>CM059604.1:119762783-124762783 GCA_030412105.1 Cyclura pinguis | reverse complement strand
TATCCTAAATTAGATTTTCAAAACTAAACTTCAGTTGTTGAGAGATTTCATTAAAAACAATGGTTGAAATAGCACTGAACCAGGAATTATTCAGTAACATTATCCTCCATAATCCCCCCTTTTTTTACACTAGTTATGTTTCAGTATCTAAATTTAACAAGCAACCTTTAGTTGTGCAAATAATCTTGAATTAATTGTGTAAAAATATTTGATAAAATCAGTACCCTCTACCATTCTATCACAAGGTTTCAAATAAAATGCTTACAAATACTAGCAAATAAACAATTATTCCAAGCATCCAAATATTTTGTTTCACTCCATTAGTGTTAAATCAACTGAGAATCATAAGTATCTCAAGATATACTTTTCTGGCAGGTTATTTCCCAGAATAAAAGTAACCCAAGATACGACTGTAACAAATACTACTTTTTAACCATGGGAAAACAAAATACAAGGAAGTATAGAGATTTTCAAAGAATGCCAGCTCAGACCAATTGTTCTCAATCTCCAGTAAGGACAGCTAGAATAAAATACAGTTAATGTCTGAACATTGCTGCTGAAAATAATCAGATCATAAGATCCATGATGGGTGAAACTAAAGGCCTATCTAGCCCAGCATTCTGTTCATCTGGTAGCACAGCAGGTACCTGTGCAAGTCCCACAAGCACCCTCCTTGGCCACTTCCTCACTAGACTGTTATAGTGCTATTACTCTGCTTTCAACATCCTATAGAATCCTGGGGTTTGCAGTTTAGGGGGGGAGGGAAGTTGAAAGTGGAATAATAGCATTGTAACAATCTAGTGTGGAAACAGCCCTTGTTACATCCCCTAACAAGTAATCTACAAAGGCAGACTACCACTAATAGTGGAAGTGATACACAACCATCCTAGTTATTAGCCTTTGATGGTCCTACGATCCATGAATTTATGTAGTATCTTTTTAAAGCCATGCCAAGTTGCAGCAATCATTATATCTAACAGCAGTGAATTCCACAGTTTGACCATGTTCCCTTCATTCAGGCAAGGCTTCTTGCTGCTGAAAGTAGCCTCCCTTTCATAACTTCTTTCATATAATATATGACTTCTTGACCTTCATACTACCTTTCTCAGCCTCTGGGACGCATTCTAGCTGAGCCTCTGTTATTGTACTTTTGTAGCCCCCAAGCATTCTGAGAGAGATCTGACCCTCTTTACTTTTCCTTTTGATTTTCATTTTCTCCATCCCCTCAATGTAGAGAAAACTCCTATTTGAAATCAAACATGACAGTGCTAGAGCTTTCTAGAACTTTTCAACTGACACATCAATTAAATCTGATAGCACTGTGGTCACTATTTTCAATCAGTTTAACCACACTCACACTGAGTGGGGAACACTAGTTAAGATTACATCAGTTAAGGTTAGGATCGCCTGAGGTGTGGTTGTCTCCACTACCAGCTGTTCTAGGGAACAGTCAATTTAGGATATCTAAATTTTTTCCTAAAGTTAAAAAAAAAAAACAACAAGCTAGATCTCTAGATCTATTATATGGCCTTTTAGACTGGTAAACATCCTTTTCTTTCTTTTTAATATTTATAGATTATAGCTTCATATTGTCAGTTGCAGACAGTTTCTTATGCTTAACTAGAACCTTGAAAAAATTAAGTGAATGTGACTAAGCACTTTTAAGAAGTTATACTTATAACTTTCAATCTAATGGTATGTGCTTGACATATTCCTTGTAGTGATTGTAAGGGCAAACACTATTTTATTCATGTTTTAATGACAGAAAATGAAATGCCGAGGTAGCCTTTAACAAGTGATTCCATAGCAGAAGTGGACCTTGAATGATATCTTGAATTCAAACCTAAGATCCACCTACTGTATAATGCTGACTCTCATTTAATTATTAATACTTTTTTTGTGTTCTTTACATAATCACAATGTGAAAAGACAACCTGATAGTAACTGACTGTACTCTTAGAATAAAAATGAATTAAAGAGATTAATGTCCATCTTAAGGGTTCATTCATTTTTTCAGTATGGACAAAATTAGGCTTGTTTCCCTGAAAATACTTTACCAGTTCTACTGCAAACCATTTTCCCAGATGTGGGTGAACCATGAGACATACATAATTGCAGATAACCAAACAGATTAGCTGTTTTGTCTGTAAACATACTGACTTGAAAACACCAGTGAAACAAATGAGACTTGTATCAAAGTAAGCATGCTTAGATTCTAATACCAGGCTATCACTGATAATGCATACTTCAACCTGATGTAATTGAAGTGTAGTCAGGCATTAGTATACAAAGTTTACTGGAATCTACTATAAAGTATGGCACTTTGCCTGATATACCTGCTTCAAAGAGCAGGAAGTCTTTCAAAATAAGCACGGTGTTAGCCCAACTGAAAGACTAGCATTTTAAAGGCATTAACTTCTGTAGCCCATAATTCATTTTTCAATGCATCTGAGAAAAGCAGCATTCACCCACAAATCATTATGTGACAGATCTGTTTGTCTTTAAGCATACACATGCTTAAGACACCTCATATTTTGAGTTTATCAAATCTACATTATAACTTAAAGACAGGGATTGAATTGAACAAACAGTTAATTCCAATGTAAGCATCATTGAGTCTGAAATTGTACTTCTTAGTGTTAAGAATGTGGCATTTCTAAACATCTTTTGCTTACACTTTTTGATGTACAGTTGATTATGCACCACATATAACTTTTTATTATAATCGAAATTATTTTAGCATAAAAGCATGTTAGAGAGAGATGTTTAACTAGCACTACACTAAAATAACTTCAATTATCAGTAAGAGATAAAATGAAAGGAAAACTGCCTTGAGTCTCAGCTTTGAGGGAAAGGTGGGGTATAAATAAAAAATGGATGGATGGAATACGTTCATTCCAGTTTTGTTCACTGGTGGGAAATATAAACTGTTGTCCAATTGCTGTATATCCAGATATATTCAGAAGGCTAAAACTACTCTTTTTACAACAGAAAGATATAAGACTGTCAAATTTTCTATTATCTCAAAGTTCTTGGGAAAGATACTCATAAATATAACATGCTCTTGAAAATTAAAGTCCAATCATCAATTTAAAAAGTGGCTTATAAATACCCTCAAAAGAAGTCAGAGTTCTTCTTCTTCCTTTCCACACTTATTTTAAGGCTTTTGGTATAATTTTGTTTACTCTTTTGATGAAGGACAGCAAAGACTAAACTGTAAGAAACATACTAAGAATTATCCAGACTTCAATCTGTGTCTCCAGACTGCCGACTTCAACTACACTGTCTCTGTGCTTTAGGTCCTAAAGTGAAACTTCGGCCTAACCAGACAATCACCACTGAAATCAACTACCCCTTTCACAGACAGAAAAGAGACAATCAGTTAACTCTACACAGTAACTGGAAAAACTGCAAGTGTGTTACTACTTTTGAATCCTGAAACACATATATTAGTAAGTAATCTATCTTGGATGTGAATCCACAGAGAACAAGCTATTTATATAGCATATCTGAATGCTATTTTATGAGCACAAGTATGCCACTGACTCATAAACATTTTAACAAACTATTCGTACATTCTAACAAGCACATAGAAGGTACAGCTGCCAACATCCTAAAAGAAACTTGTTCAGTAAGCAAACATGACAGAGTCCCTCCTACCTTCAAAAGAAGGCTGTAGACATAAGTAATTTGACAATATGTTTCTAAACAAATGAGATTTCACAAGACAATCATATGCTGCAAACTGAAACAGGTACGTTTCAGTATCAGAAACACGAATTCAATGGAAGAAGCCAATAGCAAACATATTAGAACCACCATCAAATGGCTCAGTTTTGACAGATGTTTCATATACAAACTGTCTTTAACTGTATTAGTGTGAAATGGTTGATAGGTAATGTGGATAATGGAACAGAGCACCATCAGATCATGGACCTTCAAGATTCATGTTATTCATCTCCACATGAATATCACAGAAAACAGGGACAAAAACAGATTATGCATTTTAACAGGACACATGGTTCTGAGAAGCATCCATTTTCGGTCCAGTACTGCAGCACAGATATCCCACCTTGTTTTAGGTTGGACTTCACAGTCAGAGGCAAAACACCCAGATCTAACACATCAGGGCTTCAGATACAATAGGTGCAATACACAAATAAAAAAGATTTATGCATACAATCCTACTACCCATATACAAGAAAAACTGAACAGAAGGTGTTCAGATTGAAATCCTCATCAGCTCGAACTGTGTTCAGGAACCACTGAAATAGTGAGGAAAGTTTATCTTTTCCTACACTTCAATAATGCTGAGTAGAAGTACAGCGAAGGCGTTCGCGCGAAGGAGTTGCTTACACTTAATCTTAAATTAAATTTTAAACAAAGGTGTGCGTCAAAGAGTTGGGAAGAAGAGGTGGTGCTAGGAAAAGAAAGAGAAAGAAGCGCGGGTGGGGAGGGAGGCGCGGCGCCTGCAGAGGGACAGCTACATAAATGTGTTTAGTTCATCAGTTTTGCTCAGGACTGAAGCAAAGGACGTGCGTTCTTTTTTCCTCTTCCTCATGCGAGACCCGGGGAAGGTGGACGTCGAGAAAGACAAGGGAAAAGGGACACACACAACACGTGAAAGGGCGGCCTGGAAGTAGCCACGGCCCGGTTTCCTCTCGTTCCCTCCCCGCGAAAGGCCACCAGCGTAGGCGCAGTGCAGAACTCCCGGCAGAAAGGAGGCCAAAACCGGGACCAAATCGCTGCAGCTGCCAGCCCCGCCCCCACCCGCCTACACCGCCCCCCCGAGCGGCCTCGGGTGAGAAAATGGCGGCGGTGGCGGCAGCGGCGGCTCGGGGCGGTGGCAGGGGGAAAGCGGCGGCAGGGAGACGGACAGAGGAGCGGCGGCTGTACGAAGCGGGGCCTCGCTCACCTGTCAGCTAAAAGCCAGCAAGGCCCGGGCGGGCCGGGGAGCCGAGTCTCCGTCGAAGATCGCGCAAAGATCCTTCTTCGCTGCCGCTGCTCCTCTCGGCCGCCGCCGTCGTCTCCTTTCTTCCTCCCTCTTTCGCCCCCTCCGCCTTCGCCGCCGCCGCCGCTGCCGAATCCCAGGAAAGGGGTAAGAAGAGAGTGAGAGCGGGGCAGCGAGGGCCGGGCAGAGAGGCGGCAGCAGCGGGGCCCAGGCGGGGGAGGAGGAGTGGTGGCTGGGAGAAGGAAGAAGCGGCGAGCAGGAAGGGAAGGGCGCGGAGAGGCGGGAGGAGGAAGAGGAGGCAGCAGCGGCGGCGGGTCCGCGCCCTGAAACGTCTCGACGCCAAGAAGCAGCAGGAACAATTCGCTCGCATATGAGGGAGAGAGAGCGCCAGGGAGACCCACGAGCCCCGCTTCCGGCTCCGGGCGGAAGTCCCGCCTCCGGCGGCGGAAGAGATTGGCTTACGCCTGGAGGTTCGTCCCCGGCCCTCCCCCCACCTTTCGCACACTGCTGCTTCTCTCTAGTTCCTCCTTTCCTGCCCACCCCCTTCCTCCCCTTCGGAGGAAGCGAGAGGCTACGATGGAGGAGGAGGAGGGAGGGAATAGGCCGGCAAGCTTCTCGGCGCATGATTGGCCGACGGCGGGGACGGCGCGCGCGGGGCCCAGCGTGACGTATGTCGCGCGGCACGTGAGCGCGGGGAAGGTGACGTCACTCCATTCGTGAGTGAGCAAGAGGGCGGTGGGGGAGGATTCGTAGAAGACTCTAGTACCGGTTGGGAGGTTCTTTTTCTGAGCGATCCGTTCTAATTATGGAGGCGGCGGCCGCTGGAGGAAGATTGTCCTCCTCTCGCTTTCCGTAGTATGGATTAAAGAGGCAGGTCTAGAGCTTATTCAAGAGCGAATGTTGAATAATTCTCTCTAAGAAGAGTGATGGTCTCTCAGTGTAAGGGGGTAGATCGCTGTGGTCTCCCTGCCGAGAGCTGCCGAACGCTTTTATTTTATTTTTGCGTTGGCAGCCCGTGTTAGAGACAGCCCTGAGGGGGAGGATAAACCAAGACCACTTCACTGGTTGCTGGCAAATGTGGCGTCCTTTCTGGGCGAGGGCGTGTCTGGCTGCTCTGATCTCACAGGGTCGGAGGCCTAAGTCTGCAGTCCTTTGCTCCTTTAGGAACTGAGTTCACTGGGGCCGTGTCTTCCCTACACGGTTATAGTGGTATTATTCCACTTCCAACATCTTCTGGAATCCTGGGATTTGCAGTTTAGGGAGGGGCCTTTAGGATTCCCAGCCAGGGAGCTTTTTGGCCTCAGTAAACTACAAACCCCAGAATTCCACAGGAGGTTGAAAGTGGAGTAATAGCACTGTAACAGCGTAGGGCAGAAAGAGCCAAAGGCTAACTTTTCAACTGACATCTAGGAGTGCTCTATCGGCAAAAATATTTTCGTTCCAATTATGCAGGCTGACCCAGCAGTCAGGAACTATGTGACCCATGTTCCCCTTTATTAGAATCATCTGTTGCCTACCTGACTCATCAGAAATGAACAAGGATAGGTTTGAAGTCTATTCTCCCAGAGCTTCTTCATCTAGATGGATGTCCTAATATACATATTTTATATATACACTAATATACATATTTTATATATACACTTAGTGGCAGTACATAAAACTGCTACACTCTTAAGATATCTGTGGAAGCCCCTGGCCATTCCTTAACTATCAGAGGTACCAACTGGGTGTTACTGACACAACTTTCTCTGATCTGGAATGGAATTGAGAATACTAGGCAGGAAAGTCCCAAAGAGGAGTTGTGTATGTCTGATTTTATACCTGAGGAGTAATAATGTTATAGCCAGTAGGTGGCAGTAATCGGGCCTTGCATTGACATCACTGTATATCTCAGAAGATCTTGTGTGGAGAATGGGATGGAATTTATTAAAAAATGTAACAAGTATGTGAGTACAGTACATTCTTTAGGACTGGATCTTTTTGTTAAGGCCTGTGCATGCCAGAGTTGTTAAAGGACTATGAGGATGTTGTTAAGTCAAGAAGAATAAAAATCTTTGTATTGGTAGTGATGATTCCCTTAAGGTAAAATCTGTGTTCTGAAGTTACAACTAGTACCTGTTGCCTAATAAACATCCTTGTTGTGATACAGTGAAGGACATCTATCCTCTCCAGTAAAGAATCTGATCAGCTGTTAGGAGTAGGTCAGCCTTTTACTGCACTATTTGTTTTATGACAAGAGGGCTTTGTTTTCAACTTGGAGGTCATTCTTGAAGAAGGTACACAGGATATATTACAACAACACTGCCCAGGGAGAAGCATGAGTAGAATTCAGAGACCAGTTTTCAATCATGTCCATAATTGGGACAGAGGTACCTTGGATTTGTGGGTTACTGTTTTTTTTATGCTTGATAAAGTAATCTCTCCTTATTTATACTGGTATAAATCTGCAGTCCTGTGCATCATTCTAAGCATAAACCCCAGAGGATACAGACAGATTTATTCCTGAATAAGCTTATACAAGATTATATAGTAAGGATATTTTTAAATTCATTTCAGGTGTCACATAAGAAAGCATTACTAAGGCACTTTCATTGAGATAAGTGTGCTTTTCTAGTGTGAGTAGCAAAGTTAAACTTCAAACATGTTAACTTTGGTTCTATTTAAGGATGATGTTTTTGGGTGATTCTGTGTGTACTGAGACATGCAGTAAAATCATAGTTACTTCACTGAGTCATGCCTAGCTTGGAAAATGTGGTTTGCTTGTTTTTTGTCTGCAATTTTCAGAAACCCAGAGTCACCATAGCTATTGCCTGAGGGATACTGTGAGGTAAAACCAAGAAATGTAACTTTTCCTGTCTCTGATCTTATGTATTACCTGGTTGGGTTTAGGGAGCACCAGGTTGTATATCTATGCACTTGGGAAATTAGTATATTTGCTGTTCTGTCATGGCAAGTCTCCTGTGTTCAGAACAAAAAAAAAAATAGTACCACCTTTGATTTTTTTTTTAATTTAATGTGGATAAGAAGGGGTGTTCTTGTGAAAATTATAGCTAGGAATTTCCCTTTTTTACTTTTTGGCACTTTAAACAATTTGTCTTTTAAAAGAAAAAAAATCTGGACTTTCAGAAGTTAAGTTGCATGATTTTGTATTGTAAGCTGCTAATTTTTGGTTTTATCAACTCCCCAAAGGAAAAAAAACTGCTGTGTTTTATTGTTTCTGTTGTGTTTCAGTATTGTGTTGTATTTGCTGCAGTAAGCTGGTGTGTGGCCATATAACATTGGTAAGATTGATAAACAGATACATATAACACTTTTAAAATCAAGCTCTCATTTTTGGGTAGTAAAATGCTTCAAATCATTCACATCTGTAAGGCAGGAAAATAGCTTAGAAACCTTCATACTTGGCTGTTCTGCTTCATTGCTAATCTTGAGGCTCCAAAGTAAGTGTTTATTCTTGAAAAGTAAACATTAGAATGCAAGACTCATTTTATATTCCATCTTCGATTATATAGGTATATCTCAGTTAATGAAGTAGATGTGTTGCTGGACATTACTTCTTTAATAGAAACATTGGTACAAGTGGCAGAAATAGATGGAAAGCATAGGAACAAGTTCCTATAGAACACACACACACACACACACACACACACACACACACACAATTAGTACAGCAGATTTTTTTATCCAAAACTAACAATATACACTTGCGAAATCAGGTCACGTAAGCCTTGCATAAGTAAACAAACACATTTTCAAACTTCTACAGATCACCTGAAAGGTTCTTTCAAAATGCATCCACAGTCAGTATTTTTCTTCCACCAGCCTCCACCTTTCTTACAATTTCCATTTTGGTGCCCAAATATATAGATTGAAGCTCTCTTTTTTTTAGCATACTGGAGAAAGATGATAAGGCAGACTTATCTGTTCTCTTCTTTTTTGCATTTTGTGCATACTTAGGAATTCTTGAGAAAGGTGCTGTTTACCTTCCCTGTTGTAAACAGACACACACAGGTAGAGTAGGATTGGCTACAATAAAACCCCATGCAATGAAGCCTTAAGCTGCGTTGTTTACTGAAGGCATGCTACAGCAATCTGACACTGAAAATCTGTTTCTCTAGTCCCCTTTCACTCTCCTCCCAATGCTGATGCTGCTAAAAGCCTTCCAACTAGAGAAAAGATGGGGAAGAGGGGGCTGGGCAGGCATAAAAAGATTGTAAAAAGGAGCCTCTTTGTCAGAAGTGTTGTTAACTGAGGTGTATATAACCAGGCTCAGAGCATGAAAAGTAATTACATTCAGCCCTCAACTTTGCTAGGATTAGGGGCACAGGATCCTCATGAAGGTGGAAAAACTGAAAATTTTGTAAATGCCCTCCCTCCCTTGCATGCTACAGAATCTTTTCCCACTTGTAGCCCTGGCCCATACCTTAGTTTCCCAGCTTGGCACCACAGTGTCTCTGCCAGATTTTCCAAGCCCTTCTGCCACCTGGGAACTCCTGTCTTCCTTGCCCCATTTCTCCTGTACATCTTGTTTTGAAGCAGAGGTCATGGTGCCAAGGTGGGAAGGGGAGGTATGAGCCAAGGCTTTTGGCAGGGAAAGAGATGGAGAAGGAGCTTGGAGAATCTGGCAGATGTGTTATGGTGCCAAGGTGGGAAAGGGAAGTATAGGCCAGGGCTGTTGGTAGGGAAGGAGACGGAGAGGAGGAGGACGGAGAGGAGGATGAGCTGGTTAAGCAACGGGTTCAAATTCGTGCATAATCGAAACCACAGAAGTAAATCCTGCAAAAGTTGAGGACCAACTATAGTTACAAATAACTCCCAAGTCCTGATAAGTAATGAGTTACTTGTAATTAATTAATTCTCCTGAAAATGAAATTTTAACTAAGCTACATATGAATGTACTACGTAAGGGTTAACGTCTCTCCTTTTGCCATGTAGCAGTAACTTTTGAAGTTATTCTTATAGTGTCAAGGATGTGGCCTCATTAATCAACGGAGAAAGAATATTACACCTACGTGTCCTGTTGACATGTACTCTGTTGTGGTGTAGTGATAACAACAGGGGGAGTGTGCTTTTATACCACCGGGGAGCAGTGTGTAGCATTCGTATGTCTTTTTTTTTTTTTAGAAAAGCTTGGATTTGAGAAACAAGAAAGTAAATAGTTACTTTTAAAAACCGTTACTGTGACTCCCAGTTTTGGAGAAGGGGCAAGATGTAAATGAAGTTAATTTTTATTATTAATAATAATGCTTAGGGGTGGCTTGGAACTGTAACTGTAATGAATTGTTTTTTAAAGGGACTTTTCCAAGCTTTGCTACTGCACTTATGTGCCTCCTTGCTTGGGGACAGACATTTCCAAATAAACATAGATAGGAATGTGGTATGTATTACATTGCTGTCGTATTTTTATCACAACACGAAGAGAAGAAAACTAGAAACATTTAGGATTCTAAGGTAGGGTGTGGTTTTGAATGGCTTTTGGGAGTGGGGAGGGAGTTGTAATGAGATATATAGCAACTAGGTCATTGATTCATGTCAATAAGGATGCATGACTAAGTGCAGTAGCAGCTGTAATATCTATTCTAATGCCTGGAAGCATGAACAAAGGTGCATAAAATGTTTCTCATAAAACACTGAGGCAACAAGGTTCAATTACTATTGGAAGCATTTATGCCTGCAACAAAATAATAGTTGTTAAACCCTGGTGGCAAACGAATATAACTATTCCTTTAAGTTGTTTATGTGACAATAAAAATGCCTTCAAGACTATCTGGATGTTTCTTTTAGACCTCCCCCCCCCCCCAAAAATGCAATCTACAAAATGTACACAAGCTCCTATTGATTTCAGTGGAATTTAATGAAGTATTACAGAAAAGGACATGGTGCAGCTTAACTTGAGATCCCCAAGTAATTTACTTGCAGCAGAATCACAGGGTCCTATGTTTTCAGTTTATAGAATTTCCTTCAGAGTCTGTGAAACTTAGTTTCGTAAATATAATAGTTCATTCCTATAGCTTCCCCCCATCCCTCATACTCAAAAAGAAGAGAGTTGCTAATTCCTATCAAAAGAGCAGGTGACTTACAACATTGTAAAAAACAGCCTATTTCAACTAAGCAAAGAATGCAGAAATATATTAGTAGCCCACAGATTATTTTACTAGGCCTCACATAATATGGGCCTTTCTGTTCTCTGAGAGAGAGAAAAAAGAGAGCTGAGTTGTGCTTAAAAGTTCTTTTGCGTTGAAAGGTTACCATTACAGGATACTAGCTATATTTCAGTTTATAAAAGTGGCCTAAGAAATGTTTGGTTCTTCACTCCTGAGACATCTTTGCATGCAAAGGTCAACATGCTAGTACTAATGAAGTCTTAATAACCTTTTTTCTGCTTTGACATTAAAGCAATGTGATTGGAGGAAATAGAATGTTGTCAACAACCATTCAGGTTGAGGGGGAAAGGAAGTTCAGATTGAGTTACAGTTTATTCTACCAAAAACAGATGACTTGTCAGAGCTTTTATTGTAAGAAGTGTAGCAGGGTGACTAAAGGAGTGTAAGCAGTGTATAAATTTCTTACCTCATTTATATAGCAAGTCTTATGAGTGTCCAAAGGTCTTTCAATTCCACAGTTTAAATTCTGGGAAGAGAGAGAGAGCATGGTGTAGTGGTTTAAGTATTGCAGTACAACTCTGGATACTGATGTTCAAATCCCCACTCAGCCATGGAAACACACTGTCTGACTTTAGGCAAGTCACACTCTCTCAAGCTCAGATGAAGGCAAAGGCAAATCCCATCTGAACAAATCTTGCCATGAAAACTCCATGATAGATTCACCTTAGGGTGGTTATAATTCACAAACATCCTGAAAGCACACAATCACATCAACAAAATCTTGAGAATCGTTGTAACAACCTTGTATGTTATGTTACCATACTTCTCCCATGTTAATGGATGAAAAGACTGGGGAAGAGAAATTAAGACCCCTCGGCCAATTTGTGGCATGATCTGGAGACTTCCAAATTGCCTTGTGTACTCAACAACTGTTTCAACGCTTGTATTTGGCCAGCCTTCAAAGAACAGTGTGACAAGTTCCACACAACAATGGAGCTTTCAGTTTATATTCCATTAACTGCAGCTTCCTGTTCCCTATAGCAAATTACAACAGAAACTAAAGACTCTTTTAAAATCCATTTCTGGTAAGGCATGGAAGGAGTTGAGTCTTTTGCTGAAAGAAAGAAAAAGTCTAAAATCCCACTGAATGCAGCTGCTGGTATAACAGGAAGTTCAGAGTGGCTTTTTAGGATATGAGTAGTAAACTGCCTTGGGATTGTGACATGTGAATTGCACACAATGAGTAGAGATGGAAAAGAATTTCATTTATTCTTGATGACAGTATTCATTTGCACCTCATAAGACTTACTGGCAAGTGCTTTTCAAATCCATACGTTCTTAAGGCTGATGGTACATTTCAAAGAAATTAAATATGCACAGAACTACACATACAGTTTTTAAAAACATGATAGATCAGTGATGAAAATGTGTACATTTCAAATATGTACAAAAAGAAATTAATACACCCCCTTGATTTCTCCTCCAAGAGGAAAAAAAAATCCACACCCTAATATGAACCAAAGACAGGATAAGGATACAATATAGTGCACCTGGGCTTACAGGCATACATTGTCCTTTCCTGTATGATTTTTGTCAATGAGGACAAGTTTTGCCTTCACTGAAGAGTGTCCCTCAAAGCAATGTCCCACTTTATCCCAGACGTATAGAAAATACAGCCCATATTCCCACCCAGGCTGTTTTTGCGGCCTCTGGTCCCTCCTGGACCAATTGTTACCCCCTTGGCAGACCCTGTCCCGGGGGTATATAAAATTAATGTCAAATATATCAGCTATGCCAGAGAGGTTGCCCGAATGGGTGCGTAGACAATTGGGTCAAGCGACTGGACAAAGGTCAAGGCCAAGAAAATGCCCAGTCACATTTCCCAAGGAGACCTCAGGCAAGGCACATCCGCAAGACAAAGGGTCCTCAGCCACAAAGCCAACTTGAGGGGATTACCGGGTTTTCCCCCTGTTGAGCAACACTTACTTCGACAAATCCTACAAGTGCAAGGTCCATTTACATGAACCAATCATGCAAGCCATGGAGTTGCTATTGTGCGGTATTTTCCTTCTATTTTGGCCATTGTTTTTCCCGGGAAAGGACCTGCCCCTGAGGTACATCCTGCCCTCTAAGTAGTCCCCCTTTTCGAGACCCCCTTCGGAGACCCCCCCCCCGTCCATGCTAGCAGACCGGCGCTCGGTTAGTTGAGTGCTCCCCTCAGCCGCCTCTCTTTGCTGAGCTCCTTCTTTCTCGCCGCTTCCTGGACCTCTGGACAGGTGCAGTATTACCGCCTTTACACCCTCTCTGCTCTATCCCCTATAATTTCCCCCTCTTTCCCTTCTCAATAGGCCTTGTGTGTGTGCGCATGAGTGAGTGACTGCGTTTGTGCGTGGGAACATATTTGCTAATAAAACTCATTCACTGATACGATTGGCTGGCTTTTGCTTGATCTGACCCCGTAATTGGGTTGAAGGTATTGCTGGGTTACCCTGCCCCTCGTTCTGCTATAGCCAGTGCTCCGCTAATTTCCCCAGTATTTGCATTTTTGGAGCGAATCAAGGCGTCCCCGAGGGGACTCCTAGAAGTCAGGGTAACATTATAATGCTCCCACCGCAAAACCAGTTCATTGCCATTCCTACAGTTTTGTATTAAAACAAAGTGCAACTCCCCTCATCCATCTTGTTTTGCCCCTCAGCCTGCCAAAACAAACCCCGAGCCACTTCTAGTTTTTATATCCCCCCCCCCCCCAGTTCTATAATTTTTAGAGCTGGTACAACCCACAGGTGGTTTTGAGCGGGAATGATTGGTCCTGAGAACTTTCCTGCACATAAGAGTGCTTGATCTGCACATTTTTCTTATTACCGAGTTTGTTCTTCCTTTATCTGCCTTTGTTTTAAGCAGGTGTTGGCAAAATGGGGCCAGCGGGCCATGGGCTATATGTGGCCCTCAGGCTGTTTTTGTGGCTCCCAGGGCATCTTTATTGGAAAATGAGAGAGATTTGGTGCATCTCTCTACATAGCAGAGCAATTAGCATGCTAAGTTTACCAGCGCACCTTATTGCTCCTCACACACTTAACTCTGGCTGATAAGTAAACACAAACTTCAGTTTAAAAAGTTATATAAAAGTAGTTTACTCACAGATACTTGTGCATAATCCACATAGATTCATGTTCTTGAGGAAAATAAGAAAAAGGTAAACAATTACATAGTTTCATCAGAGCTTCTCCTCTGTGGCTCCTGGCCACATGCTTGAGGGAAGACAGGCAGAAGAGGAAAAAGAGAGACTCCAAGAACAAAGGATGCTTACATGCTAGAGGAAGGGAGGGAGTGTGAATAAACAAGCAGGAGGTAATCTGTGGTTTTTTGTGTCCAAACTTACAGAGTGATCATGCAACCTAACTAGCAGTGAATTCACAGCATACAAAGATTACTATTCCCAACAATCCCAAGCGTCAAAGATAACATTTTTCTCTCTCTCCGGAATACCTACAAATGCCCTCTAGGTGGTATGGAGTGCATTTCCACCACCTCTCAAGATTTTTTGATCCCAAATGCTTTAAACTCTCATTGGGTGACTGGAATGTGTTTTCAACACATTTTGTACCCCCCCCCCATTTAGGTACAGGAGAGACCTTTTTGGAAACCCCAAACATTGATGCCCCTATGTCCCCTAGAGACATTTGGGGGCATTTGTTTTTTGTGAGAGCAGGTGCAGCTCTTCAAGGTGTCCTGGGAGACTAAGGTGACCCCCTAGCCTTCCACAGTTGTCCACTTCCAGCTTAAAACATCATCTGTTGCAGCTTTCAAGTACAGGTATATGGCAGTTAACAAAATATGTATGTTCCTGGGTGTTACTTTTTCAACAGAAAATTTGGTACCAGAGGCAGAAATTAAATGGAAGGAATAGGGATAGGTTCCTACATCACAAAAAAAGAAAATCAGTTCAACATGCTCTAGCAAACTTTTTATTCAGAATAAACTATATGCACATGTGATACGAAGCAAGGTCAAGAATATCTTGCATTAGTAAACCAAAAATAAAATACAATAAATTGAACCCTGTAGAGGCCACCTGAAAGCTTCTTCCAAAATGCATCAAGGGCTGACTTTTTTCCTTCCCTCTTCTCCATTTCCCTTATGATTTCTATTTTTTTGGACAGGCTTATAGATTGATTATTTATTTATTTATTTTACATACTGCGCGGAACTGGTGGGGCATGCTTATTTGCTTGCCTCATTTTGTTGTTCATGCATTTTCAGTAAAGGATTCTGGAGGCAGCTGCTCTTTACTTTGTCTGTTGTATGCATGCACGCACGCACATAGGCTTTGTCGATTATGCCGTTTACTGCAGACACGCTGCGAGAAGCCAGTTCCAAAAGTCTGTGTTTATCGAGCCCTCTGTCCCCATCCTCCCTGTGCTGATATTGCTAAAAACCCTCCAGCTAACCAGAGGACAAGGAAGAAAACGGGTAGGCAAACATAAAAAGTTTTTGTGATAAGGAGCTTCTTGCCAGAGGCTTTGTTAATTGAGGCATACCTGTATTTTTATGTTGAATGCAGCTAAAATCACAGCTATCTCTGAGCTTCCTCAGTTTAATCAAAGGAATATTCAATTTCCTTTTATAGCTTTCTATCAAGCATCCTTCAGTGAATCATATAGTATTGCTCCCGTTTATGAGGGCAAATGATACACAGAAGATCCATTAAAGTTTAGAAATAATGCATGTTGTATGACCCTTTGCATTTGCATTTATGATACCTGGAACAAAGTGCAATAAAAGAGAAAAAGAAAACACTTGCTTAAATACAGAATTATGATACCACATTTGCCTATCAGTCACGCTTGAGAACCATAGTCAAACTGATAAAAGAGCCTATAAAGGCAGGTGCATAATTTAATGCATTGTGCATCACATTCAAAGTTTAGGTGAAATGTGCTGACAATTTCAAGGCATAATTGGTAGCTTAAAAATAAGACCCAGTGTCAAAGATGAGGAACCTTTGACTCTCTGGATGTTTTGGACTACAACTTCCAGAATCCCCTACCCTTGATCATGCTGGCTGAGGCTTCTAGTAGTAGAAGGCCAAAAAAGATTCCCCACTCCTCTTCTATGCATTGCCTGTATTATGAAACACACAGAACACTGTACCTTCCAAAGAGATTGCAAGGCATCTGGTTGCTCAAACTGGGAATCTGGCACCAGTTCCTCATTGGAGTGGGTAGAGAGCTTTTCAAGTCAGCAGCAGAAGAAATCTGGCTAGAAGCATTCAAGGTGGGAAGCCTGATGATCAGAAACAGCTGATTTCCTCTTCCTTCTTAAGCTGCCAGACTTGCTGTTCATTGTGAATCATGGATCATCTAGCAAAGCAGAGTGTTTTTTTATTAATTTTTTTTAAAAAATTTAAACATAAACACAAAAAACACAAATACCAATCAGAACAGTATATCCAAGAAAAAGAAAGGAAAGAGACGTAATTAAACTAAAAGCAACACATATCTTTGCAATTATTGAACAGAAAACAAAATATATTTAATACTAATATACTAAACTGATAAAATTGACTAAACTGAACTAAACAAAAGAAAAAAGACTACAACTAGTTAAAAGTGGTTCCCACCCTTATATATAAATGTACTTAGTCATTACTTAAAATTACTATTCAGTTTGTTGCTCATTGTAAACTATTTTAAATTCTAAATTTCTTAGCTTTCTATTTCAGACTAAATATCAATGTTGTCAGTCAATACAAAAGCAAAGTGGTTATTCTTCAAGGCCTACCAGCCAGTCAGTGCTCTATATTTCTTTCATTTGACTGCTTCCTGCATCTCTGAGACCTTGGTATTACCTCGGATGCTTTGATATAGCATGATGCAGCACCCATCTGGGTATTGTTGCTCTCTCTGGATACTTCCTTTGATTTCAGCAACCCCAGATGGACTGCTTGTCATCATATGTGGCTAGTGGAAAACAATTAGAACTGCCTGCCTAAGTAGCATCTGCCTGTGGGTTGTAGGCGGAGTTGTAATGCTTTGGCATCTTTATTTTGTTGTTTCTTAACATGCAGTGTCATCTCTTAAACAGCAGGGCTACATTGCTATGTCATTTTTGCATTTCTGAAAAAAAAATGACATTCATCTGTTTTGCACTTTGGGTCACATATAGGGACAAAAAAATCCTTCGACTTAATTAGGTGAACTAAATCCAGAGATGCCGCTTTATCTCAAGTTTTACTCAACAGTTTTGAGCACAGGATCAAATCTACCCAAGGGCTTTTCTCTTACTGCACAGTTCCCTGACTAAATGGGTTATAGGCAGAAATTTCTCTGTCCTTTAAAAAGTTTCCTGCCATCATGATTCCACAGCAAAGTTTGAATAGTACAACTATTGCTTGTGTCTTAACAGTTTATTTGGGTATGAGTATGATAAACTCCAAGGACATTTAATTCCATTTAATCAGATTTTTGCCACCTTCTGTTTATCCCAGCATGCTCAAAGTGAGCAGGAGCTGCATTAATTGTGTTCTTATTGGAAAGCGAGTACCAGTATGTTTCACCCCTTTCTTTTTCCACCTCCTACAAACAAAGAAAAAGAAGGGCTTCTTCTGCTTCATTGGAGCCAAAAGGACAGCACAATAGAGGACCATTCAACAGTACAAATAGTGGCTGTTCTGTGGCTTTTTTTAAAAAATCTATGGTCAGAGCTAAATAGTTTTCATTATTTCAGGATTGCATGATGGATCAGTGAAAGTGTATTGACTGTCATGAATGAAGGAAGGAAACAGTGGTAGCTCTAAATGTGTTAAGCCACATTTTTTCTTACTAGAAATTAATTCTTCCGTTTATTTTGATCGGCGGGTATTTGCAATTAGAGTATTGTTTTGTATATTCTCTCTGTTCTCCTTCACTATCCTATTTCAAATGTACCGTTTTAAAGCTATATCATTTCAGAGTGTGGAAACTTGACTTTGAAGAGACTACAAGTCCCAGAATCCCCCAGTAAGTGCAGCTTTCTTTTCTCCCCATCACTAATTCCATTCTGGAATGTCTAGTGAATTCAGAGTAGAGTGTAAAAATAAAACAATAGACAAAATAAATGAATAATTTCTCTCCATAGGGCCCTGTGTTGTCTCCTGGCCATGTTTTCATGTCTGTTTTGATTGCCTCTTTGACTTTAAAATCTCTGCCTTCTCAGCTCCAGATAAGAGGTTAGTTCAGCCATTACCTCAGCAAAGAATTGTCCCCAAATTACTTGAGCTGGTTGGGAATGACACAGCTGGAAAGAGGGTGAAGTGTTATTGCAACAATGATACTCCCATACCGAAGTTGCACTTTATGGTAGCTGCTCAGGATTGTTGAACGCAGCTTGATCCCTGAGGGGAATGACAGAAGATGTTGCTCCTATTCTGTGTACGGAACTTGGCTTGAATCTTACTTCAGTATCAGTGGTGGACAAAATGTGATAGAATAATAGAATTGGAAGAGACCACAGGGACAATTGAGTCCAACCCCTTCCTATGCAGGAACACCCATCAAAGCATTCCCAACAGATGGCCATCCAGCCTCTGCTTAAAAACCTCCAAAGAAGGAGACTCCACCACGCTCTGAGGCAGCATATTCTACTGCCGGACAGCCCTGACCGTCAGGAAGTTCTTCCTGAGATTCAGGTGGAATCTCCTTTCCTGCAGCTTGAATCCAGTCCTCCTTGTCCTAGTCTCTGGAGCACTGGAAAACAAGCCTGCTCTCTCCTCGACATAACATCCCTTCAAATATTTAACCATGGGTATCATGTTTTAACCTTCTCTTCTGCAGATTAACCATCCCCAGCTCCCTAAGCTGCTCCTCATAGGGCATGGCTTTCAGACCCCTCACCATCTTGGTTGCCCTCCTCTGGACACGTTCCAGCTTGTCGATATCCTTCTTGAATTGAGGTGCCCAGAAGTGGACACAGTATTCCAAATGAGGTCTAACCAATGCAGAATCGAGTGGTACCATTACCTCCCTCGCTCTAGACACCATCCTCCTATTGATGCAACCAAAAATCGCATTGGCTTTCTTGGCTGCCACATCACACTGCTGACTCATGTTCAGCTTGTGATCTACCAAGACTCCTAAATCCTTTTCACACGTACTGTTATCCAGCCACATGTCCCCCATCCAGCCATGTGTCCCCCATCCTATACTTGTGCAGTCCAGTTTTTCTGCCGAAGTGCAGGACCTTACATTTCTCTCTGTTGAAATTCATTTTGTTAGCTTTGGCCTAGATCCTCCAATAATCTCTGCAGCTTCAAGCCTTCCTCCCCTGTGGTTATACTGGTTAGATCTTATGGGATTTGCACTCCAACAACATCTGGAGGTTCACATTTTGTTGATTTATATGCATGGAGATTGGAGTGAGGCTGCATCCACTGGCCGCACTATGCAGGTACATTCTGGACCTGTCTCCCAATTTGATCACCAGAACTTTGACAGGAGAGCTTATAGTGCTGATGAGTCCACATAACTTCTGCCACCAGTGTTTCGCTGGTGCAAGGCCAAAAGGCATGTGGATATCAAGAGGCACCCGCCAATGGACACTGCCTTCATGCTTGTGGCCTATACATGGAGGGTATATTCAGGTACCAGGACTTGAAGTGACAATGACTTCTGATCCAACCTGTGTGTGCTCTCTTTCCAATAGGCTCTTGCTAAAGCATAGGACTTTAAGGCAATCAGCCAAACCTTGAAAGAACTGATACGTAAATGAAAGAAGACATCAGATCTTATGATGCTCCCTGATTGCTATAAAGGCTTTTGGATCAGGCAAGCAACTTCTGTTTTCTAAAGAATTGTTGTTGCCCTTTTGATCTTTAGTTGCCTTTTTTTTTTCCATCTTGCGTGAGAAGCAGCAGACATATACAGTTCTCCTGAACTACAAGAATAAAGACCAGATGTGATAAAGAAGACTTGACATCTCTTTGAGAGAATATCCCAAACTGCTTCTCTCTAGAGATTCAAAAGAACCTAGAAGGAAAACAGACTTCAGAGTAACAACCTTCTGAAAAAGAAAAGACAAAGACATCTCTACATTTTTCAGGATTTACTATGGGAATAGTGAAAATTCAAAGGTGGTATCTTATAAGGTGAATGAAATCAGTGCAAACAACCTACACTGACTGACAGATCTCTAGTGTCCTGGATAGCAAGGCTTGTTGCTCACAAGAGAGGAAGCAAATTATGTCATGAGAGACATGTTGCTAAATTAACTCAGTTCTAGCTAACTTCATCAATTCACTGTAAATCAGGTCCAGTTACAGTAAGTTGGGATTGTGACTAGGAAACAG
This sequence comes from Cyclura pinguis, assembly GCA_030412105.1. Classification (NCBI taxonomy): domain Eukaryota; kingdom Metazoa; phylum Chordata; class Lepidosauria; order Squamata; family Iguanidae; genus Cyclura; species Cyclura pinguis. The sequence continues at coordinate 124,742,406 of CM059604.1, read as the reverse complement.
TGTGGTATAGTGATTTCAGAGTTGGACTAGGAATCCAGGAGACGACAGTTTGAATCCACACTGAGCTATGGAAAATTAATGACTTTGGGCAAATTATGCTCTCTCAGCCTTAGAGGAGGGCACTAGCAAACAATTTCTGAATAAATTTTATAGGGTCACCATAAATCAGTGTCAATTTATGAAGGAGGAGGAGGAGGAAAAGAAGTGGTAGTCATTGTTGCTGTTGTTGTAGTGAGGACAGGTTAAGGTAAGACAGTTTAATACTGGCTTAGGCTTGGAGAGATTAAAGCAGAGCTTTCCAAGCTGTGTGTCACAACACAGTGTGTCGGCTGCAGTGTGTAAGTGTGTTGCACGAACCTAGCAGGTGGAGGGGCTGCCTCTCCTGCTGCTGTGGTGGGCCAGGCCTGGGTGAAGGGGCTGTTTCTCCTGCTGCCGCCACCGTGGGCCAAGGAAGACCCCAGCAAGGGCGGCAGCATGCCAGGCCTGGGTGGAGGGGCTGCCTATACCACTGCCACCACAGCCCCAGGCTGAGGAAGACCTGAGTGAGGGTGGTGGTGGTGGGCCAGGACCAGGTGAGGGGGCTGTCTCTCCTGCTACTGCTGCCCTGGGCCAAGGAAGACCCCAGCGAGGGCAGCGACAGCCGACCAGGTTTGGGTGGAGGGACTGCCTCCACTTACTGAATTACTTTATCACAAAATGATGCATGTCTAAGAAGTGTGTCACCAACATGAAAAGTTTGGAAAGCTCTGGGTTAAGGTGACCAATCAGGACCATGGACAGCTCCCGATGTGCCCTGCTAACTTGGATCATTTCCGCACTAGACTGTTATAGCGCTATTATTCCACTTGCAACATCCTATGGAATCCTGGGGTTTGCAGTTTCGGGAGGGGCCGGCTGGCCAACTGGCTGAGCCAACACCAAAAGATGTGGGCTCAGTGAATGACTGCAGTCAATTGAGATCTTAAAAACACTGGCAGTTTGGCGTTGCAGTGGCTCCATGCTTGCTGGGTATTGTCTGTGATTTTTAAATGGATGATTCCCACAGTAGAGTCAGTGTTGTGCAGTGGTTTGAGTGCTGAATTAGGACTCCAGGAGATCAGGGTTCAAATCTCTGCTCCACCGTGGAAACCCACTGGATCACCTTGGGCAAGTCACACTCTCTTTCAGTTCCAGATTTACCATTCACACCTGATATAGGCCTGAAATGCTACATTTATGGCAGAATCCAAGCTCGGATCTAGATTTCATTTGATGCCATATTTATATCCAAACATTGTAAATTTACATTTATGACTTTAAGAAAATTACATAGGTGAAATGATCCCTTATTGAAGAAGTTAGCTGTTTCAAAATGATGTACTCTTCTACAGCCACAAGGTCTTCAAGGATTTCACATGTGGAGTTTTCAGTTAACAAAATGTGAATGACTTATAAGGTAGGTATGGAAATATTTATTATTATGCAGATAGCAAATGATGAAATGTGTGTGGGTTTGTTTTTTTTTTGTATTTATCCTGAGAGTAAAATCTTGAATAGATAACAACTACCTATCATCAAAGGTTCAGCATTGTAGCGTCTGCTGTTTTGGATTTCTGAAACATGCGGTTTGAAGATTTTAAATCTATTCAGTACCTTTGCTTTAAATTCCAGTGTGCCCTTTGCTACCAGACACCTCTTCAATGTATTGGCTAACTGTCAGAAAGATTTCCTAAAATACTGTTCCCCTTCCTCATCTCACTGTAAATATTTAATGAGTTTTCATTGTTAATTTAAACTTCAAACAGTTTAGAGATGGAGCTTTGGATGATGATAGCACACAATTTTGGATTATGATAGTACACATTATGAAAAAGCCCTTCATTGATTAAGGGATGGATCTTCTAAGAGGCCAGATCTTTGCTCTCTCTGCTATTTGACCGTCTAGACATGGAGTGAGTCTTCTGTCAGACAAATGACTTATATCAATCAAGAGAAGAATGTGTGGGATACTGAACAAGACCCGAATGTGGCTTAGCTGGAGTAGGCATTATTCAGCCGTAGTCAGCAAGTATATGGCAACAGATAGGAAGTGAGTAGAGATGACCTGCTGAAACTGAGGAGGTCTTAAGTGAAGCAGATGTCATCTCAATGGTTGATCTAAAGCTCAACTGTTGGTGGGTTCAGGCTGTGCTCTTTGGCTGTGAACTGAAATTTCAACAGTCAGATGCTCTTTAATCAGTGGCTGGATATTGCTGAACTTCCAGCATGCTGCACAATTTGCTATTCTGGCTAGGGCAGCTGATGGGAGTTGCAGCTTAGCAACATTTGAAGAGGCCACATTTTGCTCTGCCTTACATGGAGCATACACTTACAAGGTCTCCAAGTGGAAACACTTGGAGACCTTGAGTCCAGAAAGTCCTTGCAAGAAAATTGCTGGTGCCGAATGTTTTGCTAGTTGGAGTGTACATGTTGCTGCACTGCAACCTGCAGCACCCCAGCCCACAACTAGGGGTGAGGATTGATGGAAGCTGCAGTTCAATATCTGTAGAGTCACATGTTCTCTGTCTAGGCATAAATGAACTCAGGCTAGGAAACAAGGTGAAAAGGAACATTTAATAAATTAAAGCGAAAGAAAGGAACAAATCTATCCATGGAGAATGCTTAGTACATCTGGCTCTGGTGTGTTCTTCATCTCTGATATCTTAATTCCCAGATTACTTTGCCTGCTGCCTGCAGCTTAGCCAAGACAGATAAGAATAACTGAGAGAGTACAAGGAACCAATCAAAAGAAAGTAAAACAAGTCAAAGTGCAATGGTGCAAACAAAGCTGCAGGAAGATTGGCCCTGGCTATCAGGAAAACCTGTCATGAGTGTACAGAATCATATCATACAGCTAAAACAGACATCAAGCAGGTGAATATTTCGCACTGAATAGGCAAGTGGATTTCATGTACTATTCATCTCAGCCTGGCTGAGAACTGCAACTTTGATTGTGTTCCAGGGAGGGTTATATGTGAAAGAAGTATGCTACTGGCCCAGTGAGATTGTCAGTTGACCCACTGGTATTGTCTGATGTTGTGCAAGGATTTTGTACACCACTGGCTGGGAGGGGATTTCAGCCCCATGTTGGCTGAATAATGTGCAAACTATTCTGCTCTGGCTGTGCCCACTGCTTCCCAGTGAATTATTTTGCACTGGTGGTTTGTTTCAGCCTGGATATTATGCAAATCTTTTGTGGAGATCTGGAGAAGTTCTGGTCTCAAATCAAAGCACTAGCCTCAATACTTATTCCTAAATGTGGCAGAATTACTGAATCTCTAACATGATATATAAACCTACATGGAATTCAATACTCTGATCTTGAAAAAGGGCAGGAGAAGACCGTTTGGGAAGGCACTGTAGTGCTACTCTGATAGAATTGTTAGATGTTCTTTGTGAGCCAAGTGACATTCACAGCTCCTAAATGGGTTGTTATTATTACATTTTTAATGAAGATACTGATTTCCATAATACAGTGCAATATAAAAGGTCATCTTCAATCTGTCATAAGAATAATGAGTTGGTTGCTCAATGTGACAACCTCATTTCCATTAAAGTCTGTTTGTGTGCTGAAAACTTCTGGTTTTAAATTATTCTGATTGATCCAGTGATTAAAGTCCAAGTTATTTTTAAAAGTACGTGAAGATTTGCTAGCACTTGGCATGCTCAGAATGCCTTTTTGTATGTTGACAGCAGTCGCCAAGTATCAGCAGCCAAGCTCAGGCCGGTTTTAATTTGCTTAGCTGCAATGTAAGCACCATGGTTGGAAAGGAGGTTTCTCTGCAGGTTCTTGCTGGGGTGGAATTTTTGAGGCATTCAGCAGAAGCAGGGGTGTAACTACAGGGTGGGGAGCCATTCTCACAGCATCCAATCTCTCCACAGCATGTAGGTCCAGATTTAGGTATCACTAACTCAGTTCCTGGTTAGGACCAGGTATTTTTCTGTTGGTATTCTGAACAAGAGCCAGCATGTTTAGTGGTTTGGGTGTTGGACGAGATCTTTGGAAGCCAGGGTTTGAATCTTTTCTCAGCCATGGAAACCCATTGAGTGATCTTGGGCAAATCACACTTTCTCATCCTCAGAGGAAGGCAAATGCAAACCCCCTTTGAACAAATCTTGCCAAAAAAGCCCTGTGATAGATTTGCCTTAGAGTCACCCATAAGTGGGAAATGACACGAATGCACACAACAACAGGAACATGCTGGACAAATCCTGATCTTGAAACAAGAAGACAGATGGCTGCAAGTGTTTGGAATGTCCAATAAAAACTAGTCCATGTGTGGGCAGATTCTGGAGGACTGGGGTTCATTTTTCCATCCCCACAACCCTACGGGGCACCATCACCAATTGAAAATGAAACTGGGAGTGCCATCTGGAAGGTTAATTCTGATTGTCCCTCATTATTTATTTTTTAAACTGGATTGATTTTTTAAAATCATTTATTTATTTGTTTGTTTGTTTATTTTGCTAAAATGTGTAGGAATAATGGACCTCTCCCGATATTATAGGACTGCAACTCACAGTAGCCCTGGCCAGTATAGCAAGTGGGAAGAAATGCTGGGTGCTACAAATCAACAACTGCTGGAAGGGCCACATGATTCCCACCTACCCCAGTATTCACGTCAGACACATGTAGTACATCATGCATAATTTGCTCTAGCCTCATTAGCATCATCTCCCTGCAAGTCCGCATAGAACAAAGAAGGAACAGCGTTCCGGTAGGCAGGCCAATCAACAGTTCCGGGTCAGAGCAATTGGACCATGCTGGTGAGCCCAGGAGTGGGAATTATGCAGCCATCCAGATGTTGTTAAACTGCAACTTCCTGCATTTACCACTGGTTCTTCTGGCAAGGGCTGATGGGACTTGCTATCCTACAAGATCTGAAGGGCCACAGAGTGTCCTCCCTTGTTCTAGCTTTTGCCTCCTTTTGGTCCTTAATTTCTGTTTATCCTTTGGAATCTTTCCTTTGTCCTTTGCATGTCTGTAGGGGACCCTAAGTTTCAGTCTACCATCCTCGACACTAACCTGTTATACTCTGGGGTCCGTAGGCTAGAATGGATCTTATCTTTGGGTCTATTTTCAGCCCAAATCCACCCTAGATCCAACCCTATCTTTAACCCCCATCTTTTAGCATGTCCTGTCCTATCATGATGACTCATTTCTATGAGCAGTGAGTGCTCTTTCAACACATAGCAAAGTACTATTTCCATCTTGCTGTTATCTTGGAAGACAAAGTGTGTGTTTTCTCCACACAGCTAAGTGGACATGGAAACAAATATTGATAGAAGGCAAGAGTGTTTATTTCATTGTTGAAGACTGATTTCCTTCCTTGGCCTCCACTGCTACTGGCTTCCTTCCCAGAAATGTCTCTTAGTTTCTTGTCTTTAAGGCAGTGTCATCACACCAAGGAAGGTGGGAAAGTTGAAAAATACAAAATTATCCTTAGTACTGAATTTACAGTACTGAGCTTACAGGAAGAATCAGCTGAGATATTGTGGTCAGACTCATGGACTGAACTCTTAAGAAAAGTCAGGGGTTATCAGCCATTTCTGAACACTTGCTCTCTTTTTTGGAGACCACCCAGAACACTGCTGTTTGGATGCTACAGTCACCTGGCAGCCTGAGAAACAGACTGAGGTCCTTAGAGAAAGAAGAATAGAATGCAGAATCAGCTGTTTGTTGCATTATGAAGGCTGCATTGAGTTGACCACTATCAGAAATCTAGTAACAGCCCATCTCATCACTTGGTACTTCTCAAGAGACAAGAAAGTACTGACTTTGTTCATTTCTTTACTCCTCCTTGAATGATCGGCATTGATAGCTCCCTTCTATGCTGTTATCTCACCCTCCCAAATGAAAGGAGAGCTGCAAGGTGTGTGCAAGGTGACATTCCAAAGCACTGAAGCATTTGCAGATGTGACAGCCAAAGAACCGGAGCACACCCATCTTAATTACAACCTAATGCAAACTCAGTGGAGTCGCGTGGTGCATGTATTTATAGCATTATCTTAAATACATACGCTCATGAGTAAGTATCATTGCTCTCTTTGGAGCTATCGGTACTTACAAACTGGCAGAAGTCATCCACTCCCAGGCTGATGTATGAATAAAGTTATGCCCTTTGGATTAGTAGCAACTGAGAATCTACAGAGGAAGGGAAGCTGTTCTTAGAAAATGTTGGATGAATTCTAAAAAAATGGCCAGATTAAACAGTGGTAAATAAAGTAAAGTAAGTCCTTGTTTACAGAAATGTTCATCCTGCAATAAACTGATTAGTTTTTAAGCTGCCAAAAGACTGTCTGTTGTTTTTCCAATTATATAAAACCTTACAACCTTGATACACACATACACACACACACACACAGAAATCTAATTTGTGTGTGTGTGTGTGTGTGTGAGAGAGAGAGAGAGAGAGAGAAGTGCAGAGTACTTTCCAGTCATTATTCAATAGTAATTATTTGACTTTTTAAGCACTCCCGTTTTTTCAGATAGGAAGAGCCAAAGCTGCCCTAGGCCTGCTTTTAATATTTACAAAAGAATAGTGTGCTGCTTATATTTCATCCCAACATTTGACACTAGTATGCTTACATACCACTGTGGGACTGGCTTTAGTGTATACATGTTTTTGTGTGTCTGGTTTGAACAGAAGTGTTATACCCTACAGTTTTCTGGTGGTTTTTCTTCCCTGCATCCTTCATTAATGCAACATTTTCTTGTTTTTCTAGTGAAATTGCATGATTGCAGCTACAGTAGCCCCTCCACATTCATGAAGGTTCAGGGTGTAGAATCCTTGCAAAAGAATAACTCCCCCTATGATCCCCCTCCCATTCCCCTCTGGAGCTCCCCTCTCCCATTCCCTTGCTTTTGGCCCCAGCACTCCTGGGGAGAAGAAAAAAGACAAAGTAAAAGGCTTACCAGTACTTTCCACTCAGACAGAGAAGAGTGGAGTGCTGAGTTCTTGTATTGCAGCTACTTCCAGTCACCATCTTGAGAAAGGAGATTCTTCCCAGAGGGGAGGGGTAGGAGCAAAGAGAGTACCTGACCAATCAGCAGCCATTACACAGCAGGATGTGCAGCCATGTGGCAGAAAGGACAAGCCTCCAGCAGTAGGGGGGTGCTTTGCTCACCCAAAAGGAAAAAAAGTCCATTTTAAACGGAAGCCTTATAAGCCTGGGGTGAGGAATGCAGGGGAATGGGGGGGGGCAAGCACATGCCTTGTCAATAATCAAATTTGCAAAGGTCAAACCTGCGAATGTGGAAGGAGAACTGTATATGTCTGTTCATCTAATCTGTTTAGTCAGCCAGTTTGGTACAATTGCACAAATTCATAGTTTAACCCAGACTGTTTTTTTTAAAGTAATTCCTGGCTTCATTGTGACAGAAGGAGGGTGTGTGTATATGTGTGTGTGCAAACAGAAACTGTACAAACACTTGTTCCTGGGTAGTGAAGTAAATAATGAAATACGAGAGGAGTGCTAGCTCGGGACATTCCCTAAAACTGTGTTTCCTCTTGATCACACTGCCTTCCTCAGCCTCTTTCCTTGTGGTGTAAAAGAGTTAAATGACAACATTTATTCAAATGAGGCCTGCCTTCCTTTTAATCTGAGAGACTGTGACTTGCTCAGGGCCACCCAGTGAATTTTCATGGCTGGACAAGAATACAAACCCTGGTCTCCCAAAGTCCTTGCCCAACTCTCCAGTGACTACACAGTGCTGCCTCTCTGTGTTTGTGGACAGCAAGCTATTAATTATTAATTTCTGAGGAAAAGTCTATCTGTGTATGCTCACAAGCATTATTTTTAGTACTGATTGCTTTGTGCCCTGGCTTCATCAACAAGTCAAGCAATCAGCAGCCTCGTTCAGTGAGATTTCTTTTTAATTGCAGTTCTGCACCCCTAGTTTTGAGATTGTCTGCTGATACTTGGTGCTGGCTGATGCCCATTGAGCTGGTGGGGAAGAGAATAGGGTTGCATAGGCAAAGCCAAGACATCACCTGGGTTGGACCTGACTACATCTAATTTGGTACCCAGCTTCCTCTCTTGTAAGCCCTGTTTACCTTGTACTGCTCTGCTGGATGAGAGCTTCAGAACTCAGAAGTAACTTGTTTCTCTAAAAGTTACCCTAGCAATTAATTATGTTTTCAGTAATAAGCTGGAATGGAGTTAGTTTTTTCCCCCCTGTAATAGCCATAGCCATGGCTGTAGTTCTATGCTTTTCAGTGGAATAAGAACAACTGTTTTATGTGGCTACACATTACTCTGTCTTTTTGTTGATTAATTCTAAGCAATGGGAGCAGGAAGGAGAAAGGTCAGATAGAAGATTGCCTTGTGTTGCACTAGAGAAAGATTGGTTTGTAAAATCTGTTTTGCATTTGCCTCAGAATTGCCAAGGTGCAATATCTGAATTGGCCATCTGGGGGAACCTGAGACCATTTTCCTGTATTTTCTAATGGCACAGTAGTAAAAGTAATAGTAACGTACTCAACAAGGTATGTTTCTGGACTGAAGCCACAGAAATCACCAGTTAACAAGCTGGGTGATCAGTGTAATTAATAAAGTAGTCAATTCCTTTTAAAGGGTAATTTTGTGAGCTCTCAGGAGGTATGTTGGGGATTAGTTGGGCAGCACTCCATCTGCCCAAACAGTAGGACCATCCTGGCTGGTGCTTCCTACAGGGTTTATAAGTAATTACTTTATTAGTTACTTGTAAAGAATTACTTCATTCAGTTACTTCATTTTTCTAATACATAATAAATGTCTCCAGTACATTATAACTGTAGCTTATTGAGGAAGAACTTCATTGCTTTTGTGATGTAACTGTAACTTCTATACTCACAGGTCCTCATCAAATGGTACAGGAGTTTACATGGTTCAAGTGTGGCCTTGTGCTGCTACCTCATGCTGCTGCCTTGTACTCTGCTGGGAGTGTTGAGCGAGTAATGAAGTGAAGAAGTATTTCCGAGGGAGTATTTTTCCCCTAAAAAAAATAATGAAAAGTTACTATTTTAGGTCCTTTTGAAAAACTTGTGATCAAAGAAATAACTTTTAAACATTGCAGATATAACTTGATTCTTTTTGTGATTTCAGGATTACAACTTCAGTTAACTACTTTTAAGAGGTAAATTTCCTAGCTGTGGTGTTCAGACAATCTTTTTGCGTTCTTCCTAGGCTATTATTCCTTGAATAACAAGAGAAATCTAAAAGGCTTTTGTCAGACCTTGGGAAATTGACTTTTCAAATTCCAGCTTCCAGAATTGCCCTGCCAGTATAAGGTTCAAGGAACTAGGTTCTAAAAAGTGATTTCCCCCACGCTCTTTTCTGTCTGCCAAATGAGTAGACCATCCTTCCTATTTCTGTTTGGGCCAGTTTAGTAGCATGTCCCTGAATCTGCAAGCAGGGTGGCTGATGATAGGGTGACTTGGACGTTTCTCAGTCATAGGGTCGCCATAAGTTGAAGTCAATTTTACAGCAGTTAACAAGAACCAATACCAGCCAGTCTCTTCCATGTCAGAGAAGCAAGAAACCCACTGCAAGTTTCTGTTGTAGCTTTAAAGGAACTGTCCAAGGTGCTGAACCATATTCCCCAAAACAGCATCTTGGGTAATTCCTTTAAAGTTCAGGCTAGACTCTGGAGCAGATTCAGCAATGCACTCACCCAGGATCCACCAGCCATCACTGGACCAATTGTGAGAAGTTTAGTATCTGATCTGACTGCAATAGCATTGCCCTCCTGAATAAAGATTTCTGTGAGGGAGATGTTTGGCTGAATGGTCAGCTCAGCTCTTTCTCTCTCTTTCTCATTCTTTCTCTCTCTCTCTCTCTCTTCCTCCCATGTCATGGGAACAATGGTTAATTCAGATGCTCCGCTTGGCTGGTGTTTAAACATCTATATTTGGACCATAATGATGTGATGGAAGATTTTACGCCAAATCAGACCTTGACCAAATTTTTCCATTTACGTGGAAAGAGTTTCAGAAAACTATACGGCAGTGAGTAATTCACCCACTGCTATAGCTACCACACAGGCTTATGTAATACAGCCTAAGTTCTTACGTTGAACACAGTTAACATTCATTAATATGGACCTACTACGAACATGCAATATTCTTTTGTTGCATTTTCCCAGTAGGACCTTTTTTAAAAAATCATGGGTCTGTTGTGAGAACTGGTGCCTATTATTTAATGCTTAATTGCAACACTTCTTTTTTTTGATACATTTACACCCCCTCCATCTCCAGGGCTAAAGCCATTCATTTATCCTTTCCCAGCTTTCTAGGTTTTATGCTACTGGCTCGTCAAAATGTCAAGGTCTTGGCAGCTGAATTCATGCACGGAGTTATGAGGGATAAGCCTGCAGCTAATGAAGCAGCTCCTTGCCTATCAGTTTTCATTTAATAACAGCTTTTTAAAGGACTTTCAGGACGCCTGTTCCTTGAACTGTATTGTGTTTCCACTGCACCAAGTTTCTGACTTTTGAAACTAGTCTGGGAACATCAGAGCCAGCCCTACCATTAGGCAACAGATAAAGGGAGCACCATGAGCTCCTGTATCTGCAAAGCCTGTATCCTTTCTCTGGTGAAGGGTAAAGCTGTGTGTGCATCACATAGTCTGTTCTTGAATCTATTGAGCCTACTTATACATTTGCCAGTGTCAAAAGTGAAATTCAGCCACCAGTCTGATGTCCTTCTGTACCTGGAATGGATGGGATCACCATCTTTGTACTTAACCTCAGGCAGCAATGCATCTTGGGTCCACACTAAGGAACATCTGTCACTTCAGTCAAGGAAAATCAGTGCAGGTCTCAATCTGATTGTTATCAGGAATGGCAAATACTAGGAGCAACAGCCTTCTGCTTTTTCAGACCCAAGACCCTTCTTTACATCCAGCCAGAGGGAGGAAAAATTACTTTTTGGACTACAACTCCAAGAATTCCCCAACCAGAATCTCAATATGATTCCGAAGGATGTAATCCAAAAAGAATTTTTTTTCCAGACTCTGTCTCAAATATGGACCAACAATTTGTTTGTTTGTTTATACATACTCTATCTTTGTTTGGCTTGTGTGATGGTACTATCATTATGTCAACCATCTTAGGACAGTTTGTGACTTAAGACCATCAGCTGAAGACATATGATTGAACTTTCTAAAGGAATAAATTTATTTAAAAAGGTACAAGGAATCTGCAAGAAGAAATTTCAAGGGATTAGTAAAAATTTCCCATACACTGGTATAAGACTATTTAGGCCCAGCTGGGGTAGACTTGATGGATCAATGGAGCTTACATAACAGCTAACTTACCAAATTCTTACTGACTGTGTGGGAATACTCTAGTACTGACCACTGGATTTAGACCAGTGCATCCCTCCAGATGTTGTTGGACTGCAGATTCCAGCATCCCTCAACATTGGTTAGGTTGGTTAGCCCCATATGGCTTGGGACCAGACTATTTGAAGAACTGTGTTTTTCTTTATGAGCCCATCAGAGCTCTAAAATATGGTGGGGCCTTTCTATCGGTCCCACTGAGTTTTCAGGCTCAGCTGGTAGGAACAAGGGAGAAGGCCTTCTTGGTAGCTGCTCCCAGACTTTGGAACTCCCTCTGTAGGGAGACCAGGATGGCCCTCTCCTCACTCTCTGTAGTGGTTTGAGCATTGGACTATAACTCTGGAGACCATGGCTCAAATCCCTGCTCAGCCATGGAAACCCACTGGGAGACATTGGATAGGTTTGCCTTACGGTTGCTATAAGTTGGAAATGAAGGAACAACAACAACATATCTTAGAAGTGTGATTTTCCCATAGTTGTTTTAAATCATTTTTTAAAAATCCCCCCTTAAAAAAAGACTTGCCTCTTTTCGTGTCAGGTCCCTTTCTCCTCTGCCCCAGTCTCTCAAGCAAACTGCCTAGGGAATGCTCTTTTTCTTCCCAGCAGTTTACTGTATTTTACAACTGTGTGAAAAAAGCCCCTTCTTGTGCTTGCAGCAGAAGAGAAAAGCAAGTTATTTTTTTGTCGGGAGGAGAGAAAACATACCAGTCTGTTCAGCCTAGTATACTAGTTTCAATCTTAATCTACTCTATACTAAGCCCCAAGGGTCCCATCATTAGAGTGTTGGACCATTTTCAACATCCTGTGGAATCCTGGGGTTTGTAGTTTGCTGAGGCCAAGGAGCTCTCTGGCTGAGAATTCTAAATGCCCCTCCCTAAACTGCAAACCCTAGGATTCCACAGGATGTTGAAAGTGGAATAATAGCACTATAACAGTCTAGTGTAGAAATAGCCTTAGAAGAAAAGAGAGAGAGGGAAAGTGATTGGTTGCTATATGGCAGTGGTTCAAAAGCTTTGGACTTCATCTCCCAGAAGCCCCAGCCAACTTCGCCAACACAGGAATTCTGGGAGCTGAAGTCCAAAACAGCTGGAAGACCAAAGTTATGGAATTCTCCAGTGCACAGTTGATAAAAAAAGAAGAAGGAGAGGAAGGAGGATTAGCATTATTGTATCAATAATATTTTATACCAATCCTTATTAATTATTAATAACTATATTATTATTCATTGTTGTCTTTGTTATTATTTTTATATTTATTTCCTGCCTTTTCCCAGTTCAGGATTCAAAGTTGCTTACAGCATTTATTTAAAAATTCACAGCATACAAAAGTTTCAAAAGTAATTAAGCTATGAAAACATTTAAACCGGCTAAAAATATAAACCATGCAAATCATTAGAAAATCCATTATTCTATATAAGGCCCATTCTCTCCAAGTGATCAGTCCACAAAGCCTTGCCAAAATAAAAAAGTTGTCACCTGCTTGTGGAAAGATAGAAGGAAAATCCATTCCCTTGTGAAAAGGAAGGAAGATGCAATGTTTCCTGACATACTAGCTTTCTATATGCAGTGATTTTTTCCTCACAGAGAAAGCGTTAATGTACATGATTCACTTGCAGTTCAAATTGTGTGCAGCATCTGAACAGTTGCGTGACACTGTTGAATATAATACAGTGTGGGATGGCTTGTATAAACTGGCCTTTCACAATGGATCTTTGACCACTGCTAAAGGGGAACAGCATAAAATACATTTTATAGTCCTGTAATATCTGATTTAGGAGCCATCTTTAGTAGCAGGAAACCACCCATGACTCAAAAGCACCACCTGCTGATTCCTGACAGCATAACAAATGTCTATAACAACATATACTAATTCTTATTGTAGTCAGTTGGCTCTCCACCTTCGCAGGTTTAGCTTTCACAGATTTGATTATTTATGACTTTCTCCAAACTCTGCCTTCCCACCTCAAGTGCTTCTATCCCAAGGGAACCTTCCCTCTCAGCAGCTCCAGTCAGGCCATGCAGCCCTTTAAAAACCTCTTCCTCCTCCATCAACTACTGCCTGGCTGGCTAAGGACAGCTCACACCAAGATTTCTCAGCACCACAAACCCTCTCCTGATGCCGCTTACACACCCAAGGAAGGAGATAGATCAGTTTTCCCTGACCTGGTTTAGACCCTGAGTGCTTGCTGTACCCACCATGCCTCAGCCCCCCTTCCCACAGACACACACACACACTTTAATATTTGCAGTTTTTCCACTTTTGTGAGGGTCCTGTGTTCCTAGGTCCCAACCCTAGTGAATGTGGAGGGCTGACTGTATCTGTATTTATACAAATTTTTGTATAATACTTAGAAAGATGATAAATACATGAACCCTCCCAAACTCTTATTTATCTATTTTTGATCTGGTTACTCATATCATTCTTCATTAATACTATTTTACTTCTGCCTTATAAAGAGAATAACACACACACACACACACACCTGCTTCCAAACATGAATTTAGAAAAATAAATCTCTCCCCAGTGCATCTTCAGTGATGTGATCAGACATGCATCTTCCCTTCATGAGATTCACTGTTCATTGTAAAGACATATCATAAATGAAACTGAATTCTGTTTCATTTTCTGTAATATGTAATAGCAAAATGGTTCTTGCTATGTGCATTCAATTCAACTTCGAGTGACCTCATCGTAAGGTTTCTTTACAAGATTTATTCAGAGGGGTGTCGGCATTGCCTTCCTTCTGAAGCTGAGAGAGTGTGGCTTGCCCAAGATCACCTAGTGGGTTTCTATGGTTGAGTGGGCATTAGAACTCTAGTCTCTGAATTGCTAGTAATTCCTCAAATCACTATGACGATGGTCACTGGCTTCCATGTCAAAGGTGTAGCGAATCTACTTTTGATGCATTCCAGACTTCAGAGACACTGCCATCTCTTCCATGCCTAGCTTAGCTATACCGTAGCCATCTTGCTGTGTGTCCTTCAATGCTTTGTTTCCTTCGATGTTGGGGTGATGGGAAGGTGGAGTCAGTTGGAGCATTGGAACCAGGATCAATGGACAGGTACTGGCTAACACACAAGAATGGAATGTGAGCAAGAAAGAGTTGCTGGGAGGTGTTTAAAAAAAGTGATACTGTCTGTTCATCTTCAGTTCTGGAAAAAAAGTTGTCTCAGTGCTGAACTAATCTTTAATAAAAGCTCTCTGGATATATCCATGAAGACCGCTTATTGAGTTAGGATGAGACCAGGCATTACACTATGATGCAGAACATACTTTGGGGATAAGGTTCAAAACTTTGGATAGCACCTTTAAAGCTGGGAATGAAACCCAGAATGGGTTCATGGCACCCTTAGCATGGAAATCATGAGCTGAGACTGGATCCCGCTTACCTTTGAGCCTTGGCACAGTGTATTTTTCTCTCAATGTTACCTGACCAGTAACATTGCTTCCTTCTACTGCCTCCTTTTATGTCTGGGGCAGGGGTAAGTAACACAAACTGTGGGCTAAATTTGGCTCCCAAGGTCTCTTTTGTGGCCCTCAGTTATTCCTTTTGGTGACATTGAAATTGGTAGTGCTGCCACTCCCACCTGTGGCAGCTTTTGTATCAGTGAAGTGTGTGAATCTGCTTCACATTTTAGTCTTTTTGGGTTTCTCTTCCTTTCCCAGAAGTGAAGGAGACACTCTGCCTTGCAAACTGGCATAACTCTACAGTATGCGAGGACATTCTGGCACCCTTTGGCATCACAGAGAGCTGGCACACTTGCTGCTGAATTTCAGTGGCAGGAACTGAATTTCAGTGGTGGCTGTTCAGCAGTCGCTGCTGAATTTCAGTGGTGGCTGTTAAATTTTGGCTGCATTGATAGGAGCTTTGGTGGCAGTATGGCCTCTGGAAACTTGAAAAAAACCTCTCCAGTCCTGCTCTAACAGGTATCCCTTCTTCTCTTTCCCCATTCTGTCTCTCCTATTTGCTGAAAGCAGAAGTAGCAAAAGCAATCTGCTCTCAGGTTGCCTTGGGATAAAGACAGTTCCTTTCCATAGGATATGCATGCCTTCATTACAATCGCCATTTGCATCTACTCTTGACAAAGCAGAAGGCTTTTCCAAAGCTGAAAACAAAGTAACTGCACCGGAATCCCAAGCTGATGTACATTATACTTGCATTACTGAGAATGGAACATGCAGGCTTCCATAAGTGAATTGATAGTGCATTATAATCCACTCATTACACTCATAAAGCTCTTTGGCTCATTAGATAGATGCCTTCTGCAATAATTGCAGCTAGGAGAATCTGACTCTTAATAACTTAGAAACCTACATGATACATACTGATGCAGGCAGACTGTTGGCACACTTTCAAAATTAAAACTACAGAGGGATCAAATTCTGCATTCAAAGGGCAATAATTTATACACCATAAGCAGCAAATCTACTGTTTATATTATGTGTGAAAATGAACCCATACAGTCTGCATATTCATATAATAGGTTCCTTTGCCACAATATACATTTATTATAGTTAACTTTCAGCTTGCCCACTCAGACTTTCTTAGTTGTTTTTGTCTGCACTGAATAGATTCTGCATCAAGTGCAGTCTAAGGTTAGGACCAGAGATTGGGAATGTAACTTTCTTAAACACTATAATTCCCAGAATCCTCCAGCCAGTTTGGACCAAACTAGTTTACTGTGGGATTCTGGGAGCTGTAGTTGGAAAGTAACTTGAAAGGCTCCACAAACACTTTCTTGGTCTTAACAAATATTGATCAGCTTCCACTTACTTCCCCAGCTGCTGTTCTTTGTAGTCACGTTAACTGAGATACTGACAGGAGTGGGGAACATGTGGCTGTCCAGACATGGTTAAACTGCACATCCCATCAGGCCCAGCCAGCCCCACAAAAATTTCCATGACTATTTTTTTCAATAGAGTTGTAGCTGTCTTTGGAATGTAATAGCCTAGAAGAGTACTGTCTCCTGGAAGTGAAAATGTCATTCACAGAAAATGAAAAAGCAACTGGCACATTTATAAATTTACATTTATAGGTTAATAAGTGACTGATGACACAGAAATCAGGATAGAATTATTTTCTTAACGTATTTTGGCTTCTGCTTTTATCAGTAGCACAAAGCAGTTAAGAGTTTAAAACAGTCAATAGAAGACCAAGGCAACTTTTCTTAAACTGCTGAACATGGAAATGGAAGATATCAGTTCAAAAAGGTCACATCTGCAACACACAGGATATATAAGTGCAATCAAGTTTTAAAACAAAATCAGGAACGCTGTGGACATTTCTACACTAGACCATTATAGCACTATAACAGTCTAGTGCGGAAATGGCCATAGGAAATCTGCTGTATTTGGGCCAGTTAGGGCCATGGAGTGTGTTATCTGTATATCTTAAAGTCTTCTCTTGCTTCTCCTGTTTCACCATTGATTATTTTCTTCTTGTGAAACATTTCAAGGTTCAAGCTTCTTGGTAATCTGTCTGGTCAGGCTGCCCAAGTCAAATGTCACCTTCTTAAGAACCACATTTGATTTAATTAAATTAAATTCCATTTTAACTGGTTATATATTTTTATCTGAGAGCCAGCATGGTATAGTGGTTTGAGTGTTGAACTACAACCCTGAAAACAAGGGTTTGATTCTTCCATAGCCATGGAAAACCACTGGGTGGCCTTGGGTATGTCACACACTCTCAGCTCCAGAAAACTCTGTGATAGGTTCACCTTAGGGTTTCCATAATTCAGAAATAACTTGAAAGTACACAGCAACAACAATATTTTTATCTGTATTCCCCATATCATTTTTAATTTTGTAAGCTACCATGAATCCCAGTTTTGGGAGTAAAGATGGGATATAAAGCAAACAAGAAGGTGGTTCAGTGGTTCTCAGTTTTTGGCCCTTGACATATTTTGGACTTGAACTCTCAGCAACCTCAGCCAACCTGGTCATTGGTTTCAGCATTCTGGACGGTAAGTCAAAGACATCTGGAAATGTGAATGGGGGGGGGGTACCCACTGCTCTAAGTTGCAGCACTGTCTAGAAGTGTCCTCTGATGGAAGTGTCAGCTATACAGACAGCAAGTAGGAAGATTCCATTTAGGAGTTTGTGTTGAAAAACAATCAAACCCAGCTATTATGAACTAGGAGTACAGGGAGAAAGCCGGGTTGTAAGCCAGCCCTCCCTAATTTTCCTTTTGCATGTAGTTTAAACACAACACCACAAGGGAGCATTTAAAAATGTGATTACCCAGCAACAATCTGAAGCCACACTACCAGCTCAGGATACTTCCACTTCCTCTTTGGTCTTACAAAACCAGTAGCAAGGAACCTGCAGCTCTTTGTATGTCACTGGACTGTATGATATATGTACTTTCAACTCACTGTTGATTTATGGGGACCCCATAACTTTCATTGGCTTTTCTTAGACGAGGAAGACTCAGAGGTAGTTTTGACAGTTCCTTCTTCTGTAATATAATCTACTGCATCTGGTTTTCATCGGTGGTCTCCCATCCAGGTACTAACCAGGGCTGACTCTGCTTAGCTTCCAAAATTAGATGGAATCAGATGCCTTTAAGGTACTCAGGCACTGAACTCTAGCTCCAATTAAACCAAGCCAGCATGGCCAGTGATCAGGTGTGATGGCTTTTGTAATCTAAAAACACCTGGAAACCTGGAGCTTCCCCATATCCCAGCCCCACACACTTAGGAGAAACAATTTAGGGAGCTGCTTATATTTAACTTGAAGAAGGGAAGGCTGAAGAAGCATTGAGACTGATTTAAAGCCTAGAAAGTCCCAGATTTTATTCTAGAGATCCATATACATTTTGTTTATCCCAGATTATTATCTATCTATTTCCAGTACAATCAGAGGCTTTTTATACCAGCTCCAGGTTGGTTTATTTTAACTCAGCTTAAAATTGGAAAGAACAGGAACCAAATCTGGGACTTTTCAATCAGTCTGGATGTCCCCATAGAGGTGACATGATAGCCTTCTTTAAATATCTGAAGAGATGTCATATAGAAGATGGAACAAACTTGTTTTCTGTTGTTCCAGAGACTAGAACACAAATCGTTAGATTCAAATTGCAAGAAAAGAGATCCCATGATTCCACCTTGACAGTGGGGTAGAATGCCATGTAGCGTGGTGGACTCTCCTTTTTAAACACAGGCTGGATGGGCATCCTTCAGGAGTGCTGTAATTGTTTATTCTGCAGGCAGGGGGTTGGACGAGATGGGCCTGTGGCCCCTTCCAACTGAGATTCTGTGATTCTATCTGGGATTTCTCATTGGTTGCCTAATCCCTGAGATATGTATTTGATTGATTTCTCAAAGTAAGTATGTCTGGTGGCTTCAGTCAGTGGAGTGGAGATTCTGGTTCAGATTTTAGTGTGAACTTTGAAGAACCATCCAAGGTGCTGCACTTTAAACCGCCCACCTTGTCTAGTTCAGTTAAAGTTCAAACTAAAACCCACGGCAGATGGAACACCTCACTGAGGTAAAAGGCATCAGCAGCCCTGCCCCTGAAAAGGCAAAACTAGAATAGAATATAGCAAAATTAACAACAACAGCAACAACAAAAAATCTAATCCCAATCTCTGTTTTGGGAGTAATTTATTTATGTAGAGATATTAAAATACAACCAGAATTTTCTACAACACTTGGCTGAACAGTTAGTACCAGGATGATCCCTATGTTTAATAAGTTAGTCATGAAAGTTAAAATTCAGATTTGCAGAATTATTTTGGTAAGGAGAAATTCGAAGCATTCAGGAGAATGGGAGGTTAAACACAGGGCAATTGAGAAAACCCTGTTAGGAGTTAAAAAGCTTTTGAGAGAATCAGAACAGAAGGGGAGAGATGGCTTCCCAGTTAATTGTGTGTGTGAAAAGCAATAGTCTGAGTTAAAAAGGAATTGCTTGGGGTCACTTGTAGCTGCTGGAGCCCCAGTTGACCCCAATCAACATAAAAGCCTGAGGAGAGGATTGGAATTGCTGCTGAAAACTTATAGAAAGAAGAGAGGCTGATGGTTCCTTCACTAAGGAGGAAAGAGGGAGACAAAGAGCCCAGACAGGATAAACATTCAAACAGCCAGAGCTTGTCTTGACTGTGAGATCCAAAGGAAGATGAACATTTCATCTACTTAATTGCTGCACACGGAGTGCAGTTTTTGGACTAACAACTCCCAGAATCCCAGCCAGCATGGCTGGTGGTGTACAAACAAACAAAAGTAATAAACATAATTACCCTCCCATATTTATGCTGAATTTTGCACTATACTCTCTGATTAAAGAGGAGTATAAAAATGGGTTCACTGAAGGACAGGGAACATCCATAAAAGTCTATACATTCATGAATATAACACAGAGGTACATATTATATGACAAGAAAATTGCTTACAAAAGTGATCGCACTTAGCAAAACCTCTTCTTTTACAAAGTCCTGTTTATGTCCCCCAACCTCACTTTCCTCTTTCTCTTCTATGCAGTTGGGCTGTGGAAGATGATGAAGGAGGACTTCAAAACTTTTGATGTTGGGTTGCAGCAGCATGTTTGCAGTAAACAGTGCAATGAAGCTGGAGTTGGAAAAGAAGAGGATTCTAGTCTAATGGAGCTTGCTGCAGCTGTGTCTGCCTCCCTATAGCAGGCAAGATACACAGCAGCTACCTCCAGAATCCCTTACTGAGCATCTGTGAACAGCAAAATGGAGAGAAAAGGGGAGAGTAGAGAAGCCTGCCTCACCCGCTACCTGTGGCAAGTTAAAAAAAGAAGCATAAATCATTTCAGCCACTAAAATGGAAATCATAAGAAAAGTAGAGATTGATGGAAGGAAAAATAGATGCATTTTGGAAAAAGTCTTCAAGTGGTCTCCAGAGGGTTCAGAATGCTTGTGTTTACTTATGCAAGACTTACTTGATCTGATTGTTTCATCTCATATGTGCATATTGTTAGTTTGGAATTACAAGTTTGCTGAAACATGTTGAAGTGTTCTTCTCTTTGTGATGTAGGAACCTATCTCCATTCTTACTATTATATTTCTGGCTATTTCCTCCTTACTCTGTTATAGTGTTGTTATTCCACTTTTAAAACCCTCTGGAATTCTGGGCTTTATAGTTTACTGAGGCCAAAGAGCTCTTTGGCTGAGAATTCTAAATGTCCCTCCCTAAACTGCAAACCCCAGGATTCCATAGGATGTTGAAAGGGGAATAATAGCACTATAACAGTGTAGTGTGGAAATGGCCTAAGTAGTTTATCTCAGTGACCAGATAGGCTTACATTGGTGCAAGTGGTCTGTCATATTACTTGGTTCTAACATGGCTAGGACTTCCAAGGTGATGACCAGCAGTGTAAATTTGCCCTTGGCTCCAAAAAGCAACCTACACAGTCAATACCAAATTGCTGTTTAGACACACTGATCTCCTGCCTCTTCCCAGACCCCAACCCCAAGCAACCAGATAGCTGCAATATGCACAAGTGATCCAGAACTGTTTTCAAAGGGAGTCCCATGCAGTGTGTATTACAGTAATCTAGACCAGATGATATTAGTGTATGGATCTGAATGTAGATTGTCCCATTCTGATAGCTATCAGATTGTACTGGTTTCCCATAATGATGCATAGTTTCTGGCATTGCTCCCAGCAATGAAGCAATGTGGAAGTAAGAGTGAAAGATGGGCTTGGAACTGTTTCTGTCACATATGACAATTCATCACAAACAGTGGCTCTTGAGGCTGAATTCAGCCTGCAGTGACACCTTAGACAGGCAGGCTGCTGTCAATAACGTACGGAAGTACAGCAGATTGCAGTCCTGCTTAAACCCATCAAATCCAGCTCTTTATCTTTTAGCTGAGTCTGTTCTGATAACAGGACTGTGGGGGGGAAATCATTAAAGCATTTTTAAAAAGATGACAGATTACAAGCAGGGCACAAGGTTGGTCAGACAGAAGGTGCCTTGCTATGGCTGCTGCTTTTGAGAGCTCAAAGAATCTCACTATATTCTTCATAATTCTTTTATGACATAGTGGCTGGTTCTCCAAATGAGTAAAAAAACAGGCTATTTAAAAATTTGCTGCATCTTACTGTGATTTGCATGTTCTTTTTCTCTCTCATAGAATCAAGAGGTGACATCTGAGGTATAGGACCTCCAGATGTTGTTCAGTTGCAGTTCCCTGCAGCCTTGAGCCCCACAACCAATGGTGAGGAATGTTGGGAGTTACAGTCCAGAAACATTTAGAGGCAGAAGAGAAAAACATTCACTGCAAAGCTTCAGCAATAGGAAGCCACTTCATGTACCAGTTCTCTTTTCCATTTGGTGCCTAACTGGCCTGACCTGAAAGCGACAGGGAATATGATGCTCATAGATATACAGCATCATCCCACCAGTGTTCAGTTATATTTGGTTTCAGTGTGTCATCCTATTCATTCTTCTTAGAAATAACTTTCCAAGCTCTGCTTTTGTGTCCATAACATAAAACCAGAATATTCCTGTAGGTACAACTCAGCCTCTCCATTCAGACACAATCCTCTTTCCTCCCTTTCCTTATCTCGATGAATGATGAAGTCTTCACCCTGCTTTGACAAAAGCAGGGTGAAGGATCTGAATGAATTAAAACGTTTATAAAGTCATTCACTCTCCAAGATGATAAAGCAGCTATAAACAAACTCTCAAGAACCGTAACTCATGTAGCTTTATCAGTCAGTTTGTGATAAGTGTTGTTATTTATTCATTACTGAAACTAAATGGTGAAAAGGATTAGTTGATCGCTTGGCTGATTGGAATACAAATGCTGTTCAAATACTCTGACAGTTGCCAATATGTTATAATCTGTTCAGAGCAGCCAGGAGAATAAAATATGCTGTATTTTATATAATAACTCTTTGACATACAAAAAAATAGATGCTTATCACTTACATTTGGCTGGAAGCCTTTGCTCGTTATCGAAGCTTAGAACCATTACTTTTTGGAGAACTACAGACCCCAGAATTCAGTAGCCATGCTGGTGGTGGAGATTCTGGGAGCTATATTCAAAAAAAGAGTAACTTTTATAAGCTCTGCCCACTACTATCAGAAACATTATGGTTGGTGACAGAACTCCAAATTTCTGAAAAGAAACTCTGCATGTGTTTAGCAGCATTCTGATTTGTAGACTACTTGTGTGATGCTGATATTGTGTAGGCTACAGTCTCAAAATACTGTGCGCCTCACTTTTCTTTAGTGCTACTACCTATGCTTGACATTTTTTGGGGGGAGAAAAAACAGCCCAGGAAATCCCAACCCATTCACACTACACGGTTATAGTGCTATATTCCACTTTGACTGCCATAGCTGCATTTTATGGAATCCTGGGATTTATAATTGGGTAAGGTATTAGACTATAGCTTCCAGGCTGAGAATGCTAAATTCCATTCCCAAGGATTCCATAAGACTGAACCATGGCAGTTAAAGCGGAATCATAGCACTATAAATGCACAGTGTGAATGGGCTCCCAGGTCTAAGACATTTTGCTACCCAGAGGTAAAGGATAAAATGGCACATCCCCTCAGTTCCGTGTACAAAAGCTGACCAGACTGGCAGCTGAATCTGAGAGGGCAGAGTAGGTTAAGGCACATAGGGCAGGTTGCTTGCCAAATACAATTGTGCCCCCTTTATATCTTGCTGCAGCTTTCTCTCTGCCTAGTAGTAGAGCCATCTCTACTACTTATACTACTACTCTCTTATGGAGAGCACAGAGGTCATTCCACTTTGCTTGTTTTTGAAGAGGCTTTGCCATCACTGCCTATCCTCTGGGTCCAAATACCATGTTGGCTCGTCAGAAGAGGGTGAGTCGAGGGGCAGGTGCCACTCTGTCTCCTCAGCCTTATCACAGTTTATAGTAGGGTTGCCAGTTCTGAATCATCCCAAGCCCTGAGGTTTCAAGGCCAAAACCTGAGATAGCTCCAGGTGATGCCATTAATTGTTATGCATTAAGTACTAAGCACAGTGGCTCATAGCATGTCATCCAAATATGCACGCGCCCACTCACACACACAGACAGAGATTGAGAGAGCGAGAGCGAGAAAGAGAACATATTTTCTTGTTTGGAAGTTAAGACAAAAGTCTTAACTGAGGGGGCTGTTCCCAGATCAAGGTAAAATGAGGGGGATTATTCCTTCTTACATATATAGGGAGATGGTATAAGCATCATTTAATTTAGCCTAGTGGTTCTTAGCCTTTTCCTTACCGGGGACCCCCTATAAATATAATTTGTCGTCAGGGACCCCCCAAAACTGAAGATTTAAATAGTCAAATATTTATTTAAATATTCAAATATTTATTTATTAAAGGCTTCCGGAGACTAGAATTCAAATCCCCACTCACACTGGGTGACCCTGGGCAAGTCACAAAGGCAAACCACCTCGGAACAAATCTTGCAAAAAAAAAACAAAAAACCATGCAATAGGCTTACCTTAGGGTTGCGTAAGTGACAAGTGACTTGAAAGCACGGGACAACAAAGTGCTGCTGACAGGGGACGGTTCTTTCTAGCCATCATGTCTCTCCCCCTTGAAAACTGACTTATGGTGACCCTAAGGAGATCCTATCATGGGGGCTTTCTTGGCAAAATTGTTGCCTTTGCCCTTCTCTGAGGCTGAGAGAATGTGTGAAGAGAATAGTGTGAAGGTTATCCTGTCCCCCCCCCCCCCCGAACATGGTTATTGTCCTAGGTTTGGAGGAGGCAACTGTGTTTTAAAATGACATGGAAATGGCTTTGATTTAAAAACATGCAACATTTCAGAATGATAGATTGAGTGGAAGTGTCAAGTCAATCACATTGGCAGCAGGAACTCCTGTGTTGTTTGGCTGCAGCCAGTGTGGTCTGCAGGGTTCGAATCCCTGCTCGATCACAGAAACCCCCTGGGCGATCCTGGGCAAGTCACACTCTCTTAGAAAGAAGCAGCGGTGAACCCCTTCTGATCAAATCCTTCTAAGAAAAGCCTGTGATAGGATCACCTTAGGGTCACTGTGAGTGGGAAATGATTTGAAGACAACTGTTTTGTCACTGTAGATATAATGCAAGATCATTTTTATTTGTTTGATATGTCTTGAATCTGACTTTTTTTTACAGTCTGGGCTTTGGGTCTTCCAGTGGTTCAGGCTTCAGAAATTTTGAACCCCCTTGCCTGCCCCCATGTCCTACCTAGGTGAGCTCAATGATAAAGGGTGCTGATGACTGTCCACATAGGATGTCCATTTGTGCGTCATCAAAAAAAAAAGGGAGACAAAGATCACCATATAAGGTGATGAAAGATGATATAGCATATGGTGGAATCTCATCTTTTAAAAATCAGGTGGGCAACACACATGATCATCCTGATGCTGAACTGCAACTCCCAGCATTCATCACCATTGACTATGCCGACTGCTCTTGGAAATAATAGTCCAGCCAGCGGAGCCTGAAAAGATAGCATAATGTATTAGTTGTCCCAATAAAAGTACAGTATTGCTGTTTTATGGACTTTTGTTGTATTTTGCTGCATGGCCAGCACAGATACCCCTGAATACGATTCCTGGATTTCACGATAGGAAACTTAGCTGCAAAGGGGAATCCTATACAAGAGAGACCCAAACGACCAGGACTTAACTCTTTGAGGTTTCTACCTCCAATAAAGGCCATTTCTGCCCTACACTGTTATAGGCCATTTCCGCACTGGACTGTTATAGCGCTATCATCCCATTTTCAACATCCTATGGAATTCTGGGGTTTGCAGTTTAGGGAGGGGCCATCTCTAGTGCTATTATTCCACTTTTAATACCCTGTGGAATTCTGAGCTTTGTGGTTTACTGAGGCCAAAGAGCTCTCTGCCTGAAAATTCTAAATCCGCTCCCTAAACTGTAAACCGCAGGATTCCATAGGAGGTTGAAAGTGGAATAATAGCATTATAACAGTGTAGTGTGGAAATGACCAAAGGTAAAGCTTTCATTCAGACAACATCTGGGAGGATTCACGATTCACACACACACCCATTTTAAATCACGGGGTGGATTTCATGGGAACTGTACAAGGAAGGTGCGCTTCCTACTCCTGAACTCTTAGGGACGCTGTTGGACTTCTGTTGGTTCTATTATTTCCCAACCCCCTCCCCGGCTCTTCTGTAAAAATAAAAAGTAAGAACCACGTCATCACAGTCTTTACTCCCATTTCCCTTCTAAAACTGCAAGTTCTCTCCACAAGTTTTGTAAGGGCTTCAGTATAGAGACGTTATTTCGCTCCGATCGAGAATCTAGACCCGTGTTTTCTCTTAGGGGAAGCTCAGATCGTGTGTCACTCCATGCTTCTATGTCTATGGTGAATTCTTCTCCTTGCTATGCATTTAGAGAAATGGAGGGAAAACATTGAGAGTTGCGACTGGATGGACAGCATGTTACTCGATTACAACTATGTTACTACAACAAAGCTTGATTTCTCCATTTTCTCACCATAGGGACTTTCTTTTGCCCTGAGAGAAGGAAAAAAAAATAACTCTAAAGGAGGCTGTGATGAAAGCTGATGTGATTCTAACCACGATTGAAGTCTATGTTATGGAGAATCTTGCGCGCGCATTTTCTTCCGGCCTGATTTTCTCGCGAGAACTAGTGAACCCGGAAGTCCCACCTTCCGCTACCGCTCAGTCTTTTCGAGTTCGGCGAGTAGCCGGACGGACAGGGCGCAGCGATGGCGCTCTATAACTTCAAGAAAATCATGGTGGTCCCGTCCGCCAAGGTAAGGGAAAGGGGCCCCGTCGCCTGCTGAGTGCTGGAGGCCCACTCGGAGGTACTCTTGAGGCTGCGCCGTCGCCGTGGCAACGGCTCCGAGGTTGGCTCGTGCGGGGTGGGAGGGAACCACGTGTCACTGGGAAAGGGCCTCCCGGGAGCTCCGTTTACTCTCAGGCAGAAGTTGAAGATGCTGAAGGACAGTTAGCCCCCCCCCCCCACCTCTTGTGCCAGCGTGTTGTGGTGGTCTGAGCGGAGGACTACGACCCCGGAGGCCAGGGCTCTTTTCCCCGCTCGCCCGTGGAACCTCGAGGGGTGCCGGGGCAAGTCACACACTCTCAGCCCCAGAAAGCCCCGTGGCAAGTTTGCCATAAGCTAGAAACAAATAATTTTGAAGCTGTGTGAGCACCAGCAGGCCATGGGAATGAGACATAGGCCATTTCCGCAGTAGACTGTTATAGTGCTATTGTCCCACTTCCAACATCCTATGGAATCTTGGAGTTTGCAGGTTAGAGAGGGACGTCAAAAGCACCATAACAGTCTAGTGTGGAAATGGGCATTGCCTTTTTTAGTGAGTCATGTCTTCTCATGGTACGTTCAAAGTACAGCGGTGTCTGTTTAGCCATCGTGGCTTCTAGGTAGAGTTCAGGCTTGATTTGTTTTGGGACCCACTTATTTGTCCTTTTTTCAGCAGTCCGCAATATCCATAGAACTCTTCTCCAGCACCACATTTGAAATGAGTTGATTTTCTTCCTGTCAACTTTCTTTGCTGTCCAGCTTTCACAACCATGCATTGCAATTGGAAATACGGTGTGGACAGTCCTAGCTTTAGTATACAATGATATATCTTGACACTTCAGGATATTATCCAGTTCCTTCATAGCTACCCATTCAAGTCCTAGTCTTCTTATTTCTTGACTGTGGTCTCCATTCTGATTAGTGACTGAACCAACCATTTCAATGTCTTCATCATCTACTTTAATGTTATATACATGATCTGAAGGTTTTGTTTTGTTTTTTTAATGTTCAACAGTAAATCTGCCTTTGCACTTTCTGCCTTGACTTTCTTCAGTAATCATTCTAAGTCTGTCTTAGCTATTTTCTGCTAATAGCATGGTGTCATTTGCATATCTTAAATTGTTGATATTCCTTCCTGCAGTTTTCACACCTCCTTCCTCTGAGTCTAATCTTGCTTTATGTAGGCTACATTCAGCATACAAGCTAAACAGATAGAATGATAAAGTGTAGCCTTGCCTAACCCCCTTGCCAGTTGGCAATAGTTCAGTTTCCCCTTATCCTGTCCTGACGTTAGCCTCTTGTCCTAAGTACAGATTACCCATCAGGACAATCAAATGTTGTGCCACACTCATTTCTTTAAGAGTGATTCATAATTTTTCGTATTCTACATAATCAAAGACTTTGCTATAATCTATAGAGCACTGGCTGATTTTTGTTCTGAAATTCTTTAGTGCACTCCATTATCCAGTGTAAGTTTGCAATATGATCCTCAGGGCCTCTTCCTTTCCTGAGCCCATTTGGGACATCTAGCATTTCTTGCTGCGTATAAGGTAAATGTCTTTGTTTTAGAATTCTGACCCTCACTTTGCTTGCATTGGAAATTAACATAATGATCCTGTGGTTACTGCAATCCTTGATGTCCCCTTTCTTGGAGACTGGAATATATCTTGAGTGTTTCTAATCTATGGGCTGTTGTCTTGTTTTCCATATTTCATGACTGACTTTAGTTAGAACTGGAGTAGATTCTGTCTCTGTTGAATGAAGCATTCTGGAGAGAAGTGACTAGTGGGGTGCCACAGGGTTCTGTCCTGGGCCCAGTGCTATTCAAGATCTTCATCAATGACTTGGATGAAGGAGCAGAGGGCATGCTGATCAGATCTGCAGATGATACCAAATTGGGAGGGGTTGCTAATACACCAGAGGACAGGATCAAAATTCAAAATGACTTTGACAGATTAGAGAGCTGGGCCAAAGCTAACAAAATGAATTTCAGCAGAGACAAATGTAAGGTCCTGCACTTAGGCAGAAAAAATGGAATGCACAAATATAGGATGGGAGATGTGTGGCTGGATAGCAGTACGTGTGAAAGGAGTCTTGGTAGATCACAAGCTGAACATGAGTCAGCAGTGTGATGAGGCAACCAAGAAAGCCAACGCGATTCTTGGTTGTATCAATAGGAGTATGGTGTCTTGATTGAGGGAGGTAATGGTACCACTCTATTCTGCATTGGTCAGGCCTCATTTGGAATACTGTGTCCAGTTCTGGGCACCTAAATTCAAGAAGGATATCAACAAGCTGGAACGTGTCCAGAGGAGGGCGACCAAAGTGGTGAAGGGTCTGGAAGCCATGCCCTATGAAGGACGGCTTGGGGAGCTGGGTATGTTTAGTCTGCAGAAGAAACGGTTAAGAGGGGACATGATAGCCGTGTTTAAATATTTGAAGGGATGTCATGTTGAGGAGGGAGCGGGCTTGTTCTCTGCCACTCCGGAGACTAGGACAAGGAGCAGTGGATTCGAGCTGCGGGAAATGAGATTCCACTTGAACCTCAGGAAGAACTTCCTGACGGTCAGAGCTGTCCAGCAGTGGAATATGCTGCCTCAGAGTGTGATAGAGTCTCCTTCTTTGGGGGTTTCTAAGCAAAGGCTAGATGGCCATCTGTTGGGAATGCTTTGATGTGTGTTCCTGCATAGCAGGGGGTTGGACTCGATGGCCCCTGGGGTCTTTTCCAACTCTATGATTCTATGATTCTAAGCAACTCTATTGGTATGCCATCTGTTCCTGGTGATTTATTTCCCTAAAATACCTTGAGTGCAGCTTCCACTTCACTTTGTAGAATTCTGGGTCCATCTTCAAATTATTTTTCTTTGAATGAATTTGTCTTTTTATTTCTTTTGCATAGTTTTTCAGTGTATTGTTTCCATCATCTTTTTACTTGTCATGTAATGTGTTCCACTGCTGGTTGTACAGCATCCCCACTCATGCTTTAAATTTCCCTTTGATTTCTCAGATCTTGTGGAAGAGGTCTCTTGTTCTTTCTTTCTTTCTTTTTTTGTTATCGTCTTCTATTTCTCTGCATTGATGGCTATAGTAGTTCTCCTTGTCCCTGCACACCAGTCATTGAACAGTTGCATTGACAGTTCTGATCCTATTTCTGTCATTTTTTACTTCAGCTTCTTGTCTGTCCTTAACTGCTTGAAGAGTTTCATCTGTAATCTGTTGAGACTTCTCTTTCTTTTTGCCTACAGATAGTGTTTTTTTTACATTCCTCACTGAAAGTGTCCCTGGTTTCAGTCCAGAGTTCTTCTAGCTCTTGGCCACTTTGTTTTAATGGTGTAAATCTATTTTTTATATTATCTTTAAATTCTACAGGGATGTTCTTCAGGTTGTCTTTTAGCTGGTTGATTTATGTTCTTCTTTAGCTTTACTCTGATTTTTGATATTAGCAGTTCATGGTCTGTGCCACATTCTGCTTCTGGCCTTGTTTTTCCAGAGAGAATGGAGCTTCTTCATCTTCTACTTCTGATTATGTAGTCTAGTTGATTTCTGCATTGGCCATGAGATGATGTGCATGTATTGTTGCCTCTTTGATTGCTTGAAGAATGTGTTTGAGATGAACAAACTGTTGGCCTTGCAAAATTCAGTCAGTCATTCTCCTGCTTTATTTCTGAACTACCCCAGTAGCTCAATGAGTGCCATTGAACCTGGGGGTCTCACCTTCTGACAATATTTCTTGATTCATTTTAGATTATGTCATCATAGAGTTTCAGTGGTAAAAGGCATTTAGAACAGGTTTATCATGCCTCCTTCTGTACAAAAGTGTCAAGGGTTAACTATGATGCCACTGCCACTGTCTCTGAGGGATCCTCTGCTAGTGTCACCCCCCCCCCACTACTGCCATCTAGTAGCTGTTTGGCACATTTAGTCTGACTCCTCAGAAAAAGCCTGTCTGACACGGGAGACCTTATGAACAGCACTGCTGTTGTCGGCATAGCCTCTTGCCTCGCAGGAGCATGCAATCCTACCACTGCAGAAAGTTGGTGCCATTGGTGGGGATTATTTGGTAGCTGCTGCTGTTACTGTTGCTGCTGCTGTCACTGTTAGTGCTAGTAAGACAACACTGTCAGCACTGGACATGGTGCCTTACAAAGCAGTCTTTTCCAGCTAGTACAATCAAGTCCCATTATCCCTAATTGGTGTTCTGATGGGGGTGTTTGGAGTGGTAGTCTATACATGAGGGACACTGTGTCAGGGAAGGCTGGTGTCAAGGAATGTTGGCAGTGATAGGACATTGCTGAGTGAAGAAAGCAACAGAGAGACGTGGGGTGAATATGACAAGTGCCATTTCCTGAAGAACTGGTGCGTTTTTTTTCCTGGACAACCAATTCTGCATTTCTCCTGCAGATGGCAGGCTCCAGTTGTCTACTGTAGAATCGCTTTCTCTCCTTATCTTCCCTATTCAAAAGGATAGTAGTTGGAAGCAATACCTTCCCCTGGAAGTATCCCTTTCTATCTCAGCTGTTTTATCCTTGCTTTGTGTTTGAAGTGGGAAACCATTCACGTTCCCTTTGGGGAAAGCTGTCAGGGCCTGCAACGGATAAAGACAAACTGAGTGGGAACACTCTTTTCATCTCTCTGTTTCTCTTCAGTCCCCTTTTATCTTCTCTTCTTAGATGAATATCCTATCTAGATAACATCTCAGATCATTTCACCGTTTCTACCAGATCATTACACACTGAGATCTTTTGACTTTAATTAACTTATTCCGCCCCTGCGTTAATATTTAGAAATCACCTTAAATTCTTAAAGCAGCAGAAATTAATTTGATAAATATATGATGTGTCTTTAGATTTTAATTTGGTGATGCTTTTTGTTAGTGCCTGATGGGGGACAAGAAGAGAGGTGTGCATCAGGCTGCTCAATAACAAGTGATCTGGTAGGAGAGGTTGAAGAGGAACAGGAGAAACAGGAAGATGAGGAAAGAGAGGTCAGAAAAAAAGCATTTTGCCTAAAGAAAAGCAAGAGAACTGGGTGAAAGAGAAAAAACGTACAAAAGGAGCAAGAAAAACAAGATTGCAAAAGGATGTGTGCTTGGGGTGGACTTGTGTGTGGGGTGGAGAACAGAAGTACAGTCGGCTCTCCATATTCACTAGGATTAAGGGAGCAGGACCCTCACAGAAATAGAAAACTTCAAATATCAAAATGCATATGTGTGTGTGTGTGTGTGTGTGTGTCTGTCTGTCTGTCTGTGCAAGAGGGGAGGATGAGACATGGTGAGGGGAATGGGCACCGAGGGTCTGAACCAGTTGAGGGAGTGGAGAGGGAAAGGGGATGGGTCGGCATGGTGGCCCTGTGCCTCCTCTCCCATCTGCAGCCTTGGGTGTGGGAGGGCATCAGGACAGTGTTTGTGGTCCTGATAAATCAGGGTGTGAGTCATCCTTAGCTGGCCAGGCTGCTGCTGAGAGGGAAGGTTACCCTGGAAAAGAAGTGCTTGATGTGGTGGTGGCAGGGGTTGGAAAAACTTGTAGATAATCAAATCTGTGAAAGTAAAACCTGCAGATATGGAGGGCTGACTGTAGTAAGCAGGCAAATAAATTGGGCAGGCTTGAAATCTGTGGTTGGTTAAAGGAGGCCAGCAGAGGAGGCTTGAAGGGGTTATTTCATCATCAAGGGCTAGCCAGATGGAGAAACTCCAGGTGTGAAACTTTGGCTCTAGAAGAGGAGTTACTCCAACAAGTGCATTCACCTACCATGTCATCTGCTTCACTCCTTAGGGCTTCCCTCTGATGTCATACGGCAGTGTGGTTTCTCATCTCTTTTGATAAGTCCGTGCCTGGGCTTTGTTGTGATGCCAGCACTTCACTCCTGCTTCTTTCCCATTGGTGGCACAAGAGTTTCTTAGTAGGCAACATAGAAACTGGTCAAGCTGGCTGAGGAGAGGCAGAGAAATCCATTACTCCTTTGCTAGCATATAGCTGGGCTTCATAGCAGGGCAGTTTTTTTCATGGAGGGGAAAGATTGAAGGTCCTTTTCCTTGTTAGGTCTTCCCACCCTGTTCTTCTCAGCTGCTCAGCTGATTGGGAGGAAGTAGCTGTCCATGAGCAAGCAGGGAAAGGCACACTGCAGTTTCCCACTGGGAAGCTTTCTTGGTAAGCTTTGTGTGGCTGGAAAGAACTTGCAAAATGCTTAGAAGTAGGTGACAAGCCATGTCTGGTACATAAGTAACTTGCCTCTGCACTGCTTGTTTTGTCCAATATAAGTGGCGGTGATGGTGTTCTCTTTCTAGAAACGCATTACGAGTATGTAGTTTCATAGTACCATTTCTTGTTGACAAGGATCTGTCCAGTTCTTATCTCACTTTTATCTTGCAACACACATCCCGTGACATAAGTTAAAGAGCTTGTTATCTTGGTGTGTTAGGGATGAATGGAGGGCTGGAGTTGAGGAGCAGCATTGACCTGCCTTAGGACATTAGAGGGCTGCATCACATTCTGTCCTGCATGAATTTTTTAAACCTCCTCCCCTCTGCCTTTTTTTTTTTTTGCACAAAATGGCTACCTCATATGGAGGGCAATTTCAGTTTTTGGAGGGCCCTCTCTGGGCCTTTTTATTTCTAGGAGAAGCCTTTTTAAAATCAGGAAGTGAACTTTCTCAGGGAAAAAAAATGGGGAGCAGGGGCCTCAACTATACTCGGGGAAGTCACGTCTAGCTTACAGGCTGTACTTTCCTCATGCCTTTTATACATCCATGGTTCTGAAATGAAATGAAAACCCTGCTGCTAAAGAGAGGCACGCTCTCACAAGTTATGTTTTGAGGTGCTGACTATTTTGTTTTCACTGACAAAGCTACAAGCTTAAAGCACAAGTGGTCACTCCCTACCCTGGATTTCCTGTCTCTTTGTTCCCAAATTGGGGAGGAGAATGAGCACCACCACATGGGGATCTTTTCTTTTGATGTGGCTCTTTTCAGATGGATGTTATGATTCATTTCATTGTTTTCTTAGTTGGCTAGGCCCATTTGAATAATGCCAGCTTTACACCAAGGACAAATCTGAGACAAGAAATGGAATGACACTGGAATGAAATTGACAGCCGTCATGGAATTGAGACCACAGCTTCGTATATACTTTGCAACCCAGAAGTTCCAGCATCAACCTCCATCATCTTTAGTTAAAAAAAGAATTGTAGCCACAGGACTCAGAAATGGTTCTTTGGAGATGCTAGAGAGCCTCTCCCAGTTAGAGTAGAGCAACATTCAGAAACCTCTGCCTCTCCCCCATGGTTTGAACTTCAGCTTGCATAAGCTCCAGCTAAAGGATTGTGGGGGGTTGTGGTCTAAAACATTTGGAGGACTGAAGATTTCCCAGTCTGGATTAGAGAGCAATGAAGCCATCTTTCAGTGGCTTTGTATTTTAAAGTCTGTATTAAAGCATGAAGGTAGTGCTGTAGTGGTTAGAGCTTTGGACTAAACTCTGGAGACCAGAGTTCAAAATGCCGCTTAGCCATGGAAACCCTTGGCCAAATGATGCTCTCTCACCGACAGAGGAAGGCAAATCTCAAACATTGCCAAGGAAACCCTGTGATAAGTTCACCTTAAAGTAGTTGTAGGTCCAGTGACTTGAAGACAGACAACAGCAATAATGAAACATTTATATTTACTTTGCTTATATAGATTTGAAGTGGAATCTTGCACATTCTTGCACTGTTCTTTGGAGAGCTGATATCTTGGTTTCTGAAGGTCCAGAAAGCTTAGTATATGTGCTATATTTTTAAAAGGTTGAGCTTATGCCTTATATAACTTGTTCCCATTATATTAAACTAATTAAGCCTCTAATTTGATTTTTCTGTTATTATGGCAGTAGTGAGAATCATGTGGCTCACCAGATGTTATCCTGCTGCTCCCAGCATTCCCCACCATAGGCTATGCTGGGTATGGCTGATAGGACTTGTAGTCCAATCTTGGAGGTGCTGTGTGGTTTCCATCCCTGCTGTAAAGTATATTTAACATGGATTTATTGAATCATTGGAGCTTTGAACGTAGTAACATCATGGTATAAATCTGTGGATGTTACGATGATGATTTTGGACTTTTAAAGCATAATTAACGTAACCATAAACATTAAGAAACTACTGTTCATTTAATCATGGCGTGAAAATGTTTTCCAAGAGCAAGCTGCAGGCACTGAATAAACGCCTGATCTCTGTCACAAATAAGAAGCATTTATTTCTCAGTAACATAGACTGTCCTTTCATACGGAAACTGGTTGAATACTCTGCTACTAAAGATGTAGGGTTTTTATCCTCTTATTTCATTATCTTGATTGGTGACTTGAAAATAGTACTTGTGCTTACCTATGTCAATTATTGTTTGTTCTTCAATTGCAGGACTTCATTGATCTGACATTGTCCAAGACACAGCGAAAAACTCCTACAGTCATTCATAAACATTACCAAATTCACCGCATTCGTCATTTCTACATGAGAAAAGTAAAGTACACCCAACAAAATTACCATGACAGACTCACCCAGATCATAATGGATTTCCCAAAACTAGATGTAAGTGACTTTGGTAGTTAGCAGTGAAACAGAGAGTGTTATTGTAAGCTCAAGATTGTGTTCTGTGAATAATTTACACCCACCTCCCATATTCATGGTTTTCTCAGAGAAACACTTCTGGTCCTAAGTATTTTGAATAGGGGATACTCAATCTGTACCATATTACGATGTGCTTTTTGAATTTTGCCCTACTTCAAAAACTATTGATTATGCAGCATGCAGTTGGAAGAAGAGCAAGTTTGACTTCCCCCTTAGGCTCATAGAACTAGTTTTTTTTTACAGCTGTTTCTGTTGTAGCCTATTACTCAGTAATGGTCAAGCTCCCAAGAAATTTGCTGCGGAGGAACTATACCAAAGATAATTGTGTGTGTGTGTGTGTGTGTGTGTGTGTGTGTGTGTGTGTGTCTCTCGTATAGTTTATTGATATGAATAAAATACCAAATACACATTTGTTTTCTGGATTTTTTTTCCAGGACATTCATCCATTTTATGCTGATTTGATGAACGTTCTTTATGACAAAGATCATTACAAGCTAGCTTTGGGGCAAATTAATATTGCTAAAAATCTGATTGACAAGTAAGTGCAAAATTTTTTGTTTGGATATCCAAACAGCATGTTTGCATCATTTCTAGACACATCCTTGTTTGGAGTCCTGTTGAAGCACTACATTAAGTTGAAAACTGCACAGAAGGTTGTGCTTTCTCAGGGTTGGTGTCAGTGTGGTCCCTAGCACAGCCACTTGTTCTGCAAGCACATCCACAGCCCCCTTTCTTTCTTTTGGCTTGATGGGTGAGGAGATAATCTTACCACTACATGACAGATGAGCTCAAAACCATGGCGCCCAGTTGTACTTCTCTGGGATCCAGCATAGCTAGACTGATGTCTGTGTAAACTGTGCTAAGAATGGTATAGGATCATGTCTAAACATTCTGCTCGAGTTCCTCTTTATAAAGGGATTCCTTTGTAATATGGAAGAATATCTGCATTTCTTTCACAACTTACCCCTTTCTCCCCCTGCCCCCAAAGCCTCATCCCTGTGCCCAGATACTTGTGGTTGGGAGAGGGTAACAAGCTCAACATTTTTCTAGTAATCTAAAACAAGTTTGACATATGTTTCTGCAATACAGTGTTGCGAAAGATTATGTACGGCTGATGAAATACGGCGATTCTCTTTACCGATGCAAACAGTTGAAGCGTGCAGCATTGGGGCGGATGTGTACAATAATCAAAAGACAGAAGCAGAGTCTGGAATACTTAGAACAAGGTGGAGTATATCAGATATAGCCATAGGAGAGTCGCTGTTGTTGTTACTATTATTTTGCCTTTCAAGAAATTTGGAAGACCTCCTGCTCCATTTCATTTTCATAACACTTGTTGGTTAGGCAGAGAGATAGTGATTGGCCCCAGATTACCCTATCTACATCATAGCTAAGTAAGGATCTGAACCTGGGTCACCCTGCTTCTACTTTGATACCAACTGGTGCATCACACTGGCTGACATTAGAAGGAATATGGTTAATCTGCTTCAGATGGTAGTGTCACCTATGTAAAAAGCATTGTAGCATGGACATTAGTCTGCGGGTTGCACTGAACTTCTGGTGTCTACTTGTTCTCATTCAACTTTTCTGGCATGTCTTCAATCAAGCTAGTGCCCAGTCATGAGGAAAGCAGGTGCACCACTGTGAAAGAAGTTGGTGGAGAATAGTTCTTTTCCTTCCTTAAATTAAATTGCCTGTTGCAGAGATGGCAGAAACAGGACCTTAGACTACATGGAAGTTGTTGTATTTGGTGGCCATTAGCAGCAGGAGTCATTGAAGGAGAAACATTAGCAACAGACATCATTAAAGGGGGAACATAGGCAACAGACGTCATTGATTGGGCACAATCTGTTCCACTGTCCAGGTTTTCTTTAGATGATGTTCTTAATGAAGTAAGTTGGAAGGTAGATTTTACAAGGATGAAAAGTCAAGAGTGTCAAAATACTAAATCCTATGTAGGATATTTTTACTCCCTGAAAAATTTCAGCATTAAATTAAGGGGTAAAAATTTTAACACTGTAATCAGAATACAGCGCATATAAGTAAGAAGTTGAAGTTTGTGCATAAATCAGAGAACTAATGAGAAGAAAACAGGCCAAGGAGATTTCTCTATAAATTGCTGTGTGTCGGCAGTGGAAAATTAGCTGTGTCATTGTTAACATGATTGATAAATGATTACTGCAGTTCTGTGTGTTTCCATCTGTAAACGTTCTTTAAAAAAATGTTTTCTGCCAGTGCGTCAGCATCTATCCCGATTGCCAACCATTGATCCTAACACAAGGACTCTTTTATTGTGTGGATACCCAAATGTTGGAAAATCCAGCTTTATAAATAAGGTTTGTGTATTTGTTTGTTGCTTCAAAGCCAAAGAAAATTACAATGCAACCCTGAGCATTTGTACTAAAAAGTAAATCCCATTGGCTTAAGTGCCAGTGGTATCCTACTAAATATGTTTACAATTACATTCATAGCTGAACTGATAGTAGTTTGCATTTTTAATATGTGAATAGGTGTCTTAAATGTTTCAACTGCTACAGGAATTCTAAGATATATATTTGGTTTCTCTTTTATGTTGCAAGCTTTGTAGAAGAACATGGAGTCTTTTCTCTGTCCATTGCCCCATTAAAAAAAAGTGTGCTTAAACTGTACTGGCTTAGAAACGCTTCTCATTTAAGTTGACCAATTTGATTGTAATAATATGTCTTTTGAAAAAGGAATTTTCTAAATGGAGAGACACTGTAACTTGGAGATTTTTTGTTTTGAAGGTGACAAGAGCAGATGTAGAAGTGCAGCCATATGCCTTCACCACAAAATCTCTCTTTGTGGGACACATGGATTACAAATATCTGCGTTGGCAGGTGAGACCGTTCACTTACCTGAAGCAATTTGTTGGGAAGAAATTACTTTTTCACAGCAGCACAATGAATTGTATTTTGTAGTCTAGACTACAGGTGTCCACTGAACTAACAGAGTATTGGGATTTTGATTGGGGTGGTATGTGTATATGTTTGTGTTCTGGATAATGTGATTAGCTCACCTATGCAAACAGCAGGAGCTCAGTTACAGTATCGACCACTTCCCCCATTTTCAACCAGATCTTGGAAGAATTACTTCCTTGGCTGCTGGTACCAGAATTCTCCCAACTAGCGTGGCCAGTACTTCCCAGCCAGTGGCCATGGGAGCTGTAGTCCTAAAGGTAACTTTCCTAGCTGTAGTTGCCAAAGCCCAGCTGGGACCCCTGTTGCAGTGGGGATTCCATACAGCCACATCTCTTTTCCATATTGCTTGCCTAGCCCTACCATTGCTTTGATGGAAAACCTACACAGAATCACCTGGCTGTGTCCTATGGTATCCTCAGTTGACCACTGCTATACAAATAATAGCATTAGACAAAGCATTTAGACATGTGGGTGGTTGTGAGGTTTCAGAGCTTGAGGCTTGTGGAGAAATAATTGAACCTTGTACACTAGTATTGAGATTGTATGGCTGTTTGAAGCTTTTAGCTCTTGGAGGATTGTTAAAGCTCCAAGCAACCTGTTAAGGTAACTACCCAGTTTCTATAGCTACATAGCCTCGTCTTCTATAGATTCATGCATCCTTTGTATACCACTGGCTTAAAAAAACATCCCTACCAAATTTGTAAGTTCATGCAGTTGAGAAGAATGCCTTGGAGTCATTCACTATATTTTGAAGAGCTTTAAAGATCAGTTTGCTTGCTCCAGTTTCTCCAAGTGAAAGTTTATGTTGGTTATTGCTAATTGTCTTATGCTTTGCTCATTTACTAGAAAGTAAGCTCCATTAAATTCAGTGAGACATTTCACAGATAATTGTGCACAAGAGAGGAGCCATCAGTGTTATAGTATCTGGTTCAAGGAGCAAGAAATCAACCCTTTGTTGTATTTTGTACATGATTGGTGCTATGTAAATCCTGTTTTTAAGTTTGAAAGGAACGAATAACAATATTTGAGTTAAAAGCTGCAGTATAAATGTCCCTTATTTATTTGCTGTAAATCTGCAACTGGTGCTATATATTTTCCAGTCCATCTCATATTTGATTCGTTATTTGTCAACATAAAATATGACCATAATTTTTCCTGTCTTCATGGTAGGTAGTAGATACCCCTGGTATTTTGGATCATCCCCTGGAAGAGAGAAACACCATTGAGATGCAGGCGATAACAGCACTTGCCCATCTTCGTGCAGCTGTGCTGTACGTCATGGATATATCTGAGCAATGTGGGCACAGCCTGGAGGAGCAATTTGAACTCTTTGGGAATATTAAGCCATTGTTTGCAAACAAGGTGGCTGAGTATTTCATCAATTCAGCTGAGTTATTTTAATTTGATATAAAATCTGAATTGGATACTTAGTTCTATATTTGTTTTTTCTTTCTCTCCACTTTTAGCCTTTAATTATTGTAGCAAATAAATGTGATGTGAAGAGGATTTCTGAACTTTCTGAGGAAAAGCAGGTAGGAAGTTTTCACAAGAATTTACTAACAGATAGACACATATGACTCTGTTTCACTGTAAAAAACATATAATATTTATTGATTGCGTTGTGAAGAATAGGTGTATTCCCAGCTGCTGTTGCAATCTAAGCACGGGCTCAGGTCAGCTTCCGTACCCCAACTTGAAGTTTATCCTTATTTGCAGTGTCCCTCACTTATCATATTTGGTTCTGATGAGAACATGCTTTTTAAAAACAGTTACAGTGTCAGTCTGTGGCATACATATTTCATATTTTGAGCAAAATATGGAATAAAATATTCCATTTTTATCTAGTAAGCAGTCCATCTTGGGTTGCATGTGCTAAATTTCAACTTTTCACTTATTGTGGAAATACTCTAAAGCTTCTGATCAATGAGCAAATAAGCAAATTGGTTATAGAGATACACAACAGAATGCACAGGGCTTTCGCAGTGGTCTGTATATGTGGAGCTTATTTCATGTCGGCTGCTAGCTAGTCTAGTATAATCTTTGTAATTTCCATTCTGTGAAAATCATTTTTAAAAATTCTTGTAGAAATAAATATTAAAAGTGCCTTTGTTATATTTTAAGCTTTAATTTCAGTTGTGTTTGTCTATTATGTTTTAGAAAATGTTTGCAGATGTAGAAGCAGATGGATTTCCTGTAATAGAGACAAGCACCCTCACTGAAGAAGGAGTGATTCAAGTCAAAACAGAAGTGAGTGTTTGTTTTCTACAAACTTAACTAAATGAAGAGAAGGAGGGTTTTGGACGAAATATGCAAAGTCTGGTCTTGGGCAAAGGAATAATACCTAAGCAGCTCTACACTTAGAAATGCGCAAACTGTTTCCCAAGCTTAGTTTACAAATGACATATGTAATCTTTAAAAAGATGTCCATAAAGTAGGTGCCAACCACCATCATTATTGGAAAGGTGAAGTGTAAATTGAATAAAGATAGAGTCTGTCAAAAATTCCATATAAATCTGATGAACTTCTGCTCTGGGCATTAGGAAAAGGTATTAAAAGTTTCTGACCTACACATTTTGGATATTTTATTAGCTATTCTCTGCCAGTTGTCCCATTGTTAGTTGCTTGTGGCAAACAGTGCACCCCAGACAGAAAAAGAGACCATTTTCCCCACCTGCTCATTTTGAGGTAGCTTTTAACTTGCCATAGTCATGTGGCTGTTTACAAGCTCACCTGAGCAGATGTCACTCTTTTTGTTCCCCACCCTGTGACAAAATTATATATCCCTAATTCCAAACCTGCATGGTAGAACAAGCTGCAAGACACCCCTTTGGCTGTGTTCTTCAGAGATAGCTTATTACTGAGGGTTTTATGATTGCCCCAGTGACACACAAATCCAATATTAAGACACTTATGGATAAGAAAGAAGCTTCCTTTAAACTCCTTAACAGTATGTTTCTGCCAAGAAGTACACATCATGAGTGAAGCCAGTCCTCAAAGCATGCAAAAGAACTGCCATCAACTTGAATTAGCAGCTCAATACATTCAGAAAAGAACCAAGCAGAGAGAAGCTCATTTATAGCCTTTAAAATAAAAAAACCTTGAACCTATGCAGTAGCTAATTAGATTTGTCAAAATCCTAAAGCTCTGTTTCCAAAATAACTTCTAGGAGAGATAAGCAGCCCCACCCTGAGATCCAAGCCTTGATTCTCTTTCCAACTTGTCAGACTCCTGGGACAACTCCCAGGTAGTGGGAGGTTTAAACTGACAGCTCACTAACCTGGGACAGTCTGAACCTGCATCTTTCCAGGTGATTTCTCAGAGCTTGAGGCACCTTTGGAATGGTCACAGAAATGCCAAAAGAGCTTGGCTATTTTCTTTGCAGAGTCTGCAGAAGTTATTTTGGGGCTACCTTTCCCAGAATTCTCCTGCTAACACAGCCACTGGCCATGCTGGTGGAAGGATTCGGGGTTATGTAGTCCAAAAAGAAATCCTTCCAAGCTTTTCTTTTTTGTTACAGATATTTTCCAAAAGTGGAATGGGAAATGGAGGTAGAGGTTTTTATAGTTTGATTTTTATAGTCTGATTTTTATAGTGTATTTGCTCAGGCTATAATCTGGAAGTTGAGATGTTCCTTTTCCTGAACTGAGGTTGCCCTAGAAAGACCCTAAACATGAATAGCCATAATTTAATTACTTGAAGCTTATGGTATGAAGGGATTTCTTTCATAAAGGAAAAATGTATATACTTTAGTAAATTTAGTACATTGGTATTTTGGATGGTTTTACTGGAGGCGCATGGCTCAGATCTGCACACTAGACTGACGGACACATTCACTGTTTGAATGGCAATTTCTTGCTTTATCAGCTGAATAGCCCCTTTTTGACTCCAATTTGCAGTGCACTTCAGTTAAATGTTCAGTGAAAGCTCTCCAATTAATCATAGCCTCCTGCTTCATCCAGACTCTGACGGTGGTTAGTGGTTTTATAACATGACTTAAGAATGCTGGCTTGTTATGAAATTGATGACCATAGTTTTCTGGTATGGTTTTGCATATTGAAATAGGAGTGTTTCCCCTGCTTTTGAAGGAACTTCCAATTGAGAGAGTAGTTTACAATACATGAATTAAGGATACTGTTTGGCTTCCCTGAAACATATACTAACTCTAAGCAGTCCTGGGGGAAATAATCTTACCTCTCACTTTACGTTTGCACCCGTATCACTGAAATGTGTTTGAAATAAAAATCCTGATCTTTGGCTATAATCAGGAAAACTTTTGGGCACAGCATCTTGTCTGCTCCTTCTTTCTCTCAGTTGAGAGGAAGAATCCATACATGCTGCGTTTTACCCATCACTGCTCGCAGACAGGCAGGGAAGACATGTGACTTGAAGAGTTGCTCTTTTTCATAATAATCATGGTGTAAGTCTTGCATTTGCACAAAACACTAATGCTGGAATTTTAAGATGTTTGGATAATAAGAGCAAGTGTATACTGTGGTGCAGACTAAGTATTCCAAGGTCAATGTTGAACTTTTTTCTTGTGGGATGGGGAGGGAATTAATGAGCCTGCTGAAAATTTGGTTATCTTCAGTGGAGGTCCTGCTGCACGGTCCACCACCTCATGGGGCATGGTTAGCTGCAAGAGACAGGGCTTGTTCCATAGAAGTTCCTCAGCTGTGGAACTCTACTAAAAGAAAGCAGTCTGGCTCCATTCTGGTTGAGACGGGTGGTCTAAATGGTGTATCATGTTTTTGAATTCTAAAACCATTTTTTTAGGCTAGTTATAAATAACTAGCGTATATGCCCGGCGAGTTTATTTTCTCATAGGTAATACTTGTTAGAAACATTTGAGATCCTGTGTCTCTAATTCCCCAGCTGTCTTGTTCAGTACCTGTAACTTTCCCCATATTCCCCAATCCATTACGTTATGTTATTAACATTCATTATGTTATTAACATAACAGAGGTTGGGTTCCTGAGGGAAATACACTGCTCTCCTCCTGAGTGCTAGGCCTCATCTCCATAGCAACCAGCCAGGCCCAAGAGCTCTGTGGCTGAGAATTCTAAAGGACCCTCCCTAAACTGCAAACCCAAGGATTCCATAGAATCTACACAAGCAACCAATCATATGAGGTCTTCTCTGCCTGACAAGAACAGACAAATTTTGACTTTTATATATTAGACACTAGTAATACTACTAGAGGATGATGGGTTTCTTTTTTTTAAGGGTACTCTTTGTTCCTGAAATTGATTAATGAACTGTGTGTTGTTGTTAATTGCCACCAACTTATGGTAACCTTATGAATCAGAGGCCTCCAAATCTCCTTGTTATTAACACCCCTGTTTGGGTCCTGCAAACTCAGAGCTGTGGCTTTCTTAAGTCTATGCACCTGTAATGAACCTTTCGTTCATGTAAGATCTTGTACCTTTTTCAGGCTTGTGACAGGTTGCTGGCCCATCGTGTTGATACCAAAATGAAAGGAAACAAGGTGAACGATATACTGAACAGGCTCCATTTAGCTGTTCCAACCAAAAGAGACAACAAGGTTGGTGTGTGTGTGGCCCCTTTATATCTTTCCTTTTTCTCTTTAGAAGTGTGTGTATGCAGTACAATGAGAGCATTCTCTCTTTTCACAACATGAGAAGTGCTGTGTTGATGGGCCATTGCTTGTGTATTGTTCTGTGGTAGGAAAAAGGCAAAATGCAGATTGTTAAAAAGAAAATTGGATTTCTTGACCATGGTCTGATTTCATTTTTTTAAATCTTAGGAAAGGCCACCTTTTATACCTGAGGGTGCCTTGCTGCGCAAAAAACGTATGGAAGTTGATGTACCTAAAAAGAAACTGGTATGTGTATTTCTTGAGGGGACAAATAGCAGAATTCTTGTGAAGGAGGCTTTATTAATGATGTGTATTTGTCTGCAGGAGAAAGATATTGAAATGGAAATGGGAGATGACTATGTTTTGGATCTTAAGAGTAAGTGGCAACAGCAGTCTTAATGTTTGAAAGTTTGAAACTGGATTTACACTGCAATCATATATATAATTATCTGAGAATAAGTCCTGTTGAACCTGAGTATCTGAGTAGATGTGTACAGTGTGCCCACTTCTGGCATGACACAAATGCGAGGTTGTGGGAAGTGTCCCTCCCATTATGGTCAATGGACATGATAGACACATGCGGCCACGTACCCACTGTGTCCACCGACTACAATGGGATGCAACATTCACATTTTCTGTTTTACAGGAGGGTTCCTGAAATGGAACCCCTGCATATACAGAGAGTGTGCTGTATAGGATGGTACTGTTTGCTTTGTTTTTTTTTGTAAACTTCAGACTGTGTCTCTGCTGTTTTAATTGGCAACTGCAGCTAGGTGTCTGTATTGACTATGAAAAGCATTCCATGTTCTTGATTCTTAGGTATATAAACTCAGTGGAGAACACTGTTACCATACAAATAATCTATTTCCATAGTTTTTTAAATGGTGAGCATTTGGCAGAGGGTCATCTTAATAGAACAACCATACCCCAATGCTTTTTCTAATATTTAAATGCATCCTAGGGTTCTGGGACAGCTACCAGCCTAAATTATATGCAGCAAATTGAGATC
The DNA here is from genome assembly GCA_030412105.1 of Cyclura pinguis. NCBI lineage: Eukaryota > Metazoa > Chordata > Lepidosauria > Squamata > Iguanidae > Cyclura > Cyclura pinguis. The sequence continues at coordinate 124,698,194 of CM059604.1, read as the reverse complement.
CACTTGCTAGCATGTAGCTTATTGTTGTAGGATGTAAATACTTTTCCCCACTGTTCTGGCTACCACCTACATAAACTGGTAGATCTTTTGAGCAGCACAAATTAATAATGCCTTTCTTATTGTTGTAGAATACTGGGATCTAATGAATCCGTCTGAAAAATATGATACGATACCTGAGATATGGGAAGGTCATAACATTGCAGACTATATTGATCCAGATATCATGAAGGTAAGCATTACTCTATGCTTCGCTGTATAATATCATGATGCTTAAACGTATGGATGTTTCTGTCTATCAGTCTATGCATTTCGTATTTGTCCTATATTGGGAGCATGAGTAGTTAACGTCTATATTCATTACCAAAGAAAGCAGAAAGCTACTTGGTTGAAACTGTCCTTATTCCTTTCTTAAATATCAAGGATTCTGCTTATGCCTCTTCTTTTGGCTCAGGATGTGAGAACCTTAGTAGGGAAGTCAGTCGAGGTTGATGAGCATGAACTTTCTCAAAGACTGTGGTGAAACTGTCTATGGTGAAGAATGCAAATTGTTTTTTAAAAAGTTTCTAAAAATTTCTAATGCATTGTGTTTGAACTCTTTAAAGAAACTGGAAGAGCTGGAGAAGGAAGAGGAACTAAGGCAAGCGGCTGGAGAATATGACAGTGACTCAGAAAGTGAAGATGAGGAAATGATGGAAATCAGACGATTGGCACAACAGATTCGAGAGAAAAAAAAACTAAAGATCCTAGAATCCAAAGAAAAAGATACACAAGGGCCCAAGATGCCTAGAACAGCTAGAAAGGTAAGTGTAACTACTAGGTTGAAAATGAGTTGAGACGTGACTGTGGTTGAAGGATTAAGTACTCTCCAGATTTACACATTCTCTTATTCCTGTTGTCATGGTGAGAAGTGCCAGTTAAACCAAAGAGAAAAAAAAAAGTCCAGAGGCAGTTATAGGCCTGTGAGTCAGAATGAAAAGAATGGGTGTCTCTTTGAAGTTTTTTAAAAAAATGTGTTAAAACACATAGATTGGTGTGGGAGTCATGTGGCCCTGTAGAAGTTGTATGATTGCAACTCCCAGCAGCCCTACTGAATTTAGCAAACAGTGAGGAATGCTGAGAATTGCAGTATGACAACATCTGGAAGATCACGTGATTCCCACCAAATATAGATTGTCTGTGGCCTGGCCTACACAAAACCACAGGATGCAATAGTACAGTGAGTGGGAATGTAGAAAGACATGTTCTTAAAACAAACCTTTGGTATTTTCTACCACTTATTCAGTGCACATGTTAACTTATAGTAAAGCAAATTAAAGAAAGTGCAGAATGGCTGTATTCCAAAGCTCTTCTTCTGATCTCGTTATCTCCAACTGTTTTGGTTCTTGGATGCAGGATTCTCTTGCAGGTTTTGAAAAGATTGTATTGGGTTGCTTCCTGAGTTCCTTCAGTGCTATTTCTAGAAAAATCAATTGATCATTGGGAATATAACTAATTCTTTGTGGATTCAGGTTCAGCGGAAGGCACTGGAGAAGGAGATGACTGATCTTGGGCTAGACATGACAGGCAAAGATAATGTAAGATCAGGTTTTTTTCTCATTGCTTTCTGGTATTGATTTCTGTAGATGATGCTTTTACTATTTTTCATTGTTATTGTTCTGCTTCCATTTCCTTCAGTAGGAAATAAAACCATGTTAAAGGAATAGATTAATACTGGATAAGAAGTAAGCTATTTAGTTAGAAAAAGAAATCAGTAAGGGCAGGTCTACTGGAGATGTATAGAATTATTTATGACATAGTGAGAGAAGAGGGGATGTTTTCCTACTTCTCACAACACTAGAATGTGGGATCATACTAATAGTGGGTAGACAAAAGGTAAAATGTGAAATTTGCTCCTTGAAGATGCCTTTACAAGGGAACCCTCGTGGCGCAGTGGTTGAATGCCAGTACTGCAGCCACAAGGTTGTGAGTTCGATCCTGCCGGGCTCCAGATTGACTCAGCCTTCCATCCTTCCACAGGTTGGTAAAATGAGTACTCAGCTTGTTGGGGGCAATTAGCTTAGAGAGCCCTTAGCTGATAAGCAGTATAGAAATACACATGCAATAAATCATATAAACTGATGGAGGGTAAGGCTATTAATTTCTATCAGTCATAATTTCTGTGTACTACTCCCAGGATCAGAACTGCTGTGCCTCTGAATATAAGTTACAGAGGCTGAAGCCAAGAACTGTTGTGTTCCTCTCCTGCTTGTGGTTGTGGCCTTCTCAGAAGGCATCTGGATGGCAGCTGCGAAACAGGATGCTGGATGACATAGGCCTTTCATGTCTAGGAAGGCTCATCTTGCATTTATTTGAAATCCCAGTTATATAAGGAACAGCAGAGTTTGTTATTAGAAGCTCTTGGTTTAATTAACTAATTTTTCTATTGGAAGTCCTGACACCCTACCCTGGCAATAGCATTTGATCTGCTGACTGTCTGATTTAGAAGATGGGAACATCTGACTGGGCTGTCTGAAATTTTAGGCACATTATGTCGCTGAGACAAGGAGGTCCCGGAGCGTTACCCGTAAACGTAAACGAGAAGAATCTGTACCACCTACATCTTTGGCACGAAGTCGCAGCTCCTCCCGTACACCACGCGATGAATCTGGTCTTCGAGATGTGAAGGTCTGTCCCAATTTATTTATGTTACTAAGACTTAATTAGAAATTCCAGATAGCTATCTTGTGCTACTGCAATCAAGCAGAAGTTAGGATTTATTATTGCAGGGTGCTTTGAAGATACGTTGATTATTTTTAAAAGTGGTATGTATATCCATGGAATATTGTCAGCTGTGTCTTTTTGTTCTAATGCAGTGCTGAACAATTTTTCTAGCCTTGAAAATTTACACGTTAACACTGGCTTGGGGAAGGAGGGGCACATGGACACATATCTGGGCCTATGCACACCCCATCAGTTCTTTTTCTTTAGTAAGTGGGATAGAAAGCCTTTTCGTCAGCCCTCTCCATCATTGTTAATAGCATCTGGGGAACAGCAATATAAGAAATCAATGTGTGTGTGTCCTTTTACAAGGGAAGGCAAAAACTAAGTCTGTTGGGAGGTCACAGGTTGCTTACCCCTGTGCTAAACTGTGGGTTTGGTTTGAACAATTGCAACTAAAAATATTAAACTAAAGAACATGAAATTTAGGTTTTGTAAACTTCTGTGATTTTGAACTGCATGTTCAGGATAAAATCAATTTCCCTTTTTACTCTTTTGAGAAAAGAAAAACATCATTTGTATCAACTTAGATTTCTGTACAGTTCATAATGGCTGAAGTCCTGTTGGCTAGTGCCAACTACAGTAAACCCACTAAATCAAAACTGAGTGATGAGTCAACACATAGGTAAATCCAACTGATTCAGTAGCTCTGCTGTAATTGGGGACTAACAATAGAATTTAGGCTGAGTATTGTTCTGTGATAAGGGGAGTGATGGTAAAGCTTAAGGCAGTGCTTCAACTTGTATGCCTAAAGGTATTAAGATCTACAGCAGGAATGGGAATTATGGCCATCTAGATGTTGACCTATAACTCCCAGCAGCCTTAGGCAGCATAGCCAGTGGTGAAGAATTCTGGGAGTTTCAGTTCAACATCAATAAGGTCACACACTTTTCACTCCTTATGCAGACTTAATTGGTAAGTCCCAGTGAGCATAACAGAATTTTCTTCTAATATGTATTGTGTTACAGTTAGTGGCCTAAATATAGTCTTTAACTGACACATCCCCCCCTCCCCAGTTGTTGCTACAACAACAACATACTGGTTCCTAAGAGTTTCCCCGGTCGCCAGAGCCCTCTTGTGGGGTGTAGTGAGATACCCATACACCTGATGGAAGTGTTACTGTCTGCCAGTGTACCCTGTTGGATCCTGTCTAGTGTCAGAAGCATCAGACAGAAGAAATTAGGAAATGAGGTATACATGCCTACAGTTCACATCCTGGATTGAAACGAACAGCAAGATCTTTTACTCCACAATTTAACTGTGGTGCTATGTCTTGTGTATACTTGTTTAGTTTCTGCAAGGACACGCCTAGTATTTCAGGAGATGCAATCCCTATATATTTTGTAATTGGGACAATTGCCTCATTGCATCTTGTAGTAGTAATTGCCTCATTGTTTCTTTAGCTGCCTTGAGTCAGCTTTGGAGGAAAGGCAGAGTAAATAATTAGGAGAAAGATGCTTTTCCTTGTGTATATGTATCTTCACGTTTGTGACTTTAAATATTCATCTTCCTTCCATTTATGTAGTCTGCAGATGTTGTCAAGATTATGATACAGTATTTTTAGTTCCTATAAGCATGTAGGTGAAACACACTTTTACTTAAACATGTTCTCATTTGTATAGATGGTGAAGAAGGCGAAAACCATGATGAAGAAAGCTCAGAGGAAAATGAATCGGTTGGGCAAGAAAGGTGAGGCAGACAGACATGTCTTTGACCTTAAGCCCAAACATCTATTTTCTGGCAAGAGGAAATCTGGCACAACACAGCGAAGATGAATGACTCCCAAGACGATAAAGAAATGGCACTGCCTTTTACTAATTCAAATAAAAATTAAAAAAAACAAAAAACAAACCAAAGACAACCCAAGATAGCATTTTTTTTTAATTCTAGGTGTACAAAAGTTTGAGTAATGTAACCAAGAGAAGATAAGCAATATATTTCAAATTACTAGAATACTTTACTCTTCCATATTGAGTGCTTGAGGTTTGACACAGGTACTCTGCTTTTTAGGGGGCCTATTTTAACTACATTTGCTGTTGGATTTGGGAAGCATCAGTTTCGTAGAGGGCTATATTTTGAAAGTTTAGGTAAGAGTACTGTTTTAATCCAAAATAGTTTTTTTTATGGCGAATGGGACACATTCAGCAACATATGTTGTCTGCACAGAAGGTCACTGCCATTTCCAGGTAAGCCTGAGGCAGAGTAATTTCTAAACCTCAGAGAGCCCTTGACTAGTGATAAGTTCTTATTCTTAAACTAGCACTTATTGACTTGTTGACTCTGATGAAAGTTTTATAGCTTGTTAACTAAACAGATACAAGATAGGAGAAGAAAGGTTTCATAACCTGTGGAGTTATTGTTAGTCAATGTAGGCATTGAGAAATGACTAGCAGTGGGACTAAAAATGACCTTATTTTTTCATCATGAAGGTTTCAGTATCTTCAGCCTACCCAAGCCTGGTGCCCCAGATACTCACTGCAGTTTAGGAGAATATGTTAACAGGTCTAGATGTAACATTGGGAGGAAGCTGTAATCATTGAAAGGTAGCTATTAATTGGATTACTTTTTCTGTGACAGCCCTATTAATTAACTTAAAAGAAAGATGGGGGTTTATATCAGTCTTCTTTAATTCATTATTGGGGATTTATGGTGGCCAGGTTCACTTCAGTGCAAATTTAGAACAGAAGTGGGCAACTGTGGATGGGCAGGGCAATGCATTGGTCCCTGAGGAGATTTTGGAGAACTGTACCCACCTCTACAAAAAATTCAAACTTTGTCCACAGCATTTTCATATTTCTGGACCTTTCTGGCAATTTTAGATGCAGGAGGAGGCCTTTTAACAACAGGATGTAAGAGAAAGTTGCTTTGATTTCAAAAAGGCTTCTCCAGAGCCTAAATTGGTTTGTAGTGGGCATTTTGAGACAAAGCTTTTGCTCCTGTGGGGGGGGGGGGATGTCCAGGGGCCTATAAACACAATGGAAATCCTCCTATGACTGAGACATGTTTTTCATTCCATTTTGGGGAGAAAAGTGAAAATGTACACCAATTTGAAATCCGTATTTATTTTTTCTCTAAATTAGCATTAAAATAATAGTTTCAAATTTAATTGTTGAAAGTTATTAGTATAACTTTCTCTTTCATTATATAGACATATCTAAAGTCTTTAAAACTACATTGAATTTCCAGGACTCAGAAGATGTTTTGATAAGCAAATATACTAATGGCCTTTTCTGTACTATAGAAGCATATTTGATCAAGAATGCTGTTTCCTCTCTAGTTCCATTAGACCTAGAATCTCTAGACTTTTTTTTAGCTATTCTTAAATCTGCTTTCTAGAAAGAATCTCTAGGGAGTTTTTTCCTTTCTACATCAAGTTAATTCACACAAAGAACATAGATTTGGAGTCCACTACAGTTTTTCACACACAGTATTTCTAATTTTGAAATACCCCTGTTTTTCTTTGACAAGTCACCTTCCTTCATACACAGAATTACAGTGAAAAGCTATTTCTAGAGCAATCTTTTAGAGAGTTTTATATAGTAACTTGCATCTCTTACACTGTTAGGTTCCTGAAATATGCAATCCGACACCCAGGGAAGGATAACTATTCTAAGCACTACATTGTGCTTGAGTCTCAACAGCTAATCCCTTTGCTATCCCACAAAACTCCCAACCATACTGCGCAAGAGATCCTGGCTATGACAACTCTGTTATGACAATCAATTAATGGTGTAATGGATATTCAAACTTCACCCTCTAGTGGGTATATCAACAAACATGTTGATGGCTTGTTAGTAAAAATCCAGCTAATAAACCAAGATGTGAAAGGCAGAAGACTCAAGCCTTAGCACAAGACATCCAGGTCATTCAGATACAAAAATAAACCCCTTTCATCCTCATGGGAAACCTTCCTATTTCAACCCCTGTATTCTAATCAATTTTTACAAATAGTGTTTCAAATGTGCCATTGATCAGTATGAAGTTATTCCATGATTTCAGGCCAACATGTTCTACTAGCTGTTACATTCTATGTATCTTTTCATGATCCATGAATCTCTTCAGATTATTCAAATTATCCCACCATTTAAAAAGAAAAGTCTCTGTGATCAGTTTGAACCATGGAGTAATCTTGATTTCATTTTGAGATGCCTTTTCCAGCAGTTCTCTTAGTTCTTCCTGTGTCACATAACAGTAGCTTTTAATTTCATTGGGATCTGGATTCAGTGTAACATCTTTCTGCACAAAGAGGATGTAATCTATTTCATGTTCTCCCCAGGTCCCATTGGATTGGGCTTTGTAGTGAATTCGGGTTAGGTACAGGAGTTCTTCAGGAGTCACCTTCAATGAGATATGTATATTTTTAGTAAAGCTGCTAATACACAGATAGTACAGAATGGTAATTCAGTTTCTGATAGGAATGTATCCCAGAACACCAAAATACGCATTTATTCTTTAATGCAGTGCAAAGCACCAGTCGTAAGCCATCCAATTTCCAGGAAAGAATGGAAGAATACTAGCCTACAGACACAAGTATGGTATAGGTTGCTAGCACACTTGAAAAAATAACAGTTCTCCACATTCAGTAGTTTAAGAAGCATTGCTCTAAGAGATTTGTGTTCAGTACAATTTAAAGCCGGCAGGAAGTAGTCCAGCCACCAGCTCTCATTAGGACACTTTTCTCTGCAAGGGAGCTATACAGTGAAACACGGCTTCGCTCAAGCACAGTGTGTTGAAACTGCCTGAACATTTCTGGTATATCAAACTATAAGTCTACCTTTAATGCTAAAGGTGATGAATTTTGCCAGTTACTTGGAAGGAAAAACATTATTTACCTGTTCCAGTGGAATTCCTAACTCTGCTTTCAGACGCCTCTGTGCTGCTCTTCGAATACCAAGTGCATTGTTTTCTTCTAGTTCAAGTGTAGTGCTTAGAGGATGACTACAACAAGTGTTGGTAAAACAATCTATAAAAAAAGGTTTTGTGGAATTACTTGTAGAATTTCAGACTGCAGAACAGTTGAACTAGCTCACCTCAGGAACAGATTCTGTCATCACCAAATATTCATGTTTGCTATGTTGGCAACTTGAAGATACACACACACACACACACACTCCCCCACACGCTGGAAACAAATATCATGAGAAGGGACAAAATAGCACATAGCATACTGGTTCAAGGTGTTCCATGAAACAGAAATTTACTGAACTAGGACTTTTAACAAGTAAAGATGATTAGAAATTGCACTTCTAAGAGCTTTTAAATATGTTTTTTTTAAAGCAATACAGGAGACTTGTTTTGTGCCCTTCAGGCCGTTTCTAATTTACAGGGACCCTAAGGTGAACCTATCCCATGGTTTTCTGGGGCTGAAAGTATATGAAATGCCCAAGATAATTAGTGAGTTTCCATGGCTGAGCAGGGAATCAAACTGTGGTCTCCAAGGTTGTAGTCCCATGCAGACACCACTATGCTGCACTAACTCTCAATACAGGAGATACTACTCATTCTTTTGATTATGTCTCTCCTCCCTCACAGAGCTTAGAAAAGTTGCTTTTTTGGATTACAACTTCCAAAATCCTCTGCCAACATAGTCAGTGGTTATGCTGACTGGTGGACCCTGTGGAATTGTAGTCCAAAAAGAGCAGTTTTTCCACATTCTGTCCCTTCCAATACTCACTTGTTGACTGAACAGAACTAGTAAGATTTTACTGACAGCCCATTAGAAAAACAGATTAAACAAATTCTTCCATCTCCAGAAGACTACTCCAAGGAGCTTGCAGAGTAGTAAGTGTTGCTGCTACCCACCTAGTCGTTTAAGAAGGACTGCTAAACTGGAAGGCACCCAGATCTTGCTTGCTGGTTAACAGATTGATCTGTTCTACAAGTATTTTATATGTAACTAAGGATATAATACATGCTACACAATAAGAGATAACAAACCTGGGAAAGTGATTTTAGCATCTGATCTTCGTTGCAAAAGCAGCTTGTTCTCCGAATTGAACAGAAATACACTAAATGCACGATGCAGCAATCCTAGCACACAAACATAGAAAAGCTTTAAAAAAATGAAATTGCTCAATTTTTCAGGTAAAACTACACTCTTGAGTTTAAATCCAAAATTAAGGAACCAATCCATCTCTCTTCTGAACAATGCTTTTCATTCCCATTTTAAACATGATTATAAGTTTTCCTTTTAGGCTGATACCTATTTGGAAAAAGGACAAGTATATGTATTTAAACTGTTTGCTTGGGTAACCGTTTGCACTCAATTCCCTTTGAAGAATTCCGTAGGAGTAAGACACTTTTATGGGTTAAAGATAAGAACTAATGTGTCAATGGCAATGCACTAGTACAAGTGCTGAAAACTTAATTTCTTGCGTGCTTTCTTGTGTTCTACAAGTCCTATTTGAGCAGAAGGTAGGTCCTTCATGATGTGCAACGCAAAGATGCTCTTGTTTACCAGACATAAGGAATATTATTCCATCCTTTTCCTCAGACAAACTGCTCTTCAGGCACGGGTGCCTGAATTCAAAAGCAGGTTGTCCCTCCCTTTCAGCTTTCTCTGCAATATTCAACAAGATGTTCATGACTTGAAACAACACACAAAACTTCTAACTGCTTTGATGTTCCTCACGATATTCTCAGACACTTACTTGAAGCAACACAATATAGAAGCAGCAAGACAGAAACTCAAACACTCTTTCAACTACCTCTTCCAGTCTTAAGCAAAGTGGGAGACATGCACATATCTTATATCCCCAAACTGATGTTTTGACAATGGAAAAATAAGGAGTTGTTACCTGACAACACATTATCCTTCTACAGGACGCCTAGGAGCAGTGACAGAATATCCCTGGCATTCTTTATTACCTCTACAATAAATGTCTGAAGCCAACAGGCTGAAATGTATAAAGCCAAGCTTAAATGGAGTGGCAGGCCATAGAAAGCTATATCACAGCCAATATCTGGTCCAGCTGATAGAACAAAAGATTTATCATTGGAAAGTTTTAGCAAACCTAAGTTGCTTTTCAGCTTTCTACAGGGAAAGCATACTTTTACCATCTAAAGAACTCAATTCAAACTTATCTTTACATGAATGTACAAGATGAGTCTGTCTAACCACATTCCTTGAACTTTTTAATTTCCTCCTACTTTCGCCTTCCTTTCACTTGTTTCTTGCCAAACAACTGCATTTCAAATACCTGGAGGCAAGAAATCTCCATGGTGAGGCCAATCCAGCTAGACTATGTGAGTAGAACCACCCTAGTGACAGAAACTTTAAAAAATACCTTTGTCAATGTTTTCATTCAGGTGACAGTTTTTCTTTGTATCTGAACCAATTCTGTTGTCATTTTCATCAATAAGGATGCACATCTCTCCCAGCAACTGTACTTGCTGCTTATCCAGATCATCCATGTTTATTTCAGGCATAGCTGCAGTATTTATCTTCCTAATAATACTGATCAGAAAGAAATGGTTGTGTTTTCTCTAAATCGCCACCCTCCAACCATAGTTACAGTACTTAACAAACTATGACAACTTGAAAGATGTTTCCCCAGTTGCATTAGTAAAAAGGATATATGTGAGAATTGCCTGAATGACTACATAGCCTGTGCAAAAAAGTAACAGAACATTGCACCTGTAATACTAAACAAATGAAGCAACAACCCTCAGGGCCTCCCAAATATTAAAGCAATTCTGATGGAATCATGTTTATAGTTTGATACCTGGATAAAGTTGTAATCTACTATTCGTACTCTGCTGGTACACCTCACTGGTCACATGCATCTCTTATCTGCTTGATTTAGCTTGCAGAAGGCTAGTTGTTTTTTAAATAAAACATAACATAGAAGGATCTGCAGTGTTCTTAGATCCTACCTTTCTCCCTGCACCACCTTGTTGGGATTCTGTGTGACTCATGCCTTTAGTTCATCAACCTGTGTTCTCCACACTCTGCAAGGATTTCAAGCAGTATTTCCCAACTTTGAGTCACCCATTAATCCCAACGGCTAAATGGAACCTAGTGCTTGGAAAAGTTACTTTTTGGAATCCAATTCCAAAAATGCCTCTTTCTGTGAATTGCAATCCATAACGACCAGGACTTCCCAACTCTGATAGGACCTTTCTGTACAGAAACAGTATATACACCCAGGGATACCATATCCTACAGGAAATACCAGCCATGAGGGGAAGAAAGGAGGAAAAGGGGTTGTTTTCATGCCCTGTTTTGCAGGCTTTGTGGTTCTAGACTGCAAGCTGGAGATGGCTCCTATACCTTTAATAATTGTGTGCACCAGGGATGGCTCCTGTACATTTAATTAATTGTGTAATAAGTACAGTCAGACATCCGCATTTGCGGGTTTCACTTTTGTGGATTTGACTATTCATGGATCATTTGCTGTCACCTCTGCTGCCTCCCTGTGCCATATTTAATAGGGATTGCGAGCCTTGTGAGACTGAGAAATTGCGAACGAGGCAAGTAAGTCCCTATTAAAAATGGTGCCGGGTAGCAGTGGAGATGGCAGCAAGCCCCCGCAGCTACCCACTTCTGCCTGGAGAAGGAACCCCGATGCCTCAAAGAAATCCACGGTGGGTTGAATATGGTGATCGTACTTTTGTCTGTGTTAAATATGGCTTGGGAGGGCCCAGCGTTATTCACACTTCTTCTACTTTCACGGGGGTCCTGTGCCCCTCGCCCTGGCGAACGCGGAGGGACGACTGTAGGTGCTGCCTGTCCCACAGCAAGCTAACAAGGCCTGGTGAAAGTTCCGCTTCCACACAACCAATAAAGGCACAGGAGCCCCCTCCAGCTGCCACTCTGGCAACCCTAGCGGGCTTGTAAGAAGCCACCGGGTTGGACACGACGGAGGAAACGGAAGGCGAAACGCCACGGCCCCCTACCCGTTCTTCTCTAGTTCCCGAACAGGGAAGCCAGCTGCGCCCCACCACCCGGCCACTGTCCCCTCAAGGTCACCAATAATCCTTTAAAATAACTCCCCCCTCCGTTTCTCCCAGCACTTTCCTTTTTTAGTCCTTACCCCGCTCTGTTTCTAGGCCACGTTGGGCTTCCCACGAGGACAAAGCACGAGAGGGGATGAGGCGGAGGGGGCAGCGCTACCACCCGCCGGCAGCGACCGAGGGATCCCGGAGAGGGGCGGCAAAGCGCTCCCGCCGCAAAACCTGCCCCGGCTCCTTTGACAGCCCCCGGCTGCAGAGCCGTCGCCACCCTGCCCGCCGCGCGCCACATCGCCAGGCAACCCGCCCCACCCGCCGACTGGCTAATGGCGACCGCCGCAAGGTTTCGCGTCACCGCGTGGGCCGATCGCGCCACCGCGAAAAAGCGCAAGAAGTCGCAGTCAATCACCTGCGGAGGCGTGGTCATTTTTGCGGGCCTCCAACCGGATAAGGAGGGCGGTGAAATGATAAAGGGGCGTGGCCAAAATGAGCAGCCCGCCCGAGGGGAGGGAGAAAGGAGGGCTTAGGTTGTCCGAAGCAACGTGTGGAGGGGGGGAGGGGAGGTTGAGAAAATGGAATAAAATAGATTTTAAAAGGCTTGTGGAAATAACAGATACCGGGAAGTGCCATGTCCGCAAGGCAAATGCATTAACACTAGAAAACTATTCTGTAACCTGTAGGGTAAGGGCAAAAGGTACATGTTGTGTCATTTAAATGTAAAGTTGAAAAGTCTACCGGATTAGTATTTGTCACGCCATTTACCACAGCACAACGATAGTGCTAACACAAGCCTGCGCTAATTTAGCAACTAATGCAAACTCTGGTCTCAGTTGTTACAATTAAGATAGCTGATTTATCATTTACCATAATCAAGGGAGGGCAAAGGCTGTGTGGCCCTTTCTGAAACCCTTTACCAACTGTGTAAACCACCTCTTTTCTGCCCCTCTCCCTGAGAGAGGATGAATAGCCTGTTCTACTGGTTTGGGCATTGGGAGTACAATCTTGGAGACCAGAATTCAATTTCCTACTCAGCCATGGAAACCCACTGGGTGACCTTCAGTGTGTCACACACTCTCAACCCCAGAAAACTCCATGACAGGTTTGCTTGAGGGTGCCTCTAAGTCAGAAACGACTTGAAGGTGCACAACAACAGCTACAAGATGCCTGCAAGACTGCCAACATTTCTTTTAAAATAGGTTGCGGCTCCATCCTGCATTATCTATTTACACACACACACACATAGCGTGTGCGTATACACACACACATATGTATGTCTGTCTGTATGTATAAATTGGTTTCATAAATTCAGAAGTGAACTCCTGTCCCTTTTTTTGGCAATCCATGTGGCCAGCAGAGTGTCCCCAGAAGAGAAAATTGCATTCCCCCTGGCCCCACCTCAGTCCATGACCTACTGGGATGCAGCACAAAAAAGAGGGAGGAATTTAAAAAGAAAGCTAGTTTATTTTAGCATGACATTTTATTTTGTGCATATCAATTCACTCCTTTAGATGCAACCAATATCCACAAAAACTCATGCTAAAATAAAAATCAGTTAAAGGTGCTGCTAGATTTCTTTTTTTCTCCTCATCCCTTTTTCACGCTGCAACAGACTAAAAGGGCTAGCACTACTTCTTTGAAAAGGACTGCAGTGGGAAGCAGTAAATGCTATTCTGCAAATGTGGATGGTTGCAATCATCCTGAAGGAGGTGGCTGCATTCTCACTCCTGGGAAAAAAAGAGAAGGCTCTGTGGACCTGTGAGATTGCAACAACTTGCTTTCTGGCCAAGATGACAGAAGGCAAGGTGATTGTGCAATTTCAGTATCTCTTGGGTGCAACTGATGTATTAATCAATCAATCAATCAATCAATCAATCAATCAGTCCAATCAGGCTTCAATCAGGCTTCAGGACTGGTAACATCATAAAAGCAACCAAATAAGATCTATGCATCTTAAGTAGAGATGGCTTTGTTTTTTCTTTTAAAGAGTTACTCCTTCCATAAAAATTCTCTGAATTTTCTGTAATTTTCTGGTTGGGCAGGTAGTGATGTATGTCAGCCACTAGGAGGCATAGTATTATCTTTTAAATTAACATTAAAAAATATTTTGGGAGATGTTTTTTTCCTGTTTCTTGTCCCAGAGTATCCTGCTTATCTTGCTATTTGTTTTTATTTTTCAAAAACAAACTTCTATCCTACAGGAGTCTTTAAGACTGAAAGTGACTGGAAGGGACTGAGCCAGTCTGTACCTGCTTTAGTTGTTGCTGTTGTGTGCAAGTTATGGCAACCCTACCATAGGGTTTTCATGGCAACATTTATTCAGAGGAGGTTGCCACTGTCTTACTGTAAGGCTGAGAGAGTGTAACTGCCCAAAGTCACCCAGTGGTTCACTGTGGCTAAGCAGGAATTCAAGCTCTGGTCACCCGCAGTTATAGTACAACAGTCAAACTAGTACACCACACTCACTCTGGATAGCACTCAGTAAACCTGCATCTATCTTGCTTGTTCTTGATAATTTTCAAGAAGCAGTAGTAGTGCTCCTGCTCCACCATTCAATAAGGATATTGACAAGCTGGAACGAGTCCACAGGAGGATGACCAAAATGGTACAGGGTCTGGAAACAGTACCTTATGAGGAGTAGCATAGGAAGCTAGGGATGCTTAGCCTGATGGAAAGAAGGTTAAGAGGTGACATGATAGCTCTGTTTAAATATTTGAAGGAATGTCATACCGAAGAGGCAGCAAGCTTGTTTTTTGCTGCTTCAAAGACCATGACACAGAGCAATGGATTCAAACTACAGGAAAAGAGATTTCACCTAAACATCAGGAAGAACTTCCTGACAGTAAGAGCTATTTGACAGTGGAATATGCTGCCTGAGAGTGTGGTGGAATCACCTTCTTTGGAGGTTTTTTAGTCTGGATGGCCATTTGTTGGGGGTGCTTTGAGTGGGTGTTCCTCCATGGCAGGGGGTTGGACTCGATGGCCATTGTGATCTCTTCCAACTCTATGATTCTACTCTACAAGGCTGTTGTGAGGACATTTTCCCCTCCCCCATCGTTGCACCCCTCAATGTGGGTCTGCCAAGTCCCAGTCCAATGCTCTCACTCTTACACCATATTGCCTAGAGGCTCCATATAGATAAGACTATGGCTGAAACATGCTGATACACTAGGATGAACTTGCTAGCACGTTGTATTTCTACCTAGCTTTTCTACTGTGGTGCAGGCTCAGGAAGGGGCTTCTTCAGACAGCGGAAGAATGCAGTAAGATGCTTGGTTTAAACAGAGCATTCCCCAGGCAGTTTGCTTTAGAGTGGGGGGCAGAGGAGAAAGGGACCTGGCAAGGAAGGACACAAGTTCTTTTTAAGAATGGTGAATTAAAAAAAAAAAGGATTTAAAACAACAGAAACAACAGGAAAATCACACCTCTAAGAGACACACCTTGTCTCCCAAACAAGACACCTTCTATTACTACTGAGGTAAGAATCATGTGGCCCTTCCAGAGGTTGTTGATTTGATTTGCAATGCCTTTGATTAGATTATGAAAAACTATGGATGACTAAAAGAAATGGGTGTACCACAACATTTGCTTATCCAGATGCATATTCTTTACCTGCCAAATTTGATGAGGCGAAGAGTTTTTTCATTGCAAACACATTCTACATGCAAATGACAAGAGGTCACTGTTAGGACAGAATATAGAGAAAAAGAATGGTTTTGCACTGGCAAGAGGGGTGTCAAAAAGGCTGCAGTTGATCATCCCATCTGTTTAATTTATATGTAAGTCATATGAAAAGCTGGGTTAGACTTGAAGGAAAGAGGTATGAGTATTGGAGGAAGGAAAAGCAAAAATTTAAGACAACATTAATGACATCATGCTACTAGGAGAAAATATTGAATACTTGGAATTACTATTGAGGAAAAGAAAAAATACAAAAGCAGGACGATAAAACAAAAATGATTTACATAACTTAAAAGGTGATGGTGAAAACATCAAGATAGCTAAAGATGTACTGTACCTTCATCTAGTCATTAATCAAAATTGAGACTGTAGTCAAGAAATCAAAAGAAGAATGGAATTTGAAAGTGCAGCTATGAAGGAACTAGACAAGATCCTCAAAATGATCTATCATTGAACATTGATGTCAGGATCATCCATGCCATCTCATTTCTGATTTCTATGTATGGTTGTGAAAGCTGGAAAGTGAAGAAAGTTAAGCTGAAATGTGGTGTTGGAGGAGTTCTATGGATACTTTGGTTCATCGGAAAGTCAAACAAGCCTAAACTTTTACTTGAATCCAAAATGACTAAACAGAAGCTATCGCACTTTGGATAGACTGTGAGGGAACATCAAAGTAAAATTGAAGACAGTAGGAAAATGGGAAGATCAGATTATAGGGGGAATAATTCAACCGAGGAAACCAAGGCCCTGAGTTTCTAAGACCTGAGCAGGGCTATAGGTGACCAGGATCTTGGAAGTCTCTCATTTGTAGAAGCACTATAAACCAAACACAGCTCAACAGCAAGTAACAAATGCCAGATGGAAGTGATTGGGTGGGGGGCTCTAGGCCAGATGTTTAGAAGATCAGAAATTCTCCACCACTGCCTTAAAGGGTATGAAAGACACAAAATTTCAGTCTCAATATTGAGGCTAAACATTTTATATCAGTATAGCCTTGCACTGGTTGACTGGTTTGGGCTAGGACTCTGTGTAATCAGGGTTCAAATTCCCACTCAGCAGTGAAATCATGCTGGTGACCTGAGGCAAATCACATTCTCTCAGAGGCAAATGTCATCTGAATAAATTTTGCCAAAAAACGCCTATGACAGGGCCATCACAAAAGGAGTCAACTTGAAGGCATGTAACCTAACAATGTTTCAGTACTGTTATTTGGAACTGATAGCTTGATGCTTCACATGTACTTGGAAGTAAATCTGTTGAGAAAAATCTGGTCCATTCTCTCTGAATGGTGTACCCGTGGGAACAAATATTTTATTGAGGTTCAAATAGTGATTAAAATCCATCAGCACATTTTTAGTTCACTATCAGCTTAATCATATGCAAAATTCAGCACATCAGAGTGGTTTGATTTCAACAAGCTTAGGTGTGCTTAACTTCCTACAATTGCAATGTGGATTACTTTCGGCAATCTGCTTTGTTTGAGTCCTTACTCCCTTTTTGGAAATCATAATGATCCTCTGTGATTGCGATCAGAATGAAGATGCTGCAAGAATGATTGGATAAAGATAAAAATGCATTTGTAAACTCAATAGTGTGTAAGTGAAGATGATACATTAAAGGTGCAAAATTAATCTGAGCTTTCCATCTTATGCTTATTTACAAGGGAGCAATCACAGTTGATCTCAATGGGACTTACTTCCAGAGTAAAAATACATAGGTTGAGATCTTGCATTGCCAAACGTAATTATGACATAGCTGGGTGATAGTAACAGAAGAGAGCAATTGTTCTCATGTCC
Organism: Cyclura pinguis; assembly: GCA_030412105.1. Taxonomy (NCBI): domain Eukaryota; kingdom Metazoa; phylum Chordata; class Lepidosauria; order Squamata; family Iguanidae; genus Cyclura; species Cyclura pinguis. The sequence goes on along the minus strand of CM059604.1, from coordinate 124,681,011 downwards.
TGTTCTTGCTTGTAGATTTTTTATGAGCATCTTATCGGCAACTGTGGGAAATGATATGGTGGTTTAAATATGTTTTTAGTCTTTTTCTTGCAGGACTCTCCTCATCTTTTGTAGGATTTTCTTACTTCCTTTCTTGAAATCTAGGGTCCCTTGTAGAAATTGCTCAATACTTGGGTAGCGGAGCACATGTTTTACATTAGGGATGTGCAAAGTGTGCTGATGGGGCTGCATGCAACCTCCAAAACATGTTTTTGTGGCCCTTGTCACCTCCAGAATACTGACAGACCTTTTTCTGGCCAAAAAAGGGTGAATTCCTGCTCCTGGGATGTCCTAATTTACTTCTTAAACACATTCCAGACCTCCATGTACTGTTTAATAACCATTTTTTGAAAACCCAAAGTGGGCTTCTAGCCACCTGAGTTTTTGTGTTTTATTTTTCAGTAGTCCATGAGGCCCATGGACGGACCTGGGGCATAAAAGAGGCCCCTAGATCAGATGAGGTAGCTTGCCTCAGCTTTACATGAACAAGGTTCCAGTTCCACTTAAAAAGCACAACTATTGTCAGGGGGGAAGCTAAAGTCAAGAGGGAAGAAGACAAGTGCTGGGGGTAACAGGGGAGATAATACTGTCCCTGCTACTCATGAAGTTCTAGTCTTCAGTGTTGTGATCCCTGGTGGCACCACTCCAACTATGTAATGCAAGTAAAGAAGTATAGCTGAATGCCCAATACAAAAATACTATTATTGTTACTGTTATGTTAGCTAAATGGTTTGAATTTTTCTATTTGGGCTACAGCAGAGGAAGAGATGGGAGACTGATTCACTCTGGCCGCTCTGAGATAGAATCTCCACCTCTTCTTCCTAATCTGTTTTAATTCCAGGCCAGTCCTTGTATGAACTATACAATATTGACAAGTGATCCCTGAGGTATTTATTTATATTTTTTTCCTTCCCCCTCCCTGTTCTAGTAAGTCTGTCAGATGGCTATAACTTTAAATTATTCATTTGTACGCCGTTCTGGGAGCTGTTTCTATTGCAGAAAAGGGCATAAAAATACTTTTAAATCAGGTATGGCCACTATGGATGAAAACCTTGGACAAGACACTTTCATTACAAGTCCCAGAATCCCCCAACCAGGCTCACTATTGGCTAGGCTGTCCCAAGGGATGCTGGGAGTGGTGCTCCCCAAAAGGAAGCATTTCCAAATTCTGTTGTTGAGATTGCAAAAGCCTTAATTCCTCAGCACTGGATGTCCGGTCTCAGGCTGATTAAAGCTGCATCTCAGCAACACCTAGAGGGCCATGGTTCTCTATGCCTCTTTCAATAAACGATAACATATTATTATAATAATGAGTCAGGCCCTTTTGAACTCAGTACGACTTATGATGCAGTGCCGGCTCCACAAACTCCATCAAACTCAGTGAGGTTCAGACAAGGTTACCCCATTATTTCGATGTAAACCCGCACCGGCTTAGGTTCCTGGGGCGCAACCTGTGGGGCTTGCTTCTAGGAAAGCACCAGAGCTTGGAAAAGTTATTTTTTTCCCCCGGCTTCAATTCCAAGAATCCCCTATGTAACATGACAAATGGCCAGGGGATTCTGGGAGTTGCAGTAACCTTTTGCAAGCCTTTTTAAGAAAGCTCTTGCAAAGAGTTACACCTTGAAAACTAAAATAAAACAAATCCCACCCGCCCGGGCTCGATTCCAGGGGATTTAGTGTCCGCCGGCCGCAGCCTTCTTTGGCGATGGCACGCGAGCCTCCCAGTCACGTGGTTCACACCGACCTTCGCCGTCTCCCTCTTCCCCTCTCGGTGGGCTGACTCTATGGTGGCTGACAGGCACACAGGCAGCGCTTCCGGTGAGAAGCGGAAGTGGTCTCTAGCGGCTCTGGGGCAAGAGCGGGTTTTGGTACATTCCGGGTGGGAAAGAGAAAGAGGGGCGCGGGGGGAGGCCGGTAGTCCTTTCCTTTGACGAGCCTCCGCCGCGAGTTTCCTCTCCTGCCCGTCCTCCCCGTTCGGTCCTCTTCGTTCGGCGTAGTCGCGTCCCCGCCTTCTCTTAATTAATCCCCCCCCTCATCTGCCACTCCGGTCGAGGGAGCCGCCCCTCCGCTGGACTTCAGAGGTGAGTCTCGGGGCCTCCGGGTGGCTCCCTCTCTGCCATCGCCCACCGGAGGGGTTATCGCGCATCTCAACCCCACCCTTCGGCCCCGGGCGGTAGATTCCGTTTACCTCAGAGGGTAGCGGGTTTTTCTAGATTTTCCAGAGCCAAGTAGCTGGAGGATGGAGAGGGTAGATAGGGAAGTCGTTTGTGTGTGTGTGTGTGTGGGGGGGTTATGGGGATTTTGGGTTGTGCTGGATGTGGGGGAAAGCTGTGAGTTGGAGTGCAGCTGCTGAGGCAGTGTAATATACACATACGTATGTATATGTATGTGTGTATGTATACATATGCGTGTGTGTATGTGTGTGTGTGTGTATATATATATATATATGCATGCATACACACACATGTGAAGGATGTGTGATTAACTGCATCTTTCAGGGATCCAGGACAAACTTTGAAAAGTACTGTTGGATTGCTCTTTAATCATCTATCTATCTATCTATCTATCTACACACACACACACACACACACACACATATATCTAGGTGTGCGCGCGTGTAAATAGTGTAATACACTGGCGTATAGTGTAATAGTGCTTTCGTGTGTGTGTGTGTGTTTTATCATTTTCTGTTTCAGTGCCTCAGGGGCTTGCAGGCAGAAATCAATTTAATAAAGAAAACAGGATGTTACTGTTGCCAGTTCTTCAAAACAGCAATAAGAGACTGTTGAAGTGCATGACAGGTAGGATTGGCAATGAGAAGGCAGCTATTAACAAGCTTGTGTTTTACCTAGATACCAGATGAAAGTATTGATTTCAGTTGACTTAGCCGTGTGTTAACAAAATTAACATATGGTTAACAAAGTTAACATATTGTCTACATTCATAAGTTACACAATACGCATACTTTTGTCATTTTGAAGAGTCCAAAATACAGATTTTTTTTTCTTGTCCACTTCCTCTATAAAAAAGCCTTCCAACCCTCAAATAGGAGTCATACCTTATTCTTAAGGATACTTGGCAACCCTATGTGATGCTTAAATGTATCACATAATGTGAAGGGTGTGTGTGTGTTGATAAGCATGGGCTCCTTTCTGACAAAAACAAAGAACAGTCATAGCGTTCTAATTACATTTGTTAAAAAGAGAAAGGGAAAATCACAGTCTTATTAATTAAGTGGGGACTCTTTTTTCTTTCAAGTGTTCTTCAAAATATCCAGCAAGTGGATACTGTTATTTGAATATAGAGGTGTACTGTTGCTCCAAGGTGTATTTTTTATGAAGCAATGAGAGATCTTAAATAATTAGTGTTGGGAATACTGCCAGTTAGTTTCAGAGAGAACGTAGCGTTTTAATGAGCTGCTCATCCCCAAACACATTCTCTCTGATAACAACTCTTCTGCAGTTTGGGAATACTTTAGGCTTCATTCCACAGACTTTGTGAAGGCTTCAGATTCAAATCAGTAGCAGCTTCCAAGTAAAAATTTGCTTTGCAAAAAAGATAAAGCAAAGAGATTTTTGGATTTTTAAAGAAGAAATTATGCAGTGAAATAGACTTTTACAGAAGCAGCTATAATTCAATGGTAGCACATATTTTTGATACTGTATTTATACAAAATATCCCAGATTCAACTCCTGTTTCTGGGACAATCTGAGAAATTTTGAAATACTTGAGTGCTACTGATAGTCAGGGTAGAGGAGGGCTGGACAATTTGTGGCCCTGTAGATATTTCTGAACTTCAGCTCCCATTAATCTTACCTAATGGTGGGAATTGTAACCCGCTAATATCTGCAGGGTCCTGTGTTTCCTTCTCTGGTGTAGACAGTGGCTTTAGATAGACCACTGGTCTGACTATGTATAAGGTAGTATCCAGTGTTGCAGAGAATATGCACCTTAGTGAATATTCAGGTTTTCTTCCTGGGAGACATCAGTTTAAAATGCGTCTTCATGAGATGCTTAACTTCCAGTGTTTGCATTAAATTAGCAAAATCTTAATGTTTCAAAGCATATGAAATAAACAAAATAAAAATGTTTGATTTTATTTTTCTTAAGCTATTGATAAACAAAGAGGGATAAGAAAGGCTGGACAGATAAATAACTAAGGCTCTATTTTCTGATTAGAGATTAGATGTGGCTTTAAAGTGCACATATTGGCTAGATATGCTTATCGTAAAGAGAACAAACTGAATAATGAGGTGATATAGTGAAATGGATGGTTAGTAAAAACATGCAGGTCTTTTAGGGCCATGAAAAACTAGAAGATTATATACAATCCAATACAGAAGATTATTGGTTGGAGTAAATAATGTAATTCACCTGGACTAATGGTCTCTTCTGGAGAACTGTTATGTATGCTATTGAAATTAGCCATGCAATGACACCACTTGCCCCAGTTAACTACTTACAATATTGAGTCTTATACTGCCTATAGAAATGCTTGTTTGAAAAGCAGACTGCATTATGGAGAAGGTATTCCTGTGTTGGGTTGTGACACTTAATGGAACTTAAATTCAGGACTTTGAATAATGGAACGTCACCTTTTTTGCCATCATTTCCTAGTACCTCGTGTAGATAGGTGCAAAAACTGGACAGTGATTGAACCATTTATTCCTTAAGTCAGGTGATGTATGTCTACCAGTGTTTCTACTTTCTGCCCTATTTCAGTTTGCTTCCTTTCTTGTCTCAGCATTTTCTTACCAGGGATATTAGATGTGGTTTTCCTGCTACTTGTTTTCTTCCCTGTGTATCCTACTTCCATCTGTTGGGTCTTTGATTGTGCCAGCTGAATTTCTGGCTATTATCCCACAGTAATAGTCTTGACTATAAGTGTGCTTCATCCTTTTTTTCCCCCACTTTTGGTGCTGACCTTCCACTTTGTTCTTAATGCTCCCTGCTTAGGCAATTTACCAAAGGTCTAGTAGGTTGTCCTCTGGAGTCCTAACACCAGGAAAGAGGAGAGAGCTTTGAGGTACATGAAGGGCAGACCACTTACTTCCCTGAAGTGTGACTGGTAGTGTTCATGGTCGAAGTTGCTTTCACAATATAAATTGTGTTCAGACATTAAGCATTTTCTCATTAAGTTCTGCATATGTTTTGCTTCCTGGCCAATGTTTGTTCGTCAGTCATGATACAGAGACTTTCCATTGGTATACAGGGGCTTTGGCTGTTTATATTCAGAATAGTGAAATATAAGATGGTGGAGGATTATGCAAGTGAGCTTCAGTCTGTTAAGATGCTTGAATTGAGGTCTTCCTAGCAGCATTAGTGTGACACTGTTTCCATCACACAGTCTTAATGCTGATAGCAGTTGAGCTATTCTTTCCTTAATACAAAAACGCTGTGATATTTACTAATACTATAATAATGAGATCAGATAGATTAGGCAAAAGTCATGTTAGGTATGTGGACAATGGTATAAGTTCAGATGTAATTGTACTTGTAGTAATATAATATGTAATTGTAACATGGAGTTCCCAGTTGCCACAGAACCCTTATTTATGTGGATTATAAAATTACTTGGAGAATATGCATTTAAAATGGTTAAAAAAATTTCAGCCAGTGTCTCCAAATAAAATTTTGCTAGGTTTAATTTATTAGAATTTTAGAGTTGACTTGTGAAAATGAGTAACAATGATTTATTTAGAATATATGACTTGTGCGTTGCAGTTAGTTCACATGGTTCTGTCTCTCTCTCTTACTTAATCATACTTCAGTCTGAGAGGTCCCTACCCCAAGACTCTTCTAGTGTAAAACAGATGCAGGGGAGGAAAGGAATAATGAAGGCTGGGATAAATAGGAGAAGCACATGCTGTTATTTGAGATACCTGTATTTTTGCTGAGGCACAAATAAGATACAAGGTAACATGAATTAAGCAGCAGTGGGAACAAGTAGCTTGGAGGATGAAGAAAGGAAAAACAATTGTAAACCATAACAGCTTTCTACATCAGGCCTGAACAGTTGTGGTCATCTAGAAGGGTTTTTTTGGGGTACAAACACAAGTCAGCATGGTCAGTCATGGGCAAATAGTAGTCCAGAAACATCCAATCCAGATGAAGGAACAACAGTTCCAAAAGGAGAAGCAGAGGCAAGTAAGTCAGGGCATATAGAAGTTCTTGGAGGTCCTCTCTAGCAGTTACCTAGGTGGAAGGGCCAAAAGGCAGCCACAGATGGCACACCCAAATGAAATGTCTTGTATCTTAACTGAATGGAAGCTTTCACTTCCTTCCTTTTTGAGACAGTAAGTATGTGTCTGGACTGGTAATACATCAAAGGAGAGAGCTCTGGGTAAAATTCTCTTCCACATGAAAGCTGTCCTTCCACAGAGTAAAATAGATGTCAGGAGAAGGGATCTTGCTTCATTTTCTTGTCTGGTATGCTTGTTTATGCTTTAATAATGTTTATTTTGAGGGAGATACCATTGTTTCAAACCAGTGTGGTGTAGTAGTTTGAGTGCTGGACCAGGACTCTGGGAGACCAGAGTTCAAATCCCCACTTGGCCATGAAAACCTACTGTGAGACTTGGTCTAGTCACACTCTCTCAACTTCAGAGGAAGGCAGTAGTAGAACCCCCTGAGCAAATCTTGCAAAAAAAATAAAATAAATGATAGGTTTGCCTTAAGGTCACCATAAGTTAGAAGAAAACTGGAAGTACACAATAATAAAAATATTGGTTTGTCTACCATCTACTGTATAAAGAGAGAGTCAACACATAACTTTATAGGTTCAGTTATGTCTGGGCCTGAAATCTGAGTCCTTCAAACACAATCTAAGGCACAATATGATGCAACCAACACTGTGCTGTAAAATCTTTACATATATTGTAAGTAGTATTTTTATTTAACATCACTGAATTTTTTGAAAGAGCAATTTTGCAAAGAAGAAAGAAGAAGGGAATAATAGTACTTCTATCCTCCAGTTTTCAGGAGGAGTGTTCATTTTATCCTTAGAGAAGAAGCCTTTCCCCATCTTGTTGGCTGAGGATCCCTTACATGTTGATGAAGATTTCTGGGCATCATACCTAGTTCTAATGGATTGCTGGTCTGTCATCCATGCCAATTAAAGGGTTATTTTCTGCAATACATTCTATGTACTTCTGTGGCCCTGCTTGTCCTGATGAAGGTCAGTAGTGGTGACCCAGCTATCATTCAGGAATAAGTTATTGGATAAGTCCAATCTTACCATGGAGACCCTGAAACTTTTGGGAACTCTGGTTTCCATGGAATACAGTTTGAAAAGTGTTGCTCTGATACTTTTTTGTTTCACTCTTAATTAACTATATATGTCATAATAAATGAATTAAGCAGCTTTTTTGCTGCAGTTAATTTACACAGCTAACACTTTGAAAACCTTAACTCTTTTCTTTGATGTCTCTTTTTCAAATAGAAGTTTTAGATAATCATGTCTTTAGGCAGTTACCACCAAACTACCTAGTTCTGTTGCATTCCTTTTATTCCTATTGTCTCTGAAAGTATCTCTCAGTTATAATAGTATCTGTTTAAAGTTTGAGTCCAGAATGGAACTGGATGTTGGACACTGAAACAGAAAAGGGTGGAGGTCCTGCTTCAATATTTATGCTTACTCTGCCACCCTCACTTCCATTTCCCTAATCTTTTAGCCAGCTTTAATGAACAACAACGAAAAAGGAAGCAGATTTTAGTAATTCTTTCCACATTCTGATACTTCCTGAATCAGAGATAGTTGGCTTTCAGAAACATGTATGCCCAAGGGATTTTTTTTCCTTTCCTTATACAACTTATCTGGATTATTGGAGATCACACAGACAAGCGCAGTGCAGTACCAAATAACATTATAGAAGTCCCTTATTGAGAACTCATAACATCGTTGATAGACTTTATTGCCTATTCAGACAAATGATAATTGTTCTGCATTTATTTCTTTCACATAGAACTTGATAGCTTCTGTTTTTCAAGCATTTTGTTTAAACATAGAAAGCATGTGTTGTGAAAAGAATATTAAAATACTGAAATAATGGTATTCAAGTGTGTGTATATGTTTTTGTATTCTTTTTGCCATTGTGTGGAGTATGTTTTTTTTTTCCTTTTTCTTTGTGTGGGAAGATTTGCTAGTAAGTAGATTACTTAAACCCTGTAATTTTTCTTCTGTGGGCCTGGTTGATCATTGTGGGAAAATAGGTATGTGTGCATGTCAAAGGAGGATTATCTACAATTTAACAAACTAGTTCTGAGCTCAAGTACATTGTTAGTACTGCCATGTGCCATACTGATTTGGGGGGTGGGGGTTGGGGGCAAAAACTTCCAGGGAACAGAAAAAATATGCAGTTTTGAATTTAAACTATCAATTGTGGCCTTATTATGCAAGTAAGCAATTTGAAAAATGCCTTTTCTGTGAGTGTGGTTGAAATTAGTAAATTGATATTCCTAGTCAGCTCAGATAGTAAAATAATGGGTTTAGGTGCTAGTAGCTGCTATTATTTGGAGAAGTGAAATATTTAGAGGTGCAAAGGAAGAAATGATGGGTTGGAATGTAACCAAGGCTGAAAAATTGTTCTTGTAGATAGAATATTCAACACAGTTGTATAAAGTCTAGCTGCTGAAGTAGGTGGGCCCTTCTCAGCGAGTGCAGTCTTGTACAGTCTTGCCAACCTTGTGAAATATTCACAACATATGCCAGTGACATTGAAAAGTCAAAAGCATTTGGGTCAGACCACCTCCACTGAAATGTGTGACCGTTGCCAAGTGGAGTGGGACAGATCTTTACCAACCCCTTCTACGCTAGTTGGACTAATTGCCCTGCATGTTGCTATGTGGAGGCTATAGCCTTTGTGCTGTGACTGCCAGGAATTCCATCTGACCTCTGACAGAATGGGAATTGCTGAATGTAGCTTCCCACAAATCTGGCATACGTTCTGTGCATATGCTGTGCTGTGTTAACATACTGGTTTTGCCCATATGTAATTACATTTTATAACACTGCATTTGGCTCACCATGGCTCAGATGGTGGTGTACTGAGAGGTGGACTCAGTCCACTCTGCACTTACTTACAAATGAGTGTGTCTAATCTCGACTGAAACATAGTGTAGAATAATTCCACTGACACTTCTGCCATGATTTCACTGTAAATCCCATTGAAATAAGTGGAATGCATCTTGAAGTAAATAGGCTTATGATAGTGCTGTAGGGGTACCTTTCTGTTCTGTAGATATTGCTCTACTAAGAGCATGAATCAACAAGAATCTGATCATACTAAAGGTAAACTGCTAATCATTTGAACAGTATTTTCTATTTTTTTGTCAGTAAATTATGGTTGTTGCCTTTACCGTGATTAATGGCACGAATTTGGAAGGGGTGATAGTTTTGCATGCTTCAAGTACAATTAACTTTCACATTTTGAAGTCTTTTTGATTCTTTTTTACTGTTTCACTAATCAATATTTAATATGGTTTTCGTAGGATATTTAACATGACACTGATATACTGGACAGGTAATTTCTATTGTTTTGAAAACCTAATCTTACAGGGTGAATCCAGGTAACTGACAGACATTATCAGCTGTTTATCTCCTTGTAGCATTATATTGCCAAGGACATGTTCAATTAATTCCATATTTTTAAATCTATAAAATGTTTGTTGTGCAGTGTGCAGGTGATGATGATGTAAATCACTTTGTTAGCTTGGAGAAGTGATTTATTACAAACATTTAAAATATTGGTAGTTTTTCCTTTGGTGTTTATAATGCTGTTCTGATAAAGGCTTTTCTGTATTTCAAGTGGAGTAGCTTGTGGATAGATTTACAGTGTAATCTTATACATTTCTAACCAGAAGTAAATTGCATTGAGTTCAGTGTGACTTATTTCCAAGGAGATATAAGATTGCAGTTTAAAAGTAAGATGAAACACACTTAGAGCTGCTTCACACATGATGTTTATCCTGTACTGGCTTGCTAATTTAGCTGTGCCAAAATATTCCCTCCGTTGTTGCATACAGTGGTGTATGTTTCTTGTACACCAAGAATCTTGGTTTAGGAGAAACATCACGTCAGCTCGCACTTGAAGAGTGATCCTGCCTGTTACTTCTCCCTTTCTCCTCTGTGTGCTTGCTTGCTGCCTCCTCAGTGTTAGGTTTAATCTTCTTGCAAGATCTGGGGGAGGGCTTGCATGTGCCATGTTTACCCTGAATAGTGCATGAATTGTGCAGCTATGCTATTGCATGAAGTTACTCTATGGCACATTGGTGCAATGAAACACAGAATGATGTCCAACTAAGTAAGCTGTTAGCATTTTATAAATGAATAACATACTCTACTCCTCAAAAGACAGTATTCTTTGAGGGTTTGACATTATCTTGTTATGTTTAATCTTTTCCTTCTCCTGATTTTGTAGACTTATTAGTATTTGTCTAAATTAGATTTGTAAGCACTTTGGGCAGGGCCTGTACTTAAGTGCTTGTATAGCAATTCATTTCTCTAGGCTCTTCACAAATAATGTTAGTAGATGCTAATACAGTTTCTTCTCCAAATTTGGCTTGTATCACTTTACTTGTGACTTCTGCTTTCTGTCTCTTATTTTAACTGCTGTCAACTTGACTTTTACTTATGATAACTCTATTAAAGAGAAACCTCCCAGTCACCCATATTGTCAACAATAGCAGTAGCATGTGTATTTCTATACCGCTTATCAGCTAAGTGCTCTCTAAGTGGTTTACCATGTTGTAAGCTAATTGCCCCCAACAAGCTGGGTACTCATTCTACCAACCTTTGGAAGGATGGAAGGCTGAGTCACCTTGGAGCCTGGCAGGATCGAACTCACAACCTTGTGGCTGCAGTACCGGCATTTAACCACTGTACCACCGGGGCTCAGGTCTTGCAGACTTAGGGCTGTGGCTTCCTTGAGTGAATCTACCCATCTGTAATGCAGTCTCCCTCTCTATTGTCTTCTACCTTACCAAGCATTACAGTGCACCCTCTTGTGGTGTGACCTCAGCATGTATGAATCCGAGGTCATGTAAAGTGTTGCGTCCATTATTGTCAATGGGCATGCACCTGCACTGCCACAGGCGTGCACATGTATCCACTGAAGATAATGGGATGCAAGCATTTGCTTTTTGTTTTGTTTTATGCAAGGGTCCCTGGAATGGAACCCCCACATGTATGGAGGGCACATCATATTGCCTTTTCTAGTGAGTCATGTCTTTTCATGATATGGCTGAAGTATGACAGCCTCAGTTTAGTCATCTTGGCTTCTAGGGAGAGTTCAGGCTTCATTAGCAGTCCAAGGGGTCCACAGAACTCTTCTCCAACACCACATTTCAATTGAGTTAATTTTCTTCCTTGTCCAGCTTTCACCGTAATACACAGAAATTGAAAATATGATAGCGTGGACAATCCTAACTTTAGTATTTAATGATCTATCTTTACATTTGAGGATCTTATCTATTTTTTTCATAGCTGCCCTTTCAAGTCCTTGTCTTCTTCTGATTTCTTAGTTTAAATCGATTGAAAGAACTAAACAGGATTTCACTCCCTTTATGATGTGAAATAGGAAATAACTGACCAATAGTGAAAGGGTATATTTTTATGTGGACGCAGTTAATGCCTCATGAGGAAAATGTATTTACTGATAATTTTCTGAAAGAAATCTGGGGAGAGTTAAATGGAAGAAGTTTAATAATGGTAGTGGAATTTGAAAAAGAGGCCCTATGTGTAATGTGAATTTAGTCTGACAGAACTAACATTAATAGATTGAGTTTATATAAGGTGATGTTTCACATGCGGACATCTTCCACATTGCTGCTAATCATTTTCTTACAAGTTAAAATCATGATTAGCTGGTAGACGTGAAAAAGTCTGCGTCAATAAAATACTCTTTACTCACATAGAAATACCAAAAGGAAGGGTGTTTTTAGCCATAAATGATTGAACTGTATTTTTCTGTGTTGGTTTCTAAGTTATTTATCAATATTGCTTGACTTAGAAAATGTTTTATCTTTGGCTTTACATTTCATAACCAAGAGTGTGACAGTGCTCATTCCTAATTCATTGGAGTTAGTGTGTTGTCAGATCTCCTAGGACAAGGGATAAACTCACAGTTGTTTTAAATCCTGCTCAAAATTCTTTGTTTACTGTTTCTGTTTTCTTCTTTTCCTCTTCTTTGTTCTACCAGATTATACATCTTGCACTGTCATCACTGTTGTGTGAAATTTTCAGAGAATTAACATTGCTTTCTGTCAGTATAAATTGATAGCCTTTTAAACCTTGATCTCAGAGCAGTATACTGAATTGTTATATAAGAAATAAACTTCTTATGTGAAAATTAGGGCTGTCAGCAATTAATGAATCTCAAATCATTAACTGTGATGTATAATTGATTAAAATTGTACATGAATAAGAACATTCTGTGTTTAGATTATGCATATATGAATATGACTCCATTTTAGAAGTGACATTCTTTCTCATGGAGAGGGGTTGAATGCTTCAGTTGAGATGGTGTCTGGCTCCCATATTTTTTTTTAAAAAAACTTGTAGTAAAAACAATATGTATTAAGAAAAATCTACTGCTGGCTGAATGGTGATCACCTTCTTAATCAGACTAAATGTTGATTAGTTGGAAACCTAATTTGTTAAGTGGTTAAATGTTGCAGCCCTAATTGATGGGGGAAGAGAAATCAGAAGATGAAAAGTGCTACTTACCCAGCAGACTCATATTTATTTTTAGAAAATGACAATGGTTCTGCACTTCAGAAAATAAAGTACAACTTGATTTTTTTGAAGGGAGCAAAATACCATGATGAGTGAGTCTGGCTGAAGTCAGGTAATGTCAGGTAATGTAGACACAATTTAAACATGTTTTAGGTAATTGAATTTTGAAGTACCTAACAATGACTTGATAGTGGCAAAACATTAAAAAGACATGTAAAATGCTGCAAACAATTCTCAGCAAATATTTGTTTCTGAATAATTTACCTGGCACTGCCCTTCAATATTACTCTGTATTTCTAGCTAACTTTATTACTTTGCATGTGTTTCATTGAACTACAATAGGTATTTGATAGTTTGCTGAAAGCATTTTGGAATTCTCAGTAGTTTTGCAACTCAGTGGATGTGCATTTTGAAAATGCATAGGGGACTTTGAGGGATTTGATTTTTTTATGATTGATTTTGTACACAGGGCTTAATAGTGAAAGTGTAGTTGTTTATGGAATTAATATTAATATTCATTTTTAAAACTTCTTTCTAAAGAAGTAGAATTAGTATTTTAGTCCTAATTGAAAATTTTCTTTTCTTTTTTTTTTTGGAAACATTTAAGTTGGGAAAAAACAGATCTTAAAACGAGTAAAGAATTTTATGAGTCTAAATGTTTCTATTACAGTAGTTACTTAAAAATGTAACTTGTTAAGAAAGGTAAGCTTTAATACTTAATATTTGGTTTAGTTTATCTTAGGAGCGTCTGGGAAGTTATTTTTTTGAAGTAATGCCCACAGAAAGTGGAAGTTGTGCCACTGCTCGCCAAGCAAAGCAGAAACGCAAATCTCACAGTCTTTCTATACGGCGGACGAACAGTTCTGAGCAGGAGCGATCAGGATTGCAGAGAGAAATGCTGGAAGGCCAGGTAAACATGACTGGAAAATGTCTGTTTCCGTGTTCGTGTTCTTCAATTTTAGATTTCACCTCTGCAGTATCAGGATAGGTTGCAATACCTGATTACAATCTGCTGACCAGAAAATCTGTTCAAACTAATTAAAAAGGCATGGGAGATGCTAATATGGAACGCATATTTTCAAACATTAAGAACTAAAACTCTTAGAGGGAAATGCCTTTTAATTTTGGATATCCCTGAGAATTGTGATCTCATTCTTTGTCACTATAATCTTTCATAGAATCATAGAATCATAGAAATGTAGAGTTGGAAGAGACCACACAGGCCATCCAGTCCAACCCCCTGCCATGCAGGAATACCCTCAAAGCACTCCCGACAGATGGCCATCCAGCCTCTGCTTAAAAACCTCCAAGGAAGGAGACTCCACTACACTCCGAGGCAGCAGATTCCACTGCCAGACAGCCCTGACTGTCAGGAAGTTCTTCCTGAGGTTCAGGTGGAATCTCCTTTCCTGCAGCTTGAATCCATTGCTCCTTGTTCTGGTCTCTGGAGCGGCAGAAAACAAGCCCTCTCCCTCCTCTACATGGCATCCCTTCAAATATTTAAACATGGCTATCATGTCCCCTCTTAACCTTCTCTTCTGCAGACTAAACATAGCTCTCTAAGTCTGTCCTCATAGGGCTTGGCTTCCAGGCCCTTCACCATTTTGGTCGCCCTCCTCTGGACTTGCTCCAGCTTGACCATGTCCTTCTTGAATTGGGGTGCCCAGAACTGGACACAGTATTCAAGATGAGGTCTAACCGAAGCAGAGTAGAGTGGTACCAGTACCTCCCTCGATCTAGACACCATACTCCTATTGATGCAGCTGAGAATTGCATTGACTTTCTTGGCTGCCGCATCACACTGCTGACTCATGTTCAACTTGTGGTCTATTAAGACTCCTAGATCCCTTTCACACGTACTGCCATCCAGCCACATGTCCCCCATCCTATATTTCTGCATTCCATTTTTTCTACCTAAGTGTAGGACCTTACACTTCTCTCTGTTGAATTTCATTTTGTTAGCCTTGGCCCAGCTCTCCAATCTGTCCAGGTCATTTTGAAGTTTGATCCTGTGCTCTGGCATATTAGCAACCCCTCCCAATTTGGTGTCATCTGCAAATTTGATGAGCATGCCCTCTGTTCAAGTCATTGATGAAAATATTGAACAGCACTGGGCCCAGGACAGAACCCTGTGGCACCCCACTGGTCACTTCTCTCCAGGATGCAAAGCAGCCATTGGTGAGCACCCTTTGGGAACGGTCAGTCAACCAGTTACAGATCCACCTGACAGTAGCTCTGTCCAGCCCGCATTTTACTAGCTTCTTTGCAAGAATGTCATGGGGAATTTTGTCAAAGACCTTACTGAAATCGAGATATGCTACATCTACAGCATTCCCTTCATCTATCAAGCTAGTAACTCTATCATAAAAAGAGATAAGATTAGTCTGGCATGACTTATTTTTGATAAATCCATGTTGACGTCTCATGATTACCGCATTGCTTTCTAAGTGATTAGAAACTGACCGCTTAATGATCTGCTCCAGGATCTTTCCGGGTACTGACATCAGGCTGACTGGGCGATAATTATTTGGGTCCTCTTTTTTTCCCTTCTTGAAGATGGGGACAACATTTGCCCTCTTCCAGTCCGCTGGAACTTCTTCTGTCCTCCAAGATTTCTCAAAGATTATAGCAAGCGGTTCTGAAATGACCTCTGCCAGTTCTTTTAATATCCTAGGATGCAATTCATCTGGCCCTGGAGACTTGAATTCATCCAGTGTGGCCAGGTATTCTTGTACCACCTCTCTACCTATTATGTACCTCATTTCCCCTGCTTCCTCTCCTGCTCCCCAACCGCCAGGTTGAGTGCTTGTATCCTTCTGGAAAAAAACTAAGGCAAAGAAGGTGTTAAGTAGTTCTACCTTTTCTCTTCCCCCTGTTAGTAATTCGCCATCTTCTCTGTGCAGCAACCCTATCGCCTCTTTCTTTTTCCTTTTGCTGCGGACATATTTAAAAAAGCCCTTTTTATTGTGTTTAATGTCTCTGGCCAGCCCAAGTTCGTTCTGTGCTTTAGCCTTTCCGACCTTCTCCCTACATCTCCTGGCTACTTGCTTAAATTCTTCTTTGGTGGTTTCCCCCCTCTTCCATTTCCTGTACACGTTTCTCTTAACGCTTAGCCCAGCTGAGAGTTCTTTAGTCAACCATTCTGGTTTCTTCAGATGCCTTCCATTTTTCCTCCTTATTGGCACAGTTTTAGACTGTGCCTTCAGTATCTCCCTTTTAAGGAACTCCCATGCCTCCTGAACTCCTTTCTCTTTCACTATTCTTGACCACGGAATTTCAGCCAGCAGCTCCTTAAGTTTACAGAAGTCCGCTTTTTTAAAATCTAAGACAAGTGTCTGGCTGCACTTATCTTCTCCTTCCCACTGAATGCCAAATTCCAATAGGGCATGGTCACTCCCCCCTAAAGATCTAACCACTTCTACCTCATTAACAAGATCATCCCTATTGGTCAGGATCAGATCTAGAATATTTGATCCTCTTGTCGCCTCTTTCAAGAAGGTTGCA
This sequence comes from Cyclura pinguis, assembly GCA_030412105.1. NCBI lineage: Eukaryota > Metazoa > Chordata > Lepidosauria > Squamata > Iguanidae > Cyclura > Cyclura pinguis. The sequence continues at coordinate 124,664,735 of CM059604.1, read as the reverse complement.
GTTAAGGTTGCTATTTTGAGCTTATGGCTGACCTGGGTTGGTTCAGATAATTGTTCAGTGGTTAATAAACCAAGTTTAATGAGGAGATGAACAAGTGTTATTGCTGAGCACACCTCCCCTCTATCCTTTCCTCATTGTTGATGGTTGGCAAATAAGGAAAATAGTCACATCCTGACCCAACTTTCTTGTTTGTTAGGTCCCTGGTTGGGTCTTAATGGGGAGCTTTGCATGTTGTGGGAAGGAAAGGGGCCAAACTGGTGTGCTTGTTCCTGGCTTCGTAAACCATGGTTTTAAAAATTCAGATAATTATCCAAATATGGCCATTGTCTCTTTAGCTTCTCCATCACTCAGTCAGCAAACTTCCTTTTGCGGGTGAAAAATTAGTAAAGATTCCTCACAGTTTATGTAAATTAGAACGTTTGCTATATCTCTTTGAAAAACAGTAACAACAACAACAACAAAAACCTGACAATAACCCAAAGCCTGTTTATAGGACTATTGGTCAAGATTCAAAGAATTCTGAAACTACGATCCAAAGTAGGCTCTAGGTTTCTTGTATTTTGTCATCATCCCTGAGTTTCTTTTCTCTTGCTCTTTGATTAACAATTGAGTCAGACTCAATAGTTCAAAGAAGAAGGAAATCTGCTGGAGCAATACTGGCAGTTTTCTTAGCCTTTTGGATCTTAGCTTTTCTGGTTTGGAAACTTGTTTAGTTTTTCTGTCTTAGTCTTGGTTCCTTCTAACCTTTCAAATAAAGTACTATTTAGATCTGAAAGCTTACTCAGGGTTGACATACGGACATTTCAGTGACATTCAGTGTCCAAAAGTGGCACACTTCTTTGCTACAGATAGGATATAAGCTTTAGAATGATTGTTTCAATGGTGATTGAAATTTTCATAAAAACTTAAACTGGTTTTAGGGTTATGGTATGCTGCAGATGATGTTTAAAACTTGCTAAATTATTCTACTAACAATATTTTTTAAACTCTGAGTAAATGAAAATGGCAACCAGTCTGCCTATTCTTTTAATGAAAATATTTCTGTGAACAGCTTCCAAGGATATCCGTGGCTCACGTTGTGTGAAATTTCTTGTGCAGTACTTGAATTGTACTTGAAATTCTACTGAAGACCATACCAAAGATTCTGGGTTGCATGTTTACAGTGATCACTGTCACATAGCTTTATTAGCGTAGTCTTTCCTCATTGCAAGCAGCACAAGTCTTTCAGTTCAATGGAGGATCACTCTAGTCTTGCATCTGAAATTTTGTTATCGTCAAAGAATATTAAATTTTTACTACCATCTCACTCCACTGATTGCCAAAACATTGTTTTTCTGTGTTCTTGGTGGTTTTTTTTTTTTAAATCTTCAGTATCCGCTTGCTTGCTTTACTTTCTTGTGTTCCTGTTCAAGCTGCCTTTTCTATGCTAATAGTGAATAAATACTTTTAAAACTCTAAAAAGAAAGCTGCTTGTTGTGTGGAGCTAAAAATATGTTTTCCTTCAAAATCCAAGTGGACAATGGAGAAAGAGTTATGATTTGGATTTGAGTGTTTGAACTTGAAATCTCTGCTTTGAAATGATGAAACATACTTTCAGAATATTTTCTGAAGGAGTCCAATGATAAAATTTGGATGAAATACCAAACAATAAGAATAAAGCTCTTTAAAACTTTATTGTAACTTCACTGTTTCATTGTCTCCAGGATTCAAAACTCCCATCGTCTGTTAGGAATACACTTCTGGAACTTTTTGGCCAAATAGAAAGAGAGTTTGAGAACCTCTACATTGAAAATCTTGAATGTGAGTTTATTTTGCTACACTTTGTTTTAAAGTGAAAATGTGTGGGTTTTTTAACCACCATGCTGCTGAATTTGGCAGTAGGGGTACCCACAAAAATTGTGTATGTGTGTATGTATGTGTGTATGCATATAGCCTGCAGGCTATGTGTTACATAGCCTTGAATTAAGAGGGGACATGTTTCATTATTTTAAGGAGCAAATGTTTTGTGTACAGCATTAACGAGTGGTTTGGTTTATCAGCAGACAGTGTACAAATAAGTAATGTACGGCAAGGAATAATATACTAGTCAAATAAATCTTGTACAGACATTGCCCTCTTTCTGTTCTCAAAATTCATGGGAGGGGCTAGACTAGGCCCACCCACAAAGTCTCCATTTTTACCACTTCTACCACAGAACTGAAGTGAAATGTACTTTGTGTAGCTCCTTCACACAATTTGAAGTTTTGCGCAATCAGTATATCCCAATTATGTGGCAGAATGTGTATGGATTCAGACCAAGCATGCATAGGTATACACTTCAGATTTTCTGGTGCATGTGTAGTGTTCTAAGGGTTGAGTTGCAGGGATCTTGTGAGGGGGTAAATATACTTTGCTTGTTTCCCCTCCGCAAGTTCCTAGAATGAATGAAGGATAATTTCTGTGCAGATCTACAGTGTGTATCTTCCAAGCTGAGGCATTGCATAGGTTCTTATTCATTCCTCATGTGAATTAATTCAAGTTTTCATTAACAAGTATCTGGACTGGATGTTCTTTTTTTAAACTTGGCAGTGATGTAATGCCAGGTTCCTTATCTCCTCCCATCTGTAATAGAATTACACACATGAATGGGCTTCTTATCAAGCAGTGACTAGCTGATTTTGGAAAAGAGAACCATTTTCCTCCTAAATTTTCATTTACTTTAGCTAATGATTGCTTTTCACCAGCACTGTCTTCTTAGAAGATTTTCAGAAGGCTGCTCTCTTGAGATTATATGTCATATTAGTAATACACAACCATAAATTTCCTATGTAGATGAAAAGTGAAGAATTGGCCTGCAGAGTTGTGGCTGGGGAATATGAAATGGTTGAAAAGTTATGGTTGAATGCCTGTTGTTCGTTATTAACATGATTTTTTTAATCAGTGGGAAATATATAGTTTAAAAGTTATGATTTGAATGCTTGTTGTGTGCATTAACACAAATTTTTATGCTGCCACTAGTACGTAGAGAGATTGATACACTTAATGAGCGCTTAGCAGCTGAAGGCCAAACCATTGATGGAGCTGAATTAAGCAAGGGACAGCTGAAAACAAAAGGTAAGAAGAGACTTGACAATATCCTTCTCATAGTTAACTTTTTGTAACTTAAGATGGCAATATGTTGGAAAGGTGTTAATGCCACTGTTCAGATAAGATAATGAAACAACCTTTTAAAAACAAACTTCCTTTTAAATTTGTCTCAACAGCCAGTCATAGTACCAGTCAGCTCTCTCAGAAATTAAAGACTACTTACAAGGCATCTACTAGCAAGGTATGATACCCAATAAACTTTTCCTTTACCTAGAGCATTCACCCACCAACCTCATTTTGGCAGTTTTGTGTTAAGCGCTGTCTAATTGTAGGAATGCTTAATAAAATCCACCACAACATTTGGTATCATTTTTTTTCTGTAGCCCTTCAGAAGTTTGCCTCAAAATGATTTACGCTATTAGGAAAAATGAGATAGAAAATAGAATGGCAAAAGGAGGTTTGTAGCAAGGGGGAACTGTGACTCAAAGCTAAAATTAATAATGTTGTTGATAGGATTCTAGTTGTGAGTACCTCAGTTAACAGAAGTGTTAAAGGCATTTTGCCCAAGATTTCTCAAAGTTCATGGGTGTCATTTCGCTTATAACTCTTTTGCAAAGCAGTTTCACTTACTAGTCACATGTCAGCTGTAGAGTGTTCTTATCATATAAAGTAATGCTCACTCCTGGAGAGAAAAGGTCATACCCTTCACCATTTTTTCTTTTTTCCCCAGCTTTTGAAATAAACCAGGTTTTTAAGTGCAAAGCTAAATATTAGGTGTTAACTATGCATTTGGTTTTTAAAAGGTGTTTAAAATTCCTAGGGTGTCACTGTCACATTTCTAGGACTTGTCTTTTCACTTTCACTTGTCTTTTCCAGTCTTGAGCATCACATGAAATGAGGGTCGCTAATCAACTACAGAAAAAGGCTTGTCCCATTGATTAATTGGTAGCATGGTGCTGTCTGAAAAACTGTCAGAAAAACAACAGACAAAACCACTTCCTCCCTCATATATCCTCTTTTTTTGTTAAAGCATAGATGTAATCTCACACAATTTAAATCTGCCTCTTCTCCCTCTTTCTAGCATGTATGTGTGTGTACATGCCGTAAAGTTGCTTGTCAATTTATGGCAACCCCATGGATTTCATAAGGGTTTCTTAGGCAAGGACTACTCAAAGATGGTTTTGCCAGTTCCTTCCCCTGAAATATAGCCTATATCACCTGATATTCATTGGCAGTCCAGCATACAAAGAGGCTAAGGTAGTGAGAGTGTCTAGAATGAGCCTCCCTGATCCATATGATCTCCACTACCAAGGAAATATAAAGTTTATGATTGGAGCAGACTCTGCAGGTTTGTAGCTCAGGCTCCTACCACTGGAAGACCACAGTGCCTGCCCTGAGGTTAGGCTGACTGTTGCCTGAATAAAACCTACTTGGAGTGACTAAAATGTTGTGAATGGGAAGGGATTTTAAGTTCAGGCTTCTAACTACCCTGATGGGATTTGGGTGTCATTCTTGTCAGCTGTGGAAATGCTTCAAATAATACTCAAAATTTATCCCCAGTAAAACATGTTTCAGTGCCATTATCTTTTTAAAAAGTCTAAATACCCTAAAGGCACCAGATCCTATCTGATCTTGGAAGCTAAGCAGGGTCAGGCCTGATTAGTATTTGGATGGGGGACCACTAGTGAATATCAAGTGCTGTAGGTGCATTTCATTGGAAGAAACTGGCAAAACTACATCAGAGTATTCCCTGCCTAAAAACCCCCTATGAAATTCATGGGATTGCTGTAATTGGACAGGAACATGAAGGCACACACAAACGCACACACATTCTTTGTTTTTTTTTGTCATTTTTGATCTGATTCTCTTTAGTGTACCTTTTGTAGTATAGAGGGCCTACAGTCATTTGATCAAAGTATTAATAGATGAAGTATAATGTCAGTGTGTAGATTTTGAAGAACTGTTTAAGGTACTTCAATAGATTCTATTTACAATGCTAGTGTTTAGTTTGGAATTGTTATCTTTTTGCTTTCTGTGTTGTCCGCATTATAAATATTCATGTTGTGGAAAGGAAATATATCCTCTTCCATTTTGTATTGCTGTATCCCTTATTAAATGTGAACAGTAGATTGCTCAATTTCTGCGTAGTTATTAAACTAAAGAAACTTGCTGTTAAGTGTATGTTATAAATTGCTGTTCTTTAAAAGTGAGTGCTGAATATTTATCTCTTCTTACTTGCTGCATAGCGCTCAAATTCTTTCCCAGGCAAATCAGGTGGACCTCGCAACTTCAGCGTGGGAAGCTGGGAAATATGGGGTGGAGACTCCTGGGTAACTGCTTTGCTTCCCAGTGTGCCAGTATGCATGCCCAGCTAAACAGTAGTGAGTGGTGGAACATGCAGAATCTTACTTAAGCAATTTTCCTCTGTGGATGTTATATCTGTCAACTGTGCTCTCTTGGAGGACCTTGTGTCACACAGTTCTTAGCTAGTTCTTGCATTTGCTTTTAGGTAGTAGTTCAAGTCAGGATCTAAGAAAACTCATATTTTTTTCCATTAGATTCCTCTGTTACTATTAAAAGTTATTGAAACTAAGTACAGTAAGTGTTCTACTGCTGTAATCATGTAACGTGGGGCATACATCCATGGACAGAGATTTCTGAAGAGCAAATGGTTATACGTGGGAACTCAGACTACCAAGCCATCATGGAGCATATGGGGTCTGTATATGCACATGCATCCTTCTGCAGATGGCCCTCCACATTTGCAGGTTGCACTGTTGGGGGTTTGATTATTCATGGATTATTTGCTGCCACATCCAGTGCTTTAATAGAGATGGCAAGCCTTGTGAGACTGAGAGACTGTGAACAAGTCTTGTAAGTCCTTATTAAAAATGGCATAGGGAAGCCCTGGAAGCAGCAACAAGGCTCACCAGCTGTCCACTTCTTCCTTGCAAAGGAACCCCAACACTGCAAAGGCATCCACAGTGGATTGAATGCATTGATCATGCTATTTTGTGTGTTAAATATAGTTTGAGGGGCCTAAAAGGCTTATTGGTGCTTTCCCCTCGGACAGAGAAAAGTGGAGTTCTGGGGTTCTAGCTACTTCCAGTCGCCATCCTGAGGACAGAGGGGTAGGAGCAAAGAGTGGCTGACCAATCAGCCACCATTACACAGCAGAATGTGCAGTCATATGGCAGAGAGGATACATCACCAGCAGTGGAAGAGGGCTTTGCTCACCGTAAAGGAAAAAAAGTCCATTTTAAGCACTAGCCTCACAAGCCTGGGTTGAGGAAGGGAAAGGAATGGGAGGAAGAAAATTGTAGGGGAGGCAAGCACATGCCTCACAAATAATCAAATTCATGAAGGTCAAACCCACAAATGTGGATGGAGGATTGTACAGAGCTCTTATCTCCCATGATAGTCTGGTATGTGCTGCCTGTATGCTGGGATGAACGGGAGAGGAGAACAAAGCTCTGCTATGTGCTAGGAGGATCCTTCTATGGGTCCATTTCTTCAGCAGACTTGTACATCTATGTATTGCTGAAGAAGTTTATAAAACTTAAATTCCCCTTTGAGATTTCAGAAAGAAAAATATTTTTCTAAAATTTTGTCAGAGCATGATAACTTTTTGAGTGGTTTCTAATAGTAGTAAGTAATAATAGCCATAGAAATTGGCTATATTAACTATGAGTGAAATGAATGAAATTAACTATGAATGAAAAGGAACTTTCAGAACTAGGATTACAAGAAATATGCAACTAATGATAGATCCTGTAGGAGGTTTTAAGTTTCATGAACAACAATTTCATCCCTACAGTACAGTACACAATAAACTTCATTAAACAGAATAGTCTATAAAGCAGTTGTGCTAGCACGTGAAATTTCATCAGAGGAGAAAAAAAATTCCAAATCCATAGGGGCTGCCAGCCTAAGGAAGAACTTTTAGTGGTTCAGATGGAGGTGCTAAAACTGGAATTGTTTCTTAAAGAAGCATAATAAAAGGAACAATAAATCTCCCAGTAAGGTAGTATTAAAAATGAAACTTAAAACCAGTTGGCAAGTATGTATTTGGCTAAAGCTGTCTAATGAAAATAAACTTGAATTCCACGTAAATAGAGAAAATCCAATGCATGCAAAGCCAGTTAAGATCATTTTAGTCCCAAAGACTTTGCCTGGATAGCAGAATCAAATTGTAGGAGAGTGGAATGAAACCTGTGCAGGCAGTGAGAAAAGTCTAACAAAGGAAAAGTAGAAACCTTTAGAGGAGGTAATAACAGTCCAAATTAATACAAGCTACTAACTTTCTAGTTAGTGTTAACTAGGCTAAATGTTTCATTTATTTAATGGATTAAATTCAGTATGATTCCGTAATCTTTTCTCTATGTGGTTTTGTGGTCAGTAGTGTGGAAAATCTTAGCTTTTCAAGTGTAAGTAGGATTCATTCTTGTCTCTTTTTCAGAAAACAAAAAAGAAATATGTGGCTTGTTTTCCTGTATGACCATTATAAATCAGAAGGAACTGTAGAACTTCTTGACCTCTTCAATAAAAAGACCAATCAAGGTTCCTGGTTCTAGAAATAGAATCCAGCAAAGTTTAAAACCTTGGAATAGGACATATGAGTTATGCATAGACAACGTATAATGAACTGAAAATTATGAAGGGTTATAATAAATTTAATGGACATTATTTTAAGGAGTTTTTACCATTTAATGGCAAGTAAGAGAAATTGATTTATTTAGAACTAGTATATATACGCGGCATTGTCTGGGATTTTATTTTCTCATAAGTAATACTTGTTAGAAACATTTGAGATCCTGTGTCTGTAATTATTCAAACTGCCTTGTCCAGTACCTGTAACTTTCCCCCATGTTCCCCAGTCCAATTTGTATTCAGAGTTACTGAAATACAGAGGTTAGGTTCTTGAGGGAATACACTGCCCTCCTTGTTGCTGCTAGGCCTCATCTCCGTAGCAACCGGCCTATTAAAGACAGACACAGTTGACTGAGGCCCAAGAGCTCTCTGGCTGAGAACTTTAAAGGTGCCTCACTAAACCACAAACCCCAGGATTCCGTAGAATTTTCTTAGGCAGCCAATCATATGAGGTCTTTGCCTGACACAGAAAAACAAACTTTGACTTTTATATATTAGAAAAGTGTATACACTGACTTTTTGTTGTGTTTTCGAGCCACACAAAGAAGTCAGTGAACTCCATGACAACTTTTAATAGAGGCTAAATCATAGTGGGTTCTTTTTGTGCAAACATACCAAACTTGACATTGAGTGCTTCCGTTCTAGCTTTCTGTCTGAGAAGTTCACAAGAGAGCTAGCCTTTCAGACTTTTGAAAAATGAGGGCTCTCCTTTGCTATTAAGAAGACAGCACAATTTGTGTCTTTCGGCATTGTAATATAAGTTGCTCTTAACGATAGGATTCATGTGATACAGATTTGTTCACCAGGCTCTAGAAGTACTGCTGAATTAGCAGTTGATTTTGTTTCATATGATAATGTTTGGCTCCTAGAGGGTCTTAATGCTAATTTAAGTCTCAGATTTTTCTGCAGGAAAAGAAAAAGAGTAACTACTCTAATTCTTTGCAGCAATTCCACAAAAGGCATTATTTCTAAATTAAGTAAAATGATGTTTTTTGATTAGGTGTAGAAATTGGTAGTGTTTTAAAGTCCACATATTACCCTGAATTCTTTGCAGTATTTACATAATACTGCCATATGTCTCATTACACTGGTGTAGTGCAGTGTAGTACAGTCTTGAGGCTGGACTTTGACTAGCCAGTGGTGCTTATTAAATTCCAGGAACTGAACAAGACTAGCTACAAATTTCTATTATTCTTTTATAAGTGAGATAGAACCCAAATATTGAGTGACATTGAAGCTGGTATCTATATTTAGGGTGCTGTTTCTGAAAACTACTATGCACAAAAGGGTAGAGCATTTTGCTAGAAGACCTTAACTGACAATGATGAGATGAGACTTTAATCTCATTTACGAATTCTTCAAGTGTAAGTGTTGACTCCCTTTAAGCATAGGAAGTAGAATGGTCCTTGGTTATAAATCGATCAGCCTATGTTCTTCTTCTGCAACGTTGTACATGAGCAATGTTGTGAGGAATTCTTAGTAGGGAATAGTAACAGCCTGTTCAATCCACATACCACCTTCTACCCAAGAACAGTTTTTCCAGGTGTCTTACTCCTAAAAGATGGAGTTATGGCAGCAAAGCTACTTTCATAATGCAGGTGTTGGGGTCTTTGTGATATTAGCAGTCATTAAGCCTCCTTCCTTTCTTCCAAGGACCTATCTGCATGGTTACTGTACTAACCAACCAGCAGTTGCTGTATGTCCTGTGTTGCTATATTGAAAGACTGTCCAGCAACTGACCAGCTTGCACCTCAGAGAAAGCTGTGCACATGTGCAGTGACCTTGGGTTAATTCTGCGGCACTCAGGAGCTATACATTCTCTTCCATCATCACTAGTGCGGATCATGTAACAATGTCAAAACCAGATCTAATAGCAAGAAATTACTCATAATAAATATGCCAAATGGTCAGGGAGAAAGAGAGAAACGGATGAAAATGAACAAGCATAGAGCAAGAATGGGATTCATGTAGCCTTCCAGATAGTACAGAACTACAACCTGCATCAGCCCTAGCAAGCATAGCCAATGATGAAAAATGCTGGGAGTTGTGGTTCAACAATATCTGGAGGGCTGCACCATTCCCACCCCCTGCCATGGGGGCTAGCAACTCTTAAGAACTGGATACACAACCATATAGCCTGTTGGAAAGCAAAGGATATGGATTCCAGACAAGGCATTCTTACTGGAGATAAACGTTTGTCATCCTGCCGAGGCATCTCAGAACTAAAATTCTATTCATATCCTCTCTTTTACTTTAGTCAGCCTTTTAAATAACCTTTTTCCTAGCAAAATAACATTTTAAAAAATTCTGTATTGATAATAGATTTGCAGAGTAGGCCTAAGGAGTCCCCTAATGAAAATAAATAGAAAGCAGAATTAAGATATATGCCACTTTTCCAACAGAAGACTCTCTGTGAGTTTCCACCATTGAGATGTTGGATTCTTAGAATTTAAACATTTCAGAAAAGTGTGTTCAGTTTCTTAGGAAACCAGGGAGAACTTAATGATAAATTATTATCCGCTTTGAAATGGGTTGTGGACCCAAGGGCCTACCAGGACTGTTTCTTACTTCTTATTAACAGTTGAGAGGTATGCAAGTTTGTCCAATTTGTTCTGCAGTTCCACTTCTCATACATAACTCCATTTTGTTTTAAGACATTTATTAAATCTGACAACTGAATTTTAATATTGCCTTGAAAATTTTATAATTAATTCCACATTATGGTTGAAGTACTAATCTGTACCTAGCTCTGCAAGAATTAACCTGTTTCCTTTTCAATGCACCCATAGAAATTATTGCTTCTACTTGCTTTGAAACAATTCTGCTCATTAACTTCTTAATTATGATTCCATCTAGGTCTCATTTCATCCTAGTAAATATTAACAAGGAGGAAAAAATGGAATACTGTCACTCCCCAAACTGTTTGAGGCTTCCTTTAGTCCTTTAATTCTTTGCTTCCCTGAAATTTAATTGTATATGTTAATAGAATACCTTACCTTTTATTCTTTTGGTTTTTATCACTGAACATTCCAAAGACCTTGCTTGTAATAACAGGACTGGCTATAATTGAAAGTTTTTCTGTGTTTGCTTACAAGAAAATACACGTTGCGTCAAAGATTTTTCCTTAACTAGGTTCTGATTATAAAACACTTCATATAACTGCCTCTAATTCTAAGATTGTCTAGAATTTTTAATGAGTCTTCTTAATTAAAGATGAATATGCACATACTCTCCTTTCAAGTATTTTAATTCTTTTTGTGGCAACATTTTCAGTTAGTACTGAAATTGATATAATGCCTAAATTTCCTGCTGTGGAATTAGTGACAGCAAAGATTGGCTTAGTGTCAGATCTGTGTGTTGGTTCTAGATAAAATTTCATTTAGAGTAGACCATTACAATCCAAAGAACTTAAGTTAGTTGTGACTAATGTAACTCCCAGTGATTTGGTTGAGTCTTCTCTATAACTAAATCTGGATCTAACTCTGTACTTCATAGGGAGCTGCAAGTATTCTTCGCCCATGTGCAGTGAAGATATTGCTATAAAAACAGGCTTTCAGACATCTCTTAAATTTTTTTCACTCTTTGCTAAACAAAAAAATTCTAGGAGGTTAACTTGAAAACATGATTTGAAAAGAACTTTTCAGCTCCTTCCCTCCTTGTCTCTTTTATTTTTGGATGCTTCTTAGAAATGTTTTCTAAATAGGAATTTTTAAGTAATGGAAACACTATTACAATAAACTCTAGCACTTTAAGGCACAGTGTTGAATATATATTTTTACTGGATCATGTATGTAATACCAACATTTGCTTCATATACCTTTTAAACCAGAATCTCAGCTTAATAGTTCATTGCAGTTCATTTATATGAATAAACAACAATCCATACTATAATAGATGAGAATTGCATGTGAGAAATATTATTGTCATTTAAACCACTAGTCCCCAACCTTTCCAGATTGAAATCCACTGTTAACCCTAGTCTTATAACTCTATAACTCTATTTCATTTTCTACCTTCTGTAGGGATTAACGTAACTCAACTGGATGAAGGATCATGTTCCTCTCTCCATGTATCACAAACTGTTCTGTGAATTATGAACCCTGAAATTTAATATTCCCCCAAACCAATGTTTTGTGCCCTGAATCCTGGGTTACGAGCAGCTGCTCACAAGTGTGTGTAGAAACATTCAATTGTAGTTTCTACTTGATAGTTCAAAAAATCAAAACCATCTTTTTCCTAAAAAGGCTCTGAAAGTGCTGTTTACTTGGAAGCTCAAGATGACTGTTCTCTGTCACTTAAAGATGTCTCAGTGTCCTTTGTTCATTTATCAAATATGGTTTTTCATGAAATAACAGTCCTGCCACCTTTTTAACCTATCTTTGAATTTATGTAGTCCACTTGCACTTTTTTTAGCTGTGTTGTCTGCCATGCTCCATTTATTGCATGTTGGGCTTCCATTTTTTTCCCCCCATTTCTCAACAGTTATGAGTCTGGTAGCTGTCAGTGAATTAGAATTCATTGGTCAGCATTAATCATTGTGATGATGTTGTGGAATTCAGGCTTTCCTATTTTTTACTTTTTTATCACAATCCCAACGTGACATGTTACTGTACACTGAAAGTGCAACAGTTGTGGATGGTGATATGAAACATCACCATAAAAATGGCCATAGGTTTTGGGAGTTTATGAGACATCAGGGTTCATTGTTGATGTTCACTCAGAATCCCAGCCAGATAAATCTTTATATTAAGAAATAGCATGTCAAAATCAATCTTGGTCACACAAAACAATGCAGAACTACTAGAAAATCTTGCTGGAGGTTTAAGGACATATGACAGTGATGATTTCGGGATATTCAATAGGCCCCTGTTGTTGTTGCCTTTAAGTAATTTTGTACTTATGATGACCCTAAGATGAACTTATCATGGCCTTTTCTTGGCAAGATTTGTTCAGAGGTGGGTTGCTTTTGCCTTCCTCTGATGCTGAGAGAGTGTGACTTGCTCAAGATCACCTTGTGGGTTTCCATGGCCAAGTGGGGATTCAAATTTTTCAGTCCAGTGCTTACGCCACTACAGCATGCTGGCTCTCATACTGAAGGAATTAGTTACATGCTTGTGGAAGGCAGCAAAAAACTAGCCATTGATTTGAATGGTAACCGTAATTTTAGGAAACTTGGTTAGATGTGTCAGTAAATTGTGGCACTAAATGAGCACAAAACATTTGGCATAGGTTTTGAGAGGCCAGAACATGCTTGGTATCACTGTTAACAAGTTCTCACTGTGTGCCCTCCAGATCTACTTGTATGCTAAAACTGTCAAAATATCACTGTAATAAAGACTTCTCGACTAACTATGCAACCCATTTTTCTCCCCTTAACTAGAGCAAACTTAATTCCACAAGCTTCAAGTCCTTTAAAGCCTATCCTGCTGCTTTAAGTCAAATGCAGTAGAGGTTAATGCTGTGGTATGCATTAGCACCCATATAAATAGGCCAGCCGTAGAATCCCAATGGCAATGCGTTTTATCCTCGGATGGTTCAGCCTGAATATGTGTAGAATGTTACTGGGTTGTGGGAGGCCATACTGGAGACCTCTTAAAAGTCATAAATGAGAATTGGAGTCATTTCATAGTCCTACATGGACTTTCTCCATATTCTTAGTGCTGCTTGCCCAACCCTCCCCCCATCCTATCAGTTGAAAACAAAGACTAAAGGTGAAAATATAATGCCAGTTGGCTACACTAATTTAGTATGCTTACTTCTGTGTATTCGCATGATCCAGGATAGCAGCTATTTTGTATCTGATTTTGTTTTGGTCTGCCTTCTTTTATTCTGGTGATCCAGGAATTCCCAAGATCAATACACTTAGTTCTACGTTTTGAAACATAGGTATTACATGCCTTTTAAAACATTCTTATTATCTTTCCAAATCCACAAAAGGGCAGGGGGGGGGACTGAAGCCAGTTTACAATGACGTTAACAAAGGTCCACTAAGAAAGCTTAGACTGTCACCAGTAAAGCATGTACATTTATGGAGCCAGTACCTATATTCAAAAAGCATCCAACGAGAAATGTTAAAAATACACATTAAAATATTGATAGAGCAGTGAGACCAGTGAATGAGTGATGGTGAATGTTAATTTATCCAATCTTGGCGAATAAATCTTTTTGCAACCATAGGACCTCTAGCAATCTACTTTTACTATCCCTCTGTTAGACCCCACCTTATAGAAATGTAATTTAATGATGCATGACCACCTGTAAACATCAAAGATTTTCTAAGATCAAATAATACAAATCAACTTCCAACCCCCCAAAGATCATGACCATATTATATGGCTCAAAGAAGCATAGTCATTAATACATTACAAGCATGTGGCTGTATTAGCCAGCTTCTGCCTGAAAGATATTCTGGTATCTAATATGCCTCAAATATTCAATTTGAAATTTACAGAGACTGTATTTTTAGAGGCTAAAGCAGCATTCCGTTGTTTAAGTTGCACAGATGATCTTCCATATTTCATGCAAGTCTAAACTTTACAATGTAGAATTTACTGCATTCTAACAAATATTTATGAAAATTATTGTTGCTTTAGATCTCTCTAAAAATTTAGTTACAGTATTTCATCTGTTGTTTCTCCAGTGCCAATGCCAAAACACTCTGCTCACAGGGAGAATTCTGGAAAAAGTGTGAACTGCTTAACTCCCTTTTCCCATTTAGTTTTTATAATTCATCAATTGCTATTTGGGAAAGATTTTCTCCATTTTTTCTCCCAAAGGCATTAATCAGGGCGGGCAAGTAAAATAATTAATATAAGCATCCATTAGTCTTTTCTCTTATTTTTCTCTTATCGTTTCTTTATTTCATACTGTGTACTATTTCTTGAAGGAATGTTTCATTGTCATGCAAAGGGAACTGGCCTCTGCTTTCAGATTGATTGTTATTTCCAGCTGTTTGAGCTAGCTGTGATATTTTGCCATTTCACATGGCTTTGGATTTTTTTATGCATTTCTTCTTTCTCACTTTAGTCATATTTGGCTAGCTGTATTTAACAAACAGACTTGTATGGTGCATACATTATATTTTAGAAAAAAAAAAGCTAAGCGCTCCTCAGATTATACCTGCCTGTTTATCAGAAAGAGGTAAGGGAGAATCTGAGATCTCCTAAAGCATTCACATTGGGCCAAATTCTGCTTTGGCACATATTATGTCCTGACTTCATGCAGGACAAATTTGGTCCCGGTATTTTTAGGAGAAAACACTTTAGAGCTTACGCATCCATAGACTGCTATAGTTAAATGTATCAACAGCTTTTATGTTGTGCATTTAAACAGGATGGCGGCAGTAGTCATAAGCAATTGTGTATCTATACTTGTATCTCAGATCCGTCTCTTGCTCTTCTTAGATCGTATCCAGTTTCAAAACAACCACATCCAGAGCAATCTGCCAGCTGGTGAAAGAGTATATTGGTCATCGAGATGGGATTTGGGATGTCAGTGTTGCAAAAACTCAGCCAATAGTTCTGGGGACTGCATCTGCTGGTAATTTTATGTCATCATGTCTTCACAGTTGCCTATGATGTTGGCTTTTTAAGGCTCATGCTAGATGTAATATGCTTAACTAGTGGACAGTGGATTCTTCCCCTTTCCATATCCTTTGTCAAAGGAAAGCTACTTCCATGTTTTGGCCATATGTGTCTGTAGTGAAAATTTAGTCCACAACTCCAAAAATTTAGTTTATAATACCTTAATTTAGCATACGTTTCTCTCTCTGAGTAGGAACTGGTGTCTTTTCTGTCATCTAGACAGATTGTAATCTCACGAATTTATCTAGAACTGTCCCTTTTTCCATTAAAAGTACCAATATCTTCTCTTAGTATTAAGTTAGTCTCTGTCAAAAAAACTACAGTACCTTCACTTTTAATTCTTGAGATGCAGCTTCAGAAAAATAGTTATTTTGTCCTTCTTAAAAAGGAAACTACTATTAAATAACTGAACTAAAATCCTAGGTTAGTGTTGTTTCATTTTCTTCTTTATTGTTCCTTTTCGAGTTTGTCTGCCATCTCTTAATCAGCCCACCTAGCAACTAAAAACTATACTTGCTTGTCTGATTTTAGAAGTTAAATAGGTTTGAGCCTGATTAGTGCTTTCATGGGAGAACACTGGAAGGCACCAGGTATGGCTGGGAGAGAGACCTGCCTTTAACTCTGGAGAGCTGCTGCGAGAGTTGACAGTATTGCGTTATATGGACCAGTGGTGTATCTCAGTGTATAGCAGCTTCCTGTGTTCTATGACTACAAACATTGCTTAGTATTAGCTCTTTCCACTGCTTTCTGAGAACGCTTTTTGTATTTGGCCTGCAGTAATCCAAAAGTTTCCACAACAGATTGACAAGTGTCTAAATAGGGGACACTGAACTTAAGAAGTCTCTCTGTGTACACATACACATTCCCTTTCTCTTCTCCTCTCAATTTTTGAAGAAACAATTTCCTTGCCACTAAAAGGAGGAATCTGAGATATTAGTGCCATCTACTGGGCACTCGAAACGAACAGGAGGACATGAATCAGAAAAATTAGAAAGCAGTAAGTAGGATAATATGCATTTAATACTTCCTGCTGTGAACAGCATTTCACAGCAGAAGGAGGAAAGGTAAGCTCTCCATACCTTTAAAATCTTCTGTAGAGAGAGAAGTGGGAACTACAGAGGGGAAGGCAAGACAGGAAAGTCCCATTATATAGGCAAAAATCTACTCTTACCTGCAGCCTAGAGAGTAGCTTCTCACTTGGTGGTGATTTGCATGTGTGAATGAGCCATCATAGATAAAAACAGCACAAAAAAATTCTACCATCTCAGAATTGGTGCTTTTCAGTGGAATTGGTTTAGACATTCAGCTGAGTTATGAAACTAGGAGAACCAAGATAAGCATGAATCAACCTGTGGTACTAGTCCCTGTAGCGATGAAGTCTGCCTCATGAGGGCAGAAAAGTAAGAGTTTTGTGAATCTCTAAGAGGTATTTTTTCTAATTTAAAATTACATGTGCAGTTTCCATCACCTTTTATTCTTAAGCTTAGTCTACAAGACCATAGGTTGCTAACACTGGTCTAGTGACAGCGTATTTTGCTGTCACACTCTGGCTTACAGTATATAAATTAAAGCTCATTTATCACTTGAAATATGATGTGCATTTTTCTGTTTTAATTATTACAGATCACACTGCTTTGCTGTGGAGCATAGAAACAGGAAAGTGCCTCGTTAAATATGTTGGGCATGCTGGATCAGGTAAGAATAAGTTCTTGATGATGAGCAGGAACTTCAGATAATAATTTTTTGTATGATGTCTTCCAATAATGGCGTGTGTAGTAAGGTATAAATCCTTAGACAAACTTTAGAAACTATTCTGAGTGTGAAGAATACATTTTTTTAACAATGATTTGATTCATATAACAGCTGTAATATAAATCTGTCTGCAAAAAACTATACCTGGGCACAAAATAACAAAATGAAATAGCTTGCTAAATAGGTTTCCAGTTTCAAAGCTTGATAATTTTTATTGTTGAGAAGCTCATGACGGTGTTAACATTGATTCAATTGTCAGAACCTTTATACACATTATGCAAACTGAGGTGGTAGAATTTTGGACTGTACCACTTCAGACTGAGGTTAATGGATGTTATATTTTTGGATGCTTCATGTAAGAAGCTGCCTACTTGTCCAGTTAGAATTGGAATTGGAAATTGTTATGTATAAGAAGTTGCCAACTTGTCAATGTGAATATTGAGTGTGCCAGTTCTTGACAAGTTGGCAGCTTCTTACACATAACAACTTCCACTTCCAACTCCAATTCCAATTGGACAAGTAGGCAGCTGATGTGTTAGTATGCTTGCATGCAGAGAGTTCTAGTTTTCTGACTCCCCCCCCAATAGTGCGAATTAAAATAAACTGGGATTATAGTAATTTGGTGTCTATAATTTGATGAATGGGTTCTTATTGAATTAGGCAAACTTATTTTCTACTGCTATAAATATTTGCTTCATGATTTCCTACAAGTGCTTTTTCTTCCCCAACCCTACTGCTTTTAGAATCACTTGAAGTTCCCTCTTTTACCCTTCCCACTACAAAACAGTGCAGCACAATAGATCTAGCAAATTTGTGAGAGAATTTGTGTACACAAATACAGATTTGTCTAGTGCTGGGTAAAAGGCTCCTGAAAAAAGAGCATGAGTTACATTTAAAAATCTTGGTCATCTTCAATTTATTCTTGAAGATACATTTTCAACACAAAATCAGTATTGGTAACAGCTCAGATTAGAAACATATTTTAACTCGTAGAGTCTCTCATAGTCCACCCACAAGCCATTACACAGAACCCTTTCACAGTGGAAGCCAAGTTGTGTTGTGGGTACAGTAGTTACATGTAAATCTTGTTAAGGCTTTCCTTTGGTTTTGCTGGCCTAATGCTTGTGCTCTCTTCCTTTTTTGTTCTTAACACAGTAAACTCCATAAAGTTCCATCCAGCAGAACAAGTGGCTCTCACAGGTATGTAAATATTCTGTACGAAGAAGTGGTCACAATATACTTGGGAACAAAATGTTCCTTGCTTTTCAGTTATTTTATGTATGCATTTGCTGAGTTTTTGTGTATAAGGTTATAGGAAACTGCATTGTGCTGTCACTGTATGAAAAGCGTAAGAGCTCTGCTGGATCAAACCAAAGGCCCATCTAATCTGCATCCTGTTGCCCATGGGAATCAGTGTGGGGTGCCTGAAAAGCACATAAGGAAAACATGAAGGCAATAGACTTCTCCAACTGTTTCTCATCTACTGGTATTCAAAAGAGTGAACCTTCAGGAAGTGTATAACCATCATTCATAGCCTTTGTTAGCGTTTTCCATGAATTAGTCTAATTGCCATCAGTGTTTATGGGCATCACAACACCTCATGGCAGCAGGTTCTACAGTTTAGGTATGAAGTGTGTGAAGAAATACTTAGTCTGCTATTACTTTCCTGCCATTCGGTTTAAGTGGTCAGTCTAGCTAGCTATTGTTAATGGCAGGACATATTGTTAATGTTGTACCTGATGATGCCAGGGATTGAACCTGAGACTTGCCACTTACCCTTTTCACTGATTACTCTTTGACTTGGCCACATTTTGTTTCAGAATTCTTTTTCATTACAACTTTATCAATGGATTCAAAGAGTGTTAATGTTTTGTTGCAAAAGAAATAGGATTCCAAGAGTCATAGCTATGAGAAATCATGGTAATCTGTCAAGTACACCTTAAAGACTAGCAACTTTATTATATTACAGGCTTTCATGTACTACAGCTCATTAGCCCGTGGAAGCTTATACGGCCCTGCCTTGCTTTTCGACAACCCACTCTTTTGACCATTCTAAATTGCTATCCAATACCATATATTTGACGCGTGGTCTGCTCTTTCAACCACATGTCAAATTAATGGGTTCCAGATATGTATAATTTAAAAGGGTCAAAAGAGCAGTTTAGTTGCTGCAGCTGCTACAGTACTGCAGTCAGACTGAATGAAAATATGGCACTTTGCACAATGTTTTTGTGACCACATGTGGTTTTTTCTGACTCGACACCATCTTTCATTCAGTCTCTCTACTTTATAGTACAGTGAACGTTGTGGCTGTCTTCTTGTACTCCTTCATCCCCTGTGGGGGATGGTTGAGAGGGTTATTCAGCCATGCTTGGAAACTCTTGGGTAAGTTTGGAAGCAGCTTTAAAGGAGCAAGCAGAGTGTCCTGACTTGCTCTGCAGAGGACTGTGTAGAAGGGGAGAAAAAAAGAAAAAGAGGGCAAGGAAGAAAGTGGGATGTAGGCACTGTACAGGAACATGCTTTTTCTTCTTCGTGGTCTCTGTGCCTCACACATTGGGATCTTCATGCATGTGCGGTAGCGTTCGGAAAGTTCTAGAGCTGAGCAGCTTGGCGGGAACCCTTCCCCTTTTCTGTACTGAGCATGCTCAGCCGGCCAAGCCAACGGTCCCTCCTCAGTTTTCTTTCGTCCGCCGGCATGTTAACAGCGAACGGAAAGACTTCTTCTGTTGAGCAGCTTTCTCTCTGCTTTTTCTTCTTCTTTTGCCTTCGTTCCTTCTTCAGACTTTTGTGAGAACCCCTTCTACGTCTTCTTATGTCTTCTTCGTTTAAGTTCTGCGTCATGTGTGGTCGCAAGGTTGCATTGTCCGACAGGCATACCGAGTGCCTGTTCTGCCTCGGGGAGGCCCACAACGTCGGGTCCTGCTCCGTTTGCAAGGAGTTTACAGGTCAACCCTTGAGGAACAGAGCCTCTCGACTAAAATCTCACTGCTGGGAGCAAGCCTTAAGGATTAAGGAACAGGCAGCTTCAAATACTGCCCTTTTTATTTCTATGGCTTCCTTCTCCTCAGCCGTTCCGTGGCCTGCGACAATGCCCTCGTCGGTATTGACGGCTGCGATACTGACCTCAACGGTACTGGGCTCGGTACCGTCCTTGGCGTCTTTGCCGCCCATCTCCTCCTTGTCTGGGATTCCAAAGCTTTCTCAGACGCCGATTGCCTCATCGTCGTTGGTGGATGTCTCTGCGGGCTCGCGGGTGGCTCAGCCTTCTAAACCCCTTACGGCGGCTCAACGGAAGCGCTCTTCTTCACTTCCTTCAGACCCTTCTGTGAAGAATAAGAAGAAGAAAAAGAAGGAGAAACACCGGTCACCTTCACCGGCGGCAAAGTCGTTGTGTCTTCCGACCCCCCCCCCCGCAGACTCAACCTACAATGGCAACTGTCAAGGAGGAGGGCCCTCCTGATATTACTGCGGAGCCGTGCAAGGCCCATCTCCCAGTGGTGGTTGCACCATCGGTGTTGGAGGACCGCCCGACGCAACCAGACCCACCTGTGCTGGCTGCAGCGCCCTCGCCACATGGTCAACCCGATCATGGGCTGGACCGTCCGGGACTTTCTGACTCTGTTTTGGATACCCCATGGGTTCCTTCTCGTCAGAGGGCACCTTCCCATCACCGTGGGCCATGGAGACAGGCCTTGATCCCCGCGGCTCCCCGTCCTTGGGTCACGATTACGATGGATGCCTCCCTTTCTGGATGTGGAGCGCATTGCAACGATCTCAAGGTGCAAGGGCACTGGATCGGCCTGGAGACTCGTCTCCACATCAACGCCTTGGAGCTCCTGGCCATCCTGAAGGTGTTGCGCACTTTCCGCAACCTCGTCGGTCGAACGGTGCAGATCCTGTCAGACAACACGACGGCCGTCTGCTACGTAAACAGACAGGGAGGCACTCACTCCACCACCCTCCTTAACATAGCCCTGCACCTTTGGGACTGGTGCGTGTCGCTCCGCATTCACCCCGTCGCAGTCCACCTAGCAGGCCGGGAGAATGTCACAGCGGACACACTCAGCAGGGACACTTTGTGCCATCATGAGTGGTCCCTCTCTGATGCCGCGTTCCGGAGGATGGTGTCTCGATGGGGCCAACTGTCCATCAACCTCTTCGCCAGCAATCGGAACAAGAAATGCTCCCGGTACTGCTCGAGAGCCGGCCTGGGTCCAGGCTCTCTCAGCAGTGCCTTTCAGTTCCAGTGGGACAAGGAGCTACTGTATGTGTTCCCGCCGATCCCACTCCTGGGTCGAGTGGTAGCCAAGATTCTCACCGATCACGCCAACGTCATCCTGGTGGCTCCGTATTGGCCAAGACAGCACTGGTTCGGGCCCCTCTTCACAGCTGCCCGAGGTCGTGCTCTGAAGCTTCCATTGGCACCAGACCTCCTATCGCACTTGGACGGTCTCGTGCTGCATCTGACCTGCTTCTCCTGTGTTTCCACGCGTGGCGGATAATCCCTTAGATGCTCCAGCTATACGGGATGTCCTCACGGTGGCCAGGAAGGAGTCTACGCATCGGTCTTACTGCTACAAATGGCAGAGATCCTTGCCCTTCGCTGATGCTCGTCACGAACCTGCATCGCCTGTTGCCTTACCTACTGTGCTACATTTTCTTTTGCACCTTTGAGAACAAGGCCTGGCTTTTTCATCCCTTAGAGTCTACCTCTCGGCTATTATAGCCTACCAGCCTCGTGGTACCCTCTCTGCTGCGCTCTTCCGTGATGCCACCCTCAAGCAATTCTCGAAAGATCTGCAACACCTTTATCCTCCGATCGTGCCACCGCTTCCACCTTGGTTGCTGTCCTTGGTGCTCTCTCAGTTGACGTGACCACCTTTTGAACCAGTGGCCACTTCTGATGACAGGCTCCTGACCATGAAGACAGCCTTCCTCGTTGCTGTCACTTCAGCTAGGCGGGCAAGTGAACTCACCGTGCTGCGGTTGGATGAGTCCTTCCTTGTCTTCCACCGTGACAAGGTAGTTCTGTGCCCAGACGTCTCCTTCCTGCCTAAGGTTGTTTCCGATTTCCATCTCAACCAGGATGTCATCCTTCCCACCTTTTAAACTGACCCGGCTACTCCTCTGAAGAGATCTCTTCATTCGCTCGACGCTCGCTGTGCTCTCGCCTTCTACATCCATCAGACTTCGTCCTTTCGTCAGACTCCCCATCTGTTCGTCTGCTATGGTGGTCGCCGGAAGAGCCATAAGGTGTCCACCCAAAGATTTTCCAAGTGGGTAGCCCAGACTATTCTCCTGGCGTATGAACTGGCAAAGCAGCCTCCACCAGCACTGCTCCATGCTCACTCCACTAGAGCCGTGGCCTCTTCAGCGGCCCTCCTTCGAGGGGTTGACCTGCAAGAGCTTTGTCGTGTGGCGACCTGGTCATAACTCTTGACCTTTGTGCGCCACTACCGTTTGGACTGTTGGGCTTGACGGGATGCCCGCTTTGGCCGTGCGGTGCTGTCTTCCGTTCTCTAGGACCTGACCCACCGTCCTACTGGTAAGCTACAAAGTCTCCTAGTGTGTGAGGCACAGAGACCACGAAGAAGAAGAACAGGTTGCTTACCTGTAACTGTGGTTCTTCGAGTGGTCATCTGTGCCCTCACACCCCCCCGCCCAGCCTTCCCCTCTTCAGGTCCTGCTTCGGCGGACTTCAAAACTGAGGAGGGACCGTTGGCTTGGTGGGCTGAGCATGCTCAGTACGGAAAAGAGGAGGGGTTCCCGCCAAGCTGCTCAGCTCTAGAACTTTCCGAACGCTACCACGCATGCACGAAGATCCCAATGTGTGAGGGCACAGATGACCACTTGAAGAACCACAGTTACAGGTAAGCAACCTGTTCTTCCCTGTGGATCTGGAAGGCAAGGGATGATTCCGGTGAAAGGAAAGGATTGATTGTGGGAAGGGGTACCCTCTGCTGCTGCCACCTCCTCCACCTCTCCTTCACCTGATGTTGTTGCTGCCGATACCACTTCTCCCCTGCCTCCCTTGCCAAGCCATGAAGTAGGTGATTGGGTGGGCTTTCCTGCCGCATTCCAGGCGCTTCTTGCTCAACACAGTGTGCCGCATTTGCAAAGGAACGCGCTGCCTGCTTTGGATGCACTTTGTCTGGAGGCTAGGAAGCAGTGGGAAAGGAGGAGGAGAAGTCCTCAAGAGTTTCACAAGCAAGATATGGGTGCCCTTCACCTCTTCAACCCCCACTCAATGTCTGGAAAGTGGGGAAGCCAAGAAGCCTTCTTGGTGACTTGGCAAAAGCTCTTTACTACAGATGGGGAGCAGGGCTGAAGAGGTTAAGGGCACTCGTGCCTTGTGTGCAGAACTCTTGAGGGCTTCTCCCTCCTTCTGCCCGCCAGAAGAAGAGCGTCCAGACAAGGCAGTGCATTCCTTTGCGAAGTCAGCACACTGTTTTGAGCAAGAGGTGGCCTGGAATGTGACAGTAAAGCCTGCACAGTTGTCTACCTCATGCCTTAGCATGGAGGACAGGGAGAAGTGCTGGCAGCAGTGGTGGCAACAACATCAGGTGAAGGAGAGGTGGAGGAGAAGGAAGTAGCAGCGGCAGTGGCGGCAGCAGGGAGTAGATACCCCCTCCCAGAATCAATCTTTTCCTCCCACCTCAATCGTCCTGTGTCTTCCAGAGCTACAGGGAACAAATGGTGTTCATATACAGTGTCTACTCCACACCCCACTTTCTTCCTCATCCCACTTTTCTTCTCTTTTGTCCCCTTCCGCACATTTATCAGTAGAGCAAGCCAGGATGCTCCACTTGTTCCTTTAAAGCTGCGTCCAAACTTTCCCAAGCACTTCCAGGTGCGGCCAAATAAGGTGTCACCTGCTTATTGACAGGTTAGGAACCGGAACACTATAAGTTCAGCATTTCAGTGATTTCCACTGTTTGACAGTGCCCTGATCCTTAACTTGCTGAATAAGTGGGGGATTCCTGTACCAAAATAAATTCTATAGTTTTTCTCCGTCCATTTTTATTTATTTATTTTGCTGCAACAGATGAAAAAGTCTGCTTCCCTGGAGATAATTATATACTTTTGGCATGCTCTGTTCTTGCCATAAATGACATAATAAGCTTTAGTTGGGAGAAAATGGTAAAGTATTATTATGGTGTAGGGAGGATGAGTGATACCAGCCATGGATTAAGGATTCCAACTGCTTTCGTGAAGTCACTTTAAGGCTTAGACTGCAATACAGGAAAGGATGGCACAATACACTGATAGTAAGAAGCAGTGAATATCCTTTTGGAATGTGTGCATTATTGTGATGAACAGCTAGATAGTGATGTAGTGATATTAAGTAACTGGTTGCTAATAGTATTTGTTCAAGAATAATGTAATTTAGTAAAAAAAAAATTTTTTTTAAAAAGCCCACAAAGACTAGTGTTCAGATGTCACATCCACATACTCTAAAACATGATCTGCAGAATTAGAGATAAACCAGAGTGTTCCTTCCCAGTTTTCTCAGGCTGCAGTTTGCTCTGTTATTGAAAGTGGTGGCCACCAAACCAAGATTGTAAGACTCAAAACCATGATTTGAAATAGTAGTTTGTAGGGATCATTGAACTGATTGTTTGTTTGCCCATCATTATCAACTGGGAAAACTTGTATTAAGGGTTACAGAAGAAGAAAGAGAATTTGGGTAGGAGAGAACGCTTGAGCTTACTTCCTTTTTTCCAGTACTTCATATTCTACTTCAGAGGATCAAGTATGTGACTTCTGAATTGGTCTCTCTTAATTTTCTATGTTAATTTGTTTTGCAGCTTCAGGAGACCAGACAGCTCACATCTGGAGGTACATGGTGCAATTGCCTACACCTCAGCCAACCACAGATTGCAATGTAAGTGAAGAAATCTAGAGAGATCTTGGATACTGAAAATGTTTTATTTCCTTGCTATTTCATTTACAAAAGCCAGTTGGCCTAGTCAACAAAACATCTTTTGTCACCATTATTACCATCTAGTTTTAAAGAGCAGTTACATAGCACTAGATCCTGTCTGATCTTGGAAGCTAAGCAGGGTTGCCCTTGCTTAATACTTGGGCAGGAAACTGTGAACAAATACCAGGTGCTGCAGGCTACGTTTCAGAGGAAAGAACTGGCAAAACCACCTCTTGAGTATTCCCTTCCTAAGAAAACCCTATGAAAAATTCACGAGATTGTCATAAATCGACAGGTGACTTGATGACTTGACAATTCTGCTAATTGCCCTTTTCATATTACTACAAGTGCTGGGCATGGCATAGCTGACTGTAACTATGCTGTAAAGTCTACCAGTCTAATCCTATGGCTCTGTTTAGAGGGCTGCTGTTGATAGAATCAGTATTAGGAGACTGGTAGGTTATTCTCACTCATTAAGAACTCAGCACTAGCAATATTTTAAACAAAGCAACCATGGAAACTGTGCCCTTAGTATTCCCAACTGCTGTGTAGTCCTTCTACTCATTTTGTTGCCTGTTAGTGTGTTCCCCATGCAACTCCCCCAGTTGCCTGTTGGCTGCGGAGTATGACTTTATAGCTGGAAATATCTGCTCTTGATTTAATAAAAGTTATTTAAATTCTGTGTTATGTTAGCTAACCTTTAGATGTGAGATGAAAACATCAATGTCCTGTTTCATCCTAAAGGCTCAGGACAACTTGCAGTCTGAAAACAGAACCCCAAGAGGAAATATTTTTAAGTTCTTTTTACCTTTTTTCTGTTAATGGATAAGATATATCTTTGCAAATCTGTTGAATGTTAACCCTTGGTTTCTATGTCTTGTGTCTTTCCCCCACAAATTCTATATCACTTTGGATTCTCTCTACAATCCAGTCTTTCTGTGTCTCATAATGGCTCTCATTAGTTGTTTCTTTCTCAGACTGTTTGGCTCAGGAATTACATTGCACAGTGTTAATCAGACAGTAGAAACTTTTTGGTTTGCAGGATAAAATTTCCATGTTAAGGATCAGCACCTACTGGTTAAATCCACATTTAACTTGGCATGTTTGATATATATGAAATATTCTTAAAATTAACAGCAAATGTCTGGAGAAGATGAATTCTCTGATAAAGATGAACCGGATGGAGATGGAGATGGTTGCGGTGATTGTCCCACCATCCGGACATCTTTAACCTCGCTAAAAAGCCATCAAGGTGTAGTCATTGCAGCTGATTGGCTGGTGGGAGGAAAGCAAGCTGTGACTGCTTCATGGGACAGGACAGCAAACTTATATGATGTGGAGACATCTGAACTTGTGCACTCTCTGACAGGTATCTGTTTTGTCTTTGTCTTGTTTCTTTAAATCTCCTGCCTTTTTCATATTCTTAGGATTCAGGGCAGCTTACAAAAGTTAAAACATATCTGGATAAAAAAGTAATATTTAAAGGCAAGTTTGGTATTTGACACCTACAAAATGTGTTTCTGTTGAACATTAAAAATTTTTTGTTGTTGTTGCCAAACAAAGCAAAACTTACACACATAGCCTATATAAATGTTCAGCTTTTATGGTTAGCTGTTTTCCTGTACTAATAGCAGAAGCTCAGTGTGTCATAGCTTTTCATCAAATATACAAGGATTTCCATTCACTACTTATAAGAAATAAGAAATCTGTAATATGGTTAAGATTTTTAAACTGGTTTCTAGTTTATTAAACCAGATTATTAAACCAGTAATGAAAAGTTCTGTGGAACGTGGATTACCAAATTTGGCTCTGGCTAAAAAAAAATACATTTTAAAACATCACTATTCTGTTTTTTAAAACTTTTACTTTTGTCACAACTTCTTCAAACTGAATGACATTGTATGCCAAAAATTTTAACTTTATGGGTAGCTTGGTTCACATTAGCTGATTCCTTTCAAATTTGGCCATTTTTAGCAGATTAATTTTTATGGTTTGGCTTCTTCCTGTTGAACATGGACATACTTAACAATGTTAAGTAAAATTGTTTCTTCTAGTTCAGGAAAAGGTGAATTCGGTTTGTAATTATTTTATGTATAAACTTTACCTTTAATATACTAAGCACGATATGTTTATGGCAAGCCAAGTTATACATGATATGTTTTATGTTTCTAAAGTAACAAAGTGACTTTGAATCTGTAAAGGGTACTAATATTGCATTTTTTTCAATTTTTCTGATAATTTTCATTTTTTTTCCTAGAAAAAAAAACAGGATATTTTTTCACCCTGTGGCTTCCATAGTTTCTAGAAATTTTATATCTCTACTGAAAACATATCAGTATCCAGTGGCATTGTTGTGATAAAACAGTTGTGTGCTGCCTGTAACTAGTCCTGGTGGATAGTTTGTTTGTAGCTCTTTGGACCAGCTTCAGTTTCTGAACACTCTTTAAAGGCATCTCCATATACAGCATGTTACAATAATCCCTGAGTAGGATGTAAGTAAGGCATATTTCACCTTTACCAGATCAGATGTTTCTAGGAAAAGATCCTGCTGGCTCTCCTGACCACTACAGAAACCTGAGCTTGCAGGCTCAGGTTTAGATACAGAAGTACAGCCAAACTGCAAACTTGTGTCTTCGGGGAAGTTCAAACCCCTCCAGTGTAGGTTGAATGTCTTTTCCATGATGTTCCTTTCAAACTGACGAGAAGCACCACAGCCTTCTTTGGATTAAGCTTCAGTTTGTTCATCCTTATCAGTCCATTGCTGATAACAGGTAGTGGTTTAATAACAAACCAGCTTCCTTGGGATTAGGTGGAAAGGAGTTAATACAGTTGGATGTCATCCACATCATGATGGCACCAGACCCACAGACTTTGGACAAGTTGTCTAAACAGTTTGATGCATATGTTAAATTGCATAGGGAGCAAAACTGAACTCTGAGGGACAGCACAGGGCAATGCCCAGGAAGTTGAACAGGAATCCCCCAGCACCATCTTGTGAGAATGGCCTTTCAGAAGAGTCCAGAGCAATTGTAGAGTAGTGCTCCAAGTTCTGTTTCTGAGAGGTGGCCCAGAAAAATACTGTGGTCAACAGTACCAAAAGTTGTAAACTTGAAGGCTTTCACAGCCGGAATCCATAGGTTGTTGTGGGTTTTCCGGGTTTTGAGGCCGTGTTCTAGTAGTATTTTCTCCTGACAAAACGTTAACAAAATTTTCCTTAACAAAATTTGGCTACCAGTACTGAAGAACACGAAAATGAAGATCCAAAAACATGCCAATGAACACCACCCAGACCCTGGAGGTCCCTCTACAGGGAACAACACAATGGGCTGCTAATGTGCTTAATGCGCTGTTATGCATATCCGCTGACTAACAATCAACCCTGGGGGATATTCCATTTAACAATAGGCCAACTGTAACACATGCAAATTGCTCCCTCCCACCCAGGGGACTACACAAGGATATGTACTCTGTTTCACTGCCATGCCACCACATCCTCTGAAGATGCCAGCCACAGATGCAGGCAAAACGTCAGGAGAAAATACTAATAGAACACGGCCTCAAAACCCGGAAAACCCACAACAACCTATAGTACCAAAAGTTACTGGGAAATCAGCAGAATCAACAGGGACACACTTCTACCTCTCTAGTTCCTAGCATAGGTCATCCATCAAAGTGTTCAAAACTTTCTGGCCTGTAACCAGGCCTAATCCATAATATGTAAATGGTTGGAGAGGGCACAAGGTAGTGCACAGTGCAGTTCAGAAGGTTGCTGATTGTATAGGACTTTAGTCCCCACCATTCAGAGTATCTTTGCATGTTGCATCTTCACAACAGGAGTCAAGTTATTTGTCATAATTTTGGTGCTCAACAGATCTTGTATAAAAAGTTAGACTCACTGTCAGGATGGTTGAAGAGTTTGGCTGTATACCCTTTTAAAATACATGCTTCCAGTTGAATAGAATAGTCTGTTCTTTGTTGGAAATGGTGGCCAGCAATCTGGGATAGGTATTATACACAAGTGAGTCTGAGGGAAAGTTCTGATGTACTTATAATGGGTTCTGCCTTCCTGGGGTCCTTTTAGTTGTCATCAAAACATAATGATCGTGTCTCTGATGTTTTTCATCTCCAGTGTTTGTGGAAATGAAATGTCTTGCATTCTCAGTGCCTTAATGTTTTCATCTGTGGTTGTAGGGCATGATCAAGAACTTACACATTGTTGTACACATCCCACCCAGCGTCTTGTGGTGACCTCATCACGCGACACAACCTTCCGTCTATGGGATTTCAGAGATCCTTCTATCCATTCTGTGAATGTCTTTCAGGGTCATACAGAGTAAGTGAAAAATGTTTTCTAGGTCTTTAAGGGGGAGTTGTGTTGGGCTAGTTGTGCTAAAGATGCTGTCCTGTGGACTTCTGTGGTGATCGTTTATATTTGGGACTTTTATGCCTTTCCAATCCAAAATAAAATTTAGTCGTTGGCAGGTAAAAGAAAGTTATGACATATTCGTTTCTAGTTGCAACAAGATGGAATTTTGAGAGGCTGCATCCATTTTAAATGAATGTCCTTAAATCTGTTCTGCACTGTGAAGTAGGGTGGGAGTGGATTTCCTAGCAGCAGTTTCAACTGTATCTGAAGGGCTGCTAGGGCAGCTCTGTTCTCCCAATGCTTGTATTGTTTTGTTCTTTGTTGCTGTCTTCTGCTAACACTGAGAGAGTATGCCTTGCATAGATGACTCAGAGGTTTTGGTGGTTGAGTGGGGATTTGAACCCTGGGATCTTGAGTCCTAGTTCAACACTCAAACCACTACAACATGCTGACTGTATTGTTTCTTTCACTCCTGTGTAATGTTTGTCTACCAGATGATGATTGCATGAATCTGTTGAAATATATTCTAGCTCATAAAAACTTATTGTCTTACCAGAGGACTCTGTTGTTTCAGATTTATTAGTCTTGTCCTGCCACAAGACTCTGTTGTTTTTTTGTTCCTGAAAACTAATGCATTTTCACCTCTGAAATCTAATGAACTTAGTAGCAAATGAATCTAAAGTTTTTCTAAATGCCGTTCAAATCTGATTGCTCTTGGAAATACAGTTGGCCCTCCATATCCATGGATTCTGTGTCGACAGATTCAACCAACCATGGCTTGAAAATATTAAAAAAAAAAAAGCAAACTTTGATTTTCCATTTTATTTAAAGGACACCATTTTACTACACCATTGTACATAATGGGACTTGAGCACCCATGAATTTTAGTATCCATGAGGGATCCTGGAACCAAATCCTAGTGGATACTGAGGATGCATTTTACTACAAACATGTGCAGGGGCAGGGATTTCTGAACTATTTTGAGGTTCAGATAAGCTCCTGGGCTTTTAATTTCTGGCCAGGGTGATGTAATGCTGGTCTGTGTTTGAAGATCACTGGGAAATTTTTGTTCACAGTAAATGTAGCTGCAATTATTTTAACTTGTGCAGGCTGCTATATAATTTCTGATGATGAGCTATTTGAAACATTTCCTAAGGAGTGGGTTTATATCCATGAAAACTCCAGCTAAAATAAACACTAGTTAGTCTTAAAGGTGCTGCCACATTTCCTTTTCTCTCCCCCCTCGCTTCCTCCTTTTTATGCTACAAAAGATTAGCAATGTCCTTCTTAGAAGACATCTACCCTGGTTACCTGTTCAGTTACAAGTCCATTGCAAAGTGCTTTTTCAGCCTTCTCAGCTCTATATAAATTATAGATACGTACCTTCAAGTCATTTCTAACTTTTGGTGACCCTAAAGCAAACCTATAAAGGGGTTTTCTGGCAGCTGAGAGTGTGTGACACACCAAGGTCACCCAGTGAGTTTCCATGGCCGAGCCGGGAATCAAACCCTGGTTTCTGAGGTCATAGTCCAATGCTCAAATCACTACACCATTCTGGCTCTCTATATAAATTAGATGTATAAATCAGATATATAAATTAGAAGGCACCTATCTGAAAAATGTCACCTTTTGTTTACCTTCCATCATCTGCCAGAGGAAAGTGAAGACAAATAGCAGTAATCAGAGTTTCCCCAAGCATGGTTTAATTTCTTTCAGAGATACAGAATAGATGTGTTATTATAACTATAAAACTTCGTGCTGTAGCTTTGTTTCACCTACTTGACTTTTCATCAAAATGTATGTGCTCATCTGTGCTAGGATGTCTGTTCTCCCACCCAACTGCTGGTTGTTAACACTGCTCAGGGTAATGATAAATGTCTGTACTTTTAATATTCTGTTTCCTCTTACCTCACTAATTCTATCCTCCCATCCCAAATATGTGTATAAATATTAGCCATGTGAAGCAACTTTCTATGTATCTGAAGAATGGAATCTGCAATGATAGTAAGTTCTATTGTTTTTGCTGCAGAAGACCAACACAGCTCCGCCTTTGAAAACTTTGGAAGGTATTTCTTGGTATAAGGCGGGAAAAAAACCCAGAGAAAGGGCTAATCCATTGTGGCAGATGTGGTTCCTCCAATGTCATCATCCTTGTACCTGTCAACATAAATCCTTTGTTCACTTTCACCATGTAGTTATTATTTTTTCCCAATAGAGTTTGCAGTTTAGAGGTAAATGGTATTCCTTTCTTACGGACGTTTTAAGGTAGTAGAACATATACGTGAGTTCAAATGACCGTATGATACTCCGAAGACAAATAAATGTGCAGTTAGTCCATCAAAAAAAATGTTTTGTTTTCTTTATCATTGTTTGGATTCATTTCTGCTACGTGTGAATATTCACATTAAGCGTTCATCTTAGGAAGCTTCTGTTTAGTCTCCCCTCTTGCCTCCTGTAGCTCCTTCTTTCCTCAGACTTAGCATCGTGAGCTGGCCACCTTATGGGATCAGTGGAGTGCTCTGTTCCCCTCCTCCTGGAGGATGTTGGTGGCTGCTGTCTTGCTTCCATCACTGCGCTCCTAACTTGCCCCATCGCCTTTCTTCCCCCTCCCTGGCTTCTGCCATGCTCTGCCCTCTGTGCTTTGCCCTCTGCTGTTGTATCTCTGATCCAGTTCCTTCCTTCTGCCTTTTGAACAACATGTACTTTTTCCTTACACCTTATTCCTCATCATGTCGAACTTTCCTGCTCCCTTCCACAGCAGTTCTCAGCCTCCCTTCCCTTCTTTCCTGCCACTTCACTTTGCCTTCCTTACATCCCCCATCCCAGCTTCGCCGCATGACCTTGTAACGTGCCCCTTGCTTGCTTCTTGTCCTATGTGGCTTGCACCAATTGCACTCTCGTCTCTTCTGCCCCCCTGCTTTACCTCACCTTTTACCCTTGCAATGTGTCCCTCCCTTGTGTCTTACACTCTGCCATTTGCACTACCTGATCTCCCTTATTTTACACCTGAAAAGTATGAAGTCTTATAAAAAAGTTTAAGGGTAGATTGCCTCCATGTTTTGTCACATAGGTCAGGTTCTATAAGGGACTCGCTACTTTAAAAAACAAAAGCTTGGAATCCAGGCCAGATGCTGGTCCAAACAAGCACCAGATGGCATGCCTAGAATCCTGATAAAATCTGGCCAAACTGGGCATATAGCAGCACAAGCTGTATATGGCTACTAATATATTAGTCAGGAGTCATAATGATTTTAATATATTTTTAATTGGTGTTGTGATTTTAACTGTGTTATGTGTCTATTTATTTCTGTATTTTAATCTGTTGTGCTCTGCCTTGATCCACAAGGAGAGCTGGACAAGAAATAAATATTAATATGATCATATTGTTATCATATGAATACAACTTTTATTTTTCTGATTGGTTGACTCTGGGAAAGCCCAGCTAGGTTCAATCAGTTGATACTTTGTCAGGAGTCACTGGATATGGGCAGTATAAGAATTTTGAACAGCTGTGCTAAGTTGTGCTGTCCTTATATCTTTAACATTAGTTCGGCTTCAGTGTAGATAGGAGTTGGAACATCAAGTTGCCCGTTACTGTGTTTTATATAAACATCTCTGGTGAGGGCTGAGAGATGGTTTTGAGCTGAAAACAGCCTACTGGAATTTAAAGTACGACATAAGATCCAAGTGTCTTCTTTCCCTTGGTTTCTACTAATCCTTTTCTTCAGCTGATGGAGTTCTAAGGAGTATGCCTGTGTTCTTCAGTCCAAAGAGTGTAGAAAACATAGAAGGTTCATCTAAAAGTGCTATGACATATTTGTTATGGACTCTGCCTAGTAGAAACCTCAACTGCCTATAATTTTAAAGCCCCGAATCAGTGTAGAGATGCTGTTGGTGTTCTGGTTGTTGTGGGTTCTTGTGTCCAGCAAAGGAATTATTGGAGTACCAGTGACATTTAAGAAAAAGTAATGACACGTCAAGGATGGCACTGGTGAGAAGTGGTTGCGTTAGTAGAGATAACATTTTGGTGGCAATGAATATCCTTTACTTAATTTTCTGTTCGTCAAAGCAGCTCACATTTCTTAAAGCTTTATAGTTATCTTGTCCATCTAGTCTTCTTCAATATTTTAATTGTCACTGTTTTGAACACTGGGGGTGGGATCTACATGTGTGGTTTAGAGAGAGTATATATGCTCTTGCTCGTGCCGTGGGGTGAGTTCTATATGATAATATAGAATTATTAACTAGACTAGAAGAAGTTATTGCTTTAAAAAGTAGGAGCTGGTATTGAAGGAGTTTGCAAAAGCAAGACTAACAGCAGTGGTTACTCCATTTACATTTCTTTAGGTTCAGCACAGTGATTTTGTGATCGTCTTAATATATATATGGATTTTGCAGTTGTAAAAGATTGTTAAACATGAAGCATGTTTGTGTTAACAGTAACAATACATAAATAAGCCACTCTTTGGAACCAGCTTTAACTATCTTCTTACACTTGTGAAACTGTGATATTCTCTTAGTTCTGAAAGATAGGGCAGGCAAATTTGACCATCTTAGCTTCTACATGCCATACTTCTGTAGCTGAGATTTTTTTTAAAAAAAATAATTTTGAGATGCATAGATTTATGTTTTCCACCAGATGGCGCCTTAGTTCTGTGTTCCAACCTGAAAAAAATACTATTTTTAACATCCAACCATATTATAGATTCCATAAAAAATGACAAACTTATCCAGTAAAACACAGCAGAAAGAGGTTTGTTTAATTTTTAACACTGTATGAATACGTTTCACTAAATGTTTGCAATGTTTTCGATAGTGTGCTCTAGAGAAGGAGAAATCAGCAAGAAGGAATAAGGGAGGCTGTGAAATGTTTGCTTTCGTGGCTTAGTGGTTCTTGATATAAGAAGGTGATGGTAGCAGATTTTAATACCTCTCTTAATATATGTAGCAGTTCAGAACCGAGATAAAGAACTGAGCCTCAGAACGATGTTGGAGAGAAAGTGATAAGATGAACTTCAAAAATGTCAGATTGTTTTAAATCAAGATTAAGAAAATTCACTTGTGTGTAAGAGCATGAGAAGAATCTTGCTAGATTAAACCAAAGTCCTGTATAGTTCAGGACTGTATCCACAACCAGTGGCCAAGCTCTAGGAACAGAACGTGAGTGCAACAATACTTTCCTGCACAGGTCCCCCAGGAAATGATCTTGAGAAACAAGATGCCTCTGCTCTTAGAGGTAGTGTATAACTGTCATGTCTAGTACTCATTGACAGTCTGTACTCTTAGCTAGAGTATAGATCAGAGCAACTGTTTTTAAAGAAGAATTTTTAAAACAAATATCCTGAGGCAGGACTTAAAGGAATCCAATTTTAGTTGCTGTGAGCAAGGGTTTTGTTATTAAGAGGCAACAAAATGTTCATGTTAATTCCTAATTCAGAAGCTTGTAGAGAAATACATGACTTTTGCCTTGTTCTTGCACATTTACTTCAGTGACAATGCCGTAACTTTTTGGTACATAAAGTTAGGACTACAGCCTTAATTCCTGATTGCCTTAGCTAAGAAAGAAGGAACAAAAAAATCAGACTCCTATTTGTTAAAAATTGGAAATAGGTTTATTTAAGATTAACAGCAATGTATACTGTTTTGGTTACAGAAAAAAGAGTATTTGATGAAAAGCTTTCCCTCTGATAAGAAATAAAGAACCAGTCTCAAAACCCTGGATGAAAATTGGGGGTCAGTGGGAGAATTTTTGGCGAGTTAAAATTTCTTGTTGAAATAAGATCAGCTAGTCTGGATACTGTTATGTGATTACAAGCAGCTGGTCTCTGAATACTGGGGTATTTATGTATAGATATACTCTAAAATGGAATTATTGTTTGAAAACAGTAACACCCTCTCCTGTACATTAATGCGCTGTGTTTGGGTTAAGTTGGGAGTTTTAGTTTTGCTGCTTTCAGTTATATTTGGGGAGAGGATGTTTTTCATTTCAGTAGAGCTGGTGTCTGTATTCATTCACTGGACAGTTGCCCATTCTGTATGATACAGTAGTGCAGTAAATAGAATCCTAATGAGGCTTTGAGAGCCCTGGCACTTTCTAAATTTTAGTTGCTGCTTAAAATACTTTTGGGAAAATGTTTTTATATGTCTGAATGGCTGACTTTCTGGTGTTCACCATTTTATCAGTAAGGATGACATCATTCAGTGCTCCATTGTGTTTTGAAGGAAGTTGTATTTATTCATTTGAACTAAAATCTGGATAGAACTGCATCTTTCCCTCTACCTTCTGGTATCCTGTATCAAGCATTTGTTTTATTTTTATTATTAGATTTATATCCTGCCTTTTGCCTCAAAATGGGACTGATTTATTTATGAAATGTATGAATCATGTTTCAGCCTGAAATGAACCCTGAAGCCAGCATGCAAACTAAAATATATATATAACTGTTTAATAATAAATACACCTCTTTCCAAAATGTATTGAATTTGTTTCTCCCCCTCCCCCTTTCAGCACTCCCTGAAATATCATGCCATGTGAGTAAAATGGGCACTGTAGTGTTAAATTTTTTTGAAGCAGCTCCAAGCAGCACACCGCATCAGCATTTCATGGTCCAGCATTTTCTGTATCATATTTTTTTTCCCCCATGAGTGTGAAATTTCAGCAGATTGTTATGCAAAATAGTTTTGTGTCTCTGTGTGACTGGGGAGACAGCTGTTAGTCCTAATGAGGAGTGCTAGCATTACAGTATTTCTGTTGATTGAGACCCACGGAGGGAGCAGAATGTTCCAGATCAGGCAGTGGTGTGTGGTGAGAAAGTGCCACTCTGTCAGCTGGAAGTACATGCTCGGCTGCTCGCTACGACAAGATAAATGAGTTTTGCTGGGTCTTGGCAGAGTTTGAAGTTTTTCCACAGAACGGTAGTAGCACACCCAACTCCCTTTGGGGGACCTGTAGTTTAAGGGTGTTGTAAGACTACTGTCTCTTTGCCAACTTTTTTTTAATGCCCAAAGATGCCTGTCATCCATTCTGAGTTATTAAAAGCTAATGTCTTTTAGCGTCCTGTTAACGCTATGTCTGATGATCTTTTGTTGACATTTTTCATTAATTTAGCCAAAGAGATATTAACCACAGTTTTAAGTTGGCTGCAGTTGCTAGAGAAGCCAGCATCTAGTGACAGAAAAGTGGGGAAAATGTTTATCTTCTTTTTGAGTTTTTTATTTAAATGTTCCCGGTTCAGCACAGGTTGAGCTTTGGGCAGTATCTGTTTTGTCATTCAGCCTCTGCACAAGAAGCCCCTACGTTAACCACGTGTTCTGTTTACCCCCCCCCCACTTCCCAATAAGATTAAACTCAAGCCTGAGTTTAGTTTGTAAGTTTAAAAAATTTGGACCTATTCCTATTTTGTTTGTTACAAGAGAAATTGTTCTGTAGTCTAATGTCAGAGAGAACCACAGATTAGAGAAATTGAAAGTTACATTGTACTTCAGATGAACTCCTTCCTTGTACAGTACTGGAACTGTGCCCCAATTCACTTTTCTGAAGTGCCATTTATGCAGAACGTAAATTCACAAAGTGTTTATGAAGAGCATGGTCATTAAAGGATTGCTTTACATGTGCAAAATCCAGGAGGATCTTCTCACTGAAGTAAATGCTTCTCTCTCTTCTCTCTCTCTGTATAGTATATGTGTTTGAGTATATACTGTTTTTTTAAAAAAATAACCAGGTGTCCAGTCACACCTAAAACACTGATACATTTATCAGGGCATACGCATTTGTGGTTAAAGCTAATTTCATTCAAGCCATAAAGGGAACTATGAAGATAGTAGTTGTAAGGCACTTCATTAACCAAGCAACACCTTCCATTATCTAAGTACAACACAGCTCTGTGTGTGTTGACTTGCCAGCCAACCAAGAGGTTAACACAAAGATCTAAAGAGTAGTGTGATATAGTTTCTGTTGAGTATCTCAAGAGACACATCTTGCTCACTTGAACTTGAGTATAAGTTAAAAGTGTGTGTAAACACTTCTTGACTTTTTGGAGTTGTGTTTAGAGGGCACCGCCTTGAGGTGCACACAGAGTTCAAGAGGACTAGTGGACAGGCAGTGCATTTTACACTTCTGTCTGACTCCAGGGAAGCATAGTGGAGACTGGACAGTAAGCATCCTTTCCATGGACACTGTGAGGCCAGATTATCAGTGTCGATATGACTAGAATAGAGATACTGGCCAAGATCATGCATCAACAGATGTAGCTACGATGGAACTCTACATTGTTGTAGGTAACTTTGACAACCCCCCAAAAACCTATCTCTCAAAGTAGGCAGTGATCCAACTGTTGGGTTTCTGAGGCACGCTGCAGGTTGGGGAGCTAGGGAGTAACAACTGCAATAATGAGGCACATTGAGACAAGCAGCTGGAGAGATCCTTCAGGGTCCTGCCACGACTGCTTCTCTCTGTATACAACATGACCAGGAGAGTGCTGTGGTGGTGATTACGTAGTAGTTTGACTGGTATTTGTATATGCATAAATACAAGTTTGAACATAATTACTGTTTAAAGGAATATGGTACATAATGGGGAACACTGTGAAGTTGCCTGTGTATTTGATCCATTGCTGTCATTTGGTGATTATGTATGGACTGCTTCAAGACCCCAGCTGTTTTTCTTCCCCCTTTATCTTCTGGCAAGGCTTGGACCAGATGGCCACCATGTTCCTCTGCAGTGTTTTTCCAAACTCAACATGTAGCAATTTTTGTAGTACAGTCAGCCTTCCGTATTTGCGGGTTTCACTTTTGCGGATTGATTATTCACGGATTATTTGCCGTCACCTCTGCTGCTTCCTTATGTCATTTTTAATAGGAACTGCAAGCCTCATGAAACTGAGAAACTGCCAACAAGGCTTGCAAGTTCCTCTTAAAAATGGTGTGGGGCAGCAGTGGAGGTGGCAGTAAGCTTCACCAGCCACCCACTTCTGCCTTATGAAGAAACCCTGATGCCTCAAAAGAATCCACAGTGGGATGAATAAGGTGATCATACATTTTTGTGTCTGCGTTAAATAAGGTTTGAGAGGGCCTGGAGTTATTCATGTTTTTTTTCACTTTCATGGGGGTCCTGTGCCCTGAACGTTAGCAAATGTGGAGGGATTTCTGTGTAATGCAAACAGCAGCACTCTGTCCGGGGGGAGGGTGTATGCATGTGCATTTGCTTTCTAGTTCATGTGTTGTCTTAAGGTGACCTCATGAATTTCATAGGGTTTTCTTGGGCAACGTATACTCAATACTCAAAAGTGGTTTGCCTTCCTCTGAATTATAGCCTACCATGTCTGGAGTTCTTTGGGTATCCTCAGTCCAAGTACTAACCAACCCGACCCTGCTTAGCTTACAAGATCAGATGGGATCTGGTGCCTTGGAAAGACCAGTGTGTTTCCTCTGTCTTTGCAAATACTCTAAAGATTTTGCTGGGCTTCTGTGTGTTTGAATGATATGCTGCCCTTTTGCAAGTTCAGTTGATTTTATTACCTTGTACTGTTTTTGGTTGGGGCATTAATGTGTAATTTCCTTTTCAGTACTTTCT
The DNA here is from genome assembly GCA_030412105.1 of Cyclura pinguis. Lineage (NCBI taxonomy): Eukaryota > Metazoa > Chordata > Lepidosauria > Squamata > Iguanidae > Cyclura > Cyclura pinguis. The sequence goes on along the minus strand of CM059604.1, from coordinate 124,625,823 downwards.
TTTTGAATTACCCCATGTTTCGTTCTTTTCCTTGTGATATGAAGGGAGTAATTGCTGCCTTTTCAATATTTTATTTTTTAAACCTTTTTCTGAAATAGTGAAATAGCTTGCTTATCAGTTTTGCACTTCACTGTTTCTTCTTTTTTGTGGCTCTTGGCAGTGTCTGCACTGTGGGAAGTGCTATTTTTATATTGTGTCACTGTGTTTACTATTTCTGCCATCTGGTTATATGTTTGGCACCCCTCCCATTCAGTGTACATTTTTTCTTACTACCCTGTCTGTCCTTCAGGTTTGTCTGTCACTTTCTGACAGCTTATTTTAACATTTACAGAAGTCCCCTTTTTTGTTATAAAACAAAGACAATGGCTTATAAGGATTAAAATCAACAGTAAAATACATGAAACAATATAGTATTTTTAGAAGAAGCAAAATACAGTGAAAAATTAGCATATTTGCACCGTAATAGCCTGTTGAAATAGAAAGATCTTAACAGTCATCTCAAGGTGAAACAATAGGAGGGGCCCAACAGGCTTCCATGGGGATATCTAACAACCCAGACCCAGATGGGTCCTTTCAGAAAGCCACTGGGTAGTGGTAGTGGGAATGATGTAGAAAACAAGTACTCCTATGTACGTGGCCCAGATTCATGTCTGGCATCGCCAGTTAAATAGGACCTTCCATAGGAGATGTAGGAAGCATCTCTTGCTGAGATTGTGAAGAGAACCTGAGCCACCTGGAGCACACAGTTGATCTACCAGAAGCCAGTTTTGTGTAGTTGGTTTTGCCAGTATGAGAATTTTGCCTAAGGAGTGCTGGATCATTGTTTTTCAGTTAACGTATGGAAGGACTCAACTACTGAAGAGTTAATTCCTTGCATTTTCTGTCTTCAGAAACCTTCCACCATATGTATTCCATGCTGTACCTTTGGGATATAGGTTAGGGTGCAAATTTAAGCAAACAGAAGAGTGCTCAAGTTCTTGAGCAAAATTTGAAAAGCAGGAGCTTTGAACTGTTGCTTGAAAATACTAGCTTTTACATCTAGTTAACTAGATGAATAATTTTAATGCACAATGAAAGAATCAAATCTCTTGTCATATGTTGTGGAACAGCGAAATGCTCTCCTTGCATGAATATTTCAGTATCTAATGCATATCATTTGAGAGGCTCTGTGTTCTTCTGACTGTGAATGTGTGGTAATTTTGGAGATCTTCCATAGATCAAGTGGCCATTCTTAATTGCTTGTGCCCCTGCTGCAGCTCAGGTGCATAGGCGTACGTAATTGGGTCTTGGGCTCAGAAGGCTCAAGTGAAGACCTTTAGTTTGTGCCACATAATTACCCTGACCAGCTCAGTGGCACTTTGATATAGCTTTAAAAAACTTTAAAAAACTTCACGCCACTGATACAATGCTGTTTGGATCTAATTAGACTTTAATTTGATGTCAATTTAAATTAAGAGGGCTTGCACATACTAGTCCATTGTGACTTGGGGTAATACTAATCTCAATCAGTAGGCTGAATAGGACATGAAATCAAATTCTCACAGTACAATAGAAGTGACAGGAGCAACTTGACACCTTAAATTAAAATTACTAAATTCTGAGCAATTGATGTGTGTGACCCCCAAGCTGTACAGGATAGGTCATTAAATGCAATCCATAGAAATTGAGCTGAGAAGCACACAGTAATGAACCAGGGAAGGAAGGAAGTGCTTTGTTAGCATGCTGTGTAGGTGGAAACAAGCGAAAGGCTTTGTAGACCAGAATAAAGAAAAGAAATAGCTTAAAACTCCAGTCTTTGTCTCTGCAGATGTAATATTTAACGTATTTTTGGTTACTGGGGTTAACTATTTTTATTCTCTGTTGATTCTTCACTTACATGTTGTGATTTAAATAAGAGAAACATTTTTTTAAAGGAGGAACTCCCCACCTACTTTATTTCTAATAGTCAGCTACCGATGACATAGAAGACCAACATCACCTCTTGTCCCTTATGGGTGAAAAAATCTTTCTTCACATGTGTGGGTTGAGCTCCTGATCAAAATCTTGCTGGTCAGCTTAAATACAGTAGCAAAGGTGGTGGCACTGACAGGGGTAAAATGCCCATGAAGGCTAGGACCAGGGATGGTGGCAAAAGCCATTTTTCTCTTGACAAAAGGCTACTCTACTGGCTCCTAAGCTGCTTAGAAGCTTTCAGGACAGCTTTCTCTGCTGATGGAAATCACTTTCTCTTCCATTCCCCATAATCAATGCTACTACTTGCGACCCCAAAAAGTACCTTACACTAGCATAACAGTCCATTACGCCAGCATGGGGTAGTATGCCTCTGTGTTATATCCATGTGTATGAGAGGGAGTTGGACTGCATTAGTAAGTATGTGTGTTCATGTGAAAAACAAGCACAAAGTGCGTGCCATAGGGAACTGTTGATTGCAAGAAATTGCCATATCAGAAATCTTTCACTTGCATATAATTCCACTGTTATAATTTTAAAATAATTTGAGTTAAATTGCTTTTCTTCAAAGTAGTACTGTGCATTTTAAAACGTGCAAGAATATTCTAGATATTAGTGGTAACTATTACTTTTTCCCTTTAAGCACTGTGACTTCGGCTGTCTTCACTGTGGGAGACAATGTTGTTTCGGGTAGTGATGACCGTACTGTGAAAGTCTGGGACTTGAAAAATATGAGATCACCAATTGCCACTATTCGCACAGATTCTGCAGTAAACAGGTAAGCCAGAGCAGCCTGACTGGTTAAATGGTGGAGATACTAGCATAATTGTCATGGGCGGGGGGGATTTCTGTTCACATTCAGAAACAATTTGTGATATTTAGAACCTCTCCTTTGGGGATCCTATTTTCCTTATTGACTTCCTTTCATAAAATGTCTTGCTGAGGCTAAATGGATGCCACAGTTTTAACATTAATGCTCTGTGTCTAAAATCACAGTAATAAATCAGACATACTGGCACTCTTTTAATCATGAGGTCTGATTTCTTCATAAACTGTAGTGGTATGCCATAAGAGTGGTACTCAGTTCTCATAGTCTTTTCTGAAAGGGAATTGTTGACATCAGGAGTTTTGTGTGCAGAACAGTTAAAAATACTGAGGGGAAAACTGCATGGATTCTGGATTTAAGACTATTTACAGTTGCCAAGCACAATACATCTGAGGAAAGTGCTTTGTATCAGATTGTCTTGAGCTGTAGTGCTGAAGGCTGTTTCTGTGGGCTTTAGAGTGAAAACAAGTAAGGCCTCTTAAACTTGAAGATTTCTTTGGATTTCTTTATTTATTTAGTGCTCGCAGATTGGAGCATTTCTGTGAATTTGTACAGACACATACCTGAGTTGTCTTGAGTTACTAGATGTTTATGTAACTGTTGTTTGTGAGGGCCTATATGAAGAATCACAAGTGTGCAATTAAAGGCACCTAATGCTAAACTGAGCGTGTGACCGTTAATTTCTTTTACCTTGGTTGCAGCCCTTTGGATTGCATTAGCTATCCCTCTGGGGAGGACTCTCTTACCCTGAGGGGAGGGGTACGTAGAAAAGTTCCAGTGTGTCCAATTATGATCTCCTAAGCCCCCTTTTTTGCCCAAAGGGCTGCATTAGTGCACCTAGTGGTGGTGGCAGCAATGTGCATTTTGATTACCACATTGTGGATTTTATTTTTCTTAGTTTTAAAACAATGTTGTATAACATAAAACTGCAGGTAAATCGTGTTCAGTGAGCTTGAACAACTGTCACTTTCTGTGTGTCAGACTCCCTAACCTATTTTTAAAAATCTCTTCTGTGCAGGATTAATGTTTGTGTTGGTCAAAGAATCATTGCACTTCCACATGACAACCGGCAGGTTAGATTATTTGACATGTCTGGAGTGCGATTAGCACGGCTCCCTCGCAGCAACAGACAGGTACTGGCGGTTTTAGTTCCATTTGCTAGGAAAATGCATGCTTCCCATCCCTTTTTGGAATTTGGAATGCTTATTGTAGGATGTCTTGTTCAAGGGCCTGATACATAGCCTAATTCAAGGGAATGTCCTTTGCAGAGAGAATTCTGGTCTAACAGTGACCTCTTCTAACAGGAATCAAACTGTTATACAGTTATGTACTGAATAAAATTGTATTTCTTTCCTCTTTATCCTTGGCATATCTTGAGTACACTTTGCCTGTTTAAAATGACTGCATTGGATCACGGTCCATTGAAGGTCTTAGTCTTCAAAGGGCTGAGTAGCTTAAGTCTGGACTACCTTAAGGGTGATCTTCCCTGTTGCATGGGCTGGCCGGCTAATCAGATCTCCTTCAGTTGAATTTCTTTCAGTTCTTACTTTTTCAGAATTTAGGTGGGTGCACACTCATGAGAGAGCTTTCTCCCTTTGGGACTCTCTCGTAAGAAAAGTGCACTTGGCACTGAGCCCAAAGTTTGTCTAGTATCAAGGAAGGGCCTATTCTTTTGGTAGGTCTTTTAAGTGCAAGTCCTGGTTCATACTATTGTGCTACTGTTTTTGAAAATCCTGGAACCTAAATTGAGATACTTCTGACTGGTAGAAAATATAGTCATTTCACCATACTCTCTTTCAAATCATGATTTTTAGGGCTTTTTAAAAAAATACACACATTACATAGAAACAAATCTAGGTTTGTTATTCAGAAAATGTTTGACAGGAAGCCATAACTGATCTTGGGCTCTGATTGTATCTGTCTATGTGTTGCTTTTCCGTGGTAGGCAATGTTCAAAGCAGCTCATGACATCATCATCAGAAGTATGTAATATAGAAAAACTTCAAGCTGTGGACTAATTTTTGTAAGATGTACTGTGATCATATAAATATAATTGAAACATCTCAATTAATGTACACCAAGATGAGAATCGAGTAATGTACACAATGAGTAACATAAATAATGAGGCAGTCCAGTAATACACACAGAAATAATATAAAAGCAAAATATATCTTATCAGAAACTAAACATTTTCTTCATCAAAAGCCCCTAATGATGACTTTAGTTGGTATCTTCAACAATAGAAGGAGGTTGTGTAGCTAAAGACAGTCAGAGAACAACCCTCTGAGGCTGAGGGAAGAAGCCAGAAAAAGAGAAAAAGGACTGTGTGCTGCTAAACATAGCCATAAGAAGTTCCTTTGATTGCAGGGAGTTATTAAAAAAAATGTTTAATTTGCTCACTGAAATCAAAAGGATGTAAAAGCATTTAAGGCTGGCTGAATTCTTTTGTTTGTTTTCATTTTTTTTTTTGAGCAGTGTGACCAATGCACTTTTTTTTTAATAATTTTATTAAAGTTTCAGCAAATAAAACAAACAATTATCTCTGCAATGTTTACATGCAATGTTACTACTTCTTCCTTTCCTTTCTCGATTACAATTATTAATACTTCCTCTATTTGTTATACCGCGTATCGCAATAAAATGTTAGTAGTCAAACTTAATTCGTTAGTTCCTGCTATATTTCTCTACTTTACTTGTTATATGATATTTCTATGATTATTACCCTGTATAGTAATTGATATCATGAATTATGCATTGCTTTTTGTCTACACCCAACCCAAATCCGTAACAATCTTCCACTCTTTATTAATGTCTTCATCTGATTTCCCTTTTAATCTTTGTGTAAGAATGTCCGCATTTCTATTTTCCATAAAAGTTGTCCACCACTGTTCAATAGTAGATATAGTTTCATTTTTCCAAAGTCGTGCATACTCAGTACGGGCCGTCATCACCATGTGTAGTATAATTCTCCAATATTTCTTGACTGACATTCCATCCAATATATGTGTCATGTTTAACAAGTAAAGTTCAGGTATCATCCCAAGTTGAATCTTCAAAATTGAACATATTTTCTTATGTATTTCTTTCCAGTATTTTTCTGCTTTGGGACATGACCACCACATATGAAATAGTGTACCCGAACTCTCTTGACATTTCCAACATTGCCCTGTACCCGTCTTATAAATTGTCTTTAATTTTTCTGGTGTCATGTACCATCTATGAAATAGTTTATAATCATTTTCTTTTAAATTTTGAGCAGCGGTAAATTTCTGTGTTCGTTGCCAACTCTGTTCCCACCATTCTAGCTGTATTGGATGTCCGACATTTTGTACCCGTTGTATCATCGCTGCTTTAACTGTCTCCTCCTCGCATTCTTGATGTAAAGTTTCTTGATATAAATGTGCTAATAAGTGTGGTGGATTTTCTCTTAACAATCGCAATAATTGGATTTGCTCCTTTTGTTGTATTCCATAAGTTTGTACGTCCATTTGAAATCTTTCCTTTAGCTGTCTGTAGGGAAACCAGCTTAATTTTATTCCGTCAATTTCCAATTTCTCTCTTGATTTCATCTTCATACCGCGATCTTTTGTCATTTCTAGTAAGTCTTCATATCGTAGCCATTTGTCTGTATCTGTCCATCTTCCAAAAAAGGCTTCTTGCGGAGAGACCAAGTTGGGTAGCTGCCTTATGTTCTTCTTCTTGTATTCGCTCCATATTTTAAGTAACAATTTCCTTACGAAATGATGTGTAAAATCTTTATCTATTAGTGCTTTTCCATAGAACATATAGGCGTGCCATCCCATTCTTAAATCAGCTTGACCAATGCATTTTTGAGGAACTGATCCAAGCTATTAATTCTCTTCCAAAACTTTCCAGCGATGATGGTGATCTTGGCTTTATTTAAAGGTTATATTTGACTACTTACTTGTGTATAACATAGCAGAAGTTGATCATCAGAACAAGTGCTGAGTATTGACAGTAGCGAGAACTGAGTCCTTCAGAAAGTGAAATCTGATATGAACAATAAACCATTTTGCTATACATGTTTTTGAAGCTACAACAGGAGTACATGGAGCACAAATTCTAATGTAGTCCTTTTATTGGTTACAGGGTCACAGAAGAATGGTCTGTTGTTCAGCTTGGAGTGAAGACCATCCACTGTGTAATCTGTTCACTTGTGGATTTGATCGCCAGGCTATTGGATGGAACATCAACATCCCTGCCTTGCTTCAGGAAAAATGAGATGTTGGAAGTACCTCCCTCCCTTTTCAGTTTTGTTGCCATAGACTTCTGTGCAGACTTTCTTGTAACATAGTCTGCTATCATTGTAAAAGGTGCTCCTTGAAAGGGGATGTGTTGCAAAAGTTGTTACCACGCTGTGCACAGTTGCATGAAATATACTGAAAAAAAATGTGACCTTTTCAAAGAAGTGAGGTTCTTGTGTATAAACTTTTATATCTTGGCAACTACTGGTGACTAGAAGGATGTTTGGCTTTCCTATGGAGCATATATGTGTTCATAAGTTATTCAGCCTAGATGAAGAGTAGGGCATTATGTCTGACTTAAATGTGAATTCTGTGTACTTATTGTGAAGAATATATAGTCTGCTTTTTCCCTATCATATTACATATCTGCCTTGTTGTTAAAGAGAGTATAGGGCTAAACTCTTAAGATGAAGGGTGAATTTCATTGGGAGGTATAATGGAGATTTACTTGCATTTATATGAAGTCTGAGTTGACTCCAGTGTGGTATTAATTTCAACACCAAACCTAATCTAGTAACTGCAATGCAATTAATGGTGAGAAAAGGAGATGAAAAGTAACATTTTAACATTAGGCATAGAATGTTGGGTTGTCAAGCTGAAATATCCCTATACATCTCAAGAACTAATTGGTTCATTCTTACCTCTCAGTTGATTTGAGCTACTACTCCATGTTTTGAAATCTTGGCAAATGACAAAACATTACAATCACGGCAGTCTAATCGGTTCTTAATACGCACTTTAGTTTATAGCAGCTGTTATAAACCACAAGTATCTGATGACATTTCCTAAAGAATGTGAGAGTTGTATCTAAGAAGGATTGACATCACTATGTTTTTGTGAAGTATTTTTTTTAAGCCAGAGAATAAATCTTTTTCTTTTTAGAAAAAAAAAGTGCATCTGTGTTTAACGTATTTCAAATGTGGTGGGAGCTCTCCCACCATAGTTACATTTTGAGCCAAAAAAATTCAGAGGTCAAGATTCTAACAAGCATATGAATTCTGCATGCTTGTGTGCTGCTCACTCCCATCCCATGGCAAGCTACTTTTGAAACTAAGGGTTCTTTCAAAAGAAGTATAAAATGTGGCATAGTGGATCACTGTTCAGAAAGAAACATTTTCTTAAAAATCTAATCAGGTATGCCCAAGCCCTTGGTCATGCCAAAAATACTTTTGTGGATTCTGGCCAATGTAACTTAAGAGTGCTACCTCAAAAATGAATGTGGGGCTACTTTGAATCTGCTGTTTAACCTTGAAAAAGCACTTTGGATCTCATTCTGATGTGCTGTCTCAAAGAATAGAGGACAATCATACCAAATTTCAAGCTTGAATTGAATCAAGCATAATAAAAATGTCACACAGTAAGGCGTTGCTTGTTCATTTTGAATGTAGACAAGAGTTCCTGTTCCCACCATTTTCTAGGTTTTCCATAAATTTAATTCAAGACAGCTCTAGATGGGTTTTACTTCTCCTGCTCTGTGGTTGGTATCTGTGATTTGTAAGGATGTTTCTTAGCTGCAGGTTTTTTTTTAAGGTATAGAGGCTATGTTTACAGTTTCTCCATAGATGTTTCATTTTCAGCTGAAGGCAGAAAGTGCTTCTTTTAACTTTCCGTCCATATCTCAGGGTTGGAGTTAATTGAAGTGGAAGTGTAGATTGGTTACAGATATTTTAAAATGAATTCCTGCAAAAGCCATGCATTGCATTTTCTTAATCTTTTTGTTGTTGTTGTTGTTTAGTTGAGACTGTTTGTCTTCCACAGCGCTGTCTGACATGAATTTGAGAGGCTTACTCTTGCTTCCTTCTCTACGTAGAGGCAAAAGTAAGTTGAAATTGGAGGTACCGTTTATGAACGAACTAGCATTCTGAAGGAAACTGAGCCATGAAATGAATGGCAGTTAAGGTAGTTTATGGACAACATAGCAGTTATTGCAACATAGAGAGTTATTGCAAGAAACATATTAAGAGTAGCTTAATCTGTCTCGGACATATGGTTGTATGATCCCAAAGCTCAAGTGGCTATGTAGAATTTTTAAGGTAGGGATGAGTGTTCTGGATGTTTATTAGATATACACTGATCCACTGATTATTTGCAAGTTGACTTAAATGCACGAGAGGGATTACTCTCCTCACTGAAGAATTTCTACTAGTGTCTGAAAAAAGGACCCCACAGTCTCTTCCTGCTCGAAGACTTGTAGATGGCTGTATTGTATTTCTGTGGCATGTATTTCTATATTACTATTGCCACAGAGTGACTGGAGCGTAAATGATTATAGCTGGACAGAAGTAGCAGTGCCAATTCATCCTTTTACTCTCCTGTCTGGATAGTTAAAAAAAAAGTTCAAGTGAATTTGAACACCATGACACGTGTATAGTTGTCTCTCTAAAACACCTTGCTTTTATCTGTGTGCTCCGTCTCTAATGGAACTGAACACATTTTAGTACAATTCATTTACAGTATGAGAGCAATAAACTATTTGGACCTTTCAGACATGCCCCCCCCCCCTTTAGGGAAAAGCTTGCATGCCCCTTGGTCTTACTGACTGGGGCTTTTTCTATGGAATGGTTTGGGAGTGGTTCATTGCCTTCACTTGCATAAAAAGTTCACATGCTTTGGGTCTGTAGTTTTTTTTAAATGCATGAGAAGTAACAGGAACATGGCATTGACATGATTCCCTGTTGTTCAGGTTTATATCACCAAAGGACCAACCTTTAATCACAGAGATATCCACAGACTTATTCTGGCTTATGCACTAGGCCATGGCTTCTTCATAAGGAGCAAAGTTGTTACTTAACTACTGCAACATCTTAAATGTTGCATTGCAGCAGCAAGTGCCCATCTCAATAGATGAATGGTGGTGGTGAGAACAGTTATGCATTTCACTTTTTCTCCATGTCAAAATGAACAGGGGTTCTAACTACTGCTGTGCAAATATTAATCTAATTAAGTCCCGCATTTCATGTAGAAGGAACGTTGCTGTTCCATATTTTCAGTATTGAGACTTGGTTGTGCAAAAGATGGCTGTATCACTGGGTAAATCACAAAGACATGTGTCTGTCCGTCTTTTTCTCTGTGTACATAAGTTCTTCAAACAGTGCACATCATTTTTTGCAGATGAAAACATTCTGTAATTATTTCTAAATCCGAAGAATCTTATTCTGATACCCGAGTCTTTGAAAAACAGCTTCCTTAGAGGAAGAAAATCCTGTAATGTATGTCAATGTAGAACCACTTGTGGTTTTGTTTTGTTTTTTTTGTTTTTTTTGTTTACTGAGATTCTGGTGATATGATTGTGAGTTTTTTTAAATGTTCAGTGTTTGTCTTTGTTGCAATTTGAAAATGCCATTAAATCATTCATCATAGTTTCAGAATTTGCATTTTTAATAAGCTCTAAATGATGTGATTTGTAAAAATCTTTCCTTGGTCCCCCAATAAGCTGGTTAAGTGAATATCAGTCAGGAATAGTTCAGGCTTTTCTGAGTTTTGTCTGCTATTAAGGGTGGAATGAGATGTTATAAACCACAAGGCTGCCAGCGAAAATAGTAGCCTTCATTCATTTTCATTCCTCTTGTTTTGAGATGGCCAGGAATATACAGTACATGATACATAATAACGCTATGATTTTGTCCCTGTTTAGCTAATTGGCTGTTGACTTCAGGCAGGGAAATTCATACTTTGAAGTTGTTCCTGTGCAAATAGCTCCACATTATAAAGGAGAGCTCAAGAATGAGATACAAGCCCATGATTTCTAGTCGTTGCACCTAGTTCCATTGTCAGCCATGGTTCACAGAAGGAACCGCAAACTAGCTGTTGAAAACAGGACTTGTCTCTGTTACAGGATGTGCCCTACATTTTGAAGTGTATAACTTTAAATGGCTTTCACTGGCACTTTTATACGCTTCCATTTCCTCCCATATTCTTTACAAGGAAATCTTTAATTGCATCTTGCTGCACAGGTTATGAACATCCTCCACATGGCTTGTTTCCCCAGTGTTACATTAAATTGATTTTTCTTGCTTAAAGAAACCAGTCAAAACATAGATTCAGTACAATTTATTTTGATACAACAGCCCTCGTTGTATCATGAAACACTTTATAGACTGAACAGAAATAACTGATACAGCTTACAATAAGCTGAAGTCAAGACTGACAAGTGATCTAAAGATTGTTGCATTCATATAAAAATGAAGTGTTAGGATTGCTATGGAAACATCTTGCATAGTTAAGATCCTTCCTGAAATATTCTTACAAAATTATCATCAAAAGCATCTTGAGGGCCTTATGTATTGGATTTATCAGGTAGCACAAGTGAGGCCAGACATGTTAAGTTACTGAAGGTAAACATTTCTCTCGAAAGAATCCTTGCAAGTGCAGCAACTGAAATGGACCTTTAACAAATGACACTGTAACTCCTCTTTGTTGTTGCTTAGGTGAGTGTAGTATAGAAGAGGAGCAACCCAAAATAACTGTAGGGTGTACAAGCAGGTGACTTGCCTGCAAGTACAACGTGCTCAAATGATGTAGATGAAAATTTTTGCACCATTAAGCTTCTTGCAGAACTGCATCTTGTTGCAGTTGTATGAAAGTACAGTCTGTATAATCTTTCTAAGTCAAAGAGAAGATCCTAAGCATTTGAAGTGGAGATCCTATGGCCCTCCAGATGCTTTGGACTACAACTCTCAAAATCCCTGATCATTGGTCATGCTGGATGGGGCTTCTGGGAGTTGAAGTCAAAAACATTTGGAAGGCCAAATGCTTACTTCCATTGCTGTAAACCAAGAGTAAGAATCATAGAGCCTTCTAAATGTTGTTGTACTGTTAGTTCCAGCAACGTTAGCCAGCATAGCTGCTGATGAGGTGTGTGAGGAGATGCAGTCCTAACAGATTTGTGAAGTCTGAATGATTCCCATCCATGTTCTGAGCATTACTTTGGGGTATAGTTTTAGTGTGGTTTCATAAAAGTGAACATGCTAATGTAGAATAGTGATGGGAAAGAACTCAGCCACATCAAGCTGATAGAAAGTGACTGTATGAATCCCCACTCAGCGATGGAAACCAACTGGGTGACCTTGTACAAGTCACATTCTCTCAGCCTCAGAGGAAAGCAAAGGCAAACCCCCTCTGAACACATCTTGTCAGAAAACCCCTGATAGACTCACTTTAGGGTCTCCATAAGTTGGAAACAACTGGAAGGCACACAGTAAGAAACAACAACTTAATAATAGGTAGGTTTGGCACTATATCAACACTATTCATTTTCCCTGAACAATGATACATGTAAAAATAGACCATAACACCAAGTTATCCCCGGCTAATGCAGTGCCTTGTACAAAATACCATGAAGGTCCCATATATAGTAGTTCTGGAGTGCTGCAATATATTTGTCTTCCAGAAGGCTGTCCAAGCAGATGCTCCAGCTGCACATCTGCAGCAAGGAGAGTTTTCACAGTAAAATTGCCAGACAGAGGGATCTCTGGCTGGAGATACTCCCCCTGGATTAAAGGGGGAGGAGAGGATTACCCATTAGGGTCAAGAATGCCCATTACCTGTATTTATTCACAAGTTATTCACAGTAGAATGCGCTGCCTTGGAGTGTGGTGGAGTCACCTTCTTTGGAGGTTTTTAAACAGAGATGGGATGGTCATTTACTGGGGGTGCTTTGAGTGTGTGTTCCTGCATGGGAGGGATGGCCCCTGTGGTCTCTTCCAGCTCTATGATTCTATAAACACGTTATGAATGGGAAGGCCCAAGGGAGCAACACCTTGCCCTTACCAAGAACTCTAGCTGTTTGGTTCTATGGCAGCAATTTGCTTTTTTTTTTTTTGAAAGAAGAAACTCTTAATTAAACTTTTGCAGTTACAGAAGTGAAGAGTCCTTCTGATTAAAATGGAATACGGAGCCCCCACAGCTACCTTCTTTCTTCAATCAAGAGCTGAGTAAGTGTGTTTACCTCCCAAGATCAGGACAAATAAATTAGAAAATTGGAGGCTGACATCTTCAAAAGAGAATAAGGAAGGATTTAGGTGCATCTATTTTGTGAATAGACTGGTTTACATTTTACTGTCAGCCCTTCACATTTGCGAGTTTCACTTTCACAGATTGATTATTTGCGAGTTTCTCCAACCCTTGCCCCTGCGTCTCAAGAACTTCCTATTTGGTGACTGATCAAGCTGTAGTGCCCTTTAAAAACCTGCCTCTGTTCCTCCTCTTCATCTACTAGCCACTGGCTGGCCAGCTAAGGTTGGCTTGTAGCCTGATTTCTCAGCACCACAAACCCTTAATGGAGCAGCTGATCAGCTAACATAGTTAGCCATGAGAAGAGCAGCCAAGGAGTCATTGGTTGGCTGCAAGTCATGCTATGAAGAGCACTTGATTTGACAGTGGCATAAACGATTACATTGTGAGTGCCCTGTGGAAGCAAAGAAAATGTGCACAAATATAGCATTGGAGGGAATGGGAGACTCCATGTCTTGGGAATTTTAATTTTAATTTTGAAAAACAGTTAAATCCATTAGTGTATATCCTTGTAAGTGATGCCTGCTAAAATCTCAGGAACAAGAGGAGTGGTAAATTCCAAAACTTTGGGTATAGCTTTTTGTCCCTGTCGCTCTCCTTAAGAAGCAGAGCCAGAGAAATTTGACAGAGACTTGGCTCTAATTGTACCTGGAATTTGTCAAGGTGAGCCCAGTTTGCCTGTCTTAGATGAGATTATACTGTAGAGAGATGGCTAATATTAAGATCCGACATTGGGCTTCCTCAAATGAACGAAATGCCAGCAAGTGGTGATGGTAAACAAGTTAATATAACTGGATTGTTTAATGTTCGGATTTCTCACCAGCTAAGGCAACATCCCGAAAGAAAGGGCATTTTGTTATTTAAAAGTGAAATGCTGGAGTAAGGTCTAATCTGATTTTTATTCTTTATCTAGCTTTGTCAAAATGTTATCTACACTTTTGCAGCATAACTTATCTGAAGCCAAGGAAAACAAAGGAGTTTTAATGGATCCAATCTCAGAGGAAGACTTACAATATAATACAACGCAGTTGTTAATGCTGTGAAGGAAATGAATGTGAAAACTACCTTTATAAATCTGGAGGGATTAGGAAATTAGTCTGATGCTGTGTAATGACTTTCAGTGATCTGTTGCCATACAGTCAGAGTCTGCTCTCAGTCATACCTCACAATACTGGTATAGGGAAAGTTCATTTCAGTACCGGGCTGAAGTTGGCAATTGGTGAGGAGGTCAGGTTCCTGGGGAGATAGAAGTCAGGGTAAGATCATAAACCAAGGACGACCGACCAGTTGGCTCTAACAGAAAGCACGAGGAGAAGGGGCCAAACACTTAAGATTGTGTTTTGCTTACTTAGAAGTGATGTTAATGTGAAAGACCTGGATGATTCTAAGGCTCCATGGTAAGTTCCATTCAGCTGTTAAAACAAAGTAATCTTTCAATGAGGAAGGGCAAATGTAGAAAAGCAATGACAAGCTCAGGTTCTCTGACCACTCAGATTCCTCTGGCAATGATGTGCAACTGAGCAGTGAGTTCAGCTGAATCCTGAACACAAACCGTGAGACAGGGTGCTTTCAGTCCAGCATTTATTTGCTATCCTGAGCTAAATCCACATTTGTATCTCTTGATAAAGCACAAGAGATTTCAGGAACCAGGACTTGGTGGTTTTGTATGAGATATTTATATCATGCTTTTCTTCCACAGAACTGAAGATGGTATGTATGGCTAGCACTCTCCACTGTTCTGTTCTCACTATAAGGCTATCAGCTAAGTCAGTCTGAGAGCTGATGAGAGCCAAAAGATAGAAACCTCATGGCTGAGGGGATTTGAACATGACTCTACCCACTACTAACCTCACAGCTAGTTTTTGTTCCTTCAGGTTGTGTGCTTGAATCCAGTTCTGCCTGTGGCTCAGAGGGAACAAGGGCAGATCTCTTGCAGGTCTAGGGGTGTGGTGCTTGCTTCGGAAGAGCTTGGAATGTGTGGCTTCTCTAGCTGATGTTGGACTTCGGCTCCCATCGGCTCCATCTAGTGTAGGAATGATAGGAGTTGTAGTCCAGCAACAACTTCAGAGCCACCAGGTCTCTGTCCTGGCTTTGATGCCCGAGCAGTGATCCTGGGCCTTCCCATTTTATAGAGAAGTTGAAAGTGTCTCCCTTTACCCTTTTGTGAGGATTGTGGACTGGTCAGTCAGAGCAACAGCAATAAGACTTTGGAAGCCACAAAGTAGGAGATGGCTTAATCAAGAAAGTACCAGGGAATCTGAAAAAGAATCGTTGCTGAACTCTTCTCACTCTGAGTTTGATTTCTATCACAGGGAGCTGAATTAGGAGACCAGCCATTTCTTTAAAAGAAAATGCTGCCTGCTTTATATCACAAAACCACGGGAAATTTGCCATGACTGCTCATCTCCCCCATGGAACAGCAAAGCCATTGGCGGGCCTGGTCTACAAAGTTGACACAACATCTGTTGTGGATGCTGTGCTTGCCTATAGAGCCAGTCAACCGTCAGTCCCTGGTGTTTTGTGTGTGTTTCTGTTCAACAAACGCAGCCTGACTCCCTTTAAAGATGCAAACAATCAAAAAAGCAATGAACCAACAAGGAAGCAAATCTCTCCCTTCTGACACCTGCAAAAGAGAACTTGGGACTGGACATGTCTTTGTCATCGCTGTGGCCCATGGAAGGGAGAGTGTGCTGCCTCTCTGGCCCCATAGATGTTGGCGTGCAAGAGGATATTCTTGCAAGACTATCCAACCACATAAACTGCTATACACTTTTTAAAGTTCTTCAGGGGAGAATGGTCTGAGCCTCTCCTGAGTCTGTTTCAGATTATTTTGGAACCAAATCAGCCCTTGGCATTTTCCATAGTTTTGTGATATAAACTTTATTGAGACAGGATTTTAAAACAGTAACTTTTTAAAGAATGGGCTGTGGGGGGGGGTGCTGTACTGTTTTAATTGTTTTTAAAAGAGCTTTTAAAATTGCATTTTAGTGTAGTGTAATTGTTTTAATACTGTAAACAATTTAATTCTGTTTTAATATTCACTTTTTATATGTTTTAAATTGTTTTGTTCTTTTAAACTGTGAGCAGCTTTGAGTCCCAATTTTGGGGGAAAAGTGGGTTAATAACAATAACAATAACAATAATAGACACACAACGCTTCCAAATTGTTTTATGAGCCACGCACAAGTATAAAATCGGTGTAAGGGAGCCCGCCAGCAGTGCACGTGTGGGTCTCTCTTTAGCATGAACTCCAGTATTGTTTTGGCCACATGGATTGGGATGAGCTATAGACTGGATTTTTTTTAAAAAAGCTTCCCTGCTCACATGTGCTCTTTCCCAGGAAATTTTATTTACATTACATATGTACATGTATACGCATTCAAACATTTTGTTAAATCATTCATTTGTAAAAAGTGAACACCACTTTATCTCTGCTTTAGGTAGTAGAATCCTATATGTGTCTACTTGGAAGTAAGTCTCACTTATTTCAGTGGGACTCTACCCTGCTCCTCCTTCACTTTCAAGATAAAAGGACCAGAGAAGAGTCTGGATTTTCTTCCAGAGGCTGAACAACCAGGATACGGTGTGAGAGAGATTCCCTGGCCCTTGCTGGATGTGGGAAGTGACTCTCATCTCTTGAAAAAAGTTGCAATGGAAGGCTTGGGGGTCTGAATTTAACTGAGACTAAAATAGGGTCCAGGTCACACATAAAAAGAACATCCCCCCCCCAAAAAACAGATTATCTAAGAGAAATTTTCGGACTGAAATGCACTTTTTTTAACCCCATGTTTAACCTGAGAGAGCAGGAAGAAATGAGAGGCTGACTTGGGAGTCAATGTAAGTGGACTCAACATCAAACTAGAAATAGGACTGAAATGCATTTTCAGCCCTGTGTAGATTAACCCCACATTACTGGAACCACAAGCAGCTTTGACAGCTTTGGCAGAAGGGAAAATACCAGATCTTTGAGAAGTTACTTTTTTGGAATATGTCTCCCCCAGCCAGCAGACCCAATAGCTATGTTGGCTGCAGCGGTTTGTGAGATGCAGTGAGAAAAATAACTTCTAGTATGTAGGAAATACACAGCACAGAATTAAATGTAGTTTGAAACGCAAGCGTTCTTCATTGCCGAAAATGGCAGCTCTCTGTGCCATTGGTGGCCACTGATGAATGCCCAGCATCATGATGGCTACTCTGTTGGGCTCTTGAACTATGGGGTGCTGGCTGGAAAGAGAACTGAATACGTGCCGTGGTTGTTTTTGGCAGCAGAGCAATCTTTTCTGTCTGCCTTTGAGAGCAGTAAGCCAGGTTTGGAGATGGGGGCTGATACCATACTCGTCTGCAGGGCTTTTTGCCTCATCAGTCAGAAAGTCCTGGATGAAACCATCATAGTGATGGAGGCAGATGATTAGGAAACAGAACTCAAAAGGAACTAATTGGAGAAGAGAAGGCTAAGATGTGACATGATAACCATGTTTAAATATTTGAAAGGATGTCATATGGGAAATAGAACTTCCTGACGGTCAGAGCTGTCCAGCAGTGCAATATGCTGCCTCGGAATGTGGTGGAGTCTCTTTTCCTGTAGTTTGAATCCATTGCTCCGTGTCCTAGTCTCTGCAGCAAAAAACAAGCCCGCTCCCTCCTTGACATGACATCCCTTTAAAAATTTAAACATGACTATCATGTTCCCTCTTAAACTTCTCTTCTACAGACTAAACATCCCCAGCTCCCTAAGCTGCTCCTCATAGCATGGCTTCCAGACCCTTCCCCGTTTTGGTCGCCCTCCTCTGGACACGTTCCAGCTTGTCAATATGCTTGAAATGAGGTGCCCAGAACTGGACACAGTATTCCAGCTGAGGTCTAACCAAAGCAGAATAGAGTGGTATATTATCAATAGGAGATACCATACTCCTGATTGAGGCAGCCAAGAATTGTGTTGGCTTTCTTGGCTGCTGCATCACACTGCTGACTCATGTTCAGCTTGTGGTCCACCGAGACTCCTAGATCTCTTTCACATGTACTGTTATCTAGCCATGTGTCCCCTATCCTGTATTTGTGCATTCCCTTTTTTCTGCCTAAGTGTAGGACCTTACATTTCTCTCTGTTGAAATTCATTTTGTTAGCTTTGGCCCAGCTCTTCGATCTGTTAAGGTCATTTTGAATTTTGATCCTGTCCACTGGTGTATTAGCAACCTCTCCCAATCTGGTGTCATCTGCAAATTTGGTCAACATGCCCTCTACTCCTTCATCCAAGTGAATGATGAAGATGTTGAGTAGCACTGGGCCCAGGACAGAACCCTGCGGCACGCTACTAGTCACTTCTCTCCAGGATGAAAAGCAGCCATTGGCGAGCACCCTTTGGGTTCGGTCAGTCAACTTGCTTGGCATCTGAAGAAACAGCAACAGCAATACCTGCAAGAAGAATAGCAAGTCAGTTAATCTTTTCATTTAAATCCATTTATTTCTAATAGTCATTAACAATCATGTTAATCTAGTCCTCCGCTAAAGTAAACACATTTTCCTATATCCGTTTGCCCTTATTAAAATGTCTCATGTTGAAATTATTACATTAGATACACACTCACATGCATAGCATTTTCAATCTCCATTTGGAAAGAATGAGTAAGTTTCATTTGCATAATAATTTGCATAATCAATATGGCACTGAATTGCTCTGTAACCCCACAAAACACAACTTTGTTTAATAACAATCAAAGCATGTCTGTGACATTCCAAATACATTTCTTTTTAGAGCTTCCAAGATGGCAGGTTGCCTTAGGGGTTGCCGTAAGTCAGACACAACTTGAAGGCACACAACAACAATTCTGTCCCAAAATATATTTGTTAACCCCTCTTCCCCATTTCTCTTCCTTCCTTTCTCTGTAACTCTCTCTCTCTCTTTTTTTTTTTTGAAAAATGATATACTATTCTCTTTAAGTTTTTTAAATATGAAAAAAATTATATTGGCTCATAGGTCACAATTCTGATTTCTTTCAGGATACCAAAGGTGTGCATCCTGAATAGTTTCCCTCTACAGAATGTGTGCGCATGTGCGTGCATGTGGAGGTTTGCACAGTGTTTGTGTTTCTTGTGCTACCTTCATTCTCTGCATTGCTATTCTACCCAGCTGCATGTCAGAATCTTTGTTTTTCTGTTCAGAGAGGCCTCTTATCTCTGGAAAGTTTGAAAATACTTGTCATGAATGACAGTTTTCCTAAATATATTTGTGGGCAGACTTGTTGGTTCCAGCTGGGTTGTGTTATGTTTCCTATCCTTGGATGGCCAAGTTCACCCTGCTGTTTGTGTGCTGTTCCCCTCCCACTTTCACTGTTTTGATTTCAGACAACTCTCTTTTTTAGTCAAACAATGGTCTGCGTTTTGGACAGAATTTCATTTAATACAATGTTCTTAGTTTCAACGTCCACCAGAGGGCAGGGCAAGACATAGAAGAAAAAGAGGTGCGTATGCGTGTTGCATGTTTGAATTATACAGGTCTTGAAATTAAGCTAAAAATACAGGCATAGAATCTAGGCGTTGTAAAGAAATACACTTTCTTTATCAAGTTACATTTACATATGCCTTAATCAAACCTTACCTTTAAAATGACAGAAACCATGCTGTTAACTCTTGATTGATTTTAAGGAATGCTGCATCATTTCCTAAAGTTTGGAGTAGGTTATCAAAACATACAGGAGGTTAGCAGGATACAATAATAACATTAAACAACTACATATAGGAACTGGGCAGGATGAGAGGTAGTCTGGGAGATTGTAACTCCCCCAAAATGATCTTTCCTAGTTTGGGTTTGGAGTTTCAACCCAATGCCCTTTATATTAAAAGGTGAGTCATGCTCTTACTCATTGCCTGAGATTGTGAATATATGCCTCCCCTACCTGCAGTCCAAAAAGAACTACACCCTTTGATTTTCCTGCATGAGGGTACAATATTGATGTACAGTCAGAATTAGGGTATACTGCTTACATTTAGATGTCATGTTCAGATAGTTTGTTCTAGGTTTATTTCTCTGGTTTCTTGGAGAAGAGGCAAGTCAAAGTCCTAGACCCAGACATCGCAAAGAAGAAACCATAGTTTCAAGGTCTGTGGTTTCTTTAGTTGCTTCCTCTTCCAATGGGAGCTAATAAATGATAAACCAGAATTCTCCCAGAACCTTGGCTTGTTGTTACATCTGATTACAGGCATGTAGCTATGGGGGCAGGATGATGGCATTGCCTCTCCCATATAAGAATACTACCCCACCAATGAAATTTTCCTTCAGTTGCCAAATTCCTAGCATTGGAATAACTTAATACTTCATGAGCATTTAGAAAGATATTTTAGGCATCCAAAGAAAACGGGTGGGCAAAGTTATCTGTGAACCATTTTAAATGTCTCACTCTGTACAATATTAGAAATTTGGGGACTCAAAGAAATTTTCATTGCAGGAACACAATTCTTGGGGTGGGGGCAATGGTCTGATACCCCCTCCCTGTAGCTATACCCCTGCATCTAAACCAGATCATTGTGTGAGACTGAAATTTGCTTGAATATGGTACAGCGCTGACTAGACTGGTACAATTAATTTTGATTTTTCCCCCAAAGTATGCTCTTGGTTTCTTCCACATCCATGTTCTTCATGCATGAAGCAGCAGCAGCAGCATCAAAACTCTGCAAATGGCAACATTTTCAGGTTTTCTCTGCACTAAATGAGCACAATGAAGCACTTCTGACTGGAAAGAGCAGAAAAGAGAAGGAAACAGAAGTGGAATGCTTGGTTCATCTTTGGAATCCACAACAGCTGGAGAAAAGGAAATGAGTTGAACAGTAAATGAAGATTTTTTTTAAAGTTCTTGCTTTTGACCTCAGGCCCTGATATCCTTACTTCGAGTTCATTAAACTTTGCCCTGTAAACCTCTGGCCCAGTGTTGTCTCATGCTGGCTGACCTGCCAAGTTCTTCTCGTGCTATTCCCTAACCAGGCTAAGTTCTGTAGAAAAACATGCACCCCAAGCAACATCAAGAGCAGCAGCTGTGTGTAACCAGTCAGAATGCCTGCTCAGTAGTGTGCTGCGATGCCTGTAGCATGTTCAGGCCCCTGAGTGTATTGGAAATGGCTGTGTTTTAGTATTACTACTAAAATTGTTAGTATGGCTCGCTGTTTCCTCGCTGGTGTATATAGATAAAGAAAACACCACAGCCGTTGCTTGTGGGCTTACGTTGGGCTTACAACCTAACAGACCTGATACAGGAATGGGGACTGGGCAGTAGAGATCCTAAGAAGGCAACATGAAAATAAGCAAAAAATAAGCATAAATTTGTTGTACAATTGCAGAAATGTTTAGTGAATAGGTGGAACATCCACTGAAGGAAGTATAAGAATATCTGGTATTTATGCTAGCAGCTTGAGTTTATGGCCAGTGCTGTGAGGCTGCAGTTCTAAAATAGCGTTAGCTACTTCATCTCCACGTGCTTTCAAGTCACCTGTTAACTTATAGCAACCCAATAAATTTCCTAGGATTTTCTTAGACAAGGAATCCTCAAGTGGTTTTGCCAGTTCCTTCCTCTAAAATATAGCCTACAGCACCTGGTATTCACTGGTGGCTTCCCACCCAATTGTTAATGAGGGATGACCCTGCTTAGCTTCCAAGATCAGAAGGATCTCCTGCCTTTAGGGTATAGTAAGGTGAAAAGATGACCTTACTTTTATTGTTTGAGGAAATCCATAAAAGATAGGACAGGAGAGATATTGCTAGGTTTGGTTAGAGAAGTCCCTAAAGCTTGTTTCTCTATAATGAGGCATGGTGGCAGCCAACATGGAAGTGAGATCTCATTTGTGAGTAGCTCTCTCTACTGAAGGGAGAAGACCAACCTGAATGTTCGAAGAAGGAGAAGGTGGAGCTATCTGCATAACAAGTGGTCACTTATAAAAAAAATTGATAGTGAACAAAATACCTGATTCTGCTTGGGAGTCTGCTGTTGCCCACTGTTACTTATAGCATGTGTTGATGTCTTACACTTCTAGGAGGAAGGAAAGAAGATCCAAGTAGCAAATGATCCTCCTAGCCATCCCAGAGGAGTGGAGCATGCTGTCTTGTGTCTCCCTCTGTTGCATACTGTAGACTGCCTCAAGGGGGTGATTATGATGCCATGAAATACGAGATTTTTTTGTAGGTAGATAGGGTTTTTTTTCCTGCCATTGATGTATGTGAGATGTGCTTGCAATTTGTGGTTGGTTGGTTGGTTGCCTGAGGGTCCCAAATACCAAAATGATTACTGTGATCTTGGATATTATGGCTGGCCTCCTGCATTGCCGTTACAGGTTTGTAACCTAGAGTTATGGATCCATCACTGCTCTGTATTTAGCTGTGCTACATATTCACAACCATGGCACTATGGCCATGGTCAAAAATGCTCCACCTGGGAACCCACTCTAATCTTCAGGGAGCCACTCCTAGTGATGGAGGTCTGCCATGTAGTCAAGTGGAGCACTGCAGGAAGCTTCTCACACATGGTTTGGGGATAGGAAGGGACTGGCCACATCATCCTGAAACACCCTACTTGACTGTGCCACAGACCTCCATCATTTGGAGCGATTCCGTGGAGTTTAACACAGATTTGGGAGGTTGATTCCTTAGGTCATTTGTAGGTGTCACCTAACTCAACTCATATCAGGGCCATTGTCATCAAGCATATACTACAGCATCTTTGGGAATCTACCTTAAGTTTGATACTCATATGGCCTTAGGTGAATGGGGTCTATTGTATGAGGTTTATTTCTCAAATAGAAATTCTCCTTTATACTCCAGGCTTCCTGCTGCCCATATGACTCCTACACAGATGTTCAGTCTACTCTTCCTAAAAGTGCAATGATGTGGAGTTTGCATGCACATTATGCTCCCAGTGTTGCCATTTTCCAGATTATAGATGAAGGGTGGGAATTTGTACAGCTCTCCAGAGATAGCCAAACTGCAGCTCCCAATATACCTTACCATTGACTGTGTTGACTGGGGTTGCTGGAAGTTGTAGTTTAATAACATCAGGAGAGCTATGCAATTCCCATCTGTGCTTTTGATCTCTGGTCATATAGTGCTCTGAAGTAGGGACAAGTTTGGCATGTTTAGGAAAATACATTTACAAGTTTCCTTACAATTAGAAACCTTGAAGGGAACAGTATATAAATGAACACACACACATACACACACACACACACGTGCCTGCTTCAGATCTTAACACCAAATCTGCAAAAGCCATTTCTGCACTACACTCTTCTAGTGCTATTATTCCACTTTCAACATTCTCTGGAATTCTGGGGTTTGTAGTTTACTGAAGTCAAACAACTCTCTGGCTGAGAATTCTAAATGCCCCTCCCCAAACCACAAATCCCAGGATTGCATAGGATCAGTGGTGGAGCTTGGAGTGTGGGGGTGGGTGCGAGGGGGCATAGTTATGGTGTGAGGGGCGTGGCCATTGTGCACGGGGACGTGGCTGCAGTGCCTGGGGGCGTGGCTATGGGCCAGGATGCCCCAAAAACATTGCCACCTGGGGCAAGTTGCTCCCCCGTCCTCCTGTCCCTACATGACTGCATAGGATGTTGAAAGTGGAATAACAGCACTGTAACAATGTAGTGTGGAAATGGCCAAAGATGGGGACATAGTATTAGAAGACTCAATGTGCAGATCACTGAGAACCTGAACTCAAAGAGTAAATATATACCTTATTGAGATACCGGGAAACTCTCTGCTCATTTGAAAAATGGAAGGCATCTGAAGAAACCAGAATGGTTGACTAAAGAACTCTCAGTGGAGCTAAGCGTTAAGAGAAACGTGTACAGGAAATGGAAGAGGGGGGAAACCACCAAAGAAGAATTTAAGCAAGTAGCCAGGAAATGTAGGGAGGAAGTCAGAAAGGCTAAAGCACAGAACGAACTTAGGCTGGCCAGAGACATTAAACACAATAAAAAGGGCTTTTTTAAATATGTCCGCAGCAAAAGGAAAAAGAAAGAGGCGATAGGGTCGCTGCGCAGAGAAGATGGCGAATTACTAACAGGAGGAAGAGAAAAGGCAGAACTGCTTAACACCTTCTTTGCCTCAGTTTTTTCCCAGAAGGATACAAGCACTCAACCTGGTGGTTGGGGAGCAGGTGAGGAAGCAGGGGAAATGCGGCACATAATAGGTAGAGAGGTGGTACAAGAACACCTGGCCACACTGGATGAATTCAAGTCTCCGGGGCCAGATGAATTGCATCCTAGGATATTAAAAGAACTGGCAGAGGTCATTTCGGAACCGCTTGCTATAATCTTTCAGAAATCTTGGAGGACAGGAGAAGTTCCAGCAGACTGGAAGAGGGCAAATGTTGTCCCCATCTTCAAGAAGGGAAAAAAAGAGGATCCAAATAATTATCGCCCAGTCAGCCTGACGTCTGTACCCGGAAAGATCCTGGAGCAGATCATTAAGCAGTCAGTTTCTAATCACTTAGAAAGCAACGCGGTAATCACGAGAAGTCAACATGGATTTCTCAAAAATAAGTCATGCCAGACTAATCTTATCTCTTTTTATGATAGAGTTACTAGCTTGATAGATGAAGGGAATGCTGTGGATGTAGCATATCTTGATTTCAGTAAGGCCTTTGACAAAGTTCCACATGACATTCTTGCAAAGAAGCTAGTAAAATGTGGGCTGGACAGAGCTACTGTCAGGTGGATCTGTAACTGGTTGACTGACCGTTCCCAGAGGGTGCTCACCAATGGCTGCTTTTCATCCTGGAGAGAAGTGACTAGCGGTGTGCCTCAGGGTTCTGTCCTGGGCCCAGTGCTGTTCAATATTTTCATCAATGACTTGGATGAAGGAATAGAGGGCATGCTCATCAAATTTGCAGATGACACCAAATTGGGAGGGGTTGCTAATACGCCAGAGGACAGGATCAAAATTCAAAATGACCTGGACAGATTGGAGAGCTGGGCCAAGGCTAACAAAATGAAATTCAACAGAGAGAAGTGTAAGGTCCTACACTTAGGTCGAAAAAATGGAATGCAGAAATATAGGATGGGGGACACGTGGCTGGATGACAGTACGTGTGAAAGGGATCTAGGAGTTTTAATAGACCACAAGCTGAACATGAGTCAGCAATGTGATGCGGCAGCCAAGAAAGCCAATGCAATTCTCGGCTGCATCAATAGGAGTATGGTGTCTAGATCGAGGGAGGTACTGGTACCACTCTACTCTGCTTTGGTTAGACCTCATCTTGAATACTGTGTCCAGTTCTGGGCACCCCAATTCAAGAAGGACACGGTCAAGCTGGAGCAGGTCCAGAGGAGGGCGACCAAAATGGTGAAGGGCCTGGAAGCCATGCCCTATGAGGATAGACTTAGAGAGCTGGGTATGTTCAGTCTGCAGAAGAGAAGGTTAAGAGGGGACATGATAACTCTGTTTAAATATTTGAAGGGATGCCATGTAGAGGAGGGAGAGGGCTTGTTTTCTGCTGCTCCAGAGACCAGGACAAGGAGCAATGGATTCAAGCTGCAGGAAAGGAGATTCCACCTGAACCTCAGGAAGAACTTCCTGACGGTCAGGGCTGTCCAGCAGTGGAATATGCTGCCTCGGAGTGTGGTGGAGTCTCCTTCTTTGGAGGTTTTTAAGCAGAGGCTGGATGGCCATCTGTCGGGAGTGCTTTGAGAGTGTTCCTGCATGACAGGGGGTTGGACTGGATGGCCCGTGTGGTCTCTTCCAACTCTACATTTCTATGATTCTATGATTCTATGATTCTTATTCCTACTCTTCTTCCACCATCTTGTGATCAGCCATGCTCAAACACTATACTTTTGACTGAGTTCCAATAGATGCTTGCTTGAAATCAGAGAACTAAGTCTCTTTCCGATCCTTTCCTTCACACAAGGAACTGATTCTGACTACACATAGGGATGGGGGTGGACTCAGATATATCTCACCAGCCTCCTTGTAGCCCTTTCCCAAGTACAGTGATCATTTGCACAAGGCTGTTCTTACATTCCTGTCCATCTTTATCAATCTAGATATAGCTTTAAAAGGCACATACAAGCCAAGGTTTCTCCTTCTAACATGTTCATAGCCAGGGCTTAGTCTGAAAGTACATGAGAAAGATAGCATTCATGAAATTAAGCAGCTCTAGATTA
Source organism: Cyclura pinguis (assembly GCA_030412105.1). NCBI lineage: Eukaryota > Metazoa > Chordata > Lepidosauria > Squamata > Iguanidae > Cyclura > Cyclura pinguis. Next base: position 124,599,627 of record CM059604.1, on the reverse strand, counting down.
TAGCCTAGAAAGGAGACTACCTGGAAACTACCATGGTTTTCACTGGTGGAAAATAAAGCTGAATACAAATGTATTTTCTCAAAGTGGTGAAGTAGAAGATGGAAAAAAAAAGTTGCCTAGGAACACGATGGTCCACTGCTTTTGAATTCAGAGTTTAATACTATCCTTATAGAAGGGATGTTACAGTGAGCTGCTTCATAGGGAATGGGGTCTTCCAAAGCCAGCTTTGGACCCAGAGTGCCCAACTGCGTGCTTGGTGTTGGAAGTAGAAGAAACCTGGAGGTCAGGGGATTTTAGCCCATATGGCAACTTAAGAAAAAATGTGGCTAAATTATGGAACATGGTTGATGATATTTGCTGAAACCTATTTGCTGGTAGAGAGCCAGGGTGCTATAGTGGTTTGAGTGTCGAACTAGGATTCCAGGAGACCAGGCTTCGAGTCCCTGCTCAGCCATGGAAACCCACTGGGTGACCTTGGGCAAGTCATATTCTCTCAGCCTCAGAGGAAGGCAAAGGCAAACTCCCTCTGAACAAACCTTCCAGAGAAAGCCTCATGATAGATTTGCTTTAGGGTCAGAAATGAAGAAACAAAACAACATTTCCTGGTACCTCTGGGCAGTACTTGTGAAATGTTCTTGAGTTGATCAAAAGCAAGTAAGACCTGACTAAAAAATATGCTGGAGAATAAGGATTTGGGGAAAAGAGTCTTCATATTTTGGAAGGAACTTACCTGATGTTCAGACACCAAACTGATGAGTGGATTGGAATATGGCAAGTTTTCAAATCTGCACCCCTGCTGAATTCTGGAAGCTGCACAAGCTTTTCCACAATTCTTCTAAAAACAGCACCAGCTGTCCCACATCTCCAAGCTGCTAGAAAATGAAGCAGTTGTCGTGCCAGCTGAAATTGAACAAGAACTTATCCAAGGCAGGGTGCTATGTATTTCACAGGGAAACTGTACAGAGAGGGTGATGGGGCCCTGTAGCAGTTCCAAAAACATGTCCCTCTTTATGCACATGTTTAAGCTTCTCTAGGAAAGGGTGGCATAGAACTTAGGTAAAACACAGCATACAAAAGACAGCAGGTCAAAAATCTTTATGTATGAATCCTGGTTTTGGCCCTGCAACTTTGGTAAAACCAACAGCCTGATCCCATGTGTTTCTATTTGGTTACTCAAGTAACACACAATAACAGAAACACCTGGAGAATCAAGGAATGACTGAGGAAGGATAGAAAATAAGCCACCTTCTTTTCCTTTCAGCACTGGGTTCCTAGCCAGTGAAGGGCCCGGAGCAATTGTACCAGTTGAACCACTGACAATCTGGCCCTGGGAGAGGGAAGTTAGATGGGCTACCTCCATGGACCTAAGTGGCAGCCATCTTTTTATCTGTGCAGTGTCCCTAGGCCACTCTATCGCCATTTTTGCACTACACTGTTACAGTGCTATTATTTCACTTTCAGCATCCTATGGAATCCTGGGCTTTGCAGTTTACGGAGGGGCATTTAGAATTCTCAGCCAGAAAACCCCAGAATTCCACAGCATGTTGAAAGTGGAATAACAGCACTATATCAGTGTAGTGCAGAAATGGCCTATGCAGTGGTTGGAGCCATTCATTGTCATACTTAGAGCAGACTCCCTTGCAGGGAAGTTTAGTCCCATTGATTTCTGTGGGATCTGCTTTCAGGATGACAAAGACCATTTCCGCACTAGCCTGTTATAGCGCGATGATTCCACTTTCAACATCCTCTGGAATCCTGGGGTTTGCAGTTTTGGGAGGGGCCACCAGGCTATGGTTCCTAGTAATTCTAGTAGGATTATTTAGTCAGATCTATAATGGTAGAATAATATTTTTTCCCCTTTTCATCACATTTTGGCTGGGAGGAGGTCAGAGCCCTTTTGTGTTTCAGTACGTTAGTGTTCAGTGTCTTAGTTTAGAGTTTAGTATTGTGCTTTAATTTAATTTTAGTTTTTTGTCTCTTCTTCTTTCTGAGTTGATTGTGTATTAGATTGTTCGTCTTGAAATTAATAAATAAATATTTTTTTAAAAAAATAAAATCTGCAGTAAAACCTAGAGCAGACTCACTGCTCCACTGACATGGAAACCACCAGCCATTACTGGATCCTGGGCTGTTATCTGGGGAACAAAATGGCTGTCATGAATGCAAGTGTATCAGGTAATGTGTATTCTCTGTCGCATCACACTTATGGTCTGCCTTTCTTGAATGGTAGTTGTATACGGTTGAAATTATCTGTCTCTGTGTGGCTGATGTTCTCTTTTCCTTGTTCTGCAACCCTTATAATCAGAGTCTAATCCTTTCTCCATGTGATTTTATGGACTTTTGTTAAAAAAAAAAAGAAAAAGAAAAAGTAGTTGTATTTGCTATAGAGAAGTCAATGTAAAATATGGTTATCCATGTAATCTACTATATAAAAGTCAAAGTTTGTTTGTCTGTGCCAGGTGAAGACCTCATATAATTGGCTGTATCAGACAAAGACCTCATGTTATTGGCTGCCTAAGAAGATACTATGGAATCCTGGGGTTTGCAGTTTAGGGAGGGGCCTTTAGAATTCTCAGCCAGAGGGCTCTTGGGCCTGGCCGGTTGCTATCGAGACAAGGCCTAGCAGCAAGGAGGAGGCCAGTGTATTCCCTCAGAAACCAAACCTCTGTATGTTAACAACTCTGAATACAGATTGGATTAGGGAATATGGGGGAAAGTTACAGGTACTGGGCAAGACAATTTGGGGAATTAGAGATGCAGGATCTCAAATCTTTCTATCAAGTATTACCTATGAGAAAATAAAATCTTGGGCAATGCTGGACATATACACTAGTGTATAATAAGGTAAGGATCAGTTGTGAAGGGGAGGGACTGTAGAATGTGGGGATAACTGGTGATTGGCTGAGTGTTTGAACTGGATTTTTAAAAAGCTGCTGTGTATAACAGTTGGTCGGTTAGGAATACAAGAGAGTTAGGGTCAGTCAGGATTTAGATGTGTTAAATCAGTTATCCTTAATTGTGTGCTGAACCTCTGTTCAGTAAATTATTTTTGTATTATACCCTTGTGTCTCTGAAAACACTAAAGTAGAGCTCTCTTGGAATGGTTGAGTTCAGACATACAGTGTCTGTGGTGGCAAGGATGGTAGTCTTATCAAATAATAGCATCACATGAATTAATCTTTACACAGGAATCATGAGGACATCTGGAAGATCTCCACATATGATGCCATAGAAGTGGGATAAGAGGTTCCTTTATTAGAGTTACCACTTCATTTAGTGGCAGTGGCAGGAGAAGTAGAAGTCACTACACTGTCTCACACACTGTTCATACCTTTGGGCATTACGATGAAGTTTAGGCCATTTCCGCACTAGACTGTTATAGTGCTATTATTCCATTTTCAACATGCCATGGAATCCTGGGGTTTGCAGTTTGGGGGGGGCTCAAAGGCCCCTCCCTAAACTGCAAACCCCAGGATTCCATGAGATGTTGAAAGTGGAATAATAACACTATAACAGTCTAGTGTGGAAATGGCCTCAGACTCTGGTGTACAGCTTTTAGGAAGCTTGGGCAAAAAAAGGCACCAGAGGACAGCCTTCCTTTGTTTTAAAGGAGAATTTCTACTTCTGGGATTGTCTTCACCATTTTTTCCTAGTCATGTTGGAGGAGAAAAGGCCAGAGAAATGGACCTTGGACTGAGGGATGGCACAGTAAAGACAGTGCTCCCCTCTTTTCTGAAAGGTGAGTTGGCTTTTTCCTCAGTGGGTGATTGCTTTCATATTTCCTAATGAGACTATGGATGGGGAACCTTCAATAGCCAATTAACTGCTGCTCTTAGCACACCTCACCATTGTCCAGGCAGGCTAGGGATGATGGGAAATACCATTGAGCAATGTCTAAAGAGCCCACAAGTTCCCCAGCTCTGAGCTTGAAGAAATGAATCAATGTAGAATGTCCAATTTACTGTGCAAATTTGAGTTTTAATTGTTTGCACATATGGTCTAAAAAAAACAACCCTGAAAACTTGCAAGAAGGTCATTGTTTTAAGTCAACTCTCTAATTCTGTTTTGTGCCTCGGGTTTATAAATTGGGGTAATGGCATCTTGATGAGTGGCTTGGACAAATACAATGATATAAGCAATAAAGGAAGCTTTAATAATAATCAAAGAATTTCCAGGGAATACTTTTATCATCCCTCTTCTGCCACCTCCAGTTTAATTCTTTCTGAGAATAATCAGACCATGACACAAGAGCAAGTCTCAGAACGCCAAGCATCGATTAAGGGCAAAAGCACAGAAAAGCTGGAAAGCCGGCTGTTCTGGAGACTAAATGTTTTCGGTGCAGTGGCCCTGAATTGCACCAAATGCTTTTAGACATTATAGCTCAGCACTTGCTGGTTTAAATCTAGATGTCTTAGACAAACAGACACACACAAAATATTGAGAATAGCTTTAACATCACAATCCTAGGCATGGCTGCTCAAAGCAATATACTGCTAAAGTGTTGGCATGGAGGGCTAAATGGCAGGGGAGTAAGGATTTCAGCAAGCACATAAGCCTAGCCCCTCCAAGTGTCGCTGCTGGTGTCTTAGACTTTGGTATGCTGAAGACACTTGACTTTTATGTGTTGAACATGAAAATCTGAAGAAGGACTTGAACCATGCTCAGCTGAATGCAATTACGGAATGGCCAGGAGTGGGAAACCTGCCTTACAAACAATTCCCATCATAGAAATTCTGTACCTGGGTTCAACCAAATATAGGCTACAAACCCTCTGATGCCTTTACTGCTATATGTGTGCAGGCCTGTGATGGTGCCCAGTGCCTGGAAACTATCAGGTTGTGGGGCTCACATGTGTGTCAATGTTTTCCCCACACATTTAGCCCTAACCCATTCAGGTGAATGCTTAAAAACGGGTTAAGCTGCTGGAACAAAATGTTTTATGCTAAAATATGTTGTTACTTTTGGCCCTACTCGTAATGGTCTGAAGGGCCTGATCCACTCAGATGCTGCTCAGTTCCAGGTTCAAAGTAATAACTTCAGTGATGACAAATAGATGGAAAAAGAATGCAAAAACAGAAACAGAAAAAAAAAATGATTTTGAGTGGGCCAAGTACTGACATAGCCTTAAGTGCAGATGATCCCTGTGTTCATCCTGTTGGATGTTAAGCTGTTCTCTTAGCTCCAAATGGGCCTTCACGTTTTTAGGCGAGGCACTCAGGTTTCCCCTTCCTAGGACTGAGGCAAAACTCCCACAGAGGAGAATTATGCAGGAGGTGGGTTATATGTAGAGTTGGCATTCTAGAAGCATCAAGATTTTGCTAGTTCTCATTCCTCCCACACTCTAGACATCAGGCCCTTTCATACTCTGCATCTATAGCGTTATGATTTCACTTTAACTGTTGTGGCTGCATCCTTTAGAATCTTGGAGACTGAAGAACGATATGAACATGAACCTCCAGTTTAAGAAAGTGAAGTGGAAGCTACACTCTGAGCAGTTGGGAGTAATAAATCACCAGGAACAGATGGCAAAGAGGTGTTTTAGGCTACAGAAGCAGAGTCTATTCTAGTTCTAACTAAAATCTCTCAATAAATATGGAAAACAAAATAATGGTTCACAGATTGGAAATGTTTGATAGACATTCCAACCCCCAAGAAAGGGAACTCTAGAGATTACAGTAATCACAGGACCATTGTATTAATTTTCCGTGCAAACAAAGTAGTGCCCACAATTCTATAACAAAGACATTTACCATATATGGAACGAGAAATGCCAGATGTCCAAGCTAGGTTCAGGAATAGAAGAGGCACTAGGGATCATATTGCAAACATACACTAGATAATGGAGTGTACTAAACAATTTCAAAAGAAAATCATTTTGTGCTTTATAGATTATAGCAATGCCTTTGATTGTGTAGACCATGAAAAAATGTGGATGGGTCTTAAATAAAGGAGTCTGCCACAATATTTGATTGTTTTGATATATAACCTGTACTCAGGGCAAAAGGGTACTGTCAGGACAGAATACAGAAAACGGAATGGTTTCCAATTGGCCAGAAGATCAGGCAACACTTCATTTTGTTATCCTATCTGTTCAACTTTGATGCTGAACATACCACATATAAAGCAGGATTAGACTCAGAGGAAGGAGGCATGAAAATTAGAGGAAGGAACACCAACAATTTAAGATATGCAGATGATACCATAGTACTAGCAGAAAACAGACTTGGAACAATTACTGAAGAAAGTCAAGGCAGAAAGTGCAAAGGCAAGTTTACAGTTGAAAAAAAAAAGATGACCCCAGATGTTTTATATAACTTTAAAGTAGACAATGAGGACATTGAAATGGTTCAAAATTTTCCATACCTTGGCTTAGTCGTTAATCAGAATGGAGACTGCAGTCAAGAAATCAAAAGACTAGGACTTCGAAGGGCAGAAATGAAGGCACTAGATAAGATCTTGAAGTCTCAAGATATATCATTAAATACTAAAGTTAGGGTTGTCTATGGCATGGTATTTCCAATTTCCATATATGGTTGTGAAAACTGGACAGCAAAAAAAGACGATAGGAAGAAAATCACCTCATTTGAAACATGGCGCCGAATAAGAGTTGTATGGATACCCTGGACTGTTAAAAAGACAAATGAATGGATCCTAGAGCAAACCAAGCCTGAACTTTCCCTAGAAGCCAAAATGACTAAACTGAGACTGTCATACTTTCATGAGAGCCCTAAGACTCACTAAACAAAGACAACAATGCTTGGTAAGGTAGAAGGAAGTAGGAAAAAAGGAAGACTGCATTACAGATGGGTAGACTCTGTCAGGGAAGCCACAGCCCTGAGTCTGTAAGACCTGAACAGGGCGGCTGAAGAAAGGATAACGGCGCAGCGGTGGAGTTTGGAGTGTGTGTGTGGGCGGGGCTGCAACATGAGGGGTGTGGCCATGGTGCATGGGGGTGTGGCTGCGGTGTGTAGGGACATGACCAGGGAGCTTGGGGGCGTGGCTAAGGGCCGAGATGCCCCCAAAACAATCCCATCTAGGGCAAACCACCTCCCCATCCCTACGTGACTGCCTTGGTGGTCTCTCATACATAGGGTTGCCATAAGTTGAACAACAAAGCAGTGAAACTCTTTGACTGAGATTTCTAAATAACCCTCTCTAAATGGCAAATCCCAGAATTCCTAAGATGAAACCATGGCAGTTAAACTGGAAACACAGTGCTAAAATTGTGTAGTGTGAAAGGGCTTTGAGAAGGGAGGAAGATTCTTGGTCTCAGAGAGGGTTATTTTTGTCAACCCCTTATCTCACACTAGGTGCATCTCCATTTATCGCTGTACTTCAGGCCTCCTTACAGGGTATACGAACCTCAAGGAGAGTCCAATCAAACTGTGAAGCAGTTGGGTGTGGGCTTTAAAGCAAGTTACATTATAATAAACATGTAGATATGGATGAGGAGCTCAGTTACTGGATTCCTTACCAATCTTTCACTAATGCAACCGGGGATATCACCCACCAATGGAATGTGGCTTCTGAGAAACTGAATTCAGCCCTCTGGCTGAAGAGGCTCCCAACCCTTGCTGAAGATCTAATAAGTCTATTCTTACATTTGTTCTTGGTCATCCAGGGACTCATGAAAGGATACTGGTAACCAGACCTGGTGACCTCACCCTGAGGAGACTCTTGAAATGAAAGTGTACTGCAATAATAGCTAAGTGGAGCATGAATGGTTTATAATGCAATTCAGTGCATGTTTTTACTTGGAAGAGTGGCCCATTGTGTGGAAATCAATGAAACTTTCATTACTCATCACTAGCTTTATTAGTTTTAATGAGCAAGTACAACCAAAACTGGATCCAATACACTGCATGTAGTAGAACTTAGTCCCAAGATTGTAAGGCCTAGAAAGTATAGATGGCATAGATCAGGTGTGAGAACTGTGTGGCCCTTCAGATATTGTTGCATTGCAACTCCCAGATTTTGGACCTTTGGATATGCTAATTAGATTAACGGGAGGTTTAGTCCAACAATATAGATGTAGTGTAGATGGAATCTGGTGTGGTCTGTCTACTCACATTCCCTGGTGGGATGGATCAGCCTCCCATTACAGAACCCAGTCTCCCATCTTTTCTCAGAGAATTGAAAGATCTTTCGGAAGAGATCTGTACAGCAGGAGTTGAGAGGAAGATGGCAAGGAGGAGGAGGCAGGAACATTTCCACAAAGGGAAAGGAAAATCATTGTCAAAAGTTGAGCGAGACAGAGAGGTCTGAAATCTCCTGTTAGGGTGTGTGTTGTGCATCCCCTATCACAGCACCACCAGCGTTGTTATTACCTTGTAGTCTGACTGCCTGAGAAGGGCTTGTGTTGTGAGACAAAATACATTTTTGCAAGCCAATTGACTTTTTTGTCATGAGTCATAAGAACGCCTGCGAGCAGGGACTACATACGATCAAAAAGTGATCCAAGCTTCCAAATACTGTATCCAAAGGTGGCAAAGTCTGGATGAGCAAAAACAGCTGACATTTACTTTCTGTGCTGTAAAATCTTTGCTTGTTCAGAGGGCTGCTTGAAGATGACATCCAAGAAAATGTCTAGAGAGTGCAAGGAAGAGCACTGGAGAAAATAGGAGGTGAGAACCGTGAAGGTGAAAGAGGTGATCGCAAGTTTCCAGTAACAGCTGGCAATTAATTTCTGCTATCGAGACTTTCACAATGTTCGCAGTGATACACAACCGTTTCAGCCCTAAAGTCTTATGATAACTCTTCATGTTGACTTAAATTTTCTGTTCTGTGCAAGATTCCAGGCCTTCGCCATCTCCCACCAATGTTTCTTCTCTTTCTGAAACAGATTCCTGCAGGGCCAGCCCCATCATTAGTCAGAATGAGGAAACTACCACAGGTTGCAGATACTGGAGGAGGGAAGCCCCCAACCAGTTCTTTCAAGACCCCTGGACATTCCTCTCAGTTGGAGGAGGAGTTGCATCCTACACACTTGCAACTAATCTGCTGTATTAATGTGCGGTGGAAGACATTTTCCTTTCAAGCAATGTGGTAGTAAAATTCAGTTCTGACCCTAGTTTTTTTTTCTGTACGTGAAAGGGTGTGGAGGGATTTTGTTCTTCACCACAAGCGGCAGACATCTCCAGCTGGTTTTGACTACTTGAATTCATTGAGAGTCAAGCTAGACAATACAATCTACTCCACATTTTGAAGCGGTGCTCCTCAAAGTGATAAAACACTGGATTTTTGTAGCACAGGCATTTCTCACCTTTACACTTTGCAAAATATCCTGTTTTCATGATTACTGTAATGACTGAGAGATAAACACAGGCTTTATTTGCAAGTCTGATTACTCAGACATGACATTCCAAAGGAGTCACATTCTAGAGAAAAAAACATGCTGTCACCTTCCAGTTACCAGCTCAGTCACTCTGTTGAATTTCTGGGAAATAGAGATTTAGGGAGTCCAGTGTTGACCTACATAACACCCATGGGAATCAGCTTGTATAGTATTTCCCATGTTTGTTTATTAAACTTTGTATAATAGGAGACTGTCTTGTTTTACATGAAATCACATCCAGTAGAACTCAGGCTTTTGCTGTTATCCTCCTTTGAGGTTACTTCTTTTCCCCATGACAGTTCTAATATCAAGTGGAAGGCTATCTTGGGAGGATGGTGTGTTCTTCCACTGGGTTTTTGGCTGTTCTCACTTCTGCAGTCAGATTTGTACCCATTTACAGTCCTCCCTCCATATTTGTGGGTTTGACCTTGGCAAATTTGATTATTCACAAGGCATGTGCTTCCCTCCCCCCATTTTCCTCCTCCCATTCCCTTGCATTCCTCACCTCAGGCTTGCGAGGTTTGTGTTTAAAATGGATGTTTTCATCTTTTGGATAAGCAAAGCCCCCTCCCACTGCTGAAAGCATGTCCTCTCTGCCATGTGGCTGCACATTTTGCTGTGTAATGGCTGTGGATTAGTCAGGTGCTATCTTTGCTCCTAACCCTCCTTTCTCAAGATGGCCACTGGAAATAGCTAGAATGCCAGAACTCTGCTCTTCCCCATCTGAGGGGAAAGTATCGGTAAGTCCTTTAGCTTGTCTTTTTTCTTCCCCCTGGGAACACTGAGGCCAGAGGCAAAGGAATAGGAGTGGAGAGCTCTGGAGGGGAATTGTGTGTGAGGCAGAGTTATTCATGTTTTCTCCACTTTTGTGAGGGTTTTGTGCCCCAAACCCTCATGAATGTGGAGGGGCTACTGTATTATTTTGTGTGAAAACTGACATGTTGGCCCTTCTGTAGAATGCAGAGATGTGCAGCTGATAGAGAGTAGAATATATATTGCATTGGAAGATGAGCAAGTAAATGAGCCCCTGAAGTTTTGGGTGACATTACGAGGGCCTGTAATAGCACTATCAGAATAGATCCATGTCTGTGCATGGCCCATAGCTCAGGCTCTTATCCTCAATACTAAGCCCATGTATCTTTAAGAGATGAGCATGAGAAAAACAAAACAAAACTGAACTTTCATGGTGGAATTTGAATTGTCCATCTGTGGAAATTCCATGAAGACCTTTCTTTTTTGCCTTGGTTAGCCCTGCCTGATTTTTGTGCTTCAGATGCAAAAGCTTTCCTGTGGGAAAGGTGTTTCTTATCAGTAAGTTACCTGTCAGAGTTGCTAAGCATTCACCCAAATCAGGAGTAACAATTTAATATTTTCATGGATGGGGATTCAAGCTTGAACCCACCTCCTACATAAAACCGCATTGTACAGTTTTATGTCGGCAGAATCATCAAATACCTTTGCTTCATTTAAACCCATCAAAACACGCAGTGTGAGGCGGCGACTCTTTGGGCTCTGAGGCCTTTCATGGCTGCCACTGCTGCAAGGTAAAATTCTGTTCTCAGAATGACACGCTGAGCTTGACATCGTGGTCTCACATCCCCTGCAGGCCCAAGAAACGCAGCAAGCATGTAAGAACACAGAAAGCTCAAGTCAAGATCTGTCCTGAAAGTCTCCAAACAGAATTTTGCCCTGAAGCACAGAGTTTCATCTGGATCCCATCTACTCCCAGAGCCTTTTGAAGTAGCCAGTTCAGTTCAGAAAGAACGTGTAATGGAACAGAATGTAGTTGGTATTCTGTGCACAGATAGTGAGTCTGACTTTATATTTGTGTGTGTGTGTATAAAACAGTGGTTCTTAACCTTTTCTTTACCAGGAACCCCCTGCAAATAATTTCTTGCCAGGGACTCCTAAGACTTAACTCAAGATTTAAGTATTTAAATTTAGAGTTAAGTATTCAGATATTTATTTAAATGATCAAATATTTATTCATTCATTCATTCATTCATTCATTCATTCATTCATTCATTCATTAAAGGCTTCTGAAGACTAGGATTCAAATCCTCATTCAGACACTGGGTCACCTTGGGTAAGTCATGTTCTCTCAGTGTCAGAGGAAGGCAAACGCCCTCTGAACAATCTTGGCCAAAAATTCCTGTGATAGGTTCACTTTAGGATTGCCATAAGTCAGAAGTGACTTGATGGCACACAACAACAAAGTGCTGCTGGCGGCGGGGAAGGTTGTTTCTAGCCATCATGTCCCTCCCCTTTGAAAACTGACTTATGGTGACCCTATGGCAAACCTATCATGAGGGTTTTCTTGGAAAGATTTGTTGCCTTTGCCTTTCTCTGAGGCTGAGAGAATATGACTTGCTGGAGGTCACCCAGTAGATTTCCAGTGCTGAATGGGGATTCAGACCCTAGTCTCTAAAGTCATAGTTTGGGCATGCACACACGTCTGCTGCCATCTCCCTTTCATCAGGGTGTGGCAGCATGGGTGTGTGTGCATCCAAACTGCTCCCTCTTTTGCAAACAAGGGAGCAGTTTCAGCACCTGCAACCCCCCCTGCTATCACATCCCTGTTGCTGCTATTGGTGTCCCATCACGTGTCAATGATTTAACCTGCAATCATGTTGCCTGGGGATGGGAGAGGAGTAGGACTGCCACAACACCGTGCAGAAGCATTGTTGTGGTCTTGCCCTTCTCCTGTCCCCATGATGGGATGGGAGGGTGCTGCAGAAAGGGCCCTGGTCTCCAGAGTTGTAGTCCAATGCTCAAACTACTAGACCACTCTTACTCTCTCTTACATGTATTACCTATCTATAAAGCCCTTATTAATAACTACTATGTCCTTTGTTAAATATCATCCTTAGGCTGAGAATGCACATCGTCAATGTTGTTTGAAGCCTGGTTGTTCCCTGGCACAAGCCACAGGCTGAAAGCTTCCCTATAGAGTGGAAACAAAATTTTAAATGGCCTAATGGAAGCAGCCAGGGTCAGGAAGAGAGTTGATAAAATAGAACATAAATTGCACCAATGAGGGATTTAATTACCTGAGAAGCTAGCATGAACGGGGTAGCCATGCAGAACTATTTCAGCAAAGAGAACTCAGCGATTATTAATCCCCATTCTCCAAAGGCTGCATTACTTATCTAGCCAAGCCTCAGGCCAACAAGAAGTCTTGCATGTTGGTGGATGGAGAGTATTTATTGGCAGCTTGTGAAGTGCTAGCAAACATACCAAAATGTCCCTTCTTTTTAAAGAAAATGGCTTATTTGTGCTCTCAGAAGTGCCTCTGCCATTCTGTCTAATGATGGAAACCACAATGGTGTAAAGACCTATAACCATGGCCATGTCTGCTTGGGAATCTGGAAAATTCAAAAAGTTTGTGTCTTAGTAGACTTGGAGAAAACCTATCTGTTCTATGAATGTGAAGGGGGCCAAGCCTGTTTTTCTGTCTCCCTAACTGGAGTAACACTGTCCCTTTATCTGCTGTAGTATCCTGGCTGCCTCTCTTCTTCTTATACAACCCTGCTCTCCCTTTAAAACTACCACCTTAGTAGTGGTGAACCAAAGCTTCTCAATGGTTATTCAAAAAGGATTGATAACCTGTGGTAGCATGAAGAAAATACTCTGCTGTGGTAGAAATTATAAAAATAGAATGTAATCCTTATTAAAATAACACAGGGAAAAGTATTGGGTGTTAAAAGTATATGCAAACAAAATAACACTTCCCTAAAGATGTCTATCTAGTTTCTTCAAATTACCATAGCATTCAGGAACAGAGCTGTCACACACAGAGAGACCTTTGGCTCCCCTTAGTGCAAAGGTGTAATTCTCCAACTCAGGATCCCATTTTCTGACCCACTCAGAAGTGGTTTGGTTTTCTTCTCTGTCTCTCACTAGGCTGCTGAGAAGACAATCCTCTTTTTCCAGACAACTCCCACCTTTGGTTGACTGAGGCTCTGACTTAAAGGTCTCTTTAAGAATGTCACTGAAGGATGCGTGAATTCAATTCACTCTCCTATACGCCTTCTGCTGTCTCACTCACAGCCCCTTCCTCTTACTGGGGCTGAGTTTTGCTCAGACAGAGCCGCTCTGGTTCTATGACCACCTGCCTCTAAGGCTTTCCTGCTAGCCACACCCCCAGGCTCTGTCACAATGAGTAATTGGGGGATGCTACTATAGCCAACTAATAATGTGGAACAAGGGCAGAATGGAGAAGCCTAACATGATTCTGTCATAATTTGTGGTATGTCATTCCTACATGTTACAGAATGAAGAAAAGATGATGCCACAGGAATGCCATCCTTAAAGAAATCCTTGTGTAATACAGTTCTAACCTTACTTGTGCTGATCTACTTCTAGCATTCATGATTTACTTCAGTTGTTCTCTGACTAGACCACTGTTTTCTTCAGAGATTGCTTAGCAGGACCTGATGGATCTATGGGCTTCCTCTCTGTGCAATAGCTGCTCATTCATTTCAGCCATGGAAGCAGAGCTTCATGTGCAGCTGGCCTGCTCTCTGCATTTGGATTAATGTGACAGTAGAAATGCGTAAGAAGTTTGCCTACCTGTGTGGAATGTGATTTGCGTACAAATCTGGGCCAAGATCCTAGATCAGTTATGTCAAGAAAAGGTTGGACCAAACCTGTAGAAAATACTTTGTGATGTGGGTTGTTAAGTGCACCTGTGGAGACCCATGTGACTTTAGCTGAGTCATGCTGATGAGCAACCAGGGGAGAAGGTTGCATCAAGTGTGGGGAGAATGCAAAGGCTGGCAGGATTGCATCAGCTAGTGTGAGTATATATGTAGCTGAGAGCTAGCCAGCAAGTGGCACACGGTGCTTGACGTGTCTGCCGGAGGCTCTGTCAGAAAGAGCAAGCAGGGGGATGTTGGAATGTCTTCTGAAGATTCTTGTAAATATATACACAGTGTAACTTAAGAATAAATTGCCTCCTTGATGGAAGAAAACAATTGACATGGGTGAGTTTTTCCTGGCTACAGTGCATTGCTGCTTAGATATTCTCTGCTGCTGGGCACGCTTCCAAAGCTGTGGGAGCAATCTCTGCTATATTTTGGGTGTGACAACTTAGGTATAATCAACTATACTTAATTAAGTAGTGTCCCCTGACCAGACTCCCCCAATCTATCATCTCCCCCAATCTATCAGTTGCAAGCTGCTGCATGCAACAGAGGTCTGTTATCCTGTTGATCAGGGCACAGTAGACTGATGTTTCCCTCCCTCTCCCACCAAGAATATCTGGTGCAACAGTCAGAAGAAGAGTCTGTGTTGCAGTTCCTTCTTGCACTAGAGGGTCACTGATTGGATGAGGATGGAAATGCCAGTCTACTGCACCCCAAAGAACAGGAGAACAGATCTGCATTGCTTGCAGTAGCTGTTAAAGCAGTGTTTTGTTTTTTTTAAATACAATTATGGCAATAGTGCCACAACTGTAAACACATAGTCTTCATGAATATGAGTTAGTGATGTATCTGTATCTTAGGTTACAAATCCATAACTGCAATACTGAATTCTAGACCTTGTGTTGATCTTTCAATAAAATGCTATTTAGAAATACAGAAGTCGTCCTGGTGCTTCTCCCAAATTACTGCTTTGGATTATTTAAACCTTAAATTTATTTATGATCAGTAAATAAGGGAGTGCAGCTGCTGTGCAACCACTTTAGAGGAAAATACCATTGCTGAAGTCAAGGTAAACAGAAAAGAAAAACATGATTATGAAAATGGAAGGAAATGCAATTTAAATGGGATCACTTAGATCTTTCTGCTTCACTTCATGTTGGAGAGAACGAGGTAAACCGCTTTTTGGCTGGAGCTGAGTAGTAATGTCTTTTATCACTGAAGAATAAATAATACTTTCTTTTCCCAATGTTGAATTCTTGTGCTTTCCATAGAGGCCCTAAACAGGCCTTTAAAAATCTTTGGAAATGACTTATTGATTTCATTTGACCCTGAAGACCAAGGTTCAGTTTCCTGCTTGGCCATGGAAATCCACTGGGTGACCTTGTGGACATCACACAATCTCAGCCTCAGAAAACCATGTGATAGATTTCCCTTACGGTCACTATAAAGGCACACTACAACAACAAGAAAGGGGAAAGTTTCTTTTTTTTTTAGAAATTTATTTACATTCAAAAGAGATCTGTTATATACAATAATGTTCCAGTATAAACAAAAGCAGGAAATTAAAAAGACAAAAGGACAAAAAAAAAGAACCACATTAGTAGCAAGTTTCTATAAAAGCTGACTAAGTATAAGTCCATTCGTAAATTTCATCTATATATCATTCTTTCAAATGTTCTCAGAATCATAGAATCATAGAAATGTAGAGTTGGAAGAGACCACACGGGCCATCCAGTCCAACCCCCTGCCATGCAGGAACACCCTGAAAGCACTCCCGACAGATGGCCATCCAGCCTCTGCTTAAAAACCTCCAAAGAAGGAGACTCCACCACACTCCGAGGCAGCATAGTCCACTGCCAGACAGCTCTGACCCTCAGGAAGTGCTTGTCCTGGTCTCTGGAGCAGCAGAAAACAAGCCCCCTGCCTCCTCCACATGGCATGACTTCAAATATTTAAACATTGCTATCATGTCCCCTCTTAACCTTCTCTTCTGCAGACTGAACATACCCAGCTCTCTAAGTCTATCCTCATAGGGCATGGCTTCCAGGCCCTTCACCATTTTGGTCGCCCTCCTCTGGACCTGCTCCAGCTTGACCATGTCCTTCTTGAATTGGGGTGCCCAGAACTGGACACAGTATTCAAGATGAGGTCTAACTGAAGCAGAGTAGAGTTGTACCAGTACCTCCCTCGATCTAGACACCATACTCCGATTGATGCAGCCGAGAATTGCATTGGCTTTCTTGGCTGCCGCATCACACTGCTGACTCATGTTCAACTTGTGGTCTATTAGGACTCCTAGATCCCTTTCACACGTACTGCCATCCAGCCATGTGTTCCCCATCCTATATTTCTGCATTCCATTTTTTCTACCTAAGTGTAGGACCTTACACTTCTCTCTGTTGAATTTCATTTTGTTAGCCTTGGCCCAGCTCTCCAATCTATCCAGGTCATTTTGAATTTTGATCCTGTCCTCTGGCGTATTAGCAACCCCTCCCAATTTGGTGTCATCTGCAAATTTGATGAGCATGCCCTCTATTCCTTCATCCAAGTCACTGATGAAAATATTGAACAGCACTGGGCCCAGGACAGAACCCTGTGGCACCCCGCTAGTCACTTCTCTCCAGGATGCAAAGCAGCCATTGGTGAGCACCCTTTGGGAACGGTCAGTCAACCAGTTACAGATCCACCTGACAGTAGCTCTGTCCAGCCCACATTTTACTAGCTTCTTTGCAAGAATGTCATGGGGAACTTTGTCAAAGGCCTTACTGAAATTGAGAAATGCTACATCCACAGCATTCTCTTCATCTATCAAGCTAGTAACTCTATCATAAAAAGAGATAATGTTGTAATGTTAGATTTTCTATCCTCTGGATAATAGGTGGAGAGAATTATCTTTCTTGGTAACAGAGTATCAAGCTTTTAGCAGCCAAAAGGGTGTGAAAAATCCACTTCTGTTGGCAATTTGTTAATTTACAGGAAACAGGTAAATAATTCGAAAGAATGTGCACATCCCTGAATATCAAGGCACTTTCCAAAGTATTAGTACTCACATGCTTATTTCCTCTCAAAAGGTAACTACTATGGAACAGCTTGAAAACATATGCGTTATGGAGGCATTAGCAGTGTTAGATCTCCAACAATTTCTGATTTAGAAAGGACTTTCTTGAATAGATGTTGTAGTGACCAGTATATGCAAAACAACAATTTCTGCTGTATAAGATGTAGTTAGAGATCTACAGCGACAGTACTTATAGATGTTAAAACTGATGGTTATTGATTAGTCAGAACTGGATTTTCCAATTCTTTATTCCATTCTTGCTGTAAAATTCTTATATCATATTTAGATATAGATAACAGAAATTCATATATGTAAATTGTTGGCTTGGATACTTGCCTGGCCTCAATTAACATCTCTGATAGTAAGGAACCTTGGATATACTTAAAGGTGCAGGGTCAAATGTGGATTGTAAATGTTTCAGTTGTAGATATTGCCATTTAGCTGACAGAGGTAGTTTAAACTGTTGTTGCAAGATTGGGAAAAACCAAAAACCCATAATCAATACCACGTATCTGATTTAAAGTAACATTTACTTTATTGTCCCATGCTGTCCATACAAATGACTCCTTACCAATGTTCAGCTCTGGATTCCCTCATAAAGTCAATTTGGCATGAGCATGTAGGTCAAATTGCAGTTGATGGGACAGTATTTGCTACACAATTCTAAATAGTGAAATTACTGGCAAAACACTGCCCTTTTTAATAAAATGAGAACCGAATACGGGTGCCAGAAATGAAGCCTCCAAAGCTGACTATGGAGTATTACTTACTCTAAGTGAATATGTCCAAACATTAATACAAGGTACCTGATATGCTTGATGGTATGATAAGAAGATCTGGAAGATCAATCCTCCTCTTTGATTGGAATTCCCATCCTTTCCACTGAAATTCTAGGAGGTGATGAGCCCCTTGCAACTTTCCTGAACAATGAATTTAGTTTTTGAATATACTTGCAAGATGTAAGTAGAGGAATTCTACAAGTAACAAACAGTTCTAGGTATAACATTTGTTTTAATCATGTTTTCCTTATCCCACAGACTTATCATTAAGGCTACCCATCTCTCTAGATCTCATGTAATATCTTTTATCAGCTTACATATATCAAGATTAAGTATCTGAGATAAATCCCTGGGTATGATTATACCCAAATAAATAATAGAATTTGGGCAATATCAAAATTGCCTTATTTTAAATATGCTTGCATCCAGTTTTCTCCCACTGGCAGTATTTTTGACTTGGACCAGTTAATTGAATACCTAGATAGTTTACCACAATTTTTAAACAACAGCATCAAAAAGGGACTGATTGCTGGGGCTTTGAAATAAACAACAAAAGATCAACTAAAAAAAAGTTTTTTAAATTTGAAACGAGCATGGACAATGGACAAATCCATTGATCCAGGAATTTTCTCTTAGCAGTACCTACTAAGGTTTCCAAGCATAAATGGAATATTAAAGGAGACAATGGACAGCTCTGTCTTGTACTCCATTTTAATGTAGAAAAGGATGAGGGGAAAAAAAACCTGTTGATCATAACTCTGTAATCTTGGTGCTGGGTATGAAATTTTTATCCATTACAAAAATATTTTAGGAAACTCAACCCTGTTAAGATATGGGGAAGATTTAAAGTTTTTCTTTGCGGTTTGAAACAAGCTGAAGTTTCCTGTTTTGTCCAAATACAGAAAGCCGTGGCTTATTGAAACTAAATTCAGTTTCCCAGACCAAGATGTAAAATCATAATGTTGCTTTAGTTGTACTGCCTTTCATTTTGTTTCCAGAAGTAACTGAAAGTTTAGGATTGCAGTGGTGGAGCACAATGCTCTGCCAGGTGTGGGTACACGCCAGCCCCCACCGGCTGGGGCTCAGTCTACTTACATGCTACTGGGGTGTGCTGGTCCCCACACAGCCGTTTTGTGGCTAGGGAAAGAGGGACAGCCAGGCAGTGGCTGGTTGTGTTTCAGTGGCCATCTGCAGGGAAACAACGTCCCCCTCCCAGCCACCCTGTGGACTCCTAAGTAGTCCAGGAAGGTGCCTTTTGCTTCCTATAGGTGGCTGCTGGAGTGCAGGTAGCCATTATCCACTGGCCAATAAATGGCCATGGGGTGGGTGCTCCAGCAGCAGATGCGTATATTGAGAGGGTCACTGGGGATGGAGTGCTGGATACTTCCAGCCACAATGACCATGAAAAAGACATATGCTGGGATAATGTGATGTAATGATTGGCATCCTGTGAGTGACATACATGGGCACAGGTTGCATGACTAAGGAAACTAGTGCCCACTGGAGGGACCAAAAGAACATTGGCAATGATTGAGTATTGCTCTTTGTACTCACTATCATTGTATCTAAATAAGTTTCTTTTGTACTACATTGCCTGTTTGCTTAGCCACTTACAACAGTCTTTTGTATAACATTGTGGTCTCAGAGCTTTATATGTGAGTTCTTCTGTACATGTATGTTATGTTTGATAAGTAGTTGTTATGAATATACCTGAAGACTTCTGTGGGTATAGTTAGTTATATTTCATCATTATTTAAGTTCCTTTGACTCCCCTTCTGTGGGTAGTAGTTTCCTTAGTTCGGAGGAGGGAAGAGTGTTTCTTGTTTTTTTTTTTGGTGGCCGTAAGCAGAGCTGTGCATGTGGGAATCACTGTGCATGTGAAAGAACATTAAAGTACACAGAGGAGCATTGTCTCAATGTATTGCCGTTGCACATTATAATCACACAATGGGTTGTGAGCCATCTCCATTGGTGGGTTATGTAGAGAGGAGACAAAGTCTCGGGGTGTGACAAAATGATTTTATTCTTCCAGTTAAAAAAAAAATGAAACAGTATTATACTCTGCCTCCTATTTCTCAAACTATCAGCTGCCAGGCATAAGCTTGGAAAACATTCTTTTTGGAATCCTTGTAGCTGGTTTTAAAGTTGCATTGCAAGTTATATTTTTTTTTGTATGAGTTTAACTGGGTTAATAAGTGGTTTTAAAAACTGCATGTAAAATGTTTCAGTTTTATGTAAGTTGTTGTTGTGTGCTTTCAAGTTGTTTCTGACTTTTGGCAACCCTAAGGTGAACCTATCATGGGGTTTTTCTGGAGCTGAGAGTGTGTGACATACTCAAGGTCACTCAGTGGGTTTCCATGGCTGAGTGGAAGATCAAACCCTGGTCTCCAGGGTTCTAGTCCAAAGCTCAAACTAAACCACCATGGCTCTTATGGAAGCTATATGTATATATAATTGATAGGAGACAAGTTACAATTTGCTCTGTTACAATTTTTGCTGTTTATGGGGTGTCCCTTTTCTTTCTCTTATTTTTTTTTTTATCAGCCCCTGCAGAAAGACTTTAAAGATACTTAGCAGAAGCACAGGGCTAACTGAAAGAATAAAATCATTCTTCTAAAGCACCTTAAGAGTTTGGCCATTTCTGTACTAGACTGTTATAGCACTATTATTCCACTTTCAACGTCCTATGGAATCTTGGGGCTTGCATTTAGGGAGGGGGCTCAAACTGCAAACCACAGGATTCCATAGGATGTTGAAAGTGGAATAATAGCACTAACAGTCTAGTACAGAAATGGCCATTGCCTTTTCCCTACTTCCTTTCTGTTGGGTGCTACCAGCTGCTTTTTGCCTTCTGCATTGACCATAAGGCTCTGCACTGTGGTGATATTCAGTACAGGGGTTGTGTTATGTACCTCAGCCAGTGGATATTTACACAACACTGAAATGATGTACAGTCTCCACCTATATCTTCATATCTGACCTACATTAACTTTGGATCTCAAACTGGTTCAGAGCCAAGCTACTTGGAAGACTGTCCTCTCCCATATCATCCTGCTTACTGTCAGGGTCAGAGGCATGGACAGCAAGGGCCAACGAGTACAGCCACCAGGGCTGGGCCAAGGAAAGAGTGCTAGGTCAGGAAGCCACGGGTCGGGGCACAACAAGACTCTAAGGCAGTAGCCCTCTGGATAGCAAGAGTCCAGGGAGCCAGGGGCAAGAAGCAGGTCCAGAAGACAGGTAGGAGGTCAGGGCACAGCAAGGGTTCAAGGCAGTAGAAGCCTACCTGGTAACATGAGTCTACAGGGCCAGAGACAAGTCCAGAAAACAGGCAAACATGCAAGTCCAGCTGTCAGTAGGATCAGGAACACCAGAGCTTCAGAAGCCACTACAACCACCCCTTGAAACCATGCTGCTGTGGCAAAGACTGCAGAGGAAACCCAACCCTTATATAGGTGGCTGCTGGCTGCTCCAGCTGTCCCGCATCAGAACAGCCAGCTGGGTCTCAGGTATTAGGCAAGATTCTGCAAAGAATGGGGTCAAGGCCAGGATCCTTGCAGACAGAATCCTGAAAGGACTTAATCACAGACCTGAACCCTTACACTTACACACAGCCCATTTCCACACTAGTCTGTTCTAGCGCAATGATTCCACTTTCAACATCCTACGGAATCCTGTGGTTTGCAGTTTAGGGAGAGGCCTTTGAGACCCCTCCCTAAACTGCAAACCCCAGGATTCCATAGGATGTCGAACGTGGAATCATCGCGCTGTAAGAGTGTAGTGCGGAAAAGGCCATAGAGTCACAGGAGCCTATATCCTATTGTTAGTTCCAACTAAAGTAGACCAACTGCATCAACTGAATTGACTAATGTGTTGACTCACCATTGAGCAGTAGGTTCAGTGGTTCTACTACAGCTGGTGGTCACCAAGAGGATTCTAGCCAGAGCTGGAAGGGGCTACAGAGTTTGCTGATCCAACCTCATGCAAAACTAATTCACTGCTCCAGCATCTTTATCACTGCAGCGTCCAACATCCAGCCCTTGCTTTGACCGATGGCACGCCTCCCCCAAAACACATGCCCCTTAAGCCGGGAGATTTTTGGACTGTAGCTCCGATTGTCTCCAGCCAGCACGCCTCATAGTCGGGAATTGTGAAAGCTGTCGTTCCAAACATCTGCATGGAACCAAGCGGGGCCGGGGCGCGGGGAGAAAGCTGCCTCTGCAGTAACACTGAGTCAGTTTGAATATCTGGAACTAATCTGTGGAGAAGTTTAGAAAGATGCAAATAGTCCCCTGGACACGCAAGCGCTTTTCTCGTTGCTTGGCAACCTAGGAGAAACATGGCTGGGTTACTGAAAGTAGTTTTGCTAGGCCATACTGCAGTTGCCTAGCAACCACCGCCTGTGTGTGGACACCTGCCTGATCAAATTTGCCGTTTTCCTTCTTAAATGTCCGCACGGAGGCACATCTGCCAAAATCCTTGACCCCGGAGGAATGGATGGATTGGGCTTTGCTGTGGCCTGGGCAGGGAAGTGGGCTCCTGTACCTTCCTTATATTCACTGGAGAACTGCATGGAGAACAAGCAGGCCAGTGTTATAGTCATAGTCATAGTCATATTTGCTTGATGTTCATCAGGGCTGAAGAACTTTTCAAGAAGTTTCATTTAAAAAGAAAAAAGAAAGTGTTGTCTGCACGGCTCTGAGAGAGTGCCATCGGACTTAGGCCATTTCCGCACTGCATTGTTATAGTGCTGCTGTTCCACTTTCAACATCTTGTAGAATCCTGGGGTTTGCAGTTTAGGGGGGGTCTTTATAATTCTCAGCCCGAGAGCTCTTTGACCTCAGTAAACTACAAACCCTAGAATTCCACAGGATATTGAAAGTGGAATAGTAGCACTATAACAGTGTAGTGTAGAAATGGCCTCAGTCAAGTATTTCCATACCAATTCCATCTTTAACTACAAATAAATTCAAGGTCTAGTTACCCTCCTTTTCAGAAGAAACCCAGCCTATGGAGAGTAGTTTCTTCATTGGGGAAAGGCTACAGTTCAGGGGTTGAACATACGATTTACGTATACAAGTCCTAGGTTCAATTCCTGAAGAGTCCCTGCAGGTCGGTAGACATTACTGGGCCCGGGGATCCGTCTCTATAAGGATCAGAAGCGGCCAGAGGCTTCCATGCCAGCAAGGCAGCGAGTTGGCTGTGGGCTTTATTCCAAACCTTGAACAATCCATCCACATTTCTTCCATCCAAGAGCAAATTCAATGCACCTTTGACATGAAAGTCACCAGCTGTCCTAAGAGGTTTGCTTCATTAACAGAGCTCTTCCTTAGTGCTTTATTGCTTTTCCTATTTCCAGCAAGCCTAACAACTAGTGAGGTGAAGCCTAATATCATTACACAGCTAATTAGCCTCTCTTGAAAGTTTTCAGATTTTTTTCCCCATTAAGGCAGTGTTGATTGGTGTCTTCGGTGTTGGTAGGGTGGTGAGTCTGCTTCAGGTTTTAGTCTGAATGTTAAAGAACACTATTCAAGGTGTTGAACTTAGCCCCACCTGGGTTCAGCACCTTGGATAGCCGTGCACTGACACTGGAGACCCAGAGCTTCCATCATCTCATAATTACATGCAGATATAACGATTTCTAGCATCAAGTCTCCTCCTCTATTTCCTCTTTCCATTTTACTTTTGGAAACCTCTCTGTCTGATATAAAGAACTCTACCGATCTCAAAAGCTTGCACGCATCTGGGAGCCTTTGTGGTTGGTCTAATAAAAGCAAGCACCAATATCCTACATTGCTTACTTAGTTGTGAATGTGTAATTAAGAAACATTTCCCGGTCTGACCCTCCAGAACCACCTTAACAGCCAGCAGCCTCACTGATCGAAGGAAGTCTGTTCATCTGGCAGTTGGGGCATAAGAACGATGGTATATCCATATCCTAGTTGCTAGCAAGCAGAAGCAGGACGCCTGTCATTATTCCTTGTTGCAGCCTCACTTTCTGGTGAAAGTGGGCTGCAAACCTCCTCCTTGTGCCCCAATTGCCAACTCAACAGCTTTCCACTGCTCAATGTGGCTGCCAGCTGTTGAGGGTTTTTTTTTGAGGGGGAAACATTTATTATTCTGGCAATAGTACCATATTCATGACTATGCAGTGTTATTGAATATGGAACAGTTATAGATCCATAACTCTAAGTTACAAATTGGTAAGCACAATACAGAATGCCAGCCGTTACCCTTAAAGGATTCATTCTTTCTGCTTCACAGCCTACCTTCCAGATGGGAAGCCATTTTAGTCAACTGTGAAACTTTCTCGCTAGGGTTGGCCTAAGTTTTCTTTTGCTGCTTGTGGTGGAGCAGAAAATGATGCCCCTGGCTCCCTGAGTCAAGGTGCACAGTACCTAAGACAACCAAATTACTTTCGTATTTGGGGCAGAAAATCCCACAAGTGCCTCTCCACTATATAGGTAGTACACTTAAAATAATAACAAGTTCATTAACTGAGAATGTGTTGCCTTTTCATTGGTAATGGATGGCATCTCCTGTATCAGTAGGGCAAAACAGTAAAATCCATTCTGGATATGAGTCCAAACTTAAAAGAACTATCCAAAGTCCTGAATCCTGTACCACACAAACAGCTTCAGTATTTGATAGCTCATATTATAGCTCATATAGCTCATATTTGGATAGTTCATATTAAAATCCAGGGTGACTTCACCACCCCAGTAACATAAGAGCCAACTGCCCCCATTGTATTTCATGACTGTCAAACTCTGCTTCCTTTGGTGGCTGCCTCATCCTACCTAACAGTAGGGCTGGTTCTGTTTCCAACTGTTCAGTGGTCTAAAAACTGTGTGAAGGGTGGAGGTCAGAATATGGCTACCCACTGACTCCTGTTGAAATGTTCCTATGCTCAGCATTGGGTATAAACACACACACACACACACACACACACACACACACACATAGAGCAATTTTGCAGTGGGGGGACAATCTTTTCTAATGCGCTTTCCCACACAACATCTATGGCTGTTTTCTGGATGTTTTCTTAAATGGATTTAAAAAATGAAATTAAAGAATGTGCTACCTCCTAGTGTCTTTCTTAACTTAGCCAGCATTGTAGCCAGCATTGTAGAGAAGGGCAACTCAGAAGAAAAAAAATGTAATTCCTCTGTGGATACTTAAAGACATTAGGATTTTCTTAAGTAGGAAGATGCCTTCTTAGAAAAAGGGGGATGCATAGCGGCAAAGCAGAAACTGCACACATGGTGCCCAAATTCACCAATCAATACATCCCTACAAGATCAGCAAACTGGTCTTCCTTTTTGCCAGCACGTGGCAAAAGTTCGACAGGATAGAAAATATACAGAACTCCACCACCAGGTCTTTTGCGCACTCTCTCCATCAGGAGTGTCCTCATATGTTTGATTTCAGCCTGCAGCAAATTTGTACCAAACAAATGAAGCTTAATGAAAGTCTCCCAAGATTGTTCTCATTCAACCTTTTAAAAATAAAAACAAAATCCGTTTCTGCGCCTGGAAATTCAACCAAGGATTCTGAACTGCATGGGATGAGAACTTACCAACAGCCTCTTCCACTCCATCCTCATCATCCCATGATTTTTTTTTAAGTCAGGGAAACAATTCTACAAACTTCAACTGTTTGAAAAACTAATGAGGAAACAAGAACAAAATCTTGCTACTAAAAAAGGGTTGAGATCTTGCACCAGGCATGTAGCCATGACGACGCTCTGCTTCATCTCCTGACCCAACCCCCCAAAACCCAGCTTAAAACCCCAGCAGCTGTATTGAGGAACAGAGTTCTGTGTCTTTGGTGAGTATCGCACTGAGGGATGACACATCTGCCCCCTCCTGCTCATGCTGTGGAACTCCAGCTGGCAGTTGGTACAGTGAAGGATGTGATCCTCCAAGGTCTCCTGAAGAGCTAATGCCCCTCTTTACCGGATTCCTGTTTTAAAGGAGCAAATGAATGGGTGCAGGGGCTTGTCAGAGGCTCTTAGTTTTGTTCCATCCATCCATCCATCCATCCATCCATCCACCCATCCATCTATCCATCCATCTTCTACCCAACCTTTCTTTTTCCTAGCATAGGACTTGGGGCAGCTGATACGACAATGAAATTTAGCTAAAACCACACATTTTTCTAAGTGGTACCATGACCCTCCTTCTAGCTACCTTCTCCTAACAACAACCCAGTGAAGCAGACCAAGCTGAGTGAGACAGAGTAACTGGCCCATGGTCACCCAGGGAGCTGCATGGCTCAGTGGGAACTGGAACATGCACAAGTCCCAGTCTGGCACTCTAATCATTACATCCCATTGGCTCTCCAGTGGTTTTGACACTGTTTTTTCCTTCCTGCTTGGCCTGTGTTTTCGGTCTCAGGGGAGATGGAAGAAAGTGAGTGTAACCTGCTAACATAAGAATCTATTTCTCTTTCCTGTTAAGTTGTTTGGCACCTGCCTCCTATTCTTTCACTTTTCAAATTTGACAGACATTTTGCTTCTCCTCTCCATTTGATAAGAAAGCGAAGAACTCCTCTCAGTTTGGAGTCAGAATAAGTGAAGTTTGGGAAACAATAAAAGAAAGCACAGGATGTTTGTTCATTTTTTTCCTCTTGGCATTTTATTCACTTATAACAGAAACATTCACTTATCAGGTATCACTGAAGTGCAATTTACAACTTAGCAGCAAATTCACACCTGTAAATTCAGATTTTTTTTGTTTGTTTGTCTGTTTGTACAAATCTTACAAATGTACATCCATTCGTACAGTATTGCCAGTCACTCATGCTCTTTATGTACATTGTCTTCCCTTTATAGAATTCTGGCGTCACCCTCCTGTGCTTCAGGAAATGTGGACATGGAGCTGGGAATGGGTTTCATTGGGATGTGTCAAAGCATCACATGGGAAAGTGAATTCTGGGATAGACTCAGACCATGAAAGATCCAGCCAACAACAACACCAAGTCCGCCAGGGTTTAATAGTGGAGTTTTTCAATGGTGTCCCCAGTGAGGAGGCAGGAATATCTAAAGCCTGGAAAAGTTGCTTTTGTGGACTACAAATCCCAGAATCTCACAGCTGGGGATTATGGGAGTCACACATCACAAAAGCAACTTTCTCAAGTTCTGCATAGGTCCTCTGTTTCTCGTTTATATTTTTTGCTTTGTTGCATTGTCTTCAATGGGAACAAATGAGTTGGACTGATGTGTTGCTCTGAAAATTAACCAAATCTCAATAGCAGCAATGCATTTCTAAAGTGTTCTGCCCACAGGAGATCCGAGGAGGAAAAATAAATATACATATGCTGTGATTAATTTGATACAAATCAGGGGTGTGCAAAGTGCAGCCCTCTGGATGTTATTTGACTGTAACTCCCAGCAGCTCTATCCAGCACAGGCAATGATAAAGAATGCTGGATACTTCAGTCCATTAACTTCCAGCAGCTTGCAGTTTGTCCACTCTAAATCACTACTAAATAATGATGATAGCCCAAATTGCTTTGAAATGTTTGTATGGAATGTTTTGTGTATTTGGCAAAAGTGCAGAGGGATGTGTGCTTCAGTAACTCAGGAACACTTTCAACCCACCCATTTTCACAGAACTTCATGGCAGCCAGATAAACTTTTGAAAACCTGACCCCCCTTCCACCTTTTCAGGCCTCAGATAAAGCCTTTCTACTTGCATACCCTTCAGTGTTCCATAGATGAAAGCTGAGACAAGTGCGGCCAAGCAACAACGGAGTGCAGTCAAGATGGCAAAAGTTACTAATGAGGAAGGATACACAAGCTAGGAGAGTCTGCAGCTGTTTGCTTTTGCCCGACCCTATAGGGAAGGCTGAGGTTCTACCTCCTCCACTTTTTCCCCTGCAGCTGAATTAATTGAGTACAAGCCGCTTTTGCATTGTGAATTCCATCTGCCCCAAGGGAAGTAATTTGTGGACAAAGGGGGAAAATGGTAGTTGGAGGAGGAGAAAGACATTTTAAAAGCAATGGGAAATGTGGAATGACAGAGGGTTAATTGGGACTGTCCCTGTCTAATCCTGTTGGAGTGTATGTCCTTGTGTTCAGCAAAACTCTCCTTTTAGAAGAGGGGAGCAATGGCCTTTTTTTAAAAAAGATAAGGGGTTGCTGGTGTAATGTCCCCTTTTAAGAAGGGAAGTGTAGGGAGAAACATTGGAATTTTGATGGTGGGATAAGACATACATGGACTTTCTGCATATGCCCTGCGCTGGAGAACATATGGAGCTCTCTGGCTTCCTTATGGCCCAAATCCTAATCTTCTCAACTAAACTAGTCCCCATTGAATCAATGGGATTTACCCATGTGTTGAATTACAATTAAACTTTTGATTGAATGGGTCTACTCATTGTTATGACTAACCAACAGGATCCAGGCCTTCTATTTATTATAATTGAAGTAGTGTAGCTACTTTATATTTCAATCAACAATCCCATACAAGGAAGGAAACTGTTTATGAGTGGGTTCCAAAAACGGTATTGACTGGGATTCTGTTAGTGACACAGTTGTGCTTTACGTACCTCGGGCAGCTGCCAAACTGTATGGGGCTGCTGTGGTGGTGGAGGGGAAAAGAGGAGAGGAAGGGAGACTACTGAGCAAGGAGAACTGCTTCTTTTAGGTAGAAAAAATGGCACTTAGGTAGAAAAAATGGAATGCAGAAATATAGGATGGAGGACACATGGCTGGATGGCAGTACGTGTGAAAGGGATCTAGGAGTCTTAATAGACCACAAGCTGAACATGAGTCAGCAGTGTGATGCAGCAGCCAAGAAAGCCAATGCAATTCTCGTCTGCATCAACAGGAGTATGGTGTCTAGATCGAGGGAGGTACTGGTACCACTCTACTCTGCTTCGGTTAGACCTCATCTTGAATACTGCGTCCAGTTCTGGGCACCCCAATTCAAGAAGGACACGGTCAAGCTGGAGCAGGTCCAGAGGAGGGCGACCAAAATGGTGAGGGGCCTGGAAGCCAAGCCCTATGAGGATAGACTTAGAGAGCTGGGTATGTTCAGTCTGCAGAAGAGAAGGTTAAGAGGGGACATGATAGCCATGTTTAAATATTTGAAGGGATGCCATGTAGAGGAGGGAGAGGGCTTGTTTTCTGCCGCTCCAGAGACCAGGACAAGGAGCAATGGATTCAAGATGCAGGAAAGGAGATTCCACCTGAACCTCAGGAAGAACTTCCTTGACAGTCAGGGCTGTCCGGCAGTGGAATATGCTGCCTCGGAGTGCAGTGGGGTCTCCTTCCTTGGAGGTTTTTAAGCAGAGGCTGGATGGCCATCTGTCGGGAGTGCTTTGAGGGTATTCCTGCATGGCAGGGGGTTGGACTGGATGGCCCGTGTGGTCTCTTCCAACTCTACATTTCTATGATTCTATGATTCTCTTCCCCATTGTGGTTTGCTAGAGAGAGGCAGAGGAATGAGGTAGTCATTCCTCTTTCTCTCCTCTCCCTATTCATGGCAATTTAACACCAGTGACCCCATGGGACTTGGCAGCTGCCTGGGTTATTGTGTGCCTTCAAGTCATTTCCAAATTATGGTGACCCTATCGTGGGATTTTCTGCAGCTGAAATTGTGCAACACGCCCCAGGTCACCCAGTGGGTTTCCATGGCTGAGTGGGGAATCAAACCTTGGTTTCCAGAGTCATAGCTCAGTGCCCAAACCACTATACTACAATGGCTCCCAGCTGCCTAGGATGGAGGCATAAATTTTGTGGAAGAAGCAGTTTGGAAAAATCACACTGTAGGTGAAATGGCAACAACTGAAGCTTTAATATGGTTATCAGTGCCCTCAGTTCTGGAGTCTGCTTGCAAAGCTAAGCTGCAGTGAGAATTTTATCATCACATCCTGACTTTTTTTCCTTGGAGCTCCTCCATGATCCTTAATTGACCCACCATTTGGTCCTCATCTAACCTTGTGCGATAGGTTAGGCTGAGATAATTGTGCTTGGCCAATGGTTTTCCAGTGTGTCTCTCACCTAAATCAAATTCTGTGGTCTAAGACTTCACAAGAATGGATCTCCCAGAGATGATCTATATGTTCAAGACTTGCTTTGGTCCACTTTGGATGAGAACACATGATTGTGGTAGGGACTTAATACTTCTCCCACACATTAAAAACTTCTCACCCCAGTGCATGGAAATCTAGTAGATGAATGGGAAGGATTTGAATCTTCTGTTGATGTGCAGGGATTTTTTTTGTTTGCAAGAGGTGGGGAGACAAGGGAATATTCAAAAATGTTACCTTCTACATGCATTTGGAACGACATTTAAGAACATATAGATTGGCTCTTGACGCCCTTGAAATCAGTGGGATTTAGGCTGCAACCCTGTGTCCTTTACTTTGGAGCAAATACCAATGAAGTCAGTGGAAATTACTTCCAACTAAACATGCATAGAATTGGACTGTGTAAGGCAGAAGTTAAATAGTGAGATTTTATTCATTTCAACAATGTTGAACTCTCCGGTTTCTGCCCTAAATTGTTCTCTCTCTATAACGCCCAAACTCCACACCCTGGAATAAGGAATGAAATGATTCACATGACCTTCTGAAGACTTAAGACCTGGCATATCTCATTTTAGAAATTAAACGCTTGCTGTCCTAAAATATTTGTCATTCCTACCTTGCTGAAGCAAATTCAGGTCTTTTACTATTTCTAGTCTAAGGATTTTTTTGACATTTTTGGTAGTTAATAATGGAATGTATTGTTTATTGAAAACATTTAAGTAAGGTGGGGGGGGTTCTTTTTTAAATCTAATTTAAAAATTCTAGTTTATCACAATAATTTCTTTTGTACAAGACACTATAGATACATCTTGCAGTTTAATCTAAAAAATAAAAATTTCATCAAAATACGGTAACTATTACTATTGTGTGGGCATTAATAAACAAACTCATTTACTGAATATGGCTCTCCAACCCTTACATAAGAGTGTCTAACTTTACTGGCAAGAAAGGGGTAGAGGGTCAGGGAGATTCTATGGGAGAGGCAGTGAGAGTGTGTGCTGAAGGGATGAGGGGCCGTGTGCTTGTGTTTGAAAAGTAACTCAGTTGGACAGCGCTAACCAGAAACACCAAGACGGATCACAGATCAGGAGCAGCGTGTTAATATATACACATTTCATTAAAACTACAAGTTTAAAAAGAAAACAGTAGTTCTATATACCCGCAAATCCTGTCATTTGAAAAAGAAGTGGAACAAGAGCTTGCAGAACTTCCTTTTGGGAGGCGACGGCCAATTCCACACTGGATGGTTATAGTGCTATTATTTCACTTTCAACATTCCATGGAATCCTGAGGTTTGCAGTTTAGGGAGGGGCCTTTGAGGCCCTCCCTAAACTGCAAACCCCAGGATTCCATAGGATGTTGAAAGTGGAATAATAGCACTATAACAGTCTAGTGTGGAAATGGCCTACAACACTCCTGTAGCCCACAGTCCAAGGGCCATGCCATTCAGGGGAATTCTGGAAGCTGCATTCCCCCCCAACAAGGAGGTTTTTGAAGCTCCAAACAGAGCTAGACAAAAGTTTGGGTAGAGGTTAATTCTAAATTGCTTACAGTTTCCATAGCTTTTCTCTTTGGGGATCCTAAGTGGCAATTTTCAATTATGTCAACAACTGAGGAGTGAATCTGCTCATTACAAGAACTCTCCTCACAGAATGTCCTGACCGGTGGGAATAGTTGAGGACTGTTTCACATGTTAGAAAAGAGTTCCAGATGGTGCGCCCCAACTGCCCCAAGGATGTAGTCACATGGAGAAAAAACTAAATATGCATCCGTCAGCCAGCGCCGTCACGGGAATTGAGAGGCTGTGGATGTCTCTGGGGAAAGCTTGGTTCACAAGCAGCTGTGCTCCACAAGAATGAGTCCACAGGGATGCTTCAATTCCAGTTCTTGATAGGACACTGCCATATTTGTTTTGCATAAATTACTGTGCAACTGGAACAATCGTCACAGCTGTGTGAACCGTTTCTCTGACAAAGGGAAATCCTACCCAACACTTCTCTGTCTGGTTTCTAAGATTTTAGCGGGCATTGACTGCACACTTTCAACCTAGAGGCAAGGGCAAGAAACAAGTTGGTTTTTTAAAGAGAATATGGATCTAGGCAAGCAGAGATTACCAGGAAGCTGAATTCCGGGTCTAAGGAACATGCAGGACAGAAAGAAAGAATGCACAGACCACATATTCTGATGTAACTAGAAACTCTCTTGCCAGTTCCAAGGTCCAGATCCTATCCACTTTCAGCATAGCATAAATCTATGCCAGTAGAGCTACATCAGATTCCATGGTTGCACAATCAATAATACAATGAATGCCTTGAGCAACAGTTGACTTACGCCACCTTTGAGCAGATGTAACGGCTTGCACCATGCTTTTTATGAGTTAGTGCCCCAACAAGATTCTGGCTCGGGTGCTGCCAAACCTGGTAAAAGGGCAATGAATGGTTTATTCTTTCCTACCTGGAAGTCAGAGAAAAGGCTAGGAAATTCCCTTGCCTCAGGCTGTGCATTGGAGAGGATCTGGAATTGTCTCCATCCACCCCAAAATGGTAGAGCAAAGGAATTTTTCTAACAATTCACTATATCCTTACTCATTGCCCATTGTTCATCAAGTGGTGATTTCTGCAACTAGATCAGGACCTTCTCCCTTCCCCCAGGTTGTAGCAGTTTTAATTTTTGCAAAGACTATCCGTAACCCAATAGTCAAATAAAATTTGTAAAGGGGATGTTCAATGGCTTTAACATCTGAAGATCAGAAGAAAGTCTTCACATAGCAGCTACAGCTTCCAGAATGGAAGTCTGCTCTGTATTCTTTTAATCCAGTGTTTAGTTGTATGCAACAGAATATTGTTTAGTTAACTGTTCAATATGCTGCAGGTCACATGGAACTTCTACTGTCAAAATTTGCACATGTGCAATGCATTCCACCTCACGCAATACACTTTGCTCTTATTGTGATTGGGAAGCAAATCTGTAGTTCTCATAACAATACTCCATCCCAGAACTGCAAATATATCTCCCGTATGGCTAGAACCTGAGGAAGAATGGAACCATCAATGTCTCTTTGTGGTGCAAAGAGGTTACCCCGTTGAGGTTATGGCTGGCTATACTCCAGTGTTCTTGATACTGACGAGCATGCCCAAAGGGCAATGGCCAAGGATGGGATGGTTTGTGCAACAGATCTGGGGCTGTACTTTGTGCAGTAGATGCTTTGTTAGTTTGTAACTTTCAGTGATTCTGTGTGCTTTTTTTTCTTTTTTGGTCCTATGTTGGCTGAGATTTACAACTGTCCCCTGTTCTTTGTCTCCCAACTTTCAGACAGTGGCAGTTCGAGAGTAGATGGGACTGGAGATAGTCACCATTGTACAAACAGTCAGTCCTGGACTTATTTTTCTCCAACCAACATTTTCCTTGCTGTTTTTTTTTTAAAATACTCTGTGCGGTAGTAAGTGCCGAGAAACTCTTAATGCCTATTCGTGGGCAGCAGCTTTTACTCTAGAACTCTCCTACTTTCTCTTTCTGGAACAACAGGTGTTTTGGGATGTAACTGCAGAACAGTAGCCTGCAATTCCCCCTGTCCCTTAAACACACAGCACTGACCTCTTGCATTTTGGAGCACACAGATTCCACAAGTGCCTGCATGTCTTTGCTACCTAGAAAAATGTCTTGTCCACCAACAATAATTATTGCACCACAATTAGAGGGAACACAAGTGGGATTGCCCCCCTGTTTTTAGCCAGAAGCAGGACCTGCTGTTGCCCAAAAGACAAACGTCAACCTGGATAATTACAGCCATGTAAAATGTGCTACAAACAAGGAACAAACAGTGAAGGTCATTTTTGTAACCTGGGCTTATACATCCTTGAGAAGGAATGGGCATGGAAAAGCAGTTTCCTAAAGTCAAGTTCAGTGCATTAATTAGAACACATCTTATACTTAACACATTTTCCAATACAGGATTCCAAACTGAGTTGAGATGCTTCTCCTGGAGGTAAGTCTCAGACTGCATCCGTCACGCTCTCGGCTCCTGCTGCGTACCTGCCCTTCTCTCTCCAGTCAATTTGATGGGGTCATGTCACCGAGGTGCTGGATGATTCAGACAGTTAGTAGGAACTGATCTTGCTCTGGGGGCTTTTTCACCCAAGTGCCCAGGCCGGCTTTCTGAAATGCTTTGAACAGCTGCTGCTTGACGGACTGGTACGTGTGTGCCACCAACTTGGCTTCGCTGTACACTGACGGCACATCTCCATGGCTTAGTATCCGTGTGCTCAGCTGCAAGGGAGATGTGTGGAGGTGGGGAGGGGGTGGGTGAGGAAAAGAAACAGGAAAACTCAAAACATCAATGAAAGAAGAGTAGAAACAGCAGGCTTTTCTGCAGCTGCACAGAATGGCTACCTCTGCATTTCATGATCCACAGACAAACTGTCATAAATGTTATGTATTTGGTTTTTAGCAACAGTACTGTGAGAAGAGAAACTTGACAAGAGATAGTTTCCGCTGTGCAGGAATTTTGTCCTGATTGCAAGGGGAAATCTGGAGAACTGGTAAAATGAATTAACATAAATTGCACGCCACTTGGAAGGAAGGTCAGGCCGATGTACTGAAGTGGAATCCAAGGCAATATAAAATTTGTTGATACTCTGCTTAAAAGCCAACACTTTCCCCAGGCTTTGTATGGCTGGCATCCTGTTCATGACAGCACAAGTGTAAGCCCAACATATGCCTGCATGTTTCTCTTTTTGGTTGTTGTAGAGGTTGGTATTCTCTTTCTTGCTCTACAACGACCAAAGCCCCAACTTGCTGCTAGCTGTGGCAGTCTCTATTCTATAGCCATGCAGTGGCTGGTGGAGAGCAGGGAGAGTTGGAGAAGCATCTGGCTGTGTCCCCATAGCCAGACACAGAATGGTTACATCAGCTGCTGAGACCTCCAGAAGATCCAAATGGATCTCAGCAGATGACTATTGGTCTGTATCTTGGCTATGGGGACAAAGCCATTTGCTTTTCAGATCACCCACTCTCTACAAGCCAGTGAATGGCCATGGAGGAAGGCTCCAGGGGAGTGCTGAGAAAAGAGACGTAGTGTAGATTTTCTTGTGTAATGTTTAGGTTATAGTTTGCATTACATGATCTCAGCCTTTGTGTGTCTGTGCATATGTTTATTTTCCAGACCCTCTAGACTTTGGAAAAAATACAAATTCCCACCCCCCTCTCCCTACAGTTCCAGACCTTGTACATCTGTGTTGACCTGATGATTCCTTGTCATTGTAGCTGCAATCCAGACACTACTAATCAATCTCGGGGCTTGAAGAATTCTTTAAATAGCAAAAATTTGTGCTCAAGGCTGAAGCATCAATCTAATTAATTGTCACAGGGATGGGGATCACATAGCCCTCCAGATATTGTTGGATTGAGCTAATTTTCAAGGATGCTGGGAGATGCAGTCCCACAACATCTGGAAGCCACATAGATTCCATCCCTGATTTGTATGTATCACAGCAGTGGGTTACTGTATACATTGTTCCCTGGTCTTGGAAAAATAACTTTTCAAGGAGCTCTCAGCAAGATGGACACTAACCATGCTGGATGGGAATTTTGGGAGTTGAACTCCAAATAAATACCTTTCTGAAGTTCTCATGGTTCCCATCACTCAAAAGGCTGTCAAGTTGTCAATGTTGCCTATGTGCAGCAGACTGCACTCATATTATGGGTAACAGCACTGATCATTTTTTAGGCCAGAGTAAAGAGAAATGAGAGGAATAGAAATCAGCTACCTCTACCTGTCCACAAACTGATGATTCCTACTATTGCTCAGGGCTGTCCTGGATCTGGGTACACAAAGTCCTTACAATTTGGATGGTGTGCTTGATACTTGAGAGGAACTTGCACGTAGCACATGTCTGCACATATGGTTCCTTTTCCAACTAAGCTCAGATATATGGAAGCTTATTTCTGTGCACTTCTTGCTGGACTTGTATGCGAGGCTATTAATATATTGTGATTTACATCTTTCTTTCTCAAGTTGGCAAAGCCAAATCCTTGCCTTCCGAGTTTTATTTTCTGGTAAGCCTCTTATACTGATATTGGATTTTCAAAACCTATATTTCTA
Source organism: Cyclura pinguis (assembly GCA_030412105.1). Taxonomy (NCBI): domain Eukaryota; kingdom Metazoa; phylum Chordata; class Lepidosauria; order Squamata; family Iguanidae; genus Cyclura; species Cyclura pinguis. The sequence goes on along the minus strand of CM059604.1, from coordinate 124,563,674 downwards.
TTCTTTGTGCAAATGGAGCTTATAGATAAAGCCAATCTATGCTGACAGTGGGTTCTGGGCTGCCTCAGTGCAGAATTTCTCTTTATTTCAATATGGAATTTGGATTCTGTTTTGCCTAGTTTTCACAGGGCCATGGTCTGGGCCTGGTAAATAAATAGTTCTGATAATCCCTTCCCCTCTTTCTGCTGCTTTGGTTAATGTGACTGATAATTAGTTTTTATTGGATGGTTTTAATCCCCCCCAATGCTTTTTATTGTTTTATTATGTTTTGTAAAGAGGCTCCTAAGGAATTCTAAAATGACAGGTGATTTAGTATGTAAGTAAAAATAAATATGCCTCCAAGGTAGCCAGTAGAAGACAAATGTGGAGAAAAGAATTTATTTCAGACAGGGAAATGAATGCTTTGAGAGAAAGCACAAGTAGAATCCATCTCCATGCCTCTGCCTATTCCACCCCTCACCCCACCCCGGTCAGGAACTGTTATTAACAAGGGATCCCAAGAAACACGCAAAAGAGAGGGCAATAATCGAGCATCTGGGATTTGCCAGCAAGTCTAGCTGAAAGGTTGTCTTGTTGAATGGGAGAACAGCATGCCTGTGTTCAGAAATAACCCCCTGAGCTGCCTGCCAGAAACCAGCTTAGAAGACAAAGACATGCATCTGCAGTACAATAATCACCCCAGGCACCTGGGCACCTTGGAAGAAAGAATCTTTGTGTTTTGCTGGAGGATTAAATCAATGACCTCTTCCCTTGACCTGCCAAAGACATAGCACAACCAAGCCAAGACATCAATGCTTTTGACATTTCAGGAGGGCAATCAGAAGTCCGGGGAATGCCGTACTCAGCAGGCAAAAGTCCAATCTAGCAATTACAAGCGAATGAGCTGGCATCCTCAGTGGGACACTTCTCCCATGATTTCTTTTTTTTTTTTGTGCCAGCCTACATCTAAATGCTGTTGTTGCCTCACATGTGAATTGGTCAGGAGTATGATCTTTGCCCCTCCTAACTCCAACGTCACTTGTGGGCATGTGGAAAAGAAAAGCCACCAGTCATGTATGTGCTTTCCATTCAAACTGGATGCAATCAGTGGCCGAGATTCTACATCTGGCATGCAATGTTACACACACAGTTAAATTTCTCTCCATGCAGAGTTACATACTGATTGTATTATGTGATACAGCTATGCTGCAGAACTGAATGTACAGCCAAGTACGCAACCAAATGCGCAACCAATTTCACAACTGAATGCACAGCCAGATACATAACTGGATGCATACCTAAATTGGTAACTGAATGTGCCGTTGAGGGAGTATTGCCGCCATTGTCAGCAGGGGCAGATGGACACACTCTGGGTGAAGATGAGCATCTGTGTTCACAGAGGTGCCACATATACAATTCCACTTCCATACCCTTGAAATGAAGGTGGACATTGTGCGTATGACAAAAATGTCCAACTCCTTCCACAGGGGAACATATGCATATATAAGACACAAAAAGGATTCTGACCTTTGTGTGTTTGTATTGAAACACGTATGCTACAGTGCACCAAATTACTTTTGTGAATAATCCTGTATCTAAAACTAATGGGCATATTTCTTCAAATATTGCACAATTAGCCTTGATGCATCAGAATGGTGCATTGGGACCAGCTCAAGCCACTTGACATCAGAATCATATTCTGTTCCAAAATCCATAAAGAACTAGACATAAAACACACGGCATTAGTTCTTAACCTTTTGGAGGGCCACGAAGAAACTGACTCCCTTGGGAGTTAAGAACACACACGTCCTACAGACTTGCTGGCCAGCCCATTCGGTTTGCAAGAAACTCAAAAAGTTGCTTTTCTTGGACAAAACCCCCCAGAATCCCCGAGCCAGTGTGGTCACCAAGTTGGCTGAGGAATGTGTGGGACAGCAGTCCAAAAAAGGTAACATTTTGAAGGGCTGGTTTTGAATTATGGCATCCATAGCAGAGTACAAGATCTGCTAAAGGAAATGTCCCTGAGCAGATGATGCGAGCCTGCTCAGAGACATTTGTGGCTGGCATTGCAAATGGGTGGGTTAGCAACTGATATAGCTCTGCCATCCCCAGTGCTGCTCATCCTTACCTTTCCATAAAGCTTTGCCCATCGAGTGTAAAACATGTGCTTGCAGAGTCGCGAAGAACTCCCACAGTTTCTTTTTCCTGTTGTTGCATTAATAAGCTCCAGGTCTGAGGTGCCCACTATCCAATTCACACTGAAAGTGGGTGATTTCCCTGTCTGCCGTATCTCAGCATTACTCACTCCTGTCAGAGGGGAATCAGAAAACATCACAGCATTAAAGATCAATAGCTCCCACCTCCTGTGAAAACTGAAATGAAACTTTTATTTTATTGGGAAACAAAATTCTTTTTTTCACGTATGCATAGATAAACTACGTTCAACAAGAACTGTTCTGCCAGATCAAACCAAAGGCGTATTTAATCCATTTTCCTGTTCACAGAGCAGCCAGCCACGGAAACCCACAAGCAGGAGATGAAGGCAACTATACCCTACACCTTCTGTTACCCAGCAAATCATATACAGAGGGCTACTGCCTCCCTGTGCCAACATGTCACCCTTTTCTCTCTGTCTCTTTTAGCCCTTTGGCTATGTTCTTACTTAATGTGTTTTTTTTTTTAGTGACCTACCTAATGCTGAAGAATGGAATTATTATTAATATTTGGGTATGCCTATTATAAGCCTATTTTGAGTTCAATTATTTGTGTGAAAGCAGCATCTGTATCAAAAATGTATACCTAAGGAAAATCAACTCATATGAAACATGTGGCTGGAGGAGGGTTCTACCGATACCACAGACTGCTAAAAAGAAAAATGAATGGGTCCTACAACAAATCAAGTCTGAATTTTCACTAGAAGTCAACATGCCTAAACTGAGGTTGTCGTACATGGATTTTATTTACATATGAGACTCATTGCTTGGTAAAGCGGAAGGCAGTAGGAAAAGAGGAAGACTACATTACAGGTGGATAGACTCAATCAAGGAAACTGCAGCTATGAGTCTGTGAGATCTGAGCAAGGCTGTTGATGACTGGGGCACTTCGAAATCTCTTAACCACAGGATTGCCATAAGTCAAGGTTGACATGACAGCAAATCACAGAAACCAACAAAACAACCACCCACTCTGAGTTTTACAGCTTCTGTATACCACCAGACTGCATCAATATTGTTCTTGTTGTTAACTTTACTTCGTTGTTGTTGTGTGTCTTCAAGTTGTTTCCAACTTATAGTGACACCCAGGTTTTTTCTCCAAGGCAGTTTACAAGCAAGTTTTTGGAGAGAATAACAACAACAATAAAGAGCAAATGCTCTTAAAACAATCCATGAAGAGTGGAAATGCTCTAGTGAGCATGACCTGGTGGGCTTCGGATATCAAGGCATGCACCTTGGCTCTGCCATATAGTAGCCCCTCCCATATATCAGTTACATAGCACCTATCTGTTATTTATCCAAAGTGGGGCCTGCTTACATTTCTGTACTCTGGGCGGCTGATATCTATAACAAGTCTTTATGTCTCCCAGGGCAAGCTGTTGCTTCTCAAGGCTGATATCCTAATTCCCAGGTGACTTTGTTAATAACAAATTAATAACAGAGCAGGCTAATAACTCAGAGGGCATTGGGGAAACTTTGCAGAGGCCTGGTTAATTAATTAATTTATACTATTGTATGCTACTTTAAGTTCCAACATTCTCAGGCTTCCAGGCTTCTCTATCAAACACAGTTTTTATTTGCCAATCCAAAGTCAACCAGTCAGTGTTAGAGGCCCATCATCCTCACAAAACAATGTAGATGAGGTGTTGACAAATGTTGACAAAATTCTCATCAACCCTAGGGTAGGCCATGGCAAGAAGCTATGGCAGCTGAAATCTAACATCATCTGGATGGCCAACAGATGGCAATACAGATGATCAAACTGCTGGTTATTATGACAGGCCAAACCTACATCTGGATTGTTTGATTGGAAGTGCTGAAACATCACATCCAGTTCCCTCAGTCAGAGCAAGAAGTGGAAACAACCTAGTAAAACACATTGCAGAAGGGATGCTTGTTAAAGACCCCTGGCATTTCTTGGCTTCCTGTCATAAGTAACATCCATTTGTCTGGCTAAGTGCCACTACCCTAAACGACTGTATACGGATGAGTTTGGATGAAAATATAATTGAGTTATCATCTCACGCAGGGTCTGCAATCACATTTATGTCACATTAATAGCAACTCCAATTCTTTTGGCAAGATAACTGATCAGTTTGTATCTTTTTTTTAAAAGCACTGCTGAAGATATGTAATATAAATGTGTATGCTGCTGACACTGTCGTGCTATTTAAATACTTCCATCTCAAGCCTGTTGCAAATGGATCTGAATGTATGACTTGACACTAATGCACTAGTCTCTGTCAAGCTATCACCCGAAAGCTTAATGGATGGAGTGCCAAAATATCACAGCATATGCTCAGATAAGGCCTGCCTGGGATAAAGCCACAGGTAACAGAACAAACACAGATGCAGCAAACCTAATGACCAGAGGAAAGGAAAACATTCAGTCAAATTAACAGCTTTGCATACATGCATTGCCAATGAACCCAGAAAATAAAAGCAATTTACATACAGATCCCTAGATACTTACTAGCAACAGGCAATTATTTCTGATGGAAAATAACAAGTCACATAATTCATGGAAGTTAAAATTTAGGTGTCACTAAATATATTTGGTGATTAAGTAATGAGATCCTTATATATTGTAAGCAGACGTTGCAGCAATCTGATCCTCTTTTTTTCAGATAATCCCCTTTTCAGTGGAACAGGGATGTAGAGAATTTGGAGAGGTTAGCATAGTCTATGTTGCAGCAAAGCACGAATTCCATGTTGTGTTTAATAATTCCTCTCCAGTGGAGAAACATTAGCCATGAATCTGTGAGACCTTTGCAGGACACTTTGGATCCATGTCAAAGTCCTTTTTAGTCTTCTGTATATGGTTTTGGTTTTACTATCCCTAGGCATGGGTCACCCATATCCTCCATGGAAATGATAATAATTCTTAAAATCAATCCCCTTCTCCTTCTCTGTACACATTATCTGCTTGTACACCCAAGCAACATAGGCCCCTGCCACCAAATTTGACCAATGGCACAGATCAACATGAACATGTATGCCTTCTTGAAACTTTGAGGTATCCCAAGTCTCTTTTGGTTTTTGTCTGTGCTCATAGAATTAGTATTGTTGACCAAGGAGTCAAACCCCTTATTTTAAATGGGGGCAATTTTAACTAAACTCATTAAAGTCATATTGGTTCCATTGGAACCAACTGTAGAGTACAATCTGACACATCTTGTGCAGAATGAATAAGATGCATCAAATTGCGTTCCACAGTCCAGTTTTTAAGTGGTCATGATGATGAAGTGGACAGCAAATGTGATTTCCTGGAAATGTTTTCAACTTCAAATATGAATGGGAGTTTCTGACATATGTACATGTCATGGCAATTGAAATTAATGGTCAAAGGGGATTAAATCAACTGGAATAAGACTCTGTTCAATGTGTTGTGGATTATGTTGTGAACCACTTCAGTGTTACAAAATATTAAAATAACTATTGTGAGAACTGCAGAGCATTTTTGCACAAGACAGTAAAAAAGCCTTTGAACCTCTCATGAGCTACTGGTATTAGGTTTGAATGCTGCTGCCAGGGCCATAATTGAGTGCGGATCATATGCTTTGCAAGTAAAACATGTGAAAGGGATCTAGGAGTCTTAATAGACCACAAGCTGAACATGACTCAGCAGTGTGATGTGGCAGCCAAGAAAGCCAATGCAATTCTCGGTTGCATCAATAGGAGCATGGTGTCTAGATCGAGGGAGGTACTGGTACCACTCTACTCTGCTCTGGTTAGACCTCATCTTGAATACTGTGTCCAGTTCTGGGCACCCCAATTCAAGAAGGACATGGTCAAGCTGGAGCAAGTCCAGAGGAGGGTGACCAAAATGGTGAGGGGCCTGGAAGCCAAGCCCTATGAGGATAGACTTAGAGAGCTGGGTATGTTTAGTCTGCAGAAGAGAAGGTTAAGAGGGGACATGATAGCCATGTTTAAATATATGAAGGGATGTCATGTAGAGGAGGGAGTGGACTTGTTTTCTGCTGCTCCAGAGACCAGGACAAGGAGCAATGGATTCAAGCTGCAGGAAAGGAGATTCCACCTGAACCTCAGGAAGAACTTCCTGACAGTCAGGGCTGTCCAGCAGGGGAATATGCTGCCCCGGAGTGTAGTGGAGTCTCCTTCTTTGGAGGTTTTTAAGCAGAGGCTGGATGGCCATCTGTTGGGAGTGCTTTTGAGAGTGTTCCTGCATGGCAGGGGGTTGGACTGGATGGCCCCTGTGGTCTCTTCCAACTCTATGATTCCATGATTCTATGATCCTAAAAGGTCTAGGTTTATTCTCCAGCATCTCCAGACAGAACAGGAACCCAGGAGACCGGTCTGGAAAAGGTACCAGTATAAGTAGCTGTGTATTGAGCTCTCTATCCTTCCCCTACTATGCTTTAAGTGCAGTCACTTGCCCATGTCATGACCTCATCTCATTGTTTGTTCCACAGCTCTTACCAGAAGAAAATGGTCTGAAGAGAAAGTAGGTAAGCACACAACATAATAATGGTATGGCATGGGAAAAGGGAAGAATACCAAACAAAGCTGCAATTTTCAGCTTCTGTTTGACTTTTGATTGTCATGTCTAATTCTACCTTGAGTCTCGTATGCAAAAGGATCTTGCCTCTTTGGTATATGGACAAGGACAGGTTGCTTACTTGTAACTAGAGTTCTTCGAGTGGTTATTCGCGAACTCACACAAATGGATTGTCTGCATCTGCACAGTACCGGTTTTGGAACCTTCTAGAGCGGTTTCCCATCCCCTTCCCCAAGGCTATGTAAGTCACCTAGTGGCACTGTTGCCAGCTCCTTGACCACTGCAGCAGCCTTAGAACTCAGGACATAGCAGGACATGAAGAGGGGAGGAAGGACAGGGTTGTGTGAGTTCAGAGATGACCACTCGAAGAACTCCAGTTGCAGGTAACCAACCAGTTCTTCTTCAATTTCACAATCTTCCATTTCCCCAATGGCTTTCCATTTCATTCAGTATCACCCTTTCCCAATAACTTTGGCTAGCCTTGAAAGTAGATATGCTTAAGCACATCACTGAATGGGGAATAGGTTTAAATCTGTTCTTAAGTAAACTTTATGAACCGAGGCTCTAGTTTGGTTTTAACGCTTATGAAGTGCTTTAAGGTCTCTGGATAAGAGGTGATATACATATACAGCCGCCAAGCTTAATGGAAAGATTACTCTATTGGATAATGATAGCTTCCAACTATATAGCCTTTCTGGTCAGCTAAAGACGTGTTTAATGATGTTTAATGGCGCAAGCCATTTTTCAAAAAGTTTATTAGGACTCAGTTGGAGACTAAGCCTCCATAACGGTCCAGTTCATATGTTCAAACAGTGCTGTGTGGTGAACCATATGTGTGGTCAGTACTCTTATAAAGCCTGGGCAATTTTAACCACATCAGTATAGTGCTGTTGTCTGAACCGTACCATGAACTGAATTGTAGAGGGAGATAACTAAAGAAATGGCTTGATCTATGATACTGGCACCACATGGTTGTATTTAAGGTAGTCTGTGATGGTTACTTGAAGGTATGAATCAGGACAAAACATTCCACTTCCTTGTGACAATGATGAAGTTACATTATTTTAAGAACAAAGATGTTTTAGGACCCTTTAGGGCTTTCAAGTCTTTCAGACATGGTGGTCCACCAAAGTTTCAAACATGAGGAGGACATCTTACAAAATGCGCCATGCAATGAAATCTTTCCCCATTGTTTACTGAGGGCTTCAATGGGGAGTTATGAGCAGTTATCACATCCTGAAGGACTGGCCCAATGATTAATGCACACACTATAAAAACAGAACCACACAAAATTAAAAATCATTATTAGACAGAGATCAGACACTGTTTACCATCAATTATAAATTAAAAAACTTGAAAAAGAAAATGAATATAGAGTTATTTAGCACAGAACTTTATATCAGTGAAAACAAAACATATGGCAATATGTTATTATTTTATATTCCAATTATATACTATATTCTCTTTATATAAAAATGAAAATATTATATATGGTTGGATGTTACTTTATCATTGTGCATTCCAATTATACTTTACCTTTGAATTGTATATAAATGAAAACTATTCTGTTATTCTATATAGCCTTGGTTTGCAGACAAGCTCAAGTTTTCAGTAAACCTGTCGGTTGAATTATTTTTCTTTGAACCTTTAATAATATTTATTATAACAGCCAGTACCCTGTTCAGTATTTACAATGCTGTAAGGCAGATTTATAACATTGTAAATATTACAATTCACATTTGCCACAACTACAACTGTTCCTTCGGACCCACCTGAGAAGCCAGGCAGCCACGCCAACTGAAGGAGTTCCAAGATGCTGGAGAGTGGGTGCCAAATGATGATGCATTCAGCCCCCTCCTGTCAGTGAGGCAGGGTGTGAAAAGCAGATGCGCATCCTGCCTCACTTATAGGAGTGGGCTGGATAGTTCAGCACCCTGCTCTCCAAAGCCTCAGAACTCCTTCAGGTGGTGTGGCTGCTGTCTTTTGAAATGTGGGATTTAAGTGTTTGGATCACCAGATATAGCTATGACAACAGAGTTGTCATCACAGCTATGTCTAATGATGCAGGATTTGGGGCAGTCTAATATAAGTTGAATAAATAAAGTTAATTTGATGAGAGAAGGTTACTGTTTAAATGTGCTTATATTATCTTAACATTAAGGGATGTCTTGGAGACTGCTGGAATGGTACTATGGGTTGTTTAGTAAGGTACTAGAAGGAAACAAATAATTGATTTCAAATCTTCCTCTAAGATAGGGTGGAAATCATGACAACCTCTATGTCTCTCCCAGCATTCCTCAGCATTAGCTATGCTGACTAGGGCTGCTGGGACCTACAGTCTATCAACATCAACATCTGGAGGTCTACACAATTCTCACCCCTGCTCTAAGATGTCATTTTTCTAGTATCCAAGAATTACTACTTCAGAGATTCTTCTAACATTTTTCTGACAAAATGACAGCATACCAGAATATGTCCAAACATTATGTGCTGTCTGCCCTTGGGCTCCCAGTATTCACCCTTGTGAAGAATACAGATTTATTTTTAGATAGTAAGAGACCATATGAATTGCATCTTTAGGGAGCTTACTTCAAGGCCGGGAGATATAACATTTTTTACTACATTGTTATACAATCAAGGCCAACCCTCTTTGATTTGACCTCTGGTTCGTGCAGGAACTTTGCTAGCAATATCAAGCCATACCGTCCCAGGCCCTTAATTATAATGAAGATTTTTTTTTTTAACGAAAGGCAGGACCTATCTACTGCTCTTCTTTCTTATCTTATGGTGAATATTTTTGAGACAGGAATTATTTCTGGGAAAGACAGGTGTCCAGGCCCATAGCCAGAAAGTCTGAGGTGGAGTTACCTGCCTGGGTACAAGGAGGGTGACTAACACAGTTAAAAACAAACCTGGGTGAGACGTGATACTTGCAAATGCATTATTAAATAGGTTCTAGATCCTTTAGTATGAAAAGATGTGCAAGGATAAGGCAAGTGCATGCTGGTGAGACTGATAGTCAAATCTGTCCCTGATGTGAGGGGAGACGAACTGAGACTGTGCCTCCATGTGTCCTCCTGTTGGAGGTAAAAAGTTTTCCTACACACATAAGGGTGCATCTCTGCAACTATCAGCTCAGCTGAAACCATTTCATTATGTGCCTTTGCTCCCTTATAAAAGCTGTGTCAAAAGTCAATAAAATAAGCAAGAACAATCTGATAACTCATTGTCTTTCTTTGAGAACATCTGTTTTCATAGGCAAAATGTTTTATACTAAGAAAGGTCATGAAGACTCTGTTCTGTAGATCTTGCAACTTTTGTTAAACAACTCTCACGCACATCTTCTCTCTCTGTTCATGTGCCACTGAAAGTTCTACATATATGCTACTGTTTCATATAAACCTTGTCCATCTGACTGATCTTTTGCTATTCAGCTTGGCTGAAAGCAGAGTTCATAGAACCGGACTCTTTTTGCAAAAAGTGTTGTATGTATATGCACGTGTGACTCCTTCCTAACTTGACTCAGGGCCCCAATCCAGCTCTGTGCTCTTTTGGGATATTTCAGTCTATGCCAACATCCCCTTTCCCTGTAACTTGAAGACATCTCAATGGAAAGTTAGGGAGACACAATGCTAAGGAGGAATTATTATCAAGAGGAATTATTATAATTAACTGGGGTAGGATGCATAATTTTCAATACTGTCAAATTAAAATGAGAAGGAGGACAGGTATTTCATAAGGTTTATGTAGGAATCCAGAGGCACTGGCAAGGGCAGGCAGAGAGTTTAAGTTTCTGAGCAAGCATGTGCTTACCACTCAGGAGCAGCTGATTCCGCCGGTATGAGGCTGGCAGCGGGCCAACATCTTCTAGTCTATGGCTCATTACCCGTGAAAGGTGACCAGTGTGAGAAAGGCTTCCCACAATAATGCTATGCAAATACACCGGCTCAATGAAGTAGCTGAGGAGAGCACCTTGCAACCCGAGAACATTCCACCTGGGAAAGAAATTCAACATTGAGAAAGGCATTTGGAATGGCAGGAAATGACAAATGAGGAAAGTTATGGAGTCTTACAAGCAGAAGGAACGGGTATATGCTGAAGGAAAGCAAACAGAGCTGGTCTCCCAGTAGAAATGATGGAGTGGGCTCTCCATCTGAGTGCATGACTTGTAGAACATTGCATGGACATCTTAATTCTAATACTGGAATGCAGTCACCTCATGGTAGCAAAACAAACTCTGCAGAACTCATTTCCGCATGATGGAGCTGTGCCACTTCTGGGACAGGATGGTAGCAGTTGGCAGGTCATGTTTCTGTATGATGTTATCGCCATCCTACTGCCATCCTGTCTTCAAGTGTTGTGCTCATGCAGTTTTCGCAAAACGGAAAAAATTCGTTTTGCGCCTGCAATTGCACGGTGCTCCCATTATTCTCAGCCAAGCAGAAGCCACGGAAGTGCAATGGTGATGCCTCCTTCCATAGTGCAGCAATGGAAAGTGCCTTGCTGCACTGTGGAAAGAAAAGGTGGCGCCATTGTGCTCCCTTCTCTATGGTGCAAACAGGTGCAGAGGGGAGCATTGCTGACGTGCTCCCTTCCAGACCCAGGATTGCAGCGCGATGACAAGGAAGAGCGTCATCATGCAGAAATGGCCTCAGTAGACACAATCTAGCCATAGCTCACCACTTTAAGGTCCCACTGATTTCACTTGAAGGTCAGTAGATGTACACACACAACTGAGTCTTCCACTGAAACCATTCAGATTTAAACCAATTATTTTTCACTCATTGTGTCTGCTGTACGGAGGACTAGGCTGCCAGACCTTCTTGTCCTTACACCATTGTAGGCCTATTGCAGCAAGTGGAATTGCAGTGAAAAAACATCAACCAAAAAGTGTCCCAAATAATAGTATAGTCTAAATATTATATAATTAATTGCCATTAGCAAAGCAGACAATATTACCCCAGTGTTTCCTAGTTGCCAGTTAGCCCCAACTGGGTGTAATGGCAGAAAGCCTGTGCATCTAAAAACTTATGTGCCCCAGTCATGTTGACTTGCAGCTGGAGGGGAAGAATCAATGTCCAACATCAAAAGGGGCAAAGAGGTATGGAGTACAATTTTCTTTCCCTTTGGTCTCTTATTTCCCTACAGATCTTCCAAATGTTTTCCATCTGAGCTAAGCACAGGAATTGGAGTTTGGCTGAGAGGAAATACACCTGAGTGGATAAACTTTAGCAACTACTGCCAGCAGAGTGATGGTATAAGGAAGCTCTATTACTGGAATCTTCTCCTCAGTCAACCAGTGGCCATTTTGCTTGGAAGGAACATAGCTGTGGATACCTCTTTATGCAATGTTTTGCAAGGTCCTTCTGCCAGTCTAACTCCCAGTTATAGGTCATGAGGATGATTCTGGCCAGAGTGATACTTACAATTTCTTACTCTTTAGCTATTATAATGGATTCTCCTGTTTTTATTTGATGGGCCCAATCTGTCTTTAAACATGCACATCTGCAGCCATTGTTGAACCTTAGTTTCTAAGTGCTGGTGTTGACCCTTCATACCCTAAGCAGCTTGGGTCTATGTCATGGTAGAGAATGGAATTTTCCATAGCAGCCTTCCAGCATATTAATGTTTTCAAGTTACGCCCCATTCTTGAGCTTTCCTTTGCCTTTGTTGCAGGGTCTTTGTCAGCAGCAGCACTTTGTTTGGGGAATGGTTTCCTCTATTGCTGTCTCTCTACAAGCACTGAGCAAGCAGGTTAAAGTTTTCCTATTTGGTCAGTTCTTTGTTGGGTCAAAATAAAGAAAATACCAAGAGCATGATTGTCTCCCAGAAAACTTAGTCCAGATATACATAATGAATAACCCCATTCCTGAACAGCACTCCTTAAGAAACACTTTAGCACAATATTTGTCTTTTGCAAGCTTAGTGGTTCATGAGCCAATATATGTGACATTTTAGAAAAGGTTAGAGAAATTTTGCTATTTAAGGCAGCATCCAGCGGTTGCCATGCTTTTAAAAAAATGCATTTAAAGTGCAAATCTTTACCAGCAGGAAGCATTATGTAGCTAATTTCTTACATCATTGTTCTTTTCATTAATTAACATTTCTCAACCGTTAGTGCAATAATTGCAGTGCCTCTGTGCTGTATGTCTCTTTCCATGATTAATAAGGAGCCATTATACTTCCCTTTCCTGAAGCAGTCAATTAACACGAAATACTTTCCATTAATTACCGAATGTTTAAAACCAGCATGCTGTACCTGGAGAGCAATCTGCTCATAGAACCTGTGACAAAAATTGCTTTCATAAGTTCTCTTAAAATTTTATTCCATGTGTGTGCACATGCACACTCATACATACGCACCCACACACCCAAAGAGCAAACCACAGGCTATTTAGTTGGCTGTATTAATTTGCTTCAGAAGTAAGGCCTGCGAATGAGAAACATCTTTTAATCTCATGGAAGACAAGGCAGCCATCTGGCTGCTGAGGATTTCAGAGTGAGACTGCCCCTCTCTTCCTCTCTAAATGCAGGTCATTAAAGTAATGTGTTCATCCTACATAAAACTCAAATGGAAGATAAAAGGTAATATTTATATACAAACAATTTAGTCCCACCATTTAAACAGTCATTGGTTTTATGAAACATTTGCTTTAGTCTTTCAAATTTACATACCTTCATTTGGGGGATTAGATATATATTTGGGGGAGAATATAGGTGTGTGTGGTCATTTCTGTACATTGCCTGCCTGCCTGCCTGTCTGCCTGCCTGTCTATCTAATTTAGAGGCAGATCTTATCACACTGAAAAGAACCAAAAACTTTGGAGAGGAAATAGCCAGGTTCAGAGTAAGATAGTTTGGGATTAGTTTCATAACAGAGTAAAATAACCAGAAGACAATGTTTTGCTTCTGGTTAGGAAAAAATGAACAATCTCAATATCATTTCTGATATCAAATTGAAAATATCTTCCTTGTTTAATTTACAGAAACAAAGAACAAGATATACAGAGAAGGCATTGACCTTCTACCTAGAAACGGTGATGCCATGGCACAGTCAATTGGAACTGGCTATTTGGTAACTTGGAATGAGGACATTACCCATAAGCTTCACTGGCCCTCTAACCGTACTGGCTATGGGACAATGTAATTGTTTCTAGAAAGAAGTTGTCTACTTAAAGCAACAACAACAATGGCTGGAAACATGTTGGGGAGTTATGAGTGCATAAGCACCGTAGTTATGGTGCTATACTGTGACTCCTGTCCCAGTACCCTAATCCCCACTTACTGGGTGGCAGCTGCTGTGACTGGTGAGGGTCTGTTCCCCTGTTGACCAGGAAGTGGTTAAATGATGTTCCCACTCCCTCCTGTGAGTGATCTCTAGTGAGCCAGGCAGAATTCACAATTCCCCCATATGCTGGAGATCACTAATGAGAACGTGGATGGAACCATCAGTTAGGTGCTTCGTGATCGACAGGGGAACAGACTTCCATTGATCACAGTGGCTGCTGCCTGACAAAGTGGGGGTGGGGGGACTTGCACAGTAGCTATGTATTCCCTAAACTAGGGACTTTGTAGGGATTGTGAATATGAAGCAATCATGAGTGGGTAACTCTAGGTTATGCATTCATAAATGTCCAACAGGATTCCAGTCAATATTAAAAAGTAGCACTGAAGCATCAAAACACCTTCTGGGGACAGAAGCAGGAAAGGGAGCGCGTATGGCCAGGGCCCGACGGGAGTGATGAAGCTGAGTTGCTGCACAACGATGATGGGGAGGGTGATAACTTTCTCTCCTTTTGCACCACCCTAGGGGAAAAATCAGCAGAGCATGGCATATGTGTTTTTCAGTGGCAGAAAATGTTCACAAACTCTGCCTCCTGACTTCAGCTAACCATTATGTCAGACTACAAGGGATGGGTGTGAGGGAGCAATCACTTGTTTTAAATGTTTCTGCATTTTAAAACTGCACCCCACCCTGCGCATGCAATGCTAGTTGATTGAGGACAAGGCTATGCTAGCCTTTATGGGAGTTAGGTTTTTGTTTTTTCTTTTAATAAAAAGCTTTCAGAACAGCAAATGCCTTCCAGACCTCTGATGTTAAGAAACAGTTTTTATCATATCATCTGCTTCCCATGAAATGGGCAGAGTTTGGCAATGTTGCTTGTTTGGACGACAGTGCCCAGAATCTGCTGCTCAGCAGGGCTATTGGTTGACAGATTCTTTCAATCTTCCCCTCAGTGGTCCTACTGGTTGATAAAGAGCTGTAGCTCCTCAAAAGCAGCATCGTCAAACCCTGGTGGTTGTTGTTATGTGCCTTCAAGTCATTTCTGGCTTATGGTGACCCTAAGGCAAACCTACCATGGGATTTTCTGGGGCTGAGAGTCTGTGATATGCCCAAAGTCACTAGGTGGGTTTCCATAGCCGAGCGGTGAATCAAACCCTGGTTTCCAGGGTTGTAGTCCAACGCTCAAACCATGCTGGCTCCCTCAAACCCTGGAACTAAATAGGCCTAAATAGGAACAGGAAATAAAACTTGAGTCTCAGAAACAATTCATGGCTTTTTAGGAACATAAGCATTAAAAGTGATGCTAATTTCTGAAGGAGGTCGCCTCTTTAGACATTTGAGGACTTAGCTGTGATTCTGCTGCTTTCTCCACAGATAGCACTTTCAAAATTAACATCAATTATGCAGGCTAAATGCACTGT
Organism: Cyclura pinguis; assembly: GCA_030412105.1. Taxonomy (NCBI): domain Eukaryota; kingdom Metazoa; phylum Chordata; class Lepidosauria; order Squamata; family Iguanidae; genus Cyclura; species Cyclura pinguis. Next base: position 124,548,257 of record CM059604.1, on the reverse strand, counting down.
TACATTCCGGGCTCTCAATATATCAAAGTGACTTGTCTTGGGAAGATGTATGATGGATTGTTTGACGTTTTCTTTTAATTGTGCAAGACTTTTAAAATGCCCCTTTCAAGGACATGTTCCCCGCTTAGATAACTTATCATTTTTGATCACTTTTGCCATTAAGGGAAAACTGACATATGAAAGGATAGTTGGATGTGGAGCCTACTTCAACTGAAATGTGTGGATATAAGCCAAATTATCTTCACTGAATCCAGAAGATCTGGGCAGGTTTAGAGTCCAAACCCTTTGGCTTAAATCACACTGTGGACGGGGCTGTTAGTCTATAGATTTTTCTCTAAGTGTCTTTAGATTCCCCCCCTCTAAATATCTTACTGTGAAAATCAATAAAGTTGATTCTTAAACCTCTCTTTGTTTTGAGTATGAGGAGGGAAGAACAGCCACTCTGAGCTAAGAGGCAAATACGCATCTTTTCTCTTCACTGCAATTTTTATTGCACAAGAGTGGAAGAAATCCTTCATTCGGTTTTCAGTACAGATAACTCCTATCTAAATATATGTGGCTCCCATCTGTCAATAACTGAAATGCCAGAAATGATATTGAAGGAACCTCGGAGAAGCTAGCCTTCCATTCACTAGATGGTATTAAAGCGGGAAAGCAAACCTTATTCACTACTATGTTCAGCTCAGCTGGAGGGGAGAGTATCAGGTGCTCTCTTTGGTGCTGAATAAAGCCAGCTTCTCTGTATCCTAGCTGCTTCCAGCAATACTGGGGGAAATAGCCCAGTTAGATTTTCTTCATAATCTCTTTCCTTCTCTCCATGGATGTCTCACATTGGGTTCCCAAAGCGCCATCAACTTGCCCCAATTCTAAATCCTTCCATCTCCACCATCCCACCCTTTTCTATCCTCCCACTTTTAAATCAAAAGTTGTGTTACAGTCCTGAGGAGAGCTTAGAAATATTATTATTTTGGACTACAAGTCTCATAATCCCCCAGCTAGCACGGCTACTGGCTATGGAACTGTGGTTCAAGTAGATAATGGCTGATATCACAACTAGGGTAGACCCATTCAATCAGTTGTTGAATCGTGAGTCAACATGTAGGTAAACCCCATTGATTTAATGGGTCCACTTTATTCAGAGCTAGCAACAGGATTTAGGTCAATGTTTCCAAGTTCTGATCTTGAGCAAATTTGGAACTAACTGGGCAACAACACACGGAGGGGAAAGAGCTATAGTCCCTGATTTTCAAGAAGTAATTATCTAGTTCAGTCCTTGGCATCAACAGTTAAAAGAATCTCAGGAAGCAGAAGTGGGCAAGATAGTTATTCAAGACCTGGTGAACCAATCTTAGGCCCTTTCTGCACAAGGCCGATACATTGCAGTAGTGTCGTATTGTTGCTTTTACATCTGCATGTTAAACCGGTTTGACATCATTCTGTCCTCCGTGGTTCTGCACGAGTTGAGGTCTCAATGTGGGTAACATCAATATTAAACTGATGTATTGTAAAAATGGAAAAACTCCTATGTAAACCACCCAAACCGTTTCTTCTGTTTTTTCCTACACGCAGAAGCGTTACATCAATTCACACCACTTGCGCTAAAACACAGAAACGGTTTCCACAACTTTTTTTTTTAATTGACCAATCAGCAGCCGCAGGGTGGAGCGAGGGAGGGGAATAGAAATTCCACGAGAATTGACAATGCGGAAGCTACAAACGATTTTCTCCACTTTGCTTCGGTAGAAACCGGAGGGTGTGCAGATAGGAATTGGGGTAAGTTGGAGTAAAAAACACTGCTCATGACACGTAGTGAAACGCTCCTTTACTCTAGTGAAGAAATGGCTTTAGTAAAAGTTTGCAATTTTTTCAAATTTTTCAAGAACATTAAAATATTGGCATGTTGCCTTCTAATCTCAAACATGACTTTGGTAGAGGTATTCACTGGACCTAAATAGACCACATGAGCATGGCAGTGCAAGCCAAGAAACAAAAAACAGGCATCCACCAAGTCAGATATATTTCTTGGAGCTATTCTTTGAATTTAAAATGCCTCTAATGTTACAAACAACCACATACATGTCATCTACCATCTTAGACCCCAAGTTCAAAGTGTTGCTTATTCTGGGAAACTGGGGGTTTTTCAGGTTGAGTCAAAGGAGTTCTAATATTTTTCTGCCTCTAGCAAGAAGTGGGTTATGAAGCCTTTATGCTTTGAACTGCTGGAGCCAAGTACTGACATCTACTCCCCTGAGTGTTCAGCTCCACAGACCCTTGAAATGAGTGCAACTTGCATAGGAGCAGAACTGGGTTGGTTTTTGCAAACCTTAGTAAGTTCCATGTGTATTTGTCATAAGCTTTTCTTGTTTACTGTGCCAGAGATTCAGGCAGACAATTATCCAAGCTTCCTCCCGAATTTTCACGCAATAAGGATTGTTATTTATGGTTGTCTGTACTCTCCAGGACACCTGCCGCTTTTCTAGTTATATGACAAATCAGCTATTATTGGATTGGAAACTGGAACTACTGCATTAAGGCCTGATCTGTACTTTAGATAATGGATGGCTCATATTTTTGTACTTGATAGTGAGGGGCTGAGACCAAATCCTGATTGATGCAGAAAGGGGTTAAATAAGAGAGAGATGATTGTAAATTGACTCGTGCCACATGCACCAATTGTCTCTGGTCGAACAGCTAGCTGCGTTAATTGATTTCCACTTCCATTAATATGGAGCTTTCAAGTGGTTTGTTTTCAAAAGCTTCAGAATCCAGGATCAAACCTTCCACAGCCTACTGAGGAGATCCCAATAGTCTATCACTAAAATGCTTGTGAAAGCTTTAATGTTTTCTGTCTTTTTTCTCTTGCATGCAGCTCACTTTTCCTTACCCCATTGTGGACGTAAGGTATTTCTTTCTTTATGTTACAGCTTTTCTCAGAGGTGGTATCAAGGCAGGAGAATACATCTTTCTGGGATTGGAGGGCATATACTGTACTCCACAGACCCACTGGGGACTGTGCCATCACAAGATTTGTCATTACCACCACCAAATCTGCTGTTGCCACATCTAAGTTAGCACTAACTGCGGTGGCTCTCCATGGCGCAGGAAGAAGTTAGGCCCTCCTATCACACCAAAGAGCCCTATAATAACACAGGCCTGATAATCTGTAATAATATCATTCAATTCTGCTTTGGTCAAACCTCACCTGGAATACCATGCTCCATTCTGGGCCGCACTATTCAAGAAGGGTATTGACAAGCTGCCTGAAGGAGATGACTAAGATGGTAAAGAATCTGGAAACCAAGCCCTATGAGGAATTGTTGATGGAGCTGGACATGCTTAGCATGGAGAAAACAAGACTGAGAGGTGATATTATTTGTTGTTATTATCTGCAATCAAGTTGACTCAGACTTCTGGCAACCCTATGAATGAGAAATATGGCCTACAGCATCTGGTGTTCCTTGCTGGTCTCCCATCCAAGTACTAATTAGGGCTGACCCTGCTTAGAATCCAAGATTAGACAAGATCTGGTGCCTTTAAGATCAGATGGCCCTTGGGGTACGATTTCACTATTCTGTTTCTTGTCCAGATGTAACAGGAAGGGAAGGGAGGAAGCTGGTATAATTTTGTCACTGCTGATTCTACAATGATGGGATTGCTGTGTGGTCAGCAAAAGTGGGGTACAAGGGCCACAGACAGCCCATGGGCTATGTGTTGAAAGACGAAAGAAAGAAAGAAAGAAAGAAAGAAAGAAAGGAAGGAAGGAAGGAAGGAAGGAAGGAAGGAAGGAAGGAAGGAAGGAAGGAAGGAAGGAAGGAAGGAGGGAAAAAGAAAAGAGAAGAAGCAACATTCACATACACATACATATAAAATACTTAAGTATACTAAAGATCTTAATTTGGGCATGTACTTTCAGTTTTTTGTTCCTTATCATCCTTGCATTGTCATTGCTAGTTAACCTATATATAATGTAACACCAAGCACCACGTTCCCACTTGAGACACATAGGGAGCTATCAGGTCTCCAGAAACCTGGGAAGCTAACAGACTCCCAGTGTTGATGCCTATCCTAGGACACTTGTGCCATGTCTATGAGCTGCCATTTTGAATTTTCTACAGTGCTGCAGAGGGAGATTCCACTAGAGGAATTAGTATAGTACTTTGCAGATACCTGCTGTTGATGGCAGCTCAGAAATCACTGACATATGAAGGCTCACACCATAGAAAACTGGGCCAGGTATCTCCCTCAAGCCTGGGGCTGGCCCCATGGAAGATACAGTCATTTTTAGAAGCAAAAATATCTTCCAGTTTGGGAGAATGAGAGTTTCCAAATTTGTTAACAGCTGCTGAGAATGCCTCTCAACACACTTGGTGCACAGAAGGTAGGCCAGAATACTAGCAGAATTTACCTGTGATTAAACATTTAGCGCACAAAAAAGTTGCCGAATGCCAGAAGTTGCTGAATGCCTTGAATAATAATAATATCAGATTGATGAAACTGCTTATTTTTGCTTATAAATATCTTGTAAGCAAGGAAATATGATAACAGCTGTTGGATTAATTATTAACTGTGCATTATTTGCTTGGCTCCCATAATACTTGCCAGTTCACCAGAAAACAGCTACTCTGGTAAATCATGCAAAACAAGTGCTTTTGAAGCTTTAACTGTGACAGTTTTTTTTTAAATAACTTTCCCAAGCCAAGTCTCCAGCTCAGTTGTCCACCCCACCCCCCCGTGTATAGCACACCACACCATCCATGCCAGTTGTTTTCTAATTGTAGTCAGCTAGATTGTATTCCTGACAACATCTTATGGCAGAGATGGGAAGTGTGCGGCCCTCTAGATGCTGTTGAAATGCAATCTAGACCAGCCCTAGCTTGCCTAGAGTAATGAGGAATGCTGGGAGTTGTAGGTCTGAGAAAACCTGGCAGAGGTTACTGCAGCTGTCTGTCTCAGTATGCTGTGTAACCTGGAGGAGGCTAGACATGTTGTTACTTATCACACCACTCGCTAGAACCTTGAAAATGACTCCATGGAGGTGGGAGATTTCAAAAGCAGGATTTTGGAATGTAGCACTGAGATAATGTTGTAGCTCCATCTCCCAGTGCAGGATCTCAGTGTGCAAAAACCCATATTTTGCACAAAACCCTCACATGTGTTTTTGTGCAAAACGGTGCTTTTGCACAAAACTCATCATTTTGCCTGCAACTCACCATACATATTTCTCAAGTGTTTTTCTACATAAAATTCCAATTTTGTGCAACCCCTCTCATGTGGCTAATATTCTTATTGAGAGACTTGTGTTTCATAGTTACATTTTCTTAGCTACATCTCCCAATGCTAAACCCCCAAATCCACCACGCAGCCACCAACATGGCCCAACGTTTCTGTGTTATCAGAGAGTGGTGAGGATCAATGGGGACAAGTCCAGCTGTCTTCCTATAGTTGGAAATGCTGTGACAGGCAATGGCAGGGATCTTTATGCAGGTGATATTCTTGCAGAGCATTCAGTTAAAGGAAAGCAGCCAGACACGTCCCTCTTGATCCCCATGTTCTCTGACAACATGCAAATGGTCATGTTGTGGGGGGAGGGAAGCTGCACTGAATACAAAGTATAGCTTTTTGGGGTGTGGGATTTTGGTTGACATATGGTCAGAATTTAATTCTGCCTCTGCAATGACCAAATGAGTGACTTGTGATGACTTAAGTCTGACCTATTCTATCATAATTCACTAACAGCCATGTGTATTTCTGGAATGGCTTTGAGTGAAAAATGGGGAAGGCATTGCTTAAAACCTCCAAAATTTTTGCAAAAAAGCCCACTGCATCTAGAAACACACACGTTGTGCAAAAATTGTGCACAATTTTCTGCACAGAATTATTTCCTGACACACTTCAGTATGCAAAAATTTTACCTTTGTGCTGTTTTTCTTGGCTAGGTTTCGTAGATGCCAGGGAATTTTTTTTTTTTTTACTTTAAAGCAGGAAACAAATAATTGCAGATATTCTTTCCATTCCTATTCCCTAGTTCCAACTATCCGAAGCAGCAGACTTGGGAACTGAGCCTTTAAAGATCTCCACTACTTACTGAGGGAGTGGGGCAGTGGTTGGGAGGAGCTGTCAGGTCTAGGAGGAATATAAGGGCTCAGGTAGAGCTGGAATCATGTTGAACCAGGAGATGTCTGTGCATAGTGATCTGTCCAGGGTCCTGAAAGACTGGGCTCTGGCTACACTCTTATTCTACAATTCAAAGTTCTCAACCTGTGACTGGATGTTTGTTCTCTGCCTGTCTTGTCTCTGGCTTTCACCATCCACTGTTGGAGCTGGGTTCTCCCACAGTTCAACCACATCAAGATGGCACAGGAAAAGGAACAATTGCTTTTAGCTGAGATATGCACTGTACATTCCATCCACTGAATGCTACCCAAAATGACACAGTCACAATGAGTTCTTCCTCACTCTGCCATAACATAGTCCATTGGACTATTTGCCATAGTCCAAATATGATGCACTCCTCCAAAGCTGTGAGCTTTTTCTCTCTTCCCTACCACAAAAAAAAAAAAAAAAAAAAAAAAAAAAAAAAAAATCTAATGACTAGGGTCAGGAGGAATGAAGTTCACCAGGTGGCAAGACTGCATTTTGGGGTAAATAATTCTCCAATCTGGTACTCTGCAGATGTTTTGGACAACCACTCTCAGTAGCTCCAGTCAACATCACCAATTGTCAGAGATGATAACAGTCACAAACATCTGGGGGACACCAGGAAGGTTGTCCTATTCATTATGGCTGCCAGTGAAAAATGCAATACAGGGATAATTCTCCCAATATATAGGTCACTTCTTCAGAGTCCTAAATTGAGGACAGATTCAGCAGCATGAAAGATGGGAAAAGTGATGGAGAAGTAGGAAGAGACTGAAGCTACCTCCAGCCTGCACATAGGTGCAGAAAGATCTTCTTGGAGGAAGTATCTCAGAGAGAGCTCTAAAAGAGATCATTGATAATAATCTCACTTTATATTCCTTCCTCTCTGACAACACAGGAAGAACTGTCTAAAATACCTATGCACACTTTCATATTAATGTGTAATTAATAAGTAATAACATCAACAATTAGCATACTTTGAACATCAAAACAGGAGTTTCTCTTTTGATGCTGGAGACAGAAAACATGACAACATGTCACATTATTTCAGAGTTGTGGAGGAGTGTAAGGAGTCTTGAAATAGTCAAGACTGAACTGGTAGTGGATAAAGTCAGATTTGTTCGGAGAATAGAAAATCAGCTTTGGACACTCTATATTGCAATTGATTTTCCCATCAAGATTAAAATATAATACCAGTTTCTGAATGTATATTTAATTTACTATCTATTGACATTCAGAAAACCAGAGGCAGTCACATCTTGACTTGGAAGCTTTAATTTATTTAGTCATCCTCTTCTCCTGATTGAGATTTGATTTGGAAAGTTTGATCATACTCAGATGCAACGGGGAAATGTTGTTGGAGGCTTTTATCCTACCTCTTTGAGACATTTTGCTAAGGGAAGATTTGATCCAATGTTACTCTGAGACTATTTCATTATCTGTGTCAGATTATTTTGGTGTATTGTCATTGGACTCTCTTATTATTCCTACAAATAGATCATTCATGCAAAAACTCATTTTGATTGTACAGTGCCATTGACTGCAACCAGGTCACCCAGGTAAACTAAGACCAAAAAGTGGTATTTTTCTGTCAGCAACATCAGCCATCAGAAAAACCACACTACCCCTTCTGTAAAGCATTACTGTTCTCTTACACAGAGCAACTTAAGGAATGAGCATATGTAAACCCCATGAATTGCTTTGTTTAGTTCTCTAGAGGCAGAGCTACTCAAGAAGAAGCTTGGAGGAGAAAGAATTACCTTTTGTTATGCTGAAAAGCTGAAAGTTGGGGAGCTGAATAAGAACTCTGGGCTGACCTTGAATCACCTTGAATATAGTACATTGAATTGATATATATGCACAGTTGATTAGCAAGGGGAGTTGGAATCAATTTTTGCATCTCTGGCGTTATTCCTTGTATTTGCATTGCTACTACAACGCCACATCCTTCAAACTGCAATTTATAAGTTGGTCACTGTTGGTCGTGCAGTTCTCTGCAAAGGAGTAATTCTGAAGTGCTCAAAACCCTGGTAAACCAGAAGAATATTTAGACTGGCAGACACCAAAGATTTGCAAGCAAACACTGGATATGCCTCTTTGATTTAAGAGATATTGTTGGCTGCATTGTTCTTTTGTTGAACAAAAAGAGTTGGTCCAGACACTGTTGGACCAAAATTCCCATAGTTTTTGATCACTGGCCATGCTAGATAGAGCTGATGGAAATGGAAGTTATACAATTTTTATGCATTTTGTCTGAACCAATCGATCCTGTGTGTAAGTGTGAGCACTGAATACCCAAAGGAGTTTTCCACAGTTGGTACCAGGACATGTTTAATAAACATCAGTGCATGGAGAACTTCTGAATAGTCAAGCCAATGTTCATGGAATACTTTAAAAGGCAGTGACTATATAGCAAGTCTACCATTTTCTTAGCACATAAATTATTTCTCCACTAGGAAACGCAAGCTTTTCCAATATGATTAACACTTCTATGTCTGTTGTCACTTGTTTTACAATTTTGCTATAATTTTACCTGGCAATTTTGTCTGTGCAAGACATTGTGACTAGCTGCTCTCCCAATAACACACCATCCCATGTCTGGACTGCACTGGGACATCGAGCTGGGACGGTTCCTTCCCCAGATTCGATCTTTGTGCGAAGATGACCACGGTACTTTCTTACTATGTGCTTGATGCTGTTCACTGGGTTGAAAAGAAAAGAAAGGAAAAGAAATGTAGTGACACAGAAGCAGCAGCAGCAGCAGCAGTAGCAACAACAATAACTATTAAAAGTATGTATCACCAAAGTGGAATTGTAATATACCAAGTGTGAGTGGAAGGCAAATTTTAGAGCTTCCCTGTTTCATCCAATATATATGGCAGATGGCAAATGAAGACTTCCATGCTTTGCTTGTTTGTCTGTGACCCACTAAAGTTGGTAAGATTTACTTCTGACTAAATATTGAATTGCAAACTTATGAGCACTTACCAAGGAGTACTATCTGTTGAACTTTGTGATACTTCTGTAAAGATTTCATATGATTAATCTGCATTGTTTTAACTTGAACTGCAGTCACTAGCTTTTATATAGGAACAAAACATTCTAAAATCTTAAAAATGGCAAATAGTATTAAGATAATGGAAACTTCTTTTCATACTATAAGTTTGTATTTTTCTAGCTTCTTTCCATATTCACACTTAACATGCAGGCAACAAAGGTAGGACAAGCAGTGAGGTCTCGCTGTCCCATCTCTGCTTCCACATGTGGAAGGGAACTTCAAGCTAAATCTAGCCCTTTTGGAAACCCAGGCCAGCCCTTTGGGGTTCCCTGAGGGGCCAGACCCCCTGGCATCATCATTTAGTGACTCCATGACATCATCACTTTTCAAATTTCTTCATTTTTTCTCCCATTCTACAAGGTTGAAATACCTTTCTAAAGGGTTAGTTACAGCCAGTAAGCACTGTAATCACTCAATCAATCACAAATCACCAAGCTATTATTTCCAGTCCCACTTTTTTTTTTTTGCCTCTGGCCCCACCTATCACTGGAATGTGGCTGCAGAAACTCAGTGCAGCCCTGGGCGGAAAGATATCCTCCCTCCTTTGGTATATAGCATGTGAAGAGGGACAGAGTGACAGGACTAATTGTGTGAAGAGGAGATGGGGACTGGCTGGGCAAAATGCCTAGGGGGCAAGCATGAAGGTGGGAAGCTGGCATGTTAAATACTGGGAGCTACAATTCAATGACATCTAGAGTGTTGCTGTATTTGTACTCGAGAGTTTTTAGGACTGCACATCTAGGCATTAGCTTTCTTTCACCTGAGTTCTGATTCTTCACCATGCAAAACTCTGTCTGAACAAAACTTACCATGAAAACCCCATGATAGGATCACCTTAGGTCGCCATAAGCCAGAAATGACTCAAAGGCACTCAACCGCAACAAAATTGTAGGAGCTAGTCAGAGCCTGGTGATTTAGCCTGTTGGACGACAACTCCCAGAATTTTCCACTGGCCATGGTGGCTGGGGAACTGCAGGACTTGTAGTCCTCAAAAGAAAATTCTTCAGGCTCTGGAGCTGGTTGTACTGTGTCTGAATCCAGCAATAACCTCCTTTGCCCAACACTTTTAAAGTCTTGCACACATTGTGGCAGCAAGGATGGAAACTGCTGAGCTAATGCTGCATCTTTCAGAAAACAGCTGCCCTCTGGTAAACTTTCAGATGTTCCATTACGTTGCTCAATTTTCTCCTTGTTTCATCCTTCCCAACAGAAAGGAACTCACACCTTGAAACTATTTTCCTCCTCCTCTTCCTCTTCCTCTAACCCCAGCTGGCCTACTTTTTGATTTTCAGCTCTGAAGTCCTCAAATTGTAACCAAGACTCTGTAGTCACTTCTATATTTCAAAGCTCAAAATGTCGAATGGGTAGAAGAGGGAGAGAGAGAGAGTGAAAGGGAGATAACATGCAGACAGAAGGCACTATCTGAAAATATCAGCAATTCCAGGACAGGAACAGATATGCTGTAATTTACATGACTTTGATTATACTAAGTAAATGTTAGCTGACAAAGATCAAAGCCTGAGCAAGGTGAACTGACAGACATAATTACCAAATGCAAACGGATTCAGGCACAAATAAGAGCCCCCTCTTGTCAGGCATTCTGCAGACTTCACTCCTACTCCAGACAGAGTCAAAAAGACATGAGACTTATAGCTTTTTTTTTAAATAGTTCACCTTCATCCACTTATATATTAGCAATAAGCAAGTGTGGCCATCCAAACGTTTTTGATCTGCAGCTCACATACTCTTTCACTGTTGGCTATGTTGGCTAGCACACACGGGAACTGTAGGATAAAAACTTCTGGAAAAGCACAGTTGCCCACTTCTCAATTAAATCAAGGATAATGAAATTGAAAAGAGCACCACAGCCCACACTAAGTCCACATTTTCTAAGGCAGAGGTGGGCCAAGGGCAGCATGTGGCCCTCAAGCCCTTGAAGTCCCCAGATGTCCTCATTTTTTTTTTAATAAAAAAAATCCTCAGGTCATTTTTCACCCGAAATCCCATTGCTCACTTCCTGTTTCTATTTCAGCCAATGTCTGGCCAGTTTTCTTGGCTTCTGGTTGTTTTCAAGATCTACGAGAGGTGATGGTAGTGAGAGAGCAAAATGATTGCATTTTTGCAGCAGTTTTAAGCTGTTTCTGGGGAAGGTAAAATTTATTTTTGAGTTTTTAAGGAGGTCGGGGTATGTTTGGGCTGCCAGATGGAGCACTGTGGAATGAAAATTATTCCTCTCCCACTGCACAGTTCTCCCTCTGCTCTAAGGCAATGATTTTTGAACTTTGGTTCTCCAGTTATTTTGGTTCTGAACTCCTAGGAACCCCAACTTGCTCAGCCATTGGTCAGGGATTCTTGGAGCTGAAGGCCAAAAGATTTGAAGAAGCAAAGACGGGGGGCCCTTATAGTGCTATTATTCTACTTTAACTGCCATGACATCATTCTGTGGAATTCTGGGATTTGTAGTTTGGTGAGGCACTGGAGCTCTCTGAGAATTCTAAATGCTTCTCCCTAAACTACAAATCCCACAACTCCCTGCAAGGTTGCCATGTCAGTTAAAGATGAATAATAGCACTATAACAGCATAGGACATCTCTGCCCTACATTGTTCTGGTGCTATAACTCTCCTTGCAACATCCTGTGGAATTCTGGGGTTTGTAGTTTACTGAGGCCATTACTGAGGCCAAAGAGCTCTCTGGCTGAGAATCCTAAATGCCCCTCCTTAAACTGCAAAGCACAGGATTCCACAGGATGTTGAAAGTGGAATAATAGCACTTTAACAGTGTAGTGCGGAAATGCCGGTAGTGTGATAGGGCCCGGAGAACCATTGCCTTAATATAGCTTTCTCCAGCCTGTTGCCTCCAAAAGTGTTAGACTACATCTCCATACCCTCCAATATTTCACAGATGAAAACCAGGACATGCATGGGCAAGCAACAGCAGGGTGTGGTCTAGGTGGTAAAAGTTATTATTGAAGAAGATTGATCAGGAGGGGAAGTCCTTGCATAAAGTGATGCACTGTTTCTTTGCAATTTAGTTTCTAAAACTAGGAGAAACTGCTTCAGTTTGCTTTTGCTGAGCCTACTGGGAGGGAAGAGATTCCAAACACTTCTCTTTTCCTACCTCCCTGCCAAGTTAACTGAGTGTAAACTACTGCCGCACTTTGAACTCTGTTTGCAGCAACTGGAGTGAGCAGAGACACAGAAGGAAAGCAGGATGAAGAGAGGGAAACAGGGACATTTTTAAGGCAGCTAAAAAACTGGGACAACAGAGGATTAACTGGGACTGTCAAACTGGGATGCTTGGAGCATATAGTTTCAGCAGCCCTACAGAAAAGCACATAGAGAAGATATATAAAGTAACTGGTGCCGAATCCATGCATTTCACAGGAAATACTTGGACCAGCATTGGCCAACGGGTCACTGGCTTCCAGTTACCATGAGTTCATTTGCAAGGCTTGCAAAGGTTTGGGGACTGCAGTTCCCAGTATCCCCTAGTCACCACTGTAGTCTTAAAAAGTAGCTTTCTAAGCTATGTGTCCATTTTCTATAAGATCTGTTTTTCAGTCTGCTTCCTATAAAGGACACATCTCAACGTGTATCTATTTATCTGCTGCTAAGACGGAAGCTTCAGACTTGTGCTTTCTTCTTCAGCTTCATTCAAATTGCTCTGGCTGTATGTCTTTCTGATTTTTGCTTCACTTATTCTCCCCCTTGATTATCTTCCACTAATTGCAGGGGGAGGGGAAAGGAGGAGAGGGGAGGAAGCAGTCAAGAGAAGGGAGCTGAAGATGCTACTTCATCCGGAACAAGATGTCAACCCGACCCCAGCATTAGAGAGGACCAATTTAAAAATCATTTGGAGTAGGTTTATGATATGTGCCTGACTAGACATTAGATGTGTAAATCACTGCTTCAAGTGTCAGAGAAAGAACACAAGAGAAAGAAAGGGGGGAAAAAAGGAAGCAGGGAATTTTTAGTATTTTTTTTTTAAATTTGGAATGCACAGAGAGGCACTCAAAAATGCAATACATTCTTAAGTTCACTTGTTTCTGAAATGATTTGCAACAGGCCAGGATTTTTGTCAATGACAGACAATAGATTTGTTTCTTTTTCTTTTTAAAAAGCAAATTAAAAATTCTTTACTTCTCCACCTTAAAAAAAAAAGAAAAACGCTGGAAATGAATGGTGATTAAACCGAATCACATGAGTAAAAACCTGTCTGAAATTCACATGTGGCTGCCTCAGAAGTTCATTTTCTTTTTCTCTGCTTCACTGGATCTTGCTCTCCCTCCCTCTCTTTCTCCCTCCCTCTCTCTTCTCCATGGAGCGGTGAGGAGGGGTAGGGGAAGCTATCATTCAGTTTTCCTTTTTTTTTTTTTTTTTTAAAATACTGGATTCTCTGTTCATCTTTATAGTTTATAACATGTTGAAATAACACTTGGAAATAAAAGTGAGTACTAACAGCAAAGGAATCCAGTAATCCTTTGGATGACAGACATTCATGCAATAATATTGCAATCTGCGTGTGGATTTCAACAAAGCCTTTCGTTGACTAATTGGTAAATGCAAACTTTTGATAAGGAGGGCTTGAAAAGTTTAAGGGATTCTTATTTAATCTGTGGCCCTTTTCACTGCAGTGGGGAATACAGTTCAGAGGGATAGATTTCAGCCTGTTGTAGCAAACCCCACAATGAATATGTCTTGGCATAAGTTTTTGTGAGATAGAACCTGCTGCACATACAATATGCACATTTGGTGAAGCTGGATGTTAGCTCATGAAAGCTTATGCCAATGTGTATATAAATTTGAGACTGGTTCAGAGAATGCTCTCCCCAGTAATCACCTGAAATATTGCAGAGGTGTCAGATTGAAATTTCTGACTCTGACCATTGTGTGTATCTCCAAGCCCACAATATGCTAATACATGTCAATTCCCTACTCAAAGGCAGGAATATTCATCCTAGTACATCAACAGCAAGAACACATTGGCTGCAATCCAACATCTCGGTGTAGCATAAGCATCACCATGTGGAAAAACAATATGCAGGACTATGCAACTCTCATGCAAAATAGCAACAGTGCATGGCACTTGTCAGTGACTGGAGTTCCATTATGCAATGAGGAATGCTCATGAGCAGTGTGAAACTACAATGCGCAATTGCAATGTACAATGTGCAACTGCAAAGTGCAACTGTAAAGTGAAATGTTGCCGTACATGCCAACTCCACTTCTTCTGCTCCCAGCAGAATATATCTGTTGCATTAGGACAAATAGGCTGCACTGCGTGTGTAGTATGAATTATGTATATGCATGTCATTAACAAAGTGTCAACCACTGCTTTCAAGGAACTGTTGCTGTCATTGTTGTATGCCTTCAAGTCCTTTCCAACTTATGGTGGCCCTGACATGAACCTCTTGAGGGGTTTTCTTAGCAAGATTTGTTCAGAGGTTTTCCTTTGCCTCCCTGAGGCTGAGAGAGTGTGGGATTCCCAGTGGGTTTCCATGGTTGAGCAGGGATTCAAACCCTGATCTCCAGAGTTGTAGTCCAATGCTTAAACCACAATAGCACACTGGCTCTCCAATGAACTATACTCTTGAAAAATTCCCCATGGAACAAATCACATCAACAATGCAAGCAGACTCTGTGACACCTCTGTGTCTTAGAGCAGGGGTGGCAGTCATGTCTTCCTCTAGATCTGTTGGTCTGTATCTCCCAGCATCCCCCACCATTGGCTATGGTGGCTAAGGATGCTGGGAGGAACAGAACAGGAATAAAGCTCAGGGTCGTTAGACAACCCCTAATATGCCAGGGCTCAGGTCCTAACCATGAGCAAAACCTCATTTATCTTCTCAAACAAACTGGGGGAAGTGGAGGCATAATGGGTCCACTCTACTTAGATCTAACCACAGGGTTCAGGCCAACTTAGTTATGACTACTGCTAAATGTAACCCCTTGATTGCAAACCTAAGGATCTGACAGGAGTGAGCAATTTGTGGCCTTCTGGAAGGTACATGTGTGTGCGTATATGTGCCTTCAAGTCACTTGTTGACTTAAGGCAACCTCTCTTTCTTCCCTCCTCTCTCCTTCCTAGCGGCCTGCAAAGCAGATATAAATAATTCTTGCCTGAGGTCTCAACTGGGGCCCTTTCACATTTCACAATTATAGCGCTATGGTTCCACCTTAGCTGTCATGGTTCCATTCTATGGGATCCTGGAAGCCATAGTTTTAGGGAGGGGTATTTAGAAGTCTTAGTGATAGAATTCTTGTGCTTCACCAAACTACAAACCCTAAAATACCACAGGATGCAGGCACGGTAGCTGAAATGGTATCATAGTGCTATAAATGCATGGTCACTTTATGTGGTCTGTGGACAAGTTCTTCCTAACCATGGCTTGTGAGACTGCAACCTTAAGCACTCGCATCAGCTTTCATTAACAAAACACCACAAAGTTTTCTCTACTGATTTTACAAAAACAAGTTATGAAAATTTCAGATTTTATGACTTTCTAGTCCTTCTCCCTCACTTGGTGTGAAAAAGAGACAATCTGTTGTTCATATCATAAGCTATACCTGAAGGCTGAAAAGACTCAAAGTTGACATTTTCAGCTTTTGGGTCCATTTTATCCCCTCCAACCTCTGAATTTGTTTGTCTCTTTGGTGATAAAATCCCTTCTCTTTTATGGATTCAAATTATATCAGAATGTCTGAAGTAGAAATCATACAAATTAATCAGAGGAATTAAGATTCTGCACAGGTGGCTTACTTGGAGATACCAATCAAAGCGAGTGCAGCTCGAAGGTTTCAAGAGTATTATTTTTAATTACTAATTGCACTCCTCATCTAAAATTAGCACTTCAGTGCCCCCATTTTGGAAATGCTGCAGGTTCCAGAGGGCAAAGCATGGGCACCTGATGAGGAGGAAAAAAAAAAGAACACTCAAAGAAAGCTTTAAAATTCTGGTAGCCATTTTCATATTTACCCCTCAGTAAATTTCTTAATAGTCACTGTTGAGAAATATGGAGGCATAATAGAATACAACAGTGTCATATTTTTATCTGTAAATTATGAATAATTATTCATAGTATTTGATTATAAGTAATGGCTACCATCCAGTTCGTGATGGGGCTTTTCAGATGTCTTCTGTGAAATGTTGCTTTACGGTTAATACGACTTTTGCTGGTTTTTTAAAAAAATCCTTTAGATGTTTTTAAAAATTTCTACTGCTTGAATGTATTTTAAAATTATTATTTTACTCAGATGTCTCTGAGTACATAAGGTTATTTTGCCCATCTTCCTTTCCTGAACTCATTAACAGTGGAGGCAACAAAAGTGTCCATCTGAAAATGGAGATATGCAGGAAGGGAACAGTCTACATTTGGGAAATCTGTACCCCTTGACTCTTCAAACAGGCAATTCCTCTATAAAAGCCACCAAAAAATAGGGAATGGAATTCTGTTGATGTCCTACACTTGGGTAAGTTCCCTTACAAATGTGATTGTACATTTTTGGGCATTCAGTAGGATGCATTCAGTTCATGGCTGCATAAATGGAGTTAAACAAATGGACACATTTCACAGGGACCTAAATTCTATTGTCAATCCCAACAAGAAGAGAACCATTAAATTAACTGGATTTACCTATGTGTTGGCTCATCATTCAACCCTTGATTCAATGGGTTTACTCTCTAGAATTCCAGCCATGCCGTTGCACATTCTTGGATGTTGTGTAACAATTTATCTGTGACTTTGGTGTGCTGCTTGAATCACTGATGCCACTCCTTGTTCCTTAATGAATGTATCCTTGTGTATATATAATTGACAGTGTTTTTGAAATGATAGAGACTTGTACCAGGGAGACTAGGGCCCTTTCTGCACCCTACCTGCTCCCGGAGGTGTCCCACGGGGATCTCAATAGTGGTTCTCCTGGGAGAGGAGTGTGACAGAAGGACTCCTTTCTGCACCGGCTGCCTGCGCGAATGCAGGAAGCACAATGGCCACGCCTCTTGCTGCCACAGTGCAGACAGGTACTGTCCAGGCTGTGCTGTGGCAGAAAGCACAGCCATTGCACTTCCCGACCCTCGGCAGCTCAGGTAGGTGTGGGTGGGCAGTGGGAGGGCGGTGCGATTGCTGGTCATTGACGGAGAGAACCCATCAATCATTTGCAGCATGATCGCACTGCCTGGGGACCGGAGAAGGACAAGACCGAGATGACCTCATGTAGAACTGTAGTCCAGGTCCCATCCTTCTCCTGTCTCCAATGCAGGACAATGATGTCCTGCTGAAAGCGCCTTGTACTTGATATATATTACTTATATTTCAAGAAACTTCTGCAAAGAGCAAACAAATTTTGAGGGAAATTCTGCATAGTTCTTACATCACTGAATTATTTTTCTGGCCCATGGAGTTCTCATTGTACCTCGTGGATATTGCTTCTGGAAACTATCCAGTTGGAAACCAAATATTCAGAAGACCAACAGATTCAATCAATGCAGTATTAGTGACTCCGACTGGATTACAACTATAGAAACCTCTTTAACTGAATCAACATGAATAACAATAAGCTACTTTTGTAGCTTAAAGAGAATTTTAGGCCATGTTTGGTGAATGCATCTACACCAGGGTATACAGACTTTGGCCTTATAGGAACTACTTCATTTTTCACCATCTGAAATGTGTGGTAAATGACATGCAATGAAAAGAACTCTGAGTCTTGTAAATGTTTATGAGATTCAGAACTGAATAGAGCTTGTAATTCTTCCATGCATAAATCTACTCCGGATTATTACAAGCTTTCATCATTTGAATATTAAATTATGGAGGATGGGGAGCATGTTTTTCTGCTATTGTTATTAAGCATTAGAAATCCTTGCCAATACAATCGAAAATACTCAAAAGATCTCCCTCTAGATCCAGATCTTCCTTCTTGTCATCCCAGTCTCTTCTCTCAAGCAACAAAACCAAAAGAGTGTTACCATAGTGAAGTCTGAATTCAGCTTAATCTGCATATACCTATTTTAAATAATGAATTTTACCTCTTAGTTACTGAACTATTCCAGCTGAATTCCTATACTCAGCTGGGGGCTACCTCCACTGAACTTCTGAACAGATATACACAGGATTGCACCATTAACAAATGAATGAATAGAGTGTCTTTCATCTGTGAAGACAAAGTTTAATTGGTGCAAGTGTAAAAAGGTTAAAAAAAAGTTTAAAAACCCTACTTATTCATTTGGAGTAATATCCATATAGTCTGCTAAAATTCTCTGAAGCAAGTCCAGTGGAGGTTGATCAGAAATGGCATGGCTGAAATGGGTGGTCATGATAAAGCTGCTAGAGAAACACGCTGCCATTTTTTTTCTCCTTTCTGGCAGAGCTCTATAGTGCTGGAGGATGCTTTGGCATCCTAATCACTGTGGAGGAATCACTGCAATGGCTACTGAATTTTGGTTGCAGTGACTGCGATGACAACAAAAAACTCGAAGGTGGTCTTTCCAATAGTCAAATGTAGCTATGGTAGGTGCTTCCAGCCTTCCTTTAGGGGGCAAGAGAAATGCATCATCTTTGTTTTGCAGCTATCAAGCAGCAGAACAGGTAGGCTATATATATATTTGTGTCCCCCCTGTAGCAAATGTCCACAGTTGCTAACTCATTGGCTGTACATGCAAAGAAGGACTCATGTAGTTCTCTATCCTTTGACTGGTTCTTCCCTTCCTACAGCTATCTACATTGGTGGGCATGAGATTAACATTACATCACTGTGTGGTTTGCTTTGGAAACTAACTTTCTTTGTATCCTATTTGTTGTTGTTGTTGTGTGCCTTTCTAACTTATGGTGAAAGCAAGGTGATGCTCAACAGGTATCTGAACCCTGGTCTCTCAGAGTCTTAGGTTTTTACCACATCAGAGAGGTAAACTGCAATTACAGCAGGATATAGAATCTTTGGCGGGGACTTATTACATTACCTTGCTCCTCTTCTGTTGTTCTGCTGACCAGAGACCATTTGGAAAATGTGTTTCTTTTACAAAAGAGGTCATTAATGGATTAAAATAGAAGACGAACAATGTCAAGTGATAAAGATCAGCCAAAGACATTATTATTTATCTGCCTTGTGTGATAAAGCTCTCTGTGAAACACTCAAATCACTGTGCCACATTGGCTCACTGTGCCTCCCTATAGAAGTAATAGACCCAGATATGCAAAACTGAGTTTTTCCTCGGTTTTAAATAGAGTACACTGGCAGTGCTGATTTAAAGCAGTGCTTCCCAAGCTATCTGGTGTGGAGGGCCAGCAATTTTTTTCCCCAGTTTGCCAGGGCCTGCTACCGTATTTGTGCCCATTGGTTATAACTGCTTTGTACTTTCCTAGCAACTCAGCAGGGAATAGAAACCAATGGCTTGTGGATTGGCAATGGTCCCAGGAGTATCAGTTTCAGTAGCCAAGCATGTGGGCATGGACTGAAGGTGTCTGTGGCTAGAAAGAAGTCGGAGGTCTTTTCCTATCACTCTTCCTCATCTCAGTAGTACTATTATGTAATGACATACACTGAATTTTTCTGGAAGTACTGTTTTGCTTTGGATGTGGTACTATGACCAAGAAAGAACAAGAGAGTGTTGAAGACAGTCTTTCCATTTTAACAATTAGGATAAGCTTTTATGTCTGACTTAATTGTTAAGTCATCTGGCACTTCCTTCAACAATTAAGAAGAGAATCTGTGATCAGGCTTTTGTGATATGCAATATATTTTGAACTAAAATTGGCCCCCAACAAGTAACAATCTAAGGCTTTAGCTGATAAACCTATTGATTGAATAGACATAGCTGGCAGCTCTGTTTTTTATGTTTTGGAATCAATGGCAAACATAGCTATTCACTTGCTTCCCCTAAAGATATATTTTGGTCTCCTGGGGTCTTCTCCTTGATTTCTAGTAAGAGGAGGAGGAATCCTGATTTTACCTACAAACCCAACGACCCAGTTCTTGTGGTTGCGTGAGAATCCTGTTGAGATGCAAGCACTACCAAATGTGTTTGCATCACATCTCTGGCACAGCTGTAGGTTAATAGACAAGCAGGAGGAAGACCGCATGCAGAGAAGATGCAATGGTGTGTTACAGACCTAACGGGACTGTGGGATAAAGCAGGAGCTGGGCTATCAGGAAGTCAATGGCACAAGGCAATACAACATGTTAGCAAAAGAAAGAGAAAGCCGCCCAGGGGAAAGAAAGGAGAGACAGCCCTAGGGCAGGCTAGATTTTCCTGCCTCTTTGCTGGTCTGTTAAGGGACAGCAATCATTACAGGCGAGGGAAGATAGATGGATTGAGAACAAAGAAGCAGGAGGGAATAAGCAAAGGGAAAACACAGCTTTGAATGTTGAACTCATCATCAATTGTCTTATGTAAAAGGTCAAGGAATAAAGTTCTTGCCTTGGAAAGTGTTAACTTTTCTTTTTAAACCATGGTATCAGAGGTGTATTGAGAATACACCTAAAAGAAGAATAACAACAATGCAATTTACACTGTCAGAAAAGACAGGTTCAATTTGCAGTCTAAATTGCAAAAGGTGTGTGTGTGCACGTGCATGTGTGTGTATGAAAGCACAGGGTGGGATAGGGATCTGAGGATCATTTTCTCACGGACAAAATGTATGCCTTTCCAAGCTTCTAGAACCGGCTGCTCTCACACAGTCCATGTGAAACGGCTGGATCAAAATACAGTGGTTGGAATTTTGATTAATAGAGGTTGTGGGGACCCCACTGTTCTCAAAACATCTATAGTGGTTACCCGTTTGTTATTTCAGGAATCATTTCAAGAGGTGGAGCTGTTCCTTTGATCCCTATAGGACCCATGTTTTGGGTTCCTGAAAGAACAGATTCTACAACCCATCTTATGACTGAAGAACTAGGTGAGTTTTTTTATGGGTAGCTCCAGCATTTGTAGTGTGACAGGTGACTATAAGACCAAGGCCCTTTCTGCAGCACCCTCCCCTCCTGCCATGGGGACGGGAGAAAGACAGGACTGTGACGATGCTTCTGCATGGTTGTTGTGGTCCTGTCCTCCCATCCCTAGATGGTGCAGTCATGGATTAAATCATTGATCGGCTTTCCCCACCAACGACATGCAATCGTGCCACCATCCTGCCCTTACTTGTCCTGTGGAAGCCGCAGAAGGACTATGGTTGCACTTCCTACCCCAATGCAGCCTGGGAAAGTACCCAGCTGCACCATGGAAGGAAGAGGCATGGCCATCGCGCTCCCTTCCGCAGGGAGCCAGCGGGTGCAGTGGGGAGCACTCCTGTCACACTTCCCTCCTGGCAGATCTGCTGCCAGGATCCCCACCACATGACTTCATGAAAAGGTAGGATGCTGCAAGGGTCTGAGAGACCTCTCAGTGGTGGTGCTTCAGTAGATTAATTTGATATTCTTTTTATTGGCACTGTTTCATTTCAGAGGGGAAGTGAGGTATGTGTGATTTTCCCCCCTAAAAGACACAATCTAGTATCTTGATTTAAATAAGCATTTTTATGTTGTACAATGACATCTTTCTTATGAGTACATTTTACAATTACATGTGCACCCCTCCCCCAATTTGCCAATTCTTTGCCAATTCTGTTCTAGGTTTCTTTTGCTTAGCTCACTCAATCTATGGTCTTGTGAGATTAGCTCGTGAAGCTGTAGACAGGAATCACCCCAGCAAGCCAGGTTTGGTGAAGTGCATCTTAATTAAACTAGCAAAAGAGCTGTGGTTTTACAATGAACTCTGCTTTGCTCTAGCAGATCAGCTTTGGTGCATCTTATTTTAATTAACTCACAGAACAGTTGCTTTGCAAAGTGCCTTTTTTTTTTTTTGCTTTTTTGCTTTTGCAAAGTGCAAAAACAGGAGTGCTCCATTGATCTTTTTTCTTTTGTTGCAACTACAGGGAAGTCACAACTGACTATTATACCTCTCATTGTTACCAGTTACTCACCCTTAAAAGAAAATCTGTTGCAAACATGTATCCCCTGTTTTAACAATAACAGAACACTTGAGACAGGGTGGGGGATTGTGGCCTCACAGGCCATACTGTGAGGAAAGTATGGTGAAAAATGCTGGAAGTATTTTGAAGCAGATTTGAGGCATGGCTCTCTTTCTCTGCTAATGTGAATAGAGTCTTATCACAGTGGCCATGCAAACACAGACGTCACAAGGGAAGATGATAGTTTAAAATGTTAACGCCTCTGTAGAGGCCGATCAAGAGTGTTTGATAGTTTAGTTTGGCTCTATTATAGCATTTTTTTGCTGCACAAGAATGCAAACTGCATTAGTCTTGATTTCACTGTCACAACAGAAGAAGTTGATATATAACAGACCTAAAATTGCAGATACATTTCATGATGGTGAATGTGAAAATAAAACATGCTTGGCTGTTTTAAGGAAAGGTTTTGATGATGGCATTTCTATCTAAGTTCTATTCTTTCAAATTTGGGGAGGGCAGAAGAACAATCTGGAGCTTTTAAGAGTTGCTAAGGGTAGACAGCCAGCATGGTACAGTGTTTTCAGCATTGATAATGACCCTGGAGACCAGGGTTGATTCCCTGTTCAACCATGGAAAGCCACTGGGTGACCTTGGGCATGTCACATACTCTTAGCACTCCTAAAACCCCATGATAGGTTTGCCTTAGGGTCACCATAAGTCGAAAAGGACTGGAAGGCACACAACACACACATACACAGGTAGACAGCCAACATGGTGTAGTGGTTTGACTGTTAGACTATGATTCTGGAGACTAGGGTTTAAATCCCTGTTCAGCCACAGAATCTCACTGGGTGACTTTGGGCAGGTCACATTCTCTCAGCCTCAGAGGAAGGCCATGGCAAATCCCCTGTGAACAAACCTTGCCAAGAAAACCTCATGATAGGTTCACCTTGAGGTCATCATAAATTGGAAATGAATCTGAAGACACACAACAGCAGCAGCAATGGCAGAAAGAGGGAGTACCTACAGGGAGGCAAAATGAAGGTATCAACCACTCTGATAAGAATGCTGCTCCTTCGAATGAAATTTTCCTTCAGTCTCAAAATTTCTGGCATTCCAAAGAGTGAGATTCTGAAAATCATTTACATCTTGAACTCTCCTACATGCTGTATTTACATTCCCTTAGTAACTTTGCTTGCCTCTTTTCTTTGGATGCCTGAACTGTATTTCTAAACCATAACTGCAATGCTAGAAATCTGGGAACAGAAGGAAAATTTTACTGGGGGACAGGCTTCTTATTTGCGGGATTGGCTCCCAATAGCTACTGTTGGAAATAACAACAATTCACTGCTAGTTAGGTTGCACGATCACTGTTAAGGCTGGGGGGCAAAACCCAAGATAACTTCCTGTTTGTTTGTTTGTTCGCACTCACTCTCTTCCTCCGGCACATAACCATACTTTGTACTTGGGGTCTTTGTCTCTCTGATCTTTCTTTTTCTTCTGCCTGCCTTACTGCAAGCATGTGGCCAGGAGCATTCCAGGGGAGAAGCTCCAACAAAACCATGTAATTGCTTACCTTTTTCTTACTTCAAGAACATGACCCTGTGTAGATTATGCACAAGTATCTGTAAGTAAACTATTTTCTATACTTTTTAAACAAAACTGAGTTTGTGCTTACTTCTCAGCTAGAGTTAAGTGTGTGAGGGGGAATAAGGTGGGCGGGTAAACTGTTCAAACTTCTGTTTGCACACTATGCATACATAGCTCTGCTATGTAGAGATCCATGAAATCTCTCTCATTTTCTAATAGCTATATCCTTGGGCAGAGATGATCACAAGAGACTGGGAGCAAATCAGGCACGTATGTGCTCTCAGTCCATATCCCATCTCCTCTCGGAACACAACCCCCTTTCCTGCCATGACTATGATTAAGAGAAATGTCCATAAAGCTCTTCATCATGGTTAATGCCAAGTGAGATAAGAAACCGAATTAGCATTACTGACAGTATGGGCTGATGCTGACTTTTTTGCTTTACTGTTGTTAAAGCTGAAGGTGTACATTCATTCCCAAGAGGGAATGGGGTGAGGAGAAGAAGTGTGTCTTCCCAGGGTAGTACTTGATTCTTTGCAGTCATTAGGAAACTGGTTGAATTATGTGCCCATCATTTCAGAATCTGGTTTCAGATTCTGGTTACCCAGAAACATCATTTGCAAGGTGAACTCATTGCTTTTCACACTCTCAAAGAGAAACACACAGCATCTGCAGTGACAAGGTGTTTGGCTGGTGGCTTTCAGTTTCAGTTCAGTGGTGTGGTGAATTCACTCCACATTTTAGTCCAAACATTAAAGGGACAATCCAAGGTGTTGAATTCAATTGTTCAAATAGAGTCTACAGCTTGGATAGCTCACACTGAAAACCTGGAAAGGGTTTATGGCCCCACTGACATGGATAATGATCTCCATTGCCATTCCCTTTTTCTTGTGTTTTGTGTCTTCTTAGATTGTTAAACCTAAAGGCAGGAAACTGTCAAATTGATAATTTGAAAGCTGCTGTGGGAGCCTTTTTAGCTGAAGGACAAGATATAAATAAATCCATGTCATCTTCAAGATAATTTCTACATGAAATGAATTTCAAAAAGTACAAAACTGTGGAAGGAAGAAGCAAGACCCTTCCTCTACTTTTCTTTTAAAGTTCTTTCTTTACCCCTTTAAGTCCTGTGAGGTCAAACTACATGTTACTTTCATGACAGAATCTCCTTACTTCCTGAAAGCTTAAAGGTATCCACAGAGAAACATCTATTGGGTCAATATTGCAGAGTGTGCGTGCGTGTGTGTGCGTGCGCGCACGCCACGCCTTCAAGTCACCTATTGACTTATGACGACCCCATGAATTTTATAGGGTTTTCTTAGGCAAGGAATACTTAGAAGTTATTTTGTCAGTTCTTTCCTGTGAAACATAGCCTACAGCATCTGGTAGTCATTAGCGCTCTCCCATCCATGCGCTAACCAGGGCTGATCCTGCTTAGCTTCCAAGATCAGACAGGATCTGGTGCCTTTATGGTATTTAGGCCCTTACCAGGGTTGCAATACTGGGTAGATATTTAAATTCTCCCCCCTGCCTGCAGCATTTCTGCACTCAAAATTGCTTTCCCAAGTTGACCTTGAAAACGTTGCTGTTCAGGGTTGAAAATGTTTCTCTTTGGCCATGCTGGCTGGGAGGATTCTGGGAACTATAGTCCAAAGAAAGAACATTTCCCAAGCTCTAGCACCAACCAGCCATTTACTGTGGGGTGTGGATAATGAGACAGGCATATTTTAAGAGCACATCTTTTTCTCTCACCATGGGGGATTTGGGGGTGGGAGAAGAAGTATTGTTGTGGGAGAAATGCAGCATTAGGCTCTGTTCCAGTTCTAGTTCCCTTAGTGTTGCTTTGAGTCTAAATTAAGTCATTTGGAAATTCTGTCACAACCTCTCATTTAACATACAGTGCATAACATACAGTGCAGTCTTGCTGGAAGGAAAACCTGGCCACACCACAATGTTGCTGAAGATACAACAAATCTATCTGTCTTTTTATCAAGGCATGCAATGCAACAGAGTGATTTAAAATGCATTATTAGTATCCTAATTGTTTTAGTGATGCCTCTGAATCATTATTGCACAAAAAGAAGGCACTGTTCTTAACTGACAAAGGAGAGGTTTCAATTATCTTAGCCACATATAATTTAAAGGTCAAATGAATCTAAAACACTTTTTCATGAGAGGCACCTGGGTATATTGTGCAGCTCTTTTTCTTTTTTTAAATGTATACAAGGAACACTGTCTGCCAGACGAAAGGATGCAAATGTAACTTTTGAATTCTAGCATGAGTATTTTGCAAGTAAGTCTGGCCTGCAGTATTCACTCAGTCAGAACAAAAAGGAACAACTGGCCTCACTGTGGATCAAAGGTTATTTTACTACAGAACCTAAATCACATTCTAGGGCACCCAGAAGGCCTCTGATCCTGAATCTGGGTTACTCTTCTCTGATGAATGTTACAAGCAGACAAGGAATACTTTGCAGTTTATTTCCTGAAAAACATAAACGACCATTTTGTACATGTGTATATAAATAAAAATAAAACAAGGCTTACAAAAAAGGTGGACAATCTAAACATAAAAAAGCCTAGAAAATGCAACGCATCCACAATGCAGCCACCAGTCTGCACTATGCGGCCCATTGACTGCAGCACATAACAGATTTGGTTCAGTTATATATAGTTATTTCTGTGTTTCTGGGCTCTTACTACACTTAGCCAATGACATAAACCCATATTGCCCAAAATATTACCTTCTCCTATACCCAATCTTCAAAAGATATAAGAGATGGCACCCTTTTAGTGGTGGCATCAAAATCTAGGAACACCCTCTGTGGGTGGATGTCTGCCAAATTCCTTTTTTTGTATGTTTTTAGGCATTTACCATCACGTCTGACCTGTAACAAAATGGACCTGGGTGGGCTGCTGGATTCCAGCCACCCAGATATATCATCTTCCAGGATACCTAATTCCACTCCCACCTCCTTTTTACATTTTCCCTTCAGCATTCAGAATTCTGTGACCTCTGGAGCACATTCAGTTTTGGTCTTAGCTGGGTTATTTTTAGTTGCCCTCATAGTTATCTCCTGATACCCCTTTATCACACATGGTTGGCATTGCCTGGCCTACATATGAAGACAAATTAGGAGACAGTGTTAAATTAGTATATAGCTTCAGAACACATGATAATCTGTTGATTTTTGGGACTCCATTGCTTCTGCCTGATCTGTAGTTTTGGTGCCATGATTTTAAAATTTGTGATAATTATTTTATAGTATAATAATGATGACGTAGTATCGTAACAATACTGCAGTATCCTTCTTGCCCATGTGTAAGAAAAGTAGCCAGGCTCTAGGATGTGAAAGTGTTCCTTGGAAGAAGTCCTCCATATTCTGCTTTAGCTCTGGTAAAGGGGCTTATCAGCGCTGGCATTAATTTTAATAAAAGCTAGTAAGGCTTTCCTTTTAACTTACTCAGTTGAAGTTACTGTTGTTCTTGTCGTTGTATACCTTCAAGTTGTTTCTGATTTACAGTGACCCTAAGGAGAACATATCATGGGGGGTTTCTGAGGACTGAGAGTTTGTGATGCACCCAAGGTCATCTAATGGGTTTCCACGGCTAAGCGGGGAACTGAACCCTGGTCTCCAGGATCAAAGTACAAAGCTCAAACCACTATGCCATGCTGGCTCCCTAGGGCTCTCTTTAACCCAGCATGCAAAATGTACTTTACATAGTGGATTGAGATGTTAAAGAGGAAGGCTGGCATTCTGTATTGCAGTTATGTATTCATATTCAGTAAGACTACATATTCTGACTGTAAGACTACAGAAATGCACCCCCATCCCACCTGAACGGGCAGCAGCCACATTAGGTGAAGGATAGCTATTCAGCTGCCAATCAAGGTGCAAGGAAGATGACATTTTCAGCCTTCTCCCACCACCATTTGAGACTATGACAATCAGAAGCAGGATCCCTGTTGCAATTCCTCATTGCAGCCTCATTTGTTGCCACTGGAAATGTCATCCTCCTCGCACCATGATCAGTGGCTGAACAGACCATCTTTACCTGATGCAGCTGTTGGCCTTTAAGGTGGACGAGATGAACTGGGGCAGGAGATGTTACTTAGTTATGCGTATGTACCTGTCTGGCTAAGGTTGTGGCTAGTGTGGATGCTCGTTAACTTCTTAAGCATGAAAATGAAAATGAAGGCAGGGAGAGAAGAAACCTAGTTCCATGCTGAAGACTCAATGTCTTTCTGCACTACACTGTTATAGTGCTATTATTCCGTTTTCAACATCCTATGGAATCCTGGGACTTGCAGGTTAGGGAGGGGCATTTAGAATTCTCAGCCAGAGAGCTCTTTGGCCTCAGTAACCTACAAACTCCAGAAATCTACAGAATGTTGCAAGTGGAATAATGGCACTATAACACTGCAGTGCAGAAAGGCCCTAACTGATGTATTTTGGCATGAACTTTCATGGTTATCATGCTGAAATAAATCAGTTAGTGCTATTCATTTTTTCTCCCCAGCCCCACTTTTATTTTTATGCTGTGACAGACTAATACGGGTAATAACTTTGAAATATGTTTAACTATGGTGAAAGTGGCAAGAAAGAATTTATTCTGGGCAGTGAAAGGATTGGAAAGATAGACCAAAAATTTCTTAGGGTGTGTCTCAGTTCCTTAACTGCTCCCATATGGTAGTGAGGGTTATGCCCATGGAGAGAGGTATACTTTGGATCATTTCCATTGTGAATTACTACCTGTTTAATAT
Source organism: Cyclura pinguis (assembly GCA_030412105.1). NCBI lineage: Eukaryota > Metazoa > Chordata > Lepidosauria > Squamata > Iguanidae > Cyclura > Cyclura pinguis. The sequence goes on along the minus strand of CM059604.1, from coordinate 124,519,764 downwards.
AGAAGCACAACATGAAAATGTTATAAGAAGCAAAACACCCCTCCTCCCAAAATCCCAAAGTAAAACAAAAGGAGGGAAATACAGATCTTACAGTCAGTTGTGATTTCATAGGGGGAATTGAGGCGTGCATCTCCGCAGGGTGAAGTGTTCACATACAGATGGAACAGAATGTTCTCTTTGAGCCTGTAGCCTCCCTCTTTTAACCGTACGAAGATTGATCGCTCACCATCTTCTCGTCGTTTGCTAGGATCGCAAAGAGAGGTTGCAGGTCATTTGTTACATTCCAAATCAGAACTAATTCTATTCTCCCCGTGGGTTAGCTCATAGCTTCTTTGTTACATTTCTTCTGTGGTATTCTGTATTATTTTTTTCTAGGTAATGTCTGCATGATCTCTGAAGTGTCACAGCAAGTCTAAAGCTCCTGCCATGAAACTGATTATACAAACAAAAAGGTCAGAACTTCAGTATTGACTGGTGTTCTATATTGCAGTTACAGATTCATAACGTAGAGTTATGTATCAGTAAAACGATGTAGTGTTACTGTAAGGCTATGTGTGTAAAGACTATCTGTGTAAAACTATGTAGTGTTACTGTATGACCATGTGAATGCCCCCCAGCACCATTTGACAGCCAGTAGCTACAAGAAAAGGAAGTCTGTTCAGCTGCCGATCAGGGTGCAAAGAGGAGGATGTTTCCAGTTCCCTCTCACCAGTGAATGAAGTTCTGACAATCAGAAGCAGGACCCTTGTGGCAATTCCTTGGCATAGCCTCATTTGCTGATGGCAGGGAGCTGGAAATGTCATCCTCCCCACCTCCTCATTGGCAGCTGGACAGATCTCTACTGTCCAATGCAGCTGCTAGCTCTTAAGGTGGGCTGAGGGGAGGTTGGTTGGTCCAAGAGATGTTATTGACTTACACATACTAAACTAAGTAGATGATAAAGAATACTGGTGATCATCATTATTGATACACAGGATAACAGACAAATAACTATTAGTGTAGTTGTACTAACAGACTTTTTTTTTTAAAAAGCAGATAATAAAAAGAGTCAAAAAGCAGCATCTGTTTCTTTATCAGCATCTTTTAAAATAGAAGATATCTGAAGGAGGAGGACAATGTAAGCAATACAGTAAGACCAGTACTAATGGTTGGAATCCCAGAAAGGCTCGGGATCAAGATTTACCATGATTACTCCTCTCTTTGCCCAATTTCCGTTAGCTGCTTTTGGTCTCCTTTGGAAGAGAGATAACAGGTCAACCTAAGAATCAACTGGCATTGTGAGAGAATCCTACTCTGAAAACCCCCTTCAGGTATGTAGGTGTAGGTAGGTATGTGTGTGGGGGGGTGTGGGTGTGCATGAGCATATCAACATTATTATTAATTTTTACAGAATATTTTTTCTCCAGCTCTCTTTTCCTGGATATCTTATTTTGGGCTGAGGAATGATGTTTGAGTTTAGGTAGCATCCATCAAACTGGTTATCCAAGAATGAATTCATTGACTTAAGAGAAATCAGATGGAATGCCACACCTTTTCGCATTTTAAGCCTGTTCATTCCCAGCTGGCTACCAAAGTTCACTGTGACTTGGGAAACCAAATAGTGTACTCAATTCCTCACAAGGCACAGAGTTAGAGAATGACTAGACATAAACAATACAGGGCAAGGAAGATAAATATAAGCATGTGCTTGGTGAACAAGAGAAACATACCGGTGTACCCTCAGACTATTAAGACTTGCTAGTTCATTTGTGACTTGGTCCTGACATTTTAATTTGTCAGATTGGGTGGGGGGGTCTTGGTCTCATGGGTCCTTTCCCAGTTATTCTTGTGTTCTTACCTCAATACAATATTGGTTATGCACACCCCAGTTTGCCGAGCAGAGAGAGAGATTTTACGGAGTCAAGCACTATCAGGGGTTCAGCTTCCACTGGATGGAGATCAGAGGGAGCTTATTACATTTTTAAACATTTGTGTTTTGTTTGCAAAGATACAGGTTGCACATGGGTGGTCGCTCATACTCCAAAATTTGTTGATCCTAGAACAGATTTCAGGTAAGGGCAATCGGCAACTTAGGGTATTTCAGAGAAAAAACTTGGTCTCTTCTGATTTTTTAAAAGCTTAATTTATTCCCTTCTGTTGGCATGGGCCATTTGATGATCTTTCGTTTCTTGCCTACAATACAGAACATATTCCATACTGAGGAGGAGGAAGTCCAGGAATCCAACTGAACTGTTTTGTTCATTTGTTACACTGATAACCTGCTGTTTTTTCAGTGAGCTCAAGGCTCTCCTCCTCCTCACTTTGTCTCGACAACAACTTTGTAAGATATGTCAGGCTGAGAGGGACTGATTCACCTGGGATCACCCAGTGGATTTTACGCTTCAGTGAGGACTTGAACCTCCATCTCCTCAGTACATCTACACTATCTAGGCTCTCATCTTTCCATTTTTCTGGTTAGTTGCAGGTGATAACTACCAATTAACACAAAGACACTTCCTAACAACACCTGGCCAAACCAGTTTTTCTCTGAATATACTCCAGAATAAATGAGTTAGAGTCATTTGAACCAATCCCAAACTCATATTAATAGCAGAGAGCAGGTCCCAAATGTAGAAATGAAAGCAAGGAATTCCCTGTTGAATTATTCATTTCCAATCACGCTGAGAGAGTGGGAGAGAAGGACATGAGCCAGACGCCTACTCTTGAACCCACTTCAGCTGCAACCTTAGGGGCCAAGTAACAAAGAAACAGGCCCTTAGTGATATCTTTACTGCTCAGTTTCTTCTGGGTATTATTAGCTGCCCAGCTTGTTTACAACGTGAGCATGCCTCAGGTCATTCTTAAATTGAAATTGATTTAACCAGAAGCCGTCCTGCAATATCCTTTACCCTGTAAACATGTGGGAATCAGTGCGGATGCCAGTAGCCTTTAGGCCTTTTGAAGCTAAATGACTTTGATGAACAAAAAGACTGAACACAACAGAAGACCTGGGTTAACTCTCTTCAGACATCCTTTTTGCTGTATGCTAGCTAAAGATGCAGTGCGTGTGTCCGTCCGTGTCCCTGCACACATATGATCACTCAAATGCATGTGGTCACACAGGCAGATTAGAGTTGCCATGCTGTAGAGGGCTCCTGCACCTTTAATGATTGTGTAGAAGAGGGAATTTCATCCGGTGTTGCTTGTCATCCAACCAGATAACAAGCAATAGCTGCTAGGATTTTTCCTTCTACACAATCATTAAAAGCAAAAGGCCCTCTGCAGTTTTCACTCTGGCAAGCCTAAGACAGACTTTCTACACCTTGAAGACTCCTTGGACAAACTTGTGTGGAGTTTTGGTATCCCTTTTTCTCCCCAGGGTGGCTGTTAATGCCCACTAACTCTGAACACAACAGAAATGCTTTCCTCTCCCACAGGCACAATCAACAGTGCTGAGCTACTCCTTGCACTTGCTTTCGATGAGCTTTTCCTCTTGCCAGAGTACTCAGTCACTCTCCTCCTCCTCCTCCTTCCCCAGCCCAGTCTGCCTGCTGTTAAAACTGTTTGGCTGTCACTCTTCCACGGTTTGCTTGTTTTGTCGGTTTTTGATGCTGTGATGCGTTTTCTGCCGAGTGAAATTCACAGGCACATTACCCTGCTTGACAGGAACACTGAGCCACCAGGATCTCCTGAGGAGAGGGTGGACGCCTGCAGCTCTCTCATTTCCCTACCACCTTCTGTGAAATCTCCCATCCACTTTAAATTGCATTATCGCCCTGACACAAACCTCTAGAACAATGGACTACCTGAAGATCCTACCACTCAGGAGCCTGAAAGCAATCACACACCTATTTTAAAATAATTAAAAGCAAAATCAGCTGGGAATAGGAGAGAACACAAGCCTTCCTCCACCCACTCACCATATTTTTGCTTGCTGTTATTATGCTAAAATGCATTACTGCATCTTATGTTTTATTAACTATTGTAAACTGCCCTGGGAAGATAACTGATCCCAATAGGTGGTTTGTGGGTGTGTACGAGACATGAAAAAGTTCCCAACTTTGTTGGACCTCTTCACTTCAAAAGCCACATGAAGAGGCAACACAGGAACAAATCACAAGGCTACAACTTTTCCCATCCCTTCCAGTGTGCCAAATACTTTGTGGAAAAAAAAAAGATCATCTCCCACCTCAACTTTCCTCCATCCCCCCCCCCCCCCGTGAGCAGAGGACCAAGCCACCTAGGGACAAAAGCAGCACCTCGGGAAAGAAAACAATCCCTGCAGACACACAATGGGTTTAAGGATTGGACTGCAACCCTGGAGACCAGGGTTTGATTCCCTGCTCAGCCATAGAAACCTACTGTGTGACTTTGGGTGCATCACACGCTCTCAGCCCCAGAAGACCTCATGATAGGGTCACCTTAGATTCGCTGTAAGTTGGAAACTACTTGAAGGCACACAACAACGAGCCTTTAAGTTACCTATCAACATATGGTGACCACATGAATTTCATACAGTTTTCTTAGGCAGGACAAACTCATTGATTTGACACTGGCTCCCACTGAAATGTAGCCTAAAATAACCGGTCTTCTGTGGTAGCCCCCCATCCAAATACTAAGTAGGTCTGATGCTACTTAGCTCGCAAGATCAGATAGATAAAATAAAGTAGACCAAATAGTTGCTAGACATGGAGGTGGTAAATATAGTTGTTTGAGTACTGGACTAGAATTCAGGGAGACCAGGGTTCAAATCCCTGCTCAACCACGGAAACTTACTGGGCAACCTTGGGCAAGTCACTCTTTCGGTCTTAGAAGAAGGCAATGGTAAACCTCCTCTGCACAAATCCTGCCATGAAATGTTCTCCTTAGGGTTGCCCGAAGTCAGGAATGGCTGAATGGGGAGTCAAACCCTGGCCTCCTGACGTCGAAGTCCAGCTCTCAAACTGCTTACACCATGCTGGCTCCCTAGAATATTAATATAACATCCCATTTTTACCAGTGCAGTACAAAGCCTGTGTAAAGGAGAAGGAAGTTATTTTACATTTCAACCTATGTGACATGGTAGGGTGATGGCAGAATGAGGCATGGCCCATACACAAATAGCCAATGGTGGTTAGTGGCTTTCATATCAGTGGAACAATGCATTCGCTCTGGGCTTTAATTCAGATTTTCAAGGAACTGCTTAAAGTGCTGAACTTTAAACTCTCCCTCCAATAAATTCAGTATCTTAGGCAGCTTCTTTAAAGTTCAGATGAAAACCCACAGCAGATTCACCAGTCCATTGACATGGAAGCTGACAGCCATAGCTAGGGTTTCCAGACTGAAGACGGCTCTTGTACCTTTAATGATTGTATAGAATAGGGAGTTTCAACAGCTATTGCTTGTCATGCAGCCAGATAATAAGCAACACCCACTGGAATTCCCTCTTCCTACAGCCACTAAAGGTACCGGAGCCATCTCCAGTTTCACTCAGGCAACCCTTGCTACAACTAATGTAAAACAAACCATTATTGTTTTTTCCACTCCTGGAAAGCTTAGGGGCCATTCTGGGTGACGTCTAATTCATGATGATCCCATTTAGATATCTGAAGACCTTTCCTCCTCAATATATTCATTACATTCCAAGGCAACATGCCAGAGTGAAAACTGGAGAGGGCTCCTGTGACTTTAACAGTTGGGTGGAAGAGGCAATTTCAGCACCTGTTGCCTGTTACCTGGTTGAATGAGGAACAACATCTATTGAAAATCCCTCTTGTTACATCACTGGGAGGGGGCAGGGGGTAACAACTTTGTCTGATGAAGAGATCTGAAGATCTCAAGAACTTGCATGTGTTTTTATGCCTTTTGGGGGGGGGTGTTAATAAAACACAGGTCTCTCTCTGTTTTTTATGCAAAAAGGGCATTTATTTTCTCTATCTGGAATCTACTGCCATCCAACTTGATTGATTAGCAAAGAAAAGGGAGTGGGCAGGAGCAAAGTGGGGAGAGGGGGTGCTAATACACTTTTGCCATTCCTTAAGAAGAAAAAACAAAACAAAAAACAAAGCAAAACAACCTTCTTAGCTTTCCTTTGAAACCGGTCCTGCCTTTTTTTAGCTGAACCTGGAAGACCCAATCAGCATCATGACCAAAAAAAAAAAAAAAAATCACAAAAGAATTGATAAATTAACAATGTTTATTATGAAAGAGAACTCAATAGAATCCTTGAAATCTTGTTAGCCTTTCATAGTTCATGTAAGCAAAAGGAACAGTGATACTGTAACTATGGAATCGGAGGTTTCATAATGAGATCATAGTTAAAGTATGCAAGGAGAAGTAGAATAGGTAGAATGGACAGAAATTAATAGGTAAAATAGACAGGAGTTAATTATATAAGTTGTTAAACTCTTACAGTTGAAGGAAATTGGGAAGTGATTTTAATGGAGGGGAGGGGAGTAAAGGAATAGCATTACAGGTCTTGTAATGTGATGTTTAATATAATCTGTTTTGTTTACTTAATGAACATAATTTATTTGTAAAACAAGGATTGTGTATGTGTGTGCGCCTTCAAGTTTTCTGTTGACTTATAGAGATCCCATGAATGTCCTGGAGTTTTCTTAGGAAAGGAGTACTCAAAGATAGTTTTGCCTGATTGTAAAAGGGACTGAAACCTAGCTCTGCATTGCATTCAGCTCTTACAGTTGCCAAGCCTTGTGTGTGTGTGTGTGTGTGTGTGTGTGTGCATGCGAGAGAGAGAGAGAGAGAGAGAGAGAGCGAGAGAGCGAGAGCGAGAGCGCACAAGTGAGAGAGCAGAGTCATCTATAGTGTTTTTTTTTGTGATGAGTCTTGCACTGCTTGGAGAGTTTCCTTCAAAAAATAACACAGAATTGATCCAAATAACATAATAACATAACTGAATGCACTATGGAGATAGATCAATACAGAGTTTAAGAAATCATGATTGCACTTCTGTCCCTAGAGAGAGAGAGAGATGCCATTCTTAACACAAAGCAAGCACTGGGACTGCTAAGTGAAAAAAAGCATAGTAATCTTTAATATATGCCTAAAATAAAAGATAAAACCAAACCAGACCCAGAGACTATAAGAGACAGACTATGAGATGTAGCAGATCCTGTAAGGATATCTGGTTTTCTTTTAATTAATGCTCATCTACACTTTGATATTGCGTGCAATGTCCAGGTGGACCAAGTTGTGTGCTCTGGTTTTGGGATATATATATATATCTATATATATCTATATGAATAAATTCCTTAACCTTTTCAAATGGTTATGCTATCTCTTTTTGCCTTTTAATTTTTTTTTGCTGCCTCTCAGTTTGTTGGTCTGTTATGAAGTAATATTTTAATTCATGTCCTATGCAGATTGTCCTGAAAACAATCTTAGCCTTCATTCTCTGTTAGGCTGATCTACCTCACAGGGCTGTCATGAGGATAAAACAGGGAGGAGGAGTATGCTGTCTTCAGCTCGTTGGAGGAGAGAGGTGGGAAAAATGTAAGAAATGAATGAATGTTTTCTAAGCAAAAAGGATTCAGGTCCAATTCTTAGCATTTCCAGTATGGCTGGAAGAGATCTCCGGCTAAAACCCTGGATTGCTGCTGCCAATGATTTTAAAGACAATACTGAGCTAGCTAGAGCAATGATTTATAAGACTTACTTACGAGATAGGCTCCCATGTTCTTCCATATGAAAGAGACACAATATTTTGCCACACTGGAAATGCTTCTCAGTGGAACCTGTTCACATTTTCATGTGTAGGATATTGAATCAACTGCTACCGAGTGATAGAGGGATTTGTGTGAATCAGCTCATCCTAGCAAACCTTGATCATTAATCCCTCTCATTTTAGCTATTTAGGTCTCACTTAAGCAAGAAGTGACAATCAATTGTATGAATGAAATTTAATGTGCCCTTGGGATACAGGACGATAGACGAGAGTGGGTTTAACCCCTTTTCCTCACTAGAATCCTAGCAAAAATCTCCTCTCTGAAACTGTATTTGTATTTCAAATTAAGCTTCCGTTGGCACCACTGGGGGATTTCTTTTCAATGTAAAGAGCAGTTTCTAGGAGAAGTTCCATTTTAAGAACTGTGGTAGGGCAACAATAGATCATACAAATATATATATATTTTTTGGACTACAACAACCAGAATTTCGCAGCCAACATGGTCTGGTTGGGAAATTCTGGGAGCTGCAGTTCATAAAAATAAATTTCCTAAGCTCAAGATAATAAAGAGTTAGATCCACCTCTATGGGTCTGACTTCCCTGAAACTGCTATGTACATGACAACAACAACGTTATTTAATTTCATTCATGCAAATTATTTTCCGTCATGTCTATCTTGTTCCTGAGATTCAGGCCAGATTCCTGCTACCTTTCTTCAAAAAACTGTATCAGTTGGCTCCTCTAAAACTCAAGCTGGCAGAGAAGGCTAGAACAAAGCAACAGCAACAACAAGAGATCCAGGTGAAGTTAATTCTCCCATTTTTTCCTCTACTGAGATGTTTTTGGCAGACAGAGGGCGTATTACTGTATATGGCTTTAAAAAACAGGAAGAAAGGAGAAGAAGAAGAAAAAAAGGAATGTGGCAGCCACCTCTAAGACTAACTGGCTTTTTATGTTCATGTGAGCTTTCATGGATATAAATTCCTTTCTTTGGATGCAGTACTGAGTGGAAAACTTGTATACTGCTTGGATCCCAGGGCTGCTGTCTGCTTCATGCACTGGTAGTCATCTCTTTTATGATCCAACAAAAGTATTAATGACCAGCTGAATACAAGAGAGCATGTTTATCACAAATAACCTTCCCTGGTATGACTCAGCAGCAGCAAAGGAGGAAAATTCCTATAACGAGAAGACAGCTAGCCTTTCATGTTTGGCCCATTCAGAGCTATTACCAGGTCTGTGTTTAAAGCATTCATTGAAAAACAGCTGAAAAACTTCACAAAACATGACTTTGTGATTAAAATCTAAAGGTTGCAGAAGGAAAACAGCCTAGGTATAAAATGACTCTAGACAATATCTGACTCCTTTCGTACAATTATTTGGTTGTGCACAAAGTAAAAAGAAATTCCACACAATTCGTCCCAAGCAAGTTTATAAACCAGGGAGAGGACCAGATACCTCTTTTTGTTTTTGATTTTTGTGTTCCTCCCTATGAGCTTGGGAGGAAGTGTTACAGCCCCCAATGTAATAATCAGCACACCTAGAGGCCTCTGAAAATGGGGGGAAATTGTTAAAAATAGAGGGCGTTATGTGCCTTAGGAGGCAACATGAAGATTGTAGACTCCACTCCTATTGTAGTTAGTGAGTTAAGAAGCGAAAAACCTACATTGGGACTTTCATAATCTCAAACTCACTTAACCCAAATGTGTCTGGCTATATGAATGTAATGGCTTATTTTGGTAAACTAAACATGTTGAAATAGCTCTCTATTAAACCTTTAGAATTTGGCGGTGGTTCATCAAGACGAATGGCGTCAACTACCAGTCAAGTACAGCCTGGGTGTAAAAGCTTCTGCATACAAAAACTGGGACATGTGTCACCAAGCAACATCAGACTGTGATCAAAATATTAATAATGAAGAACACACAAACTAGGAGAGGCTGCAGCAGTTTGCTTCTGCCTGAGTCTACTGGAAAGGGCAAGATTGCTCCTCTTCCTCCTCTCTTCTTCCCAGGGCTGAGTTAAATGAATGTAAACTACTTTTGCACTTTGAACTCAATTTGTAGCAACTGAAGTAAGCTGAGGACAAAACTGAGAGGAAGAGAGAGAAACCGTGACATTTTAAAAGCAGCTGAAAAAAGACAAAAACTGAATATTAATCAGTACTGTCCTTGCAAAACAAAGAGAGTCTGGAGGATATGCAAATATGCTAGCTGTGGGGAGTGCTTTGAGGGTGTTCCTGCATGGCAGGGGGTTGGACTAGATGGCCCGTGCGGTCTCTTCCAACTCTACATTTCTATGATTCTAGCTCTCACTAGAGTCTTGATGAAAGTTCTGGCTTCCATTGCTTGTTTAGAACTGGAAACGGTCAAAGTGTGGTTTAGTCACAGTGACATAACAGTTGGCTAGTGTTGTTGTTATGTGCCTTCGTTCAACTTATGGCGACCCTAAGGTGATCTTATCATGGGGTTTTCTGGGGGATAATGGTGTGATATGCACCCAAGGGTTTCCACGTGGGGAATCGAACCCTCGTGTCCAGGGTTGCAGTCCAGCACTCAAACCACTACACCATGCTGGCTTGTAATACATAATTGGTCAGTCCTAACAATACTGAGTTCCATAGGGGGTAGCAGATTTTGCTTGAGCATAATGCCCACAGATTTGTAACACATTTAGGGATGATCAGTTATAGTTCCTCTCAGTTTCTCTTTTTTTGGTCTTCATTTCATCCTATTTCTGCATTAGACTGCAACTTTTAAAACATATGTACAAAATTTTACACACATTTTTGTGATCATTTCTCCTAGCATATGCATTTGTGTAATGTTACTCTATATAATTCCCCACTACTATACATTTTTTATGCACAGTCACTATAGTAGATGCTTAAGTATGTATATGAGACCTACATTATGAAATTTAGAGACATGTGAATACTGAAAGATAGTTTCATTCTGGTTTGCAAATTGATTTGAGAAGTGTGATTTTTGATTCTTATTAAACTGTGAATGAAACAAACTTCTCTTCATTTCTGAATATCATATATAAGCCCTTTCAAAGCCACTATGTTTTGATAATGGAACAGAAACAGAGAAAATTAAGTTAAATCATTTGGGTTATGAACACTCTTTAAAATCTTCTTAATTGATACATACATATTCTTTTTTACAGAACTGTGTCTGTGCGTTGTTAAAAGTCAAAGGACACACCATTTCAGTTTAATGGCTTTGATAAGGGAAGTCTACTGGGCCCAATCTAAGGGCAGTTTCTACCAACTTGTGAAAGTACCTCCATCCTGAACAGCTTTTCAGATGATATGGACTATTTTAGATTGTATACCAGACTATTTTGAACAAGAGTCCTGTGGAGCCTTTGAGACTAACATATGTGGTGTAGTAGACTGCAGCCCACTTCCACAAACACATGGTGCATAATCTAGACATACAGACGTGCACATGCACAGCTAAAGGTAAGATGCTGATCATGAGGTCAGAGTGAAATTGGATGCAGAACGTACTGACAGTAACTATTATGGCTGGGATTCTGTATTAGCCACTTAAGTAAGTATAGTTGACTAAATAACTTCTTCTTGCCTAGCCCCACCAAATCTGATAGGAATGACATTCACCAGTGCTCCAATCACCAGTATAATAGACCTTCTTCTCCCCATGCAGCTGATGCCCTGTAAAGTAGGTTGCCGGGGGGGGGGGAGCCCCAATTGTGGCAATAGTGTCAAAATCGTGACTAAGTAGTGATCAAGAATACAGCATACTAGCCATTTGTGGTTGTTGCAATCCCTGGTGTTTCTTTCCTTGACTTGTTGTTGTTGTTGTTTTTGACTTATGGCGACCCTAAGGTAACCGTAGCAAGATTTGTCCAGAGGGAGTTTGCCTTTGCCTTCCTTTGAGGTTGGGAGGGTGTGAACTGCTCAAGGCCATCCAATAGGTTTCCATGGCCAAGCAGAGGGATTCCAACAATGGACTACAGAGTCTTCATCCAATGCTCAAACTGCTATACCATGCTGGCTCTCTACTTAGCTGTAACTATGATGGCTACTTAGTCATAATTTTGACACCATTACTATAGCTGTAACTCCTAGCAATGTATTTTACCAGGCGTCAACTGCCTGGGGAAAAGGAGGACCATTCTGCTGGTCATTGTAGCATGGTTGAATGACATTCTTATCAGGTTTGGGGGGACTGGGCCAGAAAAGGTTAGTTATTTAACTGAACAGCTGATACAGGAGTCCAGCCTATATTATTACTCTTGGACAAACTGTTGGTGGTAACACAAATGCAGCAACAATATTTAACACAGTTAACATTTGTTGGTTAGCATCCTATTAGTGGCATACATAGATGTAAATCAGTCTTATGCTTAGCAAGGCTTTTTTGATCAATGTGGAGACTGGTATTCCCTTCTTCCCTTTGTACTGACCAAAGTCCCTCCTGGAACTATTGAACAGCTGCTGTGCCCCCTCACCCTGCCATGGCCTTCCATGCCTGATGGAGAGCTCATGAGTGTACTGGAGAAGTGTCTTGCTATGTCCCCATAGCCAGATGTGAAATGATTATATCATCTGCTGAGCCCTCCAAAGGACCCCAGTGTATTTCAGTGGATGATGTAATTATTTTGTACTTGGCTTCAGGGACATAGCCAGATACTTTTCTAATTTCCTTTCATACTTTACCAGGCACTGAATGGTGGGGGGAGGCTGCAGTGGCTTTACAGTAAGTCTAGGGTTTGTGAAAGGCCAATTCTAGTGTACTGCCACATGCTACTGCACTGCGATGAGTCATAAAGGATGCTGGTGGTGGTGTGATAAACATTTGTAATCAGTATACATCTGCTCAGTAGTTTTTCCACTGTGATTTAACTTCTGATATTGTAAAGGAATGAAAACTCCTTAGCATGGAGTTTTAGCATCGTTCTAGGTTATTTATTTGAACCTTCTGGATACCACTTGCTGTGTACACATGGGGATGACATTGCATCTTGTATGTGGGCTTCCCTCCAAGTCAGCCATTATGAGAACAGAAAGCTGGACTAGATGGACCTTTGGTTGGATCAAACATGGCTCTTTTGGCCTAAAGTCTGTTGTTAGCTGTGATTTATACAGATCTATTGAATCAGTCAGATTTACCTACATGTGACCTATTTGTTGATTCAGAGGGTCTACTCAAGTTTATACTGTAGCACAATATAATCCAGGTCCTGAAATTTTACTTTTCCTTTATTAACTTGGAGAAGTTCAAAACAGTTATTAAAAAAATTGTTTCAGCCTTATTCTCTGTGATAAAATTTAGCGACTCCCGGCAACCATAGTTTCCTGATCATTACCCAAGCCCATTTTACCTGAGGTGCAGCTCCAGCTGTGAGTAAAGGAAATGAATGAGGGCCCTTCTTGCCACAATTTCTGCATGACAGTCGTTGACCACGAGCCCTTGGTCATTAAGGTATTCTCCATTTATGCATTTGGTACCCGACGTCAGCACAATAACCTGAGCCTGCCGAATGTCCAAACCTGTAGAAAGATTTGAAAAAGGAAACACAAAAAATACCACGTACAAGAAGGTTTCAGAATCACCTGATAATGCTGTATCGTAATTGCTGAAGCCCTTAAAGATCATGCTTTCATGTAGCAGCAAAGAAGGCCCTAATAGGGTGATTACCTAGCTCTTGGAATATGCAGCAATCTGATATCCTAGCTCTGCTGGAATAATGCAGGGTCCATTTCAGCCTGGACTGTTAATTCTCAGATAAAAGCCAACCAGAAAGTTTACCTGTTAAATCAATAAGTACATCACGAGGAGATGTACATCCTGTATAGAGGTAATAAAAGAATCTCCTGCTGAACTGATAAATAATAGCCTGGTGTGATGTTTTTTTGGTGGTGGTTGTTGCTTTCTCTCTCTCTCTTTTTTTTTGTGACAAGCATACAGCCCCTGTAATGTAAGCTTTCATCTCTGTGGCACTGAAGCACAAATGAAAAGGAAAAGAGTTTTAGATCTCCTCTTCTTTAGAAAATACAGACCCAGGTTCTCCTTTGCAGTTGGATCTCTAGTTTGTATGCATACAAAAATAATATCATGGCCTCTGAGCTCCTCTCAAGCTCTGCTTTACTGTCCTCAACTCACCTGCTTCAGCACAAAATCCACCACTGTCTCATAAATGCTGCTGGCTGTTTGTCTACTGATGGCCATTTTGAACAAACTTGGCTTCTGTATATTATGGTCATCCTGTTATAGAAAAGGGTGGAGTATTTTCAGTGTCTAAAACTTGGGAGCCAGTAAGATTTCCTAGTAGACTGAAGCACAGCTCCTTGTCGTCTCTGACAACCCAAATGTCAGTTGTCAAGTCTGATTCTTGGCTGCAAATGGTTATTTGGTGTGCAATTTGTTTTTTTTTTTTGATAAAGGGGCAAGCTGAGGGGCACCGATAACAAGTAGGGTAGCCATTTAAAAACTTTCCCCAATGTACACCACCAGAAAGAGGATAACATAGAAGACTTCTCTGTGTAAAGTGAGTATTTATTAATGTCTTTTTAGGTAGACTTTGAAAAATAATTGTAATTTCAATAGACACACAACATATCTCACCATAGTGGGGGAGACTGATACCTACTCATTCTGATAGTTGGGTACTCTTTATGGACAGCTTCAAGCCACCTTGCTATTTCATCTCATGTTTCTCTGTTTAAACCGCACTTTTATTGGCCTGCCTTTTAAATATAGAGTGTCTTTGAATTGAGGACTATAAAACTGGAAATGAGGCCACCTTACAAAAAGTGGGGAGCTAGATGCTATTGGGCATAGTAGTGAAGAGATTTGAAGACATGGATTGGGAAGGCATATCAAAGACAACTTCGGAAGATATCTACTGTGTATTGGTGGCCATCAATAGACAATGAAGGATAGCATCTTTCCTTAGGTTGATGGCCATGCTGTTTGAGAATAAAAGGAATAGTAGTCCCACACATCTGATAAGCACCAGAATGGCGGAAATTTGAATGAATTAATGAATCAATGTAATAATTAACAACAACTTCTCACTATCACCATGTATTTTAAGTATTCATGCATAATAAAAAAATAAGTAAATTGGTGGTTCTGTCTGTCATCCCTTCTTTCAATTATTTGGATTCTCGGCTATTTCTGTTCCATGAGGCTCAAGGAAGATCATAACAATGAAATGTATATTAAACTATCAGTAATACATCCACGTATAAGAAAAACAACCAACTTACTGGAAACACTGATGTGCTTAGTATAGTTTAGTATGAGGTCCTAACATTGGGTAAAGTACAAAAGAAAAAACGCTCACTATTTGCAGGTCAGTGACAAGGAATGTCAGTCTCAAGTGTCCTATCCTGCCCAAATATGATGCACCATATGAATTATTTATTTCTCCAGTTCCAGTAACTATATAGGGCATATATCTGTGATACAAGGGGGCTGGAATGCTTGTGGATGTGCAATGCCTATTTCAAACTGAAATATTTCACCTACAGGAAACGTAATGCAGGAAGGAGTCCAGTCCTTTTCTCTAAGGCCATTTCTGCACTAGACTGTTATAGTTCTATTATTCCACTTTCAACATCAAAAGGCCTCTCCCTAAGCTGCAAACTCCAGGATTCCATAGGATATTGAAAGTGGAATAATAGCGCTATAACTAGTGCTGAAATGGCCTAACAGACCTTTGCAGGTTACAGATCACATACTCTGAAATGAACAGAGCCTCCTTCTGTGCAACAGTGTGTGAACAGACTTTTTATACGTAGCAAGGGACTTTTGCTTTTGATTGAAGTGTGAACTGGAGTATGTGAGTCAAGCTCTTGATTTGTAATGGGAGAAACTGATTTGTGCCATAATAAGCTTTTGCAAACAATTGTCTTATTTTTCTGGCAGAGGAAATGAAGGACGCCATAACCTAAGTAAAGCCTAAGTAATTAAATAACCATTAAAGAGAATTAATCTCAGGAGACAAAATGCATTAAAATAACACGCACATGAACACACACAGTCATTTCCTGTTTTTATCCTGCTTTAACCCACTTCTTCCAAAGCCTCATTGTAAGACTCAGTGACTCCATAATCACACAGTTTCCAATAAAGCAGGAGAAACTGCACTTCTTTCTTTGTTATAATCTTGGCAAGCAACTCACTTCTCCTAGAAAACCTTTTGAATAATCTTTTCCTCTCAAAATCTTTCATGAAATTATTTGGAACAGGGTGGGGATGAAGAAAGGATGCACGTAGGCATCATGAGTCAACAAATAAATAATGTTAAGGTTCATTACCATTAAGAACAATACAAAATACTAACAGCAGGTGTCAAATTATTCACTTTCTGCTTTCTGTTTCTACATGCAACATGATAATAAGAGAAGATGGAGGGGAGAATATATAAAACAAAAGCAAAACAAAAGATAGTGGTCTGACCTTCATGGTTTTAGTGAAATTTCCTGCCTATGCAACTGACAGCAAGTCTCCAATGTCTAAGGTCAAGGTCTTTGTTAACCAAGGCCATTTTTGCACTAGACTGTTATAGTGCTATTAGTCCACTTTCAACATCCTGTGGAATTCTGGGGTTTGTAGTTTACTGAGGCCAAAGAGCTCTCTGGCTGAGAATTCTAAATGCCCATCCCTAAACTGCACAGGATGTTGAAAGTGGAATAGCAGCACTTTAACAGTGTCATGTGGAAATGGCCCAAGATTCTTTAACTTGGAGGCATGTCTGGTACTAAATGGAGGATGCATGCAAAGCATGTACTTTAATACAGTCATGCCTCCACATTCACTAGGGTTAGGGGCAGAGGACCCCCATGAAAGTAAAAAAAACATGAATAACTCTTGGCCCTCCTAAACCACATTTAACACACACAAAAATATGATCACCACATTTAACCCACTGTGGATTCCTTTGAGGCATCAGAGTTCCTTCACAAGGCAGAAGTAGGTGGCTGGTGGGGCTTACTGCTACCTCCACTGCTGCTTCACACCATTTTTAATAGAGACTTACAAGCCTCGATTGCAGTTTCTCAGTCTCAAGAAGCTTGCAGTCCCTATTAAAGATGGCATAGGGAGGCAGCAGAGGTGACAGCAACTAATCTGTGAATAATCAAATCTGCAAAAGTGAAACCCGCAAATGTGGAGGGCTGACTGTAGTGAGTTCCAGGCCTCCTCTTACATATCTGCTGCAGTTATGGTCTCAAATACATAGTGTGGCTGATCTAGGTAGGTTTTAAGTCCCAACTCTCAAGAAACTATTTCGCTTCCAAACTAGTAGCCCTTATGACTGATAGGTAGATCATACCCTTTGTATTTAAGCCAAGGTATTTAGGTCAGTGTGGTGTCATGGATTGAAGGTTTGACTACAACCCTATGGAGACCATGGTTTGATTCCCTGAGTGGCCATGGAACCTCATTGGGTCACCTTGAACACATCACACATCCTCAGCTCCAGAAAACCCCATGATAGGTTCACATTAGGGTTGCCATAAGTTGGAAACCATTTGAAGGCATACAATAACAACAACAATTTGTAACTGCAGTAATGACACATTCTTCTTCTATTACCCATGCCTCCATTTTCCTTTTCTTCCTTTGTTTCCTGTGCCTATTTCAGATTGTAGCCTTTGTGGAATAATGTCATGTCTGTTATTTTATAAAGGGAAAAAAACAACAACAACAGAAATTGCAACATATTCAGTGAAACTTCATGAGAAACTGAAGCCTTGTTCAATTGTTTGGTGAATGTATGAATGACTAAATGGGCAATGGGACTATTCATATGAGCCCCACTCCTAGACATCTTCTGTAGCATCACAGATGTTCATGCATTGAACACGAAGATCCTAAAAAGCTTTGTAACTATCTTTGGCTAAATGTGGTTACAGAATTCTTGTGGTCAGGGACACTAATAAGGCAGGACTCCATACCATGTGAGCTTTGTATCCACATTCAGTGGAATGTGGTTAAAAAGCCCTCCTCTGACCTTTGCATTCAATGTGTGAAGGTCTGAATTACAGTGGCCCCTTTACATTCATGAGGGTTCAGAGCGCAAAAGTGGAAAAACAGAATACCCCCCGTAAGCCCTCTCCCATTCCCTCACCTCTGGGCTTAGCATTTCTGGGGGGAAGAAAAAAAGAT
Source organism: Cyclura pinguis (assembly GCA_030412105.1). Taxonomy (NCBI): domain Eukaryota; kingdom Metazoa; phylum Chordata; class Lepidosauria; order Squamata; family Iguanidae; genus Cyclura; species Cyclura pinguis. The sequence goes on along the minus strand of CM059604.1, from coordinate 124,501,971 downwards.
GAGATAAAAGGCTTACAGGTACTTTTCCCTCAGATAGAGCAGCACTGAGTTCTGGTGTTAAGCTACTTTTGGTCACCATCTTGAGAAAGGATGGGAGGAGTAGGAGCCAAGAGAGTACGTGATCAGTCAGTGGCCATTACACAGCGGAATGTACAGTCACATGACAGAGAGGACACACCTCCAAAAAAAAGTCCATTTTAAACAGAAGCCTCATAAGCCTGGGGTGAAGAATGCAAGAGAATGGGAGGTGGGGAAGGAGGGAAGGTAAGTATGTGCTTCATGAATAATCAAATTTGTGAAGTTCAGATCCATGAATGTGAAGGGAGGACTATACTTCCAAGTAGTCAAGGACCTTTGGGGTGGGACTTATTTGCATAGTCACTCCCAATTCTCTTTCAGCTTCCACGTGTTCAGGTGAATAGTTGCCCAAGATCTGTGTGTCAAAATGTAGAAAATGGGTTTTATTTGAGGAAACTGCCTAATGTGTTCTGAGGAGATAACTACATTGTGGCTTTCATCAGGGCCAATGGCTTAATGATGCCTAGAAAGATAATCCATTTCTAAATTTCATCCAGTGGTCAGTTGCCCTGAATTAAATTTGGCAATACATTGTCAGAGATGTCTGTGAATATTTTTAATCTATTATCCCCAAAGAAGGCCACAATATAATTAACTAGCCAAAATATGGGTGGCTTTTCCAGGCAATAAAATATATTTTCTACACCTTGAAACTAATGTCTTCTTTCCCCCCTCATTGGTTATCTTTATAAAGCACCGTGTTCATAGATGTTGTTGTTTGTTGTTGTTGATGATGATGATGAAGATGATTAATGATTGGCAAAGCAATACAAGCTGTTCTGAAGGAGAATCTCATTTTGCAGGTTAGATTTGTTTTTTTCTGCACAGCATTTGATCACAATGAATCGCTCTTAAAACCCTACTGCCTCTAATACTCCAGTGAATAGTTCTGTAAATTGCAAATGTTTTCAGTTACTTGTAACCCAGCTTTGCAAACAGATTGTTATCAGCAATGCAAATGTTTTCTGCCTTGTAAATAACCCATTATCAGCAATGCAAATGTTATCAATCCCATGTAACCTAATTTGCTCTTTAGAAAGATGAAATGCTGCAACTTGTCTGTTCTGCCTGATGAAGAGGTTTGTGAAACAAAGAAGTCTCTCTTTTTCTCCTTCCCACTGTCTGTGTGTGCCAAGTTTGCGTAACATTATTGTTACATACAAGTCTTACTAATACAATTCCCTACAAATTGTAGTAGTTTTCAAAGAGATAGCTGGGTTAATTCATCAGACCATAAAAAGGAAAATGAGGGAAGAATGAACCTAGCTGCACACTGGTTCTTAAACTTTTTTTTACCATAGATGCCCTCTAAATATCCTTTGCTGCCACAGACCACCAAGGTGGCTTCTGGCTGTATGTGGGTTAGCAAGAAACATCATGTGCTTTCTCTCAGCTACTCAGTGTCGTTCACTTACATGTTCTCACCACATGTAGAAGTAGCAAGTACAATTTTTGCTATCAAACAATTTCATAAATTTTGAATGATTTGAGATATTGTAATGAAGCTTTTTACAAATGATGTCTGCCGCTGGCAAAAAGACTCCTGCTCTTTAAGATCAATGTATTACCATCCGTCTGTCTGTCTGCCTGCCTGTCTTCCTTCCTATTTCAACTGTAAAAGCTCTTAACAGTTCTTCAAGCCTTTGCAGATTCCCCCGTGAGGACATCGCGCCTCCCCAGGGGCCTGCAGATGCCAAGTGAAGAACCGCTGTAGTAGCACATTTAACACTAGCTTATTTAGTACTGTTCAGAGATACAGCTGTTTTAGTCTGCATCAGCATACAAAGGAATCTTGTAGCACCTGTGAGACTAGTTGGCAGAAAAAAGTTTGTAGCATAAGCTTTTGTTGGCATCTGATACAGTAGACTGATGCTATTTCCACACTAGACTGTTATAACGCTATTATTCCACTTTCAACATCCTACGGATGTTGTTTGCAGTTTAGAGAGGGGTCGGTTCATATCCAGTTGGGAATCAATAACCTGTTGTCCTTTATTTGTTTCTTGTTTAGCAGCCATACATATACATATGTATTTGGATTCAGAGCTTAAGGACCTGCATGATTGTATCATTCATTTTGTTCATGCACTGTGTTCATTCATTCTGCTCTCAAAGCCCAGGCATCCACACTGGACAAGCTGTTTCTGTGTCATTCTTTGCCATAGTAATTATATAGTGTCGGTCAGAATATCCTATTTCAATGGTTCAAAATAGATAGGAAGGCTAGTTTGAGCATATGCAGATGAAACTAAAAACTAAAAACTCCCAATCTTAAACCCATTGGTTGAGAAATAATACCTGTAAATAGGAATGTAGCCAGGCCGATGGGAGCCGTGATGGTGGAGAGCAAGGTTTGTGGTCCACCACACAGGGCTGCAGGATGTTGCATACCCCATTCTCTAGTTCCTGTGATGGAAGGAGGAAGAGCAGAGAACAAGGGACATGGCGGTGGGAGCTGTTAGAACTGCCATGGGTATTTGAGTGGTTCCACATGGGCTGATGGTGGCAGCAAGGGAGTTGCAAGGGGGGCATTTCTCCATTTTGTCCCTGGGCTGCCACCACCTAAGCTACATCCCTGCTGTTTAGCAAACATCCGTTAGGATTTACAGTGGCCCCTTGATTTTCGCAGGGGTCAGAAGCCTCGTGAAAGTCAGAAAACAGAATAACTTCCCCCTGCCCAAGTGAGCGCTCCTCCTCCCATTCCCTTCCAGGCTTCCCCCCTCATTTACCTGTACTTCATCCAGCCATGCTGTCTTCCAGGCTCATGAGGGATAGGCAAGTGAACGGGAGGGGGCGGCAGCCATGTGCGTGCATGGGTGGATGCTTCCCCCCCATTTCACAAAGGCACACTGCCTTCCAGGTCCTTGGGCAAATGAATGGGAGGAGGGGGCAGTGACATGACTGGAGAAGGCATGTGTGCAGGGTTGCTGCCTGCCACTCGCTTGTCTTTTGACCAGGTCCCTGGAGGGAAGACATGTGTGCCCAGGCAAAAGGTAGGAGAAGGCGACAGGGAGAAGGGGAGAGGAAAGCAGATAATTTGTGAAGGTCAAACCCACGAATGTGGAGGGAGGACTGTACTTTCTGTTCTTTCTGATAAGTATACTTAGGATAGCAGCCTAACTAACATTCATCAAATGATACATTGTGCCTATTTTGTGTGTAATAAGTATTGCATCATACTTCTGTTTGCAGTTTTCTTAGCAGTTGCCTCACCTGCTCAAAAGCAGTCACCTACCTGCCTTTTCCATATCAGTGTTATAAAGCAGCGCCCACTCAAGGAATAGCTTCCATGTTCAAAGTCAGCATTTTGCAGCAGGTGGCTGCAATGGACAATCTGGGTTTTCATTTGTTTTTCCACAGTGGCCTACTGAAGATCTCCCCACCATGCTTTGCCCCCCTGCTTCCCACAGTCACATACACATATCTTGATATTTGCAATTTTTCCACTTTTGTGGAGGTCCTGAGCCCCTAACCCTAGCAAATGTGGAGGGCCAGCTGTAAACACTTTGAGAACAGAGAATGACTGGAAAGGAGGTTAAAATAATTAAATACATACAGCTACACAAATTGATAATGAAGTGAATAGGAAAACCTATCTACCAGTTTCTGAAAGGCATAAGTTCAGAGTAGGGAGCAGGAAAGAGTTAGGAATCATTTCAGATGCTTTGTATTGCAGTAACAAAAGTCACTTCAACCAAATAAAAGGGGAATGAAGAAGACAAAGAAGAAAGGAGAATTATTAGAAATAACAAAGGCTATTTAGAAGAGAAGGGTCTCCTGAAGAAAGTGCTGAAACCCTCACTGCTAAGCAATACATTTAAATCTCGATTTGGAAAAGATAGGCACTCCTGAGTGTGCTGTTGGGAGCAATTGGGCACTTGCAGAGGCATGGATGTGATGACTTAGCAGTCTTTCCCACTTCTAATTTCTATGGCCCATTACGTTTAGTCCCCCCTGTGAAAAGGAAAGGGGAAAAATGCAGCCCTGGTGGGGTGCAGACTGACTTGGCACAATAATATGCCCCTCTGCCACACTTCCAAGAAGCTGTGTCTGCTTTGATCAGTGTGTGCTGGCGCAGAGGAATCCTGCTCTATAGTAAAGAAAGATCAGAGTTGGAAAGGTTAGATTTTGTGTGTGTGTATGTAAATTCTGGGAACTGTAGTCCAAGAAAGTAACATATCCATGCTTGGGAAAGCTATATGGACTGATCCTTAACTGATCTTACTAATACCCTGCAACAAAGCAGGAAACATTAGAGCGTGGTCAAGATGGCAAACTTTATTAATGAGGAAGAACACACAAGCTGGGAGAAGCTGCAGCAGCTTGCTTTTGTCAGAGTTTACAGGACAGGGCAAGATTCTGCCCCATCTTCTCCTAGTCTCCTGTTGAATTAATCAAATGCAAAGTACTTTCGCACTTTGAACTCAGTTTACAGCAACTGAAGTACATAAAAAACAAAGATGGAAATTGAGAGGAGGAGGAGGAGGCAGAAACTGGGATGTTTTAAAATCAGCTGAAAAAGCAGGATGACAAAGGATTACTTAGGACTGTCCCTGTCAAACTGGGACAGCTGGAGAGTATGCTATTATCACTGTTTAGTGACCAGAATGCCAAAATTTCATCAAAGGAATTGCTGTCTTTTCTTCTTGTAGCAGTGCTTTTCTTAGCAATGAAATGGTGGAAGGACTCCAATGATCTTCCAATGGAAGCACCACACAATATGTGAACAGTTATGTTAGCAAGGATAATTGACTAGCACAGCTGGGCATAGTGGCAACAAAAAGAAGCAGTTACTTCTTTTTTAAAAAAATGCTTTTATTGATTTTATTCATGAACAGGATGAGACCTTCCCAAAATTCATGGAGAACTCTGGAAAGCTACATTTTAAAATGATTTTTTTTTAACACATGAACTTTTCTGATAGATTTTAAAAACCTAAAGCCAGCTAGAGTAGTCCCATTGAAACAATGGAAGTTATGTATGTTTTACCACTCAGCTGTTAGTTAAATGGATACACCGTAGCTAGGATTAGCAGTTGGATTTAGGTCACCCAGTCTATTGTATATGATTTCTCACATGATGAAACTGATTAACAAACAACAACAACAACAACAACAACAAAAATCCTGTTCTGGTCCCAATCAAAAATGTTTGCAAGCCCCTTCAGCAGGCCGTTACCTATTACTTGTGTTTCACTGCAGCTGATGATGTAAAGTACCATTTGATCCAAACCACTTAGGTCTAGTGCACTTAGGGACCACTTTATATAAATTCTGCCTTCATTCTAATTAGAAGGTGCAAAACAAAATGTATTACCCCTACTGTAGCCTACAGTGGACTGCACGGTTGAATGCTCTCTTGCCAAGTCTTTCTGAGTCTTGTGGTCTGGCCCCTCTTCTCTGATCTTCTGGGAAAGGGGGACAAATCTTAGAATGAGAGTGCTGCCTTGAAAAGGTGTGTGTATCTGTTTTCTTCATTTCTTAGACTAGATTTTTGTTGTTTGGGTGGCATACTCTGTGCAACTGTTGATGCTTAACACTTAAAGGTATCACCAAGGGCTGCCTCGTAAAACTTCACCTTGGGTAGTCCCAGGGTAGTCCCTAGATCTCAGGTTTTGATGCTGAAATCTCAGGGCTTAGGATAGTCATAACCTTGAGTCACACTACAGAATTATAGCACTATTATTCCACTTTAACTGCCATGATTACATCCTGTGGAACTGTGGGATTTGCAGCTTGGGGAGGGGCACTTGGAATTCTTAGAGAGCTCTGGTGCCTCATCAAACCAAAACCTCCAGGATTTGACAGCAAGAAACAATGGGTCCTTTCCCACTACACAATTAGAATGCTATGATTCTACTTTAACTGCTGTGGTTCCTTCCTATGGAATCCTGGGATTCAGTTTAGAACTCTCAGCCAGATACTCTGGTGCCTCACCAAACTACAAACCCAGGATCTCAGAGAATGAAGTCAAGATATTTAAAAGTGGAAGCATAGCACTATAATTTGTAGTGTAAATGGAGCCCTGGAGAGATATTTCACCTTTTTTTTTTTGACCAGAATAAAGGTTGTTCAACTGTTCAGACAGTCTCACAGACACACTTTGCCCTCCCTTGTCCTGATGAGACAAAGTGAGAACTCCACTTGGGATACCATCCATCTGTCCCAGTTTGGCAGGGACAGTCCTGATTAATACCGTGTTGTCTCACTTTTTTCCAGCTGCTTTTAAAATGTCCCAATTTTTCTCTCTTTCTCCTGTTTTTCCCCTTTGTCCCCAGCTTACTACAACAGCTATAAACTGGGTTAAAAAGGTAAAAGTATTTCTCACTCAGTTAACACAGCAGAGGGGAGAGGAGAGGACAGGAGGTGGTGGAATCCTGCCTTCCCAGTAGATTCATGCAACAGCAAACTGCTGCACCCTAACAAATCACTTGCCATCTTGATTACAGTCTGATGCTGTCACACAGGTCCTGGGTTTCGTGTGTGAAATGTTGGAGCGTATGTCTTTACTCAATGCTCTCACAAACCTGGAGGTGGTGTATGTATGCAGGTCATATCTATGTAGAGAGCTATGCACATCCATAGCAATGTATGCATGCAACACCTGCAGGGTGACAAATATGTACATTATTATGCAGACATATGTCCCAGTGAGATGGAAAAGATGAATCAAGGCTGTGAAGCACATGGACAGGCAAAATGACTTTGCTGGTAATGGACATTGGAAGCAGCCTGCAGATATTGTTCATGGAAGAGTTATGGAAAACATGCATGCTTGACTTTGCTGTTTTGATGATGTTTCAGATGGCATCTAAGATCCTTTTCACTGTGGGTCGGTCTATTGTGTCAGTCTGCTCATACATTTTACCACCTTCCAACCTGGTGGGTAAATGAAAGCCCAGAAACTGATTGCCCATCAATATTCTTGATTACCTTAAGGTGTCATGTATTCCGAATCTTAAAATGACTAAAAGGATCCATAGGAGACATATTGCCAACTTTTACTTTTCTCTTGCTACCTCACTTAGCAATTATTTCATGAGATATGGGCCATAATTTGCCATCTTTTATCACAGCATGAAATTGCTGTTTAGAGCCCCTTTTGTCCACTTCATCTTTATTTCATATAAGATAACTCAAAAGGCCTCCCTGCTTGCTTTTAAGATCAAAGCGATTGTCGGCTTCATAAAAAAAAAGAAAGAAAGAGAAAAAATGAACTCAGAGGCAAAGAAAAGAAATCAATGTATATTGCTCTTCTGTGAGTTTCCTTGCCTCCTCCTCTGAAGAGGACCAAACTTCTTAGATTATGTATTTTGAACAGTAAAGAGGACAGAAACGTTTCCGTCTATATTTAAACTGTCAAGATGGATCAAGTTCAAATGGGAAAAATACTGCTTAAATACCAGTCTCTGTTCATTCACTGTAAGCATGGAGGGTTTTCTTTCCCCATCCTCCTTCCTGAAAGGGGAACTTTGAAAATTAATAGATTATCCATAGAATGTGTGACAGGGAGACTTTTTTTTTTCTGGTCAAGACGAAATGTGGTATTACAAAACATTAAAGCAGGGTCAGGGAATATTTTTCATCTGAAAGTGTGTAGACCCACAGGGAAAATCAGCTGTGGGGAACAACTAATGATGGGCAGAGCCAAGACCAAAATGGGCAACGCCAAAGGTAAAGATGTATAGAGTTTTTAAGAAAGCTTTGAATACAAGCATGATTCTGTTAAAAAAGCATCTGACAATGAAGCACCTCTTTACAAAGTATTTTTACGCCCATTTAACCCCCCGATTTTCTACCCATCCAATGATTATTCCTCCTTTACACTTTGGAGAACTACTGGAGATCTGCTTATCCACAGCAGGGAGAAAAGCAGATTTTCTTATGGCTTCTTGTCTTAGGGTCTCATAAAAGCTGCCTTGGCTTATTTTCGAGTACCACTTTTGCCCAAGCCCTCAGTCACATGCAGAAAAACACAGCAGCAAGGAGTGGGGTCATTGTTTTACATCATGCTGTCATATGCAGTGCAATTCCCTTAACAACTGTCATTAGAGTTTTGACTTTCTTCAAAGTCTGAGATGAAATATGAGATAACAGTCCGCTCTTCCCTTTGAATTTCTTTGAACATGCCTGAAGATTTGCAGGGTAGAGTTCATGTCCTGTACCTGAGGAAAAACCAGGAGATCATCTCCTTCTCTGATTTCTTTCTGAACTTACAGGAGAGAAGCAAGTGTCTCATATTGCATCAGTTATTCAGGGTGGGGAGCAGCAGTGGCTACCAGAGCTAAGTTTATAGGGATTAAATTTCAACATTCTGCACGTGTTCTATACAAGTACTTCCCTTGGCACCTCCTCCAAACTTATTTTTGAAGGATATGGGATTGCTAAAAGGGCAGGAGATTGCACTAGCTGCTTATTACCTATCAAGCCAATGTAAAGAACTTATTGTTGATGTATAAACTGCTGAACAATTTGGAACCAGGATGAGGGAGTGCCTCTTTTCATATAAATAAGCCCACTTGTTGATGTTATGGGGGTTCTGCTTGTCCAGCTGTAGCTAGTGGAGATGATCATCTCTTGAAGGGTTAGGTTCTCCATTCTTCATGGAATGACCATCACTGTGAGCAGGAGTGTGAACTATGCAGTTCTCCAGATGTGGTTGAACTGTATCCTCACCATTTCCTCTGCAGACTAGGGCTGATGGGAGCTGCAGCTCAACAGTATCAGTAGGGCAGCACAATTCACCCTCCTGCCATATTCAAGATATGACAGGCACCTAACTTAGAATCACAAAATCATAATGCTGGAAGAGACCACAAGGGCCACTGAGTTCAGCCCCCTGCCATGCAGGAACACACCATCAAAGCATTCCCAACAGATGGCCACCCAATCTCTGTTTAAAGACCTCCAAAGAAACCTGCACCACATTGCAAGGCAGCATGTTCCACAGTCGAACTGCTCTTACCATCAGAAAGTTCTTCTCAGATCAATTATTTAACATCGTAAACATTCATGCAACTATTCCCAGACACTGATTTTCTGTTATTGGATTCTGAATAGACTGCTATATTGTTGTTTTTATTTTATTGATTTTAATGACCTCTGGATTTGTTGTAGGTTTTATTGTTGCTATTATTTTCCTACTTTTATACTTTCAACCTACCTTGCTACTGTTTGTGATGATAGACAGTTTATACATAATATAAATACATAAAAAACAAGTGATCTAGCACAACGGGATTATGATGGAGAGTAGATTCCAGGGCCCTTCCTGCACTACTCTCTCACCCAGCCATGGGGATGGGAGAAGGACTGGACTGCAACAACACTTCTGCATGACGTCATCACTGTCCTTTCCTTCTCCCATCCCCAAGCTGCACAATTGTGGGTTAAATCATTGATGGGTTCTACCCGTCAACGACATGAGATCAGACCACCATCCAGCACTTACCTGGCCTGTGGAAGGGCAGGAGGCGTGATGGCGATGTTTCCTGCCCCAGTGCAGCCTCGGAAAGTACCCGGCTGCACTGCAGAAGGAAGCAGCATGTCCATTGTGCTCCCTTCGGCAGGGAGCATAGATGAGAGTGCTGCTGTTGCAGTCCCTTCCCGGCAGAGCCGCTGCCTGGATCCCCACTAGATGCCGTCAGAAGAAGGTAAGCTGCGGAAAGGGCCCATTTCTCCTTTCCATGTGGAGGAATCTGTTTTGTGCTTACACACAGGATGGGATGCCACTGGTAAGCAGGTGAGTATCTTTCTGGAACTCTACCTTTGAGGTTGTCTCAAGAAAAAGATGGCCCTTAACAGTATAGGTTCTCATCTAGACGGTCCACTGTGGTCCTTCTCAATTTGTGGTTCTATAATTTGCCATATATTGTGGGTGGGTGAAGGTGATTGAGATGTCCTTCATTATCCCATAGCCGTACAGTGTGATTCGGTGCTGTCTGGTGATCTCGTCTGAGCCCACAGCAGTTAACATATTGCACAGCCTGAGTCTACAGCATAATGCCAGTTTGTTCCAGATAATTTAGCAAGCCCCTTCTGAATATGCATTGGCTACCTCCTGCCTTTTCTGAAAAATTGTCTGTCAAACCCTAAACATATGTATATGAGATAACAGTCTGTGTTTGATCCACGATTTGCTGCTTTTGTAGTTTCTTCAGCTGAAGTAAAATGGCATGTAGTCAAACAAAACACCTGGGATGAGAACATGCTCTCGAGCTTCATGCGTGCAGTTTTAGAGCTTTATCACAATCACCACTGTTACTAAGCCATTAAAAAAGTATAACTGATATTATACTAGACAGTTAACTTTAGACTTCCTTGGTTTTCTATTTTGTTGTTGCTGTGTGCCTTCAAGTTGCTTCTGGCTTCTGGCAACCCTAAAGCAAATCTATTATCGGGTTTCATGACTAGCAGATGTGTTTTGGGGGTTTGCCACTGAACTCCTCTGAGGTTGAGAGAGTGTGACTTGTCCAATGTCACCCAGCTGGTTGAGCAGGGATATGATTCCATGGTTGAGCAGGGATTTGAACCCACATCTCTCAGAATACTAGCCAGCATTCAAATCACTACTCCATGCTGGCTCACAGTTTTCTGTTACTCCTGGGTATATGCTTTTCCTTGGCAAGAGAGGTGATCAAGTTTGATGCTGGCACAAAATTATTTAGGATGCTGAAATCAAAAGGAGCTTGTAAAGTGTTCAAGTGGAGAAGCCAGTGTGGGGTAGCGGTCTGAGTGCTGGACTCTGGAGACCAGGGTTCAAATCCCTGCTTGGTCATGAAAACCTTTGGCTGACCTTTGGTTAGGTCACACTTTCTCAGCTTTAGAGGAAGGCTTCATAGCTCATGGGGTCTTTATCCTTACATCCAAATCATATTCTAGCTAGTATACCATACTGAGTGTCAGAATAGTGTGATAATTTTTAAAAAGTCAGATCCCCCTGCCAAATTTCCCAAAATAGGTAAATAACATTACCTCCTGCCTTAGTAGAAGGTGTAAACAATGGACTACCCTCCATCAGAAGAACACATCAAAAACAAAATTATAGGATAGCTAAGCAAAGCAACATGAAACAAAGTTGAGGCTTACCTCTGGTCATTACAATTCCTGCCAGGGATTTGTGACGTGCGTGGATGGCAGCACAGTTATCCGTCACCTCTTGAAACTTCTGTGTAATTATTCGATGCACTGAATCAGCAAATTCCTGAAAAAACAACCAGAAGCCATTTTTTCACTCTGCTGGACTGAGGTGAAGGTCTGCGCCTGCTTGTTTTATAACCTGTTTGCTAAATTTCAGAATGCCTTTTGTTATCAACTGTATCCAGGCCACACTAAATATGACACCATTTTAAACTACACTAAGGTTATTCTGCTAGTCTTTTCCACTACAACGAATCTTTGTGGGAATCTATGAGACCAGCATAAACATTGTCTGATTGTGGCAGTATCACACTAGGACAGGGGAGGGAAGTGTGTGTTGCTCCAGATGTTGTTGAAGTACATCTCCTGGCATTCCTCCCTACTAGGAATGGTAAATCTTGATTTTTCTAAGTCCCAACAGCTGTTGAGAACAATGAAGAAGTTTTTCATCCTGTAGCTTTGAGAAACTCAGTTATTTTCCCTCCTATACAACTTTTCCATGAAAGCTGTGTAGCTTGCCCAGAGAACTGCAATTTTCTGGAAACCATGCAGCTTCTCCTGAGAACTACGTGGCCTTCTTTGAAAAATGTGCGGTTTTTGGTACGGAATTGTGCGGTCTTTGCAAAAAAGACTGTTTCCAGGCAGACACGTGTGTTTTGTGTTTGCTGTTTTGTTTTGTTTTTTACATAGAAAACAACAATGTTGAACAACAACAACAACAAAACTTTCACAACAAAAATGTTAAGCAAAACACAGCAATCTTGCATAAAAATAGGCACAAGGTTTTGTTGGGCAACACTGCTGTTTTCTCTGCAATATTTTTGTTGCATAAGATTTTTGTTGTATAAGATAGCTATTTTCTATGCAAAAAATTTTGATATGCTATTTTTCTTCAAGTGGTTTGTAACGCAAGAAACTGACAGTTTTTCATTCCATCCCTATTCTCCACTGTATATGATGAGCTGATCGGACTGGCAGTCCAATAAGGTCTGGAGAGCTGTATAATTCCCAACATGCTCTAGCATGTGAAGTCAGGTTGCTGTTCATCTTTCTTTACGAACTCCAGCAGTACTTAAAGAAGTAAAGATCAGGCTCTACTGCAAATGCTTTCAAAGTGGAAATGCATAAAGTAAAAACATAAACAGGGCTCTCATTGCTGCTGCCCCAAGGCTCTTAAATGACTTATGGAGTTTTTTCTGTTTACTTTTCTTTCTAGAAAGGATGCAAACTAGTTTTTTTACAAAGAATATTTGGCTTTGGATGGTCATCTATGTATCATCAGAAAAGAAGAAATACATCACTAAAAAGGGTAACAAAATGGACATAGTGCTGCATGTGGTTCACGGATATCTATTTACATAAAGAGATGTAAATTCAGAAATAATTACTATATATTAAGAAGAAATGCATTGGCTATAATGCATCTTGAGGAAGGCTGTGACTAGGTAAAATATATGCCTGCTTTATCTGTCGTCCAGGAACTAACTACTGATGGGAAACTTCAAGGCCCCAGCTGCTCTCCCTACTTACAGATCTTTATCTTAAACCGGATATGAACTTGACAGTTCTCCAAATAGAGAATGGCTCTGAACGAAGGACTGTTACCTGTAAACTAGGACACCTGACCATCTATTTTGTTTGCTGAGATTTGCTGCATTTATCATTCAGAGAAAAAAATAGAGACTTGTCTCAAGATGCTGAAAAGATACTCTTTTGTTCGCTAAAAAGCCTGACATGTTTTGGACTGTGGATACTCTGCAGGCCAATTTCTACTTTTCACAGAAAAACTGATAACCTTCAAGGGCATACAGATATATCGAGGCTCCATCTATGTATCCGGGCTGCAGTCCTTTTTTAGCATAGATACATCTGCATGCTCTTGAATGTTACCTGTTTCCCCACCATCTGCTCATAAGATATAAAACAACCCTCCAACCTGTTTTTCATATGCTTTCATTCTGCCAAACGCAGTATGAAAATATAATAATATTCTTATGTAATTAGATGTCTCTTCCAAATTTTAAATGCCTCCTGAAGGCCTTAAAAGTATGCACAGGCTGAAATATGTGGACTTTTTAGCTAATACAAGACCATCAGCTCAGCATCTTGAGATGTGTTTCCTTTTTTCCTCTTGCGGATTTCATTTAAAGTTCCTCAGTTTTTTGTTCTGTTTTGCATTTATCATTATACTCTTTGTGTTTTAAATAATTTCTGATTTGTTGTCTTAAAAGTGATTGCTAGATCTGGTAGCTGAGGTCCTATATCAAAACATGCTGGGCATAACAGTCTGTGCTTCTTCCTGCTATTAGCTATTAAGCCATTGAGAACGGGCATTCCCATGGACATTCACTGGCAGACCAAGAGGGAAGTAGGAGATGACCTGGTGATCCTCCCCCCATCCCAGCTTGTTATCTCACTGGTAAACCCTGTCCCGGGGTCTACAATTTTGATATTAAAATATGATTCAATGTGCCTGAGAGGTCACCCAGATGGGCAGTGATGGTCGAACGATCGAAAACCAGGTCAGGCCAGTAAAATCCTCAGTCACGTAGCCCCAGGAGACCTCAAGCTGTGCAAACCCACAGTAGACAAAGGGTCCTCAGCCCCTGAGAAGCCGACTTGAGGGGATTAGCTTGTTTGCTCCAAGTTGAGCAAAATCCTATCAGGGAAGGACCATTTACATGAAGTTACACCACAACCCAATGCAGCCGAAGATCCTGAGACTTTGGCAACACCTTGTAATCTCATCGCGCAAAGGAAGTTACCATTGTGGAGCTCCTTTCTCGTTGCAACACCTATTGTTCTCCCCGGGAAAGGATTAGCTCTCCAGGTACTTTTTCCCCTACAAATAGTCCCTGTTTTTGAGCTGTTCTTTGGATCACTCCCGGTCATCCCAGCTGACCATTTCTCCGTCCGTTGAGTAACCCCCTTAGCCATCTCCATGCTGAGCCCCACTTCTCCACTGTTTTTCCCAGACCAAGGACTTCAGGAAAAGGTGCAGTATTACCCCAGCTACAATCCCTTCAATATCCCCCTATCCAGTTTCCTCTCTTTTGCTTCTTAATTGGTCTTGAGTGAGTGATTGCATTGGTGCGTGAGACTTTCATTCAATAAAATCATTTATTGGATATTTTTGTTTGGTTTTTGGCTTGGCCTGAGACCCTGTAAAAACTGGGTAAAAAGACCCCGCTAGGTTACCCTGCTTCTCGCATTGCTATTGCTCGTGCTCTGGCTAGTTTCCATTCCCGATCATGTGGAGCACACTGAGGCGTCCCCCAAGGGATCCCAGAAATCAGGGTAACAAGCTCCCAGTTTATATCTTGGGGAAGAGAAATATAGTCACCCTCCTCGACCTTCAGTGAGTTGTGGCCTCATTTCTCTTCCTCTGGTTGTAGAAAGGCAGCAGGGAGAGATGCTGCCTGGTTGCCTCTCTCTTCTTCTTCTTCTCAGCCACTGAAGAGCCACAGAAGTGCCCCTGGGGCTTGAAAAGTGACTTGAGGGTTGGGTTGGCCATTGTGTGGGAAGCTGCTGAATAGCTCTTTGCACACAGGGATGTGTTGGTTTAAGAGAGATAATGAGTAATTCAAACAGATTTCTTCTTCTGCAGAGATGTGTTTGAAAACTATACAGTTCTTAAAGATGTTTTCACAGAGAGGAGAAACTCACCTTTTTGCCCACTCTCCCGGCCCAGACAACTGTGGAGGGTCATCCACTGATGCCTGTCAAAGCCAGTGATGGTTGAACCTAGCTCAGCTGCACCCCCTGATCCCCTTCTATTGGTCTAGCAATGTAGTAGTTAGTGGAAAGGAGTGGGGACAGCCAAGCAGGAATGTTGATGGCTGTGACAGCTGTAGACAGGTGATCCTTCTTGCCTGGCTAGTCTCATCATGGCCATGTAGGGGTCAGTGGGAGATGAGGAAATGGGGACAACGTAACAAGGAGGATCATCCACCAATGTCTGTAATAGTTGTTGAGGGACATGCTTCACTCAGCTTTCTCTCCCACCCCACCCACTGCCATGGGCATATGGATGTTGGGAGTGGATTGAGGGGAGCTGAATGAGAATCATTTGTTGATAACTATGATAGCCAGTGATGGCCAAGTCTCACTTAGTGTATTATCATCACCACCCCGCTGGCATGGCCAAACAGTGGCTGCCATGAGGAGACAGAGGGTGGGCCAATGATCAGTTGTGCAAGGAAGATCTCCCACTGACAGCTACCACAGCTGGTACATGATGATACAGGCATCCTCTGGTTCCTCCAGAGGTCCTGGAGGATGACATTACATTCCTCCCTCCACGTTTGCGAGTTTGACCTTTGTGAATTTGATTATTTGCGAGGCACATGCTTGCCTCCCCCCATCTCCTTCTCCTATTCCCTTGCATTCTTCACCCCAAGCTTTCAAGGCTTCTGTTTAAAATAGAATTTTTTTCCTTTTGGATGAGCAAAGTCCCCCCTACTGTTGGAGGTGTGTTCTTTCTGCCATGTGGCTGAATATTATGCTGTGTAATGGCCCTTGATTGGTCAGGTGCTCCCTTTGCTCCTACCTCTCCCCTCTGGGAAGAATTTCAAGATGGCAACTGGAGGTAGTTAGAACGCCAGAACTCAGTGCCCCACTCTTCTCTGTCTGAGGGGAAAGTACAGGGAAGCCCTTTGCCTTGTCTTTTTAATTCCCCCTGGGAGCATTGGGTCCAGAGGCAAGAGACTGGGGGGGTGGACAGTGGGGAGAGTTATTCGCTTTTTTCTTCTTTTGTGAGGGTTCTGTGCCCCAAACCCTTGTGAATGTGGAGGGGCCACTGTATAATTGCACACAAGCTATCAAAACCTAGGCAGTGATGATGTCCCTCACACCCTCCTGCCTTTCACTGTATAGGCAGACGGACCAAACAGATGAACACACACACAAACACACATCCCCCTGAAAAGCACACATTTAGGACTACCATGCTAAAATTTTGATTTGTGTTCTCACCTAGTCACATATGCCCTACTCAAAACACAGAACAACACACTAAAATCCTCAGAAGGAAGAATGAATTCTATTCTATCACGTTGCAGATGGGGATAACATTTTTGAATGCTCCCCATCTGCAACGTGATAGAACAGAACACACACACACAAACACACACACATAACTATCACCTGCAAGTATTAAGTAAGTTCAGAAAGGAGTGGAAAAGATCAGAACTTTTCTGTAATGTTATAGTTTTCTTTAAACTCTCAGAGTATTTTGCTTTTGTGAAGAAATATTCAAAAATTCAAAAATACAGCACATACATACTCCGGTTGTGTGATGCAGTACAGTCTACTATACCACCTCAGGATCAGACCTCAGCCAGCACAGTAGATCTGACAACAGTACCTTTCCCAGTCTTCTGATCAATGTTTCAGAACTGTTATATAAAGTACCAGTATCAGTTCTTTCTCCTTTGATAATGGTTTACTCTAAGCTTCACAAAGATAGTTTTCTTCCCATTTTCTCCAGGGCTGGTTTGCGTTTAGTTCTCTTATCCTAGAATCCCGCAGTGCATACAGACAGTTTCCCCAATGCTGAATCTATTCAACATCTACTCAACCACAATAATTGTCTCACTTGATGCCAGGCAAATGCTGCTAATCCATGCTGAGACTTGTTTGCTTCATGAGGGCAAAAAGCCATCGGTAAAGGTAGTCAGGGCAAAGAGAGAGGTTTTTCTAAATTTGAAAGAGGTGCGATATAATGAAGGAATGGAATGTGAGTCCTGCCAAGATCTTTTATTACTGTTGCCCGAGCCTGGTGTACGGAGAGAGGCTAAAACTTCTTAGTCTTAATGCTGGCAAAATGCTTAGTCTCAGGTGTGTAGGGACGGGGGTGCAGAAGGTGCATTTTGCCCCAGGCAGCAATGTTTTCCGGGCATCCTGGCCCGTAGCCGCGCCCCTGCATGCCCTGGCCATGCCCCTGTGCACCCTGGCCACATCCCCATGCACTGCAGCCCTGCCTCATCCACTGCAGCCCCGCCCCGTGCTGTAGCCCCACCCCCTCCCATGCCCCCTCCCCACACTCCAAGCTCCGCCACTGCTTAGTCCTAATACTAACTAAAACCTGAGTTGGAGCTGCTCTCAGTTTCTGCACATTAAGACCCTCACAAAATATGAGAGCAGGAAGTTTGATGTGTAAACACGCAGGAGATACACATTTGCTCGCCAAAGTTCTGACATCAGTGCCATCCACTGCTTCACTTTCTGTCTGGAATTACTCCTAGAGATTTGTTTATGGCACCCTGTTTAACTTGGTTCCAGATTCTGGATAGGTCTACTTCATAAAGTTGCTGCTGGGAGGCTGCCAGTCAATAGCTAAGGTACTTTCGTGTTCCTTCCTGTTCACTGCCTTGATAAACTCCGATGCTTCATTAGACTTCAACTTCTGCCCAGTTTGTAACTGAGAGAGTTGCTCATATTGAGCATTTTATTTCTTTTTAAGTATCTTTATTCTACCTTTCTGTAAAACCCATGACAGTGATACACAGAGGGATTCTAAACAATAAAAATATGATAACCAGCAAGAAGACCATCATGGGAATATTTAAAAAAAACAACACAAAAATGAAACTTTATTATTTTTTTTAAAGGCCTAGTAAAACAGATGTGTCCTGACACCTTTCCTAAAATGTGAAAGAGTGGGGACTGAGCATAATTCTGAAGGGGATACCTCCCCTAATTTGAGAGCAACAGTGGAGAAATCTAAGGCTGTTGGTGACCTGAAAGGGATTTTCTCCTGCAGATTTTGATAACTGAACAGGTTCATAAAAGGTAAGTAGTTAGCCATGCCCTTCACTGCTTGGGGCTTTAAAGATTAAAACCAACACTAGGGCTACTTCAAACAGTTGGAGTTGGCCCGTATAGCCTAGGCTACATATCTGAGCATTTTGGGATTCTGAGAGGCCTCCTTAGTGCTGGATTTATGCACAAGTGAACTATGCTACAGTATGAGGAGACTCTAGAAAATAGCTTTACTTTTTATATATTTTACATAACTGTCACAACAATACATTTTTTAGGGTGATGCTCTGGGGTCTCTTGAACTTAATATAGCTTAGAGACTCAGTATGTTTAATCTGGCCCTGGGGTGCATCTCCTTATGTTACAGGCCTGGAGTAGCGGAGCTCACCCAATGGTGGCCTTGCAACATCCCCCACTCAAGCTGTCTCTTCTGTTTGCCTGCAGAATCACAGTGACGTTTGCTTCACCCATAGTTCTATAGATGGCCAGATTCTGCCAGAATGCAACTGAAGTAAGGGTCTGAACAGAACAGAAGCCCATCTAAATGAGGAGGTAAATATTCCATGCTGTGAGGACACCTTTGCCTTCTGCGCTGACAGAAAGTATCAAAATCAGAACAAGCTTCCACATGGGCACTTTGTCCCCAAAGATTTGTTCACATCCTGAATGCCATATGGTTTTGGAGTAGCTATAATAATAAGTGCTCATTAATTATTAAGCTTTGCTGTAAATAAATATGAAAAAGCTGTCTCGTTCTAACAGTACACACAGCAAGCTGTCCCTGTGAAGATGTAAGTCATGCATGCTGTCTCCTGTTGACATCTCTCCCTGCATCTTTTCCCTTCCTGCCTTAAATAAAGTGTTAACATTATGCGTCTTGGAGAACCAAGATACTGTCTCTCTTCCGGCATGCAGACACAGCCTTTCTGAAAACGGGTTCATAACTGAGTTTGGCTGGGTGCTGCAGTTCATCCTGGCTCTTTAATGTGTCTTGTTTACATGTATTTGATAAGAGCTCCCCAGAATACTTTGACTAGCATTCTGATTAAATATGGAATAGATGGGGACATTGTCAGATGGTTCTATAATTGTGCCAAGAGAGTTGTCATCAATGGTTGTGCTTCAAATTGGATTTTGAGAGGAGTGCCTTGGGGTTCTGTCCTAGGACCATTATTCTGCAATATTTTTATCAATGAGTTAGATGATGGGGTGGAGGGAATCCTTATCAAGTTTGCAGATGACACAAAACAGGAAGGGCTGGCTAACACATTGGAAAATAGAAAAAGAATTCAAAAGGACCTAGATAAACTAGAAAATTGGGCAGAAACTAATAAAATAAAATTCAATAGACAAATGCAAAATTCTACATTTAGGCCACAAAAACCAAATATATTGGTATAGGATGGAGGATACGTGGCTCAGCATGTGAAAAAGACCTTGGGATTACTGTTGATCATAAGCTGAATGTGAGCAAGCAGTGTGATGCTGCAGCAAAAAAAGGTGAACACTATTTTGGCCTGCCTTAATAGAACCATAGTTTCCAAGTCAAGGGAAGTAACAGTCCCACTATATTCTGTGCTGGCCAGACCTCATCTGGAGTACTGCATTCAGCTTTAGGTGCCGGATTTTAAGAAGGATATAGACAAACTGGAGAAGATTCAGAGAAGGATGATAAGAGGTTTGGAAAACAAAACATGAGGAAAGATTGAAGGAAATGACAATATTCAGCTTGGTGAAGGGAAGATTGAGGGGAGATATGATTGCACTCTTTAAATATCTCAAGAACTATCAAAGAAAGGAGGGGGGCAGGATTTTTCTCTGCTGCCCAAGAGAGTAGGGCCAGGTCTAATGGTTTTAAGTTACAGGAGGGCGGATTCCTACTGAACATGAGAAAGAACTTTCTGAAAGTAAGAGTGGTTGGGCAATGGAACCAACTGCCTAGTGCGGCAGTGGGGTCTCCTTTTCTGTACGTCTTCAAAAAGAGGCTAGACAGCTACCTGCTGAGTATGCTTTAGCTGGAGATCTTGCATTAAGCAGGGGGGTTGGACTTGATGGGCCACGAGGCCCCTTCCAACTCTATGATTCTACGTGTTATGTTTTTTAGACACAGTCTTTTGAAACAACAACTAAGCCATAATGGCAAGCGATGCTGATTGGGAATCCTGATTTGACATGAACTATGGTTTGTACAGATCAAGATGTGGCATTAGGACTAAACTGTTTGCCCACAAATCAGTAGTGGTAGCTTACCATTTCTTTTCCTTTTACACAAACATGGAAAGACAGGAAGGAGTGTGGAAGGTCAAGGCTCAATCTGATTCATACTCATAATGACAGATCACCATTTTCTCACTTCATTGGAACTGAGCAAATACGCAGAGCAGGGTGGGCAACTGTTGAACAGTAGGGGGCAGCATTAGCCCACCAGGAGAACTCAGTGGGCTGCACACCCAGCCACATGCCTCAAATGGCCTCTGGGGGACATGGACACATTTTTGCCTGCCCCCAGCCATTTTAAACCTGGGAGAGGCCTTTTTTTAAAACAGGAAGTGAACAGAAAGTGATCCCAGGTCACTTCCTGTTTCAGAAAAGGCATCTCCTGGGGTAGTCTTTTCTTGCTTTCTAAAAAGTCCTTTTTTCGACTTAAAGTGAGGCCCCCAAAACTGGCCAAATGCCCCTTGAGGCCATCAAGAGACTGGGGGCATTGGGGCCATTTTAGCTATTTTTTAAGCTTCCGGGAGCTCTGGGAGCCACAAAGATGAGTCTGGGGCTGCACTTTGCCCACTCCTGCTGTACACTGTGATGCTGACATTCAAAGGAAGCTATGGCTAGATCACTGGCAGCTGATGTCACCCATGTCAGTGAAAGCCACTTCTGTTTTTAATCCAAATTTACAAAAGCTATCCAAGGTATGAGACATGTTGGGGGTAGATAGTATTTAGCCCACTGCTTTAAAGTTTTCTTCTGTTCCTCTGTGTCCCAAAACAAGTTAGGGCAAACCTCAGCTACTTCTGCCCCAGCCAGTGCTAAAAAAGAGGAGATTACAGTTCTCGTCCAGATGCAAAGGCAGCACCATCAGAAACCATCAGGAATGATCCGTCCCAGCATGTTCTGCCTCCTAGTGGCTGCAGTAGTGCTGCCAGTTTCCGTGCCAAATTTCATTAGTAGCACTAAATGGGAGACAGTGGAGTTGCAGAAACAACCTTGTGGGCTGCCTGCAACCCACAGGTCACATGCCACCCATCGAGGGAGTAGTGAAAAGGAATAGCACAGGAATTTTCAGACTGACTGATATTTTGGATTTATTTTTAGAGGGGACAGGGAAAGGGTAAAGCATTTGGCCACTGAGATGGGCTTACTGTGGCAAACAAAGGCGGTCAAACAGACCTTGAAAAAAACCTATCCACAGAGAAAACTAAATTGAGTATCTCATGTTGTAGAGAAAGTGGGTAGGAAAAACTCAACATGGACTGCTGATTTGATCAACTTCAGTTAGAACATAAAGATTAAGTGGAGTGTTTCAATAACCCACCCTTTTTTTTTTTAAAAAAGGATCAAATCATAATTTTAATCTCTCTCATTCCTACAATCTGGTCCATCTTTGTTTCTTGATTGCCCTTCATGTAAGGATCCCAGGATGTTTCACACTCATTAGGAGTTAATTAGATTGGAGGCACAGACAGCTCCTGGAAGAATTATTTTTAAAATATTAGAGAGAACGAACAAATGTTAACATTGGCTTTAGAAATCTCACTAACCATAGTTTCCTTTAGTCAATTTGGCAGGAAATTCCAAAGAAGCTAGCAAAGAGACCAGATCAAGACAAAATAACAACTTGGCTTGAGGGGGGGGGGGATACAGAACTCAGCTTTTGATGAACTCAAAAGACTGACCAGGGACTTTAAACAACTGTAAAACCATTACACAAGAAGTTGGCAGAAATAAGTTGAGCTTTTTTTTTTTTTTAAAGAAAAACAGAGGTCTTTGCTATGGAGAAAGGCAACTGACTTGTCAGAGAAATGAAACAACATCATGACCTAAGTCACAAATCTCATCAATTTATTTTGGGCGGACACTTTACTTCATAGCTTCCATCCCTACCCAAGTTCATCTTAGAACTGCACAACTGAACCAGCTCATGTTCTCCAATAAGCTGTGGCTGAGACATACTGGCTGGCATCCTTTCAGTGACACACGCATGTATATAATGTGCTACACAAGCTGGTCAACTTATTCGTCACAGCACACTGGACATTACACTAGCAAACATCAATGGAAGTGGGAGTTGCACAAACATAAATGTTGTGCAGTGTGGTTGTATAACACACCCGGTCATTGACATATATTGCACAATGTTTGTTATTCTGTAGCATGGTCTGGTGTAGCACATTCCACATGTGGATGTTTACACTACACGGAGGAGACACTGGATTGCAACCAGTGTAGAAGTGCCTTCATAGCTCTTGAAATGTCATGTCCACAGGTATTTTACCTGTACTCCAGTCATTTTACTTGCGTCATATTTTGCAAGTGTTTGAAATTCTCCAGAAACTTCTGCCTTGAGCTTGTGATACCAGAAAGGTCATTCTGTACAATATTTTATCAAATGCTACTTGCTGGAGAGCAGAAGGAGGTGAAAGGAGTAGCAGAGAAAGAGGTGGGTAAGCTACTGCTTTCAGGTTCTGCTTATAGGCTTTGTGGTAGTATCTCTGATAGCTCAAGATTGGAGAAGTGCTGCATTACAAGTCAGCAGTGATTTGTGGCTTCCACATATGAGTGAATCTACTGTGGAGTTAAGTCCAAAGGTTAAACAAGTTATCCAAAGAGCTGAACACTATCTCCAAAACAGTTGGATGCCTCCTATAAAGTTTAGAATGAAACCTAGGGTAGATTCATTGCCCCATTGACATAGAAGACTCGAGCCACCATTCACTACCAGTCCAAAAATTCCCAAACAACATTTCTCCATTGGCCATATTCTTTGGGAAGTTCTAGAAGTTCAAGTCCAAAAGGTAACAATTGTAATCTTTGGGAACATAGGTCATTGGTCCAAATGGCACAGTATTGCCTACCTCAGTGCGGCTCAGGGTGTCTGATGACCAGCCTTTGACCAGCAATTGGTCAAAGTGATGACAAGCAACTGATATGATACCATCTTGGTGCTCACTGCCTACAACTCTTTCTTTCTTTCCTAGAATGTTGCCATGAACTAGCTGTTGAAGGTTCATGGACTGGCACTGGTCCGCAGACCACCACTTTGAGTAGCACTGCTCTGCATTAACTTTTAGGATCTTTTCAGGCTATGAGAGAGAGAACTTTCCCAACTCATGATGCTAGGGATGCACGCTACAGCCTTTTCTGCAACAGAACGCTGGATTTTGTTCTAATCAACCTAAACTTTTCTTAGATATCAACATATACCACTTATACAAAGAGGAAACAAAAGATCAAATTTCAGTCCTCAATATTACAGCATCAGCAAAAAAAAATATCAATATTTATTCACTTTTCAGCACTAATCTCCAATGGGATAAATAAATGAAATGTTTTTCAGATTTGCAAAGGCAGTCTTCAGGGAGAAACTGACATTCAGCAGGAATGGTAAGCATAATAAAACCAATAGATTAAAAGGAAGAAAGTCTTTAGTAAACATTTTCTATTGAAATCCTGTCTTTTGGCTTATTGGGTTCAAATATTAGAAAGGTTAGATTTGCATATGGGTGGGATGAAATATTCTGCCAAGGAGGCACCAAAAAGAACAGAGTTACTTATTGTTGTCCCCAGTACTCCATTTCACAGTAAACTGAACACATTTGGAAGAAAATGTTGAGCACTGTGAACTGGAAATTAGATGAATTCCTTCCATGGATTTTACCCCCATGTTAATATATGTCCCTCCTACAATTTTTTTTTACAAGAAGCAAAAAGAGAAATCAGAATTCTTACTTCAGAAATTATCATACAGGAATAAATAAGTTAATCATACCTCAAGGTTTTCTAGATCTATGTCACTTAAAATGTAACTTTGACTATCTCAGCTCAGTTTGAACCTCATGTCAGTCTGAACGGGTAACAATTTCCTTGTGCTGAATTCCTCCCATGCCTGTAGACAGTGGCAGCTGATGGCCCCCATGTCAGTGGGATAGTAAGACCACTCTGGGTTTGAACTTCAAAGGAGCTACCTATTTTGTAGATGGGGTTCAGCACATTGAATAGCTCCTTTAAAGTTTTTGCACAAACAAAACTCATGGAAGTTGACCGTTTTTCTGAATGGGGTGTTTTTATGTGTCGAGAATGAGAAAATGCGTGTGTATCTTTTGGCATCCCTATTCAGGTGCCAATCTATTGGCATGCTGAAGCCATTGCTAAGGCCTGCTGCATCATCCTTCTCAAGCTCCATTCTTTCTTTTTTTGGAATCTAGCAAAAAGGTCTGATGAGGAGTAGAGTCAGGATAGGGGGAGAGCAGCCTGATGTGCAAGCCCATTACAAGAGGGGAGAATGTTGTTAAAGAATTTGTATTCAAACAA
Organism: Cyclura pinguis; assembly: GCA_030412105.1. NCBI lineage: Eukaryota > Metazoa > Chordata > Lepidosauria > Squamata > Iguanidae > Cyclura > Cyclura pinguis. Next base: position 124,477,465 of record CM059604.1, on the reverse strand, counting down.
AGTGGACCCATTGAATCAACTCCTGAATGGTAAATCAATACTTGTGTAAATAGCATTGATTCAACTAGTTTACTTTAGTTTGGACAAGCAATTGTAGTTATGTCTAAATAACCTAAAGGTACCAGATCTTGGAAGCTAAGCTGGGTCAGCCCTGGTTAGTACTTAGATGGGAGACTGCCAACGAATACCAACTGCTGTAGGCTACATCTCAAAGGAGGGAACTGGCAATACCACTTCTAAGTATTTCTTTCCTGAGAAAACCTTCTGAAATTCATGGGGTCACTGCAGGTTGACAGGTAACTTGAAGGCACATGCAACACAGCAACTGTAGCTAAGCTGAAAAATACAGTGTAATGGACCTTAAGCATAAGCCCAAACAACTTAGCCTTCTCTGTAATTCATCTTTTCTGTAATGAGGAGAAACAGTTATGCTCTAAAAACACCATGCTTCCAAACAGCCTATTGGGGCCATTTACAAAAAAGATATGTGATGACTATTTTTCCCATGGTCATAACTTCTACTGTGTTCATCACAGTTGAACCTTTCTCACTGCAAAGTAGAAAAAGACATTTGTTGCCTTTCCTATTTGTTTGCTTGGCCATATGTTTTCTTCTAAATAAACTACAAGCTTGAGTATGCATCCTGATGCATCTCAATTCAAAGAATTTTCTTCAACTGCAAAATAGAAAAGCTACTTCGAGGAATACACATTGACATATAATATAGGCTACTGTGAGCATTTCAAATAAAAGGCCTATAATGTTACATCTTTCTGTACAGAAAGGCAGCCAAACACTTGCACCAAATGTGGTCTGAAAAAGAGTGAAACCAGAGGAGAATCAGCAAAAGAAAAGAAGCCTTTTCAGATGTTCAACACAGGCTATACATGGATATATATATCAACCTCCACATATCTGGGGGAGGTGGTTGTAATGACTGTAGTGTTAGTTTCTGGCTTGATCCACAAGCATTCAGTGTAAAACTGGGGGAAAAAATTGGCTGTTTCCCCAAGAGCATGGAGACATACTTACATGCATAGCAAGGACATAAACCTTTGACTATTTCATGCTTACACACAAGCATGGATAAATTCTGTAGTTTTCTCCCTCCTGTTGGAGAAAATAAATCTTTCTGTACAGCCTTCTCTCTATATTAAAACATCTCAAAGTGTTCTGGAGAATTTATTCAGTGCAGAAATGCACACAATTTTTCTGCACAAAAATATGGCTGTGTGGGTTCACAGAATAGCTATGTGTTTTTTTGCACAGAATAATTGTGTGGAATGCTTGGGGATTTGTAAAGAGCAAAAGAAAACTGCACAAAAGTGTCACTGCTGCAATATCCTTCCTTGCATTATTCTTCCCAAGTGTCAGAAAACCCTTCTTTTAGCCAGGAAAGGAATAAGAATGATATACCTACCACACTAACTGTCCTGCAATATTAAAATTAGGGGTGGGAAATTATGGTGGGTCTGGAAGAGGCATTTTTCTTCTCTGCAGACCCCCTGTGGACTGCACAGACCTTACAAACTGGAAGCAGTGGAAAGTATATTTTTTTCATATTACTAGTGTATATATCTGGTGTTGCCTGGGATTTTATTTTCTCATAGATAGTACTAGTTAGAAAGATTTGAGATCCTGTGTCTCTAATTCCCCAAACGGTACGGTACCTGTAACTTTCCCCCATATTCCCCAATCCAATTTGTATTCAGAATTGTCAGCATATAGAGGCTGGGTTCCTGAGGGAATATGCTGGCCTCCTCCTTCTTGCTGCTAGGCCTGAACTCCATAGCAACCGGCCAGGCCCAAGAGTTCTCTGGCTGAGAATTCTAAAGGCCCCTCCTCTCTCCCAGGATTCCATAGAATCTTCACAGGCAGCCAATCATATGAGAGCTTCTCGCTTGACACAGCCAGTCATATGAGGTCTTCACCTGCCTGACACAGACAAACAGACAAACTTTTATATAGTAGATAGCACCAGGTGTACCAGCCACAGCGAGGCAATTTCCCCTTTGTTATGGCCACAGATATGGTGCAAGAATTTGGAGGAAATGTGACTTATAACTCCCCACCACCCAAGTGAATGTCCCCCTCCCATTCTCTTCCAGGGTTCCCTCCACATGTCCTTGTGCTTCGCCTGGCCGTGCTTCCTTCTAGGTGCCTGGACAACAGCCAGGTGAATGAGAGGGGGCAGCCACACATGCATTTCCCCCTACCCCATTCACTTGTGTTTTGCCTGGGCATGCTGCCTTCCAGGCACCCAGGCGATAGGCATGCACGCTTCCCCCTCTTGTGTTTTGTCCGGGTGCGCTGCCTTCCAGGTGCCTGGACGACAGGCAACTGAATGGGAGGGGGCAGTGACATGACTGGAGAAGGCATGCACATGGGGCTGCCCCCTGCCATCCACTTGCCTTTTGCCCAGGCCTGTAGAAGGAAGACATGCATGTCTGGGCAAAAGGCAGGGGAAGGGGAGGGGGAGAATGGGGGGAGGGAAGTGGACACTTCATGAATAATCAAGTTTGTGAAGGTCAAACCTGTGAATGTGGAGGAAGGACTGTACTACAATATCTTACTGGTTCTGACATGAAGATTTGTGTAAAGTAGGTGGTCTGGAAGAAGAATGAGGTGAGAATGAAAAACAAAGGGAAAAATGTGTAAGTTACATATAGCTATACGGGTAACGCAGCCCAGTATTCATGCAATGATTTAGTAATGTGTAAATCAACTCATAACATCCTGCCATGGGGCTTAGAATCCGGGGGGGGGGGGACTTGCGTTCACTTCAAACTAGATTGTGAGGAGGTGAGCCCCTCCCGAAACGATCTGGCAAAATTGCTTTGCAAGTCATGCACGTACAGTTGGTCAAAAGTGAGCCTCCATAAGTCCTTCCTGCTCCCTGTGATGCAGTGCATCATGGGTTCAGCTTTTCAACGAATTCCATTTTCTGACAGTGCTCTGGTCCCCAACCTGTCAGATAAGTGGGGGCGGGGGCGAGCCTGTATCTAGTAAACATTCATCTGTATTCCATGTTAATGAAGATAGCAACAATACCAGCTACTACTATAATGAAAAACACCATCATGTTTAGGAAACAAAATGGATATACTGCACTTTTCCCACTACAGATGCACAAGACTACGTAATGCTCACATATCTAAAAGAAAACTGAGGGAAGAAGCTCAGTCATACATTACATAAGTGCCAAAACTGGAAGTACAAATGAGTCAAATTTGCTCTTCTACATTTCCATAGTAACTAGTGAAGATAAGGTTGTGCACTCGCTTGGGCTGGGGTGGAGGACATGCTAGCTGTCTGAATATCAAGAGTCGACACCTCTTCCCACATGGATGGTTCATGCTTCTTCTATTTTTACCCCCGAAGGCAATGAGTTACTCATTCACAGCTCCTGCACTGAGGGCTGTGACTGCCTTCACAGCAGTGGCCATTCAGTTCTCTTTCCTCGTTCATGCAATGGTCTCTCATCCTTCCTCTGAGATCTTAAAAGGAAGGTCTGGGAAGGACACTAAAAAGCTATTTAAGCAAATTATTCAAAATGTATTCATGTTACTTGAATAGTAACACACAGTGCTGAAGCATATTAAAATGCATTTTGCCTTATGTTTTCAAGTGCCTTCGGGCAGTGCTATTACTTTACTTACCTTTTTTAGAAAAAACACTCAACGTTTTAAGCATTTTGTTAAATACAATGTATTGGATATTACTCCAGCTGTGCGGATAAAAACTGGCTTTGCTAAAAACCTTACATGAAGTGTAAGAGCTGAGTCTGACCCAGGGCAGAAGAAAAGCGTCCATTCCCTTTCCACTCCCAAAAGGACTCTTCAGTCGTCCTCAAGAGTGAAACAGCCACAGAAAGCACAATTTCCAGGCGTCTGTTTCTCCTCCCCTCTGATTTGAGCAGGCATTTCCTTGCCAGTTTAAAGCCCAGGAACTAAAAAGAGTCCAGAAATAGTTGCCAGAAGCAATTGCCACTTTACAAAGGGATGATATACAGGGATTGAAGTTTAACAGTAAAATGTTATCAGTTTTTCACCTTCAACAAAGGCTACATGCTATGGCAAAGATGAAGTACTCTGGAGGGAACTCACAGGAAAGAGTAATCTGGAACGATTTCAGATGTGCCCATGGTGACGACTTAAAGTCACCGCCTTCACAGACTCATTGATGTAGAGAAAAAAAATGCACAACTTCATTTGGTTGATTAAGGCTTCAATCCTTACTAGAGAGTAAACTCCACTGAAGACAGTAGGACTCAGTTTTGAACAAACAAGCATAGGAGTGCACACGAGGCTGAAGTCCTCAACACTTGCCTGGGAAGAAGTCCCATTGAACTCAGTGGGGCTTATTTCTGAATAGGTGTATGCAGGATTATCTTATAGAACACAACTGAATAATGGCTATTAAATAAAGTGTGTCTGTGTGTTTTTGTGTGCACAGTTCTGTGTTCTGGGTGTGCGATGAACCTGAGTGCTAACAGGGCATGCACAGGAACTGACAGTTTGATTTAAATGTGATGCCCTGTAGAGCTCTCCATAAATAAATGTGTTTTATATTTCCAGTGTCACTTTTAAATTATGCATGGATAGCAAGAGTGCATAGGAGCAGGGGCCAAGTGTCTTTTTGTGGGAAGATGTTACCAGTGGGAAGAAAGGAATTTGCATATTTTTGAATGAATATTTGGGGACACAATCGCTTAAAAATATTTAAAATACTCTACCCTTTCATATTCAACCAACATTTTTATTTCTTCTAAAGATATTCTACCATTTGTTTCAAACCCTGAAATTCCTTTCCCTGTTACAAGCATCACATTTAAGGCAAACAGGGAAGAGTAAGAATGTTAATGGAGAAATTCATAATAGATCTGGGGTTTTACTCAGTTCCAACAATATTTTTTGAAAATTTCTACTGGAGTAAATGAATGAAGGTGTAGTATGCTCTCTTAAGGTGCACCCTCTATGTGCACCCTCTTAAGGTGCACACAGTTTAGCACCACCCAGGTTCCAGAACTTCAAGAACAGAAGTAAACATACAATTGGACAGAGGAGGAGGAGGAGGGAAAAAAAGAAGTGAGGGAGAGAGGGAGAAAAGGAAGAAAGGAATCTATCCCATGCCAAATACTACTGTTTTTAAGATGCTGGCATTTCATTTACTTGGAAGACTAGGCTTAATTAGAAACTCTGAATTCACATTAATGTGTTAATGTGAGGATGTTAATAGATGAATCCTTCCACTTGCAGTTGACTCACTGCTATATGCATGACTGTGTTGCTTTTAAATGATGCAAACAAACAAGACCCATACCAATGAACTGACAGAAAACAATCTTTTCAAGTAGAAAAGCAGTTTTTTCCTTAAGAAGCCCTGGTTGTTTGGTTATTGGGTTATTTTCCCCGAGTCCTGACTTTGGTCCTGCATTTTACTGCTTAGATAATGAAGAACATCCATGCCCATTTTGAGGAATCGTTGCTGAAATCAATTGTGGTACTGCCAGCAGGCGCTGGGGGTGGGTAGGGGGAGACTATGTGCCTGCATGTTCCTCCACTTTAGTGATCCTTAACCCAAAAGCTTGTTCCTAGAGGGACAAATACAAGGTTGGCTGCAAGTGCTGAATAATTGAAAACAAAACAAAGGAGACTTTTTTTTCAATTTGCGGTGCTGTGACTGCGTTAGGACAAGCCTCAGGTGCCAAGCTGTTGTACTACTACAGAGATTAAATTAGCACGACTGGGTTTTCTTTAACTAGATAAAAGCTCTATAAAGCCACTGGCACTTGGGAACAGCTAACTCTTGGAAAAGCCTTTTATGCGCTATAAAAAATAAAATTAGATTTTCAATTCATATTACAAGCTCAATCCCAGTAATAAAAATCAATGCTTCGTCTGGTCAGAGAAACATCTCCATTCCTTTGATTTCCCCTCTCCCTCCCTACAACCAAATGAACAGCCTCCTGGAAACAAATAGGAATAGTATCAGTGTACTGTGCTCACAAACTGATATTAACTGGTTAAAGTCCAGTCTTACGCAGCAACGGCTCACAGCTCCTCTGTAAAAACAAATCTGGGTGCCAAATATTTGGCATAACAAGCAATCATTATAGAAAATATTAAAATGGCATTGTTTTTTTTTTTTTGAGATCTCAAGTATTTCTGTCACTAACAACACTCTACCTCATCCATATTATGTTACAGGTGAAGTCCAACAGAAGATGTATAAAGAGTTTTACAGTATGGGCCAAGATACTATGCACTTATATGACCGCAGAGATAGGTACCAACACAGTTACACTGGATGCCACTATGCAGTGGGGTGACATGGCCTTGAGCTGACCCACTGTACAATGCTCAATTATTTTCCAGTTCATGAACCATGTGCTACTCTAGGGGCTGCACCTACCTAGCCTCTGAGAAAACTCACTGTTCTTTTGCTAGCATATCGCTCCACAAGGATTCCAGCCACCGTTCCTATCCATCAGATGAGAGAACAGAGGTTGGGAAAGTGTCACTTGCTCAAGGCCATAATCTCCATTCAGCAGTATGGTCAATAGGTGTTTTGAGCACATTCTTCAATAATCAGTTCGATTATGTAGGTAAAACATTTTTTTTAAAAAAAATCTTCAACCTGAAATGATTAATGTGAATTGAATCAGTGTGAATATATTTGCAAAAATTTCCGTATTTCCTTCTGTTTATGCTATCCAAGCATCCCACAGTGATGACTATGTGTACCAGTTAGTCTCTTTAATTTGCTACAAGTATTACCACTGGTCAATGGTTTTCTTAATCCTAAGGACTAGAAAATGTTGGTGATTTATATGACAGCTGACTGCTGTGTCGCACTTGGACAGTGTGCTTATACTTCATATTTCTGCAATGAGGATACAGACTTGTCAAGTGTAAACACTAAAGTTGTCAAGTGTGTCCATATAAACATTTGGGATGGAACATGCCATTTTCTTATTTTCAATAATGATTTCAAAATACTATCTTGCTCTGTCAAGAGGGAACCTTTTTAAAGATCTGGTTCTTTTAATACATCCCTTAGGTCTGCAGAATGTGTTTTTAAGGCAATTTTGAGATCATGGCTCACTTGCCAAGACAAATGAAATCTAAAGGGCACTCCCATGAATTATAGCCACTAACTTGCTGTACCCCATTTGGCCCAAAGATGTCCATGGTGAGTGATTACTTCTGTCACACTGAGTCGCTCTCTGTTTTCTTCATGCTACAAAACTACCTCCCCATCACCAGTTCCTTTCTTCAAAGCACACATTTGTTAAGCTCCACGACATTCTTCAACTATACACTCAAGAAGCTGTTGTTAAACTTTCTTTAAAATGAGTGAAAACATTCAAAGCAAGTATATATGTGTGAAAGCAAAGTTACATCATGCTCTCGCATGCTTTTCTCCAAGTTATAACAGAAGTCCATGGACCCAAACCTAGAGCAGTGAAAATTCTGATTGCCAGAGATGATAACCTGGAAAACTTAACTTTTGGGGAATACAGTGGTCATGCTGGCTAGAAGATTCTGAGAGTTATAGTACCCAAAAGTAACTTTGTATCTCTTCCTAAGACCAAAGCGTGCATGCAAATAACCTTTCAGCCAAATTAAAGCACAATGATTTAATTTGGATCCATGTAACCAAATTAAAACACACATAATGGTTTAAAAGTTCGGGTGTTTTGTTTAATGAAACTGTTATTCGGCTGTTCAAGCAACACTGATAACACCATGTTATCAATCAATAAATCAGCAATATAAAATACATTATTACAACCACAATCAGGAAAAATAAGACAATGTGATACTGAACAATTCAGGAATTAAGAGCTATGTCTGAAATATTTGAAAAGTTTAAAAAGGCATGTGCTTAATCTCCCAAAGAAAACAATGTGGGCACCATGTTTCTCAACCTCAGAATTGCTTAACATGCACTTGTGAAATCTGCATTGTAATTTTAAGAATATGAGAAAAATTGTGTTGAATCAGATCACAGGCCTATTTAGCTCAGCATTCTGTTGATACTGTAGCCAACTACTTGTCCATGAGAAGCCTGTGAATAGGAAATGACTATAACTGCACCATCTTTCTTGTGCTTCCAAAAAAATACGAGTTTCTCAAAAACAGGTCATACTAGACCAGTTCTACCACTTTAACAAAGTTACAAGTTTGATTGATCAGGGAATCCTGTGGATGTAATGAGTCTTGATTTCTGTAAGATTTTCTGACAGGTCTCCCCTTATATTCTCGCAGAGAAATTAGTAACATATGGGGTAGATGATAGTTCTGTTGAGATACACTTGCAGCTAGATGATGGACTGAATTCAAAGAGCGGTCAACAGTGGTTCCTCAGCATCTTAGAGACAGGAGTTTTGCAGGTTTCTGTCCTGGGTTCAGTTTTGTTTTTGAATGACTTGGATGAAGGAAAAGAGGATATGTTCATTAAATTTGGAGATGATATAAACCAGAAGAGTTTGTTAATACTGGAAGACAGAATCAGGATTCATAATAACTGTAACATACTGGAATACTGGGCCAGTATTAACAAAGTGAACTTCAACAAGGACAAGTATAAACTACTATACACAGGGAGGAAAAATCAGATGCATAGTTATAGAATAGGTGACATCTGACTTGACAATACTAGATGTGAAAAGGATCTAGGGGTCTTAGTAAACCATAAACTAAACATGAATCAACAATGTGATGGTCAAAAAAAGCAATGTAGTTCTAGGTGGTGACCACAGACCTATAGTGTCCAGATTAACGGAAGTAATATAACTACTTTGTTCTGTTTTGGTTAGACTTCACCTAAAAAACCAGTTGGTCCTCCACACCACAATTTAAGAAGAATATTGATGAGTTGGAATATGTCCAAAGGCAAGAGACCAAGAAGGTAAAGTGTATGGAAACCAAGCCTTATGAAAAATGATTAACAGAGTTGAGTATATTTAGACTTCAGAAGAGGTGATGTATAGCTATGTTCAAATATCTCAAGGGCTGTCGCACAGTAGATGGAGCAACCATGTTTTCTGCCACTAGAGAAGATAGGACCCAAACCAATGGATTGAATTTACAAGAAAGGAGATTATGAGTCAATTTGTCAATTTTAAGAAGAACTTCCTGACGGCAAGAAGTTTTCTTGACAGTGAAATAGACTACCTTGGAAGGTAGTAGACCCTTTGTTGTTAAGGATATTTAAACAGAAGCTGGACAGTCAACCTCTTAGAAATGCTTTAACTCTGGACCACTGCACTGGCAGGAAGTTGGACAAGATAGCCTTGTTGTCCTTCCAATTCTACAGTTCTATGATTCCATGATATTAGCATCTTCTGATTGCTGATATCTTTTGGAAGTGTGTGTGTGTGTGTGAGAGAGAGGGAGGGGGGAGAGAGAGAGAACGAGAAAACCTTTTCTGCAAATATCCTAGGACTGCTCTGGAACTGAAGAAAAGCCCTCAACACAAATTGAAGTCTGACTAACTTCTGATACAGCCTGGACACATTCATATTTTGCTTACATTCTACTACATTTCACAAAACATTCTGTACAGATTTCTCACTGCCTTTTAACTGTTGCTCAGGGTTTTTTTTTTTAAAGCTTCACAACTAACTTTTTCTTTTTCTCTGGTATCTTCTGGATATCACTTTTGGAAAATATAGGGCTTTGAGGTTTCTTTCCTCACCTACCGAGATAAAATCTTGCCTAAAACAATGTCCAGGTGTTTTTTCAGAAGAGATGTCCAGATGGTTTTGCAGCCTGTACAGCAGACTTCCACTTACTGATGCCTCTCTAAGTATCAGCAGGATGTTGCCTTCCAAGGGCTAGTAAAAGCATCATAAAAGGCAGCTTAAGGGATGTGGGGCTCGAAAAGTGAAAGAACCCAAAGCGAACTTCATTTTTAGCAGATAATCATCTGGAGGAAAGCATGTGGTACTTTTCTGATGGTAAGTTTAACGTGCAAGCTATTGGTGGAGGAAACAGATAGCACTGAGCCATATGGTAGCAGAAAGTAGCAGGAGTTTGTTCGAACAGCCTGAAGGTCTGGAAAAAAATCCCAAAGCACAGATACTCAATACAGAATAAGTAGTTGTGTGTGTGTATGGCTTCAAGTTGCCTCTACACTTATGGCAATCTCATGAATTTCAGAGAGTTTTCTTGGGCAAGGAATACCCAGAGATGTTTTGCCAGTTGACCTGGACGAAGAAAAAGACACACAATAAGCTACACTTCACAGAAAAACTCCAATTATTTTACCTTCTCAACTGTTCATATCCCATACCTCCTGGGACTGCTAGCTCATCAGTAACAGGAAAGCTAATTTGTAGAACTGAAATGAAGATGCGGCTTCCCGTTAGTATTGATGTAACAGTATTGATGTTTTCAAAACCTTTGATGAATTTTTGAGCCTCTCTCCTTGATTTGATTTGTCTCACTTGCCTTGTTTAATTTATTGGTCAGCTTGTCCATTTTTTTCCAGATCACAATTTTCCATGGGGTGATATCAACCAATTATAATTTATATGATTCTCTGGTCATTTTTTTTTTAAATTCCTCATCTCAGAAATAAACCTCGATGAAAATATCACATTTGCCTTGGCAGTCATGTAAGAAAGGGAGAAATTTGGTATCTTGATTTAAGCTGTTCGAATCAGCTACATCTGATACACATTTGACTCCCTACTCTACAATCTCTTCTGTGGCTTTGAAAAAAATCAACAGTTACACATTTTGCACATATATTTGAAGTATTTTCACCTATGAGGGTGATATCAGACAGCTGTAAATACAAGTTTGCTCACCATATACTTAAGGCTTGTGTTCAGAGCATTCTGCATGGTCACTCCCAGGAAAGTGGGCAGCACGGGACTGCTTCTCTAACCCCATTTTCACTTTCCACCCTTCCTCTACCTTCTGCACTGGTGATGACATTTAAAGCCATGAATGTTAGCCTGGGACCTCAATATATTTGAATGAGTACCCCTCTGTATATGACTGCCTGAGGACTCAGGTTTGCTGGAGATTCCTCTCTTATGTGTCTCATCAGTTATCCAGTGGTCAAAGCAGTAATAGACTGTGTAAGGACATGGAATAGAGCCTTCTCTGCTGTGGTGCTTTGTGTGTGGAATGTCCTCCATTTTGAGACTTGACTGACATGGACACTGGCTTCATTCCAATGCCAAGTTAAAACTTAGCCTTTTATCAAAGGCATGGAGGTGGGGGTATAATAATTTTGCCTAAATCTGTATTGGTAAATGGTTGTAAACTATTTTTATTCACTGTTTGTTTATGTCTGTTGATTTATGGTTACCTCATGAATCCATAGGGTTTACTTGTGCAAGGAATACCCAGAGGTGGTTTTGCCAGTTCCTTCTTCTGAAATATAGCCGGCATCACCCGGTATTCCCAGCAGTCTTCCATCCAAGTACTAACCACAGATTACCTTGCTTACCTTTCAAAATCAGACAGGGTCTGGTGCCTTCAGTGCATTTAATTGTTACATTATTTAATATAATTTTGGAATATTCAGATTATTCCTATTAAAATTTTGAAATGCTCTCAGAATGATTTTATCTACACGCCTTCAGAAGATCTTGAGATGCAGGATGGGATATCATTATTTTAATAAATAAATAATCTAAAACTCATCTTTATTGCTCCTGTCATTCCAGGTCTCCAGGGAACTCTGTCCAGACTGCTCTCTGGTAGACCCCTATTTGTAGGCTGTAACAAGACAGCCTGGTAGCAGTAGTTTGGTGGCTGGGGCAGGAGGACACCACTTTAATTTCTCACTATGCCTTGACTACCTTTATTACAGTGGGGGCATTACAGGAAATTAAAATAGCAGCTACACTAAAGTCAGAAAATGATAGCTTTTTAGAATTATGCGCCAGAAAAAATGAATAAATAAAAGCTGGGTGGCTATCAGTAGAGGATTCTGCCAGGAGTTAGTCCTATACGGCAGCTTTCAGTGGTAAATCCAAGGATAGCGTAGTTGCTAGAAGCTGCCTAAGGATTCCAGGTGTTAACATCTTGATTGGAGGTCATTCTTTTTTCATCTGTTGGAAGTACGAAGCATGTAGGGTTCAGTACATTAGAGTCTTTAAACCTAACCTCAGTGGCTAATTTAAACACTAAAAACACCAGCTTCCATGTGGCAAATGACTGCTGTTCTGCCAGAATTCTCTTCACCACTGTCATTGCCAATGCCAGACATTTCCGATGATTACTGACTCCCAAGCATATTTTTAAAGAGAGTTCAAGGCTCAAGGTTGTCCAATATTAAATTAATTTTCAAAGAAGTAGCTGTGTCAATCTCTTGTAGAATAAAAAGGAGGAATAGAGGGAAAGGGTGGGGGGAAGGAACGTAGCTGCAACATTAAGACTAATTGGTTTTTATTTTTTTCATGTGCTTTCACAGATATAAACCCATTTCTTCATATGCAATACAGAGTGATAATAAATGTTCAGGTATATAGTATATTTACAGTTGTGGGAATGGATTAGAATGTAATGCAAATTATCAATCATCAAATTAAAAATATAATATTATGCTAGAAGAACTAGCTTTTTCTCCAGTGTTTATTAAAATATAAACAGGCCTGTGGAGTTTATGTCTGTGACTCAGAACTGAATATGGTCCACCATCTATATATGATGACGTATCAGAGTTTCAATAGACATGATTTTGCTGCAAGATCAGGAAGCCTTTAATTTGTTAAGTTTGCTGTACATACGCTGCCCTTGGGGAGTGACCATAGACTGGTAGGACAACATATATTTTACCTGCAGATGGTTCTAGGTTCAGTCATTAAAATCTACTGCTGAAGGATAAATGGCACGGAAATTTGAAAGACTTCTGCCTTTGCCCATGCAGAGCTGTTGCCAGTCTGAGTAGGCAAGCCTAAGATAGATATGGGAACTGTTATAAAGCAGTTTCCTGTGTTGCAAGACAGTGTTGCTGTGGCTTCTGTTTGGCTTTATGGCTCTCAAGTTGTGCAGAGGTGTATAAAAAATATGATCACCATCATTATGCACAGAAGAAATGCATACACATAATACGTATTAACCATCATGCACTCCTGATATTGCTAATTTGGAGTACAGGCAGAAAGTCTAGAGAATTTTTTAACAGCAGGGGAAAAGATGGAATGCTGATGAGGCCCCTGGGTAAAGCTCCTTTTGAACTCCTCAGGACTGGCTGTTACTCACTAGCTCACAATTGTCTGGTAAGATCTGACAGACCATGTCTTAGACTTTGTCAGGCAATTAATCAGAAGACTAAATTTTGCAAGTGAGTCCCAGGCTGTGTTCCACAGCAGTGAAATGTTTTATATTTCTTTACAAGGCACTTGCTTATGTGTGTGTCTGCCTGCATACAGTCACACATTTGTACCAGTGTCAGGTTTCACAATCAACAGTAGTTCAGGAAAAAAATGGTGACCTGCAGAAAATGTTGTAGCGTCAGGTGTTCCTAATTCAGGAGACTTCATTCCATCTCCTTTCAGCATGCCATTTCATCTGCATCTCATCAGAATACTGAGGCAAAAATCCTTTTAGTGACTTATATTAGCATAATTCCCAGTTACACCAGTGTAAGTACTTACTTCGATGTTATGCAAAGAGGTATCCAGGTCTTCCTTGCGCAGTTTTTCTGCCTGGCTGCTCAATGGCAACTAGATAGCATCTGATCCAGAAGGCCACTGACTGGGGCTGTGCCAGGGGACATCCAGCTGCCATTATGGTACCCTTGCAGACTCACAGCATAAGTATGGAGCTTTTAATTATTTAAACATTTATATCCTACCTTCTATCTAAAATGTCAGGGAGGGATATAATAAAACAAGCCTGAATAATTTAAAACAGCATGAACAATTAAAATAATTGTAAAAAGCTAAAGGGTTTTACAAGCTTTAAGAAAAACAGACTAAAAATATTTAAAACTGTTTAAAATGATTTAGAACCATGTACATCTGAGGGTTTGTGTAAAACCAATGAGATCCCAAAGGTGAAAACAACATTTTCACCTGGTACTGGAATGATACAATGTTGGGGCCAATTGGGTCGCTGAGGGGGTGGGATTATTCCATAACTTTGGTGCCAGACCAAAGAAGGCCCTTTCCTGCATCTTCCCAGAATATATTGCCCTAACAGGCCATAGTGGAGGGCCCCTCCAGCAGATTTCTTTTCTCGGTCAGGCATATGTATGGAGGGGTGCTCCTTCAAGGATAAAAGCCAGAGCTTTAAATGTTGTTATCAACACCCTGAATTCAGTCTGGAAGCATATTTATAGACAGTAAAATTCATTTAAAACCACTGTGATCTGGTTTCTGTATGATATTATGGTTGGGAGCCGGCTGTATTTTGCCCCAGTGGCAATTGCTGAGATCTTCAAGGGCAGACTCATGTAAAGCGCAAGCATATATAGAGTGAACACAGCTGCTTTTCACAGAGGTAGCACAGGTTATCAGTGCATGGACTACTCTGGCTAAGTTACTCATATCCAGCTGAAGCTGACCTCAAGCCCTCTGAGCTGAGGTCCACATGGGCCTCCAGTGACAAAGATGGATCTAGGAGTACTCCCAAATGACATACCTGCTCCTTCAGGAAGGCTACAACCCCCTCTAGGACCCAATTCCAAGCATAGAAGTGCCATCCTATTGGGATTCAGCTTCAGTTTATTGGTCTTCATCCAGCCCAATACAGCATCAAGTCACAGGTCCAGCAGCTGCACAGTCCAACTGACTCTGACGACAAGGAGCAGAGTATCATCAGCATACTGATGACGCCCAGTCCAAATCTTGTTAAGACCTCTTTCAGTGACTTCATGTAGATATTGAAAGATAAGATGGAATTCCACGGCAACCCATAGCTGAACAGAAATTCCTTAATTCTGCAGATACTAATAGAAGCACTGTAACATGGTGTTTCCTACTTCCATCTGGTGGAATTTGTCCAATTAGATATAATGATTAATGGTATCAAAAGCTGCAGAGAACCAGGAAGATTAACAAGGTAGCACTCCCCCATCATCCACCTGGAGTCGGTCATTAGTCAATGCAACTAAGGTTGTTTCAATGCCATGCCTTGGCCTCCAACCAGAATGAAATAGATTCAAATAATCTGATTCATCCAAAAATCCCTGAAGCTGCCCAGCTACCATGTGCCTAGCTGAAACACCTTAGCCAGAAAGGGATATTAGCACTGAGGTGGTAGTTCTCACATACCTCTGGATCCAGGGAGGTCCTCATCAGAAACAGGTGCACTACAGGTTCCCTCAAGGTAGCAGACCTTTTCATGACATAGTGAGGAATGTACCACCTCCTGGACACACAGAGTCAATCAATCCACCTCTGGTAGATTTTATCAGCCAAGATGGGCAAAGGTCAGGCTTACGTGTGCTGGGCCAGACTGACTAAAGCATCTTGTCTACATCATCATCAGGCTTCAACATCTGCTACTGATCCCAAGAAAAGTAACTAGAAAGAGCATCAGAGACTTCCACAAACTCTGCAATAAGTGTGGCATCAAGTTTTTTCCTCCTCCAAGTACCTAGTGAATTTGTCCAGCAGGTAACTGAGGATTCCACTCCTTACCTCTCTGAGCCTAATTCCAAGAAGGTCCTTACCACTCAGAATGACTCTGCTGGGTGGCATGCCAAAGACACACTAGTTGAAGCAGAGTAAAACTTTTTTTTGGGATGACATTACTGCTGCATAATAGGCACAATGAAAAGTCTTGTTTGCTCTTTGATTTATGCCACCTGCACACTGTCCAGCCTGTTTCATTGCTTGTAGTTCTTCTGTAAACCAAGGTAAATTATGGACTTCACAGCACTGGACTGAGTACTTAGCAATGACTGTAATGACCATCCTTTCCATTTCACCATTCCACAGTGAGACCAACACTATAACGCAGTCACCAACTCTGTCAGCTGCAAAAGCCCTCAGAGCTTTCAGGAATCGCTGCTGGGAACATCCACTGCCACCAAGCCAAACTTCCCAAGGAAGTGACCTAACCACAACAATGGAATTACTGGATCCAACCCCAATTCAGGTCATACTTTGTCCACCCAGCAGCAAGAAACAGTTCCAGGGTATGTCCTGCCACATGCATTGGAACAACAAGACTACTTCAGTTAGCCCAGGTGGGGAGACTGCTGGGCAGTAGCATGGACAGTATGCCAGCAGCATCTCTGCCATCATCGAGAACGATTTTGGTCTGGGTGGGTATTCTATGACTCAAGTATCCTTTTTCTCATGGGGTTCTTTTTGGTATTTTTCATTTCCCTTCAGCTTCACAAGCTTCTGCAAACCTTGGAGTTTCCCTGAATCTACAGACTTCTCCTCCATTCTGAGCACCCTGCCTGCCAGAAAAAAGGGGGAGTTCCAAAGGTTGCCCTTCCTTCTATACAGAATTTTGTGCCATGTGTGCTCTTATTAAACTCAATTATGGGTTTTGGATTTTCTCCCAAGTGAGATCTATCAAACATGGATTGGTTTTGATTATTTTAGGTGGCAATTAGGGAAAGTTTAACTCTCCCATGAAGCCCTTGTTGGTCTTCTTGAGTGTGCTCTGTGTTGCTATCAGTACTTTTAAAGGTTTTTCTAGTTTTTGATAGTCTTAGATATATCTATG
This sequence comes from Cyclura pinguis, assembly GCA_030412105.1. Classification (NCBI taxonomy): domain Eukaryota; kingdom Metazoa; phylum Chordata; class Lepidosauria; order Squamata; family Iguanidae; genus Cyclura; species Cyclura pinguis. Next base: position 124,460,807 of record CM059604.1, on the reverse strand, counting down.
GTTGTTTTAATCTTTAACAATTTTGTAAATTTTTACTTGATGTTGCCAGCTGCTTTGAGAGCCTTTTTTTGGGGAAAGGCGCGCACACACACACAGCCTGGTATCTGAATAATAAAAGCTGTTATTGTGATACTAGGACAGATCTGATCTGAATGCTCTTTTTTCAACAGCAGCTAGTCATCAGAATACATTTCCCATGTGCCTCCATGTTGACTAATTACCTTCTAATGGGCTTCTCAATTAGCCTCTTAGTGCCTTTTAGTGCTAATCAACAACTTTAAATTTGCATTGGATTTTTTAGAACACAACTAGGTCCACAGTGGATTTAATACAGTTTGTGTGTTTTCATAAACTCCATCCTCCTCCTTTATCTTATTCTTTAATAGAGTACACACAATAGGAAAACATCAGCACCCATGCTTTTCTTTTCTTTGGTAACATGGAAACTAGATCTGAAAATGCTGCTTTCCAATGATGTTTGCCTTACAGAATGTCTATCTTGTTCTTTCTCTCCTAAGCTGCACTTTGGTTGGGCTCACTGTTTGGAGGGAAGATCTGTTTCTCTTTGGTTCTAACTCTAAATTCGAGTTTTCAACTTGGTTTTGATAATACCCCTAGAACCACTCCCGTTGGACAACAGTAGTGTTCTGAGAATGTCAGAATACTGTGTCTGACTGCCATTTTAATCACTTCCAATTTGGCCAATGCAGAGCTTGCAAAAATCACTATTTTAGACTATATTCCTCACCTCCATTCATCCAGTTTCTAGTCTAATCTGTGACGAGTTCATATGAAAGCGCCATCTGTGGTGTCAGACTGGTAAAGGTAGTAGCCCTCTTGCCACTTGGCAGCCAACAAGTTCCCCTTATTGATTTTGGTCCACCATTCTGTTGGTGATTTATGCTGGAGTAACTCCCCGTTAGACAAGCATACTTTTTCAGGCATAGCACAGGGAGCTGTCCAGTATCTCCCTGTGCATTGCCTTCACCCCAGCTACAAATGGAAGCAGGACAAAGCTCCACACCCCCAGCCACAGACTAGTTGAAGGGATACGACCAGGAGCTGCCAGGTTGCCATTTCACAGACAGAAAAGAAGGATCAGAGTTCATCCTTGGGGTGGTCGGGTGTATCCCTGTGGCCAAGTAGTGCCTGGAGGGAGGGGGAAGCTACATCTGTAAGCTGCATGCCTGTTATGGCAGAACAAGGCAGAAGGTTTCGACTTCACCCTCGAGACCACTGGCCTAAATATGCGTGTAGAGCTGTATGTCCCAGCAGTAGTCTAAAAGGATCTTGGCCAAAATTGGGGAGACTTCTCCTTCCTTGAGACATGTGTGAACAAGAGCCTACATATTTGCCTTCATACCTTGTAAATGATTTCCTGATCATCTCTGTATTTTATTTTTTGGGCTTGAACAAATTATCTGGGGTCCAAGGTATGGACTTTGTATGCTGCCCTGTGGCTCTTAGCTTATTTATGTACATTTCGCCTGAATCTAGGTCTCCGTGGTGCAGTATTTTTCATACTACATGCAGATCAAATCCAGCCTTGCCTGTCATTACCACTCAAGATCTGTAGAGAAGGTGTGACTTGGGATCAGAAGTAATTAACACCATTAATTAGGTATAAGATTGACTGAAATGAGTCGTAGTTTCTCTGTTGATCTCAAGAGGCTTTGGAAGGGGCCATAAATGAAGCATTAGAAAAGAAAGGGCATCACAAAAATTGACTTTTATTTATTCTAACAACTGTTCCATTTTATTTTGATGGCATCTTCATCATCTATTAATTAAGGCTTAGTGCTGCTGCCCATCATCATGATGTCTCAGCTCTTTGTTGTAAAATAAAAGGAATAAATTTATGCTATTGGAGAAAAGGCAGGCAAAGACTCTCTCTCTTCCTCTCTTTCTTCCACACTGTTGGCAGAAATGAGGAGTGGACTTCACTTTAAAGATGCTCAAGAAAAAATGATATACCTTTGTGTACAACTTTATCCCCCAAAGTACTGCAATACACAAGATCTTCTTTTCCTAAACTCAGCCAGAATGATAATCAGCATTTGGTTAATCTACTATATAAAAGTCAAAGTTTGTGAGTGAGCTTGTCTGTTTGTCTGTGTCAGGCAGGCAAAGACCTCATATGATTGGATGTGTGAGGTGAGAAGAACTCATATGATTGGCTGGATGTGAAGATTCTGTGGAATCCTGGGGTTGGCAGATCAGGCAGGGGCCTTTAGAGTTCTCAGGCAGAGAGCTCAGGCTAGTTGTTATGGAGACAAGATCTAGCCACAAGAAGGCAGGCAGTGTATTCCCTCAGGAACCCAAAATCTGTATGTTAGCAACTCTGAGTAGAGGTTGGATTGGGGAATATGGGAAAAAATTACAGGTACTGGACAAGGCAGTTTGGGGAACTACAGACACAGGATTTCAAATCTGTGTATTTCAACTGCATCTAATTCCTAAGGTAAGGTAAAGTAATTCCTAAGGTATTTCTAACAAGCTACCTATGAGAAAATAAAATACCGGGCAAAGTCAGGTAAATATGCTAGTAACACAATAAACAGCAGCTTCCATCATGATGATAGGTTCAAGAATAATATCAAGACTATCTGGAGGTCTCTCAGTTATAGGGTTGCCATAAGTCAAGGCCAATGTAATGATAATTAACAATAACAGCTTGGAAAGGAACCTGTGGTCTCTATGCCTCTCTCTTCCCCCTTCATTTAGCCATAGCAAAATCAGTACCAAAAGCGGGGAAAAGAAAGCAACAAAATCACAAGATCAGTAATTTCCATTTTTTTCCCATGCTGGCTTGCTAGAACCACAACTACACCCATACGCAGGTGTGTGTGCACGCGCACACACAGAATTTGTGTTTCCTCACTGCCTGCGTAACGATGACTCTTCCATTCATTTACTGCTGCTCTGGGCACACAGTATGGCTGAGTGAACGCAAAGCATAGCAGGTGTCATTTCTGGCATGGCCAATGTTTCGAAAGCCTCCCAGCAAGCCATATATCATGTTATATTGATATGGTTCCACAAGGCTGCCACATCTGACGTTTGATGTATGGCTTTAGGTGTTTGTTGTTAGTATGTTTTTTAAACCCCCACATCTCTAAATGATCAATGAAGAACTGAAGGAAACACCAGTTCCACTGAGAATAAAGTGCAGATCAACATTTGCAAAGTTAAGAAAGGTGGATCTGAGGCTTGCGCTGATCCAAGAGATCAGAACTGCAGTCCATGTTCATAGTACTAGGTTTTTTGAAGCAGTACAAAAGGAATCTGCAAATGCTTTGGAAAAAGTATGGAGCTTGTGTCTGAGGAAAGGCAAAGTTGCTATAGTGTGTTGGCATAATGGGGGGGAGGTATAGGGGTTCCTTGAATAGAAAGATTGATGGATAGGAAGGAGATATTTAACACATCTTTTAACACGCCAATTCTGCTCTGCAAAATCCTCCCTCCATTAGCACTTTCACATATGTACCCATCTGTGTTTTAAAAGTTAAACTGATTCCAACAGAGTGGACACACTTGCAAGCAAAGCATGGTGAACAAGGAAGGAGTTAAGCATCTTACCAATCCACATGGCAACTGTTTCGTCCCAGTTCCTTTTACTCCCACAACTTTTCCAAGCACAGTGTGACAACTAAGACTACGTCCTAGAGATGATGGTGAGATGAGCATGATGATTATTGTAGTCACCTCCACCCCCTACAAAGCATTGCACAATATTCAGCAAACTGGACTCTAGGTGTATAATACAAACAGTGGATGAAAGGGGTAATTGGCAAAGGAGAAATGATCAGGAAACATTGTATTTCCCTATCAGCTACAAATGGGAAGATGCAGGGGAACTTATTGAATACAATCTGTTAATCCTTCTCTTCTCTCCCCTGCACCCCACATACAGCCCCAGTGTATTCTGTGGATCTTTTTCTTAAGAAAGCAAATACAGTCAGCCCTCTACATTTGCAGGTTTGACTTTCACCAATTTGTGAGTTTCTCCAACCCCTGTCCCCTCACCACAGCTGCTTCTTTTCCAGGGGAACCTTCCTTTTCGGCAGCTCCAATCAGGCCATGCAGCCCTTTAAAAACCTGCTTCTGGTCCTGCTCCTCCACCAGTCACCAGCTGCTGCCTGGATACGTAAGGATGGCTTACAGTCTGATTTCTCAGCATGACAAACCCTCTCCCAATGCCACCCCCCCCCAGACACCCTAGGAAGGAAATGGATGAAAGAGAGGACGCATAGGCCATCACTCTCACCACTCTCTTTCTCTATGCTTTCCCTGACCTGGTTTGGATCCTGGGTGAGCACTCTGCCCACCATAACTTGTACTAGTATCTTTCCCACAGACAGACACACACACACATTTTGATATTTTCAATTTCCCCCCTTTTGTGAGGATCTTATACCCCTAACCCTACCAAATGTGGAAGGCTGAGTGTATTATATGCTGTCTTAGGCTGCTTGGTGATCTGGACATTTTTATATAATACAGCACCTTGAGGAATTTCATAGAAAAGTAGAACTCTGCTAAGAAGTTTCAATCAGCTCAACAAATATTGTAACACAGAGTCACTCTGTGCCTTATGCCTTTTTATAGGCAGCCCCAAGTGCCAGAGTTGGCAATGTGAGGCTTTCTGGATGCTGTTGGCCTACGATGTCCCTCAGCCCTAGCCAGCACAGCCAACAGTGAAGGGCAAGGGGAGCTGTGTTTGTAAACATCTGTTGCTCACACTTGCCATAGTGGTAGAGTTTTGTGTGGAGAAGTAGCCTCTGAAGCCTGGGAGAATTCTAAAACCCAACAGGTTAGGATTGTGTGAATCGGATGAAGCAAGGTTCTTGTTTTTCTAGTTCTAAGCTACTTCTGACTTAAATCTGCATTGGACTGCGAGTCTCATCTTGCCTCTGAAACTGATATGTGTTTCCATGTATGTGTCAAAAAATGTACACTTTTGTGAGAGTTGGCTTTTCCTGAATGTACTGTATTTGCTGGTATATAAGACACACCCCATTTATATGTCAGCATATGCTATTTGCTGATGTATAAGACACACTGGTGTATAAGATGCACCCCATTTTCAAACAGTATTTTTCAGGAAAAAAAGTGAGTCTTATACGCCAGCAAATAGGGTATACACAAAGTGTACAAAAGTGTGTTTGTGCATACTTCGAATGTTTCCAATTATTCCTTAAGGATTTTTCAAATGTGCACATTTCTGAACTTTTTTTGTTCTGTTAAGCAAACTATACTGGAAGCTTGGGAATCTATGGACCTCCTGGTTGCAAACAGAATTCAATTCCAGCAGATGTGAAATGGGTAATTTCCTTCCAAAAAACCTTATAAATGTTTAGTGGATAGATGAGAAAAAATTGCATGGTGAAACAGGCCTGCCTGGGAGAAAAGTTTTACAGAGAAAGGCCTGGATTTGTGTGATCAGGAATGGATACATAAAGAATATGTTGTTTTGATCGTTGTCTTTGAAAGAGCTGACCTGCTGGTGTAGGTCACAAAGACTACAACTGGCCATGCTGGCTAGGGGATTCTGAAAGTACAAGTGAATTATTATAGGATCAGAGCTTAGCAGAACACATACTGGCTGATAAAAGCCTAGCTATGAAAAGCTGCCTTTTTGGACTACTACTGCCTGAATCCTCTTGCCAGTATGGCCAGCTATAGCTCAAATTATGGATGATGAAAGTGAGGGAAGTCACACATAGCAGATGAGAACTATGGCAGACATGGTTGAAACATCCTAATTTATTATGCCATTATTATGAGGAAGAATGGAGTATTTGAACATGCCGTCAGTGTGACCAGATGATCTCTAGAAGAGAGAACAGATTTTCTAGTGTTGCTTGCAAAAGCAAGAGAGTGTTCACTTGCCTACCACAGCGAATGTAGTGGGAGTTATAAATCTCCAAAATTGCCTTCAAACCCCACCTTGAACCTCCATCTCATGAGGATTGTACAGAGAAAGCATTTGTGGACAGGATATGTCATCTGGGGAGACCCTCAGAGGCTGTAAAAATGTTAAATCACAGGACAATTTAGCACAGGACCATTTCGTTGTTAATGCAGGTCAAGGGCGAGTTCAGCTTCAGTGGGGAAGTACAGACCCTCATGAATGGAACAAAATTTGTAAGGAAGAAACAACATCAAGCTTTAGCACCCATGAAACCTAAAGATCCAGTGAAGCCAATGTTAAGACTGACAGAACGATTAAAATTCTCAAACATGCATAAGGTACACAGTGACTATGCTACAATACAATAGATGTCATGGTCATTTCCGGTCCTGCTTCCACACCTTTAATAGGGAGGGTCATCATAAGAAATCAAAATGGCAAACTTTTTTATTACTTTTCTGTGGGCTAAAAACACCTCACTTAACATAATAATAACATAACATATATGTCAGCATAGGAGCGAAATTGAGTAAAAAAGCTGGTAAAATTGAATAAAAAAGCTGACTATTATGAAAATTCATTTAAGAACTTTCTTGTCCAAGTGATTTGTAGTGTTGCCCATAAACAGAAACTTTTTCAGATGACACACAAAAGCATAAAAGAATCAGTAACTGGATTATAGAAGATTTAGGCTGCAATCTTATAAACACATATTGGGGAAAAAGTGCTAAGATACTCCAATGTCTTTACTTCTGAGTAGTCATGTACTGGATTGCACTTCCAGAGTGTTTCAAATAATTTATTCTCAAACTTTTTTTTCAGCTTAGATCTTTAAATAGCTTTTTCTTGGATCATAACATTTTTTTTCTCCTGAAAAGTCAAATATGGAGCATTAAGGGTATAATTACCATTTTAATTATAACTCAATCATCCTATCCACTTTGCATAGAAATTAAAACTTTTATGTCAGGATTTCTGAGTACACAGAAATGTTCAGGAGCAATTAATGTCAAGGATTTTACAGTATATATGAACTTTACTTTAGCACTTTTAATTTTCAGCTTCATCCATTTGTATTTATATCTTTATATGTGAGAGTATGCATATCTCTTATATCTTAGAAACAAAAATTCTATACCATAAATATTTTTACAGCTTTGGTGTCTTTTCTGTAATATACTGTCAATTCTCTTCCTCTCGTGAAATGCACTATTGTCCCATTCTGGTACTGAACAGAATTAAAAAAAAACGTTACAACATTTAGCCTTCTTATTCCTCCATCTATGTGATCACTAGCAGAAATAAAGTCACCAACAAAAGTGGAACCTCACAGTGCCTAGGTGTCCATTTGGATGTACTGTGATGTGTATGAACGTAACAGCCTGAAAAGAGGGCACTGCAACTGTTTGTGCAAATCTATATATATCTATCCATCTTTGTGTTTCATAGGCCCTGGAATAGGGGTGACCAGGCTCAAGCTCCTCAAGACTAGGCTGTGTGTCCCCCGAACTGATCTAGCACAATTGGACCATCTAAGTCACTGAGCCTCCTCAGGAATTATGAATCAGAAGTGTAATAAGTTATTATGCACTAAGAAATGTGAAGACATCTGTTGTCCTTAAGCCCTCTCAGGAATAACAAAGGCTGCTGGCAATCTTTCTTATGCACACTTACTTGGGAATAAGCTATACTGAACACATGGAGGGCACTTCTAAGCAGATACTATGCTTGTAAGAGTTCTCATAGTTAAGGATGTTTCAGTGAAAGTGGATGGGAAGAGTAATTTGCCCTTCTCCTGCAACTACTTGAAAACTTGCAAAATTAGTAACAACCTGCCTGCCAGTGTTGAACCTTCCCATTTTAAAAACAGTTCTGGGTTCCTGTTGGGCCCTTTCCCCCATGCAGACATCAGCATGGTGAGATGTGTATATTTATGGCATCTATATGACATTGAGTTTGCAGGAAGTCGGATCTGTGTGAAAAAGTGCTAAGATGGGAGAAAACTGAATTTTTGAGAACACACTTGAACTAAAAATTTGAAAAGTGATACTTCAAAGCTGAAAAAGGTACAGAAAAGGGTAAGCAAAATGCTAAAGGGCCTAGTAGGATCACCTTCCCTATGAAACATTACAACATTTGGTACTGTCTAGCTTAGATAAAAGAGGGTAAGATGGCATATGATAAAGATTCCAAATATTATGGAAAAAGTAGATAGGAAGAAGCTTTTCTTCTTCTTGTAAAATCAGAGCCTGGGACCATCCATTGAAGCTGAAATGGAGATTCAGGATTAAGAAAAAAAGTACTTCATACAGCACAGTTAGCACTTCTCACAACATAGCTACTTTCAGCCAACCAACCATCAAGTGACCACCAGAGAGCTAAAATAATCATTGTTCTCCTTTCTTGCTCTTCAAAAATTGACTCCAACAGAGGAATGTTAAAAAATCTACAGCTCTGAAATATGTCACAAGTTTTTGTTTGTATCAGAAATGCAGATATCTTTAGAAATGTGCTGGATACAAAGCATATGTGGAACACTCTGCCTGTGTTACATGAATTATTGAGAAAATGGGTTTACTGTTAGAGATAACCATTGATGTTCAATCTTATCCGGCTCAGAAGACAAATATTACCTGCTTGTAACACTTAGGCCATTTCCGCACTGGGAAATTAAAATGGTGCAGAGCGACGTCCAATGGAGGTCTTCTGCACCGTAGAGTGGACTGGGGTGGACTACCTTCTGTAGATCCACACCTCAGTCCGGTTCTGCGCGACCAGAAGTGGTTGTGCAGCGTGGTTTTTAAAAACCTCTTTTTTGAGGTTTTTAAAAAGCACGGAGCAAGCGAAGCCGTGTAGCTCCGTTGCCCGGCTCCGGAGCAGATTTGCAGGTGTGCCTGCAGATCTTCTGGGGGCGGGCTTTCGGCTGGCGAGCTTCTCCGGTTAGTGGAGAGCCTCCACCAACCGGAAGCCGCCATGTGGGACGCCAGAGGACTGCAGAGCAGTGAACTCGCGCTGCTCCTCGTGGCGACGGACTTGGCTGGCCGGAAAACAAAGCCAGTAAGCTCTGTTTTCGGGCGTTCCCCCCCCCCCACATGCGGAAAGGGCCTTTCTTGCAAATGAATGCTATTTGGGTCAGATTCTTATCAAAGCATCTAAGCTTCCCCCAGTGACGTCTTCAGTAGCATATGGGTAACATCCTGGTAGCTGCAGCTAGGGATGCTAGATAGACCTACTGTAGAATCTAACGGAACCAGATTTTCCCTGTTCTGAAAGGGTGGCGGCCCCAAGAATCTGGATTGCCTTGTCTCAAAGGATCCCCTAGCCTAGAAATGTATGGAAATACTCATGCATACACCTGTAGAAAATACTGCATTACTTTTGAAAGTGATGGATGATCCTGAGAGAGATGTAAATAAAAGAGAAGTGGAGAAGAAGTACATTTTTGTTTATATACATAAATATACATAGCTTGCATTAGTGTACCTTTTAGGGAAAAATGTATTATTTTACATACTATTTTCTGCCCAAAATCTGCTATCACAAAAAAAATTGAGAAAGAGTGCTCAGTAGATGACAGAGTAGAGAAGAAAACTGGAAGCACTTGCATGGTGGACAGTGTTTGAGTCATATACCACTAGTTCCAACAAGTCTTGGAAATATGAGTATCTAACGGGAACATTGAGCACCCTAGAAATTACATGCTTCAGAGCTCTTTGTATCTCAGATGCTGTGATGCATGCCAAGAAAGGAAGAGATGGGTGAAAGGGGGAAGCTTGTTTGGGCTTTGAGGGATTAGGATAGGTGATACTGTGCTTCTAACATGTCATCTGTTGTGTGGCAAAGTCCATACTTCTAATTGGGCTCAGGAAAAATTAAATTATTTTCCTGTATGTGTGACATGCCCTGGTCAGAGAACTCCAGTCAGCCCCTACAGACCTAGGAGCCTCAGGGTACAGGAGGTTGCACTACTGGACAGAGGTGGTGTAACCACGTGACTTGCCCCCCACTCCGTGCCACTGTGTGAAAGGACAAACTCACCTTAAGTCTGCTAGAAGGAGTGCTGAGTTACAGGGGAGATCACTTTGGGTATATGGGATTCCTTAAGAATAAGAGACCTCACGTGGAGGATGTTCCTCACAAAGAGACAATGCAGGACTATCTGCAGCTGAACTTTAGGTATGATTTGGGTGACTCAGTCATAAAAGCCTCAGTACTGGCTCAGTCAAAAGTTGCTGAGAACAATATCGTTCCTGAGGGCCAGCCCTTGTCTGATATCCCATGGTCCTTGTAATGACCAATTTTCTAGTGCAGTGGTTCTAAACCTTTCCTTTACCAGAGACCCTCTTTAAATATCCTTTGTTGCTGTGGTCCCCCCAAGACCTAATTCAAGTTTTAAAACCCAAAAGTGCATCAAAAATTTATTTAAAGTTGCTCATCAGGGAGGCTTCAGCTTTGGAGAGAAGGGAGAAATAAGTAAATGCATACACTCCTATTGTAATATTTTTATTGGAATGATTCTGCACAATTTGTCTTCCTTCCTTCCTTTCTCTTTGTTTTAATTGTAAAAGCACATAACTTTTCTTCAAGTATTCATGGACCCCTTGCAAGGACATCATGGTCCCCCTGGGGAGTCCATGGATCCCTGATTAAGAAGCAATGTGCTAGTGGACTTTATTTTGAACTGGTGTATTTACCTGGCGTTGCCTGGGATTTTATTTTCCTCTTAAGAACTCACCAAACTGTCTTCTCCAGTACGTGTAACTTTTATCCATATTTCCCAATGCAATCTGTATTCAGAGTTATTTACATCCCCATGTGGGTTACTGAGGGAATATACTGTCCTCCTCCTTGCTGCTAGGCCTCATCTCCATAGCAAATGGTCTATTCCAGTACCTGTAACTTATCCCCATATTCCTCAATCCAATCTGTACACATAGTTGTTAACATAACAGAGGTTTAGTTTCTGAGGAAATATGCTGGCCTTCTCCTTCTTGCTGGTAGGCCTACTCTCCACAACAACCAACCTGAGGTCTCTAGCTGAGAATTCTAAAGGCTCCTCCCTAAACTGCCAACCTCAACATTCCATAGAATCTTCACAGCAGCCAATCATATGAGGTTTTCGCTTGCCTGATGCAGACAAACGTTGACAAACGTATATAGTAGATTTACTTCTTGGGATATTCCTACCAGTTGCTGTTCTGAACTGGACTGGTTAGGTTCTGAATTGTTATTTGAGTCTGGATTCTACTCACTTGGTTTACTCAGAGCTTTGGTAGGATCTTTTTTTTGACCCTGACACTATATTCACACTGTGCCTTTGGGCTATCCTTGACAGTTTGGCTTTATTGGCATTGACTCTGGAATGTGCTTACAGATACCTTGCCACTGGAAAGTGGACAGCTGGGACTAATTCCAAATGAAGCTAAAGAATATTTGCTTATTGTTGCATATTATGAATCCACACCCTGGATTCATATCCTGGTGAAGACAGGTTTTTGGAGTTATAGTCATCCAAAACATTCTCAACTATTTCCCTCAGGCATAGAGATGCATCCAAGTGGAGGACTCCTAGTATTGTGGAACTCTCCCATCTTTTTTTCCACAACAGATTTTTTGGAAAGAAAAGGACAGAAGAAACAGTTGGAAACCATGAGAGTGATAAGTGGAAGATCATGACATCTAGAACCCTTGGAAAATTCTGCAGCTTTCAGTCCAAATTGGGATATAAAGCAAACAAATAAATTCATTTTATGAATGAGACAGAGCAAGTGCAGTATATGGTATCTTCTGAAAACTATTCATTTGTTAAAAAGTGGATTTTTATGTGCCTCCTCTATAGCAGGTACCACATTTCTGATAATAGCCGATGAAGTTCAGTTAATGTCTCCTAGAGTTGTCCTCTGAGAAGCCATGTCTTTGTGGAAATCAGCAAAGACATTTTTTGAACACTTTAAATATTTTTTTAAAAATTCAATAGCCTTCCAATATAATAACTTGTGGATTTTTTTATAATGTTAAAATTTTCAATATTTTTATGTGCATTTGTTTTTATTCCTGCCTTTCAATTCTGGGACAAAGGTAGTGTACAACTCGAATAAATAAATCAAATAAAGAAGTACACACAAAGGCATCCCTATTTTTTACATTATGGGAAATTAGATTAGGATCATAGCTGAGGAAAGATGGAAAGATACCTCCACACAAACTCTTTTTATACAGTGGCGAAAAAAAAGCAGGGATACCTTTGTGTTTGATGCATGGTTTACAAAAACTGCAAGAAGACATTATTCATATTTGCTGATGTATAAGATGCACCAGTGTAGAAGACCCACCTCATTTACACACTGGCAAAAACTATTTGTTGGCGTATAAGACACACCGGTGTATAAGACACACCCCATTTTCAAACAGTATTTTTTGGGGAAAAAAAGTTGAGTCTTATAGAACTTGATTGATAATGGGTGTGCTAGTTGGGAATAGCTATCAACAGGAGCCAGATTCAACCCCAGGATTGCTAGCAAGGTATGTGACTTCTTGACGTTAGGGAGAAATGAAAAGCTCATATGAAGGCTAATTGTGAAGCTGGCAGATGGCCACCAATTAAACCTGGTAGTTCTGAGGGGTGGCCACTTCTGCTCCCTCTTATTGAGCCAATTCTCCCTCCCTGCTTTATGGTTGTATGACAAATTATCCTGGAGAGAGCCCAGTAACTCTCATGCTCTTGTCCAGGAAATATCCCCAGTGGATCATGTCCTCTCTGTCAAGTCCTGGCCCTTTTCCCACTCCAGAGTGGCATCTTACAGGAGGCAAAAAAAAAAGGAGAGTAGGCATTCATAGCCAAAGAAAAATGACTGCCGAGGCAAATAAGAGCCTCACATTCCTTTCCTGTAATGCTTCCAATTTAATAACTGTCTTCAGGGGAAGAGTTTCTCACAATGAGTTATTTAGTCGCTATGCCATCTAGGGTATCGCTGACATTCTGAAAGGAGCATCTAAGCGATGATTTGCTGTCAGTCTCTTGTATACTTTAAGTCAATTCATTTTCTCCTTCTAACAGGGGGAGATAATGCTGTGATAGAAAGTAAAAGATAGATGATAAAAACAATTCTTTAAAGGGGGAAAGGAATCAGACACAAGAGGCCTGGCTGGGGGGAAAAAAATGACAGAATGCTCCATTCTTCTGTTCAAAGTAGCGCAATAAACTATATCTGAAGTGAAATACAGTTCATAGGAGCGGTATCAGAATGCGTGTTACAGTAGTCCCTACATGGCGCTGAACATTTTGAACATGGCTGATTTATGTCACCATATTCATATTTCCCTGTCAACATTACCATACTACATACTCATATTGGAACTAATATGAACACTATTAAAATAGGCAGAAACCCCAAGTGATTGACAGTTAGGGCTTCAAAATTAAATATTACACTTCCGACTCAAATTATTTTCTGACTCTTCCTTTTTTGTATTTCCTTTTATTAAATTTCATTTTGCCATTCCTTTGAGCAGCTCAAGCTGATACATGTCTAGTTATTATTTAGTTCATTTCCACATTTTCCACTCCATCATTTATTCCTTTATTTTGTATCCCGCCTCTCTAACAAAACAAGAGTTCATGGTGGGTTGCAACAGGATTGATTACAAAAGGTACCAAAGCAAACACAAACAGTTGTAACAACACTGTTAAGCAAATGATAATGTTAAAACATAATTGAATGAAAACTGAATTAGAAGAAATTTAAATGCACATCAGTCAAGAAAGAACAGCATATCTTGATACTGAGTCATAAGAACAAAAGCAAATCAATAAAGTACCACTTGTTAAAATCAATTGCCCAAACCCAATCTTAGTACAAACCCTTTTGCTTGTTAGTCTCCTTCCCCACTCCACCCCGCATTCAGTAAAGCATAAAATTACAACACAGACTCAATTCTAAGCAAAAAAGTACAATATAAACACAATTCAAATATATACCATATATGTGCAATTGCATTCCAGGAATCCCTGTGAGTAGCAAAATTTATGAATGCATGTATCCCATTATATTCAACTGTGGCAACATGCATGTGGACACTTAAGTATGTGCAAGCACATGTTACTGTTATTTTAGATATAGACAGATGCTCCAAGCTGCATGTCTGGAGACCAAGGGTAAAGAGGGACTGCTGTATATAGAAGAATCAGATCAAAACAGAAACCCACAAACTAAAATAAGCAACCAGCATAATGGAAAGCATAAAGGAAAAAAAACCCTGATCAATCCAGCTACCTGAACAAGGTCTTTCCCTTCAGAAAGCAGACTACATTGGCTTTAACATGAAGGCAACGTAAGGACTGTTTACACATACAGTCACCCCTCCGCACTCGCTAGGTTTAGGGGCAGAGGACTCCCATGAAAGTAAAAAAAACCATGAATAACTCTAGGTCCCCCAAAACCATATTTAACACACAAATAAAGTATGATCACCATATTCAAACCACTGTGGATTCCTTTGAGGAATCAGGGTTCCTTCACAAGGCAGAAGTGGCTGGCTGGTGCGGCTTACTGCCACCTCCACTGCTGCCCCACACCATTTTTAATAGGGACTTATAAGCCTTGTTCACAGTTTCTTAGTCTCACATGGCTTGCAGTCCCTATAAAAAATAGCATGGTGAGGCAGCAGAGCTGACAGCAAATAATTCATGAATAATCAAATCTGCAAAAGTGAAATCCACAAACGTGGAGGGCTGACTGTACTCTGAAAGTCCTTATCTCTCTTTTTTTATTCAAAACAAACCTATGCATTGGTTGGCCTATCAGCCTTCAACTTGTCAAAGGTCTTCCACTGAGCACTGTGGTGATCTGAACCTTTCCAAATCTCTGGCCGTTACACTCACTCTATGCACTTTCTAGCCATTCAGCTGTAGCTAGATTGTTAATTATTGCCCTGGGAAGCTAGATTGCCCAGTAGTGCTTAGAGTACTAGATCAGATGTAACTTATAACAGGAGTGGGTAAAGGATAGGTGTCATCACTGGGCCTTACCAGGGCTGGCCGCAGACAGCTCCTGAATGAACAAGTCTTCACATCTCTCTACTGCTGGGGACAGCTCCTCGTAGATGTTCCTCTGCCTCCCAGATGGGTCACCTTAACCGACTTTAGTAGCATAGCCCTTTCAAGGAGAAATGACCATGTACGCACTGGTGTCCACAATCTGACTTCTTTGTCAGTATGGGGAAATTTCTGTTACAGAATGAATGAAATTCTTGGCCACTCCTAACCCTGAATAGGAATTTTCTCTTTAACAAAATCTGTAATGCTGAATTTACTCACTTGCAACTGAATCCCACTGAAATTATTCAGACTTACTTTCAGATATACACCATTAGGTTCATGCTATATATATGTAGTAGGGATGGGGGGAAAAACTTGATGGCAGTGCTATTTTTATGCCTCCCAAGAGCTGTAGTGCAAAAAGATACATCTTGACTCGAGCATTCACATACTTCCATGGCCTATTAGAAACAAAATGTACATAAAACAATACACACAGTTTAAAGTGTGAATGGCTAACCTGAAAGTGACTGGAAAAAAGTATGCTTTAGTCAAATGTATAAATTAGATAAGATATACAAATATATACAATAAATGGAAATGCTTTAAAAATGTCTCAAATTTCAATGTTGAAAGGAAATGAAAAATATCAGAACTCAAAACAGGGATGGGAAGAAAATGCTGATGAAATTCAAAGAAACTGAGCAAAAGTGAGTCAGAGGGCCTTTCTGCATTACAGTGGTATAGTGCTATTATTCCACTTTCAACATCCTGTGGAATTCTGGGGTTTGTAGTTCACTGAGGCCAAAGAGTTCTCTGGCTGAGAATGCTAAACGCCCCTCTCTAAACTGCAAACCCCAGGACACCATAGGATGTTACAAGTGGAATAATAGAACTGTAACAGTGTAGTGTGGAAAGGTCCTGAGAGATTTTGTCTTCCCTAGTATGACAGTCTATTTCTTGTTCTAAGACACTTAGAGTGACCTTTGTGACTTTGTTAAAAGTTCCACCTCCCATGAATTATGAGCTACTCCTCACTGGGAAGATATTCCCATATCTCATGGCAACTCTTCAGAACATAAAACTCTCTTCCAGAAAAACCCTCTCCTTGACTATACTTCCTTAGTCTACAGAGGATTACCTATGTCAGACAAAGTTATATGATTGTCTTTAGTGCTGCTAGGAATTACTTTCAGGATGTTCCACCTCATTACATCCAGCCTTCATCAGCTATTTTCCAACTGCAGTAACCTTTGTGATACAGGTGCTGTACATCTCTGTTCTATTGATTTCACTTTTGCAGCTACACACACTGCTCATGTAAGGAAAGCCAGATAGGAAACCGTAAAAGAGCAAGCGGTTTGGCAACTAGGAGAACACAGATAAAAACTTAATGTAATCAGAGCAAATGTTGTGGAACTCACTCCGACGAATAGCCCTAGATTCGTAATTTGGATCTGCCACAGAATCTTGGAAGTACAGATCTCAGAGATACCAATGGACACATCAGCCAAAGCAATTGTTCCAGAAGCAGCTACAGCAAACTGAAGTGTCATATAGCTTCTAAATTGCAAGGTAGATACAGGAAGCTGCATTCCAGAGAAAGTCAGTTATTTTGAAGTAGTGTTGAAACCAATGCCATAAGTTAGGTGCAACCTTCAGCTAATTAAAACCCACTTATTTAATTGGAACCTAAGCAGGGACTTGGCCAGACATTGCATTGGCAGGTACAAAGATGATATGAAGCTTTTTACATAGCGGGAAAGAAGAATCACAGATGGGCCACAGGCCTGTGCAGTACCTGATTGGTTCCTAATGGCTGAAGCAGAGAGTGCTGATGGGTCAGCTTCAGCTGTTGTGACATCTTAGTCCAGGTTGGTTCCATAACTGTCTTCAAGTGTAGCCAAGGCAAAACATGAGGCACTTAACTATCCAGTGATGTAGACTTGAGTTGACTGATTTGGACTCAAGTCAGACTTAAGTTGCTTCAATGACTCAGTATGGACTTAACGACAAATGATGCACTGATTTGACTCGATTCAAGACTTGTATATATTTAGCAACTGACTTGCTGCCCTTGGTTCAGTAATGTAACACACTCATCCAGAAACCTTACAACTTTGAACACTTCCATCTCCTTTTGGCTACTGGTCACAAGATGACCGTATCAAGCCCAAAGTGTGGGCACATTTCTCAAAGGGGTTAAGGCAATAGGTTTGAGGTGGGGTTGAGGTCTGCTTAGCAGCCTGCCCCCACTACATTGGAGGGCCCTTCTAAAACTTTTCCTAAGAGCAGAAGGCAAGACTTGCCCCCAGAGTGCAGGGTATGTTTCTCAGAGGGGTACAGAAAATTGGTTAGGCAATGGGCTTAAGAAGGAAAGATCCTTCTTCCTTCTCAAGCTTTTGAAGCTTCAGTAATGGGGAGTAAAAGACTTAAATACATCACTAGAACTATCCCAGAATTCCTGTGCCATTACAGAACACTCTCATTTTGCACACTGTATTTCAAACATTACAGCAGTCATCTCTCTGCAGGCTATAGAATTCCCACTGGAAAGGTTCTGCAGTTCCACTCAGACTTCAATATTAAGGGGATAAGGACATTGTGAAGAAACAGATGTCCAGTTTCCATTAAACAAAACAGCTTGTCCATCCTTCATGCATAGTTGTGTCTGTTCCAATGACTGTATTCTGTATTCTCCAGAACTGTGACTTTGATGTACAGCTTGAATACCCCCACCCCCTTTTTTAGTACTGCATCTCACAGAATTCTCACACTATTGTGACCAGTTGCCATGATAGTTGAAGGATTCTGGGAAATGTAGTCCAAAACAGTTTTTCCACACTTTCACAGCTTCCTCCAGAATTGACCAAAAAGCTCACAGAGGATTCTGCCTTCCAACATCAGCAACTTTTATTTTCCCCCAATACGTCTAAACACTGCAGAACAAGTGTTTAATTTACTCAGATCAATTTCAGTCAAAGGCAGACAGGAAGCTTCCTTGTGTTTTGCCTTTGCAACATTTCCTTTCTTCTCCGCTGATCAATCTGGTACCACTGCTGTTTTTTCTAGTGAACCTGTCACTATTGCATGCTTGCTTAATTAATCCCTTTTATTCAGGTCTCTGTTAGCTGGGTGCAGCATTTGTATGCTAGTAGGGCTCCCGCTCCATCCTGACTTATTTTAATAACAGTACTCCCTCAGGCGTTGCTTCCTTCTTGGTGGATCTCTGCTTGATAGTTTGTCTTGTTTTTTTCTGGGCTTTTCCAAAACATGAAAGGGTTTGACTATTATGTTTTAGCCTACATAGATCGTCAATCCACAGCTGCTTCAAAAAGAACCTGCAAGCAAGCATGCATGAGGCTTTTTTTTTTTTTTTTAAGAATGAGTGTACAACCTCCCTCAGCATTTTTCCTGTCCACATTAGAGAAGATTTCAGAACAAGAATATCAAAGATAAGTAAATCTGGAAGACATTTTACTGAGCTGCCCGAGCTTTTTTTTTTTTTAAATGAAGGTCACAAAACTTAAGGAGGCCAATTTATGCGCTCAGTTTTGTCATTCACTTTTTCGGAAGGGGGTTAAGAAAATACTATAAATTTCTCTCCTATCACTAGTCCATCAAATCTCTCTCTCTCTCTGAGGCCACTTCCACCCCTTAACTGCTCCCGTTGTCCTCCTATCATGATCCCAGTAGCACCTTTGCTGAGCTTGACTGGAACACTCCCCTCTGCATCCGGCTGGCTGCCTGCAGAAGGGAGCACAAGAGGTACTTGTCTGCCTTCCACAGTGCAGCCAGCTGCTTCCCACGCTATCCTGGGGAAGGAAGTGCCTCCACTGTGCTTCTGGTCCTTCTGCATGGCCAGCGATCATGGGTGCTTAACAATATATTCCATTGAGTGAATATCCTGTGACCGCAACGGGTGGGGACAGGATGGCAGCGGTATCGCTGTGTGAAGGCATGACCCATGGGCCACTGCCATCCTGTCCCCATTGCAGGACTGTGACACCATGAGCAAATGGCCTGAGAGATGCACACATGAATATAGAGAGATGCACATATGAATATAAACTTCATGTTTACAAGAGTATCCACTTTTCATGATGCATACTAAATTTAATGTATTAATTCCCAGAATCACCTCATCTCCATTTTCTCTAAGATGTTTCTATGACACTGTGGGAGCACTGCCATTTTGATTTATGGAACTTGTATAAATGTACTATGCTGCAACTTAAGGGGAACATTATGCTTTCACAGGCACAAATCTATAGGTTTCTAACTAGTTACTACAACAGAAGGAAAGCAAACAATTGCTTTCTGGAGGAAGCAACACTGAAAACTAGAGAGGATCCAGGAATGACTGTGTCATTCCTTTGAACCTCAGTAAGTTCAGTCACTTGAATCACAGACTTGGAAGGGACACCAAGTGCCATCTGACCCTCTAGCAGTGCACAAATTCACCACTAAAGCACCTTGAGAGGGGACCATCTAACCTGTTTGAAAAGATTCTATGATTGTAAAACCTTCAATGAGGGTGGTGGAGAGATTCTACCATTCTGCAAGGCAGTCTAAAGATAGTGAACTCTCGTTCATGTTAATCCAAAATCCGTTATGTACAGTCCACACCATTTCAGTGCTTTTCCTCCTCCAAGGAAGAAAAGTTGTAGACTTGGTTTCATAGACCTAAATACTTTGAGGCCTTACGTTTGTTGTCACTGTTGGTCATTATTCTACTTTACATATATGGCACAGGAATTTATACACTGAGTCTTATTGGCAAGGAACTCAAACGGCATAGGTCATATCCAGTATGCTGATGAAAACCAACTCTTCTCTTTCCTTTCCATCTAATTCCAACAAAGTTGTTTTGGGAATTAACTAGTGTTTATTGTCAGTAATAGACTGAGTGAAGTTGAAGAAATGGAAGCTTGATCCAGACAGGACCGAGATCCTCCTGGTCAGTTAAAAGGCAGATCGGGTAATAGGGATTCAGTCTGTGCTGGATGGGTTTCACTCCCCTTCAAATCTCAGCTCTGTCGCTTGGGTGTACCCTCAAACTCAATCCTGAGCCTGGAAGCCTTGCTGGTTGCTACTACTAGGTCTGGCTGTTACTACAGTAATATCAACATGCCTTTTAAATTTTTAAGAACATATTGGTAACGGCCAGGCCTCAGAAGTTTAACTGAGCTGCCATTATAAACTATTGCTCGTGTTAATGCACACAGTTCATTAAGCATAAAGGGAACACTGATTTATTTTTCTATAGATATGCTAGCTATCCCAACTACACACAAGAAAGAAGTTCAATCTGGGAATGCTGAGTATAATTTTTAATAGCCCAACAAATATTACACTTTGCAATGTACAATAGTAGAAAGTTAATCTCCCATAGAAATAACTTCTGAATCATCAAATGAAGCCTAAATTGGACAAAGATCTATTAGGCCAAGTAAAACCTGAGTAAGAAAGAAAGGAGCTGATGATGACCATTATTATTTACTGAGAAGAAATTTCCTGTCAGTCTCCAGCAAAAAGATAAGGGTATGTGGTGGAAGACAAAACATCATGTGCTGTAGGAAGCTGTTCTCACTTTTATACAGTCAGTCCTCCACATTTGCAGGTTTGACTTTCACAGATTTGATTATTTGCAATCTTCTTCAATCCCTGCCCCCCTCACTCCAGGTGGTTCTTTTCAGTGAGAACCTTCCCTCTTGGCAGCCCTGATCAAGCCACACAACACTACAAACCTTTGCCCAATGCCCCCCCCCCCCACTGAAGGAAGGGGATGGGTGAGAGTGGGGAAGTATAGAGACGTCTGTCATGTCTCAGGCAACCAATTAGCAAACCAGCAGGGCAGAGCTTACTTACAGAGGCCAGAGTAGAAGTATCCCAAACAAGGTTCAGGTTCCAAGGCAAACAAATCAACAAAGGCAAATCCAAATCAGCATCCAACTAGCAGAGGTCCCAAGAGAGTCAGGATTCAGGAAACCACAGCACAGGGCTTCAATCACAAAGATCACTTGTCAACCCTGGGAGGAGCTGGGCCAGCTGTTTGCCTTTTATAGCTAATGGTGTTGCTACAGATGTTCCCTCATTAAATCCTGTTTGCTACTTAAACAAGCTGAACAGCTGAGACCTTCTTTCTGGTATCATCTCTCCCACAAAGTAAGAGTCTGTGTTGTTCCATCTTCTGATATTTGTTTCCCCTGCTCAAACCTGTGCTGTTGGTTGTTATTTTCCACTAAGCAAACTTCTGGGGAAACTTCTGTCTCAGATTCAGAATCCTCCTCCTCGCTGTCAGGGTCTCCAAGGAAGGCATGACAACACCATACCAACCCACGCCCTTTCCTTCTACTTTTCCCAACTTGGTTTGGACCCTGGTTGCCCACTCTCCCTGTCATGCCTCAGCCCCTCCCCCCCCGCATTTTGATATTTGCAATTTTTTTTACTTTTGCAAGGGTCCTGTGTCCCTAACCCTAGTGAATGAGGAGCACCAACTGTATTCTGTTCCTCAGAAAACTGAAGGAACATATATTTATGGACTGGTGAATTTTTGATTGACTGAGCATATCTACAATGGAAAAAATCACATGGACAAACACCATAAACCAAAACCAAACAAACTTTGAGGGCCGGCAACTTCTTTACCACTCTCCACACACCTGTCTGTCTGTCTGTCTACCTACCTACCTACCATCTATTTTATTCATATCCTGCCTTTTTCCTGGCACGGGAACCACCCAAGGTGGTTCACAACAAGTTAAAAACTAAGTACAAATGTCCATACTAATGTGAAAAAAAAAAACAGTTTTAGAAATAGAGCCCCCTTGAATTCCAGTTTGGGAGAAAGGAGGAATACAAATTCAATGAATAAATAAATAAACATGAATTCTATTAAAAACACTACCTTGCAACAAATAAAACACAGTAAAAAGATAAAAGTATAATGCACCCCATTTAAAAAGATCCATCAGAGTGAGTTAAAAGTCAAAGGCCCGCCTACCTAAAAATGTCTTTGCCCGCTAGTAGAAAGAGAACAGATAAGGGGTTAACTGTGCTTCCCATGGGAAGGAATGTCAGAAGTTGGGAGCAGCCACTGAGAAGGCTCTCTTCCTCATCTCCACCAAACACACCTGTGATGGTAGTGGGACAGAGCAAAAGCCTTGTCTCATGATCTTAAAAGTTGTGCAGGAGTCTAGAAAGAGATATAATCTTTCAGATAGTCTAGACACAAGCTGCCATTTCATCTTCTAAGGAACAAGGAATTCTTTGTACAAGGACCATTCTGGTAGCATCATGATATACCTCTGTCCTGCTAAGGGCATAACTTTATTTCCATGCTTGCTATCAGTATTACAGCTTGGAAAAGTTATTTTTGATAACTATTCTCCAAATTCCCCAGGTGGCATATGGCTTCCTGGGAGTTGTAATAAAAAAGTAATCTTTCAGAGTTCTAGTCAATATTCACTGGCAGATATGGTATAGGGACTTAATTTCATGATTTCTGATTCTCCTCCCCAGATAACAGAGATGGTCTAATAAGAGGGCTCCCTTCACACAGGTGGCTTAAGATATTTTACTACCTGAGATGGAATAAAAAAGGGCACCCCCTTCCACAAGTAAAAGCACAAAGTAGACAAAGTTAGCCAAATTATTTTGGTAACTAAGACCTGACTCCTCCATGTTCTGAAATAAAAATACCTTAATAATGGATAACTAGGCTCTAGGGCAGCCATCTCACTCTGTCTTCAGTGAGAATGGAAAAAACCTCACAGCATTTTAAAACATTTCCCCCCTATTTTATTGGGCTTTGGGCAAATAAATACAGGGAAATAACATTTTCTGCACAAAACTGAAATTTTCATCAAACTTCTAAAACAAAAAAAATTGAAAAATGAGCAAGACCTCTAGTAATTTCACCTAATGGGAGAAAAAGTTTGATTTTTTTTCCTTCTCACACATGAGAACATAATAAACAAAGATTTACCTCCCCACAGCAGTGTGTGCATGTGTGTGTGATGCAGACTGGGTCTATTGCAGGGGTTGGCTTATTTTTTTTCTTTTTTTGCCATTTTTTCCATTGGAAAGACACCTCCCCTAAAGCTGCTATTTGCAGAAGACAGGAGAGTTGGTGCAAACAGCAGGTAACAGTGTTGGGAGAAGCAAACAGTCATTGGGAAAACAGCACAGAAAAAATAATGCAATCTCCTTTCCTATCTATCTAAACCTAGGTGGGGTCTTCCTGAGGTTTTTGTTTTCAGATTTTTTTTACACACAGACATTAAAACATGCTTTCTATTCAGGGGTGGGCAACATAATAAGCATAGCTGTTCCTGGTTTCTTCCAGAAGTAAGATTGTCAGACTGAAAACTGGAGAGGGCTCCTGTACCTTTAATGGTTGTGTAGGAGAGGGAATTTCTGCAGGTATTGCTTGTCATGCAGCCAGGTAAAAACCAACTTCTGGAATTCCCTCTTCCACACATCCATTAAATGTACAGAAGCCCTCTACAATTCAGTCTGGCAATGCTATCCAGGAGTGGAAAATTACCCATTTTGCCTTTTTTCCCCCCTTAACAGGGTAGCAGTGGGACTGGACAATTATGGCTTTGAAGGTCCCTATGCAGCTCACAGGTCAGCCTGGATTTAATTTAACAATGTAGTTGGACCATCTTTCTTGCTCACATGTTAGTCTCACTTGTATGAAATACGCAAAAGTGCTGTGGAAGAGCCAACAAAGAGAGTCTTCAGAAGCTATGTACAACTAAAAAGCCCTTTATTAACTGCTGTACACGACAGTGAAGAACCAAAGAAAGAGACTGGCACATTTCCCTGGCTAGCTGTTTGAACACTTCTAGCACTCTGCAATCATCTCTCTCTAGCCACCTTTTTCTGTCTTTCCTCCTATGAAGCAGATGCAAAACCATCATGTAAGATTTGTCAGATGCACCACAAGAGGGAGGCAGAAACTCAGCAGCAGTGCCAGATCAACCTGCAAGAAAAGCTGTTAGAATAAATTTAAAGCTTTCTCGATGTGAACTGAATACTAGCCGTAAATAGATAAAGAATGCAACTGGGGGACAAATGCCAGCAAGCAGCCTAGTTCAAGCAGTAGAGTTTCACTCGGGACCCAGCCAGAGAGAGGCGCATTCACGCTGCAGGTTTGAGTCACACAGCCCTGCTTGGAGGGACAGGATGTTCCTAGCTGGGGCAAAGCAGATCATAATGAAGCTTCATAAATGCTTTGGGGATCTGAGTCCTAGAGGAAGTGGCAGCTTTAATGAGGACTGGCAGGAGGCTGAAGCGTGGCTCTGGCTTTTTTTGCCGAGCTGGACAAAAGCCACAGAGGAGTCTCTGATGGTTGGGAAAGTGGCTGCTTTTAAAGGCATCTTTATGAGATGATGACTCTGGCCTGAGACGCTGAGCTTTCATCTAATAAACAGCCTCACTCCTTTGCTGGAGATAAAATGTTCCTGAACAAACCTCTCTCACGATAATTCCTTACAGCAATAATAATTCACTGCCCAGTAAGTGGACAAATCCTTACCACTGGCTCCCTGGAGAGGAGAGGAGAGGAGAGATTGGTGTAACTTAGTAAATAACTCAATGTTACCAGGAGCCATAATGGGTCTCACTGTCTTTATAGTAAGAAGCCAGGCCTGATCATTAGATGCAATAAGGTAGCCACCTCAAGCAACAGATTTTGAGTGTATTTAAGGACAACAAATTGATAGTAATTGCCTTTATTATGGTTGCAATTTTACTGACATGAAGAGAGAGAGAGAGATGGGTACTTGATAGATTTTTCTGCCTCAGGTGGCCAAATAACTTGATTTTTCTAGGATGGAACTTGACTTGGATGGTGGGAGTTGCTGCTCTGCCTCAGGCAGGAAAATATTTTAGGATTGCCCTGTCTAAACCTAAGAGTGTTTAGAATGCTTGAAACCAGAGTTCTGTGAGTCACACAGAACAGATTAGAGCAAAATGCAACTCACTCCGTGATACCAACAAAAGTAGTTTCTGTCCTGGTGTGTGATCAGCCAAAAACCACACCTTTGGGGGAGATCCAGAAGTAACTTTATTTGCAGCAGCAAAAAGATGCCCGGGGAGTGAAACTTCCACAAAGCAAGCTTGACCAACCAAGAAAAGGCACTGTACTTCATACATTTCTGCATGCTAACGAGAAAGCATCTATAATTACATCACTTCTATTTAAATCTGGTAGGTATCAGGTATTGAACGGCATGTGTGCTAAATCAGTCACATACCCAACATACCATAATATTTGGGGAAATTTGCAGCCCCTCTGCCACCTCCTTTAAAGCTGAGATGTTAATGTTCATCTTCCTAGGCCTGGCATTTGTCTTTTTCTGTTATCTTATACCTCGCATTCCATTTGGCTACCTGAGATGGAGCAGGAAATGCCATTCTGTCCACCAAGTCAAGATTCACAGTGCATTTTGAGACACAAAACCTTTTCTGCTACCTGGCAGTACAAATACAGCAACCACAAATTAAATAGGTAACAATTTGTGTCTTTTCATGATACCCTAAATAAGCTGCCCAATGGTAGGGCTGGCCTTGCTCCTGAATACATGATTGCAGTTGGTATCATACACCCATACAGAGTGAAAACATTCTCTGAGTGCCGATCCTTCTGTAGGCAAACAGCACTATGGATATACAAGAAGGTTTGGGAGAACTGCAAAGTACTTTAGGAAAAAACCTAAAGGGGATAAAAACTGTAACATCTCAAACAATCCAATCAGAACTATACTCAGTGGGCAATGAAATGCTGTGTATGTATGTGTCTCTCTGTGTGTAAAAATGAAAACACTGCAAGAGGTCAAATGAAAGGGAGTATCCCGAAAGAAGGCATGGCTGGCAAGTAGCACTTCATGCTGCAGTGTTTTGTAGCAGACTTCCCTTGTTCTGCTTATTAATAACAATCTCCCAAGCATCAGTACTACAGGAAGTGTTTTTGTAGAGGGCACTGTATGGTGACAGATCTACTGCGTTTACCCATACGAAAATATTTCAATACGAAGTTTTGCATGTGCTTTGAACTTCTCTTATCCGTATGTAATTGCTGGAGTAGGTTGTAAACTCTTACATATTTTACAGCATCAGCAATTTAAGTCTTACTCTTTGGAAATGAAAAAGGTTTAATTACTGATGATAGAAACACATTAACAAACAAAGGAATAGTTACATTGATTTTGTTTATAGAGCTCCATGACTACTTAATTTTCACACCCTGGTTAAAGAAAACTAGAATGTATGTTTCTTTTAATTAAAATTCACTGAAAACAAATCTTTAACGTAGAGTAGTTCTATTGCCAAGGAAATGGGATGTCTTCAAAGGGTGACTAACAGTGCAATCCTCAACAAATCTATCCAGGAATAATTTCCATTTAGACCAATGAAACTTACTCCCAGGTAAGTGTATATAAAATTGAAGCCTGAATAGTGAGCGCTTCTTCTAGCACTAATTCATTATTAAGGTTGGCCTAGCTCATATGGAAGATATCAAGCTACACAATCAGGTGTGGCTGTGAGGAGTGTTAAAAAGATTCTGCATGACTCTGATTAGATGTGAATGTTGTTGTGCCTCAAAGTCCCTCATTAGCCTATCAAACATGCTGTTTATGTGTCTGATATTGTTACATATAGTCCAACCCATACAAACACCCACAAAGTCTTGGTTCTCATTCATTCTTACATACAGTTCTCATTCATTCTCATATGTATATTCACTTTTGTGAGGGTTCAGGGTGCCAGACTCAAAAAATTATAAGTAACTCTTGCCTGCCCAAGTGAGTGCTCCCCCTCCCATTCCCTTCTGGGGCTCCCCCTCCTATTCCCTTGCCGTTTGCCTTGGTGCATGTTCCCGTCTTCTCCACGCCTGGGCTAAATGTAAGGGAATGGGAGGGGGGAGCCTTGTATGTGGAGAAGGTGCACTCATGTCTCCCCCAATCCTCTCCCTCTCCTTCCCTTGCCTTTTGCCTGGGCATGCTGCCTTTCTTCTCTGCATCCAGGCAAAAGACGAGCAAATGGAAGGAGAGAATGGGGGGGGGGACAGGAAAGGCTCAGGTGCACCCTCCTTCTCCATGAGGTGCTGCCCCCTCCCATTTGCTTGCCCTTTCCTCAGGCTTAAAGAAGGAAGGCATGTGTGCCCAGGCAAAAGGCAAGCAAATGGGAGGGGGAGAAGGCTCACATGTGCCTTCCTTCTCCATGTTGGGCTCCCCACTCCCATTCACTTGCCTTTTGCCTGGGCTTGAAGAAGGAGGACACTTGCACCTCGACTAAAGGCAGGGGAATGAGAAGGGGAGAATGGGGGGTGGATAGGCAAGCAGGTGCCTCACAAATAACCAAGTTTGTGAAGCTCAAACCCACAAATGTGGACGGAGGACTGTATTACCTTTTCAGTCTTCTTAAAATGCTGTAGTCCAACCTCAGCCTGGCCATAATCAGGACTTGCCAACCAGAGCTCCCAGAAGAATTACATTCTGAATTTCACTACTGATTGATTTGATCCGATCTATATTCTACTTTTCTCCCTAAACTGATCTGTAAGGAAGTTCATGTGATTAATCAAAAAGGTATCAATAAAATAAAACATTAAAATGTTACATTAAACACAATTTAAAAATTACATGATTAAAACAGGACTGAACTAAAAGTGGGTTAAAAATAAAAAAATGAAAATAAATTTTAAAAAAAGCACAACACCTTTTTTTTCCTCTTGGAATGACGGATTTCTGAGAGCATGAGTCAACTACATGTGCATAAGTACACACGTATAGAGATTTCTTTTACATTTTCTGCTGAAGACATGGAAGTGGGTTGGTGCTTTGAAGTGTGCAGACATCAGTCAGGGCTAGGAAGTGGAATTTCCTCCATGGGTTCACTATATACTTGCATGTCTGTTGGGGAGTGCATCTGAAAAGCCCTACAGTAGATCACAAACACTTTCAAAACACAATTCCTTTTTACAGTTAAATTAAATTTTAATTTAATTTCATGTAGGTAGAACTCAGTAATAATCCTACTGTTCACACAATTAGTTATTATGCTGTAGGATAGTCTCATTTTATTTCAAATTCTAAATGCAGAGCTGAATCAGAGTTAAAAGTGAGTTGAACAAAATTCAGCAGCAAGATCCAAGATCTTTGATTGTATAAATATAAGATTGTACAAATATAACAAGGCGCTTATCTCTGAGTAAAGTCTACAGTTTCCCAAAGAAACATTTTTGCTGTACAGGCCAGTTTGAAGGATTTTGAATGACTGCTGTTGAGTGTACATTTTTTTCTCCTCCTAATTTCCCTAGGGTCTGAGTTTATTTTGTGTGCAAAACCATGGTTGATCAAAACCATTAAGCTGTGTTGAAGGGAAAGAGAGAATGTAAATGTGTAGTGCTCAAGGATATATCTTGTTCCTGATCTTCCAAATCATGGTTTAGAAGACTGTTTGAAGACAGCCAGGAAATTGTCCAAGAAAGCAAGGGTGTACAGCTCAGACAGAACGACTTTAATTCAGCATGCAGAAAGCATTTGTTAAGAATGAATAATAGCTTTGAAACAATCACCTCTGAATGCTGAACTTGGCTAGAAGAGGCTTAATCCTAAGCATCCTCTTACTGTGCCAGCGCTAGCATTGGCACAACAGTTTAAACCCTGTGCCTGCCAATATAGAAACCATACTCATACTCATAACGGGGAGATTCCAGCCAACCAACATATAGCAATAGCTGGAAGGCCACACTGAAGTCAATCTAATACTTTTCACACCATGCACAAGCATCATCCTAAAGAGAGTTTACTGTGCTTCCCCTGTAGAGTGAGAAGTGTCTTGCGTGAGAGGATAACAAGCGATGATGTTTCCTAATGGTGTGCAAATAACCACCGTCTTGCCAAGGAAGGACCACCAGGAGACAGGTTTATACCCCAGTGAGAAACTAATCCTGTACTGAAGAACAGCATACAACACAGTTGAATGTGTCTGTGTGAAGGGAAGGGAGATCTCCCTAGTGGGGCAGGGAGGGTGGGGACTGCTTGGACAAAGAAGAATTCAAGCTCAAAGGAGACATCCCTGGCAATTGCCTAGGACAGAAATCTAAGAGTGAACCAAGGAAGTGATTTCAAGTCTCTTAAGATGTAAGTGCCACATTTGATGAAACTGAAGAATCTGTCCAACAACAGTGATTATTACACTTTTTTAAAAAATGAAACGTAGTGATGGAACTCTGTCATACAGTCATGGGAGCAGTCATATGATGGTACCTAGGTACTCTTCAATGGATCCAGTCAGGGTATGTCCTCTTCCCCTGCTCTCTCAACCACATACCCTACTACTGAAAAAGCCCCAACACAGACTTATAGCTCATTGGAACAGCACAGGTTCAGCAGACAACAGGCATCAAGTTCAGTACCCTGAGAGAGAGACTCAGGGAGGGCCATACGGATGCATATATCTATAGTACCACGGGCAGATTGCTTGGTACGTGGACCAACAGTTTTAGTGGGGAAAGGATCAGTTCTTCCTCATCCCTAAGGCAGATTTCCTGCCTGCCCAACAGCCAGAAAAGAAAACACAAATTAGACAACAACATTTTTATTGATCAGTTCTGATCATGAAATGAGTTATAACAGCATCACAGAGGAATAGTGTTACCAATTATCCGCTCCTGCAGAGTCTCTGTGCCAGAGAAAGCTGTTTGATAGAAGAGCAACAGGTATAAATTTTCTCATTCTTTGGTCGGCGTCTTGGCATTCTTGTTACACTGCTTCCTGTTATATTTGTTACAGTGCTGCTATGTAGTTCTGAATGGCCAAGAAAACTTGGGAGGAACAGGCGGCAACCTCACAGAAGAGCAGCTGGCTTCCCAGTCATTGGTGTTGGTAGTACTGTAGGCCTTGATTGTGATATACATGGAACTGATGCCGTGGAGCTTCTCTTCCTTTGTGGATACTGAATGACTGTCTGGTTGCCTATGGAGAGATGACACAGCATTGAGTAATTGGCTGAAGCTGTAACAGTGATTATAATCTCCATCTCACTACCCTCCCAGGCTTGACTGATGAGCAGCTGGGAGAGACCCATCTACATGGCTGATCCTAGGCTTTGGAACTCCCTCCTGAGACATGTTCATTCTGGCCCCTCTCTGTTGTCTTTTCATCAGCAGGCAAAGACCTACTGGTTAAACAGGCCTTCAGCTCTGGTTGACCAGGGTGATGGGCAATTAGGGGTGAAATTTTTAGTATGTAATGCCTATTTTAAGTGTTTTAATTGTATTAATTTTAATGTTTTAACTCTTGTGTTTTAATTGAAAGTACAGTTTAATGTTTTTTAAATTTTTCTACTCCATACTGTTGTAGATGCTCTGTTTTAATTCATATTCTATACTGCTTTGAGTTCCATTTGGAAGAAAAGTGGGATATAAATCAAATATATAAATAAGTGAATAAGTGATTGAAAAAGGCTGACTCTGAGCTCTCTTGCTCATATCCTTCCTATTATCTATATTTACAGCAATACCAGATAATAAGGCTATTTTTCTTATCTTAACAATACTCACCTATCCAGTGGCACTGGCTCCTCTTTAGTCTTTGCTGTTCTACTTTGGTTCTGGTTGCAACCCTGCAAGGAACAATGGATTATGAGCGCTTGTCCAACAGTGTTCAGTTTCCTCTAACAAATGGTGAGGTCATACCTTTTAACTTGGGAGCTCCTGCACAGACTTGTGATCTGCCTGTTATGTAGGGAACACTGCTGCAACCTATTTAATGAAGAAAGACTGTTAAGACAGTATACGGTTTCTCTCATTTGCAGGTATGGGGACATTCTGCTTCTGTGGTGATTTTAAATCCCCAGCACTCCCATCGTTTCTTCTTGGGGGAGGGGCTGATGGACAGGAATGTTATTGTCTCTCCTGTCTCTTACCTGAGTGTTCGTGTTGTACCTCCAGTCTCAGTTGCAACAGTAGAGCTGAGATTTCTGGTTGCTGTTTGTATCTTTAATTCTGGGTGCAGGTTACCTGTAGAAGCTCTCAGACAGTAGTATTATTCATCTGTTCACTCATTCTCTGTGCATTCCACTGGTCAGTTCACTCTGCTAAGTATCAAGTCATCAGGTCCCTTCTTGAAAACTGCTCGTACTCTTGGGAGAAGGTAAAGTGATACAGACAGATGGCATGATGTAACAATCTGAGTGTTGGACTAGGACTCTGAGAGAACAGGGTTTGAATCCCTGCTTAGCTATAGAAACCCAGCTTTGGATAAGTCACAGTCTCTCAGCCTCAGTGGCAAACCTCCTCTGAATATATATTGCCAAGAAAACCCTTTAAGATGGTTACCGTAAGTTGGACGCAGTGATATAACAACAACAAAGGTTATACACCTGTATGTCATGCAGTCTGTGCTGCTAGCACAGGGTTATAAATTCCTGGTGCTCTCCTGCAAAACGTTAGCCAGAAACTAACCCCCATTGTGGTTGTACTGTTGGAGAGGAAAAGACTAAAGCAGTGAGGCAGAGTTTTCCACTGATTTCAATGAAAATGTTTTAACTTATGCCATTTTCTATCATTATGCCATCAAGAGCTGAGGAAAGGTACAGACAGGTATCAGAAACAGTATGTTTCTTTCTCCTCTAATTTCATCCAGATTTCCCTCTTTTGTCTTACGGTGTTTCTCACGGGTTCCACGAGGTGGGGTAGGGTGGGAGTGCAGGTGAGAACAGGGAAGTGTAGTGCCAACAGTTCTACCAACACAGGAATACTATTAGCAAATAATAAACAAACAGTTGTAATATTCTGTGTTGCTGAAAATACAGGTGAGATGAGGAGGGCAGGTGTATTTTTCATATGAAGAATCTCTGTGGATACTTATAACATAGTTCAGTTCCTATTGTAATGTAGAGAGAGGCAGCTTGCCTTGTACTTTACTTAGTGAGATGAATAATCCACCCTTGATCACTATAAAGGAGGACAGAGCCAACTGGCTATACCTAATTAAACTGGTGAACTTGGATCAAGTGTAACCAAACTCCTTCCATTTGCTATCCCTTTGACAGAATTTATATGTACTCACCTATCATGGGCCAGGAGTCAGTTTCTCCAGGTAAACAGCAGCCATGAAGCAGGGCAAGCAGATGCAAGCACATTCAGGAGCTAATCAGGCTGGGATGAGAGCCAACTGGCCTTTGTAAGGAAGGCTCGACTCCAGAAACACTATGTGTGTTTGTCAGCCCTTGCCTTTGTGTGTGCTACAGATTCCCTGCTTGCTAGCTGCCTGCCTTCTCTGACCTTTGGGCTGTCTGACCTTGCTGCCTGCTGGATTCTTGACCTTTGGACCAACACTGGACTTCACTTCTGCTTCACCCAAACCAGACAAGCTTTATTGGACTGCTAAGCTGTATCTGTTTGCCTGCTGAATATCTTGCCTGACAATGGACAGCTGGTGCCTATGAGGTTACCACATCAATAACAAGGAGAGAGGGCACTGGAAACCCTCCCCTCACAAAGAAATTCAGAAGAAAATACAAGAACAGATTGATCCATTTCATGCCTCTAGGCCTACTTAAAATCATAGAATTTTAGAGCTGGAAGGGGCTGCAAAGGCCATCTAGTCCAATTCTCTACAGAAATATACAATTCCTGAAGAATACCCATCAAAACTCTGTTTAAAGACCTCCAGAAAAGGAGAAACTACCATCTTCTGAGACAACCTCCACTATCAAACAATTCTTACAGTAAGAGGGTTCTTCCTCATGTTTCTGTGGACTCTTCTTTCTTGTAACTTTAATCCATTGCTTTGTGTTTTTAGTTTTGCTTGGTTATTGCTATGTGTTAATGGCTGATTACCTTATCTGCATGATGTCTCTCAGGTAACTAAAGAAAGTTTATCCTTCTGATAATTGGCTGGGTCTCTTTCCCTGCCCTTCTTCTGAGTCTCCAGAGATTAAAAAAGTTTATATTTTCTCCACTGCTTTTATCTTTTCGCTGTTCTCATTCTATGAATTGCCTGGGATGACCCATACTGTTTTGTAATCTAGCTGGAGAAAAAAGTGTCTCCACATGTGAGTTACTGAAACTGCTTTTAGGATATATAAAGTAGAAGGACTAATTAGAGAATTTCTGATTTTACTCCTACCCCCCCCCCCCATTTTCCACATCTTTCACTCTCTTCTTTGGAATTTAAATAACCCTTTACAAATTGGACCTCTGGAATTAATTAACTTCAGCCTAGGACTTAGTCTTACTCACTGCCTAGCCTTTTACTCATACTGTAAGGTTATAAAGAAGAACTACTGGGAACTAGAGACTGGATCTGGCTGCTTGTAAATAAGGCAGGACCTACTAAAACTCTCTTCCACTTCCTTGGGTGAGTATAAGAATGCAGAAGTAATGCATTAGAGATTACAACTACTTTTGGGGCCAGTGAGGGCAATGATGGACAGTTCTTTTGCAAATTATGCAAAGACTAGTAACTTTTCTACCAGTGATGGCTGGCGGCTTCCATGTTGTTTTGTAGATAGCTCCTGTAAGGTTCAGACTAAAAGCTAAAGCAGATTCACTGTCCCGCTGACCCAGAACCCACTGGCTACAACTGGGTCTACTTTCTCATGTAATAATAAGTACAATTTTCTTTTTGCTTTTTCTTGTGCCTTTGTGGAGGCTTAAATGCATGACAGGGCATTTTGAAAGGAGTTCTTCATATATCTTTAGCTCACTTTCTTATCATCATAGATGGATTCCCTTTTTCCCTAAAGCAACTAAAACACTGTAAGGAAAGAAATAAGGATATGAGTTACCGAACTTAAGAATTTCGGCAAGATTAATTGTAAAAAGTTGTGGATTTTTTTTCAGTAGTTGGTATAACTAATTCCTTGTATAAAGTACCTTTCTAGGAAATTAGGAAGCATCAGCTTGACCTGGGAGACTTGGAGAATGGAATGGAAGCATGGAGGATGGAATGTATAGACTCCACTTTGAATAAATAACAGATAGATGCTAAGTGACCGATGCATTAGGGGTGACTACTATGTGACTGGGTGAAAGCACATACTCTGATACCTGAAGCTCACCAGATTTTACGTAGAAATGATGTAACTTAGTATTGTTATCTTATGGACAAGTATAAATACGTATGCCTTCCTTTGTTCTTGCATGTCTGATTTATGGAAATTTTTCCTAGATGTCTATTTCTTTTTTGTCTCAAGCTAAGTAACCTAATAACTTTTTATTCTGAATGTCCTGCTGGTGTGTAACTTATTGGCTTTGTTGTGCTCCAGGAAAAATCTGTCCATTTTTGCTATCAGAAGGTTCTTGAGTCCTTGGCTCTTAAAAGTCTGTGTTTGGATCCCTGTCTATTGAACCAACTTTGTGACACTATATCTGGGCTGTCACCTGATTCTCTTTGTGACAGGCTGAGCATCTTTAACACCCACAAGGAGGCAGATACAACACTACTCTCCATATATCAGGAACACCTATACCAACTGAATTTGGCCAATGCAGATGTTTGACCATATTTGCTTTCTTTCAATAAAACTTGTAAAAAGTCCACACAACTTTCTTTAAAAAGCTGATAGAGAGAACTTGAAATTTTAAAAATTCAAATGTGAGACACAGCCAAAATAACTGATTAGCCCATTTTTGCTCTCCCCAACCTTGGTTTAAAAGTTGGTGTGTGGGAAATGTTTCATTTCCCTGTTCAGTTTCTTCATGAGCTTCGCCCTCTGTAGCAAGAAACAGGATAGAACAATATGAAGTTTAACTCATTTATAATTAGGTACACTGGCAGAACACAAATATGTAACTGCATGATTGGTACAATATGTTTAAAAGGAAGACAACCTATAAAGATGACTGAACTCTAAAGCAGCCCAACTGCTTGAATAACTTGAGGACAAGGCAAAAAAAAAAGTGCACTTTAACATCACAATAGGCTAAAGTGAGCTGACTGCAGATGTCAGAAACAACCACCATATAAATCCCTATCACAATAATTATAACACGATGGTTTGGAAGGTTTTTGCTGAAGGCATGAATTCTGGATCCCCTTTTTATTAGCCCAAATTGCCAGGTTAACAACTCTTCCCCCAAGTATGTAGGAGTAAGCAATGAGCACCAACAGTAATGAAAAAGAGTCTGAAAATAGATGAAGACCTCAGATAAAAAGCTCATATACTCAGACAAATCGGAGAAAGTTGACAAGCTGAGAGAAAGCACAGTGCTGAATAATTAACACAGGCTCGAGCCATGGCAAAAGGACGTCAGCCCGCATCAAGAAGACCCTATAGGCTACACTGAACAGAAAATACCAGCAACAAAATCCAGGACTAGTAAAAGCAAACAAACATATCATTCAAACCATGACTTATTTTGAATCATTATTTGGAGAACATTAGATTCTTTGAAACTAGCAACATTTCCCAAATGTGAGAACAGAAGATTCTTTAACTTGGAATTCTCTATGATTCAGGATTCAAAAATAAAAACATGTATTTTTCCTTCTTATACGTTTAGATCTATGTCAGGGGTGGGAATTGTGCAGCCCTCCAGATCTTATATAAATACAACTCCCAGCATTCCTCACCATTGGCTGTGTGGGATGGGCTACTAAGAACTGCATTTCAACCATTCTTGGAGGGCTGCATGATCCCACCCTTTGTCTAAAAGAAAACAATAATCAGCAAGACACCAAACATGTACCACTTCTTCTCTCAGTCATATGTTAAATAATAACACACAAAGACTTTAAACTTTGCCAGAAAGGGAAGAGGTAATGGTGGCCAGTGGCACATTCTAAATAACTGATTATTTTAAAGAATAATGTCCTGTTTATCTAAATGTCACTTAACAGAAAAGGAAAGAAAGAAACTCCATCACTTGTTACCTATGGTTTCTCCTTTAAAAGAAGACGTGCCCTGACTTAAAAAACAAGACATCTTTGCCTTCACTACATGTGGAAGTGTTATAATCTGTGGATGACATATTAACAGTTCTTCAGATGTTGTTTCCTCAGCTGCCTCTTTAAATAATAACCCACATAACAGCTCTTAGTGATGTAATAAGGGAAGTATAGTATCTGCAAAGGTCTCTGTGTGTGGCTTCTGAGAGGAAATGGGTTTTGCTACAGTATAGTAAGCTATATGGTAAGGAAGGTGTTCGGATAAAGACACAGTTTACAGCTAGAACACAACAAATCACATAAATCGTAAAGAATTCCTTCATCCCAGTGGTGGCTACCCTAGAGCTCTCACCTGTGGCAAATGATTACATTTACTCCTGCTGGGAATGTGACTGGGCAGCCGAATGTTAAAGAGGGCCTGAAGTGCAGCCTGTGCTGCTTGCCCTTTAGCCAGCTTCTTGCTACGTCCCGAGCCTTCAAATGTTCTCCCATCCACTCTCACAGCCATCACAAAACTCTTGATGTGCTGCTTCTCCACAGTCTCCGAAAGGCAGACGTACCTCAGTCCTGAACGCAACTCATTGAGTAACACCACTGGATTCTTTTCACTCTCAGCAGTGGACGCCATCTTGCGCTTGTTTTGCTTAGCGTGGCCCATTAAGTCCAATGTGTGGCAGAAGAGCCTTCCATGCCGGTAAGCTGTAGAAAGCAGTTCGTTATTAACTGGGTTATAGACTGAGAAGTCTTTACTGTGTGTAGAGGGTTCAAACTCCTTGAACAGAGTGTCCGGAAAGTCTGCCTGGTCTGATGTAAAGTCTGTGGAAGGGTTGAAACAATTTCCCATAGCAAAGTGAGCTTGGCATGCATTGGGGAACTGAACAAAAGACTTGAGCGCTAGTTCTGCTGCTCTCATTTTGGCCTTCTTTTTTGTTGGTCCAGTGCCTTCAAATGTAAGTCCATTTACTTCCACAGCAACTGCAAATACTGGAGCATGGACAGGGCCTGTTTGGGAAACCATTTTGTATTGTAAGCCTGGTTTAAGTTCATGTAGCTGAACCAGAGCATTCTTTGGCGTTACTGACCATGAGACTTTCTTCCAGATGAGTTGGAGTTTGCAGAAATGGCCACTGTTGCCTTCTTCTAGAGGCCTTTTCCTTTTGATGCTGGAAGCTCCTACCCTTGACCTTTCATTAGAGGTAATAGGATGATCTTCTAAGTTGCCGATGTTCCGGTTTTCCTTCACTTCTGCACTGCTGGTGCCTGTTTGAAAACAAATGAAAAATGAAAACTGATACCAAAGTGAAATCTAAACTCACAAACATGAAAAACAAACTTCATCAGTATTTTTATGAAACAAGCAACTTCACTTGGGCTTTGGTGATGATTTTCATTTTGATTATAACTACTCTTTACTGTTTCTAATTTTTTTAAAAAAAATCAAACTGGCAAACTTCCATGTACATAGTTACAACGTTTCTACGTGGTGTAGAGAAAATGGCAGAGTGACAGTGTCCCCTCCCATGATATTTGAGAGTCATCCACTGAAAGTTTAATGGTGGGAAACTTATAACAGATGAAAGGAAGTACTTCTTCAAAGAGTACATATCTAAACTGTGCAATTTGCCACAACAAGACATGCATGATGGACAGTAACCTAAATCAGTGCTACTCAAAGCAGTGGTCCCTGGACTGGAGCTGGTCCCTGGAGAATTTCCAGGAAACAACTGTAACCAATGAGGACAAATATGGTGTTGGTCTCTGGCACATTGGAAATAAATAATTGCTGGTCTTCTACATCAAATAGCCTAAGAAGCTTAGTCCTAGATGGCTTTAAAGGCAATTAGAAAAATGTAAACAACCAGTTGTCATGATAGCTATATGTTACTGCCATGAAAAATGACAGGATGATCATGAACCTAAGTATCAGCTGCTGGGGAAAAAGAGTACAAGAGGACCTGCTTGAGAAATTCCCATAGTCATCTGATTGGCCACTAGGCTAGACTAGGTAAATCTTGGTTCTCAAATAAGGGACCCGGCTGTGTTCTTACATACACTTTATAAATTTGATACAACAGTCACTTAAAATCATAATAAATGTAGTCTACTGTCCACTTCACCACACTGACTCTGAACTTGCTATCGTTGAATCTCCTACCCTTAATCTTGCTCACTTTATAATTACAGGAAATGTTGTCCTTTAAAATGCCCAGACCCGTGCTCCTGAAAAATCCTGTTGCACACATCACGGCTATGCAGTATTGACAACCTATTCCATTCTACACAAACCTAAAAGAGAAAAAAACCCCAAAACCCCAAACACTACCTATGTTATTCCCAAACAGATTTGTTTACAAGAAAATGGGGCAGGTTCTGAAATTCACATCTCCACCCTCTCCTCATCTAATAGGTTTTTACAGACTCAATTATCCTATGTAATGATATTGAAGTCGGGAAGCATGGAGAGAAAGATAGTTCTTGTTTCACACTCTATTCAGGTTTGAAAAGAATTTGTATTGATTCTGCACCACTGAATAAGAAAACACAGGAGGTTATTTGTATTTATAATTCATATTGCCTTTTCCAATCTCTATTCCCACCCACCCCTTTACTTTCATAACTCTGCTTGCATGGCTTTGTGAACACAGAAAATTCAGCTTAAGGTCTCTGCACTCCTTCATCAAGACACAGAGTAACCAGCTCTAATAACCTAAAGTAAATAATTCCCTCTGAAATCTGCAAGTTTCTCTCAGATCTTGTCTCAGTTTATGTAGAAGATCATGCTAAGTTACGTCCTGGTTATCAAGTTATGGGAAGATTTGTCTGATTTTGCTGTTCAGTGTATTTTACCAACCATTTTGGGTGACTGAAACATAACTCTTGAGCTTAGCAATTGCTCCTGTCTGATTCTGGCTACACATCATTCCAACAACATGAAGACCATGCATTCTTGAAAACAAGAACCATGCAGCATAACTGTGACATGGGAAGTAGGCACAGCTTTCTACCTTATTCTGTAGCTGTGGTGTATTAAGGTTGCAAAGTTTGGGTGAGTAATCATTTCAATTAAGTAATTAACACGCTTTGCCTACCTAAGGAAAGTTGCCACCAATTAACTATGAGCCATGGTTAAAGTAAAGGAGTTGTTTTTAAATCAATTTAAATTTAAAATGGCAAGTAACAAGTTTTGCCTTAAAAGAATGCATTTTCAATAGGCCAGTGCAAGTTAGTGGTTAGAGAAGAGGTGGGCATTGTGAAGCCACAATGATGTTCGTATAGCCCTTAGT
This sequence comes from Cyclura pinguis, assembly GCA_030412105.1. Lineage (NCBI taxonomy): Eukaryota > Metazoa > Chordata > Lepidosauria > Squamata > Iguanidae > Cyclura > Cyclura pinguis. Next base: position 124,421,657 of record CM059604.1, on the reverse strand, counting down.
CCCTCCTCCCCTGGCAAGGCACCATTTTTTGGGGGAAAAATGGGGGTCATTTGCCTTTGCTGGAAGCCTCTAGGAATATCATTTCATTTTTTAAGTATGTTGCAGGGGCACCCTGCACTCACATACGAGTACCCTATTTTCCAAAAATGTAAGTGAATTTTATTTTCTCCAGTGTTTTGGTAGTTTTTGAGGTTCTCAGAGGGTCTCGAAGGCGAAAAATTGGCTCTTCACCCTGTTAAAGTTGCCTAGCACTGGGACTGGGGCTGGCATGTTCCACTTCTAAATACTCATTTAGCAACGAAAGTCACTTCACTTAGGGACACTTGTTATTTTTAGTTAAACGGCCTCACAAGGAGGATGAGAACATGAGGAGAATTTTGTATGCTGGCCTGACCTCCCTGAGAATAGGCAGGGTATAGACAGAATAAATGTTTAAAATATTGAAGATGATACAGTTTTCTGTTTGAACACTCAGTGAAAAATAACATGCATTTTATGTATATGGCCCCAAGTTCAGTCTCTGCGTTTGAGTGGCAGACAGGCTGACCACAAAATAGTTGCTTTGGTAAGTTTTCATTCGGTCCAACTGGATTTTTTTTGTTGCCATCATGATTGTATTTTGCCTTTAACTGCAATGTACATCTGTGGACAATTTCAAAGATTACCCCATTTATATCAACAGAGAAGGTGAATAGACACGTACAAAGGAATGCACAAACCAATCTGCTACCTTTTTTGAAATGATGACCATCTTGTATACATCAGCTTCTTGCTACACAAGATTGTGTAGGATCAGCTCAAGAAGTTGGGTTTAGTTTTTGATGTTCCATACTGGTTGACAACCGTATTTCAGGGATGACAATTCTGTGTATAAATCTACCCCAGATGTGATCTTCAGGTGAGTTCTGATCAGATTCTGTAGGGCTTGATTATTACTACCATTATCATTTATTTATCTAATGCAATCAATGTACATGGCACTTTACTTAAGTGGTTAAACATTGTTAATTTGATAGTTCTCTGCTCTCAGGGTTACAAGCTAAAAAGTCAGGACACAGAATGAAAAGAGCAAATGAAATGAATGAACAGAATGAAAAGTGGCACTGTGGGGTATCAGAACATACAGAAGGGTAGGGCTAGACATAGCTGCCCAGTACTGCTTTCATAATCAAATAAGCTCCACAGAGCCCACTGGCAGAGAAGGGGCCCTATTAGACAGCCTGGAAAATGTTACTTTTGGACTACAACTCCCAGAATGCCCCAGCCATGCTGACTGGAAGAATTATTGGAGCTGTAGTTTTAAAAAAAATGCATAACCATGATGTATGTTTACTATAAAATAATAGTAGAAATAATAATGATAACAAAAACATAAAAATAATGAAAGCCTACAACTGCTGCTCCCAACTAGAAGAGGCCTACTGAATAAACTGTTGAATGGTATGTCAAAACTCATACAAATCTCATTCATTCACTACTCTGCTTGAATCAAGCAATTTCACTTAGGCCTTTCTTAATGATCGTGACCATGACATGGCTGCCATGGATGCTACATATAGAAAGAAAACATCTCCCTGCAAACAGAAAACCAACTCAGCAGACTGGCAACTGGGCAATGCCGGCTTATTGCTAACAAAATAAGCCATTGCTTCAGGTAACACATTGGGGGTACCAAAATATAATAAAATTTATTTGTCTTGAAATGTGTGAATATTCCCCCTAGATCTCTCCTTCAGTTTTCTTTCTCCTTTTCTTTCTTAGTCATCCCTCACCCCTCTCCTTTCTGGTTATTATGCATGGTAGTGTTAACCCGGAACACTTGCATCATGAAAAGCTATTGAGAACTATAATGCATCACTAATAATGACACTGCCTTTGTCTCTGGGTCAGAAAGGTTCAGAAGAACTAGCCATCCGGTACTCCACGCTACATTTGAAGCAATAATATTGTTCCTCTTGAAGGTTATTATGCTGCTAGGCAGCTTGAACTTTGGGCAAGGGAAAGAAAACCAATGGCTTTCAATCTCTTTATTAACAATTATCTGTAAATAACACATTCCAAGTGGTGACTCTTTTCACTATGAAGAGGATTTTGTGTTGTATCAACAGCAATGATTGAAGGTAAGGGTTTCTGCACAAAGGTATACCTCTCTGATGAGAACAATGAAACATCTCATGGCAGCTAAAGGGCTGCAAACATTTTTATACCACAAACTTTGTGAGCTGGAGTCCACCATCACAAGAATGAAATGTTATCTTCAGCTGGCTCCCTGGCTGGCATATATACACTCCCTCTCCCTCTCTTTGTAGTGGGTGTGGCTCCTGTCACCAGAGTGATGGGTTCTAAAATTCTTGTCAGCTCCATGCCATAGCAGCTGCCCAGTGTCATTAAAAAATGGTAATTTTGTGTGTTCAGTAGGGCAAGCTAGATATTTTCACTTTACTCTGGCAGTTCAAGGCTCGGAACAGATCTGAGGTTGGAAACAGCCTGGGGGAGTAAACCATGATGTTAGCAATCTGCCTCTACTGTTCTCTTGGTTATTAATATGGAAGATGGGTGCACAGTTCAGTTTCTTTATTTAGTTCTACTGTATATAACCCCAGGAATACATCTTCCAGTTGGCTCACCTGGGAAGGTGTGGGGGACCTGTTATCTAGTCACAGAAATCTGGTGTTGTTACTCTCTGATATTCCAGTTAGAATTCAGATTTTATTACCCGGTATGGAGGAATGCTGGAACCAATCACCTAAAGGACTGAGATGCTTTTTCTCTTCTATAGACCAATGACTTCATCATTTACCACCAGTAAAGTTTATCTTACAAGAGTGATATATACATATATACATATACATCTCTCTCTTTCTCTCTCTCTCTCGTAAGATATCAGTTTTTGATACCAAACAAAACTTTGCAAAGGCCTGGGTCTTGTAACTGGTTCCAGCTCAGAATGAAAAGAGAATATGTAAGCAGTTTGAGTCAAAGGACAAAAGATGCAAGTTATAATCATTACATTTAACCTTAAAAATCTGTCTATTCTGTGACCATTCCTGAAGCACAAGCGTACTGTTGTTGCTAAGTTAATTAACATAAAGTGGGGTTAGAAACCTACTATGTTAATTCAAACTGCAGGTAAGACAACTGAACTTCTAGAAAAGTTGCAATTCAGCAGTTTTACACTGCAGATTTCCTTTGGAGTATGTGAGAATGACCACTCAAAGGTCAGTAAATGAATGTTTTGGGAGTTTTAAATATTCTGTCCCACTGGTTTTTGAATTTTGCCCAGTTTGATTCATCATGCAACGGCTTCATGAGCTAAGCTACACTACATGGAGCATTTACTGAGTGGAGCAAATTACAGCATGACCTCTGTATAGCAGTCACTGAAGACCTCCTCGCTTAGACAAATTTGCTCAGTCATATCCAATGAGCCCCAGCCTGCTTTGGTTTAGGTTTTACATTATTAATTTTTCCTTTCTGGTAGGAGAGGAAACCCCAGGAAAAAATGCCCAGGAGAGTCAATGAAAAGCAACTGCTGCTGCTGCTGCTGCTACTGCCTGGTTGTGCTCTACCTGTGGAACTACGGGAGAAGGTTCCATTCTTTGCAGATTCAGGTCCACCAGCAGCTCTGGCTCAATAGATTTTGCCAGCCAGCTCCACATATCCCAGCTGCAGAGCTGAGAAAGCTGGCTGATAAAAGCAGGAGTCTGGCGGGGGCAGGTCCACTGGTGGTGTGGTCATCACCAGAGAGGAGAGCCACTATGGGGGAAACACACTAGCAAGGGCCTGTCATGCTCCTTGAAAGAAGCAGAAGGACTGCATTCTGTTAATCTAAAGTTCACCATTACAGCATTATCGTCTGTAAGTTTACAGTCACTCTACCATAGGAATGATATGCTATGAAAAGAGGAAGGGAGATATTGGATCTAAGGGAGCAGCCAGCATTTGGGAAATACAAAAAGGGCAGAGGGAGATACAAAAAGGGGAAACAGTTACTCTTTAATCAAAGGGAAAGGAATAGGGTGCTAGTTGACCCTAAACTGTCCCCCAAATCAAACAGCCTGGAGAGTCTGGCAACAGAATCCCTAGGTTGAACATGCTGCTGGTGAATGACAGGTCAGTGAATGGGGAAGACAGCTGCCATTTAGAACTTGATCCTGGATGAGCATGCTCATCTGGTTTGATGAGTATGCTCACCTTTGTCTACCAGCTTTGTTCAGCAGTGGGTGATACCTGGTGAGCAGGGAGATGGGAGTTGCAGTAGTCTATTAAAATCCCATCCCCTGATTAGGTGTCCTACTCCACAGTGTTCTGGGTTCAAGTATGTTTACCTGAAGGTGAGTGGCTTGGATAGAACAGGCCTTCTGTAGGTGTACTGCCCACCCTGCTGCTCAACAATCTCCTTTCCTGAGTTAACTGGGATGGTCTCGGGGTTGATGTTGGCATCCCCCCAGTTTACAGTGCTAGAGAATTTCAACATCTGCACCAAGATTGCTCTGTCAGAAGTAGCTCAGGAGCTCATGCCTGCCATGACAAGGGTCTATCTCAAGTGGTATGTGTTCTACTCATGCTGCTGAGCACATTCTACACCCTGTTTTCTGTAGTGGGTGGAGTGAATGTGATCTAGGAGTGGAAGAACTGTGTTCTCTTGTGGATTGCCACCTGGTGGGGCTTAGACTTGCTGGGACTCAGAATCTCTGTAGGACGGGAGGAACATTAAGATGGTCCACTGCCGAAGGCTTATGGATCTGGATGGATTTCTGATGGCATTTGGGGAGTTTCCTGTGTCTTGACAGGCAATCCTGTTAAAGTCCTGGCCTACCTTTGGAATACAGAAACAGCCAGGGCAGAGGACATGATTGCTCCTGAACATCCTCTCTCACAGAGTACAGCCAAGCTGCCCCACCTCTGGTTTTTCAGGGAGTTGGTGATGATGAAACAAGTAAGAAGGTAAATAGAGTGACTTGGCAGAAAGTTCAGAACAGGTCCAATTGACATAGACTTATCTTGACATAGCTTATCTGAGGGTCTCCTATGGCAATAAGGCAGCAAAGATAATTTTTTTCTCTGCTTCTTTTGCATCTGTAAGTCAGCAGACCATAGTTCGATTCCCTACTTGGCCACGGAAACCCACTGAGTGACCTTGGGCACATCACATACTTTCATCCCTAGAAAATCCCATGGTAGGTTCACCTTAGGGTTGCTGTAAGTCAGAAATAAGTTAAAGGCACAAAACAACAACACTAATGAAAAAGCTGCTACAAAACTTTCTATAGCCATGAAACCACAACTCAAATATGGTAATTTTGAGGGGAGGGGAATTTATGCACACGTGTGCCTTGTTATCTGCCCTTTAGCTTTGCATCTTAAAAATATCAAAAATGAAGCACTGAATGTGATGTTGGTTAGCCTGTTTCAACAATTGCTATTCACTCATTATTATCTACCAAATTAAACTCGGGCAAATGACATTTCTTGATAGCCAGCATGGTGAAGTGCTTTGAGCATTGGCCAGGGTTCAAATCCCTGCTCAGCCATGGAAATTCACTGGGTGGCCTTGGGCAAGTCTCACACTCTTAGTTTCAGAGTAAATGACAAACCTCCTCTGAATAAATCTTGCCAAGAAGGCCCTATGAAAGGGTTATTATAAGTCAGAGCTGATTTGAGGGCACATAACAACAAATGTTTGAAAATACCTGTAATCATTTGAAGACATAATGCAGGCAGGCTTGGTAAGATTGCCACCTCTGGATTCAGAATGGCAAATGGAGACCCTTCATTTCCTGCCACAGACATCCTGGCAGCTCTTTGCCCTTCTCACAGATTGTGCTATGTGCTGCTGCCCATCTGCACCACACTGAGTACAGACGGTGGGAAAGGTTGCACCTCCATCACTTTCTGACATACTCGGAAACAGTGAATTCTACCAGAAAAGCAATCTGGGAAGCTCATGCTTGTTGACAGGACTGGGCTTCCACCCAACAGCAATGACAACAGCAAAGCTGGGCAGATTTTTTCCTCCCTTCTGCCTGATGAGAAGAGGCTATAGTAAGATATTCTGATGGGGGATCAGTTAAATCAGTGCTCAGAACTCTGTTCTTGACTTCAAGGAGCTAAAAAAGGTAGTTCATACAAGAGAGTTTAGTAATGTTGCGCCACTGTGATCACAATTACATGTGTATCTACCTATATTTCTCTACTTGGCAGGCCATCTAATCATCTATGTACTCATCATCCGTCATGGAATCACAGAATCTTAAGAACAGGAAGATGCACCACGGCCATCTAGTCCAACTGCCAGTTATGCATGAATATATAGCTAATGCAGTCCTGAACGATGCCTACCCAGCCTCTGTTTAAAGACTTCCAAAAAAAGAAGCCACCCTCTGAGGCTGTCTATTCCATTGTCAAATGGTTCATACAGTAAAGATAAGTGCTAGGCTGTGGAATCAAATTTATGAAGCCCTCAATAGAGTTCCATAATGGGCTGGCTCAGGTCCCTAGCTGGTGATCCCTAGCAGATGAAAAGGTTTCATTAGCACTGGTATCTCATTACAGTTTCAAACATGGATGAGGTGCTCTGGTTAGGGGAAATACGTTGAAGCTGAGATCTCTTGACAGGAAGAACAGGTGCAGGGAAAGCAGGAACCCTTTAAGAGTGAGTTCTAGCACTACCAGGCATACTGAGGAATCTACTATTCTTGTAGAGTCTTTGTATCCCAAACATGCCAGATGCAGCATGTTGGGGCTTCAGACTAGATTACAAGGTTCTGACTGGATCAGAGATTCCTGCTTGTCACTTTCAGGATCACAGGAGCTGCAGAGATAATGAACCAAGCAGGAAACAGTCAGTGAAGTGCCTGGAGGAATTGTAAGTAGGTGCCTGCTTGGAGAACCAGAAAGCGTTAGAGCTTCAGCTATCTCAGGCTCTCTGGTAAGCTACCAGATCCAGGCTCCTAGCCCCTGTTTGTGGCCAGCCAACATTCACAGCTGTGTCTTTTTGGAACCAAAGATACAGATACTAGTACAAGTTAGTGATAAGCAAGAAAAGGGTAAGATGCCTTTCCTATCCCATGCTACATCTCAGTTACACATGCTGAAAAGATGTGCTGGCCAGGAAATGCATCAATATAGCCTTAGGCACACAGAGTAGACCCACTGAATCAACTGAATTTAAATAAGCATAGATTCACCATTCAACAATTGATTCATTGTGTTCATTTTAGATTGAACTACCAATAGAATTCAGGCTAGAGTCACAGCATGACAGCAAATGTGAAGTGTGTAGGAATGACAGAATAGCCATGTAGATTGCTAACATCACAGAAACAATTTTACTTTCCCCACCCACGATTTCTAAGGAGACATCATTTCCATACTTCCTACCTAGTAAAGGGAACCATCTGGTAGCTGATACTAAAATAAACAGAAACACATCGTTTGGTCAGAGTGCATTCTCCTTCTTTTTCAAAATCCAACAACAGGTTGCAACAAGTAGATAAGATGATGCTAAAAAAATTAATGTTTGGGCTGACGAGTATGCTAACACACCACATGCTCATCACCTGGTGCCATTTTCTCTTAATTATTCTATTTTTCTTTCATCTCATAGGCTGAGTTCAGTCTTGTGTCCTGCAACTCAGTTGCAGAATGCATGACCATGCAACAAAAACGGGATGAGTAGAACAGGGCACGGAAGTGGCATGCCTCCTCTCCTTCCTGCTTCTGTGGCTCATCTGAAACCAAACCTTGCGCATCCTTCCAGTGCAGAGATGCAGTGGAACCTTATATGTTAACTGCCCAAAGGAGATGCATAAGACAGAATGCCCCATCTGTGCATACCCCAAAGGGACATGGGGAACAGTTTTCCTTTTTTTGATGCCATGCTGAATGGGAATAAATGACACAAAAATGGGTCCAACCACTTGAATCACAACATGGAATTCTTAATCCTAGCTTTCTGCTGGACAAAAATGCAGCTTTTAGATTGGCTCTCAAACCTCAAAAAACAAACAAACAAACACTTTCTTTGGAGGATTCTAAGGGCTGTAGTCCCAAAACAGCATGACCCATGAGTGTGTTGGCAGGAGGACTCTGGGAGCTATAGTTTAGAAGTAATTTTCTCAAGCTATGTTAGCTCTTGTGTGCTCTGCACAAGGCTAATAGTGAGATTTGTATCTTGATATATGCTGGGCACATACGTGTATCATATGATACTTCAGATTTGCTCTGCTATTGACTTCTATACGAAGAAGAGAAACTGCTTACTTAAATTGTCTTCATCTTCCATATTTGCTGCCCCGGGACTTAAATACTTGAAGGGTGCGATGAAAGTCGACAAAATGCTTACTTTTTCTGTAACAAGAAAAAAAATGACACAAGAACACATGCTTATGAAACATGAAGGGTTTTTTTTTTTTTGGATTCTTCTTTTCCCTAGGTAGCTAGAATATTTCTTTGGCATCAATTTATACTCACTGTTCCAACCACACCAAGTTACAGCATTTGTTTAATACATCCCTTGATACCCTTCTCCCCTATACCGTTCCTCCATCTATCTTCCTCCATCTCTACCTCCTGAGCCCCATTTCATTTCTCTCTTGTCTGTACCACTTGCAAATTTTAGACTGTGAGTTCCTAGGGGCCAGGAACTCTGTCTCTTTATATCATACTGTGAAATGCTATCTACACTTATGGCACTGTAAAATAATAACTTCTTATGATTTCTGCATATTTCCAGACCTAACTTTTCTTCTGGTTTCTTTTATATTATGTATACAAAATATAAAATATATCAATACAAAATATATGAAATGTATAGGATTGTATTTTCTTTAAACATAACTTGGAAGTAACTAGTTACAAAGAGTGTGTTTCTTGTAATTATTTTCTTTTTCTAGTAACAGAGGTATAAATAAGTTACATTACAATTGCAACTTCATGAAGGACAATGTCACACCTTTTAAGGTATAACTATGCATTTTTAATTGCTTTACAGCTGTGGGGACGTGGCCTCATTAAATGGTTGATGAGAATTATCATATGATTGCTGGCTCATGCTGTGCCTCCTTATTGCTACTGCAGTGTTCTCTTTGTAGTATTATTTTTTAAAAAAACATCAAAATGAAACTTTCTCATTACTTCTCAGAAATAGATTTGTTAAAGCATTGTCTTAAAACACACCTATGATGGTAACTTACTACTGGGAGGCCTTGGGACTGTTAACTATAACTGCCCACTTTTAAGAAACAGCTTTCCACATTCTGCTTTTTAAAAAGCAGTCAATGCTTCTCTGCATCCCTTTATGACTTGCTTTGGAACCTTGTACTCCAATCCCTTCTTTGAGAGGATGCCAAGAATCCTTTAAGGAAAGTCCCTAGCACAAGACATTAAGCATTCCACCAGTAAAGAATTTCCATATTTGTTTCTCAGTATTTAACACTTGTTTGAGGCAACAGAAGTCTTCATTCTTTAAACAAAGTAATACTCCTTTTACACAGTGAGAAAAAAACACAAATGACATTTCCCTAGCGTGTTATGCCCATTCACCTAAGAGACTATGACTCACTTACGCTGGAATGCCAAACCATGGTTGTCACTAAGAATGAGTCTGGAAGGTACCACAGGTTAGTATCTGAAATAGAAAAGTAAGTTTTGTGCTTCCCTGAAAAACAAGATTTGTAAACCAGGATACTCTGGTTTGCAGGGCAGAAGCACAGAAGAATGAAGGGAGTGATTTGTAGCATGTAAGCAAAAAAGAGAGGGAGAGGGGCAAATTCACAGCTTCTTCCAAATGGACTCTCATAGTTCCTAACCATGATTTGCCACTAAACCTGAAATATGCCAATGAAAAAAAGACAATTTTATTTTGTTAGATCTACACAGAACCATTCTGCAACAAGGAACATAGTCTGGTGTAATCCCCATCAGTAGACTCCTTCCTGGGGGATATCAAATTAATATCAAAAATATCAGCTATGCCAGAGAGGTTGACTGGGTGGGCGTGTAGACAAATAGGTTAACGACCAAGCAGAGGTCAAATCATGTTTCCCAAGGAGACCTCGGGCAGGCACGTCACAGACAAAGGGTCCTCAGCCACAAAGACAACTTGAGGGGATTACCGGGTTTTCCCCTGTTGAGCAATGCTTGCAACAGCAAAATATATTAGGGGGATGATGAAACAATCATGCACGCCATCACGTAGCCATTGTGCAGTATTCTCCTTCTGTTTCAACCATTGTTCTTCCCGGGAAAGGGTCTGCCCCGAGGTATGTTTTGCCCTATAAATAGTCCCCCTTTTTGACGCCTTTTCCAGAGAATTCTACCGCTACTCTAGCAGACTGGTACTCTGTTAGTCAAGAACTTCCCTCAGCCGCCTTGCTTTGCTGAGTTCCTTCCATCTTGCCATTTCCTGGACCGAAGACTTCTGGACAGGTGCAGTACTACCGCCTTTACACTCCCTTCACAATATCCTCTATAAGTTTTCACCTCTTTCCCTTGTGTGCGTGACTGAGTGACTGTGTTTGTGTGCATGAACATATTTGCTAATAAAATTTATTGAGACGTTTGATGGGTTTTTGTGTGGCCTGACCCCATAAACATTGGGTAGAAGGTTTCACTAAGTTGCCCCCATCTTGCTAGCCTCCTTGTTGAGCTAATTAATTCCCCACCTTGGCAAGGAGGTACTGGCATCACGGGTTGGCCCTTGTGACACCCACGTTTTTGGGGTAACACTGGAACTTTATGATTTCATAGTGTTTCATGTGATTGTTGAGATAATATGATATATTTTAAACTACAAGTTTTGTGGAATATAGCAATCTTGTCAAGTTTGTCATTTGCTGACAGTGGTCTCAGAGAACAATATATTACTGAAAGTTGCCAAATGCCTAGTCTGACATCTATGAATTCAGTGAACATCGTGGAGAAGGGCCAAGGTTGCCAGGGGAAATAAAAGACATTGCTCCTGTGCTGTTCGCAGTTGTGCAGAAGAAGGAATTTATTTTTCATATCAGTAAATTTCTTCTTCTACGCAACCATTAAAGGGACAGTAGCCCTCTCCCTTATTTCAGGTGAAGGGAATGCTGTCACTACTTCATGCTGACTGCCAACTTTCTCTATATAACTATTTGTATTTACAGTTTTCTTTCACTATCCCACCAATCCTATTACTAACAGGGGGAAGAGAAAAGGCAGAACTACTTAACACCTTCTTTGCCTCAGTTTTTTCCCAGAAGGATACATGGACTCAACCTGGTGGTTGGGGAGCAGGGGAGGAAGCAGGGGAAATGCAGTACATAATAGGTAGAGAGGTGGTACCAGAGTACCTGGCCACACTGGATGAATTCAAGTCTCCAGGGCCAGAGGAATTGCATCCTAGGATATTAAAAGAACTGGCACAGGTCATTTCGGAACCACTTGCTATGGTCTTTGAGAAATCTTGGAGGACAGGAGAAGTTCCAGCAGACTGGAAGAGGGCAAATGTTGTCCCCATCTTCAAGAAGGGAAAAAAAGAGGACCCAAATAATTATCGCCCAGTCAGCCTGACGTCAGTACCCGGAAAGATCCTGGAGCAGATCATTAAGCAGTCAGTTTCTAATCACTTAGAAAGCAATGCAGTAATCACGAGAAGTCAACATGGATTTCTCAAAAATAAGTCATGCCAGACTAATCTTATTTCTTTTTATGATAGAGTTACTAGCTTGATAGATGAAGGGAATGCTGTGGATGTAGCATATCTCGATTTCAGTAAGGCCTTTGACAAAGTTTCCCATGACATTCTTGCAAAGAAGCTAATACAATGCGGGCTGGACAGGGCTACTATCAGGTGGATCTGTAACTGGTTGACTGACCATTCCCAAAGGGTGCTCACCAATGGCTGCTTTTCATCCTGGAGAAAAGTGACTAGCGGGGTGCCACAGGGTTCTGTCCTGGGCCCAGTGCTCTTCAATATTTTCATCAACGACTTGGATGAAGGAATAGAGGGCATGCTCATCAAATTTGCAGATGACACCAAATTGGGAGGGGTTGCTAATACGCCAGAGGACAGGATCAAAATTCAAAATGACCTGGATAGATTGGAGAGCTGGGCCAAAGCTAACAAAATGAAATTCAACAGAGAGAAGTGTAAGGTCCTACACTTCGGTAGAAAAAATGGAATGCAGAAATATAGGATGGGGGACACGTGGCTGGATGACAGTACGTGTGAAAGGGATCTAGGAGTCTTAATAGACCACAAGCTGAACATGAGTCAGCAATGTGATGCGGCAGCCAAGAAAGCCAATGCAATTCTCGGTTGCATCAATAGGAGTATGGTGTCTAGATCGAGGGAGGTACTGGTACCACTCTACTCTGCTTTGGTTAGACCTCATCTTGAATACTGTGTCCAGTTCTGGGCACCCCAATTCAAGAAGGACATGGTCAAGCTGGAGCAGGTCCAGAGGAGGGCGACCAAAATGGTGAAGGGCCTGGAAGCCATGCCCTATGAGGATAGACTTAGAGAGCTGGGTATGTTCAGTCTGCAGAAGAGAAGGTTAAGAGGGGACATGATAGCTATGTTTAAATATTTGAAGGGGTGCCATGTAGAGGAAGGAGAGGGCTTGTTTTCTGCTGCTCCAGAGACCAGAACAAGGAGCAATGGATTCAAGCTGCAGGAAAGGAGATTCCACCTGAATCTCAGGAAGAACTTCCTGACGGTCAGGGCTGTCCGGCAGTGGAATATGCTGCCTCGGAGTGTGGTGGAATCTCCTTCTTTGGAGGTTTTTAAGCAGAGGCTGGATGGCCATCTGTCGGGAGTGCTTTGAGGGTGTTCCTGCATGGCAGGGGGTTGGACTGGATGGCCCGTGTGGTCTCTTCCAACTCTACATTTCTGTGATTCTGTGATTCTGTGATTCAATCCTTTTGACTTATGTCAGTTTCAGTAAAAAACTGACCATGGTAGGGGGCAAGAGTAGTGGGGAGAGAAATGATCCAAGCTGCTGCATTTTTGGCCAATTTTTCAAGATCTGGGGCGATTTTTAATTTTGGGGGGGGGTTCTGGGCCCGGGGTGTGTGTGTCTTCTGGGATCTTTGAGGAGGTGCAAAACAGGGGTCAAACAGCCACATGTAGGCCATGCTTGTACTTTTCTTATTCCTGCTGCACCATTTAAATTGGATGATGAGAAAGCCTAGGCCATCAAGCAATCTGAAGACCTTCCTTGGGAGTAAAGACCAGAAATGGAAATGGAGCATGTAAGTAGAGTCCTGGATGAGCAGACTGAGACCCGCATGTAACAAAACAATATTTGGGTTCCCTAACTTTGGGAACCCTATATCCATGTGACCCCCCCCCCCGTGACTTGATGACATAAGATAATGTACTGAAGGTTATCACAGCTATCCTGCATGTGTCAATGCCTTCACCGTGACTTTTGGAACAGCTATAACATTGAAATGAGAAGACTAATGTTTGCCACAAGTCTTTTCAGGTTAAACAAAGCAGCAGTCAATAAAAATGACAAAATTGGTTGTTTAGAATTTGAATCAAGGCATTCAAAAATAGAAGGTGATCTGTCAGTTTTGTGGTAATGAGGGGTGAAAATGTTTGTAGAATATCTGGAGAGGGATAGGGTCATTTTTGTATGAGCATTTCAAGAAAAGAAGGATTGGTTTGTGTATTGGTATAGACAAATCACTGGCTCTGTAGAGAAAGAAAAGAAAATAGATAGAAGGTAAATTGAATGGAAGCCTCTGCAGGCAACAGCCAGTTTTGATACATATCTTAAGGAATGATTACATACTTCCAGCTTGTACTTAGCTGTTTGAAAGAAAATAGCTCTATTGAGCTACAAATTACACCTGTCTTCAACTAGAGTTTGGAGAAGTTACTTTTTTTGGGAAAACATCTTCTAGAGCCAGCTGGCATGCCCAGTAGGATTCTCAGTCCTAGAGTCCAAAAATGAACTTTTCCAGCTCTGGGGAAAAGAGGTATAATCAGCAGAGCCAATTTGGAAGTGCCCTCTCCATTGTTGGCCATTTGTTTCTTCTGCAGAATTGTGCTGTCAAGGTTGAGAGGGTGGAACTGTAACAAAATTCATCTGGCTCTGTGGTTAGTGCCTGGAATGCCATGAGAATGCCCCTCCACAAAGCAAGAGCAAATTTCAACTTAAGAAATGTTTCTCTTTTTTTTTTAAAGGTGAATGTATAAGGAATGTCATGTAGGAGATGGAGCAAGATTGCTTTCTCCTGCTCCAGAGAGTAGGACATGGACCAAGAGCTTCAAAATTAAAAGAAAACATATCCTACCTAAACATTAGAAAGAACCTCCAATGATAACAACTGTTTGACAGAGGAATAGGCTCCCTCAGAGAGTGGCAGTCTCTTCTCCATTGGAGATCTGGATGGTTATCTCTTGGGAGTGCTTAAGTTGTATATTCCTGTATGGTAGGTTAGACTAGATAGTCCCCATAGTCTCTTCAAAATTTGTGATTCTATGATAAGCATACAGGTGTGATTTAAAGAGGAGCAGCCCACAGTATCACGAGAGAAGGGCAAGGCAGACAACTGAACGGCTCGACAGAACTGATAGGATTCAGGAGAATTGGAGGGGTTTCTTTGACTCTTCTCATGCACAGAAGGAAAATGTGCTGGGTGGTAGTGGTGGACAGCACCTTCTGACAAGCTATCCTATTGTAATCCTAAGGGTTTGGGAATGACTTATTCTTAAGTAGCTGAAATCCATTATAAAAGGAGTCAGAAGGAACAAGGAATCCAAGGGGAGTGGCAGATGATGCTACAGTCTCTGCCAACTACAAAGTCTCAGGGCTGTAACCTCATAAGCCATGGCTCCCTTCTGCCACTGCTCTTATTCATGCACAATACTGAACTGCAAGATGCACCTCCATTCTGGTTTGCAGCACTGCAGGTAATGCTTTGCCAAAAGGTGTGTGTGAATATATGTGGGTGTATGTTTAGTCCAGCGGTATAAAATAACAAAAGGACTGGCAATAACACAAAAAGAGTGCCAATATCCACAACAACTATTATCTATGTTAGCACAATAGGCCAATGTGAAAAGAGCTGACAATGCACACAAACATAAATGTGTAAAAAAAAATCAACAAAACCTGACATTGAGAGAAACAAACAAAATACATATTAATTATATGTTTGTGAAACAGTGATATTGGTATACACAAGGGCCAGAAGCAAATATATCCTGATGCTTTCACTACTGGGTGGGGTTGGGATGGGGAGCTAACAAATATCACATTCATTAATTTACCTCTTTTCATGAACTTATTCATGAACTGTAAGTATTTTCATAAATAAAGCTCAATGTCCATCTGCAACTAGACAAAATACTGTTAAATACAATGATGACAATTTTCACACAGTTATAGTTTCAATGAGAACAAGCACTGACACCTCTATGTAAGTGAAAATGTACTTTGAATAGTCCTCTGTGATATTTCTGTTTCTTTTAATGCTTTGATACCACAGGAAGACTCTGTTCTATGCTTCAAAAGTGGACGAGACAAGCTCTTAACCTTTCTGTTCCTCATGGTCATCTTTCTCTTATCAGCTGGAAGACCATTTCCCATCTCTGCTCCCGGGGAAGCAGACACTGGTTGAAGGAGGTGTGGTACCTGAACTCCCCATCCCTTCTTCCAATGTGTCTGTGTCTCTGTATGTGTTTGTCTGCATATGAACATGTGTATGCGTGCACGTGCACATGTGTATACGTTCAAATGCCTTTGCAGAGGTGTGGGCCTTCAGAACCTTCACATCATTTGATTAATCAAGATTTACATATATTCCATGTCATTGTATAGCCTGCTTACGTGACAGTTGAATACATGACATGATTTCACTGGGTGATGTCAGATACAACATTGCTACATCTCCCCTTTCTTGTCATTCATGGGTTGGGATATGCAGTTCTCTTGAAGTGGATGTACTATAACTCCTATCAATCCTAACCAGAACATCCAGCAGTGAAAGATGATGGTAGTTGTAGTCCTACATTCCTCATCCCTGTAGTAATTGAAATACATTTGCTGTCATTATGTAGGAACATATATCTGTAGTGAACTGGTCCAAATGAGGTACCTGAGTGCTTCTTAATCTTTGGTCCTTCATATGTTTTGGACTTTAGCTCCCAGAATGCCTGGCTCCTGGCTAAGCTGGATGGTGCTTTTGGGAGCTGAAGGACCAGAATTGGAAAACTACTGATATATATTACATAATGCTCAATGGGGGTCAGGCTTTAATGCAATCCACAAACTGCACCTCATGATTCCAACTGCCTATTTTAGCCAAATCAATCATTGCATTGGCTGCAAAAAACAGCGGCTAAGGAACCTAACAGAAAAAGTAAGGCGGGGTACATGCCTTATAATCTGAGCAGTGCTACAGCATATACAGTATTATTAATGTAGCCTTGATTTAAGGAAAGCGAAGATGAATGGGAAAAGCAGCTATTTCTCACCCAAATCCTCATAAATATTTGGAAATGTGGCATGTTCATTTTGTGTAAAAGTTAATGAGCACTATTAATAATTTTGTTTAAAAAACATTCTCTGACTATGTAGTCAGGATTAGACAGATGGCGACTGGTAGTTTGCCACATCAGCATTAATGATGTTTTACTGAATTGCTTCCATTATCATCCTGTTCTAATTGATTACCCTAAGCTACTTTGCATGTTGGAGATTTCTTAAATGGATTGTTATAAAAGGAGAAACTGCAGACAGGTTGCCCATCTCAAGTAGGAAATCATGTATGATTCCAGATCACCACATGAGTGCCATTATCAGGAAGTCTGCAGGAGTAGAAGTGGGCCAGATCCCAGCTTTAGCAATCCATGTGGGAAGTTGGAAACTCCCTTATGCCTACAGTTTTAGGAAACCTGCAGCTGTTGTAAGCTCTCCAGAAACAATAGTGGACTAATGGCTCTAGAATTCTTCTTGTCTAATTCCACAAATATAGCTCTGTGTATGTGTATGTGTATATGTGTGTGTTTATGTATTATTACTGCCCTGGCTAGTCCGAGCTTTGGGGATATTAAAAGATATGCCTTGATATCACAATTCGGCTGCACTTCTCTATTCCTTTCCACGTGCTTGCGAGGCCACCGGACAAGCACGTAAACAAGCTCGGCCGTTAATAGCCGTAATATTCAAAATACAATACAGGCAGGCCAGAAATAGCTGACTCACTGCTTTAGGAGACCTTCAGGCAAGTACTCTAATTAGGTATGCACGCAACTTACAAAAGAGCCTCTGCCCCGCGCTGGCAGCTTGATGGGTAAACTATGCAATACCCAAATACTTTGCGTTTGCATACTGGCTACTCTATTGAGAACCTCTGCGATAACTCAATCATTCAGATTCTGACCTTTCGGAGGTTTTGTCTCCAACTCCAAATCTACTGTTTTCCCCCAAGTACGGTATAGCCTGCAGCCACATTCTCCTTATAAAAACCCTCAATTCCGAGACCTTCCTCGGATCGCTCCCGAGTTTCATCCCGCCTTGCTGCCGCTTTGCTTGGCGAGCCTCCCCTCAGCTCCACATGCAGAGCTATATCGCACCCCAGCCTTGCTCTCTATTTTTCTGGGCTTCAGGACAGGTGAAGTATCACCCAAACCAGTAATCCCTCTAAAAATCCCTCTATACCACTCCAACCTTTATTTTCTTTAGTTATCTTGTATGAGTGTGTCGCATACACTGTTTTGCTTGTGTGTTTAATAAAACATCATTTATTGCTTCAACTTCTGTGTGCTACTTGACTCGACCCGACCCCGTAGACATAGGATTCAAGATCTCGCCACGTTACCCTGCCTCTCGTAACGCTAAGCAGTGCTCTGAGCTAATTTCCCCCCCTTTTAGTTGAGCACATTTTGGTGTCCCTCCCGGGACCCCCAGTACACAGGGTAACAGTATCCCACACTCAGAGGTAAATATACTCCTGCTTTCACACTTAAGTTGAATTTGGAGAGGTCCTCCTTGGCAAGATTGGGCTGGCTGCAAACATTTTTCTGCCTGAGGTAACCCATCTCCCAGTCAAATGATGACACCACTTCTATCTACTATATAAAAGTCAATGTTTGTGCATTTCTCTGTTTGTCCGCGTCAGGCAGTTTCACCTCATATGATTGGCTGTGTGAGGCAAGAAGACCTCATATGATTGGCTGGCTGTGAAGATTCTATGGAATCCTGGGGTTGGCAGATTAGGGAGGGGCCTTTAGAATTCTCAGCCAGAGAGCTTTTGGGCCTCAGGCCAGTTGTTTGGAGATGAGGCCTACCATCAATAAGGATGCCAGGAAACTTTTGGAAGGCATACGTAGAAAAATTAAAGTGACATACACAACATAGTTACAAAGTCTTCTCACCTCACATAGTAGATTGTATGGGTTCCATACGTGAGGAATCTTAAGGTTGATTTTCAAAGCAAAAAATGCTTCCAGAAAAACGTAAAGCATTGCACAAATTCAACAGAAAGCAAAAAAAAAAAAAAAAAAAAGCCAATACATCAACGTCACCAGAGAACGCAGGTTATATGGCTGCTTCTAAAAAAGCCCTCCATAGATCCCCTGAATATGAATAATTATAGACCAGTCTCCCATCTTCCATTTTTAAGCAAGGTGATCGAGAGGGCTGTTGGTCTTCAGCTCCAAGCTGTCTTGGATGAAACAGATTATCTAGACCCATTTCAAACTGGTTTAAGGGCAGGATATGGAGTCGAGACTGCCATGGTCGCCTTAGTGGATGATCTTCGCTTAGGTATCGACAGGGGAAGTGTGACCCTGCTGGTTCTCTTGGACCTCTCAGCGGCTTTCGATACCATAGATCATAGTATCCTTCTGGAACGCCTGAGAGGGTTGGGGATCGGGGGTACCGCGCATAAGTGGTTCCGGTCCTATCTCTCAGGTAGATACCAGATGGTGACACTTGGGGACAGTTGCTCCTCGAAAAAGGAGCTTAAATTTGGCATCCCTCAGGGCGCTGTCCTGTCCCCAATGCTATTTAACATCTACATGAAACCACTGGGAGAGATCATCAGGAGGCATGGAGCAAGCTGCTATCAGTATGCTGACGACACCCAGATATATCTCTCCATGCCTCGGACAACAGCATCAACTAAGGGTGGCATCTCGCCTCTGAATGAATGTCTTGAAGCAGTAATGGACTGGATGAGGAAAAACAGACTGAAGCTGAATCCAGATAAGACAGAGGTACTTGCTGTTGAGGGCCCTAGGCCAGATATGGAGATTTGTCAGCCAGTCCTAGACGGGGTCACACTTCCCCTGAAAGACTGTGTTCGCAGCTTGGGGGATACTCCTGGACTCGCCACTTCAGATGACAGCTCAAATAGACGCGGCAGCCAGAAGTGCCTGCTATCAGCTTCGGCTGATACGCCAGCTGCACCCCTTTCTGGAGCTGGAGCACCTAAAAACAGTGGTGCATGCGCTGGTAACTTTGCGGCTCGACTTCTGCAATGAGCTCTACATAGGGCTACCCTTGTGCTTAGTCCGGAAACTTCAATTAGTTCAGAATATGGCAGCCAGGTTGGTCACCTGTAGACCTAAAACTGACCATATAACACCAATTTTAAAATCTCTTCATTGGCTGCCTATTAGCTTCCGGCACAGTAGAAGGTGTTGGTTATTACCTTTAAAGCCCTTCATGGCTTGGGGCCAGCCTACCTGCAGGATCGCCTTCTCCCATATAATCCGCCCCACACATTACGCTCCTTTGGGAGGAATTTACTGCAGCCAGTTAGAACTAGGTTGGCTGTGGTTACCCAGAGGACCTTTTCTTCTATCGCTCCCAAGTTATGGAATGGCCTGCCGGAGGAAACCCGGCATATTACCAGTCTGGACTCCTTTAAAAAAGCAGTCAAGACTGATCTCTTCCGACAGGCCTTCCACGATTAGCATTTCCATCACCTCCCATCAATTGTCTTCTTGTTTTGTTAATAGTCAACTGATTGACAGTTAATTGTGTGTTTTAAGGGGTTGGTTTAGGTGGGTTGGTGGATGGTGAGGATTGGGTATGTTTTTAATCTCTTTTAATGTATTTAATGTATTTTATGTTGTTCGCCGCCTCGATCCTTGTGGAGAGGCGGGATAGAAATAAATTTTATTATTATTATTATTATTGGGGACTATGAGGAAAAGTTACAGGTACTGGAATAGGCCAGTTGCTATGGAGATGATACCTAGCAGCAAGGAGGAAGACAGTGTATTCCTGCAGGAACCCAAACTGTGTATGTAAATAACTCTGAATACAGATTGCATTGGGAAATATGGAGCAAAGTTACAGGAAATGGAGACGACAGTTTGGTGAGTTCTTATGAGGAATATAAAAACCTCAGGCAACGCCAGGCAAATACGCTAGTTTTATGTATAAAAATCAAATGGAGCAGCAGTAATAGAACCTTTCTTCAATATGGGTGAAAAGATAACATTTTCAACTGAACAGCTGGTTTACAGTATATATGGATGTACATATGCATTTCAATGTATTTAGACCCTACTCTTTAGGCCCAAAGGGTCAAATACTTAATTCAAGAGTCCCTGCCCTCAAGTAAGCCATGGCACTCAAGGAGAAAGGGATGTGAAAGAGGAGTGAGGAGAAAAGAAGTTCATCAGCAGCCAAGTTCCAGCACAATGGAGATGGGGCTGGCTGCTCTTTTGCTCTCCTCATGGTTAGAACGATGGCATAGGAGCGAGGGGCTCTCATCAGCAGCTTGGCCCAGGACAAGCCACGTGACACATAGCTCTTTCTTTCACCACCTTGTTGACTTTTTCATCATCTCCCTGAAGCGGCTCCTGCCTTCTGCCTAATGTTAGGACCAGTGTGATCAAAACATCCTCATATCTGAGGATGCAATGTTTGTTCAGAAAAAGGAATTTCTATTAAGAAGAACAATGTTTCTGTGGTTCAGAGATCTGGACACTATTTCTTGGATATTTGTGATCTAGAGCAGTGGTTCCCAACCTAGGGTATGCTTACCCCCAAGGGTACACATCGAGGCATTTAGGGGTATGCAAATTATTATTATTTTTTATATATATATTTTTATTAACGTTTAAAAAAGAATAAAAAAAACCCTCCCTGCTTCCAAGCATCTTTTTTCCAGTTGAGTCTGTGTTTACATTCCATACATACATTATTCCTGTTTAACAGTTATTACACTGTTACTTTTAACCATTGTTACATTACTACTTATGCTTTTTCTATAACATCATTAGTTTGCATTACCCACATTATCAACAATCTTTCTTTATCCCTTCCTTTTCTTATTCTTTTATCCAATTCAAAACTTCTTGCCATTCTCTTTGAAAGTTCTGGATTGGCTTATTTTTAAGTGAAAAAGTTAACTTTTCTATCTCTACCATATCCAGAACTTTTAATTTTCATTCTTTTATACCAATGTAGTTTCTTTCTTTCCAATATTGTGCATATGTTAATCTTGCAGCAGTTATTACATATAACAATGTCTTCTGATGAGATCTTATTTCTCTTTGTTGCCCTAACATATTTGGAGGTATGCAAATTAATACTACTATTAATAATAATAATGGCAGAAAAAGGCTCCAGTTTTCCTTCTCTCATGGGGGCGGAGAGAAACGCATGCAAGGAGGAGCCACTTGCCTCTTCAGAGCTGAGACCAGCCCGCCTTGAGGTTGGGACTTTGGAAGGACTATGGAAGGCTGCTCCTCCCTGCAGGCCAGTGGGGAAAAGTTTCAGGGTGGGCTTGAGGGTACCAAGTGGAGAGCAGGGTGGGCCAGGCAGCTTCTAGCAACAGGGACGCAAGGCAGGACACTCTACCTCCTCAGGTCCCAGCCTTTGGTCTCTTCCTTGGTCCTAGAGGGGGGAAACCTCAATGTAGTTTGGGGCTGAGATGCTGCCGCTAAGTGTGTGTGTGTGCGTGCGCGTGAGCGAAACAGTGAGCAAAAAGCACAAGAGAATGAATGGTGGTTGTGATTATCTGGTCATCTTTGAAGGAATGAAGACACCAGAAGGGGGAGAGAAGGTCCATGTCTGGTTTTTGTCATCTTTAGATATCTGTGTTTTCTTTAGGTATAGCATGGATGGGGCTGGTTGATGACTTCTCTTGAGAAGAAAAGCAGGGTAGAAATAAAGATAATAGCAGCAGTAGTAGTAGTAGTAGTACTAGTAGTAGTAATAATAATAATAATAATGCCCTTTCCTTTCAGTGAAACTTCCTTGAGATGACGCCGGTAGGGGGAGCTGAAATTGGGGAGAGGGGGCTCTTGTGGTAGAAATTTTAATCTATAGGCAATTGCATCTTTCACTCTTTACTGGCCTCAGTCACTGCTCTCATCTGGGGCAGGGCAGGGCAGGGCATGCAGCTGGTCAGTCTCCCTTGAGGGATGTAAGATGGGGCAACTCAGCCCAGGGAGATACAGGGGGATCAGTAAATGGGAAGTGCTGTGGTATCTTTTTTTCCACAAAAGAGTGCATTAAGAAAATGGAGGGCTAAACCATTAGCAGTGGGTACCACAGTCAGTCTGTGAGCAGGGTTCAGTGAGTGAGTTCTTCTGGGTCTCTTCCCTCTGTAATCATTTTAAGTTTTAAATTAATTTTCCCATTTGTATATTACCAGATATGGATCAGTGGTTGAAAACGGGCACTCCTTTCAAGAGTACTCAAAAAAGAGCCAGTCTTTGGAAAGAAAAAAAAAAGGAAGAAAAATAATAACATTGATGAAAGATGTTTTGTCTGTAAGACTGAGGAGAAGAATCTAAGAACACTGAGAGGAAAAATGGACTTTTTAATGAAAAGGAGAGTGATTTGATGATGATTTGATTTGTTTGTATTAGCAAACAAAATTTGCTAATATGGGAGGTACAATTTATGGAAATGAGCTGCCAAAGGGTATGCAAGTGAAAAAAAGGTTGGGAATTATTAATCTAGAGCAACAGGAGGACCTACAATTCATTAAGAGGGCAAATGCTTTGCATGTAGAACATCCCAGGTGCAGTCTCTGGAAGAAGGTGATGGGGAAGACCTCTGCTGGAGATGTATTCTTTCAAACTACACAATCACAAACCTTTGATTCAACTGTAACTGCCATGGCATCATCCCATGGAATCTTGGGGGTTGTAGTCTGGTGAATGCTAGAGCTCTCAGGCAGAGAATTCTAAGCACTTGTCTCTACACTACAAATCTCAGGATTCCACAGAATACAACCTCGATAGTTAAAGTGGAAGCGTAGTGCTATAACTGTGTTAGCAAGAACAGGGCCCTGGATAGTCCCTGCTAGCTAAGTAGACAATAGTGAGCTGGATGGACAAATGCACTGATCTCATTTAAATCAACTTCCAAAATCATGTACACATGTATTTCCATGTATGGCCAGCATGGTGTAGTGGTCTGAGCATTGGTTCATGACCCTGGAGATCAGGGTTCGATTCCTCGCTTGGCCATAAAAACCCACTGGGTGACCTTGGGTGCATCACACACACACACACACACACACACGCGCGCGCGCGCACACACACAGAGCCTCAGAAAACTCTGTGATAGGTTTGCCTTAGGGTCATCATAAGTCAAAACAGCAAGACACGCAACAACAACAAATTTGCTGCCCATTTTTCTATTTTCCTGGATTATATTTGGAATGGCTAACATCCTGTTACATGGCAGACATGAATTTTATTTACACACGTTCATATGACGTTGCTGAATTAAAGTTCAACCATCTGTAAGAGACATGCCTTCTGTGTCAGATATGTGTTAAGCACTCACAGAGATAAAAGAAGAGGAGAAACTGGTAAATTTCCTACAGAGCATACTGCAGAATTTAAGCACTAATACCAAATAGGCCTTTTCTCTTCTACTTTACCTCTAATTGTGATGGGACACAGATCAAGGACCCTGAAGAAGACTGAAAGTATTCTTCATATTCTTGGCAGATAAGGTTTTTTTTTTTAATTTTAGAAAAGCTAACTGGCAGGTCTCAGAAAAATTACTTTTTGGACTACATCTTATACAACCTCCTAGTTAGCACGGGGATAGCCACTGGCCATGATGGCTTGGGGATTTTGGGAGTTGTAATCCATCATAACTTTCCCAAGTCTTGCTACTGGGAGGCAAGTGACTTGCTGCTTTGGATAAGATTTATCAGTCCTAGCATATAACCTGTATTCCTGCTTCCATTTAAATGAGCAAATACACATATTCAACAAACCATGTGACATTTGCCTAACAGTATTAAAAAAAGAATGAGTTGTTGACTGGTAATATATCTTGAGTCAAACCACTGAGAAATACATAATACGCTGTAATCCTTATCCAGAGATGGAAGTGACCATAAAGTGATAATAACTCAAGGTATTTTATCTCTTTGTGTCTTTAGGCTAGGCAACAAAAGGAAACATTCCTGAAACCAAATTGAATAGTTTTAGATACTATTTTAGTAGCCTGAACCAGATTTCATATTGATTTTTGTGGAATCTAATAGAGAATAACACACACATTTTGCCTCTCTTATTGAAAATCCATCTTACTGCTGGATTTTTCCCCCTTGTTGTTTATTAGACACAATGAAAAACTAATGGCTTACAATGCAACCTGCCTCATTCTGAAAATGGTCATGCATTTTAGGCTGACTTGGAGTTGGTTCTTATAAAATACTGAAGGATTGCTAGCTGGATGTGTTTGCTCAAATGCCCATTTACATTCATTTGTGGAAACTTCCTAAAACCCATCATATCTTTTATGTTTAGTGTACTGCTGAGAGCTTCAAGACTGTACATGATATAAAGCCACAATATACTAGAGCTTTTCTTATTTGTTTGCTTGTGTGTATACTAATCTTTTTTTCACTCTTTTTCCAGTCTGCAACACTGAGTGACTAAAAACACAACATACTGATGATAGCCATGAAGTAAAAAAGATAAATACCTCACAGGGTTTAAAAGATACCAAGATAGCCTCTTGTGGAATGCACTACAAGTGCAACAAATATAGCATGCATCATATGTCCAAAAGCCTCCACAAATAAAAATGTCTGCTGTTCCTGTGGGGACAGACTCAAGATTGCTTCAAAGGGAAATCTATAGATACGGTATGCACCACACAGAATGCAGAGAGAGAGTTGTATTATGACTCTGGGAGACCAGGGTTCAAACCTCTACTAAACCAGACCTTGGGCAAGTTGTAGTCTCTCAGCCTCAGAGAAAGGCGCTGACAAGATCTCTCTGAACAAATCTTGCCAAGAAAACCCCATGATAGACTCATTGTAGGGTCACTGTAAGTCAGAAGTGACTTGAAGGCACATAACACCAACAGGCAAAAATATCACTTCTCAGGCTTCCAGCGTTCTGTAATCTGGGGTGGGAAACATGTGACTAAACTTTTATTGCTCTTTCTTCATTTCTGTTTAACTCTGTGTAATGTTGTGACTGATCCTGCCTATTTCTTTGTTGCTAGAGGAAGCATCCACAGAGGGTTTTTTTGACATGCAAGAAAATTCCTCTTTGAGGTGGAATTTGAAAATTCCATTCTCTTCAAAGTTATGTGCTTATTATAAACTAGCCTCATGAAAGAAAAAGATGACACAGAGCCTGGAAAAGATGTTTTGGATGACAATTTCCAGAATTCCCTACTCAGCATGGCCATTCTGGGAGTCATAGTCCAAAAGAACAAACAGCTTTTCCAAGTTCTGTCCAAGACATTCAAAATCGATCAGTGGTTGGCATCTGAGAACATGCACTCAAGTTTCTAGCAAAAGTGTCTGCCAGTCTAGTTCTTACAGACACAGGTAATCCAGTGTTTGTGTGACATTATTTCAAGCTGCAGGACATGGTTGGCTTGGCTGATACATTTGGGAATGCCGTGTCCCTTTGGATTAACTCCATCTTCTAATATGACATTCCTTCAGGTGTTTAAAGATGGCTACAGTGTCACCTCTCAGTCTATTTTTCCTGCTTAAATATTCCCAGCTCCCTAAACTGCTCCTCGTAAGTCTTCGTTTCCAGATCTTTCGTTATCTTAGCTGCCTTTCTCTGGACATACTTCCACTTGTTAACATTCTTCTTATACTGTGGTGCCAAGAAATGGACACACAGTATTTCACGTGAGATCTGACCAAAAGAGAATAGTGTGACACTACTACCTCCCATGGTCTGGACACTGTATTCCTGTCGATGGAGCTTAGTATCGCATTGACCTTTTTGGTCACAACCTCATACTGTTGTCCCATGTTTTGCCTGTGATCTTCCATTTTTTGAATTATCAGCAGCCCTCAGTGCAACTTGCTTGAGAATAAAAGAAGAACTTTGCTGGATGACATCAAAAAGCTTTTTGAGTCAAAAATTCTAGTCAACCAGTTGCCTATGGAAAACCCAGAAGCAGGTTATGAATGGAAGAACACTTGGCGTTCCTTAGGAACTATTACTAAGAAGTATACAGCCTTTGATACTGAAAGTATCTACTACATCTACTACTTTTCAATAGGCATGCAAATAACAGTGTGTGTATGTTCCAACACTGCTCCTCCATATTGAGAATAAAAAAAAAAAGGCTGCATATTGGAGAGTAATTAATGTTTTCTAGCATTTTTAAAAAATGTTACAGATTTCTTTCCAGAAAATTCCAGAGTGAGGAAGAGTTCTGAGTGATCATCTTAAACTCTGGTTATGTTGCCGAAGAGGCTGTTTTATTTACTGTTTTATTTACTGTTTTGTTCTTTCAGGTAGACTTTTTTGGAATTTCAACCTTACTAGAGAATCCTATTTGTGTTCTAATTAACAGAATCTGAATGAACCGATTTACTGCTTCTTTATACTAAAGGTCCAAACATGGCTAGCTAAACACCAGATTAACTATGTTCTATTGATTTTTTGTTTTGCTCTTAAATCCAAGTCTAAATGAAAAGCTGATTTCTGTCACTTTAAAACAGCTGTCCCTGACCTCATGCCTTTCCAGATATTAGATAACAATTGGCAGTACTGGCCAGAAATGGTGAGAATAGTAATCCAACATCTGGAGGCCTCTGGGTTAGGGAAGGTTGCGGCGATGCAAACAAACAAACAGGTCACTCATAAAGACATTTTCTTGCAAGCAGGCCTGGAGAAAAGCATTGGCCAACAGTAAATATGAAATGAGAACCTAAATATCCTAAGGTCAACAGATTTTTTTCTGATTTTGAAAGCCAAGGAGGGTCTGCCCTGGTTAATAGTTGGACAGGAGACTGCCAACAAATGTGAGGTGCTGCAAGCTATATTTCAGAGGAAGGAACTGGCAAAAAACCTTGGAGCTTTCCTTGCTTAAGAAACCCTAGGAAACTCATGGGATCACCATAAGGAAACAGGCAATTTGAAGGCATGCGTGCTTATGCATGCACACACACACACATGTAATGTGACTGGACGCAACACATGACAATGGAAGTTAGACTTAACTGAGAATGGGCAGGATTAGTGGCTAATGAACTATGCTGAAAATATGGACTGTCAAATGATCTACTGTAAACAGCTGAGGTGGGCAGAGTGTAGCCCTTGGAGCCCTAAAGCATGGCTCCTGAAGACCCCCCAAATCCCCACAGCCCTTATTTATTTAAAATCACTCAGTTCCCTAAAACAGCTCAAAACTGCTATAAAGCACAGCAGTTTTGCTCTTCCCCTTCACCCAAATTGGGTGAAATTGAAATGAAGTGACATTTCTGTTCAATTTTTGGCTCATTTTTTTTCCGGTCCTGGCATATTTTTAAGGTATGTGAGGAGCTTGCGAGAGCAAAACTATTGCATTTTGTAGGAGTTTGTGTGTGTGTGTCTGTGTGTGTGAAAAATCACCTGGGGGGGGGATCCTTTAAAAAAATGGATCTGGGAGCTTTGGTGTACTGGTGAGCCCCCCATTCTGTTTGCAGATGCACACCCTGGATATACAGCAGTGTTGTGTGGGAAGTTAGCTGTTGTTTAGATCTGTTCACTACTCTTGTCTCAGGATTATAGATTATTTTTGCCTACTTGAGGTCTGAAAATCTAGGCTCATACCCCAAAAAAGTAAGCTTTGGTGATTTTTACCAAAACTTACTCCATCTCTTACGTGAAAGAAGCTATTCCTCTGAAGAGCTATCCAGACCAAGTCCAATTTAAAGTTATATGAGTCTATGACTGAAATAAATCCATTCATTCATTCATTCATTCATTCATTCAGTTTAAAGATAAAGAACCACAATAAGCAAAAGCCAGGGTTCTTGAAGCTGCCTGTCAATTACAGCTGGCCCTCCATATCCATGGATTCTGTATCCACAGATTCAACCAACTATGGTTTGAAAAAAAAATCCAAAAAGCAAATTTTGATTTTGCCATTTTATATAAGGGATGCCATTTCACTACACTGTTGTACCTAATGGGACTTGAACAGCCATGAATTTTGGTATCCACAGGGGATTCTGGAACCCTTGTGGATACTGAGGGCTCCCTGAACTTAACATCTGGACAGGAGACTGAGTAGGCAAATAGGTCACCTGGCCTGAGTCAAGCTGTACTGTATATTTATTTAAATTAAATTAAAGTAAATCATTCTTTATTTGCTTGTACATTTACTTTAGCATTTGTAAATTTTATGCAAATTGGCATCTTCTTTTGCCCTTTTTGTGTGGAAGTGGTCGCCCTCAGAAAATCCTTTCCCAAGCTGCTTGTCTCTTATTCAGCTTTCTACTGATCCAGGCTGTGTAGCAAAAGCTGACTCACTGCTGTTTGTCTTTTATGTACTGCTTCTGAAAGGTACAGTAAATGTTTAGTGATTAAAGGCTCTCCATTTAATCCTGTATCTACTACAGACTGAGGAGGTATGACCTTCTTTTCTTGTACTTTTGCAATAATGCATATTTAACCCTAATCCTCTCGTGGCCTCTGCTTCATACCACGAGTTGATCTTTTGTTGCTCATTGCACTTCTGGATTCCTTTAAAGGGGCAGATGTTAAATGGATTGCCTAGTGCATTCTTAAAAAGGATGGCAGCGGTGTGCTAATCTGTTTAAGACATGCTACCTGAAGGCATACTTGTAATGGCTTGGTTTTAGCTTTCCATACTAGAAACATGATTGTGGGTGAAACTATCTTCCTTAGTCGTGGACAGCCTGGGAGTCAGGGCTATATGAAATAGAAGGATCTCGACTGATATCTCACTTGCCTCTGTGGGAACTGTGATCCTGAATTTGCCAAGAAAGCAAGCCAACTTGAATGTACGAAGGGCCAATTCCTGGAAGTTGAGGATTATTCGGTAGAGATTTTGCTTCCATTCAACTCTGGCCAAAGGAGGAAAACTCCTAAGGACTGGATATTCTAACCAAAGAAGTGTGATTGCACCAAAAGGTGAAACACCATTTCCTGACCTCTGTAAAAACTTTGAGGCCAGTTTGCTTGCTGGTCTGAACTGTTAGAAGATCTGCTTTTTGCTACATATAGACTACTTAGGCTTTTGTCACGGAAAGATAATAAATATTTTAATTTTCTCCATGTAATGTATACGTAAATATGCACATATGCAGTTCAGTGCTTTGTTTGATAGAATCAGAAACTTATGTTTATAAGATCTATGGAGACTCACACCTCAGAGAGTGCTGTTGTACAACTCTATGGCCATTTCCAGTGGTGATGTGGTAGCTGATCAGCAGCACCTCCATCTTCTAGCATACCACTGAAGTGAAGCAGAAAGTAAGACACCTTATTCTGGCTGCCAGAGTCCCTGTCTCAAGACCACAGTGATTAATATGGGGTTATTCTAAGGACCAGCAAAGATGCAGGGTCATACAAGGCTGTTTAATCAATGATTTCTCCCTGCTACACTCATTTTAACTCCTTGACCCAAATTAAATACCTCCTTTATCCTTTGCATTCTTGTCAAATTCTGAAGTCTAAAACACAGAGTCCTACAGCATGGTTTGAGAGTGAACATTGTCAGGGGAACCAAAACGGTCTCTCAGAGTCAGCACTGGGAGGCTGGCAGGATTTTTTGGACAATTTGAAAAGTGCACAAATAAAGAATGCAAATGGTAAGACTTATTTACAGGAAATTTTATGAAGAATCTTACACCACATAGCAACAAATGCATGATCTGAAAGATGAGAAAACTTGAGTTAAAAAAAAGGCCAGAGCAAGCTGTATCCTATGATAAGCTGAAGTAGATTTCTTAGGGCCAAAAGGACCGTGAGATTTATTTATTTATTTATTTATTTATTTATTTGGCAAAGGACACAAATAAGTTGTAAAAGGCAGAACTGCAAAAGGAGAAGTGACATTAGTTTAAAAGAAATAGTTTACAGGCGCAACCTGAGTACCACAGGTATCTCTGTGGTACAGAAATGAAATAGATATGAGAAGGATAAATCAGGTTTTCCATGGTTCCAAGTCCTTAATTTAGGAATACACCTATATATCTATATTACAGCTGCCAGAATCCTACAAACAGCTATGGGATTCCCAGAGTTGTAGTTAAACTGATAGCTTTTTGCAAATGTGGTCTATGTGATAATGTATAAGAAGATCAAGAGAGGCCTGCTGGTCCATCTAGTCCTGTATCTTTCTTCCTGCCAATGGCCAGCCACATGCTTCAGGGAAAGACACCAGCAGTAGTTATCTCCTTCTGTTGCTGCCCAGCAACTGGTACTCAAAGGTATGTCAATGCAGAGATTCCATAAAGCTGTCATTAATAGTATGCATCAATTTTTTTTCCATGGATTGGTTTAACAATTCTTTAAAAACCAAACAATCTAAATCAATGGGCATCACCTATCATTTGCCTGTGCATTCCAGAGTTTGGAAAACTACTACTTTGGACTATACCTCCCAGAGTTATCTGGACGGTATGGCCAGTGCCCATGCTGACTGGAGCATTCTTAGAATCAAAAAAGTAATTTTTCCAAGCTCTTTCATACGTTCATTGGTCTACATTCAACTGCTAGTCACAACCAGAATCAGTGGGATTTACATACATGCTGATTTGCCATTCAGGAATTGATTCAGTGGATCTACTCAAGCTAGGACTCACAATCAGATTTAGGCTATTATGCAGGTGGTGAAGTTCTGTCAGTCTTCTGCCAATCAGTGTAACTGAATGACCCTGCATTCTTGCATTAGGAGAGATGTATAGCAAGGTAGGCAAAAAGACCTAGAGGAAGAGGTGGTAGGAGGAATGCTATATAGGAAAGCAAGAGCCATAGGCCTGCCTGACAAGATCTCAGGCTTAGCAGAAAAGTATAGGAATCTTAGGAAATGACATGAGGAGTTTGAGATGAAAAACAACTGTGGGACCAACAACAAATAGTGGGCGGAGTTACATATGGCCAAGGACTACAGAGATGAAGACAGCACTCTAAATACTGAGTAACAAAAGGAAAAGCCACTGAAAAATTGTATTTGTATATTGCAGAGATGTGTTTGGTAAAGATGATCTGTGATCCAGTAAGGATTAAACTGTTCTTGAAGCAGAGGAAGGAGACAACTTGTTCTTGGCTTCTCTGCTGCAATACCCATAAAGACAAATTAGGTTTATAACTTTGCATTAAATTAAATATGTTATTTTATACAAGCACTTACAAAAGATTCCTAAGTATCCAATAACCATTTTCTTTATTCCCTTGTTAGTAGTGACACTTTGGCAGTGCTCAGGCGCGTGCCAAGTTGATTTAGAGCATTGATTTTCAGCTGGCACACATCCCTCCATCCTCAGACAGAACTGATTAGCCTAGCAGGAAAACAGCACTTAACTTTGTATTGTCTGTTGGATTTTGCTTGTCTCCCTTTGAAGGATGTCTGCAATGGCAGCTGGCTAGGAGAAATCTTCTCACTGAGTGGCCGCTTGAATGCAGCCAGAAAGCAACCCGCCTCCCATGAATGAAGAATCAATCCAACACTGTTTCTTTGATGCTCAGAGCTTGTGAAAGTTACATTTTTGGACTTTAACTCCTGGAGTCCAACACAGGCAATGGCTGGGGATTCTGGATTCAGTTACCCCAAAGTAACTTTTCCAAGTTGTCTGATGGTCCCTCAGGCAGTCAAAAGGTGGATCTCATTTGTATAATTGTGAGCTGCAGCACAACTGAGTAGTCAGGTTCAGCCCTGGAGAGGGCTTCTGAAGCTAAAAAAGGTACCAAGAACTCATTTCAGATGTGGCTGCACACATTGGATTCATCTTCCTCAATGAAATCCCACCCAGATCTTGTCATTCTTTCCTTATTCTAGCATACGATTAGGGATGTGAGATGCTGTTGGAGTATAAATTCTGTTATTCTTGACTACTGGCTGTGCCAGCTGGAGCAGAAGGCGTTGTGATCCACTAACCCTGGGAAGGTCATAGGACTGAATTCTAGCACAGGATTCTAGCATTTCCTCTATGTTGATATTCCCCTCACTGAATGATTCTGGGGTCATGAATAACCAGTCTTTACCTGACTTATTCTGCCTCTGCCTGGTTGCCCATTGTTGCCCTGTGCTCAGTCTACCTCTACCGGCAAAGCAGGGCCCAAGACAGAAAAAAGAATGCATGCATTTAGATGGATCACGTTTTGGTTTTATCTATTACTCAATAGCTTAAATATGCTTTCCTGCATAGAAAAACATTAATCATCATATTCAACAAAATACTTATTTGATAATTCCAGGTGTGTGATTGGAATATTGACACTAGCAGTAATAGCAATAATGACCAATAACACTAACAGCATTGCAATGGATTGCCTTCCCATGATGCAGTAAAGTTGGAATAAAAGTATTGTACAGTCAATTCACTCATGATCTCACCCCTTTCTTCATCTCTGCAGGTCTTGAAATGTCTGCCCCTCAGGCAAGGGATGCCAGTCAAAAGACTGTCTGGAATGATCAACACCACAACTGCTTCCAGATGATGTTTTTCATTTTCCATGCTGCTACCAATAACAGGCTGGTGCTAATCCACTCAAACATACTGATCATTATTGTAATTATACAGTTATTGATCCTACTCACTAAGGCATGGCTAAGCTCCCAACTACATTGATTAAAATACACAAGATTCTTATACATGGCAAAGCTGGAGACTGCATTAATGCCAAGGAGCTTGTAGGCTGCCAAAACAAGAAAGCAAACATGAGAAAAACTAGGAATTCCAGCCAAAATCAGAAAACTACCTGTTGCTTTGACCAAAAATAGGAGTGGGTGGGTGGTTAGAGCCTTTATTTATTCATTTAAAATACTTCTTTGCCTCCTTTCTATTAAAAAAATATCCTGAGCAGCTTATAATAAATGTCATCCAATTATATAATCAGAACACCCACATAATATCAACAAAGCAACAACTGCCAAAGTCAGCAGAGCAATTTTTAAAAATCAAGCAAATTAGATGATATTACTGCTTACAAAAATTGAAAGAGATAAAGATAAAAACACATATAAGTAAAAGAGACGCAAAATATTGTTAAAAGTAATTCAACCACAGAATTAAAAACTTTATTTTAAAAAAAATTAATTATCTACAGAATTAAAAATATATCCATTAAACAGGCAAGCAATTACAAGATCAGTACACTATTAAAAGCCCTTTCTTTTTAAACGGCCAATTCTCCAAAGCCTAGCAAAACAAAGGAAAAAGTCTTCACTTGCTGATGGAAAGAGGAGTAAGCTAATCTAGCTACGCTAGGAACAGAATTCTATTAGTTGGGAACAGACATCAAGCAGACTCTCGTTTTCCCACCAAATGTGCCCGGGGGGTCAATGGGATCAAAAGAATGACCCTTCCTAAAGATCTAAGAGCGCAGACAGGTTTGTATGAGAGGACATGGTCCTTCAAATAGCCAGGAGACAAGCCCTGAAGGGTCATCTACTATGTGAAAGTCAAAGTTTGTCTGTGAGTTTGTCTGTGTCAGGCAGGCCAAGACCTCATATGATTGGCTGTGGGAGGTGAGAAGACCTCATATGGTTGGCTGGTTATGAAGATTCTATGGAATCCTGGGGTTGGCAGTTTAGGGAGGGGCCTTTAGAATTCTCAGCCGAGAGCTCTTGGGCCTCAGGCCGGTTGCTATGAAGACGAGGCCTACTAGCAAGAATAAGGGTGGTGCATTTCCTCAGAAACCAAAACCCTCTCTGTATGTTAACAATTCTGAATACAGATTGGATTGGGGAATATGGGGAAAAGTTACAGGTACTGGAATAGGCCGGCTGCTATGGAGATGAGGCCTAGTAGCAAGAAGGAGGACAGTGTATTCCCTCAGGAACCCAATCTCTGTATGTTAACAACTCTGAATACAGTTTGGATTGGGGAATATGGAGAAAAGCTACGGGTACTGGAATAGGCTGGTTGCTATGGAGACGGGGCCTAGCAGCAAGGAGGAAGACAGCGTATTCTCTCAGGAATCCAAACTGTGTATGTAAATAACTGTGAATACAGATTGCATTGGGAAATATAGGGAAAAGTTACAGGTACTGGAGAAGAGAGTTTGGTGAGTTCTTAAAAGGAAAATAAGATCCCAGGCAATGCCGGGTAAATATGCTAGTAACCTATAAATAATGCCTGGATAGTACCTGAACAAAGACAAGCAGTCAGTGGAGCTGTTGTGGCAAGGAAACTGTATACTCCCTGTAATCAGCCCTGGCCAACAGTCTTGCTGTATCCCTCTGGGCCAGCTGATGTGTCTGAGCACCTTACAAAAAATAAGGTAGAGTGCACAACAGTAATCCAAATATGACACAGCCACTGTAGCCAGATCAGATATCCAGGAACAGCTGCAAGCTGGCACACACTCCTGGCTGTTGTAGAAGGCTGGGCATCCAGGTCTGGGGCTGAATTCAGATTGAATTCTGTAGCAAACTTCTGTTTTCACCAGGAGTGTCACCCATCCAGCACAGACAGAATGCCTGCTCTCTGATCTACCTTTGATTGATTACCACCGCAGCTTACCAAATTAATAAGAGAAAGAATAGTTGTTGTTATTTCCTTTCATTTCTATTTTGTTTATCATTGTTGTGTGCTTCAAACTGACTCTGACTTATGATGACCCTCTCATTCAATTTTCTTTGGCAGGAGTTATTCAAAAGATGTTTGCCATTGCCTTTAGGGTGAGAGAGGGTGACTTACCCAAGGTCACCCAATGGGTTTCCATGGATTCAAGCCCTGGTCTTCCAGACTCTTTGTCCAGCATTCAAACTACTATACCACACAAACATTTTTACATGTTTTTAAGGAATGAAGTGGTCCTTGGTCATGTATTAGCTTAGAAGCAAATGGCCTAGGTTGTGCTCTCTGTAGCCACTGATTCTATGGATTATGGACTAGCCACCAAATTTTGTTTCAGATACAAGCATTCTATTTTGACTATATTGATGGTACACTATTTCAACTCCTAAAACCATTTATCTACTTGGTATTCTGCATGTTCAAGTCCTAAGCAGACTTCAAGAATAACTTCTGATCTAACAGGTGCTACTCTGCAGACTAGAATGATCGCCATGTATAACTGAACTCTTACAGTGCCAAAACAGCAGCAGGAACTATCAACAATCCAGAATAGGGAGGACTTTTTCAGCAAAATGCTTCTCATTGGGTGCCTAAACTGCAATTGCCCCTTATGTCAATAGTGTTAGTTTCTTCCTGTTTCTTGCTGAACTTATTTTGAAGTGAGGATTCAGCACCTTAGATACTCCTGTAAAGTTCAAATAAACCCTAGAATGGATCCATGCCCAACAGACATGGAAGCCACCAGCTGCCAATACTTCATATCACCATCGTCTTTCCCCTCCATTCTTTGCCTTGCCTTTGACATCAGCATCCCATGCCTCTTGAGATATATGAATCTCAGTCTCTGTTTTCATGCAACTGTAACATTTTGGGGAGAGATATGAAAGTAGCTTTAGCACCTGCCCAATAAGTCCCTTCTTGAATTACTCCAGTGGCAAGGAGAGCTACTGCTCCCATGACTTTTGAAACCAGGAAAAAGGCTTCCTGCATGTGGTAAATCTGTATAATGGTGAGCAAGACAGCACACTCTCCCGATGGTGCTAAATTTACTACATCCTGGAAGCAGTTTACTAGGGGAGCATTAAAATTATATAAGTCTTCAGCAGCAGTCTGAAGAGGTACAGTCTGGAATTCTATCATTTCTTTCTGCATAACACGAAGGACAGATATTCCACCCTTCCACCCTCATTCATTTCACTAGTAGTTGCATGATAGATCATGCCACTATGGTACTGGCAAATAGCTAATTTAAACAAAATGCTCTGTTTATTACTTCAAGTAGGAAGAAATAACAAAGCATGGATCATAATATGCTCTAGTCTAACACAACTTCTTTTCCTTCTTTTTTTTTTCCAGTGCAAAAGAAGGTCATTTTATAAACTTCCCTTTAGCGGACTTTGCTGACAGAGGCATTCCTCCAACAGTTTAATCGGACTGATACCATCTCTCACCCTTTGTGTAGATTTGTCCTTCCAATGCATTCCATTGTCAGCTGTGAAATCCAGCAGGCTGGCTCTGTTGATAAAAGTGTGACACAAGGGACAGCTGCTAAGAGGCAGTTTTCTTTTGAGAGGTGTTTTTGGCCTTGGTTAGAAATCACCTGATATAGGTCAGGGTAACCAAAGTCGCTGTCTCAGCTAAGTGCTAGAGAAGCCAGTTCTCTGGGGTGCTCAAGGTTCTGAGTCACCATGCTGGCTTGGGATACTGGGAGTTGTAGTCCAAAAAGTGACTTTTCTGAACTTTGGTTATGAGTGCCATTAGGTGAAAATGAGATAGAATGGCTGATGTATAAAATTCTTGGTTAGAAACTTTCAAGTGACCAGTCCAAAATATATAAATAAGTTCATGTTAAATTAATTTGTTCTATACCTACACACAAACCCATAGCCAAATCTGATTGGCTACATAGTGTTATCTCATCATGTTGTTATGTGATTCCTGATTGGCTGTACAAAAAAACAAACAAACAACCTATTTGGAGCATGAGGGAGGGTGCAATGGTTACTGAGGCTTCAGGTTTCCGTGCATGTTACAGAAATGCACAAGATTTCACACGAAAACGCACTATTTTGCAACCTAGTACTTGAAAATGAGATTCATAACAATACTCAGTTTAAAAACCACATACAAAACCACATACCTTGGGGAAAGCTACGTACCAAAATATCTGTATCAGGGTAAGAACAATACACAGACACACACACACTGGAATACTGCATGCAAAGTGCATATATTGAAGAATATCTCACACAAAATTGCACAGGAAAAAGTGTAGCTGTGTTTCTTCCCCTTAAATCTATCTTTTAGTTTTGACTATAGCAGACCCACTGAAGCACTGGGAATTATGTGGTACCCACCATTTCTAGCTGGAACTCCAACTGCAATATTTACATGAAAAAAAGTAGAATTTCCATGTAGCTGAAAAGAAAAAAAAGATCTGCAGGCCTGCAAGGACATACAATTGAATATAAAACTCACATGGATCAGATACTGCCTAATTAATCTGCTCTCAGTCTTAAAGGAGAAAGATGTAAATGCCCCCTTTAATTCATATGGGGCAAAGTGGTAGAAACAAACTGCA
This sequence comes from Cyclura pinguis, assembly GCA_030412105.1. Taxonomy (NCBI): domain Eukaryota; kingdom Metazoa; phylum Chordata; class Lepidosauria; order Squamata; family Iguanidae; genus Cyclura; species Cyclura pinguis. The sequence continues at coordinate 124,384,129 of CM059604.1, read as the reverse complement.
AGACCACTGCAGCACTGACAAAATCCAAGCTAGTCAAGGCATGTACCATATTGTTCTAGAAGTTTCTACATTTGGTTTCCCCTTCTGAGAGCAATAAAAGCTTAGTTAAAGCTTTTTAACTAAGTAAGAATGCTCAGTTAAAAGTAAGAAGTATGTAACAATCACACAAAAATTCTGAATGAAGTTCCTTAGACTATCAGTGTGCCCCATGATTTCCTCAGTGCTCCAACTTACTGCTTTATGGAGGCTGCTATGTTGCCAGTATATTGATTTCTTAATTAAATGTACACATACATACATAGAAACGCACACATACACACCACCTCTTAGGAAAATTTCCAAGGCAATTTTTTAAAATAGATAAAATAAATAGACAAAATATAATAAATCAGAGGTGATCAGCATTCCCTACTAATTTTGGGGACCTGCACTGAGCTTGCCCTGCAATTTTTGCTTGTTTGAAAGGTGGACCACACTTCACTAATCACAGTTCTTTATTGGAGAAGTGTACTCCCAAATGAGGTTTTTTTTTTTTTTTTTAAGGAAGTGGGGTTCTTTCACTTCTAACATCAACTTTTCGTGGTGTGCAATGGCAACAGTGTTGGGATGGGCATGCGGTTTTTAGGAGGATTCCAGAGACAACAGGCACATGGAGTTGCCAATTATCCACACCTGCAGCAAATGATAAATGTTAGCTTATTGCACACTAAATGTGCTAGTATTTAAGATGGCACAAGACTCTTGGTTTTACACAGTACTCCTCTGGAAATAAAAAGCACGTAAAAATAAAGACATCTTTACCTAGCAATAGAAAGATAGGGACAATAATATTGCTACCAGGTAATGAGGTAAATCTTTGCTTTTTCCCCCCTCTGACACGTAAGAATGAATCATTTCAGAAGTTTTCTACCTGTTAGATAAGATTATGGAAGTGTTTGCCCCTTTTTTTCATTTTTTTTCCCTTTTTAAAATACACACACACACAAACACATACTTTCTGCACAAAATACCTTGTTTTGTGTGCAAACGTTTTGGAGTTTTGTGCAAAGACAAAGGTATTTGCACACATGTATTTTTCACAGAGATGCCCCCCAACATGTGAAAAGTTTCATGATGGCTGATCATTTTCTCAGAGGGGTATTCTATTCTATTTCTTACTGAGGCCAAGAAAATTTGCTAGTATGCTTCATGCTGCTAGTGCTAGTTCACTTCCCTGCCAGCAAGGCAGTTCCCCTACAGGGAAGAATTTCTCCTTCTAGATGACACCTGCTTTAATTTTGAGGAACCTGAAACAGAGCTTTGGAACACAAACAGGTCACAGGACACAAACAGGTTTGTATATCAGCAGGTGTTCCTAAAGATATCTGGTTCATAAACTGCATATAGCTGCATAAAGGTAACCACTAGCACACTGAACAAACTTTGCTCAGCCATGGCTAGTGGATCTCATGTTAGTTGCATGGTGAATCTACTCAGGGTTTTAGTTTGAACTTTAAAGGCTCTATCTAAGGGGATGACTATCTAAGTGGATGACTCCTTTGAAGTTTTTAGGCTAGGGTGGATTCACCACATTACAGACATGGCAGCTACCAATCACCACTGACTGTGCTTGTAAGTAGACCAAAAACCATTTCATTTCTTTAAATATCAGGAATTATTGCCCACATGCCCTGAAATTACCAGATCCCATCTGATTTTTGAAACTAAGCATCTGGGCTGGTTAGCACGTGGAAGAGAGAAAGCCAGGGAATACTAGGTGCTGTATACTTTAGAAGAAGACAATGGCAAACTATTTCTGAGTATTCCTTGCCTAAGAAAGCCCCATGAAAGTCATGGGGTTCTAATAAGTAAATGGGTGACTTTAAAGGCATATACTCTATCTACCATCCTATCCAACAACCTAGTGATGTAGCCTGAACAGCCATTTCGGATTAGTCTTCCGACACAGCTCACATACAGTGCTTTGCAGTAATCCATGTATGATATTGACAGTATATATATTGTGGCTGTGATATTTCAGCTCATTTAATTAAGTCTGCCACGGCCCCTCCCAACACATTCGGTGTACTTTGGAGATTTCAATTATTACATTTGAGCCTACATTCAAGATGGATGAGGCTCTATTAATATAGGCATATAATATGGGTTTGTAGGCACAGCGACCTTTATTAACATCTCATTATGTTCCAAAATAGATCTTGTTATCTGATAGAATGAATTATTTTGTCCAGCATTACTGCTCGGGTAACCTATTGAAAGCCACATTGTTCCCCTTTTTTCATCATACAATTCCAAATGTTAACGCTAACAAGCAGTTAGTTAAGCATTACACTAGAGACTGTCATTATGTCTTACATCTCTGAATGCATGCACACTTTAGAAAAAAAAAACCTCTTAGATTAAAGATGAATCAAAGCATTTTATCTCCAGCTTTTAGGACCTGAGGTGCTTGTCCCTACAGACACATAGAAAGCCAGTATAAAATCTAACACAAATGACTTTTAAAAATTTAATAATTCACTAAATCTATGAGTTCAGCACAGGCTGGCTAGAGTAGATAAGTAAAATAAATACTGTAAAGTCAATTTTTAATAATCTCCAGCATGGAATTTAAGCACAAGAGACAACATTTAACAATCAAGTCAGAGGCTTTTTGTAAATGATCAAATGAGAATTTAAAAGCCCCTTACCTACTGATGGAAAAAAAGAAAGCCCCCATTTATCCCTTAGCACACATTGCATCTTTTCTCTGTGTTTTCTTTGCCAAAGTGGTTTTTAACTCCTAACTTATAGCTGCTCCTTCCACCACAGCGAAGCCAGAGAATAACAGAATGGCAAAGGTACTCTATGCCAGGATGGAGCTTTTCATAATTCTATGCAGCCACTAATGAGTTCCTGGATTATTTACGGAACAAGTGGTCTGGTGTGTTTAATTACTGAGTCAGTGCCTTTACAGTGAGGCTTAGATTTAGGATCTCCCTTTCTACCTAAAACAGTCAGCAGAAATTGGCTGGCTGAATGGGAAAAATATTTGCAACAAGTTCTTGTCTCCCATCTTAAAGAAAAAGAGAAAATATAAAGCAGGAGAAAAAATTCAAACAGATTTCTTTCTTTTGTGCTCTCTCTCAAACACACATGTAAATATCTGTACATATTTCTTGTGTTGCAGTTGTGAAATGAGTACTTTGTGCACTGGCATCATCTGTAAAACATGAAGAACTGGGAAGCTTTTGTGGTCTTCTGTGGGAAGAATAATTACCGATGATATTCTGACTTTGCTGTGACTTTATTTGGTGGCAACACACACCTGATTATTAGATCTGCACAAGCAAAAAGAGATAGCTCATGGTTCATGGTGCACCTGTTGGATCCGGCTTTGATTTGTACCAGCAATGCAATGTTTATGCTTTTACTTTCCAAAACGGGACAGATTCAAACTTAACCGTTTTTCTACAAGAGGGAAGATAGGTTAGGACCTATAGAAACATACTGGGGCGATCTGCAGTAGGTCAGCAAGTGTTTCTGACTCTCAACTGCTTTTAAAAAAAGCAAGCAAATTTCAAGAAAAATTTATCTGAGTTTGTACTACTTGCTCTCTCTCAGATCCAGGGTATCTTGCCTGTAAAATATGAATATTAATTTACTGCTTTTTTTAAAAAAATAGAGGTAATTGTGGTGCTTTTCTGGCCAACTGCACAGTATTGCACTGAAGTCCTTGATGTGTAATAATGCAGATGTGTATTTTGTATGCAGCTTATGCCACTGTATATCTCATGAGCCAGAGTAGTTATTTCCCCTGCCTCATGTGACACAACTTTGTCTAGATCTCTTCCAAACCACAATTTTGCACTTGACCCCATCTGGCAGGCATCGAGATTCCTCTTACATATTTCATGTGTTGCAGTTGTGTGAGCATTAAAGAATCTGGTGTGCATCAAGAGTATAGGCTTTTTTGAAGGAAAAAGGGAACATGAATCAGATTAGAACAAGTCTAAATGATATGTTGAACTTGAAGCACTAGGTAGAAAACAGTAGGTGGATTAATTTTGGACATGCAGTGCTGTCCCGTCTCTTTACTTAGAAGAATTAAGTCTGAAAGTGTTCAACATATCTTACTGAGGCCTGCACAGGATTATGATCAGTGGACTGTGCTATAAAGACTAAAGAGATAGATACTTCATTTCAAAGTACAGAGATGAGATGAACTGATAATTGATGCTTGTGGCATTGTGTATCTCTTCAGTGTTCTCCCACCAAAACTTGTCTGATTAGTGACTACACCAATCATGTACAAAGCAGAGAGGCAACCGCTGTACCAATCAAAAACCACATTTCAAACCATTCTTATATCTAGCCAAAATATATCGCACTATGGAAATAAACAAAGATTTAGGCCCAGTTCAGGATAAGGACTAAACAGCACAGAGCAAAACTCTGGCTTACAATCTTTGGCTTGGGGTTAACCATATTTAAAACTCATTCCAGTATCCAGATAAGTTAAGGTAGTACTGGATTTACCAGCCGGAGCTATCTCTCTTTCTCTCTCCCTCTAGGGGCATGGGGGAGATTTTCAACAGAAAATGCTTTCTGTGTACAATAAGGCCAAGACCCAAGACTGTTTAAAAACACAGACCAAATGTTTACAGTGCCTTTTACTCCACAAACAGTGATTGCTTAAAATGCACAGATGGGACACAGACAGCTTTTCATTGCTTGCTCCATATGATAGAACCCAACACATCTGGTATGCTCTGCAAAGCATCTTGGCACTAATTTGTTTGTCAGTATCCATTGAGAGGGCTATCTGTCATCCTGTCGCATTTTGGTTGCCCTGAGATGTTTGAAGACAAAGCTAGTCACAAATTGATGCTGCCGGCCTCTTGGGAGTTAACTGGTGGAAATCACCAGCTGTTCTAAATGCCATCAAATGGGAAGGTACTAGAGCTGGTGTCTGTGCTACGTGTGCAAGGCTGGAATCTCAGAGAGACCTTCTACATTTGCTAGCAGGAAGCAAAATCATCTGAATACCAGACAGACTGTGTTTATTTTGTCTCTCTCCTCCTCATATACGAATGTGCACATGTGCTCAGAGCCAGCTGTCATTACATTCAGGTGTGTATTCTCTGAAATGATAGACCATAGACTCAGAAATCAAAGGGCAAGGCAAAGCATTTCTGCATAAATGTGCATCCCCAACGTGTGTGTTGGTTTGATCACACATGGCACAAAGAACAACAGAAACAAAGGAATTTGTCAGACAGAAGTAATGAGTCCAAAGAAAGCAAAATTCTGCAAGAATGTAAGATCAATGCATTTCAAATGTCACATTGATAAACGTGGCTTCCCTGGCTACCCTTCATTTAACAAGTGCAAATCTCCTGCTTAAAACACAGGATCACGAGTTCGACTTTGTAGGGATTATGCCATCTTGCCTTCCTTAGCGAAAGATGTATCTCTGCTAGAAACTACAGAGAAATCTGGGAACTGTAGTGTGTCTTAAGAGGAGCTAATGTGTGTATGTGTGTGTATACACAGATACTAAAAATCTCTGACAGACTTTTTGGCACAACTCACCAACTATCATTCCCAGTAAATAACGCCTATTCTTTTTACTTTCACAAAGAGCTAAAAATATGAGAAAAAAACAACATTCTGTTTTTTGTTTGTTTTGATGTTCATTTAATCTTGTGAGCTGGTGTAGTTTCGTGGTGAGGAAAATAAGTTGTGGGAACCAGCTTAAAACTTACCCTAAAAGATAACCTTAGTCTTCCATCCGAAATTGAGGGTTGGTAGGTGGTAATACAGACCTACCTTGTAGGGCTGGTGTAATGATAACAAAAACAGAGTACATGAAATGCTCTAAACTGTCAAAAATGATATCCATCTTTCTGTCTGTCTGTCTGTCTGTCTGTCTGTCTGTCTGTCTATCCATCCATCCATCCATCCATCCTAGTGCTACAATTACTGTTGAGTGTAAAGGACAATTTAAAAATGAAGTGTGTTCATGTCTCTCAATCAGCAATAGCTCCAGCCACGAAATACTTCATCTCAATAGGTGTAGATGCACTAAAATAGTTCAGCTCTCAATGTGCTGGCAGTCCAGAAGAGAAACACTTTATGGCTGAAGTTACTGCTTGCTGGAATGAATCTCTGCTGCTTAAAAATATGAGCATTCGTGAGGTAAGCCTAAATCTGTGCTGTACTGAAGCCAGAAAAGTACAGTCTCAATTCCACAGGTAAAAGTAAACTGATTTGTGTTTTAAATACTATATAGAATGTATACACATCTCTCCCCCCTCTTGTATTATACAGAAAGCTCTGTCAGGGTCAACTAAATAAAACCAAGTTTGGAAAAACCTTACTTGTCAAATGTGTTTTCCCTTAGCACAAACTTGTATAAACTGGATGTGACAGGTTTTTGCAAGTATCCTTGCTTCCTTCAGGGGTCTTATATCTGGTGGGACTCAATGTGCTAACATCACACACTCTCTCTCACACACACACATACACACACTAGGTTTGTCTTTGCAGTTTTTTCTGGATTTTCCTCTTAAAGGACAGTTAAAATACGTCACAAACAGCAGGCAGTGCAGGAAAAACATAGGGCAACTGGTTTCCAAAGTTTTCTCCAGGTCTCTTCCTTTCTGCTGTCTTACCTCATCACAACCTGGCAAAGATTGGAGGGATAAATGGAAAGTAAACAATGAGCTGAATCGATTGGGGACTTATAGTTTGACCTATGGGAGGATTAGATCCAGAATGTCATTCTTGAGTGATGGCTGATAAAAACAACAACAACACTAAAGTTCTGTTCAAAGGGCACAAAAGAGGATGTGAAAGTTCTGCTTCTGCTGATAGAATAACTTATTTTTATAGTGGATACAGACAGATTCTGAAGGAACCTAGAAAACACACAGCTCCAACAATTTCCCCTTCTGCTATCTTTATCCCTCTTTGCACCACGACAGAAGAAGACAGTCTGACAAGATGAAGGTTGTACATCCACTGGCTCCCTGGCAAAGTTGGAGTTAATTTCCTTCTGTTCCAGTTTCTCACTTCTGGGCCATTTCCACACTAGCCTGTTATAGCGCTATTATTCCACTTTCAACATCCTATGGAATCAAAGGCCGCTCCCTAAACTGCAAACTCCAGGATTCCATAGGATGTTGAAAGTGGAATAACAGTGCTATAACAGGCTAGTGTGGAAGTGGCCCAGGATAAAACAGGGCAGGTTGTGGAGAGTTGGGAATACTCAGTGCCTGAAGGATGCTCTCTAGAGGTAGCTGTAGCAGCTGTTTGAAGTTCTTGCTGCTGCAGTCATCTGAGGGCTTCTCACAATAGACTCTTCAGGGTTTTCCCAGTCTCTCTATGAATCTTCAGTAGGAGAAGAGTGTAGATCCTTTTGGCCTGCTTTTCTCTCACAGGATAGTAGTCTGTGATTTTTTTCATTTGCGATAACGATCCTTGTTTGTCTCTTCTTTGCTGTGTCCAAGCCAGGTTCGTTGAATCCATGGCGGGTAGTTGAGTGTGAAGCAGCAACTCTAGACATAGGTTCAAAGAGTTTCTCTGTAGGAAGCTGTAGCACCTGGCAGAACTACTAGATGATGCAATCACTTGAAGGCTGCTTACCGCAGCACATGGTGAGAATTGTCCACATTATTCTACAGGCAGTATGGTGTAACAATGAGACTGTTAGACCTGACTTGGACTAGGATCCAGGTTCTAGTCTCCACTGATCCATGAAAATCACTGTGCATCCTTGGGCTAGTCACTCACTCTCTCAAGCTCCTGTTCCTCACATATTGTTGTGAAGATACAGTCCAAACAAGACCCATGTACACCATCTTGAGTGCACTGCAGGATATGTTGCATGTAAATGTAACTAATAATAGACAGATGTAAGGAGAGGAAATGAGGCACTTGTCATTCTACATTCTCACTGCTCAGTTTAATATTTTTTGGCTTTGTTCTGAAGTTAGTTTATCAACAAAATCCATATCAGTGGAGTGGACTGAAATGATTTATCAAGTAGAAGAAAGAAAAAGGTTCATTTGCAGGTTCATTATATCTTTTGTGTGCTAAAAATAACATATTTTATACTGCCAAAAAATCTGTGGAAACCCTGCAAATTTATTTATTGGTTGAGTTTATTTGTACAAATCTGACGGGCTTTTCAGAAATATCTTTCAAGTATGAACAACTCATGAATTGACTGGCTGCTTGCAACAACGGGAAAGAATATCAAGGAGGTTTTCCACTTGTGTTTGTGTTGTTGCTGAAGATTATCCTAAGGCAGTGGCTTTCAAAGGCCCTTCCTGCAGGGAACTGTTTCTATATCATTCTGTTTTGGACATATTCAAAGGGAAGCACAGACAACCTGGGAGGGGGTGTTGATGTCTACGTCCCTGCAGGGGGACATGGTTGGTATTCACATGCTGATAGTGGGAAGGGCCAAGACCAAAACCAAAACGAGTAGATCCAAAGCCAAAGGCCACAGGGATTCCCCTTCCCCCCCCTCTGTCTTTTCTCTCTGCCTCCTTTTAACCCTAATCTCTACTCCCTCTTTCTCCTTGTCTCTCTCCCACACACATAGCCCATTCATCCATTGTTTCAGGGAGGTTCCAGACTTTTTTTTTGAACCATACCCAGGCTGTACTTGCTGCGACAATCTGAGAGTTGTGGTGCCAAAAAGGAGCTTTTGTAACCTCTTTCTATAATTTAATTAATACGTTTGATGTCCTTTTTCAGGATAAAAGCAAGGTGGCTTCCAGCAAACATGTAGTATCAAACTGCCAGCATGTTACAAATTCACAATGTAAAACTTCACTGAAGATTCCATTGTCTAATTCTATGACAACTCAAGAGAGAGACATGCATTTTAAAACTAGTGTTGAAGCAGAACATTTATGAGTACATTGTATTCTGGCAGTAAACATGGAAACATGTCACTCAGTGCTAGTTCTGAGACTGGACATCTTTTGTTTTGTGGTGCAATAACAGCAACTATCACAGTTCATTCTGGTAACTACTGAGTGCAGGAGGTTATGCTAAATATTAAGGGTGGGTTTGCAATGGAACAAAGACGGAGAAGAATCTGGATATGTTCTATGTGTGTGTGCACACGCGTATGTTAACGGAGAAGGGAAGGGAGATGATACCTTGTGAAGTGCATTATCAAGAATGAAGGACTTAACCATACTCGTAATAATAGGGTCAGCCCAAGATATTCTGCTGACACAGGCAAAAGATGTGAAGGCACCTCCCCTTCAGTTCTAAGTACAGAAGGTAGCTGGCTCAGCAACTTCAATACCAGCAACAGGGTAGAGGCCTCTGATATCAGAGGGCAAAAGGCTAGTTGAAGGGGTGCAGGACCAGAACCCAGAAAAGGGACCAATGGTTACCAAAAGTAACTTTCACCCTCTGTGCAGGATATGCTTGGTAGAACACACAGCTCTGTCTTTAAGAGTGAGAAAAAGTCAGCTGCGAGAAAAAGCTATGGATTGCCACTCTTGCTCTCTCCTGGCATTTGCCATCCAAGGGTACCACCTCCCTCCGCTTACCAATGGTGACTGCCTCCCTCTGCCAACGTTGTCCCCCTGCTAGTACAACGCAAACAGTGCTGCAGTCACTCATCACTGTACAGCTGTATGGTGCACACTGTACAGAGTTGCAGCTTACAGGTTTTTCTTTTAATGAAATCTGTGAAAATTTCACTCTACATAGAAGGTGACAATAAAGGTTGTAGAATGCATTTTTAACAGAAGTGAAAACTAGAGTGGACCCTTCTTAAAACCTTTTTCCCCTGCTTTACCGCTATCGTTAGCATATTATGTTAGAAATATTTCCCTGGTTAGGAGCAGCTCTTGTTTGAAATGTGCTCCGTGATTCTGCAGCAATCTTTGTGGATGGGGGGGGGGTGCTCAGAAGGGGAGAAGAAGGCATGCAACGTTACCGCCAGCTTCTCGGTCATGCTGTTCCCTCCAGCACATAAATTTAGCTTCCTCTCCCATGGCACTTCATTGTTCAAGTGGGACACTAATGACTAGACACATCAATATGAAATGGTGGGGGAGGCATCACCTCTTGCTTGGCATACAAGCCACCTATGCCTCCTAGTATTTGGTACACTGATGGCAAAATTATGGTGATGGCACTTCTGACTGAGCAAGTTCAAATAGGTTCAACAAGTGGCCACTGCATTTTCTTTTAAAAAACAACATATATTTATTTATTTTGTTTTTATCCCACCTCTCTCCCAGTATGGGTTCCATATTCTCTCCACTCAAGAAGCATATGGATTTCAACAGATCTAATCAGATTTGGCTATATTCCGACACAACTGGGAGAAAACAAATCTAATCCAGAAGTGGAACTATCCTTTCTGAGCAGTACCACTCCTACTCTGAGGTACCTTTGCCAAATTTATTTATTGCAAGTTTATTTATCAGTCACTTTCCTGCTCACCAGAGATGCTCTGAAGCTCATTTCTCATGACATAGAACTGATCCTAAGCCTGGATATAATTTCTCCCCATCTTTCCCTGCTTCCAGTTTAATAAAACTATCAAATACACTTGATTTGTTAGGCTAGATATAATGAAATAAAGTTTTTTTCCTGAATTTTTGTGGCTTGCACAACTTGGCTGGTTCACAATGAATTAAAAGAATTTGGCTCTTCTCTTAGCTAAATGTTGAGTTTTGACTCATAGCAAACCTGTCTCCCTGTATAATGCAGTAACTGAGTGTAACGCTTAATTCCAGCCTTCAAAGAACCCTTAAATTGGAACAGCTTTAAGTGAAAAAAAATCAGTATTAAAACTGATAATGTACCTTGGTACATCTAAATTTCCCCTGAGGATAGACTGCCTTAACTGTCATTTAAGGTTTTACATTCTGCCTTTAAATCAGCTATTCCATTTAAATAAAAAGCTCTGATTTCCCTCAGATGGAAATGCAGCTGCTTCAAGTATCCCTGCAGGATTTTGATTTATTATTGACTATATACTCCTTCAAGGAGAAGATTCTCTTAGAAGACGCTCCTTGTCGGGCTTCATACTTCTGTGACACTTTCTATTAATCTCACCCTGTCCATATTCCTGTGATTTGGGAAAGAGAAAAATGGGGAAATCTGGTAATTACGTGTTTGGGGGTGTGGTGGTGAGAAGAAGGAATATATTTTCAAGACTGACTGCTTCTGGAATAAACAATAGTATTGTATGCTATCAGGGGTATTAGAGGGAATTTTATCCATGCACAAAGCTTTGATCTCCCTGTAAATTGAAAAATATAAGTATTTTCACATGTTTCCAAGTGCTTTGCATAACCATTTGGAGGAACTTTATACTCCCATGTCCTATAACTATCCTAGCTGTGTACATGGTGATACATTTATGCCCGACTTTCAAGAAAAGTTGGGTGGGGGGAACAGAACATGGTACTAAGTGGAAAATTTATCTTACTTTGAAAAATGAAATGAAATAAAATATAAGCAAGTTTCTAGTCCTTATGTCTGAAAAATACCTGCTGAGATTTTAGAAGTCAGAGATAAAATTTCCAGTAAGTATAGATGCTGGATTTCAATGGCCCACATAGCTCTGTGACTCTGTGGCAGGCAAAATGGAATACATTATCCAAACTCAAAAACATTTTCCAGATCTGCTCAGCCCTGGATGTTTTGCAATTGGCTGCAGAGCTGTAAGAGTTATATGGTTCTGTGGTATTTCCTTGGGTCCTTTCTGCTCACCAAAAAATCTTTTTTCTCAGGCAAGGAATTTTACTCAGAAGTGGTTTTGCCAGATCCTTACTCCAAATATAGGCTATAGCACATGACATCCATTGGTGATCTCCCATCCAAGTACTAATCATGGTTGGCCCTTCTTAGCTTCCAAGATCACACAGGATCTGGTGCCTTCAGGGTAAAAAGAGATAATGGGGATAATGGGGAGGAGGAGAATCTTTCTCTCACTTTACTTGGAGATCTGAAAGTCTCATATTTGGGGTAAAAGTTATAGCAATGTTTTATAAGCTTGCATCCCCCAAATGACATTGGATTTTAACTGCCAGCATCGCTAGGCACTGGTCACAATGACTATGGCTTCTGGGAGCTGACGTCTGACAATGTCCTAGGATCCAAATTTCGGAGCCTGTGACTATAGAGTAGGTCAGTATTCCCCAGCTTCATGCTCTCCAGATTTGTTGGACTACAACTCCCAGTCCAACAGCAATGCTAGATGAGGATGATTAAAGTAGTAGTCCAACAGGGAAAAGGTGAGTTAGCCTCAGTCAGAACATCTTTAATAAAATCTCTACCTCCATTTCCCCAAGCTAGTATGTATGTGTGTGTGTGTGTGTGTAAAAGGAGTATTCCAAATATGTAGCTGATGTAACCACCTGTTTGGCAAACAATTTGTAGTTGTTGCTTTCAATCTGAAATTATTCAAAAATACTCTCTCCTCTCCAGTTCTTCTGGCTTGAAGATGTCCCTAAACTAAGCAAGAGCTTTTTGTGCCAGTACAATTTAGTAATTTTAGAGGGAGAGGCTGTTGCCTGTAATTCATTGTTATTATACAAATTCTTATTTGAAGAAAAAGTGCTGGAGATAATAAATCCTCATGTAAATTCATGCCCTTACATCTTTGGATTTTGAGAAGCCTCTTCATCTCAGCTGTAGTTTAGGTAATAACTGCTCAAGTCCTCCCCTCTCGTCCTCAAAGCCTAGTGACTCTAAATTTTCCAGTGAAGAAAAGGCTTATAATACAATCTTATGCCTAAGAACATAAGAAGAGCCAGAGCTTACGACATTTGCTTTTTTGGACTGCAAATCCCAGAATCTTCCATGCAGCGGCCATGCCAGCTGGGGGATTCTGGGAGTTATGCTCCAAAAAAAAAGAAAAGAAAAAAAAAAGAAAAAGAAAAAAGCAAGCTTCCAAAGCTCTGAAGGGCTTCCTGGGCTTCCAAAGTTCTGAAGGGCTCAGATAGCTCAGAACAATGACCAAGTTCAGAATGATTTGTGACATTTTGCGACATTTCAACATTTTGTGTCCTCCAGTGGACAACCAGACGTTTCTGGAAAGCTCACACAGGTGAGGGCAGTAACAGCCTCTAAGGATGTGGTCTCCTCGTTCTTGTCTGTTGTCAAATTATTTCCAACTTACGGCAATCCTAAGGCAGATCTATCATGGGTTTTCTGGGCAATATTTTTTCAGAGGAGGGTTGCCTTTGCTTCCCTCTGAGGCTCAGAGAGTGTGACTTGCCCAAGGTTACCCGGTCAGTTTCCATGGCTGAGCGGGGATTTGAATCCTGGTCTCCAGAGCCCTAGTCCAATGCTCAAACCACTACATCACTACACCAACCTGTATTCAGTGGTTTGTTGCCTATAAACCCAAACACTATTGTCTTATACATCCATTGTGAAAAGTATTCATTAGTATACCAGTCCTTCATGTATTTATCTAATCCCCCCTTGAAGTAATCTAAGACAGTGGCCATCCACACAACCTGTGGGTATAAATATCATAAATTAATTAGCCATTTCAATAATTGGTCTCACTGAGCTGAATGAGACCTACAAGTATAACTACACGTGTACAAGTCACCAGCTCTTCTTACAAAATCTTCTTACAAAATGAACAAAATCCCCACTCACAGCAATCCAGAATCAGTAATGCCAGTAATGTGAATGTCCCACTCATTCAACTGGTATTTCCTGTTCAACACTTTTCTGAATGAATCCTGCTGAATGAAAAATGGAAGCGCAGTTAAAATGAAGCACAGAAAACTGGAGGCACAGATATTTTTAAACAAGGATGCTGCATGCTTCTGCGTGAGTCACTATTCTGGGTGTACTGGAGCTGCATTTTCTGAATGTCATTCCTTATATAGCCAAAATGGCACCATCCATGGAGAAGGCAGAGGTACCAACAGTGGTGGAGGAACCCCAGGATCTGCAGAAATGCAGTATTTTAAAAATAAAAATTATCCTAAGGAGAAGACTCCACTGAGGACTAAGCATGAGAATGCTCAGTAGTCAGAGAATGCTTGCTTATTGTATGTAGGGAGCAGGAAAATAAGAGGGAACCCTGGTATGAATCCTGGAAATAATTGTTAAATATTGAGATTTGTTTCAGTTCCCCTTTATGCCTCTTCATTAAAAAGTGACAAAGAACAAAGATTCACAACAGATCTTGCAATATATCTGTCGTTTCTCCATACGCTCCCATATGAATGACAGTTGTAACTGTACCTTATGAGAACAAGGTAGAGCAAATCCCTCTTGTAAGGCAAATACTAGGACAGGGAACAGGGTATCGCGTTCAGACATGCACTAATGAGAAAGAGCACCTGGAGTCACATTTGACAAACCCCAACTATTTTTTAATCAGGGCAAATTGTTTCAGGAGCCACCGTGTTGTTATGGTTTGAGTGTTGGACTATGACTCTTGGAGACCAGGTTCCAAATCCCTGCTCAGCTCAACCCACTGGGTGACCTTGGGCACATTATACCTTCTCAGCCTTGAAGGCAGAGAATGGCTTTATTCTTTTCATATTACTACAAACTCCATTTCAGATTGCTTTGTTTAATTCCTCCAACCACATTCCATCATTATTTTTTGGTACTTGTCGGAGATCTAACAAGACCTTTTCAGTTCTAACGTGGATGCTGCCTTTTGGATATTAATATGACTAGAGGGTGAAAAGGAACTGTGTAACCTATGATCTCTTACATAGCTGTCAACACTCCCCCTGAAATAGATTGTGTTGTTACAAGACCACCACATGCACAGATAGTTGATACTTGAAGCTTTGCATATCTAACACATGTCAGGAAATTGATAGGGTAGCAGTTTTATCCTCCGTGGTGTTAAATATTACTAGCAAGAATTCTAAAGTCATTTTTGGTAAAGAATAACTAAAATCACAGTTCAAAAGCACAGTTCAAACTAGTAAAAGACTGTGGTTTCTAGGGAGTGGTGGTATTTTGTATGTCAATATAGATACCTAGGTACAAAATACATGTGTCTTACATCTATTACGAATGGTACATCCATGCTAACACTGTGCTTTTCTTGGGAAAATGTAAAGAGTTGAGGCATGTGTATGTGTGTGTTTTCAGATCTTTTTCCACCATAATTCCATTACAATTTGCTAAGACAATGTATTTCTTCAACTGATGTTGTATAGAATGAACACAATAGGCTGGGGTGCATTCTTTAAAGGTAACCAAGCAGGCAGTAGGGTTTAAGCCACTATGTTTGTTAAAGTAAATATCAGATTCTATAATAATAAAAGAGAATGAATCTCTCTCTCTGACATAGTCCAAAGTCTGTGAAATGTAGACACCTGAAATTGGGCATAGATACTAAGGGGACTCTTGGGGTATTCACTGTGGGGCTGGTTTGTTTGCTTAATGGATTAATATGATTAATCAAAAAAATCTGTTTGCAAGCTACATGACCATTTTCAGTCACTAGGAGGCAGATTAGACTAAGTTTTGCTAACAGAGAAAAGGCACCTAGGTCTGGGAGGTTCTTCAGAGAACCCCAGGGAGATTCATGCTGCATTTCCTCTAAAGGGGATTCAAACTTTTCAAACTGTTAGAAGACTGAGTGAGAACTGCAGTGAGATCCTACTTCCTGATAAGTGTGACTCTGTGTGTCAGGAGTGGGGAGACTGAGGCCCTTTTTGCACGGCATTTGGCATGCCGCTCACACACTTTTTCATTTTCAGCTTTAAGCCGAAAATGGTGCGCATTTTCAGCTTAAACTCCCAGGCTGCACTCCCAGGCTGCACTGCAGAAGGAAGAGGCGGGGCTCTCGTGCGAGCAGCCAGCAGCTGTGGAGCTGAAGGAACCGGGATGCAAGAGCCTCTCACTGGAGGCTGCTTGCGCAATCCCCGCACCTCAGTGCCGAGAAAAGGTGAGTTGCGGAGAGGGCTTGAGTTGAGGGAGAAGATAAACAAGCGTCCATGCGAAGGACATACCAGGATGGAAAGAGAAAGGAAGAAAAAGAATGGGGTGGAAGAAGTGAAGTAAGGGTATCTAGGTGGGTAGGAGAGAAGGAGCACTCATTACAGGGTTATCTATGTATGCAGAGGGATCATGTAGCACCTTTGAGTCTAACCTCTGAGTCTGGTAGCATAAACTTTTGTAGACTTAAGACTACTTCATTCCATGCATCTAAGGAAGTACACTTAAGTCTATGAAAGCTTATGCTACCAATTTCTTTCTCTTAGTTGGTTTCACAGATGCTACAAAATCCCTCTGCATACTGATCCAACTAACACGGCTGTGCCTGAACTCTTTGCAAAGCTGGGCATTTCTCCTCACGTTCAATAAAGTTTGTTGTTACTTTAAAAGCCAAGATCATGCAAACCTGTTTGTGAGAGTGCAGATGCACAACAGATATGAGATGCATATACGTAAAGTCTGGTATATTTCAAAAATGCAAAATCTACTGTAGAAAGCGTAACTTCACACAAATCTGTCTTTACATAAATAAGAGTCTATTGTCACATTTTTGCCTTTGTGGATGGCACATCTAAGTGTTAACAATCTAAAGCATGCAGCCACTTTAAAATTCTTCACTAATACATTAAATATTTACTTTAAAAGACCCTATCAATTTCTATCTAGACCTATACTTGTCACATTCTTTTTTTCAATCATGAAAAGTAAGTCATGTTGCCACTGATACTATTGACACTGAGAAACCTCATAACGTAGTTGTGAGTCACAATTCATTACCTGAATAGTCAACAAAATGAAAACTAGGCACTTGCTTATTTAGATACACATACACATATGATTATGATTAGTGTTAGGCCATCTCATTTTATTTCCAAAAGACTATGCAACATGCAAATAGAACTAGTCTTTTAATAATATGGGGGAGGGGGCAAGTTCAGCCTGGTAAACAGAAAACTGATGACTGCACTCTTTCAATATCTGAAGGGGTGTGATGGAAAGAAGGGTGCACGTTTGTTCTTTGCTGCCTCAGAAGGAAGGACTAGGCTTAATGGTTTTAAGTTACAGGAGGGTAGATTTCAATTGAACATCAGAAGGAACTTCTTGATGGTAAGAGTGGTTTGACAATGGAATCTATTACCTAGAGAGGTGATGGGGTCTCTTTCTCTGGACATTTTCAAAAAACAGTGTGGCTGGTGAGCTGCTGGGGACACTCTACCTGTATTTCCTGCATTGAGCAGGGACTGGACTCAAGAGCTTGTACAGCCTTTTCCTAGTCTTCTGATTCTATAAAGAGATTTTTCACTGAATCAATAATCTGGAATTGGGGAAATGGAGGGTTAAAGTGGCTTTAATACATGATAAGACATGGTGGAGTGTATGGGGAGCAGAAATCTGCCAAACCTTCTCCATTAGTAACTATGGCCATTTTTGCACTAGACTGTTATAGCGCTATTATTCCGCTTTTAACATCCTATTGTACCCTCGGGTTTGCAGTTTCAGGAGGGGCCAGCTGTGCCCTCCTGAAACTGCGAACCCCAGGATTCCATAGGATGTTGAAAGTGGAATAATAGCGCTACAACAGTCTACTGCGGAAATGGTCTATGTTTCATAATCATTTCTCCCTGAGGATTACATTAGGACTTATCCCTATGGAGTAGCACATAGTAAATCAGAACTGAAAAACAATGAAGTTTCCCTTGGAAAGATCCGCACATGGACGTCAGCAGGTAACTAGCACTCTAGGTTTGTCTCTTTTCTGAAAAATCTATGTGGATATTCGGTTGCAGCATAACACCTCTCTCAACAGACTACTCATTTTTACAATTTATATGTATCACTTCCTCACTCCCCAAAGCACCTGGATCAGTGAACAATGCTCCAGAAATTCCAATGAATGCCCAAATTTCTATATAAAACAGCAACATTAACACTATTATTTTACTGAAATAATATGACAAAACATGACAACCATTTATTAAAAGATGCATTTCTTCACAGAAAAAGATTGACAGGCAATAATATGAGAACGTTCTATGTTTACCTTTGCAGGAAGAAGGGACATTCTCGCACATCTATAAGCAATTTCAGGGCCTTTCAGCACTACACCATTATAGGGATATTATTCCACTTTCAACATCCAGTGCAATTCTGGGGTTTGTAGTTCACTGAGGCTAAAGAGCTCTTTGCTGAGAATTCTAAAGGCTCCTCCCCAAACTGCAAACCCCAGGATTCCATAGGATGTTGAATGTGGAATAACAGCACTATAACAGTGTAGTGTGGAAAGGCCCTCTGCCTTTCACCATGAAGATTACCAGACCATGAAGATGATCAGATGCTCCAAATGGATGTATGGGGAAAAATGTGGCATAAAAGACATAAAACTTACTTTGTGTAGTAAATTAAAAGAAAACCTGTGTAAGATGATGTACAGATGGTATTTAACCTCAAACAAGCTGTTGAAAATGTCCAGGAACGTTTCAAACCAACGTTGGGAATGTCAGGATAAGGGCTCAGTTTTTCATATGTTGCGGACTTATAAGAAGGTGAAAAGTTACTGGTCTAATAATTTTGTATTAATCCAAAAAAATTTAAAGATAGATTTTGTATTGTTACCAGAAATGTCTTTATTGGGTATTATGCATAAAGAACTGCACAGTAAATATGGATTATTTCTTCAATACATGACAAACATCAGCAAGAATACTGTTTGCTCAAACTTGGAAATGGACTGAAGCACTGACAAGGGAAGCTTGTTAATGTTGCTGGATTTGCTCAAATTGCCAAATTAATGTGGGTTTCAAAGGATAAACCAACTAAATATTTTTTTTGATACTGGAAACTGTTTATAGATTTTTTTGAGTAATGAGAAATCTAATGATGTAATAACGTGGTTCTTGTTATCAGTAAATTAGTAGGATTATTTAGCTGGATCTGTAATGGTAGAATTTTTCCCCTTCTTTTTTATTTTTCTTTTCACTGAAGTTAGGATGGGGGACCAGAGCCCTACTGTGTTTTAGTTACTGGTATATGTCTTTTTCCTTTTCTCTCCTTCTTGCTTTCTTCTGTTTCTTTGATTGTATTTTGATTGTAATTTTGACTAGATATTAGATTTTTAGTGCTAAAAATCAATCAATCAATTAAAAAAAAAAGATTACCAGATGCTAAGGTCAAACAACAGGGTATGCCTATTACCTTCATGGCTTTCCAGCAGTTATCTCCAGAGACATTTGGCTGGACAATGTTGGAAACTGGATGCTATCTAAATCAGGTGTATCCTTTGATCTGATCTGGCTCAGCCTTTCTTTTGTTCCTATGGGCAGCCACGGCAACTTTGGAAGGGTCCTGTCTGCATGCTTATAAACTGTTGGCTGTAGAACTTGAGTCAAGACAAAAGCTGGTGAAGGCAAATGACTGATCCTCATAAGGGAAGAGAAAATTTGCAAAAGCTTCTGGTACCTTTCACGCTTGGGAAAGTGGGACCAAATAGCCCCTCTGTATCTCAATTTGTTTGCAAATCCTGGAAGTCTTACTTTTTTGTATTACAGTTTGAGATTATACCTCAAGTGGTGAAAGATGTCTGTTTGTCATAACATGTACCTACATGTACCTCTACATCTTGCCTTTAGTATGGTCTGCTTTGTGACTAGTCACTAGAAGGCAAACAGAAGTTTAACTTGCAAGGTTGTTAAGGCATGCATTTATGAAGAAAACGCATTGTGGAAGGGAAAATGGATTGATGTCCATTCTCTTTAATACTTGTTTGAACAACACCTTCTGCTGTTGCCATTTGAAAGGCAGCAGCCACAAGCAAGCCAGCAAACCAGCAAACAAACTGGAATACTGCTGCTGCTAAAGGTGAACCTCACCATCAGTAACATATTAAGCAGCTATTATAGCCATTAATAAAGCACCTCGCTGGAAAATATGCCTGAGTTAGAAAATTCTTATCTAACAACAAAACTAACAAACCTGAACTTCTCAAGGCAAAGTGTTGGAGAATTTCTCCTATGCACAGAGAAATCCAGTGAAATTGTTTCCAAGTATCTCTGTCAATAAATCATGCCAAGAATTTCAAGAGGTTGTTCATGCACAGTTCTACGAAGGGGCAGGCAACTAAAACAGGAGCCAGATGGAGCGATGCCTGGAGCTACATCCAGAAGAGCAGCCATATTTGTTGTTGTTGTTGTTTTGTGCTGTGACAGAAGATTTATTGTAGTGTGAAAAGCTTACGTTGCAATTAATCTGCTCATTTTTAAAGGTGCCACATAATTCCCTGTTGTTTTGGGAGGCTAGGCTTGGCCTCTAAAAGCAGCTGAGGTGGATCAGCATCCTGTTACTTCCACAACTGAAAACAGAGTTAAGAAAGGGCAAGAGTAGGAGCTCACTTCTTAACAGGCAACCATTTTGTGGCCTGAAATAATCTGATGGTGGAATATGTATTGCGGGGAGGGGGGTAGAGATTCATTTTACATTTAGTGCACAAGGAGTTCACAGTATGACAGGGAAAGAGCCAAATGAGCCAGCGAAATGAGCCAGCTCTTTCCAAGTGCTCTGGTGCGGCTTCGTTCCAACAACGTTTTGGAAACAGTCTCTTCAAAATACACATTTCTACCCATCCCCAGAAAGCACATTTTATTTTCACATTTAGATGTCATAAATTGGTACATCTTTTTTTTGTTGTTGTCACATAACCTCTCACTGCTTGCAGAGTAAAAATATGCCACATTTCCAAATGCCTCTTGCTGCTCAGCAGACATTGGCAAAGGTGTGAGATCCAATTTCCAAGAATGACAGACTGTATACATATATATTTTTGCCAGCCAAATGGACACAATTTGCATGTAAAAGCTAGCATTTGGGTACAAATTTGGTACAATGGTAAACTGAACACATGGGGCCCAATCCATCAGAATGCATTCATTGCAATGGAATTCGCACAGGTAGATTACCCAGGTGGATTGCCTCCCTTAGGGGGAAAATGGGCACTGGGCTTGGATTTAGCTAAATTGCAGTCTATGCCATTAAAATGTGTTTATATTATTTATTTAAATAACAAATGATCAATCAAAAGACTGAAAGTGAAAGCAAACACAACAAGCATGATCAATAACATAGCAAGCAGCTATTATAGCCACTAATAAAACACATAATTGGGAAATATGCCTGAACATGAAAGTGCTTACTTAGCCACTAAAAAGATAAAGAACACGAAGCTACACAAATTTCTTGAGGAAAAATACTCATTCCTGAATAGCATGGTAGGTACACTGGTCCTTGAACCTTCCCAATGTACCTCAGGCAGAGATGACACATATTAGCAGAGTCTCTTCTGGACCAAAGTGCTGGTAAAGGTTCATTCTCGGGCTTGGAAATGTTACTTTTTCAGATTACAATTGGACCACTGGGCATTTTTGTTGCTGTATGCCTTCAAGCTGTTTCCAACCTATGGCTTGCTATTGCCTTCCTCTGAGGTTGTGAGAGCATGACTTGCCCAAGGACACCCGGTGTCCTTGTGGTTTTCCATGGCTGAGTGGGGATTTGAACCCTGGTCTCTACAGTCATAGTCCAACTCTCAAACCACTATACTACACTGGTTCACCACTGGCCATGGTTGGGGCCCAATGCTGGGCAAAAAGTAGGATAATAATAATAAAGATAATTATCAAATTTTGGAAGTTGTAGTTTAAAAAGTTATGTTTCCAAATTCTAGTTGATTCCTAAGTCTTCACAGTGATGCTCCCCTTAAGAAGTGGTACACATACTGATAACTTTGGCCAGATCTAATCAGCCAGAAGCAACTCATGCCCAGCTGTTACAAATGCAGGCCTGCCACGTATATAACAGCCCACCAAGGATTCACTAAATCTGCTGGTTTTATAGCTTGCCTGGGACTTCCACAAACAAGGGGCTTGTCAAGAATCTGGCAAGAAACACACCGTAAGGCCAGAGGGCTATGTGTTGAAGAGGCCTATGGATTCTTTTGAAGGAGTAGAAATTACAGGCAGTGATATCCTTATTATCTGCTTGAATACCAGAGGTATAAAAGGGAGAGTTCATGGACTATAAATCATAAATAGGAACATCCTGCTTAAGGGAAACTCTCATGAGGGAAACTCCTTCACACACAAGGAGCACAGAAATATTCTCTTGCTTAGTTCCCTTGTATTCCAAAGCTTCCTAGACTGTGAATCTTAAAGACAGAAATATTAATCATGGTAATCAAAGCACAGTGGCTTTTTTTATGTTGCTAAGGCAAAGTAATAATCTACCCTGTGAGATACACACACAAACACCCACAAATGTAGTTTAGGTGGCATCCAGTTTGTGTGCAAAAGAGTGTGTGTGTGTGTGTGTGTGTGTGTGTGTATTGCCTTCACAGTTCAGTATAGTAAAACATTATTTGAAGCAATATTACGATGTGAAGACTCCATGAATAAGAATGAATCATGTGGGAAGGAGGAGCACACTTTTAGCAAAGATTTCACAGAGAAAATGAAATTTGAAAAGAAGATGGAATGGCTGAGATTCAAAACAACATTTACATGTAAGCAATTCCTATGGAAATTGATGCATTTGCTTCTGAGTAAATTTGGTTGGGATGACAGAGTGGAGTGAAAGTGTGAATGTGTGCTGCCCCCCCCCCCCACGTCTAGGCCATTTTAGTAGATACTGACATGTTTTATCATTGAACTGCAAGTGAGTCATACCAAAACTAATATTAAAAGGCTGGGTCTTTTTGGCTGTTGCACTTCCATTATGAACTGCATAGTTGGAACAGCTTGTTCGGCTATCTCCCTTTGTTATTTTTAGGAATCAATCACATGCATTTTTATTCTGGCAAACTGTAAGGACCAATCACTGGCTTTTAAAAGAAACCCTGCCAAAAGTGATGAGAGGTGGTGATCTAAACAAAACATTCCAACAGAATCCTATAGACTTTCATTTAAAAGGTACTCCAGTATGAAATTACCCAAGTACAGATGATACATAGCTATGGAAGTTATCCTGTGTAATTGAAACAGTTTTGAGTAATTCTAGATAGTTTTGAAATGCTTTTATACTATCTTTACTTGTTTTACATTGTTTTAGGTTGTTTAAAGTTGCTGTTTTTCCTGTCTGCACCTCACTCTGGGATCCTTTAATGAAGGCGGGATATTAAAAAATGAATAGATAAATAAGTATACTGATTATGTAGCTTGTGCAGGTAGTAGTGTACAATCCCTGCCAACAAATCCAAGACTCTATAGGCTATACAGTACATCCCTCAGATCTGCAGGGAATCTGTACCTGGACTTACCATGGATAATGAAAAATGCAGATAACAGTGAATGCTATCTTTTTCAATGAGATGAACAACGTAGATATTGAGATGAGTATGCAGCTTTCAGAGGATGCCCTGACAGAGCTTTAGAAGCTAAGAGAAAGAAGGTCTTGCAGCCATTATTTAACCATGTGGTTAAAAAAGAGATGAGGAACAAAATGTTTTCAAAGCACATTTCAGCATGGACAAGGGAACTGTGTATACCAGTCACATGGATATGGGGAATGTACTATATTTCGGAAGACAGAATGGGCAAAACCACCTCTGAGTATTCCTTGCCTAAGAGAACCCTATGGAATTCATGAGGTCACCATAGGTTGACACATGCACACAAATAAAGAAAATAGAACAAAGAACTACATAATAGGACATAAAGATAGCTGTACATAGCTACAGAACAATTAAAAGACTATACTAATACATCATTACAGTAATAACAAATACTTGCAGTTAATGTACAGAGTATCACATATCCAATATCCATTGTGTGCCATCTGTCAGGCACAGCTCCTGATACACCTACCTCTGCTGATGACAGAGCCAACTAACTTGCAGGTCCATCTGAGTTACTTTGCTAAACTCAAAAAGATTTACTCATACGGTAGCCTAGCAAGCTATATCAAACTCCCACTTCCAACATTCCACTTTCCCTTTGGGTAATTTTCTATTTTAAATTATCTGTATCTGACCTTTCAGTTAAAAGTAGTCTCTGGAGCAATTAAAGAGTCAGAAATAAAAAGAAGTAAAAGATAGCAAACAACATTTCAGAATGAAACAAGATACTAACAAATACATGCTGGAAAATGAAAGTTCTCCCACAATGACAGGAAATCTGTGTGTGATCACAGAAGTTGTCTCCATCCCTGACATATGCAACTCAGTTAGTGAGATGGAAGAGAGAGCTTCTTCAGCATGTTTTAATGAGTGGGCAAGGTCAAGCTGAAGGATGGACAACCTCCTTCCCAATAGTGTGAGACCACGAGTCCCATTATTGTTCATCAGGGTCAATGGTGGTCAGAGCTGATGGGAACTGCAGTTCAAGAACACTTGGAGGGCCACAGGATCCCCATTCCTACACAAGATGATCCCGTAGATCTCACGAATTTTTGGTACAGAGGTCTAAAGAATATTAATCAATGAAAAAAAGATTCATTCCCTGAGATTTTTCATCACTACCTGGAGTGAAAAGAGTAGCAACAATATCAAAAAAAGTTTGGTTTTGTGCAATTTTTTGGGTGATTGCTGGCTTTTTGCCGTAATAATAAACTTGTATTGTATTTTTTGGGTGCTTGTCATATAACTTCTGTTTTTGTGCAAAAACCTTTGTATTTTTTTTTTTTTTTTGCAAAATAGTCCCCAAACAGAGAAAAAGCATAAAAAAGATGTGCTTTTTTATCATAATCATGCCCAGAACAGAGGAAGTGTTTAAAAACTTTTCTCTTCTTACATTTGAGAACAAAATAAATGAGGATTTGTATCTCTAGTTATGTCCCTTGCTTTTAATGGTCAAGACTAGTACTGTATTGTGAAGTAGATTATTTAAAAAAAATTCACAGACAACCACAAACTTTATGTATACATTGCACCAATCCTCTACTACTTCTCTACTTGGCATCTTATGAAATATTATCTTGCATTTATATTACCATTCTGTTTTAAATTTGATGTCACCAGTGAAACTGCCCTTCCATCTCCTTTACAGTTAAATTATATTACACACAAAGCTTAATTGATTCGTAAGGAAGACATCAATACAAGTTCACAGTCAATAGTATTAACCAGATTTAGAAGGAAAAAGAAAACAACTCTGAAATGCCAGTGTCATGATGCTCCTTAGCTCAAGAAAAGGTCATCAGGTCAAACTGTCCTGGAGATCATACAGTAAAACAATCTAAAACATTAAAAAACATCTTTGTGTTGCATTTAAATAACTTCTTTAGTTAAACTAACCTTGAAGGGTTAGTATGCACTGCTCATGCAATGGCATCTCATTTATCTTGAACAAGAAACTTAGGTGGATAATGAGGATTTGCAGTTTCTGATATGGGGTAGAATCTCTATGTGTCTCTCTCTGTTACTGTAAAGGCATTTATCACTGTGCACTTTGTTAGCTAACAGCCAGTTATGTACGAACAAACAAAGACTCCGTTATGCAATGGAAGAAAGGCACAGGCCAGATTTTTGACCTCTCAATATTTCTTGGTATTGTTAGCAGAATCAAGCTGAACCGATATGGATGACTCTGTTAAAATGACCAGATAAAATTTATTTCCATATGCTGTGTCTCTACCCTTGGAGAAACTAATTACAGGAATGGTAGTGCCAAAAAGGAGAGGCTAGACTCAGAAACTACAGTTGGAAATACAAGGTCACAATTTTATCTGTATGTAGCTGTCAACAGTACGATAAACACCACCACACAAATGCTAATTCCAAGCTGGTCAAGAGCTCCTTGTGCTAAGCCTGCTGTTGCCCAAATCTGTGGGGAAGCTCCCTCCACACTGCCTTCTGTTCCACATAGCCTCCTGCTGATTTAGGGCACTAAGTCTCCCTCTCTGCTTCACATCCACCACCTGTGACAAATAAACAAATGCAACTTGAGACAATTCAAAAGTCTATGTGTGCCCCCCTCCCCAGTGCTAGCAGACACAAATCAACATGGAATGAAAATAACATGAATCACAATGACTCAATTTAAAAAATCCTTCCTGGCTGGCCTGCACAAGTCTGGGGTAGCATACTTGGAATGCAACAAAGTTATAGAGAGGAACAGTGGGTCACACTGATGCCAGCTCCAAAATGGCAGTTCCAAATGTGCTACAAGTTCCCTTTACATACTTATCTAGATTAATATGGCTTCGAATTTTACCCTTACTGGACTAACTGGACTAGAGAAACACTGCTGTTTAAAAATAACAGCCTCCCTTTCCTCAAGCCCTCATTTTCGAAACACGAGCTGCCAAATTAAAAAAAAAAATTAAAACCTATGGAGGAAATGAAAATTCAAATGGGACACCACATCTGCCCCTCTCATGACCCAGTTGTCCAGTAGTAAGTTGGACATGGACTCAAAGGCTGAGGAACAAGTGACACCAACCAGAGGGGACACCAGTAAACATCACTGGCAAGGCAGAGACCTCAAAGCCCAAAGCTGTGAGCCTCTCCCTTCTGAACCTGGATCAATATTGGTAGTCCTTGGACCTAACTCCAGCATCGAGGCATCATGCCATTCTCCAAGAATCACAGAATACTTTGAGTCAATGTGCCAGCATAACAGCATGCCAGACATGAATAGGCATGAACTCTTGGACAATTGAGAATCAGTAGGCTCTTCCTTTAAGGCCTCCAAGCTGAAAAAGGCCAGTTCCTCTTTAAAAAAAAGGGGGGGGAGGGAGGGAGCAAGGAAGAGAGGAAGGGAAGGAGAGAGAGAGAGAGAAAAAAGAGAGGGTGCAGACTATTTTGGAGCTTGAAACAGGTCGGGGTGGGCTGAAATGGACCTTCTATGTGCCCTGTGACATTTTTTTCAGCCTTTTTGTCATGTCAGTATTTGTGTAACCTGTCAGTGTTTGGGAGAAAGCACAAATGGCTGCTACACACTTAGCCATTATCCATCCCTGTGTTACCCCAACTATATACTATGTCCAGAGGATCATAATTATTTTATATCAAATATAGTGAGCCACAGAGATCTACTGGAAGGACGCGTAGGCAGTTTAGCCATGGTTACATATCAAAGGTTAGCCCTGTTTCCTGTCACACATCCTAGGTGAATCTTGAAATAGTTCTCACACACCATTTGAATGGATTTTCAGCAATAATAGTGCCAACAGGAGACAAGAGGTCTCTGGGATCAAATTAACATTGCAAACTGCCAGGAATGTGACACCTTGGAGGTATGCATCCCTGGATGAGATAGTCATCTTGCAGAAAACTACAAGGATGCCTGGCTGTATTTTCTTTGAACTACAAAGCCGAGATCCATCTTCATAAGAATGCAGCCATCTGGTCCCCAGGACATATTCAGCACTATAACTAGAACTCCTTTTTCTCCTCCATTTCAGAGTTCTCCCAGACTTGCAAACAATGCCTCTGCCAGTGGAACGCTCCCCTCAGGCCCGCCCCCTGAGGCTGAGTTGGGCTTTTCGCTTGTCTTTTCTCTGCCGAAGACTTCAGGATTGGTACAGTATTACCGAAACCCCTATGTCTCTGTCTCTCTTAATTTTCACCTCTTTCTAATTTCTATAGCCTCTTGTACGATTGCGTGAGTGAGTGCAGCAGAGTGACTGTATGGATTTTAACATCTATTTCAATAAAATACTTAAATTTGAACAGTTAGCCTGATTCTCTGTGATCCAACTCCATAAAGCTGGGCTCAAGATCCTTTTATCCTGCCCTCTTTGCATTGCTACAGCAGTGTTCATAGCTAATTTTCCCCACAAGTGATAATTTTGACAGGTGTTGGGAATTCCTTAAGGGACCCCCAGCAAGTAGGGTAACACCTGCTTTAAGGCTTCATGTTTTATGGGATGAAATGAGTCTGGGAAGTTTAGTGTAGTCCCAGAGGAATAAATAAATGGTTTCAGTTGAGTTTCAGGCCTCGCGAGAGCAAGTTGTTCATTTGGAACAGTCCCTGGTGTTATAACATCCATGCTTGCCATCTTGTATCCTGTGGTTCAATGATACCACTGACTGGTATGTGACACTCATTGGCTATGGTCCAGATTCCAAAAAGAATGTGAGAAATGCCACCTCTGAGGGTTTACCTCAGATGAAAGTCCTCTTACAAAAATTATTTCCACATGCTTTTAATAGATGGTTAATCAATGGTTATAGATTGTTAGAGAGGCTAGCAAGTCAATACATTACTTGCTGTCATAGTTCAAAACTATCTTTAACATTTTCTATTGACATACCCATAATAATAACCATCTATAACATGCCACCCAATCACTTGCTACCTCCAGTAATCATCTTTAATATTCCATAACCCCTGAATATACTGCATCACTAATTTTAGCCTGCTAAAATATTTCTGACACCCTCTCGATGCATACTGAGATTTTCATTATGTCTTTAAAATGGTGGCAAGGACAGGGGAGTTAAAAGCAAGAGAACCATTCCATGGATTGATTTGGGTCTGGTTTTCCTCTTTGGGAATGAAATAACCATGAAGCTACGCCTAGCTAGTGGTCTCATATCAAGCAGTGGTGAGAAGCTGAACAAGGATGTGACAGAATGAGCAGCCAGCTGGAGGCTCCTCATTTCACCTGATACCTGAGAAAGTAGCATTTATAGACCCATTGTAATGTGTCACTGAAGCAGAGCAAAGAGCAGCCAACAGCTCTTTCCTTAACCAAACTATCATGGTGATGCAGATATTAGCCACACCCTTGACTTGACACTTCTGGCATCTTAACCTTCTACATCTTGGTTGAAGTTTAAGACACAGAAAGATCTTCAAGTACAATAACCTCTGTGCTCTCTGCAGTGCCAAATATTCACTCCTAAAGCTCTCAGAACTATATCTAGCAGTGTTAAGAAGCTTAATCTGGCTTTCCTTGCTGTCCCATGAAGCTTAGACTGGGATCTGCATTAGCCCATCAGCAATTTTTTTGTTCTGTTACTACCATCATGGTGCTTTCAAGGGGCTTGAGGGACTCCTCCACTGTCTGCTTTGGGAATCCTTCAACTATCCAGCATGCCAGCTCTCCCAGAATAAAACAAAAATATAATGGTTGAGTTATTTTGAATGATTCATGCATATTTTGTACAGCACATGCTGCTCTCACACCTCCCCATTATTCAATCATACACGTTCATCATATCTTCCTGGGAGTGAATGATGGAGCCACCAAGGGCCTTTTTAGTTGTCTCTCCCTCTTACTTTTGCACAGGCACACACCCTGCAAGGCAAAAGTGTAACTTATTTCTTTAGAAATGCAACCCTAACCAATGTTACTCGAAAGAAAGTGCCACTTAACTCAATGTGATTTAGTCCCAAAGCACTCTAGCTTGAACACAGTATTGTTAAACATATCGGGGATTACTTCTGAGTAAAATACAGGATTGGACTACATTTGTATTCTTTAGTCAGACAATATGGAATGGGAGGTTTGAATCTACAAAAGGAATGTCTACTTTTTTTCAGCACTGCGAGCTTATTTTCAGCGAGGGTCAACTTGCTTTCCACTTTGTAAAGCAGTTTGATATTAGCTCTAAACTGGAATCAAGTACATCCATTAATAAGCCTCTATAGGCCTATCATACATACAGCCATGATCACTCTCATATGATGAGAAAAACCAAAATTAAGCACTATTGTTTTATGCCTACTTATCAGTAATACAGCAGAAAACATGAATTTAAGTGTACAATTACATGGTTCCTCTTTATAGGGAAGGCTAGACTTCCCAAACATAAGTTGGTATCTTGAAATCTCTTAATGTCCTACTGTTTGACTGATTTTAAAAATCTATAGGTCACTTTTGTAAGTGCTAGAAGATGCTAAGATTAAAAACATTTCAATAATAAAAATAAAACTACTAGGTCTGAAATCCACCACGCAAATAGAAGTTGACACAGTGAGACCCAGGGCTAAATGTAGCCCACAGAGCTATTTTTCTGACCCTGTCCCTCCACACTGCCCCATTTTTTTTTGAAAAAAAAAAAGTGAACTGTGGCTCCTGGAAACCTCTCATAAGCACTGAGATTCCTCAGGACAGAAGATTGGCTCCGGGACCTATCCACCCTACACTATAGCAACAGCAAGACAGAACAGTCCAACAGCAAATATCAATTAAAACAGAAACTTTCCATCATAGTGTTTTGGGGAAGCAGTGGTTGGAAATGTTAATTTCCTGGATTGCAGTTCCCAACGGCCACAATGGCTGGTGGACTGTATAAGGAGAGATTAAAAAAAAGTAACTTTATCAACTTGGGATGTTGCCAGGAGAAGGAGATAAAAGGAGGTGTTAAATATGCCAGTATGGCAGACCTGATCCAGCTCCTCTAACAGGTGCTTTTCTAAAACAAGAGACACAACAAGCTCTTCTAAAAACATCAGTTAAAAGCAATAGAACATGCAGCTTGGCCCATGGTCTACTTTGGAAGATTGTTCATGGACCAAGCAGAGGGAGCACCTCACCTCCAAAATATCAGAGGAGGATACTGCCTGCTCCCCAGACCTGTAGCCTATGGGCTACCTTCTTTTCCCATACCATTCCATAGTTATGGAGCAAGCACAATGAAGCCCCTGCTTCTTTTCAGAAATGATGGCTTGTCTTTTACTCCTTCATTTGCCCCAAGAGGCACTATGTGGCATCAAGAATCACTGCACTGGTTCCCTGCGATGTGACTTTCACAGGTACAGATTCTCTGCCAATGTGATCCAAGTCCTGTTTATGTGCACAGTCAGCTGACAGATGCTTGTTAGTGGGCTGTCCAAGGGAAAAGGAGGCTACTTGTTAGGGAGCAGCTGCTTCCCAGTTCTTCTTGCCAGATGCTTATCAAGCAGCACCTGGAAAGAATTTAATCATCTGGTGTCACTTTAAAATATAGCAAGAGCCTAATGCTTTCTGAATTTGAAATTTTAATTTATCAGTGTTACGCATGATAATTGCTTAGGAAAGATCAGTAATGATCTACTTCAAGTGGTTCTTCCAATGTTTGACTCAGCATAAATATATATCTAAAAATAAAATAATTACCACTGTTTGGATACGATAAATATGTGGAGCCCTCTAATTGCTTTGGTATGGGGAGCAATTATTTAGACACAACCAAGAATGCAGAATTAAAAACAAAAAAAGTGGAGGCCCCCCCAGCAAATTCACTATTTTTAAAAAAGAAGGATAATACTTTTATTTGAACCAATTAAAATGTCTGCAGAACTCTGGCTGGATGTTAAATAACATTACAAAGTGTGTGTGTGTGGGGGAGACGGGGAGAGAGAGAGCGAGATAATGAGTGTGATATTGAAACCCCCAAATCTGTCATTTATAATAGTTTCAAGATCCAAGTGCATGCATTGCTGAGCAGAGTTAATTAGATTAGACCGGTGCAAAACAGGTTTCATGAGGGCTGATGAGAGAAAAAAAGGGCAATGATGATGATGATGACAATGACAATGAACATCAGCATCATCTAGCAGTTACTGAGATCAAAATTTATTTATCTATTTATTTATGGTGGGAGACAGCTTATATATTATGCCTTTATCTGCAATGACATACAGTTATCCCTCCACTTTTGTGAGGGTTCAGGGCGCAGAACCCTCATAAAAGTGGAAAAAACACTAATAAGTCCCCTTACCACTTCCCATTCACTTCTGCCCCCCCTTCTGTTCCCATGCAAAATGGAAGGGAAAGGGAGTGGCAGAAAGCTTGCGTGAGTCTTCCTTTCCCCTCTCCAGAGTCCCCTCCTTTCCTTTTCCATGCAAAATGGAAGGGAAAGGATGTGGGGGAAAGTTCATGCAAACTTTCCTTTCCTCCCTCCAGAGCTCCCTCTGCCTTTCCTATGCATTTTGCCTCACCCGCTGACAAATCATGCGAGCCTTCCTCCTCCCCATTCCTTTCCATTTTGCCTCAGCACAAGTTCTTCACATTGGGGGAATGGCCCTTCTGTATTGAAATCTTCCATTAACTAACTAATTAATTAATTAATTAGTTAGGTTAATTCTTAACTGACAACAGCTGTGATAATGGACTCTCCCCATTATCCAGGCAACATAGCTGAAGGGGGACAGTTTCCTCTCCAGGTAAACAAGTGGTTAATGAGGTGTTGGGTTTATCGGGGTCAGCATCACAAGGAGCAACAGCAACCATGAGAGGCAACTGCCCAGCCAGCAAGACCAGCTGGTAGACAAGGTTCAAGGGAGAGAGTATAAAAAGCCTCAGAGGACCACGAGGGAGACACACACACACACAAAGACAAAGGGGGACAAAGAGACCTGAGAAAGCGCAGTTGCAGGCTATACTAAAAAAGTCTAGACTCCCAGTTCTCAATAACCATTTCAAGCATCTGATCATGAGTAGAATAGGAATGTTTTAGCAAGTTGCATTAGGAACTTAAGTTCTTTTGAACCTTGGCTGAAATGACTTAAACTCTGTAACTCTGCAACTGTTCTAAGGAATGCCTGAAGCAAGGTGTCTTTGTGTATATGGTACTCTTTTGCCAATGTAGATTGTGTGCTTAGAATAAAAGTTTTTCCTTTTACATATTTCCTCTGTCTATGATCTCCTCATGTGCCTCACTCTGTACATGCGTATTTGGACACAGACAGAATTTTCATCGCTCACAAGGATATGGGAAGAGAAAGTCTCTGCAGAGTCAAAGGTAGAAGTCTTAGGCCATTTCCACACTACATGGAAACCACCTTGGGTCAGATACCAGGAGAAAGGCAGCATACAAACATAGTAAATGGATAAATAAAACATTGTTATACTGCTATTATTCCACTTTCAACATCTTATGGAATCCTGGGGTTTGCAGTTTAGGGAGGGGCCTTTGGAGAGGTCTTTGGCCTCAGTAAACGACAAACTCCAGAATTCCACAAGGTTGGTAAAAGTGGAATAACAGCACCATAACAGTGTAGTGTGGAAATGACCTTAGTTAGCTCCTCAGTAACTTCCCACTGAGTTAGTGAGCCATGGGGATTAAATCTGTGGGTGGTGGAAGCCTAGGTGATCTTCAGGGATCCCATCTCAAGAGCAGAACACAGGATTTAAATATGATGACATTCATATATAGGTCACGATATAATACCAGTATTTGGAATCAAATTAATTTAAAATAATAGATTCTATTATATATATATTAGATTCTAATAGTTTCTAAACAATAGTAATAATTGTGTATCACTGAAATATTTTTTCTTATTAATTTTTTACTAACCAGGTAAATTTAGTTTTTGACCATAGGGATAAGATAATAAGAATTATTAGCAACAAAGTTAATCTAGGTTTTGAATAATGTTCTAATAATTAAGTACAAGTATTTACTAAGAGTTGTATGTGACAAGAGCAAAACCACTTTTTAGTTATTTGTAGGGTTTTTTTTTGTAGTTTTAATAGATGTTTGTTGCTTTTTAAGGTATTTATTCTTTTTTAAATGTATTGTATTATTATTATTATTATTATTATTATTATTATTATTATTATGTGTTTGTAATTTTATGAATTGCTTTACAGTTTTGTTCTTTTTTGTCCCCCCCCCCCCTTTAATAAAAATAATTTTAAAAAAGAACAGGAGACAGGATCAGGATCCAGAAAATACCTCCCCCTCTCCTTGGCAGTACCAAATATAAAAAGTGAAATGATGATAAATCAAATAATTAACCATTTGCTGTCCTTTCATGACACCTGGAATCAGCTACCTGAGGCACCTATTTCACTCTCCTAACGCTAGGGCTGGCTGTACTTCACAAGTGATCTTATATTCATTTCATTACAGATGTTAAGGGTCATGATAGCATTGCATGTCACACCAGGGATCACTTTGGAATTACATCTGATTGTAGAAAGCAATCGACATGGAAAATCAAGCTCATCTGTGTTTTCAGGGACAAAGTTCATTTGTAAGAGAAGGACTGCATTGCTGGAGATCATAAATTCAACCCAGTATTATTACATTAATAGGATCTTCTTGTATAATTAATAGATGAGGTAACTTGAAAGATATAATTACAAGGAGACCAAAGAGTTTCAGTCTAATTTATGGACCTGGCACTTTATGAACGGAAAGATCAGCTCAGGGACAAGAATATTTTGTGGTTTTCTTACGTGACCTGCTCTTCCATTATCCCACTGACACTCCACAGACATTTGTGTGCTCAGTCATTACTTGGTCTTACTATTTCATTTGTATCCTGGTGTGATGGAAACCTGTTAATGAGCTACTTCTTTAGTATTTAACCTTCAGTTCCTGTCAGCTTTCTTACATTCTCTTCTAAACTCGTTAAGTTTTACTATAGGGACTCTACGATAGCTCCAAACATAGACATTCAAATGCTTTTTTTCAGGTTTAATAACGGTGCACAGCTGAGATTCAGACAGCTCCCTGAATGAAATCACTTAGGCCATTTCCTCACTACATTGTTATAGTGCTACTATTCCACTTTCAACATCCTGTGGAATTCTGGGGTTTGTAGTTTACTGAGGCCAAAGAGCTCTCTGACTAAGAATCTTAAATGCCCCTCCCAAAACTACAAACCCCAGGATTCCATAGGATGTTGAAAGTGGAATAATAGCGTTCTAATAATGTAATGCAGAAATGGCCTTAGGTGGAAGCTTAACAACAAAAAACAAATTATTTATTAAACGCCTTATTTATAATAAGCATCAAGCTTGCTCGCTACTTTGTATCTAAGTCTCCCTGAACTCGCTGCTCCGTTCATTCTCCAGCTCCAACCACAATTGCTAACCACAACTGACTACAACTATCTACTCAACTGACTGTCCAACTGTCCAATCTCATCCTTTTTCTTGCTCAAGTCACACCTCCCAACATACTGAGAGCTCAACTGGTTAATCTACAGAGTGAGCTGTTCCTTCAGCTCTGCTGTCTATCAAACCCAACAACAGGCTTTAAGATTCAGATTTCTCTTGAGGCCATTTTCCATGAAGTGGATGCAGACAGCCAAGCAACCCCAGGCTCTTAGCTCAAGAGTTATGGCAGGTTTAAAAGTCTTTTTCTTTCTTTACCTTGACCTCCTCAGTTGGCAGCAACTTCTGAACCAATACCTCTTTGTTTAGGGTCTGGGAAACATGGCTTTTGGAATAGTGCCTAAAATATCTATGCTAGAGGGGACATATTGGCTATGAGGGACTGTGTGTGTGTGAGATGGAGTGAAAGGTAATGCAGAAAAGGTCATTTTTCATTTTTTAAAATAATATCTAGACTGATCTCTTATATATAGAAAAAGTATGAAATCTTTTTTTGACAGTCTGAGCAGTGAAAGTGTACGCTACACAGCAGGCTTGAATGACACATTGGCCCTAGGCTGAAAGCAGCACGCTAGCCACATATCAGGGGCCTACCAGGTACTTGATAAACACTGGGCTTATTCAGGATACCTTGGCTGAATTCTGGAAAAAGCAAAAAAACATTATTTTAAAAACTTTTAACAACACAGTTGGGGTGCTTCCATATTGTTGCTGTGTGCCTTCAAGTGATTTCTCACTTAGGTGACCCTAAAGGAAACCCATCATATGGTTTTCTGAGGTTGAGAGTGTCACCCAGTGAGTTTCCATGGACAAGCAGGGGATCAAACTCTGGTCTCCAGGGTAGTAGTTCAATGCTTAAGCCACTGTACCACACTGGCTCTATGCACTGGTTCTTTGCCCACTGAGGAAAACCAAATTCTAGTTCATCTGTGTTTTAACTGCAGTGAAGGACAGAGTGTTTCTGAAAATATACAGAGTACCATTTTCCTCTGGAGAATGGTATCTGAATAAGTAAAAAGAAGAAAACAAAAGCCACCATCACTTCGCTACATACGGTTGGTATGATTATAGGCTGGGACAGAAATTGTTCAGCCTCTCAGCTGTTGTTGAACTACAACTCCCTAGCAGCCCTAGCCATTGGCCGACAGTGCAGAACAATGAGAGCTGCAGTTAATGGGAGCTGGACAGCCAAATGATTCCCACTTCTGCTGAAGGCCTAAGATT
The DNA here is from genome assembly GCA_030412105.1 of Cyclura pinguis. Lineage (NCBI taxonomy): Eukaryota > Metazoa > Chordata > Lepidosauria > Squamata > Iguanidae > Cyclura > Cyclura pinguis. The sequence continues at coordinate 124,348,180 of CM059604.1, read as the reverse complement.
CCAATCCAATGCCAATTTGCCCAAGATTAAGTCCCAGTGAACCATTAATGACTTGTTTCTAATTCAGTAAGCACACATAGGCTCAGGTTATGTCCTATGGCATGAGGTTTTAGATTTGTATGTCAATGCACTTTTACGATGAATAAAAGGTCTCCAAGTTTATTTTGTTTATTTGTTACACTCTATTTCTATGCTTCCTCCAAGACACTTGCAGGGGCGTACACGGTCCTTCTCCTTCCCATTTCTCCTCAAAGTATCCCTATGAAGAACGTGAAGCTGAGAGAGACAGTGTCTGGCTAATCAGTTCTAACTGCTGCTAACTATGGAGTCCCCACATTTCTACTCTGGTGCTTGCTCCTTCTAGATTAGAACTGGCACTACAAAACTGCAGATGGACAAAACATACTGATTACAAAACACTACCCAAGTCAGATTTCCTATGTGGCCATCCTATTACAAAGAACAGCTGGCTTTTAGTGGTGTAGACTTTTCCATTTGGGATAAAAGGGAGGCGTGTTCAGTCAAGTTAGGGCTGCAAAGAGGTCAGCCTTTTTTTTTGGGAGGGGGGCACTTTCTGCATTCTCACAGTAGAGAAGGGAATGTATTTAACATGTGAAATATTGACTTAATGGAAGTACAGTTCTCACTCCACATTTGTGGGGCCCATTTTCTTCATTCTCACAGTAGATAAGGGAATGTGTTTAACATGTGAAATATTGACTTGATGGAAGTACAGTCCTCACTCCAAATTCATGGTTTTGACTTTTGCATATTTGATTATTTGCATGGTGCAAATGTGCCTTCCCTCCCAATTCTCTTCCTCCCATCCCCTTGCCTTTTGCCTAGGCATGCACGTCTTCTTCCACCACGGAGGAAGGCACACATGCTTGCCCTCCATTCCCTTGCCTTTTGCTGGGTATAGAGAAGGAAGGCAACTGCAGCTGGGCAAAAGGCAAGGGAATGGGGAGGGGAGGAATGTCCACACCTTCCTCCTCAGCATGTGGTGCTCCCCTTTCCATTCCCCTGCCTTCTGCCTGTGTGTGAAGGAAGGCATGTGCGCCAAGGCAAAGGGCAAGGGAATAGAAGGGGGAGCCCCAGAAGGGAATGGGGGGGACTGCAGAGGGAGTTATTAGCATTTTTCCACTTTTGTGAGGGTTAAGGCCAGAACTCTCACAAAAGTGGAGGGGCCACTGCATTATATAGTCCGCTATATAGTATTCAGTGATATAAAATTACTAACAATCATGAATGCCAATTCTCCAGATGAGTCAACCCACTTCAATGGAATACAAAAGAAGTATCTCAGGAAATTAGAACTCATCATATTATCTGTAAACATTTACAATTACTAAAACGAATAGCAGAAACCATCAAATATCTGCTTAATTCAAACAAAAATCTGCTACAATAATGTATAATAAATAGGTACCCTGCTTGAAAAAAAAACTTCCATACTGTCATTTTGGCAGACTTATCAGTTAAGTTATCAAAAAGAATTTGCCTAGCAAACTTATTTTTCGTTCAGCGTATAATATGGTGGTTATGCCTTTCTTGTCCTATGGTAGGTGATCTTCTGCCAACTTCAGGATATCAAAAAATACTTGCCCAATGTCACAAAACAGTGGTACAGCTTAATATTTTTATTTTTTTTAAAAAATTACTCCATTTATATCTTTTCCTAGCATGATGATCAGCAAATTTTGACATTTTTTACTTTCTGAAAAGCTCAGAATGGGGTTGCCAATACATTACTGCCAAAATTTCCTTTTTTTATGGCTCAGAAATTGGATACTTTAAAAAAACAGTAGAAAAAGTAGGAAAAAAAGCACCTCGGAATTTTAACATTCATATTTGAATGGCAACATTAATCACACTTTGGACCCTCATTGTACCTAATATTTGAATAAATATATCTTCTTTAGTTTTTACATCACACACAAAATATGATCAAGACGATCAAGTTAAGGAAAAATGAGATTATTTTCTACAGCTCATAATTCTAATCTTGGATTCTTCCAGGAGCAATCAGGAATCAATGTTGCTTTCTTGCTCATGTTTTGAAAGCTTTTCAAAAACTGTTTTTGAGCTGCCCCTGTCAAAACCTTTAAATTGGATGCACGTTGGAAAGACACTCTTCATTAACTTCATTAACAGCACATCACTGTCTGCTACAATTTTCTGTCATGACCTAACAAATGTATTATGTGTTATGTATCTGTGGCAGAAAGAAACCTCTAGTAACTCTAAAGAAGATTACTTGAAAATCAGCCTCATGACCTAACCAAGAAATGACTTTCTACTTGGAATAAATGCAGCACCAATAAGCAACTAAATAAACATGCAAACAAACTTTGATCAAGATTTGTAACATGGGTAGAGATAAAACAGAAACCAGGTGAACTTCTTGCACGAAACTTTCCCAACCCGATTTCTGTGAATTTTGACACTGGTGAACTGTTTTTTTTTTTTAACCTTCTAATACTTCTTTTACTTCCTGTGGCACTTTAAAATAGAACACATTAAGCTCACCAGGGGAATCTAGTTCTGACATGGCTCTGTGTTTCTCCTCATAAACGGAAAGCAATCTGTCCAATGAGGAGGTTTGAGGAACAGTAATTTACTACCTCAGTTGTAATTTTTAAACGCTCTCCCACTGCAGGGATTGAAGCTTTCGTTCTATAATTATAGAGGAATCAAAAGTCTAGTGCACTAATGTATTGAGTTATGATGCAGGGTATTTATAATAGTCACTTCTCAGGCATTATATTTTTTAATGTGTTGGCATGGGGTGACTGCTGAGAACAATCCTATGTGCACTGTTGCTTCATGTCTGTGGACAGTAATACCCCCTCTTTTTAAAAATAATTTTCACAATATAGCTATTGCAAAAATCGAAGATTCTCTGGATAATTGTTTGCTCATCAGGTCTGCAATTCTGCACTGTTGTTGCTTATATCCTGTTTACTACCGCATGACTTAACTAGCTTAATTGTATGTAGATTAGAACCCAAACCTGGGTCTGGGTCCTTTACTAGCATACAGATTTTTTAACAAAAATGCTATCATCTTTATATGATTGATTTAGTACATTTAGTAACCATTCCCTGCCTAATGGATGTTCAAAGTGGTATCAAAACGAAATAGTACAATAATAGAACTCAAACCATCACTAAAAGCACAAAGAGAAAAACAAAAAACTTCAGAATTTAAAATTAACCAAAACATGGAGAAAGATATTAATCCTGGAGAACATCATGAAACACCATTAAAAGCTTGATTTTTGTTGTTATCTGTCATCAAGTCAGCTTAGACTTATGGTGAGTCTATCAATGATAGCCCTCAATGAGCACAGTTATTAGAAGCTCAAGTCCTGCAAATTTGGGCCTGCAGTTTCATTGATTAAATTAATCCATTCATAATGGTAACATTCTTTTTTATTGTCTTTGACTTTACTAAGGATTACCATCTTTTCTAGTGAGTAATGTCATCTCATGATATGTCCAGAACATGATGGCCTCGGTTTTTCAGTTCTGCTGCTAGTGTGGATTCAGGCTACACTTGCTCTTGGACCCATTAATTTGTCTTTCTGGCAATATATGATATCTCTAGAACTCTCCTCCAGAAGCATATTTCAAACGAGTTGATTGATTGCCTGTCAACTTTCTTCATTATTCAGTCTTTGCACTCGTCACAGAGAAATCAGATATACCCCAGCATAGATGATTCTGACTTTGGTGTTGGTTGATATACCTTCACACTTGAGGATCTGGTTTCTTCCTACTTTCTCTTCCAACTATTAGGCTCTTTCGACACCCTACCTTTTAGCAAAGACGTTCGGTGGGGATGCTAGCAGCAGCTCTGCTGGGAGGGGAGCACAACAGAAGCGTTCCCTTCCACACCAGCTGGCTCCTTGAGGAAGGGAACACGATGGGCATGCCTCTTCCTTCTGCAGCACAGCCGGGTACCTTCCCAGGCTGTGCTGGGGCAGGAAGCCCAGCCATTGCATCTCAGAGGAGGTAAGTCTGGGATGGTGGTACGATCACATGTCATTGATGGGGAAAACGTGTCAAGGATTTAATCTGTGATTGTGCCGCCTGGGGATGGGAGGATGGGACTGCAATGGCATCATGCAGAAGCACCATCGTGGTTCTGTCCTTCTCCCATCCCCATTGAGGGATGGAAGGGTGATGCAGAAAAGGCCTTATTCTTCTTCTGCCAAGGTACAGACAAATTTAAGCTACAGAAAATCCCTACTGAACGCCTGAATGTTGAGGGGGGGTGGTTTGAGTGTGTTGAGCATTGTGGGGGAGATGATTGTGTCAGGAAAGTTGAAAGTAATAATGTCAGAAGCCTAGTTTTTATGAAAAGTCTAGATTCCTAGCAGAGGTGGAATGCTTGAAGTAGGGACACTAGATTAAAATGCATCCTTCCTTTTCAGGGAGCAATGGCTGCATCAGATAGTTGAACAGCATGAGTGGCAAGGCTCCAGATGGGAAGCTACTGAACACCAGCAGTAGCAGTGGGAAGTAACACTGGTGGAGGATCTCTCAAAGGCAATAGCAGTGACACTTTAGCTAACTCTTGGTAGTACACACAAGGAGGCACAAGTAAACCATCTCTGAATGTCTTTTATCATGAAAACACTATGATGAGACAATCCAAAATGAAGTGGTAGTGGTGGGCATTTCTACTGCTGTATGAAGAACAGCAAAGGGAATGCAGTCTGATCTCTCTAGTGATGAAGATGGACCATTGGGTACCTATAAGGGAAATATCCAGTCTTTAGTTCCAAAGAACCCAACCTATCAAAATGGTGGGGCATATAATTGCCTCCCAGTAGTTGCAAATAATAGAGAATCAGATGTATACATTTGTAAATTTATAAAAACATATTATAAATTCACGTGTTTTGCCATTTAGAAGAGGCCTGAATGTAAAGCAAAATAAATCAGGAGAGGCAAAATTACTGGAGAGGGCACAATTAAGAGTAAAAACTTAATTTTTTTTTGTTTGAAATATGCTTATATCACCCTTTAATTAAATCATCACAATCACCACCAAATCATCAATAAACCAGAGAAAAAACAAAACAAAAAATAAAAATAAAAAAGACACAATTCTGCACAATTTTTTCTCTATTTGTAGGAAATTTGTGGAAAGCGCATGACAGTGGTATTGTGGAAATACTGCTTCACTGTTGTCAGCTATTGCAATTCACTGGAAGAGAAGAGAAGCTGTGTGAGTAATCAGCTGTCCAAGGGTCAAGAAACCAAAGAGTCAGTGGCCAAGAAAATCAAAACAGGCAGACAGATATGCAAAAGAGCTGTCGGGATCTAGTTCCAAAGGCCCAGGAAGCAGGTCAGAGTCTCTAAGGTGACTAGGGTGCCCTTTCCAATGAATCCAGCATAAGTGTTTGCTGCCTGCCTTATCTTGGCAGGCTGGTTATCCAATAAGAATGGCTGAGGCAGTGCCACTTGAGATGCAGGTGTGTCGTGCTGCCTGAGAAGAAAGACAAGAGAATTCTATCTAGACAATCGAACAGTTTGGATTGGCAGCTAGATCTCACTTTAATATTGGTGATGGGCATGATCTTCCACCACATTTGAGGATAGCAGTCTGCTTTAGACAGTTCAGTGTCTATAACAGCTCTGTCCTCCAACATCTTGTTACCACTTACGTGCTGCTCCCCCGATGCTCACTTGCTGCCTCCTGAAGTTCCAGTATAGACCAGGCAACAGTGCGCATAGGAAAACAATGCACATATAACGGCTGCTATGTGGTACATGTTGCTTGAGCTAGATACCTCTCCCTCCTCACTCAGCGTGGACTGCCCTGGGAGAAGGTGACTAGGTGAGAAAGACAGATTTGACTTGACTTATTGTTTTTGCAGCACTGCACTACACAGGTTGCCTTCGTATAAATACACAGAATGTTAATGGTGTGTGTAACATTCTAGAGAAGGACTGAAAAACCCCAAGTTCAAATTCCAACTCAGTCTGAAACTTCCTAGGTGCCTTTGGACCTGTTACCGTCACTCAGCCTGTCCTTACTCATTGGGTTGTGGTGAGAAATGGGAGAAAGGGTAAAGAAAGGGGAAGAATTGCATATGCCACTTAAAGCTTCTGGGGGAGGTGGAGAGAAAGACACTTAGAAAAGAAACAAATACAAGGAATGTATGAGAGAGGAAAGGGGGGGGGGAGAAAGTAGAATAGTTCTTTTGGTTATTACTAAGTACACCTGAATTCTTCCAAAGAGTCCAGGGTATTCAGATGGGTTAAACTTTTATCTGCACAGTAATCCCGATTAAGATGAGATACATTGTCAGGCCTGCCCAAAAGGCAGCAAATCATTGAGCAGGGACTACAACCATGGGTTGGAATATTTTATCCTTGTTTCATACAAGCTGATGTTATATATTTTGTATTGTTTGTTGTTCAGTGAATTCTTGCTTTAAAACTCATGCTCTTGTTGAAATATAAACGGCAACAATTAACAACAATGGAAAGCAGCTTAATTTGATGCGTAATTACCCATCATGCACGGCGGTGGGCATGGTTGGCTATGTGGGGGCCTTGTTGCCAAGCAATTAGCACATTGGATGAAAACAATGTCATCTCCAACCAGTTTTCAGCAGGCATTCTCTGTCAATTCTCCCCCCAGAATGGCTCTTATCGAGTCCAGCCCTCATTCCAGAGATGAAGTTTGAATCCATGTCGTTCTGCTCCCTTGCTCTTAGTACAACCCTCTTTGCCAAGTTCTCTTGTTTTGAAAATTGACTCCACTACAGAGCAGTTACAGAAAGAAGATTTGACACATGGAGAAGAAGGGTCTCTAGGGCAGACTGACAACACAAGCCATGCAGTCCATCATTTTTAAAGAGAAACACACATGGTTTACTACTGTCCATAGCCAGCCGGCAGACATTTAAAGGCTCTAGGGTACAATTGTTGTTGGCGGCTCTTTCAATTAACTCCTACCTTTGTAATGCGCTGAACCTGGTCAGGACACAGGGGGATATTTCCTCTGCGCTCACAAAACAGAGTAATTGGAAATGTATCTTTGGTAGATGGTACACCTGAACAATAGGTAACCTTTCCCCCCGTTCCCCTAAATGATAAATTATTCTTTCTTTAGTGCTATATCTCATCAGGTCCGTGATTCTTGGCAGTAGTCAGAAAATCTAACAGAATGTGAAAAGTTGAAAGGAGCAGGGGAGGTTCACCTCCAAATGCCATGCTGCATACTATTTAGATTTGTCAGTTTCAGGGTGTAAGAACAGCCATGCTGATGAACATGCAGCTAAATTTGCCTATCCTGCTTTCTCCAAGATTCATTTTTTTTAAAAAAAGTCTTAAATGTATGAATTACAAAATTTATGAAGACAAGTGTGAATTTTGGTAAGGAAATAAAGGAAAAATTAGCTACCTGCACTGGCCAAATTCAGTTGAAACAGACATTCCCAGTACAAAAGAGATCATGTTGTACCTGCCTGTCATACAGAAAGAGACATCTACTTTATTTCAGTATGCCTGAATACACATTCAACATGGATGAACACACAGTAACTCAAAGCTAGTGCCATAGCTAAGTCCTCAGCTTGGATGGGTGACTCACTCACCTTTACTTTCTTCCATGTTCATTAAAAAAAAAAACCTCAAGTCCTTCCTACTAAATTTATGAAAATTCATTCCTGAAAGTTTTTTAAAAGCTCTTATTTTAAGAAACTCAGCAAACAGAATTCCCACCTGTTCCTAGCTGAATCAAACCAAAGGTAGATCCTAATTTAACATGCTACTATAGATGCCATACGCAGCATTATAAAGTCTGCGAACAAGACCAGACAGCAACCGCCCTTTCCCACTGTTAATATCACTGTTGTTATCCGGTAACAGGTATTCAGTGCCTCTACTATAACTAGAATTCCAAACCACAACCCATGCTGGCTGAGGCTGATGGAAGCCACAATTTTAAACATTTGGAGAGCAACAGATTGGGAAGGGCTGTACTAGATGTTGTTGGTTGTAAACCGCTGCAACATGAGAAGTTAGAGCCTGTCAGTCATAACAGTCCATTGTGTGGTTTTCTTGGGAAACCACACAATGGAATGCCTGTGTGTGAAGTATGGGCAGAGTCAGCTTTAGAGCCCAGAAATGCTGTGGGAAATTATTCTGTGCAGGAATACACATTAATTTTTTTTATATTAAAATTGTATTGTTTTAAATAAAAACCTATTTTTTTCATTATACACATTATGTAGAAACATACCTTTTGTATATGTGTTTTTGAACAAATGCTAATCTTTTGGAAACAGTGGTTTTGTGTGCAAATATTATGTTTTTATGCCTTCCTGTTTCTAGAAACTCACATTGTGTGTTCACATCAAAATTGTGTTTTTTTTGTATAAAGGAACATGATTTTTGCACAAAAAGTGTGTCTCGTGCAAAAAGTATGTTTCATACAATTTTTAGAGCTATTTTCATGCAAACTGCCCCCCCCAGTGGTTCCAGAAACACATGAGGTTTTTTTGTGCAAAAACCATGTTTGTGTGTACAAAAAAGCCACAAATTTTGCGTGAAAACACAATGTATATTTCCAGAAAGTTTTTTTGTGCCTAAATTGTGGGAGTTTTGCACAAAACCTGATTTTCATGCAAAAAGTGTGTCTGCTTTATGTTTATGCAAAAAACTCACTTGTATTTCTACACAGAATAATTTCCCAAAAAGAAGCTGTGTGAATCCAGATGAAAACTGCAAAATTCTCAGTTCTGTGTTATTCTTCCTGACTGGATTTCCTGAGTGTTGGGAAAGCCAGTCATGAAATGAATAACAGTGAATATTTTTTCTATCTCCAGTATGCACAGTCCAAAATGACTGCCATGAACAGAACTAGGGTAGATGGTTGAGGAATTTAAGCTTTGTAAACTCTGATATAAATTGATCTGATCCACATCTCCAAGACTAAAACGTAAGAATTTGGTTAATTGCTGAATGTTGTACTTCCTGGATACTTCCTGGATGTTTCAAAACGGTTAAAAATTTGAAATACATCTTAATATTCAAATATATATTCATAAACATGGCCTACCCTACTGTTTGGCAGAGTGAGGTGACTGCCTCAGGCACAATATGCAAGGAAGTAGCTGTAGAAGTCTCTCAGTTCTTCAATTTGAACTCTGCCCAGCCACAGAGTCTGGGTTGTATTTCCTAAACTATAATCCTGCCCTCAGCTATGGTGGAGGACATTATACTTTCACCAATATTATAGGTAAGATTCAGCTGCCAACACATTGAGTTCTATGCATGGACAGGAGGGTGAAAAACATTAATGTGTTTAAAGAAAATTGATTTATGTATAAAGGGATGGAGCAAGCTTAATAAGTGAATACATGCAATGTAACCAGAAATAGAAGAACAGCTCCATCATGGTTAAGAGTGAATTGTTGACCAGGAACTCTTATTCTCAGTATTATCTCTGCTATAGACACATTAAGAGGACTTACAAAAGCCATAGTTTATATGCTTTGGGGAAAAGATGAGGTATAAATAAAGTTTAATCACAGTCATTATTGTTTTCTTCATTATTCTCTCAATCCTTCCCTTTCCTCCTCTAATATGGGAAATTGTATTACCATAATTTTAAAATTTCCGTTTTTTTTCTTTGGGACATGAATTCCTCAGGATAGCTACTGGCTATGCTACCTAGGTGATTTTGGTAGTTCAAAACAGTAACTTTTTCAAACTCTGAACCAATCAGACAAGTTGGTTGTAAGGTTATGTTTTAAAATCAAGATTCCTACAACGAAACCTTGGCAAATATTTCTCAAATATCTCTTTCAGCAAGTAATTTTATGAACAGGTGAGCCTGGTCCACTCTGCCAGTTATGCATTTAATGTCCTCTCGACAGCACATTCCACTCTTAGCACATGAATGTTAACACAGAGCCATCAAAATTGACAAACAACCTAATTTTCCCATCAAAATCCGAGCCACAGCTGTACAAATGCACATGCAGGCGGCTGACTCTGGATAGATCACACACTTCCACCCTTTATTGATGAACCTTCATAGCTCACTGTTGGCTGGACTCCACTGCAGCCATCCATTTATTGTGCAGTAATATCCTAGAGTCTGGGTTTTCTGTCATCTCTCTGTGGGCTCTCTCTGGCTTTGTATTTGTAAAGGCAGAAATTGCTTTCATGTTTTTTCCTCCCCAGTCCTCCTCATATCATTTGACTGACCCCTTTAGCCTAAAGAAGATCTCTTTGTATCCACCACTAAGCTATCAAAACCGCAGTCTATAAACAGACAGCACTGGAATAATTAATACAGCCAGCATTTTCTTTCTCATTAGGAAATGGGGGAATGAAGAAATTAAACATGCATCCAGCTTATTCTGGAACCAAATCTGTATCACCTTCACAGATAAAAGCACATTTTTTAAACACCTGTACAAACTGTGTTTAACACATTGTTCCTTGGGTGACGTATTTACTAGAAGCAGGTCCTGAAGCACAATTTCCCACTAGTCTCAGTCAAAATACATTAATCCGCTGGAAATTTCCCAGGGCAATATTATCTCTCATGTGCAGGCTATATTTCTCACTTTCTGCTGGGGTGGGGGTGAGCACGGGGATGGGCTGGAAGGAAGGAAGAGATGAATCCTTGAAGACGTGTTAGAAAACTGACACACTACAAAGTCACAGGTAAACCAGCTGCTGTTTATGTGATGACTTCTTTTTCATCATCATAATAGCAACGTGGAAGGGAGAGAAATGCACACCAAGGCACTCTCTCTCTTTTAAAGGTAGTTATCTCTATTTTTTGTTGGACTCCTGATTGCTTTGAAATGTCACGGTTGTCTTTCACTAAATGTCTCATATCAGTGGTGTACTTTCCCAACAGGAAGACAGAAAATGATGCCCAAACTCTCTCTCTCTCTCTCTCTCTCACATACACACAGTGCATGTTCAGTATTAAAAGCTTGCCATACGTTTTCCTCGCCTGGACATTCAAGGCTGTATCTCCTGCCATGCTATATTAAAAGGCCGTATTAAATGGTTCTGGAACTCTTGCTAGCTGCCATTGATAACTGCCTGCCTTTGACCTACAAGGTTAAAACACTAACTTCTTCTTGCTTATACTGTCAAGCTCAGGATGATAAATGCCTCAGTCTAAAAATAATAACAAAACACCATCACCTTTACAACCAGGTTTTAGATTTTAAAAGAAATGGTTAATGTCCTAAAAGCAGGACAGTTTTTTTTAAAAAAAGAAAATATAAATTTGGCCAAAGAGTGGACATCTTAAAGGAGCATGTCTATAAAATTTATCGTGCAGGCAGCTCGGTAGGTATGATCTTGCACATTAAGGTAATGGACAGCACTGTAGCCTTGGAGTGCCAGTTTCAGGCTTCATTCCCATTAGACATATGTACTGTTCTGTTCCTCTCTTGCCTTCACTGACTTTACCCATGTTTTCTAAATAGTGTAGTATGATTTACAGTCTTTCAAAGGAAAGAAGTAATGTTTCCAAAGTTTCTTCTTAGAATTACACATTCATCATGTTCACACATTTCAGCAGCCTAGATCTGGCAAGGAATGCCCCTACTGTTAGTACTTTTGGAGAGAACTGTTTCCAGAAAAAAAAAACACCTTTTTTTAAAAAAATATTTTTAAGTTCTACTTGCTAGGTCCTAGTCCTGATAAAGTTTCAATCTCTTTCCAATGCTAACTTCTCATTTTTGGGGATGGTAGGAATCAGATTCATTCACTATTCCTCCTTGCTTAAGATGGGGCCCCACCTCTTCTTTGCATCACTGTCACTGCTGTTCATTCACTCTCTACTCCCCTCTGGATCCATTATTACTGGGGATGCTAGTTAGAGAGTTGGACATGGAACCTATTTGCCACTTCTCTAGAAGGAACAGAACAGCCTCAAGAAACGCTTGACTTCACCCACACTAAGTCCAATGCCCTTTTGTGACAGCAATGGTTGACCCTTGTGCATATATAGAATGCAGGAACTGATAGACCTTTGGTCTAATCTGTCTCTTCTTATGACCTTCAACTATCTAATTTCTACCAACATTCAACCTGTATGGAAAACTAAGAGCACAAGGAGAGTTGGCAATACTGCTTCTTTTCTTCATAGCTACCACTGTTAGTATACTTGATGACAGCAGGTGAATATTCAGTGACAGCAAGGCAGAAGGAGGGAAAAAAAAAAGCAAGAGGGCCAGAAAGCTCCAGAGAATGGTTCTTGTCAGATGTCTTATGATGCTGATATTTACACTTCTGCAGGGGTTTTCAGAATACTGGGAAAAAGGGTGTGAGGTTAGAGGAGAATGCAGAGGCACCATGCATACACACAAACATTAAAGCATCATGGAGTATTCCAGCCTGCCATTTCATGTCCTGCAGGTGTACAGGTTCCTTTTGTAGTGTTAAGGAACATTTACAAATAACAGTGCAGCCTTGGTTTTCTACTATGTCTTTTAACTGAAGTAACAAGCATCTACTTCAATTTTAAAAGCAGTTAAGGGCATGCTGTGGCAGGCTGAATGAACACAACATGGAACAGAAGGGTATTACTCAAATAGCACTGTGAGAAGAAAGGTCTTCCAACTACTCAAGCTTCTCTATTTTTAGTGTGAAATGTCTGGAGATGTGTGCATTCTTAAACACTGTTTTCATGGTATGTACTACTGCTTCTTCAATGTGTGCTTGTGTACACTGTGGAATTTGATTTCCTTGCTTCGGTAAAAATCTGAACACTTTTCTGAGTACAAAATGAGTTTAGAAATTCTGAGAATGATTGAATGTAAAATGTGGCGTAGATAGACATGCACAAATGCCAAAAATATTAATGCAAATGAGCAAGTTTGCAAGGCTGATTTTAGGGTAAAGCAACGTGAAGTCTTAGGGGCTGTTTACGAACAAGAGGAGAAGAGACGAAGTAGGGTTTAAAAAGTACAATACATTCCCTAACTTAGCCCACAAGAAGGGGGGGGGGGCAGACGGAGCTAACTGCAATCTGCAGATAAAATACTCTCTGAAAAAGAAACAGATTTTATAGGTGACAACAGTTATCCCTTCTTGGTCCTGTTTGACTTTCCTGAGAAAAAGCTGGGCAGTGTTATAGTCCCAGCTGGAACTGTGGTAAGAAAAGGAGGATTAACTGATCTAGGTCCTCTAAGCCAGATCAAGACTTTAAGAAACACAATGGACTAATAAGATTCTCTGGCCAAAATCCTGAATTCAGTGTGTGTGTGTGTGTATGTGTGTGCACACATACGTGAGTGATTTCAGCTGGCTTGGTTAAAGTTGGATGCTAATCCTTCCTCCAGAACAAACTACCTTTGGCATTTGATGTCTTTTTAACGAATTGGAGGCAAGTAAAGACCCTTATGGTTTGCTCAATTTTGCATATTTGACAATCTTGCACTCTTTCAGGATACTGCATCATTTTGCTGACTAAAGCTCACCTGAGAGAGATTACTGCTGTATGCTAACAAGGATAGATATGTGTTGAGCTGATAACCTTGCATCACAAAGGTGATTTTTCCTATCTGTCCCATTTCCAGTAGAGAACGCACTGTTTGCAAACCGCAAGGTGTCATATTGGGATCAATGGAACCTTGATTGGGAGTATTCCATTGTGTCCAATAATTCATTCAATATTCTTTATGTACTTGGAGGTGGTAGTTTACAGAGCTGCATTCTCTTAAAACATGTGCTGGCTACAGCATTTGACTAGGAGAGGCCTTCTCAGATTGCTCTTCTCTGTTCTCAACTGGTTAGTCAAAATGGTTCTGTGTATACATACATAGATACTCACACCTTCACATGTCATGTCATGGCTGTGGGATGGTCTGCAACAGTTCCTCTGTTCTGCTTCAGCTTGATTGTGCCACATGCTTTGGGAAGGACAGATGTCATCCCGTCACACATGCCATGGCCATACTAAGAGCAGAATACTGCAGTACAATCTATAGGAGGCTGCCTCTGAAAATGTACAGAAACATTAGATGGTGCAAAATATGGCACTTAGGGTTTTGTCTGAGGGCCCCTTTTCAAAGCAAGACACATCATATGGAAAGCAGGATTGTGCTCAGAGGAATCAGGCATGAAAATAGAGGGAAGGAACACCAACAATTTAAGATATATAGACAACACCATATTATCTGCAAGGAACAGCAAAGGTTTGGAATGACTACTGATTAAAGTTAAGGAAGAAGGAGCAAAAGTATGGCGACAGTTGAATAATAAGAGAAAAATAATGACCACATCTGATTCACATAACTTTAAAGTAGATAACAAAGACACTGAAACAGTTAAAGATTGCCAGTACTTTGGCAGTCATTAACCAAAATGGAGACTATAGCCAAGAAATCAGAATAAGACTAAGATTGAAAAAGGCAACCATTAAGAACCTAGATAAGACCCTCAAATGTAAAAATATATCATTACATACCAAAGTCAGAATCATATAGGCCATAGTATTTCTGATTTCTGTGTATGGTAGTGAAAGCTGGACAGTGAAGTAAGCAAACAGCAAGAGAATCAACTCATTTGAAATGTGGAAGAGTTCTACAGATACTATGGAGTGCTAAAAAGACAAATGAATGGGTGTTAGGGCAAATCAGGCCTGAACTCTCTCTAGAAGCCAAGGTGACTAAGCTGTTATACTTTGGAAAGATCATGAGAAAATGTGACTCAATAGAAAAGCAACAATTGTTGGCACGGTAGAAGGCAGTAGGAAAAAAGGAAGACCACACTACAGGTGGACAAATTGAGGTTTTTTTTCTCTGGACATATGATGAGATAATGTGGCTGTGATGTCATGGACTGTACTTTTGGTGTAAAATGTTGTTTAATTTACTATCTACCTACCTACCTACCTACCTATCTATCTATCTATCTATCTATCTATCTATCTATCTATCTTAAGGTAATTTGATTATGTGCTGTGTATGAGAGGTAATAAGGTAAGGAGATGTTGTGGTGTTTAAGGAGGGGCATTTAGAATTGTCAGCCAGAGAGTTCTTGAGCCTCAGTAAACTACAAACCCCAGAATTCCACAGCATGTTGAAAGTGGAACAATAGCACTGTAACAGTATAGTGTGGAAATGGCTCTAGTTCCATTACTCTAAGACACAGCTTTGACTTATAACTTTTTTGGACTACAAGTTCCAGAATGCCTTAGTTGGCATGGTCCTTCGGAGCTGTTGCCTAATAAGGCAATACACAGTTCTGAGAGCTGCAGTCCAAAGAACTAACTTCTGAAAGTTCTCCTGTAAACATTACACCACAATGGATTTCTATGCACTGGGGTTCTCCTAACTGAAGGAGACATGCATCATCCCATTCTGAATATATCTATATACATATATCTGTAAGACCCAATACTGTCAGCTCTTCTTATTCAGTGAAAACACCCTGTGATCACCCTTCACTCTGTAATTTAAACCATTTTCTTTGGCTGGAAAGAACACAATTTTTGTAAAGTGACATTGTACAGGAAAATTCAAGGTACTGCATTTTTAATCACATTGTCAAACGATCTTCAGCTCTAAGAAAACTATATTATTTCCTCCTACGACATGACTGGCTCTGGATAGTCAATGATCTGTAGCTGGGTTGCTCCAGTGTGATGTATTATGGTTCTTACAATTTGCTGCAGGCAGAAATCTTAATTAGGGCCTTTCCTGAAGAGTGACCTTCAGCAACAGCATCACTGAACTGGTATAAAAATAGACAAAAGGCCTAATGCTATTAGAGGAGCTCCGTTAAATACAATACCCCAATTGTTATTTGCTGTCATTATCAAATGAGTTTTCCAACCATCTTCACCGGCTGCAGGAATGAATACAAGCAGTGTCTGCAAGCTGACAGACACTTATTTTTAAGCCCAGGATGCTTAGTTGCCCACCTATACCATAGCTGACTGAATTAATACTTTTATATGGGGAGGGCGGGGGGCGGGACAGAAACACATGCTATGTACAGCCCTTACCTCGTGTTCCCATCTGAAAAAGTAACACCATGATAAAGATACACGGAGTTGGCTTTTTCCTCCCATTGTGTGAAACAAACAAAAGCAGTGTAGTGGGCTTCCATCTGAGTATAGCATAAGTATAGCCTGCTCGTTTGAAGGCTCACCCTAACACTTCCATACAAAATCTTCACATAAGATGCAGTGGCAGCTGGTCCCCTTCAAGAACGGAAAGGCAGTGGCCAATGGGAAGGAAAGCTAAAGTCAACAGTAGGCAGTGTCTGCTAATTCTGACTTTGCCCCCTTCCTTCTCTTTTGCAATGACACAGCAGTGTAGACCTTTAACATTTAAAACCTAAGTGAACTGAAAGAACAGTCCCATGTTGGTTTCGGTAGGCCTCCACATAATGATACTTGAGTCTCTTGTTTGGAGAGGTGGCCTAAATGACCCTTTCTCGCTACAGTGGAGAAGGGATCTTGTCCTAAATATCATAAAGAATCAGCCTCTACTGACAAGTTGTTTGGGAACTCTGAGCATTTGGTGTTTTGCACTGCCTAAATCAGCATTGCAAATCAATAGGGTGACTTGCTCATCCAGACATTTCTGCCGCCTTAAAAAAAAGCTCCTATCTCATTCTTCTCAGCTGAGCGCTCTTTGGTGACGAGCAAAGGGGTGACATACACTTCAGGATAAGGAAATCCGATTTCAGACACCACTGAGTTTGATAAGCCACTTCAATTTTGAAGATGAAAAAAAATACTTTGAAAATAACTTGGTGGAACTTTCCAACAAGCTCTCTGCCTGTGCTTTCCCTCCCACACCAAATCCCAACAGCTGCCCTCACTCTATAGCATTGCTTTTTTCATGGAAGGAAAGGAACCATAATAACACAGAGAGCTCAGAGGAGGCCGTTTCATCTCTCACACAAATCATCTCCTCTATTTTGTCAGCATAAAGAAGCTTTAGGTATTCAAGTCCCACAATGAAGTAAAAATTATGAAGAACAAATCCATACACCACTCAAGTTTACACTAACCACAAGCAACATGCTTAGTGGGACACTGAATATTTATATGAATCTAATCCACAG
Organism: Cyclura pinguis; assembly: GCA_030412105.1. NCBI lineage: Eukaryota > Metazoa > Chordata > Lepidosauria > Squamata > Iguanidae > Cyclura > Cyclura pinguis. The sequence continues at coordinate 124,331,096 of CM059604.1, read as the reverse complement.
CATTATTAGCATTGCCAATGTATAGAATGTTTATACCAGTCTAGGCCACAGTATTATTATTTAATATTTTAATATTACCCAAAGTTAGCAAACTTTTGCAGCATAGTTTATGTTAAAATTAGATTTACATGGATTTTTGTCTATGGTGCAGGCTCCTTCCCCTACCATCTGCAATTGAGGGTATAACCTAGATTTCAACAACGGATTTCCCCGTATGAACCATGAGGGACCTGATGCTGGATCCTTTTTCACACTACAAAATTATATCACTTTATTTCACTTTAACTGCCATTTATTTATATATTTATTTTTATTTATTTCATGCACATAGGGATCTAAGGTGGCTCATAAAAGGAATCAATAAAACCCAACAATAAAATTTTAAAAACAATTAAATCCATTACATTAAAACAGTACACAATTATTTTGAAAACATACTTTTTTTTAAAAAAAGCACACACTCCAATATAAGCCCTCATTATAAGCAAATACATATTAAACAAAAAGATCTTTGCCTGCTATGGCTGCGTCCTGTGGAATCCTAGGATCTGCAATTTAGGGTGAGGTAGTTAGAATTCTCAGTCAGAGCTCTTCTAGTGACTCGACAAACTATAAAGCCCAAGATTCCACAGGATGTTATGATAGTAAATCAAATCAAAGCACTATAATTGTGCGGTGTGAAAAGGTCCTGGGCTTTATGGAAACATTTGTCTATATCCTACTGCTAGAATCATGTTATGGAGAACACACCACTCAGAAATCTCAATAAGAACTTTATTTCTTGAACGTGCAAAGAACTGCTATATGAAACTCTCAACTATTATCAAGGTACAACTAAATACATTGACTGGCCTTCTGTATTGCAGTTATATCTTCGTAACTTGGCCCATTTCCGCACTAGCCTGTTCTAGTGCTATGATTCCACTTTCAACATCCTATGGAATCCTGGGGTTTGCAGCTTAGGGAGGGGCCGGCTGGCCCCTCCCAAAGCTGCAAACCCCAGGATTCCATAGGATGTTGAAAGTGGAATCATAGCACTAGAACAGGCTAGTGCGGAAATGGGTTTAGAATTATGGATCTGAAACTGCTCCATAGTCAGTAAGACTACATAGTCATGACCACGGCACTATTTCCATTATAGCAAATGCCCCTCCCCAGCCCCCTTAACAAGTTGGATTTTAACTTAATTTTGACTAGATTTTTATTTTTAGTCTGAATGGTCTCTCTTCATTTTCCCACAATAAATGCAATAAAATGACATCCAGACTTGAAGATATTTCTGTAGCTGATCCTTGGCTTTGCCAGCATTTCATTCACATGCTCACTTTTGAAAAGAACAGCTTTTAAATAGCCTGTTTGGTTTTAAGACAAAACCAAGCAATATAAAAGCATATATGTGCAGACACAATACTATGTAATGTGTATTCAAATGTATTGATAACATAAACTTATATTTATGAATGCTGTTCAATAGCATCTGAGCTCCAAAAATAGCACATAAAATATTAAAATGAACAGTTGCAATACAAAAATATTTTCACCAAATGAAAAAAAATACTGACTTAAGATGAGATAAACTAGCAGCACACATACATAACAAATTTAACTTCAAGAGCCTGGATTTTAAATCCACGGTTTAGAAGGCCTGTGTGAATAAAAGGTACTACTACTAGTGCACCTCAATTTGATTACCAATGACAGAATAATAACAGCATCAGTGGCTGAATTGTAAGTGAAAATAACCCTTTGTTCCCATTTCCCCCTCTTATCTACAGTCTTTTAACAGCACTCCTGGGGACAACAACCTATGAAATAGATTAAAAGCCTGTTAAATGCTATTTTCGGCTTGGCAGATCACCAAGCTCAGATGTAGCCTTAAGCTTTGCTTCCTTGTAAATATAGCAAGTTTACTATAGTAGTGTAACAACAATAATGTGCCATACAGAGGATGAGTAAAAAAAACAACTGTACAAACAAAATGCTTTTAGGTCAGTAAACTAAAATGGCAACCTTTTGAAGGTGAGTAGTAAATCACGGACAACAAAGAGGTCCAACAGAAGATTTCCAGTATTAACATAACAGCAGTGGGATCAGCAGAAAATGTTGCACTATGGATTCTCCTGTTTAGTGCTCTAGCCAGTTAACCATGCCTTCATCTACAATAGCCCATTTGAATTCCTCCTTTTTCTGTGCCTCCCTCCTCTCAAAAACAGTTAGTCAGCATACCAAGCCACAAAGCATTTTCAATCCTTATTGGGCTGGTTTCGGAGTATCTCTGTCAAATAGTCACACAGGCATGGGGGGGCGCACCCCAAGCAGCAATTTTTTGGGGGGCATGCTGTGGCTCCTTGCTTGCCCTCCCTCACATGCTGTAACCCTGCCCCCTGTGCATCGTAGCCGTGCCCCCAAACACCATAGCTGTGCCCCCGTGCACCATAGCCACATTCCCACACACTGTAGCACACCCCTGCGTGCCATAGCCATGCCCCCGCCCCTCTGCCCACCCTTTCACCACCCCTCCTCCATGCATTCCAAGCTCCACCAACTGCTGCCAAACCAGAGCCTAAGTATAGATTAGGTTAGCTGCATCATTAACCTGTTTCTGCCATTTTTCACACTATGCATTGTGAGAAGAATTGAGCAACAATTTTAGAAGAACCACAAAATGACTTTGAGTGCTGAGTGAGGGCCAACTTTGTGTGTGATTGTTTACTATCTCAGCACAAGAGGAAGTCATCTTGGTTGAACATAATTTTTTAAAAAGTCAGCTTTAATGCCCAGCTTTTTGCCAATGTTCAGAAAAAGATTTGGGCAGTAATCCATAAAGTGTTAGCACCATCAGAGCTGCACTGATAATGTAGTACCACTTGCTGGCCAGTTTGAGGGGATCATAGCATCGTCTGTAACAGCCAGAAAATGAATGCCTTCTAACCAGCTCACATCATCTGTTCTTTCAAGATACACAGAAGGGTTTGCCCTAATAACACCTACACCCATTAAGGAGCATAAAACAGATTTGATGATCTTTCAAAACAGGCATTGATGGGTATTATTGAACTATTTCTTATCCCCTTTCGCCTCCAATGGTTGTGTTTGCATGCTTTAAACCCGATTCGTTTTTCTCATCTGCTTTAAAGTCACTCTAAAATCTCACAGTGAACCTGAAATGACATCGTAGATAAATTGTAGGATTTGAAGAAAGGAGACTTCACTTCAGACCATTGTTCAGCCACGAAGCGCACTATGCTGCTTTGGGAAAATCACTTTCTCTTCCTCTAAACTAGCAAGACTGTACAGCTAACATGCAGCTTCCAGAAACCTTAGGAGAATGGTGGGATACAAATGTGCTAATTAATAAGACTCACAAGAAAGGGCATAGTATTTTTTTGAAAAACAGAATTTAATATTTGCAGAAGACAACACTGAAAGAAACCTCTTGTTCCCTTAAGATCTGGTAGTAAACTGAGGACTGCTTGATATGTTAAGTTTTAGATACATATCAATGTTTTATGAGTGTACATCGTAAATAACATACACAAATGTTCACAAACAGGTATATAATGAAAATACAGTCATCACTGAAGCATGTAATATGCAGACAGCATTCAGTTGCCTGAATTCTGTGGTCTAAACTGACTAGAGTAGATTCATTGGGTCAGTGGCCTTTATCTACATGTTGACTCACCACTTAACAATTGAATCAATAGGTCTATTCTAGCTGAGTAGGGTAACCAACAGGATGTTGACTAGTGACTCCTATCATGTGCTGGTTCTCACGATGGGAATCAAAACTCAGTTCCTTCTCTGGCTCTGTTCAGATGTAATGACAAACTATGGTTTCTCATTACAGGAATAAATTTAGGCAAGGCTTTGGCTTCTGCATTCCTTTAACATCTATCTCCAACACAGGAGGGCATGGGAAACACGACAAAATTTTAGAGGGTTCAGAAGGGCACTTTGAGTAAACCTTCAAATGTTAAATAAATAAATCAGCCTTCTGGGAAGTGCAGGATGCAGCAGGGGATATGATCCAACAGAGGATATGCACAGCCCTGAAGCTTGAGTAGTTCCCCTGGCTGCCAAAGGTAGTTTCTACTGCTGAATATTGCTGCTGAAGGTAATTCCTTTTCAGGTCTTGCTTCACATCTCTGCTGCCTTACAGACTAGGCAGAAATATGGCAGTACCCAGCTTTTCTTCTTAGTTTCATTCACAAGAAAGGAGCTCATTCTGCTTACCCTGAAGACAGCTTACAGTGGTTCTAATCAGAACAGTCACCCTTCGAGTCTGTGCTCAGGGTCAACTGTATCATATTCCTTTAAAGTATTCATTGGACACAACAGAGATCTATCAAAGACTTTGGCCATTTCCACAGGATGTTACTATAATGCTACAGCAGTGGGCTGTTATTGGTCCAGGAGCCATGCTTCTGCACAGTGTCATCGCTATCCAGCTGCTATCCCATCCCCAAGCACTGCCAAATCACCATATTCTATTTCCAGAAAAAATCTGTTAAGAGCCTCCTATAGTGCTTCAATCCTGTCAGCCGTCGTAGTGGAGTACCGTTATAGTGCTTGATAGTGTTTCTCATTGTGGCAGATCCAGCAGTGGGTGGGCTCTGGGCATGCCCTGCTCATCCCTCCTTCAGTGACTCCCATGGTGTGGTAACTTCCTATCACCTCTCCCTGTTTATTTTAAATGTTTCCTTTGAGTCAAAAGGAGTCAAAACTTTGAGTCAAAACTTATTTTTTTAGTATCTTTTTAAACAGGCGAAAGTGCAATAGTGTACTGGCATATCATGCTGTTACAACTCAGGGGTGGTGGGGCAGCGTGAAGGCGGAGCGTGGGAGTTGCCGAGGACACTGTAATGTGGAAGGAACACTGGTAGCAATACCGCTACCCATCTGTGTAAGGGGGAAGGGTGCGGAAAAGAGCATTCCCAGCTCGACAGCATTGTGTGAATGGCAAAGCCACCATTATAATGGCATAATGTGCTAATGGCCTCTAGTGCAGAAATAGCGTACTAAGCCTGACCATTTTTGAAAAGCATAGAAATGTATATTATAGTTGATGGTTAGGCATGTTTGAACTGGTGGGAGGTACGTCTGCATATGTGTGTGGCACTTTAGTATTTGTTATGATTTTTTATTTATTAAGCAATGAGAAGCAAAAAATAAAATTACAAGAGGCATATTAAGTAGTGTATCCATTCTTGTAACTCATAACTGGAGATATTGAATATCATGGGGGAATGCCACTTTTGCTTTTAGCCTAGCCTACGTCATTCCCATTCTTCTCCACTTTACAAGCATTGTTACCTATAAAATATCTCATAAAAGAGCACGTCTGAGTATTCAACAAATTGCTGCGGGGTGTTTCCTGTCATGGTATTAACACCATATGGCATGCCAATGTTTTTTTTTTCTTAAATGTGCCATTCTGCAAATGGCTCTCCAGGGGTTTTCAAAAGGATCTCAGCATCTTCATAATTAAGCATTGTTGCTGAGGTTCAAAGCCAACAAGCTTTTAGCAGAAGACAGTGTAAAACTAGTAACCTCCTAGCAGTTGACTGGATGAAAGCACATATTAGAGATTTGTTTACACAACCAAGCTTCAGAGAGTATTATTTCAGGATTGGCAAACTCATGAGGTATAAAACAAGACATGTTAGTGCCTAGGTACCATATATTTTAATGCTTTATTCCTGACTGTGAGGTAAACAGAGTTCTCAGTTGTTATCTCTGATATCCACTGTGCCTTGGCTCAGCAATTGGTGAGAGGCTGCATGTTCCAACTACCATTGCTCTGGCCTGTGAAGAAGAGAGGATCAGCCAGGCACAGCTCCCTTACGCCTAGGCCCAGATCCACAGCGCCTTGGCCCAGCAGCTGGTGATAGCTCCTTCCTCCATGTTCCAACTGCCACTGCTGCAGCCTCTGAGGAAGGGAAGAGCAGCTAGCATCTGCTGCACCTTTTCAGCCTGCCATTCCCCTTTCCTTGTGTGTCTTATTTAGATTGTTATCCTGAGAGCAGGGAACTGTCAAATTAATGATTTGTAAGCCACCCTGGGAGCCTTTTGGCTGAAAGGTAGGGTATATATAAATAAATAAAGGGGGAGATAACAGTGAGATTCCTGCATGCTCCATTGGACACTGCCATCTTCAACCCCTGATCAAAACTAAACTGGAAGCCCACATCTCCTTCCTGAATACCCCATTGGGTGGATAAGGAGAATCTTACCCTTTAGGGAATTAGCGGGCTTCAGAAGAAAGGAGAGGGATTTTTTTTTCTCTATCAACTAAAATGTTACATTAGTTAAAATGTAAATTTATTGGGCAGAGCTATCGTTTTTCATATAAGTATTTATGAAAACTACAAGTGGCCAGCATCACCTTAAAAGTACCATTCTCTTATATGGGAGGAGAGTGACTCTTCTAAAAAGCTGTGCCTGCTAAGATAGCCAAAATTAAAGAAAGCATGTCCTTTTTTCTTAGAGCCATTGGATTTATCTATTTATCTATCACTTAAATCAGGGTGGGAATCAAACAGCCTTCCAGAAGTTGTTGGACTGCAATTTCCATTGATTCTAGCCTGCATAGTCAATTATGAGGAATGCCTGTATTTGCAATCTTGGGGGTTGTGTGATTGTGTTAGTTACTGGGACAGAGCCTGGATAGGCTGTTTAAGCTGTTCTCTTTTGCTGCTGTCTCAGCAGCCTAGTGTTACTAGGTAGAATTAGCTGGCCACTTAGTGACATGTAGGAGTTTCCCCCATTGTCACTGTGTCGCTCCGTATGGCAAAAATGCCTCTAAAAGTTCCATGTTTTTGTTCCTGTACAAACCGATTTTATTTTGGAGAGCTACACAATGTTCATCCCAAAGTATTTCCTGAGACCTTTCAGCAGTACCAAGGATTTTTATTCCTACTTCCCAGGTCAGTTTAAATTAACCTAATATTTTCCTAAATGAAATGTGTCTCAGCTTGGCTATCTATTTGTATTATCCCAGAACTAGCCAATAAATATGTCAGTAAAGCCAGCTATAATTTCCAGAACACAGATTCAACAGGTATCACGTAAGGGAAAGGGGGATGTTTGCATCTAAACAAAACGATTCTAACATTTAACTAGTATAATATTGCTACAGCACTTTCACACTGTGACTGTAATTCTTGAATCATAACAAAGAACCTCAGTGGAAATAGGTGAAACTCAATTTCTCAAATGTTGCATTAGTCTAAATGTGGCATGTGATCAATGGGAGGAAGAAGAACACAAGAAGAGTGGGGAATGACAGAAACCTGGGATATTTAAAGAAAGAATTTGAATGACATTCTGGGACAAGCAGATAAAACAAAAAGAACTGTAAACTCTCAATACTTTCAGAGGCTTTCCCCCACTTCTGGATGAGCCCAATGTGACAGATTTGTGTTTTCTCATGCAACAAGGTCCAGGGGCTGGGATGTGTAGAAACCAGTGTTGGCTGCATGTGCACTGAAATCTTTCAGGGAAGTTATGCAGTCATAACAGCACGACTGTCCAGAAGAAGTAACATAAACAGATAGGAACCACAGATGATGACTGTGTGGCACTTCTAAAGTAGTGAGAGATTCTTGTAAGTTGTCAATCACTGTTGTAAGACTAAACGAAGTATGGCACAAGTACCTTTAGAGACAATTTGTTTATCTAACACAGAATTGTGGAGCTTGAGAGTGATGGAGTGACTCTAGAAGGATTACCTCAACTCCTGAACTTGTCAGCCAGTGGGAAACTATAGTTATTACATAGTCTCCAACTCATGGCCTGGTAGGGTTCATACTACTTCAATGGACAGAAAGTCACTAAGTAGTTCTTGCATTAATAGTATCCTGCATGATGTAATGATTGTTACTGAACCTGTTGTGTTAAAGTTAAGTAAACCCATGGCCCTAGTTAACCTGATGTGTCTTGTCTCATTATTCCTGGTCAGGTCACACATTCTCTTAGGTCACAAATATTGCTAGGCAATGTAAACTTATTGATTTGTTATTGCATGCTGAGGGTATTGTGTACTTAGTATATGAAATGGCTATGGCAGAAATCATTCCATTTTAATGTGTACTTTGTGTGCTTGAAAAGGACCTGGGCCATTTTCTAAAAATAGAAACAAGTCTTCTAGAACACCTTTGCAATAGTCTCTTGATCTTGCCACAAATAGCTGCAGCTTTGTCTTTTCTAGATCCTTTCCTCAGCCATGAGTTCATAAGCTATAGAAGATGTCTGAGTGGTTGCCCAGCAACTGCCCAAGAGATTTTACTCATTTCTGTTCCTTTCCAACACAGCTTTTTAACTATTTCTAAGCCAAATGGCTCCAAAGTTATCTTGATTTTGCTGTCATGTCTTAGAAGTAGTGTCTCCCTCTCCTTAGGGGCAATTCAATTTCCCAGTGTATTCTGACTGACCTTGTACCCTTCAGACTATTCCAAACAGTATAATAAGAGCTGACGTAGCCCAGAATAAGCCATATACCATGCAGTCTCTGGTCTGAATTTCCTCTCTGCTATGAACTTACCAGCATAAGAATGAGAATCGTGCAGCCTTCCAGATGTCTTTGCAATGCAACTCCCAAAAGCCCTGACCAGAACAGCTGGTGGTGAGGAATGCTGAGAGTTGCAACCTAACATCTGGCGGGCAGCATGATTTTCAAGCCTGTATTAGGTGGTCCTAGGTAAGTCATTCTCAATCAACCCTAGTTCCCAATGGAAATACATTGGCTTACTGTACAGAGATGTTGTAAGGATTACAACTACACATGTAATGCACTCAGAACATTGAAAAGCAATAGATGTCACACATTCTGATTAAGAATCTAATTGTTCCAAAAATATTTATCTCCCACATATTTTTTCCTCTCTCCACATTTCCACTTTTCTTTCTTCTTCTTTGAATGAGCAACTCCCCCGTGGACACAGTTCTCCTTAATGTACCACATTAGGGCCAATCCAAACCTAACTTTAGTGGCAGGTGGCTCTGATTTCAACTGGAGCCATGGTTCTGGAAAAAAGGGGTATAACCCATCTCTGGTACTGCTCTGTTATTACATATCGTCTTTTGGAGTTGTTATTTTAAGACACATTGTAAGTGCCCGTAAATTGTCATCATGGGGCAAACTGCAGTGACAGAGATGGGGAGAAGAAATTCCTCTGTCACAGTCCTAACCTGAATCACAACACGCCTTCCTTCGCAGTCATTATTAATATAGTTGAAATGCAAAAGAAAACAGGGGAGATGTATTCTCCTGACATCATTTCTAGTTTGCCTGTTAATATGTGTTATAGCCACTGCGCTCACGCCCCACCCTGTTCTATAGCAACTGTTCATTAACTGTTTCTCCAGCAAAAATACAGCCAGTTCAATTAGCAACTTGCTTTCTAGTAAATTGGAAGCTTCAGTACATACAAGGTTAAGTCCTCCAGCCTAGCTTAGTTAAGTGAAGAGGCAGCATTTTCTCACTCTTCAAGCAAAAAGTAACAAGAATATCTTTCTTTACATAAATCTCATAACTTCTGGATGTTCAAAACTCTTTTGAACTTGACAGCATCCACCAGATTGCCTGAATCCAACACTGTAAGGCTTCGGATTCAATTTTATAACAAAACTGCTTTCAAAACTATGCAGTACCTTTGCAGCAAAATACACAGGATACAACATCAATAAGAAACTAGTTAAACTGTCTTCTGCTATTTTGAGAAGGGGGAGGCTAAATCCCTAGATTTTCAGTGAATATGCAGGAATAGCTATATATAGTGGGCCCTTAGTATCTATTAGAGTTTGGTTCCAGCACCCCCATGGATATCAAAATTTATGGATGCTCAAGTCCTGTTAGATACAATGATGTAGTAAAATGGTGTCTCTTACATAAAAGGGCAAAATCAAAGTTTGCTTTTTTGATTTTTTTGAAAAATATTTTCAAGCCATGGTTGGCTGAATCTATGGATACGGAATCCACAGATACAAGGGCCGACTGTCTTCCATTTTATGAGATACTATTCTTAAACCATGTGAGAAGTCTTTCCACAATGATAAAGGTGATTTGGGAGTCAGTCCACTCACATCAAAATAGGTTGGTTTCATTTGCTGAGTTCAGTGTCAAAACAGCAAAATAAACAAGCAAAATGGCAAAATAAACAAGATTGTCTGAAAAAAACCCAGAGATGTTTTGTTCAGAAGGAAATTTAAAGTTTTAAAAGATTTAAAAGATCATTCTTCTGGAGGTGGAGAAGAGAGGAGAACGAGAGATGAACAGTCCAGTCCCACACACATCTAATCAAAGGCAAGCTCAATTGAGTTTTATGAGATTTATTTCCAAGTTACAAAGTGGATGAATCATCAAAATGAATCAGTGAAATCAAGTGTGTGTGCGCCTTTTAATGAACCTTTTTTCTTTCCAATTACCATGTCAATTTCATGAATATTGGGCCAAATTGCTGCTTCTCACCAAGTTTAGGTTGCTTCTACTACAAATACATAGGAACCAAGGTAATTACAGCAAAGCTTTCAATGTTGAGGATTTCAAGGGAATGCATGGATTTGTAGGGGGTTTGTGGAAAGGATGTTTGGAAAGTATAAAATGAATTTGCCAAATACTTCTATTTCCTTCTTTGGCCAATTTCAAACTACTGACATTTCAGTTTCAAACTAGTGTTTCCTTCTGTGTTGCCCTCCTTAAAATATTGTCAGGGTTCCTGCCTTGATAGACAGATATAGATATATATACACATACATACATACATACATACATATTGTCAGATTACAGGAGTCAAGGAAAAACAACTTCAACAGCATGTGCCTGAACTCTGTAGTATTCTGAGGAACCACCAAATGAGCAGTCATCCAGCTTTCCTGTACATCAAGAGTTGCTGAGTTTTCTGACATTTCTTTTAAGTGTTCCATCCTCTTTTAGAAAATGATGTTAGCCTGGTGATGTGATAAGAAATAATAAGTAGTGGGAAAGCTCTATGAATAGGATACCCAAGCTAAAAATGGATCAACTTTCATATGTTTGTTTCTTTGATGAGTCGCCTTTTCCTCCGATTGCAGAGCCTCTGCTACATCCTGTGCCATCTCAGAATGTTTCTGCCAGGAGCAGCCCTACTATTAAGCAAAGTGACAAAGCCCTACTATTAGGCAACTTTCTTGGGCAACAAATGCTACAAATGTAGACAGTAGCTGAAACCTTGCAACTGTTTTCTCTGCTGGGTGACACGGCTGTGTACCCCGTACAACCATCCTTGAGCCCTTAGTTAGCTTGCTGCATCAGGGGTGGCGGAGGACACTATAGCATTGCCAGTGTTAAAGTAAAGTTAAAGTCATCTTGTCTCTTGGCTCAGGTTGCAAAATGATCCAAGCTAGCCCTACACTCTGCTGTGACTCTCTGAATTTAAGTAACCCCTCCTTCCCACCCCAGTCAGAAACACACCCCGTTAAAATTGTAGTTTAGTTTGAATTGCTGCTGAGGATTCCACATTGCTCCCTTGTAACCAGGAGCTTCTGAACTGTCACTGTAGTGAAAAGCAAAGGGTGCAACTTTATTGATATGTATCATTTCTGGTCACTTGCTTCTGTAGTTAGCAGAAGGAAGGATTTGATGCATGGTTCATTGACTAGGTATCTTAAACAAAGCTCCTGATTTCTTCTTATCAGGTTCTTGCTTCTGTCTTTCCCACACTGACTAAACAAGTTCCAGCTAAATGATTCATTTGCTTTCTGGTTCCCATAGCTGCCTTTGTCCTCCTGTTTAAACTAAAAAAGGGGGAAACAAACAAACAAAATTATTGTAATAGGTACCTTTGGACCAGTTCTGATAAATTATAACTCACATTGACCCTTCTTTGTAGGCAATAAGATAGATATAAACAGAGAGTCAGGTATCACCCAACAGCTTGGCATTAGAAGCTGGAAATGCCCTTCAGGTAAGAATTAAAATGGGTCTGGGTGTCAGCCAGACACTTAATGAAGCTTTTGAGTAGGCTGTGGAAAATTGTTTTTGGTAAGCCTCACCACCCCTCAGCTCAGACAAAAAAAAGTGCATTGTACAGTTAAATACCTGAATGCTGGGCAACCTGGGCAATACTAATATATGCAAGAGAACATATTCACCGGTTATTCATCTTGTCTGTTTCATCTGTACCACGAGGGGGGGGGTTGTGTGTGTGTTGTCGGTATAGTTTGGCCCCTAAATGCTGTTTTTACACCCTCCAACATTTTACAGGGGAAAATGGGACACATGTGGACAAATAACATCAGAGTGTGGTCAAGATGGCAAATGTTATTAATGAGCTAGCAGAGACAGCAGTAGTTTGTTTTTGCCTGAAATTACAGGGAACGGTGCAATTCTACCCTCTCCTCTCCTCTCCCCCTCTGATGAGCTAAATGCCTATTGCATTTTGAAATCAATTTGTACCAACTTTAGTAAATTGAGGGTAAAAGAGGAAAGTGGAAGGAGAAGTGAAAAACTGTGACATTTTAACAGCAGCTGAAAAAGTGGGACAGCAGAGGATTAACTGAGATGGTTCCAAACAGATTGGGACAATTGGATGGTATGTGTTTTGGGGGACCTGCTCCAAAACAACCAAAAATCACTTTCCAAAGTGAACAGAAGTGACTGGAATGTTACTTGCAGTTCGGAATGGGAGAATATTTGTCTCTGCTCATTTTGTAGCCTAAAAATGAATTTCCCGACATTGTGAAAACCTGGTAGGGAAAAATAACACAGCGAACCAATTTTTAGGCCAGGAAATGAATAATGGAAAATATTTTTCTACTCCTAACTGGAAGTATCATTCCAGTCACTTCTGTTCACTGTAGAACTTTGTACAGTTTTAACCTGGTACTTGCACATACTAAAATTTTTCTGGAAATTATTCTCCGCAGAAATATGCATGCTGTTCTTGTGTGACAATTGTTGGGTTTTGTGCAAAATAAAAAAAAATAAAAAAAATGTGCAATTCTTCTGAAGCCAGATAGTCAGGTATGCAGTTTTTTTGTGCAGGATTGCTGTGTTTTGTGTAGAAAACAACAATTTGCTGGGAAAAAAAGTTAGATTTTTGGGGCGTGTGTGTATACAAAATTGCTGTTTTTGTACAAAAAAAAAGCAATCTTGTACCATGTGGCTATCTGGACACTGCGGTTTTTGCACAAAAATACCTGATTTTGACACAAGCTGCCTCCAAATTTTTGTGCAGCATAATTTCCCAAAACACCTCAGGACTTGAGCATACCAGGCAAGAACTGCAAAGAAATATTCATTTTCTTTACAGTAGGGAGAAAACAGTGGAAATTATTCATCCTTACTTGCAAGGCCAAAATAATTTAATATTTACCTGTCTACTTCAGGTTCATCAAAAATGATGGTGGTAGAGAGGCCCATACGGTATTCAGAGGTGCAGAAACTGGCCCTCTGAACCATGGCAGGGGCCCACTCCCGTCATAGTGCCTAGGATTTTCTGTTTAAGCTAAAGATGGGGGGAGAATGGCCTTTAGATACAATTCTCAGCACCGGTTTCTCTGTATAGAAGTGATGGGAACTGCAAAATCTGGTCCAACAACTTCTGGAGATCCACATGTCCTCACACTCCTAGCTTCAGGAGATAACTGCTGCTTGACATCTGCATTTCGATTTGTCCACTGCCCTTCTAGCAGTGCACCATTTTGAATGTAATGTGCAACACATGCCATAGGGAAGGTGTTCTTCATGAGTGGGTCTCACATAATTACTAGATCACATTTTAGACATTTCTCCTTCCACAGACATTAAGTGATCCATCTACTTTCATAACTAACAGCAACCAGTATATAGACCTAAAATGTCACTTTGCAGATAGAATGATCCATCTCTTTGACTTCCCTTGTAAACATGTTTCATCAGGGGGTCACTAATATGCTTTTATTGCCTCACTGTCAGAGATGATGCCATTACGCAGCCTGATAAAGTATTCTACAGAGGGCTCCTTTTAATCCCCCTCCCCCTTTATGCAATCATGAGAGACTATAACCAATAAATTTATTTCAATGCTTCCTTGCTGTTAACTAATTCTGAGTAAATCCACTGGGGCAGGCTGAGTACAAACACTTCAAAGAAATTTTTTTTCCACAGAATATTGAAAATGATATTCACTTTGGGATGGAGGTTTAAGTACTGAGCTGCTTCTGTTTTCTTTACCATTAGAGCTATGTAGCTGCTAAATGTCATTTACTCAAAACACTGTATTCTGAAGGATTTGTAGCATGAGATGACTATTTACCTTTAATAAATCTATTGCATCATAAAGGTTACCTTATATTATCCGTGTGGCAACTGGTAGAAGAGGGATGGAGAGGAATATCGTATTTTTTTAGTAGGGTTGTCAGAAAAAATACCACCACCAACGCAGAACTAGACATGATACAACACATAGCTACAGCTGCAAATGACAGCTACGTGTTGAGTTCTGCTTGTAACGGTTAGGTCAATAGTCTTCAATCTTTTCAGACCTAGATTTAACATTCAACCTACAAAACAGTCTTATTTTTTAATTATTCAACATATAACTAAAGCATCCAAAAGAATTTTCTGAAAGTATTAACAAACTGGAGGATTTTAGGAGTTATAGTGCAAGAAATACATTTGCCAAGCTCTGCATATACTCTACATACTTTCAATTTTTACTCTTCCTATGTCAAGCCTATCTACATGCAGACATAATGTTACAACAGCCATTCTTCCCCCCAGAAATCTGGGAATTATAGTTCTTTTGTTGGTGGCAGGAAAGTAGAAATCTTTAACAAAGTTCTTTGTATTGGCACAAATCTTCAAATCAAAGGATAAGAGGACCAAACTAGCACAGAACCTGTATAATTTGAAGCATGGACGCATGCATTCCATCCTAATCTCTGCCTTCCTTCCATCTTTCTACTTAAAAACAGTAAATGGCAGCATTTCCAGTCAAGTTAGCCACCTTTCTTCAGGTAGTAATTCCTAATCAGCAGGGATGGGCCAACCGAATCTGCAAATCCTCGAATCCTTGAGATTCGCGGATCCGAATCCCTGGGCCAAAATAGGCGAATCGAATCTTTCGAATCCCTGCACGCCCGGAGGCCTGAGCTGGTACGAGCGCCCTGGATCAAGCCCATGTGGGTGCGTGGGGGTGGCGAGAGCCACTTTCTTACACGCCCGGAGGCCTGAGCTGGCACGAGAGCCCTCGATCAGGCCGCACAGGCATGCAGGGGCGGCGAGAGCTGCTTTCCTGCACGCCCAGAGGCCTGAGCTGGCACAAGAGCCCCAGATCAGGCCCGTGCGGGCATGCCGGGCTGGCAAGTGCTGCTTTCCTGCACGCCTGGAGGCCTGAGCTGGTGTGAGCGCCCTGGATCAAGTTCACTCCTGCTGCCTGCCCCTGTGGCTGCCTCCTTCTGCAAGGTAATTATTCTCTTCTTCCTATTCTTTTGACTTGAGACCGGAGGGTAGGGATTGGGACTGGACTAGAGGCTGGTGTTTGTTTTTGTTAAGTGCCTTCCTTGTTTTAGGACTTGAGACTTGACTGGAAAGTACAGTGTTCTTGAGATTTCAAGGACAGCTGAAGAAGATTCCTTTGCATGGCTCCCTTGCAAAACTCTTTCATACACAATTCTGGGGTTTGTAGTTGGACAAGATGTCACAGCCTTCTCTGCCAAAGTGTGCTGGTGCATCATCAAACTACAAACCCCAGGATGCCATAAGGAGCCATGCGTAGAAAAATCCAGTTTTGACCTGGATTATCTCTGTACTGCAGTATGTGGTCCTGTTTACACAGGCAGAAAAATGTGGGATTAATAATCCACATTTTCCTGCTTATGTAGAAAGGGCCTTCATGTCATTTTCAATCTGGCGAGATCCTAAGGCAAAACTATGACAATTGTCCTGGCCAGATTTCTTCAGAGGCAGGTTTGCCTTTGCCTAGGCTTTTGCTAAGGCTGAAAGAGTGTGTCTTTACCAAGATTATCCTTGCCCTTTTTTGTTTTGTTTTGTAATAGTCAACCCAGGAGTCAACTCCAACATCTGGAGCTACTTCCAAATTACATGTAATTCTTAATAAGAAGTATATGGGTATGTTTTCCTGAAAGTGAAAACTATTATTTAATTTGTTTTTCATTAAACAAAGATGTCAAATTCTGCTTCAAAACACTTTTCAGTAGAAGTGCTTTGTTTCCCTTGCTTTTTAAACCTTTTTGCAAAAAAGGATTCTAAAGATTCGTGAGATTCGTGGATTCACAGAATCTTCCAGGGATTCAGAAAATTCTGGATTCGTCCCATCTGTACTAATCAAATCTGGAAAATCAGTGAGTGACAGCGGTCATTCTCTCAGCCTTACAGGAAGGCAAGGGCAACCCTCCTCTGAATACATTTTGTCAGGAAAATTGTACAACAGGATCACCATAAGTCAGAGTTAACTTGAAGGCACTTAACAACAACAATACACTTCTGGGCTGGTGATGAAAATGGCATGCGCCAGAAGCTTTGTCAGCAGCTTGGCTCTGATTAACAGCTGTACAGTGGCATGGAAAAGTTAATTGTATAGATAGTTTCACTTTAGCTTGTCAGTTCAAGATTGAGAAGAGTGCAGGGTCTGGGAACAGACTGGGGAAATAGAGCCCTCCCTCCACATTTGCAGGTTTGACCTTTATGAATTTGATTATTTGCGAGTGCATGTACCTTCCACCCCTCATTCTCCTCCTTCCATTCCTTTGAGTTTTGTGGGCACAGAGAAGGGAGGCAAGTGTGCCCAGGAAAAAGGCAAGGGAATGAGAGGCAGAGACATGTGCATATGTTCTCTGGAGCTTCCCCCTCTCACTCCCACGCATTTGGCCCCGATGGGAGAATGCATGCTGAGGCAAAATGCAAAGGAATGGGGGGAAGGCTTACAGAAGCCTTCCTTTTCCCTTCTGGAGCTCCCCCTCCCACTCCCATGCATTTGTCCCAGGATGATGAATGTGTGCTGAGGCAAAATGCAAGAATGGGGAGGGAGCCCCAGAAGGGAATGGGAGGGGGAGCATGGGAGGGAGTTATTTGCCTTTTTTCCACTTTCGCGAGGGTTCTGCACCCCGCACCCTCATGAAAGTGGAAGGGCCACTGTAAAACTTTCCTGTCAGCAACCTGCTTGTACAGTTGTCACAGCTGTCAGGGTGGAAGATGGGTCACACTTGCACACTTTGATTTCATTTCCTTATATAGTTGCTTCTGCACTATATAAACTTCATTTTCCATTGGCCTCACAGGGTGGGGAGAACCCATAAACCCCCACTGTATACTGTTGGCCCTGGGATAGTCTGGGTAGAATTAGTTATTTAGGGGCCAAATTCTATTCTGTTCTTACTGTGAACAGATGTTTGAATCCATCAGCTAAACCACTGTGATGCTTCCTTACTGGTAGACCTTCTACTGTACTGTTTATTGCTAATAAGTCTTATCTTTATCTTTGTAACAGTTTTCAGTACCAAAGTCTTGAGAAGGTCTGTAATTATAGCTAGTTGGAGCTGAGAACATTGCCCCAACCTATTAGTTGAAGACTAGTGGTTTACACAGCCTTAAACATTTCATCACATCACCATATCATGCATTTTCCTCATCCTATATTGCATATTACTGGCTGCTGCTGGTGAAGATTGGAAAATATAAGGAAACAACGTAGGCATCTGCCTAAACATTGCATGAAGAGGAGGAAAATTTGACATGGGGCAATCCATGTACATGCGCTCCATTCATCCATTATCCAATCATTCCCTCATACCCCACAGCACCACATCACCAACCACATATCTATACTTCTTTCATCTCCCATCTCTCTGCCTCTCCCATTCACAAAGACCTCCATTCACACATACATATGCACAACACTTTTATCTTCAACCCCTTTTCTTTCTTTCTTCCCCAATCTCTGCCCTTTGTCTTCCCTTCTTGCTGTGCCTTCGCAAGCACACACATGTGCCATTTATTTTACAAAGAGAAAACTCTCACTGGCTCCAATGAGAATTTTGTAACCCAGAAAGCTGACACACAGAATGGAGGGAGTATGCTTTTTACTTAAGCCTAACTGGCCCATGAATGTGATTGGTGGACGGAGAAGGGGACAGCATGAGGAGACAACCAAGGGTACATCGCGTAAAAATCATCTCCCCACATGGCATTTCTTCCTAAATCACACTAGAAGTGAGGTTTTTACTTTGAAGTATACTGTAAAAGCTGTTACCCTCAAGTGACCCCAGAAATAAGACGTAGGCAAAAGAGTTCCATTCACATGAATGGAAATTCCTCTCTCCCAAAATCCAACAGCTGAATGGAGGGGCAGTGAGAGTGTATTTGTGTGTGAATATATATGCATCTGACATTGCAGAAGGGTAGATGTGGCCCATAGGCCAGAGGTGCTCCATCTCTGTGCTAATCTATGGTTTAGCATGACATGCAAAGCCACTGATCCTACATTTTAATCCTGGCAAGTCCAAACTCACTTCTCTCAAAGCAAGACTATTGAGAAAAAAAATAAAACTTCTCTTAACCCCCCTCCCACCATAATACATATTTGCTATAAAGTTGTTTGATAACACAAGCAAAGTTAAATCTCTGACTCTATGGTGTTTGAAATTAAAGATTTCATAAAGAAACAAAGATAGCTAGATTTACTATAAAAGGAAGATGATGCTGTAATGCTATCATCTATCTATCTATCTGTCTGTCTGTCTGTCTGTCTATCTATATACATACATATACATATATATATTTGCCACAACTCCATCTCGAGCACCAAGAAGCTTCAATATCCTTTCAGACAGTCTTTTTTAAAAAAATCTGATTTGGAATTATTGAAAACACTTTGTTTATTAAATAGTTTTATCAAGACTTGGGCTTTGGGGATTTTGTAGTTTTGAAGTTGTAGATCTCCCCCTCCCCTCCACTGAAACATGGAATAAAATACTTGAACTGCTTAAAATTGTGAAATGTGCACTGAATTTAACTTCAAGAATCCCTTTTAAGCCTACTTTTCATGTATGGATTTCTTTTAAGGCTTCTAAGCTGGCTCTTTGGCTAAAATATTCACGTCCATACAGATATAAAAATAGCTTTACTGTTTTAGGATGGAACAACATGCAAGTGGAAGATTTGGGGGTGCTGCCTGTTTTCTCAATTACAGAAAAGATACACTAGCTGCTATAAATATTCAGAAAGCAGTTCCTACTTATTAACAGTAGAAAGATTAACATTTCCAAATAGTGGAGGGACTAACAAAGACTACAGAAACGGAACAGCTGAACAGAATCTGGGAAGTACTGTCTGGTACAATTAATAGCATATCAGATATCCAGCATTAACTTCAAATATGTCAAAGGCTTTTGGAGCCCCAGTCTCTGTAACCAGTATTGTTGCATTATTTATTTTACATTTGCAATATTTGGGAGTGTCAGAATCTCAAACAGACTTTTTTCATTATTTAAGTGTGTATTTGTGTTCTGTTTAAAAATTTGGACAGAGATAACAGTACGGTTCTCAGGTGTCTTGTTCTATATGAGATATTCCATATTTGGCTTAAAATCTAGTTTCATGTTGAGGTAACAATCGATGTCCCAAATTCTGTGTCTCTTGATCTGGTGAGAGCAGACACCAGTTGTGCTCACAATGGACTAATCTCCAACATTTGGCACATGGAGCACATTGATCTGTTAAATATTAAATGCCGTGGGTGATTGTTCCTGTACTCTTCCTTCTCGCTGGTGAAGCTAAGCAATGGGCTCATCAAATAAATTTCTAATTTCAAGATGCTCAGCCTGCCATTTTGAGACTTCCACGGGTTGTGGGGTTCTCACATGTTTGCAATCTCACGGAAGCCCAGAATGCTCACAAGAGGTAACCCTCTTGGAGACTGGAGGAGGCTTCATACAGGCGTGCTTCAAGTGTTCCTGGTCCATCTTAAGTTGTCTTGGCAACTAGAATGACCTATCCCATGTTGCTGTTCATAAATGTGTATTTACCAACAAGGACGATTATCCTTGCTTAAAAGATCAAAATTTATTAATGATTTGAAACATTTTTATTCATCATTCTAAAAGAAAATGTTCTATTGTCTATTTTTTCCTATTCTTCCCAGAAAAAAGAGTTTTGGGGGGAAAAAACAGAAAAAAAACTGTTTTTACCAATTTTCCCCATTTTTTTCCTAGGCCTTCATATCTCTGTACTAAAATTCAGAGCACAGTCACAGTTCTACTCATATGTAAGTCACTGGTCATCACTGAATAATGGGGAATTTTAAAGAAGCTACTGAAACAGGTATTTGAGGACTAGGTTTTGTTTGTTAACATCTGTGTGAGTGTACGTGGCTTCAAGAATGTGAATTTCATAGGGTTTTTGATAGTTATCTCAAAAAGATAACTATAACTATGTATGCTTACTTAGACATATGAGTTTTGTGACTGACCACTGGCAAGAATGCAATTATCACTGTCTGTAATTTCCAAATTTAATTTCCATCTGTTGTAACTGTTTACAACACTAGCAAGTCATGTATAAATTATTAATGTAATTCAGGATAATATTTCATGCATCTGATAGCATCCTCTGACATCTATGACAGCTTATGCCACAATAAATAAATACTTGCTATTAGGTAGTTAACAAGATGCCACAAGATTGTTATTTTAACTGCAACAGACTAACACAACTACCCCTCTGGAAACTATGAATGTTTGAGATGCTCAAATCTGACCCACTTCTTCTCCTTGTAATTCTAGTAGATTGGGCTCAAAGGAAAAATGTTTTAGACTCTTCCTGAGAAAGGTTGTCTAGATATTATTATCATGGCTCGATTTGAAAAAAATTCTCATATAATTTTTATGCCTTTCTTCAGCTTCAACACAATATGAAGGGTTGCAATTTGCCTGGACAAATAACCTTCAGTGAGGTGAAACCTCATTGGGTATTCTGCAGGAATTTGGCTTTGATTGGATCGGATTGATTTCCATCCGGCTTATCAGCATGTGCACTGTACAGGGTTCCCCCCATTAAGCTCATGAAATTGATGGCTAAGGAAGACTGCACTGTACGGATTTGAAATTCAAACATTTGGAAGTGCTTTGGGGATATATATTAATGGTTTTGGGCCCTATCAAGTGACAGCATCGAAAACATATGGTGTGAAGTAGTAAAAATGTATCCTTTCCATAGACTTCTCCCTTTAGTCTGATGGAGCTGCAAGAAATATAGACCCTGCTGTGAGAATTTCAATAAAGCACAAGATGGAGGGGGTGGGGAAGGCTTATATTAAATTCACACAAGTTTATATTAAAATTCCATTACAGAGAACCTAAATGTCGTCTCAGAGAGTGCCTTTATAAGACATTTGTTCAGGCCTGGAGTTTGCAGTGGCTGAGTATTTGGACAGTCAATATTAATTTGAAATGGTGAGCCAGCGCATCTCTTAGAAACCATCAGATCTGCTCTCCCTTCCTAGTTTTTCCATCTCACTACCCAGTCTGCTTGGAGAAAGTGGACAGGTATAAACCTAGTCAGTCAAGCCACCATTTGAGAAAGATCTCCTATCTGCAGTTTTAAATTCAAAGTTTTGCATCCTTCATGTGGAGTGCATGAGGGACCCTGTCACTCACAGCTGGAGCCTGGATGTATGGGAGATAAAATGTGCACATGTGGGTGAAAGATGAACTTTTCAAATGGAAACATAGCAATCATTCTGGAAATATCTCATCTGTGAAGGCTGCCAAGGAACAATGTACTATTCTAACTCTCTTAGCCCAATCCTGAGCAAACCATAAGTCTACATGAAATGGTTGAATGAGGTTGGCATGCAGGAACAACATAAAGAGTCCATAAGTAACAAAACTGTGTGGTTTTTGCAGATACTCTCTCCTTCCTTATACATCTCCTAAGCATATAAGTGTGCATGTTTGTCAAAATCACTGAAAGCTATTCAATCTTCTGCACTTGCTCTCTATTTGTTGATGTCCTGTGGACTCGACTACTATTTGTTTGTCTAGCAGGTGGGTGGTTCTGCCTTATGGCCTGGGCTTGGACAAGGTGACCAGGGAAGAATTTTTTGCCCTCTCCAAGGTGTGAGCATTATCTTCTATGGATATGCAGTTAAGAGGCAGAAATTCTATGAATCACAGTATAGCTTTGAAATAGACTTGGGTTAGGCTCACTTTGTTTGCAAGGAAAAAAACTCTTGGCAGGGCACTTGCTTCATGAACCAAATGTCAGAGATTAAAACATTAGTATCCCCTAAATATGAGTCTCATACAGGGGGAGTAGAGATGGAATTTTTTGCTTATTTTCTTCCAGCTGTGAGAAAGTCTTCAAAAACCCCAGAGTTTTCAAAGACTATTCAAAGTTTGGGACTCATTTTATACAAAATTTGCATTATCTAGCAAATTAGACAGTATTTTATATTTTATTCTATTTTGCACAGAAATAACATAAGAAAATTCTGTTTCCTAAGCAAAAAACTATGCACGAATTTTGTACTGAATAAGTCATTGGCGTATTGCAAAGAAAAAAAATTATCACAGAAGTTTTCTGCACCGCACAAGACACCTACTAGAACATCTTTTTAGAAATGCTGCCAGTTAGAGCCTACAATATTTGATTAAATGCCCTACAGTCTGATTGAATATAAGGCCACTTCATATATACTTTTAAATTCACACACCAAAATCTCCCATCAGCTTTTGGCATGCAATGGCATGTTCTCCTCTCAATAGCCCAGCATCTCAATAGCCCAGCTGATTTCAGCATTTTACACCAGCAGAATATTTTCATATTAAACAAATAATACTGTATTTTTCTGTCTGTAGTCTGTATCTCTGAACTGTAGATACATAGCAACTAATATAGTGAGCTTCTCTAGAATAGAGTTCACTTTAATATCCCAGGCTATTGTTCATGAAAGCAATACCATGTTTATCTACACTACAGTGTTTATATGAGAAGACACTATTGGCAGTGCCAAGCTTTGCACAGGCTTTAAGATCATTAGCAAATGTCTTCTGTGTAGTCAGACATGGAGTGTGAGAGCTAGGAAATTTAGTGAGAGGAGCCTCTGGTATGGAGAAGGAAAGAAAGAGTACCCAGAGTGCTTGCTTGCGAATCTTCTTGTCCTCAGTGGAACAGGGTGTTTCAACACACTGGGCTATACAGAAGAAAAAATGGAAACTGCTGCAAGGGCTTGTTGTTTCTCTCTCTGCATTTCAGAACATTTTTGTGAAAGACTTATTTGGATACACACACAAAAATCACTCCTCAGCCTTTTGGGTAAGATCTGGGGAAAATGTACAGAAAACAATGTATCAACATTTTGCATAGAAAAGTTATTTTGTGCAACATTTTTGTTTTTACACAAAAGCATGTGCTTTGTGCAAATGAATTTTTCACAAAAAAGTGTGCAAAACATTGAAAATTCTACCAAACATTCTTACGATCTTGCGCAGCAGTGAACTGTTTGCAATTACTCATTCTTTCATGAAAGAACAAAATAAATTAAGTTTTCCATCCCTAACCTAGAGACAGGTTTTCAAGTAAGGGTGGTTATTCAGGTTGTGAAATAAACAGTAGGGATATAAGATGGGGGAGGGGAAAAGAGCTGGAGATGAAATGCTGCTCCTCCAGAAATGAAAAAGGAACAGGATATGCTTTTCTTGATATCATGGGGTTGGAAGAAGACAGTGACACTGCATGGCTGTGCAGCTGCTGTTCTACCTCTTTGCTCTGAGTGGCTTCCCCTCCACCTTCCTCAGAGCTGGTTGAGTTCTTTTGGTTGCCATTTGTGAGGGCTGATAGGTTATTTTTCTTGATGTGCTTGACTGCAGCACCTTTCACTGCCAGGGTAGCAGGGGGATTCGTTCATTGGCAGCCTTGTTACATCAAAACTGGCAGGCAGTGTGGATACCAAGAGAGGTGAAAGACTATACCCTTGTGAACACCTGAGGCATCTTGAAGGTAAGTGAATGCTAATCTACCTTATCTCATTTTGGCAGCTGGCTTGAGTTGGTGATAGTAGAAAGAACCCTTCATCCATGCAGGATCTCACACACAGAATGCTGGCCAGTGATGATGGGAGGAAACAGACAGGTGAGATGACAAGCACAGCTTGGCATACCACACTTTGAGCAAGGTTGTCTCGCACAAAGAGAGATGCAGGTAAATGATACAAAATTAAACAGTGATAACACTTTACCTGTATGTTTGACTGCTACATTGGAGACTCTGGTTTGTTAGAAATAAAGTTATGTCTTTTTACTCTATCAGTATACATAAATCATCAGTTGCATTTTTGTTCAGAGTTGAAGACATGGAGAGGGGCATGGAGACAGGGAATCTGGGGAAAATATCCCATAAAGCCTGGAGAAAGGAAGACTTGTGTGATGATGTTAGGAAAGAAGAAATGGACCATGGGCCATGGACTCAGGAATTGAGTAAGGACAGAAGTATGCTGAATTTCACATGCTAATTTGAATTAATCACAGAAATCCTTGCTTGCAACTTTGCAATTCTACTGTAAAGCTTTAATGGTAACCACATCAGCTCCACTGCCAAGAAAGAGTAGCAAAAATTCAATAATCAGTTTTCAAGGCCAATATACTAACTGTTCTGCAGAAAGCAACTGATTCAGTGCCACTGAGCCTCAAAATACATCCACAATTTCCTGTCCCTTCCTGAAGCAGCTTGCCTTCCATGAAAATTTTGGGGGACCATCGGACCCTTCTAAACAACATTTAATAGAAGACAAGGAAGGTCATCTGTGGCAGAAGTTACTTGAACTTGCAGTTACTTTAGCGTAACAGCCTAATTTGGGAGAACTCTCCGCTTTCCCAGAAGGTCCCCGAATCCTGTCCTACACTGTTCAGGAAGACTCTCTGACTGCTCAAAGACTTATGCGGCACAAGTGGATGGAAAGGGAAAAGGGAACAGGGAAACATTTTTTATCATGCGTCCTATTTCTTCTTTTGCATATTTCATAAAGTTATTCTTTTCACTCAGAATACACTCACTTGGTTCTGTTAAGTAATTGAATGAGACTGCCCTTCTACCAAGCACAAACAATACTTCTAAAAGGAATGGTTTCTTGTTCTATTGTTAGTATATGGTCCCTCCCTCTTTTTTTAAGGTAGCAAATCCTTTCACATTCCAGCTTGTCATCCATCATTGCTTAGATGAATCAGTCAGTTCCTTTGATACCAGAAAGGTTTGGAACAGTGTTAGATTCATCTCTGTCTCAAATGATTCACTGTCATTTTCTAACCCTCTCTGTTTTGTCCATCTGTTGCCTATTCTAACAGGCAAGGACAAGTAGAGGTGGACAATGCTACTTTAACTATCTCATTCCATTCTTGAAACAATTTACAGGAAGAACAAATGCATTTATTTATCGAGAATAGAACCAAGACTCAGGAATGGAATTGAAAGTCAAAAGTCCAGGTGTGTGACAATGACACACCTTCAATGATTTCATAAGGACTGAACTTGTCAAGATGAAATGGAGCCTTATGTGATTTCTTCACATAAGATAGAGGGGAAGAATATTTTATTAGCCCAAAAGTCACAGCAGGCTTCCATGCATCCAGAAAAGCTGGGTGTCCTGGGAGCTGTAGTTTTGATAAGGCTGACTACTTCAGGTATACAACATACACATGGGGATATCCCGAGGCTTCAGTGAAGCATGCACCTGCATGCAGACATGTCTTTCTGCCTCATGCCCTCTGGTCAGTAACACAAAGGATGGAGAAGAGCAAAGCACAATTTGAAGGGTAGATTCTACATACTTCACCAACCCTAACCCATAGGTTATGTCAAGTATGTCATGACATAGTATGTCATGTTTATGGTTGCAGCTGAGGCAGCTGTTCCTGATTTCTAGCTGCTCAGGATACATGCATGAACATCACTTGAAAAAGCAGAGCTGACATGTGTAACACAGGCCACATGTATGTGTGACCATGGCAGCAGAATACTCTGTATTGTCCCACACCCAAGGAAGGAGATGGGTGAGAGAGAGAGGAAGTATAGGGCCACCAAGCTGATCCCACCTTCCCTCTTTTTTCCCTGACAGTGGGCCCCTGGGTGCCCACTGTCCCCACCATGCCTTGGCCCCCTTCCTACAGGCACACAAACATACATTTTGATATTTGCTACTTTTCTACTTTTGTAGAACTTCTTCTACTTCTACACCAACCATAGCGAATGTGGATATACACACAATGTTCATACCATTACTCAGTCTTTGACAAGGACTGTTCAGTGGAAGCCATTCATATTTTGTTGGGAGCTGGTAAGTCATTGACCAACAAGTGAGGAACATGAGTGCATGAACAAGCATTTAGTTCCTTCTGTGTGACACTTTTGATGCTGGTGACTTTCTGTTCCTTTTCTTCTGTTTACTGAATTTCTTCCTCTGATCTTGTCTTATTTGATTAGCACAACAGATAGGACAGGGCCACTGAGAATGCACTGCACTGTCATATTCTCTGTGTGCAACAGACAAAGATTTTTCATTTCATACATCATTTACAACTTGCTCTAGTGATTCCATAAAGCCAGTGTATATTCCCTTAGCACACTAAGTGGGAAGAAGGAGCTGATCTACTTTTTCTTACTCTTTCTTTGACAACCGCCCCCAACCTTTGCCTTCAGTCAGATAGGACACCACGGATCCCATCCATCAAGCTCTGCAGCCAGGTAAACAATCATTTCCATAGAGACTGCACAGGTTCTTTTGCAAATGGAACTCGATGAAAATGGATGGAGGCTGTGTAACATCAGTACTTGATAGATTACTTTACATATCAAGAGTACCTTCACAGACCTATTTTTATGAATGTAAGGGCTTGATCACATATAGGTATTAATTGCTGAAGAACTTCACTTAAAAACCGAGTGATGATTTGAATATGATAATGAGTCAAACAACATCTAGAATGGGAGATACAATTTTCATGTCATCCGTAATATAACACTTTCCAATGGTGTTACATTTATACCTTCAGCTGCAAGTCATCAAGAATATATCATGGAAATCAAATGACTGTCATTATTGGTATCAGTTCTACTAAATAGGTTCTTCTAGTAGTTTAATTTCTATATTGCAAGGCATTCAATCTGATCTAGGTGTCATTGTGTATCACTCCACATAGCAGTCAGAACATAGATGGGTGGAACAATTAGATGGTCATTTATCCAGCTCTTGCTGTGCATAGTTGCATACGATCAACTGCATTAAATGTACATTATGTAAAAAAGTGATCTACATACTAATATTAGTTCTACTAATTTTATTCTTCTAGTAGTTTCATTTACATGTTGCAAGGTGTTCAGTCTGATCTAGTTCATTGCACCTATCAATCAGAAAATGATACATTGGATTGTCATCTATTTATTGGTTGTGCATTAGATGGTCATCTGTTCAGCACTTGTCATCCACAGTTGCCACAATGAGTTACACAGAATGCCGGTGGGTTTTGCATTTGGATGGTAATTTCAGTGCACATCCTACTGAATGTGCGCTTAATGTGCATACAACATATATGAATAGGCTGCACATTTCAAATGCGAATGTACCACACTGGAACCACTAAAAGTGAGGGAAGCATTAAGATGGCTGCCCAACCAATGGTGATCTGTTCCCACTCTCACCTGTCAGAGTTAAATATAATTATCTCTTTAATCTTCTGTAATGTCATCACATAGCTGAAATCTGATTGGTTTTGTGGCACGGTAATATCAGCACATGCCACAGTGATATAATTCCTGACCAGCTCGGATCACACTGCAACGAAGACTTAAGATAGTGCCAAAACATTGGAAACTGCAAATATATATGCACAAAAATGCAAAAGACCAGGGATGCCCATGGTCTGAGGATAAGAGACATCTTACTACCAAATGGAAGAATGAGGCAACATTTGCTACGACTATGAACCACCAGTGTAAAAGACTAATAGTGTAGATTTTTATAGCCCTCTAAAGCCTTTTTTTCTTTTAAGATATTAAATTTTGAGTATTAAGGGCAGAACTAATAATTATACAGCTAAAGCTAGGAGTAAATTCTCTTTTAATATGACTCTGCTTTGAACTGTGAGAATATACTTGACAGATGCAAACTTTTCCTTTCATTTCTCTTTGGGAAAGTCCTCAAATATGTGCTTAACTTTATTAAATGGATCTCCTACTCCCATTGAACAGAAGCTATCATAAAAGCTATTGTTGTGCTGCCAAGATCTTATTTTACTCTAAATCATAGGACATCTAGCATTTTTAAAACAGTACAATATCAGAAATGAGAAAATATATTTCCTATAATATCACTGCCTGTGCAAGAAATCTCTTGATGGTTGTAGAGAAAAGGTCACGCCCTTGGCCATGGAACATATGATACATAGCAGGAAACATTCAAAGCATTAAAAAAAATACTTTAAAACAGTGGTTCTCAGTCCTTGGACTTCTATATGTTTTAGACTTCACCTCCCATATGTTTTAGACGTCACCTCCCAGAATCTCCAATCATTGGTCAAACTGGCTGGGGCTTCTTCAAGTTGAAGCCTGAAGAACCTGGAGGACCAAAGTTTGACAACTACTGCTTTAAAGTTAACTGGAAAATGCAATACTGCACTGAAATCCAAGCAAATGCAAAATATAAGATTTCCTTTTCTTCACTGCTAACAATGGTAGCCTGCTGTCTCATATTTAACATTAAAAAAGTGGGAGTAGATGGCATTTTTAGTAAGGATAGCGCACTTGGTTTTGTATGCAATGCATGTATGATAAAGTGGTAAACCTTCTCTGTTAAAAAAAAATGTATGATATAAAATGATGAATTCAAAAGATCACAACATTACAAGAGTGTAGAGCCCTCTGTGTTACTTTTAGAGATGTCATGACTCTGTGTAGTAGGTGACCATGACAGTCATGTAGGCATATTTCACATACTAATATTTTGTGCTATAGGGACAGTTACAGCTTCCTATCAAAAAAATGATTCTTATTTGTTGGGAGATGTGTACTTTCCCCACGATAAAGATGGAACTACAGAAAAATTCATCACCTATAGTAGGGCTGAACATGGGGCCCTGATCCAGTTCTGAGCCTAGTTTGATGATCTGGATTGATCCAATTCCAACATAATACCATTTTGACCCTAAATCCAAAGTGAGATTCAGAAATGGGGATCACCTAGTCTCCCTATGACTTAAACTGGGAAAGCATGTTTTTTCAATTTATCTATATAAGATCTAGAGACCTACTAGACCCTAAAAAGGAAATTAACACAGTAAATTTCAGGAATGTAGCAAGGGAGCGATGTGATGTGCATCTGGAAATTTTTATTGTTTCTCAAAACCTTCCACTTGGAAAAAAAAAAATTGATGTGTATTATGCCTTTCTCCCAGTGTGTGACTCCCTCCCACAACAGTTGACTGCTCAATCATGGCAACTCATTCTGCTTTTGTGGCACTGGAGAAATTTCCCATAGCACCTAAAGGACCTAGAACCTCTACAGCTGAAGAACTGCAGCAAAGAAGAGTAGAGGCAGTGAGGCAACAGGCAGGCAGACAGACAAGCAATTGTGAGATGTGTTCTGGCCTCACTGTGATCCCAGACAAAGTTCTGCCTTATTTGTGGCAACTTGGACAGCCTGCCTTCCGTGAGGGAAAGGGGTTATATGGGGGGGGGGAGGTGACATTGCAGAGCCCATCTGGAGGTGACAGATGACTCTACTTCCTGCTGCTCAACTACTGGATCCCCTTCATCAACTAAACTGAGAACATCATCTACCTCCTTAGATATGCTGTTAACCCCTTACAGCAAGTTGCTCTGCTGCCTCTTTTCTACTACTAGACTAAGGATATCTCTCCCTGGGTGTTGCTGTTCTGACTCCTATCCCTGACTTCCTTTGATCTTCAGGGACACCAGGCCCGCTCCTACTACCAGTATCACTACCACCTTGGACCTGCTCTGTTCTATCATCAGTACTCCTACTGGGCCTCATCCGTCTTACTGAGAGTGAAGACTGAAAACTAGTCTGCCTCTCTCTAACCACAGCAGGATCACAAACCTATGTGGTATTGTTGTGTATATGTCTCATCATTAAGTTAAACTAATAGCAATGAAGAAGAATAGCTGCTTGTTTAAAGTAAATGAGTTTAACTAATAAGGAAATATTTTAAAAATCTAGTGCTCTCTCAGCCAGCATGTGATTCAAATGGACAATAAAAGAACAGTTCTTTGGCTTCACAATAAAAAATGCACAAAAACAACAAGAACAGTGTTTACTGCTTTGCTTATCAGAAATGTGAACTGTAGTAACTAACTCCTGAATAAATTAAATTAACTCACAGACACAGCTATACACAAGAACTGAGAAAATAGAGAGATTAAATTAATTTTTTTCAGTCAACAGATACATCATAAATGAACGCAGACAAATAGAATCATATACTATCTGTTTAATGGTACTGATGCGTATTTGATCACAATTAAGTCTTCTACACATGCAGGCAACCATACAGAAACAATGAAGAAGGAAAGAGAAAAAATTTAATTTTTAAAGTAACAACCAGATACCTGTTGTAACAAACTACAACTAATGTAGCAGGGTGCAAGGAGGGATAAGGATAAAACAAAAACTAGAATCAAATCCACACACAGGCACAGTGGTAGAACTGAGAACAACTCATTTTTTAAAGTAACTTGAGAAAACCGGGCATAAACTAATGTGGCTGGGATTAAAGATAAATTAACAAATGAAAGCAAATAAACAAAAATCTATTAACGAAACAGTGGGTAGGGTTAGGAAGCAGAGAAGAAAACCTAAAATAAACTAGTAAGAGTTAGTTGCTGACTAAACAAGGTTCAACTTTCATTCCACTCACAGAATCACAGAGTTGGAAAATGGCCTATGGGTCATGAGGTCCAACCCCTTATTCAGTGTGGGATCTCCAGCTAAAGTAGCACCAGCAGGTAACTGTCCATCCTCTTTTTCAAGCTATCCAGAGAAGGAGATCCCACTACCTTTCTAGGCAATTGGTTCCACTGCCAAACTACTCTCATCGTCAAGAAAGTCCTTCTAATGTTCAATAGAAATTTGCTCTCCTTTAACTTAATACCATTAGACCTAGTTCTACTGTGAGGCAGCACAGAGCAAGGTCACATCCTCTTCTCTGTGCAGGCCTTGAGGTATTTAAAGAGTACAATTATAACATCACTCAGTCTTCTTTTAACCAAGCTGAACATGCCCAGCTCCTTCAACTTCTCCTCGTATGTGTTGTTCTTCATACCTCTTTATCATCCTTGCTACCCTTCTCTGAATTCACTCCAACTTGTCTATATCCTTCTTAAAAGAAGCACCCAGACAGTCTTGTGTGTGTTCATGCAACAATTTTTGTTTGCCCGTTTTTTTTGTGCTTGCCAGCCCTTAGACATTTCAAATCAAAACAGAACACCCCAAGTTGTAAATTCACAATGCAATGACACCTTCATTTTCTGTCTGCTCCAAAGTCTTTGAGAAATCCAGATGATGAATTGTGTTTCTGCCAATTCATTATCTTGTCTTTTTCCCCTTTATCATTCAACCTTTTTAGACTTGGTAACTTTTATGTTTTAAAAAAGTTGTGGCCAACTGCTGGGGGCCAATTTTACCTCAGTCTTCATTTGGACCACACTTAGGGTTGCCAGGTCAGAAACAGAATTGGGCTCTTGCACCTTTAATGGTTGTGCAGAGGGGAAATTTTATCAGGTGGAGCTCACATGACAAACAACACTTGTTGAAATTCCTTTTTCCTTTAAAAAAAAGGAGGGTTCAGGGACTGGCAGGGAGCAAAAGTGGGCTGTGCTTTTCTCAGCCTGATTTATGGATATCACATAGCATAGCTAGATTATTTCTTACCATGTTTTAAAAGAATAGATTAGAACTAAGCATAATGCTACAATATATAACATCTCCTGACATCACAGTATTTCCGCACTTGTAGCATCCAGCGACATCAAATGGGCATGGGGAAATGAATGACTTCATGATGTTGGTAGCAAGTGATGTGGGACTTTCATTTTTTGGCAACAGGTCCACAATTATCATAATGTAGTTCAGCCTTAATCTGTTAGGCTAAATATTATTGAGACAGAACATTCTATTGCTGAGCAGTACAATTTGCAATATTCCTACCATTCCAGCAGGAGAAGAAAGAAGAATTATAGTCAAAGTTTTCTTAACTAATAAAAGCTGTCAGCTTAAAAAGGTTTGACAGAAAGAGGATTCTACAGCCTCTTCCTGCTCTTACTTATCCACAGCTACTGCTTCTCTTCAATGGCCAGCTAAAGTTTGACATATATCTTCAAGGGAGAGATAAAACATTCAGCTGATTCTTCTTTCTTGAAAATATCTAAAGTACATTTCCCGCAATAGGGGAAAGCATGATATTGCCAAGCACATGAAATTGTTTAGCTGTCAGTGTGAAAATTAGGAACTTCCCATGTATGGTATCTCTTCTTTGCTAATGCTGAAGCACATGGCTGATAAGGTATTCATATTAATGTATCTGTGTTGTCAGCTACAGGTTTTGATTTGTTGGGAGGTTGAAAGACTGCTCAATAGATACTGTGTTCATGATATACCCATGAAGTTATTTGTACTCATGTTCAATCAACTCTCTCTCACCACTCTAAAATTAATGAAATGACATTCTACAGGCCTAAGGGGATAATTGCAAATTTATATCTGCTGCTTCTATAAGGAGAGGATACAGATAAAGGTATCTAATTTACCTACTAATTAGTATTCTCAGCTGTCTTACACGACCACCCTAGGGTAAATTTATAGAAGCCTTTCACATTTTAGCATTTCAGAAGCAGTTTGTAGGCATACAAAGGGGCTGAGTTAAATCTTCAAACTTATACAAAAGGCACAGCTTTGTGGGGTTGAAAATTGCCCCAAAGGCTATCTAATTTATCCACTACCACTATCCACCCAAACCATAATATCTAATACAAATCTACAAATGGATGCATTAGTTCAGTGGTTCTCAGTGTTATTGGCTTACAACTGCCGGAATCCCAATCCAGTGGGAATGCTGGATGAGGCTTTTTCAAGCTGAAGTCCAAGATCTGAAAACCCAGCTTTTGAGAACCAATGACTGGCAGTAAGGGCCATCAGTTATTTTCAAAAGCAATCTAGTGCAATGGATGCAACTCCACCATGGAGGTTGTCACCACTGGAAGTCAGTAGTGAAAATACTATTTAAAAGACAAACTGTCATCAGCTCACCTTCCATCACATATTTAGGTATCAGGCCAGCAATTTTAAATGCAATTATGCAGCTGTAATTCCACATTTGCATGAAACAACTACACACATTTGGTTCTGATTATACTAACCATATCCTTGCAGAGTTTTGAATTATATGGAATGGTTGAAATCATTTCAGGAGCTGCATTAGAAATGTATTTGCAATATTATCTGTGGCCAACTCTCTTTCTCAGCCCCAAGTCTTGCCTACAAAATGGAGGCAACTACTTTTTTTCCCCTCACAGGAATGGTTAAGAAGATAAACTTCATAAACAGTGTCAAGCATTTTACAAAACGAAAACACTATATAAATGAGTAGTAGCTCTCTTTTCATTATTGCTCCAAATTAATACTTGAAGCAATTGTTCGTCATCTTTCTCTTTTTATACTGTCTCTTCTAAAGCACTTTTAATCCTCTGGAGCAGTCAGTCTTTATTTATCCTCCATTATTCCCCTGAGAAAATATGGTTCCATTGTCAGCAATATGAGCATGTATACAATAAATCCGTCTATAGCAGTGAGATATCAGTTTTAGCCACATAGGATAGGATACGGCAATGGATCTGTGAACAATTGTCTTAAAGCAGCCAAGAAAGCCAATGCAATTTTCGGTTGTATCAATAGGAGTATAGTGTCTAGATCAAGGGAGGTACTGGTACCACTCTACTCTGCTTCGGTTAGACCTCATCTTGAATACTGTGTCCAGTTCTGGGCACCCCAATTCAAGAAGGACATGGTCAAGCTGGAGCAAGTCTAGAGGAGGGCGACCAAAATGGTGAGGGGCCTGGAAGCCAAGCCCTATGAGGACAGACTTAGAGAGCTAGGTATGTTTAGTTTGCAGAAGAGAAGGTTAAGAGGGAACATGATAGCCATGTTTAAATATTTGAAGGGATGCCATGTAAACGAGGGAGTGGGCTTGTTTTCTGCTGCTCCAGAGACTAGGACAAGGAGCAATGGATTCAAGCTGCAGGAAAGGAGATTCCACCTGAACCTCAGGAAGAACTTCCTGACGGTCAAGGCTGTCCGGCAGTGGAATATGCTGCCTCGGAGTGTAGTGGAGTCTCCTTCTTTGGAGGTTTTTAAGCAGAGGCTGGATGGCCATCTGTCGGGAGTGTTTTGAGGGTATTCCTGCATGGCAGGGGGTTCGACTGGATGGTCCCTGTGGTCTCTTCCAACTCTACAGTTCTATGATTCTATGACATGACAACAATTTAAAGCTATTCTACAGAAGTTCTCTAGGACTCTGGAGACCAGAGTTCAAACCTCTGCTTAACTATGGAGACCCACTGGGTGACCTTGGGCAAGTCACAGTCTCTCAGCCTTAGATGAATGCAAAGCCAAACTCCCTCTGAACAAAACTTACCCAGGAAACCACATTATAGGTTCACCTTAGGATCACCCTAAGTCAGGAATGATGTGGTGGCACACAACAACAACAACAACATAGAAGCTAAGCAAAGAAAGGGGGAAATGCTGATGGAGAACACATCATTGTTGTTATGTGCCTTCAAGTTGTTTCTGATGTATGGTGACCCTAAGGCAAACCTATCGCAGGGTTTTCTGGGGGCTGAGAGTGTGTGATGTGCCCAAGGCCACCCAGTAGGTTTCTATGGCTGAGCAGGGAGTTAAACCCTCGTTTCCAGAACTGTAGTCCAATGGTCAAACCAGTTCACATGCTGTTATAATATTTAGGTTTTGGCAGCTTTGTCTCATGGCATTATAGACAAGGAATTCACCAGTGATGAGATGCATAAGAGTATTGAGCTCAGACATATTCTTATCAAAAACAGGGGTAATTGTTTTGTGAAAACAAGTATCAAATATGTAAGGTCAAAGTAAAATCTGCATTACAAACTTTCACTAATGTTTAAAGCAGGATAACTTTCAAACTTCCCATCCCACCTATCTATCTAGGGATATGTAGTTTAGAGACAGGGGCAAGGATTCTGCAGACATCTTTAGCTCTCTTCTCATAGGGACCTTTCACACCACACAATGGCAGCTCTACATTTCCACTTTATTTATTCTGGTTCCATCCTGTGCATCTTGGGATTTTCAGTTTTTCAAGGAAGGGGCATTTAAAATTCTCAGAGAGCTCTAATCCCTCTCAAACTACAAACCCCAAGATTACACAGAATGGAGTCATGGCAGTTCAAGTGGAACCACAGCACTATATTTCTATAGTGTGAAAGGGCTCTAAGTTTTTTAGGTAGAAACAATTAAATGAGATTTATGTTTTCAGAACACATATAGAAAAATTATTGCTTTTTCTTCTAGAAAGTAGTAATGTTCTTAGAATAAAATAATAAAACTGACAGTGATTAGTGAATGCAAGACAACAAACTGGGCCACAATTTCCATTTCTGTACCCAAATTACTGATGGAAAATATGCTTTGCTTTCTTCTGGTTGTGATATGAAGAACTGTGTTGATTTGCAGAATTTCCTCAAAAGAAACAAATTTCTTCAGCCTACACCTCATTTGCATTAGCCAAACTCCAGAGACAGAACTATGAAGAAGATACACCATACAAGCCTGCTATATAACTGTTTATCACAGGAAACCTCTCGGGAAAAAAAAATGAGGTGGCAAGTTTAATTCTACACCACTAAAATGGTTGAATACTCAGGGACTCAACCTAGACTTTTAAGAGTTAAAGTACTCAAAACCCTGGGAGACAGGACTCCCTCTGCCTTCATATTTTCTCAGTTCATCATAGTAATCTATTTTACATTCTTTTCTGAGCCTGAAAAGAAGGAATTATTAGACAGTCATTTTAGGTATTCTGTTCAGATATGGCAAGAGGGCAGAATTCTCCAGGACGCTCTTCTGTTGCATGGGTCCTGCACTGAAAAGAGGAGACATGTAGAAACTCCCTAAACTAACTTGGCTTAGCTGGCTTTGAGCCAGAGGTGGGGAAAGTATAGTTTGTGGGCCACAGGCAGCCCTGGATTCCACTTTTGCAGCCCTCTACCAATTCCCCAAAGCATTCTGAACCCCCATTTAAAATGACACCATTTGGGGGTACATATCACATGCCAATTACATCCAACTCTTGCTCAAAAGCCCCTGTCCAAAGAACCTCCTGCTCTTACAATCACTTCCCCTGCCTTGTTTCTTCTTCCAAATGGCTACAGAAACTGACATGATATCATCTCTGCAACTGCTTCTTTTGAAGGAGAAGTGGAGGAAAAAATTAGATGGGTGTGCAGGCTTGTGGTAGGGTGGTGGTGGTGGAAAATTGCCCTCTGTTCCCATGCACTTGTCCACCCAATTTAAGTAGACGAACATCCTGGAGAAGATGCTTAGGAAAGTACCAATACAGTTGCAGTGATCAGTCTGGTACTGAAAAAACAGCCTGATTTATGGGCTGGCCAAGTGTCCTGCTGTATAGGGGGCAGTCCTCTATTTGAAGAGCTGTCAAATGGCAGTCTTATCTCTGTGTGAATTTCCTGTTTGAAGGGCTGTCCAGTCTATGTCTGGCTTAAACGATTTAAAAAAAAAACCCTAAGAGATGAGACAACAAGGGCCTTGAAACTGCCCACCCACACCTATCACCTGGGCAGCAGACTGAGCAGGCATACAAATCAGCTGGGTTACAGTCTTTCTAGGTGTATTCCTGTATTTCATTTATAATCATCATTCTGAACTGTGCACCTATATAGGTATAAACTCCGTTTCCCAGCTTATATGAATATCCATGCCTTCTCTTGTCCTTTTTTGGGGTGGTGGACGAGGGCTGCATTTGCTTTTTTTCATGATATATAAGCAGGCACCCTAAATTCACAAGCACACTTCCTCACTATAGAGAAAGAAGCGTGTACTTCAGCAGCTCATAGCATAGCTGCTTGGGAGGCAGAGGATTTCAATTTGATTCCTCTCATGAACTCTTCTTCTTTTTCTAACTGCACAACTGTAGATTACTCCTCCTTTCCCTCAGGCTCACCTCACAAATACATGCCATCTTTATTTATGGCAAAGCTCTCCCTCTAGTTTTGATATACACCTCTGCCTTACCCCACAAATACATCAACTCCCAATCTTTATCACCCACATTATATATCAATGCCTTCACAGCATTCACTTCCCAAGGATAGCACTATATTGAATACAATATAGACTCTGGCTCCCCTCCTAGCACATACCACTATTTCATACACTGCAAATTATGCGTCTGAAGTGTTATAATGCAAACAATTCTGCTGCTTAAGATACTAGGCAATTGAGATTTATTGTTTGAGTGAGGAGCTAAATGGAATTATTTTCAGAATGAATATCTTGTTACCAAGAAAAGAGAGTTCTGGAACATGCACTGAAAGTAGGGAGTAATGATCCATGATAAAGTATGTGGAATATCATGAGTGTTTGCTAATGGGCAGGTCTAGTGGAGTAGAGAATAATTCTCCCAAGAGAAATGGACAAAGTCCATTCGTTGGGATATATGTCAAGCAAATTTGGAATTAAATGTGGTATGGTGATCACACTATTGGACAGGACTGGGGAGATCCATGTTCAATCCTTCACTGAGCCATGAAGCTCAATGAGCATGGTTCAGACAGTCATTCTCTTTCAACCGAACTGACTTTACAAAGTTGTTATGAGGAGTGTCGGACCAGATACATGGAATAAATCTTTCACAAGGTCATCACATTTTTAAACTGTCTATGATGGCTGGGGATTGTGGAAGATGTTGTCCAAAACAAAAACAAAACCCCCTTTTAAAAGCTTTAAGCAGCCCCCCACTGAAAAGAGTGGCACTCTGCTTTACCTCATTTGGCAGGGCTGCTGGAAAAGGGCCTATGAGGATGATCTCAAGAATCTGACAGCGGAAGGAGGATCTTGGAGAGGATCCTTCAAATTATTCCCCTTAAATGCTTCCCCTTTGGAAGAAATTCTGTGGGTATTTATGGAGCTAACTTTCAAGCAGGGATGCTTAGATTGTTGCAGTCTGCATTTTGATTCCAGTTTATTATTTGTAGCAGCTCTTTAAGTGATTACTGGTCTCCCACAATGACTGTGTGTGGAGGGGGGAAGGGGAAAGTGGGCTATCTAAGGAATACAGGCTTAGGGATACACTTGCCTCTCCATAAGGTTCATTGTTAGGATCCTGAGCAAAAAAATTCTCAGCATGACACCTACTAAGCTCAGTTCTTCATGGGGTGCTGTATACTGTGATAGTTAAATGGGTCTGAATCCATCATATGTTTTTAATGTTGATATACGCTTTACCCTTGTAAAATGATATGAGTCAGGAAATGAAGTGAATCACACCTTCGCCACTATTTTGGGTTGCAAGAGATACAAGTCTTTTCCCTCTATATCCATTGTCATGTACTTGCAAATTCAGGCCTGCGTTTATTCTGAAAGCAAATTATTCTTAAAAAAAATTCAGAGAACATGAATATGTATCCCCTCCTTCTCCACCTCTAAGAGAGACCTGGAGATGTGAACATCTGGTAAGCATTTTACATCATGGAATGGGGTACTGTGCACAAGGATAGCCTAAATAATTAAAAGGCAAATAAACAGAATCGGTGTTTTGTTTTTCTTCTTCCTTCTTTCCTTCCTTCTTCCACACCTTTGAAATAAGCATCAGCCTACCTACAAAAAATATACAGATTTCTAATTCTGACTGACCAGAAAAAGCTTGCAGCATTTCCTGTACTTTTCTCAGGTTCCTCTCACAGCTCCCTCTCCTTCTTGTTGACATTGCCCCCAAACCATTTCCACAGTGGTAGAAGCTTTACATTGTTTAGTAACAGTTTCCAAAAGGTGATAGAAAGGGAAGTGTGCAGGCTCTCTCTCTCTCTCTCTACATTTACTGGTAGTTTAAAAATACTGAAGACTCTTCCAGAATGAAAACACTGAACTAAAGGTTGTTTGAGTCCTGAGGGGTGGAGAGGTGGGAATGGCAGTGTTAATGGTTTGCACAGCAGTGGGTTGGCTAGCTCACAAATAGTTGCATTTTGTGTTAGATGAAGCCTCCTGTGCCCTCAATGCCTTCCATTAAGAACTGTGCCTCACCTCAGGCAGGCTCCCACTTGGTGATTACTGCTCCCTCCCACAGAGTTGAAAAATGGCCACAGCCAGTCCCTGAGAAGAAAAGGCGTGTCAAAGCAGATGAGATGAAAGTCAAAACAAGATCAAGGGGTCAGCACTGAGTGGTGAAGAAAATTAAAAGTAGGGAGAAGCCAAATTAGGATTGGGGACATCAAAAGTGGACAGAATTTACACGTATCTTCTAATTTCAGACTTACGGTAGAATTACATGATCAAAACTGAACACTTGAATGTGTCCTCTTCTGTTCACCAGCTAAAGCAAGGTACAGACACATACAGATTGAATATTCCTTATCCAAAATGCTTGTGACCAGAAGTGTTTCAGATTTTGGATTTTTTCCAGATTTTGGAATACCTGTACTGGCATATACATACATTACAGTACTTTACAGGAGATCTCCAGGGAGCATGTGAATGAACTTGCAGGATCACTGTAGTTGCTGCTTCGCATGGAGCGCTACACTTGGATTGCCACCATTTCACAGATGCTCACGTCTCCTTCCAGTGCTGTGTTTCTCTCCAGCCGTGTGTCTCATTCATTCATTACTTGTGTTGTGTATGAGATGCAAAGCTGGAGGGAGACTGAGGATCTGAGAGATGAACAAGTAGGAGTGCCACAGCTGCCACCTTGAAGGTGGAGGTGGGCATCTGGCAGCAAAAAGACGTGGTTTTTGGAGGTTTTCAGATTTCCAGATAACAGATACTCAAACTGCGCTTTCCAGATTTAAGGAATGTTTTACGCTCTGCTTAATTCAAAACTTCTTATGGGTAGGTCTATGTACTTTTGAAAGGATTAATTTCAAAGAGTTACCAATGTGAATTTGGCCACAACAGAGGAGGTCTGTTGCCAATCACTGGAGAAAATGGGGCATGGAGACTACCAGTGACTTAGTATTGCAAATGTAATTTTAGAAGGCTTATGCCATTTCCACACTACACTGTTACAGTGCTATTATTCCACTTTCAACATCCTATGGAATTCTGGAGTTTGCAGTTTAGGGAGGGCCATTTAGAATTCTCAGCCAGAGAGCTCTTTGGTCTCAGCAAACTACAAACCCCAAAATTCCAAAGAACGTTGGAATAATAGCACTGTAACAAGGTAGTGTGGAAATGGCCTTAGTCATCACCATATGTCTTGTACTGAGAACAACCCCCTATTTGAAGGTCTTTCAGAGGTTGAGTCATCTGTTTCTTGGGTTCCTCTATTTGAAGGGCAGTCCAGTCCACACTAGTTTTAAAATAAAACACCATAGAAAGGAAGAGCCAGGCAACTTGCAAATTACCCACTAAAAGAAAATGCCTAGATGGCAAGCTGAGAATGCACAGAAGTCACTTCTGGTCACAAGAGATGATTTGGGGTAGTCATGCTTTCTGTTCAGAAGACTCCAAGGCCAATTAACAGCACCTCCAGCTAGGGCTTGGAAAGAACTTCACCTGAAAGCTCACCCCATTTTTTTCTGCAGTAAAAGGTTGATAATAGCAGGCTTGAAGGTCCAAAGGTCTAACACAATAAAATGCAGCTTCCTTTGTGCCTATGTAACAGACTTCATCGCTTTGGTGAGCTGTATTGTATTCTATTTGAGTTTCAGTAATTGTTGCCAAAGTTGTGTCTATGCGTTATGTTAGCATATAGAATTTTCTTACAGATCTCTCTTTTGTCTTCTTTTTTTGATGTTTGTTGCTATTTGCTATCAAGCTGACTTCAACTTATGGTGACCCAGTGAATGAGACACTTCCAAGACATCTAGATCCTGCAAACTCAGGGCTGTGGCTTCCTTGTTTCCATCTACCAGTAAGGTGGTTATCTTCTTCTTTTCCTGCTGCCTCCCACTTTATCAAGCATTACTGTCTTTTCTAATGACGCATTTATTTTTTTGGTGCAGGGGCAATGTGTAAGTATTTTGCATAGGTGTTGCAAGACAAATAAAGTAGAATGGTTTCATTTCCTCCACAGGCACATGGGGCAGGAAGGGGAGCAATGATCCCAGGCAGAATTCTTAGGTATTATTACAGTGTTGTGTTGATCTACATGTGCATCTAAAGAGATTAACTGGTGCCTTCGGACTAGTGGTTCTCAACCTTTGGTCCTCCAGATGTTTCCAGAATCTTTCAACACTGGCCATGCTGGTGGAGGCTTCTGGGAACTGAAGTACAAAACACCTAGAGGATCAAAAGTTGAAAACTCCTGCTTCAGACTCTTTCTCTTTGAGTTAGTCTAGATATGTTGCAAGACAGCCAAACTCCCTTTTGAGGGTTTGAGAATCTGATGATTAGATATAAATACAAATCAAGGAATAATAAGTGCAGCTTTTCCTTACATCTCTGAGTTGAGAGAGCACATCAGAAAATGGACTCAGTAAGGGGGCCACTAAGCTGCAAATGCTTGAAAAGCTATTTTTATTCAAACCTCTTCTTTTCTGTATTCCTGTGATTGCAGGCATTTTCCCCCTCAGAAACCAGAGTTACATTTGCAGACATGATCATGTGAAGAAAGTGATTAGATTACATAATTCACCTATAAGCTAAAGTATGAATATTCCTTATTTTAGGGAATATAGGCCAAAGTGAGCCCATATAAGCAGTTTCTGAAGAGTTTTTTTTTAAACAAGATAAGACTGCAGGTGGTTGTGAATTTAACTAAGGCTGTTTGTATGGGGATGTTTTAACACTCACCTTCTACGCTGAATTTCATTTCCTGGCCAAAATCACCTTAACGACAATGCTGAAAGCAATGCAGGGCAGTTTGGTCAATAAACGGCCTGCAGCAAAAGGTTTAGCATCCCTCCTTGGATTGCTACTGTGGTCAAACTTTCTGCAGCTGCATTTAAAGACAGAAACTTTGGTAAACTATTCACCTGTCTTCCACATTTTCTCTGGTTTGGTCTTATGCTCCTTCCCCTTGATCTTTGAAATAAGTTTGAATTCTGGTGCAGATTCTTTTTCAAAATTTCAGATTAATGTGGAAACAGGAGAAAGAGGAATAGATCTACATATGAACACATACAAAAGAAACATGAATTAGGAATGGATTAATTCATTATCAGGCTCTTCTATTTGACTATGCAGAGCGTTAGATGCAGCCAGGAATATTCTGAGTGGGACTCACACATTCATTATGTTCAGCTACAGAGCAGTCACAGCTTTTGTGCTCTGAGGCAGAGGTGCTGGAAGGCCCATTCTCTACTCCATGGATCTGTCATTAATGTCTGGCATGGTGGAACTTCCTTGTGCACTCACATTTGATTGGAGGACAGGGACAGAGAACTTCCCTTAAGCACACTGGACTTGTCTTAAATGATATGAGGAAGTTTTTATTCCAAGTCTCATGTCTCAAAACACAACTGTTCCATTGCTATTCCTGGAAACAGAGGCTAGATACTTTTGAAGAGACTGCGAAGCACAACTTCAGAGGTGGCTACAGTATAGGGGTGCACAGAATAGGAACTACTTTGCTATGTTTCCTTGCTCTGTCCCCACTTCAGCATGTGTGCTTCAGATCTATATGACAGAGGACAACTGGTATGATTACCGAGTGGTACATACGAAGTCTGTGGATGAAGTTTCTTAGCATGGCAGCAATCTGTCAACCACCTTGAAATCTTTACTGGAAGAATGAAGTTTGGCTGGTTTAATTTACATTCACCAGGGAATGACACTTTTATCCCTTAGAGTTCCATTTTATGCGCTTGTCACCTGAAGAGTTGTAAAAGATTTCATTAAATTTCAGCCATTTGGTGTGTACATTTAAAAAAAAGATAAAAATGGTCAGGAACAAACATGTATCCCCAAAATCATTGTTTTTTGCCATTAGGGTCCCTTCCTTTTGTTACAATTTACTGGATTTGGACAAAATGTCCCATGATGTTTTTTAGTGAAGCATGATTCTGTAAATATCCGGTTGTCAGTAGGTTGGCCCCATTCAAGGAAAATTGAAATTGCTTCCATTGAAAGTACAGTGAATTTCATTGGGGTTAGAAAACAGCCTATGCTATTTTTCTTTTAGCTGAGCTTATCTCAGTGTCATTCCACCTTTTTTTTTGTGTGTCTCTGGTTGTTTTGATGGCATACAAAATTTGTGCAGAGCCATCCTGAGTGGAAGCCTGAAACTACTGGATACAAGAGACTTAGTTGGCTTTGCCTTCTATAACTTCTCTCCATACTATAAGCTCCACTAGCCCCACTGGGACTAGAGATGTGAAAGCACGGGGGGGGGGGGGGGGAGACAGAAAAAAAAATCAAGGAAAAATATTCTGTGGGGGGAGAAAAAGACAGGATTTTCTCAGGCTTGGAATGGAAAAAATACCTCTCACTCCCATTTTTCTGTTTTTATTTTTTTCTCGTAAGTCTTCACAACTCTAATGGGAGCCAGCTGCCCTTTCATAATTCGCCCTTTACTGTTATACTACAGCCCATTATTTCCTTTTTTT
The DNA here is from genome assembly GCA_030412105.1 of Cyclura pinguis. Taxonomy (NCBI): domain Eukaryota; kingdom Metazoa; phylum Chordata; class Lepidosauria; order Squamata; family Iguanidae; genus Cyclura; species Cyclura pinguis. The sequence goes on along the minus strand of CM059604.1, from coordinate 124,287,298 downwards.
ATATACTAGAAAGTCCTCATTTAGAATACTTTGTACAGTTCTGGGCACTGCACTTCAAGACAGATGCAGGCAAATTGAAATTGGTTCAAAAGACGACAACAAAGATGAGCAAAAACATAAGAAACAAGTCGTATGAGGATATGGTGAAGAAACTAGGTATGTTCAACTGAAAAACAGAAAAGTGAGGGGGTTATATTTGAAATACTTGAAGAATTATCAAGCAGAAAAAGCACTGGCATGTTTTCCAACATCTAAGAAGAAGGGACCAGACCGCTTAAATTACAGGAATGTTGATGCTGGCCTCAGCTGTAAGAGAAACTTCTTGATGGTAAGAGTAGTCTCATGATGGAACCAGATATCTGGAGGGGTAGAGAGAGATATGGTAAGTGAGCTGTTCCTCACTGGAAGTCTTCATGCAGAGGTTAGACATCTATCTGTTGTGGATTATGCTAGCTCTGTCGGATTCTCTACACTGAACCGGGGGTTTGAACTAGATAGCCTACAGATCACCCCCCCCACCCGCTCTATACATTCTTTGATTTTCACTAATCCTCAGTACTTTCTTGGCTCTTGTCCAATTTTGCTTGTATATTCACTTAAAATAACTAAGCACAAAATACATCTTTAGGGCTATGAGGAGCACTCACCCCCACTGTCATTTGCTGCCATTCCTTTTGACAAGAATGAGGACTTTTTGTAGCCCAGGGATAAAGACGGAAAGAAGGAAGGAAAGAAAGGAAGGAAGGAAGGAAGGAAGGAAGGAAGGAAGGAAGGAAGGAAGGAAGGAAGGAAGAAACGGAAAGACAATTGGGGAGTTAACTGCTGGCAGCTGACTTGACACTGATGCTATGCTCTGTGAATAGCGACTTTGCAAAGAACAAAACAAGGTGCACCCTGCAGAGAGGTGGAAGGAGAGAGGAGGAAACACCTGCACTTTTCTTGTTAGCATCTGCCGGTACTGTTGCGTCATCAGGTTTAAATGCCTCCTGGTCTCTTCTCAGGCAGCAGAATAAACATATCAGGAGCTTCAGCTATGAGAATCAGGAGGCCTTCTGCTTCACTTTTGGATGTGGATGGAACAATGTTTCAGAACATGACACTACACTACTGCAATTTGATTTATTCAGTACAGCACAAAACAGCAAGAATAACTCTGGTCTTACAATACCCAAGTCTTTTTTCCAACACACCAAAGTGAGGATTTAGAGAAGTCAATCATCTGAGGCTAGAGAAGAGATTGCCACTGGTGCCTAATCAAATTTTCAAACCTGCGCTGGCTTCTTTTCTTATTTCTAAGTTTTTACTATGAGATGTAAAAGGTACATGATCTTAGCGGTAATATATCTAATTGGTTAGTTATTATGTAACAGTTTGGAACAACTTTTTCATTTACTTGAATTTCATATTTCTTCACATTCAAGTGGGTAAGCTACAGAGGATCATTTACTGCCCTAGGGGATCTACAGGGGGGTACACTGAACCCCTAAACCCAGAAAAATAGGGGTTAGGCAAAACTGGAAGTACGCTTCCAGGTTGGTGTAAACATTTTTAAATGTCCAAAGGCTGATGGACACCTCATGAACTTATTTAAAGGGGATACAACATCTTGAAGGCTTCCAGGAACAGCAATTACGTCCTGTCCTGTCCCCACAAAAACAATTGTTCTGACATTGAGAGATCCAAGAAGGGCCCAAAGACTGCAAAAACAGTCCAAGCAAAGATCCACACGTGTCATGAAAGCCGCATGATTCCCAGCCTTGCTTCCTATGTAAATGTGGGCATAGAAAATAGCTGTGCATAATGAGGGGCACTTTTTCCTGATCTTGGCTTTATCCTGGAATACATAATTATGTATAGAGTAGCATGGAATTTTCAGCTGGCATGCAGAAGGGCTGCAGCATCTCTCTCCCAGCATCTTAAAGCCTCTTTGAGATGCTCTACTAAAATTTCAAAAAATGGAAATAAATGAAAAGTGTTCCTGTCTCAGCTTTTCCCTCTCCCTGGGTTAGAAGGGTGCAACTGGAATGGATTTCACTAGGACAATCAAAGAAGTTCTACAAGATATAAGCAGACATTGACATTACAGTTGTGCAAATGTTGAATTTGTGATCATGAGCAGTCATTTTGGGATCATATAGTTTAATGTTTGGGGTTTTTAAACTAGAATATTAGGCCTGCATGTACCCACATAGGGGAAAAATGGGACTTCAGTTAATTATGATTGTCTTAAGCCACCTTCATTTCACTGGGCATACTTTTAGTGTGGCTAAATCTAGATTCAATAACCAAATACTTCAAAATATAACTGTTTTCCATTTTCAATTTTCCTTCTGCCTGAATTTTGTCATTTACTTATATTGGCCAAAACATATAATAGTAGTTTCCTGGCTACTTTATTTTTTTTTTAAATATTTTAAATGACAAAACACTACAAAGAACACAATACACCAAACAATACATAACAATACATAAACAAAACAAACACCCAATACAAGCACATATGCTTCATACATTATAAATCATAAATTAAGGCTACTTTAACTATTGTATATACTCATGCATAACTCCAGAAATTTTAGTCAAAAGATAACCCAAAACACCTGGGCTGACTTGCCCACAGGTCAGTGTAAGTACTGTACTTCAACCCTTCTGAAAAAAGGAACCATCCCCTTCTCTGAGTAAAGTGGCGAAAGATGAGAGCTTAGTCAATCCTGGGAGAACCTAAAAGAAGCATGAACCCCTCTTCTCTCTCTGTCATGGTGCTACTTCGTGCCTTTTTGAATGCCTGAGCAGGAAAATGATGGTGGCCAGGAACAGTTGGTCCAATGAGGTTGTGTTGGTACTTTCCTCTCTTCACAGAATGACCCTCAACTTATCCAAGAATCATATCAAAACCCATAATTTTGCCCCCTACCCTTATTACATACATGAGGTCGATTTATATATGAGTATATATGGTACTAGTTATTTTTGCAAACCTCTGAAGGAGAAAAGCAAGCAAGCATTTCACTTCTTTTAATTGCAAATTATATTATATTGTTCTGGGCTGCCTTGGGTGGCTGTCTGAGGGCAGGATGGAAGCACAGATTTAAAAATAAACCAAATGCCTGATTAAATAAGTGTTCTCTAATGAAAGAGTGCTTATCTACCTCATGAGTCCTACTCCTTCTTCTGGACGCAATCTTAATGTACAGAGAGATATATGTCTTTGATCATAACAATCAGATATCCTGTCCTGACAACATCCTATGGTTTTAGTTTTGGGTTTTAGTTTTCTCCCTTCCAAACAGAGTGACTATAAGAATTCTCTCTAGAAACCAACATAAAGCTTACATGAGAGCCATCTCATTTGGAAGAATAAAACAGAAGAAGTAACTTGCAATAACACAAGATCAGCTCAGCTAAATTCTTTGTAAACACAATATAGTGAGTGGAATATTGTGCTCTGTTTCCTCAGATTAAATGTATCTCATCCTTAGATTTGTACTGGCATTTTATGGCTCCTGCAAATGACTGTCTCAGCATTGCAAAGTAATTCCACTATGTCATATTTGTCTTTGGAAATTGTAACAAATTATGGTGATTTATAACATCAAACTCAACTCTCTTTCTCCCTCCCCCACCTCCCCAGATGGGAATGTCGCCCGATGGAAAGATTCTAGGCCATCCATTTATTCTGTGTGGTAGGTGACAGTGAAACATGTTTCATCTCTCCTGCCTGACACACTCCTTTCCTTTGAGGGGAACCTGTCAACATAACTCAAGCTGTCAGGGCACCTTTTGCAACAGGGCCTGAAACAAATCTAAAACCTCCACTACCTGCATGCTTACTAATGAGGTGTGACTGGCTTCTCCCTGATGGCTGGCCTCACCGAATCTCCTTGCTTCTGACCCTGGTGGTCTCTTCTCAGTCAATAGAAGTCAAGGCATCATTTGTCATCTCACTAAGGGCAGGTGATGATGAGAACAGAGAGAGAAACAGTGAGAGGAATGTATGGAGCAAATGCCTGTCTTTGGTGGTTATTTTTAACTCTTTTGTTCATTCATTCGTTCACTTACTCACTCAATTGGTATACAGTTTTTTTTTTAAAAAAACCTTTTATTTATTTATTTCCCAGCTTTCCTCAGTTTGGGAATCAGAACGGCTTACGACAGTAAAAATGAACATTAATAACATGCAAAAGTTAAAAAGCGATTATACCATCAGAAAGTTAAAACAAATTAAAGCAAATTAAAAACAACAAGAAGAAATAAACATCCAGCACATTATACAACAAATCTTTCCCTGAAAAATCAATTCTCAGTGGCCTGCTGGAATAAAAAGAGTTTTACCTACTTGCAGAAAGATAGTAAGAAGGGTGCTAGTCTAGCCTTTTTCGGAAGAACACTGGGAGAAAGCATGGAAAAGGCCCTCTCACATGTTCCCACCAAATGTGCCTGTGAAAGCACAGGCCCTTATATCAATCATCAACATGTTTATAATCAGTAATGTTCAACGTAAAATTAAAGTGACAATAAAACTACCGAACCATCTTTGGCTTCATTAATTGTTATATTGATCAGAGGCAGCGGGTACTTCAATATTTTTAGAATTTCTGTCACTCATCACCATTAGCAATGGGGGCTAGGGCAGTCCAACAACATCTGAGGAGCCACATGGTACCTATCCCTATCCTAAGAGAATCAGGTTTTGCTTTTTCATTTTCAGTGATGGTTTGTTTGCCCATGGGCTATCCTTCTCCTTTCAGGACTGCTATCTTTTCCTAAGGTACTCATTTTGCTTCCCTTCCCCTTTCCATTCTCTTAAAATGCTAAAAGAGTCCATAAAACAAGCAAAGCTGTGCACTGTAACCAGAAAACCCCTTCCACCAAACCTGCCTGACCAAACTTAGCTGGCAAGTGAATTACCCATGTTACTTAAAATCCACACATATTTGCTACATCCTGTAGCTATAATATACTAACTGGCCCACAAAGGATTGCTTATTGCCTACAGCTCTGTGGCAAGCAGGAAATGTGGGGAATTTTAACAGCTACAAGACAAAAACCTCTCTCCTATACTCTCCTTGGCAGCTCAGGTTTTGTTAAAATAGAAAGCAAAAGAACCATAACCTCAAACATCTAGCAACTGTGCTTGATGTAAATGTGTCAAGTATTAAATGTATCCCTGTATTTTAGCCCTGCAAAGAGACAGACTCCGTCATTCTGCTATATAGCAGTTATAACCATAATGACACCAGCAGTGGCATTCAAGAGTGCTGGCTCTGATGTCTTATGGCAGCCGGTTATTTATTATCAACATCATAGACACAATGAAAAAAAAAAGCGGGGTTGAGGAGGAGGAAAAATGAAAGCCACCAAATGCTCCCTCAGTTCTCCAGCTCCTTTTAGCAAAATCTTTCATGGGAGCATCATCCACAGACTAAGGACAAAGGTTTCCCAAATTTGTGTCCAGAGGAATAAATTTGTAGGATATTATGAGAACTGAAGTGTGCCATGAAAAATTAATTTGATGTGTGGGATGCATCCATCACCTTCAATGTGGGAAGGCCCTGTATGGCACCGCTACATCCTTCACAATATGGGCAGTGGTATTGTCCTCCCACGGAAGCAGCCTAACACTGAATCAGGCAGATGGCCTGACTATACAATGATTGGCAGCAGCTCTCTAGATTTTTAGACAGAGGTCTCTGCCAGTCTTCCCTAGAGATGCCAGAGCATGCACCAGGGCTTTCTGCATGCACAGTATGTGCTCTACCACTGAACCACAACCCTTCCCATAAGGAAGAAATAAAGGGCCCCATCTCTCAAACTAGACTAAGTAGATAAAAGACAGTGGGAAATGCCACAATGCTTGGCTAACTCATTTACCCTGAAATGACAACTTGCCTGACCAGTGTGGTGTTATCGAATTGAGAACATAATTTACATCCCCACTCTCTTATACACACTTTCTAATTCTCTCTTTCTCTGTCTCTGCCACAAGCCACAAAGAAGCAGGTGATGTGCCCCTGTGACAAAAATGACAACTGTGAACCAAGCATCAAAAATATAGGAAAAACTGATTGACCATTAGAGTTTGGAAAAATTGATCTTCAGTACCATTGAATTGGACTGAATCTGGGGTGATGGATATAAAAATATTCATGCAAATCACTTCTGCAAAGACCAGCATGGACAACAATCAGGGATACTGGTAGTTATAGTTGAACAATCTCTGGAGGACTCCCTGTCCTTGCTAGATCGTATATGGATAAAAGGTTCCTTGAATTTCTCACTTTGATTAAATATATGTTTATATATATTTATATATATAAACATATAAATATGTGTACCTTGAAGCTGGTTCTGTTCTAACTTAAGAAAACCCTGAGGCAAACCTATCACAGGATTTTCTGGGGCTGAGAGTGTGTGACACACCTAAAGTCACCCATGGGTTCCATCACCAGCTGAGGAACTGAACCCTGGTTAGAGATGTGAAGGCCTGGAAAAAAAAAAACAGAAAAATTTGGAAAAAAAATGTGTTTTTCCATTTTTTTCCAGAAGCCTTTTTTTCCCCCAAAAAATTGGAAAAATTGAAAAAAGAAAGAAAATCGATAATGGAATGTTTTATTTTAGAATGATGAATAAAATCTTTAAGACAAGGTATTCATATATTCTCCAAATCATTTCTACAAACTATATACAGTGTCAGATTATTCTAATTTCTGTGCATGGAGAACAAGCAAGTCCTAGATTACAAACTGAACTCTCTAACGCAAGAGCAAGATGCATTTCTTCCTTTAGGGAGCACTTAGTCCCTCCCTCCTCCCTTCTACACACCCCTCCCCCAATTCTTTTTATGGGAATGGGTACTTTACATCTATTTGATACTGTAGAGAGAAAATATAAATAATTTTCTTTGTTCCTAATGTTGATGGTTTCTTCTGTTTTTTTAAATTGCTTTCTATTTTTTTTCCCTGTCTAGCAAAACCAAAGAGGTTCCATGTAGTTCAGGAGATTGTTGCTCCATTTGTTACAAATGAAAAAAATAAAATAAACAAAAGTAAATTCTGTTTATAATAATTCTTTGACTACACTGTATTTTTAATATACCAACTGTGATAATTGTATGCCAAATCAAATTGTACATAGTCAGATTTTATGTTCCTAAAATAACAGAATGACTTTCAATCTGTAAAAAGTGCTAATGTTGCATGTTTTCAATTTTTCTGAAAATTTCCATTTTTTTCTGGGGAAAAAAAAACGGAAAAAATTGTTTTTTCCATGGCTTCAAAACTTCTGGAAATTTTACACTTCTAACCCTGGTCTCCAGGGTCCTAGTCTAATGCTCAAACAACTACACCAGACTGGCTCTCTATTCAAGACCATGCTACCCCAAAATACTTTAAATAACAAACAGGGATAGTTCATAACAGGATATTGCTCCCCCGCCCCCCACTAGCACCTGTGAAGACTGTAGCCAAGCTCCAAAAGAACAGGAAAATTTGTTGGGTGGGCTGTAGATGAAACCACGGATTCGCCTAATGGATCAGTTATAGCACTTTGACCCTACAAATAAGTCCAGCTTCTGCTACACTACTGGTTACCATACAATCTATAATTTGCCTTTTATCTACACAATTTCACTACAATGCATTTTATCTACATGATTTCACTACAATGCAATGCAGTCATAAATGCAGAACAGGCCAAGAAAAGAAGTTGTTAAACTACCTGCTGTATACATGATTCTCTGGATTCTGACATTCTGCAGGAAAGTGTTAGACTTCATGTAACCAGATCTATAATGTAATTCCTAGAAGCGGGTAATTCTGTGCCAGGGTTACAGTAACTATGCTAAGAAAGCAATTTGCAGAAATTCTCCTCTTTTATATTGCTTGGAAGCAATGTGTTTTTCGCATCTGACAAGTGAACAAAAACTAATAATTGAACATTACCATCTTATCCACAAGCCAAGCAGATAATTAGAGGTTTAACAGACAGTTTGCATTTAAGCTGAGCATAAATACTGCACTTTGTGTGTTGTTTAGGGAGAAAAAAGGCACTGCTTATTTGTTAACAGGAACATATTTCAACAAATGTATACCTGATACTCAACAACCACATTGGTTTACATTAGAGATATAAATTCTTGTTTGCTTTCTTCCACTACAAGAGAATGAGAAACGACATTTTTTTTTCTTATCACTTGCAGGACAATGGGAGTTTTGCAATTGCACAAAGGAGTTACAAACTATACAAATTAGAAAAAAAATGAATAGCCAAATTACGATATCTGCTGAAGTATCACATGGGCTTTTAAAAATCAGAGGCATTAGATGGGTTGTCTGTTTCTTTTGGATCGATCAGTCCTGTACTTGTGCTTGTGCTTTGCTTCATAAAGGGAAAAGGACACTCATTTTGCAGGAGAGGTATCTTGTTCAATTTGCGGAAACTTCAGCAAACACTCGCTTCTTCTCTTCCTGGAGGTGAAAAATACCCCAGAGGCCAAGAAACTCTCCACAGTGTCTTCCTTGCTATGTCAAGACAGCTTGTCTCATGAAGAATTAGTAATTTAGCAAGATTTCTTTACACCCCTGGATTGCAGTCTGTTCCCTAGACCAATTCAAGGTTCACCTAAACTTCAGAAAGAATTTCCTGACAGTAAGAGCTGTCTGGCAATGGAATGGACTGTCTTGGACTCTCCTTCACTGGTGATCTTTTAGCAAAGGTTGGAGAGTCTCCTCTCAGAAGTGCTCTAGCTGTGTGTTCCTACACAGCAGGGGACCTTATGATCCTGTGATCCTTTTCTGCACCTTACCGTTTTCCATCATCATCTCGACATGATCCTGACAGTGCCACTGCTGGGATGGGAGCGCAACCTAAACGCTCCCCTCTGCACTTGGATGGCTGCCTGCAGAGGGATAGTGCGAGTGACACATGCCTTCCTTCTCTAGTGTAGCCAGCCACTTCCTGTGCTTCACTGGGGAAGGAAATGCCTAGATTGCGCTTCCTCCCTTTCTGAACAGCCGCCAGATATGGGAGCATCATGTAATTGGCAGCCATTACTAGATTTTTTTCCAGTAATGGAATATCCCATGATTGTGATGGCTGGGGATGTGTGGGCAGTGGGACTGTGACGATGTGCAAAAGCATGACTTGTGGGCTTGCAGCAATGCGTCCCCCATCCCAGGACAATGACGTCCTACAGAAATGGTCCTGGTTGATCATTGTGTGAACAGAATACTGGACTAGATAGGCTCTTGACCACAACATGCCTCTTCTTGTGTTCTCTCAAGGAGGGAAAACTTGGTATTATTGTGAACTATGTACAGTGGTGACAGGGACTTCCTCCACTGGGAGTACCATACTGTCAAACTAAGATATAGTGTCTGCTCTTGACAGGTATTATGGCTTTATAATGCAAAACTTAACTTGAGTTGAACTGGGCCACTACCATTTCATTTAATGTACCCTGTTATAGGTTTTTGCTTTGCCTTGTCCTAGATTTAGCATGAAAGCTAACACAACCAAGAGATCTTTTGCTGATCACCAAAACGATTAATTTCCCCATAGCCATCACTTCTGAAAGACTGAGGAACAAGGCAAAAGAGGTCAAGTTTTAAGCAATCCAATTATTTTTTTTTCTTGAAATAAAATTAGAGGCAAACCAGAGTTTCAGTGCAACTCCATATTAGTACCAAATGCATAAATCATGATTAATGGTGCTGTAATGAGCACAAAATGAATTAATGATGACTGGCCACTTATTTTAAAACTATTCACATTCTTTATGTTTCATCTATCTAGTCGACAGGCATAGACTATATACTTAAAAGGGAAAAAGTTATATCTAGCCTCTTTTCTTAACAACCATGAAGCTGAAATTCAGTGGTGGCCATTACAATAAAATACTAGTCATATGCAGGGATTATTCTCCCCATGCACATTCAAAAGAACACCTGAACAAGAAGCTAAGCAACACATGCTACCCCAATGCACAATCAATGTTCAGAGTCACAGGGAATATTCCAAGAATGCTTAACCAAACATGCAAAGTATGTTTGCATTGCTGCAAGAAGGTCAAGGTGATGTCAGCAAAGATAGGAATATAAGGGACATTACATATAAGCCACTTTCCCTCCATGCTTTATTCTAATGCAAGGGGAGATTAAAACTGCAGAGACTTACTGTTGGCCATAGCTTCATGTGCCTTTTTAAAACATTAAATTCATATGTAGATGTCCGGTGGTCTAATGTTCTACATGGAGGAGGCCTCCTCTGATGAGAAGGGGGGGTGATAAGAGCCCAGATAGAGCCAGAGATGTCTGGTAACCTTGTCTTGGAGCCAAAGGAGGCAGCCCTACTTGGAGGAAGAAAATGGGCCACCCCATTTTGACCCTGCCCAAGAGGCAGAGATATTATACCTGCCTAGATGTTGGATAGAAAAATGGCAACAATGAAAGAGCAGGATCTGTCGTGGATGCTTTAAAAAATGACAGCCACAAATTAGCACAGTCAAGGCTGTCTCTTTGCTGCAAGACAACAGTTCCACCATCTCTGCTTGGCATTCTTTTACATTCTCTGTTCTCTCATTTCCTTAACTTTGGCTTGTTCCTTGGAATCTTCCCTTCATTGACTCCCTGCTGGGCTTTGGACTGTCTTTGTGCTCACATCCTGGGGTACATCAACCATGCTTCTACTGCTATATACACCCTGTCTCTGAACCTCCAAAGCTCTACTATTGCCTCAAAAAGTAGCATTTGAGTTACTAAGTTCTCCCTCTGTAAAATGAAATTAGAAGTGGTTACAGTTTGGTAAACTTATGTTTTAGACTTCAGCACTCAGAATCCCCTACCCACCATAGTCAATGAACATGCTGGCTGGGGATCCTGGGTGTTACAATCCAAAAAGTAACTTCCAAGCTCTGGAAGTGGTCTATGCTGCAGAGTTCTTATGAACATCATAGATAAGACTCTAAAGCACATTTAAAATAATAAACAATAAATGTATAACTTTGTTCTGACCTTGTTGCCTTGTTCCTGGGTAGGTGTTAAAACCTGCAACTGGAAGTTAGTAGCCTTATTAGCACCAGAAAGGAAGCAAAGCTCTAGGGATGGCAATAGTGTAAAATAGCTAATAAACTTGCACTGACATTCCGTGTTCATTCTGTTGCCAGGGAATAGGAACAAGAGCTTAGTACAACATCCTGCATGGAGTCACAACCTCTGTAAAATCCTAATGCTCCTTTTCTTGCAAAATTCTTTAGGGTTGGGAGAAATCCATAATACGGAATCCATTACAGAGTAAGTAAAAGGAATCCATAAATGTATTATGTATGTAATTTTGCTCCCTGTAAGGATCTGAGTGTAACCGTCACTTTAGAAAACCATAGCCTTCGGGCTAGAGAAATGAGAACCACAAATCAAGCAGCAAAGCAGTAAAAAAAGATTAATACATCGCAGTATATTGGTGGGCAGATGATGTTCAGATGCTGGTCTTAAATGGACCCAGCAGGCTGTTAGACGATGACTGAGTTCCCATATTTTTTTGTGGCAAAATGATACCCATTTGTAACAAAGTTCCCGCCATCACTGAATGCTAACTGCTAGCACCACTTTTTCAAGTAATGATACTCATTCCTGACAAAACCCACAAAAAGCAACGAGTTTCCTTGCCATTCTTAATTCACTCCATCAGGTCTTTGGATTGCAGGGATGAAAATGTCCCTGCTGTGAAAATGCTCTAGAGTTCAATGTCTCCCAACACAATGGGGTTGAGTTAAGTATGGGAAGTGGATTCACTTTGTCCTGAATTTCTCTGCTTGTGGCCAAAGGCTGAGGCTATAAAGCTGCAACCCATTAATATGTTATACATGTCAAAATACTACTGACCATAATGTATCCTACAAAAGTGTAACAAGAAACAGGAAGGCCACAAACAAGAGAAAACAAAGAGGAATGTTGATGCTATTAATTTTTGTCCCTGTCAGTTCGTCGATTTGATAGCATCAGCAATGCATTGTTTTCACATGTGTAGCTCCCTACTTCTTCAAACAGTAGGAAATTCAAGGGGCAGCTGTGACAGTGCCAGTTTCTTTGCAAGGAGAATGCACCAAAAGCTTGTGGAGGCATCCATTTTTAAAAAATTATGTAAGATTGGTAAGGCGGGATAAGGCATACTCAAAAAAACAGCATACTGATTATTACGGCAGCATTACTTCTCCAAAAGCTAAAAGAAATGCCCATTCTTACTGACAGCTGCTAGTTCTTTTTCCAAAATTGCAGTTTTCAATTGTTTCCCAGTTTGTTTCAGTGTGTGTGTGTGTGTGTGTGTACTATCTAGTAGGCATCAGTCATCTATGCTACTTTAAGATACTGTCTAGCCCATCAAACCGTACTGTGTAATCTTCAATTAGTTCTAGAAATATCAGTAGATCATTAATGTCTATTAGGAAATAATCAGATTATGGATAAGGTTGTTATGTTCTGTGTGTAACTATCCAATATGTTGAGCTATCACGGTTATATGCTGGAGCACTGAGTGACCCTGTAAAACATTTGCTGGTACTGGAGTGGCCTTGCCCACCCAGACAAACCAGTGGATCTTTTCCTCAACAAAAAATGCTATAAAGGCCTCTAATTTGGGCAAGGATTTTGCATGGAAGGCAATAACCTCTACTGGATCCTGACTGTTTGCCTGATCTTTTGTTCTTTGCTCCTGGGTCCTATTCAGTAGCTTCCTAGCGTTCAGCCAAAGCCTGGGGAATTACCTTTAGATGTAATTAGTTAGCGTCATAATTACATGACCCCCAGTAGTCATTAGGTACCCTAATTATACATGTAAGACTTTTTACTTTTCCATGTTTCGAGTAGTTTCTTTTTGGCTACTAAAATAAATAAATATGACTGCTCTTAGCTACTTGCTTGTGGTGCAAATCCCCACACATCCCTTGTTGCCACAGGACCCATAGAGTCAAAGTAGCACCATAAGATAGAAGACAAACCAGAACTTCAACCATGTGATATTCCTCTACTACTATTTAGTGATTCTGTCAATATAAATATAATTTTAAAATTTAAAGTTACACCACAAAGGAAGTAACGGATTCCTCATTAAGTTACACTCATAATGTAGCTAGGTTATATCTCTAATACTGGGGAAAGGAATTAATGTCAATTTGTTTGTAATTATTTACTTCAAAGCTCTTGAGATTACCTATGAACAGGTATAGAGGCTCAAGCCCTGGAGTTCACAATTTTTGATGTAAATATCCATCTCCTTATTTTAACTGGAGCTACCCTGCCTCCTATATTAGGAGAAAGGTAGGATACAAACTACAGAAATCAAAATAAACCAAGCAGACAAATGATAGCTAATGGGTACCCCTCTCCTTAAATCTTCCACTTACAGAGCAGCATTACTAACTGATCACAGGCACTCAAACATTTCATTATATTTTCCTTTTGTGGCCAAGAGATGCATTTTGGCACTGAACACAGGTTCTAGGACTGGGTACTGGGCAGTATGGTCCCAAATTAAATCCTGACTTCTGGTGATTATTATTGACAACCATCTCATTAATGTTGTTAGGTCTCATGCCCAATGTTCCGAAGCATGAGTCCCCAGATTGTAATTACTAATAAAAAGAAATACAAGAAGGAGCACAGGGCAGCGGTAATAGACCTGCCAATCATATGCCTGCACTCTGGTCCCTGAACATTTATTCTGGTGTTGCTCAGAAACACCCCAAGCAGAGCAGCTAATGTTTACCTCCATACCAATTATTCCCCAGAGAAACACAAGGACATTTCTACCTAGAGGCCTAGAAATGCACCATAAATTCACAAAAAGGACAGCTCTGCCAGGTAAGGAATTAGGGTGAAGTGAGTGCAGAGGGTGAATTAGGGAGAAGTGAGTGCAGAGGTGTGCGTGTGGAATAACTGAAAGGCCCTAGTAATGGACAAGTGCACTGGATGCTTTGTTCTTCTCCAGCCTGTGATGCCAGAAGCTATTACTACCTAGATGGTTAAACATACCAAAAAGATAAAACAGTCAATGAATGTACATTTATTAAAGACAACAACATGGCAGCTAGGAATTACACATAGTGCTTAACAATAGCTGTCTCCATGTTCAAATATGCCCAAGTTATGTTAGCAATGTCTTTTTCCTATATGGTTTGTTCAACAAATCTGCACACAGCAGCTGTTTTTATAAGTACATTTCAGCTGAATTGAGTTTTATAATAATGATCTGTTGTATTGTTTTCTTTTTCAGTATTGCAAAATATACTACAGTCATCCCTTCACATTCACTAGGGTTAGGGGCACAGGACCCCTGTGAATGTGGAAAAAATGTGAATAACTCTAGTCCCTCCCAAACCGTATTTAACACACAAAAAATGTAAGATCACCATATTCAACCCACAATGGATTCCTCTGAGGCATCAGGGTTCCTTCACAAGGCAGAAGTAGGGGGCTGGTGGAGCTTACTGCCACCTCTACTGCTGCCCCACACCATTTTTAATAGGGACTTATGAGACTTGTTCGCAGTTTCTCTGTCTCACAAAGCTTGCAGTCCCTATTAAAAATGGCATAGGGATGTAGCAGAGGTGATAGCAAATAATCTGTGGCTAATCACCAGTCAGTAGATATCATCTGCAACCCAGTGAACACTTTTTCCTACTCGTGATCACTGTGATCTGTAAATGAAGTCTGCACACATTTATTTATAATACATATGTATCATAGAATCATAAAGTCAGAAGAGACCCCAGGGGCCATCCGGTCCAACCCCCCTCTATTTAAAAACCTTACTTCCCTTGATCTAGACACCATACTCCTATTGATGCAACCAAGCATTGTGTTGGCTTTCTTGGCCGATGTATCACACTGCTGACTCAAGTTCAGCTTGCGGTCCACCAAGACTCCTAGATCCCTTTCACACGTACTGTTATCCAGCTACATGTCCCCTATTCTGTATTTGTGCATTCCCTTTTTTCTGCCTAGGTGCAGGACCTTACATTTCTCTCTGTCACTTTGTTAGCTTCAGCCCAGCTCTCTAATCTGTCAAGGTCATTTTGAATTTTGATCCTATCCTCTGGGGCATCCTTCAGTATTGAGTATACAACCAACATTCAAAACCACATTTAAACCGCTGTATACAACCTACATTTAAACCACTGTAAGCTAATCCTGGTGTTCTCCAGATGACTTGCTGTTAAGGTGAAATAACAGGGAAATGTCACTCTTCCTTTACTACCAGATCAACATCTCAGGACATGCTCAACAGTCACGTTTGGAGAGCACATCCAGGGTAGATAACTGGTTTGAGCCATGCATGGGCACCAGCTTCTTCATCTCGTGCAACACCTAGAAACTAAAAGGATGAGCAGTGCTTTCTTACCTTTGACTTAAATACCTACAAACACTTTTATCACTTGATTAGAACAGATCACTGTGTAAGTTGACATTTATTTTTTAATTAATGGTCAGCAGAACTATTTTTTCCAACTGCCTGCTGCAAATTAATAAATGATATCGGATCAAACGCTTTCCCATAAATGAGTCTGCTGTTTCTGACAAAACTGTTACTACTTCTTGACAAGGGCTCAACATCTATTCTACTTTAAAGCAGGGTTTTACTTTCTATTAAAAAATAGAGATAAATAAAAAAGACTTTGACCTTGAAGGGAGTAATGGAATCCTTTACTATTTGTTTCTTAATTGACTCTAATTTGTGATTCAAAAAATCTCCGCATATTAGAAATTTCTGACAACACCAGATTTTTCTGTCTTCCACTCCACTTCCATCTCTCAGCACATCTTAAAAGCCACTTTCTCATACACGTTCCGTACTGCAGTCAATATCAGAAGCCTAGCCCTGGTATCACCAGCTGAGGTGCAGACTACAAAGGGCAGGGTTTCTTTTTAATGTTTCAGCACCCACACTGAGAAGTGCCCTCCCTAGGGAGGCCTGACTGGCCCCACCAGGTTCATTTTATTGCTACTCTAAATTCAGGTCTTCTGCACAAAATTTGCACGTGGTTGTTTTGCACAGTAAACAGAATTTTATACACAGGAAACTTTTCTTCTCTGCAGAAAATAGTATTCTATACAGAAATATTATTTCCAGAGCAGAAATGCAGTTTCCTATGAATCAATGCTAGGACTATATGAAGCTGCCTTGTACAGGGACAAGGAAGTAGTCTTTCTGCTCTGATTAGCTGAAGCTCCTGTTCTCATTGTTGCTACTGGACATCTTTGGTTGGAGAAGCCAGTGACTAACCAGTAACCACATCCAAAACATGTGATCTACAACTGAGCTCTGGCCTCTGTGGACTGTAGCTGTTTTAACAATCATTCCTTCTCCCTGCTAAAGAACCCAGAGTACTCCAGCTTGGTATGTTTTTTGCTGGCAGTTCCAACCAGGACTGGGGGCTGGAACGCTACATATGAGATTGAGGAAGCTGCCTTTGGTGGTGGACATTTGAGGGCTGCTGCTGGTGGCAAGAGAGGAAGTAGAATTAGCTGTACCTGCTGGATATTTCCTTCTGTTGAAAAAAAAACCACAAGAATGTGTAATGCTACTTTGCATGCCCTGTGACTTCTCCTCTATTAAGCTAGCTTAGTGTTCCAAGAGCAGTAGAAGAGGCTGTCCTTCATCAGTACACAAAGTAAGATACCGTGGGCAGTCTGACCATTTTCTGTATCTTGGGATGGTCTCGTAAAGGCATCATCTTGTTCTATAAAAAATCATGGGATGGCTGTGATTTCTTCCTTGTACTCTATCACTTGTACAGTTAGCATAAGTCCAATATAAATTTGCCATCTAGACAGAAGCTGATTAATTAATTAATCAAATGCATTGCAAACACACTTCCGGGGATGCGGAAATGTGTTGGTCTGCTGCAGCAAAACCTGCAAAAGAGGCTGGTGGCATGTTAAAGATTAGCAAGTATCATGTGCCAAAGTTTTCATGGATTTCATTGGACGCATTTACAGTACGCACCTGGATATGAGCAAACAGGTATTTTCCTAAATGTTTGTGTAGTTAGGAAATGTGAAATTGCAAAAAGTATATTGCATCTCTAAAACAGATGTTAACAGGCACAGGTAGAGGAAAATTACTTTTTTAAAAGAACCAATGCAACTAAAACTATCCCCTTGCTTCATTTTTCCTTTGTGTATTACTTGAGACAAAGCTCATGTATCATGGGATTATTTATCTGTGGTAAGTAATACTTCTTGTTTCCCCATCCACTCATTTCAGGTTTACCAGTGTGTTTCGTAGATCAATTGGACTGGCTAGATTCCCATAGGGGAACTCCTTTGGCCATTAAAGGGGACTCTGTCACAAATCAGTAATAGTAGTGTTTCTTTAGTTCCAAGAGAAAAGCCAACATGAAAAGCTTGGCTGGCAGATTTATTGATTACATTTCACCAGTGACCAGCAAGAGGCAAGCGCTCTGAAAAATCCCCAAAGGTGATCATTAGCACTGAGTAACTGTCACTAAACATTAGCACCAGCAACAGACTGGAGCAAAGTTGTGGCAGGAGGGGGAGCACCATACTTGATGCAGATGCCAGCAGTGCAATAAGAAACGGAGAGAGAGGGGAAAGTCCACTTGCATTAGCACTGCTGTACGTAATGATGGAAGTACAATGGCACATCTGTAAATAGGTTCTTGCTGCTAGTTTTCATTTAGGAACACTGCAAAGAGATGAGAATTCTGGGATTTGTAGTCCAGAAAAGTCACTTTTCCAAGTTCTGTCAGAACAGGCCTCCACAGCTTGTGATTTTTTTTTTTTACAAAGTATTCTTATTCCTGCCTAACTCCTCATTTTCCTCCTTGTGCTCTGTCCAGCTGGAATTTTTTTTAGCAACATTCACATTAGGAAGATAGTGAAGGATGGCTGGAGAAATACAGACTTTCAGTGTCATAGCAGCATGGTTGCAGTAGTCACTACAATAAAGTTTGAGCTAGAAAGAATGACACATTTCTGTAGCTGATCCTATTTTAGTGTTGTGTGCCTGCGTACAAGAGGCAAGGTAAACTGCAGCTACCTCCAGAATCTCTTACTGAGCATATGCAAACAGCAAAACAGAGAAAAAAAGGAAGAGCCAACAAGCCTCCCTCACCAGCTACCTTAGCATGTTAAAAGTCCTGAATTATTCTGGACATCACTCTTTGTCTCTCTGCAAGTTCAAGCTACTTCAAAATGAGGTCATAGTGCTTTCGTATCACCCTAATCTGCTTGCAGGAAGGTTGAGAGATAAATGTTCAAACTAAAACAAAAAACAAAAAACAAAACAAAACAAAAAAGTGGTGGGGACACAACTGAGGCATTAGAGAAGAAATTACTCTATGGCATTTGGAATGGATTACTTGTCTCTCAAACTGATACTGGCACGTGCTGTAAAGATAAAATACTGATGTTGTTTTGATCAGCTTTCATTGCATTTCAATTCATTTTGTCTTCTGACCAAATCTGAGAAAGTTCTCTGATTCTTCTGTTTCCCCTTAGGACAGCCTTAAGGAAAAATCATTAGACCCACTGACTCTACACACATTCCAAAGAGCTAAAAGTTGCAAGAACACATGATCAGAGAAACTAGTTCCTAAATGTGTTTAGTTTTTCTGTATTGTTAGAGAGATGTCCTTGCAACACAGAGACTTAAGATGTTCTACGCCCCCATTAAAAACAAAATCTAGAACAACGTCACTTCATATCAGGGGGAAAAACTCACTTTTTTAAATATATCAGTGTTCCTTGAAGATAAAGATGGAGGAAAACAACCACCAAACACCATCATTTACAACAGTTTGTGAATACTGGCTTCCCCCTATATTTCCATGCAGTTCTGAGATATTGGCAATTATTATTTAAGTCAAAAGGGAAAAAGAAGAATAATTTACACCATCCATCATTGTTTCCTTGCATGAATAAATTACAAGACACCACAGCAAATCAATTGTGGGGAAAGAAACAGCCCATGCCAAACGCCGTGCTTGTGTGTATAATTTCCTTAATGTTTTCCATCCTCATACATCAAAACTACAGACTGAATTTGGCAAACCTGATGCAGGAGAAAGCTCATTATCCCAAGGTCTTGTAGGGCACCTAAAACCTAACTGGAGAGCCAGACCATGTAATAAGGGAAAACAGGTGCATCTAATCCCCAAGCATAGACCTCACAATTTACTGGGTCTATTTCTCCATTCCAGATGCATCTCTCAGCAGAAAAGACACAAGCCTCATAGGATCATCTATTCTTGCACAGGCTTCAGAACCTCTGAACTCTTGAGTTCATGATTCAGCTAGCAACTCTGGCAGTGAACTAACAGCACAGTGTTAATTGTCACCAGCACTAGTACAGCTGAAGTGTCCCAGAAGAAGTATAACTGACAGATCTTTCTGACCATCTGTTACATGATCCTTAAAAAAAAAAAAAAAAAATAGAGAGAGCCCAGTGATTAAATTTGGAAATTTTTGTGTTAAAAAATATTGCATTTCCACTGAGTTCTGGTCTTTCTGCATAATGCAAAAGTTGAAATCAAGATGTTTGCTGAAAATTCCCCACTACACAGTTTTTTTCTGCTCTTGTGTGCATTCAAAGCTAACTTTATCACTGAAGAAAGTCCTTACAGATGTTTCATTGCTGTGAGTACATTTGAATCTCCTGATCTCACAGAGTTCAACCTAATGTTAGCATGGTTTTTTCTCTCTGTCTCTACATAATCTAGGTAGGTTTTTCCAAAAAACTGTGCACTGTTTTTCTTCTAATACCAAATAACAGTTAAAGACACAGGCTGCATACCCACAAAGATGGTAATCCTATAAATCACTGTATTTGCAAACAGCATTTAACAGTATGTTAATACTTTGCAAATCACATCCTGTTCCCAACAATCACTACCAGAGAAGGGCCCAGTGTCAACACTGGTTGAATGGATCGCTTCATGTTTTTCTGTGGCTGTGAGCAGGTGACCTGAGTTTCTCCGTAGTAATCTGAAACTGAACTTATATGCTATGGGGAAAAAAACTGGGACACCTTTATGAAGGCAGGTGGAGGATATACACTTAATAAACAAATTAAATGGATAGAAGACTCCAGTTTAGCTGCTTTTAGCACAGGATCTTAGACTCCTGTTCCAAAATTGCTCCTGCACTCTTTTTAAAAAAGAAGGTGACTATTTAGGTTTTTTTGTTCATGCCAAGTGAATATTAAACACTATTCAACCACACTCAGAAGGTGAATCTATACATACGTTCTACTGTGTGATGCTTGTCTTAAAAGACTTACCACGTGGTGGTTCTAACTGCATGGAGAGGCGGCTGTCTGTTGCCTCCAACCATGTGGCGAGCTGAGTGTTACAACGCCCCTGTAACCGCTGGGAGATCCGAGGGAGCAGGGTGTGTACCCACCCTGAATTCTCTGCTGTTAGGCAAAAGAAACATTACTCTTATCAGAGGATTATACACATTAGTTCAGGAGCTCTATCACTAAGTTCTGGTTTTACCTTTCTTTATACAATTCTGTTATATCCGTCACATGTCCTCATTTCTATGTTGGTTTGTCTTGGATGTGTCAAAAATCATATGGTATTTCACTTGGGGTAGAGAAGCTTCTGACACTGACAGCTGGTGCAATAGCACAGAAACTTCACCAGTTTGAAGGACAAAACGAACTCTATACTCCAGCTTTTGTGATGGAAGAGTAACTTGTCAGTATGACCATTTCTGTACCAGACTGTTATAACGCTATTATTCCACTTGCAACATCCTATGGAATCCTGGGGTTTGCAGTGGATTCCGTAGGATGTTGCAAGTGGAATAATAGCGCTATAACAGTCTAGTGCGGAAATGGCCCAAGTCTGGAATGAAAGCAGGATGAAGACTGGGATGAAGTCCCAGAGGTAAAGTAGATACGGGCCAGAGATATCAAAGACGTGGAGGAGGGATGCTATGTTGAGAAAACCCTAAGAAAGAGGGTTCTAAAGAAAAAAGAAAGGAGATATAAGAATATAAGGGAGGAGGGAACAAGAAGACAAGGAACTGTGGCAAGAAGAGGCTTATCAGAGTATATCTTGAAAAAAATGCAGTATGGAAGATGATGACAGACTGTGCCATGGGGGAGTAAGAAGTTGGAAGACTAATAAAGATACACAACATGGGACACAGTAGCATGAAAATTAGAAAGCAGAATATGAAACAAAACAGAAGCCAAGAAAAAAAGAGTAGGAATGGAGCAAAATGGTACATGGTAGTTGGGGAAAGGAAAGACTGCTCACTATTGATAGTAAGAATAAGGGCAGGAATGTACAGGAGCCAAGTGGACATCATATTGTTATCTAGATCATACAAACTGACCAGAGAATTCTGTTGTTGCAATTTCTGCCATCACTGAAGCATTATATCAAGGCAGGAAGTCCAAAAAGCAGTGATGCACAGGGCTGAATTTTCACACATTTGGCTGTTGGTTTCTAACTGGCCGCCCTTCCTTGTAAAGAGGAAAAATCACCTTGCCCATTACAGCCTGAAAGTAACCCATTTGAGGCTGGGAGAGGACACTGGGGTGATTCTCTTAGAAACTAAATTAAATGCAACTGTGACTCTAAGCATCTGGCAGATTTGATTTGGGATGGAGGATGCTGCAAGATAGTGATAAGTGAACGGCTGGCACCAAAGGGAATTAAAAGACTCCTTCCATTTAATGGAGTAAATTTCTTTCTGGCGTAGCACCCACTAAGGGAACTGTACTGACAACACATGTAACCTTTTAAACTGTGAAACTGCAGGTTCCACAGCTGCTAAAGTTTGGCTTTGTTGTTCCATTAATACGACATTTCAGGGAGGCAACTGCATGGAGCTGTCTTCATCTAATCTCACTGTTTCTCTATAAAGAAAAAGATGTTGGATTTATGGTCTTCTAGATGGCAAGTGCTTTATTTTTACTGCTGAAGTATAGGAGTGAAACATATGCAGTACGAAAAGGAGACTCTCTGAGTATGTCCAAAATGCACTTGTATTGGAATTAGTTGTGGGCTTTCTAAGTAACACTGAGCATCTCTGCTTGTGGTAATTACTATTAAATACAAAGGGATACTTTGCCTCACACAGTCAAAACTTGGCTGCACAACTAATGACACATACTGGTTTGATAAACCAGTTTTGCCACTTTCCAGGTGCTGCAGAACCAGGATGTTTATCAGGCCTCAGTGAACTGGACTTGACATGTCAGGTTACAAGTTGTGTTGGCTGTGAATTGGTCCTAGACAAAGCTGTTGAAGGACCTACAGACTTAAGCGGTGCCAATCACCTCCCAAGATGCAGGAAAATACAATAGCTCCTCCATTTTTGTAAGGGTTTGGGGTGCATAACCCTCGCAGACATGCAAAAATTGCAACTCTCCCCGTTGCATCCCCCATCCCATTCCCTTCTGGGCTTCCTCCTCCCATTCCCTCGCTTTTTGCCTTGGTGTACATGCTGTGCGGCCAGGCAAAAGGGAATGGAGGGGAGCACGTGTGTGCCTTCCTTCTCTGCACATGGTGCTCCTCCTCCCATTCTCCTGTATTTTGCCCAGCCATGGAGAAGGAAGGTACGTATGCCCCGCCAAAACACAAGGGAATGGGAGGAGGAGAATCAAATTCATGAAGATCAAACCTGCAAATGTGGAGGGTGGACTGTACTACTCAAGACGCAGATGACAACTATAGGTGAACTGGTGACAGACATAGGTGGATTGTACAGAGATGTCTCTATCTCATGATCATTGTGCTATGTAGGGTTAATCATTAAGATAGATAGATAGATAGATAGATAGATAGATAAAAAAATTACAGGTTAGGAAAAAGCAATTTTAGGACTTCAACTTAATCACAATTCATTTGTCTACTAATGATTCACTGAAATTGTCCTACTAATTAATCTGGTATTAGTTTTTCTTTTTAAAAAAATATAAAAATATTAACACATAAAAAGAGAGAAACAAAATGCACAATGAATTGCCTCTGATGAAAACAGTCTGTGCTTTTTGCATGTGCCTGTTATAGAGGTTTCAACTCAGAAATCAAAGGAAGTAAGAATACTGACACAGCAACATTTACTGCACTGTGTTAGTGACCTTAATATATTGGGACTGGTGATACTGAGGTGTCACTTTATCGCTGATTACGGTTCATCAGATTTTCTGACATTTGAGCTATAAATTAAATGGAAAGTACATTTGTAATGTGAAGTCCATGTCTACTTACTTAATCTAATCAAATCTCAAATACTTGCTTTAGCAGGCTAATAGCTTCTTGAAGAAACATGGGGCTGTTCCACATTTCATTTATGTGATGGATGGGATGGGGAGATGGATTAAATAGTAGATGAGTACCTTGGGACAAAAAAAAGGAGGGGGGGGCTGTGCTAGTTTGTACTGTGGATATTTCAGCTACACTTAGGCCTTTTTCAAAGGCCCCAGACCAGTTTGTTTTAAATCTATACTAAGATCCTCAAGAGCAATTTATCATTGGCAAACCTATGCTAGCCAATTCTTCATTTTGGTTAGTTTAAAAGACACTTGCAACAGTGAACTCTGTCAACTCAAAGGTGGGACATGAAAGCAACAGGTGGCACACTGTATCCAACATGCAGAATTCAGAGGCTCTGTGCTCTCAAGGTCAAATGGTAGCTATCATGATGAATATGCATTGACATATTCATCAAATCGTTTTCTTAGTCTCTTTGAAAAGTAATAATGAACATAATCATAATGATATGATTATCATGTGGTAGTGAGTTGCACCATTTGTCTCTCTCTTGAATCTACCAAGTCTTTATTGATTTTTATTGGATGTTCAGTAGTCTAGCATTACAGGACAGGAAAAAGTCATTTTTCTGTTCATTTTGCCACACCATCCATCAGTTTTATAATCCTTTAAACTCACCCCTCCACTGAAAAGATCTGTCCTGTCCACTTAAAGATCTGTCAAATGTTTTAGCCCTGACTCATGGGGGATCTCTAGAAATTTTCAATATACGGCTCCCTTCTAGTTCTACAATATCCTTTTTAAGAGAAAAGTCTAGATTTACTTTGACATGTCTAAATTGGGCTGGGACAGTTGTCTTGTCTGAAGCCCTGTCAAGCTGCTCCAATCACAGACCAATAGTAATAGCCTAACAGTATTTTCCTATCTTCCTATGAGGCATCCAAATTTATGAGCATCATTCCAAGTACTGTGATCCCATATACTGGAACAGAAACAGATGCAATGTTTTGTTCCCTTTCAACGAACAGTGGAAAGACAGAGAATTTCCACTGTGATCACAGTGTACGCTATTATGATGGGTTGAGGTATGGGAGGAGGTCTTGTTTATTGTATGTGCTCCTAAGTTGTACTGTAATTTCTATGAGCTATGTGCAAAGAAGCACTTTATACCCACAACGAGATTACTGTCAGAGCAGGAAGATCACTCTACGTAACTCCTAACGGCAGATTTGCTTGCAAGGAGCTCTTTCCTCATATATAAGGATTGTTTGCATGGCAGGATTTTTGCAAAAACACCAGCTGTTTCCTGAAGTAAATATAGCCACCTAAATGTTCATTTCAGGTAACTGGTTTTTTTTTTAAAGTTCTCCATAAAGCCATGAATTGAATGATTTGTCCATTGCTATCATTTACATTTTAATGAGTTCTAAAACTGGAACTGAACAAGTCAAATGAAATCAGTATAAACTGCTATTTTTCATTAGAATTGGAATTATGCAAAATATTATGGTTAATCTCGACAAAAGACATTATCTAGCTTCAAAACAATGTGCAGGAACAATAAATTTTCTCAAGTATGCGTGGCTTATAAAAGGACCCTGGTTTTAGCAGTCTTGCAGAAATGAATGAGATTGGAAACATCTTTTGCCAGGCAGCTATGAGAATTAATAAAGATTAAAAATGGGAAATAGGTTTTCAGGTTGGAAGACCAATGACTCAAATATTATTCCTGCCTTTCAATTATGTATACTGCCTCAACTTCATCTCCTCCCCTTGTATATGTGTACCAGAGCTCCAGATACACTATGCTAAAAAGAGATCATCAGATTCTTGATGAGTAAAGGCCTTGTGCACAACCAGACATAACAGTTCAACCACAGGTTCACTGACCACAGTACTGTTTGCACCATACCTGCACTAATTTGGCAGACACAGTCCTGATTAATCTTCTGCCATTCCACTTCTTCAGCTGCTTTAAAACTATTACCAGTTTCTCTCTTC
This sequence comes from Cyclura pinguis, assembly GCA_030412105.1. Classification (NCBI taxonomy): domain Eukaryota; kingdom Metazoa; phylum Chordata; class Lepidosauria; order Squamata; family Iguanidae; genus Cyclura; species Cyclura pinguis. The sequence goes on along the minus strand of CM059604.1, from coordinate 124,262,052 downwards.
TCCTCCCACTTTCTCCTTTGGTCCTCAGTTTACTTCAATTACTGCAAACGAGTTCAAAAGTACAAAAGTAGTTTGTGCTCAGCTCAGCAGGAAGAAGAAAGGAAGGGGTAGAATCCTGTTTTTCCTGTTAGGCAAAAGCAAACTGCTGCAGCCTCTCCTAACTTGTCTGTTCTTCCTCATTAATAACTTTAGCTATCTTTGCCACACTCTGATGTTGCTTGGCCACACTTGTTATGGTTTCCATCTGTGAAACCAACTGTGAATTCCATCATTCTGGAATCTCAAATGGTTGATATTTGACACCACTGAGCTACAACCTTTTCAACAGCATTCCTCTTATTTTGTTTGCATCATTTGTTTTGTTTTTCTACCCATGTCAAGGCAAGGAACAATTCCCAGCACAGAGCACTGGACCTCCACCCAACTGGAACCAATCCCCTCTTAACAGCAGCCCACTCCCTGTCTCTCCAAATATTTACACCTACAACTCACATCACTCCAGACCACTGACAAAGGTAGGTGGGGCCGATGGGAGGTCAAAGTCAAATAAGCCAGAAGTTGACTTCTGACTTCCAGCCAACTTTTAAAAGCTTGTTGTGGGTCTAAAATACCTGTAGGGTGAAAACATGGCAAAATCACTCCTCCCCACTGGACTTAGAGGGGTGGGGGGGATTTTGAGTTTTATAAGCTCTCCAAAGAGGTTTAAAAAACCCAACAACAATCAAGGCTGTAAGTGTGCAGGCTGTATGGCCCTGTGAGGTATCCTAGTGGGCCAGTGTGCCCCTCAGATCCTGGTAATTACCCACAGATCTAGGGACATAGGTTGGGAAAAGGTCTACTCCGAAATGCTGTTTCTGACACAGCTTATCCAGACGCCTATAGAAAGCCCGTAAGAAGCACATTATTTATTTTCTAGTATTTATAAATTGCCTGTTTCTAAAGATTTCAACACAGCATAACAATCACCTAACACACAATATAAAATCACATACAATAAACAAAAATGTGAATAATTCTGAATACAAGGGGGGCCAATTAAGTGGTGGGCAGAAACTCAGAGCTTCTGCCTCCATTTGCAGACAGGAATTGCACCCACTGAAATTATGGCCACTGTGCTATTGAAGTACAGGCAGAATATCTTGAGGTGCTGCTTCAGTGCCCATATTCTAGATAAAGCTACATCAATTTAATTTCTACCTTTCATGCACCCAAAGAGAATCCTGGGCTGTTCATCCTTACATGGAACTCTGAAACTTGTTCATTCCATCTGGCACAAGCCAAATAGGTAAAAGTCAAACCGCCGCACTGAAACCTTGGCACTTTGAGGTTAAAAAGAAGGAAACTTAAGGAGGAGGCCATTTTTTGATAGGTTAGAAGTAGTCATTTTACTGCTCCAAGAAATGAGGCCTACATGTGGAATGGTCCTCACAACCACCTCAAGCCCATGAGTTAACGGTTGTGTAATGTCTGCTCTTTGTTTTCAAGACATTTTTCCTTATCTTGGAGAAGGGCAGAGGGGTAGGGATAGTGGGTCAGATTTCGCCAGCTCTCACAGAAGCCTTTTTCAGTTATTTCCAGGTCTAAGATAACCAGAACAGGGGCACCGACCGGCCACTCTTTGACCTCCATTCTCACCTCCGTACAGTTCTTCTCTTTTAAATACAGACAACAAATAGAACAAAGAACGTACCCCTTTTATCCTGACTTCCCAGAAAATAGGGCTATTTGTTGTGTTTGCGTGCGTGTATGAATCTGAGTCATAAAATCAGCTCATCAACTCAACTCAGCTTAACACAATTTTCACTTCCCTGGTTTCCTATGTAATCTTAACTGTCACAGAAGAAAGATATTATCAGTGTGCAAGAATATATTACTGGTAGATGTCCCGAATTTCCTTTAAGGAACCCCTTTTCAGACATCTTAACCAACGAGCATAAAACAAAAATGTCTCATGTGCAACCAAGGTCATCCGTACACTGCAGAAGAGACACTTAAGTCTAAGTACTATCAGTGTCATTATCCCCTTGGCCCACGGGAGAGCATTTTTGCTCTTCTAGGGAAAATGCAATCTTTAAACAAAGAATCTTTACAGATCTTTAAACTGTTTTAGTAACAAATATTTTGCAAAGGACCCCATAATCTAGCAACATTAACAACAAATAGTGAACTGCTCACTGGGGTAAGAATACTCAAAGGGCAACATGAGGTTCAGGAGATTTCCTATTATAGCAAATATGTCTGACCGTTAAGAAACGGTGAAGAAACTGTTTAAGTAAAGGCTTAAAGCCGACATGTGGATTCAGGTGCAAGTAAACAAATATAAAATACAGGTTGGTGGACTGCATAAGGAATAAAGAAAGTTATGAGATTTCAGAGGTTTTATTGTGGTTGTAACCTCAACGGAAAACCAAATTTTACTGCTTTTCTGTTTTGTTTCGTGTTTTTGCTGAAGGAGCTCAAGGTAACTGGGGGTGTCACTTAGAGCAAAAAGGTCTGCAGGCCTTTCTCTTTATCATCCAAAACAACATGCGGATTACAGACCTGTAACTTTGTCAATTCCCCTCTTTTCCCTTTCCATATTTTTAACCATTGTAGCCTGATGAAGAAACAGGTGTGTTTCCAACATCTGCACAGAAAAAGTTGTGCCTTTATAGATTGCCACAATATGGACAAAAGGTTACTAACACATAGGCCTCTGCCTCTATACTCAGAGGACAAGCCAGAAAATTTCCAAACTGGTGCCTCTGAATTAAATTTCCAAATTATGTCTATGTGTGAAAAAAGGTCAAATTTACATGACATGTAGTTTGATTAACAACACATAGAATTAAAGCTCTCATGAGCAGATAAGATGGGCAGTACCTGAACATATCATATGTTGGACTGTCTTCTGGAGCTAATGATTGGCAACACCAACAATTCTAATTTCAAGTTAACACATCTTTGAATTTGCAATCAAAATTATCATTCACCTCCTGCTCTCAAACCACACAGACTGAATTTTTATTACTATTTATTTTTGAAATCCAAACCAATATGCAATGTCCTGGACATGGTGCCAATGTATATTTGGAAGAAACTGTTGATAAGGGTTCTTCACAAAGTAGGTGAAAGGATTGCTTCCTGCAGAAACTTCTGAAAACAAGCCAGGTTAATTCTGGTGTTCTCTTTTTTTAAAAAGTTCAAACTTGGTGTCATATTTTCTCTTTTAAATCTGTCACACTGGAAATACAGTGCTGTTTCATTTTAGCTGAGATATATTGAAAGAAGGAGGAACTATGCACAGGATTTTAATGTGTTTTTCAAGGTCTACTGGTATTTGCTGTATTTGTTTTTAGCTAGAAGAGAAAATGAGATGGGAAACAGAAACCGGAGCTGGGTGAACGGTTTATAAAATTAGTTTGAACTTGCCTAAACTGAAAAGGTATTTATGTATTTTAGGTCTCATTTTTCTTTTGAGTTCTGTGTCTTCTTTCATTCTTTCCCTATTGTACCTTCTGGATTCACTCCTTACAAAACGAAACAAAATTACAATATGTGTTTAAGCTTTCAAGAGTATGCTCTAACCTGTGAAAGTACAAGCAATAAAGTTAGAATCAGATCTTTCTTTTTTGCTGCTCCATTCCCAAGGTGACCTCAGTAAATATATATATCAAGTTACAACTGGTAGAAGTGTGGACAGAGCATGACTCTCAACCAAAAGTTAACATTTCCTCCAGTTAAAAATATGACAAAGCTAGTCACTCATCTGTCTTTAGATGACAATTTCATTTCAGTTTGTTTTCCTGAAGAATTTACTACAAATTGCAAATTTCTTCATACCTGGGATGGAAATCATTTGAGATTTAAAACTGTGAACAGGATGTCTTCTAGGAGTTGCTGTCTAACATATCTGAAGGGCTCTAAACACTGTGATGAGGTTGTACAGAATGCTCACAATTGTTCTTCCTCTTAACAAGAGTGTCCTCACAGCTCAAGATACACTGTTGAACAAATCAACCACTGTAAGCTCTCTTTTCATTTTTTTTCATATTTTGGGACTTTTTGTGAAAATTTCATATAGGTAAACAAGCTTTTGTGAACAAAGTGGGGGGATGTATAAAATTAATGCACAAAAAACTTTGCTTTCTTGCACAAATAACATTTTGAAATGTCCGAAGATGTGGCAAATAATACAAATCTGGGGGGGGGGGGCTTCCCCACATCTCAGAAGAGCAGAATTTTTCAAATTCCTTATTCTTGTGCATAAGGCTCACTTTGAATGAAGCAGTGAACATTTCACTGGAAACTTTTCCGGTAAATTTAACGACAGAGAAAAAATGAATGTATTCCTTTGTGGGGGTGGAGAAAGTTAAATGCAAAATTCTACATTTAGGCTGCAAGAACCAAATGCACAGGTATAGGATGGGGGATACATGGTTGAGGAGTGTTAAATTTGAAAAGGACATTGGAATTATTGTTGACCATAAGTTGAGCATGAGCCAACAGTGTAATACTTCAGCAAAAAAAGGCAAATACAATTTTAGCCTGCATGAACAGAAACATAGTTTCCAAGTCAAGGGAAGTAATAATCTCACTATCTTCTGTGCTAGTCAGGCCTCATTTGTATTCAATTCTGGGTGCCTCATGTTAAGAAGGATATAGAGGAGTTAGAGTAGATTCAAAGAAAGGCAACAAGGAAGATAAAAGGTATGGAGAACAAAGCATACAATGAGAGGCTGAAGGAGCTATGCATATTCAGCATGGTGAAGAGAAGATTGAGGGGTGACATGACTGCAGTCTTTAAATACCCCAAGGGCTATCACAGAGAGGAGAGGGCAAGCTTGTTCTCTGCTGCCCCAGAGGGCAGCACCAGGTCTAATGGTTTTAAGTTACAGGAGAGTACATTTTGATTGAACATTAGAAGGTACATCTTGGCAGTATAAGTGGTTCAGCAATGGAACCAATTCCCTAGAGAGGTGGTGGGGTCTGTTTCTCTGGGCATCTTCAGAAGGATGGTGGATAGTGACCTGCTGGGAATGCTTTAGCTGGAGATTCTGCATTGACCATTGGGCTGGACTCAATGGCCCATGAGGCTCCTTCCAACTCTATGATTCTATGAGTATGTCTACACCACACAGTTACATTAGTTTGGTATCATTTTAACTACTATGCCTCCATCCTATGGAATTCTGGGATTTGTAGTTTGGTGTAGGACTGTAGAGCTTTAGGTCATCCATCGAAATACTGTCAATCCTCCACATTTTCAGGTTTCACTTTCACAGATTAGTCGTTTGCAGATTTCTCCAACCCCTGCCCTCACCTGGTGTTTCTTTTCCAGGGAACCTTCTTTCTCGGCTGATCCAATCAAGCCACCTTTTAAAAACCCACATCTGGTCCTCCTCCTCAACCAGTTGCTGCCTGTTCACTCAAAGATGGCTGACAGCCTATCTTTTCAGAACCACCAAACTTTTTCTGTTGCTCTCCAAAATCCAAGGAAGGAGATGGGCAAGAGCGAGGAAGTATAGGGCCATCATGCTGACCCACCCTCTTTCCCTCTCTTTTCCCTGACCTTGTCTGGACCCTAGGTGCCCCCCTCCCCACCATGCCTCAGCCTCCTTCCACACACAGACACACTGACTAACACACATTCTGATATTTGTGGTTTTTCCACTTTTGTGGGAGTCCTGCATCTCTAACCCTAAGGAACGTGCAGGGGCCAACTGTTCTGGATTAGAGTGCTCTGGCAGCAAATTACAAATTCTTCATAAAACTAAAAATGCCAAGATACCTTAGAATGGAGCCACAGCATCAAACTTTTGTAATTATGCAGAATAGATATCCTCCAAGAGGCATGCAGCTGTTGTTGCAGCTTGGTGGCTGGAGAGGCCAGCGAAGACCCTTTTTGCACCTTACCCTTTCGCGGTGCTGGGGTGCGTGCCTCGCGTGAACAGCCTCCGGAGGAAGGCTCTCGCGTCCGGGGTCCTTCGGCTCCGCATGAGCTTCCTGCTCGCATGAGAACCCCACCTCTTCCTTTTGCAGTGCAGCCTGAGACCTTTCCAGGGTGCACTGGACAGGAAGCGCGACCGGCCTGGCTCCCGAGGCTCTGCACGCAATGTAAGTGCGCGCTGGGCCCCAGAGCGATGCGCGCCTGCGCAGCATTTTCAGCTTCCAGCTGAAAATGAAAAAATGTGTGTGCGGTCCATGTCAGGCCCTTGAGCGTCGCGCAAATGTGAGTGCGTCGTGTGGACTGCTCCTCACATTTACAAGACGTTCAAGCGGCCCTTTCGCATCGGAAATGCCGTGCGAAAAGGGCCATAGATTTCTCATAAAACCTTCCCCACACCCCCTTGATGGTGGAACATAGCAGCCTACTTGTTTGTTAACTGCTGCAATATCACACTGCTTGAAACATTAAAGGAAGAAAGAGAAGCAGGGTGGGTGGGGGGATATCATCACTTTTGCCCATAACTCACCGCTCTAAAGACCTTCTTGACTTTTCTGTGCCAGCCAATAAAATCTACAAAACACCCTTTCTCCTTTGCAGCCAGTAGATGGAGTTTTAAAGGTGCAAAGGCAAAGGGGGTAGGTATCAGAGGACACATACGTTTGCTACTGAAAGCTCCACCACCAGCAGTCCAATTCTGGCTCGGCTCTCCTTATTTGCAAAACTCTTATAACGTCAATGTGAAAAAGCTTTGCCTTGTGCTCTGAAGCTCTCTGAATTTCTGTTTCCATCTTTGTGGCTTAACATCAAAGTCGCATGCATCAAGAGGGTTTTTTCCCCCTCCATTACGAAATAGAATGAATCAGAAAGAAGCACCTAGAGAATGTTCATTTAAACGCAGAGAGTGATTTTTCTTTTTAAAATCCAGGCAAAACTCAAGTGTATGACAACCACTCATAGTGAAATAGATGGGAGAGGAGAGAACTGAAAATGTAAAAGGTAAGAACAACATGATGGTGAAGCAGAAAAGTTAACATTGAGTTGTGAAATAAACTACAGTTTTCCCTGCACATTTGTGGGCTTGACTCTTGCAAATTTGATTATTTCTCCTTATTCCTCGCCCATTCTCCTTCTCCCATTCCCTTGCATTTTGCCAACATGGGGAAAGAAGGCAAGCATGCCAAGGCAAAAGGTAACACAATGGGGGAGAAGACGTATGTGCTTTTCTTTGGCTGTCCTGAGCTTTCCCCTCCCATTCCCACATCTCTGCCCCAGCACTGAGAACTTATGCCAAGGCAAAAGGTAAGGCAAGGGGGGGGGTCATGCATACACGCTTTCGTTGTGCCCTCCAGAGCTCTCTCTTCCCATGGCTTTGCCTCTGCCCTCGTGCTGAGAATTTGCGCCAAGGCAAATGGTAAGGCAATGGGGTGGGGAAAGATGCGCATGTGATCTCCTTGTTCCCTCTGGAGCTCTCCCCTTCCATTTCTTTACCTCTGACCTGGCACCACCCGGACTCACACCGAGGCAAAAGACAAAACAATGGGGAGGGCACACAAGTGCCTTCCTTCTCCTCTCCGAAGCTCCCCCCCCCAAATCCCTTGCCACTGACCTGGGCAGAGAAGGAAGGCTCCTGCACCAGAGCCGTGGAAGGGAATGGGAGGGAAATCGTGGAGGGGGAGGAGTTATTTATGATTGTTCCACTTTCATGAGGGTCCTGTGCCCCAAAGCTTTACAAATGTGGAGGGGCCACTGTAAAAATAAATAACTGTGTTTCTCTTTTCTTTCAGTGGGCAAATGATCACGAATTCTCTCCTTCTAGTACCTGTCCATGGATGCTTCCCATATGTCATTCTTCAGAGTTTAATTTTACCTTTTGCAACTGAATAATAATTACCTGCTGCCTTATGCCAAGTTTAAAACTTCAAATCACATAAATCACTTCTATGCACTTACAGTTCTCAGATACTGTAATGCCACTGTTGCAACAGAATCCCCTAGGAACAAGTTCAAGAGTTTCTTCTTTTCTCCAGGATTGACACTTTGCCTAAGTTTGCCAGCTGGTAGAGGGGGACGAGGTCAACATGATCTGCTCCTATTGCTTAACACCCTGAGAGACCGCAACAGGTGAATCTTCTTGAAGGAGGGAGGCTAGTACTAAAAGCTACAGGTATTACAGCTGACAGGGCTGATACAAGATGTCTTATTGTTGCTAATGTGGAGATACCTCTCTCCTCCATTTTCTACTTTATATATTGATATATTGATGTTAAGCTGCCTTATATGTACATTGAAAGATGTAACATAAATATTCACAACTAAACACTAAGGAATTGGTCTTAACCACAATAAGGCTGATGCAATGTCAAATTTTGTTCCATATATAGGAAGGCAGTGTTATTTTCTCCAGACTTGATCCATCCTGCTTTTTGGATTTGGAACTTGGAAATCTCGCTATCATCTGGACTCCCCCAAGGCATCCCTTTGGCACAAGAACCAACACTAAAAAATAAAGGAGAATGTTTCAGGAGACAACAGAGGAAGGCAAGAAGTGTTCTCTGAATGGTGCAGTGAGTTTTGATAGGGTTATTGGAAACATGGGGAAAGAGCATTTGTTTGGTGCTCTGCTTCAAGTCAGCAAAAATATCTTGCCACGGCCCTACAGAAAGACATTCTTCTTTTTATTTTATGAAAAATACCGAAAGTTAGAGTACTGGAAGGAGCAGCATTGGATTCTAGTTTAGGTAGATGGCCTAAAAGCACAAAGGTATGGTATAGAGTTGCGTCACTTCTGTGGCAGGAGGACATGCTATCAGTAAGAAATACAAACTTATTCTACAACTGACTCAGACAGGCCTTCTGCAAATCTGAGGCCCTTCTTTTTGCCACCCTGTGCACAGTAGTGGTAGGTAGGCAAGAAAGGTAAGGTCAGACTTTGGAAAACTGGTTTGGAGTCATGCTGGATGAGGGATTCAGCGAGTTGTATTTAAAAACCCTTTCCAATGAGTCTTGGTAGTAGTGTCCACATGACTGTCTGATTTTAAAATAAATTTATTTTAAATGCCATTTAAAAAAAAACTTCGGATGTTTATGCATTTTAAAAAAAACCCTTAGTGCTTCTTTTAAATAATTGCTGTGGTTTTACTGTTGTCATTTTTTTTTTAAAAAAAATGCATAGCAATATAAACTCCATGAGGCATTCTGCCTGTGTTTTGACAGAGAAGAGAAGGATATACATTAAAAATAAAAAGCTACAATCAGAGGAGGAAACCCCTTTTAATGTAGCCCAAACAGATTCAGTGAATGCAGGCCAAAGACACAAAGTAAAATTAAAAATCAAGAAAGAAAGGCAGAGCCTAAAGCTGATAAGATGATATAGTTTTATCTGAGAATCCAAAAACCCACAGGGAGAGAGGCTTCTGAGCTCCAGTGAGAAAATCCCCCACATACTGCTCACTGAACTAAGCAATGAGAGATGATGAAACCCCAAGTGACTGATAGCAAGGGAAGGCAACCTCCCAGTATCTGTAGGCTAGAGAGAGAGTAAAAATGGGGAGACAGAGAAGGGAGACAGATGCCAGCTCTGTCAGAGAGGAGTTCAGGGAGCAGAAACTGGGCTAGGATTCCAGTGGGACCTGCCAGCCAGCCCTTGCAGCTGGAGTGATGATGTTATAAGAAGGAACGAGGCACAAAAAAAGGAAATGGAGTGTCATGGCAAAAGGGGCCTTTTAAAAATATTACAGTGCCAGTCCTTGAACTATTTTGGCTACAACATCTCTGCCTCCTTTGTTGCTTGTCAGATAGAGGCTAACGCATTGCCATGGTAACACCAACACATGAAATGTAGAAAAGTTAGAATCCCTTACAGTTCCCCAGCCTGTTAAACCCTTGCTGTTCCTGATCCTGATCAAGCCTATTGAAACGCGAACTTGTAGTAGGAGGGAAGGAGGGAAGAGTCGAGAATTCAACTACGTAATTAACGCAGTAAGAAATCAACAAGATGACAGCAGTTAAAAATGCCATGTTAACATTCCTGAAACATATAAGGCAAATGGAGAACCAGTTTTCCCTGTTGTAATGATCTACCCAGCAGTTCACACACACTGTGTTTTCCCCCTCAGCAAACATGTAGCAAACATGTAACAGGAGATAACAGTTTATAAATGTCATCTAAGTTTGTTGTTGTGTGCCTTCAACTCGTTTCTGACTTATAGTAACCTAAAGGTGAACCTATCACTGGGATTTCTTGCCAAGATTCCTTCAGAGTGGGTTTGCCTTTGCCTTCCTCTGGGGCTGAGAAAGTGTGACTTGCCTGAGGTCACCCAACGGGTTTCCATGGTTGAGCAGGGATTTGAACCCTTGTCTCCACTGTCTAATGCTCAAGCCACTACACCATGCTGGCTCTCAACATCTAGATCAGGGATGATGTAAATGGTGAATCCTCAGTATTTGATAGCTAAAGTGAACACAGTAACTGAAACGGATCAGTTAGTTCTGGTAACTGCCTTGGAAAATTCAAAGAAGAGCGCAACCTAAATGACAACTGTGTTCCAATCCACATAATAGTCCAGAGAATGTGAATTTAAGTTTGTTTCCTTAAAAGTCCCTAATTGTTAATACCTTGATGCTTTAACTCTGTTTAAGACCCAAAAGGTACAATGAGCATGAGATGTACACTGAAAAGGTGATGAACACCCAGAGAGGGAGAGACAGAGATGTTTCAAGATACAGGATCAGTTCATACGCAAACCTTGTGCATACCAGTTTGGACTGAAAATCTCTCATGTGTTTCTGGAGGCACTGTCTAAATCCTATTAGTCCTGACTATAGTATAACAATGAGACTAATTAGATTTACCTATGCTGGACTTGCCATTCAACAACTGATTGAATATGTCTGCTCTAGCAGAGATTTGCCAAAAGATTTCAGTTACTTTTTGCATGAAAAATGACTGCATGGGAAAAATGTTCTTTATGGAAAAAAAATAACCTTCCAGAAACACATGTGCAGATTTTTGTGCAAAATCGGTGTTTTTATGCCAGGTGCCAAAATCTTCATGCCAAAAATGCAAGTGTATTTCTGCGCAGAACAATTTCCTGAAGCACTTCAGGATGTGTGAAATCTGGGCAAGAACTTCATAGAAATATTCGTTTTCTTCCAGTGTATGCAGGAAACTGCAGAAAATACTCATTCTCACATGTAAGGACAAAATAGTCAAGGACTTACATCCCTAATTACAAACTGCATGATAGTTGCCTTAGCCCACCTTCATCAGAGCGATGTTGTCATCGCAGAAGCTTAGCAGAAGTAAACAGACGTGCCTTTTGGCTGTCTGCTTCACTCTCCACAGATGCATCTTGCCACGAAGGGAGGGGATCACAGTGAAACAACATGTTCCCTTTGCAAGAGCATTCTCACTGACTGGAGGTTTTCAGCACAGTTGGAGTCAATCTAGACTCTCTGTGGGGGATCTTTCTCCACTCTTCCCCTACTGCTTATCAAAGGTATGTAAAGATTCAGTGAGAGAAGATTATATGCATTCTGCTTCTCCATTGATTTTGTCATCCTTGACACATGGACAGTGACTGTCTGAAGGGGAGGAGAGTTTCCTCTATTGATAGAGGCTCTCTACACAGTTTGCAACACTGGAAAATCAGCATTCTCAGTCCACAGTAAATAGAAGAGCTTTTTAACCTCAGAAAGTCATATTCCAGTCACAGAAGACAAAAGATGTGAGGAGTAATAAGGCTTGTGCAGCTTCCCTCCTTCTGTGCCTCCTTACTCAAGCATGAGCGGCTACCAACATTTCAAAATTATTTAATTTATAATATTGGAGCCTCTCCTGTACTCATCAAATGGGGCAGACTAGAGCTCACTGAATGGATGGAGTGAAAAAAAGAGTGAAAGATTGAAAGAGAGAGAGCATATGGAAACAGACTTGTGGTGATAAAACCTTAAGACCATCCCAATCTCTAGATGCTGCAAAGACGTAAGTACTTCCTCCCAGAGCTGATAATCTTTATAGGAAAAATATGATCTCCCTCATCTTGTAAATCAAAATAATCATGCCTTGCCTTCTTCAAAGCTTGCTTTCATTAGGCAGCAGCAGCTGAAGAGACAGAGCTGCTACATTTACTGTGCTTGTCTCTGGTAGCTTTCTGAAATTTCATCTCTCAGAACAAGGAAACTGTGACTCTAGGAAGGCTTAGGAAATGTAAGTCATTATCAGATACTGCTGTCGTCTTGCTAGGATCATAGCAATTTATTCAGAGATGGATTTCTTTCTCTTTTTAAAAAAGGGAAGTGGCCATCTGAATACTTACAGCAATTTGCCAGCTGGTAAAATAATATTGCCTTCACTCACTGCTCTTTTGTTGACAGTGGGAAAAGGAAGCATCAGGAGGAAGAACCGGCCTAAAGAATTGCATTTTGTTATACCAAAGATGACAAGTAGGGCAAAATACTAAATGACTGCTTATGCTCATGTATAAGTCTAGAAATTTTTGTCAAAAAACTGACCCCCAAAAACTAGGCTGACTTACCCACAGGTCAATATAAGCACTATACCTTAACTCTTATCAAAAAAGGAACCATCCCCTACTCCCCTTCTCTGAGTGGAATGGCAACAGGTGAGAGCTTAGACTACTCTGAAAGAACATAAAAAATCAACTGACCCTCTTTACTGTCTTGATCACTGCCCTTGAGGCAGTGCTGGCACTTTCCTCTCTCCACAAAATGATTCTTGATTATCCAAGAGTCCTATCAAAATCTGTAATTTTGGCCCCCAAACCTGTCCTATACTTATACATAAGGCTGACTTATACACAAGTACACACAGTAATTCTATATTTCTCCTATGTTTGTAACACAACACACAGAAAAATTATTTTGTTCATGCTTGGATGACCAATCATGACAAAATTGAAGTGTTTTAGATGAAGATGGTCTCTCTCACATGCACACATAATTGCTCCACCAAGCTAAGTCAGACTCCCTTCCATCTTCCTGCTAATTTCGACTTTGATACAATACCTGTATCCTCTCTTGTGCGGGACAAAGTGTATTTTGTTAAAGGAGAAATCATCAGCAAAACAACAATTTCCAGGACAAATTCAAAGCCTACAAAGAAATAAAACTTTTGCCAGAAGGACATCAATGGAAGTAGCCAAGTGAGCCCCATTGTTAAGGTTCTCTCCATAGCTATGACCCACCACACTTCAGAGGGAAGGGGCACTCAAGAGCCACCAAAGATGATAGAAGCAGACGGAGACTCATGCTGAAGTAAAGGGGAGGGCAGCTACGACAACCACTTTGTTTGCTGTTAGCTTGGTGCTTCAGGCAATGGGAGAGACAGAAAAACGAACAAAAATAATAGTACAGTCATCCCTCCACATTTGCGAGCTTGACTTTCAAGGATTCGATTATTTGAGAGTTTCTCCAACTTCTGCCCACCCACCTCAGGTTGTTCTTTTCCAGGGAACCTGCTCTCACAGGCTGGCTCTGATCAGGCTGAGCAGCCCTTTAAAACCTTATTTCTGGTCATCCCCTTCCTCCACTGGCCACTGTCTGGCCCACTAAGGATGGCTTGCAGCCCTATTTCTCTGCACCACAAACCATTTCCTGATGCCCCCACATCCAAGGAAGGAAATGGGTGAGAGAGAGGAAGTACAGGATCACCATGCTGACCTTCCACCCTTCCTTCTCCTTTCTCTTACCTGGTTTGGACCCTGAATGCCATTCTCCCCACCATGTCTCTGCTCCTTTCTCACAGACATGCACCCACCTTTTGGTATTTGTGATTTTTCTATTTTTGCAGGGATCATGCACCCCTAGCCCTAGTCAATGTAGAGGGCCAACTGTAAAGCTAGGGTATAGCTACTAGAAATTGTAGCCTAACATTATATTCTCAAGAAGAGGCTTTTAGCTAGGAATTGCACCTATTCTAAAAAATTATTTACACATGCTTTTAGGAGCAAGATCCCTCTTCATTACGGTAATAAGATTTGTATAGAACCATTTGCAGGTACCGTTTTCTCTGTGGACCTTGCATACATTTACACTACACAGTTATAGTAGTTCAACAGTACATTAACTATAATAGCTACATCTTGCAGGATGCTGGAATGTGTTGTTTTGTGAGTGCTTAAAGCAGAACCTTCTGCTACTGAGCTCTAGTGCCATAGATCACCCGAGTGAACTAGAGCTCTCTAACAGAGAATTCTAAGCACAGTTCTCAGGATTCTGTAGGATGGAGGCATGGCATCTGAAATGGCACCACACTGAAATAATTATTTAGGTATGTCCAGAGATACATTTCAGCACATCTCTCCCGCAGAATTTCTATTCTCACAAAATGCACTGCTTCTCTTCTCTCTACAAATCAGATTTGACTTATTTGGAGCTGAATGGGGAATGTAGGAAAGAAAACCTTTCCCTGACTCCCGGTATCCCAAGCCTCATCCCTCATGTGTTTATTCCTATCCTGGATCTCACTGCTTGATCGCTCTGGGGTGTGGTGGCATATTGGAAAATGAGTTTTTAACCCATAGCCTTCTTGAATCTTTAGTCTGAATCTTTAGAGAAGCATTCCAGTTAGTGGAAAATGACATTAACAGCACCACTTTCTATTGCTTTACCGTGGCTTATAGAAATGACTTAGAATGTATTGTGTCGTGACAGACTGTAATAATAATTGGTTAAAAGTTGTGTGTTCTTAAAAGTGAAATACTCCCTGAAAAGGCCCTTCCCCTCCTATTCACTAAGAACAAAACATCATTCCATGACCTTTCAAAAGATTTATAAGACACATGATAAACAAGTTACTAGCTAATTGTTGTTAATGTGTTTGATTAACAACATATTGACATTTTGATCAAGCGGATACAATGCAATGTTTAATTGCCATTTTCTTATTATAAGGAAAGCTACATTTCTGTTGAAGATGCAAAAACAATAAATCATGAATGCGAGTTTCACAGAATGATTATGTTTTACCACATTATGCACAATTCATATTGCTGTTATTTTAATACTATTCATATTCCCATAGGACTACAAGAATGCTCTGAGTATTTTAAGCTGATCCTTATCCATGAATAGTCAGGGAACCCTTGAAGTGGAAGACCTGGGAAAATCAGACAAGAGAGCAAGGCTGCTATGCTGGCCTTTGACCAATAGCCCCCACTTCTAAAGAGGCAGTTAAACTAGTAAGAGAAATGGCTTCATCCAAACCCCCAGACACTGAAAGTCCAACCCAGGATTAAGTAATAACACCTCATAAAGATCTTCCTCAGCAAGCGTAATTATTGTAACTGTCAGGCTATTGTCATGCACTCACTGTACATACAACTATGTTTGAAGTCAGTCCACAACTTTCATATGAATCAGAAAGCAGCTATAAGACCACTAAAACAAGGCAATATGAGCTTATTATGCCAATGTTTTGTCAACCACAATGACTCGCAGACAATTTCCAGGCCCATTTCAGCATAATGGTTTTTGACCTTCCATATTTTGAGGGCCTGAAAGACCACTGTTTTTTCTCCACACAAAAGCATCCTAGACTTTATTTTCTGAGGCTCTTCTACAGGTCCTTCTACCAAATGAAATGTGGCATGCCAACCTACCCCAAAGTGATACCCTCCAGATGTTTTGGATTACTACTCCCAGAACTCCTGACCAGTAGCCATGCCCCCGGGCATGGTGGGAGCTCTGGGGAAACCTTTTCAGTGGTGACATGCCAGTATGGAATGCTTTTCCTACTGTTCTCCATGACATCATCTTGGTACCAGGCAAAAATTGTTCTTTGCTGTTCAGGAATTGTAATCTATTTCAGCTTCTAACTTGTCTTTACTCCTATTGTTTAAGTTGATGCTGATTTTATATGTTTTGCTCTTAATTGCAGGCATAATTACTGTATCGCAAGCACATATTTTTAATGTTTTTAATCTTCTCATAGCTGTCCTGAGAACCTTGCTATGGGTTGCACATATTTCATAGAATCATAGAAATGTAGAGTTGGAAGAGACCACACGGGCCATCCAGTCCAACCCCCTGCCACGCAGGAACACCCTCAAAGCACTCCCGACAGATGGCCATCCAGCCTCTGCTTAAAAACCTCCAAAGAAGGAGACTCCACCACACTCTGAGGCAGCATAGTCCACTGCCGGACAGCCCTGACTGTCAGGAAGTTCTTCCTGAGGTTCAGGTGGAATCTCCTTTCCTGCAGCTTGAATCCATTGCTCCTTGTCCTGGTCTCTGGAGCAGCAGAAAACAAGCCCACTCCCTCCTCTACATGGCATCCCTTCAAATATTTAAACATGGCTATCATGTCCTCTCTTAACCTTCTCTTCTGCAGACTGAACATACCCAGTTCTCTAAATCTATCCTCATAGGGCATGGCTTCCAGGCCCTTCACCATTTTGGTCGCCCTCCTCTGGACCTGCTCCAGCTTGACCATGTCCTTCTTGAATTGGGGTGCCCAGAACTGGACACAGTATTCAAGATGAGGTCTAACCGAAGCAGAGTAGAGTGGTACCAGTATCTCCCTCGATCTAGACACCATACTCCTATTGATGCAGCTGAGAATTGCATTGACTTTCTTGGCTGCCGCATCACACTGCTGACTCATGTTCAGCTTGTGGTCTATTAGGACTCCTAGATCCCTTTCACACGTACTGCCATCCAGCCACGTGTCCCCCATCCTATATTTCTGCATTCCATTTTTTCTACCTAAGTGTAGGACCTTACACTTCTCTCTGTTGAATTTCATTTTGTTAGCCTTGGCCCAGCTCTCCAATCTATCCAGGTCATTTTGAATTTTGAGCCTGTCCTCTGGCGTATTAGCAACCCCTCCCAATTTGGTGTCATCTGCAAGGAAATAGGAAATAGAAGCAAACAATGAAGACAAAGAAGAAATAATCACAATCAACCACGGGATATGACAGGGAACCAATTTCTTTTCAGCAGTTTCCCTGAAACATTTGCTCATATTATTGCACCCTTCTTGGTTCATGTGATGCTTGAAATATCAACAGATAGGTGTTTGACTCTGACCCTTGTCACAACTGCTTAGAAATGAATTTGCAGGTATTAATCCTGGTTCCAAGCCAATGAAGAAATGATTCCAATTAGTATGAAGACTCACAGGAAAGTAAAAGAGATTTCCAGTGGAACAAGAAATAAATGTACTGGGTTATCATCTGAAATAGTTTTCTTTCCCCACATTTATTCCATTGCCTTCTACTATTTCTCTAAAATACAAGGCTGATGTTCCAACTTTTTCCCTAGCCAGGAATGGACTTGGAAAGATCTCTGTGACCTATTCTTTAAGAAGAATATTTTATACATCTGGGGGTGGGGACCCTAGTTTGCTACAGTCAAACTACATTAATTTCCCTTTAAAGCTATTTTGCTTTGCTTAGGGCATCTTAAGTACCCTGTATAAATGAATTAAGAATGACAGTTCCTCCAGCAAGGAGAAAGGTGACCATGTTCTTTTCTTCTACAGTACATACTGTGTGAGGAAAGAATAAAAAGGCAGCAGGTTAACAATGTGCATGTTATTTAAAGGCCTCCCCCGGCTCCCACTCTGCTTTGTGAAATCTTAACAATCCCAGTGATGTATGCAAAAAGCCTTTGAAAGAGGAAAAACGGGACTTGAGATAACACTAAATTAACTTCAGAGCAATAAATATGTGCAGACCAGTTACTAACTCACAGTTGTGCTCAGTGAAAGGGGGGGGTGGGGGAGAAAGAAAAAAAAAAGAGGGGAGGGAAGAAAAGAAAAGAGGCATACTTGAAATTTTACATACAAATTTATAGCGTATCAGACACAAAAGCTCCTCCAAGCAAAGGTAGTCAACCAATTCTCTGCTTTAGACTGTACACAGGTAACAATGCTTTATAATAACCTAGCTGTCCTATTGTGATATGCTTCAATGCCATGCACAGCATCTGAGAGCAGACAGGCACATAAAAAAGTTTCTTTCTTAGGCAAGCCCCACTACAACTGGTGTATTATTATGCTTCCCATAAATTTTAATGGAATGCTTGTGCATTATAGTGTCCCACATCTGAATATGGGGACAGTAATACTAAAGTATTCAGATGTATTTTTAAGGATTATAGCAGAATTATTTATTTACATATAGATTTCATTTGCAGTCTTTTATTGTTCTGTGCAAGGACAGCTTACAACAACTTAAAATCAGTTCATAAAATACAGTAACAATGCAATAGTCAGACTTGTCCAATATGTTCCCAGCCACTTGCCATGGAGGTAAAAAAAAGGATGCAGGAATGGAATTTGCTGCTGCTCCTCCTCACAACCAGTTTAAAATTTCCCTCCCATTGCCCAGAGTGGGAGAGAAATCTTTTAGACTAGCACCTAAATATTTCCTTTTGATGGGAGCGCTGGTGGGAGCTGGGAGGGTTTTGGCTGCTTCTGACTTGGTTGTTGTTACTGTTGCTAATGTTGCATGCTCCCAAATCATTTTTGGCTTAGGGTGACCCTAAGCTGAACCTAACACAGGGTCTTCTTGGCATGATTTATTCAGAGGCATTTGCCTCTGCCTTTCTCTGAGGCTGAGAGTGTGACTTGTCCAAGGTCATCCAGTGGGTTTCTATAGTCCAGAGGGGATCTGAACCCTGGTATCTCAGAGTCCTAGTCCAGCACTCAAACCACTATTATCACTTCTCACCTTATGTGTCACCTATTCTATCCACACCATAACTGCTCCTCCCATTTCCATCACTAGTGCTCTGATGCTAGAAGAGTGCAGCATCTATTTCTGTGAGGTTATGAAGTGGGGAGAGAACTGAGTTTAAATCTTCTCTGGCCAGGGGGAAAATCCAATTCCTTCTCTGCCTCCTGATGAGTTTCAGCTGGTTTCTTGTGTGAAGTAAATCACACTAGCCCTTTGGAAACGGTTGTGTAGGATCTCAGTTCCTTCAAGGTTCTCTATGTAGCCTCTGCCTCAGAAGAGAACTCTATGCCCCAACAGGAGACTGACAGTCTACTGTAAATGGACAGTACCAGCCCTGCAAAGGCAGGGACCAAAGTCAACTAGCATTGTGGCTGAGCACATGGTGGTCATCAAGGTGGAAAGCACTGCTGCATATTTCCACATCAAGTGATTGGATTTGATAACTGCAGTGATAGCTGTCAGCATTTAAATAAGTGCTGTCAGATGCTAATCCTCCATGATGTTGAGGTGTAGCAGGGATATGGTCCTCCTTTTTTTCTCTGTGTGTATGTGCCTTCAAGTCACCTATCGACTATATGGCGACTCCATGAGTTTCATCAGGTTCCCTTAGGCAAGCAACACTCAGAGATGGTTTTGCCAGTTCTTTCTCTGAAATATAGCCTACAGAACCTGGTATTTATTGGTGATCTTCCATCCAAGTATCAACCTGAGCTGAGCCCTCCTTCCTTTTTGTGGCATCTCAGTGGCGGAGTGAGGAGTTGCCATTGTACCTCCTTATGTTTTGTACCTGGGACACTGCACACCTGTGCCACCCTTTTAGTCTGCCCCTGCCTATGCCATCAATCTCCTTAGCAACTGATATATAGAGGCATATTTCTTCTAATACTGGAGGTGATATACAGGCATCTTGGCTAGTAGTCTCTGCTTATTTATCTAATCCCATTTCAGAGCCATTCAACTTGGCAGCCATTACATATTAGAATGGTGATAGCTTACAAGTCACATAAAGTATAGTTGCTGGCAAAACACACTTCCTTCTCGTCTACTCTGAGGATTGTGGCTAAGCTCAGAGGGGACAGAGAGCTCAGGAGCGTATGTGTGGGGGGCATAGATGGTGTCATAGTCCCTGCTAATAAAAGAACTCCCATGTTTTAGTCCTGCAAGCTCTGGACCCACTGTACCACTCATCACAAACATCACTGTACCACAAACGTCACAAAAGAAACTTGACACACACGTGAGCATCTATACTTAACTAATCACAAACAAGACTGGGAATGGAGCATTCCCAAACCCAGATCACAATCCCTCCAACATGGAAGCCACTACCTGTTAGTTTCTTCACCACTGACAGGTGCTGCAGAAGGTGGCAGCAATGGGTACCTTTGAGGGCTTTGTGCACATATGTTTATTTGTAACATAATCAAACCCTCAGACCCTTTTTCAGCAGACAGTGGGTTACCTGTGCACAGGAATGTAAACAACATTTCAAGATTTTCTTGTTCATGATGAGAAAGGTTTTGTTGAGGTGTTGAGACATCCTGTCAAACAGGTCAACTGATGTAATTTGGGGGGGAGCATTTCAGGATTTTATTTGAAAATTTAATTTGTGTGTGTGTGTGCGCGCACGCACACACGCACACACACACACTATTTTGGTGCAAGAGCCCAGAATTTTTACTTAGAAAATGAGTGTTTTTGCCCCAAATACACTGTTATCTGCAAAAACCTAATGCTTTTTGGGGTGACAAAATTTCTTCAATAATTCCCAGAATGAGAAAAATTATTGAAAAATAAGTAAAGTTTCCAGTAATCTTATCCATTTGGGGAAAGCTTTTGAAATACTTTATTCATGGTGTCAGAATAAAATAAGTAAAGAATTACATCCCTACTTGCGCATTCTAACACATTTCTTGTGGGAAAAACTTTGAAGTGGGAGAATTGCCAATTCTGTTTTTCGCTGAGGCTCCATGAAAAAAAGTAGATTGTATTTTGAAGGGGTTTTTTTCCCTATCACAATGTGGACTTTTTGTTCTACTGAGATGCTGCAGCTGGAATAATAAGGTTATGTTTCAGAGTAGGCTGAGACTGCATTGGTAATTTACACTTAACTACATGTGCATAAAATGTCTGGGATTAAATCTGAAACATAATTTAATTCCATTACTAGATTTAACATCTGACCAAAGCAAGTGAAGGGGAGAAAAATAGAGAGGGGGAGGAGAGAGAAAGCGAGATCTCTCTAAGCAGAATTTTAGTGACAGCTAAACAGTGGCTTCTTATTTTTCACCACACGCAGTCTAAATTTCTCACGGTGGCGAATATTACATGCCTCAGATTAAGTGCTGATTAAAGTAAAAATAAGTCCCAGTCCACACTTCATGCAGCCCCGTGGTGCATCAGAGATGATGTAGCCGACATGTAATATAAGAAGGGGAAGTACAGGGCCTCTTGTTATCAAAAAGCCATGAATGGCTATAGTTTTCTGGCAGATCCACATGGAACATTTGAAGGTATGTGCTTCCTTTCACACTTTACACATTCACCACCATAAATATCAGTGTGCAATACAGAAAGGGTGAATTTGCTTTTACTCTGAGACAACATTCCCTCATGCACAATTCAGAAAAGCAGTATTACAGTATAAGTCCATTGCAAGCCAATATGGTGAGCATAAAAGTATGCATGTTTATGGATGACAGCAGCAGAGTGGTGGGGGAACAGCTATGAACACTTTCGAAATGAAAATTAATGGCACCAGAAACCTAAAGGAAAGAAACCCGTTGGCTCCTGTAAGAGGAAAAATATTGTATTGCAGTCAAGCCTGACCCTGTCCCTTGAAAACCATTTCTCCGATTTGTTCAGGTCACAAGCGGGATGGAAATGAGCCTCCGTGCTGCTTCTTCACACATCCGGATTTAATAGACTTTTTTCCACTGATAAAAGAGCACTAATGAGTTCATTTTCAAGCTATTAAATTGGCTATAATAGCTAGTTCTACTGATGATTGCACAGAGACCTGCCCGTCACAGTGGGTTTTGTCTTTGGCTTTTAACCATTTGCTGTCCTTGGGATGGGAGATAAATACAGAATTTGGAAAAAAAAACTGAAAGAAGAAGAGAAGACCAGGCAGAATATGTGGGGTGGGGGAAGGAGAAGCTGAGCTGTAGCCATTATCCTGCCAGGCAGTTCAATTGGTTTTGCCTGCCCATTTTGTTGCTCTAGATTTTTCCTCGAAGCACACAAACCTGCTTCTCAAAAAAGCTTTCATGCCAACAATACCTGTGTGATGCAGGGGAAGAAAAAAGGATTAGAAGCACTTGTGATGCTATATCAGAGTTAACTTTTGAATGACTAGGAAGCCAGATTCTCCATTTTCCTCAAATGTGAATATGTTTCCATTCAAATCTATGGTTTCTATATTTTGCATTGCATAGGGAATTCAGATATTTTTCTTTCTTCCTTGCTCCTTTCCCCTATCCCCCGCCCTTGCTAAATGTGCAAATTGAATACTGGCTTCAAGATTGCTGCCTGCAATCTACTGAAGGAAGCAACTTCATTTTTTAATCTTTTTTTTTTTGTTTTTTTTTGGTGGTGTAGTCGTACAAATGAATGCAATTAAGGAATCACTAGGTGATTTCACGTCTGGTTTAAGTACACATCACTTGCATTATTCCTTCAATCTATCAGTCTCCTTAAAGGCAGGCAATTAAAGGCAATTCAGCTTGCTGGCATAAACTCTGCCCTTCTCATTACTTTGGAAAGGCTTTGTTTGGGAGCCCTGTTAACAATACTGTCTGGCTCCTTTCTTTAGTCTGTTTAGTCTGGCGGCATGCAACATGCTTGAAGAATGAGTTGATTGCTGCCCTTGGTAATATATCAGAGAGATGTTAAGAGGTCCTTTTTTACAGAAGAGTTAAGCAGGAAAGAGCAAAAAAAGGAAGAATAAAAGGATGAGGAAGAAGATAATAAGCTCATATACGGCTCATATATGGCAGCCCTGAACTCAGAGGAAGGGTAGCATGTTAATGTAAGCAATCAAACCTGGAAAAGTTAATTTTTGGATTGCCAAAAATGAAGACAGTGGCCAGTTCTAGTCCAAAAAGTAAATTTCTTAGATCTTGTAACCTTCTCCTCAAGCTTGGAATGTAACTTTAAGAACCAGTGATGTAAACTCGAGTCTATTGGCTTGTACTCAAGTCGGACTTAAGTGGCTTCAGTGACTCGACTTGGACTTGACTCGGCAATAAATGATGCACTGACTCGACTTGACTTGAGACTTGTATATTTTTAGTGACTAATTTGCTGCCTTTGGTTCAGTAACATAATACATTCATCCAGAAACCTTACAACTTTGAAAAACGCTTCCACCTGTTTTTTGTCTACTGGTCACATGGCAATCTGTCTCAAGCCCAACGTGTGGATGCATTTCTCAGAGGGGAAAAACAAATGCGTTAGGCAATGGGCTTGAGGCGGGCTTGAGGTCTGCTCAGCAGCCTGTCCCCACTGCATATCAGAGGAGCCTTCTAAAACTTTTCCTCAGAGCAGAAGGTAAGACTCACCCCCAGAGTGCAGGACGAGTTTCTCAGAGGGCAACAGCAAATGTGTTGGGCAATAGACTTGAAAAGGAAGGATCCTTCCTTCTAAAGCTTTTGAAGCTTCAGTAATAGGAGTAAGAAGGATCCTATTCACCACTTCTGAAGCTATAGACTCTTTTATGTTCATTGACACAAAAGCCTCCAGCTTCGGGAAGGGGGAGTAAGAAGGATCCTATTCCCTACTTCCGAAGCTGCAGATGACAGATTCGCAAATGTGGAGGACCAACTCTGCTTAAATTGTTAAAAATGACTTTACTGGACTCTGTACAGAAATTCTGGAATATAGGTTGGGGTATAAAGTTGGCTCCCAGACTTGAGACTTGACTTGAAAGTATCTTCAAGAACTTGAGACTTGACTTGAGACTTGGAGTAAAAGACTTGAATACATCACTTTTAAAAACTGAATTGGTTATTTGATTCATTACTCTACTCACCCAATAGGTTATTCATTGCTTGTTATGTTCCTGAAGTCCAAAAACGTAACTTGCTGACTTACTTATTACTGCTACTATTGTGCCATTGAAAAATACAGGAAAAGGCTCTTTTATTTATTTCATTTATATGTCCCCTTTCTCTCAGAGTGAGACCCATGGTGGCTCACAAGGGGGCTCTCTGATTCCCCAAATGGCCAATTCAGATATTGCATCTTGGAAGCTTAGGGGAGAAAAAAAGCACAAGGCAGTCATCCATGTGACTCTTCTTCCTCTCCCTTCCATTTCTCTGGCCCTTTCCAAAACTTACCTTATCATGTCATCCTGCAGTCACGATCCCGGCAGGGGAGTGTAACGGGAATGCTCCTCTCTGCACTGGACCAGCTCCCTGTAGAAGGGAGTGCGAGAGACATGCCTCTTCCTTCTGCAGCACAGCCAGGCTCTTTCACATGCTGCCCTGGGGCAGAAAGCACCTCCATTGTGCTTGTGGGCCTTCTGCAGGGCAGGTAAGTGCGGGACTGTCATGTAATGAGGAGTCATTGATGGAGAAAATCTGTCAATGACTTACTCTGTGACTGTACCAGCTGGCTATGCGAGAAGGACGAGACCGCAATGATGTCATGCAGAAGCATCATCATGGTCCCGCTTCTCATGTCCCCATGCCAGGAGGATGCCGGTCTGTGGAAAGGGCCTCAGACTGAGTCAGTACACAGTAATGTACAACAGGCAAATAAGGCAGTCCTCCTCCCACTGAAAATTCCTGAATTGCAACCACTACTATTAGAGGCAAAAAAAAGTAACTCTCAACTTGTTGCTGAAAAAGTAACTGTTTGCCAAAGTAAATCATCTTACTACTACCTAATTCTGCTTTTTCCTATGTAATACCTGTTATTGTGCTATGTGGGACCATTTGGTTTAACAGCATCTGTTCTATAAGCCCTTTCGGAAGAAGTTGGTTCCATGTGTGAAGATGCCTGAGTGTTTATCAAAAATAATTCTCAAGTTGTCTTCCTCAAACAAACTGTGTTTAAGCAGAATTTAGCTTGGTCTTATTGAGTGGTCAAGGCTGTCATTAAATGAGTTTCATGGCTGAGTAGGTATGTGAACCAAGGTTTCAACTTCTTATCTATAATGCCACCTAAAGCAATGCTACGAATTATCACAAAGCCCAGAGCAGCAAGTCTTGACAAAATGTTGTTAGAGGTCTTCTAAAAAATTTGGGTAGGTAAATGTACTGCAGTAAATTTATTGTATATATACAGATTTTTAAAATGGTTGATGTTGTTTAGATCCTATGTCCTACATGCATATTTGGTCACATTAGTTGTGAAAGGTGTTTCCTTTTATAATTTTGTTATATGAATATTTCAACTTTTCTTTGGTTCTTTATTTAGCTGAAAAGCTTGCTTCTCTGGATGGTAAGTCTCAGAATCCCCCAGCTCACAATCAGTCTGAGAAACTATATTTAAGTCAGGAGAGTATTTCCATAAGTTTGAATCTATATACATACAATAGTATATTCACAGTTTATGAAAATCTCTTCTGTATTTATTCTTGATGATGCACTTCTAATTTTTTGATGGTATGTATGCAACCACCCTACACTTGAATAGAAGAACTCTTCTGTTTGCAGAGTGCCAGGGAAAGCTCCCATTGAGCTAACTGGATGTTCTCATAGATGGACAGCTGTGCATATTTATTCTTCCTCTGTGGGACTCCAGATATATTTAGGTAGGTTTGGGGAGAATGACATTAGGAAAAATGACCTTCATCCTATGGGAACATCTAAATTATGGAATTGTACTTTACACAACTTTATATTCAGGCCATCAGTCTATAACCTAATAAAGTACAGGACCTCTTTCGAAGACTTCAACTTCCAATACTAGCTTCAACTCCCATTCTTAACTTTTTAAAAAAGGGGGTGAAAGTAGAGTAAGAAGTAGGACAATGTATCAACCAGACTTTTTGGGTTTGACAAATTCAAGTTGTGCACTTGTGTTGCTGTGAATTTCATGCTCACTGAATATCTTCTTCCAAGCTTAACTAATGTTTTTTCACAGACAATCAACCTGCCTTTCCAATGACACATCTCTTGTTCAACTCAGAAAACTTTCTGAATAAAGTCAACGGTTATGCTGATATGATTCACGAACCCTCTGATCTCAGTTCATTTTGAACTAATTGGATTGGGTTTTTGTGAGTGGCAGTTAAGCATCCCACTTCTGATCCATCTGCATCAGCTAACTATGGCTTATTTATCTACCAGAACAGCAATTAATACTCAACCCAAAGCAACGGGGAGAGATCCAGATACAGTCCAGATAAAACATATTCACCTTAATCCTTAGAACCAAAATCTTGGGAATATGAGACTCATACACAAACTATTGCATACTTTGTATGAAAGGCCCATAAAACTTGCTTCCCAAGCAAAAGTACAGTTTCCTTTCCAGTTCATTGGTTGGGCTATTCTCAAGCCTATAGAACAAGGAAGCATAACATATAGCCCTCCAGAAGTTGCTGAACTTATTTATTTCAATATTTGTATATGACCCTTTATCCGAAGAGCTCAAGGCAGCTTATAATAAAATCAATTTAAAACAATAAATCATTACAAAACTTTAAAATGACTTAAAATAATTAAATAGTTTCACAATTTAAAAACAGACAATTTAAAACCAGTTAAAATAATCTTGAATAAAATCATCATAAAACATATGCAGCCTGGATAAAATCAATTTGGGCCAAGGGTTTTAATAAAAGGCTAGGTTTTAACTTGGTACCAAAATGATTCCAAGGTTGGAGCCAACTGGGCCTCCAAGGGGAAGGAATTCCACAGCTGGGGTGCCACCACAGAAAACACCCTCTCCCATGGCTTCCCACAAATATTTCCCCTACTGATGGAACAGGAAGGAAGCCCCTCAATTCTCAGGCAGGCCCATATACAGAGAGAGACACTCTTCAGGCTTCAACAACTGAAGCTGATCCCAAGAATACTGACCAGATAGTGCAATGGCCACCTCCCTAGACTCTGCAATAACTGCTGTGTCAAGTTCTGAATGAGTATAAACAGCTTTCAGCTCAAAGTGCCTTGCAAATTTATCACAGCAGGCACCTGAAGGTTCTAATCCCGGTGTTTCCGAGCATGACTCCAACAGGCTTTTCACCAGTCAGAAAATTCTGCTGGATAACTTGTTTAAGATAGAATAGAGGAGACATAATAAGTTCTTCTTGCCACCTTCACAGCTGAATATCAAGTACAATGAAAGGTCTTTGCCAATTTTTGATTGTATTTGCTCTGTGATCTACCCTACTTGCACTTAAACCTTCATCCAGCCTGTTTCATTGAGCACAGAACTACAAATCAAAATGTGTTACAGGCTTCATAGGATTGAATAGGGCACTTAGGGGTGATTGTACCAATGACCATTTCCATCTCACCACTCCATTTTGAGACCAAGGCCTTGACAGAATCACCAAGCCTGTCAGACAGAAAATTCCCCAGAGCATTCAGGAATCCTTCAGATTCTATAAATCATTGGGGAAAGACCATCTTAACCAGTTCCCACCTCTACAGGGAAGATCTGCTATTGTCAAACTAAATCTCACAAGCAAGTGATCTGACCATGACAACTGGGTTGTTGTACACACAGACACCCCCCCCCCCAAAAAACCATATCATTCTTCATCCATTCAAGAACAAAAGCCAAGTCTCAGGTATGCCCTGCCATATAAACTGGACCAATGATGTACTGAGATAACCCTATGGTTATTATGGTTGTCATGAAGTCCTGAGCAGGTCTTGTCAGGACAGCCTCAGCATGGATTTAGAAGTCCCTCAGAACCACAGTCCTGGGATTCTCCAACACCACCTCTGAGATCACCCCTGGGCCAGCTTAGGCAGGAAGCCTGCTGGGCAGTGGCGTGGGCAGTATACCAGTAGCATTTCCATTCTATCACTTTGGCCCAACACAGGGTACAAACCCTCAAAAGGCAGTGTTAGAACTGATGGGGTTCCTTGTGAGAGTGATACAATCCATATGGATGACAGTGACTCCTTCCCTCACAGTCTGGGCTGATGTTGCACTGAGTACCCAAGTGGACAAAGCTGGGACAAGTTGAAACCCACCTCATCAAGCCTTGTCTTTATACTATATAAAAGGTTGGCCTGTTCATCCACAGCCAGTTCGTGGATGGTGGCTGCTTTACTACAGAGTGACCTGGAATTCAACAGCAGCACCAGTACAGCAGAGAGCCAGCTGATAGGGCAACTTGGATCTTGGAGGATGGAAGATAGACTGGAAAAATGGGTCAGATTTCAAATTATCTATACCATCTTTCCTTTACCTGGTCTGCTCAACCCTCAGCACCCTACCTCCTTTCACCTGAGATTATATCAATAGGGGCACTGTTCTTTTCACCTCCCCTGAGATTCACCCATGCACATGTACAGACAAAACAAACACGGATATGTAAAACAAACTAAACCAAAATGTTAGTGCAGCAGGACAGATACAGCAGTCACAATAGTCACTATACTCCATTCTCATCTGAGTAACCTCATTTTTCCCCAAAAAAACCCTGCCTCTCACCCAGGGACTCCAGAACTGCAGCTCCCATCATTCCTCACCACTGGGTATACCATGCTGTAAGTGAAATTTTTATTTCTTTAGAATATTTACATAATGTGTATCAACTTATTTAGGATATCAGAACCATGTACTACTAATTTTTCTCAAAATATAATAATAAAAGAAATGAATTGAGGGTTATACATTACAGCTAACTGAAATGCCTGGGTGAATATATTATTTTCTGGTATAGAAGTTATTATTTTGTAAAAACCTATTCATACAGCACTACTGCTGAGGTAAAAGTTCATATATGGAGAAGAAGTTATCTGTCTTTGATGGCATATAGGAAAAAGAATTCTCATTATAGTAATTTTTAAGATGGTTGTCGGAGCTGTTTGAGGTTCTGAGATTCAGTAGTGTACATCATGAATTATTATTAAAAGGATGAATTTATTTAACTGTGAAAAATAAGTTTTTGCATCTTTAAACTTTTTTTTTTCACCAATTGCATATGCATTCAGGGTTTTGAAGAAGCATAGCATATGACCCCAGTGTACTTGCTGTATCTCTGGGTAACCATCTAAAAATAAATGTCAGTAAAATGTAGTATTCTGAACAGTCTAAATTCAAGCACAGTAAACCGAAAAGAAGTAGCAAATGTTTCCCTTCTAAGTCCTTGATTGTTTGGATCAAATGAGATGAAGGACCTTAAAAGGTACTGCTGTTTGCAGGATAACTTGTCATTGTTGTCAAAGAATGACACAAGCCCATATCAGGAAAAAACATCAATACAATTGACATTAATTAGTCCCTTTGGCAGGCACTCAACTCTCAGCCATTGTGCTACTCCTTAATAACTCCTCCAGCCAATCAGATTGGGCACTGAATCTAAGCCAATTTATAACAACTGCTATCACAAAATTGCAAAAAATAGAAGCTAATCTAAAATTAAAAAGACCTACGCTGGAAGGCTGAAAGAAAGTTTTTCCACTCTGTTAAAAGGTTGAGAAAAGGTTAGTGTTTCTCTCCACTATGCTTTTCAAGGTTTTGCTGCTCTCTGCTTTGACATTCACACCTCTGCCCAAGCACTAAAGACTCCATCTATGGACTCCTATGCACACAAAGATTTAGGGGAAGGATTTCAATTGCTACAGTGAAAAGCAATTGCTGAACAAGGTGCAGAAAAGCAAAATTATTTTTAGAAATAGGATAGAGTTGTCAACCCCAGGCATTTGGTGAGAACTATAGGTCAGTCAATCTCTATGCTGCCACATTAATGCCCTCATTTAAACCTCATAGCCAAACCATGGCTTGGACACTGGAGTCATGTTTAAGGCTGAAGTAGTCTCTCTTTCACCTCTTCCTTTTATTTTATGACTTTATATAGCCCAGTTGATTGGTTTCTTCAGAAGTTCACAACAACCAGTATATCAGTATACCCAAGCTGCCTCTTCTAAATTCTGATTCATGTCTTTAAAAGGCAGCAGTTTCTCTATGCTGGACAAACAATGGTTTCTTATAATGAGCCATAGTTTACCTTCAAAACAGAACTGGAAACCAGGTTATACTATGGCTATTGATCTTCATCTAAATAGGTCCCTCTGGTTTCTTCTCTACTTGTCCTACTGGAAATTCCACCATGCTTAGAGAATATGGGCTCTCTCCAAAGCCTGTAATCTGAATTCTGCTTTCGAGCAAGAGGTTATATTTGTGGAAGACACCATATTCAAATAGTACGAGTAGAGTTCCCAGGTCTCAGGGCTAGTACTTTCTTCTCAGGTTCTCAGGATAAATGGAGGCAATCTCAGGGTGAGACCACAGCCTTGAAAAATGTGTGTATCGTGCTTAAAGATATCACCAGGGGCTGCCTCTTGTAACATTACCAGATCCCACCCCCTGCGATACCACAAAGTCATCCCTTCATTTCAGGTTTTGGCCTGAAGTCCCAAGGCCTCAGATAGTCCTGACCTAGCAACCATTCACAGAAGTTCTAAGGATGGATATAATCTGATCACAAGTTGTTGTTACTGCTTTTATCATCATAATCTTTATTTATATCCCACTTTGTTTCCAGGTTTGGACTCAAAGTGGCTTACAAAAATTGAAAAGACATAGTGAAAACCCATAGAATACAAAAATTAAATAAAATTAACAGGAGTCAAAGTGGAGAAAAAAGTTAAATACTTGGGAATTTGGTTTTCGGACAGTAACAAGGAACTTTTTGACAACAATTACAATAAAACTTGGAAAGAAATAGTGGGAGATCTGAAGAAATGGTCAAATTTAAACCTGCCTTTGTTGGGACGAATAGCTGTAGTTAAAATGAATATTCTTCCAAAATTGATTTTCATATTTCAGAATTTACCGATAATAACAAATGATAAGCCTTTTCAACAATGGAAGAAAGATTTAACCAAATTTATATGGAGAGGTAAGAAGCCAAGGATCAGACGGAAATTGCTAACAGACCAGAAGATGAAAGGAGGATGTGATCTACCAGATATAAAAAGTTATTATCAAGCGAGCGTAATGGTGTGGCTTCAGGATTGGATAACGTTAAAAGACACCAGAATACTAGAGATCGAAGGGACAGATTTGAGATTTGGCTTTCATGCATACCTCTGGTATGGAAAAGAAAAAATAGATAAAGAATTTAATAACCATTATTTAAGGAAAGCATTGTTGAAAGTTTGGCTTACCATTAAGAGAAACACATACAACAGAATACCATTATGGATCTCACCACAGGAAGCTTTATTCGGAAGATGGGCAGACCACAAAGACAACTGGATAAGATATGAAAATTTAATAGACCTGGGAAAGAATGTAACATTTAAAACGAGAGAAGAACTTGCCCAACAAGGAATTGTATTAAATTGGTTCCCTTATCTGCAATTAAAGGAAAGATTTAAAATTGATTTGAAATTAGAAGGATTTGCTACTCAAAGAAAATACAACGAATTAGAAACTATAGTTTTTACTAAAACTAAGCAGAAGATATCTTTGTACTATAAATACTTTTTACAGAGGCAATTGGCGGATGAGACAATAAAAGAAACAATGATAAAATGGGCAAAAAATGTCCAACACGAGATTCCGTTAGATCATTGGGAAGTAGCATGGAAGGAGACAAGTGAATTCACAAGTGCACAGGATTTGAAAGAAAACTATATAAAGATGATGCATAGGTACCATTTATCTCTGGAACGTATAGATAAAATTTACCATTCAGGAAATAACAAGTGTTGGAAGTGTAAGGAGAAAGTGGGATCCTATTATCATATATGGTGGACTTGTGAAAAAGTGAAATTATACTGGAAGAAAATATATGAAAGCATAAGAGAAATGTTTGGTGTAACATTCCCAATGATACCGGAGTTTTTTCTTTTAAACATGACATTTGCACTTGAAAAAAATTTTACTAAGAAAAATAGCAGAGTACTATTGAACTTGGTAACAGCAGCTAGGATAATTTTTGCAAAAATGTGGAAAAGTCCGGAAATACCCAATTTAGATCAATGGTACCTGAAAGTCTTAGAATACAAAGATTTTGATATATTTTCTCATTATGTAAAAGGTAAATCAATTAAAGAAATAGAGAAGGATTGGGAACCAGTTATTAAGTTCATTTCGGGCAGATGGAAAGTAAAATTTGAAAATAAGATATAAAGTATGGAAAATCCAGAAGTGGTAACTATATTAATTTAGTGAATCTAAGAATGGAGAAGTTAAAGTAGGAAAAAAATATATAAATGGACAGACAATTAAATATTAGGGGAAAAGTGTACCAACTTGGAGAAGTAAATATGTAAGAAATTTCTAAGTAAAGGTGTAAATATAGAGCGTGTAAAGAAAGGCCAGAGAAAGGGTAAAGCGGTAAAAGTTAGGTACTGAAAAATTAGTAATTATTGCACTGTATATGTAATTCGTATAGTAAATATATTCGAAAATGGGAAGAAATAATACAAAATTGTTAAGAGGAATGTATACAGTTTGCAATGGAAAAATGTCATTAGAATATTATACTATTTTTTTATTATATTGTTTTTTTATAAATAAAGAATGAAAAAAAAAAGAATACAAAAATTAAAATATAACTAAACAATCAAAATAATTAAAAACAATGTTAAAATATATAGTTAAAAAATCAAACATTCACCAGCAACACAATATCCAGCACATTCTATCAGATAGGCTACATATAATCAGTTATCTATTCTGAAAAGAAAAAGTACAAGTAATCCATTCTGGATGCAGATTATATGGCCCATATCCACCTGCACATAAATCAGTCCATGTTAAACTCTAAATGAGGGATGTAATGATGGGGGGTGGGGGTGGAATGAGGGCAGAGCCCTCCCATAAGGATTCTGCCCCCTCTATGAAATTTTATTTCAGTCCACAAATTTCTAGCAGTGCGGTAACATGAAATATACAGTTCAGGCATTTTGCAAAACTCCAACACTAACCCTTCATGGAAATACTAAAACACTGTATGTGTACAATGTTGCCTTTCCATGCTTGTTCACTTTGTATGCTGTAGGATTTATCTTTGGTGAACTTATATGTGTCGTGAGAATTCATTCTCAACTCTGACACAAAGCTTCAGCAGGGAAAAAAAAAAGCAAATTTAGTAATCTTGACTTGGGGAAGTAACGTATTTGAAGGATTTCAAGTTGATCAGAATTTACTAATAGTTCAAATTAGGAGGAGAATTTACTAATAATTCAAATATGGGAGAATAACTTGAGCAATATGAATTTAATTCCTAGTCACTGTTATTTAGTTTACACTACTATTATGCATGTGTAAAATGTATTTTATATGTATTTGCTATTTAGGAAGCATGCTTCCTCACGAAAACTGTCTTGGTACACTCTTGACACCTGGACATCTTATTCCTTAAAAAGGTGGTGTGGAAAAGGAGCGACAAACATGAGATTCATAATGGTTTTCAGTGTTGTTTCTGTTTGCTAAGTGTGGACAAGATGGCTTTTGATTGAAGAAAACTGCTACTTTCTTCAGCAACAGAAGTTGAAAATGAAAAAAAAAAACTTATGATTAAACTGGTTATTGCTAGCTTATGATTAACATGTTATGTCTTCATGTACAAAGCCAATAAGCAAGATAAGAGGGGAAACCCTGCTTTGTGCTATACTTCGAATGCAGCAAGGCAGTGGTTAAACATGCATACCGATATATTCAAGTAGTTTATTTCTCCAGGCTTACAAATGTGATTACTATGGAGTACAAAGCTATTAAAAATATAACCTTTCCATACTGTACATCTTGGCAAGGAGCCAAATAATAACTTTGTTTGACTTGCTCAGTACAATAGAATGCCTATTCAGCTGGAAATAAAATGACTTTTCTTGACTGAATATTATACCTGGAAGATTAAATGTTCATCATGAGTGTAACACACATATCGAGACATTAATTCAGAGTTGCAGCAGCCAGGACAGTTAAGAAATGACATTTTTCTCTTTGACAGAAAACAATGCATACTTCTGCATACCTCCTGCTATTTGAGAGAATATCAGGAGAAAATGTGATGTAGAAGCCATTGTATGATCAGTAGAGAGAACCAAGTCTCTCACTAGCCTTCTTTTCTTTATGAAATAAAAACTATTACCTCTACAGAGTGGACTTTTCCAAAACTTGTCCACTTCACACTCCTTCTCCAGCCAAATAACCCAAAAGACACAACTGGAACCACTGCACAGGTTATGTTGCTTGTTTGTCTGTTTGTTTGCTTGTTTTTGTTAGGTCTCCTTGTGCTGGCTGAGTGCTCTCCCTGAGTACACGGTCTGACTAATGAGGGGGAGGACCCAGTTAGGGGGGAGGAGTCTTATTAGGAGCTCCCAACGGCCCTCTAGCTCATTTCCCAGAGGAGAGAGCAGAGGGTGAGCTGGGTCTGTGAAGACATCCTTGACCAGGTGTTGTTTACAGGCTTGTGGGGCTGTGCTTTGCTTGTTTGTCTGTTTGTTTGCTTGTTTTTGTTTAGTCTCCTTGTGCTGGCCAAGTGCTCTCCCTGAGCACACGGTCTGACTAACGAGAGGGAGGAGCCAGCTAGGGGGGAGGAGTCTTATTAGGAGCTCCCAACGGCATGTGCCTTCGGCTGTTGAAGTCCTCTACTTCAATCCTTCAAGTTTAACCCTTGGCAATCAGTAGAGCAGACATAGCTTATACAGCTGAATTTCAGAAAGAAAGCCCAGTTATTCTTTCTAGAACTACTTCCTGTACTAATCTCTGTAGTATCTAGAATGGAAGGTGAGGGACCTGCCGCAGTCACCTGTAGCACTTGTGGGATGTTCCTCTTCTTGCCACAAGATGTCGTCGGGTACACCTGCACCAAGTGCAAGCTGGTGACCTTCTTGGAGGAGAAGGTTTGCCAGCTGGAGGTATGAGTTTCTGATCTTCATCTTATTAGGGAAGGGGAGGAGTTTTTGGATAGGGCAGAGAAGACGTACTGGAAGACCGAACGCGTGGAGGAGCTGCCAGATCAGGAAGTCAACACACTGTGCCAGGAAACAGAGGCTTGGAGGAATGTCACACGGAGGAGTAGAAGGTCCAGGAAGGTAACAGAGACTCTCAACCTACACAATCGCTTCAAAGTTCTTGGCCTTACGAATGATGAGGAGCACCAGGAGGAGGGAACAGAATGTCAATGAGAAGGAATCCAACTTCGGCAACAGGAACTAGATCAACGCTCCCAGTCTCAACAGAATGCCCAGGCAGTCCTAGAAGAACATGTTCGTCGAGGAGCCCTGGACAAGCTTCAGAGGAGGCAAGTTCTGGTTGCTGAGGACTCCTTGCTCAGAGGAACCGAAACGGCAATTTGCAAACCGGGACAAGCTCAATCGAGAGGTCTGCTGTCTTCCTGGGGCCAAGATCAACCACATAACGGAGAGGCTAACCAGGCTGGTCAAGCCCACTGACCATAAGCCCCTCATTCTGGTTCATGTCGGAACCAATGACACTGCGAGGAGCAGCTTTTACCACATCGCAAAGGACTATGAGCTTATGGGGACGAAGCTTAAGGACCTTGGTGCGCAGGGGGTCATTTCGTCTCTCCTCCCTGTTCAAGGATATGGAGCACGTAGGGAAAGGGCAATAGCAGAGGTCAACAACTGGCTCCGCACATGGTGCCGCCAGCAAAGGTTTGGGTTTTGGAACACGGTCTGAATTTCCATGAACGTGGGCTTCTAGCAAGGGATGGGCTGCACCTCACGAAACCTGGCAGGAATGTTTTTGCAAACAGTCTCGCAAGGAGGATTAAGAGGTCTTTAAACTAAGTTCCGCTGCGGAGGGAGACAATATTATTCAAGGCCAGGACTCAGTGAGCGCTGGGGGAAAAGGCCCAAATGATATGGACAAGTAGTACAAGCGGTCAATGGTGGGAGGAGTAGAAACTATAGTACAGGACTTGCAGGAAGGGCCCGGGGACTTAAGTGTCTCTACACTAATGCACAGAGTATGGGAAACAAGCAAGATGAACCTGAAACCCTAGTACAGCAAAATAAATACAATTTGATAGGCATCACTGAGACCTGGTGGGATGAGTCTCAGGACTGGAATGTAGGAATAGAGGGGTATAGCCTATTTTGTAAAAACAGACCAAACAAGAAAGGAGGAGGAGCAGCCTTGTATGTCAAGGATGTTTTCACCTGTGAAGAGATCCGTGACTTAAACCCAGAAAGCCAGGTCGAGAGCATCTGGGTAAGAATTAAGGGAGCGAGAAACAATAGAGATATTCTGGTGGGGGTTTACTACAGACCTCCAACCCAGACTGAGGACTTTGATGACGCCTTCCTCAACCAAATGACTGCACATTCAAAAAGGAGAGACACAGTAATAATAGGAGATTTCAATTACCCGGATATATGTTGGCAGTCAAACTCTGCCAAGACAGCAAGGTTCAGCAAGTTTCTTGCTTGTCTTGCAGACAATTTCATGGTCCAGAAGGTGGAAGAGGCCACAAGGGAATCAAATATTCTAGATCTGATCCTGACCAATAGGGATGACCTTGTTAATGAGGTAGAAGTGGTTGGATCTTTAGGGGGGATTGACCATGCCCTATTGGAATTTGGCATTCAGTGGGAAGGAGAAGATAAGTGTAGCCAGACACTCATCTTAGATTTTAAATTACAGAAGCGGACTTCTGTAAACTTAGGGAGCTGCTGGCTGGAATTCTGTGGTCAAGAATAGTGAAAGGGAAAGGAGTTCAGGAGGCATGGGAGTTCCTTAAAAGGGAGATACTGAAGGCACAGTCTAAAACTGTGGCAATAAGGAGAAAAAATGGAAGGCATCTGAAGAAACCAGAACGGTTGGCTAAAGAAGTCTCAGTTGAGCTAAGTGTTAAGAGAAACATGTACAGGAAACGGAAGAAGGGGGAAACCACCAAAGAAGAATTTAAGCAAGTACCTAGGAGATGTAGGGAGGAGGTCAGAAAGGCTAAAGCACAGAACAAACTCAGGCTGGCCAGAGACATTAAAAACAATAAAATATGTCCGCAGCAAAAAGAAAAAGAAGGAGGTGAGAGGGTCGCTGCGCAGAGAAGATGGCCAATTACTAACAGGGGGAAGAGAAAAGGCAGAACTACTTAACACCTTCTTTGCCTCAGTTTTTTCCCAGAAGGATACAAGCACTCAACCTGGCGGTTGGGGAGCAGGTGAGGAAGCAGGGGAAATGAGGCACATAATAGGTAGAGAGGTGGTACAGGAATACCTGGCCACACTGGATGAATTCAAGTCTCCAGGGCCAGAGGAATTGCATCCTAGGATATTAAAAGAACTGGCAGAAGTCATTTTGGAACCGCTTGCTATAATCTTTGAAAAATCTTGGAGGACAGGAGAAGTTCTAGCAGACTGGAAGAGGGCAAATGTTGTCCCCATCTTCAAGAAGGGAAAAAAAGAGGACCCAGATAATTATCGCCCGGTCAGCCTGACATCAGTACCCGGAAAAATTCTGGAGCAGATCATTAAGCAGTCAGTGTCTAATCACTTAGAAAGCAACGTGGTAATCACGAGACGTCAACATGGATTTCTCAAAAATAAGTCATGCCAGACTAATCTTATCTCTTTTTATGATAGAGTTACTAGCTTGATAGATGAAGGGAATGCTGTGGATGTAGCATTTCTCGATTTCAGTAAGGCCTTTGACAAAGTTCCACATGACATTCTTGCAAAGAAGCTAGTAAAATGTGGGCTGGACAGGGCTACTGTTAGTTGGATTTGTAATTGGTTGACCGACCGAACCCAAAGGGTGATCACGGATGGCTGCTTTTCATCCTGGAGAGAAGTCACTAGCAGGGTGCCACAGGGTTCTGTCCTGGGTCCAGTGCTGCTCAATATTTTTATCAACGACTTGGATGAAGGAATAGAGGGCATGCTCATCAAATCTGCAGATGACACCAAATTGGGAGGGGTTGCTAATATGCCAGAGGACAGGATCAAAATTCAAAACGACCCGGATAGATTGGAGAGCTGGGCCAAGGCTAACAAAATGAAATTCAACAGAGAGAAGTGTAAGGTCCTACACTTAGGTAGAAAAAATGGAATACAGAAATATAGGATGGGGGACACATGGCTGGATAGCAGTACGTGTGAAAGGGATCTAGGAGTCTTAATAGACCACAAGCTAAACATGAGTCAGCAGTGTGATGCAGCAGCCAAGAAAGTCAATGCAATTCTCGGCTGCATCAATAGGAGTATGGTGTCTAGATCGAGGGAGGTACTGGTACCACTCTACTCTGCTTCGGTTAGACCTCATCTTGAATACTGTGTCCAGTTCTGGGCACCCCAATTCAAGAAGGACATGGTCAGGCTGGAGCAGGTCCAGAGGAGGGCGACCAAAATGGTGAGAGGCCTGGAAGACATGCCCTATGAGGACAGACTTAGAGGGCTGGGTATGTTTAGTCTGCAGAAGAGAAGTTTAAGAGGGGACATGATAGCCATGTTTAAATATTTGAAGGGATGCCATGTAGAGGAAGGAGAGGGCTTGTTTTCTTTTGCTCCAGAGACCAGGACAAGGAGCAATGGATTCAAGCTGCAGGAAAGGAGATTCCACCTGAACCTCAGGAAGAACTTCCTGACAGTCAGGGCTGTCCGGTAGTGGAATATGCTGCCTCAGAGTGTGGTGGAGTCTCCTTCTTTGGAGGTTTTTAAGTAGAGGCTGGATGGCCATCTGTCGGGAGTGCTTTGAGGGTGTTCCTGCATGGCAGGGGGTTGGACTGGATGGCCTGTGTGGTCTCTTCCAACTCTACATTTCTACGATTCTATGATTCTACGTCTTTATGGAGTCTCTTAAGATTTAAGCAGACTTGGGGGAGGGGATATGTTCCCCAGAATGCCCCAGTAATGATACTTAATCTCCAGTGGCCACGCTGACTCTGAGAGATTCTGAATTTTATTTTAAAAGGAACATTTCCAAGCTCTGGGTGAAGTATATAGTGAAAACAAGTATAGACTCAAGGACTAAAGAAACACAACTACATATTTTAAAAGCCTTAGAGAACTCCCTGTCCTCATGAGCATTAAGCATCCTCAAGAAATAACGAAAGTGATTTTGAAAAGAAATATTGAAAGTTGGGGAAAAGACCATTATAGACTCTTTCAGGCCATTTGAACGCTTAAGAAGTGAGGGATAGATTGCAATGTGTTGTGGTAAGTGCCACATGCATCTAAAAAAATTAAAATAGAAAGATGACAAAACACATGCATCATAGAGGCACCTAATCATTCTCTGATTAGAATACATTCAGTGACACAGGAGTGTTGCAAATGAAAAATGTTTGAACGGGTTTCTTTGTGACCAGTTTAAAATTGGAATTAAAGGAGCACTATGATCCGGAATCCCACCTTGGCACTTCTTTTTTGTGATGATCGAACTATATGATGCAATGCAGTAGAAGGCTATACACTGCTACTGCGAGGGTGTCTGAAGTCAGACAGACTTTTGCTGAGAAGCCAGACTAAGGCCTAAATCCTATTGTTAGTTCTGACTAGAGTAGGTCCACTGAATCAATCAGATTTACCTATGTATTGATTCACCACTCACTGAATGGGTCTATTCTAATTGGGAATATCCAACAGGATGCCAACCTCCATGTGCCAAAGAACTACTGGGAAGCAGCAATAGTAGCATAAGTAATTTTTAGTACTACTAAGAAGAATGCATAAGATATACAATATAGGACATAAGATGATACAACTCACTAGAAGAGATGATAATGTTCAGTAAAGTGGAAGGAAGTAGGAAAAGAGGCAGACTGCACTATAGGTGGAACAATGAAGGAAGTTTGAAGGAAGCCCTGAGTTCGCAAGACCTAAGCCGGACAGTTGCTGACCAAGGCTCTTGGGTGAGTCTCCTTCATAGGGTCTCCGTTAGTGGTAATCAACTTGACAGCAAATAATAATAAATGCCCCAGAATCATTAGGATATGCTCACACGTCCATTTAGGAATTTGCTTTTACTAAAATTAACTGGAAGGGATAAAATTAACTGTAGAGCAACCAAAATACTTCATTTTCACCTCTAACAAGTGTTTTTATGCACATGAATGCTGGGTATATAAATTTAGGCTCATTCCAGTGTGCTAGCAAGTTAAGTACTTCAGAAGTGTGAAAACAGCGACTGGGGTAAAACACCTCCCGCGCGATCAGTTTCAAAATACTACGAAAGACTTTTAAGTCTAAAAAGTAGATGTAGAAGTATAAATATAAATAAGTATAAATATAAATGAGAGTCACCATTGTACAGTGGTTTGATTGTTGAACTAGGACATTAGTCAAATCCCCACTTGGCCATGGAAACCCACTGGATGACCTTGGGCAAGTCACACTCTCTCAGCCTCTGTGGAAGGCAAGGGCAAGCCCACTGAACTAATTCTGTAAAGAAAACTCCATGATAGGTTGATCTTAGAGTCACTGTAAGTCAGAAATGACTTGAAGTCACACAACAACAAAACTAAATATAAGTAAGCAATATTGCTGAAAGCACTGATTGTTCTGTAAAGAATTTTAGCAAAAGAAAACATAGGCTTCTATTTCAGGAACATATATTGCTCCTCCAATGAGCAATGAACCAGGTATTTCACGGAACAATTATGTTTGAATTAAAATGACTCACTCTGCATATATATGTGTGTATATGTTCGGGAGGAAGGGAAAATATGACACAGGGAGGCAGGAAGTTTTTCTGTTAGTGAACCACATTTCACAGAAAGCACCTTGCAATTCAACAGCTTTTAGCCATTGTTACAAACTTATTCCCCACTTGTTATAAACTCACTGCACAGAGGTTTAAGATTCAAGTCACTCACCAAATGCCAAGCAGCTATTAGAGTGGATCGATCAAGTGGAACATGATAGGTGGAGCAACAAAGAAGGGAGAAGGATATGCACACAAAAACAGAATTGTGATGACACTGGGCACAGAATGGAATAACTGACAGACGGTTTCCAGACACGGGAAATGCTAGGGGGATAGGGACAAGTGGAGTAAACTTCCATTTATGTTTGAAGTGATTTCTGCCTTTGGGCATGCTGGGATCATATATATAGCTAATTATCTGTACAGTGAAATCTTTGATTTTGATGAAGAATCCATACGTACTTGCTTGCTTGCTTGCTTGCTTGATTTATTTATTTTCTCATGCACTATATATGCAAAAGCAGGACTTAGAAAGATACTTTTTTTTTTTTTTAAAAAAAAGATGATTAAACTCATTACAAATCACCCAAAAGCACTTCTTTGGAATTCACATGCAAAAATATTTTCAATAAGTCACAATATTACATATTGCTTTTTCTTTCAACCCCTTACAGTTGTTAAAGAGAATGGCACAGAACTTTTTTTTAAAAAAATCTACTCAGAATGCCTCTAAAAACACCCTTTAGAGTAACTTGACAATTAATTAGATAACTGTTCCTCATCACATGAAAACAGTCATGATCAGACATATAATTTTTGAAATATGATATACATACCCTCTAACAATTCACAGATGAAAATTGGAACATATACAACAAATAACATCAGAGTGAAGTCAAGAAGGTAAAAATTATTAATAAGGAGGAACAAAGAAGTTAGGACAGGCTGAAGCAGTTTGCTTTTCCCTGAGTCTACGGGAAAGAACAAGACTCCACCCTCTTCCCTCCCCGCCAAGTTAATTGAGTGCAAATTACTTTTGCACATTGAATTCAGTTTGTAGCAAAGAGAGGAAGTGGGAAGGGGGAAATAGAAACTGGAAAATTTTAAAAGCAGCTGAAAAAGTGGAATTACAGATAATTAATCAGGACCGTCCCTGTCCAATTGGGACACTAGAGGTTATGGACTTAGTTATATCCCTGTTACCAAAACCCCTAGCCCATTACAGCTGGCAGCACTACTCGTAAGTCATTCCAATAACTTCAGGGGACCCATATGATTCTCACCCTGCTGTAAAGGCACAGCAGACATGTGTGTGTATGTCCCCTGAAATCACTTACAGAGGCTCCATTAATTTCACTGGGTCTTCCTAAGCAAGGAATACTCAGAGGTGGTTTGCCATTGACTTCCTCTGAAATACAGCCTACAGCACATAGTGCTCCTTGTTGAACCCCCATCCAAGTACTAACCAGGCCTGACCTTGTTTACCTTCCAATATGAGATGGTATCTAATGCATTTAGGGTATTTAAGTATGCAACAGAAGCAGAGCTCAGGAAAGGTACTTTCTGGACAACAACTTCCAGAATCCTCAGTCAGCACAGTTCCCAGAAAGGGGGATTTGGGAGGTTGTGGTGCAAAAGGTAACCTTTGACAGCTCTAAAGAGAAGTTATTTAAATTAAACCAATAAATTCCCTGAACTTTTCCCTTCTCCAACCTTCATCCTGCAACTTCAGCCCCCTCCTCATGTTTAATGCAGCCAGCTTTGGCAACCCTTGTGATTTTCCCAAGAGCATCTATCACACTAAGACAGACCACTGTAATAACATCACATGTTCTGTTGCAGTAGATAGAATTCAAAGGCAAGGTGGGCAAACAAGACAGAGGACAATGAGGGCAAAAAAGCAACAAAAAGGAAGAAAAATGACACTAAGAATAGCGTCAAAACAGTACAAATGTATTTGGAATGAAAACAAAATTCACTGAAAACGGAAGGCATTTTTGACCTCCTGGAAGCCAAGAAACAAAAAATCAGGTAAGTACTTATGGACTAATATACAGAGCCCTGGTCTAGACAGTGCTATATACACTGGCAACTGTCATGTCTGTTGCAAAGATTAAAAGGATGAGCTGCTGCTTGTCCTTGATATCAGCATCCTCTGAGAATACCGGTGAATAACTGCATAATGGAGCAATAATAAACATATTAGGTGATACAGGCCTCCAAGTGTTCCTTTCTGCTTTCCTTTGCATATAGAGAGAAGATATTTTCACTTACACACATACACACACACACAGTGCACATGGGACTGAAAAGGGGCCTCATCAGTGATTTTTTTTTTAATAACTGAGTATAAATCCTAAACTCTATGGGTAGTATCCATGATTAATTGCATTCTGTCGACATTAGGCTGAGTCATTATCAGCTAGTTGCCTCTCAACACTTGCGATGCTGTTAATTATTGTTGTCTAGCTCTAAGGGATGTTTTCAAAACAGTCTCACATACTCAAAGTGTAAATGGCACTGAGAAGAACTTAATAAGCAAGCATTTCAGGGCAGCAAGCCACAACTGATACTTTTTAAAAGCCCAAACTAAGGTAATTTAGGAGTCTCTCCCTGGCTTGTCAAGGTTTAAACGGTGTTCTACGATTGTTTTGAATGTCAACATTCTACTTTGATCTCAGTTTTTTGTTTGTTTGTTTTTTGGTAGGGAGGATCTTGAAGGGGCTGAAAGGATGTGTGAAGACAATATTAAAAGGGGACTGGTCATATATTGCTACTAATGATATTCTTTCCACTAGATTGTGTAACTAGGGGAGAGTCTCAGAGATGTTTCTGTACTACCTATTAGGGAAGAGGTGCCAAACAAAGCATTTTTGGTGTTTGCAGTGACCACCTTATGTTTCTTATAGCACGTACTTATACTCTTAAATTGATGCCAGAACTAGGGGTGCTGAAACATTTCATTTGGTTAGTACTTTCAAGCAAACTGACCTGATTCGCATTTTTTTTTCAGGACCATTACACAGATCTGAACTGTTTTCCTTGTTTTCACACTGGATTT
Organism: Cyclura pinguis; assembly: GCA_030412105.1. NCBI lineage: Eukaryota > Metazoa > Chordata > Lepidosauria > Squamata > Iguanidae > Cyclura > Cyclura pinguis. The sequence goes on along the minus strand of CM059604.1, from coordinate 124,218,599 downwards.
TTGTGATTTAATTCTCAAGAGATGCAAACAAAGATGCATGTTTTAGGATACAATGTACACAAAAATTAACATTTTGTGAAAAAAGTACCTATAATTTTTTTATTTTTTAAATTCAGAATGCTGAGGTGATGGCATGGAACATACCATGGATGAATACATGAAAAACTGACATGGACCAGGAAACAGACTGATCCACCCATTGCTAATCATATACATTATATTTTATTGCATTTTATTATAGTTTATATATATTTTTATTATAGATGCATTTTATTATAGTCTATTATTAGTTGCTGAGACAGCTTTGTTGTATAGGAGTTAAGGATGTAAAGAAGACTTGCCAATTTTCTCAATGAGAAATGGTGTTGACACACTGATAGACCATATCAAAAATAATTGACCATATATATATATGTATATATACTGTACGGACTGTTTTGTGAAAATTTTGTCTGCACAAAAACACTGCTTTTGTGCAGGAAACAATGTATTTCATGTAACAACTTTGTTTTTTATGTAAAAATTGACAAAACTTAATCATAGAAAAATATGCAAAACCTCTGGTAAACTTGCTCAGTGGGAAGATAACTTTTGCAACACTTCCTTTTTTTGTGTTAGAATGGAATAAATGAAGATTTATACCAGTACTAGCAATGTACACATTTAATGAATGAATGCATTTGCTCTTAACTGCAGGCTGCAGGATGAATAACACAGCAGTATCTTGGTGGAGAGCACTGACAGTAGAATTCTTAGAAAGAAGGCTAATGACATAAGCTCAATTTAACAGCAGAAACTGAAGCAAATAGGGCTAAGAACCCAATTCCCTTTTGCCATGGGTCACCAGCTGAGATTCACCTTTACTATGAAGATGGCTTTTTAAAACAGTTGTCTCTGAGCTCCTGAAGAACAAGGTCTTCAACTTGCAGGTGTGGTACAAGTGAGACAATGCAACCTGACACTGAAGGTCCAAACCTAGTCTTCTCAACAGTTGGTGCTGATGTCACAATTACTCTTTCAGGGAGAAAAGTATCGGGAAGAAAAATGCAATGGTTTAAATGCTATTGTTATAACTAGAACATACATATTGAATCACCTAAAATTATTTGTGTTGACTCACAACTCAGCAGTTAATTCAATGGGTCTACTCTTCTTACAACTTCCCAATAGGATCCATACATATGCATTTATTATTACCATGCTGTGCTTCTCATGATGTATTTTACTGCTCCATATTAACTGAGAGCAGTGGTGGCTTCCATATCAACGAGATAGTGAATCCACTCTAGGTTTTGAGATTTTGGGGGTGGAGGAATAAGAGTCAGCACTTTCAATTGCCACTTTAAAGTTCATACTAAAACCAAGACCTGATTCACCATTTCTCTGACATGGAACCAACAGACAACAAAGACTAAAAGGAAGAAGGCAGCAGCAGAGCTTTGATAGGCTTGGTATTTACTGTGAAATTAATATTTACATTTATTTGCTACTAGCGTATATACCTGGTGCTGCCTGGGATTTTATTTTCTCATAGGTAATACCTGTTAGAAAGATTTGCGATCCTGTGCCTTTAATTTCCTAAACTGTCTTGTCCAGTACCTGTGACTTTTCCAAATATTCCCCACTCCAATGTGTATTCAGAGTTATTAACATACAGAGGATGGGTTCCTGAGGGAATAGTGTCCTCCTCCTTGCTGTTAGGCCTCATCTCCATAGCAACCAGCCTATTCAAGGCAGGCATATTTGACTGAGGCCCAAGAGCTCTCTGGTTGAGAATTCTAAAGGCCCCTCCCTAAACTGCAAACCCCAGGATTCCATAGAAATCTTCTTAGGCAGCCAATCATATGAGGTCTTCACCTACCTGACACAGACAAACTGAAAAACTTTGACTTTTATATATTAGTAGATAAAAGCAAGTTGCCCTTCCTCCAAGGAACATATGAAGATCTGCTCCATTCCATCCTCACAACAATCCTATGAAGTATATTAGACAGAGAAAAGAGTATACCTATGCTACAAAGGTATAGTTCTTTCATACTATCATGGCTCCATTCAATGGAATGCTGGGATTTGTTCACGAGGACAGAATTCTCTGCTAGGGAGCTCTAGTGTTGTACATTGTTCCAAAAGTGTGCTAGAACTCTCTACTAGAGAATTGTCAGGACTTTGCTAGATTAAAAATTCCAGGGTGGAACCACAGCAGTTAAGATACCATAAAACTCTATAAATGTGTAGTGTGGACACACCCCCCCCCAGAGAGAGAGAGAGATTTTCCCAAAGACTTAAAGCTGAACCAAGATTTGAGTGTATGTTTCTTTTGTTCATAACAAACCTACTAAAATCTCAGATTGGACTGCAATTTGGCAGCATCTCTTATTTTAGGGTATACACAATTCCCATTATATTTATTCCAAATGGAATATTAGGTGGGGAAACTTTGTTATCTTACCTTTCTATTTTTCTGAATAACGGCAATTCTTAGATGCTCAATCTTCGACGTTCCATTCTTCATCCTTGTTTTTCTGCGCTTACCCTCTTAAAACCATCTCACAGATGTGCGTATTTTAATTAGGAAAAATTTCACAGCTACTGCAAAGCTTCACAGTATCTTCTTTCGTAGCAAATGGATCATACAAAGGTTGTCCACCACTCAGGAAAGAGACTGAGAAGCAATATGTTCCTGAAATGAAGAAGCTTCTGTGTCCTTTGCCAGCTGCAGCTGTTAAACTATTCCCAAGAAAGCCCAGGAAAAAGCACACTGGAACAAAATCAAAGCCAGGCATAACCAATGTGTGTATGTGTGTTTGTGTGAGTGTGATTGGGTGAATAATCACTTGATTTTGCCAACAGTCACAGGAAAAAAAATCACCTTCATTTCTATTTGAAATTATTTAGCTTTGAACATGCTAGCCTCACAAAAACCTAGCTGGAATGATTCAAAAAAGCCATGGTTCTCCACCAGATTATGTTGATGGAAATTTCTTTAACTAGGAGCATACTATTTTCCTTGCATATGCATCCTGCTCAGGAAGAATAGCACACATGACTTGAAAAAACTGCCTCAGCATCTTCTGTGATCCCTGAGAGGATGTTCCACTGAATCTCACTGCAGCCAGTGCTAGAATAACCAATGTGAAATCCAAGAGAAAAATTTCAGCATCCTTTGGCACTTTTCTGTTCTGCAAGTCAATGTAAAAAGGATTCCTTGAAAGCAGAAAGCTTTAACTAGTAGGATTGAGATCCATACTATATACTTGGTATCAGTGCTCACAAGTATAAACCAAGGTTTACCCAATCTACGTTTTATTTGTTTTGTATTTATGTATTCTGTGCTAATTTTAGTGGCTTTGTTCATTTTTTTTCCCCTTGAAACTGTTGGTTTAATTTTTTACAGCCCATCCACTTTGGCTGAATCCATTTAATTGAATCCATTTCATTAGCAGTGGAACCAACAATGACATATGGAAACAATGCAGTGTAAATACATTGACAGTTACTAATGCTGTTTTTTAAAAAGAAAATCTCTCACTAACCCCAATAAAGCTTTCTACTCAAACCAGTAGGCACATCTCAAAACAAATGCATTTTAATTCCTCTGATTTGCTTGCTTGCCCTTCCCCTTCTTTGCCACACTTGGATGCATTGAAGTAAACCAGATGGTATTTATAGAAGCCAATTTTTACTGAAGCCCTTAAAAGACTGTTTTTTTGAGATCCAATGCATATTAACTGAAACTAATACATTTCTGAAATGGAATAGGTTGCTACTGAACCAATTCAGGTCTTTCATGGCTCATCTGCATATTTTCGAACTACATTTGAAACAGATCGATATATAAATAATTATACTCCCCTGATCTAGGAACTCTACAGGACATGCTAGAATTCTTATGCATGCATGCATTCTCTGGAACAATATGAGCCAGCATGTTTTCTGCAGTGTTTGGGAACATTCCAAATAATCAGAAGGATTTGGTAGGAAATATTGCCCATCGCTGAAGATCTGGACACAGTGCTGTAACCCCACTCTCCTGACAGTCTAATTAACTATCTGGCAGGTATGTTTCATTGGCATAAAATAGAAATCACATACAATGACTAGATAAGGCCATGTGGAATAGGAACTGACTGAAAAACAGGTCAGAGATGATCTCAGAGCATGGCTGAGTTCAACTTAATGGTTCTTGCAGGGAGAACAAAAGGAATCTTCTGAAAGAGCAGAACCCCTGTGGTTTGCATATCTTCTGGAAAACTAAGCCATAAAAACTGGCTACCCACTTAATTTGACTCCCAGTTGTTGGAAACTTCAAAGAAAGAGTTTTTGGGTTGATTGACAACTCTGAGTCAGGAAAACAGGAAGATTTCAAACAAATCCACACAATTATCCTTTTCCTGATCCCTGATTACACTGCCATAAAAATCTTTTGCTCCATCTGCCTGATTCTGCCATTTGTCCTTTCTCAGGAACAGGGTCTGCCCTCCCCCCCGGCATGCTTATATTTGTTCCCTTTTTGGGGCTTTAGCTAGCTTTTCTCTCTCTCTGACCCTCTCAAGTTTTTTTCTCTCTTCCTCTTGCTGGCTGGCCAGCTCTCTCTCTCTCTCTCTCTTTTTCGGGAGAATTTACACTTTTGACTAGCATCTGCTAGCTTAAAGGCTCCTGTCAGCCTTTTTCTTTGTCTGCTGATCCATCCTCTTGTTTTCCTGAAACAGCAGCCTTCAGGATCAGGTGTACTATATTTGCTTTGCCTCTTTAACTCTTCTCTCTCTCGAGCTTTTCAAACTCAGTAGTCTTTGTGTGCTGGTGTGAGTGAATGCTTTGTGTGAGTGTGAGGAAACTTTGTCAACTCCTACCAAATAAAAGACCATTTAAACAGACACTTGATTTCTCTTTTTCTCATGCAGTCTGACACCATAAACATAGGATAAAAGATCTTGATGGGTTGCCCTGCCCTCCGTTTTGCCAAGTTGTGCTCGCTAATTTCCCCAACCTTAGTAAAATCCAGGTGTCCCCCAGGGACCCCAGCAGCCAGGGTAACAGTGCTTTCTCTGGAGATAAGAGTTTTGGAGAGAACTGGCTTCACCCCCGTATATTCAAAAGACATGGTGAGAAAATAGGTTATTATGTGCTAGTTCCACCTGAAAATTCACCATCAGCTTCACCTCTGGAAAAGGAATCACTACACGTTAGCCTCAATGCATTTAAAATATTACATGCCACAGCTGAGCAGAAGACATACCAGAATCTGACAGGTCTCTAAGAAATTTGTGGTCAGCTGGGGTGTTGACTCATACTTCCTAAACAGTCTTGATTGCGCAGAAGCACCTTAAACACTTTTAATCACACTTGTAAAGACTTTTCCCTTTCAGAGCTTTGGCTCCATGTGTAATCCTCTACAGAGCAGAGCCTACAGGGATGGAGCTTGTGCCCATGAGCCCTTTGAATGAAAGAAGGAAAAGCTTCCAAAAGGTCTATGGAACAACTGACAGCATTTCTCATTTGGTCAGCCATGTTCAGCCGATGTCAAATATCCTGATACAAATATGGAGTACATCACAATGAAAATGGTATCACATTAATATGGGATATGATAACCCACAATAATATGGATTATGATATTCCATGATGATGTCAATTACCCCAGGAAGTCAAGAACACTGTCATGTAAGAGACTGCATATCTTTTTTTACCACATACCACATCTGTGAATCATTCAATAACGATGGAAACTGGGGAAGTAAGCCTCATTGACCTCAACTTTGTCAATGCCTCTTGGAAGCACTGAGACTACTCTTATACTTTTTCCTAATTTAAGAACAAGCTAGGTAACACCTGTTTGGCAGCTGTCTCCAAAAAGCTTCTGTGCTTACCTGTAACTTAGAATTAAACCAAGTGGCTTAACTTTCATACTGATCATGGGTGCCTCTGAACAGACACTCACCCCTTTTCACATACATGATGTCACTGTGGTGGCACAGGTCACAACTAATCAGCAGTGCACAGTCTTAGCAGGCTAACTCCATTTCCTGTGAAAAAGTGTGACCTTTGTTTGAATTAGCTTAAGCTCTGAAAATTTCTTAGACAGGCCAGGAATCTTCCGTTAGTCAGTAATAGCTGTAACTAATACAACTGTATAAGCATAATTTTCTCTATTCATTGTTATTGGTCTAATATATTAATGCTCTAATATATTTTACTTTTATTTGACCAATATTTGAGCTTGGATGCATAGAACTGGGACACGGGTGAATCACTGTAAAACAAAATTCTCCTCCATCATGTGCAAATTACATGTCTGCAGCATATAAAGAATATAAAGCTTAAAAACAAAGCTTCAGATCAGTTCTCTTAAGTTGAATTTGTCTGAATCAATTTAAATTAATATTCTTTATTTTGAACTTTGCCTTGCCATCAGTGAAGAGGAATAAATTAGATCTTTCCAGTAAGGAAATGGAAAACATAGTAGGCAACTGAAATTATTTTAACAGTTAGTGACTAATTTGAGGGTACTCAAATTTGCTATTTAAATTTTATTTCTTTCTCTTTCACCTGGTTTTCAATTAACGTAAGCTGCTGCCTTAAATTAGAACACTGACCCATGTAGCCTGGTTCCATCTACAAAGTAACTGTCCAATCTGAGGTCTCAGATTTTGGGTCTTTCTCATCCTTCTGAACAGAGATCCTTGTTCTGGAGATACCAAGATTTAACTGGGTAATGTTTTCTGCATTATGGGTACACAAGTATCTCACTTCCACCTACTTGAAGTGTACTGACCCAATTTGCATCTTTCAGACTAATATGTGAATTAAAAAATGGTTATCAAGTCATCATTTTCTTTAAATACCATGATATATTTCTCAGCCTACAAAGGAATACAAAAATGCAAACCATGAGATAAAACATGAACAAAAATGTGCAACTGAATAGGAATTTAATGGCACATTCTCTGCAGATGTGAAAATGGCATGACATTGACTGAGGAACAGATCCATAGCAGGCATGGACCAGAATTAGAGTGGTCCATTTATTTCTGTTTTGTATGAAAAACAGATGCTCAGCCACTGAGTTGCTAGGAAGAAACTCGGATCTTCTTTCCAAGAAGAAAAAATGTAACTTTGCACAGTGCATGCCATTAGATGTCAAGTGATGGGCAGGCACAAAAAGCATGTTTTTGTTTTTCAAAAATTCAATTCATTATGAAAAAACAGCAATTAGCAATGCTACCTTTACTTTGTAGGAATGGTCATCAAGATCTGGAAAATTTTTCATGGTAACAAATTAAAATCCCAATTTTAAACAGCTCTGGATTTTAAGCATCTCTTGTGAAATGCTAAGTATTCTCATCAGCTGCTGAAGTGTCTGGAAAGCACTCAGAATCTCCTTTAGCTTACTTTATAGAGTAGCCTTGTTCACTCTTTTCTACAGGGAGGAGGAGGAGGAGGAGGAGGAGGACGAGGAGGACAGGGGCTGAAAACAAATTCCAATAGTTCTCAGTAACATCCCAATAGTGTCTATTTCAAGCATTTGGGCCACAGCATGAAACATATCTATCACATTTCCTTCATTCTTGCAATGCCAGTCCTCCTGGGGGAAAACTGGGTAGCTTCCAAGAAAGAGATGTACATATGTGAGGAACAACTGCTCATATTGCCAGAACGCTGAAGCTCCATTTTACATTGCACTCCTCACTGTGCAAGAGACAAACCCCTGTTTGTGTTTATAAAGGGTCTGTATAAACAGAGAGTTGTCTTCCTTGTATGCATGCTTCTCTCTTGAATTCTGTAGCACATCATTTACTTATTATGGGTTTTTATCTTATGTTATGCAGAAAAGAAAACTTGTCTGCCTTCCAAAAAATAACAATTTGTGATCAGCAAGATCTCTCTCTCTCTCTCTCTCCCCCCCCCCCCCCTCTCAATCTCTCTCTCTTTTTCATCTGCTCTGCCATTTTTGGAACTTTATACTTTCTTATTTCTAATTACTCACAGTGACTTTAAGATACAGGACATTTTCCATAACAACAATCTAATCACAGCTTAACTGTGATTAGGTATGAGGAAGAGGAGTGAACTACTTAATCTTGGATAGGACTCCTGAAACAAGAATGTCTCATGATACACACATACACACATGCATACACACACAGAAACATGGCATTGGAGTACAAATCAGAAATGTAAAAAATCTCTCCATCTCAATTTTGCTGCATTTCTATAAATCTCACATTTTATTTTCTTCCTGTCCTTTTTTGTATTAGATTACAAGAGCTTGTTTCTTTTTCTTCCTACATTGAAGTATGTAAACAGTTTTATGCAGTTTTTTCTAAAGTACATATGTATTTATGGCTTTCACATAATGTAATCATTCTTCCCATTGACTAAAATGTGTTTATCTTTTTCAAAATATAGTCATTCCTCCACATTTGCTGGGGTTAGGGGAACAGGACCCACAAAAGCAGGAACCTCCCCACAAATAACTCCCCCAACGCATATTTAACACACAAAAAAGTATGATCTGTGTGTTCACTGCACCGTAGATGCCTTCAAGGCATCAGGATTCCTTCGCAAGGCAGAAGTGGGAGGCTGGTTGGGCATGCTGCCACCTCCACTGCTATCCTATGCCATTTTTAATAGGGACTTACAAGCCTCATTTGCAATCTCTCAGTCTCACTAGGCATGCAGCCCCTATTAAAAATGGCATAGGGCAGCAGTGGAGCAGCACACAATCCGTGAATAATCAAATCCGCAAAAGTGAAATCTGCAAATGTGGAGGGTCAACTGTACTATGAATTTTTAGTTGTTCACATTTTAAAATGTGTGCACTGTTCTGTGCGTACTTTTTAAAAAAATGCTCCATAAGCCTTGCAAATATGTGCATTCTTGAGATGAGGTATTCTTCTTACAAATCTTGGAAAGTACAAAAAGGCTACTTTCACTGACACTCACAAAACCAACAACATATTTTCCCACTTCATTTTTGAAGGAGACAGCCTTGACTTTAGGACACAATTTCAGCTGTATTATAATTTTGCTTCTTGATGCTGCTGTTTTTGAGAGGCAAAAGTTGCAACAGGATAATATCCCACTATATTTATGCACTGATGTAAAATTCTTCTTTAAAAAAAAGGAACAACCTTCATGTAATACTACTGCAGTTTGCTGTGCCATTCAAACTGTCAACAAAGCACCTGCCCTCTTGAAACTAATCATGTCATGGATCTGTTGCAGCAATTGGGTGGGTAGGTAATCTACTATTGATTTTGCAGATGTTCTTCCCTCCCAGAGCATCTCTGAGCTGCTTACGGGAACTCTCCCAGCACCAAACCTCTGTCAGGAATATGGTCCAACACCTGGATGGTTCCTGTACAACCTAGGACAGTTGTGAGAGGAGTGGCTGGGGGAAAGGATTCACCAGACACCCTTGAATCATGTCATGGTGACATGAGAACCAGGATGCACTTTGCGGTGACTTTTCCACTTCAGAATAACCAAGAGAATTATCACTCAGTGGTGGCCCCAAGCATTCAGGTTTATGCCAACCTTCTAGTTTGCTCAGCGTTGGTCTCAGTTAAATAGAAAACAGGATTATAATATCCACATCCTCTTCCCCACTCCTCTGTGGCCAGTCACAGACTAGGGAGTATGTAGGGTTTCTTCCTGACAGTCCGTGAATGCTTCTTACCAAAGTTTTCTTTCCTCCTTATTTTGGATATTGCCACCAACTGGATATTGTCACTAACCAGAGCCTACAAAAGTTACTTTTTCTTTTTACAATCATGCTGGCTGGTGGATTCTTGAACTATAGTAAAGCTCTACATAACACTGATCCTGGGCCTTCCCTACAGGCACCCCAACAACAGCTGCAGTTAACTTTACTGCAGCAGGTTTGTTGTCTTGTTTTTTAAATCTTCCATGGCAGCATCTTCATGGCTCTAGACAATTTCTTTAGCCTGCCTGGCTCTGGCAACTGGGAGGGGCTCCAGGACAGTTGTCCTTTTGAATGGATCTCAAAAGTCTTTTAAACTCAAATCAACAAACAGCATGGGTGAGGTTGATCCCCCCCGCCCCAAGTTCGAGCACAAACAAGTAGTGAGTCCCTTCTTTTAAGTGGCAAGGTTCAAAGAGCAAAATACAAGGTTAAGTCTGGCCTCATGAAAATAAAAAGAAGAGAGTTCTGCTGGGAATGAAATTAAACCTTAGCCTTCTTAAGCAATGGAGTATTTAGTGTGCATATTTGTATGTATGTGTATCTATGTGTATACATATATGTATATGTGTGTGTACACACACACACACACACACATATGCATTGCTGATAAGAGATTGCAAAAGTATTCAAGTATTTTATCAGCTTCACAGGCACTTCACACAAAACTGCAGTTAGTGATTTATTAATAATTAGTTTAAATAATTTACTCTACAACTCAATTAACATGTCAGCAAAGTTGTGCACAACTCTGTCAGGGAAGTATGGTGTAATTTAAGGGTCTAAGCAATTTAATTAGCATATTCTTTTTTTCCACTTTCCTCTTTGGCTTTTCTGCTGTTGCTTGCATCTGAGCCTGAAAGTATTTTTCCTTTGTTGTTTAGTGGAAGCAGAAAAGTGGTTAATTTAGAGATGCGGGGAGAATGGTGCTGGAGAAAAGCAGGTTTGTGTTATTTGTGCCTGTATGTTTGATAAAAGCTCAGCTGAGGTTTTCAAATGAACTTAGGTGGCTGGAGTTGATTTTTGAAGTTGATAGCTTCAAAAGAAGGCTCCAGAATGTATGATAATAATGGGCATCAAATTACCTTCTTTCCAGCAGAGTGTATCATTTGGAGTCAGGTCATAAACAGGGAATGGGGAGTCTTGGCTCTCTTCTCCTTGATGTACTGGAAGTATGCAACAGCAAAGACTCTCTTCCCACCTCTTGTTAGCTGACATTATGATTCTCAACGCACAACATTAAATCAGATGCTAAGTGGAGAAACAAACAGACTTCTAATCACTGATAAAGACTGGGTTGATTGGAATAAGAAAGAAAGCTTGATGGTTTGGGAAGAAGTGACGTGTGCTACCTCCCTTGCCCGCAACACCTTAAGTTGTAAACATTCATTTAGATGCAAAACAATTACATATGTTTGTTAATGTGATGCCAGAGTTCCCCACACATCGGATGGAAATGTGCTAATGATAAATGATAGCAATTGTTGCAGCAGTAGTCACATAAATAAGCCACAGAGTCAGCCTACAGCTCCAGGCTGAAATCAAATCATGATGTTGCTGCAGCACAGTGTTGTGTACAAAGAACAGGGTTCTGGAAGGGATACACAGATTAAGTAACATGACACAAGGAAGAGAAACAGAAAAATGTCAATGCTGTACCACTAGAATCCTTTAAATTAGTAGTTTTAACCACTATTATGTCAGCTTTTTTTTTTCACAATGTGAATTTGAATATATTGAAGATTAAATTTAGCAAAAGGGTTAATTTTAAACATCTTTTATTTCTGAACCTACTGAGAATTCCAGTGCCTACCTGTACTCAATGCAGTATGTCATTTCTGTTTCCTGGCATCCTGGCTCACAAAAAAAAAAAAAAAAAACCTAAAAAATTAAAAGTGGCATGAAACTTTTTTTTTTTTGGTCCCAGTACTTTGGTTTGGACAAAAAAGTCAACAAATGGCAAAAACACTGGATTTCTGGGGACAATGTTTTTCCAGGTTGAGTTTTTTAAAAAACCAACAACTGATACATGGCAGGAGGCTGAAACTCAGATACACTGTTTATAACTCATGACAATGTCATGAAATGCCTACCTTGTATGAACAAACCAAGATGTAGGGAGCCTTATACAAAGAGAAGAGGATAAATGATGTTATCCGATTTCAGGCAAACATCAAGTGGACTTAGGGGCATGATCTGGGATGTAGACTTAGGGCTCTTCCATACTACACAGTTATAGCACTATATTCTACCAAAACTGTCTTGCCCACATCCTTTGGAATCCTGGGATTTGCAGTTTAAAGAGGGGTATTTAGAGTTCTTGTGCATAGAGCTCTAGTGCCACACTAAACTACAAATCCCAGGATTCCACAGGATGTAGCCATGACAGTAAAAGTGGAAAATACCATCACCATTGTGTAGTGTAACCCCCCCCCCCCGATTTCATCGTGAGACTGCCCAGTCTTCTATATCATTATGACTAGAGAGCCACCTCTAGGACTATACTCCACATTCTCACTTACTTGGGGGGGGGGGATCATGCCATATGACATTGCTTACATTTTGAGATCTTTGGGAAGGCTTTCTCTCAGTCTGATCATCTTTATAGCCATGTTTAGCAAAGACACAAGAGGGAGCTGCTCCCTGGCTTCTAAGCAATGTAGCTATACCCAGAACATTTCCCTCTCTGTTGAAGAGATACCTGTTTTCAAAGTAAATAGTTTCTCTTCACTTAAGATGGTCTCTAATTCTTGATTTTCAGTATCAGCTTCTATGGAAGCCAGAATATGGTAGGTAGCCACATCTCAAATGGACAAACAGTGCTACACTTCCAGTTATGCAACAGAATGTGAACTAGGGATGTAGTATATTCACTAATTTTCTTCTTCTCGGTGTGAAAGCTGACATACCAAGACACTTTATGAAACACAATAAAATAAAATAAATAAAAATAAAATTAGGTGAGGCAAGTATTTTGATGCCTTTACAAAAGTAAAAAAAACCAGCAGTTTTTTGTCAGCAGATGCAACAGAAAACAAACATTTTTGCACAAAAAAAGTGCATTTGTGCACAAAAACGTTTGTAAAATTTTCACCAAAGAAGTTCTGAAATGTGAAAAATCACCAAACATGCAGTAAAATCCTGGAAGTTTCACTCAGCAGGGAGAAAATGTTAATATTTTTCATTCTCAGGAATTAAATAAACAAAGATTTATACATAAAAATGTAAATGTGAAAGCCTTCATAACTATCTAATTACTTGTGAATCAGACACAACTAATGATGATGTGGATTCCTGTGAGCTAATTCCTAGAACTTACAAAATGGAAACAAAATAGGTAAGAAAGTCCAAGAGAACCTCTCGTTGAGAAATTTGGAAACTCGTAAAGTTCTTAGCGTTTTTCTCCATAGCTTACTGTCATTATTCTCTATATTCTTTCTTGCATTGCTTTTTTGCATCCCAAATATTGCAAGACAAGAAGCTCAATCCATCCACCAACTACAAAGAACTCAGCAGGACTTGCATCTACCCTTTGTCCTCACTGCCACTCCCCAATATAATTTCATTCTTTTTGCATTTCTGGGGCCTCTATAATCTATAAACCAGTAAGTGTGGATTACCTACTGAACAACAGTGTTTTCTAATACAGTTTCAAGATAGAGACTTTTGATTTTAATTCCTAGAATTAATTTTTTGTTAGGATAAGGCATATCTCAACATCATTTCCACAACTGTTTGATTGAAAGAGGTTATCTAAACTGTACAAGGAGAGATCTTGTATTAAACTACTTTGCAAACTGGCAAGTAGAACAAAGCAGAATGAATCAAATTAGCCAAGGCAGTGGGAGAGGAACGGAGTAGAAAAGAATCTTTATTTTAAGAAATACAGATTGAGAAATTTGGTTTACTATTGGTTTATTATTATCAAGGTAACAATTCCAACAAAATCCAACAAATGCTGCCATATATATGTAAGGAAATTAAATTCAGCTTTGCTGTCTTTAAATAGGCTGGAGATGTAGGGAAATCTGTTACAAAGAAAGACACAGAAAGATGTTAATTTTGGCACAGGTGATGAAAAGGTTTGAATGAACCACAACTGAATGCAGATGAAATAATTTCATTCTTATTTAAATTAATGATAGGAACAATCTAATAGCATTGTTTGCAAATGCTCTGGGACTTTGTCCACAAGTCTTTAAACTGGTGTGGGAGGGGAGAGAGAGAGAGATACATTTGTCCTATTTACATAATGAAAGAGTGTGTGGGCATCAACTGCAAATCATTTACTACAGGAAAAGATTAAGGAACATACACTTATGCACTCACACACACACACAAGTGTTATCCTTTCTTGAACTGGGGAAACAAATGAGCAAACATATGTAATCATGTAATTAACAATTCTATGGTCTCTCAAGTAATTTTGTCCAGTTAACAACACATTTTAGCACTTATCACTAACTGAAGTCTTTGTACTATCCCAATACATAAAGATGCTTTTGTGAGCCAGTGCTGTACTGATATGCGAGGTTCATCGACCTGAATAAGCATTCAGTACATTTATTCCTGTCACCCAATAACTCCTCTCCTTCAAGCAGGGATGGGGAACTGGTGGGGGCTCCACTATCTTCCAGAGGAGCTGGGAGGGCTACACCAACCTAAACACACCTCAACATCTACACATACAGATGCACACACACATACACATACACACACAAAGAAAATTGGCTCCAATGTCTTCCTGCCTGCCTGCTAGGGAATATGGGGAATAATTCTGCCACATTTTTCACATTCCTTGCCCATTTTTCACAGTCCTTGTCCATTTAGGGCAGAGAGTATATCCCTCATGTGTCCCAATTTGGCAAGGATAGTCCCAATTATGGCATTTTGTTTTCAATTTTGAGGGGGGAGGGTACCGGGGACTCTGTTGTTGTGTGCCTTCAAGTCATTTCTGATTAATGGCAACCCTAAGATGAACTTATCGTGAAGTTTTCTGAGAGTAAAGGTGCGTAATACACCTGAAGTCACCCAGTGAGTTTCCACGGCTGAGCAGGGATTCAAACCTTGGTCTCCAGGTTCACAGTCCAATGTTCAAACCACTACACCACACTGGCTTTCAAATTCAAAGACACATGTAAAATAGTCAATGGATGAATCCACCTTAATCCATTCCCTTCTCTCTTTCTCCCCCTTAAAAAGAATATTACTACAACAGTGCAGCTGCCAAAACAAGTAGGCTTCATGTTTTCTAAATTGTATAACAAATCTTATTTGTTAATCATTGTTTACCCTTTAACAATGCTCCCACTCACAGAGATTGCAGAATCCATTTACACATACTTATGACTAGAGATCCAGAAATTTGGGAGAGAGAAAACAAGACTTCTAATAAATATAAACCCCTCATTTGTTACAATACCTTTCCCAGCAGCAGCAAGGATGTATCACCAAATTCCCTATATATAACAGGTATATCCAAAGCATAATTTTTTAAATGCAGCAAGTATTTTTCTAGGGTTTTCTTCAATCTGTACCATGTTTGCAAGTTGGCCAAGCTGTTCTGCTCCTGATTTACTATACAGGAAGCAGCACTCGATCACTGTAACTAAGCTTGCTGCTTCGATCACATTTTTGCTCTCCCTTGGCATCTTGCTTACAGCAAAAATTATTCACTTGCTTGTATGTTACACACAAACACGTACTATTTTTAGCCACCTGCATCTATCATGCAGAATTCCTAACAAGGCTTCAGGGCTAAGCAAGGAATGGAGAAGTACAGATGTCTCCTTTTAAAGTGTACACACAAAGTCATTCCTGTGGCAATGCAGGTTATCTCAAAAACAAGGCTTTTCCCAAAAGCTGTTCTCAAAAAAGTCCATCACTTGCCTGCAAAACAGCAATAAAAAAAAAATAGAAACAGAGAGTAGAAGCTTTGGTTTGTGAAATTAACTGCTTTGGGCTATGGTTCCCAGAATCCCAGAGCCAGTATAGTCACTGACCACACTGGTCGAGGGGTTCAGGGAGTTACAGTCTAAGTCTAAGATCCTGCTGAATTCTTCCTCCAGAGACAATACACTCACAGAGGCATGGGTGGTATCAAAAGCAGACAAAAAAAAAAAAAAGGTCATGGGCACATCTGTGCTGAGGAAGGGAAGGAGTCAACAGCAGTGGCAGTGGGAGTTGAAGGCTGATGAGTTTGAGCTGCCTATTCCTTTAGTGTATGGCTTTTGCCTAATCCCTTAGTGCATGGCTTCTGGGGAGCAGGTTCCACAGAAGTGAGGGTCTCTGGAAAGGGTGGCCTGGAGAACTGCCTATCCTAGGCTACAGAACAGTTTTCCATCCCACCCTTCTCAGAGCACTTTGCCCCCATAGACCCTTCACACACCTCCCAGAAGCCATGCTTTGGAGAAACAAGAAGCTTACGGTCACCAGTCTTCTACTCATGCTCCCACTACTTGTTACCTCCAGGCACAAATGCAGAGGAAGTAGAGCAACTAGCACAGGGTTTCCCAACCAGGGTTCCCTGTAACCCTAGGGTTTACATGAGAGGTTGCTAGGGGTTCTCCATTCTTGGGCTTAGGATAAAAATGTAGTCAACAGTGGTCTAGAGGAGAGATCACTCCCCACACCCCAGGAAGCCCTGGACATCGTGCTATGTCATCATGTAGTACAGTTCACATGTATATTTATGGCCTCAGATGAATATAGTCATGCCGTTACAAACACTTCAGTCCAGTGCTAGTTTCAGAAGGCACAGGGAAGAGTAAGAGAAACATCTCTGTGATAAGTAGATTCACATAATCATTTTGCCACTGGATTTGCCACTGAAGGGAAATGCAAAATAAACTTGGAAGCTCATCCTCCAACTAAAGTATGAGGAATTCTGAGAAATAACTATGGGCTAAATTAATTGTTCATCTCATAAGAGTAAACCCATTTAATCAATAGGACTTATGTAAGTATTGACTTTACTACATCGCATTGTTTCTACAAATTTATTGTAGTTGGGACTACCAACTGGACTGAGGCCAAACTACTTTCAATTATTGATACACAGTGCCTTGCAAGAGTATTCACCCCTCATTGATTTTCCATGTTTCGCCACATTATGTCCAGGAACTGAAACAGATTTAGTTGGCATTGTTATTAGTGGTGTATACAAGATACTCAACACTGTGAAGGTGCAATAATATATATTTTTTTAAGGTGACATAAAAGTTAAGTAAACAAAACAAGATGTAGGCAGAACTTGAAAGAGTTACCTCTTTGGGCTACAACTCCAGCCATACTAGCCAGGAGATTCTGGAATTTATAATCCAAAAGGTAGGTTTTTCAACTTCTGAGTGTGGATGTGCTTGGACTATGTGCAGGTGCACCCTACCAATGTTAGAAAGGTATCCAGACCTTAAGCTTAAGGTATCTGCAGCTACGAAACTATTCCAAAATTGGTCTTCTACCTTTACAATGTGACTCAAAACTGTAACAAACTAGGCTTAATTTTTAAAGGAGAAATCTTGAATCTGGTGCTCCTTATCTCTGGTTTATAAGATCTTACTGACTCTCTAGTTTCAGTTTGTCATCATCTGAAATTAGGAATTCTAGAGCAGGGAGGAGTCTGTAGCATGGTCCCAGATTTCCCTTAAAATGAAATTCAACAATAGAAGGGCATTGCTCTTAGTACAATAAAATTTGGCTGGCTGCTAGAGGAAACCGGAAACCATAAAAGCATGTTACAGCCCAACCATATTTCTCTAGTAGCTACATCAAATCTGTTAACAACTAAGAGCCTATTAAAATGCTAATGAATGGCTGGAATGATCTATGTTCTGAGTCCCCAGTCCTATTTTACCTTCTTTTATGAAGCCCAGCAGTTTGCTGTCAATAGAATAAGTGCGAAACACAGTTTACAACTTATGTTTTTGTTGTTCAGATAACCTCCATGATGAATTGGCTTTTTGACGCCAGAATAACAATCCACCAACCCACTACCTATACACAAAGCAGGACAAATATTAGTCCAGTTAGTCCAATGTAAAACCAAAGTTGATTCAGCATATTGAGTTTCTCTGACAATACTAGCAGCTATTGTACTTTAGCAAGGATGGACATATGAAGAAGATCTGAGAGCTATTCTTAAGTTTTCCTAATCCTGCCACACTTTTCTTGAAATTATTTTTGACAGTTATTTTTGCTGTTTTAAAAAACTATAGGACCCTCCCACCCTGAGCCACACAATTCCCACCATTGTTATATAAAAATGGTGGCTTGTGCACATTTTGAGAAAAACAGTTCTTGAGAAGGTATTTAAAACAAAAGAGCTCTTTAAAGCAGACATACAAATACAAAACTTTGTTATTTCTCTCCTGTTTGGTTCATAGTTCAACTATTCCCACAATAATTCTTTTCCCCGATATCTACGATCTAAAGCTGCTGGGGACGTTACTTTTTCATAGATTGTATAACAATATAATTTATAAAATTTGTAAACCTGGGAAATAAGTGTGCAAATTAGGGAACATATGTGTTTTTGTGTGTGAGAGAGAGAATGAGAGTGTAAGAGAGAATGGATTCCACCTACTTTTAATTCTGGCATGGATAGATCAGATAGGGATTGAAATCCAAATATAATTTTTTTTAAAAACTGGGATGCAGTGTCCATGTGCGGCTCCCCAAGGTCCCCCGGAAGGCAAATGCAAATCCCTAACCCCTGGCAGTTCCCACACTTAGATAATGACAATCCCTGTGCAACCCCTTATGAAGGAGGTACCATTATTTCCAATGTTCTCAAGTGTGACTGTGTGTGTGTGTGTGTGTGTATGTGTGTCTGGCACTAAGTACAGGAGCTGGCTAGTCCTGGACAAACAGAACATATATCATAGTAAAATTATCTTGCCATCTTCTGTATACCCTTAATCAGCCAGCAGCTGTGTTTTGCTTTCTTCTAGAAATATAGCAATTTCATATATATCAAACAGAAAAAGAGGAGACATAAAAACTCAACCATAGCACACACCAACATCCTTGCTTCACCCTCCAGATTTTGGAAGGTGGGGATCATGTTACTAGGGGACATATTCTTCTCCATTCCATGTGAAATTCCACTGCTCTTGCCTGGTTTTATTTATTGTTGCTGCATGTTCCTTTTGAGGTATAATTAAAAAAGATAAATAACCATATCATCGTTCACAAAGATAAATTGATAGTTTGAGGCTTTTTCTGTATGTATTGTATTTCCCCTCGCATAAAAGAAAATGAATGTTTCAGGGTTTCCTTTCGGATACTTTTTACAGGAAAGAAAAACATCTATGAAGTTAGATTATTTTGATCTTCCTACCCTACACTGCAGTAACTGATTTTATGACAATGTAATAAGGTCATCCATTATCCATCTGTAGTGGCTATCCTGGAGGCAAGGACTTTGCCTTATGTTAGAACCAAATATTGAACTCTTGCACAGAAATGTATACCAGAAATGGAGTCCCACCAGTCCATAACAGACCTGCCATGCTAGAGGACAAGAATCAATATTACGCTTGCTCTAATTGGCTGATAGCAATTAGAACTGCCCCCCCATACCTTTTCTCTGCACATGGCATTGCTCAAATTTTCAATTTTGTCATCATACCTGCTAGCATGGTACCCTTCCCTATAGACAGCTGATGGATTGTTGTATCTTGGCAGTCATACATTATGGTGTACTTCTATGTGAGCTGCATAGTTAGTTCTGTTTCCGTTATATATGGCCATTAGTCCATCTAGCTCAATGCTGTTTGACTGGCAGTGGCTCTGCAGGGTTTCACTGAAGACTCTGTTCCGCTACACCTGGAGATAGGGCGGGGGGAGAGAGAATGGACCTAGGACCATATTTCTGCAATGCATAGGCTCTGCCACTAGTCTACAGCTCTTCCCTACAATACATTTTTCTATTCACTTTTTTAGGTCTATGGCAGCACTGGATGCTTTCCACCCAGTACGAGTTTAGTTGGCTGCAAACATTGGGATATATTATGAACTAAGCAGCCTTTCCCAAGTTCTATATTCCACATATGTAAAGTCAGCACCCAGGCTAACCAGCATATTGGAAAGTATCCTCCCCAACAGTCTTAAATTTTAACAATTTAATCTCACTCTCTGCCCTTAAGAAGGTATTCCTCCATGTGTTAAAATAAACACAGAGGGAGAAGCAGGCGCATTCATGTTGGCCTGATCCACAACTGATTCCATTATCTGGGTACTGTCCCAGGCTGTGCTGGGGCAGGAAGCACAGTCATTGTGCTTCCAGGGCCTCCGCAGACAAGGTAAGTGCGGGAGTGCAGTGGGAGGGCGGTGTGATCACTGGCCATCGATGGGGAAAACCTGTCAATGATTTGCAGCGCAATCGTTCCGCCTAGAGATAGGAGAAGGACATCATGCATAAGCGTTGTCCCAGTCCCATCTTTCTCCCTTTTCCACGGTGGATTGGACGCATTAAGCAGAAAGGCCAACAACAACTTCTATTTTGTTTGCTGCCTTTTTTCTTTTTATCCCCTAAAATTTAAATTTTATATCTCCTGAGTGGAGAAGTAGCTTGTCTTAGCTTGCCACTGGAGAAGACAGCAAAATTCCACTTGGAATAAGAGGAGAAGTAAATAAGTATAAGTAATCTCCCCTGAGAGCAATAGGTCTTTGGTTTCAGTCCTTCCTGGATTTTTCTTTTTTAAGGAAACTTTTGGTGAAACTGCCTACAGGTGGTATAAGTAGACATTCCCCCCCCCCAATATATAATAAGTATGTCAAAAATGTTGGGGGGGAGGGCACCAAAAATGGCCTTGGGGGCTTCATATTGCCAACAGGTCTCACTTACCAGGGTTGCCAGTTCAGGATTCTCTTGGGCCCAAAGGTTTCCAGATCAAAATCTGAGACCTAGGGATGGCCCCTGGCAATGCCATTAAGCATTATGCATGAATCACCAACCATAGTTGCTCACAGCTTGTCATTGAAACACACACACAGAGATAGATAATGTATTTTCCCGTTTGGAAATTAAGAGAGAAATCTCAGCTTAAAGGGACTTTCCCCAGATCAAGGTGAAGCGAGGAGATATTCCTTCTCACTCACTTAGGAAAACGGACTACGAAATATTTAATTTAGCTTGCTTGCTTCTAGCTGGAATGTGAATGCAGAGCAGAACAGAGGGCAAGCCCTGGCACAAGAATGTTTGGGAGAAAAGGAGGAAGCTATGTAAATATTCCACCGTCCAAGAGTCTTCACCAGTTTCAGCAAGAAATCAATGAAGCCTTGTAAACTGCAGCAAAGTGCTCCTCTACTAGATGAGCTGGAGACATGCACATAGCCTTTTCCTCTTGCCTGGTGCTGAACCCACGAACACTGCAGAATTTGCAGCCTCGTTTCCCACTTGGTGATGACTCATAAAAAGTGGAGACTCGGGTGTGGCAACCCAAAATCCAACCTTGTTTTAATGGAAAGCTTGAACAAAAAGGTAATAAAACAAAATGTAAGTGAAATAATGAAACATCTATCTGAGACAGAGCCTTCTAGGTTCAGATATGAATGATACAGCCATTTGGCAAACACTTGTGTTATAAAATTAGTCTGACCTTAATGGGACACATGGACCAGGGAAGGAAAACCTTCCTCTTCCTTACCCTGATATTGAAATGGGATGGATTAGGAGTCCTGGTAGTGAAGATACTTCATTCTGACATAAAACAAATGGCTCACTCAAGAGAGCACACTTGGTAAGCTAAAATATATAACGCAAGAAGAAACCGTTTTGCGTTACATTTTGAGAGAAAGCTAGGATATAAATCAAAGAAAGAAAGAATAAGCAACTCTTGAGACAAGAATGTTGTTGGGAGCCATTTCAGTCCTTCCAATAACGAAATCCTATAGTGATAGCAGACAGAAATGGAACCAAGACAGGTCCTTCAAGTGAAAAGAGGGAAGTTTCAGCATGCTGAGGAACACCAAGTTTTGTAGAATCACTCTCCTGCCCCAAATCATTTTGAATACTGAAAGAGGAAAACCTCTGCAAAGACAACCCAATGGGACTGAACGTGCTCACTACTCATGGAAGACTGAATACTAATTGAAAAAGAAAAACTGAGGAGAATGAAAAGCCCAAATTAAGTGTCTAACAGCAAAGAATATTCAAGGAAAGGGCACTGCTGACTGCAGGATAACTGAGCAAGATTACTGCAGCTATAAACTATAACACACAACATTTTGTTGTTGGTAGCACCTATATGCACACTGAAAAAAAAAAACTCATATTTTGTGAGTACTAAGTTCAAATATATGTAGTGAAAAATTCAGATTACCAACCAGGATTTGGGTTTTGTATCTTTGTTTTTTTGCCACCAATAAAAACACATACAGATAATGATTCTGGTTGATTATTTATTGAAATATGCTAAATTGCACAATCAAAACAGCTCTCCTTTTAGTTGTTCCAGGCTGCAATCATGATACGAGTCAAGCAACTGGTACAACTTTTTGAGTGGGAATAATAAGCTTATGAAAGCTTGTAGCTTAACTCTTCTTGGATTTCAAAGCCATATTAGACTAAAAACTACAACCGATGGCCACCCTGATGTCTGTCTTTCCAGACCTAAAACATTTCATCCTTCTTGTCCTATTAGCCAGCAACTTAAACAATTTTCAGTTATTTCATCATTTTCTTTTCAAATAATCAAAATCAGAACAAAATTACACGAAAGTCAGTACGTTATTTCTCTCTCTGATGGATAATAGAAGCTTCTAGGAAGTCCACAAGCAGGGAAAGCTTGGAACATTTCACTTTTGCCTACAGTTCCCAAACCTCCTCATTCAGCAGGTAAAGATGTAAATTCTTGTTTGTCCTGTCCTTGGATGCAAGGGCAAGGACTAAGAACTATGAAACTATTCTTCTTGCCTCACAACAGTGTGGTGTATTTTGCCAAACTCTCAGCGAATAAGAGTGATTTTTCTGTGTATGTAATTGAACTAAAATTGTGCAAATTAAAGAACTGAACAATGTAACAGTGTGAGTTCTGCTGCATGGACTTCTAAAGAAGCATCAGATGGGCCCTTTACATCTTTTTTAAAACAACCAGCTAGTCCTTCTTTGCTTCTTGTGTGGTCTCATTCTTACCCTGTGTGCATGTGTGCCTGTATGCTTTGCTTCTCAATGGGGAAGAATGATAGTTTTTCACAAAGACATTTTGTTATGAAGGCCATGAGAAGAAAATAAAATAGAACTCTTGATTGTGCCTGTGAATGTGGAATCTCTTGGGTTTTGAAAATTCCCCACTGATGTGTTTCATCCAGTTGAGATAGCCTAAGCAGATGAGAACAAGAAATTCATTGATTAATCTTGACATCCCTAACCATTTGCCATGCTTACTGCAAGATTCTGGGAGCTATAGTCCAAAAACCAAGCACGTTTCCTAAGCTGTGTAAATAGTCAATGAAAGCCATGTGTTCCCACCTTTGCCTATCCACATACCTCCTCCTCTTCAACCCCAGATATTCATAGAATTTTGACAAACTGATTTGTGCCCAGAGGAGGGCTCCCAGAAGAATGAAGGACCCAAGAACCAGGACTTATGAAACATAGGGGGGAAAATGAACATATATCTAACTTGGAAAAGAAAAGGTTAAGTAGTGACACGATAGCAGTCTTCAAATGTCTAAAGAGCTTTCACACAGAAGATGGAATAGACGTACTTTCTGTTGTTCTACAATAGGACTGGTTAACTGTGGAAGGCTAGAGGGACCCACTGGCTCCTTAGGAGATCTTGGAGAACTGTACACACCTCCTCAAAAAAGTTTTTATTCTAATTTGCCCCTGAGGCATGGTAGGAATTTTAGCCAAGTTTTGGGATCTTCCTAGGCTATTTTAGCCCAAGAAATGCCTTTTTTTAAACAACATGATTGTGAGCAAAAGTCACTTCCTGTTCATTTCCTGTTTCAAAAAGGTTTCTCCTGGGTTTAAATTTGTCCAGTTCTTCCCCACCTCCCTAAAAAAAAAGGTCGGTATGCCCACTACGTCCCCTAGATGGCATTTTGAGACAAAAATATTTTTTAAAAAGTCCTGTGAAGTGCTTTTTGACCCCTAGGCAGATGCAGGGGGCCTCCAATCATAGTGGAAATATCCTCCACAAGTCCTGGAGGGCACTTTGGGGCAAAAAATAGGTGGGGCACAAAAACAAGAGGGGATAAAAATAGCTCTGTGAGTTGCATGTGGCCCACATTTTGCCCATTCCTGCTCTAGAAGAAGTAAAAGGTGCTTCATGGTACAACATTCTGCCTCATGAAGTTGCACTTTTCCTTTCCAGGAGGTATTGTTAGCAGATATTGGACAGACATCTGTCAGGGATGGTATACTGAAACCCAGCAAAATTTAAGCGTGAAAGTGTCACAGCTCACTTGGGGAAATGAGAAGAAAGTAGCTGATTAGCAGTCCAAAAGTTGAGAGCCAGGATATCAGTCAAAAGCCAAGAAAGTGGAAGGACGAAGGAAGCTGGGAGTGTGCAGAAAAGCAGTCTGGATTCAAGAACAGGGCTGATTCTCTGAGCTGACATGAATGACTTTCATGGAGTAGGTGATCAGCATTGTTTCCAATGACCATAGAACATTTGCTGCATGTTTGATCTAGGGAGGCTGATTGTTGAGTGCAAACAGCCGAGGCCACACTAACTGAGGGGCAGGTGTGCCAAGTCTCTTCCCAAACACTCTAATCCTGGTTGTATCACTGAGGGAGACCCAACAGGGAGGAGGATTTGGACTCTGTGTCCTCCAAGATTATTTACCATTCTATGACTGCATGACGCATAATCATACTGGATAGATGGGAAGAGATGGATGTGTTTTGCAAGAATTTCTGTGATCTTGCTTCAATCATCTAAGGCAGTGGGATGCCAACACATTATGTGGCAGTTTATTCCATAAGCTAACGATAGTTTGTGTGAAGGTATTCTTCTTTTTATCCTCAAACTGTCACTGGTAGATGATTCTGATTCCATCATTAAGAGACAGAAAAAAAAATACCACATATACTTTCATAATGTATTTGTTTATTTGTTATATAAACAATATGGTTCTTCCTGGTAGTATTTAATTAAATATCACTCTTCATAACAAAATCCTAGTGGTTTACAAAGAAGAGTAAAGATACAAAACAGAAACAATAATAAAACAATGCTATTAAAACTCTAGAAATGCATCAAATCCAACCAGTGGTGAGAGCATACATACCATGGACTATTCAACAAGCACAAGATGAAAAGGTGTCTGCCAACCAGTCTAGAACGACTCAAAGGGCTAGGTGAAAAGGTATACTGTAAGTAACCAATAAAACCAAGATGTTAAAAAATGCCTGATGTACCTTCCAAGAGCAAAGAGTTCCATAATGATGGCGCCACAACTGAGAAGGTCCTTATTCATGTCACTGCTTTCTGAGTATTGCTATAGGACAATGAGCCAGCTTCATTCAAAGATCTCAACGACCACAATGATAAATACCAAGAGAGACTCTACCAGCATTTTTTTTTCAAAATTAAAAAGCCACAAATATTTTGGGCTTTTTCTTTCAGGGAAGTATTACATATCCCCAACCATTTTGGTTACCCTCAAAAAGGTACATCACAAGAAAAATGAAGTGCTTCTACTTTTGCCAGAAGTTGAGAAATCTCATAGTGCTTGAAAATTTCTCATCAAGGAGTCTCATAAAGATGGGCCAAATCAATGAGAAGAGTGAATTTAACAATTATTATTTACATCCCAAGCCACTGGTCATGTTGGCTAGGGGATTTGGGCGCTCTAGTCCAGAAAGACAACTTTTCCACACTCTGGATGAGAATACACACTTTAATGGACTGTTCAAGACAAGAAGTGTAGCTACCATGTGTACAAATGCATTATGAGAAAATCTTATTTTTGTATAAATTACACTTAACTAATACGCACATCACTCAAATGAAAATACAATTTTAGAGACACTCCAGTAGATAACTTACAAATTAATGAACAAAAATTACCACACATTGTTAGAAGAAAAGATGATTGTTAACATTGTCTTTTCCATGCTTGCTTACAGTGACTTTCCAAAACTGAAAACACTCATAAAATAAACAAATATTCCTTCATTTGAATACAGGTTTTTCCAATGTTCTTCCTCACTAAAGCTTTCATTGACCGATTAAAGGCAGCAGTCCTTGTGTATATAAACTCCGAGTTCAAATATTCTGAATTTAAATATTTAATGTACATAGTTAAAAAATAGGTCACCATGCATAAGATACCTATCAGACACTGGTAACAACCAGAAACACATCATACAAGTAACAAAGACAGTTATGGCACTGAGGCATTTCAGTTTATATGTTTTCATTTTCAGTGGCACATGGAAACTACAAAAACTAGTTCATCTTCACACACATACACTTATATTTCTCATCTGATTATGAGGATAAATGATACCCAAACTTTCTCCCAGTCAGGTGTGATTGTACATGCCCATGTACTGATGCATGCCTTCATGCACATACATGATACAACTATTTAAAAAATCCATAAATATTCAGTCATCAATACTGGAGGCATTAGGAATGGATGAACCAGTCTATCTCTAGTCTTATCACTTTTGCATACATTCAGCCATCCATATACCTGTTCCATCTTGTTTCTGTATTTTTCTTTTTGTTTTCAAGTTCACAAAAAAATCACTTCTAAATACATATTTCTTACTGTATTCTGTCTAAAAAATATTTTAATGTACTTTGATACTTTTTTTTTAACTCAACAACTACACTGGAACACTCAGAAAGCACCTATCATCTCAGAATTTACAAAGACCTCATGTCTCAAGCAAGTCCAGCAGACACGACCTGTTTATACGTTCCCTTAGGACCAGTGGAAATATCTCCAGAAGTGTGCTAAGCAATTAATGCAGTGGATGTGACATTGCTTCACTGCAGATGACTCCATGCAGAATTTTGATTGTTTCCTCATGCTTTTGATTCCAGAACTCATTTCACATTTCTGTCTCGCAATTTAACTCCACCTTTCCTCAAAGGTAGGACTGGGAAATTGGCAACCTTTCATATATCACTAAAGCACAACTCCTATTATACCTCACAACTGAATCAAATACGCTAGTCTGACAAATCTCCAGGAACTGGACTTTAGCAACATCTGGAGGGTCACACATTCCTCAAGCATGTTCCAAGGCGTTCATTGCAGCAACAGAGGATTTCCCAGGTAACCATTCCCTTTTCTATGTAGAGACTGGGCTTAGACCTGTTGAACTTTGGATATTAATTATATAATACACATGGCTGTTTTTAAAGTTATTTTTAGAACTATTTTTAAAAACTGTTTCTAAAATTGTTTCAAGAGCTATTTGAAAAGAGAAGCCTCGAGTGTTTTAAGTGGGTTTTAGTTATTTATTTAAAGTTTTCATAGAATCATAGAGCTGGAAGAGACCACAAAGGCCATCCAGTCCAACCCCCTGTCATGCAGGTATACACCATGAAAGCATTGCCAACAGATGGTCATCTACCCTCTATTTTAAAAAAAGACTCCAAAGAAGGAGATTCCACCACACTCCCAGCCAGCATATTCTGTTGTCGAATGGCTCTTACAGTCAGGAACTTCTACTTAACGTTTAGATGGAATCTTTTTCCTGAAGTTTGAAGCCATATTGCTCTATGTCCTAGTCTCTGGAGCAGCAGAATATAGGCTTGCTCCATCCACCATATGACATCCCTTCAAATACTTAAACATAGCTACCATGTCACCTCTTAACCTTCTCCAGGCTAAACATACCCAGTTCCCTAAGCTGTTCCTTATAGGGCATGATTTTCAGGCTTTCTATCATTTTGGTCACCCTCCTCTGGACATGTTCCAGCTTGTCAATATCCTTCCTGAACTGTGGTGCCCAGAACTGGACCCAGTACTACAGGTGGGGTCGGACTGAAACAGGATAGAGTGATTAAGCATCTTTTTAAGCATGTTTTTTACCTACTGTACGTCACCTTAGAAAAAGAAAGGAAGGAAGGAAGACAGACAGACAGAAAGAAATCTTCAAATGGTGTTCTGGGGAACGTGGGTTGATACAAAAGCCCATTTTATATATTCTTCCAACAGTGATTTTTGTCACTGAATAGCGGCCCCTCAGTATGTATCAGCATGTTCCCACTAATATTCAGTGATTCTACCTATTATATTTTACTGGGATAGGTAGCTGACATAACTAAAAGGAAATGATGTATTGACCCACTATATTTTTTTTTCAAACTTGTGATGTGTCCCCTGAGGCTACTCATACTCAGTAAGTGTCATTTATAGTGGAAACTGCTACGTTTGCATTGGCTGGGCTTTGTGCTTGCTTTCAGTTTAGTCAGCATCAATACTATGTGCCTGATTTTTTTTAAAGTTGATAAAATATTTGACAAGTTAACTGCTTTAGGGAATTTGATAAAAAGGGAGATGGCCATATTAGTGTGAACTAAACAAAAAGAAATGGTGTCTCATATATATATACTGCAGGATAAACAGACATAAAATGTTTTATGCATTCAAGCAGCATTCATGAAACTTAGCCACCAAAAAGCTTAAGAGAGCCTCCAAGAATGGATGTTTACAGGAATGTATAGAGAAAGAACAGCACAATTTAAAAATTATAGTTTGATTCCAAGAAACTCTGCGGGAGTTAAAATATATCTCCCACATTTCCTCTACCAGGTAACTCAAGGAAGCAAATACAAAATTAATACCAGGTATTTTTCCATCCAGGCAACAAGCAGACCCCAGGCTTACTTAGCTTCAACAATATGCTTTCAAATAGTCCCAGTAACCAAGGAACTGATATACTATGGTCATATATGCAACTATGATGTCACTCTCTAAACCATGCATCTATCTGCTGGGGAAATAAAACATGGAGAAGTTTGACTAAACCCTAATTATCCACTTCTGTCCAATTATTCTGCAGTATCTGATGCACTACAGCCAAGATGGAAAAGCTTACACTGTCTACGGGTATCATGAGAACGCTGGATTTTGGCTAGCCTATGTTGTCTTGGTTGGGCTACCACTGATTGAACCATCTGCGTGACTGCTGATCACAAGAACTAAACTCACAAAAACTGGCTAAGCACTGAAAGTCAGCCCATCCTGGTTTCAGCATGCTATTCAAACTTGAGATAAGTCAAACAGTTTCTCTGAAGGGTCAGAGCCATTTGCTTGTATGAGTCTGGAAGGAAATCCTAGGTTTTGAAATCTTTTCTGACAAGTCAGTTGTAATTTGCCCTGGAAATGGATATTCAACAGCAGACCCTATCTCAACTCAGCAAGATACAGTGGTCCGTGCTCACCACCTCATCGATAACTCCTTTATACTGAGACCAAAGCCTAAAGCAGAGACAACCACCAATACTGAAGTGGAAGACTATAAGCCTCTTAAGACTAGAGGAGATTATACGATTCCACAACTGACATACAGAATTTGAGAAACTGTAAAAGCCAGACTGGTGGGCTCCAGTAGTTCCTGGTGAACTATTTTAGCTATGACTTCAAACTCCCAGGACCTTGAATTCTGCAGGCCTCATTTAACTTCTGGGACACTATCCACTGAGCCTTAGTGTTGAATTATCTATATTGGAGTATCTCCCTTAAGAAGCAGTGTGGTGTAGTGATTCAGATGTTGGACTCCGACTGTGGAGATCAGGGTTCAAATCCCTGGTCAGCCATAGAAACCACATTGGTCAAGTCAAATTCACTCAGTGTCAGAGGAAGGCAATGGAAACCCCCTTCTGAATAAATCTTGTCAAGAAAACCCTGTGATAGGGTTGCCTAGGGTCACCGTAAGTCAAAAACAACTCGAAGGCGTACAATAACAACAACAACAACAATCTCCCTAAAGCTTCACCAGTATCTATTTTACTTAAGGGCTAAAATCTTTCCAAGGTTCTTTCCTTATACTGAACTTGGCTGTGTACAGACTTCATCATCTGAAAAGGTAGTTGGCAATGGTGCGATGTGGTGGTGTCTGTGTAGCTGAAAATTGGGAGTGGTTAGCCATAAGCTATGGATGGCATGGGTTCAAAGTGTCTCATAATCAGGCATAGAGAAGAAGCAAAATCTAATCTCCCCCTT
The DNA here is from genome assembly GCA_030412105.1 of Cyclura pinguis. Taxonomy (NCBI): domain Eukaryota; kingdom Metazoa; phylum Chordata; class Lepidosauria; order Squamata; family Iguanidae; genus Cyclura; species Cyclura pinguis. The sequence continues at coordinate 124,188,754 of CM059604.1, read as the reverse complement.
CAGACCAGTTGCAATGTTTAGATAGGGAACAGAGGAGGAAAACAGACGACTGTTGTTGAGTTTCTTTACATAGGTTCAGATTAGACACTGAAATTTTCCTATTTCCATCATTACCCCATCACCTACCAACACCTTTATACTCACACCAATTAAATAATATACAGGATGATGATATATTATTTACCCTGATCCTTCTCTCCTACTTATGGTTTAATTAGTCTTATTTGATTCATCCAGCATAATTTACCTCATGTGGAATGGTGACACCTTGAGGATTATGAAGCTTTGCTCTTTTGGGAGGGATATCCTCACCAAGAGGCAATATTTACATAGCAATCAAGGTATATTCAAAAGAACCTTTTGGAGCCTGGTGTTTGTAGCCCACTAACTTTAAAGTACAACTGCAGTTTATATGAAAGCTGACATCACCAGTTGTCAAGGCCATAGTAGGGCTGTGGCAAGTGGGCTGCAGAAATCTTATCTTTACATGCACATTGAAAAGTGTAGTCATCATGGCTTCCAAGATGGTCCTGGTGTGCAAAGTATCTTCTGTTCACTTGGGCACTTTGGACATCTAAATAGCAGCAAAATCCCAGGACTGTTCACAGCTTGCCATATCATGCCCACAAACTCTGGGATACAGTCCACACTACATGGATGTAAAGGAGGCTCTGCTTTCTCCATAACAAAACAGGGCTCACTGAAAACAACTTCCTCTTTCTATTCAGGGAGCCCTGCTGAATGGAAAATGGTCTGCTCTGAACACAGAGCACAGAATTTTTTTTAATACCTAAAGGAAACCTCTTTTCAGGTATTTAAGCTGACTTCTGATGTGAGGATACTAACTCTCACAAGACGCTGATACAGGACATTATTACCATTTAAATGGTTTTCTTCTTTCATTCCCTCCCCACTTCTCTAGAAAAGCTTTCAATTATTACAGTTTTGGCTGACAAAGGCAAGCTTGACCTGACTTTCAGAAACTCTCATCTGATTTCTGCACAGAGGTTATCTCAAGGATACTAACGGCATTGTGTCATTTCTCCTCAGGTGTGCCAAGGTGAACGGCTCAGAATGCCTCCAATTGCTCTCAGCTATTCTCATATGAGACAGATTGCGCAGCTTCTGTTTGGCTTTGAAGACGTTAGTGTGCCAGTCACCAGGCCAAGGAATGACAAATTACCTCTCTGCCAATATCAGAGCTGGGACAGTTCTCTCCACAGCCTCCACCAGATGGGCCTAATTAAACTATTAGCCAATGAGTGAGGTCTGATGGCTCCATTAGGAATCCTCCTGTGCTTAAACAAACAGCTCAAAATAAATAGTTTCCTCCCAATTAAAGTATGGCTGATGTGCTTTTCTGGGCTATTGGTTAGTAGACACTGCTATTATAGTACTGGGCCCCCTCTTTACCACAATGCTACTGTGAATTGGGTCAGGGTTTTATGGACAACAGTCCAGTCGGGACAACAGACTGGTGGAATCTGTCTAGGCAAGTCAAGCTTCAGTCCCTGTTAAACTGCAAAGTTGTCTCAGTGCCCTTCAGGTAGTTACAATTAAACTACTTTCCCTCCACATTTATTGTCAGAACAAAACAGTATAAGCCAGGGTTAGTCTAAGATAATTTGTTCCTGAGCTAGACAAGAAACCATGACCTCCACCAACCCAAATCGAAGACAGGGATGTAATTATTTGATAATTTCATTCTCAAAGGAAGCAACAAGTAATTATAATAATTTTCTTCCCTCTGTGAGGAAGTCTTCAAAACTGCAGTGTTCTGGGGAGAAAATGCTGTTTTCTGTACATAAAAATTTTGTGAATTTTATGCAGAATAAGTGCTGTACTGCAAAGTTTCTTGACAGTCCAGGATTCTCCTTATCAGGGGTTTCTGATACTTGAGAAACACATGTTTGCCTATTTTTGAATATTTTCAATATTCTTTACACAGCAGTTAGCAGTTACATTTCTATACCGCTTATCAGTGTAAAGCATTCCTTAAGTGGCTTACAATGTGTTTAGCTAATTGCCCCCAACAAGCTGAGTACTCATTTTACCGACCTATGGAAGGATGGAAGGCTGAGTCAGCCTGGAGCCCTGCAGGACTGAACTCACAACAATGTGGCTGCAGTACCTGCATTTAACCACTGTGCCACCAGGGCTCTTTTCATCCCTAGTCTTGGTATATAGTTGCCGTTGTTAATGTCGTTATGTGTCTTCAAGTCATTTCTGACTTATGAGGAGTCTACGGCAAATATATCATGGATTTTCATGGCAAGATTTGTTCAGAGGGGGTTTGCCTTTGCCTTCTTCTGAGACTGAGTGTGGCTTGTCAAAGGTCATTCAGTGAATTTCCCTGGCTGAGCAGGGATTTGAATCCTGGTCTCCAGAGTCATACCCTAATGCTCAAATCCACCACACCATGCTGGCTCCAAGTAGAAATCCCTTAAATCTCTTAAACACTTGTAGCCACACCCTGCTTAACTGAGACCATACGAGTAGGCCTAGCCCTCGTATAACCTTCATGAGTTCCTTGAAGGAGGAGGAGGGGTTCATCTTTCAACAAACAATCCCAAATCAAACACAAAGGCACGGGTGGGAATCTTGTTTCAGAACCCCTTTAATTGGTAATGTCAGCGGTAATGTGACCCTTCTGCTAACGATCTGTGCAGAATACCCCCAAGCCTTCTCCAACGGGCATGAACATATAAGTATGCAAAATCCAGGACCACTCAGTAATTAAGACTATTTTGTACTTGAAAAGATTGAACTGTAACTTGCTAACATTATCACTGCACAAAATTACAACTCATTTGCCATTGATTCTACATTTACTCTAAGTGAACGTTTGTAAGGATGTACTACCCGATTTCATTATGCAAGAAGGTAAAACAAGAGTCCTATTTCATCTGCACTATACAAGTGCAGCAAATCAAGAAACAAGAAAAGAGATAAGAAAGTTCTCCCATACTCTCTATCAGTCTTCCATCCTTCTGATACTCCTTGTATGCACTGCCTACCTGTTAAAACTAACAATTTTCTAAGATAATGTCATACTTTCACACCACTTGTTTCCTGGTTCACACTTTTGCATTTGGAATTTTGCTGTTTTTGACTTTTTAGTTATTTTTGCACTAATTATCACTAGCTGCCTTGGGCACGATTCACGGAAAGGCAGGATATACATATTTATAACAGAATAAATAAGTCCTTGTTTACTGCCACAGCAATGCTGGATTCCTCGGAAATCTCTACTGTCTGACTTCCTTCCCAGTATTTCTAGCTATGACTGGTTAGGTGGGACAGGCATAACAATGGGAAGAAGAACACTGATTTTCATTTTGAACTGGGCTTCAGCTAATGGATTTGGACAAAGATCCCCAAGTTTCTCAATGATTTCCAAAAAAAAAAAAAAAAATTAAAAAAAAAATTCAGAGCTGTCATTAAGAGGGTCTGTCCAAGACCTCCAAGTGCCTTAGATTCTCATGATGTACATATTATGAAACATGTTGCTTAAACAGTATATAGTTTCCAGGCTTTCTTGTCTGAATTTTAAGTGCTGGCCTTTATTGTCCTGTAACATTCCACTGATGTTCTCTTTTCTTTGCCTGGAATGCTGAAAATAATAGCCAAATGGGAGAAAGGGTTCACTTGAGATCAATTTTTCCCCCACCGATTTTATTCAATTGAATTCACTCAAGTGGTGGTTAACAAACACTGCAGAGTGTATGACATGTCAAATTAGCAGCTTTGCAAATCTCCTGTTAATTGTCAGACTAATTAAAAAATTGCTAATTATAATGTTTATAACTTCAAATAACTGCTCAACTATAAAGCACTGGCTGTCAGGTGTAAACAGGGGGACTGAAGGAGGGGGGAAAGGGAGGGGGAAATCAATCGACATCTGTTAATTTATCAGAAGCAGTATACTAAATTGAAAAATGGATTGCCTAATGCACTGTAAATCTGCATTACGATAAAAAGACCAATTCATTTCAACGCATGCTTAATAAAAAGGATAATGACCATCTTCAGTGGGCAGCCCCAGGGCTTCCTCTGCCAATCAGACTTAAAACTTGCCTAGTTTGCAGAAAACCATAGCTTGGTTGTAGATTTTGATGCATGCAAAGTATATGCCAGGGGCCTTTTCCTAAGCAGATAAAGCAATGGGAATGGGTTTGTCCAATACTGATGTAATATATATTAATGATGTGATCATAGTACTATCGATAATAGGAATCCGTACCCTGATACCACCAAAGCAAGATGAGTTCATGCTCATAGGTATCTTAGAACACAGCAAACCAGCAGGTAGCTGTCCAGCCTCTTTTTGAAGATGTCCAAAGAAGGAAAACCCCAACACCTCTCTAGGCCATTGGTTCCACTGCTAAACCACTCTTACCATCAAGAAGTTCCTTCTAATTGCCTTAGCACTATGTAGGAAAGTGACATTTTCAGCAAGGCAAACTGCACTTGTCTTGATTTGGATTTTGCTTGTAATTAGGAGTTTTGTTGCACAGGAATTAAGATAACCGATTGTTTCCCAATAACTCTTTTTTTACTAGTGCATCCACACTGACAACATGCACTTCTGGCCATCCCACACCCCATTCCAGCAGATCAGGAATTGTAGTTCCTAGCACAGAGAATATTAGTCCTTGAAAATTCAACCAAAACATGTGCAAATAAACAAGAAATTATTTGAGGTCCAGATAGGGCATAATGAACTCAAAATATTTACAGAGAACCAACTGGAAGAATTTACATTTAAAACAGAAGAAGATGCTCATTAAACAAAAGACTGCTTGATCTTTTGGTCTCCTCACATAGCTGGCTATGAACATATGATATGCTCTCCCTATGTACTCAAACTTAGTTCATGCTCTGACCCAGGGAAAATCTGTTCATGCAATTGATATTTGGTAGTGAGCACAACCATGCTTTATACAGGAAGACAGATTCGTATTTTATGCCATTTACTTATCAACTTTGGTGACACTATTAAGTGGCCACTGTGTACAAAAAGGGATTCTTAACCTAGGGGGTTCATGGGTGACCTTCAGAGGGTTGGTGAACAGGGGGCAATTTTTTCCCCCTTTTGCTTCCTATTGATATTTTTTCTGCCACAGTGAATTTTAAGGTAAACATTCAGTCTTTTAATGTGTTGTTCAAGATGTTGTTCTTTGTTGTAGGAGATTTTAATACATGGTTGTTAATAAGGACAACTGTGCATAGAGAGCTGCTTCCCATATTAAAAACACCTTAGCCAGCAAAATATTGCCTGCCAGCTCTGCAAGCTATACTTATCAGTTGCTACTAAATGGTTTACTGGTTTACTGAGGCAGTTGGCATCCAAGTGCTATAATATCTTTTGCTTTTTCATTGCAGCTTAAGGTAGGAGAGGAACTTGTGCAACCCTCTGCATGGTGTCGGACTAACTTCGAACATTCTTCATTATTGTCTATGGCCCTTTCTGCCCTACACTGTTATAGTGCTATTATTCCACTTTCAACATCCTGTGGAATTCTGGAGTTTGTAGTTTACTGAGGCCACAGAGCTCTCTGGCTGAGAATTCCAAAGGCCCCTCCCTAAACTGCAAACCTCAGGATTCCACAGGATGCTGAAAGTGAAATTATAGCACTATAATAGTGCAGTGCAGAAAGGCCCTAGCTTGCTAAGACTGCTAAGAGTGCAACATCTGAAAGGCTGCATTCCCGTCCCTAGCTTAGGGACAATTTGCTGGAATGAGCTGTGAACAGACTAGCTATGTGAGCTTTCCTATAGTTTACATTGTTTTAAAAGAAGAAAAAATAATTCAGCATGCTTGTTTACTTTAGAAACGTATTTTTCAAATTTTTCTTTCACTGACAGAAACTGCAATTGTTTTGTAAGTTCTTCTTGCTGCTGTTGTTTAAACCACAGAATTAGAACTACTATACTACTAATATACTTCTAGCTATTGTTAACCCATGGCTTCCCTTATGAATTCCAGCAAGTTCTATTTGTGGCATAACAACTATGGTTTTTCTTAAAGCACAATTGTACCACCTCCCCACATCATCATAAGTGAGCATGCTAGCTCTATCTGAGTGATTAATCTTATTTTGTCCCATCTGACCCTCAATCAGAGCTGTAACATTAATTCTGAAACATATGAATACCATATCATTTGGCACACCTAGGCAAATGCCTGCCTTTCAAGGCTAGCCCATTAAAATAAAATGAAACAGCATGGGTGCCCATCTGGTTCATCCCCACAAGCCAGGAGTAAGAGCTCTGACAGATTTACAATGCCTTGTACCCTCTATAAACAAAAAGAGCTACAACTCACAAAACATTTCAACCCTCTCTTGTTTTGCTAGGAATTTGTTTTTCAACTTAGCCAATAACTTTCCTCTTGAGCTTGCACATCCTAGAAAGGGTTTCAAAACATTTAAATTAACTTTTGCAATTTTAAAAACCATTACAAAAGGTAAATTCAAACCATTCTGAAAGGACAAACAATGGTCAATCACTAGCCCATCCATCCCACAGGCTTGTCTCCTGAAATCTACCAAATTTAAATCAAGACGTGCAAAAATGTTAGCTGTTCATCTTTTTGCTCATATGAAAGGTAGATAGAACTTTTTCAAAAGAGCCTTGGGGGTGCAATATCCCTCACTTTAATCCATGGTGTACAACGGTGGCCTTCAAAATTGTTTTGGATTGCAGCCCTCATAATCCCTCACAGCTGGCTATGCTGGCTGGGAATGTCAGGAAATGTATGCCAAAAACAGTTGGAGAGACTCAGGGCCTTTCTGCACTACACTGTTATAGTGCTATTGTTCCACTTTCAATATCCCATGGAATTGTGAGGTTTGCAGTTTAGGGAGGGGCCTTTAGAATTCTCAGCCAGAGAGCTCTTTGGCCTCAGTAAACTACAAACCCCAAAATTCCACAGGATGTTGGAAGTGGAATAATAGCACTATAACAGTATAGGGCAGAAAGGGCCATAGACAAGGGTATGAGCGGGCTGATGAGGAACTTTGTTGTCTTTCAGATACCCAGACACCAAGCCAGAGCTCTATCACAAATGAAATGATAATAACAATGGTTTTTCTGAAGTCAAACATTCATCTGAAAGCCACAAAGAACTTGTTTATGTATTTTTCAAGTATTGTGAGAGATATTTGCTTGTAGCACTTTCTCACACTTTTCTGGTAATATACATAGTTCTCCTTGCCATACCACCATTATCTGCTAGGATAACTACTGAGTGTCAAAGAACCATCTTGTCACACTAAGATATACATTGGTCCTCAGAAAAGGTTTTTGTCTGCAGTTTTGCTGGCAAAGTTATGTTAACTACCATGTTTCATCAACATGTTAAAAGGTTTTATCAGTGTTGCATTGATATATTGGTGTTCCACCCAGAATGCTTGACCTATCAGTTTTCATAAGAGTAGTTCTGAAGAGGGAAACAACACCGCACGTCTTCACTGTTTTTTTATTAAAATCTCCTTGATCAGAGATTGGACTCTAAGGCTCTTTTTTCACCTTACCTGTTCCCGGTGGCATCCTGTGGGGATCCTGGAAGCAGCTCTGCTGGGAGGGGAGCATGATGGGAGCACTTCCCTCCATACTGGCTGCCTCCAGGATCCAGGAAGCAAAATCCCCCTGCCTCTTCCTGCTGCAGTGCAGCCAGGTACTGTCCCAGGCTGCACTGGGGCAGGAAGAGCAACCATTGCGCTTTTGGACCCTCTGCACACCAAGTAAGTGCAGGATGGCGGTGCAATCGTGGGTCAATGACAGGGGAAAGCCATCAATGATTTAATTTGTGATTGCACCACCTGGGGACGGGAGCGTGACGACATCATGCATAACTGTCACCATAATCCCGTCCTTCTGCCATCCCTATGCAGGACGACAACACCCTGCAAAAATAGCCTAACTTTAAGAAACATAAAAATTAAATGCAACTGCTTCTCCCAGCTTAAGCACCCAAAGTAAAACCATTCCACTCTGTGATTACCCAAAGGCATGCTAGCACTGGGGATTCTGAGTTTTCTTTCTTAAAGAGGAAAGGCACAATAGGGTCAATATCAAGCCTGTTGCCAGGACTAGCCATTATCACGAAGCTAGTGGGGCCTGGCAAAGGCTAACATCTACACCATTCCGACGGCACGCAGCCATCTCCACAAACAGACTTCTTTTTCAAGCACTTGTATTTCCAAGCCGTTTAATTCCCCACACACTCCTGGGGTGGTGGCGCTGCAGGAATTCCTGGGCAATTAAAAATATTGGTGCATGGCATGTCAAATGCTGCCACCCACCACTGACTCCAGTTGTACAGTGGCTTCCCAATGGCCGTAATTTTTCCTGTCTCATTTCTAGAGTTTCAAATGTTCCTTTAAAGTTCTGGGCAACTGTGATGGAAAGTATGTTAATCAACATTCATTTCCAAGCCAAAAATGGGAATGAATAACAGAGGCAAGTTTTAACTAGTATTCACAAATCCCAAAGTGTTTCAGTAAGCCATCCTGCACAGAAATACACATGGATTTTTTTGCACAAAAAGCATGGGAGGTTGTAGTGGAGAACCCTGTTTCCAGTAAACCTGTTCAAAAAACAAGTACCAATTTTGTACAAAAAATCTGTGTGTGTTCCAGTAACAGAGAGGGTTTTTTCCCCATGAAAATTGTGGAGGTTTGGTGCAAAATATTTTTGTGCACAATTTTTTTTCACAAAAAAGAATATGATTTTTGGACGAGAACCATGTGCTTCTGGGAACAGTATGAGTTTTTTCACATGACAAAATGTGTACTTTTTGCACACACACACACACACACATACACAAACATTTTTCATGTAAAAAGAAAGCCTCTTAGGACAGTGACAGCACAGCCTATGCTTAACAGTGCTAGATGTAAAGCTTGGAAACACTGGTTTTCTGAAGTAGAACTGTAGTCAAACATTTTTTTCCAAGGTTTAGCTAGACGTTATGGGGAAAAAATGGTGGAAGAGACACACAGTAGCCTTATCAAATTCTCGCAAGCACTGTCAAGGTAATCTTCGGCCTACCGCTAGCAAGTTCTGGTTGTAGTCTCATGAGATCCTATCAGTACCTAGATCTTCTCTTTATCTAGCCCCAAGGCCAAAAATTAGAAGGACAACACACATCACGGAAGAAAAAAGGGGCAGTCAGGGCACAAGTGAAAAGCACTCTTAGGTCATCTTAACTTACTCAGTAGATAATTTAACTCATATACAAATAAGCACTAGTTCCTGGGGCAAAGATGCTTTGTGAACATCCAGCTGAAATACTTGGCATTCCAGCATGTCAGAAATGAGAAAGAAGGCTACCATCTAACCTATAGCCATATAGTCCTGTACAGTCCTTAGTAATTCTGTGTGTGTGTGTCTAGAACATAGTGAACTACTGTATCAGGAGTCTGACCAATCTGCTGTTTGGTTGCAGCCTCCATAATAGCACACCTCAAGCCACAAAGCCTTTGTCTGAGCAACTCCAGTTCAAACTAAGGCTTTCTGCATGGCGACAGTGAACCGGCATGGGGAGACAAGAGGAGCGGGACTGCAATGGTGCTTTCACATGACGTCATCATGATCTTGCCCTTCTTGCATTGCCAGTCAGTGCAATCAAAGGCTATAACTCCATCAGTGACTCCCAACTGCACAAGCCTTCTCTTGCAGCCAGCCATGCAGAAGGGCCAGAAGCGTGATCTATGCTCTTCCTCCCCTCCTGCAGCATGGAAAGAAGGCCGGCTGCAGTCTGGAAGGACAAAGCATATCCCCCACGGTCCCTTCCTCATGCAGCCAGTCACATGTAGAGAGGAGCATTGGGAACATGCTCCCATCCCTGCAGAGGCACTGCTAGGATTGTGACAGGGCAATGCTGGAGAGCGTCACCATGCAGAAAAGGCTTACATTGTTTGTTGCCAAGACTTGTAGTCTTAAAATCCAGACCGGTATCCTGTTAGTTCACCTCCAGCTGCAGCTCCCTGGTCTTTCAAACAGTATCAAACTTAGTCCATAGTAACTGCTGAAAATTTAGGCACATGATATTAATAATTCCTGAGGTAATGTTATCCTACATAGAGAGATTTCATATCAATGCTTACATTTAATGGATACCATAAAATCCCAAAGAACCTCACATCCTTTTTTTTGCATTTAAAGGTATATGTAACTTAGCCTCAAACCATACTTCCCACTGACTGTATTTCAAGCAGCCCACAGTCACAAATAAAGTACCTTAGAAAACACAAAATATCTTAATTCTATTGATAATCAATTGTCAAAAAAAAAGTTATCCAACATTTGGAAGCAGAGGCTTGCAAGCTAAGCAGTTTTCACAGGGATAAAATTTTAAGGAAGCTTTGTTTCAGTTGCTAATACTCAGAGGAATGTTTATTAATAGTTGGAGACTCTCCAGCAGTTCATACATGTCATTGTAATTTCTTCTCCTGAATTTAATCAGACAGATTTGTTATAAGCACATTCAACAAATGGCAAACAGCATTCTTGCATGAGACAACCTTAATTGCTCTTTCCTCTTGTAAAAATTTTGCCAAGTTTTTATTTCAAATGTTATGCTCATAACATGGCAACTATTTTCTGATCTCCATGCCAAATTTATCAGCAACCCTGCTTCGTTTGCACTCACATCCATGATTTCTTTCCTGTCCCTGTACTACAGGGATGACTAAATTGTAGCATGTGAGTTTGAGGCCCTAAATTATAAGAACACCAGAAAACCCACGATAGATCAGACTAGGGAGTGAGAATTGTGGGTTCATGCAGTTGTTGTTAACAATAACTCCCTGCAGTACTAGCCAGCATAACCAATAATGAGGAATACTGGGAGATGAAGTTCAGCAACATCTGAATGGCTTCATAATTCCCACCCCTCATCTACCTAGTACAGTATCCTGCTTACACATGGCCAATTAGATACCTACAAAAAGCCTAACAGCAGGAAATGAAAGCAGCTGGGCCTTCCATTTCACAGTTCCCAGTGACAGATATATAAAGACACCCTTTGTCTGATGCCTGAGCTAAAATTCAGATAGCCAGTGCGGATCCTAAACTCCATGAATTTATCTAATTCCTCTTTACAATATCCAAGTCACCAGCCATCACTACATCTTGCTGTAATGATTTCCACAGTTTAACTATGTGTTGTGTGAATTTATGTGTCTTGAATCCCTCACTGTTCAGCTTCAGTGGATGACCCCAGATTGGAGCATTAGAAGACGAAAATCAATATTTATCTGTGTCTCCAAAGCCCAATCTAATCATAAATCCCAGTACAACAAAAAGTTTTCCCACTGATTTACTTGTATGTTTCTACAAATCAAGTCTTACAAAACAGAGATGTTCCACTCTTTAATTTCACACCAATTTGTATCTAATACAAATGTAACAGGCCAACCTTCCCCAACCCAGCTGTGCTGAACTATAATTCCCATGATCCCCAGCAAGTTAGAGTTGGAAGGTTGTAAAACAGAACATATTTACATATTGTGGGCTATTGTTTAACACAGTATATCTGTGAATCTTCTATTGCTCAGAGAGCATCAGTATTTTTACAAAGCTTGATCAATCACAAAAATGATCAGCTTGCATGGCAAAATACACTTATAGCCTGTGGTTGGGTATAATCAAAAAAACTATAAGCATCATATGCCACATATCTGAAGCGTGGTCCATCCCCTGATCCATTATGAATTATACCTACAGACATATATGGTCTGGGATGAAATTAAGTTGATCTTCCTCAGCTTTCAGACATATGTAGGTATCCCATCAAACAACCTCCCCAAAACCTATCAAGACACAGAGAAAAGCAGGAAAGTTTCCTAGAAACCACCACGCTGGTTATAACACCGCTGTGGCAAACACTGCTGGATGTAATATCATTTTGGAAAACGTGTATGGGAAAGCCAATGTTGGATGTGACATTCCTATGGCAAGCACATATGGAAAAACACATATGGGAAGCTAAAACATACATGGCACTTCCTCAGTTTACTGATGAAAAGGAAAAAGTGTGGCAAGAATACTTCATGGTCTCTACAGTGGACCCTACCCATTGACATCATGCTGCTACTGTTCACACAACTGAGGAACAACAAGGTCTAGAGAGCCCCATTTACTTGAATTGAACAGAATCAATTTAAACTCAATAACTATAAATTGGATAAATGTGTATGTATAAGGAGATAGTTCACCCACATTCACGCTGTAGTTCAGGGCCACAAAAACAAGTAGGATAAGAACTGGAGCATCCCTGCTCTACTGTATCAGCTTCTAAGTTGTGAAGTCCCCCGCTGCTGCTGCCTAACTCTCAACATTTTAAAACTGTGATTAATGAACTGATTAAACCACATTAAGTAATCAATTAATGTTCTGAGCTATAAGCCCTTCATAAGATCTCTGAGCTTTTCTGTGATAAGAAAAAGACAGATAAGCAGACTGTAGGCTTGGGAGCAAGTAAGAAGAGGTTGCTGCATGGTGTTGGATACTATAAAACCTAGTAAAACTATAGGCTGATTTCCAGATAGGTTGAATACAGGGTCAATGAATATACATGCTATTTGCATTTGTGGTGAAATCGAGTCTGCTTCAATGAACACACAAGATTTTTTTTTCAGTGTGTGTGGGCATTTTTCCATGTCATACAATAAATAATGAAATAAAGTTTGAAAAATAGGACTTCAGCACACAATTAAACAACACTGCTTTCTTGCATATCACTTTCCACTAAACTTATTCTACATTTCTAACATGTGAATATATGCATGGGCATTGATTAGGGATGAAAAGAAATTTGCATTATTCAGAATTTTAAACAAATTTATCTAAGTATCATAAAGACTACACACAACACTGGTCGTATAGGAACTGAACTGGCTACTGATTTGCTTCTGGTTCAAATTTAAGAGGGTGGTGATGACATTCAAAGCTCTAAATGGGTTGGGACCTCAATAGTTAAAGGAGTGCCTCTTCCTATATATACCTGAGAGTTAAGATCTGCTGGTGGGGCCCTGCTTCACATCCTACCAGTGGGAACAACACATCACACAGAAACATGGGAAAGGACCTTATCTTGCTTAGCACCCCATTTATGGAATACTCTCCCTTTGGAGGGCTGCCTTTTGGACCTAATCATATTTGGCTTTTTCTGCTGTTTTAACCTGGTGATTTTATTTCATATTCTTTTATCTTATTTAAATTATTATGTTATTTTTATCTGGAATTCTTTCAAACTGTTTATATTTTTTTAATTGTATACTGCCCTGATATTTCATGATAGAGCATGAAACGAAAATCTTTTAATAAATAAGCAAACAAATAAATAAGTGACAGTCTGAGACACTATTAGGAAAAGTAGCACACATATGTTTCAGCTTTGCCATCAATATGAAGAAAAACCACGTGGCTGAATTTTTTTTTCCTTTTCAAATTATACAAAAAATGTGCAGAACTAAAAATAGGTTATCTTTGAAAAGTTAAAAAAAAACACTTCAGTCATCAGGGAAAATGTGTATAAAATATGTACATAAAAATGCATAAAACCTGTGTATGTTAGGAAGACTGTGTGCCAAAATGCTTTTTCTTTCTTTCTTTCTTTCTTTCTTTCTTTCTTTCTTTCTTTCTTTCTTTCTTTCTTTGAGGTATTTCTCTATTTCCTTTCAGTCCACAGGGGCTCCCAAAGTGATGAACAACTAAAAGCAACTGAAACAGTACAAATATTTCAAATTTTTAAAGAGCATATTAAAATACTCTTTAAAAACTTGTAAAAACAAACAAAAACAATCTCTAATTTTAAAAGAGTTAAAACAGAGTGATTTCAAATATTAAAGGGCATGCAGAACAGCAGTGATTTGGCTAAAAGGGATGGAGCCAGCCTAACACCCTTTGGTAGGGATATCAACACATGCTACTTTCCATATGAAACCTTCCCACAGTAAGTCTCAAAATTCAATATGAAAAAAAGGACAGAAAGAAAATATGGGGGGGGGGGTTAGGACAAATGCAATAAAACAAAGACAGAGACAGTTTTTCCATCCATAACACTGAGGAATATGGTCACTTTGAAAAAGACATTTGGAAAGCCAGCTCACATTGGCTCCAAGCACGAAGCAAACCAGTCATGAAAATATGCTCATAAGTGAGAGTAAGCATTTGGAATGTGGCTGATGGCGCCTGGCCTAAGGAAGCAATCCTCTGTCACTGTTACAGTCCCTGGGGTTTCAGTGATCTCCTGTTGGCTCTCACAATGCTACCACTGGAAGTGCTCAGAGCAGCATAATGAGAGCAGAGTACACCACGACCTCCTAGAGCCAGCTGCATGTACAAGAAATACAGCTAGCTGGTAGGATGCTGTAAATCTTTGCTGTGCTGCTGTGCTTAGCAGTTGCATCAGAGGGTGAGGTGAAAAGTGGTGGTCACCATAAGAAAATATCTTTGGGAAAGAGAAGAGTTGAGTTGGTAGATAAAGCCTGACTTGGTTGAGAAGCCCACGAATGATGACGGTATAAGGAGAATCAGGGCAAAACAAGACCCATCCACCCTGAAATATGCAGGTGTATCAGTACTAATTGCATTTTAGAGTGTGTCAAATTCCCATAAGTTGAGAGTGTGACTCAACAGCTGTCGGCATAATAACATCCCATGCCAGCAATGCCGCTCTGCACCCTACATTGGACAAACAGGGCAGCAATTGTCACAGAGCCTCCCATAAATAATAAAGGATGCCTGAAGTCTCTTCTATGCATATGTAAATTCATATCCACCTTTTGGGAGGAAGCAGGACTGAACCCATGGAGGGTGCTTCTAGGTATATATTGTGCTTGCAAGCATCTTCATACTTAAGAATGTTTCACTGATAATTTGCCCACTCCCTTTGAGTAACTGCAGATAAGCAAAATGGATAACAACCTTCCTACCAAGGTTAAGCCCTCCTTGTTTAAAAACAGTTTGGGGGTCCCCAGCTTTATATGATAAAGCAATCACTTTAAGGAGGACAAATGGTGGAAAAGAATGACAGAAATTTATACACCAGCCAGAGTTTAATATATACATAAAGCTCCTCTAGTAACAAGAGAGACATGATAACTTGATAGTTAACCCAGAATCAAAGACATGAGGATAGAGGGCAGAAAACGTAAAAATCCTCAAGAATTAGGGGTTTTCTCAAAAGGAGCTAGGTTTGTGGTTTGGTTCAAAATGATTGCAGCTCTGTTTGGGTGGGACTATGAAGTGCCAGGCTACAAAATCCTTCCACAGCCAGAAACAATACAAGCCATACTATGGTGTAAATCAGCTGCTTGGTGAACCCAGCCCATTCCTAACTTGAAATGCGTATGTGTGTCAGAGCTCTGGAAGTCATCTGGAAATTGCCGTGAGGCCTAGGAATTAGGGGAGTTATAATCCAAAAAAAGTAACTTTTACAAGCTTTTACAAGCTTTGATTAAAAATCAATACTGGGGGAATATCCTTCTCACAGGCAACACATGAAAGCCAATTTTGAGTCACTATATACTGAGCCAGAATTAAAATAGTTTCACACATCTCTAAAATGCAGTGATCTTCACGTGGCTAAATTTATAGTTACAGAGCAATTAAACTCCAAGTTATTGCCAGAAATTGTCCTTATGGCCTAATTTTTTTGTTTTTAAAAAAGGCCAACACAGAAACTCCTGAGTGAGCTGATCACTGACCTGATAGAATGTAATGCTCTTACTACCCATCAGGCCAGGAGCTCATTTGATGATCTCTGCTTTGTGAGCCATTCACTTTTATGGGCCAAGGCTTCAACCCTCAAAGCCCCAGCCTTTGAAGTAGTGCCATCAAAGTAAAATGATCCTAATCTAGGGGAAGTGGTTAGAAACCTATAGCCCTAAGGCATTAAAAAAAACTCTTATGAAGATTTTGATAGCTTAATGTTCTAGCTATGCTCAATAATTTTATTTAAGGAGGCAAGATGTAGCTCATTGGGTGTAATGTCCTGAACTACTTATTATCTAGAGCTTACACAGTGTACGGGACTCCATAGAAGGATAGAAAAGAAGGAATACTTTCATTCCAGAGTGCTTTTGATGTCTAGCTCATGTCAGCAGTGCTTATGAAATTAGGCATTCCATTTGATCTATCACCAACTGTTGACTTATTTCCACCAACTTCGGTAACATGAAGTATGAGAGGCCACTGTTTCTTTTGACAGACCCCCAAAACATTTCCAGAACAGAGCGATGAAGAAACTGGCCAGCCTGGAGATCTATAATGAAGAACTGAAGGAGGTTCGTATGTTTAGTTTGGAGAAAAAATTATTAAGAGGCAACATTACAGCCAGCTTCAGCTATCTGAAGGGTTCCCATCTCTTTAATGGAACAATTTTGTTTTCTGTTGCTTCACAAAACAGAACCTGTACCAAACTGAACAAAAATTCAAGAGGGCAGCAAATAAATATTAGGAATAACTTATTGACTGCTGTTGCTGTTGTTCATTACTGTCAAGTACACTTCAACTTATGAGCACCCTAAGAATCAGAGACCTCCCAGTCACCCTGTTAACAGCCCTGCTCAGATCTTGCAAACTTCAGGCAGCTGTGGCTTCCTCGATTGAATCTACCCATCTGTCTTCCTTTTTTCCTACTGCCTTCAACCTTACTAAGCATTATTATCTTTTCTAACAAGTCATGTCTTCTCACGATATGTCCAAAATATGACAGGCTCAGGTTAGTCATCTTGGTTTCCACAGAGAGTTCAGGTTTGATTTGCTCTTGGACTCATTTGTCCTTCTGGGAATCCATGGTATCTGCAGCACCCTCCTCCAGCACCACATTTCACATCAATTGACTCTTTTCCTGTCAGCTTTCTTTACTGTCCTGCTTCCAAAACCATACAGAAAAATTAGAAATACAATGGCATAGACAATCCAGACTTGAGTATTTAATATCTTTACACTTGATTTTCAACGCTAGATCAGATTATCTTACAAAGTGATGGGCTTTCATTTATTACAGCTTTTTAAGGAAAGGCTGGATGGTTAGCTAAAGGGGATGCTGGAAAGCAGTGGCCTTTTAGCCCTGCTGAACAGAACTGGGTGATCTTTAAGGTAATTTCCACAAAAGTAAGAGCTTGTATCTGAGTTTTGCTGCTTTTCTTTTCCCTGCCCCCTCCTTTTCCTTTTATGTCTTATCTTTTTATGATGTAAAATTGAAAGCTGGACTTTGTAGAACAGATCATAAATATGATAATTTGTTTAAGAAATAAAAAAACCCTGTCTATAACAGAAGAACAATTTAAAAAGTACAGACCCATTAAAAATCCTTTTGTGGGGAGGAGGATTCAAACCCTGGTCTCCCAAAGTCCTTGTCCAACACTCAAACTACTATACCATGCTGGCTCTCACCAGAATCTATACCTGACAGCATTCCCAAACCATCAGACCTATTCTGCTATAAATTTGTAAGAATGGAAGTACAGTCATCCCTCTACATTCGCTAGGGTTAGGAACACAGGACCCTCGTGAAAGTGAAAAAAACCTGAATAACTCTGGGCCCTCCCAAACCATATTTAACACACAAAAAAGTATGATCACCATATTCAATCCACCATGGATTCCTTTGAGGCATCAGGGTTACTTTACAAGGCAGAAGTGGGTGGCTGGTGGGGCTTACTGCCACCTCCACTGCTGCCCCACGCCATTTTTAAAAGAGACTTACGAGCCTCATTCGGAATTTCTCAGTCTCACAAGGCTTGCAGTCCCTATTAAAAATGGCACAGGGAGGCAGCAGAGGTGACAGCAAATAATCCATGAATAATCAAATCCGCAAAAGTGAAATCCGCAAATGTGAAGGGTTGACTGTAGTGAGATATGTGGCCCTCCATTTCCATTTTATTGCCTATTCCCATGAAAAGAAAGGATTGCAAGATGGTATAGAACACCTCATTGTCGAAACTTTTTCAACAAGGAGCAGTGGAAACAAAGAAACAGTGATAAATGAAATTATTGTTTGGGCAATTCCGAAGAAGAGATTGACACTACCACTGAGTAGATCTTCAAAAGCAACAACTGAAAATATCTGCATACTGCACAGAAGAATTTCTTAGGGAAAATGCCAGACAACCCCTGAACTATAGCAGCTGGAATTGGTGCTGCTGAAATTTCACAACTCATTTTCTTGGTATTAAGATGCTAAAGTGGTTTAAGGAGATTTGTTCAAATGAGGCTTGGCAATTTTTCTGAATAATTTAATGCCCTGAATTAAATGTTTTTGAAATTTGGGACTGCTGTGCAGTTTGGCTTATGAGCGTGACACCACTTCCTCCTCCCTTTTTTCAGAAGCAAAAGTTGTCAGAAACATACTGCATGAGTGATGCAACTAAATGGAAATGCTCCCACCATTCAGAAGAATTAAATAGGAGGGCTTTGTCACTTAACAAAGTTCCCTTCATTTTTTTTTTTTTAAAAAGATCCAGTTTCACAATTTTATTTGCAGAGATTGCCTCTCTTCTTCAGTAAAGGCACTGTTGACTTCAAGGAGTTAATATCATCTTTTCTCACACTTGTGCTCCCCCCAAACAATTATATATTTGCAAAATTCAATTAAAGTTATAAAAAAAACCCCACAATCCTGCTTGGCAAGACAATCACCTGCCCCTTTAAACTGAAACATTATGAGCCAACCGTCTCCAATCTCTGCTGATTAACAACAGCATATTCCAGATTTATAGGGTCTATTACCAGCCATCTGAAGAGCAGCCACGGTGCCAAATCTCCCTTCCTAGCTTCTCCTGGGAATCCCTTCTCAGATGCTCTTTTCACAACCGGTAAACAACACTTTATATCTTTTGCACAGATAGCAGATAATTACCATATGGTTCAAAACATGCTTGCTTCATTCACTTTCCCACAGTAAACTTCCTTCATTATGACAGCTAAGGGGCACTCAGGGATCTAAAGTCTATAATGTAGTCCCCCACAGATTTGGTGGTTTCAAAGGTCAGTGTTTTTTACAATAAAAAGTTCAGAGAGAGAGTAAGTGACTTTGTAAGAAATTATTTTTATTGGTCAGCAGGAAGAGAAGGAGGGAGTAGGGAGACGCCAAGACAGGTAAATGAGTGAGGAGCATCCACAAGATATAACCCTCAGTGCCAACTTAAAAAAACAAAACAAAACAGCACTGCATGAAGTAGAGGGATAATGGGTTGGAAGAACAGCTACAAAGAATTACCGAGAAGTAGATAAAAGGATTCTCTGGTGTTGCTACATTTTCAACAATCATGCTACATACATAGCTTTGATGAAAGAAGAGGCAAATTTTTGCAAACATTTGCAGCAGCATTGAGATTTACACTATTATCAGTAACTGTCCTTAAGTCTCAATATTTTTTTTTCCTTTGCTTTGTTCTGAAGCAAGATGCATAGGTTTCTTTAGGCTTTTTTTTTCTTTTTTGGTTCCTGGAACTTCCTCCCAGGAAAGCATTATAAGACTGCAGACAAACTGCATAGAAATTTGCATATATATTAAGAACAATACTTCTGAATATAAACCATAATAAAAGAAAGTGAGGACATATAACATATTTCAGTAGGAGCTGGCTTAAAAGCAACATTCTGTCTACTGTGGGATAGAAATTACATAGAAGGTATTTTTTTTAGAAAGGAGAACAAATATCAACCATCATTTGCTATTTTTTCTATCCAACTGCATTTAAAATAACAACAAGAAAATCTGCTTGTGAAGGTCTGGCTTTACTTTCAGGTTTCTTTTTTGTAAGCTAAGAGTGGACAGAAAGCCAGCACGGAGTAGTGGTTTAAGTGCTGAACTAGGACTTTGGGAGACTAAGACTCAAACTCCCGGTTGATCATGGAAACCCACTGGATGACCTTGGGCAAGTAACACTCCTTCAGCCTCAGAGGAAGATAATGGCAAACTTCCTCTGAATAAATCTTGCCAAGAAAGCTCCATGATAGGTTTGCTTTAGGATCACCATAAGTTGTAAACAACTTGAACGCACAACAAGAAGAGCGAAGAATCTCTTTCGGTTCAAAGAGTGGATTCAATTTCATAGACGTCCCAAGTGAGGCATTCCAGATAAGTTCTTGTTCTGATGGTGATTGGCACCAAAAATACTAACATATTATAGCTCAGGATTCTCACTGACAGTAAGAAAGCCTTTGGAAAAATGTTTCAACTAGGGGGGTGGCGAAGTTGGGAAAATGCCAAACAACATTATAGGGAAAGTGTTGAGACTACTGGGGAAATCTCAAAGGGACAGATTGTGAGCCACAGGAAGTACAGGAAGATGTGGCCTAGGGTTCCCCACTCTGCTCTAAGACAATCAGGGGTCACTTAGGGAGCAGGAAGGGGTGAAAGTTGGCTCCGTAGACCAGACTCATCCATTGTAGAGAGTCTTCCTGACCCACACAAGGGTTTTACTGCCACTTTACCCCACCCTACAAGATGCTTACCCAGCAGGCAGTTTTAAACTTTTTAGATTACATTAAGTTTTCAGAAGTGGGATCCATGCCCTGCACATTGCCTCCTCTCTTGAGAAGATGTAATCTAATAGAACTTGTGGCTTTCTGTCTAACTTCTTTGTTACATGTGTCCTTACTCCCCTGTTCCATTTCTGCCTTTGAGCACAAAAGTTTTAAAAACTTGTTAGACTGATTAACTGATTAAAATGCTGCCATTCTTTTTTTTTTTTTAAAGTTTAAAATACAGCCAGGAGGGATAAACAATAAAAGGATGAAAGACTGGTGAACTAACAGATTTTCAGCATCATTTGATGCCAATAGTTTCTATAAAACTATTAAAACATTTCTTTTTAAATGGGCTCTTTTTTTTAGCTAATGATGATAGCTGGAACAGGCTTAGTAAATGTCATTAAAACTGAGAAAATGAAAAAGATCCAAAAGACAGATGATATGTGATTAGGGGAAGGGGGGGTCAGCTTCTTTTAAATTAACAGATTTAAGTTAAATTCAACTGACAGCCAGAAAACTGCTGCACGTAGCCCCTTCCCGTATCTTACCATGATCCCACGTTGTCCCGTCGTGATCCCAGGAGTGCCGCTGCCGGGATGGGAGAAGGACTCAAACACCCCCCTCTGCACCCAGCCGGCAGATGGCAGCGCTTGGGATATGCTCCTTCCTTAAGCAGTGCAGCCAGCCTCTTTCTGTGCTGCTCTGAAAAGGGAATTCCCTTGATAGTGCTTCCAGCCTTCCCGTACAGCCCCAGCTGACATGATTGTAGTGCGAAAGGAGCCTATTACTGGATTTTCCCCCCACTAATAGTATAGTGTGTCATTGCGATGGCTAAAATGCGGCAGGAGTGGGACTGTGATGATATTGTGCAATTCCATGCGTTGTGGACCGGCTTCAACACGTTCCCATGCCAGGATGGGACCACAGTGCAGAAACGGCCTTATTCATGGTCCAGAATGTAAGATTGCTCTCTTGGCTGTGGTGTTTATAAAATTTGGGAGGGTAGTCTAGTAATGCGGGACTGATGTGGTCTAGGTATATAAAGAATATTCTCAAACCTTTGCACAGTAAGACACGTTCAACACAGCAGGACACGAGTATATTCATCTCATCATCCCATCCAATGAGAAGAAATTATCTGGTATTTTTGTCCCATGAAGCAAGAATGAAAGAAGTAAAGATTTATATTCCTACTTATATTCCTTTTTGCCACGGTCAGACTATTTCCTAGGAAGGTTTCAAACCTGGAGTGTTCTTTTGTCTACAGAAGAAAATTCTACTGAAATTGCCCTCTTGCCTCCACTACTCAGTAAGGCATATGTGTAAGGTCCCACTTTGGTTGTCCCTGATATCAGTATGGTTTGGGTGGTCACCATATTTAAGCGGCACTAAGTGGCACCATACCTAAGTGGCACCATATTGGAGTGCCAAGTGTATTAATTGGCTCTGATATCAAAGTCAAGCCTGAAAGGTGATTGAGAGGTCAAACCAAGTAAGAGAAGAAACCTGACTGTAAACAAGAGAGGCAGGTCAACCTAAACACCCTCCAGGTAAGATTAAGTCATTTGTCAGGCAAATAAATGCCATTTCTGTGGATAATAGACTTAGGCAGAAGCTGGAGTTTTCGCAGGGACCGCAATTGTGAGAAACCGACCAGGACACTGATTGACAGACACTCATCCCTTGTGCACCTGGACTCCTTCCTCTTGCCTTATACACCCACAATAGACAGCTATTACAACACACATTATGTCTTTGTCATCCAAACACTGCAAACATTAGTGGGTTGATAGTCCATTCTCCGTGCTGCAACTTTCTTTGTTCCACACCTGGAACTGCACATATTTTCCACTGTCACAGGCTATTTTTGGGGGTACAAATACCCTTGATTTCAGGACGCCCAGTGCAGTCTCTTGAAGGTCTACCTGTCACTCTCCATCTGGTTCCCGAACGAGAACTGACCTTAGGTCCTACCTAAGCCAACCCACATCTCAGTTCTTTACAACTCTTCTGGACTGGTAATTATACCCCCTCCCCCCAAAAAAAGTCCTCAGTCTCTCTATGCATAATTTTTCCCCTCCCTTTCTCCTTCAGTTAGCTCTTGTGTGAATGTTTGACTGTTTGTATTTTGTATGCATGCATGAGTAAATTCCCCCCGATAAAAACACATTTTTAGCTTACTTTTGAATCTCTCGCTGGTTCTTTTCCTGCATGAGCCTGTAAACATTGGTAGAAAAGGTCTTGTTAAGAGTGTACCCCACTCTCGCAAGCCTCCTCTTTGAGCTAATTCATGCCCCGCTATTGCAAGGAGGTATTTGGCATTGCCGGTGGCCCTTGTGGCACCTACATTTTGGGGTAACAGATGGAACTTCCATTTCACATGACTAGTGCTCTTGTTGGAGGTTCTCAGTCACTCTGTGAAATATCAGAATGACTAAGACCATTGTAATCATTCCCAGGCATATTTTCTTCCATGAAAGCGGCTAGAACATGAGTGACAGGAAACACAAGCAAGCACACATTATTAAACAGTGATTATGGAAAGGAACCAAGATGTCATTCCCAATATTCAGAACCATCCTGTGCATTAGGCAGGGCAAAGCAGACACCTCAGGCGGTAAAGCACCAACAGAGGCAAATTCTGTAACTCCACTCCCAAAGTGAGGCTTCCACCACGTCTCTCCACCTTCTCATGTCCATGCCTCCCTAGCTAACTCTTGCATGATTCACTTCTCTTTCTTCCCCACAGTGCTGCTTCACTGTGGCAGCCAACCCTATGCTTTAAGCAGCTGTGGCCACAGAACAGGACTTCTTCTTCTGTTTTACACCTTTCCCTGCAGTTTTACCAATAGGGCAGGGAGGCATATGGAGGTACTGCTACCACTGCAGGACAAGATGGAAAGAGGGAGGGAGGCAGGCAGGGCACTCAGAGAAGAGAAGGGAGGCAATAATGGAGGAACCAGCAATGTTCTCCTCTATCCACATAAGTCTGGACAACTTTTGTTCATAATGCCATCCTCAGAGTGGTCTTCAGGTGACGCAGTACCTATTTTACTGCTACTTGCATGTTTCAGTATAGGAATCCGAAAGGGCCGATTGTGACATATTTCCAAAATGCTTTGAAGATAAAGTTGCTCATACCTATTATGATTAGATTAAGTGTTACATGTGGCAGTTTGGATAGCTGAATTCGGCTGACATGACCATTGTCTAATTTAGATTTGTTGGATCATTTTTCAGTTGTTGCATTCTGAAAATGTAAAGAACGTTCCTGGAGGTGCGGCCATCTATTGACATGTTTCTTCCTTGCTGTTCATAGCTAACAAAAGGCAGAAAGAAAGTGAGGGGAGGTGATCCCACCCTCCATGAAAGAAGCCATTATGTGATCACTCCTTTAAAAGCCTCTCTGGACCCTAAGGGTTACATGATAACTGTCAGCCAGTTGCAAATACATCTTTTTGGGGCAAGGTACTCAAGTGGCTGCCCAGCTCCAGGGTTTCTTGGATGCAAATCATAATAGAGACCTATTTAATTGAGGTTTCAGGCCTGGTGTTGTCTTGGATGCCATCTTCATTGTCTCTCCTCTATGACTTTTTAATTTCTTTTGGTCTCTTAATGAGTTTTCATATCACCAGTGATGATGCCCTACTAGACTAGCTATGCGAACTGAAAGTTGGGGGCATGACAATGTGAGGGTTCTACTTTGTACATGACCTTTTTCAGCAGTGGCTGTGGAGAATGTGTAGACCGATGGTAGCAATTTTAAAAAATGTTGGATTACACTTTTAATAAAAGTAGTGGTTCAGCATCTCCCCAGACTTGTTGCAAGAAAGAATACCTTCCTTTTGAGAATCTGCACATTTGTGAGGCATAGAAGGCATTTTGGAGAAATACTGTGTGTACAAAACAATGTACACATTTTAAAAATGCATACAGTTAACGAGGCATGCAGAGACAGCTATGGGAAAATGCTGTGGAAAAGCCAGCTGTGGGGAAGTAAGTACATAGGGATGAGACATATATGAATTTCAAAGTGAGGAGTACATAACCTGCATGGCTTCAATCTGCACTGTATACCACTCTGAATATATATTATGATGGCCTCTCTCTCTCTCTCTATTTCTGTGTGTGTACGCATGCGTGCGTACATACTGTTATACTCTATACACAGAACTGAGTAAAGCCACTGCAAGGAAGGCTAAGAAAGTAGATTGTGGAAGAAGTTCATAATGATCTTTTTTTTTTTGAAAACTTCTTTTTTGTTTGTATGAAAATGGTAATGTTCAAGTAGAGTTTGCATTGTACAGGAAATCTGTAGTTAACAAGTAAGCGAGTGGTTCAGACACATATTCCCAGAAAACTATTCTTTCGGATCAGCATATTGCATTTTGTCAAGCATCCTGAAATACTTGAAGGAATACACCTTATTTGAGAAGGTCACATCCAAGAATGGCAAAAACTGATACCACTGTCTTGGCACCTTACAGAGTTAATTAAGTACAAAAAGCTGCTACATTACGTAACCTTTCAGACAAGGTGAAAAGGGAGGATTAGACAAGAAGGGTAATTGTATCTTGATCCCCCACCCACCCACACCGACTCCCAAAAACTTACATTTTGTAAATTTTCCTAGTCTGGCACAGGAAATGTGCTTTATAGACACTCTCCAGCCCCAAGAGTCAAGGTTTTACAAATCAAATAGTGATTAAATAACAACCCACAAAATGAATTTTGCACACAGAAAATTACCACAGAGCATCCCAAAGGGGCAAAAAAACCCCCCAAAACCCCACAATGATCAGAAGCTTATATACCCTCACTCAAGAAGATATACTCTTTAAATTATTTGTTCTTGCATGTGAGAACAAAATAAGTGAAGATTTAGACCTCTACTTAGAAGAGGGCTTCTGTCCTCAGTCAGCATAAGCATGCTGTTCCTAATAGAGGATTATGAGCAAGAATGCTGAACAAAGTTAACGAAGAACAGAGGACAAGCTTACTCACCCAAGCATACTATGGGCTCAGTCCAAACTGGTAACATTCACCCTTCTCAATCCATTGCTGGCTTTGCAAAGTTGATACGAAAGGCTTCGTGTTTTGAACAACTGCTAGGCTGATCTGTGTGTCTTTAATTGTGTATATACAACCAGAAGTGTCAGTATTGCAGACATACATGTTAACTTTAAACAAGCGGATGCTGAAATATGTGCACACCACAATATACAATACTATACTAGATATATAAACATGCTAAGTCAACCTGTGATTTCCTGCTGTGAGCTCAGAAGTGTCCTACAGTATGTGGTATGTTTTCCATACATATATTTTGCATGTGCAGCTAGAAACACAAAGACTCCATATAAGTTAATGGAGCCATCTACACAAGCAGAGACTGAGGTTAGTTATGAAATAACATTTCATCCTCTTCAATGTTTTCAGGCTAGGGATATATGTAAATACGTAAATACAGATATTTTAGACACTAGGACCTAGGACAGGCAAATTCTGGCTCCCCAAATGTTTTTGGTTTGCAACTCTCATAATCCTTCTTTGACTAGGGCTGCCGAGAGTTGTAGTTCAACAACATCTAGAGACAGTGATTGTCCATTCCTGCAGTAGAAGCTTAATCTTCTTCAACAACAATAAACTAGAAGAAGAAAAAACAAAACAGGTCTTCTGCCAAATCTGCCTTCACATTTCCATTCATGACATGTGTCAAGATTATCGAATGTTAGTTTGTCCATGTGAAAGTACACAAAACACAAACTCTTTACCTGCAGCGTTTGATTCCAGAATGCACCCAAGCTACCCAAGATCGTATCTCAGAAGGCATACAGTAAACTTTGACAGTAACACAGGGAGAACTAAACACAGCATGCTTTGTTGTTTCATCCACTCTCTACCTAGATTACTACCTGGTGAACTAGGGCACTTGTCCTATTTATCCCTTAATTATAAGGCCCCTCAACTTGCTAATACCTTAAATTGCTTGGTAGGTGTCCTTGGCACAGCAGGCAAGGTGGAATTTCTGTGATTATGGAAGAAAATAGGGAGGGCCAGGCTGATACTTTGCTGTGGTGGCTCTACTAAGGCTTAAGAGAGATGCTGGCATTTTGTTTTGTTTGTTATATGCTGAAACTGAAACTAGGCCTCAGACCAAGAAATGTTTTCCAAGTTGTGAGAAAAAGCACCCTATTATCAATAAGGCATGTAAATAAAATTATAAGGAGTTCATCAAAACTGGGTTTCTCTCTCTCTCTCTCTCTCTCTCTGTTTTCCCATTCAGCAAAACTACTCTGATCAAGCTAGAGGCAGTGTCAGTTTGGTCTTATGAATCCTAAACTATTTGAGACCATACTATCTGAAGGAACATCAACAGCTGTACAGTCATCTGTGCACTCAGGTTTTTGACCCACCATTGAAAAATGCTAAGCTGATGAATAGCAAGGCTTCTGTGTATATTACATTAGAAGTCATATGTGGGAACTGTGCAGCTCTTTCACGTGCAAACTGTGGAGCTCTTTGGATGTTGTTGAACTAGAACTCCCAATAGCCCTAGTCCCGCATATCCAATGGGTAGAATACTGGGAACTGCAGTCATATAAAACTGGAATGCCACATGATTCTTGCACCTGGGTTTTGTATTGGCTACAAGGGCTCTGAGTAGTTTTCCAGAAGTATTCACAATTTTCCTACTGTACTCTGTAGAGCTAAATAGTATTAGAACTCTCTTATTCCCCACCTACCTACCAGTTTTCCCAAAATATGGGACCAATTACATCTCCTAGGGGAGATATGTATCCCAATGTTTAAATAATAAACAAATCAATCATTAAATGCCCAGGCAAATAAAATATAAATTTATCACAGCACCTACAAGGATAGCAATATTACTGCTAATTATGGGTGGGAAGGTGTGTTCCATTCACATACTTTTTCAGAAAGAAAAACAGACTTTGCTTTCTTCCTCACTTAATTCCTCTCTCAGGCCCAACTCAGTATAATGCTAGTTATGTAAACAGCCACTTGCTACTTAACATTGGCAATTTTCAGAATGGTAGATGTGTTCAAGCAAAAGGAAGGAATAATCTTGTTGAATCTTAAAAGCCTAGAAAATTTATTATGATAAATAAAATGATAAGAGTTGGTTATCTAAAAAATAACAAAAATTGGTTATGTGGGGTTATAAACATCTAACAAGTGTGTGTGGGATAGGATGGTTAATAACAAATCTTCTTGAATAGTATCAATGCTGATATCTGCAGGGCTTTATTACACTAACAACACTGTAGGTACATAAGAGATGTGGGCACCTTCTCCCAAGAGGCTTCTTTTACTAGTTTTAGTCATGCATGGTGGTATATTGGGGAACACTAAAAACTGTCCAGCAATAGAGGAATTCAGCTTAGCTGAACAGCATGCAGAGATGGCTCAAAGTCACTGAACTTCATGGACATCACCTTCATTTTAAAGAGGGAGGGAGGGAGAGAGGGAGGGACAGTGTTTTCTTCCCATCAGGAATAGTGTCCCTATGAATCCATTTTTTCCAAAAAGGAGACAATCCCCCAAGTTTTAAAAAAGATGAATCAGGCTGATGGAATATATTCACTCACGTCTCTACTGTCATAAATAAGGCCTTTGTTGAATTGAAAGTACAGTCAGTCCTCTACATTTGCGAGTTTCACTTTTGCAGATTTGATTATTCACAGATTAGTTGCTGTCTCCTCTGCTACCTCCCTACACCATTTTTAATAGAGACTGCAAGCCATGTGAGACTGAGAAACTGAACGAGGCTTGTAAGTCTCTATTAAAAATGGTCTGGGGCAGCAGTGGAGGTGGCAGTCAGCCCCACCAGCCACCCACTTCTGCCTTGTGAAGGAACGCTGATGCCTCAAAGGAATCCACAGTGGGTTGAATATGCTGATCATATTTTGTGTGTTAAATATGGTTTGGGAGGGCCTAGGGTTATTTCACAGCTTTTTCACTTTCACAGGAGTCCTGTGCCCCTAACCCTAGCAAATGTGGAGGGATTACTGTATTTCTTTCCCTGAGCTTTAAGTTACCAAAAGGAAAGAGAGAAATAAATTAGCTTGATTTCTATACTCTTGTCCTAATGTCCTTTCTCTTGACTTCTTTTACTTGTAAATATTTACATCTGACTTTGCTATAGTTCCAGGTTGCTACTGTTTTTGCTTCTGCCATTAATTCAGAGTCTTCTCATTTCCATACTTTTTGATATATCATTTTCTCTTTTGATCCAATTCCATTTCTTTTCTCTCTTGCAACCCCTTCCCTCCATTTACTTCTTACATTTTGAACTGAATGTTATTGGTTGATAAAAGGCTGTTTGAAAAGGTTTCAGAGAAAGAAAGTGATGGAGATTGTTTAAAAAAAACCCACAGCCTTAACAGATTGCTTAATCACATTTCTCACCTAGAATTGGTATAATAAGGGTGATCCATAGGGTGTGAATCAAGTTGCTACAAGAGAAGATGAGCTAATGGACCTTGGCCAGCATTAATTAGAATTTTCAAGCCAAGTCCTTTTCTCCTCTTCTGGACATATGAGTGTCAGCCTCTCAGTTTTATAATAGCCGTCAAGTTGCTCTGAGCAGTTTATCTTCATGCTTCTTACTTATACAAGTTGGTTTGACACCAAAACAGGATGTTTATCAGGGAAAAAGGAACAATTCTTTACCTGGAAGTGACTCCTACAGCCGCCAGAGTGAAAACTGGAGAGGATTGCTGCACCTTTAACTAGGTAACAAACAAAACCTGCTGAAATTCTCTCTTCCACACAACCACTAAAGGTACAAGTCCCTCTGCAGTTTTTAGTCTGGCAATACTAATGACTTTACTAGCATCAGGATTTTCTTACTTTCTTGAGGTTTATTTTTATTTTATTTGTTTATCTTATTCACTTGTATCCTGCCTTTCTCCCGATAATGGGATTCAAGCAGCTAACAACATTAAAACAATACAAATTAAAAACAATATAAAACATTCATAAAAGTATAAATAAGATTTTTTAAAAAATTCAACAATTTACACACATTACACGTTAAAAATATTAAAATACACTGAAAGCCTATATGTTGTTGTTGTGTGCCTTCACGTTGTTTCTGACTTATGGTGATCCTAAGATGAACCTATGAGTATCCCAGTATAAAACATTCCCCACAGCTTTAGCCTCTCTACTTTTTGTCTCAGCAAATCCTCTTTTTTTCCCCAGTGGTCAATACAGGCTGCAGCTGTTTCCTCCAGGACTAAAGAAGTTTGCCCTCCCCTGCAGTTTCAGTTGTGGGGGAATTTTTTCTTTTTTCTTGTTGAGTCTTAGGGAATTGTCTCAGATGGTTCTGTTGAACAGATAGTGATGCTGAAGATTATGGCCTGAATTACAATAATGAGTTGTCAAGAGAAGGAAGTAGCTTTGAGGAACATCCCAAGGTACATACCCTTTTGAATAACAGAGTTTGGCTGTACTAGTCTGGGACAGGCTTCCTAAGGAGGATGGCTGGCCAGCACCAGGCCCCTGAATGAGGCTTGACACTACAGCTGCTGATAGCTCATTTATGTTTGTGGTAAACAAAGAACCTGGACAGACAGAGGTCCACACTCTAAAGATCTTTCCAAATACTCAGAATTGTGTCCCTAGTTTACCTTTGGAAGACACAGGTGTACACTTGCTTTGTAAAAGATCATCCCATATCTTTACACGTCAAGGGGTGAACAGTAATTATTTCCCTTTACATCAAGGGTATTGTTCAGCTGCAAGTCCCAGAGTCCCTAGCCAGTATAGCCAGTAGTGGGTGATTCTGGGACCAGCAATGTCTGGCAGCTCACATTATTCCCATCTCCTCTTTCCATGCTTCCATTTCTATCATCTCATCCTCTTCTTCCAATTACTCTTTTCTCTACCTAGAGACAAGTTGCAAGTTAGCCTCCTTTTCCCCTGCAGTAGGAAATGGAGGCTGCAACATGGGGCAGACATACCAATCAAGCTTTTTTTCCTGTCATGATTAATATAGAGATCTTCAAAATTCATAAGACTTATATCTCCATAATCTACTATGGCATATGTAGTCAAACACAAATTCTCCAATCATCCTGCTCTTCCTGACTGATTTACTACAACCAAATAGGGTGACATAACCTGGTTACACCAGGTGATTTAAATCCTTGGTTTCTCTATCCCTCAATAACATATAAAAAATACAAATCTGACCACTTCTATGATCACAAACTGTGACTTCAGAAAAATATACTGAGACCATATTTATGTAAATCAATTTTGATTTATTAACAAAGGAAGACTGAATTCACAATTATCTAAACAACTTCCATGTTTTGCTAGAAGGCATTTTGTGTGGACTGGGTGGCTTTTGAGTATACCAAGTGTTAGAAACAAGATCTCCACCACTATTCTCAGAGATGCCAACATTTGGGAAGGTTGATTTTTCACCAAGAATCAGAAAAAAGAAATAAGGTGAATGTTTCTCTTCAGCTGATTTTTTTTCCTTTTTTGCCTGGAGTCTTAACATTTAGGATTTGTATTAGAAAAGGTTTTAATCTGCTACGGGCTACCTGCCATATATATTGCTATTTTCTTTATTAACTTGTCTATTATTCTGCTACTACTTCCCTTCAATAGGTTTGCAAACAAGCAGGAGGGGAGTCTCTCTATTCCAGAGCAAAGAACTGCAACTCTGTGCAAGTTAACTATCTTATTTTCCCCTTTTTTCCATGAGGGAGAAATAAAGGGAATTGACCTAAATGAAGGGCTGCAATTGCACCATCAAGACCTTTGTTTAGTGCTTTACCCACATGCAAACACAAACATAGCCAGAGAGGGAGAGAGAAAAGAAAAACCAAGAAAAGTGGGGCCATCCATATGTTCATCTCCTTCCCTTTACCTACACCAGACGATTACCTCAGCAGCTCAGCTGTGTTATTGAGACATTTTCAGCGTGAAATTTGTTTTTCCTCACTGAACTTTAAGCGGAATTTCAAGTGCCAAGTCTCTAAAGCCAAGTGGGGCTATTAAGAGATAATTACTAATTATGCTAATTTGAGAAGTTGTGCTATTTCTTTCCCTGGTCATTTCATCTGCAAAGCTCTCCTGAGAGAACAGTCCCCATTCAATGCTAATAACCTCTCCCTGCTAAAGCCGTTGGTGGAGGACAGTGTGTCCTAAACCTGGGAATATTTTACAGTTAATCAGGATCTGTAGCAATGAATTAGAAGAAAAGGGGGGGGGGGGCTAAACTCATGCTAATGAGCCACTTTATTAATTTTCCTCAGCACCAGAAGCATTTG
Source organism: Cyclura pinguis (assembly GCA_030412105.1). Classification (NCBI taxonomy): domain Eukaryota; kingdom Metazoa; phylum Chordata; class Lepidosauria; order Squamata; family Iguanidae; genus Cyclura; species Cyclura pinguis. The sequence continues at coordinate 124,156,940 of CM059604.1, read as the reverse complement.
TGCCCTACATGTCCTTATATTGATACATGTTTTGTTAGTGATTTCAATTTGAAATGAAACACTTCTTTGTGATCTGAATACTGAATGCTTTCAGTGCTTTTCAGTAACTGTTAGACGGAGAATGCAGGAAAGAAGAAACTTTTTGCCCTAAATCAGAACCAACACTCAGAGGACACTTTGAATATTATAGGAGTAGTGACCTGGACAAGGCTGATGGTAGCCATTTTCCTTAGTCCTGACTGATACCCCAAATATACAAGCTCAATCAAGGCCTATCCAGATGGTTTTAAATTATGAGTTTTTAAATTATGAATTGATTGTTTTTAACAGTATGCTTTTTAAACTGATGCTACGCCCTTTTAACTGATTGCATATTTTTAAATCATGTTAGTGTTTTCAACTGTATTGTGTGTCTATTTGTTGGTGTATTTTAATCTGCTGTTCCTTGCCTTGATCCACAGGTAGAGATGAGGAACTAACAACAACAACAGTGAAATTATGGTTAAAATTTTGTTAGTTGAGCTAAACTAAACCCTGCCCTTGAAGGAAGTTCATAGAGAAGAGTTTTGTTTGGCATGATTATCCTGTCACAAGAAGAGCTGGGGAATGAAGAAATTCCACCTCTGCTACAAACTTCTCAATGCAGATGCAACTCTACCATTTGAACCCTGCTCCACAAACTCTTTTCAAGAACATGGAGCCAAGATTTGCGTACAGGTTCCCCCACTTATCTGACAGGAGCATGGTCAGTAAATTGTATTGGTTGAAAAGCAGAATCCATGTATTGGACTGTGGGAGCATGAAGGTCTCATGGAGGTTCGCTTGGGACCAACCGCACACACACTGCTTGCAAAGTCTCTCAGCCAACTTAGCAGCTTTTCTCTCCCCTCAGCTGGCTTTGCAAGCAGTGCACACATGTGAGTGGATCCAAGCAAGCCTCCGTAGGTAAGAAGAATTGATGAAAGAGCGGAACTCACACCAAATTAATGGAACTGGTTGTTAATTTGTATCAAAATGTCAAAGAGCGAGTCATCAGATAACAGGGCAACAAAAAAATGGGGGCTTCCTGTATTAGAAATCTTTCTGACATCAGTGAAGCAGTCAAAGGATGATAGAATCATAGAAACGGAAGGGACCACAAGAGCCATTCACTTTAAATTCCTCATTGTACTTGATGGGGTAGTTACACCTGCCTCCCAATACTCTGCAGTGCTGCTACTTCACTGCTGCCCTACCTAGTAAATCAACAATAATGTTAGTTGATAAGTACAAGATACTTTTTTTTTAAAAAGGGTTCTATCTAAACATGAATATTGCACTATAATCAACCATATTTGCCAAAATTATTCCCACTACCATGCCCTGATTTCTCCTATCCCACTTCTGCACTCCATTTTTTTTAAAAATACAACATTTTGTTTTGAAAGTCTGTCAGAATAAAAAGGGTTTTGCCTACTAACATAAGGACAGCAAGAAGAAGGCCATCTCTGAAGGGAGTTCTAGAGTCCAGGGGCAACCACTGAAAACGTCTTATCTTGCCTCCTCACCAACTGTGCTTGTGACATTGGTCGGACTGGGAGATGTGCTTCTCCTGATGATCTCAGGACCCAGGCAGGTTCATACGGGGCCATATGGTCTGCCAGACAGCCTGGAACTGAGCCATATAGGGCTTTATAAATCATAACCACCTTTTCCAGGAGCAATTTAAACTGGCAGCCAGTGGAGCTGTTGTAAAAAAGGAGTAGTATGGTCCCTGTAACCTGCCCAGGTTAACGCTGACAGCAGCTCTTTGAACTAGCTGGACTTCCCAAACACAGCCCAATATAGAGCACATTACAGTAGTCCAAACGGAATGTAACTGAGAAATGTATAACATGGTCAGATTTTAAGGAACAGGTGCAATTGGTGCACAAGTTTTAAACATGCAAAAACAGTCCTGGTCACCACAGAAACCTGAGTCTCCAGGTGCAAAGCTGATTCCAGGATTACATCCAAGCTGCAAACCTGCATCTTTGGTTGAATTTAACCCCATATAACAGACTGAATCCCCATTCCTTGATCTGCCTTGGGACTGACCAGGAGCACCTGTTTCTTGACTGGACTGTTTCGATTTGTTTGTCCTCATCTAGTCCAGAGTAGACCAATGTAAGCAGCTGCTGAACTGCAAGTCAACACTTAGGTAAATCTCATCAGTTCACTGGATTTACTCCTGTTGAAAACAGCAGTTGGTTTTATGCTCTGAGGATCAACAAAATGGGTATGCTCAAATTCTCAGACATAGGGAATTTGGTGGACAATGTGTCATTCTGAGTTTTGCTCTTTTAGAACCAGTGTAAATGGAGCTTACTGTTTTCAAACTGTCCTGCACCCCCATCTTTGCATCATCAGCATTAGACTCAAGCAGGCAGAAAACAGGCAGAGAAAGCTGCTTTTACACACACACACACACACACAGAGTAGCTGGTTTCAGAAAATGAGAGATTCAACTGTGTTGCAGTGGGCCACTTGTCCAAAACTGCACAAAATGAAAGCATACAAAATGGCAGCCACCCTGCTTGGTTGAGCAAATCCTTTTTAGTAGCTAAAACTGAGCATTTCCTGCTTGAAGTGCCTTATGGTGAATTAGAAGCTCTCATTCCTTGCTCTGACATATCCATAAGTGGTTTTGCTTTGGTAGCAAGTAAACAGTAATTGCTACATAAATTATGGGACATTTGGTGAGTACCAGTTCTTCCTAGATGGATAAATCTTATTGGTGCTCCTACTCAAAGATTTAAGCAGTGGCTTAAAATACCATAAAAGAAACAAGGAAATAAATATTGCATTCATTTATTTTAGTTTGTTCTCCAGGAGCCATGCAGCAGGATCATTTACTGTGCCCTTGTTACTGCCTGCATTGTAAAGAGCAAGTTTAAAGGAACTGCATCCTGAGCAACCATGTGTCTATGCAACACATCTTTAAACTCATTTACCTTTCAAAGCCTGTCAGCCAAAGGAATATGAGCATTTCAGTTCTACAGATGAGACTAGAAGACTCCAAGCAACATTCTTAGAAGAATAAGAACTTTCTGGGTTCCTTGGGGTCACTGTGGCAACTGAGCTAGTTTAACACCAGTTTCAAAGCCATTTAAATGTGTAGTGCAGACATATTTGCATTTCATTATATGACCTGTTCAACAATAAATACAAACAGGAGAAAAGCAGGACCTCCCAAATGTGGAAAGTGGTTAGTCCATTCCTGTAACGGAGGGCTAATGATATCTGTCAGATTATAAGGTCCCATATTAGACTATATTTTCTCTGAGGAGCCCAGCTTTGGTAGTCATAACAGATAAAATCTGAATGCCAGTGTGTGCAGCAAAGACATTGCAGAACCTACCCCAAGGAGCTTGTGCCGGTAGACTAGCGATGTACAGAACACAAAGGAGGGCAGGTATCTACGAAAATAAATGGGAATGGAGAAATGAAGAGCCAGACTATGAAAGAGAAGCAGGCAGAGGCTTGCTAACAATTTGTGTTTAGGGAGCATAGGTGGATAGTTTCAGTTAATAGCTAAAAGTATAGGAGGAGATAATCTTTTTAAGAGTTTTTAGAGCAGCTCTTAGATGCTGGGACAGGCTCAGTTTGCTTTTAGCATACTTTGAACTGCTGTCTTAAACAACTACCTAGTCTGGCTGTATCATTGCAGAAGGCATGGGACTGGCTAATATCAGAAGCTAGATGAGAACTCTGACCATTTAAATTTCAGTTTGGAAGTCTTATCTTTCTAATTATGTATGTATCTTTATACCACTTTCTAAAGGTACCTGGGCAGTTTGTTGAGTGTACCTTCAAGTTGTTTCCAATGTATGGTAACCCCAAGGCAAACATACCATACAGTTTTCTTGGCAAGATTTTTTTCAAAGGGGGTTTGCTATTGCCTTTGTCTGAGAGTATGTGACTTGCTCAAGGTCACCCAGTGGGTTTCCATGGCCACATGGGGATTCAAATTCTGCTCAATTCAAATTCTGTAGCATAACACTCAAACCACTACAACTGTCAGGGCCATGCTGGCGGTCAGTTTACAGTATCTTAAAAAATGGAAATAGCAAAAGAATGTTCAGAATAGGATGTCAAAAAAATAAAAGCAGGCCAAGAGCCTCCATTCCAAATCCTAATCCAGATCACCCCTGAAATTTACCTGAAAAGCCAATTAGCCATCAAGAGCAATGGAGTTCTATGGTACTGGCCAATGGGGCACTCCAGGATGACATGACCATCCCCCTCCCACCCGTGATCAATGGCGCAATGAAGAGTTGTGACAGGACCCAACAGAAGTCCCTGTTCCTGCTCCCTACACTGTTCATTGGCAGGAGAGGGCTGATCACATCATCCTGCAGCATTCTACTCACAGAACTCTGTTGGTCAGGATGGTTGACTGTCTTTTAAGGTGGATTGTAGGGACATCTGAGGTAATGGCAATAGTGTCATAGTCACAAATGTGAATACAAAACAGTTACAGGATTGTAAGGTTATGGTTATGACAAGCTATGACATTGCAACTGCTTAACAGGATAGCAGCCATTGTTTTCTCAGTCTCAATGAAAACAAGCAACGTGAAACACTGAGTCATCCCATCCAAAAAAAAAAAAAAAGTGTTCCTGGTGCAAGATCTTACAGTCTGGAAGTGGGTAGGGGAAACTGCAAAGGCTGCTTTGCATAAAACTTTTTTTTACACAAAAAATGTATTTTCCACTTAAAACATTTTACTTTTTACACAATGTTTATTGTACAAAAACCTTTTCTACCTAGTGGAGAGAAAATTTGTGATATTTTTCATTCTTTTGTACGAATAGCAAATAAGTGAAGATTTAGACCTCTAGTTCAGAAGAGCACATTAAAAAGTAGCAAAAGAATCAACCAAACCAACCAATCCAATATTGTTTTAATAATAGTGGGAGAATTTTAAAAAGACCAGCACCAAAATAAATATATAAATAAAGTCTCAGAAAAGCCTCCCTGAGGACAAAGATTGACAGATGGGATGCCCTGTCCCCAAAATGTCCTCCCTCCTGTCACCAACCATCACACTTCTCAACAGCAGAGGCAGCTAAAGGAGGGGACTGGCATATGTCCTCAGGATACAAGCAGATTGATCTGGGAGCAGATGTTTAGCTGCTGCTGCTCTCCTTTACAATTATCGCAACTCAGGCAAGAACAGAGATTCTGATGAGATATTCACACTTTGCTCCATGTAACACTGATTGTCTCTTGACCTGCCTGCATAAGTAATATGGTTCTGGCTTGCTGTGAATCAGTGCTGGTCTATGTCAAGCTGGCAATGTTGCAGGCTCTTTATCCTGGCTTCTGTCCTAGAAATCATGACTTCTGCTAGGAAGCCAAATCCCATCCAAATGGCCAAGAGACCTGTGGGAGAAGAGGTCAAATTCACCTCCTCAGTCACCCTCCTCCTTCCTCATATGAGAATAACAGTATTGTGAATGACTCTTATGAATGGATAGAAAGAGTGTGAAGGGACTCTCTTTATAAAACATGAGAGATATAAGATGATTAATTACAGGGCTACTTTGTCGTCTCAGCTTTTCTGTTAAAGGTTTTTATGAAGGGCTAAAGCAAGAGAAGAAGAAAGCCTGGGCTTCAAATTGCTAATTAATCTATCAGTTAACATATCATAATGGAATAAGAGGCAAGATGTGTATTTGAAAGGGAAGCAATACAAAAATAAAGAGATAAAGCGACTGAGGCTGGACATGGGCTGAAGGAATGGCTTAGAGATGTGGACCCAGCAGTAATGTGAAGAAGTAAAGGTTATCAAGCCTGTGGCCGCTGATGGCAGGTAATTAAAAAACCTCAAAACATACGAGCCAAATTTTAACATCAGATATTAGTCCCAGCATTAAGTAGTACATTGAGCTGGCACCTTTCAAAGCCAAGGGCAAAGATGTAATTGAGGTCTGTAATGTCAGACACTGAATGTGTTATGCAGGTAGGTTAATCTCCACATTACTAGAACACATGTGTATTGTTGCATTAATATGGATCAGAGCTTGGACAGGGTTGTGGGGGGAAGCGGTTGGCTTTGGTTTTCTGTTTTTCGTTTTTACTATGTCTCCCAGAATCTCATAGCCAGTAAACTGCTAGCTAAAGAATTTGGGAAGCTGCAGTCCAAAAGAGAGAAATTGCTCAAGTACTGCTACAGATAGCCTTAGACAGAATGTATAAGGATTTAGGTGATCATAGACTGGTTATCTCAGCTAGCAAAATCAAACCCCTCTGAACAAATCTTGCCGAGAAAACTCTGTGATAAGTTCACATTTGTTGTTGCTGTTGCGTTCCTTAAAGTTGTTTCTGAACCTATCATGGAGTGAACCTATAACAGGGTTTTCTGGGTCTGAAAGCATCTGACATGCCCAAAGTCAGCCGGGGGTTTCCATAGCCAAGCAGGGAATCAAATCCTGGTTTCCTGGGTCATAGTCTGACGTCCAAACCACTACATCACGCTGGTTCCCTAAGTTCACATTAGGGTTGCTGTAAGTTGGAAACTAACTGAAAGTGCGCAACAATATGTCCTATTAAACTTAGTGAAGCTTACTTTTATTTGGAGACATATAAGATTGTGTTGTTAAAGTATTACACAACATTCTTGTTCCACCCCAACCTCCTCCAGATATTTGCAACTACAACTTCCATCAGCCTTAGTTGGCATGACAATCAAAAACGATAAGAGTTGCAGACCATTGCATCTGGACAACATGAAGTTGTGTATCGCTGTATTACATATTTTCTGCTTAACCATACAGAGCCAGCACTGCCTTGGTCTAATTTTCATAGACAAAAAGAGGAATGAACCAGTTCAGAGGCAGGTGAGGATTAACCAATTGAATTTGTTAATCAAACTTTAATACTGTCATCCAATGAAAATATTATTTTCTATTGAATAAATAAGGAACGTAATTTGTCACTAATTTTCTTCTCAAAATAAGCAACAAGTAATTTTAAAAATGTTCTTCCCATTGCAAGAAAGTATTCAAAAGCCACAGTGTTTTCAAAGCCTATTCAGTTTGCAATTTACTCTGCACAAAATTCCCATGTGGTTGTTTTGCATGGAAAACACAATTTTTCAGCATTTCCATTTAGCTGTTTTCTCATAGAATATGCTGTTTTCAATAATATGTGAATTTTGCATGGAATGCTCCAAATGCATCATTTTCTGCAGAGGAAACAGCTTCTTCTGTGTAGAAAATGCTGTTTCACAAAATCAACCGTATGTGAATTTTGCACAGAGTAAGTCCTGAACTTCGAAGACTATTATCACTCCAGGATTCTTCTCAGCATGGTTTTCCAATACTCAAAAACCATGTTTTTAGATCATTTCTCTTTTCAAATATTCTTTCCATATCTATTGAGGAGAGAATTCATTAAAAAAATGTTGAAGGCGGGGACACAGGGAAAAAGTCTTCTCTTCATGCACTACCTATTCCCTCATACCATAATGCAAGAGCACTCAAAAAAGATTTCTAAGTACCTGAAGAAGTCCCCTAAAGTGTCCAGATTGTAAACAGCTTACCCTTTTGAACGTAAGCACAGAGATGTAAAATTTCCAAACATTCTGAAGCCGGGGGGGGGGGGGACTTATTTTTCCAGGTTTATCAAAACTACATCTATTTTCCTGCTTTGAAAACGTAAAAATAGGAATGGAAAAAAAGTTTAATTGGGCTTGACCAGAGGCAGGCAACTACAACAGATCCAGAGACCATGTTTCTGCCTCTGAGACAATCTCTAAATACCAGGAGTATGAACTGTGCTCAGAACTGTGCTTGTAGTTGTCTATGCATTGGCTAGATACAACCATAGAAACTGGGTCTTGTTTGCGTCTATTGAACTTGAACAGTGCCCTGGTAATTTTCAAAGGCATTGCTTTCCCCCGCTCTAAATGGTTGAAACACTTCTGCTAAGACTTAGTTACTGACACTAAGAGCTTTTAGCTACAATATGCTGACTCACTGCTAGAATGTGGCCCCCAAAGAGCTTCTCTGAACTTGAATTTTGCCCTCAGATTGAAGTAGGTTCTCCAATCTGGCATTAGTGAATGTTTATTTTCCTCTTTTCTCCCAACTACCTTCACTGTATCTATTATAAGTCTATATTTTATACACTCAACTGCCACCTTCAGTGCATTAGCAGAAAGGCAATACATTAAGGTAGTAAATACCAACAAAGTAAGTAGTATGGGTTGAATGAAATCTAGTATGACACAGTTTGAACTAGTCTGATTGGAACTTGGAGATCATGTACCATGCTGCTAAAGAGCCTGATCCTGATTCTTAGAGATATTACCATTAGGACTGCAAACAGCATCAGTTTAGATCAATCAACTAAAGCTGTATTTTATTACTAGCAGGGGACACTTTTAATCAGTAGGGTTTTGAGTCAAGGGCATCTCTGAGGTTATTTCAGTACTGCCACTCTCCTGTAATAGAGAAAGGAAATATATTTTTAAAGACAGACTTTACTTCTAATGAAATACAGCCTTGGTTATATTTTGTCAAAAATATACTGTAAATTCTGTTATACTTCTTTCTTCCTTACTGAGCAATATAGAACCTTTCTATTTTATCCATTTATTAGTGGTTAAAAATGAAGATTTTAATAGATATTTTGCCACTAATTAGATCAATTATAATCTATGAACAAGAAGTTTTTATTATCCTGTCTGTATAAGAAATGAGTGAAAACAAACCTATTTAAAAAGAAATATTAAAGAATTGTTTTTAAAATCTCCCAGAAACCCATTAAGTATTGAATGTATATGATCTTCCCGCTCAGACAAAACTCAACAGTAGCAGAAAGATCACATCTTAGTAGGGTGGAGTTTTAAGATGTGTACACTAGTTTTAGACTAGCTGAGTACAGGCAGAGTTGTATTTTTAAGTTTAGCTGTTAAGTCATAGGCCGTTTTCGCACGGCATTTTCAATGCGAAAGGGCCCCTCGAGCGTTGTGCAAATGTGAGGAGTGGTCCACACGACGCACTCACATTTGCACAACGCTGCAGGGCCTGGTAGGCACCGCTCGTGCACTTTTTCATTTTCAGCTTTAAGCTGAAAATGGTGCACGGTCGCACATTGCTCCCAGGCCCCGTGCACACTTACCTTGCGTACGGAGCCTCGGGAGCCGGGCCGGTCACACTTCCTGTTTCAGTGCAGCCTGGGAAGGTCCCAGGCTGCACTGCAAAAGGAAGAGGCTAGGCTCTCGTGCAAGCAGGAAGCTCGTGTGGAGCTGAAGAAACCTGGACGCGAGGGCCTCTCACAAGAGGCTGCTCGCATGAGCACCGCACCCCAGTGCCGAGAAAAGGTAGGATGCGGAAAGGGCCATAGAGAGAGCAAACCTCCCTTTGCTCAGCTATTTTGGAACTAGTGTAACAACTATCAAAACTGACTCAAAGCAGCTATGATTAGCTTTGGAGCCTATTGTAAGCAAATTTCGCCAGAGGAAGACAAACTGTCGAACACAAACATTCAGAACGCAGACATTCAGAACACAATGCTGGCAAACTCTTTTTTAAAAGTTAAATTCCTTGTACATACTAAGGAAGGAGTAGTTCAACCTTCTCTTTTTTTTGTTAATGGGAAGATACTACTCTTAGGACTGGTTTTGCATGTATAGGTTTGCCCTGGGGGAAAAACTAGTTAGCCAAGTTGCCTGTTATAAGCCAAGTTATTATGAACTGTGATGCATATTCCTCTCTACAGAGATTATCAAACTCAGCATGATGTAACAGGTGTGAGAACATAACATTCCTTCTGTTTCGCCTGCTGCTTAGGGAGAGAAATAAGATAAGATTCCCCTTTAGAACATCACTGCATCCCACTAATGCTATTTTATTTGAGATTGTTTATGCAGCATTTACTTCTGCAGCTCATTGTTTACCTCGGGAGACTTTAACTTGCCCAAATTATGAATCTCCTGTAAAGCTGTACAATGGCAAACGGAGAAATAAGGGAGGGGGTAGGAGAACCAATGTTAAAATCAGAATGAAACCACTTCCAAGTCTGCTTGTACGTTCACTTTGTAATACTACTCCCCCTCTTCTTAAATCTAGGAGAGGGAGGAAGAAGAATAATCCAGAAAATTTCTTAGGGATTATTCTGTCAAATCAAGTGTCTGTCAAATCCTAAAACAGGTTCCATCTGGCAGCGAAACTATCAGAATAATTGTCTGGGCTTTCAACTGATGAATATGCATTGAGGCAGCCAAAATGGAATTTATACCTTAATCTGCATTATTGGGGTAAGTTTATAAAAGGATGTTATAATGGAAAAATGCATGAAATTATTCTCAGCAATGTACAATCAAACCTTCCTTCAGCAATGAATCGCAATCTGCTCTTTAATTGTATTTTTATGGCTGTTTCTGATTTACTTTTATGAATTCTTGATGCAAGTCACTTCAGTACAGTTGTAGAAGAGATACTAAAAATGTAATTATACACCAAACTTGGATAAGAAATTGTGTGACAGTATACCATTTTTGGTTACAATTCCATTTGCTCTCTCCCTAAATGATTGTGTCACCCTAAACATGCAGCATCACTGAACAGCATGTGCAAAAAGAACTGCATTTATACCAGCACGTTGCTAGTAAAAAGCTTCCCTCTCTCTCTCACTCTTACCTCATCTGTTGTTCCAAGTCAATGTTACCTTCACCACAAAGGTTAACATGTTACTGAATAAGAGGAGAAAAGGGGAAATCTACTATTTGCAAATATATCTCCATGGAGGATGCCCATTTAATGCTTTTTTATATCTTCAGCCACACATAGCAATTTTTTAAAAAGCAACCAAACAAAAGCTGGAGGCTTCACGGTGAGGTTGACAACCTCATCCTTACTTAACCCATGCTTTTGTGCATTACTGTTCATAGTCAGTAGAAAACACCATAATGACAGCCTTCAACAGTTTTGAAATACAATGGAATCCTTAGAGGTGTATGAGCAAGATTTCCTTATTTTGAAGGGATGAGACTGGACACAGAAAAGCAATTACAAAAGAATGCTTGTAGGAGCACTATTAGCATAAAGGACTTGGCACCATGGAATCTAAAGAACTCTTCTGTCTGGTTAACATTGTAGCTTTTATGAAAAAAATGCAAAGTTTGAGAGTCTGACACTAGAATAAAGGAATAACTGAAGGTGAAACTACACATATTATGAAAATGTATATAACCAAACTGTTGATTTTTTTATAGAAATACAGTTTAGGTAGCAGACAGCCAAGAGTCTTGGGTGATTTGTACTTAGCCCTCCTCCCCTATCATTTTTCTCCTTAAAAAAAAACAAAACCTTGCTGTTTTGATGCTACCATGAAAAAGTAAGCTTTTCTACGACTTTTCACAGTGAGGACCTTTTACCCCCCAAAATATTCATTTGTGTAAACTCTAGTGCGCTTGCTATGGAAAAATTTTTACATAGAAGTAACACTGTTACGCAAAGTTTTTTTGTGCGAAACACACATACAAAAACAAAAACAAAATCCTCACAGTCACTTGCTGTTTTCTCGACAAATGCCTTGGTTTTTCAAGATACCCTTTCAATGATGAGAAAATCTACAAGTAGTCTTTACCTCTGATTATGAGTAAACTGCACTCAATCCAATGAGAATTATTTCTAAACATGTACGCCTACATTTGTTCTGTAAATGTATCTGTTCTGTAAATGTGTCCTTGAACTAGCTTGAACCACTATGCTTGAGTACACTGAAGGCAAATGAAGCAAACCACACCTATTTCTCTTCATCTTTCCCTTCAGGATTGGGACTGCAAATTTTCAAAGTATCCTTGTCTTTCATTTTCCCTCACCCTCATTCTTTCTACCATCAAAAGATTAGACCATGACCTGTCTTCTTTGCTTATGTCAGTCTGCAAAGTGCCTAGCAGAATAACAAGAAACAATGACCTGAAATCTAGTTGAAGTGACCTGTCATACAGAAAGTGCTTTTTCATATTCACATTCTCCTTAAAAACATATATAGGCAAGTGGTTGGAAAATGGTCAGATACTGACAGCATTACATCACCTGAATAGTCAGGGAAGGGTCTGTGTGAGACATATGTTTAGGAGACTCACCTCAAGGAGAAGCTTATCAGTCACAAGTCAAATGGTGGCTTAATGTCAGAGGGAGAGAGAGAAGAGTCATCTCCAACCATGGGTTTGCCCTTCATACAGACGAAACAAGACTCTGGTGTGCAATAAACCTTTCCTGGCACCTCAATACATTATAATCCTCTGTGCCTTCTCAGATACTTCTGAGACTGTAAGGGACCCTCTAGATCTATAAAGCAGAAACTGCAGAAGGACAGCGGAATGGAGAGAAATCAACGAGGCTGGCTTGCACAAGCAGAAATGCATCAAACACCTGTGGAAGTCTGGATATAATGCCCCTGCAATTCACCCCACCCCACCCCACTTCTGGTCTAATGCTTGTAAACAATTCATACATTCTGCAGCACCAAAGTTGTCCTCACGCTACTGAATGTTATCAAAAATCCACACTTTGGGCTACGCCCCAGCCACCTCTGTGCATATTTTTTAAAAACACAGGCCAGAAAGCACAAACTGTTCTTCATTTTTGTTCTTCCAGCAGACTTGGCAAAATACAATTAGTTTTTCCTATAAAGGGAACTGAATTTTAAGAGGAAGATTCCAGAAAGGAAGCACAACAGAAGTATAGAGTAGGCAAAAGCGAAGGCAATTATACCATGTGAATTATACATGTGTTTGGGGTTGAGGGGCAATCTGGAGGACTTTGTTTTAATAACTGCCTACTGTGAAGAGAACAGCTTCTTCACTGGTCTTATATTTTCATCTTACATTTTATGGGTACAAAGTGGCATCTTGTGCTGTGTGCTCTTTCCACATGTGCCTTAGGTCAGCATTCTGTAAAAGCCTTAGGAGACTGTGTATCTAAACAAATGAGGCTAAAATAATTTGTCTTCTGAAATGTGTTTATTTTTCATCACTAAACAAAGTCACTACTATATATAACTTACTATCGTTTCTTCTTTCACTTCCCCCCAGCCACAACGCCATGCTGCACACTGGAAAGACTGACAGAAAACTTTAAAGCAGGACTGGTAACTATTAGCACTTTGAAAGCTACACCACCCCATCATGGGATCATGGAAAGCCACACTGCCCCAATTACCTGTTTCCCACTAAACAAATCCCAAAACTGGGATCAAAAAGGGTTTTGCACCCTGAATGCTGGGAAACACAGGGACTCTTGGGGATGCAAAAACACCCTTGGAGCCACACTTTAGTTAAGCTGTTTCCCAATCCCATCTTTTCTCTTTTTAAAAACCAGAAAAGAGAACCTTACCTAAGTTGCTGTTTTAAATATCTGCAAAAACACTTCACTCTTGGCTAGTCCTGAAAACCAGTTGTTATTTGGAACAGCACGATGTGATTTTTCATAGGAGAGGAACAAGTGGGATGTCTAATTAGGTCAGCTACCTTTTGTTTAGATATAAAATGAATGTACTTGTCTGAAATAGCATCCCCCCCCCGAAAAAAAAGGTACTTACCACAGAATCTTTTCATAAGACATACCTAAAGCTATGTGTGTACTTCACAATACATGCATGCACAAATAGAGTGCTCAAATCATAAGAGATTCTTAGTGAAACTCAAGACTTGTAACTCCATCCCATACCAGTTTTAACCAAGCCACGGCCATTATAGTTGCTGCTGTGTATCTTCAAGTTATTTCCAATTATGGTGACCCAGTAATGGGATTTTCTTGTCATAATTTGTTCAGAGGTGGTTTGCCTTTGCCTCCCTCTAAGGCTGAGAGTGTGTTACTTCCCCAGCACCCCCAATGGGTTTCCATGGCTGACTGAGGACTCGAATCCTGGTCTCCAGAATCATAGCCCAACGCTCAAACTGCCATAAATCACCCTCTGGAACTGGAAGACTCAGGCCCTTTCCACACAATGTTGCTGTGCTGCTTCTGTGACAGGATAGCAGCAGTCAGCAGGTCGTGCTTTCGAATAATGTCGTCGCCATCTCAGTGCCATCCCATCGCGAAGTGTGACGCTCACATGATATTTGCAAAATAGCAAAAATGTGTTTTGCACCTCCAATCACACAATGCTCCTGTACTCACCGTCGTGTGGAAGCCACAGAAGTGTGATTGAGACGCTTCCTGTCCCAACCGCAGCAACGGCAAGTGCCTGGCTGCGCTGCAGAAAGAAGAGTCAGGGCCATCATGCTCCTTTCTGCAGGGTGTGAGCAGGTGCAGAGAAGGGCGTTGTTGATGCGCTCCCTGCCAGACCTGGAATTGCAGCATGACAATGTGGAAGAGCATAGTTGTGCAGAAATGGCCTCAGAGACAGAGAACTCAGATTACCAGGAATTTATGGTTCCGGATAACGGTGGCCTCTCCAAACTTGAGGAGTGGGAGGAAGGGATGACGCAGTTGGGAGCCTCACTCCTCAGCAGGAGGTAGCAGAAGCTTAGGACTTACCTCCATCCTCAGATGATTACAGAAGGGATAAGGAGAAGCGACACAGATCCCAACATGTGTTAAATTGGAAATACTGACTCTTTAAGCACCTGGTATCCTGAGATAGCTGTGTACGAATCTACCAGCATCTCCCTGGCATCTTTGTTGCTTGCAGCCAGTCTACCTTGGTGACTGGCAGTACTTTGACATACCTGTGCTCTTGACCTTGGACTGGCTATGCTGACAACTCCGTGTTTTACTTCTTGCTGGTTTCATTTATCTAGATTACTGACCTGCTGTAACAATTTCTGGATTGGCTGACAACTTCTCTCTTGTTTCTCATATCTTCTTGCTGGGTAACTCGTGACTGACCTGAACTGGATTAACTGACTCAACAACAATTGCCTTACAACCACCTGACTCCTGTGCCACTTGCTGACTGGAGTATAGAAGTTAAGCCACTCTATCACACTGGCTCTCAAACCATAACACCATGTCCATCACTCTTCTAAAATTGGTAAGGTGTCCACTCTGCTGCCTCCCCACGATTCAAGCACTGCGTACATGCTGAAGCATCCAGGAAATCAGTAGTGCTATTTAGTTCTTTCCTTAAGAGTGTTGGATCCATCTCACACTGCTGTAGAATGTTCAGTACACTCTACAGTCTACTACAGAAAAGTAGAGAGAGACAGAAATGGCATCTTAAGTGATCTCTCACTTCATTAGAGGCATTAAGGCTTTGAAGATGAGGTCCCAGAAATATTCTTCCACATCAGCATTCTGCTTGAATTTTTTTTTTTTCATTTCTCAAATCCATACCATGCAGGAACTGTTGTGCATCTCCTGGAGTAGATGGGAGAGGGGTTCACAGAAATTCTAGTTTGGATTTGGCAGAGGAATAGGAAGTGCAAGGTCCTTGAGCTTTTTGTTCCCTCTGCTTCATTACCATGTCTGGAGCCAGTTTTATGCTTCTCGCTGCTTACATTTTTACAAGCCAGGTTGAGCTGAAAATTATTAAACCAGGCTCTGCTACAAATATAACTTCACAGCTGTGTCTATCTATGCCAAATTCTCTTAAGTGAAGGTCTAGCCCTCTGTGCATTTTCATTTACTTTACACAGTAGGCAAAATAGTATCTTCTGTCTTTCAAGTTTAATAGAATATTTCATTAGGAAGACTGGAAAGGAGATACAGAAAGCAAGATAGAAATGGCTGAAGTATCTCGGTTATAAACTGACTTGCACATTCTCTCCAGGGATGTAAAATATACTCACAAATGTTCTAGTCTGCAATGCAACAGGGTATCTTGATACCTTGACACATCCCATTGAGAAAAATGACCAACTACTTCAAGATATTTCATAATCTATCACTTTTTGAAAAAAAATCATTTCTGCAAAAAAACTTAGGCTTTGCACAAAACATTTTTGAACAGAAAAAAAATACATTCAACAAAATACATAGCTCTCTGCACAAAATATGCTGTTTCAATTCAAAATGCTGGTGATGACCTTTAAAGCCCAGGTCAGGTTCAGGTTATTTGAAGGACAGTATTTTCCCTTACAAACAAGTCTGGGCTTTGAGATCTGCTAGAAAGGCTCTTTTCTCTGCTCCACCACCTTCATAGGTGCATTTGGTGGGAACACAGGAAATGGCCTTCTCAGTGGCTGCTTCCAGGCTCTGGAACTCCTCTCCTAAAGAAGTCCAACTGGCACCCTACCTATCTTCTTTCTGCAGTCAAGTAAACACATTTTTATTCCAACAGGTGTTCAATGTGTGATTATGGCCTGTACAATAAAAGATGCTGGATTTTGTTAATTGTGAAGATGTTGAATTTATGGATATTTGGAATTTAATTATGTATTTTAACTTTGTTTTAATTCTTCTTGATCATTTAATTGCGTTTTAACTTTTGTATTTCATGGTTTTTAATCATGTCTTTTTAATTGTTGTAAGCCACTTTGAGTCCCAACCTGGGAAAAATGTGAGGTATAAATAAAGGTAAGAGCAGTAATAGTAGTGGTGGTGGTAGTAATAGTAATGCATTCTACAAAATACCTACCTTTCTGCATAAAAGATGTTTTTTGCACAAAGTCTGGTTTTGCACAAACAACATTTAGGCAAAAAAGCCCCTGTGTGAAAAATTTTTACAAATTCCCAAAACTCTCATAACATATTCACCAAGAGTAAAACTTTTGGAATGATTAAATAAATGAAGATTTATGCCACTAACAATTTCTGTAAATGTACATACACTTATTATTCAGATTTCTTCAGACTCATTCTGGGAAAATAAATTCAAAATGAATGTTGGACCTTTGCTCTGTCCTACACTGATCAAACATTCATGTAATAAAAATATGCAATTAACCCATTATGTATGTTTCTTTTCAGAGCAAACGAGCACTCTTTTCACTTTATCTTTTAAACATTTAAAAACTGAAGGCTACCTTTAATGAACACCATGACAGGGCTTTTGCTTTAGCTGGTTACCACTCTTTTTCTTTCACACACGTAGAGATGGAAAGTATTCAGGGGAAATCAGGATTACTTACCTCCAAACCACGATTCTGTTATGTAACTTTCAAAGATCAACATACAAATCAAGGCACTTGCAGCTAAACTGTTCAATCTCCTAAATCAACAAAAGTAGTGAAGATAATGCATTTAAAAATTCAGTGCAAAGGTTCCCAGAAATGGAGACCTGCCTTTATACTTCATGTTCATACGGCGTATTTCAAGAATTCAGAGCACTTCAAAGGATCCCATTGCCAATGTAAAAAGCAATGTAAGATTGTCCAGTATTTTACTCCCATACTGACAATGATGGGGAAAGATATATTACAGGAATAATAGTTTGCTTGGGGACACCTGGTAGAGGAAACTTGCACTGAGGGACTTTGTTAGCTCACGCTTCATAATTTGCAATCATTACATTCAAGATTCTGAGGGATATCTGGATTAATATTTCTTCATCCAGAATATTCAGGATGAAAAAAAACAAATAAAAACTGAATCCAGACAAGACAGAGGTGCTTACTATTAAGGGTCCTAATCTAGGGTTGGAGGTATGTCAACCAGTTCTGGACAGGGTAACCCTCCCTCTGAAAGACTGTGTTCACAGCTTGAGAGAGCTCCTGGATCTGTCCTCCCAAATGTCAGCTCAGATAGATGCGACGGTCAGGAGTGCTTAGTATCAGCGTTAGCTGATACGCCAAATATGCCCCTTCCTAGAACTGGAAAACCTAAAGATGGTAGTGCATGCATTGGTAACCTCAAGGTTGGACTTCTGTAATGCACTGTACATTGGGCTACTTTTGTACCAACTTTGGAAACTTCAACTGGTACAAAATATGTTTACAGGTATATCAATGAGTGAGCATAGCACACTAATAATAAAATCACTCCACTTGCTGCCAGTTAGTTTCCATGCAAGGTACGAAGTGTTGGTTATTACCTTTAAAGCCCTACATGGTATGAGTCCACGTTACCCGCAGGATTATCTCCTCCCATACAATTTGCTCTGGACATTGAGGTCCTCTGGGGGCCATTTACTTAAACCAGCCAGGACTAGACTGACAATGGTCACCCATGGGACCTTTTTGTCAGCCTCCCCTGGACTGTAGAATGATCTGCTAGAAGAGATTCAACAGCAAAAAAGGTCGTCTGATTTTGAAAAAGGATTAAAGAAATATCTTTTCCAGTAGGCCTACCCAGTCAATTTTTAATTATGTATTTTAAACTGATGTATTTAAATGGTTTTATGTGTTTTTAGTGTATTTTAATTCATACTGTGTTTTTAGTTGTATTTTAATCAATGATGTGCCCCGCTCTGAGCTTTGGGGAGAAGTGGGTAAGAAATAAAAAATTATTATCGTTATTGTTGTTGTTGTTGTTATTATCAACCCAATGATCAAAACCACTGTCCTGGTCCCAGACATAAACAGAGTCCAAATGCAACATTCAAAGGGACTGTAATATTTATTCATCACTGTGGGTGAATATGTGGAAGACGGGGAGATACACACATCCATGCCCCCTCCCCACATTTTCATATCCCTTTCAAATCTTCATGCAAAAAAGTCTGGCGGTGAAAGCAGCATGCACACATATTTCCTGCATAGAAGAGAAATGCTTACAAGTCAGAAAAAAGCAGCAAAAATTTTAGAGGGCATACCTGCCTTTATCCTACCATTCTTTAAAATTTTATTCATTCATAACTTTATATCCTGTTCTTTAAATCCAAAGACTTTCCAGCACAGCTAAAAAATGAAAACTAGATTTAGATATGTAGTGCATGAACTCAAAGGTACAGGAAATCTGCCTGGGACCCTTGGGTAGCCTTGCTTGTTGGTACAGCAGTTCACTCAGCTGTCCTTTTTCAAAGAGCTGGTCAACATACTGTGAAAATGGTGAGAAGACTGTCATCTTTTCCTGTAATGTGCAACACAGCCCTTTGTAGGAGAGAGTTACTATAATCAGTAGAACAAGATTGCTGGGTTTTTTAAAGTCAAGAACCTGTGCACAGACTGTACATTGAAAATGTCACATTTGCTGTGCAAACTGTAGAGGACAAGACAAGCTATGTAGTGTGGCTGGTCTGTGGCTTTAAAACGATCTGGATGATGCCAGCATTTCACACATTAGTATGATTTTGAACAACCAGTTGTAGAAACAAACATCAGATGCTTAACATAAATAAATGGTACAACACGGATTAATCAATATCTCTGGTGTAGCTGTTTGTAACTTGATGAAAATCGTCTGTCAATGACATTAGGGAACATTTACTCCCACTTTCCCATTTAAATTTAAGATGTAAACATCAAGCACTAAGGTGCAACCTAATTGCTACCTGCACTGCTTAACAATAGAGAGTTTTACTGTTTTCATTCCTTTTACTGCTTCCAAGTTACCATTTATATAAATCTAAGTATCCAAAAACTAACAAAAACTGGCATAGAGGGAGGGAAAGGGTAATGGAATTCATACTAGTGATGCTACAGAATTTGGCTGTGAACTTTCTTGTTTTGATCTCTCCCTCTTCACCCCACACTTTCTCACCCTACTTTTGTCCACATGCAGTTTCAATTTTTGTAGTCTACAGCTTTCATATTTTAAACTCTGATTTGCATTCACTATTTAACATATGTATTTACAATGTATAGAAATCAAAAGTACAATTCTCTTCTACAGTAACCTATGAAACAGGATTTTGTTGTGATTTTGTTCTGTTTCTATTCACCTCAATGAGACATGCACAGGATATTCACAATGGATTAAATACACATGGGTCATGATTTTAAATGACATGTCCTATAGTTCTCTGGAAACATTTTTTTTAAAGAATACATCTTAAAAACACTTTTTAAAAACAAAATAAAGGATGGCTTTTTTATTTACATTCCACTGAGCAACTGTTGCTTAATATTTTGGGGGGAATTCACAAAATGTATGCTTTCAATAAAGAAAAAGCTAGGCAGGCTTCAGGACTGTACAACTGCACTGTGTTAACACTGGACACAATTTGGTCACTGCATCTCACAGTGGATTGTGCTCTGCCCAGCACATAATCTCAGCAAGTCTGCCTACTTCTATCTGGGAGATTGCTATTCACTGTAAAAGAGTACTTAGCCTCAAAGCATCATTCAGCTGGTTGACTGTTCTTTCACATCTAAAGTAAGGAGAGGAGGGGAACTCTCCGAAGTTCAAATACAAGCCAGTGTTCTACAACAAGAGGATATCAAGCCTGTCATATTCAGCTCTCCACCTGTATTTTAAATAGTTTTAATAGTTGAAGGCTAATGTTTTCTTGAGAGTCTGAGAAGCAAGAATGCTGCTGCTAAATAAAGCAATTTCCTCTTCCAAAAGATTAAAACC
The DNA here is from genome assembly GCA_030412105.1 of Cyclura pinguis. NCBI lineage: Eukaryota > Metazoa > Chordata > Lepidosauria > Squamata > Iguanidae > Cyclura > Cyclura pinguis. Next base: position 124,136,562 of record CM059604.1, on the reverse strand, counting down.
ATGTAAATAAATACCTGCAGTATGAAATTGATCTTTATACAGCTCACAGAACCTTGTCCTTTCCCAAAGCCCCAGATAACTTTTGATCAGACCACAATATATTTGCAATGAAAAACAAAAGCAAACAATACAGCAGTGACTTATGGTAATATGCCTTCTTTACAGAGAAGAAGCTACAGTCACTGAGGATTCACCTAGAGTGTATCAAAACTACACATTTACAGCAGATTGTCCATTAAAGAGCTCTTGTACTGTGTGTGTGTGTGTGGGGGGGTAAAGTTGTCTAGCAGAGAATTCTCTGTACTCCTTCAAACTACAAATCCCAGGATTCTATAGGCCTCCCATTTCCAAGCTTATAGAGTAACTTACATATACAAGAACAGCTAAACTTGTGAAACTGTTATCCTGACGCCTACCCTAGCCCACTCTGAAATGTCAGAGCAGAATGCTTCAGATCAAATATGATCCAGAGGAGATCAGGGACCACAGTCACAATTCAGAACTCACAATTTATTGGATCGTATTTACTTTGGGTCATGGAAAAAGATGATAAACATGCAAGATTGTGCGGAGAGGGAAAGAATATCCAAAGATAACATATGAATGAGCTCTCATTGTAAAGAACCTAGAAAATGTACTTGCTAGAATACAAAGAGTCTCATTAGATTTACTCTAGGATTTGTGTGTGTCTAGTGACATCTGGGTCTCTTCACCTTTCAATGTCAGATGCCCAATACTATGTCAAGTAACTGTGTCTAAGACTATCCCAGTTTCAAAAGTGGTCTCTCTTGCAACAAGAAATTTGCTGTGTTTCTTGAAAAAAATCCAGAGCAGTTATGGATGCAAGGAACTAACTGCACTGCTTTCAGGATACCAAATGAGGTCACTTTCTCAGAACTTTATAACCTTGCTAGCTTCCTTAGCTGTGTCACATGAGTCCCTTGCCCACTGAGTTGCCCCATTTGACAGGAAAATGCAAAAAGGTGACAGAAAACCATGATGGCAATCTGCTTACACACAGAAGAAATGTCAAAGTAAGTATATATACTCAACTCACATGGCATAAGGGTTTATCAGTGCAAGGAGTACTTTGTTCCCATAGATATGCAGAAGAGTTATAGCCTCATCATGTACATCATCGGAGTATTATATTATTTACAAGCCAGCTGGAACAGAAAGTCTTTCTTTGTAACAGTTCCTTAGCTGCAATTATGCCAACAAACCCCCCTATTCTCCCCTAAATGGTCAGGAAAATGTGTCACCGTGGCCACAATTCTTTTGGGATACCCCAAAGAACACCTCAGCATCCTCCTTGCCAAGTCAAATGCTATGAATTTGGTTTGCATTAATACCCCACTCTGCCCCTGGCAATGGTATGCTAACCTATGGCAACACAATGACTAAGGACAACTCAGGCCAGCACCACAATGCCCTTGATGTGATCTTCTGCTGGCAATGACTGCTAAAGCACCACGCTGAAAATATTCACATGCCACACAGTTTCTTATTAGTCTGAAAGGGAAAAGGTGCCCATATGCAAAATTCTCATTATATCTTTTTTGTAATTTCTACCCAGTACATATTAGGACCAGTGAGTATGAATACTTAAAATGACAGTGGTTAATAGGTAAAGAGCTCATCTTTGCTAGCTCCACATTCTTTCATGCCAGCACAATGGACTGGGTATACCTACATGTTTTCCAGCAAACGCACAGGCCTTTGTACCTTATTGTCTCTATTGCCGATGAACTGACGCCAGCACTAAATGGAGCTGCTTGTCTTTCCATGGAGTTATTTGTGTACACCATGGAACTCTGTAGTACTGCCACTGTTTTTCAATGTTGGTGCCTGCTTCTTTGTTCTCCTGCCTTCAGCCAGGAGAATGCCCCATATTACCTGCTCTACAACTATTCATCATGTTATCAGTGTGACTTCAGGTGTTACAGTTGCAGGTTTTCCATGAACAGAGACGTACTTCCACAATTTGAAATAATTTTTCTCATCATATTTTTAAAAAATCATTTTGATAAAAGTATGTTTGAGCTGAGCTCATTTCCACCCTTCCCTGGTGTTACCAACCTATCTCCGTGTTTCTACAGGATGTTTCACTCAAGTTTTCCTATATGCCAACATTTTAGCAGTAGTACTAGTAGTAGTAGTAGTAGTAGTAATAATAATAATAACCACCACCACCACCACCACACCACCATCATCATCATCATCATCATCATCATCATCATCATCACCATCATCATCTCAGGGAGGCAAAGTTGCTAAGTATTTATAGAGCTGCCTGCTAAGTCCCTGTTCTTCATACCAAATACATTACACTTACATTTTCAAAGCCTGGGTTAATAATAGTTTTATGTATTTCACATGCAAAGAAAGAAAGAAAGCAAACCATCTGACACCCTACCTATAAGTAGCATTTAAAAAGCTAAACAATATAGCCTGCCACATAATTTAACATATTCATAGTAAATGCACATTATTTAGAAGAATAACCAAGATGATTGTGAGCCACTGTGAAAAATTAGCAGATTGTTGCCTGTCATCCATCACTGCAACTAGCTTTTCACAAGATCTGCTAGGTTGTCAGTATTTTAAACAAAGCCAGCAGACAGGAAAAAGATCAGATAAAGAAGGAATGCAAAGCCCTTTATTTTCCCTATCAAAAATCACGCAGCTTTCCCAGGAACCGGAGGGCTTTACACTAGAATGTGACAATATCAGCCCAGGCCCTTATAGAATGATGGATCTCCTAGCATCTATCTGGCTTCCTTTTTGTCTAGATAACTGATCTTTTACACACAAGGCAAACTTGTAAACAGCCTGAAAGACAGTAGAGATAGTTGGTTATAAATCTGGAAAGGAATTCAACTTCAGTACTGCCAGAATAATTCCCGAGAATGGTACTTTCGTCTGGCTAAAGCATTCTCTATAGCGTTGAATTTAGTTATTCTGTAAATACATAATATCCCTCTCTTTTACGAAGGTGTAATAATGCTGATTTCAGTGTACTGTAGTAAGAACAAAAGACTGAAGTACGCATACAGGATGGGAAGTCGGGGGGGGGGGGCTTTGGTGGTAGAATATAATATTTAAAAACAAAGCACTTTCAGGATCCAGTAATGTTCTTCACTGTGGACTGCTATTTCATAACTCCTGTCATTATTAGATAGTACTTTGGTGTAGCATATAAAATTTAATAAAAAGACTGCATAAGAAAAAAAATCTTCCTACAAAATATTGAACAAAAAAGATCTAAAAAAATTGCATGTATATGTGAAAAGGAATAGAACTAAACAATCCCCTATAGATTTTCCTGCATTTTGTTTAGAGATTTCACTGAATATTTTCCTATGACCTTTCATTTTTTTTAAAATCCTCATTTCACGCGTGTCATTATGAGCTCAGACAGTCCTACCACCAAGTCTTTTAAATACTCCATTCATCTCAATTAACAAGCAAACTGTGCATGAGTGGCTAGGACTTGGGGGGAAGATTTCAGCTGATCCAGGAGAAATTATACATTTCAAAATGGTACATAAACACTTCCTGCATATAAGGTCTTGAGGTATTAATTACAGCAAGTAAAGAAACAAAAAGAAAGCCCAGAAGAAACAGGATCAAGTTTCTTTTATTTATTTTGAAAACATAGCTTGTTATATAAAACAGCCTTAAATAATGTAATGAGTGATTAATTCATTGTACATTAACCTGAGGCCTAAAATGTTGTTCTGTTAACATCTGGAGGATTCATTTTATTACTCTCTTCCAATACATCCAGCCTTCCCTATTTAGGGTCCCCCCCTCATTTTTCTAGAAAAAGGCAGCACTCCTATTCATGTAATGCTCCACCACTGTGTAGCTACAGAGTTGTAAATTCCATAATTTCCCCCTCATTCTAAATTTAAGTTCAGCCATTGCAGCTAATGCCCTTGATACAATCTTAAATTGCTGTCATTACCACGGATCACTAGAAATCAGAGGTAATTGTAGAAAGAAAGCGGATGGCGTGAGGAGCTCAAAATAAGGCAAAGGATATTAACTTTTAATCAATTTAATTTTATCTTGAAATCCAGTCCTCGCTCTCAAGCTGGCAGTGGGGTAAGATAAGCAACACACATCCTAAACTATGACACCCACCTATTGCAGGAAAGAACACTTGTCCATGAATCCAGATCAAGATGGAGTATCCTCATTTATTACTTTGATATTATGAGAAGAACACATATTGGTAATCCGCTTGAGCCTAAGAGCCTTGTCCTTAACACGGTCTTGCAATTTCATTAATTTTCACAGAAATTTCATTACTTTATAATCTTATTTCTCATGCAGACATAGATGTGAGCGCATACCTTGCTGCACACATTTTGTTGTTTTGGTTCCACTATCATTAACCTTGCCACCACTTCCATCTTTTAGCATTTAAATTTCATGTGTTTACGTCTCTTGCTGCAAATGCCACAGATTGTATTCTAACCTTGAGGAGACCTCGCGCAAACAATGAGTCAGCTTAATTACTGTTAGTCAACTAACAAACAAGAAATTACAACCCAACAATTATCTTTTACAGATTTGTGAGGCAAGGGCACATTTACTGTATTCTAACCAGTGTCTGAAAGTTTTTGTACCCTTGCATATTTACACCTTTGGCATTTTGAAGTGCTGACATCCCTAAAAAAATCTTGGGAAGCCCTCTGATAGTACATATCTATTTTTGTATAATGTGAACACCTCGATTTCCCACTACGCTTTTCAAGCTCTACTACATTTTAAACCTATATTTAATAACAGAAACAAAGCCGAGCATTTAACAAACAAACCTGTACATACTGAACAGTGAATCCCTAACTGAACTCATTTAGCACACGTCACAGATGGACAACACAACAAAATGCTTCTGAAAAATTACAATATTAACTATAATTTTGTGAGAAGTGACAATATTTATCTATAAGCAGAAGCTCCCCTCCTACCCAAATGATAGCATAAGCATATTGCATTATTAAAATCAGTTAACAAATAATCTGAAAATAAAAGTGTTTTTTTCCTGGTAGAAAATAACATCCTGTTCCATAACACCTTATTCAAAGGAGATTCTACTAAAATTATCAGATTCTACTGAAATTAACAGAATTGCATCGACATCATTGTCTTAGAACTGAGGGCTATGTGAAAGGATGCTTGCATGTGCAGAAAGAACATTTAGCAATGTTTTAATGATAACATCCCCTGATATATGCAGGGACATTTTTTCAGTTACCATATGAAAAAAAAATCAATGAATACACACACAGAGAGGACATGAAATATCCCAAGTTAAGCTTTTTTTTTTTTTTACCTGTTTGTAAGAAGAGAAAGTTATAGACATGCTTCCGTGCTCACTGAAATCAATGGAACTTAAAAGCTTCTCTTTGGCTAGATTATGTCCCAAGTGCAAAGCAATGTTATTTTAGAGTGTTAAAACTGTGAAATGGACCCGTCCCTAAATTAGTCACTGACATTCAAAGACTGCTATAGACCACTCTTTAAATATGTCCTGATTTTTAAACTGTTCCTTCCAATGCAAGACCACCATCACCAAGTTTTATCTCTTCTTGGGTATGTTAGCAATTGCAAAGTGCTTCTACGAACTGGCAGGTGCTTGTGGATATACCATTCAGAATGAACTTACAGTACTGGGGCACATGCACATATGCACACAAAGCACTGAACAACAGCAAGAAATCTTAGGAAGTAAGCCAGGGGTATGAGGAGGCGAGAACTCAATATTATCAAAGGGATATCAACAATTTGTTTTATCAAAGCGATATCAACAATTTTAGCCATACAGTCAAGGTTAAAAGCAAATCACACTTTTCCAACATGATAAACAATTTGTCACATAGACATGTCAGGAGGAATACTCCCTTTCCTATATATAATTGATGCACATTTGTCAACTGAACAGTGACTTAGATGGCCATTTTATTTATTTATTTTTACACTTTTCAAAGCCAAACGCACATTTATCACAAGAATTATGTAGCATTTTATGGACTGTGTGGTGAAGCTACTTCAAACCTAGCTGCAGGAAAAGATTGTTGATATTTTCTGTACTTTACAGTTGATCTGTTGAAAGCAATAAAATATACCAAGGAAAAGCATTCAGAACAGTTTAAGAACATTTTCATGGTCACATCATAATATAATATGCAATACAGAACAGCATTTACTATTTTGGATTGCATACTGATGCATAAGAAAATTCATTCATTTATGCAACTGACAAGAAATATGTGCCCTTACTTATCATTTATTAATTTATTGCTATAACAACCACTTTTTAATACTTCCAGAGATTGTTCAGCCCTTCTAAGTGGCAATGTAATATTGTAAAAATTGATGTTCACTATGATAATCGATTGTATCATACCACTATTGGCAAATTCAACAGGTTGAATGCCAGGTATTTTAGGGATGAAATTCTCATTGCTAGTACAGATTCATATGCATCTGTTAAAATGAATGTGCTGCATGGTCTCCAAAATAACTGTTTGCCAAAATAGCTCTTTCTACTGGTACATTCCATCAGGCAAAAATATAAAGACTCAGTGAAGTATAGGTTCCAGTGTATTTAAAAAACAATTAGTCTAATAATGCACTAATATAGTAATTGTCACTTGGTGCTATTGGTACTATGCCCCCCTTATGTGTCCCCATAGTACACTACATTCAATAAAATTATATTTTACAAGAATAATTCTTTTGTGTATCCATGCTGAATTTAACAAGAGAAAACAGAACAAGGCAGAAAGAGACAGAGAGAGAAAGGGAGAGAAGTTCAAAAGAAAGTATAAGAAGTGAATTAATTTTCACTGCAGATTTTTCAAATTTATTGGTTTAAAAACAAAGTGATTTGGTGGAATTTGCACGCAAAGCCATTGTAACATAGAAATATTGGTTAAAATTAATTTTTGATTCATTACAAAAGAAAAATATATGACACTAACTTTAAAATACCTTGAAAGCAGACATAACTTTTATATATTCTGTACAATAGAATCAGAAGTAGAATATGGAATCTAGGATACAATATAAAGTGCTGATTCACTAATAAGCTAAAGCTCTAACTTCTGGACAAATGCCTTTAGTAAACATTAATAATGTCAGGTTTTTCCTCCAACGTGATATTTTAAATACTAATTCTGGAACTCAGGTTTTCTAAAAACTCCCTTTCCAACAGAAGTTACACATAAGGTTTTTCTTTCCAAAGTTGAAAGCCACAAAGTAAAAGACAACAACATACATAGATAACACTGTTTTGTTCATGTGCCTTCCTACAGGCATGTTTGAGAGTTTAGTTTGTTCCTAGGTTCCTACCGGGGGAAGTCCAAACTGAAGCACTGTGTACTGCACAGAAACAATTTATTAAGGTAAGCTTGGTTTATTTAACATCTGTCTTCAAAGCTCTCCCAACACTTGCACAGGCAAATTCACCACAGATATTATTTAAAACAAGAACGTAATAAAAACTCTAACCTATGCAATCAATATTTTTAGGCCTCGAACAGGCAGACTGCTTATTTCCCAGAGATTTGGGAGGGGGCACCATTTCCCTCCCAACTTCGGAAAAAGAAAAAGAAAGATCAGTCTAGTGGTGATTGAGTGAGCCGACAGAAACTTTTCTGAGGCCTCAGTAACACATGACAACTATAGACTAGGTGGAATTTACTGCTCTGTTAAGAGACTTTGGGCTGAGCATCTTTGCAGCATAACACACTTCGCTGAGTGAGGTTCTGGCTTACTTTGCGCTTGTCATACTTATTTGACTTTCAATTATTTCACCATATCTTTTAGAGGTAACCGGGGAGACACACACACAGCATTAGCAATCCACTGGCAATATCTCTTCCTCCTTTTATGAAGGAAACAGGGCAGCTTTGGGAAAAACCTTTAATCTCAGGCAGACTTTTCAGCTTTCTATGACATTCAGAAGCGGTGCTCCTTTCTTTTTTGGATTAGGATAATTACTCATCTATCATTTATAGAATCCCGTTCTCCTTGGAGAAACATAGCGGCATTAATGCACTCCCTAACTTTAAATGCAACAAATGTTGTGGGAGGGGGGAATAACGGCATAAAAATGACAACTTGCCAGAAACAACCTGTCACCAAATTGGCCTCCTTTCTTTCTTGCTCTCCTCATGCCTATTTTATTCCCCACCTTCCTGCAAATGCAAATGAGCCTTCTCCCTCTCAAAATACATTTCTGATAGACTAGACGGGACTGAATGGGACATAATTCTGAACACACCTCTATTCTATTCTCCACATAGGACAAGAGATCACTGTGGGCAGACTCCGCTGCAGGGAAACTAGGCACTTTTCCCAATCGCAAGCAAATGTGATGGAGACAGTTTTTTTGTGGCAAGGGGGAAAAAAACCTACTAAGTCTCTGGATTCCTTCTGGAGTCTTTGACTATTCCAGCTATTGCCTCTGCTCCTGTACCCCCATTAGGAATCAAGTGCAATATATGTATGTGTGTATGTACACCTCTGACAGGGTCAAAAGGAAGCACCTGCCAGTGATGCTTCGACTTTGCTTTGCAGTATCTGGCTATTTTGCTACACGGGAAGGAGAGGAAAACTGCTAGGCTCTTCTCTATCCCCCACCCCTTGGGTTTTAGACTATAAATAATCTTCCACATAAATATAATCCCCTTTTTACAAGCACTGCTCCCTGGGTTCTACCAACGTTACCTGTCTCTGGTGTGAGATTTCTGAGGGCAACGCGCTTCGTCGGGTCAGGAGAAACAAGCACAGGGATTCCCACACCAATGCGTTTTTTGAGGTGCTGCACGTTTGTGAGGAAAAAGTGCCCCTTTGTCACCCCAAACGAGCGCAGCCTGCCACTCCAATCCTCCCCCACTTGCCTCAGCAAGTCCACACCGAAGCAGCCAAAACAAAAAAGGGACCAGAAAACAGAGGCAGGAGGCTGTATTTTTACAGGAACAAAAAAAAAAAAAAAAAAAAAGGCGGGAGCGGGGGACAGAAAGCGAGTAGAGTTACGGCGTGAGGGAAGGCGATTTTGGTTTTTTTATGAGTATATATATATATATGTATTTTTAAAGAAGCAAAGTCAAGCTTACCTTTCCTCTTGGACCGCCTCCTCCGCCTCCTTTTGGACTTGCATTTCAGCTGGCTGCTGGGACCCCCGGCCCCTCGGCTGCTCCCCAGGACGGAGGTCATCGCGGCCGCGGAGTCGACGAGAGAGAGGAGCGCGCGCGGGGGGGCGCGTGCGGCGGCGGCTCGTCCCTCGCTTTCGCCCCCCTCACACTCGGTCGTGGGGCGGCGGAGGAAGCGGAGGGAGAAGTCTCCTTCTCCTCCTGTTCGGACCCTCGACGGTGTGCCGCGGCCGCCTTCGAGGTCTAAAGAAGCCGGGCTCTTTTTTTTTGTTTTGTTTGTTTGTTCAAAGCCGGACGTCTGCATACATCGAGAGGCGGTTCTGCGCCGCTTTGGTCTCACCAGGACGCGACGTCGCCCGTATAGAGGGAGGCTCAACGGGCTGAGCTGCGGAGCGCTGGCATGGTTGTGTTGTTAAAAGAGAGACGTGCGTGGACAGGTACGAGCAGACTTTAAAAAAATAATAATTGAGCGGCTATCCCAACCAGCCACCGCTCTCCTTCCTCGGCTTCCCCCTCTCTCACTCGTTCATTCCCTCCGCCGGGCGCCTGGCTTTATCCGAGGCTGGAAATACGCCGCGCCGACTTTTTTCCTGCCTCCCCCTTTTTTTTCTTCTTTTTTTTTGCACCTCCGCTAGTTGTTTGGCCCCACCGTCTACTTTGAAGCCAATCATGCAGGGCGCGCGTCTATTTGCTGCCGCAAAGTCTAATTAGATCCAATCACAACTGTCTCCCGGCTCTGACATCACAGGCACCAGCTCCGCCACCAGCCGCCGCCGCCGCCGCCGCGCCCCCCCAGCGCCCCCCCTCTTCCACCCACCCCCCGCCCGCGCGCCCTCCCCTCTTCCATCCGTCCCTTGTCAGCTTTGCAAACTCAGCTCCCGTTGTGGGGCGAACGGAGAGAGAGGTGCCCAGGAGGACCTGATGGGGGGGGGGAGGGGAGAACGGCACCGGAGGGAAATTCTTTGCAAGAAATGAAAGGCAATAAAAGCCGCTCTCAGACCCTGCCTGAAGATCTGGGCGAAAGCTGCCAGCGCACTTCTATCATCAGCATCATTATTCCTGTTATTATTTTAGTGCTGTTATTACTGCCCTTACTCGGGTGCCCTGAGTTCGGAGAGTCTGCTCTGGAAGACTTTTCTTCTGAAGGAGAACTCGCTGGACGGTGTCTTGTGCCGGTTACTCCTGTGTGTCGGATGGTACCCCTGAAAAAAGGGTTCCAAAAATCTTTTTTTTTTATTTAAAAGAAATTCTACAGGCTCTCATCCTTCTCCCAGAAAACTTTTCTAGTGCAATGATTCTACCCATTCCTGTTAAGAATACTAGAAAAAGGATTCTCTTGCAATGATTCTACCCATTCCTGTTAAGAATACTGTAAAAAGGACGGTGCCAACGCATTGGAATCTTTCCTTCACCTCCTGCAGCTCCGCACAGTGTCATGTGGAGGTTTGCTCAGAAGTAATCTCCATGTAAAAGTGAATAGTAAGGGTAGTGTTAAATGCAGTCCTTCCCTCCCCAAGCCTCCTACAGTGTTTGTTCCTCTATATGTTTACTTAGAAGTAAGTACAGTACCATTGTTCTCAGTGGAAATTAATTCTCTTGCCTAAATGCCCCTAAAGACACCAGATCCTGTTTGATTGTGGAAGCTAAGCAGAGGCAGTCCTGATTCGTACTTGGATGAGAGATGGCCAAGGTGCTGTAGGCTATGTTTCACAGGAAGGAACTGGCAAACCACATCTGAATATTCCCTGCCTATGAAAACTCTATGAAATTCATGGGGTCGCCATATTTGTGTCTGTTTCTTAACACAGCAAGAGAAGTGAAAGAGTCGGTGACTATGAAGTGGGAGGCTGTACTTTGAACAGTTCTGCTCAGAATAAGAAGACCGGGTAGAAGGATAGAGTGGCCCTTGGCTTTAGTATCTGGGCAGATTCCAGCAGATGCCACTTGTCACATAGAGGTGAGAAAAAGCAGCACATGCTGAAATTCCTCTTCCTGCACATCCATCCAGTATTTAGGAGCCCTATCTTCCCTATTCTGTGCCCCAATGAACAGATGATCAGTGTAGGATTTTTAAAGTTGTGCAAAAGGGGGGATTTCAGCTCATGCTGCTTAACTCATCCCAGCATAGAGTAGTGGGGAAGATCTCTTGGATTTTACAGCTACTCTACAACTCTTTAAGGTATAGCAGTGTCTTTTTTTGTCAATTTCTTTTTAACCATATGCATTTTCTTTTATAGCAAAAAGGACAACCAGGTCTCTCCACTATTAATTCCAGTATAGAAGGTAGAAAGGATTTGGGCAGATGTGACTCACTCCACATGACAAGCTGTACTTCTTGGATTTCTCTGCTTCTACATGAATCTAAAAGTTGGATATGCAGCCCTACCTTTCTACATAGTTCTGGATATACTAATGTATGTTGAACATGCTCCCCCAAAGTCTTGCTTTCTGGATGATTTTGACTACAACTCTTGTTAATCATACTTGCTGAAACTGATGGGACATAGTATAAAACAAGAGTATCACACAATTGGGAAGACTGGTATAGAATAATTTTTCTTTATTTATTTTGGTTTATATTCCCCCTTTCTTCCGTCATGGGATTATAATTACAAACAGGAATGTGGTTTGTTTTGTCCCTATCGGTAGTAATCAACCAGTTTAATTTCTTCAGCTGTGAAAACCAGAGGCATAAAAGGAAAATGGATACAATATATTTGGGTTTTGAAAAATCCACTCTTGGAAAAAAAGCCTTACTGTGGTACTTTCATCCACTGTGATTAAAAGTTGGTGTGTATGTATCTTGCTTTCTTCACAGGGAAAGGAGGAGGTTGTTATAAAATACTACTTTTAGAAAATTTTGTCATGAGGTGATAGAGATAGAGAGACTTAAGTAAGCCATAAAGCAGAGAATAAAAGAAAGACAAAGGCTGCAAATGACTATCTACTCAGAAAACATGAAATAAAAATGTTGGCCAAAAAATTAAACTTATCGACATACAAATCTATAGAAAACAAAAACGAACATATAAACATAACTTCTGGTAACCATACTGTCATACCACTACAAAAATTAATTCAGGTTACAAGAAGCTTTTCAGTGAAATCAACTGAAGCATAGAAATCTGTAGGGAAATTTTGGTAGCTCAAATTTTATAAGTATACATGCCATGAACAAGAAGTCCCCTCTCTTCGCACATTACTCAGTATGTGCACTATTGAATTGAGAATGTTAGAAAAAGAGCAGGGGTACAATTAATCTGGAGATAAAAGCAAAAACGATCTATTGGGCTAGATTCTGTTGTTTTTATCGGCTAGAATAGATCAGATTTCTATGTATGAGTGTGAAAGCTGGAGAGTTGAGAAAGCTGACAGGAAGAAGATCGTCGCATTTGAAATGTGGCACCGGAGGAGAGTTGTATGAATATCATGGGCTGCCAAAATGACCAATAAATCCTAAAACAAATCAAGCTTGAACTCTCACTTGAAGCCTAGATGACTGAGCTGAGGCTGTTATACTTTGAACATATCATGAGACAACCTGACTTGCTGGAAAAGACAGTAATGCTTGGTAAAGTGGAAAGGCAGCAGGAAAAGGGGAAAAGTGCCTTACGGGTGGATTAATTAAACTAAGGAAGCCACAGCTCTGAGCTGGGCAGAGAAGTCAATGATTAGGGCTCTTTGAGGTCTCTCATTTATAACAAAACCAAGAAGAAGGTAGGCCTATTTGAAAGGATAAGATTTACTTATCTATTAACTCACCTCATGATAATTGACTCAGTAGGTCTATTCTAATTGGGACTAACCAATAGACTTCAGGCCATTAGCCACAAATTGATATCCCTAACTTCCTGGTCTTAATGTACTGATATTCCTAACTTTCTAACTGTAAGGATATAAAGTACTAAACAGCTGGATGACAGCCAAGGTGTGAAAGATATTCTATTTAGAATGTCATACATAGTTACGTAAACATTTTTCAGAAAAAGTTTTTTTTTAATTTAAAATATCACAAATTGCTTTTATTCATCTATAGTGCATTTATTCTATTATATAATGGCATGGAACATTTACAGTCCTTCCTCTTTAGGGGAATAAAGGTATCAGAAGACTGGCTTCAGAAGAGCATCTGTAGAAGAAGAGAAAGATTCCAATTTGGTTGCGCTTAAAGCCTTGGAGATTAGAACAGTTTTGTAAGAGGCCAGTGACTACAGAGGAATCCCTATTTGCACAAAAGGTACCCCTGGGTGCCCAAGGATTCAAAATACTGAAGGAGAGGAGTTACATAGACAATGAAAACAGGAAAATAGAAGGGAGATTAAGTGAATGGGAATGATGTTTTGGGAAAAGGCCAAAGGAGATGGGAAACTGACCAATTGCACATGTTGATTTGAGTTGGTTATCATCAGTATCATCTTATAATTGAAAGTAAAGGTAAGTAAACTGATTCTTGCAAAATAAACACACAAAGCCATGTTGAGATTCATAGCTGCTTTAACTGTCCCTCAAATCAGAATTTTCAAGGCAATATTTTGGGTGTCACTGTTCAAAAAAAAAAAAACCACAAAGAAATAATTAGAATGGTAAAATTTTCCCAATTCAAATTTGTTTTACATTTCAGTTTCATTTTATAACAAGTATGGGCAACAATGTCAGATCTGGGGCTATGCTTCTGGTCTGGGTTCATTGGAGGGCTGCAGGGATGTCCAAAATTACTAAAAAAAACCCTGGAAAAATCAAAACCAAACTGGAAGGATGGGCATTTTTGATGTTGGATAGTGAAGGGGGAAGTTACCATTCACTCTTCAGAGAGGGCAGAAAAAGGGAGGGCAGAAAAACAGCAGGAGGGCATGTGGCCCCAGGGCTTTCTTTTGCCCACTTTTTCTGTGGGATTTTACCCTGTATGATTGATTAGTGAAGCCTATTCGTGAAGTATCTCAGTTTCCAGTTCTAGCATGAAATACAAGGGTCTTGTCCTGGGATACCTTCTCATTTGGAATGTATATCAGTTGCTTTCTATTAAGAAATTTAGCAGAGAAATCTGTTTTGATGTTAGTATATGAAAGACTATATCTTCCTATCTGCGTATATCTTGAGGTCTTCTCTCTATTCCACCACTCTCACAGTTATATTTGGTGGGAACACAGAAGAGGGCCTTCTCTGTAGCTACTCCTAGGCTCTGGAACTCTCTTCTTAGAGAGTTTAGACTGGTGCTGCCCTTGCTACCCTTTCACAGACGAGCAAAAACCTCTTTGTTTAGAAAAGCCTTTGAGGGCTGAATGATCAGGGGGGGAAAGGGCTTTTCATGTGCTATCTTGTTTATATTTGTTCTTCTTCTTAATGGTTTGTTTTTAACTGTTTTTAATTTTAATGATTTTTTAACTCTCGTTTTTAACTTTTGTATGATGTAATTTTTTAAGCTGTATCTGTTTTAACTTTTATAAGCCACTTGAATCTCAGACTGGGAAAAAGGCAGGATATAAATACATATAATAAAAATGATAATAATACATCTCTGTACCCACCCCCCAAAAGGGTTCCCTGATTTTGTTTCTGCATGTCATACAGCTAACAGAAATTGGAAACAATATAATATCATTGGACATCTGAAAAACTAATAGACTAGCATCTCTCTCTCTCTCTGTCACTCACACACACACACATAGAGCTCACAGTATGAGCTTTAAGCTTAAAACTAAAACTATAATAAATTTGTTCATTTTAAAGACACAATAGGTCTCCGGTTTGTTTTTCTTTTGTTTTGTTTTTGCTGCAAGAAGACTACCGTGACCACCCCTTTGGAAATTGTTATAAATCCCTAGAGCTTCTCTCTTACACACACAAAGGACAGCAATCTGATGTACACTTAACTGAGAGTGAGACCCCATTGAATGTGGAACTTGTTACTGAGTAAGCACACCACAGAATTGCACTGCAGATTATGAACTACTTTTTCAAGTCCTTCTCTACCCATCATCTTATTAAGGGATATTAGCAGTAGCAAAACTACTGACACAGAGCCAAGAAAAGGTGAAGGGGAGAAATATTTTAAATTATTCATGTTCTGATTAATCTGTGCTCCGTCTGCACTTGGCCTTATGAGAACAGCATGGCCCTGTTTATTGGAACCCCTGTAATCTAAAAAATAAATAAAGCTGAAATGCTTTTTCTGGTCTCAATTTAGGTTATTCCTCCTGCTGTCAAGTGGTTTACTCTTTGCAACTTTCCCAGTTATTAGGAACTTGATATTTCAAGTATTCATGGCCCTGGGACTTTCATTGGGTTCTACACTTGCATAAGCTTTAATAGTTGGGGAAAAAAAGATGGGTAGTCATCTAGCACTGAGATTTTTTAAAAAACCTTTTGTGTTACTGATTGTTTTAGCTGTATTTTGTTTAACTTATATTATGAGCTGAGTCTCATATTGGAAGACAGACAGATATAAATTTTAAAAAGTAGAGGAAAATAATCTATCCTTTCAAGGAGTTATCCAGTGTGCCGCACCTGTTTTGCAGACAGTGTTCAATACCTCAATTTGCTCCCTTAAAATAAAGACCGAAATTTGGGGACGACTTACCAATGCATTAGTGTAGAAGCTACCAGCTGCTGCTAATATGGAAGCCACCAGATGGCTAATGTGTACTCTTAAAACAGGATTGAACTAAAACCTTTTTACGACTTGATTCAACATATTGGATGGGGTCCTCTCTTATTTCCATAAAGAGAAACACACTGAACTGGCGGTTGAATCTTCCACATTGGCAACAGAATAGACTCTCATGCCACACTTGGTGACACAGGTAGCCTGTTCTGTAACTTCTCATTGGTACCCCTCATCAACTTGCAACTGCTGTTTGAGATTAGTCTTACACTGATTGGACTCGCCCTGCCTTAAACTGTAGAAAGTTAGGCATGCCTAACATTACCAGATTTACAGATCTCAGTGCAAGTCTGCTGTAAGACATACTGAGATTCTATGCTATATCAAGTTTAAGAGACCCCAGGAATTGCCCCACAAGTGTGCATTACTCTCACAGATTTTTATTTTTAAACTTAGAATTTCCCCATAATATGAGAAAACAAACTGTAGCTTATTTAATGCATGAGTCTGGTACTGCTTTGGCATTCTTCCTAACTCTGTAGTGGGTCAATCTACCAAAAGTCAGTTTCTCCAGGAAACGCAAGATCAAGTAACCCCTCTCCTGCATATGGTTGCCAGTTCTCACCGGGCCATCGTAGTTCTGTCTTTAAAAACAGCTTAGTAAGGAGCCACTAAAAATGGTTTACAATTATATGCTGTGAAAAAAGTCAGCATGCTGATTTCTGCACATCAAGGTACAGGGCTCTTCCCTTTTCCTGGTCAGCTGGCAAAACTACGCCCCACATAGCCAACCCCATTTGGGCTGCATATAATGTGAGGTAAGAAGAAGGATACATATTTGAAACAAAATTAGTTCGGGCCTCATGACTGCCTGGAATTCATGTGTCTTCTCTTCTTGCAGGCCCTTCTTTGGAATGCTAGGAATGAAAAGGTGGATTATAGTTGGCTATTTGTGACTCCCTCCCCCTCCTGATGCCTCATAGCTGCAGCCAGGAAAGGGGGTGAGCTCAGGTGTCTAGACTCTAAGAGATAAAAGATGCTTAAGAGCACTGAAGCAGGACACAACTGCAGTCCTGAGCTGATACAGGTGAGACACCACGGCTTCCTGCTGCAAAATTCCTGCATTAATCCACTCTTGCCCTACTTTCAAAAACGCTGCTGACAGTCTGACTATTTGCAGAGAGACTGTAGCTTGAGAGGCCAGGCAACGAGGGCTTCCGGGGGCAAAAAGAAAGGAACAGATCTATAGCTCCTAGTTAACATGTTGTCATTTTGAAGAAGAGGAAGAGGAAGCATACTAAGCCAGTCTTTCCCTTCTGAAGTAGATCTGATTTTGCACATTGATTAATATTGGTAGGTGTTTTATTTTCTTGATGCAGCAATTCACCTTGCATCATTTGAGGTCCTGATCTAAAGACCTTTGGAACTCTGATTAACCCAGAAGAACTCAAAGAATTTTTAGAAAGTGCTCCTAGTTGTAGTGGCTACCAGAGGTATAACAACAAACTAGCTTTAAACATGACAGTCATCTGCCCCCTCCTTTCCAGAATGAAAGCTTTCCACTGCTCTTGGAACCATTTTTTTGTAAAGTGAAAAAAAAGCAGGGGCGGTAGTAACTTCTTCAGAGATGTGAACCTGAAGTACAGACTATGTAGGGAGGGCTATGTGCTCCCCATTGTGAAGCCTTAGTACAAGGGTGGGTTTCATGCAGACCTCTAAATGTTGTAACTCCAGTTAGTACTAGCCAGTACAGTAAATGGAGATGCAAGCAAATAGTTGAAATTCAACAACATCTGGAAGACCTTACAATTACCATCCCTGAACTCTGATAATGATTTCAAATTAACCTCATATTTTACTCTGAGGTACAATGTTATAGTAAGAGCGAAGTGGAAACTGTAAATGACATTGAAATTGCTTCTATTTCCAGGGCCAACCCCACCATTGGGCAGGGACCTTAGGTGGCAGATGTTGAGAAAGTAGCAAGATGGTGGAAGAAAGAGCTGTGCGTGCCCCATAGCCTGCCCTGTGCCTCCCAAGTTAGCTTGCTGAGGACCCTGTTTCAGGTGTAATGGAAGCCATTGTCTCACTGCCAGGGGCAAAGGACTTTAATTGCCAGCCCAGCCTGCTTTTCTAAGTAAATGGAATGGGATGAGGGGTACCATCTTGTCTTGAACTAAGCGAGAAAAATGTAATGATTTAGTTCTGTTTCCTAACTCCTTGTTTTGACAAACAGGAGGCTGTTCCAGGTGGACAAGTCTCTCTGTCTCTGTCTCTGTGTCAAGTTCCTTCTGAGAAGGAGGTAGGAAAGTCTTTCAGACTTTTAAAATGTACAGATTCATGTACGGAGTTGAATGATATGTGTATGGAAGTAGCTAAGACTCCATCCAGACAGAGAGCATCCTTAAGACACTAGTGGCTAGTAATGTCTATGTCAACATGTTGGGCATCCACTCCAGGTTTTAATCTGAACATTAGAGGAGCTCTCCAAGATGATGGCTTTCAAAAGAAGTCTCCAAAGTGCTGAACTGGGTTTGGGGTTAGAGTTCATCACCTTGGATAGCTCTTTTAAAATTCTGACTAAAACCGAGAGTAGATTCACTGTCCTTTAGCCACCACTGCTTTCAAATAACATCATTTCCCAAAATGTAAACAGTATACATTTGAAACTTTCACTTCTCACAAAAATCTAGACAAAAGTCAACTTTGCTAGCTATGTTCAAATTTCTGCCAATGCTATTTTTCTACAGCCTTCACCCAAGGACATACAGCAAAATACTGTAGCTTTTAGACACTCAGAATTATTAAAGCAACTTCTGTCCTCCTCTAAGGAAACACCTGTTGCTATAAGCTCCTCCAAAGCTTTTGAAAGTCACTCTTCAAAGACTGAAACAGCCAAAATCCCACAGCCAGCATGGCTGCAGAGAGCTCGTAGTCCTGAAATCTACTACAATGTCCAACTTCTGTGAGTTGTAGTCCCCAAAATATAACTTTTCCAAGTTGTAAGCACAATAAAGGATTAGAGAAAAGCTTGTCTCTTTACTTAGCCATATGTAAGCAAGAGAAATAACTTTCAGGTCAGGTGGGTACATCAGTTGCACTCCCTGAGGGCAAGGTATATCAAACAGACTCAAGAGATTTTGTTTATTCATTCCAACCAGTGTCTACAGGAAGGAGGTCAACAAAATGCCAAGGTCCAGAGTATCAAAGGCAGCTGACAGGTCACCAAGAATATATAGACACACCTATTATTCAGGCATGGATAGCAGTCAAAGCATCATTCAAGCTTAGTTTACATTTAAGAATGTTACTGTTACGTTGGTTTGGTTGTTGAACTGTATCACCTAGCTCTTACAAATACCAAAGAAAATACTATAACATCAGTAGCAACTAACACAATTTAAAAGCAAACACTGAACTGTCAAAAACTAATATGAAAAAAAAGGTTGAAAACTATCCAATGTGGTTTTTTTTACCAAAACTACACCAAATCAAAAGAAAACCCCCACCCTGCTCTAAGGTAAACTTTGGAACACATTCTGGCAGCAGAGTGTATAGCAAAGTTAAAAGTCTGGGAAAAATCTCTTTGAGATAAATGAAATAAAATAAAATCTACAAAGTAGATACCAGTCAGATCTCTGCAGAGAAGACAATCACTGCCACTAAAAAGCCCAATTCATGTATGTGCAGATCCTCAGAGAATAACCTTTGATGGTGATCTGACAAGACTAGAGGAAGGGGAAACTCTAATATTCTAGAAAAACCCAATCCTATGCTATCACTAAAGAGACTGTATCATGTTGCTATTTTGTCCTTAATTCCATGATGGTCCTAGCAGTGTAGATAGTGATGAGAATATTTACTTATTTATTAAACTATCTCTTCCCCACCCTATATCAAGAAGATCTCACAGCAGCTTACAAATAAAAATAAAGTAACAGATTAAACAGTTTCAAACAATAAAAATAATTTAAATAAGCTAAAATATATTCGATGTAAAAATGAGTTAAAACAGATTTAAAAGATTTTTTAAAAGTTTTTAAAACTATGCATATCAGTGTTTGGGATGAATTAATGAAGCCCAAAGGCCTGGATGAACAACCAAATTTTCACTTGGCATCTAAATGAAATGACTGTTGGCTGCAATTGAATCTCTAGGGGGAGTGCATTCCACAATTAGGGTGCCTTGGCTGAGAGGACTGCCTCCCCGCTAGCATCTTTATCCTCAGAACAACTCTGCCAGTCAGGGAACTAGAGAAATGTGCTGGGCAAAAGAGGTACAAAGATCTGCTTGGGGAATTCTGGGACTTGTTGCCCCAAAACTAACTCATTGAAGCTCTGCACCTGATGTTTTCATAGAACAAAACAATGGAAGAAATGTCAAATGTATTTCTACCTATTTTCCAAATTCATCTCCAAACTGGGATTTTAGACCTGCACATTGATCAGGTTTGTATATCCATCCCCGACTTCTTAAATTATCATTTACAGAACTGAGATGAACATTGTTGCTGTGGGCTCATTTGCTGCTGCCCTCCTCCCATGCCAGCTTTTACATAGAGAATTTGGACTAGTTAAGCCAAAGTTATGTCCAAAGCAGAGTTGTGCTCAGAACTCAGTTAACAGAACAGGCTAATGTTGGACCATGAATGGCAGTAAACCAAGATTCCCTGGTGTGGATGTAATGTGGAACTCTGGCTTAATGCAAACCAGATCTATATGGTAAAGCTGGTGTGGAAAGGAAAGGAAAGGAAAGGAAAGGAAAGGAAAGGAAAGGAAAGGAAAGGAAAGGAAAGGAAAGAGATTGTCATTGGTATTGTAAATTGTGGTTCAGGAAGCCAAGGCTGAACACCTGAACTTGGCTTGCTTGATGTCATAGCCAATGAGTTTTGGCACCATGTATAGCACTTCCTACATCCCCAATGCATGAAGTGAGGAGAGGAGCTTTCACTTTTGATTAATGGCTAACCATAGTATGTTACTATGTCTGAATGAATGGGTTATGGTAGATGATAGGCTTTTGGTATGATGAATGCTTGTCTGGATTTGCCCTAAATTTCTTATCTCTATGGTCGTGTAGCAATAAGACCATATTTGATGCCAACTGTTCAGCCCGTACTATTTGAAAACTTTACTTATTTATTTAGCAAATTCACATCCAGCCTTTTGCCCAGAAAACACAACTTTAGGTGTTTTACAATAATCAAACTGAAAAAAGTTGCCAGTACAAAGAAGAACAGTTTAAAACATAACTGGGAACATATTAAGAAAAAAGATGCAACATCTCTGTTCAAATGTAAACCAACTTAGATGCCAAATGCTTGCCTAAATGAAAAGGTCATTGCCTCCTGATATAAGGACAACAGGAAGAGAGAGAACTTGGATGGGAGTTTCATAAACTGGGTGTAGACGCCAAGAAAACCTTCTTTCATGTCTCCACTGAAGATACCTAGAAGGGTTTTCCTTGAAGATCCAGACAGAGTCATAAGAGATAATAATTCCTATATTAAAACAGTTATTGGTCACTGTCAGGTATTTAGAAAAAAACAGTATTTAAGTAACATCTAAAAAAGAAAAAGAACACCAAGCCTTAGGTGTTTACTTAAAGCACACAGTGTGTGAAATGGTTCTTAAGCTAAAAGATAAATTGGACCGATTCAAGTCAGGGTCAAGGTGGGGAAAATGATTCACAAAATTCTGCCAGCCAAAGGTTTTATTGTTCAACATGGTTTTAATAATTTTCTCCCTTTATATTAAATCAACTTCATTAGCATCATCCTTCAAGATTACTGGCTAAAGCACTTTCAGGAAAGCGAAATTCTACATCAATGCCCAACTCAAGTTTTGTCCATTTTTCATCCATAGGATGTATTAGTATCTTACATAAAGATGCCTTATTTAGAATCTAATATTTATTTTATGCCTCCCTGTTGACAACCCAAGGCATTTGTTGGAGGGAAAAACAGCTGAACAAAGGGTCTTCTGTACATATTTCATGTTTGCTCACTACATCATCATGTGTGACACTGAATTATTGGTTTCAGCCAACATTGAAATGCCAAGAGAAAGGTTTTCTTCTCTTTTATCTTCATCCCTTGCTCTTGGTATTAAATGAATCACAACTTTCCAGAAAACGTGCGCCCAACAAAACATGATGGCTGGTATCCTGTTAGGTATTTATGTCATTACCTGACTTACAAGCACTTAAAAGTAAATTAAGATGTTGCACAACACTTGGATTCTCAGGAAAGATGCAGAGCCTACATCTCTAGGACCATTATGTAAATGGAGCCAACAGCATGTCCACTGCACCATGGCTCCCATGGGCACCAGAATGCTATGGGATTTGGTTTACAAATTCCCACTCCACAACAAGATATTGTGCAGGATGCCCCTATATATCTCAATGCAGTTCACCAGAAGAGCTGTGTATCTTTTCAGGTATGTAGCCAGTGATGCAGGATCCCAGTCTATGTGTGCTCAAGGGGTTGAGGGTAACATATACTGTGCTGGGGGCAGCTTTAATGATCCTGTAAGAAGGAGGCTTGGAAAGATCTGGTGCCCTTGAAATACTGCTTTGATGAGCTTCCATCTTTTATCATGCACCATTGAGGGAAACAGTGGTTCTATCTTATTGTGTATAAGTGTTGGGGTTCTGTGCTTCTACTGGGGGGTGAGCTTGACACTCCAGGAATCACTTTCCCCAATCCTTGATAGTGCACAGGGGGGCTGCAAGTGCCCACTGGACTTCTCCTCCATCTTGATAGGATGCAGTTATTGCCTTCTCTGATCCATGCTCTGTGGCCTTTTAAGAAAACATTGTGGTTCATACATGCACTTTGAGGAGAATGTTTCTCCTGAAACTCACAAGGAGGCAGCCTTGGTCCTGTTTCTCTGGCAGTGTGGCAATTGCAGCTCTGATCATTCCCATAAATGGCAGCAGTGGCAAATGGCTGATGGGAGGAGAGATTTACTCTGAGAAAAATTAGTTGTCAGGGCACTTGAGCAATGGGGTTTCCACCTCAAGTTGGCTAGGAAGTCATCTGCCACCTTAATTCTCTGTTTGTTGATTTAGTTATCATACTTGCATTTCACTTTTCTAGCAACAAGCCTGATGTAATGTACAAAGCTATCCTTCTCCCAACTCTGTTTTCGTAACAATCCTGTGTAGTAGATATGAAGTTTGGGCAGGTTCTGGGCTATTGTCTAGCCATTTTACTCATTAACAACAGAAGACCTGTGGTGCCTCAGACCAAAATTTATGCAGTCCCAAAATGTTCCCTATAATAATGGGGAAGCAGGACATGAAGATAACAGAGATCTCATAGAAGAGATTAAAATCTTGAAACTTTAGGGGGAAACACAAAACTGCAGTTGTGTCTGAGCACTCTGGTTAGTTGGGAATAAATCCCATTGCGCTCAGTGGGCCTAATTCACTGAGTTCCATGGGACATGTTCCCAAGGTAAAATGTAACATCTTGGGGACTGCACTGTAGATATCTTCCTTTCATGCATTGATTGATTCAATGGATTTCCTCTACCTGGAACTAACCCATACGGTTCAAGCCAATAAAAGTTCTGCCTTTCTTCTTTTCAGTAGCCTCAAGTGATTCACCACAAGGATAAACAATACAGGGTCTCCTTGCTTGATCCTGAACTAGGTTGATAAATAATTCCAGAAACTAATAATAACAGACTATTAATGTTTGGAATGTTGGCACCCAAATGTAGCAAAACTTCTTTGAACAACACACAGGATTTGATATTGCTGATGGCAGATAGTGGAAGTCAAAGACCACCCATTGAATAACCTTCTTGACCTTCGGTTGCCTTAAGCAACTTCACAAATGATTTAGCAAACAGCAGGGAAGAGAGTGACACCTTGACATTTTGGGCAAAGCAAGAACTGGCTTAGAGTTTGATGAACAGTGGCATATTTGCTGATGGTGGTGCTCAGAGTCACATTGGTTTCCAGTAGACAGTTTGTTGTGCTTCTGAGGTCCCCAGGAGAAAGCTGATGACTCCTCTGAAGGGATATCACTTGTGCTTGGTGGTGTTTTCTTTTTTTCTTTTTCCTTCTCCAGAGGACAGTCACAAGTGATCCATGTAAATTGCCGTTTGAGTGCAATCAATAGATGTGACAAGCAACCCAACTCTGGCATCCAGGGACATAATGAAGGTGTGACTGTATAAGCAGCTAACGGATAACAGCGCTATAGCAAATTATAGGGCAGTGGTGTATTGAATAAATGCAGTGAGAAATGAGCTGTGCCTCACAGGTCATGTTTTCCCCACTGCCAAAGTGTCTTTTGCACTTATCCTTTGTAATTGCAAGTGGCAGCAGTGCCCGGCTGAATACGATGGGGGGCAGGTGGTCAACCCTCATTTATTCTGCATTACAATGCAATTCATGCTGTTAACCACTCATCCAGTACATGAATGACCACCTCCCAAGTGGGCAAGACACCGGATCTCATTTAAATCAGAAATTCCCTCCGCTGGATGACTGAAATCGGCCAAATTATTCCATGATGTGCAATTTCTACTGAGAGTCACCACAGAAATGGAGCCTTTCTCCCATCATCATAACTAGTCTCTTTTAACATTTACCCATACCCAAAAAACAAACAAACAAAGCCTACCTCTTGTGAAGGGTGAGACATACCCCTAGCCAGGAAGTTTAATAAGATTATTAACTTGGTACATATGCTTATTAAGTTAATGATTTCTGCCAACAAAAATCAAGGGATGCTAATGGATGTTCACTGTGATTCTATAGCATCTTACAGTGTTTATTAGGATTGTCCACTCTAGACTTTTTTGTTGATTAAATGTACCTCTTTTAATTGACTTATCAATTAAATGAACTTATTAAATGTAAATGTTTCATATTATGAAAACCTCAGCATGGAATGGGATGCTGAAGGAGGTGAAAGAGTTCATAATTAGGTAAAAAGAAACCGGTACTTTTCATTGAAAGATAATGTTGTTACTCTCTGTGTAAGTGGGTTATGTGGAATGAAGGCCTAAATGACTTCCTGGCCATTTCCGCAGTAGACTGCTATAGTGCCCTTATTCCACTTTCAACATCCTATGGAATCCTAGGGTTTGCAGTTTAGAGAGGGGCCCCTCCCCTAAACTGCAAACCCCAGCATTCTACAGGATGTTGAAAGTGGAATAATGGCACTATAACAGTCTAGTGCGAAAATGGCCCCTCTCTCTGTGAAAAAATAGCAGGGCCCCAGAAACAAAAGAGTAGAAACTAAAATATAAGAACAAAACCACAATAAACCTGGATATGTCCATGGTAAATATCTTATTTTATCCTTTCTGGGCTCTGGACACATGGCTGCCTATAGGTGATACATACCTCAAAGGCTGGGATAGTGGCAGCTGGTAGCTCCTATGTCACTGTGGAAGTGAATCTGCTGTGGATTTGAGCTTGCAATTTTAAGGGCCCATCCACACATTAAGGAGCTATTTGGGTGAGATAGTTCAGCATCTTGGTTAGGTTCTTTCAACTTTAGACTAAACTCCTGAGTGGATTCACCTTACCACTGACATGGAAGCCATCAGCTGCCTTTTTTCAGACTGCAACTCAGTGGCATCTGATGTCTTCATCTCTAGATTTTAGCCCAGACGTTAAATAAGCTGTCTAAGTTGTGTGTATGTGTGTATGTGCCTTTAAGATGCCTGATAACTTAATTGTGACTCCATGGATTTTATAGAGTTTTCACAGAAACAAAATACTCAGAGGTGGCTTGCCACTGCCCTCCTCTGAAATATAGCTTACAGCGCTTCGTATTCTTTGGTGGTCTCCCACCCCAAATACTAACCGGGGCTGACCCTGCCTAGCTTCCAAATCAGACAGGATCTGGTGCCTTCAGGGTATTTAGACATATTTTGGGAATAGAGTTCAGAACCTTGGATAGCTCCATAAAAACCATGGCAACAATCTAGAGAAGATTTACTTTCCATCAGTCACTTTTGCTAATTTTCAAAGTATGTGTATGTGCATG
This sequence comes from Cyclura pinguis, assembly GCA_030412105.1. Lineage (NCBI taxonomy): Eukaryota > Metazoa > Chordata > Lepidosauria > Squamata > Iguanidae > Cyclura > Cyclura pinguis. The sequence goes on along the minus strand of CM059604.1, from coordinate 124,110,769 downwards.
TGTGCATATATATCCCTACAAATTTATTAAATGAAAAGCATGCAACATAGCCCATTGATTATTAATATTTCTGAATATAGCCCCCTCAAGAATCTTTTCTTTATTTAAGGAATGACATTTGAAATGAGCGTCAGCAGTTATGTTCTGAAATCTCAGCTCCCTGAGCTTTTCTGGCTTGATTCCCATTTATAGGTTTAGGGATTAAGTCTAACATTTGAACCTGATCAAAACAGAGGAGGAAAACTTAAGGCACTTTGTGGATTTAGTTGATATTTCATTATCACTGATCGATACTGCCTGCCATTTATGAGTTTATTTTTGCCCCTTTGAAATGTCAGATATTTTTTATTTATATGTTTCTCTGTTTGTCTTAGCTATGATATGTGTGGCATATGTCTTGTCCATTTAAAGCATTGTTTTTTTAAAAAAATCAGCCAATTTTTAGAAACAAAATTACTGAAAAGTCATTGAATTTTTTTACATCATTGTGTACATTTTTATTGTAGCATGAAAAAGCAACATCAGGGTTGGTGAAATGGGCTGTGTCTGTAAAGGAAAGCTATGTCTAATGCAAGGATGGGCAGTCTGTAATATTTGTAGAACCACCAGCAGTCTTGGGCAAAGTGAGACAATTGCCTCAGGTGGTAGACACTGGAAAGCAGCAACAAAAAGTTAGAGAGTGCTGTGTGTCACATGATTTGCTCTATACCCCTACCTCAGCTTCTGTCTTCAGTTTTGGTGAAAGATCCTATCATATCATCAATGTCCAAAAAAAATCCACTATCAATCCAGCCAGCTTTTGTACATGGAATGGGAAAAGGTGCCATCTTGGTTTTTTTCTTCAGCAGCACATCTCGGGATCGCACACAATGATTTAATGTTAGGTTATTGTGCCCTTGTGCTTATGCACTTCCTATTCCTCCTCCTCTTTCTCACTTCTTTGGCACATTTCACTTGACTAGTAATTTCTCGTTTTCTTTTCCTCCCGAAACATAGTGTACCATTATGTCTACACTAACAAAACTGGGCATGAATAATGTTGGTGCTCCCAACTAGAGTAGATCCACTGAATCAATGAGATTTATGTACTGGTACGTTTAGTCTGCAGAAGAGAAAGTTAACAGGGGACATGATAACCATGTTTAAATATTTGAAGGGATGTCATGTCGAGGAGGGAGCGGGCTTGTTTTCTGCTGCTCCGGAGACTAGGACAAGGAGCAATGGACTCAAGCTGTAGGAAAGGAGATTCCACCTGAACCTCAGGAAGAACTTCCTGATGGTCAGAGCTGTCCAGCAATGGAATATGGTGCCTCAGAGTGTAGCGGAGTCTCCTTCTTTGGAGGTTTTTAAATAGAGGCTGGATGGCCATCTGTCGGGAGTGCTTTGATGTGGGTTCCTGCATGGCAAGGAGTTGGACTGGATGGCCCCTGTGGTCTCTTCCAACTCTATGATTGTATGACTCACTATTTTACAACTGATTTGATGGGCTTATTTTAGTTGGTGCTGGCAATTAGATCCAAGCCTATGGTTTTCTCCAGCCCTTAAAACATATGTCTACAATGGTGCTCACCACATGATACCTGTCTCCCTCCTGGAGTGTGTCAGTCTCCTCATCTTAGTTCTCAGATTTGGGGAAAGCCTTGTTTGCCACCACCAAGCTTTAGCAGGCCGGCATACTTATATGATGGAAGAGGTAGTAACATCTTTCTGGTAGTTGTTCCAGGCCATTATTCCAAGTCATTGTTCCAGATCATGTGGAGTATGTGTGTGGAGCTCTGCCTTCCTCATGGCTAGCTCATTGTACTAAGGAGTGGAGGGGAGACACTTGAATAAGGAAGCACAGGATACCAACTTTCACAAAAAGTACAACCGCTGGCAGAATCCAGAGTTACGCTGCTGTAATGAAATGATGTAATGTAGTGGTTTGAGTGTTGGACAACCACACTGGGAGACCACGGCTCAAATTCCTGGCCATGGAAACTCACTATGTGATCCTGGGCAAGTCATACTGTCTCAGCTTTAGAGGAAGGCCCTTCTGAATAAACGCTCCCAAGAAAACCCAGTGATAAGGTTGCCATAGATCAGAAATGACTTGAAGGCACACAACAGCAAATGCCCCAGTTTCCCATTCCTGTAGGAGAGAGGAGTGGGTAAGAGACGGGCTTTCAGCTGATGCTTGACAATAGGAAGGTGGTCACTTTTCTTGAGATGATACAAATATAGAGGGTCAGGAAGGTTTGAGGATGACCTAAACAACATCTGTGCCTGCTGTTTCCTCCTATGGATGCCCACCCTCTCTGTGCAGGTTGTCAAACTGAAGTGATTTCATTTTGAGTTTTACAGCTCAGGTGCAGAAAAATGTATATTTAACATGGTTGTGTGGGAGATGGAAATGTTCAAGAAAGACTGGCAGAGGAGGCATGGGAAGTACCCATTTCTTGTCAGTCGTCTGTCTTGTATACCCTTCCTTATCTATCTACCCACACATATCTCTAGGAGGGAAAACAGAAGTCTGAGCCCCTAAGTTTTCCTCTCGTAGTGTGGTTTTGCCTTGTTAAACTGTAAGGGAAGCCATTTCCATAATCCACCAAGTACAAATCCCCATGGACAGTTTTCTTAATTCTTGATAATCTTCATTTATGGAATAAAGCAATGAGAGCAAACCAGAATTTCACAGTGAAAGCAAAAAGACTATCAAAGCAACATCTGCTGCCCACTTGGCACCTCTTACTTTTTCTAGCTTCTTGCTATAAGTTGTTGTTTTGTACCTTCAAGTCATTTCTGATTTTTGGTGACCCTATCACAGGGTTTTCTTGGCAGAATTTGTTCAGAGGGGGGTTGTCCTTGCCTTCCTTTGAGGCTGAGAGAGTGTGGCTTGCCCAAGGTCACTTAGTAGGTTTCCATGGCAGAGCATGGATTTGAATCCTGCTCTCTCAGGCCATTTTCCACATGGGCTTAAAGAAATGGTGCAGAGCGTCCTCCAGGGAGGACGTCTGCACCTGGGAGCGGACTGGGTTGGATTTACTTAGTGTAGTTCCACATCTCAGCCCCCTCCAGAACGACCCGAAGTGGTCATCCAGTGTGCTTTTGAAAGACCACTTGAAACAGGTCTTTCAAAAGCACGGAGCGCGCCACTCCATGCCCGTGCTCCGGTGCAGATTTGCAGGCTCACACCAGTGAGCTCTGCCGGGGGCAGGTTTTAGGCTGGCGAGCTTCAGTGGTTGGTGGAGAGCCTCGACCAACCGGAAGCTGCCATTTTCATCCCCAGAGCAGTGCAGAGCGGCGGCCATGCACTGCTCTGGACCAGCCTGGACTCAAGCGTGGAGCCAAGAAGTCTGGTAAGTACCGGCACGGGGCGATTCCCTCGCCCCGTGTTGAAATGGCCTCAGTGTCCTAGTCCAACACTCAAACCACTACATCATTCTGTTTCTGCTTTCTGTAAGCAGGTGGTGTTAATGGACAGCAAACACACCATTCCTTCTCCTACCCTTTTTAATTTGCCTTTTGTTAAGTGAATGTACTCCTCAAGGATCCAACCCTTATGCTCTAAGGTTCCAGACTGGCCACATATCCTAGGATATGTTTAGGGATCTTTTAATGAGATATTCCTTGTCTAGTTCTTCAGGCAAGCCAACCTCCCTAAAAAAAGTTGGGAGAATTTGTGTGCACTTGAAAATAGGGGGGCGTCACCCCACTCTTTTTTATTGGGGAGAGGAGGGAATGAATCATTCTGTGATGGGGGAATTATGGTCCACCTTCAGTCTTGTTGAACAGCACTAGGGCTAGAATCTTTGCTGTAAATTCCCTGTTGCTCTCCATCCTATCAACATGACTTTATAGTCTAGATGGGACAATTGCAAGAATCGGCAAAGTGTGGCCTGGTACCCTCAAGGATGTTTTTGTAGCCTGTCCCACACCCTGACTGTCCTTTATTTGGCAAAAAAGGGTGAGTTATCTCTCCTGGAAGCCTCCAGGACTAGACACAGTCTGCAAACGGGTCCCAGCCCCCACCCCCTTATTGTATGTTTTAAAAACTGCCACTTTTCTAAAATCAGAAGTGGACTTTCACTTATCTCCTGATTTGTGTTGTATTTTAAGAAATCCATGTAACTCTCAGGGGGTTCCAGAGGTGGAAAATTGCCCCTGGATCTATTGGTGTTGTCCACCCATGGATTGTTGCAATGGGCTCTTCGTAGGGTTTTAGAATTCCCATTGATCTGAAAACCAGCAGTGAGAATGTTGGAGGGCACAAGGGTTCCAGGAAAGTATTGCAACTGCTTCTTCACTGGTGTTTACCAACTGATTTCCAATCCAGTTACAATTCAGAATGACTGTGATGACCTTTAAAACCCTGAATGGCTTATGTCCAGGATACCTCTGAAAATGCCAGAAGTCAGAACCACTTATGCCATAGCATTTCCTGTCTCTATGTATGGGTGTGAAAACTGGACAGCAAAGAAAGATGACAGGAAGAAAGTCAACTCATTTGAAATGTGGTGCTGGAGGAGAGTTTTTAGACCACTAAAAGGACAAATGAACGGGTTCTAGAACAAATCAGGCCTGAACCCTCACTAGAAGCCAAGATGACTAAACTGATGCTTCAGTACTAGGCATATCATGACATGATGTGACTCACAAGGAGCAATGGATTCAAGCTGCAGGAAAGGAGATTCCACCTGAACCTCAGGAAGAACTTCCTGACAGTCAGGGCTGTCCGGCAGTGGAATATGCTGCCTCGGAGTGTGGTGGAGTCTCCTTCTTTGGAGGTTTTTAAGCAGAGACTGGATGGCCATCTGTCGGGAGTGCTTTGAGGGTGTTCCTGCATGGCAGGGGGTTGGACTGGATGGCCCCTGTGGTCTCTTCCAACTCTACATTTCTATGATTCTATGAAAAGATGGCAATGCTCCATAAAGTGAAAGGCAGTAGGAAAAGAGGAAGACTGCACTACAGGCAGATTGATTCAATCAAGGAAACCATGGCTCTGAGTTTGCAAGATCTGAGCAGGGCAGCTAATGACCTTAATTGGAGGTGTCTTATTCATACTGTCATCACAAGTCAAAGTTTGTTTGATAGCAAACAGCAACAACAACATATGCATGCATATGCACACACACACACACACACATTTTGAAGGCAACACTCTAGCCGTGAGATTCCTCCCCTTTTGACACTTCCTGTAGATGTTGAGATTTGACCCTAGGATATTTGGCATGATAGATATCTAGTTTATCAGTGAGCTGACCGTGTAGTTATATCCAAGCCTGTTAGTAACAGTCGTCAGATAAGGTGCAAACAAGGAATGGTTTCTTATACAAAAGTAGAGAAGAATGCATTTGAGTAAGAAATGCACCTATTGTCTTGTCTAGGAGCCCGATCTTCCTTTGCACCTGTCAACTCTTGTTTTTAATACACCAGCCATCTTTAAAATCATGCCAGAAATACTGAAGAGTGCTCTGATAATGGCCACATGGCAACCTGAACACAGATTGTATGGCCAGACTTTCAGATAAGCAGGAGGCCCTGGAGTCTCTGGGATTTATAACATCAAAAGGCTAACATGGGAATTGCATTTGCCATTGAAAAACTGATTGCACATGTGAGTTTGAAATCTGTGCAACTTCAGCCTTCCTCTTCCCTTATTAAAAGATCACCTGCAAAAGCCATTCTAGTTCGTGTAATACAGCAGCACCTGATGATATTAATCATGCCATTCCGCAGATTGGAAATAAGAATTATGCCACTTTTCTTGAGAAAATTAAATTTTTGACATTTAAAATAATATATTTACCAAGGTAGTTGGAGAAAGGCTGTCACTGAAGCTATTTTCTGTCTGTTAAAAGGCACGCTTTAGTGTAAAAAATTGGTTTTGTCTCCAGCGCCACAAAAGCGTGGCCAACATTGATTCTATTTAACATTTTATCAACTGAACTGGAGAAGAGATATTACCTCTTTGAGTACCAGCCAAAGGTCGTGTGGCTAATGCTGACCTCTGTCAAACATTACACATTGTACAGGAAGGATGACAATTATTGTTCTACTGTATTTTGCCAGACACTGGGGGTCACAGCAATGGAATGGTTATGTTGTCCCACAGCAATCATTCAAAGCTTGTTTGCCTCTACTGTGTGCAAACTTGCTCAGGTCAAACGTAGCTGCTGTGTTCAGTAAGTGCTGGAGGTATGGCTTTCATGGAGCTGATTTGTTTGGCTGGCTGTTTTCTTTGTGTGTGTGTTTTATTAAGAAAAAAACATTTTTTAATTTAGCAAGGTGAGTGCCCATTGTACACAGGGCAGATTGTGAGACTGTGTTGCCAAACCATGTTCTCACCATCAGACATTGTAATAATAAGCTTCCCCAAGGCACAGATTTATTACAGTTATCATGTAGGGCTGCTTGAAATTTCCACTGTATTTTGTCTGTCCCTGTTGTCTCAGAACATGCATTGCTGGTAATGATATTGTATTTCCAAATAATATGGGGCACTCTCTGTATTCTCCAGAAGTGAGGCATGTGGTGTTACTCATGTTTCAGAAAAAATGCGTAGTGATCTTGGGAACAGATGGGGGAAAATCTCACAACTTTGCTTTTCTGCCTGTCTAATTTATTTTTACATCCCACATTCATTTTTGTTTTGTTTTATTTTTTTTTATTTTATTTATACCCTGCCTTTCTCCCAGCTTGAGACCCAAAGCAGCTTCCAATACGCTAAAATGAGAAAAAGTTGAAAACCTGATAATAAAAAAAGTTAAAACACAATTTTAAATGTTGTATTAAAATGCTATTCATTTTTAAAAAGTGTAAAATCATTTAGAAACATAACAGTAAAGTTAAAATATAGCACACACTAATAAAACTGATTTTCTGCAGTCAGTTAATCATTAAATGTCTGTTTGAATAGAAAGCTTTTGCCTGCTGGTGAAAGGACAGCAGAGGAGGGGCCAGCCTAATTCTCCCATATAAAGAAATTCCACAGCTTGGGAGCAGCCACTGAGAAATCTCCTTCCTGTGCCCTCACCTGATGAACCTGTGACAGTGGTGGGACCAAGAGAAAGCTGTCCCCAAAGGATCTTAAGATCTTAAGCAGCTTCACATAGAGATACAATTTTTCAAATAGTCTGGATCTGAGCCCTACACCAATCTTTTCACCATAATCAGCACTTTCAATTTTCATTCCAAACATGAGGAAATCTGTGAATTTCATTGAGATCCTCAGAAATTAACTGCACTAGCTAAATTCAGGAAGTACAGCTATTCCCAGCATCCTGTTGTTGTTGTTAAGTTGTTCAAGTCAACTTCAACTTACGCTGACTCTGTGAATGAGGGACTTCAAGTTACCTATCATGAACCATCCTGCTCACATCTTGCAGCTTCAGGGATGTGTCTTTCTTGATTGAGTCTATCCATCTGTAATGCAGTCTTCCTCTTTTCCTACTGCCTTCCACCTTACCAAGCATTATTGTCTTTTTTTTTTTTTTTAGTGAGTGATGTCTTCTCATGATATGGACCAAGTAAAACAGCTTTACATTGATCACCGTGGCTTCTAAGGAGAGTTTAGGCTTGATCTGTGATAGGACCCATTCATTTGTCTTTTTAGTAGTCCAGGATGTCTGTAAAACTGTTCTCTAGCATCACATTTTCAATAGGTTGATTTTCTTCCAACCAGCTTTCTTCAAAGCATCCTGTACCTGTCTGCTATGTAGGTGAAGAGCCTCTCAGAAAAAAAGAGGTAGCAAACCTAACTCAGTGCTAGCATTGCTGAAATACACAGGGATTCAAATCTGAGCTTTTAAGAGTTAATCACTCAAAACTCTAGGCTTGGGTTGGTGAATCTGCCAGTTTTGGCTTCTTCCACATTCCATTGCTTAAAAAAAAACTTTCTTTCCATCCCAAATATGAAAATTATCATCAAAAATGAACTGAAATGAAATTCTTGTGATGCATTTCCATTTAGTGATGCATATACGCTTTTTAAGGCAATGCATACAGAAGCATCCTGGGATCAAGCAATAGTATCAGTCCAGAATTGCAGTATTTGGACTAGGCCTGTTCAGTCTAGTGGCCATATATTCAGTGATGGATGATGCTTTCATGTCAGAGGGGTGGAGAATCACCTCTGGAGTTCAGTTTAAATTTTGAATCAGCTCTCCATGGTCTGAATCTGTTTTGGGCCCAAGGTTCAGCTCCATTGGTAGATCCTTTAAATATTGGACTACAACAGTGGATTCAGGGCCACACTTCTTTTATTCTGCTTGTTAGTAATCCAACACCCAGTGTTCTCTTCTGTCACTGAAAAAAAAAACTGGCCTGAACTGGAATGCACATAATTCATGTGCACATTATTCAGCAAGCTGGGTTGTGCATTTGATCCAGTCCCAGCATCTTAACCATGATCCTCAAACATAGGATTCTCAAAATAGATCATGGGACATTTAACCTTGGGAGAATCTCCTGGAACTTGGAGGCATGGGACAAGTTGTTCAAACAATCTGAGGATCTGAAGATATATAATATAAAATAAGGATGGGGAGAGAAGAAAAACAGATAATAAAAGACATCTGCTGAGAACAATAGCTTCCAGACTAGCTGATAGAAGAAGACAGAATCTCTTATCACAATGAGAACCTCTGCTATTTTTAAAGCAACTTAATTACTAGTTTGGGAGGGGGAAATATAAAAAGAAAAATACAATTCTTTTGTAGTGCAGTGTGTTTTCTTACATGCCCGTGTCCACAATAATGGGCCACTGTGAGATAAATGCATTTTAATTACTGCTACTTTTTATTCTATGTCAGCAGTGAGATCATAAAGAACATGAGAGCTTTTTTTAAAAGTGTAATTTAAATATGTACTATGATTGTTTATCAATAAAACCCACAGAATACAAGATGAGATGTAGTGGTGTTAAGCTGTAAACATTGACCAGCAAATTAAAGTTATAAAATATGTACAAACTACACAACCACTCATGATTATTGAACTATGCATGTCCTTGCCAGCTAAGCTGTCAGTAAATATTTTATCAGACACACACATTTAAGCTGGTCCAATTAAAGTTTAAAAAACACTTAATCAACATGCTGTTACATCTGGATGGAAAACAAAACTAACAGCAATTATCATTTTAAGATACACTGCACAATGCATGACTTTACCCCAAGTGGAACTGGTGTCGAAAATCAGATGCCTCCGTGGTTCACACTACTGAGAGAGAAAGAAAAGAAAATGCTTTGGTAATTAAAATTGTAATGACTAGTATAGCTTCCCATGTTTCATTCCTAAATGCGAATTTCAAATAGAGAGTTACATTTTCTTTCCACTGTAGCACAGTGCTAGCCACTATTGTTACCCTAAGAGATTGGGGACATTGGGGTCCACCCGCAATGCCAGCGTCTCCTTAGAATTTGGGGAATTCTCCTCCATTGTGGTTTATTATATCTACCTGCCACAATCAAAACAGTGTTTACTGTTGTAACATCCATTCTTTTTTCCCCTTGCATTATGCCAACTCTTTCCAAGTTGATGTTCTCCAGATGCAATGGTCTACAACCTCCATCTTTCCTATTGCTGGCTCTGATGCCTGTTGGGTGACGGGAACTATAGTGCAGGTCATCTGGGGGCCAACTGGATTAGGAAAGACTGCATATTCGATTTTATAAATCTATTCCATTTCATAAATCTAAAGTTGATAGGTTTGCCTTAGGGTCACCATAAGTTGGAAATGATTTGAAGGCAAACAACAACAACAACATTCAACAACATATCCCAGAAGTCTCTGGGGCTAGGCTGATTGGCCATTTAAAGGCTGTTTCACTTCCCTGATCTGATTTGGAGCCCAAGAGCCTTTTTATAAAATTGGAAGCAACCTACTGGTAACTTTTGGTTTTGAAAAACTGATGCATATGGCCCACCACATTCTGGAGGAAGGTGAAAATTGTCCCAAGACTCTCTGAAGTTGTCTACCCTTACCCTAATGTTTGAAACTGTCTATCTGTTCAGGAACAGGGAAGGAAAAACATTTGTTTGATTCATATTACCATGTGAATTTACCTTTGGTCTTTCAAACCAACTGGACTTAGTTATTTTTTGAAAGCTGTGTTAGGGTGGATAAACAGACCACATCTTACCATACCCCAGATGGACACGGGTCTGATATGAACCCCCAAACACAAGGTAGGAAGGTAGAAAAGAGACAGGCAGACAGACACACACACACACAACTTTGGCCAAAGGATCCCAGGTAGCATTATTTATTCTTTCAGGCTTCCCTCCTTACAGGATTTTTATGTTTATATTAAAGAATGCTTACAGGAAAGAAAAGATTCATGCATCAGCATTTAGCAGAGTCACAGCTTGTGCACTTGTTACGTTCTATCTGATCTTTAACGTTCCTAAGTCTACATGATCCTGTTACATCCTAGGTCATTCTCAAGAGTCCTTCACTTGTCCATACTGATTATAAACAGGAGCAGAACAGAATAAATAATTCTAAAGCAAGGTTGTCTGATAAGCTACAATTGTCTGAACTATCAATTAACATTACATTAAGTGATTAACAGTTATGAATTCTCCACTAAATTTCCAAGCTTAACAGCTGGACGTCACCAAATTTTGAAATGGAGTTCTGCAATTAAAGAATGTGTATATTGAGGAAAGTGCACAGAAGAAGTATGTAGCTGTGAAAACTCTATTAAAATGCTATGTTGTTATCATTTTACAGCTAAAATGCACATCGTACTAAGGTTAGAAACATAATTAATAATAGAATTAAAAGCAGTTAAAAGCTTGAACATTAAAAAGAAAATAAGAAATAAGTAGTATGGCACATTCTTAAAGGCTCTTTTCCACTGAGCAAGCAGCCTTCAAAAGTCTGCTGAAACAAAAAGGAGAACTGCTTGCAAAATATGAACATTCAACCAAAGTGTATGTATTAGAAGACATATACAGTGGACCCTCCGTACCTACTGAGTTCAGTTCTAGAACCCATGACTACTGGCAAAAATAAGTAAGTAATTAATTAAATAAATAAATAATTTGAATTATCAGGTTCCATATTATTGAATGGCATCAATATGCTTGTGGATGCTTCAGCACATCCACATTTGCATTGCCACCATTTTATGCATAGGATGCAACACTCTGCAGTTGCTGGATCCAGAGGGTCCACTATATACACAATGTATAAACATATGCCTGCAAGTTTGTTTAAAAAGTCAGAAAATTCAGAGCTGGAGAAATGAAAAATTAAGAAAAATCAAAATTGACATTCTGACATTCATTCATCCCTATGAATCAGGAATTTGGTGTAGTACAGCTCTTTCTTCAATGTATCACCTCAGTCTGTAGAGACAAAGAGGGATCACTGATAAATGCTTCTCTACATCAAAACCATCCTGTCTATAGAAACCTAGCATTTTAAGTAGAAATGATTTTAGCTTAGACGCCTTTTGGACATGTTAGTCTTTGAAATGCAGGGGTATTTTAATAAAGAAGCACATTAAAAATTGTGATCCTTACCCTACTCTTTTTATGATGCATGCAAGGAAAACCTGTATTACATGATACATAACATATAGTTTCATGCTGATTCACAGAAACAGATGAAATGAGTAAGTACCTTTTCAGTTCCTTATATACCTGGGTAGATAATCCAAAGGACTGAATTCTCCTATATGTGCCTGTACAAATTTTGTGATTGTGGAGGTGGGTCTTCTCTTGGTTCTGCTATCCTCACTGGCTTGTTTGGCAGGAACATGGAAGAGGATTTTCTTAGTGGCTGTCCAAGTCACTGGAACTGCCTTCCTAAAGAGTTTAGACTCCTTTGTTACTCTCCTTGTTGTCCTTCCACAAGTAGGTAAAGACTCTTTTTATTCTGAGAGGCTTTAGGGAAACAGGCTGTTTATATAGAAAGGGCTTTTAATAGTGCTGGAGTTTAGGGTTTCCAAGGTGAAAAGTGGAGATGGCTCTTATACCTTTTATGGTTGGGCAGAAGAGGAAATTTCAGCAATGTCTTGCTTGTCACACAACCAAACAACACTGGCTGAAATGCCTTCTTCTGCCCAACAATTAAAGGTGTAGGAGCCCTCTTCAGTTTTGGCAGCCCTATGAGTCTGTTTCCAAGTTGAGGGAAGTAACAGTCCCATTATATTCTATACTCGTCAGGCCTGAAGCACTATGTTCAGCTTTGGGCACCTCATTTTAAGAAGGGTATAGATAAGCTGGAGGGAGTTCAGAGAAGGGCAATAAGGTATGGAAGTATGGAGAACTAAATATATGAGGACAGGCTGAAGGAACTGGGCATGTTCAGCTTGGTGAAGGGAAGACTGAGGGATGACATGACAGCACTCTTTAAATACTTCAAAGGCTGTCACAGAAAGAAGGGTGCAAGCTTCTTCTCTGTTACTACACAAGGTAGGACTAGGTCTAATGGTTTAAAGTTGCAGGAGGATAGGTTTCAATTGGATATTAGAAGGAACTTCTTGAGAGTAAGAGTGGTTTGGCAATGGAACCAATTTCCTAGAGAAGTGGTGAGATCTCCTTCTTTGGATGTCTTCAGAAAGGGGCTGGACAGCTACCTGGACAGCTCTGAGAATACTTTAGCTGGAGATACTACACTGAACAGTGAGTTGTACTTGATGACCTGTGAGGTCCCTTATAACTCTACAATTCTGTGATTGATTCTATGGGCATGTTCACATTTTTTTTAAAAAAATTATAGAAACAATTTAGTTAACATTTAACAACTTTTCAGATGTTTTACCTTCTAAAAATTCTGTTTCTTTTTTAATTTCCATACACTCTCTTGAGTCCCAGTTCTAGTGAAATATAGAATAGAAGTATAAAAACAACTTATAGCTCTTTGCCATGAAGCACTGGTATTTTTAAAATCACCCAGAGTCACAAAGATGGAAAACATCTTGTAGGTCATCTAGTCCAAACTTTTGCTTGATACAAGAAATCTGCAAGGTCCAGGAAATCCTGAGCCATATAACAGATAGTTGTCCAGATCCTTGTTGAAGACCACTTGTGAGAGATCTCATTAATCCTGCAGGTAAGTAGTAACAATTTTAGACTGCTTATACTTTACAAATAAACATTTCCTCAAACATTCAATCAGAATCCATCTTCCTGTAACTTACACCCTTTAGAACTTATCTTGCATTCTGTGATGGCAGAGAACAAGCATTTGGCCTCTTTTATGTGACCAGTCATTCAGTAACCATATTTGAGCAATGCTATCATGCCTCCTCCCCACAGTCTCCTATCTTCTTCAAACGAAACATACTGTATTCCTATATGTATCAGATTTGTTTTCCATGATGTTGATTATCTTATTACCTTCAACAAAACATGCTTCAATTTCTGTGTCCCCAAATTACTGGAGAACCTGGAAAGTTAATGCTGAAGAAGAATAAGTAAGGGTCTTTCTGCTCTACACTGTTATAGTGCTATTATTGAGTGCCAAAGAGCTCTCTGGCTGAGATTTCTAAATGCCCTTCCCTAAACTGCAAACCCCAGGATTCCATAGGATGTTGAAAGTGGAATGATAGCACTATTAACAGTGTAGTGTGGAAATGGCCTAAGATGACACACTGAAATGACCACAACTGAGCAGCAGTAGGATGATGCTGAACTATTGGTAGCTTCAGTATATCCTTTTATTCATTCTTCTTCAAAGTAATTTCCCTAGCTTTGTCATAAGCCTATTGTGAAAGTCATATTGGCGAAAATGGCTGTATTTCCAATATATGAGTGTTGCAAATGCTTTTATCTCTGGAGTGGCTCTGGAAGTGGGTGGGGGGAAGAGAGAATTAAGCCATTGTTAGTCTTATATCTTGTTATGTTTTAAGCCACTTCTCTCAGCTTAATGGGGCATTTTGTATTTGCTTTTAATCTTTTTGGCAAAATCTCCCTTAAGTTTGCATGAAAATGTGGGGTACAACTCAACTAAACAAAGAGCTGCAGTTGATGCCCAACAACAGTGTTCTAATTCTGAAAAACACCCCAGAATGCAAAACAAAACAAAACAAAAATTCAAAATTCAAGGACCTCCTTCGAAATGAATACAGATAATATATGAATCAAGTGGTTGCGAGATCCTTTCATTGACATTCTACCAGCAGAAAGAGAGGTTAACTTTGTCAAATTATTCATTGTGATTTATTCATACAGCTTCACTAATCTCTCCAGTACTCAGCCTTTCCTGTCTTATCTGCTCCTGGAAGTGTGGACTCTTTCTGTCTTGGTCATATTTCATCATATTTGCCATTTGTGTGATTATTGACATATAATTTTACAAGATGATGTAGAAAACAGGACTGTATGCACTATAGTTTGCCTGATTAGAGATTCAAACAAACAGAGAATCATGGAATTTTATAGAGCTGGAAGAGCTCTTGGAATTTGCCACAAGGGGTTTAAAAAGCTCAAAGATGTGCTTAGACGACAAATGGCAAGTGCAGACATGCGGTGACATGTACATAAGTGCTTCTGTCTAAAATTTTAGACCATCTTTCAGCAAATTTTAAACTATACGTTTAGAGTGTTTTGGAAGACATGCTGCCTCAAGAGGTGAAAGACATCTGTTTCAAATAGCACATGATTATACTCATCTATATATTTTTCATTTAACATGCTTTGTTTTGTGAAAGACACTAGAAGATAAACATGGGCTTAATTTGCTGGTTTGATTGCTGAGACAACCATCTCTGAGGAAAGCCTGTTGTGGGAGAGAAAATACATTAATAATTTCCTTTAATTAATAATAATAATTAATTAATAATTTCCTTTAATGTCAAGTTTGATGCTCTGTCTCAAATAAGGTTGCTTAAGCAGCATTAGGAATGTGAACACTAGTCAGTTTCATTTTTCATGCATTTTTCAGAATCACACAAACATTCCAGTCTTATTTCACTTCCTGATCAGGTTGTGAAACTTCCCCACCTAGAGATTCATAAGTATATGGATGCACAGTTTTTCCTATGCAGGCCTGACAGCAGAGGGATGAAGAAGTGCTTGTCCTCTCACCATGTACTTCCCTTGGGTAGGTGGAGTCAGAGCTTGCCATGCCTTTGGTGCCTTGCATTAGGGCTACGTGACTGAAAATAGTACAGGATGGTGATTAAACAAATGAAATATGAGCCATAAAATCCTTGGGCTTTTCTGCACTACACCATTATAGTGCTATTATTCCACTTTCAACATCCTATGGAATCCTGGGGTTTGCAGTTTAGGGAGGGGCATTTAGAATTCTCAGCCAGAGAGCTCTTTGGCCTCAGTAAACTACAAACCCCAGAATTCCACAGGACATTGAAAGTGGAATGATAGCACTATATAGTGTGAAAAGGCCCAAGTTGACTTATATTTGAATTAAGACATGGATTTGCCATTTTTGTTAGTTCACCCATCCAATGAAGGGAGAATATATTCTTCAGTCCAGAAGGAACTTAGAAGGACTTCTGAGTTAAAAACAAGCAACATGCTTCAAAAAGGAATTAGGAAGAGTAACACATGTTGTTATATTCATGGGCTTGACCTTGTGAATTTCATTACCATATTTACTGGCGTATAAGACACACTTTTTTCTCCCCCAAATAGCCCTTAAAAATGGGGTGTGTCTTATACACTGAGTGCTCATTGGAAGCTCTCCTTTCACCGCCCCCACCTGCTGAGGCTAAATGCATATGAAAGGGAGGAGGTGAAAGGAAGACTCCCATTAGGCTCCACCGCACTAGCTCTGCCCCCAGACTCTCCCCTGCCTTTTCTAAGCATAAAGAAAATACCTAGAAGAAGACAGGAAAGGGTCTTGGAGAGCCTGGCGCTGGCGCTGACTCCGCCCCCTGGACCTTCTGAAGCTTTTTCTAGGCATTAAAAATGCTTAGAAAAGACAGAGGAGGGTCTGGGGAAGCCCCATGCTGGCGCTGGTTCTGCCCCGGGAGCCTCTCCTGTCTTTTCTAGGCATTTTCTTTATGCTTAGAAAAGTCAGAGAAGGGTTTGGGGAAGCCCCGCGCTGGTGCTGGCTCCGCCTCCAGAGCCTCTCCTGTTATTTCTGGGCATTTTCTTTATGCCTAGGAAAGGCAGGTGAGGGGCTGGGGGGCAAAAAGAGTGCTGCCTCAGACTTCTCCAGATGTCCCCCCTCTTTTTTATCCATTTTGCCTTGGTGGAGAAAACTCTCACTGAGGTGAAATGGAAGGGAACAAGAAAACTTGCTGCCATAGTAAAAATGTTTTTCCCAAAAAGTAACCACCAAAAATGGGGTGCATCTTATATGTAGGCAAATACGGCATTAGCAAGGTGCCTGCTTGCCTCCTCTCCCCATTCTCCCCATCCCATTTCCTGGCCTTTTGCCAGGCACACTGCTTTCCTTCTTTGCACCCTGTCCAAAGGCAAGCAGATGAGAAAGGGAAAGGTTCGCATCGATGCAAGGCCTTCTCCCTCCATTCGCCTGCCTGTCGCCCATGCACTCAGAAAGAAGGCAAGGCACATGGGCAACAGGCAGGTAAATGGAGCAGGGGGAAAGTGTTTCCTCTCCATTCGCTTGCCGGTCACCTACATGGACAGAGCTTGGACAGCTTGGACATGGGGGACCAGCAGGATCTGAACCTATTGGGCATACAACTCAGTTCTAGGTATGTCTATTCAGAAAGTATTAATTTTAAATTGAAATGGGGATACCTGGCAGGGTATTAAAAGCTTAGATACGTTTAAAGCATTTCCTCTTATCTCTGATCTCTAGCTGGGGATGACAATAGATGTGCACTGGGCAGAAGAAATACTGTCTTCCTTTATGTAAGTATAGAAATTCCAACTCTTATCTCCAATAAGTGATAGCACAAATAATCAGATATAAGAATATTAGTGGTGGGCAGGGCCTGTAGAATAAACTAATGGGGAAGGTCCTATGGGCTCTGATTTCCCCATCCTTGTTTCACTGCAACACAGGACCACAAAGCAAGTCCTGGCTTTGCTGAAATGAAGAACAACCACTTGCAAAGAAAAGCTAATAAGCCAACATTCCTCTCGGAAGTAAACTGTAGAAAACCACAGCAGAGTACCTTCTGCTTAGCAATGTTCAGTATCATTTCTGCATCTGCAGTAAAATGTGGTCCTTTACAGGCAAACATCCTCAAATAGACTCCAATGCCAAAGCTATACTGAAGCTGATGGCACTGCTTTAATATGGCCAGACTGAATGGGAGATAGGACCCCTGAGCCTTTAACGGTGGCTTAGAAAAGGGGTATTCAGCAGGAGCATACCTGCACAATCAGAAGCGTCTGCCACAATTCCCTCTGCCAGACAGAGAAGCCTCTAAAGAGGAATGTTATCACTAGAGTTTACAAAACCTCAGCTTGCATTTCCCTATTCAGATGAACCTGCTCTTACCAGACTGCGAGAAAGAATGTAGAGATTTTTATATATATAATAACTACAGGGACGCTGTCTTTATGTGTGCTTTTTGTTGATTACATTTAAAAAGTCATCTCAAGTTAATGCATCTTTACTTTTTAACAGCGCATTTTGTTTTATGCTAAGCAGAAGCCCCCAAAAAAGACTCTATTAATGAAGATGGTTTAATGCCTATGCATTGTTATAATGGACTCCTTTGTTCTACACTTTCTGTCTGTGTCATAGACTAAGTCATTAATCAATGGGTGCTGAAAAATAATTGTCTAGTTCTTTACAGTCATCCATTGTTGAAACATTTGGAATTTTAAGATAAAGATGTACTGTCTGTTCTGAAAAAAAAATATAGTTTAAGATTACCCTTCATGGAAGTGTGGGCATATTGTTAGAAATGCAAAGCAGATGACCTGGTTTTAATGTGTTTTAGTGCACTGTTGTTCAATTGCCTATTCAAATTGTGCTGGAAAAGTTGACTTCATTAATGTCATGAAATAATGATTTTATGTGTTATTTTATTGTACTGGCACATTCATTAAATGGAAAAGCATCCAGGAATTAGACAGTGCTTAACAACAGGATAAGACCTCTTCTCTCTCCTAATAATAACAACAATAATAAGAACAATAACAACAACATTTAGTCTATTTCTATTCTGATCCTATGCAGCATTAAGTCCACTGAAAATAATGGGCTTTGCTGTGTCAGAATTGTTGTTAGATTGCAGCTTTAATATTGTTTTAAAAGCATCTCTGTTTGGGTTTCTGCCTTCAAGGCATCTATAAACATGTGTGGCATCTTCATCAGTGATTACAAAATTGCTGGGAACACATGGCCACACAAAACTGTTTTAGTGTCCAGGTAGAAATGGCTTCGCTGAATGTTGCTGATCAGAATTTGCTGAAAAGGAAGCTCCCTTGCACTAAGGCCATTTCTGCCCTATAGTGATACAATGCTCTTATTCCACTTTCAACATCCTGTGGAATCCTGGGGTTTGCAGTTTAGGAAGAAGCATTTAGAATTCTCAGCAAGAGAGCTCTTTAGCTTCAGTAAACTACAAACCCCAGAATTCTACAGGATATTGAAAGTGGAATAATAGCACTATAAAAGTGTAGTGCGGAAATGGCCTCTGACAGATGATTGATTCATCCAGTATACTGCCTATACTGTCTGGTAGAGTTTCAGTCTGCAGTCCTCTTCTAGCCTCCTCTTCTTGGAGATGCTGGGGAATGAAGCTGGGTTGTTCTGTATGCAAAGCATGTGCTCTTACCGTTACATTATGATGTCTTCATCCAACTAGAGGTAGTTGTGTGGAAGCTTGCTATTGGAAGTTGTTGTTGTCATTATTGTTGTGTGCCTTAATTTTTTTCCTGACTTAGGGAAACCAGAGAAAGGACACACTCTGAGATATTAGGAGTTCAGTAGCTCCCTAGAAAGGTGCACTGGCCATGTTTTGCAGCCAGTCCCACTCTCCAGAGAGCACACCCATGTGGATGAGTGGCAGCTAGTGAGGAAATCATGACAAAGGGGCACTAGCAGTTGTTGTTTCAGCTGCCAATAAATCTTTTGTAGTTCCTATAGACCCTCACAATAGATTACACCTTCATCAGATCTTAGAATTATCTACTGTGTTGATACATATATTATCTACTGTTATGCCCTGCTTCCAGATCATGAACTCTGACTCAGAGTCTGAAATAGGGGACATGCCAGAGGCTGAAACAGGGGGCATGTCAGGATGTGCTGTACAGGAAGAGGTTACAGTGCCACAAAAAGAACAGGGGGCAGTGCCAGCTCCAGCAGGGAGTCCTGCCTCTTCAGACACAGAAGAGCACTTACCTGTACCCACCTTTGTAGAGCGCAGACAGCAAAGAGAAAGCCAGCATCACTCTCCCAAAATTTATAACCGGCTACAGTTAATCAAGCCACAGCTGCACTAGGCTTCAGACCTATATAGCTGATGCCCTTCGCCTCCAGGAGTTGCCAGAACTTATCTGACCTTCTAACCTGCTGGATACCTTGCTGAATACTCTGACTGACTTTGGATACTCTCTTGCCTTGGAACCCTGTTGGACTATTTATGACCCTGTGCTTACTGCCTGGAAGTAAGTAATGAGCTGGGAACCAGGACTGAGATAGGACATCTACCACATATCTGTACCTAATATGTGCTAATGTACTGCTTACTTGTTGTTGTTGTTTGCCTTCAAGTCACTTCCAACTTGTGGTAACCTTAAGGCAAATCAGGTTTTCTTGGCAAGATTTGTTCAGAGGGGTGTTGCCCTTTCCTTCCTCTGAGGCTGAGAAGGTGTGGCTTACCTAAGGTCACCCAGTGGGTTTTCATGATTGAGCAGGGATTTGAACCCTGGTCTCCAAATTCATAGTCCCAATACTCATACCATGACAACCATACCACCTGGAACATGTACAATCTTGTTTGACCTGGGAAGCTAAACAGGGTTTGGCCTGGTTATATTTGGATGGGGGACTGCCTGAGAATACCAGGTGCTTTAGATTTTTTGAGAGTTGGGTTGCCAAAAGGGCCTGACCCTGAACATTTGGAACCTCTATTCTAGTCCTCAGGGTGAGGAGAAGAATCTCAGGGTGAGAGCACGCCCTTGAAAAGCATGTGTGTATATGTATTCCTCCACTGTTAGATTGGATGATTTTATCTGAATGGCATACTTTATTCAATGCTACTTTCTTTTAATCTTGCACCATGCTTAATGACATCATTAGGGTTTGCCTCCTGTAACATCAGAAGGGGTCATTTGTAGGTTTCAGGTTTTGGCCCTGAAATTTCAGGGTTTGCAACAGTCTTGTATTTAGGAAGCATTTTGGGTATATTGAATATGTTTTGAATATTATCCCTGCATATTTTTGCAAAATTAACTCCTGCATATCACACAGTTCTGTACCAAGAATAAAATGTAATCCAGATGTACATTATTACATGTGATGACTCTCTCTATATTGTCTTTTTGGGGAGGGGGTGGACGGAAGCTGAGCAGTTGACTCTTCCCAGCTAATAATGTTCTGTAATTTATTTAAGAAGACATGACAAAATTTATCAAAATCCAGTTTTAAAGTTGCAATCATCACATCATGTTAGCATTATAACCAGAAATAAAAGGAACACAGGAAGAATTTTTCTGTCTTCAGCTTCCTCTCTTTTCAAAATGTCCTGAACTGTTTAGGAAAAGGTTGTTTTGTGTGTCACACATCATGGAAAGAAAAGAATAATTATGGGTTAGTTCTTAGCCATTTAACATTGTTGATATAATTTGCATTTTGAAGATAAAGATATACAATATCCTGGGAAAAAAAAACCATACAGCTCTGTGGCTTAACACTACCCTTTAGGAAAACATGGGTCTATTGTTAGAAATGCAAAACAGATGACCTGGTGTTAATGTATTTTACAGCTTTGTTCAGCTGCCTGTACAAACTGATTTAGAGGAGAAAAATAGATTTCATTAATACTGTAAGTTTGAATGAATTAAAACTCAAGTCGTTCCCATGTCATAAACTATTAGAGTTTTAGTTCATTCAGCTTACATATTAGTGCAAGCAATGAAAAACTTAAAGTTTTAGATATGGTCAACAAACAGTTTAAATAATATTGGAGGAATATAAGAAAGTTAAGAAATGAAGACAAAAGATCTGGATAATAATTCTGAATCAGTATTAGAAATCCATCTCCTTCCTTTTAGATTCTGTAGGAAACAGTCAATATTTCTTGCCATGCCAAAAGTGCATAACACTTCCTAAGGACCTATGTGACTGTTTTTCCCAGCTCTCTGTTTTTTCCCCCATTTTTTTCCTTTGATGTTTCTCTTTCTGGTAATGGTTCTGAGTCTTAGAATCCTACTTAAGATAGCTCATGCTGGGAGAGAATGACAGGACAAAGATTATTTGGTAAGTTGCATGACTCCATGGGAAATTAGAATATAAAGCCATTTCTGCATGACATTGCTGTCCCGTGATGGGGACGTGTTGCTGCTGGTCCGTGAGTCATGCCTCTGCACGACATCATTGTGGTCCCACTGCCAACGTGTTCCTACCCATTGAAATCATGGGATATTCCATTACTGGAAAAAATCTGGTAATGGCCCCTGATTGCTCGACGCTCCTGTTGCCAGTGGCCTTGCGACAGTGGTGGAAGTGTGATCTATGCACTTCCTTCTCCACTGCAGCATGGGAAGTGGCTGGCAGCACTGCAGAAGAAAGGTATTTGGTGGGGGGTTGCATTGGCTTTTGAGAATAGCAGCCCCATGCAATCCCATGCTACTCCAAATTTTGTTTGGCATTTTTTTTACCCCCGAATTCCCCCATGGCATTTCATGTTGCCATGATTTTATTCTCTGGAGTGCATTTTAGGCCCAGAAAAGGTCTTTCTGTCAAGTGGAAGTCAACCAAAAGTCACTTCTTGTTGTAAAAACTCCTTTCCTGTGTTTAAAGGAGTCTGGGAGGAACATGATAAAATTGGCCTCATAGCCCAAGAAAGCCTTTTGGGGGGAAAACAATCACTTTTAGGGGGTGCTGGGGGGCTCTGTGGACAAAAACTTGCTCTGGGTATGGCCTTTGCCCATTACTGGTTTAGAAAGAGGTCTTTTCCATTCAGTGGCATGTAAATTCAGTTGCTGAATCTGTTTAAATGCTGGTGCTGAGAACAAAGACAAACCATATGTTCTGTTACTAAGCTGTGGCCTTCCCAAGGCATGATGTCAAAATCAAACCTGCTGTTCATCTATGCCTTTCACTGGCGTAACTGATAAGTGAGTTTTTAAAACATGTAAGGCAACAAACTGAGAATAAATTTACACAAGAGCTGGACGATAGCCCAGTCGGGAAAAGTGAATACTTTTCCCAAAAATAAATGCTTGCTTTGCAAGGGAGGAACCTAACAAACTTAGTGGATATAATTTGGGAAGTGTCAACCTGAGAGACACTGGGCCTTTCCGCACTCTAGTCTTATACTACTGTCATTCCATTTTCAACATCCTATGGAATCCTCAGGTTTGCAGTTTGGGGGGGGGGGCATTTAGAATGCTCAGCCGGAGAGCTCTTTGGCCCAGTAAACTGCAAACCCCAGAATTCCACAGGATGCTGACAGTGGAATAATAGCTGTATAACAGTGTAGTGCAGAAAGGCCCACTGTCTAGACTAAAATGAGATTGAACAAAAGTAGTTACCAGTAGTTACCAGCTGGAGAGTGTCCACAGACATGGTGGGGAGGTATGGGGACTAAGTAGAGAACCTGAAGTCAATAACATGCAAATATATGCCAGTGTTCTCCAGAAGAAGAGCTTTACCAGAACTAGCGTTAGTTTAGTATAGTAAAAGTGGAAAGATTATTATCAATTATTAGTGTTGTGGTCACTGGGTTTTCACTTGCATACATTTGAGCTCTGCAGAGAATTGTTATGGTACTCCACCATATTACAGCAAGAACATGATTAGAAATGATGCTGTGTATATACAGTTTTTTTAAAAAATAAATAATAACAGGGAAGGGAGCAATCATAAATGAATGAATGGATACAGCAGTGCATGGAGAGGTGAAGTTTGGGCTTTCCCTCCTAAACTGAGATCTTCTAAAAAATCTCTTCCCATATATGACAACTTTTAGGGGAAAATCTTCCCTTTGGTGTAGGAGGTTTTTTTTTAACCTAATGCTAATCCTTAATGGGTAATGAGAGCCAGTGGGGTGCAGTGTTTTGAGCATTGGACTATGATCCTGCAGACCAGGGCCATTTCTGCACGGGACTGTTATAGCGCTATGATTCCACTTTCAACATCCTATGGAATCCTGGGGTTTGCAGTTTCGGGAAGGGCCAGCCGGCCCCTCCCGAAACTGAAAACCCCAGGATTCCATAGGATGTTGAAAGTGGAATCATAGTGCTATAACAGTCTCATAAGGAAATGGCCCAGGGTTCAATTCCCTACTCAGCCATGGAAACCCATTGGGTGACCTTGGGTGTGTCACACTCTCTCAGCCACAGAAAACCGTGTCATAGGTTTGCCTTAGGGTCTTTATAAATTGGAAATGACTTGAAGGCAAATGAAAACAATAACGATGGGAAGTAGGTTTTCCAGTTCAGGACTGTCCCAGCCCCTCATATTTCAGAGCTAAAATCTAAGATGCCAGTGTTATCTCACAGGAAGTAGGCCCTAATGATATTACAAGAGTGATGTCATAAAGCATGATACGTCAAGCATGATACATCAATCATAGTTGCATAGAGTGTGTCATTAAAATAACAAGCAACAAGTATATACCTAATATTCTTTTCAAGGCAGTGCTCTCACCCTGAGATTCCTCCCCCTTGGCTTTGGGGCTGGAGAAGACTGGCCAGGCTCTGGGACATGGAAACCCTAGTTGGGGAGACACCAAGATTACAGCTGATGTGTGAAGGCTTCCAGTGCCAATCACAATCCTGCCCTTGTACCTGGTATTCAATGAAACTGCGTACGTAGTATCACATTGTTAATATAAACTGTACTTAGGCTCGTCTCCTGCATTTTTTGGCTGTTTACAATTATTCTCTCTCTCTCAACCTCTGAATATCTATATCTGTCTATCTAATCTACCAACTGAACTGAAATCTTAAACTAAAGCAACTCTTCTAGTTTTCAAAGCGGCACCTAAGCCTGTCATTTTTTCACATTTGTAGGCCAATATATATACATATAAATATACATATGTTTTCTATATGTTGAAATAACACCCCCTTTTTTGCAACAGTTATCCATGTTTTAAAAAACGCCTTCCCTGAAAGAATGTTTCCTAAGTGTATTTACCTATTTGGCCCTCATTTGTGCAAATGTGAATCCTAATATCCAGTCAAACAGATTGTGAATTCATGATGAATCTTTGGATGACCAAGGCTGAAACTCAAATCCTTGTAAATCTGGGTCTTTTGAGCCTGTACTGAGATTAAGAAGAACAGAAAGAAAGTTTTGAGGAAAACTCTTAATGAAAAAAGCATTAAAATGGTATGAACTTCTCATTGTAGCACATTGCATGAATACAAAGTCCCAGGTTTAGATGATAATGTGAAAACTGTAACAAGTATATATTTAACTATGATTGGATTTCTCCTCCACTTTATTAGCAACAAAATAAATTTATTATGATAGAAGAACCTATTAGCATTTTTATAATTTTAGTGGTTGCGACTAGCCAATGACATTGGGTCCCCCTAATTTGAGCAATCTTTTATTTAAATTTAACTACCTTTCCCATAGCAAACAACACCATTGACCTCAATGTCATGCAACATTATCTGCTCAGTAATTTGCACCAATAGTCTCATTGTGTTCCTTCTAGCACACTGGCTTATCAGAAGAAGTCAGGGAGGAGGAAAAAAAATTGGCAGCTCTTTGTAAAAAGAAATGGAAGTCATAAAACAAAGATAATATTATTAACAAGTCTATGAAAGAATTCTGTTTCAGCAGCAATTAAAAAAAAAGATGGGCACTAGCCACAGTAACAGGGGAAAAAAATGTTGGTAAGAGCCAGCCTAGCCAGCTAAAAACATGATTCTCCTCTTTTGTTCTTTCTCCTTGACCTCATTTCTCCCAGCTGTCTTGGGCTCAAAAATGTGCCACTCCATGAATACAACTGTTTTGCATCCTTTGCTAATTTTACAAGTCAATGACTGGCACTCTCATGGTTACCTTCATTAGGTTCTGGGGTAGTTAATGGAAATAAAAATCACAGTGAAACTTTGCTGCCACAGATGCACATCACTGCCAACCATATGTCACAAGTTCTTCTATATATTTAGCAACAGGAGCTGAGCTTTGTAGGTAGGACATAGCAGAAGGTGGTGGTGCAACTGAAGGCTATTTCTTACCATCAGTGCTAACAAGATGAAAACAATTTCTATAGTATTTTGCATGTATATGTCATCTTCCAATTTGATCTAAGCTATTTCTTGAAGTTGTGTATGATCCGCTGTCATTAAAAATATATCCACAAGGGCCCCTCCAAAACATTGGCCTGAATCCCATTGGTAGTCCCAGCTAAAATAAGCCCATTGGATCAATAGGATGTATATAAGTGTTATGTCACTATTCAATAATTGATTCAATAGATCTACATGGCTGAGACTATCAATAGAATATAGGCCAGTGAAGCCCAGTGAGTCCACGTAGTTAGTATGCCCAGTAGCCACACAATTATGAACCTCAGCTGGAAAAGAAAAACAAGATGGTGAGTGTGGGAAGCTCTCCTTGGAGGAAATGGCTGTGTGTGTGTGTGATTTTATCTTCCAAGAATTTTCCTTTGAGAATGTCAAGGATTCATATTCTCTCCACCAACATCTGTACCCCTGGTATAGAGTCTAAGTTGTAGAGAATATGAAATCACTTGTTTGTAGTGAAATCTCAGTATGAAGAGGTGGGGTTGTGTTGGCTGGTGACTTACCTGAGGGATGAAGACAAGGCTGAATCCAACTGCAGAATGAGGGAGATGCCAGAGCTGGCAGAAGCTGTGAATGCCAAGCACTATATGTCTCTACCTCCGTCTGCAGTACAGGAGTTCTGGGTAGTCAGACAACGTATTGGGGGGGGGTACGTGGAGGGAGGTGAGGAATCCAGAAGGATAAAAGGGAAACTGATGGCTACGACTGGAAGTGAGGTGGCCTGCATGGTAGGTGATGCCAGAAGCCAACCCATGTCCACATAAGAAGGACTGCCAGGAAGGTTAGGGATGGCAATGGCAAAAGGCACAGGGATCAACAGCAGGGATGTGCAGGAGCTCAATCCAGGAGAATTTTAACCCCTTGCCACTAGAAATCTCTGGCCCAGCCCTCAACAGTCCTATTCTCCTGAAAGTGAGGTCCAGATGAGGACTGCATTGGCAGTGGAGGTGCGGCAATGGCCTGCAAGATAGGATTCACCTCCCCTTCCTTTCCATCACAAAAAGAAGGGCTGCAAGAAGCATGAGTGGGAATCACTTGAGAAAGACTGGATCTGGAGTGAGCCGTATTGGAGCAGCTCAGGGTTTTGCAAGATTGAAACTCACTTATATTGAACAGGTGGATTGTTCTTTCAATGCATCCTGTCCCAGTAAAAGAGGAAAGCAAGCAGTCTTAGTCTGTGAGGCCTCTGTGTTTCATTGAGTCTTTGGAAGGGGTGGAGAAAAACCCAGGGGTGGGGCATCTGTCTGCCATATTCAGCCCTATCTTATCACTTATATCAAAGTTTTTCCTAGGTAAACCTTACTCAGTGGTGGATGGGCACTCCCTTGTCAGTAGGATGGGGAATCCGTCTCAGACTCTGAACTCTAACTGTGCTGTCCAAGGTCCTGAACTCTATCTGCAAAGAGGTTGAGCAGCTTGAGTAGTTCCTTTGAAGTTCATGAGAACCACCACAGGACATGGGAGTCATCAGCGGTGACTGACCTAATTTTTCATTGGTCCACAGTCTGTTTTACTTACACAAATAGACTGATTTTATTGGGTCTGCTGGAGAATTTGTTTTCTGTTTAGTTTAGGTCTATTTTATATCTGTTTTTAAACTCTTCACATTCAGGATGTGTCACATTCATTTCTTAAAAACTAATACAGAAGAACTGTTAAAATGTATTCACAGTTATTTTAAAGGTTAAAACAAGGTGCTGAGAGGACAAACAAGATTAAAATCTTATCCAAATTTGGGAACTTTCTTGTGATATACTGGAAATGTTGGATGGTCACCCTGCCTGGTGATCAGTCACTGCTATCCCAGTTAGAATTTGCTCCAGATATTAAACAATATATTTATGTTTACCCAAAGCGAATCAGTTCAGAGGTCTCACTCCGTTTTTCATTTATTTCAAGTTTCACAGTTTGTGTGTCCAAAACTAGAAAGCTACTATTAAACTTTAGTGTTCATAAGATATCTGTTTTCGAAAAGCCTGAAAGATAGCCATGGTAATCCGTTAACAAGAAAAATAACAAATGATTTTCTAGCCACTTAAGAACTAACATATTTATTATGGCAAAAACATTAATGGAGCAGAGTCCATTTCATCAGATGCAAAGTGCACGAACGTATTTTGCAAAACAAACAGCTACAAAGTAAATTGATTGTACATCCCTTTATGTTTCAGATGTTGCACAGAAGTCATTGTTAAAAAGAAGTATTTGCCATTCTAAAAGGACTCCACCTTCATTAAGGAAAACTGAAACAAAGCAAATGCATCAGGGCAGTGGAATAATGTCTCATTGGGAGCTGCTCTGGTTGATATTTTATCCATTTACACAGAGTAGGATTATAATACTTGAGTAGCAAAGTGTGATAAAGGAAAGCTTTGCAAAGTATATATTAGCTTCTTAAATATAAGCTTATAATCAGATATAATCACCATCTTAAACAAATATGTTCTCCGGTAACAGAAGTTTTAGCACACAAAGCAGGGAAATAAGTTCACAGGAATTTAAACTGACACCCTCTCATTTCTTTTGTCTTGCTAGTAAGAGGGTCCTATTGTTTCAGGATGGAAAAAGAAGAATATTAAGTAAAAGATTGCTGAAAGGTAGCTGGCAGTACTCCGGCTTTCATTGTTACACTCTAATGTGACACTTTATGGCTAACTTGAGTGTCACACTACAATACACACACACATGCATGCTAACTTTCAGGAGGAGCTCATATTGTTAATCCCATCAGCTCACTCAACTGAATTTGGAAAGCATGTGTACAACACAAATTCACTGTAAATTATGTTGTTAATACCAGTGGCCAAATTTTGGATCAGCTATAGTTAAGTGCACTTAGTACTTAACTAAGTAGCTGATCCAGAATTTGACTAAGCTTACTTAACTAAGCCAATCCAGAATTAGTTAAGTATACTCAACTAGCTAATGTCTCCTGGCCTAACTGCCAGAAACCTGACTTACTAGGCAGCAGTTGCTCTGAGCAATGAAGGTATATTCTCCTGTCTGTTGCTGCTCAGCAGACTGATGTTTCCACCTCCGCCTGAGAGTGATCTTAACTCTCAAAAATAGGATCTCTGTCACAATTTGTCCTCATGCCGGAGATCACTGGTAGGAAGGGGGGGGGGGACATCAGTCTGCTGTGCCTCAATCTGCATAGAGGAGAACAGACTTCCATCACTCATAGCAGCTACTGCCTGGAAAGTCAGAACTGGGTGACTTTATTCTCTATGTATTCCCTACACTTTTGAACACTTGGGGGTCATCTTTGCTGTTGTTTTTGTTGTTGTGTGCCTTCAAGTTAGTTTTGACTTATGGTGATCCTAAGGTGAACCTATCACAGAGTTTTCTTGGCATGATTTCTTCAGAGGGGGTTTGCCTTTGCTTTCTGAGGCTGAGAGAGTTTGACTTGCCCGAGGTTACCCGGGGGGGTCCCATAGCCAAGTGGGAATTCAAACCCTGGTTTTCAGAGTCAGAGTCCAACTCTCAAGCCACTACATCATGCTGGGTCAAACTGTCTTTGGTTCCCTGAATTCTCACATAGAAGGGTGGCAGAGTGCTGTAATAAACAAGAAATGCTTCATTTTATATAACTGTCTTGAGAGCTTGGGATAAAATGTTACAATTGCATATCTTGATTTAGATTCAGATTAAGTTGATTAAGGGTGAAGTCTGCTTTGTTCATACTTTTGCAGAAGAGATGGCAGTGACGTAGCTTGGTGTGAGCAGGGGAGGGGCAGGGGTGCAGAGGTGGGGGAGAGGTGACAGTGGGTGGGGGGGGCGACGGCATGCGGGGGAGGAGTGATGGCACATGGGGGAGAGGTGATGGTGTGCAGGAGAGGGGTGATGGTGCACGGGGGAGGAGCGATGGCACACGGGGGCAGGCAAGGAGTGGCAGTGCCCTCAAAAAAGTGCCGCCCAGGGCACACCACTTCTTCACCCTCCTGTCCCCATGCCACTGAGAGGTGGCACAGTGCTTGGCTGGGGTTGCATGTGGCACCCAAAGTTGTTTTTGTGGCTTCTGACCCTTCCAGGGTCCTTAAATCACTCTTCTGCTGAGAAGGTGAATATCATCTTTGATATAGGATGCAGGGCTTCTCCAGATTGTTTTAATATTTTTTTTTAAAAAAATATTTTACAAAACCAGATATGGCTACCATGCGACCATTTCCAGTTTTGTTTTGCTTTCCATTTGGGGGCATTTTTGGCAGTCTTGGCAGCCATCAGGTGATCTTGGGACGTACAGGTGGCCCATGGATCTACCAGAGTTGCTCACCCCATTCAGCAGGGCCAGATGATCTGTGGATTCAAAGAATGTGTAAGGGGACATGACAGAGTTACACTGTCTTTGTCCCACACCCTCAGCTGCCCGCACTTTCAATGGTTCTTTATGTCTATGGATGACATGCATAAAACCCATGCAAAGGTGGTGTCATGGCCCTCCCATGCACATCAGTATAGATATAGAGTCCCTTCTGAAATGAGGATGGATTACATGTCCATTGTTACACCTCCACATACACTTTCTTTGAGTAAGTGGAAAGGTCCTTTGTACTCCCTCCAATGTTCAGTGTGTAGTGGTTGAATGTAAACTGACTGTAGTGTTAAGTGGGGGGGGGGAGAGTGACATGGAATAATGCTTTTTTTTTATCTGAGAAATAGAGACATTGAATGGATTTGAGTGTTGGGGGATGATAGGAGTTTCAGCCCCATGGAAACGCAGCGGAAAAGCCAGAGTTCAGCGAGCCAACAGCAGCAGCCTTGTTCCCCAGTAAGGATACTCACACACAGAGGAGTTTCTTCCAAACAGGAGGCACTTTATCTTGCATCAAAGTTCCGTTATATACAAAACATAGAACAGACAGACAAAAGCTTCCGCCAGACACCGGGTTTGGTCAACAGACAATTACAGACTGGGTATTG
Source organism: Cyclura pinguis (assembly GCA_030412105.1). Lineage (NCBI taxonomy): Eukaryota > Metazoa > Chordata > Lepidosauria > Squamata > Iguanidae > Cyclura > Cyclura pinguis. Next base: position 124,080,520 of record CM059604.1, on the reverse strand, counting down.
CTTCCTTATGTACATATCTACAATCAATCAGGTAGAAAGTTTGCACACCACCCTGTACCTTTTGCACCCCACTCCATTTTCTGATGCAATGTCCAGCAATCACATGCACCTGGAGCATGATGCAATGTCTTGCAGTGGGCTGAACATTTTCCCAGGGTTCCCTGCTCTGAATCCTGACATTGAGATACCTCCATCAACAGGTGAGAAGAAAGCCAGAAATTTGGAGTGGAGTGAGAAGAATACCGTGGTGGGCTTTCTTGAGCCTACTGGTTAAGCAACAAGATGCCATGGCACAAAGCGTATTCTGACGTAACTTTGAAGGGCTGGTCGTGCATATACATTTCCTACACTTTGCAATGGCAACATCAAGTGAATGGCCCATAACAGATCTTACCGGTATCATCTCAAAGCTACTGGAGTCAATTCACACAGGGAGCTGCAAATCATCAAATGTATGATAATCAAATGTACGAAAATCAGGAGATGTACAGCAGACCATCTTGATGTTGCTGCAGTTCCATGAGAGCCATTGCTATCAAGAAGGCTTATGAAGAAAATAATAGAGAGAGCTTCCTGGGTGAGAAGATGGAGAAGAAAGGGTGGCCTGCTCTTTAACTGTACACCGCAGGAAGTGGCACACAGCACACACCTGTCCTACACCAAAAAGTAGCCCAGGGGCTAATTGATGCACAATGTATGTACATGATGGAGCTTTAATTCCTCCTCCTCCTCCTCTTTCTTCAAAAAAACACTTTTCGATATAGATGGCCATTGCGAATAGAGATATTACCAATTCCATTTCAGTAGACCGGAACAGTGAAAGGAGGTTCACTGGAAACAATTTTTAGGAAATCTGGAGAAAGTCTTGGTGACTTACCATGGTGGTAATTGTGGTGGTGCTGGTGATGTGTGTGCATGTGTGTGTTTGAATGAATATAAATGAAAGTGTGTCTACTGAAAGCATCATGTCTAATGAGGGAAGTATATCTGATAAGAGTAATGTGCCTTGGGAGCATAAGTTAAAATTGAGCTTCAGGCCTCAAATATTTTAATATACTGTAAGTCATCATTATCAGATTGCTGGTGGTTCTTCCGAAGTAAATACTCATGACTGACAAAAAAAAATGTACCCATTATTTCATGTACATGGATTTTATTTTTTTTAAATGAAGTTCGTTTTAATATGGATATTTTACAAACGCACTTGTGTAGTGCAGCTGCATGAGGAAGCCATAAAAAGTGGTGCATTAAATCCATGATTTAATCAGTCTGAATCATTGCTGTGGTGTCTACAGTGGAGTGACAGGGTCAGAAATTATTTAAATTGTTCTTTACTGGTTCTTTACCTGGTGACACTTGATAAATGTAACTTCAAGACTCAAGGCTACAATACTGTTGAAGAAAAGGTTGGCAGGAGACAGAAGAGGAGTACAACGCAATACCTAAAAGAACAACATGGTTGGTCCTTCCATTCAGTAAAGTGATACAGTGTCATGCCCTGGATAACTTGCAATGCACAAACTCCACTCAGAGGTAGACAACAGTGTTTATTTGTGATAGGCTGGCAAAGTTGCTGAGACTAAGGCAGACATGATGTTCAAAGTCCTTATACCTTCATATACAAATTCAGGTGGACAAAGCTGTGATTGAAGAGGATCATCAATTTAATAAGATCTCACATCTTTAGACATTTCCCAGACTTGCATTTGTTTATCCATCTTTTATCCTTGAGGCTGGAACAAGTTTCCTGCCCCTTTATCTCTGAAAACTTCCAGGTCTCTCACACTTTTTGGCACTTTCATTTTCCCCTGCTGTGATCTTCCCTGCCTCTTCTGGATACATTGTAGCAAGGGGCAATAAAGTAATTAACCGTTTGAAACATTGGAATACACAGAGGAGCTTCAAACAGATACATTGTTGCAATCATCCATTGGCTTTCAATATCTGTAGTGCTCTATCTAGCTCTAGCGTGAGTTGGCTACTCAAACTATTCTAATGCACATCCAGCAAACACCTTATGATGAGCTATACATCCTGACATACAGCTTCAGGCTGCAGCAGTAAGAATGTCCAAGGACAGAGCTATGAATGCTACACTACATTTTCTGTACATTTCATCTGATTTTTTCCTGTGATTTGTTATGGTGGAAGACATTGTCTCATTGCCAGTGCTGAAGGTAAGATACAGTTATCAGATCTCCTACATGTGGAGTGTGTGTGTGTGTGTGTGTGTGTGTGTGTGTGGAGTGTTGTTGGTGACATTTTATTTGTTTACATAAGACAGAAACTTAACTTGGGCCATCATCCCCAGATGGGGCAGAGCACAGTAGTGTAGCTATGGGGAGAGGATGCCAAATGAATCCATTGTCCTCAAAATATTAACCCTGACCCTTGTGAAATCTTCAATCCCAACATTTCTGTATTGCTGAGAGTAAGATACTAAACATTGTTCATATCTTAAACTCTTACACTGATTGTGTTTGCATTCCCTTGGTGAGTTTGCCCGGCTCATTTTTTTTTTTGGACGCTTAAACTTACTTCTTAAATGCTCAACTGAAGTTTGAAGTTACTGCAGTGCTGTGGGAGAGGTACCCTCATCCTCCGCATAGCTCCATACCTGGCAGAGTATGATATAGTCAGATGCAGTTCTTGTAAAACTAAAATAAAATCTAGTTGGGGAAAGTGAATGACAGGCAGTATAGTACATGGAAAATATAGGATACATTGTGTGTGGTGCTTCCTACTCCACCACCCCAGCCCTTGCAAGGTCAGTGTGCAGAGTGGGACCCAAGATGGAACCCTTTCAGGGTTTGGTGGAGGTGGTATAACAGGAGATAACATTGGTAGTGAAATTACTGGCAGGCAGTGATGCAGACTCAAGTTGATAGACTTGGACTCAAGTCAGACTTAAGTCGCTTCAACGACTCGACTCGGACTTGACTCGGCCATAAATGGTGCACTGACTTGACTCGACTTGAGACTTGTATATTTATAATGACTGACTTCATGCCCTTGGTCCAGTAACATAACACATTCATCCAAAAACCTTACGACTTTGAAGAATGCCTCCATCTCTTTTTGCCTACTAGTCATGTGACAATCTGTCCAAGCCCAAAGTGTGGATACATTCCTGAGAGGGGAACAGCAAACGGGTTAGGCAATGGGCTTGAGGCAGGCTTGAGGTCTGCTCAGCAGCCTGTCCCTGCTGCATATCAGAGGAGCCTTCCAAAACTTTTCCTAAGAGCAGAAGACAAGACTCACTCCCAGAATGTAGAGTGCATTTCTCAGAAGGGAACAGCAAATGTGTTAGGCAACGGACTTGAGGAGAAAGGACCCTTCCTTCTAAAGCTTTTGAATCTTCAGTAATGGAGAGTAAGATAGGATCCTGTTCCCCGCTTCTGAAGCTGCAGATGGCAAAATTGCAAATGTGGAGAGCTGACTCTGCTTAAATTGTTAAAACTGAATTTATTTCACTCTATCCAATAATTCTGGAATTTTGGTTGAGGTATAAAGTTGGCTTCCAGATTTGAGACTTGACTTGAAAGTATCTTCAAGGATTTGAGACTTGACTTGAGACTTGGAGTAAAAGACTTAAATACATCACTGCTGCCAGGTGAATGGTACTTCCAAGGTGATGCAGTTGCTAGTGTAGGTCCTACCCTTAGGCAAATCATAAGGCCAAATCAAGTAAGAGGTGCTGGGAAATGGCAGCTGGGAGAGAGATCAGGTAGCCCATTGTGAGCCTCCTAAGCTAGCTATCTACTTTCAAGTGTGGTGGAGGATACACACCCATTGCTAGTACTGAAGAAAGATCCAACTCCCAGTCCAGTCAGCTTTTGTGTGTGGAAAGGTAGAGGGTGCCACCTTGTTTTCTTATTTTTTGTTGTTGTTTTTGTCTTTGGAAGAAAAATGTCTTTAGCCAGCCTGGGTGACTGGTATCCTGTAAGGCATTTCCCCTAAAAGAGAGCAGGAAGCAGTACCCCCACTTTGACTGGCTTTATTATTAGCCACAAAAAGGCTGTATAGGTCAGTGGTACAGTACACATTCTTTATGCAGAAGTTTCCAGGTTCATCTCCAGGTAGGATTTCAAGGCCCCTATCAGAGGATGTTTACTATAAAACCCACTTCATGTCTCGTTTGCTTACTTAATAACCAGGATAGTTTGAATAGCCGTGGCCATTAATACCTACAAGAAAATTGTGTGAGATTTCATCCTGTTTAGGGTAATTTTGAGCAGTTGGTTAGCTGGATTTTCCACAGAATGAGATGTTCCATTTGGCAATCAAGTGACACGAGCAGGCTTGGTGTTATCTGGGCTGAAATACCATTTTGGACTCACATTATAACTGTAACATACTCGGGAAGTGTAATTTCCTTTTGCTGCATTAAAGAATAACCACATTGTTATCTAAGATGGAGAGCCTTGATGAACTCTCCACCTGCCTCTTTTGTGAAATATGATGGGATGTGGGTTTGAGCTGAAATCTAATTGTGAAGCAATTAGGGCTTCTTTGCCCTTCCATACAACGTCCCTGACATGCCCCAAAGGAGAGGCCAATGGACCAGCCTTATATAAGTTTAGTAAATATTTCTGAACCTTTAGAGGGTTCATGTGATAAGGATTTCAAGACATATTTGCTCACACATGGAGGCGGGGGGGGAGATGAATTTCCTCAGTTGCAGTTAGACGCTTTCTGTGGCTACACTATTTTCTCTTCATGTGCATGTAACTTATTCTGACAGATACACCTTCAGCTGTGTATTCTGAATATGGTTGACCTTCGTTGGTTGAAAGAAACAGAGGAAGACTCCCAAGGAGCAATTGTGCAGCTTTTTTGCTAGGTTTTTAACAGTTCAACAGAGTAAAGGTGGAAGAAGGTTTATAAGGAATACCTCTCTCATCATTCCTTCTCCCACTGTGTAAGGGAGGTGGTGCCATTATTGCATCGGGAGTGGGCATGCCCTGGCTCCCTGCCCTGACAGACAAAATGGCCACGGCTACTGTGCTTGGGGAGATCATTTTTACATCTTGCCCTCAGGCAAGGACTCTAAACTATGTCTTTGCTACCCAGCATTTATATGTTCCTTCTCCACTGGAAATCATATGGGACAGCTAATTAGCTTTAAAATACAAATGATACGGTTATAAAAAAATTCTCTCATCATTCATGCTGACATAATTATGTAACTTCCTGCTGCCCTAATTTGGCAAGGACAGTCCTGACTAATTTTCATTTTTTCCAGCTGCTTTTAAAATGTCCCAATTTCTCTCTCCTCTTCCCACTTTCCCCCTTTTTTGTCAGGTTACTTTTTAATTGCTGCAATCAAGAATAGGTTGCACTCAACAAAGAATAGCTTGCACTCAACTTCACTACAGGGAAAAGGAGAGGAGTGGGCAGAATCTTGCCCTTCCCAGAAGACTCAGGCAAAACCAAATTGCTGCAGCCTCTCCTAGCTTATATGTTCTTCCTCATGAATAACTTTTACCATCTTTATCACATTCTGATGTTGCTTGGACACATGGGTCCAGAGTTTCAATTGTGAAATGTTGGATGATATGTAGTGAGAGCATGGGACTCAAAGGCATGCATCACAGCCTTTTAAACAAGCCAACACTTCTGAAAAGATGTTCTTGGCTTTTTTAAAAAACTTTAATTAAAAACGACAAACATTGCAAACTTTAAAATCCATTAAAAGATAACATACAATTCTTAAAAACAGTGTGAAAATATGGCATTAAAAGTCCACCCCAGTCAGTTCCCAAAAACCTGAAGGCATTAAAATGTCTTAAGTTGCTGATGGGAGAAGAGCAAGGATGGGGCCATTCTAGTTTCCTTAGAGAGGAAGTTCCAAAGTCGGAGCAGCCACCAAGAAGGCCCTTCCCCTTGAGACTGAGAAGGTGGTGGAACAGAGAGAAGAGCCTCTCCAGAGATCTTAGAGCTATAATTGGCTCACAAAGGGAGATAAGCTGTATGCATCTCTATAGGTCTCTATAGGTCATTACCAGCACTTTGAATTGTGCTTGGAAATAAGATTGGCAGCCAGTGGAGTTGTTGCAACAAGGGAGTTGTGTACTTGAACCCCCTTGAACAATCTGGCTGCAGCTCTTTGGGCCATTTGAAGCTTCCGGACATGTCAATATCATCTAAAGAAAACCCCAAGCAATACCCCTCTCTCCCAACCCTTCACAGGGTACATTTGTAATTTGCAGGCCAAGTACAACCTGAGCGGTGGGGGATTTGCCCATCTCTAGTATAAGCAGTGGGCCATTTCGCTTTGTGTGTTTTGAAGTTGCAGACTAATGTAGCTACTGTTTATTAGCTTTAGAGAAAATTAAGAACTGAATATCTCTATATATATTCAGCAAGATAACTCTTTTTTATTCCTCCCACTAATATGCAAGCTTTACACTTCAACAGTTTTGTTCATATGGCATTTTTCGCTCTCTGTCATTCCGCATTAGCTTTTCCTCCTCGTATTTTTCAATCGAGTAAGAGCAGGCTGCCAATAATGTGTTCCAAACGCTGGAGCGTGGTAATAGTAAGCGCCCAGCATCTGTTCTTTTACTTTGAAGGTACACAGAGAGGTTGACTTTGCCTGCCGTGTAAAAGTTCTGATTTGCAGATGTTCACATCTTAAAAAATGAAAAAAGAGCTAATTATTTAAAAATTAGGCTATGCTTCCCCTTCTCAGCCTGTCAGCAAAGCGTAATGTTCCCAAAATATGTTCAGCTTGTCTCTGCCACATCAAAGGTGCTAAACCAATTTGGTTTGAAAACAACACAAAAACTGATCAGTCTCTGTAATGATTACATTTTTCTCTCTAGATTATCCTTCCTCCACGAGTAGCTGTCTTACAGTGCTGACGGATTCTACTCTTGTTAAGAGTACAGATCACAAGCAGAGAACCTCAATCCCAGACTGTGTGGGTGTGCTGATTCTGGAGTCCTAATATGGCCCCCAGGTTTCCCCTGGGAGCCACGTTTACTTCCCCATGACAACAACATCTGATGGAATTTCTCAGTTTTTGTTTCTCACTTAATGTCTGTCAGTAAGTTACTGTCAGTAAGAGCTAAAGCAGTAGCTCTCAAACTTTTTATCCCTCTGATCCCCTTCACATCTACTTGTGGACATTTTACTCCCCACTCCCACTGAATGTAGCATACGAATAAGAATATTTTGTTAATGTGTGTATTTTTATTCACACATTTATGTATATTTATCTTTTAACATTTTATAACAACATTCAAATTGGAACAGTTTTATTTAAAATTTTTAAATGAATTTAACATTTAGTATAATCCCTTGTTTAGTATTTGCTGTTGTTATTTTTCTCAAGTAATGTTTATACTTAATGCAATAGATGTGCTTGTCCCTAACGCCATTTCCACACTACACTGTTATAGTGCTACCATTCCACTTTCAACATCTTGTGGAATTCCAGGATTTGTAGTTTAATGAGGCCAAAGAGCTCTCTGGCTGTGAATTCTAAAGGTCCTCCCTAAACTGCAACCCCCAGGATTCCATAGGATGTTGAAAGTGGAATAATAGTGCTATTACACTGTAGTGCAGAAATGGCCCATGTTTCCCTCCCTCCTCCTCCTGCCTTGTCCCATCCCCTTTCCCCTCCTTCCCGAGTGAGTGAGCAAGCCCCAACTGTAATCATTTAATGTTCAAAGAAGTTCTTAAGCCCCCCTTGAGGAACTATCATGCACCACTGTTTGAGAACTACTGAGCTAAAGTATAAGCTGAAAGTTCTTCACAAGTAGAATTCAGGTCTGTGGGGAATGTTCCTCTGTGTTCCACCAATGGAGGAATTTGATGTGGGAGGACATGGGAGGACATTGTGGATGGAGTTGTGGCACCCCAATTGCAGAATGCCCTCCCCTTGGAGATCCACCAGGTGTCAGCGTTGGTTTCTTTCTGGGGCCAAGACCAAACATGGCTTTTTGTTAAAGCCTTTGGGCACCAGTTTCCCTCAAAGTGTACATGTGTGTGGTTTTAGATTGTTGTAGCCTTAAAGTGGCTTTTAAATGTTGCTGGGTTTACTGTGTTTTTGCCTTATTTCAATCACCATCGTCGTCGTCATCACCATCATCTTTATTTATATCCTGCTTTTTTTCCCTTTGAAAGACTCAAAGCAGCTTACAGTACTTACAAAAATGAAAACATAGTTAAAAAAAATAACATACAAAACTTAAAACACAGATTAAACAATCAGATAATAATTAAAACAAAGTTAAAATACATATTTAAAAACACAAACAAGTTGCAAATACTACATAACTTATGAATAGCCAGCACCTTTTGTCCCCCAAACAATGATCATATACGATATGTCTGCTGAAAGAAAATGTCTTCGCTTGTCTACAGAAGGAAGACAGGGAGGGTGTCAGTCTGACCTCTCTGGGAAGGGAATTCCAGAGATTGGGAGCAGCCATTGAGAAGGCCCTCTCCTGTGTTCCCGCCAGATGTACCTGTGAAGGTGGGACAGACAGAAGGGCCTCTCCAGCAGATCTCAAAGCCCAGGATGGTTCATAAGGGGCAATACAGTCCTTCAAATAATTTGGACCTGAGCCATGTAGGGCTTTAAAGGTCATCACCAGCACTTTCAGTTGTGCCTGGAAATGGACTGGCAGCTGTTGCAAAGGGAGTGGTGGTAGTGGCCGTTCACCTGGAAGTGTCTTAAATTGTTTACATTGCACACTGATCATGATAAAGGGAAGGATATAAATATTTAAATAAATGCATGACTGAGCAAGCTAAGATACAGTCCCACCCACAAAAGATTGTGAGCTCCCCAATTTCTATGAAATTGAATTTCACCCTTGGTGCTGTTTTGCAAGAATGCCACATGAGATGGATGTAGAGGAGGCCAGTGAGGAGCAGCTGAGCCCATTGGCATGACTATGGAGTAAAAGCTGATCTTCTTTTCTGATTTTGTAACATCGATAGTACGTATCTTTATGAGTGTGCCCAGCATTCTGTCTAATATTACTGAAAATGACAGAAGGTACCTCTCAGTTTCTGCCATGCTGCTCAACTCTTCTTCTGAGTCATGCTGCCCTAGTATTTCCTGAGATGTCACACAATAGTTTAGAGTGTATCTTCTAGACTGGATGTGACTGTTATTAGCTAGATGTGATAACTGCCTGTTGATCTATCTAGTGTAGGTTTGCCAGTTCCAGATAGTCCCAGGGCCTTTCCGTGCTACACTGTTGTAGTGCTATTATTCCACTTTCAACATTCTGTGGAATTCTGGGGTCTGTCGTTTACTGAGGCCAAAGGGCTCTCTGGCTGAGAATTCTAAATGCTCCTCCCTAAACTGCAAATCCCAGGATTCCATAGGATGTTGAAAGTGGAATAATAGCACTATACCAGTATAGTGTGGGAAGGGCCCCAGATGTCTTCAAGCATTTTGCATTAAGTACCAACCAAAGTTGCTTATAACTTATCATTCACAAACACACAGAGAGAGAGAGAGAGAGAGAGAGAGAGAGAAGGAACATTTGTTCTTGTTTGGTAATTAAGACAGAAATTCTTAACCAAAGGGGTTGTTCTTGGATCAAGGTGAAGTGAGATAAGTGACATTTAATCTAGCCTATGTGCTTCTAACCAGAAGATGGATGCAGAGCAGAATGGAGGTTGAACCCTGACTTGCACTGATTGCACTGGTACCTAGACTCCCCCACCTCAGAGAACTTGCAACAACAAATCAATTAAGGCTTGCAAATTGTAGTAAGTTGCTGTTCTACTAGTTGGAGCTGGAGATAGGCACACAGCCTTTTCCTCTTGTCTGGAGCTGAACTGACCAAAACTAAAGAATCTGGACCTTTGTCTCCTGTCTGGAGATGACCCATGAAAACTGGAGACTCAGGGCCAGGCCCTAAGTTCTGACAACCCTAATCTAGTGGTAGTGGCTGTCTTGTCTTTGGGATACTGGGAGGTTATAGTCCTCCCCCTCCAAAACAAACAAACAAACAAACAAACAAACAAACAAACAAACAAACCACCCAATTTCCAAACTCTTCTATGTAAATGTGCATTATTTCTTGCCAGAATTGGCCCCTGCCATTGGGGATAGAGAGGCCTTTGCCCCAGGAAGCCAATTTTGGTTTGGTATGAACAGGCACCAAGGTATTAAGTTTTCACTTTATTATTTTTGGATTGGATTCAGACTATTGCTAGTCCCATTGGTTTGTGGCTGTACTCTAAATATGATTAAATGTGGGACTCACTCCTTGTAATGTATTTTCTTACTGCTAGTGAATGGAAAAAGTGCTGGTGGAATTTTTTGCTTCCAGTGCAAAAATAGCTTGGCTGGCCTTGAGTACTATGCACATTGACTGGGGAATAAGTGTAGTTTGCTAGTTCACCTTGAGTGGGCACATGTTTTAGACCTGGTCCCTTCCTCATGTGAATAGATATTTAAAAAAAGTGTGCCTTTGCTGCTACAGAGCATTACAATGTGGAGCTTTCCATAAATGGTAGATACTAAAACTCCCATCATCCACCAGTCAGCTGGGGAAGAGGAGAACAGAACACTTGCTGACTACACATTTGTCTGGTTGTGATTAGATTTGAATATGGGTCTGTAAAATCCTATCCACCCCCACCCCCGTTTGCATTCACAAATGCAAGGTAAACGCAGCATACCATCTACAACTTAAACCTCATGTTGCTTAAATTCTAAAATAGAAACGTTTACTAGAACAAGGTGGCAAATAAAACAGCCTTGACGGGGAACTGGCTCACACCCGATTGACACTTTAATCACTGCAATTCACTGTGAATTCATTTTAAAAGGCTAAAATATTTCACGTTTAATTAATTTTAAGCACCAACATTCTCCACAAGCACCCCCAAAATTGCTTCCGTATACATATATGTAACCTTTGAAATGAGACCTTGCCTAAAATGTTTAGGACTATTGTTCCCTGGATAATTATTCTCATTTGCAATACTGTGGTAGGATATGTTTTGTAATCAAGCCTTTTTAATTTTTTTTTAAATGTAGGCTTAACTACATGCAGCCCAGCGAAATGGCTGGTGCAGATACAGAAATGGAAATTACAGGCATGTGTATTTTTCACCCTATCCACCCTGTATGCATTAATGTCATGCTAATTGCTGAGAGCATTTCTGCACTACACTGTCATAGTGCTATTATTCCAATTTCAACATCCTGTGGAATTCCGGAGTTTGTAGTTTACTGAGACCAAAGAGCTCTCTGGCTGAGAATTCTAAATGCCCCTCCCTAAACTGCAATCTCCAGGATTCCATAGGATGTTAAAAGTGGAATAATAGCACTATAATAGTGTAGTGTGCAAAGGCCCTGTGTCCTGGAAAATCTAGAAAATGTACATATTCTCTCTCTTAGTGCAGTTTACAAAAAGAATAAAGGCAAAGAAAATAAGCACATAAACCTAATAGAAAAATAAAAGGTATATTGAGAGTCGTGTGGTATAAGGGTTAAGGGTTAAGAGTGGTGGGTGGCCTCGAGTATTTGGAAGCTCTATGCAAAGATCCCAGAGCCCACTGAGTGGTAAAATTCACTGGATGCCCTTGCCCAATCCTACTTGCTCATCTTGAACCAGGGTCACCTAAACTGGGCTCATACCTTAATGAAAAAATGTTGGTGGCAGGCCCCCAAGCTGCATGACAGGTGAGAATCATCAGTGGGTGACCACAGGCCAGCTAGGTAAACTCCTCTGGGCTTTAGTCTGTGTTGGAAAAGGCTGTGCATAGGGTTGCCAGTCAAGGATTGTCCCAGGTTCTGTGTTTTCCAGGCCAAAATCTAAGACCTAGTGTTATGCATTAAGTGCCCACCACAGTTACTCACAGCTTGTCAGGGGGAATGAGAGAGAGAGAGAGAGAGAGATTGAGAGAGAGAGAGAGAGGATGAACAGTTTCTTGTCTGGAAATTAAGACAGCAATCTTTGCAAAGAATCTGTTTTCACATCAAGGTAAAATGAGAAGATTATTCTTTGTCACTTACTTAGTGAGATAAGATAAAGAATATTTAATCTAGGCTGTTTCCACACTAGCCTGTTATAGTGCTATGATTCCACTTTCAACATCCTCTGGAATCCTGGGGTTTGCGTTTCGGGAGGGGCCGGCTGGATTCCAGAGGATATTGAAAGTGGAATCGTAGCGCTATGACAGGCTATTGCGGAAATGGCCCTAGCCCATTTGATTCTAGCCAGAAAGTGGATGCATAACAGTGTGGAGGGTGAACCCTGGCACCATGACAACTAGAAAGGAGAAAGCTAAGTAAATATATCGACCCTCTTGGAGAGTCTTTGCAAATAGCAGCAAGAAGTAAATCAAGTCTGGCAAACTGTGTCAAGCTGCTGTTCTACTGAGAGCCAAAGTGGGGTAATGGTTTGAACATTGGATTATGACTCTGAAGACCAAGGTTCCATTCCCCACTTAGCCATGGAAACCTACTGGGTGACCTTGGGCACATCACACATGCTCATCCCCCCCAGAAAACCTCATGATAGGTTCACTTCAGGGTTGCCATAAGTTGGAAATGACTTGAAGGAACACAACTTGATGAGCTGGAGATTTGGACACAGCTGGTTCCTCTTGTCTGGAGCTGGGCTGACCAAAACTGGGGAATTTATGCTCTTATCTCCTACCTGGAGATGACCCATGACAACTGGAGACTGGCAACCCTAGCTGTTTATGGGCCTGTCTGCCTTATACTGTTATAGTGCTATTATTCCACTTTCAAACTCCTATGGAGTCCTGGGCTTTGCAGTTTAGGGAGGGGCATTTAGAATTCTCAGCCAGAGAGCTCTGTTGCCTCAGCAAACTACAAACCCCAGATTTCCACAGGATGTTGAAAGTGGAATAATAGCACTATAATGGTGTAGTGTAGAAAGGTCCTGTGATGTTCGTGATGTTCTTGATCCATGAGCTCAAGAGGAATGAGTTCTTTTTGATCCAGGCACTTGCTTCTATCCTGGGCAACTTGGAGCGAATGAAGGGGTTTTTGATTCAATTGATGATTCAAAAGGCTCAAATTTGAAACCTTTCATTGGCATGTGTTAGAACTGGAATGGGTTAGGACTCTCTTGTTGTTGACTTCAGCTATTTCTGGCACAGAAAGTCTCCTCTATGGTGGTTTATTATATCCACCTACCACAATAAAAAAATGTTTACTATTTTAACATTCATTATTTTCCCCCCTTGCATTATGCCAGTCCTTTCCAAGCTGGGGCTCTCCAGATGTATTGGACTACAACCTCCATCATTCCTATTGCCGGCTCTGATGCCTGTTGGGAACTAGAATGCAGCTCATCTGGAGGGCACTGGGTTACAGAAGATTGCATATTCCATTTTATACATTTATAAAAGCCATCCATCTTCATGCACAAATTTTTATGTCTAAGCTAAACTATATTTTCCCGTGAAAATAAGCCAATATTTTTAAAAAATAGGCCCTGAAAGAATAGTAGCAAGCAGCATAAATATATATACACACACACACATACCCATTAATACATACACCAGAAAACACACACAATTTTTTAAAAAACATATCTCCCCCCCCCCCCATCATTTCCTTCTTATCTTTGTTGATTTTCATCCTGTTTTTGGTACGATACTCCTGCTGTTTTTTGTGCTATTGAGGTGGTGCTTTTGGAAGGCCTCACGAATGCTCTGCTTCTTTACACAGCTGTCTAATGTATTATCCAGGTGGGAGTCTTGGTGGCATTTTATAATGGAAGTAAATACAGGAATTAGGAAAAAGGGGGTGGAATCAATTTAGTGATAAAAGCAGAAGTGTCAGTACAGAATCCGTTTCACCACCAACAGCCTTGTACTGCCATGTTTTATATTAAAACATGAGCTATAAGAAGCAACAGAAGAGATAATAACAAGCAGGGTGTCTTCTGAATCACTTGAAGTCCATTGAGCTAGAGAAAAAGAAACACCCATCCACCCCATGGATGCTTTGGGTATGTTTACTTCCTGCCAGGCTTGGAAATGTCTTTTAGAAGCCAGGTGGCTTAAACTGGATGAAGGTCTGATTGAAAGCGAAATATGCCAAAGCCAGACATGTCTGCCAGAGGCATCTTGTTGGGTAAAATCATCCGACTGTGGGGGAATGGATGCAATGTACGTGTGATGGGATGTGACATGTAATAAGATGAGAATGCAGACAAAACACGCCCACCTCCAATGTGGCATGACATATTTCCTTTGACTGTCGGAAGTAAAGCAAGCGGCAGTCCCAACTGGAATGCCTCCTGTGAATGCTGATGGAAAGGCACAGGAGACTTTGACTGCCCTCTGAATTGTGAGTGGAGAGAGTTAATTTATAAGTTGACATCTACGATACCTAGCTCCTATTATCATGGCCGCCCATTCTGTAGCACTTTATATCTTCAGCTAGATTTAATTTAGTAAGAAGAAATCTCAATCTGTCATAGCAGCAGTCTATTCTTCTTTTTCTTTTACATTTCCATTCAGAAGAAGCCTGTTAATTAACCTGGGAGAGCCGCGTGTTCTTTCTCCATGCAACAGGGAAGAAATGGTGTATGTTTATGAAGTAAATTGGCTTCTGTTTATGAGGGTTATTAAGGTGTCCTTCAGTGACAAAGATTGAGCAATCTACACATATGCTGTCCATCATGAAGGCAACATTATGCCCAAAGGTGAAACAGTGAAGTGCATTGCCTTTGGGAAGGCAAGATTCAGGAATATCTGGCTTGTCCTCTATGGTTTCATTGCAGTGGTGTATATTTCAGCTAAATGAGATATGTTATGAAAGAAATTGTTGTCGATATTAGGGTTGCCAGATTGAAAACTGGAGATGGCTCCTTGCACCTGTAAGGACTGCATAGAAGAGGGAATTTCAGAAGGTGTTGCTTGGTAGCTGGTTGAGGGACAAGCAACATCTGCTGAAATTGCATTTCTGCACAGCTGTTAAAGTTAAAGGGGCAGAGAGAATTTCTTCTGATTCTTTTAAAACTTACAATGTGTCAGGAATGGCAGATAGGATTGCCAGAGTGAAAACTGGAGAGGCATCCCGTGGAAGAGGGAGTTTCAGCAAGAGTTGCTCTTCTTCCATCCAGTTAACAAGCAAAGCCTACTGGAATTCCCTCTACTATATGACCAGTGTAGAAGTACTTAGATGGTTCTGGCTATATCTGGACACCTGAACCCAGCACAGTCAGTCTTCCACATTTGCGGGTTTCACTTTTGCAGATTTGATTATTCACGGATTATTTGCTGTCACCTCTGCTACCTCTCTAGGCCATTTTAATAGGGACTGCAAGCCTCGTGAGACTGAGAAACTGCGAATGAGGCTTGTTATGTCCCTATTAAAAATGGTGTGGGGTAGCAGTGGAGGTGGCAGTAAGTGTCCCCAGCTACCCACTTCTGCCTTGTGAAGGAATCCTGATGCCTCAAAGGAATCCACAGTGGGTTGAATTTGGTGATCGTACCTTTTTTGTGTGTCAAATGTGGTTTGGGAGGGCGTAGAGTTATTCATGGTTTTTTCACTTTCACGAGGGTCCTGTGCCCCTAACCCTAGTGAATGTGGAGGGATGACTGTATATGGAGCTGGGGCAGCTACTTGCTCCCGTGCTCTTCTACATCTACAGGAAACTATTGGGTGATGTCACTTTCTGTTGAAAAAAGTTCTCTCTTGGCTCTAAATGTGTAGTCAAAAACATGGTAAAATTCCCACCACATGCTCTAGGGCATGTTTAGGGACCCTGTGGAACGTGGTGGGGGGTTTGCAGACACTCTCAAAGTCCAGTTTCCCACCTCTGTCTTGGGTTGATCTGGTCCAACCACCTGTCAATACAAGAAAATCTACCACTAATACACCTTCATTGGTTGCCTATTTGCTTCTGGCAGGAAGCTCTCTAAGTAGGCAGATGCTGAAGGGCAGGAAGCAGGAAGCCAGACTTGAACAACAGAGCTCTGTGTGCCTTGCCGTCCTCACAGCATACAGACTGTAGGTCTCCTGCAACCCCCACCCCCATGCAGCCCTGCTCCCTGGTTCCCCCATTCAATTATAAATCATTATTTGAAGCGATAAAACTCCCTTGAACTCCATGGGGGTCATGCTAGGTTTTGGACACTCCAGAGCTGTTTTATGTGCAGATGTCCCCCTCCCCACCAAATCTGCAACTGACTAGAAAAAAAGGGCCCTCCCATTACCCTTCAAATGTCCTGATTAGACAGAGACAGTTCCAATCAATCTTCTGTTGTCCCACTTTTTCAGCTGCTTTTAAAATGTCCTGGTTTCTGTCTCCTCCCCCCCCCCCACTTTCCTTCTATGCCCTCATCTTATTTCAATCAATGGGTTCAAGGCACAACTGAGTTCAAGGCACTGAACTGAGTTCAAGGCACAAAAGTAGTTTGCTGTCAATTAAGTGTGGAGAGGAGAGGGGCGGAAAATTTTGCTCTTCCCAGTAGGCTCAGGCAAAAGCAAACTGCTGTAGTCTCTCCTAGCCTGTGTTTTCTTCTTTATTAATGATTTTTGCCGTCTTGATCACATTCTGATGTTGCTTGGCCACATGACTGCTACTTTTCATCTGTGAAAGGTTGAAGAGTAAGGATACCTGGCCTCTAAAACTTGGGAAGTTACTCACTCCTGCCCTGAAGTATCCTTTCACTCGTACACATGGTGGGGTATACTGTACTCTCCTCAGTATTCAAAATTCATTTCACCATTCTATTAAGCTACTGTATGTGGAGTGGAGAAAAACACCATCTTGTCTATTGCCACAGGCAGCCTCTTCTCCTTTCCCTGAGGCAGGGCCTTAATGAAGGTCATTTTTTAAAATTTTATTTTAAAGCTCTTAGTGGCTTGGAATCTGAATACCTGAAGAACACTTTTTCTCGTATGTTCCCTCTTGTGTCCTCTGTTTGAAATCTGGAGCCTTGGTTCACCTTTCCAATAGGATCTTATATGTAACTTTGGAATGCCCTCTCTTGAGAAGCTTCTCTGGCCCTCTAGTTTTTCCTGATAGAAACATTCTGGGAGACCTTCGGCAGCAGGTAGTTGCTGATTTGACTCTCTAGAGCATGAAGTTTCTACTGCTGACAGCTGATTTGTCAGATGGTCTTTTATTTATTCTCCTACTTCTTTACTAGTTATTGTTGGAGCTATGTATTCTTCTTAAACTTGTCTAGTTTTTTTTTTTTAAACACTGTTCTTAACGCTATACTCTGTTGTTTTTGTGTGACTTCAAGTTGTTTCTGACTCATGGTGACCCTAAGGTGAACCTGTCATGGGGTCTTCTGGGGCTGAGTGTGTGTGTGATGCACCCAAGGTCACCCAGTAGGTTTCCATGGCTGAGTGGGAAATCAAACCCTGATCTCCAGGGTCTGTAGTCAAGAGATCAACCCACTACAGCACACTGGGTGTATACTTGGTTAGTCACTGTAAAATGCACGGATGGAAAAACCACCGCCTGTCAGTGCCAAGTGCGAAAGGCGCACCCAAGCCTCGCACTCAAGACCTGCCCAGCCTGACACCTCTTTGTGATCAGAACTGCATAGCCAGGGAGATCTCTGAATCAAGCCAGGGCCAGGACAAACGGGTCTGCCTCAGTTCTCACTCTCTGAGAACGTAGTCCCTTCCTTACTCTTGTCCCCCCTTGCTTCTTCCTTTCAGGACTCTCCCCCTTTACTGCCTTCCCTAAATCTGCCCTTCTCCCAGATGTAAGGATCAGCAGTGATTTATATTTTCCAAGACTGTGGTACTGTTGGCACTAAGGTCAAGATGATATTATTGGTAGTATGTATATTCCAGGATTCAAAATAAGACTCTGTGACACTGTTTTAAGGAACACAGAACTTCAAACATTTATTGTAACACTGTTGCTTTAAATGTGTTTTGTATCTAAATGTTTATAAACAGCACACCATTCTTTTCTCTCTCTCTCTCTGTCAATTCATTCACTATCTCTCGTACACCCAATTTCTCAGTTTTTTCTCCCCCAGAGCTCTTCAAATCTCCAGCCTTTCCCAAACACACCACAAATCACACTCCTCTTCAAACACACGCCAGACAGTTGAAATCCGTTATTTTCCTCTTTCCACCAGCCCCTCCCCTGGGCTATCCAAGGTTCCATTTCACCAGCCAATCAGCTTAAACACTCTCAGTTGCCAAGGAGGCTCTGTTGTCAAGACCCCCTCCCATCAGGTTTGTCACAGTCACTCTGAATTTCTGCAAATGATAGCCACCATTCTGTTAGTGTACTTTGCCATTGTAGCAATAACAAAACAGGTATTGATGGCAGGAATTAAAAAGGCCATAGCATACCTTCTGACTGTTCCAATTTGTCAGGGGCACTCACAATTAGTCTTCTGTCATCCCACTTTTCCAGCTGCGTTTAAAATGTCCTGGTTTCTTTCTCCTCCTCCGACTTTCTCACATTACTCTCAGTTTGTTTCAATAGGTGCAAACTGAGTTCAAAGTGTAAAAGCAACTCAGTGGAGGAAGAAGAGAGGTGGGGGGCAGAATCTTGCCCTTCTGAGTGGTCTTTTGCAAAAGGAATCTGATACAGCATCTCCTAGCTTGTGTGTTCTTCCTCATTAAGGACTTTTGCCATCTTGACCACACTCCGATGTCGCTTGGCTACACGTCTCCCAGTTTTCATCTCTGAAATGTTTGAAGGTATGCCACAAAGAGAACAGTAATGAAGAAAGTAAGGCAGCAGAGAAAAAGGCTGTTCGGGGAGTTTGCCTGCTTCCCCTTGCAACCACAGTGAAATCCTGGAAAAAAATGCAACCACCAACAGGATTCTGGCTGCTGTTTCCACAATGATCAGTGGGGTAAGCCTGAACTGAGGCCCCTTCCGCATCCTACCTTTTCTCGGCACTGGGGTGCGGTGCTTGCGTGAGCAGCCTCTTGTGAGAGGCCCTTGCGTCCAGGTTTCTTCAGCTCCGCACAAGCTTCCTGCTCACGTGAGAGCCCCGCCTCTTCCTTTTGCAGTGCAGCCTGGGACTTTCCCAGGCTGCACTGAGACAGGAAGTGCGACTGGCCCGGTTCCCGAGGTTCTGCATGCAAGGTAAGTGCATGCGAGGCCTGGGAACAATGCGCGACATTTCAGCTTAAAGCCGAAAATGAAAAAGTGCACAAGTGGAGCATCGTGCAAATGTGAGTGCGTCGTGTGGACCACTCCTCACATTTGCGCGATGCTTGAGGGGCCCTTTTGCATGGAAAATGCCGTGCAAAAAGGGCCTGAGACAAAGAGGAGGTATAATAAGCAAGATAATTTTATTATTTGAAGTTGTTCACAAATGGTAGAACCTTATTCTTAACTCTTTCCTGCCTCATCTTCTTAATTAGCCAGTCTTTGGGAGGAAAAGAAAAGAAATGGATAGATGCATTGGCAGAGAGAATGTAAGTCAGCACATTTCCTTAAATACACACATTTCAAGCAATATTAGCTTTATGCAAAGTGTCTGGGGAGACTCTCTGCAAGGTTTGCTGAACAATGTGTGCTGTAACCTTTTCGACTCTCATTCTGCTTGAGCCCTGGGGGGCAATATTAAACTAAGTTAACACATTTCTAGCATTTGCTAGAACCGATGTGCATTTTCTACTCCATTCTTGCTATTAAGCAAATTAAATCAAAGGGCTTTTAAGATCTTCACCCTCAGCCTTTGCATATAGAATATTTTTTCTTCTCTCTGTAATCAAGGGATATTGTTCTTATCCTTATCTAATTGTGCCCCCCCCCCCCCATAAGCATCCTTCCATTTGCATCCTACTTTGGAAGTCTTAAGACTTCCTGGGAAATCTTTAAGTTCATTTTTTATCTGATCAGTGAAAATCTGTATATAATCTATGATTTCTAAACTGAAGATGGGGTTTTGGGTTTCACCACAACTATCTTAAGAATGATGACTCTGAAGTAATACTTTTAGAATAAATGACACTTGTCCACATTACTGCATGTCTGATAAGTGACATCTCTTCTTTGAATCTACAATATAAAGGACAGTAAGTGAGAGCAAAGCAATACCACAAAGTGGTTGCATTTGCTCTATTCAAAATCAGTACGAAGAAAGAACAAAGCATCCAAGGAACCTCATGTTGCATCATTGTAAGCAGAAAATATAGCATAGCTTTGACTGGGGCTTTGAGTGTATGAGGCATTCCTGGCTTAGAAGAAGATTTAGAAGAGAACATTTTTGACAGCCAGGAGATATTGAAAGTACAATTCGAGGTTAGCTGTAGCGGTGAATTAAAAGAACTTGGCTCATATCACATTTGGAGAATGAAATGTCCTTCTGCCTCTATGTTCCCAAATAGTTTTTCATTATTAAGGATTCCTGGAAATCTGACTGCATATTTATGGACTGAGAAGACATGGCTTAGGCAAGTGGAACTTTGCTCCAGTTTCCATCTTCCAAGCAGCTTTATAAAAGTAGAAGCACAGAAGGAACAGATGTTGTGTGGTTGAAGTGGGAACTTGTCCCTGCTTGACAAGGGAGGACTTGCAAGAACTGAAGGGCTTGCATTTTCTTGCTTGGACTCCAACAAGGTGGACAGACTACTTACCCAGGCCCTAAACCTCTCACAGAAGGGCTCCTCTTGCTCCCACTTCTAGTTTCCCAGGCTCAAAGTGGTTATTCCTGAAAAGAAGCACACATTCAGGGCTCTCAGCTGTTCTGGTTCACAGAGACAGATGAGAATTATCACACCATTTTCTGTGCAATTTTGTTTTATTTTTGGTGCATAGAATGATAGAGCTGGAAAAGACCACAAGGGTTGTCTAGTACAACTCCTTGCCGCACAGGAATATCCGGATAACGCGCTCATGACCATTGGCCATCCAACCTCTGTTTAATAACCTCCAATGAAACAGAGTCCACCGCTCTAAGAAGCTGTCTATTCCACTTTCAAACAGCTCTTGTGTTAGGTCATTTTCACACTACATTGTTATAATGCTATAGTGCTACACTGTTATAGTGCTATTATTCCACTTTCAAGATCCATTTAGAATTCTGAGCCAGAGAGCTCTTTGGCCTCAGTAACCTCCAAACCCCAGAACTCCACAGGATGTTAAAAGTAGAATAACAGCACTATAACAGTGTAGTGCAGAAATGGCCAGAGTCTCTGAAGCAACAGGAAACAGTCTTGTCTGATCTTCTATATGGCATCCCTTCAGATATTTAAAGGTGCCCATCACATCACTTCTCAGTCTTCTCTTCTCCAAGCTAAACATACCAAACTTCCTAAACTGTTCTTTATAGGACTTGTTTTCCAGACCTTTTACCACCTTAGTAACCCTTCTCTGGACATATTCCAACTTGTAAATATCCTTTTGGAACTGTGGTGTCCAGAACTGGATACAGTATTCCAGGTGAGATTTGATCAATGCAGAATAGCATTGTACTCTTACTTCCCTTGAACAGGACATTGTATTCTTGTGGATGCAGCCCAGAATTGCATTGGTTTTTTAAATACATTTTTCACACAAAGGGGCCAAACTGTGAAAAATCTAATATATAAAAGTCAAAGTTTGTGAGTTTGCCTGTGTCAGGCAGACAAAGACCTCATATGATTGGCTGTGTCAGGTGACAAGACCTCATATGATTGGCTGCCTGTGAAGATTTTGTGGAATCCAGGTGTTTGCAGTTTAGAGAGGGGCCTTTAGATTTCTCAGCCAGAGAGCTGTTACTATGTTAGATTGGCTCTCTCCCAGGGTCTACAATTTAATATCTAATATTAAATATATTTCCATGTGCCTGAGAGGGTCCCCCGGACGAGCATGCAGGCAGGCACGGCCGAACGGCCGAAATCAGGAAAAACCCGGTCAGACCAGTAAATTATTTGTCACGTAGCCCCAGGAGCCCTCCAGACATGCACACATTAAATTACACAAAGGGTCCTCTGCCCTGAGAAGCCAGCTTGACAGGATTAGCACTCCTGACAAACGGCCCATCAAGCAAGGGTGATTTGCATACCGCCGCGGCTTTTGACAACCCAGGCAAATCTAATCATGCCAGGAATTTTGACATTTTGGAGCTTTGTTCTCCCAATCATGCAGAGGACATGAACATTTTGGGGCTTTGTTTTAGCTCCTCAACCTATTGTTTTCCCCGGGAAAAGGTTAGCCCTCCAGGTACATTTTCCCCTATAAAAAGACCCGGTTTTTGAGTGGTTCCTCGGATCGCTCTGGATCACTGTCGGCTCCATGTCACTCTGTCCGGCTATCCCCTCAGCCCTCCACATGCCGAGTCTCTTCTCTCGCTCCACTGCTGTCTCAGACTCTGGACTTCAGGACCAGGTGCAGTATACCCGATAACAACCCTCCAAAATCCCCTATCAAATTTCCTCTCTTTTATTTCTAAATAGCTCTTGTGTGAGTGAGTGCATAAGTGGGAATGTGTGCAAGTCTTCATTTTTTAAATAAAATCATTTATTTAGCAATTTCGTGTGGTTTTTGGCTTAGCCTGACCCCATAAAAATTGGGTTAAAAGATCTTGCTAGGTTGCCCTGCCTCTCATATCGCTATTGCTTGTGCTCTGGCTAGTTTTCATTCCCACATTGAAGTGTCCCCCAAGGGACCCCAGAAATCAGGGTAACAGAGCACTTGTGCCCGGCCGGTTCCTATGGAGACAAAACCTAGCAGCAAGAAGGAGGAGGACAGTGTATTCCCTCAGAAACTGAACCTCTGTATGTTACCAACTCTGAATCCAGATCGGAGGGCAAATATGAGGAAAAGTTACAGGTACTGGACAACGCAGAGACACAGGATGTCAAATCTGTGTATTTCAATCGCATCTAATTCCTAAAGTAAGGCAAGGCAATTCCTAAGATATTTCTAATAAGTGTTACCTACAAGAAAATAAAATCCCGGGCAGTGCCAGGTATAGACGCTAGTTACCAAAAAAATTAAAAAATGTTCATGATGTCTATTAGCAGGGAGATAAAATTTGAAATTATTCATTCTTGAATATGAGGATAAAATAAACAAACTGGGATTCACATACCTGTTTGCCTGTCTGAATCCATGAAAGCTTTGAGTTTTTAAGTCAGCAAGGCCCAGCCTTGGCCCTGCCACAGAGTGAATCAGCAACTGGTGGTGTCATGTGGTGATGGCAGGAACTGGCAGAAACAAGACATTTTAAAGTGTTTGCTCAAATAGGGAGCATTCAGGCAGGCAAAAGTCTTGGGTCAACACTCAGAGTGAATAAGGAACAAGCAGACATCTGCAGGAGAAAAATTACTGAAACAGTTGAAAGAAATAAGCAAGACCAAGAGCGTCATGAATATGTTGTTGTTGTATACCCTCCAAGTTGTTTCTGACTTACGGTGATCCTAAGGTTTTCTTGGCAGAGGAAGTTTCCTCTGAGGTTGAGAGTGTGACTTGCCCAAGGCCATCAATTGGTTTTCCATGGCTAAGCAGGGATTCAAACCCTGGTCTCCAGAGTCATAATCCAGTGCTCAAACCACTACACAAAACTGGCCCTTGTAATGAATATAGATATACGTTCACGATGAATATAGATAGGTTAATTGTTATTTATATACATATCTGTAATGCATATAGATATTTATACAAACAACAATTTTTAGGAATCTAAATTTTTCACATGCTTTGCAGCAGCACACAAATAAATCACTTCTGACAGCTTAATTAAAACTGAAATTGTTCAGCAAATAAATAAGAAATATGCAGAAACAGCTAGATAGTTGCAAACACCTCAATAATCTTAAACAATTTTCCAAAGATTACTTTATACACAGATGTTTTTCTTATGTATCAAGACAAGATCAGTTTCAGGAAAACCATGTTCCTCAATGTCAGTAAGCAGCAGTAAATCAAATGTTCTCAGATGGATAAATGTTCTTCTCTTACAGAATCTTCTCTCTTATTCTAGGAACCAAAAATTCAAATCATAAAAGCTCTGCACAACTTCAAACGCTAAGAAGAAAATCATGAAGTGAAGTTTCCCTTCTTTCTTTTGAGGTCAAAACTCAAATCTGTACAGGGATGAGTTGGCAAAAGCCTGTAAAAACCTCTATACAGTTTCAAATCACAACTTGCCTATAATCCCTGTAGTTTCTCTTTCATGGCCTGTGGATGGATCTTTGTTGGTCTTCCCTTGCCATGAAATTTCCTCAGGAGGCGGAAGATGCAGCCTTCCAGTGGCCCATGGTTTCCTGGCCATTGCTTCTTTCCTGCTCTGGGGAATATTAAGATAGCGGGAGAAAGACAGGAAGAAGAAATGAGGAGTTTCTGCTTACTACGAGGGCCATCCAAAAAGGCTCTACTTCTGTCCCCTACAGGGACCAGAACTTGGACAAGTATGATTTTGGATGACAACCCAAGAGTGAATGCTGGCTAGGGGCAGGTGTCTGGGAGGTGTATACAAATCAGTCTCTGGACTCACACATGTGTGTGGATTTGATGAACAATATAGCAAGGCGATGGCTAAAACATCACAGGAGCACAGACACGCCTTTTGATTTGGAGCAATGTAAGGCAGTCATGGGCCCTTTCCGCACGAGGCTGGTGAACTGGTTCGTGCTGTTTCTTACTGGATTTTCTGGGCTTGAAACAAGGCGGACTTTCCCTCATTTCCTTCCACACAGATACTGCGTATGTTCCATTCTGATTCGGAGGAGTGCGAGTTAATGAATCCACACTGCCTCTGCTGTGGCCACTCCCAATACTCCCCTCACCCCGTCCCGTTAGCTGTGATTGGCCCTTTTTTTTGCATGGTTTAGAACATCATTGCTTACGTACGTGCGTGCGTAAGTCCATACTACCCCCTGGCCCCTCCCATGAGCCCTCCCTTGACCACCAATTCACATTGGCGTGAATGTACGTGTCTGCACCACTGTGAAAGTACGAATCAGATTGATCTGGAAAATTGGAAAACTGACTTCTTCCGGTTTTCAAATAGCGCACTTTACCACCACATGGGGGCGCATTTAGTTGGAATTATATGTGGAACGAAGGTAAATAAACCAAATCTAGTCCGCTCCAATGTGCAGAAGACCTCTGCGGCAAAATGCATTGGCCCTCCTTAATAACCGCATGCAGAAAGGGCCATAGTCACCTGGAACACCTTTAGGTAGCCCTGCTTTGAGGAGCAGCTGTATAAGTCCTATAACAATGTCTGATTTCCTACCTGAGGTTGGAATCCTGTTTGTGCACTAAACTACTAGTTGCACTTTTTGTGAGTTCGCATAGGTGGCAACAGAAGGCTGGCTTTGAGCAGTCTGCTCCTTTACTGCTCTGCTCCCTTCTTGGCCACTGTACTTACAGCTTTTTTCCTCTTGCTGCACCAGCATAGTATACCCAGAGTACACCAGCATAGTGTACCACAGCATTCCTAATACAGCTTGATAGATACAGGAGAGACACTTAAGTACAGTAAAGAACCGATGGTTCTCTCTGTTTTGCTTTCTCACATATTCACTTCCTTCTTCTGAATTTAAGTTCCTTCCTGTCCTTAATGTTAAGAAGTTTGTGCATGTCAATCTATCCTTACTGAAAACTGATTGAAACAAAATGTTCACCTGTCCTTCTGCATAGAAAATTCTGCTTTGTTGCAGATGTGTCACCACTAACCTCCTTTTAGTGCCTGGTTGTTTGGAAACATCTATGAAATATTGTTTGGTTCTTAATGTTATTAGCTATCACAATGATGAAATTTCATACTCCCAAAATACCTTAGGAGCCTCTTTCATGTATCACTCTTGTGACAACTTGTCTTATCCGAGTCAGTTGTTTTTGCCACATTAGGGGTGCCTCTGTTCCCCAGGAATATAGAAGAGACCCCCTTTTCAGGTCTAATAAGCCATCCAGTGGGTCTTTTCTAGGGGGGGAGTGGGTGTCTCACCAAGCTATAAATGATTGACTAGGGATGTTTTGAATGTGACATCTGATCTCAGAGGAGAACATTGTTGGCTTCAGAAAAAAAAGCATGATGAAGAAATACTAATGTGGTGGGCTAGAAAATTCAAAGATGGAATCTCTTGGGCTCTCCTGCTGAATGATACCTAAACACTCAAGTTAGTTCTGTTGACAGCAGAGGGACTCCATTCTTCGGCGAGAGGCAGCTTTGCATCTGTCTAGCAACATCTCACAGTCACTCAGCTTTCCAAGTAGGTTGTGGCTGGGGAATTACAGTGTGGCAGGAGATTTCTGAAAGCTGCTATAACAGATTTACAAAATTTAAAGCACATGAAAAATCATATGGATGCTCATTTGGAAGGGGGTGCCCATTTGTTCCCAGTCTACTTGTGATGACTTGACATTTAGGTTTACCCTGTACCCTCCTTGAATCTATATAGAAGATGGCCTTTAAAGTACTAGAAGCTACTTTTCAGGAACCTTCAGTCCATGTTAACTCATAGGGGAGAGCAGCACTGAAAAAAACATTTTTCAGAGATACTGTAGTTGCATCCTGCATAGTAGGATGCAACTATTCTTAAGTACCTTGATGGGATGAAAATGAGTAGGCTTTCTAATGAGCGGTCGCCCATGTTTGGTCAGACTCTCTCTGAGTTTTCCACCATAAACACTCTAGTCTCTGTCCCACTAGTTTCATTGCTATCCACTTCTTTAGTGAACCATGGTGCTTGCTTGTCTCCACTCCATGGGAAGGGATGCTTAGGAACAAACATGTCCATCGTCCTGGCCATTATCTGTTCCAGAGATCAGCCAGGGCTTTGACAGGATCATGTACTGAGGCAACAGGAAACTGCTCTGCTGGCACACACCCCTTTCTAGTTTTGACACCTCTGCCAGAGTCATTGTCAGTATCACCGTGATTTTCCCATTTCCACTCCCCAGAAGCTCCTTTGAAGTCCCATTCCCCATTCTAGGTTCTCTCCCCATCATTTTTTTGTTTTTTGACCTTCTTCTGACCACTAGATCTGCCTGCTCTCATTTCCAGCTTGCTCCACTCCTTTAATCTCCTAGCATTGGGCAGCTCCATGGTCACAGTGACCATCTTTGCTTTGTTTCTTAAAATCACAGTTGAAGGAGCGACTCACCTTCATAATGCAATACCATTGGTTATGCTGAGCATCTCTCAAATTAAGCACACTTGGAGAATGTCTTGTGCTTATTGATTTTCAGCCACAATCTGAACAATATTCATCAGTAACGTTGCAGTTTTCCCCTCTCTTAAATGCAGATAGCTATGTATATTCTTCCCCAGCACTTTGCGGCAGAAATGGTAGCTGAGTTCCTTGATGCCTCGTCTGCTCCCACTCTTCAGATTCTGTTACCCCTTCAAGCATTTCACATGATTTCTCAGTGCTTGTTAGCATACTGCCTTGTTAACTCCAATTTTTATTTCTTGCGGGTTGTTTGTTCATGCTTACACTCTGACTCGTTCCTATCAGGCTCCGACTTGAAAGCCTGCTACCATTCCTCCTTTGGCTGTGAATCTCTGCTGTTTTAATGCTCCCCTGCAACTCCTTCCATATCATTTCATCTTCAGCTTCATCTGATGCTTTGTAGCAATTTCATAAGCCTGGCTGAAATGGTTCTTTGTCACTTCATCAGCAGAACATTACATGACGAGGGCCTTTTCTCCTTTTGACAACCTTCAACTTAACCTTCAACTGTGCTATTAAGAAGCAGCAATCACTGCCAATACATATTTTTTTTAAAAAATAGCACATGTTTCTTTCTGTAGACTTCTCTTGCCTTGTGAACTTGTACTGCCCTGGGAAAAATGTGATCAGAAAACTTAGGTAGGGGTCAAAGAAATAAACAGAACACATGACGAGCAACCCAAGCCAACATATGTTTATTTGGAAAGTAATCCTTCTGAGTTCAGTGGGATGCATTCCCAAATAAGTGAGCAAAGGGCTAGAAAAAGGCAAATTAGCAAAGGGCTAGAAAAAGGCAAATTAGATCCTAAGGGATTAGTGGAGTATTTTATGCCTTATAAACCCAAAGAATCTTGAAATAATCCTGCATAGTTATTCAACGATATGGATATATTTCTTGACTAATTTTATTCTCAAAGGAAGCAAGACTCAATTCCAGCAATTTCCTTCCCACTGCACATTTATTATTTTGTGTGGATAAAGTGCTAATTTTGTGCAGAAATTGCTGCTTTTGACATAAAAATAATTTTGCAGAGAATAAGCCTGAAACTGAATTTTTCATAGAATAAGCCTGAAACTACAGAAATTTGCATCAGTCTAAGTTTCTCCTAGTCAGGACACACTAGTTGCCACTGTCTTAAGAAAATGGAAGAGTATGCCTAGACTCCCAGTTTCCTTAGTACTCAGCCATACCTATTTCAAAACTAGTTTTGTTACCCTCAACCTATTTCAAAATCAGTGGCCTATATGCCTTATTGCACAGCCTTCTAGAGGACATAGGTAAATGAATCACACACTTGTTCTCAGGTAGTTTACATTTCCAGTATCTCAGTCTCCTGGTTTCCCACCATTATTCCATGATAAGTAATGCCAAAGGGCTGCTTTTATCAGAAAAGCATCTCAAAGACTTTTTTTTTTTATTTTAAAAAATCATGAATCTGATGTAATAGGCTCTGGCCCATTAAAAAACTTATACCACAATGCATTCATTAGTTTTTTAGGACGTTCATTGCTTCTAAAGATAGATTTGTTGCACTTTGTATTGTTTGGCTTGTAGATGCCAGGCCTAGGAAGAGGTTTGGAGACTTTGATCAGGAGACTGGCTGCTGTTTTTTTGCTAAGCCACTGGATTAAGAGGAATGGCTGGCATTTTGTATTGCAGTTATGGGTTCGGAACCTAGAGTTATGGATCCAGAACTGCTCTGTATTCAGTAATAATACATAATCACAGTCTTGGCACTATTGCCACCCCAACCCACCTAAACAGCCAGCAGATGCATTGTGCAAGGGAGGTCTGTTCAGCTACTGATTGGGCTATAATGAGGATGACATTTCCACTTCCACTAGCAAGTGAGGCAGCACAATGAGAAGCAGAACCAATGTTGCAATTCCTTGTCGCACTGCAGATCGCTGGTGGGAGTGGAGTGGAGATGCCATCCTGATGCAACTCAGTTGCCAGCCAACCAGAACTTCTTTGCTTAATGTGGTTGCTGGTGTTAAGGTGGGTTTGGGGGTTTGGGCCAGGACATATTACTGAAATATACATTTGTAACTAAGTAGTCAATGTGGCATATCAGCAAATGTTTGTAGGGACGGAAGGGAACAGGCCAGTTTAGTCCCTCTTGGGGATGAACCAGCTTCTCAGACAGTTTCTCTCAACCTGGTTCTCAAACTATAGATGTACAGATCCAATCATCTCTGTCCAGCACAGCCTAGACAGCTGTCAATCTGGAGAACATCAGGTTAGAGAAGGTCCAAATCTGCAACCTAGGTTTTAATCTAGAAGAGGAGGAAAGCTTTTTGCCCCCATTTAACGAACTTGTTTGACCCACTAATTCTAGCTGCTTGGGCTTGTAATCAAAGCTTAATGAGAGTGGATCTTGGAAATTTTGAGAGAAAAATAATTAAATATTTGGGTTTGGGTGGTGGAAGTGCCACTCTCCCCCTCATCACACTTTTCCATCCTAAACCAAGATTAAAACAAACTAGTATGTGTGTGTATGTGTACATACACACACACACACACACACACATTATTTATATACGATGTGTCAAGATTGTGGAGTTATGCTGTTTTTCAGGAGGAAAAAAATCCCCTATAATATTGCTTAAATTTATGGAGGTTAATAGCCTTCTTTCATGATTAGGGTTCTATTCACTGCAATAGTAGGTTCGGTAATTACAGCCTGCAAGCTGAGGACATGCGATAATCACTACCTGTAAATGTTTACAAGCCAAGAGAAATGGTAAAATCTCTCCTCCTCTCTCTCTCTCTCTTCTGTTCAAAATGTACTGTATACTCAAGAAAGGATCTTTAGTTAATGTTTCATCATGTTAAGCCTTGTCAGATTTGAATTTACCTTGTCAAGCGACAATGCTCATTGCCCCAGAAGCATATGGGCCCAAGGCCAAGGAATGCCCCCTGAGGTGGCCAGGTGGCTTATTTCATAAAGAACAGTTCTCTATTTGAAAGGGTGTGCAGTCTGAGTTTGGTTTAAAGATGAACGACCATAAGACAGGAGAACTGAAGCCTGAAGCTGCCCATCAAGAGGTCATATTTGGACCACAGCAGACTCAGCAAGCCCCCAGGTCATCTGATCACAGTCTTTCCCATTATGGTGAGTTTCACTGTATTTCTGTAAATTCCAGTATTTCTTTCTAAATTTGCACCCATCATTATAAATATGTATCATCATAATTTATGTAAATCCATATCCTCTTTTTGGTGTGACATTTCCTCTCTCTCTCTCTCTCTCTCTCTCTCTCTCTCTCAATCTCACTCTATTAAGATTGTTTTAGAACCACACAAAATTTCTGATTACATCTCCAACAGATATTTTGTGTGTTAGGACCAAGTTGTACATTATGGACTTGAATTTCTTCAATGCTGGACATTTTAGTTCTCTATTTGGTGCTATCCTTCTCTCAAACATTTTGTTGAATAAACTAGTATTTTTCTGGGACAGAGATTTTCCTTTCCCCCTGTTAATACCATTCACACTACAGAATTTCTCAAAAAAGGATGCCTTGGAATCCTAGGGTTCTCCAGGAGGTCGCTAAGGGTTCTAGGAGAGATAGCAACTGAAAAAAAAAAAGCCCTTTTTGAGCTATAAATGTAATAACTTTTATGCAGAGGTTCTCTGAGACCCAAAAATCATTTCAAGGGCTCCTTCATGTAGCAACATTGGGAAAGCCCGATCTAAACAGTCAGGTCCCACCTCCTGGGATCCAAAATGAGCTAGTCTCCTCGTTTTAGCATAGCAAAACCTAGCTCTCTATCCACTCCTGGCTCAACTCATGACCGGATCTATAGCTGACAACTGTATATAAGGCTCTTAGGGGTGTTCGTTTGTACAGACTTTCCCCACTTATCTGACAGGTTAGGGATTAAAGCACTGTCAGAAAGTAGAATAGGTTGAAAAGTGGAACTCATGTACTGTACTGTAAGGATCATGAAGGACTTACAGAGGCTTACTTGAGACTGATTATGCTTCTGCTGCTTGCAAAATCTCTCAGCTGGCTCAGAACCTTTTATTCTCCTCTCACCTCACTTTGTAAGCAGCACATGCCTGTGAGTGGTTCCAAGTGAGCCTCTTTAGGTGAAAGAGCGAAAAACCCCACTGAATTAATGGAACTTGTCCTTAATTTGGAAGTGTCAAAAGAGTGAGTCATCAGATAATGGGGCTTTGAAAGGTGGGTTTTTTTTTCTATCTCAGCCCCGGTACAGCTGATAATTCTAACAAAAAAACCCTGAATAGCTCCCAGTTCATTATTTGCTTCCAGGTAACAAGCACCAGGTCATAAATAAAGTCCAACAAGGTTCCAAGGAGTGTTCAAAGTCAGTTAGAGTATTCAGCAAGCTATCCAGCAGGGTAGAAGGTCAGATAAGCTCTGACAACTCTTGGAGAGGAAGGGCATCAGCTATATAGGTCTGAAGCCTAGCGCAGCTGTGGCTTGATTAACTGTTGCCAGTTATTAATGCTGAGAGAGCGATGCCAGCTTTCTCTTTGCTGTCTGCACTCTGCAAAGGTGGGTACAGGTAAGCGCTCTTCTGTGTCTGAAGAGGCAGAACTCTTTGCTGGAGCTGGCACCACCCCCTGTTCTGTTTGTGGCTCTGTATCCTCTTTCTGTGCAGCAGGTCCTGGCATGCCCCATATTTCAGTCTCTGACACACTCCCTGTTTCAAACTCCAGAAGCAGAATGTTCTGGGAGCAGGGCATGACAGGCTTCTGGTAAAGTCTACATGGGCAGTTTTCCTTTTCCACCTCTATGTCTGGTTTGTCTTCAGCTGAGTTAGGTTTCATTTTGTTTTTAAAAATTATGGGATGAGACTTGCCCAATTCTTTCTTTCTTTTTTCAAATGTGTGTATATTTTTGCAAACGTTTTGAAACAGTATACATTGATTCAACGCATTACTCGATCAACTAGAGTGTTTAAGCAGTGTTCTGGACACACTTGAAATGTACATATTTTTATGCAGTGCTTTTTGAAGTGTGTGGACTGGAGCGGGCATGCATCTGCTGTCTTCTACCATGGTGAGGATTCAGGACTGCAGATTGCGTCCACATTGCAGACAGTTTGGAAAGTGCAAACCAAATGCATTGAACATCCTAATGGAGAGGTTCCCAAACTTTGGTCCTCTAGGCATTTTGGATTTCAGGTCCCAGAAGTCCAAGCCAACTTGGCCAACAATTAGGAATTGTGGGAGCTGAAGTCTAAAACATCTGGACACCCAAAGTTTGAGACCCACTGACCTAATATTATGACAGCACAGTAGATCATTGTCAAATGCGAGGCACGCAGCCTCACTCAAGGCCTACCTAGCCTGACACCTCTTTATGCTCAGGTCTAAATAGACAGGGAGATCTCTGGATTTAGCCAAGGCTATGACAACCAGGTCTGCCTCAGTTCTCCCTCACTGAGAATGCAGCTCCCTCTTCTCTTTTGTCCCCTCTTGGCCTCTCCTTCCAGGATTTACCCCTTCTCTGTCTTCCTTAAATCTGCCCCTTTTCAGACGTAAGGACAAGCCATGATTTATTTCTTCAGTGACCGTGGTACTATTGGAACTATGGTAAAAATGGTACTATTGGCAGCGTGTATATTCCGGGATGTAGAATAATACTCTGTGAGACTGTTTTAAGGAAAACAGAAAGTTAAATGTTTATTACAACACTGTTACTTAAATTTGTTTGTAACTAAATGCTTATAAAACAGCACACCCTTCTTCTCTTTCTCTCTTTCTGCTTAATTCATTGACTGTCTCTGGTACACCCTGTTTCTCAGTTCTCTCTAACACAGAGCTCTTCCTCCCTGCTTCTCTATTGACTCCCTTCTACTAGCTCCATCTGGCAGTTAAATTTCAGTTTTTTTCTCCCCCCCCCCAGGTTCGCCCCTCCCTCGAGCTCTCCAGGTTCCATTTGACCAGCCAATCAGTTTAAACCCCTCCTGGTCGCTATGTAGCTCTGTTACCATGCCCCTCCCTTCGGGCTTTGTCACAATCATCATCCACAAGGAGACAGTGGCCCTTTCCACACCCTACCTTTTCATGCAGATGTCCAGCGCGGATCCTAGCATCTGTTCTGCGAGGAGGGGAGCGCAACAGGAGCGCTCCCCTCTGCACCGGCTGGCTCCCAGTGGAAGGGAGCACGATGGCCACACCTCTTCCTTCCACAGCGCAGCTGGCTACCTTCCCAGGCTGCACTGGGGAAAGAAGCACAGCCATTTTGCTTCTGCAGCTTCTACAGGGCAGATAAGTCTGTGATGGTGGTGTGATCGCAGGTCATTGATGGGGAAAACCCGTTGATGGTTTAATCTGTGATTGCACCATCTGGGGATGGAAGAAGGACAGGACCGTGATGACATCATGCAGAAGCACCATTGCGCTCCTATCCTTCTCCTGTCCCCATGGCGGGTTGGGAGGGTGGTG
The DNA here is from genome assembly GCA_030412105.1 of Cyclura pinguis. NCBI lineage: Eukaryota > Metazoa > Chordata > Lepidosauria > Squamata > Iguanidae > Cyclura > Cyclura pinguis. The sequence goes on along the minus strand of CM059604.1, from coordinate 124,047,022 downwards.
CGAAAAGTGCCACTGTTCTCTCTTGGACCACCATGGAAATATTTATGGGAATATAGGCCTTTTACATGTGGTAAGCTTTGACTACTTCTGGAACCCTGCCCTGGGGAGCTTTTTTTGCATCCATCTCACAACCTTTTGCAATGGCACCCTTAAACGTTCTGGGAAATACTTCAGACTTTGTGTCTCTTCCAGCAAGCCTCCTATCCATTTCTCTCCTGAAATCCCTCTGACCCAAAAGGGGGTTCTTTCCAATCTAGCAGTGGTCTGCATGTCAAAATTTGGCTGTTCAGTGAGCCCAGCTGTACGCATCTCATTATCCCCAGGCTGATTACAAGATCCCATTGACCACAAGCTGCCTGTCTGCCTGTCAAGATGGTGTGATTAGTATGTAATCAATCTCTAATCCAATCAGAAAGCTCACTGCCTGCAACTGATAAAGGTCTCGGCAGGGAACTGATGAGGCCAAAACCTTGGTATCTCCTATGGGACACCTGCGGCATGCGCTGTGCTGTAACTAAGCAGACAGATACTGGGAGAAAGCAATTAAAGTGGTTTGTAAAGAATTCTGATAAACAGCATTTAAACAGAGCAAGGCAGGTGATTCAGGCACTGGAGCGACAGCTCTGGAGAACATTTTCCCCATTTCCACTTAACCTTCACCCAAATACAGGATTACTTCTTTTTTTCCTCCTCTTCTGAAGGATCATCCATAGTTTAACCTTTACTTGAGGAGGGAAAAATGCAGTTGGTAAAAGTTTCATATTCTGTGGCATTTCATCCCCCAGCAGGAACCCCTCCTGTGCCATTTAGATTTCACTCTTCAATTCTAGAGCTTTTCCAGGCAGAGGGATATAATGTGATTATACAGTTGCAAATTACGGTGCTGTGTAATCAGTGATTTCTCCCTCCCATACCCATTTCTAACTTCTTGACCCAAATTAAATATCTCCTTTATCTTTTGCATTCTTGTCTAATTCTGAAGTCTAAAACAAAGAATTTACTTAAGCCGTTAGGGGAGAGAAGGAAAAAAAATTAGTCAAACACAATCCTATGTGAATTTCATCCTTTATGTGTTCATAATCCTCTGAAGCTAAACTTCAGGGGATAGCTTCTGATGATTTCCATCCCATAATACTGACTCATCATCATCATCATCATCATCATCATCATCATTTTCCTCATATAGGAAATTAAGGAAAATATCTGGGCAAACTACTGTAATATTATGAAGAACAGGATGCCAGAGTTTGAAAAGTTACAATTACAGACCTCAGGGCTCTTGAGTATTTTGCTATTATTTCTGTGTTCTTCAAAAAGCATAAACTATTTACTTATTCTTAGGGAGTAATTATATAATTACTTCTAGTTACTTAACCCCCTTCCCTTGAGTGCTAGCATCCACTCACCTGTGGCATAAAATATACCGTGACACCACAGACAGCCTAGAAAAGTAACTAAAACTAGGTGTTGTGCCTCATTATGTTACAGTTATAGTACAATAGCCCCTCCACATTTGTGAGAGTTTGGGATCCAGAACCCTCTCAAAAATGAAAAAAACTGCAAATAACTCCCCCTTTGTGATTTGCCTCCAGGGTTCCCTCTTCCATTCTTTTGCCCCCAGCTTTGGTGTTCCCAGTGGGGAGAAAAAAGACAAGGTAAAAGGCTTACTGGTACTTTCCCCTCAGACAGAGAAGAGTAGAGCTCTCATATTCTAGCTACTTCTGGTGACCATCTTGAGAAAGAAGCGCTAGCAGCAAAGAACACCTGACCAATCAGCAGCCATTACACCGCAGAATGTGCAGCTACATGGCAGAGAGGACATGTTTCCAACATGCTTTACTGCTTTACTCACCCAAAAGGAAAATAAAACTCATCCATTTTAAACACAAGCCTTGCATGCCTGGGGTGAGGAATGCAAGAGAATGGGAGGAGGAAAATAGGGGGGAAGGGAGGCAAACACGTGCCTCATGAATAATCAAATTCAGAAAAGTGAAACCTGCAAATATGGAGGGAGGACTGTATAACTTCATGCCATAGTTATTGCTAAAAGGAGTTAATTACAAATAACTTATTGTTTGTAAGAAGCTGGGCAGCTCATAGGAACAGAGGAAGCAGCTGGGTACCAAATCAGACATTTGGTCCATCTAGACCATTATTGTTAACTTTGGCCATTTCCTCACTAGACTGTTATAGCGCTATGATTCCATTTTCAACATCCTATGGAATCCTAGGGTTTGCAGTTTCGGGAGGGGCCGTGTGGCCCCTCCCAAAACTGCAAACCCCAGGATTCCATAGGATGTTGAAAGTGGAATCATAGTGCTATAACAGTCCAGTGCGGAAATGGTCTTTGACTAACTGTAATGGCTCTCTTGAGTTTCTAGTAGGATTGTTTCCTGTACTGATCCAGAGATCCTTTTTATTTCCTGATGGTATCCATACAAGTACTGTCCAGGTCCAGCCCCGGTTAGATTCCACAACTAGATGTGATCAAGTGTGTTCAAGGTGAACATATAAGGGTGGTTTCAATTGAGTCAGGTCCTTGAGTTGTTGTATACAGACTTGTTTGCTCTCACTGTTGGTAGGAATTCAACAACTATCTTCTTCCTTGCTGTTATTAAACCTGAGACCGTCTGCCCCTCAAAAATACCATAAATAAAACTTTCACACCCCTTGCATCCCTTCACATTCCCATCAAAAACAGAACCTTTGCATCCCCACACATGCCCTTAAAACACATTATTACACCACATGGAGTTTGAAATAGACTAGTGTATGACAGAATCAAATGTTGAGAACTGGAGGAAGATATATCTCCATTTCTCAACATTTGATTCTGTGTACATGGTGCAGCTGTGACGTTTTTCAGACAACCCACAAGCTTTATATGGAGGCTATAGATGAGTGAATGAATGCTGTGTGTAACAGGTCTCAGCTCTAATTCCTGCCATCTCCATGTAAATACAGATGAGGGAGCAGATCTAGATGGAAACTCTGAAGAACTGCTGATAATTAGAGTTCTTACTAGGCTAAGTGGGACAATGGTACGGCTCATTATAGGGTGGCTTCGTATGCTCACATGAATGCAAAGTATCTGCAGTACTACTGAACTGTGGGCTTTTTCTTAGTAGATGCCCAAATTACCTGTGGATAAGCACTCTTTCTCTCTCTCATCCTCCTTCTCTCTCTGGACTAGTTTGTTCTATATGATCTTGCCAAGAAGTACGAGCCAGTTTGATGTAGTGGTCTGAGCATTGGACTATAACTCTGGATATCAGGTTTCAAATCCCCATTCAGGCATGGAAACCCACTGGGTAATACTGGGGACAGTGATGGAGCTTGGAGCGCATGGAGAAGGGGCAGGCGGAGAGGTGGGGCGGGGCTACAGTGTGTGGGGCCAGGGCAACGGTGCATGGGGTGGGACTATGGCAGACAGGGTGGGGCTATGGCGTGTGGGGTGCGGTGGGGCTACAGCATGCAGGGCAGGGCTACGGCGCATGAGGAAGGGCAAGCAAAGAGCTGTGGCGCCCCCCAAAAATTGCTGCTGGGGGCGCAGTGCCACCGTTCCTACACTACTTCTTGGGGAAGTCATACTCTTTCAGCCTCACAGGAAAGCAAAACCAAACTCCCTCTGAAGAAATCTTGGCAAGAAAACTCTGCCTTAGGGTTGTCATAAGTTGGAAATGTTTTGAAGGCACACAGCAACAACAAGAAGTAAGAAGGATATTAGCTCATGCCAGGTGTAGATATGTGGTAGATAATATATCATCACAGTAGGTAATTATAAGGTCTTTTCACTGATGAAGGAGTAATCTAGTGTGAGGATCTATAGCAACTACAGAAGAGTTCATGGCAGCTGCAAAGACAAGTGCTAGTACCCTTTTGTCATGATTTCCCTACTAGCTGGCATCTTCCCACATGGATGTGTTCTCTGGAAAGTGATGCTGGCTACAAAATATGGCCAGTGCGCCACTCTAGAAAGTTGCTGAAATTCTAATGACTCTGAGGGAGTCCTTTCTCTGAAGTGTCCTTTCTAAGGAGACATTGTGGTAGAGCTTACTGTGGAGACAGCTTATGCAATTCTCACAGAAGGGCTGGCCCCAAGGGACTATTCATGTGGCTCCTTATAGCCATGTATGATTTTTTTTCATATGTGTCATAAGCCTTTCATTCCCTGTGAGAAACTTAATTTTCAATGCAAAGTAATAAGGAACATCAAAACTGCCAAAATGTTTTCTGTAAGTCAATACACATGGTAGTGTTGAGTATATATGACAAGCTTTCCACAGGCTGGGAAGAGCCAATCCCACCCTACCAGAAGTGGATAATGTATGCCTGGTGGGGACAACCATGGCAGCTCTGGGGAAGACAGATCTTCTGTAACAGAACTTCCAGGGGACACAAATGACCCAAAATGTCCCCCAAGAAGGGGGAAAAAAATAAAAGTGGAAATATTCAAAAGTCCCCTTGTAGATTAGAAAATGAGTTTGCTTTATAAAATATTGAACAATGTGTGTATGTTTGTGAGGGTGTTCTTGTAACCAATTTGAAATGCAAACGTCCAGTCCTAGAGGTTTCCAGAGGAGGCAATTCATTTGGGGAAGGGACAAGAAAAGGGCAGTTTGGAGTGTCCAGATTGGTCAAGGCATGCAAAAACAGTTTGGGTGTGATACAAATGGCTCCAAAGCAAGACCTCCCCCAGAATAACTCACATCTCCAATAACATCTGTTACCTGCTGGACATATGCTTCTGATTAATGGGACCTGTGTTTAATGTCTATGTCCTGGTGGCACAGTGGTTAAATGCTGGTACTGCAGCCACAATGTTGTGAATTTGATCCTGCAGGATTGACTCACCCTTCCATGCTTCCATAGGTTAGTAAAATAAGTACCCAGCTTGTTGTGGCAATTAGCTAACACATTGTAAATGGCTTAGAGCGTGCTTGGTGCTATAAAGCAGTATAGAAATGTAAATGCAATTGTTATTGGTATGTCTAAACAAACTAATAATGCTTATTCTGGTAACTGTTTATGTCAAATGGGTTAGGTCTTAGGTGGTTGGTACAAGTTCCTCCCTCCTTCCCAAGGCAGTGCCAGACATGTGGTGATGATAAGCTCAGTCAGATGTCAAGGTTTAACACATCAATGAAGGCCAAAGTTTCACCTCAAGGAGGGCCAAATTTTAGCTACAGAGGCTTCTGGGAGGAATAAGCTAAGAAAGTTAGCATAACAGGCCAAGAAGGTTAGCATAATGAGACAATTTGTACGTGCCATCCCAATTGTCCTTATATAAAGTACTCCTCCCCCTGCTACAACTCCCTTTTTTTCTTCTTGATTGACATAACCTACTTTCTTGAAGTCCTTGGAGAATGCCTAGACAATACTGGACTGGCCAGACCAGTGGTGTGACTCAGAAGACAACTTCATAAATTCACATGTTATTTCTTCTGAGTACTTGACACCCCTCTGAGATACCTGGAGCAAAGCTTTTATTTATCAGTGTGCACAAGAAGGCTTAGGAGATCATAACAAATAACATTAATCTTTCTTCAGACTGTTATTTTTTTTAAAAGGCATCTATTTTTGATCTAATCATTTCACTGGTTGCAAAGCTTCTAATCAGCAAACAATGGACAACATCACAGAAAAATAATCTAATTGTCACAGCTGTGGCATCGTGTAAAAGAAAGCTTTCAGAATGACTTTTTTTAAACTTGGCGATTTAAGGAGGTCTATTGTTGGAGGCTCAGGATGCTTAAAAATAAAATTAAAAAAGAAAAGAATCAACTACATGGAGGGTTTTTAAAAGCTTCCACTTCAAAGTCTATACAGACTTCTGAAAAACAATCTTTACCCCCCCCCCCCACCAAACCTGATACATAGGCTTTAAATTCACCATGAACGAAAGTCGTTTCTGTCAAGGAGAGCTGACAATACCTTTTTTGTAGAAATATGGAAAATATCTGTACTTCATAGCTATGACCTTCATAACTCAATTTATGGGTCATTTCCTCATTCGTGGGAATATTCAATGTCATAATTGTAAAGAAGAGAAAGAGAGGAAGAAGGATTTTTTGGATATTCTTCCTTCAAGACCCTCATTTTTATTAAAAGCAGAAATAATATTAGATGAAAATTGTTCCACTGATAATTTTAATGAAATATGAAGCACTTTGAATATATTTTATTGCAAGCAATATAGATGAGAAAGGCTCTTGTTTTTAACTGTCTCATTTAATGAATGAATTCCACATTACTTGCCTCTACTGCAATGTGGCAGCATTTTGAAGATGTGGAGTTTGCTGTTACAAATCATTCCTTGCTTTGAGAGGAGGTTTATTTCTAGAAGGGGGAACTCTGTAGGCATGCAAAATATTCCAGAGCTACTTCCTCTGCAAACTACTGTGATCATTATTGTGTGGTAAAAAGTTGTAGTTTTTGTTAAACTACCAATAGTTCAGTTGAAGATGTGGCAGGACTAATCCAAGGCATTTGGCTACTTAAAGTGAAGAACTAATGGCACCTTCCCCATGTCACATACAGTGGCCAAACAGAGTTGGTGTTTAATAGTGTCAATGGGACCAAATCCTTCACCAATCTTGAGAACACCAAGGAAGCTCAGAGCAGGGGGAGGAGAGAGTAGTAGACTGCATAGCATTCATAGCTTTGCTCTGCTATGCCCTTCTGATGCCCCTGCTGCACTCTAGCATCTGCTACAAGCAGTTGCCACCTTCTTTCCAATGGCAGAGCTGGCTCTGAATCCTAGAAGGGATTATTGTTGGAAGGGATTTGAAAAGTCACCTCTGACTTGGGTCCTCCAGAAGTTTTGGGTTCAGCACCCAGAATCCCTAATTGTTTGCATAACAGTCGAAGATAAGGACCACTGATCCAGTCCAGTCTCCTGATGGCAAAGAAACGAACCAGAAATCAGGAATGTGCCAGATCTCAACATATCATGCTCAAGCAAGGTATAAATGGGCCAGAAAGCCTTTTAGTAGTTGCTTTTGTCTACACGGATGGCTCCATTGACCAACAAAGTTATGTGTAGTCAGTTTATGGCCTGAGATGTTGCAAAGATGTTGCAAAGGCAGAGGTTGTGAAGTGAAGATAGATAGTTGCTATTGTGAAGTGAAGTTAGGTGGTAGCTGCACAGTGATGTCAAGGTTTCTGGTTTGAGCTTGGTTAGATACTTATGTGCTACCACAAGTGGAAGTGACTGTTGTGTCAGATATGACAGCACATGGAGAACTCTGCACATTCTTTTTGGAACACCAGTCCTTGTGACAGATGATAGCTGCTTGTAGGGGTGTACATGTGTAACATTTTGCATGTGCCATTGGCTCTCATACAGCCTTCTCTGTGTGTACCAGTGGTGGTCCACCTTTACCATAGGCAGCAGTTACCTTGGCAGCAAAACTGTGGAAGTAGACACTTGGTATGGAGTATGAGGATTAACACAGATTTAATTCCATAGATTTCCTGTACCAGGTATTTATGCTTGACTATATAAGTGCTTCAATACTTATCACTCACCAATAATGTAAACAACATTAGCTGAAAATTTGGGTATGAATCATCTCAAGTAAAGAAAACATTCAATACATGGAATACCAATATTGAGGCCTAAATCCATTTGCTAGACTCAGCTAAAGAAGTCCCATGGAATCAATTGCTGAATGACATTTATGCAAATACTCTTGATTCTATGGTTCATCTCTAGTTGGGACTTCCAATTGGATTTAAGCCTTTGATAACAGGATACTAACTCTATATACCGAGTGTCTTGCTCAGATATGTGAGGTAGATATTTATTAAGAACACTTTGTATTTTGGATTAAATCTTTATTTTCTTAGCTATATGCGTCTGTGGTTTCATAGGCTTATCATGAGGGTTTTTGCCCCTTGCACAGGAAAAATATTAAATGTGAAAATACTAGTAATACAGAGATTACAAAATGGGAGCGATTTTCTTTGAACACTTCTCATTTCGAAGAGCTACCAGATTCGAAATCTAACAAGGTGCAAACAAAATTAAATCTTACTTCAGTTTGACAATGGAGGGGGGAAAAAAAGTTGGCTTTGAATAGCTGCAAGTTCATTTCAACACATTCTGAGAGCATTTCATGAATTTGTATATATGAATTTGTATATATGTCGGTGCTGAAATTATTCAGAGAATCGAAAGAACCTTATCTGTGTTATCGCCTGATGTACTTCTACGGAAACATATCTACTCTTGGCATACTTTATGTAATGTGAATTGATCAGCTCACATTCAGTGATCCTGCTTTTGAACATTACTCAGAGTTAGCACAGACATTTCAGCTGATAAGATGCTATGTGAAACATTCCTTATCAATACATATGCTTTAAAAAGAAAGTAGTGGACGGGTTAAGAAATTTGGAATGGTAGTGGCATTCATATGGTTCCTGGAAGTCCTGGGGCTGTTGGATGTTTTGGAAACCCTTGTCTGAGGTCAGAGGGAGAGAAGGAAAGAGAGACAGACAGAGAGATGTGGAGAAAGAGAGTTCTGATCTCAGATGTCCCCTCCTGAGCCATGCAGAAATATCCACAATACTTGCCTTGCTGACGTTGGAGCTCAAACACTGGTAGAGGAAGAGAAGCAGATCTCCCAATTGTCCATTTTTTAAAAATGGTTGTGCTGCATCACACACTTACAATGAAAAATAAAAGAATCTGAGGGTGAATCTAGGCTGCACAACTGTAGCAGTTTGATACCTTTTTCTAACTACCATGGGTCTACTTTATGGAATCCTGAGATATGTGGAGGTCAAAGTGGAATCAAACTGGTACAGTTGCACAGAGTCACTCTGACACTTTGATTTCCCTGAATTTGGAGAGGCTTCCTGCTTCAGGAAAAATGATATCAGAGGTCCTATAGAGCTCATAGCTGGCTTTTGTCTCCAGCAGTGATCAGGTAGATGCTTCTGACCTGTCAAAATTCAGGGGTGATTTATTTATTTATTTACCAACTTTCTCTTGGCATGGGACTCAAGATGGCTTACAAAGGCTAAGAACAAAATAAGTTAAAAAATAAAAAGACAGTAAAAGAAGACTGAAACACAATTAGACAACCATTGTATTACAGCCCCATTACATTTTAAAAATTATAAAATCCTTTAAAGAAAAACAATACAATTAATAAATACAGAACACATTCCATAAAAGGCTCTTTGCAGCCAATTGATCATTAAAAGAATATTTGATTAAAAAAACAGTCTTTGTTGGTAAAAGGATTGCACAGAGGAAGCTAACATAGGCCCTTTCCACAGCTTACCTTTGTCCTGGCAGTGTCCGGTGATGCTGGTGGCAGCGGCTCTCCTGGGAGGGGAGTGCGATTGAACACTCCCCTTTGCACTGGCTGCCTCCAGGAACCAGGAAGTGCAATGGCCACATCTCTTCCTGCTGCAACACAGCCAGGTACCGCCCCAGGCTGCGCTGGGACAGGAAGACAGCCATTGTGCTTCCAGAACCTCCACAGACAAGGTAAGTGCAGCTGCGTGGCAGGGGGGCAGCATGATCACTGGCCATTGACAGGGAAAACCCATCAATGATTTGCTGTGTGATTGTGCCACCTGGGGACAGGAGAAGGACGAGACTGGGATGATATCATGCATAAGCATCATCCCAGCCCCATCTTTCTCCCACCCCCAAGGAGAGTTGGGTGTATTGAGCAGAAAGGGCCCTAGTCTCCTGTGGGAGGAGATGGTATATGCTGGGAGCTGCCATTGAGACAAGATGGACCTGTGATGGTGGTGGGATTAAGAACCCCCATCCCAAGAATCTTAAGACTCTGCCATGGTAATGATGATGACAATGATGACGATGATGAAGATGACGATGACGACGTGATGATGACCACCACCATCATCATCTCTCCCATCTCTTTCATTTCTTTGATGTGGAATTTTCTGTTTCAACTCCTGTGATAATAGCTGGATGATCAACCTGTCTCCACTGAGTCCGTTTTATCATTTTAAGAAAGCCAGCTAAGGTCCAAGCTATTACCGGCTCTTTCTGAGCATAGAGAATTCTATAAAAGATTAGAAATGTGAGAAGAAATACCTCCTTTTCTCTGGCCATGGTCCTCTGTGCCTATCTTTTTAAAGGGCTTCTCGCCCTTAATAGATTTTGAAGGAGTTAATTCAATCCAGCAAATGTTCAGCCGCTGTGTTGGGCGGAAAGAAAGGGAGACATCTACTGCACTAAGCACAATAGGGAATTGTTCAAAAGTAGACTGTGGAACTCTGCAACTCTTAAGGGCTACATCTACCCTAAATGCAAATGTTGAATGATGAATGTAGGTGTTGACTGGCATTTGTGACATACTAGCCTTATAAATAGCCCACTATTGGCAATACAAACAGTTATGAGCGTTTGGAACCAAGCTATTCTGTACAGATCTGAGAAAGGCAGGGGATCTTTTTCCTGTTAAGGCTCTTATTACTTCGGTTTGAACCTTTTAAGGTCTGCCTTCTATAGTAGACAGAGCAAAAGCAAAAGCTGGCAAGATTCAGACCTTCAAGCACCTAAAGTAGAAGCTGCATTTACATTTATCTTGCTATTTTATTGGCATTTATATTAATTTTGTTCATCAATAGCCATTATTGTTTTTTTTTAAATAAGCAGTTAAGAAATTTTTTTAAAAATAGTTACATATAAAATATTAGCTTCTTCGACAGGACTAGCAGAACAAGAAAGATTTCCACATATTTCCAAAAATAATCTCAGGCTGAGTTTAGGCAGTTTTACATACCTGTACATACCTATTTGTACACACATACTCATCTACCTATATACACGGGCCATTTCCGCTCTACACTGTTATAGTGCTGTTATTCCACTTTCAACATCCCATGGAATCCTGGGGTTTGCAGTTTAATGAGGGGCATTTAGAATTGTCAACCAGAGAGCTCTTGGGCCCCAGTAAATTGCAAATACCAGAATTCCACAGAATGTTGAAAGTGGAATAATAGCACTATAACAGTGTAGTGTGGAAATGGCCAAAAAGAGATATATTTATCCATATGTGCAGCATACCATCTAACATTTCACAAATGAAAGCCAGGACATGTATGGCCAAACATCACTGGAATGTGATCAGGATTGTTAAAGTCACTAATATACAAACTAGGGTAGGCTGCAGCAGTTTGCTTTTGCCTAAACCTACTGAGATGGGCAGGAGTCTGCTCCTTCTTCTCCTTCCCACCACCTGAGTTAACTGAGTGCAAATTACATTTGTCCTTTGAATTCAGTCAGCATCAATTGAAGTAAGCTGAGAAGAGAGAGAATCTGAGACATTTTAAAAGCAGCTGAAAAAGTGGGATGACAGAGGATTGGGATTGTCCCTGCCAAACTGGGACATTTGGAGAGCATCTCACTCACACACACTGTACACTGTAATTATGTGTGCCTTTTGCTTCCCAGTCACTGTCTCAGTATCTCTTGAAGGTCAAGCAGGTGATTGTGAAATTACATGTTTGGAAAGCTTACCACAGACTGTAAGAGATAATCTTCAAGTGCTCTAGAGCTTTCTGGTCAACTTTCTAAACTCCTGCCTGCCTGCTTGCTTCTGATCTGTCGCACTCATTCCTCATTTTTGGAGAAGAGGATAAGAAAGAGACTGGAGACAGGTTGGCAAGCAAACATAGGAGCCTAGATAACTGGCTATAAAGTGTAGCAGCTAAAGCATCATCAGTTACCAGACATTAGCCTCACCATTCACACATCTGCATTTGGAAAATTCCTCACCTTGTTCTACAACTTTTCTAATGAAGAGCTATGTGAAAGCTGGAAGGCTGCATGTTGCAGTACCAACACAAAAAAGGATAGATGATATCGTTTTAAAAGAACCCATGAACTTTCAGTCATAGCAGATGAAATTTCTTAAGGGTTAATTCCTGATTCCTGCCTGCATGGACTAAAACAAAGGCTTCGTAAGGTGCATCAGCTCCCTCTAACAACTCAGATGGGTAAATACACCATCTTTCTTACCAAAGTATAGGAGATACATCCTCTTTGTGATCAAGACAATTAGGCTCAAAGCTTATTCTGGGCATTGTTGCTAATTTGAAAGTATCCAGTGCCAGAACAGTGACTTTGTTTTGACAAAATACCTAAGAACATTTCTCCTCCCTCCCCTCTTTCTCTCCAGAAAGGTCATTTTTCATTTCAGGATGAAAATTCCCTTTCTCCCAGCTCTTGGGCACGCAGAATTTTTGCTACACATGCAATTTTGCTAATCCCAAACACCAGATTAAGAGAGAGTGTTAAATCAAGCAAGAAATGGAGTTTTAGTTTGGAAGTGGCTTTTCTAATGAAAGATTGCTCAGAGGCATGAAGAGGCAATCCCAGGAGGGAGTTTTAAGTGGGATTCCCAAATCAAGTGTGCTGAGAACAGGGCCACACAAATTACAACCTGTGATGAAGAGCCGCGGTCTAAAAGAGCTTCCCTTGAGACTCGTTGCTTATAATTGTTGTCTTATGTTGCTTGCCAAAGACACATATTGACAGTTGACTGAGTGGAAGCAGCATTCTTGAAAGAAATATCACAGAGTCTTGAACTAAGAAGCCTCATGATCTGTAGCTGATGATGATGTAATATTATTCTCTGAACGGTTCTACATTCTCCAACTGTTCTCAACTGTGGTTTCTCAAGGACAGTCCTGTTTTCTGGCATCACTCTGTGGCTTTCTGCTTAAGTCCACATTAGGCAGAAGCAGGTTAACAGCTCCAGGTTGGGAAAGGGTTGCAAAATGTTAACCTTTTAGTTTATGATGGTTGAATTTTTGCTGCCCAGAAGCAGGAGAGGTGCTTGAGATTTTTTTCACTCAGGTGCAAGGCTCGTTTCCCGATGACACAACTGGAGCAGGTCCTTCAGTGGGTAAAGGACCCAGGCTGTTGCTGGTACTGTGCACACACTAGGAATTTAATTCTTCACCAAATTTCTTCTTGAAGGAAGCAAGAAGCCATTTTAACAGTTACCATCTCACTGCAAGAAAGCTTTTGAAAACTGCAGTTTTGGGGCCCACCTTATCATATAGTCACATACCATCCTCCGTATCTAGGGCCTTTCTGCACTACACTGTTACAGTGCTATTATTCCACTTTCAACATCCTGTGGAATCCTGGGCTTTGCAGTTTAGGGAGGGGCATTTAGAATTCTCAGCCAGAGAGCTCTTGGACCTCAGTAAACTACAAACCCCAGAATTCCACAGGATGTTGAATAACAGCACTATAACAGTGTAGTGCGGAAAGGCCCTAAGACTTGGAAGGGGAGCTACAAAGGAACTAGATAAGATCTTGAAGTGCAAAGATATATCATTGAATACTGGAGTTTGGATTGTTCATGCCATCATATTTCCAATTTCTATGTGTGGCTGTGAAAGCTGATAGGAAGAAAATAAACTCATCTGAAATGTGGTTCTGGAGAAGAGTTCTACAGATATCGTGGACTACTAAGAAGACAAATGAATGGGTCCTAGAGCAAATCAAGCTTGAACTCTCCCTAGATGACTAAACTGATACTGTGGCACTTTGGACAAATCGTGAGAAGGCATGACTCCTTAGAGAAGACAATGATTGTTAAGGTAGAAGGCAGTAGGAAGACAGGAAGGCAATATTACAGATGGATAGACTCAATCAAGGAGGCCATGGCCCTGAGTCTGCAAGACCTGAGCATGGCTGTTGATGATTCTGACTTGGAGGTCTGCCATTAATAGGACTGCTGTAAGGCAAAGTCAACTTGATGGCAGTTAACAACAACAGAAAACTGGGATGACAGAAGGTTATTTGGGACTGTGCCTACCAAATCAAGACACTTGATAATTCTCAGATTCAGCATGGTATAGTGCTTTGAGTGTTGGACTATGACTTTATGAACCAGGGTTCAAATCCCCATGGAAGCCCACTGGGTGACCATGAGCTAGTCACAGTCTCTCAGCTTCAGAGGAAGGCAAACGGAAAACCCTTCTGAACAAATCAAGCCAAGACCCCCCCCCCCGTGATAGATTTGCCTTGTGTGTGTGTATGTGCCTTCAAGTTGCCGACTTGTGATCCCATGAATTTCCAAGGGTTTTTTTATGAAGGGAATACTCAGAGGTGGCTTGGCCAGTTCCTTCCCCCTACATGTACCCTATTGCACCTGATATTCATAGGTAGTCTCCCGTCCAAGTATTAATCAGGTGTGATCCTGCTTAGCTTTCAAGATCAGATGGAGATCTGGTATTGTTACCAGGCCATACACCTCCATGCTTTGATATGGTCTAATTGGCAAAATATTTTAATTGACAGATGTGTTGGCATAAAATATAAATTATATACACTGACTGGAAGCCATGTGGAAGAAGGGATCCTTGCTGAAAAACAGGCCAAAAGGTAACCCCAGTGTGGCCAGGTCAAAAGTTCACTGAAGTTAGCCAAGAAAGCCTGACTTCATGACTCTGAGCTAATTCTATCAATGCCAACCTCAGAAAACAATAAGATGCCTGGATGTGGAGGCCAGGACCCCTGCTGTGTGAACTTCCTACTGAGCCTGGCCCAGAAACCCCATTTAACCAAGACATTGAAATCAATCAGTCCATTCCAGACCCCACTGTCTGTGTTGCAACTCCCACTGTCCACTAGGCTGGGAGAGCAACCAACTCACACCCCTTCAGGGAGGGAAACAGAGTATATAAACCCTTGAGTTTGAGAAGTCGGATGCAGTCAGATGAAATGCTGGACCCCACTATGTGGCTCTGAATCCTGATCTGTCTGCCCTTAGACAGAAGTCTAAGGCCCTTTCTACAAGAGGAAGTTAAAACGGGCCAAGGCGTCCTGTCACGGAGGTCGTCCGCACCTTGGATCGGACTAGGTTCGGACTATTTACCTTAGTTCCACACCTTAGTCCTATCCAAAACGCCCCCAAGTGGTCCTCCAGCGTGCTAAGTGAAGACCGGAAAAATCCGGTCTTTCAATCTTCTGGAGCGCGCCATTTCGTTCCTTCTCAGTTGTGCAGATATGCAGGCTCGCACCAATGCGAGCCTGCGATCAGCGGAGGGGCAGGCTGTGGGCGTGGTCAGCGTCAGCGGTTGGTCCGAACCCACGAAGAACAGGAAGCCGCCATTTTCAGCCTCAGCAGTGCGGATCTACGGACCTCACACTGCTCCGATTCGCCCTGCAACAAACAGATGAGCCCTGCAGAAGGGCTTAAGGGAAAGTCCATGTTGCTTTGGAGAGAGAAGAACTGGTAAGTAACGGCACGGAGCGATTCACTCGCCTCGTGCGGAAAGGGCCTAAGTCACATTTCAAACTCTTCACTACTCTTCTCGAATGGTAGCTATATAACCCCAAACCCTCAGTCTCTCTCTTTCCATATAATTTTTCCTCACTTTTATCCTTCAGTTAGCTCTTGTGTGACTGTGTGACTGTATTTTCTGTGCATGCATGAGTGAATTCTCCCCAATAAAAATACATTTTTAGCTTACTTTTGAATCTCTGGCTGTTTCTTTTCCTGAGTGTGCCTGTAAACATTGGTAGGAAAGGTCTCGTTAAGTTACCCCCCTCTCACAAGCCTCCTCTTTGAGCTAATTCATTCCCAACTCTTAAAAGAAGTATCTGGCATCACGGAGTGGCCCTTGTGGCACCTACGTTTTGGGTAATAGCATCTCTGGCATACTTAGGCCTCAGATCCAACGAACTACAATATTGTTTTGTTTTGTGTATGGTTGTGTATTGTACTGTTTATAGGTAGTTTATGTCTCGGTTTAATGTTAACTTTGCAAACAACAACAACAAACTACAATTCTCAACCAAAGAGCTCTAGTTCCTCACTAAACTGCAGACCTTAGGATTGCATAGGATGCAACCATAGGAACTGAAGTGGGATCATAGAGCTATAATTGTGTAGTGTGAAAAGGCCTCACATCTGATCTGCTGTAGCTCAAAGCTGACCTTCCAAAGGGGTAGCTTGCACATGTGTTTTTAGAAGTACCCCAAGTCCCCAGCTACTCTAATACAGTTTTGCTCGGTTGCCAGAATAACTTGTCTGGCCTAGGTCAGAGACCTGTGTGGGTAGGACTGCTGGTTTGTCTTCCTTGGGTGGCGACATGTCTTCAGCTAGCATTGGCTTTGTTAAATTTAGCCTCTGATGAAATCATCCTTATTTGAATTTCTCCCTGGTTTCTTTCTTCCTTTTTTTGAGTTCCTAATGAAATTGCCTGCTTTTTTTCCTCCAAAGTTGAATAGATGTAGTAGGGAAAGGAGATGTAAATGAATTGGAAAGACTGAAATCCCCAGCAAATTGTGCTGGTTGTAATTCTGGAAGTTGTTTATTTGTTAGAAGTTTTAGAACAAATCTTTCTAATACACTTCTATCAATCAAAGCAGTTTAGAGTAGCTAAAATCTAAGTGTAATATGGACATTATATATGCAATATAAAAATACAACATAACAAAAGCAGGGATGTATGTATTTCTAGTTGTGCACATTTTTAAGCAAGTCTTAGGAATCTCCTGTTAACAATCTCAGCAGATGTCAAATGGATAATTCCAGAGAGAAATCCAAAGCCAATGAATTTCCTTTTCATCCTTATTCCAAACCTATTTTCTACTCAGTAAGAGACAGTGCGGTATAGTGGTTAAGTGCTAGAGAAACACATTTTCAAACTCTGCTCAGCTAGCAAGGTGAGCCAGTGATCTTGGGGGTACTCATTATTTCTGATAACAACCTCACAGGATTGTTGTGAGTATAAAAAGCAAGGATCATGAGCACCACCTTAAAGTCTTAAAGTGGGCTAAAGAAGGGAACAGTAATGTTGGAGTAAGAGTATATCTTCATTACTCAGATTTTTCAGAGTTTCAAATCAATTGATGCCACTGTGTGGAAGTCAGTGACAGACTGTATGTTGTATGTTTCTTCATGGATGACCGCTCACTGTCTTAAGCTGAACGTGGACAAAACAGAGATCTTGGTGTTTCAGCCTGATCACCCAGTAGCCCTTCTCTCATGTCCTCCACTGGATTTAGAGGATTGCACAGTGGCTTCTGTCTCAGTTGCCAGGAACTTTGGAGTCCTGCTGGATGACCGCCTATCTCTATGTCCCTTTAGTGGAGCTACAGCAAAGGCATGCAACTTCCATCTTTTGAACATCCGCAGGATCTGGAAGTTCCTGACTGTAAAGACTGCCCATTTGCTTATCCAGGCCTTGGTTATCTCATGCCTGGATTATTGTAACAGGTTACTGGAAGGTTTGCCTTCCTACTCCCTTCTTCCCTTGGTTTTAATTCAGAACAATGCTGTCTGGGTTGTTTTAAATCTGCCAAAATATTCACCTGTTTCTTCTCCCCATAAATCCCTTCACTGGCTACCAGTTCAGGCCATGGCCTTTTTGAAACTTTTGGTCCTTGTATTTAAAGCTTTGCATTCTAACCTCCCTTAGTACCTTATAGCTTGGTTTGTGTGGTATGTTCCATCCAGGAATTTGAGATCTGCAGGCAAAGGATTATTGTCTGTTCCACCAACGTGTACAGCTCTGTCAAGGCTGAGAGTCTTTCAAGATCTGGCTCTGCATTTGTAGAATGGTCTTCCTTTAGACCTCCAGCTGGAGGAGGATCTCACCCATTTTCATAAACGGTTGAAGACCTTCCTCTTTGACTCTCCACCTTAAGTCACTGGGATGTGTTTAAGGTGCTGAGATGGATAGTGACTGGTGGGGTATTGGGGATTTCATGCTATGTATTGTTGTGATTTTCTGTTTTAATGTCTTTGTCCCTGATTGTATATGTTGCTGCTCTGCCCTTTGATGTAAAGGGCATTAGAAATAAACATCATCATCATCATCATCATTTAATTATAGCACTTTGATACCATTTTAATTGTCATGATTCATCTAGATGGAATCCTGGGATTTGTGGTTTGGTAAGATTTTTTGGAGGGTCAGAATGATGAGCGTTGGATTACAACCCTGGAGACCAGGATTTGATTCCCCTTTGGCCACAGAAACCCACTGGGTGAGCTTGGGTGTATCACACACTCTTAGCCCCAGAAAACCTCAAGTTAGATTTGCCTTAGGGTCACCATAAGTTGCAAACAATTTGAAAGTACACAACAACAATAAGAGCTTCTGAATTCTCTGCTGGGTGTTCACAGGAGTACATTAAAGAATTGCATATACTCATCCCTAAATTACAAATCCCAGGTTTCCATGGGATGAAGTCAAGGCAGTCAAAATGGTTTCAAATGTCTGTAATTTTATAGTGTAGATATACCCAAAGATAGATAGTACGTGGGTCTCTGATGATCTCCTAAGTGCCAGTCCCTTGTTACCAAGATGTGGCTTAAGTCATCCAGGTTGAAGGTTCTGGGCTTTCCAACAAAACAGTTACCTATTTTGCTTCAGTTCTAGCACCTCCATTTTTAAAGGTTCACTTCAGTGCTCTGTCTATGTCTGCGTGTGTCTATTTTGCTTCTCTAAGAAATCAGAACAAACTTGTTAATTGCTTCATATTTGTAGCATGAACTGGAAGCTGTGAAATAAGATGTAAATGCAGGATAAGACACCTGTAGACGGAAACGGGAGGAATACAAAAAGTTACGCTAATTCCAGTGAGATTTCCACCTCATCAATAATTCATACCTTTGCAAATTCTTCATTTGTAATACTTAAATACTTCCTTGAAAATGAAGTAGTTCTCATGTCTCTGGTTAAATATAGCAAGTGCAGGTTATTAGGGATGCTTCCTGAGATTTCATACTGACCCTTCCTTCTTTATAATCGCTGCTTATTTGTAGAAGAATGGCTGAACTGCATCTTTCAGTTTGGATTCAAGGCTGTAGTACAACTTCGCCAGAAATGGGGGAAAAAGGTATTGGATTTAAACACTGAGCTAAGGGCAGGAATGTGCAGAGTGCCGGATGTCAAGAGAGAGTGGGGGCTGGTGGAAGTGAGGGAAAAATAATACAATTGAATGAAGATAAAGGGTTGTTAGATGACAGAAAAAGAGATTTGTTCAACCATTTCAGAGCTGAATGCATTGTGTTGAATTTTGCCAGTTTTCCTCCAGTGAAGCCATATGTCATAATAATATCTGGTCCTTAGCATTTATATAGCTCCTGATAAAGAACCTCTGATCCTCCAAATGTTCTTTGACTCTAACTCCCATCATCCCCAGCTGACATGACTGGCTGACAAGGGATGGTAGGAACTGTTTAAAGATCCACTGCCAGGAGATGTATTTTATTTTGATCTCACCTTTTTCCCAAGAAGAGACTCAAGGCAGGTTACCATAAGGTGAAATCAAGGTACAAGTAAAAGGCGAAGATAAAAAGTGAAAAAACAATTGCCAATATCTTACATCCCTTACTTACTTATGGATGAATAACAAATTTATGCTCCTTATTCACTCCCCAAGCCCACCTTATAGTCAGCAGCTGCATTTAATATCAGAGGTGTTCTCTGCTGGCAGTTGAGGTACAAGAGGATAATGTTTCCATTCTCCTCCCACCACTGAGTGATGCTGCAATAAGGAATTGTGACAGGGATCCTGCTTCTGATTGTTGCAGCCTCACTTGCTGTTGGCAGAGTGTTGTAATTCTCCTCCTCCTTGCGGTCTAATCACTAGTAGAACAGCCCTCCCTTGCTCAATGCTGCTGCAGGCTGTTAGGGTGGGTTGTGGGGGGCATTTATGATTATAGCAAAAGTGCCAAGGTTGTGACTATGTAGCGCTATTGAATAAGGAGCAATTATTCTAGGTTCCAAACCTGCAACTGCAATACAGAATGCCAGCCAATTAAATTAGCTAAGCCACCCGTATTCTAAAACATTAAAAAGAAATAATAATAAAGATTAAAAAAAGCATCACCCCTTGATCTGGACCTACCTCTGCCCCCTTCACCTTCTCCCTCAGACCTCTGTCTCCTGATAGAGGCCATTTCCGCACTAGACTGTTATAGTGCTATTATTCCACTTTCAATGTCCTATGGAATCCCGGGGTTTGCAGTTCCATGCCCTATGAGGAGTGGCTTAGGGGACTGGGGGTGTTTAGTCTGCAGAAGAGAAGGTTGAAAGGGGACATGATAGCCACATTTAAATATTTGAATGGATGTCATGTTGAGGAGGGAACGGGCTTGTTTTCCGCTGCTCCAGAGACTAGGACAAGGAGCAATGGATTCAAGCTGCAGGAAAGGAGATTCCATCGAAACCTCAGAAAGAACTTCCTGATGATCAGAGCTGTCCGGTAGTGGAATGTGCTGCCTCAGAGTGCAGTGGAATCTTCTTTGGAGGTTTTTAAGCAGAGGCTGGATGGCCATCTGTTGGGAATGATTTGATGTGTGTTCCTGCTTAGCAGGGGGCTGGACTGGATGGCCATTGTGGTCTCTTTTGACTCTGTGGCCCTTTCCGCACCTTACCTTTTTCTGGCGCTGGGGTGCGGGGATCTTACGAGCAGCTTCTGACGAGAGGCTCTCGCGTCCCTGCTGCTTCAGCTCCGCACGAGCTTCCTTCCGCAGCACAGCCTGGGAATTTCCCAGGCTGCGCTGGGGCAGGAAGTGCAACTGTTGTGGCTCCGGAGGCTCCGCATGCCAGGTAAGTGCACGCGGGGCCCGGGAGCAATGTGCGATCTCGCATCATTTTCCACTTCCAGCCGAAAATGAAAAGGTGTGCAATCGGTGCCTGCCAGCCCCTGGAGCATCACGCGATTGTGAGTGTGTCATGCAGATCGCTCCTCACAATCGCGTGATGCTCCAGGCGCCATTTTGCATGGAAAATACCATGCGAAAAGGGCCTATGATTCTATGAAATGGCCAGAGATAATTTTTCACCCATCCCTCACTCTACTAAGATTAAGAGGGTGACTTCTATCAATCTGGCTAACCCCTATGCTGGCCTAAGTTACCAACAGGATTCCACCCTTAGATTGCACAATGTAGTTTGTGTCTGTTATCCTAGTATTTGGCCCTTTCCACAACTTACCTGTGTCTTAGTGGTGCCCAGCGATGATGGTGGCAGCAGCTCTCCTGGGAGAAGAGTGCAATGGATTGCTTTCCCCTGCACCAGCCGCCTGAGAGAACCAGGAATTGCGATGGCCATGCCTCTTCCTGCTGCAGCGCAGCCAGGTACTGTCCCAGGGTGCGCTAGGGCAGGAAGAGCAGCCATTATGATTCCAGGACCACTGCAGTGATGGTAAGTGCAGGCATGCAGTGGGAGGGTGGTGCGATCACTGGTCATTGACAGGGAAAACCCATCAGTGATTTGTGGCACAATCACACCGCCTAGCAACAGGAGAAGCATCGTTCTGGCCCTGTCTTTCTCTCTTCCCCATGGTGGGTTGGGTGCATTGAATGGAAAGATCCTTTGTTACAAAAGAATGTGCAAAGCAGATCAGTAGCATTGTACACATATTGCAAATGGATGCCTGAGGCTGAAACTTCTGTAAAGGCAGCTAGTGTTATCTGTAGGGGAGGTAAGATATGAAGTCAAGATTTCTCCCCTAATAGTCTTAGAAATTACATCATAGCATCTCTCTGTCTCCATCTATCTCTGTCTATAGATACAGTATATATTAATTTCCCTTTTATAAGAACACAAGTTAACAATTCAATTGCAGTGCAGTTAGAATTTTTTATATATCTAGGTCACTCTAATGTGGCTCCGCAGTGGTTCTTTATTTGCTCTCATGCGATTGCTCGCTTCAAAACATGTCTCTACTGCTCAGATAGACTGGATTTTGTGTTACTGTGAGATGAAACCATCAAAGGGATTTTTGTAACTAATGTACAATAAAGAAGTCAGAAGGAAACCACAAGCCCTACTTCTGTGTTGTGTCTCAGGCAGTCTTTGCAAGTAATTTATTTCTTTAACACAGGCATGGGCAATAATCAGGGGTTCAGCCTCCTTACAATAGGAAGTGAACAGGAAGTCATTTCCAGGTCTTCCTTGTTTTGAAAAAAAGGCCCTGAATATGGCAAACTTGCTCCCCTAGGAATTTTGGAGCAGTTTCTTTTCATTTTAATTACCACTAGGGGTCTCTTGGGGCCACAAAACAGGCCTGGGACTGCATCCGGCCCATGCACCACACTTTACCCATGCCTACTTTAACATGTTGATGCTTTTCCATGAAAGTGTCTAAAATGGTATATAAGAAAATTACACATAAAATGATAATGGTACTAAGAGAAAAAAGAATGGGTTGGCTTTAGACCTGCATTTGGAATTCACATATTTTCTTGTACAGTGTACATACGATTTTTTTTTTTAATGTTACAGAGGAAGACTGGCATCTTGTTAATGGGAACCTGCTAGTGGCACATGCAGGTGTGAGCCAGCTTGATGCCTGCCTCTGTCTCTTTTTGGTCAAACAGAGGTTGGTGTTCTCTTCCTCCCTCTGCACTGACAAAAGTCTGCTTGGACCTACTGTAGAGTCACTGAAGCCCCGTGGCTATTCCATGCTTGGTGAGAGCTGAGAATGATCAGAGATCCATCTTTCTAAGTCCCTGTAGCCAGAGGAGAAATATTACATCGTCCAATGAGACCCCTGGAGGGCTCCAACAAACCTCAGCAGAAGATATAATCATTTCATGTCTCTCTTTGGGGACATCCGAGATGCTTCTCCAATCCCTACCATTCTCACCAGGCATGGAATGGCCATATTTGTGTGTGTTTGTCTGTGTTGCTGCAGCAATTCTACCGTAAATCTGGGAGGGTTGATGGATGGCCAACTGTGGTGAAATTCTACATGTAGAACTGCTATACTATGTTAGACCATGTAGGATTGAGGCCAAAGTGTGACTCACTTCTCTTGTCTATTTTGATCCATGCCTCTCTGGGAGCACTTACTGAAGAAATTCTTAATGCTATTTTGAAGGGGAGTGATTCTTTCTTTCCTCCCCAGAAATGACAAGGCTGACCCTTACAATTCAGGTGTGAAGTCCTCTGGGCTGTGGAGGACATCTCAGTCAGTAGACTAAGGGCATCATGGGAGGGCAGGCAGTTGTCAGATCCCCTTGTATTGCACTCCTGCTGTTTTATTTTTCCAGCCAGGGAGGGAAAGAAGTGCTTGTCAGACAATTTTTTTTTTGCCTCAGGTGCCAAAATAACCTGGTTGGCTTTTGGCACTGTGCACCTTGATGTGGGCTGGGGGCATTAGAGTGCCCTTTGCTGCTCTGCCTGAGGCAACAAAATATCTTGGAGGGAAATGATGTTCTCAGAGAAAGTGACTGAATCTTTCAAAGCTTCTCTTCAGAAGGAAGTCTCTTCAGAAGGAAACCGTCTTCATACTAAAAGGCTTTTGTGCTTTCCATACTTTAAGGAGATAGCTGAGGGTTGTGAACTCTTTCTTTTACAACTTCTCTACCATTCTTCTGTGACTTGCAGCCTTTCTTATAGACAGCCTTCCTCCCTGGAAAGCCCCCTCTGGAAGACTTTAAGACTGCAATTCCCTTCTTGAGGGATTTGCAGTTCTGAGGCTGGCTCTGTGCCTGAAAAATGAGCAAGGGGTGGTTGTTGTTATGGAAAAAAAAAAATAAAGACAGACAAAAAGTCATGTTAATGTTAAGAAAATCTCAAAAAAACCCAACCCACCCTTCAAGAACAATCCAAGGCCATTTCCATACCGGGCTTCTGAAACAGTGCAGAGCGATCTGTCACTGAGGTCTTCTACACCGTAGAGTGGACTGGCGTGGACTACTTTTTGTAGTTCCACACCAGAATCCACTCAGGAGCCGCCAGAACTAGCTGGGCTGAGTGTTTTTTTAAAACCTCTTTTTCGAGGTTTTCAAAAAGCACGGAGCGCGCAGCCCCGTGCCGCTCCGTCGCCCGGCTCCAAAGTAGATCTGCAGGCGCGTGCAAGTGCGTGCCTGCAGATCTGCCGGGGGCGGGCTTCCGGCTGGTGAGCTTCTCCGGTTGGTGGAGAGCCTCCACCAACCGGAAGCTGCCATCTGGGACGCCGGAGCACTGTGGAGCAGCGAGCTCGCGCTGCTCCGCGTGGCGACGGACTTACCCGGCTGCGGGTAACCTCCGTTTTAGCGTGTTTTTGCCCGTCCCTCCCCACATGTGAAAAGGGCCTAAGACTCCTTTTAAGAAAAGAAAAAAAAAGCTTATTCAGTTTTGAGGTACCCAGAAGACAGAAGTACTGGGAAGTCCCAAAGTAACCAACCACAAGGTTAAGTCCTCTAGAGCAGTTATTTTCAACCTTTGGTTCTCTACATGTTTTGGATGTCAGCTTCTAGAATCTGTGGTCATTGGCCATACTGACTGGGGCTTCTGAGAGTCCTTCTGGAAGACTAACAGTCAAGAACTTCTGCTGGAAGGGAGGGAATTTCCAGAAAGAAATGCTGCAAAGCATGAGAAAATAATAGATGAGCTACAAAACAAAAAATATGCCCACTCATGCCATTCGCCTTATCACAGTAAAATAAGTACAGAAATCCCACAGCCTGGTGCTCAAGAATTTCCCAGAAAATTCTTACCACTTCCCACAGTTTTCTGATCTGATTTCTTTTCTGTCTTTTTCCATCTCCCAATGAATGTTTCAAATTAAACAGACAGAAACATTTGGCACAATGTGAGTATAAACACAGGGAAAGAGTTTAGTGTTTAATGCTAAAATGGGCTCAACAGTGTTATTTAAAAACTATGTGGAAATCTGGTGGGGGGGGAACCCCCAGAAAATGAGTTTTTAAATCCTCTCCAGTTGCTGGTATCCTATTTTGTATCCTATACTTGCTAGTAATCTATTTTGCATCTTCACAATCTGCTAACAGGGTTTCTTAGCACTTCTGCTACATAGCTAAGTATGTTGTTGTAGTGTGCCTTCAAGTCATTTCCAGCTAATGGCAACCTTAAGGCTAGCCCTTCATGGTTTCATGGGTTTTCTGGGGCTGAGACTATGTGATGCACCCAAGGTCAACCAGTGGTTTTCCGTGGCCGACTGGGGAATCAAGCCCTGGTCTCCAGTATCGAAGTCGAAGGCTCAAGCCACTGTACCATGCTGGCTCTCACAACTAAGTGTACATCTAGTTATTTAGTGTGGACTTTGATAGAGGATTCTGGCCAGTATGATTTTCTCCTTCAGCCTTCATGTTCCTTGTCACCTTTAACCAGATACCTTACCTGTATAAATCCTTTGAGGACTTTGGGATAACTTTCATGAGATGATTTTCACATGCTAAAAGTCCAAAGTTCTTAATTTGTGGAGAGATAAAAGGAGGTGGAGGAGAGGGAAGGAGAAGGTGAGTAATATTTTTAAGCAATGTTTAAAGCATGTTTGCTCAAAGGGAGAACTTTTTCCAAAATGGAGAGATTTCCCCACCATCACACCTCCTTTCTCGCCTAACTCAGAAACACATGCATAGAATTCAGTGAATTCATATTAAATAGTGGTAGACATCTTTTTTAGTTATTTTCTTTGTTTATGTTTGTGTGTGCGTGTCAGTGGTGCCTTGGGCAAAATTTTCCTCTTCATTAGAACTACCCTCAGGATTAATTTGTCAGACAACTATTTAAAGCATAATACCAGACCTTGCAGCCAAACGCATTCAAGTACGCATGGACTCAACGAAATATAAGACCAATATGGAATCTAGTAAGAATATTACTTTCCTCTGATATTGTGGTCTATCTAGCTTTAAAATGACCAGAGGTAATGCATTTCACCCAACAGGGGGAAAAAAAAAATAAGAAAGCAGGACAGTGTCTTAAACACAAAGGTTCGGATTAAGCTGATGTTAGTTGTGTTTTACTGAAATCATTTCTACTGATATCAAGGGGACAAGTTGCTTTCAGTGGGACATGTGCGATGAAGAATATTTCCAGATGGAGAACTCTCTGTGGTGCTCTTCTTTTTCTTCTCCTGTACAGATTTTCTCTGTTTAAGAAAAAGGTACAAGAGGCAATGGGAAAACACAGGGAGGCTGCAAAATGAAGATGAATGTTTAGATAAGAACTTGGAAGTAACTAAACAGTTACTAGTTACTACTGCTTTATCTACTTTTATTGTTACAAGGCTTGTGGTCTTTCTAATGCCGAAAGAATATCCCATGGTTCAAGGGCTGGTTTGCATTGAGCCTCATGCTGTGTTGTATTGTTGAAGCAAATAATTAAGGTAGATGTTAGGAGAGTGTCTTTTGTACCACAGGCAAATAGTGTATGCCATTCAAATGTGGTTTTCTATAATATAATTAATTGGTTACTTTTAAGAAATGGGAAAGTAAAGAGTTACTTTTAAGAAACAGAAATGTAACGGCTGATTCCTTTTTAGGGTAACTTCTCAATATCTGGTCTGGGTGTCCAGTGGAATTCCATGAATGAGGCACAGAAAATACTTAAACTTTTCTTGTTTCCTTAGACTGCAAACTGACTCATTCACTCTGGGTGTATTTTTATGGTGATGGTGATAAAGTTGTGGATGTGCTTTCCTTAAACAATTCCTTCCCCTGTATTCCCCTTACACTCAGGCCACCTATTGTTTAATCCTATGCCTTTTGCAACTGACTGTTTGGTGGATTTTGAGGTTCTGGTAAATGGGGAAGAAATGGGATCCAAGAAGCCTACAGTGTGTTCACTTCTGCAGTAAAACATACTTTATACTGGGGTGAGGAACGTTATTGAACTGCAACTCCCAGTAGCTCTAGCTAACATAGCCAATGATGGAGCATGATGGGACATCTGTTGTTCAGCAGCAACTGGAGCGCCACACACTCTCCTCCAAACTGAGAGGAGGAGCTTTGATCTAGGAACTGTGGTTAACATTAACCATGGTTGTTTTAAACAAGCCAGAATCATAAATCATGGCTGTATGAGAAGAAGAGATGATAGAACAGAATCTGTCAACTTTAAAAGAGGTGAGGCTCCTTCACATGACACTAAACCACAGTTTGGCATTGCAGCCACATTTGGGATTGATTATTACTTCATGGAGAGCTATTTCAGCATCATTTTTTTAAACTGAAAAAGGCATGCTGATTCCAACAAACCTATTTAGCTACTTTGCCTTATATCTTACAGAAATACATGTAAAACCCCTGGCCAGAAGAATCACAGCAAAGGGTGGTGGTGAGAATTTTATCTCAGTTCTATTTTTATAACCATTAAACAAAAATCACCATTTCTTCAGATATGATACGGAAAAAAAACATGAGATTTTTTTAAAATGAATGTTGGAGAAAGTAAATGTGGCAGATTTGTACTTAAAAGTCTGGATTTGCATCCCTAAATGTGTAACTTCAGATTATGAAAGGCCTTTATGTAAAAAGTTATAACCCTCAATTGCAACTATGAAATATTAAGTTTTGCATCACTGTTAGAATAATATAATTTTTTGGTAACATGATGTGGTCTCTTAGGACTAAACATATCTGAATTCATCCCTAACTTCCACGTGAGTTCCACAACCTCACCCTCCAAATATTTTGGATTACATCTCCTATCAGCCTTAGCTGTTGTGATCAGTGGTTGGGGATGGTGGGAGTTGTAGTTGAAAGCATCCAAAGAATACAAAATTAGAGAAGGTTGAGTAAGGTGCATAGATTGGGGTCTCTTGTGAAGAGGCCTTCAGTTTTTCCTCATAAGGAACATACTGCAAGAGCTTCCATTATTAAATGTTTGAGATGGGTTGAAGCTCAAAAGCTCTGTGCGTGATTTTTACTGGCAGATTCTTCCTAATACTTTCTGTTGCTCAATTACTTTTTAAATGACTTCTGTCAAATCCATAGCATTTTCATTTTTTCCTCCCCAAAATAATCTGTAGTAACACCAAACATGGCTAAATATAGATTTTTCTCATCCACTCTTCCTCACCTTCACTTTATGAAAAGGGTTTAGGCAAAAAGATATGAAAAAGAATTTGGAGGCTATAAAACCTTTAAATGTGCTAAGGGTCTGTGTAATGTAATTACCAATTTTATTGAGCATATCCCCGTTATGGAAGTGTGGAGGAGCACTTAATAAACTCCCAACAGATCGCCTCCATCAGACATTGTGGTCTCCAGCTTTTCTCTTTTGTCTCGATAGTTGATTTTGAAGGGATTACTTCCCTTTGTGTGGGAATACACTACAGCTGGGAAAATAACTCAGATGGATGAATACAGATGCGTTACTTATCAAGTGATTCCTTATTATGATTACTTATTATTATTAATAATATTAATTAATTTATACCCCATCTTTCTCCCAATATAAGGAGTAAAGCAGCTTACAGTGCAGAATTAAGCCAAAATACAGTTGAAACTAGGGCCATTTCCGCAGTCCACTGTGATAGTGCTATTATTCCACTTTCAACATCCTGTGGAGTTCTGGGGTTTGTTGTTTAGGGATGCCAGAGAGCTCTCTGGCTGAGAATTCTAAATGCCCCTCCCTAAACAGCAAACCCCAGGATTCCATAGGATGTTGAAAGTGGAATAATAGCACTATAACGGTGGAGTGCAGAAAGGCCCTATATGTGGCACCAATTTTTTTTTCCAAAAAGAAGAAGGCAATTACTTTAAAATGTTTAAAAGAGTTTAAAATTCAGTTGACTCTGCATTTGTGGCTTTGACTTTCACAGATTTGGTTATTTGTGAGTTTCTCCATCCCCTGCTGCTCATCTCAGCTGCTTCTTTTTCCAGGTGAACCTTCCCTCTCAGTGGCTCTGATCAGGCCATGCAGCTCTTTAAAAACCCATCTCCGGTCCTCCTCCTCCTCCACCAGCTGCTGCCTGGCAAGCTAAAGATGGTTTGCGGCCTGATTTCTTAGCAAGGAAGGAGATGGGCAAGAGGGAGGAAGTATAGGGCCACCATGCCAACCCATCGCCATTCTCTTTCCTTTCCCTGACCTGGTTTGGACCCTGGGTGCCCATTTTCCCAACCATGCCTTGGCTCTCTTCCCACAGACACATACACACACATATTTTGATATTTACAATTTTTCCAGTTTTGCAGAGGTCCTGTGCCCCTAACCAAGAGAATGTGGATGGCTGTCTGTGCATATAAAACATAAGATAAAAATACAGCACAGCTCATTAAATGACTGTTTTGCCACAGCTAGTTAGAGACCAGTAGTAAAAAGATCTTTGTCTGCAGGTGAAAAGGGATCAAAAGGCACCAATTAGGCTCCCGTGGAAGAGAACTCCCCACTCTGAGAGCAGCCACTGAGAAGACTGTCTCCCCTGTCCTCACCTGCTGTACCTTAGGTGTAGTGTGACCACTTGATAACCTAGTTGTATGTGAAATCCTGCCAACTGGGAACAACAACAACAAGAAGAAGGATTGTTCCTATGCTTCTCTATGCCTGGTTACAGAAATATAGCAAGATTAGACAGTTATGTAGATGGCTTGGATAAGCCCAGCTAGATGAGATGATACAGCTGCTTTACCAAATGATTTTCCATATCTGTAACTACCTCT
Organism: Cyclura pinguis; assembly: GCA_030412105.1. NCBI lineage: Eukaryota > Metazoa > Chordata > Lepidosauria > Squamata > Iguanidae > Cyclura > Cyclura pinguis. Next base: position 124,017,647 of record CM059604.1, on the reverse strand, counting down.
CTCTGATCTAAAGAAGAAGAAGGAACAATATTTTGGCTAATGGAACTTTAGCCAAAAAGACTGCCCCTACTGGATGAAAAGTGTGCGAAAATATTTTCTGTAATCTTTTAAAATACCTCTTTTTGTTCTTTAAACATCCTGTTTTGTTTTATTACCAGGGATTTTTTTTTTAATTTGATACTCAGAGGAATGAAGTAATGCAGTACATCTGAGCTAATAACATTCTCTGAGGAAGTTCCCGGGATCCTATTTTCAGCTGCTGCCAAAGTCTCCACTTCACGAATCAGGTCCTGCCAACCTCTTTTTGATTCTTACTTGTCTGCTCAAAACTATCCTTTCACAGTAATCCTTTTTTTTAAGAAAAAGTTGCTAGCCAAGGTTTGGGTAGTCCTGTAATACCATCAACAGTTCCAAATGTTTATATGCTGTCAGCTCTCCTAGCTTTGCTACTAAGCTTCTTCCATTTGTATATAAGCACTTTAATAACTCTACTCCTGTTTTTTATCTCCTCCCTTTCATATTAGTGTTTCTAAATCCTAAAGTTAATCTGACCTTTCGTTAACTCGTTTCCTCGGAAAGTGTCAGCTTCTCTGATTCATTCTTCATTTCCAATTTGTTTTTTCCTTTTTTTCCCCTTCCTTCCGGCTACTGAAGTTTCCAATTTTGTTATTTCCTTCCTGGGTGTTTTGAGTCTGTCCATTAACATGATCAAGTTAGGTATAACATGATGGGTGATTTCCATGTTCAGCTTGCTGATCTGAACGTAGTCACACTTTGATACTAGCCTGAATCCTTGAGAACTTGTTTTCAGTGTGTTCTGCATGGACTCCGGACAACTTCTCATGCAGACAGAAGACAATAGTTATTTACTCTGCTTTAAAGGGTGGGGAGATACTACCATTTTTGTGATCAAATGCCAAACTGAGCCTATCCATCACAGTAATAACAGTAATTTCTGAAATCTACCTTGGGAAATTCACCACAGTGTTCAATGTAATTTATGGTTTGGCTGTATGTGTTCACATATGTGTTCCATCACATATACCCCAGAATCATCATTCTAGGTTGGAGATATTATGCCAAAAGGTGGGGGACTTCAGGGTCCACCTGCAATACCAGTGTCTCTTTAGAATTTGGGGAAATTATGGATCAAAGGAGGCCTGCAAGAGAAGGGTAATGGCAAGATCTTTTCACCTGTGTATACCAGTACTAACTACAGAAAGGCTCCAGTTTAAAGATAAACAATCTGTTTTATTGGAAATGGCAAATACACACAAGAAAACAGGCACTCTCAAGAATCATACAGGGCTATCAGAAAATAAGGTGTGAAAGGTTGGATAGAGGGAGGTTAGGGATGAAAAAGGGTGATAGTTATCAATCCTGAAGAAAAGGATTGAAGTGAAGAGGTGCAGACAGTGCCTGTGGGTAGCACAGACTAACAGCAATCTGAGGCCATTTCCGCACAGGGTTTTTAAAACGGTGCAGTCCATCCTCCAAGGAGGAGGTCTGCACCTGGGAGCGGATTGGGTCGGACCTACTTAACGTAGATCCTCACCTCAGCCCGCTCCGGAACGACCCCAAGTGGTCGTCCAGTGTGCTTTTGAAAGACCGCTAAAAACAGGTCTTTCAAAAGCATGGAGTGCACCGCTGCGAGCCTGCTCCCTTATGCAGATTCGCAGGCTTGCCCCAATGTGAGCCTGCGATCTGCCGGGGGCAGGTTTTAGGCTGGCGAGCTTCAGCAGTTGGTCGAGACCCTCGACCAACTGGAAGTCGCCATTTGGGACGCCGGAGCAGTGCGTATCGACGAGCATGCGCTGCTCTGGAGTGGCATGGACTGGACCAGGGAGCTGAAAAGTCCAGTAAGTAGCAGCGCGGGGCATTTCCCTCACCCCGTGCGGAAATGGCCTGAGTGTCACATATTACTTCTGAAATGGCTGGGACCAAAGTCAGTGTTTATATACCCCTTTTTTCCTATCCTGGTGTCCTGGCAAAGCCTTTCTCATGGGACTGACTAAAGGGTTCCAGGATAGCTGATTGTTTAGACATTGGAGCGACAAAATTTTTGGGACTCATGATAGCTTCTTGAAGTTTGGACCAGTAAGGGATGTAGGAAAGGTTTGTGTAGGGTGAGATCAAAAGGGATGGTCTCTGATTGTCTTATCCAGGCCTGTTCAGAAATGCAAAGATCTGAGATCAGGGAAGAGATTAGTTTGAACCCCCTGATGCCAAGTTTTTCTACCTATTCTTCTTAAACTTATGATCTGAGCATGTCTGGCAACATGGTTTTCCAGTCAATATGGCTTCAATTATGTATTTTCAGTCATAAACATGTCCAAGTATGAAAACAAAAGGCATATCCCACATGATGGGGGTGTTGGGAGTTGTAACACAGAAGATGTTCTTCCTTGTAGTTTTCTGGAGTTCCATACTGAGACACCTCGGCATGATAAAATCCTCTTTCTCATTCTACATGAAACAATTATAAATGGTACCCAACAGAATATTTGAATAGGGAAGGAGATCAGGGATTAAGCAGAGTTATTAAAAAATGAAAGGGTAAAGGTTATGAAGTTATAGGACAGTTATGAGAACTCAGGGAACCATTTAATACTGGAAAGTTATTTGATATAATTGGGAAACAATTTTTACTTCAATTAACTGAGATTTATAAGAGGTTGCTTGAATTAAGAGTGCATGGAGAAACTCAGTACACCCTAGAAAATTTAATGAGAAGAAAGGTTGGAGGAGAAAAAAGGTTTGGGGTGTGTGTGGAGGATTTATAAAATTTTATTGGAAAGCCAATTTAAACCAAAAGAATGTTTATTAGAATTATGGGAAAGAGATATTAAAATAAGTAGTAAACAAATTCAAGAAAAGTCATCAGGATTAAAAATACTAAAATATGGGAGCAACAAATTAATTGGACGATAGTACAGAACACCACAGCAGTTATCATATATAATAAAAAATATGCCATCTACTTGTTGGCATGGTTGTGGAAGTGGAAGTAAAGCACATATATACATATGTGGTGGGAGTGTTGTAAGATGCAGAGATTTTGGCAGGAAATAACAAAACAAGGGGAAGAATAGGGGAAAAGTTGGAATTAAATAAAGAAAATGCATGACTCTAAATATAAAGGATTTGGGTTTGGATAGAAATGAGGAATATTTGCTGAAACAAATGCTGGAGGCAGCTTAGGCAGTTATTGTATATGCCTGGAAAGATGAAGGAAAATGGAAGGTGGATAGATGGCAATATTATATTGCAGCATATATCATATTTGAAATATATTAGAAAGAGGAATGAGGTATATGGGTCATCTGAATGAAGGTGATTGGTTAAGGAAGTGGAACAAACTGGTAGAAACAATTAAAGAAAGTGAGGAGTACAAAATTATAAAAGGTACAATTAATACAATTCTCCACATTACAGGAAAAGGGTTTTAAATAACAATTGACCTTGTTCCCTGCAGGGGTGGGAGTGGGTGGGATGGAATGGTTAAGGCAGTATTATACTAATTGGAAAAATTAATTTGTTGGTTGTGAGTGGAGCACAGATCGTTTTATATTAATTGTTGGAAAAAGCTGTATGTATATCAGTGTCAAAAAGGAATAGTAAATAAATATATTTTTTTAAAGAGACAGTTTGTGAATATACTTTACACCCACAGTATGGAGCTCCAGAAAGCTATTGCCTGTCCATCTGTCCCAACCTGGGCCATTTCCACACTACACTGTTACAATGCTATTATTCCACTTTCAACATCCTATGGAATCCCACAGTTTGCAGTTTAGAGGGGACATTTAGACTTCTCAGCCAGAGAGCTCTTTGACCTCAGTAAACTACAAACCCCAGAATTCCACAGGATGTGGAAAGTGGAATAACAACACTGTAACAGTCTAGGGTGGAAAGGCCCTTGATCTCCTGATGTTTGGCACTGCCATCAGTCAGAGCCTGGCATGATGAGATCTTTAACCCAGAAAGACATTGGAAGAAGGCTACTTTAAGACATGACACACAGAGAAACTTTGTCTGCAGGAAATATACCCTGCAGTGAAGATGACCTAAAGACTGTCTAAAGCTGAAAATAAGGAAGTGGTCAGTTGTACTTTGAAAGCACTGTCTGATTTTCTGTGAAATCCTTCTTTTCCTCATTCGAGTTCTACTTTTAACAGCTTAGCACTGGTATTTTGTGTCTGCTGTTGTCTGCGATGGGCATGGGTCCATTCTTAATTAACCTTAAGGCCAAAATAAGACCCTGGAGGGCTGACCTCATAATCATGTCTGCTAGCTCCATTTCAGAAGCTGAAAGAAGGTGAGTTGCCTAAGCAGATTATGTGCTGAATAATTGGATGACCAAAATGCACAGTAAAAGCTGCCAAACAGCTGGTATCATTTGGGATCTTCTGGGATGTCTTGCTCAAGGATATCATAATATTTGGCATGAAATCAGATAGCAGAATCATATGGAGCAATATGAAAAGGGGTAAAGTCCATAGTTTTTACCATGGCTGCGGTGCAGTCATTTTTTAAAAAATGATCCCCACTATATATACTTCTGCCTACAAACTAACTAAACAAAGAAGGACAAGGCTGAACAAAAATGAAATTGGCCTGGTGTGATAATGACACTGATTCAGCAGTATGTATACATAGAGGACAAGCAATAAGTGCACTCGCTATCAATAGGAAAAAACTGTTAAAGCTATTTCTATAGGCTTCCTCTGTTCCTCATCTACAAGCCTACTTCATGGCAATCTGTGGAAAAGTAAAATGTAAAAAACCCCAAACTTCCTATGTATATTTGTGTCTATTTTTCAGCTGGAAATTTGAATGGAAATTGATCCCTTTAGACTGAATTCTGTTTCTGCATATTTAGAAAGGTAAGGACCAACTTCTCTCTCTCTCTGTGCCTTTTTCAAATGCACACATGGTGCTGAGCATGTTTTCTGTGTCTGTGTGAAAGAAAATACAGAAAGAACAAAAAATGCCCTGATGGCGCAGTGGTTAAATGCCAGTACTGCAGCCACAAGGTTGTGAGTTCAATCCTGCTGGGCTCCAGGTTGACTCAGCCTTCCATCCTTCCACAGGTCGGTAAAATGAGTACCCAGCTTGTTGGGCACAATTAGCTAACACATTGTAAACTGCGTAGAGAGCACTTAGCTGATAAGCGGTATAGAAATACACATGTTATTGCTATCCATTTTGCGGAAAGAAATATACAGGCATCCTCTGTTTTTCAATTACTCATTTTTTGAGGTTCTGCTCTTTCAACCAGTGTAAATTACAGACAGTACCATTCTTTAAATGTAGGGTCTGTTCTTTTGTCAGCTCTTCTCTTCTCGCTTTCTTCCTGTAGGGAACATGAGGGAATTACCGAGGAGCCTTTGCAATTCCCTCATGTTCCTTATGGGAAAAAGGCAAGAGGAAAAGAACTGATGAAAGACTGGGTTCTGCTTTTCAAACAATTCCACTTTCCGACAATGTTCGGGTCCCTAATCATCAGCTAAGCAGGGGATGCCTGCACAGTTTCCTGACTGTTAGCCTGGAAATGCAAATCTGTAAGCCCTCACTGCCTAATGTTCACCTGCTCCTGAGGTCTGGTGAGCCAGAGGGCAACAGGAAGTGATAATGTGTTACTTTCATTTGCCTATTGAGTTGTTGGGTTTTTTTTCTTTTTTGGCAGAAATTTTGGATTGAATGGCCTATTGAAACGTTGTGCAATAGTCCTCCAAGCTTTTTTTTTTTTTAATTCAGTGTATCTGTTTGTTTAAAAATAGGATTTTTGGAAGCCAAAAGTATCTTCAGGGGAAGGGCATTTTGGGGATCCCAAAGTGCTACACTGGATCTCCCAAAGGGCGGCATGAGCTCACAACAATAGATGATACTGCGGTGGGCAAATTTAGAAGGCTAGAGGGCTGCATTATCCCCCTAGGAACCCATGGAGGCTGTACCTGATCCCACCAACAAATAAAACAAAACAATGCCCCCCCAAAAAAAAACCAAAAAGAAGAAAACAACTTTTTTGGCCCCAAGAACCTCTAGGGGAAATAGGGGCATTTTTAACATGCTTTGTGTTTTAAAAAAAAAGAGAGCTCTTTTTCATAAGTTGGCCCAGAAGGCTGCAAAACGTGGTGAAAATGTACTCCCATCACCTAGTGGATATTTTGGTGCTATTCTTTTAGAAAAAAAATTACAAATGTTGTTTTTAACCACTGAGGGGCCCCAGGTGGGCTCTAAACATGACAGAAATGCCCTCCACACACTCTAGAGTATGGCCCTTCTCACACGGCATTTCTGATGCAAAAGGGCCCCTTGAGCGTTGTGCACATGTGAGGAGTGGTCGACATGACGCACTCACATTTGCGCAATGCTCAAGGGCCTGATGCGGACTGCGCACGCATTTTTTCATTTTAGGCTTGAAGCCGAAAATGCTGCGTGGTTGTGCATCGCTCCGGGGCCCTGCGTGCAACTTACCTTGCGTGCAGAGCCTCGGGAGCCGGGCCGGTCATGCTTCCTGTCTCAGTGCAGCCTGGGAGGTCCCAGGCTGCACTGCGAAAGGAAGAGGCGGGGCTCTTGCGCGAGCACGAAGCTCGTGCAGAGCCGAAGAAACAGGGAAGCGAGAGCCTCTCTCCGGAGGCTGCTTGTGCGAGCCCTGCACCCCAGCACCACGAAAGGGTAAGGTGCAAAAAGGGACTATACTTGGGGGTATTCTGGAACAAAGACAATATTTTTGACCCCTGAGGGACCCTAGGGGCCACAAAAATGGCCCTGAGGGCCACATATGGCCCATGCTGCACTTTGTCCATCCTTGGACTCTAAATTCATAAAGCAAATAGTTCAGCTGTCATAGGCATCTTCTTTTTGCCTAAGGCAGGAGTGGTAATTGGGTGGCTTTCCAGATGTCGAGGGATTGCAGTTCCCAGAAATCCTGTCCAAAATGCTGAGAGTTGTAGTTCAGCAATGTCTGGAGGGCTGCACAATCCCTTAGCCTAAGACCTGCCATAAAAGACTCAAATCACTTCAGTCAGAATAGAGCACAGCCAGGGTCAGGCCTTCTGTTAGTCAGGCTCTTTCCACTCAATGTACCCAACCCGCTATAGGGACGGGAGGAGGACAGGTCCAGGATGCTTATGCATGATGTTGTTCCGGTTCCATCCTTCTCCTGTCCCTGGGTGGTGTGGTCACACTGCAAATCATTGAAAGGTTTTCCCTGTCAATGACTGGCAATCATGCTGCCCTCCCACTATGCTCCTGCACTTACCTTGCTTGCAGAGGTCCTGGAAGTAAAATGTCTGTGCTTTCTGGATCCCAGAGGCAGCAGGTCCAGAGGGGAGTGCTCCATTGTGCTGCTGCCACCATCGTCACCAGACACCGCCAGGACAAAGGTAGGATGTGGAAAGGGCCTTACAATGAGGTAAATATCTTAAGCACCAGGTTTTCATTATCATCAAAGGATATTAAATGGCCAGCTATTTAATTTATTATTGTCTATTTTCTGCCAGGAAGTACAGAGAGGTGCTTGGAGGGCCTTATGTACCAAAATGTATAGATTGACTCTGGGTATTTCACCAGCAAGGCATAGACTGGTTGTGGGAGATAATATGCCATTGATGAGATATTGTGCATCTTGATGTGGGTCAGTGTTTGCATGTGTGTGCTGGGAATTGTCAATAGCTGCCTTGCCTCATACAGCAAAATGTCTTGGGCCAGCTCTGAGTACTTGGGGGCTAGTGTGTGAATCCAATGGCCAAATTCTACATTTGGACTACATAGTATAATTTTTTACATACAGTTATGCTTTGATTGTGCTCAGTAATCCTCGTGTTGAATGAAAATGCTCCATAACTGAATTCACAACTGAATCCGCAACTGAAAGTGTATACACGCATATGCGTGTGCACTCATGCGCAATGTGCATTACTCATGCATGCACATCTGCATATGCAATAACATTGCATGTGCAACTCCAGTTCCCCAAGTTTGAACTGAATGCATATATTCCATGGCAGACAAGCATGTCCCACTGCTTCCATGAAGGAACTTATGAATGTGTAAGACACTAACAGGATTCTGACCAATATGTTCTATATTCCTTTTGGGTTGACAAAGTAAGATGTTTTGGGCTCTCCTCCCCTGTAAAACTCAAGTTCAAGTGTGCTCATATGGGCCTTCAGGACAATTAAAATGAAAAATGTGGATACCAGCAAGGCCTGGCCTTTCCGAGGACAACTCCACTTCTCTCCAGGTTGCTTGTGTGCTTGTCTCCTCAGCCATGCCATACCAGATCAGAGGAGCATCCTCATCTAATACCAAAGATTGGGATACTGCACTGTTGCTGCTGGATTGAATCTTGTGTCAGTTTTGAGCAGAAAGGGGAAAAAAACCACGATTCTTTATAACTCTAGAAAAGCAAAATCTAAATTCCTGTAGAAATGTACCCTTTGCCAAGTCCTATGCAGTCTTTTGCAGCAGTTAGAGGAACAGCAGTAGTTTCTTGGGGGGAGAAAATTATTGCAGTTAAGACAATTTTTCTTTTTTATAAGGGCAAGGCTAGGAACAGCTCTTTAACATAAATAGAATGCTGCAGGCCTAACTTGTTCCATTTCTCTCATCCCATTTTACATTATTGATGGCATAATTTTTCATTAGGCGTTTTTCTACACTTATTAGGTATTCAGAAACAAGCCTTTTATTTAGAAGAAACAATGTGGTCTTGGTAATCATCCTGCATTAACCCACTCTCTTTCTAGATAACTAAACAGCTGGACAATTCCTCTCGGACAACCACAGCCCCTTTGCGGATCTCAGAAAGTTATGTTTTTGGACTACCAGTCCCAGTGGTTGTAATAGTCAAGGGGTCACTGGACTTGTAGTTCAGAAGGTGTATTTTCCAGGCTCTTCCTCTTCACTGTTTATAGCAGAGACGGGCAAATGGCAGCAGTTAGGGTCTCACATTTCCCCTCCCAAAGACCACATTGCTCCTTGGACCTTGAAGCATAAATCTTTCTGACCTCCATTCTTGGAAAAAAAAAATTGAAACAAAATTGTCCCCCCTCCAACCTGTGGGAGGCAACTTTGCCGTGTTTTTCATCCTGTTTGTGCTTTCTAAGGTCTAAAGTGTGCTGGAACCCTAGAAGGTGTTGGGGAACATATGGGAGTAAAATCTTGGTGCCGGGGGGGTGGGCAAAATAGCCCTATGAGGCTACATAGAACCCGAGGATCAAACTTTTCCCACCCATGCTCCATGTGGTCTGCATATGACCTCTAAGGCCCTTTTTTAAGGTACTTGGGACCCCAGTTTGAATACCACTCATGCCTACTTGTTTGCAATGCTTTTGTCCCCTCTTGGACTGTTTTGAGCCCAGGAGAGAGCCTTCTCTGTTGTCATGCTCTGGTTAAGGATATCCCCCCTTAGAGATGTGATTACTGTTGATGCTGCCTTTATTTTGATGCCAAGCTCTTTTATGAAAGCCTTCATGGGTGTAATGATTTTAATCAATTTTTTAAAGTGCAAGGTTTTAACTAATTATATATGTTAAACTGTAAAACAGTTTAATACGTGAAGCCTAAGTACCCTAAAGGCACCAGATTCCATCTGATCTTGGAAGCTAAGCCTTTGGTTGGTGCTTGGGAGGATTCTGCCAGGTTATATTCAGATGAATGCAGCGGAAAACTATCTCTGAATATTCATTACCTAAGAAAAACCCATGAGAGGCAGCATGTCTAGTGCTTTGACCATTGAACTATGACTGGAGACCAAGGTTCAAATCCCGGTTCAGCCACGGGAACCCACTGGCTGACTTTGGGCAAGTCACAGGCCATTTCCGCAGGAGACCGTTATAGCGCTATTATTCCACTTTCAACATCCTATGGAATCCTGGGGTTTGCAGTTTCGGGAGGGGCTGGCTGGCCCCTCCCGAAACTGCAAACTCCGGGATTCCATAGGATGTTGAAAGTGGAATAATAGCGCTATAGCGGTTTCGTGCAGAAATGGCCACATTCTCTTAGCCTCACAGGGAGGCAAAGGCAAATCCTCCCTGAACACCTCATGCCAAGAAAACCCCTATGGTAGGTTATCCTTAAGGTTGCTGTAAGTCAGAAATGACTTAAAGGCACACAACAATGACAGACCCATGAAATTCATCGGGCTGCTGTAAATTGAAAGACATCCGGTTGTAAGGCTCCTGTTAGCATTACTACTTCTGTTACTGCTGCTGCTACTACGATAGCTTCATATATTTTTAGTCTGTAAATGATTTTCCACTATTTAAAATTTCAAACTGTTTGAACTGATTTTATTTGTGTGGTGGCCTGAGATTCTTGGATATGAGTACAGGATATAAATATTTAATAATTTTTCTTCAACTAGGAAATAAACCAAAAGTTAATTTCTGGTTTACTTACTCATTGAAATTAAAAAAAAAAAAAAAAGCATTTTCCTTGGGCTATAGGAGTCAGGGGCAAAAACATGGGCAAATTAGCCCCTACATACCCTGTTATGTGTAACTTGGGGACTTTTTAGTGAAAAAATTTAAAAAAAATATAGAAAGATTGGCATATTTGGTGGTAGTATGGCTCTCCAAGGCCCCATGGGAAGACAATTTGGGTCCCGATTATCGAAATCTTAGCAATTTAAACCTGTGCTTACCAGATTTCTGGTTCATTTGCAAAGGTAGTTTGGATGGTTTAGTAGATTGTGTATTTGATTTGGTCAAGTGATAGCACCATTTGCCTCTCATCCTCAGGCAGAAGAATAACTTTGGCTTTCCTGAGTAGGCTTGCCTTTCTTAACATCCCAGAAATGTCTATTAGTTCAGTGTACAGCTATGGGATGACTATACAGCCAAGTCACTGTGGGGGGTGGGGTGTCACTGATGGCCTCCAAGGAGAAGAGGCCATTTTTTGTTGCATCAGATGCTGTGCATTGAGGGCTAGAGTCATAGGGTTTTAAAGCCTGACTCTTCCCTTTCTCAGCCTCTTCAACCTTCCTTTGGCCCACCTTCCCACTGCCAGTTCAGTGTGAACATTGCTGGTTTCTTCAGGGCTGGGTAGGTTCCCCTTCACCAACTTTTATCTTTTTTTATTTTTGGCCTACTCCGTACTGTATCTGGGGGACTTTGATGACTGGCTTGGGGTGTTGTCTATAAATGGGTGGTCACCTGGTAGGTAATGGGGGGAGATAAAGTAGGAGCTTCAGTGAACACCTCTAGCAAGGCTACAGAACTGCCTCTTGACCTGGGGTGGAATGGGGAAGGAATCTACCCTTGAGGTGGACCTGGGAATTTTGCCCTAACTTGAACTCCTGTGATGTGGAGGTGCCTTGGGTCTTCCTTCCAGTAGATGGCCAGCCAGGGTGCAACCTACCCATTGGATTGCCCTCAAGGCTCAGGTGATTCACCCAACAGAAAGCTGAGGAGAAAGTCAGGGGTGACACCTGGTCTCAGATGATTCCACACTAGGTTGCTCCCTCCTCTTGCCCCTTTCAGGTTCAATGCAGTTAAATAGATCATAGGGTAAATAAAGTGGTCCTTGTTCAGCCCAAGCCTCTGTGCCTGTTCTTGTTATTTCCATGGTTGGTCATCAAACTGAGACTGGGTGATATGAGGACTACTCTGCTATCTGTGCTGGTTCCCAGTCAGTTTCTGGGCCCAGTTGAAGGTACTGGTTTTGACTTCCAGCTTTTCGTGGCTTTGGATCAAGGTACCCCAAGGACCATCTTACTTCTCACACAGCCTCCTAACACTGAGCTCTTCTTTGGAGGCTCTTCTCCAAATGAAGTGCAGTGAACAATTAATGGGAGAGATAATTGCTGGAGGCACCATAGCTATGAGATCTTCTACCAGATACATAATTTTGGCATCAGGTGACAACTTTTTGTATTTTCCCAGGTCTTTTAATCTGTACTAATATTAATCTGTTTTTATTCTTGGTGAATTTTGAAAATGTTTTTTATTTCTTACAATGAGTCATCCTGAGAGCTTCGTTATAGGACAGCCTATAAATATTGTAACAAAATGAATAGTCAGATGGTTTTGGTTGAGTTATGTAGTAATAAAGGCAAGCAATCAAATTTTCTGTGTAATGTAATAAGAAAACACAGAGCGGATCACCAGGATTAAAGTTCAGTCTTATACACCTCTACAGTATCTGTGAATAAATGTGAATTCCATGTTAGAGGAGACACATACTGTGTGTAAACTACTAAGGACAAAATGTATTATTTTCTTTTTTTTAAAAAAATGTTTAATTAAATTCTTGTGATTTTTACAAAGAATTTTCCCTTGGTGTTTGCTTTTTTTTTTTTTTTGGCTACATATTTCATTATCAATTCATTTGTATTAAAAAAATCATGTTTTTGCATAAAGGAATGATCCACTCTCTTACAACATTGGCACTGGTATCATCATTCACATCTCTTTCTGAGCTGTCTTCCCTCCTTCCCACTTGTCTCCCCACTTGAAATGTAGATTGAATGCCTCTGGAGGCAAGAGCCTGTTTTTTGGATATACAGTCATCCCTCCACTTTTGCAGGGGTTGGGGTGCAAGGAATTAGCAAGGCCTAGAGAAATGTTCCCTCCAGGAATCTCTAGAATTGCACTGTAGGACTTAGAGATTCTTCACAAGAACATCTTTTTTTTTTATGGCAGAGCAAATACAGTAAGAATTTTTTAAATAAACAAATACACAAACCTGCAAGTAATCAAATCCACCAATGCTGAACCCACAAAAATGGAGGGCCAACTGTATTGTTTTCCATTAATGCTCACTGATTCTACCATTTTCTAAATACTGTGAGTTTTTTCCTTTCAATAACTTACCTTTGTGCTAGGGCTAAGATTAGATCTTTCTCTTCCCAGGAGAAATCTTTGAGCAGAATGTGTATATGTTGATTGAAGTATGTGCAGGTATGCAACCTCTGATGTAAGGATGTGAATTTAGAAATATCTCCTGTAATTTAGAAATACTATAATCTGACCATGTTGAAGAAGATTGTAACTACGTAACTCATATACCTGCTCAAACTGCTATATAGAGTCTACTCCTAGAGTTGTGCGTGGGATCCCTAATTTAGTTTGGAACCCAGTTCAGCAGTCTGGATCTGGGTGTGATTTAATCCAGATTGACCTAGACCCAAAGAGATCCAAAGAGATCAACCTAGACCCAAACTGATCCTCTCCCATGCCTTGCATTGAATGTTGTGGACTACAGCTCCCAGATGTCCCAGCATACATGACCAATGGCCAAAGAATTTGGAAGGTGAAGTCTAAAACATGTAGAGATGACCACTAAAGAATGTTGAGGACCACTGAAGAATGTTGAGGACCTTTTAAGAAGACATATTCAAATTAAGGGCTGTTCCCTGTCTCATCAACTGGAGAAAGACTGTACCATGTACATGGCCACTCTCGTCTCTTTTCAAAGAGGGGTTGTGCTGTAAGAGACTTAGGATATGTGTATTTACTTTAAACTTGTGCCAAAAGTGTTTTGAATATCATCATAAGCCACAGCACAAAATCAATCTGAATAAGATTCTTGGTGTATTACTGGACAAATGTCTCTCTCTGTCTCTGCCTCTCTTTATCCCTCTTGTCTGCCATCATTTTTTTAAAAAATCCCCATGCTTATGCTTCCAATATCTCCCCCCGTGTGTGTGTGTGCATGTGTGTATATATATATATAAAAGATGGCTTGGCAAACAGTACGTTTATTCTATTAGCATGATTATTTTACATTTTAGTGAGTTTCAGCATAATGGGAACGGGCCTGTTCGTAGGCTGATAAGTGTATATTAATCCATTACAACCTACAGTAATATAAATGATAAATTCCCTTCACTATAAATACCATTTTATAAAAATGCAATTATATAATTAACAGCCCGTTTCTTTTTTTCACTCTTATGCTAAAAGCTCTAAGTGCAGCTCTGTTCAAATTCTGCATCTCTGTGCTTCCCTCACTCCTGACTTCCTACTGCACAGGGTACCAGAGAGCACTCAAGTGTCTTCTTTTGAGATTTTTTTCTATTGATTAAGGTCACCTTGGAAGACTATAAGTCTCCTCGTGTCTGTTTCCCTCATATCTTTTATGAAGCATGTGTGTTTTCAGTTAGACTTATCTAGCCCAGAAATGGAAATCATGTAGACCTGCAGATGTTGTTGGACTTCAGTTCCTGGCATTCTTCATCACTGAGACTGGCAATGATGGCTAAAGGTCATGGGACTTGAGATCCAACAATATCTGAGGGGCCCCAAATTGCCCCAGGGTGCAGGGAAGCCCAAGATATTTTGCTTCTTGAGGTGAAGACTAATCGGTGTGTGGGTGAAGTCCCACCAGTTCAAAAGCTCTCTGACTGGAGATTGAATCTTCTTCCAACACTGGTGGTGGCAGAGCAACCTTGACCACAACTGAAGGCAGCAAGCGCTTTGGAAATGGAAGACCAGCCAATTAGCACGCAATACTCTCACATAATACCCTGCAGCTGCTTCTCAGTATCTGCTGCCTTGAAGAGCCTGCATCACTCTACCTAATGACAGGGCTAGGCCTAGAGCAAGGGGCTTCCATATGTTGCTACTATCTGTACTGCAGCATCCTTTGGTATACATGACAGAGCTGAATCAGCAGATCTTAAGGGATGAGTAGATTCATATGGAGAGTCAATGTGGTGGAGTAGTTTGAACATTGGGCTATGAGTCTGGAGACCAGAGTTTGATTCCCCGATGGGTGACCTTTGGTGCATCACAGGCCATTTCTGCACTAGACTGTTATAATCACTATTATTCCACTTTCAACAACCTATGGAATCCTGAGTTTTGCAGTTTAGGGAGGGGCTGGCCAGCAAAAATGCAAAAATGGCCACATATTCTCAGCCCCAGAAAACCTTGTGATAGATTCACCTTAGGGTTTCCCTAAGTTAGAAATGGCTTCTCAGTTATGCAGCTTGATCCCAAACTATTTAGGGCAATCTTCCCTAATCTGGGCCACACTTCATCTTTGGCTCCTAACATCTTCATCTACTTTTGTTGTTGACTGCCATCAAGTCAATTTTGATTTATGGCAACCCTATGAATGAGAGATTTCAAAGTCACTCTATCATCAGTACTATATATTACAGTGTTACTCTAGCCAATGGTAAGAGTTTGGAGGGCAAATTGACTTAAGGGTTCAGAGGAAATACTGTATTTGCTGATGTATAAGATTCACCTTTTCCCCCAAAAAATACTGTTTGAAAATGGGGTGCATCTTATATGCCAGTGTATTTTATATGCTGGCAGTTTGAATTGTACACAGGAACTGGTGTTATATATATCATGGTCAAGTTGAGATTTGTGCAATCTAATTTCAATTTTTTTTTTGGAGAGGGCAGTGTTTTCACATTAACGTGCACATTGGTACCAAATGGTGCAAGATCTAAAGAATTAGCATTCATTGTAAACTGTGTATGCTGAGATTTTAGAATGAATTCTCAGAATTAACCTTACTAAATTATAAACCGGGAGAAGGGGAAATGCAAGGAGCAATAAACCCATGGTGCCATAAATACAGAGACTGAAAGAAAAGTGCTCTTGCTTAGCTAACATACTTGAAATCGTGTCTACTGCTGCATTTTCTTATTTATATGTCTCAAAAAGAAAAGGCAAAATGAGATTTCTATGTCTGTGTTAACTTTTACCATTACATAATCCCGGCTGTGAGCACCTTCTGATACATTCTGCTGGGTCTCGTAACCTTAAATTAGACAGCAGGGCTCAGAATAGTCCGCAGTGTGCGTAGGTGCAGCGTCAGATATAAAAGAACGCCCTCAAAGCCCTCTCCTTCTTACCAGGAAATTAAGATAGTGAAGGCTGCAACTGCTTTCTTTGGTGCTTCACTGGTGAGTATCAAGCTAGCAAAAGCATCTGTATCCACATCTAATCCATATCTACATCTCCCTCCCTCCCTCTCTCTCTCTATCTGTAGATGAATGTTACCTCTTTTTCGCATATTCTTCATCATTTCACAGATGAAAATTGGGACACTTGTGGCCAAGCATCATCAAATTGTGGTCAAAGTGGCTGAAATTATTAATGAGGAAGAACACACAAATAAAGAGAGGTTGCAGCAGTTTGCTTTTGCCTGAGCCTATAAGGAAGGGAAAGATACTGCCATCTCCTCTCCTCACTTCCTGCTAATTGAGTGCAAACTGCTTTTGCATCTTGAACTCAGGCCATTTCCACACAATGTCATCATACCACCACACCAACGGGTTGTTCCTGGTCCAAGAGCCATGCTACCACATGACATCATTGCTAACCAGTTGCCATCATGTCCCCAAGCATTACAAATCAGCCGTATTTCATTTCCAGAAAAAAAAAATCCATTAAGAGCCTCCTTTCATGCTACAATCCTGTCAGCTGAGTGCTGTACCTCAATAGCACTTCATAGTGCTTCCTATCGTTGCAGATCTGGGAGCAGTTGGCGTGTGGGTATGCCCAGGTTGTCCCTCCCTCAGCTACTTCCATGGCATGGCAAGTTCGGAATCTATCACCTCTCTGTGTTTATTTTAAATTTCTCCTTTGAGTTTTGTTTTTTAATACTTTTTTTTAGCATCATGGTGCAAAAATGCAATAGTTTATCTGTGTGTCATGCTACTACTGCATTGCTGCACTAGTACAGCTTAAAAACGGACAGACAAACAAAAACCCTGCCAACCAATCACGAGCTGTGGGGTGGGGAAATGGCTGGGAAAAGTTGTCACCAGGGATGCTGTTGAGGGAGGGAACACCAATGGCAATAACACTACTCATCCTCTTAAGGCGAAAGGCTGCGGTAGAGTGTTTCTAACCTGATATCATCCCGGAAATGGCAATGCTGGGATTGCAATGGAACAACGTACTATTGAGGCATGGTGCAGAAATGGCCTCCATTTGCAGCAACTGAAATATGCTGATGACAAAGGGGGAAAGGAAGAGGAGGAGAGAGAAACTGGAATGTTTCAAAAGCAGCTGAAAAAGCGAGATATTAAGAGGATGTCAGAACTCTCCCTGCCAAACTGGGACAGTAGGAGAATATGTGTTGGCTGATAACTATGGATCTTTTGAATCTGTGTTCCAAGCACTTCCTGCCTGATAGCACTGGCTGTTTTTGAGCTTGACCACCCATTAAGGAGTCAGATTGGGAGGCAAAATTACTTCTCTGACCCCTGGGATGCCATTCTGGAGAACAGAGGAAGACACAGAGAAGGGAGAAGCTGCCCATCTCTGAGAACCCCTAGTCATTTAACAATGACTTCCAGCTCCTTCTCATCCCCACTCCCTGCCAGCAATTCTAAGTCATCCATTGTTGGAGCTTTCTCCTATTTCATGTGAAAGATTGACATTATGAACTTGGTAGTAGGTCTCTCGGAAGCATATTTCATTCCCCAAATGTATACCACTATGTGCTTGAGAGAGCACAAAAAGGGGACCATGTTTCATCCTAATGGATTTCCTAGCCATTCAAGTGCTTAATGCTGATTTTTTTTCTTCTTCTTCTTTCCAGAGCTAAGCCATGCTTGTATGAAGTCTGGCCAGTGGAGTAGATGGATTTTTGGGAGGTCCTGCAACCTGCAGTGCTATAATACCCCATAATCATGACATTTTTCTGTGTATGTCTGATACAAGCCTTCTGAATCTTGTGTGCTGAGCAATTTAGTAAACCCAACTGCTTTCATGTCATTTCTTTATATGGAGAGCTGAGAATTATGTCAACCTTCGTTAGGACAGACTGGAGAGCTGGGATTAGGAGATATCATTGACATGTTATTAAAAAGGGACACAAGTGTTTTTAAAAGACCCTTATTAAAAGCATAGTGCTTACTAGGGATATCTCAACCTGATTTCTTTTCTTGCTAATATTTTTTTCTCTCTGTGAATTTGATCTCTTTGTCAAAGGCATTTAGCAGAAATATTTTGGGCATGATCCCAATAGGGGCTTGTCTGACATCCCCTCCCTTGGGGTACGTGGTAGCTATATTTATAAGTTTAAATCCAATTGCTGAGCTCAACTACAGCAGATCCACTGAACAGTAGAATGTTAGAGCTGGGACTATAAAAGCCATCTAGTTCAACCCCTACCATAAATGAATACACAACTAAAGCATTAAGCCTCTGTTCATAGACTTCTAAGGGAGAGTCCGTCACTGTCCCAGGCAAATACATTTTACTGTTGAACAATTTATATAGTCAAGAAGTTCTTCCTAATGTTTAGGCAGAATTTATTTTAATTTGAATCCATTGGTTTGTATTCTAGTCTCTGGAGCATCAGAAAACCTGCTTGCTCCATTGCCTACATGATATCCCTTCAAATATATAAAGATGTCTATCCATGTTACCCCTCAGTCTTCTCTTCTTCATGGTAAACACACCCAGCTTCCTAAGTTGTTCCTCATATGGATTTGTTTCCAGACCTTTGATCACCTTGGTTGCCCTTCTCTGGACATGTTCCAGCTTGTCAATATCCTTCCTGAATTGTAGTGCCCAGAACTGGACACACTATTCCAGGTGAGGTCTGACCAAAGCAAAACAGACTGGCACCAATACTTTCTTCAATCCAGACAGGATATTCCTGCAGATGCAGCCCAGAATTTCATTGGCTTTTTTGGCTGCCACACCACAGTGTTTGGCTTGTGGTCTACTAAGATCCCTAGGTCTTATCGAAAATCAGTTGCTGAATGATAAGTTAACACTTACCCACTGCTTTAGGAGGCTTACTCTACCTGATACTAGTAATTAGATTTAGGCTGTAGGCAACCTTCAGTGCTGAATGATATTGTTGAATGAGAGGTCTGTGTCTGCATCACATTCATTTGAGAGAGTCTTCTCAGTGGCTGGTTCCAGTCTAGAGAACTCCTTTTCAAGGGAGGTCCAATTGGTCCCCTCCCTATTCTTCTTACATTGGCAGACTAAGACTTCTCTATTTAGATAGACCTTGATTTTTAACCTCATGGCAGAACAGTGTTTGAAAATGGTGCAATGTGGTCTTTATCTTATCTATTTTCTACTATTTTTAAATGTATTTTAAACTGTTTTAACCATTTAAAGAAAAAAAAAACATTTTAGATAAACTTTTATTTTAAAATTATTGTAAGCCACCTTAGGTCTCATTGTTACCCTGTGTACTGGGGGTCCCGGGAGGTACACCAAAATGTGGGGACACCAAAATGTGCTCAACTAAAGTTGGGGAAAATTAGCTCAGAGCACTGCTTAACGTTACGAGAGGCAGGGTAACATAGTGAGATCTTGAACCCTATGTCTATGGGGTTGGGTCGAGTCAAGGAGAACACAGAAGTTGAAATAATAACTGATGTTTATTAAATACAAGCAAAACAGTGTATGCGACACACTCATACAAGATAACTAAGGGAAATAAAGGTTGGAGTGGTATAGAGGGATTTTTAGAGGGATTGCTGGTTTGGGTGATACTTCACCTGTCCTGAAGCCCAGAAAAATAGAGAGCGAAGCTGGGGTGCGATGTAGCTCAGCACGTGGAGCTGAGGGGAGGCTCACTAAGCAAAGCAGCAGCAAGGAGGGATGAAACTCGGGAGCGTTCCGAGGAAGGTCTCGGAATCAAGGGTTTTTATAAGGAGAATTGTGACTGCAGGCTATGCCGTACTTGGGAGAAAACAATAGATTTGGAGTTGGAGACAAAGCCTCTGAAAGATCAGAATCTGAATGATTGAGTTATCGTAGCAGTTCTCAATAGAGCAACCAGTATGCAAATGCAGAGTACTTGGGTATTGCATAGTTTACCCATCAGGCTGCCATCGCGAGGCAGAGGCTCTTTTGTAAGTGGCGTGCATACTTAATTAGAGTACTTGCCTGGAGGTCTCCTAAAGCAGTGAGTCAGCTATTTCTGGCCTGCCTGTATTGTAGTTTGAATATTACGGCAATTAACGGCCGAGCTTGTTTACGTGCTTGTCCGGTGGCCTCGCAAGCACGTGGAGAGGAATAGAGAAGTGAAGCCGAATTATGATATCAAGAGGATATCTTTTAATATCCCCAGAGCTTGGACTAGCCAGGGCAGTAACATCATGGTGGGAGAAAACCAGGGTAGAAAATTGAACCGATTATTCAATAAATGGATGGTAGCTGCTTTTATTTTTTGGTTTATGACAAAGAATATTGCTGTAGGTTTTAAAATAGCTTCTGCAAGGGAAGACATTATCATTTTAAGCTGGATCTTGTTGCAAATTTGGGGGCATTTCAACAGAAAAGCAGGGATGAGATATCTTAATAATCACCAGCATATTTACATTTGCCTGTATCCCTATGCTAGTTGAAGTTCCTGCTCAAATACGCTATGCTTAGCATCTGATGATCATAAGAAGAGACCTGCTGGATCAGACCAAAGAACCTTTTTGTTCATTCTTTTCTCACAGAGGTCAACCAGAAGCCCAAAAGTAGTAAATAAATGCAATAGTATTTTCTTTTTTGTGTTTCCCAGCAACTGGTAGTGAGAAGCAGACTGCCTGTCATTCTTGAATTTGCCTCATTAGGATGAGATAAGATACCTTTATAAGGAGATAAGATATCTTTCTAAGGACAGTAGGGCTAGTCTTTTAACACTGGCAGCATACAAAACGAATAACCTTAGTAATCATGGCAACAAAGTGGAGGGTTTCAAATGCAAATAGCAAATGGTGGTAGATATGAAATAGAGGTCATGAGTTTTACAGGATTGCTTTAGTAGAACCTCTTGTAATATGTGGTTGAAAGTATATGCATGTGCACACACACATGTGTGCACACACGAAATGCACGATCCGTCAAGCTCGGTGAAATCTATCCCTGGCCCCGTTCTGTATGTACATAGCAAAACAAGGATTTGCATTTGGCTACTGGCATTTTTTTTACACTCCCACTTATTCTGTCTGAGCATCTGTCTGTTGTTGGGGTGGCACAGATCCATAGCAGATGGGCGTGCTTCTTCATAGCCCAGGGATCTGTTTAGCATTTACAGCTAGATTTTTTTTTTTAAAATCACTTTCAGAAATGCAATATATCTGCTTCCAGAGAAACAGGATGTTGCAAGGGCAGTGCTCACTGGTGGGCTATGCTCAAACACAATACCTATGAATGAGTTGCACATTTTGAGCTTGATAAATGAGTCCCTTGGGTGTATTGTAGTCTAGCTGCAAATGAGGGGGCAGATTCGAGAAACAGAGAAAATGTAAACATTCACTGGCATTTTGGAAAGAATTACCTTCCATTAAAATGATATTGTATTGTGGTGATTATCAACAGATAACTTAAATCAGCTATATTTAGGAAGTACAGGCCATTAGGGTATTCTTAGAGAGCCAGGCCAATCCACACTAGATTGTTATAGCACTATTATTCCACTTTCAATATCCTACGGAATCCTGGGGTTTGCAGTTTAGGGAGGTGCCTTGAGGAAATGTATGTTATTATTTATAAATCATATATTGTTAAACATATATGATAGGTTTTCATGAGATACATTGTGTCCCCATACATTTCATTCTTACAATTTATGTATGTATCTGTATCTCTTATAAGGGGTTAGTTTAATCTCTGGTTTGCTAGTAAAACTGAATTATTGTATCGCAAAATGATGCATTTCTAAAAAGTATGTCACTAACATGAAAAGTCTGGAAAGCTCTGAGGTAGGGCTATAACTGTTATGCTTGCCCTGGGTGCTGATTATGCTAGATATGCCACTGGAAATGTCACATGGGAATTTCCAAGAAGGATAACCATATTAGTCTGTTCCAGTTAAGCAACAATGACAACACAGTCTCTTTCAAAGGTCCCTCCCTAAACTGCAAACCCCAGGATTCCATGGGATATTGAAAATGGAATAATAGCCCTATAACAGTCTAGTGAGGAAATGGCAGGTGTTTCCTGACTCCCGTATCAATGAGTGAAGCTGCAACAATTACAAGCAGAGGCCATGTCACAATTCCTTGTTGCAGCCTTATTTGCTGGTGGGTAGGGACTGGAAACATCATCCTGCTGCACCTTGATCACCAACTGAGCAGATCTTCATCTGTTGATGCACCTACTGCTTGCTAGAGTAGATCTGGGGAGGCTGGGCTAGGAGAAGTTGCTTAGCATACCTACATAACTAAGTAGGCAACGCAGAATATGACCCCCTTTTCATCAAGAATTTGTCTAACTCTCTTTCAAAGCGATCCAAGTTGGAAGGCATCACTACATTCTGGAATAGCAAATTGTGTAGTCTTACTCTGCCCTATGTACTTTAGAATTATCATCATAGACATCCTGGGGGAATATACTGGGATGCAAGCTGAGTCTTAAGAGCACTAAGCAAAGTCCTCTCTCTGGACAGGTGAATTTCTGGCCATTTCTGCACTACACTGCTATAGTGCTATTATTCCACTTTCAACATCCTGTGGATTTCTGGCGTTAGTAATTTACTGAGGCCAAACAGCTTCCTGGCTGAGAATTCTAAATGCCCCTCCCTAAACTGCAAGCCCCAGGATTTCATAGGATAGCCAGTGGGCCCCTCCCGAAACTGCAAACCCCAGGATTCCATAGGATGTTGAAAGTGGAATAATCGCGCTATAAGAGCGTAGTGTGGAAATGGCCGATATGACAGGTTCAGCATCTCCATCAATGTTCCTTCCTTTCCTGCTGAGATTTCCAACTCACATATTTCTTTATGGACTGGCTTTCCAAGAGGAACAACTCACTGCTCCCCAACTCATTTAGCACAAACCAGACACCACTTTCTTTGATTATTCAGTAGGCCTTGTTTCCATTGCTAACAATCTGCTTCGCGTGCAGACCATTAAATTAGAAGAAAGCATTCCTTAGCAAATCTCAAAATCCCTAATTTAAGCAGATCAATTTAAATTACATAGATGACAGACAGTAGACTTTGGAAAAGTTACTTTTTTGGACTGAAGCTCCCAGCCAGTGTGGCAGGTAGTCTGTTAGGGACATATTAACTATACAGGTATGTCTGTTTTCAATCACTGTGAAGGGTGGGATTCAGTTCCCAAAGTGTTACTGCGATGGATAAGCCTGAACCTGGGGTCTACAATTTAATACAAATTGGCTATTAAAAATATGCCCCTCCACATGCTTGAGAGGACCCCAGATAAGCACGCACACGGGCACGGCTGAAAGGCTGAAAAATACAAAGAAAAATCCTGGTCAGGCCAGTAACTTTCTGTCACGCTGCTTCAGGAGACCTCCAGGCAAGTACACATCAAAACACAATTAAGTATGCACCAAGCACACAAAAGATTCTCAGCCCCGAACCGTCAGCTTGACAGGATTAGTGCTCCTGACTACACAAACTGTCAAGCGCAGCCCATTTGCATACTGTCAGGGCTATTGACAACCCTGACTAAAACCCATCAAGTCAAGAACTGACCTTTCAGAGGCTTTGTCTCCACTTGAAAACCTATTGTTCTCCTCGGGAACTGTCTACCCTCCAGCACATTTCCCCCTATAACTACTCCTGGTTTTTGAGCGCTTCCTCGGATAGCTCCCGGCTTCCTACCCTCGTTGCTGCTGCTCAGTTTGCTGAGCTTTCCCCTTAGCCCCCACGTGCTGATTAGCACTGCTCTCAAATCTCTGGCTCTGTTTCGGCTTCCCGGACATCTGGATCAGGTGTAGTATTCTCCCGATACTCCTCTTGAAATCCCCTATCCATTTTCCTCTCTTTATTGTTCTTAGGTCTGCATGAGTGAGTGCATAAGTGCGCAGTGACTTAGGTTTTAAACAAAGAAAATAATTATAAATTAATTTTGTCTGGGTCTTGACTTGGCCTGACCCCGTAAAAGTTGGGTACAAGGTCTCGCAAGGTTACCCTACCTCTCGTGTGTGCTAGGCGCATGCTTGGTGCAACTTGGAAAGCCCCTTAAAATTGGGGTCAGACTAGGTGTCCTCTGAGGGACCCCAGAAAATTAGGGTAACAAAAGCCTCTCCAAGACCCACAGTAGCCATGCTAAAGTCCTCCCATTGGCCAACCTGTGCCTTGAGAGGAGTGGGGTGTGTGTACACAGAAGTATTTAGCTATGACCTCATAGCCAGAGATGAAGAAATTGCCTCAGATGCTGAATATTTGGAGGACCCAAGTGGAACGCAGCAGCTGAGGTAACCTCTTTGTGTCTCTCTGTGTTAGCTAAATCCTGCTGTGACTCTTCCAGCTTCCTGCCAGGGAGGATTGGCTATGTGAGGAGGCTTAAGCAGGACTACAGTTGGTTTGGGAGTGTGGTAAATAGCTCAGCGCAGTGGTAGATTTGTATGCAAAACTATATGTTGGTTTGAGACTAGTATGTTCATATACTTGGGGCCCCTTCAGATTCCATACATTCAAAATGCATACCTATAAGACACTTCCAGTGGTAAAAAATGTGTATATGTGTATGCTCACAGTGAGCACTTTTTTGTGCCATGGAAGTTTCTTCAGTGCTGGAATTTTTGAGTCAGAAAAAGGTAGTTAATTTGAATTAATTAAAATTTCCTTTTAATGTATAAATAGCAGCAGTTGTTTACCACCCGGGAGAGAAGAAGAAAGTTCATATATTACATTCAATGTATATTCAATCTCTACTACACTCTTGTGTAGTGTTTGTTAATCTTCACAGTTGTACCATCATCCATGTAGGATTTACAGATTATGAGACAGGTGCTATTGCATTTCTGACTTGCTTCTGGGCTTCCTGTAGGAATCTAAGGCTTTTTCATGCTACATAATCATATCATTATGGCCATTTCCGCACTGGGCTATTAAAATGAGGCACACCGACCTCCGACGGAGGTCTTCTGCACCGTGGAGTGGACTGGGGCGGACTACTTTTTGTAGTTCCATACCTCAGTCTGGTTCGGAGCAACCGGAACTGGTCGCACAGTGTGCTTTTTAAAAACCTCTTTCAAGAGGTTTTTAAACAGCATGGAGCGTGCGACTCTGTGTCGCTCCGTCGCTGCGCTCCGCTGCAGATTTGCAGGCACACGCAAGTGCCTGCAGATCTGCTGGGGGCGAGCTTTAGGCTGGCGAGCTTCTCCGGTTGGTGGAGAGCCTCCACCAACCAGAAGCCGCCATTTTGGACACCGGAGCAGTGCGGAGCGACGAGCTCGCACTGCTCCTCGTCCTGATGGACTCGCCCGGACGATCAAGAAAGCCAGTGAGTTCCGTTTTCTCCCATTTCCTTTCTCGCGTGTGGAAAGGGCCTTTGATTCCACTTTAACTGCCATGGCAACATCCTACAGTATCCTTAGGTTTGTAGTTTTGTGAAGCACTAGAGCTCTCTGGCTGAGAGTTCTAAATCTCACTCCCCAAACTGCAAGTCTTAGGATGCCATTGGATGGAACATGGCACTTGAAGGGGAATCATAGCACCTTAATTTTCTAATGTGAACGGGGCCCCTGGCTGGCCAATGTGGAGACAGAATGCCAGACTATATAGGCCAGTTCTGGCCATCACAGTTCAAGAAGGATATTGACAAGCTGCAACATGTCCAGAGGAGGGTGACCAAAATGGTGAAGGGTCTGGAAACTATGCCCTATGAGGAGAGGCTTAGGAAGCTAGGTACGTTTAGCCTGATGAAAAGAAGGTTAAGAGGAGACATGATAACCATGTTTAAATATTTGAAGGGATGTCATGTTGAAGGTGGAGCAAGCTTGTTTTCTGCTGCTCCAGAAACTAGGACACAGAGCAATGAATTCAAACTGCAGGAAAAGAGATTTCACCTAAACATCAAGAAGAACTTCTTGACAGTCAGAGCTGTTTGACAGTGGAATATGCTGCCTTGGAGTGTGGTGGAATCACCTTCTTTGGAGGTTTTTAAGCAGAGACTGGATGGTCATTTGCTGGGGGTGCTTTGAGTGTTTGGTCATGCATGCCAGGAGGTTGGACTTGATGGTCCCTGTGGCCTCTTTCAACTCCATGTTTCTATGACTCTATAGGTCTGTGGTCTAAGCTTGCCCGGGTCTTACGTTCTTTTGTTCTTTGAGATTCTAGACTCAAGTCCTTCTTGTCCTAAGGCTTTATCCACTTGACACCTAGGAAGTTTGGCTTTCTAATAAATCAGAAGAGTTTATAGGGGATATATTATTTATTAGAGCTTTGGTATTTCTTTCTGCCGGGGTTTTCAGCGTATGCCATTGATTTAATCATCGCCACTATAATTTTTGTATTGAAGCAATTTCATCGCTAGTGTCTGGAGAGGCTACTTGAAGTGGGCACTAATTCTGGAGTGTGCACTTCAGAGCTGGCAGCAGCAGCAGCAGCAGGATGACTGATGTTGGCGGTGAGTCTTTATTCTGTCAAGTCTCGGAGAGCGCTGGCTCTCAGAACAGCTGTTTTACAAAATGTGGAATGTGCTTACAGAACTTAGGCTTCTGTATGGTTTCTATCATTTTCAGAATATCTCCTTATGCTTATTCATGGCTTCTAACAAGTTTTAGGATATCTCGTTGATGGTGATCAGCCCAATAGTCACAAGGGGTGTTCTGCCAGTTTTGTGCTATCTTTTTTAAAAAAATGTGTTTTACTTTTTAAAATAATTAGATACACACTAAATTGAAAATGTACACATGCATACTGTAAGAGGTGTCTTAATTTGCAACCTGAACGTAACTGGGCACAAGATAAACAGTACTGGCTGTAAAATTTTCAGCTGGTTACTGTTTCAGCTTAGCTCTCCTTGGTATGTTTTTGTCTTTGTTTGGATTACTGCTAGATAGTGTGCTCCTGAGAGCCAGGGTGGTGTAGGACATTTCCACACTCCACTGTTAAGAGTGTTACTATTCCACTTTCAATATCCTGAGGAGTTCTGGGGTTTGTAATTTACTGAGGCCAAAGAGCTCTCAGGCTGAGAATTCTAAATGCCCCTCCCTAAGCTACAAACCCCAAAATTCCACAGGATGTTGAAAGTAGAATAATAGCATTTTAAGAGTGTAGTGTAGAAAGGCCCTATGTCTGGGTCTAACTCATAGGATGTACAAAAGCACTTGAACACTTCAAGAGTCTTGATTGGCATTAATTGCAAACTTTTCATTCAAGCCTTACTTAAGACACAACCGTAATAATAGTAACAGTTTTCTTAACCAGCCCATGCTAAATAGGAAATAAACACGTCCTATTTGAATTGAGTTGTTGAAGGTTCAGTGAGCTGCGGCGATTATTTTGACACTTGTATAATTTTTTTCCCGTGTTTACCAAATCAGAAGTGACATTGGGCAATGTTCTGATGTTAAAAAAGAAAATGTTGCCTTAAGCCTTAGAGTGACAGCATAGTGACAATTCATCTCTTTCCCTAGGGTGCTACTGCATTTCATTGCAACTGTACATTCCAATTTCTTTTCTCTCTCTCTGTATTTTTTTTTTTTTTGCATTTGTCATCAAGGGAAAAGCACATGTTTTGCAACACAGTGTGAACTGTAGCACACAGCAAATGTCTGAAATTAGATGGATGTTGATCCTTAGGCCCTTTCTGCATCTTACCTTTTTCCAAAGTTGTCCGGTAGGGATCTTGGCAGTGACTCTGCCAGGAGGGAAGTGCGACAGGAGTGCTCCTCTCTCCACTGGCTGACTCCCTGCAGAAGGGAGCGTGATGGCCATGCCTTTTCCTTCTGCAGCACAGCTGGGTACTTCCCCAGGCTGTGTTGGGGCAGGAAGCCCAGCCATTGTACTTCTGCGGCTTCTGCAGCACAGGTAAGTCCGGGATGGTGGCACGAGCATGTGTCATTGATGGGGAAACCTACCAATGATTTAATCCGTGATTGTGCCACCTGGGGACAGGAGAAAGGACTGTGATGATGTCATGCAGAAGTGTTGTCATGGTCCTGTCCTTCTCCCATCCTCATTGCAGGGTGGGAAGGTGCTGCAGGAAGGGCTTCAGGAGCTGCATATAGATGGCTTTAGGGATGGGCGAGAATTATTTTAGCTTCATATTTTAACAGGAGATCACTCTATTTGCACTTATTGGACCTGAACATGAGTCAAGATGGCAGCCGAAAGTCCACAGATTTCTGATTCTGCAAGCAAATTTGCACGCTGCTGTAACAAATGAGGGTGGTCCTCTTAAGATACAAAGGCAATAAATACACCAGTGAGTGAAAGGAATAATTATTACATAGCAGACAAAGACTACAGATGCTAAAGCCTCTACCTAAAGCAAGCCCTCATATCTCCAATCAGCTGTTGCGAACCTGTAGAAGCAATAATGGAGACATCCCAGCCCAATGATTTATGGCACATTGCCATCTCTTAGACATCATCACCAAGCTCTCTCAGAGCAATTCTACTGAGGTCTTTCTAGACAGAAACCCCTCTGGACTACTAGAGCTCCTGCACTCCCTACTGATGATATATGATATGTTCTTCTGATTAATGGCACCTCTGTGTAATATATGTGTGTAAGCAGACTAAATAATAATGTTTACTTCTGAAAACTGATTATAGATATGTCAAATGGGTTAGGGACATGTCTCAGCAGGTGGTTGTACAAGTTCTTCCCTCCCACTCAAGGCTGCCAAGCATGTGGGGATGATAAGGACAGTCAGGTGCCAACCTCAGTGAAGAGTAAAACTTAGCATTAACTGAAGATGCAGAGGATTCTGGGAGAAATAAGCTAAGAAAGTTAGGATAACTGACCATGAAAGTTAGCACACTTGGACAATTTGACCATGTCTTCCTAAACCTCCTAGTATGAAGTACTTCTGTTTTTTTCTAATCTTCCTTCTGTGTGAAGGAAAGCATTAATTCAAAAACTACAAAAAGCATACTATAGCCCTCAATATGTGGAGAGTTTGCTCTTTCCATCATTGTGTTGTAATGCCTGAAGAGCAAAGCTTGGAAAGTTATTTCTAAAAAGTAATCTATTCCCATTACTCATCATGTGCTGTAATGCTCTGTATTATCTGTAAACAAATGCAGGGGTTTCTGTTTTGACCATAAGGCAAATTCCAAAGTTCATATTGTACTAATACCACAATAAACTAACTTAATAATTAAACAACCTGAAAAGGCACAGAATCACAAGCTTTTAAAACCAGAGGTTTTTTTCATCAGACAAAAATGTTTTTAAAAAGCTATGCAGGGGATTGGGCTGGTGGGGGTCACAGCTTTATAGTCACATAATCTGTACCTTGTCCTCAGATCATATGGGAAGAAGGATTTGTGGGCTACATATGGTTCAAGATCTTGCTGTGTTGCCCTGCCCTCCATTTTGCTAAGCAATGCTCTACTAATTTCCCCAATCTTTGCATTTTTGGAGCAAATCAGGGTGTCCTCCGGGGAGCCCCAGAAGTCAGGGTAACATCTCCAGCAAAGTCTCTCCACTGCGGAAAGTGGACTCATTGGACCACCTCCACAATGGTCTTGAGCTCATTGGGAACAATAAAGGCAATAAAAGGAAGACAATAAAATTTGGCTTACATTTGTTACTTTTCACTGCCTTTTTTGGGAAATGTCAAACCTTTAGAACTGGAAAAAAAAGGGGTGTGGAGAGGAAGGGGGAAGGAAAAAAATGTGACAGCACCTTTAAGACTAATTGGTTTTTATTTTTGCATGAACTTTCATGGATATTGAACCCACTTCTTTGGATGCAGTACCAAATAGTATTAAGGCTTCAGACATAAAGCATATATATACAGTTGTGGGAGTGGAATAGAATGTAATAGGATCCAAAAGAATGCAAATCATGATCCTTGCCCTAAGCTTTCAAAGGACTGTGCAAGGTGATACAGGTCTTTCAGATCTTTGCAGTAATCACTTAGTGTTGATGTGTGAAAGCAATAAATCTGCTTACCACAAGTCAGTTTCTTGGGGTTCAAAACTGGCTCTGAGAAGGTTCCTTTAGTTATATGTTCACTAGTGAGAACCCTTGTATTAAAGTGTGTACTGTGTCATGAAGCCATTGTCTTTGTTCATATGTCTGCTAATAGATTGGAATTTGTGAATATAATTCAATTCAGCAGTTTTTCTTTCTAATCTTCCTTTGTAATTTCCTTGTTCAAGGACTGCAATCTGCAAATTCCTTACTGTGTGCCCAGGAAAGTTGAAATGTTCTGCAACAGTTTTTAAAAAGGTATTGCCATGTTTAACATAGGATGTGTGTCCATTAATCCTCTTCCATAGAGACTGTCCTGCTTGTCCAATGCAGAGTACAGAGTGGCATTGGTGGCATAGGATGGCATATATTGCACTGGAGGAAGAGCAAGTAAATGCACCTCTGATGTTGTGAGTGATGTTACTGGCCCCTGTAATATTGTTCTCAGAGTAGATGTCAGGTCAGAGTTGGCTTCTGGCAGGATCTTGTCCCTTTATTACTATCCATTTTATGCATGCTGAGTGGAAGGCTGTCTGTAGGCTAATAAAGGCCTGTCTTCCAGAGCTTGTGAGAGGGCTATGTTATTCCTAAGAACTGGTTGTAGTTTTTTATTCCTTTTGGAAATAATAATATGGTGGTGGAGAAGAGTTCTACAGATACCCTGGACTGCTAAAAAGATAAATGAATGGGTCCTAGAGCAAATCAATCTTGAACTTTCCCTAGAAGCCAAGATGACTTAAACTGAGACTGTTCTAGTTTGATTCACTAGATTCACTAGAAAAGACAATAACGCTTGGTAAGATGGAAAGC
This sequence comes from Cyclura pinguis, assembly GCA_030412105.1. Classification (NCBI taxonomy): domain Eukaryota; kingdom Metazoa; phylum Chordata; class Lepidosauria; order Squamata; family Iguanidae; genus Cyclura; species Cyclura pinguis. Next base: position 123,987,043 of record CM059604.1, on the reverse strand, counting down.
AGTAGGAAAAGAGGAAGATTGCATTGCAAATGTATAGACTTAATCGAGAAAGACATATCCCTGAATCTGCAAGACCTGAGCAGGGTGGTTGATGATAGGGTGACCTGGAGATCTCTTATTCATAGGGTCACCATAAGCAAGTTGACTTGATGGCAGTTATGTACCTCCAAGTTTGTGACACTGCCAAGGGCATCTGCATGTCAGCACAGTATGCAAATGTCTTCATGGCTGACCTGGAGCAATACTTCCTCAGCACATGCATCAAAAAACCACTCCTTTATCTACACAGTGTTCTGACTGTACTGGGCAAGATATACACCTGAAAGTTAAATGCTGTAGGCAAGAATGAGAAAAGCGGGGTTAGTCTCTGGAGGGAATCTTAGCAAATGAGCTAAGTACAAGGAATCAGAATTGCCTGTTCCTACTACCTGGTGGCTCTAGGAAGCAGCCAACCTGAAGAAGGGTTTGGTCACCTGGGGAAAAACTTGACTTCTGCCTGCTATTATGTCTTTTACTTTGAATGACTCTTTCCTTCCTCCAGTTTTCATCAGAATCTTCCAAGTTCAGTTTAATAAATAAAACACAGATGGATCCAGCATCTGTGTTTTTCCATATCCTCTCTGGCTGTTATTCCTTGTCAGTGCCTCATTACTTGAAGCTGAAACCTTACCATATCCATGCAGCCTGTTAAAAGACATCCCCCTACATGCACTCCAGGTCACATCATTAGAGATGCTTTAATCCTTTAGAACAATTTTTCAATACACTTTACACCAGGGACTTACTTGTACAAATCCTCTTTACACAAGACAAGAATAACACAGGAAGAAACTATTTTGTCTCTGATCTCTGCAATGAAGGAGAGCAAACCTGAGTCCTCAAGGGGCCTTCTCTCACTTTAACTAACCAGGAGGGGATTAATCAAAGTGATCTTGACTGCCTGGTATATAGCGAGCTTCTGAGTCACAGTCAGTCTGATCAATGAATAGCTGTAGAACAACAGAATCATAACCTCTATTGTTTGAAGGTAAGGAAAAATGCACACTTCTACTCTGGGGCAAGGAAATGTAATCGGTCTCATGATTGTCCATAGTAATTTTGGGCCTTGACTTATCTTTATGGTGCCATGCTTCTGAAAAAGGAAGGTGTTAAAGATGAGGAGCATCTTAGACTAAAAAAAGATAGCCCTTATTATCATTACAAGCAGGACTGAATACACTAGAATTTGGGCCCCAACCTTTGGGGAGTTAAGTACACAAAGTCGTTAGCTGAGACAGACAATCTGTCCCATGTTCAGTTTTCAAAATTGTCAAGTTTGTTCTCTCCCAAATATGAAGACGTTTGACAATGTTAGTAGAATTTTATCAAAACTGAACTAAAATGATTACTTCTTCTTAACAAACATTACGTGTCTCTGTGCTTCACAGATATAGCATTATAGCATTTCTTTTACTGTAATGTCTCCATTTTATGGAAGCCTAGGATTTGTAGTTTGGTAAGGTACTTATAATTGTTTTCAAGAGTGCTATAATTCAGTGGGAGTACTAGGGGTTTCCAATACCGGATTCTGTGGGGTGGAGCTATGGCATTTAAAGTGGAACTAAACTGACTGTAAATGCATCCTTGTGCATCAGGAACAAGGAGACCCCTTCTCATAATGAATGCTTTTGGCCATGCCAGAACCTGGATAGACTGAAGCATGAACCAGAGGGTAAATTCCTCCACATTCAGGCAAAGAACTCAGGTTTTCCACAGTTTTACAATATTTCTCCTATTTTTCTTGTTTACTGAAACATGGGAAGGGCATGTTCTGGACAGAGAACAAGGCCTCTTGACACAGCATACAAGTGCAAGAACATTAAAAACCAACTTGTCTGATAAATGTAATTGCTTTGTCAGTTGCTATTCTTCATTTCTACCTGGACCTTTATTTTTTTTTCCTTCTGAGAGGACTACAGCACAGACATTTCAACAAACTGCAGCGGCTGATCAGTCTGAAAAGAGTCAGCCTTCTATAGTTTCTTTGGCAAGAGCAGTGATTTTTTTTGTATTTGTTAACCTCATAGAGCAATGTGACATCTCCTTACAGTGATTCATTGAAGTCTGAGATCCTAAAACAGGAAGTTGTTGAAAGCCCTGATGCTGAAGCATAGTGTCTTTCAAGAAAAATAGAGGGATGTGTGTGATGGAGAAAGAGAGAGAGAGAGAGAGAGAGAGAGAGAGGGATGTTGCTGTATTGGAGCATTCAAAGCAGTGCTTTTCTTATACCGTGAACAAGGAGGGCAATAGACAATGCTCTGGATAAGAATTATGCCTTTTCTTCAGGTATTTTTTTTTACCTGCTTAGGTTGCTTATAGAATCATAGAGTTGGAAGAGACCCCAGTGGCCATCGAATCCAACCCCCTGCTATGCAGGAACACCCGTCAAAGCATTCCCTACAGATGGCTATCCAGCCTTTGCTTAAAAACCTCCAAAGAGGGAGACCCCACCACACTCCGAGGCAGCATATTCCACTGCCGGACAGCTCTGACCGTCAGGAAGTTTTGTATCTTTTTGTATGCTTTTTGTATCTAAAGAATGCTGATCTAGCCACAGTGAGAAATGCCTTGGTTATGCCTAAACCGAGGTTAGATGATATGGAGTTGCCCTAAAAAACAGTTCAGTAAACTGTAACAGGTACAGAATGCAACAGCTAGAATGACTGTGGGAGCTAGACACTTGGGTCACATTATACCTACCTGTTCTGTATCAGTTATATTGGCTGCCTTTTCCTCTCTGGGCTTAAAGGTGTGGGTTGTATACTGTAAATCTCAAAATGTTTTGGGGCAAGATACTTGAAGAATTAGCTCCACCTGTTTGAGGTATCTTAAACACTGAGATTGCTATTGGCAGTATTTCTATTTTGCAGAAAAAATTGTATGTCAGTTTAGGTAGTCTTGTAAGCTATTTTTGTGCAAGCACCCTGGGTTCTAAGTCCTTAAAGTCAATAAATAAAAAATATAAATAAAATAAAAAAATATATCTTGTGAGCTCTTACTAGTAGCAAGAGCATAACAAAAGCATTGAACAAAGTTCTATCTAATTTAGCATCTGCTTTCTGTGGTGGTCAACAAGATATCTGCCTCCAAGAGGTCTACCATCACATCTGGAAGACAGGAGCCCCCTTTTCTGTATTGCTTCTCTATATGAATTTTCCACATACTATTACAGAAGTCAGAAAGAGATGACTTGGGGTGCATCTAAAGGCAAAGTCCTCTAATGGCTCCTTCCAGGTAGATTTGAGATAAACTGAGCCTTACCAGAAGTGTAGACAGTTTATACTAACTACTCAATACAGGGTGTGCAACATTGGAACTAAGGTCCAGTCAGCCCCTCCTTGTGAAAAATAAGCAAACAGTTTTAAAACTAGAAGTGACTAAAGGTTATTCTCCAGTTTTGATGTGGGGGTGAGGGGAGCTGTAAAGAGGTTGTACAAAATCACACTTCTGGAGTATTTTGTAAGTAGCCAATGGCTTTTTTTCCCATCAGCGTTTTTGCGAGTGGCCATGAAGTTGCAACAATGATCTTGGGGGCTTCACTTTGTCCATAGTTGATGTGGCATTTGCTGTCATCTCTATCACTGGTGCTCTCTTCACTCCAACATCCCTAATCTTTACCCTAGTTAAGGTTAGATGGCAGTGGTTGAGAGAAATTCCCAGTGTCCATTTCTGCCTGGCAACCTCAGCTGCTCTCCCGTCAATATATAACCAGGCCTCGTGTGTTCCACCATAAATCCTTTACAGGATCCTGACTTTGAAATACCCAGCATGGCATAGAATTTGCAAGTGTGCAAATGCTAGCTGTCATCTATGTGTGCTGTGCAAGGCTCTAATGTGTGTGGGTAGATCCCATTTAAGGCCCAAAATTTTAATTCCTAATAGGGTTGGGAAGTTTTCTCACACAGTGTGTATGTATGCACAGCACACACATAAAAATATTTGATAACTAGAGATAGGTTGTTTGTTATTCCAGTATGTGGGTGATAAGTGTCTACTGACTAGTATTGCTCTCATTTCCTAGGCACCAATTTGAGATAATGCATTTGGATTTAAAATTGTGCAAATTCATTTTATTCATTTTTGCTTTTAAGCAGAGGTTTGAAAAACCAGGATTCTGTGAAAAGTAAAATGCTGGTTTTTGAGGTGTTGACTGGATGGCAATTACTTGAGCATGCCCTGAGCAATAAACAGGAGGCATGCAATAGAGACTAAAAGAACGTACATCCTGATGGACAAAATGATTACAGGAAAATTATGACCGCCTTGATTGTGCTATTGTTTGGCTGTTAAGAAAAGGATGGAACCAGACACTGTTTACGTTGTATTCCCATTATTCTTCAAGCACACAAAGCAGGCTAAAGGACTGTTTTCCACTAAGAGTGGCATTTTGGTGCTAACAAACAAGTTAACAAAGTGATGTAAGTGCACAATCTGGTTGCACCTTTTCATGCCCAGCAGCCAGTCTCCAGTAACACTGGATGTATTGTAGTACCGAAGTTCTTGGTACTCAGAAAGCTAGACTTTAAGGAAGAGAATGCTTTGCAGACAGCAGTTCCATCTTGAATAAATCCTAACCACTCAAGTCAAATACTGCCAATTGACTCTGTTTGCCTTCCAATATTTTTCTTGGTCCTGTCTTGGTTTAATACCTTTGTCTGCTTGACTGTGTCTATTAGTGGCCATTTCCGCACTAGACTGTTATAGGGCTATCATTCCACTTTCAACATCCTATGGAATCCTGGGGTTTGCAGTTCAGGGAGGGGCCGGCTGGCCCCTCCCTGAACTGCAAACCCCAGGATTCCATAGGATGTTGAAAGTGGAATGATAGCGCTATAACAGTCTAGCGCAGAAATGGCCTATGTTCTGCCCAACAGTAACATTCCCTCTAATTGTCCTGATTTGGCCAGGACAGTCACCGATTAATCCTCTACTGCTGCACCTTTTCCAGCAGCTTTTAAATGTCCCAGTTTCTCTCTCCTCCTTTAACTTTCCCCCTTTGTCCTCCACTTACTGCAATTACTGCGAACTGAGTTTAAAGTGCAAAAATAATTTATTCTCAATCAACTCAGCAGGGGAGGGGAGAGGAGAGGACAGAATCTTGACCTATCTGGAAACTCAGACAAAACCAAATTGTTGTGGTTTGTCCTAGCTTATGTGTCCTTCCCCATGAATAACGTTTGCCGTCTTGATCACACTTTGATGTTGCTTGGGACCATGTGTACCTGTTTTCATCTGTGAAACGTTGGAGGGTGTACTGTAGTAGCTGGTGGCTTCTGTGCCAATAGGATAGTCAACCCATTGGGGTATGGACCTTCAATGGAATTACCGGTAACTCTACTGGCTGCATACTCCCCTCCCTTGCCTCATCTCATTCTGTTTCATATTAATTTATGTTTTCATGAGCTACATTTCTTTTCCCCAGCTACCAGAAACATCTTTTCTAGGATGATAGGAAGATTAGATAGACAGGCAAAACTGGCAGATTAAAACAAAGAAAGAAAGAAGAATGTGTAGGTGTGTACCTCCCTGGTTCTGTAGGTGAAAAAGAGAACCTCTAAAACATATTTAGCCTTTTCATATGATTGACAACCATGATATTCCTGTGTGCCAGATCACAAATATTCACAAGTCATGGAGATTTCCCTTTTCAGACTGTTGTTCTTCCCCTGAAGAGAGTGACAATAGAATAGGGCTGGAACTTGACTGCTCCCTCTGCTTATATATTCAGATGAAACCTATCCTGAAGACCAGAATATCTATCTATCTATCTATCTATCTATCTATCTATCTATCTATCTATCTATCTACCTACCTACCTATCATCTATCTATCTATCTATCTATCTATCTATCTATCTATCTATCTATCTATCTATCTATCTATCTATCATCTGCCTGATTAACTGGGGCCACATCTTTAGTCTATCAGAACTATTTAATCAGCTTATTTGGTTGAGGAGTTGATGAGGTCTTTTTGAACTAAAAACAGACAATTTAAACTCTCTCCAAAATTATGAAAAGGTTTCTAGTCATATATCAGAAGTTATTACAAGCTATTTTTATGACTAACAAGTTATTTTTGTGACTAAGAAATTATTTTTTACTGTTGAGTTTCTGTCTCTTACTATTTTACTGCCCTTCTCAACTTCCTAAACTTGGGAAAGTTTTCTCCTTGCCAGAGTTTGCTTATGTAGCTCCTCACAAGTTAAGGTAACCTAGCCTACTCAGGTCATTACAGAACTTCTTATGTAATGGTAATAAAGCAGGTTCCGCACAAGTGAAAGCAAAGGGAGTCAAAGTTCAGGAACAGCTGGTACGCCCCCATAACGGGTTAGAAGCAGCACTCTGAAGCTGCTATCTTGTTTTCCAGAGTCAATGTTTTACCTTTTTTTTTAAATAGACATAGTCTGACCATGAGAATAGTCAGATTCATTATTAACTGTTCAATGTAAATTTATGTTACTAAACTTAACTAGACAGCAACAGCATATAGTTAGATCAAAGCTATTTGAGAAATTCTGCACCACCTCATTGCACTAGTGGAACTTCTCTACTCTTTTATGTCCCTCCATCACAGTTCCTTGTACTTTTCTACTCTATGATTCTAATCATGTCAACTTCTGTGGGATCTCTAGAGCAATCCTATACCTGTTTAGGTGGGAGTAAAATCTACTACACTCAGAGGACTGAATGTAGACATAACGGCTTATTCACACTGCACAATGATAGATGTTTAATAATCATTTTAAACAATCATGACTCTACACTGCAGGATCTTGGGATTTGTAGTCTGGTGAGGAACTTGAAAATCTCTCTCTCTCTTTCTCTCTCTTAGATTTTCTCACTCACATTCTCCTGAACTGTAGCACTAGTGATCTTTAGTGGTGAAGTCACTGTGTCTCACTAAACTACAGATCCCAGGATTCTGTTGGACAGAGCCATAGCAGTTAAAATAGTATGAAACTGATGCAATTATACAGTGTGTATGCACTCCAGACATCCTCACATTAGACACATTAAAATCAATGACACTGATTTCACTGAGTTACGTAAGGATAACCAAGGCAATTCCAATACCTTACCTGATGCCGTTGTCCTCTGGTCATGATCCCAGCAGCACCTTTGGTGGGAAGGGAGTGGGATGGGAATGCTCCCCTTTGCACCTGATCCGCTCCCTGTGGAAGGGAGCGCAAAGGACACACCTCTTCCTTCTGCAGCACAGCTGGGCTCTTTCCTGTGCTGTGCTGGGGCAGAAGTTCCTCCATCAAGCTTCTGGCCCTTCCGCATGGCCAGGAAGGATGGGAGTGTCACATGATCAGGATTCCATCAATGATTTATCCCGAGATCGTGCTGGCTGGTGACGGGAGAAGGGCGGGACCACGATGACATCATGCAGAAGTGTTGTTGCAGTCCTGCTCCTCTCCCATCCCCATGCTGGGACACTGTCATCAGGCGGAAAGGGCCTAAGTCTGGACTTACATTTGAAAGGAGATATATATAACATTGTGCTTTTTAGCTGATATCTTGTACCAGTGTATAGAAAATAATCTTCTGCATGAAATGGGAGGAGTCTGAATAAATAGTGATCAGGTTGGGCTATTAGTTCACACATATGTATGTTCAGATTTTAACCAAATTGGTTGGAAATAATGCTACCCAGATCTACCTAGGGGCACATGCATATAAAGACTGGGATTGTCGGGATCCTATCAAGCCAGAGGTGCTGTGCATACATGAATGTCAGTTTTGCTTCCTCCTGCATCTGCTTTTTTGAAATTCCCAAGCTCTTTCCATCTTGTTAATGAAGATTTCTGGTAAGGTTGGTCTAATTCCAATATGGCAAAGGGACTAGACTGCCAATGTGCTAGAACTTCCTTACTTTCCTTTCTGCTCCCCTCCCCTCTCCAAACTTGCCCCAGACAGCTTCCAGGCCCTCCAAAGGTGCATGTTTTTGGGGTCCACAGCGTCAGTAGTAGGAAGGGGAGAGAAATCACACTATTCTTTCTATTATATTTCACAGTGCACTATTCTGCCGCTAGATGTCCAGTGGTGGATACTACCTATTACCATAGGGAAAGTCTCAAGAAAAAAAAATGCACCAAAAATAACTGTCATCGCTTTGCACTGGTAAGATTCAAAAAGTACAGCTACAATTATTCCCAGCCTGGAAAGGACCTTTTCACAGCTGTCCTACATGCCACAATTAAAAATGAGAAGACCTAGGGGTGGATGAAAGACAATGAAAAAAATGTTAAGTACCACAAGCATTCTTCAATACATGGGGACCCAAAGCAGACTTATAAGCTAAGCACTCAAAGCCCTCTCACTGGATGGATAAATTGGTTGTAATTGTTCTTTCCCAGTTTTTTTTAAATCACGTCCTTTCTATCCAATTTATGAAGAAATTTGAAAACTTTGATAGTTTCTTATGAAGAAATAAATAGAATGAAATTCTTATCTATCTTTGTCCATACCCTTTACGTGCAGAGTATGGAAAAGTTCATTTTTGTACTACAGTGTCCAGATTTGGCCATGCTGGCTGGGATTCTGAGAGCTGCAGTCCAATAAGTAATGCTTCCTAGCTGTATCCCTCTTATGGATACTATGAACTGAGAAAATGGCATCCAATTATTCCTCTTTAGAATGAAAATAATAGAAGCACCAAGGGAGACTTCCTCCTATTTTATCCTTTAAACTGTTGCCTAGATGCAATCAAAAGCCTTTAAAATTTTCTCTGGGGCAGGGATGGGAATTGGCATGTCTCTAGAGATTGTTGAACTCCAGCCTCCAACATTCTTTGCCAGCACAACACTCATTCTGTGCTGGCTAGGGCTGCTGGGATTTGCAGTTCAGCACCTTCTGAGGAGCCAGACAATTCCAACCCCTGTGCTATGGGAAGGATAGCAACATGGCTTTCCTTGGCCTGAATCCTATTGTTTGTTTCCAGCTAGAATAGATCCATTGAATCCATTTTTGGGCAGATAAGTCAACACATAAGTTAATCACATTGATTCAGTGGGACTACTCTAGTTGGGACTGACAATAGAATTCAGGTCCTTGTCTCCTGTAGCTGTACCATGACCATTCTTCTAAGTACTTCTTAGATGGTGCCCTGCATAGTTCAGAGTGGCAGCATGCATCTCACTGCAACCTCCACTGTGGCTCTTACCTCTTTTCTCATCATACAATTGTCCTCACAAACCTTCAGATGGTATATGTCCCCCTTTTCAAGCTAGAACCAGAATGGTGTAGCGGTTTGAGCATTAGACTATGACCTTGGAGACCAGGGTTCAATTGTTGCTTAGCCATGGAACCCACTGGGTGACCTTGGGCATGCCACACACTCTCAGCTCCAGAAAACCTTGCAATAGGTTCATCCTTAAGGTCACTATAAGACCCTTTCTGCAACTCACCTTTTCTCGGCACTGGGGTGCGGTGCTCTCGTGAGCAGCCTCCGGAGAGTGGCTCTCGCGTCCGGGGTCCTTTGGCTCTGTGTGAGCTGCCTGCTCGTGCGAGAGCCCTACCTCTTCCTTTTGCAGTGCAGCCTGGGACCGTCCCAGGCTGCACTGAGACAGGAAGTGCGACCGGCCCAGCTCCCGAGGCTCCGCACGCACGGCAAGTGTGCACGGGGCCCCGGAACGATGCGTGACTGCGCACCATTTTCAGCTTAGAGCCGAAAATGAAAAAGTGTGTGAGCAGTGCCTGCCAGGCCCTGGACCATTGTGCAAATGTGAGTGTGGCGTGTGGACCGCTCCTCACATTTGCGCGACGCTCAAGGGGCCCTTTTGCATGGAAAATGCCATGTGAAAAGGGCCTAAGTCAGGAATGACTTGAAGGCACACAACAACAACAACAACAAGCTATTTCACTCCACCCTATCCTTTATTTTTGTATGCGCCAAATAACCCAGATTTTTTTGTGGGGGGAAAGGAATAGCATGACCCTACAAGATACACAGAATGATGGAAAATGGGATGGGAGTGGGAGAAGCCCTGATTCCGCTGTGGTTGTGCCTTCATCCCTGGTACTGGTTTGGGACTGAAATTCGTCTAATTCCAGAGTGATTTGAATGGTTTGAACCAGCAAGGATTTTCTGGGTTCAATATGTCACATTTCATCATTCATCAAATCAAGTTCCCTCATTTTCCTCAACAGCGCTTCTTGGATAAGTACGTTAGATGAGAATGAATATTATATAGAGAAACTAAAGGTCATTTGTCACACCTCCACTGGGATTTCACCGCTCACCTCTCCTGTATATTCTAGGTTATTAGAATTCCTTCAAAGAAATAAAACTATCCATTTTCTATTTATAACGTGTTTTCTGTTTATAATGTGCTGTTGTATAATGTGTTGTTGTTGCTGTTATTAAGTGGTCAGTGAAGCTGATGTTTTGAGTATTTTGCAAAGCATCCCATGTGGTTCTGAGTACGCAAATTATTTTAACATTCCCAGTGAAATTTGTAATTCATTATTCAACAAAAAGAGATATTAGATCCAGTTGATAAATTTTCTATTTTTAGTTCACATGTTTATATAAAGGAAAGGGCTTTTTTTAAAAAAAGCAGTATACTTAAGAACTTTGCTAGGTTGTAGTAGATTGCATGTAGATGTAGACTCATCACTACTTCACTAGACATAGGCATGGTAACTCAAAGGTAATCAGAACTATTCCTACAGCATGCAAGAATTCATAATTAGCTGATTAGGAGTCTGAAGATACCCAGTTATCTAGAACCATACAGAGCAGCAGTTTTTGCAATGTAAAGGAAAATGGCCCACTCCAAATCTAGTCATAGGAGCAGACTTGGATTAACAGGAACAGGTCACAAAAATTAGTATATGAACAGAGCAGCAACTAGTGGACTAAGGCCATTTCTGAGCTACACTGCTATAGTGCTATTATTCCACTTTCAACATCCTTTGGAATTGTAATTTAGAAGGAGGCATTTAGAATTCTCATCCAGAGAGCTCTTTGGTCTTAGTAAACTACAAAGCTCAGAATTCCACAGGATGTTGAAAACAGAATAATAGCACTATAACAGTGTAGTGCAGAAATGGCCTGAATATGAAACCACACAAAGAAATTAGTTGACCTGTTAATTTAGGCTCAGATTAGCAACCCCAGACTTCTACAGACTTCTAGAAACAGATCTCTGTTACTAACACCTGATAGATGAGTAATTTTTGATCTGGACAATCCAACATTAGCCCTGAGATAAGGAATAGCAAATTAATTTAATGACCTTCAGTGAGTTACTATTTTGTGAGGGGTCAACATGGAATTACATTTCAAAGGTAAGATAATGGCTGGGATCCTGCTGGTGGCACACATGCTTATGCATAAGGAGGTATTTATTACCTCTATATGCAATAGCCACTCCCCACAGGCAGCTTTCCAAGAGCTACAGTTCATTGCCACAGTTTTCACTGATTGAGGAGGAGGGGAGGATTGGTGAGATGACCAGGGAGGACTTGGCTGCAGTTTGTAGCTGTGAGAAGCGAACTGTCCTCACCCTCCTGGTCACAGCAAGTCACTGGAGATCCAGGGGGACAACCTCAGCTCTCTTCCCCTGGTGCAAATTTGAGCCACATGCTGCTTTGCCACATCTCTGTTCCCTCTACCAGCCAGTAAAAGGCTGTGGCAGAGGGCCCCAACTCTTTGAAACTACATTTGGGGCAGAAAGGCTGCAGAACTGAAGAACACAGGATTGCAGCCACTGAGTGGCAACATTATTATTTGGTACAAGCATCACATTATTCTCATGTTAAAATTATTGTTTTAAAGAGCATTTTTAGAGGAATTTTGACCAGAATTCTTCAAATTTTATGCCATTCCTTCTTGTAAAAACCATGGCATTTGAAAGCTGAGTGAAAAGATGGAGCAGAACAGTGGCAAAACCTAATTGTGTGATTTGTTAGAGACCATGCTTATAAATGTACTTCCCTAATCTGACATGTTCCATATCTATCAGATGCAAACCCAGACAAAAATTGCATCATGTTAGTTGTACTTATCTGTGTTTGTACATATTTGGAAAGTGCTCATTTAGAAGTGGCAACTTCAAATCCTCCAATCTGTTCTCCTTCCCCGCCTGCTCTGAGCGGCTTGGGGAGGAGGCGACTTTGCTGTGCCCTCTTTGAGAAGGGATCATGTCGCCAGCACGACTATTGTCGTGCTGGATCCTGGGGAGAGGAGTGGGCCAGGTGGGACCTTTAAACCACGGCTCCACTTCCCCTGCTGGCCTCTTTTTTGTTTCTAGCAACCCACCGTCCTGCTCTTGTCTGTAGTGTAAGCTTGCTGGCTGCTTCGGGCTGTGTAGAAATTTTCCCCCCTTAAAGGGGGTGGTGGTTTCGCTTACCCTACACTGCAGGAAGGGACTGGGCAATTGGCTTTCAGGGTGGCATCTTAAATAGGAATTAAATAGGTCTTCTGGCTGGTGAAGGGGGCATTAAGGCATCAGGATATACCTTTGGCACAAGGTGGTGTAGGATATGCCTCTGGAGCTCACTCTCCTGGTTATCAGGCAGGGGGCCAAGGGTGAAGGAGGAGGGCATCCTTGGGGCGTGCCCACATATTTTATCCCCTCACTTCTGGGCTCTGTGGCAGGTGATCAGTTTCATGGGGCATACCTTCCAGAAGGGGGTTGCCAAGGTGGCAACTCAGGATCAGGGGTTTGCCCTCCGGACCAGGTATTTTGCTATCATGCAGCCCCCATGAGGTGAAGTTCAAAGTCAATGTCATGTCCAAGATCAAGGTCAAGTTCATGTATAAATAGGCAATAAATTGGCCATAGTTCATCCCAAGTCCTGTTGTGTGGTCTCTTCATTTCTACGGATGGAAACCATAAGCACTTTTTAGGAGCCAGCAACAATAATACATGCCACTGTTGACCAGCAGTGTCAAAGTATTCTATGACTTTTTCTCAGTGAATCCTGTGGTAGTTAATGTTATTTGTAATGATTAACCAAGAGGTTAACCTTTTCCCCATCTGAAGTCAACATAAAATTGATTAATTTTTCAAGCTCAGCCATGGTTAACAAAATGTTAACCTTTTCTACTAACATTTTGATTTCCATGTTTCTCTAAGCAGAGAACATCCACTGAAATCAATGGGACTTAAGTTATTTGTGCCTAAGAGGTTTCATTCATTTCCATGAATTTGTTCTAAACAGAAGTAATGCTGGATTTAGTCCTAGCCCACAAGATTATTTTGTACGAGAATTTGCAACCATCAGTTTCCTCAAGCATCTCTGCTTCCTTTACATCTTGAAGACATCATACAGGGCAATCCTGCAGCATTCAAAGCAGGGGAAGGGTCTGGGAGAATTTAACAATGGTCAGTATTCTCTACCAGCTAATTAGTTAAGTATAAGTTAAGTATATTTAAGATGCATTTAACTTCTACTGTCCTGATTTCCCCAAACCTGATGGAAACCTCACCTGTGATCTGGTTGCCAGCAGAATGGATCTCTTTCTTCCAATGTTGCTGATGCCTGGTAGAGTAGGTGGGTGGGTGGAGTTATTATCATAGCAATAGTGAATGCAGAACAGTTACCTAGATTTATACATCCATAACTGATCTATATTCACAATTGCTACTTAACCATGATTGTGACACTACTGCTATGATCGTACAACCAAAGGGTATGCTCTTTGATTTGCAGAAATTTGCTGTATTTTTAATGGGTAAATTCACATTAGACTGTATTAACAAAAGATCAACTGTCTGAGTGCAATTTCTCCTATGCAACAGAGTAGACATTTCAGCTAGCCTGCATGATGGGAGGACTGAAAGCAGTAAATGCTACTAATTCAGAAAAGAACTGTATATTTCACCCCCAAGGACAGTGGAAGACTTGCATTCAGTTTCTCATTTTCTGTTTCAGAGGCAAGAGTGAAATCACACAGAGCATCAAGTTCATCTCAGGGCTAACACCATAGGCTTTGCTGAGCTACCTCCAGGGATGAATATGGCCAATTGACCTCAACAGATACTTTTAGAATGCTGCTGAGCACACATTTGTGTAGCACAGTCCATCCCAAAGGTCTTTACAAATTGATTTCCAAATTGGAAATGGACATTGGCCACGGCAAAACATAGCAGTCACACAGAACAGATGAGACCAGGAGCAAAGTATTCAGTACAGTAGCAGCTGAAATGACTGAAGGAATATAGAGGAGTAGAATGCAATTTCCCAGCAGTATATCATGAAATTCAGGAAAACTAGGTCCTAGTCTAACACATCTCAGAAAAAAGAAGACATTCATTGATGATCAAAGTTTGGAAGTACCAAGTTAAAACAACACAGTTAATTGCCAAGAATTATCTTTTGGGGATAGCGAGCATCTAGCAGAGGTACATTTAAATGGTAACAGAATGAAGAAGAATGACATTTGTTTTGGTGCTTTTTGGATTCTTTCATTATATGGTTTTCAAGGTAAAATACATTTGGAAATGGACTGATCTATGGCTTCTTGTATGGAGCACTAGCAAGAGTTATTTAAAGTGTCACAGACACTGCCTCTAAGAGATCCTCTGCTAGCATCACCTCCCACTACTCCTGATGCTGCTCCATCACTTCCCCTTTTGAACTTTTCTAGCAGCGTCACCAAGGGAGCCATAAATTCTCTTCAGCTAATTCACTCTTTACTCCCTGAACAGGGTGAAGGCATCTTAGTCTGGTGTGACTATAAGCATTCTGCCTTTGGCAGCCCTACCAAGGATCTAGATTCTTTATAGTATCTGGTGCTCTGATAGTATTACTCTCAGATTCCCTGAGACACTCAATACCCTCACCTTGTTAAGATGAGCATCTAAGAGTATGCAACTAGCTGCTGGGGAAGAGCAAAGGACAAGTACAGATAGCACTGTGTCTAATGATGCAGCTGGACTCAAGTCAAAAGCAGTTGATATCCTCAGATGTGAAATGAAAGTCTGAAACAGTACAATATATATAATAGGAATGTGGAATGTGAGAATCAGGAATCAGGTAAGGCTAGACATTGTGAAACAAGAAATGGACTGTATAAGCATTTCAATACTTGGTACAAGTGAACTAACACAGATATCAGATAATGACATAGAGTTTTACTCTTGAAATGACAATCTAAGAAGAAAAAGGGTAGCATTAATACCGAGGTGTGATGTAGCAAAAGCAGGCAGGGGATAATGTAAACTCTGACCAGATAATGTCACTAAGACTGCTTGGAAAACCTATCAATATAACTATAAACTAAGTTTGTTACAGAAGTGGAAAAGGAAGAAATTGATCACACATGAAAGCAGGACATGTTGAAAATCATTGGTGACTGGAATTTAAAACTTGGAGGTAGACTAGAACCAAACTTTGTTGGAGAACGGAGTGCACCAACAATTTCAGAAGAAAATAATTCTGTCCTTCACAGATAACAGACAAACCTTTGACCATTTAGATAATGAAAAATGATTGATTGCTGTAAAAGAAAGGGAGTGCTACAGCACTTGATTGTCCTGATGTATAACCTATACTCTGGGCAAGAGGCCAGCATCAGGACAGAATATGGAGAAACATAATGGTTTTTCAGTTGACAAGAGGGATAGAGAAGGGTGCATTTTATCACATTGTTTAATTTATACATAAAACACACCATATGTAAAGGAGGATTAGACTTGGAGGAAGGAAATGTGAAAAGTGAAGGAAAAAACATCAGCAATTTGAGATATGCAAGATAACATCCCATTGCTAGAAGAAAACAGGAAAGACCTGGAATAACAGCTGATTTAATTTAAGGAAGAAAATGAAAAAAGGTTGCAATTTGATATTGTTAAAACAAAAATAATTACTACAGAAGATTTATGTAACTTGAAAGTGGGTGATGTCCAACATTGTCCAAGATTTCCTGGCTCAGTCATTAACCAAAATGGAATGTGTAGTGAAAAAATCAGAAGAAGCCCAAGACTTGGAAGGGCAACTCTGAAGGAACTGGTAAGACCCTCAAGAGTGAAGATATATCTTTCAAAAGATAACATCCTTCAGAGATATATCATTCAGGATTATCTATGCTGTAGTAGTTCACTTTCTATGTATAGATGTGGAAACTGACAGTGAAGAAACTTGACAGGAAAAGAATCCACTCATCTGAAATGCTGGTACTGAAGAAGAGTTCTATGGATGCCGTGGATCACTAAAAAGACAAATAAATGGCCCCAAGAGCAAATCAAACCTGGACTTTCACTAGATGTCAAAATGACTAAACTGAAGTTAATGTACTTTAGAGATATCAGGAAACAACATCATTCCTTGGAAAAGACAATGCTTGGTAAAGTTGATGGCAGGAGCAGAAGTAGAAGATGGTATTACAAGTGGATTGACTCAATCAAGGAAGGCAGAGCCCTGAGTTTTCAAGTTGTTAACAGAATTGTTAGTAACAGGGCCAATTTCCACACTAGACTATTATAGTGCTATTATTCCACTTTCAACATCCTATGGAATCCTGGGGTTTGCAGTTTAGGGAAGGGCCTTTAAACCCCAGGATTCCGTAGGATGTTGAAAGTGGAATAACAGTACTGTAACAGTCTAGTGCGGAAATGGGCAGGGTCTCTTGGAGAAATCTTTATACCATCAGTTTGCTCCATGCCGATTTACTCCCTTGGTTGTTGCTTGCCGGGATAAGAAAAGTTGTAGCATTATAATGCCACGTTGTTGCCAGACATTACTGAATAACTGGAAGAATGTATGTAGTTTTTCCAGTGCAATAACCATTCATTTTCTTCTGCATTTCAGGACTCTTTATTTTCCTCCGAACATCTACAATGTTTGATATCAGAAAGAATTTCTGTATGACCATCTTTTAAGTTTTAAGGATGCTTGTAGAGTTTGAAAATTCATATTTAGAATGACTTGACCTGTATCTGTCTTGCTGCTACGTGGATCAGAACTTTGCTACCCAGCAGATTTTCTCCTTCTTCCAACATTGTGATGTAGTTCTCAGCTATTTAAAAAAAATATTGAGAGAATACACATTTGGAGAGGATTTTTAACCAACTTGCAGATGAGTGCATGAATGGAAGACAATTATGGGTAAAACTGTATGAAAGTGATCAGTAATAGATAGATCCATCTGCCCCTTCGTTGTTTAGAAACTGGGCGAGGAAATCCATTATCTTCCTAAAATTCTTATAGCTTTCCTCAAAAATCGTAGTGGAATGGAGAAGTTTACGTACTTTAGTCACCTTGAGTGTCATTATGGTATGCTATATAGCTGGAATAAAATAAATCTATAGTTCCCAAGTGGATCTGCCCCAATATTGTTGCAGACAGAACGCTGGCCTAGAGATAGACCTTTGGTTTGCAACTGTCATCTTCATAAGAAAAAGTACTGTATACCCTCAAGGACTATGTTTTTATTTGGCCTGAGCTGTCAGAGACAAGAGCCACCTTCATCTGACCTATGATCTAAATGGAGAAGATGGTGCCCCCATAGATCTTTAGAACTGCTGTTCTTCTGAGAGTAAGAGAGAGGGAGGAAGGAAAAGAGGATTAAAAAATATAAAACAATACACACAAATAGAATACTGTGCATGACTTTAAAAAAATCCATAAAGATTCATTGCTATTACTAGGTGAAATTACTAGGTAACATGCTTCAGATTCTTGCAGATACCGTTTTTCTTCTTGTAGTAGGAGAATAAATTATCATCTTGTGCGATCATGTGGAGATATGATGAACTTAGACTAGGGCCATTCCACACTACATTGTTATAATGCTATTATTCCATTTTCAATGTCCTGTGGAATTCTGGGGTTTTTAGTTTACTGAGGCCAAAGAGCTCTCCGGCTGACAATTCTAAATGCCCCTCCCTAAACTGCAAACCCCAGGATTCCATAGGATGTTGAAAGTGGAATAATAGCACTATAATAGTATAGTGTGGAAATGCCCCCTAGTTGTCACTTTTGTGATGTCACAGGAAGCAGGGCCTGGTAGCGTCACAAGGGTGATGTTACATGAGGAAGCTCTGATCATTACATATGACACATTAAGCATCAACCGCAGTTGTAAGTGAGGAAAAAATATATAAGCTCACATTTCAAGCCAAAGCACTGACCCTGAGGTTCCTTCTCTACACACTGAGGACTGGGAACCCACTCCTTGAGAATCAGGGCCAGGTCTGAGATTTGGAAAACCCAAGAGACTTCCAAGAGAGTGAATTTACACATTGCCCCGAAGTCGGTGAGGTCAAGAGCCACAAAAACTGACTTGGGGGCCCCATGCAGGCCTGGTCCACCATTTTGCCCACCATTAGTTTAGTAATGCTTATAGAAAATATTTCCTGTGTAACTGCCTATGGTAGCAGGAATAAAATACTAGGCCTTGCCATGACAGCATTCTACTGACACCAATGCTAAACAACCACCGCCACAGCCAACGTTGAAAAGGTCACAACAAAAACTTCTGCCTGAGAGTTCTCTACTTCCTTTTTGTCTTTTTATTAGATAGCCTTGGCCAGCAAGCGAGGAGCTTTTTCTCCTATCAGAAATATCCAGGGAAGTCAGATGTCCCTTTCCTAAAAGCTTCTGTTTCAAGATTTTTCTTTTCAAAGCACTGCTGATGTTCAGATCTACTATAGAAGATTGGAACAAAAAGCCAAATAGCATCTCCTTCAAAATGTCACTGACAAAAATAGGGTTACTTTGTTTGAAAGTGAGATAACAGTGATTTTTCTTTTCTTTTTCCCTCCCTTTGGCTGAAGAAGTCTCTATTCTATAGGATCTGAATATCTACTGGTCACTGGCCATTTATGTATTTCTGGAAAGACAGAGGAGAGTGATTTTCAAATATTAACCTGCTAATTAATACACATGGAGGAAAATGTATGGAAAAATGGGGAATAAATTAAATAGAGATACATCACATTTAAGTAGTAAGCGAGCCCTAATGAGGGAATACTTGTGGCAACAGCAGCGATAGATAAAAGAGGGCTGCAGCTGGCCTTTCCTCCCAGGGTCGGGAACTGGTCTCTTTGGCCCTGAAACCCTGTACTGTGGATCTGGTTGTCTTGGAACTCTACTGTTTGGACTATGGTTTGGGTTTGCCCCTTCAGATTTGTTTGCTCTAGGCTGCCTTTCTGTTTGGACATTCTTTGACTCTCAACTTGTGAGTAGGAGCTGTGCTGCTTGTGAATTACTGCCTGCTCTGCCATAGACATGACAGTTATAATGCTATTATTCCATTTTAACTGCTATGGTGCCTTCCTATGGAATCCATGGGATTGTAGTCTGTTGAGCCACTAGAGCACTCTGGTTGAGAACTCTAAATGTCTTTCCCTAAACTTCAAATCCCAGCATTCCAGTTTAGGGCAATTTCTGCATTACGCTGTTATAATGCTATTATTCCACTTTCAACATCTTGTGGGTTTGTAGTTTACTGAGGCCAAAGAGCTCTCTGGCTGAGAATTCTAAATGCTCCTCCCTAAACTACAAACCCTAGAATTCCATAGGATGTTGAAAGTGGAATAATAGCACTATAGAAATGTAGTGCAGACATGGCCAAAGTGGAATAATAGTGCTGTAATTGCATTGTGTGAAGAGGCCCCAGGTGACTTCTGTGTCTGCTGAGTCTGCTGTCCTAGTCCTAAGTGGTGATGGACCACGTCTAACCCACTGTCAGTTAGTCCCTGCTCTTTCCTTTTGCAGCAATTCCCCCTTTCCTCTTTTATTAACGGGATTTTTAAAAATTATATCATTGAATGAATTTTGGGGTATTTTCGCACCCCATTGGAACTTCTATGTGTTGAGTGGAAAGGGTTAGGATTTAACTAAAATATAACACATCTTCTGTTTCCTGACTTCGCTGGGAATTCCAGCACTAACACCCCATTCTTTCTAAATGGGATCAATCTAGTGATAACTAAAATATATCTCCTCCGTTTTTTCCTGGCATGTTTTTACTGGCTTGCCAATAAATAAATATATAACTACCCAGAATGGGGCAATTTTTGTCTTAGTAAATTACCTTAACTTGGATGGAAAAACACTTCAGTGGCAAAGATCAATAGGTTTGTTGTGACAATAGTTACACTATCCAGTGTTTGTTTGTTAAATAAACAAATATAAAGCCCTGTCCATGGCAAGTGGATGAAAGTTGAGAACACGGTTAACAACACTTTAGGTTGCCAACGTCATAAAATGCCTACCTTCTAGGTGTAGTTCTGTATGAATTCTGCAACACAATGAGATTATTGGGAACTAAAATGTCCTGTCAGAGTTGATGAGGGGTAAGTCATGCATGTACTGGACATTCCTTAAAATATATGACGCTTTCAGATTTGGAATGTAATTCTTCATTCATTTTCTTCTCTGAGGAAGAAGTGAGTAACTGCAGTAGCTATCTGTGACAAAGTCTTCAAACATTCTACAGCTCTTGAAGACTGTTACCAGTTTGGGACTTATTCAGCACAAAATGGCATTTTTTGTGCAGAAAACAGCATCTTCTGTTTTGTTTTGCAACTTTTGTTGCAGAAAATAATATAGAATAACGTAACAAACTTGACAAGAGAGGAAGTTCTCTAGATTTGGGGTCTGTGGTCCCAAAAGAAGTATTTCTAACTTCAGGTCATGGTGGTGCTGGTGGTGAATTTGGAGAAGTGCCTAAAATGATGTCCACAGAATTAGATTGGCCTCATAGTAGTTACCTGTTCTGCAGTGGCAGGTAAATCTGCTTGCTAGTAAAGCTGATCATAGTAGTCTTACAGAACGTTTACTCCTCAATAGTCCTGGTGATCTTGATAGAGAAGCCTGAGAATGATGGGACTTAGAGTAGCATATACTAGCATAAAGGAATAAATTAACCAGGCCTCTGCAGAGTTTTTGAGTTACTAGCCTGCTTTTGTTATTACCAGCATTTATAAAATGGACTCTCAAGCAGTGATGGCTGGTGTCTGGGAATTAGGATGCCAGCCTTGAGAAGCAACAGCTTGACCTGGGAGACTTACAGGTATGGAGAATGGAATGTATATTACTGATAACAAGGGAGACAGAAGTGCCAGATTCCCGGAAAACATAAGCAGGTCCCATTTTGGATACATAACAGGTATTAAAGGAACTGATGCTTTCGGAGGGACTATTATGTGACTGGGTCAAAGCACATGCTCCGATACCTAAAGCCCACCAGATTTTATGTAGAAAAGATGTAATTTAGTACGCTAATTTGTCATCTTATGGACAAGTATAAATGTGCATGACTTCCTTTGTTCTGGCAGGTCTGATTTGTGGAAATTTTCCCTGGGATGTCTATTTTTCTTTTGGCCTGGGCTGAGTAAAAGATTAATTTTTTTATTTTGAATCTCTCACTAGTGAGTAACTTGTTAGCTTCATGGTGCTCCAGGGAAAACCCACCCATTGTCACTATCAATATTTACTCTAGAAGAGCTGCAACTCACATTTCATAATGTTTACAATGGGCAGAGATTGGAAGTAATGCATTATTATTAACACTGTTATGTTTTACTTGTTAACAAAAGCAACGGGGGACAATATTACCTCTCAACATTTTAATAACATTAATATAAGTAGGGTTTTTTTGCACCAAGAATAGTGCTTATTCATTGGCCATTTCCGCCCTATGCTGTTATAGTGCTATTATTCCACTTTCAACATCCTGTGGGACTCTGGGGTTTGTAGTTTACTGAGGCCCAAGAGCTCTCTGGCTGAGAATTCTAAGGGCCCCTCCTTAAACTGCGAACCTCAGGATGCCATGGGATGTTGAAAGTACAATAAGAGCACTATAACAGTGTTACTATGATAGGCTAGCCCGAGCCCGAAGTCTACAATTTAATAGTAATAAATTCAGCTATAAAAACATACTGGCATCTCCATGTGGTTAATATTAAAAATCATTCCACGTGTCTGACAGGGTTGCTGGAAGAGCATGTAGGCAGGCACGGCTGAATGGCCACAATTAGGAAAATCCAGGTCTGGCCAGTAAGTTAATCTGTCATGTAGCCCTAGGAACCCTCCAGACACACTTAGTCATCAAGCACACAAAAGGATTCTCAGCCCCGAACCGTCAGCTTGACAGGATTAGCGCGTCTGACTACACAACTGTCAAGCACTCCCTATTTACATACTGTCTGGGCTATTGACAACCCAGACAAAAACCCATCAAGTCGAGCACTGACCTTTCGGAGGCTTTGTATCCGCTTGAGAATCCATTGTTCTCCCCGGGAAAGGGTTAGCCTCCAGATACATTTTCCTCTATAAAAACCCCTGATTTTGAGCGCTTCCTTGGATCGCTCTCGGCTTCCTCTCCGTCCTGCTGCAGCTCTGCTGGCCGAAGCCTTCCCCTTAGCTTCCATGTGCTGAGATTCACCGCTCCCGACTCTCTGGCTCTGTTTTGGCTTCCCGGACTACAGGATCAGTTGTAGTATTCCCCCGATATCCTTCTTTAAATCCCCTATCAATTTTCCTCCCTTTATTTTTCTTAGGTCTGTGTGAGTGGGTGTGTAAGTGTGCAGTGACTGAGGTTTTAAATAAAGAAAATAATTATAAACTCATTTTGTCTGGGTCTTGACTCGGCCTGACCCCGTAAACGCTGAGTACAAGGTCTCGCTAGGTTACCTTACCTCTCTGGTGTGCTGGGCGCGTGCTGAGAGTAACTAGGAAACCCTCTTAAAATTTGGGTCAGACTAGGTGTCCTTTGAGGGATCCCACGGAACTCGGACAGTGACCGGGACCCCCAGAAACTCTGGCAACCTATCTGGTGACCAGGACCCCCAGAAACTCCAGCAACATATCTGGTGACAGGGACCTCCCTGAGCTCAAAATAGCTAATTCGGTGACAGTGACCTCCCTGAACTCAAAATAGCTAATTCGGTGACTGGGACCCCCAGGACCCCCAGTAAATTAGGGTAACAACAATGTAGTGTGAAAATTGCCATTATTTTGAAGCATTTTGGTTGGCCATTTTTTGTGATTTTGGAGGGTAATTCATTTTAAAGGAAAGCTAATGATCAGAGCAGTATATTAATAACAAATTCTCTTGCCAGTACCAACAAACCAGTAATGTGTTACTTTTCAAACACGATGTCTACTACGTAGCCTTTTTTGGGGGGAGGGAGGGGTTATATCTAATTTCTGATGATTAGGAAGCCTGATTCCAGGTCTGCAGACACAATGAGCAAAGCATCCTCAAGTTGGATCCCTCACACATCAGTGGGCTTCTAGGAATAGACTTACCTGGCACTGTCACTACTGCTTTATCACAAAGCCTCTAATGCAGCAGTGCTCCAGGGAATCGTGATATATTAAGATAGATGTCATTTAAATTTACCATGCTTATCTGCAGAAAGGCTACCTTAGAGCCTTGTGGGAAATCGAAATGGCCATCTGCCACTGTTGAATAAGCCTATATCAAGGAGCCCAGGGTGGGTGCTGGTGGATTCTGCTTCGGTACTAGGCCTCGTAGCAGCTGCTTGAGGGTGCAGAGATTGTGCCTGCTGAGGACGGGTATGGAGAATGATGACATGGAAGGCTGGTGCTTATAATGGGCAGCAAAGACCTTTTAGAGGAGCAGTGGAAATCATACAGACCTCCATGTATTGCTGAACTAGTTCTGTATTGTTGGACCAGCCTCATTTTATGAAGGATATAGAAAAGTAAGATCAGGTTCAGAGAAGGACAACTAGGATAAGAGATATGAAGAACAAAATATATGAGGGAAGGTTAAAGGAGCTGGGCATGTTCAACTTGGTGAGGAGAAGACTAAGGGGTGACATGATTACATTCTTTAAAACTTCAAGGGCTGTCACAGAGAGGAAGGTACAGATTTGTACTCTGCTGCCCCAAAGGGTATGCCCTGGTCTAATGGTATTAAGTGACAGAAGAGTAGGTTTCAATTAAACATTAGAAGGAACTTCTTGATAATAAGAATGGTTCAGCAATGGAACCAAATGCCTAGAGAGACAGAGGCCCCTCCCTAAACTGCAAACCCCAGGATTCCATAGGATTTTGAAAGCAGAATAATAGCATTGTAACAGTCTACTGCAGAAATAGCCTATGATTCAAGGGCTATGTCTCCTAGCAGCCCTAGATAGTATAGCCAATGGTGGAAGATGCTGGGAGATGCAGCCCAACATCTGGAGCATCTCATGATTCCTACCTTCATTCTAGAGTAAAGGAAAATAAACTTTAACAGGGACTCCATTTAGAGACAGGAAGATAAATATGGGGCAATATTGCTAATTACATGCCTCAGAGAGACAGAGAGGAGAAAAAAGAGAAGAGGAACAACTGAAGTCACTCTAAGAAGATCAGTTTATGTAAAGAAGAGATATATCAAGCAATATAAAGAAGGGAGTCCCAGGTGTCTGAAATTTTCTGTCTCCACTGCTCTTCTCCATGTAGGCACATCATCCTTAGTATTATGGCATTACTCTTCTTCCAACACAGAAGACACATCCCAAGTCTCCCCCATTAGGCCAAGCAAGTTCAACAATAGAATAGGAACAAGTTTCAGAGAATACTGGCTGAACTGGCATTTTCAAACACATGGAAATAAGCATTGACTGTGCTACATCTCTTTTCATCCTATCACTAACTGAGACCTGACTTGGTGTTGTTTCCCTGAACTGCAATGCCCCTTCTAGGCAGTAAGAGATTTTTAACTTACAGGAGGAAGTTCAGAGACACTTTGTGTGATGTGACATAGCCAGAGATAGTTGTTCAAAGAGATAATGTGGTGGATATTCTGCTGAGTGTGTTCAAGATCCTGAACACCTCTGAGTTGCTCTCTCTTGGTAGAAGATACGTTTTGCCCCTTTCACTTCAGAATTTTTGTCCATGATCTTAAAAACAACAAGAAGAAGAACAACATAGAGAGAGGTTCGTAATTTATTGGGCTCTTATATAACCATAACAAAGCTCATCAATCCGATTCAACAGCGAGGCCCTCAAGGCTCATGCTAACTAGTATGAAATGGATAGCATAGCGGGATGTTCCCTAAGGAAACATGCATGGTTGTCAATATTACAAAGATGAATTAAAATATAGCCCAGCATAATTTTCCTTTTAAATTTGCCAGTTAAACAAGCAGTGAAATGTTGTTCTAGTGAAATGCTGATAGGAGTGTGGCTTTTATTAATGAGAATAAACTTTTTTTCCCCCAATGGACAGAACAGGCTCTGGGTTTAAAATCTCTCCTGTGTCTTATCTTACTGGATATTCATTTCCTACTGATGGAATGTAGAAAGGGAGAAACACAAAATGAGAAGTACCATTAGGATGAATATATATGATCTGTTTACTAGGATCTCTCACTATAAAGAGATAAATCCCCATCGTTATGTACCCTTCTAAATGCAGCTCTGTCTGGTGATTGTTGTATATCTGGTGACTGTGGTAGAGAAAGACTCCACAAGAGAAAAAAGGGAAAACTATACCTGATCTCTATCCAGTGCAAGCTAGCCAACACAAGTTAGTGTTACCGGCCCGGCCCGGCCCGGCCCATCCCACCCCACCCGACCCCACCCTCACAAATTTGATATAGTTTAATTGGCAAAATATGATTTAATTGGCATTGATATAAAATGGACCCTGATGTTACTGTAAGGCCAAGCTGTTCAGAGGAAAAGCACTGGCTGAACACATGTGCTGCCTAGTAGGTCAGAGACCCCCTCTAGGCATAGCCAGGTCATTGTCAGGAAGTCACCAGGTAACTCTAGAGATAAAAGCTTTAAGCTAAGCTGTAAAGAGTCTGCTGTCAGACAATAGCAATGGGAAATTCCACCCAGACCACTGATTGTTTCAACCCTCCTTCCCATTGACCTGTGCATTTTCCTCACTGTCCACATATACGTCTGCCATTATAGAGCTCTCATGACAATCATCAACTCTTGGCTACCTAACACTAAGATCATTAACACAGTCTGGACCTCATTGTCCGCTCTGCAACCTCCGTTGTTTACTTGACTGGAGACCCATTAACACCCTTGTCCTCCAGGCAGATTTTGAGTATAAAAACCCTCTGTTTTGACCAGTTACCTGTAAGTATCTCACTTGCTGAATGCCACGCTGTTTCTCTGATTTTTGAACAAGTACTGTTCTTAGGCGTAAGTCTAAGCCACATTGCTGCTTTCTTCATTGCTCTCTGGATTGGTAATTATACCCCAAACCCTGAAACTGCACTGTCAACCTTTCCTCCATTTTCCTTGAGTTAGCCTTGTGCAAGTGTGTGAGTGTTTGGATCTTGTGCATGTGTGATTGAATTCCCTTAATAAAACACATTTTAAGTTTACTTTGTGAATCTCTGGCTGGTTTTTCCCTACACAGGACCCCATAAACATTGGTGGAAGATCTCATTAGGTTTCCCCCCTCTCTCATGCCTCCTAATTGAGCTAAATAATTCCCCATTGTCATGTAGAAGTACTGGCATGTGGGTGGACCTCTGAGTCATCCACATCTTTGGGTAACATAGGATAAACAAAGTAATATATCAATAGCTGGATTTATAAAATTATTGCACACTTTTTAAATATACAAAAATAATCTACATTACAAAAAATCACTGAAAAACACATTCTTCAAGAGAGTCAATTAGGCTGAAGTTGTTGGAAGGAGAAAAAAAATCTTGTGGCTTCAATAGTGTTTCAGTCCTTCATCTATTTTACAGCCTTCATTTATTATACAGGAGAGAGACTGGCACAAATGTCATTTGCACTGCCGCTTGAGTGAGGGCCTCCGATATAAGAAGAAGGCTCTTCATTTTCCATTCTCCTCAAATTCTCTCCAACCCTCAACCATTTCTTTTCACTGCATGAGAGCTGGGCAGGAGGTAGGGGGGTGATCTTTCCAGATTTGTTGCTGGCAGGCTTGTGAACCACTGCCTTGCCTTCTGTTGGACCACACTACCCAACACATTCAGACTTCCTAGGAGGTAACACAGGGCCTTTGTAATGACAACATGCCTGTCACCTTGTTCTTCCTCTTGACTTTGAGGAAGCAACAGGGACCTCATCATTTTTAGCAGCTATTAGCAGATGCTCTGTATATGGTTTCCAACATTTTAGAGATGAAAACTGGGATGTGTGTGGCCAAGCAACACATATCAGAGTCAAGTAAAGATAGCAAAAGATATTAATGAGGAAAAATGGACAAGCCAGGAGAAGCTGCAGCAGTTTGATTTTGCCTGAATGTACAGGGAAGAGCAAGATTCTGCCCCTTCCTGTCCTTTCTGTCACTTGAGTTAACTAAGTGAAAACTACTTTTGCATTTTGAACTCAGTTTGCAGCAACTGAAGTAAGCTGAAAATGAAGGGGGAAGTGGTAGGAAGAGAGAAGAACTCGGACATTTTAATAGCTGCTGAAAAAGTGGGAGGCAGAGGATTAATCAGGACTATGAGGGTATGTCTGTGGCATGGTGGCCTGTGAGGGTGGCATTCTGTCAAATTGTCAGTCCAGATTAGGTGTTATAAATGGATCCTTGACAATCAGAGTTTGGAAAAGTTACTTTGAGACATCTATTCCCAGTATTCCTAGCAAGCATTTTATTGCATTTTGTATTAGCTCCTTTATATTCCACCATTCCTCCAATGAGCTCAGTGTGGCATACATACTTTTCCTCTTCCCAATCGCATTCTCAAAACAACCTTGTGAGGTAGATGAGGACGAGAGGGAACATCTGACCCCAGGCTACCTAGTGAGTTTCATAGCTAAGTGAGTGCCTAACCCTGGATCTTTCAAGTCATAATGCAGAACAGTAACCAATACTCCACACAGGTCCTTGTGGTTGATCAGTAGTGAGATTTCCAAATTAAAAATGAGGCTTTGAATTTTCACAGAGATGGCTGATAACTGATGGGGCCAGTTACATCCGTGTTTCCCTTCATGCATGCATTTCTACCTTGAGATCAGGGGAAAGAAAAGAGAGAAATGTACTTACCTCTGCAAGACAACCGCATTTACTACATATTCAGAGCAGTTCTTTGGTTTTGATGTTACAGATGCTTGGAAAAGTCAACTGAGCTATTGGGAGGAAAAACCCTACACCCTGCTTCAACATAATTCAGGATCTGCATTCACAAGCTGTATATGTCTGCCTGTCTCTTTCCCAGACACGTAAGCAAATAGAGATGTGATTTGAGAGGGGTAATGACAGTCTTGTGCCTCTAATGCATTTGCCCAAAGGTGCACTTACGCATATGCTTCCTATTCATTTCTGTTCTCTATTGCACATTCCTCTCCATTTAATTATTCCATTGATTGTAATTAAGCTCCCTCTAAGCTTGTGAGTGTGGCATGCATTTTCAAAATGAATTGGAGGGAGCTGATACGCCTCACAAGCACGCTAAACTCTCTCAGGTTATAAAAGGCACTTTGTCGGGGAAAACAAATGCATTGTTTTCTCCTTTCTGTCTCTTACTGTCTGCTTTTTAAAAAAACCTTTCTGCTTTTTCTTCCAGGAAGGAGAAAGTAAGAGTTCTTAACTGCTCATGAAAGTGGAAATGACCACAACAGCACAGTCTCTGTAGCCATTCCTCTTTCATAAAATTAAAGTTCATATATCCACACTTTTTTTTTTGAGCTCGGTTACACAAGGCAGAGAGAGCCAGCATGGTGTAGTGGTTTGAACACTGGTTGGACTATGACTCTGGAGACCAGGGTTCGATTCCTTGCTTAGCCAGGGAAACCCACGAGTTGACCTTGGGTGCATCACACACTCTCAGGCCCAGAAAATCCCATGATAGGTTTGTCTTAGGGCTGCCATAAGTTGGAAAAAACATGAAGGTATACAACAACAGCAGCAGCACATGACAGAGGATTTCAAAGGATTACCAATATACTATGTTCCAACCTATCTTTATTAATTCTGACTTATGTTGCTAAAAATGGGGAAAGAAACTCTCCTATGATCAGCTTGTCTCTGGGGCTTTCTACCCTACACTGTTATAGTTCTATTCTTCCACTTTCAACATCCTGTGGAATTCTGGGGTTTGTAGTTTACTGAGGCCAAAGAACTCTCTGGCTGAGAATTCTAGATGCCCCTCCCTAAACTGCAAACCCCTGGATTCCACAGGGTAAGTGGAATAATAGCAATATAGCAGTGTAGTGCGGAAATGGTCTAAGTCCTGTGACTTCGTGGGAGGGTGTCCCAGGTCTGTCTGCCAGTAGATGGCCAACTGGGGAGCAACTCAGATATGAGATTGTCCTCAAGGCTCAGGCGTTTCATCCAGGGGAAGGTTGAGAAGGTTGCCAAGGTTGACACCTGGCCTCAGCTGATCCCACACAAGATTGTTCCCCCCCCCCCGTTGCTTCTTGTAGGTTCAACCCAGCTTAAATAGGTTTTAAGTTTCATAGAGTGGCCCTTGTTTAACCCAATACTATGTCTGGTCTTGTTATTCCATGGATGGCCATCAAACAAATGTGCATTAATTATCTTCCACTCAGATAATTTTTACCGATCAGATTCAAATGCAAGCATATAGGCCCTCACATTGTAGAGTCCTCTCACTGAACAACACCATTTCAGAAGCATATTTGAAAACAGAGCTTGGAAATAGAACTAGTTTATTAACTTATTAATTCATTAGATTTCCCCCACTCCCAATGTGGCTTGATTCACTACATGCCCTGATTAATGCTGAAGTTAATCCGATGCTTTAAGAAGTTAATTAGTTTTAGGTCATTAAAATTTGTTAGGGTAAGGTGTTCTCCTTCTACTAGATTTGCTAAGAAGCAAAGCCTTAAGAAAAGTATTAGGACTGGAAGAAAGGCATCACATAGCTTATGGGAGCTACTGTGACATGACAGAGCTGGGGAAGTGTGGTTAGCCTGGGAAGCAGGCTGGCCTTAGCAACAGGTTGTCAAGAGACCCAAGGGTTTCTGGGTAAGAGAAGAACTCAGCTCATTGGTGCATGGGAGGAGCTGAGCTTTCTGGGAAGGAGCTCTATATAAGGGCATGACTTGCATTTTTTAGGCAGATTGATTCTGGCAGAGGGAAGGATTTGGAGAAAGAGAGTTTGTTTTCCTTAGAGACCCAGGGCCTTTCCCCACTACACTGTTATAGTGCTATTATTCCACTTTCAACTTCCTATGGAATCCTGGGGCTTGCAATTTAGGGAGGGGCATGTAGAATTCTCAGCCAGAGAGCTCTTGGGCCTCAGTAAACTACAAACCCCAGAATTCCACAGGATGTTGAAAGTGGAATAATAGCACTATAGCAGTGTAGTGTGGAAAGGACCCTAGTGAGAGGCCTAGGAAAGACCAAATTATTCATGAGTGAGTTAGAAGTGAAACCCTGACTTAAGGATTAGGACTTTGAAGTAGGGAAGCCAAAGGTCTGAGTGGGTATGAAAACCTTATACCTGAATGCAGAATTGAACTGAGGAATTTGTTTAGACATTTTGGAAATTCTAGTTTTCCTTTGTATACTTATAAACCCCAATACCTGTTCTCTGCTTGTTATTTTAATAAAGCTAGCATTCTATTTTTATAATTTCTGACTCAACAGAGTACTTTTCTTCAGTGCTAGTGGTATAGAAATATGCTACCACAGATATTCAAATCCTTTTGAATAATACCAGAAGAGCTTACTCCCCTTCTGCTAGGTTGGTGGATTTGGGGAGGAAAGCAGGATTGAATAACACTGGTGGAGGGTGGCAGGGTGCTATAGAGAGACTGGGAAGACAGCTACCATCTTCAGTCTGTGAAAAAGAGAGCAGGCCTGGCATCCCCACTCCCACTCCACAGCTACTGTGCTTGCTCTATCATGACTTTCTTGGTCAGAGGGAGAGAGAAAAGAAACCTCTAGAGAAGAAGCAGGAGCAGAAGAAGAGCAGGGAAGCAGCTACATTGCTGGGACTAGGAAGTTACTGAAGAAGAATGGAGAGGAAGCAAATGAGACTCCACAATTAGAACTGAGAAATGGGATGGGGGTAGTTATTGAATTGCTCAATAGGATATCCTTAGCCAGCCAGGGCCCTTTCAGAATGTCAGGGACTTTAACCCGAAAGGCTCCATTTGTCCAAGCTTAGTCTGGGCTGGCAGCCAGGAGAAGCTAATAAAAAACACAGGTCAGAAACTCAGCAGTAACTTAAGTGGTCAGTTTACTTAAGCAAGGAACCAACTTTGTGAATGAGAAGCAATAATGGTCCCAACAATGTCCGTAAATCAGAGGCAGGCAAAACAAACACAAGTCAAAGGCAGAAAAACGGCAAGGGCAGCGAACAGCCAGCATGCACGGGAGAAGTGGTCAGTTGATTGCTGACAAAGGCTAAAGGGGAAAGGCTCAGTTCTTATAGGTTCCAGTGTCAGTGCAGCTGGTCCCTGATTAATTGGTGCTTGGCATAAATTCACTGGGAGTAACACAAGAGAGTCTTTTGGTGTCTACGCGGGGCGAAGGTAGGTACGGCTAGATCATTCTCTGTGTCCGAGTGAGCAGGGCTCCCTGCTGGGGCTGACACTTCTGTCCCTGGGCGGGTGGTGGTACTGTCTGCTCTGCAGGATCTGCTGTAGCAGTCTCTGTGTCAGGGGCAGAGCAGGTTCTGCTGCCTCAGACTCTTGAGTCTGAGTCTAGGTCCTGGAAGTCTGTCTGGCAATTATGAGGCTCTTTAACCAGGAAAAACTCCATTGGTCTGAATGGAGATCATTGGCGTTTTTCTGGAGTTTGGGTTTGTATACAGAGTATCTTCACTTCTCCTCTCCTGTTGTTTTTGTTCTGGTCTATATTGTATACAATTGTACAGTATACAATACTGCACACTTTTTTGGGGGGTAACCTTTACTCAATCCATTTGTATGTGTTTGGTGTGTTTATTGTTGCTCACACAGTGCTAGGTGACTTTGATAATAAAGTGGGAAGTTTTCCTCAAACATACATACCCAATTTTCTCCTTTCTTGGCTTCTCTCTCTTTTTGGCTTTCTGCTTTCAAACACTACACTTGAATGATTCAAGCACTTTGAGTGGCTGGGTTGAAGCTATTAAGTGTAGTTTTTCTAGTTGATGGTGTAGGGGAGAGGAAGGGGAAGTTTTAGACTTTGGCCATCATTGCCAACTGTCAGGACAAATAAATTTGGGCTGTTTCATCAATCATCTGTATCAATTCCTAGACCATTTTTATTCCTTTGTGAAACATATGTGCAAATATTTTGTATCTATCATGTAAAACAAGATGAATGAGTGGAAACATCGCTTAGGCCATTTCTGCACTACACGGGCCCTTTTCGCTCACCAGTCCTGTTATGAAATGGCCTCAAGAGCATTACGCAATTGTGAGGACTGTTCCATATGATGTCCTCGCAATCGTGTGATGCTCCCAAGGCCGTTAGGTGGCGATCGCACATTATATCATTTTGGGTTTGTTGCTGAAAATAATGCATGATTGCGCGTCCCTCCCGTGCCCCACCAGCACTTACCTTGTGTGTGGAGGCTCTGGATGCACAGCTGTCGCGCTTCCTTCCTCATTGCAGCCTGGGAAAGTACCTGGCTGCACTGCGGAAGGAAGGGGTGGAGTGCTCACGCTTCCTTTCAGCCAGCATGGAGCTGGTGAAGAGGGGAAGTGGAGGGGATGCGAGTGCCTCTTACAAGAAGCTTCTCGCGTGATCTCCTCGCAACGACACTGGAACGAGGTAAGGTGCGAAAAGGGCCACTGTTATAGAGCTATCATTCTACTGTCAACATTCTATGGAATTCTGGGACTTGCAGCTTAGGGAGTGGTATTTAGAATTCTCAGTCAGAGAGCTCTTTGGCCTCAATAAACTATAAACCCCAGAATTCCACAAGATGTTGAAAGCAGGATAACAGCACTATAACTGTGTAGTGCTGAAACAGCCTTAATTTCATTAGTTTTACAATACAATGTTAAGAGATTTAAAGAAACAGGTATTAAGGTAAGTTGTTTAAAGAGAACAGTGGGTTTGTTAGATACGCAGTGTTTTAAGCAGATTGAATTTGGGATCCCTGATTTCTGTATGAAATATAGCCTGTATCACTAATGTTTGCAGAATGTTTACAGATCACATTTGTCAATTGGGAATGGAAAGACGGAATGGATGTAGTGATTTAGTTGTTCAGAAAACATGTTCTGAGCTATGTTCAGAGGCACACAAAACATTTCTGATCAATAATTCTCCACCCTTGAGTCCCTGACTGGTCTCTATAGACAGCCATATATTGTTCCACTTGAATTGGATCAGTTTCTTCTAGTTGAAAGAAACACATAATTCCTTACTAATTATCAACATTATTCCTCATTAATCTTTAGTCTGCTTGAAGAGTAAGTCAAGAGGATATATGGGTGGGAGGGGACATAAAGAAGATATAAAGAAGAGTAAAGCGATGCAGATCAATGGCAAAACCTAACTGAAGAGGTTGTAAAATAAGATTCCATGCTTTAGGATACAATTTCCCAAACTGACAGTTTCCACATAAGATGGATCCCAACCACCTGTATGCAGCAATGGTGTTCTGCTAGAAGTTTTTCTGAAGGTTTGGAAGAGCAATGTCTGTTTTCCATTCCTGGCTGCAGAACTGCAGCTAGATGCTACTTTAGTACATCTTGCCATTCCTTGGCTACTAAATGGCTCTGGGGCTATGCTGTGGCATAGGCCAGCTACCTTGAACATAGATGGAAGGGATAGCCCAGCAGAACTGTGTGGGCAGAGAACCTTGGCCAGAGAATGCTGTTGCTGAGGTAGAAACAAAGAAGTCTCTGGGAAGCAAGAATGGAATGGAATAATCAGAAAAGATGCATGGCTGTTTGGAACACTGAACAGAAACAGTCCACAGTGCAGTACAACCAGCCTTCCACATTCGCTAGTTTTAGAGACAGGGGACCCCAACAAAAGTGGAAAAACTGCAAATAGGAAAATGTGTGTATGTGTTTTTGTGGGAAGAGGGCTGAGGCATGATGGGGAGAGTGGGCACCCAGGGCCCAAACCGGGTCTGATAAAGGAGAGGGAAAGGGAGTGGCTCAGCATGGTGGCATGGGACATCAGGAGAGGGTTTGTGGTGCTGAGAAACTGGGCTTGAGCCATCCTTTGCTTCCCAGGTAGTGGCTGCTGGTGGTGGTGGTGGTGGTGGCGGCGGCGGAGGAGGACGATGACGACCAGAGGCAGGTTTTTGAAGCACTGTATGACCTGATCGTAGCTACTGAGAGGGAAGGTTTCCCTGGAAAAGAAGTGCTTGAGATGGTGGGGGCAGGGGCCGGAGAAACTTGCAAATAATCAAATCTGTGAGGATTAAACCTGCTAATGTGGAGAGCTAACTGGATTTTATCAGAGGTCCTGCTCGTCCAAGACTACTTATCTTCTATTACTGTTGCCTAAACAGGAGGACCATGTCATGTAAGTGCATTTACCTTTGAAAAGACTGTGGTAGTGTTAGTGATGGGCATCAGTGGTACAAAATGTTTCCCGTCCACTCCCCATCCAGCCTGTCAGCATATCAATTTACCTGCTACCAACATGAATTTATACAGGAAAGTACTCTTCTTCCTTCTTCTAGACTATGGTCCCAGATGTCAAGTGATTTACTTACTACTGTACTTCCCTCTCCTCTGTTGAGGAGATTCTAATATTTTTTCCATCAAGATTTATACTGAGTTAATTATTCCTCCTTTAGTGATCCTCTGTTTTGGGCATGTAGTTCTCCGCATCTTGGTGAGATACTTCCAAATTTTGTAAAAA
Source organism: Cyclura pinguis (assembly GCA_030412105.1). Classification (NCBI taxonomy): domain Eukaryota; kingdom Metazoa; phylum Chordata; class Lepidosauria; order Squamata; family Iguanidae; genus Cyclura; species Cyclura pinguis. Next base: position 123,952,345 of record CM059604.1, on the reverse strand, counting down.
GCTCCTTTTCCCTCTCCCTCATCACACATCATGTGCTCAGCATGTATAATGCTCCTGAGCTTCAGATCAAGCATATTATACACAGCCTCTCTTTATTGCATTGTGCCATAATTATACCTGCATTTAAATCTCCACCTTAGTAAGTGTTCTCAGTGGGTTTTCAAATACACGCACGAGTTTCCTTGCAATATGTGTTATTAAGTCTCATTCCAGCCATTTTAAATATTAGTGGCATAAGAGTTTCAGGTGAGCGACCACCAGGGGACCGAGCCTTTATGCTGTATGCCAGAATGGGAATCCTTTTGCAAGGAGCATTAATGGAAATGTTTGTTTAAGTGAAACAACCTCACTGCACTAGTTAATGGTGCTGTTTGCCTTCTTGATATGATTTTGTAATAGCATTGTTACTGCGTGGAGAGAATTAATTAAAGCAAATTGTTTGGTGTGTGAGTGTGCTGAAGGTAGATTATCATGCAATTTAATCAGAAACTGTGGCCAGTTTTAATACACTACTTTGGTATTTATACAGTCCGTTGAATTTTCATTGCAACTGCAAGAGAGCTTTAATATAAGGACCACCCACTTGGCTATCATGTAGATGACCCTGGGTATTTACTGAGGCCATAGAGCTCTCAGACTGAGAATTCTAAAGGCCTCTCCCTAAACTGCAAACCCGAAGAATCCATAGGATGTTGAAAGTGGAATAATAACACTATAACAGTGTAGGGTGGAAATGGCCCAGAGACAGAAGCCATAGTACCTTATGTTCTGCTTTCTTCAAAAAGCATGTAGATGCTACATAGATTCATATATTTCCTTTTGACCTGACCCAATCACATAGGGCCAGGGGCGACAGGGCGATGGGGGCAGTTCACCCCTGCAGCAATGTTTTTGGGGTGTCCCGGCTCATGCCCCTGTGTGCCACAGCCACTCCCCCACACACTGTGGCCGTGCTCCCTCCCCCCACCCCCCCACTCTGAGCTCCACCGCTGCCCTGCCCCCAGTTTATCTCTTTGAGGGAGCTGGAATAATCTTGGCTGAAGTCTTCTTTCTTGAGTAGGTGATACATCTGTCTTTTCTTGATAGCATGCTTCTGCTGGGCAGATAACAAGGCTTGGAACAGTTGTTTTTTTGATTATCTGTCTCACTATCCCTCTGCCATGCTGGCTGAAAGATTCTAGGAGTTGTAGTCCAAAAAGTAGTTTTTTTTTTCAATTTCAGGGAAAAGGAGAAGGAGAGGGATGGATTCCCCCCATTTTTTGGCAGGCTCTTGGCTGAGGAGACAAAGAGCTCACCAGTCAAGCTTCCAGTCTGCCACATACTCGTTTTCACTTTGAATATGTTGCAAAGCAGTCTGAGGCTTCTGACCTGGCATCATAAAAATGCAAACAGCAAACATCCAGTTGAGTAAGAGGTACTGTGCTTTTAGTTCTCTGTGACAATAGATTTCTGAAAGAAGCTGTCATTGAAGAAGATGTGAAATGCCAGTGCCATTTTGCAGTTCTTAATATATTTTTTTTGTCTCAAAGATGTCACAACTATTTTGACATTTTCAGACATTAGAGTATTGTAAACTGAAATTTTCATTCAAGAGAAAATGTCATTTTCATTTCAAAAATTGGAAAACCTTTTTAAATTATTCATTCAAAACTGTTTTGACCAGTTATAATGACAATGCCAATTAAAATTTTCAGCATATGAAAATGTTTTAAATGACAGCCTCAGTTTTCATTAGAATATTAAATAGCTCTAAATATCTGTATCTGTTTCCATTTTAGTGGCTAGTGAATTTGCTTCTTCTAGGGTCCCAAAGAAAAAAGGGTTAACTCTGCACACTTTCATTACTGATATGTAAATGCTGTTCTAATGAAGATAAAAAGCAAGGTGTCCTCCAATAACACTGCTGCATACTAGCTTCCTTTTATTCTCTCAAATGAAAGGTATTAGCTGTGAGTGAAGTCTAGTGAACTAATTGAATTTCCTCCACCGCAATAATAAAACCAGACAATTTCAAATTACAGGGATCGCCACAAAGACACAGAGGATTTTTCTTTCCCATCTACACTACTCCTGTATAAAGAGATATCCAGAAACAATGAACAAATCCTGCAGTTGCACCCAATTAACAAAGAGAGAGCCGTATTACTCTGTTTCCATGTAAATGGGAAAAAATGGTGAGAAGCTGGTAGATGGAGAAATCCACCATGATCTTTCATGGATATCGGTCCACTTCTTCAGCTGCATGGATGGATTGGAAGTACATATATGAGTCCTATTACTTACCCACAACATGATGCATAATATGGATGGTCATATTGCAATAAGCCATTGCTACATACCCATATGCTAATTCTGTCCTCAAATCTAGGCCCTAATAACCTTTCAGGCCCTAATAACATCACCTACACCATCAGCAGTGTATTAGCTTGCTCATTTTCCAATGTGGGATTTGCCATTCTCTGTCTGCAGTGCCCCTCTATGCTCTACATTGGACAAACAGGAGAGTCTCTATGAAAGGATAAATGGGCATAAATTTGGTGTTAGAAAGGGCAATACTCCAAATTAGTGGCAAAACATTTTAATTTTCATGGGCATGCAATCACAGACCTTCAAGCAGCTGTTCTTGAACAAAGAGATTTCAAGGGAAGACTGGGAAAATCAACAGCTGAACTGGGATATATTTACAAGTTCCAATTCATCAGCACAGGTATGACCAGAGATAATGGTTTCTTTGTGCAGTGCATACATTAATATTTGGGCCCTCACTATTGTACTAAATAATTTGACTCAAAATAAGAAATTCTTCAGACCAGTTTCCAACTCCAGGGAATGTAAAAACGTTGGCTGCAATTCTGTATGGCAGTCAGAAATGCATAACCTACTCACAATCTCTACATAGCTCCTAGTTTAGGGCAAAACTAGATCCAATAGTTGTGGTGCAGTTTGCACTTACATAATTTTACAAACAGTGGAAGAAGGAGGATTCTGAGCCAAATCGGGACCATACTGTGCATGAAAGTTTTGGTGCAAGTACTGAAGGACGAGTATGTCCCAGTTTTCACATTGATTAAGGAATCAACTAGGGAAGGCCCCAGTCTAACTTCTCTGGATAGGGAATTGCAGGGCCTGGGGGCAGCTGTTGAGAAGGTCCCCTTCCATGTACTCACCAGGTCTACATGTGAGAGTGGTGAGACAGACAGAAGGGTTTCCCTAGAAAATCTCAAAACATGGACTGCTTCATGAGGAAAAATACGGTCTTTCTAATAACTTGAACCTGACCTATGTAGGGCTTTCTAGGTCAAAACCAGCACTTTGAATTGTGCCCAGAAATGGATCAGCAGCCAGTGAAGCTGTTGCAACAAGGGAGTTGTGTGTTTCCTATGTACAGCTCAGTTAGCAATCTGGTTGCAGCCCTTTGGACCATTCCCACCACAGGCCAAGCTGTCTGCAAGAGCAAACGACAGGATGAATATCACACCTGGTTTGGCACTGTCACAATGTGGACAGTTAGGAAATAGAAGCGTACCGAGTCATCTCAAAAGCTATGCCTGTGCAAAAGACCCTCAAGCAAGAGGACTCCTCTATCTTTTCTTCCCTAGTGAGGGCCCTCAGTCTGTTTCAGAGGTCCTTTCTGCAGCTTACCTGGATCCATTGTCTTCTAGTCCCTATCCTGGTAGTGCCTCTGCCAAGATGGGAGTGTGTCCCCAGCACTCCCCTTTGCATCAGACCGGCTTCCTGCAGAAGGGAGTGCAATGGACATACCTCTTCCTTCTGCAGTGCAGCCGGGCTCTTTCCCATGCTGCTCTGGGAAAGGAAGTACCTCCATTGCACTTCTGGGCTTTCTGCAGGGCAGGTAAGTACAGGAGGCTTGTGCAATTGCAGGTCATTGATGGGGAAAATCTGTCAATGATTTAATCTGCAATCATGCCAGCTGGTGACTGGAGAAGAACAAAACTGCAATGACGTCATGCAGAAGCATCATTGTGATCTTGCTTCTCTCCTGTCTCCATGCTGGGATGCCGGCCATGAGCAGAAAGGGCCAGAATCTGAAAGCCTTTAGGAATGATCTGGAACTTGGGGGTGAATGGAGTTGGGGAGAATGAATTATAGAATAGACTCATAGGCCCTTTTTGCACCTTACCTTTTGCCGGTGCTGAGCTGCGGGGCTCGCGCAGGAAGCTTGGGAGGAACGCTCTTGCATCCCTCCTGCTTTGGCTCCGCAGCTGCTTCCTGGTCGTGTGAGTGCCCCGCCTCTTCCATTCGCAGTGCAGCCTGGGACCTCCCAGGCTGCACTGAGGAGAGGACGTGCGACTGGTCTGGCTCCTGAGGCTCCGCACACAAGGTAAGTGCACGTGGGTCCCCGGAGTGATGCGCGACCTCGCAGCATTTTCGGCTTTGAGCTGAAAATGAAAAAATGCATGTGCGGTCCGCGTCAGGCCCTTGATCGTCGCACAAATGTGAGTGCATCGTATGGACCGCTCCTCACATTTACGCGATCCTCAAGGGGCACTTTCACTTTAGCAACGCCATGCGAAAAGGGCCATAGAATCTGAGAGCTGGAATGAGCCACAAGAGCCATCTGATCCAACCTCCTGCCATGCAGGAATACACAATGGCAGTGCTTCTGACAGATGTGGATTCAGCTTCTGTTAAAAGACTTCCAAAGAGGTCTGGGGAGTTCACCACCCCCTGAGAGCAGTCAATTCTGCTATCCAACCATTCTTACAGTAAAGAACTTCTTCCACATGTTTAGGCAGGATCTCTTTTCTTATTATATGAATCCATTCTAGATCTTGTTTCTGGAGTATCAGAAAACAAGCTTGTTCCATTTTCTATATGACATCCTTTCACAGAATGAGGTGGAGACGTTTGCATTATGTAGGAGTCTGGTTATGTTATCATTGTTCATTTTAAGTGCACATTTTAAATCAAGGGTATGTGAAATGCATGCAGCCACTGCAAACCTTTCTCAGGCCCCTTTGTGCCCTCTCTCAGGCTGAGAGAGTGCAATTTGTCCCAGGTTACCCAGGAGGTTTCCCAGAATGCAGACCCTGATCTCATGCGAGTCCTAGGCCATTTCCTCATCACACTGTTATAGTGCTATCATTCCACTTTCAACACCCTGTGGAATTCTGGAGTTTGTAGTTTACTGAGGCCAAAGAGCTCTCTGGCTGAGAATTCTAAAGATCCCTCCCTGAACAGCAAATCCAAGGATTCCATAGGATGTTGAAAATGGAGTAATAGCACTATAACAATGTAATGAGGGAATGGCCCTAGTCCAGCACTCAAAGCATTATACCACACTGGATCTTCCCTCCTCTCTTTTTATCTTGGTAAACGCACCCAATTTGTACCACTGCTGAAAATCTCTTTTCTCAGCGTTTTTCTTCTCCCACATTACTATCATTTAACATCTGCTCCTTCTTAACCTGATCCATCCACTTTTGTTTAGACCATTTAGAAATGTGGCTTTTTGAGCCTCAAAATTAGCATCCTTCCTTTTTCCACCTCTGTTACACCTTTGGACTCTGAAATCTCAGAAGAGCAGTGCCCAGGACTCTTATAAAGACACAAAGGATTTACCTTTATGTCCGAATGTGCATTAAAAACCACCATAATGACAAGACCCTGTGGCTGATCTGAGCTGAGACATATTCTTGGAAAAACCCAGAATTCCTTTGGCCGCCTTGGCCACTTGGTTGAGGGAGTCTGGGAGCCATAGTCCAAAATCCCCTGCCCCCCCAAAAAACTCTAAAGTGGATAGCTCATGTTTGGCATTGCTGGTTTAAAATGTGGCTCTTTGCCATTGTAAACACAGTGCTTGGTTTCATTCTAGTTGCAATTGCCACACATTTTTTCTTTCATTGACCACAGAACAGTGATGGACAGATAAACCAAGAAATAAATAAATAGGTTGAGCCAGAAAATCACCAAGAAAAGCTTTCTGGAACAGGTAGCTTCAGAAAAAAAAAAAGTCTTATCAAGCTCTTTTGAAACTTGGTGTCCTTATCTCTTGGTACACCTTGCAATCCCAAAGCCACAAGTCTTGTAATAATAATTAAAAAAACCCTGTGGGTTAAAAAAAAAGAAGAAAAGAATGAATCTTTCCTAGTATTTTGTGATGGCAGACATGATGAAGAGAATGAAAAATGTTCCTCTAAACTTATTTTTAGCTTACGATTAGAGAGGGTTAAGCCTTTGATTCTATCGACAAAAGTTAAAATGTTTTTTATATGATTGCTATTACCATTGTCTTGGATTTCATTTTGTTACATGTAGGGTAAGAAAAAAAATATTTTACATTGCGACAGAAGTGGGATGTACATAGATTAAATATATATACTCTTTTCCATTTTTGCATGTGAACCATACAATAGAAGATACAATCTGAGGGTTGCCCTTCAAGTTGAAGTAAACAGATTTGTATGTGTGTGATTTGTAAGGCAGAGAAAAATTTGCTCAAAAGGTTATACAAAAATTACAATAGATAACCCATAGCTATAATTGGCAAGACATAAAATGAACAGCTGATAATAGGGGAAAATGTGTGAGTGATATAATTATAGATTAAGGAATTTGAGGGCAAATCTGATTTTCTCAAAGCTTTTAGAAACACTTTAATATTTTTACTTGTAGTGCTCTGGTAGTGGACTGGAAACCTTTTTTTTTTTTTTAAAGCTAGCTGTTACAAAAATGAGTTGAACCTCTTACATATTGGTTGAATTCTGTTGGTTAGTCCTAACTAGAGTAAGCCCGTTGAAACAGTTGTTGAAGAGTAATAGAGTCAACGTATAGGTAAATCTGAGGCCCTTACTATACTGTGGCCCAATACTGTGCAGTCCTAGCAGGATCCCGGCACTACCCCCCCTCAAGAAAGGAGATGGGTGAGAGAGGAAATATAGGGTTACCGTACACCCCACCTTTCCCTGACCTAGTTTGGATTCTGGATTTTCCCCACCATGCCTTGGCTCCCTTCCCATAGACATACATTTTGATATTTGCAATTTTTCCACTTTTGCAGAGGTCCTGCACCCCTAACCCTAGCAAATGTAGGGGGCTGACTGTATAAGCAAAAGTTCCAAGTATGGAAAACTCCTTTTTGATTACAATTGCAAAAATTGTCCAGGCAGCTTGACCAGTAAGTGTACTGGCTGGGAGGTCCTGTGAATCATAGGTAAATTAAAATAAAGAGATTTATCAATTTCAGGAAAAGTTGCATACCAAGTAAATGTGCGTGGAATCAGGGATTACATGGAATGGACTTTTGATTGAAGACGTGTGAAAATGACATGAACCAGAAGTAGAAATATTCATCCATCCCTCACACCAGCTGCTCATATTATGTTCAGTGACAGATTGCGTGAAAACCAGCTGGTGCTGACATACCCACAGTATCTAATATCCCCTTCATAAAAAGCACAGTTAAATATTAATCTGTCTACAGTAATTCCCAATTTCCTCCTTCAACATGAATGAATTAGTTAGCTATTTGGACCATGTCTATTTTGTTTCTGGCAAACTGTCCTTTTTATCTGTATGAAATAAAACCTCCTTTAACACACATAGTAACAGTTTTGGAGAATCGCAACACTGGGTTTCTCAAAGTACAAGGAAAAATGTAAAGGTGCACTTAAAAACTACCAGTGATGATTCTCTGTTGCTACATGTGGTTCACTGACACCATACAAACCATTGACTTTATTGTGAAGTGGACTTTTCTGTTACCCCCACATGTGGGTAACTCAGAGGTCCACCCACAACACCTGTGCAAAGATGGGGAATATTAGAACAATTAGGAGGCCTGCGAGGGGGGTAACCTAGCAAGATGTTTCCACCAATGTTTACAAGGTCTTTGCAGGGAAGAACCAGCCAGAGATTCAAGAGTTCAAATGTGTTTTATTGGGGGAATTGAATACGCATACACAAGATCCAAACAGTCACACACTCACACAGGCTAACTGAAGGAAAAAGAGAGGAAAGGTTTTCCATAGCAAGATTCAGGGCTTCATGGGTAAGATTTACATATTTACGGAGAGCAGAGATGAAGCAGTGATCTGGCTTAGACTCATGTCTATGGACAATACGTGATCAGGAATCAGAGTAACAGCATGGCTACCAGCAAGCAATGGACTGCATCTGAACTGGCCAAAATTTTTATATATCTGATTTCTGCCTCAAGGGCATGGAGTGAATGGTTCTCCAGCTGAGTAAACAATGGAGTTTCTTGGTTGTATCAATAGGAGTATGGTGTCTACATCAAGGGAGGTAATGGTATCACTCTATTCTGCTTTGTTTAGACCTCATCTGGAATACTGTGTCCAGTTCTAGGCACCTCAAATCAAGAAGATATTGGACAAGAGCGTGTCCAGAGGAGGGTGACCAAAATGGGGAGGGGTCTGGAAGCCATGCATGCCCTATGAGAAACGGCTTAGGGAGCTGGGTATGTTTAGTCTGCAGAAGAGAAGGTTAAGAGGGAACATGACAGCCATGTTTAAATATTTGAAGGGATGTCATGTTGGGGAGGGAGTGGGCTTGTTTTCTTGTTTGCTCCAGAGACTAGGACAAGGAGCAATGGGTTCAAACTGCAGGAAAGGAGATTCCACTTGAACCTCAGGAAGAACTTCCTGACAGTCAGAGCTGTCTGGCAGTGGAATATTCTGCCTCGGAGTGTGGTAGAGTCTCCTTCTTTGGAGGTTTTTAAACAGAGGCAGGATGGCCATCTGTTGGGAATGCTTTGATGGGTGTTCCTGCATAGCAGGGGGTTGGATTCGATGGCCCCTGGGGGTCTCTTCCAACTCTATGATTCTATGAGTTAAGACAATCAGCCCATTGTGGACTCCTTTATCAACCCTGTGAGAAACCAATTACTGCTTTGTCCACACACCCTCCTTCAGGGTAGGAAATAGGGTATATAAACTCCAGCTCCAGCCCCAGTAAATTGTAGTACTTGGACATAATACGTGGTGCCCAGACTGTTCATTCTTGCAACCCTCAGACTTGGTGTCTGAATCACTTCACTTCAATCTTCTGCTTCAGGATTGGTAACTATCACTTTTTCCATTCAATCTCTCTCCATCCAACCTTTCTTGCTTCACTTTCCAATAGCCTTGTATGGTTCTTAAGAGTGTCTGATTTCTTGTGTGTTTGTTAATTCCAAGTAAAAAGACTCTGTTTAACATTTAACTGGAGTCCTCTCTACTGTTAGTACTGGAATACACAGGTGAAAAGATCCTGCCATTACCCTCCTCTCGCAGGCCTCCTTTGAGCTATATTTCCCCCAAATTCTAAGGAGATGCTGCCATTGTGGCTGGACCTCAAAGTCCCCCATCTCTTAAGGTAACACATATACATATGTAAATCTATACATGATACACACACGTCATGTATATATTTAGATATGTACACGTACCATATATATGTGTGTGTGTATACATGTGTGTGTATATATGTGTGTGTGTGTGTGTATGTGTGTGTGTGTATATACTCACCTATGATTAAAATGTCATATATAGTGCTGTTTTCATGTATAGGCAAGGTCCATTTTGCAAGTAGTTATACTATATATCTACATGTAGTTTTAAAGACACTTGGTTGAAACATATTGCTAGCGGAGCAAGATACAAACAGCGTCAAGGAAACAGTATTGTCAAATCTAGTACTGCTGCCAGGGAAGAAGAGACTGTTAGAAGCAATCCCTCCTCAATGACTCCAACATTAATTCAGACCTATTAATTCAGACCTATTGTTATTATTGCCTTGCTTTGTGCCCCTTTGGATACTAGCTATGGCACAGAGACAAGCCTTTTCAGTGGTGGCACCTCAGCAAATCAGCCAGGACACTTAAATTATGTAAAGAGCAGGCACATCTTTTTGTTATCTGTTTAGAAGAGAGGTTTACCTTTTAAAAAATTAGGAAATAATTTTAAATTTTTAATGAATATATGTCTCTCTTTTTGATCACTTGATCTTCAAGGTATCTTACCATTAATTATTAACACACATGCTCACAGACCAGAAACCTTAATGCACAGCTCTCAACAAACCATCGCTTCCCTAACTGATGGTTGGCAGTAGGGTGTGTGCCCGTCTTCTCTGTGGTTAGAGGGCAATTGTGTGACATGGATCTACTACTGAAAATGATATCCATATTGACTTCTCCTCTGTACCCTAACATTTAGGACCATTCACTTCATGCCGTCCTATAATCATATTGTAGTTTTCTGTCTCCCTTAGTAACAGAAGCCAAGGATACACATATGGGAGAGCAAAAAGGACAAAGTGAAGAAATCGCAACAATAAATAAATGATCCAAAGCATCAAAAAGAAAAGGGTAAGAAGTCAACCCTGAAGAGCCATTCACAGTGACAGCTTTATGCTTGTGCTGCCTGGGCTTTTTTCATTGGCATAAAGATGCTTTCATTCCTAGGAAACTCTTAGGAATCATGGCATATTTGAGAGGAGACTGCGTTTATTGTTTTGGAGTATATCTTTTTTATCGCATCCTTTAAAAAAAAATCACCTTTGTGTCATTTGGATGGTTGCTTTCTATGTGCTAAGGTGCTTCCAGATGGATAGCTTCTGATACCACCAATCAAAAAGATGTTTTGCCATGACTATGGGATTTTTTTATTATTAAAAAAAATAGAATAAGAAATAGAAAATATTGCAAGCCAAAGAGAATGTCCACCACCACCCACCACCCTAGTAAATTGCTGTGAATGACACCATGCAACAGCCTCATAGTAAATGCCTCATCTGGGAGTATGTGAATTCTGTTGAAAAGCAATGAAAATTTAAATAAATATATTTGCTTCAGTCATAGCAGTGCTCAGTCCTGTCATCCTAACAGGCACTTGTTGTGCAAATGCAACTCAAGACCTTCTTGGTGGCTGCTCCCAGGCTCTGAAAATCCCTTTCTAAGAAACCTAGGGCTCCCTGCTTGCTCTCTTTTCATTGGAAAGTGAAAACTTTTTTTTCTCAATAGATATTCAGCAACTAGTCTACAAGGGCTTTATGAGTGTAGAGTACTATTTTATCCTTAGCTTTTAAGTGGATATGTTTTAAATGGTTTAATGCCATTTCAAGCATAACTTTTTTGCTTATTTTTATCTATATGTATTTTTACATATATTTATCTCGTCTGTCCCCTGAAAATGCAACTTTGGGAAAACTCCATGGTATGAATAAAGCAATGCATACATGATATGATCTTATACAATGCAACACTTTGTCCTCTGACCTCTTCCAGTTCTTTCCCTTCCATAAAGGATCACTACTGCATCTGTGACAGAGATCGGTCAAGTTAGTTTTTGACTACAACTCCCCAAATCTCCCCAAATGCTTAGGGAAATCAGAGAGTTGAAGTCCAAAAGTGTAATTTGACCAAGTTCTGATTTCTGGGCAGATGGAAAGAATTCTTCCTGCTTAGATGGTGGATTCAGACTCCAAGCATTTCAACAGAGCCCTGTTCATACGGATATACAATGTCTTGGCACAGCATGGAAAAGTCTTAAAAGGGACGCTTACCCATATCAAGCAAGGCTCTCAGCCAGGAGTCATAACTATTTAAAACTGTTCATGATGCAGAGACTAATGAGACAGAAGGAAAAACAGAATGGGAAAGACTTAAAGTTCACAAATCAAGGCCAGAAATGAATTGGAGCTGAAATCAATAAAATGAGAGTAGGACAGTGTTTCACATTGATTAGGGTTGCCAGTTCATGATCAACCCTGGCCCTGGATTTCCAGGCTAAAACTTGAGACCTGTGGACAGTTATTAAGTATGTGTCTTAAGTACCAACCACAGTTGTTCACAGCTAGTCATTCAAACATACACCTTCCCCCGCCAAATTGTAGCAAGCCACTGCTTTCCTTGCTGATCAGGAGATTTGCACCCAGCCTTTTGTTTAGATCTTGTTGTTGCCGGATCAAGGTGAAATAAAGGGTTTATTCCTTCTCACTTGGGCCATTTCCGCATGAGGGAATTAAAACGATGCAGTGCGTCCTCCACGGAGGACGTCTGCACCTTGGAGCAGACTAGGTTCTGACTACTTACCGGAGATCTGCACCTCAGTCCACTCCGAAACGCCCTCAACTGGTCCTCCAGCTAACTTTTTAAAGACCAGAAAAAAGAGGTTTCTCATTTTTCCGGAGCGCGCCATTGTGTACCTGTTCCCTTGTGCAGATTCGCAGGCTCGCACCAATGCGAACCTGAGATCTGCGGAGGGTGGGCTTTAGGCGTGGCGAGCTTCAGCGGTTGGTCGGGACCCACAACCAACCGGAAGCTGCCATTTTGGAAGCCGGAGCAGTGTGGATCTAAGACCTCGCACTGCTTCGATTCACCCTGGACCAGACCGAGGAGCCAGAAGATCTGGTGAGTAACAGCACAGAGCGTTTCTCTCGCCTCGTGCGGAAATGGCCTTAGTTGGGGAAACGGGATAAGTAGTATTTAAGCTAGCCTACTTGATTCTAGCCAAAGGCGGAAGCAGAGCGGAGTGGAGAGTGAGCCGTGGTGCTACAACTACTAAGACGAAAGGAGGAAGCCAGCAAAATAAATGCATAAACCCTCTGAAGAGTCTCCCCAAGTTGCAGCAAGAAGTCAATTAAGCCTTGCCAATTGTAGTAAGTGAGCTAGAGATCTGCACACAGTTCTTTCCTCTTGCCTGGAGGTAAACCACCTAAAAGTGAAGAATTAAATCCTCTTCTCCTGTGTGGAGGTGACCAGTGAAAACTGGAGATTTAGGACCAGGCCCTGAGATCTGACAATCCTATCAGTGTCATTAGACAGACTCCCATAGCAGAAATATGAACAAAAAGTCCCTTCAGTAGAGTAGAGGGTGAGAGACAAAATGACAGTAACATGATAGGGATTAATCAAATCCATGGTTGTTGTTGTTGTTGTGTGCCTTCAAGTCAGTTCCAACTCATAGTGACTGTAAGGTGAACCGATCATGGGGTTTTCTAGGGCTGAGAGTGTGTGACACGCCCAAGATCACCCAGTGGGTTTCCATGGTTGAGAGAGGAACCGAACTTTGGTCTCCAGGGTTGTAGTCCAGTGCTCAAACCACTGCATCATCCTGTTTCTCTATCAAATCTATACTAGATCCAGATTCATCCATAAATTTAGGATGTCTAACTTTCAAGTTCTTTGGCTCATGGATTCCAAAATGGGTCTTAATAAATTAGGAAAACTCTCCAAGGCATCAACATGCTTTCTGACAATCACATCAGCTACAGCTGCTATGATACTTAGATGCCTTCATAGAATCATAGAGTTGGAAGAGACCCCAGCGGCTATCCACTCCAACCCCCTGCCATGCAGGAACCCACATCAAAGCACTCCCGACAGATCGCCATCCAGCCTCTGTTTAAAAACCTCCAAAGAAGGAGACGCCACCACACTCTGAGACAGCATATTCCACTGCCGGACAGCTCTGACCATCAGGAAGTTCTTCCTGAAGTTTAAATGGAATCTCTTTTCCTGCAGTTTGAATCCATTGTTCCTTGTCCTAGTCTCTGGAGCAGCAGAAAACAAGCCCACCCGCTCCTTGACATGACATCCCTTCAAATACTTAAACATGGCTATCATGTCCCCTCTCAGCCTTCTCTTCTGCACATTAAACATACCCAGCTCCCTAAGCCCTTCCTCATAGGGCACGGCTTCCAGACCCTTCACCATTTTGGTCGCCCTCCTCTGGACACATGCCAGCTTGTCAATATCCTACTTGAAATGAGGTGCCCAGACCTGGACACAGTATTCCAGATGAGGTCTAACCAGAGCAGAATAGAGTTGTACCATTACCTACTGATGCAGCCAAGAATCACGTTTACTTTCTTGGCTGCCTCATCACACTGCTGACTCACGTTCAGCTTGTGGTCCACCAAGACTCCTAGATCCCTTTCACATGTACTGTTCCAGCAACATGTTCCCCATTCTATGTTTGTGCAGTCCATTTTTTCTGCCCAGGTGTAGGACCTTACATTTCTCTTTGTTGAAACTCATTTTGTCAGCTTTGGCCCAGCTCTCTAGTCTAATCCTTGTACATAGTACACATGAGCGGGAGAGCTGGATGCCTCTCTGAGAGCCTGAGCACATCCCATTCCATCATTCTGGTTCTTCCTGGTCTGGAATATCACGAGTAGCATGGTAAGGATGGGCACAGCTAGGTTGAGAAAGGTGTTAGCGAAGGGAAGACCTCTAGGCTTTACAAAACCCCTGATGACATCATCAGGAGTGTAATGAAATCTAGAAGCCAAAGCTGTCCCTGCCATTAGGTAGAGTGAGAAACCCAACTCAGGGAGCAATTTTGGAAGGGCAGTAATTGTTTATACTTCCTTTTCTTATTATTGTACATTTACTGTGATGGATGGGAGAGAAGGGCTTACAGGATTTTCTACCAGGGGTTGCTATTTGTTTTTCTGCCCTGAGAAGCAAAATATTTTGAGCGTGTCCTGCAAGCTTCACCTGAAAATAAACTGGTCAGCTTAAGTATGTGAATTTATTGCTAATTAAGCAGATGCATCGTGCCCTGGGTGGCAGGGCTGACACAAGAGTACCATTCACATACTGTTGTTCTGAACAACAAATTTCATAAGCAGAGGGGAAACAATGCCTTTGGATTATTAACTATTTCACTTGAAACTTAAAACTGCAGTGCTTTAAAGGAACCAAAGGACTACGGAGCTGTTTATAGCAGAGTATAAACAGCAATAGTAGCATGATAAAAATGATGTAGAGTTACCAAACAATGCTCCACATTTGGTATTCCGGTGAGAAGTTATTAGGTTATTTTTTTTATTAGTGAAAAATATATGACCCCATTTCTCAAGAATTATGAAGAATACATGCCATTTCCAAAGGCACAAACCATAGCAGACCTCTCCTTCTAACCTCCGAGTGGGAGAAAAAGAGTTCTTTCCACCTAAATCTGGTCACTGCTGGAAAAACTCCATCCTAACCACAGAGTAGAAAAGTTACTTTTTTGACCACAGCTGCCAGACTCCCACAGATAACATGATTCGTATAAAGCATTCTCTCTCTGAAGCTATGAATTCTCTCTTCCCCTCACCCCAGCATTAAAAATGGTGTGAGAAAGGATTTTAACCTTTCTGTCTATTCTGTATACTTTTGTGTGGTTTACTGGTAGGCCACCTTTTTTTCATCTAAACATTCCTAGATTCAATCCTCATCATTTCAAAGAAAGAATCAAAAAGACCCCAGCCTGAAATCCTAGAGCAGGGATGTGAGTCTTTGCATTGTTGATCTTTGTGTGTAAGGATAAATAATTTCTGTAATGTTCTCCATATTTCTGGGTATACAAAGATCTCTGGGCAACATTCTCCTAATATTCACTCAAGAAGCCTTATGGGGAAATACATATGACTTTACTGGGCAAAAACCAAAGCCTTCTGTACAGAAAATATGGTGGTGGTTTGTCCAAGTTAACACATTTTCTGCACACACACACACAAAAGCGTTTTCTGGTCTGAAAAGTCCTGTGCCATTTGTATGAAATAATTCCCTCCAAAGACTTAGCAAGTCATGAAGAAGCTTTGCATCTGCTCTATTCCACTTGCAGAGTTTTGCGGATTTCAGGAAGACTCATTATTCTGCAAAGAAACAAATAATCAATACATTTGTCATCTTTGTCCTGGGGAGGCAGTTTTGCCAGGAACAATACCAACCTAGATGAATCAACCAACTGGCCCATTGTGGTCAGTTTTCTATGCTCCAACTCTGTCAGTTTCTCTTTTTCTCCTGTGATTCTTTAAAAGAAAAATCAGTTTTGTCCCTAATAAATTTATGAACAAATTTGCCAAGTTTTCATAAACACTTGCCTCAAAACAAAACAAATAACAGTCTCAGTCATCTGCACTGGTTGTATCTAAGTGGTAAAACTATTCCAAATATGTTTGTTATTGTTGTCGTTGCGTGGCATCAAGTAGGTTTCAACTTATAGCAACTATGATGGGACATCTTTAAGCAATAACCTTGAGTTGTTAACAATCCTTCTCGGGTCTTGCAGACTCAGGACTGTGGCTTCTTCGATAATATCAATTCACCAGTAATGCGGTCTTTTCCTATTGCCTTCTGTCTTTCCTGGCATTATCTTTTCAAATGACTCACGTCATCTCATGATGTGTCCAAAATGCTTTAGCCTCAGTTTTGTCATTTTGGCTTCTAAGGAGAGTTCCAGCTTGATTTGCTCTGAGACTCATTTATTTGTCTTTATGGTGGTCGATGGTATCTGTAGAACTCTCAGCAGTAGAACAGAACAGCATCACATTTCAAATGAATAGTTTTTTCTTTTCTCTTCAGTTTTCTTCAGTTTCTAGCTTTCACATCCACACACGGAAAGTGAAAATCATATGGCATGGATGATCCTGACTTTGGTATTAGGATAGTCATTTATTTATTAGTTACAACATTTAATATCACCAGTTAACAAAACATTCTTTGGGTACTTTCTTTCTCAAAAAGCGTTAACTACTTTAAAAAGCAATGGGACAAGAAAGAAAACATTCAGAGATAAAGTTTTAAAACCATGACAAAAATTATTTTTATATTAGCAAGGCCTGGTAAAAAGAAAAGATCTGTGGCTGATGCCAAAAGTACGCACCAGGTGACCTTCTCCAGCAAGGGAGACAGACTGAAACCAATATACTGACTTACAAATGCAATTCATTCATTGCATTTCATTCTCCCTTTGGGTGGTTGCTTTTCAGTGGACTAAATCCAACTCTTCCTCCCAACTAGACCCAATGAATTAAAGAAAACTGAGTAAGTCAGCAGTTTTATATAAGGGGTTTTCTCCTTGTTAGATTAACAAATGGACTTAGGCTCTTGTTTTCAACATATGATGGGACGTACATAATAATGCATCATATCCCAAGAAACATGATGGAACTTTTACCAGGCCGTACGCCTCCACACCTTCATGTGGTTCAATTGGTGGAATATAATTTAATTGGCAAGATATATTAATTGGCTTTAATATAAAATGTACCCTGATGTGACTTAATGGCCATGCTGTGCAAGAGGAAAAAGCTGGCCTAACAGATGCACTACAAAATAGGTCAGACATCCTCTCCAGGCATAGCCAGGTCATAATCAGGAAATCACCAGTAACTCTAGAGATAACAGGCTCAAGCTAACATTAACAACTCTGCCTCTTGAACAAAACAATTGAGATGTTCTCACCAAACCGCTGATTGTTTCAACCCTTCTTCCCACCAACCTGTAAACCTCTGCATTGTCCTCACACCTGTCCAACCGTTACGGAGCTATCACAATGTCCATTATTCCTTTATCACCCAATGCTAAGATTGTTTAACCCATTCCAGACCTCATTGTCCACTCTGCAAACTCATAGAATTATAGAGTTGGAAGGGACCATCCAGTCCAACCCCCTGCCATTTAGGAACACACATCAAAGCATTCACAGCATACGGTCATCCAGCCTCTACTCTTGAATTGAGGTGCCCAGAACTGGACACTATTCCAAATGAGGTCTAACCTATGCAGAATAGAGTGGTACCATTACCTCCCTTGATCTAGGCACCATACTCTTATTGATGCAACCAAGAATCGTGTTGCCTTTCTTGGCTGCCTCATCACATTGCTGACTCATGTTCAGCTTGTGATCTACCAAGACTCCTAGATCCCTTTCACATGTACTGCTGTCCAGCCACGCATTCCCCATCCTATATTTGTACATTCCATTTTTTCTGCCTAAGTGTAGGACTTTACATTTCTCTCTGTTGAAATTCATTTTGTTAGCTTTGGCCCAGCTTTCCAATCTGTAAAGGTCATTTTGAAATTTGATGCTGTCCTCTGGAGTATTAGCAACCCCTCACAATGTGGTGTCATCTGCAACTCAAGGTGACAAAACATTGATGGAAGTCAGGACAAACGCTTAATATCTTGGTCAGGTAGGGTGAATAGAGGAGGTCTTTGTAGGATAAGATTGTGGGGTGGTCTCTGATTGCTCAACAATCTGGGCAGCTTCGCCTTCTATTGTATTTGGATGTGCATGTAGCCTGAGGTCTTGAATGGATTATCACAAATCCATTGGGTTTTCCTGCATAATCCTCCCTGAATTTATGACCTGACCATGTCTAAAGTCAGCCTGACCTGGCCCTCTTCTGGCCTGCATGCCTTTGACCATGTTTTCCAGCCATTAATATGTTCACTTATGAAAATAGTACATCCTGCAGAATTGGGTGTAAGGTATGGTAACGCAGTTTCAGAGGAAGGCAAAGGCAAACCTTCTCTAAACAAATCTTGCCAAGAAAACTCCATGATAGGTTCACCTTAGTGTTGCCATAAGTTGGAAACAACTTAAAGGCTCACAGCAACAACATCTATAGTAAGAACCAACAAATCAATGTAACAAGAGAGACTTTACTAAAAGTCAGCTTCTGGGTGCCTTTCTATCTTGGCCTTGTCTATCCTTACCACCCACAATCTGAAGTGCCAGTCATTAAGTAATGTCAGCTTTAACTGCAGAAAATAAGAAGTATTCCAGCAGAATGAGTTGGTGTACAAGGGTAGGGACTCTGTGACTACTTCTAACTTTGTTTTGATGTGTTACAAATGTTTCTATCCCACCTTTTTAGTAGAGACCATTCAAGTGCCAGAGAACTCCAGATGCAATGAAAGGTTAGTTTTCTACTTGTGAGTCTTGAGCAAGACTAACCTTATGCCATAGTTTTGTACTTAACAGAGTGGCTTGGCCATGGAATGTCTTCAAAATCAATCAAGAGATGTCACACCAAAGAGAGTTATGCATGTAGCACATTTGTAGTGAGGTATAGGGCCAAACTAACTCCTGGTACAACATCCAACTCACTGGGGAGTTAGTTGTAAATCAGATTGTGGTTTGGCCCTTAGATGAGTGTTGTAAAGGCAGATACCTGCTGTAAAATACATGCCAAGCCTTGCCATAAATTTCAACAAAACCAGTATGAATTTTTCTTTAATCAGCATGTGCCACCTATACTGATGCAGACCAGAAGTCTTTGCAAGTTGGATGGATGGAGGCTGTCTGTTCTGTCTGTAGTGTGAGACAAATTGCCAGGGAGAGGGCTATAAATGGCATGCATGTATCAATGCACTTCTTTCAGAATGCAATTTAGATGCTAATTGATGCTAATTTGGCTCAGCCCTGGTGCAACCTGGGTTGCACTGTTTCTGCAGACATTAGAATATTGCTAAGGGGATGATGATTGGAAGTTATGTGTAGCCTAATGAATCTGAGGCTTGGGAGCAATTCAGTTTATAATGCCATGTTTGTTGGCCTTCTTTGATTATTGTACTTGCTTCCTAATTAGCGATAGGTATAATCAACAAAGACTATATGAAACAAGTCTTCCAATGGACCCATGTCTTGCTGGGATGAGTTTCCCTTTCTCAAAGCATGAGGTTCACAGGCAGTCATCTTCAAGTAAAATTTGTAATTCAAGTACTCATTATGAGCCATCATAGCCATGATCCCAAGGAGAATCAAAAAATGTAGACAGCTGTGTTGATTCATATGCACCAACCAATTCGAGCAGTTGTCATGTCTACCAGCAGCAGGTCATTTGTAGAACTAATGGCTCTAAAATGACTATTCAATGCAATGGGCTTTAACTGCCCATTCAGGTCACCAGTGTAACCCAGAAATGGGCAAAGCAGAGGATTTGTGTGCCATACCTCCCTGTTTTCCTCTTCTTGGATGTTAATGGACTTCAATCCCCCCCCTTTTTATTCTGAAACTGGAAGTAAGCAGGATACCATTTCTGGTCTATTTCAAACCCAAAAGAAATGTAAGAGAGACTGAAATAGTATTAAAATGGATAATCGCCTAAAAATCACCCCCCCGGGAGGCTTCTGATTGTCCACTTTTAGGCTAAAAGGAAAAGAAAACTCTATAGGAGCTCCATGGGAATTATTTGGGAGGCCACAGAGAGGAGCTTGGTACAATGCATGTGGTTCCTGGTGAAACCCAACTAGCACAAAGACATGTTTGAATCTAGATAAGTTCAGATGAAAATAACAGTAAAGTCCTGCTTTTCCACTGTAGTGTTTGAGGATTAATGTAAAACTTGGACCATTTCAATGAAACCATGTGCTTTTTTCCTTTTTAATCCTACAACCGGAGATCTCTGGGAAAACAAGCTGAGTCATAGGTGGCCTATGAAATAATGATAATAACCACTGGAATTCTACATTGGCTACTTAGTTACATATGCAAAACTAAGTAAAGTCTCTTGGTTTGACCCTGTCCCCTAAACCCACCTTAATAGCCAGCAGTTGCATTGGGTGAAGGGAGTCTGTTCAGTGACTGATTGGGATGTTCCCTCCCACCAATCGTAAGGTTGCCATAGGGGTCAGCTTATAATTGTTACAGCCTCATTTGCTGGTGGAAGAAGTCTGGAAACACGATGCTCCTTGTGTCTTGATTGGCAGTGGAACAGACCTTGTTTGTCAGAGGCAGCTGCTGGCTGTTAAGGGGGGCTGGGAGGCATTTATGTATTCTTATTGACCGCAGAGAAGATATGGATCTGTAATTCTACATTATGGATCTGTAACTGCAATACAAAATGCCCACCACCACTAGTAATAACAATAAAGAAATAGGTGATGGAAGTGTGTCTAGCACTGGGTATAGGAAGCCATTGTGGTTGTAACAAAGTTTGGCTCTTAGTGGTGGCAGCCATTGGTTTTCTGCTTTATTTTAGTCAGCAGAACTGATGTTCTTCTTCTCTGAATGTACAGAAATCCTATGAGACCACAATTATATATATGAACTAAAAAGCACATTAACGTCAACTCTACAAACTCAAATTTAATTATGTGCAGAAACAATCTGGTGGCAAACAACAAACACATTCAAAAACCACAATCTGTTCACCGATAAAGAAGGCTATGTATTTATCTGATAATTTACTCACTATGAGGAAGTTGGCGGGCATCATTGGTATAACAAGGTTGACTGTAACAATTGTGTAATGGTGCTTTTGATTAAAGGGTCTGAGAGCACAGTTGGCTCTCTTGATGTGTGTGAATATCATCTCCATACTAAGTGAAACAGCAGGGTCAAATTCTTCTGGGCTCCATGCCAAGCTGTTGGCCTCAGTTACCACCACAGGACTGTGTGTGCATGTGTGTGTGTGTGTGTGTGCTGAAGCATTTATAAAAAGTAGAAAGGAAAAGCTGGGGCTTATGTCATCTTGGGGAAATGAACATAAAATACTACTGGGTCAACTCTCCCAGCTGGCTCAGGTGGAGATGAAGTTACAAAGCAATGGTTGTCATTCTGCTTAACACTCTATGTGGCTGGCCAGGAACTTCTCAAGAGGAAGATCAGTGTGCTTCTAGTCTGATTCTGAGAAGCACATCATCCTGTACAGCTGGATCAGGCTGGCATGCAAATATATTCCCCATCTGATTAATGGAAATCCAGAAATAGGTTAACTATTATAAGGATAAGGCCATCAACCTCTGATAAGCCTAGGGGGTTATTAGGAACATAGCATGTTTAATGGTAGCATTCCTTTACAGCAAGGATGGGGAATGTATGGTCCATGGGCTGCATGGTCCCTCACCATTTTTGTGGCTTCAGAAGTTCTCTCCCTTTGTGCACCATGTTTGGATTAAAAAAAATAATAGGAGGGGATATTAAAAGGAAATCTGATCAATTCTAGTGGGAGGGGGTAGTGCAGCCTGCCTGGGTCTGGTCTGGGAGATGCAAAATTGCCCCCAGGCCTTCTGATGTTGCCCACTTCTTTATCCAGAGGTAGTAGAGAAGCACTTCTGGCTGATTCAGTCCCCACTGAGATGGTTGTCTGAAGGAGTTAGGACTGGTCTGCCTCTTAGTAATTCAGAGGATACTGCCTTTCGAATTAGATTTCAGGGAGCTCACAGTCAGCTCTGCAGGAAAGGCAGGGCTTACAGGGTCACAATGCCAGAAAATCTTGATTAGCAGGGATAGTGGCATCATTTGGCATCCCCCTTCAGGATTTTCTTGTTTCCTATGAATCTGAAGTCCTTACTCTAACTGGTGAAATGGGTTTTCTCAGTGACAGTCTCTTGTCATGAGCTATTGCTGTTGCTAACCCAATAGTTCTAGGGTTGCTAGTCTTGAATGATCTATTAAGATCCTTGGGGATAGGTCTATGGAGACTCTCTGTAACGTGGACTTATATTCCAAAATTTACCACTGTAGTACTGTCAGAGAACATAGGAACAGAAGACATCCAGAATGACAATACCGGATGCAGTGTTAAACACTAGTCACAACCAACAAAACTTCAAATGCCTGCATGAATGAAAATGTTTATATATGTTGGTTATCTAATTGATAGCAATGTAGACTGGATGTAGACCTTCTGGGAGAGTGTATTGTATGAAGGATCTTTTGTGTTTTAATGATCTGTGACTGTGTAATAAAGATTGGATTGGTTTAAACAAGAGTTATAGGTCCTCTCTATCAGGCTATTTACATCACAGTTTAGGGGGTCTCAGGTAGTCCTAGTATTGATTTAGTTCCTTCATTTTTATGGGAGGAGAAAGTGTGTCTCTCTGCATAGATGGGAACAAGGTTTACATGTGACACGTTGTCATGGATGCTGATTATTTTATTTGGGGCAAAGATAAGTAAAGAAAAAAAAAGTGTGACTTTCACATACAGCACAGCATCCCGTTGTTGTGATACAACAAGTTTCCTCACTCATTCAGTTGTACTTTCTATTGCTCATTGTACAAAAAATGTATCCTGTTTCTGGTTGCCTAAACAGAGTTCTATAAGTGTAATTATCTCACATGGGCCTAAATCCTAGTATTAGTCCCAACTAAAAGGAAAGTCATTGAATCAGTGGGATTTCTCTGTGTGTTGACTCCTCAGACAATGGTTGATTCAATGGATCTGTTCTAGTTGGGACTAATCAACATGATGTTGGCCAGGCCACTCCTCCTTTTTTGGGTGGTACATAACTATACGTCAATGCTTTCAATATACTGTTTGATTCATTGGGTTTTCAGAAACGGTCACTGTACATTCCCAGGTGCACAACAGAATAATAAGCAAGCACACTGGCAGATGTGAAATTGGTTGTGAAATGTCAATATTCGGTACAAGAGTAGTCTGGCACAACTACCATGTAAATGCTTCAGTGTAGGTTTATACTACACAAGCATGACCTAGGAACATGTAAAGTGTAAAGAGATATCGTTGAATACCAAAGTCAGGATCATCCAGCCATGGTATTTCCAATATCTATGTATGGTTGTGAAAGCTGGACAGTGAAGAAAACTGATCAGAAGAAAATGTACTCTTTTGAATTGTAGTGCTGGAGGAGAGTTTGGGGATACCATGGACTGGCAGAAGAAGAAGAAGAAGAAGAAGAAGAAGAAGAAGAGGAAGAAGAGGAAGAAGAAGAAGAAGATCAAATAAATGGATCCAAGAGCCTGAACTGTCCCTAGAAACCAAGATGACTAAACTGACACTGTCATACTTTGGGCATATAATTAGAAGATACAACTCATTAGAAAAGACAAAACAGTAGTCCCCACCCCCCACCCCCACCCCCTGTTATTTGAAGTTTTGCTTTCTGTGGTTTCAGTTACCCGTGGTTTTCTGTGATCTGAAAATATTAAATGGAAAATTACAGAAACAACCAATTCATAATTTTTAGATTGCATGCCATTCTGAGTAGTGTTATGAAATCTCGTGTCCCACTCCATTCTGCCCAGCACATGAATTTGTCCAGTGTATCCACACTGTATATGCTACCTGCCCATTAGTAGCTGTCTCATTTATCTGATCAACTATCACAGCATTGTAATGTTTGTGTTCAAGTAACCCTTATTTTACTTAACAATGCCCCCAAAGTGCAAAAAGAGGCATGTATGTACTACATAGGGGGAAAAAATGTATGTACTACATAGGAAAAAAAAAGTATATATACGGTTCAGTACTATCTGCAGTTTCGGGCACCTGCTAGAGATCTTGGAACGTATTCCCCATGGATAAGGGAGAACTATTGTAATGCCTGGTAAGGTAGAAGACAGTAGGAAAAGAGGAAGGCTGCATTACAAGTGGATAGACTCAAAAGATTTCTGCACTAGAGTGGAGGAGCGTTTCGCTGCGTTTTATAAGCGGTGTTTTTTACTCCAATGTCCTCCACTTTCTATCGAAGAAAAGCAGAGGAAATCATTTGTAGCTTCCACATGTCAATTCCCCTGGAATTCTTATTTCTCTCCCTCAGTCCACTCTGCCACTGCTGATTGGTCCATTTAATGCCCACTTCTGTGGTGTGAATCGATGTAGTGCTTCCGCATGTAGGAAAAAACGCTGTGAACCATTTTGGCTGATTTGCCTTGGAGTTTTTCTGTTTTTACATTACACCGGTTTCCCAGTGATGTGAACCTCTTTAAGAGCTAAACATGTGTGAAACGAACTACGACAGAATGACATCAAACCAGTTTGATGTGCGGAAGTATTTGAGACACAATGACGCCACAGCATTGTATCTCCCTTGTGCGGAAAGGGCATCAGTTATGGAAGCCACAGACCTGAGTTTACAAGATCTGCATTGGGCAGTTGATAGCCGTGTGACTTTAGAGGTCTCTCCTTCATAGGTTCACCATAAGTAAAATGTGACTTGTTGGCAATTAACAAGAAATGAAGCCACAAGGTGTGTATTTTTTCCATATACCAATGGTGTGGGGAAGAAAAAAAATCTGTAATTAAGCCTCAGGATTTTTGTTCACCACATTCATTTGTGCATCTGAGAGAAGTGATTGTTTCTGAGCAATCCTTTTAAACATCAGATTTCACAATTTTTCACTTAAAGCAAACTATAATGTACAATTAAATTTTAAGAAAATCACCTTTTTTGCCTCCTATTAACTGTCAAGTTTCAGAGAGGGGGAGTTGTTAAGATGCTACAATGAATGATCCAAAAAAAGGGTGTTTTTTCTTCTACATGAAAGCCTTGGCTAATAGCAGGTAATAATAATCCCGTGTGTCTCTTATTGTTAGCTTTCACTGCAAAAAGCCACTCCATTTGCCCTCCAATCACTCCTTTATTCATTCTTGGGAGAAAATAGGTCCTATTGAGGCATGTTGGATTGTGGTGTTAATTATGTTATACTTTTAATGCAATGGGGAAAGATAGCAGGTGGATAAATGTTCTCTTTGGCTCTTAATAAGTAAATGTAATACCTGATCATTATGTGTTTATGCAGAAAGAGGCCAAGACCCTTCTTTAATTATATTTGCAGTTTCATTTTTTTTTCATTGCTCTGTCAATGGAAATCAAAATAGTTTCCTTTCTAAATGTTTCACTCAGATGAAACTGAGTGAGCACTTTCTAATGGGTCAGGTGTAAGGTCATTCCTGTTGATGCAGCATCTCACTTATTCTTAGAGTAGACCAATGGAAATCAATGGAAACTAAGTAATGATAACCTTAGATCCCATTGAGTTCAATATATCTGGTTGAAGTATGATTAGAATCATAGAATCATAGTGTCGGAAGAGACCACAATGGCCATTGAGTCCAACCCCTGCCCTGCCCTGGAGGAACACGCACTGAAAGCACTCCCAGCAAATGGCCATCCAGCCTCTATTTAAAAACCTCCAAAGAAGGTGACTCCACCACACTCTGAGGCAGCATATTTCACTATTGAACAGCTCTTGCTGTCAGGAAGTTCTTCCGGAGGTTTAGGTGAAATCTCTTTTCCTGTAGTTTGAATTCATTGCTCTGCATCCTTGTCTATGGAGCATCAGAAGACAAGCTTGCTCCATCTTCAACATGATACCCCTTCAAATACTTAAACATGGCTATGGTGTCACCTCTTAACCTTCTTTTCATCAGGCTAAATATTCCTAGCTCCCTAAGCTGCTCCTCACAGGGCATGGTTTCCAAATCCTTCACCATTTTGGTCACCCTCGTCTGGACATGTTCCAGCTTGTCAATATCCTTCTTGAATTGTGGTACCCAGAACTGGACACAGTATTCCAGGTGAGGTCTAAGCAAAGCAGAATAGAATAGAATAGAGTGGTATTATTACTTCCCTTGATCTCAACTTCTATTGATGAAGCCGAGGGCTTTTTTTTTGTTGTTGCCACACCACTGGCTTTTTTAGCTGCTGCTGCTGCAGCATCACCACATCGCAATTATGCCTTGATCCAATCCATTGTGTAGCTCCAGACATTCTTGTGAACTTCCAATGGCTAGGAAGAGGCATGCAAAATTTTTTTAGGTGTATCAGGTTTATATAGTAAAATTAACAGCACCCAATGGAGAAGTGAGAACATATCTGTTCAGGTACAATTTGTCCTCGTGAATAATCATTACAAAGAGAACGTGGAAAAGTTACGTGTTAACTAGTGGTTTGGGGAAGAGCAATCCAAAAAATAACATTCCAACTTCTGGTCATGATGGGCAGTTTTGGTGAATATTTTGCTGCTTGGTGATCACTGTTGATCATACCATTGGCTGTCACTTCTGCTCACATTTCAAATAGCTTCTCTTATAAACTGCAATTTCCTTTTAATTACGTGCAATTGAGATACTGATATTAATGGCTTTCAGGGTCCTGAATCAGACATTCTGACATAATGCAAAGAAATCAAAATATTTTGATAACCTAATGTCATTATCATATAGTCTGTCAGAGTGATTGGCAGATGGAAACCTGCTTCCACAATGAGAAGTATGTTCATTTTCATAAATCCTGTAACTTTCCCAAGGTAAGTTAACTTGATCTCTGGATGAACGAGCCCTGGGTGCATCCAGGACCCATGTCTGTTTCTATGCACTCAGTGATTCGTGGTAGTATAAATCAAAGGTGGATATAAATCAGGAAACAGTCACTGTGGTGTAGTGGTTTGAGTGTTGGGCCATTTCCACACTAGACTGTTATAGTGCTAATATTCCACTTTCAACATCCTATGGAACCCTGGGATTTGCAGTGTAGGGAGGGGAATAATAGCATTATAACAATCTAGTGTGGAAATGGCTCTGGATCAGGACACTCTGGGACACCAGGATTCAAATCCACACTTGGTAGATGGAAACCTACTGGGTGATCTTGGGCAAGTCATGCTCTCTGAGCCTCAGAGGAAAGCGAAGGCAACCCCCTCCAAACAAATCCTGCCAAGAAAACCCTATTATAGGTTTGTCTTAGGGTTGCCATAAGTCAGAATTGACTTGAAGCCACACACATAATATCATTCTGTAGCTATATTGGCTAGGGCTGATGGGAGCTGTAGGCCCAAATCATCTAGGTGGCCACAATTAATCTTCCTTCTAGAAATATATGTCAATCAGAATAAAATGTACGGCCAGAGTTCTGTTTTTGTCTTACGCAGGTGTTAGTTCCTCTATGGAAGTGAGTGCTCGTTTGGTCAACTGCAGATTATGGAAGTAAAGTTGCACATCTGGTGCCATTACGTGTGGCTGTACATTGCACATGGTTGCACATGGTGCATGGATGTACCTGTGCATTACATATGGATGTGCATTGCACATGCTTGTGCACAGTGCATGCACATTTGGTTTCACATTTGGTTGTGCAGTGTCAGAATTTGCAACTGAGGCAGTGTTTCTCAACTACCTCTCAGCCTAAGAGGAAGGCAAAGGCAAATGCCCTCCAAACAAATCCTGCCGAGAAAACCTCATTATAGGTTTGTCTTAGGGTTACCATAAGTCAGAAATTACTTCAATGCACATAGCAACAACTGCAACAACTGAAATAGCAATAGTGAATTTCATCTTATTTGCTTTTGGAATCACTGAAATACAAGCTATCCTTTCCTCTACTGTGTTTTAAAAAATGTGTTGTTCTAGAGGAGGTGGTTTGTTACTTTGCTGTTTCTCTGCTGACGAGACTGAGGATGGCATTCTGCATTGTCTCTTGACCACAGTTAGTGGCAGCAATTTCCTCTCTCATCAGCTAGAAGTGCATATACCATCCTGGACCGTTCCCACCGGACTGCCACCCAGCAGAGCAGAACACATTTAAATGAAAGTAACAAAATGCGAAGCGCCATCCAATTTGTTAACATCACTGGGCTTCTTTTTGCACAGCCCCGCCAATCTATTGGAAGTTCATTTGACTAGCCTGGATCTAGAGAGTGAGTGGAGGAAAATGCAATTAACTTAATGTATCCCTAGCAGAATGACAAGGATAAAGTAAATGAGAAGGGCAGGGAGGAGGGGGTTGGGATTAGAACCCACAAATACCTTTCTTTGCTGAATCCAGGATACAAAACCTTATTCACTGATGTATCCTCTCCCCAGGCATTTTCGAGAGCTCGGTACTGGTATAGCATAGTAGCCAACAGTGCGATACAGATGGATGAATCAAATAAGAATAGGTGAATCAATCTGTTGCCCACTCTATGCCATGTACGTGTCTAAGTCCATCCTGGTCTGTTTTTGCATTAATCCATTATTTCAAAGGTAGAACATGAAAATATATAAAGTTCTTTCTTTCAGACATCATGTAACTGTGGGTCTTTCCGCACTACACTGTTACAGTGCTGTTATTCCACTTTCAACATCCTGTGGAATTCTGGGGTTTGTAGTTTACTAGGCCAAAGAGCTCTTTGGCTGAGAACTCCAATCGCCCCTACCTAAACTGCAAACCCCAGGATTCCACAGGATGTTGAAAGTGGAATAATAGCATTATAACAGTATAGTGCAGAAAGGCCCTGTATAGACTTACACTATGAAAGCAGGTGGCCGACAAGTGTCTTACTTTTGAAGTGTAATTTCATTGCCTCATGAGTGGGCAAAACTACTGGACATGGTCTTTGTTTGCTTCCCCAGGCCACCACCAGGCACACAAAGTCATCTTGAGCTCCTATATCTCCAAACTGGGGAAGGTATAAATCTGTTAAATTTCATTAAAAAAATATTCTTGGATATCTTCAGGAATGGTGAGTATTCTGAAAACACCCTCCAATTGCCCCCAGGCTGGCCAAAAATGACTGACACTGGAAACTGGTGCTAACTCCTGGTTTCAGTTCATCCAAATCTGATTTTCAAGTGGGTGTGGCCCACTGGGAGGGCATGGGGTAAATGTTGCCCCCATGCCTGTCACAATCTCTCGGCTCTATGGTATACCTTCATTACCCTAGAAGTTACTACTTACAAGTAACTAATTTACTTGTGATTTGTTACTCTCAGGCTCTGCTTCAACACTTTAAAATAAAAATAATAATCTACTGATTCACAGGAATGTGTGAACCGGCACTTTGTAGAAGATCTAATTTTCTGCATCAAACCTTTCTTTCATGACATGGCAGGTGGTTCATGAACTCTCCCTCCTTCTCTGGCTTTCCCAGCAAGCCTTCCATTTATTTCAAATTCAGTGTGCCTGTTTCACAAAGATACAAAGCCTGTCTGAAATATAGATCATTGGCATTCATTCCCTGCAAGGCCATTACAAATGACTTGGTGATGATAAGGCAGCCATTCTCATCCTGTTTAATGTGTTTGACCATGAAGGGTGCATGTAACAGAATGCACGATCTTTGCATTTTAACAGACTGCATTTAACATAAAATATGTTCCTCCTCCTCACAACTGCATATACTGTCCACAATATAAAAGATGAAAATGGGAAAGAACAGGCAGTATCCCTTTTCTCGTAACAAGGATCAATGCTGAAGGCTCTATATTGTCCTCTGTATCTTATATCCATTCATGTTGCAATAGCCTGTCCTGCTCAGTTTTAAAAGCCTGAGAGGTATATGTCCTCTATATTAAAGATAAAACTCTAAATACCCTGTGTATGTATGTGCCTCCAAGTCTCTTGTTTTGCTTTTCATATCTGATCATCAATTCTCTCTTTTGACTTATGAAAATCCCATGGATTTCGTGGGATTTTCTTAGGGAAGGAATACTCAGAGGTGGTTTTGACAGTTTCTTTCTCTGAAATATGGCTTACAGCACCTGATATTCATTGGCGGTCTCCCATCTGAGTATTAAACAGAGCTGATCCTACTTAGCTTCCAAGATCAGGTGGGATCTGATGAGTTCTTATACTTATATTGATGTCAGTAGACCATAACATATCTTACCAGCATACTAAGGCCCTTTGCACATGTTGGGGGGGAAACGGGTGAAAACGCTCAAAAACGGAGCTTACCTCCAGCCGGGTAAGTCCGTCGCCACGTGGAGCAGCGCGAGCTCGCTGCTTCACACTCCTCCGGTGTCGCAGATGGCAGCTTCTGGTTGGTGGAGGCTCTCCACTAACCGGAGAAGTTCGCCAGCTGGAAGCCCACCCCCGGCAGATCTGCAGGCACGCACTTGTGCGCGCCTGCAGATCCACTTTAGAGCCGGGCGACGGAGCAGCACGGGGCTGCGCGCTCCGTGCTTTTTAAAAACCTCTAAAAAGAGGTTTTTAAAAAACACAGAGCCCGGCTAGTTCCGGCCGCTCCTGAGTGGATTCTGGTGTGAAGCTACTAAAAGTAGTCCACGCCAGTCCACTCTACGGTGTAGACGACCTCCGTGAGAGGTCGCTCTACACCGTTCCCCCCCCACATGTGAAAAGGGCCTCTGTGAGAGGCAACGGGAATACTAATCTGTGTTTCTTTACATGCATATGCACTAGGGCCAAAGGACAGCTACCTCCTATCAGAGACTGAACTTTAGGCATCTGGAGATCATAATTAGAATAAGTTTTACATAGAGCTTGACACAGTGTTTGGAAATAATTAAACAATGGTTGAAAAGCATGATTTTCACATCTTGAGAAACTGAGAAGATTCTATGGAATCCTGGGGTTTGCAGTTTAGGGAAGGGTCTTTAGAATTCTCAACCAGAGAGCTCTTGGGCCTGGCTGGTTGCCATGGAGATGAGGTCTAGCAGCAAGGAGGAGGGCAGTGTATTCCCTCAGGAACCCAACCTCTGCATGTTAATAACTCTGAATACAGATTGGATTGGAGAATATGGGGAAAAGTTACAGGTAGTGGATAAGACAGTTTGGGGAATTAGAGACACAGGATCTCAAATCTTTCTAACAAGTATTACGTATGAGAAAATAAAATTCTGGGCAACACTGGGTATATACGTTAGTGATCTATATGCAGGGGTTTCATCAAACATCTTATTTCTACATGTAAAAATGTGGTTCTTTACATTTTTCTGAAAATGAATGTATTCATACTTTAGAATATAACTAGTTTGATCCAGGAGACCATCTGATCCCCAGAAAAAAGCTTTATTATATTGTCCTTGGACTGATTTTGCTTGATTCCTCTCCTTTTCCTTAGGGCCTTTTCACAGTACACTGTTATAGTGCTATTATTATACTATCAACTTTTTATGGAATCCTAGGACTTGCAGTTTAGGGAAGCGCATTTAGAATTCTCAACTAGAGAGTTCTTTGGCCTCAATAAACTACAAACCCCAGAATTCCATAGGATGTTGACAGTGGAATTATAGCTCTATTACAGTGTAGTGCAGAAAGGCCCTTAGATTTGTCCATGTCTTCCTCCCAGTTGATATCCATTTGCTGATATAATTCAGTTTGCCATTTGGATTCAAAAGAATGAGCTCTTCCAAGGAGAAGGATCCCTGGAACCAAAATATTTTACTTTACTTTCCTGGAAATCAAAAAAGTTATCTTACAAAGCCACGTGTCAGGGGAGGTGTGTACAAAGTGTGATCCCATTCCAGCTGCTGGAATCATTAGCATAGCAAATCTTACACAGAAGTGTTTCTGACTTTTACATTAATAACACAAATGATAATCCTTACATAACCTGTGGATCTATCACATGACCTCCTTCTTTTGTGAATTGAATGAAATCTTTTTCTAACTCGATGTTCTGAAGAAAATTCTTGATTCTAAGCTGCTTTCTTTCTTCTTCCCTTTAGAAAAGGAGCGTAGCATACAACTGCCTCCCCCTATTTCCCTCCAGAATGGCTTGGCAAGTTTTCCATGTCTTCAAAGAATGTACAAGATAAAAAAGGAGGACAGCAGAATCATGCAGCTGAGGTTTTTCCACCTCCCTTTTTTTTTTTTTAAATGACATGACCAAAGGCAAGCAGGTTATACACTTGTGTGACGCACATTGGTTTAATAAGTTACGTGTCAGAAAGTTTTCTTCTTCCTGTCTTTTTGGACAGGCAAATGCATTAAAATTCAACAAGGAAAACTTCTGGGTCCCAAGTATTGATACACTTACAAAGGTTCAGGCAATTGCTCATATCAATGGAACTTCTGTTTTGGCATGTGATTCAGCTTGTACCTTCATAGCTTTATAGCTTGACACTTAAGGGAAGGACTGTGTCTATTAATAACACAAATGATAATCTGGCACTTCCCAGATTCAATCTTTGGCATCTCCAGGTAGGGTTGGGAAAGATTCAGATCCAAAAATCTTGGAGAGCTGCAGTCAGTCAGTTGCAGGGACCAGAACTCTAAGGCAGTAGCCTTTGTTCTGAGGGTTACTTCATATAGGAAAGAACATAGCCAATAGTGTAGCAGTCGAGGTTGAAATGAAGTCCTTACAGCCACCCATTACCCAAAGAGAATCCAAAAATGCAAGCAGCTTCTTGTTCCCCATCAACAAACCAATTCTATAAACTCCAGTTGTCCCAAATTTGAAGGGGCATTCCCAATTAATCCTTTGTTGTCCTGTCTTTCCAGCCCCTTTTAAAATATGTCAGTTTCTCTCTCCACTCCCACTATCCTTCTTTGTCCTCAGTTTGCTTCAGGTGCTCCAAATGGTGTGCAATGTGCAAAAGGTAGTTTGTACTCAATTGACTCAGCACAGGGGAAAGGAGAGGCAATGGTGGAATCTCACCATTCCCAGTAGGCTTGTGCAAAACCAAGCTGCTGCAGCCTCTCCTAGCTTGTATATTTTTCACAATTAATAACTTCTGACATCTTGACCACACTCCAGTGTTGCTTGGCCACATGTATTCTGGTTTTCACCTGTGAAATGTTTGAGGATATGCAATTCTGAAAGATTTCATCCTTATTAATGGCAGGGGTTTTTTTTGTTTTTTGTTTTGGTAAAACTAAGAAATTTTTCTTCCTTGTTCAAGACCAAGCCAGCACCTAATACTTTGCATAATAATAGGTAGTTCAGTAAAATGTACTATTTCTGGAGAAAATCCACCTTCCCCATAGCTTTTCTAAAAATTACATGCAGAGAAAAGAGTGAACTGAAGGGAGAGGTCAGAGTCATTGCCATCACTGCTAGCAACAAGAACAACAACAACAAATTCTGGTCCTTCAAGATTGTAAACCCTTCTTCAATGATATGTCAGTGATAGAATTACCATAGCACAGTAGTGGAATGCGCATTTCACATGCAGAAGGTCCCAGGTACAATTCCTGGAATTTCTAGGCAGAGTGAGGAAAAATGTCAGTCTGCAATCTGGAAGGACCATTGCTAGTAGGTGTGGTGAGGTGGAAAGCTCAATGCTCTGAATTAGTAGAGGCAGCTTCCCATGACAGTAAAGAGCCATTTATTCTATAGAATCTCTATGTATTCTTTAAACAAGGGCTGAGCACCTGTGGAAGGCTGGAAGCCACATTAACTTTCCAGAAGACCTTGGAATGGTGTAGCTCCCTGCACATGTAAACTTTTTTTTTTTTGGCCTCGGAATGCCCCCAGATGCCCTAGGGGGCATGGGAAAATTTTCGCCATCTTTTAAATACATTCCTGGCCCATTTTAGGCCCAGGAGAAAACTTTTTAAACAACAAGAAGTGAATGGAAGTTTGAAGAAAGGCCTCTCCTGGGCCTAAATTTACCAAGGCCTCCCTCAAATGTGGTAGACATGCCCTGATATCTCCAGAGGACATTTGGGGGATTTTTTAATCCCTGGAGGCATTAGGTGGATCCTGGTAGCCAAAGACTGGGCTGCACTGTGCCCACCCCTGCCTTAGGCCTTTTTTGCATGGCATTTGCCATGTGAAAGGGCCCCTTGAGCATCACGCTAATATGAGGAGCGGTCCACACGACACACTCACAATTGCGTGGTGCTCCAGGGTCTGGCAGGCACCGCTTGTACACTTTTTCATTTTTGGATTTGAGCCGAAAATGGTGAGTGATTGCGCGTCACTCTGGGGCCCCGCGCACACTTGCCGTGCATGCAGAGCTCCGGAGCCATGGCACTCGAGCTTCCTGCCCCAGTGCAGCCTGGGAGACTCCCAGGTTGTACTGTGGAAGGAAGAGGCGGGGCTCTCACACGAGCAGGCAGCAGCTGTGGAGCTGAAAGAACCGGGAAGCGAGAGCCACTCACTGGAGGCTGCTCACGTGATCCCCACACCCCAGCTTCGTCAAAAGGTGCGTTGGGGAAAGGGCCTTAAACTGTTTTCACCATATCTGTAGAAAGCAGCCTTGCATTATCAGCTCTAGTAGAGATAGACATGGGCCTGGTTCAACAGTCATTACTGTATGTATGTCTGTATGCAGGTATATAATTACTGTGCATTCCAAAGACAGATATGGGCTGTGCAGAAATTTGCTTGGACCTGCTGCAATGCTGTTCTTTAAGTCCATTCTCTTAGATCTCATTGAGTGACTGCATCAGTTCAATCACATGGTTGTCTGGTCTTCCATGTACAAAATTCTTGAACACAGAGAAATGGAAGGATGGGGAGAATTTTGTTTGGTCTATATTTTTAAACAAAGCAAACCTAATTTAGACCTTCCAAGTGCAGACACAGGGCTACGCCACACTTCCGCTGAATACTGAAATTGTGCAATCAATGGTGTATCTGCCAATGTGACTGCTGATTCTCCTAATGCGCAGTCAGAAATGCACTGTGGCTGTGATGGCAGTGAATAAAGTGGTATATTGAAGGCACTGTCAAATAGTTGTGTACTATGTTTAGCTGGATGCAGAGCTGTTTAGCTGGAAACCTGTTGGTTAGTCCCCACTAGAGTAAACCCACTGAATCTACTATTGAATGGTGGGTCAACATACTGGTAAATCCACTAAATTTATGGACATAGCTGAAATGTACAAATTAACAACATCAATTAGAAAAAAAATCACTGGTGACTTTTTAAATAGTCTGAAAACTTTTAGTTGACCTTTAGCAAGAAAAAGAGAATAATATGCTAACTGTAGGTTTTGATAATTAGTCTATCTGTGAAAAAAAATAAGCAGCAGAAGTATATGAATGGTACGTACAATTGGAGAAGTTACTCTACATAGTGATGTATAATCATCGTCAGGAAAGCTGAAAGTCAAATGTAAATTTCTTTTTCATTATTCTTTGCTATCTTTCTCTTTTCTTTACAATCTTTCTTTTTTCTTGCTTTCTTGTTTTTCTTCTCTCTGTTTGCATGCCTTTTGATATTTTACTGTATTGGAAAATGTTTAATAAAATTTACTAAAAAAAAAGTGTTGGTAAATCCAGTTGATTCAATGGCGCTCCTCTAATTGGGGCTAACAATAGGTTTTAAGCTCATGCGAAATGGTTACATTTGTGGAATTTTGCTTATGCAGCTATGAGTGGAACACATCTTTCATGTAATGGCCAAAAAAGTGTTTACAGGTGTGTATGACACCAACAAGAAATAGGTTGGATCACAGTTATTCTCCAGAATAAGTTTCAGCAGGTATTAAGGATTATTTTTTTAAAAAAATCTTATTCTTTATTGTGTCTGAAGAAGTGAATTGATACCCATGAAAGCTCATGCTAAAATAAAAATCAGTTAGTCTTAATGGTACTCTTAGATTTTTCGCCCTTCTTCCTCTCCTTTTCCTCTTCATTCTCATATATACACACACATACATATATACACATAAGTGTGTGTGTACTAGGGAAGGTATCATTCAAAAGTACATATATTAGGGGAGAATGGAGTAGAGTCCTCCCTCTACATTTGTGGGTTTGACCTTGGTGAATTTGATTACGTGCATTCCCTCCCTGTGCTTGGGCAAATGAGAAGGATATGCAGGGGCTGCCCTGGGTGGGAAAGCACATGCATGCCTTCTTTGCCTGTGCTGGGGCAAAAGGGAAAGGAATGGGAGTGGGGAGAC
Source organism: Cyclura pinguis (assembly GCA_030412105.1). NCBI lineage: Eukaryota > Metazoa > Chordata > Lepidosauria > Squamata > Iguanidae > Cyclura > Cyclura pinguis. The sequence continues at coordinate 123,916,330 of CM059604.1, read as the reverse complement.
TGGGGGAAAGCACACATGCGCCTTCTTTCTCTGTGCTAAGGCAAAAGGGAGCAGAAGGGAAGGGGAAACCCTGGGAAGGAAGATACATCCATGCTTTCCTTCCCTTCCACCTGGGCCAAAGACATGGGAATGGGAGAGGCAATGCAGAGAGGGAAAGCATATGTTTGCATTTCCTCACTTGCTCAGTCAGGCGGGGGGAGGTATTTGTTGTTTTTCAACTTTCACTATGGTCCTGCACCCCAAAACCTTGCAAAAGTGGAGGGGCCACTATTCTTATATGTGTGCATTTTGAGAAATTACATACAAAAATACATGTGAATTTTTGTGTAGAGTTTTTCATTTTAAAAATGTGGAACACTGATGTAGAAATGTGACAGAATGAACTTATGATTGTCCACCTGTGCTCATTAGTGACCATGCAATGTGGGGGAGTCTTGGAGTTGTAGAACAAAAAGTAACTTTTCCCAAACTCTGATTATGGCCCTTTTTGCACGCCAGTCCTGTTGCGAAATGGCCTCGGAAGCATTGCACGATTGTGAGGACTGTTCCACACGACGTCCTCACAATTGTGCAACGCTCCCAAGGCCATTCGGCGGTGATCGCGCGTTATATTATTTTCAGCTCATTGCCGAAAATGATACGCGATCGCACATCCCTGCCGTGCCCCACCTGCACTTAGCTTGTGTGCGGAGGCTCCGGACACGCAGCCATCACGCTTCCTTCCCCAGTGCAGCCTGTGAAACTACCTGGCTGCGCTGTGGAAGGAAAAGGTAGAGCGTTCATGCTTCCTTTCGGCCAGCACAGAGCTGGTGCAAAGGGGAAGCGAAGGGGACATGAGTGCCTCTCGCAAGAAGCTTCTCATGTCATCCCCTCGCGATGACACTGGAATGAGGTAAGGTGCAAAAAGGGCCTATGACAACAACAAATTGAAGCTATACATCTCACTAATTAATACTGGATTTAGAATATAGAAACAGTCTTTTTTTTTTTTTTTTGAGATATCCTCTGTTGTTTGGGAGACGATGACATTTTATAAAATCTGCTGCCTGCAGACAAAAGATAGCATTTTTTTCTCTTCAGGTGTCAGTGTGATAACAGTGATAATAAATCTGGTGTTTGAAGTCCTGAACATGAAAACTCCACAAAGAATATTCGCTATTTTTCTCCATGGGCTTTAAATAAATACACCTCTGAGAAAAACATGGAGTTGGCTTTGCAGCTAAGATGGTGCTGGGTTTGTCTGCGTGAGTGCATCATCACACCACTTCGAGCTGCATATGTGGGCCGCCCATCATTTATAGCTGCTGGAAACAATAATTTCCAGGACCTGCAATATACTTAGCCACAGGCTGTGACATTTTAGCAGTTCTTAGACTCACTAAACAAGTGAAGGCAGCAGTCTTTCCTTCACAAGAATACTTGTAGGACTGACTCAACTTCATGGAGTAGCAGCATTCCTAAGGGCATCATGGCAGGGCTAGACTGCTGTGTGAAACCAAGCTACCACATAGAGAAGAAGATTAGTCTTTTTTAAAGCTCACTTCCTCACTGAAATGTGAGTCAACTTCTCACCAAGTGTACCACAGATCCTCCCTCCTCATAATTAATATGGTTTTCAGGGTTTTTTTTTTTTTTTTTTTTTACCATCCCTGTTTCTTGATTATGTTGGAAAGAACTGGCCCATGTCCTTTTTTTAAAATCACCAACTAGAGAAATGACATAGAATCTTTGGAATTTACTTATGTGTTATCTCACCATTCAACAATTAATTTGGCAAGTCTACTCTAGTTGAGACTAAACCAACAGGATTTCAGCCACACAGTTTTTGCATTTTGGATAGGACGCCAGTCCTTTCAAGGACACACTTGATTCACCAGGATTGCAGAAAGAGCCATAGCACATTCCCTGCTACACACAGGGACAACAGGCAGGCACATCAGCAGATACAAAATTGGAAGTACCTGAGCCAAGGCTCTTACCGCAAAATGATGCCATCCCGGCATGAGAACACGTTGATGCTAGTCTGCAATGCACACCATCATATGATGTCGTTGCAGACCCTGTGCTGTTGTGTCCTCAGCCATTGCAATTGCACAATATGCCATTACCAGAAAAAGCCGGTAATGACCTCCTTCATGCAATGATTCCATTGGCTGCAGGCATGCAGGAAGGGCGGAAGCGCTATCAAGTGTTTCCTTCCTTAGTACAGCACAGGAAGAGGCCCGCTGTACTGTGGAAGGAAGAAGCATGTCCAAATGCTACCCATCCACCAGCAAACGAACAGTGTGTTGGGGAGTTTTCAGGTCCCAATCTGACCCTAGCAATGGCATCGCCAAGATTGTGACGGGATGACGTGGTATAGTGGCATAGTGCAGTAGCGGCCCAAGTCGTGAGCAGGGCCAACATCTTGGGCCTGCTCAAGATGTTTTTCTGTTTAAGAAAAAAGACCAGATGCTCCATCCTTCTCTTAATTCTGTGTCCAGAAGCAAACTGGCTTGATAGCTGAATTTTACTTCAACACTGCTGAAGAAACAGTGGTCTCCACTGGAGAAGGATATCTTAGGGAGAAGAGGACAAGACATGTGGCACACACAGCTGTGTTCTCCAACAGAAAAGAATGTCTGCCATTACAGCTATGGTCCTTTCCGCACTCTACCTTTTTGCAATGGCATACAGTGGGGATCCCAGCGTTGGCATTTACCAAGTGAAAGGGCGCCTGGAGTGTCGTGTGATTGTGAGGAGCGATCTACATGACGCACTCACAACCGTGAGATGCTGCAGGGGCCGGCAGGGGCCGATCGAGGACCCTTTTCATTTTCTGCTAGAAACTGAAAATGGTGCATGATGGCGCATTGCTCCCAGGCCCCGTGCGGACTTACCTGGCGTGTGGAGCCTCCGGAGCTACGCTAGTCACACTTCCTGCCCCAGTGCAGCCTGGGAAACTCCCAGGCTGCACTGCGGAAGGAAGAGACCGGGCTCTTGCGTGAGCAGGCAGCTCGTGTGGAGCTGAAGCAGCAGGGTTGCGAGAGCCTCTTGCTGGAGGCTGCTCGCGTGATCCCTGCACCCCAGCGCCGGAAAAAGGTAAGGTGCGGAAAGGGCCATAGTTTTACAGTAAGATCATATAATATTAGAGAATGCAGAGCAGTTATGGATCCATAAGTCTAGGGTACAAATCTGTGAGTGCAGTAGTGCATGCCATTCAATATATGCCACACACATGCACAGTGTAAAAACCTTACATGAATAGAATACAACACTTGAATAGAATTTCTGGCTTCTTTTATGTTCCGTGATTTACCTCTGTCACCCTCAAGTTGTGCGTTAACAAGTCTCTTTGTAATTGCTTTGCCTCAGAATTCCTCCTGAAATCAAGGCTTATCATAAATGTGATTTTTAAGAACCTCCAGAAGTTTATTGAAAATAAAATAAAGTAAAGCAAAGCAAAATAAAAGTTCCTGGGCAATCATAGAATAATTTCCTCCTTACTTAGATATATCTAGTGTCATGTGAAAGGAAATATAGTGATGTCACTGCTTATGATGACTGGCATCTTGTTGGTAACTTAGGTCCCTACTGCACCATGCCTCAATAGCATGTTGTTCTGTATCAATTCCAGCACGGCCATTTCCGTGTTGCTTCAGGGTTCCGAATGCTCTGTACTGCACAGGAAGCACTATCAAGCGCAAATGCGGAACCACCCAAGTGATGGGCCTGTGGCAGGAAAGGAGGCCATTCATTACCGGATTTTTTCTGGTAATGAAAAAGCACAGATTAGCAATAGAAAGGGACAGAAAAGGGACAACATCGTGTGGTAGGATGGGTCCTGGATCAGGAACAATGCATGGCTTTGCTGGGATGCTGACATTGTGAGGTAAGGGCCTTACACTGGTGAAAGTCTTGCATACATCAGGGAACTAATTTTGCAGCTGAGGTGTAGTGATGGTAGGGAGACAGCAGTGGAAGCCATCTTCATCAGCTTCAAGCAGCTGAGAATAGGCAGGGAATCTACATCTCCTAATGAGAAAAGCTTTTGCTGCTGTGCTCCCTGTTATCACAAGTGATTGTGACCCCCTTTCCTCTGCTGCTATGCCATCTCTATTGCTATTGTGACGTCATGGGTTTATATTTGAAAATGTTGTTTCCTTTATTGTATGTATATTAAAGTATATGGGAAGTAGCTGTTGGGAGCAGAGAGGAATGGGATGTTGAAGTGAATGCTGAAAACTACATATAACAATGTAAAGATTAGAAAAAACATGAACAAGAATGCATACGAATCTTCATGCAGACCTCCTTTTAATAAACTTAGCTACAAACTAATGCAAATATGCAGATAAAGAAACAGAGATAAACCAATCTGTGAAAATGAAATTCCTGAATTTCCTAATTTTGGGAATGCCTTTGCCATTTTTAGAAAAAAGCAATGATTTCCTTCATACGTCATACTAATCCATAGTTTCGAAGAAATTGCAGTTGGCCTATTTATAGTGGCAGCCCATCTTTTCTTTTTGTTTTTATTTTTTAAAGGTAAGTCCACTGGATTTAGGCCTGTGATTTTATTTATTTATTAAACAAAGCCATTGAAATTTTTACTATAGTTGAAGCAGATGAGTCTTTTACCTGCAAGCAAAGGAAGAGACATTTTTAGAGTGATTAATTTCAAAAGCTTTAACAGCTCATAAACATGAACATTGTTAAGCTTCTTCCTGTGAGCTTTTTACATGGGCACATTTCCTGTTTAATTGAATGTTTAATCTGCCTTGTTGTGGTGTGCTCTAATAAGAACAACAACTGTTCTTCTACAGTGCCTTTCAAGCTATGTATCCCAAGGCTTTTTGAAACAGCATGTGCATCTCAGATATCCTATGAAAAGATAAAGACAAGCATATAAATTAGGCAGTAATGGTTCTAATCCACTTCCCATTGAAACAAACAGTAAAGCTCCTCTTGATTCTAATAGACCTGAATTAACCGCCTGGTGCTGCTTTTCCAAAATGACTCTTTCAGACTGCTTTGTAATTTTAGATCATGATACTGGAAAGACTGCATGAATTATGAATCCTGAGGGTGTGATACATGTCCAATTATATTTTTGGCCCCTGTACAAAGAACATATTCTGTTCACAGTTGCATAAATAGAATTCCACATATGTAACCATTGCACATGGAACTGCGCATTTTGAGATAACATGTAACTATTCAACTGTGACTTCAATTCCCTTGAGTCATTGGTACTGTGGAGATAGGCACTGTACATTCCCCATTGCACTATAGACAATATTCATGCATGGTGCCAGATATGCAATAGGTTTTGCTATGGGGATTACTCTTATAGATAATGTATATTTAGTGGAAGGGTGGCATAGAGTAGCAAACATGGAACCACATGAGTAGCAAACATGGAACTCCTCTATGCAAGCACAATATAGGATCTTGGCCTATGATATACTGATTCAGTCTATGGCCCTTTCCACACCTTACCTTTTTCTGGCACTGGGGTGCAGGGATTGCACCAGCAGCCTCCAGCGAGAGGCTCTTGCGTCCCTGCTGCTTCAGCTCCGCATGAGCTGCCTGCTCACCCGAGAGCCCTGCTTCTTCCTTCTGCAGTGCAGCCTGGGAGTTTCTCAGGCTGTGCTGGGGCAGGAAGTGTGACCGGTGCGGCTCCGGAGGCTCCGCACACCAGGTAAGTGTGCGTGGGGCCAGAGAGCAATGTGCGATCGCACACCATTTTCGGCTTCCAGCCGAAAATGAAAAGGTGCGCGATCGGTGCCTGCTGGCCCCTGGAATGTCGTGCGATTGTGAGTGTGTCATGCAGATCTCTCCTCACAATCACATGACGCTCCAGGCATCCCATCGCATGGCAAATGCTGTGCGGAAAGGGTCTATGTCTCTATAAGATAATCAGAGGCCAAATATCATGGGAGGGCTTTCTGTTTCACAGAAGCATATCCCAAAACAAAGATAGGAAACACCTGGTCCTCCAGAGGGTGTTAAATTGCAGCTAAAAGCAGTCCTGGCTGGCATAATCACTGTTTAGGGATGGAGGCAGTGTAATAACATCTGGAGAGCTACATGTCCCTAACCCCTGTTCCCAAAGCATTCATTTGGCTCCATCTGGCCTGATTTCGGGCTTCAAAAATGTTCTTCCTATTCCAGTTTTGTAGCATCTAGCCTAATGAAGACTTCCGAAGAACTCAGAATCTCAAATTCTTGAGAAACTGTATTGGTCCTAAAGCAGCTTTTATTTTTGTCTTTAGTCAGGGAACAATATGGCTGTTTTTGTTTTGTTTGTTTGGTGTTAACGCAGCTTTCATATGTCTACCTGCTCCCTTTGGTTGTTAGTGAGACAACCTTTTGGTGGTTTGCCAAGCTCCTTGGATTCATTTGGTGGTCATTGAAAAAAAGACACTTAGAATAATTGACTTTACCCTCTGAAATGCTCTGCCCCTGGAATTAAGGGATCTGCTAAGGATTTGAGCTTTTGGTGCATGCTAAAAATATTTCTTTCCACAGAATTACCAAAATTAAGTTTGACTGATTAAGGCCTGAATCCTATTACTAATCCTAACTAGAGTAAATCAATAAAATGAATAGGATTTATGTAAGTGTTGACTCACCACTGAATTATTGATTCATAGGGCCTTTCCACCCTACTGTCTTATAGTGCTGTTATTCCACTTTCAACGTCCTGTGGAATTGTGGGGTTTATAGTTTCCTGAGACCAAAGAGCTCCCTGGCTGAGAATTCTAAATGCCCCTCCCTAAACTGCAAACCCTAGGATTCCATAGGAGGTTGAAAGTGGAATAATAGCACTATAACTGTCTAGTGTGGAAAAACCCATAGTTGAATTGACTGGTGAGGATGCTGATGCTGGTTAGTCTGTCAGAGGAGCCTGTTTCTGTTCAGCACCATGATACTAAAGCAGTTTCAGAAGATTTCCATACTTGGCCAGGCATGGTTTGGAATATTCCAGGTTGTCAGGCAGTTGCAGGTTCAGGCAGTGTCGGAGTGGGTCCTGGGAGTGGTTATACATAGCACTGGGTCTGGGTAGGCCCAAACGTCTCCTTGAGATTGTTATCTCCAAGTGTCTATTCTCACCAGTGGTTTTATGGTGATCTGGGTGGTATGCAGTTGCCTGCTAGTAGTGGATAGAGTTTAATCTGCCTTCCAGTAGATGGCTGAATGGGAAGCAACCAAGTAATTGGATTGCCCTTGGGGCTTAGCCGTTTCACCCAGAGCAAGGTTGAGAAGGAAGTCAAGAAGCAACACCTGCCTCAGCTGATCCTGCATTAAGTTGCTCCCACCCTTTTTACTCCTTTTAGGTTCAGTGCATTTAGATGCTTTTTAGGCTAAATAAAGTGACCCTTATTTAACACAACTTTCTGTGACTGGTCTTGTTATTCCATGGTAAATATGTCTGTTGCACATTTTTTTGCTCTCTCTCTCTCTCTTTTTTCACATGCATTTCACATGCATCTGTGTTTTCTGGGATAGTGTACACAATAATGGATCTTTTATCTCCTCTTCCTACACACAGTGGAACTTGTGCATGTGTGGTCATTTCCACGCTACACTGTTAAAGTGCTATTTTTGCACTTTCAATATCCTATGTAATTCTGGGGTTTGTAGTTTACTGAGGCCAAAAAGCTCTATGGCTGAGAATTCTAAAGGCCCCTCTGTAAACTACAAATCCCACAATTCCACAGGATTTTTGAAGTAGAATAATAGCACTATAATAGTGTAGTGCAGAAATGGCCTGTATGACACCCACAGGGTTCTGACCAATATAACATAACAAATAAATACATTAAAATGTATCTATGGGGTTTTGAATTAAAGTGTGATGTTTATGGCCCGCTAAGGGAGATGGCAGTCTACACATTTCCTTGCAACTACTGGCCGTCTGTCTCTGTTTTTCTACTAATACAATAGATACAATAAACCTGAAGAGGAAAGTTAGTAGGAAAGTGATAGCATTTTTCATTAATAATAAATAAGCTTAAAAATGTAATTCAACTATCTCTAAATGGGAGGAAGAAAAGACTATTATGTTTGTGTCATTTTGCCATTTAAATTGAAGTTCAATGTCCTCAGTAAAAGACTTACTAGAATTATGCTGAAAAACACCATCTAATATTTTTACTCTCCCTCCCCCCCCACTTGTTGCTGTTTTGAGCTCAGAAGAAAAGGAAACAACTGTATGAATGTTTGGAAACTCCATTTTTCAAACATCCTATTAAAAACCCTTCCTTTTCTCCTTCCTTCTCTTAATATCTTTTCTTCAAGCTCTCCACACCCTCCATCCTTTCTGTAGCTTGCTGGTTTTCCTGTGATCCCAGAAAAAGTCTCAGGGATATAAGCTTAAAAGCTTAAGAACTCAGTGTAGAATGTAAACGAAATATCTGGATGTAAAGAAAGCCAGTCATCTCCTAAACTTTTCTTCCTACCTGTTGAGCTACAATCTTTCAACTATGGAATGAACTAAAGTTGCCAGACTCTCAGTGTTGAGTTGAAATAAAGACTCCTATAGCTGTTTAGATTTATTGAAATACTTGATGGGAAAATTAATAATTAGACATACATGCACATGTGTTACCCTGATTCCTGGGGGTCCCGGGAGGGACACCTAAATGCGCTCTCAATTTAAGTTGGGGAAATTAGTCAAGAGCACTGCCTAGCAATACGAGAGGCAGGGTAATGTAGCGAGATCTTGAACCCTATGTTTACGGGGTCAGGCCTAGTCAAGGAGCATACAGAAGTTGAAATAATAAATGATATTTTATTAAAACACAAGCAAACAGTGTATGCAGCACACTCACACAAGATAACTAAAGAAATAAAGGTTGGAGTGGGATAGAGGGATTTTTAGAGGAGCTGCTGGTTTGGGTGATACTTCACCTGTCCTGAATCCCGGTTGGAAGCGGAGAAGCTGTGGAGCACGGATCTCAGCACGTGGAGCTGAGGGGAAGGCTCGCTGGACAAAGCGACAGCAAGGCGGGATGGAAGCCAAGAGCTATCCAAGGAAGCGCTCAAAGTCAGGGGTTTTTATAAGGAGAATTGTGACCGCAGGCTAGTTCGGACTTGGGGAAAACAATAGATTTGGGGCTGGAGACAAAGCCTCTGAAAGGTCAGAATTTGAATGATTGAATTATAGCCAAATTGTCAATAGGGTAGCCAGTATGCAAATGTGGAGTACTTGAGCGGTGTATAGTCAGATCATCAAGCTGCCAGCACGGGGCAGAGGATCTTTTGAAGGTTGCGTGCTTACTTAATGAAGCTACTTGCCTTGGAGGTCTCCTAAAGCTGCGAGTCGGCTATTTCTGGCCTGCCTGTATTGTATTGGAAAATTACGGCGATTATCGGCCAAGCCTGTGCGTGCTTGTCTGGTGGCCTCGCAAGCATGTGGAGGGGAATGGGTATGTGAAGCTGAATTATCGATATCAAGAGATATCTTTATATATCCCCCAAGCTCGGGCTAGCCACGGCAGTAACACATGATTTGTTAACTGTTATCAATAGCACTTTAACTCTTTCTTTGGTTGCAGTGGACTATATTTGTAATTATTATCCCACTGAGATCTTCCTTAAGTTGCTTTGTGGCAGAAAAACCTTTCCTTGAAGATAAATATCTATTAAGTTAGGTTATTTATTCTTTAGATGCATAACCTCCCTTTCCTTCAATGAGCTCATGGTGATCTATACTTCCCCATTATTTTCTAACAGTGCTTTAAAAGTATATCAAGCTGGGGACCTTGATCTTCCAAACCCTACCCCAACACTCTAACCACATTTTTGTTCTACATCAAAGAAACAGCTTTCAAAATCAAATTCATAAGTATCTGTTTTATGGTATACTGAATCAGGTTTATGGTGATCCCTCCTTTTTCATTGTAGTTTTGCAGAGTTGATTTTGAACAGACATCAAAATGTTCCTGCAAACACTTCTTAGCACATATTTACCTCAATAGTTCGGGAACTGTAATTTTTTCCCCTCTTTAGCTTTGTTTCTCCTTTAATTTAAAAAAAAGATCAATTGATAATTTAGTTCTGCAAGTAGATTCATTTTGGAAACACAACTTAATTCAATCACTTTGTTAAAAATAAATTTGATTACCTTGCTCCTTTTTGTTAGAAAATTTCATATTTAATTCATAACTTAATTGATATTAATTGGCTAGTTCCTATTACTGAATGGAGAAAGAGGCAAGAGAAAGAAGAAGAGATAGATAACCATCTTCTAACAAGATATCTTCCTTTTCTCTTACTGTCCTCATCTAAATAGTAACCAAATAGTTATAGCTGCCGTTGCTGCTACTAATTTTGAGCTCTAACATAATAAGCTATTTGAGAATTTCTCATTCACGTGAGCAAATATGGCATGAAACTGTCTCTCCCATTATCTCTGTCTCAGATGTGGTGGAGAATTTCAACAGGCCATTATAACTGTGACAAAGAAATAACACAATTCTTATTCTCCTACAAAATGAATAAAAACACCTCTTTGTAAGTGAAAATATTTCCCCTTCTTCTAAGTGTGCACACACACATGTAGTCTCACTCACCAACACATTATTCTTTTTTTGTATGTTGGGAGGATGTTGTTTTCAAATTGCTATTGATGCGGATAACAAGATTTACCTCTTCAAATGCTAAACACGAAATCTATTTTGAATGCACAAAACCTTCACAGATTGTGCTAATGTTATAATTGTGAGATATTTAATGATGTCTCAAACTCTGAAACCTCTTGGCATGCTGTCTAAATAATCAAGCAGTTTGGGAAGATGAAGCAACACTCTTCTGCTAAGTGATATCAATCTTAATGTAATTACTTCTTAACGGTATGGCCCTTCATTATTTTTCTATTTTTTGCAACAGTTATCTTCATTTTCTCTTCATTCTGCAACATCTCGTCATCCGTCAGCCCGACAAGAACTTTCTCAAAGACAAACAATGCTAATGAAACGCCGACGTGTCTCAATCAATGTCTTCCCTTCCCCCATCTTGATGAAAATCTTGCTGAGCGGCTAATTCTACATTAGTTTTTCCCTCTTTCTCTTCTACACTTGGCCTTAGAGGCATGGAATAGAAATTATTTCAATAGCTTTTTATCAAGGTAACTCGAGGCAATTCTTGACATGGTTGTTCATTCTTAGAAGCAATGTTTCAGATAGAAAAACAAAAGCAAAATAAAAACATGATCGTTGAAAAAAAGAAGCCTAGTTAAATCAGAAAACAGAACATAGAACCATGAATTATCTAACTAGATACAGAACATATTTTAAAATTTAGAATGCCTTAATTTGAGACGAGGGATGGAAATAATATTTGAAGATATTTTAAAAAAATGCTTGGAAAACTGTTTTTCTTGAAAGTTAAGACACCATATTAACAAGAAATCTGGACTGATAAGCATCTTTGTGACTTACTCTACTAAAAATCTGAACATGGAATTTTTGTGTGGAAAATGCTGTTTTCTGCAGAAAAATGCCATATGTGGCTTTTGCATAGCATAAATCTAGAACTGCATTTTCAAAGACCACCAGGAAGAAAACTGCTAATTTTTTTCATTGCATCCTTCAAGAGGGAAATTAACAAAGAACTGCATCCCTATGCACAGAGTTTGAAGGAAAAGAGGCTGAAGGAAAACAGTAATTTACACAAAATGTCCTTCTGCTCATTTATGTATAGAGATGCACATTTAGAAATAATAGCTATGACTTTAAATATAAAAACAATTTAGCTAGCTGAAACTAGGTGATCTGTGTGGATGTTCATATTGCTGTCCAGATGTTAATTATTGAGGGGCAACCTGAAGGCCTTCATTGGATTATTTATTTATTTATTTATTTTTAAACTGGACTTGGAGTGGACAAGAGTTTAAACTGAGGACTATTTCAAATATTATTTTATGTAAGGTAGGACTCTTCTGAAGCCCTCCATGTCAAAATTTTGAAGGCCTCTCTTGAATGTTGAAGACTTATCAAAGCTGCTTTGGAGATTATTCAAATACTGAGTAATACAGAAAGAAATCAGGGGAATTATGAACTTTCAGTCAAGAGTACAATTCCATTGAGATGGATAGGAGTTTGGACTTAAATCATGATTGTATTTGGATCAGTTTAACCAGGCTAGATGTTCAATGCTGTTACTGTAAGAGGTGAGGTACATCCACCGGCAATGCCAGCATCTCCTTAGCATTTGGGGAACTATAGCTCAAAGGAGGCCTGCAAGAGAAGGATAACAGCAAGATCTTTTCAGCTGTATATATCAGTACTAATCGTACAGAGGGACTCCAGTTTAAAATTAAATGGATTGTTTGGAATTAACAATCACACAAGAACTCAGATGCTCTCAAGAACCATACAGGGCTATTGGAAAAAGAGGCAAGAAAGGTTGGATAGAGAGAGATTGGTTGGAAAGAGTGACAGTTACCAGTCCTGAAAGGTCAAAGTGGAGTGGCTCAGATAGTGCATCTGAGGGTAGCAAGAATGAACAGAGATCTAGGTACCATGTATTACATCCAAGTACTGCAATTTGCTGGGGCTGAAGCTGGGATTTATATACCCTATTTCCTACCCTGAAAGAGGGTGAGTAGACAAACTGGTAATTGCTTTCTCACAGAATTGACAAAGGAGTGCAGAATGGGTTGATTGTTTTCACTCTAGGTGACAAAACATTGATGGGAGTCATGACAATCTCTTAATATCTGGTTGGGCAGGTAGTCTTGGGAGGATTTCTGTAGGATAAGATCACAGTATGGTTCCTGATTGCTCCACCTGAGCAGTTTCGCCTTCTATTTTATTCAGGAGTGCTCACAACTTAGTTTTTGAAAGGATTATCTCAAGCCCATCAGCATTGGGCTTTCCCACCTAATCCTCTCTGAATTTATGAGCAGATTATATCTGAGGTCATCCTGACCTGACATACGCTTACAGCCAGTGAACTTTCAAACATGCGTTAGCCATGAAATATGTCCAATTATGACAAAAAGCACATCCCGCAGAGTGTGGGGGTGTATGGTGTGGTAACAGTGTGAAGTAATTAATTACTGAATTAGAGACTGTTCTTTGGGGGCAGGGATACGTGAAACCTTTACTTTCCTTGTTAAATAACTTTTAAGTGATGCTCCTACTTTTCTTTGAGCAGTTTCTTTTCTTTGGAAAAAAAATCAGTTACTAAGTTCAACACCAAACTGAAGTTAAAAAAAACGAAGAGACCTCAAGGGGTTGAAAAACAGGAAAGGGGAAAAAGGAATTGATCAGTCAAGGAAGCTTTCTTAAGACTGGAAAGTAAAACAGTGTTGTTGGTCAGAACTCCTCAGTGCATTTCCGTGACATGGGTTGGATACTCTGTGAATTAAGGCAATAATATCCTGTTCTCACCTCTAGAAACTTACATATCATGCAACCTTTCAGGATGTCTCTCTCTCTCTCTCTCCGTGTAACTTAATCTGTTTTTCAAACTTACCAGGCATAGGGCATTCCAAAGATTGTTGAAAGACTTAGAAAATACATGAGAGCATGTCTTTCTTTTGATCTCACATTGATTTTGTTTTAGAGTAACAGTGTGAGTCTGTTAATCTAATAGCGCATATGTGTTGTTGTTGTTATTATTACCATAACTATTCTTATATACAACTCCCTTTTTATATTTTTTAAAAAATTTGGAGTGGTTTACGGTTTACAGTAAAAAGAAAACACAATAAAATCAATTGCTGAAGATAATAAAACAACAATGAAAACATACAAAATGTTTAAATATTTAAAACAATTCATGAAAAAGCAGGGGTAACTGAATGCTTATTCAGGATAATAATCAGAAGAATATTATAATATTGAAGGAACACCATAGCACTTGTATTTCTATAGCAATAGCACGTGTATTTCTATACCGCTTAGCAGTTAAGTGCTCTCTAAGCTGTTTACAAGGTGTCAGCTAATTGCCCCCAGCAAGCTGGGTACTCATTTTACCAACCTGCAGAGGATGGAAGACTGAGTCAACCTGGAACCTGGCAGGATTGAACTTCGCAACCTTGTGGCTGCAGTACTGGCATTTGACCACTGCATTGCCAGGGCTCATATCCATAGGCCTTTCCATTCAGTTTTCTTCGGGAGCCTAACTACTCCATGGACATATGAAGGTAGTCTGTCTAAACCTATCTACCTAGATCTTCAAAAAAGTTTTCCCCAGAATTTAGAGAATTGGTGTTCTCAGACTGCAGCTCCAAGAAACTTTCTACCAGCTCAGCTACTGGCAATGCTGATGCTGAGAGATGTAATCCAAAAGATCAACTTCTCATCAATTTTTAATCTGCTTAATCCAAAATAGTGTTCCCTAGCTTGCAAGATACTGGACATATTGGTCTTTCTTAAACTGAACTCTAAAAGAGTTTCTTCAAATGGAAGCATTTGGAAATGTATCCGGGACTTATTGGTTAGGATCTCACATAAGGACTGAATGGTGTAAACCTGCATGTAGAATTAAGCATTGATTGCGCTACACACGTCTTGTATTTAGTGGTAAAGCTGCACAACTGAATGCACTCCTGAATACACAACCTAAAGTGCATGCACAATGGCAACAATTGCTCAACTCCATTTTTGCAGTCCTGAACTAAATGCAGCCATTCTATATCAGACAAAAATGTCCACCTACTTCTGTATGAGGATTCCTGTAGGCATAAAATACAGACAGGATTCCAGCCTATGGATAAAAAGGTATATAGGAAACTGCCTTATACTGAGAGACTCCATTGGACTTTCTAGCTCAGTATGGTATGATGATTGGCAGCAGTTCTCAAAGATTCTTGCCCAGTCCAACCTGAAATGCCAGCAATTGAATCCATACTCTGGAAAAGGATGGAGAGGGAATTGTTTGGTGCACACTTTGATCTAAAATTACCCAGTTCACAGAAAGTAATAGGCAAACAGGAACACAATGATCCTTTGGTTCTTGTACTTCTCTAAATAATGCAATGCAGTTCTCTGATAGTAAAACGTGCACAAAAATAAACACATTTGAAGAAACTGCCCATTGAAAGGCATATATTAGTGGAAACTGAAACAAATACATATGTGAGAGGAATATGCATTGTAGAGGCAGAATAGTAGATGACATCTCAGTTGCAGTTGTGCGGCTGAGAAAAAGGAACAGCCCTCACCCTGCTGAACCTCTGGTATATCCTAGGGTATATCCAGTGTACTTGCTGGGTATACTGGGTATATATGTTGGGTATGCTCCATGGTGTTATGACGGCAGTAAGATGGTGACTAGGGTTCCCCCACCCTCCTCCATGCCACTAATCTGGCACCATCAAACTGCACTCTGCGTGATGGAGTCTAGCATAAATATGCTGATAGAGCTTTATGTTCTATGTTGATGCTATTGGAACTCAGCGGATGTTTCCTTGACAAAAGGTGCATACTGTTTTGCATGGATTTTGCCAACACATTTGCCAGCAAATGTAGAACTGGAATGGACTTCTCTTTAACAAAAGATGGAAACTGTTGAAAGTAAAGCAATGACAGATTCATTAATCCTTAGCTAGAGGAAACGCCAGGGACAAAGTATGTATTCTGAGAGCCAGCATGGTGTAGTGGTTTGATTCCCTGCTTGGCCATGGAAACTGCTGGGTGACCTTGGGTGTGTCACACACTCTCAGCCCCAGAAAACCCCATGATAGATTTGCCTTAGGGTTGCCATAAGTCTACTTGAAGGCACACAACAACAAAGTATGCATGCTACAGCTGAGCTACAGTCCTTCCCCTAAATCAAAGTGGATCCTTCCAAGAAGCAGTTCAGTTTATTTATATATTTATACTTCAAAAGTACATAAATGTTTCAAATTTACTTTTCTAGACTGAAGCCCCCCCAGTATGCTCAACACAATACTTGCTTTTTAAAAAAATTACAGTTCTTTTTCCACATTTGCAGGTTTGACTTTTGCGAATTTGATTATTCATGAGGGATATGCTTGCATCTCCTCCCATTTTGATCCTCCCATTCCCTTGTGTTCCTCACCCCAGCCTTGTGAGACTTGTGTTTAAAATGGATTTTTTCCTTTTGAGTGAGCAAAGCCGCTCCTGCCACTGCTGGAGAGGTGTCCTCTTTTTCACATGGCTGCATGGTCTGCTATGTAATGGCTACTGATTGATATTCTGCTGTGTAATGGCTGCCGATTGATCAGGGGCTCTCTTTACTCCTATTCCTCCCCTCTGGGAGGAATCTCCTTTCCCAAGATGGAGACCAAAAGTAGCTAGAATGCCAGAACTCAGTGCTCCGCTCTTCTCTGTCTGAGGGGAAAGTACCAGTAAGCTGTTTACCTTGTCCTTTTTCTTCCCCATGGGAGCACCAGGGCCAGAGGCAAGGGAACAGGAGAGGGGAGCTCTGGAGGGGAATGGGAGGGGGATTGTGAGGGGGAGGGAATTATTTGCAGTTTTTCCACTTCTGCAAGGGTTCTGTGCCCTGAACTCTTGCAAATGTGATGAGGCCACTGTATAATAAGAGAACCATCATGATGTAGTGGTGTGAGTGTTGTATTAATACTTTGGGAAACCAGGGTTTGAATCCCTGTCTCAACCATGGAAATAGGTTGAGTGATTTAATGTTGACTTTTTGTGTTGTTTTGACTATATTGTAATCATTTTAATATGTAAGCTGCCTTGAGCCACAATCATGGGGAAATGTGAAGTATAAATAAAGATGATAATGATTACAACAGCAGCAGCAACAATAATTTATAAAAAAGCATACATTTCAGAAATACAAAGAAAACCAAGACTTCCTGAAAGCTCTGTAGTAGGTAGAAACCACTGTAGGTGGAAAAGATGGAATCCTACAATATACTGTGATTATTGATGGAAAAGAATTTTGCAGTAACCACTGTTTAAAAATGAATTTATCCATAGTTCATTGTCTGCATTGTCTTTTAGATCACCCCTGTGGATGAGAAACTGAAAGTTATTGTCATTGTTCCTGACCGTATATATTGACTTTCCACCCTTTGGTGAAAAGGTCACTATAAATAATGATGATGATGATGATGATGATGATGATAATATAGCAACTTTGAAATTATATATAAATGTGAGTCTTTGAAAATTCTAACCCAAACATATTTTGGTAAATTAAAAAAAAAAACACAAGGAAAAGTATGTAAATTCTGAAACAAAAGTATTACAATTATATAAGTTTGTATGTAAGTTGTAAACGTTTGTAGCCAAATGTACATGAATTTCCATGCTAAGAAACAAACAAAATCTCACAACTCAGTATAAAATAAAGAGAGGAAGAATATTCAGGTGAAACTCTGAGAAATGCAACGCAACAGAGAGGTTTTCAGATTCCTGACTTTGATAAATCCACACAATATCAAGCCAGAGAATCATAGGATAAGAACCACAGTTATGACTGTGGAGTTCCCAGTGGTGGGCAGGTCACTTCTCTGTCACTGGGTTAGTGAATCTACTCTGTGTTTTAATTTGAACTTTTACCTAGGTGCTGAATTTATCTTAGGCATTGGAGAGATATTTTAACATTTGATCTAAAACACAGAGTACATTCACAGCTACTTTGACAAGGATGCCACCATCTGCCATTGGAAGCTCCAACGCAGAACAAGAACTGCCATGGACGTTCCTATGGGACACCGTCCCAGGAACTGTAAAATTACGTTCACACAAATATGTAATTAAGTGCAAATCTTGATAGGAGGGATTCCCCCCCCCAAAAAAAACATTCTTGATAATTTTGGAAACAAGAGGCAACAGATTAATGAACATAGGAAAGTGACATGAGGTAGAACTGAGATGACTCATCCATTCCTACCTTTAGTAAGACTAGTGAAATTTCTTTAGGAGCTTTGTACACTTATGAACAGCTTGGTCCTGGCTCTTAGTCTTGTTAATGGAAGATAAGGATTATTTCCCAAACAATAAAGAGCAATTCTTAATGATTTTATTAAACAACACATAGACTCTGAGAGAATCCTTCTACCTGCTTTTGTCCTCATTTGTCTAATAGTTATTTTGTTTGCACGTTCTTAGTTACAATGCTTTGGCTTTAATTACTTGAATAAATTTTAATGCAATTAAGAAGTTGAATCCCTCTTTGCATTCAGGTGATTATGCGCAGGTAATTATGCAGTGCCAGAGGTGCAATTTGCATACCATTACTACAATGGTGAGAAGAGCTTTCTGCATGTAAAGTGAAGGCGTGTGTGGGATTTTTTGTTATCAATACTTGACTGGCGAAAGTGCGATGAATCCTGGTGATGGGCATGAGCCATGACCCGGAGCAACATGTGTGCCCAGAGATGTTCCAAAACCAAGCATCCGCACTGATATCATTGCTAGGAGTAGACCTTTGTGCAAGGAAAGCTTCTCTGTTTAAAGTAAACATATTGAGAGGGAGCTATGTTGGTATACAGCAAAATGTAACAGAATCCAAAATCCACAGAACAACGATAGTTTTATTGACCAGCACAGAATGCATCATGCAAGCTTTTGAAACTCCACTGGCTTCTTCATCAGGCAAAAGCTGTTCAAAGAAGAAGAGAAGTGATGACAGTAGAGTCACAGGCCTACATTTGGCATCAGATGTTGTTTCTGTTGTAGTCCAGTTCTCCTGGAGAGATCTCCAGGGATCTCAATGCATGCAAAGACCTCTCCCCCTCTTGGCCATGTGAGGACCAAGGCAAACAAATCAGGGAATCAGATTTTAGCTCCATTAGCAACAGGAAGATAATGTCCCCTGAGATCCGGGTTGTCCCTGTCCTGTAAGAAGCTAACTGCTCTGTTCTTGGGCAGAGAACATTGAATTTCTCAAGAAGTGCCCATACTGTTACAGCTGGAAAAACTTTTAAATGCTGTATAGGTAAAGCTTGGCATTTGCAATCCAAATAAAAGAGTTTACCTTTGTTGGAGGTAAAAACCTCAAAGGATTAAGTACCAGCCCATTAGCTCTCTTTTCTTAAAATTTCACCAGTTGTGGCAAAATTTGGTATCTTCAAATTCAGGAAACATATTCAGGGGTAACCATAGCTTTTGCTCTGTTTTGCTGTGTGGCCAACAGGGCTACCTGTGAAGACTAGATTCACTACCCTGCTGATATCAGAACCATTGATATCAAAACCAGTAGGGAACTCCAGGTGTATATTATGTCTACCAACACAGGAAAGTTGCTTTTTATCAACCTAGATTATTTGTTGATCTATTCCAGTACTCTCTGTTCTAGACAGAAATAGCTCTGAAAGATTGGAGGCAATTTTTCCCCCTACTACCTGTTTCTTTGGCATAGAGATAGAATAACAGAGTCAGATATTCATAGAGATGTAAAAGATCCCAAGAGCTATCTAGTCTAACCCCAATCACACAAGAATACACAGCTAAAGCACTTCCGAGAGCTGTCCAAGGACTCCAATGAGGAAGTGTTTAGAATCATCCAAGGCAGTTCATTCCATTGTCCAACAGCTCTTATCATCAGGAGGTTCTTGCTAATCTGCAGCTGGATTCTCCTTTCTTGGAATTTGAATCCATTGGTTCATGTCTTAGGCTCTTTCTGCACCTTACCGTCTTCCGGCGCTGGAGTGCAGGGATTGTGCGAGCAGCCTCTGGTGAGAGGCTCTCATGTCTGGGGTCCTTCAGCTCTGCACGAGATACCTGCTCGAGCAAGATCCCCCCCTCTTCCTTCCACAGTGCAGCCTGGGAAGGTCCTGCTGGGGCAGGAAGCGTGACCAGCGCAGCTCCGGAGGCTCCGCATGCCAGGTAAGTGCGTGCGGGGCCCAGGAGCAATGTGCAATTGTGCACCATTTTGGGCTTCTAGTCGAAAATGAAAAGGTGCACGATCGGCGCCTGCCCTACCCTGGAGCAGACAGAGGTAGCAGACAGAGGGACTGTGGCAACCATTGCAGGAGTGAGTTGTGCGAATTGCTCCTCACAATCACGCTATGCTTCAGGGGCCCTTTCACATGGAAAATGCTGTGCGAAAAGGGCCATATGTCTCTGGAGCAGCAGGAAACAAACATGCTTCATCTTTTACATGACACTTCTTCAGATATTTAAAGAGGGCTCTGATGTCAGCTCTCAGTCTTCTCCGAGCTAAATGTACCCAGTGCCCAAAACACAGGCCTTGATATTCCAGATATTTGGCCATCTTGCTTTCCCTCTGTCACCTTCTACGCCCTTAAGAAGGACAGCTTCTTCTGAGAAACAGGCAAATGACCAGACGTTTCTTGGTTCAAAGGCTAGAGGCCAGATTTATTGAGTACAAAAGTATAAAAGTATAAAAATATATAAATCTGCTGCAGCAGGGTGCCGGAGGTTCGGAACAAAGGCCAGAGGCTTGGCAAGGCCTTTTTATCCAGGTAAACAGCATACATACCCACTGTGGCATTTTTCCACCGACCACAGACCACCCACCCCATATTCGGTAATGTCCAGAAACTTCCATCCATATAAGGAAATGTCCAGAGTGGCAGGTAATATGAGGTTTCCTCCAATCACAAACTCCCTTCCAAATAAGGCACTGTCCAGAGAGAGGCGCTTCAGGTGAGGTAGAGTCATGAGTCAGCAGATGGGAGGGGCTAGAACTCCTGTGTATGTGACTACCTCCTGGCTTGTAATGGAGATTGTCTTTCCTTCACTCACACCTCCTTTGGATATGTTCCTGCTTGTCAATATCTTCCTTGAACTGTGGTGCCCAGAACTGAACACAGTATTTCAAGTGAACTGTGAACAAACTAGAATACACTGGGACTGTTCCTTCCCTCCATCTGGATTGTATACTCCTGAGTACACTGAACCTTATCAGAAGTACTATCTGATCTATGCTATCTCATGGGATCTAAATGCAGTAAGGTGTTGGCCCTGATCAGTCAACTGTTTTGGGTTCTTCTAAAATGTTTTGGATTTCTCCATTCTATTGCTCTGGAATTCACATTTGTTCACATTACAAATTCACATTTGTAAACCAATTGTAATTAAGCATGTCATTTACTGCTAGACTGACATACTGAACATTTTAAATTCTGCTTTACTAGACAGAAGCCACTGTGAATGATGGAAATCTGTTTTCCTTTTGATCAGGGTACAGCATACTGATGTTTCCACCCTCCTCCTGCCAGTGATTTCCAGTGCAAGAAATTGCAGCAAGGATCCTGTTTCTGATTGTCACACCAGAGAGGGAGGGAGGAGTGTGGCCCAATGGGTAGAACAGACCTCTGTCACTCACAGCATCTGCTGCACAGTTGAGCAGGTTTGGGGAACTTTTATGAATGGAGGAACAATGCCATGGTCACGAATATGTAGTAACTGTGACTACAAATCAGCCACAGAAGGATAACTCTAGCTTACACATCCATAACTACAATAGTGAATTCCAGCCAACGTTAGCAAATAGTCAAAACCACTCTATAGGATAGGCATAAAAGAAAGGTTAGAAGTGGTTAACAAATATGAGAAAAGGTTGAGGAACAGAAGTGGTGGGGAACATCCTTAAAGATGGCCTATAAATAATTTTAAATCAGCAAAAGCTTGATTCCTATCTCTTCTCTTTGTGTGTGAGCAATCACTTCAGTGATGTGAACCCCTTTATTGACTTTGGGAGCCTAATGTCATTTCACTGGCAGGAAAGCAGTACAGGAAATAAAGACTTGTCGGGATTTCAATCTCCCTGGAAAACTGCAGGGTTATTAGCTTTCTTTTTTCTGCGGTACTCATTGCTGATCTGGTCGTTGTTGCAATTCTAATCATGGACAAGCCTAATAGATTTTGATTTATACATAACACATTCAGGAAACAGTGCTTGTTGGTCTGAAAGAACTCTGATCTGATAAAATTGGAAGGGGGGCCAAATCGCCTTTGCTAACCCATGCATCTTCTAATTATACAGCGGCAATGCCTTCCCCAGTATGAAAAGTAATTGTTGTCAGGTGAAAGGCAGCGCCAAAATGCATAATGTTGAAGAATTAGCACCTCACTCCTCACCATTCCTTTCATCTGTCAAATTCCCTTAAGTGCTTCAAAAAGAAATTCACGATAATAATGGACTCTGGGTGGATTTTTCTCCCAAGATAATTGCACTGTCATTTCTGAATAACCTTAGAGGTTATTTTATTTTTCAACTTTTTTTTTTATTTTCAAGGAAATAGTTTAAGACTTGTGACAGACTTGTGTTGCAGGGAAGAATGAACCAATAGCTACAAGTGATGTGGTTATAGTGACAGAACAGCAAGAACTAAGGACCAGCATGATGTAGCAGACAGAGGGACTGTGGCAACCACTGCAGGATGTGAGACAGTGGAGGATTGGGTTTGGACCTTTCTTCAACCAGCGAGGTACTGCTGGATAACTGTCTCAGAATAAATTATCTACAGTGTTGTAAGGAAGATAAAGTGGAATAATACCCACACATTATGCACTGAATGTCTTATAGGAAGGGCATGATATACATCTAATTGTTAATTTCAATACTATTTGACTTATGTTTGCAGAGTTCGTCTCTTTAATGTACTTCCTTTTAGGAGCCGCTCAGCCTTGTAAGCGAAAGAATGGAGAACAAGTAATACCCTTGTCTTCAGACCCTGCCTGACTCCTGCTACCCAAGCTGGCTATTGGATCCTTCTCATCAGGAAAGACTGTAATTGAATTCCTGCCCAAGTGAACCATGCTTGAGTAACACTGTCTTCCTAAATTCTGGCATGTCCTTGTATTTTTTAATTGTTCTTTGATCCTGCCTTCTGGTTGTCTTCAATCGTGCATTATAATTTAGCCTTGTGAACCAGTGTGTCCCATAGTGTCTTGGTTTCCTCAGATTCTGGCCCAAAGTCTAGCGCTGATACTTCCTAAACCTTCCAGAAAAGAATGTTTCCATTAACTATTGACATGATTGGTCTGGAAACCAAGTCAAGTTGAGAAACTTGGGTATATTTAATTTGAAGAAGAGAAGAATGTGAGGTGTTAGGGCAGGCACCTACAAATATTTGAGGGGCTGTCATGAAGCACCTTGCCAAAGGACTCAAGAGAAGTGATTTTGACTAAATATTAGGAAGAAGCTAAGAGCTATTTGGCAGTGTTTGGAGGAGGCTGTCTCAGAAAGTGATGGATTCTCCTTATAAGAAGTTTTGAAATTTAGGATGTATGACCCAACTTTTAGGAATGCCTTAGCTGTAGATGGTCTGTACTGGCAGGGGTTGGAGTAGATGATCTTTAAAGATTCAATGATTATTAACTAGATATTGGAAAAATGCTTTTTGTACTCTGTCTCCTCTTTCAAGCTCTGTTATTAACTTCCTATTTTGGTATGAGTTTCCTGCATATACTGCACAGGGAAACACTAGAGAGTATCGCTTGGCCCACTAGTAATTCTGAGTGCCACTTTAAGGGTTGGGGATCAGGCAATTTAGTCACAGCAGTACAGAACAGAGGAGCAAATGTGTTAGGTAATGGGCTTGAAGAGGAAAGATCCTTTCTTTTAAAACTTTTGAAGCTTCAGTGAGAGGGAGTAAGAAAAATCTTATTCCCCACTTCTGAAGCTGCAGACTCTTTTATGCCCATTGACATAAAAGCCTCCAGCTTTGGGAAGGGGAAGTAAGAATGATCCTATTCTCCACTTCTGAAGCTGCAGATGGCAAAATCACAAATGTGGAGGACCGATTCTACTCAAATTGATAAAACTGATTTTATTCAACTCTGTCTAGAAATTCTGGAATATAGGCTGGGGGATAAAGTTAGCTCCCAGACTTGAGACTTGCCCTGAAAGTATCTTGCAAGGACTTGTGACTCAACTTCAGACTTCAAAGTAGAGAGTTGAGACTTGACTTGAGACCTGGAGTAAAAGACTTAAATACATCACTGGAAATTTCATGTTATCTGAAAGTCCCCTTTTGATAAAATATTTTTTAGCTCTAAACTTTAGTTACTTTTAAAGAATTTTATCATTATCCAATGAAATCAGTAATGCCAAACAAACTTCTCTTAAAGATTGTCCTGTGTCTGCCATTACTGATCTTGCCTTTGGTGAACAGATACAATGGAATATATATTAAGCTTCCTTTGTTATTTACACATGGCAATGGTAAAAAACATTACATTTGGACAGTGACCTGATTTTAAAAAGCAAATTCTAGATCACTCCCACAATCCTTTGCAACACAAATGGGATGGCAATGGAGGAGCCATATGGGACATTTTCTTCAATCAGGACAAATCACATGGAGCTAAATAGTGATTAAAAACAACAAAAAAGTTTCTACAGTAACTTCTTGTTGAGATGGATGGTACAGCCCTTCTGCATGTTTATTAAACATGCAGGAACTCTGTTGTTCTTTGAGGGCCTTTCTGCACTACACTGTTATAGTACTATTATTCCACTTTCAACATCCTATGGAATCCTGGAGTTTGCAGTTTAGGGAGGGGCCTTTAGAATTCTCAGCCAGAGAGCCCTTTGGCCTCAGTAAACTACAAACCCCAGAATTCCATGGGATATTGAAAGTGGAATAACAGCATTATGACAGTGTAGTGCAGAAAGGCCCTATATCTAGATACTCCAGTGATAGAACATAGATCCTTTCCTTCCTCCTCTGCTATCCATTGTAGAACTAAGGAAAATGTCTAACTAGGTCCACCAGAGTTCTTCACAGAAGACTCACTTTAACCCTTGACTAACAGTTGCATGATTTCATCTCTTCAAAATGCAAAGGCAGGATATGCACCAGTCTGAAGAGAGAAGACATCCAAACTGTCAAAACACGAGTAAGTTCTGTCAAAGCATTTCTGTGAGGACTACATTAAGATGTCAAAATGAAAGAGATATCTATGCAAGCTAAGCTCCCTGTACAAGTAAACAAAACATTAAATTAAACACAAGGGATGTGCGTCTAGCATGGGGGAAGCATACAGCTGAACAAAGGCCTACTTTGGCTTGTGTATAGGCATGAGCAAACCCTTTCAAAGAGTTCAGGATTCAGTAGCACTTGGACAAATTGCTTCTTTGGTCTGCAATCCTCTGTGGCCATGTTGGCTGAGCCATGTAGTCTAAAAAAAAATGACTTTTTCATGTTCTGTTGGTATGTGGACACTGTGCAATTTTGATAAAAAACAGAAACTGTTCAGTTTGGAAAAAAAAACCACAGTATGCGAATTTAACACTATCCCTCATACTCAGAGTCCTTCTCCACAATTTGTTTGCTTCACTGTGAAATTATTTGCACTTCCCTCTGTGGGGAAAAGAAAAGTCCAAGGCCACTTGCCCCCTTTGTTGACCTAGGACAGCCCTTCTTGAACCAGTACTTCTCCAAATGAGTTTGATTACAACTCCCATCATTCCCAGTGAGAATGATTTACTAACTACTGAGCAAGGATGTTTCTTCTGCTCAAAGTACCCCAATTTTATGAGTCAAGGAAATATTGAAGACTCTTCTACAGGGTAAGAGCCCTCCTCTGACACAATTTCAAGGAAGCCCTTGATGGGTGAATTTCTTGATGGGTGAATTCCTGTGTTGGATGCGGTAAAAGGCAAAAAGACCAAAAATAACAGCATATTTTAAGTTAAAGTTGTTACTACCAATATAATGTGAGCACAGCTTGATACATAACTGCTAGATCTACACCTCTACTTTCAAGTTTGATCCATATCCTCTGGAAATGCCATTTGTCAACCCTCTGAGTTTTGAGCAGGCATTGTCCATACACTGTAAGATATACATTTTCAACCATGAGTGTTAGAAACTTGCTGGTCTGTAGCATGGAGATGCTGAAGAGGATGAAATTTCTTCCACAATACTTCATCCTTTGCTTTTAATTCCCCCCAAATTACAACATGCATGTCAAATTAAACAAAGCGTTAAGTTGTCGCATTTCTGTACTACATCCAATGAATGAGTGGAGAGTCTGTTATAACTTGTTCTACTTAGCCCATGTTCTTGGTTAGCAGAAGGAGCCCTGTAACTAGTTAAGGAGAGCCAGAATGGTGTAGTGGTTTGAGTGCTGGACTACAGCCCTTTTCGCAAGGCATTTTCCATGCGAAAGGGCCCCTCGAGCATTGTGCAAATGTGAGGAGCGGTCCACACAACGCACTCACATTTGCATGATGCTCCAGGGCCTGGCAGGCACCGCTCGTGCACTTTTTCATTTTCGGCTTTAAGTCGAAAATGGTGCACAGTCGTGCATTGCTCCAAGGCCCCATGCCCACTTACCTTGCGTGTGGAGCCTCGGGAGCTGGGCTGGTCACGCTTCCTGTCTCAGTGCAGCCTGGGAAGGTCCCAGGCTGCACTGCGAAAGGAAGAGGCAGGGCTCTCACGCAAGCAGGAAGCTCATGTGGAGCTGAAGAAACCTGGACACAAGGGCCTTTCACAAGAGGCTGCTTGCCCGAGCCCCGCACCCCAGCGCCGAGAAAAGGTAGGATGCAGAAAGGGCCTATGACTCTGGCCATTTCCGCACTAGACTGTTATAGCACTGTTATTCCACTTGCAACATCCTATGGAATCCTGGAGTTTGCAGTTTGGGGAGGGGCCAGCCGGTAGTGCTATAACAGTCTAGTGTGGAAATGGCCTCTGGAGACAAAGGTTCAGATCTTGGTTCACTCATGGAAATCCACTGGTTGACCTGGGCAAGTCACATTCTCTCAGCATCAGAAGAAGGCAGAGGCACACCCTCTCTGAAGAAATCTTGCCAAGAAAAATAAGTTCACCTCAGGGGCTTCATAAATCAGGCTGAAAATTATCAGGAGCTTGTCTGGATACAACCCAAACTATTTTAAAATTGTTGAAGGAAGCAATAAAATTATCCCTACTCTTTTAGCCCATTACTTCTTTCATCTGTCAGTTCAGGCAGACAATAAAAGTTTGCTTAGTATCACAAAGAATGTTTTGATTGTTGTGCTCCTCCCAGGGAGTTTTTCTTCCCTTCACACCTCCGAATTGCAGAAAAGCAAGCAGAATGTAGAATTTTGGAAGTCATGGTCACATAGACATGTTAAATTGAATTGATGACTGAGACAACACTTAATGGTTTATGCAGATAGATTGCTATGGGTTTAATATAATGGTCATTCATGGGGTGTCCAAAAAAGTAACTTTCTAAAGCTGAATGCAATTGTAAATCTGTATGGTACAGTATCTGCATGAGTCTGACAGAACTCAACCACCTGAGAAAGATTTATATCTATTTTCTTCTGTAGCTTTACCTAGCACATACACTTATATATTTGTATGCAAGTTTGAGATAAGAACCAAGTGACTGATTACATTTTTAAAGTGCACAACAACTGAGGTTCTGTGAGCAGTGTACAAACTGAAAACATTAAAATACAGATCACAATAAATCATGACAATAGGACAGGCCAGATCAAAGCAAAATAAAAGCAAAACAGTGCAAAATAAAGTGAAAAGTAAATCTAACACCAGGGATAAGTGCAAAATAAAGTGAAAAGTAAATCTAACACCAGGGATAAAGCAATAAAAAGGATAGAAAATAGTACCTGAAATGTTTGGGGTAACAAAAATGTCTTCACTAAGTAACCCTCTCTAAGGAAGGCACAGATGGACTGTTACACCTCATTTTGTGAAACCACCTGGAGAAACAGCTTAGATGAAGACCTGAGAGTGGGCTGATGAAACAACTGCATCCCCAAATTTAGAGAAGTGTGCAGTCTAAAGGACAGCTCTGTTTTGGTATACATACCAGTCTGACAAGTTTAAATCTGGTTTGGCTCACTTAAGAAGACAGACCAGAGTGTTCTTTCCCCACACCTTTTACCACAGGTACAGCTTACATTGAAAATCATATATGAAATATTTTATTGGAAGTGATTTGGATATTCAGCTGTCACCTACTGACAGTGTAGAAAGAAACTGAGTTGTATGCCTGAAGGGGTGAAGCAGCACTTATTTTAGTCCCTTTCTGCAGCTTACTGGATCCCAGAGGTGTCCTGTGGGGATCTTGGTAGAACCTCTCCTGGGAGGGGAGCATGACAGTGGTGCTCCTCTTTGCACTGGTCGCTTTTGTGAATGGAGAATGCACGATGGTGCCGCCTCTTCTTTCCACAGTGCAGCTGGGTACTGTCCGAGCTTGTGCTGTGGCAGGAAGCACAGCCATTGCACTTCCAGGACCTCAGCACCTAAGGTAGGTGTGGGCAGGCAGCGGGAGGGCTGAACAATTGCTGTTGATTCATGGGTAAAACCTGTCAATGATTTGTGGCATGACTGCACTGCCTGGGGATGGGAGAACGATGGGACTGTGATGACATCATACATAAGTGACATCTGGGTCCCGTCCTTCTCCCATCTCCAGTGAGGGACAATAATGTCCTGCAGAAAGGGCCTTAGATGAGGTGAGAAGGCCTGCTTGTGGTGCACACCCAACATTTCATACACTCACAGAGGATTATTTGTTTAATGGTTTTTGTTGAACAAATGTCCATGACATCCTTCAGTTCCAAATGCATTTGCTATGTGGAATGAACGGCTGGTTTTCATGAATACGTGTCCTTGTCCAAGTAGACTTTGGAATATGTGTTTGTTTAAATCCAGCCCCTTATTCTGTTCCTTTTAAATCTGATTTGGTGCAAAATCTACTTTGCATATGATATGTGAATTCTTTTTAAAAAAATGCTCTGTGCCTGTATCTCAACATCATTTCAGTAAAATTATATATATATATATATATATATATATATATATATATATAAAAATTCCTATCTGTTCAGTCTGATTATTTAGAATTGCAGTCCACATGCTGTCTAATTCTTATTCAGAATCATCACTGATACAGAAGAGTGATGCTCTTTACTGCAATTGTTTAAAAGAATAAAATGGGGGGTATTTAAGTGGCTAATCATACATTTTCTCTGGGAAGATATGAGCATTTAAATTATATGGTGATAAACTGATCAGAAAGAAATGCTGGCAGTTTAGATATTGCACTAAAAATGAGAAACAAAAGGAACATGCTCTCTTGCATCTGCAGCATTTATTGGACTAATAATTACATTTTAAACCACTTTGCTCTATTTTCTTTTCTTTTTCTTTTATTAAAGGAACAGATTGTGTGCAGAGTTGTGTTCCAGAACATGTATTAGTATTAATCATGAGTCTCCCACTGCAAACAAAAGAATGTTTAATTTTCAAAATTAAAAAAAAAAATTGCAGAGCTTAGTTTATGTTCTATATTAAGTATTATTGACAGCTCGTCTTCTACTCTCTCAGATCCAGGCTAAAACTCTTGGATATATTCATGCAAAATATAGGCCCTTTCTGCACCTTACCTTCTTCCGGCACTGGGGTGTGGGGATCATGCGAGCAGCCTCTGGCGAGAGGCTGTCACGTCCAGGGTCCTTCGGCTCCGCACGAGCTGCCTGCTCGCGTGAGAGCCCCACCTCTTCCTTCCGCAGCGCAGCCTGGGAAACACCTGCGGCAGGAAGTGCGACCGGTGCGGCTCTGGAGGCTCCGCACACCAGGTAAGTGCACGGGGGGCCTGGGAGCAATGCGCAATCGCGCACCATTTTGGGCTTCTAGCCGAAAATGAAAAGGTGCGTGATCGGCGCCTGCCCTACCCTCGAGTGTCACGTGATTATGAGTGCATTGTGCAGATTGGTCCTCACAATCACGCAATGCTCCAGGTGCCCTTTTGCATGGAAAATGCCGTGCGAAAAGGGCCATAGTTAGGTACTAGATAGAAGGAACTGGCAAAACCACCTGTATGTCCTGCCTGAAAAAACCCTATGAAATTCATGCGATTGCCATAAGTCAACAGGTTACTTGAAGGCATACATATACACACACACACACAGAAAGAGAGAGAGAGAGAGAAAGAACGAGAGATGGGGTGGGGGCAGAAGATTAGGACCATGGAGAGATCCCTGTGAAGTATGATTGAAGATTAGACTAGGTTTACTTGTCCCACTCATTAGGTCCATGATGAACAAATGTCAGCTTTGTCAGGTTTACTTTATTTTTGTTTTTTACTGCAACCCCAAGACCCACCAATCAGAGTCTGGTGGGAAAGATAGTGGTAGAAATCACACATATGTCCAAATGTTGTTGGACTGAAGCTGTAAGCGTTCCTTATCACTGGGTCTACTGGACAGGGCTGCATGGAGCTGCAGCCCAACAACATCTGGAAGCCTGCAAGATTCTCACCCCTTTACTAATACATTCTGAGCTTGAGAATTTGTTTTCACTGCTGGAACAGGGCTGAGCTCAAATGAAAATCCACTCTTGTCTACCCCAAATGTTCTTCATTTCAGCAACTTAATGTAGTTAGGAATAGAAACTTTGTTGTTGCTGCTGTTGGAGGTCAGAAAGCCTTGCTGCAAGTCAACAAGAGATTGACCAGTAGAAACTGATCTGTCTTTTGTCCATCTTTGGGGTATACAACATGGAGTTAGAGATGTTGCTTCAGCATTCGACTGGAGCCAGCTGAACCTTTATATAAAATGAAAGACTGGTGAAGAACTGACACCATGGATTAAAAAAAGGTAGTTAAAGTCTAATTAACAAGAGAGTCAGCATGGTGTAGTAGTTAAGTATTTGTCTAGGATTCTGGAAGACTAGAGTTCAAATCCCTGCTCAGCCACAGAAACCCACTGAGTGACCTCCGGCAAGTCAAACTCTCTTAGCTTTACAGAAAGTCAATTGGAAACCCCCTCTTAACAAATCTTGAAAAAACATCCCTTGATAGGTTTACCTTTGGGTTTCCAAAAGTGACTTGAAGGTACACAACAATAACAACCGCAGTTAAAGAACCTAAGACACAGGCATACCCTGTGGTGAGGTTGAAATATCTCTTACAGCATCTGGGCATGATAGGATGGAGGATGAAGAGCCTAGTGTAAAGAGAAGAAGAGAGTGACTTAGGAAACAGGAATGGTGGCCTCACTGTCTGCTGATGAGGCTATTTTCTGTGGAAACTTTTATTGGGGTCACCACTTATAGCCTGTGTCCCAGAGATGTACCAGAACACAATACTCTGTACAACTGGAGTTAGATTTGCAGGTACAATTAAAAGGTGGTGGTGGTGATGTCATTCTGTTAATTTTTTTTTTCCCAGCATGGGAACACTTGTCAGATTTTCTCCAACAGCCTTCCAAAAACTGAGCAGAACGTGTTTTGGAAGCCCTGGAATTTTTGGGGGGGTGGTGGTGGCAGGAGAAGGCTGGATTTTCAATAGTCTTGAACTGAAATTTCAAGGAAAGTTTTAGAGGGTCCTGAAAAAGCAAGACAACTAAGGTTTTGCAAAGCAATCAACAGAAATTTAGGCAACACTAGCAATCCTTCTTGCTAGGGAGGCATCCTGAAATTGTCTTAGTTGTTACCAAGTTTTCATCTAAAGCAAAATTTCCACGTGAGTGGAGTTTCTGCTGTTGTGAAACACCTGAGGAATAAATTATTACATTTTTAAATTTTATTTTCCAAAAACAAGACGAAACAAGAGAAAAGACAACCAAGAGGACAAGTCAAAACACACCAGCCAAATAATGCTAACATTAATTCCAAAATCATCTGTATAAGGAAATCTTACACAAAGGACCTTTAATAGTGTAACTAACTTAAAATGATGAAGCCCAAAATGATTGCTGATGTGATGGTGGATCACCCCATAAATCTTACTTAGCTATTAAAGCAATGAAAGGGGCCCAGACTGTGGCAAACATATCTTTCAACACCTGGGATTAAGTAAGTATGGGGCAGTTTACCACTTGGGCATCTGACTACATATATTCTGTTCTTCCTTCAGGAATCTCAATGTGCACTGCTACTTCTTTCTCCAACTATGGCTTTCTGTGTTTAATACAACTTCTAGGAGATTTCCTATACCTTGGTTCAGTCACTAAACGAAATGGAGACGGTAGTTAAGGAATCAGAAGACGACTAAGAGCTGAAAAGGCAGCCATGAACGAACTACATAAGGTTCCTAGGTGTAAAGCCACATCTTTAAACACCTAAGTCGGAATTATCCAGGCCATAGCATTTCTGATGCCTATGTACGGTTGTGAAATCTGGATGGTGAAAAAACGTTGAGAGGAAGAAAAGCAACACATTTGGAATGTGGTGCTGGAGGAGTGCTCAGCAGATACCATAGGCTGCTAAAAAGACAGATAATTCCAAGGGAAAATCCAGATTGAATACCTATTAGGAGCCAAGATGACTAAACTGAGGCTGCCGTACTTTGGATGTGCTGTGAAATGATGTGACCTATTGGAAAAGACAATAGGTCTTGGTAAAGTGGAAGGAAAAAGAGGGAGGCCACACTATACGTAGGTTGATTCAATCAAGGGAGCCACTGTCCTGAGTCTGCAAGACCTCAGCAGGGCAGTTGATGACCACGGCTCTTGAAGATCTCCCTTTCCATAAGTTGAAGTTGACTTACAACAACAAAGTTGAATACATATAAATCTGTCAGCTTTGTTTTATCTCCACTTAATTTTTTTTTATAAATTTGATGTTCTTTCCAGCCCAAATTTGGAAAACAATAATAATCAAATTTTAGTAAATTCTGGTAAAAAATGAATTAAAAGAAACATTTCCCCCATCCCTAGGCAGACTAAGCTACCATTTTTTTCCCTCCAAAAGTATAAAGGCACTAGATAAATTGGTTCATGTTGCTGCCAGACTATTTATTTGCAAGGCAGCATCAGTACATTACACAATTGCCCATTCCAGGTGGCAAGGGCTCAGCCATCCCTTACTTTTCAGTTTGTCCCCCCCCTTTGAAATGGATAGGGCACCTTTATCATTAACATTCCATGCATGCTGCGTTACTTGACTTTTACATTATTGCTTGCACTATTACTATGCATGCATTATTTATATGGTTGGCTATCAAAGAAAAAAAGGCAAGCAATTTACTTGTCAAAACATATTAGAATGCATGACTTTAAATCAAAGTTGCAAAGGTTGGATAAAAAAGCTGTAATAAATGCACTTGGGCTAATATGCCAGTGTCACAAACTGAGGGCGGTCAACGTATTGACTGAGAAACCTATAATCATCTCCACAACTGAGTATTTGCAAATGATTTGTGCCCTGTTTTTAATTGGATAATATTCAGTGTTGATATGTGGATATCCCCTTTTTTGTTGTTTGCTTTGAATGGAAGGACCTTAACCTTGCACCTCAACATTCTTGGATTGTGATCATCATTGACTTATTTAGAAGAGATTAGTAAGAGTAAATTCAGGTATTCTGCAATATAAAGGATTCAGTTGCACTCATGTCCTTCTGGTGGGCTTCCCATAGGCAACTTGTAGGCCATTATGCAAACATTATGCTGAACTAGATAGACTTCGGACTGATCCAATGTGGATCTTCTCATAATGGGTTTTGATGGGTAGAGTATGTTTTTGAATGGTCAAACTCACCAGTAGGATTGTTCTTACAATTAGGACTGATTCAAGGGCTTTCCCCTACACTACCATCCGACCAATAAGAAGCAAGCAAATCACATAGAGACATCCCCTGCTTTGAATGATTTGTTTCAACCAGCTCTTTCAACCATTGTAAATTATAGGCATATACCATTCCATTGATACAGGCTCTGCTCTTTCATCAGTTCTCCTCTTGCCTTCTTCCTACAGGGAACATGAAGGAGCATCAGCGTAGTCCCAAGCAAACCTCTGTAGGAGAGGAGAAGAACTGATGAAAGACTGAGTTCTGCTTTTCAACCAATTCCACCTTCTGACAGTGATCTGGTCTCTAACCCATCAGATAAGTTAGGGATGGCAGTAGTAATTAAGCTTAACCAGTTACTTATCAGACGAATGGTATCCTCCAGCTGCAACTAAAGGCTGCAGTCTCAGAAATGAGGTTACCAGCTCTTTCTCTTAGGATACGTTGTATCAATGTATAGCTCTTGTTCCCTAGTCCAAAAGACATTTGTAGCTGTAGGCTGGAATCTTGCCTCCCTCTAACCCCAGATCTTGTTACCAACTGATAAATATTATTACAAACTGATAAATATTCCTAAACTGGGTAAGAAGAATAACTCAGTACTAAAATAAATGCCTGCCCAAAGCTTTGTAGAGTTCTCACCAGTCAGAAAATGGTGGGCTAGATTGACAAACAGTCTAACTTATTTTAAGACAGCTTTCTGTTAAGTATGCTTACATATCCTCTAAATGTCACAGTTTGGAACAGACTATCCTGATTGTGTCTGTCATCCTACTCTTTCGGCTGCTTTTAAAATGTCCTAGCTTCTCTCCTCTTCTCTCACTTCCGCCTCCACCCCCGTCCTCAGCCTAATTCAATTGCTGCAAACTGAAATTAAAGTGCAAAAGTAGTTTGCACTCAATTAATTCAGCAGGAGGAGAAGAGAGGAAAGGATGAAATATTGCCCTTCCCAGTAGGCTCAGGCAGATACAGGACAAATGCAGCAGCAACAACAAAGGGCCTTTCTGCACTACAGTGTTATAGGGCTATTATTCCACTTTCAACATCCTGTGGAATTCTGAGGTTTGTCATTTACTGAGGCCAAGAGCTCTCTGGCTGAGAATTCTGAATGCCCCTCCCTAAACTGCAAAGGCCAGGATTCCTTGTGTTTGAGACCCTTTCTTTTTGGGCCTTTCCACACTACGTCATTATAGTGCTATTATTCCACTTTCAATAGCATAGTGTGGAAAGCCCCAAAAAGAAAGGGTCTCAAACACAAGGACATGCTAAACAGAATGATAAAAATACCTGTGACAAACAATTACTGCATTTTTCTCAATGTGAGAGTATAAAAAAGCATGAAAATGCATACAGACTGCAATAGAACAAAATATAAATTCCACTTAAGGCATAAGTAACAAGCTAGTAAGCTATGACTAAACAAATATAGAACAACATTTCCAATCAAATGAACAGCTTACCTAGATAATAAATAATGGGACACAATTACAGATACACAGGGCTGAAATCATAAAATTCTCATAACACAGACTATCGAAACATATAGTAAACTATGACATCTTAAATCATAGTACGCTACTACACCTAACTCTTAACATAATCTGTGGAAACACATGGCGAGTGTAGGCACACCAAAAATACAGTCTGTGAAAGCTGGCAAAAATTCCTAAAAATGTTCAAACAAGCAGTTTGCAGATAGGTAAACAATGCCTCACAATCGTAGAGATGCAAGCCTTATATAGAATTCCATCTGCTCATAATGTAAAAGGTAGACACACATGATAAACTACTCTGTCTACTCATAACAAAGTCTGGAGGAGGACATAATTAACTCTGGCCTGTGGAATACATTCTATGAATACAGGCAAAATATTCTGGAAACTATTGACAGCCACTCAAAGAAACATGTGAAATCATTTTGAAGGTCTTTGTCAGTAAAATGAATTTCAACAACAGATACAGCAGTTTTCAATAGCACATGGTTGCAACCACATAGTCTGATAACATTTTCCAAGGCAGCACTACTGGCTTGTTAGTCATGTCATATGTGTGATTTCTATTGAGTTTTATTGGTGGTTGTGCACATTTTTGCACACAGACCTGGTGCCATTCAACATCTTTATCAATGACTTGGATGATGGTATGTTTATCAAACTTGCAGATGACACCAAATTAGGGTATGTGTGTAGCTAATTCTTCAGAGGACAGGATCAGAATTCAAAATGACTTTAATAGATTAGAGAGCGAGTCCAAAACTAACAAAGTGAATTTCAGTAGGAAGAAATGTAAGATATTAGACTAAGGGCATTTCTGTATTACACTGTTATAGTGCTATTATTCCACTTTGAACATCCTATGGAATCCTGGGGTTTGCAGTTTACAGAGGAAAAAGAGTATTTAAACCCTGGCTATGAGCCAGACAGCTTGTTGTACTGTAGCATTCTGGCCAGAGAGCCATTAACACTTGCTCCCTCAGGGCAGAAAAGGAGTATATAAACCCTGGCCCCCAGCCAGAATGAAGGGCTGCCACAGTACTACTACAAGTTGTCTAACTTGTTGTCTAACTTGTAGTAGTACCGTGGCATCCCTTCACTCTGTTGTCCAGATTCCTGTTTGTATTACTACTGTTACTGCCCTGGCTAGTCCGAGCTTTGGGGATATTAAAAGATATCCTTTTGATATCATAATTCGGCTTCACTTACCTATTCCCTTCCACGTGCTTGCAAGGCCCCCGGACAAGCACGCATACAGGCTTGGCTGATTATCGCCGTAATACTCCTAGACAATACAGGCAGGCCAGAAAATAGCTGACTCGCAGCTTTAGGAGACCTCCAGGCAAGTACTCTAATTAGGTATGCACGCAACCTACAAAAGATCCTCTGCCCTGCGCTGGCAGCTTGATGGGTAAACTATGCAATACCCAAGTACTCTGCATTTGCATACTGGCTACTTTACTGAGAACCTCTGCGATAGCTCAATCATTCAGATTCTGACCTTTCGGAGGCTTTGTCTCCAACTCCAAATCTATTGTTTCCCCCCAAGTACGGCATAGCCTACAGTCACGTTCTCCTTATAAAAACCCTTGATTCCGAGACCTTCCTCGGATCGCTCCCGAGTTTCATCCTGCCTTGCTGCTGCTTTGCTTGGCGAGCCTCCCCTCAGCTCCACGTGCTGAGCTACATCGCACCCCAGCTTCTCTCTCTATTTTTCCGGGCTTCAGGACAGGTGAAGTATCACCCAAACCAGCAACTCCCCTAAAAATCCCTCTATACCACTCAAAACTTTATTTCTTTAGTTATCTTGTGTGAGTGTGCCGCATACACTGTTTTGCCTGTGTTTTTAATAAAACATCATTTATTGCTTCAACTTCTGTGTGCTCCTTGACTTGGACTGACCCCTTAGACATAGGGTTCAAGATCTTGCTACTTTACCCTGCCTCTCGTAACGTTAAGCAGTGCTCTGAGCTGATTTTCCCCATCTTTAGTTGAGCACATTTTGGTGTCCCTCCCGGGACCCCCAGTACACAGGGTAACACTACCCTTGGACTCTTAGTCTGAGTCCCATCACTTCATCTCTTATCTATGGATAGGTAAATATCACCTACTTCAACCTGAGCTCTTCACTATCCAACCTTTCCTCCCTTTCCTTCGGTTTGCCTTGTATGGTTGTGAGACTGCTTGAGTATTATGTGTGATTTTGAATTTTCCCTAAATAAAAACATTGTGCTTCAACTCCCAACGGGTATCTCCTAGTTAGTACTGGTATACACAGGTGTAAAACATCCTGTAAGGTTACCCTCATCTCATAGGCCTCCCTATTGAGCTGATAATTTCCCACTGTTCCACGGAGGCACTGGCATTGCAGGTAGATCCCTGAGTCACTCACTTTTGGGGTAATATTGGCTCCATGGCTATGATTGCTGCTGCTAGCCAAAGTCCTTGCTTTACACAGCCAGGCCCAGTAAAGTGCATGGCAAGGCACACCTGAGCTTCTTGTGCCTCTCTCAGTCAAGGAAAGAGATGGACACTTCTTCCCTAGTTGATAGAGGCACAGAAAGCCTGGCACAGCTCCCCCTACGCCTCTCTTGGCAAGAAATAAGACAGAAACTCCTTCCTTGGCTGTGAGAGGCACACGGCTCTAATCAGCCAGGCCTCCTACCGGATTTGGCTCCCAAGGACGGGGCTCCTTGCCAAGCCCTGAAGGGAAGGAAGGCAGGAAGGAGGACCTGCCTCCTTCTCTCATGGCCTCACCCATCCTGGGGGTCAAAATGTAGCATTTGTATTATCTGCATTTTTCACTATCTGCTTTAAGTCTGGGAACACATCCCTAGGGGATATGGGGGACCTACTGTACTACATTTTTTTAAAAAACCACATACAATAGTAATTCATACTGAGAATTTATCCTGTCAAGCAGCCTTTGCAAACTTGAAGGAGAAGAGGTATAGTTTTAGTCAAACTGTACTGTAAAATTCTGCATCTTTTTAAGAGAGAAACATCTCTACTGTGATTCTTAACCCCACTATGTGTCATTTTCTTGCTGCTCTTTTGGAAACAATGGAAGAGGGAAGGGGAAGAAGGAAAGAATGAAGGAGGGAGGGAGAGAAAGACAGAGACAGAGGAGGGAGGGAGGGAGACAGAGAGAGAGAGAGATGGTGGAAATTATGTTGGACAAAGGAGAAAGTTGCGCACTTTAGCCAGACTTTCACTTCATAGAGATTGATGGACATTTGTAGGCATATGCAAATAGGTTTAGTCAGCTCTTCATTGAAAACAACATTGGAGATAAAGATAAGAAAAATGGCATTTCCTTGCTGCTGGATAGAGCAAGACATATGATGTCTAGCTGGATTTTCTGTCTCTCCATAAGCTAGATAAAAGCCACAAAATTATCTGGAAGAGACAATGACTAAATGCCAGTGGTATTCTGTAAATAAATGATTATGCTTTTAACTAACTGAAAAGAGAAAGGGGTGAATGAGAAGGGAAGGCAGGAGTCCACAAAGTTCACTTCATCTTAAAATATTGAAGTGTCAGTCATTATGATGGATGGGAATTGTCTGCATGGAGGTTTTATATATTGCATATTCACCAGGTCCTGCTTGGTGAAGGGTGGGATATTTAAGGTCAGGGACGGGGATAAGCAGAGTTTGGGAAAGGCCCCCTTCTTTTAGATTGCAGCTACCCAAATCAATGGTCATGCTGGCTGGCAGGATTCTGGTAGCTGCAAAAATAGCCTTTCCTAGCTCTGTATTGCACCTTCACACAGGTTTCCAAAACCTGGGGCCTTCCAGAAATGCTAGAGTATGAACATCATTTGCAGCCGTCATTTCTAGCCATCCTGAATCGTCTTCTATTCTTCTCTCTGGATGCTAACTGAGTCATACGGTCTGGTCCTTAGAAAAAATAACTTCCCCCCCTTTTTTTTGCAGACTGCACCTCTCAGAATCCCTACAACAGTATATTTGCAGTCGTTGCAAATATAGAGTCAGTCTTAGCATCAGGTTTGTATAAGGATAAGAGCAAGGAGGGAGAGAGTTATATATGCTGCCTTGAGCTTATTGTTTGAAAAGGTGGGATATAAATGGAACTAATAAATAAGTATTTGTGGCCACATGTGAATTGTCTGTGCTGCCTGCAAATAGATACTGGTGCCATGCAGAACTATTTCCAAGGACTCTCATTTCATACATTTCAAATTTAGATTCTTGATTCCCAGCATTCAGATAAAAAAGAGACGTAACATGCAGGCAGATATATCCTGTTAGTGATACATGCTGGGTATGTCTACGTTACATCTGTGTATGTCCTATTTGGTTATTGCAGAAGCTGGTATTCTCTTCCGCTCACTGCAACAACCAAAACACTCCGAGGACTCATGGTTTTGCTGAATCCTTTTGAACATCTATTCCAAGACTGGTGGAGAGTACAAGGGACTGGTTTTGTCCCCATTTCATCTTCTCCTGGGGTCTTGGGAGCAAGATGCCATCAGTCTGCATCTGACTATGAGGTGTAGCCAGACCCTTCTCTAAACCCTCCACTCTCTACCAGTCACAGAATGGCTGTTCAGGGGAGTTATCACAACAAAAATGTGAGTCCTGGAGAGGGCTGAGCAATGATCCATAGCGGAGTTTCTCAGTTGTGAAGCTCCTATCCTATCCTGGACAGTGTAGGATCTCATCCATTGTCTTCGTTTCACCCCAATTCCACCCTGTTACTAGACCCTTCAGATGTATAAAACATAGGCCCTTTCCGCAACACATCTTTTCACGGAGCTGGGGTGAGGGGATCACGCAAGCAGCATCCAGCAAGTGGCTTTCGTGTCCCAGTTCCTTCAGCTCCGCAGCTGCCACCCGCTTGCGTGAGAGCCCCACCTCTTCCTTCTGCAGTGCAGCCTTGGACTTTCCCAGGCTGTGCTGGGGCAGGAAGCACGAGCACCATGGCTCCAGAGCTCCGCACGCATGGCAAGTGTGCGCGGGGCCCTGGAGCGATGCGCAATCGCACACCATTTTCAGTTCAAAGCCAAAAATGAAAAAGTGCACGAGTGGCGCCTGCCAGACCCTGGAGCGTTGTGCAATTGTGAGTGCATTGTGTGGACCGCTCCTCACATTCGCACGATGTTCAAGGGGCCCTTTTGCATGGCAAATGCCATGCGAAAAGGGCCATAATCCTTGTGCTAACCACACTATTTATTGTTTATTGTATATTTACTTCAAGTTCTTCTCCTCCTCCTTCTCCTCCTTCTTCTTTGAAAAAGCTGATATAGGGAACCAGACAAGAACATTATTTCACACTGGGAAACTCCAGATAATTAAACCACATGGCAGGGAGCCTGCTCTATAGGGTATTTAACATAATTGCTAATCCACTCTTGGCTGGATTCACATCTGTTCCCCTTTTTGGGGATGTCCAAGGGGAGAGAGAAAGGAAGGACATACTATATCCACACATCCACATCCTTTGTAGGAAGTGAATTGGAAGTATGGGAAAGAGGACAATAGATGTTTGTGCTACAATTGTTGTGAAACTATTATGATGCCAATGAAAACATCACTGCTATTTATATATCCCCTCTCAATATACCAGTCAAGGTGCTTTATTGGAAACCAACAAAACTAACAAAATA
Source organism: Cyclura pinguis (assembly GCA_030412105.1). Classification (NCBI taxonomy): domain Eukaryota; kingdom Metazoa; phylum Chordata; class Lepidosauria; order Squamata; family Iguanidae; genus Cyclura; species Cyclura pinguis. Next base: position 123,875,820 of record CM059604.1, on the reverse strand, counting down.
GAACTGCTCAACAAAGCTCAACAGCAAAAATGTAGGTACTGTGTGTGATTGTGTGTGTTTTGTGTATGGCTACATTGCCTTTTAAGGCATGTTGTCACAAGGAGAGCAAAACCACTGAGCAAACATAATACAACAACATGTCAACAATAAGATAATTTTTTTGAAAAAAAATTGAGCACACAATTCACAGTATCACTACAATTCATAGTAGGAAATTAATACATAGGGGGACCAATGATCAGATGAGAAGATAATGATCAGATTTGGGGAAGAACCATAGCTCAAAGGTAGAGTATGTGCTCTTCCTGTAAAATTTCTCAGAGTATATTTATATATTTATTTAATGTCTAATGTCTCAGCTTTCTCTCAGTGTGGGACCCAAGGTAGCTTACCTGTTCAGGTAGGGCTGGAAATTTCTGCCTGAAAACCAAGAGAGTCACTGCAAGTCAATGGAATCTCTAATGAAACTTTAGATCTTTTTGGGCAGAAAATCAACTGTTGAATTTGAATACCTAATACTTTAATAGTTACTACTAATCTGTAGAAGTGTGTGATTGCATTGTAAACTAATATATTTTGTATATTACCATATAACCAACAGCTGGAGAATTGGAAGTCACTTGTTCATACTTTCAGTCCCTTTTTAGTTTAGTTCAGGTAGATTAACTTGGTTGTTTAGTTTTTTAGATTGCTTATTGTTTGTTTCTATACTCCTTTATATGTCATCTTATATATTCAAATTGTGTGTTGCAACAAAAATATTTTTGAAAAAGGAAAGTGCTAATAAGCTAGTTGCAGCACTGGTCTGACTCTGGATCAAGCAGCTGTCTATATTAAACAGCAATCCACTGAACAAAAATGATTTTCAGATTCTGGTAACTATTTCAGCTGTGAATGAAAGAAAGCTCCTCCATATTTGTACCAGCAAAATTCAGGAAGTACAGTTAGTTCCAGTATGGTGAAGACCATGTTGTACCTGCTTAGGCTTCACTGAAAAAAGATGTGGCCACCTTAATTCAGTGTTAACGTGTTTTAGCAGATAGAGATTCAAACCCAGACTATGAAGAATTAAGCTTCCAGAGCCATCTCCCTGAACTGATCCTTAAGTCAGTTTTGGTTTCAATGCAAACTTCACTTTTTTTTTTTTTTTAAAAATTCATTTCTCCCTATCACATTGATGAGGATAAGCTGTTAATTTTTTTTTTTAAAAAAACCTCTCACTGAAATACAAACTGAAAACAATTTTCACTCATCCACATTCAATCTATTTTCAAGAACAACAATGAAGCAAAAATCCTATGTATAGACACAATTATTCAGAACAATCCAATAGGCCAAATCACTTTCAGAAAAGAACAATGCATGGATGGGACATTTCCATCTCATTCAACTTGGTTTGGCATATAAATCACACACACACGCGCACACACACACACACACAGACATGCATATTAATCTGCTTCCAGAGGCTGCCAGTGTGTCTGTCATTGCATGAGCAGTGAATCTATTACTAACTGAATGGGAGCCTTGCTGGTGCCAAACTAGGGTCCAGCACTGACAGAGTTTCTGTTCAACTTGGAGCATCTGAGAGAGGAGCAGCAGTAAAATCACTAGTGGATTTGTCATCTGTGTGTCAGTAGATACACCCACAGCCCTGGGTGCCCATCATCAGATTTTAAATCCCGTCATCAGATTTTAAACTGGCCACTTCTATGGTTGGTCTTCAGTTTTATTGTCCACCAATAACCTTGACTTGCCCTTTGTAATACACAGACTTATTATTATGATCAGAAAAACTGCATTTATTCAGACATGAAGTTACATATAACAAGGTAAGCTGTGAAGTCAACATCCTGGTTTCTCCAGAGCAAAATAATTACTGTTCTCTAAGGTACAGAGATGAGTGAATGAGACTACTTTTGACTTTGACAGCTGGCTAGCATCCCTGAACTAAGCCTGGATGATCCCGATCAGTCAATTTGAAGATCAGCCTCCATATCCAATATTGAAACACGGAGAAAGGTCTAGTGATTTGGGTGTATTTGGAGAAGGTTAGGAGAAAGCTATGTAAAAAATGCAGGTGTTTGCTAAAAATTTGAATTACAGTCAACTCTCCACATTCATTCAGGTTAGGAGCACAGGACCTTTGCAAAAATGAGGAAAAAAAATGCAAAAATCAAAGTGTGTGTGTGTGTGTTTGTGGGATGGAGGCAGAGGCATGGTGGGAGAATGGGTACCCAGGGTCCAAACAGGTCAGGAAAAAGACAAGGAAAGGGGGTGGGACTGCATGGTGGCCCTGTACTTCCCCTTCCTCTCCCATCTCCTTTAGGTATGTGTGGGGGACATTGGAGAGGGTTTGTGATGCTGAGAAATTAGGCTGTGATCCATCCTTAGCTGCCAGTCTGTTACTGCCCTGGCTAGTCCGAGCTTTGGTGATATTAAAAGATATGCCTTGATATCATAATTCAGCTTCACTTCTCTATTCCTCTCCACGTGCTTGCGAGGCCACCGGACAAGCACGTAAACAAGCTCGACCGTTAATTGCCGTAATATTCAAACTACAATACAGGCAGGCCAGAAATAGCTGACTCACTGCTTTAGGAGACCTCCAGGCAAGTACTCTAATCAAGTACGCACGCCACTTACAAAAGAGCCTCTGCCCCGCGATGGCAGCCTGATGGGTAAACTATGCAATACCCAAGTACTCTGCGTTTGCATACTGGCTACTCTATTGAGAACCGCTACGATAACTCAATCATTCAGATTCTGACCTTTCGGAGGCTTTGTCTCCAACTCCAAATCTATTGTTTTCCCCCAAGTACGGCATAGCCTGCGGTCACAATTCTCCTTATAAAAACCCTTGATTCCGAGACCTTCCTCGGATTGCTCCTGAGTTTCATCCTGCCTTGCTGCTGCTTTGCTTGGCGAGCCTCCCCTCAGCTCCACGTACTGAGCTACATCGCACCCCAGCCTCGCTCTCTATTTTTCTGGGCTTCAGGACAGGTGAAGTATCACCCAAACCAACAATCCCTCTAAAAATCCCTCTATACCGCTCCAACCTTTATTTTCTTTAGTTATCTTGTATGAGTGTGTTGCATACACTGTTTTGCTTGTATCTAATAAACATCAGTTATTATTTCAACTTTTGTGTGCTCTTTGACTCGACCCAACTCGACCCCGTAGACACAGGGTTCAAGATCTTGCTATGTTACCCTGCCTCTCGTAACACTAAGCAGTGCTCTGAGCTAATTTTCCCCAACTTTAGTTGAGCACATTTTGGTGTCCCTCCTGGGACCCCCAGTTCACAGGGTAACAAGGCAGTGGCTGGTTGAGAAAGAGAAGGACCAGAGGCAAGTTTTTAAAGGGCTGCACAGCGTGACTGGCGCCACCAAGAGGGAAGGTTCCCCAGAAAGAAGGGCTGGAGATGGGGATGGGGAGGCAGAGATTGGAGAAACTCACAGATAAGTGAAAGTTAAACACACAAATATGGAGGGCTGACTGTAGTTAGCTAACAACAACAATAGCAATAACACAGCACTCAATATCATGTTAAAGTATGATGTTTTGAAAAGGAAACACATTATGTGCATTTTAAGTTGACTTTCATTTTTGCTTTATCCTGAGGCCTGTTTTATCCTTAGGGAAAAAAGAAAAAGAATGTGCTAAGAATCCAAAGTCAAGTTACACCTATAATTGCCTACATGTCAGGAAACACACTTAAAAAACCCCCAAAACAATTAAAACACGTGGCACTGGAAATCTAAATCCTGTACCACCACCCAATACTGTGCAAAATTATATATCCAAGCTCTGATTGTTTAATTTTTGCTGTTCTTCTATTGTTCAGGACAGGTTGGAGGGCATGATATATATATATATATATTTAATTAACTGCAGAGCTTTGAATTTATCTTAGTATGTTAAGGATTTACCAAGTTCACTCAAGTCCCAAAAGAACATGAAACACCAGCTGTTAATGCCCATATTTTAGGAACTGGAAAATTTGTCAGTTTCACTTTCTTTCATATTCAATTTTTGCATATTATTCTAAATTCTGGTTAAAAATTGATGGAAACAAAATCCTTCCACCACTGAGATGACCATGCTACAAGTCCACAAAAGAGACCAACCAAAATGCAGAAAATGCATCTTGCAAGCTTTCAAAGCATCACTGGCTTCTTCATCAGACAAAGAGGTTAAACAGGAGAAGGCAAAAATGTCATACAAGAGAAAAAAGGTGATGATGTTAGATTCACAAGCCTACATTTTGTTTTAGATATTACTCAATTGTCCATTAAGATAGTGCTGAAGGAATCTCAATGCAAACAGAGGCCACTCCCCCTCTTGGCCACTTGGGGACTACGGATAAAGGGCAATAAAAGACAGGTAATAAAATTTTAACTCCATTAGCAACAGAAAAGTACAGTCAGCCTTCCACATTTGCAGGTTTCACTTCCACGGATTTGGTCATTTAGTCAGTTTGGTCAGTTTCTGCAACCCCTACCTCTCAACTCAAGTGTTTCTTTTTCGGGGAAGTCTTCCCTTTTGGTGGCTCTAAAAAGCCATACAGTTTTTTTTTAGAAACCTGCCTCTAGTCTTTCTCCTCCTCTACCGGCTGCTGAAAAAACAGTGGCAAAACATTGGCTGAAAAGAAACCTGGAAGTGATGTGAAGTCACTTTTTGTTGTGTTAGATTCATTGGTGTCACCTTAGGGGGGCTGTAGGGGTCAAAATGGGCCCTGATAACCCTGAAGTTACTTACCCTTGGCTTATGGCTTTGTTGTTGTTGTTGGTATGTGCCTTCACATTATTTCTGACTTACGATGACCCTATCATGGGTTTTTCTGGGGTTGAGAATGTGTGATGAGCCCATGGTCACCCGGTGGTTTTCTGTGGCCAAGAAGGGAACTGAACTCTGGTCTCCAGGGTCATAGCTAACATTTAAAACACTAGACCACACCAGCTCTCTGCTTATGGTCTTAGCAGACCTTAATTTGGCCCTGATACCAAGCCAGCGGCCATATAATTGCAGCCTAAAGCTACAATAAGGAAAAGCTTTCATAAGTGTTTTATTTCATTGTTACAAAGAGATGGGGGCTTTAAGTTCAGCCTGTAAAACTGATTGTTATGCACTTTTGCACTACCCTGATTTATTCAGCCAATGTATGTAGCCCAAATTATTACATACAGCCCAAGAGAGCTGAAAGGAGGAGAGAAGAAGAGGATTTTTTTTAAAAAAAGAGAAAATAGTCCATCTTAAATAAATAAATAAACCTAGAATGTGTTCTTAAATAATTTTTCGCAGCTGGAGGCAGCTGTGTCTGACTCTGAGCTATAAATGGCTTAGGAAAAAATATATTTAGTATCATTATTATTCTTCAGCAACGCATGAGGCATAATTAACTTTCATAAGATTTGCCAGATGGACTGCACTTTATTAGTGTAAAATGCTTTAATAGATGCTTTCCAAATGAAGAGGGCAACAGGCCCTGCAAAGACAAATGCCCACAGTACAAAAGAGGCAAGGAAGTAAAAAAAAAAATTACAAATGAAATTGGAATTAAAAATTGACAAACACAAAGGTTTTAGTGTTTAGCATTCTTTATCAAATATTCCATCTTCAGGCAAGATACTTGAGAGACTGGTGGCTTCTTAGTTCTGAGTTTTCTGGAAGGAAATGTATTACCTAGAAAGTTACCATGGAGGAGTGGCTAGGTAGTGGGATGGATTGCAGAAGGAATGTAGCAAGAAGGGGGAGATAAATAACTCATCTGCCATCTGCCTTCCTGAAAATATACCTCTTACTGATTTGCAGTGCAGGATTATACAGTGGCCCGTTAACTTTTGTGAGACCTCTGCCCTTGTCCTTCTCTGCACCTGGGCAAAAGGCAAGGGAATGGGAGGTGGAGGGAACCTGAATATCTTCTCTGTCTGCAGTGCTCTCCCTCCCACTCCCTTGCCTTTTGCCCAGGCATGGAGAAGGAAGGCAGGTGTGCTCAGTCAAAAGACAAGGGAATGGGAGGAGGAGAATGGGTGGAGAGGCATACGTATCCCTCATGAATAACCAAATTCACAATCAAACCTGCAAATGTGGAGAGAGGACTGTAAACATATGTGTTTGATTTTATTTCTTTATTTAATTTATTTATATCCTGTCTTTCTCCCTCCATGGGATTCAAGGATGCTCACAATCGTTTAAAACAAAGTACGTTAAAAAAAATTACAAAAGTAAAAAAAAATAGGGATGGGATGAATCCAGAATTTTCTGAATCTGAATCCAAATCAGTGGAAAGTTCTGGGAATCCACGAATCTCACGAATCTCAAATCTTTTGAATCCTTATTGAAAAAAGAGTTTAAAAAGCAAGTGAAAAAAAGGATAATCTTGTTCAAGACACACTCTCTTAGCCTTAGCAAAAGCTGAGGCAAAGGGAAACCTCCCTCTGAAGAAATCTGGCCAGGACAATTGTCATAGTTTTGCCTCAGGGTCTCCCCAGATTGAAAATGACATGAAGACCCTTTCTACACAGGCAGGAAAATGTGGATTAATTCTGATACCAAGCCAGTTAATGATGATGATGTACGGATGGTATTTAATGCTGGAAAGAGTGTCTAAAATGTATAAAGGTTCCTCAAATGTTTGTTGGAAATGTGATCAAAAAGAAAGAACTTTATACTACATCTGTGAGATGTGGTGAGACCTGTAAGAAAGCCAAGAAAGTTCAGAGTGATGATACATAGAATGATGGAAGACATCTTAAAGGTAAAGATTCAACTCAAACCTGAACTTTTTTTTGGTTGGCTCTGACTGATGAACAGACTGATAAGAAATTGGGAAGAATTTTTCACTACATGATCATGGTGCTGAGACTGCTGTATGCACAGGAGTGGAAAAGTGTGGCTATTCCTTCTCATGAAGACTGGCTGTTGAAGATGATGGATCTGGCAGAAATGGATAACTTAACTACCTTAATTAAGGAAGGATCTTTGGTTAAATTTAAAAACGATTGGTATAAATTGATTGTATATCTAAGAGACCATTAGAAGAAACAGTCAATTATTGGTTTTGAGTGGGGATGGGCCAACCAAATCCTTGAATCCTTGAATCCTCAGTCCTGGGTAAGGATTCAAGATTCCCGAATCTGAATCCTGTGCCAAAATAGGCAAACCAAATCTTTTGAATCCACCAACTAAATAGATTGTTGGAGACCTGGATGCGTGAAAACCAGGGAAACTGGGACGCCTGAAAACCTGGGAGACTGGGATGCCTGAAAACCTGGGAGACCATACATACAAGGGAAGATAGTAAGTAGGTGAGGTTTTCCCTTGGAGTAATAATGGTCTTTGCTAACAATTTCACAAATTACATCTGGGGTTGTATTCTAAGATATTTAAATTGAACATTTCATATTTAAGTTCAGTACTTGACTGGAAGCTACAGGCTTGAGATTTCAAGGACAGCTGAAACATTCCTTTGTGTAGCTCTCTTGCAAAGCTCTTTCAGACACAATTCTGGGATTTGGAGTTTTACAAGGGGTCACAGCCTTCTCTGACAAAGTGTACCAGTACATCATCAAACTACAAACCCCAGGATGCCAGAAGGAGCTATGCAAAGAAAAGCCAGGTTTGACCTGGATTATCTCTCTACTGTAGTATGTGGCTTTGTTTACACAGGCAGGAAAATATGTGATTAATCCACATTTTCCTGCCTGTGTAAAAAGGGCCCTCATGTCATTTTCAATCTGGAGAGATCCTGAGGCAAAACTAGGACAATTGTCTTGGCCAGATTTCTTCAGAGGGAGGTTTGCCTTTGCCTCAGCTTTTGCTAAGGCTGAAGAGTGTGTCTTGCCCAAGATTATCCTTCTTTCCCTTGCTTTTTAAACTCTTTTTTCAACAAGGATTCAAAAGATTTGAGATTCGTGAGATTCGTGGATTCCTAGAGCCTTCCAGGGATTCAGATCCGGATTCAGAAAATTCTGGATTTGTTCCATCCCTAGTTTTGAGGGTTAAGCTTATTGTTATTAAATATCAGGCAGTAGTGTGATAAGAAGTTTATCTTGCAGATTATTTTAGAACCAAAAACAGATAAGTTAGAAGTCACTTATATGTATTTTTGGTCCCTTTTTTGTTTAGCTGTAGTCTAGTTTAATTTTTTATTAGTTTACATATTAGAGTTTCTTTGTTTGTTTACTTGCTGTTTGTCTTTAATCCCCTATATGTTGTTTTATATATTAAATACATGTTAATAAAAATATTTATGGGCAGTGAAGGGAGGAGGAAAAACACTGTAACAGTGCAGCAGCAGTAAAGGAAGTAAGGCATTGGTGAAATAGCTGGCGAATTTTGTCACCACCCTGGCTACTACAGGATAATTCTGGGAAAAGTACAATCATTACAGTAATGCAGTGGTTCACAAACTGAGGAGCGGAACCTTAAGGGGAAGGGACTAGAAAAATCAGCCTACAAGTATAGCAAATGTGAAAAAAGAAGTTGATGCCCATGTGCATGTGTGTGTGTGTTGCTGAGGATTGACTAGTCTTTGCAAAAGAGCGACACAATATGTCTTCCACTGTTATGCCTTCCTCCAACCTCAGACATAGGTAATTTCTGCACTACACAGTTATAGTGCTGTTATTCCACTTTCAACATCCTATGGAATCCTGGGGTTTGCAGTTTAGGGAGGGGCCTCAAAGGTTTCCCACTAGCAAGAATGGGATGGCTACCTTAGACTTCACATTTTGGATGTCATGAAAAGGCATCAAATTGTCAGCTATTTACTTTGATATTATTGCATTTTTTGAATGCTAGGAAGGGTAGACAGTCACCTCAAAGGCCCCTCCATAAACTGCAGGGAGTGATTTGGAGTGGGGGTGCAATGTCCTCTTATAGATGTAAAGAGGGTCACAGGGTATAAAGTCCGAGAACTGCTGGAATAGTGCATCAACAGACCTTATTCATATTAGCTGTGAGCCTTCAAGTCACTTCCAAGTATGATGACCCTAAGGCAAATCAGCCATGGGGTTTTCTTGACAAGATTTGTCGGGAAGGGATCTGTCATTGCCTTCCTCAGACTGAGAGAGGGAAACTTTCCCAAGATTCCTCCCCACAGTTTTCCATGGCTGAGCAGGGATTCGAACCTCATCTTCCAGAGCCTTAGTCCAACATTCCAATCACTACATCACACCCTCTAGTCATACTTTGTGATACTGAAGTCAGTGGGCCTTAAGTTAGTAATGAAAATCTTAAGTCCCATTGATTTCATCAGGCCTACTCCAAGTATGACTAAATCTAAATCCAACCCTCTGAATCAGTTCTTAAACAAATTCTTTCATGGGAGTGGTCTGTGAAACCAATCACCAATTTGTCTCAAATTAATCTACTCAGTTGTACGTTCAAATCGGCATAAATTTCATCTGGCTAAATTTGATTTCCAATATAATGTGAAGGTGCGTGTGTTGTCACTGTAGCTGGTTGTTTTGCTTCTCGGGATGAGCGCCATGCTGCAAAATCCTTCGAAGCCCCTCAGAGCTTTTGGGTAATTAAGTTAATCTGCAACAGATTTATTTTGGGAGCGTATCTGATTTGCCATTTGCCGATGACGGACATCTTCCAAGGGCATTGCTGCTTGCTACTTAGGCTGCAGGTTGTGAGCAAAGAGACACTGTTGGAATATCAGTCACCATTTTGGTCCTATTTTATGTCTTAAATCATCCTTTTCCTGCAAAGACTCTTGATCATGAATGACTCTAGCTAAATTCCAGGTCAAAGAACATTTCTTTCAAAATTGGTGCCAGTTACTTTGACCATTTCTGCACTAGTCTGTTATAGTGCTATCATTCTACTTTCAATATCCTATGGAATCCTGGGGTTTGCAGTTTAGGGAGGGGCACAAGGCCCAAACTGCAAACCTCAGGATTCTATAGGATGTTGAAAGTAGAATAATAACACTATAGCAGTCTAGTGCAGAATGTCTCTTTGAGTTGGAATGGGAATCCATTTATAACCTTGAATATAGAACAGGTTTCCCACTAGCTAGAATGGACTGTCTACCTTAGATTTCACTGTTCGGGATGTAATGAAAACGTATCAAATTCTTTGCTATTTACTTTGGTATTATTGCATTTTTTTTTAACGCTAGGAAGGGTAAAGAGTCACTTCTGGTGTCAAAATAACTTGGCTGACTTTCAGTACTACGCAACTTGACTGGGAGAGGATCACATTTCCTTCTCTTCCTCAGGTGGCAGAATGGCTAGGGCCATGCCTATACAAATTATCTCCTTCTGGAGTGAGTCATGTTAAATGTTGTGTATTATTGTTACTGTTTACTTCAGTTCTTTCTTGCCTTTCTCCTGAAGAGATGAAGGATTCTTCTGCACTGGAAGTAAGTTGAGGACAAAAGGGGAAGGGGAGGAGGAGGAGGAAGAAACTGGGACATAAAGGCAGCTGAAAAAGTAGGATGGCAGTGGATTAATCATTGATTAATTAATGTCTTTACTAAAAAGGGACAGTTGGAGGATATGCAAATGCCATTACTAATTTTTGTTGATTTTTCAGCTCTTTCTGGGCAGCAGTGGGCAGAAGATTAAATTTGAAATGGAAGCCCTTTAGAAAATTACAATATTTAATCTTGCAGTTAGTTGGGCATATTGGAAGTTCAAGAGAGAGGGACCACATGAAAGCACTCTTTGCCCCAGGCTAAATGCTGCCCATAGACTGTTTCCTGCTCTACTGGACTTTCCTGAACTTTACTTGACATTTTGTTGATCATTCACTGAGTTTTGGCCATTAGGGAGAGACTCCTTGTATAGAGAGCCAAGTCAACGTTCATCTTTTCCATCTTTTGTAGCCAAATGCAGCTGTTATCTAAGACATGGTGGCAGGGTCCCCCTCCCCACTTTGGAAATCAATGAACTGAACTGAGTCTTGAAAATGAGCATTTGACATGAATACAGTAATGACTCAGGAGAACTGGATGTGGCCAATACTCTTTCCCTTTCCTTGGCTGTCAAATTGCAGTATGGATCAATCTTAACTCAGCCCTTTAGTTTTGATGACTTGGCAGCAGGAACTTAAAACAAGTATCTAAAGTTTTGTCTCAGTGGCATCTATAAGTTCACTTTCTTTAAAGCAAAGTTGGCATGCAGTGAAATGATTCTACTCTCTTAACAAGAATGGTCCTGTTAAGCTTTCCAGATAACCATTTCCTCCACTACAACATCCTAGGGCCTCTCCACACTGCACTGTCACAGTACTATTATTCCACTTTCAACATTCTGTGGAATTCTTGGGTTTGTAGTTTATTGAGGCCAAAAAGCTCTCTGGCTGAGAATTCTAAACGACCCTCCCACAACTGCAAACCCCAGGATTCCATAGGATGTTGAAAGTGGAATAACAGCACTATAAGAGGGTAGTGTGGAAAGACCCCTAGACATGTGGGTAGTTCTGCACTTGCTATTTGGCATTTTTCTTACCATTTGGCAGCTGTCAAACCCCGGCAGGGCCCCCTGCTGCTGTTGCTTACTACTGAGGATGGGAGAGGAGGCAGCAATTCAGATAATTGAGAAGCAGCTGGTCTCACCTTGGTTGGAAGCAGGAGAGAAGAAGTGAGTGGACAATCTCAAATGGAGTGCACCCACCTTTTTTCCCCCCCAAGAGCTCAGAGAAGTTGGATCTTCATCATCTGAATCACCTCACTCTCCTTTCCTTCCTTCTGGTATGAAAGAATAGCAGTCCATCTTGGGTCTTGTCAGCTGCCAGGCATGGTAAATGGATGGGGCACAAGGTCGAGCATATAGCCCTCTGTGGACTATCCAAAAAGGGACTTCAGTGTGCATAAGCTGCACTTATGACCACCTAGATCACCTAACACAACACCAGCCTGTGAATGCCATTGTCCTTTTGCACCAACTGTTCAGAGGAATAAGGACTGGAAAGTTTGTCTGTGTGCTTTTGATAATTAGCTTGTTCTTCCATGTTTGCTGCAGGTTTAGGCTTCTCAAAAGGAAAAGATATTAGCCTTGCACAGACATTTTGCACAAATTGTGAAAAGCTTAATAAAAAACTATATGGACTTGCTGTGTGCATTCAGGTATGCGTGTATGTGTACTTCATGAGAACAAATATACTTCACAACCCTAGGAATCTAGAGCTTGAGAAAGGTGACTTGGGCTATTTTGCAGTCCTAGTTCATAATTTTCTAGCTTTTGACAGGGAAAGACAACATCTTTCAGCATAATTATTATCTTCTGTTGCTTGAGCATGCTGCAAGAGAAAAAAAAAAGATTATGGCAGAGAGAGATAAAATATCTTTGACACAAATTAGTATTTAATGTACATTTTAAATCCAGCTTCTGCTGCCATCTATATTTCTTTGAGCCTTCAATCACTGCATACGAGAAGCAGCATCATTTTTATCTCTGCAGCAGATTGTATATATATTTTCCTTTTTATGTGTCTGAGTTTTCTTATTTAAAACATCTTTTCTGCTGTAAAATAATAATCATAATCTTGATAATCTGAAATGATTTCAAAAGGCAGTTCATCAACCTCAGCTTAAAGGAAAGTTTGACTTTAAACAAGTGAATAACCAAAGTAAACCAGTTTTTTCCCCCTTTTTGTGACAGAGAGTAAATCTGTTGTTCTGTATGATTTTCATTTAATTATCTTTCTAGGCTAGTTTAACAGGCTTGTTATACCTTGCAGACAAACGATGACTGTTTTTTAATTGAGCCGAGGAAATAAATTAAAATGTACTGAATGTTTAACACACAGTACATCAACATCTTCATGTAGTGTTTGTATCTCCAGTCGCTTCCTCAAAGAAACGACTTATTAGGTTTACTTTTAACAGGAATGAGGAAAATATGGTTACATTTTAAGAGTCCTGAAAAGAAATCTGATTTTCCTACTTAGTTTTATGGGACTGCATGACTAAACCAAGAATCAACATTGTGTAGTGGTTTGAGTGTTAAACTACAATCCAGGAGACCAGGGCACAATTCCTCGCTCAGCCATGGAAACCCACTGAGTGATCTTAACTGTGTCACACACTCTCAGCCCCAGAAAACTGCATGACAGGTTGACCTTAGCATCACCATAAGTCAGAAATGGCTCGAAGGCACAACAAAACAACAATGACTAAACCAAATGGAGAAATGCGGGAGACACCCTGTTGAGGAAACTCTGCCACAGATATTACTACCATGTTGTTTCTGAAACAGCCCAAGAGAGAAATTTACATCACAGAAGTTAGGAAATAAAAAGTGACTGCAACTAAAAGAGGAGGGGGGTTAAAATGATTCGCATATTTTTCATGCAAAATGTACAGCTTTATGCACAAAGGACTCTGGCAGTTCTAGTCCAAAAACTTAACTTCTCCCAGAAACAGGCATGGTTTCCTAACCTTGTCTCTTAGACAGAGGGGCTGAGGGACTTCCCATTTATCAGCTAATTCTGGATTCTGTCTGGAGTTCCATCATCTATTTTTGGCCACAGCTCATGATGGTGGTTAGACCAAGCAGGCTGAGTTAACTTCAGCACTCCACTTCAGCATACTTAAATCTTGGAATTTCAGGCTAATTATATGGGAACTGATCAGGCTCCTTTGGTATTCTTTAAGCTATTATAAGCATTCATAGATATTTATACATATACATTCTCTTTTGGGAGAAACACAGACTTGGAAATCTCTGGGTTCTTAGCCTCATTATATTATATATATATATATATATATATATATATATATATATATATATAATATTACACTGCATGTAAGGCATCATTCATATCATTACATTAGACTCAGTGTGGTATAGCGTTGGACTAAGACCCTGGAGAGCAGAGCTTAAAGCCCCGCTTGGCCATAGGAACCCTCTGCGTAATCTTGAGCATGTCACATTCTCTTAGTCTCAGAAGAAGGCAAAGGGAAAGCCCTCTGAACAAATCTTGCCAAGAAGCCCCAAGCCTTAGGGTCACTTTAAGGCCAAAATGACTTGAAGGCATTAAATTACAGGATATGACTATTAGAACATTACCCTTTCATAGTGATTATTCTAAGTATTGAATCTTGAAGATGATTCCCTTTAACAGGCTTGGTAATAGTTAAAACATGTAGCAATATCATTCTTATAAACCATTTACATAATCTTTTATCCACCACCATCATCAAATTCCTCCATACTTTCATAGTTTCCCATAAAATGTTTGCAGCACAGAATGTCTACTTATTTATAATGCAAGACCAATATTTAGAAGAAAATGGGAATTGCTGAGATCAATGGGAGTGTCAGGTCAGGGAGCACGCTCAAACTATGGACATGGTCTTATAGGGGAGTGAAATGTTATTCAAGACAGTCTGTACCCCTAAACTTAAATGAGATGAGTCATTCACCATCAATACACTTGCATCTTGCCCAGATTAGGTTTCTTTCATGTTTGGGACACTGACTGTTGTTCAAGAACTTTGTATTGTGACAATAAATTTGCTCTGGAAAATGGCAGCCGGGTGTGACCTGCAGGCTACGGAACCTGGAAAAAGCTTTTTGGGAATATAATCCCCAGATTTTCCCCATTCTACCCAATGAGTTCTGGGGAATTATACATATATTTTAGTACACCTTTTGCATAGTTTGGTATGCCACTGATGAAATATCCACCTAAAGTGGAAAAATTACACATTTTCAGGCCAGAAAACAATAAGCTTTGTGCAACCAGCCAGATGGAGTCAGACTTTCTACTGGCTTACATAGGGATGCCTCTGAGACCTCTTATGCAAATATTCCTAGACTGTGCCTAGAAGGACCTGGGGCACACCTTTTCCCAGTCTGGATGTCGTGGTTGCCTCTGCAATCATGTAGAGCTACACTGGCACTGTTCTGTGCTAGACTGGTGTCCTCTTTTCTATCCTCCACACAGAAGATTTTTTTTAAATTTCTACAGGCCTTTAAGGGCTGATGGCTCAGGAAGGAAAGGGCTTTTATAATGTCCTGTATTGTTTGTATTGGTTCCATTTTCTTTTTAATGAGAGTGTGTGAAGCGCCCAGTCTCACCCAGTAGGTTTCCACAGCCGAGTGGGGAATCAAACCCTGGTCTCCTGAGTTGCAGCCCAACACTTAAACCAATGCTTATCATATTAGCTCTCTACACTGGTGTAGTGCTACATTTTGTTGGATCTCAACCGGATCTTGGCCATACTTCCGCATTCTGCTTCGAATTTCATTAGTTTTACAGCTACATGCGATTGCCTCTCAAGTGCAATATTGTAAAGTCAGCATTTTTTTCTGGAGGTATAAAAATATTCCTCATTTGAGATAATGAGTAATGCACTTTTTGACATCTCCCAACCTCTTCTTGCTCTCTTGGAGCCATCTAAGCGGAGAAGGCTTCAACTGCTGGTGCAGGGCTTAATAATGAAGCGCTCATAACTTCCTGCTGAATCAATATTTGAATGCTGCTCCAGGCCATTTTCAGTCATCAGTGAGTTTGATCTCTCTTATTTTAATATTATTAACAAATGGTTTCCTCATTATGCTGTTTGAACATAGGTGTAGTGTTTTAGTGTCACTTCCCTCCTGCATCCGCATTCCCTCCCCTCTGCCATGAATATTAAAAGTGGAAGCCTTACCTAAAGAAAGACATTGATGAGTCGTCTTTGAATGCAAACACTGAAGAATTATGAAAGAGGGAGACAAAATGCGAGCAATTTAACTTGTTTATAAATTACATGCTAAACACTGAAGGATGACTTTTCTTGCGCATTTCTCTCCCCCCACAAATAAAACAAAGTGTGTGTCTTGAAACAGCAAAAGCGAAAAGTCATCCAAGCAGCTGCCATTTCAAGGTAGTTTTAATCCATTTTCAAATGCCTTCCAGAATCACTTTGTCAACACAATTATTCTTCAGCTAGAGAGGTGGTATTACCTTAGGTTTGAGGGAGAAAATAAAAGAATTGGGTGGAGGGAGGAATCCAAACCTAAACAGAAACCCAAACCCAAACCTGAACCCAAAGCCAAATCTTTATTTTCTAAAAAAGAAGAAATTTCATTTGCAGATGTCCTTAACTGATCCCCCCTCCTTATTGTTATTCAGTCTGGTGATACTCAATGTAGGAAGGAGTTTTAACACAGATTTAACACTAGCCACATGTTATCTACTCCTACTTTAACATCTGATGCCTTATTTAATACCACTGTCTAATGAAATGCAATATGAGAATTTTTAACATCTAATCCTTAAATGGCTTTCCATCTTCTTTCATGCCATATGTTCACAACTGATTGTAGTTGATGTGGGAAAGAGTAATTGAGGAAGAGGAATTTGTAGTAAAACTGAGCATTCTGGTTAGTGTTATTACAAACCAAACTCCAAATGATAGTTAACGTCCAGCATAGGGAAGTAAATATTCAACTATTTCATCCTTACCAGAGAAAGTAAATGATTTCTAGTTCTCTTCCTGCAGTGGTGAGAACAACTATTTCTACACAGTTCTCACCCAGTGTTTGCACAAGTGTTTCAAGAAATTATTTTTTCAGAGAAATGCATGTGGCACTTTTAGCATGAGAATAATAATTTTCTATACAAAATTGAAGCAACCTTGACAAAAAAGAAGCCCAACAGAAAACTTGCTAAATAGAGCAATCTCCCCCCACTCCAGATTTCCGCAAGATTTCTGGTTTTTGTGTAAGTTTTTTTAAAAAATACAAAATTGCTGGTTTTTCACAGAAAATACAAATTCTGAACAAAAACCAAACGTGTCTACTTTTTGTGCACTTTTTTGTGCAAGTGGGCTTTTTTTTTTGTACAAAAAATATCAATCTTGTAAAAAAAAAAGGGGGTGGAGGGCAGCTAGCTGGAAACAGTGTAATTACACAAAAAAGCATGGCAGACATGTGAAAAACCCAAGTGAATGTTTGTGCAGAATAATTTCTACCCCAAAAAACTGATGTGTGAATGATATGTGAAAGCTGCAAAAAACCCTCATCCCTTTGTTATTCTTCTCAGTTGGATGTCCTAAGTGTCTGGAAATCTTTTTTTCTTTTTTTGGTCCAGGAAATGAATAACTGCAACATTTTTTTTTTCAATTCCAGGATCAACAAAATTTGAAAAGTTGCTCATTCAGTCCACAATGAAGCCTGAAAGTGATGCTCTTTGGGTTCAAAAACAGATTTAAAAAACAATCAAAAGCCTTCCTTCAAGCAAAGCAATTAAGAATTATATTCTATGGAACCTTCTAAAATAGCTTGAGTACTGATTTGAAAGATCTTCTCTGCATATGGGATTGCTTTGGATTTTATATCAGTGAGCAGACCATTTAATGTGGAACTCTCAACTCTTACTATCTTTCCTCCTGTGGAGGTGACAGCATTTCCACATCATCTCCATTAGCGGAATGGGTACATATGGAACCACACTTGTTTGTTGGTTGCAATTGCTACTGCGCTACTCATCACTTTATCCAGGAAGCTTGTTTCTCCTGAGGGAAAGAAGTCCATGGCCCTTTTCACACACCACTTCCAACTCGAAATGGCCATGGGATGGCCACAGGATCACGATGATGGTTCTACATGATGTTGTTGTGATCCCATGGCCATCCCATTGCAATCGTGGATTAAATCATATTTGGGTTTCTCCTGAACATGACCCACGATTGCTGAGTCCTCCCATGTCCCTCCTGCACTTACCTGTCGTGTGGAACATCAGGAAGCGCAATGGCTGTGCTTCTTCCTCCAGCGCAGCCTAGGAAACTGCCGGGCTGTGCTGCGGAAGGAAGGAGCTGAGCCATCGTGCTTCCTCCCATCCAGCAGGCAGCTGGTGTGGAGGGAGAGTGCAGCAGACACAATTTCCTCCCGGGAGAGGTTTTCCCGGGATTGCCACATGATGGCTCCAGGAGAAAGGTAACGTGTGAAAAGGGCCCATGTTTCAGAACTAAGGGCTGATTCGGAAGATATCAATGGGCAACTTCCCATTGCTGATGTCAAGTGTGTTGTCTGCCTTGCTTTGAAGTTTTGTAATTTTTCACAGGGATTTAAAAGTGACTGTTATGGGGTGTTTCCTCCATTCTGGAAGAGATGAGGCACATCTTCTGCAGTGGCCTGAAGAAGTTATGTCACCGTGTAAATATCTAGGCCCTTTCCGCAACTCACCCATTTTCAGCCCTGGGGTGCAGTGCTCGCACGAGCAGCCTCTTCAGAGAGGCTCTCACTTCCCTGCTTCTTCGGCTCTGCACGAGCTTCCTGCTCGTGCAAGAGCACCACCTCTTCCTTTCGCACTGCAGCCTTGGACCTTCCCAGGCTGCACTGAGACAGGAAGCGTGACTGGCCCGGCTCCCGAGGCTCTGCATGCCAGGTAAGTGTGCGCAGGGCCCCGGAGCGATGTGCAACCATGCAGCATTTTCGGCTTGAAGCCGAAAATGAAAAAATGTGTGCACAGTCCTTGTCAGGCCCTGGAGCGTCACGCAAATGTGAGTGTGTCGTGTGGACTTCTCCTCACATTTGCGCGACACTCAAGGGGCCCTTTCGCATCGACAATGCTGTGCGAAAAGGGCAGGGGCGGGCAATTTTCCTCCAGGCCACAGACACACACAGATAGTACAAAGAGCCCCCCAAATTTCCATTTTCTTCCCCAGTCTTTCTCAAAATGGCAACAGGAAGTGATGTCACTCCCTGTCACCATTTTGAGATAGTGTCAGAAGATCAAAGAGGGGGACAAGTCACTTAGACAAGAGTGGAAATTCTGCAGTGGCCTAACTATCCATATCAACCACTACTAACTCCTGTAGTTTTGTGATTCTTACTGCAAAATACTGTTGCGCTATCTTTCAGTGGATGAGGCCCTGACATCACTGCAAGGAGAAATAAATGCAGCAGCCTCAAGTGCAGCAAACAAGAGAACCAGAAGTCCTTTTCTGAAGATAGATTGGCAATTTAGGCTATTTCCAATCTCTTGTCATCCTTCATGCCTTTAGCATAACTCGTTTTCATCCTGTGTCCATGTTAATGTGCAATTTTTTAAAAAAAATTTGCATGAAAATTTGTATTTGGGAATTTAATGAGAACCAGCATGGTGTGGTGGTCTGAGTGTTGGATGAGAACACTGGGAGACCAGGATTCGAATCGTTGTTCAGCCATGGAAACCCACTGGGTGACCTTGGCCATGTCACATTCTCTCAGCCTCAGAGGAAGGCAAGAACAAACCCCCGCAGAACAAATTCTGCCAAGAAAACCCCATGATAGAGTCACCTTAGGCTTGTTACAAAACAACAACAACAATTTATTCTGATACCACTATAAAGTAATAAAACACTACTCAGCTTGTAGTTGATTTTTTTCTTGGGCTGAGAACTGCACGAGAATATCTGGGAATTATGAAAGCCAGTGGATAACTAGATTCCCACTTGCATGCTAATTTGGGAAGTGTGGATCAGGTCTGTTTGTATCAGAATTCCCAGAGATTAAATTCCTTTGGCATTCCTAATTGAAAGAGCATGTTAACTAGTCAAGGGGATAAAGAATAAATGAATTGTTTGTGAGGTTCACAGTCCCACTTTGCTCTGCTCTTGGTTTTATTGTTGCTGGGCCTAATGACTGCTGCAGGAAGCAAGGGAGGGTCATTATAAGTTTAGGACAACTTTGATCAAAGTTGCATTTGCCTCATTAACATTTATGCCACCAAAGTCAGAAAACTATTGTGGCGGGGGGAGAGGTGAATTACTGTAAGCGGTGTTTTATTGAACGGAGTTGCCTATGTGAAAATGTGCTGATTTTGAGGAGAGTTTTTAACTACACTATCCATTATGCTCTAGACAGGAACCATTTTGTCTCATCCTCCATCTGTAAAAAGAATTTTCCTCTATTATCCATTTATGATTTAACTGATGTGTGGAAGAATTTTAATCCATAAAACAGGCAATAGGCACAGCTCTGTATGAATGTATGACTTCTTTTCTAGCAAGAAGAGATAGGTTTTATGCACATCAGAATCATTTACATCTTTTCTTTTTTAAGAAAAAATGAGCAATGTTCTTACAAATGGACTTTTTTTTTTTCAACTTGATCATGGTTTGGTTGTTCTTAACTCTGTTTCACCTTCCTTGAAAATACTAATATACAGCAAAGCTCTTGTTATATTAGTCTCAAAAAAATAAATAAAAAATAAATAAAAAAAATCACTTCCTGGAACAGAAAACATGATTGCAGTCCTGCAGGATTGAGTTCAAAAATACAGTTTTTAAAGTAGTGGTTTATCCGAACTTTTTCCTTTGAAGAACATTTTGCACACAGTAGAGTGGATGGTGGATAGACATTACAAAGGATCTGCTTTGCACATTACAGAGGATTCTGGAACATGCTTGGTTCCTAGACTTGGGTCTGTAGAAGTTCCTGGCCTATGACTCCTGTCATCCCTGATCACAGGACTATGGGTTGATAGTAGTATATGGGCAGTCTTTCAGAGAAAGTTGTAACTGATCTTGCCAGTAAGAATGAACAAACAGTCTTTCTAGCCTCAGAAAGCACATTGGTTTTCCAAACATAGCTTGCAAATAAGAGAAGAAAGCAGACAAACTATGGACCTTTGTACACTACACTCTTAGAGTGTTATTGTTCCACTTTCAACATCCTATGGAATCCTGGAGTTTCTAGTTTAGGGAGGGGCATTGAGAATTCTCAGCCAGAGAGCTCTTTGGCCTCATAAACTACAAACCCCAGAATTCCAAAGGATGTTGAAAGTGGAATAATAGCACTATAACACTGTAGGACAGAAATGGCCAAAGAAGAAGGGGTGTCTGCAAAATCTATGTGGCACAAGTGTGGAGTGCTTCCTTCTCAAGCAAAACTTCCAAGCATGTAGCAAGTGTAGCATAGCATTATATGTAAGTTCACTGTCATATAGAGATTATTGCCTTTGCTTCTTAATCCCATTGTACAAAGAGAACCCCCTTAGGCACCAAAACCTGGACCTATTAAATATGTTTTCTATCAGAACAGAGTCTTTGGGTTCAGTGGGTTGGGCTGGACTGTGCATAGAAATGAACAGGAGGCCATTACTGTGTTGACTAAGAAAATTAAAAATGCCTCACTTCTGATACCAGTGCCAGTCCAGAAGCATTATGCTGTCTGCTACAGGAGCTGACATGTCACATCAGGGTTTACTTCTGCAGAAGAATGTTCTGGAGCCTGACCATGCAGCAGGGCCTTTTCACACTACATGGGCCATTTCCGCACTAGCCTGTTATAGCGCAATGATTCCACTTTCAACAACCTCTGGAATCCTGGGGTTTGCAGTTTCGGGAGGGGCCCAGGATTCCAGAGGCTGTTGAAAGTGGAATCATCCTGCTATAACAGGCTAGTACGGAAATGTTCATGGTTAGAGTACTATGATTCCACTTTAACTGCCATACTTCCATCCTATGGAATCCTGATCTGTAGTTAAGGGAGAGGCATTTAGAATTCTCGACTGGATTGCTCAAGTGCCTCATTGAACCCTTGAATTCATTAGGATGCGGCCATAGCACTTAAAGAGGCATCAAAGTGCTATAATTGTGGGGTGTGAAAAGGCCCCTTGTTGGGGTGAGGGTGATTCATGAGCTGCAGGTGGCCCCCAACCATTTCTTGTACCAACTAAAGCTTTTGGTGGTAACCCCACCTACCTCTATGGGTGAAAAGTAGCTTGGAACAGGATTTCTAAGTCTGGATCACAAGAAATTCCTAGAGCAGCAGAAGGAATCCTTTTTACATGTTGTTGAACTGCAACTCCTGCTATTCCTCACCTTTCTTTATGCTGGTGAGAGCCACTGGGAGATGCAATCCAACAACCTATGGAAGACTTCTCAGTACCCACCCCTGTCTTAGAGCATGCTGAGCATAAATGTAATTTAATACTGCAAAAAGAATCACTGCAGTGACCTCTCTTCTTATGACAAAGGACTGTTCTCTCAGCGAGATACCATCCCACTGGCATCTGCAATAATACTGGGCAGCCCAACAGGGTTTTGTTAAGGCGGTGATTGAAATAACAGATGGGAAATGCATTGGACACTTGAAATATGCTTTGTAAATGCTAAGCGCTGGCATTATGAATCCGTCTGAGATGTTCTAAACTCTGCTGCCAGTGTTAGATGCTTAATTATTATTTAGATGTTGTCAACCAAGAGATACAGTTAACACACAAGAGAGGAATAGGGTAAAGAACCACTCATTTCAGATTTACCAAATGTGCTTATCAACTGTTTTCTCCAATGACAGAGGGACCTTGAGCAAAACATACATCTTTAAAATAAATAAATAAATAAATAAATAAATAAAATAAACCACAACTTTTTTTTAAAAAAATGTGACCACATGCTGTCTTGCAGCCTTTGCAGAAAGAGGTTCTTTCCATCACAGATGACGTTTTAACCACTGAAATGGCAAAAATATCCCTGTTTGTGTGTCTGCACTTGTTTAGAAGCCATCAGGAACTCTAGAGGTTTAAAGCCAGAACTGTAACAAAGGATTAGACTTGAACTCTTTGAAGTTGGCATGGGTGTATGTAAAGGGAGAAGAATGTGAATGGATTAATCTGCTGGGGGAGCAAGACTGGCAAACATTTGAGTGAGAGTCAGCCTGTAGGTGTAGCCATCCATTTCCCCACAAAATACATCTGTGAATGATGCTGTGGCATGATGTCCTGTCACCATTCACAAAGAGAGGACTGCTGGGCAAATGGCAATAGACAATCATACTTTACATGGACACATGTATTTGTTTTTTTGCTCTAAAGCAGAGGCAGGCAAAGTGCTGCCCCAGCACCACTTTTTCCAGATCCTAAAGCTCCTTGCTCCAAGCTCCTCAAGGCCCCAAATCATTAAAAATTTGATGTGATTTTCAGTTCCTCCCCACAAAAAACACAGGGAAAACCCCAAAACTGTGCAAAAATGCCCTGAATCCTATGCAGAAAGCCCTCCTATAACCTCCAGCACTGTCAAATACTTCTGTTTTCTTTGGAGTGCTTCTCAAAATGGCAGCAGGAAGTGAAGTAACATCACTAGCCCAGTTGCATGAGACTCTTTGGATCCCTTCAGGCTTCTCTCTAGCAGGGGAGGGGCCTGGAATGGCCCAGCACTCCTTACTACCATGGCAAGTCGTGTACATGAGCTTGGTTCAGAAAACTTTCAAAACACACTTTGAACCAAAATAGCATATAAGATTCAGTGACGATCTGCATTCATTTATGAGGTTCACACATGACAGTTCCATGCTATGTTGCTGTTGTATGCCTTTGTTTCTGACTCATTTGAGACTTTGAGCTGAATCTATCCTAGGGTTTTCTTGGTAAGATTTGTGTGTGTGTGTGTGTGTGCGTGCGCGTGTGTGTGCGCGCACCTTTGTCTTCCTCTGAGGCTGAGAGAGCCTGACTTGGCTAAGGTCAATCGGTGGGATTCAATGGCCAAGCAGGGATCTGAACCCTGGTCTCCAGAGTTGTAGTCCAGTGCTCAGATCACTACAGCATGCTGCTCCATGCTTTAGTTTAACAAAAAATATGGTGTATTTAACCCCATAGCCTATCTTCTTTAGTTGTAATTAAAATCTGTCAACAAACATGGGGGAAAAAAATAGCCCACAGATTGGAAACACTCAATATACATTCCAGACCTCAAGAAAGGGGATACTAGGAATACCTGGACTGCTAAAAAGACAAAGGAATGGGTCCAAGAACAAATCAAGCCTGAACTCTCCCTAGAAGCCAAGATGACCAAATTGAGGCTGTCATACTTTGCCCATATCATGAGAAGACATGACTTACTAGAAAAGTCAATAATGCTTGGTAAGGCAGAGGGCAGTAGGAAAAGAGGAAGACCACATTACAGATGGATAGACTGAATCAAGGAAGATAGGTTCCTGAATCCACATGACCTGAGCAGGGCAGTTGAGAAAAGGGTGACTGGAGGTCTCTCATCTTTAGAGTCACCATAACTCAAAGTTGGCTTGATGGCAGTTAAGAACAGTAACCTATCTTGCATCTTCATTCTGGGCGTATAGGAGCAAACACAACAAATCTGAGATGGAGACATATTAACATCCCTACACTGGAGTTGGGACTTGAATCTGCATCCTTATTTCCATCATCCCTTTAGGCCTCACACAAATATGCTAAGCATATCTACTATATAAAAGTCAAAGTTTATCTGTGTCAGGCGAAGACCTCATATGATTGGCTGCCTAACAAGATTCTATGGAATCCTGGGGTTTGCAGTTTAGGGAGGAGCCTATAGAATTCTCAGCCAGAGAGTTCTTGGGCCTCAGTCAACCGTATCTGACTTGAATAGGCTGGTTGCTATGGAGACAAGGCCTAGTAGCAAGGAGAAGGGCAGCGTTTTCCCTCACAAACCCAACCTCTCTATGTTAATAACTCTGAACACAGATTGGATTGGGGAATATGGGGAAAAGTTGCAGGTACTGGACAGGACAGTTTGGGGAATTAGAGGCACAGGATCTCAAATCTTTCTAACTATATATATATATATGTCTACATTTTCAGTACCAAACTAAACAAAACTCAAGTCAGGTTTCCAGTACATATCAGAAATCTTCCATTTATTTTCTCCCTAAGCTCCACATGGTGGCCAAGATCCTGCGTCAGGGGCTGAATGAATACTATATAGCTTTATCTTCCTAGCTATGGCCCTTTTCACACCTTACCTGGTGCCGCTGGCGTCACTTGGGGATTGCGCAAAAAACCTCCTCTGGGAGGGAATCACATCCCCTGTGCTTCCCTCCACACCAGCTCCATGCTGGATGGAAGGAAGCGCAATAGCTCTGCCCCTTCCTTCCACAGCACAGTTGCGTACTTTCCCAGGCTGTGCTGGGGGAGGAAGCACCATGGCTGCGCTTCCTGACATTCTGCACGCAAGGTAAGTGAGGGAGGGATGCGGGAGGGACGCACAATCGCTCATCATTTTCGGCAAAGAGCCGAAAATGATATACTGCGCGATTGCTGTGAGATCGCTACAGGAACGATGCACGATTGTGAGGACATCATGCGGGGCCATCCTTGCAATCCTGCATCTCTCTTGTGGCCATTTCACATGGGCAATGGCATGCAAAAAGGGCCTAGGTCTCCCCACATTCACCTTGTAAGCAGTGCAGCCATGCCAACACAGTCATTTCATCTGTTGGACGGCAGGGGGATGAGTGAGGATGCGGCCAGCTATTTTCCTGTAATTGGATGAACTGTGATAGCCATCCTTGGAGGCCTCCTGGGGTCCTTGTGAGCTCTTTGCAGGTGATACCCTTACAGTGTGTCCAGCTATAGGAAAATACGTGGATGATCACCACTCATTTTCCTACTCTCCAGCTACAAGGAAATGGCTGTGTTTGGGAGTGGTGCTCTACTTACAAGGTGGGTTGGAGGAGATTTTGGTCATTGTATGGTTGGAACAGAATCCCAACCAATGCAACAACCATAAAAGTGAGTTGTGAGAGTGTTAAATCTGAATTAAGCCCATAAATATTCACAGACAGGATGCCACCCAATATTTAATTCCTGAAGTATATAATGTGTTGCCTTCACATGGTGCATTTCTCTATCCTAGCCCGCAATAGAGCATTATTGGCTATGCCTGATGTGATGGCATCATCTTTCAGGCTCCAAGAGCTACAGGGTAGAGGGAGAAGGGGAGATGATTTTCAATGCAAACTCCCATTTGGCATCATGTTTAGTTCAGACAACCTCTATCAGAGACTTGTGTTGCAAGGAGGATTGTGCCTTTCCAAGATATTCTTGCAGATATAAGGAAATCTCCAGATTTTGTGCTTTTGCAGCAAAACCTTGTTTTTCTCTCATGGGATGTAATTTCCTTGAATTCCATTTAAGGTGGAAGGTTCAGTCATATTCTCAGCTACTTTTCCTGTGACAAGGAAGAAGGGAGTAGAATTTATTTGACAGGTGACTGCAATGCAAGCAATCATAAAAGTTTTATTAAATTTAAGCCTCCTAATAGCTTGCTGCCCACTGAAACAAAGAAGCCGTAGCACTCAGAAAGAGCTATCAAAATGGAATGGGGGGAATTATATTTAAAGATATGGCAGAAAGATATCTGGATAACAAAGCAAAAAATAAAATTAATTTTTGAAAGTCTGCAGTAGTAGAGATTTCCACATGACTAGAGATGTATTATTGAACTAATAAAAATAGTGCCGTTTTTGAGAAATAATGGAATAGTTTTACCTTCCGCATAAAAATTTAAATCTGAAAAATGACTTTACACTTAGGTTTAGGAAAACCATCACCTTATTATTTTATGCTATAACCATTACAGTGTGAGGAACAGTGAATATGTATCAGGGTATATACCAAGTAGGGGAAGATTGCATTTCTTCAGATAATTCATATCTGGGTGGATACCCTACCACAGAGGGCAACCTTTACATGACCAGTTATGCTATTTTTTTTTCAAGAGGAAACACCGGAGAGCTGTGATTCTCTGACCAGTTCTAAGGCATAAAGCTCTAGCAGTAGTTTCCCACCTTATTCTGCCTGCTTTCCCAACCATTGGCAGATTTCACAACAGAAATCCTCAATAAAATTAGCAGCAAGACTTCTAAATGTAGGAATTGAAGGAATATACTCCACGTAAAGCAATGGGGAGGACACTGTAGAGTACCTGGTCCAACTGTCTCAGTTTGGCAAGGACATTCCCAATTAATCCTCTGTTGTCCCACTCTCTTGCTCCTAATAAAATATCCCAGTTTCTCTATCCTTTTCCCACCCTCCCCCTTTATCCTTAGCTTACTTCAAATAAAGCAAATTGAGTTCAAAGTACAAAAAGTCATTCTCACTCAATAAACTCAGCAGGGGGAAAGGAAAGGAGGAATTGGAATCTTGTCTTTCCCAGTAGGCTCAGACAAAAGCAAACTGCTGATACCTCTCCTAGCTTGTGTTCTGTATTAATAATTTCTGCCCACACTCTGATATTACTTACTTATACCAAGTTTCATCTGTGAAATATGGAAGGTATTCTGCAGCCCATGAAATAGATGCAGCCCCAACTTTTTAACTTGCATCCATTGGGGACACCGCAAAAGCCTCCCCTGTAAACTTTCTTACAAGTTAAAAAGACAGGAGAGGAATGCTCAAAAATCTTCAAAACTGCTACAAAAAATGCATTGAATGTGGCTTTATTTGCCCTCACTGTCTCCAATAACCTTTCCAAAAGCTAAAAATCAGTTACAAATGAAGATAAAACAAAACTGGAAATGATTTCTTGTGACTCTTGCATCACCCAGAATGTGTTGGTGCCTCTTGCCATGGGCAGGGCCGGAGGAGAAATTGGCCCCCACTTTCAACATAATTGCCTCTGATATCAAGAGACAGCATCCTATAAGATCATAAATTCCAGAGTCTAAAATTTGTCTAATCATACTACTGCTCCCAGCCAGATATGCTGCAGACTAAACAAAGAACTTTGGTATATAAAGCACGTGGTATTTAATATTTCAAAGAGCCAGTATGATAAAATGGTTGGAATGGGACTCTGGGAGACCAGGTTTTGGACTCCCACTCAGCCATGAAAGGTGAACCCCTTCTGAACAAGAAAACTTGCTAAGAAAACCTTGTGATAGGTTTGCCTTAGGGTCACCATAAGTCAGAAATGACTTGAGGGAACACAACAATATTAGCATCGCAGAATATTAAATCTGGAAGGGACTACAGAGCTCATTCAAACAATCCTCCCTTCCCCATTAAAATGGTGTCTGCCTGTCAGGAGTATTGGAGGTCCTCTACAAAGTATATGTGTGCATGTGCCCACATCTCTTCTATTAACCTCCATCATGAAATTGTGATGAAATAGGGAAGGCTAACCTAGGCCATTTCTGCACTAGCCTGTTATAGCGTTATGATTCCGCTTTCAACATCCTATGGAATCCTGGGGTTTGCAGTTTCGGGAGGGCAGCCCGGCCCCTTCCGAAACTGCAAACCCCAGGATTCCATAGGATGTTGAAAGTGGAATCATAGTGCTATAACAGGCTAGTGCGGAAATGGCCCTAGTGTAGTGGTTTGAGCATTGGATTGTGACTCCAGACCCACTGGGTGACCTTGGGCAAGTTACATTCTCTCAGACTCAGAGGAAGGCAAGGGCAAGCCTCCTCTGAACAAATTCTGTCAAGAAAACTCCATGATAGGTTTGCCTGAGGGTCATGGTAAGTCAGAAATGACTTGAACACACACAACAGCAACAATATTTAGTATGTGAACTTCAAAATTTCAGGAAGCCTTTCCAAAACAGTTGCCATGTTCTTCTGTATAAAGGCAACATTTGCTTTTATTTTGTAGCTGAAATCACATGGTTACTCTTCCAGGTTGTTTGCATTCTCTGTTTGTACAGAGAACGCTAGATCTTATCCAACCGTATCTTTTTCTGCGGCTGCTCCCACACTTTGGAACTCCCTCCCTAGGGAAGCTGGGTTGGTCTCTTCCCTTTTGTCTTTTTGATGGCAGGCTTTTCTAGCAAGTCTTTGGAAACTGATTTTTAACAAGTGAAGAGTTTTTTTTGGTATGCACTCTTTTAAATAGTGATTTTAAAGTAACATTTAAAATGGTTTGAATTCTGTTGTTGCTTACTACTATTTGAATTTCTATTTCGTATATTTTAACTTCTTTTTATCTTTTGTGATATGCCTTGAGTCTGGGAGAAAGGTAGGAAGGATATAAATAAAATGATGGCTGGTGGCTGGCTGGATAATTAGATCTTTTGGTCAGTTGTGATAATGTTGCAAAACTATCTTTGCCATCTGAGAGGATTGTATCGGATGGAAGGTGCCTTCAAATACATCACCCAATGAGAAGATAAAGGAGGACAGTTTTGAATAAAAATAACTTATATGCCTCTGTACAAATATGGGGCCTTTCTGTACTACACTGTTATGGTACTGCTACTCCGCTTTCAACATCCTGTGGAATCCTGGGGTTTGCAGTTTAGGGGAGCAGCCCTTAGAATTCTCAGTCAGAGAGCTCTTTGACCTCCCTAAACTACAAACCCCAGAATTCAACAGGATGTTGAAAGTGGAGTAATAGCACTATAACAGTGTAGTGTGGAAAGGTCCATAGATGCTGGCTAGGAGAGCTTGTGAACTACAGTCAAAAAGTCCCAAGCTCTTGAAAATACTGGGCGAGATGATGGACCAGTGGTCAGATTCCGTCAGTATAAGGCAGCTTCAGATGTTCCCAGTAAGTGAAATCACATGTCAGATGTGATCTGTATTAATGCTTTCACTCTTTTCTTCCTATCTCAAAATTATGAGGTGGGCTCAGTGATACTTAAGTGCTGTAATGTGCAATAGGCTGACAGATTTCTAGTGCATCTCAAAATATATTAGGAGTGGCCCATAAAATCTGTGGACTGTGTAACTACCCTGTCAAGGCAGCAAAGAACCTTTGGTAACATAAGTAGAAAGATGTTCAGTTCAATGGAGATTTATATTCTCAAAGGACTGTTGAGGGGAAAAGGATAACTGCAGTAGACAAATATGTACTACTATGTACTGCTGTGTATTTCCAGGAATTTTTCAAATTAGTGGCTTCCATTTCTCTATGAAGGCTGGTCTACATATTTTATTTAAGGTCATGGGAAATGCACATGGAAATCTGCTTATCTATAGAAAAGGGCAACAAAGATTACTGGAACATAGGATACGTATTTTGGAATTTCACAGATATTTCTTCTTAATGTGTTATAACTTTCTTGTCAGAAGAGCATCTCAGCTTAGCCAATGCATTTTCATTAGTGATGTTAAGAGTGTGGCTAAGCCTTTGTTACAGGACATGCATGTTTATACATCCAACTTGAATTGTCCCACCTTAGATCCCATACTTTGGGGTACCTTGATCATTTATGGTTTCCTGGCAAAGAAGATTATAGAGAGCTGGGATGGTGTAGTGATTTGAGGGTTGGACTAGATTGCTAGGGAGACTGGGGTTCAAATCCCCACTTAGCTGTGGAAAGCCACTCAATGACCTTGGGTGCATTTCACTCTCTCAGCCACAGAGGAAGGCAATGCAAACCCCTTCTGAAGAAATCTTGTCAAGATCAACCCAATGGTGGAGTTGCCGTAAGTCAGAAACAACTTGAAAGCACATGACAACAATAAAACAGCG
The DNA here is from genome assembly GCA_030412105.1 of Cyclura pinguis. Lineage (NCBI taxonomy): Eukaryota > Metazoa > Chordata > Lepidosauria > Squamata > Iguanidae > Cyclura > Cyclura pinguis. The sequence goes on along the minus strand of CM059604.1, from coordinate 123,845,694 downwards.
AGGAAGATTTTATAACATACCATGCAAAATGTGTGATTAGGTGCACAAACTCATTGTTTACTCATCTCATTCTTACATCCAGGAATGAGGAACATTCTCCCCACCGCCTTTCTCATTTCCATGAAAACAAGGTATTGTCAGGAATCTCTCCCTGCCGAGCTGCAGCCAGCAAGGGAGGAGGGAGGTCGGGAATACTTTCAGGGAGAGTCCGAATATACCAAACACAAGGAAAACACAAGCCGAGCCAGGTCAAGGTCCAGTCCAAAGGTTCAGGAGACAGAGATTCATCTGAAGAGTTTCAGGGAGCAGGAGACATGAAGGTCATGAGGGCTTGCTAGTAATTTGCTGCAAACAAAGAGCAGCCCCACTGGAAGACTTAAATAGCCGCTGTAAACAGGTGCTGCTTGTTATTGTTTCCTCAACCTAGTCCATGCAGCCTCCCTCTGAGCAGCCCGTTTCAACTTTCTTCGTGAGTGAGGACTGATGGGCACAGGTGGCTGCAACTCCTCTGCATCACTGCTGGTTCCCTCTCCATCATGAGCTGGCTGTGGGCAACTCTGTCTCTGTTTGACCTTCCAATGCAGGGGATGTTTGCAGGTTGACTTGTTCACTCACTGGTCCAGTCCTTGGCACAGTCAGTGGCTCCTCGATCTCAGAGGCATCATCTATCCCACTCACTGACTCAGTCCCAGGCACAATCAGTTGCTCCTCAATCACAGTGGCATCATCTATCACAGGTATTTTCTGGTACTTTTGCCACAAGCTTTCACATCTGCCAGAGCAATATTTCTCATAGTGCAAGAGAGAGACTTCTGAGCAAACTTCATTGACATGTGAATCATTACAAGTTAAAAGCATCAGATAGCTGGCCATCAGGTAGCCCTTCTGTATGTACTTGGCTTCAAAAAAAGCAAAACTCTATTTTTGTGCAGAGATTTTTTGCACAAATTACAAAACTGTTGATGGAGGAAGAAAAACTTCTTGTTCCCTTCTTGGGATGGAGGCAACAACTCTCATGGAGGCTGATGATTTCTAGTCAGTGAAGAGGAATGCTGGGAAATGCAGTCCAACAACATTTGGAGAGCCATGTGGTTCTAAACCCCAGCTTCTACTAATTGTTGGATTTGGTTTGAGGTCTTATGGAAAGGGATGAAATAATCTGTTCTATTTTCTCCCATGTTTGATTTTTTGAACCGCAAGACTCCCCCACGACATCCTGAACATGAAGTAGTCTGCAAATTTTGGTGAATTTCTGAAAAATGAACTTAAATTAATTTCTTCTCCACTTACCCTGGCCAAATTAATATGATTTCTAGCACGGAGAAGACCATGTTGTACCTGCTTGCCAGAGAAATGTTAAAAATAAGAGAGAAGTTGAAAAGAGGTGTTAATTTTCCTCTGGTACCACAAACATGGATGAAGTCCAAGGGGATCACACCAAGATTTTTAAGGCCTAAGCTCCTCAAATCCTGGGTCCTGGTTCGATGAAGCTATAAGTTGCATTTTTTGATTTTTAAAATCTAAAGTTCCTGTCCTTCTAATATGAAGAACTGTGAACAATTTTGGATTTTTTTTTAAAAAAAGAATTTTGAAACAAAATCTTCATCCATTTCCACAAAGCGTGCTGCCAGAAGCCTCCAGGAACCATCTTTAGCTATGTTGCAATCCTCCTGCATTGATTAACCTGAAAAAATAATGCCACTTTTTCAAAACCACAACCCCTTCTGGCTCTGGTTCCCTCACCCACTTTTTTTTTTCAATTTGGAAGGCTACTGTAGAGTCCAAGGGGCTGAAAATTGTCCTCCACACCTACTGAAGTTGTCCAATCTTGCAATAGTGCCTTAATCACTTGGAAAGAGGTGGGGCAGATATGTAAAGATTTTTTACAGAGTCAGAAATTAAGCCTGAAGCAAAAGTGTAGTCTCTAAAATTAGTCCCTCTGTAGACAGCTTCCTTGTTCTCTAAGAACATGCCTTGTTCACCCATGCAAACACTCTCTTTTGTTGATAGCTGAAAACAATAGGCGGGATTAGTCAGAAGTGATTGGCTTTATCTGTAGGATCCAAATTAAAGACTCTCTCTAATCCATCCCAGAGGGAAGATACTGTGTCTTTACAAAGCAAAAGCCATAATGTTCTTGAGCCAAACCCTGCTTAGCCTTTGATCAGAAAGATGCTGAGTGGGATTATATCTGCACAGAGGTCAGTTCATACTGTATTTGTGGAAGTCACAACAATCCCAAAAGAAGCTTCTTGAACCCTAGAAACTCTGCTTTAAGTAAGAGTTTCTTACTTAAAGCAGTTTCTAAGTAAGAACGGCTGTTCTTGGCACATCATGTTTTTCTTCTATTCAAGGACAGTCTTTCATCAGATTTATGTATGATATAAATAAACATTAATCATAAGTCCCTGTTTATGCACATAATTGTGAAGTCAGACTCACATGTTGAATGATACTCAGTCATACTTAGCCCCAAGATAGAGAACGCAGGCTTCAAGAGTTACTGGTCACTACATACCTACCAGTGACTCATGAAGCTTGCACTCACTACTTTCAGCTGGAATTGACTGCAGATCCCATGACTTAAAACTTCTGGCCAAATTTTGCAGTGATGCGTTTAGGTCTTTTACTCCAAGTCTCAAGTCTGGGAGCCAACATTTTGTACTCCAACCTATATTCCAGAATTTCTGGACAGAGTCAATTAAAGTCAGTTTTAACAATTTAAGCAGAGTTGGCCCTCCACATTTGTGGGCTTTGGAAGTGGGGAATAGGATCCTTTTTACCTCCCATTTCCAAAGATGGAGAATTTTTCAGAAGTGGGGAATAGGATCCTTTTTACTCCCCATTACTGAAGCTTCAAAAGCTTTCAAAGGAAGGATCCTTCTTCCTCAAACCTGTTGCCTAACACATTTGCTGTTCCCCTCTGAGAAATTGCACCCTGCACTCTTGGGGTGAGTCTTTCCTGCTCTTAGGAAACCTTTTAGAAGGCTCCTCTGATAAGCAGTGGGGACAGGCTGCGGAGCAGACCTCAAGTCCACCTGAAGCCCATTGCCTAACCCTTTTGCTGTTCCCCTCTGAGAAATGTGCCCACACTTTGGGTTTGAGACAGATTGTCATGTGAGCATTAGGCAAAAAGGGATGGAAGCATTGTTCAAAACTGACAGGTTTCTGGACAAATGTGTTATGTTACTGAACCAAGGGCAGCAAGTCAGTCACTAAAAATATACAAGTCTTAAGTCAAGTCAGTGCATCATTTATTGCCAAGTCGAGTCTGAGTCAAGTCACTGAAGTGACTTAAGTTCAACTTGAGTCAACTGACTCGAGTCTACCTCACTGAAATTTGGGGAAATTTGTACTTCTTCCCTATTCCCACCTGACTATTTTTTTAAAACAATATAATGAAGATTTTTGTAGAACCCAAAAGCTTGCACAATTTTGTGCTCTTGATGTTGGTCTTCATCAAGTTATTACCCACCTATGAACTTTGATGAATATGGGATCCAGTTTTGGTCCCCTGATCCTGTTGTGAGATGCATATGCACACACTACCACTATACACTCCCCTCTATCTGAGGGGAAAGTACCTTTAACTTTTACCTTGTCTTTTTTCTTCCCCAACCCCAGAGGCAAGGGAATGGGAGCAGGGACCCTGGAGGAGAACGGGAAGGGGATAGCAGGCAGAGAGTTAGTCACAGTTTTCCCACTTTTGTGAGGGTTGCGCCGAGTTAAATCAATTTGTCCTAAAATATATAGGAAAATGCCAATTTTGTTTCTTTAGAGAAATGTTCCCAAATCCTAGGAAAACTAAAAAAGACTAGATATTTCCTCATTAAGGTTAGAGAAAACTTGAGATGAAGGCCTCTTGCCACCAAGTGCATACGTGTCAGGTAAAACTAATTCTCTAGGTTCTGTTTGGGAGCTTCTGTCCTGACTGATTTTGACATGTAGACTAGGGCCATTCCCACACTAGACTGTTATAGCGCTATTATTCCACTTTCAACAGCACTATAACAGTTTAGTGTGGAAATAGCCTAGGAGAAAGTTCTTGTTTTCTATTTCATTTGTGGTCCTTAACCTGTCTATCCATCTTTTTCCTTCTTTTAGCCTCCTATACCTTGTCCAGAAGGGTAAAAAAGGGGGTTGAAATTTATTCTTTTGACCTTATGTTTATGCTTATTTTTTTTCCTGACAGTTTCACAGTCTCTGCCCCAAACATTTTAATAAACTTACTTTTGCTCTCTGTTTCCTCCCACCCCTTTAAGTGTTCCTTTCCAGTGCCTGACTTCTTTTGAAACTTCTTATGGTTACAGTTTGGATTGGGATCATCTACCTTAAGTTCCTTAGTATCAAGCAATCAAGCTTCTTTAACTGATCCTGATGAGGTAGCAGTGGGGTAACCTTATTCAAACATACAGATGGTTTATCTGTTCTAAGCTCTAAGGCAGTGATATTGTCTGCTGCTTCTAAGACGTCGAATCTTTATTTGCAACCAAGGCCATTTCCTCCCTACACTATTATAGTGCTATTATTCCACTTTCAACATCCTATGGAATCCTGGAGTTTGTGGTTTACTGAGGCCAAAGAGCTTTCTGGCTGAGAATTCTAAAGGTCCCTTCCTAAACTGCAAACCCCAGGATTCCATAGGATGTTGAAAGTGGAATAATAGCACCATAACAATGTAGTGCAAAAATGGCCCAAAATTCCTTTATTAATCAGTGTAGTCACTAGTCAAAATTCTGTCTTTAGGCCTGTGACTGATTGCTTTAAAGAATGGATTTGTTACTGCTCTTGCTAGCCCGAGCTTTGGGGATATAGAAGATATCTTTTGATATCACTAATTCGGCTTCACATATCCCTTCCACGTGCTTGTGAGGCCCCCGGACAAGCAAGCATATAGGTTCGGCTGATTATCGCCGTAATATTCCTAGACAATACAGGCAGGCCGGAAAACAGCCGACTCGCCGCTTTAGGAGACCTCAAGGCAAGTACCTCTATTAGGTATGCGAGCAGCTTTCAAAAGATCCTCTGCCCCGTGCTGGCAGCTTGATGATCGAGCTATACAATGCTCAAGTATTCCGTGTTTGCATACCGGCTACTCTGTTGATAAATTCGGCTCTAATTCAATCATTCAAATTCTGACCATTCGGAGGCTTTGTCTCCAGCTCCAAATCTATTGTTTTCCCCTAAGTCCGACCTAGCCTGCGGTCACAATTCTCCTTATAAAAACCCCTGACCTTGAGCGCTTCCTTGGATCTCTCCCGAGTTCCAGACTGCCTTGCTGCCGCTTTGCTTAGCGAGCTTCCCCTCAGCTCCACGTGCTGAGATACATCGAACCCCAGCTTCGCTCTCCATTTTCTTCCGGACTTCAGGACAGGTTTCATATCACCCCAACCAACTATCCCTCTGAAAATCCTGCTATCTTACTCACACCTTTATTTTATTTTATTTGGGTGAGGTTTTTTGCTTCATGTCCAAAACTTCTTTACCCTTTGTGAAGCAAAGCACATAAACACACAAAAAGTATAGAAAGGCAAGACTGGCACAGAAAGGCAAGATTACTGATCAAAATGACACCCATAACCCATCTAATCCTACTTTTTAAAAAGTTCATATAGCAAGGCAGCAAGCATTCACATTCTGCATGAAAATCATTTGCACGATTTACACACATGCAGAAAAAACCCTACTTTTCAAATGGGAATACTTTCAAAATGTTCAAAAACTTCCTGATACCTTTTCACCTTTTCATCATCCCTCTCAGAAATGACAGGAGTGACATTATAGTACCTGTCCTAGCACTTCAACCTGGCGAGCTCAGAGTTCAATACAACCTATTAGACTTACAGCCCTTTGCTTTAAATCCTGAGTCTACCTAAAGAGAGCTGCTTTCTCAGATAAAATTCAAGGGTTAGATATTCTTCCTTCTTTTTCTCCCTTCTCTGCTGAAAAGTACTCCATTCCAAAAGCATTTTGCAATGAAAAAAATGCATTGGGCTCACACTGTTCCTATTTGACTCAAGACGCAGCTGAAATGGACATTTTAACTCAGAAGTAAGCAACCTGGTGTCCTCTAGAGGTTCAGGATTTCACTCCCCATAATCATAAACCATACCCTTCAACTATCCTAGTTTGGCAGGAATGGTCCCGATTAATCCTGTATTATCCCACTTTTTAGCTGCTTTTTAAATGTCCTGGTTTCTCTCTCCTCCTCCCATTTTCGCCCTTTGTCCTCAGCTTCAAGCTAAGTTCAAAGTGCAGCAGAGTTTGTACCCAATTAGTGGGAAGGGGAAGAGTTGGAAGAATGTGGCCCTTCCCTGTAGGCTAAAGACAAAGCAAACTGCAGCAGCATCTCAGCTGTGTTCTTCCTCATTAATAACCTTTGGCATCCTGACCACGCTCTCATGTTGCTTGGCCACAGGTGTCCTGGTTTTCATCTGTGAAATGCTGGAGGGAGTGCTCAACAACAGTCATGCTGGCTGAGTCTTATTTTTTTATTTAATTTATACCCCACCTTTTTCCCAGGAGAGGACCCAGGGGGTTCACCATTGGAGTTTAAAAAAATAAATAAATACAGTTAAAACAATGGATAATGCAAAAGCTTTTTAAAAAATCATGCTAAAATATTATTTTAAAATAATATTTCAAACAGATTTAAAATATGATCATAATGAAGGTAAAAAATCAATCTAAACATGATTTTTTTTCTTATTGGGTCTGACTGATGAACAGACTCATAACAAGCTGGAAAGAATCTTTCACTATATGATCACGGCGGTGAGACTGCTGTATGTATAAGACAGAAAAGTGTGGCTATTCCTTCACATGAGGACTGACCATTGAAGATGTTGCATTTGACAGAAATAGATAAATTAACTATTTTAATTAAGGAAGGGTCTTTGTTTAAATTTAAAAATGATTGGGATAAATTGATTGTATATCTAGGAGACTGTTGGGGCAAAAAGTCAATTATTGGTTTCGAAAGCTAAGCTTATGGTTTTTAAATACCAGGCAGCAATGGGATAACAATAGACATATTAGAAGAAGTATAATTCATAGATTATCTTAGAACCAAAAGCTTGTGAGTTATAAGTCATTTATACGTATTTTTAGCCTCCTTTAGAGTTCCTTTGTTTATTTACTTTTTCTAATCCCCTATATGGTGTTTTACATATTAAATATATGTTCATAAAAATATTTTTAAAAATATAATAATGAAGCCAATGCCATTGGAACTACAAATTCAACACAGCCCAATTAAAAGACACCCAATGCATAGCTAATGGCTCAGAAAACCCAAGTAAACAGAAAGTTCTTCACCCACCAGCAGAAAGAGAGTAGAAATGGGGCCAACCGTGCTTCCTATGGGAGGGAAAGAATGTCCAAAGAATCTGAACTGTAGCAGTTCATCTATAGCAGGGGTTGGTGACTGTGCAGGGAGCAAGACCTATTTTTTTCCCATCCTGGCCCACCCGTCGGGCTACATTAGTGCTTTCTGGCACACAGGAAATGAGATGATGTTATTTCTGGCTGCCATTTTGGCTGCTTTTCAGCTGCTTTCTATCCTTTTTTGTCCATGTGTTTTCTGCGGTTGGGAGCTTTGATGGGTTAAAGGTAGTATCACTGTTTTGGAACATTCTGACCAGTTTGTGGGAGACAGGGAGACATCACCCCAAAATTATCTCCGGGGGCTTCGGGGCCACACTTTGGGGGTCTCAAGCACTGCATGCAGCTAGTGGGCCACACTTTACTCCCAGTCTATAATCTAATGAAAGAAGAAGCAGAAAAACCATCCATTTTCTCATTTTTTTCCCTGCTTTCTCTACATTAAGAGCACATGAATCTCTCAAAAGAGGAACCACACACATTTCCAACCTGAATGGGAGATTATGTTTCCATTCTCCGTGCTTGTTAAAAAATGTGGACCTGAGCTGTTCTCATTCTTTAGAGACTAAGGTGGGAAGTTAAAAAAAAAAAACCTCTTTCATGCTAACTGCTCATTAGCATACCTCCCAGTAGATTATAGTCATGCAGATTTTGAAATGATTGATGATTTCACACCAAGTAGGAAATAGATGGGAATGATTTTTTTTTTTAACCTTTGCTGCATTGGCTTCATTTTAGTGCTCATTATTCAGCAAATATATGGCAGAAACTACTGTCAAGTTAATTTGTATTGTAATGACGAACTATTAATTAACTTCCCCAAACCCACCTTTTTCTTCAAATAATTAGCAGTAATAAAGTAATTAACAACATCCAATATTGCATCTATCGCTTCAAATTTATAGGCCAATTCACATGTTGCTTTTTTCCAATATGGAAATGTAATCAGTGCCTCAAAAGGGACAGTGATATTGCCGGTATCAAATAGGTCCACAGGAAATATGATGCATAGAAACATGTGTGTGTGTGTATATATGTGTTTATGTGTGTGTGTGTGTGTGTGTGTGTGTGTGTGTATCTTTCCTCCATAATAAAGAAACTGAGTATTTCTCAGAGAACTCTTGCTTACTTTTGTCTGATCACATTTTCAGCCTTTTAAGATTGTGCTTTTGACTTCTGTCATTCTGCCAAATTTATCATTTGTGATGGAAACTTTCAAAATAGTTTTAATGCTATAAATAGTTTAATTATAATTTAACAATAACTTTTATTTTTTTCTGTACCTTTTATAATGTTTGTAAGCTACCTTGTCATCGGATCCAGATCTGGAGACCAGGATTCCAATCCCTGTTCAACCATGGAAACTCACTGGGTGACCTTGGGCAAGTCAAACTCTCTCAGCCTCAGAGGAATGCAAAGGCAACCCTTCTCTGAACAAATCTTGCAGAACCAAAGAAATAAAAAACACCCTATGATAGGTTCACCGTAGGGTCACCATAAGTCAGAAACGGCTTGAAGGCACACAACAACAGTAACAACAAAGTTGTCGTGAATCCCAGTTCTACAATAAAGCCAGGATATGTATGTATGTATGTATGTATGTATGTATGTATGTATGTATGAATGAATGGATGAATGACAGGGATGCTTATGGTGATGTGCATTCAGATACAGTGGTAGGTAGAGCAGGCCCTTCTGAAAGAATGAGGCTTAGGCCATTTCCGCACTAGAGTGGAGAAGCGTTTTACCACGTGTCATGAGCGATGTTTTTTACTCTGACTTACCCCGATTCCTATCTGCACACCCTCCAGTTTCTATAGAAATAAAGTGGAGAAAAACGTTTGTACCTTTGGCATTGTCAATTCTCGTGGAACTCCTATTCCCCTCCCTTGCTCCACCCCGCCGCCGCTAATTGGTCAATTTTTTTAAAAAATTAGAAACTGTTGCTACATTTCAGCGCAAGTGGTGTGAATGACATAATGCTTCTGCATGGAGGAAAAAATGTAGCAGAAAAAGTTTACTTCGAAGTTTTTCTGTTTTTACAATTCATCAGTTTAACATCAATCTTAACTGTGCTAAGACCTCAACTCGTGAGGAACCATGGAGGACAGAATGACGTCAAACCTGTTTAACGTGCAGATGTAAAAGCAACAATACGATGCTACTGTGATGTATCAGCCTTGTGTGGAAAGGGCCTTACATTGCTTATAACTAATTTGCTCCATTGATTTCAACAGCTCTGCGCAAAGTATTCATCAGACCCACAATCATTGAATCTTACTAAAGCAACATAAAGATTTTTCTCTCAGGGTGTGAGTTTGTTGCTAAGATCCTCCAGGATCAATTCCTTTGGGCTTCTTTTTCATTTGGAAAAGGGAGAAGTTTCAGAACTTGTGTTTTTGCATCATAATCAATAACTGTATTTGCTGCTGTGGTTCTTAGACATGGAATTAGAAGAGGGCTCAAGAGGACTCTATACAATCAAACCTGCAGTCTTTGTTTCAGGAAATGTGCCTCTGAAGGGAATGAACAACCCCAGAACCATGCTTTTATAAAGGCAAAAGCTCTCGGTTACTGAGCTGTGCCAGTTATTGACTTATTTCAGGTCTTGGAGGGAAAATTGCTGAGCTTGAACTGGAAGTGGGGAACTGAGGTTATTTTAATGAAATCCATAAACCCCATCGGCTCACTATCTGTCTAAATTTAAGCAACATGGTGTAGTGGTTGGAATCTTGGACTAGGAATCTGGGAGAATAGAGTTCAAATCCCAGCTCAGCCATGGAAAGTCACTAGATGACCTTGGGCAAATCACACTCTCTCAACCTTAGAGGAAGGCAATGGCAAAACTCCTTTGAAGAAATCTTGCCAAATAACCCCCATGTTAGGTTCACATTAGGGTTGTCATAATTTGGAAACAACCTGAAGGAATATAACAACAAGTTAAGGGGGCAGGCCTTTCTCTCTGCTTCCCTGAAGTTAACAACACTAGGAAACTGTGGTTTCAAGTCCTTCAACATTTTTTGAAAACCATCTACTTTTCTTAAAATTATCACATCTAGAAGCTTCAACTGCCCTTTCACACTACAGAACATAGCATCATGAGTTCCCTTTAACTACCATGGCAATATCCTATGGAATCCTGGGATATGCAGTTTAGGGAGGGGTATTTACAATTCTCAGCCAGAGACCTCTAGTGCTTCCTCAGACAACAAATTCCAGGCTTCTATAGGATTCAGCCATGGCAGTTAATAATTGAGTGGCATGAAAAGGCCTTGAGGGTGCTAATCAGCACATACTACTCTGATACTGAAAGATCTACATTAGCTGTCATTTGTTTTTTAGGCTTGGTTCAAGGTGTTGGTTTTAACCATTGTAAACAATCCAGTAGCTGGTCATCTGAAGGTCTATCTGCCTTAGTATGAATTTACCTTTAAAAATAAATCCATAGAGGAGTCCCTTTTGTAGAGATCCTTTTATTAAGCACATGAGAGAGTATTTTCTCCTGTATTGTTCCCAAAGTTTAGAATCCACACCTGCTCCAAAGCTGTGACCGAGTCTTTCTTTCTATGTTTAAGGTGAGACTCAAGACCAGACCTTGGAAAAAGGAAACTTTGATGACTGCTTCCCGAATCCCTCAGCCAGCCAGGGTACTGGTGGCTGAGTGGTAGATTTTAGTAAGTGTAAGAGGTTCAACATGGTGTAATATTTTGAGTGTTGAACTAGGACTCTGGAGACCAGGGTCTGAATCTTTACTCAACCATGGAAATCCCACTGGGTGACCGTGTACATGTCACACACTCTCAGCTTCAGAGGAAGGCAAAGGCAAACTTCCCTCTGACCAAATCTTGTCAAGAAAATCCCATGATCAGTTTGCCTTAGAGTTGCCATAAGTGGGAAATGACTTGGAGGCACATGACAACAACAGCAACAATTTCCCAAAGTAATTTTTCCAAGGTCTTTTTGTGATCCAATGGTACCACTTTTCTCAGCCCAATTCCAGGGCTCCTGGGATACCTGGATAAGCCTATGATGCCAAACCATGACCACACCAGTGGTGTTGTTTTCCCAACATGAAACCCAGTGAGATGATCTGCTCCACCCCCTCACAATGCTGTATGGGAGCAGAAGAGCTCTGCCATTTGCCTGCATTATTTTTATATTTATATCCCACTTTTTCCGCCATCAAGGACTCAAAGTGACTTGTTCTTTCATGCCTTCAAGTCATTTCTGACTAATGGCAGCCCTAAGGGTGACCCTATTATGAGGTTGTCTTGCCAGAATTTGTTCAGAGGGAGGTTGCCCTTGCCTTCTTCTGAGGTTGAGAGAGAGTGTGACTTGCCCAGAGTAATCCAGTGGGTTTCCATGGCTGAGCAGGGATTTGAACCTTGGTCTCCCAGTGTCCTGCTTCAACCATTGCACCATGCTGACTCTTCTCAAGATGGCTCACAAATGCTAAACCAGTTGCGGTTTGAAAATTCACATCATACTAATGCTACAAATATAGTAAAAGCACTAATTGAATTAAAAGCATTTCAAAGTGCAGCCATTAATAAGAAAGTACAACCTATACAGGACATTATGAAAGACCTTTCCTCCTTCAGCCACACGTCTTAAAAGGCCTGTGGAAATAAAAATATCTTCACTTCTGTGTGGAAGTACTGGAAGGGGGAGAGCAATCTAATCTCTCTAGGAAAGGAGTTCCAGGGCATAGGAGCAGCCACTGAGAAGGGCTGCTAGGTCTAAGGACGGCAGCTGAAGAGTCAGAGAGCTGCTGCTATTCTCCGGATCTCCAGGCAGAGAGATAAATCGGAGAGTAAGGAGCAGTAGGGGAGGAGAAAGATTAATTTGTTGTGTAAGGGAGCTCTAGAGCTTGGGCATCTATCTCCAGTTCTTTTCCCCAGCTGGTACCTGGGCTGTGTAAGTCAGCACAATGGTATGTATATTGTGTAGTGTGATATTAGTATACACCTGCCCCCAAAAGACAAACCAACAACACAGAAGAGAGTGGAAGGCACTGGGAGCACAGGCAGTAAATACATATGCTTGTTCCTATCGTGCCAGTTGGAGTAAGACAGGGAGTGGAGTGCCAGGCCCTTTTTGAACCTTACCTGTTCCCAGCAGTGTCCAGTGGGGATCCTGGTAGCGGCTCTGCCAGGATGGGAGCATGACAGCAGCAGTCTCCTCTGCACTGGCTGCCTCCACGATCCAGGAGGTGCAATGACCCCACCTTTTCCTGCTGCAGTGGAGCTGGCTGCTGGGGCAGGAAGTGCAGCCATTGTACTTCCAAACCCTCCACATACTGGGTAAGTGTGGGATGGTGGCGCAGGTCTTTGGCCCTTTTCGCATGGCATTTCTGATGCGAAAGGGCCCCTTGAGCATTGCGCACATGTGAGGAGCGGTCCACATGATGCACTCACATTTGTGTGACGCTCAAGGGCCTGACGCAGACCGCATGCATTTTTTCATTTTCGGCTTAAAGCTGAAAATGCTGTGCAGTTGCGCATCACTCTGGGGCTCCGCGCGCACTTACCTTGTGTGCGGAGCTTCAGGAGCCGGGCAGGTCATGCTTCCTGTCTCAGTGCATCCTGGGAGGTCCCAGGCTGCACTGCAGAAAGAAGATGCGGGGCTCTCGCTGAGCAGGAAGCTCATGTGGAGCTGAAGAATCAAGGAAGTGAGAGCCTCTCTCCGGAGGCTGCTCGTGCAAGCCCCGCACCCCAGCACCGTGAAAAGGTGCGAAAAGGGTCTCTGACAGGGAAAACCTGTCAATGATTTACTCCATGATTATGCTGCCTGGGGACAGGAGAAGGATAGGACCGCTGCAACATCATGTGTAACCATCATCACAGTCCTGTCCTTCTCCCATCGCAATTGCAGGATGACAATGTCCTGTGAAAAGGGTCCCAGTATTGTGACTCACACTTGGAAGCAGCAGCTGCCTATGGGAGAATAATGATGATGGTGAGCCACAGAAGGATGATAGAGCCTGGGAAAACTCTCCATCTGTCAGGAGTAGGAATGCTGTTCTTCACTTCAGAGAAGCTGTTGACGTTCTAGCTGCAACAGCATTGCCTTGCACAGAGGGAATGTCTATAAACATTTCATGATAACACAGGAAAATCCCAGAAATACACAGGCCATTTCCATACCGGGCTTCTGAAATGGTGCAGAGCGACCTCTCGCGGAGGTCTTCTACACCCTAGAGTGGACTGGCGTGGACTACTTTTTGTAGTTCCACACCAGAATCCACTCAGGAGCGGCCAGAACTAGCCGCGCTGCGTGTTTTTTAAAAACCTCTTTTTCGATGTTTTTAAAAAGCACGGAGCGTGCAGCCCCGCGCCGCTCCGTCGCCCCGGTCCGAAGTGGATTTGCAGGCGAGTGCAAGTGCATGCCTGCAGATCTGCCGGGGGCAGGCTTCCAGCTGGCGAGCTTCTCTGGTTGGTGGAAAGCCTCCACCAACCGGAAGCCGCCATTTGGGATGCCGGAGGACTGCGGAGCAGCGAGCTCACGCTGCTTCATGTGGGGACGGACTTACCCGATTTCAGGTAAGCTCTGTTTTTGGGCGTTTTTGCCCTCCCCCCCCCACATGTGAAAAGGGCCACAGATCTACTTACTGTTTCATTCAGAGATCTGAATTGCTAATAGGACTTTTATCATCACCCAGGCTGGTTTCCGTTAAAAACACCTCCCAATAAGAAATCAACAAATGCACTTCATGTCCTTGCTTCCTTGCTTTACAGTTTTGTGGGTGGGTGGGTGGGTCAGATTAAGCAAGCGCATGAAGGTTCACATGAACTACTGAGATGCCATCATTCAAATATGAAAACAGCTGAGAATGAATAAATCTTTATTTTAATGTGCACTGAGCCTGCATTAAAAAAATACAGATGTACTATATGCATATGAAATTTTTGATTAAAATGTCTCTCACCAGTCTGTCTCTTTAATTAAATAAAACCTGCTTGATATTAATCAAGGCATAAAGAATTTATGCCCCAAATCCAGATTAATTAAAAACCCGGAAGCTTGAAGAAATGACTGCATATAAATACTAGAATAAATCCATCCAAACATAATATTTATGGATTTGGGACGGTGTATTTATTCTTAAAATAAAAAAAAAATATTTTGTGGAATTATTGATTGTCAATGCACCATGGAAACACATTGGTTATTGAAATTTATGTTTAAGCATAAAGTTGTACAAACAAGTTGATTTATACATGTCTCTTTAAAAAACACTCATTTAAAGATATATATGTAGCTGCATTTGAAATGCTTTTTAATTGTTAATTTCACAACAAGCCATGAGAAATTTATGTCCCATTTCACTGCATTAGTGAGAAAGGCTAGGAAACAAGTTCTTACTGAATGATGATTAAGCTTTGACGGCAGCATTGCTACATGGTTCATCCCACATGTAGGTGCAGGGATTGGGAGAAAAAAGGTCCTTTTCCCAGATACTGGAGATGACCTTAAAATAGTGCTTGGATCAGAAAACCAGTGTGGTGTCTTGTCATCGGAGTATTAGACCAGAAGTTGGGAGACAAGGGTTCTAATGTCCATTGAGCCTGCAAACTCATTGGGTGAACTTGGCCCAGTCATTCTCCCACTCAGCTTTATCTGTGTTTATTTTTGTGAGGCTTGGGTAGGGAAAAGAGCCATGCATACCTTCTTGAGCTCATGAGGCAGGATAGAACATTTTATGTCTGTGGATTCCTCCACAACAAAGCAGCAACGTTCAGAGAATCTGTATTCAGAGCTTCCTGCCACATTCAAAACTAGCTTAATTTTATTTTTTCTTTCATGCTTCTGTCTTCCCTTCTCTATTCCTCCATTGTCTCACCTGAGGCAAGTTTAGGCAAAACTTAATTGTTAAGAATCCAGACTCCCGCTTTATATTAGCAAATATTGTATGAGTTGTACTCAAAAATGGTAGCAAAAGTCCTGAGATCTTTCAGATGTTTTTCTGATTTGGCATCTTATCCTGACATCTGGATTGGGATAATGAATTTGTGCTTGGTAGTTTATCAACTTGAACTCCTATTGGTTCCATCTTCAAAATGAGCTCCAAGTCACAGGCCCTTTTTGTACCTTACCTGGTGCTGCTGGCATCACACGGGGATCAGGCGAAAAGCCTCCTCCAGGAGGGAATTGAGTCTCCTGCGCTTCCCTCCACACCAGCTCCATACTGGACGGAAGGAAGCACGATAGCTCCGCTTCTTCCTTCTGCAGCGCAGCCAGGTACTTTCCCAGGCTGTGCTGGAGGAGGAAGCACAGTCATCGCACTTCCTGAGGTTCTGCATGACAGGTAAGTGCGGGAGGGATGTGGGAGGAATGCGCAATCGTACATCATTTTCAGGAAAAACTTGAAAATGATATAATGTGCGATTGCAGCAGGATCACTACAGGAGCAACAAACGATCATGAGAATGTCATGCGGAACTGTCCTCATGATTCCGTGTTGCTCCCGTGGCCATTTCACATTCGAAGTCGCGTGTGAAAAGGGCCACAGTAAGGATCACATTTCTTTCTCACTTGATGGAAACATCAAGTATACTTTGAATAGTCTTAATGCATTCCATTTTCCACCTTTACATTTCTCACCATAATGTTGCAGAACGTTCTATGAACTCTTTTATTTGTTTTGGCTCAGAATATTTGGATTGTCCTGTGTAGCGAAATTACACTCAAACAGAATCTCATTTTAAAAATGCAAGAGATGTTGCACCAGTCTTCTCATCTACATGCAATCTATTTTCCTCCATCCAAATGCAAATCTCCTCATTCCTCAGTTTGGAATTAGATAAAGGACCCCAAAAGATCCATTGACTTGGTAAGTTTAGTGCTAGTGCTGTGGACTCTCAGTAGTTTAAAAGGTGATAATTCCAGTAATGGAATAAGAAATGGCTCTGTAGGCAAGTGATGCTCCCAAAATTGTTTTATTCCAAGACTGTTGTTGCACTTACACAATTGTAAACTCTTATTGATTTTAAATTGATTTTAAACTGTGAATCTTAATAATGAATTTTAAATATGTAATGTCCATATTGCTTATTTTTATGTATTTGCATTTTTTTCTTTCAAGATAATATGCATTTTAATTACGGTTTTAACTGATGTTCTATTTTTAACTGTTATATGTTAATCTATTGTTGTTTCCTGCCTCGATCCATGAGGAGAGGCAGGTAAGAAACATGATGATGATGATGACCATCATCATCATCATCATCCTGCCAATACATTATTCCAGTCTCAACAGATGCCAGCTGCTGCTCATTATCTGTCTCTGACCATTTCCACGTTACACTGTTACAGTGCTATGATTCCACTTTCAACCTTCTATGGAATCCTGGACTTTGCAGTTTAGGGAGAGGCATTGAGAATTCTCAGCCAGACAGCTCTTTGACCTCAGGAAACTCCAAATCTCAGAATTCCACGGGATGTTGAAACTGGAATAATAGCACTATAACAGTGTAGTGTGGAAATGGCCTCTTTTCCTTCAGGAAAGTCTTCTCTTGCCGTATTGTTATCACCTTATCAAAACAATTGAAAGTAATCCTGACCTGTCAATCTAGTTCCTCATTAAGAACTTTTGGCTTCTTGTCGTCTCGTCACATCTTTTCAGTTATAGACTGACGTTGCTTGGCCACATGTGTCCAAGTCTGAATCTAAGAAATGTTGGAGGGCATGAGTATCTGGCTGGGGAACTCCTATAGGTAACAGACCAGGAAAAGGCAGAGGTACATCAGCATGACAATGTGTCCACTGCAGCCTACCTTCCAACTGTCCTGATTTGGCAAGGATAATCCCAATTACTCCTCTGTCACCCCACATTTTCATGTGCTATTATAATGTCCCAGCTTCTCTCTCCTCTTCCTTTTTCCTTCTGTCTTCAGCTTACTTCAATAATTGCAAAGTGAGATCAGAATGCAAAAGCAGTTCTCACTCAATGCAGCGTAGGGGAGAGAAAAGGACAAGAGAGAAGGGGGCAGATGACTTTAATATTTACTTTAATATTCACTTTACTTCCTTTGTGTTACCCAGGCCTCATTTTGGAGTTTTAGGTGTTGAGGGACAGCGAGTTCATAAAGGAACCATGGGATAAAACAGGTGTAGCAATCTGGCTCACAAGCAGGTTTACTTTGTCTTGAGCAGCTAGGATGCATAATGGGTCAGTTATGGTGACTGAACTTAGGCCCTTACCACACTATGCTGCAATCCCATGCGGTCCCATCATGATCCTGGCAATGCCATTGCTGGGATGGGATCAGGACCTGAATGTTCCCCACTGCACTGGCCAGCTGCTGGTGGATGGGTAGCATTCAGGATATGTTCCCTCCTTCCACAGAACAGCCAGCCTGTTCCTTATTGCAGAAGGAAGTGCTTGGTAGTGCTTCCATCCTTCCTGCACACTGGCAGTGGACAGGATTGTTGTGGGAAGAGAGGTCATAACTGGATTTTTTTCTGGTAATGGTATATTGTGCTATCACAATGGGTGGGGATGTGACAGCAGGGGGATCACAACAACATCATGCGATGGCACATGTGGCAGACCAGCAGCAATGCTCCTCTATATTGGGATGGTGCCATTGTGTGATAAGGGCCTTAATTAAGCCAAGGAACTGTCAAACCAGTATTAGAAGAAATTGCAAGGTATGCAACTCCTTACATTTGTCACCATTCATTCATCCTGGAAAATATTCAGTGGTTTTACATTTGGAATTTTAAAGACATCTTTGACATTGACTGTTCCTGTGAAAAAGCTCAGGTCATCTGTGTTACACCCTCTCTCTCTCTAGGACAAAGAAAGAACATAATTTTCACTAAGTAGCAAGAGGAAGTGTTTCATATAAAAGGAAACCAGTCTCTGCTGCTGATAGAAAGAAAGAAGCCGCAATTTCTGTGCACAGCCATGACCATCAGTACTAGCAGTTCCACTGCTATTAATTTCCATGCAATTACAAAATAACGCAAATGATAATTTCACTTGCCAGAGCTTCTTAGGACAACAATGGGTGCCAGTTCCCTGCAGCTGGGAAGACAATGCATGTCATTGCTGGAGCTGTCAAATATTAAATTTGACACCTGTTTGCATTGAGGGTACGTGGCATGGATGATAGCAAAATAATTGCCTTGCTTAGCACAAGAGGGAGTAAGGTTACGTGCATGCGATGAACATCTGCAGGGTGCTGGGCCTTTCTTTCCGTTTATCAACGACGCTTTTCCTCCCTCTGGCTCCGCACAGCATACCGATAAGATAACACTTTGCTCAAGCTGGGAAAGAGCCGATTCTCGTGTGATTCTAAATGCAGGATCTTCACAGCCTGACCTCGGGGTTTTCTTATTTGCCGGATGTTTCCGGTTCAGGTAACCCACCTGAAGTCCCTAATTTGACATCTGTGTGTACCAGCTGGTAATGAGGATTTGAATTCCGAGCATCCCTGGTTTTTAATCTTGTGCATTAGACTTGTTAATAAGGATAGATGGAAAGCAGGTGTGGTGGGGGTTGAGGAGGGGGGTAGTGGCAGGCATAATTGCTTCCACTATTGTTTGGAACTATTGGTCCTCCCCACCCCCCCACAGCAGAATTTGTTTCCAGTGTCACTATGCTGGAAAATAGACAACTTCACCACCCTTCTCTCACAAACAACATAAGCATTGCCATAATTTATAAATTGGAAATGAGAAGACAGGGCTATTTCCAAAGCTGGAATTATTTATCAATTTTCTTCCAACAACGCCACCTTTTCTTTTAAAGCTGGCTTTAAAATAGTGTTCGTAAAGGTAGGACTGGGGCTAAACTGAAATGGTGAACACTTTCCTAGGGTGCTTCCAGAAGCAAGACAGTCACAACTACAGTAGGCTCGTCGAATGAAGGGGCTGGGACAAGAAACTGTCTATGGGGTGCCCTGAGGGTTTAGGCTTTACTTTAAATCATGAAACTCGGGGCTTGGATTCTCAGGCTAGTCTTCCAATAGTGGGCCAGCTGGGGAGAAATGCAGCGTTTCAGTTCTTCTCAGGGCCCAGGTGTTTTGCCCTGGGGAAACTGTGGAGAAGGTCTGTGCCCCTCTTTTACACATCTCAGGGGATCAAACTTAAATAGGTTGATAACTTAAATAAAGTGGCCCATATTCAACCCAGTCTCTGTTGTGTGGTCTCATAATTGCATGGTCATCAAAATTTTTCACTGGTCATCAAAACTGTGTTCCAATTTATAGGTGTAGCCAGGAAATGGGAATGTGGAAAGTGGAAATTAAAACTGAACGAATTTTTGAGCCACCCCAATGATATTTGTGTTTAAATAAACCATGCAAATTCACAGCATTTTAACAGGTTGTAGGCCCATGTATTTCACTGGAATCCCAAAGATTTCTATTTGTCTAAGCTTGGAAACATTGGCAGAAATCCCATTAGTTAGTCCCAACTAGAAGAGATCCCTTCACTTAGGCCCTTTTCGCATGGAGTTTTTTAAGCGAAAGGGCCTCTTGAGCGTCGCGTAAATGTGAGGAGCAGTCCACACGACACACTCACATTTACGCGATGCTCAAGAGCCTAATGCGGGCCGCGCACGCATTTTTTTAATTTTCGACTTAAAGCCGAAAATGCTGCGCGGTCGCACAACGCTCCGAGGTCCCGCGCACACTTACCTGCCCTGCGGAGCTTCTGGAGCCGGGCTGGTCACGCTTCCTGCCCCAGTGCAGCCTACAGCTCCCAGGCTGCACTGCGGAAGGAAGGGGCGGGGCGGGGGCAGGGTGTTCGTGTGACCGGCAGGCCAGCTGCGGCGACGACAGAGCAGGGAAGTGAGCATCTCGAGGAGGAGGCTGCTTGTATGAGCGCTGCCCTCCACCTCCGCGAACAGGTAAGGTGCAGAAAATTGTTGAATGATCAGTCAACAAACAGGAAAGTCCAACTGACTGAATATGTCTACTCTGTTTGCGATCAACCAACAGGATTTAACTCATTATTTTTTTCCAATTACATTTCCCAGAATTTCCCAGCCACTGCCATGCTGTGCATGGGATTTGGGGGATTGTAATAAAAAAAAAGGTAACTTTTTGAAGCTCTAGATTTTTCCCTATTAAAAGCTTCCTTACTGTACTTAAGCTGCCAAGTGTAGATGCATTTACATCTCAGAAAGTGTGACTTCCTTTCACGTCTTCTTGTAATTTTTTCCCCATTTCTCTCTTCACACTGATGAATCTCATAAGTAGTGTATATCATCAGGGGGACAATCAAATGTAACCATTTCAGAAAGGTAATCAACACTCCAGAACAGGCGCCTTTCCCTCATCTCCTCAACCGGCATTTCAAATGTGGCTTGATCAGTACGAAGAGGCAGAATTCCAATGGCTTTTTAAGTTCCTGATTAATGCGGTATTTTGTCATTGTTGTTTCTGTAACATTAACTTTTTAACCTTAATTGGCAAAAGTATTGCTGTGCGGCAAGGATAATCAAAGGCAAAATCAATCTCGCTTGCTTATGAGGAGAATTATTCACTATGCATTTTGGTATTTTGAATTATTTAGAGGCTACTTTGTTTCACCATGGCTAATTGATTCAATAAATGGTATTCTGCAATCCTCCTCAGGATATTGCAATTCAAAAGTGGGGATTCAAAAAGAGTTTGTGTAACCATAACCAAAGGTGCCCATTTTTCAAGCCAAGGTTCCTATTTTGCAAGGCTGTTTGCCTAAACATCCTTGCTGAACAGGAAAAGAAAGCAAATGTTTTAAATTAGTGTCTTGCAAGGTGTGTGGTAACAATTAATCTACCTCAGATCCAGATTGTGGAAAAATTACTCCTTTTTTTGGACTACTACTCCCAGAATCTCCTAGAAGCTAGGAGATTCCGGGAGTAGTAGTCCCCATTTTTTTAAAAATTCTTTTGAGATCTTCACAGGAGACTTTTCTCTGAATTTCTTTGCCAAGGGAAGATCACTGTGTATGAGCTAGACTGAGGGCCTTTTCTGTGTAGGTGTCATGTCCTGGCTAACTTGCTCTCATAAAAACTTTGTTCAGAGTTTCAAACAGAAGCATTTATTAAGAAAAGCAAGCAACACACCAACTTTTCCAAAAGTTGCTGAGACAGAAGCATCTAGGTTGGATACAGGCTTTTATACCTTATCATACAAATTTTGGTGCACATATCAAAGAATGGCTACAGTGGCGCATGTCACGTCACCCCACTGGCACCAACATTTCCCCAGGCTTACAGTTTTTTTACCATGGGAGCCAGCACATGTTCCTGTCCCCTTATCATATGTATAGCCATTTCTCATAATACTATCTTACTATTCCGTTGTTTTCCCCCTTTGATCTTTTCCCCTCTTTTCCTATGCAAAGTGACATTGAACGTGCAGTGATTAGCCATTTGGAGCCTTGGGATACTTTAAAGGTTTCCACCAGATATATAGTTGCAGGTAGTAGTTAACAATGAATACATAGACCCTTTCTGCACCTTACCTGCTCTTGAAGCCTTTGTGTGGGGATCCAGGAAAAGCCTCTGCCTGAAGGGGAGCATGACAGAAGCGCTCCCCTTTGCACCAGCTGTCTGGTAGATGGGAAGAAGTACAATGGCTCCCCCTCTCCCTTCCACAGCACAGCCCAGCAGTTTCTCAGGCTGTGCTAGGGGAGGAAGCGCAGCCATTGTGCTTCCTACCATTCTGCATGCCAAGTAAGTGCAGGAAGGAGGCCGGAGGACTGCGCAATTGCATGCCACTGATGGGAGAAACCTGTCAATGTTGTAATCCACGATTATGACAGGTGGCCATGGGATCACAACAATGTCATGCAGAACCATTGTCACGATCTCGTTGTGATCCTGAGGCCATTACCGGTTGAGGGTGGAGTGAGGAAATGTCTATAATTGCACTTTCCCAGGAATGCTCTCTTTTGATCAAATGCAGCAATGCTGTACCTGCACTAATGTATACATATGACAGGAGCCAGACATTCTGATGGTAGGCTTCTTATATCCGGAAAGCTCACCGTGCTAGAATTTGACTGGTGCTGTCATTTCTTTCCTTTTGTCACTAAGTTAAGACTTATTCCTTTGCCTAATCAAAGTGTTACACTGGTTTCTTTAGTCTGCCTGCTGTTTTTATTCTCTGGATTTGTTTTGCTAGTGATGTCCGTCTCTGTTTTTTTTGTACCACATTTTTATCCCTTTTGTATACTGATCTGATATGCTAGGATGAAGGGCAATTCAAAATACTTTAGATACATGTGCACACTGCTGAACAGGTGTGACAAGATGCCATTCAGGGCAAACACCTCAGACAAGTGGATGTGTGAGGAGACAGGGCCAATGGTGTGATTTCATTCATCACTATATCCATGATTGCTATACATATGGAGGTAGCATGCAGTGATTTAGACTTGAGTCGATTGACTTAGACTCAGGGTGGACTCAAGTCACTTTAATGACTTGACTTGGACTCAACTGGCAATAAATGACATGCTGACTTGACTCAACTTGTGACTTGTGTATTTTTAGTGTCTGACTTGCTGTCTTTGGTTCAGTAACACAATACATTCATCCAGAAACTTTGTGACTCTGAACAACACTTCCACCTCTTTTTGCCTACTAGTCATCTATCTTGAACCCAAAGCATGGGCACATTTCTTGGAGGGGAACAGCAAATGCATTAGACAATTGGCTTGAGGTGAGGTTGTGGTCTGCTTGGCAGCCTGTCCCCATTGCATATTGGAGGAGCCTTGTGAAATTTTTCCTAATAGCAGAAGGCAAGACTTGGCCCCAGAGAGCAGAGTGTGTTTCTCAGAGGGGATCAGCAAATATGTTAGGCAACAAGCTTGAGGAGGAAGGATCCTTCCTTCTAAAGCTTTTGTTTCAGTAATGCGGATTAAGAAGGATCCTATTCTCTACTTCAAAAAAGCCTCCACCTTGGGGAATGAGCAGCAAGAAGGATCCATTTCCCACTTCTGAAGCTGCAGACCCTTGTAAGCCCATTGACTCCCCCATACACTCCAGAACCACCTCTTTTTTTCTGTTAAAGTTGGCTCCCACACTTGAGACTCAACTTGAGACTAGAAGATAGAGGTCTTTTTCGCACAGCATTTGCCATGCGAAAGGATACCTGGAGCATCGCGCGATTGTGAGGAGTGATCGGCACAATGCACTCACAATCGCGCTATGCTCCAGGGTCTGGTAGGCTCCACTTGCGCACTTTTTCATTTTCGGCTTTCAGTCGAAAATGGTGCACAATCGCACATTGCTCCAGGGCCCCACACGCACTTGCCGTGCGTGCCGACCTCTGGAGCCGCAGCAGTCATGCTTCCTGCCCCAGCGCAGCCTGGGAAACTCCCAGGAAACTTCCCAGTGCAGCCTGGGAAACTCCCAGGAAACTCCCAGGCTGTGCTGTGGAAGGAAGAGGCGGGGCTTTAGTGCTACCTGCTTGGGAGCAGGCAGCTCATGCAAGGCTGAAGCAGCAGGGATGCGAAAGCATCTTGCTGGAGGCTGCTTGTGCAATCCCCACACCCCAGCACCGAAAAAAGGTAAGCTGCAGAAAGGGCCAGAGACTTGAGACTTGGAGTCTCAAGACTTAAATACACCACTGGTAGCATGTGAAAAAGTCTGCTCACTCGAATTATCTTGTTAATTGTTGCAGGTTTTTCCATTTTGTTTTGTCATTGTCTAGGTTAGGTGGTTTTCCTCAATGATAGTGGTCAGGCCACCGAAGGACATGACATTGAGGGAAGAGGCCACGGCACTCTTTGTTTTACACTTTCTTGATCAGTTTGCTCCAAGTGTTTGCACTGAATGTGTTTCCGGAAGTTTGGGAGAGCCTGATATACTCAGATGTCCTGTGCCAGCAAATCTCCAAAGAGATGGGTTATCCTGAAAGAAGTAGCTCCAGGGAAATCAGTCCAGTCTAGATTATGCACGGGGAATTGAAGAAGATGAAAGGAGAAGGTAAGGCAAGGTGTCAACTGGTCCAGAAGTCATTACTCAGGCCATTTCCACACTGCACTGTTATAGTGCTGTTATTCCACTTTCAACATCCTGTGGAATTCTGGGGTTTCTAGTTTGCTGAGGCCCAAGAGCTCTCTGACTGAGAATTCCAATTGCCCCTCTCTAAACTGCAAACTTCAAGATTCCATAAGATGTTGAAAATGGAGTAATGGCACTATAACAGTGTAGTGTGGAAATGGCCTAAGTGTAGGCAGGTTCTGTTTCTTTTCCTAGTCCCATACCCACACTGCAGGCTTTTTTCTGCATTGATGTTACCAAAGTGCCACATACAAACACATTTGGACTGAGCTAGAAAGTGCTACTGCCAGTTGATCATGGGTGGAGATGGACGCCTAGGCTTTGGAGTCAGCTCACAGAGAAAAATCAAACTCTTTCTTTGAGGGGCCACTCACTGTAAGAATTGTCTTTCTATCTGGAGAAGCACAACAGGTCCTTGAGACTTCAGCTTGTGGCCTGAGACTCATCATCTCCAGCTATAGATAAAACTGACTCCTGTGCTGCTGATTTTGGAGGTGTGAATGCTGCAGTTGTTTCCAGCTCTGAGCATATTCACTTTACACACTTATAGCAGCTTGACACCACTTTAATTGCCATGGCTGAGTCCTACAGAATCTTGGGGTTTGTAGTTTGACGAAGGGCTTTGAACTGTCCACTAAAGAGATCTAGTTCATTCCTTTGAACTATAGCATAAGATATTTACCAAAGATTTTAAAGCATCTCAACAAATCACAAATGGCAGGATTCCACTGGATGGAGCCATTAACAATTAAAGTGGTACCACACTGATATATCTGGGCAATGCAGGACAAGATCTGATTAGCTTGGCCTCCACTGACAGGAATTGACTGACCCACTGCCTGTGTAGAATATGGAAAATTGTTCTGCCCAGCTTCATGATGGGCAATTCTCTCATATGATAAATCATTGAATCATGCTGTTGTTCTGCTTCTAAACCTGTGAGGAAAAAGCAGAACAGCTCTGGCTACGTGGTGGAAGGCATGATGAATGGTAATGACAGGGGGAATGAGCGTGGATGTGGTGAATATCTGTTGTCTTTTGTTTTATGGCACAACTTTGTTGCCTGGAGGGACTGGCAACAAAATGAAGCTTTTACTGTTTCACTGAATAAACATCTGCATACATTTCAGAAACTGTCACTTGTCCTTTAGGGAGGAAAAAAAAATGGTAGAAAGGGTTGTGCGGTATGATGGTACTTATTTTAAATCTCTCTCTGTTATCAGAGTGTTTGTAATATAAGATCATAATAGTAAATCGATTGCCAAGAAATGAATAAATAACAAAATGTAAAGGAACGAATAAATAATCAAATAAATGAAAATTATTACCAAACAATGAATAAATAATATAGTCAAAAACTATGGAGCTCATATTTATGTGACTAGATTTATTAGGTATACAGATCAGATGTTCAGGGTTATGTGCTTGGCAGGAGTCTGTCAAAGCAAGGGAAAAGTACAGAATATGGTACTGGGTATAGGATCCAACTTCCTGAGAAATTTCAGGAAATTTTAATTGTCTCTCTGTGTGTTTTTAAATGCACCATTATCTCTTTAAATGTGGGTTTTTAAAAAGTAGGTAATCAAGTATATTAATTTAGGTACCTGTAAGTACCTAAAGAAACATCACAGGGCAGAAGAATGTCAAAAGTAACTCGGTTTCCAGTGACTGAGTAGTAAATTTGGTTTGACCAAGATGTTGAAAACCTGGAAATTAAGTCCTATGAGGATTGTTTAAATATAGAATCATGGAGTTGGAAGAGGCCCTGTAAGCTACTGAGCTCAACCCCCTGCCCAGTGCAGGAACCCCAATTAGATCATTCCCAGCAGGTAGCTCTTCAGATGACATCCAGAGAAAGTGACCCAACTACCACTCTAGGTAATAGGTTCCATTACAGAACTCCTCTTACTGTCAAGAAGGTACTTCTAACGTTCTATCAGAATCTACCCTCGTGTAACTTAAAACCATTAGACCTGATCCCACCATCTGGGATGTTACCGTGCTGTGCACTCCCACTCAATGATATGACTTCTTTTCATCAACAGCTGCCATTCATCCTGGAGAGAAGTGACTAGTTGGGTGCACAGGGTTCTGTCCTGGGCCCAGTGCTATTCAACCTCTTCATCAATGACTTGGATGAAGGAGTGGAGGGCACGCTGATCAAATTTGCAGATGACACCAAATTGGGAGGGGTTGCTAATACGCCAGAGGACAGCATCAAAATTCAAAATGACCTCGACAGATTGAAGACCTGGGCCAAAGCTAACAAAATGAATTTCAACAGAGAGAAATGTAAGGTCCTAGATTTGGGCAGAAAAAATGGAATGCACAAATATAGGATGGGGGACACGTGGGTGGATAACAGTACGTGTGAAAGGGATCTAGGAGTCTTGGTAGATCACAAGCTGAACATGAGTCAGCAGTGTGATGCAGCAGCCAAGAAAGCCAATGTGATTCTTAGTTGCATCAATAGGAGTATGGTGTCTATATCAAGGGAGGTAATGGTACCACTCTATTCTGCATAGGTTAGACCTCATTTGGAATACCGTGTCCAGTTCTGGGCACCTCAATTCAAGAAGGACATCGACAAGCTGGAACATGTCCAGAGGAGGGCGACCAAAATGGTGAAGGGTCTGGAAGCCATGCCCTATGAGGAGTGGTTTAGGGAGCTGGGTATGTTTAGTCTGCAGAAGAGAAGGTTAAGAGGGGACATGATAGCCATGTTTAAATATTTGAATGGATGTCATGTTGAGGAGGGAGTGGGCTTGTTTTCTGCTGCTCCAGAGACTAGGACAAGGAGCAATAGATTCAAGCTGCAAGAAAGGAGATTCCACCTGAACCTCAGGAAGAACTTCCTGACAATCAGAACTGTCCAGCAGTAAAATATGCTGCCTCGGAGTGTGGTGGAGTCTCCTTCTTTGGAGGCTTTTAAGCAGAGGCTGGATGGTCATATGTTGGGAGTGCTTTGATGTGTGTTCCTATATAGCAGGAGGTTGGACTGGATGGCCCCTGTGGTCTCTTCCAACTCTATGATTCTATGATATAATTGGCAGTGAACATTATTTAATTGGCATAGAAAATATAACTCATACACTGTTATGGCTGAAAAGCTATGCTGGCAAAAAGGACTGGCTGAACATATGCAAAAATAGGTCAGGTGGGACATCAGGGCACAGCCAGGTTGTATCAGTTGTGAAGCTCTGGTGCTGACGAGTTTGCAATAATCCCCTCAATGACTCAATCTTCCAACACAACAGTGCATGAAGTTGTCTCAATGGAGCAACCAATGGTCATCAGCCCGTTTCCTTTTCCCACCAAAGCTCTTCTTGGGCCCTTTTCGCATGGCATTTGCCATGCGAAAGGGCCCCTTGAGTGTTGTGCGATTGTGAGGAGCAATCTGCATGACGCACTCAGAATTGCGTGACACTCCAGGGCCTGGCAGGTGCTGCTTGCGTACTTTTTGCACATCGCTCCAGGGCCCCCCCACACTTGCTGTGTGTGCAGAGCCTCCAGAGCCACAGCGGTTGCGCTTCCTGCCCCAGCGCAGCCTGGGAAACTCCCAGTCCGTGCTGTGGAAGGAAGAGGTGGGGCTTTTGTGCTACCTGCTCGGGAGCAGACAACTTGTGCAGAACTGAAGCAGCAGGGACACAAGAGCCTCTCGCTGGAGGCTGTTCACACAATCTCCACACCCCAGCGCCGAAAAAAGGTAAGCTGCGGAAAGGGCCTTTGTTTCCTCACCTGTCCAGATGTTAAGAAACTATCACAAAACTATCAATGCCTTGTCACCTAATGCTAAGGCCATTAGCCTGTTCTGGACCCCATTGTTTGCTCTGCAAGGAAGCCATTAACACCTTCCCCTTTGGGGCAGAAAATGGGTACTTAAACCCTGGCTCTGAGTCAGACAAGTCATAATACATTGGACATAGTACACTGGACATAGGCTGTCATTCTACTGCTCAGATTCCCATTCTTGTCCTACCCTTGGACCCTTAGTCTGAGCCACATCGCTTCATCTTTTCTCTACAGGATAGGTGAATATTGCTCACTTTGCCCAATTCTTGCTATCCAATTTTTCCTTCCGTTCCTTCAGTTAGCCTTGTGTGGTTGTGACATTTCTTGAATCTTGTGTGTCTCTGTGATTTTTCCCAATAAAACATTCTTTTACTCTCCAACTGATATCCCTGCATTAGTACCAGTATACATAGGTGGAAAGCTCTTGTACAGTTATTCCCCTTTTGCAGGACTCCCTTCGAGCTAATAATTCTCCACCATTCCATGAAGGCACTGGCACCGTGAGTGGACCTCTGAGTCACCCATCTTTTGGGGTAACAGGGCAGCAGAGAACAAAACTTCACCCTCTTTTCTGTGACAGTCATTTAGATATTTAAAGAATGCAGCTGTCAAGGTCAGAGACCCAGGCAGCAAGCCAGCCCAGAGAAGAGGGAGGGAGGGATAGCAGAGTC
Organism: Cyclura pinguis; assembly: GCA_030412105.1. Lineage (NCBI taxonomy): Eukaryota > Metazoa > Chordata > Lepidosauria > Squamata > Iguanidae > Cyclura > Cyclura pinguis. Next base: position 123,816,837 of record CM059604.1, on the reverse strand, counting down.
CCACCAGGGGGAGTCAAAGCAAGCAATTACACATAGGCAGTCCATTTACCTAAGCCTGAGCGACAAGCAAAAGCCGTAGTCAGGGTCCAAAATCCAGGGGTCAGGAGCCAAGAGATCAATCCAAGGTATCAGGGTCAGGTGCTGGAAGAAGAAACAGGCAAGGAAAGGGCTTGTAGAAAGCATGCCACAAGCAAAGGAAAGCTTCCAGGTAGGCAGTTATATAGCTCAGGCACAGGTGCGGCCAGTCACCGCTTCTTGAACTTAATCAAGGAAGCCTCCCTTTGCTCAGCTCTCTTGAGTCTCTGCCTTGTTTGTGGGCTGATTGATGCAGGCTCCAGGGCATTCTCAGGATCACAGCTGGATCCCTGTTGCCCTAAAGGAGCAGGCAGAGGAATGTCCGAGCCTGCTTGGTCCATGGCAGCAGGGGGAGCTCTTGAGCTGCAGGACTCATCTCCAGCCAGAGCCACAAGGACCAACAACTGCTGCTCATCATCTCCACCCTGGGCAACGGGGACCAACAGCTGCTGCTCGTCAGCAGCAGCTCTGACAGGAGCTTCAGTTATCATAGCAGCCACGTCAACCCTCTGTTTTTTCTTCTACATGCCAAACTGCTTCTACCTTTCCTCATAGGTTTCATTCTCCATATTTCTTACTATTCTTTTTGCCTTTCTCTGAACTTGCTCCAACTTGGCTGTATCCTCAAAATGAAATGCCCAAAATTGAACACAGTAGTCTAGGTGAGGCCGACCAGGGGTGGGAGAAAATAAATGAATAAAGGATATAAATGAATAGAACAGTAATAATGATAAATATATTCATTTGCAAGCATTTTTATCAATAATAGAATACCACTCTATATACTATTTTGAATAATATATATATCTTTCTACACATTTTCACCTATTGTGATGCATTTTTATCAGAATAGATAAATCTCTGTTTTCTCCAACTTTCGAATGTTGTGACTTTTGGCAAAGTCACAACATTCAAAAGCTGGGTGACTGAGAGGAAAATAATTCACCCATTCCTGATTTTCATATGCAGTTTTTTAAATTAAAAAATCAGAGAATTATATCATCAAATCTTGAAATGAGAAACTCTAATGTCATTTTATACCTTGATTTATAACTTTATGGAGTATAACTTCATCTGGGTTTGCATAATAGATCAGGAAGTACTATGGGGCAAGTTCTGAACTAATTTTCCCCATGGCCATCATCTACACTTAGTATATCAGGTAAACTCCTAGTGATTCTGGGAGTTGTGACTCCCCCAAAAAGTAACTTTTATAAGTCATGGATCATACAAATGAGAACTGGTAAAGAAAATGGGAGTTTACTCTAACTCCCTCTTATAATAGGCTGGTTTATCCAGCAAGAGGTCATACTGACCTCCAGCTGGCCTAGGGCTACTGGAGAAATGCCTTATCTCATCTGAGCTTCAGGTATTTATACAAAAGCAACCCACAGTAGCAAAACAAAGTTTTAAGTTGTTTTTCAAAAATCAATGAAAATATTAGTCAACCAGCAATTCTCCCCTCCTTTCTCTCCTTCCCTCCATAGAAGCTCTCTGCAGAAAATAAGTGAGAATTCTCTTAGGTTGGACACAAAATCTGCCTGTCAACTCTCTGTTAAGTAGGCCCTTTTAGTTTCATTCCCCATCCTATTCCTTCTAACACCAGGCAATGCACAATCCAAACTAGTCCTGCAGCTGTTTTAAGTCAAGACCTTTCCTTTAATTCCTGAAGCAATTCCCTCAGCTGAAAAAAAGAGAAAGGGGGAAAAAAAAAAGAAAAAGAAAAAGAAAAGAAAAGAAAAGAGTTCCCAGAAACTTGCTAGACATAGCCGGGAGATGTTTCTGTTTGCATTGTACATGAGGCAAACTATGCTGCAATCGTCTCTCTGTCATTGCCCTGCAGAGAAGGAATACAAACAAATGTTAGCTTCTCTTTGTGTTTAGCAGCTTTTCAGTTGCAGTAAACTTGATCTTATCAGTACAGATGAACTAAACATCAGTCATGGAACTACAATTACACTTTCAGATATTTCTGAGGTACAAACTTTGGACAAACGCCATGTACAGGGATTTTTATGAGTACCTTCCACCACATTGTAATGAAAACATGCAGGGAAAAAAAAGTGTGTGGTGGTATAAACATTATTTTATTTATTTATTTATTGTATTTATATGCTGCCTTTTCTTCCAAAGTAGGACCCAAGGCAGCTTCCAAAATAGTTTTTTAAAAAAATTAAAACATTTAAAACAATTAAAGGCATTAAAAACATATAAAATTATAAAGAACTTCCTTTTTTTTTTAAAAAAAGAAGCTTTATAAATAAATAAAAACTCCTTAGCTTACCCATTGAGAGCCAGCTTGAAAAGAAATGGCTTTGTCTGCTGGTGAGAGGAAAGCAAGGAGGGGGCCAGCATAGCTTCCCATGGAAGATTATGGCCCTTTCCACAGCTTACCTTTTTTCAGTGCTGCGGTGTGGGGATCACGTGAGCAGCGTCCGGCGAGAGGCTCTCATGTCCCCGCTGCTTCAGCTCCACATGAGCTGCCTGCTCCTGAGCAGGTAGCGGGAGAGCCCTGCCTCTTCCTTCTGCAGTGCAGCCTGGGAGTTTTCCAGGCTGCACTGGGGCAGGAAGCATGACTGCTGTGGCTCTAGAGGCTCCGGGCCCTGGAGCGATGTGCTATTGCGAAACATTTTCGGCTGAAAGCCGAAAATGGAATAGTGCGCAAGCGGTGCTGTCAGGCCCTGGAGCCTCGCACGATTGTGAGTGCGTCTTGCAGATCGTTCCTCACAATCGCACGACGCTCCAGGTGCCCTTTTGCATGGCAAATGCTGTGCGAAAAGGGTCTATGATTCTGGAGACCAGAGTTTGAATCTGTGCCTGGCCATGGAAGCTTACTGGATGATCTTGGGCAAGTCTCACTCTCTCAGCCTTAGAGGAAGGCAAAAGCAACCCCCTCTGAATGAATCCTATCAAGAAAACCCTGTGATAAGTTCACCTTTTGGTTGCCATGAGTCAGAAACCACTTGAAGGCACACAATAACAAAAACAGAAGAGGCAAGAAGCTCAAAAGGAAAGCCATTCCCTTTTTGATTCCAGTTTCCTAGGGGCAGTATGTTGTTTTATTCTATCAAAAAAGAAAAAGAGGGTAAGAATGTGTTTTTTTTCATTAAAACCCCTTGTTTTTGTCATGAAATATCTTTCAGACTTCCAATTGAAGTCTGGGTGAAAAACAAAAGCTGTTGAACTTGCTTCATAGCTACTTCAGAGTCCAAAAGTTGAAAGGCAGAACTCAAACAAAGTATAATAAGCAACTGAGGTTTGCTAAATGATCTAAGTATATTAGAAGAAATACAAAGAGATAAACAGTAATTATGAAGCAGCCTTCCTCAATTCTCGGCCCTCCAGATGCATTCAGCTCTGACTCCCACCTTCCCTGCTCAAGATGCTGGCTGGAGATAGTGGAACTTGCAGTTCAACACATCTGGAGGGCATCAGGGTGAGGATGGCGGGCATAGAGATTGTTGATGTCAGTCCAGTCTGGATGGACAATGATAGCTCAGCTAGTTTCAGAAATAAAAAGGTTTAGTTCTTTGCAAGAAGACAAAATGTCATTCAGCAGTAGAGGACAAAGCATGGAGAACTAGACTGAATTTGGGCAAGTGTCTTTGGGGAGCTAATCATGCAAGAATCTACACCTCTGACATTCACACACTGCTACTAATTGAAAAAGTATATCAAGCAGAGGTTTCAATAAGAATGCTGAATATGTTCAATGGAAGGGCCTCCATTGACCAAAGTCAGAGCCTTTGTTCAGCAGCAGCAGGACTGCCAAGAAATTGTATTCATTTTAGTCTTTCAAAGGAGAGATCAAGAAATCTTGCCAAATGGTTGAGAATTAGCCTATAAAAGAAATAATTGCATTTTTTTAAATACGTCTTTTTAGCCCCCCCCCCCTCAGTTTTATTGTGTCTAATTTGACTAGTATGTGGTCTTTGGCTTTCCACACCTAGATAACCTGGCCTACCAGCCATATTTTTCGTCTTTTCCTTGTCTCTAACCCAGTTGACTGCTTCTGGCTTCCTACACTTTCTCATTGCAAGAACTTACTTCCCCACCCACCCCACCCACCCCGTGCGTCCCTTTGGGCCTCTGGGTTATAGGAGATGTGCTTATGAATGACTTATTATAGCTGCATTCCAGTTAATCCCCACTTATTTAATATGTTAAATCTATAGCAACACAGGCCTGAAACCTATTGTTTGTCTAACTAGAGTAGGGCCATTGAATCAGTGAGAGTTAGCTTTGTGTCCCCACCATTCAACAGTTCAGTGAATCTACTCTAGTGAAGACTAACCTATAGGATTCAGACCATAATCTCATTTAATGTGCCATTTCCATTTGGGGTTTTGGGGAGGTGTTGCTTTGGTATGTTTCATTGGCTCCAGAAGTTAGTCACCATCTATTCAGGTGGAAAAAAAAAACTTAACTTCTGTCCCAAGTTGAATTATTATTTTTTTCAGGAAAACAGAGAAAGTAAATTTTACCCCTAAGGTAATTCTGAAAGGTCTTAATAGCTAAGTGACACTACTAACCTTAGACTTGACAAAAGGTGTCAATGGAACTCAATACTTTAATCACACTCAGATCTCTGACCTGTGAAAGCTGAAGAAATGAGAGAGACTTGATGACATCTTTTTCAGCCTTTTCCAAATAAAAGAATGCTTCAGAATTTATGACAGAACATTCAGAACACTTCTAAGTAGAACTATCCACTCCGTACCTCATTTCCCTGCCCAAGATTAACCTAAACATCTAAGCCCATCTTTAATGTGGACGTAACTGCAATGTACACAGTGCTCTGGAAGGGTATGTAGGACAGTCGCACAGGGACGTGGGGGTGGGGGTGTGTGATTTGCCCCAGGTGGCACTGTTTTTGGGGCACCCTGGCCCATAGGCATGCCCCCACATGCCCTGGCCATGCCCCCGCACAGCGCAGCCCTGCCCCTATGCACAGTGGCCATGCCCCTTCTGCCATAGCCCTCTCCCCCTCCCACCCCCCCACACTTACTCCAAGCTCTGCCACTGATGTAGAATCAAAGAGTTGGAAACTTCCTCAATAAACCATCTAGTCTAACCAGTTGCTAAATGAAGGAAATCCAGAACAACAGCATCACCAACAGATAACAGTCCAGTTTGTCTTTGAAGATCTCCAGCTAGGGACAGACAGTCATGCTTCCAGATAATTTGGCAAACTGCTTTACCCATTAAGATTTTTCTTCCCCTTAAAGTTCAATAGAAATCTGTCTTCCTGTAATTTAAGATCACACAATTGATTTGTTCCTTAGATATTTCATACCAATCCTGATTTTTGTATTGTAAGAAATCTGTACCTTACAGCAAGCATCTAGTTTAAAACGGACCTTCTTTCCTTTATTTTCTTTGCCATATAAAAGTGTGGAGGCCTGCTAGATGCCTCCAAGGGTAGCAAAGTCTAACACATGGTACACAGCAGAATATGAGTGATGATGACACTAAAGAGGGAGCCTGGTGGGTATTGGGAATGACCCCCTTCTGACTGCAAGGGAAGAGGATTCGGGGGGACGCAATTACTTTTTTAATTGCTCTCCAAACTAATGGCAAATGTCCTAATGAGATCAAAACCATTACACTTTCCTTTCATCTGTTCTTGCATAATTTGTTTATAAGAGGAGCCGTTTGCTGTCAGAAGGCAAATTTTAAATGGTATGTAATAATTACAAAATTGAGTAAATTGAGACTTGAAGCTGTCTGATTGTCACAGTTCTTTAGTTCCTAAAACTCTCGCCAAATTCAAGGCTTCAGCAGTTCCATAATGGGTCCCATAGCTTTTGGTCCCATGCTGAGAGAAAGTTGAGATATGAATAAAATAAAAAACATATCTTGGTGTCCCATCTTGTTCTGATCTTTCAATGACAGGCCATGTAGGCTTCCTAATCAACCAAGGTTTTACTGATTTGACCAAAGAAAATGTTGTAGGTGGTAGGGAGAAATTGATACCAGATTTAAAATAGGCCACACATTCCTGTAAATTTCAATATGCCAATGGCAGCTAGAGATGTGAGCTAGAAACTCTTTTCACTCTTTCCAGACTGAAAAGAGACTGGGCACACTGTGTCTTCTGGAATCAAGACAGTTGATATTGTTGGATACCTGTGGTTGTGTCTGATAAAACTGCACATTTGAAAAAGTGCTACTGGGAAAAGGTGCACTCTCAAAATGTGTGCGAAAACACATTTGAACACCTTGCTGGGTGTGCAAAGGTATGAATCATTGCCTGTGCTGATCTTTCTACACAACTAGCTAAAAGAGATCACCCTGGCAGCAAGACCAGTGCTGGAAATAATAAATAACTAGAGAAAAGGAAGTTGACTTCTGCTCTGAGTTTTTTACAGATCTCCCTAGCAGCTGTTCATAGATGTACTCAAAGGCTTACTCAGTGGTTGCTTCCACTACAATTCTTCCTGATGTTTTCCTCAGCATCCCACCTAGAGTCGGGGATGTGTGAAGAATCTAGTTATCAGTCTGAGGTTCAGTTGCCTTGTCTCAGTCCGTACTTCCCAGACAGTCCATGGAGAGGATGAAATTTGTTCTCCAAAATTCTGATACTGATGGGCAGCCACAGACGTATCTCTTCAAACAAGCCAATTTGAAAAGTGTACATAGAAATAATTGCACATGCTAAATCCATGCACAACATACATGCAAGTTAATGGGTGTGTGTGTATGTATTCAGTATAAAATAGGCATGCCATGTAAAACATGGACACAAATGTGCACCTGTCTGGGTAACAGAAGCAAAGAAGGGAATGATAATCTTCTGTAAAGAAGCAATAGGCAGTGGATGTGGGTTTGCACTGCACATGAAGGTGGGAATTGGAGGGTTTCCATGGAGCAGATTTTATGGATTTGGACATTACTATCTGCAGTGCATTGGGATGGGTTGTTGATTTTTCACTCACAGTGGCCAAGTCTATAGTCCTCATCTGTTCTGCAGTGAAATATCAACCTTTTTCAGCACCAGCAAGGTGCAACATGTCTCCTTTTGACAGGCAGAAGTTAGTACAAAAAATCTATTGGCATCATCACTCGTCTTCTATAGTAAAGGTAAATTGTGTATGAAGACTGTGGATTTACATCTTTGAAGGTGCTATAGTTCTCATTTGGCTGTCATTTGTGCACTGACACTAGTGATGCAAAGTAGTAGGACATTTTGTAACTTGCTTAAAATTCTGTGAATCACGGTTTCTCAACCTTTCCTTCCTTGCGTTTTTTTTCCCTGGCTATATCTCAGCAGGATCAAACACAAATTATGCTTTTCCTTCCATTCATATTTGCTCAGCTTGGGGAATTGATTTTTCATGCTTTCCATCTGAAAACCAAGTTAAAGCGAATATATTAAAGTGTACAAATATCTGTAAAATTATGCAGGCGCCATTTATGGTAATGCCACATAGTTAATTCCAAACTTAAAGAGCTTGGTAGCAGATTCTGAATTGTGTTTGCCACTGAAGGGGAGAGAAAGCAGCGACAGTCTGAAGATTTGCTGTCATTTCAGATTGTGGCCTGTAAGAAAAAAATGCTAATTAAAGCAACGGGTCATATCTTGCAATGTCAAAAACGATGTGACGTTTCCTTCCCTCTGAGACAATAATGCAGCTGCTTGCTACAGAAGTAGAGACCTGATGGTTGGCAGGAAAGGCAGAAGAAGTTGCATGTGGGCAAGATTTCTGCTTGTTTAACGCATGGGACTGAACAGTATGATTCCTCTATTACTCAGTTGAAATAGAGAATTAGTAGTTGAACACTGTTTGTACAGCAGTCCATTGTGTGTACAGTATTAGTACACCATATACAGTGTAAGTATGCACAAAGACATGACCATAAAGCTTAATCTATGTAGAACATTCCCTTCTGGGAGTCTTTCAGTTTTTTTCCTTGGTGTTTAAGACTCTCTTTTCGAAGTCAATTCATATCTGCACAAGACAGCTGGTAACATTTCATCATTCAGATTCAGATTCTAGGGATTCCCAACCTAATTTGCTATGAGATAACAGTCAGATAACAGTTAGGCTGGTGGTAAAGTAAGGAGAACCCAGTCCTTTTAACCATGGTTCTTGAACCAAATCAAGTCAATAATTGGTTCACATTAACTAGGAAGCCTATCAAACTAAATAAATATAGTGCCATGATTACACTTTTATCTGCCATAATTGAATCCGAAGGTTTGTATCTGGTGAGGCATTAGAGGTTGCTCATTGGAGCTTCCAGATACTGTTCCCCAAACTCCATATCCCAGGATTCTAAAGGACGGAACCTTGACAGGTAAAGAGGAATAATAGTGCTATATTACTGCAGTGTGAAAGGGCCAAAAGTTAACCAAGATCAACAAAAATATCTGCTATCATTCCTTCATATCCAACATAGCCTGAGCAGGAGAAAATACAGAAATTACAAGATGCCCTTGTGACTTCTTGAAAACAAAGGGCAAAGCAGTACACTTTCTGTTCTCAAGAGTCCCAAACTAAAACAAGACACAGACCATTTCCACCCTATACTATTATTCCACTTTCAACATCCTGTGGAATTCTGGGGTTTGTAGTTTACTTAGGCCAAAAAGATCTCTGCCTGAGAATTCTAAATGCCCCTACCTATACTGCAAACCCCAGGATTCCATAGGAGGTTGAAAGTGGAATAATATTACTATAGCAGTGTGGGGTGGAAATGGCCACAGTCTTTAGCAGCAACAACCAAACAAGCAACTGCTAGATTTAGAAGCAGATTCCTCTGAATAATGCAAATTTACACATGCAAACCAAATTATACGGTGTGGAATGGTGGTTTAGGTGTTGAACAATGACGCTGGAGACCAGTGTTTGAATCCCTGCTCAGCCATGGAAACCCACTGGGTGACCTTGGGCAAGTCACACTTTCTCAGCCTAACAGGAAACTAAAGCCAAACTCCCTCTGAACAAATCTTGCCAAGAAAATTCCATGATAGATTCACCATAAGTCAGAAATGACTTAGAGACACACAGCAACCACATAGTTACATATAAGGTAGAAAGTTAAAAATTGTATGAACAGAGTGATAAGAAAAACAGAGAACCATTCAAGCATATATGCAGAAGCAAAAATAAGAAAGAATTAAGAACAAGAATACATGAATATACCAGCCTCCATACATGCCAGATATATGGGGATGGCTGTCTTAGAAATCATGAACAAAATAGAGGATCCAAGAGGAGGACAAAAGAACAAAGAACCTATATACAGCTTTTAAGAAAAGACTGGCCACGGCATAAGTGAGCTCAGTTAACCAATCAGGACCTGTGTAGGCCTGAAACTTCTAGTATCTTCGCTTCCAAATATGTCCACCCGTCACAACAACAACATAGATGCAATCATTTTCTTACTAATGGCCATGGCCTTTGCATATTCTTGAACGACAGATAAACAAGTGATAAGAGGTATTCTATGCGTTACACCATTCTGAAGCACCTTCTTGAAGATTATGTATAGATCAGCTGGTACATGAGACAGAAATAAGGCAGGAATTCTCTACAGGGAAAAGGTTAATTAGGTGGAGAAACTGGCATGGGGCAAAGGGTTAACTTCTACAGGAATGGGGAATTTCTAGCCTGTCATAGAGTTACAAAGTCATAGAATTGTAGATTTGGAAGAAGCCTCATGGCCCATCTATTCCAATTCACTGGTCAATGCAGGATCTCTAGCTAAAGCATCCACAGCAGGTAGCTGTCCAGCCTCTTTCTGAAGATGTCCAGAGAAAGAGACCCTACCATCTCTCTTAAAAATTGATTCTGCTGTTGAACTGCTCTTACTGTCAAGAAGTTCCTTCTAATGTTCCACCAGTCAGTCTAGCCTGGTTATGTGATGGAGATAAGTCTGATCACTTTGGCGGATTGATCTATGTTGGGAAGTAGACTGGGAGAGTATGCCCTGTTGGTTCTGTTTCATGTCTCTGTAGCTTTGGTCATCAACCAGGGTATCCTTTGGGGATGCCCCTCTCAGATGCAACTTGGGACGCTGTTTTACAATGATTCTGATCCTTCTTGTCTGAGCTAAGAAGGTGGCACTGAGGAATTCCTGTTTGGTCTCCTGGTTGTTAGCCTCAGAGTTGTTCCAAATGCATTTGCTTTTCTAGCCACTTGGCCTATCTACTTACAACAGCTAGGTCTATTTTATCAACAAATTCTACCAAATTTTACTTATGTGACAATTTTATGTTTTAAGTGTTTTTGTGTGTTTTATTTTATTTTCCTGACTTAACTAATGGAGGGCGACCAAGATGGTAAAGGGTCTGGAAGCCATGCCCTATGAAGAGTGGCTTAGCGAGCTGGGTATGTTTAGTCTGCAGAAGAGAAGGTTAAGAGGGGACATGATAGCCATGTTTAAATATTTGAAGGGATGTCATGTCGAGGAGGGAGACGGCTTGTTTTCCACTGCTCCAGAGACTAGGACAAAGAGCAATGGATTCAAGCTGCAAGAAAGGAGATTCTACCTGAACCTCAGGAAGAACTTCCTGATGGTCAGAGCTGTCTGGCAGAGGAATATGCTGCCTTGGAGTGTGGTGGAGTCTCCTTCTTTGGAGGTTTTTAAACAGAGGCTGGATGGCCATCCGTTGGGAATGCTTTGATGGGTGTTCCTGCATAGTAGGGGGTTGGACTGGATGGCCACTGTGGTCTCTTCCAACTCTATGATTCTAATGGAAGACTATGCGTTCTTGTTTCTGATCGCTGGACTCCAGGTGAGATTTACACTTTTCCTTCTGCTTCTTTCCATGCTTTTTTCTCCCCCTTATTGTTGTTAAGTATGTTATGTATTGTTATGTATCCTGTGTGCTCTAAGGGTCGTTACTTTATTGCAGCTTATTTAATATAATATAATATATATACACATAAGCTGTTCCATCATGTTATTTAATATATACATGAAATTGTTGGGAGAGATTGTCAGGAGTTCGGGGGTTCAAGTGTTCCCAGAATGCTGATGACACCCAACTCTATCACTCCATCTAATTCCAAGGAAAACGTTTCAGTGCTAAGCATGTATCATAATGGACTAGATGGGAATGAACAAATTGAAACTCAATCCAGCCATGCTTCTGTTAAGTCAAAAGGCACATCAAGGGAAAGGGATTCAGCCTGTTACACTGCCCTTGAAATCTCAGGTTCACAGCTTGGATATAATCCTGGAGTCAGACCTGAGCATGGATGCCCAGGTTTTGGCAATGGTGAGGAGTACATTTGCATAGCTAAAACTGAAGTGCCAGCTGTGCCTATTGCTGGAGATGTCAGATCTGGTTATGGTGACACATCCCTTGATTATATTGCATTTGGGTGATAGTAATACATTCTACATGAGGTTGCCTTTGGAAACTGGAAATACCTGCTGGGCCAAAATGCTATTTCCAACCTGTTGACCGGGGTTAGTTACACAGGTGGCATACAACTTCCTTGCTGCAACAGCTCCATTGTCCATTTCTAGCAAAAATCAAAATATAAAACCTGTAAAACCCTATGTACAAGGTGCCCAGACTCAACATTTTTCCTCCATTAGCTCAAATATCCTTACAGAAGCCCTTATCCTACGATAGGTCAATATGTTTGTTTCTATTTTGCTGATGGCATGTTGGTATGAGGCTGAGCATAGATGTAAAGTAATTTTGGACTCTCCACTTAACAGCTGGGGAGTGGTACTTCATTCCCTTCGAAATATTTTTGAAACTCTTGCTTCATTTCCCTGCACATTTTATGTGTAGAATTTGCTACAGCTTTCTGGATCTGGAAACTTGCCCTGATCTGAAATGGATGATTTCACTTTTGTTTTTGTTGTCGTCTTTGGCTTCGGGTATTACAAATGTTGATTATAATGCCTCTAACAAGATGCAAAATTCAGTGGAATCCCTATTCCTGGTAAAAACTATGCCTGTTGAATATCTGCCATTTTCTGCTGCTGCTGAAAACACAGAAGCTCTGAGAGAAGAAGCGATTAAAAGTGGTAGACTAAAGGGACAATGGGGTTCACAAAATGCCTTGGGTGACGTGGGCACCCCTACATTGCTTACAAAAAGCTAAGAACCTAGGTTTCCCATCTCTAAAGTAACTTGGAAAGGAGTGCTTCCAAATGGCAGATTAGCAGGGCTGAGTGAGTGCAGGTCAGCCCTTTCACAAGCCACTGTATAATTTCCATAATTAGCCAATAATTTGCCTGATAAACCAACTTGGCTGTCAGGATTTAGAGAACTGGAGCATGGCAACTCTGAGAAAGGAAGAGAGAGAACTTAAGGATGGTGAAGAGAGTGAGGACAGGCAACGGCTGAAAGATCAACACATTGTATGAAGAGGAAAAAGCAGTAAGAAAAAAAGAAGAGAGGAGTGAGGGCAATAGAGTGGTGAGTTTCTATCCCAACTAAACCAGGTATTTTCAATTTCATTCTGTATTAACATAATACTACAGAGAGGAGGGAGAGAGAGAGAGCAACAGTAGCAGCAGCAACAACAACAGCAGAGAGAAGAAGAGAATTTAGCTCTAAGACCAAAAAACTAGGCACCTGAAATTCAGCATGGAAACTAAGAGGGCCCTGAGGTGTAGATCACCAGATTTTTGTTTTTCTAAAATACAGTAATTAATTTTCATTATTCTAAGTTATCTGTCAATTGTCAGCTGTCTGGTTAGGCTGGAAGCAGGATTAAGTGATTTATTTCTTCTCAGGGCCTCTAGACAACTCCATGTGCTGCTTCCATTTCCAGGGTCTCATGCTCCTCAGACATTGTTATACAGGGGAGGGAGGGAATAAGAGTTCCTGTTGCCTCGGAGAAAGTGAAGATTCGGAATTATCAAATTAAAACTGGGAAGGGGAGAGGAACAGCAGGGAAAAAGAAAAATGGGAAAGAGAAGGAAAGAGAAGTAGCACATTGGAGGCTAGAAACTAAGGGTTTTCTAGCCTAGAGAAAGCTTCTATTTCCAGTGGTACCTTTACTATGGATGCAGTTCTTCACTAACTTCATTCCTCAAAGAAAGAATGAGTAATTTTAGCAATTTGCTTCCCATTGTGAAAAAGTCACAGTTGTAAAAGACTATCTGCAACTTGGCAATTATTCTGGGAAACACTCACACACAGCATTTTTATGCTGAAAACATCGTTTTCTGTACAGAAATGTTATTTTTGGAAAGAAAACAGCTGCTTTCTGCACAAAAACACCATGTGCGAATTTCGTGCAAAATAGGTTCCAAACTATCAAGATTCTCATTAGTCCAAAATTCTTCCTTTCAGCATTTTCCAACATGGGAGAAACATACTTTCTGACAATTTTTCTATTTCTTTCGTCCACAATATATATGCACAAATGCAATAAAATCCAATGATTTTTCTTTAATTTTAAAAAGATTTAGCTAAGGAAATAAAATAGAGTAAAACACATTAATCCTGATTGTTATTATGGATGGCCAAATTCATTTTCTGTTTTTTGCAGATCATCTCTTTTCAATCAAATTCTAGATAAACGAGATGTCTTTTTACCCAAGCCTCTCATCATTTCAGTGTTTTAGATGTTCCCAAAGCCGTTCAAATAAATGAAGCTGTTCTGCAGCTTTGTGGAAGGGGGCAATATTCTGGCATCCTTAATAATTACTGCTATAAATAGCAGACCATGTTATTAAAGTGCCAATGAGAATTCCCCCCATGATATATACCATTCTGAGCAAATTCAGAAATTATGACTGAACCTTACTGTTATCCTTGCAAATGATTATAGCAGTTTTGAGAGTCTGCATATGCTCATACATGTGTGCAAGTGTGTGTTTGCAGTGTTTATGTATGTGTGTAATGATAAGATTATAATCATGAAAATATTAAAGTGAGCAATCCTAAATGCTCCCTTTCATTCTGGGATCCTCTGATAGCCTGTGTAGACTATTGCCCTTAATGTGACTGAGTTGGTTAATCAAATCCTTTTCTTGCTCATACTTCCTAAGAGATGTTGTATAGTGATTTAATCTTGAGTGGTAAACTTCCTGTAAGCCAGGGATGGGAAAAGTGAAACCTGAAGATGGTCCCTGGACCTCACCCTGAAACTCCTGCCAGTTCCCCAAAACTTCCATGCCAATTCCCCAAAGCTACCATTATTTTTTTGGGGGGGGGGGCATACTTTGTAACTCCCAAACCATGCAGAGTTTGCATGTATCATAATGGACTAGATGGGAATGAACAAATGTACAAAACACCCAGCCCCACACAGAAAATCTCCTAGAACCCTGCAGCATGGTGATAGAATTGCTGCCCTTCTCAAAATGGTGACAGGCAGAGAAGCAACATTATTTCCAGTTGCCATTTTGAAAACGACTTAGATGGATACAGAAGTATTGTGGAGCATTGTCCAGGGGTGTGGCCCTGGAGGGGGGGTTGAAGGGGTCAAATTGGCCCCAGGCTACATGAAATTGCCCATGATTGTTGCAAATGAATCAACCAATTGAAAAAAAAAATCAGGGAGAACTAAACTAGTTGAATGTTTACTGAGAATGACAGAGGAAGGAATACAAAATTTGCTACAATGGCAGATGGAATCATCTTTTGGAGTCATATTTTGAGATAGGCAAGTCTGCCAATTTTCCTTTCCCCCTAACAGTTTTAAAAATAAAGCTCTTTCCATCCCTTTTGTGAAGAGATGTAAATGATTTAGAAGCCTCCTTTCAAAAACCTAAACTGAAGCCCATACCTCTTTCCATTAACTGCTTGACCAATGCAAAGAGTTCAGATTTTTGGTTGCTGCAGAGGGCTGAATCATTCACTGGTACCATAAATTCATTTATGAAAATATTTTTTCCACCAAAAGTCTACGAAAAATGTTATGCCAGTGAGGCGGGCAGAAAATAGCCCTGGGCTGCTTATAGAGACATCAAGAATTAAGCTGCTTCATTTCCCCAGCATTCTCTGGGAACTGGCACAACTTGGATTGACATAGTTAATTTCAGTCCATTGAAGTTAATGGATGTTTGTGTGAAAATGCTGCCCCCTTCTTGCCTTCCCTATAGTGGAATAACAGGACTCTTTGAGAAATCTTGGAGGACAGGAGAAGTTCCAGCAGACTGGAAGAGGGCAAATGTTGTCCCCATCTTCAAGAAGGGAAAAAAAGAGGACCCAAATAATTATCGCTCAGTCAGCCTGACGTCAGTACCCGGAAAGATCCTGGAGCAGATCATTAAGCGGTCAGTTTCTAATCACTTAGAAAGCAACGCGGTAATCACGAGAAGTCAACATGGATTTCTCAAAAATAAGTCATGCCAGACTAATCTTATCTCTTTTTATGATAGAGTTACTAGCTTGATAGATGAAGGGAATGCTGTGGATGTAGCATATCTCGATTTCAGTAAGACCTTTGACACAGTTCCCCATGACATTCTTACAAAGAAGCTAGTAAAATGTGGGTTGGACAGAGCTACTGTCAGGTGGATCTGTAACTGGTTGACTGACCATTCCTAAAGGGTGCTCACCAATGGCTGCTTTTCATCGTGGAGAGAAGTGACTAGCGGGGTGCCACAGGGTTCTGTCCTGGGCCCAGTGCTGTTCAATATTTTCATCAATGACTTGGATGAAGGAATAGAGGGCATGCTCATCAAATTTGCAGATGATATCAAATTGGGAGGGGTTGCTAATACGCCAGAGGACAGCATCAAAATTCAAAATGACCTGGTCAAATTGGAGAGCTAGGCCAAGGCTTACAAAATGAAATTCAGCAGAGAGAAGTGTAACGTCCTACACTTAGGAAGAAAAAATGGAATGCAGAAATATAGGATGGGGGACACGTGGCTGGATGGTAGTACGTGTGAAAGGGATCTAGGAGTCTTAATAGACCACAAGCTGAACATGAGTCAGCAATGTGATGCGGCAGCCAAGAAAGCCAATGCAATTCTCGGCTGCATCAAAAGGAGTATGGTGTCTATATCAAGGGAGGTAATGGTACCACTCTATTCTGCATAGGTTAGACCTCATTTGGAATACCGTGTCCAGTTCTGGGCACGTCAATTCAAGGAGGACATCGACAAGCTGGAACATGTCCAGAGGAGGGCGACCAAAACGTTAAGGGTCTGGAAGCCATGCCCTATGAGGAGTGGCTTAGGGAGCTGGGTATGTTCAGTCTGCAGAAGAGAAGGTTAAGAGGGGACATGATAGCTATGTTTAAATATTTGAAGGGATGCCATGTAGAGGAGGGAGACGGCTTGTTTTCTGCCGCTCCAGAGACCAGGACAAGGAGCAATGGATTCAAACTGCAGGAAAGGAGATTCCACCTGAACCTCAGGAAGAACTTCCTGACAGTCAGGGCTGTCCAGCAGTGGAATATGCTGCCTTGGAGTGCAGTGGAGTCTCCTTCCTTGGAGGTTTTTAAGCAGAGGCTGGATGGCCATCTGTCGGGAGTGCTTTGAGGGTATTCCTGCATGGGAAGGGGTTGGACTGGATGGCCCCTGTGGTCTCTTCCAACTCTACATTTCTATGATTCTATGATTCTATAGGATTACCAAGTCACTATTAGCATAGTTAGCATAGTTTCTTAAGTCAGCCCAGAGGGCAGCAAAAATATGTGGAAGCATCAGGGGTATTACAGTGCTATGATTCCACTTTAGCTGCTATGGATGCATTCTATGGAATTCATCTGTTCATATTTTGGTGAGACACTTGAGCTCTCTAGCTGAAAATTCTAAATGCCCTTTCCTAAATTCCAGATCCCAAGATTCCATGTGATGTTGCTATGGCAGTTAAAATGGAATCAGAGCACTAACACCGTATACAGTGAAACTGTCCTAGATCTCTTCCTTGGGCAAGATGGTAAGAAAGCCACATTGTGGATGGCTTGAAAAAAAGGGAAGATGGAAAAACATGACAGACAAGGAGGAGAATGAATTAGCACTTGCAACTGGTTTTAATAAAGTACAAAAAGCTAAATATCTAGGTGTCTGGATAGCAGAAAGGAATAATGAGCTGTTTCAAAATAACTATGAGAAAAAATGGAAAGAGATAATTAAAGACTTGGAAAGGTGGACTTCCATGAAATTGTCTATGTTGGGGAGAATAGCGACTATTAAAATGAATGTTCTGCCAAAGATGAATTTTTTGTTTCAGAATCTCCCCATAATAACAAACAGTAAACCTTTTATACAGTGGAAAAAAGACTTGACCAAATTTATATGGCAAGGGAAAAAACCAAGAATTAAATGGAATATTATGACAGATCAAATACTATGGGGAGGAATGGGAATACCGGATTTTCAATTATATTACAAAGCTGCGGCATTCATATGGTTAAAAGACTGGATTGACTTACAGGATACAAGAATGCTTGCACTGGAGGGAGCAGATCTGAGGATGGGATGGCATGCCTATATGTTTTATGATAAAGCAAAAATTGACAAAGATTTTTAACATCACTATATCAGAAAATCGCTTCTGAAGATATGGGATAAATATAAGAGTAAAAACATAAGGTAGCTACCCATGTGGGTATCCCCTCAAGAAGCTTTGTTTGGAAGATGGAAGGCAACAGAGAAATGGCTGAGATATGAGGATACATTAGAGAAAACAATGACAAATGCATATAAGATCAAATCAAGAGAAAAATTAGAACAGGAAGGACTGCCATTAAGTTGGTTTCCGTACAGGCAGCTAAATGAGAGATTCCAGATGGACTTGAAAACCTATGGAATAGAATCCAAAGAAAGGACAGGAGTGATTAAATGGATCTTTGACAATCCACCGCATCTGTTAGCCCATATATTTCAAGAAATATTAACACAGGAGAGACAGGAGGAGACTGTGAAATCTGCAATGATTTTGTGGGCGCAGAATATTGGGCATTCAATTCAATTAGATGAATGGGAACAGAGCTGGAAAAGCACACAAAAATTTACAATGGCTCAGAATCTCAAAGAGAACTATTTTAAAATGTTTCATAGATGGTACATGACACCAGAAAAGTTAAAAAAGATTTACAATACAGGTACAGGAATGTGTTGGAAATGTCAGAAAGAGGTGGGAACAATATTTCATATGTGGTGGTCATGTCCCAAGGCAAAGAAATATTGGAGTGAAATACATAAAAAGATGTGTGAAATATTGAAGGTTCAATTTGTAAAAAAACCTGAATTTTATTTGTTAAACATGACAAATGTTCTTGAGAATACTAATATTAAGAGGCACTGGAGATTAATATTGTACATGATAATGACAGCGCGAACTGAATATGCCAAATTGTGGAAGTCTCAGCAAATACCCACAATCGAACAATGGTGGGGGGCATTTATTGAGAATAGAAATGCGGATATTGTTTCACAAAGATTAAAGGGGAAATCGGACGATCAGGTAAAAGCAGAATGGCAAATTGTAATGGGTAATTGCTGGGAACTGCCAAGTGAAAATGTCTGAATTATGGTTGAAATTAAAGGGGAATAACTGTAACATAACAGGAGTTGATGAGAGAAATGCAAGATCAAATACGTAAGATGAACATGGAATTGTGAGGCATAATTTTTTATATGTGAGTAGATATCTAGAAAATGAAAACTAGATCAGAGTGGAAGAACAAAAACATTACATGTAAAAGTACAATTTGAGATGATTTTTTTTATTTGTGAAACTTAATAAAATTATTTAAAAAAAAGGGAAGATGAATTCATGTAAACATCATGGTGTCCTCATGAATCAGGGATGGAAAGAAATTTCATTGGACTCAGCAATCACAATAAAAATAGCATTTTTGCACCTCCTTAGACTTGTGCCCCTTACTGGGACCATTTGCACAGCTGTGGGACTTAAAGGGCATTTCAAAGGAATAAAATACATTAAAAACAATTGTGCATTGCTTGAAAAAATGAATAGTGCTGCCCTTATTTGAGGACCGGAAAACCTGTACCTTATGTGACAAGCAGAGGTTTCTTATTATAAGGGATGTCCCTGAGGTCAGGGTTGGAAAGATTTCCTTTTATACAGACTAGACAGGATGAAAAAAAATCCCCTATTTTGTGGTATGGGCCCTTCATAAAGACAAAAATGTATACATCATTTATTTTATAAATATGGACAATATGTTAATTTTATAGAGCAACACATGGCTAGGTTACCTGAAACCAATACTTTCGTTTGGTACTTATGTAAATTTGCTGCAGTTACTGTAATGAGGGTCTAGAACAGGAGTGGGCCACTGTGTGGGAGCCAGGAGTCAATTTCTCCCACGATCGAGCCCCCATAGGCCATACCCAAAGGCAAGCCCAAATGCCTCCATTTTCCTCTGCAGACCCTCTCAAAATGGGGGAGAGGAAGTAAAGGTGCATCTCTTGCTGTGGCCATTTAGAGAAAGAATACAGAGGACGATGTGGGTATTTCCTTTGCAGAACATCTCAAAATGGCAAAAGGAAGGCAACTCCTTGTTGTCATTTTGAGAGAGACTGCAGAAGAAAATGAAGGTAGTTGGAGGTAGTCTGGAATTCTACGATGCCTGTGGGTTGGGGTATTTTTTACATGTTTTCATGCATTTGAGGAGCTTTCTGAGTGATTTTAAGGCAGAAATTGTCCCAAAATTGCACCACTTCTTTCATTTTTTGTGGGGTTAAGGGGCTTTGGGAGGACTGGTGTGAGATTCAGAAGACTCAAAGATGGGGTCCAAGGGCCTCTTGCAGCCTAGGACCACACTGTGCTCACCCCGGTCTAGAACATGAGCTGACAGATTTAAATTCACTTGGAGTAGCCCTTGGATCTCACTCCCAATTCAGAGTGGAAGAGGAAGTCACTTTTCTGTTCCTGAATGGGAAATGCCTCTACCCCTTAGTGCACTCAGTAGATTAAAGCTATGAAAACTCCAAGAAGACCAGTGCTTACTGACTATTAAATGTAAGGGTAAAAAGATGAATTAGATCAAATGTCTTTTCCATCTTATGAAATGTAAGAATCCTTTAACATAAAAAAAAAAGGCTTCAGAACACAAGGGTTACAGCCTGACAGAAACACATTTTCTCACCCATTTTTCTACGGAGCTCATTTTATCCATAATACCAGTCACTTGGTAAACCAATCAATATTGTAACTAGTGCCTGAGGTTCTGGATTCTACAGGCACGGATAACTAATGAAAATGCCTTCGTGCTTGAGATGAGAAAAACAAATGTGTCAATAAAGGAAGGGAGAAGGACCTTGAAGCTCTTGGGGAAGTGGGGAATTGAATGACTCGTTAGCATTTGTGTTTTATTTGGCAGCTTCACACAGGATCTCATAACTTTTGTTTTAATACTACAACAATTTGTGTTCTTCCAACTACTGCTGCTAGGTTCTTCACTGGAGGCTCTTGTCTTGACACCCTTGTCAATGGAAGGAGGGAATGGGTGGGAAACCAGGACAAGAGTCTTCTCTATGCTCTGGCTAAGGAGTGGCCTGTCCAGAATCATTTTGTCAGTACCGTTCTTCTTTTCTAACACTTAGGCCAGGCAACTTCACTATGCTTTCCAGTGTATATGGTGCTTTTATTGTTACCCTTGCCTGTTTTTGAATTTTAATTCCTGCTTTTACAAGGGTTTATTCGTTATTTTAAGTGTTTGTAGGACGCCTTAAGGGCCCTTATCAGTGGATTCTAAATCACAGAGTTGAAAAGGACTCTAGGGACCATCTAGCCAAGGCTTCCAGTTTGTAAATAAAATAAAAGGGAAAGTAGGCCTTCTCTCTTTCTCTTCTTTGATAGGGCTTTGGTGAACTGGACAACTGCATGGAGGGAGAAGCTAACGGATGCAGTTTTTCCTGGTAGGCAGCTGAAAAGACATTGTCCTTTTTTGGCCTCTCGACAGTTCTTAAAGGCACAAATGACCAGCCATTTTGTTACCCTACTGGCATACCCCTTCCGGGGAGATATAAATTTGATATCAAATATGCCCACCATGCCAGAGAGGTTCCCAGGTGGGCATGTAGGCAAAGAGGTCAAACTACTGAAAACAGGTCAAAACCAGAAAAATCCCCAGTCACGTAGCCTAAGGAGACCTCAGGCTATACACATCCACATAAACAAAGGATCCTCAGCCAAGAATTAGCATGTTTTCCCCAAGTTGAGCAACTTTGAATCCTACAAGGCAAGTTCCATCTACATAAACCAATACTGCAACCCTACTTGAAACAATACTGCAACTCTACTTGAAACAATACTGCAACCCATTTGCCATTGTATGGCATTGCTTCCTTTGTTTTTGTGATTGTTCTTCCTGGGAGAGGGCCTGCCCTTGAGGTATGTTCTGCCCTATAAGTAGTCCTAGTTTTGGAAGATCTCTTCAGAGAACTCCCCGCCATGCTAGCAGACCGGCACACTGTTAGTTGAATGATCCCCTCAGCCGTCTCTTCGCTGAGCTCCGTTCTTCTCACCACTTCCCAGACTGAAGACTTCAGGATAGGTGCAGTATCACCATCTCTACATTCCCTTTGTTATTTCCCCTGTCCATTTTTCACCTCTTTTCCTTCTCAGTAGGCCTTGTGTGAGTGAGTGAGTGAGTGAGTGCGTTATTGTGTGATACTATATTCATTTAATAAAATTCATTTATTTGGTACATTTGTCTGGCTTTTTGCTTAGCCTGACCCCATAAAGTTGGGTAAAAGATCCTGCTGGGTTACCCTGCCCCTCATTTTGCCAGTGCTCCACCAATTTCCTCAACCTTTATAACTTGCAGTGAACCCAGGTGTTCCCCATGGAACCCTCAGAAGTCAGGGTAACAATTTTAAAGAGTCAGGGGCTGAATTGCCACAAGACTCATTATTTACTTGCAGGAAGCAGCATTTTCTGTACAGAAAATGATAATTTAGGCACAGAAATACTATTTTCTATAAAAAAAATGCTGTTTCATGTGCAGAAAATGTTATTTTCTGCATGGAAGAACCACAGGAATTTATTTATTTATTAATTTTTGTGTAATGAACTGCAAAGATTCAGTTCAGGTTTCTCTTCATCAGGATTTCCTGTCACTTGAGAAACATATTTCTTCAATCATTTTTCAAATATTTTCAAACATATTTTTTCCATTCCTATGCTACATGTTCATTCTCTCTCTCTTTCTCTTTCTCTCTCTCATACACAGACACAAACAGTTTTCTTGTATTCTAATGTTCTCAAGAGAGATATCTTCCTGACGAGAGGGGGGTGGAGATATTTCACCCTCACCCTCAAGGGCTGGTAGCATTTATCACCCAACATTTCCCAAGCTGTGGAGCAAGTAAAGCAGTGGGAGAAGCACTCATTTTGCTGATGCTGAGGGCCTTTCCGCACAGCACCGCGATAGTGCTATTATTCCACTTTTAACATCCTATGGAATCCTGGGGTTTGCAGTTTAGGGAGGGGTGTTTAGAATTCTCAGTCAGAGAGCTCTTTGGCCTCAGTAAACTACAAACCCCAGAATTCCACAGGATGTTGAAAGTGGAGTAATAGCACAATAACAGTGTAGTGCTGAAAGGCCCTGAGACTCTGTTCTTCATCCTACCAAATGGGTCATAGATGAGATGGATGCTAATGGCCACTCCTTTCCTTGGTCCAGCTACGGACTGGATTTAGCTCAAGGGAGGACTCTGTTTGGCCTGGCAGCACTAATTTGTGACAGCATGAAGCTGGTATTTCAAAGGATTGTATGCCATACGTGCAGAAAGGGGACTCTATTTTTAAAACTGCTCCAGGATCCCAACCACCTTAATTTGCCTCTGGTCCTAAATATTTGGCAACAAGCCTAGGCTGAAAGAGGTTTTGGATTCTGCATAGCTTCAGCAGGCCTAGGATGGGCTCAGCAGATTTGCATTGCAGCTTAAGATGGAGAAGTCTGTGCAGATTTAGCACTGTTAACATATGCATAATTAAGCCAATTTCTTTCTGTTAGGCACTTCGCTGAGTGTTTAAAGAAGAATCTTATTTAATGAATTGAGAATGACAATGAACTTTAAGTAGGGAGGCTGTAAATGTGCCAGTCGACTCCATTGGTCTCCCATTTCAGTAACGGATATAAACTAATAGTGCAACCACTTTTTACAGTACGATTCACTCATGAAATAAACTTCCAGTTGGTCAATGTCTATTGCACTTTATCAGATCTCTTGCAAGGGCTAAAGAAGGGTGGCTGAGCCAGGATTTCTGACAAAGCCACAGCAAACAAGCAGCGACTGTGATTTTGCTGAAGTAAGGCTGGCGGGACTGGAAGCTATACTTGTGGGATCTCAAACTGTCCCACTATTTCCAAAGTTGCCACAGGATCTTCTGTGTGTGTGGTCTCTCCGAACCTTGTCTCTGATTATTATTATTATTTTTTACAGAGTTTGGAAACATTGCTTTTTAAAACTACAACCTTAAGGGTCCCTCAGCAATGCTGGGTGGGGAATTCTGGGAGTTGTGCAAAAGGTAATATTTCCATTTCTCAGGCCATTTCCACATGGCTCTGACCATTTCCACACTGGCCCCTCCCGAAACTGCAAACCCCAGGATTCCAGAGGATGTTGAAAGTGGAATCATCGCGCTATAACAGGCTAGTGCGGAAATGGCCACTGTTATAGTGCTATTTATTCCACTTTCAATATCTTTGGAATTTTGGGGTTTGTAGTTTACTGAGGCCAAAGAGCTCTCGGGCTGAGATTTCTAAAGGCCCCTCCCTAAACTGCAAACCCCAGGATTCCATAGGATCTTGAAAGTGGAATAATAGCACTATAATAGTGTAGTATGGAAATGGCCTCTGCTTTAACTAGACACGGCAGAGTAGGGGAAAGAGAAAAAGAACGGTCAACCTATATTGTTAAAATCATATTTCTTACCTTCCAAGGGCCATGTTATCAATAAGGGGGGAGGGATGAGAAGATGGGGAACAGACTTACCTGAAGCCGTCAAACCAGCCTTCATAACGTTAGTCGGGATTTTGCAAAACCACTCTCTGTGACTTTGATTCCATATGATCTAATCATTAGCTGATAGCTGCAGCGTGTGTACCTTTTAATTTGGTTGTCAGGGGAGACAGGAACAGGGTGCAATAATTAAGGATAAAAAGATGGGGAGCAGAAGCTTTATTAAAGGATATATTGAAGATGGGAATTTGATCTGAGAATTAGATTATGATTGCAGTCGTTAATGCAGCTGTGCCGCTCTTGAGTGACGGTGCGGTAGATGAAGTGAAGAGGCAATTACGAGTATAGGACTCTCTGTAATCTTTACAATCCCAACCTCACTGTCACATCCATTCAAATTAATTTGGATGAAAGCCCTAAATTTACAGCTATGCCAGACTGGAAATTTGTGATTATTTGTTTGTTTGCTTGTTTACTGTCCATAGGAGAAAAAAAAAATATTTCCAGGGGAAGATTTCACCAGAGGAATGGGTGGCGGCAGAGGGGGAGGATATAAGCGGAAGGAGGAGAGCTGTTTTGTCCGCCAGCTTGTCTTTTCGATTCACCAAATTAATAAGAAGAGATTAATCTGAAGGCTGGCGCCTTTATGAAATCTGATTGATTTTTGGCAGCCTGGTGCTATTACGATTATCTTCTGGAAGGTCAAAGGGAAAGCATGTAAAAGTCATAGCTGATTCATGAGTTCCTCATATTAAGAAGAGGATAAGGAAAAAGAGGGAGGAGTCTGTTGATCCACGCTATAAGTGAGGCATCATTTCCCCTTGCCTTGCCTTGCCGAGGCTGAAATTCAAGGGAAAGGATTTTAAACAACTTTGGACATAGTTATTTAAAGATGTCTGTTCAGGAGAGATAGCAATAGTTCATTACTATGCATGGTGAAAACCTATTTTAAGGAGCTCCTTTGCTGCACAAAGATTAATTTACCACCACTTTTCCACACACACACACACACACACACACACACACACACAAAGCCCTTCATTCCCCATTCCACATTACTAATATAAATGATGGTTGTAGTTTAAATTGGTATTATATTTTGATAGCCCAGTTTTGAATGTACAGAAGAATACGTTGCATAAAAATATGCAGTAAGGGAGAGAGACCACCCAGAAGGAAAGGCCTTTCAACACTGTTCCACTGGGATAGGGAAACATGTAAGTGTTTATAGGAAACTGGTTGTTTAAAAAGATTCTTGCTGCATTTCTTACTTAGAACCATTAAGGGGAAGAAATATATTTTTTTTCTTTCTCTGAACAAGCAACCATTGCTGGTTGAGGCTTATATGCAAGTCTTCTGTTGTTGTGTTCTTGTGTGTCTTCAAGTTGTTTATGACTTATGGAGATTCTAAGATGAACCTATAATGGCGTTTTCTTGGCAAGATTTTGTTGGGGTGTGTGTGCCTTCCTCTGAGGCTGAGAGAGTGACTTACCCAAGGTCACACATTGGGTTTCCATGGCCAAGCAGGGATTTGAACCTCACTCTCCAGGGTCATAGCCCAATATCAAATCACTGTACCACATTGGCCATCTTTCTTTGGGTTCAATTCCCCACTCAGCCATGGAAACCTAATGGATGACCTTGGGTACGTCACAAACATTCAGCTCCAGAAAACCCCATAACATGTTTGCCTTAGGGCTGCAATAAATCAGAAATGACTTGAAGGCATACAACAACAAGAGCAAGTGTGTATAGGGTCACAGCCTCCAAAAGACAAAGCAATCTTAGGGAATATCAGCAGTCAGTTAGCTGTCAAAGTTTGATGCTAGTGGTCAAACTCCTTGAGTATGATGTAATTTATAATCCAACACATTTGTAGGGTGTTACCCCACTGCAAAACCCTGTCCCGGGGTCTACAATTTTGATATTAAAATTTGATTCCATGTGCCTGAGAGGTCACCCGGATGGGCACGTAGGCAGCAATGGTCGAACGATTGAAAACCAGGTCATGCCAGTAAAATCCTCCGTCACGTAGCCCCAGGAGACCTCAAACTGTGCAAACCCACAGTAGACAAAGGGTCCTCAGCCCCTGAGAAGCCGACTTGAGGGGATTAGCGTGTTTGCCCCAAGTTGAGCAAAATCCTATCAGGCAAGGACCATTTAAGATCCTGAGACTTTGGCAACACCTTGTAATCTCATCATGCAAAGGAAGTTACCATTGTGGAGCTTCTTTCTTGTTGCAACACCCATTGTTCTCCCTGGGAAAGGATTAGCCCTCCAGGTACCTTTTCCCCTACAAATAGTCCCAGTTTTTGAGAGTGTCTTTGGATCACTCCCGGTCATCCCAGTACTGTTTCTCCGTCAGTTGAGTAATCCCCTCAGCCCTCTCTGTGCTGAGCTCCACTTCTCTGCTGTTTTTCCCAGACCAAGGACTTCAGGAAAAGGTGCAGTATTACCCCAGCTACAACCCCTTCAATATTTCCCCTATGCAGTTTCCTCTCTTTTGCCTCTCAATATGTCTTGAGTGAGTGTGTGAGTGATTGTGTTGATGCGTGAGACTTTCATTCAATAAAATCATTTGATTGGACATGTTTGTTTGGTTTTTGGCTTGGCCTGACCCTGTAAAAACTGGGTAAAAAGACCCCGCTAGGTTACCCTGCCTCTTGCATTGCTATTGTTTGTGCTCTGGCTAGTTTCCATTCCCCATCATGAGGAGCACATTAAGGCATCCCCCAAGGGACCCCAGAAATCAGGGTAACAAGGGCACCAGTCTGGGAAAGCCTCGGCTAAGGTACTAGAAATTGTGAGGTCATGTAAGGTATATGAGAGAATGTCATAGTGGCAGAATGGGGCAAGCACTCAATGAATAAACAAGTAATGCCTACATTCCTAAAAGCACGTAGAAGTCAACAAGGAAGCTATTTTCTTTATATATCTGTTCCTTTTACAGTTATTCACATTGAGATCATTTGATGCTCTGCACTTTTCAGTATTGCTTAGGCTTCCAATTGCTATAGACTTGAGAAGGGGTGGGTGAGTGTACATATATGTGTAATGTGTGCATTTTTTGAGAGGGAGTCTATAATACAGATGGGTCAACTAGAAACAATCAAGGTTTAGTTTTGAATGGCTGCCAATTGGCATCTGTCCATCACTTCTCTTAATAGAAGAGAAATCCCTTTCCATCTGTTGGGAATACACTGAAGAGCTGAAAACATCAACTGCAAGACGTAATGAATGATGGAAAGGTCTAAGCCCTTTAAAAGCACAAATTCACTATGATTGTATTCTATTAATATTCTGACCTTCTGTTGATATCATCATCATCATCATCATCATCATCATCATCATCATCATCATCATCATCATCATCATCATTTTTATCATCCATGGAAGACCTGATGTAAAGGCTTACTTTTAGTCCTTAAAAACTAATAAAAGAGATGAGAACATGGGGAAGGGAAGTGAGAAACATTTAACTTTGTGAAAAGTAAGCAAAAAATTAATCCTCAACCATTAATAGGATGGAGAGAACACAAGGGAAAACAATGCTGAATCCTTCTTAAGAATGTTCTGTTTTCATGTTATATTAGTATCTCTTCAGAAACAGTATAGGGTTGCTGTACAATGAAAGGAGAAGTCCAAATCACTGTCACAGAGACTGTATTAAGAAGAGAAATGGTCATAGACGGAGATATGTGGGATGACATAGGTGAATCAGATGAACAGCATTGAGATGCAAAGGATATTTTCAGGTGTCCTCAGTGTCAGTGAGCAGATTGGCAACCCCAGGTAGATTTTCACCCTTTCATGAGAACAAAAAGACCAGAATGAGCAACATGAGCGAATATATAAGTAAGTTCGATTTCACACACCTGCATCCTCTCCACAAAAGCTGTGCCAAAAAACAAAACAAAACAAAAACATCCCTGATTGCAATAAATAAAATTTGAAAAATCTGCCAAAACTCTCATAATTTTGTCCAACAGGATGAAAACTTTTGAAATTCTTCATTCCCACTTGTGAGAACAAAATTGGTAAAAATGTACACTCCTAGGGCATTGTCAAGAGCAAAATGGCTTATCTAAGGATTCAGATAGTGAGGAGTTAATTTTAGGAGAGTTGATTAAATCAACATTTTCACTATTTCTTAGAGCAGAGGAGGTTTGGGGCCAAATCCCCATCAAAGGTCAGTGTGATAGATGATAGCTCAGAAGTTGATGAGCCAAAGACAGAGCCTCTTATAGAACAGACTGCCTTGCCAACACCCCCACCAGATGAAAGACAAGCTGAGAGAGAGTTGTTGCAGCTTGTGCCAGAGGGAGAAAGGGTCAGCAATGATTTAGGTGAATTAGATTGACCTTTGCCCCCCCAGGCCCCAGTCATGGAGGAGACAAAAGAGAGCAGCTCAGAGGGAAACTGTTTTGGTGACACTGAAAAAACAGAACAATGATGCATAACACCTGTTCTCCTCAGCTATATATGTCGGTCGGCGTGGCTTGCTGTTTGCTTGCAGCAAATCATTACCCAAGCTCCCATTATCCTTATATTCTAGCATTCTAGATCTTTTGGACTGACCTTTGGCATTCTTGACTTTTGGAACTGACCTTGACTTCAGTTCAGCTCAGCATTTCTACTTGATTGTTAGCACTGGACATTCCACACTACCTCCTCCTCTCAGGCAAGTACTATTGCTTTCCTTCCCTTGCTGGCAGTTAAGCACAGGCTGGGAGTTGAACTCTGGCAGTCAGCATAAGCTCCTCACAGAACGTGCCCTGCTTGACAAAGGTCCACCCTCCCTGAGGGAAGCCCTACCTTCCCAAAGGAAGAGGAGACTGTGCTATCTTCAACCAGATACTTGTCTTCAAGAAGTTCTAACTGACAACATCTTTCTCTCTTTCCTCTTTCCTTGAGTGAGAAAAGGTGGAGAAAGCAATCACCAAGGCTCCTATGAAGCTCTGGAGACTGCCAACTGAAAAGCCTTTCATTTCTTCCATCTTCTTCCTGGGGCATGGAGGGGAAAAGAGGAGCAGAGCCCCTTCATTTCATGTTAAGCTCTCCCTTATTAGATAACCTTAGTCAGACCTCCACATTTCAGATATCTTGGTGTAATTTAATGAAATGGTGGGCCCTCTGGATGCCATCTTCTCTATTTCTCAGTACGATCACAATTATTAGCTGAGTGTTGTTCTTCGGCCTTTCTAAATATCCTGCAACCATAAAGATGAACATTCAAAAAAATGCTTGAAACCTATAATTTTGCACAGCTGTGTCCATTTCAATTGGGGAGATCAGAGGACTTAAACATTGTTTTTCTGTCTCTCCTTTTTTTTTAAAAAAATCCCAAAACTGGAATTGTCTTTACATGTGTTCTGTGAATAATCCTTTCAGAAGAAGGTCAAGTGCTTTGTTAATTATCTCCTCAAATATCAAGGCCACAATCCAATTAACATTAGTCCTGACTGAAGTCTAGTTATTCTAATGAGGAGGAAAAAAAAGAGTTTTCAGTGAGACTCGTGATTGATTTCAGCTGGATTTGGGGGTTAATAATAACAACTATTACTATTATCCTTATTATTATTTTAATTTATTTAATCCTTAAATGTCATCTTACGATATTAAAATATTTCAAAGGTAAAAACAAGAGCAATAAACACACTATGGACTACCTGCAATGGTTAGTCCCAGCTAGAATAGATGTATTGAATCAACGACACTTGTTAACACTTATGCAAATCCTGTTGATTTAATAGGTCTATTCTAGCTGGAACTAACAATTGGATAATTATTGTGTTTTTATTATTTTTTTTTACAAAAAAATCCACTTTTGTATATTTTAATATTGTAAGATATCTTGAGTTGTCCCGAGCTTAATTTTTTGGGGGCGGGGGGGGGCGAGAATCATTCAAGAAATTGAAATAATAGGGAGTAATAGACATCTAGTATGGTGCAGGGGTTTGGATGTTGCCCTAGGATCCCAAAAGACTAGGGTCCAAATCCCTGTACAACTGTGAGAACCCACTGGGTGAACCTGGGGAAGTCACATTCTCTCGGCCTAAGAGGAAGGCAATGGCAAACCTCTTCTGAATAAATCTCGCCAAGAAACTCTTTGATTGCCATACATTGGAAATGACTTAAAGGCACACATCAGTGCTGGTGAGACCTGTTAAATCAGTGCTTATGTAAGCCTAGCTGAGTCTAACAATTTGAGTTAGCCCTAAATCCAGAAGGTACTATTAAACACGAGAGGTGGAAACCTTTGTGTTCACTGTCCTTGCAGATAGGAGTGAATAATTATTCTAATTGCCTCCCTCCTAGGTGAGA
The DNA here is from genome assembly GCA_030412105.1 of Cyclura pinguis. Classification (NCBI taxonomy): domain Eukaryota; kingdom Metazoa; phylum Chordata; class Lepidosauria; order Squamata; family Iguanidae; genus Cyclura; species Cyclura pinguis. The sequence continues at coordinate 123,786,615 of CM059604.1, read as the reverse complement.
ACATGTGGATTTCTGCACCGTTCCTGATCACTATTTGCACCTCACAAAATCATATTGTGTGTAGAAATGCACATTTGTGTACATGTAGAAAGCACATTTTCTGCATAGCAGATTTTTTTTGTGTGAACTTAAAATATGTTCACTGCACAGAAAAACTGCATGTGTTTTTGTGCAGACGAGTATCACTGAAGGGTGAAGAATCTCATGGTAGTCTTACACCTGCCTTTGTTCCTTCTCTGCTGGGATGTTAAAAAATATAAATATCTTTCCCCCCCTCTCTACTATACATGAACACATCTGTACACACACACCCAACACCCCCCCACACCTTTTTCTCTAGAATTATGCTTATCTGATTTTTGTGACTCCCACCTTATGGCGCACTGGAACTCATGCTCCCTTCCATGCAATCTGCAAATTTTTAGTGGCCAGAAACTGCTTCCTTCTTAAAAACACAAATACAATGGAGGTAGATGCCTGTGATCCACATATCATGGTTCAGATGCTGCTAGGGTGACCACTGACCATTACTCTTCCTCTTGGTCCACATGGCAACCAACGACACTACAAGGTATAGCCTTCAGGAGATCACAAGGGATTATGAGGCTCTGGGTTGGAAGCTAAAGGATCTTGATGTGCAAGTTTGAACTTAATGCACAAGTGATTGATGCATAAGTTGACCTTAACAGATTGGAGAGCTGGGCCAAAGCTAACAAAATGAATTTCAACAGAGAGAAATGTAAGGTCCTACATCTAGGTAGAAAAAATAAAACGCACAGATACAGGATGAGTGACACCTGGTTTGACCACAGTACATGTGAAAGGGATCTGAGAGTCTTAGTAAACCACAAGCTGAATATGAGTCAATGGTGTGATACAGCAGCTAAAAAAGCCATTGTGATTCTCTTCATCAATAGGAGTATAGTATCTAGGTCAAGGGAAGTAATAGTATCACTCTTTTCTGCTTTGGTCTGACCTCATCTGGAATGCTGTGTTCAGTTCTGGACACCACAATTCAAGAAGGATATTGACAAGCTGGAATGTGTCCCAAGGAGGATGACCAAAATGGTAAAAGGTCTGGAAGCCATGCCCTATGAGGAGTAGCTTAGGGAGCTGGGTATGTTTAGCCTGGAGACCTAAGAGGTAACATGATAGCCATGTTTAAATTTTTTTGAAGGGATGCCATATGGAGGATAGAACAAGCTTTTTTCCTGCTGCTTCAGAGATGACGATGCTGAGCAATTGATTCAAAATACAGAAAAAGAGATTCCACCTAAACATTAGGAAGAACTTCCTGATAGTAAGAGCAGTTCAACAGTGGGACATGTTGCCTTGGAGTGCAGTGGAATCTCCTTTATACAGAGGCTGGATGGCCATCTGTTGGGAGTGCTTTGAATATGTATTTGTGCATGGCAGGGGGTTAGACAAAATGGCCCTTGTGATCTCTTTTAACTCTATGATTCTATGATTCAGTTACTTACTTGTCACAAAAAAAAGAGGAAATACATTTCTAAAATAACATGCTTAGGTGCAAATAATTTAAATAGAGATGTGATACATCTTACCATAGTGAGAAGACTGTGACCAAGGGATCCATTTGCTTCCTTTCCTTTCTTAAAATTGGTTATCTTTGTGTTAGAGTTCAACTACATAGGGTCTTCAAACAAAACATGCCTTCAAGCAGAAGATTACCCTCTGACAGCCCTTCCAGTACAGAACTGTTTACTGATTTAGATCCAAGTGTGGTCCAAGATAAATCTCAGACAATATGAGGCTAGCACAGGAAGCTTCAGAAAGTGGTGGTGGTGGAATTAAAACTACAACAAACTTAGCAGGATTTTGCCAGATATCTAATATATATATTGCAGATTTTTTTGGGGGTGGGGGCGTTATAGTCAATGTCATCTTTCTACAAAGGAAAGGACATTTTCCATTTGTGGAATTGCCTTTGGTCTAGTGGAAGGCTTTCACTGACAGAAAAGAAGGGAGGCCATTTTGTGCTGTTTCCTCCTTCCCCCTATACTTCTAGATGGCTCTAGAACACTCTTGAGCAAATCTTTAGGGGGTTTCAGTGCATAACTGACAAGAATCCCTCCTCCGAGCTTGGAAAAGTTACTTTTTTGATAACTTCCAGAATCCTCAAGACAGTTTGGCTGTTCTTGTATTGACTAAGAGATTCTACTAACTGTAGTTAAGAAAGTAACATTTCGAAGTTCTGCTCCTTCTCTTTTGCTATCACAGGTGTCCACTGCATCAAAAGCTGTTCCATGGCATTCAAAATTTTGTTGTCTCTTATAGTTTTTTTTTTTTAAGTAGGTTTTGAGTCTGGCAAAGTGACTTCTCACAAACCCAAGAAGCAGAAATGAGATGGCATCCATATGAAATGAACAGAATAATGAAATGAAAAAAGAAAACCACAATCTTCTTACAGCCCTCTTGATTGGGTGTTGTCGATCTTCAGAAAACTAAATATAGAAAGGTTGAAAGAGGATTAAATCTGCAGTAACTGGGGGCAACTAAAGAGATTAGGAAAGTTTAATTAATTCAATAGATGTGGAGCTACTTAGCAGCTTCATTACTTAAAGCAGATATTTCACAATCTATGGAAAATCAACACTTTTTAACTCCTAAGATTGCTCACTTGCTGAACAAGGTTGAATGTGGAATATTTCATAGAAATCAGCTAGTTTTAGTCAGAGAATTGGTTAATGACCCTAAATACCAATTTACCATTGGATGTATTTGGTTCAGGTAGAGGTAAATTCTGCCAAATCTCTGCTATCATTTAGCGCCACCTTGCTGGTATCTGGACAGAGAGGGTACACAGCCCTATTTCACTTTCTATACACACTCCATTAAATGTTCACATTTTATGAAGCCCAGGTTTGTTCCCTCATCATTCCAAGTAAAACTACAACTGTTTCTCCCTATGTGACGCTTTGTAAACATTTTCATGTGTGTGAAAAAATTGTACTCAAGTTTACATGCAATTTGGCTGTTTCAGCTTCTGTCTAATTTGCACTCTTGCTATATTATTTTCCCTAGTTACATACATTTTGAGCAGGGACTTGCATTGCAAAATAGTCTGAGAACCTAATAAAAGTCTGACAAAACTTAACAAAAATTCTATTAAGTTTGTACTAAAATGTCAACCAACTGCATGTTTCCTTTATTTCTGGATCACATGATTTTAAAATACAGCTGGGCAACTTGAAAAGACAGGGGTGGAATCTGCCTCCAAGAACTGAGAGGGCTGTCCTTACCCCCTCCTATTTTGCTGCAAAATGGCCAATTGTATCATCAACAGAGCACAATTAACTATTTGGCCATAGGCCTTTTTCGCACTTGGCGAAGAAATCGCCCTGTGCCGGTACTCACCAGCCTGGAGTGCTCCATCGGCGGGTCCAGGTTGGTCCGGAGCAGTGCATGGCCGCGCTCCACACTGCTCCGGGGACGAAAATGGCGGCTTCTGGTTGGTGGTGGCTCTCCACCAACTGGTGAAGCTCGCCAACTTAAAGCCCGCCCCCAGAAGATCTGTAGGCTCGCACTGGTGCGAGCCTGCAAATCTGCACCGGAGCGTGGCCATGGAGAGGAGCGCTCCGTGCTTTTGAAAGACCTGTTTTAAGCGGTCTTTCAAAAGCATGGAGAATGACCACTTTGGGTCGTTCTGGAGCGGGCTGAAGTCCGGAACTACACAAAGTAGTCTGGACCCAGTCCGCTCCCAAGTGCAAACGTTCCCCCTGGAGGACGCTCTGCACCGTTCTAAAAACAAACTGCGGAAAAGGCCATAGTCTTCCATGACTTGATATAGGCGCATAGGTGCTATTGAAAAAAAAGTAGGGAAAAAAGTCCTACAGTCCTAAAACACGTTGCTCCTCCCTCTCATATCTGTGGCAAAATGGGCCCAATTGGCCATTTGGGAACAATAGAGTTTGAGGGTATCGGAGGACAGGGGTCACACTGGGGTTCTTCGAAGAATGCAAGTAGCTTATCAGCCCACCAGTTTGTTCACTAATGCTTTCAAGGTTGATTAGACAAATTTATGAAGGAAAGGGCTATAAATAACTTCTGATCAGGATGATTGTCTTTCATGTTCCGGTTCAGAGGGAACTACTGAATACCAGTTGCTGGGGAACACCCATGACAGAGAACTCTAGCTACTGTGTGAAAGAGTATACCGGACTAGATAGGCCTAGCAGAGCTCTCCTCATCAAGATTGTTCACAGAAGATGTAGTACTTTGCATGTTCCAAAGGTTCCACATAAACCTTATAGACGGTGGAAACAAAAGCAGTGGACAGGAACAATAACAATGAAAATGAACACGCACGAAATTCAGAGGGAAGATTTTTTGGGGGGTGGGAAGAGATGGAATTTCAGTTTCAGTAAATACTAATTTGTGGACTAAAGCTTCAAGAATCCCACAGCCAGTGAGAAAAGAAGTTAAGATTCTTAGAATTTTACTCTGAGAAAAATATTTTTTTCCAGGTCCAGGGAATTCTTCTGCCAGTGGAAAAAAAATATGAAAAGTGAAAATAGAACTATTTTATATTTTATAGCTATTTTAGCTATAAATGGTTGTATGTATCCATCTCAGTCCACATTACATAACTGTACGCCTGCTTAGCTACATCACAGAGATGCTAAGACACCTTGTTAATGAATTCCAAAGACGCGAGGATGTTGAATGGGACTCTGACAAGTGTATCCCAATGCACATTGGAATGTGCTAGTGCACATTGGCACTCCTTAATTGACGTCCCTGAGAGCTAGTGTGATATATTGGTCTGAACGTTGGACAATGGGCCCTAGAGACCAGGGTTTGATTCCCTGCTTGGTCATGGAAACCCACTGGGTGACTTTGGGTGCATCACATGCTCTCAGCCCCAGCAACCTCATGATAGGTTCACCTTAGGGTCTCCATAAGTTGGGAACAACTTGGAGGCACATAGCAACACCAACAACTGGTGTTCCAATGCAGATTGGCCCTGTTGTGTATGATTCCTGTAGTGTATTGGTTCCTATGAACAACTGCATCATGTCACTTGCTCTCCTACATCAAAACATAACAGTAGCCCCTAACAGAATACAGATGTTGTGAAACTGCTTGACTCTGTTTCCCACAGAAGTGAGTCCACCTCCAAAGATGTTAGCCTTCAAATGAATTCCAGTAATTAATTACACATTTATTCATTTAGTTAATTTATAGCCATGTTTCTCCAACATGGGGTCCATTGGGTCTTAGAGCAAATTTAAACAATTTAATTATAAAAAACATTACAGTTGGTTCTCCATATCTGCAATTTCTGTATCCATGGATTCAACCAACCGTCACTTGAAAATATTTTTAAAAAATTAGAATATAAAAAATTAGAATGTAAACTTTGATCTTGTCATTTTATATAAGGGATGCCATCTTACTACAACATTGTACATACTGGGATGCGAGCATTCATGAATTTTGGTATCCACAGGAGATCCTAGAATCAAACCCTAATGGATACTGAGGGCCCACTGTATATTAAAAACACAAAACTGGAAGACTTCAAAACACATTTAAAACATAGTTAAAAAATGATAAAGGCACAGCATGCCCCACTAGAAGCCCCTTCTGCCACATGAGTTAAGAGCCAGAGTTCTGCCCAGATAAAAAGGTCTTTTCATGCTGATGCAAAGAAAGCAGAGATGGGGGGCAATTGAATAATACTTATTCAAATACAGCAGGTTACTAAAGCATTTGTAACACTGATAGTACTTCAGCCTTCAAAAGTCAGCTGAAAGGTATGTAGCCATGCTATTCAGGTATAGGTGTTATACTGATAAGAGTCTCTTCACAAAAGTGCCCTTTTATACCACAAGTGGATGTGAGGCATGATTTTTTTCACCTTTTGTTCTTTGCCTTTGATTTGATCCATTTCTCTCCAATGCATTTTTAAAATAAACATACGAACACTGAGAGTTATGGTTTATGTGCACAGGTGTAACTTTGAACATCACCAGTAAGGACAGAAAAATAAATGCTGGATTAGCCTTTCTTTATGGAAATTCCCGTTTCCTGTCTCCTGAGAGATGCAATGAAACAAAACATATCTCGGAACAAGGATAAAATTCTGGTCTATATTTCTTCTTGAAGGAAGCATTGAGTAATTTTAGTAGTTTTCTTCTGGCTGGGAAACAGGCTTCAAAAACCACACATTATTTTAAAGCCTATTTACAAGTCTGGGTTTATTCTGTACAACATTTACACATAGTCGTTTTGCACAGAAAATAGCATTTCCTGTGCGGGAAGCAGCTTTTTCTGCGCATAAAATAATATTTATGCATAGAAACATTATCTTCTGTGCAGGAAATGGTGTTCTTTCCACAAATTCGCTTTAAATAAATAAAATAAATAAATTCTTTTGCAAAACGAGCACAACTAAAAGTGCTTACATTTGGATATATACATAAACATGCTTTGATAATGCAAGAATGTATCCAAACATGTACATCAGAAAAAAATGTGTACAAGCATATGTACATTTTGTCAAAAAAAGCACTGAAAATAGATAGGCATTTCTACATATGAAGAAAAAGCTCACAGCTCTATACGGAAACACAATGTGGATTCCAATGGGAATGGGAAAAACTCAGTGAGAAGAAGACAAATCTTAACTTCTATTGATTTTAATTCCATGTCCCATGCTGTGTTGTTTTGGCTGGTATACACAGAATTTATAATGCGCACACCAATTAAACTAAAGGCATTGTGATGATTGTGGGGAAGTCATTAGGTACAGGGGAATAGTAGATGCAACCATGCATACAGATGGCCGTGGAAAAAGTGTATCCTGGCTAGCTATGTGTGAGGAATCAGATTTCAGTCCAAGGTTCAACAAATTTTTTTCAGTTCATACATCTTGGGAGGCAAACACGATGGATACAATTTGCACTCCAGAGTGCCGATATTGATGACTAGATGGATGAGGATGCATCCTCCCCAAACATGCACATTTAAAAAATGCACATAGAAAATGTGCACATTTCAAAGGTGTGCAAATCACTCCTTATACACAGTTTAGTCAATGGGTGGTGAAGCAGAATATGTTTAACCCATGAGTATAATTTAAAACATGAACACAAATATGTGCATACTAGAAAGACATAAAGACAAAACGGATTGTGTCCCCTAAAAAGTAGGGAGAGAGGAAAAAACCCAGTACAGACCAACACCTGCATAAATCCTGGTTGGTAGTTTCCACCTGGAACTTATAATAGCATATTGAAACATACTGGGACAATGTGGAGAACGTAGGGTGCTGAAAGTTTCTCAGACCTGGCTCCTGATGTATGCATCAGCACTAGTGGCACCTGATGGATATGTGAGCTTTTGCTGGTGCCCAAAATTGCCTTGTCCACAATATGACAACATAATGCATTATGAACGCATTTCTTGGCCATTCTACTATTTCTCCCACACCAGTATATTTTTAATGCTATATGAATCCCAAAATCTCAGAAATAAAATTTCCTTGAAGTGTGTGTGTGTGTATGTGTATGCATGCACACATGTGTGTATGAGAGAGCAAGAGAAAGAGAGAAGTCTGGCAATGAGAAGGACATCTCAGAAGACCATTTCTAACAAGCAGTGTTGAAGCTGATAATCAGCACACTGTGTGCACGCATACTAAGGTTTCCTTTGTCTAGATGAGGAATCAAGTTCTGAAATCAACAGACTACAGGCAACTACTCTTTAATCAACAGATTTCTCAAGGAGACATTTGAGTGTGCAATCTCTGCAGCCTGTATTAAAACTGTCAGAAAATCAGAACAAAATGATTAAAAAAATTCTTGTTTATTATTCTAAGATTTTCTGCAACTAGGGATGGGCATGGGATGAAGGCATGAGAGGGGAAGCACGTTACAGTTACTCTCCAGCATCAATAAAGGATACATTCCATTGCTGATCTCCTTCTGGGGTCCTTTTACGTGGCACAACTGTAACATTTCCATTTTAACTGTCATGGGAACATCTTATGGAATCCTTGGATTTGCAGTTTAGGGGGAGGTATTTAGAATTCTGTTGCCTCTCACCAAACTTCAAACTCCAGGATTCCGTAGGATGCAGCTATGGCAGTTAAAGTGAAATCATATCACTATAATTGTGTCATGTGAAAGGTTTCCTGATTTCTTCCTAAGGGTACACGAAAGTAGGCAAAAGATTCTACCTTTGGTTTCAAAAACAATGTCTCTCCTTCTTTAGTTCCAGTCCAAATCCTTTCAGTCTCAACTTGTGTTAACTTGAACACCTCCCTTGTGCTTGATTCCCACCCCAAGACATTTTTCTCTGTCAGACATTGCCTGTGCAAGATGATACTCTTCCAAATGGCCTGGAGTTTGAACTGTACTTCAACTATACTTCACAGCAAGTGAGAGAAGATTTTTCATCACACAGAACAGGCTGTGTGGCATATATGGTCCAGTACTTCAAGACAGGGAAATGGCCAGGAGGCTCAGGAAAAAGGGTTGAGAGGAGCTGCTACTGTTCCCCCCAACATGTTCCACCTGAAGTAATTGCCTCTTACAGCCTTGCAGCAAGGAAAGCTTAAGTTCTGGATTTGAATGTGTTCCACTGGCATGTTCCAGATGGTTACACTCTTTCCCCATGACATCACCATCTGATGGTTTTCCAGCTCTTGTACAGGATTTCTTCCTTGTTGTAAAAGATTCAAATGCTTTCTTGAAGGTTTTGTTACTCAAAGTAGGAACTTGTAACTGAAAAATACACACAGGCTTCTTTAGCACCACTCTTTTGTCCTTGGCCGGTAGTGGCGTGTGACCCCTTTCCTCCAAAATTTGGCTCTTGGGTGCTAAGAGCTTCCCCACACGGTTCCACCAACTGGTAGAACCACTTTTGTCCTTAATAAATCTGTACTTTCTAATTGCAATATTTTGATACAGTATATACTCCCATTATCCAGTCTTTCTTTCCCCCTTTCCCCCTCCCCCTCCCTCTCTTCCTTCCTTCCTTCCTTCCTTCCTTCCTTCCTTCCTTCCTTCCTTCCTTCCTTCCTTCCTTCCTTCCTTCCTTCCTTCCCTCCTTCCTCCCTTCCTTTCCTCCTGGTGGGTGGGGGTGTGTAACTTTGTGTGAAATACCTATTTTCCAATAAGGCCATCTTCTATCTGGCTGCCTTTGCTCTAGGTTCATTTTTGGTTCATGATAGAATGTGATGGAATGTTGGGCAGTGACATTTTCGCATGGCAATACTTAAGAGACCGTTTTCCTTTTGTTTTTCAAGTCTCCCAATTTTGCAATTCAAAAATTTACGTAAACTCATGCAAAACCTGGTACACTAGGCTAAAATGTATATAGGGAAATGCCTAATTTAGGGTAAAACCCATACATAAGTGCATACCTCTTGGAAAAAAATACCCTACGTATAAAAGACAAACAAGTTTCCATACCTTGGCTGGTATCCTATTAGTGGCTTATGCAGCTATACATCCAATTTTCCATTTTTTAAAAAATATTCTTGAAATCCACCTTACGCCTGCATATGTCTTTTTGTTGTTGTTTCAGAGGTTGGTATTCTCTTCAACCCCCTGTAATGACTTACTATTGAGCCGCTGCAACCTTTCCATAGCTGGTAGAGTGTGCGTGTGTGTGTGTGTGTGTGGGGGGGGTTTGAAAAAGCATCTGGCAATGTTCCTGTAACCAGATGCAAAATGATTACATCATCTACTGAGGCCTCTAGAGGACCCCAGCAGATTTCAATAGGTGATGTAACCATTTGAATCCCTCACTCTCTGCAGCCATAGAATAGCCATGGAGGGACTGCAGTGGCTCAGCAGTAAGTCTAGAGGTGTTGAATGGCCAGCTGTAATACAGTTTTGCCTGGACAACTATTATGCTATGCTGTACCACACAGAACGTTGACTTTTTTAAAAAAATGAGAATGGACTTACCTATTTCCATGGAATGGAAATGTGTAAAGTTCAATTTGACAAAAAATAAACCATTTAACCTTTCCCTAGACTGGGGCCCTTTTTGCACTTTACCTGGTCCCAATGTGGGTGTGTGGGGGTCATGCGAGCAGCCTCTTGCAAGAGGTACTCACTTCCCCTCTGCTTCTTCTCCACAGCAGTTCCCTGCTGGCTGGTAGGAAGCGTGAGGGCTCTGCCTTTTCCTTCCGCAGCACAGCCAGGTACTTTCCCAGGCTGCGCTGAGGGAGGAAGTGCAATGGCCATGTTCTCCGGAGGCTTCACTTGCAAGGTAAGTGCATGTGCTCCCGGGAGTGACGTGCAATCGTGCATCATTTCGGCAAGAAGCCGAAAATGATATATTGCACGATCGCTGCCTACTGGCCTCAGGAGCATCGCACGATTGCGAGGACGTCATGTGAACGGTCCTCGCAATGGCATGATGCTCCGGAGGCCATTTCTTATGAGAAATGGCATGCGAAAAGGGCCTGGGATGGGAATCATGTCAGATTAATATTTCTAGCACGCTGTGCTGTTCCTAGAACTTCATTGATATCCCACCCCTAAACATACCATACTTTCCATGGACCCCATTTATGTCTAGGGATTTTGATTCCTCTCAGTGTCTTAGTTTTCCATTAAAAAAAAAAATTCTAGATGAAAATTCATGTGCTTTTTTGAGTGAAGACCTGCATTATAGCTTTTGGAATGTTATTAAGACTGAAAGATATCAGCAGTTCAGTTTACCTCTACTAGTGTGAATTAGGCAATCAGGTTTGCATTAAAATGCAATGTGAATTCATTTCTTCCCAATCTGTACTTACATGAAAAGGTGGCCTACCAAATAATTTGAAGTAACAAATAAATAAGTCATCATGGAATAATCAAGTTCTAATTCTGCTCACACTTTATGAGCTTGCTTAACAGAAGATATCTGAAACCCTATTTATTAGCTACAGTAAGCCAGGAGGTCTTTTGCATGTAGAAAGCAAACTGTGAATCATCTGGAGGGCATTTGACATGTAGGACTTGGTGGATTTACGACAAATTAGATGAGGTTATTATCATGGCATCATCTTACAATCTTTGTTTATAGACTACTTAGTGGCTGGGAGCAGAGAGATTTACAAACTGAAAGTGATTTTGTGTGAACGTGGAACTCAAGCACTCCCACAAACAACAAATCAATTATGTTAACTTTTGGAATGGAATGAAAGCAACTACTAAAACATACAGCCTCATTAGTTGTGGTAATGAGGCACTTGATGAGATAGGCCTAGTCTTTCAGAGCGAGTGGTGGTATTACAGTTTCAGAATACTCAGTGTTGTGGAGAGAAAAATATAAGTTGGAATCCTGTAGACATCATACACCCGTGCAAGTCCCCTTACGCAAGTTTGTCGCTGTCTACCTTCAAGTTGTTTCTGTCTTATGGCCACCCTAAGGTGAACCTATAATGGGGTTTTCTTGGCAAGATTTATTCAGAAGCGGTTTGACTTTTTCTTCTTCTGAGGTTGACAGAGTGTACCTTGCCCAAGGTCAGCCATTGGGTCCAGAGTCATAGTCCAATGCTCAAACCACTATGCAAGGCTGGCTTTTCCTATTTTATCAGAATGTCATGATGGAGATTAATAGAGGGGAGGGTTGCAGCTCTCATGGTGTGTTCACACACACACTTTGTACAGGACCTCCAATACCCATTTTAATGAGGAGGGAGGATTATTTGAATGACCTCCACAGTGCCTTCCAAATTTAATATTCTGTGGTTCTAAGATTGTTGTTGTGCGCCTTCAAGAACATTTCCGCATGACACTCTTATACCACGATGATTCCACTTTCAACCTCCTATGGAATCCTGGGGTTTGCAGTTCTGAAACTGCAAACCCCAGGATTCCATAGGAGGTTGAAAGTGGAATCATCGCGCTATAAGAGTATCGTGCGGAAATGGCCCAAGCCATTTATGACTTATGGTGACCCAAAGGCAAACCTATCACAGGGTTTTCTTAGCAAGGTTTCTTGTCGAGAAGGGGGTTGCCTTGTCATTTCTCTAGGAGTGAGAGAATGTGAGTTGCCCATAGTGACCCAGTAGATTCCCATGCCCAAGTAGGAATTGGAATCTTGGTCTTCAAAGTCATAACCGAATGCTCAAATCACTACGCCATGCAGTCATGTACCTTTTTTTTTTTTTTGCTTTTGTGGCATGGCAAAATCCAGTTCATGGTTTCTTATGCAGAGTTCCACAAATAATTTTACATGAAGTTGCCCATTCTTAGTTGGTGTGTAACCCTTGGGCAGTGTCTCCAATGTACCAGTTTCTTCATTGGGGTTATGGAAACAGTCACTGTGGATACCCCATTATACAGTAATGGGACAGTAAGCAAACACCATGGGAAATACACAATTGATTGCACAACTTTATTATTCAGCAGAAGGCTGATGTAACATAACGGCGTAATTATGTGATTGTAGAGTTAACACTACACAAGAATGATGTAGGGTCTCAGCCACAATATTTTTTAAAGAAGTCTTTCTTTGCTTTGACTCATGTCAAATGTGCCATGCTATGGGTAATAATGAAAGAGTTTGGGGAACAATATGGAACACAGATGAAAGGTGGCATTTTAAGGTACCTAGGTCACAAAAATAAATGGCTAGAACTTGGATGTGACAAAAGAAAAGGAGGCAGTTATGTTAAATAGGAGAACCAATGAACTGATTTGGTACACATAATGTTTGGGGCCCTGATGATAGCAGAGCCTGGCGAGGGGGAATCACCTTTCTGTCCAAAATAGCTCAGCTGTATTACTGCTGGCTGGCAAATTCTGGGAGCTGTAGTTTAAAAGGAGTGTTTGCAAGGTCAGGGGTGGTGGTAGGAGCATTGCTTCAGGCAATGAGGAGGGACTGGCTGACCACCAGCCATTTTTCATGATGCCCTACAACGGCACTGGTTCAAGGGAACTGACACTAGTTCTGGGACTTTGTGGGAAATTAAAAGGACAGCTAGACCCAGGTGCCTAAGACAGCCCCTATCCTTTTGGGCCCTGGGGTTCTGGTTACCCAAGTATGCTATTTTAGGTGCCAGCACTAAAGGAGACTATCTGGGACCAGAATGGTTTATAAAATGTCAATATTTGGTCCCTCTTAGATTACCTCATCTATTTTCTTTTCATAATTTCAACCTTCTCCACAGCAATCCAGTCCGGTCCCTTGACATTTCAAAAGCAAATATAGTTGGCTGTCCACATTTGCTAGGAGTTAGGAGCTCAGGACCCCCACAAGAGTAGAAAAATTGCAAATATCAAAATAAATATGTATGTCTATGAGAAGGGGTCCAATGGGTCCAGACCAAGTCAGAGAAAGGACAGGAAGAAGGGGTGGATTGGCATGCTGGCCCTATATTTCTCCTCTCTTACCCATCTTTTTCCTTGATGGGAGGCATTGGGAGAGGGTTTGTGGTGCTGTGAACGATCCTTGGCTGGCCGGGCAGTGGCTGGTGGAGGAGAAAGAGAACCAGACGCAAGTTTTTAAAGAGCTGCACAGCCTGACTGGAACTGCAGAGAGGGAAAGTTCTCCCAGAAAAGAAGTGCTTGAGCTGGGCAGGGGTTGGAGAAACTTGCAAATAATCAAATCTGTGGAAGTTAAACCTGCAAATGTAGAAGGCTGACTGTAAACAAATCCATAAAGAAAGGTCATTCTTCCATTTCCTTTTGCTCCACTTACATCATCATAATCACCACCACCATCAACATCATTATTTATACCCTACCTTTTTTCCCAGGTTGAGACTCAAAGCGGCTTACCACAATTAAAAAGACATAGTTAAAACCCACATAATACGACAGTTAAAACATAATTAAACAATCAAAGAGAATTAAAACAGTGTTAAAAGATATAATTAAAAACCCAAAACACTCACATGGAAGCCCATGTTTCAGCCATTGGCAGAACCAACCCTCTCCAGATGAAAACCCAGCCACCCACTGCGGCTATTGGTGAATCGAGCTTGGGCTCATGGGGCTGCTGCCCTTCCAAACTGGGCTATGACATGATAGCTTCTGGTAATGGGTATTTTTATAGCAAAGGGATTGTAAGCCAGATCACAGACATGATGGCTGGGTGTCTGGCTGGGGTGTCCTCTGCTTTAAATGGCCTCCCTGATTCCAGCTGATTGCTGAGGGTATTCTCAGATGAAGGTGGTTCAGACATAGCGAATGAGTCCCTGATGGTATTCTCCTGATACTTCTTATCAGAAATACTATAAATTAAACCCCCCAAAGGTTAATGGCATCTAATTTTCACAGAGTGTGGCTAAACCGAAACATAAAAACCACTGAGGAGCTTTAGCTCTGGCCGAAAATCCTGTGTGGCTATAACTAGGGAGGAAGAAGAAATTCACTTTTTGAATTTACTTCAGGGATTCATTTGAAGGGTGAACACTACACAGCCTGCAGGACTCATGCACAATCCTACTTGGAATTTATTGTCTCAGAGCTACTACTTCCCCCAATTTTGTTTCGGTAAAATACATTCCACAGAGCACAATTCTACTTCAAGCCAACATGTATAACTCATATTGCCAGTTGTTTTGTTTAAAATAAGTTAAAAATAAACAGTTTTCTTTTTTAAAAAAACACCAGGAACTGGGTATTAAAAGGATAAATTGGGTCTGGAAAGTACAAAATTCACCCTCAAACCATCCAAAATTGTCCAGCTCTGTTTGTTCATTTTGTACCTCCAGAAGCTGGCCATGGAAACTGACACAATTTGGAATCATAAATCCATATGTTACTGAACTTGGGATGTATTCTATAAAATGAAAAAAGTGTGCTTGTCAACATGCACACATTTCAGAAATGTGCAGATCTCGAAAGTGCACCAACAGTGTTTATAGTGTTTATAGATGGATGCATATAAAAATACCCTATTTGCTGGCGTATAAGACTCACTTTTTCCCCAAAAAATACTATTTGAAAATGGGGTGCGTCATATACACCAGTGTGTCTCATACACAGGCAAATAGTATTTGCTGATGTATAAATGGGGTGCATCTTATATGCTGGTGCATCTTATATGCCGGCAAACATGAGTATGTACAAAAGAGCACAAAAATAATGTGAATTTGTAAAAGTTCACACAGAACTCAGGTGGCATGGGCTCAGAGGTGACAAATTCACCCACACTGCCTGGCTTTAAGGGTACTCAAGTTTCATTAACGGTTTGGTTTCTTGCTACTGCAGAATTTATTCAGGACTGGCTCTATCCACCTGATAATAGCAACTGAGTTATGCAAAGTGAAATACTACTTAGGGACACCTAGTTAATTTGTACTGCAGCACCTAGTTAATTTGTACTGCAGCATTTTATAATGAACTGCATCCTGCCAAAGATAGGGATGTGGGATTTAACAGTCTAATGTACAAATGGAAATAAATCACTGCTCTGCACTGACATCTTGGGTGCCAGCAACAAAAGCAGCGATGAAGATGGTAACAATGGAGAGCCTCATCCAAAAGCATCATGTAAAAAGAGAGGAACAGCTAAAAATCGATCCCCAGAGGCACAGTAATGTGGAAATAATTAAATGTCTTCCCCCCACCAAAATGTCAGTCTTTAATTTAATTTCCTCTTTAATCTTCAGAAAAGCTCCATCAGTGGCAACAGGCACTCAGGAAAGAAAAAAAAAAAAAATAGAAGAGTGCCGTGTCCTATAAATCGCCTTAAAGACAAATGAAAAAGCTTGACTTGGCTGTCATTAGAGATGTGTTTAGCCCACATTCTGATGCATTTACTCCTTTGGCCTTTGCAGCTTCTCTGCTAACCCTGCTTCTTCGCAGAGCAAAGTTATTATCCTCTTTCTAATGTACACAAAATAGGAGGACACGCCACTAATTTGTTATCTCGCTTTGAATGACTTGCACTCGCTCCTTAAACAGGCACTTACCTGCCACAGACCATTGTTTAGTACTTAATATATGGCAAAAGGAAGGGGGGGGGGTTCATGGAACGGGCTATGATTGATTGCAGGAATGATCTTCCACAGCCGCAGTATTTGTCTGAGGACACTATGAGAATTCCCAATAAGCACATGCAGGCAACAACGGGGTGAGAGGATGAACTCTCTGCATTGCACGTGCCTTTTGGAGTTTTACAGGAAAATGAACAAGCAATATAAAAGCAGAGTTCACCTAATCATAATTTCCTCAAGAAGGCAATTGAATTAAGGTCTCTTTCCTCTCTTTTGAAGGACAGACATCCTGAACTTGCCTGTTGCTTCGGGCATGGTGAAGAACATTATCCCATTGCCAGGACTGAAGCAAGGCTCAAACTCTAGTCCCTTCAGTTTTTGTACATGAAATGTGAACGACATCATTTTGTCTTTCCACTCGGGCAGCCAAATGTTCTTGGCCAGCTGTAAGTCATATAGACTGGTTGTCCAATCTCTCTTTCTTTGAAGGGATCGTACAACTAAAATTTTTCAACAGTGGAATGTGCCCACTGCATTTTTAGGAGGAAGGTAAGGAACTACGGAACATTAGGTCATTTGAAGGTTACTTGGAATGAGTTGTGACCCGTGTGTTGATGCCACTGTGTTCTATAATTTCTTGTCACCAACAATATCCTCAAACACTCTCTGAGTTAAAAAATGGGATGATTGAAAGTCTGGATTAACACTGGTGCTGTTATTCCACTTTCAAAATCCTGTGGAATTCTGGGGTTTATAGTTTACTGAGGGCAAAGCACTCTCTGGCTGAGAATTCTAAATGCCCCTCCCTAAACTGCAAACCCCAGGATTCCATAGGATGTGGAAAGTGGAATAATAGCAGTATAACAGTGTAGTGCAGAAATGGCCCGGGACTCACTTTCTATAACTTCACAAGGAGTCATCCCTAGATCATAGGTTTTGATGCTGAAATCTCAAGAACTTGGGCAGTTTTAGCAAATGGAGGTTATTTACAGAGTTTCAATATTTAAACTCACAATGCTGTATTTTGTTTCTTAGTTTCCAGAAAGATGTGAAGGTCCATATATATATTTCTCATACGTTCGTTTTTTTTTAAAGTTTAAATGGTGTAGTTAGGTTAAAGGGATTGAGGTGAGAATTACTGGATCACATTTATATTACATTTATACTTATACTATGTTACATTTATATTTAGTTTTCTCCCTTTTTGAATTCAGAAGAAATATATATTAAGATTTTTTTTTTATTGTTAGCTATATTTTCATCTGGTGGGGAAACCAAATTTTTTAATATAAATTTTTATGTCTTTATAAATTTATACATGTGTATGCAGTTATGTTTTCTTCTATGTATTTGTACCTGTATTTGTTTGTTTTTGTAGAATTGTTTACTTTTCTTTGGTGTGTCAACTTTTTTTTATCTTTCTGTTATATATTTCTATATATAAATATATATGTTTTTTAAAAAAGACCTGGGGTAGTTCTGATCAGGTGCATGATCGCTCCCCCATAGCTGGAGAACTGGAACATAGGGGCACAACAGTATGAAAATGGGTCCTTACTCTATGAAGATGGCACAGTTAGCATGGCGATGCAATCCATTTTTGTTGGGAGCATGGTAAAAAAAATGCTGTAAACAAAGCTTTTCATTCTGCTGCTGGGTGAAAAATCCATTTCATATCAAGAGTTATTTAACAAGGGAGGACAAGAGTAGATACAGCAACACAGCGTTTTTTCAAGCAACCTTTAAGGTGAGTGAGAATAGTCAGTAAAAATTCCTAGGAGACAGGGGAAGTCACAAGCAATTCGGAGGACACAATGCCTCACTTCTTGTTATTCTACGTGAGGTTTAAAGAAAGGAGGTTACAGGGGAAATGACATTGTGAAAGGCAGGTTGGCAAGAAGCGCATTTCTCTGCCTTACAGCAGTTTCTGTTCAGAGGGTCATTTGTTTTAAAGACAGCAACGTGACTATTTCACTGCATAATTTCCCTTGTATACAACACTTTAAAAAGAAGTTTGTATCTCAAACAAGGGCCTCCCTTATCTTTTTGGGCAGCTGTTTAGACTCACCAAGAATGCTGCCAAAAAACCAAAATTCAAGTCCTTTACAAATAAAAGGGGTAGTTCAATACTGTAAAATCAATGTGGTTTCTATTGTGTCTGTCTCTAGTTAACAAAGTTTGATGTTGTCCAAAGATCTTGGGGCTTATGTGTAAATGAAGGGCGTTGGATCTTATGCAGATGTCCTTCTTGCAGATCTAACTTCTACCCCTTGCTGCAGCTGTGTACAGAAATTAAATTTAACAAAACAAACCTGTGATACTCACATTGAGAAATCTAGTGAGAAACATGAAATGCCAAGTAAGATATCAAAATGTGATTTTTAGTGTGAAATTCTTCACCAAAAATTTAAGTCCAAATACGTTAGATGGTAGCTTTGTACTGTGGGAGTTCTAAAAGACCAGGCTACAGAAGGTATCAGATATTGCCAAGTGTAAACGTGCCAAGGCACACAGTAAGAGAATTTGAGGCTGGTGCCTTTTGGGAGGATAGAAGGAGGATGGGGGAGAAGTGGATTGTAGGTGACTGCTGGTGGTACTGCTAACACTGGGTTGAATTTGCCTGCTCAGACGGTCTGGGAGAGGCATGCTGAAACACAATGATGAGGAGGAGGTGAGGCTAGGAGCTATGAACTTGTAAATAATCAAATTCGCAAAAGAAAAACCCATGAAGGTGGAGAGCCAACTGTATAATGTATCTTGTTTTGTAGTCCACCCTGAAAATTCTGCTCGAAGAAGGTATCTCCATTTAAAAATGGGTATTTTAGAAATGATGTCCCTAAAAAAGCCCATTCATTATCTTTTTCATGCCAGGCCTTTCATGGGATGTGATTTGCCAAATCTCTGAACATCTATCAAAAGCCAGTTCATGATTTTTCTAATTTAGAGGTAATTATAACGATGTGGTGGGTAGGGCTTCCAGGCCTGGATCAATCCAGCCCTATGATTTCAGGATCAAATCTTGAAACCTAGGGATCTCCCACTGTGATATGCCAGGAGGTGGACCCTGGTCATGGCATTAATTGATACTTGAGTATCAAGGACAAAGGCACAAAGTACACACACCCCTTTGCTTTTCAAGACACCTCTCTCACCCTGAGATTCTTCCCCTTTGTCTTGAGGATGAGAAAAGAGGGTCCAGGCTCTGAGATCTGGGAATGTTAATTGTGCATGTGAGGGAATGTTGTTTTATGTGATGTATTATGTTTGACTTATGCATATTGTAACTCTAAGGCCCTTTCCGCAGCTTACTGGATCCTGGCGGTGTCCCACGGGAATCTCAGTAGAGCCTCTCCCAGGAATGGAGCAAAACAAGAGCACTCCACTCTGCACCAGCTGCCTCCCTGAATTGAGAGAGTGTGATGGCACTGCCTCTTCCTTTCACAGTGTGGCCGGGCACTGTCTCAGGCTGTGCTGGGGTAGGAAGTACAGCCATTGTGCTTCAAGGACATCTGCACCTAAAGTAAGTGTGGGTTTATGGCAGGATGGTGATGTTACCCTGATTTCTGGGGTCCCTTGGGGGACACCTCAATGTGCTCCACGTGATGGGGAATGGAAACTAGCCAGAGCACGAGCAATAGCAATACGAGAGGCAGGGTAACCTAGCGGGGTCTTTTTATCCAGTTTTTACAGGGTCAGGCCAAGCCAAAAACCAAACAAAGATGTCCAATCAAATGATTTCATTGAATGAAAGTCTCAAACACCAACGCACTCACTCACACACTCACTCAAGACCTATTGAGAAGCAAAAGAGAGGAAACTGGATAGGGGAATATTGAAGAGGTGGCAGCTGGGGTGATACTGCACCTTTTCCTGAAGTCTGTGGTCTGGGAAAAACAGTGGAGAAGTGGGGCTCAGCATGGAGAGGGCTGAGGGGATTACTCAACGGATGGAGAAACAGTCTGCTAGGATGACCGGGAGTGATCCAAAGAACCGCTCAAAAACTGGTACTATTTGTAGGGGAAAAAGTACCTGGAGGGCTAATCCTTTCCCGGGGAGAACAATGGGTGTTGCAACGAGAAAGAAGCTCCACAATGGTAACTTCCTTTGCATGACAAGTTTACAAGGTGTTGCCAAAATCTCAGGATCTTAAATGGTCCTTGCCAGATAGGATTTTGCTCAACTTGGGGCAAACACGCTAATCCCCTCAAGTTGGCTTCTCAGGAGCTGAGGACACTTTGTCTACTGTGGGTTTGCACAGCTTGAGGTCTCCTGGGGCTACTTGATGGGGGATTTTACTGGCCTGACCTGGTTTTCAATCGTTCGACCATTGCTGCCTAAGTGCCCATCTGGGCGACCTCTCAGGCACATGGAATCATATTTTAATATCAATATTGTAGACCCCTGGACAGGGTTTTCCAGTGGGGTAACAGTGAAGCGATCGTCAGTCATTGATGGGTAAAACCCATCAATGGTTTACTATGTGATTGCGGGATGGGACAGGACGAGACGGAAAGGGACGGGAGAAGAACAGGACCAGATGACACCATGCAGAATCGTTGTCCGGGTCCCCTCCTTCTCGCACCCCCTATGTGTGATGACAATGTCCTGCAGAAAGGGTCTAAGATGCTTTAAATCTTTTTTTAGATGAAACACTTAAGAAATTTAACAACAGTGAACAGACCAAACTGAAATTAAGGCCAACTTGTGCACTAGCTTGCAAGCAAAAGCACACCACATCAAAGGGAGTAGAAATATGGTCCCCTGACTGCCATGTGCTTTTCCATGCTTTGAGGGCTTTGCTAACAAAGTCATTCCCAATCTGGGACAGGCAGGACATACTTATTGTCTCTATAAGAATGATAAAAATGACTATCTTTCTCAACAGAAGGGGGGCTTTAGATTTTCTTTCCAGGGATTTAGATCACTGAAGCTCCCTTTCAGCTGTGCTTCAGTGAATGGCTATATCTCTCTCCCGTGTTTCATCCAACAACATGGCAGCCAAATTATACAGGCCGCCTTTGGTTGATGTATACATTATGTTGCAAATTGCTTAAGACATCATGAAAACAGGCAAAAAGTTCAAACGTTCTTTGAGAGAGAATATCATTTCAGTTTCAGACAAAATATACGCCTGCTGTGGTTTGCTTACACAAATCCCAACCAAGGGATGAAAAAGTACTTCCTAGATTTCATTTAAGCATTCACACTGAGGAACAGCATCTATTTTAAGTGGCATTTGAAGTGAGAATGATTTAGTTAGTTTCAAATGTCGTTACTTCATGCTGAAGGTAACAAGTTGGTTGGAGACGGCAAATTCAATTCTTACCATTTTAAAATCTAGGTTGTTCCACATGTTATATTGACTATGGTACTTGTGTATTCCTTGTACCCTGTTTTACACTACCAAGACCTGTACTGAACAAAACCATTTTTCTCTGTATGTGCCAAAGATGTTTTCCCTATATGCCTCAAAATATAAATGTGTGAATGAGGGCAGAGCTAATAGATTAACAGGGCAAACTTTTTCCCCAAAACTGCATAGTGGAGTGGGAAGCTTCCTCTACCATAATCATAGAATTACATATACCCAATGTCCACATTCATTCCTCCTGAAATCATCCCTTTGATCATCATGATTGTCCTTCTCTGGACATGTTCCAGCTTGCCAAAATTCTTCTTGAACTCTGGCGCCCAGAACTTTACACAATATTCCAGGTGAGGTCTAACCAAAACAGAATAGAATGGCACTACCACTTTTATCAGTCTGGACACTATAGTTTGAGAGAGAATGTAATCACATGAGACCTTCTCATGGTGGGAAGAGCAGTATCCCATATGTGTCCCCAAAATCTATTTGGTCTAGTAGCACCAGTGGAGGCTGACAAAGTACCTGAGAATACCAGTGAGAATACCAGTGAATCATTGTAGCACAAAACCAAAACTTACCTCTGCCCCCTCTGTTTTCAAAAGATCTCGGTATTTGTATATAAGACTTTTTCAGATGTTAAGAAAAATAATACAATGGCAGTGTGTATGTGTATATATATGTATATGTGTGTGTGTGTGTACACACACACACACACGCATATGGTTACCTAGGAAGTCTTGTCAACAATGATGTAATATTGCAGGCAATATTATTAAATGTTGTTTCATTTAAAAGTGATTGCCATATTTTTGTCATTCCAGTTATCCTGGTCAAATTGAAAAGAGATCTTCAATTTTTTCTAACCAGGAATTACCCCAAAATATAACAGAAGGTAAATACAGATTTGTGAAACCTGAGTGAACTGTCTGATTCTTTACTGTGGCAATGGAATGAGACAGTGCAATATGTTACCAGTTTCATCTAACTTCCCCCAATCCACCCTGGAAATCACCAGCAATTTATAACTGTTAGTGAATCTGTAGAGAAAGCACTTAGGAACATGAAAGCAGCATGACATGTAAATCAACCTAGGGAGATGAATAATTATTACAATAATAATAAAAAAACCTTACTCACAGGAGGGAAGAAATCACAAATATTCATGTTTTATCCACAAATTTGCTTATGGGTGTAAAACTGAATAATTAATGAAGGTTTCATCCAGTGTGTTCCCAGTGTGAAATGTTGAAAGGAGTTCTGTTTTGCACAATCTGGTATCAACTGACCTTACCCATACTTCCCAGAGGATGTGATTGGAACGTAAGTGTCTATAGGATTTCATGCTTCCCAAAAGTTCTGAAACAATTCCCACCCCAAAAGATGCTTCAAAGCAATCTGCGACTATGGATTCATAGTCTAGAGTTAAGGAGCAGTAACTACTCTGTATTTATATATGCTGTATATTCACTATCATGGCAATGTCTGTGCCAGTAGTGGGATCAAGAAAAAAAACAATTCTTGTTTTTACAGTACTAACTTTCTAATCTCACTTTTGGAGTTTTGCTGGAGCTAAGCATTAGTTCTCTTGTTAAGATTTGCCATTGTTATTTGCTCCCAAGTTGGCTTTGGCTTATGGTAACCCCATGAATGAGAGGCATCCAACAGCCCTGGCCATCAACTGCCCTGCTTGTGTCTTGCAGACTCAAGGTTACAGCTTCCTTGGTTGCGTCAATCCACCTGTAATATGATCTTCCTCTTTTACTCCTTTCTCTCACTTTACCCAGCATTATTGATGGGTCCAGAAGGGAGCATATTAGCAACACTCCCCTCTGGGGTTTGCAGTTTAGGGAGGGGCCTTTAGAATTCTCATCCAGAGAGCTCTTTGGCCTTAGTAAACTACAAATCCCAGAATTCCACAGGATGTTGAAAGTGGAATAATAGCACTATAACAGTGTAGTGCGGAAATGGTCTATGTTTTGGAAATTAAACCATGACCCACATAGTGGTTTTTCTATCACCCTACTGTTATTCTGTGCCTTCAAGTTGTTTCTGACTTTTGGTGACCCTAAGGCAAACCTAGTACAGGATTTTCTTGGCAGAATCTGTTCAGAAGAGAATTGTCCTTGCTTTCCTCTGAGGCTGAGTGTGTGTGATTTGCCCACAGTCCACCCAGTAGGTTTCCATGGTTAGGCAGGGATTCAAACTCTAGTCTCCTAATGTCCTAGTCCCTTACTCAAATCACTATAACACACTGGCTCTTGGGAAACATATTCCTTCCACAGGTTACGTTGGTTTAATATAACCAACATCTTCCCTGGTTTAATATAACCAACATCCTCCCTGAGGAACAATTTTACAGTCTTGATGTCTACTTTGTAACTGTTTGGTTGCTCCTAATTAAATGTATTATACTGCCCATATTTTGATATTATACGATCTTCCTCCTCTCCTTGTTCTTTCCCTCTTTATCCCTTTTCCTTGATCAGCACAGGTGCAAACATTTTGCAAACAGATCAACCTTTTTTTTTCCTGCCCTGTTTCACTGCAAAATTATAGATTGTGTCCCTGGAGTCAGTTTCTCTTGCAAATTTACACCTGACAGACGAAACAATCAAGTGATTTAATCATTCTTGTCCCATAATAGAAAACTGGCAGTTTTTGATGAGTACTAACTTGTTAAATCTTTTGCCTCACTGCTTCTGCCACATTCACAGGTAATGTGGGGGAAAAAAACTTTAGGTGTAAGTTAAATTACAACTCACATATATTTGGGTTTTGTCAAGCTTTCCAGCATCACTAGTCTCTATGTTCTTGGGACCAATTTCCCAAATTAATAAGACTCTCCCACTCCCTCCCCAGGTGTACCTTCATCCTGCATTTACATAAGAGACTCTGGGACAGATAGTTCTTGAGAAAGCATGTCACACAGGGAACCACATATCTTTCTCCTTTGCAAACTACAAGTGTAATACTCCTTATCTGATCAATAAAACTCTGAATGTGAAATTAGAAAGCTAGAACTGCAAAGGAAACATGTTCTGTTTCCTCTTTCAGTTTCCTAATGAACCTGGGCCCTTTTGTTCCCTAAGAGATATTTTTTAAAGGAATACAGAATAGTTAGTCAAACCACATACATTACAGGTTCTAATTTAATCAGTGAAATACTACCTATCTGTTCTAGACCATGGTAGCTGGTGGCTTCCATGGCAGTGATTACAGTGAATTCACTCTAGATTTTAAAGAGGCTATTCAAGGTGCTCAGCTGTTGCTATTGTGTTAGCAATATCAACTTATAGCAACCTTATGAACGAGAGATCTCCAAATTACCCTGTTTTCAAGAACACTGTCCAGGTGTTGCAGACTTAGGGCTGCCATGGCTTCCTTGACTGAATCTATCCACATGGACCTCTTTTCCTACTATCTTCTACTTTACCAAGCATTATTATCTTTTCTAATGAGTCATGTACAGTCCTCCCTCCACATTCTCAGATCTGACTTTCACGAAATTGATTATTCTCAAGGCACATGCTTGGCTCTCCCGCCATTCTCCTCCTCCTCCTATTCCTTTGGGAGGCTTGTGTTTAAAATGGATTTTTTTTCCTTTTGGGTGAGCAAAGCACCCCCCCACACTGCTGGGGGTATGTCTTCTCTGTCACATGGCGGCACATTCTGCTGTGTAATGGCCACTGATTGGCAGTGGCAGAGCTTGGAGTGCGTAGAGGGTGGGTGGGTGGGTGAAGGGATGGGGGCATGGCTATGGCACGTGGCTACAGTGTGTGGAGGTGTGGCTATGATGTGGGGGTCATGGCTACGGCTTGTAGGGATGTGGGGGCGTGGCTATGATGGACGGGGCAGGGCTACGATGCACGGGGGCAGGGCTATGGCACATGGGGGTGGGCAAGCAAGGAGCTGTGGTGCCCCCCCAAAATTGCTGCCTGGGGCACACTGGACCAATCAGCCCCCATGTCCCTAAGCGACTGCTGACTGGTCAGGTGCTCTCTTTGCTCCTACCCATCCCCTCTGGGAGGAATTTCCTTTCTCAAGATGGCGACCGGAAGTAGTAGAATGCCAGAACTCAGTACTCTGCTCTTCTCCATCTGAGGAGTATCTTTTTCCTTCCTCCTAGGAGTACTAGGGCCAGAAGCAAGGGAATGGGAGTGGGATTGCATGGGTGGGGAGTTATTAAGAATTTTTCCACTTTTGTGAGGGTTGTGTGCCCTGAACCTTTGTGAATGTGGAGGGGTTGCTATACTCTGTTGTCAGTTAAGATGGTATTGAGGGATCTTAATGTAGGCAGGGCACTCCTCTTCTTGGCCATGTGGGAATCAGGGACAAAGAGTAATGAAAGACAGGAAATAAAATTTCAGCTCCATTCCAACTGGTTTTTATATGCCCGGCTCCATCCAGCAATTCTCATAGTGCTTTGGCTTTTGGTGGGAGGGACATGACAGAGGTCATTTTCACATTACACTGTTATAGTGCTGTTATTATACTTTCAACATCCTATGGAATCCTTGGGGTTTGCAGTTTAGGGAGGGGCATTTAGAATTCTCAGCCAGAGAGCTCTTTGGCTTTGGTAAACTACAAACCTCAGAATTCCACAGGATGTTGAAAGTAGAATAAGAGCACTATAACTGTGTAGTGCAGAAATGGCCAGAGTGACAACCTTCGCAGGGCCTTCCATTCACCCAGAAGTGAGTAGCATTGCAGCCTATATTGCTAACAAATTAATTTCTTATCACTCGTCCTCCAGTTATGTGTGTTTGGCTATGAAGTTGAACTACGGAACCCAGCTTCCATAAAGATACAGGTTGATTATGCTATTCCCTGTAAATATTATTAAAGCCTGTGAAAAAATTTTTGGAGATAGGTTGATAGTAACATATCTCACAAGCAGAATAACTAGTATTTGTTAACCAAAGGTGAGCAACAACCAGCCCCACATCATCATCACCAGACACACAGGGTCTGGCAGAGAAATAAACCAGACCTAGACCCTTTTTGCAACTTACCTTTTCGTGGTGCTGGGCTCACGCGAGCAGCCTCTGGAGAGAGGCTCTCACGTCTGGGGTCCTTCAGCTCCGCACGAGCTTCCTGCTCTTGCGAGAGCCCCGCCTCTTTCTTTCACAGTGCAGCCTGGGACCTTCCCAGGCTGCACTGGACAGGAAGCATGACTGGCCTGGCTCCCGAGGCTCTGGACGCAAGGTAAGTGTGCGCGGGGCCCTGGAACGATGTGCGACCATGCACCATTTTTGGCTTCAAGCCAAAAATGAAAAAATGCGTGAGTGGTACCTGCCAGGCTCTGGAGCGTCGCACAAATGTGAGTGCGTCATGTGGATCCCTCCTCACACGTGCGCGATGCTCGAGGGGCCCTTTCGCATAAAAAATACTGTGTGAAAAGGGCCTTAGTTTTCTTTGTAAAAACATATCAAATAGCTTTCCTTAGAAATACTAAATGTTGCCCAACATCTCATAGTTAGAGGTTCTGTAGAAAGAAGAAAGAGGGAGAGAACTGCAGGACACAAAATAGAGAGTGAACAAATGTAGGCCATTTCTACTCTACCCTGTTTTAGTGCTATTATTCAGCTTTCAACATCCTGTGGAATTCTGGGGTTTGTAGTTTACTGAGGCCCAAGAGCTCTCTGGCTGAGAATTCTAAATGCCCCTCCCGAAACTGCAAACCCCAGGGTTCCATAGGATGTTGCAAGTGGAATAATAGCACTATAACAGTATAGTGTGGAATGGGCCACAGTCATACACTGGGGACAATGCACAATTAGTTCTCTGTAACTGGTGGTGGTGTCATCTTCTATCACACACATATCACTAATGACTGGTAAGATAGGTTCAGAGATCACCATGATGTCTGTGTAGGAATATACATAAAGGGTACTTCCTAGTGTGAGAGCCAGCATGGTACAATCATTTGAGCATTGGACTATGACCCTGAAGACCAGGGTTTGATTCCCCACTCAGCCACGGAAACCTACTTGGTGATATTGGGCACATCACGCACTCTCAGACCCAGAAAACCCCATGATAGGTTTGCCTTGGGGTCACCATAAGTCAGAAATGACTTGAAGGCACATAACAACAACAGCAGACATTTTAATGGCAAAATCACTAGCAACAAAATATCATATGACACCTGAAATAGTATTTATGTGGAGAAAGAGAGGGAGGTGATTAACAAGCAAATAGTACTTTTTTCCTGTTTGTCCTGAATCCCCAGGAGGATAATCACTAAAAATATATACATTTATCAAAACAATTAACAGAACTAAAAATATGTAAAATGAGCAAAACATTTTCCTTCTTCAATTTTTAAATATGAAACTGAGCTGCATCCAAGGTGATAGCTTAGATGGTAAAATGCTGGTAAAATCTGTCCTGAAAACATCATTCAGCAATCCAGGTTTGCATCCTTGTGATTCAAAGCATTGCATCCCCTGCAATTATCTTAAGCAGACTGTCATAGTGACTGGCAGGGCCTACTATATTAAAGAACACATCACCTGTTGGTCCTGCAATCTTATTGATGTGATTGAATTCAAATGTACAGGTTGTCATCTGCGGTACAGGGAGAAAAGAACCACAGACCTGTGTACGTGTTTTAAGAACCACAAGTCTGCAATCTTGACCAGGTAGTTGGAGTAACCAGTGGGCAAGCATTTCAGCTCATAACATCATGTCCTCTCTGATTTGTCTTTGTTTGATATTGAGGTGCTATCTTCTCAGGCATTTTGGAGAAAAGGAAGAATTTTTGGATTCGTAAACTTAGGCCATTTCCACACTCCACTGTTATTAGTGCTATTATTCCACTTTCAACATCCTGTGGAATCCTGGGATTTGCAGTTTAGGGAGGGGCATTTAGACTTCTCAGCCAGAGAGCTCTTTGGCCTCAGTAAACTACAAACCCCAGGATTCCACAGGATGTTGAAAGTGGAATAACAGCACTATAACAGTGGTCATTTCCGCACTCAAAGGCCCCTCCCTAAACTGCAAACCCCAGGATTCCATAGGATGTTGAAAGTGGGATAATAGCACTATAAACAGTCTAGTGTGGAAATGGCCAGTGTATTATGGATTATTTTAAGTCCCTAACACTATGTGGCCTCAGTCTAAATGATAATACCCTCATCCACTGAAGAATGATGAAAGCTGAGCTGCTACGTTAGATAAAAGTGAAGAGGGCAGCCATTGAATCATTTTGCTCATTTTATGTATGTATATATTTAGTTCTATTTGTTAATCATTTCAATATATGCCATGTGTGTCGGAGGCACAAGTCACATTTCTTTAGGTGCATGGAGTGTTGTCTCAGGAAGTGGATAATGAAACTGCTAGGTACAGGGAAAAAAGCAAAACATTCTGGAAAAATGGCAACTCCTTTCATCCACATGACCTCTGATATCATTATCAGAGTTCTGGCAAAAGAGATAATCTGCTTTTTTCTATGGTGAGAGGCTTCTCCCTCTTGGACTGAAGCAATCTGGTATTTGGCATCCATGCTCCACTCTAGCCAATGCTCTAATCCAGCCAAGTGGATAAAAGATTCTGCTTGATCTTTTACACCGACTGATTGTGTAATGCAGGGCCTGTTCTCGTTTTCCCTAGGGGTCCAACAAAGCACTCTGAATGTCTCTGAATGGCAGAACCAAGCCAGCCTGTTATTATACCAAACACCTCCTCTATATACCCACACACTCACAGGTCTACACACATCATTTTCATGAGGATGACTCAATCTTGACCACTGGGGACAAAATCTCTCATCCCCCAGGGGAGGGACTCAGACAACCTATCAGCAAACGAGAGCTTGCACAAAGAAAATGCTGACACGGCACAAAGAGCAACTGTGGACAACGTTAACAATGGCTGCAGTAATGCAGACTAACTTTTAAAATAACATCTGCTCATTTTAATGAATATGTTTTTGTTCCATGGAAGAACCTTAGCTGGCAGTTATAGAATGTTGATCACAAAACTAATTAACCCACTCATCTGCGAGGGAAAAAATGCATGTAATTTTTTTTTGTATAGCTTTAAAATGAGAATGGGTAAGACCGCTCTATAAATTATCACACCGCATTAAAAGAGTTGTAATTCTTTATTATTGAGCAGTAAAAGCCTTGATTTCTATTTGGGCAGCCCAAATGGCCAGTGAGCCTCATTAACTCTTGCCTAGCTCTCTCTCTTAAAATGCTACTGACAGGATTTCTGTTCCTACTGAAGCAAAATGGAGAGTCAATTCTGGTTAAAAATAATTCACAACCTCTTACAAACAATCCCATTTGGATCTTGGCGTGCGTGGGATGATATAGGAACGATGGGCCAAGGATGACTATTGCCAAGCCAACCAAGCTGCTGACTTCTCTCTTTGCATGATGTGGAGCAGGCTACCATGTTGCCAAAACAACATATGTCCTCTGGTGCACCTCTGGTGTGCTTTGAGGGTGGAGGAGAAAAATCAGCACAGTGCACCAAGATAGGGAGGTTCATCTTGGCTGACTCAGCTATGAAGATGTGCTATTTTTAACTATCCCAGTTCTTCACCATAGCTTACATTATCCTTTCTGACTTGGAACCATAAACAGACCTGACTGGCTACACATCCCTGTGATGTCGTCACATTAACTGTTCACTGATATAGTGAGTCACTGAGAGAGTAGTACTAGCAGAATGGGGGGAAGGAATGGTACTCTCTTGTGGCCTAGTGAGAGTCATTTGGTCATGGTAGGAAGGAACACTTCTCTGTGGTGTCCCCCTCCATTATGTGGAATGGTGCCCCCACTGAGATCAAGCAGAGCCTCAATATGGGGTGTGTCTGTAAGATTCCTTTTCTGAAGAATAAAAACTCCAAAATGTCTTTCTTCAGGTAACTTATGGCACAGCTTCAGCAAAGCTCCCAAATGTGAAACTAGAAAGAGCTAGCAATGCATGCCCTGTTTTCTAAGTTATGTATCCTGGGCCCTTTTACTGTCTAGCTGATATGATCTAGCTAGTCAATGTATATACCTTACAATTTCTGGTACCACTGGAGACTCATAGGCCAGTTCTGCACTACACTATTATAGTGCTATTATTCTACTTTCAATATCCTGTGGAATTCTAGGGTTTGTCATTTACTGAGGCCAAAGACCTCTCTGGCGCTGAGAATTCTAAATGGCCCTCCCTTAACTGCAAACCTCAGGATTCCATAGGATGTTGAAAGTGGAATAATAGCACTATAACAGTGTAGTGCAGAAATGGCCATAGTCTTGCCAGGTATCCTAGTAACATTAATGAAACATTTTGCTTCATAATTT
This sequence comes from Cyclura pinguis, assembly GCA_030412105.1. Lineage (NCBI taxonomy): Eukaryota > Metazoa > Chordata > Lepidosauria > Squamata > Iguanidae > Cyclura > Cyclura pinguis. The sequence continues at coordinate 123,756,017 of CM059604.1, read as the reverse complement.
TTATTTTTCTAGGTTTTTTGTATTTTGTTGGTTTGGGGTATGTAAAGTGCTTTTGTTGAAATGAAATTAGTGTAAACATTTTCTTTAGTGCATACAGGCGTAACGTGTCTGTTTTGGCTCTTCTTTGAATGGTCCACTTTTTATACTCTGGATTCATTTACAAAGCAAGTCTCCATATATCTACTCCGAAATACTCAGAATACAAACTGACCTAGCAAGGTGGAATTACCATCATGCCTTATGTCCATTCAACCAGAGTCAGGGAAACACAGTCCTACAGCTGACTCTCAAAGATTTTAAGAGTGAAGTGCTAAAGCAGAACATAAGGCAGCGCTGGGCAATTGTCTATGGTAGGGGGCCACATTGGCTTCCTGGGGATCACCTACCCATTTTTTTCTAGGTCTTTTTGCTTCAAAATGTCTTCAATGCCTCTTGGGTAGTGGGAGAGGGGCAATTTTGCCATGTTTTCAGCCCTCTTGTTCCCTGTGCCATTTTAAGTCTAGGTGAGACCTACTGTGATGGAGCCTGGGGGTGTGGCCAGCCTGAGTGACAGGCCAGCCCTGGGGACAGGTTGCTATGTATTCGAAGATACATGGCAAGATACATGTATCTTGGGTTGCCATGTATCCCAAGAGAAACCCAGCCCATTGGTCCATGGGACGGGCTGAGCTTTCTGAGGAGGAGCTCTATATAAAAAGATGACTTACATTTTTGGGATCTTCCTGCAGAGAGATTTCCAGATAGAGTTTTGAGTGAGAGCTTTTCAATCAGTCAAGGGAGGTTGTTTGAATAAGTGGGATTATCTTCTCAGAGGCCTAGTGAGAGGCAGGGAAGAAATCAATCTATTTTGAGTTGGGTAAGAAGAGGTCACCTAAACTTGGGAATTTAGCCTTTGAGCAGAAAAGGAAGCCAGAGGCCTAGATGTGTAGATGGGCTCTGAACCTGAATATTGTGTTAAGCTGAAGAAAGTGGTTAAATATTTTTGGAAGCTCTATTTTGCCTGAATATACTTATAACACCCAATACCTTTCCCCTGTTTGTTACTTTAATAAATATTACATTCTATTTTTGTAATTTCTGACTTAGCAGATTACTTTTTCATCAGTTTTAATTTTGCACACACATACTACCACAAATTATTAAATCTTTCTGAATAAAACTAGAGAGACTTTACCCCTTTCTCACTAAGGTGGTGGATTTAAGGGGGAGAAAGCAAGGGTTGTATAAGGAAGGTGACAGGGTGCTATAGCAGGCTTGGATGGGAGTTGCCATCTCCAGTCTGAGGAAAGGAAAAATAGACTTGCCCCCCCTCCACACCTACCTTTTTTTTAATGTGGGGATGCCAGGAGGCCTCAGAAGTCTCCAAATGACCTTGAGGGGGCCACATGTAATGTATAGGCTGCACCTTCTGACCCTTTCATCTCTCCATGTGACCAAATGCCCTGCATTGGATTCAGTACCAAGGCAATCTCCAGAATAAACATATTTATCATCAGATTCAGAAGATGGATTTAGTTACATGAGATGGGAAAGGAGGATAACTGTTTACATACCAGAATATACTTTGGAGAACACAATGCAATAGGAAAAGAAAATAACAAAACTGCAGCTAAGCTAGCTGTATGTACTAACACACTAAGCAAGATCTCAGACCACAGATATGATGCACATATAAAGCATGAGGCTCTCCACACAAGGGCTGGTTCAATAGGAAGCACAAAGGTATACAGCAGAAATGCAAAACCCTCTGTGTAGGGCTTTCTGTTGTGTGCGATGTTGTGATAAGAATGGGCAAAAAGGCAGTTTTTTATGGCTTTCAACCTGGGCAACCATATTGGATTTAAATAGCACATCAGGACGTTGAGAGCATCAAACTTTCTAGCTCTTGTGAATGTGCGTCTCAGCAAATTTGCTTCCACTTAGGAACTTCAGCTCTGATTTGACCATAACACAGATTCATAGGTACACATTAGAGACTGAAAGAATATTTGAGGGAAAAAATGGAAAATGTTTCTCAATTGTCAAGTAACACTGTCAAGAAGAATCTCAGTCTGATGAGAATTCAGGAGTTGTTCTAAGCAAAATTTGCGTGTGGTGGTTTTGCACAGAAACTGACCTTTCTGGCAAGGAAAATAATATTGTTGTGAAGAAATGCTATTATGTTTTTATGCAGAAAATGATGTTTCCTGCACAGACAATGCTGTAGATGGGGACTTATTCTGCAGAAAATTCACACATGAAACCAAACACAAAACTAGCATTTACTGTGCAGATGATAATATGCTTTTACCTGCACAATTTGGTGCAAAATAAATCCATAACTTTAAATAGTCTTTGAAAACTGTGCATGTTTCAACAGCTTCCTCATGATTGGAAGAAAATGGCTAAAATCACTCACTGCTTGTTTTAAGAAGAAAATTAACAATGAATTACATCCCAAGTACACCTGACAAATGAGGCCTGCATCTTAAGGCTTCATGAAAAACTAAAGGCTGCTTGAACTCATGAAAAGTTGGTTTTCATGGCAGGGAGTTCATTTCTGAAGCAGAATCTTGTGATGGGGGCATGGCAGCTTCCAAGTGTTCGTCCTTGTAAAAGGGCTGAAATAAATAGATGATTTGGAAAATGAACACACTGTTTTTCAAATGATCCAAATGGTCAGAGTGCCATCCTTTCAGGCTGAATTAGAGGTGTTGAATAATTTTATAAGAAAATGGTACAGTGCCAGGGCTGGTTTGATGGAATGGTTTGACATCTGCTACAGGCTCCGTCTTCCTCCAAGCTGAAATAAAAGCAATATTTCATCACATACAATATTGTAGCAAGCTAAATAAATTAGCTATTAACATTTGATTGCACAATTAAGCAGTTCTGTTGAGAGCTCTATGAAAAGATAATGGATAGTAATGTAAGGAAAAAAAACAGTGTTCATAAAGAAGGTTGGAGTTTTCTTTACAGATCAGTTAACAAAGGACTTTCTTCTTTAGGGAGAAGAAATGAGAAGAGACTATTTCTCTGTGAAGGCTCCTTTCTGAAGCCTAGCTCTTGCTTTGTAATTAGAACTAAGCAAACATTTGTCATATTTTTCTGATAACAATTGCTGAGATTTCCTCCGTTCTTAATCCCCTTGCAGAATTTTCTCCCAGTTTTCTCCATGATAATGCCTTTCCCATTCACATATACACACAGTGCCTTGGAATGAGGTTTGTGATAAACATTGGGTGGGATTCAAAATGACACCCAGGCTATCAGGTCTGTCACTGCTTCCACTTTTGCACTGGCAGCAAATAAGGACAGAAAGATGGAGTTGTCCTACTGTTGCTCTTAGGCCATTTCCACACTACACTGTTGTAGTGCTATTATTCTACTTTCAATGTCCTGTGGAATTCTGGAGTTTGTAGTTTGAGGGCAAAGAGCTCTCTGGCTGAAAATTCTAAATATCCCTTCCTAAACTGAAAACCCCAGGATTCCATAGGATTTTGCAGCGTAGTGCACGGTGTAGTCCAAAAATGGTCTATGATTTTCACTCACCCATTTTTTTTTAATAGCAAGGCAGGTTGGGCTGGGTAATAGTTATTTATCTAGAAGCTTTACAGCTGAGGCAGGATTTGAACCATCCTGGCCTGAATCCAACCTTCTAACCCGGGACAGAAGACAAATGTGGTGCCACTCCCTGGCACATTAGGAAGAAAAATTGCGGGTCCCCCATATCAGATAACCTAAGAAGCTCTGACCTATGGGATCCATGCAAACTCAAAAGAGTTGTCTAGAAGACTGGATCTTTTGAATCCATAGGACAGAAACCTAAAATAAAATGTGCCCTCCATAGAATTTTTGACATTGCCTTTCTACTTCCTTGTTGGTCGACCAAAAGAAAAATAATTAGGAATATGTATTCAGAATCATTGCCTGGTGCTCATTTTAATAATATGCGATACAGTAGCATATCTTCCAATTATTAACTGCCTTATCTTTATCATTTGGTTTTCATGCTGAGCAATATGTTGCAGCGCGATTGCTAATGGCAAAAATAGACCAATATTTTTAACAGCATGTCCCAGCTTAACTACCATATTCCACAGCCAAAGGGTCATCCAGAGGAGATGTCTTTGTATAAGTATAAATTAACCAGAATTGGTTTATAATGCTAATTCTCCTCCTAAGAGAGAAGAGGCACTTGGCTTTATTAGAAAGCTTGGCTGGGGACGACAGAGGGCTCACATTGTATTGGAAATTACAGTATTTAAAATCTTGGATGGGGGCATCTTTTGCAGATAGAAGTGAGTTTGTCACTATCAAAATAGAGACCATGAAATGAAAAGTGTAAAGTCCATATGAAGTTGTGACACTTTCTCCTTGTGATGCTTCTCTGATTAAAACTGACCCATTCAAAGCTGTTACTTATTCTTTTGTACAAAACAAAATGATATGTGGTTCTGGAAGTGCGTTCTATGGATGCCATGGACTGCTGAAAAATAAAAATTAATGTGTCTTAGAGCAAACCAAGTCTAGAAGCCAAAATGACTAAATTGAGACTATTGTACTCTGAACATGTCATGGGAAGACATGACTGTGGCAGGCCCTTACTTTTCCCAGAATGATGTGGTAGTTCCCAGTCTGATAAGGCACCCTGTCTTTACCACACAGCTCTGCCTTCCTCCTTATAACACCACTTTTGTGGAAAGGGTGAGGGTTTTCAGTGTTTATTTAGAACTCCTTAGCAGTTTTATGGTAGCATTTTTTCTGTATTTCTCCATATACCATATACAATTCAGCTGAGTCAGTATTTATAAAAATAAATTATAACATTTATTAAGTTAGCAATCAGGATAAAGTAGCTTTTCAGATTTCAAATGCAGGACAAGGTTGATATATTTTTTCAGGGCACTTTTTAGACTATTCACTCATATCTTTAGACTCTCGTGGAAAGCAGACATATCATATAGCAGTCCTTTGGCTACACTCCCATCAAAGGCTCAACCCCCAATCTAGGTCACACTGTCTGACCAGATTCTACTAAGGTTCAATTTCCATTCTGCCTCTCACTAGGCTACCATTGAGAATTAAACCTCACTCCCTAGTCACACTCTCTGACTGGCTAAGGAACTCCACCTTTTAGCTTCTTGCTAGGTTCTCACTGAAGGAATCAATACCCATAGGTACTTGGCTTTGGCTATTTCCGCACTACACTGAAATAGAGCTATTATTCCGCTTTCAACATCCTATGGAATTCTGGGGTTTGTAGTTTACTGAGGCCAAAAAGTTCTCTGGCTGAGAATTCTAAGTGTCCCTCCTTAAACTGCAAACTGCAGGATTCCATAGGATTTTTCAAGTGGAATAATAGCACTATAACAGTGTAGTGAGGAAATGGCCTTTGTATAACTTTTTCTCTCAGCCACCAGCCTCTCGCACACATTACTGGGCTAGGTTTCTCTCCTGAGGAGCTATTCTGGTTGCCTGGCAACCTGCTTCCAGGCTACATTGGCACTTCAGATAGCCCCAGCCCCAGAACTTCATCACAATGACTTACTAGAAAAAACAATAACACTTAGTAAGATGGAAGGCAGTAGGAAAGGAAGAAGATCATATTACAGGAGGTTAGACTCAATCAAGGAATCCTGAAGCTGCATGACCTGGGCAGGTCTGTTGATGGTTGGGTGACATGGAGATCTCTTATTCATAGGGTCACCATAAATCCAAGTTGACTTGACAACAGTTAACAACAAACAAAACCAAATAGCAATAGCCACCTGTAAGTAGCTGTGTTATAGGTACTCCTCCCCTCTCAGCTAGGCTAATATTTGCTTAGGCTGGATAGGTCCAACCCTAACATTTGCTGAGAGTGTGACAGTTTCTTCAGGCAGCAAATTTCAGGTACCATGAAAGGACAGAGCGTTGCCTGTAGCAGTAGTGGTGGAGGTGGTGATGACAGTGGTTATGATGATGATGATTCTATATTCTTACTGCCAGGGAGGTAGACATGCTTGTAGGATCTTCTGCATCAGGTTCTGATAATAGCTTTGCAGCCAATGCATCAAGACTCTGGAAAAAGGCAAAATGTGATGCTGTAAAACGTCTTGGACATTCCTATGGGGAAGGGCTAAAATCAGGAAAATGGCATAAAAAGAAGAGTTAGAGAACTCTACCCAGGGGAAAAGAAGATTTCATTGTTGATCTCTTGCCTCTAAGTCTACTTTGGCCACAAATTCTTTAGTGCCATAACTTATTTTGTACACAATATTTCATAATCCTGCTCCCCAAAATACCTTCAGCACTAAAATGTTCTCAAAATAACTTGTTTTCCTTTTGCGCACAAGCCATATCTTGACTTTCTTCTTGGCACTTATAACAGAAATCCACTCTAATCCCCAAAGTGCCTCATCATGTATAAAATTTATTTCCCCCCTTAAATCCTTGGGAAGCATGTGACAAGCATTTGAGCTTCAAATAAGGTCTAGCTCTTTTTTAATTGGACTCTGAGTTTTCCACCAATGTAACTCTAGTTTGCCGCTCACTCATTTCATTGCTAGGGAATGGTTTAGGTCCACTCTGTGAGGGATGATGCTTAGGAGCAATCATATCCACCAACTGGTCATTTCCCCATTCTGGGGATCAACAAGGCTTCAACACTAAAAAACCCAGATCCATCAATATCCAGAGTAGAGTAGACCATCTTAATGAGTCTCCAGCCCTTGCAAAGGTTTATACCTCACCAGGTGGTGATCTGCCCATGACATTGGAACTGTGGAAAGCCAATTAATATATCTTGCCAATTAAATAATATTTTGCTAATTAAATCATAGCAAAGTGTGGGGGTATATGGCCCAGTAATGTATGTTCCCAGAGCCAACATGTCTAGAGTAAAGGGTTGCTGATATTACAAACAAGATGCACCTTTGCCTGTGATCCTGTGTAGAATCTCTGTCAGAGTCAGCAATACCAGACTGAATGGCTTAATGATCTGATTCAGTAGGTGGCCTCACAGGCAAAAGGCAGAAGACTCTTTAGCTGTGATACCCAGGACTAGACATTTACTAACATGCATGTATTAAAAGCAATGGACATCTTATGGCAGCAGACTGAATATCTTTGCATTATGGGTATGCTCTGCAATCTTCTCTCATGATGAAACATTTTGGCACACATTTCGATACTCCTGCCTAGCAGTGTGCAAATGCATTGTTCTTCATGGTATTTGCTTTATGCCTAAAATTGAGTAAAGCATGAAATATCATCTGTGTGCTGTGTACAATGATGGGACAGTGATTTCCCACATAGTTTTTCAGGTGGGTCTGATTTGGCGAGGAGTCACATAGAAGGAAACACAGGCCCTTTCCGCAGCTTGCCTTCTTGCAGCAGCACCCAGTGGCAATCCCAGCAGCGGCTCTGCTGGGAAGGGAGTGCGATAGCAACTCTCCCCAATGCACAGGACCAGCTTCCTCCAGAAGGGAGCATGATGGACACACTGTTTCCTTCCGCAGTGCAGCCAGGTACTTTCCCAGGCTGCACTGGGGCGGGAAGTGCCACCATAGACCTTCCTGGCCTTCCTGCCTGGGGACAGGAGAGGAGAAGAACTGTGACAATGTCATGCAGAAGCATTGTTGCAGACCCATCTTTCTCCTGTCCCCACGGTGGGATGGGAGGATGCTGCAGAAAGCCCCCCCCCCAACTTTCTTGTAATGCTTATTGGGAATTTTGGCTCCATATTGCTGATCAAAGTCTGGTGTTCAAAATACTTTTTGCCCTGAGTGTTTCTGTTGGTCCTGGCTCTTAATTGTTGTTATTTGGCGGTGTGAAATATTGATGGCATTGGTCAAAAAGATTGGCAGCTGCATGAATTGTTATTAACCAGCCTGTTGGTTGTAGCTTAAAGTTCAATAAATACCAAGATGCAGCATGAGCCCTTAGGGAGCTTCCTTCTCTCGTCTCACTCCTTGCCCCCTCCACCTGCAGTGAAGGAAAATTAACCATTTGATGACTTCATAAAGGGCCTGCTTGTTATCCTTTTTTGGTCCACATGTAACCTCTTGGAACTAATGCTTGGATGAAAATGCACGAAACTGTTTTTGAACATAGTAACTCAAATATCCTTATATTCTTTTGAGTGTAGAATCCAAATATGCTCCCCTCACTTATAAAGCACATGCTAATCCTGGTTTGTTATTGTTATGTACTTTCAAGTTGTTTCTGACTTATGGTGACCCCTAAGGCAAACGTATCATAGGGGTTTTTTTGAGGCTGAGAGTGTGTGACATGCTCAATGTCACCCTGTGGTTTTCAATGGCCTAGCAGAGAAATCAACCCTGGTCTCCAGGATTGTAGTCCAGTGTTCAAAGCACTACACTATGCTTACCTTAATCCTGGCTTAGGAAAAAAAATATTACACCCAGTGTAAATGAACCTCCTGCTGCTCACATGGCGCATTAACCTGTAGGAAAGGGAAAGCAGGACAACTTTGCCTGAACTATGAAGCAGTTCATCAGACATGAAATAGGATCAACAGCCAATGATGAGGGGGATGTACCAATGACAACTGATGGCATCTATATTCGTGGGATGATGAATCCACTCTGGAGTCTGGACTGTCTGAACTTTAAAGCACCTATCCAAATAACTTCAGTACTTTGGATAGGCCCTTTAATTCAGACTAAAACTTAACATGGAAGTCACTGGTACCCACTGGGATGTATAGATTTTGTGTCACGGTGGAGGAGATGCAGGCAAGGCTTTGGCACTGTACATGTTAAGTTTTAATCTGAAGAAAAGTGGGGACAAAAGGGGGATAAAATTAAAGATAAAGATAATATTAATATTAATAATAATAATAAGCAAATGCAGAGAGACAGAGAGTGAGTTACTTTAGTTTCCACATATAAGCAGGCAACACCCTTTGTGAATTGAACTGTCCAGGGTGCTGAATCTCTAGCTGCCCTGCAGAGTAGACCAGGGAAAAGCTGGGGCAGCACTGTCTATTTTGTCTGTACTCTTTTTTTACTGCTTACGCTAGGACCCAAAGTGGCCAGAGCCAACAATCCTCTCTCTTTCTCTTTCTGCCGCCATCTTCTGTCTCTCGGTTTCTGCTGAAACTTCCTTCTCTCTCTCTCTCTTTCTCTTCTTTCGTCCCGCCCTTTATCTCTTCATGGCAGGCTGCCAACAGTGGGTTGCTCTTCCTAGAAGTCTGAACTGATTGCCAACAAATGACTTTTGAAACTGGGCCAAGGTCTACATTTGGCCCGAGGGTCATCAGTTGCCCACCCTGGTGATTGAGAATCAGGAGGGTCTGGTACCCTTACGGATTTATCAGTTGAGGAACTGGGCTGCAACTTCAGGAACTTTATTTCAGTGTAAACTGTGTGACTCTTGGAACAAAAGATTAATGTGGAAGCACTTTGGCCATTTTCACATTAGACTGTTATAGTGCTATTATTCCACTTTCAACATCCTATGGAATCCTGGCATTTGCAGTTTAGGGAGGGGCCTCCAAGGCCCCTCCCTAAACTGCAAATGCCAGGATTCCATAGGATGTTGAAAGTGGAATAATAGCATTTTAACAGTCTAGTGCTGAAATGGTGCATAGAGAGCACTTAAAATCTAAACATACAGGTGTATCAAGTGCCTTTAAAGTACACCTGAAGCAGTACTCTTTCCCATTTTCATATTCCCTATTTGGATTATTTAGAGTCCTTTTTTTCGTTTAAAGGCGGTAACATAATCATATGCTAAAAAGAATGGATAAGTAACTTGTTTCAACAATGGCAACAATCTTCCTGCCTTTGTTCTCCATGTCTGTGGTAATTGAACCTACTGCATTTCAGTGCTGACGTTTAATCAATGCATGTAAATCACCTCAGAGGCCTATTATTCTTGTATTCATTAATCCAGTCATGCTGAATGCAGGCGCATAAGGTGGTATGTGAAGATTTTTGTTGCTCGGATTTTTGTAGCTGAGGTCAAAAAGGACCCCATGGAAAGAGCAAAGTTCTTAAGATCAATTATAGTGCCAGCGGATGGTTGTTATTGTTTTCTAGAAAGCATTCTTCAACTAAAAATAAGCTCATCCGAATTCTATTTAGGCATGGGTCATCTCTGTGGCTGAGGAGGTGGGATCCGTGTCACAGGCCCTTTCCACAACTTACCTGCGTCTGGCGCGGTTGCACAGCCATCATGCGAGCAGCCTCTTCTGTAAGGCTTTCACATCCCCGCTGCTTCTGCTCCACAAGAGGCAGCACGAGGGCTTTGCCTCTTCCTTCCGCAGTGCATCCGAGTATTTTCCCAGGCTGCGCTGGGGGGAGGAAGCACGAGGGCCGCGGCTCCAGAGGCTCCGCAAGCAAGGTAAGTGCGTGAGGGGCCCCAGAGCGATGCGTGATCATGCACCATTTTTGGATAAAAGTCGAAAATGATATAGTGCGTGATCGGCGCCTGCTGGCCCCTGCAGCATCGTGCGATTGCGAGAACATCGTCTGAAACGCTCCTCGCAATCACTTGATGCCCTGGAGGCCCTTTCGCATGATGAATGCCATGCGAAAAGGGCCACAGTTTTCCAATGAGGTTGTAGGGGAATCTGGGAAAATTCCATGAAGTTAACAAATTTGATAGAAGTTCTGTCTTTTAGATGCCAGTTGAGAATTACAGTCTCCTGGAAGATATACAGTCATTCCCTAGTCTTTGCTACATTACCCATTGCCCACTTTCTTGGCATCTTTAAATAAAAAAATTTGTCCTTCACAGTTGTCAGCTGGTTCTTTTAAGGGAATTTCCCTATTGCCAGGATACTTGAGAAACTCAGGGCCTTTCTGCACTACACTGTTACAGTGCTATTATTCCACTTGCAATATCCTATGCAATCCTAGGGTTTGCAGTTTAGGGAGGGGCCTTTAGAATTCTCAGCCAGGGAGTTCTTTGGCCTCAATAAATTACAAACCCCAGAATTCCACAGGATGTTGAAAGTGGAATAGTAGCACTATAACAGTGTAGTGAGGAAAGGTCCAAAGATATATGCGTTTTTTGAGCTAGCGCATGTGAAGCCATGTGAGGGTTCCCTAACAAGGTTTGTCCAGGAGTGTTTTCATGATGATGATGATGATGATGATGATGATGATCATGATGATGATGATGCAAGTTAGAGTCAGCATGGTGTAGTCAGTGGTTTGAGTGTTAGACTACAGACCAGGGTCTGGTTCTCCACTTGGACCATTTCCGCACTAGGCTGTTATAGCGCTATGATTCCACTTTCAACATCCTATGGAGTCCTGGGGTTTGCAGTTTCAGGAGGGGCCACCTGGGCCCTCCCGAAACTGCAAACTCCAGGATTCCATAGGATGTTGAAAGTGGAATCATAGCACTATAACAACCTAGTGCAAGAATGTCCTTGGTCATTGAAATCCACTGGGTGACCTTGAGCATGTCACACACTCTCAGCCCAGGAAAACCCTGTGATAGGTTCGCCTTAGGGTAATCATAAATTGTAAATGACTTGAAGGCACACAACAACAACAACAATGACAACAACAACAACAGCAACAACAACAAACTCTAAGTTATTCAATTTACCATGAGACAACTTTGCTTTGCCTCACCTTTCTCCTTTTCTCTACCAGGCCAAATCATTGAGGCATTACCCTACCTTGGTACCATGTGGGTGGAACAAAGAGCAATGTACATGGGGAACTCTTACTTTAGGATAAGAAACTCTACGAGGCGGGGGGGGGTGATTTCTCAAGGCAGACATTTTTACCCTGCATAGGACTGTGAGGGATCACATACACCTTTCTAACCCACTGTCACCCCAATTCACCTCTTGCCCCACACCATGGCAAAACACTCACATATAAGCTTATACAAACAGAAATGTGTATTTTTAGGAGCAATGAATACAAAAATACATATGAATCTTTGGTCCTACCTTGTTTTGAAAACATTTTGCTGCCTTTTCAAAATGATGCAAACATAGGCTGAGTGAACTTAAAACTGGGGAAACAGGAAATTTAGCAAAACTGAAATTTGGAGACTCAGCCATCTCCACTTAGCACAGTGATGGGCAGATGTTTTTCATCCTGACTGTTCTGGTCCACATGATGTAGAAGGAAGGCTAAGTCTTGAACTGTGTAACAAGAGGTCTAATTCCACAAAGTAGCCCAATGCATTTCAACCAAGAAATGTTTCTATGGTCTTCTTTAGGAACTATTAAAAGAAAAAGAGAGAGTTAGGCTTTGTTTATTAATTATAAGCAAATCATTGGCTGAAAAGGTACAAGAACTAGATATGGACATGTGCTTCATATTCACTTTCATATAAAATACACTCATTACAAAATAATGCACTGAGCCTCTGTATGTGTATGTATCTATATGTTGTTGCTCTGGGCCTTCAGGTTTTCCCCAACTTATGAAACCCTGTTATAGGGTTTTCCTGTCAAGATTTGTTCAAAGAGGGTTTGCCTTTGCCTTCTTCTGAGACTGAGAGAGTGTAACTTGCTCAAGGTCCCCCAGGCTCCAGAGCCATAGTCCAATGTGCTCTCTCTCTCTCTCTCTCTCTCTCTCCCTCCCTCATATTAGGTCATCAAAAAGCAAACTAACAGCACTTCTTATAAGTTTGTCCTGGATCCAAGCATGGACATAGTTAATCACCGAAGATTATATAGATATATATGTATGATTAAGAGACAGAACTTAAAAATACATATCAAGAGCAAAACATGTTGGCTTCTTCAGTTGCCAAAGATGAAACTGAGCTGTATAGTAGGTGGCAGTTCAGAATACTATGTTATCAGCCTTCTTAGTGGAAGATCTTTATATTAACAATATGTCTTGAATGAAACACATTGGACTAACCTGTAGAATAATTTTTTTTTTTTTTTAAAAATCAACCTGGATGCTTCCAGTTCTGTTTTGGTTCTGGTCCATAATCGCAAAATGTCTAGCAGGCTTTTGGGATATCACTTTAAGGAAAGATTTTAAGGAACCTTGTATCAAGAGCCACAGAAAGAAACCCATCTTCTTTGCCTGTGTCACTTTAAGAAGTGGCATGGACACTGATGGTGCTATACATAGAAGGCTCTTGATGAATCAGATGTCTGCAATCAGATGTGTGAGCATGCGTATATGTTAGCATTGGGCATAGATTTCACTTGGTGTTTAAACAAATGGAAAATTAGTAAATTATGTGCTGAAATTCTTCTTCACCATTCCTGTTACTTCCTCTCTTACATTTGCAACCTCTCCCCTTTAAGTGAAAAAGAAAAAAAAAAGCAACTAATGCAATAGAATAATTTGAGCTCAATTTCTGAGAAAGTCTTTGGCGTCCATTCATATCTTCAGCCAGGCCAATTCATTCCAATAAAATGACCTGGATAATAATTTTGTCCTGGCAGAATAGTGTCCAGCTACCTGCCTACCTTTAGCCTGCTTCAATCCAAGTTTCTGTGGTTATCAGCCTCAGAAACAGATGAAGGGTCTGATTGAACGGTAATGTGCCTTAGAGGCATCCTTGTTGACGACCTTCATTTCTAGCAGGTCAGATTAGTTTCCTGCCCATGAGGCACTGCATTATTGATTCATCTGCCTCTAAACAGATGCACCAGTAGATATCGGCTTCCTGTTTTCAGGCCTTGAAAATGGAGCAGATATTTAATGTACTTGGAAGGAATTGAGCTATGGAAGATGATTTTGCTTCCAACAAATATGAACAGGTGGGTCTCTCTGGGTGGAAAAATTGTACCAATAACAATCCCTCCATGGAAAAGATGTGACAATTACCTGAAGAACTTTTGCAAGATGCTGTAACCCTCAGGAAAGATCTGCCTGCACATTTGCAGGGCTGGGATTTTGGTTTGTCTGTTGTACAGATGAGCCTGCTCTCAAATTGGTTTCCTTGCATTTTCATAGGCCATTTCCACACTATACTGTTAGAGTGCTATTATTCCACTTTCAACATCCTATGGAATCCTGGGGTTTGCAGTTTAGGGAGGGGCACTTAGAATTCTCAGCCAGAGAGCTCTTTGGCCTCAGTAAACTACAAACCCCAGAATACCACAAGATGTTGAAAGTGGAATAATAGCACTATAACAGTGTAGTGAGGAAATGGCCATTGTTTATTAGGGATGGAAAGAACGTTCAAAAAATTTTGAAAGATAGTTGAAAAATGTTTTTCCTGAGTGTCTGGAAACTGACAATGATAATTCTGGACCAATGAGAATCTTCACAGTACTTATTCTGCCCAAATATTTCACATTTTTTTTTAGCAGAAAACAGCATTTTGTGTACAGAAAACAATATTTCTGCATATAAACGTTAATATCTGTACTCAGAGATTTCTGTTTCAGAACAAAAAAAAAATAAATCCAGATTTTGTGCAGAATAAGTCCCAAATTGCAAATAGTCTTTGAAAACTGTGGCTTTGAGGATTTTCTCACAATGGGAAGAAAGTTGTCAAAATCAGTCATTGTTTCCTTTGAGGATGAAATGAGCAAAGACTTATGGCTCTAATGCTTATGCATTTTCCTTGCAAGTTCATGTCATTTCATTGTGTGACTAAGCATAAACCAGAATTTGTTTTCATTTCTTCCAGAACAGTGAAAGAAAAATGTACTCTTTGTTGTTCTGTTTGCCCTTCCATCAAGGTTTTTTTTTTTTGCAAATGACATAGCCAGGCTTCAAAGCAACAAATGTCTGTTATCTTGAATGATCAAAGAAGAAGAGAAGAAGGTAAAAAGACTGAGTAACAGCAACAGAAAAGCAAGGGTTTTATTGCAGAAGCTGTAGTGTACTCATCAAACAGCTTGTAGGAAATTTATAAAAGGAGTTGTTGACCCAGGACTAATCACATTGCAACCATTGTCCTGATCTAGATATAACCTTGAAACACACAAACCAACCAAACAAAGCAGGTATCAAAGATCACATAATATCTTGATGCTGAATGAACTGGTTGGGCTCTTCTGGCTTGGAACAACGACTGAAGAAAGTCAAGGAACAAAGTGCAAAGGCATGTTTAGAGTTGAACATTCAGTCAACAAAAAGTGATGACCACAGATGATTGACATAAATTTAAAGTAAATAATGAAAATATTGAGATAGTGAAAGATTTCTATATTTAGGTTCAGCCATTAATCAAAATGGGGAGTGCAGTCGTGAAATCAAAAGACTTGGCTTTGGAAGGGCAGCTATGGAGACATTAGACATGATCCTGATGTGTAAAGAGGTATCATTGAATACTATGCTGTTGTATTTCCTGTTTCTATGTATGGGTGTGAAGGCTGGATGATGAAGAAAGCTGATATGAGGACCCCAAGGCATCTAAGACCCCTAGTCATCGAGTGTTCTTTTCTGGTCTTGCAGACTCAGGACCATGGCTTCTTTGACTGAATCAATCCATCTGTGATTCAGTCTTCCTCTTCTCCTACTGCCTTCTGCTTTATGGAGATTTTCCATCTTTCATTTCATCTTATGATATATTCAAAGTACAACAGCTTTATCTTGGCTTCTAGGGACAGTTTCTAGGACACATTTTTTTTAAGAGTGGTGCATGATATAGACAGAACTCTTCTCCAGCACCACATTTCAAATGAACCACTTTTCTTCTTGTTAGTTTTCTTCACTGTCCAGTTCCTACAACCATAGAGGAAAAACCAAAATGTTATGGCACCGATGATTCTACCTTTGATATTCTATGGTATATCTTTAGACTAGTTGTTTCATAGCTGCCTTTCCACTCCTAGTCTTCTGTTAATTTCTTAACTACAGTCTCCATTCTGATTAATGACTTGAGTCAAGGTATAGAAGACCTCAACTAGTTCAATGTCTTCATTGCCCTCTCTAAAGTCACATAAATCAACAGTGGTAGAGCCAAGCCGGTTATATACCTCTATGCTTGTATATTCTACTTTTTTTAAAAAAAATCCAAAGTTTCATTCCTTTTTTTAGGCAGGTAGCTATTCTTCAAACTCATTCACTTGAACTTTCCATTTCAGATCCTGTGGCCAAGATAACACTGTTACAAATGCCTAGAGTATTTTTACCCACCACGTGAACAGAAATGCAAGATTTGATGTTGACAGTTTACTCTTCTACTCCTGCTGCTGCCTCTTGCCCAGATCTTTTTCCAGTTGTCTATAAGCCGCCTGCCAACAACTGCAGCCTTGATGCAGGATTAAACATATCCATGTTTGCAAAACTCCTTTCTGATCAACACTGAGCTGTGCTAAGCGGTGGCTATTGTATCAATGGGGCAGTGGATCTGCTCTGGGTTTTAGTTTGGGCTTTAAATGAGCTACCCAAGGTGCTTAAGCCACAGGAGGAGAAAAATTCCAGTACCCTGGCTCCTTTAATGTTTGGACTAAAAGTGACAGCAGATTCACCAGCCTAATGGCGTGAAAGCCACCGGTCTCCAGTGACACTTAACGATGTCACCTTGTCTTCTCTGAATGTGGTTCCCTCAGATTTTCATCTCTGTTTATAACTGCATAATAGAACTTTTGCTCATTGGTCAAATGGACTCCTCATTCACCATTCTGAACATCATGTGAAGTTTTAAGGGCAACAATCAGGCTGGAGAAATGAGAAGCAAACTAAAAAATAATTTTATTTTGAAAAAAAGCCACCCAGTATCTAAGGCCAAAACTCTAAACTCCTTAACACTAAGGGAGTATTGTTAAAATACACATTTTATCATTGCACACAGAATTAATTCTAAATTAGTTATGTTTGGTTTTCGGAATTTGAATGTTTAGGTATATTTTCAAGAAGACTAACAAAAAACATAGGTAGCAGCTGCTTGGAGAATTAACTGGCACAGAAATCTGTGCAGGGCTTCTCATTTGCGTTGTGGCCAGAGTCAAACACAGTGGAGTGTATTTAGTCATTCCATCGTGCTCAGTAAGGGTGGGGAATGTAAGAGCCGTAAACCAATGAACTATAGTAGCCTCAATAAGACTTCTTTCCCTTTTTCTTTTGTCACAACAGTTTGGAAGCAGGAGCAAAATGAATATTAAGAATTTTGAATTTTTAAAAATGTTTTTATTCATTTGAATGATCATTATACATGCAAATTATGCACAGCATTATATTTCATCTCTTCCCCCCTCCTCCACCCAACCCTGGAACAGCATTACATAATTAATTTCTTTTTCCCTTTATGTGGTATATCATTTTAACTCTATCATCCACATCCTCATAGCCCTCTCTCTCCTTTACAAGCTCAGTCAATTTCTCCCACCTCCTGGATCAGTTCTCTTCTCTCAGCTGACCTAGATATAACCTCCTCTTCTCCAATATAAAATCAAACAGCATATAGTCTGCTATATAGTATTTCCATCTGTTAAGGTCCCACTTTTCTTTGTTCTTCCAACCGTAGGCAATCACTGCTTGTGCTGCTATTAATAAGTGTTTAATTAAATATTCCTCCTCTTTTTGTGCCTCAATATTCTTAACAAAGAACTCTGCACTTTAACCTATAATACTTTGAATGGTTCAGAAACTCTTTTCCCTACACACATATACACACAGGCCATCATGGTGTAGTGCTCTGAAGACTGGACTACAAGTCTGGAGAACAGAGCTCAAATCCCCACCAAAGTCACTTACCAGTGACCTTGGGTAAGTCACACACTCTCAGCTTCAGAGAAAGGCAAAGGCCAATCCTCTCTGAACAAATCCTGCCATTATGGGTTCATCCCATTATAGGTTCACCTTAGGATCTCTATAAGTTATGGACACACAACAATAACTGATACACACACACACATACACCCCCCCCAATATATCTATATCTATAGATGTATGGTTGGGTTGGGGAGTATTAGGGTTGTAAGTGAATGGGGAACTGGCTTGTGTAGGAATTCCTAATTATTGCATGAAATTAATTTCTACTTTCACTGTAAACTGGGGCATGCTTTACTGGAGCAAGAAAGGTGGGATATGCTGCTTTGGGTCTTTGCAAATCAAATAAACAAAAATTCGAAACCACTGTAAGGCAGCCAGAGGACAGACTTGCCCTTTTAAATGCTACACATTTGTTTGTTTGCAGGCCTAGCCAGATCCCAAGTTTGTCCATTTATCTTCCTCTCCTATGCCACCTTTGTCTCTCCTCCCTCTGCCCAAAAAAGCAGGCGGAAAGTCAGAGATGCTTTGGCTCTGGGCATATTGAAAATGAAGAAAACGTTTACATTTGCAATGTGTGTAGGTGTGTTAGAGGTTAAAAGCATTAAATAGATTGGAGCAAAAGCTTCTCATTTATAATCAGCTATAATCACATCCAATACACAAAATCAGATTAAAATTGGACAGCAGCAGTTTAGAATTAAACAATGCTTTCCCCCTCTTCATTAACATCCTTTTAAATTACAAGGCTGATCACACAGCTGTGTGCTGCATTGGAAGGGAAGTATATCTCTTGCAAGGAAGGTCATTCATTAACAGGCCACAGAAGACATCTCTACATTTCATTGTTTTGCTACAATATACTCCAGCATTCTCACCACACTGGCTGTCTTTCAGTGTGCTACTCTGGAAGCAAATATGAACATTCAGCACAACCGTAATTGGTAGTGTGGATCTGGGACCTGGCAGAAGTAAATTCCTTCAAGAAAAGTCACATAAGAGGGAAATTAGTAATTGGGTGCATGTTTATAAATATCCACTTGGAATATTTGTCTCTGCTCCAGTACAGTTTCTGAGAGGGGTCACTTGGCAAAATTAACTGCTGGTTTCTGCTCAGACTCCATCCCCAGTTCCACCCAACTGGCTGTTACCTTCTGAAATCATAAGTTGGCAATGATTTCTCCAGTGAATAACCTCCAGGGTGCATGGAGGGTATTTCAGTATCTATCCTTGAATGTGACATGACAGTAAATGGGATGCAAATATAACTTTTTTGCATGGAATAATTACAGAGAGAAATTACATCCAATAATGGATCTGGCTCTATACCAGATCTTTTCCAGGTGGTTTACTCTGCACTAGATTTCCATTCCCTCTTTCTGTACAGGTCTGGAAGCAATTTCTGAATGAAAGAGGTGCTATTATGATTGATTGCTCTTCATGTCTTGTAACTTTTCTGACAATCACCTGAGTTTGTGATCTCTGGATATCCATGAGATGTTAAGTTCTCTAGGGACACTTGCCTACTAATCCATCCACTCAGAATTTTGATATGCTAGTGATTTCCAAAGTCAGTGCCAGAGTAATTTTGTTGCATCTCGTAACATGCTGCTTAGCAATCTGTACTGGTATAAACAGACATTAATTTTAGCTGTTAGACAAAGGTGTCTATTGTAACTTGTAATTAGCTGAAAATGCCACTGAGAAAAGCAACAAAAAATTATTGGGGAATGCAACACCTTCAGCATGAGGCAGGTCTTCAGAAAAATAGCCCCCTTTGTGTTACAAAAGGTATGGTTACTAGTGGGTGTGACTGAAGTCAATATTGTCAGCAGATAGGAAAGTGTATATAGTTTATACAACATTAGAGTTTGGCAGAAAATGAAATAAAAAGAGCTCAGCTAAAAGTAGCAATTCCTGAATTTCAAGAATGTTTGAGTAGCATAAAAAATAGGGATGGGATGAATCCAGAATTTTCTGAATCCAAATCCGGATCCGAATCCCTGGAAGGTTCTCGGAATCCATGAATCTTACGGATCTTGAATCTTTCAAATCCTTTCTTAACAAAGGGTTTAAAAAACAACTTTTTTTTTTTATAAAGTAAACTTTTAAAACCTTTTTTTAAACAGAACTTTTTTTAAAAAATCTATTTTTTTGATTGGTGGATTTGAAAGATTCAGTTCGCCTATTTTTGCACAGAGGTTCAGGTTCGCGAATCTTGAATCTTTGCTGAGGATTTGAGGATTTGATTGGCCCATCCCTAATAAAAAATGTGACTCACTTTTGATTTTTTAAAAAACTGGTGTTGATGAGAATGCTTGCTTTTTTTTTTTGGTTCAAATTTCTCTGTTTCTCTTTTCCTTCTTCCTTCTCTTGGTGTCTTTCTTTGAGCTCAGTAGCATCATCTTATGACATATGATTGGTATGTAAAATATTGACCTCATTTAATCTGGTCTTCAGGTTTTTAAGCACAATCTTTATTCTCATGTGAATATGTGTGCTTTCATAAACATAGCTAAATCTGATCAGCAATTGTGTGTACCAGTGCTTTCCCATTCAGTGTGTAGAACTATCAGATCATGAGCGTTGGAAGGGAACACAAAAGACATCTAATTCAACCCCACGAATACACAACTAAAGCACTGCTGACAGATGGCCATCCAACCTCTTTTTAGAAATCTCCACAGAAGAGAATCCACCACCTCTATTTCACTTCTGGACATCTTACACTAATGAAGTTCTTCTTAACGTTCAAGCCAAATTCCTTTCTCGCAGTTTGGATCCACTAGTTCATGTTCTAGTTTCTAGAGCAGAAGAAGTCCTCTTTCTTTTAAATGTCCTCCCTTTAAATATTTAATGATGGTTATCATATCAGCTGTCAGTCTTTTCTTCTCCAAGCTAAACATATCTAGCTCCCTAAGTTGTTCTTCATAAGACTTGGGGCCTTTCTGCATTACACTGTTATAGTGCTATTATTCCACTTTCAACATCCTGTGGAATCCTGGGGTTTGGAATTTAGGGAGGAGCACTTAGAATTCTCAGCCAGAGAGCTCTTTGGTCTCAGGAAACTACAAACCCCAGAATTCCACAGGATGTTGAAAGTGGAATAATAGCACTATAACAGTGTAGGGTGGAAAGTCCCTTAGTTTTAAAGTAATATTTAAATGGTTTTATTGTATTTGTATTGTAACTTTCTTTTTCTTGTAACTTTCTGCTTTTGTAAGCCACTTTGAGTCCCAGACTGGGATAAAGAAGGATATAAATAAAGTGAGGGGGGAGGATGAGGGGGAGGATGACTACAAAAGCCTTGGAAGAGGCTGAGGTAAAGAACTTGGGACATATGGGTGAACAACTGGAAAGAAACACTGGAAGAATTCTTCAGTACATGATCATAGCAGCAAGACAGTCATATGCTCAAAAATGAAAGAATTCAGAAATTCCTGTGATGGAAAATGATTGTTAAAACTGAATGAGTTAGAATAAATGGATAAATTATATGATTAGAGAAAAACCATCAGAGATATTTTAAATGACTGGAAACGCTTGATAGACTCCTCCTTCTCCTCTTCTTCTTCTTCCTCCTCCTCTTCTTCTTCTTCTTCTTCTGAAGGTACCAAATTCTGTCTGGTGTTGGAAGCTAGGCAATGTCAGCCCTGGTTAGTAGTTGGATGGGAGACTGCCAGTGAATACTGAGTTTTGTAGTCTATATTTCAGAGGAAGGAACTGGCAAAACCATCTCTGAGTATTCCTTGCCTAAAAAACCCTATGAAATTCCTGAGGTGGGCATAAGGTGACAGGCAACTCGAAGGCAGAAACACACACATGCACTATCCAAAAACATAACAACTTCTGCTTTTCTAAGCTCTCCCTGAGACTAAAATGTCATGCCCATTTACCTGAAAGTAAGCCCCATTGAACTCAATGGCTTTTATGTTTGAGTAATATACATTGGCCAAAATCCTGTTGGTTAGTCACATCTAGAACAGACTCATTGACTCATTTGTTGAACAGTGAATCAACATATAGGTAAATCCAACTGATACATTAGGCCTACTCTAGTTCGGGCTAACAGTAGGATTTAGGCCACAGAATGAACTGTACAGAAGTTTTTGTCCATAGTAAACATTAAAATGTGTGCTCACCTTAAAACCTTTGAAACAATGTGAACCAAAATGCTGGTTCTTGTTCTATTCTAGGGGATCCAAGGTTCCCTTGATTTTATACTAGGACGCTCTCAAAGCATTCTGTACAAATTTAATTTGATATATGTACCCTGTCACAGTGTAAATTGCTGAACCAATAACATTGTTGTGATTCATGTGGAGAATATGCTCAAGTTACCCTTGGCAGAATTAAAAAAAAAAAACCCAAACCGACATCAGCTTTGGTCTGAAACCTCCTGAACACAGCAGGAACTAGCAATCTGTGATGCATTGTGCCCATATAGAGGGGAAAAGGTAGTAGCAGTTCTAATAGAATGAGAATAATGTATTCTTTTTCAAGCAGAGAAGAGAGATGGCAGGAGGCAGTTTGTGGAAATGAAGGCAAACAGAGAAATTCTTGAAAGTGAATCCACAGGTTGTTTCAGTACCGTGTACACTTGGGAGATCAGCTACATGTACAAAGTACTCCAGTGTGGTGTGATTAAAGGCTAGTTCACTTAACCATGTTTGCTGCTGATTACCTGTGTGAATGCTCCACAGAAGAAACCATGACAGAGAAAGAGAGAGGGAGAGGAAGAGGGGGAACTTTCCATGTTACCCAACACCAACACCACAGATATGATGTACTTCAGTAGAAGCAGACCACACATTCAGTTGCAAGTTCTCAAAGGTAATAATCACCACAAACTGGACATGAATTATTTAGTTTCACCTTATCCTGCCACAGTCCAGTCTCACATGGGCCCTTTTCGCATGGCAGTTTTCAAGCGAAAGGGCCCCTTGAGTGTCGTGTAAATGTCAGGAGTGGTCTGCATGATGCGCTCCCATTTCGGCCACGCTCAAGGCCGCAAGCGCAGCAAATATGCATTATCTTATTTTCGGCTTTTAGCCGAAAATAAGCCACGCTTGCACAAGGCTCAAGGGCCTGGGCCGCACTCACCTGCAGTGCAGAGCCTCTGGAGCCGGGCCGGTCGCGCGTCCTCTCCTCAGTGCAGCCTACAACTCCCAGGCTGCACTGCAGAAGGAAGGGGCGGGGCGCGGGCAGGGCTCTCGCACGAGCAGGAAGGAGCTGCGGAGCCCGAGCAGCAGGGAAGCAGGAGGCTTGCGAGAGCTTTGCTGCCCAGGTTTTTCATGCAAGGCCCACACTCCAGCAGCGTTAGAAGGTAAGCTGCGGAAAGGGCTATGGAGTTTGATTCAGGGTGCATCATTTTAAGAAGGATATAGATGCACTGGAAGATTCAAGGGAAACCCGAAAAGATGGTTAGCAGAATGGAAAATAAGTTCTATGAAAGTCTGAACAACAGAGATAGCATGTTCTATAAAGCAAAAAGGAGGACACATTCACTGACTGACTATTTCAAACCACCAATCGCTATGACTCTAACTTTACATACCCCTCCTATACAAGTTGTGGTAATGCATATTAGAAATATTCCTAACTTTCCTTGTATTTTGCCTTCCTTTTCCCTGTTTTCCTCATTCTCCAGCAGTTAGCTCATACACTCCACCAAGCCACCCTGTTCCATTGCCTCTACATGGCCAGAGAATCCCTCACTCGCCTTGCTTGGCCACCTCCTCCTCCCCCTCTAGATCTGGGTCCCTTCTCCTCACCACCCTGAGTTGCACTTTCTCTCCCAATGGGCCTTTCCACCCTACACTGTTATAGTGCTATTATTCCACTTCCAACATCCTGTGGAATTCTGGAGTTTGTAGTTTACTGAGGCCAGAGAGCTCTCTTGCTAAGAATTCTAAATGCCCCTCCCTAAGACTGCAAACCCCAGGATTCCATAGGATGTTGAAAGTGGAATAATAGCACTATAACAGTGTAGGGTGGAAAGGCCCAATCTCTTTCTCTCTCTAAACTGTGAATACTCTGCTGGACCACCTTCCATCCCCTCCCTCAGGCCCTTTCCACAGCTTACCTTTTTGCAGAACTAGGGTGCGGGGATTGCGTGAGCAGCCTCCTGCAAGAGGCTCTCGCATCCCAGTTCCTTCAGCTCTGCAAGAGCTGCCTGCTCCTGAGCAGGCAGCGCAAGAGCCCCACCTCTTCCTTCTGCAGTGCAGCCTGGGAGTTTCCCAGGCTGCGCTGGGGCAGGAAGTGTGACCGCCGTGGCTCCGGAGGCTCCGCACGCATGGTAAGTGTGCGCGGGGCCCTGGAGCAATGTGCAATCACGCACCATTTTCAGCTGAAAGCCAAAAATGTAAAAGCGAGCGAGAGGTGCCTGCCCTACCCTGAAGCATCACACGATGTGTGCGTGCATTGTGCAGATCATTCGTCACAATCACTTGACACTCCAGGCGCCTTTTTGCATGGCAAATGCTGTGTGAAAAGGGCCCAAGAGGTGTGCAGTTGTGAGTGAACTCTTCAAATACCTAAGCGGTTTCACAAGGAAGAAAGTAAAAACTGTTGTGTTTTCTTGCACAAAACCAATGTTTCTGCTAAAACAGTGCAAGAACAACGACTGGATTTCAGTTTAAGTCTTGTGCCTTTGTAAGTCAACATATGTCTGTGGGAAATAGAACAGAACAATTTTGCTATAGCCATATTCCACAAGGGACTTGCTACTGCTCTGGCTAGTCCGGGCTTTGGGGATATAAAAGATATCTTTTGATATCGATAATTCAGCTTCACATATCCCTTCCACGTGCTTGCGAGGCCCCCGGACAAGCACGTATACAGGCTCGGCCGATTATCGCCGTAATATTCCTAGACAATACAGGCAGGCCAGAAAATAGCCGACTCGCCACTTGAGGAGACCTCAAGGCAAGTACTCCATTAGGTATGCACGCAACCTACAAAGGATTCTCTGCCCTGCGCTGGCAACTTGATGATCGAGCTATACAATGCTCAAGTATTCAGCATTTGCATACCGGCTACTCTATTGATAAATTTGGCTCTAATTCAATCATTCAAATTCTGACCTTTCGGAGGCTTTGTCTCCAACTCCAAATCTATTGTTTTCCCCTAAGTCCGACCTAGTCTGCAGTCACAATTCTCCTTATAAAAACCCTTGATTCCGAGACCTTCCTCGGATCGCTCCCGAGTTCCAGACCGCCTTGCTGCCACTTCGCTTGGCGAGCTTCCCCTCAGCTCCACGTGCTGAGATACATCAAACCCCAGCTTCGCTCTCCATTTTCTTCTGGACTTCAGGACAGCTTTCGTATCACCCGAACCAACTCTCCCTCTAAAAATCCCACTATCTTACTCACATCTTTATTTTCCTTAGTTATCTGTGTGTTTGAGTTGCATACATTGTGTGTCTGTATTTAATAAAGACTATTCATTATTTTCCAACCGGTTTGCTTCTTGACTTGGCCTGACCCCGTAGACACTGGGTTGCAAGATCTTGCTAAGTTACCCTGCCTCTCGTATTGCCAACTTGTGCTCTGAACTAATTTCCCCAGCTTATAGCAATTTGGTGTCCCTCCTGGGACCCCCAGAAAACAGGGTAACAGACTGCTGTGATGTTACTATGTCGGCAAGCTGGGAATTGAACTCTGTGCATTGGGACCAATGAACCTCAGGCAGTGTTGCCCATTGGGCACTCCTGATGCACTTCAGGACACCAGTTAGGGAGTGTGAATGCACAACTATAAAGTCCAATGTACACTGGGATGAGATGCTCTTGCTGCTACCCTGATATAAATCTTTGCAATCTACTAGGAGAGTTCCATAGTGACTCTGCTACGTAGTTCAAGTTACACAATGTCAACTGTGATGTAGAACTGTGGCCATTTTTTTCGCTACGGATGAAATTTCCACAAAAAGTTCCTAAATGTGGAAAATACAGTATGCAAGTTTCTTACAGTCTTGCCCAGCAGAGCAAAAACTTTTGAAATGGCTCAGTCTTACCTATGAGAATGAAATAAGTGACAATTATATGCCTAGTTTGGAATACATCCAAAAATTTGAGCATGGATTAGGAGTGGGGAAATGTGACAGTTTTCTTTTTTTCTGCATTTGATTTCCAAATGCCTGTGAATAAAATTTGCAAATGTTGTTACATTCTTCTAAAACAAACAAAAACAAAATTATCCCCTCCATCCCTTTTCACAGGTCACGTTGAAGAACAGCTCATCCTAGCATGGAGAGGAGATGTTGCATATGCTTGTTGCACACACTCCTCCAAATTCCACAAATGAAAACTGGACACATGTGGCCAAGCAACATCAGTGAGTGGTCAAGATGGCAAAATTTATTAATGAGAAACTACACAAAAGCTTGGAGAGCTGCAGCCATTTGCTTTCGCAGGGAACGGCAAGTTTCCACCCTTTCTTCTTCTCCCCTCCTTGCTGAGTTCTTTGAGTGCATACTGCTTTTGCACACTGAACTCAATTTGCAGCAATAGAAGTGGAACAAATGGGGAAAGTGGGAGAAGGAGAGGAGCACTGGAACATTTTAAAAGCAGTTCAAAAATTGGGATGACAGAGGATTAATCGGGGATGTCTTGGCCAAATTGAGCCAGTTGAAGGGTGTGCTGTCACGTAAACATTAGAGATGAAGAAAAGAGGAAAAGGGATGTGGCAACCCCTATTTTCCACTATACAGCTAGATTAATAAAAAGGGATTCAAAACCATAGTTTAGTCCTAGCTGGATCCATTGTAAAATATTAGGTCAACACAAAGGTAAATCTCATGGTTTTCCATGAGTTTACTGTAACAGAAACTGCAAGAGGATTTAGGCACATACTTTTAAGGGCTAAGTACACAAAGCACCAAGCCCAAATGTTTGAATCTCTGTCAGTGTTGACTCCTTTCACATTTGATTTTTTGAAATCCCAAGGCCTTTCCATCTCAGATATGGAAAGGAAATATTTCAATTTTTGCAGGTTCTTATTTAAAAATGAGCTGAAACGAAATTTTCTAGCTTTGATATGAATTTTACATAGCATAATTAAAATTCATTTTAGCCCCCAACTCACAAAAACAAAAAAACAAAAAAACAAAAAAAACAAAAACAAAACAAAAACAAAAACAAAACACCACCCAAAAATACCATCCCAACTTTTTCTGTGAACATCTATAATTCTGGCCATTTCTGCGCTATATTGTTATACTGCTATTATTCCACTTTCAGCATCCTATGGAATCTTGGGGTTTGCAGTTTAGGGAGGGGCATTTAGAATTCTCAACCAGAGAACCCCTTGGTCTCAGTAAACTACAAACCCCAGAATTCCACAGGATGTTGAAAATGGAATAATAGCACTATAACTGTGTAGGACGGCCTCTGACTCTGCAGAAAAGGTCTATGGTAGCAAGACACCCAGCCACCCACTATTATGTTTGTAAAAGTTAAAAAAAAAAACAAAACAAAACAAGACAAATTACTAATTCAAGGAAGGCAATGGGGTGAGGTAATAGACACTTACTAACATATCCAGCATTCAATTAAAGTTTAGTGCTAGCAATCAGCAATGATCCTGCTAACCAAGCACTTGGTCTGTGTTTCTTTTCATATGTTGCTTTGTTTCCTCTGCCCTTCTTACCCAACTGTATTTCCAATTCCAGGATTGCTGAACCAATATCATTTTGAGCAATGGTCTTTAAAAATGATTTGATCCATGGGCAAGCTTCTATCATGAAGGGGAATTCTGGTTTAGAAGGACAGAGCATCTCTACAACGGTAACCCATGTAGGAAAATATTTGCATCTTTCTGCCTATCCCCTGTTTACTGACAGATGTTTGGTAACAGCAGCCATCACTGGTGGGAAGAGGTTGTGTCAAGATAAGTTATCCTAGGGGGCTATTAGTCTCTGATCCGAGATATGCCAGGAGGAAGTGGGGAAAAAATGAAGGCAGTCATAAGTGCTGGCATTGGAACCATTTATCACCCACTGCTGCGTGTGGAATAAAAGGATTCACTTTGAAGACAGTCTATTATCGGCTTCTCGCTGGCTTCATGCTGTCATCTGTTTTTTCCCTTTTTCTTTTTCTTTTCAGAAGTCAATAAATTTAGGAAGGCCACATTTGGAGTGTAAGTACTGTTAGACTTCTAAGTTTATATATTGCTCTTTTATTTACAGCTGCTCTGCCCATTTTTCAAGAAGAGAATAGCTCATGCATTTGGGTGGATGGAGCTACTTTTCACTCCCAAATCTGCTTTCTTTTCAGTTTCCTTTTCTTTTCTCTAACACCACAGGTTATGTGTGTGTGTGTGTGCGCGCGCGTGCATGTGTGGGAGAAATATCTGGAATTCTGTTGGTGATGTACTTATGCACAACTTCAGGTTAAATTAGTACATATATTTTTTGTATGTGGCACAAGGAGATATTCACTACCTCCTTGTCGGATGTCCAAACAGCCCCTCCTAAAGCGGCTTTGTTGCAGTTGTTTATTGGCCTGGACAGGGAGGGAAGGAGTGGGAGACAACAAAACAATATCCATTCAGGCTATGTTTTTGTAGTCGAGGGAAGAGAACTCAGGTTGTTCTGTGGGATTTCCAGAGAACGGATAGAGATCTGAAAGGGCAACCTCAGTTTCTTCCACTGGCTGCAGAACTGCAACCAGGTTTCTTAGACTGCTTCTCCTTCACCCTTTAAACAGCTATGGCAAAGAACCCAAGGGCTTGAAAGCTGCCTCCCAAAGGTGGGAGCAGTGGAACAATGTTCTGCATGCCCTGATAAAGGATATCAGTGAAACAACCATGCACAAATGCTATATTGTGGGGATGTAATTCATATTCATTGGTGGTGGTGGGGGATGCCCTTCACACATGGAGACTTTGGCCATTTCCACACTACAGTGTTGTAGTGCTATTATTCCACTTTCAACATCCTGTGGAATGCTGGGCTTGTAGTTTACTGAGGCCAAAGAGCTCTCTGGCTCAGAATTCTAAATGCCCCTTCCTAAACTGCAAACTACACTGTTATAGTGCTATTATTCCACCTTCAACATTCTATGGAATCCTGGGGTTTGCAGTTTAGAGAGGTACATTTAGAATTCTCAGCCAGACAGCTTTTTGGCTTCAGTAAACTATAAAACTCAGATTTCCACAGACTGTTGAAAGTGGAATAATAACACTATAACAGTGTAGGGTGGAAAGGCCCCAGGATTCCGTAGGATGTTAACAGTGGAATAATAGCGCTATAACAGTGTAGTGTGGAAATCGCCATTGTGTTGCAAAACAGCCAGCAACAAGAGATTTTTGCCTCCTCTGCAAGGCTGAAATCAGGAGTACTTTTTCCATCTTGTTACCCCACAGTCTATGCAAGAAGCCTCTGTACAAAACTAGTCTCTTCCTCTTTGCATTCTGTCTCATGTTGTCAATTCTGTTACTTTTTTGTCATTGTCACTGATACTAGATTCAGCACAATGCTGTGACATATACACGCAACAAGCATCCAAGCATGTATAGGGCACCTTGGCTAGTAAATGTGGTTCTTTGAGACCAAAAATGGGAATAAAAATGCCCACTAATAATGTCACCATCTTGCATGTATACACTAGCACTAGTTCTTCAGAGCAGTGCTACTTATAATGGTGATCCCTGGGCTGATGCTGGTCAGTAAGCCATTTGCTGCAAGTTGAGTTGTAGCCAATGGGAAGAAATATGGTACCAGTCCCCAGAACATTGGGAGAATATGCTGGTCCCCCTCATAAGATAGCAGGAGAACCACTGCTTTAGAGTCAGTATCTGGAAAGTTTCGTCTTCTGTTCTGCCTTTGGAAAAGATAGACTGCATTGCTATCAGACAATTAATTTTGCTGTTGTTCCAGCCAACAAGGGGGATGTTTCGGTGTAACTGATAATGTCCCTATTCTTGCTGCAATAAGATTTGCAGAGAAGGAACAGCAAGTCGAAAGTATGTGTTTTCGACTCGAATGAGCTGCTGCCAATAACTTTAGCAATGTGAACTTCCAAGATCTAACACACAACATAAACTAGCAAGCTAAAATGATGTGACCTGAAAAAGGGTCTTGTTTGATTTCAATAACATTAAAAACAAATGCTGGCATTGCCAACTAGTCTGGTTTTATGTGTGTTATGTGTATATTTACTGCTCTGATTTGTACAGATTAACTTGATTTTTTTTTCTTGCGTGTAAATAATCTCTACACAGGAAAATCTCCCTCCTTCACAATGTCTCTGTGTTGAACTGGAAAAGGAAAAGAAATTATAATAGGGTTTCCCTGAATATGGTTACAGCGTTCCATGCAGTCCAAAAGTTTGTGCAATCATGGTTCCTGGCCTGAGGTCATGTAGGGAATTGTAACTGTATTCAGACAAAAACATTAACAGTCTATCTTCTCAGCAGGGACTACATTCTGTCATGTTTCTACATCAGCTTCTGTTTTTAATGTTTGCATCAGTAACCAAAGGCCACTTAGATCTGGGAAAGACAGAATAGCTTTTGCCTGGTGCTTAGAAGATAGCAAAGTAGGTTCCAGGACAGCAAATTGTTAAACCCAACTAGCAAGAAAACCCTTTGAACCAACTACTGAATGGTAAACTGACACATAGGCCATTTCTGCCCTACACTGTTATAGTGCTCTTATTCCACTTTCCACATCCTATGGAATCCTGGGGTTTTCAGTTTAGGGAGAGGCATTTAGAATTCTCAGCCAGAGAACTCTTTGGCCTCAGTAAACTACAAACCCCAGAATTCCACAGGATGTTGAAAGTGGAATAATAGCACTATAGTGTAGGGCAGATATGGCCATACTGGAGAAAGACTGACCTGCTGGATACAAAGCATGTGTTCTCTACAGCTGAGTGATGGTCTTAAACAGCTACAAAGCAAGCCTGTTTGGATCTTGAAGAATGTCAGGACTTTAGTGACATATTTCATTTGTTTCCTCCCTTTGCCTCAGCCTTATACACCTTATCTTAAATTAAAGGTGCCCATTAAGTGTTCCTTCAATGTCAGAGGAATGCACAGATGGAGCTCTGTTGTGGACATAGTTGGGTGCCAGGTAATTTAAGTATTCAGCAAACCATAAATTCCAGACTGATAGTGCCGTGGGCACTTAGGGCCTTTGCTTCTGTTCCACAGAAGAAAGCATAATATTAATTTAGGCAGGGAGCTAGGCCCAACATACGGCTTTCTCCACCCCATTCATTTTTGAGTTGCTACACCATTTATTATCCTCTGCGTTCGCATTCTGCCTCATCCTGTCTATTCTACTACTTTTTTGTCATTGCTGCTCATACCAGATTGAATACAATGCCACGAGATGTACACAGGACAAGCATCTGTGCATATAGAACACCTTGGCAGGCAAACATTGCTCTTTGCAAGCCAAAAATGGGGATAAAGAGGCTTAAGCTTTGATGCTTGGGTTACTCTGTGTCAAAAACTGGGGTGGGTGGAGGAGCCAGGTGCTGCATCGTATTACTAGAGGTACAGCATCATCAACTGAGGTCATATTTTCAACACAAAGCACTCATCACAAGGAATCATAGGGCAGCAATTGCAATAAAAGAATTATGGCATTGGTGCACTTAATAGATTCAGCAGCATTTTTCTATGGCCCGTTTCGCACGGCATCTGCCATGCGAAAGTGGGCCTGGAGCCCCGTGCAATTGCAAGGAGCGATCTGCATGACACCCTTGCAATCACACAAGGCTCTAGGGGCCGGCAGGCAATGATCGTGCACCTTTGCATTTTCAGCCTTCAGCTGAAAATGCTGCATGATCACGCATTGCTACCGGGCCCCAGGCGCACTTACCTGGCGTGCGGAGCCTTGGGAGCAGGGCCAGTCACGCTCATACCCTTTCCGCACGTTACCTTATCGCAGAGGTGGGGGGTGCCGTTCGTGGAAGCAGGCTCTTGCGTGAGGCGCTCTCTTCGCTGCTCCTTCATCCCGCAGCTGGCTTCCTGGTCTCGCAACCATCGCGTGAGCGCCCCACCCCTTCCTTCCGCAGTGCAGCCTGGGAGCTGTAGGCTGCACTGGGGGAGGAAGCGCGACCGGCGCGCCTGGGACGTCGTACCTCAGGGCAGGTAAGTGCGCATGGGCCCCGGGAGCCTTGCACGACCGCGCAGCTTTTTCGGCTTGAAGCCAAAAATAAAAAACTGCGTGTGCGGTTCGCATTAGGCTCGTGAGTGTCGTGTAAATGGGAGTGCGTTGTACGGACCACCGCTCCCATTTACGCGACGCTCAAGGGGCCCTCTCGCAAAAGAAACTGCATGCGAAAAGGGCCTCAGTGCAGCCTGGGAAGGTCCCAGGCTGCACTGCGAAAGGAAGAGGCGGGGCTCTTGCACGAGCAGGAAGCTTGTGTGGAGCTGAAGAAGCAGGGAAGGGAGAGCCTTTCGGTAGAGGCTGCTCAGGTGATCTTTGCACCCCAGTGCTGGAACAAGGTAAGATGCGGAAAGCGCCTATGTTATGTTTTGTACTTAGAGAGCCAGGGCGTTGTAGAGGTTTGGGTGTTGGACTAGGACTCTGGAGACCAGTGTTCAAGTCTTTGCTCAGACACAGAAACCCACTGGGTGACCTTGGGCAAGTCATACTTTCTCAGCTTCAGAGGAAGGCAATGGCAAACCCCTTCTGAACAAATTTTGCAAAGAAACCCTCATGATAGGTTCACCTTAGGGTCACCATCAGTCAGGAATGACTTGAAGGCAGACAACAACAAAATCTTAAGGGACATAGATGTAGATTTTTCTGTTTGTGGAATGTGCACACCTTCTCCTACCTTAACAATCAGGCCATTTCTGCACTACACTGTTTTAGTGCTATTACTCCACTTTCCACATCCTATGGAATCCTGGGGTTTGCCATTTAGGGAGGGGCATTCAGAATTCTCAGCCAGAGAGCTCTTTGGCCTCAGCAAAACACAAACCCCAGAATTCCACAGGATGTTGAAGGTGGAATAATAGCACCATAACAGTGTAGTGTGGAAATGGCCATTGTGTTGCAAAATAGCCAGCCACAAGTAAATTTTGCCTCCTCTGCAAGATTGAAATCAGGAGCATTTTCCCCCTCTTTAGTTACCCCACAGTCTGTGCAATATGCCTCCATACAAAACTAGTCTCTTCTCTAGGGGTGGGACGAATAGAGAATTTTCTGAATCCAAATCTGGATTCGAACCCCTGGAAGCTTCTGGGAATCCACGAATCTCATGAATGTTGAATCTTTGAATCCTTTTTTTAAAAAAGGGTTTAAAAAGCAAAGGAAAGAAGGATAATCTTGGACAAGACACATTCTCTCAGCCCCAGCAAAAGCTTAGGCAAAGGCAAACCTCCGTCTGAAGAAATCTGTCCAGGACAATAGTCATAGTTTTGCCTTAGGATGTCCGCAGATTGAAAATGACATGAAGGCCCTTTGTACACAGGCAGGATAATGTGGATTAATCCCACATTTTCCTGCCTGTGTAAACAGGGCCACATACTACAGTATAAAGATAATCCAGGTCAAAACTGGATTTTCTCTGCATAGCTCCTTATGGCATGCTGGGGTTCGTAGTTTGATGATGCAGCAGCACACTTTGGCAGAGAAGGCTGTGACACCTTGTAAAACTACAAACCCTCGAATTATGTCTGAAAGAGCTTTGCAAGGGAGCTATGCAAAGGAATCTTTCAGCTGTCCTTGAAATCTCAAGCCTGTAGCTTCCAGTCAAGTACTGAACTTAAATATGAAATGTTCAATTGAAATATCTTAGAATACAACCCCAGATGTAATTTCTGAAATTGTTAGCAAAGGCCATTATTACTCCAAGGGAAAAACTCACCTACTTACCATGTCCCCTTGTGTGTCTGGTCTCCCAGATTTTTAGGTGTTCTGGTCTCCCAGGTTTTCAGGCATCCTGATCTCCAACTATTTGGTTGGTGGATTTGAAAGATTCGGTTTGCCTATTTTGGCACAGGGATTCGGATTCATGAATCTCGAATCCTTGTCCAAGATTTGAGGATTCGGCTGGCCCATCCCTACTCTTCTCCATCGCATTTTGTCGCATACTGTCAATTCTGTTACTTTTTTGTTGTTGTCAATGATACCAGATTCAGCACAATGCTGTGACATACATACACACAACAAGCATCCAAGCATCCAGCCTTTCAGGCCCCTCCCTAAACTGCAAACCCCAGGATTCCATAGGATGTTGAAAGTGGAATAATAGCACTATAACAGTCTAGTGTGGAAATGGCCCAGGTCAGCTGCTCTTTCCAGGTTTTTTCATGCTGGTGGATTTGGACCAGAAATTAATATGCAAATATTATGCATTTTCCAACAAGGCATGCTAATACAGAGCCACTTGAATGCATTTCTGCATGCAAAAAGGGGCTTTCTCTCTCTTCTCTTTTTATATGCATTTCTTCCATTATCCTTCATTGCTTTCAAAAGTAAGGCCATGGTTGGTATCCTGTTCATCAGTTACAAGTCTGATTTATGACTTACAGGAGGAGGGCTAGATATACCATCAGCCTCTCCAACCACTCTCTGTCAACTCAAAAATGGCCATAATGGGGGTGGAGGCTGTGCAGCTTAAAGGGAAGATTTTTGGGAATTAGGACTGGGAGATGTAGCAATGAGACATAGCGATGTCCCTGCAGCTATATTTCTCCTGATGATCTTGGTCAATATTTTCCACAGACGTATACATAAGCACCTCTGTAAATTTTTAGAGCAAAGAGTATTCCTCTCACTTGGCCACAGATTTCATTGAGATGAGGCAGTCTGGTATCACAAGGATGTCACCCCTCTGGGGTTTTATAAGTGGATTTAATGGTGGTTTTTACCAGCATCAAGGTAGCTTAAAAAAAAAGTAAAGCAGATGTAGTTAAAAATTCACATCATACAAAATTAAAAAGCAATTTCACTATCAAAAAATTAAACCAGGGAAAAACATCAAAATAACAACAAAAACAAATAAAAGTCCAGAATAAAAAAAGTCCAGAAAAAAAATTAAATTCCCAAAGGTCTGCTGGAATAAAAAGGTCTTCGTTAGCAAAGAGGCGAGCAATCTAACCTCTCTGGAAAGCCATTTCCAGAACCTGGAAGCAGCCACGAAGAAGGTCCCCTCCCATAGTTCCCACCAAGTATGTTTGTTAGGATGATTGGACAAAGAAGCAGGCCTCCACACAAGATCTCAAAACACAGGCAGGTTCATATGGGAGAAGATGCATGTTCAGATAACCTGATTCCTTGCCATTAGCAAGCATGCTGCGTAGAAAACGGTTATCAAGCCTTCGTTATGTGCTAGGATAGCACATTGTTCAGCACTTTCCCCTTATCACCTTCCTTTCCCTGAAGTGCTTTCAAAACAAACCAACAAACCAACAAGCATCTAAGAAGCAGAGTGTCAGAAAAAAGGCACCACTTTCCTCCACTCCAATTAGAAAGGAAGACTGGCAGAGTTCATCTTAGTCCACCTCTCAACAAACCTCAGCAAACAGTGCGTTCTTTGACAGCAGAGCACACAGCAATGAAGAGGTACAAGTGGACATAGGAAACACCTATTCATTTTGTCTTTTGCTCTCTCTCTCTCTCTCTCTCTCGTGACACATTAGCAATAGTATTTAAGGATCCTTCCCCTGTAAAATTAGTGATATAGTTACAAATGGTACAAGTCAGTGAGAAGGTGCTCCATGGAATACAGACTGAAACAATGGCCATTTCTGCACGGGGTATTTGAAACGGTGCAGTCTGTCCTCCAGGGAGGACGTCTGCACCTGGGAGTGGACTGGGTGTGGACTACTTAATGTAGATCCGCACCTCAGCCAGCTCCGGAACGACCCCAAGTGGTCGTCCAGCGTGCTTTTGAAAGACCGGAAAAATCAGGTCTTTCAAAAGCACGGAGCGCGCCACTGCAAGCCTGCTCCCTTGTCCAGATTCGCAGGCTCGCACCGATGTGAGCCTGTGATCTGCCGGGGGTGGGCTTTTGTCTGGTGAGCTTAAGCGGTTGGTCAAGACCCTCGACCAACCGGAAGCTGCCATTTTCGACGCCGGAGCAGTGCAGAGCAACGAGCACGCACTGCTCCGGAGCTGCCTGGACTGGACCGGGGAGCCAGAAGATCAGGTAAATAGCAGTGCGGGGCAATTCCCTCGCCCCATGCGGAAATGGCCAACAGCTTCTCAGATAGTAGAATTGTTTCTGGTAGCCTGCAGTTGAACAGAAAGCCGCATACCCCGCAACTGTTCCAATTTGTCAGGAACAGTCCTGATTATACCTCTATCCCACTTTTTCATCTGCTTTTAAAATGTTCCAGTTTCTCTCTCTTACTACTGCTTTCAGTCCTTCTTCTGGCTTATTTAAAATTGCTGCAAACTGAATTCGAAGTACAAAACTTAATTAACTCAGTGGGGAGAGAGGAGAGGAGAGGGTAGAATCTTGACCTTCCCTGTAGATTCAGGCAAAAGCAACCTGCTGCCGCCTCTCCTAGCTTGTGCGTTCTTCCTCATTAATATCTTTTACCATCTTGACCACACTTTGGCCATTTCCATATTACACTATTATAGTGCTATTATTCCACTTTCAGCTTCCAATGGAATCCTGGGGTTTATAGTTTAGGGAGGAACATTTAGAATTCTCAGCCAGAGAGCTCTTTGGTCTCAGTAAACTACAAACCGGAGAATGTTGAAAGTGGAATAATAGCACTATAGCCGTGTGGTGCGGAAAGGCGTTTAGTCTTCATTTGTGAAATAATGAAGAGCATGCAGCTCTGTGGCAGTGTGCACGTAATGAACAAGAGCCCATTGAGCAGAACAGAAGTTGGAAAGACTGTGTTAAAGTACAGAAATTAAGCCTTAATCAGGAGGGGAAGATATTATGAGGACTTTCTAATGAGGCTGATTATATTGTCAAGGACTAAAAGGTTTTAGACATGCTGACAGATAGAACCAAAAGCCTGAGAAGAATGAGAGGAAAGGGATGGGAAGTAGAAATGGACAAAAGAAGCAGAGATGCCATGAACAGCTATGTAGGAAGCCTTGAACAAAGAAGTGGTGGATGGATGGGGAGAGAGAGAGAAAGAGAGAGACCTTTAAGTGGGAGTGGACTAAAGTTTTGCTGACCAGAACATGCCTTAAAAATGAAAGGCAAGCAACAGAGAGAGGGGGCAAAACTTAGGGTATATGCACCAGTTATGAAGTCCCAGCACATTCTCTGAGACCACGAGACTCACAATTCAATGTCCCCTTACAACAGGAACCCTCTCCTTTGAGAAAGCTATTTTTATCTGAAAATGTCTTGTTAAATTACATGAGATTTCCTTGGCTTTTAATTAATTCTTACCTAGAGTTCCTGTCTCGGCCTCCCGACTCTAATTTTCTGTTATTTACTCTGCTATCTAA
Source organism: Cyclura pinguis (assembly GCA_030412105.1). Taxonomy (NCBI): domain Eukaryota; kingdom Metazoa; phylum Chordata; class Lepidosauria; order Squamata; family Iguanidae; genus Cyclura; species Cyclura pinguis. The sequence continues at coordinate 123,719,031 of CM059604.1, read as the reverse complement.
TGCCTCTTGTTTCCCTCATGTAGAGAAGGAAGCCCACCTATCTTACTTTCATTAACAGTACTGTAATGAATACTAGGTGCTGAAGGCTATTATTTCAGAACTGGCAATACTGCCTCTGAACACTCCGTGCCTAAGAAAATTCAACAAAATTCATTGAAGTCAACAGGTGACTTGAAGCCTCCCCATCTCACCCCACACAATACCCTTTGAAGGCATTTCCCAACAGTGCATTTCATGACTTCTGGGCCAGTTTCAGCCTCTGGTTGCTTACTCTCATACCCTAGTATGGTGGGTGGAGAAGGAGGGAATGTAGGCTGGCTTCCATGGTTTAGGCCATTTCTGAACTACACTGTTATAGTGCTATGATTCCACTTTCAACATCCTGTGGAATTCTGGGGTTTGTAATTTACTGAGGCCAAAGAGTTCTCTGGCTGAGAATTCTAAATGTCCCTCCCTAAATGGCAAACCCCGGGATTCCATAGCATGTTGAAAGTGGAATAATAACACTAGAACAGTATAGTGTGGAAATAGCCTTACCCACTGCCACATGCATTATCAATGGTGTTTCTTGGTTTTCTTGGTAACAGAGAAGCTACCCTTGGTACAATCCTTTAAACAGAGAAGATGGCTGTTCCTCAGGAGATAACAGAAGAAGAGATAGTATTCAGATTCCAAAGGACTTATGACTTTGGGAGATTTAATATAAATTACTGAGACAATTGCTCTTTAATCCTTTTAATATATTTCTGTTTCATTAATCTAGGCACGCTGATCTTATCAGCAGACCGTCTATTACTGCTCTGAAAAGCCATTTTTTCCTGCCAGCCGAGGATGCACTGCTGATATCAAACTCCACTTTACACCTTGGACTTGTTTGTTTGCCTGCTTAAGTTAGCCAGTTAACCTGCTCAGTATCAGCATGCAATCACTGTGCCGTAGGTGACAAAATACATTATTCCTTCCTGTTATTCTCAACTTCCTGTCTCCATTACCAAACTCTCCCTCTCTCTTGCTTCACATCCCACATGCTCATTACTCATTCTCAATTATGATACAGATTTCCTCTTAGACTTTAATTACTTCTTGCACTTAAAAAAGATAAATTGATTTTCTTATTAACCCTCTGACATCTCATTAAGGTCACCAAGTAGGACAATGATAGCTCTTTTGGAGGGGAGGGGGAGTGTCCTATCAATGTATGGTCCAGAGTGTGGCTCAGCTACAGTCTTGTATCAAGGCAAAGAGTATCTTGGTTTTTGCTCGTTGTACCTTATTCCATATGACTTCATTTAGGGCTTAGTTGAGAGTTGACAGGTATTTCTTAAAGGTAGGTCTGAGACCATCAAAGTACCATGTACAGATAGGCAAACTGACCTCTTTCTGGGCTCCACAGGGCCAACTATAAGCCCTGGTGGTTGCCGCTCTCAATGGCTTCAGTTCTCCCTCTCCACCTGACCTTAGCCAGCAATTGCAGTCCCTTCCTTAGGGTTTTGCTGTCCACTTGGCAAAACCAGTACTTGTTAGGGTAAACAGACGCACATTTACTTTTTTAAAAAAATATTTCTTTATTGAGTTACAGTATAATTAATATAAAAATAATACCCAAAAGGAAAGTGAGAATAAATATGGATTATCAACAGTTATAAATCATATATTTGCAAACCATTACTTTCTTTTACACACGTGTACTGACTGTCAAAAAGAAAAAAAGGAGAGAGTTCTTCATATCTAAATAACATTTACACTTTTATCTGTCCATGTCCTCTCAGAACTTCCTCCTACCTATTTCTTGGGTGTTTGTGTATGATGATTTTCAAAACCTTCACTAATGCTTTTTGTGCGTGGATATCCACTATTCTTATTTTATCAAATAAACAGACACACATTTACATCTGTTATTGTTGAGTCCTTTACATGCAGCTCTAATGCCTGTTTGCACGTTTTCAACTGGATTTGGCCCCAATTTCTATTTGATCTATTAGCCTTTTAAAATACGAACCTTAGCACACACTTATTTTTTAAGTAACATCCTGTAAGGCTTACAAAGTCTTTGGATACTTGAGGTGAGATGTGTGTCTTCTTGGGAGGTGTGAAACAAGTCTGATGAGGTGGGAAAATGTTGTTTTCATTGAGATTGTGGAATCTAATGTATTTTTTTTTTTGTATTACTAGATAATCAAGAGGGTTAGCTTATTTTATTAATTTATTTAGGTGGAGAAAATGCAAACCCGTGTTCATCTGGTGAGGCCTGCACAGTGGCTTAGGTAAGAGCAATAGATGTAATCACAAACCATTTGAACTGTTGAAAAGTATGTGTGTCTTTTATGTAGCTTTTTTTAAAGAGGTGGTGATCCTGACCAGTGGTTGTTACTGCTTCTCTTCTTCACAGGGAAATTGGTTCTAATGGCATCTGTGGTGGGAAGGAGGGGCTGAATCCCAGCTGATAAAGGAACAGCAGGAGGACATGGCAGTCTTTGCAGCTGATCCGCATTCCTTAGCAATGAATGCTGTTGTTGCACATCTTCAGGTTGACTCTGACTTATAGCAACCTGAATCATAGGGTTTTCTTGGCAAGACTGATTCAGAAGAAGTTTTCCATTGCCTCCCTGGCCCTTTTTGCATGGCATTCATCATGCAAAAGGACCTCTGGAGAGTCGCACAATTGTGAGGAGCATTACAGATGACATCCTCGCAATTGTGTGATACTGCTGAGGCCAGCAGGGGCCAATTGCATACTATCTCATTTTCGGCTTTTAGTCAAAAATGGTGCGCGATCGCGTATTGCTTCAGGCCCCACACACACTTACCTTGTGTGTGGCTCCTCCAGAGCCTCAGCTCTCATGCTTCCTCCCCCCGTGCAGCCTGGGAAAATACCCGGCTGTGCTGCGGAAGGAAGAGGTAGAGCCCTCATGCTGCGTGCTGGCTGGGAGGCACCTCCTGCGGAGCAGAAGCAGTAGGGACACGGGAGCCTCACGGAAGAGGCTGCTTGCGTGATCCCCGTGCAACCGCACCGAACGCAGGTAAGTTGCGGAAGGGGCCCCTCTTGAGATGAGAGAACGTGACTTGCACAAAGTCACCCAGTAAGTTTCCATGGCTGAGTGGGTATTCAAATCCTGGTCTCCCAGAGACCTAGTCCAATGCTCAAATGACTATGCTATACTGGCTCTAGGGACCCAAAGCACCTCTTAATTTGTTTGCTGTCAGTTTCTTTTCCAAAATGACGGAAAAAGGCTTCAATGGTCTTCTGTTCAGTGGCAGGGGTTCATCCCCCTCTTCTTCTTCCATGTGGTGCTTTGTTTCCTGTTGATGTGGGCATGAAATCACTGATTCCTCTTCAGGATATTTTACTATGTCCTTTAAGTGGGGGGTGGGGTGGGGTAGAATTAATGATAAACAGCCCCTCTTACTGCTTCAGCACCAGTTTCTTTCCTGGGATGGTGGAAGCACTTTAATTACTGATCGCCTTTCATTTCTCCCTCTCTCCCTCTCTCCGTCTCTCCGTCTCTCTCTCTCTCTCTCTCTCTCTCTCAAATACTGAATACTGAAACAGTGGCCTTTTTTGCATGGCATTTTACATGCAAAAGGGCTCCTTGAGCGTTGCGCAAATATGAAGAGTGGTCCACATGACACACTCACATTTGCGCGATGCTCCAGGGCCTGGCAGGCACCTCTCGCACACTCTTTCATTTTTGGCTTTAAACTGAAAATGGTGCTCGGTCATGCATTGCTCCCAGGCCCCGTGCGCACTTACCTTGCGTGTGGAGCCTCGGGAGCCAGGCCAGTTGCGCTTCCTGTCTCAGTGCAGCCTGGGAAGGTCCCAGGCTGCCCTGTGAAAGGAAGAGGCGGGGCTCTCGCTCGAGTAGGAAGCTCGTGCAGAGCTGAAGAAACCTGGACACAAGGGCCTCTCACAAGAGGCTGCTCATGCAAGCGCCGCACCCCAGCATTGAGAAAAGGTAGGATGCGGAAAGGGCCAGTGTTTGTTGTAGCTCTATACATTGTTCTAGCTCCCTAGAAAGCTATTGGCTGTCTCTAGTCTAGGAGACATATATGAGTCTATTGTTATGTGAAGGTGAGAGATAGCATTTAATCACTGAAAGAGCAAAGCCCATTTGGGGCAAGTGAATGCACCACTGAGTTGAAGAAATTTCAAAACTCAGTTTTCAATAACTTGCTTTGTCTGCCCTAAGCATGTGAAAATGTTTGTCTCCAGCTTGTTGACTTTCTCCTAATCCTACTTTCATTTCCTTTTCATTGTCTTCCTCTGTTAGGTGTGTATTTTCTTCCCACGCTGAATCTGCGCAATTTCAATGCATTTTTCTTGACTTCCCCCATTTATCTAATTTACACATCTTTTCCCTGTTGACAAGCATGTCTCTCTGTATTTTTAAACTTACGCACATTTGAGCCATTCATGCTTTAAAATATGTAGGGTTTGGGGCATACTTTATATCCCAGAAATACCATGTAAGCTCTGAAAATGTGGGGATGCTTAAGCCAAGTTGTGCATTGTCTCATAACAAGTCTCAGGAGGTGCTACTATTGTTGACACTGTTGAGTTGAACGAAATGTCTTTCTACTCTTAGAGCATCTGCTGGCTTTGTCATTTTTCTCTGTTTGCAGCAAAATCTGCTCAGAAGTAAGTCCCTCTAAGCTCAGACTTGCTCCCAGATAAGTATATAGAAGTGCAGCCCCATGCTTGACTACAACAAAGAAAAAGGGATGGCAGGAATTGATCCATTTTGCATCCCTCTTTGGGTATTTAAATATCCTAACAATATGTCCTCAGCCTTAAAGGAGGTTGGTTTTTATTACCACAGAATTTAAGTTCAAGTGTTACTAATGCCACATGATGCTTGAGGAAATATGTCACATCTTAAGACGCTGGCACTTTGAGCCAAACAGAAGCGGTATGCCATTCATTATATGTTCAGAAGAAGTCTTTCAATTCACTTTGCAACTGTGTTCCACATTTGAACCACACATTCACCAGGTCTTATGCTTATTGCTAAATGCTCTGACATTGTAAAGTGATTAAATCAAGCAGATGTAGATTTGCAGAGAAGCCGAGAGGTGTGTGGGGGGGGACACGGGGATAGAAAGAAATGAATTATACATGGCCAAATTGCTTTGCAGATTAAAAATTTATTTTGCATGTTGCCCTCCAAAAACATCTGGCGATAGACAATCAAACACTGACTTTCACACAGCTTCTGATTCTGAAAGAATGTCCAAATGGCCTAGTGTGTTTCCCTATGCAGCATTCAGTGTAACAAACAGGGTTTCCCCATTTAACATTGGAAGATTTTAAACGTCCCGGATTCAACCTTGGTGAACTTAATTAGCCACAACCATATATGCTAAACAGTGGCTCTTTTTTTCTTTTAAAGTCCTCAAGTATTCCTGATGCCTTTAAGGTATGTGCTATTTTGTTTCCCAAAAGTGGAATTTTTCAAGCTGTTATTCCCACCATGGTTCATCAAAAGATCTCCACTCACATTTCTAGGTTCATTTCATCAATGTGTACACATATGAGTCTCTGTGCATGTCAACAACAAGCACATTCTGTAATATGTCAGAGTCCCCCACCTCCACAGGTAACTGGATCAATGGTTGACATGCTTGTGTGTATGTGTGTGTGTGTGTGTGTCTTCAAGTCACTTGTTGATTTATGGGGGCCTCATGAATTTCATAGGGTTTTCTTAGACAAGGAATATTTAGAGGTAATTTTGCCAGTTCCTTCCTCTGAAATACCTTTAACAAATTTATCCATTCAGCAAAAATCTAGGTGGGAATCCAGAAACCAACAACACAATTGTGGCATAAGTGCTTGGGAATCATCTTACATGGACATGTTATCACAATAGGTCCACAAACAGGACCAAGCTAGACCTCTGAATATCTTTGATTTCCTGCAATATACCTTGCCAAGTGAAATTTACTTTATTTCTTCTTCCAAATAAGAGTCTGAGATCTTTATTTTAAGATTATAGACCCTTTTTGCACCTTATCTTTCTGTGGTGCTGGGCTCGTGCGAGCAGCCTCCAGCGAGAGGCTCTCGCATTCCAGTTCCCTCAGCTCCGCAGCTGCTGCCCACTTGCGCAAGACCCCCGCCTCTCCCTTTCACAGTGCAGCCTGGGACCTTCCCAGGCGGCACTGGACAGCAAGCACAACCGGCCCGGCTCCCGAGGCTCCACACACAAGGTAAGTGAGTGCGGAGCCGCAGAGTGATGCGCAACCGCGCACCAATTTTGGCTTAAAGCTGAAAATGAAAAAGTGTGTGAGCAGTCCATGTGAGGCCCTGGAGCATCGAACAAATGTGAGTGCGTCATGTGGACCGCTCCTCACATGTGCGCGATGCTCGAGGGGTCCTTTTGCATCAAAAATGCCATGTGAAAAGGGCCCTAGTTATCGAACTCCTGCTGAGGTTGAGGTGTTGTAATAAAAGAGAACAGTGATGTCCCACCCCCTACAAATGCTGTGCTATATGTACATGTCATCTTTTTGCAAAAGTCTTCCTATTACATACCTGTCTTTCTGGCTATTTCCACTACACTGTTATAGTGTAATTATTCCACTTTCAGCATCCTATGAAATTCTGGGGTTTGTAGTTTACTGAGGCCAAAGAGCTCTCTGGATGAGAATTCTAAATGTCCTTCCCTAAACTGCAAACCCTAGGATTCCACAGGATATTGAAAGTGGAATAATAGCAGTATAACAGTGTAGTGCAGAAATGGCTTCTGTCTATGTGACTGTGTGTCTGTCCACCTGCCCCATCCATCCAGTCTTCCATCCATGGATTCTTGCAAACAGGTTCTTTAAATGAGCAGTAGGTACTTTTTGATTAACAGAGGAATGAGCATTTCAGGCTGTTTATCATCTTTCTTCCTCCAGTGTGACATCTCTGCTGATTACACACATTATGGTTAATTTGCAGCTGATAATCAGCCCTGGTTTCTTAATAAACTTCTCATTAAGTGACTGAAGCTGTCACTTTGCCTCCATGTTACTGCTCCTAAGTATAATCTGTGACCATTATGCAAAAGAAAGGCCTGCTGGACGTCACACGTGTCATTTGCAATCATGTACAAAAGCTTCAGAAGGGGCTTGTTAAATAAATGCCCTTCACAATTTATTAGGGCAAAATGGAAAAGTGTAATTAGTCACCATATTGTCACATTGTTACCGTGGTTTGCTTTCATCTTCAAGACTGTGCATTTGTGTGTGTTTGTATGATCAACCATCACAGCACCCTATCCAAGAAATCAGACAGGATTGGTGTTCACACATGTTTGGTCCCTCCTTTATGGCTCTAGCATCAAGAGGAGATTCTCGAGTGTGTGTGAATGAATGCTCCTGACTGATGCCACTTACTGACGCAACCACAAAACAGTATACTGTTCAGAGGAGTCACTTTTGTAGAGTCAGCCACAAGTGAGAAATCAAATTGAGATAAAATTAAATCAGAATGAGACACCAAACAGTGAGTCTGCAAAAGTGACTGAGCCCTTGAATAATATAACAACATTGTTGTTCTTGTGTCCTTCAAATCATTTCTGACTTATGGTACCCCTAAGGTGAACATATTACTGGGTTTTCTGAGGGTTGAGAGTGCTTGACACACCCAAGATCACCCATTCGCTGGCTCTGAAGATTCTATGGAATCCTGCGGTTGCCAGTTCAGGGAGGGGCCTTTAGAATTCTCAGCCAGAAAGCTCAGGCCAGTTGCTATGGTGTTGAGACTGAGCAGCAAGAAGGAGGCCAGTGTATTCCCTCAAGAACCCAACCTTTGTATGTTAATAATTCTGAATACAGATTGGATTGGGGAATGGGGGGAAAAGTTACACGTACTGGACAAGACAGATTGAGGAATTAGGGACACCAGGATCTCAAATCTGTGTGTTTGAACTACGTCTAATTTCTAAGGTAAGGTAAGGTAATTCCTAAGGTATTTCTAACAAGAGTTACCTATGAGAAAATAAAATCCTGGGCAACGCAGGGTAAATATGCTAGTAAGATATAAAATAGGTGGAAATGCATAATAGAAATTACACTTTAAGCAATTTACCATTTGTCTCCTCCTAAAGACATAAATGATAACCATATTACCTTACACAAAGTGAAAAGGGTCTAATCCTTATCCCTGGCACCTGCAACTTCTCTCTTCTCCAGCTTTCCCTCTTTTCTTGAACTCAGAGAGTAAGAACAGGCCCGCTTTTATGGTTTCACCAAATACTTCCCCAAGCCAATAATTCACAGGAATTGCACCAGCACAGCCAATGGTGAGGACTACTGGGAGAGGCAATCCGATATCATTTGGAGAGTCATACAATGGCCACCCCTGCAAAGATTTCATCATCTACATTATTGACAGTATATGCAGCCATCTCTTCCAGACAGACAAGAAGATTACCTAAAGATGAACAAGCATTCACCTCTATACACCAATTGTGCTTTTAGAGAAGGGAGATGAAAAGAAGATATGTTTCTTTAACAGTCGTATATGTGCTGATATTTTACATGCATACACTCATACTAAAACATTTCCAGATGCTCCTTTATAAACTAGAAACTACTTTCAAGAGATTATATGCAAACCATAACTCTACAATTACTCTGCCAGCAAACTGCAGTCGATGTATTATAGCCAGTGCTCCGAGTTCAGTATCTTTAAATCCTACTTATCCTGGGGCTTATGTAGACCCTGCTTTCCTAATTATCTCTGGAAGTTCATTTCAAGTATTCTCACTTAAATTAAACTTAGATTCTCAGTATCTAACCTAAATGTCTTATCCGTTTTAAATGTTGGCTACTGCTGTCTCAGAGATAAAGATTCTCAGTGTCTAAGCAGCCTCTCCCTTTCCCGTTCTCTCTGATGTTTTATTGAACAAGTTTTAAAAAGGGAAAGGAAAGCAACCAGGGCTAGAAATGAATGACAGAAGATGCTTCATCTGGAAGGTTTTGGGGACATGGGAGAAGGATATGCGGAGGGGAGGGGATGAGAGAATACGGGCCACCTTTTCAACCAGGATGTTATTGGAAGAAGAAGAGAAACAGACTGATGATGTAATGAAATCCAGAAATGTGAATCTCCTGCTAGGACTACAAATGAAACAATGTGCAATTTCTAATCTGAGACCAATTTCAGAGTGTCCTATAAATCTGGTTAGAGCTTATGGAAGGGTTAAGGGCAAGGACAAAGTCAACAGGGCCAAATGAAAGTGGGTGGGACAAGATGCAGTTGTTATCAATGTGGACATTTTCCCACCATGTATATAAATCACAGTTCAGTCCTATGCATGATTACTCAAGAGAAAGTCTTGATATAGCACCTTCTGCAAAGCACAGCTCAATTTTTTCCAGCTGCTTTTCTGCCTGCAAAGCACAGCTCAGTTCTCTGCAGTGTATTTAAAATTTCAGTACTTTCCAATAGTTTCCCTTCTTTCTTCACTGAATGGATGAATGAAAAATAGCTTTTCAGCCAGATACAGTACCCCTGCATGGCACCTTGGTCCTGTAGGCCTGAGCTTTCCTGTTCTTTGGTAGAAAAAAATATTTATTATTCAACCAGATTTTAGGCCTTTTGTAATTAAAAAGATCTTTTGTCAAGCAAATTCTGAATGGCTCATTGTAGAATAAACACAATGTATTCATGTAACTTCTTCACTGAGATTTTCCTGTATAAATAAACTGCACAGAAATATTTATTTTCTTAGGAGTGGTGAGACAACTGTAGAAGCTATTCATCCTGATCTGCAAGGATGAAATAGTCCAGTATTGACATCCCTACCTCAACGTGGTGGTCTGTGGACTAGTGGTGGTCTGCATGTCCGTGGCTGCCAGTCTATGGTGAGTGTCCAAGGAAAAAAGAAAGCGATATAGCCAATGGACACAAATATGGCAACAGTCCCTGGCACATTGAAGGGGAAAAAATTCTGTAGCTCCACAAGATAGCTTGTGAAGAACGACATTAGTGGACACACAGTGTCTGAAGGTGTTGATATTGAAGCTAAAATCCAGTTTGCATTCTGTGTTCAAATACTTAATATTTTTTTCCGGATAGCCAGCACTCCACTACACAAGGGCATATTACATCGTGTTATTGAACAAATTGAAACGATGAATTTAGCAGCTGGACTCTTGCCTAGCTTTATAATTTCTTGGATTGTTAACAATAGAAGAAGCAAATCGCTTTTCAGGAACCAATTGTTCTTCATTAAGGAACAATGAAAAAGATTCAATTGTCTAATATCATTTGCAAAGATATTTTGATGAGATATTGCTGTTGCTCTTATGATTGTCTAGTGTCATTGCAAAAAAGGTATTTCGACTGTTGAAATAACAACCACAACAACAGTAAAAACTGTAATAATAATAATAATAATAATAATAATAATAGATGATGATGATGATGTTTCATGTCATCATCTATTTGCTGTCACATTTCAGCATTATTGGTTTGAAACAGAGCTGGAATGTTGAGATCATTTATTCTGCATATTGTGTAATTATTCAGCTGCTTCGTTTTCGTTTGTGTGTTCCTATTTGTTTTAAATGTTATTACTTGCTTCACTGGTTTTTCAGTTTAGTGAACACCCTGATAAATATTTCTATCAATTGCAGATGTGATTTTTTGCATAAGTAACCCAAATCCTACCGCAAGCAGAGGAGCTTGTAGAAACAATTAGAAGCTGTCTGTACATGTCTGATTAACAAGGTTTTAAAAGGATGATGTAAAATGCCATAAAAGGCATATTTGTATGTGGAACTTCAATGCCCCCATTCCCCCCCCCCCCAGTTTGTCTGGAATTTCATTACATGCCTTATGCCATGAAACTGTCTTTGTCGTGGGTTTTTTTGGATGAGAAAGGTTTGGAAATATTGGTTGTGATCAAAAGACCAAATTCATTCTCCCAAGGTGTATATGTCAACTAATTTTAGGTCTGGATTTGGGGCCATTTCAGATTTCTGTGATGCTTGGAGGCCTCAATCCACCATAGCGGATGTGATGAAATAGTAGGATGAGAGTAGTGATTAATGACAAGCAACTGGTTTAACTAAACAGTTGCTTCCAAGCTTTGGTCATATTATATGCCAGAATGAATTTCTTGGATGAAAAAACAAAACAAAACACTTTGGCAGATTCATTTTGGAGTCAAACACATGTGTAAGTTCCCTTGCACATGAAGTTGTAATTTTTCTGGGGGGGGGGGGAGATGTGATTGGGCAATGGATGTAGTGAGTTCCTGGCATGAGCAGGGTTCCACAAGTTTAACCATTTCACATAAGTCTAACTCCAGTTATTGATTGCAAGTAGAGTAGTGCCATTCAATCAATTGGATTTACTGATATTCAACAGTAGATTGTTGGACTGACTCACCAACAGAGTTTTAGGCCATGCACTTGTATATTCTTGGGTGGTGCATAACTATTTCTCAGTGTCTTCAGTGTGTCACTTTCTTCACTGGGATTGCAGAAACAGCCTCTGTGCATTTCCCATTGTACAGTGAGATAATAACAGTCGTACATTATAAGTGTTCTGCTGAACATTGTAATGAATGGTGGTTTCGCAGAACTACTATGTAACTATATAAGCATAGGTTTATACTATGTGAGCATGATGTCAGCTGTTACTTAGCCAAGCCACTAATAATTTGTATGACCTTTTAAGCAAGACTGGTTGGAGAGCAATGGGCGCATTCAGGGAGATTCCTTGAAATGTCCGTGATTGTTGGCAAATTCCTGAAGAACTTCCAATCCCTAACCCCTATATTCTTAATTTAAATTCCAGGCAAAATGTTGCCACCTAATTAAAAGCCACCTTCCCAGTGATTAGAATTATGACATGATAAGCCTGACCTTCTGCTTTGCTTTCTCTTAAAGGAAATAAATGAGCAGGAAAGGCAAAGTTACTCCACAGATCAGTTGAATTTGTCTACCTCCTCCTTCCCCAACCACTACAATTTCCTGTTGCATATTTTAATGCAATCAGCGGAGCTCCCATCTGCACAGCAATCAAATTATAAAGTCAACGTAATCCAATGAAATGCTGAAGAGCCAAATAATCACATTCAGGTTAATATTAATTGCTGTGGTTTTTCTGCACCTGGATTTGTCCAAAAAGGGGAGAGCGGATCAGACATCATTTTGCCCGATTAAGTGGTATGCTAATGCCCCACTCCCTGCTTTCATACACCTTTTATCCCCACACTTATTTTGTTATTTTGTTTGTGCTTCTCTGAGCTAGAAAAGAGAACAGCTCAAGAAAGAATGATCTAAAAAGTGCGTCGATAGGTTAATATATGACCATTTATACATTTGCAGTGGAATGTTTCACCCACAGTGCAGTTCCCATGATTAATTTCTTTGATCTGCACTTTACTGATGGTCATATGAGTTTAGCAGTGCAATGCCTTGTGTATTGATCCATATTCAGTGGAGCTCAATTCAAGATTGGGATAATAGGGATGGAGCTTAATCTAGGATTTTTTTTTTCAATTCCTGACAGATATTGAGAACAAGGAAACAGTTTTTCATTCTTTAGCTTCAAGACACTTGGGATTCCACCCCCCCCACACACACACATACACAATGACAGGAAACTGCACAATTTTTCTACGAAAGTTGCACAGTTTACACAAAAAAAGTGTGTAATTTTCTAGAAAGTACACAGCTTTGAACACAGAAACTGACAACTGCACAGCTTTCCTCACGGAAAGGAAACTGTGTAATGTTGCAACTGGCAAAGTCTGCTGTTTCAGTCAGCCTGCATTTCTTTTCCTGCTATGTAACATTTGATCTGCACAACATTCAAACCAGCAAAGGCACTGCATGAAAAGACAGCAAGCTTATGTTTCTACAGAAAAGTTATGCTGTTTCTTAAACTCCTGTGCAGTTTCTCAAACTCATGCACAGTTTTCAAAAACTATGGAGTTTCTGTTGTGCTGGGAAGAAAAAAAAAGTTTGCACAATTTGCAGGAACTTTCAATGCACCATTTAAATTCTTGTGCGAGTTTCTTCGGGGATCTGGAACCCTACATTTGACCTCATTTGGGAAATTAGTGAATTCCCATTTTGTTTCCTAGCTCAGTCTCAGGAAAATCATAGGACTGCAGTCTCAACCCCCTTCCTTCGCAAACGCACACATCCCCACACAAATGTTTCTATGGAAAGACCAGGCATATGAGGAATAAGGCCAAGTTGAGTGTTAAAGTGGCTAGAGTAGAAACCTTACTAGTCTAAAAACAGACGTGACAAACACAAAGACAAAGATGAGTCTGGAATATGCTACAACACATCTGCAAAAGCTTCAAGCTACAAGGGCCCTTCCACTAAATCTTTACAACCATGTGTTACCGCCTTTGCTAGCCCGAGCTTGTGGGATATAAAAGATATCTTTTGATATCAATAATTTGGCCTCCTATACCTATTCCTCCCCAAGTGCTTGCGAGGCCCCCGGACAAGCACGCACGCAGGCTCGGCCGATAATCGCTGTAATATTCCAAACAAATACAGGCAGGCCAGAAATAGCCGACTCGCAGCTTCAGGAGACCTCAAGGCAAGTACCTCAATTATGTATGCACGCAATTTTCAAAAGATCCCCTGGCAGCTTGATGATCAAACTATACAACGCTCAAGCACTCTGTGTTTGCATACTGGCTACTCTATTGACAATTTGGCTATAACTCAATCATTCAAATGCTGACCTTTCAGAGGCTTTGTCTCCAGCCCCAAGCTCATTGTTTTCCCCAAGTATGAGCTAGCCTGCGGCCACAATTTTCCCGATAAGAACCCCTGACTTTGAGCGCTTCCTCGGATCGCTCTTGGCTTCCATCCCGCCTTGCTGTCGCTTTGTCCAGTGAGCCTTCCCCTCAGCTCCACGTGCTGAGATCCATGGTCCCCAGCTTCTCCGCTTCTAACCGGGCTTCAGGACAGGTATAGTGTTTCCCATACCAAACCTCCTCAAAAATCCCTCTATCTGCTACTACCTTTATTTCTATAGTTTCTTGCGTGAGTGTGTTGCATACATTTGTTTGATTGTGCTTAAATAAAACAATTATTATAATTTCAACATCTGCCTCTTCCTTGACTCGGCCTGACCCCGTAGACATAGGGTTCAAGATCTCGCTACGTTACCCTGCCTCTCTCATTGCCAGCTTGTGCTCTGTGCTAATTCCCTCCCCATTGTTGTAAGCACATTTAGGTGTCCCTCCCAGGACCCCCAGAAATCAGGGTAACACATGGCTTGCAGTTTTGGAACAAAGAGAAACAAGCTGGGCAACAAAGAGGCAAAGGACTGGTATCTCTCTATATCTATAGTTATATCTGGCCAGTTAGCCTGGTGGGATTGGTAAGTATGTGTGTGTGAATGGAGAATGTATGTGTATGTTTATGATGGGAACTTCAGTAAAGCTTTGAAAATGGTAAGCTATTCCAGAATCTTTCTTCAGGTATGGGAATCACTCAAATGGTTCGAGCTGCATATGATCCTGTCAAGAACCTTCTGTTACCCCAGCCAATATTGGCCATGGCAGGACATTCCAAGCACTTGGAGGTTATTGCAGAAGGAGGTATTGAATGCCGATGTTCACAGTGTTCCCTCAAAAGACAGATGCACATCTGAACTGAGGGTTATGTGTCCATATATCACCAACAGGATTCCAGATTAAGTGTATATGGGAGAACACACATGAGTTCCCTCATGATTAGAAATGCCTTGCTGTCCACAGGGAGGATTCTAAACCTCTTCTTCAGACATGCTTAGGTTAGAATTGCACTTCAGAGATGTATGCTTTGTGTGCAAAGGTCAATATCAATTTTACAAATAAAACAAGCCTGAGATATACGGCTGTATTATCATGCCATACACCCCCACTCCATGATGTTATTGGCAGTTATCATTATTTAATTGGCATAAAATATAAATCATACACTGTTATGGCTGAAAAGCCATACTGGCAAAGAGGACTGGCTGCACATGTGCAAAAGTAGGTCAGGTCACAAGTTCAAGGGATCAGTTGGGCCAGGTCGTAAGTTCAAGGGATCAGTTGGGAAGCTCTGGTGCTGATGAGTTTGCAATAATGCTCTCAACAGCTCAACTTTCAAACATAATAGTGTGAGAAATTGTCTCAGCAGAGCAACCTGATGGTCATCAATTTGTTCCCTCTTCCCACCAAAATTCTCCTTTGTTTCGTCACCTGCCCAGACATTAAGAAGCTATCATGATTCCCATCAATGCTTTGTCACCTAACGCTAAGACAATCAGTCCATTCCAGACCCTATTGTTTGCTCTGCCAGAGAGCCATTAACAACTGCCCCTTCAAGGCAAAAAAGGGGTATTTAAACCCTGGCTCTAAGCCAGATAACTTATTGTATGTTGGACATAGTACACTGGACATAGGACACCATTCTGCTGCTCAGATTCCCATTCTAGTGCTACCCTCAGACCCTTAGTCTGAGCCACATCACTTCATCTCTTCTCTTCAGGATAGGTAAAGATTGCCCACTTCATCCTAACTTCTTGCTGCCCACTTTTTTCTTGCTTTCCTTCAGTTAGCTTTGTGCGGTTGTGAGACTGCTTGAATCTTACATATGTTTATGATTCCCCCTAATAAAACATTCTTTGAATCTCTAACTGGTGTCTTTGCATTAGTACTGGTATACAAAGGTGGAAAGATGCTGTAAGTTTACCCCCCCCCCTCTCAGGGCTCTCTTTTTTGAGCTATAATTCCTGACTGTTCTACAGAGGCACTGGTATCATGGGTCGAACTCTGAGTCACCCACCTTTTAGAGTAACACTTCCATGTTGCACTTATGGTCCCTGCCAAGTTTCCTGTATCTAGGTTTTATAGTTTTGGAACTATGACAGAGACAGACTTGTGTTCTTCTTTATAGCTGATAGATGGAAGAAAGAGTGGCAGAGAATGTTTTGCTTGAGACACAGATCTCAAGAGATGAACTTAAAGGCAAAGAAAATTAACTTGCCCCTTGAAAAATAGCAAAATGGATGGTATCACAAACCCTGTATTTGTCTCATAAACCAGGAACAAAGGTATTGATTTCCCTTAGGGAGCACAAACTTCATGATATGGCTATGTAGCTCTGAGTGTAAACATGGCAAAACCTCTTGAGAGTGTTCTCGGGTCAGCATAATTCTCTAACAAGAAGAATTAATGACAACAGCCACTTTCAGAAAACACATACTCTCTAACCAGGTTTTCTTTTTCTTCCTCTCACTCAGGCAGTTTGAGCAGTTTTACCAGGCCACTTGGAATTTCTCAGGCTCAGCACATCAAGGCAATGATGCATCATGCTCCATTACCCTGTGACAGGAGCCCAGTTTGTAATCCTCTTTCAGCCTTGATTTCCTAACTACTCTGCTGTTGGTTAGAGAGGCCAGTTTCTTTTTTGTTACTGACAAAGAGAAAGTGAAGAAGCACCAATATGAGACCCCAAAAGGTACAGCTGAGGCTTCAGTTTCTTTCTCACTCTTGATGGAGTTTACAGTTTGTGAATTCAGTATTAGAGATCTGCTGCATTTCAACCTGTCAACTACTTCCGTGGACACGAGGATAGCATGATTTTTTAAAATCAATCTATCTATCTATCTATCTATCTATCTATCTATCTATCTATCTATCTATCTATCTAATCTATCTATTTTGCCAGGAAGGGCAATGCTGTTTGATTCTGGCTGACTTCTAACCTTCTGAAGTGGAAAAATTCAGTCCTCTGAATGCCCTATATTTTGACATGGGTGAATTGAATTTTCATGGATTTAGATTAGGACATATGATTATGCTTGATGATGCATCAGATCATTGGTTCATCTAGCCCAGTTTTGTTGGCAGCAGCTTTCCAGGTAGAGATCTTTCCAGGTACCCTAGAGTTGTTTAGTGAGCCAGTGTTGTGTAGTGGTTTGAGTATTGGACTATGATTCTGGAGACCGGGGCGGCGCTCGCGCGAGAAGCCTTCGGAGGAAGGCTTTCACGTCCCTGCTGCTTGGGCTCTGCAGCAGCTTCCTGGTTGTGCGAGCTCCCTGCCCATGCCCCACCTCTTCCTTCCGCAGTGCAGCCTGGGAGCTGTAGGCTGCACTAAGGACAGGAAGTGCGACTGGCCTGGCTCCAGAGGATCCGCAGGGCAGGTAAGTTTGCCCCAGGCCCCTGACTGGTGCGCAAGCGTGCACCATTTTTGGCTAAAAGCCGAAAATAAAAAGGTGCATATGTGCTAAGCATGATGCTCTTGAGTGTCGCGTAATGGGAGTGCATCACGCAGACCACTCCTCACATTTACGCTACACTCAAGGGGCCCTTTCACTTAAGAAATGCCGTGCGAAAAGGGCCCAGGGCTTGAATTCCCACTCAGCCCTGGAAACCCAGTGGTTTTTCTTGGGCAAGTCACACTCTCTTGGCTTCAGAAGAAGGCAAATGCAATGCCCTCTCTGAACAAATCTTTCCAACAAAACCTGGTAACAGGGCCACTTTAGGGTCACTGTAAGTTGGAAATGACTTGAAGGTGTGCGGCAACAGTAATGAGGATCTAAGACTGGAGATAGCAGGCATAGAATCTGGGACTTAATGCAAAGCAAGGAAAGTACCACTCAGTTATGGTTTACAGATCAAATCTGCATTTCCAATGCTAGATATTTTTTATGAAATAGATAAGCAAATTGTTCACAAGTCAAATGTTGGAATTAAAATATAGGTATTCCAGTCAAGATACAGGTATTCCAGTCAAGGCAGAGATTTCAGTGTGTGATTGTGAAAGCTGGGCAGTGATAGAAGGTGACAGAAAGAAAATAAATACATTGAAAATGCGGTGCTGGAAAGGAGTTCTACAGATGCCATGGACAACTAAAAGGACAAGTGAATGGGTTTTAGAGCAAAGCCTGAACTTCCAGTAGAAGTGAAGATGACTAAACCGAGGCTGTCATGAGATGACATGACTCATAGGAAAAGACAGTGGGCGACTGCACGGCAGGTGGATAGATTTAATGAAGAAAGCCCTGAGTTTGCAAGAGCTAAGTGGGGCAGTTGATGATGGGGATTATGGAGGTATCTCATGCAAAGGGATGCCATAAGCTAAAGTCAACTTCACAGCAAGTAAGGACAAGAATAACTTCTAGTCAAGGGCCTTGACTAGATCTGTAGCAACAGGGATCTTACCACTTTTGTTTGTTTGTTTTTAACTCCAAGAAACAAACAAAGGAAGGAGGGAGGGAGGGAGGGAGGGAGGGAGGAAGGAAGGAAGGAAGGAGGGAAGGAGGGAAGGAGGGAAGGGAAGGGAAGGGAAGGGGAGGGAGGGAGGGAGGGAGGGAGGGAGGGAGAAGTATCAATATGGTACAAAATGCACTGGTTACAAGGGGCTGTTTAGAAATACCCAAACCCCAGTTTGAAGTTTCTAGGGAAGTATAAACATCCCAAACTAGTCTATAGAGCCTGTTAAAAGATGGATGGAGAAGAGGCATTTTTCGTGAACTTGTTGCTCTTCACCTCTAGACTTCCTGTTCTGGAAGGCAAGAAGATGTTGCTATGATAGCCTTGGAAGCAGTGATGGCATCAATGCCAGTGAATACATTCTGACCATTAGTTCAAGCATTAAAGAATCTAGCCAATCTACTAAATCAAACATTCTCCACCCACAAATGGATTCAGGATCTTGGATATCTTCTTTAATGAGACCAAGATGTAGACCAAAATCACCACTCCGCTGACAGAGAAGCCACCAAGCTGTGTTGGCTTAGAACTTAAGAGGACAGACTCCTAGTGCAGTCTGCTTTATCTTGAGGTGGTAGGAGCCAATGGCAACATCACTCCAAGACTATAGATAGCTCCTCAGTATGTTAGGCCCAACCACAGTTCCAGACTAGCCAGCCTCAGAAGCAACAGTTCTTGAGTTGCTAAGAATGCTTCATTTATTATCTTCTACAGTCAAGGGTTTCTGACGGATTTCAGCCCTGCACAGGAATTTGGTGCTCTTGTGTGAAGGATAAATGTGAATGTGGTCACATGCACATAGAACCTGCCTCTAACATCCCTATTCAGTGGATCTCTGATCTTCACTTGTTCAATGAGATGCCTGAAAGGGTATGTTATGTCTCATGTCTGCTTAACTAGGAACAGAACTCTCTGCATGCTTGTGAACTATGACAGAGCATCTGTCTTCCCTTGTGAACGTTAAACTTGGTGGGACAGGCCAAGTTCTAGGAAGCCCCCAAGCAACAAGGGAGTAGGAATGATGTCTCTGAATCCAGAAGAATTTTCATGCCTGAATAAAGTCAGCAGGTAGAGCCAAGAGCAAGTCTGGAAAGAGGCCCTTGGCTGTAGCCACACTATACAGTTCTAGTGCTTTCATCCCACATGAACTTTCATAGCTCTAGCCTATTGAATTCTGAAATGTTTCGTTTGGTGAGGTACTTAGAAATCTCTGCCACACAGCACAAATTCTGCAGTTTAGGAAAATACACTGGAAAATTCAAAATCTTTTTTCAAATGACAAATTCTAGAATTTCACAGGATACCACCTTAGCAATTTTAAGAAGCATCAAACTGTTATAACTGTGCAGTGCAGATACATGCTGGTGGTACTAAATATTTTCTGGTTCTTCACGTGTAGGACATGAAAGTCTATCAATTTAAGTTTCATTTTCGCCTGCATTGGCATGACTGATTCTCAGACTCTTTCCATCCTAAAGAAATTTGCAAATTTCAGTAAATTCTTTAGAAAAAAGTGACAAAATTCTCCTCCATTTGCATTGACAGAGTGCAACTGTTCTCAGCTTGAGATGATCCTGTTGTACCTGACCCCCTTATGGATGTTAAACATGTGGAACATCTCAGAACAGGAGGAGAAGGAGGAGGAGGGGGAGAGAGATGCAGCTTATTCAGCACTAATCTGGTTAAATGCACAGGAATTCAAATTCAGACTTTTAAAAAATTAAGCATGGCAAAGTTCTGAGCCTCGCCATGCTCAACTGAAAAGGATTCTGGAAGGAATTCAGCATGGGATTTATTATTTCATAAGTGGACGTATGTGTGTGGGAAACAGAACTGAGTAGTTTCCCGATGTCCATACTGACCTAGGGACTGCCATGATTTACAATGCAGAGACATCTGTTATGCAAATGTAGACAGTATAGTGACTGATGTGCCACAGCCCTGATATGCAATGGGCACAGATATGCACCGGGGCCTTCCCAATGGACATCCAGACACCAGCTAGGAATTGCCAGAGCACAACAGGACTGCCTACAGCGTGTCAGAAGTGCCTGATGCTTATCAGAAGTGTCCAACACACATCAGAAGTGCCCAATGAGCATAAGGAGTGCTTGATGCACATCAGAAATGTCTGGTGTGCATCAGAAGTATCCATGAAGTATCAGAAGCACCCAATACAAATTGGAACACTCTTACTGGTGCCTGGATGTACTTCTTTAAAATTCACCAACAGGGTTTCTGCAACATAGCTATGGATTTGCAAAGTTCTGATACATAGACTTGGATGTGGAATCTTGTTTGGCTTCCTTCAGGTTTGATTTTCAGTGGCTCTTTCCACAGGACCCTCCCATCCCCGGGCAGTGTAATCACAGATTAAATCATTGATAGGTTTTCCTGTCAATGACACACGATCGTGCCACCATGCCAGACTTACCTGGCCTGCAGTAGCCACAGAACCACAATGGCGAACTTCCTGCCCCTGTGCAGCCTGGGAAAGTACCCAGTTGCAGAAGGCAGGTGTGGCCATCATGTTCCCTTCTGCAGGGAGCCCGCTGATGCAGAGGAAAGAGCTCTTGTTGAGCTCCCCTCCCGGCAGAACCACTGTCAGGTTCCCCACCAGACAACTTCATGAAAAAATAGAGTGTGGAAAGGGCCTTTCTTTCTTTCTTTCTTTCTTTCTTTCTTTCTTTCTTTCTTTCTTCCTTTCTTTCTTTCTTTCTTTTCCATGCTTTCTGGAAGTGTGGTGGAGTCTCCTTCTTTGGAGGTTTTTAAACAGAGGCTGGATGACCATCTGTCAGGAACACTTTGATGGTGTATTCCTGCATGGTAGAGGGCTAGACTCAATGGCCCTTGTAGTCTCTTCCAACTCTACAATTCTATGATTCTACGATTTTAAATCTCCAGTTCTTTTTATCCTGAAGAAGACAAAATTTACAAATCCTGGTAATTTTTTTTTAAAAAAACAAGCTGACAAGCAATTGTCATCCGTCCCTTTTCCTTAGATTGTGTGTTGTAACTGTTTATGGCAAATAAAGTTGGCTGAATCTATTGGAGGTCTTCTATAAACCATCGTGGCCTATCTGCCTTAGGGGGTATCTACAGAAGATGCAAACCCATGGTGAAGGTAGCCATATTGCATACTGTCCAATATTTCACAGATGAAAACTGGGACATGTCAGGCCAAGCAACACCTGATTGGGGTCAAGGTGGGAAAGGTTAATAATGATAAAGAACACACAAGCTAGGAAAAGCTGTAATCTGAACCTATGGGGAGGGGCAAGATTCTGCCCACTTCTCTCCTCTCATCCCACTAAGTTCATTTAGGGCTGACAATTTTTGTACTTCAAACTCAGTTTACAGCAATGGAATTGAACTGGGGTGACTGGGAAAGTCAAACCCCATCCCTGTCAATCTAACTTCATCGCTTTTGTATTCAACTTTTTTCCTGGGTTGATGTCCTGTCTTGATTTTTCCAAGACTCTACACCTGGAATCAAGGGAGACATCTCTTCTGATCTCCAGATCCACAGAAGCCTGTCCTTGGATCCCTTTGGTGAATTACACAGATTAAGAGTCTGCTTTTTCCCCTTTCCCTTTTCATTTTAGAGACTATGTTGCCTTACCTCTGGGAGAAAGCTGGCATCTTAACTAGTCTGGACTGGTGGGAGTTGAGGTGGAGCTGAGGAGTAGCTCTTGCTCATTTTGCCTGCCACAATCCTGCATGCCACAGATATTTCATTTGAAGCTTTAATGTAGTACATTCTATATCATAGTCATTTAGGAACTTCAGTAAAAAAGAAATTGTTAGTCTGTTTTGCATGTTATAATCTTTGCTTATGATAATCATTTTACCTTGTAGTGTTTGGTTACAACTGTGTTTTCTCTCTAGAATTGCTGAATTTTTTCCTCCTTCAAATATCCATTTTCTTTGATGTGCCTAATGTAGCATGTTTCATCTTTTGAAATCTAAAAGGCATTCATTGATTTTTGCTGTTCAGAATTTTAAATAAATCATTCACTTATAGACATCCTTGGGGCATTGCTGGTTATATCTTCTTGCCCACTGGAATAAAAAGAGAAACTCTTTTAGGGGTGCATAGTTAACAATTTTGAGAGCTAGCGTGGTGTGTAGTGGTTTGAGTGTTGCGCCATTTCTGCACTAGACAGTTATAGTGCTATTATTCCACTTTCAACAATCCTCAAAGGCCCCTCCCTCAACTGCAAACCCCAGGACTCCATAGGATGTTGAAAGTGGAATAATAGCACTATAACAGTCTAGTGCAGAAATGGCTTTGGACTATGATCCTGGAGACCAGGTTTCATTTCCCCATTCAGCCATGGAAACCCACTGGGTGACCTCTGGTGTGTCACAAACTCTCAGCCCCTGGAATGCCCCATGATAGGTTCACCTTAAGCATGCCATAAGTCAGAAATGACTTAAAGGTGCACAAGAATGAAGTTAACAATTTTAGCATGTTTTTGGCTCTCTCTGTTTCCTTTTGGTTTCAAAAAGGATATCAGGTAGTGTGGGAGAGGCCAAAAAGGTGACAAAATCATATATGGTATCCTCAAAGGTGTAATTAGCCATTGTAAAGAATTTCTCGGTGACAAACTGGGGGATGTCAAGAGCACAGAGTAGTGGGATATGAAAGGGGCTCTGCAAAGTTCTTGGTGACTTATGTGGCCTCCAGAGTTCTGGAGGTTGCACAACCTGGTCAATCTATAGCTTAGAAGTAAAGTGTTATAAGTAGTGACTGGTATACAGTATTGCACTGATGGATCCATAACTGGTCTGTTATATCTTATTAGAAACCTACAGAAATGCCACCAAAGTCTACCTTAAGAGCTAGCTGCCAGGTCAAGTGAAGGAGGTTCGTTCAGCTTCCGATTAGGGTGCCAGGAGGATGATATTTCCACTCACCTCTTTGCAGCCAACGAGGCTGTGACAGTTCAGAAGCAGGATCCCTGTTGCAAGTCCATGGCCCTTTCTGCGTGGCATTTTCCATGCGAAAGGGCACCTGGAGCATTGCACGATTGTGAGGAGTGATCTGCATGATGCACTCACAATCGTGCAATGCTCCAGGGGCCGGCAGGCGCCGACTGCGCACCTTTTCATTTTTGGCTAGAAGCTGAAAATGGTGCACGATCGCGCATTGCTCCTGGGCCCCGCACGCACTTACCTGGCATGCGGAGCCTCCGGAGCCATGCTGGTCGCACTTCCTGTCCCA
The DNA here is from genome assembly GCA_030412105.1 of Cyclura pinguis. NCBI lineage: Eukaryota > Metazoa > Chordata > Lepidosauria > Squamata > Iguanidae > Cyclura > Cyclura pinguis. The sequence continues at coordinate 123,695,592 of CM059604.1, read as the reverse complement.
GCACAGCCTGGGAAACTCCCAGGCTGCACTGCAGAAGGAAGAGGTGGGGCTCTTGCATGAGCAGGCAGCTTGTGTGGAGCTGAAGCAGCAGGGATGCGAGATCCTCTCGACAGAGGCTGCTTGCACGATCCCCGTACCCCAGGGCCAGAAAAAGGTAAGGTGCGGAAAGGGCCCATGTCACAGACTTGCTTATTGGCAGGAGGAGGCTGTAAGGGTCATTCTTCTTGTACCCTGATCAGAATCTGAATGTACCACCTTCATCCAATCTTGAGGCTGGCTCTCAAGGTGAGCTTGGAGGTTTCAAAATTAGGCCAGGAGACGTTACTTAGTTACACAGATGTAACAACATAGCCAAGGTAGGAGCCTGGTGAATATTGTTACCAGTAAGTAGTTAATTTTGGTGTAATGAGGGTCATCGAGGTTATGTTTCAAAAGTGACACAACAAGAACAAATTTGCCTTATGAGTGTAACAACAGCTTCTACTTAGTTTCAAAATCTACTGTGGAGGGCATTTTATGAGTTATTTTGACAACAGGTTTTCAAATTTTATTCCACTCTCTTATCAATTCTAAGAGTTGCTTTTGTTTTTAAAATAGATGTACTCAAAAACAATGGGAAGGTAACACCCAGTGAAACACGTAACACAACAAGTTATAGTAATCTTTTATTATTGCAATGACTAACAGGAATGAATTACTGTTTAAAGAAGCTCAAGTTAAAATAAACTGTTATTGTTGTTATGTGCCTTCGAATCATTTCTGACTTTTGGTGACCCTAAGGCAAACCCATCATGGGGTTTTCTGGGGCTGAGAGTATGTGATGTACCCAAGGTCACCCAATGGGTTTCTATGGCCGAGCAGGAGACTGAACCCTGGTCTCCTAGGTCAACACCATGCTGGCTCTAGTTAGTCTTAAAAGTGCCATAAAACACCTTTCCTCCTCTTCCCCTCCTTTTCCTCTCCTTTGCTTTCAAAAATGTAGTAAGCAACAAAAGGAAATGTTTTCTGAAAAAGAAATCTGCAAGCTATGCCTATAGCAGGAATGGGGGAAATGTGCCCCCAGAGGCCTTAATTTTATCATTTCCCCCCACTTTTTGTCCCCAAACACTCCCCTGAGGATGTGAAAGACAATTCTGGTATGTCCCCTCCATTTTCGAGCTGAGAGAGGACTTTTTCCCCATAGGAAGTGACCTAGACCGTTTCTGTACTACACTGTTCTAGTGCTATTATTTCACTTTCAATATCCTGTGGAATTCTGGGGCTTGTAGTTTACTGAGACCAAAGAGCTCTCTGGCTGAGAATTCTAAATGCCCTTCCCTAAACTGCAAATCCCAGGATTCCATAGGATGTTGACAGTGGAATAACAGCACTGTTACTGTGTAGTGTGGAAATGGCCTTAGAAATTGACTTCCAAGCCACTTCCTGTTGCAAAAATGGCTTCTTCTGGACCTAAAATGGCCAGAGAGGGCCCAAAATAGGTTGAAATTGTCCGGTTGTCCCCTAGGGTTTAATTGGGGAGCATGGGGGTGGAGAATAGAAAGTCACTTTTTTTTAAGGGAGTGCGGCAGAGAGTGCTGCCCTCTAAGGTCCCCATGGGGCCAATGCAGCCCCCTAATCTATGACAATTGTCCATATCTTGTCTATAGCTTCCTTTCCCTTTGAAGAATAATTGGATGAAAACTACATGACTTTAATATTAGCCATGGTTTTCAAAACCGCTCTCTTATTTGCTTTATTTAATATCTTGACTGATGAAATCTGGAGAGTTCAAAAGCTTGCACAACATTTTGTGACCCTTGGTTTGGCCTAATGTGAGTAATATGTTAACATGGATTTTTGCATGTCCTTTTGGAATTGTTCAGGAGCATGTGAAATTGTCTGCTGAGCTAGAACTTGACAGCTTGACTCCAATATGGTCAATCTACGAACTGTATGGTATAAGTGTGTTCACCAAGTGAAAATGATGAAGCTGAATTTTTACAAAGCATTTAAAACACTAAAAAATATTGTTCAACCAGTTTAGATTTCTGGCTTTTACACATATACATACAAACCAATGAACATTGCAAATTGCCCTGAATTTATATCTCCACCTCCACCTCCACCTCCACAACTGATAAATTGACAAGAGACCTACATAGTTTCTGAGCTGATCCGCAAGGAGTGAGTTTATGGAATAAGTGATCACTCTTTCGTTGTTTTCCTCTGGTTTGTGCTAGACAGCTGACCTACACGAAGTCACCCTTAGAAGACTGGCATCTTCCCTGTGCTTCAAAATCAATATTCATTATCTAGGAGAAAGGTCTGAGCAAGTATTAATTTAAAAATGCCTATCCTAGACCCTGCAAATCAAAGATCCACCAGGGATTATCAGGTAGATATTGGGGAGATGACTGTTAAAAGTAAGCGGGGAAAGCATAATTTACATTTCAAAGGAATGCTGCACTGGAGTTCCAAAACATATATAATATATAACCCCCTTTTTACACATACATCATGTGAACAATAATGGTGTGAAGCTGGAATGGGATTGGGCCTTGAGTTTCACATCTAACATTTAGAGGAGAAAGAGAACATGTGGCCTTCCAGATGTTGTTGAGCTGCAATTGCTGTCTACCAGCAAAACTAATGAAGGGGGTCTACAGGAGATGCAACCCAATGGGATCCGGATAGTCATACATTCCTCTTTTTCATCATCTCACACAATCAAGAGGTTGTGTGAGATGCATAAAATTGTGTTTTGTGCAAGGGTTGCAATAGTATGGAACACCTAGCTTGGTAGACAGTCCTTTCATGTGTTCTGTTCAGTGCACAGAAAACCAGCATTTTGTAGTGGTTTGAGTGCTGGCCTAGGACTCTGGGACCATTTCCGCACTACACTGTAATAGTGCTATCATTCCACTTTCGACATCCTGTGGAATTCTGGGGTTTGTAGTTTACTGAGGCCAAAGAGCTCCTCCCTAAACTGTAAACCCCGGGATTCCATAGAATGTTGAAAGTGGAATAATAGCACTATACCAATGTCATGCAGAAATGGCCTGGGAGTTCAAGGTTTCAGTCCCCATTCAGCCATGGAAGCCCACAAAGTGGACTTGAGAAAGTCACAATCTCTCAGCCTTAGAGAAATTCAATGGCAAACCTGCTGTGAATAAATCTTGTCAAGAAAACCCTATACTAGAGCCATTATGAGTTGGAGTGATCACAATAAGAAGTTTCTGCCAACCATCTTATCTTTTCCCCACAAGAATCTCTGGGTTATCTGGAGGAGAAAAAGGTGATGGATAGGCTCACCTACCTGTTAGATAACAACCCAAATCACAAATTTCTTCAAACAAGGCAACAACTTATAAATTACTTGCAAAGGGTAACGTAAAAAGTAAAGTATTGTAATGTAACAACTAATGTAAGGTCAGAACTAAGTATATATGAACTGTATAAGAGGTATTTGTGCAAATAGAAACCAGGTATATTATGTTAAGAGATACCAGAAATAGATAGTACGGAACTAGAATGTGCCATGATAGTAGTATCAACATATGTGTGTTATTACTTTAGGAAAGTTCTGTTAAGACTGCAATTTATGTAATTAAATATTAGTTAGCAAACTATGGCCTTTTCTGCACAGCATTTGCCATGCAAAAGAGCTCCTGGAGCGTCGCGTGATTGTGAGGAGCGATCTGCACAACACACTCACAATTGCACGATGCTCCAGGGCCCGGCAGGCGCCGATCGTGCACCTTTTCATTTTCGGCTGGAAGCTGAAAATGGTGTGCGATTGCGCATTGCTCCTGGGCCCTGCGTGCACTTACCTGGCATATGGAGCCTCCAGAATCACGCCGGTCGCATTTCCTGCCCCAGCGCAGGTTGGGAAACTCCCAGGCTGCACTGCAGAAGGAAGAGGTGGGGCTCTCATGTGAGCAGGCAGCTTGTGTGGAGCTGAAGCAGCAGGGACGCAAAAGCCTCTCGCTGGAGGTTGCTTGCACGATCCCCGCACCTCAGCACCGGAAAAAGGTAAGGTGTGGAAAGGGCCTCTGTTTCAGTGATCAGATAAATAACTAATACCAATGTGTTCCAATAACAGAATGATATATAATGAAAAGGAGAATGCAAAAAGGTATGTCACAAGAGTGTAATTCACCCAATCTGTGGTTCTAGCAGAGAGAGAAATCAACCTTAATGTATATGTTGGTCTGCTTTTTTGCAACGCTACTCATGTATGATACTTATATATGATACTATTACTTGTTTTTTCTATTGTTGGGGTTTTTTTCCCCTCTGTTACATATATGGTACTGTCTGATATTACATCTTATTTGCTGTTCCTATACTGATACATGTCGTTTGTCTGTTTGTTCGAATAATTTATTGGAAAATAATTAAAATATTTATATATAAAAAAGGTAAATGCATGTGTTCAGCTGTTGGGTCATAGATGGCTAGGACCTAATAAGTCCCCTGATGAGTTAGGCCCAGGCAGTGATTGCAACCTAAACAGTGAAAGTCTATTTTCAAGACTTCTCACTAAAAGCAAATTATGCTGTTGTTATTAACTGCTGTCAAGTCAACTTTGACTTATGGCAACCCTATGAATGAGAGAGCTCAAAGTCACTTCCATGCTCAGGTCTTAAAGATTGAGGGATGTGGCTTCCTTGATTGAATCTATCCACCTATAGTGTGGTCTTCCTCTTTTCCTACTGTTTTCTACTTTGCCAAGCACTGTTGTCTTTTCTAGTGATTCATATCTTGATATGCCCAAAATATGACAGCCTCACTTTAATCATCTTGGCTTCTAGGGAGAGTTCCAGCTTGATTTGCTCTAGGACTCATTCATTTATCTTTTTAGCAGTCCACAGTATCAGTAGAACTCTTCTTCAGCACATTTCAGATGACTTGATTTTCTTCCCGTCAGCTTTCTTCCCTGTCCAGCTTTCACAACCATATATATAAATAAGAAATACAACACATAGACAATCCTAACTACTCCCCTTTTCGCACTTTACCTGTTCGCGCTGCTGGGTTGGGGTCCTCGCGCGAGAAGCCTTGGAAGGAATGCTCCCACTTCCCTGCTGCTTCCCTGCTGCTTGGGCTCCACAGCTCCTTCCTCGTCGCCCGAGCGCCCTGCCTCTTCCTTTCGCAGTGCAGCCTGGGACCTTTCCCAGCCTGCACTGCCCAGGAAGAGTGACTGGCTGGGCTCCCGACACACCGTACGCCAGGTAAGTGTGCATGGGGCGCCAGAGCGAAGTGTGAGCGTGCAGCATTTTCAGCTTTAAGCCGAAAATGAAAAAATCCGTGCGCGCTCTGTGTCCAGCCCTTGAACATCACATAAATGTGAGTGCATCATGCAGACCGCTCCTCACATTTACGCGACGCTCATGGGGCCCTCTCGCTTCCAAAACATCATGCGAGAAGGGCCTACGCTAGGCTGTCTCATTTACCGTTAATTCTGTTACAATTGTATCCTTCCCAACCTCTCCCCAAATGATCCCACACTCGCCTTCCTACACATTTTCTTTGAGCCAGCCAGAAATAACACTAACCTTCTAAATGCCAAGCTGCTTTTCTCCTCCTCTGTTTCTGTCCACTCCCCGTTTACAACATTTGGTGAACCCTAGAGGGGGTAGACATGGGCTCAGTCCATCATACAAATTTACTTTTGTTCCTGTGAGCCACCCCTCTGCTATGTCTGTTTGTCAGAGATTTTTAGATGAAGAAAAGCTGCCTTGGGTCCCACTCGAGGAGAAAGGCAGCATATTAATATAATGTAATGTAATGTAATGTAATGTAATGTAATGTAATGTAATATAATAATATAATATAATATAATATAATATAATATAATATAATATATAATCTTCTAATGTATAAAAGTCAAAGTTTGTCTGCTTGTCTGTGTCAGGCGAAGACCTCACATGATTGGCTGTGTCAGGTGAAGACCTCATATGATTGGCTGTCTGAGAAGATTCTACGGAATCCTGGAGACTGCAGTTTAGGGAAGGACCTTTAGAATTCTTAGGCCATTTCACGCGTGGCGGTGGAAACGCCCTGTGCCGGTACTTACTGGACTTCTTGGCTCGCTGCTGTAGTCCAGGCTGCTCCGGAGCAGTGCATGGCCGCCGCTCCACACTGCTCTGGAGACAAAAATGGTGGCTTCCAGTTGGTGGAGGCTCTCCACCAACCGCTGAAGCTCTCCAGCCTAAAGCCCGCCCCCGGCAGATCTGCAGGCTCACACTGGTGCGAGCCTGCAAATCTGCATCGGAGTGCTGGAACGGAGTGGCGCGCTCCATACTTTTGAAAGACCTGTTTAAACAGGTCTTTAAAAAGCACGCTGCGCAACCACTTCTGGACGTTCCGGAGTGGACTGAGGTACAGAACTACAAAAAGTAGCCCTACCCAGTCCACTCTATGGTGCAGACGTCCTCTTTGGAGGACACTCTGCACCGTTTTTTTTAGCCCGTGTGGAAATGGGCTCAGTGAGAGAGCTCTTGGGCCTCAGTCAACTGCGACTGTCTTGAATAGACCAGCTGCTATGGAGATGAGGCCTAGCAGCAAGGAGGAGGGCAGTGTATTCCTTCAGGAACCCAACCTCTGTATGTTAATAACTCTGAATATAGACTGGATTGGGAAAAACGGGGAAAGGTTACAAGTACTGCACAAGACAGTTTGGGGAATTGGACTCACAGAATCTCAAATCTTTCTAACAAGTATTACCTATGACTAAATAAAATCCTGGGCAATGTCAGATATATATGCTAGTATAATATATAATAAAGATCCGTGAAAGAATGACAACCTCCCTGTTATTATTACAGCAAATATGGAATGTCCCATGTGCTGGGAATGGAAGCAAAATGGCACGTGTGAAATCATAGGCAAGCAGCCATCTTTCCTTAATCACATGAGTACCTATTGCCTCCTAATTGGTTTCAACTTGATTTTCATTTCATTTTGCCTTGATCTGCCACAGAGGCTCCATTTCCTACAGCAGACTGGGAAGCCTGATCTTAGTGACTCATAATGATTCTAGAAACAAGGAAGTACAGGCATTAAGAGATTGTTTTACACTTTAAAGTAAGCATTTCATTTGGTTTGCCCGGGGGCATCGGAAGAGATAAAAGATATAGTGCAGCTTCCCGCCCACCCCCTTCTTGTTATGATGAACTAAAATGTAAGACTCCTGGTATATTTATAGCATACATTCATCTCCTCTCCTTGTCAAGTTTTAAAAGGAGTGTTTGACCTAAATACTTAAAAGTAGTGTATAATTTGTAAAGAAGAGACAGTTTTATGGCAGTGGTGCAGATTGTGGTGTGCCTTAATAGGATTTTTTTTTAAAAAATGAAAAGCTAACTGCATTAAAATAAAATTACCCCCAAATAATATAAACAACACAACTTGCAATCTGCTGTAAGAGCACTGAGTCTACTAGATAGAAAATGGAATTAAGCATTGTCTATAGCTCACGGAATAATCAAAAGTTGTGGAAGTCAGGAGAGCTGAACTGCATACTGTTCATTATTTCACAGATGAAAACCTGCATGCATGCAGCCAAGCAATATCAAACTGTGGTCAAAATGGCAAAGATCATTAATGAGGAAGAACAGACTAGCACAGGCAAGCTAACAGAGGGCAATTCTGCATTACACTGTTATAAAGCTATTATTCCACATTCAACATCCTGTGGAATTCTGGGGTTTGTTGTTTACTGAGGCCAAAGAGCTCTAAATGCCCCTCTCTAAACTGCAAACCCCAGGATTCCACAGGATGTTGAACGTGGAATAGTAACACTGTAACAGTGTAGGGCAGAAAAACCCAGAAACTGCAGCAGTTCGGTTTTACCTGAGCCTACTGGGAAGGGCAAGATTCTACCGCACTCCTCTCCTCTCCCTGCCCCTCGCTGTGTCCATTGAATGCTAACCACTTCCACATTTTGACCTCATTTTGCAGCAATTGAAAGAATCCCACCTGTAATCCCGGCTGGCAGACCCAGTCCCGGGGGAGCGTAATATTTAACATCCAAAGTTATTAAGCCAGAGGCTCACCAGACAGGAACATAGACATCCAGGTCTAAAACTGAAGCACAGCTAGAGAGGTCAGACCAATGATCTCCCAGTCACGTCTCCAAGAGGGAAACCTCAAAAGGCACATATACACACACAGTGGGCCTTCAACAGCAATGACACCCTGAGGGGACTAAGTGTCCTCTGGATGAGATTAAGGATTGCAACAGCGAGAAATGCAAAAACAAGGTCCATCTGCATGATACAGCTATTGTCCTTTTCTGGGAAAGGGTCTGCCCCCAAGGCATATTTTACACTATAATTGAGTCCCTTTCTGGGACCCTCTTCAGAGAACTACCACAAGTGACTAGTGCCCCTCAGCATTTTTCCTCCACTGAGCCACCTTCGCCTTGCTTTTTTCTGAGCTGCAGACTACAGGATCAGGTGCAGTATAAATTGCTCTCTTTGCCTCTGCTTTTCCCAGTCTTCATATCTTTCCGACTCATTAGTCCTTGTGTGCCTGTGTGAGTGACTGCTTTGCTGAGTGTATGTGTGTGGATATTTTGCCAATTCTGCTAAATAAACTACTGACAATTAGACATTTGGCCAGGCTCTAGAGTGGTCTGACTCCGTAGACATAAGGTTCAAGATCTTGCTGCTTTGCCCTGCCCTCTGCTTTGCTAAGCAGTGCTCCACTGATTTCCCCAATCTTTGTATTTTTTTTTGAGCAAATCAGGATGTCCCCCAGAGACCCCCAGAAGTCAGAATAACACACCCATGGGAAGCCATGTTGCTGCCCCCCCCCCAGCTCTCTTTTCCAGCAGCCAAAGGCCTGTTTATATAAACGTCCTTCAGTCTTTAACTGATTGTGGCAGAAGGGTCTTTTAATGGAGTGGACTGTAACTGTTGCTTAAGTTCTATATGCATTTTAAAATGTCTTAATTTTTTAATACAATTGTCTACGTCAGTGGTTCTCAACCTTTTCTTTACTGCGGAGCCCCTTTAAATGTCTTATGTTGCCATGGATCGCCAAGACTTAAGGTGTCTTCTGGCTGCATGTGTGTTGGCAAGAAATGTCACACACTTTTGCTCAACCACCCAGTGTCATTCACTTGCACGTTCTCATTGCATGCAGAAGCAGCAAATGCTGAGTACATTTTTTGCTATCAAACAGTTTCATTACTTTCGAGTGGTTTGAGATATTGTAATGAACATTTGTACAAAAGATGTCTGTCACTGTGTGACTTCCTTCCTTCCTTCCTTCCTTCCTTCCTTCCTTTTTCTTTCTTTCTCTCTCTCTCCCTCCCTCCCTCCCTTCTTTCTTTTTCTTTCTATTTTAACCGTAAAAGCTCATAACATTTCTTCATGCCTTCACAGACCCTAATGAGGGCATTGCTGTTGTCTGGTGATTTGTGGACCCCAGGTTAAGAACTGCTCATCTGTGTAATTTTTATTTTTATTTTTGTATCATATATTGTTTTAATTGTATTATGTTTTAATTGTACAATGAAAGCCACCTTGGGTCCCATATTGGGACATGGGCGTGATATTAGATAAACAATTATCCTTTTAAAAGCCTCATAATTGCTCCCCCTCCTTTGCTTAATCTGTTAGGGAACCACCTACATGTGCTGCTCTTTAAAACCAGCTCTGGTCTGCCTTTCTTTGTGCAGAATAGTGTTTATGACATTCTTAATCTGTGACAAGAGAGGCAGTGGAATATTCATGCAGCATTTGGGATGGCTGGTGGTTAAGCATCTGTCTCTCTTCCTCCCATCCCAAAAACAGGGCGCGGGTAGAAAACACATTCACTCTGAAGAATTAATTTCTCATTCTCAGCTCCCACAAGATTTCCATATGTCTTGGCTCAGTTACATTCTGATGCTTCCTTTCCCATAACCTGGATGCTTTGGCAATGATGATGAGGTTTTTCAAAGTGGAATCACTCTTGTAGTGCCACAGGCCAATTTGTTTAGCCTACAGCACACTTGTAATGTTTGGGTTGATTACTGCTTCCAACAAAACAGGCCCTTGTGGTTCTTAGCTACATTTGAATTTATTCCAGTCATCTGTGTGTGGGGAGTGTGCATGTGTATGTTTTGAAAACAAGTGGCAAATGAGCTTGGTGGGAATGATTTTTTTTTTAAATTGATCTTGGAAAATGAGTGTTGCTCTAAGAAGTGAGGGACTTTGAGGTCCACCCCTAATGCCAGCTTCTCCTTGGAATTTGGGGAATTACAGCTCAAAGGAATCCTGCGAGAGGAGGTTAATGGCAGGATCTTTGTGCCTGCATATACCAGTACTAACTACATAGAGGACTCCAGTTAAAAGTTGAATAGAATATTTTATTTGGATTTAACACACACATGTGAAATCAGACACTCTTAAAAACCATAAAAGGCTATCAGGAAGTGAGGTAAGAAGGGTTGGATGGAGAGAGATTGGGTGGAAAAGTTCCCAGTCCTGCAGCAAAAGATCAAAGCGGAGTGACTCAGACCATGTCCGAGAGTATCACGAAGAAACCGGAACCTGGAGTGCCACGTTCAGGGTGCCACATTCATCATATACCCAACTTACTGGTGCTGAAGTTGGGAAATATATACCCTATTTCCTACCCTGAAGGAGGGTATGTGGGCAAAGCAGTAATTGGTTTCTCACAGGGATGACAAAGGAGTCTGGAATGAGCTGATTGTCTTTATTCTAAGTAACAAAACAGTGATGGGAGTCATGCCAATCTCTTAATGACCCGGTTGGGCAGGGAATCTAGGAAGGATTTCCTAGACAACTCAGGATGGTATGGTCCCTAATTTATTCACCTGGGCAGTATTGCCTTCCCTTTGTTCTCAGGAGTGCTCATAGTTTGTAGTCTTGAAAGGATTATCACAAGCCCATTAGCACTGGGTTTTCTCATCTAATCCTCTCTGAACTTATACCATGTCTGAGGTCATCCTGATCTGGCAACATGTTTCCAGCTAGCACACTTCCAAACATGTTTTTCAGCCATAAATATGTTTGATTATGGAAATAGCACATTCCACAGGGTGGGGATTTGTGGCGTAGTAACGAGAGAGAAAGAGAGAGAGAGAGAGAGAGGGAGGGAGAACTGATTTTTACGAATAGATACTCCCCAATGGTGCTGGCAGGAGTGCAATGAACTCTGTCTCCATAGTGGGTTCAACATCTTGGATAGCTCCTTTTAAGTCTCAAATAAAACCTAGAACAAATTCACTGCAGCCCCGACATGGAAACCAAAGACCACGAGAGGGAAATACATCATTTCTAGGAGAAAGGTCTGGCAGAAAGCTCTGGAACGGTGAATCTCTGGAATGGTGAATTTAAAGGAGCTTTCTATGGTACCAGATCTTATCCCCAAAATAAATCCAGAACCTTGGACAGCTCCTTTAAAGTTCAGACTAAAACCCAAAGCAGATGCACTACCCTACTGACATAAAAGCCACCAGTCACTACTGGGATATATATAAGAACCAGAATTCTGTTAGTGTCAAGAACATACATAAAGTCCCTGTGTAATGGAGTTATTCAGTTTATGGTTGTATAAGCAGAGTTCACATTTTCTCAGCCTTTGAAGTAGAGGAAATTCAACCCTCCAGGTATTGTTGGGCCACAACAATAACTGGCCTCAATTTTGGCTATGGTGACTAAGGCTATTGGGAATTCTTGCTATTGTTGTTATTGTTGTTGTTATTATTAACATTATGAATATCCTGCCTTTCCTCACCCAGCTGACAAAAATTTAAACACATACAAATAAAACTTCACTGAAAACATACACAAGTTCAAACAGCGTTAACTGATCAAGAGAATTAAATGCAATTTAAAATTATATCCCTTAAGAAACAACGGATATGGCTAGCATAGCATATTTTCCCCATAAATTGTTCCCAAAGGCTTGTCAAAATAATAAGAAAATCTTCTCTCAGAATTGGAAGGACAACAAGGGAAAAGTAAGCCTAGCCTCTCTAGGGAGAAAGTTGCAATCTACATTTTTGGGGGGCTACAATTTGCATTCCCTAGGATACAGAGACAGGTTGGAGATGAGACTGGGCCTATAGGTTGGAAGTTGCCTATCCTTACTTTGAAGGGAGCCAGTGTTGTGTAGTGGTTTGAGTGTGTTGGGCTATGATTTTGGAGACCAGGGTTCAAATCCCTGCTTTGCCATGGGAACCTGCTGGTTTGCCTTAAGGTTGCTGTATGTTGGAAACAATTTGAAGGCACACAACAACAACCCCTACTTTACACCTTGATTTTCCTTGCCGTTCTAATTCATTGCAGTCAAAGAACGAGGGTCTTTCAGTTGCAGAATATATGTATGAATTGTACAGACCAATTTTGTGCAGTTAAATATCACTCAACTGCACTTCTCTATCTTTAACAATGGCTTTGAACTCACTGTGCAGGCATAATACCATGCTGACTGGTCCATGACCCTCCTTCTTCTACTACTAGCACTGCAAAGCTTTGCGAGTTGTCATTTAACATTCAGACCTCAGTAAATTATGCAGTGCAGCATATGCAGGGATTTCAATAACTTTTACTGTCTGCTGAAATAATGCCTTTTGTCAGAACTCAAAGGGAAGCTACGGAGAACAACAATGGAGCACTTCTAACAAAGTCCATCATCAAGTTTAGCTGTAAAACAGTGGTATTCTGTCTTTCTTTTTTTTTTTAACCGAGGCTGTTTGCATTGGCAGTGGCTCATGCTACTTACAGTAGCCATCTCCATTTGCTCAGTTATCTTGCATTTGTTTTCAGGATAAATTGAAACAATGAGAAATGGAAAAGGATGTAGAATAATCCCACAGGGTTATTATGAAGATTCCATTTGTTTGTTTATTTAATTTATATCTCACCTTTCTTCAAACATGGGAGCTGAGACTGACACAGATTAAAATAAAGTACAGCTAAAAAACAATGATGGTTTTAACAAAGTTTAAAGAAGCAATTAAAGAAACTTCAGGTTGCTTGTTGACTTATGGTCGTCCCATGAACTTCTTAGGCGTGGAGTACTCAGAGGTGCTTGTGCCAGTTTCTTCCTCTGAAATATAGCTACACATTTGCATTGCCTTCATGTTGTTTCTGACATATGGCAATCCTAAGGTGAACCTATAATGGGGAGTTCTGGGTCTGAGAGCATGTGACACCCCTGAAGTTACCCAGCGGGTTTTCATGCCTGAGTAGAGAACCTAACCCTGACCCCCAGAGTCGTAGTCCAACTGTGCTGGGTCTCTGCTACAGCCTTTAATCACCTATAATTAAAAAAAAAAAAAAAGGAGGGGGGACTGAATTTTGCGGTTTCTTCCTGATGGCCAACATCACATGCACATTTTCATTATTCATCTCACAGACCATATACTGGATATCATCATCATCATCATCATCATCATCATCGTATATTTCTTACCCATCTCCCCCCAAGGCTCATGGCAAGGTACAACATAGATTTAAATACAACTAAAAACACATAAAACCATTTAAAATACAGCAATTTAAAATTCTCAGTTAAAAATTGTCTGAGTAGGCCTGCCAGAAGAGATAGATCTTTAGTACTTTAAAAAATTCAGACAGCGTGTTTAGCTGTCGAATCTCTTCTGGCAGGTCATTCTACAGTCTAGGGGCAGCCAACGAGAAAGTCCTCTGGTGACTGTTGCTAATTTAGTTCTGGTTGGTTTAAGTGAATGGCCCGTAGAGGACCTGAGTGTACAGGGTGGATTGTATGGCCATTTCCATACTGGGCTTCTGAAACGGTGCAGAGCGACCTGTCATGGAGGTCTTCTACACCATAGAGTGGACTGGCGTGGACTACTTTTTGTAGTTCCACACCAGAATCCACTCAGGAGCGGCCGGAACTAGCCGCGCTGCGTGTTTTTTAAAAACCTCTTTTTTGAGGTTTTTAAAAAGCACAGAGCATGCAGCCCCGCACCGCTCCGTCGCCCGGCTCCGAAGTGGATTTGCAGGCGTGCGCAAGTGCGTGCCTGTAGATCTGCTGGGGGCGGGCTTCCAGCTGGCGAGCTGCTCCAGTTGGTGGAGAGCCTCCACCAACTGGAAGCCGCCATTTGGGACACCGGACTGTGGAGCAGCGACTTCGTGCTGCTCCACATGGCGATGGACTTACTCGGTTTCAAGTAAGCTCCGTTTTTGGGCTTTTTCACCCGTTTCCCTCCCCACATGTGAAAAGGGCCAATGAGAAGACATTATCCTGTAGATAAGTTGAATGCAAACCATGTAGGGCTTCAAAGGTAATAACTCACCCTTTGTATTCCCTTTGTACTTTGTACAAATATTCCCTTTGTACTTTGCCCGGAAACCAACTGGCAGCCAGTGGAGTGATTTTAATATTGGTCTGATATGCTCACTCCTCCATGTACCTGTAACCAATCTGACTGCCATATTTTGGACCAATTGGAGTTTAAAGAAAATATTGGCTATTGTGAATTTGTTTTCTACCCGCTAGCATCAACAAAAGTACAAATTACCCATCAAAAATATACTCTGATCTACTTTCCAGCACCACCATCTCCCTCTCACTGCTTTCCCTATAATGCCACTGTATTTCTGCTCCCCAAATGACCGAGAACATTATGCTTTCACTCTGCTTTTGAAATCTGTACTAATTATTGGATTTTTCATCCTTCTTACTCTGGACTCTCACACTGAGCTTGTAATTACAATGACAGGAGAGTGTTCTATTAATTGCTCTCTTTTGCTTCCCAGATTTGGGGGTTAATTGGTAATATGTACATGCAAGTTTCTTCCTCAAGATGTTCTACATTACAGTAATTAACTGCATATCAGGGCCCACAGACATTTATTAACCACGTTGCTGCAGATTACTAAAGGATTACTAATTTTAGAAGAAGGATCCTGATACGGGACACCCAGACTCTTTAATGAGACATAATAATTCCATGAAAAGTTAGCAGGTTAGAGCTGGCAGGTCTCAGAAAGAGTTGTAGCTTGTGGGACTTGCTCACAGGGGCAATTATTTTCAACAAAATAAATGCAGTGTCTGGACTCCTGTTGGGGATTTAAGTCTTTCTTCTATGGGAATTAGAATCGGGCAATCCAGTAATCTTCATATTCAGTAAAGGGCTGCTGTCACGTTACTACATGGGGAGCCATCAAAGTGACCAACAGATAATGGGATTGATGTACATTCTTCCCATTGTTTGTCAGTCCTTTTGTGAATTGGGACACCAGCTAGGAAGTGCTGATATGCATCAGGACACTCTAACCAGTGTCCTATTATGCATCTTTGTGGGTGTTATGCCCCTGTCCCAGGACCCAGACCAGAGGTGTATCTAGAGTGGGGCAAGTACGGGTATGTGCCTTGGATGCCAATGGCAGGGGGGTGCAAAAAAACTATGCATGCAGGGGTGCTTCCATGCTTGCCCTGGGAACTGTTTCGGCTAGATATACCACTGACCTAGACTGGACCCTTTGCAACAGCCACACCCCAGAGACATGAAAGGAACAGTACATGCGACAGCCAATGTTGGTGGAAAAGGGAGAGCCCAGGAGTCTTGGAGTGTTCATATAATAAGAGCTTATTAATCAGGCCAACAGTGGGTAAGACTCTGAGACTATATTGTTATAGAGACCAATATGGGAAGAGGCTGTTGTAGCCAACTGACCCTATTGGTGGAAGCAGCCCAGCTTACACTTGGACTCCTGGCTCATGCTCCTAGAACCCTTGACCTTTGCCTCGTCTATGGATTTTGCCATCAGACTCTCCCTCTCTGGATTTATGGTAAAGTCAGACTGTCTCTCTAAATCTACTGTGAACTTGGACTGCAAAACGACTAAGGCCCTTTTCGCATGGCGTTTTTTAAGCGAAAGGGCCTCTTGAGCGTCGCGTAAATGTGAGGAGCAGTCCACACGACGCACTCACATTTACGCAACGCTCAAAAGCCTAACATGGACCTCGCACACATTTTTTAATTTTTGGTTTAAAGCCGAAAATGCCATGCGGTCGCGCGTCGCTCCGAGGCCCCATTACCTACCCTGCGGAGCCTCTGGAGCTGGGCCGGTCGCGCTTCCTGCCCCAGTGCAGGCTACAGCTCCCAGGCTGCACTGCGGAAGGAAGGGGCGGGGCAGGGGTGGGGTGTTCGCGTGACCGGCAAGCCAGCTGCAGTGATGAAGGAGCAGGGAAGTGAGCGCCTCGCGCAAGAGGCTACTTGCGCGAGCGCCGCCCCCCACCTCTGAGAACAGGTAAGGTGCGGAAAGGGCCTAAGACAAACTTCGCTCATTGGCTCTTGATAACAGGCAGCCGGAAGCCTTGGCTGGCTGCTGGCACAGGACAGCACGTTTCTTAGTGCCTCCGTTATGTAGCTGTTTGTTGTGTGCCTTCAAGTCATTTCCGACTTATGACGAACCTAAAGCAAACCTATCATGGGGTTTTCTGAGGCTGAATATGCGTGATGCACCCAAGGTTACCGAGTGGGTTTCCACAGCCAAGCAGGGAGTTGAACCTGTCAAGGTTGTTGCCGGGCAGGCAAAGGTTTCCTATGAGTGGACAGCAGAGAGAAGAGGCGGTGTGGCCAGACAGTCACGTGCAAGGCCAGCAGGATTATTATGGCTATGTTTTGTGTATTAGAGAAGGCCACACGCCAGAGCACTGATTGGGTCACCCCACATGTTTCAGGGTGACATGGTAGCATAGAAAGGCTGGTGTTTGCCTTGACCAGCTGCCCATTAGACTCTTTAGCTGGACCTGCCATGCTATTGGCAGTATACTGTTTGTAAGGGGAGATGCTGCCTGATTTTTCTCCATTATCTTCTGTTTTTCCTCTTTGTCTAATTGCTGGCAAGCTAGCATGTTGTTGCTAAGTTTTATCTTAGAGTGCAGCAATAAATCAGTACTCTAAGCCTAACTAATGAGCCTCTGGAATTTTTTCTGTTTCATTGGGACTCTCTGCTGTGGCGAAGCCTTGCTTCACAGATAGCACTCTGCTCATGCTCAGAAGAGCCAAATCCTACCAATCCTGACAGAACCCTGGTCTCCAGGGTCCAAAGCTCAAATCACTACACCATGCTAGTGCTTAATATATATAAAGTTACATAAGGTCCACTGCAATAAAGAATTCCAGCTGGTTTTTTTGGTTTTGTTTTATATGGTTTATATGTGTGATTGTCACATATGACAACCTACTATACTTGCAGATCCCCTTCCAGAGTCTTAAGAAGCTATCACAACTCCCATCAATGCTTTATCAGGTTCAGACTCTTTTGTTGGATCTGCCAGAGAGCCATTAACACCTTCCCCTTCAGGGCAGAAAAAGGGTATTTAAACCCTGGCTCCAAGCCTGACAATTCATAGTACCTTGGACACACATAGGCATGTCACTCCATTTTTTTGTTCCCCAGTTCTCATGCCCTGTGCTACTCTGAAACTCCTTTGTTTGAGCCACTTCGCCTCAACTTTCTTCTCTTCAGGATTGGTAAATACCACCCACTTCATCCTAATTCCTTGCTATCCAACTTCTCCCTCCTTTCCTCCTGTTAGCCTTGTATGGTTGTGAGACTGCTTGAATCTTGTGTGTGTTTGTGATTTTCCCCAATAATACATTCTTTTGACCCCCAGTTGGTGTCTCACAGTCAGTACTGGTATACACTGGTGAAAATATTCCAGAGTTACTGCTCCTATCACAGACCTCCTTTTTGGGCTATAATTCCCTACCTTTCTACAGAGGCATTGCATTGTAGATGGACCCTGAATCACTCACTTTTTGGGGTAACAGTTACCGTTGTCAGTTAGTTTCTTTTTATCATCTGTATCCCTCTCCTTATTTTCTTGTGGGAGGGGGAAGGGGATATGTCTGCACTCTTCATTTGTATATCCTTGGTATTTGACCATGGATAATGAACAGTATTATTATTTTTATTTCGCCCAGAGCAGGCTTATTTTCTTGCACTGCAAGAAAGAAGGCACGTTTAAAAATTAGTTAAACTGTAAACGATGAGCTGAAGTAAGTCAACAGTTCCAAGGGCAGCTCCGGCCCAATGAAGCTATTTCATTTCCGAAAGAAATATTAAATTAGATGAGCTTGCAGAACCCCATAAACATGTTGTTAGGCCTGTGTGCTGTAAGAAAGATAATAGAAGTAATAACAAATAGAATTGAGAATCACATTTTAATTAGTCATATGAACTGCTCACCGCAGAAAACACTGACAAAGCACAAGTTAACACTGTAATGAAGCTGGTTATGAGTGTAAGATAGGAGGCCTTCTGGCAATATAAATGTACTGCTTAATAAGATTTTTTTTTAAAAAAAAAATTCAAAATAACCATTTCAGTGAAACTGTATAACAAGAAGGGGGCCAAATTAGAGAGATGAGAGGCATAAATCATGATAATTTCTCTCACACTGTCTGCATTCCTTTAGTTAGGCTGTCATCCCACACCAAGATGATACCAAGTGATCTTTAAATCAAAGATGCAGAGGTGGTACTTTGCAGGAGTTGGGGGGGAGTACTTCATTGCTATCTCCCACAATCACTAGATTTTTCTCACTACTGCTGTGCCCCCATTATTTGGTAGCATGGTGTGTCATCATCATTACCAATGGCAGCAGAAACCCCCCACAGCATTTTTACCGTGACACAAAGTAGTCTGCATTCAAAGAAAGCTTTGGGGCAGTCCATGCTTTGTTTAAGGAAGGCTTCCTGGAAGAAGATTGTCTTCCAACCTAGGAAATAATCTATATGGTCTCCAAGCACTTTGGGGCTATCCTCCCCATACCATACCACCTTTCTGAATTTTGGCAGCACAGCAGGAGCACAGCTGGAAGGTCATTGGGGCTATATGTGATGCTTGGGCTGTACGTCTCCCATCCTTAATTTAGGGATAACATCATGCAAGCTGCCTTGATGGTTGAGCAAATGCCTGCTCTGTTACCTCAAAAGGTGGGTGACCCAGGGGACCACCCACAACGCTGATATCTCCAGGGAAAGGTGGGGAATATAGCTTTGAGCTATAGCTCAAAGGAAGCCTGCAAGAAGGGTGGTAACTTCTGGGATCTTTTCACCTGTCTTTAATGGTACTAATGCAGAAATACCAGTTGCAGGTTAAAAGAATGTTTTCTTGGGGCAAAAATCACAAATACATGCAAGATTTAAGCAGTCTCACAACCGTACAAGGCTAACAAAAGGAAAGGAGGGGAAAATTGGATAGCAAGGAGTTAGGATTAAGTGGGCAATACTTACCAATCCTGAAGAGAAGAAAGTCATGGTGAAATGACTCAAACACAAGAGTTTGAGGGCTGCATGGAGGAATGAGAGTCTGGGGTACAGAATGATGCCCAAGTGCTAGTAAAAAGCAAGGCAGGATTTAAACACTCTTTTTCTTCCCTGAAGAGGAAGGTTTTAATGGCTCTCTAACTGAGCAAACAAAGGGGTCTGGAGCTGGCATTAGGTTACAAAGCACTGATGGGAATTGTGATAGCTTCTTAATGTCTGGGAAGGTGAGGAAACAAAGGGGAAAGTTCAGCAGGCAGGAGGTAATGAGCTGTTGGTCATTGTTGTTTTGTCTGGAACTTTTGGTGGCTGTTGTTTTCTAGGTTGCGTCTATTGAGAAGATCATCTCAAACTCATTTAGTTGAGTTCTGGACTTATGACTTGGCCATGCCTTGAGGTCCTCCTTGACCGAATTCTGCACGTGTACAGCCAGTCCTCTTTGCCAGCATGGCTTTTCAGTGATAAATGAATGGTTGTGCCAATTAAATAATATCACAGATTGGGGGTGTATGGCATGGTAACAGCCCTACCAAAAATCAGAAGGAAGTGGGATGCATCACCGAGAAAAAGAGAGAGAGAGAGAGAGAGAGGCACCTGAACAGAATTCTTGATTCTTCTAGACTCTGGATTATTAATCAGCCTTAGGTGAAACAGCTTGGCTCCCGGGATTGTCCAGAGAGGGGCAAGGGGAGTTTCTCCATCAAGAGCAAACTTATTATCTCTGATCAGTGACTGGATGTATGTTATATTGAAAGCTAGGAATACACAGCCTAGAACTGAGCTGCAGTTTGTAGTCAGGAAAACTTTTTCATAGCGTTGAGCTGTGCTCTGCAGGCAGGAGTGCTCTTGTATTGCACTGGGCCATACCTTGAAGTCAGAATGCTGCCTCATTCTGAAAAGACATGAATAGAGTGGAATATGTTTTGTATACTGAGTGAGGAAATGTCCAAATCAGTAAGAATGACTCTTGCTGTTGTAACCCATGTCAGTGGATTATTCCATCTGTTCTGGGATTTTAGTCTGAACATTAAAGGGACGATCCAAGGCTCTGAACTTTGTTTGTAGAATAGGTGTATCACTATGGATAGCTCCTTTAATGTTTGGACTACAGCGCAGAGCAGATTCACTGCGTCACTGATCTGGGATCCATTGCTGCCACTAGACCTTGCCCACATTACTTTGACATCACCTTTTCTCTACTTGGTCCTGGCCTGTGCCCATAGCTCTGCACACTGTTGGAATGTAACACTAAGAGACTTTCGAAATTAGAATTCGGTCCCTGGGCTGAGCAATGTTCCCCACCTGACTTAACAGAAATGCAAAGAGCTTGACTAGAACTAACAATGAGCTAACATCTCCCCCTCCCTCAAGATCTTGTGCAAGTTCCTTTTCAGAGGCTTTTGAGAGTTCCCAAAATCTCTCAATCAGCAGAACCATTTCCCTCAAACCCTGCCCCTCTCCTATCCACAGTCTGTAGCATCATTAATATGTAGTGGGATTGTTTCATATGTCACAACAGCAAATCAGAGGGAATATATGTTGAAACAGCTTCACTTTCCACCAACTTGTTTCCAGGCACAATTCACAGTGTTGGTTGTGACCTATAAAACTCTATATAGCGTGTGTGTGTGTGTGTGTGTGTGTGTGTGCGCGCACGCTTCTACAAGTTATCTGTTGACTTATGGTAGCTCCATGAATTTCATAGGGTTTTCTTAGGCAAGTAATAGAGCTGGTTTTGCCAGTTCCTTCCTCTGAGATATATATAGCCTAGAATTTAGGTCCAGACTAAATGAATAATCATATCTACCTATCTTAATCTGTCAGAGTCTTAAGATCTTTCCTCTTTATCCCAACACTGTCACAGGTCCAGCAACGGTTAATTAACCCCTCCTTTTTTTTTATCACCAGGGCTTTAGTTTGATGTTGTCTAGGTTTATTGTAAGATGCCTTGGGTCCCCTGCTAGGAGAAAGCATGGATACTAGATATTTATTTCTAAATATTTATTTAACATTCAATTATTTAGTATCCAGCTATGTAATGCACTGCATAGAACTAAATTGTGATTTGTTGCGGGGTACCAAACTATCTTTATCCAGCCTTTCTCCCAGTATGTGATCTAAGGCAGATAACAACAAAAAACTTCCTATTTACGATGCAGCTTAGGGCTTCTGTGAACTGAAGTTCCAAACTTCTGAGGACCAAAGGCTGAGAATCACTGGTTAGGTGCCCTGTTCTGAATGGCATTAGAGTTCTCCAGCATAAAATTCTAAGTACCTTACAAAACTATGTAGGATGGCACTGAAGGTGGTACCTTGGTGCCATAATCGTGTGATATGGATGCCTTCCGGTCATGTATTACAACAGAGGGCAAATCACCCAAAGATGTAAACTGCTGCATACCTGGCCTTGGCAATGCTGAAACAAGCTTTTTAGATCTTCGTATTGGATGCCCAAACCTCCCTTAAGATAAGATGGGATAGATATGCATTTTTAATGTTTAGAAATGTTGTTCATTAAACTTTCAATTTCCACTTCCAACTTGAGATGTGTTGTGCAGAGGCTGATTCTCCGTTCGTCAGTCCTCTTCTCTCTGGAACATCAACCACTATTGTGTTTTAGATTGAGTAATTTTTTATAAGGCCACAAATCCATTTTCACACTTCATATAGAACTCACTATACAATTTCTAGCACAGCGAGAAGAGACTCAATAGATAAGTACAGAAAATGATTTTGAAACCGAGTCAGCATTTTTAAGGAATCTGATTTATAAAAAGCGATACCCCCGCCTTCCTTCTGTCCCTTTCCCACTCTCCAGATGGGTAAATCCTCATTACAGCCCACCCCCCTTTAACATTCCCTGACATTGCCTGCAACAGAAAAAAAGCTACTTAGACTACCTAATGTACCTTTTTAAAACAAATGTTCTCTGAAACCACAGATAATTGCATTCATAGAATCATAGAATCATAGAAATGTAGAGTTGGAAGAGACCACACAGCCATCCAGTCCAACCCCCTACCATGCAGGAATACCCTCAAAGCATTCCCGACAGATGGCCATCCAGCCTCTGCTTAAAAACCTCCAAGGAAGAAGACTCCACTACACTCTGAGGCAGCATATTCCACTGCCGGACAGCCCTGACTGTCAGGAAGTTCTTCCTGAGGTTCAGGTGGAATTTCCTTTCCTGCAGCTTGAATCCATTGCTCCTTGTCCTAGTCTCTGGAGCAGCAGAAAACAAGCCCTCTCCCTCCTCCACATGGCATCCCTTCAAATATTTAAACATGGCTATCATGCCCCCTCTTAATCTTCTCTTCTGCAGACTGAACATACCCAGCTCTCTAAGTCTATCCTCATCGGGCTTGGCTTCCAGGCCCTTCACCATTTTTGTCACCCTCCTCTGGACCTGCTCCAGCTTGACCATGTCCTTCTTGAATTGGGGTGCCCAGAACTGGACACAGTATTCCAGATGAGGTCTAACCAAAGCAGAGTAGAGTGGTACCAGTACCTCCATTGATCTAGACACCGTACTCCTATTGATGCAGCCGAGAATTGCATTGGCTTTCTTGGCTGCCACATCACACTGCCGACTCATGTTCAGCTTGTGGTCTATTAAGACTCCTAGATCCCTTTCACACGTACTTCCATCCAGCCACGTGTCCCCCATCCTATATTTCTGCATTCCATTTTTTCTACCTAAGTGTAGGACCTTACACTTCTCTCTGTTGAATTTCATTTTGTTAGTCTTGGCCCAGCTCTCCAATCTGACCAGGTCATTTTGAATTTTGATCCTGTCCTCTGGCGTATTAGGAACCCCTCCCAATTTGGTGTCATCTGCAAATTTGATGAGCATGCCCTCTATTCCTTCATCCAAGTCATTGATGAAAATATTGAAGAGCACTGGGCCCAGGACAGAACCCTGTGGCACCCCGCTAGTCACTTCTCTCCAGGATGAAAAGCAGCCATTGGTGAGGACCCTTGGGGAACGGTCAGTCAACCAGTTACAGATCCACCTGACAGTAGCTCTGTCCAGCCCACATTTTACTAGCTTCTTTGCAAGAACATCATGGGGAACTTTGTCAAAGGCCTTACTGAAATCGAGATATGCTACATCTACAGCATTCCCTTCATCTATCAAGCTAGTAACTCTATCATAAAAAGAGATAAGATTAGTCTGGCATGACTTATTTTTGACAAATCCATGTTGACTTCTCGTGATTACCACATTGCTTTCTAAGTGATTAGAAACTGACTGCTTAATGATCTGCTCCAGGATCTTTCCGGGTACTGACGTCAGGCTGACCGGGCGATAATTATTTGGGTCCTCTTTTTTTCCCTTCTTGAAGATGGGGACAACATTTGCCCTCTTCCAGTCTGCTGGAACTTCTCCTGTCCTCCAAGATTTCTCAAAGATTATGGCAAGCGGTTCCGAAATGACCTCTGCCAGTTCTTTTAATATCCTAGGATGCAATTCCTCTGGCCCTGGAGACTTGAATTCATCCAATGTGGCCAGGTATTCCTGTACCACCTCTCTACCTATTATGTGCCTCATTTCCCCTGCTTCCTCCCCTGCTCCCCAACCATCAGTGCTTGTATCCTTCTGGGAAAAAACTGAGGCAAAGAAGGTGTTAAGTAGTTCTGCCTTTTCTCTTCCCCCTGTTAGTAATTGGCCATCTTCTCTGCGCAACGACCCTATCGTCTCCTTCTTTTTCCTTTTGCTGCGGACATATTTAAAAAAGCCCTTTTTATTGTTTTTAATGTCCCTGGCCAGCCTAAGTTCGTTCTGTGCTTTAGCCTTTCTGACCTTCTCTCTACATCTCCTGGCTACTTGCTTAAATTCTTCTTTGGTGGTTTCCCCCCTCTTCCATTTCCTGTACACGTTTCTCTTAACGCTTAGCTCAGCTGAGAGTTCTTTAGTCAACCATTCTGGTTTCTTCAGATGCCTTCCATTTTTCCTCCTTATTGGCACAGTTTTAGACTGTGCCTTCAGTATCTCCCTTTTAAGGAACTCCCATGCCTCCTGAACTCCTTTCTCTTTCACTATTCTTGACCACGGAATTTCAGCTAGCAGCTCCTTAAGTTTACAGAAGTCTGCTTTTTTAAAATCTAAGATGAGTGTCTGGCTACACTTATCTTCTCCTTCCCAGTGAATGCCAAATTCCAATAGGGCATGGTCACTCCCCCCTAAAGATCCAACCACTTCTACCTCATTAACAAGGTCATCCCTATTGGTCAGGATCAGATCTAGAATATTTGATCCCCTTGTGGCGTCTCCCACCTTCTGGACCATGAAATTGTCTGCAAGACAAGCAAGAAACTTGCCGGACCTTGCTGTCTTGGCAGAGTTTGACTGCCAACATATATCCGGGTAATTGAAATCTCCTATTATTACTGTATCTCTCCTTTTTGAATGCGCGGTCATTTGGTTGAGGAAGGCGTCATCAAAGTCCTCAGTCTGAGTTGGAGGTCTGTAGTAAACCCCCACCAGAATATCCCTATTGTTTCTTGCTCCCTTAATTCTTACCCAGATGCTCTCGACCTGGCTTTCTGAGTTTAAGTCATGGATCTCTTCACAGGTGAAAACATCCTTGACATACAAGGCTACTCTTCCTCCTTTCTTGTTTGGTCTATTTCTACAAAATAGGTTATACCCCTCTATTCCCACATTCCAATCCTGAGACTCATCCCACCAGGTCTCAGAGATGCCTATCTAATCGTATTTATTTTGTTGTACTAGGAGTTCAAGTTCATCTTGCTTGTTTCCCATACTCTGTGCATTAGTGTAGAGACACTTAAATCCCCGGGCCCTTCCTGCAAGTCCTGTACTATAGTTTCTACTCCTCCCACCATTGGACGCTTGTACTACTTGGTCAATATCATTTGGGCCTTTCCCCCCTGCACTCGCCGAGTCTTTGCCCTGAATAATATTGTCTCCCTCCCCAGCAGAACTTAGTTTAAAGACCTCTTAATCCTCCGTGCAAGACTGTTTGCAAAAACATTCCTGCCAAGTTTCGTGAGGTGCAACCCATCCCTTCCCAGAAGCCCACGTTCATGGAAATTCAGGCCGTGTTCCAAAAACCCAAACCATTGCCGGTGGCACCATGTGTGGAGCCAGTTGTTGACTTCTGCTATTGCCCTTTCCCTTTGTGTGCCATATCCTTGAACAGGGAGGAGAGATGAAATGACCACCTGTGCACCAAGGTCCTTAAGCTCTGTCCCCATAAGCTCGTAGTCCTTTGCGATGTGGTAAAAGCTGTGCCTCGCAGTGTCATTGGTTCCGACATGAACCACAATGAGGGGCTTATGGTCAGTGGGCTTGACCAGCCTGGTTAGCCTCTCCGTTATGTGGTTGATCTTGGCCCCAGGAAGACAGCAGACTTCTCGATTGAACTTGTTGGGTTTGCAAATTGCCGGTTCAGTTCCTTTGAGCAAGGAGTCCCCAACAACCAGAACTCGCCTCCTCTGAGGCTTGTCCGGGGCTCCTCGATGAGCAGGTTCTTCTAGGACTGCCTGGGCACTCTGTTGAGGCTGGGAGTGTTCATCTAGTTCCTGTTGCCGAAGTTGGATTCCTTCTTGTTGACATTCTGTTCCCTCCTCCTGGTGTTCCTCATCGTTCATAAGGCCAAGAACTTTGAAGCGATTGTGTAGGTTGAGAGTCTCTGTTTCCTTCCTGGTCCTCCTACTCCTCCATGTGACATTCCTCCAAGCATCCGTTTCTTGGCCCAGTGTGCTGACTTCCTGATCTGGCAGCTCCCCCGTGCATTCGGTCTTCAGGAGGGTCTTCTCTGCCCTATCCAAAAACTCCTCACCTTCCCTAATAAGACAAAGATTAGAAACTCATGCCTCCAGCTGGCGAACCTTCTGCTCCTTCTCCATTATTCTAATAAATGTTACATTTCATCACGGGGTGGGCACATTTGGATGTATTGCAACAAAGAGAAAGCAGGCATCATTTTCCAAAAGGAGACCTTAGTCATCCATTAAACCTATCTCCAAAGGAATGGGATATTACTAACTAAATAATAATGTTTAAAAGACAATTTTTCATACAGGCAGACTTCACTTCCTGAGTGGTCACTGAGAGATGTATCATTTTCAGGGTACTTCTAGTGATCAGGTTTTCTCAGACTATGGCCATTTCTGCACGGGGCGAGGGAATTGCCCCGTGCCGCTACTTACCGGATCTTCTGGCTTCCCAGTCCGGTCCAGGCTGCTCCGGAGCAGTGCGTGATCGTCGATCCGCTCTGCTTCGGCATTCAAAATGGCAGCTTCCGGTTGGTCGTGGGTCTCGACCAACTGCTGAAGCTCGCCAGCCTAAAGTCCTCCCTTGAGAGATCGCAGGCTCGCATTGGTGTGAGCCTGCGAATCTGCACAAGGGAGCAGGCTCGCAGTGGCACGCTCCGTGCTTTTGAAAGATCAGAAAAATCAGGTCTTTCAAAAGCACGCTGTAGGACCACTTGGGGTCGTTCTGGAGCGGACTGAGGTGCGGATCTACAGTAAATAGTCCAGACCCAGTCCACTCCAAAGTCCAGACGTCCTCCGTGGAGGATGGACTGCACTGTTTTTATTACCCCGTGTGGAAATAGCCTATGGGTGCATCAGATTTCTAAGGGCCTTTCCACACTACACTGTTATAGTGCTATTATTCCACTTTCAACATCCTATGGAATCCTGGGGTTTGCAGTTAAGGAAGAGCATTTAGAATTTTCAGCCAGAGAGCTCTTGGGCCTCCGTAAAGTACAAACCCCAGAATTCCACAAAATGTTGAAAGTGAAATAATAGTATTCTAACAGTGTAGTTGGAAAGGCCCAAGCAATATGGAAATATGGTGATACCAATATCAGTTAGAAGTTTCAACTAAAACCTATTTGTAACACCTAGATAGGCCCAGCTCAGAGCATGGAAAAGTTACTTTTTTGGACTGTATTTTCCAGAGCACCACTGGCCATGCTGACTGGGAGATTTAAGGAAATTTTAATCTCAAAAAGTAACTTCTCCGTGCTCTAAGACTGGGCCAAACACTGGCAGAAAATGTTGCTCAGAAGCAATGTGACATCATTTTGGGTGCACAAATGTACCAGTACAGCCCATGAGGTGCAGGTTGCAAGAGTGAAAATTGCCCTTCTGGCCCTTGACTTAAGCCAATGAAAATACAATGGTTATTCTGCCTAGCAAAAGAATGTAGACAAAAAAAATCACTTAGGACAACCCTGCTTCCATAAAAGAACAAAGTGTGCGTGTGTATAGGAAAGAGAGCAGTGGAATCAGGCAAGAAAAATGAATCCCCACAGTATACTCTTTCTCCTTTCCTGCATGTAAATAATATGACTACTACACAGCACAAAATTAAGCTGTTTTGAAAGTGTGCACTGAGCTTCATTAAATTATTCATTTAATCATTATTGATCTCAGATGAATTAACAAACGGTGCGCTTTAGAAGAGCTCAATGTTATTCATCTTTGATTTTAATCTTGGAGGAAGCTGAGTTACATGTTACTAATGAAAAGTACAAACCGAGCACAATAGGCAATTTTCTCACCAAAATGTTTAACAAAATAAATTACAGATGTGGCTATGCTTAGATTTGTTCCTTAACGAGGAGCTAGATAATGACATTTGTGTGACAATATCAGGTAGAAGTAGAATCAGTACTGTGCCGTAGACAGCGGCCTGAGAAAGCATACTTATTCGCCATAGATATGCAGGGGAAACATGCACACATTGCTCACAAGCTCTGAATGAGCTGTGCATGTTTAATTCATCCTTATCTTTTATTTAATTTAAGTCTTCATGATCTTCATAAAAGTATAGCACAGGAAAGCACTGCATTCCATACTTTCCCATAGTCTATAAAAAAAATGAGGAGTACAAGAATGTTAATGGATATAAATCAGCATTTAGATGAGGCACATTTCTTCCGTACTTTTGTATCCATATCTGCCTTCATAAAGATGAAAAACAACTGAGAAACAGCTGTTTCATCAGTATGTTTTAATGAAATCAATGGGACCCATTTCTGAGTTAATGTACTTAGGATCCTGATGCAACACATTTGAAGTACAGGTAATAATTAATATAGGATCAGTGCAGTAAGCTAATTGATTTTTCTGCTCCCCAAGGACTGATTATACAAATGCTTTATAGGGAAATGAACAGGTGCATAGTACAAGAACTAAATGATAGGGAGAAGAGATTGGTTTGTTTGAGTTCCTACAGAATATATCTTTTGCTTTATTTGCTGGAAGCTGGGTGGGTTAGATCTGAACACACTGGGGGGGGGGGGTTTGTTCTAGGATTTGTAACAAAAGCAGAAATAACCAAAATGACCAATGCTTGAATATGAGAGGAAGATACTGACAGATTTGCCCATGCCTAAAACATATTTATTGGGAATTGAAGTCCACCGAGTATACAGGGAATATCACATAAATATGAATAGGAATCCATAGAAAGAAGTTAGTTTTTCATGGTGAAAAAGCTGGCTGAAGAACAGAGTAAAAATGATTGAAATTTATTTAGAAATACTTACAGATATTGATATAAAAATATTCAAAACAGTGTAAAACAATAATAAAACAGAATATTTTAGAAAAGACCCATGTAATTTACATTAGCCAGAGAATCAGCATGATGTAGTGGTTTGAATGTCGGACCTTGACCCTGGAGACCAGGGTTTGATTCCCTGCTTGCCCTTGGAAACCAACTGGTGACCCTTGGGTGTGTCACAGAAAACCCGATGATAGGTTTGCTTTAGGGTCACCATAAGTCAGAAATAACTTCAAGGCACACAACAGTAACAACAAAACAATAACAACAAAGTGATATACAGGCTCAAGTCCTATTGGTTACGCCCAAGTAGAATAAAGCCATTGAATTAATTGTTGATCAATGAGTTAACACTTATATAAATTCCACTGATTCAATGGGTCTGCTCTAATTGGGGCTAATAATGGATCCAGGTCACCATGGCCATTTCCGCCCTACACTGTTATAGTAATATTATTCCACTTTCAATCTCCTGTGGAATTCTGGGGTTTGTAGTTTACTGAGGCCAAAGAGCTCTCTGGTTGAGAATTCTAAATGTCCCTCTCTAAACTGCAAACCCTAGGATTCCTTAGAATGTTGAAAGTGGAATAATAGCACTATAACAGCGCAGTGTGGAAATGGCCCTTATCTACATTATCTATCTATCCATCTATTTGTTTGTTTGTTTGTTTATTTAGAGCATTTTAACCTGCCATTCAGCCAAAAAGGCTCCCAAAATAGTTTTAAAATTGTTAATTTTACACTTCCTTGCCCTCAGGCTTACAGTCCTAAAAATACATAAGGAAAAGGAGATGGCAATGGTGGGCGGATTAAGTCTGGCATATGTTTGCTGCTCTTCTCTCCCTCAGAAGCCACAGCAGTGGCACCCGGAATGGAAGTACCTTTATAGAATACACAGTAAGATGAACTACACTGAGAAATAAGGTGTGGTTTCGATATGCAGGTAGACGAAGAATCATCAAAGTCACAACTAACATTGAGGAGAGGGTAGTCCACACAGTGGCATGCCATTGTCTCCCTGTTCAGGCATTCATTTGAAGACATAGGCCCTTTTCGCATGGCATTTTCGATGCAAAAGAGCCCCTCGAGCATTGTGCACATGAGGAGCGGTCCACACAATGCACTCACATTTGCACAACGCTCCAGGGCCTGGCAGAGACCGCTCATGCATTTTTTCATTTTCGGCTTGAAGCTGAAAATGCTGTGTGGTCACACATTGCTCCAGGGCCCCGCGCACACTTACCTTGCATGAGGACCCTCGGGAGCCGGGCTGGTCTCGCTTCCTGTCCCGTGCAGCCTGGGAAGGTCCCAGGCTGCACTGCGAAAGGAAGAGGCGGGGCTCTTGTGCGAGCAGGAAGCTTGTGTGGAGCCGAAGGACCTCGGACGTGAGAGCCTCTCTCCGGAGGCTGCTCGCGTGAGCCCCGCACCCCAGCACCACGAAAAGGTAAGGTGCAAAAAGGGTGATAGTGAGCTACATGCATGATAGGAATATCCCCATGCATCCAACAGCACCTTGAACATAAGCTCTGTACAGGTCTTGGAAACCCTGCTCAGCTGAATACCCTGCCCAATCAGCATTCCTACCCACCCATTTATTCCTGTGCAGATTCACATGAACACCTGAATGAGACTTATGCTAAATTACTGCTGGACAATTGTGGAACAGACCTCAGGAGCTTGGAGTAGATATTTTTTCACAAACCCATGATCAAGTAAGTGAGGACTGAAGGGTAATCCAAGAAGCAGAACCTGAGAGCAAACAAGAACCAGAGAAATAGGTGAAAGTCAAGATCAAGGAGCAAGCCAGAAGTCAGGAAAACATCAGATCAATGGATGATCAAGTTGCTTAAGCAAAACTCAGCTGAAATAGGGATCTCTTTATATACCTTTCCTGCCCAGAAGGATGTAGTGACTAGCCTTAGCTTTCCCCCCCATACTATATCATTATAGGTCTTAATACTTTAACTGCCATGTCTGTGCCCTGCAGAATCCTGGAGTTTGTAGTTTAGTGAGGTACTGGAGCTCTCTAGCAGAGATATCTAAATTCCCAAGGAAGCTACAGATCCCAGGATTACATAGGAAGGAGACAGAGCAGTTAGAGTGGCATCAAAATACTGTAACTGTTTAGTGGGAAAGAGACCTAAATGAGTGGAGCCAGCAGTGGCGTATCTAGGTTCAACAGTGCCTAGGGCAAGCCTGCAAGTTGTGCCCCTAGGTGCTGCTCCTCCCATTGCTGCCTCTCCTTGCTGGGGAAGACCCTGGTGGGGGCAGGGGGAGAGGCAGTGGTGGGCCAGACCCAGGCGGGAGGCGGAGGTGGGCCAGGACCAGCTGGGACGCCGAGGCGGGCCAGGCCCAGGCCTCCATCGCCGCCTCTGCACTGGGCCAGGAATGACCCCAGCAGGGGGGGTGGGTGCAGCAGCGGGTCAGACCTGGGTGGAAGAGTGGGGAGGTTGGTTTTTTTGTGCCCCCCAGCATTGGTGCCCAGTGTACATGCCCCAGTTACCCCCCCAGATGCACCGCTGGGAGCCAGTTCAAGCTGCCGCCTGTAGTCCAGTGTTTCATAAGACAGGGAACTAGCACAATCATCCCACAGCTGGCCACCACATCATGTACCAATGATTTCCACATATTACATATTTCTTGTGTGAAACAGTCCTTTTTTTGGCTGTTCCAGACCTGCTGCAGATTTATTTCATGGTGTGGTCCCAAGTCCTAGTGTAAAGAAAGAGGAAAGATCTCATTGAAAACACTGTGGCTATCATCTTGCTCAGACTTACTTGGAATCAAGGTCCATTATTTTCAAATAAACATGCACAGGATTGTACTATTAATTAGCTCTCTAAAATCAGGCAACATTTTTCATTTTTCTGAATGGGAGACCTTCAAATATCCTGCTTCCTGCTTAGAAAATTAATTGTAAAATATCTGATGCATCCCCCTCGTCGCTGCCTTATCAGTTAGGAGAGGAGAGCTCACAAGTCCACAAAGATAAAT
Source organism: Cyclura pinguis (assembly GCA_030412105.1). Classification (NCBI taxonomy): domain Eukaryota; kingdom Metazoa; phylum Chordata; class Lepidosauria; order Squamata; family Iguanidae; genus Cyclura; species Cyclura pinguis. Next base: position 123,663,799 of record CM059604.1, on the reverse strand, counting down.
TCAGTTTGGGAAATGCCAGTACTGCAAATGCATAATATTCTCAAAATAAATGTCAGAGTTGACAGAGTCACTCTATATCGTCCCCATCTCTGTTGCTGAGGTTACATTTTGTGAGAGGAGGAAGAAAAACGGAAATGTCAGGGGAGAAATAAGGCAACATGTGGGCACCCACAGTTTTATAGGGCAGCCCCTATAGATATGGAACCAAGCTTCTAATGCAAATCCTTTTCTTCATAACCTTCTTAATGAACAGCTGAAGCTGAACTTTTAAAAATGTAAATATTTCTCCATCTTCAACAAGAACGTTATGATTGATTGCTTTCTTATAAAATGGGGTACAGAAAGTGTGACTCATGGGCCACATCAAGCCCTTTTTTTCTGTGGCCCTTGAAGCCCTGGCAGAGTCTTGAGTTCCCAATTTAATTCTTTTCTGGTCTGATTCTAAATCATTCTAAATATGTCCAAATTGCTTGAAAATGTTGTTTCATTCTCTTGCCTGAGTCCCTCCATACTGAAAAATAGGTAAAATCAGCCAAATATCGTGTCTGGAACTGATATCATTGCCAGTTTGTCTGTAACACATAAGTGTGGCCCATGGGAGGATTGCAGGGACCAGTATCGTAACCATCCCACTGTAGTTGCCCAGCCTTCTTACAAATCCAATTGAGTATCGAAGGGTAATACGTCAGTTAAATGGCTCAGCATCCACAAAAATAGGATTCCCCACTCGCCAGGAAAGCATAAAATGATGGATACCTTAGAGACGTGAAAACTCTTTCTTGATTTCATTGCTTTTTCTCAATCCTCAATCTCCCTGTATTTTCTTGCTGTCTTTATCTCATATTGGATTTTGAAACTTGGTGGGGTTTCTTTGCTTCAGAATTTCTGTTTACTTCAATAGACAGTGCAGTGTATGAGCACTGGACTACAACTCTAGAGACCAGGGTTCAAATCCCTACTCAGCCATGGAAACCCACTGGGTGACCATGGGGCAAGTCACACTGTCTCAGCCTCACAGGAGGACAAAGGCAACTCCCTCTAAACAGATCTCACTAATATAGACCATACATGAATTTGAAATAGTGGTCTGCTACATATCACAATTTTAATATGCCTTTGGACTTGCCATTTCATTCATCCACATTGCTTTCTTTGTCTTCTTGCTACTGTCCCTCATGAGTGTAGAATCACTGGAAGAAAATTCCAATGGATTATGAATACGGACATTTGTTTATTTATTCATGGTTTGCATATCCCACTTTTTTAATTAATTCAGAAAATATAACTATAACTATAAAACTATGCAATTTATATCAGAATAACAGTGAATAATAATAAAATGAAGACATCAGTCAAACAGAGTGTGTAAGTGATTTTTTGCATTCTTAACAAATCCCCTCTGAAAAAAGTCATGTTTTTACTTTATAACTGAGCCATACTAATGATACAGCCAGGTGGGTCTTCCTTAGAAGAAAAAAAGAAAACAGCTTGTCTTGGGGAACCACCCCCTGGAATTTCAAATGGGAGTATATGCAGCTGGGCTTCAAAGGAGGATTTATGGAAATATGTCGGTTCATATGAAAGAGGCAGTTTTTAAAATAGTCCTGATATCTGAAAATATAAGTCTTTAAAGTTCCTTAATATTTAAAGTTTAAGCCAACATTCTGATTCTCCCCCTAACTCAAAAAAGAAACAACTGGGAGGTTGGGATCAGTGAAGTGGATACAGGATTGATGGGATATGCTCAATGCAGAGTACTTTACGTTAATCTCATCTGGATATGACCACTCCATGGGTGTCATTCTGTTAGTGGCACACACTGGTGTAAATTAATCTTATGGCTATTTTTGGTCACTACAGTGTTACCCCAAAAGGTGGGGGACCTTGAGGTCCTCCAGTAGTACTCATGCCTCTGTGAAAAGGTGGGGAAATATAGCTCAAAAGGGATACCTGTGAGAGGTGGGGTAACCTTATGGGATCTTTTCATCACTGTATACCAGTACTAACTGTAGGACACCAGTTGGAAATTTTAAAAAAGCCTTTATCGGGGGAAATTCACAAACACAAATAATCAAATAGTCTCATGAACTACCAAAAAAAGGCTAAGGAAGATAAAGAAGAGAAAGGTTGGATAGTGGGAGTTTGGGGTGAAGTGGGTAATGGTTACCATTCCTGAAGCAGCAGAGGATTCTGGTGAGCTGTTTCACACATGGGAAGCTTGAGGGCAGTACAATGACCTGGAATGGGGGGGCCCTCATGCAGCACAGCATGCCATGTGAGTTCAAAGTACCAGCAAGCAGCCGATGGCTGAGTTGGGGTTAAATACTTTTTTTCTCTCCTGAGGGAAATGTGTGAATTGCTCTTTGGTAGATCTGGCAAAGGGGTCTGGAAGGTTCTGATTTCCTCTGAAGCCAGGTGGCAAAGCATCGAAGGAAATCATGATACCTTCTTATTTACCGGAGAGGTGGGAAAACAAAAAGACTGTTTCTATGGGAAAGAGGTAGCAAGACATCAGCTTTTAGATGCCCCTTCTAGCAGTTTCATAGGCTCAGGTACTTTAGAGAACCAGCTAAAACTTATCAGGGTTAAATTTTCCAATTGATTCTCCTAAACTTATGACTTGGCCATGCTGAGGCCTTTGCCCTAGCTTCAGGAAGCTTCCAGTCAGAATTCTTTTTCCTCACACAGCTTTTCAGCCATAAGTGCAAGATTTATTTAAACATTGTTTATAGCTAATCATACTGTATCACAGATTGGGGGTGTATGACATGGTAACAACAGAGGTTAGTATTCCCTTCCTTCTTCTGCTAGAAAGCCTCTAAACCATATGGCTATCCTGTGCCTACTTGGGGGGGGGGGGATGCAGAAACGTATGGCTATGTCCCAGGATCCACATGCAAAATGCTTGCATCAGAGTCTGAGACCTTGGGAGGACCTCAGCAAATGATGTAACTGAGTTGATCCTGGCTATAGTGACATAGCCACAAACTTCTGTGCTCTCTCTCTCCCTCCCTCTCTCTCTCCCTCCCTCCCTCCCTCCCTCTCTCTCTCTCTCTCTCTCTCTCTCTCTCTCAGGCACTGAATAACTGGTAGAGATTCAGCAGCTTTCCAGTAGGTCTGAGGTGGTGGTGAATGGCTCAGCATAGCATCATTCTGCATGCCAAACCATGACACTATGCTGAGTTGTGCACCGTGGGAGTCCATAAGTATTCAGCTCATTTTTTTTCATGTCTTTACAGATGAGGAATCATTGCATAAATTCCTCCTCCTCCCCTCTATGCACTGTCTAGGGCACCTAAGACCCTTTTCGCACCTTACCTTTTCGCGGTGCTGGGGTGCGGGGCTCTCGCGAGCAGCCTCCGGAGAGACGCTCTCACTTCTCTGCTTCTTCGGCTCTGCATGAGCTTCCTGCTCGCACAAGAGCCCTGCCTCTTCCTTTCGCAGTGCAGCCTGGGACTTCCCAGTTTGCACTGAGACAGGAAGCGTGACCAGCCCGGCTCCCGAGGCTCTGCATGCAAGGTAAGTGTGCGTGGGGCCCCGGAGTGATGCACGACCACACAGCATTTTTGGCTTCAAGCCGGAAATGAAAAAATGTGTGCGCGGTCCGTGTCAGGCCCTTAAGCGTCGCGCAAATGTGAGTGCGTTGTGTGGACCGCTCCTCACATGTGCGCGACGCTCAAGGGGCTCTTTCGCATCAGAAATACCATACGAAAAGGGCCTCAGATTTCAACCTCAAATCCCAGCTGCTCCTTAGAGCTCTCCTTCCTTTCTGGATGGCACACTTAAGCTGCAATCCTACACATCACCCCAAACTTCTTCTTCATGCTCTCTCCTTTGCTACAAGCAGGGTGGTCTTCACTTCATGTTCCTCTTCCCAGTTGTAAAGGTCTTGTTCTACATCAGAAGGAGTTGAGTGAAAGAGGAGCGTGAGGGACTGTTTTATCCTGAATTGGGCCATTGTTTACAACTACTGACTGGCAGCAGCCTTGTGGGTTTTCGGGCTGAACACTTGTGCTACCATGCTGTATACTCCCAATCCACAGTACAGTCTAATTTGCAAGAAATATCATTTAGATACCATTTCTAATATAAAAATCATACGCTTATGGCTGGAAGGCCTGTGGACAAGGACTCTAGCTGCATGCTAAGACAGATGACTTTAGCATGGCCAGGTTGTAAGTTCAAAAGGATTAGTCAGGAAAGCCCTAGCACTGATGGGCTTGTGATAATCCTTTCAATGACCCAACCTTTAAGTACAATTGCAAACAAATCTGCCGTAATGAAGCAACTGGTGGTCATGAACCTGGAACTTCTTCCCATGGAAACTCTCTTTTGTTCCCTCACCTGTCATAATATTAAGAAACAGTCATGACTCCCATCAATGCTTTCTCACCTGGAGAGAAGACCATTAGTCTGTTTCAGACCCCTTTGGTTGCCCGGCCAGAGAGCGATTAACACATTCCCTTTCAGAGCGAGAAACAGGGTACTTAAACCCTGACTCCAAGGCCAACAATTCGTAGTACCTTAGATGCACATAGGCATGTCACTCTGTCCATGGGCTCCCCAGGTCTCATGCCCCATGCTACCCTCAGACTCTTGTTTGAGCCATCTCGCTTTGATCTTCTGCTTCAGTAATGGTAACTATTACCCCCTTCACCCCAAACTCTTGCTATCCAACCTTTCTCTCCTTTACCTTAACTAACCCTGTGAGGGTCATGAGACTGCTTGATTGCTGCATGTGTCTGTGAATTCCCCCAATTAAACATTCTTTTGACTCTCAACTGGTGTCTCGCAGTTAGTACCGGCATACACAGGTGATATGGTCCCGTGGTTATCCCACTCTCACAGGCATCCTTTGACCTATAATTCTCCACCTTTCTGAAGACACTGGCACTGCTGGGGGACTTCAAGGTACCCTACCTTTGGGAGTAACACTTCCTTTGTCCTATCTGGAGATCTCTGATATTCCCTGGTGATCCCTTATCTAAGTGCATCCTATTTGACTTCTAATACCACACTGGGTGCGCTCAGGGTGGGATGGTAGGTGGGATGGTGAGATTAATTTACTTTGGATAATAACAGAGTAAGGGTCAATGAGTGACAAGATGGAGTGAGTCTGCAGCAGCAGCTTGTTCACTTCCATGTCTCATGTACCTGCCTCTCATTCCTGTTTCACTCCTTTCCTGCATGAGTGGACAGCAATATGGGAGAGAGACATGCAGTAGCAAAGGGCCTCTAAGAAAAACATTGGGAAGCAGAGGAAACTTTGGGAAAGCATAGTACTGGAGGCAGAGGACCCCTGCCCATGGCACTCCTTGCACCCCATCGATCCCCTTAGTCATTGTCATGATGAGGAAAAAGAGAGGAAAAAGTGCTCCCACAACCACAGAAGTGACTGCTTGCCCACTGCATGGAGACTAAATAAAGAAAATCTACTGATGGATCACATGTGAATTAGCCCAGTTCTGTTCTTGGCAAATATTGTTTTTATTCTTGTTTGTACATATGCTTCCTGCTCATTTCTAACCGGGGAAGATTTATGAAAAGTCTATATTTCTGGGTCATTTTCTCTCATTTGTCTTTAGTTTTCTTCTCTCCCTGTGTTTCCTTCATAAAGCCGCCTGCAGGCATTCACATAGTAAAATTTATGCAAGAATGTTTGCCTGAAGAAGACAATTAAAGGTAGCCTCCGGACATGGATCTGTCTAAAGTTCACTCAGTTCTGACTGGGGGTTGACCTCCTAGTGGTCTTCCAGCCTCTGCTGATGCCTTTGGAAAATGAGAGTAGGAGACCTGACAGACTGCGGTTCTCTGATAAAAGAAAATGAAGGAGTATTCTGTTTCTAAGGGGCGAAGCTTGTTGAAGGTATGCTGCTATCCAATGATGCTTTCAGTTACACAGTGTGGCAAATCCAGTGTAGCCTTACACATTTTTTTTCAGAGACTGTAACTAGACAGCTGTTTGAAACTGGTTTTATCAAGGATGGTGGAATTCCAGAAGAAAAAAGAACCAGCAATCAATTTCAATTATCAAAGATTAATATCAACAATATATCGGAGGGCTGTTCGAAAGATCTTACATCCATTCTCATTCATATAATCCCAAGACAATGTGATTCTTGGCTGCATCAATAAGAGCACAATGTCTAGGTAAAAGGAAGTGATAATACCACTGTATTCTGCTTTGGTCAGACCCCACCTGGAATACAGTTCTGGGCACCACAGTTCAGGAAGGATATTGAAAAGCTGGAATGTATCCAGAGGAGGGCAACCAAAATGGTAGAAGTCCTTGAAACCATGCCCTACAAGAAGTGGTTTAAGGAACTGGGTATGTTTAGCTGAGAGAAGAGAAAGTTAAGAGGTGACATGACATTTGTGTTTAAATATTTGAAATGATGTCATGTGGAGGATAAAGCAGCCTGTTTTTTGCTGCTCCAAAGACTAGGACACAGAGCAATGGCTTCAAACTTTAAGGAAAGAGATTCCATCTAAACATTAGTAAGAACTTCTTGATGGTATGAGCAGTTTGACAGTGGAATGCGCTGCTTTGGAGCATGGTGGAGTCTCCTTCTTTGGAGGTTTTTAAACTGAGGCTGGATGTCCATCTGTAAGGAATGCTTTGATGATGTATTCTTGCATAGCAGGGAGTTGGACTTGAAGGGCCTTGCAGTCTCTTCCAACTCTACAATTCTATGATTTATGAGTTCATTTTAGCTTTAAGATCTCCTGAAGAAGCCCTTTTCTCTATTCAACCACCTTTTCAGGCTCATTTGGTGGAAACAAATGAGAAGGCCTTTTTGTATGCTGCTCTCAGACTTTGGAACTCCGTCCCTAGAGAAGGCAAGACTGCCTCATCCTTGCTTTTTGTCTGCCAGCAAGTTAAAGCATTTCTATGGCATCAGTTTTTTGGGAAACAAGTGGGATGGGCTTTTAATGCTGTGCAGCACTGTTTTTGTGGTTTGCACATAGTTTTAAAGTGAATATTAATGTTTTTAATTTTAGAAATTGTTTAATAGTTTTTAAATAACTTTTATATTTATGCTTTCACTGAAGTTTTTGTATACTTTTTTATCTGTATTGTTTTTAAATATACTGTTAGCCGCCTTGAGACTTCTTAGTACAAGGTGAAAGATTTATATGATCTGAAGAGAAACCAGAGTCTTATTAGTGGGAGAAAGGCAGTATAAAATTGAATAAAATAATAATAAATAAAAATAACAACATTAGATTACTATAAGTATTCTGGTTTAGTAATTGGTTGTAGAGAGAGAGAGGATGTTAAATGATGGGAATATGTAGCTGAGGCTTGAATACTGTACTCCTTCAGTGCATCTTGGGAAGTGGACCGTAATCCATGAAAGCTCATCCTAAAATAAATAATTCTTTAAAGTACCACTAGATTCTTCCCACCTATTTTTCCTTCTGAAACAGATTTACACAGATATCTCTTTGGAAACATTTAGCTACCTACCTGTAACCAAACCTGCTTTGTGCCTGGGAGACTTTGCTTTTACTCATCCCCTGCAAATGTGCATGCATTTTTCAGAATACATGCATTTATCTACACATGTTTCCAAACATATGCATTTTGTTTGCATTTTCCCCATTGACTACAGCATGCTTAAGCTTTTTAATTGTATGCATTTTTATCCATTTGCATTTTCAAAATAGGAATCTTTTGTCTGTCTCTCTCTCTCTCTCTGTGTATTTTGTCTCTTCAAAATGTGCTACAAGCCTCACAAATGTAGAAACTTTGAAGCCAGGCTTGCTCTGTCTTACTATGAGTCTCCAGGGGTGCAAAATGTGTAATTTGAGTGAGAATCGTGAAAGCACCAAAATTCTTTGCTCTCTCTGGTACAGAATGAAAACAAATTACAACCCACTTCTACATCTGACTGCGGAATCACAAAGCAGACATGGTAAGGTGAAAGTAACTTCTGGACGGCCTATAATTCAGTGCAAGAGAATTTCTTTACAACAGAGAGTCCCAGGTTCAATCACTTCAAGTGTGCCTTCAAGTATGCCTTCCAGTCAATTCTGATTTATGGTGCCCCTAACACAAACCTATCACAGTGTTTTCTAGCAAGATTTCTCCAGAAGAGGGTTGTCATTGCCTTGCTGTCAGGCTGAGAAAGTGTGGCTTGATCAAGGTCACCCAGCAGGTTTCCATGGCCAAGTGGGGAGATTTGAAATCTGGTCCTAATCTCATACTTAAACCACAACATTGTGCTGGCCCTCTTCAGTCATTGGTATCTCCATTTCTAAAAGATTTCAAGTGGCAAGCCTGAAAAGGACCTCTTTCTCTGTGAGATCCAAAAAGAGCTCTTGAAAGACCCCAGAATATGCACTGGTCTAGGTTGAGGAATGATTGAACCTTAAGGCGTTTTGGTGTCATTGGGAAAAGACAAAATGGATCTCCTTTTTCTCTTCATTCTATGGAAAGAAGCCAGCTGGAGTGGCAGAAGCCCACTGAACTGGCAGTATTTCAATACCTGTGATAAGACGACAACTTCTATCACCTCAAAGATCTATGCAATAGCTTGAGGAGATCTTGGTTGCATCAATAGGAGCATGGTGTCCAGATCAAAGGAGGTAACAGTACCACTTTATTCTGCTTTGATCAGACGTCATATGGAATACTGTGTCCAGTTCTGGGCACCTCATTTTAAGGAGGATATTGACAAGCTGGGATGTGTCTAGAGGAGGGCGACCAAAATGGTGAGGGGTCTGGAAGCCATGCCCTATGAGGAGCAGCTTAGGGAGCTGGGGATGTTTAGTCCGTAGAAGAGAAGGTTAAGAGGGGACATGATAGCCATGTTTAAATATTTGAATGGATGTCGTGTTGAGGAAGGATCAGGCTTGTTTTCTGCTGCTCCAGAGATTAGGACAAGGAACAATGGGTTCAAATGGCAGGAAAGGAGATTCCACCTAAACCTCAGGAAGAACTTCTTGATGGTCAGAGCTGTCTGGCAGTGGAATATGCTGCCTCGGAGTGTGGTGGAGTCTCCTTCTTTGGAGGTTTTAAACAGACGCTGGATGGCTATCTGTTGGGAGTGCTTTGATATGGGTTGGACTGGATGGCCCCTGTGGTCTATTCCAACTCTACGATTCTAGGATTCAGAAGACATCATTCAGTCCTATGGCCTTTAGCCATCACTCCCTGGTCTTCATCCTCTGCACCTGAGGAAGCTATTCACTCTGTCTAATAATAGGGCCAGCCCTAGTGTAACCAAGCAGTCTCATATGTTCAAAAAAATCAGAAGACATGCAAGAAAATAATCCAGTCAATCCAGATAATGGAATTAGTAACAGTGTGACTAGCCGTACAGTTCAGAGAACGTGTACTTTAGTAATATACCCTCGCAATCTTGGTCTTTCTGCTTTATTTAATTTCTATGTTCACCATCACCTGACATAAAATACCGTAAAAGTTTTTTGTTAAAGGCAGAACTCTAGCTCTGCATAACCCACAGCCATTTTGAGCTCAGTGGAAACTAGCCGCTTGACAAGAAACTGGGTAACAAGGATCCAGGATTGCTGATCTGTGTTCTGTATAAATAGTGGCTAGATTGCTGCAGGTAATGTACAAGACTATCTTAAATACTTTATGACCTATGGATCAAGAATTTATTGCAGATTTTATGCTTCATGAAGCAAATGGTTGTTGATCGGGTAATTTTGTGATATCTTGGAATATGTACATCTGAATGAATGCCTAATATGCCTCTTCTATTCTTTTTATCTAGACTGAAGTTTTCTCTCAAAAAAATTTATCAATTTTACAGATATCCAAATACTCCATCTGTGTGCCTCCCTTCTTATACATCTGCTCTTCCAAATGAAGGAAAACTGCTGCTTACATCAGCCATCCTCAACTGGAAGTGGATGTTCTGACATTCTTTTATCGCCTTTAATTTTGGCATGGAATGTTTCTAATTGGGCCGCAAGAGACATGGAGTGCGGTCATCTGTTTTGGATTTCATTTGCTTGGCTAAAATAAAATTTGAAATTGCTAATCTGTGTAAAATGAGCAGTGAGTTGGTTGGAAATGTGTTTTATATTAATGGAATACTGTAGTTCGAGTTAAGGTTCGTCAAATTTACTTTGGATGATATTCATTTGGAGTAGCTCCAGGCACATGTGATCTAGGATAATTTGAACTTATTCCAGTAGGGCCCTTGTATGTCCAGAGGGACACAATTAGTACACATACCCAAGCAAAGATGTAACTATTATGGTGTCAAGGACTTGGTGATGAGAGAGCCAAGGGGTTTTGCTTATTGAGTTGTTTGATTGAGCTTCCTGCTGCTAAAGTAGTTGAAATGGGCATGAATTTTATACTGCATGAATGCCTGGATGACTTTTGATGGCATTATATTTTCATTTTCCTACATAGAATGAGCATTCCAAGTGAAGGGATTGGAAAGGGTTTACCCAATAGTGAGCAGAATTTTTTTTTCTTTTTAAGGAATGTTTGGCTGATAGAGCCCCTGATACCCATATTCTCTCTTTCTCTGCATTTATTTGCAGACACAGGAAGGAAGGAAGGAAGGAAGGAAGTCAAACTATTTTGCTCTGAGCATGAAGAGTAAAATGTGCTAGTCTTGACATTTCTATCAAAAAAATTATAATTCAATAACCCTAGAGAGCATGCCTTACCTCTTGGCTTTTATGTTACCTGGTCTTAGACTCTCCATTTTGAAGCTTTGCAAGCCATGTCAGTGACTAGATGCTTTGCATTTTGATCTTGTGACATTCAGGTAATGCACACTGGACTGCGGTTGGCTGGAAAAATGTTTAAAGACCATTGAGTTCAATCTTGCAATAACCCAGGAGCCACTCTAACTTCTGCTCCATGTGCAATGTAGGAGTTACTTTTAGTTTTGAGTTTCAGTTTTATTTTTGGACAAATCTACAAATGGTTTAGTGGTTTTCTGTCCATTTGATAGTCACAGATATTCCTCCAATGTCCTTGGAATTCTACTTTATTGGGATTGCTGAGAACCCACTCTTTATAGATCAATGCCTCATTGTTAAAATGGCTTAAGGAAGTGAACCAACAGCACACACATATTTAGCTGTGAATTAAAGCCATGTAAATCAACAGGACTAGATGATAAATTCAAATTGCCTAGGATCAGGTTGCAGATTTGTGTGATTATGTGTGATTATAACCTCCCAAAAACTAAATGTGTATTTCTAGGCTTTTTGCAGGCTTAGAAATATAAACCTTAGGAACTGGTATTGCTAACTTTCTATATGAAGCAAACATTACACCCTCATAACTTTCTTTGGCTCTGTTTTCAATCCAACACTACATCCCTAGTCTGGGTACCTTTCCCACATATTCATTTACCTGACTGCTTGGTGTGGGGATAGCAGAGGGAGCGACTGGGAGGTCTCTGCCCTCCTTTGATTGACATGTAGGACACTGTGTTTAAAGCAACGGGAAGGAAAATGCATCCCCTGGTGGCATTCTGAGGTCCCCAAGGCCCCAGTACACACACAAAAATGAGGAAAAGTCAAATCTACCCCCCAAATCCTTTTCCACACAAATATACCCTATGGGAGCAATTTTACTATGTTTGATCTCTGGTTTACTTCCTGTTTTTTTAAAAAGGACTTTTATGGGCTTGAAATGGTCCAAGGTGACAGTAAAAACATGATGAAATGGTTCCCATGCCTTTTATGGGTCTTGGGGAAAACTTTTAGCTAAAATACACACACGCATACACACACACACACACACACACACACGTGTGTGTGTGTGTGTGTGTGTGTATCTATATATATATATATAGACACACAGACACACACATGCATACATTATTGTCTCTTCAAGACATTTCTGACTTATGGTCATCCTAAGGTGAACCTATCCTGGGGTTTTCTGGGACTGAGAGTGTGTGACATGCCCAAGGTCACCCAACGGGTTTCCATGGCTGAGCAGCGAATTGAACCCTGGTCTCCAGGTCATAGTCACAACACCATGATCTATACCTACATTAAAAAGATGGGAGGGTTGCAATGAAAGGATGCTTTCTAAAGTCCCATAGAAGTGAACAATGCACTCTGTCCCCCATAGCCGTTGCCCATCCCTGATGTAAAGCTGCACTGAGCACTAGATGGAAACAGAACTGCATTTTTCTAAGAATGACAGGCATCCCCAGTAGCTATTTGGAAACCTTGATTTCACCACATCCAAAATCCATAAAACAGCAGTACCTTTTTCAGGCCAATGAAAATACATAATATAATCTTTCAAAGCTCCACTGGCTTCTTTAATCAGAACAAAGTGTTAAAATGTAATACAGGACAGAGAGTCTCAAAATCCAGGCAATAAAATGTAAACTCCATTAGCAACAGAAAAAATAACTTCATTTGAGATCCAGCCTGGATCCAGCCTGTCTCCCAGTTCCCACATGGTGAAAGAGTAGAGTGTCCTTTCCCTGTATTGATATCCTTCCTGGCAATTTTAACTGACAACAACAAGAACAACATCTTAGAGCCCTGGTGGTGCAGTAGTTAAATGCTGGTACTGCAGCCACAACATTGTGAGTTCGATCCTGCAGGGCTCTAGGTTAACTCAGCCTTTCATTCTTCTGCAGGTCAGTAAAATGAGTACCCAGTTTGTTGGGATCAATTAGCTTACAACATTGTAAACCACTTAGGGAATGCTTAGCACTGATAAGCGGTATAGAAATGTAGCTGCTAACTGCTATCTTGACCAAATGTAGGCCTGTGGCTCTAACATTGTCTTTGTTTTATTCCTCTATGATTTTTTAAACATCCTTGCTGAAGAAGAAGCCAATGGAGTTTTGCAAGCTTGCATGATGTATTTTGTGCATTTTCTTGGCCCAATCACTCTTTTGTGGATTGTTGCTGTATTTTGGTGGATGGCCAACACTGCTACCTATGTTTTCTCCATTTCATAGTTCTGCTTGCATCATGCAGGATGTCAGGCATTGGGCTGAGGCGGGGGAACTTCCTGCTGCCACTGCTGCTTTGCTTGTTAAATCATGGCAATTTGAAGGGGATGTGAAGGCACATGGAAATCAGAGTTGGAGGGGCTTTTGTTGAACAGAACTCCATTGCAATCTTGATGGCATTGTTGGGACCAATAGAGTCTGATTTGGTTTATAATTTGTCTCAGACATGAGGCACATCTGAGGTGAAATAGCTCAGTTTTGTTAGTCCACTGATGCACCTAATGGGAAGAAGGGGCTGACATCATCACCAGCACTCTCTCTGAGGGCTTCTTTTCTCTCTCCCCAGCATGGTGTAAAATTGCCCTTCTCTTTTCTACAGTGCGCTTGGGACAGATGTTATGAAAACTTTTAGCCTAAGTCATCTGGAATTGTACAGAATACATAACTTCTGGAATCAACAGGAAACAGGGATGTGAAAATGTGTCACACTAGTTTTTGGCCCTTTCCGCACGGCAGTTTGCAAGCGAAAGGGCCCCTTGAGCGTTGTGTAAATGTGAGGAGTGGTCTGCATGACGCACTCCCATTTCTGCCACGCTCAAGGCCCTCACGCGCAGCAAACACGCATTTTTTTATTTTCGGCTTTTAGCTGAAAATGACCTGCACTTGTGCAATGCTCACGGGCCTGGGCTGCACTCACCTGTGGTGCGGGGCCTCTGGAGACGGGCCAGTTGCGCGTCCTCTCCTCAGTGCAGCCTCCAACTCCCAGGCTGCACTGCGGAAGGAAGGGGCGGGGTGCAGGCGGGGCTCTCGCTTGAGCAGGAAGGAGCTGCGGAGCCAGAGCAGCAAGGAAGCAAGAGGCTTGTGAGAGTCTTCCTGCCTGGGCTTTTCACGCGAGGCCCACACTCCAGCAGCGTTAAAACGTAAGCTGCGGAAAGGGTCTTTGTCAGCATTCTACTGATATTCTCACCCCATTCCAGACAGTTCTATATTAGTTTTCAAGACTTTTTGTTCTTCCTTCCTGGAAATTTCTTACAATTTTGTGAGCAAATTTTAACCTGGAAATGTACACTTTTTTCTCATGTACACATCTTTATACACATTTTTCCAAATTGTGTTTAGGCACACTTTTTGAATGGAGGCATTTTCAGTCTTGCATATTTAGCAGTATACTGGTTATCTGTACATTCTTTCCTTCTAAAATATAGCACAAGCCTTGCAAATATAGGGATTTGTGAGACCAAGATGTACCCTTTTACACCTCAGGAGGAACAAAATAAATACTTCCGTACAGAAATGCACATCTAATTATTTTTTCCCATTCCATATTAAAAAAACAAAACAAAACAGGAATGCCATCAGAGTTTGCAACAACCACTCAAAAAGCAAGCATTTTAGGTGACACTGGGAAGTTGCTTTCTTCAGGTGGGCAGAAGCTCAGTGTTCTTTTGAAAAACTTTGAACAGCTCACCCACATCTCCCCAAAGCCTACTGTTGCTGCAAGCATCTTGCTAATCTGAAAGCTCCCTGACAATCTGGCAGAATACTCAGGAAAACTGAAGCATGGCTTGCAAGGCATGGTACCTCCAGGAGAACTGGCAGGAGACAATGACTGGGGTAACTGCAAGGCAGGCAACCATAGCAGAGTTTCATCAATACTTGTAAATCAAACCAGTGATGCAGAGAATGTTGCAAACAAGAGGTTTCCTTCCAAAGAGGCTAGCAGTCTGGCCTTTGGCTCCTTGCTTGTTTTAATAGGCTCAGTTACATCGGCAGGGTATGAAAATTTGACTTTAGAAATTCGTTGAGGAGAAGGTCAGAAGTCAAGAAGGAAATGTAAACAGCTTGGACTCACAGTAAGCTGGTTCCCAGATTCCTTGAGGTGGTTTGGTCCTTCTAACATTGCAGAAAGCATTTCCACTACAGAACTGGATTTCTTTCAAAACTTGAAGGTCTTGTAGTGGATGTGACCATCCTTCCTACCAGACATATGGGTTCTAGAATCCTTATTATCATCACGGTCAAATGTTAAGCAATGCCTAGTAACCTATATTTCAGTAGGTCCAGTTAGACAGTTTGCTTTAGCTTAGTAGCTCAAAGATACAGATGTGGCTGGGAACAAAGTTGAGAAGTAAACCTTTCTGTTATCAACTTGCTGGGACTACTGTAACGGTAGTTTAGACTGTTGTAACTTGCTCTACATGGGGTTGCCTTTGAAAAATGTTCAGAAACTTCAGCTAGTATAAAGAGCTGCAGCCAGACTGTTAACCCTGGGTCAGGTTACAGGGACCATATAGTTCTACTGCTACAACAGCTTCACTGGCTGCTGGTTTGTTTCCATACACAGTAAAAGTGCTGACTATGA
This sequence comes from Cyclura pinguis, assembly GCA_030412105.1. Lineage (NCBI taxonomy): Eukaryota > Metazoa > Chordata > Lepidosauria > Squamata > Iguanidae > Cyclura > Cyclura pinguis. The sequence continues at coordinate 123,648,508 of CM059604.1, read as the reverse complement.
CCTATAAAACCCCCTATGGCTTAGGCCAGGCTATCTGGCAGACTGTTTCCCTATATGAGCTGATCTAGGCCCTGAGATCCTCGAGTGACCCCTTTCTCTCAGTCCTATCACCATAACAAGCACAGTTGGTGGTGATACAAGAGAGGAATTTCTCGGCGTCTCTCTAGACTCTGGAACACCCTTTAAGGGAGGGCAGAACAGCACTCTCCTTGATGTCATTCTGACAGTAGGCAAAAACATTTTTATTCCAACAGGCTTTTAAAACAGGACGGTAACAGTAAAAACATGTAAGATACAACAAAATTGATCCTCAGTTAAATTCCACACTGCTTGTGCACCAATACAGTTTAAAAGAACTTGCATAGGTACATACACCTGCACATTTTTTTTCTAATACTAAAATTAATATGTTTTGGTTTCTTAAGACTTCTTAAAATCATATATACTCTGAAGAGTTTTATATCATTAACATTTCTCATATAGATTACGGAGACTCCCTAATACCATAGTTTCTGATGCCTATTATATGGAAACAGCTTCTATGACCACCATCCCTCCAGCCAATAATCATTCAGTTGGGTTATTAGTGAATTCTGTGGCTTTTTAGATATAATTGTAATTTAGTGGGAATCATATTAATCTTTGGATGGAGTTTTTGTGATCGTAGCATGCTTGTACCTTCTTGTAACATAAAGTTGTTGAATTGTTGTTAGTGTTGTTGTTGTTATTGTGTTTTGCAGCTATGAGAACCTTGAGTTGGAGATCCACAGACAATAGCTGACTGTCACAAAGGCTATGTATGCCTATGGATACCAATTGCTGGGAAACAGAAGTAGGAGTGCAGTTGCCTGCCATGGGGTTCACATAGACAGCTGCTTGGCCACTGTGTGAAACAGGATGCTTGAAAAAGGTTGCCGAGGTAAGAGGACTGATTAGAGGGTTTGTGAGAGCATGGAAAGACCTTGGATCTGATGCATCACATGGAGGTACTTCCATCAGTCTACACAGTTCCTCAAATAGCCCACTATATCTTGAGCATCCAGATCAGCCAAACCTCCTGCCTGGCAGTGCTCTTGTTGAGACTAGGTCAGTTAATGAAACATCACTCATCCTTGACTTGACTGTGGATGAAGGAGCTGACTAGGTGTGTTTAACTGAGACCCTGACAGGGGAGCTGAGTGGGCCAAACTTACCTAGCTTTGCTTGCCAGGACATTCAGTGCAGGAAGATGATGATGCAGTTATCCATATCTATCTTTCTTACCAGAGCACCAACTCATCTAGGAGTTAGAGGCAAGGGTTTGTAGCAGTAACTGAGTCAGGCAGACCAAACAGAGGTGCTATTAGACATCTGTGAACTCTGTAGCCCAACAAGCCCAACAGGGATGTTGTTGGACTTCTGTGAATCTTGTTACCCAACTGAACAATATTGGCAAGTCTCTTAACAGTTGTGCTGGGAGACTCCAACATTGTGCAGGAGCTGTTTTGGTAAGGCCAGCTCTGGACTTCATGACAACTTACAGCTGTGGAGTTGGCTGAGTATACCATTTACATCATGTTGCTGGACACACTCTTGATCTGGCTTTGATATAGGGTGAAGTACGAGTGAACTGATCATGAAGAGGGCAAACAAAACCCTGTTGCCATAGAAGGATCACTCCTTGATGAAATTTGGATTGCCTCTGACTAATTTTCTCTGTGAGGGGGTCTGATTAAGATGATTCTCTCACATAGAATTATAGAATCTGATTTATCCCTGAAGGCTTTGGGAAATTTTCTAGTTGGCACAGCTGGGGCTCCTGATGATGCTGTTTTTCCACGATGGAATGGTAAGATGAGTAGGACTATCAACATGGTTGCCCTGAGGTGTCTTCTCTGGTTCCATAGAATTCAAAGAACTTACTGGTTTTCAGAGGTGATTCAATCAATGAAGCACGCTGAACAGCTAGGTCACAGGAACAAAAAGTCTTAGTTCAAATGTGACTGAAATCTTCATGTGTTGGAGGCAAAAGAAAGAGTCCTTCCCTCTCACAGTTGCATTCTCACTGAATCATCCCACCATGGGTTTTTTGCCTCTGTATTTTTACCACACAATATTTTTTCATTGTATTTTTCTTATAATGTCTTTTTATATTCTAAGTTTGCCAGAGAGCATTTGTTATAGGGCAGCATATAAGTAATGTGAAAAATGAATAAGAAATTCTAATAAGTTCTGTTTTGGTTATGGATAGAAAGTAAATAATAATATATTGGATCAAGGTCATTGGATGATTTTTAGTAGATCAGTAGAGATTTTCATCTGTGAGTAGTTTGATGATAGAAAAAAAGATGACAGGTGGTTAAATCTTTGACTTATGGTATAGATTTCTACTTATATGTGGAGATGTTTAGCTCATTGTGTAATGGGTTAAGGGGTCCACCCTTTGAGCTACCATTTTGTATTTGGCTCCGCCCATCATACCATTTTGTATCTAGCTTGTTCTAGTGTCCTGTTTTGATTGAACTGCAAGATAACAGCAGGTGTGAATTATAACAATGACACTAAAAGAATAGTTAATGGCAAGAAAGCTAGGGTCAGGTCCTGTAAGGTTTGGCCAAGCTTTGATTTGAATTTGGTTTGATTGGAATCCTGGTCTCCTTGAGTCCTAATCCAATACTCAAACCACTATAGCATGCTGGCTGTCACCGTGTTTAGCCTATCATTTTGTCATATAACCAAAAGAAGAGGGCCATATATCAGTAGGACCCCTTAACTCAGAGAACACATGGTTTGGATTCTCATGGTGCCAGTTTCAATCTACAGAATCTCAATTTAGTCTGTAACATCTAAATACCTTCTTTTGCCAAGATCTTAGAGTGTCACTGATGATCAAAAAAGACTGCAGTGTGCTAAATTGCCCAATGGTCTAGCTCACTACATGGCAGCCTTCTATGTGCATCCTTCAGCCATGGAAATGACACATGAAATACACACTTTGTCTTGTACCATGTGAAAAACAGCTACCGAATCATGCTAACAGCTCACTGCAGTCTTGAGTTAAGAAATATATAACCAACTTGCTGTTTGAAACTGATAAAATGGTGCTTCATAATATTTTGAGGACTGAGCTACACTAGGCCATGCTGAAATTTCAGTGAAACCTCTTCACATTGAATTGAGAGTAGTATTTGGTTCACGTGGAACATAAAAGAGAAGGCAAGAACTCCATTCTCTGATATTTCTTGTTTGAGCTTTGGGATGGAATTTAATGAAGGATGTTATCCATCATAGGAGAGAAGTTCTGCAGTAGTCTTTCAAGAACAGTCAATGTAGGGCAAAGGACATGATTAGTTTTCAAATGGAGCCGGGTGAATTTATGAGTACTCTTAGGTGATGTGTTTTTAATCTGACGCTTCAGCAGTTGCCTGAGACTAGGAAGTATTTTTTTTAAGCTCACACAATCCTCTGAAACAGCAGAGGTGGCAACCAGTAAAAATGGAAAATTGAAGTAGACAGGGGTGAATTATTAATCTTTCTGTTATTCATGGTTTACAGTGCTTCAGCACTACTGTCCAGTGACATTTTTATAAACTACTGGGGCAGTGTCTAGATTGCGTTTGTCATGGCTCAAGCACCAGTAAGTTGGTAAGGTGCTTAGAGAGGAATTCTTGATAACAGCAATCCACAATGGAAGCAATTACTTAGAGAGATTTGGAGCTTTCCATTGGACGTCTTCAAAGAGAACCTGGGTAGCCATCTATCTGGGATGTTCTAGCTCTGGGTTTCATACAGTGAGCAGGAGTTTCAACTGGAGAGCATTTAAGCCCCATCAAACTCTGTGATTCTATGACCACTAAAAATTTTGGCCTCAGCAAGGTGGGGAGAGTGGGTGGAATATTTGCACTCATCTTTGGACAGCGAAATGTCTTGGGCCAGCACTTCATGTAGGACTATCACAGTTGAATATTTTTACGGGAGCTGGGCAGTACAATTCTATATGGTTTCTAAAAGTTCAATGTTAAAATGCACCAGAGGGAAAATTTTATACACTACTTTAAAATTCCTGAACAGACTTCCAGGTTTAATGATGGACTTCCGGGTTTAATGGCGGAGCAATAGACAGCTTAGTGGCATCTCTTGCTGCTGTCACCCTGAGCGGTTTAGCCAGTTCAATTAAAACACTTAGAGCTGGCCAGTAACCCCCTGGTAAAGGGGGTTCAGGGGGACTCACAGGGGACCCAAATCTGCTCATCAGTCTTCAAGAACCAACATAAGTTGGATCAGAGAAGACAAGGAAGAGTGTGGGGTCGAAGAGTTACCACGACTGCGCTGGAAGGCAGCCGATCGTCAGACTGGCACAAGTGACGCCAAAATTTTTTTAAAAATAAGTAAGTAAGCTTTCAAGTTAAGATTAAGGAAAACAGACTCTTGACTGGTCTAGAGAAACCTCGACATAAAGAGATTTTGTCAAACATTAAACAAGATTTTTCAAGAATAATGAACGCTGAGACTTTGTTTGTTTAATCATTAGCTACTTGAAAAGTGACAGATTTAAGGATCTTGAGTTTCTCAACCTGAAATGCTTAAGTGACTTAAATGTTTAAAAATCCAGGGGAGCTTAAAAAAAAGAAAGAAAGAAAGAAGATATAATTTGTGAGAAACTCAGATACTAATAAGCAGTTTCATATAAATGTATATACCCAGCTTGAGCTTGCAAAAAGAAAACAGAAGTGAGGAAAGTTAAATCCAAACAAACTTTGCTGAGCTCACTAGGGAAGAAGACGGAGGAGAAGACAGAGCACAAACCAGTGGGCAGTATAACAGAATGAACAGAAAGAACAGGAATTAAAAATTGGCTTTTAAAAGACAACTTGCTGAAGGGGGCTGGAAGTGACCAGGGGAAATAAAATCCTACATGAAGAAGGGAGCAGAGCAGAGACGAGCGAGGCGCGATGGGTGGAGAAAAAGCCTATAAAATAAAAGAGACAGAAATAGATTGGATATTGGATACATTCAGGCTTCTTGGAACTGTTTCTAATGATCGGACTTGAGGATATTTAAATAACTTCTTTAAGGATACAAAAGAAAAACAGGACTAAAGGATACATATTAATGACTGGGAGAAGTACCAGTTAAAGACAGTAGGGGGCAAAGACAGCATGAACTAAATAACCTCACATGGGGAAGACAAACACAAAGCAAAAAAAATACTGGAAAGATATACATAAAATAATAAATCTTACAGATAAATATTCCACTGTCTCCTGAAATTTTTCTATTAAACATGTTACATGAAATAGATAAGGTGTCAACAGTGAGGTATTGGAGGGCAATACTTTACATGGTCACTGTGGCAAGAATAGTATATGCTAGATATTGGAAAAATAATGTTACTCCAGAAACAGACGAATGGTTAATTAAACTAATAGAATTCACGACATTAGATAACTTAACTTTTGCATTAAGGGGAGAAATACAAGGGAAAAATGAAAGAGAAATGGCTCCAATCAAAAATTATTTGAACCAAAGCTGGGCACTGTAAAAAGTCCCAGAATAGGAAGAAGCAATAAGTGAAATCATAGAGAAATGGAAATGGGGATGGTAATTAAGGAAGAAGCATGCAAAATATGAGATTTTATAGTCTTTCTTGAGTTGCTGGCAAGCCATCAAGGTGATATACAGATACAGAGGAAACTTTAAAGCATACAAATATCAACCAAGCAAGAGAATGTAGGAAGTGGATATTATATACTAAGAATATAGATAAGGACTAATTAAAGATAATAGGTACATCTCTGCAAATGTAAATAGAAGATCCTTGTTGAAACTATACTATAATAGAAACTAAAGATATTAGAAGAATTGTATTTTAGGAAAAACTGTAAATCAAATATTGCTATTATTGTTCTGTAATTATAAATAATGAAGATTTTAATAAAAATAATTAAAAAAATAAAATTCTTGAACGATTGGCAGTATTAAAATATGATGAATAAATAGCTGTTATCATGGAATGGATGGGGCTGATAGATGTTTACTTTACTAGTCTAGTCTAGAACACAGGCTAGAACTTATTTGAAAGCCTATTCTGTAGCAAAAGAGGCAATAAAGGCAGCAAAGGCAAAATTCTTTTCTGTCTCTATTGTGTCTACAGAGAGCCGGCTGTCAGACCTGTTTCCAGAGGTCAGGGGTCTTTCATATTCAGACCGGAGAGCGGAAAATCTAGACCATTTGACAGCCTGCTGTGAACAATTTGCCCAGTACTTTGCAGATAAAATCACCTGGATCTGCTCTGAGTTGGATGCCATGATTGATACAGATCTTGTATAACTCTGACCTCTGCTTGATAATGGATACTTTTCAATTTGTACAGCCCGAGGATGTGGACAGGATCCTTGGTGATATGAGAGCCACCACATGAGTGCTAGATCCTTGTCCTTCCTGGCTTATTAAAAAACGCAAGAGGGGGCCTGGCTGAGTGGGTAGAGAGTGTAGTTAATGCCTCCCTGAGGCAAAGTAAAGTTGCAGCTTGTCTCAAGAAGACTGTTACAAAACCACTACTAAAAAAGCCATCCCTTGATCCCACCCTTTTGGATAATTACTGTCCCATATCTAATATTCCATTTCTGAGCAAGGTTCTGGATCATGTGGTGGCCTCTCAGCTCCAGGGGTTTCTGGATGAAATGGATTATCTAGATCCATTTCAATCTGGTTTCAGGACTGGCTATGGGACTGAGATGGCTCTGGTCGCCTTGGTAGATGACCTACGCAGGGAAGTAGATGGGGGAGTGTGTCCCTATTGGTTCTCCTGGACCTCTTATACCATCGACCATGGTATCCTTCTGGGTCGCTTTCAGGGATGGGACTCAGGGCCACTGTTTTACAGTGACTCCATTCCTTCCTGGAGGGTCGAACCCCAAAGATGGTGCTGGGGGACTCCTGTTCGACCTCCTGCCCTTTGGCCTGTGGGGTCCCTTAGGGTTCAATCTTGTTCCCCATGCTATTTAACATCTACATGAAACTGCTGGGAGAGGTTGTCTGGTGTTTTGGGGTTTGGTGTCATCAGTACGCAGATGACACCCAATTTTATTATTCTTTCCTACCACAAGCCAAGGAAGCTGTTTTGGTCCTAAACCAGTGCCTGACATCAGTAATGGACTGGATGAGGCCAAACAAATTGAAACTTAATCCAGACAAGACAGAAGTGCTTCTTGTCAGTAGAAAGGCAGATCAGGGAATGGGGATTCAGCCTGTGTTAGATGGGGTTACACTCCCTCTGAAGACACAGATTCGCAGCTTGGGAGTGCTCCTGGATTCAGCTCTGAGCCTGGAAACCCAGGTCTCAGCACTAGCCAGGAGTGCATTTGTGCAATTAAGGCTTGTGTACCAGCTGTGCCCGTTCCTTGAGACATCAGACCTGGCCATGATAAGACATGCCTTGGTTACACCCTGCTTGGATTACTGTGACGTGCTCCACATGGGGCTGCCTTTGAAGAGTGCTCAGAAACTTCATCTGGTTCAAACAGCTACAGCCAGGCTGTTAACTGGAACTGGTTACAGCGATCACACAACACCGCTGCTGCAAGAGCTCCATTGGCTGCCGACTTGTTTCCGGGTACAATTCAAAGTACTGGTGATGACCTTTAAAGCCCTACACAGCTCAGGTCCAGGTTATCTGAAGAACCATATCCTCCCCTACAAACCAGCCCAGGTGCTGAGATCTGTGGGAGAGGCCCTTCTCTCTGTCCCACCACCTTCACAGGTGCATTTGGTGGGAACATGGGAGAGGGTGCTCCTAGGCTCTGGAACTCCCTGCCCAAAGAGGTTAGACTAGCATCCTTCCTGTCTATTTTCAGGAGATAGCTATAGTCATTCCTATTGTGGCATTAACGTTTAATATGTAATTTGTATATAGAACGGTGTTGGTTATTTTAATTGCTATTTGTATGTTGTTTTTAATATGTATTTTAACATTGTTTGAATCATTATTGTTGTTTAATATGTGTTTTAACTTTTGTACACCATAGTTTTAACTATGCTTCTTTTAAGTTTGTAAGCTGCTTTGAGTCCCCTCAGAGAGAAAAGCAGGGTAGAAATGATGATGATGATGATGATGATGATGATGATGATGATGATGATAAGAGTTCCTATATTCCTGACAGCTGGTAGGCAGATTTTCTGGCTTGATTTAGATGTTATCATGGCAAAGTCAGTGCCCCACCTATTGACCTCCAAGGTAAAATGGCAGTAGATCCTCTTCTGAAGGCAACCCTTCCCTCTAAATCCTTTTTTTTGTCTCCACTGTGATGACTTATAGTATGGTAGAGGGAGCTCGGTGGATAGGATTTGGCCCTGAGGCCCCCAGCTACTGATCACTACTGCAGAAAGTATCTCAGTGGCTGAGCAAAACTTATTTTCTATTAGATGCATCAAGAAAGAATCACTTGTATGTCAGTCAGCATATTTCATTTAAGCCTTCCGAAAAGGAACATAATGTCATTCAATGTCAAATTCACATAAAATCTCTTCCCACTTCTCTCAACTCCATTGCTACCACTAGGGAGACAAGCTATGCCTCAGTTTCTTCCTGACAATACCTGTCATGCTTTGAAAAGTTGGACTGGCAACCCCGATGGCAGGCTGATCTCTTCATGCAAATATGAAAATGGATGCATTCCTCATCTTCCTTTCTCAAGATGCTCATGGCAATAAGACGTGACCAGCTCTAACCAGCCCATCTGTAAATAAATAAAAGAAGACATCAGCTTAGATTATGCTACTTCTGGCCAGCAGCTATCAAAATGTCAGTGACCTAACATGTTTGCTTGGTGCGGAGGAAAGTCACGACAGCCCAGATAAACTGTATGTCATTTGGAAAGGCAGAATGAATTTCACACTGTCTATGTGTACAGAGGACGAGAAGAGATTAAAATAAGAATCCACACAAGATTCACTATGGTCATGATATGGAAATGTGTGGAGAAACGGTACAGGTGAGTTGCGACAAGCTTCAGTCAAAAGAATGGGCCACACTAGGGTAAAATATGTAACTGTGAAACATCAAAGTAATATATGCAGAAGTGTGTGTGTGTTTGTGTGTGTGGTGTCTCAGACAGGCCAGGCAGAGCTGATAACGATTAGCAGGCTGTAGAATCAGGGCTCTTACTTACAGCAAGGAGCAAGGGAGAGAGAGAGCAGTCCCAAAGCAAATCTGAATCAAGTCAAAAGTCTAGAGTTCTGAGAATATCCAAATCCAAGGGGGGCAGATCAGAATCGTAGTCACACGACAGGCAAAGGTCCAACAGGAGACAGGGTTCTTTGGCTAGGAAACAAAGGACAGATGCAGGGTTCCAACCACCAAGAAGGGCAGTTGTTAACCCTGGTGAGTGAAGTCAGATGTCCTTATTTATAGCCTAATGATGTTGACACAGTATGCTCTCATTAGGGCTCATCTGGTACATAAACGAGCTGAACACCCAAGACCTTCTTTCTCTTGTGGCCATTCTACTAAGGTAGATACCTGTGCTGATTCTTTCTCTGACCCCTGTTGCTGCTTCTGTTCCCCTTGCTCTGGCCCTGGCTGCTGTTTCTCTAGGCTATCTTCTGCCTCTGAATCGGAACTTACGTCCTCTCTGTCAGGGTCTCCAGGGCAGGTCATGACAGTGAATGCGCATGTACTCTGTGAAAGATTTCATCAAATGAACTGTCTACCCCATAAATGAAGCTTTTTTTTAAAACTGGAGCTAATAACAGATATATGGTAAAATTATGTAGCATAGTGCTACATATTTATACTTGTTCGATCATCTTCCATGGCTCTGTCCTGAGATATTGGGATCTGTAGTTTGGCAAAATATTTAGAGTTCTCTTTTGAAGAGTTCTGTTGCCTTCCAGAAATAGCTGGTAACACCATTGCTTTGGCACAGTGAATCCACTCTGGTTTTTTATGGGACCTATTCCACATTTTATAGGAGCTAGCCAAGGTACTGAAATCAAGGAATAGGGTTCAGCACCTCTGATAGCTCCCATAAAACCTATAGCACCTCCTGTAAAATCCAGAATAGCCTGTGTGAAACCTATCATGGATTGACTGCCTTGATGCAATAGAACCACTAGTCATGTCTATTGTGCTCCCCTAAGCTGCAGAATCAACTGTACGGTGTTGATCAACAGCAATATACCTCTCTAGCGAAGAATTCTAAGTACCTACAAACTATAGTTATAGAAGGGAGCCATGGTGGTTAAAGTACTACTAAACTGCTCTAATAGTGCAATATAGATCCACTCCTATACAGAGACATAGTACATTCTTGAGCTGATCAGAAGTCTGCTCCTAGAATTTCCAGGGCCAAAGACAGTACCAGCTAAATCTACTGCACAAGTCCATTTTGAATGGATTGATGGATCACAGGGATAAGCAGCATTTATTTGATTTCTATCCAGGCTTTCTCCCAGTCTAATTAAAAACATGGCAAACAAAAAGAGGGCAGTAAGGTATAATATTTAAGCAGTATTTTAAGCAGTTGTAATATTAATAGTCAAGTTATCATGCAATATTAAAGAAGTGTTGAGTTTAAAACATTTTAAAAAACATAGCACAAAAATATCAAAAATATTCCACACATCAGTTCAAAGCTATTTTCATAGGCCATTTCTGCACGGTGGGGATCTTGCAAGTCGACCCGTGGCAGTCCTGGCAGGGAAAGGAGCATGACGGGAATACTCTCCTCCCCACAGGACCGGCTACCCGCGGAAGGGACCACCTCTTCCTTCTGCAGTGCAACCAGGCATTTCCCAGGTTGAGCTGGGGAAGGAAGTGTCGCCATCACACTTCCTGCCCTTCTGCAGGTCAGGTAGGTACAGGAACATTACGGATTCATGGGCACTAAATAGATTTTATCCATTTAACGAATATCCCACAAGTGCAAAGCATGGGGAAAGGATGGCAGTGGGCTGGCAATAATGTAGTGCAGAAGCACAACCAGCTGCCCGCTACCATCCTGTCCCCATAGTGGGACAGCCTCATCATGCAGAAATGGTCATAGAAGTTTCTCAATTGCTGAATGTCTGACTGAATTAGGAAAGTCTTAGTCTGCTGGCGGAAGGACAATAGGGAGAGGACTAGGCTGGCCTCATTTCTGAGTTCTACAGCCTGAGAGCAACCATTGAGAAGGTCTTCTCTTGTGGTATGGAGAGAAGGGCCTTCTGAGAAGATCTCAGAGTCTGGGAAGGTTTGTACAGAAGCATATGGTTTGATATCCTGGATGCAAGTCACATAGGCTTTCACTAAACATTTATGTCCTATCATTTGGTCCCATGGGATCAGCAAAGCAGGTCTGAGATATTGACTGAAACAATATTCAGTCAATAAGATCATTAATATATATCAAATTACTAATCCGAATACTAGAAGTACAGAACTGGGACATGGTAGTGTGTAGAGAGAATAAACTACACCAAGTCAAAGATGCTACAGATTGTCAAAGTCTTAACAACAGAGAAAACCAATAAAGTTGGGACAAAGAAGAAACCCAGGAAAGGGAATTTCAGAACCTGGATTTCATAACAGAAAAGAACTTGTCAAGCATTCCGAACAATCAAAACTCTGGTGGCAGTGGAACACAAATCACTATGTTAAAGCACACTGGGTACAACAAACGATTTGTGGCATCAGTCCAGGAGTATAGAAGTTAGACTACTTGTTAGACCATTATAAATAGAGTGCAATAGATTTTAAATAGTTTGACTAGGCTTCCCTTACCTACTTACAATTTGATTTCATAGTTACTAATAACATGCTGAAATAATAGTTCTATTGATAAAGGAGAGGGAATCATACACCTATCCAGATTTTACACTACTAGAAAGATTACTGAAGAAAGTTAAGGAAGAAAGTGCAAAGGCAGGTTTACAGGTGAACATTAAGAAACAAAAATAATGACCACAGATGATTTACATGATCTTAAAGCAGATGATGAAGACACTGAAATACAGTCAGCCCTCCACATTTGCTGGGGCTAGGGGCTCAGAACCCTCACAAATGTGGAAAAATCACAAATATCAAGATGTGTGTGTATCTATAGGAAGGAGGACAAGAGATATTGGTGGAATGGACACCCAGGGTCCAAATGTTACTCTAATTTCGGGGGTCCCTTGGGGGACACCTCACTGTGCTCCACGTGATGGGGAATGGAAACTAGCCAGAGCAGAAGCAATAGTAATGGGAGAGGCAGGGTAACCTAGCGGGGTCTTTTACCCAGTTTTTACGGGGTCAGGCCAAGCCAAAAACCAAACAAAAATGTCCAATAAATGATTTTATTGAAGGAAAGTCGCATGCAGCAACGCAATCACTTCACACACTCACTCAAGACCTATTAAGAAGCAAAAGAGAGGAAACTGGATAGGGGAATATTGAAGGGGTTGTAGCTGGGGTAATACTGCACCTTTTCCTGAAGTCCTTGGTCTGGGAAAAACAGCGGAGAAGTGGGGCTCAGCACGGAGAGGGCTGAGGGGATCACTCAATGGACGGAGAAACAGTCTGCTGGGGTGACTGGGAGTGATCCAAAGAACCACTCAAAAACTGGTACTATTTGTAGGGGAAAAAGTACCTGGAGGACTAATCCTTTCCTGGGGAGAACAATGGGTGTTGCAGTGGGCACGAAGCTCCACACTGGTAATTTCCTTTGTGTGATGAGATTGCAAGGTGTTGCCAAAGTCTCAGGATCTTCGGCTGTGTTAGTTTGTGGTGTTACTTCATGTAAATGGTCTCTGCCTGATGGAATATTTGCTGAACTTGAGGCAGACATGCTAATCCCCTCAAGTCAGTGTCTCGGGGCTGAGGACCCTTTGTTTATTGTGGATTTACACATCTTGAGGTCTCCTGGGGCTACATGACTGGGGATTTTACTGGCCTGACCTGATTTTCGATCTTTGACCATTGCTGCTTGCCTACGTGCCCCTTCGGGGGACCTCTCTGGCACACAGAATCATATTTTAATATCAAAATTGTAGACCCCGGGATAGGGTTTCTCCAGTGGAGTAACACAAACCAAGTTAGGAAATGGGGGTGGCTTAGAATGGTGACTCTCTACTTCCTCTCACTCACACCTATCTCCTTCCTTGGGGGACATTGGAAGAAGATTTGTGGTGCTCAGCAAACAGGCTGTAATCCATCCTTAGCTGGCTAGGCAGTGGCTGGTGGGGGAGGAGGACCAGAGGATGGGTTTTAAAGGGCTGCACAGCCTGATCAGAGCCATTGACAGAGAAGGTTCCCCTAGAAAAGAAGTGCCTGTGCGAGGCGTGGGGAGAGAAGCAGAAGTTGGAGAAACTTGTAAATAATCAAATCTGAGCAAGTCAAACCCACAAATGTGGAGGGTTGATTGTAGTTCAAGATTTTCCGTAACCTTTGGTCACTCACTAATCAGAATGGAGATTGCAATCAATAAATCAGAAGAAGACTAGGAGTTGGAAGAGCAGCTTCGAAGGAAATGGACGAAATCCTCAAGTGTAATGATGTATCATTGAATACCAAAGGCAAGATTACCCATGCCATCATACTTCCAATTTCTATGTATGGTTGTGAAAGCTGGACAGTGAAGAAGGCTGATAGGGAAAAAACAAAAAACGACTCATTCAAAATGTGGTGCTTGAGAAAAATTCTATGTATATCATGGATTACTAAAAAGACAAATGAATGGATCCTAGAGCAAATCAAGCCTGAACTCTCCCTAGAAGCCAAGTTGACTAAACTGAGGCTGTCATACTTTGGACATATCATGAGAAGACCTGACTCACTAGAAAAGACATAAATGCTTGCTAAGGTAGAAGGCAGTGGGAAAAGAAGAGGACCACATTCCAGATGAATAGACTCAATCAAGGAAGACATATCCCTGAATCTGCAAGACTTGAGCAAAGTGATTGCTGGTAGGGTGACTTGGTGATTGATGATAAGGTGACATCGGGTTACTATAAGTCTAAGTCAAATTGACAGCAGTTAACAACAAGTCTCAGCAGTTCTAGCCAGCATAGCTAACAGTGAGGGGCCTTGGGAACTGTAGTCCAATTACGAAGAGACACATGTTTCCCAGCTCTGGATTTAAAGATACTGAAGAAGATTCACCAGTTAATGTTAATATAATTATGTTATATGTGGGGAAATAACATTTCCAGTACTCGTTATAGTTGATGAACAATATCGGTAAACATTATTTGGAGCAGTTTTAAAAGATCCAGAGGCAAAAGTCTTGCATCACAATAAGATGAGAGTTCTACTCAGGATTTTATTTAATTATGGGGTTGCAGTCATAGAATCATAGAATCATAGAAATGTAGAGTTGGAAGAGACCACACGGGCCATCCAGTCCAACCCCCTGTCATGCAGGAACACCCTCAAAGCACTCCCGACAGATGGCCATCCAGCCTCTGCTTAAAAACCTCCAAAGAAGGAGACTCCACTACACTCCGAGGCAGCATATTTCCACTGCTGGACAGCCCTGACTGTCAGGAAGTTCTTCCTGAGGTTCAGGTGGAATCTCCTTTCTTGCAGCTTGGATCCATTGCTCCTTGTCCTGGTCTCTGGAGCAGCAGAAAACAAGCCCTCTCCTTCCTTTACATGGCATCCCTTCAAATATTTAAACATGGCTATCATGTCCCCTCTTAACCTTCTCTTCTGCAGACTAAACATACCCAGCTCTCTAAGTCTATCCTCATAGGGCATGGCTTCCAGGCCTCTCACCATATTGGTTGCCCTCCTCTGGACCTGCTCCAGAGGAATCCTGTTATCTTCTTTTCATGAAAACTAGACAAACAGGGAACCTGTAATTGTGTGAGTGCATGGTTTATAAGCCAAGTTCTTGTCCAGACCATTACAGTGTGCCAGAATGTGAGGGTAAACCTGGAGTGTCACTTGGAGAAATCCAATAATCCCTCTGGACTTTGATTTCAGCAGGTTAGAGGTATATTGGTCACTGAAGGGGAAGGGCAAAAATATCTTTTCAGGCTGGAAATTGGTTAAGGAATAGGAAGAAAGTGAAGCAGAAATGACATTCTCATGAGCTGGAGTTGATGTGACGAGTTTGGGTCAGGTGGAATGTGTCTCACTGTACCTTTGCAGCATGGAGCTGACATTTCTCTGATGCTACTGCAAATTTAAAGTGGCATCCACTTATTTTCTACTATGATGGCTGCAAGTTTCCAGCTAAATGTTGGCCTCAGCTGGTAGAGAATAAATAGGAATATACGTTAGAGTATTCTGAAGTAGTGAAAGCCAACAGTTGAGTAGTTACAGTATAAAATCTAAACATCAACAGTTACTCTTTTTGAGGACATCCAGAGAGGCAGGTCCCACCATCTATCTAGGCAATTGGTTCTACTGCCAAACTGTTCTTATTGTCAAGAAGTTCCCACTGAAATCTACCCTCCTGTAAATTAAAACCATTAGACCTGGTCCTACCCTCTGGGACAGGGGAGAACATATCTGCCCCCTCCTCCCTGTGATAGCCCTTGAAGTATTTAAAAAATGCAGTCATGCCGTCCCTCAGTCTTCTCTTCACCAAGCTGAACATGCTCAGCTCCTTCCACCTTTCCATGTATGTTTTGTCCTCTATACCTCTCCTAGTCTTTTTTTGACTTTGTCTGAACCTGCTCCAACTTGTCAACGTCTTTCTTAAACTGAGGCACACAGAACTGAACACAGTATTCCAGATGAGGTCTGACCAGTGCAGAATATAGTGGGACTATTACTACTCTCAGCTTGGAAACTATACTTCTATTAATGTAGGCTAAAATACCATTTGCCTTCTTTGCTGCAGCATCACACTGCTGGATCATAGTCAACATGATCAATAACAATAAACCCAACGTCTTTTTCACATGTAGCACTACTGAGCCATGTATCCCTGATCCTATGAATGTACATTAGGTTTTTGTGGAATGAAGACAAAAGGTACAACATGATTTAAGAAACAAATAAACAAAACAGGTCTCAGCCCTGAGGAACCTACAGCATAAAACAGAGTGGGAGGAAGACCAAAAATGTAGTAGACAGACAAGAGTGGTAAGAAAGGAACATAAGCCAATACAGCTGGTAGAAATACAAAGAGGTTTTGCAAATGTTCTGGTCCCTTATTTGAAAAAGGGAGTCTCAACATCTTGAGCTATGCCATCAAAAATGTCCAGTATGTCTGTGAATTTAGTATTACTAGCAATATTTCATTTGATTTTTTTAAAAAAAGATTATATTGCTTATCATATTAATATAATGTTGCCGTTGATACTGGTGCTTGAGGTATCCGGTTTGAATAGTGGATATTCTGTCTGTTTCTCGGGCATGCCCCGAATGCTGTGTCTGTTCTCTGTCTTGTTATTAATCAAGGCTGATGTCTAAATCTCTTTTTCTTCCTACAAGAAATGTCTGCTTGCTCTGTACAAATCTTATTTTCTGTTTACAGTTTGTTTAATTGTTCTATCTGCTTTCATGTTTAATTTTTAAAAAATAAAGAAGAAATAACAAGCACCGAGTATTCCTTTGTACTTTTTGAAATTTGTTAGAACAAGAACAGTGACATAAAGTCATATCTTTGTCAGTGGGAAGGGCACTGCTTTGATCCCAAAGTTGCTGATGATTTTTTCATGGAATACAATATTGTTAGTCCTCCCCTAGAGTAGACCCACTGAATCAGTGAGATTTACCTACATGTTGGCTCACCATTCAACAACTGATTCAGTATTTCTACTCTAAATGAGACTAATCAATAGGATGCTGGCATGCATCAAAACCCCGTTATGAAATTTTCTCAAAGGAGTCCCAAAATATGAAAAATAATTTTGAAATGTGCAAAACACCTTGTAATCTCACCCAACAGGGAGAAAACATTTTGATATTTTTCATTCTATGCGTGCAAGAGTGAAATAAGTGAAGGTTTACCTTTGCCAGCAGGTACGCAGACTTCAGCTGTGTTACTGTGATTTCCCAGATCAATAATGCAGAATCCAAATATATGGAAGAACTTCAATTGTAAGCAAATGTGCTATTATTATGAGTTCAGGGGACTCAAAAGCCATTCAGGTTCCTCTCTGAACCAGTGCACAGGTGGAGGTTGGGACTTGTGTTGATCTTAATTATTGTGGCTTGCTCCCTTGCCTTTGGCTTAAAATTTATGTAGTGGAGGTGAATGGAATTGTAAACAGAGGTGTCTATAAGATACATTTGCAGACATGTAATGGGTTTTCATGTAGAAGACGGAGCATAATTGTTTTCTTTTCTCTTTTTTTCAGAGGACAGGACTAGGGTGAATATTGCAAGCAATCAGATTTTGGTCAAACGTTAGGAAACACATCCTAATTTAAGCAATTTGATAGTGGCACAAGCTGCCCTGGGGACTTGTGGACTCTCCTGTGGCAATATTAAGCTGAGGCTGCACAACCATCCATCAGGGATACTGTAGAGCCTGGAAAAATTACTTTCTTGGACTATAACTCCCAGAATCCCCCTTTTCCCAAGCTCTAGATGCATTAGTTGCCTCATTTACAGTAGTTTCTGCACTGAATAGATATTGGATTATATGCTCTTACAGCTCCTTTTTAATTCTAAAATCCTATTGTTCTACTATGATACTCTGTGGTGTATTGCAATCACAAAGAGTTATCTGGAAAAAAGACTTCCCAGGGGACATTTTTTTTATTGTGTGTGTGTGTGTGTGTGTGTGTGTGTGTGTTAAGACATCTGTGCCTCAGAAGTAGTGCAGCCTCAAGATATCGAACACAGACTTCATCTAATTTCTTTGAAATGTTTAACTTCTTAGCACATTCTTCCTTCACACAAAGCAGAGGAGCATAATCAGGAAAAAAAGCTTCTATATAGAGTTGATCGAGCAGAGTGTGAAAGAACAACATGACTGTCAATTAAAAGTAGCTTTATGTGGCCATTTTCTCCAGAAAGCAAGAGAGAGAGAGAGAGAGAGAGAGAGAGATTGAGAGAGAGTGAGAACTATACACTACAGGTCTCATATAATCTCACTCTGTTCCTCTCATTCCCTTGACACAAAAATATCCTTTACCTTCAAGGTATAACTTCACCGTCTTTTCACACCTGATCTTTCTCTTGCCCATGATTCTGACCCATTGTCCGCTGCTAGACTCAGTGAACTAGAGCCATGCTCAAATATCCATGTGATACCCCTTGTCTCTTCCAAGCTTCCTTCTTTGTTCAAATCCCTAGTGAAAACTCTCCACCATAGTAAAAAGCCACCACCCTTTAGGTGACGTACACAGGTGTAACTGGGGCTACATCTTTGTGTGTACTTTTTCAGATCACTATGGAAGGAGAAATCCCATACCTCCTTCTGCAAGGCTCTCACTTTGGTATGCAATAACAGCCAGGGCCGGCTGGATACAGCTGTCTCCTCAGTGAGTGAGCACCTGTGGGAACGCATTTGGGTTTGTTCCAGTTGCTGTTGAGTACTAAGGTAGGAAGAAGGAGATTTATGCTGGGGAAGGAAAGAACAGCCTCTTCCATCTCCCCTCTCCACCTCGTCCATAAGTATGCCAACAGTGACTTATGCTTTACCAGCATGAGGTGGGATCCCAGTCAATGCCTCCCAAGACTGATGAGCATCCTCATCCTCGCTATCATCATCACATAAGAATCTACAGCCAAGATTCTGCATTGTGCTTGCACAGTTTAAATCTATAGTCACGTATTTGTAGTGGTTATATGATGCTACTGACAACCAGCTTTGTGAAACTGATTGCGTAGCTGCTAGTGTGCTTGCCTATTGTCTCAATGTGCAGTGAGGGATACACAGTGGCTGGGCATTTCTGCACTACACTGTTACAGTTACTTTCAACATCTTGTGGAGTCCTGGGGTTTATAGTTTAATGAGGCCAAAGAGCTCTCTAGCTATGAATTCTAAATGGCCCTCCCTAAATTGCAAACCCCAGGATTCCATAGGGTGTTGAAAGTGGAATAATAGCACTATAACAGTGTAGTGCAGAAATGCCTGCTGTTTCTGCAGTCCTCGTAAAAAGGAGTACATTGAAGGTACTGACAAATAATAACATACCATCCAAGAATGCAGAACTGACTCTGTAGTGGTTGCACTTGTGGAACTCTGCTTACATAACAGTAAACTGAATATACTTTTTGCATGATGAGCAAAGTACATTTGCACGAGTGAGGGAACTTGTGCACCTATATGACCTGAACAAGATTCAGGTCAAGGCATGCTTCTGTTATTTGCATTTATCTTCCCTACCCCCTTTGGCCATTTCTGCCTTACACTGTTATAGTGCTATTATTCCACTTTCATTATCTTGTAGAATTCTGGGGTTTACAGTTTACTGAAGCCCAAGAGGTCTCTGGCTGAGAATTCTAAATGCCCCTCAGAGGTGTGCGGACGGGAGGGCAATGAGGGCAGTCCGCCCCGGGCAGCAATTTTTGAGGGGTGCCCCACGTGATACAGCCATGCCCCCCACACGATGCTGCCACACTCCTGCTCCTCTGTCCCTCCTCACCCCGCCCCCTCTACCTGAACTCCAAGCTATGCAGCTGATGCCCCTCCCTAAACTGCAAACCCCAGGATTCCATAGGATGTTGAAAGTGGAACAACAGCACTCTAACAGTGTAGTGCCGAAATGGCCTTCCTATTTCTTTTCCTCCTCCTTGTTTTTCTGTGCTACCCACCTGTGAATTGCATGTGTCTTGGGTCAGAAAGCTACCTCTTTTCATCTCATGTTGGAAAGCACTAGATGTGTAACCAATCACAACTGATGTGTGATGATCGTAGTTAATGCCAAAATTAGACAAACTAACATTCCAGGCTGCTTTTCATCCAGAATATCATCGGTCATCAGAAAGAAAAGAGGACTAACCTCCCTCCTGCCCGGTCTCTGCTTTGTAAACCACGCTCATCATTTCCGTTCTTTTCCTGGGCTTCAGCACAGTGATGATTACCATATTTCAATAGATCCCCCTGTGCGCTCAAAGTAGGACCGGGCAGAGGGCTTACTGGATTACATGCTTGATTTCTCCTGAAAGCCTCTCTTTCCAGTAAATATTGCAGCAATTTGAAAGGGTTACTTTCCTGTGTCCCTCTCAATTTTTCCAACTATTTTTGATCTGATAGCACCAGCTGGTAGTCACTTAAGGGTGACAACAACACTCTCATCATCGCCTTGTAAAGGTGGACACACATTATGCTTCCCAATCAGAGCTGGGGCCCCCCAAGAGGCCGGTAACGGGGGGAGAGGAGAGACTGATTGGTTTCCACTGCAGATGGGGCACTAAGTTTCTTCAGGAAAATGGCTCCCTAATGTCTTCTGTAATTTGCAAACAGTATTTGAGATTTTGAAACATCTGCCATGTGCTCAACGATGTTCAGGTTAATGTAGTCTGATGAAAGCATTCAGCTTTTTTATTTCCCTGTTTTCTTGCCATTCGTTTTCCACCTTTATTTAAGCAGAGGGAAATAACATCTTGGCTAAAGTATACAAAACTCAGACAAACCATCAGTACCTTCTTTTTAAAACTGCTGTCCTTTGATTATTTTCTAACATTATTCATGCTTTGCTTTTACTTTCACTCTCATTTGCCTTTGGTAAGGTTCAGGGATGGCGGGGGGGGGGGGCTTCTTTTTAAGTGACTTTTAAGACTCACAGCTTTCCCAGAACAACAAAAATTCATTCTGAGAGTAGAATATCCTACAACAAAAACATTATGGGGTCATAGCTATATGCTATGTAACTGCGAAGTGAAGGACTCTAAAAAAAGTAAAGGAACTCACAATTTCAAACATTGAGTAGTGCTGTGCATAAGGTTGCATTATGTGAAGGAATTCAGTGTTACTCTTTTTTTCCCAAGTAAATTGTCACCAGCAAAGGTTAAAACAGCAGCGACTGGTGGCTTCCATGTTAATTGGCCAATGAACCCATTGTGGGCTATAATCTGAACTTGTTTAGGGGGAATAAATTTCAGCACCTTGGATAGTCCCATTTTGTTGTTTTGGCATCTGCTTCTTTTAGCTGAAAAGAAAGAAAATCCTGGTTAAACTAAAGAAACAGAAGCTCCTTTCATATATTTCTTGGGGATACTAATTTAGCTCCATCAGATCTTTTCACTGGACCTCTTGCTGTCCTTAGAGCCCAAATGAATGTCTAGCTTTGACATTCTCTGGATCTGACCATGGAACAAAACCAGAAGACGATTATGTTTTATTAATCAGTCATAGCTGACTTAGCAACTGATTCTTTCCTTCTTGTGGTGATTGCTTTGGAGATTACATTATTCATCAGCATCTGGCAAAAAGAATTCAGCTACATTTAAAATAAAGTGTTGGATTAGGATATAATCTGAGATCCAAATGAATTGATGGTCATTTCATCCAAAATATGATCAGTTATGATAATCTCTACTTTTTCCTCTTTCTTTCTACCTTTTCCATCAAAACTGTATCTTTAACCTCAGATACCTTATTCATTTTTTGACATTCTGGTATTTGTACAAATATTTATGTCTATTGCCATCAAAAAGGAAGAATGTTTCATGTCAAGTTAGCTCCCAAGCAAGTGCATGCCCTTTTTCCCATTGGCAGTAATGGCCTAAATCCTATTGTTAGTCCTGGTGAAAGTAGATCCATTGAATCAACACCTTGACTGATCATTCAAGAATTGACTTAGCGGGTTTCGTCTAGTTGGAACTAACCTATAATGAACAGTAAGTTCTACTTGTGAGCTGAATTACGGATAGCTGTTATGCCAACACTGGGGTTTTTAAACCTCCCGTTTAGAGCTGCATGTTAAATTATATAGGTCTATTAGTCATATTTGGAGAGAAACTAAAACAGAAGAATGTTCCCTCAGAGCCACCAACCAACCAACCAGAAAATTTCAAACTGCTGTTACTCAAAGCTGGAAAATGAAATCAACCTCAACCAGGCACATATAAATAAATACATTAGAGATGGCTGGTTTACCCATTATTGTGTGTGTGTGTGTGTGTGTGTAAACTTTTGGTATAATAAACAATGATAGCCCCTTGGTATAGAAACTTGGAAATAAAGGTGATGCTACGCTGATTTAATAAGTGAATGAAGGACAGACAAAGTGAAGTAGAAAAATACCAGGACATTTCATTTTTTTGTTCTCTGATAATATATATGGTTTAACATCTGTTCTAGTGACCAAAAAGTGAGACAGGCTGAAAGACATGGAGTAGACAAGCTGATGTCTTTCAGATGATGCCTTTTGGACCACAGTTCTCACCTGTGCAGCCACAGGGAGTTACAATCAAACTTTTGGAAGGCACCAACATGCCCAATGTGTATTTCATGTAACAGGCACATGAAATAAATAAACAAATTAAGTAAGTCAATGTCTTGTGGAAGATTTTCATAACAGCCTAGAAGTCTCCCTTTACTGCCACTAGAATAAGACATCCATCAAAGCTGGGTGAAAGGGCAGAGAAACAGACTACAGGATGTCTCTATCTGGAGTAGGAGGAAGGCATAGAGAGTAGAGGGTTTAATGTTTTGAGTTAATGCTCCTTGACTAGAATCAGTCAGGAAACCGTTCGGCCCCTCACAATTGCTTTGGGATTCTGATGCCATCTTGTTGCCTGCTTTTATTTGCTTCCACTCTGCTCCGTTTGCATATTTGCAAATGAAACCAATGTTGTGAAGAGCCCATACATCTCCCCATGCTCTCTTATTCAAAAGAAACTAAACTATTCTAAGCATTATTCTGGGATTTTTTCATTGTTCAGGGAACTAGGGAGTGCTTAACAATACATACGGACACTATTTGCAGCGATGAGAGATGTCATTAGTTTAATGGCCAGCCTTATCTTTTCTTACAGCTAAGGAGGTTTGCTGATGGAGCTGAGTCTCCTTTTCTTAATGGCTGTAATTATGAAAATATGTCACATCCGCATTCAACATGTTGCTTGCAATTTTGACAAAGGCATCAATAACTTGAGCAGTTGCCGCTATTTAGCAGACCGTTAATGAGGTGCCTTAGCAAAGGCCAACTGAAGTTCTTGACTATGCTTTATGAGCCTTAGTTTATTGACTAATCAAAGCTATTGATAATAAAGTAAACTTAACACTGCTCAAATGAAAGTCTTGCCAAGGCAAAGGCTAAAATATCGTGTATGCTTCGTTTGATACAGCAGTCATGAAATTTTATTCTCTGTCAGCTCTTACAATATTTCTCTGTGATCCCTAAACCAGCAGAAATCTTGGTTATGATGTCCTGAACACTGTAAATGCCAGGGAAGAAAATTCAGCCATAGAATGACAAGCTATGGATCTTCAGACAATGAAGTGAAAGAGGGAAATAACTAGGAGTTAAAGAGACTGATTAAACCTAACTTAGAAGAAGGACCATGTAGTATTGTGTTGTATAAGAAACATTGTGCCACAATGCTTTATCAGTAGTATAGTACTGGCAGAATCAGAATAATAGCGTATGTAGTCATTGTTCTTGTTGTCATCACAGTAGCAGTAATACATCACTGCAAAAGCAAGTAAGCAGGCACACGAAAAACAGCTACTGAGCAGCAGCAGTAGTGGGAGATGACACTGGCTGAGGATCTCCCAGAGACAACTGCAATGGCATTTAGCTAAGTCTTGTTAGTACTGCACAAAAGGAGGTACAGGCAAACCATTTCTGAATGTCTTTTACCACAAAATTCCTATGAGGAAGCAATACAAAATGAAGCAAAAGATACTACTGGGGAAGAGCAAAGGATAAGTATGATAGCGCGGTATCTAATGACATGGCTGGACCCAAGCCAAAAGGATATTCAGCTGTTGACATTCTTACCAGACTGTACACCCCTCCTCCTTGATATGGTTTGAAACATACATTTAATTGGCATAAAATATAAATTATATCCTGCTATGACTGGGAGCTGGCTGGAAAAGAGGAAACTGGCTGCACATGGGTGTTGCAAAACTAGGTCAGGACAAGACCTCAAGGCATGGCTAGGTCATAGCCAGGGAAACTCCCAGACAATGGACTTGCAGATGTGTCTCAATGACTTGACCTTTAGAAACAGTGGCACCAAAACTACTTCCACGGAAGGATTGTCGTTGATGAAGTGTTAAAGTGTTAAAGAACAGGCTAGAGTGTGATGTATTGTTTTAAACTGAACTGTTTATAATAGCTTTTTCTCTTTATAAATTTTGTTTTATTCTTTTAACTTGATACTGTGCTTTAATACTGTGTTTTAATACTGTGTGTAGTTTAGTTCTATTTTAGAGTATGTATTTAATTGTATTGTTCTTTAAGCTGCTTTGAGACCCAATTTGGTAAAAAGGTGGGACACAAATGTAATGTAATATAATATAATTAATAATAATTCCAGTGATTTGATTGAGATTGCCAGACAAGTGCTTTTTTGTCCAATTATGGAGGATTGCCTAGTATGGCCATCCTGTTTTGCCACAGATCTGTCCTTAGTGCTCAAACATATAGCATATTCAAATAACGAAGGCTCCATGGAGTGTTCACAGACAAATCTTCCTTTTGTGTCTTCCTTTTGTGATACTTTTAATATGAACCAAAATAATCATGGAGTAAACTGGTTCCCATTGATATGATGACAAGACAACTGGCACACTCTGGTCTGAAGATTTCCCCAGATCATAGTTTACACAGGCCACTAAACCATTCACAGTGAAAACAACAACACTAACAACAGACAAAGGTTTCAGACCCCACCACCACTGGTGCCGGAATAATAACTGCATCTGCACAATACATTTTTGCCCACTCATGCTGCATATAATTCTTATTAGACAATATATAGTTACAAATAAATGCTTCCTTTTGGTGCCACTGAATAGTAGAGAGAGTTATTCAAACATAAGATTAGCCTGCATTTTTTTTTTAAATATGGGTAAACAGCATCCTTAATTTGTAATAAAAGCTTATGCAAAGTTCATGGTTATCTCCATTTTAGAACCAGTTGCAAATAATTTTGATTTAAGCAAGCAGGCAAAGAAGAAAAACCATCACTGCAAAATGTAAAAATGAGCAGAGCACAGCGTCTTCTCTCTCTCTCTCTCTCTCTCTTTCCTCATTACATTGTGTCTTCCATGCATCATTAATTCTTGGTGTATTATCTGAAATGTTATTGTTCATAATCAGAAATAGACCATAGTGCTAAATCATAGTCTAAGTAGAAGGAGAAAGTAAGCTTGTTAGCTAGAATCCTTGTACACTGGAGAATATACAGAAAACCAGGAGAAAATCCCATCCTTTTCTCATAAGCATGGTTGTGGATTGGAGAGAGAGTTTGACATGGAACGGCCAGCAGAACCATCTCTGTTTAACACGGAGAAACAATGGAAACACTTTACCCCATCCCTTGAAAGCATCCTATCTGTGAACATGGCCAGCATCAGCATTCAGCATTATTTTAAAACATTAAAATTATTGAATTTTTATTTCAAAGAGCAAGAGAAGCAAAGAGAAGTTTGAATGAAAAAGACAGGGGAAAAAAAACAGAGAAGAAAAATATTAAGATCTTGAAAGTGTAGATCCAGGCTATTTGAAGGATCATAGCTCCCTTTATGAGACTATTAGAGCTCTGAGATCTTCCAGACAAGTCCTTGTCTCTCTCCCATCACCTTGTTTGCTGGGAACAAGGGAGAGGGCCTTCTTGGTGGCTGCTTCTAGATTTAGGAGCTCCCTCCCTAGGGAGGCCAGGATGGTCCTGTCCTTTGTCTCCTCCCTCTGGCAAGGTGAAAGATTTTTGTGCCATCAGGTATTTAGCAACTGAACGAGATGAGCTTTCAGTTATGTGCTGTGCTGTTTATGGTTTGCATAGTCTTTTAATAGATGTTAAAGTTTTTAATTTTATTAATGGTTTTTTTCTTTTAGATAACGTTTATATTTTTATTGACATTTGTATTTAGCTTTTTAATCTGTATTGTTTTAAAATATGTTGCAAGCAGCCTTGAGTCCCACTGTAGGATCAGGGGTGACTGGTGCAGTACAGAACACACAGACACAGCAGTGTATGGATGAACAAGGCCGCAACTTTATTGGTTACAGAGCATAAAGAGTTGGCATACACATGGGTAGGGATCCGGGCATTGGCCAACCTGCCTGTTGGTCAATGAGCTCACTCGTCCGTCCCAGGGGCGGAGAAGGCCCCTTCATATACGTCCCTCCTGCCACCAGGGGGTGCATGCTACTTGCCCACCCGAGCTGGGCAATTTGACATGCACTGCACCTCCTGACCCCAGCTGGGAACCCACCTGTTCCCTTCCATTTGGCAGAGGCACCAACTATCCCGGATCCCCTGGCCATTCAACCGCCTGGCAAAGTTGTGAGAATAACAAACAGCAACAATGAACTGGAACAAAAACCCAACCATAATAAACAGGGTGGGAGGGCTGGGGTGCCGCTAGAGAGAGACTGGCTGACCGTTGCACCAGCTCCTAGTAAATACTCCCGGAGCAGACCTGAGTGAAGTCTATGTGCCTTCAGTCATATCCGCTCCGGCAGCCAATGAGTTCAAGGCGAGGTGCCCTGACCCCATTGGCTGGCCATGTGTCCGAGGATCCAGGCATGTGTGTAGGACACATGCCCAACTGAAAAACATGGCTGCTGCCATGCGAGGGAGTCCCGCCATGAGGAGCTGCAGCCAAGCGCCCACTTCGCAGAGGTGCAGAGAGGTAAGTCTCTCCACGCAGTTATTGAGAGAAAGGTGAGATATAAATGATGATGGTGATGGTGATAATAATATAGAAACATTGTCTTAGGATTTAATAATTGGCTAGGCAGGCCAATACCATAAGCTGGCATCCTGTTGGGGTACTACACTAGTGTAAAAACCATTGCACAATCAGTTGCACTTTTTCAGAGATTGCATAGGTCTGATACCTTGTACAGCCAAACATTCCACAAGTACACATGCAGCCTACTGTTTCAGACTTAATGGGATGGGAGCTAGTTGACCACTGTGCAACAAGTGAACTCCAAGGCTTGGCATTAATTGCTCAATTAGTTGTACCACTGTGGGATCAGCATAGCAACATTAGCAAGTATTTTCACTAAGCATGTAGAGGATGTTCGCCCGAGGTGAAAAAATAGTCTGCTTATAGTTGCCATCAATGGAATATACATACATGATCAAACTGTAAGACTATCTACCATCCATTCACAGTGGTACACATTTGTCTTTGCAGCCTTGGAGTAAAAGTCTTTTTGCTACAGTCAGAGCATGTAGGATCCAACCACACTAAGTAGTTAAGTTCTGAGTCAGTAGCATCCATCAACCTTGGGCATCTGGTAAAATGTCAGCATCGTAAGACTGATACATGCTGTGGGGCATACATTAACTCATATTCTGATCCAGTACTCCCAATCAAGATTACTATTTTTTTTTTTTAAAAAAAGGATTCCAGCCCAGTGCTCACTATGCAGCTGGTCTAAGATATGTTGCTGCCTGAGACAAAGAACAAGATGGCACTTCTACCATTTCATGTACAATGACTGTGGCCAGTAAAACATTCTAAAACACATACAATGGGATGACATGGCAAGGGAGAAGGTTAGCTTAGAGATAGGAGGCTAAAAGGGACAGAGACTCTTGTTTAAAGCCGTGCCACTCATCTACTAGCATCCAGTACCCAAGGATAGTACTTCATCCTACCTTACAATAGGGCTAGCCTTATCATAGAAATCACAGAAATGTAGATTTGGAAGAGACCACACGGGCCATCCAGTCCAACCCCCTACCATGCAGGAATACCCTCAAAGCACTCCCGACAGATGGCCATCCAGCCTCTGCTTAAAAACCTCCAAGGAAGGAGACTCCACTACACTCTGAGGCAGCATATTCCACTGCCGGACAGCCCTGACCGTCAGGAAGTTCTTCCTGAGGTTCAGGTGGAATCTCCTTTCCTGCAGCTTGAATCCATTGCTCCTTGTCCTGGTCTCTAGAGCGGCAGAAAACAAGCCCTTGCTGGTCATCACTGTAATTCCCCACAATATCCCCAGTACAGCACCATTGGAAGACATTAAAAGAAATTAAAATGGTAGGTAGACACAATTGGTGGTTACACCCAACCATCTGACACTGTTCAGATCACTGCTGCTGCCCACTACTAGATTGGTCTACTGAGGGGTAGATATGGAAATGGGATCCTTCCAGACAAGGGGTTTTGTCCTCCTCACCAGAAAATTATCCTTATGTGCAGTGCTTTATTTTTCGGTAACAGTGAATGTCAACCATTCATATGTGAGAGGAAATAGGTGTTCATTGGAGGTAATATCTAAATCTGTTCCCTGCCTCTGGTTACCCTAACTATTGTGTATCAAACCTGCTCCTATCTTTTTAGCTGGTGCTGCTGTGAAGACTATCCTCATGTTGAGGATAAAAGTAATGTTCATGGTGTTTGAACATTATTTCAGTAATGGAATAAGTAATCTCATGGAAAAACTTTCCCCTGGGATAAGTGCAAACTATGGATCAATCATAGTTGCAGACATAACTGTAAAGACCAAACAGTCTTGGGTGGGGATAGCAAAATGTTTTTTTCCAGTTTTAAGAAGCTAAAAATGTTTCTACCTATTTTTGTAATATATGGTGTGCTTTGATTAAAGACTTATAAAAGGCTAAAAGGAGGGAATAAATGAATCCTACAGCTTGTCATTTCCAATACAACAGCAAACTTTTAACAACATTGTTATTTGGAAGCATTGGCCAGTGTAACATTTATTATCTGTCACTTTCCAGATGGTGTTTCCTAGCCACATGCTCAGCATAACACCTCAGGGCAGTGAAACATGGAAAGAGGAAACTCATACAGGCCAGACATAAAATAAATCAATGAACCAGTGACGCATATATGTTCTGCTAGCACCTTGTTCTTCCGAAATGCAGAAAACAGCCAGGATGAGATAGAAGCTAGCATGTGTAGAACTTGGAAAAGTTATTTTTGGGACTTGCTTGTTGTTGTTGTTGTTAATTGCCATTAAGTCAACTTTGAGAGAGACCTCCAAGTTTATCAATCATTCTGCTCAAGTCCTGAAGACTCAGAGGTGTGGCTTCCTTGATTGACTCTATCCATCTGGAACGCAGTCTTCCTCTTTTCCTACTGACTCCCACCTTACCAAACATTATTGCCTTTTCTAGTGAGTCAGGTATTCTCATGATATGTCCAAAGTATGATAGTCTCAGTCTGGTCATTTTGGCTTCTAGGGAGAGTTCTAGTTTGATTTCCTCTATGACACATTTGTTTGTCTTTTTATCTGTCTGTGATATTATCTATAAAACACTTCTCCAGCACTACATTTCAAATGATTTGGTTCTTTTTCTGTCAGCTTCCTTCACTGTCCAGCTTCCCCAACTATACATAGAAATCAGAAATATTGTGGCATGGACAATCTTGACCTTGGTGTCCAATTAGATATCTTTACTCTTGAAGATCTTGTCTAGGTCTTTCCTAGCTGCTCTTCCAAGTCCCAGCCTTTTTCTGAGTTCTTGATTATAATCTCCATTTTAATTTATGGTTGAGCCAAAGTATAAATTTTTTTTAGCTACTCCAATGTCTTTTGGGGACTACAACTCCCCATTTGGGAATTCTGGGTGCTGTAGTCCAAAAAATCTCTGCTTATTGAGTGATCTTGAGCAATCCTCTTTTTCTTTCAGGTTATTCAACCACACATAGTTTTTAAAAGAGTGAAATGGAAGACTCTTCTGAGGTAACAAATATGGCATCCTGAGATAACAAACGTGATGATGTTGAAGTAGCAACAACCATATTGTAGAGCCAGATCAGAGGTGACAATAGTGCTCTTGTCTGATGAAAATCAAAACTGGAGATCCAAATGAATCTGACTGTTACCTGTGGATCTCAATAAATAACTGAAAAACAACATTAAAAAACGCAGCTTGTGGCCACAAAATGAATTCAGTGATTTTGCAGAACAAGTGGATTTCCAAAAGATGTTTCGAATATATTGTGCCTGTATTTTTCCATTCTTAAGAAAGATTCAAAGACTGTCAAAAATTGTCAACATGCACGTGATATAATGAAGAGGTGTAAGCTAGAACACTGCATTTACCAAAATTAAGGAAGGCCTAATATCACTTATGGGACAGGTGAATTGGACATACATCTGTTTATATCAGTGGTTCAAATCCTATGGCCTTCCAGATACTATTGGACTTCATCTCCTGGCAGCCCTAGCTAGCACATCCTGTGGTGAAGGCTGATGTGGACTGCAGTCCATCAACATCTGAAGGACCACAAATTGCTGCTCTCCGGTAGATGTGAACATCATTTGGACAGTGATGTGTATTTCTCAAAGTGGTCCTGCTTTCTATTACATGTATATGCATAACACCTCAAATATCAACACTTGTAAGCTTTCAATGCTCAAATTAATCATATTGCCATACAATGAATGGATCTTTAAAAATAAATTCCTGTTGGATGGATCATTATTACTATCATTACTAGCACTGCATATGATTACATGATTACTATCATTACTAGTACCGTGTATTAGTACTGGCATGAAACCTTTGGGTTAGTCTCAAGCTAGAACAGACCCACTGAATCAATTGTTGGATGGTAGGTCAAAATGCAACTAGTGGAGACTAGTTGGCACTAAAAATAAGCTCCAGGTCATAAAGACACAAAAAGAACTTTGCTGGATCTGTTTAACATTCTGTTTTCTACAGGGGTCAACCCAGTGGTAGCTGCTGGCTCTTCATGTTAGGTCCAAGTTTCAGTACAAAGGATGAAGGTATACAAGGTATGAAAGCCCATCCCCCAAATAGGTTCAGAACCTTGGATATATGCTTTTAATGTTGAAATAACACTTTTAGTGGATTCATTGTACTTCCAATATGGAAGTCAGCAGCCACTTACTGGAAGCTGACAAAAAGGGCATGAGGACAACAAGCCTTGTCTTCTCTTAATCATAGCATCTGGCATTTGGAGGAACAGTGATTCTGAGCCTGAAGGTCACATTGACATATCATAGGGAATTATTCTTTGTTTACATCCCACCTTTTTCTGACCACTGAGACTAAAGAGGGCTTGTGAAAATTAAAACGTCCACAGATAAAAATTCACATAACTGAAAACATAACCAAAGTTAAAATATAATTGAACTAGCAATAGAAATAAAAACCAGTTTCAAAACGTAACAGTTAAAAAGGCAGACAAAACAGTACATTATTAAATGCCCTTCCCCATGAGCAACTTGTTCTAAAAGGCCCATCAACACAAAATAAAAAAAAATTCCTTGCCTTCTGCTGGAAGGACATCATGGAGGGGAACAGTCTAACCTTTCTAGAAAGGGAGTTTCAGAGCTTGAGAAGGACCTCTCACTTGTTCCTACCAGATCTAACTGTGAGGTTGGTGGAACAGAGAAATCTCCCCTTAAGATCTTAAAATACAGGCAAGCTTATTTGGTGAAGGTGAACATCCGAAAGGTGGTTGATTACTCCGTACATCCA
Organism: Cyclura pinguis; assembly: GCA_030412105.1. Lineage (NCBI taxonomy): Eukaryota > Metazoa > Chordata > Lepidosauria > Squamata > Iguanidae > Cyclura > Cyclura pinguis. The sequence continues at coordinate 123,617,046 of CM059604.1, read as the reverse complement.
TATCTTGTGCAACATACTACGAAGTCTGAAGAACACGCCCAGAGGAGAAGCACAAGTGTACTGTGCAAGGCATTTGCACCTGTGTTTAATGCCACTTCCATTCCCTTCTGAAGACAACCTGAATCTCACTACATTTTGCTTTAAATAGTAGGTTCCTCCAGTTCCTCCATCTGAAAAGGACTGGAGATAGAAGAAATGGTGGTCTAAAATGTGCCTGCCAACCATATGTTTCTGTTGATTACTGTTATGTCATTTTTGCTGACAGTCAGTCTCTTTTTTCTCATTATGGGCAGAAAATGGGCAGGTGATAGCAACAGTTTCCATTTCTGCCCCTGAAAACATTGTCTAATATGTTGTCCATCAACATGCAAATTAACATGAGAAGTTGAAGTAATATCCCTGTACACTCATCAGTTTGTAGAAGATAATGTCCTTGCAGTCTTAAAATCCTACCTGTGGTTAGTGAGAAAATTTCCTATAAATAAAAGTATTTTCAAAGACAGCACATCCCATTTATTTATTTACAAATCAATCAGACTAGTTGCTATTTTTTTTCTTACTAGGATCAAAGGATATGCATAATTCAGAGACAGGAAAATATATGGTATGCCACTTTTATTCAACAGATGGAGAAAATATGGTGAATGTGTAAATTATCTAACTGTGAGATTAAACCATGCCCTGGACAGACAGTCATTCCTTTAGCTAGTGTAGGCTCTCACTTTCAACTTCTCATATTCTTCACTAGCAATAAAAATGGGGTCAGTTAAGAATTGTTGTAGACCTTCTGGGTAGTGCTGCTGAAATTTTGACTTTCTCTAATGTGGTGGACATATAGGTATAAACAGCAGTGGCAGAACTTTCATATGAAATCAGTTTTCCAGCTTTTCATTGTCCAGAATCCTGTTGATTAGTTGTAACTACAATAGACACATTGAATCAAACACAAATAATGAATCAACATGTTGGTAAATCAAGTGTATTCAATGGCTCTATTCTAGTCAGAACTAACAAAAGCATTCAGGCCAATTTAGATATTTCAAAGTCCTATTCATGCATTAGCCATGGGAAGAGTTACGGTGTGGATAAAGGAAAGCAGGGCCACACCACTAGGTTTACTCCAAAGAATACTGTCCCTCTGACTTTGCATGATTGGTGAACGGGAAGTCAACCAAAAGATCAGCACTGCAAATGGCACAGTGTATAGGTTGAGTAGGGATGGGACCTCTTTTAGACCTTCGCCTAACACACAAGTACACAGAGATCAGAAGGCAAAACCCACCAAGTATATAAACATCCAGGATGGGCATCACTCTCCACCTAGCATTGTTCCTTTGCATAAAGGTTAATGCATGAATACGGCTAAAGGAATGTTTGACCAAGTAAATAGCATTTATTTTTTTAGTGTAGAAAATTTAAGTGATTTTTTGATCAAATTAAGTGACAGTATTAGTATTTAGAAGAGTTACTCCCTTAAGTAATAAAAGATGCATGTTTGTCAGAACACTTGCTTTCCCTCAGTTATGCATCTTGCATTTGGCATGCTTTCTTTGTGATTAGTCACTGGAAGGTAAGCATAGTTTTAATTTACAAGCCACATTGCTGGCCCATGTATCTTTCATGAAATCTCATCACTGGAGGAAAACCATATTAATTGCAGGGATCACACTTTCCTCTTAAATTCTAGTTTCACTTATATACACATGACTAAACTAGGTTGGAACTCAGGGCAGCATTTCATTCAAAGTAAATGTAAAAATGCTGTGCTGGACCCAAATTCATTGCAACTCCATTTCCTCACCAAAATCTCTACCTGAAATTTCCCATCTGAAAATATGAGTTCTAATGGACATATAAGACCGCAAATTTAAGCCATCGCCTTTCTCTAATCCTTGTCTCTGTAAGGCATATGGTCTAATCTGCCCTATGAAAACTTCAATTTATTTTAGGAATCATAGACCTTTATGACTAATTTCCTGCGCTAAACTATAATTACTTTAATTCTCCATTGCTGGAGAGAATTTGAAAACAGGACTCTTTTGGAACAAAATTAACTTGTATAATGAGTGAAGAGATAAATCATATTAGCGTAATTAAAGTATATTAACATTTTTGTTGCATATGAATAAAAAAAGTCAGACACAATGAAAGCAGGTTTCTCATAAAGAGACAATTTATGGAGATTTATGAAGATTTTAGGAACTTGCAAAATTTCATTACTTAACATCTCTATTAAGATCTTTACAAGCATGCATAATGAAAGACCTAATAAAAAGACTTAATAAATGGACTTGTGTTTAAAGTCACTTTGATTTCAAAGCAGAGAAAAGATCATGAGGTTAATGTAGAAGGAGAGGATCATTGGCAGTTAATGACAAATATTTTTAGAAAGTTCTGCTAGGATTGCAAAATAAACAAGCACAAAGCAGAATGATGTTGCTCCAAAAAATACTGGCATCATCGTAACAGAGTGTTTTTGCAAAGAACTGGATTTTCTACTTGTTTCTCATCTACATAAATGATATCTTAATCATACACCATCCACTTAATGTGGGAACATGTTGTGATGCTGCTTTGCAGATTTAAACACTTAGAACACTCTCTCCTCTCTTTTTAGTTGTATTCAATTTCCTTTGGAAAATAGGAAAACAAACAAAAACACTGATGACACTTCACAACATGGCCTGTAACATATGAATCCTCTTGTTGGGTGCCTCCAAGTTGTTTCCAACTTAGGGTTACCCTAAGGCAACCTTCTCGTGGGGTTTTCTGGAGCTGAGAGCATGTGACACGACCAAGGTCACCCGGTTTTCATAGCCAAGCAGCGAATCAAACTCTGGTCTCCAGGGTCATAGTCCAATGCTCAATATTCATGAGAGCCGCATTGGCTTTCATGAATTCTTCACCTGTTCTGATTTGCTCAGATTGTTACATGAAACATAGCTCTATATTCCATCATTCAGACTAGTAGTAACTTGGGACCAGCAACATCTGGTGACTTCTATGTCTTTGGGTAAGTGAATCCATGCTGGGATTTAGTTTGAACTTAAAAAAAAACTCATTTAAGGTACTGAACCCTATCCCTAGAATAGGTTGATCACCTTGGATAGCTCCTTGGAATTTGCAGGATTTAGAACTCAACTCTTACATGTAACTCTTACATGTAAACAAATCCAGTTTGGACTACCTCCTCATTTCCCTTGTAAGGAAGAGAGAAAAGGAGCAAACAGGACTTTGCAGGCATTGGCCAAATCATTAATAAGTTGTCATTTGACAGCTGAGAGCAGCCAGCTTCATTCCACAAATGGGCAGGGAAGAGCAAAACACTCTTCTGAAGCACTCAGAGAAGAAAGTGGGTTTTGCACATTAGTTTTCTTCCTGTTGGGAGGGAAGGCTACACAAGGGAATCCTTGCAGTCCAATCACAGATCAGAGACAACAATGGAAAGATAACATTTCTGTCTTGTGTCTGAAGCCTACTGGGGAGGGGTTTGAGGGAGGGGGAATCCAGAAGGCTCTTCAGGCCAGATTTGAATACTCCATGGACCAGCTTAGGCCCACAAGATGGTGATTTCATCGCAGTCTGTAGAGCAGATACTCAGATTTAGGATTTAGATTGAGAAAGCCTGGGTTCAAATTCCTCTTGGTGAAGAAGTTCTCTGGATGACCTTGGGTCCATCACCGTCTTTCAACCCCAGCAGTTTTCTGTGAGAATGAAGGTTTGACTCGCATAGGTCAGTTTGAGCTCCTTTGACAAAAAGGCAGCATTTAAACAAATCATAGAAGGAATAAGTTTTTAAAAAGTCATGGGACTCCCCTTTGGAACTTTCTTCCTAGAGTCACTCATCCATGCCCACACATTTAGTACATTTGTGATGTTGATATGTTGTTGAATTGTTTTCAGTTGTGTGAAATTCCCTGTTGGTTGTGGTTTAAAGACATTTATTTATTATTTATGTTGTTCTTATTATAGCACTTACTCTTATCCTGCATTTCAAGATTAGAACATTCCAAAGTCAGTTTGATAGCATTAAAAAATAATGTCCTGTGTCTACTGGTAATAAGTGTCCAAAGGATGAGATTCACTGAAGGGAAGCAACTATAGGGAAGTCAGTCTAGTTGAGGTCATGCACAGCTAATCCACAAGGATGAAGGCAGGTGCAGAGACAAGGTCTTAGCCAGTTCAAAAGTCATTACGTGAGCAGGTAGCCCAGATATCCAAAGCCAAAAAGGGGATGAGACAAGGAATCATCAAATGTAACCAGTCCAGGGGGTAAGAAAGCTAGGAAACATAGGAACATGAAAGGCACAGTCAGTCACAGAGGTAGAACAATTGCAAACAAGGATTCCTCACAGGTGCTGGGAATTTTATAGGGCCCTTTCCAAAGGATGTTGTCATCTCGCACTGGGGACAGGAGAAGGACGGGACCCAGATGACAGTTCTGCATGATGTCATCTGGGTCCTGTCTTTCTCCTGTCCCCAGGTGGTGCAATCACACTGCAAATCATTGATGGGTTCTGCCTGTCAAAGACTGGTGATCGCACCACCCTCCCGCTACCTGCCCACACTTACCTGAGCTGCAGAGAGTCAGGAAGTGCAATGGCTGTGCTTCTTGCCCCAGTGCATCCTGGGACAATACCTGGCTGCATTGTGGCAGGAACAGGTGGTGCCATCGTCCTTCCTCCATTCACGGAGGCAGCTGGTGTGGAGCAGAGCACTCCTGTCATGCCTCCTCCTGGCAGAGAAAATGCCAGCACTGAATATCTCCAGAATAAGGTAAGCTGCGGAAAGGGCCTAGGTGGCTGACTCATGATGCCAGGTGGTTGATCAGTCAGTGGTTTCTATTTAACTGATGCTTCCTATGCAATTTTTTCTTGCCTCTTCACCAAATTTCTAAAGGAGGAGGCTCTATCAAGTCTTATTGAGGAGGGAGCCCCTCAGTTGTTTCATCCAGCAGTTTCTCAGGGTCAGAGAAGCAGTTGTCTGGAGCAAGAAATTCCTCACAGTTCAACTTCTCTGTGTTGGATTCCTTCAATTCCAGAAAGTGAATTATGACAAGTAACAACAAAGAATCTGTTGTTCCATAACAAGAGCAACAAGCAACATACTGCTGAATACAATATTAACAAGTGATCAGGATCCATCCTTAGGTGGGTTGTGGTGGTCATAATGACTATGATAGGTCATTATGACCTAGCAGAAGGTATCTGTAGCTGGGGAAGACAGTAGCTTAATGGTCATGCAGGGGTGGGCAGCTTGCAATGATGGGTGCTGTGTTGCGCTCTCCATGCTGAGCCCCCACCCCATTTTTTTATTTTTAATGCATATTTTAAAAATGTAAAAAAACCCACATCTAAGAGGTATGAAAGTCAATTTCATCATATCCCTCCCATGGGATGTCTTAGACTGCTGAGTCAACTTCTGATTTGCTTTCGCTTTTTTAAAAAAAGACCTTTCTGGGCCTAAAACAGCCTAGGGGAGGAAAAGAAACATGGCAAAACTCTCCTTACAACCTATGGGGGTTGGTTTTTAGAAAAAAATTGTAAATGAGGGTGTTGGAGGTACTCCACCGGCTATCTGGACATGCTGAAAGTATGTAAAACTTCCAGGACTTTTGTAGCAGCATATCTCTGCTCCCATATCTAAACAGTCTGAGATATCTCAGGTGTTCTGTATCAAAATGGCTGTTTTTGCCAGGACCTCAGATCCACATGTTTGCTTCTTTTTTTCACTCTCCACTCCCTCTCATTCTTTGAGGGTTGTGCTTGGTTTGTCTCTGGGTGTGTTTTCCTTCATCTCCATACTCCTTCTCTCCCTCAAGTCTCCTCTCCCCTTGTAAAAGATACACCCCCTCTATAATGTCACTGAAAACCTCATGGGAGGGTTCGCCCCATGGGGCTGAAAGCTCCAAGACAGCAGAAACAAACAGCCAGCTAAACCCATCTCTTTTAACCCAGAAAACACTAGGTTAAAATAAATGGACCTGGGGAGCTCGTACAAAAATTATTTGACCACACCAGGAGCTGAAAAGAAATGTTCTGGGATGAACAAAATGTCATACAGATCCCCAAAAATCTAAAGGAAAGGAACAAATACAAAGACTATTTCTTTCAGTCAATCTAGATGTGCCCTCAGAGGGCTTAAAAACAGCCTCAAGAGGTGATTGTAGGCTATGACCTGAACTCTGCCCACCACTGTGGCAGAACATCTTTTCTGCATGTAGGGGTCCCAGGTTCAATGCCTGGTATAGCTGGATAGGGTTGGGAAAGACTTCTATCTGAAACCCTAAAGAGATAATGCCTAGTCTGTGCTGCCAGTACCCCATGGGTCAGTGGTCTGATTCAGCATAACACTGATTGCTGTGTTCCACAACTGGTTGAGGGTTTTGGTAATACAGTAACGCTCTCTCTTCAAGAATCGTCAAGTTGCTTAAATGTTCTATTCATTTCATAAGACCTCCCAAATTTTCCTTGCATGGGGCATTCATCATTTGCAGTGGGAATGTAGGATCCATTAACATCATGGCACGAGTACAGTGCAAAACATGTGAAGTGTTTATTCACATTTGTAATGCAGGAAAACTTTTTTCAAGGTCTGTTTGTTGTCGTAGTTACTGCATGCAGAGTACTTTTCTAGCAACAGAAACTGGTAGGCTTTTTTTTTTATACCGTTTATATATACTTTGCATTTCATACTCGCTGATATTTTTTCAAAGCTGCTTTAAAGTGTTTGAGGAGCAGAAATGGAAGAAAAGAGTGAACTTGCGAAGGGCTTCCTTTGCTTTGACTTGAAGAGGAAGCAGTCCTCTGACAGACGGGTATGGCTCAGGGGAATGGTAATGGAGTATGGAGCCTTATACCTTTAGGTTACCATTTCAGATCTGGAGTGTTACTAATTAAAGACGCAGAACACTCTGTTATTTGTATTTTTAAGGTCTATAAACTTCTTGAGGCTTCATAATTAATGACTTGGATTAAATTAATTTTGAAAAAGAAAACTCTGCCCTTGAACGACTTTACCAAAGACTGAAGGAACGAGTCTTTCAGAGCAGAAAGGTGCTTCTTTTGCAGTACAGTAAGGTTGATTTGATGAACATAAAGATTGTACAGTCATACTGTGGATGTCAGCACCATGCAAGAAAAAAAAATAGCAGTGCAGGAGGGAAATATGTCAGACTGTTGCAGAGGTTGTAGCCTCCAGAGGAAGGAGAATGTCAGATCCCTCAGTTTGAATGCCCTTTCAGTCAAGTGCAGTATCATTGATGCAAGGCTAAATAAATAGCCTTTATTTTAAGTTTAAAAAGTCCTCAGATGAGGAACTGGGCAACGCACTAGTAAACGTTAGCTACAGGATGAGCCTCTATGGTATATAATTAAATGATCTCAGCATAAGGACCATAGTAGGAAACCAGTAAGTAGTTATAATATGGGAAACCCAGGAAGAAACAGATTGGAAGATTTAGACTCCCAGGGAACAAGAAGAAAAACAAAACTAATTTAGCGAAGGTACCTGCGAAACTCAGAAAGAGTGCTTTGCAACAGCCACCCTAGGGTTCTCTTGATGTTGACAGTTTGCTTGGTTTCATATTTTGTAGAAGAGATATATCTCTCATCTCACTCTAAGTCTCAGTCTGCTTGCAGTTATCTTGGGTATATCTTCCACCTCTGGCAGCCAGAAAAGGTTTCAGACTAAATGAGTGCAAGGTGACAAAGAAGAAACCTGCAACCCATACTCTCCAACTGTCCCATTAATCTTCTGTCTTTTGACTTCCTCAGCTGTTTTGAAATGGCACCAGTTTATCTCATCTCCTCCCACTTTCCTTCTTTGATCATAGCCTAGTTCAAAGTGCAAAAACAGTTCTCACTCAGTAGCTCAGCTCGGAGGAGAGTTGCACGATCTTGCCCTTCCCTGTAAGTTCAGGCAAAAGCAAGCTACTGCTGCCTCTTTTAGCTTGCCTATTCTTCTCCACTGATAACTTTTGCTATCTTGACCACCGTCTAATGTTATTTGACCACAGGAATCCCAGTTTTGATCTGTGAAATCTTGGCGGGCATGCAATCTTTTCAGCTGTCTAGCATCTTCTATCACCTTGTCTGACTCCTTCTTGGCTCCTCTGCAGCCTGTTATTGGCCTCCTTGCTCCTCCTCTATTGGCTCTATCCAAGCCAAGCAGCTGTCTGTTATTTACAGCTGAAACCAAGGAGTGTGGTGGAGACTCCTTCTTTGGAGGTTTTTAAGCAGAGGCTGGATGGCCATCTGTTGCAAGTGCTTAGATGTGGGTTTCTGCATGGATGGCCCCTGTGGTCTCTTCCAACTCTATGATTTTATGATTCAAGGAACTTAACAAAATCTAGACTTTTTCCACAAATTTGATGGAAAGAACATGAGATCTAAAAACATAGCAAATTTGTGAGAAAGCAGAACTGACATATCTGTCCATCTAGTCAGAGGGTTTTAATTACTTATCTTAAAGCCTGGATTTGAAGCCTTCTCTGTTGAATCCCTTTTTTTGGGGAGGTGATTCTCTGTCACTTTCGTTCTCAACAGAAACAACAAGTTAATTTAACATTTTTCTTCCAGATAGGAGAAAGTCTTCAAAAACTGCACATTTTCTGACATCTATTTTTGAAATCCAGGATGTATTCTGCACAAAATTCACACACGGTATTTTTGTGCCTAAGTGTAGGACCTTACAATTCTCTTTGTTGAAATTCATTTTGGTAGCTTTGGCCCAGCCCTCCAATCTGTCAAGGTCATTTTGAATTTTGATCCTGTCCTCTGGCGTATTAGCAACCCCTCCCAATTTGGTGTCATCTGCAAATTTGATCAGGATGCTCTCTATTCCTTCATCCAAGTCATTGATGAAGATGTTGAATAGCAGTGGGCCCAGGACAGAATCCTGTGGCACCCCACTAGTCATTTCTCTCCAGGATGAAGAGAAGCCATTGGTAAGCATTGTTTAGGTTCGGTCTGACAACCAATTACAAATCCACCTAACAGGAGCACTGTCCAGCCTGCATTTTACTAGCTTCTTTGCAAAAAAATGTCATAGGGAACTCTGTCAAGGGCCTTACTGAAATCAAGATATGCTACATCCACAGCATTCCCTTCATCTATCAAGCTTGTAACTCTATCGTAAAAAGAGATAAGATTAGCCTGGTATGACTTATTTTTGAGAAATCCATGTTGACTTTTAGCGATTAAGGCATTGCTTTCTAAGTAATTACAAACTGACTGTTTAATGATACAGCATTGCTTTCTAAGTAATTACAAACTGACTGTTTAATGATCCTATCTATCTATCTATCTATCTATCTATCTATCTATCTATCAATCAACTATCTAGACAAAAACTTGGGCCTAACAAAATTCTCACCTAGCCCTGCTTCAGGATAGCAAGCTTTCAACATCTGCTGGAGTTAGGAGAGAGGACTATTGCTTTCTTGGTATCATTGCGAGCTTTCCGCAGCAGATTTTGGAAATCTCTGTTTCATAACTACAACTTCCAGACTCCTCTAACCAGTATTTCTAAGCTTTGTCCTAAATTTTGCCAAGCTCTTGTACCAGAAACATTGGCTGGGAGCTGTTGGAAATAGTTTCTTAAAGTCATAAGTATGATCGAACATGGTTGATCCAACATGGCTTCCCTGACATTCTTCTACTTTACTTCCCACAGGAAATGGCTTTCTTTTCAGCCTCCAAACAGCTTCAATTTATATTGAGTATATAAACTTCTACAGTTGAATACTCTGTTTTAAAAGAGACAAAGCTTGTGTGTACACATATGCTATTCTAGATAAAAGTTGCTCTCAGCATAATTTGGAGTTTATATCCCAAGACACTAATCATTCCTGGTACCATCAATAATTCTGTTATTTTGTAGCGTGACCACTTTCCCCCCTTTGCATTGGTGAATGACAACTGTGCCTCTTTATTTTTACCCCTTAGAGGAATCCTTTTTATAGTATCTGCAAAGACACAAGGACACGAGCATTGTGTGCACAAAAGAAAACAGGTCTCAAACTAAGCTGTGAACAGTCGGCTGAATTTACCTACAAGGCATTCATAACTCTAGCTTTAAAAATGCTTTCCGGTTCTATCAAAGGATTGTAGACAATGCTCTCATAGATGCACCATAACCTAACGATCGGTTAATCTATATTTGGTGTCACATATTTTTAATACACCGCAATACCAAATTAATACAGCACAATTTTCTCTCACAGGGTCCATTGGGGACAAAGTCTCTGAACTCCTCCTTCTTTTGTCAGGTCATATCTTCCAGTCATGATTCCAGATGGTTCTTTTGTTTTTGAGTCCTTCTTAATTTTTTTTAAACCTATTCAACAACAAATAGGCTTATTAAATAAATAAACCCTTTATTAGTTTAGCACAAGAGCTCCCTCTAGTGTCTGCAATGTTACTCTCCTGACTGTGCAGTCAAGTGCTTTCAAAAGGACACAAGATGGCTGCCGTCACAAAAGAGCAATGTTTTGCAATGATAACAGGTTTTACAGGCTGCTGATAGCTTGGTTGATGGGCTGCCTTTTTCCCCCTTTAAAAAGCCGCATCTTTTCTGTGGTGTTCAGGTTCTGTTCTGGCCAGGGCTTTATAGTTAAAATGATATTGATATTATCTAGAGCTCCTTGAGCATCTGTCTATCTCTCCATCCATCCATTTATCTTGCAAAACACATGTACTAATATGAGTAACTTAATTCAGTTTGTAGGGAGAGGCAGCATAATGTTAACATCCAAGACCCACAACGCTGTTGGTGAAATATACAGACATAAAGTCATGTTACAGCACTGTATGTCGGTTTATGGTCATTTCAGACACCTCCATTTGGAACAACTCTCTCTTCACTCAACCTATTTGCCATTGGGGTGAACTCTCACACCTGTTTAATGGCTTGGGGAAGATGTGGGCGAGCATATGTCCAAACATGTTCCAGCAGACACCCACAGGAAGAAAAAGGCATCCTCCTGGACCTTCTGAAGATCTTCCAAAGGACCTGGATGTGGATGCCATCTTCTTGTGGATGTTTGCTCTGTCATCCCCTTGTTTTCCCCAGCTGCTAAATAGCTATGATAGAACACCCCAGAAGTGGATATGTAGTGTGACTGGGGCCATCTCTGCACTAGCCTGTTATAGCGCTATTATTCCACTTTCAATGTCCTATGGAATCCTGGGGCTTGCAGTTTAGGGAGCGGCCTCAAAGGCCACTACCTAAATTGCAAATGCCAGGATTCCATAGGACATTGAAAGTGGAATAATAGTGCTATAACAGGCTAGTGCAGAAATGGCCAGGGTCTGCTTCTTCTCTCTCATATAGGTAGGGAGCTCCCTAAATCTGAAAGTGCCCTGTCACTTCACTCACACTCACACACACACACACACACCCCTCTGCCTTTTCCTTTAAACACTTCTTCTGAGTAAAGAGTGAGGAGTTTCACTGGTTGATTAGAACCTCTTTAGAGTTTTATGGTAGTGTATTTTCTGTTTGAGTGTTAAATATGGTATATTACTCAGAAATCCAAATTTATAAAAATAAACTATAGTATTCATTAAAATAACAAACAAAACAAAGGATTGGAGTTTATATGCAGTTCAAACACATACAGTTCTTCCAAGTTCTTTTGAACAGTTTCCTTATGTCTTGGAAACCTCATATAAGCACCAGTAACACAAACAGCCCTTTGGCTATACTATCAGGAAAGGCTCAACCTTCAAATCTAGGGGTGTTTCTGCACTATACTGTTAGAGTGCTATTATTCCACTTTCAACATTCTGCGGTTTGTAGTTTGCTGAGGCCAAGGAGCTCTCTGGCTGAGAATTCTAAATGCCCCTCCCTAAACTGCAAACCCTGGGATTCCATAGGATGTTGAAAGTGGAATAACAGCACTATAACAGTGTAGTGTGGAAAGGCCCTAGGTCACACTTTCTGACCAGATTCAAGAATGGTTTGATTTCTCTTCTGCCTCTCGCTCTAGGCTTTCCCTGACAAACAAACTCTCCCACGCTGACAACCCCCCGTGGCTGACTGAGGAACCTTATCCTAGAGCTGTCTCTGGCTGAAGGAGTGCCAAAACCAATCAGTGTGTGCCTTATATATATATGTTCTCCTCTCTAGCCCATCTCTCACACTAAAGGCCTTGGTTTCTCTCTTAAGCAGCTATTCTGCTTGCCTGGCAGTCTGGTGCCGGATTATTCTGGCACACAGGATAGCTACATACCCCAGAACTCCACCAGAGGTTGGTTGAGCAGAAAGGAGATAAGCAGGACAGAACTTTTCAATTTACCAGTATGATTCTGGATCTTGACCACTGCACTACAAACTGGTCTCTTGCTACCAACTAGATAGTCCTTGGAAAAAGTAGTAAAAACTTCCCAAAGCAAGACCTCTTGGTATACAACAAGTATTAGATTGAAGCAATGAATATTGTCACTAATATCCGGTGTAACAAATAAAAGGTGTTCTGGTAACTTCAGTCTGTCTCAGACCATTTGTCTGAGTCTGAGCTGAAAGGTCCCATGTGAATATAATCAAGTTTAAAAAGGTGCAGCTGAGAGAGAGATTTTAAACCTTCCTCCCTTCAGTGGTTTTAGCAGCCTTTGCCATCTGTTCAGTTGTCTTACAGGGGCTGTGGTGATGGAGATCTGCTTATTTCTAATGGGTAATGATAGACACAGTGGTTGTTTTTCTCCGAGCACTTTCCAGAGTGAGATCAGGAAGCTTTGGACTTGGCTTCAGACAGCATTGTGTAGGTACATCTCTCACTGACACCATGCATTTACGAAGCTAAGTCAGAATGATAGCACAATGGGGGAACAGTAAGAATGAGGCAATTTCTGCACTACATTGTTATAGTGCTATTATTCCACTTTCAATGTCCTGTGGAATTTTGGGGTTTTTAGTTTAGGGAGGAGCATTTAGAATTCTCAGCTACAGAGCTCTTTGGCCTCAGTAAACTGCAAACCCCAGAATTTGACAGGATGTTGAAAGTGGAATAATAGCACTATAACAGTGTAGTGCGGAAATGGCCTAAGAGACCAAACCTTGGAACCATTAATTTTTTTGGACCACAACCCCCAGAATTCCCCCATCCAGTACTTCCTGTGACTATCCTAGCTGGGGGATTCTGGTAAATATATTCAAAAGTAATTTTTCACAGCTTAGACAGAGAAGAAGAGCAAACAGCAGTGGATATCACATTTTCCATTTTTGCAGGTGGAACAAACACTTTGTACGTGTGTATAGGTGGCCTTGCAAAATCACTCAATGGGAGAGACCCTTTGCAACCTCTAAGCAAGGTAGTAAACCTGGGAGGAGGCATTTCAGATCAACTTTAATCCTTCCTGTGGGAAAGCACAAAGTAAATTGTGTCTGTGTCTGTGTCTGTGTTCAGCATGGACCCAATTAGATAAAAATATCTGTTTAGAACCAATCCCTTTGCTACATAGAACTTTATACCTCACAGGAACCTTGTGCGGAAGGTGGTTACATAGAGAGACAGTCACTTCCCAACATTAGCTAATGAGCTTCAAGGCTGATTGAAGATAGGGAAAGAAAATATGTCAGTTCAACTTTCTTTTGGATTCACATTCTTGAAATCTCAACATCTTTCTATCCCGAGTATGACATTTGGACATTTTGATAAATTCTTCAGAAATAGAATCGTAGTGAAATTCTCCCCTATTTAGAACAGATACCTCCAAATAAGCACAGCTGTTCCCACTGAGAGGACCATCCTTTTTCTGCCTTCTATATACATGTTAAGAATGAGGAGCCACTCAGAAACAAAAAAGTTGTAAACTGAAATCAGTATCAACATGGCTAGACATACACAGATTACAATACTGACTTTTAAGAGCTGGATTTAAAATGTCACTTTAGATGAACAAATCTTTCACTTTTGGTTCCTCCTACATTTGAATTTTTTTAAACCCATAAATTGCTTCTGTACCAAATATGATAAAATTGTAAAATTTAGTAAATTCTTCTCAAAAAAGAACTAATATTAAATTTTTACACATTCCTAATCAGGTATATTTCTAATTAGAGAATCAATTATTTCAGTCTCCCAAGTTCTTATCTGATAGCTAGGCTGTGTTTCTACTGGTTTCATCATCAATCTTTTCCTTGCGTTTTCTCTGTGTCTTCTCAGGGCCTTTCCACCCTACACTGTTATAGTGCTATTATTCCACTTTCAATATCCTGTGGAACTCTGGGGTTTGTAGTTTACTGAGGCCAAAGAGCTCTCTGGCTGAGAATTCTAAAAGCCCCTCCCTAAACTGCAAACCCCAGGATTCCATAGGATGTTGAAAGTGGAATAATAGCATTATAACAGTGTAGTGAGGAAAGGACCTGTATCTGTAAACTTTCAGTCAGGGTTTGCATCTCTCATGCTTTAATGCACAGGGCATAACACCAGTGAAGGTTATGACAGTGAGTAACTTTGGAATAGTTTTGTCTGACTAGAAAGATATAGATCCAAGGAATGAATGAATGAATGAATATAAAAATATAGATGAGCAGTATTTATTAAAGAAGGACAGGAATAAGGACAGCAACAGATTTTGGTAGAATCATTAATCAGGATGGAGGCTGCAGTCAAGAAATCAGAAGAAGACTAGGACTTAGACGGGCAGCTATGAAGGAACTAGACAAGATTTCGGAGGGGTAAAGATCATTGAATACCAAACTCAGGATTCTCTGTGACATTGTATTTTCAGTTTCTATGTATGGTTGTGAAAACTGGGCAGTGAAGAAGACTGACAGGAAGAAAATGTACTCTTTTGAAATGTGGTCCCAGCAAAGAGTTCTGTGGGTATTGTGGACTGCTAAAAAAGACAAATAAATGTGTCTTAGAGCATATCATGCATGAACACTCACTAGAAGCCAAGATGCCTGAACTGAGACTCTTGTACTTTGGACATATCATGAGAAGACATGACTCACTAGGAAGGGTAATAACACTTGGGAAGGTAGAAACCAATAGGAAAAGAAGAAGGCTGCATTATGGATGGATAGACTCAGTCAAGGAAGCCACAGCTCTGAATCTGTAAAACCTGAGCAGGGCTGTTGATAGACTTGGAGTCTTCTCGTTCATAGGGACATTGTAACATGAATCAACTCAACGGCAGTTAACAACAATAAGCAGTTTTGTTCTATGGGAGTGCTAGTTGTTGGTTGAAAATATAATATAAATCTTACACTATGCTATATTATTGTTCTGTCATTATGAATACCATATATGAAAAACACAGCTCGTGTTATTGAAAAAAATGGTGAGTCCAAGAATCTAGACCAATCTACAGAGTACCCAAAACTTTTTCCACTCTGGAAAGGAGAGATCTCTATCTTTTCTTTCTAGCTATACATTAGATTTTCCATGTGGAAGGAAGACAAATATGATTTCTTCAGTAACACCTCAGTCCAAATGAAAAAAATCCATATAATGATGTCTGTATGTGTGACAGAGGCATAGGCCCTTTTTGTATGGCATTTTCCATGCAAAAGGGTGCCTGGAGCATCGCGCGATTATGAGGAGTGTTCTGCGCGCCACACTCACAATCGCGTGATGCTCCAGGGGCCAGCAGGCACCAATCGTGCATCTTTTCATTTTTGGCTAGAAGCCGAAAATGGTGCGCAATCTCGCATTGCTCCCGGGCCCCTGCGCACACTTACCTGGCGTGCGGAGCCTCCGGAGCTGCGCTGGTCATGCTTCCTGCCCCAGCACAGCCTGGGAAGGTCCCAGGCTGCACTGCAGAAGGAAGCGGCAGGGCTCTCGCGTGAGCAGGTAGCTCGTGAGAAGCTGAAGGACCCCGGAAACGAGAGCCTCTCGCCAGAGGCTGCTCGTGTGATCCCCCGCACCGCAGCACTGGAAGAAGGTAAGGTGCGGAAAGGGCCATAGTATATGAAAATATTTTCTACATGCTCCATGAGTTTTGTGAAATAAACAAAAATAAGGTGGGGTGTGTGGGCCAGATTGTCCCAGTATTCATTGTCCCACAACAATGCATTGTTGTGAACTATCTTTGAAATGATAAAAATATTTTGAGCTGGTTTGATTTTGAATAATCCATGGGTTTTGCAGCAATTGAAAAAAGACAGGCCTTGTGATGAAGGGGGGGGGGCCCTGACGTCTCCTGCCTTACCTATATATGCTATTTCTTGAAAAGTTACTGATGTGGACACAACCCTCTGATTCCCACTGCCTGCATGTACTCTGGTCATGCTGGATGGGGAATTACTTTCATAAATAACATTTCCAAGCTGTGCTCAACCTAGAGGTTCCATTTATCCATCACTGAAAATAGCTGTTGATAGACCTGTCCTTTATGAATCTTTCTAATCTTTTTTATAGGGGATTAGCTGCAGGGTTCTGTCCTAGGACCAGTTTTGTTCAATATCTTTTCAAATGACATGGATGATGGAATAGAGGACATGCTCATCAAATCTGCAGATGACACCAAACTGGGAGAGATAGCTAATACTTCAGAAGACAAAACATGATTCAAGATGACCTTAAAAGATTGGAGAGCTGGGCCAAAACTAATAAAATGAGTATCAACAGGGTTATATACTAGGTGTTATATTTGAGCAGGAAAAATAAGATGCACAAATAATAAGATCAACACCTGGCTTGGTCTTGGTTGGACCACAGCTTAATGTGAGTCAATAGTGTGATGAAGTCACAGAAGAGCCAATGCAAGTGTAGGCTACATCAACAGAACTATAGTGTCCTTATCAAGGGAAGTAATGGTGTCACTCCACTCTGCCTTGCTTAGACTTCACTTGGAATACTGGGTCTAGTTCTGAGCACCAAAGTTTAAGTAGATCAGTGACAAGCTATAAAGTATCTGGAGAAGAGTGACCATGACTGTACAGTGTTTGAAAGCCAAGCCAAGAGAGCTAGATATGTTTAATCTTGAGAAGAGTATATTATTTTCATCTATAAATTTCTGAAGGGCTGTCATCTAGAAGATGAGAAAGCTTATTTTCTGCTGCTCCAGAAGATCAGGTCCAAACCAATGGATTCACATGACAAGAAATGAGATTCTGACTAGTGGAACAGACTGTATCAGAAGGTGATTGACTCTTTCTCATTGGAGGTTTTAAAACAGAAATTAGATTGCTTCCTCTCAGCTTTAGCAGTAGATTCCTGCACAGGCAGCAGGTTGGATGAGGTGGCTTCTTGGGATTATTTCCAATTCTCTGATGCTATGATTGTATAGCCTTCTAAGCAGCAATCTTGTGGAATTGGTGCATATTGGATCAGAGCACTAAGACTCTTTGACTAGCAGGGATGATGACACCATGCCCTGCCCAACAACACTTTCCTGTTTGCTCTGAGCTCAGCTGCAGTCTTCATAGCAGCTAGCTACCTTGGATCGTTCACAGCTGCCTTGGGTCCTGTGCAAGGAGAAAGGATGGAAATATATTGAGTAAAATAAATAAATAGGATGGGATGTGCAGGACAAATTGTCACAATATACATCGTCTCACATTATATTGTTGTGAGCTATTCCTGCTATAACACCCAGCTTGGTCTTAAATAGGCTTACAAAAGATTTCCTTCTGGTAGATGAAATGTGCTGGAACTATTCTGTTGACTTTGAGAACAAGTGTTCCTCCCTGGGGCTAGTGGGGTTTAGTTTTCCTTATGATGATTGAGAACAGCATGTGTCCCTTTCTTTCCCTTTCTCACATCTCAGCTGAGTGCAGTGTGGTAACCAGTAGATTGCTTTTTGCCATCTTCCCATTCTATGATTACCAGCCAATCCTAATCAGTTGGTTATTATCCGATGTACTACTAACCTGTGTGGGATGTACACACAGACACACATATATCAAGCCACACAGCAGCCTCAATTTCTGGAGGGTGGAATTTCCTTACAAAGTGTAGTTCTTGAGGGAGCTGCCATCATGAGTGCCTTCATTTCAAACATTTGTCACTACACCACTGCTTCTTAACCAGCCACCAGTCACAAAAAGTATCCAGAGATTACAAATAACTATCTAGATTATTCTTGCTATTTTCCCTGGTTCCTTGAAAAAATAATATTGATCTCTGATAGCAACAAATCATGTTGTCCCTTCATTTTCCTATGCAGACTTTATTTTAAAAATGCTGAGTCTAAATGTATGTTTCCCAATATCTATAGGACTTCTCCAGAATGCTGCATTAAAGAGTGTGTGTCTGTGTGTGGTCTTTCTTTAAAAAAATAAAAATAAAAATCAGGAATTCATCTCAGATAGCCAGGCGATGGGGAAGTTCTTGCAATCTTGTTTCTGCTTATCCTTGCAGACTCTCGAATTGCTCTGAAGCCACCAGCCTTTCTGAAAGCAAGACACACTGATTCCCTCATTATGTTACCGAATGGCAAGTTAAGCAAATTTCTGAACTCCTTTCAAACTCCAGAGTCTGTTCAGAAGTGATAAGACAAGACAACATATTTGACTCTCTAGGCTTTTGTATTGAGATAGTCCTTGGCAAAAGTATTTTTTTTTTGTCATGGGGGGAGGATGAAATGCTGTCTGCCCCCCCCTTCTTTTTACAGGATGGGAATGCAGAGAGAAAAATCTCCAGATTCTAATTTGCTCTCTGTGGCTGTTTCGCTCATTTCTTCCCCGATTTTCCCATCCAGTGTGCTCAAATTGACTTTTACACTGAGAACCACCATATAAAATTGTCCTAACCTCAACTGTGCTTATCAAAGGCACCCAGAGGAAATAAAAAAAGAGGGATTTTAAGATTACAAAGGAATATTATTGCTGGTTACAAATGAAACTACCAATCAAAACTTTGGTGTGTGTAAGAGGAGGGTTTGTGGAAGCAGGAGGGAAAGAATGAGTAAATTAGAGTCTCAACTAAATCTCTCTAGCAATGCAGCTAACTGATTGAGCAGGGGTTTTAAACCACCTTTCTGCATTTTGACTACCGAATGAAAATCATGTGCCTCCAACTTTTGTGCCCATGTTATAATTTTTTTTGCCCTTAGACAATGGTATTTAGATTTTTTTTCCTTTAAAAGTAAGTAATGGCAGGGTTTATTAATCTTATTTGCAGTACCTTGTCAGTGTACATGAATATTTACAGGGTTTTTTCCTTCTACTTCCAAGGTTTTTACAGTCTAAATGGAGATGGTGGCAGGAGAGCAAGAACTGCTGGATGAGTTGGTCCTGTCAGAATGACTGCTGCCAGAGATGGGGACAAAAACGCAAAAGCTGGAAAAAGTACAGAAAGGGTCAAACCAAAATGATCACAGGGTTGTGGCAATTCCACTACAAAGAAATCCCATATTGTTTGGGTTTTTTAGTTTAGGGTAAAAATCATTATTGTTATACACTGATATTAGTTTCTGGTTATTACCTTTAAAGCCCTGCATGGTTTGAGTCCAAGTTACCTGCAGGATCACCTCCTTACATACAATCCACCCTGTGCACTCAGGTCCTCTGGGGGCCATTTATGTAAAGATTATAGTGCATGTGTTGATGACCTCAAGGCTGGACTCCTGCAACACACTGTGCATTGGGCTATCTCTGTATCAAGTTTGAAAACTTCACTTAGTTCGAAACATGGCAGCCAGATAGTTTCCTGGTACATCTAGGCATGATCATATTACACCTGTATTAAATTCACTCCACTGGCTGCCAATTAGTTTTCAGGTAAAATACAAAGCATTGGTTGTTACCTTTAAAGCACTACATGGTTTGGGTCCAGGTTATGTACAGAATTGCCTTTCCCCATATGATCTGCCTCACATACTCAGGTCCACTAAGGGGACATTCACTTTAGCTAGCCAGGACTAGGTTGACGACTGTTGCACAGGGGACTTTTTCTTTGCCCCCAGATTGTGGTGAGATCTGCTGGAAGAGGTTCAACAGCTGGATGTGCTTGTCTGAGTTTGAAATAGCACTAAAGACCAATCTCTTCCAGCAGGCCTATCCAGATGATTTTTAAATCATTGGTTTTTAAATTATGAATTGCTTGTTCTAATATGTATTCTTTTTTAACTGGTTATGTATTTTAATTAGTGTTCTGTGTTGTTTGCTGGTATCTATCTGTTGTATTTTAATCTGCTATTCCCCACTTGGATCCCTACGAAGAGGCAGGTAAGAAATAAATATTACTATTTCTGCTGTTTGTTGTTGGATAGTGAATATGCAACCGTAAACATAACTCCTGAATGCTAGCCCATATTCTTTCTGTTACAAATATGAATAAATTGGTGAATTGGCCAGTTTGACTCCAATTAATTGCTCAGCCAAGCACAAAACAAAATTAAATTCTTGCTCAGCTTTAGGATGACATTAAGGATGTATTGGGATTCAGATGATCAAAGTGGAGGACTGCCTGAAAGACTATGGACAGAGAGAAAGGGAGAAACTGACTCATGGTTATGTGAAGACCATGCATACACTCTTTCTAAATGTCTAATGAAATGTACTTCCTGTTGGGGTGGGATGAGGGTGATCACACACCCAGCAGCAAACACTATGGGAATCAGTGGTGTAGAATTTTGCCACAAGCAAAGGATGCATTTGATCCCTGTTCCTGAAGATGTTTCATAGGGCTTTTATATAAAAATGAAATGCCTCCCACAATGTTAGCTCTCCGGGAAAATTGCTGACTCGACATGGAGGCTGATAAAATTCCAAAGCCAGAAATCTTAGCGATTAGCTAAAGCAGAAACAATAGTGGCTCAAGAGAGAAAGCTGTTGCTCTTGCGTACACCTGCCCAGCCATTAAATCTTCAGGGTCCACTTCTAGGGGATGGAAATGCCAAAGGGCTGGTGAAACATAACTTGTAACTTAAGACATGCTATAAATTAAAAGAAGAAGGTCGGAAGTGATCTGAAAGGTCGTGAGAATTTAAAAGAAGATGAAGAAGAAGGTCTTCTGAGTGCTGTATGTTTCAGAACTGTTGGGAGAAATTCTGCATGTTAAGCAAAATCAGCCCAATTTGCCATTAATATAATTTTCTTTTGATAAATGGTCTGTTCAGTCTTGGTTTGTGAACTGAAAAGAAAAGGTGAAAGAGGATTCTTAAAAATTCTAAAAAGTGAAATATGAAAACTACTTTGAAAACCAGACATTTATATAGTCTCCTTTGCTGCTAGGGACAGAATGGTGGAAGGGACAGATCCTTTTAAAACTCATCAGAGAGAACTGACCCATTCAAAATGGGTCACCATTTTGTATGCTTCTGATATTTGCAGTCTAATAGTATTTCAGTATTTCTGCACCAAGCCAGCTCCATTTTCAGTCTATCATATTCATGTAACACTTTAAACCATCTCTTGGCATTCCAGTAAGTCTCATGCCATCAGGTATGGCAAATTTATATGAGAAAGAGCAGCAGAGTGTTTGTGCGGATTTAAGACTACAAAGCCCATGATGCAATGAGACAGGAAGCATAATTGTGCATATAGTATTCAATTGCATGCTTCACCGGCTTCAATGGAATGTACTTCATTTTATGGGTAGGATTGCACAGGACTGGAGCTCAAACAACTTCATGGAGCTAAGACAGCAAATGTCATGATGCATTGTGCAAATCAGCAAAATGCATATGCAGAAACATACCAAAGCAAAGAACTGACAATTCTGAAGGAAGAGGGAACAGATTCAGAGAAAATTCAGAAACAGAGCTGTATTTCTCAGGGATATCTATTGCCTGGGACTCAAGAAGCAGAATGACGAACAGATTCACACATAGCTAGATTTTGCAAATATCAGTGGCAATACAGAATGGTTCCTATCTAAACGGTTTTTACTTTTCCAATTTGGCTGACTTAATTTTTAAGGATTTTTTTTCTTAATTCAACTGTTCACGTCCCCCCCCTCCCAAAAAAAAAATCCTGAGTGTCAAGATTAAGTTCAGGTAGATAAACCAAATGTAGATAAATTGGATGGTCTAAGGAAGATCAACTCACATTAGAGAAGATTTCTAAAGCAAAAATCAATGGGGAAATAATAATGTGACAACTTTTAGCCTGAAGGAAGGACAAAAATAACATTTTCAAATATGTAGAAAGGGGAGTTAATGGGCTTAAAGTATATGGACTTAATATGCAGAAAGGTGATTTAAAGCTAAACATTAAAGTATGCTTGCATGGGGGGGAACTTTTCTTCCTAGATTGGTAGGAAAGTGGATCATGCTTAAGGACCTTGGTGCGCAGGTGGTTATTTCGTCTCTCCTCCCTGTTCAAGGATATGGCGCACGTAGGGAAAGGGCAATAGCAGAGGTCAACAACTGGCTCCGCACATGGTGCTGCCAGCAACGGTTTGGGTTTTTGGAACACGGCCTGAATTTCCATGAACGTGGGCTTCTGGCAAGGGATGGGCTGCACCTCACGAAACTTGGCAGGAATGTTTTTGCAAACAATCTCGCAAGGAGGATTCAGAGGTCTTTAAACTAAGTTCTGCTGGGGAGGGAGACAATATTATTCAAGGCCAGGACTCGGTGAGCGCAGGGGGAAAAGGCCCAAATGATATTGGACAAGTAGTACAAGTAGCCAGTGGCAGGAGGAGTAGAAACTATAGTACAGGACTTGCAGGAAGGGCCCAGGGATTTAAGTGTCTCTACACTAATGCACGGAGTATGGGAAACAAGCAAGATGAACTTGAACTCCTAGTACAACAAAATAAATACGATTTGATAGGCATCTCTGAGACCTGGTGGGATGAGTCTCAGGATTGGAATGTAGGAATAGAGGGGTATAACCTATTTTGTTAAAATAGACCAAACAAGAAAGGAGGAGGAGTAGCCTTGTTTGTCAAGGATGTTTTCACCTGTGAAGAGATCCGTGACTTAAACCCAGAAAGCCAGGTCGAGAGCATCTGGGTAAGAATTAAGGGAGTGAGAAACAATAGGGATATTCTGGTGGGGGTTTACTACAGACCTCCAACCCAGACTGAGGACTTTGATGACGCCTTCCTCAACCAAATGACTGCACATTCAAAAAGGAGAGATACAGTAATAATAGGAGATTTCAATTACCCGGATATATGTTGGCAGTCAAACTCTGCCAAGACAGCAAGGTCCAGCAAGTTTCTTGCTTGTCTTGCAGACAATTTCATGGTCCAGAAGGTAGAAGAGGCGACAAGGGGATCAAATATTCTAGATCTGATCCTGACCAACAGAGATGACCTTGTTAATGAGGTAGAAGTGGTTGGATCTTTAGCGGGGAGTGACCATGCCCTATTGGAATTTGGCATTCACTGGGAAGGAGAAGATACGTGTAGCCAGACACTCATCTTAGATTTTAAAAAAGCTGACTTCTGTAAACTTAGGGAGCTGCTGGCTGGAATTCTGTGGTCAAGAATAGTGAAAGGGAAAGGAGTTCAGGAGGCATGGGAGTTCCTTAAAAGGGAGATACTGAACGCACAGTCTAAAACTGTGCCAATAAGGAGGAAAAATGGAAGGCACCTGAAGAAACCAGAATGGTTGACTAAAGAACTCTCAGTTGAGCTAAGTGTTAAGAGAAACATGTACAGGAAATGGAAGAAGGGGGAAACCACCAAAGAATTTAAGCAAGTAGCTAGGAGATGTAGGGAGGAGGTCAGAAAGGCTAAAGCACAGAACGAACTTAGGCTGGCCAGGGACATTAAAAACAATAAAAAGGGCTTTTTTAAATATGTCCGCAGCAAAAGGAAAAAGAAGGAGACGATAGGGTCGCTGCACAGAGAAGATGGCCAATTACTAACAGGGGGAAGAGAAAAGGCAGAACTACTTAATACCTTCTTTGCCTCAGTTTTTTCCCAGAAGGATACAAGCACTCAACCTGGCGGTTGGGGAGCAGGGGAGGAAGCAGGGGAAATGAGGCACATAATAGGTAGAGAGGTGGTACAAGAATACCTGGCCACACTGGATGAATTCAAGTCTCCAGGGCCAGAGGAATTGCATCCTAGGATATTAAAAGAACTGGCAGAGGTCATTTCGGAACCACTTGCTATAATCTTTGAGAAATCTTGGAGGACAGGAGAAGTTCTAGCAGACTGGAAGAGGGCAAATGTTGTCCCCCCCCCAAAAAAAAGAGGACCCAAATAATTATCGCCCAGTCAGCCTGACGTCAGTACCCGGAAAGATTCTGGAGCAGATCATTAAGCAGTCAGTTTCTAATCACTTAGAAAGCAACGCGGTAATCACGAGAAGTCAACATGGATTTCTCAAAAATAAGTCATGCCAGACTAATCTTATCTCTTTTTATGATAGAGTTACTAGCTTGATAGATGAAGGGAATGCTGTGGATGTAGCATATCTCGATTTCAGTAAGGCCTTTGACACAGTTCCACACGACATTCTTGCAAAGAAGCTAGTAAAATGCGGGCTGGACAGGGCTACTGTTAGTTGGATTTGTAATTGGTTGACCAACCGAACCCAAAGGGTGATCACGAATGGCTGATTTTCATCCTGGAGAGAAGTGACTAGCGGGGTGCCACAGGGTTCTGTCCTGGGCCCAGTGCTGTTCAATATCTTCATCAACGACTTGGATGAAGGAATAGAGGGCATGCTCATCAAATTTGCAGATGACACCAAATTGGGAGGGGTTGCTAATACGCCAGAGGACAGGATCAAAATTCAAAATGACCTGGACAGATTGGAGAGCTGGGCCAAAGCTAACAAAATGAAATTCAACAGAGAGAAGTGTAAGGTCCTACACTTAGGTAGAAAAAATGTATATAGGATGGGGGACACGTGGCTGGATGGCAGTACGTGTGAAAGGGATCTAGGAGTTTTAATAGACCACAAGCTGAACATGAGTCAGCAGTGTGATGCGGCAGCCAAGAAAGCCAATGCAGTTCTCGTCTGCATCAATAGGAGTATGGTGTCTAGATCGAGGGAGGTACTGGTACCACTCTACTCTGCTTTGGTTAGACCTCATCTTGGCTACTGTGTCCAGTTCTGAGCACCCCAATTCAAGAAGGACATGGTCAGGCTGGAGCACGTCCAGAGGAGGGCAACCAAAATGGTGAGAGGCCTGGAAGCCAAGCCCTATGAGGATAGACTTAGAGAGCTGGGTATGTTTAGTCTGCAGAAGAGAAGGTAAAGAGGGGACATGATAGCCATGTTTAAATATTTGAAGGGATGCCATGTAGAGGAAGGAGAGGGCTTGTTTTCTTTTGCTCCAGAGACCAGAACAAGGAGCAATGGATTCAAGGTGCAGGAAAGGAGATTCCACCTGAACCTCAGGAAGAACTTCCTGACAGTCAGGGCTGTCCGGCAGTGGAATATGCTGCCTCGGAGTGTGGTGGAATCTCCTTCTTTGGAGGTTTTTAAGCAGAGGCTGGATGGCCATCTGTCGGGAGTGCTTTGAGGGTGTTCCTGCATGGCAGGGGGTTGGACTGGATGGCCCGTGTGGTCTCTTCCAACTCTACATTTCTATGATTCTATGTTACCAAGACTATCATAAGAAGTTTTGGAATATAAAATGGTAATTACACATTTACCATCTGCCTGCTCTGAAATAGGTATAATTAATCTTGCTTTCATACAATGGGGAGAATGTACAAAATCAGGTTTTGTCTATCTATGGATAAATACATACACACACACACACACATACACACACAAACATATTTTGGAGAAGTAACAATTCTTCATGTCATCTTTTTCCATGAATGGAGCATTGTTTCCATCTTCTGCTCCCCATTAGTGGAACTGTGCTGTTGTCCTGATGACCAGCAAGATGCAACAGTTGATTTACAGAGCTTACAAAGAAGAAGCAATATAAAAGTTAGCTTCAGGATTTTTTTAAAAGCAGATATTCCAACTGTACAAATTCCCCATCAGATAACTCCCCCCCCCCACATACACACAAAGACCATGCTTTGCCCTCTGACATTGCTGTTCTCTTAGGCTGAAAGAGTATGACTAGTGCAAGGTCACCCAGTGGATTTCCATAGCTAAATGGGTAATCAAGCCCTGGACTCTCAGAGTCCTAGGCCCTTTTCGCACCTTACCTTTTAAAGCTGCTGGGGTGTGGGGCTTGCGCCAGAAGCCTGGGCAGGAAGGCTCTCGCAAGCCTCCTGCTTCAGCTCTGCAGCTCCTTCCTGCTCGTGCGAGTGCCCCACCAGCACCCCACCCCTTCCTTCCGCAGCGCAGCCTGGGAGTTGGAGGCTGCACTGAGGAAAGGACGCGCGACCGGCCCGGCTCCAGAGGCTCTACACGGCAGGTGAGTGTGCGTGGGGCCCCTGACCGGTGCGCAAGCACAGGTCATTTTCGGCTAAAAGCCGAAAATAAAAAAATGCGTGTGCACTGTGCATGAGGCCCTTGAGCATCGCGTAAATGAGAGTGTGTCATGCACTTTTGCCTGCAAACTGCCATGCGAAAAGGGCCCTAGTCCAGCCATTACACTATGCTGGCCCTTCTATCTAATATGTAAAGGTCAAAGTTTGTCTGTTTGTGTGTGTCAGGTGAAGACCTCATATGATTGGGTGCCTAAGAAAATTCTATGGAGTTCTGGGGTTTGCAGTTTAGGGAGGGGCCTTTAGAATTCTCAGCCAGAGAGCTTTTGCGCCTCAGTCAGCTATTACAGTCTTGAAAAGGCTGATTGCTATGGAGATGAGGCCTAGTAGCAAGGAGGAGGAAGGCAGGGTATTCCCTCAGGAATTCAACCTCTGTATGTTGATAACTCTGAATATGGATTGGACTGGGGAATATGGGGAAAAGCTACAGGTACTGGACAAGACAGTTTGGGGAATTAAAGACACAGGTTCTCAAATCTTTCTAATAAGCATTACCTATGAGAAAATAAAATCCTGGGCAACACTGGGTATATACACTAGTCTGCTATTCAATAACACTTCATTTATGAATCTACCTTAGTTCATTCATGATCAGGACAGTCCAGTGGCTCATGCAGCAGTCTCAATCCAAATCCAATGATATTTAAGCCACTTTAAGTGATTTCTGCCACCTCATTAAATCTGTACATCCAGAACTGGCACCTCCCCAAATCCATGCTTCTCCTTTTTTTCCCCACCAAAATTGTCTGATAAGCACAACTCAACTGACAGCATAAAACTAGTGCCTTTCTCCCTTCAATCAATAATGCAGTCAATAGGGAAGATGAAAAGGCCAGAGTTCCAGGCAAAAGAAGATGGTGTTTCAATATGTTTTGTGCAGGTTTTTTTTTTGGAAACTGTATGATAATTTGCATGCATACTTTCCCTTCCATTTGAGCACTTCATAAACATTTAACGAGCTTAATATGTCCAGATTGCTCCCTTTTTCCAAGTGGATATTATCAGTTTTTCAACTGCACATTTTTTCAACTGCACATTTTTTTCCAACTGCACATTTTATGGCCAGTGCACACTAAAAATGTATTGTTAGCACTTAGTTATCCAAGCTATAGTTAAAGTGGGAAAGAACAGAAAATGTTTGGCTTTTAATCCATTTTAAGGATGTAATGAAGAATTACAAATTTGCTCACATTCAGCAAGAAACTGTTAGTCAACTGAGAAGTACGAAAAACCGGCAGATTTTCCAGTGACCATAGCAGCAAAAGCACTAAAGGAGGGTGGTATCCAAAATGCTGTGGTCCGGCTGCTGACTGGGCTGGTTATGGGGATCACATAACTCCCTTGCTGAAACAGCTCTACTGGCTACAGATCTGTTTTAAGGTAGAATTCAAAGTGCTCATTATGACCTTTAAAGCCCTAACAGCTTAGGTCAAGATTATCTCAAAGATCATATCTCTCTATGTGAACCTGCCTGAATTTTAGGATACGCAACAAAGGACTTTCTCTCAGTCCCAGTGAAGGGAGATAGCAGGAAGGCACCATAATAACTAAATAAGATGGAACCATGTTAAAGAAAATGTATTCTAAAGTACAGAAAAATTAGAAGCTGTGGGGTTATTAAGCTCTGAGGAAACTCGAGGAAAAGCAGATTAAGCTTTACAGAACATTCTGATCCGTATGATCTGTAGGAGAACAGTTTTGGGAGAAAAGTTTGCCAATAGGCCTCTGCAAAGAACTACTTGCCTAAAACCTGAGAAGACAACATGAAAAATGGGAGTCCCGTACAGGCGTATCTCAGTTAACAAAGCCTCTGACAAAGAAGTTCCTTTTTCCAAAGTCATTTTACACCTGTCTACCCTGCCTTTTCCTCCTCATCCTCTGTCTAGCTGGATATTTTTTATCAGCACCAACATTGGGAGGATGGTGAAGGAGGATGAGACAAACACAGTCTTTAAGTATTAAGTTACAGCAGCTTTTTTGCCCTTCCAGGAAGATCTTTCATATGGAAAATTTGTGTGTGTGCGCGCGCGCATGTGCTTCAAGTCACCTGTTGAGTTATGGTGACCCCATGAATGTCACAAGGTTTCCTTAGGCAAAGAATACTCCATGGTTTGGCCAGTTCCTTCCCCTGACATTATAGCCTCAATACTTGGTATTTGTTGGCAGTCTCCCATCCAAGTGCTACCCAGGCTGACCTTCCTGAGCTTCCAAGATCAGACAGAATCTGGTGCTTTTAGGGTATGCAGGCCCCTACAGCTCTTCTAGAATACCCCTTATGGCTTCGTTTCCTTTTTCAAGGTGTTTCGTGGCACTTTGCAATGTTTTCCAGCATCATTAACTCTTTTCCATCTGCTGCCTTGATGACACTGAAAGGAGACAGAGTGACTTAGTCCTGTCATTCTTGACACCAACCAAGGCTATTTTTTTTTCTTTTACCTTCCTTGACTCTGCTATTCTAATTCTGCACTTTTTTTTATTTTCTCCTGATGAATCTCCACCTGCCTCACTTCATCAGTTCCATTGCCCAATCAAAGCTCCTGCCACATTCAGTTTTTTCAGTTTTTTTTTCTGTATGCTCCTGTCTTGATTTTTGTAATCATATTCTCTCCATGATGCTGAATGCCTCATTCATAATCCACTGCAGTTCCATAGACTCTCTTTTTTTCCCCCTCCAGTCATCAGGCAGCTTATTTTCAGGCATCAGTTTCATAAGCACCCATTTAGTATCTGTCACGAAGTCATTTCAATTTTCTTTTTTTTAAAACTGGACAGGCTTCATGTTGATTTTTCCCCCACTTAACACACAGTCAGAGAAGGACAGAAAGAAGGAGAAACTGTCACAAAAGGCAGCTGCATTTTTTAAAAAACAACACTACATCAAACCATCTTTGGACGTCATTTGTCTGCCAAAGAACAAGATCGTATTGAAAGCTAGCATAGTGTAATATTTTTCCCCCAATTTTTTTTTATTATTAAGACAATATATACATATATAAAACAAGAAATAGAGTCATAACATAAAAGATGGATAAGAAAAAAAAAATAAAGACACAATAATGACACTCAATCTAATATATAAAAGTCAAAGTTTGTCTGTTTGTGTCAGGCGAAGACCTCATATGATTGGCTGCCCAAGAAGATTCTATGGAATCCTGGGATTTGCAGTTTAGGGAGGGGCCTTTAGAATTCTCTTGGGCCTCAGTCAACTGTGTCTGTTTTGAATAGGCTGGTTGCTATGGAGACGAGGCCTAGCAGCAAGGAGGAAGGCAGTGTATTCCTCCTCGAACCCAACCTCTGTTAATAACTCTGAATACAGATAGGATTGGGGAAAATGGGAAAAAATTACAGGTACTGGACAAGACAGTTTGGGGAATTAAAGACACAGGTTCTCAAATCTTTCTAACAAGCATTACCTATGAGAAAATAAAATCCTGGGCAACACCGGGTATATACGCTAGTAACTTATAATTCTAAATAATTATATGTATATGTGTATGTTTGTATGTGTGTGTGATCAAAATAAGAGAAGTAGAAAGGAAAAAAAAAACATAATCTAAGTAAATCTAATTAAGAGAACTTAGTCTAACTAATCTAGCTAAATTAAAATACATAAATTAAAATGACTTCCAACCAATGATATATTCAGTATTCATGATATTAATTTATCTCCTATATTAGTAGTTACTGCATAGTAATGTTTATTCTAAACTAATATAATAATTTCTTAGACATACCTTATCTTTATGTCTCTTTCCCTTTAAAAATAAAGAAAACCACCAAATATTAATAACTCAAGCATAGTGTAATACTTTAGCAGCACAACTCTCCAGGATTGTGGAGAGAACTGAGCTGGTCAGATGGGTGCAGGGAGGCACGGGCCATTTCTGTACTAGACTATTATAGTGCTATTATTCCATTTTCAATATCCTGTGGAATTCTGGGGTTTGTAGTTTACTGAGGCCAAAGAACTCTCTGGCTTATAATTCTAAAGGCCCCTCCCTAAAATGCAAACCCCGGTATTCCATAGGATGTTGAAAGTAGAATAATAGCACTATAACAGTTTGGTGCAGAAATGGCCTCAGACTTGTGTCCTCACATCATTCTGGAATTCCTGTGGACTGTTGCACCACCTAGGGGGATGCTAGTGTAAGAAGGTCATAGAGACCTCCTTATGCAAGTTAGGTGTCCTGTCTCACCTGGAACAGGCCTCTTTGGATTGAGCCCCAGCTGGAGCCAGAGAAAACTGACAGCCCTGTTGTGATAGAAACAGATTCTGGTTCATCCCAAGTGGCACCTGTAGATTTGGGGGAGGAAACAAATCTCTCTGCCCAATCATATGTACATAGTTTGAATGTCAAGACCAGAAATGCCAGAAACGTAATCCTCTTCTGTAAGTATAGATTCGATCAAGGAAGACATGTCCCTGAATCTGCAAGACCTGAACAGGGCAGTTGAGGATAGGGTGACATGGAAGCCTCTTATCTATAGGGCCACCATAGATCAATGTTGACTTGATGGCAGTTAACAACAACTACAGCTGTGTTGACCATAAATTTGCTCAACCAAGACCCTTTTCGCACCTTACCTTTTCGTGGTGCTGGGGTGCGGGTCACGCGAGCAGCTTCCGGAGAGAGGCTCTTGCATCCGGGGTCCTTCAGCTCTGCACGAGCTTCCTGCTTGTGTGAGAGCCCCACCTCTTCCTTTTGCAGTGCAGCCTGGGACCTCCCAGGCTGCACTAAGACAGGAAGTGTGACTGGCCCGGCTCCCGAGGCTCCGCACACAAGGCAAGTGCGCGCGGTGCCCCGGAGCGATGTGCGACCACGCAGCATTTTTGGCTTCAAGCCGAAAATGAAAAAATGCGTGCGCGGTCCACATCAGGCCCTTGAGCATCATGCAAATGTGAGTGCGTTGTGTGGACCGCTCCTCACATGTGTGCGACGCTCAAGGGTCCCTTTCTCACTGGAAATGCTGTGTGAAAAGGGCCCCCAAGTTTATTTTGGTTCTGCAGACAATAGGTCCAAAGGTTCCTGGTAAACTTGTGTGATTTCCTTGGCTTTCGGTATCTCTGACACTTGGGTTGAATTTGCACTAATCTCTTTGTCAACTCCTTTCTCCATTTAAGACTTCAAGTTTGGGACTGTCAGTTTCATTTGACTTGGGATTGTTTGAATTATGCTTCTGTTTCTATGGATACTAGTATCATCTTGGAACTGGTGTAGCTTTCCTCTGGCCATCCTCTGTGACCTAGGGGAATATGCTCTTGGGTGCTTGCTTGCTTTAAAACAGGACAGCAGATAAAATGTGCAACCACCAGTGAGTCTAAACCTTGGTGATGAGTGACATCCATGTGAACATCCATCTTTTTTTGTTTGTCAACAGCCCATTGGTATACTGGTGCATACAAACGTGTTGAAGAATAAAATATTTGAAGAGCTGAGTGCCAAATTGCACTTTAACTTCTATCCCCTCTCCATTTTTTTCTTCTCTGCATTTTTTGAAAAAGGTTGCTGCTTGAAGGTTGCTGCAATTGAGAGCTGAGAAATGACAGGCGGAAAAACAGTGATTGACCCATTTCCTGACAGCCATTTTCTTCTCACACTCACAACTTCTGTTGCTTTTTCCCACCTGCAAAGGGAAAGCTAAAACTGCCTCTCTGTGTGAGACGGGGGTGGGGTGGGGATAACTGAAGGGACAATCTGGAGAGGGAAAAAGGAGTTGGGGAAAAGTATGAACAGAAGATAATCCATCTTCCAATCCTGGTTGCAGCCTTGATAGGCTGTATGTTTAAAAGGATTACCTAAGGAGAAGGTATACACAATTCCATGTAAGGTGTGGTGGGTACAGCATGGCCTGTGGACTGAATGCAATCCCTAGGCTCTACTTTCATAGCCCCTGCAGCTCCCTGACAGTTTCCCAAGGCTGCAGAAGCCCTCCCGCAATTATTTTTAAAACAGGCATGATTTTCAGACAATTTTTTGCAGTCAAAAGGGCTCCAAAAAGTATGAAAACTCATGAAAATACTCCCACACCTAGAAGCACTCCAGAACCCTTTACTACTCTCAAATATTTCCCTCTTCTAATTGGAAGATCTTTGTAGCCTGAGCCATTGGCTGTGTGGAAAGCAAGTGCCAGGAGAATACTAGCTCTTCCCCTGTGAGGAAGAATACTTCCAACTAACATCTGTGTCACTTGACTGCAGAAGGAAAAGGAAGGACTGACATTCTGGTTTCCTCCACCAATCTGAGGACCAGGGAGCACTGGGTAGGTATTTCACTTGTATACAAGACAGACTACCAGGAAGCTTCCGTCTTCTCATCAGTACTGAGTATCCTGGTTTATTTGGACGCTATGAACACTAATATCCCTTCTCAGAGCTTGAAAAGGTTAACAGCCTCTTAGAATCCCCCTGCCAGCACACTGATGCCTTTAGGGGTGGTTCTCTTTCTCCTTCCTTTTTTGTCCCCCACCTCCGTCTTCCTTCTCCTTTTTGCCTTACAGAAACAGAAACAAAGGAGGAAAAAACCCTACAAAAATTTAGGCAAATAAGGTTTCCTTGGTCAAGCCGAATTTAGAAATGACAGTTGTAATTTAAGGAGAAATGAATACATTTCACCATGATTGGGAAGACTGTGACCTTGGGCCCTTCCACACTACACAATTATTGTACCATGATTCCACTTGAACTGCCATGGCTCCATTCTATGGAATTCTTGGATTTACAGTTGAGGGAGGGGTTAAAATTCTCAGCCAGAGAGCTTTAGTGCTTCAACAAACAGGATTCCTCTAGGGTTCCACAAAATGTTGTCATGGCAATTAATTTGGAATCACAGTGCTATAATTCTGTAGTATGGAAAGGCTCTGGATGCCTGCTCAGTCTGTTGTCGAGGTAAATGCTAGCTTTTGATGGGCAGCTTCATGACCCCTGCTGCTCTTCTTGTGGTTCTTTATTTTTAAAATCAACTTTGACTGGACATAGGTTGTTGTGGGTTTTCCAGGCTTTGAGGCTGTGTTCTATTAGTATTTTCTCCTGACGTTTCACCTCCATCTGTGGCTAGCATCTTCAGAGGATCCTCTGAAGATGCCAGCGACAGATGCAGGTGAAATGTCAGGAGAAAATACTAATAGAACACGGCCTCAGAGCCCGGAAAACCCACAACAGCCTATGGATTCTGCCCGTGAACGCCTTCGACTTTACATTTGACTGAACAGTTGTTCAGAGAACTGTTAGAAATGGGACACGGATACTTCAATGACATCCCATCTGCCAAGAAGGCAGCGGCAGAGCTTGGAGTGCATGGAGGGGTGGTGGGAGGGGAGGCAGGGCTATGGTGCGGGGGCATGGCTATGCAACATGGGGGGCATGGCCACATTGCGTGGGGGCATGGCTGCAGTGTGCGGAGGCATGGCCGTGTTGTGTGGGGACGTGGCCACGTTGCATGGGGATGTGGCCATGGTGTGCAGGGACAGGCTACGAGCTGGGACACCCCAAAAACATTGCTGCTGTGGTCGAACCACCCCCATTGCCCCCCGTCCCTACCCAACTGCAAGAGCGAGAGGGGAAAGGAAGAAGAACCGCACAGAGAGAAAGTAACTTTGAGGGAATTAAATGGCCACAACTTTAATGGTAATGACAGCTAGATTTGGAGCT
This sequence comes from Cyclura pinguis, assembly GCA_030412105.1. Classification (NCBI taxonomy): domain Eukaryota; kingdom Metazoa; phylum Chordata; class Lepidosauria; order Squamata; family Iguanidae; genus Cyclura; species Cyclura pinguis. The sequence continues at coordinate 123,583,138 of CM059604.1, read as the reverse complement.
TTGTAGGGCCATAGACGCAGACAGCAGCTGAACCACCTGCTAAATAGTGCTTCCACCTCAGCCTGAACAAGGGGGAACTACCAAGAATGTGGCAGAATGTGGAAGCCCACATGGATGTCCACTGCTTTATAGATCCTTCCTGCAGTCTGGAGGTGGGGCTGACCATGGCAACCCACAAGATAATCATTTGCCTAGAAATCTCAGTCTCTAAGATCCTCTTATAGAAATCCACTGTTGGGAAGTGGGCATACATGCCCTGTTTATCCTCAAATTAAATTCATCTAATGTTTAAAATTACCCATAATGAAGCTGTGGCAAGGAAATTTGGGGCAGAAAACCCTATGTGAATTGCTATGTGGGAAAAAAGAATGAGAAGAAAACTCATTAATATTCACATCCTCAATAGAAAAAGAGTGTCTCAACACTCAAGAAAAATGAGAGCAGCCACAAAAGTTTTTGTACTTTGGGAGTCTGCTGAAGAAAATTTGTTTGTGAAAAAATCCACATGGTTTTCCTATAGAGAAAAAGTGGTTTTGTGCAGAACATGGCTATTTTGTGAAAAAAAAGCAAGACAAAACACTGATTCCTCTGCCAAAAGTAGTGTTTTGTGCAAGACACACATATAGGTAAACAGCTTGTAATTCTTCTGCATCCAGGTACTTAGGCCAACTGTGTAAATAAGCAGGTTACTGTGCAGGTTTTCCTGCATTTGTCTATGCAAAAACCAAATATTTTCCTGTAGGAATCCATGCATTTTATATTAAATGCACATTTTCTGCAGCAGAATATCCTCTGCAATTTTCACAAGTCAATTTTCCCCAATGGAAGACCAAACTGCTCAAAAACTGCAGCGACATCGTTGCATTCTCACAGAGATGAGAGAAATTTGCTGAAGTTATTCATCCTTCCATGTGAGAGGGAAGATTTGCATCTGTAGTGGGAAGTGAACAACTCAGAGAACTGGAACAGTTGGGCCCTCAGATAACTGACAAACTAATGTGTCAGAAGAGGGTAACCCCAATGGTGAAAGGTCTAGAAACCAAACCCTATGAGGAGCTGTGTTTGTTTAGTTTGGAAAAAAGAAGACTGAGAGGTGATAGAATAGCCATCTGGAGAGGTGTCATGAAAAGACAGAGCAAGCTTATTGACTCTTGTGGTCTCTATGATTTTATAAAATTCCTTCACTACTCTGTTAACGAGAAATCTAAAGCAAAGCACAAACTGGAAAAGAAAAGAGGAAAAGTAGGTGGAAGAGACTGTCTTAGTACTGAGAATGAGTGCTAGTACTGAGCCATCTCTACCACAAATAGGATATACCAGAGAGGGAACATACCTTCTCTTGGTCTGCTGAGGAAGCTCTCTCCTCCTCAGCCCATCAAGAAAACTGGTTGGCAGTGGTGTGGCCCTCAGACACACCAACAAGGGAGTGGTTCCCAGCTTTTCCTCTCCTGAAATCCATACAGGGGGCCCTCCTTGAGCCCAAAACTCAGCACCTTCCATAGTATTGCATACTGCAATTCCTCTTGCAGTATTAGCTGTCTCAATACCAGTTATATTAACTCATTCTTTTAAGTCTTTTTAACACACATACACACACACACACACACACACACACATATTCTATGAAAGCCATTTCCCCCCACTCCAACCCCGTTTGAAAGAAACTTCAGCAGTATCACTGTGAAGTCTCTGCTTTGCAAATGAGCCAAAAAGCTTTACTTCTTTAATCTTTCCTCATAACCAGTATTAATTTAGCTGCACCCCTCCAAAGCAATTATATTCCCTCTTTTTTCTTCTTTAAGTGCAGATACAGAAAAAGGATGAAAGCTGGAAGGATTCCCCTAACCCACCACCATTTTTTTATTATTATGCTTAGCAATTTGCATTAATAACTTATTCTTGCTTTCCCTCAACCATGACTCAGAAGAAAATTTAAACTTTACAAAGTCTTCCTTGCCTTATCCTAGCGCAAAGTTTTTGATCATTCTGGGTTTTTCCTTTACATTTTACCAGCTGGGCTTTCCTGATACAGAACCAGAGAGAGGAAATATCAAATTTAGATAACACAGTTACAGTGGGGGAAGGAAAGAGGGCTTATGTTAGTTCTGTTATTTTTGTTAGTTGCTGTCCAATAAGCTTTTACTTAGGGTGACCAAATAAGAATCCTCCATGACCCCTGGTCACCAACTACCCCGTTCACATCTCACAAACTTAGGGCTATGGCTTCTTTGATTGAATTAATCCACCTACTGCCTTCCACTTTGCCAAGAATTATTGTCTTTTCTGGGGGGATATTCATTAACTTTAATAGTTACGTAGATATCCCAGCTTAAGTACTGTATGATATAAAAGTCCGTCATTGTATTTTGCTAAAGGTGTGTCCCCAAGGCACTTTACAAATACCCTTGGCCACCGCAGAGCTGAACAAGTCTTCCTGACCCATATTTATTGTCCTTATTATCTTGCATTATATTTACAATTTCCTAATATTGAAATACATTTTTTTGTGTAAATATACATTTACCTATGTATTATAAATCTAAATGCACATTTGCCTATTATTCCCTATGCTATTTCCCACTCCTAGTATAGAACTACTATACAGAATCCTATTTTGTTGCCTATATTATTTGTGGTGTTTACATTCCTTTTACTCATTCTATAATTGATCTCCAGTTCCTTTCAAACTATTGAGTTGTGGCTCCTTTCATCAAACTTGACAGCTTCTCCATTTCCATAATAGCTGTGATTTTAATTGTCCAACCATCCATAAAGGATGGTTGGAAAAGAGGATGTCTTTTCTAATAAGTAATGTTATCTCATGATGTGTCCAAAGTATAATCACCTCAGTTTAGTCAATTTGGCTTCTAGAGAGAGTTCAGGCTTCATTTGCCCTAGAAAGCATTTATTTGTCTTTTTGCTAGCATGGTATTTATAGAACTCACCTCTGGCATCATATTTCAAATGAGCTGGTTTTCTTCTTGTCAGCTTTCTTCACCATCCAGCATTCACAACCATACGGAGAGGTACTTTCACTTGCTCATCTTTTATTGTGCTGTATGCCATCCTTCCTCAACAATGGCCTTCAACATGCTATACTGGACAAACAGGCCAGGATAAATTATGTCCATTTATCCTCTGGACACAAATCAAACATTAGGACTGGAATACACAAAAAAACACTTATAGAATGCTTCATTCTTCCTGGACATTTCATCTTGGTCCTCAGAACAGCAATCTTTGAACAAAAAATTAAAATTCAGAGGGATACTGGAATTGCAGAATAGGGATATAGGCACCAACTCTAGTCCATTGACAGTGGATTGAACAAACATAATGGTTTCCTGGCACACTACAGATATAACAATAGTTAACAGCACAGTCTCATAAGTGCTCTGCTTCCTATTTTATCACAGCTCCTTTCTAGTTCCCAGCCAGCATCACACTACATTCCAAGAATTCCCTCCACTATTCATATGATTATCTAGTCATCTTGGCTTTAGGTAAAGTCTTTCCTCCCAAATTTGTCCCCTAATGACTATTGTTAAAACTGAACTTGTCATCTCATCACCATACCTACAAGTTTTACATTTCTGTTAATATTCAAAAACACACCTGCTCATTCACAGGCATAGATGTCTGTCAATAGGCACTTCACTCCATGCATCAGATGAAGTAGACTCAATCTATAAAAGCCTGTGCTACAAACTTATTTTTCTCAGTTAGTCTCAAAGGTGCTACAATAGCCCTTTACATACTGATCCAGACTAACAGAGCTATGTCTTTCAGTTCTACCGCCAACAATTTTCCCTGTTTAGGTGCACTGAGCAATAATTTATTGTTGTTTGAGTATTATTTTAAATGGCAATTTTAGAGACATTTTGGCAAGACTTTCACAAAGTTCGTGCCATTCTCTCTCAAACAATCCATGGTGCTTGAAGGGTGAGCTAATAGCATACATCTTGCTACAGTGGTTGGAGTGAAAAGAAAACAAAGATGCACTGGAGGAGTGGCAAAACTTAAACATTGTTAGATGCCAAGTTGGGCAATTATCTGTCAAGGGTTTGGGCTACATTAGTCCTCCTAGGGACCTTGGAGAGTCACACACCCCATCCCATGCCAACTCAATTTTTTATTCCCTCCATGCCTTCCAGTGACATCTAGGAGCCACAGGAGACATTTTTTTCCATGGTTTTGGGCTTTCTCTAGGACACTCCATATCCCATGGGCAAGTTCAGCTTGGTAAAGAGATTACTGGGGGATGACATGTTCTCTTCAAGGGCTGTCAGCGAAAAGAAGGGGCAGGCCTGTTTTCTGCTGCTGGATCAGGTCTAATGGTTTGAAGTTACAGGAGGGTAGATTTAAGTTGAACATTAGGAGGATCTTCTTGAGAGTAAGATCTGTTTGACAATGAAAACAATTGCCCAGAGAGGTGGTGGGGTCTCTTTCTTTTGACGTCTTCAGAAAGAGGCTGGACAACTACCTGCTGGAGATGCTCTAGCTGTAGTTCCTTCACTGAGCAGGGGGTTGCACTCAATGGCCTACAGGAACTCTTCTAACTCTATGATTTTATGAGAAGTTCAGGTTTTTTTTTTAAACCAAAGTCCTCTATTGGGCCTGAAATGGGCCATGGAGAATGTGATGAGGCAGCCCACCATAGCTCCAAGGAAGAATTTGGGAGCATGTCAAGGCAAAATTCTTTTGATTTTTTTTTTAAATTGGGAGGTTCTTCAGAGCCCTGTGGGGAACAAAACTGGCCCTGAGAGCCACACTTTTCCCAGTGCATCTTTAAGGACAGCCTTGCCCCAATCTGGCACTTTCTAGAAGTGTTGGAATAAAAATCCCACTATCACCCAACCAACAATCAAAGTATGAAAACTATATGGAGCCAAAGAATGCCAAGGTGGAGGGAGCCAATTAAATTCCTCAAAGAACACTTCCAAAGGAGCCAACCACAAATGGTTCTAATTGTTCGCAATTCTGTTACATGCCAGTTTTCTCTGTTAGTTCTGCACTTTCTCACATCAGTGTTAATAATTAACAAAATTGCAGGTTCCATTCATTTCAAAGGGGAATGCAGACAGGGGAAAAAAATACACTGGTGGATTGTTATTTGAATTTGTATTGTACAGCTAGATGTCACTTTCCAGTGTTAAACATAAGATGCTGAGAAGGCCACTTTAACATGATTCTTCCCCAGGAAGAAAATTTAATTTTCAAGTTAGAGACAGCCATGTTGTATATCTACTACTGTATAGCTGAGCAGTGTTTCAATTTTATTCATGCCAATGATGCCATTGTTCCTAACACTCCCCTCACCCTACAACATCTAAATATGAAACATGATTGAAACAGATGACATTTCTACCAGAGGAGACATTAGCAGGATTATTCAGAAATAACCTCTGAAAACATCACCACCACCACCACCTGCCACAAAAATTATTAAATTTTTCTCAACTTCCGTGAACTGAAACTTTATCTGACTTTAGTTCTTTCATCTTTCTAACAAAAGCCCTTTGTTCTCTTGGTGGACACTGGCTTTATCCCAGAGCTAATGGGATTCTGATCATGTGAGAAACAAGCAAACTTTGGATACCGCAAGTACTAGAAGACTTGATGTAAATTCACTGTTCAAGAACTGATTTAATAGACTGATCCAGCATTCAAGAACTGATTCAGTGGGATGATATGATTTTTAAGATCTGACTCAGTGGATCTTTGATCAGACCTACTAATAAGATTTAGGCTAATTATTTTTGAAGGTATTTTCCCCAGCTATGGTTATTCTCAGACTGCTCTGGATTCCTTGCCCTGTTACAAAGCTTAACTCAAAATCTTCTCAGCAGACTGACCTGCTTGGTCAGGGCAGATCTCACTTTTGGTAGGATAGTTGGGCTCCGCTCCATGAAGTTGGACCCACTTCTTGTGTCCCCCTTAATCCCCATTGCCTGTTTGTTGTTCCTGTTCCTTCACTGAGGGTGGAAGGCTCTCTGGGATTGTAGGCTCCATGAAGAGCCATTCTGCTGGTGTCCCTGCTAGCAGATCAGTCACTCTTGTGAAGCTACCAAAGTCCCTTCTAGAAGAAACTGTTAGGGTGGATAAACAAACCACGCCTTCACTATATCCCCAGGTGGACATGGTGCTGACTTGAGCCCCCATACACAAGGTAAGCAGGTAGAAAAGAGAAGGAAAGAAAGAACAACACACACACAGACATATATATAACTTTGGCGAAAGGATCCATCCAAGAAAGGAAGGAAGGATGATTTATTCTTTCAGGCTTCCCTTCTCATACCATTGTTATATTTATATTAAAGAATGCTTACAGAAAGAAAAGATTCATGCATCAGCAGAGTCACAGCTTGTACACATGTTACATTCTATCTGACCCTTAACATTCCTAAGTCTGTGTGTTCCAGGCAACATCCTGGGTCATTCCCAGAGACATCTTTTATGATAGCAGTGTCCTTCGCTTGTACATACTGATCACTGATATGCACTAGTCAGAACAAACAGTTCTAACACACGGTTGTTTGATGAGGCCTGAATGTCTAAAATGCCAATTAATATCACAGTTAATGACTATCAAGTATTAATTCTATAGCAAGTTACAGAGCACCAAATATCATGTTAGAAATCAGATGCTGTGGTAGCAGCTGAGAAAAAAGAAAGTGATACCTAAAATAAACAATGAGCAAACTAGAGCTCAAAACAGTTTAAAAACTCCAAGCAGCCTTTGTCATGCCCTGCCCCGGAAACCCTGATAGAGACAAGGAAAGTTCTGATTCAGAGGCAGAAGACAGCCCAGAGGAACACAACAACCAGCAGGATCCAGAGCAAGGGGAACAGAAGGACCAGCAGCAATAAGACTCAGAAGAAGAATCAGCACAGGCACCTACTGTGGCAGAATGATGGCGAGAGAAAGAAGGGCTCAGGCATTCAGCTAGCTTATATACCAAACAAACCGTAATGAGAGAACACCTGCATCAACACTGGTAGACTATAAATCAGAACCATCTGGCTTTTCTCACCAGGGTTGTCAACTGATCTTCTCGGTGGTGGAAACCCTGTGTCCGTCCCTAGCTTCCTGGCTAAGAACTCTGTCTCCTGTTGGACCTTTGCCTGCTGTGTGACTACGATTCTGGTTTGCCTCTTTTGGATTGGATATCTTGAGACTCTGGACTTTTGGACTTGCTTTGGACTTCTCTTTCTCTCTCTCTGTCTCCTTGCTGTGAGTAAAAGCTCTGCTTCTACAGCCTGCCAGTTGCTCTTGAGCTGCTTGGCCTGTCAGAGACACGGCAGCCTCAGTCAAAAGGCCCAAAATTAATTTTTTCTTGTCTCCTTCCACATTAAACTGTTTTTAAAACTGTTCTCATTTGCCTTCTGGCTTGCAAACTCTCTGGAGGAATGAGGAAGGAATAGTAAGCAGGGTTAGTTGGTGGCTCCCATGTCAGTGGGATGCTAAACCCAGTCAGGGTTTTAGTTTGAACGTGAAAGGAACTAGCCAAGATCCTGAACCTATTTTGGGGGTTCCTTTCAGGTTCAAGCTAAAACTTGGAATGGATTTACTTCCTTATGGACTTCAGAGCCACCAAAATACAACAGAGAGCATCTCTGAATTGCAGCATGCCAGCCTGGATCGCACAGCAGGTGGCATTTCAAGTCTATGGGCATCCCTTCTAGGAATTCCATGAGAACTGCCAGATACTGCTGTCATTTCACAGTCCCAAGGAATCCCCAGGTTTTCTGTCATAACAAATGGCAAAAACTCCCATTAGCCAGTCGTACAGGTTTTAGATCCAACAGCAGTGTTTCTTTCAGGAAGTAATTCATTATACTAATAAGTTTTATACAGATAAATTACTTTGCAAAGACCGGGTTGCATTAATCATCTTTTTTGAAAAGATGAACTCTAGTGAAGTTTTCCGTTGCCTCTGAAGCACAGATTATTTTTCTGACAATTTCTCTTTTGGCCTGTCATTCCTGTCTTAAGCATGACTGATGATTTCATATATTCCCCGTTATCCAGTATAGTCATGGGAGATTTCAATATAACTCAAATGCAAGGCACAAATGTGGGCTGCACCAAAAGCTAAAGACGTTCAAGAGTAATCTATAGTTTCAATAGAAAAAAAAGTCATCCATAATGCATTCCTGATTTGTTTTTCCTATGTTGTAATATTGAAGTCTACCTATTCAGATGGAGATATTACCATGGGTTTCTTTTCATTTCAGTATTTGCAGTACTGTGTTCTTGGTATTTCCTTTTATCTGATCAAAATGCTAAGGATGCCATTTTCAGAAGCACTTACTCTAAATCATTGGGTCTTAACATGGGGTCTGGGGACCCCTGCAGAACCACTCTTTTGCAAACGAGGGAGCAGTTTCAGCACCCAAGCTGCATCCCTGACAAAAGGGACATAGTAGCAGGCATGTGCACACACTCAAGTTATGACTCTGGAGACCAGAGTTTAAATCCCCACTTGGCCATGGAAACCCACTGGCTGACACATTCACACAGTCACAGTCACATTCTCTCAGCCTCAGAGAAAGGCAAAGGCAACAAATCTTGCCAAGAAAAACCTCATGACAGGTTAACTTTAGGGTCACCAGAAGTCAGTTTTCAAAGGGGAATGATGTGATGGCTAAAGAGAACCTCCCCCTGTCAGAGGTACTTTGTTGCTGTGTGCTTCCAAGTCACTTCTGACTTATGGCAACCCTAAGGTAAATATATGACAGATTTTTTTTGGGGGGGGCATCATGGGTAGACCCCTGAGTCACCCACATTTTTGGGGTAACACATGATTTTATAGGTGCATAACCAGTTCCAACTGTGTCCATTCCCCAGGGCCAGCCGTAGTATTAATAATAAATGGGAAGTCTTTGGATGGAGGAAGGATTGTTTAGAGGACTGCAGGCAACTGCCAGACTTAGAAACATGACTCTCATTTTTCAGCTGTAACTAAGGAAGGCCAGGTGATTCTTCACTGATAGATCATCACATGGTGGGCTTTAAATGTGATCAGCAAACAAGATTCATACTCTGTTCCAATACTAGCTGTTTTGGAGGAAAATGTATTGAGTACATCCTAGAAATTCTGGAGCGCAACTGTCATATGCGTCTGATAAAAGGCCAGTTTTTCTTTCTTTGGTATTGGGTCTAATGATCTGATTGCAAGCAGTAGCTTTAAGAAGTGAGATTAATAGAACACTTTAAAATGCACAGATCTGCAGAACCTATATGTAAAAACACATTTTCCAGTGGTAGAGAAATATGTGCTTTAAGATCTGTGCTCTCATGAGTTTTCTCTTTATTTCAGCAGGACCTGATGTTGCTATTGGATTTGAATTTAGCCTCCATTACATCTTAAAAAAAAGAGAGAGAGAGAGAGAGAGAGGGAGGGAGGGAGAGAGAACTCCTCTTTAAAACCCATCTTTCATAGCAACACAGCTCACTGCATCCTTTATCTTAAATATCCTAGTAAGAACGTGTCATCTGAGAATTTGTGGCTCATCTGTTCTCCCTCATTTTATGCTCCATGCTGAATGACAGAATCAGAGTGGGCTTACTAAACTGAGGATAGGCTGACCTGCCAACAACAAAGGTCCTCCGTTATTTCCAGATGTTCAAACCATCAGATTCATTCTGGAATCAAATATTCGTATCGTCTGCTCCTCACAAGACGGCCAAAAACTGGCGGATCCTCCTTCATGCTTGTGTAAGATAAGTTTACATTCACACAGTTACAAGTTGTCACCTAAGCCACCCTCCTGCTGAACATGACATAGTACAACTGACTGTGTATCTGTCGTTGTGTCTGATTATTATTTCCTTGTGAAATGGGGAATGCACATTGGCTGTTTTTGCAATCCCACTAAATTAAGTGGTACATTAAAGGTACTGACTAATGATGATGAACCATCCCAGAATATCCAACTGCATGGGTGTAGACTCACTGAATCAATTGTTGAATGGTGAGTCAACATGTAGGTAAGTGCAATTGATTCCATGGTTCTCCTCTAGTAGGGATAGGCAATAGTATTTAAGCCCATGTGAAATGGTTATACTTGTAGATTCACTTATTCAACCCTGTACTGAATACATCCATTGTACACTAGCCAGGAAAACTAAACAAAACAATCAAGCGATATCATGTTGGGGATGGAGCAAGCTTGTTTTCTGCTGCTCCAGAAACTAGGTCACAGAGCAATAGATTCAAGCTACAGGAAAAGATATTTCACCTACACATCAGGAAGAAATTCCTGGTAGTCAGAGCCATTCAACAGTGGAATATGCTGCCTCGGAGTGTGGTGGAATCACCTTCTTTGGAGGTTTTTAAGCAGAGGCTGGATGGCCATTTGTTGGGAGTGCTTTGAGTGTTTGTTCTTGCATGGCAGGGGTTGGACTTAATGGCCACTGTGATCTCTTCCAACTCTATGTTTCTATGATTCTACATCTATAACAGAACTTACACAGGTGTGTGAAAACACCAGGATTCCAGCCAAAAGGAAATCATTATATTGAGGTGCACATAACTTAGTGAGGCACACTATTGCAAAGTAGATTGATACTCTAAGCAGACAAAAGAAGTAAATAGTGTAGAGATGTACATTGTAAGATTTAAACACACAGGCCAGGATCCTACACACTTTTAGTGCAGAGTAAAGATAAATCAGCATAGTTACAGTGGCTTCCCCAGTTGTACAAGCAGTTTTAAGACCAGAACTTGCTGACTGTAAGTTTAGCACCCAAGTCAAAAGCATGCAAGAGGGATGAGTGTGTCTGCTTGCAAAATGGTTTATTTCATTAGGAACTGCATCAGTGCAATCTCTAAGTATTGCCAGTTCCACACTATTGTTACCCTGATTTCTGGGGTCCCGTGGGGGATGCCTTAATGTGCTCCACGTGATAGGGAATGGGAACTCAACAGAGCACAAGCAATAGCAAAGCGAGAGGCAGGGTAACCTAGCATGGTCTTTTTATCCAGTTTTTACGGGGTCAGGCCAAACCAAAAACCAAACAAAGATGTCCAATAAATGATTTTATTGAATGAAAGTCTCACACATCAACGCAATCACTCACACACTCACTCAAGACCTATTAAGAAGCAAAAGAGAGGAAACTGGATAGGGGAAATATTGAAGGGATTGTAGCTGGGGTAATACTGCACCTTTTCCTGAAGTCCTTGGTCCGGGAAAAACAGTGAACAAAGTAGAGCTCAGGACAGAGAGGGCTGAGGGGATTATTCTACTGATGGAGAAACGGTCTGCTGGTATGACCGGGACTTATCCAAAGAAACTCTCAAAAACTAGGACTATTTGCAAGGGAAAACATATCTTGAGGGCAAATCCTCTCCTGGGCAGAAGAATGGGCGTTGCAATGAAAAAGAAGCTCCACAATGGCAACTCCTTTCCATGATGGGATTACGAGGTGTTGCCAAAGTTTCAGGATCTTCGGTTGCATTGGGTTGTGGTGTGAATTTATGTAGGTGGTCCTTGACTGATAGGATTTTATTGCTATTGGTGCTCAACTTGGGGAAAACACGCGAATCCCCTCAAGTTGGCTTCTCAGAGGCCGAGGACCCTTTGTCTACTGTGGGTTTGCACAGCTTGAGGTCTCCTGGGGCTATGTGATGGGGGATCGTATTGGCCTGACCTGGTTTTCAATCGTTTGACCATTGCTGCCTACGTGCTCATCCAGGTGACCTCTCAGGCATGTTGAATCATATTTAATATCAAAAATTGTAGACCCCGGGACAGGGTTTACCAGTGAGGTAACACTATGGCCCTATCCCAGCATGGGGAAGGGTTGGAGCTGGTCTGCAATGCTTGCTATCTCACAATGTCATTGCAGTCCCACTCCCATGATTGCAGTTGTGTCCCCAGCCATCGCGATTGCATCTTATACTATTACCAGATTGCATATTATACTATTACCAGAAAAAAGGCCCCCTTAGCATGATGATCACATTGGCTGGGGCCATGTCGGAAGGGCAGAAGCACTATCAAAGTGCTTCCTCCCTCAGTGCAGCGTTGGAACAGGCTGGGTACACTGTAGAAGGAAGGAGCATGTCCTGAATGCTACCATCCACTGGAAGCTGGCTGGGTGCAGAGGAGAGCATTTGGGACATGCTCCCATCCGAGCAATGGCACTGATGGTATGATGCTGGGATGTCATGGAATCCAGGTTTGGTGCCAAAAGGACCTATGACCATTTGCAAAACTATTTTCACATTGGTGTAATACAGGGACATGATTTTTGCCACAGTCTTCTTTGCTTGATCACATTTCAAGGTTTTACAACAGATGACTGGTTCAAGACTGACCTGAAATCAAAACCTATAATGTAAAATAATAATAACCCCCCCACACTCCCCTCCTTCCCCTACCCTCTCTGTGGTGATAAATATCTTATTAATAAAATAATCCATTTCACTGTGCAGTGGAGGAAGCCTTGTTTACCTCCAAACAATGCCCTGGGAATAAAACTCCATCAAGAAGCAGTGCTGTACCCATTGGTTGATTCAGTAGCAAATTAGGAAAAGTGCAAGTCTGCTAGCTGCAATTCTACTGCCATTTGATATGTTAGCAACACTTGCATTGTTAAGCAGAGAAGTGGATAAACTTTTGCTACCTTGTCTTTTAAGGGCAAGCTTCTTCTAAAGTAATTGACTTGTATTCTGTTAAGGACATATATATGCATAAGCTGTGTTTCTGCATGTAGGGCAAATTATTTACCATATCCCAATAGCCCAATATATTCTGCTGATAGTGGCACAAGTGGGAGTTGGGCATGCAGCGACATTGAGCCTTGTGTTTGCACATTGCAGAGCATCCCCTAGTCATTGACCTATGCTGTGCCTTTCTACAGGGATGTTTGTAATGGTGGCATAACTTATCTCCGCATGTGGATATTTATGGTATACTGAGGGGCTTTCTCCTCCTCTCTTATGTTTTTGGGAGAAAGAGAAAAAAACAGTATTTTACAAGTTCCTTGTAAAACTAGTTCTAACAGGAAGTGGTTAGTTGCAAGCTTAAGCCACATAACCTTTCCTCCTTCTTCATCCCAGAAGCCTTCAGCTCTCCGCTCCCTCTTCTCACCTGCCATTGGCTAAAAGGTGTCAGGGCCACTCCAGTCTCTCCCCCATCAGATCCCCTAAATTAACCCTTTCTACAGCCTTACCATTACGCATACTTTTAAAAAATAAGTAAAAAAAGTTACTTATGCCAATAATTTTATGGCAGTCACACTCATTGCATTTGTTATGAAATACAGTGTCACTAGGAATAGACATGGATGTTGGATTATCAACTTGGAACATATATACATACAGAGAAAGAAAGAGAGAGACTGTTCATTTCTAAAATTCTCAAAATTTAAAACATTTACAAGTTTATAATTAGGAAATGATTCCTTTCTTTCACCTACCTTCCACATGATTACCAGCAATGGAATTACCACCCAGGAACTGGCCATCTGCTTTCCAAACTATGCAATTTAAAGTCATACTTACAGCAAGCTGTTTTTATTATTCTTTAGGCATTAAAACTCTTCAGGATTTGGCATATCTTCATTTTCACAAGTGTGTATTTCTGTCATATACATAGAATCAAAATGAGTCAGAAATTGCACAAGATTTTTCATGCCAAGTACTATTTTTTTTTAAAGTCAAAATAAATAAAAATTGGCAATCCAAAATATATGCCTTTCAGGTTTGTAGCATGGGATGGCTTAAGTTAATTGTGTCACTCACAGGAATACAACAGAGAAACTGTAGAAGAAGCTGGGAAGGTATTGGGAAAGACATCATATAAAAGTGCAAAGTAGATGAGGACTAAACTTCAATGGCTTTGACATATTAGACCAGAGCTTGAACATTTTACTTCAAGGGGCTATGAGTCCTAGAATCCCACAACCAGATTTGCATGGTACTATGATTCTTGAGGGAGTCTGGGAAAATGACAATTCCAAGTTTCTCATTTCCAATAATTTATTCCCAATAATTCATTTCAATATTTCTGTTCCTTATTCAAAGTAACTAAGAATATGAGAAAGAGAGAAGTTCTCTGTTCTCTCTCTGTCTGTGTGTCTCCCATAAATATACATATGCATACACACAGATCTGAACGCCACTCTGTCCGTCTGTCTCCAGACCAAGAGCTGTCCTTAGGTTTTATCTAAGCCACGCCACTGCTTCTCTCTGTTTCTCTCTGGATCAGGTAATTATCATCCACTTCCCTCAATGTCTCTATCCCATTTTCCTCCCTTCTCTTCAGCTACCTCTTGTGTGATTGTGTGTGTGCTTGAACTGTTGTGTGTGTGTGTGAATGCATTTCAATAAAAACACATTCAGTTCACCTCTTACTCTTTGGCTGGTGTTTTTCCTGCATGAGCCCATAAACATTGGTAGGAAAGATCTTGCTAAGTTGCCCCCCTCCCGCAAGCCTTCTAAACTTTGAGCTAATTCATTCCCCCTTTTGCAAGGAGGTATTGACATTGCAGGGTGACCCTTGTGGCACCTACATTTTGAGGTAACACATGTATATGATGTTCAAATTTAATTCTTTGATGTTTCATGGCCTTAATTTAGAGGACAATACCCCTGTTTCTTCCAGCGCCATCCTCTGAATTCCATTCTTAGACCCCAGGAATTCTGTAACTGTTTATTACTCCCATTCTGATGGATGTCACCAAGGAAGGTAGAAGCTCAAATGTATGGTGCTTTTTAGAAACACCTTTTTATAAACACATTCATTTTATTACATCTACTTCAATTTTATAGCATCTTTCTGAGATCAAGATTCTATTTGAAAACAGCTCTGTTCAGTTGCTTTTCCTCAATTATTTTTATGTATCTGTTATGTGCTTTCAGGTTGGCACTGTTACAAGGGTTTTCTTGGCAAGCTTTACTCAGAGAAAGTTTGTCATTACCTTCTTCTAAAGCTGAGAGAGAGTAGGGACCCAGGTCACTCAGTGGGTTTCCGTGACTGAGCAGGGATTTGAACCCTTGCCTCCTGGAGAGTAGTTCAGCACACAAACTACTACACTATGCTTCTCTCTCTTTCTCCTTCCTTCTCCCTTTTGCCTCTATATAACACAGGATGTGCCAAAAGTCATGCCCAATATGTAATTCATTAGAATTAGAATTAGAATTAGAATTAGAATTAGAATTAGAATTAGGGCTGCACAATAGTCGGTTGATGAAGAGTAGATGACCGAAAGGAGGCCATTGTGTCAGAATTTGTGAACATTGGAGAAAATGTTATTTTACTTAAGAGTGTTCAAAGAAAGGGCAGCCAATCTGGACATTTAATTTGTATAATAAATTGCCTGTGTGGCATGGCTTTTGACATTCCCTAGAGAAAGAGATCTAGATCTTAAAAAATGTTATTATGCTGGTGTAGGCCTCAGTCCAGTGTGGCAAAAGCATGCGTTAAAGAACTATGGGTCTCTACAGGGCAGGTTTACCCTTAACTTCTTCAAACTCCAAAAGACCTGCATTGAAGAAATAAGGTCTCTTTTCACTTCAGTGACCACGAAGAGTCTGCCTGCTTGCCTTTACGGCACTATGTAACCCAAGTAAAAATAGAGTACATTTAATTTCCCAGTTCTCAGGGCCTGGTACTGAGTCATTTCTGCATGGTGGTGCACTGTAATTGTGTTGGTTCTCAAAAGAGATTTCAAGGAAGAGATCTTCAGCACTGTTAGGGCAAACAGTAGGGAAGGTTGGGAGAAGAATTTAGAAGTGGAAAATTTCACAGACCTGCTTGTGCATACTTGTAGACATGTAGGTATGTGGGAAGGTTGATTCCTTTTCTTTTCTTTTTTAAAGCTCTATCAGTATATATCAGATCTTGGAAAAAGTAGCCATGCTGGGTTAAGGTGTGTCACCTTGGATAAGTCCTAGAGTGGTTTCACAACCCAACCAACATGTGAGCTACCGTCTAGTACCATCACCAGCATAGCTCTTAAGGCTATCCTGGAAGATGTCCACCAAGGAAGGGCCAATTGTTCCCATTTTTACTGCTTTTAATGTCGAGAAGTTTCTCCAAATGTTCACCAAGATTTACTCTTCTTTAACTTGACTGCTTTGGATGTAGCCATGCTCTTTGTGGGAGCTGTCAAAAAATCAGCCCTTGCTACTGTCTGCATGAAGGTGACTTAAAGGATTTATGGGAAAGGCAGGTTCCGATGGAACTTGGAAGGGGAGAGAGGATATGCGTCTTCGGAATCATACATGATTGTGGGCAGGATGGGCGTTAAAATCTTCATCCAAGACCTGACTTATGGAAAACAGTATGCTGGCAATGCAGTACATTGGCAATGAGATGCAATGCACTATCTACAATATTCTATGCAACAAGAAAATAAAGACCAGCAAATGCATGTCAAAAAATTTATAACATATGATAAAATAATCCGAACATGAAACATTTCATGTGTGAGTTTCTTTTATCTTAGCATATAAAATCTTTATGATGCAATTTGCTGGTAATTATTTTGTTATGGAAATGTTACTAAAAGACCATTTTTAAGAATAAGATATGAGTGACCTTCTGTCCCTGAGTTTTGGAATCTTTAATTTCTAAGAATACAGTAATACAGGTCCATCACCAAGAATTCTTTAAAATGGTTAAAACTACATCATTCTCTTCCTCTTATTCTTTAAGTCTACCTTTGTCACAACAGAGAAATACAAGGAGGCTCTGAAATAAAAACGAAAGTTGAAACAAAGAAACTTAAGATTAACTAGATTTAAAAAAATAAAGAAGGAAAAAATTTCTACAGATGTGACAGTAGGGGAAATTGGTTTTGAGTGTGAAGACTCACGATGAAAAATTAATTATGGGTGGTGGATAGCGGAGAGTTGAAGCCCCTAATCCTTGTGCATTTTGACAAATAGCACTTTTGTGACAGCAATAAATTCTGGATGAATCTTTGCATCCCAAAAAAAGAAATATCTGTTTTGGGGAAACTGTGATTCCCTCCAACATGTGAAAACATCAAGATACCAATAAAATAATGATTTAATATTGCATTTCTGTGCATCTTAACCAGGGAGAAAACCCCACTGAATTCCATCTGGCTTACTTCTGAGTAAACATGCATAATATTGTACTATATGGGAATGTAAATCTTCCATTTCTTTCAGGCCCACATGCTGGAATAAAAAAAAAATCTAAAATTTTCTCTCCGCTAAACAAGATTATAAGAGTTTTTGTGCAATTCTGATGATTGTTGGTATTTTGGGACTTTTCTGCATAAATTATACAAAAGTTTGGGTTTGTTGCAGAAACCATTTTATTTTTCTCATAGTTTGTGTGCAAATTACAATTATTTTTGAGTGTGTATGAGTGTGTGTATGAGGGGAATATTGCTGGCACTATACAGTTGTGGCTCTGAACACACTTAGTAGGACAGGGGGCAACTGTGCAGGTGGTACAAACCAATTCCCCCCTCATGGGCTGTACTCATGCATCTTGGTATACCTGATGTGACATTGTGTCACTTCCTTTTGGGACCTCTATAAAGTGAAGTGTCTACCGTCAAGTCACCTGTCAATTTATGGTGTCCCCCATGAATTCTACGGAGTTTTCTTAGGCAAGGAGTCATCAGAGGTGGCATTGCCAGTTTCTTCCTCTGAAAGACAACCTGCATACAGCTGAAGAAACAAGTTTTGGCAGTGTCTGGAGTGCAAGAGGGCAAACTATGGCATTTACATAAAGTTTTAAACAATTTGTCATGGTTGCCAGGCGAAAAATCACCCCAAAATCACACCATTTTTTAAAAATGGGGCTGTTTTAGGGGTCTGGAGGGGCTTTTAGAGGTGACAAAAGTGGCTTTAGGGGGATGCACTGAATTTGTTTTGAATATGCATTCCTCTTAACATCTAATTTGACTCTGTGTTATAAGCAGCATCTTTTTTTTTTCTGAATGGACACTAAAAATATAACTTCTGCCATCTGTAGCTTCATTTCTACCCACTGCCATTATGTTACCCACAAGAGAAAAGACCTTTTCTGTTCCTGATCTAAAGGGAACTATCACAGTTTGGAGGAGAACTATATTCTGTTTAGTTGTTGTCGTGTGCTTTCAAGTTGTTTCCAACTTATGGTGACCCTAAGGTGAACCTATCACATGGTTTTCTGGAGCTGAAAGTGTCCTACAGGCCCAAGATCACTCAGTGGGTTTCCATGGCTGAGCGGAGAATTGGATCCTGGTTTCCAGGGTCATAGTCCAATGCTTAGACCACTACACCACACTGCTTCACACTTGTTTAGGGAGGGGTAGAGCTCTAATGCCTCACCAAGCTACAAACCCCCAGATTCCACAGGATGAAACCATGGTGGTTGAAGTGGAATCATAGCTAAGACCCTACATCTGTTACAACTCCCCTGTCATCACCATTGAGTAATAGCTTACCCCTCCCTACAGCCACTTCATTGCTTAAAGAAGTGTCTGGTCACGTCCCTATAGCTCGGCACTGACTGAGGACATCTTTCATCAAGATCTTCCGGAGTTCAGAGCTGATTATGTCATCAGTTGTGCCTGTTTATAGGTTCATAGCCAGATGCTATTCAATTACCAGCTTCTGCAATGGTTGGTATAATTATGTAGTGTGCTAGTGCGAATGGTCCCCTGGTCTCATTCAACAATTGTAAGACACACTCACATTTCATAGAATCGTAGGCCATTTCTGCACTATACTGTTATCGTTCTATTGTTCCACTTTCAACATCTTGTGGAGTTCTGGGATTTGTAGTTGACTAAGGCCAAAGAACTCTCTGACTGTGAATTTTAAATGCCCCTCCCTAAACTGCAAACCCCAGGATTCCATCGGATGTTGAAAGTGGAATAATAGTACTATAACAATGTAGTGCGGAAATGGCCATAGACTCATACCACCGAAAAAGACCACAAAGGCCATTGAGTCCAACCTCGTGCCATGCAGGAATATACCATCAAAGCATTCCCAACAGATGGCCATCCAGTCTCTGCTTAAAAACCTCCAAAGAAGGAGACTTCACCACACTTTGAGGCAGCATGTTCCACTGTCAATCTGCCCTTACCACAAGGAAGTTCTCTTTAATGTTTAGATGGAATCTCTTTTCCTGAAGTTTGAAGCCATGGCTCCATGTCCTAGTCTCTGAAGCAGCAGAAAATAAGTTTGCTCCATCTTCCACATGTCATCTCTTCAAATATTTAAACACAGCTATCATGTTCATTCTTAACTTTCTCTTCTCCACACTAAACACATTCGGCTCCCTATGTCATTCCTCACAGGGCATGGTCTTTTACTATTTGGGTCGCCCTCTTCTGAACACATTCCAGCTTGTCAATAACCTGCTTGAATTGTGGTGCCCAGAATTGGACTCAATATTCCAGATAGGGTCTGAGTAAAGCAAAATAGAGTGGCACTATTCTGTTTTGTTCTGTTTTAGAAGAAAGATGGAGAAGAAAGTCAAATGGGGCATTAAGAACTGTGATTTCCTCATTTCTCGGTTCTGAAATATCCATTTAAAATTAAAAGGAGATATTAAATGAGTGGAATACACAGCCTTACATACTGAGTTAATGTAGAGACCATGTAGTAGGAATCTCAGAGTATGTGAGAAAGACTAGAGCTTTCATAGAGCAGGCATTGGCAGAGGACTACGAACTGTTTTATATGAACTGCATATGGCCTCTTTCTTTGTAAATGTAGTAATAAAGGTTCATTGATTAAAAGAAATTGGCTCTATTGCTCATAATAGAATCTCATTGATTGAAAAGCATTGCCTGTAATGGTTTCTTCCACAGCAGCATCTGTTATGTATTAACCTTTCAGCCTTCAGAATCATGGGATATGAATTTCTTGCTCAAACTACTGGTCAGATGACCCATCCATGACATTTAATAAATTGCACTTCTTGCACATAGATTTAGGGTTTCATAAAAACAGGGAGAAAACAGATTAGGAAAACAGCACATTTTTCACAATGTCTGATACAGCTGAATCCTTTATGTTAAAAAACAAAAAAACTGGCAACGCCAGCAATGGCCATCTATTTCATTATCCTACCCAGCAAAATTTCAAGGGGGAAAAAAAATCACGTGATTCAAAAGCACAAACCATTACGGTAAAACATAAATGGATGATTTGCTTCAGTTGGAAATTGTGGAAAATTTGCCAGGTCTATAATTTGGACTTTGAGGAAATGATGTGGAGAGTTTCGGTTTTTGTATCTGCACAAATTCCATCATATACTATATGAGTTACAGTATATGCTGGAGTTTGTGCAGTTATATAATCTGGAATAATATGTATGCACACACTTGTCATGCCAACCACCACCTGAAATCAACCAAAGCACAGAGATTTCAAGCTTTAGGATAAGTATGGGAATTGTGAGGCTTTTGAGATGCTGGACTGCTGTTTCAGTTGGACCTAGCGAACTAGCCAATGGCAAGGGATTTGGGAACTGTAGTCCAAAAATATCTTAGAGGACTTGCTGATTCCCAGTGCTGTTCCATGAAGATTCTAATTACAGTAGTGTGAGGCAGTATGATGTACTATTACTCTGGCAGACCTAGGTTCAAATCTCAGCTCAGTCATGGAATCTCCCACCGGTTGACTTTAAGCAGGTCGCACCCTCTCAGCTTAAGAGGAAAGCAGTGGCGAATCCCGCAACCTGTGAACAAATCTTGCCAAAAAACCTCTGTGATAGTTTCACCTCAGTCACTATAAGTTGGACATCACTTGAAAGCGCACAACAATAACAAAAACCTAAGCAATGCTTGGAAATAACAATTCTTCCAAGAACACTGCTGCCATATTAAACTGGAGCTCACTGTACAGAATACAGTGATGTTATTGATATTATTCCATTTGCACCTCTTAACTATTTGCTTTTAGGCCTTTTTTCAAAATGCTAGTCTTGAACCTACCCCTAAACAATCAAAATAACCAAGAGATCTGAAGAAGATAATATTGCATTCTGTAAAAATATCCTCTTTTAGGAAAAACAAAACAAAACCTCATTATCTATTGAAGCTGAATGTTGGGAAATCCATAGAACCATACAGGCTGAAGTCATCCCAAAGGTAACCCAAATCCATCTTCCTGCCAATACAGAAAATCCACAACTAAAGACTGCCTGATAGATAGCCATTTAGGACATAGTTACTTATCACTTATCACAAGATGCAGTGATGGTGATTGAAGGCAATTAAACAAATTCATGGCAGATAAGGCTATCAGTGGCAATTAGGAATGGAGGCTATATATTACCTCCAGTATCAGAAGGAGTATGCCTCTGAACATCTGTTGTTGAAGAAGATATAGAGATAATTATGTCTTACCTGTAGGCTTCCTATAAGCATTTGGTTGACTGTTAGTGTAACAGAACACGAGATTAGATAGGCTTTTGGTCTAATCTAGAATCTCTCTTCTTACATTCTTAACAACAACATCAATATACCTACTTGTATTCTCTGGTCAGTACTGTCAGCAGATATGCAAGGATATTTTGTTCATGGTGCCATGAATTTGCTCTCAGATGCATTTCTTCCTCTTCTGCTTCTGTAATAGCAGTATAAACTTGGATCATGGTTATACAGGTAAGTTTTCCATACAGTCTTATGGATATTATTTGATCAGAGTTTGCATTGTATCCCCTGACTAATTTTACTATGTTATGCCTCACTATTAATGCCAGCATGTCTCTTTTTAAATTGTCATTTCCAAAATAAAACACTTTGTAATTATCTCATTAAAAACATCCCATACCAGTTCACTTTAGTTCTCTCAAACCAGGTATTCCCATATGTTCAGTGTCTTATTTTGCAGTCTGTAGCTTCCTCGAATCATGATTCTCACATTCCATATCCCTGTAATATGTGTTGTACAGGTTTGGACTTTTCTTTCACCTCTGATCATATTAGCAGCTCAATGTCCTTTCAGCATGTCTTGGACATCCCTGGTAGCTGGTTGAGTGCCTCTTCCATCACAATCTCTTGTTTCATTTTGGATTTTCTGATCATAGAATTTCCAAGGTAAGAGACATTCAGAAGGGTCTAGCAGAGCCTTCTTCTGTGTAGTATCAAAAAGAGTCAGTTAACCTACCACTGCCATTGTCTAATTAGAGATGCTCTCTGTCAGTGTCACACCTTACTATTGGTCCTGCACAGCAACAGAGTATCTCCACCATTGGAACTATCGGTTTTCTTTGGTGATGTAACCATTCCTTCTTGAACAAGATGGATGCATCTTAAGGTGGCATCTTCACTTTGACTGTTCTGCTTTGATTGACCCTCCTGACAGGATTACTCCCACACTCCCGCTTCTTGACACAAACAAATCCCCTCAACATGTTAAGGTGTGCACCTGAGACAGAGGAAACTGCCTGACCCTAAGCCAAATCATTAGCCCATCTAGATGGAGTACTGTCCACACTTTTCAGTAATTCATCTCCAGGGTTTTGAGCAGAGATGTTTCTTATCTGTTACTTGAGCCTTTAACTCAAGGTGTCTAGAAATGAACCTGGGGATATAACCTTTCCCAGTTTCACTTACCAGGAACCAGGGGGATAAGAAGAGGAGAAGAACCCAACTGGATCAAAGCAATTGCTTTATCTATTCCAGCATCTTTTCACCCATACTGGTCAACCAGCTGCCCCTGGGAAACCCACAAGCAAGACCTGAGCACCTTCTCCCACTGTTCCATCTCAGCAATTGGTATTCATAGACCTGATTCCTCTAATCCTGAAGATAACCTGTGGCTTTTATGAACTATGCTATATAGATTTGCTTATTTCCTTTTAGAGCCATCTCAGTTGATGGCCATGACTGTGATGAATCGTGAGTGGGGGGCTTAGCAATGGAGGCACCCTAGCAACCCAGAGGGTTCAAATTGATTAGCTGGTGCAAATGGAACCCCAGGCTAGCCAGAGGGAGGGGCTAGATGGGGGAGTGAGCAGCAGAAATTTAACTGAAAACTGAAAGTGTTGAGAGAGAGAGAACAGAGGTGAGAGTTGAGGTAGAGAGTTGAGTGTGGATGGTAAGAAGAGGGTGTGTTTGGATCTGAGAGAGAAAGAAGTGTTGTGTTGGTTTATGAATCTATACTTACAAAATATCTATTACTTTGACAGTGTGTTAAATAAAGATTTGTTTATATTTTTATAAAGAGCAATCTCAAGAGAGTGTCATTGCTCTGTATTGGGTTACACATGCTACCATCAGTACCACAGTCATTGGAGAAATAAATCACTGCTTGTCCTTATATCTGAAAAGAGTGAGGATTTAGGGAAAGCAGTAGAGGGAGATAACCTGGGAGTAGAAGCCAGTGGGGACAAAGAGTGAGAAGGGGCTGCATTCTCTAGAGAGGGAGAATAGGAGCAGACCTAAGTGTCATAGCACTCGCTTGATCCAGAGATCTCTCTGGCTGTTCAGACCTAGACACAAAGAGGTGTCAGGCTGGGCAGACCCCAGTTCTTGACAATTACCACTTCTGGTGACAAATTAGATTTTGCCTAAGGTGACGCACTCATGGATACAATGAATACAATAAATACAATACTTTCTATTTAAAAACAAACAAACAAACTAGTTACACAGGCAAGTGGCATACTTTCCAGCACCTATTTCGGCAAAGCTTTCAAAGGCTTGCAAAGAAAAAACAACAACAACTACAGATATGCTCATACACCTGAAGAAATCCTGTTATTTATGGAATTTTATATTTTCTGTGATCAGTGTACTAAGAGCAATCAAAGCTTCATGGCTAGAGGGATTAGGATCAGTTCTTTTCCACAGGGAGACTGCTAGATCATCTTTAGTCATACCACCAATTTCTGAGCTCCCACACAAGAGAGATGATGTTGTTATGACTGCCTCCGACAGTTTGGTCTTATTGTTTCCCTTGCCGTGTGTGACTTGAATGAATAAGTTGCAGGTATGAAGGTCTCATGGGGTTCAAGTGATCAGAGAAATGGGGAAAAACAGAAATGACTATAGTAATACACTTCTATGGGTTGAAAGAGAGCATACACCATGGTTTATTTCCTCAAGACAAGTGTGTATTATCAGGGGAAAATCCTGAGAGAATTCTAGGTTATGAAACTTTGTCCCCAGTTTATTAGTGCTTCCTGTTAGAATTTGACTCCTTTATTGCACCTCAGATCCCAAAACAGAATGTGAGGCTCATAGTTTGAAGAATATGCTGAACATTCCTTGCGTATATTGTTTTCGCCTGATTATTCTCAGACAATCACATTACCTGAAAGGATTAATAGCATATACCTGTGGCAGTTCTCCTTTGAGAATGGTCTGGCACTTTCTGCTTTAGTTTCCCTTTGATAGGTGTAATTTTAATAGGAAGTTATCCCAAAGAAGAATCTTAACATATAGGGAATATATAACTGTTTGCAGACCCCATTAGGAAATTGTCTGCACAAATATCAATCACTATCCAGCAACATGATCCAGAAACTATCAGTGATGGGGATGAAAGACAGAAGCTTACTCAACACCTAAGCACATAGGCCTTTCTGCAGCTTACCTTTTTGTGGTGGTGTCTGATGGCGATCCCAGGAAGGGAGTGCAACTGCAGCATTCCGCTCCTCATGGGATTGGCTCCCTGCAGAAGGGAGCATGATGGACATGCTTCTTCCTTCCACAGCGCAGCCGGGTACTTTCCCAGGCTGTGCTGGGGCAGGAAGCACTGCCAACTGTGGTGAGGGTATGAGAGAAAGCCTTCTCAGTGGCTACACTTTGGTTATGGAACTCCCTCCCAAAGGACCTTTGATTTGCCCCCTTTCAGCTGTCTTTTTACCAGTAGGCAAAGACCTTCCTCTTCAAGCAGGCCTTCCACCTTAAATGCTCAGGGTAGAGAGACATGCAATTAAGTGTGCTGTTTTTAATATGCAGTACATATTTCATGTGTTTTTAATTGTGTTTAAAGTTAATGTTGTAAATGTAATGTTTTAATTGAATGGATAGCTTAATGCTTTTTAAAACATTTGTACTCCGTACCATTTTAGCTTTTTTGGCCATTACTGTATGAAGTTGTCATTCTGACAGAGCAACAGGTTGTTCCCAGTCCAGGATCTGTCCTATTGCATGACCTCATCACTAACAGTTGCTTTCATCTTCCCATGCATTGCAAATCAGCCCTTTTTCATTGCCAGAAAAAGTCCGGTAATGGCCTTTTTCCCCACCACAATCCTTTCAGCTGGCTGAGTATGGTTTCTTAATAGCACCTGTTATAGTGCTTCCTGTCATCATCTATCCAGGTGTGGGTGGGGTGTGGGCGTGCCCAGGTTGTCCCTCCCTCAACTATTCCCATGGCATGGCAAGTTTGAAATCTATCACCTCTCCATGTTTATTTTAAGCTTAAATCAGTGGTTCCCAAAGTTTAGTCCTTCAGAGGTTTCAGTCTTCAGCCTCCAGAAATCCTTATTGTTGGCCAAATTGTTTGAGTTTTCCGGGAACTGAAGTCTCAAACACCTGGAGAACCAAAGTTTTGGAATGACTGGCCTCAATGGTTTAAGAGAGCCAGTGTGGTATATTGGTTTGAATGTTGGACTATGACTCTGGAGAAAGATTTGGAATCGCCGCTCAGCCATGGAAACCAACTGGGTGACTTCTGGCAAGTCACACTCTGTTACCCTCAGCTTATCATTTAAAGAAGCTAGGTTGGTAGGTATCCGAGACAGACCCTATTCAGTAGCAACACACTGTCTGTAGAACTCCTTTCTAAGCAAATAAGATTATCTCCTTCCTTATTTTGCTTTAGATGAGAAAAAAAAATCCTGTTTGATTCTGTTGGGCTTCTAACACTGTCTAATTATTTGTCATTCTTTAATTTTAATTTTAATGCCACTCTGAAATTGTTTTGTACGGGAGGGGGTGCCTATATTTCTCTTGTTACTCATCTTTTTAATCATGTTTTTATTACACACGACTTCAAACACCTGGGAGAAAAGACAGCATGATTTATAAATTGAATAAGTAAATAAAGAATAAACAGCAGTATTTCTATGCAGGCCTCTGGTTTTCTTCTCACTGGAAAGATATGTAGAGTAGCCATAGATTAAAAAGGTGGGGGTGGGGGCAAAGGCATTAATTTGGCCCTGCACCCTTACTGGATACTTACAGTTGAAGGGAGAGACGATGACCATTTCTGCACTACACTGTTATAGTGCTATTATTCCACTTTCAACATCCAATGGAATCCTGGGGTTTACAGTTTAGGGAGGGGCAATTAGAATTCTCAGCCAGAGAGCTCTTTGGCCACAGTAAAGCCCAGATTTCCACAGGATGTTGAATGTGGAATAATAGCACTATAACAGTGCATGTAGAAACAGCCTATCTCTGGTGGCCTCATCAAGATATAGGTCAGAGATATCCTGGCACTAAAGTGCAGTGAGATTTAAACATGTGTGCCCACAAGCTGCATTTTTTCCACCCATGTATTGAATAGTTTGCCCAATAGTGGGAGCAACAGGGAAGGGGTTGAAACCAATAGTGAGCATTCACAGGCATCACTTGGGTGAAAGTGGTATCTCCAGATTTGCTCCTCAGGTTGCAGGGACCAGGGACGGGGAAAAAGATTACTTTTGAAGGCGGGTTATAAAACTTTCCCCACCCCTCCAAATAATGAGTCTTTGAGAGGAATATTCTCAAGGAAGGCCTTCTTTATGCAGGTTGGCCAAGAGAAGACTATATGTGCTCATACCCCTCACCTGTACTGATTTGGCAGGTACAGTCCCAATTGATTTAACAATATGCCACTTGTTCATCTGCTTTTAAATGTCCCAGATTCTTTCTCATTCTCCCACTTTCCTGCTTTGTCCCTGATTTACTTTGTCTGCTGCAAACTGAGTTCAAAATGCAGAAGTAATTTGTGCTCAATGAACTCAGCAGGGAGAGAGGAGAAGAAATGGCAGAATCTTGCTCTTCCCAGTAGGATCAGGCAAAAGCAAACTGCTGCAGCTGCTCCCAGCATGTTTTATTTCCTTCTTATTAACTTTTGTCATCTTAACCATGCTCTGATGTTGTAGGACATATAGGTTGCTGTTTTCATCTGTGAAATGTTGAAACATATATGTGCTATGGCTTGTCACTGGGGCTTTGGTGACTTACCCATAGTCAGCTGAAGAGGAGAGGCTGTGATGAACCCTCTGCATTTATAGGAGTCTAAACTATGCTAGTTCCTTTGCCAATCCCACTGTAAGTAGTTGGCCCTTTCTGCACCTTACCTTACCGTGTCGCCCTATGGTTGCAATCCCAGCAGTGCCTCTGCCTGGAAAGGAGCACAAAGGGAACACTCCCCTCCAGAAAAGGGAGGAAAGTTTTGGATAGTGAGATTTTAGGGTGAATTGGGTGATATTTATGAATCCAGAAGAGCAGCGAAGAAGTAGTGATGTGGTTTAGGTGCAAGTCTAAGGAGAGTACACAATCAGGAATTGGAACAGCAGAGTGATGACCAGCAACCTGTGTACTGCAAGTTGACTGGCCACAAATAGGAGTTTATATACTCTATTTCTGCCTGGAATGCATTGTTTACTGGGAGAGTAAACAATGGAGTCCAGAGAGTGGACAATGAGTTCCAGAATGAGCTAATAGCCTTAGTGTTAGGTGACAAAGAGCTAATCGTAGTCCTGATACCTCTGTAATTGTCAGAGAGGTGTGGGAACAAAAGGCAAACTTGCTTGGCCACAGGGAGAGGAGTTAAGATTATCAGCTATGCTGTTGGAATCTCCAGGACGCTATTGTCTCTTAAAGGTTAGGTCATCAGAGGCTAACTGTAAGTCCGTCCTTGCTGGAGTTTCCTGGTGATTTTCTGACTATGACCTGGCTGTGCCTTGAGGTCTTTCTTGACCTTATGCACGTGTGTGGCCAACTTTTCCCTCTTGGTCAGCCTGGCCATGCAGTCATAGCAGGGCATATTTTATATTTATGCCAATTGATATATTCTGCCAATTAAATCATATTTTGCCAATTAAATCATACCAAAGAGTTGGGGTATACAGCCTACTAACAATTCTGGCTGAGACTTCCAAACAACCTTGCCCAAACTGCAAATCCCAGTATTCCATAGGATGGAACCATGGTGATTAAAGTGCTATAACTGTGTAGTATAATAGGGCCTTTAAACAGGGAATGGTCAAGTGGTTCTTGAGTCCATCCTTGGATCTACCACTTAAAATGGCACTGATGACCTTTTCCCATTGATGGGGCCAGAGTGGACATTTGAAGAAAGAGGGGGAAAGTCAAGTTGAATCATTCCTCTTGGCCTAAGAGAAACAACCAACAGCCCATCATCTATCTTTAGCCTGGAAACAAAATGTATACATATCAAATTATTTGCAGCTAGAGAACACACTTCTGAGAAAAGAAGAATGCAGATTATTTCTTTTTATTATTGCTGTTATTCAGCACCGCCACAGGTAAAGATGAATCAGATAATGCCTAGAATTGTTGTTCATTGATGGGAAACTATTTTTTCTAATGGAGCCCAGCAGACATTCTCATCTTTGTCAGTCAGTCATAAATCCTTCATGTCCCCCTCTGCCCAGATGTTTAATCTTCATTTGTAACATTGGTTGTATCTATGACACCCATAGATCCTTTCAAGGTGAGAATTGCTTCCAGGTTTCCTGTGAGTAATGCCTGTTGATCTGGAGAAAGAAATATGGTTTAGGCTCCTTTTACATTATTATGTTTGTCAAAGTTTGTTTTTGCCAGTTCCCTCACACAGTTTTTATAGAACGGAGAATTCAGGAGACTTTGGTATACATGGATAGGAGGCAAATTCTTTCCTTACAATGAAAGTTCCTTCTCCGAGCTGAATCAAGAAAAAAATCTTCCCGTTAGGAAGTGTGATGATTAATCAATTTCCCTTTTGTCCTGCTTGTGCCACTTGCAGAGTTTGGAAACGTTACTTTTGGGCCACAGCTCTCAGAATTCTGCATGACCACAGCGGGATCCTGGGAAGTGAAGTCCAAAAGAAAAACGTCCATACTCTGGCTATTTGCATATCTAAAACATTCACTGACTTTATAACTTCTTCAGTGTTATGTGTAGCCCTTGAATCAGAGAAGGAGAAAAGCAGCATCTCAGTAGCACATGATTTGTATGTGGAAGGTTCTTGGTACAAAGAATAATAGAATCAGAGAGTTGGAAGAGACCACAACAGCCATTGAATCCAACCCCCTGCCCTGCAGGAACAAACATTCAAAGCACCCCCCACAAATGGCCATCCAGCCTCTGTTTAAAAACCTTCAAAGAAGGTGACTCCACCACATTCTGAGGCAGCATATTCCACTGCTCTTATCATCAGGAAGTTCTTTCTGATGTTTAGCTTGAATCCGTTCCTCCATGTCCTAGTCTCTGGAGCAGCAGAAAACAAGCTTGCCCCATCTTCAACATGTCATCCCTTCGAATATTTAAACATGGCTGTCATGTCACTACTTCACCTTCTTTCATCAGGCTTCAATCCATGTTATCTTCAGCTATCTTTCTTGACCTTCCCTTCAGCATACCTAACACATGGAAACTTTCCTCAGGCCCTACACTATGGTTAGGCCTTGTGAAAGACTCACAGCCAGCCTTTTTTCTTTGGCTCTGCACCAATGCTGCAAGGCCTTTTATAACAAGCACGCCACCAGTCACACTGCTAGTCATCCTCCCCCTTGTTCCAAATACCTCAATGGACCCACATGCATGACTATGCATCTCTGTTGTGCCAATCCAAATTCTGGATGAGTCACCCGGTGTGTGTTGTACCCAATGAAAGACCACACCAGGGTGGAGAAGCAACAAGTGTTTATTTCACTGCACAGGAAAAGATGCATGAAGGTTTTTCCCCAAATCAAGCAATACCAGTCAGCCAGTGAATACGATCAGCAGAAGGAAATTACCAGAATCATGGGCCCTTTTCACATGTGTGTGTGTGTGGGGAAACGGTGTAGAGTGATCTCCCACAGAGGTCGTCTACACCGTAGAGTGGACTGGCGTGGACTACTTTTAGTAGTTTCACACCAGAATCCGCTCAGGAGCGGCCGGAACTAGCCGGGCTGCATGTTTTTTAAAACCTCTTTTTCGAGGTTTTTAAAAAGCACGGAGCGCGCAGCCCTAGCCCCTCCGCCGCCCGGCTCTAAAGTGAATCTGCAGGCGCGCGCAAGTGTGTGCCTGCAGATCTGCCGGGGGCGGGCTTCCGGCTGGCGAGCTTCTCTGGTTGGTGGAGAGCCTCCGCCAACCGGAAGCTGCCATCTGCGACGCCGGAGGAGTGTGGAGCAGCGAGCTCACGCTGCTCCATGCGGCGACGGACTTACTCGGCTGGAGGTAAGCTCTGTTTTAGCCTGTTTTTGCCCGTTTCCCCCCCGACATGTGAAAAGGGCCATGGTTACATCATCATTAACAGATCACATAACACATGCACAGGCACCATCATTCCGTAATACAGTTCTTCCACATTCATGGTTTTGACCTTCGTGAATTTGATTAGTCGCAAGGTGCCCCCTTGCTTCCCCCCACCATTTTACCCTCCCATTCTCTGGCCTTTGCCGAGGTATGCCGCCTTCCTTCTCTTAAAAACACAAGTGAATAGGAGGAGGAAAGGTTCATCATCTGGGCAATTGCTCGGAAAAAAGGCAGCATACACAGGTGATGGCAGGAAAATGAAGGGAGTGGAGGTGTTTCGCCCTCGATTCACTTGCCTTTTGCCCAGGAGGGTGCACAGAAAGAAGGCAACAGGCAAAAGAATGCAGGAGGCAGGGGCATATGTCCATTCTCTGCCCATGGGGCTGCCCCTTCCCATTTTGCCCAGCAGTTACGTAGGGACAGGGGGGCCATGGAGGTGGTGGCAATTTTGGGGCGGTTGTTGTGGCTCCTTTCTTGCCCTCCTCCATGTGCCGTAGCCCCACTCCCAGGCATCATAGCCACACCCCTGCACACCATAGCCATAGCCTCATGTACCATAGCCCCACCCCGTGTGCCGTAGCCCTACCCCTGTGCGCCGTAGCCGCACCCCATGCACTGTAGCCACACTCCCACATGATATAGCCACACCCCCACCCCTCCGCCTGCTCCCTGTTCACACACTCCAAGCTCTGCCATTGTTGCCCAGGTGTGGAGAAGGAAGGCACACCTGCCCAGGCAAAAATCAAGGGAATGGGATGGGGAGTGCTCACTCAAATGGGGGGAGTTATTCACTTGTTTTTCTTTCACAAGGGTTCTGCACCCTGGACCCTCGCAAATGTCAAGGGGCCACTGTACTCGGGGGGGGGGTTACAAGTCTGCTACTCTGGGTGTGATTTTTAGCATACTAATGTGTATCTTCTGTAACCCTGGGGCTCTGTCGTTGACACTCCTATGTAACCTCATCTCTAGGAATACGGCCCATTCCTTATCATCTCTTTCCAGCCCTCTCCTCTCATTCCTGGCTTTTTGGTGCCCCAGTGTTGGACAGACACAACGGGTGCACCTTTTCACCACGCAGTGAGGCCTGTTGCCAGCTGAGAACAGATAGAGATGGCTCTGATGTCCCAGGTTTTAAAGAACACTCACATGCAAATAACAAACGTTCTCCTTCTTCAGTGTGATTTGTCTTTCCACCTGGAGATCTGGGGAAGCACAGCAATTCCCTGAGTCTTCCACTGGCATCCTCAAACGTGGCAACCATAGCCATCAATGGGGTTGGTGGCAACAATGAGAAGAAGGCAATGAAGACACTTTTTCTGCCTCAGGGCTGCTGCGGTTCCCAGAGACTGTTTCCAGTTCCCAGAGGTTGAACTCCCAGAGTTCAGAGACTATGGGCTGACGGTATCAGAGAGCTATATGATACAGTACAAAGAATACAGGAAATTAAGGCCTGCAGACACCTCTCAGCCTGTGGGTTCCCCACTCCATGAGTAAACAGGACTGACCTAGATGAATGAATTGTTTAACTAATCATGAAGGCTGGCATCAAATGCCTCTTATCTGTTTGCACTTCATTCAGGCATTTACCTCATAGAGACGGGAAGGATGTTCTCTATTGCCTATTTCCTAGTTTAAAAAAGTGGGTTTCCCAATATTTAGGAGACCGTGTTGGGAAGAATAATAGAGCAGTGAGATTTTCACAGTTTTGAGCATTCCAAATTGTTCTGGAGGATTTTTCTGTACGGAAGAACACGTGGTTTTTCAGGCAAAACAACTGCACAAGAAACATCTTCTTCCTCCATAAGAAATGTGTTTCTCTTTGAATCTGTCCCCTAAAATGCCTTTTTCTATGAAGACAAACCCTTGGAACACTTTGGGATGCTCAAATGCAGGAACAAAAATGAGCAAAAATACTTTTTTAAAAATGCCACAAAGGGGAAAAAACTACAGTAATTTTTCCTCCATGTACGCAAGAACGAAATACACCATTTCCACACTAGACTGTTATAGTGTTATTATTCCACTTTCAATATCCTATGGAATCCTGGGGTTTGCAGTTTAGGGAGGGGCTCTTGAGGAAAAGTTCACATCTTTCAGAGAAAAAAAAAGGGTTCATAAAATATTGAGGAGGGTGCCATGACAAGACAGGGCCAGCCCTGGCATTAGACAGAGTGAGACAGCTGCCTTGGTCAGCAGTCGTAGGGTGTCATGACAACCAAGCAAACTGCTAATTATTTAATCTCTTGTATTTTTTTTTTCCTGCCAGCAACAGAGAGAAGAACAGTTTTGTGCTGTTTCAGATAGCAAAATGTCTTGTGCCAGATTTATGAAGAAACCCTTGTCTCTCCAGCTGTGTGAAGTAGTATGATGTGAGAGTTCCAAAGATGAGATGGAAGACAGAAAGAACCACTCTGACATGGTGTACGCAGAGTGGAAGGCAATACAGAAGGTCTCCCATAACCACAGGGCTGGTATCCACAGTTTCACTTACCACGATCCACTCAAGGTCCATGGCTGCGGTGGCTGCTTGCTGAGGTCCTTGCTCTGTGCAGCCAGCCAAGAGAGGAGGGGTGAGTTATAGCTGGACTTCCTGAACCTCTGTCGGCCAAGGAAGAAGCAGGTGCTCCTTCCTCAACTGAGAGGCCCAGCACAGCTCCCCTCCACATGTCTTTCTCAGCTGAAGAAGGAGACAGTGGTTCCTTCCTTGGTGGAGAAAAGCACACGAAGCCTGGCACATTATCCATGTTTTTCTCCACCCATGTCAAGTGGGAGATATGGAGAACCTACTGCATTTCATTCCACAAAGCTAGTTTTGTTGCAATCAAAACTTAAGACTGTAATTGTTGGAAAATTCAGGCATTCTCTCTCCCCAATTCTTGTTCTAGGGCAAATGGAGCTTAGCTAGCATAGAGGTTCTTTTTCTTTTGCATGTCAAAGTCCTTTGCCTTCTCACTTAAAGCTTCACTCTTGCTCTTTGTTATTTAAATGCATGGCTATGGTATCTAAGGCCCTTTTTGCATCTTACCTGGTGCTGCTGGTGTCACGTGGGGATCATGCAAAAAGCCTTGTCCAGGAGGCACTTGCATCCCCTCCTGCTTCCTCTCTGCACCAGCTCCGTGCTGGCTGGAAGAAAGCGATATGTCTACTGGGGACATGAGAAAAAGCCTTCCTGGTGGCTGCTCCTACATTATGGAACTCCTTTCCTATAGAGACCAGAATGGCTCCGTCCTTGTTTGTTCTTCCTTTAGCAGGCTATTTTTTTCTTTATTCCAACAGGTGTTGGGGATCTGGCTCTTTATAAATAAGGGGTTTTAATAGGATGCTGTATTGCTTGGTGTAAAATGCAAGCAGAAAAAACCACTGCCCGTCAGTGCTGAGTATGAAAGGTGCACCCAAGCCTTGCACTCAAGGCCTGCCCAGCCTGATACCGCTTTGTGATCAGAACTGAACAGCCAGGGAGATCTCTGAATCAAGCCAGGGCCAGGACAGACGGGTCCGCCTCAGTTCTCCCTTTCTGAGAACGCAGTCCCTTCCTTACTCTTGTCCCCCCTTGCTTCTTCCTTTCAGGACTCTCCCCCTTTACTGCCTTCCCTAAATCTGCCCTTCTCCCAGATGTAAGGACCAGCAGTGATTTATATTTTCCAGGACTGTGGTACTGTTGGCACTAAGGTCAAGATGATATTATTGGTAGTGTGTATATTCCAGGATTCAAAATAAGACTCTGTGACACTGTTTTAAGGAACACAGAACTTCAAGCATTTATTGTAAAACTGTTGCTTTAAATGTGTTTTGTGTCTAAATGTTTATAAACAGCACATCATTCTTCTCTTTCTCTCTCTCTCTTTCAATTCATTCACTATCTCTCGTACACCCAATTTCTCAGTTCTCTCTCTGACAGAGCTCTTCAAACCTCCAACCTTCCCCAAACACACCACAAATCACACTCCTCTTCAAACACACACCAGACAGTTAAAATCTGTTATTTTCCTCTTTCCACCAGCCCCTCCCGTGGGCTATCCAAGGTTCCATTTCACCAGCCGATCAGCTTAAACAATCTCAGTTGCCAAGGAGGCTCTGTTGTCAAGACCCCCTCCCATCGGGTTTGTCACACTTGGCAACAGCTTTTTAAATTTTTTAATTGTAAGTTTTAAATTCCGTTTAATGTTAGTGACAGTTTAATCTGATTTTCATAATAGCTTTGTGTATGTTTTTATCTAGATTGGTTTAGTTTATAAGCCATCTTGACTTCCATTTCTGAAGGAGAAAGTGGGACATAAGTAAAGATGCTATTATTACTACTACTATTATTAGTACTACTAGACTACTACTATTGTTGATATTATTATGCCAACAACAAAAACAACTACTACTACTATTACCAACAACAAGAGCAACTACTATTACCAACAATAAAAAAAACCAACCCAACCCGATTAAATATCTCATGATTGCCA
The DNA here is from genome assembly GCA_030412105.1 of Cyclura pinguis. Taxonomy (NCBI): domain Eukaryota; kingdom Metazoa; phylum Chordata; class Lepidosauria; order Squamata; family Iguanidae; genus Cyclura; species Cyclura pinguis. The sequence continues at coordinate 123,548,275 of CM059604.1, read as the reverse complement.
AAGGACTGGCTCTTGACAAGGTACCAGAAAATAATATGCCATTAAGAACTGCTTTGTCTGTACAGAAAGATTCTCAATTCCATCTTCATATTCTTTTCTCCCCATCTCCATTGGGATAATTTATGGCTTCAGACAAACTGTCTGATTTGCAGTTTGTTTACTACTTAAACATCACTTCAGAAGGCAATTAATAAGCAAAGATGAATACCAGACTAAAAGAATTATTTGTCACTTCATTATTAATAAAATAAACAGAAAACTGTATAGATTTCATAACGACTTTCCGGGGTTCATAAATCATTTCTGGGAGCTAACTTGACTGTGCAACTAAGTCTCCTGCCCCCACCCCCCCTACGATATTTATGCTAAATGTAAAATTAATTGGTAAGCTTGGGTAGATATAAATAACACTCAGTTCTCGCATTCTTAAGATTTTTATTTACTGCTCATGCTGGAAGAGCATGTATCATCAACTGACTAGACTTTAAAATGCACTAATAACATTTACTAGAGTTATGAGAGTGAAAATTGGAGGTCAGATTCCCAAGTGCTGTAAATTATAAAGGATTTTTTTTAGTGACTGAGGGTGTTTTAAAACTTCACACCAGAGGCCCAGTCATGAAATCCTGAATATTGCAGAATTTGAGCTAATTGGCTCATTGAGGCTCCTCAATGGCCTGAGAGTATTTTTTTAAAATTTTTCCCTCATTCTTCCTAGGTGTTTATGTCTCACACATATATGAGAGGGAGGCAGATGCTGTTCATTGGGATCATCAATGTGTGTTCATCCAAACTGGTAGATGTGTTGTACTGCATCCAAGATGACATGCATTAGTAAGCAAAGACTCGAAAAGAGTTAAAGGGTAACCTGCTGGGCATCCTCTCTTTCACATACAACTCTATGGGCCTTTCCACACTACACTGTTATAGTGCTATTATTCCACCTTCAACATCTGATGGAATCTTGGAATTTGCAGTTTAGGGAGGAGCATTTAGAATTCTCAGCCAGGGAGCTCTTTGGCCTCAGTAAACTACAAACCTCAGAATTCCACAGGATGTTCAAAATGGAATAATAGCACTATTAGGATTAGGACCCTAGGATCGTCAACGCAGGGGAAGAGATGAATTGTACCCTGCTAGGACTTGTTTATAGTTACATTTGCTCTTATAATGACGTTCCTTTCCACACTAGAGTGTTGACTGTGGAACAAGAGTCCAGATCTCCTTTTAGAAGAAGGGGCAGAAGAACACACATGCACATACTGTGGGGTTGGTTAGCCACATTTTGAAACATGTGAGGCATAACCCATCTGTAAGACAAGAAAACCCAGAGTCTGAAATTACCTAACAATACCAGTATTTCCCTGTGGTCCCATATCCCTACTGTTATCTTTCCCACTGTCAATTTCAGATTTCATCATCCTGTTATTTTCTGTTCATGGAATTCAGTGAAGTAACATATAGTTTGATGGCACTGCAAATAATGATCTTCCTCCTCCTCCTCCTCCTCCTCCTCCTCCTCCTCCTCCTCCTCCTCTTCCTCCTTTTCCTTCTTCTCCAAGGTTATACTTCATGTGGGAAGCCCACATAAGCATGGAATGCTACCTACTTCTGAAATTATCCCTCCAAGTGATGGAGAGCAATAGAATGGCTACAGGGAAGGAGATGGAACTAGTGTGCTTATCCTTATTCTTTCCTTTACTGTGCTGATTTACTGAAAAACATAACTAAAAAAACTGCATTTCACAAATAGTGTGGAAAGAAAGAAATGCTGCATGATTCTTCTGGGCTTTAGTGGAAGATGTTTTTCCCCCCATATAAGGCCAACTACAGAAAACCAGACCCCATCACTTCTGCTTCGCCACATCATAATTTACTGAAAAAATGTCAAGGGGATTTTTTATTTATTTTTCTTGATACATTACATTGGCTGGGATAGCAAAAATCAGTTGCTTTGTTGGGCCTTTTTTTTTTTTTTTCAAATCCCGGTTACTTTTTAAAAGACAAAACAGTGCATGACCAGCAGCCAAAATCTGGAGATGCTGTTTTTAAGGCCCAGTGGTGTAGAGTGCCTACCTTGCAGGGTCAGTTCTGTGTGGACGCTTCAACAAAGAGTGACTAAGGAAGTGACTGACACAGAAGGGGTAAAGCTGCACTTCAGTATACATTTACCTAGGAGCAGACATGCACAGCAATGCACTGTAAGGCCTAGATCCCACAGGACACTGGCAGAGCATAAATGTCCACCAGCAGGGGGTGAAATCTGCTCCTTCTTCTATTGATATGCACATTCTGGGCACACATCCATCTGCCACCCATGTGGGTACACCTTGGTGCCACCTAACTGTCCATCTGCAACCAAACAAGAAGGAAAAATTTCCTTCTGCAGACAGAGCAAAATCTTCTGCGTCATCCTTGGGTGTACAAAGGCAGCTGGATGGTGTTCGGGTGCATTCCCTCCCCCAGTCAATCAGTGGCTGGCAGGTAGGGGCTGAACTTCACTCAAATGCTCTTGTGGACCTGGAGCTAAAGTGTTATACAAGGAGATCCTGGATACCTCCTTCCACAATGCCAAAAAAAAAAAAAAATCCCAAAAACCTTACACCAGAGTAACTAAGGGTAAATCAGCAGTAGAATTCTGGCCTAAGTTCACGTAGTAAATGCACAACAGAGGTGATATTTAAACATGAATTCAGCTGCTATGCCACACCAGCTTCCCATGACTTTCCCCATTTCTGCACAATGATGGTCTCCTGTGTCATCCTGTTGCAATCCTAGCAGCCCCTTTGTTGTGATGGGAGTGTGACAGGAACACTCCCCTCTGTACTCGGCCAGCTGCCTGCAGAAAGGAGCATGAGGGACATACTTCTTCTGCACTGCAGCCAGCCTTCTTCCCATTCTGCAGTGGGGAAGGAAGTACGTGATTGTACTTGCTGCTCTTCTGCAAGGTAGGTAAGTACAGCAGTGTCACACAATTGTGTGAATATCCCCCAATGGTGACGCACGGGGACAGGATGGCAGTGGGACCATGACGACCTGCAGACTGCTGCCATCTTGTCCCCATAGCAGGACTGTGATGCCACAAGGAAATGGCCTTTATTAATTACACTCCCTCTGAAGTTAGCCAGACTGTAACTTGTGTCTTTAAAAAGCTCATACTGCAAGTAACATGATATTTTTTTTTAAAAAAAGTACTATCCTATTTCTATGGAAAAGCATTATAATTGTTTGAATGCCAGCCTTTTGCCATGCACTTTCCAGGACTGTAATCATTCTTACAGATTCCTTTCCCACATGCCTTTTTGGAAGGACAGAATCTTATGATATATGAATCCGTATAAAGAAAAAAAATCCCAGTAGCCTGAGCTTTCATGGTTTAGTTTGACTGACTTCATACTTGCCTTGCTTGAGGTTAGTTTGCTGTGAAAATAGAAATCCCAGTCTGCAGCATTTGCAAAAGAAGGCTTTAGGGAAGAGGAGGAGGGGAACGGCATTAGCCTTGTTAGAAGGAAACCGTTTGTGAGATGTGCTTTGTAAGAGCAGAGTCTGGAATGGCTTAAAGGTAAGGTGCAGAAGGTCTTCTAGGAAGTTCAAATAAATCATAACTAACTAGCAAGAAAACAGCTCACTTTGACTCCAGCTCCTGCAAAATGGAGAAGTTATTTCGTTTTCTAGCAGGCACTGAAAAATACCCATGATTCAAGGGTGAGCAACTGCTGGCTCTCTGGAAGTTGTTGGACTGGCTCTCCAATCAGTCCTTGCCAGTATAACCAATGGTGACAGAAAATGGGATTTGCAGTTGGACAATACCTGGACGGCAACAGTTGTCTGCATCCTAATACAGGGAAGATAGACCCATGTGCCTTATGGTACAGAGTCTTTGAAAGGCTGAGTATAGCTCTCTCTGCATGCATTTTTGGTTTGATTGTCTTGCCAGTCCAAGCCCAATTTACAAGGTAAGATTCATAAGGAGGAAGAGCTGCTGGCACTTTTCAATTACCCATCCGTGGTTGGTACCTGGACAAGGGACTGAGCAAGCCCACATATCACTGGTCACTCCCCAATATAGGAATAGCATGTGTATTTCTATACTACTTATCAGCTAAGTGCTCTCTAAGCAGTTTACAATGTGTTAGCTAATTGCCCCCAACAAGCTAAGTACTCATTTTACCAACTGCAGAAGGATAGAAGGCTGAGTCAACCTGGAGCCCGGCAGGATCAAACTCAGAACCTTGTGGCTGCAGTACTGGCATTTAACCACTGCGCCACCAGGGGTCTATGGTGAGATACATGGGCTGTGATGGAAAAGCATGGTAGTAGGGTTTACGTGGCTTGCCCAGTCATCAGGAGGAGGTCAGGGAGGACCTCCAGTGTCAAAAATATTCCACATGGGAGAGGACCCCGCCGCTGGACAGGGGGTTGTACATTGTTGGACAAAGAATGGCCCAAGTTTTACCCGTCATTTGTGTCTTGCCTCTTTATTCCTGGGTGGGTATGAAAAAGGTTACAAATTAACAGAAAGGAGGCTTTATTTCTGAACTGCTCTAGGGTCCCCGATCACCTTTGTTCTTTAGCATGCAGACATGCATATTTGCAGTTGAAACACACTGCTAGATGTAGGTTCTGTGAATGTTCTTCATCCCCACCTCAAGGGATAACCTTCAATAACCATGCAAAGTGTCAGAAAATAATGTAACTTAGTAACATCAATCCATGGCACACCTATTTTATCTCATATCATAAAATGAGCTGTTCAAATAACGTGAAAGGTAGCTGTTAAAACTAGGCTTAGAGAAGTGGCAGCTAGGATACAGAGTTGAGATGATGATTTGCTTATGTAAAGCAGCCCCCAGAATGGCCAGTAGTTGGACAAAATTCTATAAATGTCTTCAAGAAAAATGTCTCACCACAGTCCCTGTAATTTCCTGCAGGATGTGCACATATTTTCATAGGGGTTTTTTTTGGTGAACTTGCTGCTTCTCAGTGCATGTTTTATATAGCTTTTGCCTTGAAACTCCCTTGTTTCAATCCTCTAAAACTATCAAGGAGGACTCCACCTGCTTTATTGTTCTCGTAAATTCCTAGAAAACTGGTAGCTAAATCCAATTTGTGTCATTCGGACTCTCTTTGCCGGCTAAACTAAATCTCCTGCTGCATATCCCAAAATGTAGAATCCTATTGACACCAAAATAACCACCACTGTATTTTATTCTGTGGTCATGATGCGTGCCTTCTGGTTGTTCTATTTCAGAACAATTTTTATGTTCTGGCCAACATGTGACCCCAACAAAATTGTAGCTGGGCAAGGCTACTAGGTCCTTATAATGACCTGGAAGCCCTGGCAGCTAGGAATGATGTCATCTAGATCTATGCATACAAATATGTCCTCTAGGTTATTGTGGAGGTAGGAAAAAAAGAAAAACAGGGGGAGACAGAAAGGCAGGGCTAACAATTTGGGGAGCTCTGTAACTGATCACCATCTGCAGAAGTAAGAGAGCTTCTCTGAGATTTGAATGACAGAATGAATTGCAATCTTCTATTGCTTACCAAAGCTGCAGTCTTTCCAAGGCAGCTAATGCTTGATATGAAGGAGTGGAACTGCAGAAGCATTCAAATCATCTGCCTCCATCTATACGAGGAATGGAGATGGCTTCCTGGGTCAACTTCTTGGGTCCACCTACTGCCCGAAGGTGAGTCTACTACTTTGAACCCTACTTTGAACCCTGCCCCTTCGTCCCCACAGATCCTGCTCTGATGTCATGAAGGTTCCAATTGCTCTGTGCCTGTCTGTCTGGGGCTGCATTCTAAATCTCTAAAAGGGGGCAGCAAAAAAGGGGGCAGTCTCTCTGGGGCTGCATTCTAAATCTCTAAAAGGGGGCAGCAAAAAAAAAGGGGGGCAGCAAAAAAGGGGGCAGCAAAAATTCTAAAAGGGGACAGCATTCTAAATCTCCCTAAATATTCACATGTTTCTCCCCTCCTCCCCGATCCCTTCACTGGCTACCAGTTTGGGTCAAGTGGAGTTAGTAAGTGTTTCAGAGTCTTAGACCAGGCCTTATTCTTACTAGTCATCTTGCTTTATTTATTTGATTTGATTTATATCTATTTGATTTATATATGGGCCCCCAACATGAGACCCATGCCAGCTTCTGCCTCCTTGACTCCAAAATAGTGCCTCTGTGACTTGCAGGTGTGAAGAGCACTAATTTGACACACAATGTGCCTATAACGCTAACTTTTTGTATGATTCTTGAGCATTGCTATATCAGGAAACAATGGTTTAGGGTTAAGGCAGGGGTGTCAAACTCAATTTCATCTTGGGTCACATCAGCATTATGGTTGCCCTCCGAGGGCCAGTTGTATCTGTAAGACTATATAAATGTATCTACTATTTTATCATATTAAGTAATTGCTTCTGCATTCAATTATTACTGGTTTTAGTAATAACTAGCTCTGTAACTATAAGTCTAGGAAAAATAATGGCAAGCAGATAATCAGGTGTACAACGATTGTACAATTTATTGAAATATGAGTTTTGAAAATAGAAAGTTTTTTTTTAATCATCAGACAAATACTACCAAGCACTGTTTATTACATTAACTTTGTTTAACTATGTGGTCCCAGTTGAGACCCTCTCTGTGCCTTTTTCTACTCACCGCCCCCCATGGATCTTTCTGCCCCCTGATCCTCTCTGTACCTGGTGAGCCCAATCCCCATATTGTGAGCTCCCGGCATTCCAAAGTGGGAGTCAGCAGCCAGCACTTGCAATCTACTTCTACTTCTGATTGTTCCTCTGTCCAACTCTTGCAAGCTGCTCAGAGCATTGCCATGGTAACCCATGGCAATGCTCTGACAGTGAGACTTGGACAGAGGAGCAGTCAGAAGTAGAAGTAGATCACAAGTCCTGTCTGCTGGGCCCCTCTTCAGAATACTGGCAGCAGGGGGGCTGCAATGTGGGGATCAGGTTCACCAGGTGGGGGGAGTGCCGCAGCTGTAGGAGAGGTGTGAGGGCCACATGAAATGGCCTAGCGGGCTATATTTGGTCTGTGGGCCTTGTGTTTGACACATGTGGTTTAGGGTAAATACACCAGTGGTTTCCTCACTGCCAGATACCATGTTCACAGAGCAGCATTTGTTTCAGTCTTACATTGCATTTTTGCAAACAAATATGATTTGGTTGGGTTCCAGTACCAGTTTAGCCTGGCAGCTCTGATGTGACCTGCATGCTGACAAAATTAGTCATCTGTTGTCTTTTTTGACTAAATAAATAATAAATAAAGGACATCTTGGTCTAAATGCAAGGTTTAGTTTGCATCCAAATCAAGTCAATGTTTACCTAAACTAAGCTTTCCTGCAATTCTTCATGCTTTTCTACTGCTGCATTCCCCATCCATAGCAGTTATTTCATCCTATCCTTTATTCTTTTTCTGTTCCTGTTTATATTACTTTCATGTGCTTTAATCTCCAGCAAAAGCAGGAGCAGTAGGGGCTTGCAGAAGCTTTCCTTCTAAGACATTTTCCGATCTGCAGCTCCAAACTGTCTCTTTATATTATAATCCTTCACAGCTATATCCAGAGATATACCTTACTATAGTTTCATTGTAGTCTTATTCTCTCTTTTTCTTCCTCTCTTCTTCTCTCTCTTTCTTTTTTGTTATCCTTTCTTGCAATTTCTTACATTTCAATGAGATAGAGAAGGGGCTTCCTCTCTTATTTTTTGGATGAAGGTAATATGATTTCTGAAATCTCCTTTCTGTCACATCAAAGAAGTTTCCATTTCATTGGGTGTATTTAATATTGAAACAATTCTTGTTTCTCCTTTGTTGGCATTACAGCCGCTTTATTGGGGGAACAAGACATTTAATTAGATGTCGTGTGAGGCGATGCTTTTCTTCTACCAACCTGACTTTCCGTAACTAATTTGCTGGCTTATAGGAATTAACAGCCCTCTTTCCCGTTTACCTGCTTGTTCCCTTTTTCTCCTTGTTATCGGAAGATTAATTCAAAACAAATGGATTAACAGGAGAGTTAGACTGTCAAGATCCTAAACTGTATTGACATCCATGAAACCTTTTTCAAATGAATGTTTAGAGCCATTGAAAAGTGTGAAGATTATGTTTATTTTATAATCACTCTTTTATTCCCATTCTCCTCAATCCATGTGATCTTTAAATAAAAAGTTCAGGAAGAAAATGGAAATCATCAGCTAGAAGCAATGCATCCTCAAATTATCTTACAATAAAAAGGGGGAGGGGTAATGATAATGGGATGAAATGTTTGTTGCTTTATGTCTTCAAGTTGTTTCCAGCTCATGGAAACCTGAAAGTGAATTTAGTATGGTTTTTTGGGGGAGGGGTGTCAAGATTTCTTTAATGGGAGTTTGCCATTGCTCTCCCCTGAGGACGAGAGAGTGGGATTTCCCCAAGGTCAACCAATGGGTTTCCATGGTCTGGTGGGGATTCAAATCCTAGTCTCCCTCTGCACCACACTGACTCTCAGAATGAAATATCTGAAGCCATAAATAGTTATTGTAATCATGGTTATGCTGGCTCAATGCCAAAGTCTGAACAAACCAGAAAATGTTGTTGGATATTTTCTCTCTTCCTCTGCCAGTATCATAGCTGCTGGAGGCATCAGTCGCTGAACAATTTTTTTCCTTCCTCCAAGTGCTTTAAGCAAAAAAAACATAGGTTAAATCAATGGTGTATTTAAGCTTTTTACTCCAAGTCTCAAGTCAAGTCTCATCACTACCTTCAAGTCTTTGCAAGATACTTTTGAGTCAAGTCTCTAGTCTGGGAACCAACTTTATACCCCAAGCTGTATTCCAAAATTTCTGGACAGAGTTGAATAAAGTCAGTTTTAACAATTCAAGTAGAGTCAGCCCTCTACTTTTGTGATTTTGCCATCTGCAGCTTTGGAAGAGGAAGAGATTCTTCTTACTTCCCATTTGCAATGCTGGAGGCTTTTTCAGACGTGGGAAATAGGATTCTTCTTATTCCCTATTACTGAAGCTTCAAGAGCTTTAGAAGGAAGGATCCTTCCTCCTCAAGCCCATTGCCTAACCCATTTGCTGTTCCCTCTCAGAAATGTGTCCACACTTTGGGCTTGAGACAGATCATCATGTGACCAGTAAGTTGTAAGGTTTCTAAGTCAGGCACTAAAAATATGCAAGTCTCAAGTCTAGTCGAGTCAGAGTGTAATTTTTGCTAAGTCAAGTTCAAGTCAGGTCACTGAAGTGACTTAAGTCTGACTTGAGTCCAAGTCAATCGACTCAAGTCTACATCACTGGCTTAAATGCTTATAACGATGGAGGGATTCACCTCAAAGAATGAAAAAGATCTACACACACACACATATCTCTTTGCATAAAGCTCCTTCATCCAAAGACTGGTGGAGTTCCATCTGGTCAAAGGATTCCTAAATGGCCAAGATCACCTAACTGGGAATATGAGCAGCACTCTTCTCTCCATAAAAAGCCTGTCCAGCAGCAGAGCTTGGAAAGAAAACTTGTTTGGGATTTGGGGAATTGGAGACTTCCATTCCAGCACCCCCAGCTAGTCTCTGGCTGTGTTGGCAAGGAATTCTGGGAGCCAAATTTAAGATTTAAAAGTCAAATTTACCCTGGTTTTGCATTTAGGGATGACTTTTTAAAAAATGTTTCAATCCATTTTTGGATAAAAATTCAGCAAAGTTTTCAGATGGCTTCATCTACAGGTTGAAGGGTACTAGAGATTTTACAAATGTGAATTTTGAAGAAATTGAATGAGACATTTGTCCACCTGCATGGAAGCTTTACTCTTAAACATCCGGACTGGAGTCACCCCACATTCAATCCTATTAGTACTAAATTAGGGTTGCCACTTTTTTTTTTTAAGAGGCATGTAATCCTTAAAAACTAAAGGGCATCTAGCTCTCTGTGATTGAAAAAGCTCTTACATGTTGAACATGGCAGGTACAAATGGGGAGAAAATTTCATTTCAGTTTATTTTTGAAGAATTTGCAAATTTCTTCAAAATCAGGACAGAACGAACTTGAGATTTTAGAAGTATACAATTGGGAGAACGTGAAGAGTGTTTTCTCCTTCTATATTCACATTAAAACCTCCATTATCCTGACTTTCAGTCACACAAAATTCCAAATTATTTCAAGTTGCACTAAAGCCAAGGTTATAGCTACGCTTCAGAATTTTACTGTTTTCCTGCCACTTTAACTGCTGTCATTTCCATCCTATGGAGTCCTAAAATCTGTAGTTTCATGAGATACATGGAATCCTCTGCCAAATAGTTCTGATGTTGTCATTCAAGGTGTGGGCTGGAGGATTCTAAGTACCTCACCAAACTACAAGTCCCAGAATTCCATATCAAATTGATGCAGTTGTGCAGTGAGGATACATCCAATGATAATTCAGCACTTTCGTGTACCCATACGTGAGCAATTTTGTGCCCGACTAGCTGGTGGTTGTGTTTCTGTTTAAGAACTCCCTGCTTCATTGTTAATGAACTACGAGCAATACAGGTTGTGTGTGTTCCTATTGGTTCTCCTGTGTCAGGCCTCTGCCCCAGGACCCAGAGAAGACTCTTCCCAACAGCCACACCCTAGAGACATGGGAGGGACAGTACTTACAGCAGCCAGTGCAGGTGGAAAAGGGAGACCCCAGGCTTCTGGCAGTGTTTGTATAGGAAGAGCTTGTTAATTAGGCCACAGCTGGGTAGGATGCTGAGACTATATAACCAGAGATCAGGAAGGCAGAAAGTTGCTGGAACCTACTGATTCCATTGGTGATGACAGCCTTGCTGACTTCTGCATTATTTGCTCCTGTTCTTTGGACCTTGTCCCTTTGGCTGGACTATAGATTCTGCTCTTGAACACTCTCTCCCTAGACTTGTGGTGAATTCAGACTTGGTTGCTCTAAGCTTACTATGAACCTGGACTGCTTTAACAAACACTGTTTGCTAGTTGCTGCTATCTGCCTGATTACACAGCTGGAAAGCCTTGGCAGGCTGCCAGCACAGGACATTCTGAATCTTTTGGCAGATTTCAGTACCTCAAACATAGTACCTTCTGTGCTGCCTTCCTGGGATGGGACTTGCAGCCACTATTTTGGAGTGGATCTATTCCTTCCTGGAAGGCCAGAAGGTGTTGGTGCGGACTCTTCAATCTCTTCATTGTTGGTGTGTGGGGTGGCTGAAGGATTAATTCTCTCCCTTATACTATTTAACATATTTATAAGGTGTGCCAAAAGTCATGCCTCACAGTCAGTTTATGTGATCTAGAGGAGGCCATCACATTAGAGAACATGCTTCTTTTCTTTGGAATGTTCAAAGGTCATGCATTCTCTGAATATAAGAGTGGTTAGGGAAAAAAAAGGCAGTCAATTTGAACATTTAATTTAATGTAATAAATTTCCAATGGAGCATGACTTTTGGCACACCCTGTACATGAAAATGCTAGGAGAGTTTGTTGGGAGTTTCCAGGTCCAGTACCATCAGTATGCAGATGACACACAACTCTGTTACCTCTTTCCACCTGAATCCATTATTAATGGACTGGATGAGTGTGAATAAATTAAAGCTTAATTGGAAATAGGGATTCAGCCTATGCTAGATAGTGTTACATTCCCTGTGAAGACACAGGCATAGAGTTTGGCCTAGGGAAAATGCAGGATATAAGTAACGAATATGTATATTTATGCAACATTTAATTGAACATTTGATTAAAATTCATACAATTTTTGTTGACATTCCCCAAAATATCTATCTATATCTATGCTTGCAGAATAAAGGAAAACAAATAGGCTATGTCTATAGAGATTAGTGCAGAAACAAATCCTATTGGGAAATATGCTGTTGGAAACTGTTAGAGCATAACATTTTGCAAGCACACGTCCACCTCACCTAGTGGTCAGAATCCTTTTGCGGTCTTATGCAAATAGAAAGGGAGGCAGGGTAGTGTACTTACTTTTCCTGACATTGCACAAGGATATATCCAGTACCCCTTTATTCAACAATTGTTTGGCAGTGCAATGGCTGATGTTCAGATTACAATGGAGGTCCAGGCACCAGATAGTACATGCTCACAGCCAACCAGATTTGTACCTGGGCACTCTCTGGAAAGTATTGTGCTGCCAAGCACAGCTGTTGTGTGAGGAGTTACTGGGTATTTCCTTGTGCAACACAGGAAGAAATAAGTCTGCTAGTATTATCGCTAGTTATATCATCCTAAAACCGTAACAGAATTCTGTTCAGTGTGTTTAGCAAGGCTTCATTCCAGGTACATGTGGATAAGTCTGCATTCCAGGTCGCTTACTGATATATAAACTTATCCCCATTCACTACAGTGTTTATCATTACCATACTACAGGGTCAGGAGAAAACATTGTATTTGTTCCAATATGAAACTCTGAGCCAGAGACATGACAACAAACGAGAAACTCTTTACAATTTCTTAACTCTGAGAAGCTTGGCTGGTTAGCCAGATAAAAGAAGTCCATCCCAAAGATGATATTTGGGATGGAAGATCCATTCTCTGATTATTAATTCAAGGAGCAAGGAGTAGCTATCACCATCATGAAATCAAAGAATGATCATTAATCATAATGGCAGTAAGCTGTGCCTACCAACAGCAGGTTGTAAGGAGCTGGAAGACTGGATGGCAAGTTCACAGCCAGGCTGCTGGTGAAAGAGACAAGAGATTAGCTGATGCTGAGGTAGCAAGGTTGTAGATTGAAAGGCCAGAGAGGCTGAGAGCCAGCCTGAGCCAGGATATTTCTCTGCAAGATCTAAGCAAACAGAGAGAGAACAAGTAAAATCAGGAGAAAGCACATTCACACAATGTTTTGTTGCTCTTTTAGGATAGTGGAAGTAATGGTAATCAATCACTCACCCAATTATCTACCTGTCTATCTGTGTATTGCTGCTGCTGTTGTGTGTCTTCATGTTGTTTCTGACTTAATGATTATGCTAAGACAAATCCATAAGGGATCTTCTTGGCAAGATTTGTTCAGAGGGAGGTTGTCTTTGTCTTCCTGTGAAGCTGAGAGGATATGACATGCCCAAGGTCATAGTGGGTTTTTGTGGCCTAGCAGGGATTTGAACTCTGCTCTAGGGCCATAGTCTGACACTCAAACCACTATACCATATTGCTGCTCCTCTCTCTCTCTCTCTCTCTCTCTCTCTCTCTCTCTCTCTCTCTCTCTCATCTTTAATGTTCCATCTTTCTCTTGAATGGGACTGAAAGTGGCTCACTGCATGAATTAAAACATGGTGGATGGGAGCCAGAGTAGAGTAGTAGGACTATAGCTCTGGAGATCAGAGGTAGTGGGACCTCTTCTGAAGATCTTAGAGCTCTAACAGAGGCATAGAGAGAGCTAATCAGATAAGAATTACACAAATAGAAACTGGTTCCACACTGTTTGCACCCAATATATAATGGTGAGATCCTATATACAGCTTGTGTTGCATTAATATCTGCACAAAAGGTTACACATTGGTTGTGCTACACAACCCTTGTATTGAATGGCAACATTACACAACCATTTCAGCAACTCAGTACACAAACCAAGTACATGTGCAACAACTGCATGTGCAACAACAGTGCACACGCGATTCTGTTTTTGCAACCTTGAACTGTATTTTTCTGTATTGGATGAAAAGATCCAACTGGGGGAACTTACTCATTTGTAAGACACCAACTGGATTTAGCCGGGTTGATTGACCAGAACATTTGGTTTTTGTAAGATACAGGTAGATTAGATATAACTAGACTCAGTAAAACTTCTGTAATACATAAACATCTTCAGATTCCACAATAGCTTGTATTCATTTTCTTAAAACAATAACAAAGCAACTGAAATTCAGAAACATGCATCCCATGTGGAGTTACTTTCTGCTTGTGTTATACTGTGGATGGAATCTTGTTAATATTTTACCCGGACATAAGTTATCCCAGAGAAGCAGCTGGGTATTTTTGTCCAATGTAGCATCTCTGCATTCAGTTGAAGGTTGCATTGTGCTTGCAGATGCCAATGTGCGTGTGGATTGGGTTGCACAGTTCAGTGCATTCAGTTATGAAACTTTGCATTCAGCATGAGGGTTGCATGGCACAATCAATGTGCTGCTGTACATGTGAAATACCCCCCAACTGTCCCAATTTGGCCAATAGTCCCAGTTAACTCTCTGTGCTCATACCTTTACAACTGCTTTAAAAATGTACCAGTTTCTCTCTCCTCCTCCCTCTTTCTCCTTTGTCCTGAGCTTACTTAATTGTAGAAAACTGAGTTCAAACTCAGCCTGAGTCCTCTATCAGCTTATACTTAACTAAATACTTAACTATAACTTCTGACCTGACCACCTCCCCCCCCAAAAAATCTTATGGAAGCATCCTTCAACTATGCTCTGATTATTGGCAGAATGTTCCCCTTTCTCCCCATTCACCTAACTATAACTGCTTCATATGAATGATCACTACTTGGTCATGATTTTGACACTACTGCCATGATCATAACTTGCCCCTTCAATCTACTTTACTGGGTATCATCTACATAAGGAGAAGGACCATTCTTTGATGATCACAGCACAGTTGTTTCCGTCAGGTTTTGGAGGGTCATGGCAAGAGAAGTTATTTAGTTAGGTAATTAATTAAGTGTAAGCTGACATGGGATTTCAGCCATAGTCTGTACTCAGTTAACTCAGCAGAGGGGAGCAGAGTTGACAGAATCTTGCTCTTCCCAGTAGGCTTGGACAAAAGCAAACTGATGTAGCCTCTCCTAGCTTGTGTGTTCTTCCTCATTAATTGTCCTATCTCAGTCAGAATGGCACACCTGATAACTCAAACAAAACAAACAGCTCCCATCTTATTACTTACTTTTACTCAGTAAGTACAAGGTCATAAATAAAGTCTAACAGAATTCTAAGGCAAGCAAATCCAAAGTCAATCAGAGTAATCCAGAGTCAAGCACAGAGTTCAGCACAATATCCCGCAGGCACGAAGGTCAGATAAGCTCTGACAACTCCTGGAGGGGAAGGGTGGCACCTATATATGTCAGCAGCCTAACACAGCTGTTGCCTGAATAACTGTTGCCAACTATAAATTCTCTGAGATCAGCTCAGGTTCTCTCTTTATTGTCTGCACTTGACAAAGGTTGGTACTGGTAAGTTATCTTCTGTGTCTGAAGAGGCAGGACTCTCTGCACCTCCTGTACAACAGGTTCTGGCATGTTTCTTGTTTCAGACTTTGAGTCAAAGAGTCCATGGTCTGGAAGCAGGACATGACATTAATACCTTCTACCATCTTGACCACACCCAGATGTTGCCTAGCCACATTTACCCCAGTTTTCCTCTGTGACATATTGGAAAGTATTATATGGAGATTTATGCTATGCAGCCCTGATAGAGGATCTTGGCCCTCATATTTGGACTTACCTAATTTTTAGCTCTTGGAATTGGTTCATATATGTAATCTTGTCCTTATTGAATTCTCTCAGTGAGTGGGATAACCTTCCCCTCACTTCCATAAGGCTGGTCCTAAGAGTTTATATCAATTCATAGAAACATATGCTGGTTTAGAGGAAGTTAGTTCTGCTTCTGCCTCAGCCCAGAGCTCCTGCATCTCGTTCTTTGTTGTTATGAATGTGCAAGGCAGGGCGTGAGCCAGGGAGCGCCTGACATTTTGATTGCTCTTGCTTTTGATGATTAGTTAATGTTTGTACAGCAGCATGAATGTATATAGGTGATAAGCACTGATGTTATTAGTGTGCTAAACAGTCATTTCAAAAGATGTTTTATTGGCATATTGGAAGAGTCAGGCCACATATTAAACCGTATGGTGTGATGGTGGGGAAATTATAGTCTTGGAAGATTGCTGAGAGGTGGTGACTGTACAAGTTAATACTGAAGGCCATAGCAGAATTTTGGTACAGTTTCAGGCTATAGGTAGTGGGTTGCATTTGTTAAAGTCTCCCCTATTTTTAAAAAAAATTGGGAAAAGAATATTCCCAACAGTAAGGAAGATGTAGGATAATCATGAGGTATCAATTTACTGCAAGTGGAGAATGTTATGTTGAGGCATTAAAAAACAAAACAAAACTACCTACGACAGATTGCAGCCAGAAATGAGCAAATTCACAATTCTACCACTTCCATCTCCCATCTCCTGCCTCTCTTCTCCTCAATTATCTACTCAGCAGGTAGGACAAATGGCTCAAACAATTAATGCACCATGATTATGTATAGACCTTAGTCTGAAATGTTATAATTTTATTGTCTTAAAATCAACAAAACCAGTGAGGGAGGGCTAAGCACCAATGTTATTAGTGTGCTAAACAGCTCATAGGGATAATTTGGCCTGCAGAGGGATTTTATTTTATTTTACTTATTTTATTTTATTTTAATTCTGTCTTTCCTCCAGCAAGGGGTTGATAATGGCTTACAACATATTAAAATAAAGTAGAACTAAAGTCTTATTATTAAAAAGGTAAAAAAATTAAATAAACAATTCTGTCAAAATAATGACATTAAAATTATTTAAAACATATTGAAATGATAACAAAAAGATAGAAGGAGAGGACATCGCAGTAAAACACCCAGAAGATCTTAAAACATGAGTAGGCTTGTATTTAGTGCTAAATTTCAGGGCTGGGATATGGCTCACAAAGGCTCTTGGTCCTCTTTCCACCAAGCCCCATGCCATTTGATCAGATCTGTGTCAGGGCTATCCACAGAATATCCCCAGGGTCTCTCTGCACTACACTGTTGTAGTGCTATTATTCCACTTTCAACATCCTGTGGAATTCTTGGGTTTGTAGTTTACTGAGGTCAAACAGTTCTCTGGCTGAGAATTCTAAATGCCCCTCTCTAAATTGCAAACCCTAGGATTCCATAGGATGTTGACTGTGGAATAATAGCACTATAACACTGTAGTGCAGAAAGGTCCCCAAACTACTTTCTGTCTGCTATACAAAGTTGTCCTTGAAACCTTCACTGTCATGCTGTCCTATCCCCCAGCCAGCAAGTGTACCAGGAAGCAGGTAGTTGGAATTCAAGAGCTGTCAGGTAGTTTAACCAGTCCAGGTCAGTCATAGGTTATCCAGCACAATGAAAGGAGAAGCAAGAGAGTGGTTGTCAGCCAGTTCAGAAGTTGCACAGCAAGTCAATAGTCCAAATAAGCAAATCCAGCAAGAAGTAAAACAGAGTTGTAAATATTAGCCAGCCCAAGGTCCAGAGAACACGAAACACCAAAGAGTACTGCCAAGTCACCAAGACAGATGGTTGTAAGCAATAAAGCTACCAGTTAACTGCTGGAATATTTATAGCCAGGTGTTTCAAGGCATCAGGGGCTTGATTAGTTAGTGTTTCTTACGTAAGAGCCTCTGGGACCAATGTAACTTCTTCTTACCCTTTCTACTGTAAGCACATGACTGCACTGCATCTTCAATCTCCTCTTGCAGAGTAGGGTCCCCCTCTAGCTCAGAACCTCTGGCTCAGAGAGATCACTGACATCAGGAGTTATAAATTCCTGGAATTCTGAGTCTGTGTCTGAATCTTCCAACTCCATAGGGTAAGTTATGACACATGCTGGCTTGATCACAAATCTGCATCAGTTGAAAATCACTACAGGAGATGGAATCTGTATGTACTTCAAGAACAACCATCTACAACTCCATATTAACACTTAACACTTTCTTCTGATCCTATCTGATTTCTGCTTGACATGGTAGACCTCAGCTCTAGATCATAGGCCTACAGTCCTGTTATTTTGTTGTGAGAACCTAAGTCCACTGATGCCCTCTGCTGGCTGGTGGCTTACAGGTCATGATATGTACTCTAGTTTTGGCCCAAAGTTATTATAGGTTCAGCATCTTCGATAGCTCCTTTAAAGTTTAGCTGAAAAGCTGGAATGGCTCCACCGTCCCATCAACACGGAAGTGATCAGCTGCCACTGCTATCTCTTCCTTTAATTATGCCAAATATTGTAATATCCCTACAGTCTAAATTGAAGCTCAACATATTGTGTTTTGATAATATTTTTGTTTAATTTCCCCCAAAACAACAAACTACATTACTGTATGTCATCTCAGCTGAAATGAAGAGGAACAGACGGAGACTGTTAAATTCCACTCACTGTGAATATTAAAACCCCACTGAAATTTATGAAAGCCTTTTATATGACTGATAAGTCTAAATACCCTTTCAGAATCCTATTCCCAAAGAAATTACTTATCTCAAAATTAATGGCTATGTTTCCTTGGTGGAGAGGCAATAATAGGCTATAGCTGAATTTAATGTGGTAACAAAAATACTGTTTTTAATGATAAGCTTTCATGTTTAGTCTAAGGTAATTAAGATGTAAGATCTAATGTCTGAGCATGCTCACTAGCTTTTCTGCAGTAATGGAAATTGTGTTCCTGGTAGTAAGAAATCTACCACAAACTAAATCAATCTGGAGATATTTACAAATAAGACAATCTGCTCATCATGGGAGAAAATGTATTTTTGCAGGCTAAAACCTTCATAAGTGAATCTTCTTGTAATCCAGGGGTGGACAGATGTTCTTGGACTGCTCTGTCATCATCTCTGTCTGGGTCACAGGTTGGCCTCCTCTGATTTAGGCCATTTCTGCATTATGCTGTTATAGTGCTATTATTCCACTTTCAACATCCTGTAGAATTTTGGGGTTTGTAGTTTACCAAAGCCAAATAGCTCTCTGGCTGAAAATTCTAAATGCCTCTCCTTTAACCGCAAACCCCAGGGTTCCAGAGGATGTTGAAAGTGGAATAATAGCACCATAACAATGTAGTATGGAAGTGACCCTAATGGATAAGAACATCAGAACTTCTCTTTTCTAGATTATCCTAACTCTTAGATGTTAGAAAGATAGCTCCTGTGCAGAAGGGCCATTCCAGTTTTGCATCAGTAGTAGATATGGCCCTGTCACTAGGCCAGCAAGTTCTAGAATCTTTGGCCCTTTCTGCACGAGGTGAGGGAATTGCTCCATGCCATTACCTACCGCTTCTTCTGGGGTCCAAAGCAATACGGACTGTCCCTGAAGCCCTTCCGCAGGGCTCCTCCTTGGTCCAGGGTGAATCGGAGCAGTGTGAGGGCTGTAGATCCTCACTGCTCCGGCTTCCAAAATGGTGGCTTCCAGCTTCCAAAATGGCAGCTTCTAGCTTCCAAAATGGTGGTTCCGGCTTCCAAAATGGCAGCTTCCAGTTGGTCATGGGTCCCGACCAACCTCTGAAGCTCGCCACGCCTAAAGCCTGCCCTTCGCAGATCGCAGGCTTGCATTGGTGCGAGCCTGCGAATCTGCACAAGGGAGCAGGAACACAATGGCGCATTCCAGGAAAATAAAGACCTGTTTTTTGCGGTCTTTAGAAAACACGCAGGAGGACCACTTGGGGTCATTTTGGAGCGGACTGAGGTGCAGATCTCCGGTAAGTAGTCCGCTCCTAGTCCTCTCCAAGGTGCAGACGACCTCCGTGAGAGGACGCACTGCCCCGTTCTAATTGCCTGGTGCGGAAAGGGCCTTTGTCAGCATCATCTAGCTCTCAGCATTTCACAGATGAAAATAGAGACACATGTGGAGAAGCAACATCAAAGCATGGTCAAGATGGTAAAAATTATTAAAGATCCTGTGTCTCTAATTCCCCAAACTGTCTTGTCCAATATCTGTAACTTTTCCCCAATTCAATCTGTATTCAGAGTTATTAACATACATAAGTTAGGTTCCTGAGAGAATATACTGCCCTCCTCCTTGCTGCTATGCCTCATCTCCATAGCAACCAGCCTATTCAAAGTTCTCTGGCTGAGAATTCTGAAGCCCTCCCCTGAACTGCAAACCCTAGGATTCCATAGAATCTTCTCGGGCAGCTAATCATATGAGTCTTCACCTCACACAGCCAATCATATGAGGCCTTCGCCTGACACAGACAAACAAACTTTGACTTTTATATATTAGATCAGTCATCTCGAAATCAGGCAGGATAGGTCTTCTATGTTTATTCCTCTCTTTCCCCGTGAGAGGTCGTCATATACTAAAAAGAAAGCCAAGCACAGCACAGAAGCCTCACTTTAGACAATGAGGCAAGACATTTTACTCTGCCATTTTAGGGTCAGAGGACTTCACAATCCTGATGAATGAAGGAAAAGCATTATTGGATGGAGGGAACATTTTGAGAAAATGAGGATGGTACCAAGGGAAATTACAGGCTTCACCCAAAATGTCACCCTCAAATCTGTGACTAAGGATTTAGTGCTTGAGGAAAAAAGAACTGTCAGTGTGTAACAGTTTTGGTCAGGGAAAAAAAAAACTAACTAAAAAGTCAAAAGACTTTAAATCAGGGAAAAAAATCCCATCCCAAAGATCCGTGATATGCAGAATTACATCCAGACAGATTTGAGTTCCCTTGGACAGTAAGTGCAATGGAGAACACAAGAGGAGAAAGCTGAATGTGAATATGGAGCATTTTGCCAGAGATCTTGCAATGAGGTGTCCAGATGCTTTATACGTGTAGCTCTTTTCCAGTCCTTCTCAACATGGTAGTTGTCAAACTAAGGCCACTCCTGTGACTGGCAGGGAGGAAGTGACAAGGTACACCCAGCTGTATATCATAGAATCTTGGAGTTGGAAAGAAGTGTAAGGGCCATCTAGTCCAAAGTCCTACCATGCAGAAACACCAACTACAGCGCTCCTGAAAGATACCCATCCAACCTCTGTTTAAAGACCTTCAAAGAAAGAGCATCTTCCACCCTTCAAGGCAGTTTGTTCCACTGTCAAGCAACTGTTATAGTCAAGAAGATCTTCCTAATGTGTAGGTGGAATCACTTTTCTTGTAATTTGAACTCACTGGTCCTTGTTCTAGTCTGGGGACAGCAGAAAAGAAGTTTGTTCCAACATGCTCATAACATCCCTTCAGGTATTTAAAGATGGCTAACATGTCACTGTTTAGTCTTCTCTTCCCCAAGCTAAACATACCCAGCACCCTAAATCATTGCTCATATGGATGGCTTCCAGACCTCTCCAGCTGAACAAAGAGAAACATAGTCATTCTTCTAGATCACCAGAGAATTGCTTGAATTCTGGGAGAGTGATCTCATTCTTCTTCTCCTGCTTGTAGAACTGCAGCCAGGGCTGGTTCTGCATGGTCACCTCCCACCTTCCTCTTTCCAGCCTCTAAACATCCATTGCAGTGTTAACAGATGCCTTGAGGATTGGTGTTTTGGGATGTTATGCAAGAAGCTACTGAACAGGTACTTGCATGATATCCGCTAAAAGAAGTGTGCAGTAAACAGGCCTATGGGCAAATATGTAACCAACAGGATTCCAACCATTGTCTTCTCCATTATTGTCTAAGCCTTAAAGTGGTTGTTGCTGTTGCTGTTGAACCCCTGCCCTCCATTGTTTTTATGCTTTCTAAATGCTTTTTTTTTTAATGGTTAGGAAGTTTGGCCCTCATATGCAGACTATGGCCATTTCTGCACTATACTCACAGTGCTATTATTCACCAGCTTCTGAAGGCCAGACCAAACTGATCTTGTTACAATTCTGGTTTTTGCTTAGTTTTTTCAGGGGGTGGGTTGAAGTGGGGCGGGAGAATAGAAGTAGGGTCTCTTTTAGCTGTAAGTTCATTGTTGTAGAACTATGTAAGTAAGGTTGGTAACTTTATACACCTTTGGAAGAGCTTGCAAGTCACAGAGACATGTTAGTTAAAATCAGCTCTGAAGTGTAGCTCTATCAGGCTGCAATCCTATGCTCACTTACCTAAAAGTGAGTGTCCTTGAACTCAGTGCACCATATTTCTAAATACTCATGCATAGGAATGGGATGTTCTTCCCTTCCTGCAGCCTCCCAAGTGACAAGTTTGTGGCACCTTAAGAATCTCTGATTAATTTTGGCATAAGATGTCATGGACCACAACTCCCTTCATCATAACACTTGATACATCTGATGACTGGCTCTAATTCACAGAGCATTATGACACAATGAAGTGATTAGTCTTTAAAGATTTGATGATTTGAATTTGTCTTAGATTAGTAGCAGCTCAGCTCACTGTACTGGAGTCTTCATTCTTGTCCTTTGAATTGTAAGGCGAATAGTCATTAGCTACCTAGATTTTTTTATTTTCAAAGTATTCAGATCACCTTCTATTTAAAAAAAAAAAATCTAGGTAGCTAATGACTATTCACCTTACAAGGATCCAGCTTCCTAGCCAAAGTTCTTTCTTGAGCAAGGGTCCTCCAGATGTCTTCTACTGCAGCTTCCTGAAGAATGGCCATCAAGTCCTTCTAGAATTACTGTTAGCAGAAACCAGGTGTGACAGACCCTAGGGGGACTAGCTATCCTGGGAATCAGAGAAGCCATCCAGCAACAGTTGCAGGCAACCAGAATAGTTACTCCAGAGAGGAACCCAGACCATTAGTGGGACGGAGAGGTTAGAGGACTGTGAGGAAGAGGCTTATATAGTAGGCACATTGATTTGGTTTTAAAGTCAGACTTCAGGAAGCAAGGGCTAAATGTGAATCCTTCAACCAGAGAAGTTCTCATTTAATCAAAGCAGGTGGGGACGGGTTGAATGAAAGGGTGTGTATTCTCAGAGAAAGCCTAGAGAGAGGGACTTTCTTTTGAATCTGGTCAGAGAGAGTGACCTAGATTTGGAAACTGAGACCAACTGAGACCTGTGTCTTTATGCTGATGTAAAGATATAACAAGCTGTTTAAATGCATTCTGAAAATACGTTTGAGCTTGGACATACATATAAAGATTATAGAATATTTTTGTAAATGGCTCAGCTGAATAATTTTCAGTAGTTTCAATCAAACAGAAACATGCTACCATATGTCCTTATATAATTCTAAATTGCAACTGAAAGGCTTTACCCTTTTTACATGAAGACAGTGATTTAAAGGGAAAGGCAGAGCTGTGTATAAAGTGGCAAGGTGCTTTTGCAGACTGGGGTGGATTGGTGCAAAGCTGCCATACCAGTCTGTGAAGAGAAAAAGCAGGACTTGTTATACCAGGGTATGCTTACTCAGTGGTAAATGTATCTAGTCTTTCCATTGCTTATAAGTTTTACCCATTCCATTCAATGAACTGTACTCCCCATGGGAGTATTTAGGCTTGTAAACCTGATCTTTCTCTTATGTACATTTGCTCAGTACCAGAACAATGTTTGAAACCTGCAGATGTGCATGGCCTTATAAGCCACCTACCCGCTTCTTGGAAGTTAAGTACTGGCCAATAAAATTAGACTCTCCAGTCTTTTTTTTTTTTTTTGGACACTAAAGCACTTACACTGCAGCATGAAAAATATAAAGGGCCACTCCCCATTACTCAGTTGATTGAAGACTTCACAGTTTTTGAACATGAGCTGTACTGAATTAGGGATGTAAATCTTTGACCATTTCATCCTCACATGCCAGGATGAATAATTACCATAGTTTTCTCCTTACTGAACACAAAAATGAAATAAACACTTGCACAGTTTTCATGCTTCCTCAACTATTTGGGAAATTATTCTGCTTCACGTGGATTTGATTTTTTTTTCCTCATAAAAATCAACAAATGAGGTTGCTCTTCCAGATTTTCAGGGACTTGCTTGAAATCTGAGAGAGTGATCTCATTCCTTTTTCCTTTGTGGGTTTTGTGCCAAAACACAGTATAAATGCAAAAAACACTAGCTAGTATTCTAGATCAGCTACTGCCTTGGTTACATAGCTAAGTAGCATCTCCTGTCGGCCAGATCCCCTGCCATTCCTGACTTGCCAGGCAGCAGTCACCGTGAGCAATGGGGGTCTGTGCTCCTGTCAACCAGGGTGGAGCAGACTGATATTCCCACACTTCCCTCCAGCAGTCTCTGGTGCAACAGCCAGAAGCAGGATCCCATAGCAATTCTCCGTCATACCTGACATTGCTCTCCAATGGGACTGTCAAGATGCCAATCCTGATCAACAGGAGAACAGCCCCCTGTTGTTTGCAGCAGCTGCTACTGTCAACTAAGTAAGGATTGGGGGACTCCTAGAAAATTTCCATATTCCTTACTCTATTGAATATATAGGGACTGAGAAAATAAATCAGTTATGTATGTGTAGTTCTGGGTTACATGTTCATAACCGTGATAGTGAATTACAGCCACTGTTTGCAGAAGCGTATCATTTTGTACAAAGAATATAATTTTTGATCAGAATACACCAATTATACACCAAACAAACCCCACATATGCTTCTGTAAGCTTTTTAAAATGAAAACTAGTTTTTGTGTATCTCTCCCTGCAACAATTTCATGCTAATTCTTTTTCCAGAAGCACCCACAATATATTTTGTGCAACCCCTTCCATCATCTGCTTCTGCCCATTGTGTTTGTGAACAGAACAGTTTCTGAAGACACTTTGGGAGGTATGAATACTAGCAGAAAATCTTCACAAAATTCTCATCTCTGTTTTATTCTTTCCAACCAGGTTTCTCAAATGATGGAAAACCCTTTTCATTTTTTCAGTCAGACAGAATATTCGGTCAAATATTCCTTTCTTCCCTAATACAGATGTCACTTTGTATCAACATTTATCTAGACACTTAGTCTTCTTATACTGAACTTTAGCCACAGATTATTTCAGTCTGTCTCTCACTTCCTCTTCATTCTCCTCACTCTATGTGATTTTTGCAAAATGAAAAATCCGTCTTATGAAGGGGTCATGGTTATGATCTTTAAAGCAATATTTTGGTGCAAGCATAGTAAAATTCAGTGGGATTTGGACCAGAACAGAACCAGGCTATGATTTGTTACAGGTCAAGCGGTAAAATGGAATCAGAGGCAAATATACTGGCATGACTCTTGGAACATTAACCAGCACGATATAGACTGAGATCACTGTTGAAAATCTATTGCAGAAGAAACAAGAACTGATCCAGGTCAAAGCAGTTAACACATTCTATTAATAATTTTGGCTTGAGGCAGTTTGTATTTATATGTATATTCCGTTAACTTTCCCTACAGAGACAGAATGACAGTTTGGGGTGGCCTTGTGGTACAAGGAGATCCATCAAGAAAGATGTGTCAGCACAACATGTATTTTCTGCAAGGTTAAACAGGAACAGAAAGAAGGGGCCCAGTTTATTTTTCCCTGGCAGTCCATCTGATTTGCTCTCAAGTAGAAATTACAGAGTCCTGTTTGGAATGGGGGAAATGGAATCATAGAACTGTAGATTTGGAAGGGATCTTCAAGGTCATGCAGTCCAACCCCCAATAGAAAATGCTCAAATAAAGCATCCTTCATAGATGGTCTTCCTACTACTAATTACAAATCTCCAATGAAGGAGAGTTACACACCTTCCAAGGAAGCCTGCTCCATTGTCTAATAGCTCTTACCATCAGGAAGTTTTCAGATGACCTGGTTCACTAAGGAAGGTAATGGTACCGCTCTATTCTGCATTGGTTAAACCTCATTTGGAATACCACATCCAGTTCTGGGCACCTCAGTTCAAGAAGGATATCGACAAGCTGGAGCGTGTCCAGAGGAGGGCAACCAAAATGGTGAAGGGTCTGGAAGCCATGCCCTATTAGGAGTTACTTAGGGAGCTGGGTATGCTTAGTCTGCAGAAGAGAAGGTTAAGAGGGGACATGATAGCCATGTTTAAATATTTGAAGGGATGTCATGTCATGTCAAGGAGGGAGTGGGCTTGTTTTCCACTGCTCCAGAGATGAGGCCAAGGAGCAATGGATTAAAGCTGCAGGAAAGGAGATTCCACCTGAACATCAGGAAGAACTTCCTGATGCTCAGAGTGTCTGCCAATGGAATATACTGCGTCAGAATGTGGTGGAGTCTCCTTCTTTGAAGGTTTTAAGCAGAGGTTGGATGACCGTCTGTTGGGTATGATTTGATATGTGTTCCTGCATACCAGGGGGTTGGACTGGATGGTCCCTGTGGTCTCGTCCAACTCAATGATTCTTTGACCTTCTTGATCACTCTTACCATTACAAAGTTCTTTCTAATGTTCCTAATAATTTGAATCCACTGGTCGGGTCTCAGCTTAAGCCAGCTTTGTTTCATAGAGGGAAAGGGAGTAAATAGTTTTCAGGCAAACTCCAGTAGGGAAAAACTGGCTTGACTAGGCAGTCTTCTTCCCAATTCTAGGAATCATAGAGTTGGACCTCCAACATCCTGTCATGTAGGAATATACCCTGGAAGCACTCCTGAGATGTAGCCACTCAGACTCTGGGCCTTTCTGCACTATCTGTTCAGCTACTGAGTCTGATACTGTTCAGCTACACAAGGAGGATGACATCTCCCCATCACAACAGTGAGTGAGTCTGTGGCCATTTCCACATGGGCTAAAAAAACGGTGCAGAGCGTCCTTCAAAGAGGACGTCTGCACCATAGAGTGGACTGAGTAGGGCTACTTTTTGTAGTTCTGCACCTCAGTCCGCTCCGGAACGTCCAGAAGTGGTTGCGCAGCGTTCCACATGAGATTGAAAGTGGAATAATAGCACTATAACAGTCTAGTGTGGAAATGGCCCCAGTTCCATGCAATCCAGTTTGTGTTTTGGTTTCATACACTTCTCTTCTTTCTTCATATCCTGGTTGAAAAGGATTTAAAACAACACAAAAACCGCACCAGTAACATACACATGAAAGAGTGACTTTGCTTTTATTACAGTGATAATTTTAGCATTCTCAGTGTTGTTCCTCCCCCCCATCGGTTTTCTGGCACTTTTAATGTCCAGAGATTGAAAACTTTGATAAAAGCTTATGTAAGGATTAAGGGCAGCCTGCATCTTACTGTCCATCATGTGCAACGTTATCATTTACCATCGCAAAATGGAGGCCAAGAAAAAGTCAGCACTGGTGGGGATTATAAAACAGGAGGAAAATTGGCTGAGGCCTGATGAATGACTGGGAATAATCAGACCATTTTATCATTCTGAAAAGATCTGGATGTTTTAAGGTAGGAGAAAGTAAGAAAAAAGAATTCTATTAGCTAGCTTCTCTGGCTAACATTTTTAAACTGACCACCCCATAAGTACAGCTGACATGTCTACTTGTTGAGGCAAGAATGGGAGTAAAGCCCGGGCCATTAGGAAAAGACAAGGGGAGGGGTAGGGTGGATCAAGACCCTATCAGCTATATAAGATTTCTATAGCCTTCAATGATGTAATTTTTCAGGCATGAGTGTTACGCCAGAACAATTTCTTTGGACAGTCTGCCAGGAGAAGTTCAGCTTCTATAAAACAGCAACCTGGTTTAAGCTACAGTTGCAAGAAATAGCTTTGAGCTAACCCTCTCTTTCCAATGGAACAAGTATGGTTTTATTTATTTCAAAATCTTCCTTATATATTTATTTCTATCCCACTCTATATTGTAGGGATGTAATTCTACTCTGAAGGAAGCAATGTTTCATTTCAGGAACAAGAAAGCCTTGCTGCACAGCTTTTGAAAAGTATTTCCCATTCAGAACTTATTGTTGAAGTCTTTTCTGCATTGAAAAAGTTGTTTTCTGGGAGGAAAAAAAAAACTACAATATTTTCAGTGCAGGAAAAAGCCTTTTCTGCTGTGCAGAAAATACTACTTTCTGTATGAAAAACCTACATGCTTATTTTGCACCAAATAAAGTCCAACTCTGCAAAGATTCTCACCATTCCACGTTTCTCTTCGTTGGGGTTTCTGACACTTGAGAAACATATTTTTCCCCCATTTTCTGAATACTTTGAAATATTATTTCTATCCCTACTACATTATGGGATCTCAGAGCAGTGTAGAAGTAAAACAATAATATAAAATATTTAAATATAATATAAATAATTTAAAACAATTTCAAATTTAAAACAATGCAATAACTGAAACAGGAGAAAAACATATTAAAATTTCACCAGTTAAATGGCTTTAAGACTAAAACAATTAAAAACATGTGCATGAACATTTGAAAAGTAAACTAGAGCCAATTCCACACTACACTAGTGCTCTTATTCCACTTTCTACATCCTATGGAATCCTGGGGTTTGCAGTTTAGGGAGAGGCATTTAGAATTCTCAGCCAAAGAGCTCTTTGGCCTCTGTAAACTACAAACCCCAGAATTCCACAGGATGTTGAAAGTAGAATAATCGCACTATAAGACTGTAGTGTAGAAATGGCCTAGGCCTCAGAAGGCTTTAAGAAAAAGCCATGTTTTGACTTGGCACTGGAAAGAAACCAATGTTGGTTCCAATCAGACCTCCAACAGAAGAGCATCCCATAAATGGGGTACCACAGTATTAGGCGGATTCCAGGGTTTATATACCTGAGGCCCATTCCCATCACACAATTAAAACGCTATGATTTCAGTAATTGCCACAGCAACATCACATGGAATCCTGGGATTTTTAGTTCAGGAAGGGGCATTAGAATTCTCAGCCAGAGAGCTCTTGTGCCTCCCCATACTGCAAGCCCCAGGATTGTATAGAATGCTGCCATGGCAATTGAAGTCGAATATAGGAATATAGCACTATAATTCTGTAGTGTGAATGGGGCCCTAGACTTAATTTTTTTGAAGTGATATCTATCTCCTGCTTTATATTAGTTACTGATGTGTATTGCATGTGAGCCAAAAAAAAAAAAAATCTTTTTAAAGAAACGAGTGTTACAACTTTGCTCTTCTGACATTCTGTTAATATTTTTGGAGTGACACAGTACCATTTGTGACGATACCATCTGCAAAAGTGAAAGTGGTTTGCCCTGATGCTTGTACATGGGTGACTGTACAGTTCAGAACATTCCTGACAGGATACGCTAGCAAATCTTCATGAAAATGATTTGCTCCACTCGTTCATTGTATCCTTACAATGAGGCACAATCAACTCTTCCTTTCTGGGAAAGATTTTAGGCAAGGTGTAAAGAGTGGATGGAAAACCACCACCCATCAGTGCCACTGAGTGCGAAAGGCACACCCAAGCCTCTCACTCAAGACCTGCCCAGCCTGACACCTCTTTGTGTTCAGGTCTGAACAGCCAGGGTGATCTCTGAATCAAGCCAGGACCAGGACAGACAGGTCTGCCTCAGTTCTCCCTCTCTGAGAACGCAGTCCCTTCCTTACTCTTGTCCCCCCTTGCTTCTTGCTTTCAGGACTCTTCCCCTTTACTGCCTTCCCTAAATCTGCCGTTCTCCCAGATGTAAGGATCAGCAGTGATTTGTATTTTCCAAGACTGTGGTACTGTTGGCACTAAGGTAAAGATGATATTATTGGTAGTGTGTATATTCCAGGATTCAAAATAAGACTCTGTGACACTGTTTTAAGGAACACAGAACTTCAAACATTTATTGTAACACTGTTGCTTTATTGTAAACACTGTTGCTTTTGTATCTAAATGTTTATAAACAGCACACCATTCTTTTCTCTCTCTCTCTCTCTTTCTCTTTCAATTCATTCACTATCTCTCGTACACCCAATTTCTCAGTTCTCTCTCTGACAGAGCTCTTCAAATCTCCAACCTCTCCCAAACACACCACAAATCACACTCCCTAGACAGTTAAAATCTGTTATTTTCCACATTCCACCATCCCCTCCCCTGGGCTATCCAAGGTTCCATTTCACCAGCCAGTCAGCTTAAACACTCTCAGTTGCCAAGGAGGCTGTGTTGTAAAGATACCATCAGGTTCATCACACAAGGACATAACAAAGAACATCTGAGGTGTATCTAATGATCCTCTGAACAGTGTAGATGAGGGTAGGAAAGCAAGTAAGCTCTGAATTTAGATCAGAATGCCAATTGCGTGGCCTGCTGGCTACATGTGGACAACAGAGCCCTCTAGTGTGGCCTCCAGGACTAATGCTCCTCACACAACTAATGCCTAAGAAATTAGCCTAAAAAGGGACAATTGAATCCCTCAAAGCCTCTCAAGAGCAGGATTGCCCATTTGAATGTATTTTACCATAACATCTTTTGGGTGGCCCAAATAGCCTCCCCACCTTCAGAAAACCCCAGAAGTAACCTTGTAGGTTTGAAAATGTGGGTGGGTGTGATGCTCAATGGTTGATCATTCATATTTAGGTCTAAGACAACCTTCAATATCCTAATTTAAGTGCCCTGTGTATGAAAATATGGACAGTTGCAGACACCTCAGTTCCACTTAAACACTATAAATTGGTAGTTAGAATTGCTAGTGATAAACCTGCTGTCCTTTGAGGAAAAGTGGAGGAAGAACAACTAGCTGGCAACATTGCCTTCTCATCTTCCACTGCTTCATCATGATAGGACTGGACCTCTTTAGCTCTCACAGAGATCATTCAGACCAAGTCCCCTGTGAAGCAGCAACAGCAGTGAAATAGCAGAGTCATCTGCACACGAAACAGTCTCCTCTTTGATTCTGCTGTTATGGGTCTTATGTGAGACATTCTGGAAACCTTGTTAGTCAAAGAGAACTTAACTAACTATACAAATATTTGAAGGGATGTCATATCGAGGAGGGAGCAGGCCTGTTTTCTGCTGCTCCAGAGACTAGCACAAGGAACAATGGATTCAAACTACAGGAAAAGAGATAACATCTAAACCTCATGAAGAATTTCTTGATGGCCAGAGCTGTTTGGCAGTGGAATATGCTGCCTTGGAGTGTGGTGGAATCTCCTGCTTTGGAGGTTTTTAAACAGAGGCTGGATGGCCATCTGTTGGGAATGATTTGATGTGTGTTTCTGCATGGCAGGGCATTGGACTGGATGGCCCCTGGGGTCTCTTCTAACTCAATGATTCTATGAAATAGTTATCAAACAAGTGAACTTCTATATGAATCTTTTTGTTAGTCCCAATTAGAATAAGCTCATTGAATTCAGTGTTGAACAGTGAATCATCTCTTGCATATTCCATTGCTTCAATGAGTGCCAGTAGGATTCAGGTCACTGTTTTAAACATCACTAAAGGCAGGGGTAGGAACCCTGTTACCTTCCTGATGTCAATGGACTACATTTCCCAGCATTCCACGCTATTAGCTATGGTGGCTAGGGCTGATGGCAGTTGCAGTATGGCATCTGGGAGCTGCATGATTTCCACCCCTGACTTAAGGGATATGACTGGGGAAAGATGGAGTGCAAAATAACACATCGGGATCTTCCTACCAGTGGCATTTAGCTCTTCTAACCTAGCCAAATTTAGGGATAGGAAAACTTGACCATTTTGCTTTCTTCCAAGCTTGAATTATTAATTATGCAATTAATTATTTAATTAGTTAGTCATGTTGTTTCCATCCCAACTGAAACTCTTCCCTCATTTGCACCAGAGCAGTTGAGTCCATGTTGCTTTTCCTGACAAAGAGAGGAACATATTATGCTTACGTGCCATATAGCTCTTTTTAAAGATAAGGAGCAAGAGTGGTAACATAGTGGAAAAGATACGAATTCCAGCCTAGAATATTAAAAGTTAAGCTCTCATAGTCATAAAACTGAATGTAGAGTTTGCTGAATGTACAATTTGCCGTTTTCTCCTACATTTAAAAAAAAAAGTTTTTTTTTTCCCTGACTGCAAAGAATTTTCCAAACCTGGCAAATTCTTAGGAAATCAAAATGGAAATGAAATTCTTAGCCCTTATATGTGTCTGGGCTGGCCGCAGTATAGAATAGGGGTGGATACCTTTAGCAGATTGAGGGCCCAACTTTCTGCCCTTATGACATTCTGGTATCTCCAGAGACTGTCTCCCACCCCACACAAATGAAACAGGTAGAGCTGGCATTGGGATGGACAAGGCTCTGCATCCTCCTCCCCTCACCTCTGGGTACAAACTACTTTTTCACTTTGAACTCAGTTTGCAGCAACTGAAGTAAGTTGAAGACAATGGGGGAAAGTGGGAGGAGGAGAGAGAAACCGGGACATTTTAAAAGCAGCTGAAAACTTAGGATGGCAGAGAACTAATCTGGGCTGTCCTCACAGTTGCTGGTTCTGGGATGGTGGGACAAGCTTGTTTTCTGCTGCTTCAAAGGGCAGGTGCTGGACCAAAGGATTCAAGCTGTGAGAAAGAACATTACAACTAAACTTTAGGAAGAGCTGCCTGGCTGTAGGAGTTGTCTGATGGTGGAATATGCTACCTCAGAAAGTGGCTGCAGGTTTTATGACAGAAGTTAGATGGTCTCTGTCAGGAGAGCTTTAGCAGTGGATTTCTGTACTGGCAGAGAGTTGGACTAGATGGCAATGGAGTACTTTCCAAATCTATGGCTCTATGATCTATATATGCCACATACTCACTTGAGAAAGGATAGAATAAAATAAGGAAAGAAACTAACAGCTACTGCCTTCCCATCTATATTGCAGAAGTTGGCTCCCCCTCCCCACCATTGTAAGGGTAGATGAAAGTAATTAAGGCAAACATTTTTGCTGTTTCAACCACCACAATGCCAGGCATGTGTTCGAGGAGTAGAGCTATACTGTGCTTACATAAGGGGAGGAGGGAAAGAAGCTCATCTTCTGGTGACCTTTGCAAAACATTCTGCATCTGCAATAATAAAAATAACCACTGTGAAGCATTTTTCGATAACTTGCAAAATTTCTGCCTTCGTGCTCAGCGGAGGTGCAGACAGAGAAATCACCAGCACGCCAGCCGACAGGAGCGTGCTGTGAACGTGCACAATATATGCCAACTGCTAAGGGAACTGACAAGTGGAGGGAGGGTGTTGTATGTCGTACAGCATCGTGCTGTTTGAAATTCACAAAAGCCAGGCCTGCCTTTACAAATCAAGGCCACAAAGAGGTCAGCTAAGTTATATGGGCTACCTCTTGATTTGTTTTAACACCTTCTCCTCCTGCTGTGGCGCTTTGAGGCACTGTGGGCATGAATCAAAAGTTAGTTGTCTGGTTCAATCAGATTTCATATAGCGTAGATTAGAGTTACTGGGAGGTAATTTACCCTGCAAAATGGAGACACGCTAGGCATAATTTGATCACGATAAATGGGAAAACAGCAATTACGAAGGCCAAATTAAATTGCCTTGTGGTAAATAATGCATGTACCAGGAAGACTATGAGTGAAGTATGTGAGCCATGGTTGCTACAATCCAGGTTAAATTTACTGGGAGTGAAAGACATCTAGAGTGTGCTTTTGAAGAGCAGCGCCTGGAATTAGTGCCATTTTAAACACATTATGCATGTGCTTTAACGTCCAAGATGGGGTGGGGACCGTATGCCTCTGCAGATGTTGTTGAATTGCAAATCCCATCAGGTCCAACCACCATAGTCAATAGTAAGGGATAACAGTATCTGGAGGGGAAACCTCATATTCCCTATGCTTGGCCTAAGGCAGGAGTGGGTAGCTGTGGGAAGTTAGGGGGAGCATTAGCATTCCTTGAGACCTTGGAGAGCTACCCACACCCAACTGCCAAAACCTTTACAAAATTATCCTCAAATGCCTTCTGGGGAATGTGGGGACCTTTCTGCCTTTTTAAAATGTCTCCTCATGTCATTTTCAGCCCAGGAGAGGCCTTTTTAAAAAATGGGAAGTGACATTTCCAGTTTACTACTGGTTTCAAAAAGGCCTGTCCCGAGCCTAGAATAGCCCTGGGGAACCCAAAAACATGGCAGAAATGGTCCCAAGACCCTCTAGAGGACACTTTTGGGGCAAAAAAAATTGGATCCTGAGGAACACAAAAGCAGCTCCAGGAGTCCCCATGAAGCCTGCAGGCCACACTTTGCCCACTCTTTGGCCCAAGGCATTCATTCAGTAATCTTCTCTGAAGAAGATTACACAAAGATGCATCCGAAATCAGAGACACCAGTGTAAGGTATTTATTTGTCAGAACCTTGCTGGTGCAGTCTGTTAGTAGTCACACCTTTCCCAGGGTCACACAGTGGTGGTGACTGAAGAAGACATGGTCTCTTGGCTCTGAGCAGGCTAAATCTCTGGTGCCTTACCTCCTTCATGGCCTCAGGGTCTGTGGCCTTTTCCCTCTGGCTGCTACTGCCCACACTGGTGTAGTTAAACCAGTGCTGTGCACTAACAGAAGTCCATCCCTGTTGCTACAAGCTGTTGCTTGTCCATTCCTTTGTTTGGAAGACTGCTGGTTCATCGTCCTGATGATGTCTTTATGGGGGCTAATGGTTAACAGGCGATCTCTGGATACTTTTAAATCTCCCTTGAGTGTTTCAAAGGAGATATTGGCTAGCATCTGTCACTGACCTACACAGGTGTAAGTCCAACTTATACCTGAGTATGAACCCCAGGATTCCACAGGATGTTGAAAGTGGAATAATTGCACTATAACAGTCTAGTGCAGAAATCAATTATGTCTCCCTCCTTCTTTCTTTCTCATCTTTTTGGAGGTCAGATTTCTCTGCCTCCCTTGCACAGTGGCCAGAAACCTCTGCTACCTCTTCGCTACAGCCATATGGCATGCAGTAGAGAGTAGAAGACAGCTGAGAAGTGTCTAGCTATATAACTATAGCCAGATGCAAAATGCTGATGTCTCCTCCAAGACCTGCTACAGGTTCTTTTCAGCTTTCCTTCACTCTCCACTGGCCACTGTACGGCCATGGAAGGAGGGTGGAAATGGGAGGAAGGTTAGCCATGTGGAAGTGGAGAGGTAACAGGCATTGTAGCTTCGCCATGGCAGAATAATATGTCTCCTTGGTGCAAGATCTTGAACATTGTCCTTACTTATATATTTATTATCTCAAAATTTGTACCTTGCTCTAATTCGAGAGATTTCAGGGTGGGACACTGACATTCAAGCAATTTAAACAATTCCAAGCACAATTTTGAAACATCAAATAGATTCAATTTTAAAGCAACAGATAGACAAAAACAAGCAATAGATAGACATCTGATCCGTAGCCAAGGTAAGGCCACTGGGCTCTGAAAGCCTGCATGAAGGCCCAAGTTTGAACCTGGGGTCAAACGGAGGCCAGTGCCAGTACCATTTGGACATAGAAAGAGAAAGCTGTCACAACTCAAGAATGTGCTCTGTAAGATAAAGAGACCGCTAAGAAGATGGATAAAATGAATATAGGTCAGTAACAAATTTGTATTTTGTATACTGTAAGTGTGAGAAGCCTTATTCAGGCATTACATATGGCAACGCACCCTGAGCTATAATGAAGAAGAGCAGGTTATAAACTGAATAAGTAAATAAATAGGTGGGGCAAAGGTCATGCCATAGTCCAGTGTACAGCCCTCCCATATCCATCAGAGAAGCTTGAAGATGTTTTCTTCACAGTTAGGCCAGATATGCTTAG
Source organism: Cyclura pinguis (assembly GCA_030412105.1). Classification (NCBI taxonomy): domain Eukaryota; kingdom Metazoa; phylum Chordata; class Lepidosauria; order Squamata; family Iguanidae; genus Cyclura; species Cyclura pinguis. Next base: position 123,513,115 of record CM059604.1, on the reverse strand, counting down.
AGCACTCTGTGACCTTTTTTGTGCGGCATTTGCCATGCGAAAGGGCCCCTCAAGCATCGTGTGAATGTGAGGAGTGGTCCACATGGCACACTCACAATCGCGTAGCGCTCCAAGGTCTGGCAGGTGCCACTGGCACACTTTTTCATTTTCGGCTTTGAGCCAAAAATGGTGCACGATCGCACATTGCTCTGGGGCCCCGTGTGCACTTGCCGTGTGTGCGGAGCTCCAGAGCCGTGGCACTCACGCTTCCTGCCCCAGCACAGCCCGGGAAACTCCCAGGCTGCCCTGCGGAAGGAAGAGGCGGGGCTCTCACATGAGTGGGCGGCAGCTGCAGAGCTGAAGGAACGGGGACACAAGAGCCTCTCGCTGGAGGCTGCTCACGCGATCCCTGCACCCCAGCTCTGTGAAAAGGTGCGTTGCGGAAAGGGCCTGTATGATCAAGAGCACTGTGTTATGCAGGTTCCCAGTTATGCCAAGGATTCTAAGTAAATTCAGTCGAACATGCCTAGAATAGTCCAACAGGAAGATCAGAGGTGCAATGAGAGGAGACAGGGACATTGTAGGTGTGGTCAGAGCACAGTCCCGGGTTCCTTTCCATCTGTAATGATTGAAGTGAGAGGTGGGAAGAGCTAAGCAACACCTCTGAGATTAAGGTTCCTTCTTTGGTGGCTTAACATGGGACAGAAGACTTGTAGTTCAGTCCTTGAACATCAAGAGACTCAATCTACTGACTGAGAATATTAAGCTGCTTATGGACAGGCTGCAAAGGTCAGTTCGCTGGGGCGACTACACATGACACGAAAAGCTCCAAGTTTTTATCTCATTGCCTAGTGACTCTGCCCGAGGAACTTACGGTGGTTTATTGATGTTCTTCTAAGGAACTTTCCAAAGATATAGTGGGGATAATTTAGTAGGTGTTCTGATAAGGTGAGGGCAAAAGAGAAAACAAGGAACAGTATTGCTGGAGCTGGAGAGACTGTGGTACAGAAACGAGTGGTCAGTTTGTTTAAACTAAGGTTCTGTGCAACTGAAAGGGTACAACAGACTGAGATGGGCATTTCAACCATCAGTTAAAAATTGTGAATGGTGAGTTTAATAGATGAGGCAAATTATTGCTTCCTTACAAGGTCACTCTAATTCCCCAGTAGAGGCTGAATGCTACCCTATCAGTGGAGCAGTGAATTTGCTCTGGGCTTTAGTCTGAGTGTTACTGGAGTTATCCAAGTAGAATAACCCATTTCCACTTTGGAGAGCTGCTTTAAAGTTCAGACTAAGCCTAGACTGTATTGTAACACCACTGATGTACACCACTGATGTATTACCAGAATAGTGGTGGTAAAACCTCAGCCTTTTAGATCATTGCAGATCTAAAACTGGAATAAGAGAAACCAGTATCAAGTACTTATATGATACAAATCTGCAAAATAATTGCTTTATTCAATCCAAATACTCAGTGGATAGGTTCTTAGCTGGTCAGATCTAACATAAACAGGGTTTGTACAAAGGAAGTTCTGTTAGTATCCTAAATAATTTTCCAACACAGAAAGATCTGAACTCAAAATCATTAAGTTTTTGAATCCAGTGTTCTTTAATCTAGCTAGAATTATGGTGGCCATGTTATGAGAGAGAGAGGACAAGCAAGCCAAGGCAAACAGGCTGTAGTCATATGATAGAAATCATTCTGGATTACCATAATTGTTTCTAGTGTCCTTCAACATGATGATCAATCAACTCAGATCTAAATCTTCTGCTTTTAGATAGCTGTATAAATATTTATGGACGCCAGAATCAGAATCAAAGTTTTTAAAAATCTGTTAAACTGCAATAAATTTTTCCCTCCTCAGGCATGTACCCTATATTGATTCCTATTTATTCCAATAAAAGTTGAGGAGGAGATGGAATGGGTCATTTGCTGAAGGCACTAGGTTGTTCTTGAAATGTACGGAGTCTATCTGAAGTAATTGAGTTAAAAGATGGTTGGATTGGTTGGCTGGAAAATGCTAAGAATGAAAATAAAATGTGGTCATTTGTTATTTATTTCATGGGCCTTGAGATTATAAAGCAAATATTACAGTTTTCTAATATTGCTCACTGTTCTCTTAAAAAAACTGATAAAATGTCATCATTTAGCAAATATCTGATATTTATCATGCCACATATATATAATCTCTTCCATGAAACAATGGTCTGATGTGTTCAATGGTCACTTCTCCTCTTATTCTCCCAAATCAGCAGTTCCCCAACTCTGATCTCCCAGGTGTTTTTAACTTCAGCTCTCAGAAGCCTCACCTGCCTTGACCGATAGTCAAGGATGCCGAGCCACAACGCTCTAAACACCTGGTGGATCGAAGTTTGAGAACCACTGCTGTAAATCAACAGCTGTGATTGTTCTGCCCTGCAGATGTTGTTGGACTACAACACCCAGCAGCCTTAGGTAGCAAAGCCAATGGTTAGGAATGCTGGGAGTTGCTCATTGACAAGATGGGGCCCTGGACTATATCAAGTGTTAGTACTACCTACCTAGAGTAAACAGATGGAAATGAACAGAACTTATTAGTCACCATTAATTCGAGTCCCACAGATTAAAATGAAACTGCTCTAGCCAATATAGTATAACGGTTTGAGTGCTGGACTAGAACTACAGGAGACCAGGGTGTGAATCCTTGTTTGGCCATGGAAGCCCACGCAGTGACCTTGGGTGGTCACACTTTCTCAGCTTCAGAATAAGGCAATGGAAAACCCACTCTGAACAAATCTTGCCAAAAAACCTCTGTGTTAGGTTTACCATGAACTCTTAAACAACTTTTTTTTAAAAAAAACAACTTAAAGGGGGACAACAACAATTCTAGCTAAGACTACTATTGCATTTAGCTGACATGATGCACATGTCCTCATTAAGTTTGAGGGTGCAGTAACAGTGCAAACACACATTACTCATGCCTATGCATTGCAATTTTGGCTGTGCATCCAGTTGTATATTTGATGTCCTGGTCACTGTGAAACAATGCAATTCAAACAAAACATAACACAATTAGGAGTAGGAGATTTATGCTGCACAACACCAAAAACAGGATCTTGACTGGTCTATACCCTTCTTATCTCAGCTGTCCTTAACATGTTTCCCTATGCTTCCTGATAGCCAACCTCTGTCACAGTTCCCAGTAGCATAGAGAAAAACTCTGGTCTATGGCAATGGGAAGGCAGTATAACTAAAGACTGTGATCTTGACAGATTTTAATTCAGAGCCCTTAACAACTGTTTCTGTAGTGGGACAGGAGGGTGGAATCAGAAACTATGAATAGCCTGCCATAATGACAACCTTTGTAGCTTTTTCAAATAATCTTCTCCACTTCTCATTACCCCTGGCTACAACTGAGTGGGAGTAAATGTAACAGAGGACAATTGAAATGGACGAGATTAAGTCTGGCTAAACAGGTTAAATGAATGTAACCATTAGAGACTGTGAATACTATCAGTGCAAATCATTCCAGCAATCTGTGCTAAAGAGCATGAGCTTAATTTTAATGTACACACAACATACTGAAATGGAGAGACAAACTGACTGTGAGATGGGAGTGAAATGGCATGTGCCCACTCTGCCCCTAGTCCAAGTGTTTGTGCAAGGGTGATTCAATAGATGTAAACTGGGGAAGAAGCACTTTTGGTCTGTAAGCCTAATTTAACAGGTTCCCCACCAATCCTACAGAGGCTTTTAGCAAACCATGAGCTTTCACATCCTACTCTGAGATGTATTCATTACATGAATGGAGAATCAGCCTTCCACAGGGGCTTGGATAAGTGAATTGCAGATTGTCTTTCAAACGGCTGTGTTTGCCTAGATGGAGACATACTTAATACAAATAGAGATGCCATTCTTACCTAGTTTCATTCTTGAAGGAGGTAACAAGTACCACATTTGCTGGTATATAAGATGCACCAGTGTATAAGATGCACCCCATTTATATGCCAGCAAATACTATTTGCTGACATATAAGACTCACTGGCATATAAGACACACCCCACTTTCAAACACTATTTTTTTGGGGAAAAAGTGAGTCTTATACACCAGCAAATACAATAATTTTAAAAAGCTTTCTTCCTGCTCTGCAGTTTTTGAAGACTTTTCGTGGTTTGGAATGTACTCAGTACAACATTTGCACATGGTATTTTTGTGCAAGAAACAGCATTTTCTTCATGGAAAACAATATTTTGGAGCAGAAATATTATTTTCTGGAGAGACTATGATGTACCCTGTGCAGAAAAGGCTGTACACCCTGCACAAAATTCACATAGGGAATTCACATACTTTTTGCACAGAAAGCAGCATTTTTCTGTTCACAAAACAGTATTTTCTGTGCTCACGATAATATCTCTGTGGAGAAAACAGCACAGTTTTCTGTGCAGCACTGTTTCTAGTGTTGAAAAAGGCTGTTTTGTGTGCAAAAGAGTCACATGCAACTTTTGCACGGAATAAGTCTCAAACTATGTAGATTCTCATCAGTCCAAGATTCCTCTTGTTAAGGTTTCCTGACTTTTGAGAAACATATTTTTGAGGACTTTGCACATGTTTTCCAATATACTTTCCATCCCTAAATATAAATCAGTGCTTGCACCAGAGTTTGAGGAAACCTTTGGCAAGATGGTCTTTGCCTCCCCACCTGAGTGGGTTGACCTGTTCTTTGTGTCCATTTGCCAGTGTGCTTATCTGTCCCCCTGGGCAATATTGATTTCACCTCTCAGAGGAAATGCACAAATACTTCCTCACTCTTATTGATGCTTATATACCAAAAGAAGTTAAATAAATAGGGAGTGACAGCAAAGAAGACTGGCAGTAGAGTGAGGAAGCTCTGGACAATAGCAGAGCCCTCCCTGCCCCTCGTAAGACATGGAATTTGGCGGGTACCCAAAAATTCCTACCTTTGATTCTTGCCCTTTGCAGATTGCCTACATAGCAATGTGAAGAAAGGAAATAGGCAGTGGAAGCAGGTCGCTCTGTTGTTAGTGAAGTACTGAACCTGTTCCAAGTTTTTGTTTGAACTTTAAATCAGCTCCCAAAGTACTATAGATTCAGAACCTCGGATATCTCCTTTAAAATTCAGACTAAAACCCAGAGCAGATTCAGTGGCCCACTGACACGGGAGTCCCCAACTGACATTGGAAACATGGATCTGCTGTAATATGTGCATGCATGCACACCCACACCCTCACACATGGTGGCCTCCTGTTCAGTATTTACAATGTTATAAACAAGACTTAAAAACTCTATAGTTATTCGGATTCACATTAGGTCATTGTATCATTGGAATGACTAAAGGCACTACCCCCAAAAACCTACCTTTGAAGCTAGGCAGATCCCCAGTAGAATGATTTCTGAGGTGCTAGAGAACCAGGAACTGATTGGTAACACATCTAACCTTCTCCTGAGAGTGAAGCACACTGTGACAGGCAATGGCACAGACCTCTATGGGGTCCTATTGCAGCTCCTTGTTGCATCATGTCCTGCCGCCAGGAGACAGCTGAACACATCATCAGTCAGTGCACTGTTCTCCAATGCTTCAGAAATCCTTCTGTGGCGGGGCGGGGGGGGGGGTTGCCTGATTTCAAAGGTAGGTTTGGGATGTTAGCCTTCAGAGATGTAGCTATGGTGATGAGGATCTGTTGTCAAAGCTATGGTCCTTTCTGCTCCACCCTCCCACCCCGCCATAGGGACAGGAGAAGAATGGGACCACGATGACGGTTCTGCATGATGTCATCATGATCCGGTCCTTCGCCCGTCCCCAGGTGGTGCAATCACAGAATAAGTCATTGATGGATTTTCCCTGTCAATGACCCATGATTGTACCACCATCCCACACTTACCTGGTGTGCGGAGGGTCCGGAAGCACAATGGCTGCACCTTCGGCCCCAGTGCAGCCTGGGACAGTACCTGACTGCACTGCAAAAGGAAGTGGTGGGACCATCACGCTTCCTGGATCCTGGAGACAGCTGGTGCAGAGGGGAGCACTCCTGTTGCACTCCCCTCCCGGCAGAGCCGCTGCTGGGATCTCCACAGGACATAACTGGGATATGGTAGGTGTGGAAGGGGCCTATGTCTCCTGGTGCAGGATCTTGGGCATCTATAGTAACTGCAGTGGACAGCTCTTGATGCTAAGTAATAGCTCTGCTACTGGGAGCAATACACCAGTCCAATCTCCATGGCAATTATCCATAAGGATTTGTGATCCTTGCACCAGTCACGGAGTGCGGCCATTAACAGACTTAGACTCTCTACTGTGGCCTTTAGGGTAGCAAGATTTTCTAATTGCTTCTGAGAAGGAATGTTGCAATGTATATAATCTCTGCTGCCTTCAGCGACTGGAAAGTCGGGGGGGGGGGCTTTTCCTGCATTTGCTTGAAATGAAGATTACAGTCAATGTAAAGGACATTGCTGTGTAATATAATTCATTAGTTACGTGCCCTTAGCAGTAAATTAAACATGTAATACCTCTCTGAGTTTCCAGCTTTTTAGTCATTAGTCTATTATTGGAAACATTACAAGGTTAAAAATGCGCTCCCAGGCAGATCTAGTTTCTAATGGCTTACCTCAAATACTGAAGAAGGTTTTTATTTTTGGTTTGCTTTTGTTTTCATTTTTTAACCACTGAAATCCTGCTAGGACCTGATTGTGATTAGCAAACTATCCCCATTTCCAAGTGAAACAAAATAACCTTCCATGATTATCGGAGGTGTGGTTGAGGAAAGTGAAAAAACAGAGTCAAGTGCTTTCTTCAACTGATCCTCAGAAATTGGGTGCAATTTTGCTACCTACTGCTTCTCTGTTGTGTCTTTACATCTATCCATATCTTCATCTATGTCGTACAATCCCATCCTTTTTTCCTCCCCAAGCTCTGTGCTCTCCACTACAATTTTTGTTGAGATCCTACATTGGGGTCACATAACTGGACTATTTGCATGCTGGGTTGCACAATGATCATACTGTACAATCCTTGTGCTGAATGGCGATGTTGTGCAACTACATGTCTATCCAGTGCACAGGCAGATGTGTAACCCAAAGTACACTTAAACCCACAACAACTGGGCATGTACAATTCCATATTCACAGTGGCAGAGCTTGGAGTGTGTGGAGGGGAGGGCAGGAGGGAGGCAAGGCTATGGCGCGAGGGGCATGGCCACTGTGCACGGCGGTGTGGCTGCAGTGTGTGGGTACATGGCCAGGGTGCGTGGGGTGTGGCTAAGGGCTGGGATGCCCCAAAATCATTGCAGCCAGGGGCGAATCATTGCCCCGGCCCCACATCTCTACACGACTGCATATTCGCAATCTTGAACTGAATATGGATTTTCACATTGGACAAAAATGTCCAACCACTTTTGTGAAGGAATTTATAAACGAATAAGGCACCAACAAGATTCCACTCTTTATATACAGTGGGCCCTTGGTATCTGCTAGGGTTTGGTTGCAGGACCCACCGTAGATACCAAAATTTGTGGATGTTCAAGTCCAATTATGTACAATGATGTAGTGAAATGGCATCCGTTATTTAATAAAATGGAAAAATCAGAGTTTGCTTTTTGGATTTTTTTAAAAAATATTTTCAAGCTCTGGTTAGTTGAATCCATGAATAAAGAATCTGTGGATATGGAGGACCAACTGTATATATCTTAGGAATGGGGAGGGGAGAATTTCATGTGGTTTGCTCTTTGATATGAACATACCTAATTCTACACTTTTGAACCAATATGTGAACTGAAATTAAGTGATCTTTAGAAAGTTAAACTTCTCTGTGTTTTACAATGCAGTAGAAATTGGGGGAGGAAGAACTTCCATATAGAAATGGATATTTTGGGAGAAATTTGTGCAAAACCAGATATTAATTTCCACAAGAACTTTTTTTAATAATTCAAAGTGTGGGACAGAGCCAGCTTAAATTTTTGGGTTAAGAATTTGGCATTTAGCATTTTCTTCCATCCTTTATGAAGCATTGCTTATCCAGACTAAAACAAAATAAAAATTGAAATAAATAAACTGAATGAAACTCAGAATAAAAGTATAAAGACAACAATGGCAGTAACAGCTCGGTCAAAACATTCTCATCTTAAGAATGTTTCCAAATTCATATATAACCTTTTGTAATGCCAAAGGAGGCAAATCTTGGAGATGTTGCAAGATGATACAAAGGGGAGTCTCTTGTGTGATGCCATTAGGCATGACACACATTAAGCTTCAACTACAATTGTACAGAATACTCTAGACACACACACACACACACACACACACACACACATTTCAAGGCTATGTTCTCACCCTGACATTCCTCCACTTAGGTCGCTCCTCACAATTGCGCGATGCTCCAGGCTCCATTTCGCATGGCAAAAAAGAGAGGCAAGTGTAAGCTCATACTCAGTAAGTTTATATTTACAACTGTCACATTGTGCTGTACTCTAGCAGTTATTTATATAGGCCCAAAGGTGGAGCTTCATGCTACCCATTAAGTGTAACATTGGGGTGAGGGCATTTCCTCCCCCCCACTATGGATCACATCTGTGCTCCTAGAGCAACTGGAAATGATATAACATCACTTTAGTTTCCTGGAACCAACTGATATACAGCAAATTTCCATTTGATTTTTTAATTTAGAGGGATTGGAGGTACTGGGGGAGTCAGAGGTCATTTTAAATAAGGAATTCTGGTAGTTATAGTCTGGCCTATTGTGAGATCTGTTTTGTTTTGTTTTTTAATATGTCTTACTAGGATGAGAGCTATTTTACCTCAGTCCAGCCAAAGTTTTTCTTTAGTTAAACCAAGCAGAGCACTGTACAGCCAAGTTATCAGAAAGCATGGACTTTATTTTTACCATTCATCATTGCCCGGTGGACATGCATACTTATGCCTCATCATATCAGGAGACTGGCATATGAATCTCTCCCCCCTTCCCACCACCGCCCTCATCTGTGCAACTACAGATTCATTCCCAGTTATACTGGAAAGAAGATCAAGAATTCTTGATTTGACAAGCTCGAGGTCAAAGCACATCACAAGAGAGGTTTGCCTTGCCGAGTGCTTTCCCTGGTGGGGAAACATCATTCAGTCACCTCTGTGGCAGCACATCATATCGCTGCATATTTTAGCTGAGTCTAGCAAGAAGCGCTCTTGTTGGAAATCTATGCCCCACTGTCACTCTGTTCATAGAAATTACAGAAACTACTTAGTAGATTTATATCCTAGGAAAAAGGGGAAACAGGGAGTGAAGGCCTGGATATTGATGGGGTCTATAGACAGGAGTGGGGCCTTTCCTCAGAAAGCAGATCATTTAGTAACAGAAGGAGGAGCAGGGATTATCCCAATGATAAAATATTTATCATTTCTTCCCTCTATTTATATTGATGATGATGGTCCTACATGGGTCTAGCACAACATAAAGCTGTGTTAGACAAAACCCAGCTCCCTCCTCTTCTCTGTATGCTCAGAACCCATCTCACTCCTGCCACCCCCATGACCATAGTGCTAGGGCGGGTATAGGGCAGCAAGGAATTATCCAGCTATGTTCTCACAGCCAGACACACAAAGATAGTGTCATCTCCCTGGACCTACAGAGAATGCCTTCTTCATTGTGTGCCCAACTCTAGGTTTGTAAGAGGATACCGCCTAGCTTCATCTCACCCTCCTCCTGCCATTGAATGATTGTGGAGCTGCTAAGCAGGAGAAAGATAGGTTCCATGTGCAAGGGGTCATTGTGCAAAAGGAGGTGATGCACACCTGCCTCTGCAATAATCACCAAAGGATATACATAGATATAAACTGACATTACACCTCATATGTTTCAATAAGATTCCGGCTGATACCTATACCTATAGTGATTAACCAATAGACTTACTGAAATGTTGTTGCAAAACATGTTGGATTCTGCCACCTTCACTGCTCAAAATAAAAGGGAGCTGTAGCAAGGTGGCAATCAAGGGTGCATAGGATGGAAAATTCCAAAGTTGATAATTTTATGTGCTGTTCTTCAGGTTGAGGCCACGTAGTCTTTAGGTTTTCACCCTCTGGATCCAGAAATTTCCTTTTTACTCTGAAGCTGTAATGGATGGCATTCAGATTGTCCATGGTGGTCTGAATTAAAGCACCTAGCCACTGGTTGTTCCAGCTTCCTGATCAAGATGGCAGGCTTATGATTCCTGAAATATGTATGCAGGCCTGGCATTGTTTTTGCTCTATGTTGCAGATGGCAGCCTGTACATCTGCACTCAATTACTTGCAACATTTTGTTGATTTCTAGCACTGTTTGTCTCATTTGGTTCAAGGCAGCCCACAACATTAGCTCCCCTCATCAAAACAAATAATGTTAGAGTATTTATTTAGTGTGGTTACAGACCAGTATATCAGAGGATATTAGCTGAACAGTAAAGCAGAAATAAAGTCATCAAAGAAGCCAACAGCAAGCTGCACAGCCTCCAATAGATCCCAAATGTTCTCTGAAATAACACCGGCCGGCATTCAGTATTGCACTTACAGATTTGTAACCTAGAGTTATGGATCTGCAACTGCTCTGTATTCACAGTAAATGCCCTGCAGCCCACTCATGTCAACAGCCAGCAGATGGATAAGGCAAAGTAGATCTGTTCATCTTCAGCTGGGGTGCAAGCAGGGTGACATTTCCAACCCCCTCCCATTAGCAAGTGAGGCTAAGACAATCAGAAGTAGGATCCCAGTTGCAGTTCCTTGTCATAGCCTTGCTTGTTATTGAGAAGGATCAATGTGCTGGGAACATCACCCTCCTTGCACCTGATTGGCAGCTGAATAGATCTCCTTCACATGATCTGGCTGCTGGCTATTGAGGTGGGCTGAGAGGACGTTACCTGATTACACAGACATAACCAAATAGCCAATATAAAACATCAGCAAACATCTTTAGTTGTCCCAAGGAGGAGGAGGAGGAAGAGGAGGAGGAGAAGAAGGAGGAGCGGGGAGACAATGGATAGTTTGTGCTTCCTGAAGTGAATATTAGTCCTGCTGTGTAAAAGGATCTGTATTAGACAAAGCTCAAAAACATCCTTTTAAGACTGTCTCCCAGAATCCTAAGAAGACTCGGCCAGTATAGAGTAACTTTCCTAAGGTCTGGTATTAAGTAATCCACTAAACACAAACTAAATTTTAAGGAGCAGATCTTAAGGAATTGGTAGGTCAGGAATATGATGGTAGACGTTCCCCACCATAGATGGACCATAGGTCAACACTGCAGGAAGGCAGTTCTTCAACTAGGAATGAATGGCTGCCAACAAAGCAGATAGGATGACATGGTGGTGATCCATAATTAATCAAATTAGGATCTGTGATGAGAAAGGTGAGACCAAATGAAGTCTACTAATTTAGGGCAATGGACCATAAACATGGATGAATCATTTTGTGAAAGGGGTGGTGTCACATGTCAGTAATGATAAAAGGGATGACAAAGATTGTAAAAGAGATGCCCACAATTTCTTTACAAAGAAATTACTGTGGCCTTATGCCGAGTCCTTCCATCACTGCTTTAGCTTCAGATGAATACTTTCTGTCACTTATCCACCGAACTCTCTGAGAATTAATTTATGTTGGTCTCCATTTGGCATTTTTATGTGATGCAGTCTGACATTTGTATTTTCATTTGCCCCTGGCAGAAAGAATTATCTGGTTAATGTGGGCTTAAAAGTGTTAACAAATGGGATGACTATTGATAAAATAATATGGCTCTTCATTGCTTCATAAATGGCTGCGCTCATTTCTGCCTCATCCGCTTTAGGAGATGGGCGCAGTTTAAAATGTTATGAGAGGTTTTTCTGTTTGGGTTTTATGATGGACACTGAATGAGGATTTCTCCTCTGACAAAAATCTATATGCTTCAGGCCTCCATTTTACTTTTTTAGTGGTATTTGAAATGATCCACAATTCACTTCTGTCTTCAAAAAATAAATCCATCATTCCCAAAGAGTTAACGATGCTGTTACCTCCAAGAAGGAAATGAGTCCTTCAGAAAGTTCTCCAGTTTCTCACCACAGCCTTAGGATTAGTCCATATGTACTGCCTCTCTCGTGTTATTACCTCTTGGGCAGTACCATGCCCTGGTATTTGTCAGATGAATGTGTAGAATGTGTAACAAATATAGTGGCTTTTGGCCTCTGTTTTGATGCTGGAACTTATTGCAGTTCAAGGTTTCCAGTTCCAAGACTTGGGCCATTTCCGCCCTACACTGTTATAGTGCTATTATTCCACTTTCAACATCCTATGAATCCTGAAGCGTGCAGTTTAGGGAGAGGCATTTAGAATTCTTAGCCAGAGAGCTCTTTGGTCTCAGTAAACTACAAACCCCACAATTCCACAGGATGCTGAAAGTGGAATAATAGCACCATAACAGTGTACTGCAGAAATGGTCTTAATTTGGGACTGAAAACTGTCATACGTCATTCCTATTAGATAATGGTGGGCAATGATTCAATAGGTAGTCTATAGCAAAGGGAAGCATTCTCATCCACTAGCTGATGGATTTCAGCACCCCTTCACATCAAGTGGTAGAACTGAACGTCCAAATAATGAATTCTACCCAGACTGTCCCAAGGCCAACATGCTCAATCCCAATGGCTGGATATTGGGTCCTCTTGTTGGGGTGTACTACTTCCCCCAGCAAGGCAAATGGAAGACAGATCAAAGAGGTCATAGGGCAGAACCAATGAATGTGTACACATGATCCATCTCCCATCCTAATAGCTATGAAAACAGTGCAAGCAAAATACTAAAAGGAAAGTTTACTATTCTGGTCAGTTCCTGGCCACCAATCTTGTTCCAACCTTGAAATGCCAAGGTAGGGCATAAGTTATCTAGCAGGGCCTACTAAACACAAAATAACCCTTTTAGTGCCCCTAGGCAGTTTTTAACATGTGGCCGTGACAAGGACTCTAGAACCCATCCAGATTCCCTTCCCCACTACAGTTTCTGATGCCGTTTTGCTATGCCTGGGTCACAATTGAACAGGTATGCATTCTTGTGAAATGCTCTAAATCCATGTTTCTCAGCTTCTGATCCTGCAGATATTTTCTGCTTCAGCTGTCAGAGGTTCCAGTCAGCCAGAAATTTGCAGACATGAAATCTCAAGGACCCAAAGTTGAAAATCTGTGCCCCTGTTGATATGTCTGAAAGTCAGCATGGTCTGAATGTTGGACTGGAACACTGGGAGACCAGAGTTTGAATCCCCACTCAGCCATGTAAATCCATTGGGTGACCTTGGGCAAGACTCACCCTCTCAGCCTCAGAAGAAGACAAAAGCAAACTTTCTCTGAACAAATTCTGCCAAGAAAACCCTTTAGGCTCACCGTAAATCAGAAATGACTTGAAGGCACACAACAACACTGATAAGTCCCTCCTACCAGACTGTGTTTTCAGAGGAGTTCATTGTGAACAAATTCCCAGCGATGACTTCAGAGGCCATTCAACCTATTTCTTATTTGAAAGTGAATCAGTGGCATTCCTGGGAGCAGTATATTTGTGAACATTTTTGTACATGGAACAAAGGACAGTTTATCAGTAGCATGGATACATGATCTGAAATATCCCATAGCTAGATAGAGAACTTATTATGCAAGCTTCTGTGTCCCTTATTCTGTATCCCATGCTTCACCTTCCATTGGCTCCACCAATAAACATTATGTTGGCACCAACTATACTATCACCCTGAGTATCAACACCCATGACTTTTCTCTCCTGTGCCCATGACATTGCTGTTCCTTAATCCTAAGACAATTCCAGAATTCCAGAAGTTAATTATACCTCCTGACCATTGGCCAGCCATTCCTTACACCTGCCTTAAAGTGTGGGCATATTTATCACTTGATGAGTGAAGAAGCCAGAATGTAAGCCTACCGGAACAGATGGTTTTCTTTATCAGTTTGATAATGCCTACTGCCTTCTCCATCTTCACTGACACTAGGTTAGAGGAGATCCTGAGCAAAGTGCCATCTTGATCTTCTCCCAGCCTCATCCTTGTGCTCTCTTACTGCCACCTTCCCAGAGCATGGATAGGTAAAAGCAGCATTGTGCAATAATAGGAATGGATGGGTGCTCTCGACACTGAAGAAGACCAGGCACAGCAGTTGCATAAGGTGATCTACATATCAAATAGAATTGGTTTCACACATTTTTCGACAGGTCTGAGGGCCTTGCCTGCACCATTGTCTACAGAGTGCTCTTTCTGATTTTTTTCCCCATGCTTCAACATGCGGGTGGGTATAGTGAAGTCATTGGACTGCATGCAACCTCCTACAAATGTTTTCGTGGTCCTCAACACCTCTGGGATCCCTAGACTGATCTTTCTCTGGCCAAAATAAAGGGTGAATTCTTGCATATGGCAGCTTTCGGATGTAACAACTTACCTTTTTAATTGTTTGCAAGGTCTCCCTGTTCTCTTTAACATCAAAAGTACCTGTTTTTGAGGAAATGGAAGTGGATTCCCAGTTACTTCAGCATTATTGTTTTATTTTCTGGTAGCCCCTTTAGTCTCTGGGCAGAAAAGTCACCCTTGGACCTGCTGCAAAGGCCCACCCCGACCTACAAGATATGCTAATACCACCAGTCATATGTATTTGTAGACTCCAAAATATGCTTTTGCTGCCTTCTCCTTTATTCACATCTCTTCTCAGCATATGCTTTCACTTTCACTTTTTTTGCAGAGGTGTATGTGTGAATATCTCAATAACTTTTCAGAACAGGGAATTCTTCCTCTGCTCTTTCCTCTGGCTTCAGTTAATATCGAGACAAGACAGTCTGGCATAAGCAGGATTCTGTCCTTTCATGAAAAGGGAAAATACAGCACCAGCACATTCAGTAGTGGATTTCACCAGCATCCTTAGCTGCAGTTTCTTAAAAGAACCACTAAAGGGAATGCCAGCAATTTGCATCCACTTTAGGGGTCCCTCTGGGGACTGTAGGGCCTTGGACTGTAAAGAATATTCAGCCGATTTCTCATTGTCAATGAGCACAAGTGTCCGGACACAGCAAACATGGAAGGGCAAGCTTCAGAGACATAAACCAGCTTCCGATGCCTCTACTTTATAAAAGTCCATGCAGCAAAGCAGAGGAAATCATTGTTTGCTTTAAAATTTGTGCAAAAGTTGTCTCACGTATGCAAGTATGCAACGGTATCTATAGAACACTTCTCCAGCACCACATAGAACCATTAAAAAGAAACATAGCAAATAACAAACATTTGAGAGGGAAAAAACCCACTGAAAATCACTCCCTGATTGGTGGAAAGGAGTCTGGGGATTTGGGGCAGTTTCATTTGGGGATACCATGGGCTACATGCAGACCACAAGCTACATTTTGCACAATCTTTAAACAAAGTATTCCAGGTGCTGACCTTATTCTCAAGATAGGTTCAGCATCCTTGATAATTGCCTTAAAGTCCGGAGTAAAATCCAGATGATCTTGGATTCACCATGTCACAGATGTGGAAGATTCTGGCCATCACTGGTTACTATGAAGGCATGGGTCTGCAACCTTAAGAATAGTTATCAAGTAAGTTCTGTCGTGCCTGTAAATCTACGCTTTAGCTATTCCTTCACCACTATGAAGAGGTCTAATTAAACCAGTAAGCAAAGCTAAACAGTCTTCCTTTGCCTTTTTCTCATTTTGCCATGCAGAAGCTACAAAAGGCAGAGTTTCCTTTCAGCTGCCAATTGGTGGCAAAAGCAATTATCCAAATGCTTGTCAAAAATATTACAAAAGTATATCTCAATTGGTTGATTTTGCTGCAGCGCTTCCTCTGAGATGAAAGCTCTCCAGCCAAAGTTACATTTACAGTAAAGTGTAAGCTGAGCTACTGAGAAACCTTTTACTTATTAGAACTGTGTGAGGGACACAGCATGGTAAGGTGCCTGAGGGTGCTCAGGAATCAAGCACCCCTGTGTTTTTTTCAAGTCACAGAAGCTAGTAATATAAGAAGAATTTGAGATGTTGCCTTCCTTTAGAACTACAGACATAAAATATAGATGAAGGAGAAGAAGGGGAAGAAACATTGGCCTGTGAAAAAGGAAGTTGTGGCTCCTAATGGAGCACCGAGGAGCTTTCATTTAGAACATAAGAGCGGTTATTCACATGCTATAACATGATATAGTCTTCTTAGGGTCATACCACTTTAGATTGCACATGGGGGGGGGTATATATATCTCCAGAGTCTACCACTAGTTCCAGCTAGACTCTAGAGGTAGCTACACTAACTTTCCCAAGTTGGTGTAAAACTAGCAACAGTTCCCAGAGATGAAATGTTGTTTGAAAACGGAAGCAGACAACCACACCAGAGAAGGAGGTAGGAGGTAGGAGTAGATGTGTGAACCTAAAGAGCTGTCATCCTGTTAGTGACCAATGCACTATGCAAACAAAGCAAATTATTCACTGTAGTACAACAGACATACTCTGCTGAGAGTGACAGAAACAGAGTTCCACACACGGCAATGTTGCACATTGTGATTGTGCATTGCTCATTGTCGATTGCAGTGGTACATTCTGAAATTGTGGTAGAGCATTGGGCATTAGAGTTGTGCATTGCACAATGACACCTGGTCATTGGTATGTGTTGCAATATTGTGTTGCACAATATTACTGTTCTGCATTGGGGTTTCATAGTGCAGACACAGTGTTTCTTTGCACACGGATATTTATGTTGCATCAAGAGGATGTCAGACTACAGACATTGTAGCCTAACTCACAGGGACAACACTTCAGAACTTGGCCCTCTATTTAAGCATGTCCTCTGCAGGTCTGTACACTACAAGTCTGTTTTCAGTATAAAGAACTGTAACTGCTGCTCTTCGTCCACTCACTTTCCAAAAAGGTTGCTCCACCTTCCAACTTCTCAGTCTCGAAGAAGTTTTGCAGCTTGCATTTTAACAAGGGCTTGTTTTTCAGCAAGCCTTCTCCAAGTGTTAATAAAACATTCTCAGCTGTAGGCAGGTTGGTAATGAACAGGAAGAAGAGTAAGGTGAAGGTTTTGAGAAGCACTTTGACTTCCCAACAACATCTCTCAATTTCCTTCCTTCCCACCAAGCATAAATGGATAGCATATATCCAAAATATTTTTTTCCCCATTAGTTTAAGGTATACAGGTTGGTAAGATCTCTATCCAACTCCCTCTACAGGTATGTAAGAATTCCAGCAGAAATAGTTGCAGGACACATCTTATACAGTCCTGGTTAACTTACTTGTGGGTTTTTGTACATGCAATACATTTTGAAGTGCTAGTGCTAATCATGAAAGACTCCTCTCATCCCCAGAGAGTCTACTGCAACCCATCTGGGCATCTGCAATTTTTTACCCGCTGGGAGAAAACTATACTCATATAAAGTATTAAGAGTTGATACAACATATAGAAATAGATATGCCATGTAAACCAAGCATCTTACTACTATACCAGAAAGGAACAAAGAACTTTCTGCCTTTCATCAAGCTGCCATGTTGTTTTCTTTCTCCAAATGTTAAAACTGCACTAAATATTTTCAGTATCATTCAGTGTTAAAGAAATGTTACTCATTGCAAGCTTTTACAATAGATCACAAACCACATACCTAGGCTGCTTATATATCTCCTGTATAAGCCTGTGAAGAATACTTGGACTTTTTCTCAGCCTTGACAAGAAAGCAGTCAGGCACCATAAAATTTTCAGGCTTTGCACGGAAAAGCTCATTGGGTAAAGAAACCATTTTGTGCACCTAATAATCTTTTGCACAAAATGCAATAGCCAGAATCCTGTTGGTTATTCCCAACTAAAATAAGGGAACTAAAGTTCACAAATGAATAGTCAACAGTTTCATAAAGCTAATTGATTCAGGAGGTTTACTGCAGTCAAGACTACAAATAATATTTAGGACACCATTTCCTGCCCCAAATACTGTTTTTTCTGCAGTAAACAAGAGGGCTTTTTGTGCTAGATGACTGTTTTTTTGTTTGCAAAAAAGTATCTAAGTATTAAAGAAACCCACCAAAAACAGAAAATGTGCAAAAACTCTCATAATCTTACCCAGTGGGGGAGAACATTTGAAGCTATTTGCTTTTGCATGCTAGAACAAAATAAGCAAAGTTTTGCATCCTTATTGTAATGAAAGACTTCCAGTCTCCTCCCAGCCCCAAGTCATAACCATGGATGCCTGGTAGAGATTTCATATCAAGAAATAACTTATTTGATGATTGCTATTTGTATACAACTGAAGTGTTGATCCTATAGATATTTTTCTGGGAGGAAACCCAGTGAAGGCAATGGAACATATCTTTGTGTAAACATATGAAGAATTTCGTTTGCAGAGAGCAATATTTAAATATTTGGAAAATTTACAGTAATAGATCTCTAGACGGGGCAGAAAATAACAACATTTAGACAGTGCAACCCAAAAAGCCATGAGAGCGACAGACAGATATACAAACACACAGGGAAATGTGACGGACTCAACAGTACATGAGAAAGTTGGAAACAAGGGTCAAAAACTTGAGTACCTATGCTGGCATAACCCCCCAGTTTTGCCAGTCATAAGTACTTTGGGAAGCATTACATAAGGAGATATCCAGTACCTCCTTGCAAAGACCTCTTTCCCTAGCTGGTTTGGTAATGTTATTTCATGTTAGAGAGCTAATCATCCTATCTTTGTTGCTTAATGATTATGCAGATCTTCACCTGAGATAATATCTCCTTACTTCGCCCGTAAAAACTTTCCAGCTGAGCCATTTCATACATGCAGCTTCAGGTCTTCGAGTGTATGATAATCAAAGGAAGAGAAGCTAATGAAGGAACATCCATGTATGTGTGAAGCTGTGATCTGGTTCAGAGAGTCTATAGTAGGGACCATAACTCAGCAGTAGAGCACAAGGTCCCAGATTCAATTGCCTGGAATTTGAAAGGATTATAGACAGCAAGTGAAAGAAGAGATCTCTGCCTGAGACCCGCTGCCAGTCAGAGCAGATAATATTGAGGCAGACAAATTGTCTGACTTCTGTGTAAGGCAGCTTCCTCTATTCTTAGCAGACCTTGGAACTAATGAGTCACAAATAATGGAGTCACTTAAAATGACTCACCCTTTTTGGTAATCAGGACTGTAATGAGTAAGACATGGAGCAATGGATTCAAACTATAGGAAGAGATTTCACCTAAACATTAGGAAGAACTTCCAGATGGTAAGACAGTGGAATACACTGCCTGGGGGTGTGGTGGAATCTCCTTCTTTGATGGTTTTTAAACTAAGGATGGATGGCCAGGTATCAGGAATGCTTTGATGGTGTATTCCTGTATGGCAGGGGGTTGGACTTGATGGCCCTTGTGGTCTCTTCCAACTCTATGATTCTATGAATGGGAACTGAGTCAACTTATTAAAGTAATGGGTAAAAATTGCTAATTTATTGAAATTTAAATTTAGTTTTTAAGAATTAGAAGGCATTGCAAAAGCCTTTTTCAAGTTTTATGGCACCCTTTTATCAATTCTCAGGTTTTTTTTCCAGTAAGAAAATGCATAGAAACGCCAACAAACAATGCCATGAGTAATGCAATAACTTACTTTTTAAACACTGAAATGGCCAACAAAAATTAATTCCCTTTTTATCACTATAGTCAGTACCAGAAACAAATTACATTTTTAAAACAGTAATTTTTCTTCATTACATTCCTTCCAAATGTGGCTTTCCAAGCTTTGATTTTCCTCATGTGAAGAGTGATTCTGAACTTGGAATATATTTTTTAAAAATTAAGGGACAGACATTGGAAGCTTCATTCTATCATAACTGTGGTTTTCTAAATGATTCTGCAAATGAAAGAAAGCACAGAAAAGGGTCCCGGTCTATACCACTGAGACCATCTCGGCTTCAATCACACAGATGTTATTTCCTATGCGGTGTCATCATGTATTGACCTCTCTGAAGCTTGATAAATCGGAAGACAGATTGCAGATGAGCTCTATGTGTTTAAGTATCGAGCTGATACATAACTTTCACACCAACCAGAAACCATTTATTGTCACTCCTGTCCAGAATATATCCTGACAGTTCAGTGGGTGTTTCAGTGCCATTTATTTTCAAATCAATACTCAATTACTAAGAGGAAGATTCACTCCCTTGCCCATTTTCAAGATGAAATTATGGACTGGAGCCATAACACTTAGTCAAGGCAAGGCACTGTCCATTAACTCATGGTGATCTCTACCCACCCCCATTCCGATACTTTATTGAAGCTCCGTTCTCCCTCCCCCCCATCCAAAATCATCCTCCCACCCATTCGCAGCTTTTAATTAATCATTGCAAAAAAAGCCCCCTTTCACATAGTAACTGATGACCAGAGAAAACAATTTTCTCCTAACTGCCTTTTAATTTCAACTCTGGGAGTGCTCATTGACTGGATCTCACAACAACCCATCAATGTTAGTTTTTAATGTGTTTTCTCCTTTGTTATTGAGAAGAATGGAGTGGCACCGTGGCTTTGTGCTCCTCTTCATAACTCAAGTCATTGATTCGGTAAATGCTGCCCATTTGCGGGTGGATAAAAAGTCCTGTCAATGGAGATAGTAGGTGCTGTATAAATTACCCCATTAACAGGAAATAAAGCTATTTACAATATTTAAAGGCTAGAATGTAAGGTGCTCAACCTCTTTCCCTCCCAACCCTGCTTGCAATCCTTTTTTTTTTTACTTCAACAACTTGCCTTTCCTTTTTAACATGTTTCTTTGTTGCATGTTGTTGTTGCTTGAAAAAAACCTTGCAAACAGGATGAGCAAAAATGAGGACAATAGACTCTGCTACTTCAGGTCATTTCGTCCAACCTTTTAGACACATCACAACATAACACAGAAAGCAATCCAGAACATTGTTTGGCTCACAGTGAAGCAGTTCCTTGCAGAGCTAAGCTGTTACAGTGCAAACATAGGCTGTTGCATTGTAGGAAATTTGTTTCAGTCCGATTTTGATAAAAATTTAACCAAATGCATCAATTTCTTTACACATGGAATGGAAAGAACTTGAGGCATTTTTCCTAAAAGGTGTTACAATGATCTCGCATCTTGCTTTCATTTCCAATACTGTCCCTTTAAGAAGGAGTAGTGTGTGACAAAAATCTTATATCTATTCAGAGTATCTTTCCACAGGTCTAATGGTGATGGGGAGGAGACTGAAAATCCAAGTTATTATTTACAAAGTCAGTACATGGATGTCATGTCACATGAAAGTCCATTCCAGTTTGTTTCCGACATGGCAAATATTGGATTTGAAGTTCTCCAACAGAATGCTGCTCCAGATCCTCATTTCCAATTCTCTATGGAATTTTGCTCTCCTGCTGCCATTTTCTAAAAGCTGATAGATGGAGAAACCAAAGCCAACAGATGTATCCATCTAGCAGCAGTCTTTAATTTTCTAAATTCTAAAAGTCTTGCTTTGAATCCCTGCATTTTTAATCACCTTAGAGTTGATTTTTTTTCCAGGCACAACAGGGTCTTCTCCAGGTGTGGAATAAGTGAATCTATAAAATTAATCTGGCACAAATGGGGTAGAATTTCATTTGAACTCATTTTTAAAGTATTCACCCATTGTCTGAAATTTCTTCATTCTCTGGGCCTGAGGTTGAAAAAAGTTCATATGTGGGAGAAAGCAAAACAGACCGATTACCCCACCTCTGACAGCAACAAAACTATAATGTGGCAGTCAGGGTTAGGTTGCTAGAGGAGGGGTGACTTTTAATGAGGATCATTTAACATTTGACAACTCATTACATGGATATGAGTCAGGAGGTCACCTCACTGGAAAACAGGAGAGATCATCTACATCGCATTAAATAGAAAGAAAGAAGATGGGTGACATTCTTTCCCTTCAATCCTGGAAGCTACGCGTCAGCCGGTTGCCTTCAAAATCAGCCTGCCGAATTTGTCTCTGTTTAATGCACACATTTCTCCCATACATTATTATTGTGTTACCATGGCAATCCTCAGAGACATATCTGGCATGAATTGCACCATGGAACTGAACTTCTTCACCTAATCCAGTATTGAAAAAGACACAAGGTCAAGAGTTCAACATCCAACAGTGTGGTTAAAGAGCTTTTAACAAATTGTATGTGGAGGAAGAAATCTTGCCTTGCGCAGGTGCAAGAATCAAAGAAATCCTTCAAATTCTTAGCTGTTTCTTTTAGCACAGCCACCTTCCTTAATCCCCCATTCCTCAGATCGATTCAGGCAGACCTCAACACACACTTTAAAAATTATTGACTTTATCAAGGTACTAATTGGGGATCTTGTGGATTCCCTGTGCTTGCTGGGAATTATGGTAACTTTAATCCAAGAAGTCATTTTCCAAGCATTAACTTTAACATGGAGTGACTGAGAAATTGTACGTTTCTGTATTCTGAGGTAATCTAGTGTGATCTGCACCTTCCAGACTAGTGTGTAGATTGAGACCTAGTAATCCAGCAACTTCTGAATGTTCAGATGCACTTCTTGGCTCCAAAGGAAAGGAAAGGAAAGGAAAGGAAAGGAAAGGAAAGGAAAGGAAAGGAAAGGAAAATATTAAAAGAAAAAAAAACCCACACAAAAATGCTTCTACAAGTGTCTATTCTGGGAGAAAACATATTTAGAAATGTCTAGTTTGAAAGAAATATTATTTTTTAAAGAGTCTATGCTACAATTTTGGTAGTGTTTTGTATTTGTAAACACACTTCAAACCTGCATGTTAGCACAGATTATTTAAAAAAGAAACCACAAGTTAATGGAGAAATGGGACAGAATGAACTTCATAGTCATTTGCAAAAGAGATGCAGACTGACAACAGATGGCTTCACTCATCCCCAACACTAAAAGAATTTTCAGAAATGATGGTGGGATTGATATATGAAAGGTTTGGGGAACCAAAACATCGTCAAATGTGCAACAGAAAATGGAACAGAGCCCACTTTAAGTCAAAAATGTGCTTTCTGGACAACGTTGCTTTGTACATTTCATAATGCCATATGTATCATAACCATCACTTGTGTTTTTCACCTTAGTTAGGAAATTCAAAAACATGGTTCTTTTGCTTTAGAAAATAACCCACTCTGGGTAAATAACAAGCTAATAACATAATTGGTTACTGAGCTTTTGGAAAGTACACCAAAACCACCTTAGTTATTGGCACAGAATTCCCAGAAGATTTGAGAGGCTTTTTGCCTAGGTGCTAATTTGGAAGACAGGAATTTCAAGTCAAGCTAATCAGAAGGTTTTTTTAAAAATTGCAGTGATCCAGCTGATGAGGACATCGAGTTGCAGAGGTCACTGCCAACCAGCTGAGATTCAAATGATTGAGTGAAGGGGGATTGGGTGCAGGTGGAGAAACCTTCAGCACTGGTATTTCCAACTTACCTGGTCAGAAATAATGATGCGGGTTATGTTAAGACAATAGTTTAAATATCAAGCAGGTTCTTCAATCTGTGTGAGGTGCAAAGGTCAAAAGCTGTGTGGGAGATGATATTGCCTGTTCTTATTGTTTTCCTTGGAGTTGTGTGCAAATATAACTACCTAAGCAGAGTTGGCTTTAATAAAAAGCAGGTTGGCTGAGCTATAGCTCAATTTGGTGGTGTTGGGGATGGTGACATGTGCTTGTCTGTATTTTCCGGAAGGCCTTTCTTATGCAGGGAAAGATATGAAATTGGCATGAGTTCACTTACAAATGCTTTTTGGATCATCTTCCATTTTGCTGCTTGTATTGCGGTATAATTAATGTTCATTGTTCTGTTATTGCTGGGATTTGGGTAGCTCAAAATTATTTTTAATTAATGGGTGCTTTTGATATTTATTTCACTTTTGTATTTTGGTTTTCTTTGATCCTTCAGAAAGGCATTTCACAACACTCTGAAGCAACATGTCCTGCAGTTGAGGCCATTTCTGCACTAGACTGTTATAGTGCTATTATTCCACCTTCAGCATCCCATGGAATCCTAGGGTTTGCAGTTTAGGAAGGGGCCTGTAAGGCACTATAACAGTCTAGTGAGGAAATGAGGCTCCTACAGCGTCTGTGAATCTAACCAATTGCTTCTTCACAGGATATGAGCCTCCATTAAATGGTGTGGTGCATGCTATTTCTTGTCTGAGGAGTAGTCAGAGAGCTGCAAAGCAGTAAAAATTAGTCATGCTTTTATCCAGTTGAAATCAATGAGACATAGGCCCTTTCCACACGAGGCGAGGGAATCGCTTCATGCCATTACCTACTGCTTCTTCTGGGGTCCGAAGCAACGTGGACTGTCCCTGAAGCCCTTCCTCAGGGCTCCTCCTTGGTCCAGGGTAAATTGGAGCAGTGCGAGGTCTGTAGATCCACACTGCTCCAGCTTCCAAAATGGCAGCTTCAGGCTTCCAAAATGGTGGTTCCAGCTTCCAAAATGGTGGCTTCTGGTTGGTCGTGGGTCCTGACCAACCACTGAAGCTCACCACACCGAAAGCCCGCCCTCTGCAGATTGCAGGCTCGCATTGGTGTAAGCCTGCGAATCTGCACAAGGGAGCAGGAATGCAATGGCACGTTCCAGGAAAATAAAGACCTGTTTTTTGCGGTCTTTAGAAAACACGCTGGAGGACCACTTGGGGTCGATTTGGAGTGGACTGAGGTGTGGATCTCCAGTAAGCAGTCCGCTCCTAGTCCGCTCCAAGGTGCAGACAACCTCCGTGAGAGGATGCACTGCCCCGTTCTAATTGCCTGGTGCGGAAAGGGCCCTACTGAACTTGAAGCAAATTTCTGAATTCAAAGTCAAAGCAGTAGTGTATATCTGAACAGAATCTACTCTGCCTCTGTGTTTCTCACCAGAGGTTCACTCCTCCTTGGACCTTGGAATTTTGAGACAAAGCAACCCAGGCATGGGACAACCTAGCATGTAAGCAACCATTATCTTACCTACTTAGAAGGACAATGAAAAGTCAAAAGAAATGTTTGTCGTCAGCCATGCATAGTGACTGGATGAGGAAAAGGTGATCATGTTCTTCAAGACAGGCTAAGTAAGAGAGATTTCAACAGATCCCAAGGAAAGAAGAGTGGTCTTAACTTGCACACAGGATATTTGAACAATCAGTGTAGTCACAGTAATCCTTCTCAAATTTGGAAATGATACAAAACTGAGAGGGGTAGCTAACAAACTAAGAGATACAAACAGAATTCAATAAGACCTCGATAAACTATAAAACTAGCTGAAATTAATAAAATGCAATTCAACAGAGATAAATGCAAAATTCTAAATTTAGGCCTCAAAAATAAGATGCACACTTTTAGGATGCCTTGTAGGATGAGGGGTGACATGATTTCACTCTTTAAATACCTAAAGAGATGTCACAAAGAGGGTGGAGGCTTGTTCTCTGCTGCTTCAGAAGATAGAACTAGGTCTAATGGGTTTAAATTACAGGAGGATAGATTTCAATTGAAAACTAGAAGGAACTCTATAACAGTGAGAGTGGTTTGGCAATGGAACCAGTTGGAACCAATATCCTGCATTGAGCAGGGGGCTGGACCTTTAAGACCACAGGGTCCTTTCCAACTATATAGTTCTGAAGACCTTTCCACTTGATACACCCAACCCGTACTGGAGACGGGAGAAAGATGGGACCCGGACGACGCATATGCACGATGTCATCTGAGTCCCGTCTTTCTCTCATCCCCAGGTGGCTCAAGTGTGCTGTGAATCATTGACAGGTTTTCCCTGTCAATGACCGGTGATCGCACTGCCCTCCCACCATGTGCCCACACTTACCTTGCTTGCAGAGGTCCTGGAACTGCAGGCTTTGCTGCACTTCCAGGAAACTACTCAGCTGTGCTGCAGCAGGAAGAGGCGTGGCCATTGTACTTCCTGGATCCTGTGAGCAGCTGATATGGAGGGGAGCATTCCATCATGCTCCTCTCCCAGGAGAGTTGCTGCCACCATCATCACCAAATGCTGCCAGGATGCAAGTAAGCTGTGGAACGGGCCTATGACCGTGTATGCATCTTGCATGTATTAGGCGCCAAATGCAGATTGTGACATCTCCAATTAAAATAGGACACGGACAATTTGATAGAGTCCGGGGACCAGTTTTTCCTTTTCTGGACCCATTGTGGTTAACAACATCTGGAAACTGGAAGCAGTTGGAAATTAGGGTTACCATATTTTGAAAAAAAAAAAAAAGAGCCCAGATGTACTGACTGAGTACTTGAAACTACTGATTGCTATAACGACTCTCACTTTAAATAACCTTACTATCTAAGCTATGATTGCTACTAGAAATATTACTAACCTTCATTGTATTTAAATAGCAACAATATTCCTTTTCCCCTTTCTCCACCTCTTTCAACAGCAAAGCAGCAGCTGACATCTTAAAAAATCACCCGTGATTTTAAAAATCCACCCAAAAAGAAATTTTGGCTCTGAAAAAGAGGGCAGGTCTGAGAAAAGGAGTTTCCTACTGGAAATCTACTTACAATTTTAAAAAGACCTTTCATTTTTCACTTATTTTAAATGAAGCAAAATGTGTAAAGCTTGTTTCAAAGGATAATAATACCTCTTAGAGCACCATTCTCCATGATTTTACACAGGTGTGAGCTGTGTGAACCATCAGGTCCATGTAGACCCCAAGCCCCATTCTACATCTCCTCTCAAATTCCACACTCCTAACCCCTGGAAAATACTTTTCATTTTCCAAAAATTGCAGTTTGCTGCTGCTGTTGTTGTTATGTGCCTTCAAGTCATTTCTGACTTATGGTGACACTAAGGCAAACCTATTATGGGGTTTTCTCAAGGTTGAGATTGTGCGATGTACCCAAGGTCACCCAGTGGGTTTCCATGGCTGAGCGCGATCAAACCCTGGTCTCCAGACTCATAGTCCAATGCTCAAACCACTACACCATGCTGGGTCTCAGCTTGCTATGGCTTGCTGCTCAGCTTGCTGCTATCTATCATAACCAAGCCCTGCTTCACCCAAGCCAAATCTCTTGTCCTTATGACTCCACTGCCCTCAAAGATGAAATGGAAAAGAATGCCACTGCTACCAATAGCCACAGCAACAGCTAAAGAAAGCATGCTTCCTTCCATTCCCCTATATACCCGCCTCAGTAAACAACCCCACTCTCATTACATCTAACAGCTGCTTTTGCTGCACGGAGGAATTACCTGCTCGTCTAGACCTTTCACAATACACAGTTACCACATCATGATCGCTTTGATTACCATGGCTGCATCCTATGGAATCCAGGAGTTTGTAGTTTCTTGACGCACTAGAACACTCTGGATAAGAATTCTGTTCCCCCCCTGCTTAAACTGTAATTCCATAGGAGGATGCACAACAGTTAAAGTGGCATAGGTTTCTTTAGGGAGTTGCCAGTTAAAGTAGAATTGTAGCACTATAACTGTGTAGTGTGAAAGCGCCCCTGCCTTTTTTACCTTTGGGATTTCAGAACCAGGTTGTGTGAGAAGGACTGAGATTATTAGAACCTTACCTGTGCTGTATCTCAGGCAATTTCTCTAGCTGGCCTGAAAATATGTACATTTTCAGAAAGTGACCATCCAGAAAGCATCAATGTATACATTTTAAAAGGCTTTTCTATCACTATGCATAAAAGTAGTGGCGTAGGGACGGGGGGGGCGATGGAGCCGTGCGCCCTGGGCAGCACTTTTTTGGGGGTGCCACCGCTCCTTGCCTGCCCCCCTGCACGCCTCCATGCCTCTGCCTCCACCCCACCCACCCCGCCACTACCCCGCTGTCGCCAAGTTACGCCACTGCATAAAAGCAGATGAAAATGGAGCTGATTTGTCTGGAGTTGGTTCTCCTCCTTCCCTCCCTGAGTTGTTAGACAGTTGCTAATAACTCCTGTTAATTCTCCAAATTGAAACAATCTTAGACAGATGTTTCTTCAGCTCTGTATTTCTAAATAAAATTGCAGAATATAGATTCAAGCAATTTCACAAACTAGCTGAGAAACAACATCCCTCGAAGCTATTGCCTTCATTTGCGGCTGGGGTGAAGTGAGAAGTATCTAAACAATGGGAGAGCAAATCTTGTCTTAGACAAGAACTATGCCTAAGGCACTGAATGGGTATTACATAGACATTCTTCCTTTGTATTTGCATTGTTATTTCATTTAACAGATGTGCTTAACTTGCATTCATGGTTCTATGTTTTCTAAAGTTATTCATGCAGAGGTCAGACCACTGTGGCTAGCAAAATACAAAGAAACTTTCCTCTATCATATATTCAGTGCCAACTGAGACATTTTTGTAGATCCTTGAAATTAAGTATGTGTAGAGAGAAGAATTCCCAGAGTGAAACCTAAAGAGGGCACTTATGCAGAAGAGGGAATCTCATCAGGTGTCGTTTGTTACCCAGGCCAGTGACAACCAACACCTGTTGAAATTCCTTCTTTTATATATCCAGAGACAGCACATTGTAGTGATTTGAACATTGGACCCTGGAGGGTTTGCTTCGCCATATAAACCCACTGAGTGATTTTGGGTGTATCACACAGTCTCAGCCCCAGAAAACCGTGATAGATTCTCCTCAGGTCACTGTAAGTCAGAAATGACTTGAAGGCACACAACAACAACAAATATCCATTAAAGGTACAGGAGCCCTCTCCAGGTTTTAATGAGGCAAGCCTAGGAGAGGCAATAACCATCAGAATGTAGACTACCTTATTTCTGTTCTCTGCCTCATGAAGAGCCTGCATATTTTGCTCAGAACTAGCAACAAATGTGGTTAACAACTAGACTTAAATTTTCAAGTAAAACAGGGAGGTATTTAACCTGGCATCACCTAACAGATGCTAATTCCAGTATGTCTGCAATCTCCTGCTGATATCCACTTTAGAACATTATGAGTGCAGTATCTGCAGTTTTAGTACCAAAATAGCTCCTCACCTGCATTTTGTTTAACACCCAGCCACTTAGGAAGTTCAAATATTGGTTAATGCTTACAAAGGCAGTAATACTGCTAGGGGAAAGATGCCCCATACAAGATTCTTTCTAGTTTTTCCCCAACGATCTTCAACAGGCCCCTCTAGTGTCATCCCTCTCCCCCCAGTGTCATCCCTCTCCCCTCAGAAAGTCTCCAATTTATTTCCCATCATCTTGGCATAAGGCTCTCCCTACCTAAAACACAGAAGAACACCAAGGTTAATCAGTATAGATAACAGAGGTGGATAAATGGCTTGACCTGGCATCAACCAGCTTCTGAAGTACCACACAGAAGAGCTTTCTGATAGTCTTAGCAAGCAGAGCTTGGAGAAAAGTAGACAGTCTTCTCAGTTATCATTGTTGTGTGCCCTCAAGTCATTCCCAACTTAGGGCAATCCTAAAGTGAATCCATCATGGGGTTTCCTTGACAATCTATCATGGAGTTCTGAACTTGCTGTTGCTATTTTGTTCCATTTTGTTTAAATAAGGGGAATTTACAATTCATGCAAATGTGTATGAGAATACTATAAATGACTTTCGCTCGTTGCTATATATTATTATCTATTTTATACGCAAATATAATATACGAAATAGGTTGCAAAAACCATTTTATAATTTTAGATTGAAAAATGTTAGTTAAGTACTGATATAAGTATAGCAGTGTATTCATATTAGAAGTATTTTATATTATACAGAAGTACCTTATTTTATATCACAAAATTAAGATTATGCAACAAACGCTATTTTAATATTTGGTGTTTATTTTACTAAACTAGTATACAAATAGAATACTATGAGTAGTGAATAGTCGTGGCAGGAACCATCTTTTGATTATGTGTTTGTACTTTTTTTTCTTTTCTTTCTTATTCTTTTTTATTTTTCACATAGTTAGTCGACCTATTAGTTTAGTCTAGGTAGAATTATAGGTTGATTTATGATGGTTGTGTATTTCTTTGTTTGATGTTGTTGACTTTTTTGATATTTCTTTTTTGTAGAAATATTATGTTGTGTTTGGTGTCATGTTGTTTTTATATACTCAATTAAAAACATTGTTCGGAGAGGGATTGTCTTTACCCTCCTCTGAGGATGAGAGAGTGTGATCTGTCTAAGGTCACCCAGTGGCTTTCCATGGCTGAGTGGGGAATCAAACCCTAGTCTCCAGAGAACATGTTGCCCTCCAGATGTTTTTGACAGCATCCCCCATCAGTCCTCACCAGCATAGGCAATAGTGAGGGATAATGTGAGTTTGTGATAATGGGGATTCCCATTATCTAGGCTTCAGTGCTAAAGGGAGATAGTTCTCCCTTCAGGCACATAAAGGCACATGAACTGCTAGGATTAGGTTTACTAGGGTTAGGTCACAGGTCATGAGAGATAGGTGACCAATCAGGCGGAGAAAGGTGAGAATCTTCGAGATGCTTCGATGGAGAAGTTATAAAAATCCTTGAGAGACCATGCAGTAGAGAGAGAACAAAGGGGACATCCAAACATGAGGCTTGGATGCTGGGAAGACCATCTCCTGGCCCTACCCTTGCAGAGCATCTCAGAAAGTGACCAACTTGCTGTGAGTAAATTAGAATGAGTCTAGTTAGTTGCGCTAGGTCTTTTGTTATTTTGGAAGTTTGGCTGATCCAGAGAATGTACCTGTTTTTATAACTACTTGTAACTTAAGCGTACCTGAGAGTGGGGAGCTTTTCATGAGTATTATTTTCTTGTTTACTTGCATGCCTTAAAATAAATACTCGTCTGTAAAACCTCTGTTTCCTCTCCATTCCCATGCCATTCCTTGGCACCCACATAGATAGGATTTGTCTCACTCAGAAGGGGGAGGTAAGGGAACACAAAGGACCTTAAGCATAGAGATCGGCAATCCTCAGAGTAGAATCCCACTGTGTTGCTCAAGTACAGGGTAATTTAGAATTCAGTGGGTGGTGGCAGTGAGAATTAAGAGAATTTGAGGGGAATTCCTAGCTTCTGTTCAAGGCAGAAGGAAGCATTGAGTGTGAGGAGGTCCCTTATTTCCCCTTTAAATATCCACAGAGTTGCAGTTCAATAACATCCAGAAGGCCACACAGCGCTTATCCCTCGTACAGAGCCCACATATGATATTTCTTTTCCTAATCACACATGAAGGATTTGGTTGATACTGAAAGTTCAAGATTCTCTTGTGTGCATCAGACTCATCTTCTCCTCTGAACTCAGCCAGCTCCTGCCTCTTGCCAAGTCACCAAGAGTTTTTAAGTGCGCTCATTTTACCTCTTGACACCCACTGAGAAGGAAAAGGAGATCTGCTCTTTTTCTAAACATTTTCTCCACGTAAGCAAGAGATGTTCAAGCTTGTTACTGTTCAGGAAACATTAAATCACAGAGAAAAGCTTCCTGTAGAAATAATGAATCCCTCTTTCTCTCTTTCCCTTTGACAAGGCCTCAAATTGTCAGTTTTTGTTAGTTGTCCTCTGAAGGATACCAGGCATTTTTAGCTTTGTTGTAGTGGAATGCCACATACATCTTCTGCCCTGGAGGAGGGAAACACACAGAAACACACACACGCACATACATGTGGGAGGGGGTGGTAATCTCTGTATTCCATATTTAGGAGCTTGACTTCAGCTATCGATCTTATGTCTTCTGTTATGAAATCACTATCACTGTCTATTTAAAACCCATCCAGTTTTGTCATCTCTGAACCTTTATATTTTTGGAAGCATTTGGTAGATAGGGACACAGCAAGCAGCTAGAGGCTTTTTAAAACAAAGTGTGTGTGTGTGTGTGTGTGTGTGTGTGTGTGTGAAGGGAGGTTGTCAGCCTTTTATCTTTAACAAGTTGGGATTGGGCATTCAAACATCTTTATATCACTTTGAATGGTCCCATCAAATTTTAATAAAGATGTAGGTGAAAAAAGGAATAAGAAAACATAGGAAGAACACTACTGAATCATACCAAAGCCTGTTTAGTCTAGCAGCCTGTTTCTCACAATACTCAGGTAGATGTTTCCAGGAAGCCCACAGACAGGACATGAAGGCAATAGCCCAGCAGAGAGAATGTGTGGCCTTTCAATTATTATTAGAATGCAACTCCCAGAATGTACAGCCAATGCTGGAGGATGATAAGACATGCAGTCTAACACCATCTGGGGCACAATGAGACATGCAGTACAAACCACCCAACAGCATCTGGGGACACAATTTCCCAGCACTGCAATAGTTTCTCACTGCTATGGCTCCCCAGTATCCCACTATGGTATCCAGTGCCATAGTGCCTTTGACTTCAGAGATTCTATGGCATTACTTCACAGTCCCCAAGAGACCTAATCACCATGAATTTGTCTCTTATCACCTTTCAAAACCATCTAAGCTAGAAGCCATCACCACATTCTTTGAATGGAGAATTCTTAAAAGTACTATGTGTTGAGTGAAAATCTGCTTCCCTTTCTCTGTCCCAGGACAAGAAAACATTATTTTGGACTACAACCCTTAGAACATATCAGCAAGGATTCTGGGAGCTGTAGTCTAACAAGATTCTGATCCTGTACCAGTAAAGTTCGCGCTGTGAGCATAACAGGTTCTAAATCTCCTGCTAATCAGTTTCATTGAATGCCTCTGAATTTTAGTCTTATGAGAACAGACAAGGAATCTTTACCCAACCCCTTTGGCATTCAGTGCATAAACTTTTACAATCCTCCATCCCAACTTCATCTTTACCTAATCTTCCCCAACATCTGGTCTCTCTGGAGATTTTCAACTATAACTCCCAACATCTGTAACCATTTGGGTGGGTGGAGCTGATGGAACTTGGAAGGGCCCAAGATGGAAAAGACTACTTTATCATGTTCCTCTCCTGTTAGTTACACTTGAAAGGAACAAGGAGCAGAATTTCTGACTAGAATCCTGTTGGTGACAAATGTGCATGTCACTTGAGGAGATGCACAGATATTTCTTTTCTTTTCTGAGGATGCTTCTGAAGAAGTTAATCACGACCTACCTGCTTGTACAATGTCAGAACATCCACTGCCCCCCCCCCCAGATTTCAACACCCAGAAAAGTTGCCAACAGTGTTGTCAACAGCCATCTACTGACCCAGAGAGAGGGGAAGAGCAAGGCAACCAGCCGTGGTACTATTGTGGGGGCTAGAAAACTTTTCATTCTTCCAGAGAACTGCAGGAGAGAAACCTCAGTTCTCCCCCCCTCCCCCAGCTGCAGAACTGTAGCTGCATGCTGTCTGGTCACTTCCCCAATTCCTACCCTAGTGGCACACAGTCAGGGCAGCAACCCTGGGGTTCAAACTGCCTTCTGGAAGTGAGCGCAAACCAGAGATGCACTGTGTAGGATCCTGGACTTGAAGTCTGTCCAACAATGGACAACTTCTTATTGGGTTACAACATCTGTCATACCTTGCCAAAGGCTATTCTGGTTAGGACTGAGGGATAATGCAATCCAGCAGCATCTGGAATTGCTCACCTCTGATAGCAATATATTGTTTTCAAAAGACCATTGCAATAATGGGTTCCCAAATCTCATGTTGTGGCATTGAATCTCAGAGCTTGGAGCCTCTTCTCCAATCCTTATGGCTAGTGGTGGACGTCTCAGGGTGAGACTGCTGACTTTAATTTTTTTTTTTTTTTTTAAAAAACAAACCTGTGTATTGCTGACCCCCACTGCCACAGTCTGCTTCAGATCGGCCACTGTCAAGTCTCCGGGAGATCTGCTGGACTACATTCTCTCCCCTCCTCCAAGTTTCTCAAACTACAGCAGAATGCTCCAAGGGACATACTGAACTACCTCAGGATTTACAGGTTCTGCATATGGCACTGTAGGACAGTTGCCTTCTAGCTTTTCCTATCTTGTTGCTAACCTGAGCAGTTCAGTGCTCACTTTCCTGATCACCACTTTAAATAATTCAGGCTGGAACTCACTGGCAAAACCCCCTCTGAGTACTCCTTGCTTATGAAAACCCTGCAAAATTCATGGGGTCACCATAAGTCGACAAGCAATTTGAAGACACACACACACATTTCTTCTTTCTTGGTCCAAGGTGCACATGGTCATGCTTAACGACATCATCAAAGCCTGGCCCATGATATCACTAGGGGATACTCACTGTGACATCACTATCAGGGCCATCCCTAGATTCCAGGTTTCAGCCCTGAAATCTCCCAACCAGGCAACCTTCTTCACAGACTACCAGATTTGGAGGGGGAACATAGGCTGTGTACTCCACCTACCCCTTCCTACCTTCTGCAGCATTATGCCACACCCAGAAAAGGTTAGCTTTGCTTTGCAACCCTGAGAGAAATTCCACTCGAAGCCTGATAATCCATTCCTAAGATAACACTTAACAGGAGTATGACAGCAGCTGTGAAATCTTTGAGTTTCTCTCCTCTCCTGTATGACACCTTGATAAGGCAATTACAGCATAATAATTACCTTAACAAGTGGCATTACAGGAAATTATTGTCATGCTCCTGTTAAAATAACACATAATCATCAGCAAGTGTATTCTAGAATCCCCAATCAGCATCTCATTATCCAAAGCTTTGCTCAGGAAAGAAGTGTTCAGCAATGGGGCAATAATTGACAATGCACAGAGAAAAAGGAATGGAAACTTAACAAGGCCTTCGTTGTGGTTGATCAGCTATCCAGCAAGGTTAACCCCTGGTGATGCCAAGATGCAGTTAAAATACAAAGCCCTCTTCCCTCCTCCTCCTTTTTTTTTTTTTTTTTGTTTTTTTGTCACCAGCAAAAGTAGCATACATTTGTAGAGCTTCAAAGCATCACACTGAAGGATCTTGTAGCGTTGCCACCCATTCCTTGAAGATGAGACAGTGAGTTACAAATTACAAAAGTGATGCCCTATAAATGACAACACTTTCCAAATTGCATGTTGCCTCCATCAAACGTGGATGCTGCAGACCCAACTTCTCAATATGCGATGAATGTATTTTTTTTCTCCAAGTGTAGATCAGCTATGATGAGGACAGCATGCTTGACTCTAAAATAAATCATCTACAATGTTCCTGCAAAGTCCTTCAAGGCCTCACGTGTGGCTCTTCAGCTAGGCTTAGTGGACATGAATTTCATGCAAGGTTATGTCCTGTAACCCCTGACAGCAACATTTATTGATCTGGGATTACAGGTTTACCTCAGTTAACAAAGCTCCTCTTCAACAACAACCAAAATTGATACAGAGGTAGAAATAACATGGGAAATCTAAGAACAGATTCTTACCCCATCAAAAAGAACAGCAGTTCACCATGTTTTAGCAAACTTTTTATTTCATAACTAAAATTATACACGTGTGAAATAAAACAACCACATCAGGCCTTGTATAAGTAAAGAAAAACATGTGGAATCTTCTAGACACCACTTGGAAGCTTCTTCCACAATGCATCCTGGGATTTTTTTTTCTTTCAGTAGCCCCAGCTTTTCTTATGGTTCCATTTTGGTGGCAAAACCTGTAGATCTGTGTTTTTTCAACAGGGTAGCTGGTGAGACAGGCTCATCTGCCTTTCCCCTTTTTTTCAGTTTTGCTGTTCACACATGCTCAATAAGTGATTCTGGAGGCACTTTTTCACCTTGTTTTGTATTCCTAAACACATGCAGGTACAGTAGGATCACCTAGAGGTTGTTATTGTTGTGTGCCTTCAAGTTGTTTCCAACTTATGTCAACCCTAAGATAAATCTATCACAGAGTTTTCTGGGGCTTAGAGTATGTGATGCACCCAAGATCACCCAGTGGGTTTCCATGGCTGAGTGGGATTCAGACCCTGGTCTCCTGGGTCATAGTCATGCTGACTAAAGGGGACAAAATATCTCTCTTGAATACATGGGGTTCCTTCTGTCAAAACTCTTCAGCAGGTCTTTTCTCCCTCTAGTTTCATCTGAACCACTCTCTGAATTCTCCTAGTATCAGGCTGTTTCCATTCCAGGCAGCTCTAAGGCCTTTTCCACATGGGGGAATTAAAATGGTGCAGTGCGTCCTCTACGGAGGTCATCTGCACCTCGGAGCGGACTAGGTTCGGACTACTTACCAGAGATCCGCACCTCAGTCCGCTCCGAAACACCCCCAACTGGTCCTCCAGTGTGCTTTTTAAAGACCGGAAAAAAGAGGTTTCTCTTTTTTTCCGGAGCGCGCCATTGCATGCCTGCTCCCTTGTGCAGATTCGCAGGCTCGCACCAATGCGAGCCTGCAATCTGCGGGGGGGGGGGCAGGCTTTAGGCGTGGCGAGCTTCACAGTTGGTCGGGACCCACAACCAACCGGAAGCCACCATTTTGGAAGTCGGAGCAGTGCGGATCTAAGACCTCGCACTGCTCCAATTCACCCTGGACCGGATCGGGGAGCCAGAAGATCCGGTGAGTAACCTCATGTGGAAATGGTCTAAGTCTGAGTTTATCAGACTTTTCTTAACCATTCCCTTTGCTTCTGCTTCTTTTTTTTTTTCATTGGTTCTCAAGCTCAGGCCAAGCTGGGGAATGTGCTGTACCCCCTTCCAGGGCTGGGTTGAGTTGTCTCATCACAACTTCAAATGTGGTCTTTTTAACAAAGGCAACTGATAACTGTGAGTCATCCGATGATAAGCTACTGAGGGAGGAAATATCAAAGGATATATATGATGGTATAAATCAGTCTATACCATCCTCAGTAGTTTTCAGTTTTGTAAAGAAAGAGAGAGAGAGAGAAACAGAGGTTAATTCACATGACCATTGCATCCATTCCCTTTCCCATGTAGAATACCCTTTTTAATAGTTGATAATGAGGCAGATTGGTCATACTAACCAGCCCTTTAAAAGGTATGATGTTCCCTTGTATTTCACCTGATTATTTATCAGTTTAGTTCAGTATTACCTACAAGGACAGGTATAGCCTGAGGGGTCTCAGACAAAGATCTTTTCCATCACAGAATCCATCTTTTCAGAGCCAGCATGATGTAGCTGTTTCAGAGCTGGACTATAACTCCAGGAGACCAGGGTTTGTACTCCTGTTTGGTCATGGAAACTTGTCACAAGAGTGAGATTTGTTTTGCAGGAGCAGTCCAGATTAGCCAAACAACTTGCACAAGGAGTTAAGAAGAGAAAAACTCCACCACAGAAATACATCAACACCTTGTGGAGATCCAAAATGAGACAAAACACGTTTCCCTGTGCCCACCTTGTATACACTAAACAGGTGGGTTTCCTCATGTAAACATTCAGAAATCAATTAACACCTTGTTCAAAGCATATCCTCTCTGTCTGGCATCTGTCAACATTAAACTGTCCCAATCAACATTAAACTGTCCCAATCTGTTTATCATTTTCAGATAGCATGCGATAGCATTCAACAGGAACTTAGGTGTTTGATTTCTTTTGAAAGTCTGTTACCTTAAACAAGGAATATAATTAACAGTGGCAAATCAAGGAGGAAGCTCCCTTTTCTCAACTACATGTTAAAACACAGGATGAAGCCAAGGCTCGTAATCTGTAATCTGACCTTCTTTGTCCTCTCACTTTGAGAGAATGGGCATCTCAAGACTTTTGAATTCAGATTGGAAAAGGTAATTTTCTAGTTTTGAGAGTGAGGGTTTTGTTGTTATTGTTTTTATCATAAACTCACTGAATGATCTTGGAAAAGTCACACTCTCTCAGCCTTAGAGGAAGGCAATGGCAAATCTCTTCTGAAGAAAATTTATGAAAAGAAAACTCAACAATATCTTCATTTTACGGTCTCCATAAGTGAGAAATGACTTGAAGGCACACAGTAACAACCACCACCACTACTCCATCATTAACTGGAGATGCCAGGAAGTGACCTGAAAGCTTTCACATGCAAAACCTGGGTGCTAGCGCTGAGCTGTGTCCCCGCCTTTGCCTCTTTGACAACCTGTTTAGTAGACAATGTCAACTTGATATTCTCAAGTTGGTAAAGCAACATTTGAAACATAGCAATGCGCAGGGCAATTTTTAAATGGTTCCATTCATCTAACCCTTCCAGATTTTGTCCTCCTGGAATATGAGTTTAGTTGTCAGTTTTGAAAATAGCTAGAACCTTCCTTGTCAAAGGGTATTAAGAACCCGGCATTCGGATTGGTGAGTCAAAGATTTCCCCTGTAACGCTGAATACAGATAGTGACATTGCCTCAAAATTTGTTCCTGGAAGAGAGTTTCCTAACAGGGACTGCATGTGTCTCTCTTGTCAAAACAAACAGCAAAGTGTAAAAGGACAAACTGTCATACTGAAAAGGAAAGTGTCTAATTCCCTACGTATGGACAGCAAATTGTGTGAGCTAAAGTGAATATTGCAAGAGACTGGTGGGGAGAAAAGTAACATAAACGCTTGGGGCGCTTTGAGGGGGGAATGTGCATTAAATGGAAGGCGAGGTCATCACCCAAAGGAAATAAGTATGCATGGAAAGAAGAATGTGGATCTTTGAAGGACAACCTTGAAAGCTGAAGATAACTGGCATGATATGTTTTGTCACAAAGGGTCTTGCCAGGGGACCTCCAGGACATCTAAAGAAAGTCATGATTTCTAGTTGATCTATAAGGAGCAGTCTAAAGCTGTGTTCACAGGAACAGCCCAAAATAGGCCTCAGCATTTTTACATAGGATGTTTCAAATGTTCAAGACATTTTGCATGTATTATCTAACGAAAGGAGGACAACATGGCTATCTCCACATTGCAAACAGGAAACTGAGGCCAAATGACATTACATTAATTGCTCAGCTACTACCCAAACCCCTAAGAAACATTGTGTTGGATCAGATCGAAGATCCATCCTGATCAGTATCCATCTTTCTACAGCCACCAGCCAGATTATAGAACCAGGCTTTGGAAGATATTTCAAAGGCCATCTCATTTAACCCATTGTCAGTGCAGCAATAAGTTGCTGAAGTACACCTAAGAGGTGGGCATCTAACCTATCTCTTAAAAAACAAACCCTCTGAAGAAGAGTCCCTTACCCTTTACTGTTAGGAAGTTCTTCATAATGATTAGTTGGAAATTTGTTTTTTGCAGTTTGACCCATTGGCTCGAATCTTTCCCTCTGGAACAGTGAAAAAAGCAAGTGTGCTCCATCTTCCACATGACAGATGCTTACAGGAAACCTTCAAGCAAGACGTGAAGGCAAAAGCCCTTTCTAACATTTTTCCCCCAGCATCAAGTATCCAGAGACATAATGCCTCTGAAAGAGAACTTGAAAGTAATTCATTGCAAATATCTGATTACAGTAGCCTTTCCACATTTGTGAGAGTTTGGGGTGCACTTCCTCACGGAAGTGGAAAAATTGCAAATAACTTCCCCCACCATCGATTCCCCTCCAGAGCTCCCCCCTCCTGTTCCTCAGAATTTGGAGGGGAAGAAAAAAGACAAGGTAAAGTGCAGAGCGGGAAAGGATACTACCACATCTTCCCTCCCTGAAAGTAGGGATAGATGGAGGGCCTTTCATCTGCTTCTGGGTCCAGGCATGACCCAGAAGATCTTCTCTCCCTCCACGGCCAGAGCAGCAGCAGTTGGGACAGAGAGAGAGTTTTCATCAGATTAGCCTCGCATCAGGATTCTGGGCTCAGATTATAACTTAGCAAGGAATGACTTCTCTCCCTTTGTATGTTGTTAGACATCAATATGGCTGAATACTTATGTCCCACCCCCTCACATCTGAGAGGAAGAGGGATGAGGGCCTTCTTGGTAGCTGCTCCCCAGCTCTGGAACTGCCTTCTTAGACAGGCTAGACTGGTGCCTTCTTGCTAACCTTTTGTAGGCAGGTGAACACCTTTATGTTTCAGTAGACCTTTGACAGTTCAGAGGAAAAGAGCTTTTCAGAATTTTCTGCACAGTTTCTTTGCTGCTTTCTTTTCAATAGTCTTTAAACTGCTTTTATTTCTGTTGTTAGTTTAACTATATTTTTATTTTTATTTTTTTGTATGATGTACATTTTAAAGTTGTTTTAAGCTTTGTAGCCTGCCTTGAGTCCCAGGCTAGGAAAAGGCGAGAGATGATGAAAATTGTGATGATAATGATGATGATAGTGATGATGATGATGCTGGAGTTCAAGTGCTAGCTGATAGTACAAGTGTTGGTTCAATGTGTTCTGTTGTGGGCATTTGGGTTACAGTGAAGGAAGGAGGAAAGGAGAATTTATACCACAAACTAGCAGCTTGGGGCTTTCAGATACCTCCCCTCCAATGTAATTCCAAGTGTTTGAGTTGCATTTGAATGACTTGAGATTTCCTTTTAAAAGTTCTCAGTATAGCAATAACTGATGCAGTTTGGGGTCTTAGAACTATAACTGTGAATATTTGCTTTTTAAAAATCACTCTTCTAGGCCCTCTTTCTGTACTGATCCAGGATACGCTAGGGTTTGGGGAAAAGACACAAGAAACATGTCAGTGCTTC
Organism: Cyclura pinguis; assembly: GCA_030412105.1. Lineage (NCBI taxonomy): Eukaryota > Metazoa > Chordata > Lepidosauria > Squamata > Iguanidae > Cyclura > Cyclura pinguis. The sequence continues at coordinate 123,472,840 of CM059604.1, read as the reverse complement.
TGTTAAGTAAAGGATTTGGTGTTGATGACTCACCAGTGTCCAAACCAATTAAATTAGCTCTGTTGCTGAGCAATCGGCAGCACACGCCTACTGGAAACTTATTTTTATTCTGATTGAAGATCAAGCGTGTAACCATGGACAGCTCCATGCACAGCATCGCTTTACTCAGTCAGCTGCCAGATTTCATTCATAAAAGTGAATATCACTGCTACTTAATGAGCAATCATTAAAATATATATATTTTTAATCAGATCTTTTATGAGGCCGGAGTGTGTACTTTGAACAGTTTAAGCATTCGTCAAATTGTTATTTTTTTGCCAACCCTATCTCATTCCCCTACTTTTCCACGTCATTTTGTCAGGCTTCGTGGTCTAAGAAATCTCTGATGTAAATCAGGTTGTGGGTCTCTGTGTGATGAAATAGAACAGATTATTTATTTATTTATTTATTTATTTATTTGTACATACATACATACATACATACATACATACATACATACCCTGCTCCCTGCTTTTCTCGTCAAAAGGACCCAGAGTGGTTATTATTATTTTCTCTTCCTCAGGAATTGCTCATAAAACAATAATGCAACACACAAAGAGGAACCTTTCCTGATGCCTTCCTCCCTTGATAGGAAATTACACGGAGTGGTTATACTATTTCAGACAAAAGGGGCACTTGCTTATTGTCTGAAAGCTTGGCCCCCCAAAAATGTGTTTTCAGTAAGGAGAACAGCCAGATGGAGTTCAACTGCCAGAGTCCCATCACCAAGTAGGTCCTCCCATAACTGGTTGCCGTATTGTCCATATTAATCAAGGGCATCGCAAGCACAGCCTCTGTGTGGTTGTGCACACACACACATGCTTTCAAGTCACCTGTCAACTTATGGCAATCCCATGAATTTCATAGGGTTTTCTTAAACAAAGAATACTCATGGGTGGTTTTGCCAGTTCCTTCCTTTGAAATACAGCCTACAGCACCTTGCATTTCTTGGCAGTCTCTCACCCAAGTACTACCCTGGGCTGACCCTGTGTGGCTTCAAAGATCAGTCATAATCTTGTGCATTTAGGGCCTCTTTAGGTGATCTTAAATTATCAGTACTGGAAAAGGAACTGAGCCAGCATAGTGTAGTGGTTTGACTGTTGGACACTGGGAGACCAGGGTTTGACTCCCCGCTCAGCTGTGGAAGCCTAATGGGTGACCTTGGGCAAATAACATTCTCTCAACCGCAAAGAAAGGCAAGAACAACAAATTCTCAACAAATTCTGCCAAGAAAACCCCATGATAAGTTCATCTTAGAGTCTCCATAAATCAGAAAAAACTTGAAGGCCTACAACAATAACAAGTAGAAAAGGAGATCGTTATATCCAATAGATTGTTCTGACCACCCAGTGCTCTTTCCCCTAATTTTGCTTGCTTCCCTCTTCTCTTCACATGAATTTAGTTTTAACATTTATACTAAGCCAGACAATAGGTCAATTTAGTTCAGTATTATCTGATGGTGTGAAATAAAAGTATGAACTTTGTGATGGGAAATCTGTTTAGTTGTAGTTAAAACTTATGCTAAATCCATCTTGAAAGAGGATTATTGTTTATTCTAATCCTGGAGAGTGAGCCATTCTCTTTGGAATGCAGACAGACGTTGACATTGACATTGATAAAAGTTACATCTTGAAACTGGAACAATGGGAGTCCGTAGAAGCTGACTGAAAATAGAATTGCAGGTATAAGAAACCGTCTGTGTCTGGTCATCTTGAAACATTGTAGTTAAGAGAGTCATCCCTAAACCAGATTGTTGAGAGGAGGAAGCAGATATCCTTGACTTACAGTTACCTCTAGCTCAATATGCTTCATTATAATAGTAACTTACACACGCCCAAGGTGGGATCTGGTATTATAATTTGGGACCACCTATATGAACATGCACAATGCTGGAATGCTGACATAATAATGTATTCATGACATAGTTCCTATACGTATGCATTTGGATTAGCCAGTTAACTAGCATTTTTTGCTTCTGTAATCATGCTTAGTAGGGCATATGGCTGTCTTCAAGCAGCCATTTCTTTGGAGTGGCTTGTCTTGGTTGCATGGGCATAGTCATTCCCCATTTGCGCAAATGAAATAAAGAAGAACTTAATAAAGTTAAGTGCATTCATATTATCTACACCGAATACCATTACCCTCTAGGATTTCAGTAAGAGCCTTTTTTTTTTAACCTGGAGAATGACCATATGAATGAAAGACATCTGCTCTTCTATTGACATAGGACTCTTTGCTCAAAAGCTGGGGGAAGAATCCTACACTACAAACAGTATCAGTAGTAGAGCTTCAGTAGTCAGGTCATAGGGCCAGATTCTGGGAAGATCCCAGAACCCACATGCCATCATGAGTCCCAACTCTGGGAGGGAAAGGAAGGATAATAGACAAGCAAATTGGATAGATAAAGGCCTGGGAACCTGCAGTTTGCCAGATGTTGCTGACTCTAATTCCCATCAGCCTGAACAAGCCTGGACAGCAATGAGTCATGATACGAGTCATAATTCATCAACATCTTGAGGGCCAAAGGTTCCCCAACCCAAAGGTAGGAAACCTCTTTCAATTCAAGGACTAGATTCAGTTTCAGAGAAGTACTCAGGGGTCATTGTCTACTGGAGGCCAGGACAAAAGGCAAAAGAATAAGACCACAGATTCTAAAGTGGTTTGATTTAAAGCTGTTGTCTTAAGTTAGTAAGCATTAGGAGAGACATTTCAATATTTTAGAATGGAAAAAAGTAACTTGTACAAAAGCTGGGAAACTGCCACATGATGATCTCATGGGGGAAAGGGTGTGGATTTACACCCAGAGATGAATGTTTTCCATCCCCACCCTGGAGGTTTCTGTCAGCACAAGAACCTTTGACCAGGAGCCTTCACCCCATGCAATTACAACACAATGATTCTACTTTAACTTCCATAATTCCCTCCTGTGGAATCCTGGGATTTTTAGTATTCTTGAGACACTAGAGGAGACTGCTGGCTGAGAGTTCTAAATACCACCTCCCCCAATTGCAATTCCCAGGATTCCATGGGATGATGCCATGGTTGTTAAAGTGGAATATAACAAGAAAATTGCGTAGTATGAAAGGCTCCAGGGATCCCGGAAATCATAGGAAATATAGTTTGCCTGACCGACATCATTATTCAGATACTGCTACAAGCACAATCCGATGAGCAAAGAGAAATCATGCTGTCTTCCCCAGAAAGCTCCACCACAGCAAAAAAACACAGACCAAAACACAAAATAAAATAATATAAATACAATAAAAAGACAGGAGAGGATATTGCATCATTTTTTTTTAAAAAAAATGTTGACTATTTGAATTCTATTGGTATAGATATTTTTTGGTAAGTTCAGTAATACTACAGCTGGGCCTCCACTTTCATGAGGGTTCAGGGTGCAGGACCCTTATAAACATGTGAATATCTTCCCCTGCCCGCCTGAGTGAGTGAGGGAACACACATGTGCCCCTTTCCTCTTCCTATTCCCCATTGCCTTGTCCTCCACGCACCCCCTCAAATGAGTAAGCAAGCGAGGGAATTCACACGCATGCCTCCCCTTCTCACACTTCCCGCCCACCCATGTGCGTGTGTGAGTAAGTTTGCGAGGGAAGCAGAGGTGGCAGCAAATAATCTATGAATAATCAAATTTGTAACAGTCCAACTCACATATGCAGAGGTGTAAATGAGGATAATTTTTGTTGTTGTTGTTTTGTGCCTTCAAATCATTTTCGATTTAAAGTAGCTCTAAGACAAACCTATCATGGGGTTTTCTTGCTAAGATTTGCTCACAGGGATTTGCCTTTGCCTTTCTCTGAGGCTGAGAGAGGGTGACTTGCCCAAAGTCACCCAGTGGATTTTCATGGCTGAGTGGGGATTCAAACCTTCGTCTTCAGAGTTGTGGGCCATTTCCGCACTACACTGTTATAGTGCTATTATTCCACTTTCAACATCCTGTGGAATTCTGGGGTTTGTAGTTTACTGAGGCCAAATAGCTCTCTGGCTGAGAATTCTAAATGCCCCTCTCTAAACTGCAAATCGCAGATTCCATAGGATGTTGAAAGTGGAATAATAACACTTTAACTGTGTAGTGTGGAAATGGCCATAGCCTAACACTCAAACCAGTAGAACACACTGGTTCTTGAATGGGAATAATAGACTCTGCTCATCATAATATTCAGCAGTTGCAGAGAATAAGCATCTCTTGAAAAGACCGGTGAATCATTCAAAACATTTCTATATATGCATCCATCATGATTGGTGATGAGTTAATATTTTTCACGTAATTACATACATTTGTGCTAATGACAGGGGCCCCAGTAGAAATGTCACTGTGTAGGCAGGGACATGGCTCTAGGTCATGCTGAAGAGGGCAAGGAGATGCATTTTCACACAGGTGTGCTAATATATGGCTCCCGTACACATTTATAATACAGCACAGGAAAATCTTGAGGTGGGAGATATTCTCAAAATAGCCATCATCTGTTTAACAGGAATGATGTTGGGTTCTTGGATCTGGCTATAACAACAGTCAACTGGAGCTGCTATGTTGTTCTTCAGTGACAGGGCACCACATTATGTGCACAGGATCAGAGTTTGGAGGGGTGAATCCAGGAGTAAAACTATGAATCTTTGTCTTTACAGGGAGTATAGTACAAACTGAATCCCTGTGCCCAGATTTGTTTTTTAACTGACCAGGAATTTGTAGCTACTGTCTACAAATCACTAGGGGGCTTGCCACACTACACTGTTGTAGTGCTATTATTCTGCGTTCAGCATCCTGCGGAATTCTGGGTTTCTACAAACTGAGGCCAAAGAGCTCTCTGGCTGAGAATTCTAAATACCCCTCCCTAAACTGCAAACCCCAGGATTCCATGAGATATTGAAAGTGGAATTATAGCCCTATAACAGTGTAGTGCAGAAAGGCCCTGTCTTTTTGCAGAAAACATACCAGAGCAATAAGGACATTTCTCTGTTGGTATAAAAGAACTAGAACATTGCACTGGAACGTAAGTGAACTTATCCCTCACTATGTGATAACTATAACTTAAATAGGCCTCAATTATGGACAAAAAGGAATCTTAAAAGTGATTTGCAGATGCTCACAATGAACAATGGATTATGGATTATGTGGATTATCCTTCTCAGTTTTATGGAAGTACCCTGACAATTTCAATAACCAAAAGACTCAAAAGCTTTTGTATGAAATTCTCAGAGCAGCTCCCATTAACCATAGCCCTCATAGTCAAAGCTGGCTATAATCCATTGCAACAATACTGGTACACAGAATCTAACTTGTCCAGAGGTGACAGTGCTTTGAATTCATTGGATTCATTCATTATCTCTCTTTCGATTTTTTTTTTTAATTCAAGCTTTTCTAACTATTATAAGATAACATATGATAAACCGCATACGCATTGCAGAAGGAAAAATAACAAATATAACCACCTAAGCTATCTAAACAAACTACTAACCACTAACTGAATTAACAAAACTTCAAACATATGACATAAACAAGACAAATACAAAGAAAAAGAAAAATACATCTTCAATCTTCCATTCTTTAGAAAATAATTGTCCATGAAATCTTGTTTATCTTTCTTCCCATTTCTTCCTAAATGCCCTGTAAATTTCTGGAATAATGTTATACTAAGGTGTTGTTTTACAATAACAATTCTGACCTTATTATTCAAATCCTCTTGTTGCCTATTTACCTCCCACTTCAATTACAAACCTTATAACCTTCTCCTAGTGTTTCTTAAACTCTTTCTCTCTTTGGTATTAATAGACTACATTTGGAAAAAGTAATCTAAGAGCTTTACAATAAAAATCACACAAAAGTGAACAGCAAAAATATAAATGTTAATAAAGAAGAATAACCCTGAAAGGTTACACACCAGCGCAAGAAGGCTATGCGCAAAACTTACCTAAGACAGAAGTGCAAACAGGCTAACAGAATGTTTTATGCAAGAAATAGTTTGTCGAACAGACCAAAGGTTCACCTTTTTGAGCATACTTTTTTTTCTTTAATCCAAAGAAACTAGCAGATGTCACCAGGAAGTTCGCAAGGTACACCTATTTTCAAACAACACGTAGACTAGTAAGAGAGGAAGAATGGAGGAAGACAAGGGAGACAAAAGGTGGCCAGAAATACCTGAATGTGAAGAATAAAAGGGATGCTCTTTGCACAAGTCAATGCATTTTTAACTGATGTGCTCCCATCTTCAGGGGGAAAGGTGCAGTAGCTGTTCCAATTCTCTACCAGCCATGTCAATAGTACCACCATTTCTCACCACTTTCTTAAAGAGATAATTTTTTCAAAAGGGAGAAACACCTTGTATAAGATACTGGACTTTTATTTTGTTTTTAAAAAATGGTTTATGTTTTTAAATGGTTTTAACGTTATAATGGTTGCATTATTTTTTTAACGTTTTAATATTTCAACTGTTTTACCTGTTGTAAACTACTTTGAGGAGAGCTGGCATGTAGTGGTTTGAGTGTTGCCCTATGAATCTGGGGACCAGGGTTCAATTCCCCACTCAAACATGGAAACCCACTGTGTGACCTTAGATTTGTCACATGCCCTCATCCCCCAGAAAATGCTGTGATATGTTCGCCTTAGAGTCTCAGTGACTCAGAAATGACTTGAAGGCACACAACAACAACAACAACAGCAGCAGCAGCAGCAACAACAAGCCACCTGGAGTCTCACACTGGGAAAAAGCAAGGAATATATAAATATAATAATAAAGATTAAATTTGTCAGTAAAGGAGAATGACCACATTCCTCAGCATTTAGGAAGGGGCATTTAGAATTCTCAACCAGAGAGCTCTCTGTCTGTTTCTCCCCTACACTCAAAGATTGGCCATATATCTTCTCTTTTGAAGGTGTCTTCTGTTTTAGGGATGGACAACTATCGGGGTTAAGGGGCTATGTTGTCCCTCCCAAGAGACCTTGCAGGGCTTCATGCCCTAGAAGAAGATTGAATTTTTTTGCTCTGAGATGTATGGGGACCATTTCCCATATTTTTGGCCCTATTAATGCAATTTTATCCACCAGAGGTGCCTTTTTTTCCCCAAAAGGAAGTGAGATCAAAATCAACTTCTGGGCTACTTTCTGTTGGGGAAAAAAAGAATTTTCCTGTGGTCTGCACAAAGGGGTCCTCAAAGCATGCCAAAATTTCCTCCCACTTTCCCTTTGGGCATGGGGGGGCACAAAATGCTCTTTGAAGGACTATCTATTGTAAGTGTGATTTTAAAAGGTAGAGCCAGAAGGAGGGTGATGAAAGACCAAGAAATTGCCCGTCCACATTTAGCACCTGGAGAGTAGACTCAACAGACAAACAGTTCACTTGGTCATAGTCTTCCACACTTAGGTAAGTGTATTGTAATTCTATTTATCTTATTTTTAAATGTGTCAGCTTCCATAAAGTTTAGTACGTTCAGAAGACCGGCACCTTCTTTTGTCTTCTCTTTTGGTGATGCGTGTCATCATTCTTCAGTGATGTATAACTGGCCTCAGGTTCCTGTGTTACATCAGCCAGACTTGTTCTTCATGATTTCAAATGCTTTACAGCTTAGCCCATTCAGTAAGAGTCCAGGGCAGAGATAAAATCTAGAAAGCCATTACTGGGCAGCCGGCACTACCAAGAGAGCAAAATGTGGCTGTGTGTTTTATTTACAGAGCTGCAAAGCAGAACAATGAGGCTAAATTATCGAACCTTTAAAACAGTTATAAAACTGCAGATAAAATCTTAGTCTTTCCAATTAGCGCAATTATGCATGGCTATTAAAGTACCACTGCATGTACTTTGCTAGAAGCTAGAATTGCCAAAATTGCTGTAGGTTTCTTTTTAATGTTTCCCTAGCAACGGCAGCTTCTTCTGATAGTGAGGTGACATTCCTGACAGACATATCAAGCAGTGACCCCTGCTATTTATTATACCAGCCACAGAAGATAAAACCATTTTGGCTGTAAGACATTTAAAGATGCTACGTCTCCAAAAAGAGTTAAATTTGGATTACAAATTCCAGGATTCTGGAAATAGTAGTCCAGAAAAGTAACTTCAGAGCTCTGAAAACTGATGTCCTTCCTAATGAGGGCAGGAGAATTGACCCAAGCCTCACTTACAGAATGTCATCAGAGATACAGAAAGCCACATCAGCACCCATAGGTAGCCCTTGCTTCCTTTCTGCCACCTCTCCGCTCCCTTTCATTCTCCCATTCCCCAGGGATGCTACTAACTTGAGATCCACAAGTCAAAGGGTGGGAAAATCACAGCAGTACCAACAACAACAGGCTTTCCTGTGAGCTGGTAAAGACCTTTTTAATATAAGTTTGTTAGAAAATTTTGTCATTCTCTTCCCACCCCACTCTTGTTCTAGGGCAAGTGGGGCTTAGCTAGCACAGAGTTTCTTTTTTCTTTGCATGACAGAACCATCTACCTTCCCACTTAAAGCCTCACTCTTGTGTTACCCTGTTTTCTGGGGGTTCCGGAAGGGACACCAAATTGCTATGAAAATTATACAAGTTGGGGAAATTAGTTTAGAGCACTAGTTGGCAAAACGAGAGGCAGGATAACTTAGCGGAATCTTGTAACCCAGTGTTTACGGGGTCAGGCCAAACCAAGAAGCAGATCGGTTGGAAAATAATGAATGATCTTTATTAAATACAAGCACACAATGTAAGCAACACACGCACACAGATAACTACAGAAAATAAAGGTGTGAGTAAGATAGTGTGATTTTCAGAGGGATAGTTGGTTCGGGTGATACGAAACCTATCCTTAAGCCCAGAAGAAAATGGAGAGCAAAGCTGGGGTTCGATGTATCTCAGCACATGGAGCTGAGGGGAAGCTGTCCAAGTGAAGCGGCAGCAAGGAGGTCTGGAACTTGGGAGCGATTCAAGGAAGCGCTCAAAATCAGGGGTTTTTATAAGGAGAATTGTGACCGCAGGCTAGGTCGGACTTTGGGAAAACAATAGATTTGGAGTTGGAGACAAAGCCTTCGAAAGGTCAGAATTTGAATGATTGAGTTAGAGCCAAATTGTCAATAGTATAGCCGGTATGCAAACGCGGAGTACTTGAGCGTTGTATAGTCAGATCATCAAGCTGCCAGCGCCAGGCAGAGGATCTTTTGAAAGTTGCTTGCATACCTAATGGAGGTACTTGCCTTGAGGTCTCCTAAAGCGGCGAGTCGGCTGTTTCTGGCCTGCCTGTATTGTCTAGGAATATTATGGGGATTATCGGCTGAGCCTGTGTGTGTGCTTGTCCGGGGGCCTCGCAAGCATGTGGAAGGGATATGTGAAGCCGAATTAGTGATATCAAAAGATATCTTTTATATCCCCAAAGCTCGGGCTAGCCAGGGCAGTAACACTTGCTCTTCATGTTATTTAAATGCATGGCTATGGTATCCAGGTAACCAGACCATGCAACCCACGATAAACCCTGAGGTCGTTGGCCTTACATTAAAGATCACACTTCTCAGACATCTCTCTCTTTGCCATTTTTGCTTCTACTTCCTTCCCTCTAACCATGCTTTGCCTCTCCACCAAGAAGATGGTGAGTTAGGAATGAAGCTATGATCTTACCTAATCTTTTTTTGTTAGCTAGTTAAAATTTAGGCTTTCCCATGCATATGTAATTGTAAAATTTATTAGTAAACTTTTCATAAGTTTGTAACCTGAAACTGCCTGCCTTGTTTTGCTCTCTAAATCAGTCTCAGTTCAGGGAAGTCACACAGAGATTGGGACATGCTTTTTCTGTTACTTTGCTAAAAGAAGGCTAATTCCTAACAGTTTTAGCTTTCATAAAATTTTCCCCAAAGAGCTAAACCCTGAGAAACTCTCCCAACAGAGTTGACTACATCTGAAGTGGTTAGTTTTAGAACTGAAACCTGAAGATGTCTGCTGCACCTTCAACGGTCATGTAGAAGAGGAATTTTGGCAGGTTTTGTCTGTAATGCAATCAGAAATCATACTGAAATCCTCTCTTCTACATATTAAAGGTACAGAAACCATCTCCAGTGAAATCCACATGGAGCTTTATTTTAAATGTGTGCGTGTGTGTGCCTTCAAGTTGCCTGTCCACTTGTGGCAACCCCCATGAACTTCACGGTGTTTTCCTAGACAAGGAATACTGAAGTGGTTTTGCCAGTTGTAAGGGAAGGAAAAATAACAATAGCAGCATACCAAGTCTCATTCTAAAGGTGGTTTCTTCATTGCCACCTGTCACTGTAATTATCAGCTATTATTGCATATATATTTTAGGGAGTGGTCACAAAATAGCCAGCGGTCTTCCACAGCAATGGTTTGAAATTTCTTGTCTCTCAAGCCCTGAAAGTGGTTCAGCTGTCTCAGGCTGTGAAAGAAGTTTTGTCTAAACCAAATGTATGGTCTTCCAGTATGAGGTATGTCAATGACAGAGCTGTTTGCCCAGGCATTTTCCTGGTTATTTAGATGACTGTCAATTCTCATTTACCTTGGATTTTAATTGTTCTGCTGGTTTTCTAAATATGTTTTTGTCCCATAATCATTATTATATTGATTTTAGGCTTTTTAAATTATATCTCCTTTTTCATTATGAACTGATCTGAGTTTTTTTTTTAATGGCATTAAAATCTTCTTAAATACATATATAGGCCAAAAGCCTGTTGGAGCATTGCACCAGTGTAACTCTAGGTACTTTTTACACACTTGTGTTGGGAAGTATTCAGTAGCTCTTTATGCAAGTAGGTCCCCTTCTTGTTGCAGCACAATGGACCAGCTTGAAGACACTGCATTTGTGTGATAACTGAAGCCCCTGTCAGAGCTGCTGATGACGAGCAGCAGCTGTTGGTCCCTGTTGCTCTGGCTGGAGATGAGTCCTGCAGCTCAAGAGCTCCCCCTGCTTCCATGGACCAAGCAGGCTCGGATGTTCCTCTGCCTGCTCCTTTAGGGCAACAGGGATCCGATTCTGAAGATGCTTTGGAACCTGCTTCAATCAGCTCCCAATCAAGGCAGAGACTCAAGCGATCTGAGCAAAGGGAGGCTTCCTTGGCTAATTTTAAGAAGCGATGACTGGACACACCTGTGCCTTGGGCTATATAACTGCCTGCTTGAAAGCTTCCCTTTGCTTGTTGCAAACTTCTTACAAGCTCTCCCCTTGCCTGTTCCTTGCTTCCAGCACTGGGCTCCTAATACTTTGGATTGATCTCTTGGCTCCTGACCCCTGGCTTTTGGAACTCTGACTACGGCTTTCGCTTGTTGCTCTGGCTTAGGTAAATGGACTTCCTTTGAGCAATTGCTTGCTTAACTCCTCCTGGCAGGACTCTGCTAGCTCTCCCACTCCCTTCTCCGGGCTGGCTCGCCGCCCAGGTCTCTCACCTTGACAGTCTGGTCCAAAAAACATTTCAGGTGTATTGAGTACCATTGTCTCTTTGTTAGAAAGAAATTATTTGCTTCAGCTAAATGTTGGCAATGTAATACAGACAATGCTTTTTTGTGGCATATGATATAGGCATGTTCAGTCATGATTTCTTTTTGTTGAATACATCTGTTGTTATTTCAGGTATAAAGATATATCAGTGAACACTAAAGATTGTGCATTCTGTCATATTTCCAATTTCTATGTATAGTTGTGGAGAGTGAAGAAAGCTGATAGGAAGAGAATCGACTGATCTGTAATGTGGGGTTGGAAGAGAGTTCTGCAGATACTAGAGACTGCCAACAAGACAACTAAATGGGTCCTAGAGCAAATCAAGTCTGAACATCCCTTGGAAGCTAAGATGACTAAGCTGAAACTGTTATAATTTGGACCTATCTTGAGAAGACCACAATGCTTTGCAAAGCAGAAGGCAGTAGGAAAAGAGGAAAACCATATTACAGGTGGATAGACTCAATCAAGAATGCCACAGCCCTGAGTCTGCAAGGCCTGAGTTGATAACAGAGTGACTTGGAGATGTCTCATTCATAGGATCACCATAAATTGAATTCAACTTGATTGCATTTAACAGCGACTTTTGTTGTTGTGTACCTTCCAGTCACTTCCAACTTATGATGACCCTAATGTAAATCTCTCATGGTTTTTTGGGGGGGAGGGGGGTTGGCAAGATTTGTTGAAAGAGGGGTTGCTTTTCCCCTCCTCTAAGGTTTAAGGAGTGTGACTTGCCCGAGGTTATTCAACGGGTTTCCATGGTTTGAGTGAGGATTTGAATCTTGGTTTTCTGAGTCATGGTCTAATGCTCAAATCACTACACCATGCTGGTTCTGAACATATTGCAGTGCATTAATTTTGTAATATAAACATTTTTGGCCTTTGTATATGCACAGGTATTTTATGTTATATCCCTTCCTCATGGAATCTTATTGAGGGTTACCATGGCTGGATCCTGTGTGTTTTTGTATTGAAAAAAAAAGTGTATACTCTGAAGTTGGAAAGATAAACATTTCCCATCTCAGTGAAAGAAGAATCTAGTCAGGAGATCTTAATGCTTTAGCTACCTATAAACATATATTTTATAGACAGCAACTTCAAGATAACATATTATTGAAAACATTGTTAGGTTATATACGTGTCTAAACAATAGTATTAATCTTACACGTTTCCCTTTCCTTTTTCTTGCTCTTTTTCATAATCACATTTTATAAATTCATTGGGGGGGGGGGGAGATTAAAAGAACAGTTAAGTTCCTGCCCTTGCAGCCCAAAACAATCACTGGAACCTTCACTGGAACAGCCCAAAATGGCCATTGTATTATTACCTAGAATGTCAATGCCGCTTAAGATGGATTACAGTGGGATTGTCTTGCTTGATCAGTCCATCTGCTCCGGCATTCTTGTCTGCAAACGGACAACAAAGACTTAATACTTGATATCAGAGGTATATAGCTCTAGTAAATGGAATCTCATTTCAGCTACCAGATGTTAACAGTCACTATCAGAAATCTACCAGAAAAATATACCCTCCACATTTTCAAGTTTCATTTTCATGGATTTCATTAGTTATGAGTTTCTCCAACCCCTGCCCCCCCCCCACACTTCAAGCCCTTCATTTCTGGGTAATGTTCCTTCTCAGCAGCTCCAAGCAGGTCGTTCAGCTCTTTAAAAGCCTGCCTCTCACCCATTCCTTCTCCACCTGCTACTACTGGGCCAGCTAAGGATGACTTGCACCCCAAATCTCAGCAGCACGAACCCTCTCCTGATGCCTGCCAATACCCAAGGAAAGTGATGAGCAAGAGAAAGGAAGTACCATACCAACCCATTCCTCTTCCCTCTCCTTTTCCAGATGTGGTTTGATCCTGGGGTGCCAACTGTCTCCCCCCATGCTTCAGTCTCCTTCCCACGGGCACACACAGACACATTTTGATATTTGTGATTTTTCCACTTTTGCAGGGGTCCTGCACCCCTAACCCTAGCAAAGATGGAGTGCCAACTGTATCTCTTCCTCCCTTTCTTCCCTCCCTCCCTCCACCGGTTGACACAAAATATCTTTTTCCATTTGTGAGGAAAATTATTTATTTATTTGATTTATATCCTGCCTTTCTCCATTGTTATGGAGGTAGAATGCCAAGTAACCCCTGTAAAAAAACAAAAATCAAAGTAAAATGGAGCAGTTGTGGACATGCATTAGCACATATTATTTAGACCATATTTAACACAGATTCTGTTTGTGGCATTGTCCTGTTAGAGAGATTCTGTTTATATTTTACCACTTTACAATCTCGTTCAAGTGTTCAGAAGAATACAGCCTCCGTTTTAGTACAGTCCATTAATTTTCAGCTGGGAATGAATTTCCCACGGTCGTGCTTGTAAAATTATTAGAATTTTTAAATGTTTGCTGACTTCAGCATGTTGGAAAGCATGTGCCTCTCTTCTCAGCAAAATATGTACCTTCCAGCAAAACACACACACACGCATATGAACAAATGACTGCCCCCCTGCATTTTCTGTTTCAGTAATCAAGGCCCAAATCAGTAATGCCAACACATCACTTTCTCCCACCCTGCTTCTCCATCGTATCTTCAGCACAAACGTTGGCATTATTAACATTTTATGTGTGACTGAGGGCTGATCTAAAGAATTTCACAGTTGCAGTAATGAAACAATTAACTCCCAAGTCATCGTTTCACAGCTAAGGTTATATATTCCATGCGGGAACTTTTGTTTAAAGAAAATGCCAGAGATATCCTGCAAGAGCCATAAACAGATGTGTTACCTCTTTTCTGTGGGTAAAACAATCAAGAGAGCCAGCGTGATGTAGTAGCGGTTTGAGTATTGGACAACAACCATGGAGATCAGGGTTCAGATCCTGGCTTGGCAATGGAAATCTACTGGGTGACCTTGTCTCAGGTCCCTATGACACTGTACTATTATAGTGCTATTATTCCACATTAACTGCCTTGGCTGCACCCCTGTGAAATTCTGGGGTTTGTAGTTCGGTGAGGTACTGGAGCTCTCTGGTTAAGAATTCTAAATGCCTCTCCCTAGACTGCAGATCCCATGATTCCATGCAATATTACCATGGCAGTTAAAGTGGAATAATAGTGCAGTGTGATAAGGTCCTCAACCTCAGAGGAAGGCAAAGGCAACTCTCCTCTGAACAAATCTTGCCAAGAAAACTCCAAGATGGATTTGCCTTAGGGTCACCATAAGCTTGAAACCACTTGAAGACACACAACAGTAACAACAACAAGACATTCAAAACACTCCTTGGTTTGAACCTCACTCAGACAATATTTTAGTCCATAGTGGAGAAATTGGAGCTTATGCGTGGCATGTGGTTCAAGAAGGCACATACCGTCCAACACTTCCGTATCTTCCAACTGTCCTGATTTGGCAGGGACAGTCCCAATTAATACTCTGTGCCAATTAAGACTCTACCATCTCATTTTTTCAGCTGCTTTTAAAATGTCCTGGTTTCTCTCTCCTCTTCTCATTTTCCCCTTTGTCTGCAGCTTACTTCAGTCTGTGAAATGTTGGAGGGGATGCATTTCAGAGAGGAAAACTGGTGCTCAAGTGGCCAAGCAACCTCTGAGTGTGTTCAAGAGATCAAAACCTATATGTGATGAAGAGCACACAAGTTAGAAGAGACTGCTGAAGTTTGCTTTTGGCTGAGCCTACTTGGAAGTGTGAAATTCTGCTCTTTCCTCTCCCTGCTGCTCTGTTAATGGAGCACAAGCTCCTTTTAAACTTTGAAATCCTTTTGCAGCAATTGAAGTGATTCGAGGACAAAGGAGGAGAATGAGAAGAGAAGGGAGAAACTGGGACATTTTTAAAAGCACCGGGAAAAGTGGGAAGACAGAGGATTAATCAGGACTGACTCTGCCAAATTAGGACAGTGACAGAGTAAGAGGAGATTTTTTTTTTTTGCAGCCTCCTAGACTTTTGAATGATACCTGGAAAAGCATCCTTCCGGTGGCAAAACGTCACTTGCACATAGCAACCCACCAAAAACTCCCAATTCCCAATTTTTTCTGAAAGTAGACAAAAAAAAAAGAAAAGAAAAGAAAGAAACAGAAACAGAAACAGAAACAGAAACAGAAACTGCAGGTTGCTTCCTATTTAATTTCTGAGTGTGTGGTAGCTGATTTTCAGGCGAATGCAATCTTCCAGGGACACATGGGAGCAAATTGCAGCCCACTTCCTTTGGAGTTTCCCACCCCTACTTTGAATAGTTACTTTGGGGACTACAAATCCTAGAATCCCAGATTTGGAGAGTTACAGTCCAAAATATACCACATTTGCCAGTGTATAAGATGCAGCCATGTATAAGATGTACCCCATTCATACACTGGCAAATACTCTTCACAGGTGTATAAGACACACCAGCATATAAAATGCACCACACTTTCAAACAGTATTTTTTGGGGAAAAAAGTAAGTCTTATACATCAGCAAATACAGTATTTTCTTTATAAGATTCTGAGCATATATGAGTCACTATTTCTTCACATTTGCACCTGCTGTATGAAGATAACCATACTAAACTACTTTACAGGGTTGTTGTCATGAGAACATGGCAATTCTGGCAAGTATGCAATATGTAAAAATCTATAACAATGGTAAGTTATACAGCTGACTCTATCTCTTTATGTATAACAGTTATTAAGTAAATATTAATACATATTTCCAAGAGCATGGTGTTCCTGTTGTTTTGTTTTTTTAAAAGATTTTTTATTGTCACTTCAGTGCACTACATAAGCTTGTTCCAATTCAGATCTTTGTATTTGTTGCTTGACTACCATGTCCCATCTCACGTTCAGCTTCTGGGGGGTATGAGCAGCGGCCAAACTTGATGGGGTCTGGAGTCAAACTGCATCTGAAAGACCATAGGTTTCCCTTCCTTTTTATATAGAACTGAATCCTCAGTTGCTATTCTTACAAAAACAAAACAAAACCAGCAAACACAGATGTCTCAAGTATAAAACTGTGTGTCATATTGTGGTATTTAATGGTGTATCCAATGGCGGCTGATACTTTTTGTGAAACCACTTCTGGTTCTAGTTTATACTTTTCAGGAGCTATCGAAGGTGTTGAACCTCAGCCCCCAAATGAATTGGAACCTGTTGTTCTTGCAACACATAAACAGACACTCCAGAAAAACTACAACTAGCACCCAATGCTTTGGGATCATGAAGATTTTGTGCCCCTATTAGAACAGTAGGGGTATGTAGTTGCACTTAAATGAATCATCTTGACTAACCAGGCTCTCCCTCCCCTCCCTGGCCTCAACCAACCCTTTGCATTGTAGTTTCAGGCTACTTAATCCTTTTAAAAGAACACTGATTATTACAGAAAAAGGAACTCACAGCATTCCACTTCATATGAGTGACTGCAGTTTGGGTACTGAATCATTGATGGACATTGTACAGATTCATTGCTGCCCATTTTAATTTCATTACCAGCTCTGGGGGAAGAAAGCCTTGGAAGTGGGCAAACCAGCCAATCTTTGGGCCATCAGCAGCCTTCAACAGCGTCATAAAACACAAGTACTTGTGAGGTGGTTTTTTTCCTTTTTTTATTTATGATTTCAGCACAATACAGCAAGGGCCATGTATATAACGAAGGCTGGCAATAAAACATTGTCATTTACTGGGCACTTGACACCGTCTGGATGCTACGAATTTAAGCAGCATCCTTAGCTTGGGCTTTAACAGAGAGTTATAATCACTCATAAAATGGTGGCCACTAAACTTGCAGTGTCCTCTCATTAGTTTTCCAGAGTTTCAAGGGAAGAAACTAGTGCCAGAACTGTGTACATGAAGGAGAGAGCAAAAGTGACATTTCCACAGATTAAAAGAGCTTGGAGTTTGGTGATCTGGCCAAAAACCAAACAATTCAGCATAATATAATAGTTTTGCATG
Source organism: Cyclura pinguis (assembly GCA_030412105.1). Classification (NCBI taxonomy): domain Eukaryota; kingdom Metazoa; phylum Chordata; class Lepidosauria; order Squamata; family Iguanidae; genus Cyclura; species Cyclura pinguis. Next base: position 123,455,465 of record CM059604.1, on the reverse strand, counting down.
CTATGCTGAGCCATTTACCACTTCCAGGTCTACCAGACAACTGCTGAAGTTCCCCACCTATTGCCATTCCATGCCTGAAGGGCAGAGTCACAGAATTATCTGGCTATGTTTCCATAGCTAAAGGCAAAGAAATTTCATCATCCACTGAAGTCCACCAGTACCCGCCAGATATATTCACAGCTGATGTCAACATTTCAAATCTGGTTACAGGAAAACAGCCATATTCTTCTGCAGTTCCTCCCTCAGTTTCCTCCAGGCATTGAATGGTCATGGAGGAGGTTTTCAGTGACTCAATTGTGAGTTGGGGGAAGGCTTTGGTTGCTGTAGAGAGGAGAAGGGAATACTGACCTCCTCAGCTGCCAAAAACAAACATATGCAGGCCTAAGTTTAACTTATGCATGCATATACCACTAATAGGATGCCAGCCAATGCACCAGTACTACTGATATTCATTTATTGTGGTCCTCAAAATGTTGTTGGACTGCAGTTCCCATTAGCCCCAACCAGCATGGCTGATAGTGAAGGATGATGGGCCCTGTAGTCCAACAAAGTCTGGAAGGTTATATATTGCCCAGCCCTGATTTAGTAAGTGGTAACATGCTTCTGCATGCTTTTGACCACTCTTCTATCATCCTGCCAAGTGGTAAAAAGAACTTTTCAATTGCCATGAGAGTTTCCTTAGATTTCTATCAAATGTGACAACATGGTTTAAAACAAGCAGAGTCTGGAAACGTTACTCTTTTGGATGACAGACCCCAGACTTTCCCATCAAACATGTAATATGTAAATAGAGGGAGGGTGTTCACAATGTTGGAGTCACTACATGAGAATCATGTTTACAAATCTCTGTACCTATATGTGCATGTTGCTTCCAGAACTGTATCCACTCTGCACAGTTGTAGCAGTTTGATACTACCTTCTGTTCTATGCAGTCTTGTTTTGTAGTTAAGATTCTCAGCCATAGAATTCTGTTCTACTTGCTGAATCACAGCACTAAAGCTGTCCAGCAGGGCAGATCCCAGGATTCCACAGTATGGAATTATGGCACTTAAAAGTGATATCAAACTGATAGTGTAGATACATCTCAGGATTGCTTTAAACATTCCATCTGTTGTTCAGGTTGTGATGATTTGGACATGATAATGAAGCTCTTGCTTTGCTAGTTTGAAGTTCATGTTCTTCTCTCAGTCCCTTACAAAATTCTTGAGTTCATCAGTACAGTTTTCTTTGGAGTATTTCAAAGTTTCCTGCCAACATGCAAAGCCATACATTCTAGCTCTATGGCAGCACATAGAGGTCTCAATTCCTACCAATTGCTGGCACTTGAATTGGGCTTTGTTCCCTCTCAGGCAGTGGCCAAGCAGCAGCTGCTGACAGTTTGGTCATGACACTATCCAGATGACAGGACGAGTAAATGCTTACCCACACTAAACTGTATCTTTCCAGATTCTCCTCCTGAACTTGAACTGGGAACCTCTGAATCTGAGATCGTTGGTTTCAAACCTAGTAAGCTTCCATGGACAATGGATGCTCTCCTTTTTCAACTAATGAACCATAGAATCTTAGAGCTGGAAGGAACCTCAAGATCCATCCAGCTTAACCTCCTGATATGAATGCTGGAAGGAGCCTTAAGGTCCATACAGCTTTACCTGCCCGGTATGCAGAAATACATACCTAAAACACTCTTGAAAGCTGCTCATCCTACCTCTGTTTAAACACTTCCAAAGATTAAGACTCCGCCATACTCTGAGGCAACCTATTCCACTGTCAGACAGCTCTTCCAGTAAAAAAGTTTTTCCTAATGTTTAGGTGGAATCTCTTTTCTTGTTAATTTGAATCCATTGGTTTGTGTTATAATCTCTGGAGCAGCAGAAAACAAACTTGCTCCGTCTTCTACCTGACACCCTTCAAAATTTTAAAGATAGGTTTCAGGTCACCTCTCAGCCTTCTCTTCTCCCAGCTTAAACATACCCAGCTCCCTAAGTTGTTTCTCATAAGGCCTGTGTGGTAGGACCTGCTTCTTTCTCTCTCAGACTGGTATGGTAGCCACCCAATCTGAGAAGGCTTCTCCCCCTGTGGCACCACCTTTGGGTAAAGGTTAAGGCCTTTCAATGGTTATTTAGAACCTCTCTATAGTTCTATCGTAGCGTGTTTCGATATCTTTAAATACCGTATATTACTCAACCGAGTCAGTATCTATAAAAATAAATCGTCATATTTATTAAAATAACATACAGAATGAAGTATTGGAGTTCAGAGGTAGGTCAAAGCTAATACAGTTCATCAGAGCACTTTTAGTCAGTTTCCTTCTCTCTTTAAACTTTCATATAAGCACAAGTAACATAAACAGCCCTTTGGCTACACTCTCACTAAATAATCAACCCCCAATCTAGGTCACGCTTTCTGACCAGATTCTCTAATGTTTTAAGCTCTTCTCTCTCTCTCTCTAGGCTTTCTCTGACAATTAAATGTCTTTCCCATACAGACAACCCCCCTATCCTTTCAACCACCAGCTCCTCCTTCACACAAATGGGCTGGGTTTCTCTCCTGAAGAGCTGTTTTGGTTGCCTGACAGCCCCAGAACTATGTGACAGCTCGGTTTTCAGTTTGCAGTTTAAGGGTTTGTAGTTTAGGGAGAGGCATTTAGAATTCTCAGCCAGAGAGCTCTTTGGCCTCAGACCCCAGAATTCCGTAGGATGTTGAAAGTGAAATAACAACACTATAACAGTGTAGGGCAGAAATGACCTTAGAATTCTCAGCCAGTGAATTTCTTTAGTGCCTCATGAGACTACAAAGTCCAGCATTCCATAAGGTGTCACTATGGCAATTCAAGTGGAATGTTTGGTAGTGTGACAAGGCCCGTTAATACATCACAGTCTTAATACATCTTAACACACCACAGTCAGAATCGTGTTGGTGCCATACCTCTCTGTAAGTTCCCTCACATTAGCCTTTATACACAGCCTTTATGGAGGGCTGTACATACCCTTTATGGAGGGAGGGCCTTTCATTTGCTTCTGGGCCTAGACCTGATGGAACCCTGCCTGTTTCTTCTTCTCTCCCTCCATGGTCAGGCAAATGACAGCTGAGATGGACGGAGGGCCTTTAATCTGCTTCTGGACTAGACATGATGGAGCTGTGCCTGCCTATTATCCTCTCCTTTCATGGCCAGGGAAGTAGCAGTTGGCATGGAGGAAGGACTTTTCATTTGCTTCTTGTCCTATCTCAGTCCTGGCACAGCTGATACAAAACAAACTGAATCTCCCAGCTTGTTACTTACTTCCAGGCAATAAGGAAGGAGTCATGAATAAAGTTCAACATAAACAAAGTCTGGTGGGGTTTCACAGCACGGGAGTGTCCAAGGTCAATCCAAGCATTTGTCAGGGCATCCAGCAAGGTAGCAAGTCAGATAAGCTCTGACAACTCCTGGAGGGGAAGAACACCAGCTAAATAGGTCCCAAGCCTAGTGCAGCTGAGACCTGATTGATTGTTGCTGGTTATAAATCCTGAGAGAATGACACTGGCTCTCTCTTTGCTGCCTGTGCACTGAGAAACTGGGTCGAAGTAAGTGTTCCTCTATATCTGAAGAGGCAGGACTCTCTGTTGGAGCTGGCACCATCCCCTGTTCTGTTTTCAGCACTGTAACCTCCCTCTGTACAGCAGGTTCTGACATGCCTTCTGTTTCAGCCTCTGGCATGCCCTCTGTTTCAGACTCTGAGTCAGAGTCTATGCTCTGGAACCAGGGCATGACACCTCTGGGCCTAGCCATGATGTAGGATCTCAACAAATATATTGGACCACTAGGGTTCTGAACCTGTTATACCTGTTTTCCCCTTTTAAGTCCCATCACAAACAACACAGCTGTTAAGTCTTGCAAGGCATACAGCCCTCCCATGTTTTTCGATGGTGATGTGTAATCCTTCACTTACTTCAAATTTTCATCGAACTGTGATAAACTAACCCTGCTGCATTGGAGTACCAACCTGCTCATTCTGCACAGTCAGCTGCCAGATCTCTGCCCCAAAGTTGAGCCTCGATGGCACCGCTGATTGCAAAGACAGCATCTCCAGAAAATTAAACACAGTTAAGAATTGTGCAAGATGGGACAGCCTCCAGTCTTCAAAAAAACCCTGAAACTGAATTGAGGGCACTTTCATTTTCTGAATGCAAGAGATAAGGATTGAACTGCTGATTCAAACAGTTTCCTTACCGCCAGAATGAACAGTGCCAAAGCAACATTACAAACATCCAGCTAGTTCAGTAAAGCTAGAAGTAGTACTGATTTATTAGAGTGGATTTTTTTTGTTGTTCATTGTACTGTTTAAGCTTACAGCTACATTTTTAGTGCGTTGCTTACAATCTAATATCATAAAATACAATTGAAATTGATTTTTCCGTTTAAAAAAAATCTGCAAAGCCATTGAACGAGTCGAAAATGCACTGAGTAAGGTTATATAGCATTTCTTCTGTAATGAAATATTTTAGCATTGTACAATGTAGCTTCATAGTAGCTAATTTTTCTGACGATCAATCGGGGTAAAAATAATGGCCAAGGCATAGGGAGAAAAAAAAGCACTTGGAAATATTTATGAAGTATATTGCAGAAGTGAGAACAACGGAAAAAAAGTACCATTCTCGTTTGCTCACTTGTTTTATCCAATAAAATACTGTGTTCATGTGTGATCTAAAAACTGGGATTAGTTAGATCAAAGGAACAGGTTAAAAATTTTGTTTCAGCTCATTTTTAGAATACTTTCTTAAACATTTCTAAATTTCTTCATATCCTATTTCAAAAGATTTTAAATAGAGGAATGTGGAAGAAACCAAAGCTGAAAATTAAGACATTCAGTCCTTGGGTTTTGAGCTCTTAACTCTAATGGCGTTTACGCGCTATCCTGTTATAGTGCTATTATTCTACTTTCACCATCCTGTGGAATTCTGGGGTTTGTAGTTTACTGAGGCCCAAAAGCTTTCCAGCTGAGAATTCTAAAGGCCCCTCTCTCAACTGCAAACCCCAGGATTCCCTAGGATGTTGAAAGTGGAGTAATAGCACTATAACAGTGCAGTACAGAAAGGCCCTAAATCTAGGCTGGAATCTCCATGTTTTCTACAATGACTGTGCTAAATTTAGGCCTTTTCGGCACCTTACCTTTTTCTGGCACTAGGATCACTTGAGCAGCCTCCGGCGAGAGGCTCTCGTGTCCCTGCTGCTTCAGCTCCGCACGAGCTGCCTGCTTGCGTGAGAGCCCCACCTCTTCCTTCTGCAGTGCAGGCTGGGAATTTCCCAGCCTGCACTGGGGCAGGAAGTGGGACCGGCACGGCTTCGGAGGCTCAGCACACCAGGTAAATGCGTGCGAGGCCCGGGAGCAATGCGTGATCATGCTCCATTTTTGGCTTCCAGCCCAAAATGAAAAGGTGCGCAATCAGCGCCTGCCGGCCCCTGGAGCATCGCGTGATTGTGAGTGTGTCGTGCAGATTGCTCCTCACAATCGCACGACGCTCCAGGCGCCCTTTTGTATGGCAAATGCCGTGCGGAAAGGGCCTTACAGTTTAGCTGTTGTTTTGATTTATTTTTAAGAAGCTGCTCATATTTCGTATCCATATAGCAAGAAGGTATGATATGGTGCTCTTCATGCTGGGAATAGCTGCATACCCATTGAATTTGGCTCCCTTGGGGTGAGGACAAATTTTGTTGCAATTGGTTTTGAGGTTGAGGAATACCAAAATGCGCACATTTCTTCATATTTGGAATGGACTGGTGGTTAAAAAAAAAAACTAGATGGAAAAGAAGGAAAAACTGACAGCGTGAACCCTATGAATATTGGTTTGGCCCAGTGGGTGAGGAAACCCTAAGGAATGGGCTGTATTTGGTAACTGGATTCAAAAAGGGGGAGATTGTTGGAGCTGGAGAGGAGCTGCAATTGCCAGAGCTAAGAAGTAGGCCTTTTTCAGTTTGAATGGTGGTTGTGTTTTCAGTTGTGCATTTAGAAGAGAACAAAAGGATAAATTTGTGACAGTGTAATTGCTATATTACATTTGCATCTATTTTGTATTTTTTATTTAGGGCTTTAAGGTTGCATCCAAATGTTGCAGCAATACTGAGCAGCTAGGCAGAAGAGTCCTGCAATCAAGTCCTGCATTGGCATTTCATTGGATGTACGGGACTTATGGTACAGTGCATGTGTGTCAAATTGAATGTATAAATTATATTATTATTATATATATATATATATGTATAGAGAGAGAGTTTTAAAGTTCAATAGTGTTTGCAATACTCAATTATGGTTGGCTTCATGGAACCCAGAAGGAGGTACAATAGATTTCCCTATCCCTATAACGATGAAAGAACTAGTCTGAATCTTGTTCTAATAGCTAGCTAGAGTAGACCATTTGCCTATGTATTGAGTCATCATTCAGTTAGTGATTCAACATTGGCTAGTCTATGTGGGAGTAACCAATATGATTCAGGTCACTGCATCCAGTGTTGAATTTGGTACAACTCCTAGGGCCTTTCCACACTACATTGTTATGGTGCTATCGTTCCACTTTCAACATTCTATGGGGTTTGCAATTAAGGGAGAGGCATTTAGAATTCTCAACCAGAGAGCTCTTCGGTGTCAGTAAACTACAACGCCCAGAATTCCACAGGATGTTGAAAGTGGAATAATAGCAAAATAACAGTGTAGTGCGGAAAGGTCCCTAGTTAGTTTCAATGTGTGATTTCCTTAAAAAATGTATATTTCTTTACTTCAGTTTCTATAATGATGCTTCTAAAAGAGTTTGTGCTGGTAAATTCAGGCTCCTAAAATATCTCAGACAATATGGCTAGTGGCCAGTATAAACAAGCGTAGACTCTAGTAATACACACCATTGTATTAACTGCCGTAAAAATGTCTGTTTCATTGCTCTTCCTGAGGTCAGACTGACTGACTCTACAGCTTCCATGGATGAGTGGTCCATAGAGGAAGGGACGCCATGCTTAACGTTTATTACCGAGAATACAAAATAAAACCAAATCGACTAGAAATTATTTTTTTCTCCTCTTTTATTGCGGAAGCTATCTCAGCAGTATATTATTTTGGTCTCGGTTGCTAATGGTTACAGATGAGCACTAGATCAAGAGTTGTCTGAGATAAATTAGACTGAAGATGCTAGGTCATATCTAGGTTGCAGGAGAATTTCTTTTGTGGGGAAGAAAAAAGATCTTGATTCTTCTTCCTTGTCAAATATGCAGGTGACTGATGTATTTTCATTTCAAATGTTTGCCAAATCCAGGGTTAAGCACACAGATTTTCAAGGTTTCAAGAGACTACCACCCACTGTGAGGTGACCTTCACAGGTCCTAGCAAATAGAATTTACTGTCTAAGACAAGAACATTACCTCCAAAAAACAGTGTGCCAAAAAGTGTCAATATATGAATGAAGACCAAGAATGGTTGCAAAGCTTTCCTCACAATTAACAGCTCCAGTTAACTGTTGCCATCCTGATGTCTTTCCTGTTATGGTGGGTGGAGAATTTTGGGAGCTGTATTCCAGCACAACTGGTAGACACTGGGTTCACAAAGAATAACCTAAATCATACTTTCCCAACTAGTGTTTCCCTATTCTATCTGAATGCAACCTGCTGACCATGAATGGTAGTTTAGTACACTTTTTGTGGAGTCTCCTGGTAGCCACAAAGGTTGAAGAGTCCCTCAGCTGGTAGATCCTAATCCATGCCTGTTAATCTTCTTTGGGCCTGACACATCAAAGTTATGTAGCCCTGATCTTAAGCCTAGACCTGCACATGGGCAAATAAGGCCATAAATTGTCAAAGCTAAGATTTAAATTGCTTGGGAATATCTTCCATGTTGAGTCTCTTTTCTTCTTTCTCAGCTCCATGGAGTAAATTATTATGCAACAGTCTTCTCCGTCCTATTGATAATTCTCAGCTATGTCCCAAGGTGATGGCAGGGACTCTGACTTCTATTTCCACCCTTATTTTTTAGCAGGAGACTCAGTCTTTTGGTGACTCAGACTCTTCTGGTTCTACTTTAGTGGTCTTTTATTATGACGTTCCTAGACACTGCATTCTCTCCATGCTAATTTTTGCACTGAACTGGGAAATGAGTTGTGATATGCCATAGATAATGTCCTCAGGCATCCAAACAACACCTTAAACAATGCTTGGGGATCACAGAATGATATAATCATAGACTTGGAAAAGATCACAAGGGCCTTCGAGTTCAGTCCCCTGCCATGCAGGGATATACTGTCCAAGCATTCCCAACAGATGGCCATCCCCAGCCCCCGGTTTAAAAACCTCCAAAGAAAAAGACTCTACCACACTTTAAAGTAGCTCATTCCACTGTTGAACTGCTCTTAGGTCATTTCCACATGAGAAGGGAGGAGCGGTTCACCGTGTGCCAAGAGAGGTGTTTTATACCTTGATTCAGAAACTGTGCTGTCTGCACACACACCCCCATTTACATCATACTATTGCGGAGAACAGCGGTTGCTGCATCTGCAACAGCAAGTCCCTGGCCACTCCCATTCCCCTCCCTCACCCTGTCCCGCCATTGCTGATTAGTTTGTTTTTTTAAAAAAACATTTTAAACACCTTTCTGCATTGCTATGTTTGTGCATACGTATGTACGTTCATTGATACGTGGAAAAAAACCACACCTTAATGGTCCATTACCAGATCCACTGTCTTCCCGCTGTCCATTTAAGGCATATAGACAATAATGGCAGCAGTCTGTCCCTTGATGGGTGGAGAGAGATAGGGACAAAAATGATGGAAAGGACAGTCTGGGAATGCCCAGAACTGTCTACTTCTGTGCTGTGAATCGATTTTACGCTTCTGCATGTAGGCAAAAAATGAAGCAGAACCGGTTTGGAAGATTTACATCGGAGTTTTTCTGGTTTTCAGATACAGCGGTTTCTCATCACAGTGAACCATGCTAGGAGCTGAAGACATGCAGAAGCTCGAGTAAAACTATGATGCTACAACATGCAGGCTGATGGCTAAGAATTCGAGGCAACAACAAAGTATTGACATCATGTGGAAATGGCCTTACTGTCACGAAATGCTTTCTAATGTTTAGATAGAATCTCTTTTCCTGAAGTTTGAAGCCATTGCTCCATGTCCTAGTCTCTGGAGCAGGAGAAAACAGGCTTGCTCCATCCTTCATTTGACATCCTTTCAAATATTTAAACATAGTTATTGTGTCCCCTCTTAACATCCTCTCTTCTAGGTTAAACACGTCCAGGTCCCTAGCTGGTCCTCATAGGGCATGATTTCAAGGACTTCTACAATTTTGGTCACTCTCCTCTGGACATGTGTCAGCTCATCAATATCCTTCCTGAGCTGTGGTGCCCAGAACTGGATATAGTATTCCAGGTGGAGACTGACCAACGCAGAATAGAGTGGGATCTTGGCCAGGATCCTGTGAGTGATATTTGCATGCATAAGTTCTGCCATGGAACTGGCTGGACATTGATTGATGCAGAATGGTTGTATAACCAGAGTTGCACATCTGTTGTGCATTGTGCATGGATGTACATGTGCATTTTACCCAGATATTCACGGAAGCACATGGACATGGAGATGTGGATGTGCATTTCCCTGTTCAATTTCATAATTCATCAGTGAGGTGTTGTCAAAATGCTGTCTAATTCTATGAGCATAAAATTATGCTTTATCTCCTGGATATAGGAGCTCAGGCCATATTATAATATGGGAACAGCAACATTATGGGAAATGCTTATATTTTATCACACCAGATATCCATGCAGTAACCGTATGCATAGCACAATGAGTAAGAAACTGAACTACAAATCAGAAAGACCCTGTTGCACATCTCAGCATTGCTACAAACTCATTAGCTGACCTTGGGAACTGTACTTAACTTCAACTCTTATCTGTAGTTTGAGAATAGTAATATGAACCTACAAGGTTATTGTAAGGATTATATCAAAATAATGGATGCGAAGTGCTATATAGATCCTATTACTTTCACAGCTACCATTCTTTATAAAATACCCGTGATGAGCAAAAGACAGTGTGATGCATGAGAAGATATCTTTGGAGAGATTCTGCCATAACTGCTATGATGAGTACAGCTTTCAGCAATCCATATATTATTTTAATTAATACTCAGAGAAGAACTGTGCATTAATTTATTCTTAGCGAGGAACTATGCATTGTCAGAAGAATGTCAGAAGCCTGCTGACATTATGCTGGTTTATCTCATGTTTCTATTGCAAAACACATATGAAGTGAACAATTTTGTACAATCAAGCCCTTCTATAGAGGCCTCTTTGATCAGTTTCTTTGAAAGGTCCAACAGACATTTAAAAATCTGTGCAGGTCATCCAGTTCTACCATTTTCCTAACAATCTTCACTGTGGTTCACCTTTGTTAAGAAGACTAGACACTCAGAGGATAATACTTTGTGCATTTTAGTAATCCCGTCTTTGGCTCTGGGGCAGGGGAACTCCAATTAGCATGCCAAATTCAGATCTGTGTACTTTACTAGGTGTCTTATTCACTTCCTATTGAGTAGCTCTGCATTTTACAATGAAAGTTGTAGACCCTGCAGGTAGAAAACAAGAATTACAGAATTTCTTTTTGGACAAGTACTCTGATCTATAGTTGTTGCAATCATGGCATGGGGCCTATTTTAACACAAGTTTGAAAAAACATATCAAATGCCCTTTTTAAAAAAGCCTACTGTGAAACCTGCCAGATAACTTGATTGTGTTTTTTAGGAAATCACCTGAGGTCGTAAAACAGCACGAAACCATAAAACAGGCCATGACTTGCCCTCAGTAAAGTCAATGAAGCAAATGGGCATAGCTCTATCAAAGTCAAATCAAGACCTTTTTTGTTCCAACTTAATCAAAAGCTGTGTGATTTTAAGGCAGTGAAAGACAACCCCATGGAAAGAAAAGCAGCTCTCCTCCTCTCTGACTCCATACTGCTTAAGACTGGAAATCATAGTCCAGTTCAGACATCCAGGCAGAGATGCAGTTTGAATAGAGAAGGGTAGATGCATGCAAAATAAATGCCCAGTTGTATCACTGACCAACTAGATGCCTGGAACAATGTTCCAAGTGAACTGGAAAAATCCTAATAACTCACAGTTAAAACTGGAGCTGTGTTTCAAAGTGCTCAAAGGACCTGGACTCTTACACCTGGTCACTGGTCCATAGGGAAATGGAGAAATAGTTCGTTATGATACCATGATCTCATACTAGAACCTGTAACAGTCTTGACTGAGTGGTTGCTCAATTCTTGACATGCAGACAGTCCTGCAATGTCTGGATCATAAGAATTCTGCCAGAGAGCAATTAACACTCACTCCTTCCTTCAGGGTAGGAAAAAAAGTATAAAACCCCCAGCTCCAACTCAGGTTATTTTGCAACATGGCAACTGGTGACATGGCGACAGCTAGCACTTCGGGGGTCACAGTGCACCCAAGACTATTGTTCCTCTGTGTTGCCCTCACACCCTTGTGTTTGAGCCACCATTCTCCGATCCTCAGCTCCAGGACTGGTAAATATCACCCTATACGCCCAAATCTCTCTCTATCCAACATTTCTCTCCTTTCTCTTCACTAACCTTGTATGGTTTGTGAAACTACTTTGTTACCCTGATTTCTGGGGGTCCCGGGAGGAACACCTAAATGTGCTCAAACAATGGGGAGGGAATTAGCACAGAGCACATGTTGGCAATGCGAGAGACAGGGTAAAGTAGCGAGATCTTGAACCCTATGTCTCCGGGGTCAGGCCGAGTCAAGGATGAGGCAGATATTGAAGTAATAATAATTGTTTTATTAAAACACAATCAAACAAGTGTATGCAAGTCACTCACACAAGAAACTATAGAAATAAAGGGAGGAGTTGGATAGAGGGATTTTGAGAGGAGGTTTGGTATGGGAAATACTATACCTGTCCTGAAGCCCAGTTAGAAGCAGAGAAGCTGCAGAGCGTGGATTCTCAGCATGTGGGGCAGAGGGGAAGGCTCGCTGGACAAAGCGACAGCAAGGCGGGATGGAAGCCAAGAGCGATCTGAGGAAGCGCTCAAAGTCAGGGGTTCTTATAGGGAAAATTGTGGCCACAGGCTAGTCTGTACTTGGGGAAAACAATGAGTTTGGGGCTGGAGACAAAGCCTCCGAAAGGTCAGTACTTTAGATGATTGAGTTATAGCCAGATTGTCAATAGAGTAGCCAGTATGCAAATGCAGAGTGCTTGAGAGTTGTATAGTCCGTTCATCAAGCTGCCTGCACCGGGCAGGGGATCTTTTGTAAGTTGTGTGCATGCATAATGTGGTACTTGCCTTGAGGTCTCCTGAAGCTGCATTAGGCAATGACTGGCCTGCCTAGATAGGGTTGTGAATGGTTCAGCTATTGTCGGCCGCGCCTGTGTGCGTGCTTGTCCAGGGGCCTCACAAGCACGTGGAGAGGAATGTGTACAGAAGGCCAAATTATTGATATCAAAATGATATCTTAATATCCCACAAGCTCGGGCTAGCAATGGCGGTAACAACTTGATTTCTTGCACGTGTCTGTGAATCCCCCAATAAAATATTCTTCTGACTCTCAACTGGTGTTTCGCAGTTAGTACCAGTATACACAGGTGAAAAGGTCCTGTAGTTACTCCCCTCTCACAGACCTTCCTGCTATTATTCCCCACTTCTTACGGTGACGCTGACACCGCTGATCTCAAGGTTCCCCCACCTTTCAGGGTAACAGCTACTATATTGATAACCCTCATCTTCCAAGAATCTGAAGGGGTAAATTAAACCTATCAAGAACTGTTGCTTTTGAGGAGTTTGTGGAGGATGCATACCCCCAGGAAAATTCCAGTTTCATTTCTCAGTTTTCATTCGGAAAAAAAAAATCTAGCCCCTTTATACCTGCAGCTATAAGGAAAATCAAACAGGTAGATCTCCAGCCAATTGTGAAGTATATATAATCTCAACTTCTAGAGTTCAGTCCAATGAATACAAAGGCACTGGAATAACTGACAAGTACAAGGGAAATATCTGAATTTGATAAAACATTGAGATCTAATGGAGTTTAAAAGTTTTGACACATCTTCCAACTTTTCACTAATGAAAACTGGGATATGTATGGCCAGGCAATATCAGAGTGCGGCCAAGATGGCAAAAGATATTAATGAAGAACCCACAAGCTAGAAGAAGCTGTAGCTGAGTCTGCTGGGAAGGGCAGGATTCTGTCCCTTCTCTCCTCTTCCCCCTTCCTGAATTAATATAGAAAAAAACTACTTTTGCATTTTGAACTCAGTTCGCAGCAATTGAAGTAAGCTAAAAAGGAAGGTAGGGAAGGTGGAAAGGACAGAGGAAAAGCTAGGATATTTTTAAAGCACCTGAAAAATGAGGATGGAAGAAGATTAATTTGGATTATCTCTATTAAGCTGAGATAGTATGGTATGGAATGAAATAACCTCAAAATTATCAAGCTATATTTAGACACTGGCTACCAGAGCCAGCCCCAGTGCTTGAGATGGAGTACCAAATGGCACCCCTTCCCTAAGTCAAGGTATTCTGGACAGACAGAGGCCATTTCCACACTAGACTGTTACAGTGCTATTATTTCACTTTCAATGTCCTATGGAATCCTTTGAGGCCCCCCCTTAAACTGCAAAACCCAGGATTCCATAGGATATTGAAAGTGGAGTAACAGCACTATGACAGTCTAGTGCAGAAATGTTCAGAAACAGACATCATGAGGTATCCAGTTCAGTAACAAAACAGATACTGGAGAAGCAGGTGGTAACCCTGGAGTGAGTTCTTTTTTCTTACCGAAGGACAAACTGCCCTGGAATGGGTAGACCTCCAAGAGAGGGGTCCAAGCATGGTGCTGAAGGAGTTTGGTGAATTCTAGCTCAGTACTTCTCAGACTATCTGATATAGGAGACTGGCATTGGGGGATTTTTCCTAATTTTTTCCAAGGACCAGTACCATATTTGTGCCCATTGGCTACAACTGTTCCTTTCTTTGCTGGAAACTCACCAGGGACAGATTGCCAATGGCTCAAGAACCAGCATAAATCCACAGACCACCTCTCGAAACAGTACTGCTTCAGATGATTTAAGTCAAGATGCATTGTATCCATGGGCAGCTAAGTTATTTTGGCATGTGCAATGGAATTACTTTCATATTAGTTACAGCAGGAATAAACTTTAGCATAATGGCAGAACATTCATTCTGTATGTAAAACATGTCAGCATCTGACCTCTTCCATTTAAAAGATTCAAGTCATTGATGATGGGAAAGACCATCGCCTGAAGAATTACTACCAATCTATGTTGGCAACACTAGGCATGATGGGTAAGTACATTAGATGGGAATATTACTTTTTGGACAACAGCTCCCAGAACTCCGCAATCAACATCATGCAGTCAACATTCTTCATGCTGGTGGGGGATTCTGGGAGTTACAGTGCAGAAACAATCTTTTCTGAGCTCTGGTTGGCTCTAGTCTAAGGCAGGTTTCTATGTTAATACACCACGTAAATATATAGCAGAGAAGAGAGAAAAACTGGGGGCTTCTTTATATATCACAGGAAAGAGTTGGTTTAGTCCAAGGTGTATTATGACTAAGTTCTGAGCACAGAAACACTTTTTATTAGGTTAGATAAAACAGATATTGCTGCAGAGTTGATTTCAGAGTGTTGTGTCTAACTCCATAAAAATGATAAAAAGACTCAGTCAATGATAGATAAAATTCCCTAAAATTACCAGTGAATAGGATGCAGGAGATGTTAATTTATTTTTGCCCTGAACAAGACATTTAAAATATTTTCAAGGACATCATGTCTTCAGGCTTTAAAAGATCAACTAATTATCAAATCAATGATCATTTGGGAAAAAGTAATGAAGTATGGAAAATAACCACTTCAAATTATATAAATCATTACTGTGAAGTATTTAAAACTTAGTAAGTCATTAGCAACGAGATTTAATATGTGGTTATTAAATGCCTTTAAATTTTTTTTAAAAAAATTGGCAAACTGCATTTTAATTGTAATAATTTCTCTGAACATGAGATGCTTGCCCTTTAAACTTGTTTAAAATAGTCACTCCGTCTTTGGTTGGTTATTTATAAGGACAGTTTTCTTATATTTAAATGATTAGCTTTTCCCCCTCACAAAGTTTACCTGTTCCTGCTTAATGGTGTGAGTTTGTTAAAGTTATAGCCTCAAAAATAATACATAGGGCTCTAAAATGCCATTGCAGTCCATAAGAGTTCAGCATCCTCATTGCCAAAGTTGTCCCTACCTTTCGACAAAGAAGGGATAGTCACCTCAGGAATAGATATGTGAGGCAGGAAGACAGCTCTGTTGAACCCCTTAAATCAGCCTGTGGCCATCCTATGTGATGGAAGATGATGTCCCATCCCCACTAATTGAGGAAAAGTTCAACAACTAGTCCAGTTGGCTTATTACCCTGACTTCTGGGGGTCCCCTGGGGGACTCCTTGATTCACTCCAAAAATGCAAAGATGCGAAATTAGCAAAGCACTAGCTTGGCAGAGTGAGGGGCAGGATAACCCAGCGAGACCTTCCACCCAATTTTTACGGGGTCAGACCAAGCAAAAGCCAGCCAATCATAGCAATGAATGAATTTTATTAACAATATGTTCTCATGCACAAACGCAGTCACCCGCTCTCACACACAAGGCCTATCGAGAAGTGAAAGAGGTGAAAGCTTATAGGGGACAAGGTAGAGAGGATGTAAGGATGGTAATACTGCACCTGTCCAGAAGTCTTCAGTCCGGAAAGCAGTGAGAAGGAAGGAGCTCAGTGAAGAGAGGCGGCTGAGGGGAGCACTCGACTAACAGAGTGCTGGTCTGCTGGCATGGTGGGGAGTTCTCCGAAGAGGGTGTCGAAAACAGGGACTATCTATAGGACAGAACATACCTCTGGGGCGGGCCTTTTTCCAGGAAGAAAAATGGTTGAAACAGAAGGAAAAATACTGCACAATAGCAACTTAATTGCTTGCATGATTGCTTCATGTAAGTGGCCCTCGCCCTTGTAGGATTCATCGAAGTAAGCGTTGCTCAACAGGAGGAAACCCAGTAATCCCCTCAAGTTGGCTTTGTGGCTTAGGACCCTTTGTCTGTGTGGACATGCCTTGCCTGAGGTCTCCTTGGGAAACGTTACTGGGGATTTTCCTGGCCTTGACCTATATCCAGTCGCTTGACCTACTTGTCTACGCACCCACCCGGGCAACCTCTCTGACATATTTTTGATATTAATTTTATATCACCCCGGGACGGGGTCTGCCAACGGGGGTAACAGGCCTTTTACACACAGAATGGGAGGGTTGCCCTCTTCTTTGCCTCAGGTTTCATGATGTGGAATTTGGTTGTAGCCCCAGAAACTGATACAAGTTGCTTAAAGTTTAGGGTCCAGAAGCGATTGTGTTGTCCTAGATTTTTAAGAAGATGGTTTGCCCTTCTTTTCCCGAGATAGTCTGCCTGAAAGAAAACTCCAGTAACAAGTGCCTTCCTTTTGAGTGGGGCACTGGAGTCACTCTGAGTATTACTCTGAACTTTAAAGGAACTATCCAAAATGCTGGACCATGTCCCCCCGACAGGTTCAGCAACTTGGTTGTTGTTAATTTGCCATCAAGTTGACTTTAACCTTATGAATGAGACACATCAAAGTCACCCTGTTATCAATAGCTCTGCTTGAGTTCCCCCACCAGCATGACCACTAGAAGTTTCTGAGGAGTATAATCCAAAACAAGCAAACCAACAAAACTTTCCCAGACTCTGCAGTTACATTTGAGAGGGCTTGACACTGTAGTCCTAGGCATTTCAGCTTAGAAGTAAGCCTCATTGAAATTCCTCAACCTGGTTATCTTCCAGATATGTTAGAGTACAACTCCCATCATCTCCAGTCAGCAGAAGATGTATATTTTTGTGGTGCTTTTACTAGCAACCCAAAATCTATCAGAGCCTAGCACAAAGGTATAACACATCGAACTGAAGATCTTTGAGACCCAGAGTTTGTTCTTAACTAGTAGAACTGAATGGAGCTCACAGTCCCTTCACACAACAACCCACTCATAGTTGTCCTTGTTATGCATCAGCCAGTTGGCTTTCACTGATGGAGACCTCCAAGAGTTCCTATTATTAGCAGATCTTCTCCAGTCTTGAAAACTCAGGACTGTGGCTTCCTTGATTGAGTCGAACCACCTGCATTACGGTCTTCCCCTCTTCCTTCTGCCTTCTACCTAACCAAACATCATCATCTTTTCTAGTGAGTCATGTCTTCTCAGGATATGTCTGAAGTATGACAGTCATCTTGATTTCTAGGGAGAGTTCAGGCTTGATTTGCTCTTGGACCCATTTATTTGTCCTTTTGTAGTCCATATACCTGCAGAACCATATTTCAAATGAGTTGGTTTTCTTCCTGTCAGCTTGAAGACTTCCTTTATAGTTTAAGCTAAACCCTGGAATGGATTCATTGTTTCAATGCTATGAGAGCCACTCATCATCACTGCGACTTGGCTTTTGTTGCAGGAGTTTGCCTTCATGGGCCAGTGTTCTAACTCAGTAAGCCTTGGTAGAAAATATCTGAGCAATCTTCTCCACATTCAGTGGAAGTTCATAAGAGTGACACTGGAGCAGTTGCATGAAGTGGTACACATCCAACTAGAAGTATGTCTCAAAAACACTTGTGATGAAGGTAGAAGCCTGCTCTTCCTTTCTCTAACATGTGCACATTCCAGAGAATCACCTGAACCATCAGAAAAGTGGTTATGTCAAATATATATGGAAAATATTGCCATATACTTCATACATGAAAGACATACAAAATGGATATTTGATAGATGACTGTTAACATATATCTAATATGGTGGCCTGCTTCAAGCAGTGACTCACTCTATCATTTTCAGGTGGTATAGTCACCAGAAAATGATATATCTTCATTTAGTGCCCAAAAGATGATATATCCTTATTTAATCCTGCTGTAGTTTTTTTTCCCCTTCCATTAGACAAATCACCTGGTGAATTCATCTGTCAGGAGAGTACAGGCACAGAACTTGTCTTTTTTTGGCCAGGAAAAAAGCTTAACTGTCCACTGAAGTAAATGGTGAAACTTGATTCTGTTGCAACTTGGGATATGCATTGGGGGATCCTCTCAGTTTGGGGCGGAGGGTAGGGTGTACCACTTCCTATGGTGTCATCAAGGCATGATGTTGGGGCAAAGACCATAACACCACTTAGCAGAATGAAAGAAGAGTTGAATTAATAAATTTTGAAGTGATACCTAAATACCTTGAAGGCACCAGAATCCACCTATACTGGAAGCTAAATAGAGTTATCCCTTGTTAATACATGGATGGCAGAGTGCCAACAAATATCAGGACCTGTATGCTATATTTCAAAGGGAGAAACTGGCAAAACTACCTCTGAGTATTCCCCACCCAAGAAAATCCTATGATATTCATTGAGTCACCATAAGTCATCATAGAACTTGAAGACACATACACACAAGGTCAGGAGTGAGCCAAAATATCCTAAAGACACCAGATCCTATCTGATCTTAGGAGCTAAGCAGGGTCAGCTGTAGTTTAATACTTGGATGGGAGACATCAATGAATACCAGGTGCTGTAGGCTGTATTTCAGAGGGAAGGAATTGGCAAACCACCTCTGAGTATTCCTTGACTAGGAAAAACTATGAAATTCATGGGGTCACACTAAATTGACAGTTCAATTGAAGGAACATAACACATAATGCACAATGCCCTCTAATTATGTATTTTAACTTTGTTTTCATTCTTATTTGATTGTTAAATTTGTTTTTTTTTAAATTTGGGTTGGAAAAAGTAAGGTGGTAATCATCATCATCACCATCATCACCGTTGTCGTCAAGGGGGGCAAAGTGTTACCCATGGGCTGCATGTGAGCCTTGGCCCCCACTTTGTGGAGCGTGAAGCCCCCTACCAGTCACCAAAAGTCTCCTACCCTCCCCATTGAAAAAAAAATCAAAACAATTTCTGAACACTTTTTGCTCTCAAACCATACAGAAAGCCCCCAACTGTGTGAAAAAACATGAAAATATCTATCATGAGCCAGGCTGACCTCGCTCCCGATTCAGACTTGGACTCCGAGCCTGGGGTGAGTCCCGGGGAGGGGCCTCCTGGAGGGGGGGTCGGCTTCAGAGTCTAGAGAGGAGCCTGCCTGCGGCTCCCCAGCTGTCCCTGGCACGGAGCCCAGGCCAGCACCTGCAGCAGACGTTTGCACTCCAGAGGCAGAGGCCGGGGTCTCTGACTCCAGCCCAGAGTTTGCAGCAGACCCTCCCGCACGTTCCTCCAGAGGCGACCAGAGAAGGGGACGGTCCAGAGGTCTCAGCGACTGCGGGAGAAGCGCTTGATGAAGCGGCTCTGAACTCTTGAGAGGCTCTAGCTGTAAGCGGGGCCAACAGACAGTTGACTGGCCTCAGCTGGGCTGAAAACTGAGTACTTAAGTCAGACGCTGTTGGGGGTGGGCACGGGGCAACAACCGTCTACCAACTGCGAATCTGCATCCCGTGTCGTGAGCTCTCTGCCCCAGTCGGACCTTGCTGCCTGAGTCTGCCACTCCTGGGACTTTGTCGCTTGTGTATACTTTCTTTTGGTGATGTAACCGCTTTGCTTTATTTACGACTAAAGCCATAAAACTCAGCTCCTGCCTCTGTGTCTGCTTAGCCGCCGGCTGGACATTGACAATATCCACCTCTGCAAGCATTCCAGAAGCCCATACTACCCTCAAATACCTGTTTTCCTCTAGAGTCCCCCTTAAAATCTCCTCTCATTTTCTTCTGCAGTCCCTCAAAATGGTGGCAGAACATGATGTCACTTCTTGTCACCATTATGAGGGACTGCAGAAGAAAATGATGTTTAGACTTGCTGTTGGGGGGAGCACTCCTGTCTCTGGGAGAACTGGCCCCGGGGAGGACCATTAAGTCCAAATTCTAAAAATTGCCTACTAGCATCATTCATAAAAGTATTTAAAATATCTCTCAGACAATTCTGGGCATCCTTGTCTCAGGAAGACACAATGAGCATGTGCTCATCTATTTTCACAGAGTACAGGAAATTCCTTCTGTCTTCTCCTTCCACCTGCTCAAATACCTTCACCCGGGGGACAAGTTATCTTGCTCATGAATTATAAATATTTCATTTACTCCTTGTACAATTAAAAATTAATTTCTTGCAACAGCAACAGAAAACCCCAAGGAAGACCTATACCTTTTTAAAAGCATTGTACACAAGGCATTAAATGTCCAAAGTATTCTTCAAGAAACACATGTATAGATGTTTTGTATAATATGTAATTATGGTATGATCATTGGATTATGACCCTGGAGACCAGGGTTTGATTCTCTGCTCCAGTATGGAAACCCACTGGGTGACCTTGGGTACATTGCATACTCTCAGCCCCAGAAAATCTTGTGACAGGTTTGTCTTGGGGGGGGGGGGTTACTATAACTCAGAAATGACTTAAAGGTACACAACAGCAGCAAAAGTATTAGTGATAATAATAATAGTAATAATAACGGTACATTGTTTTATATAGTTATTGACACGTTTATTACAAAATATTAATTATAGTACATTAGTTCAATGACTATAAACATATTATGAAGTAGGTAAATTATTTCTCGGGGTAATGTCATAAAGCAGTTTTTGTTCCTTGGTTTTTTCACATATAACCTTTGTGTTCTGTGTTTAGGGAAGGAAAGAACATTTTCATTCATTTCCCTGATATCTGAGAAAATCTATTGGGAAGACTAACACCACAGCAAGACTTTTGTACACTTTTCTTCTTTTATTCACACGTCTCAAAGGTTTCTGGGGATTTGTGTCTATACAGAAATATTTGTAGCTTGCTGCACCAAAAAAAAAAAAAAAAAAAAGATTTCTGATCAGAATTTTTTTTTTCCTCAAAAAAAATGCACATATATTTCTGTGAAGAATACTTCCCTGGAACACTTCAAGATATGTGATTTCTGGGAGCAAACTGTGCAAAAGAATTCATTTTCTCCCACACTGGGATGATATATACTTTGCCATGTGAGGGTGAAACAGGCAAAGATTTTCATTCCTTTACATTCCTTGTTATGTGCCTTCCAATCATTTCCAACTTATGGTGACCCTAAAGTGAAACTATCATGGGGTTTTCTGGGGCTGAGAGTATGTGACTTGCCCAAGGTCACCCAGTGTGTTTCTATGGCTAAGCGGGGAATTGAACTCAGGTCTCCAGGGTCAGATCATTACCAATACGTTTTAGCTATTAATTCATTGCTGTGGAAGGGTCTTTCAACGGAAGCTGTTATGCTTCTCGCCATACAGTTATGTTTTAAATGTTTTTAAAGTTGTTTTGAATTAGTGTTTTTTTAAAATAGGTTTCTATTTAAAAGTTTGTAAAACTGTTTCTACATTTATGATGTATTTTAAGCTTTATTTTGTTCTAATTTATAATCTGAGCCACTTTGTGTTCAATACTGGAAGACTGTCAGGATAGAAATGTGATCAATCGATCAATTAATCTATTAAAAATCAGAATGGAGAGCTGGAAGTGACCACAAGGGCCATCTAGTCTAACCCCCGCCATGCAGGAAGGCACACCTAAAGCACTCCTGAAAGATGTTCATCCAAACTCTGTTCAAAGGCCTCCAGGAATGAAAGTCTACCACTTTCTGAGGGTGTCTATTCCACTGTTGGACGGTTCTTACGGGGGAAAAAAAGGCTTTTTCCTGATGTTTAAGTGGAATGAAGTGGACTTCATGTTCTCTTCTCTGGAGGAGCAAAAAATAAGCTTGTTCCATCCTCGACATGGCATCCCCTCAGTTATTTAAAGATAGAGTTCATGTCACGTCTTAGACTTCTCTTCTCCAAGCTTAAACATACCCAGCTTCCTTAGTTATTCCTCATAAGACTTGGTTTTCAGACCTCTGATCATCTTGGTTGACTTTTCCACATATGTAAGTGAAGAAAGCAAGTGTGGTTGTCCTAGTTCTCAGTCCCTCAGGTTGTCAGACAAGTCTAGATTTGCATATCTTTGATCATCTTCATTACCTTTCTCTAGACTTGTTGTTGATATCATTTTGAGCTGTGGCGTCCAGAACTTGACACAGTATTCTAGGTGAGGTCTGATGTAGGCAGAAATACCTTGGATCTGAACTATTATGGTGACTTAATGGCGTGCAATTTGAACTGTAACTACTCATACTTCCTTTTGCCCAAATTCCATGAATGGGAGTGGAATTTTCATCTCCGCCTTCAGGGTTCCTAAGATACCCAAAACATTGCAAGCAAAAGGGAAAACAGCTTATCTTCCTGTACAGTAAATCTTCTATATTTTTGCCTTATTACATGTACTGCCCAATGCTATCCCAGGCTTAGCTCTTGCTCTACTGACATTGACCTTCAGTGCGCTGCTATTTTCCTAAGTGTGAAATTTGCCATATCAGCCTGCGGCATGCAAAGTAAAGTGCTTGTCATTCAAGGCTGTCAGCCACACACGTGACGTCTGTATACGGGTTAATAAAACTGTCTATCTTGAACTTTGCTTTTCAAAGGTGGGAAAAGAGACTTAAAAAAAAATAAGGGAGAGCAGATATAGGAAACAATACCAATTTTTCCCTCTTTAATAATACCCTTTCAAAGACATGACTATTCTGTCCTGGCATAAGCCAACCTAGGACAGATATTGTCAAAGCCATGGGGATAAGTACATCTCATTCATTATCCCATTACACTGTTTTTACAGTCAGCCAAGAACAGCATTTTTAATGGGGCCAGTCAGACTAGAATGAAAAAGTCTATTTGAAATTATTCTAAATCATGGTCAAAAATGTATTTTTCATGTTTTGAGGTAATCTTGGACTGACATGAATCTTCACAGTTTGGATCATATTCTATGCAAAATTCACATATGGTTGTTTTGCACAGACAGCAGAATTTTCTGTACAGGAAACAATGTTTTCTTAGCTGAAAATAATGGCTGGCTTCTTGCTCAGTGGTCACAAGATCATAAGGTGGACTTACGGATCATGTAACCGCTTGGGGTTCCTGTTTACAGGCATTAACAATTGAATATGATCCCCAATTTCAGCCTAGCAGCGCCTCACCTAAAGGGTTTCCAGGGCTCTGCTGGGAAATGACATCTGCAAGGCTTTCCTGGTCACAGGTAGCCTGATACAAGCAGTTGTGGCAGAACCCTGAGGGATCTTTCCAGAGCCCTGTTCTCAGTGTTCCGCATGACCAGGAGAGCTCTGCAGATATCAGCTCCTAGGGCCTGGTCTGCAGCACCCCAGAAACTCTTTGGCCTGTCAGGCTGAAAGGATAATTGTTGGGGTGTGGCATTGTCAGACGTAGGTACAACGGAGCTCCATCATTGCAGTTACATAAGACAATGAAGGATCTCAGCTAATGTCTCAAAAAAAAGAAAGTTTGCTTTTTCGTGAAAAAAAAAATTACATGTTTCCAGATACACCCCTCCCTCCATTATGTTTCTGGGGAAAAAATATCTTCATACAAAAACTTCCCAGCAACACACATGAGGGTGTTCAAACATCATATATTTTGTGTGGGGAAAATATGGAGGGAAAAAGGAAAGAAAGAAAGAGACTACTTTTTTAATAACTAGTGAATGAGAGACTGCAATCTGCACTTACAAGAAATACTCATATTTTTGTGCAAAACCTCCCACAATCTTGCACAATGCAGGATTTTGACTTCTGTGTTATCCTTCCTGACTTGTCTTCCCATGTATCAAGAAACCCATTTTTACATAACAGTGAATATTTTGTTCCACCACTGTGGAAGACACATGCAGAATCCCGAGGACATTTTTGTGGCCCCTGTTATGCCCACTTTCCTTCTTCTGGGACATCTCCACCCAGACTGGTGGTGAGTTGCTGCTACCAGAGCTGACATAACAGCACCAGTTGCAAGAAAGGTGCAAATCAAACAAAGAGAGAGATCGCGAGAGATCGCTAATAAATACTAAAGAAATAAAATGTCATTAGACAAGATGTAGAATTAAAACCATTTAAAGCAAACTGGAAATTTCACTGGCTGCCCATATTGTAGGGAAGCCTCCACCCTGCACCCTACACCTTCTGATGGTAACCTCTTGCTAGATGGTATTTGACCCTTCTATCAATGTTCTTACTAGTGTGTGTGAGTGCATTAGGGCAGGAATCTTTATGCAGTATGGTCTGTTTGTTCACTTACTCTGAAATATGGTAAAGCAACCTAGCTGCATCTGTGGATATGGCTATTCATTCCACTGAGTTGGGCACTGAACACATATACCTGTCCTGCCATGATGGTTTCAGTCAAGTGCTGGCTACTCTTTTACTCTCAAGGAAACACTCAGAGTTTGTCAGAAGTGTTTAATGAGGTATACAAGGCATAGCATTATAATAGTTGCTAAAGCAAATGTTCTACAATTCACAACCAGTTATATAGCGATACACACTTTTACCCGTGCATGATTTCTGTTGGTGGATTCTCAGGGGTCTTCCTCTTTCCTAAACTCCAGCAGTTCCCAGGGAATCTTGTTTGTTCCCATATTTTGATCTTGTCCATCTCAAATTTTTCCTGTTTTTTTTTTCAATCAGTGCCCAGATTGTTTATTAACATATCTTCAGTGTTGCTTTATCTCAGTCCTTTACATTTTCCTCCAGACATTGACCAGACACCTCAGTGTATGCATCTCCCAAACTACCCTCTTTGATCCCCCTCTGATGGAATGAGATACAATTACTCTTTCCTTTGAGATACAATGCATTGTTACACACAGTTTTAACCTAGGCTAGATTACCATTACAAAGTACTCTAAAGCTGATACATAGTTGTTGGAAAATTCTAGCAATCTCTCCCCTTGCCTTGTTCTAGGACAAATGGGGCACAGCTAGGATATGGTCAATTTTCCTTTGCATGTGAAAGCCCTCCTGGTCTCTCAGCTAATGTCTCAACTATTGCTTTCAGTTATTTTAAAATGATTGGCTATGGTATCCAGACCATGTAACCCAGGACACACCCTGGAGTCAGTTATTGGCCTTACATAGAAGGCAACACCTCTCTCATACACTTACTCTCTTTCATAATCTTGCTTCTAGCACTTTCTCTCTGTTGCACTAGTCTCTCCTCCAAGAACTGGTGAGTTAAGAATGAAGCTACTATCTTCCCTAATGTTTTTGTTAGTTAGTTAGGGTCTAGTTTCTCCAATGCATATATAATTGTAAAGTTTATTAGTAAATCTTTTAAGTTTGGACTCTGAAACTGCCTGCCTTGTTTTGCTTTCCAAGTCAGTCTCAGTTCAGGGAAGCCACACAGAGACTGGAACATGCTTTTTCTGCCACTCTGCTAAAAAAAAAAAAGGCTAATTCCTCACAGTTTTAGTTTTCATAGAATTTCCCCAAAAGGGCTAACACCCTGGGAAATTCTAACTCCCAGCAATAATAAATCACCTGGCAACTGCTGTCATGTCTAAGCAAACAGAGCTATACCTTCATGGTAGGGCTGAGTCCCTAACAGTATGTCCTATCTAGACTTGGTAGCATTTAAAGCCGAGCAAATGATTTCAACCGGCCCACTCCAACTATCACTAATTTTAGATCAGGGCTGGAAATCATACAGTCCTCCAGATGTTATACTGCAGATCCCAGCAGCCCTAGTCCAAACAGCCAAGGGTGAAGAATGCTGGGAGTTGCAGTCCAACAAACACATTGGAGGGCTACATTGATTCCCATCTCAGGCTTAGATGTGACCCATAATAAATGAAAAGGCAAAAATGGAAGCAGTAGGCAAGAAGCAGAAGTTTTAAAAATGTATCTAAAGGGCTTTAAATAATACATATATGCATATATACATGCCTGAATGCAAATGACTGAATGTCTATTGCAAAATAGCTGTTTCATCTTATGCCCATAAATACTTGGGCGATATTTCAATTTCATCCAAGCTGTTGTTCCCACTGAACCAAAGTGCTGACGTGAAAACTGCTACTTACCCGTTTTAAGCAATTAAGCCACCATGCAGTATTCCTACCAAATAAAACGTCCATTTGCCTAACACCCTGGAGGTATGGTTCTGTTATGCTTTCCCTCAGACCAAGAAGATTTTTGTCTTTTTTGTACCCTAAAAATGTTCCGCTTCACACTTATCAGAAGCTCACAGTGGTATTTCCAATATCGCTTACATTTAATATTTGTTTGTTTGACAAGGATTAGCATAAAGAGTATTCTTTTCATAAAGTGTGAGAAAGAGGTATCAGCACATGCAGGTTGGAGAATCAGATGGGGAAAATATGAATTTCTGATGGCGATGCATGAGAAACCAGAGGTTCACACAATAAATAGCAAGTTTTCCTTATGTGGAACATGGTGGGCCTGTCCCGGCAATTTTTCTAACTATTAATTATCGTGATAATTGCTCACCTGCAGAAATCACTAGGTGACAGACAACCTATAGTTATATTGTACAGTGTAGACAGGGAACCATGAAAGGATTAATTATAGCATATTATGTATGCAGTGACATCTTTGTCTAGTGAGGAAAAAAAATCT
Organism: Cyclura pinguis; assembly: GCA_030412105.1. Classification (NCBI taxonomy): domain Eukaryota; kingdom Metazoa; phylum Chordata; class Lepidosauria; order Squamata; family Iguanidae; genus Cyclura; species Cyclura pinguis. The sequence continues at coordinate 123,428,880 of CM059604.1, read as the reverse complement.
GTGATCATGTTTAAGGTTGTTACTTTATTCTCTTCTCTCTCTCTCTCTTTTTTTTACTGCGTGTGTATATGTGCCTTCAAATTGCTTTGCAGTTTATTTTTTCATATATGGGCACTCGGAGATCACAGAAGAAAAGGAAATTATTTGAAGATTGCCATCATGAAATGTATTTTATCTCTAACACTGACCATTTCCGCATAATGGGGCAATGGCAAGTCCTGTTGTGGCCTTGGCAGGGAGGGGAGCATGCCAAGAACACTCCACTCTGCACCTCACTGGGTTGCTGTGGAGGTGAGTGTGCTCTTCCCTTCCGCAGCGCAGCCAGGCAGTTGCCTTTGCTGCGATGAGGAGGGAAGTGTCGCCAGCGTGTTTCCGCCCTTCTGAGTGGCCAGGTACTCTGGGCAAAAGGCCACTACCAGGACAGAATATGGAGACATAAAAGTTTCCCATTGGTTGGAGGATCAGACAAGGTTGTGTTTTATCACTTTATCTATTTAAACACAGAACATATCATATGGAAATCAGAATTAGAGGGCGGAGGTGTGGAAACTAGGGAAAGGAACATCTTCAATTTAAGATACACATTATTACTTATAGAACATAGAAAAGCCTTGGGATGACAACTGAGGAATGACAAGAAAGGATGTGCAAATGTTTATGAAGAACACCCAACACTTAGGAGTTTTCAGCCATAACCGGTGCTGGGAGCTAATATTCTAAAGGGCGAATATCATATGTTAAACTGTGGTGTATCCAGTCTGCACAATTATGGCCTTATGATTCCACTTTAATTTCCATGAATCCATCCTACAAAATGCTAGGATCTACGGTTTGGTGAAGTGCTTCACTAGTCAGTCTCCTGACTTTCCTAGTGTACTCTGATGAATCATAGCATTATAGCTTTCTGGCAGAGAATTCTAGATATTTTACTGATTTATTAATCTTAAGATTCCATAGAATGGACTCATGGCAGTAAAAGTGGCATCAAAGTGCTGTAACTATGTAGTGTGGTTACACCCTTACAGCACATTGTATTGGCAATTTTTCAAGATTGACAATTTCATTTGCTCTATTCCCTGATCAGAAGTTTCCAAAGTTTATACTTTTGTTCACAAATCCAGCTGAAGGAAGTTGATTTAAAATAAAAAGTGGGAAGAATCCATCTTGACAGATACGTCCACCTAGGGCCAGAACTTTGAGTACTTCTGTGTGTGTGTGTGTGTGTATGTGTGTGTGTGCGCACACCTGCAAGTTACCTGTCAACTTACTGTGACTCAATGAATTCTGTACAGTTTGCTTAGGCAAGGAATACTCAGGGCTGGTTTTGCTAGTTCCTTTCTCTGAAATATAGACTATAGCACCTGATATTCATTGCTTCTTTCCTACCCAAGTACTAATCAGGACTGACCCTGCTTAGCATCCAAGATTTTTTTAAAAAAATCTGGCTTTACTCCCATGGGATTTTTTTTCCAACCATGTTTGTGATGCTAATTTAAGATGTCCACATCTATTTTTTTTCCTCATGTGCTTCCCATCTTTAAAACCCGTATTTCGAGTAGGTATTACAACCTGCCGTCCATGCTGAGAACAGCTGTAACGACTGAATTTGGTGAGTACAGATGGTTAGGGATTTTATCCATCTTCTTTTTGGTAAGAACCTGACAAAAAAAAAAATTTCTTCATAAATTGAATACCAGAAAATACAGTAAATAAATGAATGTGGGAGGAAGCAAAAAAGAGAGATTTTTTTTCAGCCTTAATTATGAGCCATAAAATGAGTCTTAGAAATGATTTGATAAACCTTCCCCCACAGGCCAAAAAAACTAAATATGATTTCAGATCAAGGAGAGTTCACTTACCACTTTATTCAGTGTTTCTGAGTCACCCACTTGTGTTTTAACAGCATTCTATAAATAAATATGACTGGACATCTCAATAAAAAAAATGGTGAAATTCTGAACCTTTAAAAAACAGCTTTCTTTTGAAAAAGCATGTGGATTTTCTAAGTGGATTGAGTCCCCTTTTTGAAGTGATAGTGAAGGGAAAATGCAGGAAAAAGAGTTCAATAGCTTGGATGTTCAGCAAACATAATCATTTATTGACTGGACCATTTTTCTAAGAGGCATAATCAATGTATGGCATTTTGCAAAGGAGGTACAAGCCTTTTGTACACCAAAGTATTTAGCTGAAATCCATCAAAAACCTCTTGATGAAGCTGGTCTTTAGAGTCCTCTGCTGCAGACAGATCGTCATTGTCATTATTTCTTTTTTTAATGTCAGTTCTCACGTGAAAAATTCATACTAGGCTGACAGTATTTAATAAGTAGATCAATAATGTTCATTTCAAGGGGAAAAAATAAGGTCAAAAAAAGACAATAAGAAAATAACATCAAATGCTCAAAAGTGATGACCTATTAGGGTAAATGCAGTTCAGTGTGGTTTTTCAGACTGGAGTACATCAAGAAACTTACCTCATAAAACTCTGGGCAGAAGAAAATTCAATCTAATCTGTCACAAGATTAGACAGGAAAATTCAGCGCAATGACTGCTATGAGGCACGGCTGAATTCCCAGTAGAGAGGAAAGCTTAAGCAACATATTCCCCATCAGTGCTACTAACTAGCCCAAGATGGGCGCCACAGGCAACAGGCTTCTTCTGGTACATCTGATGCATGTCAGATGGAGTCTTCATTGAGTTCTTCAGTTTTTCTGGTGTGATGTAACAAAGATTAACAACAGCCCTATTCAGAGGTTCCTGTACCTCAAGTCTGGGCAACCACTTTCAGCCTGAAGAGAGAATTCAAGAAGGAAGGAAGGAATTATAAAGATACTTTTCAGTGAGGTTTTCAGGGATTGGATTCCAGTGGACCATACGGGGACAGGGGAGAGGGAGAAAGAGAAAGCTGAAGCAATGGATGAAGCAGAAGCAGCAACCACCTTAGGAGTACAGTCATCATGTGTGGGTTTCATTTTTGTGGATTTGATTATTCACGGATTATTTGCTGTCACCTCTGCTGCCTCCTTATGCCATTTTTAATAGGGACCACAAGCCTCCTGAGAATGAGAAACTGCAAACGAGGCTTGCAAGTCCCTATTACGAGGCTTATAAGTCCCTATTACGAGGCTTGTTAAGTCCCTATAAAGGAGGCTTGTAAGTCCCTATGGTGTGGTGCAGCAGTGGAAGTGGCAGTCAGCCCCACTAGCCACCCACTTCTGCCTTGTGAAGGAACCCTGATGCCTCAAAGGAATCCATGGTTGGTTGAATATGGTGATCATACTTTTTTTGTGTGTGTTAAATATGGTTTGGGAGGGCTAGATTTACTCACAGTTTTTCCACTTTCATGGGGGTCCTGTGCTCCTAACCCTAGTGAATGTGGAGGGATGACTGTAGTATTTCATACTATTAGGATGGGGAAAAGTTCTGTGCAAAAGCTGGGAAACCACCAAATGGTACTGTCATGAGGAAGGGGCATGGACTTGGACCCCAATAGTGCTGGTTATGACCTTTAAAGCCCTAAACGGGCTTGGGGCAAGATTATCTAAAAGACTGTGTCTACCTTGTTACTGCCCTGGCTAGCCCGAGCTTTGGGGATATAAAAAGATATCTATTGATATCGACAATTCAGTTTCACATACCCATTCCCTTCCACGTGCTTGCGAGGCGCCCGGACAAGCACGCGTACAGGCTCGGCCGATAATCGCCGTAATATTCTGAAACAATACAGGCAGGCCAGAAATAGCCGACTGGCCGCTTTAGGAGACCTCAAGGCAAGTACCTCCATTAGGTATGCACACAGCTTTCAAAAGATCCTCTGCCTGGCGCTGGCAGCTTGATGATCTGAGTACACAACGCTCAAGTACTCCGCGTTTGCATACCGGCTATCCTATTGACAATTTGGCTGTAACTCAATCATTCAAATTCTGATCTTTTGGAGGCTTTGTCTCCAGCCCCAAATCTATTGTTTTCCCAAAGTCTGACCTAGCCTGTGGTCACAATTCTCCTTATAAAAATCCCTGACTTTGAGCACTTCCTTGGATCGCTCTTGGCTTCCATCCCGCCCTGCTGTCGCTTGGTCCAGCGAGCCTTCCCCTCAGCTCCACTTGCTGAGATCCACGCTCCCCATCTTCTCCGCTTCCAACCGGGCTTCAGGACAGGTGAAGTATCACCCAAACCAATAACTCCTCTAAAAACCCCTCTATCCCACTCCAACCTTTATTTCTTTAGTTATCTTGTGTGAGTGTGCCGCATACACTGTTTGATTGTGTTTTTAATAAAACCAAGTTTATTATCTCAACTTCGGTGTGCTCCTTGACTCGGCCTGACCCCGTAGACATAGGGCTCAAGATCCTGCTAAGTTACCCTTCCTCTCGTAACGTTAAAGCAGTGCTCTGAGCTAATCTTCCCCACCTATTGTTGAGCACATTTTGGTGTCCCTCACGGGACCCCCAGTAAACAGGATAACAACCTATACAAGCCAGCTCAAGTTTTACAACCTTTGGTGGAGGGCTTTCTCTTCGTCCCATCATCAAAGGCAAGTTTGGTGAGGACCCAGGAGAGAATTTTCTCTATGGCTGTTTCCAGGCTGCAGAACTCCCTTCCACAGGAGAAGCAATTAGTTCCCTCCCTGCTGTCTTTTCACCAGCAGGTTAAAATCTTTTAATTTGGGCTGGCCTTTGGTAGATTCTTAACTGTATGGCAGAACAGTGTTTAAAATTGTACTGTGCCATGTTTTTATGTTACATATTTTTAAACTAGGGTTTAACTGTATTTTAAACTGCTTTTAACTAGCTGTTTTATTAGTATTGCTGTTTGTTTGTTTGTTTGTTTTTTAAAGTCTTTCCTAATATAACATTTTAGCCAACTTCTATTTTAAATTATTATAAGCCACCTTGGGTGCCTTGGCAGTAGAAATGAGGGATAAAAATGGAAGGAAGGAAGGACAGTGGGCAGGCAGGCAGGCAGGCAGGCAAGCAAGCAGACCATATTTAACCTCTTGGAAATGCAAGAACACACAACAATTAAAGATATTTTAGCAATAGTAATAGAGTGAAGTAGTTTTCAGGGACCCAAAGTCTCCTCATCTGTTATCTCTCTCCAAGATGTAAATTGACACTCTTAGAGATCTTTCTACCTCTTCTGTGCTCTACCCCTTATATCTTGCCACTTCTACTAACAAAGTGAAAAGGCATTCCGTGTTAGCTTAGAAAGCTTTCCTATCTTTAATGGATTTATTATGAGAAAGCCTTAGTTTGTTTCTTTAACCACTGTTATATTTGGCCCTAGATCAGAATTGCAAACAATTGCGCATGCATACTCTTCATCATAACCATCCTTAGAGCAAAAGGACAATACTGTAAAAGGATGAATGAGGTTGAATGTGGTTATGGAGCTGAAAACACTTGCAAAACCCTCTTCAGATATTCACACTCAGTGCTTTGATCTCTAATATACTTCTGGATCATCTGAGGTGGGTCTTACATGCATACATTCATGTTCCCTTTCCCCAGTTTCAGCCTCCATATGTTCAGGTGAATGCCTGAACAAAAATAGTAGCATTGTTCCCCCTCTGCATATGTTCAGAGGATTGCCCTTTCGATTGTCTTTCCAATAGCTGTGTTAGCTATGGTTCATAGTCGTACATCCATCAACTTTTATTGGCCAAAATACTGTATGGTGCAGCTTAATGCAATAGTTCCAGAAGCAGAACAATGCTATATTGCCCCTCTTAAGCCCTCCCTTGTTTAGCTGCTGTAGCCTCTCCATGGCTATTCAGTGGCTGGTAGAGAGCAGTGGAAATCAGAGAAGCATCTGGCTGTTTTCCCTTAAGCCAGGTGCAGACCAATGATGTGATCTGATGAGATCCACTGGGCAGGATCCTTGGGAGGTCCCAGGCTATAGGGATATAGCCAGATGCTTCTCTAGTCCCTGACTCTCTACATGGCTGTGCAGGGTGTGGTCAAGGGAAGGGCTTTGGTCATTGCAGAGAGAGCGGAAGAAAATACTAGCTCATGCAAGGAACAACACCAACAAAAAGACATATGAAGACATACGATGGAAGAAGAAAAGAGGGGTCCTTTCATACTATACAATTATAGTATCAATATTCTACTTTAGCTGCCATGGCAACATCCTATGGAATCCTGGGGTTTGCAGTTCAGGAAAAGATACTTAGAATTCTCAACCAGAGAACTCTTGTACCTCACCAAACTACAGACTCCAGAAATCCACAAGATACATCCATGACAGTTAATCATACCGCTACATGTAGTATGAAAGAGTCCAGAGTCTTCATAACTTTGGTCAAATAAAACCAAAATAAGAGAATGATGTCAGTATCTAGGATCTCATCTACCCCTAGGCTACCTCTGAATACCTTTTTTAGTATTGTGCTCATAAACTGTATGATTCCCTCAGGCCAAAATGAATCACCGAGGTTTTCCTAAATCCCCGCAAATTCAGTGAGTCTTAAGGATCCATGTGCTGGGCTGAAAGGGACTTTTCTGCCTGTCATCATAACACTGACAAATTCACAAGAGGCCTTCTGCGTCCTCAGTCTCCATAATGGTAGAAATCTTAAATATCAAAGAGAAAATAGAAAAGCTGCCTTTCCTTTATAAACGTTACCCTCTCAGTAGTGCATAAAGGCAATTTGTACAGCTGATCCAAACTAACAATTGGTAATTTGAGGAGAAGAAGGAGATGAAGATTTTCACCACCAAATGGTATCATTACTCTGTCCAAATGCTATAGAGGCATCAGTGACTCATCTCTATAGACGGTAGCCATGGAATAAAGGGGGAGGGGATGCTCAAGTAGTCATTAAAGCCTGAGATCTAGTCTCTGTAATATTAATTGCTGATTATACCTACATACCACAGTGTTCATTTATTTCACACTCTGATTTCCCTTATCTGTTGTGAAGCCACAGAGCTGCATAGTGGAACAGCCTCTGGGCAATTTTAAATCCAGCTTTGTTTGCATCCCTGATAAGTAAACAGGGGAGGCTGTTCTATCTGTGTACTAACTGCATCTTTTAAACCACACATGCAATTTTTTCAATGCACTTTCCTCATCTTCACATTATCTTGAAGATGCAGACTGGCTAATGGACAAATCCAACCAGATGTTGAAATTGCTAATCAATGATCCCCTGTCTTTACATTTCTACTGAAAAGGGCAGGGGGATGGATTAGGACCGTGCAACATGGGCATAGAGCCAGTGTGGTGTAGTAGTTTGAGTGCTGAACAACAACTCTGGAGACCAGGGTTCAATTTCCTACTTGGCCACAGAAACCCACTGGGTAACCTTGGGTGCATCACACACTCTCAGCCCCAGAAATCCCTGTGGTAGATTCACCATAGGTCTCCAGAAGTTGGAAGTGACTTGAAGGCACATGATAACAACAAACATGGACTTGACAGCAGGGGAAAATGGACATGCCTAGGGGAGCGGTTACAGGGGAGGACAAAGCTCTTAATTGCCCACTTGAATAGAACAATCTGCCCCCCTCCAAAATTTTCCTTCAATCCCCAGATTACTAGCACTGCAGTAACTTAAAACTCCAGTTGAGCAGTTAAGACCTGGGCAGAAAAAGAGGTATTTTTGGCCAAAAGGGAACATCTTTCCAGACTCTGCTTTCAGCCTAGCTGTATCACAGGAGTTTTGATCAGATGGACAAGCTTTACTGAGAGCTTCAGCAATACATAGGGCTTTTGTAGTTACACAAACATGCAGGAGATATGCTCATGTACAATACTAGCAGTCAAACCTTATCTATGTAGGACGGGGTCTTCTTGGACATTTCGGCAACACTCTTCTGGAACAGTAAGTAACAGGGTGTTACTGCGGCACAAACATCAATGCAGCTCTTACTGTCAGGATGTTCTTCCTAATGGTTAGGTGGAGTTCCTTTTCTTGTAATTTGGATGCATTTCTTAGATTTCCTAAATAGAAATGCAATGCGTATGCCAGTAGCACACCCATCCTAAACCTACTTTTAGTAAATTATATCCCATATCCTCCAATTGTCCTGATTTGGAAGAAACAGTACCAATTAATTCTTTGTCATCTTGTCCTTCCCAGAAGGCTTAGGCAAAATCAAACTGCTGTAGCCTTTCCTAACTGGTCTGTTCCACGTTATTAATACCTTCTGTCATTTTGACAATACTCTGATGTTGCTTGGCCACAGGTATCCTGGATTTCGTCTGTGAAATGCTGAAGGGTATGATACCCTAAATATTTAATTTCCAGCTTATGATTCACTTACAATTTGCATTTGAAGAAAGCCTCTCTTGCAACTGTTTCAAAGGAGGCTAGGTAGGTCCCTTCTCTGTTCTCCTTCAACTAGTAAGCAAAGATACTTTTTTTTATTTAGGAAGTATTTTCAATATTAACTGGTTGCACAAGGGTCTTTTAATGGGGTTGCTATGCTTTTCTTCCATCTGGAGACAGGCATCAGCATGATGGACCTGCTGCAGCACTTGGAATTGCACAAGGTTGTGTCTACTGTGGGCCTTGAGGAAGTGGTTCAGTCAGTACAGGACAGTGACCCAGTTTCCAGAATGAGTGGAAGGACCTCCAAATTCAGTGGACGGCTTACTGAAGTAGGAGGAAGTGATTGTTGAATGCTACACATGTTTACTCAGCACTAAGCCTCATGGAATTCAAGAAGACTTACAGATAAATCTGCATACAACTGATGCCAGAAGCCGTCAAAGTTATTTTTAACTATAGTTCTTAGAATCTCCCAGATTCTGGAAGCTGCAGCCCAAAAATAACTTTTGAAAGCTTTTACTGTAGCCTGCTATCCAGGTACAATTAAATTTGGAGGGGCATCGTATGTGTGTGTTCAGTTTTTGTTACTCACTTATATATCGATTAGCGACTCACTTAGGATAGAGTGGTGGTGGCTTATCTTCCCAGGTGATAATGATTGCAACAGTACTAGAAATGCTGTTGTTCTCTACTCCTGGAAACCAGATTTTCATTTTCGCAGAATTACACAATCATTCTGGAGTTAAAACACAGTCCATCACTATCGTTCCATCACACCATCACTCCATCATATGCTGGAGTTAAAACACTGTCAGTGGGGGGGACTGTAGTTCAGGGGGAGACCAGCTGGTGTTCCACAGATGGTCTAAGAATAATACAATGGATAGGACATTTTGAAAAAATTAAAATGGCAGCCACCAGGAAGGGATCTGAAATCAGTTCCGTGGGAATTGCTCCCACTACAATCTAGGGGAGACGAAGGAAAGAAAGAGAATATCAGGCAAAAGAAATAAGTGACATATAACTCCATTAAATAAGAATTCAACATGAAGAAGATTTTAATAGAAAAATGACCAGACCTAGCTTGACAAAACCAAACAAAATTTGTTTACACTCAGTTATATAATACAGGACTGACTCCTCAGAGCCAGAACATTTCTGGTTTGTGACAGTAAGCATCTAAACCTGAACTTGTAAAGTCGAAGGCTTTCATGGCTGGAATCTGTGGGTTGCTGTGGATTTACCAGGCTTTGAGGCCATGTTCTATTAGTATTTTTTCCTGAGGTTTTGCCTGCATCTGTGGCTGGCATCTTCAGTGGATCTGGTGGCATGAAAGTGAGACAGAGTATATATACTTATGTAGTTCCCAAGTTGGAGGGAGCAATTTGCATGTGTTACAGTTGGCCTGTGTGATGGCCTATTGTTAAATGGGATATACCCTAGGGTGTATTGTTAGTCAGGGGATATGCATAACAGTGAGTTAGGTACTTTAGCAACCCATTGTATTGTCCCCTGTAGAGGGACCTCCAGAGTCTGGGGGGTATTCATTGGCATATTTTTGATTTTAGTGTTCTTCAGTACTAGTAGCCAAATCTTGTTTACTTGTTTACTGTGGGCAGGTCAACATAGGGACTACAAAACGCAGCATCCAAACACAAATCAAAGAACATGAAAGACACTGCAGACTGATCCACCCAGAAAAATCAGCAGTAGCAGAACTTGTTATAAACCAACCTGGACACAGAATGCTTTTTGAAAGCACAGAAATTCTGGACCATTCTGACAACTACTATGTCAGACTACATAGGCCGTTGAAATCCATAAATACATGGACAATTTCAACAGGAAGGAAGAAAGCCAGAAAGTAATCAAGATTTGGCTACTAGTACTGAAGAACACTAAAATCAAGACTCAAAAATATGCCAGTGAACACCACCCAGACTCTGGAGGTCCCTCTACAGGGAACAATACAATGGGTTGCTAATGTACTTAACTCACTGTTGTGCATATCCCCTGACTAACAATACACCCTGGGGGATGTCCCATTTAACAATAGGCCATCACACAGGCCAACTGTAACACATGCAAATTGCTCTCTCCCACTCTGGGACTACACAAGTATATATACTCTGTCTCACTTTCATGCCACCAGATCCTCTGAAGATGCCAGTCACAGATGTAGGCAAAACGTCAGGAGAAAATACTAACAGAACGTGGCCTCAAAGCCCAGAAAGCCCACAACAACCTAAGCCTGAACTGTTTTGCTTCCTTGCTAGTGGAGAGAGAATTGCTGGTGAAGAATGGCTGATGGGTCAACTGCCATATGATCTATACTAATTTAGAGATTATCTATGTGTTGGACTATGGAAGTCAAAATTCATCAGAACATCATGCTAGAGCCTCAAAATTTGACAGACTGGTGTCTTCAGGGGAAGGGGGGGATGGAGAGAGACCTATTTTCAAGTAGGAATACCCTTGGAGGAGCAAAGAAAAAGGATTTGCTATAACTCATGAGGAAATATCGGTAAGCAGGACTAGAAAGCAGGAGAGGGCTATCTGAAGTACTGCTGTTAAGATTTTTAATAGCCTTTCTGCACTACACTGTTATAGTGCTATTATTCCACTTTCCACCTCCTGTGGAATTCTGGAGGTTGTAGTTTACTGAGGCCAAAGAGCTCTCTGGCTGAGAATTCTAAATGGCCCTCCTTAACAAACCCCAGGATTCCATAGGATGTTGAAGGTAGAATAATACCACTATGACAGGGTAAGGTGGAAACGGCCTGACAGGAAAGGTAAAAGTGGAAAAACAGGAGAGGGCTAAAGTACTGACATCAAGATTCCAGAGGTTAAAATTGGGTTGGGTTGGGGGGGGCAGAAAAATAACAAGACAGTTCTCTGAGGTGTTGCTCTTATGATTTTTGAGGTAAACAAAGAGGGTGGGTAGAGAACAGAAGACCCCTGGCCCCCTTTGGGAGTATTAGGTATGGACTTGGGTAACATAAGGTACAGTTCAGGCAGAATGGAAGAGAAGTCTTCCTGAGGCACTGCTGCTTAGATTTATGACTCTGAAAGGTCAGGAGAGGACTCACTATGATTCTGCTGATAAAATGAGATTAAAAAGAGGGGCGAAGGGATAGCTGGGAAAACAGGAAGACCCACCAATGTCTTTGAGGGTATTAAGTATGGACCTGAATGATGTCAGGTCCATACTTTATAGCTGCACCACTTTGGTCAGTTACGCAAATAATAATTGCTGCTGAAGCAAGAAAGAATTAGTGCAACTTCTCTTGAACTCTATAACAAAGTTCAAAATCCACCAAAAAAAACCCCGCAAACCATCTTTATCAGTCAATCAAAATGTACAAAATACATTGTGCAAACTTTCAAAGGTCCACTGGCTTCTTCGTCAGGCAAAAGAGGTTGAAAAAAATCATGCAGGAGAAGAAATGGGACGGTGGTAGAGTCACAGGCCTACATTTTGTATCAGACGTAGTTTCTGTCGTAGTTCAGTTGTTCTTGAGGGATCTCAATGCAGGCAGAGCTCGCTCGCCTTCTTGGCCATGTGGACACCAGGGATAAAGGGCAATAAAAGACAGCCAATAAAATTTCAGCTCCATTAGCAACAGAAAAGTAACTACAACAGAAAAAACATCTGATAAAAAAGTAGACTTATGACTCTATCATGATCAACTTTCTTCTTCTGTATGATTTTCTTTTTACATTGTTCACCTGATAAAGAAGCCAGTTGATCTCTGAAAGCTACCATGATGCACTTCAATTGACCAATAAAAGTATTACTTTTTTGTGGGTTTTGGATTTTGTTGCATTTTGCTGAATGTTGCCCTGAACTGAATTTTATATGCCTAATAAACACCCTTCCCTGCTCCAGGCAGCTTTCTTCATCACAGAATTACAGCAATACTTCTACAACCTACAATGGTGCCCTCACTTTTAAATAAAAGTGCTGAAATTGCACCTGCACTATATAACAAGGATAAGGCAGACATACACATGAAATTCACGGCAGGCTTAGAATTCAAACCAAATTATAGTCATGAGCCAACCATGATCTTTGAAGACCTGGCACTGCCTTATTAAGTAACCACTTAAATTTACACCCAGGCTAATAATGTATTTGCTCAGCTTGAAATTAACCACACAGAAGTGGGAGGAGAGAATATTAAGTGTGTGGGGGGGTGATCTTCATTTTAGTTCATGTTATCAGTTTCCAGATACCATGCGGAATCTCTTAAAGGTATGAATTAAATTGGTCTTGCTGCTTTAAATGTTCCCTGGCAAATATGCTGCTATCTGGGGAATTTTATTTTCAGTGGGTCTTTATAACTGAATGAAGTTGTCATATTGAGGTGTGATGGAGGCAGCCTTGTATTTAAAGACAATATGGAATGGTAATATTACCCCAAAACATGGGGGACCTTGAGGTCCTCCAGCAGTGCCAGCATCTCCTTAGAAAGGTGAGGAATTAAAGCTCAAAAGAAAGCCTGTGAGAGGGGGATAATCATGGAACATTGGTGTCAAAGATCTTGTTAGATTATTATTATTAGTTGTGATTATTAGCTGAGAGGGCTGCAACAGAGAGATAATCAGAACTAATAATCCTCACCTTTGAACGGAGGTACTGGCATTGTGGGTGGACCCCTGAGTCACCCATATTTTGGGATAACAAAAGTGGCCTTTGTGGTCACTGACAATTCTAGGGCCATTTCCACACTAGACTGTTATAGCGCTATTATTCCACTTGCAACACCCTATGGAATCCTTGGGTTTGCAGTTTCGGGAGGGGCCAGCCGGCCCCTCCCGAAACTGCAAATCCCAGGATTCCATAGGGTGTTGCAAGTGGAATAATAGCGCTATAACAGTCTAGTGCGGAAATGGCCTATGATTCTATGATATAACTATGTAATTTTTGTCACTCACAGAAATTAATTTGTGGGTAAATAAAAATGGATTGAATCAGCCTTACAGTTTTTTTTTTCTTGAATAAATCCATTTTTTTTTTCTTGAACAAAACCACAGTCCTATGAAATAGCTCAAGGATGTACTGTATTCTCTCAATCTGGGCAAATTGCTACTAAATTTTTGGTCTATATTCAGCTCACCTGCTGTCTCCAAGTACTTCCTGATTTTGTATAAACTAAGATAGGTGTGGATTTTGCTAACATTCAGGTCCGGTACCTGATGGCTGTGGATTTTTTTAAAAAAGTATTCCCCCTGCCATTGCTATAACCTTGTGGATGGGATGGTGCTTAATTCTGTATGTTATCAAGAATATATGTTATCTGTAAAAAGGTATTTTGAAATCTTTCCCACAAATAATGACATCTCTCTAGCATCTGCAAAGACTTGGTCTGTTATCTAAATCTTTTCTCTCCCTCTCTCTGATTATGATTTCATATTTTATCTTCCTCTGAACCAATTGCTGCTGAAGCCTCTTTTAGAGGGGGATATATTCCTCCCATTTCATGAAAATGGTCCCAAAGTGTCATGGAAGCAGATGATCAAGTACATGTTAAATATAGGCTTTGTTGTGATTAAATGAATATTGGTTTCTGACAAAGGAAATATACTGTAGCCTCTCTCTGTAAACAGAAAATGAGCCACTCCATTTGTCAATGGCCTTGAGCAGATGTACTATTCATCTTATCCATGATTAGATCAAAAACATGATGCAGGCTTATAGATCTCCTTCTTCAATCATTTGTTTTAACCACAACTAATGTCATGTTTGCAAAGATGCTAACCAGAGTTAACACTAACCAGGATTGCCCCTGTAGCTCTCATTTCAAATTCTGATTAAATAAACAACCCTGGCAATAGCTCAGATGCAACTAGAAGTCATTAGCTCTGATGCAGTCACAGCACCACAACAAAAGTTGACCCACAATTCACATGGGATGCAGAAGAAAAGAGTGAATGAGGCGGTAGTGTGCATCCTAAATTCCTGTCTCCCTCCAATACAGATCTCCTTTCAGAGATGCATACCAAGCAAGTGTGGCCAAGCAACATCGGAGTGTGATCAACACGGCAAAAGTTGTTTGTGAGGAAGAACAGATAAGCTAGTAAAGGTTGCAGCAGGTTGCTTTTGCTGGAACCAACAGGGAAGGACAAGAAACCATCCCCTCCTGTGGTCCCTCCTACTTAGCTAATTGAGAGCAAACTACTTTGGCACTTTGAACCCAGTTTGCAGCAACTGAAGTAAGCTGGAGGCAAAGGGGGAAGTGAGTGGAGAAACTAGAATATTTTGAAAGCAGCCAAAAAGGTGGGATGAGAGAAGATTAATTGGGACTGTCTCTGCCAAATTGGATCCCTGGAATATATATGGTTGAGATCTCTAGAACACGAATTACATCAGGTCACTATAGGCATTCTACCACCACTCCCATTTTCCCACAATTAAGACTTGACTATTTGAAGTCTGCAAGAGTGATTGGATTAGGAAAATTAATGGAATTATCAGGATTGGAAAAGCTAATATTCTTACTAAAGGGTTAAATCTTGGAATCTTGTAATGCAATACGGCAACTCTTCATAGATGATCTGAAAAAAGAAAGAGGAGAAACTGTAACTATTGGCTTTGATTAAGTTTTAGAATTTTGACTATTTGGTTTGATTAGGTTATAGAAATCTTTTCCAGGATATCATGTAAAATATTAGGATATTTCTAGATCAGCAAGAAAATTTTAAATTTGGGTATATGTCATATGTTTAAATTTAAATATATGTTTTTCTCTTTCTTTCTTTCTTTCTTTCTTTCTTTCTTTCTTTCTTTCTTTCTTTCTTTCTTTCTTTCTTCTTTTTATTTTTTGTGAATTCTTTGTGTATGTGGAGTTGTGCTGGAAGCCTTTTTAACCTCTATAGTTTTTTGAAAATTTCAATAAAGATTGAAAAAAAGTCTGTGAGAGAAGTGTTGCTTGTTTGTCAGATAAAGCATTCTGTTGGACACTCCCAAAAATACCTGTGCCAGATAAAAGGGTTTTTTCCCCCCTTATAAGCCTATCTTCCATTCCCTAGCTTCATACACCTGCAAACTTCATCCAGAAAAATAATTGATGTTTATATTCCTTATTGCTTGCTTTGGGGAATGGGTCACAACGCACATACATTAAGTAAATGTAAATGGTGATATTGTCTTCAATGAGCTGCACCCTGTACCTGTTGTGTCCACAAATGCTATGCTGAAGAATGCCAGCTTTGGTTATTAATTTGTGTTAGGTGAAGCAGAGAGATAAATTTGGTTATAGAAAGTATCACACAGGTTATCCTTATTAACCCTTATTTAATCATGACAGCCAACCAAACAGCCTAGAGCTATAGTTCAATATTTACACCTTGCATGAAGGGAAAAAAAAACCTATGGCGTTTCATCTAATCAAATTGAGCAGAGCTGAACATGCCACATTAAATGTTTGCTCTTCAACTATGGAGTTCATTCATTTTGTCACTCTAATTCCTGAACCCAATTTGAAAATAGTTTGCATTATGTGCTATCTCGGAAGTTGATTTGTTTGCCTACTAAATACAGGTTAAATGACCTTCTCGCTGAATGTGACATTGTCACAATGAAAATAAAAAAGCAAGAAAAGGGATTTCATTGTATGTTGGCAGAACAAGTTTTTAAAATTGGGGAAGCAAGCTCATTTCCTTCATTTCCAAAGTTGAGAAGTAAATGTGCATTTTTTTTTTTCTGTAGCCAAATAAGAGTTTCCTGTTCTGAAAGTTGAGGGTGATTTTTCATTTCTTGGCCATCAGAGTCAGGAGGCCACATGTAGATTTTCCTGGTACACCCACGTGACAGGTACCTAGCTAAGGTGAGAGATGCTGCAGTAGTTTTTAGGGGCAATCACACTCCGTTTACCAGGGTTGGCCACTTGTGTTTCAGTTTTCATCTCTGAAATGTTGGAGGGAATGATACTTACATATATCCTATTCTATCAAAAATGCTCCAGGGGAGAGGAGGGTTGTAGATTTCTCTCTCTCTGCCATCCCTAAAGTTTGGTGGAGTTTGCTGCCTAGTCTGTCCCTCACTTGTGTTGTGAATAAAGACAGAGAGATGCGGTTCATTGCTGTAGCTGCCTCTGAGACTCTGGCTTGTGTCGTGCCAACTGGGACACAGGCAAGAAGCATGCCCAGACCTATTCAGTCCCTGAAGCAAGAAAGGGCTTTGCTCTGGCCCCAGGGAGGACCGTTTTTGACTCAGGAACACTACCATTCCTAATCCACCACACAACACAAAGGTAGCCCTCCAGTGGGGCAGCTGACATATATATGCAAAGGGGTGGGGGACTCTATTCGTGAAACTGCTCCAGGTCCTCACCACCTTAATCTAGCCTTCATTAACTTCCATATAGGATATAAAAAGGAAAAACCAGTCCACATATACTTGTGCATTCATTTTTTTTTCCAGATCAGTATATTGATATATACCCCATTGTCAGGGATTCCAGGCAGGGACTAAGAAGCATTTGTGCATATTTCAGAAATGTAAGGGTTTTTCCACATTTTGAAACTGTGTACACACTGTGAACTCATTTTTCTTTCTTTTACAGTACACATCACAAGCTTAATTTCCAATCGCGTTCTTTGTCCAAATCCAAGGTGAAGAATCAAATAAGTCCTTTTTAGAATTTATTTTTAAATGATTTCCTGACACATCCCTAGAGATCACTTTTTAAAAAGGGAACTGGGATGACATGAAAGAGATGTTGGAAAATGGTTGCAACTTACTGTATCTATCTATCTATCTATCTATCTATCTATCTATCTATCTAGCCATCCATCCATCTATCTATCCATCTATTTATCCATCTATCATCTATTTATTTTATACCCCACTTTTCTCTCCAGGCAGATCCAGGGCAGATCACAAAATAGAGTAAAACAAAGCGTGCAAGTGTGGGAAGCTGGGGACCACATTCGCCCCCAATAAACCTCAGAGGGCTGCATCCCAAACCATACCTTCTTTGGGGGCCATGGGGACATTTTCTACCACATTTTTGGCCCCCACCAACCATTTTAGGCCCAGAAGAAGCCTTTCTTAGCAATAGGAAGTAATTGGCAGTCACCTTCCGTTGTCTTCCTGTTTCAGAAAAGGACTTATCCGGGACCAAAATAGTCCAGAGGGGACAAAAAACATGCCAAAAATGCTTCCTATGTCCCCAACAGGCACTTGGGAGCAAAAAACAAAAAAATCAAAATTAAAAAATAAAAAAATAAAAAAAATTGTTTTTTTAAAATTCATCCCTGGTGGCCATGAATACCACAAAAAGAGCTCACATGTGGCTCATGGATTGCACTTTGCTCCACCTTGAAGTAGACAATACAAGATCAAAAGAACAAACAGTCTGAACCAACATGAGGTAAATGTCTAAGTAGCATTCGCTTCTCATAAGTTCCGAATAAATAAAGCGCAGTCATGGGATAGAAATAACTATATGAACTATCACTTTTTGTCTCTGTGTGCTTTCTTCCAAACTTACTACGTGTGCCTGAGTGTGCTTGTCTTGTGCGCATTGTTTTTGTTGCCATCCTTGTCGTGTTCTGTTCCCCATTTCTGGAACGCCTCGCTATCAAAAACCCTTTGAAATATTTTATTGTTAAACATTATGGGGCGGGAGAAGAACAGTGGACTTAATGCTGACACAGCAAAGACAGGGCCCGAGTATTAGCGCAATGTTAAATGGTTTCTGAGCCAGTAGAGCATAGCCCCAGCGTGATAAAGTAGCACTCCCTGATGGATTGTTAGCGGCGCCCTAACTCTTTACAGGGCGATAATATTGACTTCGCATTAGATAAACATGAATCTTCTAAACAAGAGAAGAATGCGTAGGAATTGGCCTCTTCGTTGTGTCATGCCGTTAAAAGGCAGCAGGACACAGTCTGTGGAGTTTAATTTTAACTGTAATTACTTTTCCCAGCGATGTGCGGTAAGGTAACAAATGGAGCGGAGTGCTGTAGCACAGGGCTCTAAACCAAGAACCAGGAAGGTCAGGCCCTTTGCCTAGACAATTTTTTATTTTTTAAGAAAATCCATTAGTGCCTTTCCACCGACACTAAAGAGCCTTCAGGAGCTCTGTGAGCCCAGCATTGAAGCCGAATTCGGCAAGGTGTTGAAGCTGAGGGCGGTAGCCGCTCTAACTAGGGGGTCAAGGGCTGAGGCCAAGCAAGATAGCAAAAAGAGGAGAAATAGGAGCATCTCCATTTTATTTTCAGACTGCTATGTTTCCAGGTGAAAACAAAGCACATCTCAGACAGCCTTTAGCAACTTCTCTGACACCTTTTGCAAAGTCGGAATGTACTCAATTCAAACCTTAACAGCAGCAAACAGTATTCAAGCACCTCCAACCTTACCTTGAATTTAATTTAAGAGCCAATACTTAAAGCAAAGTCTCAAAGGCTGCTTAAACATTCCTACCTAGGAGAAACTTCTGAAAAATTTGGAAAGAAGCTACACAAATTCAGCTATCACCGTTTAGGTCAGGGTTAGGTATCCTGCAGCCTAAGGCCTAATTTCAAAAGCCCTCTGTAAGTAACTAGTTCAGACCTTTGGCCATAGCAATTTATCCTTCTCCCAGAAGCTTGCTGGGCAGAGTGGGAGAGAGAGGGGAAGTCAGAAAGACAAGCTGGGTGCAGAAATGGAGTGGAGGAAAGGTTAAAAGCTTTGTCCACTTTTAACTCTAACAGTATCCATTGCCAACATACTGTTCTTAATAGATTACATATGAAAAAATGCAGCCCTGTTCAGGCACCTTTTGCACTTTGAACTCAGTTTGCAGTGACTGAAGTAAATTGAAGACAAATGGGGAAAGTGGAAGGAGGAGAAAGAAATTTGGGGTCTTTCCACACTGCACTTTTATAGTGTTGTTATTCCATTTTCAACACCCTGTGGAATTCTGGGGTTTGTAGTTGAATGAGGCCAAAAAGCTCTCTGGCTGAGAATTCTAAATGCCCCTCCCTAAAGTGCAAACCCCAGGATTCTGTAGGATGTTGAAAGTGGAATAATAGTACTCTAACAGTGTAGTGTAGAACGGCCGTTGGACATTTTAACAGCAGCTGAAAAAGTGGGATGATAGTAGATTTATATTAGAACTGTCCCTGCCAAACTGAAATAGTTGGAGAGTTGAAATACTCCCATTATCAGGAACTCCAAAAAAGCCAGAATCTCAAACACAGGAGATCTGTATTTGCATTCAATCAAATGTGGCTAGAAATGTCATGGGCTTCCAGGACCTAGACTCAGGCCCTTTTCACACGGCGTTTTTGAAGCGAAAGGGCCCCTTGAGCGACACATAAATGTGAGGAGCGGTCTGCATGACGCAGTCACATTTATGTGATGCTCAAGGGCCTGACGCGGACCTCGCACACATCTTTTAATTTTTGGCTCAAAGCCGAAAATGCTGCGCAGTCGCGCATTGCTCCGGGGCCTCACGCTCACTTACCTGGCGTGCGGTGCCTCGGGAGCCAGGCTGGTTGTGCGTCCTCTCCTCAGTGCAGTCTGGGAGGTCCCAGGCTGCACTGCGAATGGAAGAGGTGGCGAGCTCGCGCAAGGAGGAAGGAGCTGAGGAACCGAAGCAGCAGGGACGCGGCAGCGTTCCTCCCAAGCCGTCTCGCGCGAGAACGCCAACCCAGCAGCGCGAAAAGGTAAGGTGCGAAAAGGGCCTCAGACTCAGACTCAGAGGCAGCAGAACCTGCTCTGAGCCCTGACACAGAGACTGCTGCAGCAGAACCTGCAGAGCAGACAGTACCACCACCCGCCCCAGGGACAGAAGTGTCAACCCCAGCAGGGAGCCCTGCTCACTGTGACACAGAGAATGATCTAGCTGTACCTACTTTCACCCAGTGTAGACACCAAAAGGATTTCCTGCCTTGGTCCCAGAGAATTTATGCCAAGCACCAATTAATCAGGCACCAGCTGTGCTGACCCTGGAACCCATAAGAACTGAGCCTTTCCCCTCTAGCCTTTGTCAGCAACCAAATGACCATTTCTCCTGTGCATGCTTGTGTTTGTGTCCTGTGTCTGTGTTTCTGCCTTTGACTTGTGTTTGTTTTGGCCTGCCTCTGATTTATGGACATTGTTGAGACCCTTATTGCTTTGCATTTGCAAAGCTGTTTCCTTTCTTCAGTAAACTGACCACTTAAGTTACTGCTGAGTTTCTGACCTGTGTTTGTTATCAGCTTTTCCTGGCTGCCAGCCCAGACCAAGCTCAGACAGAAAGCCCTAGACAGACCTTTTAATGAAACCCAAATACATTTAACAGTGATAACCTCATTGTTGCTGTTGTGTGCCTTCAAGTCATTTCCAACTTATGGCAACCCTAAGGCCATTTCTGTACAGGGTGGGGGAATCGCCCCTTGATGCTACTCAGCAGACTTTTGGGCTCTCTGGTCCGGTCCACGCTGCTCCGAGGCTCTCAACCAACCGCTGAAGTTCGCCAGCCTAAAGCCTGCCCCCAGCAGATCGCAGGCTTGCACCAATGCGAGCCTGCAAATCTGCATAAGGGAGCAGGCTCGCACTGGCGTGCTCCATGCTTTTGGAAAACCTCAAAAAACAGGTTTTTCAAAAGCACACTGGACAACCACTTGGGGTCGTTCCAGAGTGGGCTGAGGTGTGGATCTATGTTAAGTAGGTCCAACCCAGTCCGCTCCCAGGTGCAGACGTCCTCCCTGGAGGACGCTCTGCACTGTTTTAAAAACCCCATGTGGAAATGGCCTAAGACAAACCTTGGGGATGAGAGCATATGAGATGCCCAGTTTCATCCAGCAGGTTTCCATTTTTGAGCAGGGAATTGAACTCTGATGTTAGCATACCCTGCCACTCCTCCTATTGTTACCCTGAAAATTGGGGGTATCTTGAGGACACCCAAACCACGCTTCAACAATTAAGGAATTAGCGGAGCTACCCAGCAAAACTTGCGAGAGGTCAGGGCAAGGGATCTTCAACCCTATGTCTACGGGGTCAGAACCACGCAAGAGTCAGAGAAATGAGCTAAAATGGTTTTTGTTAACAAAACTAACAGAGAGAGAGAAAGTCACATACACACGTTACCAAATATTCTTGCACTCATACAAGGGCTACAGAAATAAAGATGCAAATAAGAAACCAAGTGGGAGAGAGGGCATACCGACCTTAGTCTAGATGTCCTGGGGGAAGAAGAGGATTAGCGCAGGCTCGTGTAAAGCACCAAGGGGAGGCTGGATCCCGGGCTGGATGGATGGTAGTAGCAGGGTCTCACGGAGGAGAGGAATGCGAGTCGCGTTTGGCTCTCAGCAGCGTCTGAGAGGTTAGTATGGGAGGCTTCGGTAGCAACGAAGAGGGCCCTTCTGTCTGGTCTAGGAGGCTCTCCAAAGAGGCTCCAAAAGTGGGAAATTTTATAGCTAATTTCTGTCCTCAGGCCAGGTATCGGCTAGCAAAGTATCATTAATGGGCGATAAGTGCGGAATATAATGTTAGGCAAGTATCACGACCCCTCCTCGGTATTGTTTTTGTACTGGGAAGGCCAGGTGCATGATAGGTTTAAAATTCCAGATTGATAGGTTTTGATTGTCTGGCTTCGCACAGTTCATCAGCGCAGCTTGGGGTGTGACAGTGTCCAGGAGTGAATCTATTGTCTGCCTAGAGATACGTGACTCGGAACAATAGGTCAGTCTTCTAGCCTAAAGGACATTGTCTACGTTCCCATACAGCAGAGGGAGACGGTATTGTTGTTAAGGATTTCCCATTCAACCCCAATGTTGTTTTTAACTGCAACTGACCTTTGCTAACCAATATCCAGGTGGGGGGGGGCAAGCCAATTTTTAGGGGTCCTCTCTTGGGATTACTTTGGGGCGTAACACTATGAGATGTGCAATTTTCATAAATTCAACTTATTAATGACTGGAGAACATGATCAGGGTCATGCTGACTGGAGAACGTTTTCAGGGTTACGCTGGCCAGAGACATGTTCAAGGTCATGAAAGTTCAGATAGGATTATGTAGAAAACCCCAACGCTGATGGGTTTGCGTTAAGCCCTTCACCACTTCAAACTCTTGGCTTTTTGAACACAATGAATTTGGCAAACTGCCCAGATTAGGGGGCAATCAAAACCATACCTCAATCTCACCCTACAGAGGTCGTCTCTATACACTCTACCTGACCGATGTCTCCCCTTTCTTAGGGTAACACTGGTCTCTAGGGCTGTAGTCCAGTGCTCAAACCACTACCACACGCTGCCTCTCTGATAGCCTTATTAGGTCAATCAAAAGGTGCAAGATACATAGCACAAGGTTTTAAAGCTCATTGGCTTCTTTATAAGGCACAGTTGGTAGAAATCATGCAAGAGTAGAAAAATGAGAGTGTCAGAATCACGAGCTTGCATCTCATTTGAGACGTTTTTTCAACATGGTGTTAAAGGGGGTCTTGAGGGAGGGGTGGTGCAGGTAGAGACCCCACCCCTTCTTGGACATGTGGGGGTTGAGAGGAAATGCAGCAAAAGCCAAGTACAGTGGCTCTGCGTTATCATTGTTCACAAATTTAGCCTTACATGAAATGAAAAATGAAAAAAATATTGAAAAAATAAAATTACCTGACAGCCAATGCAGAAGTGGTCCAAGGGCAGCAGAGGAGGTGGCAGCAAAGCCTGGATGCCAGACAAGGCCCAAGCACCCTGAAATGTAAACATCTCATGAACATCAGGAAGACAGCTTGTCTCTTCCTCACCTCAACAATTTCAGGTCAGGGAAGCACTTGGGGCAGGACATGGCTGCAGAAGTAGTCCCAATCCTGGTTGCTTGTGAACCAGGAATGGGAATCAGAATCATAGTAAAATAGAGCTGGAAGAGACCACAGGGGCCATCCAGTCCAACTCTCTGCCACTCAGGAATACCTCATCAAAGCATTCCTGACAGATGGCCATCCAATCTCTGTTTGAAAACCTCCACAGAAAGAAACTCCATCACACTTTGAGGCAACGTATTCCAATGTCAAACTGCTTTGCCATCAGGATATTCTCCCTAATGTTTAGATGGAATCTCTTTTCGTGAAGTTTGAAGCCACTGCTCTGTGTCCTAGTTTGTGAAGCAGCAGAGAAAAGGTTTACTCCATCTGACATCTGACATTCTTTCAAACATTTAAGCATAGCTGTCATGTTGCCTCTCAACCTTCTCTTCTCCAGGCTAAGCATGCCCACCTCCCTAAACTGCTCCTCGTAGGGCATGATTTCCAGGCCTTCTACCATTGTTGATGTCATCAGCAATCCAAGGGCAGCCAGCTGCTCCTGGAAGAAGCTCCTCTCTCCCCTGCTATAGTTGTCAGTGGTGGTCCCAATGCTAGTTGCTCCTTTAGGAGCTGGTGGCTGTCCTGGGATTGTTGAGGGTGTCATTCCAAATTCAAGTCACTCACAAATAAGCAACCAGGCTCAAGGCCACCACCCCTGCCAACCACTCCAAGGCAATAAGGAGCTTCATAGAGGAGCTTTTGGCTGCCCTGGGACTTTGGCAGGGGCAAGGCAAGGGTGATCACTGCTGCCCTGCATCATTTTTTGTAGGGACTTGAAAAAGTGTGATTTTTATTATTCTCAGGGGGTCCTCAAATCAAGAATACAGTGGGCCCACTGTAATAAAATTTCCATGTCCATCAGTAGCACGCACTGAGATCTGAGACATTACAGTCCTGTGAGAGGCCGGAAGCTCCCTTTTAGGCAAAACACAATGATTCCCTGAGACTTTGCCCTGTCACAGCTGGAAATAAGTTCATGGATTGCAATATGTAAAACAGATCTTGACAGACAACATGCAAAGGCCTAGAACACTGCCATGACACATTCAGGGAAGAAGCTTATTAGTTCTCACTATCCCAATAAGAGTCTCTTTTTGGATGAAAGGTATGTGGGGCCCCTCACTGCTTTATCATCAGAGTCCCACTAAATGTGGACCACAATGCACAGCAGATGGGTGACAGATTCATGGTTTAGTTATCTTCCAGGTGGCACATACATGCTGCAGCTGCTTGATATTTAAACAGGAGGAGAAACAAGAATCATGTGAGCATGGTGGGAAAATTACCAGCTTTGGATATTGCAGGTAAAAGATCCCAGCGAGAAGAATTACGAACAATTGTTAATCTCACATATCCTTCCTGGGAATACTCTGAGAGCCAAGTTGCATGATTAAGAAAAAAAGATGGCATAGCTCTTACTTATACAACTGATGTAGGAATACATGTTTCAATGTGCCCCATTAGTACTATTGCAGAATAGAACAGAAATATTCTATATTCTACCTCTAATATTGACTGTATAGAAAATCAGCATTTCTGCATTTAAGGAGGAATTTTCTTCTTTTTTAAATAGTATCTTTAATCAGAGAAACGATAAGAGACCAGAGGCTGGAAGTAACATGTTATATGTTTGTTTCTGTAACACACTAACTTTTGAGGTAGCAAGGACATAATAACATTTCTTTCTCAAACTCATGTAGGGATTAGTAATGTTGTTATGAGTGGTGTTTACTTGTTGTTGTTTTTTCTAGTTACATTTGGGGAACAGAATATACATTTGGGGTCATTTTGAAAAAATTTTAAAACTGTTTTAGATTAGTTTTTAATTTTGCTCATCCCTCGAAATAATTACCAAAAATAGATACTTGTAATATACACATTTTTGCACATACGTTTTTCTGATGTGTGCACTTAAGAACTCATTTACAGTAAATAGTATTAGAAAATTCAGAAAAATGTGATTATTATTATTATTCCTCTTTTTTCTTATATCTGGGACTCATGGTAGCTTACAAAAGTTAAAACAGATACAGATACAGCTAAACAATCATACAAAAGTTATAATTAAGCTCATAATAGAATTAAAGCAGTGAAAACCGTGACCATATTTCAAGTTAGGTAAAAATTTAAGAAATTTAAGAAATGTGACTTGATAAGTTTGCATCCAAATGTAAACTTCCCGATTCCTAATTTTGGTTGGTTTCTGAGAATGTTTAAATAGAGATTAGGGATGAAAAAGTAAATTTCGGATTCATGTTTCCATATAGAAATTTCCATTTCACACCTACTTAGAGTGGCAAGGAATAAAGTATATATAGCCTTGGAAATCCTTCCATTGCTAAAGTTTGCTATGAGTTAGTGAAGAAAAAAGGGGCAAACTGTGGCCATTTCCACACGGGCTTAAAGAAACGGTGCAGAGCGTCCTCCAGGGAGGACGTCTGCATCTGGGAGCGGACTAGGTCGGACCTAGTTGCTGTAGTTCCACACCTCAGCCCACTCCCGAACAACCCAAAGTGGTCGTCCAGCGTGCTTTTGAAAGACTGCTTGAAACAGGTCTTTCAAAAGCACGGAACGTGCCTCTCCATTCCCGTGCTCCAGTGCAGAGTTGCAGGCTCGCACCAGTGCGAGCCTGAGATCTGCCGGGGGTGGGCTTTAGGCTGGCGAGCTTCAGCGGTTGGTGGAGAGCCTCAACCAACTGGAAGCTGCCATTTTTGTCCCCGGAGCAGCGCGGAGCGGCGGACACGCACTGCTCTGGACCAGCTTGGACCCAAGCGTGGAGCCAAGAAGTCTGGTAAGTACCGGCACGGAGCGATTCCCTCGCTCCGTGCGGAAATGGCCTATGTGTACATTTAGAAAGTAAATGTCTCTTGTATTTTTCTAGAACTACATTCAGTACAAATTTGGCATTCTTAGGCTTCCTTCCTTCTTCTTTCTCTGACTTCACTTCCAATTTCTTTTTGTTCTTCCATTTTGGTTGCATCAACAGAAATTGCAAGCATGAATGACAGTTTTAGGGCTTTTTATAAGTGTAGCAGTTATTTTCCTCCTGATTTGGATTTCGTAGGTCATTTCTGCACTAGACTGTTATAGTGCTATTATTCCACTTTCAACATCCTATGAAATCCTGGAGTTTGCAATTTAGGGAGGGGCCCCAGGATTCCACAGGACGTTGAAAGTGGAATAATAGCACTATAACAGTGTAGTGTGGAAGTGGCCAAAGTTAATTACATTTCAATTTTTTTTTCTGTTTGAGTGTCAGAGTAGGAATCGGACAGCCAAATCTCCATTCAGCCATGGAATCCCGCTAGATGACCTTGGGAAAGTCACACTCTCTCAGCCTGTAAAGAAGACAATGACATGTCCCCCGTGAAGAAATATTGATAGAAACCTTATTTTCTTTTAGGTAGAACAGGCTCCAGAGAGGAATAGCAAGGGGACATACTTCCTTGAATTTACATGTGTTGAATTTTATTGATCAGAGGGGTTACCCCAAGGATGATAACAGGGCACGGAGCTAAGAAATTCGGTTTCCATGGTCAGCACCATTTTGGACTCTTCAGCAATACAAAATACAGAGTGAGGAACTAATCCTCCTCACTTCATGGGCCATGTGCTTCTCTCCCCCCACCCATTTTCTCTTGTGTAAAAGGCACAGAAATATTTTAATAGTCTCTCCTTCTCTGGCCAAAGGAGTAGAATGATGTCTTGAACATGACGAGAAATCCTTTTTTAGTTCAAAAATGTGTAAAGTCTTCAGCCCAGTCCTTTCATATCTAGATAAAATCCATTATTTCATGATAAGGTTTTGGCTGGTGTGAGAGGGGAGGAAAAACCAGGATATGATTGGAACCAAAAGCCATCCAGTTTTATTTATCCTTGCTTCTCTGATTTAAAACGAAGCCAGGCTGTGCACAGATGATAACTGTGAGCAAAGGTTGACATCAGTTGGAAACTATAGGATGAGCTGTCTCCACGTGGGGGAGAAAATATCACCTTCTCTCTCTCTCTCTCTTAAAGGATGCTGAATGACACTGACAAAATAGACAAGGCAGTCTGGATCAATGGCATAAAAAATAGTTGTCACCCAGTGATTAGCAAGCTATCACTTATAATAATCTCCTTCAATAAACTCCTTGGAGGATGAAGTTTGATTATTTGAACACATCAGAATGTTAATTATGGCTGGAGCTGCAGTTTTGAGACTCATTTGTGTTTTTACATTATGTGACATTTGAAAGCTTAAGGTAATTTTTGATGTATTGTTAGGGGCTTGAAATTCAATTTGTAGCCTTAACGTCATAGAGCATTTTCTTTTAAAAAAAAAAGGGTAAAGAATTTATACATTCTGAAGAGAAGCCAGCATCTCTTCAGCAGAGTGGGCTGGGTAGGCAATAATTGTTAGGGAACTTGGTGGTAGACATAGGAAGAAATGTATCTAAAAATTCCCGTGATTGATTCCTTGACTAATATTGGAGATATTAGTCATAAATGAAGATACTTCACTCCCTCCCCATCTAAAATAGATTTAATTGAGGGACAGCTGGGTTATATATTTTTCAAAAAGTCTAAAAACACCAGAGCTTTCTGGAGTTACAGCTTTCTGAATCTCACTGGTGATACTGGATGGGAAATGATAGGAATTGTGATCCATTAGTTATTTTTGGCAAGGTCTGAAAACTATTGCGGTCAAAGTACTAGGTAAGCCATGATGGATGATGGGATGCCAGAGATGTAGAGCATTGTTGTTGTTCTTGTTGTTGTGTGCCTTCAAGTCACTCCCATCTTACGGTGACCCTACGGTGACCATATCATGGAGTTTCCTGGGCGTGAGGGTGTGTGATGTGCCCAAGGTCACCCATTGGATTTCTGTAGCCGAATGGGGAATCAAACACTGGTCTCCAGAGTTGCAGTCCAACCACACCACGTTAAAACTAAAAGCATAGCTATACCATCATAAAGCCAATTTCTAGTCCCAACAGTAGTAGAAAGATTGTCTCAATGGAATGAGAAGTCAATGTTTATGAAAATCCCATTCACTGATTAGCTCTATCCTGGTTACAACCAGGCCACCACATTCCTTTCCTAAGAGCACTATACCTTCCTGCCTATCCATCTTTCCTTGATAGTGTTTTCCAGTTACTTCTCCAACTCATTCCATTTTCTACAGAAAACTTTTAAAACTTTTGACTCAACAAGATAAACCAAATTTACAAGCTGTGCATAGTGGCCTCCGTAAGTGGTTGAAACTCTCCCTATATTTTATTGCCTTTCAAGGAGGCTCTGCAAAAACGTTTCAGGGAGAGGGTGGTTATCAAGCCATTGACATGGTCAGTCATGGAAACCCACTGGATGACGTTGGGAAAGTCACACTCTCTCAGGCTTGCAAGAAGGCAATGGCAAATGCCTCTGAAGCGATCTTGCTCCTGCCCCCCAAAAAACATGATAAATTCACCTTATTCGGCAGTGACATGAAGGCACACAGCAACTACAAGTTCTTATTTGGGGGGAGGTAATGCTCTCATTAACTCCCCTATTGTTACATCCTTATCTATGCATTTTTTCAAAATGGAGTGATAAAATCTTGACCTGGAAAAACAGATTGTACCACTTCAGAAAACAGGTGAGTGGTCATTTTTTAACGCCACCCTATGTTAACAAACCATCTGCCAAGAGGTAAAAAAAAAATAACAGCACAACAGGAGACGGGATAGACAGAAGCCTTCTGCTGGGTTAGTATGCATTTGCAGGGAATTTCTTTCTTTTTTAGAAAAGAGTTTAACATTATGCCCCCAGCAGGTCTAGCATGTTGGAGATCTCCTTTAAAGTGTGGAGTAAAACCCAAAATGGATTCATAGTCCCACTGAAATGGAAGCCACTGGCCACCACTGGGTGTTGGCCCTGCACAGAATCAAGGATTAGGGTTACTCCCAGAACGTGGAAGCCAGCAGCTTTGGTAACTATGGCTTTCCCCCCCGATTTCTTGACTATATGGGCTGGCTCCACTTACAAGGGTGAGAGAAGATCAAAGCCTTGAATCAGCTGTACTGGGTGGTAAAGATGGGTGTTGTGTTTTTTTTGAAATTCTTGTTTATAGCCACAAAATTTTTATGACAGGTAATCATTAAAAACCTATGGGATGGTGTGTCCATGATGGACAGAAGCAAAGGCCTTCAGCATAGCACATTGTGCACAAAGCACATGCAATTTATTAAAAATTAAATCTGTCCATTATCTTAGGTGAGCATGATTTGACTTTAATCAGGGTATGATACCAAGGCCTTTTTAATTAAAGCCTCTTTTTGAAAAAAAAATATGTAAAAACACAGAATGAGGGAAGGATTGAAACATCACAGAAAAATCAGCTCCTTTGTTGCACAGTCTTTATTAGAACATGAAATGGCACAGATCAGAGACACAAGTTCCAGTTTTTCAAAATACTTTTTTAGAATCAGTGAAGAACTCAAGTGTGTGTCTCTCTGTGGGATATACAGAAGTAAAGTCTCAGGGTGCTGAAAAAGAATATTTAGTTTTTTCCAAGAAAGTCATCTTTTTCAATACCCTGAGACTTTGGACCTTTCCACATTATAGTGTTTATAGTGCTATAGTGTTATAGTGCACTATACTATTATAGTCCTATGGAACTCTGGGGTTTGCGGTTTAGGGAGAGGCATTTAGAAGTCTCAGCCAGAGAGCTCTTTGGCCTCAGTAAATTACAAACCCCAGAATTCCACAGGAGATGTTGAAAGTGTAATGATAGCACTATAACAGTGTAGTGCAGAAGGGCCCTCTGTCTCTTCTCTATATCCATTTCATCGGGTGTTACCAGTCCTCATTGCTTTGCAGAAGGTATCGGCCCAGGGAATAGTTGAGCAAAATTATTTCTTAGTCTTAACTCATATTTAAGCTTTTAAAATGAAGAATTAAGGCACCAAGAAGGGTGGGGAGTGGCTCATGGCTGAGTCTTTTCATTCTCAAGGCAGACGGCTGAAACCTAGAAGTTCTAGAGCTCTTTTGCTGGCAAAAACAGACCGATTTTACTGATTTTACCAGCAGGTGTTTCTATGGTGATGGAAGTAAGTGAGGATTTAAGGATTAGGGGGATAGAATCTGGTCAGCTTTTTAAAAAGAGCGTATGAACAAAATATTAAAAGGAAATCTTTCCAGTTTAAAAAAAATATTGATTTTCTAGGTTGTACTGACCTTTCACGTTTTCTGCAAACGTTCCTTTAGACCATGTTCTTTTTATTATTTATTTACTTATCTCTATGAAACTGAACTCAGTTTACTAACCTTTTAATTTACCATTTCATATCGTGTAGAATAAATATAAACCTAAATAGAAAATGACATAACAATAAGAGGCAAAGCAGTATAGCTTGCTTTAGATTCTGCATCTGTTGTGTATGTCTTTCATTAATTTCTTTCCATCAGAATTCTATCAATAGGTTTGGTAAGGTGGTGGAGACAATATTTTATGGTTATTCTTTTCCAGTAAATTTAACATATATCCAGTTCCTTAACATTGTGATTATGATGATTAAATAATAGTCACGTTTATATGAAACCCTATTTGGGCATTCATAAGGCTTCTTGAAATAAATCCATATGAAACCCTTCAGATATCTTATCTGACAGTCCAGTCCTATATATGTCTTCTCAACATGCCCCACTAAGCTCAGTGGGATTTTTGTTGTTGTGTGCCTTCAAGCTGTTTTGATGTATGATGACCTTAAGGCAAACTTACGGCTCCTTTGGGGGCTGAGAGTGTGCGAAACACTCAAGGTCATCAAGTGGGTTTCCGTGGCCAAGCAGTGAATTGAACCCTGGTCTCCAGGCTTGCAGTCTTAACACTCAAACTACTATACAGTCATCCCTCCACATTCGCTAGGGTTAGGGACGCAGGACCCCTGTGAAAGTGAAAAAAAGGTGAATAACTCTAGGCCCTGCCAAACCATATATAACACAGAAAAAAAGTATGATCACCATATTCAACCCACTGTGGATTCCTTTGAGGCATCAGGGATCCTTCATAAGGCAGAAGTGGGTGGCTGGTGGGACTTACTGCCACCTCCACTGCTGCCCCACAACATTTTTAAGAGGGACTTACTAGCCTTGTTCACAGTTTCTCACTCTTACAAGGCTTGTAGTCCCTATTAAAAATGGCATAGGGTAGCAGCAGAGCTGACAGCAAATCGTCCATGAATAATCAAATCCGCAAAAATGAAATCTGCAAATGTGGAGGGCTGACTGTACCACACTGGCTCTCAGTGGCATTACTCCTAGCCTGAATAACTTGGAGTAGATTAGTAATCCCAGAGCTTGGAAAAGTTGCTTTTTGGGCTACAGTTCCCAGAATCCATTACAATAGCCATGTTAGTTGGGAAACAGAGGGATCCATAACTCCCAAAAGTAACTTCCCTAAGTTCTGTGAAATCCCCTCCCCCTTGAAAATGGGAAAGTTCAGAAAGGCCAAAGTTGCAGTAACTTAAAACTTCAGTTAAGCGCTTTTGAATAGGAATTTTTTAAGCATCCAAAGAAAAGGGGCAGACAGAGTTAACAAGGGAATGTATATTACCCTGTGAACTGAGGGTCCCGGGAGGGACACCAAAACGTACTCAACTAAAGTTGGGGAAAATTAGCTCAGAGCACTGCTTAGTGTTACGAGAGGCAGGGTAACTTAGCGAGATCTTGAACCCTATGTCTACGGGGTTGGGTCGAGTCAAGGAGAACACAGAAGTTGAAATAATAAATGATGTTTATTAAATACAAGCAAAACTGTGTATGCGACACACTCATACAAGATAACTAAAGAAAATAAAGGTTGGAGTGGTATAGAGGGATTTTTAGAGGGATTGCTGGTTTGGGTGATACTTCACCTGTCCTGAAGCTCAGAAAAATAGAGAGCGAAGCTGGGGTGCGGTGTAGCTCAGCACGTGGAGCTGAGGGGAGGCTCGCCAAGCAAAGTGGCAGCAAGGCGGGATGAAACTCGGGAGCGTTCTGAGGAAGGTCTCAGAATCAAGGGTTTTTATAAGGAGAATTGTGACTGCAGGCTATGCCGTACTTGGGGGAAAACAATAGATTTGGAGTTGGAGACAAAGCCTCCGAAAGGTCAGAATCCGAATGATTGAGTTATCATAGCGGTTCTCAGTAGAGTAGCCAGTATGCAAACGCAGAGTACTTGGGTATTGCATAGTTTACCCATCAAGCTGCCATCGCGGGGCAGAGGCTCTTTTGTAAGTGGCGTGCATACTTAATTAGAGTACTTGCCTGGAGGTCTCCTAAAGCAGCGAGTCAGCTATTTCTGGCCTGCCTGTATTGTAATTTGTATATTACGGCTATTAACGGCCGAGCTTGTTTACGTGCTTGTCCAGTGGCCTCGCAAGCACGTGTAGAGGAATAGAGAAGGGAAGCCGAATTATGATATCAAGAGGATATCTTTTAATATCCCCAAAGCTCGGACTAGCCAGGACAGTAACATGCAAGCACAGCAAAAGTAAGAATTCTAGGCATGAATGGTTCTCAATGTCTCACTCAGGCTAGAAATTTGGAAGCAAAAGGAAAATTTCGTAAGGGGAGCCAGAATTCTTATTTGGGAAGGCAATGCCTTCATTCTGGTCCCCTTGCCTGTAGCTAGACCTCTGGCAACTTCCTGAGGATGTTGTGTGCCTGCTTCCTGCACCTGAGTATCATTCAAATCCGGACAGATACTTCATAAGACCCCTCAATGTGTGCTCTGTCACTTGCTTTGGCTAATGTTTTTCATTAGCTCAAGTGTGCCTCTAGCAACGGAGCGCTCCAAATGCTTTGTTATGAGCAACAAACCATGACTCAGCAGCACGTCCATCCACCCGAATTGTCTGAAAGCACTTTTATTCTACCTCTGAGCTTTTATTCCCTGCCAGCAAAAGTTTTGCCTGCTTAATTTCTCCATGTCAAGATGCTGTTGAAGGCAAGAAAGGAAAGCTATAAAAAAAGCCCAAGTCCAATAAAGTAATAGGAGCTGCCCAATGACAAGGCCCTCAGCTCAGTGGAAAATCACGTGCTTTGCATGCAAAAGATCCCTAGCTTAATTTCCAACATCTTTAGGAAGAGTTGGAGTTATTGCAGCTTGGTACAGAATGTTTTTCTCTGTTCCTAAGACAAGATGGGAATCATGTAGTCCTCGAGATGTTAGTGGATTATAAACCCTAATGTTTGTCGCCTTTGGCTATGCTGACTAGGGCTGCGAGGAGTTGTAAGCCAACAACATCAGAAGGACCACATGATTCCCACTCTTGCCCTAAAGGAACATCAAAACTCAAAGCATAATTGTGGATGTTCAATAAACCCAGGTCATTTTTGCACTACACTGTTATAGTACTATTATTCCACTTTCAACATCCCGTGGAATTCTGGAGTTTGTAGTTTACTGAGGCCAAAGAGCTCTCTGGCTGAAAACTCTAAATGCCTCTGTTACCCTGTGAACTGGGGGTCCCGGAAGGGACACCAAAATGTGCTCAACTAAAGTTGGGGAAAATTAGCTCAGAACATTGCTTAACGTTATGAGAAGCAGGGTAATGTAGCGACATCTCGAACCCTATGTCTACGGGGTCGGGTCGAGTCAAGGAGAACACAGAAGTTGAAATAATAAATGATGTTTATTAAATACAAGCAAAACTGTGTATGCGACACACTCATACAAGATAACTAAAGAAAATAAAGGTTGGAGTGGTGTAGAGGGATTTTTAGAGGGATTGTTGGTTTGAGTGATACTTCACCTGTCCTGAAGCTCAGAAAAATAGAGAGTGAAGCTGGGGTGCGGTGTAGCTCAGCACGTGGAGCTGAGGGGAGGCTTGCCAAGCAAAGCGGCAGCAAGGCGGGATGAAACTCAGGAGCGTTCTGAGGAAGGTCTCAGAATCAAGGGTTTTTATAAGGAGAATTGTGACTGCAGGCTATACTGTACTTGGGGGAAAACAATAGATTTGGAGTTGGAGACAAAGCCTCCGAAAGGTCAGAATCCGAATGATTGAGTTATCATAGCGGTTCTCAGTAGAGTAGCCAGTATGCAAACGCAGAGTACTTGGGTATTGCATAGTTTACCCATCAAGCTGCCATCGCGGGGCAGAGGCTCTTTTGTAAGTGGCGTGCATACTTAATTAGAGTACTTGCCTGGAGGTCTCCTAAAGCAGCGAGTCAGCTATTTCTGGCCTGCCTGTATTGTAGTTTGAATATTACGGCTATTAACGGCCGAGCTTGTTTACGTGCTTGTCCGGTGGCCTCGCAAGCACGTGTAGAGGAATAGAGAAGGGAAGCCGAATTATGATATCAAGAGGATATCTTTTAATATCCCCAAAGCTCGGACTAGGCAGGGCAGTAACACCTCTCCCTAAACTGCAAACCCAGGATTCCATCGGATGTTGAAGGTGTAATAATAGCACTATAACAGTGCTGCGTGGAAATCCCCCAGTGAAAGGAAATCTGAATTCTCCCGAGACCTATAGGAAAGGGAGCGAGCCAATGTTCTGCTGATCTCTGGGCAGATACAGAATCCCAGCCAAAGGACTCTGTCTTTCATTCCCCTGCTATCTTACAACATGATTATAAAGTGCTTTGAAGATTTCCTCTGTTTTTTGGGGTGGATTACAACTCTCAGCATCCTCCAGCCAACTTGGCCAGTGCCCAGGGTGACTGACGGTTTCATGGAGCTGTAGTTCAAAACTTTTCAAGCCCTGTGGTTGCATTCTGTTCATATTAGGATTGATTGTGCAAGTTTACACAGGGTTCAATTGACCAGAGAAGTAGAGATGGCATGCATCTGCTTAGTGCAGTTGCAACACAACTTTAGTATTGCCTCTGGTATAAGCAATGCACATACCATTTGTATGTTGGTTAGGAAAATGCCACCTGCCATTTGTCTGTATAGCCCAGTATTGCCTACTCCATAGGCAGGTCACTTTGGCCCTTTCCACACCTTACCTTCTTCCGGTGCTGGGGTGCGGGGATCACGCGAGCAGCCTTTGAAGAGAGGCTGTCGCGTCTGGGGTCTTTCAGCTCCGCAGAAGCTGCCTGGGGCAGGAAGTGCGACTGGCATGGCTCTGGAGGCTCCGCACACCAGGTAAGTGTGCGCAGGGCCCGGGAGCAATGCGCGATCACTCACCATTTTTGGCTTCCAGCCAAAAATGAAAAGGTGCGTGATCGGTGCCTGCTGGCCCTTAGACCGTCATGCGATTGTGAGTGCGTCCTGCAGATCGCTCCTCACAATCGTGCGATGCTCCAAGCACCCTTTTGCATGGAAAATGCCATGCGGAAAGGGCCTTTGATGAGGCCTGGGCCTCCATTGGACCAACCTCACTCACCTGGTGGAGCCACACCACTGAGGCTGCTGCTGCTATGACATTTGATGGTTATTACAGGGTTTCCAGTTGCTATCCCATAGCACCCATGGTGGTTCTTAGAGAGTACGGGAGAGTGACACACCATAGAGCTCAGTATTTAGAGCACAGCATGTGTCTCTTTTCTGGAAGAAACAGGAAGGCAAATGTTGCTATGATTTCACCAATGCAGATGGTGTCACCAGCAAGGGGAGGGGGCTAGAAAGGAGTGCTAGGACAGAGCCAATAAAGGTTACTTTTTGGGCTATAGCTGGCACCTGTGCAAGGGTGGTCTACATGCTTTTTTCGCTCATCCCTGGGCTGACTGGTGGTGACTCTCAGGTAAGAGTGTTTTCCAGCCGGGTGTGGAGAGAGAGCAGGGACTCAGCTTGGGACTTCCCAACAGACATCCTGCATCAGGCAGGTGTGTATCATGTGTCCACTCCCCCTGTGTAAGGAGGTTGTAATGAGGAAGAAGGCACAAGTGGAAGAGACTGCAGCAATTTGCTTTGACCCAAGCCTTCTGGGAAGGGCAGGATTCCAACCCTTCCTGTCTCCTTTCCTCTGTTGTGTTAACTGAATGCAAAACACTTTTGAAATTTAAACTCAGCTATAGCAACTGAAGTAAACTGAAGGAAAAAAGGGGAAAGTGAGAAGAGGAGAGAGCAGCTGGGACATTTGAAAGGCAGCTGAGAAGGGGGGACACCAGAGGATTATTCAGGATCGATCCTGCCAAATCAGTACAATAGAAACGTGTGGGAATATGATTCACCATGGGAACCTCTTGTACAATTTGGAGTGTCCATGGGAGAAACAGCTGCAAAACCCAAAGTAGATTTGCCACTCCCACAAAGGGAATCGCCAACTGCCTTCTCCTCTCCCTTCTTCTTCTTTGGTTACCTTTTCCTAGTCCAGGGCTCAAGGAGGCTTACGAAAGCTGAAACTGATACCAGGGCAGCTTAATCCATTTTTAGGCACAGTGCCTAGGGCCTATGAAAACAGGACTTTAGGGCCTACGAAAACATCCATCATGGTACATTGAGGTGAGGCAAGGAGTTGAACACAAGAGTACCTAGGGCCTACAAAAAACTTAATATGACCCTGATTGATACAATTAAAAATATTTACGTCCCACTAAAGTTAGAAATATAATCAAACTATCAATACATTAAAAGCAGTTAATAGCATAACAATTAAAAAGAAAAAAGAAAACAACACAACTCATGAAAAGCTCTTTCTCCCCAAACTGTCAACTCCAAAAGACTTGCTGAAATACAAAATCAGCAGGGAGGGCACCAGTCTCTAGCAAAGGAGTTTCGGAGTTTGGGAGTAGCCGCTGAAAAAGCCCTTTTCTGTGTTCCCAGCAGATATACCTGTGGAGGGGATGGGACAGAGAGGAGGGCTTTCCCAGAAGACCTCAAGACAAAGGCAAGCTTCTGTAAGGGTTGGAAACTTGAGCTACTGCCTTTCAGGTTCTCAGTCTATGCAACCATGTCTACTGCTCCTATCTGTGGTTAACTGCCATCAAGTTGACTTTGATTTATGGTGACCCTATAGATGAGAGAACTCCATCTCGTCCTATCATTAGACTACCCTGTTCAGGTCTTGCAGATTCAAGGACATGTCTTCCTTGATTGTCTATCCATCTGGAATGTGGTCCTGCTCTTTATCTACTGTCTCCTACCTTACTAAGCATTATTGTCTTTTCTAGTGAGTCATGTCATGTCTATGGCCAAAGAACAACAGCCTCAGTTTAGTCATCTTGACGTCTAGGGAGAATTCAAGTTTGATTTGCTCTAGGATGCATTCAATTTGTCTTTTTGGAAGTCCAAGGTATATGTAGAACTCTTTTCCAGCACCGCATTTCAACTGAGTTGATTTTCTTCCTATCCACTTTCTTCATTGTCCAGTTTTCAGAGCCATACATAGAAACTGGAACTATGATGGCATGGACAAAGCTAACTTTAGCATTCAATGATATATCTTTACCTTTCCGGATCTTATATCTGTCTTCATATGAATAGACTCTATGGGTTTCCTTTTACAAATTACAAAAGAAAACCCTAAGTGACATTGTTCATGTGATACCCATGCAAAATCCGCCTTGATGTGTGCTCACAGCAGCAAAATGGCTTTC
The DNA here is from genome assembly GCA_030412105.1 of Cyclura pinguis. NCBI lineage: Eukaryota > Metazoa > Chordata > Lepidosauria > Squamata > Iguanidae > Cyclura > Cyclura pinguis. Next base: position 123,391,347 of record CM059604.1, on the reverse strand, counting down.
GCCCGACATAGCGCTTTTCCCGTGGATCTGCACAGTTTGCCTTCCCAGATTTGCATTGTGAAAAGCCCTATTTGCATATGAAACCACACGTTTCCAGCCTCACATTAATAGCTGCTTAATTTCTGCTCCATTTCATCCTGTTTCATGGTCTATGCCTTTTTGTCACAGAGGAAACAGTTAAGCATTGTCGTCCTAAAAATAAAGCAGGGAAGTAAACACACATATTGAATTTGGGGTAAAAAGGTTATTTTTAAAGGAAGTCACAGGCCTTGATCCAACTGTGTACAAGTACACAGCAGCTGGCACTTTGTGTGTGCATGTGCATACTCTATGCCAAAATCTTAGGCCATTTCCACACTACATTGTTATAGTACTATTATTCCACTTTCAACATCCTACGAAATCCTGAGATTTGCAGTTTAGGGAGAGATATTTAGAATTCTCAGCCTCAATAAGCTCTTGGGCCTCAATAAACTACAAATCCCAGAATTCCACAGGATGTTGAAAGTGGAATAGTAGCACTATAACAGCATAGTGCAGAAATGGCCTTCATTTCTTCATTTCCCAAAGAACTGGTCAGTGTTATCACCAGTTATGTGACAGGGACATTACATATTGAATATTTAGTGAAAATTTCTCATCAACATTTGATATATATATGTTGATGAGAATGTTGATGAGAAATATATATATGTACACACACACACACACACACACACATACACACACACACTTAACTTCTTTGCCTGGTCATACTCGACATTTATATCATTCTTTCATGTGCTAAACACACTTTGCAAACAATATTCAGTGGTATTTCTTACAAAGATATAGAACCTCTTAGAGACGTAGAGCTGAAATTTCAGTTTTGGAGATGTGCTTGGAGAATGCATTCCAAGGGTAGACAAATTAGTAAAACCAAAAATTAGTAACACCAAAAAGATTAGCCTATTTTAACTTAAAGCTCCTAATTTCCAGTTTGTAAACTCTGAGAGGTGCATTTAAACCTTTAGGAAGGTGGGCTTAGAAAAACTGCTCAAGCCCCAACCAAAAGTGCTATGGGAAAAGGATACCAGAGGGCTGGATTCAGCTGCAAAGCTTCAGTTTCCTCACCCTTGCTCTAAGGCCTTCGGTATCCACTAGTCTTTGGTTCCAGGACCCCTTGTATATACCAAAATTCATAGATGTTCAAATCCCATTTTATATGATGGTGTAGTAAAACGGTATTCCTTATATAAAACTGCAAAATCAAAGCTTGCTTTTGAGATTTTTTTTTAAATATTTTCAAGCTGTGGTTGCTTGAATCTATGGATACAGAATCCATGGATGTGGAGGACCAATTACATATCATTACCTACCCTTCAATTGTCCTGATTTGGCAGGAACAACCCCAATCAATCCTCTCTTGTCTCACTTTTTCAGCTGCTTTTAAAATGCCCAGTTTCTCTCTCTTCCTCCCACTTTATCCCTTTTGTCCTCAGCTTAATTCAGTTGCTGCAAGCTGAGCTCAAAGAGCAAAAGGAATTTGTCCTCATTTAACTCAGCAAGGGGAGATCAGATGAAGGAGTGGAATCTTGCTCTTCCCAGTACACTCAGTCAAAAGCAAACTGCTGCAGCCTTTCTTGGGGCGTTTCGGCAATACACTGTTATAGTGCTGTTATTCCACTTTCAATAGTTTACTGAGACCAAAGAGCTCTCTGGATGAGAATTCTAAAGGCCTCTCTCTAAACTGCAAAACCTAGGATTCCATAGGATGCTGAAAGTGGAATAATGCCACTATAACAGTGCAGTGTGGAAAGGCCCTTAGCTTGTGTGTTCTTCCTCATTGCTTGCCACCTTAGCCACATCCTGATGAATCTTGGCTGTATGTATCCTGGTCCTCATCTGTGAGGGTATTCATTATCCCTCATAGTATAGAGCCAGTGTGGTATAGTGATTTCAGCATTGGAATATGAACCTGGAGACCAGGGTTCAATTCCCACTTATCTATGGAAACAAACTGGATGACCTTGAGCATGTCACACACTCTCCACCCGAGAAAATCCTGTGGTAGGTTCACCTTAAGGTCACCGTGAGTTGGAATGACTTGAAAGCACACAACAACAATAGATTAGATAGTTGAAGTTAAAAGAGTGGCCAAGACAACAAGTGCTTTCATGACAGAGGTGAGTCTTTCTGATTCAAATGTAGTTATGTCTTAATTATTAGGAAATGGAATTAGTTACAACAGAGATTTTTTGTAACTACTTGCTTCTCATCTCTTGGAAGCTTTGCATAGCACCTTGCCACTGCCTCCAGCATCTGCAGTACGAGGCAAAACCGGCCCTCCTTGTAGGATTTGTTTTTGCATGAAATGAGCATTTCCACTACAAAGAATTTACCCTTTTGTCCCTCCTTAGTACATAACAGCACCTTATTCAAGGTGAAAAGGACCTGTTCCTTAGCCCTGGCAGCTTCTCTCCACCTCCACCTGTCATGTCCCAATTCCAGGACTCAGGCGCAGACACAGAGGCCCTTTCCGTACCTTACCTGTTCTCGGAGGTGGGGGGCGGTGTTCGTGTGAGCAGCCTCTTGTGCAAGGTGCTCACATCCCTGCTCCTTCATCGCCGCAGCTGGCTTGCCAGCTGTGCGAATGCCCTGCCCCCGCCTCGCCCCTTCCTTCCGCAGTGCAGCCTGGGAGCTGTAGGCTGCGCTGGAGCAGGAAGCGCAACCGGCCTGGCTGCAGAGGCTCTGCAGGGCAGGTAAGTGCGCGCGGGGCCTCCAAGCGATGCACGACCGCACAGCATTTTCGGCTTTAAACCAAAAATAAAAAAAATGTACGAGCGGTCCGCGTTAGGCTCTTGAGTGGACTGCTCCTCACATTTACGCGATGCTCAAGGGGCCCTTTCGCTTACAAAATGCCATGCGAAAAGGGCAAGAGACCTGAACAGGACAATACTGCAGGACGATACTTACTGCTGCCAGTCTAGAAGAAAAAGGGAAAGCCCACGAGACTCAGAGCATTTATATAGGGAAGAGGCATTAATTAGGCAAACAGCTGGGGGAGACTCTCAGCCCATAAATATGGGGGAGGGGATGGGGGGAAATCTGTTGCAGACAATGGTGTCACTGGTTGAAGCAACAAGTCCCATGTTCGGATCTCTGACTCATGTTCCTGGTAACCTTGACCCTCGCTTTGTGTGCTGACTTCGCTATTGGATACTCCTTTGGACTGTCATGCTGAATTTATTACTGACTCCGACTGCTGAAACAACAAACAGTAATTGGTTAACAAACTGATGTAAAGTGTGTCAATGGGTGCTGATGAAGACTTTGATTGAAGAGCTGTGAATCTTGGTTGGCTGCCGGCATAGGACACCACCTCTCCCTCTCCTTCTGAACTTAACCAGCAAGTGCAGCCCCTTTCTTAGGTTCCCCCACCCCCAAACCAGTTCTCATAGCAGTTACAGTAATTTGCATAGATACTATGTGTACTCATGTATAAGTCAAGGACAGATTTTAAGGCCAAAATTATGGATTTTGATATGACCCGTAGAAAAGTCAAGGGTTATTCCTTGCAGAGAAGAAAGCAGCAGTGTTGCCTCAGGGGGCCAGGAGCCCTTGGCCACCATCCTACTGAAGCATTCAGAAAAGTCTTTTTGCTACTCAACTCAGAGAAAGGGATGGTTCTTTTTTAAATAAAGGTACAGTACTAACTCTTATTGAAAAAGGAGCCATCCCCCCATCTGAGTAGAGTGGAAAAGGCAAGAACTTACTCCAGCTCAGGAGAATGAGCTCTACTCTCTTGGCACTCTTTTAAGAGAAAGCACCAAAGAGCTGCTGCACCACTGCAATTTTCCCACCCAGGTATTCAAAAAAGCCAGAAGTGGCACTGCTGTGGAGAGAATAGAGAGGGTTGGTGCTCCTTTTAGGTTCTCCCAGGACAGACTTAGCTCTCATCTTTTGTTGTTTCCCTGCTTAGAATAGAGGATGGCTCCTTTCCCTCCCTCCTTCCCTCCCTAAGATACAGTACTTACTCTGACATCTTCTCTGTGTTGCTCTTCCTTCCTTCCTGCAGCTGAACAACTAGGTAAAGTGCGTGGATAAGTCAACCTGGGTTTTGGGGTCAATTTTTTGACTAAAATTTCTAGATTTATGCACAGGTATACACGGTAATAGGCGATCATGGTTATTTCAATCAAGCTCCTTAGGGACGAAAACAACTGTGACTTCTTCCCACCACCAGAAAAGAGTGAGGATTTCCATTCATGTGGAGAGATTATCAGAAGCAGCGACTGTACTCTGTGTGACATTTCAGCCAGGCTGTTTCTCCCTCTGTCTGGCCCAGACAGTTGTGTGGAGCTTGAAAGCCTTTAATACCTCTTTAAAGGAGCTTTCATTTTTCTTGTATGCAAGGTGTCCCTCCATGCTCCATAGAAAGAACGCGCTGTCCGTGACCACCCCTTCAATCTGCCAAGCGGTAACGCCGGAGCCACTGGATTCCCAGACCCTTGGCATTCCTCTCTCACTGACCTGTGGCTCACTGATGTTACAGAAACATGTTACAGCCCTCCGTGGCCTCTTTGGGCTTCTCACGGCAACCATTTCCTACACAGACACTGAATCTATGTAAAAGGCTTTCCTGGGCTTTCATCAAAAAAAAAAAAAAAAAGAGTCTGGGTTGCAGAAGCCTATTTCGTAACATTAATTCTCTCCCTCGCCGACTGCCACATCAATTCGGTACTTTATAAACTATTTCGGGGATCCGATTTATCAGGCCTGACAGAGCCTTGCTCCGAAATAAACAGCCACTGCCTCAGCTGAGCTCGCTCAGTGGCTCCTATTTATCATTATTTAATTCAAGGGCCTAAAATTCTCTGACATTATTAATAGTAAGATGAATCGCTGGAAAACTACAGAATCTGTGACCAACCAGGCTGAAATAATCCATTTGGGGGAAAATGTCTACTTGGAATTGCATTCCCCGATGGGTCGGCTTTCTATCATTAGCAACTCCATATGCATGGGTGGTAAAGTACTGAAGCATCAAGTCCCCGTAGAGTTGCAGACTTCGACTACAATTCTCTCCCCCACACCAAAAAAGAAAAGGAGGGGGTGATGGGGAGGATGAGGATGCAGAGAAGGCGGGAAAGGGAATAAAAATTGGTCCTAATGCCTCTGTCAGTAGAATTCCAATGTTCTAATTTAATCTTTTCTTCTCCCCCACCCTGTTTTTTTGGATACATGATTAACTTTAACTTGTTTGAGGTTGAACTTTGGGTGTTAGCTAGACCTGCAAATCCATTAGTTCATTATGAGGACTATATTACTGAGCCACCTTGATAAAAGATAATCAGCTGCCTAGGATGTGTACGAGCACTTGCCGCTATAATTTGGCACCTCATTAGCTGCATTTTTCCCCCCTCCCTCCTTCCCTTCCTCCCTCTCTCCTCGTTTTATTTAAATGAAAGGGATTCAATGGAGGGAAAGCATTTTTGCAAAGGCTCCGAGCATTTTTATTAATAATAAATGCATGCCCTCATTTCTCCACAGCTTATCACTGACAAGCTCCATAATGAAAGATCATAAGGTTGGGACTCAACTCCGACATCTTCGCTGTGCCTCCCTTCCTGTCTGCCTGCAGCTGAACAACCGGGTAAGATGTGTGGGAGATGTTACACATCTGGCTGCCATCCTTCTAGCCGTTTTGGACAGCCACATTTTGTTAGTAAATAGGTACGAGATGTTAAAAAGGAAAGGTAACATACTGGTTCATAAGAGCAGTCAAAGTGCCACTGAAGTGTGTGCAAGCTTCCATGCTCTCATGAGCTTTCTGGCAAGCCACCAAACATGCTGGTACAATGCTTTCATGCTACACAAATTGTTAGCCCTATGATTCCACTTTAACTCCTATGGCAACATCCTACAGACTTCCGGGATCTGATGTGGGAGGTTATTTAGAATTCTTCTTCAAAGAGCTCTAGTGGCTTGCCAGACTACAAACCTTAGGATTTATAGGATATTCCTGTGGCAGTTAAAGTAGAATCATAGTGCTATAATTCCGCAATGTGAAAGGGCCCTAAGAACAAGCATGAGCATGCTGCCTGTTTCACCTAATGGTGAAAAGAGAGACGGTCTCACACATGTGCAACCTCCTGATTCTTGTACTTTGGAGCACTGTCTGAGGATCACCATCTCAGTATTAGAAACTGTTGAAACTGAAAAGGGTTTTTTTTTCCCCTTCTCCCTGATGAAGACAGTGTTCATATAGGGTCTTTCTGCACTACAATGTTATAGTGCCATCATTCCACTTTCAACATCCTGTGGAATTCTGGGGTTTGTAGTTTACTGCAGCCAAAGAGCTCTCTGGTTGAGAATTCTAAATGCCCCTCTCTAAACTGCAAACCCCAGGATCCCATAGGATGTTGAAAGTGGAAAAATAGTGCTATAATAGTGTAGTGTGGAAAGGCCTTTAATATACAATGGATTATCTCACTATCCAGCTTTTAGAAAAGGTGTGGGCAACCTGTGTCTAGTCCGAAAAGCCATCTGTGACGATCGGTTCAGACTCCTGATAAGAGTTATCTGTCTCTTGTCGTGCAGCCTAATGGACAGAAAGGAAAGGGTGATGGAAGAGTGAAAATAGAGAATAAGATGGCCAAGACAGAGAAGAGAGAAGCAGCTCTGGCACACCATTAGTGTGTGCCCCTCAGCTGATTACACCTGAAGGAACATAGCCTTTGGAAAATATAGTAATAAATAAATAAATAAAATGGTTTCCTGGCCATCCTAAAAAAATAGAAGATGTTTGTTCATTTGATGAGTTATGCTGCAAAGCATACCTTAGCCAAATTGTTCAATTTCTATTCTTAATATAGGTTTTATGATATGTGATCAACATCTTCCTCAACTGGATTCCTCATGGTGTGGAAATCTGCACTTTTTCCACAGTATACATCCAGTCCTATGCAGCCCTGAGTTTTTAGGACCTGAACAGGGCTGTTGATAACTTGCAATCTTGGAGGTCTCTCACTAATAGGGTTGCCATAGGTCAACACTGACTTGATGGCAATTCACAAAAACAAGTGTGAACTACTTCTTGAGGGACTCTTTTTACAATAGAGTTACAAGCTTGATAGATGAAGGGAATGCTGTGGACGTAGCACATCTTGATTTTAGTAAGGCCTTTGACAATGTTCCCCATGACATTCTTGCAAAGAAGCTGGTAAAATGCGGGCTGGACAGGGCTACTGTTAGGTGGATTTGTAATTGGTTGACCAACTGAACCCAAAGGGTGCTCACCAATGGCTGCTTTTCATCCTGGAGAGAAGTGACTAGTGGGAAGCCACAGGGTTCTGTCTTGGGGCCAGTGCTATTCAACATCTTCATCAATGACTTGGATGAAGGAGTAGACGGCATGCTGATCAAATTCACAGATAACACCAAATTGGGAGGGGTTATACACCAGAGGACAGGATCAAAATTCAAAATGACCTTGACAGATTAGAGAGCTGGGCCAAAGCTAACAAAATGAATTTCAACAGAGAGAAATGTAAGGTCCTGCACTTAGGCAGAAAAAATGGAAGGCACAAATATAGGATGAGGGACGTGTGGCTGGATAACAGTACGTGTGAAAGGGTTCTAGGAGTCTTGGTAGATCACAAGCTGAACATGAGTCAGCAGTGTGATGTGGCGGCCAAGAAAACCAATGCAATTCTTGGTTGCATCAATAGGAGTATGGTGTCTAGCTCAAGGGAGATAATGGTATCAATCTATTCTGCTTTGGTTAGACCTCATCTGGAATACTGTGTCCAGTTCTGGGCATCTCATTTCAACAAGGATATTGACAAGCTGGAGCATGTCCAGAGGAGGGCAACCAAAATGGTGAAGGGTCTGAAAGGCATGCCCTATAAGGAGTGGCTTAGGGAGCTGGGTATGTTTAGTCTGCAGAAGAGAAGATTAAGATGGGACATGATAGCCATGTTTAAATATTTGAAGGGCTGTCCATATCAAGGAGGGAGCGAGCTTGTTTTCTACTGCTCCAGAGACTAGGACAAGCTGCAGGAAAAGAGATTCCACCTGAACCTCAGGAAGAACTCCCTGACAGTCAGAGCTGTCCGGCAGTGGAATATGCTGCCTCGGAGTGTGGTGGAGTCTCCTTCTTTGGAGGCTTTTAAGCAGAGGCTGGATGGCCATCTGTTGGGAGTTCTTTAATGTGTGTTCCTGCATAGCAGGGGGTTGGACTGGATGGCCTCTGTGGTCTCTTCCAGCTCTATGATTCTATGATTCTATATGAGTTCTCACAGTTCAGTAATATCAAGAGATATGAAAGGTCCTCTCTTTGTCTTGTCTATATATCTGTTTAATGTTAGAGTTGCACCAGAATGTGTGTCACTATATATAGTTCCTCTGGATCTATACTGAACTGGATGTGGTTTTAACCCATCCTGGATCTGAATATATGTGGGAATGACACTAAGGCCATTTCCACACCTTATCTCCTGCCAGTGATGTCCTCTTGTAATCCTGGCAGCATCTTTGCCAGGATAGGATCGCGAAGCAAATGCTCCCCTCCATACTTGGCTGACTCCCTGCAGAAAGGAGTGTGAGCAGCATGAGCCTTCCTTTCGCAGAACAGCCGACCTCTTTCTCATACTGAACTGGGGAAGGAAGTGCCTAGATCGTGCTTCTACCTCTTCCACACAGACATTGGCGATGAGAGCATCACATGATCATGGGCCATTAACAGATTTTTGCTGTTAATGGAATATCTCACAATCATGACAGATGGGGATGGGTTGGCAGCAGGACTACAACAATGTCGTGTGAAAGCACAACTCACAGACTGCTGCCAGCACATCCCCATTATGGGACAGCACCGCCATGCTGAAATGGCCTAAGCCTTCACTCAACCAGGGTTTGAAATGCATGTGTTTTGTTTGTTTGTTCTTAGCAGTGGTGCAAATAAACAAAAGATATAAATATATTTGAGAGGTATTAAGGAATTATGAGAGCCAGTGTGATGCAGTGGTCTGAGCACCAAACTAGGATACTGGGAGACCAGGGCTTGAATCCCCATTTGGCTAACTACTGGGTGACCCTGGACAAGTCACATTCTTCTCAACTTCAGAGGAAGGCAAAGGCAAGTTGTCCTAAGAAAGCCCCATGATAAGTTTGCTCTAGGGTTGCCATGAGTCAGAAATGACTTGAAGGCACACAACAAGAACAAGTACAGCAGCAGCAGCAGCAGCAGCAGCAGCAGCAGCAGCAGCAGCAGCAGCAACAACAACAACAACAACAACAACCCATACTTTAAGGCCCTTTCCGCACGCAGCGAGGGAAACGCTCCCTGCTGCTACTCACCGGCTTTTTGGTGGGTCCGGGCGAGTCCGTCGGGATGAGGAGCAGTGTGAGCTCATCGCTCCACACTGCTCCAGCGTCCAAAATGGCGGCTTCCAGTTGGTGGGGGCTCTCCACCAACCAGAGAAGCTCGCCAGCCTAAAGCCCGCCCCGGCAGATGTACAGGCACGTACTAGTGCGCGCCTGCAAATCTGCACCGGAGCGTAGCGACGGAGCAACACTGGTTTGCATGCTCCATACTTTTTAAAAACCTCTTAAGAGAGATTTTTAAAAAGCACGCTGTGCTACCAGTTCTGGTCGCTCCTGAGCGGACTGAGGTGCGGAACTACAAAAAGTAGTCCGCCCCAGTCCACTCCACGGTGCAGAAGACCTCCGTTGGAGGTCGCTCTGCACCGTTTTAATAGGCCGATGCGGAAAGGGCCTAAATCAGAGCTTTCCAAACTTTTCATGTTGGTGACACACTTTTTAGACATGCATCATTTCACAACACAGTAATTCAGTTTTACTAGCAAACCGGAGGTTAAACTGAGCTACGTACTAATACAGACTGTCTAGCACTTGATTCTTGAGCCGTTTCCTCTACAACTGCTACATTTTGTTCATTACAAATGTCATCTTCACCAGCTTTTCGATTCTTAATCAACAACTTATCCATTTTAGGGGTAATTCAACTGCAGTGTAAGTAACTAAATAACTAAATAAGAAAATAACAGCACTCCACTGTCTCGGTGATAAAGTGAGAGAACAATTCCTCGTGGTACACACCTACAGAGCTCCTGTGCTTTTTCACTTCAACTGTTTCCAACAGATTGGACATGTGCAGTACCCAGAGGCCTGGCTCGGGTGGGGAAAGGAAGTCCCCTCCCACCCAGTCTTGATCGCTGCCATCACTCTTGCCGGGGAAAGGTCCCAATGAGAGCACCGGCAGGCAGAAAGGCAGCCTCCTGCCACCCAGTCCTGGCTCCCTGCTGTCATTCTTGTTGGGGAACGGCCCCAATGAGAGCGATGGCAGTGGGCCAGGCTTGGCGGGGGGGGGGGTCTTTCTTAGCTGAGGAAGCAACACACCAACACACTACAGGCAAACACTAGTGTGTCGTGTCACACCATTTGGAAAGCCCTGCTCTAAATTATGAAAACAGATTGAGCTAAGAAAAAAAGTCCCAGATGGTTTACATACCGAAATAAGAATTTAATTGACATGCATTAATGTTGGTGCGCATGTGCAATGTTGGTGCACATGTGTATTGGTTTATACATCTGGATGGGCATTCAACTGTGCAACATTTCCATTCAGCCCAAGGGCTGGGTAGCACAACCAATGTATAACTCCACATTGCAGAGATGTTTGCTATACAGCCTTGAGATAGGATCTTAGTCAAGATGTTCCTTTACCCACCAGGATCACAAGCCATTGGGGACTTCATAGAAAAGAGTCAGCAACTTGAAAATGACTTTGAATACTGGATGTCTAACAATATTTATGCCACCAAAAGAGGGAGAAAGATGTGGCTGGTGGTCAGATTATGGCAGAGATTAAAGACCACCCTTTGCCTTTTAATCCAGCCCCCAGGCACGTTGCAAAGCCCATCTCTGCTTATCTTTACAGCTGTAAAGTATATCAGACAAGTACACGGCAAGGGGAATGGGCTGAGAAGCCACTGATCTTGCTTGTATTTACCTGTCTTATTCCTTGCTTTAATCCCTTTATGTTCAGAATGATGCCCGTAAGGTAGGGAAAAAATGCATGCTTTATGCAAGTCAATTTTTAAAAGAGTGTAATCTTCAGAGTGATTTGCTGTAATAAAACCAGTCTGAGAAGATGAGGGGCTGAATTGGATGTAACAGGAGAGAATGTAAGTTCCTGCAAACACTCAATGAATGTTGGCATTGTGTCTGCTATACTTAAAGTACTGAATACTTAGATGGAGCCTGCGGCTTGGCACCTGGACCAATAGCTCCAGTTATGCTTCTGTATATAGTTGTATGTGTGTGCACTTTAAAAAAAAAAAGTCCAATGCCTCTGCAAAGTCCCTTCCTACATTTGTGGACTGATCACCCCTAAAAGTTTTCTTTCATATTAAGGATGAGTAAATCTGTCGATTTCATTTTCTCTTGATTTCTCATATTTTCTCCATCTTTTTTTAATCTCATTCTATTTCTGCATCAATTTGAAACTTTTTGTGGGAAAGAATACAGTGGTGTGCAACCTGTGAACATTCTCCTAATTTTTCTATGCAGCGTTAATGAATATATGCATTTTTCAAGTGGTTTTTCTATAGTTTTTTTCCCCCCACCATGACTAATATTTGTATTTTTTTTGCATGTACTCTGCATGCTTTTTTTGTTTGTTTGTTTGGCAAACCACATCTGAAAAGGGGAAATATCAAAGGCTAAATGTGTTCTGGCTTTCGTATATCAACTGCTGTTGTGTTATTTCAAATCATTTCTGACTTATATCTACCTTAAGGCAACCCTATCATGGGGTTTTCTGGGGCTAAAAGTGTGTGACATGCCCAAGGTCAACCAGTGGGTTTCCATGGCTGAACAGGGAAGTCTCCAGGGTCTTAGTTCAGTGCTCAAACCACTACATAACGCTGCCTCTCCACTGAGGAACTGCAAACTTGGTAAACTCTCACAAAGCATGAACTGAACGACATTCTTCTTTCCATCTGTACCACACATTCTCCATTCTTTGTCTCCCATTCAGTTCATCTCAGCAGATTATATCTAGTTCTCATGGGCGGCTGCCACTCACACAGCTTCAAAATTAGACCCATGTGCTCCAGTCTCTTCACATTTGTGTCCATTCTTTCCCAGGAGATCCACAGAGATATCTGTACTGTGAGATCTGAACAGTTTCAAATGAGTGATAACTGTCTTCATTTCAATCAATGTTTTCTGTTTAAGTTCCAGATATCAAACGTGTCTGCTCTGATGTTTTCATCATTTTTGGCAATCCAGGCATTTATGGATGGTTTGCTTCCATTTGCATGGATTTGGGATCACTGAGGTTTCTAATTGCATAATAGTTTTAAGGGCCTTTTAAAGTGTTTAAATGCTTATAGTCTGAAAAATGTGATAAATGAACATTTTAGCCTCAACCTTATCTTAGCTACAATACAATCAATGGGGTTCACATACATATTTACTGACCATCTAACAACTGCTTCAATGGGTCTGTTTGAGACTAAACAATAGGATTCAGCTCCATGGTTTCATCCAATGGTTCTCAACCTTGAGTCCCTAGATGTTACCAAATTAAAACTCCCAGAATCCATGGACATTGGCTATTTGGGGCTTCTGGGAGTTGAAGTGCAGCAGCATCTGTTGGAAATAATGCCTTTAGTCCCCTGGGAATGATGGGAGTATCAGATTCCTTGTCTAACAGTGCAGTATTTTATTTATTTATTAAGTTTATATCCTGCCTTTCTCCCAAATGGGATCTAAGGTTGCCAGGTTGAATATAGGACAGGGCTCCTGTATCTTTAATAGTTAACAGATCCTGGAGCTGAAAGATGTAGTATAAAATTCTGTCCTCACTCCTAACTTGCCTTTGAGCTGCTCCATCTTCTCCCCAATGCAGCCATTTACTGGTTGGGAGATGGAGAGCGGGAGCAGTGGAGATGTATCCAGCTATGTTCCTATGTTCCTATAGCTGGATGCACAGCAGTAACATCATTCTCCAGGACCTTCAGAGGGCTTTCATACAGATACTTCTCTCACCTCCCAGTAGTAAATATTGGGGGATGCCGCAGATAAAATGTGGATTGAGAGTAAAAGAGGAGACGTTGTCCAGTTCTGTCTGGTACAACATTGATCTTCAAGCTCCGGGCTCTGTTCATGATTAAAGATATATGACCCCTGTCCCCTATCCAACCTGGCAGGTATCAGACATTCTACACAAGTAGGAAGTCTGAACATCCAGAAGAGTGGAGCAGGTCCAGCAAATGATTGAGAGAACTCTAAGAAGGAAAACACACAAAGAAGAGTTGAGTTAGGATATTTGCCATGGCTGTGGATTGGCTGCAACTCTGAAGCCATTTCTACACTACACTCTTATAGTGCTATTATTCCACTGTCAACATCCTCTGGAATTCTGGGATTTGTAGTTGACTGAGGCCAAAGAGCTCTCTGGCTGAGAAGTCTAAAGGCCCCTCCCTAAACTGAAACCCCAGGATTCCATAGGATGTTGAAAGTGGAATAAGAGCACTATAACAGTGTAGTGCAGAAATAGCCTAAGAAACAGCAGAACACATGGAATCAGGAATTGGAGAACTGGAAACTCACCTTCATCCCCTCTGACTTCTTCTGCTTCCAGTATTCTGTAGCCCATAAAATATAGCCTTGGGATTTCCACATAGCAAAAACAGCCATGTTTCCATCCACCTTTATCAATGGTATCAGTCTTTGCTACCAGCATTTCTGTAACATTTTTTTATGACCTGGCCTATAAATGATGCTCGCTTTTCATCCTCTATATCTGTGGGTAGATTTATCACTTCTATCACCACACCATATTATTTGTTCCTTTTCCACACAGTGTAACCTTAAAATGCTGCATAGAAGGAAAGCAATATCAAAATGCAACCCAGAAGAACACACCAATTAGAGGAAAATATTTGGAGATGGCTAAAACAGCATCAGTATTATCAAGATGATGACAGCTGCTGCTTCTTTTCTTTTTCTTTTTTTTCTTTTACGGATGCAGAGAAGCAATGTAGGGTTTAAGGTGTATATGTGTGCACATTGCTTCTTCTGTACCAGAACCAAAACAGGAATTGTGACAGGCTTAAAGTTCTGCATATAGCAGGATTACAGAAAAGCAATTCATGCCACTCTGCTTTAATCCATACCAAGAGGATGGCCAATTTAGATTGTCAGGTACTCATATGTATTTTTTCTTTTTTAAAAAACTCCTCTTATCTGCAAGAGCAATAAAAAAACAAAAACCTTTCAAGTATATGACAAGCAATAGAAGGTTATTTCCTACAAAACGGTGAAGTTCTAAGCTGAATATTTTGGAAAGATCACATATGTATTTTCATAAAATAATAATCAACTTTCCTCTGTTGAAGAGGGGGGAAAGCTGTTGGACCCATATCAGTAGTTATGACTAAATCATTCTGTGCTTTCAATGGGGTGTACTCATAGCTAAGCTTGTCTAGATTGGGATGTGTGTGTAGGTGTGTGTGTGTGTGTATACACCTTCAAGTAACCTGCTGACTTATGGTGATCCCATGAATTTCAAAGGCAAGGAATGCTCAGAGATGGTTCGCCATGGTCTTCATCTGAAATATTGCCGATTATACCTGGTAGTCTTTGGCTGTCTCCCATCCAAGTACAAATGAGGGCTGAATCTGTTTGGTGCTTCCAGGGTATTTGGGGGATGAATGGATTGATGCCAGTGGGTTATTTTGTGATTTACAGTGATAGCTTCGTGGACTCTAGAAAATGCAATTATTGCATGTTTTCTTGGTTTCTACAACATCCTGGGTCCCTGCTTGAAAAGGTGCTCTTACTGGGCTCTCTTGGTGGTGAGGGAACTGGGAGGAAAACTCTGGGACATCAGCATCCCTTGGGCTACTGGCATTCAATGCACCCATGCTGCCTTGATAGGAAAACATGGCAGCTGCACAAATGCCAATGACAGGTCTGCTTGAACCATTTTTTTTTTCAAAGCAGATTGCTGATATGGGGATATCAGATCCGCAGATCAAAACAACTGCATTTCACAGCAGTGATGAAAGATGGTCCTTCCCATTCATTATATGTTGACTTGCAAGTAAACACAAATAATAGGAATTCCAGATCCTTGTGGGTGATCCCCTCCCACTCTTCCTTTGGTCTAGGGTGAGTTTATCCAGACAGAGCTTGCTCTGGCCAGCACTTCTATTGTGAAAGCTCTCCTCTCTACAGAGCTTCCATGAGACGTGTCTGCCTGCTGTCCTGCCTGGTAATTGTCTCCATTAGAAGGAACTTTTTGACAAGAAGAGTGGTTCAGCAATGGAACCAATTACCTGGAGAGATGGGTGGGTCTCACTGGGACATCTTTAAAAAAGAGGTTGGACAGCCACCTGCTGAGCCTGCTTTAGATGGTGATCCTGCCTTGAGCAGAGGGTTGGACTAAATGGCCCATGAGACCCCTTCCAACTCTATGATCCTATGGTTCTGTGACTCTATCACACCATAATACAGAGCTATAATTGTTTGGACAACCATGCTAAAGAAGTTGTCATCAGTGGCTGTGCTTCAGATTGGACAGAGGTCTCACAAATGGGCAGTCACAAAATTCTCAAATGGGGCCAATGCTCTGCAATATCAGTATCAGCGATTTTGGTGAGGAGGTAGAGGGAATCTTTATCAAATTTGCAGATGATACAAAACTGGGAGGGGTAATTAACTCATTGGAAGATAGGAATAGAATTAAAGGACCTTAATAAACTAGAAAATTGGGCAGAAATTAATAAAATGAACTTCAACAAAGACAAATGCAAAATTCTACATCCCAAACCCACATGTACAATTATAGGATGGTTGATACACAGCTCATCAGTACTACATGCTAAAAGGACCTTGGAATTATTGTGGATCATAAGCTGAACATGAGCCAGAAGTGTGATCTTGCAGCAAAGGAGGCAAATGCTATTTTGCTTTGCCATTAACAGAAGCTTAGTTTTGAAGCTGAGGGAAGTAATAGTCTCACTATAATCTGCACTGGTCAGGCCTCATCTGGAGTATTGCATTCACTTCTGGGCACTCTTTAAATACTTCATGGGCTGTCACAGAGCAGGCGGCCCAAGAGACCTTTTCCATCTCTATAATTCTATGATTCTGTGATTCTAAGTTTTCACAATGGTGAGTTTCCACAGAAGAGTTGAAGTACTGAAATCTCTAAAGTTGGTAGTTTAGCCCAAAACAGAAATCAGATCCAGTTCCAAAAGCAGGAAAATGAACAGATATGTAGCCAGTTTGGACCTTCGCAAAGGAGACAAGTTCCACAGTGTTCTGAAGAGTGAAAGGAGATCTGAGCAGGGTCCATGAATTGAGGTATCATCACTGAGAAGGCCTTGGAGGATTCTTTGAGTACATAGGTAAACACAGAATAGGTGAAGATTTTCCACAAAACACAAAATAGTTAAACACAAAATAGATTTTTTCATACCTGGTCTCAGCCACTAACCAGGATGGAAACTGTAGTCAAGAAAGCTGACAAAGACATACATTCTATGGTGAACAAAATGTTGAAAGTTAAAGTTGAATTGAAATCAGAATTATATTTGTTGGGATTAGTAGAAGATCACTTGGAGAAGAATTATGGCAAGTTACTAAGATATATGACTATTGCAGCATGATTATTATATGCACAGATATGTAAGAATACAGAAATATGAATGAAAAAAGACTGGCTGTTAGTTTTGACGGACCTAGCTGAAATGGACAAATTGATGATATTGGTAACAGAAAGGTCAGCAGTGACTTTTGTGAAAAACTAGGAATCTTTAATTTATTTTTTGAAAGAAAAAGAATATAATGTGATAACTGTTGGATTTGATAATTAGTACTTTGGAGTAAGTAGTAGTTGAAGCTTTTCTGTGGTATTTGTAATTGGAGAAGTTTCCCCTATATGGATTTATCTAGAATCTGCCACAGGAAAGCTTGAAATCACCTTTTATTTCATTTTTTTAAAAAAAAGATTTTTATTGCTTGTAATTCATCTTTAGTAGGTAGTGTTTAGTATTCCATTTACTTTTTGTCTATATTTCCCTTTCTGTTTCATTTTTTCTTCAATTGTTTATGGTGGTAATTTGTTGATGCTTTTGTTCCTTTTTTTTTTTTTTTGGTATGTATTTTAAAAAAATAATTTTGGGGGAAAAAAGATATCAAAAAGCTAGAGCTTGGAAGGGCAGCTATGAAGGACCTAGAAATGTTCCTCAAGTGTAAAGATATATTATTGAATACTAAAGTCAGATTGTCCATGCCATTGTATTTCCAATTTCTATGTAGTCTTATGAAAACTGGACAGTGAGGAAAGCTGATAGAAAGAAAATCAACTCACTTGAAATGCAGTGCTAGAAGAGAGTTCTCCCTACAAGCCAAGATGACTAAGGCCATTTCTGCACGAGCCTGTTATAGCACGATGATTCCACTTTCAACCTGCTAGGGAATCTTGGGGTTTGCAGTTTCGGGAGGCGTCATGTTGTTAAAGCCTTCCCACAGAAGAACATAGTCAACTGGTTAAGGCAATTTGGTATGGCCAGGCAGTGGCTGAACTGTAAGAGCAATGGCTCGTGCGGAAATGGCCTAAATTGTGGTATTTTGGCCATAGCATGAGAAAGCATGACTCATTAAAACAGATGGTTGGTGAGGTTGAAGGCAGCAGAAAAAGAGGAAGATCCCATTACAAGTGGATATACTCAACGAAGCCACAGCCCTGAGTTTTCAAGGCCTGAGCGAGGCTGTGGATAACAAGGTTATCATTCATAGGTTCACCATAAGCCAAAGTCAACTTGATGGCAGGAACCAAGAAAACACAAATGATATATTTGGGGATAAAATATTGTATAATTGGAAAGCTGACAGATGTGTATTTGGGGAAAAAGAAAACAAGGGTGGTATGTACATCTTATACATATGTGTTCATTAAGAACATAAGGAACAATCTCTCTAGTGAACAAGGAACAACACACAGATTGTATTCAACTTTCTTTCTCCATCTTATTTTTTGGTTCTGTTCTATAGCAGTTAGGGAGATCCCCAAGCGATAAGTTGGAACATACAACCAAAGTTTTCAAAAGTTAAAACCAGCATCTCGTGTTGTGTACAAACCATCCAGATACCAACACACATTTTGAGCAATAGGTGTAATACAGGGATGCGAATCATGCAGTCTTCCAGATACTGGATTCCAACTCTAAACTAGCATAGCCAACGATGAGTAACGCTGGGAGTTGAGGTCCACCAAATTCTAGAGGGCTACATGATTCCCATCTCATTAAAAGGCACTCTTGAATCAATCCCAATGAGAGCTAAGCCTCTTCACTTCCATACCCACAAAGAGTTTTCAAGCACAGCCCCATGGAAGGTGCACTGGAGTTATGTGCCATCCATTCCCTTTTATGAGCATTCTTAAAAGATACAACAGTCTCAGCCATTGCTCTTACAGTTCAGCCACTGCCTGGCCATACCAAATTGCCTTAACCAGTTGACTATGTTCTTCTGTGGGAAGGCTTTAACAACATCCATTTTCCAGAGAGTCGTTTGCTCTTAATAGGGTAGAGAGTAAATAGGATAGAGAGGGAAAGTATGCTATTTCATCTTGGAGCTGCATGGTCTCTGTCCAGTTCTTTTTTGTCTTCATGGTAGTTCAATAGCAGCTACTTATTTGTGCAATTTATCTAGAGAGAAGCAAAGATGCTGCCCCTAATGCTTTAAATCTGCCACTTCTGAAGAACATCCTCTTACCAGCAAAAGAGCATCCTCAGAGAACCATGGTATATACGTGAAAACAGTGTATTTGTCTTGGCCTTTTTGTACAGTCTCACTGACACAGAGCCAGCAATTAAGTTATCCAAATAATGAGGTTTTGCTGATTTTTAAATAGAATTATTGGGGGATGGGATCCTGCTTTGCTTATCAAGAGGAAAGATAGCAAAATAACAGTTTATAGTTTAGAATTCAGATCTAGTGATCAAGCTCAGACTGAAAGCTTTTATGTACCCAGGCAGATTTCCTGCTTCAGAAACCAGGGAAGGGCAGGCCATTTGAACAGTGAGTGAGCATCAATAAGAGAAGAGCCCTTAAGTACTCTATAGTGCCAAGTGTCTTCTGTTATAAGGGATGCGCCCCACCATTTTCTGTGAGAGTCAGCTTGTCCCTTAATGTTTTGGCAGATGTCCATTATTATAAGGTACATCCCCCACTTAAAGAGTTGGAAAGCTTTTCTTTTATATAGACTGACAAGATGACCAAAATAATCCTGTATTTGGGGGCTGTCCTTTTTCATATGGCTGGAAATACATGAAGAGAAGGCACACTGACCGGAAAAGGTCAAGCTAACCAGAGACATGGTCAGGCCATGAATTCAAAAGGGATTAGGCAGAAACCCTGGCATGAAAGGCCTTCAAGCTAATCTCTTCAACAAACTCAGATCCTTGCATTTCTGAATGGGCCTGAGAAGACAATCAGAAACCATCCCTTTTAATGTCACCCAGTGGAAACCTTTCCTACACTCCCTACTGATCGTACAATTCCCATAAATTCTATTACTTTGGTGTTAAAGCAATCAGTTATTCCAGCACCCTTTGTCAGTCCTGAGATAAAGTTTTAAGGTGTTACCAGAACACCCCTTAAGGATAGAAAAAGGGTGTATAAACCCTAACTTTGGCCTTGGCAACTTGTAGCACATCGGATGTAGTACACTGGATATATACTTGGATGTAATACATGGCTCCCAGATTGCTGTTGTCCATGCTACCCTCAGATGTTGTCTGAGCTTTTCCACTTTATCCTTCTTCCCCAGGCTTGGTAACTATCACCCTCTTCCCCCAATTTCTCTCTCTCTATCCAACCTTTCAAGCCTTACTTTCTGACAGGCTTGTATGGTTCTTAGAGTGTCTGATTTACTGCAGCTTCTCTGCAGTTAGTACTGGTATACATAGGTGAAAAGATCCTGATGCCACCCTCCTCTCACAGGCCTTCTTTGAGCTATAATTTCCCTAAATTGTCTTGTTAATTATTGCAGATGGATCCCAACATCTACCACCTTTTAGGGTAACATGAAACATGGACATGAAAGAAGTACTGTGATGCTTGTGAATGTGATTATGGCCATTTCCACAGTAGACTGTTGTAGTGCTATTATTCCACTTTCAACATCCTATGGAATCCTGGGGTCTGTACTTTAGGGAGGTGCATTTAGAATTCTCAGCGAGAGAACTTTTTGGTCTCAGTAAACTACAAACCCCAGATCTCCACAGGATTTTGAAAGTGGAATAATAGCACCATAACAATGTAGTGCAGAAATGGCCTATGTTTTATTAGTGGGCAGCAGAGAGGCAGCTAGTTAGAGCTTCCTGCTTTATTGTTTTCCTTGTTGCTTCCTTGTTTCATCAACTGATATTCTTGAGATTGATTTCCTCCTACGAGTCTTCCTCTCTCTCTCTCTCTCTCTCTTTCTTACATCACAATATAGCAGAGATGGTAGATGTCATATTTTTCTCTTTTTCTTATTTGCCTTCAAGCTGATTCTACCTTCTGGTGACTCAGTCATGGGATTTTCTCGGCAAGATTGAATTGAATAGGAAGAGGTTTGCTGTTGTCTTCCTCTAAAGCCAAGAGAATATGACATAGACCCTTTTCACATGGCGTTTTGGAAGCGAGAGGGCCCCTTGAGCGTCACGTAAATGTAAGGAGCGGTCTGCATGATGCACTCACATTTATGTGACGATCAAGGGCCGGATACAGAGTGTGCATAAATCTTTTCATTTTCGGCTTGAAGCTGAAAATGGTGCACCGTTGTACAATGCTCCTGGGCCCCGCAAGCACTCACCCTCCATGCAAAGCCTCCTGAGCCGCGTCGGTCGCACTTCCTGCCCCAGTGCACTGCGGAAGGAAGGAAGGGGCACGGGTGGGGTGCTCGTGTGACCAGGAAGGAGCTGCAGAGCTGAAGCAGAAGGCTTGCAAGAGCATTCCTGCTAAGCCTTCTGGTGCGAAAGCCCAACCCAGCAGCGCAAAAAGGTAACGTGTGAAAAGGGCCTTACTCAAGATCACCCATGGCTGAGTGGACATTCAAACCCTGGTCATACGTAGTCCTAGCGCGACACTTAAAACACTACACCATGCTGTCTCACAGTTATTATGGGAGTGAGGGAAGTTTGATATTTTTCTTCCTAAGAAGTATATCTTTCACTTTCCCCTCTACTGGATAGCTCTCATGATAATTCCAAACTTCTTCCGTGTAGTCTAACAAATAGAAATAAATCATGAGGGCATGGAGAATTCTCTAAGAGAAATATATAGATTTCCTTATTAAATTCACCATTCCCAGCATTCCTGAAAGAAAAAAAATGGCTATAACAGTCTGTGAATTAGATTGACCCAGTCATTCATTACACCGTTGTTGTTGTTGCTATGTGCTCTCAAGTCATTTCTGACTTATGGAGATGCTAAGGAGAACCTACCACATGGTTTTCTAGGGCTGAGAGTGTATGATACATCCATGGTTACCCAGTGGGTTTCCATGGCCAATCAGGGAATCAACCCCTGGTTTCCAGGTTTGCAGTCCACTGCTTAAGCCACTACACTACACTGGCTCTCTCATACCTATGAGTGGCATATATTTCTATGTTACTTTGTGGATGTTCTCATCTATGAGCCTTATCACACCATACCTTAATATTGTGTTGTTTCATTGGAATCCCACTATAGCCATTCCTGTGATGGTATCAAGTTATTAATGCTGTCTAGCACACCCTTTCGACATCTGCAAATGAGTAGCATTGCTTGCACTGTTCTTTCCTCTGCATTACAGCATCATTTCCAAGTTCTTTTCCCTACCCCACACCTCATGATTGGTCTGGGCAGAGATCTCTTTGGGAGTAAGGAGGGAGGGACAACCTGGGAATGCCAACACCATGCCCGCTGCTGGATCATCTACGAAAGGAAATGCTATGAGGAAACAACACTCCCACAGCTAATAGGATTGTTGTGGGAAAAGGGGTCATTAATAGATTGTTTACAGCATGAAAACTGGCACATTTCAAAGAGATTGCAATGCAATAGCTGCAAGTGAGCAATGACATAGTGTGATAGGACTGATCCTCAACCAGGAATAACACATGGCTCTGATGGTATGGCACCTTGGTGTGATAAGGCCCTACATGTCCTTGTCTTGTCTGGTAGGGCAACCAGATAAGTCAAAACAGAATATGTTGCTAAGTTGTTGTTATTGTTGCTGGTGCTGCTATTTCCTCATGAAAAACCTGTTTGAGGCCAACTTCTGCTGCAATCAACAGCCTGTCTTTTTTAGTGGCTTCATAGAGAACTGTAATCTGTGACAGAAGTTTGAATTAATTTCCTCAAGTATGTGGCCATGCTTAACAGCCCAGGCAACTCACAATCTTTTTCTGGTTTGGAGCCAAGATTTACATAATTATGTCTAATTTGAGCTGTCAAGGCTGACACCTTTACCAAGAATCTGCTTCTGAGTACCCATTTACCCTGATAATAACATCGCCCTTCAGCTCTAGTTTTTTTAAAGCACTTGTGTAACCCTGCTTTCACCACTATGGTGGTGAAAGTCGTGCAACTTATTTATTGTTTGTTTATTAAAAGTGTTCTGTGTTGCCCCATATCATAAATTCTCAGAGCAGTGTGTAGTAAAATGAGTATAACCATTAATACAAAACAGTAGGAAATGGTTTAGAAAAGGAGTCTATTAAACAGTTGGACAAGTTCAAACAAAGCAGTTAAAACAGCTTAAAACAACAGAAATTCATCATGAATACACAGATTTGGGTTAATTCATCAAAGGCTTTAGTAAAAAGTCCTGTTTTGACTTGGCACTGGAATGATGATGATGGTGATGATGATGATGATGATGGTGATGGCTTAAATCCTGTTGTTAGTCCTGACTGGAGCAAACCTATTGAATCAGTGGGCATTGCGCACATGTTGACTCACTATTCAACACTTGATTGAATCAGTCTACTTTAACTGGGGCTAGCCAACTATATTTACGATATACTATATACAGTATATAATATAGTTTAAACTATATTTGTTTATATCCTACCTTTACCCCAGTTTAGAACACAAGGTGGCTTACAGCAGTCAAAACAAACATAGCTAAAAACTCACAGCACATAAAAATTAAAAAGCAATGAAGCCATCATAAAATTTGAAACCAGTTTCAAACAGGATTTTGTATGAGCAGAAGTGGAAAAATCATACAATACCATCTCAAGAGAACTGGTTGATGAGACTGCTGGACATGGCTGAGATGGACTTTACTTTAATCAGGAATTAATGGGAGAAAATTATATTTTTTTAAGAAAAACCGGGAGGAGACATAAAACACTAGCTTTTGTATAATAAGATTAGAATTTTTATTGTAGAACTTTACATTGTAATTATAAGAATGTAACATAACATTTAAAGTAAGAAGTAGAATGGTAATTTTATTAGTAAAATGTAGTTAAAATTTCATATAATTATAACACTCGATGTCAAAGAGGATCACTTAGGTATGTATATGTATATTGATAGAACTTAAAGGAAGTATAATAACTTTTTATTAATTCCTATTTTCTAAAGAGTTGGAAGTCAAATGTGTGACCCCTTTGTTAATTCATGAGTTGTGGAATTTGTGTGTCAGTTTAGTTAATTGTTAGTTGTTTAGTTTAGTTAGTAGAGATGTTCCTGTATTGGTGTGTTTATTTGCTTATATGTTGTTTTAGATTAGTAAAATGTGTTTTAGTCAAGATATTTTTTAAAAAGATAAATTTGAAACCAGTTAAAACAAATGGAAATACCAAGTCCAGGTTTTGGTTCTAATCAGGCCTCTAAAGGGAGGGTTGTTCCACAACTGGAGTGCTACAGCAAAGAACTTCTCTCACATCCTCCCACAATTTATTACTCCTACTGACAAGACCCAGAGGAGGTTTTCTCCATCAGACCTCTGTCTTTGGGCAAGATATATAGGGAGAGGTTGTTACTTCGAGGGAGAAACCCTATCCCAGGGTCTATAATTGTAATATTAAAATATAGCTCTGTGTACCAGAGAGGTCCCCCGAAAGGGCACATAGGCAGGCACGGTTGAAAGACCAAAAACCAGGACAGGCCAGTAAAATCCCTGTCACGTAGCCCCAGGAAACCTCAAGATGTGTAAAACCACAATAAACAAAGGGTCCTCAGCCCCAAGATGCTGACTTGAAAGGATTAGTGTGTGTGCCTCAGGTTAAGCAAATATCCCATCAGGCAGGGACCAGAAATCACACCACAACACCTCCAAAAATCCAGAGACTTTGGCAACACCTAATAATCCCATCACGTGAAGGAAATTACCAATGTGGGGCTTCGTGCCCACTGCAACACCCATTGTTCTCTCCAGGAAAGGATTAATCCTCCAGGTATTTTTTTCCCTATAAATAGTCCCAGGTTTTGAGTGGTTCTTTGGGATCACTCCCAGTCATCCCAGCAGACCATTTCTCCATCCATTGAGTGATCCACTCAGCCCTCTCCATGCTGAGCCCCACTTCTCCACTGCTTTCCCGGACCCTGGACTTCAGGAAAAGGTGCAGTATTACCCCAACTACACCCCTTCAATACTCCCCTGTCCAATTTCCTCTCTTTTGCTTCTTAATAGTTCTTGGGTGCGTATGTGAGTGATTGCGTTGCTATGTGAGATTTTCATTCAATAAAATCATTTATTGGACATTTTTGTTTGGTTTTTTGGCTTGGCCTGACCCCGTAAAAACTGGGTAAAAAGACTCCGCTAGGTTACCTTGCCTCTTGCATTGCTATAGCTTGTGCTCTGGCTAGTTTCCATTCCCCATCACGTGGAGCACAGTGAGGTGTCCCCTGAGGGACCCCCGAAATTAGGGTAACAGATCCTCCTTCCACGAGCAATATCTCAAAGTAGTTTAGGGCTTGGCGTATTATCATTGGCACCTTGCATTCAAGTCAGAAGCCTATTGGGAAGTGACTTAGGTTCCTCATGCTGTTGAGGAATCACTGAGGAGTGCCTCTAAATAGAATGAAGCTCTTCCAGCCCAACATCCAATAAACAACTTAATGAGATATTTGTACAACAAAGAAAGGAAGGAAGATAAGACCAGAACTATGGTTATTGAGCATTTATTTAAGTGGGACCATTCAAATGAATTAACACTTTATAGAAACATACTCAAACCTAATCCACTCTGGAGTATAGTCTGAATTTTGAATGTTAAAATGTATAGGTGATAACTTCTAATATAAAAGCTGGGCTTGGAAAGTGAGTCTTTTGGACTACACTGCCTAGAATCCCTGGCCATTGGCCATGCCGATGATGATGTGAGAAAGCTATAATCTAGAAAAGTAACTTTCATGAGCTGTAAAAGTGACATGATCCACAAGGATCTCTGGCTGCACACTGAGGTTCAGAGGTAGCTGTTGAACCTTAGCTGTTAAGACTTCGTAGATGCTTTGCGCAGGCCCCACACTGGGCAGGATGAGATGGCTGCTTTGTGAATCAAAGTTGGGGCATCCTGAAACAGCAGCAAATGACTAGTCATTTACTCTGTGATTATTGCATTTTTACTGGCAGTGGGGAGAAACTTTTGTGGCACTTACTACTTCATATGCCAAAATAGATGGGCTGGTTCTCTTGTTTTGTTTGTTCTTAAGGTAATGTGTATTAAGTTTGCCACTTTATTTCGGACAGCAAAATTTCTTGGCCCAGTTAGGCAACAAGGGTATTATTATTAAGAGTATTAAGAGGAGGAGAAGGAGTGATGGTAGTCATAGTAATGCCTGTAATAGAGGTGTGGCTGGTGAGGAAAAAAATAACAAACTGTATAATTTAGTGTCAGCTGGTGGCTGCCAGGGCAGTGAGGCAGGAGATCTGCTTCAGGTGTGAGTCCAAACGTTAAAGATCTACCCAAGGTAATAAAGTCTGGTACTAAGATAGGTTCAACACTTTGGATAGCTCTGTTAAACTTCAGACTGAAACCTGGAGTAAGTTTACCACCCAACTGACATTGGACTTACCAGCCACCACTGGTACCAATAATGGTAGTAGTAAGCCTTACCTGACCATGATTTAATATTTGGATATAGCTTAGGTAAATAATAATTGTATATACATCTATTCTGGGGAAGAGTTAAGGCATGCACTTAAGTTTTTCATTGGAATAAGTAGAATTTCATTGACAAGTGTTTAATTCAGGTTGGACAACACTGTTGTTGTTGTCGGGTGCCTTCAAGTCATTTCTGACTTATGGTAACCCTAAGATGAATCTATTAAGGGGGTTTTCTGGAGCTGAGAGTATGTGATGCCCAGTAGGTTGCCATAGTAGAATGAGGAATCGAACTCTGGTCTCCAGGGTCATAGTCAAACACTCAAACCACTACAACATGCTGGCTCTCATATAATATTTGTAATAATATGTATATTAGTAGATGGAGTCCATAAAAAGGAATACAATTCAGGCATAAGGAAACCCATTAATAACCCAGAGACTTCTACGAAGAGTCGACCACCATCCTCATTGCACTTGACAGGGATTCGCAGGTTCTGACCCCAGGATTCCATAGGATTAGGCATGGGACGAATCCAGAATTTTCCGAATCTGAATCCTCATCGGAATCTCTGGAAGGTTCTGGGAATTCACGAATCTCCCAAATCTCGAATCTTTCAAATCCTTTTTTAAAAGAGAGTTTAAAAAGCAAGGGAAAGAAGGATAATCTTGGGCAAGAGACACTCTCTCAGCCTTAGCAAAAGCCTAGGCAAAGGCAAATCTCCCTCTGAAGAAATCTGGCCAAGACAATTGTCCTAGTTTTGGCTCAGGATCTCCCCAGATTGAAAATGACATGAAGGCCCTTTCTACACAGGCAGGAAAATGTGGATTAATCCCACATTTTCCTGCCTCTGTAAACAGGGCCACATACCACAGTAGAGAGATAATCCAGGACAAAACTGGCTTCTCTTTGCATAGCCCCTTCTGGCATCCTGGGGTTTGTAGTCTGATGATGCACCAGTACACTTTGTCAGAGAAGGCTGTGACACCTTGTAAAACTCCAAACCCCAGAATTGTGCCTGAAAGAGGTTTGCAAGGGAGCTACGCAAAGGAATGTTTCAGCTGTCCTTGAAATCTCAAGCCTGTAGCTTCCAATCAAGTACTGAACTTAGGCCCTTTCTGCAACTTACCTGTTCTCGGTGCTGGAGCACAGGGATCGCGCGAGCAGCCTCTTGCGAGAGGCTGTTGCGTCCCTGCTGCTTCAGCACCGCAGCTGCTTGCTGGTCATGCGAGCGCCGCTCCCTGCCCCTTCCTACCGCAGCGCAGCCTGGGAGTTGAAGGCTAGCGCTGAGGCAGGAAGCGTGACCGGCGCGGCTCAGGAGGCTGCGCACGGCAGGTAAGTGCGCTCCACGTCCCTAAGCATTGCGCGACCGCGCGGCATTTTCAGCTTGAAGCCGAAAATAAGAAAATCCGCTAGCGGTTCGCGTCACGCTCTTGAGCCTCGTGTAAATGTGAGTGTGTCATGCAGACCACTCCTCACGTTTATGCGACGCTCAAGGGGCCCTTTCACTTAAGAAACACCGTGTGAAAAGGGCCTTAAATATGAAATGTTCAATTTAAATATCTTAGAATACTAGCCCAGATGTAATTTGTGAAATTGTTAGCAAAGGCCGTTATTACTCCAAGGGAAAACCTCACCTACTTACTATCCTCCTTTGTATATATGGTCTCCCTGGTTTTCAGGCATCCCCATCTCCAACAATCTATTTAGTTGGCAGATTCGAAAGATTTGGTTTGCTTATTTTGGCACAGGGATTCGGATTCGGAACCTTGAATCCTTACCCAGGATTCGAGGATTCCGTTGGCCCATCCCTACATAGGATATTGAAAGTGGAATAATAGCACTATAACAGCGTAGTGTGGAAATGTCCTGAATCTCTTTTTTGGAGGCATAAAGTAATAGCCATAACAGCCACAGCAGTAAGAATAAAATGAATGTATTCATGCCCTTCGGAAATAGCCAGGCTATTGATAATTTAGGTAATATAAGAAATATCTGATTGTTCTGCCTTTCCTTTAAATGCGTTAAACAAGGCTGGGGATCTACAGAGCTTCCCTAACTTAATGTAAGACCTTGGACATGTCTGCTATGATTTTCTTCTCCCCACCCCTTTTCTTTGTGTGGGCCTCTGTCCATCCAAACACTCACTATATGGAACATGGAAGAGTTTCTTGTCTTGAACTGCAACTGTAACTGTTTACCAGCTGTACCAAGTTAGTTGCCTGTTGATGGACTTGCATCACAAGTTATTCCTCTTCTGAACTTATTCATATATCCCCCAATTGTCCCCATTTAGCAGGGAACAGTCCCAATTAACCCTTTGTCATCCCACTTTCCTGTTGATTTTTAAATGTCCTAGTCCTTTTGTTCTCCTCCCATTTACCTCCTCCCATTTACCTTGCTGCTGCAAACTGAGTCCAAAGTGCAGAAATAGTTTTAACTCAGGCCATTTCCGCACGGGCTTAAAGAAACGATGCAGAGCGTCCTTCAAGGAGGACGTCTGCACCTGGGAGCGGACTGGGTCAGACCTACTTAGTGTAGTTCTGCACCTCAGCTCGCTCCGGAACCACCCGAAGTGGTCATCCAGTGTGCTTTTGAAAGACTGCTTGAAACAGGTCTTTCAAAAGCACGGAGCGCGCCACTCCGTGCCTGCGCTCTGGTGCAGATTTGCAGGCTCGCACCAGTGCGAGCCTGCAATCTGCCGGGGGCGGGCTTTAGGCTGGTGAGCTTCAGCGGTTGGTGGAGAGCCTCGACCAACCTGAAACCGCCATTTTTGTCCCCGGAGCAGTGCGGAGTGGCAGCCACGCACTGCTCCGGACCAGTCTGGACCCAAGCGTGGAGGCAAGAAGTCCGGTAAGCACCGGCACAGGGCGATTCCCTCGCCCCATGTGGAAATGGCCTCAGCTTGGGAAAAGGGGGTGAGATGTGAGGAAAGGGCAAATTCTCACCTTTTCCTGTACACTCAGGCAAAAGCAAACAATTGCAGCCTCACTAGCTTTTGTGTTCTTTCTCTTCATAACATTTGCCGTCTTGACCACAATCTTGACAAGTTGCAAGGCCACAAGTGTCCTAGTTTTCATATGTGAAATGTTGGAAGGCATGTATTCATCAACTTTCTGAATCACTGCGTTTGCACAAACAGAACTATTTCAGTCATAGAATTCCATTTTCTTGAAGCTTCCTTGAGCTTTGTAACAAAAACAATCACTTTCAGCATGTGAAACTGTGACAGAACTGTGAACCCCTTCCCCTTTATGGCAATAGGGCCAGCTTCTATGATATGCACTAAATTTTTCTGTAAATTGGGACTCTGCAGCCTTGAGAGCCAGCATTATGAAAGTGGTGAATCCATATCAGAAAAAGAATTAATGCATAATTCAAAACAAAACAAAGCTATAACTAAAACAGTTAGGGACACATTCACTGAGCAATGAATATTTCACATTGAATTCTAACAGCAGGGACAGAAATTTGGGATTTTATCCCTGAAAGTTGGATGGCAATGGACAAATCATTGTCCATTTTTGTTTTCCAAACAAAAGGAAAAGATTTAATGGTCTTGCATCAGAGTTTGCAGGGCATAAGTCAAATAAATGCTAATCACTCCAATTTGTGCTGGAGGGGTTGAGTGAGAAATTGGCTCCCACTTTCATATGTGGTGGGAATGCAAAAGTGTATTGAAATTTTGGCGGCTAGTTTTTACAGAGATAAAGGAAATAACTAATCAAAACTGAAAGTTAAATCCTAACTTAATTTGATAAGGAACAAAGTAAGTAGCCAACAAGAGAATTAATTTCTATTTTATTAACTGAAGCAAGGCTAAGGATAACTAAGAATTGGAAAATAAAGCAGTACTCTCATTTAAATGACTGGTACAAAGAAGTATGGGATGTAGCTATCAATGATAAACTGACTTGTAATATTACAGTAAAGAAGGGGGAGTTAAAAAGAGATATTTTTATGGATATTTGGGGTGAATTTATTGATTATGTTATTAAGGGGAAAGGAAGTAAACCAACAGAAGAATCATTACAATTTTGGAAGGAGAATGGAACGACATGAAGGGAAAGGAAGTGGTTATATCTCTAATGGTCCCAGTGGAGGGGTAGCACTTATGATTTAATTATAGAGTAGATTGTAGAGTTTCAAGAATTTATGGCTATAAGGAGTTTGTAAGTCTATGTTCATTATGTATTATGTATTGTGTTGTGTATTATGTAAGTTTAACATAGGTAGGTAGGTAGATAGATAGATAGACAGATAGACAGACAGACAGATAGATACATAGAGCTATTCTTGTATTCTCATGTATGTCCCATTTTCATAGCCTTGGCATTTCTGTCTGTAAACTAAGGCCCTTTCCACACCAGGCTATTACAACGGCGCAGAGCGACCTGTGATGGAAGTCTTCTGCACCATGGAGTGGACTGGGTCAGACTACTTTTCGTAGTTCCGCACCTCAGTCTGCCCCGGAGCGACCGGAACTGGTCGCGCAGTGTTCTTTTTAAAAACCTCTTTTAAGAGGTTTTTCAAAAGCACGGAGCGCCCAACTCCGTGTTGCTCCATTGCCGCGCTCCGGTGTAGATTTGCAGGCGCGCACTAGTGCGTGCCTGCAGATCTGCTGGGGTGGGCTTTAGGCTGGTGAGCTTCTCCGGTTGGTGGAAAGTCTCCACCAACCAGAAGCTGCCATTTTGGACGCCGGAGCAGTGCGGAGAGACGAGCTTGCGCTACTCCTCGTCCCGACGGACTCGATCGGACAGAGAAGAAATCCGGTGAGTCCTGTTTCTGCCCGATTCACAACCCACGTGTGGAAAGGGCCTAAGAAGCAATGTCTAGATTTGGCTTTACATAGTACAATGTACTTATTGTTTTACATCCTACTGTGTGTAGTTTGCACAGCTTTATTCACTGTTATAATAAAAGGAATAATAACTTCTTTTAAAAAAAAAAGAGTTTGCAGGGTATAAAGCAGCTTCCAGGTCCCAGACATGCTGCCACATCTATTCACTGACGGAACAGAAAACAGCATCTATTTGTAGTTCTGAAACTGGAGGAAGAAAAATGAAGTTGCTCTTCTGGATTTCGAGTTCTCTAACTGAGATGAGCACTGCCCGACCATCTTCCCCCTTCCTCCTAGAACTCCTAGTATTATGTCAAAGAAGCTACGTTTTTCTTCTTTGATATAATCCAAGGATAAATTCACTACCTGTTTATGTAATGCCCAATCCCACGGCAGGCAGCTTTGAAACTTCTAATAAACTGCCATGATGGTTTACTTTCTAGGAGGAAGGGGGCAAGATGGTTGGACAGTGCCCATCTCAGTTGCAAAACCCCAGAGTTACTCATTCGGGTCACCAACAGGATACTGTCATCATTTCTATTACTCTTTGATAATATAATTTTCCCTTTTCTTTGAGAGGTTTTAATAAGGACCGAGCCTATAGTTAGGCAAAGTGAGGGAACTGCCTCAGGTAGCAGAGTTGGGAGGAACAGCAACTTTCCAACTGATCCACTCAAGTTTTTCTACCACCTCTTTCCCTTAGTTGGTAGAGTGGCTTGTGCCACATAACCCACCTTTCAACCCTAGTTTTGATGTTTCATTTTTCTCTCTTCCAACTGCATTACATTTGGATTTTAGGACTGTTTGTAGACCGCTTTTAGGAGCTTCTAAAGAGTACGTTAATCTGTTTTAAAACTGTTTCCATCTTTGTGTTGTTTTTATTGTTTTTATTTCTTAGCCCCCCTCAGTCAGTTTCCAAAAGCCTGATAGCATAAAAATGTCTAGGGAGGGAGTTCCAAAGAGTGGCAGCAGCCACTAACTAAGTAAGTGATATGGGGTTCCAGTGGTTATGTTCCTAGGTGTGTGTGTGTGTGTGGGGGTTCCCCAAAAACTGTGTGCATTTACAAAAACACCTTGGGCTTCATATTGGGAGAAAAGGAGAGAAGAAATTAAATAAGTAAATAAAAACTATTCTTCAGAATAATAATAATAATAATAATAATAATAATAATTATTATTATTATTATTATTATTATTATTATTATTATTATTATTATTATTATTCTGGCACTCATGATTTTCTTCTGATGCTGGGAACCAAAAAAGCAAGTTTGGGCTTTCATTAAAAGCCTCAAAGACCACAAACTGGATACACTTATATCATCTCTTGAGTAACACAAATTCTTTTCCCATCCTTGCAGAAGACTAAAACTTAGAAAAGTTCCATTTTTGGACTACATGGCCCACAGTCCCTCAGCCAGCATAGTCACTAGCATAATCACTAAAATGACACGGGGGTTGAATTACAACTCCTAGAATCCCCCAACTGGCATGCAAGTGGTGATCCTGGCTGGGGGGAATTCTGACAAGCATTCCCAGAAAGTGACTTTTTTCAAGCCCTGGGAAAGGTGGATGGAAATATTCAGACCCCGATTATTTTTCTCACCCATACGATACTGTCTTTAAGGCAACAGGTTTCATCTGGGTCACATGCGGTCATATTTGTAACTTTCTAAATTATCCCCCCCCCTCCAAAAAAAGTGAGGATACAATATGTCATTCTCCAGCATTCAGATCATTGTCCTTGTCTCCCCATCTCCCTATGCATTTTTATTTTTTTGAGCAAAGTTAATGAAAATTATGTCTCGTGGCATAAGGCAGGCAGTTGGAGTCATAAAGTGTAGCACTGAAGCACTCTTGTTCTGAAGAGATGAGAGTTTAATTTGCCACTGATGTGCTTACAAAATGAGAAGTCTGTCAAAGCGCTTTTTTGGAGAGCCTTTATAAATGAATAAGCAGTTTATTGGACAGGCACTAAACAAAAATTGTCCTTGAACCTGAAAAAATCAGGAGTCACATGCCCAGTCTATCCCTAACATCAGGTAAGGAAATTGGTGGTCTTGGTGGATATCATTCAGTTCATTCACTTGATTGTGGCAGTTTGGGGACAAATACAGGATGGGGGACATGTGGCTGGATAAAAGTACATGTGAAAGAGATTTAGGAGTCTTGGGGGAGCACAAACTGAACATGAGTCAGCAGTGTGACTTGGCAGCCAAGAAAGCCAACGCCATTCTTGATTGTATCAACCAAGTGTACACCAAGTGTATGGTATCTAGATCAAGGGAAGTGATAGTACCACTCTCTTCTGCTTTGGTTAGACCTCATCTCATACTGTGTCCACTTCTCGGCACCTCATTTCAAGAAGGGTATTGACAAGCTGGAACATGTCCAAAGGAGGCCAACCAAAATGGTGAAGAGTCTGGAAGCCATGCCCTATGAGGAACAGCTTAGGGAGCGGGGTATGTTTAGTCTGCAGAAGAGAAGGTTAAGAGAGGACATGACAGCCATGTTTAAAAATTTGAAGGGATGTCATGCCAAGGAGAGAGCAGGCTTGTTTTCCGTTGCTCCAGAGACTAGGACAAGGAGCAATGGATACAAACTACAGGAAAAGAGATTCCACCTGAACCTCAGGAAGAACTTTCTGATGGTCAGAGCTGTTCAGCAGTGGAATATGCTGCCTCAGAGTATGGCAGAGTCTCCTTCTTTGGAGTTTTTAAGCAGAGGCTGGGTGGCCATCTGTTGGGAATGCTTTGATGTAGGTTCCTGCATAGCAGGGGTTTGGACTCGATGGCCCCTATGGTCTCTTCCAACTCTATGATTCTGTGTTCTGGGCCTTGGTCCAAACTTTACAAGACCTATCCACAGTTGCTAAACCATAGACCTTAAATATGCTCTGCATGCTAGATAGTTCCTGTAATGGTCATATCTAAAACCCAGTATGTTATTGTGGTTTGACTGTCAGCCAAGGGGTCTGAGAGACTGAGGTTGGACTCTCTCCTTAGCCATGGAAACTCACTGGGTGGCTTTGGGCAAGTCACACTTTCTCAACTCAAGAAGAAGACAGTAGTAGCAAACCTGCTGTGAATAAGCCTTGCAAAGAAAACCCCATGATAGGTTCTCCTTTAGATCATTACCACTACACCAGGTTCAACTCTCTAGTTGTAAAATTAGCCGAAATATGGCTGATGTCTAAAGCTTTTGTGGGAGGAAGTAGGGCATTGTGAGAAGCAAAAGGAACCAAGCTATCATGTTTTCATGGCATTTAGGGTGTACTTTTGGTGGGTCTCTGGGGATCTCAGGGATCTTTTGAGAGGCTCCAGAAGCCACCAAACAAGGTCCCAGCTGCTATATGCAGCCTGCAGGCTATGCTTTTCCCACCTTAAATGCATACCCATAGATTTTTGAGCAGGCAAATTGAGGCTGTAGGAAAAGAGGGAGACTACACTACAGGTAAATTGATACAATCAAGGAATCCATTGCCCTTACCCCATTCATTGGGTCACTATCCATCAAAATCAACCTGATGGCAAATAACAAAAAATGGCAGACATACCTCCCTGCCATCATTGCAGTAGAGGAGCCCTCTGGCCCATCCTAGCACTATTCAGACAGCCAAAGTGCAAATTAGGATTCTTCCTCTAGTTGCCAGTGGACAATAAGCATAGTTTGAACATCGTCAATGAGAGCCCGAGGCCTAAATGACGAGTAGATGTTGTGGCACTTTAAATGAAGGAAATGGTTGCTCTTGGTTGTTATCTGCTAGACCCACTGAAACGAATGGGTTGTTGACGGATTTCCAACTGATTTCAATGGATTTACTCCAGGTACAATTAAATCTGGAACAACCCTATACTTCCATTCATTTCTATGCACCCCTGTGGGAAATCCATTTCCTAGAAAAACCAACCCCTTTAATATGCCTAATTTAAATCTTGATCTCTTGGGGGCAGAGATCAAGAAAACTGGATACAAATTTAGAAACATCAGAAAAAAATTACAAGAAAAATATGAAATTGCATATATAGTTATCTCTCTCTCTCACACACACACACACGCACACATACACACACATACATCAAGTTTCTACAATGTTATCTATATACGGTAGAATTCTATTTTTGGCTCTGCGACAACTTGGGTATATAATATGCTAACACCATGCTCAAATGACTATATAATGTTTCATTAAGGACTGTAAATACCCATCAAACTAATCACAAAATTGCTGTTTCAGTGGTTTTAGGGCTATTTAATCTTGGGTTATGATGACAAGGATGAATGACTTTATTATATTAACAGTTGCTATTGGCTGTAACACTGAGGAAAAAGGGTTTTTTTTCCTCCCTTCTATCCACCATCCTAAAAAATCCTCCTGTCCATTCCCACACCACTGCTGAGGAAGTGGTCAGTGTTGAATGGATGCAGGCAGCTATCTTATGAGTTTCACAGCAGAAGAAACAGTCCTATGACTTCCTTCCCATATTCACTGAATGGAGGATGCGGGGGGCAATGCCTGCTGACCCTTTATCTTCCTTTAGGGCCAATATGTGAGGTGGCCATACGCTTTATGTTAGCTATACTCACACAGGAATGTGATCCAAGTTTCCAGTTGCAGAGATGCTAGTGTTGAGAGGAATAATTAGCTAGCATGGGCCTCTCAGGAGCAATTAGTGGAACAGTGAACCCATTTCAAGTGTTAATCCACATTTTAAAGTCACTGTCTAGTATGTCAAACTTAGATGGTAGATAGGGGTCAACACCTGGTCTGAATCCTTTAAAATGAGAAAAAAAAACCCTAGAGCGAACTCAATGGTCCACTGACACAAGTGCCACAAGCTACCATTGAGATGCCACTGATCTTACTGTAGAATATGTGCGGTACACATTGCTCCAATGCACATATAGGCCATTTCCACACGGGATAAATAAAATGGTGCAGTGCGTCCTCCACGGAGGACGTCTGCACCTTGGAGCAGACTGGGTCCGGACTACTTACCGTAGATCCTCACCTCAGTCCACTCTGGAACGACCCCAAATGGTCCTCCATTGTGTTTTTGAAAGACCTGATTTTTCAGGTCTTTCAAAATGCTGGCACCCGCCATTGCATGCCTGCTTTCCGATGCAGATTCACAGGCTCGCACCAATGCGAGCCTGCGATCTGCGGAGGGTGGGCTTTAGGCTGGTGAGCTTCAGCAGTTGGTCGAGACCCATGACCAACCGGAAGCCGCCATTTTGGACGCCGGAGCAGTGCGGATCTATGACCACGCATTGCTCCTCCTCACCCCAGCCCGGACTGGACTAACAGAAGATCCGGTGAGTAGCGTCAGGGAGCGATTCCCTCGCTGCGTGCAGAAATGGCCTTAGAATATTGCAGGGAAGTTTTCAAATGACACAGAACTCCTTTTCAGACAGAGAAGTTGAGCAACAACTCTCTCAGAACCGTTGTCTGTATTCTTGTACTTAAGATGATTATAGAGCAACTCAAGCCCTTTCCACACAATGTCGCTATACCACTTCTAGGACAGGATGGCAGCGGTTGGCAAATTGCGGTTCTGCATGACATTGAAATCATCCCATTGTCATCCTGTCGCAAAGCGTCGTACTCACGCAGTATTTGCAAAATGGAAAAAATCCATTTTACACCTCTAGTCACGCAGTGCTCTCACACTTACCATTGTGCAGAAGCCGTAGAAGCGCAATTGCAATGCTTCCTGCCCCAGCGCTGCAATGGCAAGTGCCCAGCTGTGCTGCAGAAGGAAGAGGCAGAGCCATTGTGCTTCCATTGTGCGGAAGAGCATTGCCATGCGGTAATGGCCTAAGATAGCATTTAGGCACAGAAAGAGAGAGAGAGAGAGAGAGATTTGGGGTAGCCATGTTGGCCATGCAGCAAAATACAGTAAAATCTAAAATCTAGAAACCAGTGGTATCTTTATTGGCCCAACTCCAAAACATAAAATAAATCATGCAAGCTTTCAAAGCTTCACTGGCTTCTTCATCAGGCAAAAAAAACCTCAGATAAAATATAGGCCTATGACTGTAACATCATCACTTTTCTTTTCCTGTGTGAGTTTTAAACATCTTTGCTAGATGAAGAAGCCAGTGAAGCTTTGGAAGCTTGCATGATGTATTTTATGCTGTGGAGTTGGCCCAATAAAGGTATTGCTGCTTTGCACGCACACACAGAGAGAGGGAGAGGGGGAGAGAGAGAGAGAGAGAGAGAGAGAGAGAGAGGAGAATGGGTTCCATATTATGAGATCTTCCCTCTGTACAATAGACTCCTCTTAGCTTACAGTAAAAGAGTGGCAGAAATTGTCATATATGTGAGGGTAAGGGCAAAGCCAAAAGGATAAGACCTGATTCCACACAGGGATGCAAAGAATATCCAAAACTGATTAACAAAACAGGTTTCTTAAGTACTGGGACATTCTGATGAGGAGAATTCCTAGATGTGTGTGAATCTTCACAATTTAAGACCAAGGCCCTTTTTTCATGGCATTTTCCATGCGAAAGGGCGCTTGGAGCATCACTCCATTGTGAGGAGCGATCTGCACGACACACAATCGCACGATGCTCCAGGGGCCGGAAGGCGCCGATCGTGCACCTTTTCATTTCCGGCTAGAAGACGAAAATGGTGCGTGATTGCGCATTGCTCCAGGGCCCCATGTGCACTTACCTGGTGTGCGGAGCCTCCGGAGCTGCACCGGTTGCAATTCCTGCTCCAGCGCAGCCTGGGAAGGTCCCAGCCTGCACTGTGGAAGGAAGAGGTGGGACTCTCACGCAAGCAGGCAGCTCGTGCAGAGCCAAAGGACCCTGGATGCGAGAGCCTCTCTCCAGAAGCTGCTCACGCGATCCCCGCACCCCAGTGCCAGAAGAAGGTAAGCTGCGGAAAGGGCCTTACTCCGTCTTAAAAATGCACATGCTTTCTTTATCCAGAAAATGGCATTTTCTGCACAAGAAACAAGAATATAACATAACAATGCTGTTTTTTCTGAGCAGGAAATTCATTTCCTATGCCAAAGAATGTGCCTTTTTTGCTCAGAACAGTTGCTTAATGGTGTCTACTTATTAAAAAATGTGCCATCATGAGGACTGAGGAGAAAAATGGTAAAAATATTCACTTTTGCCTGCAAGAATGAAGTTCACAAAGATTTATATCTCCCTCATGCCATTGTTAATGGACTGGTGAAAAGCCTGAATAGGGCTTACCTTTTGCCTGAAAAGCATACAGCCACGTGATGAGAAAATGTAGATGAAGCTATTGTAACTGGAGTGCATCCTTCTGACAGAAAAAAAAAAAAGAGGTGGCAAAAAGAAAATTACACCCACCCAGGAACTGGGGCCACAACAGGACACAAGGCAAGGCGGGGGGGGGGTCAACAGAAGTAGCTTTTAACCCAGCGTCCTTTTTTCAGCAGCCATACATAGGTAAGGAAGGTTGTCTTCTTGTTCCCCAGTTCATGACCACTGTTAGAAGAGCCAAGACTGGGGTAGAAAGAAACTAAGGGGCTTTCCGTACTACACTGTTATGGTGCTATTATTCCACTTTCAACCTCCTATGGAATCCTGGGGTTTGCAGTTGAGGGAGGGGCATTTAAACCTCAGAATTCCACAGGATGTTGAAAGTGGAATAATTACACCATAACAGTGTAGTACAGAAAGGCCCCAAGAAGAGATTGAGGCAGCCAGAATATTGCATTGCACTGCCTATGCGGCAGCAAAGGGACTCATTGGGTGAGGGACTTAGTTGCTCAGCAGTCAGTGACTGCCTTCAAGACCCCAGCTTTGGAATCTGCAGCATCAAAATCTTGGCATTCCATAGGTACCAAATCTAGGGCAACTCCAAACAGCAGGGAAATCCAGAAGGGATAAACTACCACCAGCAGGTCTTTAGGCCCTCTGGGGTTTTAATCTATCCTGAAGCCAGCATGGTTTAATTGATTTAGGAATCAAGCTGTTAAGACACAGTTATTAAAGATGTGAGGCTGACAGATACCATCACTGGTTTTCCTGTTCTAAGATACAAACTTTTGCAAATTGACTTGGGAAAGAAAAAAAAAACCCTCTCATTGAATCAAGTCAAACTTGCGACACAGTAATGCTTCATAAGATCTGGCTGCAAATCCATTAGGACTATTACCTTACAAGCTCCTACACAGGTTTACGGGTGAGGGGAGGGAAGACTAAACACTCAAAGACCTATATCTCTTATGACAGATGCTATTTTGCTCCTCTGAAAATTTAGTTCCTCATTCCTCTAGGCTAACTCTTTTATTTCCATCATAACTCACTGCAAGAGAAGAGGTCAGCAGTTTCCTCTCCAAGCTGGAAACCAAGTGACTGAACAGCCAGGGAAGATTGCCGGCAAGTCGATGCAGCTGAACGCTGAAGCTGTAAGGCTTGACAATTTTATGCTTACCCACAGAAAGTGAGCATCACCTGAACGCAGTTTCATAGCAGCCACTGGAATGACAGTTGTCCTCTTTGATAAAATAAAATAAAACAACTCAGCAACTTAAGACTCTAATGCTGAAATCCTAACATGTACACCAGGGGTGTGCAGAAAGTAGATCTGTATCTACTAGGAGATTTCTGGGTATTTTGCAGTAAAACAGGAAGGGTTTCTAATTTTTTTTAACAATAGATATAACAGAATTATTTACTTGCCAAAATATATTACTGAAATAAACAGGTGAACAACTCAGTCAAGGAAGCCACAGCCCTGAATTTGCAAGACTCAAGATGGTCTACTAATATACCAGGACCTCCTGGAAGTCTCATTCATAAGATCACCATCAATCAAAGCTGAGTGGATGATGCATAACAAGAACAATCATGTGTAGATTCTGTAAGAGCCCTGGTGGCTCAGTGGTTGAATGTCAGTACTGCAGCCACAATGTTGTGAGTTTGATCCTGCTGGGCTCCAGGTTCATGCAGCCTTCCATCCTTCTGTCGATTGGTAAAATGAACACCAAGCTTGTTGGGGGCAGTTAGTCAAAAAAAAAAAAAAGTAAACCGCTTAGGGAGTGCTTTGCACTGATAAGCAGTATAGAAATGTAACTGCTATTGCTGTTGCTATATTGTTGTGTGGAGGGACTGTGAGCTCCATTCAGTTCTGCTAGTCAAAAGCAAACATAGAGTCTCAAAGTTATGCCTCTGATAGATTTGGAAGTGCTACCAAAAGCACCACAAAAAAATACACCCTGTGCTGGCTGGTGAAAATGGACATTGTAGTCCAACACATCTGAAACTTATCAGATTGAGGAATCATAAGGCCTTTCCACCCTATTCTGTTATAGTGCTATTATTCCACTTTCAAAATCCTGTGGAATTCTGGGGACTGCAGTTTACTGAAGCCAAAGAGCACTCTGGCTGAGAATTCTAAAAGTTCCTGTCTTAACTGCAAACCCCAGGATTCCTTAGAATGTTGAAAGTGGAAAGATAGCGCTATAACAGTGTAATGAAGAAAGGCCCTTAGTTGGCTGAACTCAGTTGGGCTTACTTCTAAGCAGAAATGCCTAGGATTGCAGTATAAGGCTGCCTTCCCAAACATAGATGCTGAGCCAAGGAAAGGTTTTTTTTGTTTAGTTTTGTTTAGTTTTGTATTACACATCTCAGAAGCTTCCAGTGGCCACACTGGTGGGGGAAGTTTGGGAGCTGCAGCCCAAAAAGGAATTTTACTTGCTATTGAATGAAACTTGCTGTCAACAGATCATAAGCTTTAAGATGAGCTCAGTGCCTACAGCTGAAATGAAGATACCTTTCCAGGATGTAAATGAGTCTGAACACAGGAAAGCACCAAAGATGTGCTCAAAAGCTGGATTTCAGACTCTCATCTTTTTTTCTTCAGCCTTGTACCTTAGGGCAGGGTTGAGAGATGTCCTCTAAAAACATTGTTGGAAGATGGCTTCTTGATTAGCCCGAATGGGATTATCGCTGTGGAGTTTCTTTGAGGCGAAGCTGAATAACAGTTTGAGGGTCAAACAAAGAAAAGTTAATGGCTCAGGACTGGTGGCAGATGTTTCTTTAATGGGTGTGTGACACTTTTATTTCTTTATCTGCGGAATTTATTGCCTGCCTTTTCACTACAAACAACACTCCAAGACAGCTAACAGCAATAAAATATTAGACAACACAGAAAATTAAAAGTGAAAGGCAAAAGCAAATACATAAATAAAAAGAAACGAACCTCAATTTTAAAAAAAGGAGAAGGAATTAACTATTAAAACCTACTTGAATAAACAAGACACCTTAAAAAGCCAGAAGTCTCTCTCTCTCTCTCTCTCTCTCTCTCTCTGTATATATATAAAAGCATTTTTGTTCACTAAAGGAAGGTCAAAAAGAGGGGATGAGCTTGGTCTCTTTTGGAAGGGAGTTCAACAGCTTGGATGCAGCCACAAAGAAGGCCCTTTCGTGTTCCATGAAATGTGCCTCTGATGGCGGCAGCATTAAGATGGGGGCCTCTGGGAAACACCTTCAAACTTTCAAGGGACTTGTTAGAGAGAATGAGGCTTTTTTAACAACTTGAACCAAGTCAAGTAAGACATGGTGTAATGGATGCAGGTTTGCCAGAAAGGACAATGACATTATCTTCCAGTCCCTTGGGCTTCCCTGTTCTTGTTTTTTCCTTGTCTGGTCTGTGTTTAGTGGCAATGCTCACAATAACTGGTAGTGCAGATTGGATGTAAATCCTCAGCTATGTCTTCTATTACCGTAAGAGGTGGGGGACTTTGAGGTTCACCTCCAACGCCAGCATCACTTTAGAATTTGGGGAATTATAGCTCAAAGGAGGCCAGCAAGAGGAGGGTAATGACAGGATCTTTTCACCTGTGTATACTAGTACTAACTATAGAGAGGACTCCGGCTAAAAGTTAAGCAGAGTATTTTATTTGGAATTAACAAACACAAAATAAATCAGACACTCTTCAGAACTATACAGGGCTATCAGAAAATAAGGCAAGAAAGGTTGAATAGAGAGAGATTGGGTGGAAAGGATGATAGTTACCAGTCCTGAAGCAGAAGGTCAAAGCGGAGTGGCTCAGACAGCACCTGAGCATAGCACGGAAGAAAAGGAGTCTGGGGCACCACATGCAGTGCAATTCACCCAACATGCTACAATTTGCTGGGGTATATATACCCTAATTCCTACCCTGAAGGAGGGTACATGGACAAAGCAGTAATTGCTTTCTCATAGAGTTGACAAAGGAGTCTGGAATGGGCTGATTGTCTTAACTCTAGGTGACAAAACATTGATGGGCGTCATGACCGTCTCTTTATGTCTGGGTGGGCAATAGTAGTAGTAGTAGTAGTAGTAGTAATAACAATAATAATATTGTTATTTCTTACTCGCCCCTCCTCAAAGCTTGAGATGGGGCACAACAAAGGTTAAAATACAATTAAAACCAGCATACCAATTAAAAACACATTAAAATTAAAACACAACAAAATTCACTACAAGCATAAAACCATACAAATAACATAATTAAAATCATAATTAAAATCCATCGTAGCTGGGTAGGCCTACCAGAAGAAATAAATCTTTAGCAGTTTTTTAAATTCAGACAGAGTGAATAGGGATGGTCTCCATAGATCACAGTAGGATCTCTGGTTGCTTGACCTGGGCAGTTTCTCCTTCTGTTGGTCTCGGGAGTGCTCGTAGCCTGAGGTCTTGAAAAGATTATCACAAACCCATCAGCATCAGGTTTTCCCACCTAATCCTCTTTGAACTTATGGCCTGACCATGTCTGAGGTTATCCTGATCTGGCAACATGCTTCCGACCAGTGTGCTTTCAAAAATGTTTTCCAGCCATAAATATATTCAGTTATGAAACTAGCACATCCTGCAGAGTGGGGGTGTAGGTTGTGGTAACACAATGCATTTATAACTAAGGAAGTGATGTAGTTACACATTTGTGGGTGGTATAAAATATAGGCCATACTTTTCTTGATACTTTATTTTTTGCACACCTCCCCCCGCTCTAGTTTCCACACAGAGACCAGGTTTCCCAAACAGGCAATTCATTTCCTGTGGTTACGTAAAGTATTCTCTTGTGCCTCAATTATGAATAAGCAATTAGGATCCACAGGCTTTTCAAAAGGAGGGGATAACAAAATTCTAGAATTGGTTTGATGATACGGGTCAACACATCTGTCTTCGTGTTTGGATTCCCCTTGGGCTTTGAGGACTTTTGTGATGAATGCTGGACTTCAAAATTTGCTGTTGTACCACTGATCATCTCAAGTAGTTTGAACCATGCTCAGAAAACAACTGATAAACCAGCCATTCTCAACTGTTTTTTTGGGCACCCCCCCCCCCAGGAGCTCTTCTCAGATTCCAGCCCCCCATCTCCTGTCAAACAGAAATGCAACACAAACAGATAGACAGAAAATCATCTATTACTGAATACCAAGAAAACTTGAACATGCCAACATACTGGGCCAAAAAAAAAAAAAAACTTTAAAAATCCTGTGAAACTAAACATCTACTGGACCTAATGCAATCACTGCAAGCTTAAGCAATGAGTTTACCAGGCAAATCAAATTCAAACAATGTGTTGGAAAGATACTATAAACAGGTGGGTAACTATTGACTCCAATTAACTTGCTGCTTGAGTATTTCATTGGTTCAGTTACCAGGACCTCCATAAACCCTTGAGGTTCCCCTTCCCACTGTTTTTAGTCCCAGACTGTGATAAACAGTAAGACTTTTATGGCATGGTCTGTATGCCTGGCCTCAGTCAACAGACTAGATACAAAATTCTAGAATAACTGGAATTTTTGAGTTTTTTTAAATATTCCATAATGAGTGAGGGTGGCCAATGGCTACATTTACTCTCTGCAACACCTCCTATATGCCATACTGTTGTACCTGGCATGACCAGATAGGAAATCATGTCACTTACTGTTCTAGGATTTAACTAAAATGCAGTCAGTTTTTTCACTGGAAACTAACAAACAAGCAAAAAAGGTAGTGGAGGGGCAAGGCTACCTAAACTGCCATGTTCCGTGGTGGGTTGGCTGAGATTTTTGGTGTGTTTGGGGCAGAAATTGAAACTGGAGTGTTTGGGGGGCCACAAAACAGAGTCTGGGAGCCATATGTAGTCTGGAGCTTGAACCTTCCCCTCTCTTGAACAGAGCACACTTCTACTCCATGTACAGAGCACAGTTGCCCCAAGAGGCATTAAAACATGTGCCATAGTGGTCAGATCTGACACCTTTAGGAACAGTGGGCATTGTTGGCTCACCAGCCTTAGCTATGGAAATATAGTCCTGGGCACCACAGATTCCAGTTTCTTGAAACAAAGAAAAAATAGTGTCTGAATGTTCAGTTAACAAAAGTTTCCATTTGGAAAAGGTGACATTCCCTCCTGGATAACCAGGGGTAACATTTTAGTCTTTCAGGATTAATTTCCCCTGAGAGGAAAACTGCATACCATCCAATTGAGTTTAGACAGGGACAGTCTTGATTAATACTCTCTTGTCCCACTTTTTCAGATACTTTTGAAATGTCCCAGTTCCTCCTCTCTTCCTCCCACTCTCCTTCTTTCCTCTCAGCTCACTTCAGTGGATGCAAAATGAGCTCAAAGCGCAAAAATATTTTGCACTCAATTAGCTCAG
The DNA here is from genome assembly GCA_030412105.1 of Cyclura pinguis. Taxonomy (NCBI): domain Eukaryota; kingdom Metazoa; phylum Chordata; class Lepidosauria; order Squamata; family Iguanidae; genus Cyclura; species Cyclura pinguis. Next base: position 123,346,772 of record CM059604.1, on the reverse strand, counting down.
TGGGGGGAGAGAGGAGAGGAGGGGCCAGGGTCTTGCCCTTCCCTGTAGGCTCAGGCAAAATCCAACTGCTGCAGCCTCTTTTAGCTTGTGAATTGTTCCTCATTAGCAACTTTTGCCATCTTGGCCACATTCTGATGTTGCCTGGCCACACATATCCTGGTTTTCACGTGTCTAATGCTAGAAGGTATGAAACTGGCAGGGATGCTTCTGCCTCCTCCCCAACACTGTCTTCCAGTTGTGCATGGAGCCTTACCTCCTCAGTTGCTAGGGAAGTGCTTCTGATTATTAATCATTCCCATAGGGTAGAATAAATAATTCCATCAGTATTCTCCCCACTGTGAGAACACCTCTGAAACCTGTGCAGTTTTTGAAGATGTTACAGTGGGAGAAAGCCTCCACACCCAAATTCACTGTTTTGCTGCCCCTTCCCAAAAGAGCTTGTAGTGGCTAGGGCAAAGGGCAGCTGAGAATTGTTGTCCAGATGTCTTCTAACAACTGAGACATGATGATGCAGGTAGAAGAGATGGAGCCCAGCTTTTGGTGTTTGTTTGTTAGTTTTGAATACTTTATGAAACAAAGATGGTGCAGTAGGGAGATTTTCCCATTCCCTTTTGCAGCACAGGGAATTTCCTCAGTTCCTGCACCATAGTTCCTTTGCTCCAACAAATATTTCAAAGAACTGGGCTCTGTATTGTTATTGCCCCAAGATGTGAGTAACTCAGGGGTCCACCTGCAATGCCAGTACCTCCATGAAAAAGTGGGGAATTATTAGCTCAATTAGGAGGCCCGCAAGAGGGGAGGTAGCCTAATTAGATGTTTTACACCAATGTTTACTAGTACTTCTGCAGGGAAGAACCAGCCAGAGATTCAAAAATAAGCTTAATTGTGTTTTATTGGGGGGAACACAAAGCTAACTGAAGGAAAAGGGAGGAAAGTTTTAGATAGTCAGATTTCAGGGCATAATGGGAGATATTTACTGATCTAGAAGAGTGGTGAAGAAGCAGCGATGTGGCTTGGATTCACGTCTAAGGACAGTACACAATTGGGAATCAGAATAGCAGAGAGGAAACCAGTAACTGGTGTATTGTGAGTTGACTGGCCAAAACTAGGCAGTTTATATACCCAATTTCTGCCTGAAGGGCAAGAATGTGAATGGCTCTCTGACTGAGTAAACAGTGGAGTTTGCAGAGTGGATAATGAGGTCCAGAATGGGCTAATGGTCTTAGTGTTAAGTGAGAAAGGGCTAATGGTTGTCCTGACAGCTCAGTGTTTGTTGGACAGGTTTTGGGACAAAGGAAGGATTTGCTTGGTTGGAGGAAAAGGAATTAAAACAATCAGCAGTCTGGTGGGAATGTCCCAGTCACTATGATCCAAAAGGCAGAGTCGTTAAATCCTGCTGCAAGCCTATTATCTCTGGAGTTCCCTGGTGATTTCCTAATTATGACCTGGCTATGCCTAGAGGGGTTTTCTGACCTAATTCACAACACACATGTTCAGCCAGTCTTTTCCTCTTGTCCAGTTCAGCCACACAGTCATCGCAGGGCACATTTTATATTTATGCCAATTAATATGTTTGGCCAATTAAATCATATTTCACCAATTAAACCATATCAAGGTGTGGCAGTATACAGCCCAAGAACCTTGCCTTGCCTCCTTGTCTCTCTGTATGTGAGGGACACTAGAACTCCATTCTAACCACTTCTTCTTTCCATGGCAGAGACCTGGGAAGGCAAGGCAACCAGTGACCTTGACTGGCTAACCTGGCCCTCCCTTGTCTAGCCTAACTATGTCTCTGACACAAACCACACAATACAAAACCAGCATGTTCTTCAAGGAGCTCTCCTCCAAAGTCAAGCTTATGTAGCTCAGCCCAAGACAGCTCAACCCCGAGGAAGTGGAGTGTACTTAACAATATGTTATCCTTTCATCTCTAAAGAGTCGTTGTAATCTTCCTACACTTTTCTTCCTCCCCCTCCCCTTTCTTTCCCTCTCTCTTTCTCTCTAATGGAATGTATTACAGTTTCTTCCAGTTCCACTTTGGCTTGAGATCAATATTTTGACTATATTCATATTTTTGATATATAGCAGTTTTCTGGCGCGGAGCATAAGAGCTAATATATTATATTATTGTCCTCCAAAGAAAAATGGGAACCTGATCTGGAGATTACCTACTAAATGGCTGCGAGGATTTATTCAAATTCCCCAAAAGATCTTAGTGTATAATTTGTTGCAAAGGATTTATTAGCATCTCTGGAGGCTGTTTTCCAGATATACCCAGGATGTACTGTATTGATGGGGCTTCTTATCTTTATGAAGAAAAACTGCACCTGCTGTTTCTTAAGGGAACTGCCTCTGCTACTCCTTTCTTTTTAAGGCTGTATGACACTGTATGGCCGTAGTTCTACATCCCCTCAGTGTAGCATAAATATCTGCTCGTGGACCAAGCTATGCTGAGCCATATACCCTCCCTCTGAATTACTGATAAGCCTCTGATGCCACCCAGCAGAGTCATTCCGTGCTTCTTGGTGAGCAGGCAGGCTCAGTCTGGCCACATCCCCAAAACTGGATGCAAAATGATCACAGCGGTGATGAGACCCCAGAAGACCCTGGCAGGTATTAGCACTGATGCCATCATTTTGTGTTCGGCTGTGGAATCATAGGCAGATGCTTCTCCAAGACTGCCTGTTCATTGCAAAGCTGGGAGTGTCCAGGCAGGGTGGATTCAGCGGCTTATCAGTAAGTTGGGGGGGTACTTTGGGCACTGCCGAGGGAAGGAGGAAATACCAATCCCCATAGCATCCGAAAAAGGACATACAAACTCTGACCAATATGAGGTACCTATCTCTGTTACCCCTTCCAAAGTAAGATGAATAAGCCATATATTTCTGTACTAAGGACACAACTAGATATGAATTTACCATAATTAAAAAACAAAAGCAAACAAGAATTGTTCATGATGCAATTATTTGTGAATACAGATTTTCTTGCCAAAGGACACCATGCTGACCTGGAGGGCTTTTTCAGAATATGGAAAGTGTATCCTCAGCGCTACAATGACATTAGAGCAGATCAGGGGTAGGAGTACAACACCCTCTTCCCAGTCTATATAAAGCAATAGGTTTGCTCGGACAGGTCCCTGTGTGTAGGCTACCTGTCTGTCACAAGTATTAATTAATTAGAAAGAAAGAAAGAAAGAAAGAAAGAAAGAAAGAAAGAAAGAAAGAAGGAAGGAAGGAAGGAAGGAAGGAAGGAAGGAAGGAAGGAAGGAAGGAAGGAAGGAAGGAAGGAAGAAGGAAAGAAAGAAGGAAAGAAAAGAAAGAAGGAAGGAAGGAAAGAAGGAAGGAAGGAAAGAAGGAAAGAAGGAATAAAGGAATAAAGGAATGAAGGAAAGAAGGAATGAAGGAAAGAAGGAAAGAAGGAAAGAAAGAAATGCTTATTTAGATGACTGGAACTGAGATACTACTTTGGGACTGGGTAGTCTAAATCTGAAAGCCAGCATCATGTAGTGGTTTGAATGTTGCACTATGACCCTGGAGACCAGAGTTCAGTTCCCCGCTCAGTCATGGAAACCCGCTGGGTGACCTTGGGCATGTCACACACTCTCAGTCCCAGAAAACCCTGTGAAAGGTTCACCTAGGGTTGCTAATAGTCAGAAACAACTTGAAGGCACACGACAACCAGGTCTAAATCTCCATAAGGGGAGTTATACGTTGACTGTGCTATGCAACCCTTGTGTTGAATGGCAACACTGAATAACCCCGAAGCACAACCTAGTGCACAATCAATTGAATGCACTGCATACGTACTTTGGACATATCATGCAATGATGTGACTCATAGGCCCTTTCCGCACAGTATTTGCCGTGCGAGAGGGTGCCTGGAGCGTTGTGCGATTGTAAGGAGCGATCTGCATGACGCACTCACAATCGCACGATGCTCCAGGGGCCAGCAGGTGCCGATAGCGCACCTTTTCATTTTCGGCTGGTGCGCGATTCACATTGCTCCTGGGCCCCGCGCACACTTACCTGGCATGCGGAGCCTCTGGAGCCTCGCTGGTCGTGCTTCCTGCCCCAGCGCAGCCTGGGAAACTCCCAGGCTGCACTGTGGAAGGAAGAGGCGGGGCTCTCGCGCAAGCAGCCAGCTCGTGTGGAGCTGAAGCAGCAGGGATGCGAGAGCCTCTTGCTGGAGGCTACTCACGTAATCCCCGCACCCCAGCGCCAGAAAAAGGTAAGGTGCAGAAAGGGCCATAGGCATCAGAATAGAATGCTTGGTAAAGTAGAAGACAGTAGGAAGAGTAGGAGACTGCAGTAAAGGTGTATTGAAACAATCAAGGAAGTCACAGCCCTGTGTTTGCAAAACCGGAGCAGGACAACTGATGGCCAGGGCTCTTGGAGGTCTCTGATTCATAGGGTCACCATAAGTCAAAGCCGAAATGATGACAAACAACAATAATAACAAAGATACAACTCAAAAGTACAACACAGGGCATAACAGCATAGCATATTGAATTCCACTTCCTCATTGCTGCACTGAGTATGGATGTTCCACATTGGACAAAAACCACCAAATGATTCCTTAGGGGAACTTGCTCATGCATAAGATACCAATGGGATTCTAGCCCCTGTGTATGTGTGTGAGAGAGAGGCAGAGGGTCTTTCTGCCCTACACTTTTATAGTGCTATTATTCTACTTTTGACATCCTATGGAATCCTGGGACTTGAAGTTTAGGGAGGGGCCTTCAGAATTCTCAGCCAGAGAGCTCTTTGGCCTCAGGAAACTACAAACCCCAGAATTCCACAGCATGTTGAAAGTGGAATAATAACACTATAACAGTGTAGGGCAGAAAGGCCTAGAGAGATAAAGAGAGAGAGATTAGAAAAATTACTTCTTCTGATCAGAACTCTCAGAAATTTCCAGTCAGCAAGGCCACTTTTTTGAGCGCTGGTAAGACATGTTTGTACATGGCTTCAAAAAAGGCCATATACCTCTGGGCCCTTCCTTAGACAAGGGACCCATTCCTTCTGTGGGATCTGTACTGGGATGGGTTGCCCAGGGCTGGAAGAAGTGTTTTTTCTCATCGTGCCACACTGCTACTGAGGTGTGAATACATGGGAATACATGTTGCATTGTGTCCCACCTGGTCGGGGATAAATCTATATATACCATAGGAGGTTTTGTGCCTACTCCTATGGCAGGAAATGGCTGCAGGAGAGGAAACAAAGCTTGAAAAGTAATTAAAGTAAATGTAATTACTTCATAAAGTAATGTTTCAAAAGCACCTCCTCAGTAGCTAGATACTTTTATGGTTACATTTTAAAAACACTTTAAAAGCATGTTAACATTTCTGAAATTACAGTAAAATGCTTTTAAAGTTTTTTTTGTGGGGGGGCCCTCTGAATGTTACACAAGAAGGAAATCCCTGTGGCCCATGGTACAACACACTCTGCCTTCCCTTGAGGCAGAGGCAGTAGCCAGAACTTGAACCATGTAATATTCCTCCTCCACTGCTTAGTGAGGCTGCATCCATGTATTGGTGAAAGTAACTATGAGTTACAGTTCCTCCACAAAGAAAGTGGGATTATCTTGTGTTACATTATAAAGCGCCTTAATTGTGCCTTAGTTCTGGGTTGTCGGGGGAGAGCCAGTTGTACCAAATTTCATGCATTGTATTATATGACACAAAATACTGTCCTCTGTCCACATTTGTGGGTTTGACCTTTGTGGATTTGATCATTCTTTAGGCATGTGCGTGTGTTCCCTTCCTGCACTCAGGCAAAAGACAAGGGAGTGGGAGTGGAGAGACTGGAGAAGGAAGGCACATGCACAGGTTGTGGTTTTTCAACTTTAGCGAAGGTCCTACAGCCCAAACCCTCACGAAAGTAGAGAGGACACTGTAATTACTTTACTGAGGCCATTTCCGCATTACACTGTTATAGTGCTATTCTTCCACTTTCAACATCCTATGGAATCCTGGGGTTTGCAGTTTAGGGAGGGGCCTCAGGATTCCATGGGATGTTGAAAATGGAGTAATAGCACTATAACATTCTAGTGTGGAAATGGCCTGAGTACTGGTTCCCATTCTTATGAAATGATAATAGGAACCATGCCATGCATCTTCCCACTCCATCTGGCAAGATGTTCTGGAATCTCTTCATAACATGCAAGAACACCATGTAATGACCATTCTTTTTTGCAATGTTGTTTTTGTACTTGTGTTTCTAGCAAAGTGGACTACTTTCTTATGACTTAAAGTACTTCAAAGTTGTTTTTTTCCCCTTTGAAACTGAAACTCTTTGAATTAATAATGTTAAGCTATGATTTTTAATTTATAACCCTAATTTATGGAGCAAGGGTTATCGTATTGATTTTGGAATGGTATTACAATATGTTACATTTTGCGTGTCTGTGTCTGTGTGTACACACACAACTGCAATTTATGAACAGATTATAACTCCATGAACGCTCTCCAGGGAGCATTGCAGCATCTCATCTTTTGGGACACTGTGCCTGTCATTCTGCTCTCTGCTAAACCATTTTTGGGGAGAAACTACTTTACAGCAAACCTAAGGATGGGTAGTTTTATACTCATTATATCACCAAAAGTTTCCCTTTTTTATCTGAGAGATTTTTTTTTAAAAAAAGATATTTTGGGGAGAAATAACCCACCCAATTGACAAGAATCCCAGGGCTGAGACTTTCTCTATGAGGAAAGCTAAAGTATTTGTGGAGATCTCTTGTTATTTTAAAAATACATCTAATTAAGCACACAGTCATGTCAGGAGGATAAAATCCTGAATATAGTGAAGTAAACCTCTCTAATCATATTGTAACTTCCAGGGCCGGCACTAATATTAGGCAGAATGAAGCAGCTTCCCAGACAGATAATGCTGGGAGGCAGCACCAAGGTGTTTGAGGAGAATGCAAATTTGTCTTGTCCCCCTAAGCTATTCTGGTGTAGCAGAGGATTTGTCTCATTGTCATCATTGAACAAAGTTTCAGTTGTCAGTTGAGTTAACTTTTCTGTTCATTGAATGAGAAGGGATGCAATTTTGTTCTTTCTCTCAAGCAGCAAAATGTCTTAGGCCTTTTTTGCAGTGTACCTCAATATCGGGTAGTTCCGTGTTCATCCCAGCATTGCAATTTCCAGGTTGGAATCGGTATTAAAACCCTGTTTTCTGCAGACCTTCAATGTCAGTGGATGAGCACCAGCATTGAAATAGGTGTGTCTTTCACAGCACAGTGTCCCTGGCCACTCTCCGTCCCCACCTCTCCCCGCCCTGTCCCCACCACCCCACAGCTCTTGATTCATATCATCGTCGTCGTCATCATCATCATCATCGTCATCATCTTGGAAGCCATGCTGACATTAGCATGGTGGACTGGGCTAATTGGATCATGTCAGCCAGCTATACTATGCAATTGTGCTAACAGTAATAAAGGGATTTTTTAAAAATTAAAATTCAAAGGGGATGTGCAAGATGATCATGCAGCGGTTGTGGGTATTGAAATTACCATGCCATGTGCTCCTTTGTCTCCTCCTCCTTCTGTGTTCAGCGCTGATGGAACAGAAGTGGCCAGCCAGCTGCTAGGCAGAGATTGCCCTTGGAGTCGCTGAGGGAGGGATAGGCTGAGAACACCCAGAGTCTGCCCACTGACAGTTCGGTGATGGGAGGAAGCTGCATGGAGAAACCGTACTTGCCCAGCTATTGTGATTGATGTGCAAAACGACTGTTAATGGTTGGTTTTCCCCGTCAATGAAAATGACTGGATTTGCCCTGGTTGGGGATGGGATAGCAGCTGGCTAGCAATGGTCCTAGACCGGGACCAAAGTGTGGCTGAGGCGGGTTGATGATGTCCTGTGGAAAGGGCCATAGATTGGCCCTGAGAAATTAAGGCTACCTAGTGAAGCTGCTCAGAAGCAGGTTCAGGACTGACAAAGAAGGAAGTACTTTGTGAGTCAGTGTATAATTAATTTGCCCACTCACCAATATTTTCCAGACAAAAACTAGGATGTATGTGGCCAATTTGTTTGTTTGCTTGACTTATATCCTTCCTTACTCCCTATGTAGGATCCAAGGCAGGCAAGCAACATTAGAGTGTGGTCAAGATGGCAAAAGTTATTAACGAAGAACAACACACCAGCTAAGAAAGACTGCAGCAGTTTGGTTTTGCCTGAGCCTACTGGGAAGGGCAAGATTCTGCCCCCTCCATGCTGCAGTCATTGAATGCAAGTTAGTTTTGAACTTTGAATTCAGTTTGCAGCAGTAAATAAACTGAGGACAAAGGGAGAGATTGGGAGAAAGAGAAAGAATCTGGAACACATTGAAAGCAGCTCAAAAAATGGATTAATTGGGACCACTCTTACCATATAAGGATATTTGGAGGGTATGAATGCATGAAACTCAGAAACAAGAAACATATGATAGGCAGTGGATTAGAAGGTTTTTATAACTTCTTAAGAAAGAAGTTGAGGAAGAAGTCGCGTCTTACTGAAATGTCCAGTTCAGATGCTACAAGCTTCCCAGGCTTTCCTTAAAATCTTGGCAGTACTATCTGGACTTCCAAGTTTGTAGCAAATAGATTCATAGAATCCTAGAGTTGGAAGAGACTGCAAGGGCCAGTTAGAGAAGTCTTTAGGCTTGAAGGAGTGAGCAGCATCTTATGTCTATCTTGAAGGGAGAAGATATTAGGATGACATTGACTATTGTTGAGAAATGGAAATGACGCTTCCTTGCAACACACAAAGCTTCCCTCAACTTGACTCAGTTAGAATTGCAGTTCTCATCAGCAACGTTTAGCAAATAGAAGACCAAGGCAATTTCCACACTACACTGATCTAGTGCTATTATTCCACTTTCAATGTCCTATGGAATCCTGGTGTGTGCAGTTTAGGGAGGGGCATTTAGAATTCTCAGCCAGAGAGCTCTTTGGCCTCAGTAAACTACAAACCCCAGAATTCTTCAGGATGTTGAAAGTGGAATAATAGCACTAGAACAGTATAGTGCGGGAATGATGTGAGTTCCTTTCTCCCCTTTTTTCAGAGGCCAACCTTTTGATTTTGGAACAGTCCAGAAATGGGTTAAATTAAGCTGCGTCCTAAAAGATGTGCAGCTTCTGTTGATGACTAGTTGACAACTTGAAAAATTCTGTAATCTTTTGAAGATTTAGTGAAAAAGAGGCCAAATAACAGTATGTGTAGGAGGAATAGCATGCGAGATTGGCAGCGATGGTCTTAGTCAATTAAATGACAACAGGGGATCCACCCTAGAACTTTAAAGGTAATCTAATCCTATTTCCAAAATCTGTCAGCTCATGATCCCAAGAAGGGAACGAGAAGGGAAACTGGTTATAGGATTTAAAACTTATGTGTTATTTTCCTCTTCCGCTGCTGCAGTTTTACTGAGCTTAGAAAAGAGATAATTCCTCCCCCCCATAACTACCATCTTAATAGTTGCATTCTGCTGCTGTGGATGGCTTTGGAAGCTCTAATTTCTGGAATGTATTCATTTCTGATATCTTCATTTTTAAAAGTTTATCCACATTAACCTTCAAAGTAGCCTTAGGCTTGACTGGTGCACGGTTATCTAAATTAAGAAAAAATTGCAATTACTCCATTGTGAGTCTTAAGTCTGAAGACCTATATTTCTTGGATTTTTTCACTATTAAGGAATCAACATTTTGATAAATTATTTAAACTCCTTAGAGGATAATAATGCACAAAAGGAATATTAAGTCTATTTTTGCTACTCCTCATTCAGATTAGCCTTAAAAGCAATACCCACCAACTTATCCTTAAACTTCCACTAGAATGCCATATCACTCCAGGTCTTCAGTTAAATTTCAAAATACAGCAAAAATAAACATACCATTTTAAAGTGAAAGCGGTGGGCATCCTATTACTTGAGCCAAAAGAGATATTGCATATCTGTCGTTAGATGTGGCTTCATCTCAGATCATTCCATGGTGATAAATCCTAAGCAGTTGAATACCATGGGTCAAGATCTTAGCTTCATAATCACCATGATGTCACTGCAAGACCATGTATATCAGGGGTAGGCAGCTCAAAAGCTGTGGGGTGTATGCAACCACTGCTGCCTCCTGAAATGAGGGACACATGGCTGGATAACAGTACATGTGAAAGGGATCTAGGAGTCTTGGTAGATCACAAGCTGAACATGAGTCAGCAGTGTGTTGTGGCAGCCAAGAAAGCCAACGCCATTGTTGGGTGCCTCAATAAGAGTATGGTGTCTAAATCAAGGGAGGTGATAGTGCCACTCTATTCTGCTTTGGTTAGATCTCATTTGGAATACTGTGTCCAATTCTAGGCACCTCAATTCAAGAAGGATATGGACAAACTGGAGTGTGTCCAGAGGAGGGCAACCAAAATGGTGAAGGATCTGGAAGCCATGCCCTATGGGGAGTGGCTTAGGGAGCTAAGGATGTTTAATCTGCAGAAGAGAAGGTTAAGAGGGGACATGATAGCCATGTTTAAATATTTGAAGGGCTGTCATGTCAAGGAGGGAGTGGGCTTGTTTTCCGTTGCTCCAAAGACTAGGACAAGGAGCAATGGATTCAAGCTGCAGGAAAAGAGATTCCACTTGAACCTCAGGAAGAACTTCCTGGTGGTCAGAGCTGTCCGGCAGTGAAATATGCTGCCTGGGAGTGTGGTGGAGTCTCCTTCTTTGGATGTTTTTAAGCAGAGGCTGGATGGCCATCTGCTGGGAGTGCTTTGAGTGTTTGTTCCTGCATGGCACGGGGCTGGACTGGACAGCTCCTCTGGTCTCTTCCAACTCTACGATTCTATGAAATCCTCGCTGCTTCCCATTTTCCATCACTACTGGAATCACCAAAACTGCTGTCACCATTGATGCCAAACTCTGAGAATCAGCGGCAACATCAATAGAAAAACAGCAGGGTTGAGAGAGAAGAAGGTGCTTCACTCAATAGATTACCAAGGCCCTATGGTGAAGTGGGGAACTTTGATGCCATCCTGAACCATAAAGAGCCCTACTCTAGTTGTTGCCACATTTTGATCACTGTGGCAGAAGCTGATAACAATGTTATTGGATTTTATTTTGATATGATTCCACAAGGATGAGAGGTAGTTTTGAAATATGCAGTGATGTATTTAAGTCTTTTACTCCAAGTCTCAAGCCAAGTCTCAAGTCTCTACCTTCAAGTATCAAGTTGAGTCTCAAGTCCTTGCAAGATACTTTCAAGTCAAGTCTCGAGTCAAGCCTTAAGTCTGGGAGCCAACTTTGTGCTCCAAGCTGTATTCCAGAATTTCTGGACAGAGTTGAATAAAGTCAGTTTTTACAATTTAAATAGAGTTAGTCCTCTGTTTTTGTGATTTTGCCATCTGCAACCTCAGAAGCGGGGCATAGGATCCTTCTTACTTCCCATTTGCAAAGCTGGAGGCTTTTTCAGAAGTGGGGAATATTGAAGCTTCAAGAGCTTTAGAAGGAAGGATCTTTCCTCCTCAAGACCACTGCCTAACACATTTTCTGTTCCCCTCTGAGATACACGCCCTGCACTCTGGGCATGAGTCTTGCATTCTGCTCTTAGGAAAAGTTTTAGGAAGCTCCTCCTATATGTAGCAGGGACTAGCTGCTGAGCAGACCTCAACCCCACCTCAAGCCCATTGGCTATCCCATTTGCTGTTCTCTCTGAGAAATGTGTCCACACTTTGGCCTTGAGACTGATCATCATGTGACCAGTAAGTTGTAAGGTTTCTAATGAATTTGTTATGGTTATGGTTGTTACTGAACCAAGTGCAGCAAGCTAGTCACAAAAAATATGCAAGTCTCAAGTTGAGCCAAGTCAGTGTGTAATTTTTACTGAGTCAAGTCCAAGTTGAGTCACTGAAGTGACTTAAGTCTGACTTGAGTCTGAGTCAATCAACTCAAGTCTACATCACTGGAAATATGTTTTCAGTAAATAGTCAGTACTGAGACCGCAAGAAAAGGACCAAGTGCTGGATTTGTTCCGGACAAGGAGTGAGTGATCTTTGTTCAATTTCAGTGGTGGCGGGTAGGGCATTTAATGATTGATTGTGGGCTTCAGTCTTTTTGAGAAGATGCTCAACTATTTTATAAATAAAGAAGCCATATGTGGGCAGGTGAATCCTGTAGACCTTTCCCACTTGATCCTCACTCTCACTCTTTGTCCGGAACAAATTCAGGCACTTGGTCCTTTTCTTGCGGTCCCAATATTGACTATTTATCTACTGAAAAAATATTTCAAAACTGCCTTGTGAGCTTTGAACAAAGTAGTATGCATTTGCTGCCTCGTTTTTTTTTAATCCTAGTTGCTAGGTATTTTGAACTTGATGGTTTATAATTTTTGTTTAAACTGTTCTGAGTTCTCAAGAATCTCACAGAGCTTGCTGGAAATAAGTTACATCACAGCAGCAGCTCAACAGATGGCAATGCAACATTCAAGCAGAGCTTTGACACCCTCATCATATTCCAAACATAGGCACTGCTAGGCCTAGATGTGCTGTGGCTGCATTAGAGAAAAGTGTCAGTGTGGGGGAAAATCCCAAGTTCTTCAGCAATAAAATGAGATGCAAGTTGAATCTGGATCATCTGAGGATTATCTGAGTATTAACTGAGCCAGATTATTTGTTAGATTAAGAGAATCAGCTCATTTGAAATGTGGTGCTGGGGGAGAGTTCTGCAGATACCTCACATGACCAAAAAGACAAATAAATGGGTCCTAGAGCAAATTAAGCCTGAACTCTCCTTGGAAGCCAAGATGACTAAACTGAAGCTGTCATACTTTAGACATATTATGAGAAGACATGACCCATTAGAAAAGACAGTGATACTTGGCAGTGTAGAAGGTACAAGGAAAAGAGGAAGACTGCATTACAGGCTTGTTGTTGTTGTTGCTGGCATGCCTTCAAGTTATTTCTGACTTAGGGTGACCCTAAGCAAACCTATCATGGGGTTTTTCTGGGAGCTGAGAGTGTTTGACATGCTCAAGGTCAACCAGTGGGTTTCCATGGCCAAGCAGGGAATCAAAGCCTGGTTGCCAGGGTTGTAGTCCAATGCTCAAACATTATACCATGCTGGTTCTCTACAGATAGATAAACTCAGTCAAGGAAGCCATGGTTGAGCAGGGTGGTTAATAACAGGATGACTCATTCATAGGATCACCATATGTCCAAGTTGACTTGATGGCCATTAACAACAGCAAGCAACAGTTGGGAAGCTAGACCCATATGGAAACCTCAGAGCTGCAGAAATGTAACATCATGCAGTTAGCTCTTGTGTGACTGTTTTTTTTTTTAAAAAAAAGGTATAGTGATCGCAATTGTGACTGGAAAGCTATCAGTAAGAGGGAAGACGATCTTTTGGGTTTGATTCCTGAAAATAGGCACAGACATTATTACAATAAGATGCATCACTGCTTGGATTGTTCATTTTTAAGTTGATTTTTTTTTAAAAAAATGAAGTTTAAAACTCAGCAAACATTTCAGTTTTGTATTACACTCAGGTTTTGTACTGTTAATATATGTTTAAATACTCTCACTTTTAGGCCTTTTTAGAGATTCCTTTGTCAAGATGGTTCTAGTAAGATGTTGTTGTTGTTGTTGCACGCCACTTGTCTCAGTATGTGTGTGTGGGGTGCCTTCAAGTCATTTCCAACTTAAGCTGACCCTAAGACAACCTATTACAGGGTTTCTTTGGCAAGATTTGTTCAGAGGGGGCTTACCTTTGCCCTCCTCTGATGCGATTTCCACACTACACTGTTTTAGTGCTATTACTCCACTTCCAACATCCTGTGGAATCTTGGGGTTTGCCTTTTAGGGAGGGGCATTTAGAATTCTCAGCCAGAGAGCTCTCTGGTCTCAGTAAACCACAAACCCCAAAATTCCACAGGATGTTGAAAGTGGGCTAACAGCACTAGAACAACATAGGGCAGAAATGGCCTGAGTCCGAGGGAGTGTAACTTGCCCAAGGCCACCCGGTGTGCTTCCATGGCTGAAAGTGGGTTCAGACCCTGGTCTCCAGAGTCATAGTCCAATGCTCAAACCACCACACCATGCTAACTCTCTGGTAAGATCCTTAATGAATATTAAAGACTTTCCATTTTCAGTGTGAAATAAGTAATTCTAGCAGGTTAGTACATCCAGCCCAGGCTGGATGTACTAGCCTGAAGGATTTCTCCCCATAAGAATTCTACCCCCTACCCCCCCACACACACAAATTTTCCTTCAGGCTTCTAGCATTGTATTTAAAACCTCAGCTGAGCATTTAGAAAGACAGTTTAGGCATCCAAAGAAAAGGGCTGGGCTAAGTTATAAAAGGAATATGAACTGAGCAAACGTTAAGAGTTGGACATATGAGTGATTTCCAGTGTCTCACTCTCTGCAAAGCTGGAAATTGAGGGAAATAGCCTATCCATCTGAGTGGCCCATTCCTCTGATAAGAAAAGAAGTGGCATGTTTGAGATCTCTAGTATCTACAGGTCTGGTACCATTCCTCATCCACACCTAAATTGTGTGTACAGTTGGCGTTCCACATTTGCAGGTTTGTCGCTCATGGATTTGACTTTTTGCTAGTTTCTCCAACCCTTGCCCCTCTCCACCTCCAGTTCTTCTTTTCTGGGGGAACCTTCCCTCTCAGAGGCTGTAATCAGACTATGCAGCCTTTTAAAAAATGGCCTCCAACCCTGTTCTTCCTCTACCAGCCACTACTTGACCATCTAAGGATGGGTCACAGCCCGATTTCCCAGTACCACAATGCCTCTCCTGATGCTTCTCCAACCCCTGAGATAGGAGATAGAGGGGAAGTGTAGGGCCACCATGCCAACCCACCCCTTTTCCCTCTCCTTTCACTGACCTGTTTTGGACCTTGGGTGCCTGTTCTCCGCACCATGCCTTGACCTCCTTCTCCCAGAAACACACACACATTTTGATATTTGAGATTTTTCCAATTTTGCTTGGGTCCTCTGCCCCTAACCCTAGTGAATGCAGTGCCTTTGCCAGGAAGGGAGCATGATCGAAATACTTCCCTCTGCACCCAGCCGGCTCCCTGCAGAAAGGAGCGTGAGCAACATGAGCCTGCCTTCCGCAGTGCAGCTGGGCTCTTTCCCATGCTGCACTGGGGAAGGAAGTGCCTCCATTGTGCTTCCTGCTCTTCCACATGGCAGGTAAGTATGGGAGGATTGTGCGATTGCAGGTGTTTAACAGACTTATTCTGTGAAGCAAATATCCCACTATCATAACAGCAGGCCCATGATGACATCATGCAGAAGCACGACCAGTGGACAGCTGCCATTTTGTCCTCATAGCAGGACTGTGATGCCATGCGGAAATGGCCCTTGTCATTCTGCATCTTCCTGTTTCTTGCTCTTTATTTAACTAGTCCTTTCCAAGGAAAACCCTATGAAACTTACAGCTTTGGGTGACCTGAAGGCACATATTGCAACTACTTCTGATTTTCTCCTCCTCTCAATGATGTGACAAATAGAATGGTCTCATGAAGCTACCAAGGGATGGATGAATCAGTCTATTTCTGGTCTATGTGAGTCTCATACATATTCAACTTTCACGTCACTCTGAGGACTTTTTTTAAAAAACCACATATATCAAAATCTACATTTATTTTTGCACTCAGTCTTCTCTGGCATATTCATTTTGTAGGCAAGTTTCCCTTAGATGCACGTTGCTGTTTCTGGCGAGCCACATTCAGAGTACTATGTCATCCGAAAATAATTGTATTCTGATCTGAATAGCAGTCTGGAAAGTGTGGTTTGAAACTGTTTGCTTAAAGATGCTCCTGAAAAGAAAATCTCCCCTTTTCCACACATCAGTAAATGAAACCACAACCGATTTTCTATGAGGATTTCAATGGGGACAAGTGAAGGCAACTAAAAAGAAAGATAGATAAGTACAATTTAAAATCAGTGACATGACTTGTCATTATTTTGATATGCGGAAAGTTTGTAACTACAACACTTTTGGCTCATCCACGATTGTCATCCATACGGAAGTCTGGGGAAATAATTCTTAAAACTATGACAATGTCTCCAACTCTGATCCCAATAGATAATGACCACCATTTCTCCCTCCCTCCCTCCCTCCCTCCCTCCCTCCCTGTTTTGGATCAGAAACAATTTAGATTTATGCAATCTACACTGTTAACAGCTACACTGAAAATGTTCTTGGTATTAGACTTGGAATGTCTAATGACTTCTCAGAGGAAAATAGTCCTTTTCCCATTAGATTTTGTCCTTCATGAGCAGCGCTCACTACATCAGGTAAACAGTCTTCAGTTTTTATCATTGCTGGACATCACCGCACATTATCAAAATCAGAGGCCTATTTGGTCTGTCAGTCACAATGAGAAATCATATCTATCCAGGCTTTCTCCACTTCACTTCACTTTTGGAGCCATTCATTTTTCCTGCAATTCATAAATCCTTCCTCTCTGCTAAGCTTTCTCCCTGTGACACTTCAGCAGATGCCATTTTAAAAGTCTCTTCGGATATCAGCAGCATCTCTGAATTCCTTCTGTCAGCTGTCTCTGAATGAAAGGCATGACTTTTGAAAAAGTACTGTTAATGGGTTGGTAAGACAATCACTACCTTGAGAGTTAATAGACACTCAGGAGATATGAAAATATATTTAAGCTTGTTCATACCTTGGATGTTGCTTGCACAGAAATGGAAGTTGTGACGGGAGGGGAGAGGACCTGATGGGGGCAAGAAATATTTTTATGTCTGTATAAGGCCTAAGAGATTTTTATAGCAATAGCAGTTACATTTCTATACTGCTTATCAGTGCAAGGCACTCCCTAAGCGGTTTTACCAACCTACAGAAGGACGGAAGGCTGAGGCAACCTGGAGCCCTGCAGGATTGAACTCACAAGGTTGTGGCTGCAGTACCAGCATTTAACCACAGCGCCACCTTATGTTCCTTTTCCATAATTACTACTAAAGCTAATAGTGGCAGCAGATAAAGACTGACATCTAGATTGCTGCTTTGTCTATTGTAAGGGATTCACATTAGCTTTAGAGCTAGCCCTATCATTAGGTGTAGTAAGGCTGCTTCTTCAGTGGCTGATCATGAGGAACAAGATTGGTAACAAGGTTCTGGAAAACAAAAGACAAGAGAAGACAACAAAATGTGTTAAACTCCATTATTGTTCACGGTTCTTTGTATGAGTACTTAGGCCATTTCCGCACGGGCTTAAAGAAACAGTGCAGAGCGTCCTCCAGGGAGGACGTCTGCACCTGGCAGTGGACTGGGTCAGACCTACTTAGTGTAGTTCCGCACTTCAGCCCACTCCGGAACAACCCGAAGTGGTAGTCCAGCGTGCTTTTGAAAGACTGCTTGAAACAGGTCTTTCAAAAGCATGGAGTGCGCCACTCCGTGCCTGTGCTCCAGTGAAGATTTGCAGGCTCGCAGCTGCGAGCCTGCGATCTGCTGGGGGTGGGCTTTAGGCTAGCAAGCTTCAGCAGTTGATGGAGAACCTCAACCAACTGGAAGCCACCATTTTCGTCCCCAGAGCAGTGCAGAGCGGTGGCCACACACTCTCTGGACCAGCCTGGACCCAAGCATGGAGCCAAGCATGGAGCCAAGAAGTCTGGTAAGTACTGGCACGGGGCGATTCCCTCGCCCCGTGCGGAAATGGCCATAGAACCATAGTATAGTAGAGTTGGAAAAGACCACAGGGACCATCCAGTCCAACCCCCTGCCATGCAGGAACACACATCAAAGTACCCTCAACAGATGGCCATCCAGCCTCTGTTTAAAAACCTCCAAACAAGGAGACTTACCTACATCTGTCTTGATGCATAATCTTTTTTGTACTGTATATTTGTATATTTTTTAAAAAAGAGTTCTGGAAAAC
Source organism: Cyclura pinguis (assembly GCA_030412105.1). Classification (NCBI taxonomy): domain Eukaryota; kingdom Metazoa; phylum Chordata; class Lepidosauria; order Squamata; family Iguanidae; genus Cyclura; species Cyclura pinguis. The sequence goes on along the minus strand of CM059604.1, from coordinate 123,328,909 downwards.
AGATCTTTGTTTGCCCTGTACCTCATAAATTCAGTAAAGGATGCTTTCTTCAAGTACAGTAAAGAATTCTTATTCACTGCCAGTGTTGAAGTAAAATTCAAGCACAAGTCTGGTCAGCTTCTATATATGGAATAGGAGTGGCACCAATGCGCCATTCCCCTTGGGCAGAAACATGTCTTGGAGCAACCTGGCTTCCCCAGGGGAATTGGATGAGAAACCATGTACTGGTTAGGGTATGGGATTAAGTGTGGGGAAGTCAGGTTTAATGAACTTTGCATGCTCCTCAACTGCTATCCAACTGCCATTCCATCAGGGTATGGAAACAGAAAAGAGGAAGGCAAGCTGATCATCTCAGCTGGAAATTTTGGGCTCCCTCCCACTTTGAACCGTCTCCCCTTTAGCTAGTCATGATAAGAGTGCCAAGAACAAGCCAGAGCATTCCAGCTTCATAACTGCTGGTCACCAAAACAAAATTGTAACATAATGAACTGGTGCTTTGTTTAAAAAAAATGTTTTCCATTTCAATCCCTACTCCCTGTGTCCCTTTATGTTTTGGTCTTACAGATAATAAGGCCATTTCCGCACTAAACTGTTATAGTGCTGCTATTCCACTTTCAACATCCTATGGAATCCTGGGATTTGCAGTTTAGGAAGAGGCATTTAGAATTCTCAGTCAGGGAGTTCTTTGGCCTCAGTAAACTACAAACCCCAGAATTCTCGCAGATGCTGAAAGTGGAATAATAGCACTAGAACAGTGTAGTGTGGAAATGGCCTTGCAATTGACTTCGGTGGACTGGAAAAGGATGCAGAGAAAGGCAGCATATACAGCTGCTGGGCTGCTCTCAGCTTGATGTGCCAGAGTTCATGGAGGCCGGGATTAGGTTCTTCAGCAAACACCTATTCGTTGGCCTACCTCATTACCAGCCCTGCACTGCCACCGTGTGATGACCTGTATATGGCTCACAAAGGTGGCTTTAGTTCAGAGGGATTTTAAAAGCAAATTATGAAGGTCGTGACAATAGGTGTAATAATGGAAATACGCACAGAGTCCTTACTGTGTCGCTTTGAATGGCCTTCATCTGTACCAACGCACCTTAACGGAGCATTCCAATCACAAGTCATTCAGGAATCATGATCAAGGGGCTATAAGGCCAAGCGGTATTGTCAGAATCCTGCAAATTATGCAGCTTCTTTCAGAGAACTGAGCCCCAAAGCTTCCAAATATCAAAAGGGTTCAATATCTAACAGAACATGTATTTAAGGAAAATTGGCCCCTAAATTACTGTGCTATTGTCATTTGTTCTTCTCCAGTTCACAGGAAGGCTAAAGTGAATGCTATTTTTAAAATTCAGAGTGAAGAAGCAGAGAAGAAGGGTTGGAGAAAGCAACAAAGGAAATGTTCATGGATTGAGGAGCAGTGGAGCAGGGGGGAGGAAGAGAGAAAGTTAAAGCTCGAGAACTTACTGGGGATTGCAGCTACCTGTGTCCCTCTCTAGGCATACAGATGTACCAGAAATGTGTGTGCAACGTGTTGTGATCAATCAAGTCCCAGATGAGGCCATACTCAAATCCATGGCTCAGATCATGGGGTGGAGAACTTGAAAGAAGACCAACCTGAAAGCAAAATTCCAAAGTGCAGCCATTGCTGTGCTGTATATTAGGCAAGGGCAAAAGGCCGGGCTATCAGCATTAGCTTATCATCTTCACCACCATCATCATTACTCCTGCTGCTACTACCTTTGTAGGAGCTTTCTTTTTCTAAGGAAAAGTTGGCATCCTGAGAAAAAGGAGCATTTTATCACTGAAATAACTTATATAAATAAATTAAAAACAAGAGCATTAAAAGCAACATCGAATATCAACCAGGGAAAGGCAATTGCTAAGGTGGATTCAGAAGCCAATTTTCTGTCCTCAGGGATTGCAGACACCACAAAAATGCCTCCCAAAAAAGAAAGAATTTGAGAGAGAAAGAAAGAGAGAGAGAGAAGGAAAGAAAAGAGGAGAGGAGAGGAGGAAAAGGAAAGAAAAGAAAAAGAAACACACACAAGCCCCCCTCCCCCAAAAAAACTAAGCCAGAAGTGGTCAGAAATTATTCATACATGCACACACAAATACACACATATACATACATAGATTTCTTAAAATGTTAAAACAGAGGATAGTCCTGTAGGGGTGTAGCCAGGGCTGGAGGTCCACTTCTGATTTTGAAAAACAGATTTTTCAAAAAATGTTAAAACAGTGTGGGGGAGCCCTGCAAGGATATAGCTGTGGTGGAGAAGAATGAAGCCATTGCCCCCCAACTGAGAATTCTCCACCACCACCTTTGAAATTCTCCTTCATTCCCCAAATGCTTAGCACTGCAGTAACTTAAAACTTCAGTTGAGCATTTGGAAAATACAGTTTAGGCATCCACAGAAAAGGAGCAGGCAACATTACCATGGCAAAGCAAACAAAGGAAATAGAAGCCTTCTAGATGTGAATGATTTGCAGTGTCTCACTCTCCATAATGCTAGAAGATGAAGGAAAACTTCATATGAGGAGCGGGATTCTAATTCGGAGAGGCAATGCCTCCATTTCACCGCCCCAGGTATGCCCCAGGAGCCCTGCAATCTATTATAATGATACATTACCACTCCTGGAGGCTTCCAAGAGAGGCCATTCACCTGAGGGAGGTGAAGAAAGGCTAATCCAGGGAGCCTGGAAGATTCAGGACTGCAAAAACAGGCTGGGGAGGGCCTATGACTGTACTTTGCCCACCCTCGATATAAATGAACTTCAGTCTACCCACAGCAAGTTGTAAGAATCAGGTTAAGGTGGATTGTTTAAACAATATTTTCATGGAGCCTGAACAAACTGAAGGCTTTGGACTGCTTGCCAGTCCTGAGCCTGAAGTGGGCTTTGTGAAGGGTTGTCAGAATGGAAACTGGAGAGGACTCCTGTACCTTTAACAGTTGCATGGAAGAAGGGATTTCAACAGTTGCTGCTCATTACCTGCTTGCATCACAAGCAACACTTGATGAAATTCCTTCTCCCACACAACTGTTAAAAAGTTCAGGAGCCCCTTCCCATTTTTAGTCTGGTAGCCCCAGGTTTTGAGAGGGCCAAGCTTCACATTACCATAAGCATCCCTTTTGGGATGCCCAGCCCAGTCAAGAGGAAATAATCATACATGGCAACAAGTAAAAGCACTAGAGACTTACCTTAATGGAAGCTGAAACTGAGCAACAGAGCCCAAATAACCCCACAGGGAATAGATCCACACTGCACCCTCTATGGCCGGATAAGGTACACTCTGCAAAATACACAGTCAGCTAAACTATTTTCAGATTAAAGGTGTAACTTTGGCAAGAATCTTGGTGGTGTATGTGTTCATACCTTCAAGTCACTTGTTGACTTATGGCGACTCTTGAATTTCATAGGATTTTCTTAGGCAAACAACACTCAAAGGTGGTTTTGCCAGTTGCTTCCTCTGAAATATAGCGTACAGCACCTGGTATTCATTGGTGGTCTCTCATCCAAGTACTAACCAAGACTGACCCTTGTTAGCTTCCAAGGTCAGACAGGATCTAGTGCCTTTAAGGTACATAGGCTCTTGTGTTAATTCCCTGATGGACCTTTCTGAATAGTGGAGAAGGGCCAAATCCCATTCAAGACTGCAGAAGCAGAGTTGTAGATGCAGAGCCATTGCTCATCAACGCAAATTAGTCCTGGTTGTGCAAGTGCCTCGTTCACAGCTACACAGGGGGGCACATTTCCACATGAGGTGCATTTGAGTTTTGTGTATGCAGATGTGCATTCAATAGCACAATCTCCATGTAACTCCCTGAGCATAAAGTTTCCCTCCATCCCCCTGATGAGTGGGTAACTGTCTGGAATTGGTGATCCACATTGCCCTCCTTGCAGATCTTGATGGGCCATACTCCTGCTGTGTCCCCCAATTTGTTTTCTTTTTGCCCCTAAAAGCTCCCCAGCCAATTCTACTGAGTTTATGAACATCAGGGGGCTTTTTAGGCACGGAGCAGTCATTTTCCAAGTCACTTTCTTTTGAAGAATAGACCAACCCTAAAATGGCTGAGAAAAGGCAAAAACACACCAAAATTGTCTCAAACCCCCTTGGACCTTTGGGAGCATTGGAGTGGAATGTTTTTTAAAAAAATAATTTGAGGGGCCCAGGTAGCCACGGGGACTGCATGAGGCAACTGGTCCATGCTTTCCCACCACCACCATAGGCTCCCGGGCTGTGTATTTGTTGTTTTCCTTTTTAGATCTACAGGACAGGGGATGAGCAAGTATGAGTACCTTAAATCAGACTGTACATTTAACCTGACTGTGTAGTTTGTTGGAAAATTCCAGCATTCTCCCTCCCTTTGCCCTTGTTTTAGAGTAAGCGGGGTTAGACAGCATAGAGTTTCTTTTTTCTTTTGCATGCCAAAGCCTTTGGCTTTCTCACCTAAAGTCTCACCATTTGCTTTTGTGTTTGTCAGGGTCAGATACCCGGGCGGCGAGACAGCCCGGAGAAGGGAGTGGGAGAGCTAGCAGAGTCCTGCCAGGAGGAGTCAAGGAAGCACTTACTCAAGGGAAGTCCATTTACCTAAGCTAGAGTGACAAGCAAAAGCCATAGTCAGAGTTCCAAAAGCCAGGGGTCTGGAGCCAAGAGATCAGTCTGAGGTATCAGGAGCCAGGTGCTGGAAGCAAGGAACAAGCAAGGAGAGAGCTTGTAGAAAGTTTGCCACAAACAAAGGAAAGCTTCCAGGCAGGCAGTTATATAGCCCAAGACATAGGCATGGCTAGTCACTGCTTCTTGAACTTAATCAAGGAAGCCTTCCTTTGCTCAGCTCTCTTGAGTCTCCGCCTTGTCTGTGGGATGATTGATGCAGGCTCCAAAGCATCTTCAGAATTGGATCCCTGTTGCCCTAAAGGAGCAGGCAGAGGAACATCCGAGCCTGCTTGGTCCATGGCAGCAGCGGGAGCTCTTGAGCTGCAGGACTCATCTCCAGCCAGAGCCACAGGGACCAACAGATGCTGCTTGTCATCTCCACCCTGAGCAACAGGGACCAACAGCTGCTGCTCATCATCAGCAGCTCTGACAGGGGCTTCAGTTATCACAGTGTCATTCAAATACATGGTTAGAAATACTTTTGATATCCAGTTGACCAGACCATGTGATCCAGGACAGTTCCTAGGTTCATCGGTCTTATAAAAGACCCCACTTCTCAGACCACTCTTCTTCTCCTCTTCTGCATTTTTGCTTCTACTTTGTTCTCTCCAACCATGCTTCGCATCTCCACCAAGAAGATGATGAGTTAAGAACAAAGTTACTATCTTACCTAATCTATTCATTAACCAGTTAGGATGTAGGTTCTCCAATGCATATGTAAATGTAAAAGCCATTAGTAAACATATGTAAGTTTGTAACCTGAAACTGCCTGTCTTGATTTGTTTTCTCAGTCAAATTCAGTTCAGGGAAGCAACAAAGAGACTGGGGCATGCTTTTTCTCCTACTCTGCCAAAAGAAGGCTGATTCCTAACAGTGTTAGCTTTCATAGAATTTCCCCCAAAAGCGCTAACACCCTGGGAAACTTTAACTCCCAACATAATTTGTGTATGAGAAGCTGATGGGATAGATTTTCCTGGGATCAGATAGTTTTTAGAATTGCGCACTCTGTCTTTTGGGGGAATAAACATGACTTGTACCATCACTCCCTCCACTCACCACCACCACTAATGCTAGCTATCAAAAATTTAGGAATCTGCTTCCTACCCCCATAATGTTCACACTAGTGTAAATTAATGTACCTCAGAGTGCTACAATACTAGCCTGATCTGGTAAAGCCCTTCACAATCTTCACAAAAGTAGTAGTAGTAGCACTAGGACATGCAGACATTTCTTAAATGTAGGAGCCATGGGGCCAATTGCCATGGAGCCTTATCTCTCAACCTCAAAAGGAAAGTCCAATCACAATTGTCAGCTTTGCTTTCTCTCTCCCTCCCTTTTCTGCCCCCCCTCCCCCATCTCAGCCATGTATGCATTTCAGTGCAGGGAAAGTTCAGACACCCTGGTGCTTCAAATATTTTCTTCCAAAGGCATTAAGAAAAGAATAGGAAATAAATATCAAGAGATTACAAAGACATCTGCAGCCAATGAATGTTTATGAAGCTTAGTCTGATTCTATCCAGCATATTCAATGACATCTGATTAAGCTGTTCTATTAATAATAATAATAACAAAGGGGGACAAAGCTTCCTTGGGTCTGTGTAGTACAGATAAATAATTTTCTTGGGAGATTGTTATCCTCTCAAACACTGTGCTAAGAACTGTTTGCTCGTGAGTCTGGGTTAGATGAATGTATTGCAGAAGGAAAACTCATTTAAACATTTAAGGGATCAAGGCTGGAAAAAAAACTTGCTCCATTTTTTTAATAGTCCGATATCCATGCATTTGACCTGCCTGATGTACTATAGTACAGCTAGGTAGTTTCAGACTTGGACTTCATGCCTGGCATCCTGTTCAGTATGTACAATGTCATAGACTAGACCTGTAGCCTCATAAATTTTGTGTTCACATTTAGGTCCTTATCAACTATCAGTCACATAGGAACAGGAGGACGGGAGGGCGCTTTGCCCCAGGCAGCAAAGTTTTTGGAGTGCCCCAGTTTGTAGCTACAACCCCACACACTGCAGCCATGGCCCACGCCCCATGGCCATGCCCCCATGCCCCATAGCCCTGCCCCCACACACACATTCCAAGCTCCACCACTGCCAACTATGGTCCCATCCTCGATGGGGACTCATTGAAGCCAGTCCATGACACATGCTACTGCATGATGTCGTCATGGTCCTGCTCCTGTCCTGTCTCCAAGCATTGCAATATCATGTTATACTATTACCAGAAAAAAATATATTAATAGGCCCCTTTCACATGACGATCACATTGGCTGGGGCTGTACAGGAAAGACAGAAGCTCTGTGAAAGCACTTCCTTCCTCAGTGCAGTACCAGTTGGGTGCAGAGCGAAGCATTTGGGACACACTCCCATCCTGACAATGGTACTGACAGGATGATGTCAGGATGTTGCAGGATTGTGGCATAGTGCAGTAAGAGCCTTACATTCCTGGTCCACTGCCACAACAGCAAATGTCCCCCAACATCTACCTTAAAAGTCATGCAGCCACACCAACCAAAGCAGTTCTGTGGTACTGATTGAGAGGGGGGCTGAAAATGATGCATCCATCCCCCTCCCACTAGCAAGCCACAGTGTCACGAGCAATTGTAGTGGGACTCTGTAGCTTACTGGTGGAAGAGGGCTGGATATATCATCCTTTAATGTTCCTCTTGCCAGTGCTGCAGAATTCCTTTGGTTAATAAGACTGCCTGGCCTTTAAGGTGGGGGTTTTTGCAAGGGGAGGTTTGATCATGACACCGATCACAGCTACATCATCATAGCTATATCTCCTATGAGGAATGTTGATCAAGGGTCATAGACACCCCTTCCTCTTTTTTCTTTTTTAATGTATTTATTAAAATGCATTGAGTGTATAAAACAGCACGCAGAAGAATACAAAGGCATACAGTAAACAAACACACAGACTCTAATGTCTAATCTAATATTGTCTTACCTACCCTAAACTACCTAAACAAAGACCATTTCGCACTACACTGTGACAGTGCTATTATTCCACTTTCAACATTCTATGGAATCCTGGGGCATTTAGAATTTTCTGCCAGAGATATCTTTGGCCTCAGTAAATTACAAACCCCGGAATTCCACAGGATGTTAAAAGTGGAATAACAGCACTATAACAGTGTAGTGTGGGAATGGTCTAAATTAAACTAAACTAAATGAAAAAGGGCCCAAAAATACATATAAATGACTTTTAACCCACCAACTTTTGGTTCTAAGAGCACCTACAAAGTATACTTCTTCTAGTGTGTCTATGATTATCACAGTACTGCCTAGTATTTAATAACTATAAGCTTAACCTTCCAAACCAATAATTGACTATTTCCCCCAACAGTTTCTTAGATATACAATCCATTTATCCCAATCATTTTTAAATTTAACCAAAGATACTTTCTTAATTAAAATAGTTAATTTATCTTTTTCTGCCAAATCCAACATCTTCAGCAGCCAGTATGTACGCCAAGGAATAGCCACATTTTTTCATTTCTGTGCATACAGCTCTCTCGCTGCTATGATTGTGTAGCGCAAAATTATGCCCAACTTTTTACTCCATTTCATCAGTCAGACCCAATTTTACAAAGTTTAGGTTTGAGTGAAATCTTTGCCTTTAAGATATCTTACATCAATCTCTGTATCATCACCCAGAACTTTCTTGGCCTTCTGAGAGGTCCACCCCATACAGTAAAAATTTCCTTTTTTTGAACACATTCTCAACAAACATTGAGGAACCTTTATACATTTTTGATAAATCCCTCCCATTTTTCAGATACTGAAGCATTTTGTATGACTTCAGAATGTGAGGAGTCAGTCCTGCAGCTAGGGATAGAAATTTTAACTTCATCCTCACTTTGTCAATGTAAATACCATCATCATCATCATCATCATCATCATAATCATCATCGCCATTGCAGACAGTGAGACTAATTTTTCTGGTTTTGAAGAGATGTTGCACATTTCTGTAAAATCCACAAAATAGATAAAAACATGGTAACTGTTGCATTCTTTCATGGATTAGTCAAAGTAGGAACACTAGATGGGTTGTTTATGTCTTTGCGATCAGCTGTCCTCTCCTGTTATGCATGCTGTGTGTATGTGTGTTTAACTTCACAAGAGCAAAAAGACACTGAGGTTGTATAGCAACATTTTGTGCAAATTTCATGAAAAAATTATGAAAAAAAGTATTTTGTATCATAGGTTTGTCAGGGTTGGCAGGATTTGGCTCCTCTGAGCATGGGCAGAGTGCTATCTGTGAAGCAAGGCTTCGCTGCGGCAGAGAGTCCCAGTGAAGCAGAAAAAATTCCAGAGGCTCATTAGTTAGGCTTAAAGTACTGATTTATTGCTGCACTCTAAGATAAGACTTAGCAACAACATGCCAGCTTGCCAGCAATTAGACAACGAGGAAAAACAGAAGATAACAGAGAAAAATCGGGCAGCGTCTCCTCTTACAAACAGTATACTGCCAATGGCATGACAGGTCCAGCTAAGGAGTCTAACTGGCAGCTGGTCAAGGCAAACACCAGCCTTTTTATGCTACCTTGTCATCCTGGAACAAGTGGGGTGACCCAATTCTCTAATACACAAGACACAGCCATAACAATCCTGCTGGCCTTGCACCTGGCTGTCTGGCCACACCGCGTCTTCTCTTTGCCTTCCACTCGTAGGAAAACTTTGCTTGCCTGGCAACAACCTTGCCAAGGCTTAGGCCGTTTCTGCACAACAGGGCTGTGCTGCTTTGGGGACAGGATGACAGCGGGCAGCTGGTCATGCTTCTGCACAACGTCATCACTGGCCCACTGCCATCCCGTCCCCAAGCATCGCACTTGCACAGTATTTGCAAAAGGGAAAAACATCCATTTTGCACCTATGATCGCATAGCACTCCCATACTTACCATCATGCAGAAGAGAAGGGAAGTGTGATGGTGACACTTCCTTCCATAGCACAGCATGGAAGGAAGTGTGGAAGGAAGGAAGTGTGGCTGTTGTACTCCCTTCTGCAGGGAGCCGGTGAGGAGTGGAGGGGAGCATTTCTGTCATGCTCCCTTCCCTGCCGAGACTGCTAAGGGATGAGGCACAACAACATTGTTGTGCAGAAATGGCCTGTCACTTTAAGCAGAGATTTTTCATGGGAGCTGGAGAATCTTCAATGGACTGTCTTCCTTTGTCAAGGCAGCCTTTTCTGGCCCAAACTAATAGTACTGAGGGGGGGTTTTCCCTCCCCCCTCCTCACATCTTTGTTTCCATGTTTAGGAAGCCTTTCTGTTCATTCTGATGATTGGGCTCTGGGCTGCAACCCTGCAGTCTCACCTTGATGGAACCAGTATTGATGTACCTAGAAAATCTGTCATAGGCTTTGGATTGTTATATGTAGAATTTTAACAGTCTGAGATTTAGATTGGACTGACCTTTGTCTTGAGTTTCCGCTGACGGGAAAACAACTTGCCTCATTTTGTGATTATTTTGAGTGAGTGCTGCCATTTCTGTTTCTGCTTTTTGAATTTTTTATTCTAAGCATTGCTTACTTTGGTTGCCTTTGTGCTTTTAACCTCCTTTGCCCACACTGTTGGCCTATTGGCCATGCTGACTCACATAACATTGCTATTGATGGTGCAATGCTATCTTTGACATGATGATGTCATGGCTGCCCTTAAGAAAAATAACGTTCACAGGCAATAGTATTTAAAAATAGGATCAACTGAAGAGAAAAAAAAAGGTCAAAGAAAATGCTGGCAAAGAAGTGACAGAGGAATAACATGGAGGAGAAGCAGCAACTAGAATAACAAGAGGGATCCAAACAGCAGTGAAAGAACAGACATTTGCCAAGGAAATATCACTGACCGATGAATATGATATAGTTTGCAACCAGATATGTGTTCTTTTCAGACGTGTAATTCATTCTGTGAATGGAGTTTTTTTGGGAAAAAAAGTTTGAAGACATGTACACATTTGATATATACATTCGATATATACATACTAGGGATGGGACAAATCCAGAATTTTCCAAATCTGGATCTGAATCCTTGGAAGGTTCTGGGAATCAATGAATCTCAAATCTTTTGAATCTTTTTTTTAAACAGAGTTTAAAAAGGAAAGGAAAGAAGGATAAACTCGGGCAAGGTACGCTTTCTCAGCCTTAGCAAAAGGCTAGGCAAAGGCAAACCTCCCTCTGAAGAAATCTGGCCAAGACAATTGTCCTAGTTTTGGCTCAGGATCTCCTCAGATTGAAAATGACATGAAGGCCCTTTCTACACAGGCAGGAAAATGTGGATTAATCCCACATTTTCCTGCCTGTATAAACAGGGCCACGAACTAAAGTAGAGAGATAATCCAGGTAAAACTGACTTCTCTTTGCATAGCTCCTTCTGGTATCCTGGGATCTGTAGTTTGATGATGCACCAGCACACTTTGTCAGAGAAGGCTGTGACACCTTGTAAAACTCCAAATCCCAGAATTGTGTCTGAAAGAGGTCTGCAAGCGAGCTATACAAAGGAGTGTTTCAGCTGTCCTTGAAATCTCAAGACTGTAGCTTCCAGTCAAGTACTGAACTTACATATGAAATGTTCAATTTAAATATCTTAGAATGCTAGCCCAGTTGTAATTTGTGAAATTGTTAGCAAAGGCCATTATTACTCCAAGGGAAAACCTCACCTACTTATTATTTTCTCTTGTATGTATGGTCTCCCTGGGTTTCAGGCGTCCCAGTCTCCAAAAATCTATTTAGTTGGCAGGTTCGAAAGATTCGGTTTGCCTATTTTGGCAGAGGGATTCGGAAATCTCGAATCTTTACCCAAGATTCGAGGATTCGAGGGTTCGGTTGGCCCATCCCTAATACATACATTCATAAAATGCAAACACACTTCAGTCAGTGGAGACACAGGTCCTTTCCACAGCATTCTCCCCTCCTGCAATGGCGATGGCAGAAGGACAGGACTGCAACAGAGCTTCTATATGACATCATCAAAGTCCTGTTTTTCTCCCATCCCCAGGTGGTGCGATCACGGATTAAATTATTGGCAGGTTTTCCCCATCAATGAAATGCGATTGCGCCACCATCCTGCACTTACCTGTCCTGTGGAAGCAACAGAAATGTAATGGCTGTGCTTCCTGCCCCAGAGCAGCCGGGGAAAGTACCCGGCTGCACCGTGGAAAGAAGAGGCATCATCATCACTCTCCCTTCCACAGGAAGCCAGCCGCTGCAGAGGGGAGAGCTCCTGTCACGCTCCCCTCCCAGCAGAGCTGTTGCTGGTATGCCAACCAGACAACTTCGAGAAAAGGTAGGGTGCGGAAAGGGCCCCAGAGTCTGTTAAGATCTTCATCAATTCATCTGTTTCAAAATGTGCATGAAAACAGTGATGGGATTTTTTTCCTTATTGTAGAAAAAAGTCCTCATGGATCCCCCACTGAACAATCTTGGACATGGGAAAATGCGAACATCTATGGAAATGAATTTGACAAATCTGCCCATTCTTAAATGCCAGAGCATAGGATCCACATTGTCTCATAATCCTGTTGTGTTGATTTTTTTTTTATTCATTTGTCTGTTTTGGGGAAAATACAAGGCAGGTGTGAAGTTGATGGCAGCAGTAATGCAGTTCATTAATGGCTCAAGTATGGAGTGATGTATGCATGTATCTAGAACAAAGGATTCAGTGCAGTGAAAAATACAATCACCCCTTGGCCTGAGATCCAAACTGATGAAAAACTCAAAATGTGTGATTGAACCCCTTATCACCCCTTATAGAACAAAGGGAGAGTTGGAATCATCCCAGGTTTCAGTTTCCACCTTAATTCTAACCTCCTTGTCCTTTGAGAGCTTATCTTATAGCCTTCTTTGCCTGGGCTTTGTTCAGGAGTTCAGCCTTTTCAAATATTTCTATCGAATATAGAGGCTTTTCTCTTCCTCAAAGAATTATGATATTGGAGGAAATGGAACTTAAATCACACATACATACATATATACATACATATTTGGTTTGGGGGGATTTATGTGTGTCATTTAATGTAAACCACAATTGTGCGCTGACACAAGCCATTTCCACACTACACTGTTATAGTGCTATTATTCCACTTTTGACATCCTGTGGAATTCTGGGGTTTGCAGTTTACTGAGACCAAAGAACTCTCTGGCTGAGAATTCTAAATGCCCTTCCCTAAACTTCAAACCCCAGGGTTCCATAGGATGTTGAAAGTGGAATAATAGCACTATAAATGTGTATTGCAGAAATGGCCTTAATTAACCTCCTTGAATACAATATGGAATAAAATCAAAGTGTATGTAACAGCTGAGATCCTGTTGGATAGTCTTTAACAGAGTAGACCTATTCATTCAGATGTTGAAGGGTGAATCAACGTATCGGTAAATCCAATTGATTCAGTGGGTTTACTGGAGTCAAGAATAATAATTAGCACTTTGGCCAAAGCTGGTTTTGGAGGTTATCACACAAGGAAAGTTACCATTACAGCAGGATAATAGTGACTTTGGCTGGGATTTATCATATGACATCATTCCTCTTCTGTTGCTTTCCCAGTGGGAGACAGTTTGGAAAACTTTTCTTTTACAAATGCAAAACTTCTGTTAAAGACCTCCTCAGTAAAAGAAATGCTTTCCAAGTGGTTTCCCATAAGGAGAACAACAGAAGAGGAATGACTTTGTGTGATAACTCTAAGCCAAAAATACTATTGTATTACTGTAATTGCGATTTACCTACCTTGTGTGATAAACTTCTTTGATGACTGCTAGCAGCACTGGGCACATGTCGCTTTCACTGCATTCCAGCACATAGCCCTCTATAGAAAAGGTCTTTCTGGAAGAGAGCACACCAAACTTTGGGCATGGTCGGCCTGGTGAAGAGAAGGTTGAGGGTTGACATAACTGCACTCTTTAAATACTGAAAAGGCTGCCACAGAGAGGAGGGTGCAAGTTTGTTCTCTGCTGCTTCAGAAGGTAGAACCAGATCTAATGGTTTTAAGTTACAGGAAGGTAGATTTTGATTGAACATTAGAAAGAACTTCTTGACAGTAAGAGTTGTTTGACCATGGAACCAATTACCTAGAGAGATTTCTTACTCTGGACATCTTCAAAAAGACATTGGCAGTCACATAGAAATGTTGGAGTGGAGGGGGTGATTCGCCCCAGGTAGCAATGTTTCTGGAGCGTCCCGGCCCATAACCACACCCCACGTGTCCTGGCCACACCTCTGTGCACCCTGGACATACCCCTGAGCACCGCAGCCATGTCCCCCACACAGTGGCCATGCCCCTCGTGCTGTAACTCCTCCCACCCCCCTCCATACACTCCAAGCTCCGCCATTGGCCGTTGGACAGCAAACTAATAAGGATGCTGTAGCCAAATTTCTTGCATTGAGTGAGGTGTTCGACTAGATGGCCTATGGGGGACTGTTCTAACTCTGTGATTCTATGATTCTTTGATTTTGCAAGACAACTTCGTCTTGCCCAACATTTTCACACTGATGAAAAATGGTAGGGAACGGACAATGAGTGAGTGAAGAAGGGCAGCAGATGACACAACTAGTTAACTGATTACTCTTCCTAGTTTGATTATAGGTCCTTCCAAGCAATTTTCCCCCCTAAAAGACTATATTTTTAACAAAGGAAAGGTAACAATAGTCCAGCATAGAGAAGATAAACTGATGCCGGTCAAAGCATCTGCTCTCTAAAGAGGAAAAGAGAACAAAGAAGAAGATGCTGCCTTTAGCAAAAGTTTTGTCAAAAGGGGTGACCAATTAATCTAGCATGAGTTATGCATAGCATTCGTACAGCTGCATGGTGTATCTCTTGAGATACTCTCATTGGAACTGCTATTCCAAATGTCACTATTCTTCGGCATGAGTTATTAGGGGCATTCCAAACAGCTATGTATAGATCCCGTTTCATCTAGCTCAACAGATGTGCTGCAATTCCTGATGCTGCTCTGGGTGACCTACCTGCTTGTTTTTAGAACAAAAGAAGAGTCATACTGATCAGATCATAGCCCTTTGCAGGTCAGCCTTCCACTCACACAATGGCCAACCAGTTGCCTATAGCAAGCCTGCCAGTGGACATGGGTGCAACTGCACCTTCCATCTCTCATTCTCTAGCAACTAATGAACAAAGGCCATTTCTGCTCTACACTGTTCTAGTGCTATTATTCCACTTTCAACATCCTATGGAATCCTGGGGTTTGCAGTTTAGGGAGGGGCATTTAGAATTCTCAGCCAGAGAGCTCTTTGGCCTCAGCAAACTACAAACCCCAGAACTCCACAGGATGTTAAAAGTGGAATAATAGCACTAGAACAGTGTAGGGCGGAAATGGCCAAAAACATGTTGCTTCTGGTACTGGAAGTGATATATAACCATCCTGACTAGCAAGCTGCAAGGGCCCTAATCTCCATGAATTAATGTAATCTCCTTTAGAAAGCTCTACATACTAGAAGCCATAGCCAGATCTTGTGGCAATGAATTCCATAGTTTGTGCACTGTGTGAACACTTCCTTTTATCTGTCCTGAGTCTGCTGCCATTCAGCTTCTGTGTTTGACACTGAGTTCTAATAGCATGAGAGAAGGAGATGATATTTTCCTACCTGCTTTCTCAATGCCATGCATAATTTTAAGCACCACTGTCATGTCTCCCATACTAAACTTTTTCTAAGCCCCAAACTTTGTAAACTTTTCTCCTGAGAGAGTTGCTGTAGCCCTTTGATCTTTGATCTTTTTAGGTCTCTGCTGAAGTTACATCTAACAACTGTCTCTGAATCAGAGTTACCGTCATGCTAACCTCCAGCTAACTGCTGTCTTCAGTTTCTATCATGAATTACCAGCCAAGGTAGGGATTTCTAGTGATCTGCCCCTTAGAAGTAAATAGGCACAGGCTTTCTAGGTCATACGTATATCTTTCTATGCTTTGCATCATATGCCCACAGAATATACTAAAAGTTCTGCAGATATACGATACAAACTGATAACTAATATTAAAAAGCTGTCCTTGAGGCTGCTGTAGCACTTTGCATGGTAACCAGTAGAACCAGCCATGACAATTTTTAGACTGGAAGGAAGGCCTCAGATAAACTGAGGTCACAACCAAACCCCAAAATGATGTACCTAGCATGAACTTTGGGGTCCAGTGACGTATAGAGCTTTCAGTGTTGCATTAAGACCCCAGAAGACCAGGGTTTGAATCCCCACTCAGCCATGGAAGCCTTGCACAAGTCTCTCTCTCTCAGCCTTAGAGGAAGGTAACGGCAAACCCCCTTCTGAATAAATTTTGCCAAGAAAACCCTAAGACAGGTTGTCATAAGCCAAGGTCAACCGGAAGGCATGTAGCAACAAACAAACAAACAAACATGAATTCTGCTTGCATTTATTAATGACAGGCATCACTCTGTTTCTGATGTTCAGGCTATAAGTCTGTAGACAAGAAGGCACAACTCACATTCAAGAAGAAGATGCTAGCAGGCTTTGGAGAAGCATTAATATTTGCATAAGTACAAAACTGTCAAAAATGGAAAGCCATAAAATGGTCCAATGAGGATTGAATGTACAAGGCAGGACAGAGGCAGTTGGTAGATCCATTGCTGCAGGGGCAGGAAATCTATGCTGACATTTATTGCTACTCACTCTGTAACTGCTCTGAGTTGTAAGGAAGCTCTCCTGATGCTGGACTTCTACCAGGATAGATCCAGCACCAGGAGACCTTCCAATGAATCTGAAGCAGCAATGGAAATAGTGGCTACAAACTAGAAAACGGATGCCTGAGCCCCCCTTGCTGTGGCCACAGATTGCACACTGATTCTTGGGAGTGGAACAGAGAAGCCAGGAAGAGGAATGTGTCACCCTACCCTACATCCCCATCCTGTGGGATGTGCTTTTTCACAAGGCTGGAAATACATACATTGAAGGCACGTTAACCAGAAGAGCATGTTGCCAGATCAAGCTGACCTGAGACATGATCAGGCCATAAGTTCGAAGTGCATTAGATGAAAAACCCTGGCACTTCGTCAATCTCAGATCTTTGCATTGCTGAATTGGCCTGGATAAGACAATTTCTCTCAATTTCCAATTTCAATTTCCAGTTTCTCTCTCTATCCAACCTTTTACGCCTTACGTTCAGACAGCCTTGTATGGTTCTTAGAGTGTCTGATTTTCTGTGTGTTTGTGGATTCCAAATAAAATACTTTGTTTATCTTTAATTGGAGCCTCTCTGCAGTTAGTGCTGGTATACATAGACGAAAAGATCCTACTGTTATTCTCTTCTCACAGGCCTCCTTTGTGCTGTAATTTCCCCAAATTTTAATGAGACGCAGGTATTGTGGGTGGACCCCAACATCCACCACCTTCTAGGGTAACAAATGGAATGCAATGGAATGGTTGGACTCCTGGGCAAGTGGCACTTTACACTGCAACATTTTGTTGTAGGTCACATTGGGACAGCTTGGCTACAGGTAGGGGCAGTTAATAATTGTTTTGGACAGCTGGCTACAGGTAGGGTGAGTTAATAATCATTAGCTGAAGGGAAAGCCAGCAACAGAGAATCCTACAAGATGATCTCAGAAACAAGAGCTGGTGGCTCTGGAGTGGAGGAGGTCACCCTGTGAAGTTGTTGAAGCTTCAAGCAAGCAACCAGAGCCCAGCACAAACTGGTTTGAGGCAGAGGTCTGAGCAGAGGGATCTTC
Organism: Cyclura pinguis; assembly: GCA_030412105.1. Classification (NCBI taxonomy): domain Eukaryota; kingdom Metazoa; phylum Chordata; class Lepidosauria; order Squamata; family Iguanidae; genus Cyclura; species Cyclura pinguis. The sequence continues at coordinate 123,311,563 of CM059604.1, read as the reverse complement.
AACAAGTTCTTCCTCAGACAGAATCACTACAGAAGCCAAAGGCAACCAGGCAAGCTGAAGAGAAATGAGGAACCCTGTGCAGTATCTGTTCCTCCTTTGTGAGATTGACTTGGTTGGACTTTACAGAAATCCAGACAGGGGGCAGAGCTACAAGGAGTTTATTTAGCTAGAGAAACCCCTCTAACAAAGTGTATCAAGGATATTTAATCTAAATGTGTTTAAGCGTAATGAACTTATTACTTACAGAGGGACTTTTTTCCCTTCTTTTTTGTAAATAATTCCCAGAAAAAGCATCTTGGCCTAATCCTATTGGTAGCCCCAAGAATAGCAGTTGCATTGATCCAGTTGGACTCAGGCCATTTCTGCTCTACACTGTTATAGTGCTACTATTAGACTTTCAATATCCTGTGGAATTCTGGGGTTTGTAGTTTACTGAAGCCAAGGAGCTCTCTGGCTGAGAATACTAAATGCCCCTCCCTAAACTGTAAACCCCAGGATTCCATAGGATGTTGAAAGTGGAATAATAACATTATAACAGTGTAGTGAGGAAATGCCCTCACATTAGGGTGACTTATGAAGTTACTATTGATTCAGTAAGTCTACTCTAATTAGGACCGACCAATAGGATGCAAACATTTTTAATCTTATTTCTAGTGATTAGAAAACATTTCAGAGTTTGGATGTCACAGGAAGTGTTAGTAAATGCCCACCCACACATCCTCATGGCCATAAGATGATTTGGCCTCAATTTACAGACTGCCTGCTCCACTATCTAATCTCCACATCCTGTCCAACAGTCCTGATTTAGCAGGGACAGTCCCAGTTAATCCTCTGTTGTCTCAGTTTTTCATCTGCTTTTAAAATGTCCCAGTTTCTCTCTCCTCCTCCTGCTTTCTCCCTTTGTCTTTACCTTACTTCTATTGGTACAAGCTGAGTTCAATGTATAAAAGTACAGTGGCCCCTCCACATTCACAACAGTTCAGGGAGCAGAACATTTGCAAAAGTAGAAAAACTGTGAATAATCCCCCCCGATTCTCCTCCAGAGCCCCCACTTCCATTCTTTTCCCTCTGACCCCAGTGTTCCCGGCGGGGGGGCGGGGGTGGAAGAAAAAAGACAAGGTAAAGAGCTTACCAGTACTTTCCCCTCAGATAGAGAAGAGTAGAATTCTGGCATTCTAGCTACTTCCAGTGGCCATCTTGAGAAACCAGGGGCAGGAGCAAAGAGAGCACCTGACAATCAGCTGCCATTACACAGCAGAATGTGCAGCTATGTGACAGAGAGGACATGCCTCCAGCAGTGGGGGTGGGTGGGGTGGGTGGGGTAACTACTCACCCAAAAGAAAAAAACATCCATTTTAAACGCAAGCCTCACAATCCTGGTATGAGAAATGCAAGGGAATGAGAGGAAGAAAAGGTGATGAAGCAAGGACCTGCCTGGCAAATAATCAAATTCACGAAGGTCAAACCCACTAACGTGCAGGGAGGACTGGAGTTTGAACTCAACTCAGCACATTGCAAAGGAGGGAGTGGAATCTTGCCCTTCCAGCAGGCTCATACTAAAGCAAACTGCTGCAGCCTCTCTTACCTTATGTGTTCTTCTTCATTAATAATAACTTTCCTGCCACCTTGAACATGCTTTGATGTTCCTTGGCCATATGTGTCCCAGTTTTCATCTGTGAAATGTTGGAAGGTATGTCTCCATAGTGAGAATACAGAGACTTTCTGAAGAGAGTAAATGCATTCTACCATCATAGGGGCCTAAAGCTCCCTATCATACAGATGCAAAAACAGCTCTCAGAAATACCTCTATTTTATTGCTTTTGTTCCCACTTAGCTTACAGCAGCAGCAGGCCTCTTTTCATTTACTAAAACGCCCTATAACATCCAAAATGTGGATGCTGTGGCCACAACACTATCATCTCTTTCCTCAAATGCTGTTTTACCCAATGAAGAAGCCAGTAGCTCTGAAAGCTAGCATGATGTATTTTGCTTTTGTTTGCCCCAACTATGGTATCGCCACAAGATGCATTTTGGATCATGTTGTTTTCTTATTTCTAATGGTGTCAGTTCCATGCCTTTGCTACAGGAAGCAGGCAATTGGGTTCATCAAACATACAGAAGTCTGGTGTTAGGTAGACACTTTGGCTCGTGATTTATAACTGAACAGTCTTGTGATAGGGAGCTCCTAAGATCCAAAACTCAGAGTTTTAAAGGGGAACCTAGATTGTGTTTCCTGGTTTGTATTCGTTTCTTCCTTACTTCCTGGTTTAGCCCCACCCTTCCTACCATGTTAAAAATTCTGCCTTGTTTCCCCTGATCTCCAGCAATCTGTGTAGGTGCTTCAACAATATCCTCTGGAGAGGATGGCTCAGCCACTCCACAGTATATGAAATGCACTGAGCACGTTCAAGAAGTACTGAATGCTAAGTTTTATTGTTATTCAGATAGAGGTGTCCACATTTCCCTCCTGATATTTTTCCTTCCCATTTCTAGGAGGCAGATAATAAAATTAATTAAAGTAGGTTTAACTGCACATTTGGGAAAGTGATGGGCCCTTGTAGCACTGGATCAGCAGTCTGCGATTTCATATTTGCATAGGATTAATAAAGGAAAACAAGATAATTTATATAACAGCCCAGGCAGATGAGATGTCTGTAATTGATGGAATTGTCTGCCTAAGTGAGCTGCAATCTATTTGCTTACTAGGGCTGACGATGCTTTCGTATTTCACCAAAATCCTATAAGCCTCAGGCTGCTTAGGAACAGCAATAAGGCTGGGGAAAGCCTAATGGTATTATTAACTCCCCACTGACACGCTGTCCTTTGAAATGCGGCAGGGTTAATACAAGAAACCCGAGCACTGATCAATGTACATCAACAGAACTCCATAACAGAGCAGCATCACATGGATTTATTCAGCCAGGGGCACCACCTGACCTTACCTTCATGGCTTAAGAGCAGCCACTGCTGTGTCTGGTCATTCTCCTGATGCTCTGGTAAGGTCAGAAGTTCTCAGTGCCAAGAAGGAGCCTACAGTGTACTAGTTTCCAATTGGTCCAAATGTGTTGAGTTTGAAATATGTTAAAGGTGTGGAATTACAACCCCCACAATCCCCCTCTTAGCCATGCGGGCTGGGGTTTCTGGGAGTTAGAGTCCAAAAAAGAATAACGTCCAAATGTTGGCTCAGGACGAAGCAGGTTGCCAGTGTGAAAAGTGATAAAGTTACCAGTGTGAAAAATCCCTTCTTGAGTTGTTTCCCTTGTGCTGATTTTAGTTGGTAAGCTTTTTGGAACACAGAACAAGGATAATACTTTGAAGTGAAGTACGTTGTAAAGTGAGGTTAACATGTAATGTGACAATAGTTTTTTCATCATGAGACTAGGGCTCTTACTGCTTAATGCCCCAATAGCGCGTCATCCTGACAAGATCCCAGCATCGCCATTACCGGGATGGGATCAGGGCTGGAACACTCCCCACCATGCTTGGTCAGTGGATGGGTAGCATCAGGCACACTGTTCATCCTTCTGCAGTACAGCATCAATGCTGAGTCCCTTTTCCCACCTCTTCCTGTGCTGTACCGTGGAAGGAAGCACTATCAAGCACTTCAGCCCTTACCGCATGCCCGCAGCTGATGGGATCATGTCAGAAAAGGGCCCATTACCAGATTTTTTTTCCAGTAATGAAAAGGGGCAGATTTGTGATGTGGCAACATGACGACAGTGGGTGAGTGACGATGTCATGCAGTGGCATGCATCATGGACTGGGAACAAAGCATTGCCCTGCTGGGATGACAATGTCATGCAGTAAGGGCCTAGAACATGAACCAAAGGGTTCAAATTACAAGAAAGGGGATTCTACCTACACATTAGGAAGAACTTTTTTTTTTAAGTGTAAGAGCTGTTTGACAGTGGAATGGATTGTATTTGTGGTGGGTAGACTCTGTACTCTCCATCTTTGAAGGTCTTTAAACAGAGGTTGGATTAGCATCTTTCAGGGTGCTTTAGTTGTATATTCCTAGATGGCCCTTGTGGTCTGTTCCAACTCTGTGATTCTATTTAATCAATGAGTGTTCGTGGTATTTTACAGAATGTGAAAGGACAGGTCCCTGCTCCAAAATGCTTACCATCTAAAATCAGCACAAGGGAAACAACTCAAGAAGAGAATGGAAAAGGAAAGGAAACAGAGAATCAATAAGTGGTTGTGTCAGCCTGACATCTTTAGATTTCCTTCTAGGCCAAGCTACAGTAGGGCATGGGATGTGTGCCAAAAGCTACAAAGAAATGGTGGGAGGAGGGGGATTTGAAAGAAGCAAGAGCAACACTGGAGATGTAACACTTCTCTAGTTTTGTTTTCAAACAAAGCAAATAATAATATAATAAGTTTCTTCCTGCTGTAAGAAAGTTTTCATAAATTGTACTTTTCAAAGGCTATTCGTGGTTCAAGATGTCTTCTGCGCAAAATTTGCATATGGTATTTTTGCACAGAAAACAGCCCTTTCTGCCCAGGACACAGCTTTTCTGTGCAGAAAAATAATATTTTTGTGCAGGAAAACTCATTTCCTGCACAGAAAATGCTGTTTTATGTGCCAAAAAGCCACATGCAAATTTTCTACAGAAAAAAGCTAAAGGTACCTTCTCTTCATCAGAGTTTCCTAATACTTTTTTTAAAAAGTTTTTTTCTCCATTTTTTCCATATATTTCAGAATATTCCTTCCATCTATAGCTGACGTGCAACCACAATCTCTTTCAGGCTTTCGGTTACATACAGTGATTATATATTTGGGAGGAGTGAGAAAGGAGGAGGAAGCTGTTGCCTTGATCTGCATAGACTGATTCAGCTGTATGCATGCAGGATTTCTTCCAATATTTGAACTAATATCTATAGATCAGAGACCAAGCCTGGCTCTGGAACCCTGCTCTCCTTTTGCTCTACTGATTTATGGGTGACTGAACTGAAGGTGTGGAAGAAGATGGCTTCTTCACGTTCCTTTTGTGTTATCTGCTTTATTCCCTTCCCTTTCTTTTCCTGTTTGTCTCACCGCTATGATCCTTCGGGCATTTTTTTTTTGCCAGAGTTACCCTCTACAGTGCTTAAAACAGCAGCAGCAATGGCAATAATATTTGTTTTTCTTTTTAACGAAGGTTTGTCATATTCAGAGCATTTTTTTCATAAGTCACATATGCACCCAAAACATTCTCATGGTATTCATATACCAATAGAGTGGGGAGGAAGAGATCCAAAATGAAACTAGAGACATTGTCTTCTTAGAAAGAATGGATTGTGAGTCTTTGGCATGTTTTGAGCCCCCTCTTGTGGAAATATCCAGATTGACATACAATATTTCTTTGTTTTTGTTTTTAAAATAGTATACCAGAAAGTCATCTATAGTTTTAAAAAAGTCATTTCACTTTTGCAGAATTTGTCCTGAATGAAGGGTCTTTTGGTTAGCAAAAGATCTGTAAAAATAATAATAACAAGCAGCACAATATGACAAATATTTTACCTCTTCTGTTTACAAAAGTGGATTTTTAGAGGTCTGTATTTCTAAAATAGACTTCTAAAGAAAAGCAGAGGCAAAATATTTTTGGTACAGTGTTACTTATTTTTGTGCTGCTTATTTTTACACCCATTCTGAGAAGTGAAATAAGAAACAGGGATCTTGAACCTTCAAAGACTATGTAGAAGAGGGAATTTCAGCAGGATTCTCTTGTTATGAAGGCAACACCTGCTCTTCTACGCAGCCATGTAATGTACAGTAGCCCTGACCCTTATTTCACCTGATAGCCTAAATATATAAATAAATATATTCATCAATAAATAAAAATGCACATTTGGTCTTCCATGCTTTTTTTAAGGTTTATGCCCATTTCTCAAGTATCCACAATTCAGATTAGCTCTAGCATTTGGGGTTTCTAATGGTAAAAATGAGAGATTTATAATGTTGAATTCCAGACTGCTTGTGTATTTTTAGTTCAAAATCATGACCGTACCTTCAGCACAAGCAGACCAGTGCAACACAAGGAAAGCAATGCCCAAGGAGATTTAGGGAAAGAGGTCGAGCCACCCTGCAGCTCATTATGTTCCATTTTCTCATTGGCAGAACTCTGGATCTAAAACAGGAATTAAATCAGCAAAATAAATAGTAAGATGAGGAGAGTAGTCTTGGCTACAGTTCACAAGAATGGCGCCACTTTGCCATCTATGTCTAAAAGCCAAAGGATGACAGATATATTCAGGCATAAAACAGCTGATTCGCTAGAAGGGACAGACAAGATAATTGTTATGTATCCCAGAGACACTGGAAGGCGAAACCACAGTAAGACTACAACATGGACAGCTAAGGAGACAGCCTGTTTAAAGGAGCATCATGAGATACAGCCAGGTGGTCAGCTGACCAATAGGAGCCTCACCTGTCCTCAGTACATGCCAAATTGACCTACAGATGCACTGTGATCATAGACACTATGTACAGTACAGCAGCAGTTTGGGCTGATGAACATTTTTAAAAAGGAAAACTGACTTGTATGTCTTAGGCTAGTGAAGGCAATTTTATTACAGTGTCAAGGCAGTAAAGGGGAACCTAACATGGCTTTGCATGTGTTAACCCCCCACAATGCTTCCATCTCTGCTGTTTGTGTACGGTGCTAGGGAAATTCTCCCAAAACAGCAACCATACACTGTGACGGCTGTGTTACTCCAAAAGGTGGGTGGCACAGCGGTCCACCTGAGGTGCCAGTTCCGTTGTGGAATGGTGGGGAATTATTAGCCCAAAAAGGAGGATTGTGAGTGGGGGGTAACATTACGGGATCTTTCTACCTATGTATACCATTACTAAGGGAGGGACACCAGTTGGAGATTAAACAGATGTTTTATTGGGGGGAAATCACAAACACACACAAGGTTCAAGCTGTCTCACAACCACACAGGGCTAACCGTAGGAAAGGAAGGAAGAATTGGACAGCAAGAAGTTGGGATGAAGTGGGTGATATTTACCTATTGTGCAGAGAAGAGACAAAGAGATGTGGCTCATACTAAGGATCCAAGAGTAACACAAGAATGGGAATCTGAGCAGAAGAATGACGACCTAGGTCCAGTGTACTATGTCCAATGTACTACAAAACTGGAGCCAGGGTTTAAATACTGTTTTTCTGCCCTGAAGACGAAGGTGTTAATGGCTTTCTGGCAGAGTAAACAATGGGGTCTGGAATGGGCTAATGGTCTTAGCATTAGTGACAAAGCATTGAAGGGAACTGTGATAGCTCCTTAATGTCTGGGCAGGTGAGGAAACAAAGGAGAGTTTCGGCAGGAACAGATTGATGGCAATCAGTTGGTCTGTTGAGACCATTTTGCATTTTGTGTGCTATTGTATTTGAAGGCTGAGTCCTGAGGGGGTTATCGCAAGTTCATTAGCACCAAAGCTTCCCAACCGATACAACCTGGCCATGCCCTGAGGTCCTATCTGAGCTACTTGTGCATATGTTGAGCCAGACCTCTTTGCCAGCATGTCTTTTCAGCCATAACAGTGTATGATTTAGGGCCAATTAAATAATGTTCATCGCCAATCATATCATGGAGTGGAGGTGTATGGCATGGTAACAGCCGCATGGTATATTTTGTTCTCTGTGACACCGAGAGATTGGGGAATGGGTTATGTAAGCAAGGACTGGGGAATGGTTGTTGATCTTGTGAGAGGCTATAAATGACCAGATGATGCCTAGAAGTCAAAACTTCTATCAAATTTGTTAGCTTCATGGAATTTTCCCAGGATATGCACTTTGTAGTTGTGACTTGGCAAACTCTGCAAACTATACTAAAAAGTGCAAGCTTTTGGCTCAGCGTTCCCATTCTGTTCAGATTCTGCTCTGTCAGGAAGGGGACAGAAATGCATTTCTTTCTCTAAATGAAGCTGGATCCTTGATTCACCAGCATGGCCTGCTAATCTTTTCTTGGTGCGGCTGGAAGAAGTCATTTCACTTCAGCAGAGCTTTAGGGACCTATCTATTTACTCTCTGACTGACTAAACAGAAACAAAATTCTTACACATCCAGAAATCAAACTGGGCCTTTGCAAAATTGGGTTCTCCCATTTCAAGTTATGTTCACACTGGTGACTATCACTGCAGCTTCAAAACAATTCGAACATCTCTTTCAATGCAGTTACTTTTAAGTAAACAAATGCACAGACCTCAATTGTGATTTGTGTTTTTGTCCGCAAAGACTGCTACGTTTAACCTTTTCATTCTGATTCCTCAGCAATTTTACCTTATTAATAGCCTCATTAGCACCGTAGGTATATTTCCACATACAGAAATAAGTCCCACTATTTTGAATGGGGCTTTCTCTCACCTATGTAAGTTGCCTTATGCACACATTTTTCAGTTGCCTCCAAATCAAGGACACCACATTTTTGTACCATTTTGTGTTATACTATTTATCAGTGTGTCTTCAACTAGGGTTTAGCTAAACCACCTACGTATAGCACTAATATAGGTCAGAATCATAGAATGACCTGACATTTTATTAATATGAAAATTACTCATCTGATTAGCACTTAATGAGCCCAGCTCTTAGGACTTTAAAGGTATAAAATGTAAGGGTGACGTAGCCTTCTCTCTGAGTCATGGAGCTTTTTGTAGTTAACTTTCATCTCTAAATTGTCAGGATTTTTTTTAAAAAAAGAAATTTCTGCACTTGTATTTAAAAAACTGAAAGAGACAGATTCTCTGATTAAGACTTAGTCATTTGGCTATTTACCAAAAGTTTTGTGTAACAGAACTTCAACAGTCTTTGTTCCCCCAACATTTGAGTTACCACTTTCACAAAAATGTAGGTTCATACTTAAAATAATATTTTCCCGCAGGTATCTGTTTTAAGCATTGGCTTTCCATGCTTTTTAAAATGTGCTCTGTGCTTACTAACATGTGGCAGGTGTTCCTTGCATTCAATCAGAGCTTTAAAAAGTTGAGTCCTCAAGCCAAGCATATGCATTCTAACTGGAAAAACTGTAGAGATGTAGTCCCAAAAGCTCAGCTTTTCACCTGCTAAGCGATAGTTGATGGTTTCCCTACTAAATCAAAGCTAACATGGGGTAGCCACTGTTATTCCCCTGCCCCCCCACAAAAAACAGCATAACACAATGACGTGAAAAAAACCACAATGATGTGTATCAGCCTTAGGCAACATATTCAAGGGTAGCTGTGTCAGCCATGCAGAAAACAAAATTCAAAATCCACAAAAAGAGACCTTGGGTGGCGGGGGGGGGGGGACAACTAAAAAGCACAAAATACATCAAGCAAGCTTTTGAAGCTCTACTGGCTTCTTCATTAAGCAAAAGATATTAAGAAATCACACAGGAGAAGGAAAGTGACAATGTTTGAGTCATACATTTTGTAAAGTCTTCCCTCCACATTTGCTAGGATTAAGGGCACTGGATCCCGGTGAAAGTGAAAAAAATATGAAAACTCTAGGCCTTCTTAACCATATTTAACACACACAAAAAAAGTATGATCACCATATTCAACCCACCATGGATTCCTTTGAGGCATCAGGGTTCCTTCACAAGGCAGAAGTAGGTGGCTGGTGGGCCTTACTGCTACCTCCACTGCTGCCCTACACCATTTTTAAGAGGGACTTACAAGCTTTGTTTGCAGTTTTCTCAGTCTCACAAGGCTTGCAGTCCCTATTAAAAATGACGTAGGGAGGCAGCAGAAGTGACAGCAAATAATCCGTGAATAATCAAATCAGCAAAATTGAAACCCGCAAATGTGGAGGGCTGACTGGATTACAATCTTAGATATTGTTTTTGTTGTGATTAAGTTGGTCTGGTGGAATCTCAATGCAGGCAGACACTATTCCCCTTCTTGGCCATTGTGTTCATTCTTTCTCGAGCAATGCAGAAAACAGGAGGAAAAGGGAGGATCCTATGTGATTTGCTGTGTTATTTTAAATTCTGCTGTATGAAATGCTAGAAGTGGTACCCCAGACTCAAGTTCTCCTTCTTGTTCTATAATATGCAGTATTGCTTACCATGTTGTGATGGTGCTATTCCATCTCATATTTAAATGTTGGGTTAAGCAAGAGCATGTTTTGAAGGCCAAGAGTCTGATTCTTAATGTGAATTAGAGAAGGAGTTACTACTCACTCCACAGATAGAGTGAGGCAGCTTCTGGGGGCAACAGTAGAGGTCCTTTGATTCTTTAGGCCATTGCCTCCCTTGTAGGACAATCTGTGTGTGCCACACCAAACATCAGTATGTCTTTATCCCCTACTAAACTGGCCTGCCACCTGAGTTGTGGTAGAGAATGGTGACCCATTACTAGTACTGAATTAAGGGTTCAGGGCCTTTTCACACTACACATATACAGCACTATGGCCATTTCTGCACTACACTGTTATAGTGCTATTAGTCCACTTTCAACATCCTATGGGATCCTGGGATCTGAAGTTTAGGGAGAGGCATTTAGAATTCTCAGCCAGAGAGCTCTTTGGCCTCAGTAAACTACAAACCCCAGAATACAGGATGTTGAAAGTGGAATAATATCACTATAACAGTGTAGTGCAGAAATGGCCATAGCAATAAATTGTATAACGTGGAAGGGACCTCCATCTTCTCAGCTTCTCTACATCTTATGGGAGCATGGATACCATCTTGACTTTTGCCTCAGACAGCAAAATATCTGTACAAATACATCCTGGGAAGATAGCATGCCGGCTTTGTTTGGTTGGGGTAGGATGGGGTGAACAATATTTTTGCATGTTTATCTTCCGCCTAAAAGCTAGGTTTATTATTAAATGTAGTTTAAAACCGGAGGCATCACAATGAGGCTTTCTTTCCTCAGAAAGCAGATTACCATCTTTCTGTCTCTCTCTTTGTCCGTGTGTGCGCGTGTGTTCAATCTGCTTTCAAATAATCAGATTTAAATTAACACTACTTTCTAGTTTTCCCTTCTCCTTGCCCCCCATGACTTAAGGAACCAAAGAAGAAAGTGGGTCATGCGATAATGTTATTCGTGTGTGGTGTTATCAGCTGAGATGAGCTGGGCTGCCTATCATTTTGTGTTTTTCATCTGTCTACTGAAGCCTAGAAAAGAAAAGAGGAATGGAAATCAGTCGCGTCTTCAGAAAACCGATCAGAAGGAGGGTAATTTTTTTTTAATTTTTGCAAGGCTGGGGTATAATTTCTATCCAACAGTTATCCATTCTTAGGAGAAGAAGGCATCCTTGTTTCCACTGATTCTTCCTCATGTTGGTTAAATAACACTGAATAAAGCAAACCACTATTTTTAATGTAAGATGTAATGTAATGTAAGATCCTACTCCAGTCAGCAGGTTTGACTTTCATGCATTTGAGTATTTGGAAGTTTCTACTGCCCTGCATCCCCACTCATGTGATTATTTAGGGTGAATCTTTCCTCTCAGAGGCTCCAATTAGGCCATGCAGCCCTTTAAAAACCCTCCTCTAGTCTTCTTCCTCCTCCACCAGTTCCTGCTGAATTTCTCAGCACCACAAATCCTCTCCCGATGCCTCCTCACATGCCCAAAGAAGGAGATGGGCAAGAGAAAGGAAGTATAGGGCCAACCCACATCCTTTCCCTCTCCTTTCCCTGACCTATTTGGACCCTGGGTGTCTGTTCTCCCCACCATGCCTTGGCCTCCTTCCCACAGACACGCACACATATTTTAATATTTGTGATTTTTTCCACTTTTACAGGGGTCCTGCATCCCTAAGCCTAGTGAATACGGAGGGCTAATTATATTTAACTTAGAGTCTGCCCTGCAAATTTAAATCAGTTTCATACCACTTTAGTTTTGTGGCTTGTCTCGAAGGATCATGAAAATTGTAGGACTTATTTATTTGAATGGTAGCGCATCTGCATCCCAAAGAATGGCACTCAAGGGGTAAGAGTGATAGCAACAAACAAAACAAACAGAATTCAGCACAAAACAGTTTCAAAATATGATTAAAGGTACATCAATAAAAGAAAGAACAGCACATGCCTACTTAAACATCACTCACTCAATGCCTGCCTGTAAAGGCCTTTGCCCACTGGTTGAAGGACACTGAAGGGGAAGCTAATATGACTTTGCATGTGCTAACCCCAAAAATGCTTGCGTCTTTTTTACTTGTGTATCCTGGTTCTAGAGAAATTCTTCCTACAGAACAAGCAGACACTGTGAAGGTTACATGGTATGTTTTGTTCCATATGATGCCAAGAGAATGGGGAATGGATTATATGGAAGGTCTGGGGAATGGTTGTCTACTTTACAGAAGGTTATTCATGACCAATTGATACCTAAAAGTCAACACATCTATAGAGTTCATCAGTTTCACGGAACTTCCCAACACATGTATTTTGCAGCAATGACTTGGCAACCTTGGCAAACTATATAAGAATATATGAGCTCAGGGTTCTCGTTCTCTTCAGATTCTCATCTGACAGGATGGGAGACAAATACACATTTCTTTCCTTACACAAAATTAGATCCTTGATTCATCAGGCCTAGTCTTCTGGTTTCTTCTAGAGGCACAGGGGAAAGAAAGTCCCCTTCAACATACACAGAGCAAGGGCCAGCCTAGGGTCCCTTGGTAGGAAGTTCCGGAGTCTAGGAACACTCAGGATTTTACGCACAGACAAAGACACACCTCAGGTTTTCTGTTATTTGATCCTGTCACGCACTTAAGATCAGCTTCAGAGAGCCTGCTTGGAAGTCCAACTGTAAGTTCCTACAGAAACAACAGAATCTCTTCAGTGGTATTAGTGGCCCAACAGTTAAGGAATTCACTCCCAAGTGAGATGTGAATGACCTCATACCTCAAGTTATACCCCTACCATCCCAGTGGCAGAGTTATAAGCAAGCTCCGAAAAAACATTGATTTCTGCTAAGAGTCTTTGGGCCTTTCCACACAACAATGTTATAGTGCTATTAATCCACTTTCAAGATCCTATGGAATTTCAGGGGATTGGCAGTTTAGGGAGGGGCATATAGAATTCTTACCCAGAGAGCTCTTGGGCCTCAGTAAACCACAAACCCCAGAATTCCACAGGATGTTGAAAGTGGAATAATAGCACTATAACAGAGTAGTGTGGAAATGCCCTTTCACACTACACAACTATAGCAGTATGATTCCACTTTAACTGCCATGGTTCTATCCTATGCAATCCTGGGACTGTAGATCTGTAGAATTCTGTAGAATTCTCAGCCAGGGAGCTCCAGCATCTCACCAAACTACAAACCCCCAGAATCCATAGGATGTTGCCATGCCAATTATATTGGTACCACAGTGCACAGTGTGAAAGGGCTTTTAGACTTGAAAACTCTTGATTTTTTCTGCTTATCCAAAATTGTTTTCAGTGGTTTTTAGTATATTTAGTATGCCACTGGCCTTTGACTTGCTGTTGTTCTGAATGACTGTTCTGATTAAAAACAATGTACTGGGTTCTGTGGTGATCTTTATGTAAGCTCTCTTGTATAAGAGTTTTGCCCTAAATCAGGAGCAGGGAACTTTTGGCCCTTCAGTTTTCAGAAACCCCAGCCACCACAACCAACAGAAAAGAAATTCTGGGATTCTTCCCCCTCCCCCCATTGCACTTAGTCATTGCCAATGCTCCTGGACTTTAGTCCTCAGTCCTTTCGAAAATACATTCAAATTAGAACATGAAATAAAGGAAGAAAATGCAAAAGAGATGCTAACAAAAAGCTACTGTTCCATTGGAACGTGTTTTTGATGTTGCACTGTGTCATATCCCGATGAGCATATCAAAGCCGTTTCTAAAAGAGACGATCGTAAATTGTGTTATCCACAACCATCAAACAGATGAAAGCCAGGAGAATCTCATATTGCAGATGGCTGCCCAGCTCATGAAACAACAAGAAAGAGGAAGGCGGCAAAAAAAAGAGAAATAATCTCCCACTTTCAAACTCTTGTCTTAATTACTTGGTACATTTCTTATTAAAATGGGAAATGAAGAAAATGCATTCTTTTCATGAAATATTCAGAGTCCTTTTGAATCGTTTAACACCAAGCGCTCTTTCAAATCAAACTGCTACAGATGGGGAAAGTGACAATCAGTTTGTGTTAAAAAAAAAAAAAGGAAAAAAAATTCTCCAGAGAGAAATAGGAGCTCCTAATTGCATGATTGCCAAATGCCTTTCTTGCTGCTAGTTATTTTATAAAAGTGTTTGCTTTTGATGTACTTTACAATCTCATCTGTTATTAACTTCATGTGGCTGTAAAAGGAAAAGCATGTTACGTAGATACATAGCCAGGTAGAAATGTGTATTTAGACAGAAACAAACACAGACAGTATTCATTTTAAATCTGGATGGGTTCGGTGGCATTCATTTTTGTAGATGCTCTACTCATTCCAGTTCCTAGCTTCTGATTTGTTCTCAGACCTAATTGCTGATGTGTGCACATACAGCAGAGGTGGAGAAAAGGTATCTCTGGGGCTGATTGTATCTCCCAAGGTTGTTTTTGCACCTCTCAACCCCTTCAGATGCCCTGGGCTGTCTTTTCTCTGGTTAAATGCAAGGCTGAATTGCCTGTCTTAGGAGACTTTTAAATAGATTACAGCTTCAAGAAATTAGTTGTTATTTGTCATCAGGTTGGCTTTGACTTTAGGTGACCCTAAGAATAAAAGAGTTCCAAAGTTCCATTTATCAATAGCCCTACTCAAAACTTCCACTCAGAGTCGTGGTTTCTTCAGTATTAATCAATCTATCTGGGATGCGGTCTTCCTCTTTTTCTATTGTCTTCTACTTCACCAAACATTGCCATCTATTCCAGTAAGTCATGTCATTTCATGATATGTCACGAGTATGATGGCTTCCGTTAAGTCATTTTGGCTTCCAATGGGAGCAGAAATAGCATTTTTGAAAACTGGAAGTAGAATTCTGGGCACATTCATTTTTTTTTTTCCTATTTGCTGGAAGAGTTTGGTATTTTTGGCAGTCTGCCCAGTATTCAGATAGTCCTAGTGGCAAGAAATTCACCCCTGGATCAGCCAGAATTTCCCATCTCAATGTGAGCCTTATAGAGCCAAGGCACGGAATATCTGAAAGAGCATCTTCTTCCATTTGGAAGTACCAATAGGCTACAATCATCTTCTGAGGACCAGCTGTTATGTCCCATCATCCAGTGCTTAGCTTGATTGAAATATATAACAAAATTTTTTTGGTTTGGTTTGGTTTTTTGTGGTTTGTTTTTTTGGGTGGGAGCAGCCCTGCCAGGGCAGCCACACTTTTGCCCAGTGTTCATGAGCAGTAAAAAGGTATTTATTCCCTTCAGTTTCTACTCTGTATCTGAAGTTCTTGTTCTATTTCTTTTGCTTTTAAAAATATCCTTGATTTTAATCAGGTTTATTTTTTTTTTCAATCCGTATTAACATTTTATTTTGTGTTAAGAGAAAGTGGCAGGTTCACCCAGAAGGATCATAACTCCATCCGTGATCTCTGGTGCTCCTCAAGAACACAAGAACAGCAGAAGGCCTGTGCTTGATCATGCAAAATGTCCACATAGTTCAGAACTTTAATATCCTGTTTCATATGGCGACCCACCACATGCCTTCAAGAACCTTCAAAACAAAGCCAGTGCCATGCCTTTGGCAAGAGTTACGCCAGCGTAAGCCCTCAGGAGGTTTCCGGTCTCTGGTTCAGCTGAATTCACCTCAGAGGCTTGCTGTTAGTGCAGTGGCCTCATGCCTCGTGCAGAACTTGTGCCTACAGAAGAGAGGGAAATCATTCTGGAAACTGGCAAAAACAAAAATTGCTGCTGTGAGCCTTCAAGTATTTCCCACTTATGGTGACCCTAAGGCAAACCTATCATTGGATTTTCTTGGTAAGATTTATTCACAGTGGGTTTGCCACTGCCTTCCTTTGAGTCTAAGAGTGTATCACCCAGTGGGTTTTCATACGTGAGTGGAGATTTGAATGCCGCTCAGCCAGAGTACAAGTCCAACATTCAAAGCATTAGATCACAATGGCTCAAAAAGGAAACTCACTGTTTATCAACTATGGAATCAAAAAAAAACACTAAACTGATTTATAGAAGCCCCTAAAGTTGGCTTCTATGGTTGGTAGGTCTGCTTCTGTAACTAAAATGGAACAACAAAAGAAACAGGAAGTGAAGTCAGAGAAAAAAAGAGAGAGGAAGCCTAAGAAATACCAAATTTGTACTGCATGTAGATCTAGAAGAAGAAGAAAAGAAGGGAAAACACACCCTGACTATTTGTCTGCCTATTAGCTCCCAAAAGGTTGAAGTTATTTGTTCTATTCCTTCTTTATCCCAATAGCAAGAAGAGGACCTTGTAATGCCGTCCTGAGCAAGAATGGGATGAAAAGGAATAAATAAGTTAATCAAATGAATGAGGATTGGGGAGATCCAGGTATATGAAGGCTGCTGAGTAGATTTCCCAAATCTCAAATTCTGGCCCGAATTGTGGTGCATGGACCCTTTTCTCCACAATTCAGAAGGAAGAATCTCAGGGTGAGAGTGATACCTTGAAAAATGCATGTATACATATTTTACTTATTTGTTAGATTCAGTGCTTTTTGTTTGAATGGCATACTCTGTGTGACTGTGGTTTATGCTGAATGTATTATGCTCAGTGGAATCACCAGGAGCTGTACCTGTGATATCACAGGGCTTTGTCTCTTAGTTTTAGGTTTCAGCACTGTACTCTCAAAACTGAAGTCATCCTGACCTGGTGAACCTAGAGTTACTCTGAGCCATTTATTTTCTCTCAACCTAACCTATTCCACTTCTTGGGATGATAATGTTTAGGCACAGAACCATGGATTCTACTCTGAGCTCATTTGAGGAAGGGTGGGGGAAAAGGTGCAATAGATATGTAAATAGAGGCCTTGTTGTCCAGCTTCAACGGTGAAGCAATGAACTGTTTTAGCATTAACTTACATCCTCCTTTTCCCAAACATATCATCCTTTTCAGATCTCAAACTTCTATCCAGGCGGATTTTTAAAAGGTCTAGGAATTTTTAAAATGTCCACTGTTGTTTTGCAACTCTGTGGCCTCCTCATGATCTTGCCAGTTCCATTGAGAGTTCTGCTAGGACAAGGGATGGATCCCAACCCAACAGAGTGCTTGAACAGAGAGAAAGATTAAGAGAGAGTGATTCAGAGTGGGTGGGGAGAAGGGAGACAGACCTGGAGGGGGAAGGTGAGCTAGCTGAGCAAGGTGACTGAGGGAGCCTCCACCCATGGAGGGTGTTGATGGAACAGGGAGGCTTGGTGGAGCCAGTGACGTGGCTGTCAGAAGAAGCAGGGAAGGGAGAAAAGGAAGGCAAAACTGCTGTTAATTAAACACAATGAAGGTTAGGGATATTTCTGGTAGCAATTATCACAGCTGGGGTACTTAAACTGAGAACCATCATGGCACTTGGTGGTTTGAGGTAATAGATTGGTAAATGTGTCCTCTTTCTTTGTTCCTTTTCAAAATATGGTAAACCTAAACAGCATCAGCCACTGCTTTCCTGCCAAAATGGTAGCCCATTTGGTCAAGACTTAAGTACATAGGGATCTGCGAAGGTGGCATCTGAGTGATGCCAGCTGGGGATTTGGATTGTACGTTGCTATCCAGTAGTGGCTAAAAATGTCACTATGGCGAGCAGAACCATAACTGCAGGGAGAGCGCTTCACAAACAAAAGCCACATTCAGGAATGCTCCTGGCTAATTTATGGAACCAGCAGCATTTGTATGAAAGTTGTCAAGGCAAATGAAAAGCAACATTCCAACGCATCCCATAAACAAGGCAGAGGATTATTACCACTAGCACTTAACATTATTTTACGCAAAAACTTCTGTGTACATGGTGCTTTATAGATCTTTATAAACGAAAGGAATATGTTCCATCCTCCCAGAGTAAATTGTCAGTGTTCCAAAAACAGAGAAGACACTGAGAAGAAGGGAGAGTAGCCAGCGGTGAATTGAGTACGTGTATTCACTACCACTGGAAAAGGAAGGCTAAGGCATTAACAAAGGCTTCAGAGAACTAAAGGGGAATTGAATGAAATAGAAAAGAGCAGGAAAGGGATTTCAGGGCCAAGGTAGACAAGGCAGTATTTTTCCAATTAGCAGGTACATGAATGGCTTTTTTAAAAATAAGTAGCATGCACAACAGACCCCAGTCTAGATCAGGACTATAGTGCAGAGGCTAAACAGTTCAAGCAACCTGCTCCTTGCTGAACCAGGATGTAAATCCAATGCAAATCCTCTGTAGGCTGTTACTGATTTTTTTAAAAAAGTAATTCATTTAATTGCTCACCCAAGAACAATACGTTATCTAGTTGGCTACTAAGGTATGAAAGGATTTAAAGAAACAGGAGATTTGGGTTGCTGAGGGTGTATTGTTATTCTCGTTACCTTGTAAATGCTTTTCAACTATTTTAATTAGTGCTGGTTTGAGGGATGGTTTCTTTTATTATTTTTAACTTTTTTTCATTATAATAACTGTTTTTATATTTTATTTTAATTGTAGGGTTGCCTGGGTCAGGATTATCATGAGTCCTGGGATTTCTGGGCCAAAATCTGTGACCTAGAGATGACCCCTTGTGATGACCCTTTGTCACTGGAGGCAAGTCCTGCTGATAACATTAAGTATTAACCGATAGTTAATACTAAAACCAACAGCTCCACAGAGCATGCCATTCATATTAAAAACATCATATAACAAAAGAAGAGTATGTATGTGTAAGCCTACATATGTATAGACACACACATGCACAATCTTACACACGTACACAATTTCAAGGCAGTCAGCACACTATACTGTTACAATAGTGGTGTGTCACGCTATGCTGTCGGGTTAGGAAAGCTCTTTTCCATACCCTTCCATCTTAAACCGATGGGTACTTGTATTGCCACGGGTTCTCCTTCTGCACTACAGCCTCCTTGGCCATGCTTGTTTCCCCCCTTCAGCCAACCCTGCCACTCTTGAGATGACAGAAATGATAGATTCCAAACTTGTGATGCCATGGGAGCCGCAGAGGGAAGGGCAAGCTGGGCACACTCAAGCTCCAACACTACTGCACTATGACAGCTGATGGGATTGAAGCACTACAGAAGGCGCTTAGCATATTTTTTCTGGAAATAGGGCAGTTTGGCGACACTTGGGGGTGGGATAGCAATGATGTTGAACAGAAGCATGGCTCCTGGACCAGTGACAACCCGTTGCAATAGCATTATAACAATGTAATGCAGAATGGTTTAAAACTCCTCTCTGTTGCCCTGGACTGGAGAAGAGGGTCCAAGCCCTGAGACTCAGGTTCATGCTCTGATATCTGGCAACCTTGGTGGTATGCTGCATTGGGTCCCACCTTGGGATAAAATAAAGCAAAATATTGTTCATTAATTCAGGCAGCAAAATGTGGGCCATCCTTGGTTTTGGGCTTTCCCTGAATATCAGGTTGGCTCCTGGCTTAACAGAATGTTTTACTAGATAGGCCTTTGGTCTGATCCAGCATGTTCTAAATGTTCTTTTTCACAGTAACTAGAACTTCTAGGGTGGTACGCCATTGCTGAAGAATCTTTCACTGCTTTCCACAACTGTCAGATTCTGCTATGAGATTGAAGCATTATTAAAGTTACCTCAAGCAAGCTGCACTAATTGGAAATATTTCTTGTTTTCCTATCCCCTTGGTACTTTATCTCCTGTCTTATTAACAACGCATCCTACAACTCTGTGTTCCCAGTAACTGTCATCTTAATGATGTGAAAATCAATAGCAAATGTTGTGTTTTAAAAACTATTATTGGACTGCCAAACATGGAGAACTCCAGGAAGGCAGGGTGACCCTGAAAAGTTTCTGCTTTCCAATAAAGAAAGAGGCATCTGGAGTGGAATCCTTTTTAACTATCTCCCTCTTTACACTATAAGAGTAATTGTTGTTGTTAGATCAGGAAGAGGTGGGGTTGTGAGCATTCAAAGCTTCCTCACATTTCTTTACTAATCCTTGCATTGGTATTTATGAACATAAGGATGAACTCAGAAGGTCAAGGTAAGGCCATCTGGTCCCGAACTTTGTTTCTGCTGCCATGCATGCAGAGTCTGTTAAAAAGTGTTAATGGGGCTTGTTCTACAATCAGGAACAAGTAAGGTAGTCATCTCAAGCAGCAGATATCAGAAGGTGGCAACAAGGTATTGGAGCTATACATCACCTGGGATAACCTGTTTCTCCTAAACTTACCTGTTGCTTTCAAGTACAGTGAAAGACAATGTCTCATCATCACTACTGCCAACTTAACCTCCATCTGTCCAGATTTGTCAGGGACAGACTCACCTAATCTTCTGCCATCCCACTTTTTCAAGCTTTTTAAAATGTCCCAGCTTCTGTCTCCTCCTCCCACTTTCCTGCTTTGTCCTCAGCTTATGTCTATCAGTGTAAACTGAATTCAAAGAGCAAAAGTAGTTTGCCCTCAATTAATTCATCAGGAAAGGAGGAGAGGAGAGGAGAGGAAATAGTCTTGTCCTTCCCAATAGGGTCAGGCAAGAGCAAACTGTTGCAGCCTCTCTTAGCTTGGGTGTTTTTCCTCCTCAATAAACTTTGACATCTTGGTCACATTCCAGTGTTGCTTGGCCACATATGTCCCAATTATCCTCTGTGAAGTGTTGGATGGTATGTGTCAATCATCCCGTTGGCTTTTGCATAGGGACTGAGAGAGGGTCTTATCTTATCCTTTGCCCCTGAGCTCACAAGGAGGATATGATGACAATAGTCTTCCCACATAACTTAGGCCTAACATCTACCATAGTTAGATGTCTGGAAGCAGCTAGTTTTCTACTGTGTATAAAAAGGATGCTAGACTAGATGGACCTTCATATAATCCAGGAGGACTTTTCTCATCTTCTTAAAAATATGCAAGGAGTGTAGAAGGCTTCCTAATACCAGGTCGGTATATTTATCCACTTATTCCCCCCATTGTCTGCACTGTTTGGCAAAGGCCCTCCAAAGTCACAGGGAGAAGACTTTCTCCTTCATCCCACTACCTGATATCTATAAGCTAGAGATAACAGAAACTAAATGTGGGACCTTCTATAGGCAAAGTGTCACATTATGTGCCTATATGCAGTATCATTAAGGTATCATTTTGGTATTTAGGGAGACCTAGCCCAGAGTCCCTAGGGTGATTTAAACTGATATAACTAGGAATTACACCAGCATAAGTACTTTCTCAGGCAATGTACAAGAAGGTTTGCAGTATGTCCTTCCACAACACTTTTCTTTTCTGGCTGCACAATGACAGTTTGAAACTGCTCACTGAGTGGGTGCATAAGTGTGTCTGAGTGCTATCTGACTACCACTGTGGATCTGGAAAGGAAAAAACAGTCTTTGCCCTCCTAGACCTCCAGTTTAATTAAGCTGATGAAAGCTTAAACACCACTAGTGTGAAATAGAATCTCAAGGCAGGGCTGAAAATTAACCATCTATAGAGATGCCTATACACCATCCAAGGAGTACATCACAAACTGCCACAGACTAGTCTCAGTTTTGTGTTGTACTAGCAAGTATTATTAAGGGGGAAAAAACCTTGGGTCCGTTGTTGAAGTCCATGCAGTAGGCCTAAATTGGGGTTAAACTGATTTATGAAATCAGATGTAACAGATGAACTCATTCTGCAAGGGATGGCTGGCCCAAGAGAGTCTGCTGCCCAAAGCAAGGGACACAATACAACCCTACCACACCCCATTCCAAGTATAAATGCTGGTTGGATCATTTGTTTTGACACTGCTATTGGCAGAGTGTATTTCTGAGGGTAGCAGACTAAAGTAGGGGGCAATCAAAAAGTCATGTGGGCTGTATAAGCTCTGTCTGCCAACTCTTCACTGTCCTTTCTCCTCACATCTTCTACTGATGGTAACTATCATACTCTGCTAATGGTTAGGTTGACCCTGCTGCTAATATTTCTTTCATTTTCCCCCTCTTTAAGAATCTAAAAGGATAACCATTTACCTGAATGGCCTAGTAGAGTAAATAAGAACCTACTGACAAGAGAAAGATTTCCTCAAAGTTTTTACAAGGCTGTTGCAAGTTGCTGTACTCCTACTTTGGAAGAAAATCCGTCTTCTGAAGTTTGACCTAGACTTTCCCTTTCTCAGAAAAACAGGCAGTGCGGAGGGGGGGAGGAGAGTTTTACCCCATGAGAGATGATCTTTGTGTACAGCATCTGTGTGTTTGCTGTTGCATTAAATGTTTTCTCTACTTTCCCAGCATCAACCAGATGATTGGTGTGGTCAGCGAAGACTACCAGCTAAGTTCTAAGAAGCTATCATCCACATCAGGCTGTGGGAGAACCAGCTAAGCTACCCTTTGGGAATAGATCCAGAAAAGAATTTTCTGTGTTTCTACACAGAGGTAACATCCTTTGTGTTCAATGGGCTTACTTCCAAGTATGTGGATATAGGACTGAAAGCTCAGAAAAGTAATTCCTGGTGAAATGTTGTTTCCTTTCCAGATATATCATGTCTTTGTAGATTATGGAAACATAGTTTCCATAAACTCCATTGAAATAGTAACAACAGCAACAACAATGACAATAATAATAATTAACCATACATGATTTCTTTTGTTAAGACCATGAAAATATTAGAAAAATGGCACTTCAGTGGCATGAGCCTTGAAGTTTTCCAGAACTTGTCATCAGGCATGATGGTAGAAAAAGAAAATGGAATTAAAACAAGGAATCCATTAATCTCCGCTACTGGACCGGTCATTGTGTGTTTCTGCAGCTGCAAAATGGATACGGCAGGCTCAGTGAAGAGAAAAAAATCAGTTTTCAGCTTACTGGGATGCACTGTTAATGGTTTCTCTGCTCTATCTCCACCAATTAGAAAGCTGGTTGATATCCTGAGAACTGCTTATTGCCCTTTACTAAGCTCTCAGACTCCTGACTTGGCTTAGAGCAGAGGCACAAAGCAACAAGGGAGTCTTTACATCAGCAGAACTGGAGATTAAATTTAGGTAGTATAGTGGATTTAAAAGAAAAAGTCAGCTGAAGCTAAACTGTGAATTTCGCAAGGCTTCTAATGCAATCTAGGGCCCTGAAAAATCAGGATTTTTCGTGGTGTGGAGAGCCTGCACACACTGAAGACTATCTTCAGACTGTAATTCCCCACACGAAGCATTAAATTTAACCCATGCTATGTACATCTGACTATTGCTACAGTGGCCTCAGCTATTATTACTCTTAACTAGAGTTTGTTGTTCTTCAAGTCATTCCAGATTTATGACAACTCTAAGGCCCTTTCCACCTTACACTGTTATAGTGCTATTATTCCACTTTCAACACCCTGTGGAATTCTGGGGTATGTAGTTTATTGAAGCCAAAGAGCTCTCTGGCTGAGAATTCTGAATGCTCCTCCCTAAATGGCAAACCCCAGGATTCCATAGGATGTTGAAAGTGGAATAATAGCACCATAACAGTATAGTACAGAAAGGCCCTAAGGTGAACCTATCATGGCATTTTCTTGGTAAGGTTTGTTCAGATGTGATTTGCATTGTAGTAGCTTAAATTTTCAGTGGATCATTTAGAAACACATTTTAGATATCCAAATAAAGGGGGCAGGCAAACCTACCAAGGGAATGTGAACACAACCAATATAAGAAATTTAGTTGTGAATGATTTTTAGCAGTGATATATTTAAGTCTTTTACTCCAAGTCTCAAGTCAGTTCTCAAGTCCTTGTAAGATACTTTCAAGTCAAGTCTCAAATCAAGTCTCAAGTCTGGTAGCCAACTTTATACCCCAACCTGTATTCCGGAATTTCTGGACAGAGTCAAATAAAGCCAGTTTTAACAATTCAAATAGTGTCCGCCCTCTACTTTTGTGATTTTGCCATCAACAGCTAAAGAAGCAGAGAATAGGATCCTTCTTACTTCCCATTTGCAAAGCTTGAAGCTTTTTCAGAAGTCATGAGTAGAATCTTTATTATTCCTCATTACTGAAGCTTCAAGAGCTTTAGAAGGAAAGATCCTTCCTCGTCAAGCCCATTGCCTAACACATTGTCCGTTCCCCTATCAGATATGCCCTGCACTCTGGATACAAGTCTTGCCTTCTGCTCTTAGGAAAAGTTTTAGAAAGCTCCTCCTACATATAGCAGGGACAGGCTGGTGAGCACACCTCAACCCCACCTCAAGTCCATTGCCTAACCCATTTGCTGTTCCCTCTGAGAAATGTGTCCACACTTTGGCCTTGAGACTGATCATCATGTCACCGATAAGTTGTAAGGTTTTTGGATGACTGTTTTATGTCACTGAACCAAACGTAGCATGTTAGTCACTAAAAATCTGCAAGTCTCAAATCAAGTTGAGTCAGTGTGTAATTTTTGTCGAGTTAAGTCCGAATCGAGTCACTGAAGTGACTTAAATCTAACTTGAGTCCAAGTCAATCAACTTGAGTCTACATCACTGATTTTTAGCATCTCACTCTCTGCAGTGCTAGAAAATTGGGGCTTGAAGGATTTTTTTTTTAAAAAAATCTTTATTATTTTCTAGATTACATTAAAAAGAAAGAACAATGATACAACAAATAAGACAACAACACAAAGTAACAAAATAAGACAACAGAACAGACAGTAACACTAAAATGCCAACATTTTAAAAAAGCACTTCCCTACTCTCTTAAACTGCAGTTCTAACTATATAAAGTTTCTCCTCTCTAGATTATTTCTCTTTTCTTATCTAACTCTTCTTATATTACTCTAACCTATTCTATATCTATTCTATATCTTTTTTCTTCTTAAATATCAAAGCTTATAATTGCTATACCTCCTCTTTTGAATTTAAGGTATTCTGTAAAAGTTTCCAGTTCTTCAAAAAATTTTCTATAGATTTCTTTTTAATTAACTTTGCTAATTTATTTGACACTGCCAAATCTAATAATTTTTCTAGCCATTAAAGGTAAATTTCACTGCTGTGTAGAATTCTTATATGGAGGGGCAATGCCCTCATTTTGAGTCCCTCCCTGTAGCTGCTTTCATACAATATTGCAACCTCTGAGTGGAGAAAATGTTCTCTATGTACCTTGGAAATAAAGTAAACTGTTTCTGTTGATGTCCTTCGGTGCCCTGCCTTGCTGATTTCTGAAGTGTACATTTATTACTATATGTGCAACATTTATTCCCTGTCATGAAACGGATAATACATTATTACCTTCAGCAGCTAAGTCTGCTGGAGGAAAGAGAACATAAGTATGGACTTAGCAGGCCTGTGTGTGAACTCCTGGATCCTTGGGCGGACGCTGATCTTTTTATGTCTGTGTTTGTTCTAGCTACCTAACCTCAATTTCCAACCTGTGGCTTTGTTTTGATTGGGGAATGAATTGCAAGGAGACATAAAACAAAATGGCCACTGCCTGATATATAATTGGCAGTATCTTTTGCCTGATGTGTTAAAAAAAAAAAAAGACAGGAGAGGAAGAGGAACATCTGTGGACCTAGCTGGAAGCAAGCACAGACAGAGCCAGAGCACCAGTGTTACAAGCATATAAAGACAAAGGCATTTTGGCAGAAAGCCTTCGGTGCCTGTTACTACCAGCATATGTTTCTGCTATAATGGATGTCAAGCTTGTTTAGGGGAAAAAATTGCATCTATCAAAATTGAATGACCAGTAGAAGAGTTTATTGTGAATGGCCTTTAGGATGTAGTTCAGCCTCTTTAGTGTTATTATTAAAGCTGTAGGTACAGAGGGTAAAAAAGATACAGGAATTGTCATTACATTATGACAGCAATCTCTTTTGCTTCACTGTAGTTGGGGTGTAGTTCAAAGAACAGAAAGTGATACTTGGGTCTCATAGCCTCAATCATTTCACAGACATAAACCAGGACATGGGCAACAGTGTTACCCTGACTTCTGGGGGTCCCCTGGGGGACACCTTGATTTGCTCCAAAAATGCAAAGACTGGGGAAAATAGCGGAGCGCTAGCTTGGTAGAACGAGGGGCAGGGTAACCCAGCTAGACATTCAACCCAATTTTTGCGGGGTCAGACCAAGCAAAAAGCCAGCCAAAGATTAAAAGGTAAGCTAAAAATGTGTTTTTATTGGGGGAATTCACTCATGCATGCACACAAGATACATATAGTCAAGCAATCACACAAGACCTAACTGAAGGAGAAAGGGAAGAAACATTGTAGATAGAGAGGCTGAGGGTTTTTGGAGTTATATAGTTACCATTCCAGAAGAGTAGTGAAGAGCTTGAAATGTGACTAAGGCCCTTTCCGCACCAGGCAATTAGAACAGGGCAGCGCGTCCTCTCACGGAGGTCATCTGCACCTTGGAGCGGACTAGGAGCGGACTACTTACCGGAGATCCGCACCTCAGTCCGCTCCAAAACGACCCCAAGTGGTCCTCCAGCGTGTTTTCTAAAGACCGCAAAAAACAGGTCTTTATTTTTCTGGAACGCACCATTGTGTTCCTGCTCCCTTGTGCAGATTCGCAGGCTCGCACCAATGCGAGTCTGCGATCTGCGGAGCGCGGGCTTTAGGCGTGGCGAGCTTCAGCGGTTGGTCGGGACCCATGACCAACCGGAAGCCGCCATTTTGGAAGCCGGAACTGCCATTTTAGAAGCTGGAAGCTGCCATTTTGGAAGCCGGAAGCCGCCATTTTGGAATCTGGAAGCTGCCATTTTGGAAGCCAGAGCAGTGCGGATCTACAGACCTTGCACTGCTCCGATTTGCCCTGGACCAAGGAGGAGCCCTGAGGAAGGGCTTCAGGGACAGTCCACGTTGCTTCAGACCCCGGAAGAAGCAGTAGGTAATGGCACAGAGCGATTCTCTCACCTCGTACGGAAAGGGCCTTAGACTTCTAAGGGCAGACAGATCAGGATTCAGAGTGACATAGTGGAGGCTTGCATTTCATCTGACTGCAACTGACTTCTCAAAACCAAGGATTTATATAGTCTCTTTTCCTTCCTGAAGGGGTGCGAGTTGATCGCTTTCGAAGCCTAGTGAACAATGGGAGTTGCAACATAGACAATGGGGTCTGGAATGGACTGATTGGTTTTCAATGTCTTGGTTGAGAGGGGGTTTCTAGACTATCTGCAGTAGGATATGCACACAGTAGGGGTCCCGGGCACCTTATTGTTTTTTGATGTTGGCAGTTGATAAGATTAGCTCAGAGCCATTAAGTCAGGCTTTCTTGCTAATTTCAGAGAACTTTTGACCTGGCCATGCTGGTGTCATCTCTGACCTACTCCCAGCCAGTGTCCCTTTCTTCCACATGGCCTTGCCAGCCAAAAGTATAATTTATATTTTATGCCAATTGAACATATCTTCCAATTAATATATTTTGCCAATTAGACCATATCAAAGCATAGAGGGGTACGGCCTGGTAACAATCGAGCAACATCAGAATGTGGTGAGGATGGCAATAGCTATTAATGAAGAAAACTCTGCTGTTTCTGGGCAGAATTCCTAAAAGTATAAGTCCAGGGTATCTAAAAGACTACAGCCCTTACCGCATGAGGTCGCCATCCCAGCATGATGATGTGTTGCTTCCAATCTAGGACACATGCTTTTGTGCAACATTATTGCTGACCAGGTGCTGTCACATCCTCAGCTGTGGTGATTGCCCATACCATTACCAGAAAAAAGTCCCCTTTCCTGTCACAATCCCATCAGCTGCAGGCGTGTAGTATGGGCTAAAGTGCTATCAAGCACTTCCTTCCAGAGTACAGGCAAGGAAAAGGCAGGCTGTACGGTAGAAGGGAGAAGAGTATCAGTAATGCTACCTACCTGCTGGCAGCCAACTGGGTGCTGTAGAGAGCATTCAGGTCCTGATCCGATCCCAGCAATGGCAATACTAGGATACTGCTGGGACATCGCATGATTGGAGCATCATGCAGTAAGGGCCCACATGTTCCTATAGGAACCTATCCAAGATTTAAGATCTTCTGGGGAAGGCTTTCTTTCAGTTCCATCACCATCACAGATAAGTCTGGTGAGGACATGGGAGAGAGCTTTCTCAATGGCTGCTCCCAAGCTATGAAATTCTCTTCCAAGAGATGCTCAGTTAGCCACCTCACTTCTCTCTGTTCACCAGCAGACAAAGGCCATCTTATTTAAACCTTCAGCTTTTAACTGGTTGGGGTAGCGCAATCAGTGTCCTGGTTCTGACTGTGTAAGATGATTTAATATGCTTCAACTGTCCTAAATTAAGTGAATTGTTGCTTAATTTTTTTAACTTTATATTGGATTGTTTAAGCTATATTGTTCAAACATGCAGTGTAAGCCACTTTGGGTCTTACATGGGAGAGAAGGAGGATAATATATCTACCATATAAAAGTCTAAGGCCCTTTCCAGACGTGTGGGGGGGGGACGACGGAACACGCTACTCACCGGATTTTAACTTCGTCCAGGCGAGTCCGTCGCGACGAGGAGGAGTGCAAGCTTGTCGCTCCGCACTCCTCCGGCGTCCTAAATGGCGGTTTCCGGTTGGTGGAGGCTCTCCACCAACCGGAGAAGCTTGCCAGCCGGAAGCCCGCCCCTGGCAGATCTGCAGGCACGCACTTGCGCGCACCTGCAAATCTGCTCTGGAGCCGGGCGACGGAACGGCACGGGGTTGCGCACTCCGTGCTTTTTAAAAACCTCTAAAAAGAGGTTTTTAAAAAACATGCCAAGCGACCAGTTCTAGTCACTCCGGAGTGGACTGAGGTATGGAACTACAAAAAGTAGTCCACCCCAGTCCACTCTACGGTGCAGAAGACCTCTGTTGGAGGTTGCTCTGCACCATTTAAATAGCCCGGTGCGGAAAAGGCCTAAGTTTGTCTGTTCATGAGTTTGTCCGTTTGTCTGTGTCAGGCAGGCAAAGATCTCATACGATTGGGTGGCTGTGAAGATTCTATGGAATCCTGGGGTTGGCAGTTCAGGGAGGGACCTTTAAGAATTCTCAGCCAGAGAGCTCAGGCTGGTTGCTATGGAGACAAAGCCTACCAGCAAGAAGGAGGGCAGTGTATTCCCTCGGAAACCAAACCTCTGTATGTTAATAATTCTGAATACAGATTGGATTGGGGAATATGCGGGAAAGTTACAAGTACTGGACAAGGTAGTTTGAGGAATTAGAAACACGAGAGCTCAAATCTGTGTATTTCAACCGCATCTAATTCCTAAGGCAATGTTTTCCAAACTTTTCATGTTGGTGACACACTTTTTTAGACATGCATCATTTTGTGACACAGTAATTCAGTTTTATTAGCAAACCAGAGGTTAAACTAACCCTTTATGAGAGATATAAACACAGACGTAAATTGCAATAACAAAATGCATGGGGACACAACATATCTCATGAAAACCTTTCATATATTTTTAAAAACATGTGATTTATAAATAATAACATATGGTACATTTCCAAAATTGTAGGTAACACACCTACACACTTCAGGTGACACACTAACATGTCACGGCACACCATTTCGAAATCCCTATCCTAAGGTAAGATAAGGTAATTCCTAAGGTATTTCTAACAAGTGTTACCTATGAAAAAATAAAATCCTGGGCAACACCAGGTAAATACATTAGTAATATAATATAATATATCTAGGAGAGGCTGCAGCAGTTTGCTTTGCCTGAGTTAACTGGGAAGAGCAAGTTTCTACCCTTCCTGTCCCCTCCTTCCTGCTGAGATAAATGAGTTCAAATTGATTTTGCACTTTGAAGTCAGTGTACAGCTGCTGAAGTAAGCTGAGGACAAAAGGAGAAAGTGGGAGGAGGGCAGAGACACTGGGACATTTTAAAAGCAGCTGGAAAAAAAATGGGATAACAGAGGATTAATTGGAACTGTCCCAGCTAAATCAGAAAAGGTGGAAAAATATGGGGTCTCCTGCTAGTCACAAAGTCACTAGATGGTCTTTCATTCTTGATTTTCTAAATGTAGAATGAGAAAAATCATGGGAAACTGCCTTATAAGAATTCAAATCATTGCCCATTTGTCTTAGGACTGTATATACCAGAGCTAAGGAACACACAGCCCTCCAGGTGTTGATGAACTACAGTTCCAATGTCTTTCACCATTAGTTGGGTGGCTGGGATTAATGGGAACTTTCCCGTGACGACTGGAGAGCAACAGTTTTCCCCAGCCTTGGTCTGCCTTGGAAAATGGTGGCTGTTTTTAAACAGAGATTGGATTTATTAAGGATTCTGTAACTATGGGTTTCCTCCACCAGCAAGGGTTAAGCTATATAATTTTTGGGATCCCATCCAACTCTATGAGTCTATGCTTCCAACAGCAGTTCTTAAGGTTTTCAGTCAGGACTCTTTTGTCATAACAAATCTATCACTTTTTAAAGGAGCCACAAGGTTCTCTGTTTTTCCTGCTTGTACAGCACTTTTTGACAAGCAACTTGCTTCTCCAGCATCTATCTTCCTAAGAGGAAACCTAAGCACCACCATTACCTCATTATGTCAGTACTAGTAAATTCAACTTGCAGGGACACATTTGCCATTCTTAAGGCCAATGCAAGCACAGAACAGGGGAAGTGAACATCTGTGATCCACCATTTTACCCACAAACTCACCTTTTTAGAAGTATTTACTCACTGGTGTCTTTCCAATTTACCTTGGCATTACTGGAATAGTGCTTCTGCTTTCTGGTGTGGGCGTATGAATATGGGTTTGTATTTGCATACATGCAAACATGTATGTAACATTGAGACAGACAGGGCCTTAATCGAACATCCTCTTAGCACAGCAAAAATACCTAAATATAGAGATATGCTGTGGCAACACTATACAACCCCCGTGCAGAACAGAGACATGGCGTAACACATTTCAATGACTGGGTGCCATTGTGGAATGCACAATACACAATGAACAATCACAAGGCAAAGTACAGGAAGCACCACCATAGTGCTTAATCAAAAGGCAAAGTATAGGATGCAGAAACATTACAGAAAGTGTAGGATGCACAACCAAAATGCAGAGTGTAGGACGAATAACCAAAATGCACAATGAGAAACTTGCAAAGATAGGACGCAAATGAACATGCTATCTGTGCAACTTTGCTTCCACTGCTATCAGCAGAATACACCTGTTGTATAAATGGCAACTTTTTGGCCCTACATGCATAGTGTGATTTACGTGTGCTTATGCCCTTAAGTGAATTCTGGCCTCTCTTTGGGAGCTGGCAATGTAAGCACCTGGTCTTCAACATTAACCGCTCCATCACTGTGCATGATTGTTAAAGTTCTTATTCCACAGTAGACAAAAGTAGACTCAGATAAATATATTTTGCCAGAGTATTTGGAGAATCTATGCAACTACAGTTGATTGTAGTGGGGATGCGGGGGGAGAAGGAGTCAGCATATCTAATTGAACACACAACACTGAAAAGTTCTGATACCACTATCAGAGCTCATTGGAACCTTCCAGTCCCCTTATGGATTTTGCTGTCAGTGTTAATAAAAATCAAGCCGAGAGTGGAAAATATTATCCAATTAAATGGTTTTCCAGCGAGCAGAACAAACAAACAAAAAAATTCAGCTTTTTAACTGAGGGGCTAACATCTTGACAATAACATTTTTAAAAGCCCACAAATGAAGGGCATCAGAAAATAACTTCAAGCAAATTAAACAAAGAAGAGAATACAATTTGTGGCAGAGCGTCTTCTGGGAACACGCATAGACTTTCTGGGCTTGACTGCCAAAAGAAAAAGACTCTCTGTAGGTCAAATATTTTTACATGGAGAGGAGCACAACCACACTGTTAGTTGTTAGAGTTGCCAGGTCAGGATCAGCAAGGCCCTGAAATTTCAGGGCCAAAACCTAAAACTTAGGGATGGCTTCCTAGGTGAGCCCTGGTGATATTATATTTCATGTCATTAACATTAAGCATCAGGCATGGTGGCACCAAGTAAACCACACTTAAAAAAAAAAATCTTTGAGAAACACATACACAGAGACAGAGAATTTTGATTATAGTGCTCTCTGAAATTCCTCTTCCTCTCCCTGAGAACTAGAGAAGGGAGTCCAGGGCGTGAGACTCAGGGCTGGGCCCTATGATCCGGGAACGATGTCACCAACACTTCCTTCAGTCTCTTCCTACATGGAAAGTCTATCATTTCACCACCACCACCCCCAGAGAGCTTGAAAGGAAACATGAAAGGAAAGGCATAAATCTACAATAAATAGGGAGCTGCATATATCAGGGAACATTGTGGAAATGCATTTATCAGGAAATGATTACAAGGAGGTTTGAACTGTAGGTGCAGGTTTTGGCGTGACAGGAGATTAAGGCTGCATGCAATCAACTCCTGGTGATCATATTTTATTTCCCATCAATTGCCATGTGCTGAATCTTTAACCTAGTGTGAATCAAAACCCTAATTGCAAGTTTGATTGCGTCTTCTTCTTCCTGTCCTTTTGATAACATCTCATCTTCAGATGAGAGATTCAAATCTATTGTGAAGTGAAGAAAGAAAAAAGGGAAAGAAGAATGGAGCAAAACTGACACTGCACAGAATCCATTCTACAAAGGAAGATTCTTCCCGTATCTGTTTAGATTTTTGTCTCCTCAGTCTGAGATGATTGATGTCTGATTTAAATGAGACTCTGGAAACTTGTTCATGTAGCCCTTCATGTGCCAGCTCCATGTTTAAGCCTGGCTCTCAGCCACAGCATAAGCACACAGGTAGAGATACCAGCCCAGAGTCCAAGAGCATTCCTTCTGGTTGCCCTGGTTCAGAGTTACAATTCAAATGAGAAGCTAGTACACAGAATATCACAGGAATGCTACAGCATAGTGCCCTATGCGTTGCTCAGTGTTACATTTAAATCAGGCCTGAAATGTAAGGTAAGGGAGTGTTGTTGTTATGTGACATCCAGCTGATTTCAATTTATGGCAATCCCATGAATTAGAAACCACTGAAAGATGCTGTTATGAATTGCCCTGCTTAGGTCTTGCAAACTCAGGATCATGATTTTATTGACTGAATCCTCCATGTCCCTATTATATGTGTTGTACAGCTGTGGACATTTCCTTTCACATCTGAGCACATCAGCATCCAAACATCCTTTGGCTTTAATCTAGTTGCATCATTACACACAGCACTATTTGTACCTGTCTCTAGTTTTTCCCTATTACCTGGCTGACTGTCTTCCAACCTGAGATTCTCATCTTCCAATGCTATCTCTTGTTTCATTTTAGATTGTCTCCTCATAGGGCTTTTGGCTATAAGGCCAATATAATCCAGAAGGGATATAAGACCGGTATAATTCAGAACTGGTTTATCAGTGCTTTCGTCTGCTCATTTGAGAACAATAATTAGCTAAAATATCACTTCTGGTTAGCCCACTTTTTATATGGGGTATGAAATCAAGACCATGTTATATTCTTAGAACAATATGGCCATCTCCACATTACACTGTTACAGTGCTATTATTCCACTTTCAACATCCTATGGAATCCTGGGGTTTACAGTTTAGGGAGGGGCATTTAGAATTCATCCAGAGAGCTCTTTGGCCTCAATAAACTACAAACCTCAGAATTCCACAGGATGTTGAAAGTGGAATAAAGTTCTATAACAGTTTAGTGCAGAAATGGCCTAGGACTGGACAAGAAATAGAAATTTCTATCATTTTTGATAGGAATTAACAAAATTTGTGAATTTCTTCATCTTTAGGGTAGAATATTTGGGATGGATTGAGATTTTAAAAATTCAGCTTCTTTGGAGAAACCAAGAGTGAAAAATTTGTCCATCCAGGCCCTGGTCTTTGAGTATTTAACTCTAAAAATTCAGGCTTTGAATTTCTGTGTATTCAGCCAAGTTGGTATTCGGTTGAAGTCACCACCTTGTCTTTAATATGAGGTAAGATTTTTTTTTTCAGTTTGTTTTCAAAAGAGTTTACCCAAACTCACAAATATTTTCACATTCAGGATGGAAAGAACATGAGTTAAAAAAAATGAGTTAAAAAAAAGATGAGTTAAAAGAATGAGTGAGGGAAGAGAAAACTGACAGATTTTTCTATCCCTCTTCAGGACTTTGGAAACAATTGTGCCATTCTGCTCAACACAGGTGAGAAGATAATTGAAATGCTGTGCTCCATTCTGGGCATCACAGAAGCATGTCCAAAGCCTGGTGAGGATTCAAACAGCAACTGCAAGAATTTACCAACACATTCTGCAAACAAGTTCTGTGAAGATAAGTTATAGCAGTGGGTTATGTTAAGTTCACAACAGTGGTTGTCCAAACCAGGTCTGAAACAGTAGATTAATTTCTCAGAACAACAGCTGCTACACCAGTTACTCATCCTGTTCTGAAAAGGCTTGAACAATGAAATGGAAATTAACAAACAGTTAGTTTATTGTAGGGACACAGTTATGCGATTTTCTTCCCTCCATATTTTCAAGAGAAGAGTAAGTTGATACCAACGAAAGAAGTTTTGGGTGCAGGGTCTCCTGTTATAAGACAACACATCTCATAATTCTACCGTTCTGTGAGGGCCCCCACCCAGTTTGGAGAATGGTTTAACTTATGTCCAGATAATGAAACAATGCAAGTCTGGAACTCCTCACTATGGCAGTTGAAGATCCTTTTGCAATTACTCCATGGTCCTCTCGTGCAGCAAACCAAAGGCTTGCTAGTGAGACTCATCACCTAATCAAAAGTATCTCTATAAACCTGAGGGCTAGTAATTAGTTCTATAAGTCCATCTCTGTACTGCCCAAAAAACTGGAACTCTCTGTGCTGTGCACAAAATAAAGCTTGAACCAGACAGCATAAAAACATAACATAAACTTCTAAAAGGTGGAAACAATAACGGAATGAAAGCAAAGTTAAACGAAAAATAAAAACTTCTAATAGTGCAAAATCTGTGTAAATAGAACTAACAGATTTCTTTTACCAATCATGTAGGGATGGGGGGGGTGCAATTCACCCTGAGTGGCAATGTTTCTGGAGCGTCCCAGCCCGTAGTCATGCCCCCGCACACCCTGGCCACACCCTGGCCATGCCCCCATGCACTGCAGCCATGGCCGCCACACACAGAGGCCTTGTCCCTCATGTCGTAGCCCCACTCCCTTCCACTCCCCCTCCACACACTCCAACCTCAGCCACTGTCTTTTACTAATTGTACTTTAAAGCTGAGAAGTTGGGACTTCTGTGTTGTGTGAGACAAGAGCCCATCTTCTCTATCAAGTCTCATCACATAGAGCTTGGAGGCCACAGATCTAGAGTACAAGCCTTCACTTTGTAAGATGTTGAATAGCATATCATTTAGTGTTAATTGCCATTAAGTCAGCTCTGACTTATCACTACCCCATCAATGAGAAACTTCCAAGACATCCTGTCATCAGTCACTCTGCTTAGGTTTGCAAACTCGAGGATGTGGTCTTCCTCTTTTCCTACTGCTTCCACTTGATCAAGCATTGTTTTTTATTTTCTCATGGGTCTTGCCATGATGTGTCCAAAGTATGGTAGCCTCACTTTGGTCCTTTTGGCTTCTAAGGAGAGTCCAGACTTGATTT
The DNA here is from genome assembly GCA_030412105.1 of Cyclura pinguis. NCBI lineage: Eukaryota > Metazoa > Chordata > Lepidosauria > Squamata > Iguanidae > Cyclura > Cyclura pinguis. The sequence continues at coordinate 123,276,099 of CM059604.1, read as the reverse complement.
CCTTTAGAACTCACTGATTTAGGCAGACCATGGTATTTGTAGGACTCTTCTCCAGTACCACATTACAAATGAGTTGATTCTTTTCCTATCAGCTTTCTTCACTGGCTAGCTTTCACAACCCATACACAGAAACTGGAAATGCTATGGCATGGATGATCCTGACTTGGAAATTCAATGACATATCTTTACACTTAAGGATCCCATCTACTTACTTCATGGCTGGCCTTCTAACTCCTAGACCTTTTTTGCACCTTACCTTTTCTCAGTGCTGGGGTGCGGGGCTCGCGTGAGCAGCCTCCAGAGAGAGGCTCTCGTGTCTGGGGTCCTTTGGTTCTGCACGAGCTTCCTGCTCAAGTGAGAGCCCAGCCTCTTCCTTTCGCAGTGCAGCCTGGGACCTTCCCAGGCTGCACTGGACAGGAAGCACGACCGGCCCGGCTCCCAAGGCTCCACATGCAAGGTAAGTGCTTGGGGCCCTGGAGCAATGCGTGACAGCACACCATTTTTGGCTTCAAGCCAAAAATGAAAAAAAAGTGTGAGCAGTCCCTGCCAGGCCCTGGAGCATCGCGCAAATGTGAGTGTGTCATGTGGACGACTCCTTGCATGTGAGTGATGCTTGAGGGGCCCTTTCACATCGAAAATGCTGTGCGAAAAGGGCCCCTGTCTTCTTCTGACTCCTTGACTGCAGTCTCCATTTTGATTTATGACTGAGCCAAGGCATAGAATTAACACCACCCTTAGCAAAACTGCCAGTAACTAGACCTGGCACAGCATATTACAGGGGAAGATATGCATAAATCAAGAGATATTCTAGGAAGGTAACTGTAAAATGTAGAAGAAAATTACTTATCTAGTAAAATCAAGGCACAAGTGACAGAATATGATCTTCACCTGTGTAGAAAAGCAGGGACCTCTGCTATACCAGGAGATTTGAGTTGGGTCTTTCTTTTTTACACCACTCTTTTCCCCACTTCTTTTAAGCTTGATGTTCACCTTCCTCATTTGCAAGTGGCTTTGTTTTCACACTAGAGACTTTAGCCTGCCATAGATTAGAGGAAGCCTCCTGGGTGTTGAAAGGCTTAATTAGTTAACTGTTGTAAAGTGCTTTGTGATCTCAGAATTGAAAAGCTGCACATAACAGATGCAACATTTTACTAATTATGATGGTTATTATTAATTGACTCTATTAGCCCGCAGCCCTTACTTAAGTAAAATCCCCACTGCAGAAACAAGGGTTTTACCCAAAAGAAGTACATTATTATTCTCCACGACCCAAATTCTGCCCTCTGCTAGTGTACAAGGTCATTGAGCCCCACTTGGGCCTCACAAAGCCTCCACTGTTTCAGCAAGCATTTATTTTTCTCAGTTATGACTCAATACAGGAACAGGCAGCTGGGACGGAAAACCTTTCTTCATACTGAGAATCACATTCACTCAGAGGTGATTTATTGGGTGCTGCATGGTGGGTAGGGCAAAAACTGGGTAAAGCAAAAACCTGTGGAGCCACTTTGAGTCCCAATTTTGGGAGAAAGGTGGAAAATAAATAAATAGTCAGCCTTCTATATTTGCTAGGGTCAGGGGCACAGGACCCTCACAAAAGTGGAAAAATCGCAAATATCAAAATGTGTCTGTGTGTCTGTGGGAAGAGGGCTAAGGCATGATAAGGAGAGCTGGCATGCAGGATCCTAACCAGGTAAAGGAAAGAAGAGGGAAAGGGGGTGAGTTGGCATGGTGGTCCTATACTTCTTCATTTGCCCATCTTCTTCCTTGGGTGTTTGGGGGACATTGGGAAAGGGTTTGTGGTGCCGATAAAGTGTGCTACAAGCTGTCCTTAGCTGGCCAAGCAGTGGCTGGTAAAGGAGGAAGAGGACCAGAGGCAGATTTAAAGGGCTGTGCGGCCTGATCAGAGCTGCCAGGGTTCCCCCAGAAACAAAAAAGCCTCTGAAGTGGGTGGGCAGGGGTTGAAGAGACTCACAAATAACCAAATCTGTGAAAGTCAAATCCACAAATGTGGATGGCTGACTGTAAGTAAGTAAAATGACAAGTTTTCAAAATAGCAATAAGGGACCATTGAAGTCCTTGACATGCTAGGTTGACAATCAGGAAGCAGCTATGAACAAGTACCAGATGAAAGTATCAATTTTAGTTCGTTGAGACTTGTGTTTCCTTGTGAAAATAACACATTCATAAATTACCTGATAGATAACATTTCTGTCTTTATGGAGGGCCTGCATCCCAAAACGTGGATCTATTTTATTTTATTAAGTATCTTGTTCAACATGTATATGAAAGGAAAAAGTTTTCCAACCCCCAAAGAGGGGACATCTTTTATAACAGGAGACAATAAGGGACAAGATTTCTGGCCCACAATAAGGGACACCCTTTATAATCAGGGACACTTGGCAACTGTTGTCTCATTATGGAAGATAAGCAGGGTTGGGACTATTTGGATGTAAGAGTACCAGGGATCTCCAAGTAGGGCAAAGAAAGAATACTACCTGAAAGAATACTAAACAGCCATTTCAGCCAGTCAGAGTTCACATATTGGTCTACATAAACCAATGGTCTGTGTCAGAATAACGGCAGCTGTCTATGCCCCTCTGGATTTTTTTTCTTGTTATCTCTTTCTCCACCATGTCTTTTTCTTGCTTATTTTTTCTGCCATTCCCTTTGTTCTGTTTTTGTTTTTCAAAAAAGTGCTCGGGATGGCAAGCAACAACATGGCATGGCATAAAAACCAAACCTTGATTAAAAACATAGCAGAAAAATAAATACAGTCAGCTTTCCACATCTGTAGGGGCTAGGGCCACAAAAGTAGGAAACCTGGATATCTCTACCCCCCCCCTCAAAAAATCTTGAATGCCACATCAATCCAAATGTGTGTGTGTGTGTCTGTGTGAAGGGGGCCAAGGCACGGTAGGAGAACAAGTGCCCAGGATCCAAACCAGAGGTGGTTCTGCATTGTGGCCCTACACTTCTTCTCTCTCAATTGTCTCCTTCCTTTGGTATGGTGGGCATTGGGAGAGGGTTTGTGGTGCTGAGAAATGGGTGTGAGCATGCACTAGAGAGGGGTTTTCCTTAACAAAAAGGGAAGGGTGACCTTCAAACACAGTCAGATGTGAATAAGCACCCTTGTCCTTAGCTGGGCAGTCAATGGCTTGTGGAGGTGGAGGAGGACCAGCGGCAGGTTTTTAAAGGGCTCCACAACCTGATTTGAGCTACCAAGAGGGCAGGTTCCCCAGAAAGAAGCAGTTGAGGTGAGGGACGGGGTTGGACCCACTCTTGTGAGGGATCTATTCTCTGCCGGTAAGAGGTCAGTCCACTGGCTTGTTACTGGAAACTTTCACATGTGAATTTCCACAGTAGGCTGCAAAACTCCAGAAAAATCCCATTTAATTATTGATGACAAACTCATGAATAATCAAATCCACAACATTGGATAATTCCTCTTCTTCTTTTCTCTACCTAGTATTCGTCTTCCCAGAATCTCAGACTTTCAGAAGATGCTCTCCTCCATGACCACCACCCAGATTGAGGCTAAGTCAGTGAGTAAGCAAGACTGCGTTTTTGTTTTTCTGACAAAAGCAAGGCACCTGTGTCCTCAGGGAATACTTCTTTACATACAGCTTTCTAGATTTCTTTTGAAGAGGTAACTAAATGCCAGTCTTGAAATTTGGACTTGGATCTGTAGTGGTGATTTTGTTAATTGTGCATTTGTTGTGCAATTTGTTAATTGTGCATTTGCACAATTAAGGCTTGTGCGCCAGCTGCGCCCGTTCCTTGAGATGTCAGACCTGGCCATGGCGACACATGCCTTGGTTACATCCCAGCTGGATTAGTGTAACACGCTCTACATGGGGCTGCCTTTGAAGAGTGTTTGGAAACTTCAGCTGGTCCAAAGAGCTGCAGCCAGGCTGTTAACCGGAGCTGGTTACAGGGAGCATACAACACCCCTGCTGCAACAGGGGCTGCCGATCTGTTTCCGGGCACAATTCAAAGTGCTGGTGATGACCTTAAAAGCCCTACATGGCTCCGGTCCAGGTTATTTGAAGGACCATATCCTCCCCTATGAACTGGTCCAGGGATTGAGATCTGTGGGAGAGGCCCTTCTCTCTGTCCCACCACCCTCACAGGTGCATTTGGTGGGAACATGGGAGAGGGCCCTCTCAGTGGCTGCTCCCAGGCTCTGGAACTCCTGCCCAAAGAGATTAGACTGGCACCCTCCCTGCCTACATTCAGGAAACAGCTAAAAACATTCCTCTTTCAGCAGGCGTTTTATATGTAATTTCAGTCAGTGCTGGTCATTTTAATTGTTATTTAACTGATATTTTTATGCTGTTTTTATATTAGGGATGGGACGAATCCAGAATTTTCTGAACCCAAATCCAGATCTGAATCCCTGGAAGGTTTTGGGAATCCATGAATCTCACAACTATCGAATCTTTTGAATCCTTTTTTTAAAAAGGGTTTAAAAAGCAAGGGAAGGAAGGATAATCTTGGGCAAGACACTCTCTCTCAGCCTTAGCAAAAGCCTAGGCAAAGGCAAACCTCCCTCTGAAGAAATCTGGCCAGGGCAATTGTCATAGTTTTGCCTGAGGATCTCCTCAGACTGAAAATGACATGAAAGCCATTTCTACATAGGCAGGAAAATGTGGATTAATCCCACATTTTCCTGTTTGTGTAGACAGGACCACTACAGTACAGAGCAAATCCACGTCAAAACTGGCTTTTCTTTGCATAGCTCCTTCTGGCATCCTGGGGCTTATAGTTTGATGATGCACCAGCACACTTTGGCAGAGAAGACTGTGACACCTTGTGAAACTACAAACCCCAGAATTGTGTCTGAAAGAGGTTTGCAAGGGAGCTATGCAAAGGAATGTTTCAGCTGTCCTTGAAATCTCAAGCCTGTAGCTTCGAGTCAAGTACCGAACTTAAATATGAAATGTTCAATTTAAATATCTTAGAATACAAGCCCAGATGTAATTTGTGAAATTGTTAGCAAAGGCCATTATTACTCCAAGGGAAAAACTCCCCTACTTGCCATCTCCTTTTTTGTATCTGGTCTTCCTGGTTTTGAGGCATCCCGGTCTCCCAGGTTTTCAGGTGTCCCGGTCTCCAACAAACTATTTGGTTGGTGGATTTGAAAGATTCAGTTTGCCTATTTTGGAATAGGGATTCGGATTCGTGAATCTCGAATCCTCGCCCAGGATTCGAGGAGTCAAGGATTTGGTTGGCCTATCCCTATTTTATATGTATTTTAACATGTTTTAATTATCATTGTAGTTTAATCTTTCTTTTAATTTTTGTATATGACAGTTTTTAATTATGTTTCTTTTAATGGCTGTAAGCCACTTTGAGGCCCCTCGAGGAGAAAAGCAGGATAAAAATAAAGAAATAATAATAATAATAATAATAATAATAATAATAATAATAATAATAATACTGCACTAAGCCTTTGGGAAATGATAAGAGAGGTACCCTACTCGAAACATAAAAGATGTGCCAGATTAGACCAAAGACGAACAATGGCCAAACAAATGACCATGGGAAGCCTTCAGCAGGACATGAGCATAATAGTATCCTCCTGGTTGTATTCCCAAACAAACAATTGGGAATCAGAGGCATAGTGCCGCCAATCTGGAGGTTAAGATAATAGCTCTGGTAGGCATTGATCACCCTGTCTCCCATGCATACTAACCAGTGGTGTGGTGGTAACTTTTGAAATATAGACATTCATCACAATCTTTTACCTCCAGGAAAGCTCTAAAAATGTCAGTGGCTGTGTGTGGATCCATATCAACAACTAGTTGTAACAGTCTTCATCTCCAGGTCTTTCAAGAAGCTGACACTTCTTAATCCCCCATCACCAGCAAACTACTGGGGGGATCACAGCTCATTTCAGAAGGAAAAGGAAAACTAGAGAAGGTCAGTGCTATTGTTCCTGCTAAGCACTGATAGGTCCACTGAGTGCAATGACTGAGAATTAACTGCGTGCTTATGTTTTTCCCAGTCAAATAAATTACCATAGAGGAGTCATCATCATGTGATATTCTGGACTATGATCCTAAATTGTGCTTGTGTAGTGTCAATCTACACTCAAGTAGTTACCCAGTATCTGTGCTCTGCCAACCTTCTGCAGAATACCAACACTGTGAAACCTAATGTGCCTTTGCCAGTGTGCCTGCTGATTGTCCCCAATTGCAATGGGAATGCACAGTGGCTGTTTCTGCAATCCAAGTGAAGAAAGTGGGTCATTGGAAGCACTAATGAATATTTGCACAATGTTCAAGAATGCAAAACAGTGAAATGGTTACTCTTGTGGAACTTGACAACTATGAACTGAATATGTCCATTGCACAAGGATCAAAAGAGTAAAACCACAGCAGTGTTTGGCACTGTGGGTGCCATGACGGCCAACCTGCGATGCCAGTACCTCCATCTGAAAATGGGGAATAATTAGCTCAAAAATGGGAGGCCTATGAGAAGGGGGTAACTTAGCAAAATCTTGCCTACCACTATTTATGGGCTCATGCAGGAAAGAACTAGGTGGAGAATAAAAATATAAACTAAAAATATGTTTTATTGACAAGATTCACACAAGCGTGCAAACGTTCAAACACTCACACAAGGACTAACTGAAGAAAGGGGAAGAAAGTAGGATGGAGGACATTGAGGGATTCGGGCAATATTTACCAGTCCGGAGAGAAGTGGAAAAAGCAGCAACGTGGCTTAGGCAAGAACCTAAGGACAGTTCTCGTTTGGGAATTGGACAGACAGAGTTGTATTCAGAATGGTGAGAGACTGCACTGGACAGCCTAAAATCAGCAGTATTTGTACTGGAAAAATATCCCGCTGGTATGATTGTGACTCGCACTCCCAGCTAAGTGGTCAATGGGAGTTACAACACAAACAACAAAGTCTGGATGGAGCTAATGGTCTTAGTGTTTAAATGACAAGAGGATAATGGTTGTCATAATAGCTGGTTATTGTGGGGAGGTTGAAGACAATAGGGAAATGTCCAAGTGTACAGGAACCTGGGTTGAGACAATCATAATTTAGTGGGAACTTCCCCATTTCAGCTCCGAGAGTCTGGCTCAATGTTTGATGCCTATTGTATTCAGAGCGGCTGCGCTACTATCCTTGCCATCACCTCAGGTATTATTTATATCAACACCAATTAATATAATGCCAAGCTAATATTATTTGCTAATTAAACCATACCAATCATAGGGGGTGTGTGGTGCTGTAACAGGGGGAGGGGACTTATATGTGTGTAGGACATAAACAGAGAGCCAGTATGGTGTAGTGGTTTGAGCAACGGACTATGACCCTGGAAATCAGGGTTCAATTCCCTGCTTAGCCATGGAAACTGACTGGGTGACCTTGGGCGTGTCACACATACTTAGTCCCAGAGAACCTTGTGATAGGTTCACCTTAGGGTAGTTGTAAGTTAGGAAGTACTTGAAGGCACACAACAAGGATGCCAACACGATTCTGGCCCTGACCACTTATCATCTTAAAACAGATTTCCAAGCTCAGAGCTTCTTCCCAGCTTAGTAAATACTAGGCTTCATAAAATATATGAAAGATTTATGCAGAATATTGAATTTACAAAAGCATAAATTTTTTCTCCTACATGGATTGGTGCTTTAATAAGGAGGTGAAGCCTTAAGAGTCTGGGTCTCCCTCTTCATATATATGTCTCCAAGCTACGCTGGAAAGTCCCCCTTTTGAAGTGCTGGCGGTCGACCAGACTGCTCGGCTTTAAGCATTTTCAGACACACACTACAGGGTATAATTTAGTCAGAGTTGTATAAATCTGAGCATGGAATTAGCTTTGCTCTTTGGGGATGCTGGGTTTATTTGTTATCAGGAAATTAAAACTGGTACATCCCAGGCAGCCACTGAAGTGTTCACTCTGAAAACTTTCTTGAAAAAAGAACAGAACATGTGGCAAACTCTCTCTCTCCCTCTCCCTCTCTCTCATTCTCTCTCTCTCCTTCTCGCTCTCTCTTTCTCCGGTAGGAGGGGTACTGAGAATCCAATTATTTTTCAACAGAAGCAACATTGCCAATGTGGTTGCCCGGTACCTTCCTTCTGGAATCTGTTATTTGCTTAGGAGAAGCTAGTTTTTGAGAAGTGAATATGGAAATATGTCAATAAGCAAAGATTTACATCCTTAGAGCAGTTTAGGAGCTACATGGACCAGGACTGATGGGAGCTGCAGTCCAGTATGAGCAGACCCCATGAGCTGCCTGCTGAATGTTGCATTTCGTATTTTGCTTTAATTAAAGTAGAAATACACTGACCTCCTGGAAGCAATATAGCAGTTCATCAGGGCTGTATCCACGCTGCACAACTATATTGAGACCACTTTAATTGCCATGGCTCCAGCCTATAGACTCTGGGGTTCGCGGTTTGATAGAATTCTCAGCTGAAAAGCTCTAGCCCACTAACCAGAACTAAAGCATGAGAGCTTTCTAGCAGAGAATTATGAGTCCGTCAACAAACAAATTCCAGGATTCCATAGGATAGAGCCATGGTAGTTAAAGTGATGTTAAAGCACTATAATTGTGTGATGTGGCTATGGCACAGGGTAATATACCCCCTTCATTACTAACCTATTACAAACACTCGGTAAGAGAGGCATCTCTAAATTGCCTGTCCCACCACATCATTTTTGGGGGGAGGTTGTGGGATGCCAACACTTTTCTGTTTAGAACCATGTAGCTTGAGATGAAACACCTTTTAAAAAATACAAGTGTATTTAAACATGAATGTTCATAAACCTCCTTTTTCAAAAACAGTGATTAATCTTACATTTCACAGATCGGAACTGAGACACATTTGGCCAAGTGACATCAGAATGTGGTCAAGGTAACAAAAGTTATTAACGTGAAAGCCAGGACTGGAGCACATGAACACAAGCTCAGAGAGGCTGCAGCAGTTTGCTTTTGCCAGAGTCTACTGAGAAGGGAAGGTTTAACTCTCTCCTCTGTTCTTCCTCTGCTGGGCTAACTGAGCGCTAATAACTTTTGCACCCAATATCAGTTGAAGTAAGCTGAGGACAAAGAGAGAAAATGGGAGAAGAAGAAAGAAACCGGGACATTCTACAAATAACTGAAAAAGTGGGAGGATGGACGATTAATCCTTGTCCCTGCCAGATCCAACCAATCGGAAGATTTAAGGCAGAAATAGGATGGAAGATACTTATGGATAAAAATGCAAAATCAACCAGCAACACACGGATTTACCTGTCTGTTTGCGCCTTCAAGTCTCCTGTCGATTTATGGTGACCCCATGAAATTCATAGGGTTTTCTTTGGCAAGGAATGCTCAGAGGTGGTTTTGCCAGTTCCTTCCTCTGAAATATAGCCTACAGCCTCAGGTATTCATTGGCAATCACCTCTCCAAGTGCTAATCAGGTCTGCTTCTTCCCCTAAAGAAAATTCTCAAATCTTCATAGGAGGCTACCAACTTCTGCATGGTAGCAATACAGAACTGTAATTGCTGTCAGAGTTTTCTGGAGTACTTGATACATTATTCACACTTAAACTGTAAATAGTGTAGCTCATTTGCCCAATTGCCTGCTTACTTGCATGCCCACGCACACACACATATATAGGTATATTGGGCACAACACTCACATATACATACATAATGCAAGCACCACTCAGCTCTTGCAGCCAGCTGTCCTTGCAACATAAATCACAAAATCCTCCACTGAAGGCCCATCATGTCAGCATAAAATCCAAAGAGCTCCTGAGAGGGAGCCATTCAACCTAGACAGTCTCATTAGCGCAACAGCATTAAATTAAATCGGTACATTAAAAAAAAAAAAAAAAAGGAAAGCGCTTTCTGCAAGCCTGGCAACCAGAGTGGTTACGCCTGATCTCTTTAACCAGGCGATTGTGCGTGAGGCAGGCAGAGGTGTGTTTGTGTGCGTGCGTGCTCTTAAAGCCACTGCGAGGAGACTCAGATGCCGCGTGTTCAAAAAGTCAATAAATTAAGCATGAATCATTGGGCACGTTTAATGGATTGCGACTCGTAATCATCTCACTTTGCAACAAGGTCCTCATTTCAACTGACCTAGATGACTGTAAAGAGTTATTAAATAAACGTGGATACAAATTATTCATCAGGAACACTGGCTTAACTTTGAATGGTTCTGGTCATTTTTTTACCATACAGTTTTCTTAAGATCTCAGGAAAGGAAGCCAAGAACGACCTGACTGTTGCCATACTTTAAGGTCTTTCATGAGCAAACAGGTCATGCAGAGGTTTGGCTGCGTGAGGGGCAGTAGCAGACTGTGGAGAAAGCCTCTCGTATAAAGGAATGGAACGGATAGAAGGAAATGAGAGACAAGGAGTGGGAACCTCAGACCTTTTCTGCACTACACTGTTATAGTGCTATTATTCCACTTTTAGCATCCTGTGAAATTCTGGGGTTTGTAGTTTACTGAGGCCAAAGAGCTCTTTGGCTGAGAATTCTAAATGCCCCACCCTAAACTGCAAACCCTGGGATTCCATAGGATGTTGAAAGTGGAACAACAGCACTATAACAGTGTAGTACGGAAATGGCCTCAGATTAGAGCAGGGGGTGAGCCAGTGTTTTGAAGATCTTCTAGAAGCAGGCATGCAATTCTTTGCTAACTTTGTTCTCAAATGGACTGATCAGTAATTTTAGCAATTTCTTCCTGGCATGAAAACTGTTTTTGAAGACTATTCACAGCTCGGAATTTATTCAGCACAAAATTTGCTCATTGTTTTGAAGCAGAGCACAGCAGAAAATGCTGTTTCTTGTGCAGTAAAAAAAGTAGTTTGGGATTTATTCTGCACAAAATCCACACAGGCGTGGTGTGTGTGTGTGTGTGTGTGTGTGTGTAGAACACAATATTGTCTACCAGGAAACTGCATTTTCTATTTTCTGGATGGAACATGCTATTCTCTGCACACACAAAATGTATGTCTGTTTTGTGCAGAACAACTCCCAAGGGACAACGATTCTTGAAAGTCAAGGATTCTCCTCATCATGGTCTCCAAATACCCAAGAAACACATTTTTAAATCATTTTTTTTTCCAGTACATTGGAATATTCTTTCCATCCTTATGTAGGAGGTAACTACTAGTATCAGGCCTATCTGGTATCCAATGTGACAGTGACCACCACGCACTGTCACTCATAGTTCACAAAAACATGCATGTACCATTTGTATTGTTCTAGGGATGTTCCTAAGGTTGGTGTCACACTGTGCAGTAACTCATCAAGTCACCCCCATGGAGCCTTTTCTGTCCAGGAGCTTGAATTCCGTGGGTCCTGCTCTACTGCGTGTCCAAATCTACCCATCTGGCTCTACATGCACAAGGGCACTGAGAATCTTGTCCAGACATAAGAAAAAGAGCAGACAGTTTTCCTGTATGAAGCTATATGGGCTCTCACAGAGATGGGGAATAACAAAGAGGTAGGCAGTCATTTTGGTGTCACTCCCCTCTGATGGTATCACCTGGTGCAGTCCGCACCCCCTGCATCATCCTAATGACACCACTGTGTTGTTCATACTCTGTTTTCCTTTCTCTCTTCCTTACCTACAACATCCTTCCTAGGCCATTTCTGCACTAAACTGTTATAGTACTATTATTCCACTTTCAACATCTTACGGAATCCTGGGGTTTTGCAGTTTAGGGAGGGGCATTTAGAATTCTCAGTCAGAGAGCTCTTGGGCCTCATTAAACTACAAAGTCCAGAATTCCATAGAATGTTGAAAGTGGAATAATAGCACTATAACAGTGTGGTGAGGAAAGGCCCCTAGACTTCACCCTATGCAGATCAGCTAAAGTGAGAAGGCATTTCTCTGTTGCCCTTCTCAATAAAGACTGGGAAAGAGCCCTTACCTCTGATCAGCAGCTAATTGGAAATAAGACCTTTTCCTTGCTCAGTGCTGAAAAGTTTGGGGCAAGGAGAAGGTCCTAGAGAAGAAGCTGGTGGTCTAATGAGGAATCCCTGTGGGTTGTACCTCCTTGTGGGCTGGCAGTTCTCTGTGCCTGATCCAGAAGCAAGGGTGCATCCAGCTTTTAGGAAGGCCCTCACTACATCACATTCAATGAATGGGGCCACCTTGATGCCATCATCTCTACTGTATTTCTCTCTTGACACAAACTGCATCACTGCCCAGACAGTTAGGACAAGATAATAGGAGATTACTTGGGCCAAGCTGGGAATTGTAAAACCAAAAGAAACTTTTCCAAGCTCTGAAGCAGTGGTTTCTTTAAGCCCCAGTTCTCTGTAATAACTTCCATTCTACAGATATCTGGAAAAAGAGAAGTCTAAAGAAAAAAAAAGTGTATAATTATGTCCCGTTTAACTCCAGAGCAGAAAATCACTATGAGAAAATGCAAAGTAAACCTAAACCGTTTGCTAATTGCCTGTCACTACTGCAAACAGTATTTTATTTGCAGAATGGCTTTTTGCATTTTTTTTAAAAAAAGAGCCAAAGAAATGAAAAGAAATGAATAATTTCTTTTCAAATATTTACTGTTGAAGAAAGACTACCGAAAAAAAATCTGATATTAATTATTATTCTCAAGATACTAGTCTGAAATCAATAAATGTAAATACAGAACAAAGGAAGAGTTATTGAATCTCATTTCATATGAGCATACCAATAGAATTAAGATGTAAATGGGTTATATTTTAATTTCTCTGAAGCCTAAACAAAGACTGAATCAAAGCAATTGTAACTGTGATTAAAGGATCAACTAATCCCTGTTGGAGAACTCCTGAGGTGCGAAGTCCTGTGAAGAATAAGAAACAGACAAAGAGTTTTCAATATGGAAAGGCAGATAATGGATAACAAGATTTCCTGACTTGATCCTAACAGCACTTACTTAGAAGTAAGTCTCATTGATTTCACCACAATTTATTCCAAATGGCCCTGTGTTAGAAAAAAGCTACTTATACTGGTCTTGTTGAAATCAACGCAACAAGTAGCTTCACTAAGGTTCCATTGATTTCCAAGTGAACCAATCTGATATGATCCTCCTAGGTTAAAATTTGTCTGGAATGCATTTATCTTGAATTTGGAAATGACATGCTAGAAGCAATGGCACTACCTGAAAAAAAGTTGCATTTTTCAGTAGTGAGGGCATGGTGACATTGGCTTAGTGAAATAATATAACAACAAATAATGTTATTTCTTAAAGCCAGAATCCTCTCAGCAGCTCTGCTAGCATAGCTTACACCAGCGAGACGATGTAACTATACTAGATGAGGCAGGATAAATACACCAGCAGGGGGACGAAAAAAGAAACAAGCCCAGTGGCTTTGAAGGAAGGAAGACTTTCGAAAAATTGGTTGCCAAAGCTAGGAAATTTTGACTGGCATCCTGTGTGCAACATATGCAAGCCAAAGACCATTGCATGCCTGTGTACAGTCTTCCCTCCACATTTGCGGGTTTGACCTTTCTGAATTTGATTATTCACAAAGCACGTGCTTACCTGCCCCACCCCCATTTTCCTCCCTCCTTCCCTTGCATTCCTCACCCCAGGCTTGCAAGGCTTGTGTTTAAAATGGACCTTTTTTTCCTTTTGGATGAGCAAAACTCCCTCCCACTGAGGAAGGCATGGCCTCTCATCCACGTGGTTGCACATTCCACTGTGTTTTGGCTGCTGATTGGTCAGGTGCTCTCTTTGCTCCTACTCTTCCTTTCTCAAGATGACCGCTGGAAATAATTAGAACTCCAGAACTCCTCTCTTCTTTGTCTGAGAGGAAAGTACTGGTAAGCCTTTCAGATGGTCTTTTTCTCCCCCATCCCAACTCTGGGACCAGAGGCAAAGGAATGGGAGGGGGGAAGCTCCAAAGGGGAATGAGAGGGGAATCACGAGAAGGGAATTATTCGTGATTTTTCCACCTTCGTGAGGGTTCTGTGCCCCAAACCCTTGTGAATGTGGAGGGGCTACGGTATTATATTTTTTGCTTATTGATGTAGATGTATTTTCTTTCTCCTTCTACAATGTAGAAGCTCCCCTTGTTCAGCTCACCATTTTGCTGTAATAGCCCCCTTTCCACAGCCATTCAGAGGTTAGTGGAGAGTGAGAGGGGTTGCAGAAATGCATGACTGCGTCCCCATACTCAGACTCAAAATGATCTCATTCACTGAGATCCACTGGATCTCAGTAGATGGTGTCATCAGTCTGCATGTAGAGCACAGTCAGATGTTTCTCCATTTTCTCCTGCTCTCCACCTGCCACTGATGGCAATGAAGGGTTGCAGATGCTAAGCACAAAGCCCTGAGGGGGTTGAGAAAGGAGATGTAGCATCATTCTGTCCTTGAAACTTACAGGATCTCAGTCACAGCCTGCTTCCCTCTCCACTTCTGTGCCAACCTGGAAAAGGTGTTACCACTGGCATTGGGCAATCAAAGGTTTCTACCCATCATGTAACAAGTAGCATTTACTCCCTGCTCATCAGCAGTCTGTATTTCCAAGATAATAGGAAGACACTTCTCACTATGCAAAGACAATAGGAGTGATAATAGGAGACCCTTTCTCGCTATGCAAAATCTATAATCTCTGAACAACAGAGCTCACTGAAGCAGCATAGCATGGAGAAACAGAAGGAGAGGGAAGATTTGGCTGTTTGATTTGTTTCGGGCCCAGGCACCAAAGGTTCTCCATACCTGTTGTACAGGACTATGGTAACGGGCTACAGTTCCTATTACCCATTACCCCTAGACAGGAAGGACTATGATGGCTGGGTGTTATGGGTTTTGTAGTCCAGAACAGCTGGAGGACCCTGAATAATGCAGATGAAGATTTCATAGTATTTGATAATGCAGACAAAGGTTTCCTGGCATCTCAAAGACTAATCATTTTATTAATCTTCAAGGTCCCGTATTTCCATGAACATGGCTACATGCCTGAAATTTGTTCTTGTTGTTTCAGTTTAATACAAAACAATATATCACTACAGTGTAATTTTTCCAAGGTGCCTTCCTCTTGCTTTATCCTCTGGAAACACAAGCTACATGACAAAATCAGATCACTACCTTTAATTTGTTTGACAAAGCAGAGAAAAATTATTTTCAGCAGACTGATCTGTTTGGAGAACAAAATAGGGTCAGCATTGAAAAGAAGCTGAGTTTAAAACATTGAACAAATAAATGACTGGAAAATTGATTAAATTGAATACAGATAATTTACTGGAAAATGGATTAAACTGAATACTGGCTAAATCAAATTAAAGAAATCATGATTCTTATATACATTTGAGCTTTGCATCCTTTTGGCCTTTGAGGAAAAAGTGCTTAAGTTCAGGTCTATCTAACAGCCTGGTGGCTGACGTCTTGCCCTTACTGGAGCTTAAAAACTACACTGATAGTCTAATCCTTTATATGTTTCTTTGAAAGTTATCTCAACTGTGCTGATACAGATCAGGGCTGGGCAACTGTCAGTATTTAGGGGGCTACATTGGCACTCCAGGAGACCTTGGAGGTTTGCACCCCACCATGCATCTCCACACACACACACACACACACACACACACACACTTCTGATTCACTTTCTGACCTCTCCTGAGACTAGAGTGGCCTGGGGGGGGGGGGACAAAAATGCAGTATAGTTGAATCCCACACGCCAGAAAGACTTTGGAGCCAAAAAATAGTTTTTTTGTTTACTCATGCTTGATATAGATGTTTACAA
The DNA here is from genome assembly GCA_030412105.1 of Cyclura pinguis. Lineage (NCBI taxonomy): Eukaryota > Metazoa > Chordata > Lepidosauria > Squamata > Iguanidae > Cyclura > Cyclura pinguis. The sequence continues at coordinate 123,260,407 of CM059604.1, read as the reverse complement.
ATGGCCTTGTCAGATCCCACAGAAAAGGGATGTGCATCATGTGGCTCTCTGGAGGCTGTTGCACTTCAGCATTTATCAGTCTTCACTATTGCCCATGCTGGCTGGAGCTCATAGAAGTGAGAGTCAAGCCTTGTCTGAGCAGGCAAATATTTCTCATCCTTGTCCTAGGGTTTACGCTGGCCAACTTGTGGCCCTCTAGATACTGCTGGCATGCAGGACCCAGCATCTGTTATGATTAGATAAACTGGCTGGGGCTGATGGGAGATGTAGTCTAACAGCTTGTGGTGGGCCACAAGTTGCCCAGCTTAACATGTTTGTCAACTTTGCTCCCAACCAAGTTGTGTGTCCTGTTTAGAAAGCCAGCCCCAGTTCACAGTCCTTAAAACAGAGCCTGTTGTACCAGCCATAGTCAAGGTTTACAGAAGCTTATCAGTCAATTGCTGTTCTTGTTTCAGCAGTCCAGGTCAGCGATGAATTCAGACTGTCAGTTCAAGGAAGTCTCCAGGAGCGCAATCAGCACCCAAAGTAAGGGTCAAGGTTCTTTGGTAACATGAGCCAGGGATCCAAAGAAGAATGTGTTGCTTTCACTGGCAATGGCAGTTGTCTGCAACAGACTTATCCCCACCCTGTCTCTGGTATTTATTGGCCAGCAGTCTCCCCCAGCTGTTTGTCTGATTAACAAGTTCTCCCTATATAAATGCTCTGAGTCTTATAGGCTCTCCATTTACACTGGGCTGCAGCAAGTATTGTTCTATTCATATCTCTGTGTTGTGGCTCTTGGGGAGGATCCTACCTGTGTTTGCACCTGAGTCTGGGGCCTGGAGCATGACAACAGGAATCAGGGTTGGACTGAGACTCAGAAGTTCCAAAATGAAACTCCCCACAAGCCATAAAACTCACCTTTGGTCAGTTTCTCCGTCTTAGGCCCTTTCTGCATGATGGAGCCATGCCGGCATGGGGATGCATTGCTGCTGGTGCATGACCTGTGCCATTGCACAACATCATCACGGTCCCACTCCTGTCATGTCCCCAGCTGTTGTGATCTCGTGGTATTCCATTACTCGAGAAAATTCCAGTAATGGCCTCCCTTCGTGCAATGATCGTGTCAGCTGTGGCCACATAGGAAGGGCAGAAGCACTTTCAAGTGCTTCCTTCCTCAGTCCAGTGCAGGAAGAGGCTGGCTACACCACGGAAGGAAGAAGCATGTCCTGAATGCTCCCTATCTGCCGGCAGCTGGCCAGGTGTGGAGGGGAGCATTTGGGTCCCACTCCTATCCCAGCAATAGTGCTGCCAGGATGATGCCAGGACTTTGTGGGATCATGGTACAGTGTGAGGATAATAGCCATGAACACTGCCTTTTGCTGATTGGAGGAAAGGTGGCATATAACAGTAAACAAATAAACACAGGAAGCAGCCTTATTGTGTCACAACTGGACAGCAGCTCAGAGTCCCAGCCTAGAGGAAGAAAGTTCAGAAAAGTGCAGAGATCAGAAAAACTAGCACCTAAGGCCATGAAAGAGCTTATCCCTGACACAGGGATAATATGGCATACCCACTAATATTTCACAAATGAAAACCAGGACACATGTGGCCAAGAAACATCAGAGTGTGGTAAAGATGTCAAAAATTATTAACGAATAAAAACAAGTTAGGAGAGGCTCCAGCAGTTTGCTTTTGTCTGACTCTACTGGGAAGGGCAAGATTTTTTCCCCTCCTGTCCTCTTACCCCTTCTGAGCTGAGCACTTTAAATTCAGCTTGCAGCAACTGAAGACAAAAAGAGAGGCCCTTTCCACAGGATGATGCTCTCATGTGTGGTCCTGTCGCAATCCCAGCAACGCCTCTGCCAGGAGGATGGAAGTGTGACCTCAGTGCTCCTATCCACATGTGACCAGCTGCCTGTGGGACAGAGCACAAGGGACATACCCCTTCCTTCCACACTGCAGCCAGCCTTCTTCCCATGCTGCAGTGGGGAAGGCAGAGTGTCATTGCACTTCCAGCCCTTTTGCGTGGCCAGCTGTGATGGAATGCAATCGGGGTCCATCAACAGAGTTTTTCCATCAGTGATATACCCCGTGATCATGCAGGCTGGTGAAGCAAGAAGGGTGGGACCGTGATGACATCATGCAGAAGCATCGTTGTGATCTCACTCCTCTCACATCCCCATGCAGGGTGAATGCCTTCCACCGGAAAGGGCCAGAGAGTGCAGGAAGGAGAGAGAAATTGAGACATTTTAAAAGCAGTTGAAAAAGTGGGATTACAGGGGATTGATTGGGACTGTTCTTGCCAAATAGAGACATTTGGAAGGTGCATCACAGCCTGTCCCCAATAGACCCTTGGACAGAAATCCCCAGAGATCACAACCCTTAAACCTCCAGGTCCTGAAAGAAACAGTTGTCTGCCCACCTCTGGTCCTACATGCTCAGTGCTCCCCCTCATCAGCTATGAATGAAATAATGGACTCCAGGTTAAAATATTAACCCTTAATGAGTGAAACAAGGCAGAAAAGAGGTGGAACCTGAAAGGGGTAGTTTACATTGAGTAGCATTAAAGATCTCATTTTGACTCATAACTATGGGCCTTTCCACACTACACTGTTATAGTGCTATTATTCCACTTTCAGCATCCTGTGGAATTCTGGGGTTTGTAGTTTACTAAGGCCAAAGAGCTCTCTGGCTGAGAATTCTAAATGCCTCTCCCTAAACTGCAAACCTTTGGATTCCATAGGATGCTGAAAGTGGAATAATAGCACTGTAACAGTATAGTGCAGAAAGGCCCTTTGTTGAAGCAAGCTGCGTCCATGGGGCTGTCTGAAGAACTGCAGCTCTACTTAGATAATACAACAATTTGTCAGTGAGTTTCCTTTCAAGGCCAACACAGTTTCCTTTCCTTTTCACCCAGAATCATTTATTCATACTGACAGAAACTCTCCAGGATCTCACTAGAGGGGAAGAATTTTAATTCTCTTCTATCTTTTGAGACATCTGGAGCTGAACTTGGGACTGTGCCCAACCACTGAGCTACAATGCCTCTCAAATGAAATGAGCAAAAAGACCATAAACCTCGGTGTATTCACCTGCTCAAAGGTGTTATCTCTCTCTCCCAGTTCCTTGTATTCCATATTAAGATGACTTGCATTAATGTGTGTGTCCTTTGCACAATTTTTCTGCTCTTCTTTGGTTTGGGAAGTGCTATGCAAGACGGTGGAACTCAACCCTACAGCAGGCTTGCTCAGGCCATTTCCACACTAGACTGTCATAGAGCTATTATTCCACTTTCAACATCCTATGGAATCCCGGGGTTTGCAGTTTAGGGAGTAGCCTTTGAGGCCCCTCCCTAAACAGCAAATCCCAGGATCACATAGGATGTTGAAAGTGGAACAATAGTGCTACAACAGTCTAGTGCGGAAATGGCTTCAGTCCCATATCTGACTTCTAAAGAGCAAAATATTGCAGCCTCTAGATACAGTACTAAATATTTGTGTTTTCCAACAGCATCACAGAATAGAATGTTTGTAAGAGATACCAAGGGGAAGCTATGTTTGGGCCATGCAGGGAAATACGGCAAAATCTAAAACACATTGTGGTAGTACCTTTATTGGCTAACCAAAGGGCACAAAATACACTATGCTAGCTTTTGAAATTCATTGGCTTCTTCATGAGGTAAAGATGTTAAAAATCATAAAGGAGATGAAATATGATGAATTCAGAGTTGTGGTCCTGCATCTTGTTTGAAATCTTTACTTAATCATCTAAATGTTAGAAATGCAATCAGAAATTTGGGAGGTTGATCCAACATTTGATGGGGGACATCCTCAACACAAAGATTCAACCGAAACCAGAACTGTTCCTTTTGGGACAAGTGGATGACTGAAAAAATCAGACTTTTCTAAGAATTATACAATACATGACAATGGCAGTGAAAATATTTAATGCCCAAAAGTAGAAAGACCCTATGACATCATCTCAAGATGACTGATTGATGGAGTTGTTGGATATGGCAAAGATGGACAAACTGACGGTGTTAATCAGAGAAGGTTTTTTGAAGGAACTGAAGATTCAATGGAAGAAGGTTATAATCTTTTTAAGGAAAGATGGGACAAGACATGCCTCAACAGGTTTGATTAGCATGGCTAGAATCACTATTGTAGAAAGTTATTCTGATACGATTGGAGTGTTCTATATTTAATATAAGTAGTAGAACTATTACTTTATAAGCATAAATGTAGTGAAGATTTTATTTAATTATAATGTTAGATGATTTGATTATTTAGGTATGGATACATTGATAGGAATTTGACGAAGTATAACAAACTTTCACAAGTAGTCATTCTCTAAGAAGTCAGAAGTCAAGCTTGTAACCCTTTTATCCCTTGTTGAGTTCTTATGCTTAGCATGTTAATTTAGTTAGAGGTCTGTTGTTTAGGTAGTGGATGTTTAAATTATTTGTGTGCATCTGTTTCCTAGCATGTTGTTTTATATCAGTTAAATGTGTTCTTAATAATTTTTTTTAAAAAAAGAAATGTTTGTGTAAGGTAGTGCTTAAGGTGGTCTAGAGGGAGAATTTTGATGATAGCAGATGTCTTGTTTCTTCTTAGCCATGCAAGGACTGAGGACGAAGGGCCATCTAGTACAATTCTTCTTGGCAATGCAGAAAATCCACAGATAAAGTACTCTTGTCAGATGGTGATCCATGCTCCATTTAAATAGTAATGAAGGAGAATCTCCCACCTTCTGAAAGAGTCTATTCCACAAACTACCACTACACACTAGCTGTATAACTCTACCTGGGCAAGCTCATGACTTCTTCTCATTGTACTTGTCGTTTGGTTTCCTTGTTTTAGAGTACTCCATGAATATTCAAAATTACCTTCCCAAAGTTAAATGCTTCTCCTGAAGCTGATAACTCCATGTGAACTTTCATTCATAAACATGTTTTTAAAATGGGTAACGTTCCATTTTTCCCCCTAAAGTTTAGTGCTATTTAATTTCATTTTCAAATAAGAGGACGTAAACTGGATTTTTTTTCTCTGTTTAATTAAATGGAAGTTTTCTTATAAGAAACGCTATTTTGTTTTTTTGTAAATAGAAAGAAGAAATTATTGAAAATATTGATAAGCTGTATTTCAAAGTTTAATTAACAAAGAAATGGAACACAAATAGAAGGAAGAAATGATGCATAAATTTTCTATTTGTATCGAGAAAGATCTGTATATACAGTTGATTTTAATAAAAAAAATGAGGACTGCCTAAGAGAGGTACTGATGGATTTTCTTACATAGTGTCAGTGACAAAGGGGACATCCAGATTGACTAAATTGCCCCCCCCCAAAAAATACATTTCTACCTGTTCCTTCCAATTTTATTCTGGAGATCAAAAATAGTATTTTCTGTCAGCTTCCAGTATATCAGAGACTTTTTACACCAGTTCCTCAGGTTGGTTTATTTTAACCCGACAGAAAATCAGAAAGAACAAGAACAAAAGATAGGATTTTTCAATCAGTATGAATGCACCCAAAACAGACACACGGATTCCTTGTTTGCCTCAATATCTCTGCTTTGTTACTCTTAACTGCCTCTGACAAGCCCTTTTCCCTTTATTAGGAAGGACAGATGAGCAGTTTGACCCATGTGGTGCTTCCACACAAAATCTAAAGTAGCATTTAATGAATTGTGCACAACAGTCTCACATTCATTACCTTGAGCCTTAAGTAAGAAAGCCACTTGAATGGCCTCACTTGCCATTCGGCATCACCTCGGAGACAGAAGGTCTACACAATGCGGCCAGTCAGCGCTTTTCTTTTCTACACTGGTTTCAAAGCGTCTGAAGAAATTATTTAAATTGCACAAAGACAGAGAGAAGGCAAGAACATGATATGTAAGCATTACCTGCGATTATTTTAATATGTCATTTGCTTGGTTGGCCATGATCACTTACCATAATTCGATCGTCTGAAAATCATTTCTTTCCCTCCTTTACAAAAAAAAAACAGCCATAAGGATGTGCATTCATTTCCTCAGTTTGCTTGTTTCTCCTGGAGTTTTTTTTTTTCCTCTCTCAACATTGCCATTTAAAGAAGAAAAAAAAAACCTAGCCTGCATTAAGATTTTTTTGCTCTCCCAGTCTACTCTCTTTTAAAGCTGTCAAAGTTATAGAACAGAAAGTTGCTTCCCTCTAGTGGCTAAACACAATAATATTCGTTTTTGCATTATATTAACAGAAACCAAGTTATGAGCAAGTGACATAAATGTAAAAGCCATTTCCCACATTGGTAATATTAGATGTATTTCTGGATTGCCCTTCAACTCAGCAAAACTATTAAAATGGTAAAATACAGCATTTGCATCTTGTTGCAAGCAAAATATACTCAAAAACAAAATTGATAAACCAAGTGTATCTTACATAAAAAGAAGAGGAAAGAGAAAACAAGGGCCTAAATATCCTAAAGGCACCAGACGCTATCTGATCTTGGAAGCTGAGCAGAGTTGGACCTGGTTAGTACTTGGATGGGACACTGCCAATGAATACCAGGTGCTGCAGGCTGATATATTTCAGAGGAAAGTACTGACAAAAACCACCTCTGTATATTCCTTGCCTAAGAAAACCCTATGAAAAATTCATGGGGTTGTCCTAAGTTGACAGGTGATTTGAAGGTAAATACACAAAGAGAGAGTGTGAGAGGGGAAAGGCATCTTTCAGTACTTTTAAGAGTATCGTATTTATTTTAGCATAAGCTTTTGATGGAGTACAGTCTCCAAGCCTCTTGCAGGTTTATACAGGGACATGGCTGTGGAGATGAGATGAGAATGAAATGGGATACATGCAAAACCAAGTTGTAACATTGGCCAAGTCCAACCCCCCTGCCATGCAGGAATTAAAAAAAAAATGGAAGACTTCACAAATTTGTGTGTCATCCTTGCACAGGAGCCATGCCAATCTTCTTTATGTCACACAAGGCACTCCCAACAGATGGCCACCTGTTTCAAAGTGAGTAAGCTGAGGACAAAGGGGCATAGTGAGAGGAAGAGAGAGAAATAGGGACTTTTTAAAAAGCTTCTGAAAAAGTGGGATGACAGAGGATTAACTGGGGCCATTTCCACACTAGACTGTTACAGTGCTATTATTCCACTTTCAACATCCTATGGAATCCTTGGGTTTGCCTTTGAGGCCCCCCCCTAAACTGCAAACCCCAGAATTCCATAGGATGCTGAAAGTGGAATAATAGCACTATAACAGTCTAGTGCGGAAATGGCCTGGGTCTCTCCCTGCCTTGTCAGGACAATTGGATGGGATGCTACTTATCTGCATGGCCTATATAATTCTTCAAACATACCTGCTTCCTTTGTCAAAGATGAAGAACAAGCATTCACAGTCTTTAGAAAACTTACACTTTACACAAATGTTTACCTAAGGATTTGTTCTGAAAGCAGTTGGGCAGGGAGGGGAAGCGTGTACAATGAGAACTAGGGCTTAGATCCAACTGCTCCAACTAGAATTAGCCACCCAAATCAGTGGAATGTGCATGAATGTCAGCTTACCATTCAGCAGTTACTTCAATGGGACTCCTCTAGTTGGGCTAGAAATTGGAATTTAAGGCAGGACTGGGAATTGTGCAGTTTTCCAGCTGTTGTTGAATTGTTACTCCCATTCCTCCTCCTCATTGGTTATGCTGCCTGGGGCTGCTGGAAGTTGCATTCCAACAACAGCTGGAAGGCTGCATATTTCTCACCTCTGTCCTAAAGCTTTGGACATACAGAACTGAGTAATGAACTTGACTCTTTCTTAGAAACAAATAAATGAGACTAAGAATATTTAAAAAAAAAAAAAAAAGAAACAAAGGAAAATGAATACTGATTCAGTGTTTATAACCTTATGCTCATGCATGATTAGTGTAATTGCAAAACACTTTTTGGCCCACCAATGCATTAAAGGATTCTACCATAAAATAGATATTTCAGGAAACGAAATCTTTTGCATTGATATTCTGATATTCTACTTATTCTGATATTCTACTAATTACTTGTAACTAAGGCCATTTCCATACCGGGCTTCTGAAACGGTGTAGAGCGACCTCTCACTGAGGTCTTCTACACCGTAGAGTGGACTGGCGTGGACTACTTTTCGTAGTTCCACACCCGAATCCACTCAGGAGCGGCCGGAACTAGCCGTGCTGCGTGTTTTTTAAAAACCTCTTTTTCGAGGTTTTTAAAAAGCATGGAGCGCGCAGCCCCGTGCCGCTCCGTCGCCCGGCTCTAAAGTGGATCTGCAGGTGCGCACAAGTGCGTGCCTGCAGATCTGCTGGGGGCGGGCTTCCGGCTGGCGAGCTTCTCCGGTTGGTGGAGAGCCTCCACCAACCGGAAGCTGCCATCTGGGACACCGGAGGAGTGTGGAGCAGCGAGCTCGCGCTGCTCCGTGTGGCGACGGACTTACCCGGCTGCAGGTAAGCTCCGTTTTAGCGTGTTTTCGCCCATTCCCCCCCCACATGTGAAAAGGGCCTAAGTAATATCTCCTGAACTCATCCTCCAAGTCCACCTTAATAACCAGCAGGTATGCTGAGGAAAGCAAGGTTGCTCCAGTTCTGGGCATCACAATTCAAGAAGGATAACGACAAGCTGAAATATGTCCAGAGGAAGGCAACCAAAATGGTAAAAGGGCTGGAAACCATGCGCTATCTGGAGCGGCTTAGGGAGCTTGATATGTTTAGCCTGGAGAAGAGAAGGTTAAGAGTGACTTGATAGCCATGTTTAAATATTTGAAGGGACATCATACAGAAGATGGAGCAAGCTTGTGTTCCAGAGACTAGGACATGGAGCAATGGCCTCAAGCTACAGGAGAAGCGATTCAACCTAAGCACTAAAAAGAATTTCCTAGTGGTAAGAAGCAATTCGACAGTGGAATATGCTGCCTCAGAATGTGGTGGAGTCTCCTTCTTTGGAGGTTTTTAAACAGAGGCTGGATGGCCATCTATCAGAATTGATTTGATTGTGTATTTCTGCATGGCAGAGGGTTGGACTGGATGTCCATTGTGGTCTCTTCCAACTCTATGATTCTGTGATTCTATGACTCTAGGTCTGTTCAGCTGCCAAACAGGGTGCAAAAAGGATGATTTTCCAATCCTCTCCTACCAGCAAGGAACGCTGCAATGTAGAATTGCAGCAAGGACCCTGCTTCTGACTATCACAGCCTCACTCCCTTGTGGACTTGGAAACCCTGACTGGTAGCTGAACAGACCTTGTTCGCCCAATGTGCTTGCTGGAAGTTTAGGTGGCCTGGGCTGGGTCATGTACATGGTATTATAGTAAGACTACAGAGTATTACTAAATACAGAACAGTTATGGATCCATAATTCAAAGTTGCAAACTTGTAACTGCAATATGCAATGCCAGCCACCATTAAAACCCAATTTTTTTTTTTTTTTTTAAAAAGCTGCCATATGAATTTATTTACTTATTTGATCTCCTATCTTTCTCCCAGGATAGGACCCAAGGCAGTATGCCTGTGAGAAGTTCAACAAGGACTGAACCAGCCTGATTTTCCCTGGAGAATTCCACAACCAAAGTGTTGAAAATATTTATCGGAGAAGGCTTATCTTGCTCCTTCCTTCCTTCCTTCCTTGCAAAGGAGCCTCACTCTCTTATCTATCATTTTCTTTCTCTTTTTCCTTCTTTTCTTCCTCCAGCTCCTTTCATGTCACTTCTTGCTTCTTTGTTCTTTTCTTTCTTTCTCTGGCTAAATGCAACATTAACACCAATAGAAAAGAGCCAGTTAAAGGAACAGGTCCTATTAATCACAAGTGGCTTTTGGTTCTATTAATTTCCACGGGTCTGCTCTAGGTAGGAGTAATGCTTACATTATAAATAGCTACTTTGGGTGGGCTGCTCGTGGATTAAGGGTTCTTTGTGTTGCAGCTACCTGGGCAGTGCTTGAGAAGTAATAGGTTTCCAACTTAGAATAAGCATACAGTGGGCTTTATTGGCCAGTATTATAGCACCCTCTACTGGTTTCTTGCTTTTATGTAAGGATGTTTATTTAGGAATATGATCTTCACTTTTGTCTCATATGCAAGAACATAGAATTTGCAAAAGCTTTCTCCTTCGTGGAAGAGATTATATGGGTCCCCCCCCCCCAGTTTTTTATGATGATTTTTCTTATTTCAAGTCTTTTCTATGTTAAATTTTCATTTGTGGGCGCATGCACACACACACACACACACACACACACAAACTATTGGGTTTTCTGCAGCAAGCTCTGATTTTTGCATAAATAAAACTTTCATTTAAAAGTCCCCAATATGGTCAAGAATAAGAAAAATTTGTGAGTATTCTTTCTCTCCCTGATAGTGATGAACAAGCAATGCAAATTTGATTTGCTCAGGCATCAACTGTGTTTCTTCCAATCAACATTTTCCTATCTAGTCACATTGAATGGAAGTGAGTTAAACTGAAAACATGATGGCATACTCACACTCTGAATTCCCCAGGCTGCTCATAACCTAGAAGGCCACTGAACAAAGCTCTGGGTTTTCCAGGAAGGCCTGAGGTTCCTCAAATACTTGCTAAAAATTGTTTAATGAAGGTAGTAATTAGTAGGCCAGATTACCCTCAAGCAAGGCCATTTCTGCCCTACATTGTTATGCTAATATTCCACTTTCAATATCCTGTGGAATTCTGGAGTTTGTAGTTTACTGAGGCCAAAGAGCTCTCTGGCTGAGGATTCTAAAGGCCCTCCCTTGAGAGACACATAATTCCCATTGTAAAACATGGAAAAAACTTCCGCCTGTCAGTGCCGAGTGCAAAAGGCACACTCAAGCCTCACACTCAAGGCCTGCCCAGCCTGACACTTCTTTGTGATCAGAACTGAACAGCCAGGGAGATCTCTGAATCAAACATTTATTGTAACAATGTTGCTTTAAATGTGTTTTGTATCTAAATGTTTATAAACAGCACACCGTTCTTCTCTCTCTCTCTCTCTCAATTCATTCACTATCTCTCGTGCGCCCAATTTCTCCTTTTCCCTCTCCCACAGAGCTCTTCGAATCTCCAACCTCTCCCGAACACACCACAAATCACCCTCTTCTTCAAATACACACCAAACAGTTAAAATCCATTATTTTCCTCTTTCCACTAGCCCTTCTCCTGGGCTATCCAAGGTTCCGTTTCACCAGCCAATCAGCTTAAACACTCAGTTGCCAAGGAGGCTCTGTTGTCAAGACCCCCTCCCATCAGGTTCATCACACCCAGCCTTGTTTTGTGGGAAGGGAATCCCACCAATAGAGTGCCTCCATTGTAGTCATTCCTCCTCATCTTATTTCTCGGAGGTCTTGGATGAAGAACCACCAGCCAATATAAGAATGTGAAACACTGCCTCTTGAAGTTCACAAGCAGTATGATGCTGCCCAGTTCTTATCCTGTTATGAATGTTGAGAGCCTACCTTTCTATGCTTGCCTAGCCACCTGAATGCAACCCTCTGTCCAGAGCTTTAAAAAGTTACTTTTTTGAATGACACCTCCTGGAATCTCCCAGCCAACAAGGCCACTGGCCATGGTGGCTAGATCATTCTTGGAGATGTCCTTCAAAAAGGTAACTTTTCCAAATCCTGCTTCTTCCAGCACTCCAGCTCAAGCTTTTATCCATGTTCTAGTTCCAACACCAAGAGCAGCTCAAACATCATCTCTTTGGCAACTGATCTCAAGGATCCTGGACTAGAGACCACAACATTCAGGTCTTGGTTCAGGTATGGTCACATACAACTCCAACCTGCCTTTAGATGATGTGAAAGAGTGATAAGGAAGATTTGATTTAGTTTCAATTGTGAATATGAATAAGTTGCATTTGGTATCAGTGCAACTGCAGATGAAGACCTGAATCCTATTGGTTAGTCCCAACTACAGTAGATCCACTGAATCAGTAGGTCAGCACATCATAGAGGCAGCGTGCTGTAGTGGTTTGAATGTCAGGACAGGACTCCGGTAGACCAGGGTTCAAATCCTTGCTCTGCCATTGAAGTCAACTGAGTGTAAGTTACACTGTCTTAGCCTACAAGGAAAGGAATGGCAAACCTCTGAATAAATCTTGTGAAGAAAATGGTGGTGGTGGTGGTGGTGGTTGTGTGCCTTCAAGTTGTTTTCAACTTATGGCAACCCTAAGGCAAACCTATCACAGGGTTTTCTGGGGCTGAGTGTGTGTGATGCGCCCAAAGTGAGTAGGTTTCTGTGGCCAACAGGGGAATCGAACCCTGAGTCCAAAACTCAGACCACAATACCACGCTGGCTCTCAAGAAAACCCTACATAAGTGAGAGCCAGTTTTAAGGCACATAACATCAATGATAACATATAGGTAATTCTCATGGATTCACTAGGTCTACTCTAGTTAAGTAACAATAAAATTCAGACCAGTATTGCCTTACTATCCCATGGCATCTGATTTAGGCAGGCAGCGCAGGCCCTGTTCCTGCAGCTTTCTTCAAGAATTAGAGAGGATCGAATAATTTTAAGTTTCATTTATGAAATATACTCAATGCCAATGATGAACATCCAAGTTCCAGCTTGTGTACTTTCCTTTCCCTCAGACAACTCTCCTCTGCAGCTCTCGGAATAGTTTCAGTTTCATTTACTTGAGTTTACACTTGCTCATACAGTACACTTCAAGCAAGAGGTACTTTCCCATCCATTCTCTGCTTTCTCCAAGACGCTTTCAGAGGAAATGATGTCATCTTATGGTGCACCTTTCAAGTTGCATTTCCTTGCTGGTATCTACCTTTGGCTTCTGTTTCGTTACCCAGAGTCAGCCTGGTGGCAGGAAATACAATCTCATGCATCAAGGATAAAGGTTTTTGTTTTTAAGAAATGCAGGTAGATGTTGTACCTCTTACGAGGCTCCAGGTTCATATTTGGAGAGCTTTGAGAAGATTGGAATATGAAATGAATGGATATGGCTGAGACGGATAAATTGACAACATTAATAAGAGAAGAATCTTTAAAAGAGTTTAAAATTCAATGGAATACAGTTATAATGTATCTAAAAAGAAGTGAGGGAAGGTTCACTTTGGTTGGATTTGAGTCATAAGAACTATAAGAAGGATTACGGTAGAATAATTAGTTATATCTACACAATTTTTATAACACCATTTATAACTTTTTCTCTTTAATATTATACATTATTATAAATTATTGACTGCAATAAATATTATTTTGTATTTATTCTCTCAGATTAGGTACATTTAAGAAGTATAAATTATGGTATAAATATTACAGAATTATCTCAATTATAACAATGATTAAGAATACCACAAACTTGGAGGTAGTTGGACAATTTATATTCAAGTCTGTTTTTTGGGAGGTTGGGAATTAAGTGATAATTGTTTTATTTCACTTTCTTTACTTAGTAGTTTGCTTAGTTAATAATCATCTTGTTACTGTTTCTTTATATATTTCTTTATATATCTAGATGTTAGTTTGTAGTGTTTCTGTTGTATTTCTGTTGCGGGTCTTTCTCATGACAGTTGAAAATAGTATTAATGAAAATATTTTTTAAAAAAGGAAAAATAGTCTTTGTACTTAGGGCAGAGATGAGCAATGTCTCAGAGAGGAGGGAGTGAGCACACTGGAAATCATACCCCTATTGATGCCTATGTCTCTGGGCCTTTCTGCACTACACTGTTGTAGTGCTATTATTCTACTTTCAACATCCTGCGGAATTCTAGGGTTTGTAGTTTACCGAGGCCAAAGAGCTCTCTGGCTGAGAATTCTAAATGCCCCTCCCTAAACTGCAAACCCCAGGATTCCATGGGATGTTGAAACTGGGATAATAGCACTAGAACAGTGTAGTGCGGAAATGGCCACTGTCATCCAAATATGGGAGGCTGCTCCATGGCTAGTGCTACTGGCATTTAAACTTACCACATCCATTGTGGAGAAAAATGGAGAGGAAAGGGGGCCCTCATCCCACTCAGTGCTGACTTCTGCCTTGAATAGGAGCTAGGAACTTCCCCCCAATTCTCTTAATTACAAGCTGCCACCACCCACTGGATTAACCACTACCTGAGCAGCAGAGGGGGACACAGATTTGAGGATTGCCAATCTCTCTGCTTAGAGATCCCTTTCCTCCCCCATCCCCACTTCTGAGTGAGAGAAATCCTATCTATGCATGTTGCCAAGGGACACATGGGAATGGAGAGGAAACAGAGAGGTTTTTACAGAAAAGTATTTATTCTAAGACATGCAAGTTAAACAAGAGAAATGTTATTCATGAAAGGCTCTTCCTCTCAGGCATGCTTCGTAGCTACAAGATCAGATAGATAGATTCTGCAGATCAGCCAAACCTCCTAAAATAGCAGAAAGGAACCCAACGCAATTAACTAAGTACATTCTAACTACTCACATTAATTGGTCATTTTCTGAGATGGTATGCTGAACAGCCAGCAGACGGGCTGTTGCCCTGTCTGTCACCAGCATTTGCCCTTTTGTTGATGTCTTAGTGCCTCCTTACATCACGGTCTCTCAAGGATTTTTATAACTTCTTCATCGAAGCATCTTGAAGATTCTCACCTTTCTCCCCCTGATTGGTCAACTATCTCTCGTGACCTATGATGCTAACCCCAATAAAATGTAACCCTAGCAGTTCATTAACCTTTTATATGCCTGAAGGGAGAACTATCCCCCTTAAGCACTGTTACCTGGATAATGGGAAGCCCCATTATCACACACCTCCATTAAAAAGCAAAAGTTAAAAATAGTACAGCGCTCCAATAATAAAGCTCTTTACTTGTAAAACAGCATGCTAATAATGCTCCCAAAAGTCTGTTGGAATGCAAAGGTTTCTGCCTGCCAATAGAAGGATGGCAAGGAGTGTTACCCTAAAAGGTGGGAAACTTGAAGTCCACCCACAACGCCAATGTCTCCTTACAATTTGGGGAATTATAGCTCAAAGGAGGGTAATGGCAGGATCTTTTCACCTTTGTATACCAGTACTAACTGTAGAGAGGACTCCAGTTAAAAGTTAAAACAGAGTATTTTATTGGAGATTAGCAAATGCAACAAGAAATCAGACACTCTCAAGACCCATACAAGACTATTGGAAAATGAGGCAGGAAAGGCTGGATATAAAGAAATTGGGTGGAAAGGGTGATAGTTACCAATCCTGAAGCAGAAGGTTGAAGTGCAGAGGCTAGCACAGAGGAACAGAGATCTGGGTGCTGGGTGCTACAAAAGTACTACAAAAAAAAGTACACCAAAGTACTACAATTTACTGGGGCTGGAGTTGGGGTTTAAATAACCTGTTCTCTGCTCTGAACCAATGGCTTTCTCTCAGGGTTGACAAAGAGTCTGGGATGGGCTGATCATCTTAATTTTAGGTGACATTGATGAGACTTCTGATAATCTCTTAATGTTTGGATCAGATAGTGTGAATGAGGAAGATATCCATATGATATGCTCATAGTAGGGTTCCTGACTGCTTCACCTGGGCAGTTTTGCCTGCTATTGTTTCTGGGACTGTTCACAATTTACAGGTCATTTCCACACTACACTATTATAGTGCTATTATTCCACTTTCAACATCCTGTGAAATTCTGGGTAGTTTACTGAGGCCAAAGATGTGATAGATGATGGCTCAGAGGTCGATGAGCAATTGATTGTGCGAGAAACAGAGCCAGTGATAGACCAAACTACCTTGGAAACATCTCCATCAACTGAAAGACAAGCTGAGACAGAGTTGCTGCAACCAGTGCCAGTAGGAAAAGGGACCAGCAATGATTTGGAGGAATTAGATTCACCTTTCTCTCCCCCCCCACCCCCAATCACGGAGGAGACAAAAATGGGCAGCTCAGGGGGAAGTCATTTGGGCAAGATAGAGTAAACAGAACAATGAGGAGTAACACCTGTTTTTGTCAGCATATAAGTTAGTCAGTGTAGCTTGCTGTTTGCTTATAGCAAATCACTACTCAAGCCCATGTTCCAGCTCTCTTGACCCTTTTGGGCTGACTTTCGGTCTTCCGGACCTTTTGGATTTGACCTAGGCTTTGGCTTGGCTGAGCGTTTCTCCTTGGTTGTTTGCATTTGGATTTCCTCCACTGCCTCTTCCTCTTGGGCAAGTACTATCACCTTCCTTCCCTTGCTGGAAGAAAGGCACAGGCAGGGAGTTGAACTCTGACAAAAGTGCTTTCTGGCTGAGAATTCTAAATGCCTCTGCAGAAATGGCCACGATTTTTGAAAGGATTATCCCAAATCAATCAGCACCGGGCTGTCCTGTCTAATCCTTTCTGAACTTATGAATCTTGCTCGTGTCTGAGGTCACCCTTACCTGGCATTTGCTTACAGCCAGTGCACTTTCAAACACGTGTTCCAGCCATGAAATATGTCCAATTATAAAAATAGCATATCCCGCAGAGACTGGGGGTGTATGGTGTGGTAACAGGAGGGTGTCTGTTTAGTCTCTCTGGGAAAGAATTTCCAAAGTCAGGAAGCAGCTTCCAAAAGGATCCTCATGGTGCCTTTCCTTAGCTCTGATAGTAGTGTAGGTTGCTGTTAACAGTAATCCAGCTGATATCATGTAGAAATGCCATTTCCTTGAAAGCATAGGCAAAAAAACAGGGTTGGGCAAAGGATATTGCTGCCTGGAGGGAAGTCCAACCAGGTATACCAGCTGACAAGATTTGAATCTTACGTCAGTGGTGATGACTGTTTAGCATCCTCCACCATACCTGAGCTTAACAAGAGACCACAAAGCAGGCCCCATGACACACACAGCTCTGTCCTCTCAACATCTTGCTGTCGCTTTCCATTTCATCCCATCCCTAGTCCCTGAAGTGGTTGCTTCATGGTGCTTAACTGTAATGTTGAATGGAGAAGAAAACTTTCCTAGACTCTTCCAAGGACAACAAAGTATCTGAAGAGTTTTCCCCATGTGCCTGTCCTCAAGTGCAATTTGTTGCCTCCAAGACTGAACGTCACCCATCCGTACCAGAAAAGTTCTGTATGGGAAGATGGTCAAAATGGACTCAAAAGAAGATAGGAATGGGTCTACTCTTTTAAAAAAAATACTGAGGTGGGAAACCTGTGGCTCTGCTGAGATAATTGTACCACAACTCCCATCATCCCTGACCACTGGACTTTATCATGTCTGATAAAGATGGGGTGTGGATTTTTTCCCCTCCTGATATGGTGGCATAGTCATTCCTACTTCATACACCATGCACAACCACTTACGTGACTCTGAACCATAGAATCAGACAATCATAGAGTTGGAAAAGAGCACAAAGGCCATCAAGTCCAACCCCTGCTTTACAGGAATATACCTTTAAAGTATTCCCAACAGATGGCCATCCAGTCTCTGTTTAAAAACCTCCAAAGAAGGAGACTCCGTCATACTCAAAGTGAGCATATTCTACTGTTGAATAGCTCTTACCATTAGGAAGTTCTTCCTAATGTTTAGATGGAATCTCTTTTCCTGAAGTTTGAAGCCATTGCTCCATGTCCTAGTCTCTGGAGCAGCAAAAACAGGCTTGCTCCATCTTCCATACAATACCCCTTCAAATATTTAAATGTAACTATCATATTGCCTTGTATTACTTTCTCAATTTTCTGCAAATGATGTAAAGTAAGAATAACCACTAAGTGGTTAGCTGTCTGGAGAAAATGATTGGATGTCATATGGAAGTAGTAAATAAATGAAATAGCACTGTATGAATTTTAAGCCTCATACATAAAATCTCATTAGGGAAAGTATGGCTTCTGGGCCCCATGCAGCCTCTAGGCACCTCCCAATTTTTTTTCTCCCAGCAGTCCGACCATGTTTGTGGCCTTTTTAGACGTAAAAGAAGCTTTTTATTCAACAGGACTGTACATGGAAATTAACCACCTATCAAAAAAAAGTCCTCTCCTGGGTCTAAAACAGCTGAGTGAGAACAAAGGGGAACAAAGCATGGCAAACTAGTCCCCAGTCAACCTAGCAATCATTGGGGTTATTTGGGTGCAAAACATTAAAAAAAAGGGGGGGGGGACTGGCCAGCTAACCCACCATAGTTGTCCACCCTTCCATTATGATGAAGGACAGAAAGATAGGTCATTGTACTAATAGCAGCGGTTTGTGGAACGGCTAAGAAAACATTTCAGTCGAGATGCCCTTCTCTGGTGGTTGTGGGGGAAAGTTGATTTCAAACTCAGTTCCAACTCAGCCAAAAAAAAAAAAAAATCTTTTTGCACCGTGGAAAAGCATGGGAGAGATGCCAAGAATATAGGCAGGAATTGAATTCACTCTTGCTTCACTCTTTGACCTCTTGCATTCTATTTACCAAGGTACATTCCTACTTCTAAGTTTCCATTTCATATGAAATGCATGGCTTTCAGAAGTCAGTCTTGACGACATCTTCTACTTCCTCTGGGAAAAGAGAGCAGATACTGTGTTTAAGTTAAACAGACTTGCAAGAATGAAGACTTATTCATATAGGCTGAGTCATGGGCACAATAATTCAATTAATGATGATGCTCTGGGGGTGTGAAGGGAAGACGAAGGCTATCATTTTGTCAGGGGCTTTCACCTTCCCCCCTCAAAATGTCTCACCTGCAGCACAATTCTTTGCTGCACGTTGTCTTCTACAGAATCAGAACATTGGTCCACCAAGCAAAATATTGTCTACATGGTGGCAGGAAAGATGTAGCTTTCAGGCAACATTCAGCCCCTTCCTCTGCCATTTTTGCAGCTCATGGGGCCCTTCTGCATTCTCCTGCCCTAATGCCATACTGCCCTCCTTCCCTGGTTTTTGACAAAAAGGTTAATTTCCATTCCTGAAAGCCTCCAGAAGCAAAGATCTGGCTCAAACATGCCCAAACAGTCACTTCTAGTTTTGATTGTTTTAGTTTTGGGTTTGTTACATTTCCAGGGCTAGTGCAGCTCATAGAGGTCTGTCATAAGGTTACCAGTTTCAGATCATCCCAGGCCCTGAATTTTCTGGCCCACAACCTCAGACTTCTGAAGACCTATGTCTTCAGATAGAAGTGAAGTCAGCGCATACTGCTGCATTTATTGTGTGTAAATTTGTACTTAATGATCATTTTCGTACGGGGCGAGGGAATCACCCCATGACGCTACTTACCGGACTTTAAGGCTCCCCGGTCCGGTCCAGGCTGCTCCGGAGCAGTGCGTGGCCGTCGCTCCGCACTGCTCCGGCATCGAAAGTGGCAGTTTCCGGTTGGTCGAGGGTTTCGAGGGTCTCGACCAACCGCTGAAGTTCGCCAGCCTAAAGCCCGCCCCCGGCAGATCACAGGCTCACACCAATGCAAGCCTGCGAATCTGCATAAGGGAGCAGGCTCGCAGTGGCGCGCTCCGTGCTTTTGAAAGACCTGTTTTTAGCGGTTTTTCAAAAGCACGCTGGACGACCACTTGGGTTGCGGATCTACGTTAAGTAGGTCTGACCCAGTCCGCTCCCAGGTGCAGACGTCCTCCCTGGAGGATGCTCTGCCCCGTTTTAAAAACCCTGTGTGGAAATGGCCTTTGTTACTTCTGAAGAAAAAGAAGGTGGAATGTCGATGGTTGGGGAAAAAGTGTTTGTCACATATTTTTTTAAAAAAACTATGACCATTTCTGCACTATACTGTTATAGTGCTATTATTCCACTTTGGACATCTGGTGGAATTCTGGGGTTTGTAGTTTACTGAGGCTAGAGAGCTCTCTGGCTGAGAATTATAAAGGCCTCTCCTTAAACTGCAAATCCCAGGATTCCATAAGATATTGAAAGTGGAAATAATAGCACTGCAACAGTATAGTGCGGAAATGGCCATTGTGTTTTTTTCTAGTTCAAAAAGTCTTCAAATTTTGACAAAGTACTTAACAGTCTTTCTCCTCAAGCATCTTTCTTTTGGTTAAGGAAAAGCTACTGGTTAGGCAAGGAGGAATTCACCTTTTCAAAACTGACCTGAGCATCTGTCAGTTCCATAGTAACCTGTATGGCTGATAAATCCTGAAAAACCAGGAAATGAACATCTTTCCAACAGTTGGCTGAGCACGCCAGATGCCTGTGTGAACAAGACTTCTACTGGGAGACACTCTCCCAGAAAACATTTCATTCTTAAGTTTCAGAAATCAAGGGAGGGAAAAGAAAGAGGAACACACAGAACAATACATGGACAATGGTTTTCCTCTGAAATATCTGTACACTGTTGTATTGATGACTGAGTCACATTTCGTTACTAGAGTCAGCTCTCCACATTTGCAGGTTTGACTTTCATGAATTTATTTGTGAGTTTCTTCAACTCTTCCCCACCACCACCACCTAAGGCCCTTCTTTTCCAGGTGAACCATCTTCTCTCAGTGGTTTTGAGCAAGGTGAGCAGCCCTTTAAAAACTCGCCTTTATTCCTCCTCCTCCTCCAGCCCAATTTCTCAGCACCACAAACCCTCTCCTGATGCCTCCAACATCCAAGGAAGGAGATGGGTAAAAGAGAGGAAATATAGGGTCACCATGCTGACCCACCAGACATTTTGATATTTGCAATCTTTACACTTTTGTGAGGATCCTGCATCCCTAACCCTAGAGAATGTGGAGAGTCAACTGTACTTTTCGGATGACATGATTAGAACTTTGTCACATTCTTTTTAACTTAAAAGGAGCATCCTTTTCTCATTTCTCTTAACCTAGACCAGCAATAGACAATACAACTAAGCAAAACAGTAGTCATCTTTACACACACGTCTGTGAATTTTATTCCAACAATTGATTCATTAAAATATGTTTTTTCATCTGTAGGGGAATTTTTCTTTTCTGATGAAAATCTATATTACTATGTATTGTCATATAGTGTGACACTATAGCAATATATTTATATCATATGTCATACAGCATAAATGGTGTGACAGATTCCTAATTTTTGTTGTTGTTGTTGTATGCCTTTAAGTCGACTCTGACATATGGTGACCCTATCACAGGGTTTTCTTGGCAAGATTTATACAGAGGAGGTTAGCCATTCCCTTCCTTCTTAGGCTGAGAGAGTGTGACTCACCCAAGGTCATCCAGTTGGTTTCCATAGCTGAAAGGGGTTTCAGACTCAGTCTCCTGGAGTCCTATTACAATGCTTAAACCGCTATATGCTGGCTATCGCTATGAAAGATGAAGGACATAAAAAAGATGGGGTTCTAGAAGTAAAGGTGGTAATGTGATAATCATTTCCTTGAGACTCTCACTAATAAACAGAGAACATTGGCTCACATACAGCAAAAACAATGTGATATGTCCATATGCCTTTAATCAAAGGTCTTGCTACAGAAGCAGAAGGTGTGCTTACACGAAGATGCACGCTAGATATGTAAATCTTGGTAAATTTTGTTCTCACAGGCAAGAATTAATAATGTTGCCATTTTTTTCCTACATTCTTGCACATTCTTGAAAATTACAGTTTTCTGAGGACTATTCACATATCAAGATTTATTCTGGAGGTAGGAAATGAAAAGGGGGGGGTAGGTTTCAGTACAGAAAACATGATGGGATTATTAAAATGCCTTATGCCTCAGACATACTGTGCCAACATTTCTCCATATGTAGGAATTAGCCCTTAGAGTTTTCTGAGACTGAGCCCTATCCAATCCAATGGGACTTACATGTTACCATACCCTACACCTCCCCTCCTCTGGAATGTGCTATTTTCATAAATGGACATATCTGTGGCTGAAAAAACATGATTGAGAGCATGCTGACCAAAAGCATGTTGCTAGGTAAAGCTGACCTAAGACAGGGTCAGGTCATAAGTTCAGAGAGGATTCGGCAAGAAACTTAGATGCTAATGGGTTTATGCTAATCCTTTGAACATCTCAGGCTCAGTGCACCCTCAAATAAAACAGAGGGCAAACTGCCCAGGTGAAGCAGTTCAGGACCATCCCTTGATCCTGCCCTATGGAAATCTTCCCCATACCCACTACCAGCTCAAACATTAAGAGATTGTCATGACTCCCATCAATGTTTTGTCGCTCTAAGAAAGGCCATCAGCTCAGTGTGGACTCCTCTGTCAGTTCTGTGGGAAAGCCATTACCACTTTGTCAACACCCCCCCCTTTAGAGTATGAAACAGGGTATATAAACCCTAGCTTCAGCCCCAGCAAATTGTAGTACCTTGGACGTAATAGGTAGTGCCCAGACTGCTGTTTGTGCATGTTACTCTCAGATGGTGTCTGACCCCTTCCACTTTGACCTTCTTCTTCTGGACTGGTAACTATCAACCTTTCCCTCCCTAATCTTCCTCTATCCAGCCTTTCACACTTTGCTTTCCAATAGCCTGGTATGGTTCTTGAGAGTGTCTGATTTCTTATGTGTTTGTCAATCCAAACAAAATACCCTGTGTAACTTCTAATTGGAGTCCTCTGTACAGTTAGTACTGCTAATACACAGATGAAAATATCCTGCCATTACCTTCCTCTTGCAGGCCTCCTTTGAGCGATAATTTCCCCCAAATTCCAAGGAGACGTGGGCATTGCAGATGGACCCGTAAGACATGAGACATTTAGACGAGTGTATAGCAAATCAAGGCTACTGCTGACAGTCTCATTCTGACTTCATGAGGTCCTCCAGACAATTGCCAGGTACAAATTAATGTTGTTTAGAAAACATAGTACCAATTCTGTTCATATTCACTTCTTATTGTAAATTTAATCATATCAATTTCTGAAGCTTCTCAAAATGTAATATCACACTAAGATGGGAACAATGCAAAACTACTAACAATGGAAATGAATAATGAAAAATAATGGCAGCATTATGCAGACCACCAGCAGCATCAAATTTTATTAAAGCTGAGGATAACAGTATTTTAACCTCTTTTAACTACATTTATAAAAATCATTAGGGACTGAGGCCCTTTTCGCATGGCATTTTGCATGCGAAAGAGGGCCTGGAGTGTTGCGTGATTTCAAGGAGCGATCCGCATGACGCACTCACAATCGCGCGACGCTCCATGGGCTGGCAGACGCCGATCACGAACCTTTTCATTTTCGGCTAGAAGCTGAAAATGGTATGCAATCGCGCATTGCTCCTGGGCCCCTGCGCACTTACCTGGCGTGCAAAGCCTCCGAAGCCGTGCCGGTCGCGCTTCCTGCCCCAGCACAGCCTGGGAAACTCCAGGCTGCGCTGTGGAAGGAAGAGGCGGGGCTCTCACGTGAGCAGGCAGCTTGTGCAGAGCCGAAAGACCCCAGACACGAGAGCTTCTCGCCGGAGGCTGCTCGCGCAATCCCCACACCCCAGCGCTGGAAGACAATACGGTGTGGAAAGGGCCAGAATCAGGTGAACGGGCAAGGAATCTTAAAGAGGATGTAGTCCATGGTAGACCTCTGCAGATTTGGGGAGGGTTTTTAAAGCGGATTTATAGATCCTAGAATTTTAAGGACTCTTGGAATCAGCAGAGCAGGAATGGGCAACCGTATGGAGCCAGGGGCCAGTTCTCCTCCAGTTTCCTCCCCCATGGGCTTATCTCCCTGCAACAACAAGCCCAGACAGCTTTGTTTTCCTCAGCAGTCCCTACCTGTTGCCATTTTGAGAGGAACTGCTGGTTAAAATAGAAGTATGTGAGGATTGTATGGGATTCTAGTGTGCTTGTAGGTGGGGTGGTGGTGTTTGGGGTGCTTTCTGTGTGGTGTGGAGGCAAAAAAAATGTGCAGTATGGCGGTTGAGGAGCTAGAGGGGAATGCTGGGAGCCTTTAGGAGCCACTAAAGTGGGGCTTGGGGCCCATGTTGTCTATGGGCTGCATTATGCCTACTGCTGCAGTAGAGACTGATGGTTCCCATGTCAGTGGGGCAGAGAGTACGATCTGATATTTAGCCTGAACTTTAAAGGAGCTGTCCAAGGTGCCAAAATCTATCCCCAGAATAGCATTTGGACTACACCCTTAGATTAAAGTTTGGAATAGAAACAGGAGTGAATTCACCATCCAACTGACATGGAAGCCACCAGCCACGACCGCTTGGAGCTACCAACCATCACTTTTTGGAGGCCATCCAGCTTAAAACATCCCTGAAAGATGGCCATCCAGCCTCTTTTGAAATAGCTTCAGCCTGCCACCTACCAAGTGACCATAATCCACAGTCAAGAAATTCTTATTGTTAGCAGATGTCTCCTAACGTTTAACTGAAATGGGCTTGCCTTCTATTTCTTCCAATTGATTTCAGTCGTACTAGCTGGAACAAATCTATTCCATCTTCTGGGTAACACACCTTCAGCTACTTGATGTCTGATATCATGTGTCTCTTTGTTCCCCAGAAGACAGGATCAATACCCCAGAGGACACGATCAGAATTCAAAATGACCTTGACAGATCAGAGAGCTGCGCCAAAACTCACAAAATGAATTTTAACAGGGAGCAATGTAGGGTACTACACTTAGGAGAAAAGAATGAAATGCGCAAATATAGCACACCTGGCTTGAAAACAGTATGTGTGAGGAGGGTCTAGGCATCTTTGTGGACCGCAAGCTGAACATGAGTCAACAGTGTGATATAACAGCTAAAAAGGCTAATGGGATTCTAGGTTGCAGAAGTATAGGAGTATAGTGTCGAGATAAAGGGAAGTAACAACACCACTCTATTTTGTTTTGGTTAGACCTCGCCTGGAATACTGTGTCCAGTTCTGGACACCAATTTCAAGAAAGATATTGATATGCTGAAACATATCCAGAAGGGGGCAACCATGGGTCTGGAAACCATGCCCTATGAGGAGTGGCTTAGGGAGCTAGGTATGTTTAGCCTGATGAAAAGAAGGTTAAGAGGTGACATAATAGTCATGTTTAAATATTTAAAGGGATGTCATATTGAAGATGGAGCAAGCCTATTTTCTGTTGCTCCAGAGACTAGGACACAGAGCAATGGATTCAAACTATAGGAAAAGAGATTTTACCTGATGTTTACATCAGGAAGAACTTCCTGATGATAAGAGCTGTTTGACAGTGGAATATGTCACCTTCTTTGGAGGATTTTAAACAGAGGCTGGATGGCCATTTGCTGGGGGTGCTCTGAAAGTGTGTTCCTGCATGACAGAGGGTTGGACTCAATGGCTGTTGTGGTCTCTTTCCAAATGAAGCATACTCAGCTATTTCAACCTTTCTTGTATGGGACCAGGCAGTCCTTCAAGTTTTCTGGTCTCAATTTGTTTAGAACTTTGAAAGTTAAAACTGGCACTTTTAATTATTCCAGGAAACATTTCGAGAGCCAACACAGTTTTATTTTATTTTTTTCAGAACTATATTTCTGCATACTTAAGCTAATTAGCAACATAGCTGCCGCATGACTTCTGTTACCTATACTTCCGGAACAATTTAAATCCACCACATATTTTTATTTGTTAATTTTAGAAAATACAAATAGAAACATAATGCGATAGAAAACACAAGGGAGGCTCATCTTGGTAGAAATGTTATATGCCACCGTCAAAACCTTTATGAAGGAACTAGGCAAGATCCTGAAGTGTAAAGATATATCACTGAATACTAAAGTTAGGATTGCCCATGCCTTTGTATTTCTAGTTTCTATGTATCATTGTGAAAACTGGACAGTGAAGACAGCTGATAAGAAGAAAATTAACTCCTCTGAGATGTAGTGCTGGCAGAAAGTTCTATGAATACTCTGGACTGCTAAAAAGACAAATAACTGAGTCCTAGAGCAAATCAAGCCTGAACACTCCCTAGAAGCCAAGATGACTGAACTGAGATCATCACTTCAAATTTGGTTTGATGTTGGAATTTAGAATCTGGAAACTTATCACACACACCCCCGAAGGTACCACCCACACATAGCATTTTTCTATTGCCTGGAATTAAATTTACCTGAACAGGTAGAATACTGAAAGAAGGAAGTGCTTTGTGGCTCTTTTGAGAAATGGGCAGGACAGTAACACAGGAAGACAAGGATATTTATAAGGCACTGAAGGTAGCCTGCAGAATGGGGTCTCCAATACTCTTCTCAAGTAGTGTGTCAAGACGTGGCTTTTCTCATCAAGGTAAGAGCTTCTATATTTCTCTTTCAAAAGAAGTGCATAGCCTCAGTTCTTCCATCACTAGCAAGATGCAGAGGAAGCCAGAGATGTGGAAACAGGGTTTCTCTTGAACCTGGAGGATTTGAGTTCCAATCTCTGCTCAACTAGGAAACTTGCTATACGATTTCCAGCCAGTTGTTCTCTGTCAATCTAACCTACCTTCAAAGGTTGTGTTAGTGGAAAAAGTTTAATGTGTTAAATTAATCGTTAATAAGCTTTTTAAAACCTTAATGCAATTACACTTACTTTGAAAGGGGAACTTTTTCACTATCAAGTTAATTTCATTTTTTTAAAAAATTTACATTACCACACTAAAATCTTGACCCAAATAGAGGTGAAAAGTCATATCTACTATGGTAGTCTTTTGACCTTTGGCGAGAAGGAAAAAGTTGCATGAATTTTTGAAAAGTCCATTTCTCACACACCATACTGGAAACCCTTCTCTTGCTTTCTCCTTCTCCCTCATTATATTCTCATTGCTTATCCTATCACATTTTTTTTAGTTTCTGATTAATGTGTGGATGCCAATAAAAGTGCACACTTCTGATATTCAGTTTCCCAGTGCAGATCAAAAATCTTTACGCAGTGTTTAACATAGAAGACAAGAAATTGGTATTAGGAACTAAAATCAATTAAGTTACGACTCAAGTAAGAAATTTGTATTCTAGATACGATAAAGATCACCTCCTTCCAAACTGTCTTCAGTACCTGTGACCTAAGCTTTATAATTCCCTAATCCTGATGGACTTTTAAAATGCAAAAAGTAGTTTTGCAAAAAATCAAAGAAAGCTTCACTGGGTTGAACACATTGGATAGTTCCTTTAAAATTCACACGAGCATTGAGAGTGGATTCACAGCTCCTCCAACATCACAGACATTTGCCACTACTGGTGCTCCTCCATCTCTCACCCAAATGAGGACTTTATGCTTCTGTTCTACGAAAGAACTGTCAAGGCCTACAAAAATAGGCAATAGACCAGACCAAAGAGAGAGATGGGGGAGGCTGACTGTCAATGACAGCATCTCCAGAAATCTCCTTGCAACTACAAGACTTTGTCCTGCTCATCATAAAACTTTATAATTGCCTAGCAAATGAAAGCTGGTCTATCAAAAACAGGGAAAAGAAAACCCAAGGGTATTGATTAGCATTAGCTGTAGGATCTTCAGGGTAAAACCCCTCTCAGTCAGTAGGAGTAAGGGTGCATTTTCATTCTCTGTTCTTTTGAATAGTTGATATAGAGGCAACCATTTTTGGTCCTCTGTCCCAAGGATGCACAGGTTACAGCCTTAGGGTCATATGTAGCCTTTAGTGGATTCTTGCGCAGCACTTTCAACTGGAGGGAACCCATCTGCTTTTCTCTTCAACCCAACTGCTCGGGTGGGCTGCAGGAAAATAAAACGTTATTCCATGGCTTCTGAGATTATTCTGCAAGTGGGAAAATTGCAATCTGAACGGACATTGCTGAAAGATAGAATTGGGTTTCACAGAGAGAGACAGAAAGAGAGAGACAGAGAGAAGTCCCTAACTGTCAGCCAGTGGGAGGTAAAATCTCTCTCACTCTCTTTCTCTCTCTGTGATACTTTTTGCTCCAGTATATGCCCATGAAGCACCACAACCAATGGCCAACATGGTCCTCAGGGCAGAAAATGTTATGTGCCTCTGTGAATATGGACATTTAGTATGATCTCTGAGTGACAGCCTGGACAATTAGAAGAGTAGTTCTGAAATCTGAGAGTTAATAAAACTCCACATTGCCATATTGGGATGTAGATATTTTTTGATTGAATTTATATTCTGTTTTTCTCCCAAATGGGATCCAAGACTATTTTGTCCTAGTAAGTGAAGATGAATAATTTCTTCAGTTTTCTCCCTACCACAGGAAAAATAAATATGACTGTATAGTTGTCATCTAGTATTTGCACATCCTGGAGTGTTCTGGGAAATTATTCTGTGTGGAGATAAATTGGGCTTTTTTGTGTGAAAATTTGAGGAATTTGTACAGAACACATTTTTCATGCAAAACCTCTCTTTTCAGACAGCCATGTGGTGGTGGTGGGGTTGTACAAAATTTCTGGGTTTTTTTAATACATACATACATACATACATACATATATATATATATATATATATATATATAAAATATTACACACACACACACACAAATATAAATAAATAAATAAAATTTGGTTTTCCAGAAAGTGGGTTTTGTGCAAAAAAAAACAACTGTTTTTCACACAAAAACACATTTTAAGCACACGTACCAAGAAACACCTGCCAGATAACCATGAGGTTTTATTTGTTCAAAATTACTGTGCTTGCACAAAACCCACCAGTTTTGAATATCTCCCCCCCCCCCCAAATCATCTAGATATCTGGCAATCAACCTTTTTTGCCATGAAAAATGTGTTTTTTATACCATTCTTCTAATTTTTACACCAAAGAAGGTATATTACTATTGAATGATTTCCCTAAATATTTCAGGATGTGCAAATACTGGAAAATTATTTCTACTGTGTTATTTTTCCCAGTCAGCTTTCCTAAGTGTAGAGAAACCCATTTTTTCTCCAAGAATATCCACAAAATTTTCTTCCCATCCTTGTTTCCAGAGCCCATGAAAGTTCTATTTTCAGCACAGGCCAATATCCTGGCATTAATTCTTAGAACGAGGATGTGAAAATTCAAAAGAAAGTATGTCCTCTTATGCTCTTATTGAAAAGTCCTGTTATAGGTATCTACTAGAACTATATTTTGTTGGATAGACAGATAAGATAGAAAGCTATACCACATATGCAACATGCCTGCTTTATGCAGAATAGGATTAACCATACAGCAAGATACACCCTGTATTTCCTTGTATTAACTGGCCTGGTCTCTCAGATCCTCAGGAGAGACCCTTGTCTGGGTCCCACCACCATCGCAAGTATGGTTGGTGGGGACATGAGAGGGGGCCTTCTTGGTGGTTGCCTCTAGACTTTGGAACTCTCTTCCCAGGGAGGTCAGAATGGTCTTCTCCTTGTCTCTCCAGTGGCAGGGTAAAACCCATTTTTCAGGAGAAAGGTTTTAAAGCACAGGTTAGGAGGTGCCGTACTGTTTTAAATTGTAATTGCCATCTTTTAATCTCTTTTTAGCTGTTTTAATTCAGTTTTAATATGTACTACTTATAAGTTTTTAAATTATAGTGTTTTAATGCAGAAGCTACTTTGTGGCTCAATTTTGGGCAAAAAGTGGGAAATAAATAAATAAATAACAAGCGGGGGGGGGACGGGTGAGTTTGTGGTTTGCGATGGTCTTTGTAACAACCACATATATAAACCCCAAGATTTTGAATTTTTGATCAAGGTGACACTGAAGCCAAGTTTCTATCGCTCAGAAAATGCACTGGTTCCAAAGCCTCATGTTCCTGGGCTGTGGGTACTTCTTCAGCCATGCAGTTGCAAACGTCATACGCAGAACTAAAGAGGACATCTGCGTTTCAAAGATTAGTTGGCGCAACCTTTGGAAACAAATTGACAAATTGGTAAGTGGAGTCGTGCTTCTCATGCCAGGAATGTATCTAGGTTATTTCATGGAAGGAAGTCCATTTTAAAAGTAAATATGGATTGCAACTCTGAGAATTAAGGAATGCTTTGAAAGTTAGCAGGAGTATACACTTATTCTCAGACAGAACTCCTGCTGCCTGATTTTTTTTTCTGCCTACCATATATAAAGAGGCAGAACACTAACCTAGCTATAGAAACAGAGTCAGAAGGTTATTTTTAGTCCCCTTTTGTGGCTTTGGCGGCTATAGCAAGAACACTTTTATGGTTGCCAGGTTAGGATTATCCTGAGACACGTTAACAACTACTTGTGATGTCACTGCAGGGGGACCCCTGGTGAAGTTCCAAGGGTCATATTTCAAGGGGCTGCCCAAATGATGCCATTAAGCATCAACCACAGTTGCACAGACTATGCCGTTCAAATAAAACACACCAAGTCTAACAAATGAGGAATACACAAATATGCACATATTTTTTAAAACAGTGCTCTTGCCCTGAAATTTCTCCCCTTCATCATGAGGACTGGAGAAGACAGGTCAATCCCTGAATCTGGCAACCCCAACCAACACCCCAAGCCATTGAACAATCACGGCTTAGCCACTAATGCCCAGGGGGAAGGACCCTCTTTAACTTTTAAATACGTAGAAGACATGTGAGAAGATTCCTTCCATATCTACATATCATGGTTATGAAAGTATGATTTGAAATCAGACCAGTCATATTTGACCAGACCCAAACACATCTGGACAGTTCAAGAATGAACAGAATATCAAAGCTTCATATGCTAAGGCCCCTTCCGCAGGATGTTGTCATCCCACATTAGGGATGGGAGAAGGAGGGACCCAGATGACAATTCTGCATGACATCATCTGGATCCCGTCCTTCTCCCATCCCCAAGCAAATCATGTAGTAAATCATTGATGGGTTTTCCCTGTCAATGACCAGTGATCACGGAGCCCTCCTACTGCCTGCCCACAGTTACCTGCTGTGCAGGTGTCCTGGAAGTGCAGTGGCTGTGCTTCTTGCCCCAGTGCAGCCTAGGACAGTACCTGGCTGTGCTGCAGAAGGAAGAGGAGGCGCAATCATGCTTCCTTCCTTCATGGAGGCAGCCGATGTGAAGGGGAGTGTTCCTGTTGCACTTCAGCTGGAAAAGAAGTTGTCACCTTTATTATTCCAGTAACCCTACTTTAAGAAAAAACTTTGACAGACTTGAGTGTGTTTAGAAGAAGGGGATCATAAAATAAGTGGAATCTGGAAACCAAAACTTACAAGGAAGGATCAGACATCCTGCTCACCAAGGAAAGGACTGGGCTTCTGAAAAACAAGGCAAATGAACACCCAATCTGATAGCAAACCAGAAGGGAAGGGATTGGTCTAGAAGACCTATTAGCAAGAATCAACAAATGAGGCAGTATGGTGTAGTGGTTAGGGGATTGACTGGGATTTGGCAGATCCAGGCTTCAGTCCTCACTGAGCTATGTAACTTACTGGATAACTCTGTGCCAGCCAGCAACACAATCTAGTCATTCTCTTTCTCCCTCACTCTCTCAGCCTAATCTACCTTACAAGGTTGTTGTGTGATGATAAAGTGAGGAGGAAAAGAACCATCAGCTGTCTGGAGGAAAGATGGGATGTCAGTACAACTAATCAGTCGATTGATGAATTTTTTCAGTGATTTGGTATTGAAATAATCCATTATTGGTATTGAAACGATCCCTTGTTTCTGTTCAGGTTATGACTGTTCTAATATTTGTTTTCACTTTATAAATCTTCTTTTCTTTGTTTAAGAATGAGGGTGGTGTGTCTCAGGAATGCTTACGTATGGACAAAAGCAGTTTGTGTGATCCAGTCCAGATGGCAATAACGGTAAGAGGTTAAGCAGCAATGTACTTGAGCCCTTTTCAGGTCTGAAGAGGGCTTTGTAGCCGTGTGCAGCTGAACATGGTTATAAGGCTCCTATGATCAAGAACCCTGCCTTATCTAGTTTCCCAGTCACAGCAGCTCTGTGACCACATTCAGCCAATGGCAATTACTGACCCCTCCTCAAACCTTTGTGGCCAAAACATGTTTGTGTTTGCCAGTAAAAGTGGCCACACCGCTGCTGGTGAACTGATGAACACAATCCTCCGGAACAACAGGAAAAAAAAGTCTAACCACCACAAATCCCAAGATTCTGCAGGATGGCCCCATGCCGCTTACAACATTATCAAAGTGCTGTATGTACGTAGTGTTGATACACTCCTGGTTAAAACTTATAGATTTCAACCATTACTTTTTGTCATTGGTGCAGCTGCTTCTACTGGCAAACACAAATGTGCAGCTGAATCCTGGGTGGGGGTAAATGATAAAATTATTTTTTTATTACTATAAATCATTCTTAACACATGCACAAAAATAAGTAAAATATAACTAATATAAGTAAAATGTAAGTAAAAAGTAAGCTAAACACCAAATACTATGTTTCATAAACCTTTCAAATTTCCTTATTCAGTTTGTCCAGTGAACAGTTTGTTCTGAAATGGGGTGACAAAAAGAAACTAGACAGATAGTGCAACCTGGTGTGTGTATGTGTATGTGTGTGTCCAGATATACTCTGTATCTGGAATGAGGGGTGTTTGTTTGTACCATGCTCCTGTCCTTCATCTCTAGTTCCAGAAGCTACATTCCAGGTTTTCTCCACTCATCTGTCCATCTTTTATCATTTAAGTCTAACTGTTCCAATATACTTGTTTTAATGAGGTTAACTACCTGTGTATCAATTTTCCATCATTCTTTTAGTGGTTTTTTAATGGTGTTTATTTATTACGATTTTACTGTAAATTTAAGTGAAACCCACTTTAAGATCCTGCTGGCTGAAAAGTGGAATTGAAATAAATAATGTATTTATGATTATGTGTTTATGCAATGGCATGAGATTCTATCCCTGCCACCACCTCTTTGAACCAGTACGATAAAAGAATACCCAATCTCAGTGGGTTCGGTAGGAACTCTAATAACGCAATGCCATGCACAGACACCCAGAGGTAAATCTTACTGAGTTCAGTGAAGCACATTCCTAGGTAAATGTGTAGGACTGCAGCTTTCTTTTTTGTTATTGCAGAACATCTCTGAGGATGTGTCCCCTATTCTTCAAATACTCAGTGAAACGGCTGCACTCTTTGAACTGGAAGACATCCCATTCTCTGGTATGCGAGATTTTCTGGAGTATAACTACGTGACACAAGAGGAGCTAAAGATCTGTGTAAGTACTAAGAATTCTTTCCTCCAAAGAAATGAGTAGGACATCATTTTGCCAAGCAAAATTGCATACATAACAGAATGTGTATACTTTAAATAATAATCATCATACTACAGCAGATTATATGCAAGTAATCTTGTTTAAATTGCCTGGTTTTTAAAGGTTTCATTCAAATTTTTCCACAGACTTTTAAAGGTTTCATTCAAATTTTTCCATAGACTTTCAAGCATTTCATGCAATCTAGACTGAAAGAACAGAAACCTACTTTTCAGGAAAATGAAACCATGAAAATAGAGGTTTTTCACTAGATATCACATCCTGCACCTGTTTGTGCAGGCATGCAGTGGAATGTATACACAGTCCAGACGCATGATAGATGAGTCCCTGTTAGGGTTTTCATAGGTCATAGTTTGCTATACTGTACTTCCTCTCTTCCATCAGAATGAAATAGTTCTTAGGTAGCTGTGGTATTAATCATCAATGAAAAAAATGGTGCTATCTTGCTTTGAGGAGGACATACAGAAAAAGCTTCAGAGAAACAAACTTAGGAAGAGCTTGGAAATGTTATTGTTTTAGAATACAAGTCCCAGAATCCGCCAGGCTGGACAGTAGAAACGTTCTCAAAAGGGTAACACTTAACATTTCATGTTCATGATTTAGACTTGACTGTTCCTCTGCCTTTATGATTAACTCGATATGTAGATATTAGCATACCATCTGTTGCTCAATTGATACTTAGCAAGTCAGGTCAAGTTCTTCTTCACCTGGTCAACTATCAGTGTTATTTGCAGCATACCAATGGCTTCATAATGTTTCCCACAGATTTGGCTCACAGTCAGATTTGTCTAAAGCAAACCACTTTGGTTCATGGCACAGAGCAGATCTGAACCTGAAACTCCAGTTGTTGTTGTTGGTATTGTGTGCTTTCAAGTCAGTTGCTAGCTATGCCAACTCTAAGGCTAATCTATCACAGGGTTTTTTGGGGCTGAGAGTGTGGGTCCAAGAGTGTGTGACATGCCCAAGGTCACCCTATGGGTTTCCATGGCCAAGCAGGGCATCAAACCTAGTTCACCAGGTCATAGTCAAATGCTCAAACTACTGCACCATTCTGACTCTCCAAAACTCCAGTACCCAGCCCCAAATATATCATGCTCTTTTACAAGTAACAGCGGAATCTTACTGACGATACTAGTCTTCAGATTTGGCTTCTTCTTCATTTACAGCTGCAATCTCACTTCAGTCATCACCATCTGGCTATGATAAAAGAATGTTTTGAAAAAATGCGAACATTTCTGAACAGTGTAAGTAGAACAAATATTTATTTTACTATATCTTTACTTCTGGAGACACTTCTAATGTATCTCCAGTTTCCACTGGATCACATCAACCAGCTACATAAATAGTTTAGCTTTACGGTATTGTCATCCCCCACCACTATAACCAAATATTTCCCCACCATAATTTTCCAGGATTCATCCATCCTTCTATCCCTCCATTTATTTATTTTTAATTTATACTCTGCCTTTCTCCCAATACAGGACTCAAGATGGCTTACAATATAAGTTATTACAAAATATATCTA
Source organism: Cyclura pinguis (assembly GCA_030412105.1). Lineage (NCBI taxonomy): Eukaryota > Metazoa > Chordata > Lepidosauria > Squamata > Iguanidae > Cyclura > Cyclura pinguis. The sequence goes on along the minus strand of CM059604.1, from coordinate 123,226,055 downwards.
AAACAATATATAATGCAAACTTCTAAAAAAATTAAACAATCCAGTTAAAGTATTTAAAATTGTTTAAAACACACTTAAAATGTAGTAAAGCTAAAAATAAAGCATACCTTATTAAAGGGAAAAAAAGTGTATGTGTTCACTCTTTAAGAAAGAGGGAGAATCTTGGTGGAGAACTATAAATGCACAACTGAGAGTTACATCTTTGCAACTGTTTGTTATTCATGAACCCTACATAGGCTATTTCCATACTACACTGTCATAGTGCTATTATTCCACTTTCAATATCCTGTGAAGTTTGCAGTTTACGGAGGCCAAAGAGCTCTCCGGCTGAGAATTCTAAATGCGCCTCCCTGAACTGCAAACCCCAGGATTCCATAGGCTGTTGAAAGTGGAATAATAGCAATATAACAGTATAGGGAGGAAATGGCCCAGCTCTCTGGAATGATTGCATTAAAACATCTACCATCCAAACATCATGTGACGTTTTTATTTTGTGAAATATTATTATTATTGTTGTGGTTGTGGTTGTTATTACCACAATGACACATCATGGTGCCATTGGATCAATCTGATGATGATGCTGATGATGCCTGAACGTTGCCATTGTTTCCCATTTTTTGAAGTATTGATGTATATTCAGCTGTTGTTTGGCTTTTTAACTGCATTTCAGCATAACCTGCCTTTTGTGATCGATCTTTTGGATTTTTTAAATTATTATTTTAAAACTGATAGCCATCTAAGATTCTTAAGAAGAAAGAGAATGTTGTCATTGTAGACTAAAAACAACAACAACACATAACTAAAATGGCCACATGATCAATTTGACATGCAGGCCACCTTTAAGAGAGGAGCACAGTTGTGAAGTTCCTGATGGCATGTCGAAAAGATTATAAATTAGAATTTATTAATTAAATAACATCTAATCTCTTCATTTTGTTTATGATTCTGGAATTTGTTTTCTAAGTCTTATCTGCTGTTATCTGATTTAAAAAAATATATGGTTATATGTTTGAATGTTTTAGAACTTTCATTGTTTACCCCAGGGAGTAAGAGGTACTACCCTAAAAGGGTACAACCCTAAAAGAGAAAGTATTCAGTTTGAAAAAAAAAGGACAAATGAATAGGTATTAGAGCAAATCAAGCCTGAACTCGCCCTAGAAGAGAAGATGACTAAACTAAGCCAGTCATACTTTGGACATATCATGAGATGACATGCTAATTGGAAAAGATGATAGCGATTGATAAAGTCAAAAGCAGTAGAAAAAGATGGAGACCAGACTACAGGTGAACAGATTCAATCAAGAAAGCCACAGCCCTGAATTTGCAGGATTGGAGCAGGGCAGCCGATGACAAGGGCTCTTTTTCTCTTGTTCACAGGTTGCCATAAGTCGAAGTCAACCCGATGGCAATTAACAACCAATTCCATCTAATAAATATATTAATATTTCGATATTATCTTTTTTTGCAGCAGGAGGACAGAACCTGTGCTTGGGAAGTTGTACACCAGGATTCATTAGTGGTTCTTCAACAACTTGAGTATTATGTTGCTGCTTCACAGTTGAAATGACCTGAACTAAAGGATGTTACTTTTCCATGAGATGACTGTTGCTGCTGGATCGGTTTCAAAAATATCTGTACAATATGGTTTGCTTACAAAATTAATGATAATAAATGTTTTTTTTAACAAATCACCAACTGTTACAAGTTTCTTCTATTTCAGCATGACTTCTTAAAGTATGAGGCTGTGGCCCTTGTGAGGAAGGTTTACATTTCTCACTATGTCCCTTTATTTTTCCCAAGGGCAGTTAGTTATCTGGTATCCTTCAGAGTATCTCATACATTTCAATGGAACTAGGTGCTTCGCAAATACAAAGAGGTGTCTCTTCCCTTCATGGACACATTATACCTCCACACTCATATCAAATTGATAGATCCATGGTCGGAGGGCGCGCTGATTTCTGAGTTTCAAGGCTCAGTAGGGACTTGAACCTTGATCTCTCCAAATCCCATTCCAACATTCTAACCATCACATCACACTAGCTGTCCAGAGGCTCTTTTAATATTTCTTCCTTATCAGACAAGATTGGGCATGTCCATGGTGGTATGGCCATAGGCCACAAAATTAAAGGCAGAGTGAAGAAGAGAATCAAAGAAAAATGGGCCCGCGTAATAGACAGATTTATTGGGATAGTCTCTTTCACGATAAGAGGTGAATAGGGGAGGAGCAGTATAAATCTACAGGAAAATTAAAAAATATATATGGGCACACAGTTTGGGCTTATCAGTGGAAAATGAGATGTGGCTTAAGATATCTTGGTAAGGGTCAGGGAGGCCAGAACGAGGAATGCACAACATAGAAGAACACTTGATAAGAAACAATAAGTGTACAAACTTAGTGTCCAACAAGGGAAGAAAGGAAGTATTAAGGTTCACCAACTATTTCAAAGATAATTTTATTGAACATTAATATTTTAGTACAGTGAATTATAATCGACTATCATGTGAACAAATTATTGTAATATTACATATTTATATTCTGGGTGTGAAGATATTCCTGTGCTTTCTTGATGTACCAATACAACATTGCGACAGATGTTTTTAATAAAAATTTTATACACACACACACATATATATACATATATATATATTCTTCCTTTATCATCATAGTGATTACTGTCACAATCACTCTTGTATTCTTCTTGTCTTTGCTGATTTATTGATTAGATTTACATCTTACCTTCCTTTACTTGGGTCAAGGTGACATACATGCTGAGAGAGAAAATGATGTGAGGTCAGTCACTCAGAGAGAGAGTGATTAGACCAATGTCATCCCAGTGATTTCATAGCTCAGTGGGGTCTTGGACCTGAATCTTCCAGATACTATTAAATTTATTTACAAAAATACCTTTCTATTTAAAATCCAGAACATATTGTCCAATAAACTCAAATAAGATAAACAAGATAAAAATAAAATCAAATAAAAAACTGATCCAAGGAGAAATATATATTAAGTCAATATTATCAGCAACAATGAGATCAAAATCAATGAGCCCTCGTGGTACGGTGGTTAAATTCTGGTACTGCAGTCACAAGATTGTGAGTTCAGTCCTGCCAGGCTCCAGGTTGACTCAGCCTTCCATGCTTCCACAGATCAGTAAAATGAGTGCCCAGCTTTTTGGGGGCAATTAGCTAACACACTGTAAATCGCTTAGAGAGCACTTAGCTGATAAGCAGTATAGAAATACACATGCTATTACTAAATAACCACAGGGAAACTTTGAAAACAGGAAAGTTTTAGATAAATTAGCAAAAGTACATAAAGGTGTTGTTACCACTGTTTCTAGCCTGAGCTTGTGGGATATTAAGATATCATTTGATATCAATAATTTCGCCTTCTTTACCCATTCCTCTCCACGTGCTTGCGAGGCCCCCAGACAAGCATGCACACAGGCACAGCCAACAACAGCCGAACCATTCACATCCCGATCTAGGCAGGCCAGTCATTGCCGAATGCAGCTTCAGGAAACCTCAAGGCAAGTACCACATTATGTATGCACACAACTTACAAAAGATCCCCTGCCCCACGCAGGCAGCTTGATGAGCGGACTATACAACTCTCAAGCACTCCGCGTTTGCATACTGGCTACTCTATTGACAATCTGGCTATAACTCAATCATCTAAAGTACTGACCTTTCGGAGGCTTTGTCTCCAGCCCCAAACTCATTGTTTTCCCCAAGTACGGACTAGCCTGCAGCCACAATTTTCCCTATAAGAACCCCTGACTTTGAGCGCTTCCTCGGATCGCTCTTGGCTTCCATCCCGCCTTGCTGTCGCTTTGTCCAGCGATCCTTCCCCTCAGCCCCACGTGCTGAGAGTCCACGCTCCCCAGCTTCTTTGCTTTTACCGGGCTTCAGGACAGGTATAGTATTTCCCATACCAAACCTCCTCTAAAAATCCCTCTATCCCGCTCCTGCCTTTATTTCTATAGTTCCTTGTGTGAGTGTGTTGCATACACGTGTTTGATTGTGTTTCAATAAAACAATTATTATTATTTCAACATCTGCCTTATCATTGACTCGGCCTGACCCCGTAGACATAGGGTTCAAGATCTCGCTACGTTACTCTGCCTCTCACACTGCAAACTTGTGCTCTGTGCTAATTCCCTCCCCATTGTTTGAGCACATTTAGGTGTCCCTCCCGGGACCCCCAGAAATCAGGGTAACAGTGTCATCATGTGGGCTTCCTTGAATAGGCAGTTGTAAAGAGTCAAGGAGACCTGCTCAAAGATCCCATCAGTTCTGGTACAGGTAAGGTAGCTGAGAATACACTATATTCTGTTAGTCAGGGGATGGGGCTGTTATTATAGACTTTTACTGATTCCAATAAGTAATATTAACATACACACACAGAGGGAAATTAAAGCAGAGAAAGGGCTTTCAGATGTTTTGACAATATATATTGGAAAGAAAATGGACTTGACAAGCTGAATATGTACAGAGAAGGGCAATGAAGATGGCAGAAGTACTGGAAACCAAGCTCTATAAGGAATGACTTAGAGACCTGTGTAAGGCAAGCTTGGGGAAGAGAAGATAGAGAGACAATATAATTTTGTTTGTCCATCAAGTTGACTTTGACATATGGAGAACCTATGAAGGAATAATCTCCAAGAGCCCTCGTCATCAACTCCCTGATAAGGCCTTACAATTTCAGGGTTCCCACCTTGCCACTATCTTTGTGTAGTGCTGGGACTGCATGCTCCAGCAAAGTAAGATGCTAGGCTGAGGGTAGGTTTTCTGCTGGTAGGGTATTCCAGATCAGAAAAGCTTTTGCTGAGGATCCAGACTAAATGTGTCAAACAGCTGCTGGCTGGCACCAGTACAACTGGGGAGAGGACTGTGATGTAGACTAGAGTCAACTGACTCGGACTCAAGTCAGACTTAAGTTGCTTCAGTGACTCAACTCAGGCCATTTCCGCCATGTGGCCCCTCCCTAAACTGCAAACCCCAGGATTCCATAGGATGCTGAAAGTGGAATAATTGCGCTATAACAGCCTAGTGGAAAATGGCCTCAGACTCAACTCAACAATAAATGATGCATTGACTCGACTCGACTCGAGACTTGTATATTTTTGGTGACTGACTTGATGCTTTTGGTTCAGTAACATAATACATTCATTGAGAAACCTTACAATTTTGAACAATACTTCCATCTCTTTTTGCCTACTGGTCATGGGATGATCTGTCTTGAGCCCGAAGAAGGGACACATTTCTTGGAGAGGGGAAAGCAAATGCACTAGACAATGGGCTTGAGGCGGGTTGAAGTCTGCTCAGTATCCTGTCTCCATTGCATATTGGAGGAGCCTTCTAAAACTTTTCCTGCAGAAGGAAAGACTTGCCTCCAGAGAGCAGGGTGTGTTTCTCACAGGGGAACAGCGAATGTGTTAGGCAACAGGCTTGAAGAGGAAGGATCTTTCCTTCTAAAGCTTTTGAAGCTTCAGTAATAGGAAGTAAGAAGGATCCTATTCCCCACTTTGGAAAAATCCTCCAGCCTCTCAAGTGGGAAGAAGGATCCTATTCCCCACTTTCGAAGCTGCAGATGGCAAAATCACAAATGTGGATGGCTGACTCTGCTTAAATTGTTAAAAATTGACTTCATTCAACTCTGTCCAGAAATTCTGGAATATAGGTTGAGGTATAAAATTGGCTCCCAGATTTGAGACTTGGAGTAAAAGATTTAAATACATCACTGGGAGAAGGACACTAGCAGAAGATCTCTCAGAGATAACAGCAGTAGCACTTTGGCTAACTGTGAAGGAGTTAGTGCTGTACAGAGGAAGGCTATGCTAAACCACTCCTGAAAGCCTTTTACTGTAATGCCCTGTCTTGGAGACCCTGGCAGGGAGGAGGAAGATTCTGACTCCAAGACAGAAGCTTCCCCAGAGGCAGGAGTTTCCCCAGAGGCAGGAGTTTCCTCAGAAGCTGGCCCAGAGGGAGATAATATACAACAACAGGGGCCTGAGCCAGGGGAACAAATAGAGGAAGGCATATCAGAAACACCTACCTTGCAAGAGAGACACCGTGAGAGGGAGGGCCTGTGCCGCTCGGCACGTTTAAGTAGCCGGTGAACCCTAATGAGGGAGCACCTGTGGCGACAACATCCATAGATAAAAGGACTCCAGCTGACCTTTCCTCTCAGGGTTAGTAACTGGTTGCTTTTGTCCTGAAACCCTGTGCTGTGCTCTCAGATCTGGTTTATCTTGGAACTCTGATTGTTTGGACTATGTTTTGGATTCACCCCTTGGATTTATTTGCTCTGGACTTGCATTCTGTTTGGGCATTCTTTGGCTTGGGCTGCGTGAGTAGGAACTGAGCAGCTGCTTGTAACTTATTGCCTGCTTAGCCTGGGACTTGACATTTACCATGAACCTACAGTGAGGTAATATGCTAAACATCTTTAAATATCTGAAGGGTTGTCATGTAGAAGATGGAGCAAGCTTGTTTTCTGTTGTTCCAGAAACTAGAACACAAACCACTGGATTGAAATGACAAGAAAAGACATTTGAAGTAAACATGAGGAAGAACTTATTGGCTGTAAGAGCTGTTTGACAGTGGAATCGATTGTCTCAGGTTGTTGTGAACTCTCCTTCTTTGGAGGTTTTTAAACAGAGGACATATCTCAGGAGTGCTTTAGGTGCATCTTCCTTCATGGTGGGGGTTGAATTGTAGTCTTTCCCATTTCTATCATTCTATGATTCTATGGCTCCTGGATTTCTGAACAGCAACTAGACTGCTGATTAGGTATCGTTCATCTTTGTTGCTGCCATCATGTGGTTGTGAACAAAAAAGAATCTGAAAGAGTAAATGCCATGGTTTTGAGTGTTATGTCCACCACACGAGGGCAGCCTGGCATTGCTTACTGGCATCTCTGCTGACAGGGAAGGAAAGCAGAAGAGCATCACAGTGACATACATGAGAGAGGTGGTCTGTGTTTATCTCCCTCCCTTGTGATTCAGTTTTCCCAGGATTAGTCATTAAAAATTACTGGTTATTGTGGTTTTGATACTATTTTGCATTCAACATTATTCTGGTTAACTTGCATACTGCCTCTTGTTCCAAGAGTAGCTTTCTATATCTTTTGATTATATAATTATACACCTACAATCTCTTTTGTTTTTGGTTTTTGGGGCCTTTGGTGCTATATATATCTTGCAATAAAAAATAGCTACCAATAAGTCTTCTATCTGAAATACAATCCAGTTCTCTCAACCTTTAGGCAATAGAGACTTCAGAATTCTCAAAGGTCTGAGATGGGCCATTCTTGCTTAGAGAGTAGAATGCGTACAATAGTTCTCAAAGAGCAGATTCAGAAGGAAGGAAGATTACCATAAGTATGGATGGAAAGGATGGGGAGGGGAACCATAAATGCAAACAGGACAGAAGCTCAGGGTCAGTATGAAGTATCATGGAATTATAATACATAAGTAAACATAGAACTGAATTGTGCAATGCATGCTGAAGGAATCACATCTGGTCCTGTCTACTCTGTCCTGGTTCCACCTACTTGGCCCAATCTGAAGCCCCATTTTGAGGTAACCTTGCCCACTGCCACATTGTGATCCTGAGATCCTTCCCAAACTGAAAATCAACCTTGTACATCAGGTAGGATATACTGATGTTGAATGTTGTGTGCCATTTTCTTTTCAGTTTAGAATAATTAGAATTCCTTCCATTAAGTGAAGTAAACAGTTTGCTCAAGTCTAGGGAATCACTATCAATTTTCAATGGTTTCAGGACTGCTGTCTAACACAAGAAAGCATATTCATCTCTTAGCAGACAAGGGAAGAAAAAGCACTGAAGACTGGGGTTTGGTAGCTGCTGTTCACTTGAAAGGAAGAGTCTGTAAGTCCTTTTAATAGCCCTTCTGCACCCTATCTGCGTCCTGGTGGTGCAGTGGTTAAATGCCGGTACTGCAGCCACAAGGTTGTGAGTTCCACCCTGCCAGGCTCCAGGTTGACTCAACCTTCCATCCTTCCGCAGGTTGGTAAAATGAGTAACCAGCTTATTGGGGGGCAATTAGGTGAGACATTGTAAACTGCTTAGAGAGCACTTAGCTGATAAGCAGTATAGAAATACACATGCTATTGATATTGCTACTGCTATTCCTACCTTTGTCCCAGTGGCATTTGGTGATGATGGTGGCAGAAGCTCTCCCAGGAGGGGAGCACGATGCAGCACTCCCCTCCACACCAGACCCCTCCAGGATCCAGGAAGTGCAGCCACTGTGCTTCCAGGACCTCCACAAGCAAGGTAGGTGCAGGTGTACGGCAAGAGGGCAGTGTCATTGATGGGGAAAACCCATAAATGGTTTGCAGCACAATCACGCTGCCTGGGAACAGAGAAGGACAAGACTGCGACAATGTCATGCATAAGCATTGTCCTAGTCCTGTCCTTCTCCTGTCCCCCTAGCGGGTTGGGAGCATCAAGCAGAAAGGACCATTAGCTCCTGAGCTGATTTGGAACAATCTATTGGAATATGTGAAAGTGGAAATCTGAGAAGGAATCCTCTCAAAAATTCAGACCGGGCTAAACAACCTCATCTTTTTTCACTCAATCAGTGTGAAGTGGGGGTGGTGTCTAGAAGATGAGAGAGATATTTCCTCACTATTTTAAATAGGAAATGTTGGATGTGCTTTCTATCTTATTAAAAAAAATAGCTTGGCTGTGTTCCTGGGACTGCATGCTTCTGGGGACTTTGCTATGTCATGATGTAGCATTGTTCCACTGTGGCCAATGTGAGCACAATCCCCTTCCCCTCCCTGTAAAGAATGACTTTGACATTGAACCTATGTTCTTTTGTCCCAGAAATGTGGCCAGGTTGTTGACAGCAGACAAATCACTATTACCTTTTTATTATTATTATTGTGGAAAAAAGAAAGAAGGAGAGAGTTCCCAGATGGAAGCATCTTTAAAAAATTGACCATCCACTGGAGATTGATTGATTGATTGATTTTGCATAGGGCACTGTTTTGGGCCCTATTAAAAATACACACCCATTCTTAACTCACCTCAAAATTTATTAATCTTTCCAAGGAGGACAAAGTGGGTAACATCTTATTTGATTTTAGGTTTCATTTTTCCTACAGCATACAATTTTCAGAGGGTTTTTTTAAAACTATATTTTTTGAGATAGGTCCTAGACCTTGTGTTGAAGAAGATTTAGACCTGGGCGCCTGCTATAGCCACTATAAATATATGATGGTGGTAGGATGGTGAAAGGTAGACTCTGATCCCCAAATTCCTATATCTCAGACAGGAAATTATTAATCCAAACGGCTAAAATGGAAGCCAGCAGTGAGATCCCCGACCAGAATTCCATTGCAAGGGTAGTTCAGCCTCCACACTAAGCTCTCATGCCAAGAGCTTTCATGTGAACTGTCAACACCACAAAAGCTCATCTGATAACAAATTGTTTAAACATGCCCCAAGACTGTTAATGATTCTTACAATGTCTTTGTGGTATGCTTCTGTCATCTGAGTGGTCTTTCTCAGCTCTCTTTCAGTTTGGTTCAACCTGAAATTCATCTCTTTTTTCCTACTTCCAATGCTTTTGGTTATAACGTCCAACTATCCTAATTTTGGCATGGACAGTCCTGATTAATTCTCTGTCATCTCATTCTTTCATCTGCTTTTAAAATGTCCCAGTTTCTTCATCTCTCCTTCCCCTTTGCCCCTTCATCCTTAGTTTACTCCAGTTTGTGCAAACTGAGTTCAAAATGCAAAAGTAGTTTCCACTCGACACAGCAGAAAGTAGAATCTTGCCTTCTCCAGTAGGCTCAGGCAAAAAATCTGCTGTGCCCTCTCGTAGCTTGTTCTTACTCTTTAATGCCTTTTGTCATCTCGATCACATTATGAAGTTGCTTGGCAACACACCTCCTAGTTTTCTTCTGTGAATTATTGGAGAGTATTGTATTAAATCTTCTAATTTTTTTATTGCACCTCCCCTGACTTTTTTTCCTCAAAAATTTCTTCCTTTAATTACAATTATTTAAGTAATTTTTATTACAGTTACAGTAGGACCCCTGTATCCACGGGGGATTGGTTCCGCCCCCTCCCTGCAGATACTGAAATCCGTGGATAGTAGGGAACACCCTTTCCTTCCAGCCACCCCATCCTAATTGCGGCAGTGGCAGGTGGGAAAAGAGCTGATTGGGCCCGGGGTGGGCAACGGGAGGTGGTGAGGAGCGTGATCCTGTGCTCCTTGCTCTTTTCCTGCCGGCCGCCGCAGGGATCCGGCCCAGGGCGGCCAGCTGGAGGTGGTGAGGAGCGTGATCCCGTGCTTCTTGCTCTTTTCCCGCTGGCCACTGACGGGATTGCTGCAATCCTGGCAGGGGCTGGCAGGAAAAGAGCAAAGAGCGCGAGATCATATTCCTTGCCACCTCCCGTCACCCGCCCCAGGCCCGATCTCTTCGCCGGCCCTCGGCCCAATCCGCTCTTTTCCCGCCTGCCGTTGCTGCAATCAGGCCCAGTTATCCGCCAGTTGACCTGATCGTGGCCAACCGCGGATAACTGAATCAGCGGATAATGAATCCATGGATACAGGGGTCCTACTGCATTTATATCCTGCCTTCAGGGTACAATCTGGCAAAGGGCCTTTCCACACTACACTGTTATAGTGCTTTTATTCCATTTTCAACAACCTATGGAATCCTGGGATTTGCAGTTTAGGGGAGGGCATTTAGAATTCTCAGCCAGAAAGCTCTTTGGCCTCAGTAAACGACAGTGTAGGGCAGAAAGGCCCAAAGTGAGTTTACAGGTAGCATGCATTTTGTTGGGTATATCTACCATAATAAAGAATTGTGGAAATAGGTAACATGCATTAATAAAGATATAACAAACAATATGTAATTTATAACAACTCACAAGGATTGTTGTTATCGAGAAGTGTATAGTAGATGGTCCTGCCACAGAAGAGACAGTGAGGGAAACTCAGAATGGAGCAACCTTTGAGGTAGATTTTACCTTTTTCTCTCTTCGTCTGTGCACTTATTTAGAAATATCTATAATCAATAATCAACCAAAGGAAATTTCCATACTCTTGTACCAGTGATTGTATACTTTTGTGAGAGCGATGTGCCTTATTAATAATAGATTGCTAGCCTCCCACACATTCATCTATCTTTTGGTCTTCCTTGCTCTCTCTTCCTCTTCTGTCTTGTCTATTCTTAGATTGTGAGCCTTCAGGTGCAGTCTGTTTTTAGCATCTCATACACATACACACACACACACATACACACACACAGAGTAAAATATATAAGTGTCTAAGAGGAGGGAAGAAGTGCTCTCCATCCCAACTATAAATGCATTTATATTTTTGTAAATATAAATATTAGGGAGCTCTGTTATTTTCCCATTGGTCAGAAAAAGGACTGGAGAAATTTCTGAGAGGACTCTTAGAGAAAGCAGGAGCAGATGTTGGCTGCCGTGGCTACACTCCCATCTGCTGCCTTTGAAGCTAAGTAGAGTCAATACTTGGGCAGGAGACTGCCAAGGACTATCATTTCAGAGGAAGGCATGACAACCCACCCCTGAGTATTCCTTGCCAAAGGAAACTGTATGAAATTCATGGAGTGGTTTGAGCATTGGATTATGACCCTGGAAACCAAGTTCAATTCCCCACTCAGCCGTGAAAGCCCACTGGGTGATCTTGGGCATGTTACACACTCTCAGCCCCAGAAAATTCTGTTGCCTAAGTTAGAAACAACTTGAAGGCACACAACAACAACATAAGTTGATGGGTGACTTCAAGACGCATAAACATACACACATGTGAACAAGGATTTGCAGTTTTATGGCAACTGACGTCTTCTTATGTTCTCTCTCTCTTTCTCTGTGATCTCTGGTCCTTTCCGCATGTGGGGACACCTGAAAACGCCCAAAAACAGAGCTTACCAGCGGCCGGGCAAGTCCGTCGCCACGAGGAGCAGTGCGGGTTCACTGCTCCGCAGTCCTCCGGCGTCCCAAATGGCGGCTTCCGGTTGGTGGAGGCTCTCCACCAACCAGAGAAGCTCGCCAGCCGGAAGCTCGCCTCCGGCAGATCTGCAGGCATGCACTTGCACGCGCCTGCAAATCTGCTTCGGAGCCGGGTGACTGAGCGGAACGGGGTTGCGCACTCCGTGCTTTTTAAAAACCTCTAAAAAGAGGTTTTTAAAAAACACACCGTGCAACCAGTTCCGGTCACTCCTGCGTGGACTGAGGTGTGGAACTACAAAAAGTAGTCCACCCCAGTCCACTCTACCGTGCAGAAGACCTCCGTTGGAGGTCTCTGCACCATTTTAAAATACTAATGCAGAAATGGCCTCTGTTTTGCTTAGTGATGGCCAGTCAAGCCTAGAAAAGGAGCACAAGCTGTTCTTCCCCCATCTGCATATGGCTTCCTACAGAGGCGGGCAAAATCAGGGCATTGCTCTTGCAAATAAGAATTCCTCTACCCCCGATGAAACTTTCCCTAAGTCCCCAAATTTCTAGAATTCCAGAAAGTGAGACACTGAAAACTGTTCACATCTTGAACTCTGATATTTGCTGTGTTTGCATTGCCTGGGTAACTTTCCTTGCCTCTTTTATTTGGAAGCCTGCATTGTATTTCTAAGCTCAGCTGGAGTTTTATGTTACTGCAATGCTAAAAATTTGGAGAAAATTTCATGGGGGGAGGCAGATGCCTTATTTGAGTGCCTGTGCTGTCATCCTTCCTCCCCATATAGGCACTCCTTGGACTTCCTAGCAAGTGTACCAAACATACTTATCACAGCTTTCTCACTCTAGTTCCCAATAGGCCCTGACAACGCAATATTAGATACTATTTATGGTGTCAATTATAAATTATGGAAAGATGTTCCTCTATCATGTGTAAGAAGGGCATTTAATGAAGGAGAAAGCGACTCTAGTCTGTGCTGCTGTGATGGCAGGAACAACCTTAAATATATTTGATATTAATAATTTAGGAATTGTCTGGGAGGACTACATGAAAAGAAAAGATAGTAGCTTGAACAAAAGCTTAAAGGCTTTGTAACTAGAGGGTGCATCTTGTTCAAGATCTGACAAAAGAGATGGAAGGGCCTTTTACATTCTAAGCAGCTAACATTGCAGTCACCCTCTTTTGAACTGAATTGAATCAGGCATATTCAACAATAAGGAATTTCTTTTACTGTCTGGCATTTAACCAATTAATTACAGGCAAGCTAACTTCTGTATTATGAAACTTAAATCAAGGTGACTTTTTAGAGTATTTAAAGAAGAGTACTTTCTTTTGAGAAGGAAAGAAAAACAAATGTTTAACAAGTTGCAACAAACTACAACTTTTTTTTTTTTTAAGGACAGGTCACCTCTATTACAATGCTCTTTTTCAATGTATCTGCAGGTAGGGGTACGCACTGTGTCACAGCTAGGCCACTTTCTGCTCAGATGCTAGATTATTAAGGGTTAACCTGCTATAACCTGGACAAAGCCATTAATGCTTTTAAAACTCCTTAATTTTTTGTGTTTAAACATTGTTGCTCATCTGATCTTTTATTTTTTGAAATGTTGTTTTAGTGATAGCTTATTCGGCTCTTGGTAGCTGTTGCTTGTGGTCTTATCGATCTTTGTTCATAGTTTTACGAGGGTTGATGATCTTATTCTTACTTGTTATGCTGTTAATATTCCATAGACAAGAGAGCTTCAGAAATGAACCATTTTGAGATCCATCATTGTCTATGATCCATATTTAATAGACATCATAAACTGAGTATTGTCTATCTCAGTTACTGAAGTTGTCAGGTAGTATTTGTTTTGGCCTGAAAGACAAACTACTTTGGACTGGGAAAGCTGTAGGGAGCCAGAGTTATTTGGCTTACTTCCCAAGGTGTAAGTACAGGAAGAAAAGTGATCTTGGGACAGTTCCTATGCTCCTGACTGTGCATCTCATCACCCAACAAGGAATGCTGAGAACAAGTGGAGTTTAGCGGTTAGAGCGTTAGTCCCAACAGAGCCATAGAATGCACTGGGTATCTCTCAGCCTGACTAAACTCACCAAGGGGAAGAGGAGAGTTATATAAGCTACCTAGAACTCACTGGAAGAAAGTTTATGTTTATTAGTTATACCTAACTAATACATGAAATGTATTAATGAAATGAATTAACAAAGGAAGCACCTCCTGGATGTATATCCTTAGGACATAGCTTTCCAAACTGTGTGTCGTGACACATTAGTGTGTCAGCTGCAGTGTGTGGGTGTGTTGCATGAATGTAACGGGTGCAGGGGCTGCCTCTGCCACCACCACCCTGGGCGGAAGAAGACCCTGGTGAGAGCAGCAGGGGCGACCCAGATCAAGGTAGAGGGGCTGCCTCTCCCATCGCCGACGCCACTGTCCCAGGCCGAGGAAGACCCCAGCAAGAGTGGCGGCAGCGGGCCAGGCTTGGATGGAGGGGCTGCCTCCATTTACCGAATTACTGTGTCACAAAATGATGCATGTCTAAAAACTATGTCACCAACATGAAAAGTTTGGAAAGCTCTGCCTTAAGATATATGACCTTTTGAAGGGACAAACCCACAGTTACTTGGTAGAGATCAGCTGCCTGCAACACACTTTATTTACCCCTTTAAACACATACAATTATGATGATGACCATGCATAGTGATAATGTAAGGGCACCAACCCACCTGACTGGTTCTGAGTACAGAACTAAGTAGGTGTGTGCATTATATTATTCAGAAGGTTACATTTCACTGTACAGAAAGCTACAGAACAGCGGTGTAGTAGTTTGAGTGTTGTAGTAGGATTCTGAGAATGGAGGGTTCAAATCCCCAATCAGCCAAGGAAGCCTGCTCTCTCTCAGCATTAGGGAAAGTCAATGGCAAACTTCTTTGGGATAAATCTTGCCAAGAAAACTCTATGGTAGGGTCATCATAAGTCAGGATACACTTGAAGACACACCAACAAGCAACCGCACCCAAGTGGCATAAGATTCACTGAACCTGGTTGATGTAATGGATGCACTGTTAGTAAGAAGAGTGGTAACTTAAGAGCCTTTCTGAATCCTGTTCATTTCACCCTGACTTCACATTTCAGTCCATGCAACATAATTTGAACACTGCGGCCAGTCTGTGTCACAGAGGAGATAGCTTTTGGCATGTTTTTTTTTTTATGACCCCATTCTTGAAGGATGCTATTTGAATCAAATATTATAACACAGCACATCGAACAGACTGGTGTGTTCAGCAGCAGGGAAGCTAACCTTTAAATAGCACAAGCTCTTACTTCCTCCAGGGAAACATGTCTGGCGTTTTACTGCAAAATGATGTAAAATGTTGAAATGACCAAAACGGATGTGATGTGATGTGGTGTGGTGCGGTGCGATGATTTTCATAAATTTACATAATTTATACACCATGGTAAAAGTGTATGGCAAAAAGAGTGTATGGCAACAGGAGATGAAAATGTGGAGACAACTTTGCTAGTTGGATACGGTGACCCAAAGTGTAATTCTTTACAGTAGAATAGGAATGAGCAATTGTCAGTGCTTGTGGGCTGCATTCTCCCCACCAAGAGACTTTGGAGGGCTCCACTCACCACAGCACCCTTTCAAAAGAAAAAAAATTTTTTTTTTGGCCCCCAGATGCCCCACAATGCCTCTTAGGGCACGTAGGATATATTGTTGCCACGTTTTTCGCAACCCTGGGCAATTTTTGGCCCATGAGAGGACCTTTTTTAATAACAGGAAGTGACTGGGAATTACATCTGATCCACCTCCTATTCCCCCCCCCCAAAAAAGCCTCTCCTGGGTCTAAAGTTGCCTGTGGGCCTCAATATATTGTGAATTTTTTTTTACCCCCCAGAGGGCATCTGAGGCATTTTTTTTTATCCCTGGGGGCACTGGAAGCTACAAAAATGTCCATTTACCCAGCCCTGCTGTGCAGTGATGGAAATAGGTTGCCCTTGTGATTTATTCATACTTTCTAGAATGCTCTCATGCTTCCTATTGGCTTTTTCAAAACTTAAGAATGAATGGTAAATGGTACATGTTCAGTATCAGCTGAGAGCCTGCAAGAAGCAAGAGTTGAACAGGGTGAGCAGGAATTGCCTGGCACTGTCTAACAGATATTAGGCAACAGATATTAAATTCTAAGGAGCCAGATCCTGAAAGCATGGAGAGGTAGGAGGCTGTAGGAACAGGCAGATTGCTTAACATCATGCCCCAGGCAATATAGACGCTACTTCTACAAATAAAAGCCACCCGAACTTAGATAAGCAGCTACATAGCAAACTAGACAGGCTGAGTGTTCCTTAGATCCAAAGTAGCAAGAATATTAATGCACTTTGTGCAGTGAACTTGAACATCATTGCACCACTGCAAATCTCTGTAGCAGCTTAAAGGGGAGCAAATGTCCTTGGGCATTTAACCCAAATGATTCTCATCTGAGGAGTCTGAAATTTGGGCAGAGATTAAGTATCACATCCTCTTCCACCAGTTGACTCAAAAAGCTCTTTGCCCTTCCTTAGTCAGACTTGGGGTCCGTGTGGTAAACCTCAAACACTCTCCTGCTGATCTATGATTCATGATTATGAAAGGGACATCTCCGCCTTGGATCCACAATGCAAACATGAAAACTGGATTTCAACATATATACATAAACCTATTTGTAACCTCTTCAGATTTACATCAATGAGAAGATGTTCTGAGATCCATTCAGTGAAATGAAACTCAACCATGCATTGCCTTGGTTAATCTTAAACCAACAATTGTGTTTGCCGTTGTGTGCCTTCAAATCATTTCCAACTTATGGGGACTCTACAGTGAACCTATCACAGGATTTTCTGGGACTGAGAGTGTGTGACATGCTCAAGGTCACCCACAGGGTTTCCATGGATGAGCAGGGAATTGAACCCTGGTCTCCAGAGTCATAGTCCAATGCTCAAACCACTACAAGACAACCTAACTGTAAACATAAGGCCACACGCAAGTCAGCCTAAAACACCTTCTTGGTATAACCTAGGTCAATCATCAGGCAAATCACTGCTGTTCCAGAGAATAATAGAAGCTGGAATTTCCTGGAGAATGCCATTGTGTGAAGCCCACCAGGACACTGATTGACATCCCTTGTACACCTGGACTCCTTCCTCCTTCTTTGTAGCACCCACAATGCAGAACTATTACAACAGTCATCATGTCTTTGTCATCCAAACACTGCAAACATTAGTGGGTAGATAGTCCATTGTCTGTGTTGCAACTCCCATTGTTCCACACCTGAAACTGCACATACCTTCCACTGCCATAGGCTATTTTTTGGGTACAAATACCACTGATTCCAGTGCAGTCTGTCCAAGATTTACCTGTCACTCTGTCCATCTGGCTCCTGAATGAGAACTGTCCTGAGGTTCTACCTAAGCTAAAACACATTTCTGCTCTTCACTACTCTTCTGGACTGGTAATTATAAATCCCCCCAAAACCCTCAGCCTCTGTATCCATAATTTTTTCCTCCCTTTATGCTTCAGCTAGCTCTCGTGCGAATGTTTGACTGTGTGTATCTTGTATACATGAATGAGTAAATTCCCCTCAATAAAAACACATTTTTAGCTTACTTTGGAATCTTTGGCTGGTTCTTTTCCTGCGTGAGTCTATAAACATCGGAAGCAAGATCTCGTTAAGTTATCCCCCCTTTCACAAGCCTCCTCTTTGAGCTAATTATTCCCCACTTTTGCACAGAGATACTGGCATCATGGGGTGACCCTTGCGGCACCCACGTTTTGGAGTAACAAAGCCAAACTTCTTCACCATTCTGTACAATATAACATACCCTTCTGAATGGTACAGTGAGTCCAGATTGAAATGCAAAACTCCCTTGGTTCTTTACTCAAAATCAGTCAGGGGACTGGTATTCTTATGTCGTCAGTAAGAATGGCATAGTCACCATCCTAACAGGATGCGTTTAAAGGCATGTTTAAACTGTTTTGTGAGTAAGTACTTGGATGGGAGACCATCAACAAATACCAGGTGCTGTTAGCTATGGCCATTTCCGCACTGGGCTTCTGTAACGGTGCAGAACGACGTCTCACGGAGGTCTTCTGCACCATAAAGTGGACTGGGGTGGACTACTGTTTGTAGTTCCACACCAGAATCCACTCAGGAGCGGCCGGAACTAGCCGCGCGGCGTGTTTTTTAAAAACCTCTTTTTCAAGGTTTTTAAAAAGCACGGAGAGTGCAGCCCCATGCCGCTCCATCGCCCGGCTCTGACACGGATTTGCAGGCGTGCACAAGTGCGTGCCTGCAGATCTGCCGGGGGTGGGCTTCCGGCTGGCGAGCTTCTCCGGTTGGTGGAGAGCCTCCACCAACTGGAAGCCGCCATTTGGGACGCCGGAGGACTGCGAAGCAGCGAGCTCGCGCTGCTCCGTGTGGCGACGGACTTACCCAGCTTCAGGTAAGCTCCATTTTTGGGTGTTTTCGCCCGTTCCCCCCTCCCCCACATGCGGAAAGGGCCTATATTTCAGAGGAAGGAACTGATAAAACCACCCTATGAAATTCAGAAGGTAACCAAACATTGAAAGGCATCTTGAAGGCACATACACATGCAACCTCTGTTAAGCTTTGCTCAGACTTAGGGTCTGTATGGTAAACCTAAAACACCTCCTCATTACTTCTGAAAAGGACACTTCTGCCTTGGATCTACAGTGGAAGCATCCAGGTACCAGGACATGATGGCAAAGCTAACTGGATTTCTAACAGTTCTTGTACACATAAGCCAACTTCCATCCCCATCAGACTTTCATCGACGAGAATATATTCTGAAAGGTGCTCTGTGAAATGCAGCATGGCATATAAGGCAGATTGCACAGGCAGATTTCGGCCGCAAGCAAAGTGGTGTATGCGCTCACCCATATTCTCTAGATGCTTCAGTCTACAATATGTCTCTCTCCTCATGCTGAGTCACTGCAGATCCTTCCTTGAACTGCCATTAGTGACTCAGTATATTAAGCATTAAAAAAATAATGGAAGAGGTTTTCAGAAGCCTAGCCAAATATGCTTTAAAAATCAGTACACAAAGCAACAAATCATTGGACTAGCCGAATGAATCGTGAGTGGTGTTTTTTGGTGCATTAACTGGAGAACTGGACAACATTATTGAAAGGGCAGCTACGATCATGATGATGTGTCGTGGTGAATCTATTGAAAGCGGAGAATTTCAAGCATGTTTAAATAGGAGGAAAAAACCATTAGAGCAATGAAGCATTACAGAGAGGCTAATGTGAGCTGGAGATGCTGCACTGAACAGCAGGTTGGGCCTGATGGCCCACAGCGTTCCTTCCAACTTTGTGACTCTATGATTAGCATATGTCTTAATGTTGGGCAATGTATGTATGTTTTATGCATATCCAAGATTGCTTCTATTTGGCTCAGAATTCAAGGCTAGGAGAGATTTCTCATTATATAGAGAATGTCAGTTCTCATTTATAGAAAATAACAAGATTCAATCCCCTGCGGTTACAGAGATAAACTTAATAAACATGTCAGTTTGAGTAGTGCCTGATAAAATCACCAAAACCATAGGGGAGCTGGGCAAGGCTGACAGAGATGTGCCGCAGAACCACTTGCCTTTTGTCACGCATTGCTATAAGAATGACAGTCAATGGATAAGAAGAGTCAACAGACAAATATGTATCCCAGCTGCATCTTCCTTGCTCAGCATTTTGATTTAGTTGCATTAAGAGTGAAGACAACTCAAGTGTGACTGCTGATGCACACATACACACAGCATCATAATGTTGTTTGTTTCACACAACTCTGGTCCAAACTAGGTTATTTTTGTAATGCATTTGTACTCTCGGCTTAGGAGTCTCTATGCCTTTTTCTTATATTAAAAAAAAGAGTCACAGGAGATCTGATCTGATCCGTCCCTGCAGGCAGGGTGTATGTGGGTTTAACCCTCCCAAAGCATCTAGTTGTCCTCAATATTTCAGCTGAGGACAATATACCCTATCACTACGTTTTCTTGGGGATGTGAGGGCGATCTGGCTGCGACATCTGTCACCCCACTAGATTTTCTTGGAAAATTTTGTTCAGATCTTGCCTTTGCCTTCCTCTGAGGCTGAGAGTGTGTGATTTGCCCTAAGTCACCCAGTGGGATTCCATGGCAGAGTATGGATTTGAACCTGTTCTCCAAAGTCCTGGTACAATGCTTAAACCACTACACCATGCTGGCTCATTAAAAAATTTATATCCCGCCTTTTATTCAAAGACCTCAGAGTGGCTTATGACAAAATCAAATTAAAACAATAAATAATTGCAAAATTTCAAAAAGATTAAGACTAGATTAAATGGTTTTTCAATTTTTTAAAAAAACCACACATAATTTCAAATATGTTACAACAATCTTGAATAATGTAATCATAAAACATGTGCAGCCTGGATGAAATCAGTTTGGCCGGAAGGCTTTAATAAAAGGCCAGGTTTTAACTTGGCATCTAAATGATTCCAATGTTGGTGTCAACTGAGCCTCCAGGGGGGAGGGAAATCCACAATCACGGTGTCACTGTACAAAAGGCACCTTCGCATGTCCTCTCACAATGTATGTCCCCTACTGTTGGGACATGGAAGAAGGGCCCTCCAATAGATCTCAATTCTTCAGCAGGTATATATATAGAGAGATGTTCCCTCAAGTACTGAGGTCCCAAGCCATCTAGGGCTTTAAATATTATTGCCAGAACCTGAAATTCAGAACAGAAACCTATTGGTCAGTTCAGTTCTTTCAGAACTGGTGTTATATTAGATTTGAATGGAATTCCAATGAGCAGTCTAGTTGCTGCATTTTACATTAGCTGCAGTTTCCAGTCATCTTCAAGGGAAGCCCTATATAGACCGCATTGCAGTAGTCTAGCTGGGAAGTTAGCAGTACATAGACTGCTGCGGCTGTTATCCTTGTCCTGGAAAGAGAATACTTGGTGGTCCAGTTGAAGCTGGCTCCAAGCATTCCAAGCCACCAAGTCTCTCTAGGTTTCCAGTGAAAGGGAGGAATTTCGTACTCTCAGACTATGCACTTTTGCCTTTAGGGGAAATGCAACACCATCCAAGGCAGGTCACTTACCCAGTTCCTGGACCTGAGAACCACCAGCCCACAGCAAACCCATCTTATTGGGATTCAGCTTCAGTTTATTCACTCTTATCTAGCTCATTACAGCATCCAGGCACTACTCCAGCATACTCTGATGAAACAGAGAAGAATAGCTGAGCATCGTCACCATACTGACAGCACCCAACCCCAACTTCTCCTAGTGGCCTCATATAGATGCTGAACAGCAAGGGAAACAAGACTGAATCCTGTAGCATCCCACAACACAATGGCCATGGTGCTGAGCACCCAATTCCACACTCTAGAACCCACCTTGTAGTCTCTCCTACTCTCATCAGCCAGAGCCTGTCCAGGAAGCTACCATGATCAATGGTATCAAAAGCCACTGAGAGATCCAGTAGGATCAACAGGGTAGCACTCTCCCTGTCTTTCCCTTGGAGCAGGTCAACAGTCAGAGCAACCAAGGACTCTTCTGCAGACAAGTGTCGTCCTGTGATGGCGACGTGAGAGGAGTGGGACTGCAACAACACCTCTGCGTGATGCCGTTTTGGTCCTGTCCTTCTCCTGTCGCCAACCAGGGTGATTGCGGAGTAAATCATTGATGGGTTTTCCCCATCAATAATGCCTAAGTGTGTGACGCTCTCGCACTTACTTGCCCTGTGGAAGGCTCAGAAGCGTGATGGAGGAGCTTTCTGCCACAGGGCAGCATGGGAAAATGCCTGGCTGCGCTGCTGAAAGTAAAGAAGAGGATCCATCACACTCCCTTCTGCAGGGAGCTGGTCCGTGTGGAGGGGAGCGTTCTCGATCTGCTCCCTTTCTGGCAGAGGTGCTGTCAGGATCGCAACCGCAGGGCGACACAATAAGGTAAGGTGTGGAAAGAGCCCAAGAATGTCTTGGTACTGAACCCTGGGCTGAAACCAGACTGAAATAGGTCCAGATAATCTATTTCCTCCAAGAACATCTGACGCTAACCAGCCACGTCACACCCAAGCACCTTGCCCAAATACAGGATATTAGTGATATGGTGGTAGTTCTCACATGCTTCTGGGTCCAGGGAGGTCCTCTTTAGGAGACAGCATACTACAACTTTCTTTCTTTCTTTCTTTTTTGTATACATTTTTATTAAAGTTTTACTCAAAATAAAAATCCCCCCTCCCTGCTTCCGAGCATCATTTTTCCAGTCGAGTTTGTGTTTACATCCCATTTGTACATTTTTTCTGTTCTAAGATTAACACATTATTACTTTTAACCTTATTACATTCAGCTTATACTTATTCTATAACATTTTTAATTTTCATTACCATTTTTTCCAACACTCTTTCTTATCTTTCCCTCATTCCTTTATCCAGTTCAGAACTTCTTGCCATTCTCTTTCAAAGTTCTGGATTGGTTTATTTTTAAGTGAAAAAGCCAACCTTTCTATCTCTACCATATCCAGAACTTTTACTTTCCATTCTTTTATATCAATATAATTTCCTTCTTTCCAGTGTTCCTCATATGTCATTCTTGCCGCAGTTATAACATATAACAATGTTTTCTGGTGAGATCTTATTTCTCTTTGTTGGCCTAACATATTCAACAAATAGAATTCTGGTTTCATTTCAAAGTTTAAATTATACATTCTTTGAATTTCGCCATGTATTTCCTTCCAAAATTTCTTTGCAACCTTACAAGTCCACCACATATGAAAGAAGGACCCCTCTTTTTCACCACATTTCCAACATTTTCCATTCTCATTTTTTGTTATTTTTTTCAACCTTACAGGTGTCATGTACCATCTATGTAACATTTTATAAAAATTTTCCCTTAAATTCAAACTTGGTGTTACTACAACTTTCTTAAAGGCGGGAGGCACCTCCCTCTGACCAAGTGAGCCATTTATCACCCCTACATACATACTCCAAATATGACCGAGATTGTTATTTGTTGTACTAGAATTTCTTCATGCCTCATGACACTAATTTGTTTCTCTGATCAATATAAGCTGAGCAGTGTAAGAGATTTCAGTTCATTGAGGGTCCAGTTGCCAATTGTTACCATTGTTTTAATTCTGTCTTAATCCATGGAAACACAGCCTCCTTTTATCAAAATATTTCCAAACAGTTCTAAATCCTTTTCTTTGGAAGATCTCCAGTAAAGGAAGCCAAAGACATTTCAAGGAGTTGCATGTTTATTTTAAAAGGTGATTAAAGGCATAATCTTCTTGGTTGTTGGCTGCTGTGGTTATCTGGCTGTTACTTATTCTTTTCATCACTGAGTGCTTTTGCTTTCAAAAAAAGGTGAAAAAGATGCTACAGAACAAGAGCGTTATAGTACAGATTAGCTTTTAGATGAAAGGAATTTACTACAGCTAATATCCTAATAAGAGTTTGAACCTTCCCATATACTGAATCTACATGTTATTTAATTATTGTACATTGTTTTGTGGGGTGAGGTGGGGTGGAATGGGCAATAAACATTATATAGCTGCTGGCACTGGGCACAGAGGAATAACCACGTTTCTTTTCAAATGAGTTATTGCATTATTGATATTCTCAGTATGCTAATATTAATGTCCTGCCTTTCCACACCTAAATTAAACAGTAAAGGCCTTTGCTTTTGTTGTTGTTGTATTCCTTCAAGTTGTTTCCAGCTTATGCTGACCTTAAGGCAAACCTATCATGGGTTTTTCTTGGCAAGATTTGTTCACGGGGGTTTGCCTTTGCCTTCTTCTGAGGCTGAAAGAGAGTGACTTGCCCAAAGCCACCCAGTAAGTTTCCATAGCCAAGTAGGGATTTGAATCCTGGGCCATTTCTGCACTAGACTGTTAATAGTGCTATGATCCCACTTTCAACATCCTGTGGAATCCTGGGGTTTGCAGTTTCGGGAGGGGCCGGGAGGCTCCTTCCAAAACGGCAAACCCCAGGATTCCATAGGATGTTGAAAGTGGAATCATAGTGCTATTAACAGTCTAGTGCGGAAATCGCCCTGGTCTCCCAGAGTCCTAGTTCAACACCCAAACCACTACACCATAGTTGTGCTGACCTTAAGAAGTGCTAGAATCATAGAATCATAGCGCTGGAAGAGACCACAACAGCCATTGAGTCCAACCACCTGCCATGCAGAAAGACACACTCAAAGCATCCCTGGCAAATAGCCATCTAGCCTCTCCAAAACCTCCAAAGAAGGTGACTCCACCACTCTCCAAGGCAGCATATCCCACCGTTGAATGGCTCTTACTGTCAGGAAGTTCTTCCTGAAGTTTAGGTAAAACCTCTTTTCCTGTAGTTTGAATCCATTGCTTTGTGTCCCAGGCCATTTCCGCACTATTCTGTTATAGTGCTATTATTCCATTTTCAACCTCCTGTGGAATTCTGGGGTTTGTCGTTTACAGAGGCCAAAGAGTTCTCGGGCTGAGAATTCTAAAGGCCCCTCCCTAAACTGCAAACCCCAGGATTCTATAGGATGTTGAAAGTGGAATAATAGCACTGTAACAGTGTAGTGTGGAAATGGCCCTAGTTTCTGAAGCAGCAGTAACAATAATTATGGCCTTCCATCAATTGGACAATGCCTTTTTTATTTACTAGTTCCACAAAGAGAAGGGAAAAATAAAAATAAAATTGATACTGCGCTCTTGGTTGCCCACCACACCTTATTAATGGGTTTCAGTGTCTTTTGCTGTTTATAAATTGTACAAGACATTTTTGGTGTTTTCAGCTAACTCAGTAAGGGGGAAGACATAGAATGGCTGGCTGTATTAAGCAAGCATGAATCTGGATACAATGGATTTTAATCAAGGAGAGACCCATTTAGGTTGAACATTAGGAAGAAATAATCAGAATCAGAAGAGATGTTAGTCAACAGGGAGGAAAAAAGGTGTGATGAAGAGACATTCTGGAATTGTTTTTTCCCCAAGGCAATGTTTGACTGGTTATTAAGTCCCATCTAACTGTACAGTTTGGTGTAATTACAGCATCGGTGTGAATCATACAGGCCTCCAGATGTCCTTTGACTGCAGTTCCCAGCACTCCTTACCATTGTTTGAGTTTGCTGGGACTTACAGCCCTGTAGCATTCGGGAGGCCACCTGATTCCCTCTCTTGATTTATAGGAACATAGGCTCCAGTGTAGTAAGTGATTCCGCCCCTCTCTTCTTTTGGTGGAAGATTTCTGCTGTTTCAAGCTGACTGCTTCTGTATCAACATCAGCACTGTGTTTCTTGCCCACTCCCTGTTCTGGCTGCCAGTATTTTTCTCTGTGGCATCATGTATCTTACAAAAATAAAGCACTGTTTTGTATATTTTTGTTCTTTGACTTGCAGAGAATCAAAGCTTTCCGTCTGATTGTTTTTCGATGGAGCAACTGCAAGTCCTTTTTTTCTCTCTGTCTATTATTTATTGCTGTGGTCATGGTTGTTGTTATTTTATACTAGACATCAGAATGCTTTTTGTTGTGCCAATACGAACCCCTCTCAGAGGGCAAGGACGAAATCTCCTCTGCGCTTTGTTTCAGCTACTTGTGATTATTTTCTCACACGTGCAAATATTGCAGGAAATCCTTAAGAAATACACGCCTCTTTGAATAACACTGTCTTGAATATATGCAAAAGCTAGAATCTGAAATATGCCCTAGTGCATGCTGTTTCCTGACCTTCACAGCTTTGTTATTATCTTTATTTTCATTATCTTTTATTTATACCCTGCCTTTTTTCCCAGGTGGGGACTCACAGCGGCTTACAACAAAAAACATAGCTAAAACCTACAGAATACAAAAGTTAGAACATAATTAAACAATCAAAAAGACTTAAAACAATGTTTAAATATATAATTGAAAACTCATATGGCCGTCAGCAGCACAATTAACAATATCCAATGTATTCTATCAGACAGGCCTGCCAGAATAATGACGTCTTTACTTGACTGTGGAAAGAAAGGAGGGAGGGTGCCAGTCTGCCTTCTCTGGGAAGGGAGTTCTAGAGCCTGCAGGCAGGCACTGAGAAGACCCCCCAGATGTACCTGTGAGGGTGTGTGGAGCAGAGAGAAGGGCCTCCCTAGAAGATCTCAAGCCCTGGCTGGTTCATAAGAGAGAATACAGTCCTTTAGCTTGTCAGAAACAGAAATCTAAATTACACCTAGAATAAAGTTCGACAATAGAGGTATAGCTCAGTTAATGAAGTAGATGTGAAACTGGGCATTACTTCATTAACAGAAAATTTGGTACCAGAGGCAGAAACAAGGAAAGAACCTGGATAGATCTCTACAAAACAAGCAAAAAATCAACCTATTTCAGCAAACTTTTATCCCAAATTAACACCATTCACATGTGAAATGAAACAATCAGATCAGGTAAGCCTTGCATAAGTTAATTTTTTATAACCTTTTACAGACCACTTTTTTTTTTCATTTTGGTCTGATCTATAGGGGCAGCTGGTGAAGTAGACTTATCTCATTTCCCTGTTTCTCTCTGTTTTGCACTTCATGCATGCTCAGTAGGTGATTCTGGAGGCAGCAGCTGTTTACCTTGACTGTTGTACGCAGACACACACCTGCAGTAGGATAAACTACAGTAGAATCCCACTCTCTCTCAGCTTAAACTTTATTGCATTGTTTA
The DNA here is from genome assembly GCA_030412105.1 of Cyclura pinguis. NCBI lineage: Eukaryota > Metazoa > Chordata > Lepidosauria > Squamata > Iguanidae > Cyclura > Cyclura pinguis. The sequence goes on along the minus strand of CM059604.1, from coordinate 123,199,369 downwards.
CTGCAGAGAAACTGATGCAATTTGATATTGAGTGTCTGTTTTTCTCCAGCCCTCCCTCACCATTGTTCCAATGCCAATGCTGCTAAAAACCTTGCAGCTGGGGAGAGGACAAGGAAGAAAAAAAAGTGGTTGGGCTGACATGAAAAGACTCTGTAAAAAGAAACTTCCTTATCAGAAGCCTTATTATCCGAAACATGCATTTATATTCTTCCTTTCCTAACGGTATGTGATCAGTGTGGTGCTTGTTTGTCTACTTCCTTATAGGACAGCCAGGTCCAAGAGGAAGTTACAGCAAATACAGCCAAACCTGGTGAAACTCTTACACAAATCATACAGGTATGGGAACTCTGTCCTCTGTTGTACCTGGCCACTCTGCTCCTTTATCTTTAGATGTTTGATTTTTTAAAATTAACTTCAACCACTGATTTGGTCCAGCTACCATCACAGGTGAGTTTGGTGACAACACGGGAGAGAGCGTTCTTGATGACTGCTTCTAAGTTGTGGAATTGCTTCCCATGAGCATCTCGACCGGCCCCTGTCTGCTCTCTTTCCACCGCCAGGCAAACACCTTTTCATTTACAGACGCCTGTGGCTCTTAACTTACTGTGGCAGAAGGGTATTTTAATTTGAATACTTTAATAGGTTTGTTCCTCTTTTTTTTTCCTTTTTACCATGCTTTAATGTATTTTAAAATGTGTTTTAAATTAGTGTTTTAATAGAATAGCTTATTTCATGGTTTAAAAACCTTTATTGCAAATAGACTTTAGCTGGGCTTTGTTTTAATTTCTTTTAAGCCACTTTGGGTCCTCTGCTAGGAGAGAGTTGGGACATAAATTCATTAAATACATTTGTTTTCACTTTTTTAAAGAAGTGTTAACTAGGGCTGGCTATAAGGATCACACAACTCGCTTGTTGCAACAGCTTCACTGGTTGCTGGTCTGTTTCCAGGCACAATTCAAAGTGCTAGCAATGACCTTTAAAGCCCTACGTAGCTCAGGTTATTTGAAGGACTGTATTCTCCTTTACGAACCAATCTGAGTGAGAGAAATAGAAACAGGAGATGGAATTGGCAATGTTGGCTTTCAGATCTGATAGAGAGGCCATTTACATCTGGTAGGAACATGGGGCAAGGCCTTCTCATTGGCTGCCCCCCAGCTCTGAAACACACTTCCCAGAGAAGTTAGACTGGCACCCTCCCTACTTTCTTTCCAAAGTCAAGCAAAGACATTTTTATTCCAACAGGCATTCAGTGTGTGATTATGGCCTGTCTGCTAAAAAGTGATAGATATTGGCCCTTTCCGCATGCGGGGGGGGGGGGGGGTGGGGACGGCAGAAAACAGAGCTTACCGGCTTTGTTTTCCGGCCGGCCGAGTCCGTCGCCACGAGGAGCAGCGCGAGCTCGTCGCTCCGTACTCCTCCGGCGTCTTAAATGGCGGCTTCCGGTTGGTGGAGGCTGTCCACCAACTGGAGAAGCTTGCCAGCCGGAAGCCCGCCCCCGGCAGATCTGCAGGCACGCACTTGCGCGCGCCTGCAAATCTGCTCCGGAGCTGGGCGACGGAGCGGCACGGAGTTGCGCGCTTCCTGGTTTTTAAAAACCTCTAAAAAGAGGTTTTTAAAAAACACGCCGAGCGACCAGTTCCGGTCACTCCGGAGTGGACTGAGGTATGGAACTACAACAAGTAATCCGCCCCAGTCCACTCTACGGTGTAGAAGACCTCCGTTGGAGGTCGCTCTACACCGTTTAAATAGCCCGGTGCGGAAAAGGCCATTGTTAACTGTGCTGAATTATGGATCTTTTCAGTTTTATTTTTTTAAAATGTTGTTTTAATTCTTATTTGATTATTTAATTTATGTTTTAACCTTTGTAGTCAATGATTTTTAACTATGGCCATTTTCGCACTACACTGTTATAGTGCTATTATAGCACTTTCCACATCCTAAGGAATCCCAGGATTTGCAGGTTATGGAGAGGAATTTAGAATTCTCAGCCAGAGAGCTCTTTGGCCTCAGTAAACCACAAACCCCAGAATTCTACAGGTTGTTGAAAGTAGAATAATAGCACTATAATGGTGTAGTGCGGAAATGGCCCTAAGTCTTTTTTTGTTTTTAATTACTGTAAGCCGCTTTGAAACCTTACCAGGAAAAATGCAGGATACAAATAAAGATGATAACAGCAGCAACAACAATAATAATAAGTGAGTTAGAGGCCAAAATAAGATGCTGTGTATGAAATTGTCTTTTCTACCATTCCCACAAAACAGCTGTACCTACCAACCCAAAATATGGGTGACACACCTTTAGAGACTACGGCATGACAAGGGAGTAGCTCTTTCTAGTAAAAGATTTCAACCGAGCTTGAAAAGGATAATTTTAAAAGTTATTGGCCATGTTGGCTAAAGGATTTTGGGAACTGTTGTGTGAAAAAGTAACATTTCCAAGTTCTATTGCATCCTCTTCTACACTCCATCCTGGTTCACAATTTAGAAACAAAGCTGTCAACTTTTAAACCTGCAGCATGACTACCACCAAAAGCAGCCTGACAGGCAAACATTACCAGGTTATAACCCCGTGCCGTAATCCCATGTTGATCATTAACCATCAAACTGCTGCTCTGACGGGAGATGGATTCACAGCACCAGCACAGAAGCCTCCCTGGAACCCCTGCTCTCTGGACAAAAAGTGTCCCAGAGGCAAGCATAACAGAGCAGAGATTTCCAAACAGCAACAAGCGTGTGTAGCAGAGTACAACTAGAGTAGTGGCTCTGACCCCTCTACCCACTGGTTAGTAAACTCACGGACACAGAGTTTGTCATCCAATATACCTGGAGGCTTTAATTTTCAAAGCTGCCGTATATACATCTGTACACAGGATCCACAGATCCACAGGCAGAGATTCAGCATCAGAGACGTCAACATCAGGGTTACAGGAGCAGAGTGACGGGATGCAGAGAGTCAGAGCGAGAGTAAGCATTCCATCTCCTCTTTTATACACACCTGCTTCTATGTTATCACTCAGGGCCTTTGGCTGATGCAACCCCTTGTCATGAGTTCACTATCATGACTCAGCCCTTTACTCCATGTCCCCTAGTCATACTTTGCGCAGTCATTCCCCAGGTGTCCCATGACACACTCATCAAATATATTTTCAACTGGGGCAAATGTCACCACATTTTTAATCCAACATGCTCAAAGGGCAAAAGAAGGCCAGGCTAAAATTCCTACCCTCCTGCAAGCTGGTAATCCTAATGATAAAAGTGTTCCATGTCGCACTGCAACCTATCTCAGAAATCAATTCTCATGAAGAATTAATTTGTTTATTAATCGCAAGAGCTGGAAATCATGTGGCCCTCCAGAAGTTGTTGGACTGCAGCTCCCAGCATTCCTTACCCTAGGCTAAACTGGTTAGGGTCATGCAATCCAACAATATCAGAATGACTGCATAATCTCTGCTTCCCTCCTGCTTCACATCATATTTATGTTCTTCTTGTTGCTGTCTTCAAGTTATTTCCTACCTATTGTGAGCCTAAGGAAAACCTAATATCTGGGTTTCTTGGCAAGACTCGTTGGGGGAAGGGTTGCCATTGGCTTCCTCTGAGGCTGAGAGAGTGTGACTTACACAAGGTCACCCAATGAGTTTCCATGGCCAAGCAGGGATTTGAACCCTGGTCTCCCAGAATCCTAGTTCAGCATACAAACCACTAACCACAACCCATATTAAGTTGTCTTGGTGGTGAACAGGGTAAAAAAAAATCCAGAACATACCAAAAAATACAGACTAAATGTATCATTAAAAGCAACTTCAAACAGTAGCCAGTGAACCAAACTAAATCTCAAACAAGAAAATAAATCTATATAAATTCCTCTCAGTGCCCCCCATGCCACTGAGTAGGCCTTCAAAGACAACTAAGTTTCTAACCCATTTTAAGGGACTGCTTTCTTCAGTCTTTGGCCATTTCCACACTACACTATTATAGTGCTATTATTCCACTTTCAACCCCCTATGGAATCCTGCGGTTTGTAGTTTAGGGAGGGGCATTTAGAATTCTTAGCCAGAGAGTGCTTTGGCCTCAGTAAACTACAAACCTCAGAATGCCAAAGGATGTTGAAAGTAGAATAATAGCACTGTAACAGGGTAGTGCAGAAATGGCCCTAATTTCACAGACCAGGTGTTACGACCATGTATTAGATCAGGGGAATCTTTAAACTGCCAGATATTTAGACCTACAAGTCCCATTCACACAGGCCAATGGTAAGGAATGACTGCCCAGAATGCTTGGCATCATAAATGGAAGAAGAGCTATTCTGCCAGTCCTGAAATGTTTTTCCTCTTTCTTCCACATGCCTTTTTCCTTCTGTGCTGTCTTTTTAGGTACTAAGCCTACAGGTAGAGACTTCCTTGTTGATTTTATAAGAGCTATTCCAAGAGCCTTTTCCTTCTTTTTGCCTGAGGTGCAAGATAAATAAATATATAACAGACACACATAAATAGGAAAGGGGAGGGGAATCTAGCAGCACCTTTTAGAACAATTTTGATTTTAGCATGAGCTTTTGTGGATATCTGTCCACCTCCTCAGATGCATGGACAGGATAATATTAAAGCCACAGGTTTTTAAAAAGGGTTATATGGTTGTGGGAGTACAATAGAATGTAATAGGATACAGTAAGATGCAAAATGTGACCCCAGCTATCTTTCAAGTTCGTGGTAGTACTCTTTCAAAGTGTTCTGTTATGGCGCTATTATACCACTTTCAACATCCTGTGGAATTCTGTAGCTTAAGGGCATTTAGAATTCTCAGCCAGAGAGCTCTTTGGCCTCAGTAAACTACAGATCCCAGAATTCCACAGGATGTTGAAAGTAGAATAATAGCAGTATATAATGTACTGCAGAAATGGCTTTAATATTGCATCTGAAGTCAGTAAATCTGCTTATCAAAAGTTAGTTTGTTGTTGTGCGCCTCCAAAAGCTGGTTCCCTGGAGTCAAATCCTTCTCTGAGGTGCAACAAAATATGTGCAACAAAATCCTAAATCCACAAAATGGTGATATCTTTATGGACCACCTAAACTTGAAGCTTCACTGGTTTCTTCGTCAGGGAAAGATATCAAAAACCATAAAGGAGAAGAAAAGTGATGATGTTAGAGTCATCACAGGCACACATGTTGTTATATGTCCAGTTGTGAGAGCTTATGCATTAATACATGTTGTGTGCCGTGAAACCATTATCTTTGGTCATATCTCTGCTAATGGATTAAATGAGGAACTCCAAATGTTAAACTACAGCCCTCAACATTCCTCACCATCAGCTTTGCTGGCTAGGGATGCTGGGATGTGCAGTTCAACAACAACTGAAGGGTCATACCATTCCCACCTCTGAATTAAAGGTAGTTGCAAACAACAAGTCACATCTGTTTCAGTGGGTCTAGGTCAGGCTAACACTGAACTTAGCCCAATTTTCCTTTTTGACTCCTTATGGTTCTTAATTAAAATAATGTTTTAATGCTTTAGAAGAACATACAAGATTCATTCCTGCTTGAACGGCAAACTCAGTGACCAAACAGTGCCAAAAAGGAGAACAGCCAGCCAACCGCCGACATGTCAGCAAAACCATGTGCCAGCCACAGACAAGGACAGATTCCCTGTACCCTTTTTAAGCATGTGGAAAAATGTTTGTATAACACTAATAACTCTTCCCTCTTCCTTTAAAAATGTTCACCTTGATGCAGGCTGCAGATGAACAAAGCTAGAATGGAACATTAGAAACTGGGGAAAGAAAATCTGACTGGGAGGAATGTGGGGGTGGGATGGAGGAATCTGGCAGTTGGTGACAGTTGGTTGGAAAAGACCAGCAACTCCTTTTTCCAAGTTCTTAAGAGTCTTGTTCTGTGAGCAAAGAGTGTTTTATAGACTGAACCACAGACCAAATTTTATTTTATTTTTTGCGACTGAGAGGGAACAACAGAGACAAGGAGATGTCAGAATGTAAGTCCATGAGGAAGAGTGAAAAATCACATGAAGTGTGAGAGAAATCTCTAAGAGAGGAGAATGTGAGCGAATAAATGAATGAGAGCAAAATCAGACGGGATGAAATCTCACAACATGCTAAGAAGGCCACTGTCTGCAGCCAGCCCTCCACATTTGCGGGTTTCACTTTTGTGGATTTGATTATTCACGGATTATTTGACATCACCTCTGCTGCCTCCCTATGCCATTTTTAAAAGGGACCGCAAGCCTCGTGAGACTGAGAAACTGCGAACGAGGCAAGTAAACCTGTATTAAAAATAGTGCGTGGCAGCAGTGGAGGTGGCAATAAGCCCCCCCAGCCCCCCCACTTCTGCCTTGTGAAGGAACCCTGATGCCTCAAAGGAATCCACGGTGGCTTGAATAATGGCGATCATATTTTTGCGTGTATTGAATATGGTCTGGGAGGGCCTAGAGTTATTCACGGTTTTTTCACTTTCTTGGGGGTCCTGTGCTCCTAACCCTACTGAACGTGGAAGGATGACTGTTTTTGAAAACCATATATAAGGCAGCTGGGTTTAGAGGGCAGTAATTGGTCAAAGTTTGAAAAAGTAACTATGCAAATGCAAGGAAAATAGAAGGGCAAAAACAGACACTGTGAAGGAGCAAGTTACAGGCAGCACTTTAGGGAGTCCAGCTGCAGAATTGATCAGAGTTGCTATACCTTTTAATATTTGTATAAACGAGTAAATTTCAGCAGAGGTAGAGAAAGCTTAGAGACCGAACCAGAGACGATTACAGTTAGCCTTCCACATTTGTGAGTCTGACCTTCACGGATTTATTTGCGAGTTTCTCCAACCTCTGGCCCCACCATCTGAGGGACTTCTTTTCCGGGGGAACCTTCCCCCTCGGCAGCTTCGATCAGGCCATGCAGCTCTTTAAAAACGCACTCCTGGTCCTCCTCCTTCTCCACCACCAGCCACTGCCTGACCAGCTAAGGATGGCTTGCTGTCCGACTTCTCGGCACCATGAGCCCTCTCCCAAAGCCCCCCAGACTCATCCCCTTTTCCTTTCCTTTCCCTGGCCTGGTTTGGACCCCGGGTGCCCGTTTTCCCCACCATGCCTCAGCCCCTTTCCCACATACACATATTTTGATATTTGTGACTTTTCCACTTTTGCAGGGTCCCTCATCCCTGCCCCTAGCAAATGTAGAGGGCTGACTGTATTACTATTGCATGCAAACTGTTTCTGTTGAAATTCACTCTTTTGCACAGCTTTCTCCTCTCGGGCAAGGCAGTGCCTACACGAAGAACTAGGAATTTTGAAACAACAAAACCCTGTGAAAGAAACAGATGCATGTTCTTATATCACTCGTCAAAAAGGGCAGGGACATGTTTTTTTAAAATATTTTTTAAAAAATAAGAAGAAAGTAGAGAATTAATCCATTTTAAAATTCAATTACAAAGCATTCATAAATTTGTGGTTTAATAAATTTGTGGTCAACTATTTCTAAAATGAACAATGCAACCCAATGCATGCCCACACAGAAATAATACTGTTGGTATTCAGTGTCACTTATGCCTAGGTAAGTGTTTAAATCGGATTATGCCTTTAAGCGGTATTTGAAAATACACTGTCAAACAGAAGCATATCAATAACAATGTAGAAGGCCTAATACTGTACAGTGAAATTAAGCCGAAGAAAGCGTTGTGTAAATATGCCATTAAAATTGGTAAGAGAAATCAATAAGTAGCTCTGCATAATTTGGTGAGAAATTATAAAAATTATTTTCAAAATGACAGAAAAAGGGAGCATGGACAAACCATGGTAACGGGTGGGATGTATGGCTCAAGTTAAGATACCAGAACTTTTCAATTGGGGGGAGGGATCAGGAGTGAGAGCACAAATATGCCTAAATGAAATTAAATGGAGGGGGGAATAGGGAAAAAAAATATTATATATACTTTATACTTTTAGAGAGTAAAGGGAGATAACTTTACAGAAAGTGTAAAACAAATTGAGGGTAATCTGGGGAATTGTGGTTGTTCATATCTACTAAGCAGAAGTATAGAAAAGGCAGGAAAATGCCAAGAGAAGAAAGGAAGTTTAAGGCAAGCAATGTGGAAAGATAAGGAGATGATTAAAAACCTGAATGCAATGCATGGACACTGCACAGAAATTTTAAAAACTACAAATAAAGAAAGCACACTGCATATTTCGGAATGGAATATGCTTTTTACATGTTAAACAGTTCCCCTCAGAGTGTCAAAACATATTGTTATTTACAACATGGGTACCCAAAGTGTTGGTTCGCGGACTGGTGCCAGTCCCTGAGCCATTAGCTGCTAGTCCCTGGTGGGCTTCCAGGAAAGAAGGAAACAGTTACAGGTAGTGAGTGTAAATATGGTGCCAGTCCCTGACACACTGAAAAAAAAAATGTCTACATCAGATAGCCTGATAAGCACTGATTTATGATAGCATTTCATACATATATATATATCCAATACTGTTCAAGCAAACAATTCAAGTGTGATAATTTCATAATGTTGTTCAAAAGAAAAAGTCAGCTACCCCTTCCTTATCGTCTCTCACATTATTGCAACTTTTCCTGGTTACTGAAATAGGCAGTGATCTGTGTAAGCATTTTCTAGGAAATATTAAAAACAGCATATCACAGTTCCTATTGTGCCTCAGGGAGGCAAAAGTCAATTGAAAATTCCACCTACTAATGGAGAATGTTGTTTTTTTAACATGGAAATTAGAACATTAATATAAAAAGGGTTAACATGTTTTATTAACGCTTAGTGAGCTCAAAATGCTAATTCTGTTTGTTTAGATTGGAAGGGATTTTTTTTAGTACACTTAATGTTGTGCTACCTATTACCACTAATATTAGGAACTAAAGCTTTGACAGTGAAAATGAAAATCAGCATTTTGGCTGAAAATTTGGCTAATTTTGTTGCTGGCTCCTCCTCCTTTTTTTTTTTTTTGAGGTCAAAATTGCCTCTAGAACAGGGCACTTTCCAGAGGCACATCAACTGTACAGTCTGATTGTTAGCTGGGGGTGGTGGGATATGTAGTTCCATACCTCTGGAAAGTGCTAGGTTGCAAAGGTTATCTCACACATGGTATTTAACAACTCATTCATATGAGTTTTGCACTGATCTCTGGCATCACCTCTCTTCTTTCCACACACACCTGTCCTTGACGTGCTGTTCACGCCTTACTCATATACCATGGATTGTTTAAGAGAGAATGGCATTAAACTTGAAAAAGTTTTGTCAAAATGCCTCTAAACATGCTGCTTAAAGAGTAAGTAGAATACGTCATTCAAAATAGGTTCCTACTTACTAAAGACCAAGAATAGTACAAAATAATTTAAGACTAAAAGCATATGAAACAATTTGACAAGATAAAACAAGGTAAATCCAGTCTAAACAATTCAAAACAATTTAAAATCACAACATGTGCAGACTTGGAAAAAATCAATAAGGCCTCAAATCTTTAATAAAAAGCCGTATTTTTACCTGAGACCAGAATTACACCAGTGTTGGTCCAAGTCAGATCTCTGTTCCGCCACTGGAGCACTACAGCAGGGGGGGGTTCTCTCCTATATCCTCTCACAGTGTGTTGATCCACTGAGACATAGTGGAGACCTCTGCAGACTTCAGACCTTGGCCAGTTATATGTAGAAAGAGGCACTCCTTCAGACATCAAGGGCCATTTCTGCACTATACTGTTATAGTGCTGCTATTCCACTTTCAACATCCTACAGAATCCTGGGGTTTGCAGTTTAGGGAGGAGCCTTTAAAATTCTCCGCCAGAGAGCAATTTGGCCTCAGTAAACTACAAACCCTAGAAATCCACAGGATGTTGAAAGTAGAATAATAGCACTATAACAATGTAGTGTGGAAATGGCCAAGGTCTCAAGCCATCTAAGGCTTTAACACATACCTTGGTTCTACAGTAAATCCAGACCTAGTCATTCTTATTGCATTGGATTACTTTATCTATACCCCCTCCCCCCCACCCAAAAAAGGGAAGATTCAAGGAGACTAAAGTCAAACAATGCTTAGAAAAGACTCATTTTAACAAATTAGTCATGACTAACTTGTCCATTGATTTCAATATAGCTACTCTAAGCTAAGTCTAGACTAAATCTGTGGGTTTCAGTGTACTTAACTCCATAATTACACTCCTGAGTTTACAAGATCTGAGTTGAGGTGTTGATGACTAAGGCTCAAAAAAGTCTATAATTCATAGCGTTGCTATAGGTTAATAACAGCAACCAACTCTATAGAAGGAGTGAGTGACAGATGGCCTTCCAGATGTTACTGGACTGCAACTCCCATCAGTCACCATCGGCCTATGACCAGTGGTCATAGGCTGCTATTCTATATTCTTGCTCAGCAATATGCCTGTCTTATTGCTACTATAAACAACATGCATAAGATGGGACTATTAGTACGCTGACTGGATGTTTTCTCATGTTACCTGCTTGTGTTGGTAATTGCTAGATTTAATTAGACCTCACTTAATTAATTACTGTCACTTCTTTACTGACATAACTTTATTGTAAACATGTTACACTGATTTCTGGGGGTCCCGGGAGGGACACCTAAATGTGCTCAAACAATGGGGAGGGAATTAGCAAAGAGCACAAGTTTGCAGTGCGAGAGGCAGGGTAACGTAGCGAGATCTTGAACCCTATGTCTACGGGGTCAGGCCGAGTCAATGATAAGGCAGAAGTTGAAAATAATAATTGTTTTATTGAATTACAAATCAAACACGTGTATGCAACACACTCACACAAGGAACTATAGAAATAAAGGTAGGAGTGGGATAGAGGGATTTTTAGAGGAGGTTTGGTATGGGAAATACTATACCTGTCCTGAAGCCCGGTAAAAGCAAAGAAGCTGGGGAGCATGGATTCTCAGCACGTGGGGCTGAGGGGAAGGATCGCTGGACAAAGCAACAGCAAGGCGGGATGGAAGCCAAGAGCGATCCGAGGAAGCGCTCAAAGTCATGGGTTCTTATAGGGAAAATTGTGGCCGCAGGCTAGTCTGTACTTGGGGAAAACAATGAGTTTGGGGCTGGAGACAAAGCCTCCGAAAGGTCAGTACTTTAGATGATTGAGTTATAGCCAGATTGTCAACAGAGTAGCCAGTATGCAAACGCGGAGTGCTTGAGAGTTGTATAGTTCGTTCATCAAGCTGCCTGCGCGGGGCAGGGGATCTTTTGTAAGTAGTGTGCATACATAATATGGTACTTGCCTTGAGGTCTCCTGAAGCTGCATTCAGCAATGACTGGCCTGCCTAGATCCGGGTTTGAATGGTTCAGCTATTGTCAGCCGCACCTGTGTGTGTGCTTGTCCGGGGGCCTCGCAAGCACGTGAAGAGGAATGGGAACAGAAGGCCAAATTATTGATATCAAATGATATCTTAATATCCCACAAGCTCGAGCTAGAAACAGCAGTAACAAACAACCAATAGCACAGATATTCTTCTTTAAAAAGGCATCTTTCTACCAGAAAGTTAATTTAAGGAGACATCCAAAACGTTCATTGGGTTGTAGGCCAAAAATATAATAAAACAAGACAGGCAGAAATTCATTCTACGGAAAAGAGCTCTTGCTGACTTGGTATTTGCACGAGAGTGGGGGAGGAAGAAGGTGGCACAGAGAGCTGGATCTCATGCTTTTGTGTGTCCATGACCGAGGCAGGATATAACTAGATTAACTAACTAAAATTCTATTATGCACCACCCATCTGATAGCTGCACTGAAACCCACTGCTACTCAGACAGTTCAGGATGATACGAAACATTGGTTTGCTGCTGATTAGGCCCAATTGCAGATCAGGGGTGCTCCTTTTTGAAGTCCATACAGGTGTCCCTGTCCATTGTTGAGTGCTGTAGTTTCTGTAATTATTCCTTTTCAACCCCACAGAGAAGCATGTTAATATGCTCTCAGTCTGCACTAGACCGTTATAGTGCTAGTATTCCACTTTCAACATCCTATGGAATCCTGGGGTTTGCAGTTTAGAGAGGGGCTGCCCGGCTCCTCCCTAAATTGCAAACCCCAAGATTCCATAGGATGTTGAAAGTGAAATAATAGCGCTATAACAGTCTAGTGTGGAAATGGCCAGGGTGAAAGGTCTACTTTACCTGACCTGATGGACTAATTTTTCTGGGAGAGGTAGGACTTTCTCTGAAGGATCTAAGGTGTGTAACAGAGAATAAGGCTCTTGTGCCTTTTGTGGTTATATAGAAGACATTTCAGTTGTGGTAGATTGTCATGCAAAGGTGCAGCTCGGTTCTTTTCTACAGCCAGCCATTCTCATGCTAGGATATAATCATTCTGATCCTAGCTTAGACTGGCATCCTGTTAATGGCATATGGTGGCCTAAACCAACCTTATGCCTATGTATGTCTCTTTCTTGGTCAATACAGAGGTTAATACTTCTTCTTTCCCTCCACACCAATCAACCTCCCCCCCACTTAGGACCTATTGTAGAGTCACTGATCCATTCTGTGCCTGGTGGAGAGCAATAGACAACTGGAGGAGTATCTGGCTTTGTCCCTGTAGCCAGATGCAATATGATTACATCATCTGCCCAGACCTCCAACGGATTTCTGCAGATGTCTGTGAAGGATGTAATCATTTCATGTGTGGCTACGGGAACACACTACCAAATAGCTGCTGGGGATGGGGGGCTGCAGCAAGTTCACAATATATCTAGTGGTTACTGAATTCCAGTTGTCGCATAGGTTTGCACGTGGAACTACTATACTATGCAGAAGCATACAGGACTGAGGCCCCAGTCTCTATTTTGTGATTCCCTCCCCACCAAGAATCACTTATTTTAGAATCTTCTCCAATTTGGTGCCTTCTACATCTGCAGTTCTTAACCTTTTCTTTACCATGGACCTGCTGTAAATATCTTTTGTTGCTGCAGCCCACCAAGACTCAAGATTTAAAACCCTAAAACGAATCAAATATTTATCATTCACTTGCATGTTCTCATGTGCACAGAGGTGGCAAATGCTGAGTACATTTTTCCCTATCGGACAGTTATTTCCATAACTTTTGAATGGTTTGGGATATTATAATGAAACTTTGAAACATTGTACAAATGATGTCTGTCACCAGCAAAAAAACTTCTGCTCTTTGAGATCAATGTATGACCATCTGTATGTCTATCTGCCTTCCTTTCATCCTTCCTTCCTTCTTTCTTTCCTATCTTAACTGTAAAAGCTCATAAGATCGCTTCAAGTCTCTGTAGACCCCCTGTGAGGACATCACGGCTCTCCCAGGGGTCTATGGACCTCAAGCTAAGAAATCTTGTTCTACATATTTTGGCCAACAAGGCCAAGAATTCCTTGATCACTGACCAAGCTGAAATCCAAATCTCCACAAGAATTCTATTTCAATTATAATTGTGTGAACATACCATGATATGTACCTGCCTCTTTTTCTTTGGCTGTGACGGTAACCCTGGAGAAACTAACCAAAGAATACGTGCCACTGAATACAGTTGGCCTTATTTTTAAACCAGGGCTGGGAGCTGTGTGGCTTGTGTTGGCCAGGACTGGAAGTCCTGTCCAGCAAAGGCAATGTTGCAGAATGCTGGTTATACTGGGGGCGGCATATTCCCCACCTAAATCAGTGAGACCCAGTCATGGTTACGGCCACCAGGTCAGGACTGTCCTCAGACTTGAGATTTCAAGGCCACAACCCAGGGATGACCCCTTGTGATTATGTTACAGGAGATGGCCCCTGATGATGTTTTAAGGGGCTGCCCTGGTGATGACAAGAAGCATGATACAGGAAGCCTCAACCACAGTTGCATAGAGTATGCCACTGTCTAACCAATGGGGAGAATATGTATATACACACTTTTCAAGGCATGGCTCTCCTCCTGAGATTCCTCCCCCTTGACAGGAGGATTGGAGAAGATGGTCCAGAATCTAAGACCCAGAGCTTTGGGTCTTGAGACCTGGGAACAGCATGATCTCATTTAAAGTGATGGTACAAGTCAGTCATGGCTAACTTTATACTCCCACTGGTTTCAGCTGGTCTGTTCTAAGCATGATCAAGACTGGCTTCAGTTTGGGCTATGTAAATTTCAGCAAAGGAAGCCCAGCTGAATTCTGCAAGACTGACTTCAAAGCAAAGCCAACAGAAAACCCTGTGGCACCTTTAGGGCTGGCAAACCGAGGCCATTTCCTGTTATAGTGCTATTATTCTACTTCCAATATCCTGTGGAATTCTGAGGTTTGGAGTTTAGGGAGGAGCCTTTACAATTCTCAGCCAGAGAGCCCTTTGGCCTCAGGAAACTACAAACCCCAGAATTCCACAGGAGATTGAAAGCAGAATCATAGTACTACTAGCATATGTACTCAGTGTTGCCCAGGATTTTATTTTCTCATAGGTAATACTTGTGAGAAAGATTTGAGATCCTATGTGTCTAATTCCCCAAATTGTCTTGTCTAGCACCTGTAATTTTTCCCCATATTCCCCAATTCAATCTGTATTCAATTATTAACATACAGAGGTGGGGTTTCTGAGAGGAATACACTGCCCTCCTCCTTGCTGCTAAGCCTCATCTCTATAGCAACCAGCCAGGCCCAAGAGCTCTCTGGCTGAGAATTCTAAAAGCCCCTCCCTCAACTGCAAACCCCAGGATTCCTTAGAATCTTCTCAGGCAGCCCATGAATGAGGTCTTCCCCTGACACAGCCAATCATATGAGGTCGGGTCTTTGCCTGACACAGACAATCAGACAAACTTTGACTTTTATAGGTTGGATAACAGAGTAGTGCGGAAACGGCCTCATTATGGCTTAAGCTTTAGGGAAGCCACCATCCATATTCAGTCCCCCAAGACTCTTGTATTTTTTTTTCCCTGCAACTGAGAAGGACACCCCCCCCCCCCGGAAAATGTTCCTTCTATCTGCACATAATACTTCCTCTCTTCATTTCCACTTCTCCTCCTCCTCTCTCATCCAACCATCCACTCACCTACTCCTGGTCGAGCATCCCTCACCACAACCTAACCCATGCTTCCCAGAGCCCCTCCTCCTGCCCCCGCCCCATTGGCACTTCTTCCTTGCCCGTCAAAGGGAAGAGGCGTGGCCAAGGCCGCCCTGCGTAAGGCTGTCACCGTGCCGGGAGGAGTAAGCATTTAGCCCAGCAGCAGCGGCCGCTGCGGGAAGGAAGGCGAGGCGGCGGGGGTCGGGTGGCTTGGGGCGGGGAGAGCATCTTTTCCTCCCGGTTTCATCGCGTCCCTTCTCTTCTCCATCCCGCTCCTCCTCCCACGCTTTAGATACCAACCGATACTTTTTTTCGCTCCGGATCCAAACCGGCCGCGTCCACACCTCGCAGAGCCCTCCTCCTGCCGCCCTCTGGGAGTCCGACCAGGAGACCTCGGAGACCGTTTCGCGCTCTCCCTCGCCTCCGGCTCCCCCGGCCAAAGCAGAAGCGGCCCCGGCTCTCTCGCCGGCCAAAGGAGCCCCGGCTTCCTCCCGCTTGGCCTCCTCCGCGGCCACCTCCTCTTCCTACAACATGCCGGACAAGAAGTTCTTCGAGAACCTCTCGGGAGCCGGAAAAGCCATCGGGGTCTTGACCAGCGGCGGCGATGCGCAAGGTAAGAAAGGAGCATCCCTGGGCGGGCGGGCGGGCGGCGGCTGTGAGGTCCAGTGGGTAGAGCAGGAGGGGGCGAGAGGCCTCTGGGAGGCACGGTGGGGGGCTGGAGGCGAGGCGCAGGAGAGCCTCTCTTGGGGGTGAGGTTGGTGGTGGGTCGCGCAGAAAAGACGCGAAGCCCATTTCCGCTCTGGACTGTTACCGCGCGGTTATTCCACTTTCGACGTCCCGTGGAATCCCGGGGTTTTGTGGTGGAGGGATTCCGTCGGATGTTGAGAGTGGAATCATAGCACTAGAACGGTGTAGCGTGGAAATGGCCTCCGTTTGCCAGCCCTTGAAGGTGCCGCAAGACTTTCCGTTGGCTTTCCTTCCAAGTCAAACGTGCAGAATTCAGCTGGGCTTCCTTGGCTGAAATTCACACAGCCCAAACTGAATCCGAAGCGATCGTGCTTAAGAACAGACCTGCTGAAACCAGTGGGAGGGTAAAGTTAGCCATGCCTGACTTGTACCATCACTGTAATGTATCGCTATAATCTGTATAATATAATAATAGCGCTGTAACTATAACGTAGCTGTTGAAAGTGGAATAATAGCAGCGGAAAGCAGTCTAGTGCGGAAAGGGTACTCAAACGTGCCTTGCGACCTCATCGAGGCAGAGACCTAAAATGGCTGTAGTCGAAACAAGTGGCTAGCAGGGGGAAAAGATCTGGGACGCCTCAGATTATCTACGGCGAAGGCGTGGATCTTACAGCCACTTTGCATCGGTTTGTCGGAGGGCGGTACCGACACGGGGGTAAAATCCCCTTGATCCAACGGGCCTCCTCTAGCGGGATGTGCGGCGTGAGAAGGGCTGGGTGTGTCGAGGAAGCGGAAAGGGAAACGAGAGGGGGAATTTCGCGCTTAAGGAGATTGCCGCCGCGGGCTAAGTCGCGGAGGACCAAGATCAACTGCGGCAGGGACGGGAAGGAGAGCCGAGAACGTGCGCCGCCGAGGGTTTCTGCTCTTGCTCGCCCGGCTGAGCCGGCAAACGTGTTCGGCGTGAGAGGGAGGCTGTGGTAGGCTCCCTTCCTCCTCCCTCTCCCCTCACATTCCCCGGCGTGTGACCTGCCTCCGAGAGAGAGAGGGGGGGCGATGGAGCATCGCCAGGCGGGGAAAGACTCTGGCCATTTCCGCTCTAGACTGTTATAACGCTATTATTCCACTTTCAACATCCTACGAAATCCTGGGGTTTGCAGGTTAGGGAGGGGCCGGCTGGCCCCTCCCTAAACTGCAAACCCCAGGATTCCGTAGGATGTTGAAAGTGGAGTAATAGCGCTACAACAGTCCAGTGCGGAAATGGCCTCTGGTCATCCTCCCTCGCATCATTCTCTGTTCGGGGAGGCGCGCGGGGGGCGGGGAGAGGATTAAAATTGAGGCTCAAGTTTTGGGCCCTAATGGCCACCCTAGAGAGAGAAGAAGACTTGCCTTAGGCCCGATCTGCCGTCTTTCCCTTTATGATGCCCTTTCAAGGGGCTCTGGAAAACCACCCAAGGCGACCAGCCATGAACTGCTTATTCCCGGTCCGTCTCACGTAGCGAAGCAGCCCCGATGCGGGCAGGGGGAATGGAGCCAAAGGGAAGAATCTGCGGGCACCGGGTTTACGTTTTGGATTGATTCGGATCGTCGACCTCGCTTTGGTTTCACCTCTCCGTCTTTTAGAACCCTCCCTCCGCTCCCACAGATGCCCTGAAACCTCCCAAGGCTAAATTGTGTACATTTAGGGAGAATTAACCAATAGTTAAGTAAACTTCAATTTTCTACGCTGCGTGCGCAAACGCACAAACACTCTCATTTAAACCCAGGTACAGCCGTGTACTTCATCTTTACTCTGTGTTGAAGGAGCTTCTTATATCTGGATCCGACTCAGGAATGAGCAGAAGGGATGATCAGACATCCCTAGGCAGCCTATTGTGTGAACGCCCCGTAGGAGAAAGTGTGCCCGGAAGTTTCACACGTGTTTACTGATAGGCAGGCGACTTCCTGGCTCTCGTTCAAAGTTTCCTGGAAAGTTGGGATTAGTTGACCTAACAGGTGGGATCGGGCTTTCCCGAGCTTCTCAGCCGAGATTTAGCAGGGCAGAGGCCATTTCAGCACTAGACTGTTATAGCGTTATTATCCCACTTTCAACATCTCATGGAATCCTGAGGTTTGCACTTTGGGGAGGGGCCTTTAGAATTCTCAGCCGGACGGCATTTGGCCTCAGTAAAGTACAAGCCCCGGGATTCCATAGGATGTAGGAAGTGGAATAATAGCGCTATAACAATCGAGTGCGGAAATGGCCAGGGTGTCCAGTCCCCGAGTCGTTGTCTCCTTCCTGCCGAGGCAGCGGCAGAGCTTCTCTCTCCTGCCTTGCCGCTCGGTGAACCCTTTGGGAATCTGCCACCCGACGGAGGGCCACTGGGAGGCGAGGCATTCCTGGGGAGATTTGCCGGCGTCTTGTCGTCACTCCCCCCCCCCGCAATGGAGAGAATCCACTTTCGAACCCGGCCCGCTGCAAAGCAAAAAAAAAAAAACAAACCCACGCGCGCAATCCGATATGCGTGGAAAGGGATTAAAAAAGAGGAAGTAGGGTTTGGCCAGGGAAGCGGGAGGCAAAGCAGCGTCACGTGAAGCCGCTGCCGGGGAAGCGGCGCGCGGGTGGCGAGGGGGGCTTTCCCTGCTCCTTTCCGAAGCGAAAATGCGGCAGGCAGGGCTGGAAAATGTGCGTCGTTTGGAGAAAGCCACCAAAAAAAATGAGGCCTTGTAGTACGGGAGCGTGGGAGGTCGCAGGAGTATTTTTTTTTCGTTGCAGGATGGCAGGACTCGGATCTACACTCGGACCCGATGCTTGCCTCCTCGGAGAGGCGTCGCAGTGCCTCGCGGGTGGATTTGCCGCCGCGTAAAGCGGCTTAGCGTTGCCCATCGAGAGCGCGCCCTCCCTCTCCCTGGCCTTCCGAGTAAGCCTTCCCCGGGCGGGGATCTCGTCCGCGGTGGCTCCGCCTCCCGTGTGTACGTGATGCTTCGCGGGTAGCTGCGGATTGTGGCTTGGTGCGTCACGCTTACGGGAAGCCGAGCGCGTCGTCTCTTTCGGTCGCTTTTTTTGGGTTGCCCCGGAGGGATGAGCGGGAGGAGGAGGAGGAGGCGGCGGGATTGCGGGGGGGGGGAGGGTTCATCAGATCTTCACCGGATTAAGGGTTAATTAGGAGCCCGGTTTAAAGGCTTGAAACCCGTCCCCCCCCCCACTCGGGTCTTGTCCTTAGTACATGTGAAGAAAAAGTGGGTCTCTGAAGGTCTGCAGAGTGCTAGTAAGTCATCAGTGGGAGGAGGAGTGAGGCAAGGTGCCAAGACCTTGCGTTTTGAGATGAAGTGTTATGCATGCCAAGCTGAATTCACTGGAACTTCCTTGTAAATTAAAAAAATACACTGATCCAAGTTGCTCAATCAGTAATGCATTATTATTATTAATTATAATAAAGGGAAGTTACCTCTACTCATGAGCGAGCAGCCCCCCCCAACATTGTTGAGGTTCCTTCCCTATTTACTAGCCCAGCTGAAGAACCGAACTAGGTAAAAGCCAGCATGGTCCACACATTTGAAATAATGTATGCGTTCCAGGGCTTTCCACACTATGCTGTTGTAGTTCTGTTGTTCCACTTTCAACATCCTGTGGCATCTTGGGGTTCGCAGTTTAGGGAGGGGCGTTTAGAATTCTCCGCCAGAGAGCTTTTGCGCCTCAGTTAACTACAAACCCCAGAATTCCACAGGCTGTTGAAAGTGGAGTAATAGCACTATAACAGTGTAGTGCAGAAAGGCCCTGGTCATCAGCTCTGAAAAAGGCTATTGAATTGCTGGGAAGAATGCTGAAAGAAAGAAAGAGACAGCTCAGATAATCCAAGTGCTAGACATCTCCTCTGTGAGGAACATGGCAAAGTTTGGGGCTGTTTAGTTTGGGGGGAAAGTTGGGGAAAGATGGTAAAGCATATGACTGGTGTAAAACTATCCACTGTGTGAAGAAAGTGTATTTGTTACAGTGTGACTTCGCGTGGATTCCAATTTAGGGTGACGCTATGGAGAAGCTGTCATGAGGTTTTCTTGGCAAGATTTGTTGAGAGGAGGGTTTACTTTTGCCTTCCTCTGAGGATGAGGAATGTGACTTATCCAAAGATCACCGAGTGGGTTTCCACGGCCAAGCAGGGATTCAAACTCTGGTCTCCAAAGTCGTGTTCCAACAGTCAAACCACTGCATGCGTGTGCTTTGAGGTCGTCTGTTGACTTAGGGCAACCTCATGAATTTCACAGGATTTTCTTAAGCAAGGAATACTTAGAGGCAGTTTTGCCAGTTCCTTCCTCTGAAATACAGCTTGCAGCACTGGTATTCATTGGCGGTCTCCTATTCAAATACTAACCAGGATCAGATGGGATCTAGTGTCTTTAGGATATTTAGGTACTCAAACCACTACATGCCTTCAGATAGACTCAGACTAATAGCAACATAGTCACAGAATTTTTCAGGCAAGATTTATTCAGAAGAGGTTTGCTGTTACCTGCCTCTTAGACTGAGAGAATGTGGTGTGCCCAAAGTGATGCAGTGAGTTTAGTGAGCAGGGATTTAAAACTACAATACCATCCTGGCTCTTGAAGAACCGTAATATTGTTGGGGGACGATTATTGGCATAGACAGTAAGAAGTACTTCATGCAAGCTGTAGTAAACTGAAGAATTTACAGTGATGGACACAAACTTGAGTGGCTTTAAATGGAATGTAGAAAAGTCTCAGGGTGGTGAAAAATATGTTTTTAATCTTGCAGTTAGCCTAATTAGAATAAAATAATCTTTTCAACACCCTGAGACTTTGTCTCTTCTTTATGTTCCTTCTATTGGGTGTTACCTAGCCTATTTGCTTTTTAAAAGGGGTTTGCTTTTTAAGTGGGAGTAAATAGGCTATCAATGGCTGCTAATTTTGACAGCTATACACTCTGTTCATAGGAATAACCATCTTACTCTGCTGCAGCAAAACGAAACAAAAAATTCTGTGACACCTTAAAGGCTGGAATAAAAAATAGGTGTTTTCATGAATAATGGTAGGGTGTAGTCCATGAAAACTGATGCAGTGATGCATTTATTAGTCTTTAAAGTGCCACAAGACTCTGGAATAACTTCATCTGAGACAGTATGCTTTTGTATACAGGTTGCTATGGAGCATGAGTGGGAAGGCAATACTGTGGGCTTCCTGTAGGTGTGTGGTTGGCCACTGTGTGTAAACAGAATGCTGAACTACTTAGACCTTTGCTCTGATGCAGCACAGTGCTTTTTAAGCTGTAAGACTTTCTTCTGTCTGAGTTGAACCACTGACCCATCCCAATTTTTTCCATGCAAAATAACTCTAGAGAGTGCTGGCACTCCTCTCTCTGCATGACTGAGGCTTATATAATCAAGGCAGCAGCATCTGAGCATATCAGAGAAGGGGAGGGAGTGGGGATTTTATTTTAATGCCCCAGGATGCTCCATTTTAAATATCTTTCTAAATAAACTTCTTCTCAGATACCTAAAGGGCCAGTCCACAACTGACATGTGAATAGCTGAGCAGGAAAAAGGGGAAGTTTGCATAGCAAACATTCTGGATGCTTGAACTTGGGACTTCAGCCCCTCTCTTTTCTTTTCTCAGAGGATAGGGAAGAAAAAGACCTTTATCATATCTAAAGATACTGAATGTTTCTTTTGTCTGGGTTGAGATTATGAGGATTTCCTTGGGAAAAGAGAGTTGTATTTGCGGGAGCCTGTTTTAATAGCGTGTCCAGACAGAGAAACGTTGGGGAAATATGTAACAAGTTCCGTATTAACACTTGGCAGTTGAGAATAAGTGTGCTGTGGCTGCCTGTGAGTCATAATTTTTCAAGGTCACTTGAAGGCAGGACAAGTCTTAAAACCAGTGGCAAGTACTGGAGGTTTACAGAGACTACAGATGGGGAAAAACACTTGTACAAAACTGCTCTTTTTGATCCACCAATTTTTCCAGATTTGCTGTATACAACTTTACTCACATTTTTCCCCACTTTTGTTTTATTCTGAATAAAAAGCTATTTGGTCTGGGATGTGTCTTCTTTGTGTTTTTCCTGGTAGACAGAAAATGGAATAGAGTCTGTATGTACATTCTAGCTAGTATGGGCATTTTACAGGAAGCCCCTACCTTTTGATGCGCAACTTGTTCTTTTGATGCTTTCCAATTAAGGACAAATTCCATTACTTCAACAGGGATTCTGTCCTTTTATCAGTTCTTCTTGCCTAGGGAACTTGGAACCACTCCTGTGTGCGCACTGCCTGCAAAGTGAACTGAGAGGGGGGGAAAAGTGCTAAGCCGGCTGAGAGACTTTGCAAGCAGTGCATCTGAAGTTGGTCCCAAGTGAGCCTCTGTAAGTTCTTCGTGCTCCCTACAGTACAGTACAGTACAGTACAGTACATGAGTCCCACTTTTCAACCCATTCTGTTTTCGAGAGTGCTCCAGCCCCGTAGCCTGTCAGATAAGTGGGGAAAGCCAGTTGGAGTTTCTCGTACAGGAAATGTTGCAGCTGGTTTTAATCTCACATGAACAGTTGCACTTTTATTATTTCAGGTTTTCCTTCTTGTTCCTCAAGTGTATGTGAGAAATGAGATCTGAGATTCATATTTATGTGTAGGCATTTTAAAAATGTCCATAGTTACCATTGTGGCAACTAGCTAGAAGAATACAAATAGATAGCTGTAAATATGTTTTATTTTTTAAATTATGAGACCAGAAAGACTAATGTTGCAATCCTAAATAAAATTACTTAGGAGTCTCATTTACTCTGGGGCTAAGGTGACAGACTTATACACTTTCTGGAAGTAATCCTTGTTAAAGAACATAAAACGTACTTCAGAATATAGGTTCCATTGGATTCTTCTGTTAGGTTTGGATTCAGTAGTAGTCATACTATGTTCTGACCCCCTAAAATCAGTGAGACTTCTGTTGTCTAATTTCACTCCCATTGACACCAGTGGGTCTGCCCTTTGTAGGACTAAATCTGGATCAGACCTTAATCTTAAGTAAAGAGGTGCAGGATTTAGACTGCAAGAATTTTCTAAGTAGCACTGTTGCACCTTCTTTTGAGTAAATATACTTGTGGGTGCAACAATGTACTGTTTGGAAGAAGTTACAGTGTCCATTTGATGTGTAGACCTTGTGAGAGACATTACAGTTAATACTTCCTAATAGATTTATTTATTTAGAGCATTTAGACCTCACCGGCAAGAATTACAATTAAATACATCTTTGGCTTCAAGCAGAATAATTTTAAAGCAAGGATGGGAAAGCCTTTTTCATATTAAAGGCTGCTGATTATCAGAAAAAGAAAACATTAACTCAGATGGGGGCCACATGCAAGTATTAGTTAATTTTATTAGAAACAGTGTATAAGTCATATCTATATTGTAATACCTAAGAGGAAATAAATGTTGCCAACTGCTGAATTTCTGACTGTGGTTAGCCTTCCATATTCACTAGGGTTAAGGACACAGGACACATGTAAAAGTGGAAAAATTGCAACTATGAAAATGTGTGTGTCTGTGGGAATGGGGCTGCGGGAGAGGGTTCATGGTGCTGAGATATCGGGCTGCAAGCTGTCCTTAGCTGGTCAAGCAGTGGTTGGGGGAGAAGAGGCAGGTTTTTAAAGGGCTGTGCAGCCTGATAGGAGCTGTCGAGAAGGAAATTTCCCCCGGAAAAGAAGCATCTGAAGTGTGGGGGCCATTTCTCCTGCGGGAGAAATTTGCAAATAATCAAATCCATGAAGGTGAAACCTGAAGATGTGGAGAACTGGCGGTACTAAGACTGGGATGTGCTGAAAGAGTTCTCTTGTACTGAACACATTTCCAAGTTTGTAGTTTCACGAGGTATTTAGAATTCTATGCTATACAACTCTACTGGGTTGTTGTTGTGTATCTTCAAGTCATTTCTAGCTTATGACTACTCTAAGGCAAAACCTATTATGAGATTTTCTTGGCAAGATTTGTTCAGAAGAGGGTTGGCTTTGCCTTCTGTGGCTGGAAGACTGTGACTTGCCCATGGTCACCCAATAGGTTTCCATGGCCAAATAGGATTGGAACCCAGGTGTCCACTGCATCATGCTGGCTCTTCTCTAGTGGCTTACTGAACTACAAATTCCAGGACTCTGTGAGAATCCATGACAGTTAAAGTCCTATAATATATACTGTGAAAGAGCTACAGTGTGAACAGGAGGCAGGCAATGGCAGTTGGTGGCTCCTTGTCAGTGAAATAGCGAATATGGTCTCTCATCTGAACTTTAAAAACAGTGTGTGTATTTTGGGGAGAGCGATCATCACCTCAGGTAGCTCCTTTAAAGTTAGCACTTAAACCCAGAGCGGATTCACTACCCCAGTGGCATGGAAGCCACCAGTTGTTTCTGGAAGCAAGTAAGTTGCACACCTACTCATGTTAGTGAACACATAACAAGATTTCCGACACACACACACCCTGCCGAAAAAGTATTCCAAGGTTCTTTAATAAAATATATGCTATCAGGTACAAAGATCTGCTTAAGCAAATTTTTATCCTCTTTAGGAGGTGTTAGATCCAGGCAAACTGTTAGGGTTTGGGTTTAGCTGTCTAAATCTATGCATGTCTACCCAGAATAACAGTTCAGCTGTATTCTAGTAAGATCTACCAAATAATGTGAAGCGCAGGGGGACTCATTTCGGGATAGAGACAGAAACCTTTGATTGTTACTAGCACAAAATTTAGTCTTTCTGACACTTTTCTTGTGCATCTCTTCTGCCACCTCATGCAGTTCAAGATTTGACATAGAGAAATCTGCTCATTGAACTGAGAGCAAGAGTGAAACTCCAACTTATCATGACCTCCAGCTGAGAACTGTTGTGTACTGACACTGTATGGGAGGGAATGGGATGTTTGTTCTTATTGTTCAATGGAGCATCCCATAGTCTTGTCAATTCTTTAGGCTCTAGGCTTTGCTTCCTATACTCCTGTTCCTTAAACCTTCTTTTCATTCACTTCTGCCCTTTGCCCATTTCTCTGTGTCTCTTCACATGCACCTCCTCCTCCAGAGCTGCTAGGCACTGCCTGATAAGTCATGTGGTATTCCAAAAGTTTTGGACCATAGCTCCCATTGGCCTCACCCAACATGACAAATGGTAAAGGATTAGAATTGTAATCCCAGATTCGTGGAGGCCTCAGGTTCTCCATCTTTATCCTAAGATCTACCAGAGCAGTAAAATGTTACAGAGGAGGTGTGGCTTTCTTCTTAATCTGCAGACCATTAAAATGTTCTCATACCTGTTGGTCACTCTTCTACTACATTGTCAGGTGCCTTAAAGTCATTTCTGACTTATAGTGAACTTAAGGTAAACCCATCATGGGGTTTTCTCAGCAAGACGTGTTCAGAGGGGGTTTGCCAGTGTCTTTCTCTGAGGCTGAGAAGTGTGACTGGCCCATGGTCACCCAGTAGTTTTCCATGGCTGAGTGGGGAACCGAACCCTGGTCTCCAGAGTCATAGTCCGATGCTCAAACCACTACACCATGCCTGTTCTCATACTATATGCTCACTGGTATGTAGCATAGCAGCCACCAGTACTATCTCTGTTGTGCCCTTCTTCTGCTATTCTGGTAACACAGTATCACGAAACTGGCAAACTGATATTGACTAACTGGCAGTCATGAACCTGTGATTATGGGTTTCTTAATTTACACAATGAGGGCCTTGAGTATTTTACATAGAAACTTTTAAAGTTCCCAGCCTCCTTGACGTTTATCTCATTATAGGTTTTGTTAGAATGTCAGGGAGTCTTAACGTTGGATGATGGAGTTTCCTGTGTGAAAATGCATTTTCTTTAATTATTTTTTGGTGTTTTTAAGCTATGTACAGCCTATTTAAAAGTCTTTATTCCTAGCCATGGGGTGGAGATGTTTAGATATACAGCTCCTGTCAGCCCTTGACAGCTGACAGGAATAATGAAATAATGAAGGATTACGGGAGCTACTATCCAAAAACATCTGGAGGGTCACTGTTGCCTTTCCTTCCTTTTTCAGATTCTTTCCTACTTTAGTCGATTTTCAGTATTAAGGAGGGTCACCTTTTCTGCTTCATCCCTGTTCATTCTTTCCTCCTTCCCCCTGTGTTGTTCATGCAAGTTGGAGATTTTTTCAGTGTTGTACCCATTTCTACTGAATAATAAAATATATCTGGTATATTCTGTCTTTAGCTGGCTTCCTGCACAGCACAGTGTAGAATGTTTCAGCATGCATAATTATGCTACAGTGAATCATTTAACACTTCTGGACTTAACATTTGGCTGCATTAGCTCTGCATAACTGTTCAGTGGATGGTGGAGTGTGCGCGCGCATACTTGTGTAAATTGGAAAAGCACTTGACTCTGTCCCTGTAGCTAGATGCAAAGTGCTGAGAGCATCATCTGCTGAGAGCTCTGGAGAATCCTAGTGGATTTCAGTGGATGATGTAATTCCAGGGGGTTTTGCTCATCATGGTGGGAAGAAGAGAATACCAACCTTCAAAACAATGAAATAAATAAGAAAAACCCACAAATGAAGGCTTTAGGAGGACTTGAAAACCAGCATGGTATAGTCATTTGAGCATTAAACTACAACCCTGGAGACCAGAATTTGATTCCCTGTTGGGTCATGGAAACCCACTGGGTGATCCTGGGCATGCCATGCACACACTCAGCCACGGAAAATCCTGTGATAGGTTTCCGTGATAGGTTTCTCACTTTAAGTCAGAAACAACTTGAAGGCACACAAGAACAAAAGGTGGACTTATGTCTATGTACGGAGGTAAAAGCATGCGTCCGTAGCATGCTAATCTCTCTTTGGGATCTACTGTGCTGTACTGCAGTCATGATAAGCTGGTCGTCCAGCTGTCTTTGACTTCACCTCCTAGAAAACCCACCCAACATAGCCAATAATAAAGAACTGTGGTATTTGTAGTCCAGAACGTTTGGAAGGCCAAAGATACCCTGTCTGTATTCTAATAAGGTTAGCATTGCTGTCCTATGCATGCTGACTTGGAATATAACCCTGAGCTGTCTCTTAGATAAAAGCCTAGAAGGGAAAGAAGAAGATGTAGGTAAATGTGGTCTTTTGACTTGAATGGAATTTTTATATGCAGGTTACCCACATGGACCTGATTTCACATGACACAGACGTGGACTTGTGGGGCCAGTTTTTGGATTCTCACCTCTTCTTAATGCACAAATGCAAGGACAAGTTGATCTGTGCGTAACACTAGTTTGTGTAGAAACTTCCTGTGAATTTGTTGTCAAAATAGAAAATTTTGAAGGTGAATGAGGACAACCAGTTTGCCCTCTCAAAATCCTATCAATTGAGGATAGGCGAGCACTACTAGACTGTGGTAAAACTTGAGTGCGCGGGCCCCATTCAAGTGCATAGGCGTATGTACTGAAACGCCATTGAAATTAATGATATTCATGTATGCCTCACACTGTGGGATTATGTCGTATATCCTCCATCCTCTTTTGAACTGTCAGGTGTTGGGAATTAAATTTGCAAATGAAAAGGATTCAGCATTGAAATGATTTAGATTACTGTGCTATATTCTTGTAGCACTGAGAGAATTCGCTTTAGCCTCGAAAGCTGCTACTACGGTCTGTTATGCATAGCTTTGTCGCACAGAACCCCAGTAGGTGAGCACTATTATAGGATGAGTATATCCATTTTGTGTGTGTGTATGTAAAATGAGAGCATAATTACATTTGTGTAGATAGAATATGAAATTATACCATAGCAGTGAATAAGATAAT
Source organism: Cyclura pinguis (assembly GCA_030412105.1). Taxonomy (NCBI): domain Eukaryota; kingdom Metazoa; phylum Chordata; class Lepidosauria; order Squamata; family Iguanidae; genus Cyclura; species Cyclura pinguis. Next base: position 123,171,930 of record CM059604.1, on the reverse strand, counting down.
AACATAAAGCTTGCCTGTGCATTGCCTTTCACCTGCCCCTGGGTTGCAACAAAGATTTCATCCCGCTTTAACTCTTTCTGCCCATTTGTCTTCCTGTATATAAGACTAAAGTGGGGAGAAGGAGGTGTGGGCCTGGCACAGCCCCCAAATTCCTTTGTCCAGCAGCCTTTTAGACCTTCTTGCATTTTTGCAGGAGGTCATGAAAGACTTACAGAGTTCCCATGAATGGAAGCTCTGATGAAGATGTTGTTCCTACTTGATAGCCGAGGGCACTGAGAGTTCTTTGTGGTCTCTGTGATTTACACAAATGGGTTTGCTGCTCCTTTCAATTTTGTGAATGACATTGCAGGTGCAGTAAACCCGTTTGTGTGAGTTCACAGATGACCACTCAAACTAAGGTTACAGGTAAGCAACCCATCCCTCTCCCACAACCTGAGGCAGAGAGTAGAGTAACTCTGCTCACATCCCTCATGTACAGTATCTGAGATGTAGCTAGCTGCTCAGTCTGTTCGTATGAATGCTGGAGGGAGATTCCCTGAGCCAGGGGGGATTCAGCAACACCCCTTACTAGCTTGATGTAGAGCTGGCTGTTTCTTGGATGAATAGTTCTGAGGAGTCCTCAGCGCCAAGGCACTATGGAAGAGGCATTTTTCCTGGTCACCTGTTCCATTGTGCCTTGGCCATGATGACTCCTTGAACCAGCCATGCCAGAAACAGCCAGCTCTAGGTAGAGCTGGCCTCCAGTGAAGGTTGTGATGTGTGCAACCTGCTTCTCCTTTTCTTACAGCAGCCTGGGAGGGCACTGCTGATGCTGTTGTCATTGGCTTCTCCTTCACTCTTTATTCCATGGTGCTGAAGGATGGGAGGAGAATTTACCTCTAGCCTCACCAACACTTCCTGTGGTGGGGATATATACCTCCTTCCGCAGCATGCGTCAGGCAAGGCTGAGTAAGCGGGTGGACATCTACCTCATTCTGCAGCATGGGAGTGATGAAGGTTATAGGAAGAGACATTAAAAAGAGCTGGCTCTGGAGCACTGTTTTTAGGGGGAGCTCTCAAAAGCAGAGGAAGTCCTCCTGGTGTGTGCGTGTGTGTGCATGTTTGCATGGGAGAGAGAAGCAGCAAACTTGCCATTCCCAAAACTCTGCCACCCAAGATGCATGCCTCATTCGGACCAGAACTGTCAATAGCATTCAGACATGATAGGACTTTGGAAGGTCGGTGTGATACTGTAACTCAGTTTAAAGAGGAAGGGAATTTGATAAAGCGTTACCTAAGAGCTCCTGGATAAAAGGGAGTGGAGTGAATATCAGCGACCAAACAATCCCAACACAGAAAAGTCTGTGAGGAAGGAAAATTGTTTTAAAAAGGAGTTTTACCCCTGACGGAAACAAAGAGTGGATTCCATAGATGCTGAAAATGGAATAATAGCACTATTACAATCTAGATTGTGCAGAAATGGCCTCAGTTGTCTGAGGGAAGTAACTGACCATTGGGTGGTTGAGTGAATTTAGGAAAAAGGGTCTGACATAACTTTGTTGGAACAGTGTTAGTTGTTTGAACCTCAGAAGTAAATCCGGAAAGCACTCATTCTGTCCATTATTAAGTAAGGTTAACCTACTTGTTATTATGTAAACCTGACTCTGGATAGCATTATTTACTCTGAAGCAAGGGTGAGGCACAAAGAATGTAAAGCTAGCACATACATGCTAGTCCATAGCAAAGTTACCTGAAGGCTTATGACTCCAAATTCAAAGACAGATTTTATAGGGGGACCAGAAGGCAAGGTGACAGTGTAACTCATGCTGTGACACAGATTTCCCTCCAGGCCATCCTGGAGGGAAATCTATGTCACAGCCAGGGTTACACAAATGCTCATAGCCCCCCTTCCCACTTTAAATCAATACTTGTACAGGCGCATGTGTGATGAGAGCTAGAGTTTTCGAAAAACCTTATAGCCTGGTGGATTTAAATGATAAATGTGGAGAGCAAAGAAAGTAAGAGATTCTCCAAGAAAGAACAAGCTACTACAAGGTACCACATGCTGAATTTTATTCAGGCTAAGATTGAAGTTTTATGTCCACTTGCCAGGGAATTCATTAAATTCATCCATGGAGTTGTACTGTACATTCCTCAAAATTTTGCCTAATTGAAATCAGTGGGTCAAATTAGTTATGATTAAAGTCCCGTTAATTTCAAAGACAGCTAAGTGCAGAGAACCTATTCTGAATTCAGCTTACTGAGTTTGACGAACGTGATCAGTAAAAGTAGACTGTGAAAGGCTAGTCTCCCCAGCATGTCATATATGCAGAACTAAACAGATGGCAGTAAATATATAAATATGCCTTCTTGAAGTAGGGTATAGGGATGTACAGAATATTGGCAAATTTTCTCATCAGCGGGAAAGGGTGTTCCATCAAATAATCAGTTGCAGCAAGATTTTATTTATGTTACGGAACTTGTAAAAATGTTTTCCCACAAACCAGAACATTTTAATGCAAAACTCACAACATTTTCACAAATGTGAAATGTAAATGTCACCAAAGAAGTGCAAAAACTCTTATAATCTCTCCCAGTAGTGAAAAAACGCTTGATGTTTTTCATTCTTCTAGGCCGGAACAAAATAAGCACTGTACTTCTGCAAATTTTAGGCTCCTTCTGAACAGTCTGAAATCTATTTGAGTTCTATCTGGTGCCAAACACCTGTTAGGAATGTGTTCACTGTTAGGGATGCAGTGCCACTTCATTTACATGGAGATGCTTTATAGGTATCATAGCAAATAGCTACCTGAACCTGGGCCTGTTTGCACATCTAGAAGCACACACGGAAGAACACTGGCATGGAAATACCTGGGTAGGTTGCCTTCAGGAACAAAATTAAGGGGAAAGAGAAAGAAGGATCGCAAAAACTAGGTATGTCACACAGAGACGCTGTTGCTATGGACATGACATTTGGGATGCAAAGTACATAGAGAGAGAGAACAGATTGTTAGCGTTGGTGTACCATTCAGTTTATGGTCACATAAGTGGAGCTGCACATGTGGTGTCATTTTGTATGTTGGATGTACATTCTCAGCCTATGTATATTTCTTTCATTGGATATTCAACACGAGTTGCACAGCGTAATATCAATGCATGATTCCTCATGCAGAGATTTACACTATGTAAACTTAATATCAAATCTCAGCCATTGTTTCCGAAGGGGAATATTTGCTGAAGCCACAACTGCTAAGGACAACCTTGTCCTCAAAATATCTAAGCACCTTCAGTAATAACATTCACAGTCTTTAGGAACCTTCAGCAGCAGCGTTTGTATCAGGAATGAGTCAGGTCCCCTCCTTCCAGGCCGGGTGAAAACAGGTAGAAATCAGACAAGGATCTAGGTTAGAGCAGTGTCAGCCTTTGTAGCTGGAGCCATATCCTATCTACAAAATGGGAACAGTCCTTGTGAACTGACTCAGAAGCCTACTCAGAATTATCGTTGAATTCAAAGGGGCTTACTCTTGGTTAAATTGCAATGTAAAACATAAAATGACCCTGAGAGGGATTCTTTACACCCACCCCATTCCCTCTTCCTCCCCACTAACATCCCCTTCCCCATGCAGTTTAGGAAAGAAGACACTACCAAGCAGTAGAGGCTCTTGTTCTCTTTCTGTCTCTGTATGTACAAATGGTCACGTATCTCTCACAGAAAGAATCAGGAAAAGGTAAGCATGGTTACACATCAATAAAACCTGTGTTGTTCCAACTGTCATAACAAAGCAAAACAAAACAAAACAGAAAAGCAAAAAACAAAAAACAAATGAAAGCTTTTGTAGCTTGTTCCGTCATGAGCCTACTGGAAGCATTTGGAGCAAATCTCTCGGTTTTCTGCTTTTTAGTAAACCTCTGAGTCTTAAGTAGATTTGCTCTGTTGTCCAAATAGGTACAACCTCAACTTCTCTTAGCCTCCTTTCACGTGACTTGTTCACTTTGCTCTCATTTGTTGCTCACTGCTGATGGGCAGCTGGAAGGCTCCCGTCTTTCCTTCTCATGGCCCATTCACTTTATTTTTTTTAACTGGAGTTAGATTTCACACCCCTTCAACAAGAGGACAGCCCTTCAGCCATAAGTCTTTACAGTATGAAGTGAGACACATGGCCACTTTAAATTTGAATCATGAGCAACTATCAATTGGGGGGCTGAAACAGTTTTTGAAGAAAGAGATTTTGTAAAAGATGAGCTCATCATCAACACAGAACTCTTGACGTGCTTACGAGGCTGCAGAATCAGTGAGTTGGCCAACTTTCTCGCCTTGTATGGGTGAGGCCAACATGTATACAATTGAATTTGGGATAATTCTAGAGTCCTCTGCATGTGCCAGTTCAGTGCTGCAACTGGAAGGAGTCTAGTCATGTTGGAATGACTTAGGAGCCCCTTAAATTTGCTGTAATTCGTGGTGAGCTCATTTATTGTTTCCTTTCATAAAAAGCCTGTGTCATTTCTAAGCAATTATCAAAGCAGTGCAGAGCAGCAAGGTAAAACAACAGTGCCATAAAAATCCAGCAATAAAACCATAGGACATTAGGTGAGGTAGGGTGAGGGCAGTTGTATGCCGCTAGACAACCTGGCTTATCAGACCACTTGCCTTTGGTAATCTGGGTGTGAGTTTGTGGAGCCTTGTTTTCTGCTACTACATTTCTTGTTAAAGGTTGAGTCTATTGTTATATAATTTTATTCCTAAATCATTCATTATATTCAGGATATAAGAAACCTTCAAGTGTTTAAAAATGCTCTCTCTAGTCAAGCTGGAAGTTCACGAATGGATGAATTCTCAGCTTGTTTGGCTGGGTCTGGCTTCTTACTTGTCAACATTCACTGCAGTATTCCACAGATGAAAACGCAAGGCCAAGCAGCATTAGAGTGTGGTCAAGATGGTAAGAGTTATTAGTGAGGAAGAACACACAAGAGGCTGTAGCAGTTTGCTTTTGCCTGAGCCTACTGGGGAGGGCAAGATTTCAAGTCTTCTCCTTTCCCCCTGCTTCATTAATTGAATGAGGATTACTTTTGCACTTTGCACTCAATTTTCATCAGTTGAGGCAAGCTGAAGACAAAAAGAGGAAAGAGGAGGCGCAGGAAACTGGGACATTTTTGAGGCAGCTGAAAAAGTGGGATGGCAGAGGGTTAATTGGGACAGTTCCTGCTAGATTGGCACTGTTAGAGGTTATGTGGCAGTAGTTTATGGCTTTTAGAAGGGACAGCTACAGTCAAGTTCTTTTGATTGAAGTTAAATATTTAGATCACGCTGCTCACTGATTTGTGCGTGTGATTCCGAATGGAAAATTCTGGTCCCATTAGTGCCTCTCTGGGGCGTTGTGGGTGGGCTACCGAGCTGCTGATACAAAGCCAGGGCCAGAAGAATGCCTCTTCTGGGTCAGGGACAGATACTTAACGGCTTGTACAGACAGTTTGCAAATCTTTTTATAAATAGGGTTGGAAATATCTGGCCGGTGTTGCCTCATGCTGTAGAAAACAAAAGGCTTTTGAATGCTGTAGCACAACATGTGACAGAGCAAGAAGGTAACTAGCACCCCATTTCTAGTAGCTTGTTCAGACTTTTCTTCTGAACCAGCAGAATTTAGATAGAGAAAGCTTTCAGTGGCATAGGGAGGCTAAAGTGGAATTTGAATAGTTTTTGGGAATGGTTCTTTGTAAAATTATTATCTTCAGATAAACCTGAATAATTTTGAATCATGAATAAAATTATAAAAAAAATAATAAAAAATATTAATAAAATTTGTAAAAATAGCTATCTTTCTGTAAATTTGATATAGGCTGGCTCTGTCAGCCACATCGTTTCCTGCACTGGAAATAGTGCAGGAAATAGTCTCTGTGTTTCTCTTCCAAATCCCTGGCCATTTAGATATCCTTATAAGTGTCCTTATATATCTGTCAGTAGAACACTGCAATAGCTGTGGCAAATTTCTTCGTTGTAGTGATGCATCACAGTGTATCCAGCAGATACTTGGAGTTCATTTGCAGTATCATCATACTACCTCTCTCTCCTTCTTAATGTGGGATTAACCTCTGTGGAATCTTCAGCCCAGAACACTTGAGTCAAAATTTTGCATGATTCTGAGGTGCACAGTTTCTTCTCAGAAGAGTCCCAAGCTCTTCTGGAAACTGGTGAATCTCAGCATGCACATGATGATTTTTCATTCCCTAGGAAGACCATTATCCAATCTAGTGAAGATAATGGGGCATTTTCTCTTTTTGTCTCTTTTCTTTCCAACCTTACAGGAGCTAAGGATGGTGGACATAAGAATTTTCCAACTGTATCTTCACGACTGGGAGTTGAAAGTGGTTTAGAGTGAGAGGCAGTGATTGGCTCATAGCCATTCAGGGAGCTTCACTGGAGTGGGGATTGAACCCAGGTTTCTTTTTTGCTTCAATCCATGACAAAACTATGCTGGCAGCAGTGGGATTGTCAAGCTTTTTTGAGGTGTAATGGCTTGGAAACTTCCACTGTGGTGTTTTGTTTTAGACACAGTGATGTTCAACCATGTCTTGATGTCTTACTTGGGACTGTACATTGTACAGTGTACACACATTGGTCTCTGCTTCCATTAATATTTACAGTCTGCTGAAGAATGCATTGATTCAAGTGTTTATTAGTGGCAATGTAATTATAACAACCACAGCCAGCATGGTGTAGTAGCTTGAACTCTGGAGATTTGGGTTCAAATCCCTGCTGAGCAATGAAAACTCACTGGTTGACCTTGGGCAAGTCACACTATCTCAGCCTCTCAGGCAGGCAAAGGCAAATTCCCTCTGAACGAATCTTGCCACAAGAACCCTAGAGTACGTTGGCGTTAGAGTTGTCATAAGTCAGAAGCAACTTAGAGGCACACAACAGCAACAAATTACAGTATCAAAGCATTTGATTCTATTGCACATTATCTCTTCAAAGGATATAGTCACTTCTTGAATTAAAAATTAAATTAATCAAATTTAACTATTAAGACTCTTCAAGTTAATGTTTCTTAGCAGTGGTAACCTTGCTTCTCTGCTTTCTTTTGCAGGTATGAATGCAGCTGTCCGTGCTGTAGTGCGTATGGGGATTTATGTTGAAGCAAAAGTATATTTTATCTATGAGGTTGGTGTATACATTTGTTGCATATATGTTCCACTGCTGACTTTTAATACTATTTACTAGCACTTGCCCTCAGTAAAGTGTGAAATGTCAGGATAAGATGTGGGGATAAACCAGGAAATATTCCTGTTCTGTATCTGTCCTACAGCGTTATATGCTTGAATGAAATTAAAATGAAATTGAGATCAGCAAGATATGGCTGTAGAGGATGGACTGGACAGATTTTTTTCTTCTACCCTTCCCTGGTCTCAGTATCTCCTTCATCATTCTTCTCAAGAGGCAAAACAGTCCAGCCTGTTCTTCATTTTTCAGATCTCAGCCGACCTGCCCTATCAGGCTCTTTGGGAGAGGGGTTGCCTTGGGTTGAAGTGAAGCCCACAGCAAGTGGCAATCTTGTTTTTATCCCTAACTCACTGGACCCCTAATAATAATAAGGAACAGGTTGTCAGGGCATTTACTCAGCCTCATCCCAAAGTAATCACTGGAGTGAAGGGAGGCATATGATGATCAAGAAAATCAAAAATCTGGAAACCAAGCCTTATGAGGAATGGCTTAGCCTGGACGAGAGAAGGCTGAGAAGTGACATGATAGTCATATTTAAATATCTGAAAGTACACCATGTGGAAGGTAGAGAAATCTTGTTTTCTGTTGCTTCAGAGGTTAGAATTTGAACCAGTGGATTCAAAAAACAAGAAAAGAGATCCCACATAAACATTAGGAAGAACATCTTTATTGAAAGAGCTGTTTGACAGTGAGATGGATGGCTTTGTAAGGTGGGTGGTGAGTTTTCCTTCTTTGGAGGTTTTTAAACAGGTGGGCATCCTAAAGAGTGCTTTAGTTTTGAATTCCTGCATGGGAGAAGGTTGAACTAGATGGCCCTTGTGGTGCCTTCCAGCTCTGTGATTCTGTGGCATGCTTCAGCCAATCATCATCATCATGATTGTCTTTATTTATACCCTGCTTTATTCCTAGTAAGGACTCAAAGCAGCTTAAAATAATTAAAAAATAGTTAAAAATCATGGGATACAAAAGTTAAAACACAAATTAAACAATCAAATAAGAATTAAAGCAAAGTTAAAATACATGATTAAAACGCAAACATTCATAAACTCAGCACAGTTAACTATAGCCAGAACTTTTTATCACACAGGCTATAATCACATGTTGAATACCTACTGGAAAAAAACTGTCTTTGCTTGACTTCAGAAAGAAAGTAGGGAGTCTGACTGCTCTGAGAAGGGAGTTCCAGAGCCTGGGAGCAGCCACTGAGAAGACCCTCTCCTGTGTTCCCACCAAATGCACCTGTGAAGGTGGTAGAACAAAGAGAAGGGCCTCCCCAGCAGATCTCAAAGCCTGGGCTGGTTTGTAAGGTAAAATACAGTCCTTCCAATGGCTTATTCTGACTGTTTTTTATTCCGAAAGCCCTATACCCTTCTTGGATTCTCTTCTTCCCATACATGCCTTTGCTTGTTCTTCTGGAATTTTAATTTTGTACCTTTATTTGTTCTGGTGCATACCAATTAGGTCTTGAAAGAAAATTTAGTCGACGATAGAACCCCAAACAATATTCCTGGCTGATGCATTATGTTCTTACCATTTCTTTTCTTCCATTCCTCTTTGAAAGAGGAAAGAGAGATAGAAGGCACTCCTGCACGTAGTTTTCCCCCATAACTTTGCTAAATTATTTGATTTTGCAGAAAGAAATCCACCTCTGGCAGCACTGTTCTCCATGAATATCACTTCTGGGATCTGAAACCTAAATTGAATACCTATCAAAATCTGGGCATTTTATGATCTCATTGCATTGTTTTCAGTGTATTTTAAAACATCTCTGCCAAGTCCTGTATTTGGATGCAAATCTGATTACCCAGTCCACTGAAAACAGTGCTGAATTGTGACATCTGATCTTGGATTCATGCCCCATTTGCACCATGGCCTTTTTAAGTGTGAGGATATATTTCTGGTAATGAGGAAAGCTGAGGTTGTTTTTATTTTCTAAGCTAACAGAAACCATAGGAATATTATGGAATAGTATGTGTATATATAGCTGGCCCTCCACATTTGCTAGGGTTGGGGGCTCAGGACCCTCACAAAAGTGGAAAAATTGCAAACATCAAAATGTAAGTGTGTCTGTGGGAAGGGGGCTGAGGCATGCTGGGGCGAATGGGCCCCCAGAGTCCAAAGCAGGTCAGGAAAAGGGTGGGAGGTTGGCACAGGGCCCTATACTTCCTCTTTCTCTACCATCTCCTTCCTTGGTTGTGGTGGGGGATTGGGAGAGGGTTTGTAGTGCTGAGACACTGGGCTGCAAGATGTCATTAGCTGGCTAGGCAGCAGCTAGTGGTGGAGGAGGAGGAGGACTAGAAGTAGGTTTTTAAAGGGGTGTGTGGCCTGATTGGAGCCGCTGAGAGGGAAGGTTCCCATGGAAAGCAGTGCCTGAGAGGAGAAGCGGGGTTCAGGAAACTTGCAAATAAATCCATGAAAGTAAAATCTTTAAATGTGGAGGGCTGACTATATATATAACTCCCAACAAAACTTAAGAAACTCACTTTTTAGTCCTAATGCTTGGTTCTGCATACCCATGTCATTTTGTTTGTATACCGGATGGTATCTACAACCATTTTATTGGAAAAGATTTATCTGTTGTTAGGTCTGTATGAATGATGCCATAAACTCCTTCATGCAGAAAAGCAGGCTCAAGTGGAATGCATGTGTGAATGCATCAATGAAATGCATGTGTGAATTCTTCCAAAAATCCTCTTCAAAAGCCAACAAAGGTTCCTTTGTATTTGTGAATAAATCTTTCAGCTTTTGATCCTGGTGTATTTGAAAAGATGTAATTGTGATGCTGCAAAACACACCAGAAAGTGGCCTCCTACAGAACCAGATTTTAATCTGTCTGGTTTTTGTCCATTGCAAGCCTATGTCTGTCTGTTCTATCACTCATTAGTCAAAGAGCTGGAAAACACATGAATATGCAAACCAACACTGCACTGTACTCCACAGCCCTTTTGTTGTATTGCCACAGCAACTGAACTATTCATGTAGCATCTAATGCCAGCATTGGAAGCTTCTCTTCTGGTCAGAAATATGTTGTCATCCTTACTTGAAAGAAGCATGTATTAGAGAACTTTTCCTTATCTCTGTCAGAGTGCAGAGCTGCAAAATAATGTTGTGGATTTAGCCTTAAAATTACTCCTCCATACTCAGTAGTGTTTTACTATGGTTTTTGTTGACACCTCTTAAAAATAGTTACTTATTTTGAATTCAGCAAAGTTGGAAGGGCCAGGAACATTGGTTCTGCACTGGATCCTTGAAAGTGAGACATCAGTGAAGAGATCCATTTAGTCCTTGTTCTCCGGTTGACCAGCAACAGAAGGTTTGACAGAGGTTTGTTCTAGTCTCTCCAGCTGAGGTGCATGCTAAGAACAGGGACACTAAAGAAGCCTAGCTGAGATGCATATTAAAGAAAGGAATTCATTCACGTCTCTGTTACTGTTTATACTGGAAGGGGATGAGCGTTAAAAACCCTTTTGCCTGTTTTTCGGCTCACGTGGCAAATGCAAGTACTTTATAGAATGGGAAAGGTTCCTTGGTACCAGACAGATAGACTGCTGGGGGAAAAAAAAGAGAAATCATTATCCATTTCAATTCTGGAGTAAAATTTTAGTGAGATTCTAGATCAAATATGCAGTTTTCTATTTGTAACCTGCCCCCTGTTTGGTCTTGGATCCCCACGCTTTTTTTTTATATATATATCCTTTTGAAGATGTACTCAGTATCTTTATAGCAGAAACTATTGACGTTTATCTTTAATATCTATTTTGCAGTGTTTTTAAGAATGTTTATATTTCTGTAACAGAAGAGCTTGGAAGAAACATGTTAAAAAATAACCAACCCTGTAGAGGTTTAAAAGTTTTTAAGGAGAATGAGGTTAGTGTTAGGAGTTTGTTTTCCATAATGAATAACATTTGTTACTTCAAAATATTAGTTTAGGGTTCAATTGGAGACTTCTTTTTTGTATATGTATTTTAAAGCTTTTTTAGAGAAGTATAGTATAGAGTGTTATAGTATTTATCATTTTTACACAAAATTACATGAACTGCAACAGACATTTCTAACAGACATAAAATAAAGTTAATACAATCAATGAAATAAAATACTAAAGCAACAAAATAAAAAAAAGAACATTAAAAACTGACTGACTAGAACTAACTAAACTAAATAATTAAACTCTAAAATATTAACACATAGTGGACTCTGACACATCCCACCAAACTGTAATGAGAAAAGGAAAATGAAAAGGAGACAATATAGTATTATTCTATCATTACAGATCTAGCTGAGAAAACTACTAATAACTATACCCAGAAATTATTGCGTCATTTGGATTTTTATTGCTCACAAAGTCCATAAATGGTTTCCAGTCTTTTCAAGAAATCTTAAATTGGTTTGTCTTTTAAAGCACACATATTTTAAAGCAATTTTTATTTTAAAAGCCAATTAAAAATGAATGAATAATGATCAATACTTTACTTTTTATGTATAGGGTTTGTCCACTAGCTTCCCCAATAATATTTTTGATGGTCCATATTATGGTTTTCTGACGTTGTGAAAAGTGCAGTGGCTTGGTAGTGGGAACCTCAGATTCGATCCTTGACATTTCCAAGTATGCCTAGGAAAGACCTATATCGCATTTGAGCCCCTGGAGAGCTGATGGTCAGATTTTTCCAATCTGATGCCAGATGTGGCCATTCTGGTTGGAGATTATGAGAATTCCGTTCAGCATCCCTGGAGTATACTAGGTTGTCTGGTGTAGGCAATGTATTGTCTGAGCTAGATGGAACAAAGGTTTGTTTCAGTGTAAGACAGTTTCATACGTTTGTATCAGTAACGGTCCCCGTGGGTATTATGGAATTGTTATTTAGGTCTTGGTTTTCTTTTCTTTCGCTTTTTAAAATTAAGGTCTTCTAGCCACCTCTTAGTAATGTGTTTTTTATAAAAATAAAGAAAGCTGGGGATCTGGGCCAGAAACCGACACCAGGTGACACAGCTAAAGTCCAGGTTAAATTTGGCCAACGAAGTAATATGGCAACCATACTTACAAGGCTATGAACCTCAACAACTAATATCTGGAAACTGCAGACAGTGCATTGGAGAGCACATCCACATGCATTCAGAATGTATCTACTCATAATCAGAAATTTTACTTCTAGTGATTTTGGGAAGGGAATTGAAACAGAGATAATTGCAGACCTTTTGGAAACATGCAGAAAACATGAATGTTAAAATTAGATTCTCCAGGTCAAAATTGGCTCTCATCCATATATCAAGACAGAACAGTAATGTGACAAATAGTGACATGGCGACAAAAGAAGTGAAGAATTTTTAATGAATGGGGACCAGATAATCAGAACTATCACTGTAAATGGATAATGGGAGCATACAATATTGGGCACATAACCTTGTTCCTTTATATTCATTAACTGAGAGAAGACTATAGCCAGCATGTCTTTATACTACATGTCCTTGATACAAAGAGGTGTCTGTTGAAGGTACCAGGATGTAATCAAGCAAATCTAGTGCCGTGGCACGTAGACCGGGAAATAGCAAAGCACAGATCAAAAGGACAAACACTTTCCTGTTCCACATCAGAAATCATCTTGAGTATAGTGGCTTCTGTTAATGTTGGCATGATAGTGATTGACCTCTGTGGAATGTTACTATATCATGGCTGCACCTGATATTGAGACTTCCGGATATTTTTCTGGGGTTTTGTGGCCTCACGGCTTAACTGTATTTTGTAGGTTGGTCATCTGTAATATTCTTTTGATTATTTAACAAGTCAGTACAAGTATTCTTGTTACCTTTGATTTAAAAGAAATGAATTATAGTACTCTACAAATTTAGCTATAATGGTAGTTAACTATTTTTGGGGCCTTGAATCTATAACCTATAACAAATTACATTTAAGAGTATTTTCCCAAGCTCTGGATTTGTATCATTTGAGTTGGAAGTTCATTTTAGCTATCTAGCAAGGGGATTTGTAGCAAATTTCAAGGCCTCATAACAAGCAAGACTGAATTATTTTGGTCAAACAACAACTAAAAAGAAGTATTGTTGAGAAAAATTACTAATGATAATTTTGCATCCCTTCAGAGGAAAGGATGTTGCACAATTTAGAGATCTGCAAGATAACTTTTTACCTATATTAGTCCCAGCATTATGTGTAAAAGGCAATTTGTGAATAAAGCAGAGAAGATATTTGGATGACAAAAGAGGCCTAAATACCCTAAAGGTACCAGATCCTATCTGATCTTGGAAGCTAAGCAGGATCAGCACTGGTTGGTGCTTGGATGGGGGACTGCTAACAAATACCAAATGCAGTGGAACTGGCAAAGCCGCCTCTGAATATTCATTGCCTAAGAAAATCCTGTGAAATTCACAGGGTCTCTGTGTTGATGGCACATATGCACGTATCCAGATAACACACCTGTATCCAGTAGAATATTTATGCTTTTTTTCTCCCCAGATAATAGCAATAGCATGTGTATTTCTATACTGCTTAGCAACTAAGTGCTCTCTAAGCGGTTTACAATATGTTTAGCTAATTGCCCCAAACAAGCTGGGTACTAATTTTACTAACTGCGAAAGGATGGAAGGCTGAGTCATCCTGGAGCCTGGCAAACTCACAAACTTGTGGCTGCAGTACCGGCGTTTAACCACTGCGCCACCAGGACTCAATTTGGGGAATTGTTTAAGAGGGAATGTTATTTCTTTGTGTGTGTGTGTGCGTGTGCGTGTGTGTGTTAAAGTATTTGCATCAGTGATGTTGTCACTGGATTTAATGCAACTTAGTATGAAAGAAAACCAAAAGCAATGGAAGCAGGTTGTAAAGATGCTAATGATAACTGGTGTATTGTATGTTGTGAAGAAGCTCCCATCCCCGGAAATATTTAAAGATAAACAAAGTAGATCAGTCATCATCCTTTTATTGCTGCGGAAGGGCTCAGGCTAAGAGTAGCTTGCTTCTTGCGATCCAGAGATATGTGTGGGGGTTGGTCTGCTTATTTTGTAGTCGTGAGATCTGAATTGGGGATGTAACTTGGCCAATACGCTGTACCACCTCCTTCCTTCTGCAAGCTTTTATTTAAAATGGCCTTTTGTGAGAGGTACTTCTCCAGCATTTGAAACAGGAAAGAGATGCTGGAATCATTATTTTTCTTCCCAAACTGTTCTTGGAGGAGGCCTTTTTGACTTAATTTGAGGGTTGCTTAAGGGTTTTATTTTGTAACAAATGTCCACTCAAAAATCCAGTGGAGCTAAGTGGTCCTTAGCAACAAAGAGAAGACACTGCAGACTCATGAAAAAGATAACAGTAATTAGTGCTGCGTTCAGTATAGCCAACTGACTGGAACTACCCTGGAGAAAAATGCAGTAATTTCCTCCAGGTACTATGGCCAGTGCTAGAGGAAATTTATCATTCTAGACCTACAGTATGCCAGGTCGCCAAATCTGAGTATGTTATATTGCATATTGTGTATATTTGTGTAATACGCAGAGTAAGTGCGATGGACATCTTTGCGTTATGCATATTAATCACATTGACCACTGCATTGTTTTTCTAACCTTTGCGTTTCAGCCTGATCTGAGAGCCAGTTTAGTGTAATAGCTAGAGTGCTAGGTTTGTAATGGAGCAAGTTCAAATCCTTGCTCACTTACAGAACTTACAAGGTGGCTTTGGAATTCTCAGCCAAATCTACCCTCAGGCAAAACTTCCTTGCAGTGTGTTTTGTTGAGATAAATAGGGAAAGGTGGTCCATGTTAAGTGGCTGTGCTCGTTTGTGAATGGAATGCAAAATAATAATAATTTGTCACACATAGAACTTTCTAGTGGTATTATTTCATTTTTTAATTTTTTTTTCTGGCAAACATGTACATAGTTTGATATGAAAAGCTTACATATGTATGACAACACCACAGAAAGCCCTACAGGTGACACACTGTCATACTGATTGGTTATGATTTCTAATTTGCTCTGGGTCTCAGATTAATTATCAAAGCCTTTACTGATGGTTACCCATATGTGCAACTGGCAACCATCTCCCCTAGTTACTCTTGGTAAGTGAGCAGCCATTATTACTGTGCTCTGTATCCTCCTCTGTTGAAAGGCCAAGGCTGAAAGTTCCATTCAATTATTTCTCTGTTTTGAAGTGTTCCAAAAATGATCAAGTTACCACTCTTTCTCTATTCATTTTGTTAGTACTGTTCTCTTCTTCCCAGGTGTTAAATACAAATATTAAACCATTTCTTTAATGCACGATAAAATATTGAGCTAAAGGGATCTGAAACCAGATTTCATGGTCTAGGTTTGTTCGATATGTATTTATATGTATAATGTAAAAATGCCTATAATTATGTGTCAGTTGTATTTTATCGTAACTTTAGCACAAATATTACCCTAAAGACCAGTCTTGCTTGATTCTAAGTTCTCCAAAATGTTTTTCTGTCGTGACAGGGCTACCAAGGCATGGTGGATGGAGGCGAGAACATAGTTGAAGTTACCTGGGAAAGCGTTTCAAGCATCTTACAAGTGGTAGGTACTGAATTAAGAATAATGTGTTTGTGAGTGTTTAAGTAATTATTCTTTTTAAATCATCCTCCCAGGCTGAAGGTTAAGTTCGTTACAATTAAGCAATATACTTGGCACTACATGAGCTTTATGCCAAATTTCTAAGCCTTGCTTTTTGAAAATAAGTCCAAAATATGCATATTTAGGATTGTTGCCTTCTGTCACCTCACAGAATTTCCAGTGTACCTATGGCTTGCAGGATTACCTTGTTATTTTTTATTTCCGTGTGAATACTGGGGAGAGAAGCACAGCACCTGCAGTGCACGCAAGGAGGTTGGTTAAGCTTTAGGGCTTCATCTCTTTCCCTCTGTCTCACTTGCTTTTTATTTTCCTGCCCTAGTATGAATCATTTTTGAAAAATATTGGCTGCTTGTTAATAATTCCATATTGCTTTGAGCTGTGCTCCTGTTGCAGAGAAATTTCCACACCTCTCTTTTGCTTTCATTGGCTGTTCCCAGCCTGCTGTGACTCGCATCACGTAGGGCATTGCAGTGCCAAGAAATGCCTTTCAACAAGAAGAGTGCCAGTGCCCTGGTAAATTGGGCTTGTTCTAAGGGCATATTTAGGGCACAGCTTTGATTTTCTTTTCCTCAGAAATGAGCCTTTAGTACTGTGTGGCCAACAGCTGGCATATTTTCAGCAGAGGAAATACCATAACAGGTTTTTCTTAAACTGACACACGTTTCTGGTACGCTGATTTCGTTGTGGCTTTTTCATCTCCTTCTGTTTATGTAAAGAGCGGAATTTCTGAAGGTGTAGGGAAGGGAATAACAAGTGGACAGAAAATAAATGAATAAGGAAACTTTGATGCAGTAATGTTGCAAGGGGGAGCCAAATTAGGGAATTCCACTCTTGAGAGAAGCGCTACTACGTCCTATAAAGTAGCAAGTGTACTGCTTATCGAGGAGCTTGCCTTTCATGTTGTTCACTCTTCAGTAGCAATTGCTTCATTATCAGGCCAGTTATCTTTAAGTTAAGTTTATATATAACTGACTGCTGACACTAATTTTAGTCACCAGTGGCAAGCACATGACAGTAAACATTGTACACTGTATGTAAATCAAGTTAATGGGATTAAAGTCTCTTACGTATAAATCATTTGATTTTTTATTTCTTCAACCACTTCCTTGTTGTAGGCGTTTTTTTTCCTACAGCTGTATCATGCAGTTTTTGTCACGGCTCAAAGTAGCATGCATGGGTCTACCCTTTTTCGTACTCACAGCAGTCATGTGCACTTAAAAGAATGAAGTGAGGAGGGAGAGAGGCTCATAGAGATCTATGAGGATTTGAACCTAGTTCTTCCTAATCCATATCCCAATATCTTTTTCCTGCTGTCTTGCTCACTCTCTGTTAGCCTTATTTTGGTTATCCTATCAAGGCTAAATACCCTAAAGGCACTGAATCCCGTCTGATATTGGAAGCTGAGCAGGGTCAGCCCTGATTAGTACTTGGATGGGAGACCACAAAGGAATCTCAGGTGCTATGGACTATGGCCATTTCCTCACTACACTGTTATAGTGCTGTTATTCCACTTACTACATCTATGGAATCTTGGAGTTTGCAGATTAGGGGAGGGCATTTAGAATTTTCAGTCAGAGAGCTCTTTGGGCTCAGTAAACTACAAAGCCCAGAATTCCACAGGATGCTGAAAGTGGAATAATAGCGCTGTAACAGTGTAGTGTGAAAATGGCCTCTATTTCAGAGGAAGGAACTGGGAAAACCACCTCTGCCTAAGAAAAACCTGTGAAAACCATGGGGTCACCATAAATCAACAGGCCACTTGAAGGCGCATACGTATTAAAGCAACCAGGCCATGATTCTGGCAAGTATTGTCCTGTATCCTGTGCTTCTTCTGGTCAAGAAGTTGACTTTCTGTGTGATCACTGGCCTGGATTAGGGCGTTATCATTGTATACCTGTTGTCATTAACTTTGTCACTAGTATAATAGGAATACTGTACACTAAACTGAAGGGTATATATGATAGTCATAAGCATATTGGCCTCATACATACAGCTGAAGTGTATGTCTCCCTTCTTTCTTTTCCTAAAAAGTGCTGACAGTTGACAACAGGTACAGGCAACATAAAAGCTACAGATCATGACCAGCTTTCTTGTTTTTCTGCAGCTTCTGTAGCCACTTGCTGTTGCCATTGTGTGGTGAATCACATGTGAGCCAGTTGTTCTTTAGGTGAAAGGAGTAATAAAGATTGTCCATGTAGTAAAGGTTGCCCTTGTAAAACTTGTTAAGCTTAATATTGTATGCTGGTGGCTCAGAGCCACTGAAGTAAAATCTGAAGAATGAGCTTCTTGACGCTAATTCTTTTCATCTCTTCTGCAGGGAGGGACAGTTATTGGCAGTGCACGTTGCAAAGCTTTTCGGACCCGAGAGGGTCGTTTGAAGGCAGCTTGCAACTTGGTCAAGTGTGGAATCACTAACCTTTGTGTGATTGGGGGAGATGGCAGCTTAACAGGTGCTAATCTCTTTCGTGAGGAGTGGAGTGGACTATTAGAGGAGTTGGCAAAGCAGGGTAAGTTATCTTGTCCTTGTTAAGATGGTGAACATAGTGCTGTCATACTAGAAAATAATCTCCTGTTACTAGAATGCCTATTTTCAAGCTGTTAACTGATTTAGTCAAGAAATGTATGTTATTCACTCAAATAAACATACCAGTGGATCAAACAGTTCAGAGTTCAGTTTCAAATGCTGACAAAAAGAAAGGAGGACATTCGGAAACAAGGAGTGGGTTGTGGTACTGTTTTCCCTTACATCTCTTAAATTTGTGTTGATTGTTTTGGCAGATGCGCAGAAGGCAGCTCCAACCATCACAACCTTAAGGAAACCCTAGTAACCTTTCACTGTTTGCTTAGAGCTTTGCATGCTTGTTGTGTAGGCAGCTGAGGCACATGATGAGAAAGAGACAGCTTAAAGTCCTCCCTTATGGGATGAGGAAACAACCTATCAAGAAAGTTTTCTCCCCATTTCTTCCTCTTCCACTGTGCCCAGAGTGTTGTTCCAAACCCCTTGAGTCATTGCTGCTGCAGTGAGAGGTGGCAGCATGTTGAAGTTGCTCATTGCATCTCTCTCTCTCTCTCTCATTCTCTGTGTGTGTGTACACACATGCACGTGTGTTGTGCAAGGCCTAAATCCAGTAATCCAGTTCCTAGTCCAAATATGTAGACTCCTTGAAGCAACTGTTGAATGGTAAATCAGCATATGCGTGAAAGGGGCTAGCAATTGAGTTTAGGTCTATGTATGAAATTGTCTTATAACCAGGAGTGAGTATGCTAATGTTTCTGCCTCATATACCAGTGTAGAAACATTCAGTCATATGATCCCTCTTCCTGCTGAAGTCTAACTTTGTACAGTTCAAAATGTTTCCTTCTCAGTCTGAATGTCCTAGACCCGAATGGAAGAATGTTAAGAGTTACTTTGATTTAAAATCAGTGATTCATTGAGGAGTTGAACATTTCAGCTTAGACAATGCAGAAGGAAGTGTTACTCTTTGTGTGGGAAGGAAGTGAAAGCGTAGCATGTGTGTGTCCTGAGCAGCAGCAAAGAGAAAGAATACCACTATCAGCTATAGGAGCTATATACATTCTCCTCAGTAAGAATTACCCCAACGTTCCTCAGCTGATGCATGAGATGTCTAACTTGTAGAGTGGATGCATCTTGATTTTGCCCAGTGTAGACTGAATTGTAAATTCTAAGTGCCAAATTTCTGTTGTCACCCCCTTGTTAATCCCATGGCAAAATTCTGTCTTAATCCCATTTGTGGAATTGGTCAAAGGTGATCAAGTTGCTAATACTGTTGTGCTTTCTTACATCACTGTTCAGAGGTGAAAACGATGCCTTGGATTTACATGTTGGAGAGCTTTCAGAAACAGACACACAGATATCCATTGCTGCTGTGCTTTTTGACATCACATCTTAGAAACCAATCATGCTTTAGAAAGAATTTGTCATTGTTGAGTCTCTTCCTGATAACTGTAAAATTGTGTGACATGGTTAGAATATGGCATCAATAGCAGAGCAGGAATGAGAGCACATCTAGTTTTCAGAAGAAATGACTGACTTGGTTTTCTGGAAAGTATCACCTTCTGTCACAGAAAATAAGTGATTAGAAAACTAATTGCATACTTTATAAACCTTGGCATTACTCAAGTTTTACAATGTAGTGACAGAAATGTTGGTGTTTAAAGTGTGCGTTTGGTGTCAGCTTACGCATGCAATTTGTCACTTACCTCTTTGCAGAAGATGTGCATCTGTTGGCTCAGACAGTCATCTTGTAGGCAAACTGTGCAAATCCTCTCATGTGCCGTATCATAGAATTATAAAAATATAACATAGGAACATAAGAAGGATCTTGCCAGATCAAACTAAGATTCTGTCTAGTCCTGTATTTCTTTCCTACAGTGCACAGGCTTGAGCATGGGCATAAGTACAATAGAACCTTCCTACGTATGTTCTTCAACAGCAGATTTTCAAAGACAGCATGTTTCTGTTTGTAGAGACAGAGTATAAACCATCACAACTAGTACATGTGGATAGCTTTTTTATTCCATGGGTTTGTCTAAGCCCTTTTAAAACCCTCTGAATTGGTGGCCACCATAACATCATAAGAAAGCAAATTATCTAGCCTGACTGTTCAGTGTGTGAAGAAGTGTTTTCTTTTGTCTGTCTCGAATCTCTCATCATTCAGTATCTTTGGATAACCTCATGTCTCACCTTGTCCTTGCCCTTGAGAGCCAATGCTGATGGTCACTATCATGTGATTTCCATGGCTTGGCAAACATACACAACGCTGGTAGCTGTGTTCACAACACTCTGTCATTTTTGGTGTCAGACTCTAAAGATGCAAGTGTGACTGGTAGCTGTCAATGACTAGCAGATCAGAGCAAGAGAGGAAATATGCTATCATACCTCTTCATTGCAGTAATACAATTCAGTTCTTCAGTGGCTATATTCTCAATACTTGCTGTTCCCCTTGCTTACACCCTGTATCTCCAATTGCCTCTCTGATAATTCTTCTTGGATGCTTCAGTGTCATCTTAAAGTCAGTATGTCCAAGACTGAGTTACTCTTTCTTCCTGAATGCTTCTCTGCCTATACACTTCATTTAGCTGTTGTCAGTGATACCATACACCTTCTTAAACAGCCTGACTACTTTGACTCTCGATTTCCTTTGTTCCCCAGAGTTTTGTTGCTTCTATCTCTACAGCTCTTCCAAAGTGTGGTCTTTCCTTAGGGAAGCTTTGCTCCATGCCCCAATCATATCACATGCTCTGATGCGTGACACAAACAGTCGGGAATCAAAACTTTCCCAAGGAATCACTGCAGATCTGTGATAGTAACCTCATTTCTCTTTATTAACTTTGTTTGGGGATCCAGAGGCCATCGGCTGGACTATCCTATGCTGCTAAGCTTAATTGATCTACTTTGACATTAAGGTTTTTTTGGGGGGATGAGCAGTCTGTAGAGATTTGTCTTGTCTGCATCCTTTTTGCCAATGCGCATAACATTGTCTGATAGTTTTGAGCATGTGAAGCTACCTGTTGCCAAGTCAACTGTTTAGACTGTTGAGAGCAGTTCTCCCAGGTCCTGGAAGAACCAGCATACTTACCTTGAAATGCCAAACATATGTCCTCAACCAACAAATGATGGGTCTTGTTCCTTGTTTGTATAGAGTAACTCTAAAAGCAAAACAATTGATTTGCATATCTGAATAATTTCAACCTGCCATTCTCTCTCTCCTAATTACTGTACCTGTAAGCAAAAGTAGTTACCATTCAGTGCAGAAGATACATGTGGTTTTGCATATCTTTTGCTTTTTTCAACTAAACTGTAAACTTAGCTCTTGCAGCCACAAAAGCTGTAAGTAAAGTCACTTCTGCAACTACTTACTTTTATACGAGAGTGGATGAGTTTGTTTGTCAGACACTTCTGGATATATATTTTGTTTTGCTTTCTTTTCAGGGGAGATTGATGAAGAGGCTATTAAGAAGTATGCTTACCTCAATATTGTGGGAATGGTTGGCTCCATTGACAATGACTTCTGTGGCACCGATATGACTATTGGCACTGACTCAGCCTTGCACAGAATCATTGAAGTTGTGGATGCCATCATGACTACTGCTCAAAGGTAATTTGGCACAGGGCTATTTCTTCTTGGTGCGCTCTGCTTAGTGTTGCATCTAAACTTGCCTAAAGGAATGCTCCTGCAGTTCAGTCATATTAGTGTTGTACCAAGGAAGTTATACCAAAGAGGAGTTGGTATAACTATGAAGGTCATGGAAGCTCAGTGCAACTTTCTTGAAGGTAGTGGTGCAGAGTGCAGGCCACATATCCCCCCAGATCCCACTTTTGTAGCCCTTGAATTCCCCATAGGCTCCCACAGTTTTGCCCCCAAATCGCACAAGCAGCCCACCAATAGCATTAAAATGTATGAAAATACCCCTGCCTGCGTACACACTTCAGAACTCTGCACTGTCCCTAGATACCACTGTTCCTTTTCAGTCCTTCTCAAAATGATAACAGGCAACATTTTGAGATGGACTGCAGAGGAAAATAGAGGTGTTCGGACTTGCTGTGGGGAGAGGATGCAGTGTGCATATGGGTCTGGGCAGGGGGAATTGGTCCCTAGCTCCTCACAGTTGCCGACCACTGACTTAACAGTACTTCTTGTCACAGGGTGACTTATTTCTGTGTTGCATTGACCATCTTGCTAAGAAAATCCTGTGATAGGTTCATCATAGGATCACCATAAGTCAGAAACAACTTAAACACACATCTCAGCTAGCTTGAAGCTGGGACTCTAATGTAGTTTGTTACAATGCTTTGTTGTGTTGTGTACTGTCAAGTCGTTTCGGACTTATAGCAACCCCAAGGTGAACCTATCACAAGGATTCATGGCAGGATTTGTTCAAAAGAGGCTTGCTCTTGTCTTCCTCTGAGGCTGAGAGAGTGTGAATTACCCAAGTGTCCAGTTCTGGGCACCCCAATTCAAGAAGGACATGGTCAAGCTGGAGCAGCTCCAGAGGAGGGTGACCAAAATGGTGAAGGGCCTGGAAGCCAAGCCCTATGAGGACAGACTTAGAGAGCTGGGTATGTTCAGTCTGCAGAAGAGAAGGTTAAGAGGGGACATGATAGCTATGTTTAAATATTTGAAGGGATGCCATGTAGAGGAGGGAGTGGGCTTGTTTTCTGCCGCTCCAGAGACCAGGACAAGGAGCAATGGATTCAAGCTGCAGGAAAGGAGATTCCACCTGAACCTCAGGAAGAACTTCCTGACAGTCGGGGCTGTCCGGCAGTGGAATATGCTGCCTCGGAGTGTAGTGGAGTCTCCTTCCTTGGAGGTTTTTAAGCAGAGGCTGGATGGCCATCTGTCGGGAGTGCTTTGAGGGTGTTCCTGCATGGTAGGGGGTTGGACTCGATGGCCCGTGTGGTCTCTTCCAACTCTACATTTCTATGATGCTATGATTCTATGGCCGAGCGGAGATTAAAACCTTGGTTTCCAAAGTCATAGTCCAATGCTCAAAACAGTACACTGTGCTGTCTCTTTATTACTGTGTCTAACCTGAACATAATGCCAAAACCATAATTTTTTAAAACATTTTAAAAAATTAAAAATTATTTAAAAAATTTAATTTTTTTAAAAAAAAATATTAAAAGAAGGCATAATGAGAATTATTTGAAAAAGAAAAAAAATACTGAGTTAAAAAATATGAGTAAAACTCTTACTTTTACAAATATATTTTTCCTGTCATGTTTCAAGATGTATTTTTATTGACAGTTTTTTCACTTGTTTTTGATGTTTCCTAAACAGTTGTGTGAGAATACTTCACTTCATTCAGGAAAATAATAATAGTTGTAGCAGTAACAACAACAACAACAATACTTAATGAAACCAGATTCAAACTGTAGTTTAGAATCTCTAAGTTTTGTGTTTTTGAATTTCAACCAAAGTGGGTCTTTGTCTGCTTAAATGCCACTGAAATCAATGAGATGTGGATAACAGCTTCTTTGGAGATTTGTAGCCTTTGGCACTGTGTAGACAGATAGAAATAGAGCTCCAGAAGGCAGTTTCTGGATTCTAGGAATAGCAGATGAACTCTGTCATCACTTTGACTGGTATTTGTCACTTTACCAGACGTGTGTAGTAGTATGGAAAAGACATGCAAATGTACAAAGGAGGTAAAAGGAAGTTGCTTTACATTGATCAGGTGCTTTATTGGTGACTGTTTCAGTGCTGCTTTTATTCTCTGAATTTTACCTCTACAAGTGAACATAAGAAAAAAACCTGAGATTTGTTTATGAAAGCATACTTAGCCTCAGCAAGGTTTGGTTGTTAAACTAGGGCTCTGGGAAACCAGGTTTCAAATCCCTGTTCAGCTGTGTAAACCCACTTCATGATCCTGGGCAAGTCTTATTCTCTCAGCCACAAAGGAAGGTAATGGCAACCCATCCCCCCAAATCTTGCCAAGAAATTGTAGGATAGGATCTCCATAAAATCAGAATTTACTTGAAGACACATAACAAGAACAAGCATTACTGAGATCAAGGACTGCTACTACTTGAAGAATGATCTCTCATCTCTCTTAAATAAGACAGCTTCATTAATTCTTGTTGTGTGTCTTCAAGTTGTTTCCGACTTACACCAACCCTAAGGCTAATGCATTGCAGGTTTTCTTGGCAAGTTTTTTTCAGAGAGAGTTTTCCTTTGCCTTGCTTTGGGGATTCAAACCCTATCTCCAGAACTGTAGTCCAAAGCTCAAACCTCTACATCACGCTGCCTCCTTAACTTTGTTAAAGCTTAGTGTAAGGTAATGGTTTGCAGTCCTAATATTGGAAGAGAGCACAAGGAACACTTTGCTTGTTCTGGTTATAATGACAAATAATAGTGTACTGCAAAGCAGAAGGTAGCTGGTGAAGCAGAGTTTACAGGAAGGAAGGGAACATAAAAGTATACAAATCATCTTTACAGTGCCATCCAATCATTTATTGTTATTTTTTACCCCCACCCCTGTGTCTCTTGTACATTTCAGTGATATTTTGTTGGTATCTTGTTGCTGTTGTGGTGGTATTAACCTTTCTTGTATTTTTTCTAAATAGCCATCAAAGGACATTTGTCCTGGAGGTGATGGGAAGACACTGTGGGTATGTATTATTTAGAGGCACTGTATTTTGTAAAATTTGTGGCAGTGTGTTGCTCATATGTTCATTTGGATTTTTTTGACTCTGTCTCAGGTACCTAGCTTTAGTTAGTGCCTTAGCCTGTGGGGCAGATTATGTCTTTATTCCTGAATATCCACCGGAGGAAGGATGGGAAGATCACATGTGTGTCAGGCTTTCTGAGGTAATCCTTTACTCTAATTTTAAGCTGTTTTCAGTTATTAAAGGGCAGTTTGTTAACAGTGTCTTTCAGGTCCACAAAAAAGGGGCAGGTACTCCATGGAACAGGACTAAAGCAGTGTGCAAGCACTTGGGGCCAATTTTGTGCATGCTGAGAAATTCTAGAAGAAAATGACAACTGAACAGGGCTCTACGGGGTGATTTCTGCTCATTCTCAAACATGTGTAGTTGTTGTAAGGGCTATAAACCTGTTAGGGTACTGAAAAAAAAATAGTCGTGCAAATTATTTCACTATTTGTGCAAGGGTTTATACAAGTCCTGTCCTTAGTGCAGCTAATTGTTCCACAAGCATGCATGCTCGTAATCCCCCCTCTCTTACTTTTGACTTAATAGATAGAGAGCTTATTGGAAGGTGTGCATCAAGTGAGCTTAAGGCTTTGGTGCACACTGTACTGACAATTGCACAGTGTGTGTGATCCATGGTAATTGCAGTGGCATTTATTTATGCTGTATATGGGCTCTTCAAATAGTTTGCAAAGCCTTCTAAGCACAGCCAGAGTCTGCTCTTCAGCTGTTTGCTTCTATTTCACTCCTCGTAGTAATAGCTGAGAGCCAGGGTGGTATAGTGGTGGTTCAAGTGTTGGATGACGACCCTGGAGACCAGGGTTCGATTCACTGCTCAGCTGTGGAAACCTCCTGGTGACACACTCTCAGCCCCAGAAAAACCCATGATAGGTTCACCTTAGGGTCAGCATAAGTCAAAAGTGACTCGAAGGCACATAACAACAACAAGAAGTGAGTCTATCTTGTGTTTCTTTTACTCTAGAACCGGGCTCGAAAGAAAAGGCTGAATATCATAATTGTAGCAGAAGGTGCCATTGATTGCCATAACAAACCAATTACTTCAGAACAAGTTAAGGATGTAAGTATTAAGGTGCCCATCATATTGTTAAAGCTCATGTATTCCCTTCTGTGAACATTGTTACTCCTTTGTGTTTGTCCTAGAATAGTTGTGTGGTCTCTGTAAGTAAGGCTGCAGTTTGTTTCCACCTTTTCAAAAATTTGTCATTAAAAAAAAAAAACAGAAAGAAGGAGATTCAGACTTTGGGAGGTGGTGAGAACTGTATTCCTTCAGGAGTAACCTACCAGAGGATCACAAGTCAGTAGCAAGCAGGGCTGAATCCAGCTTTGATAGGTCCAGAGCCGAAAGTAGGTGATACCAGCTCCTTTTCTATCTCTGCCATACCCTTCTCTGTCACCCTCTTGCTTCGTAACTAATGAGTTGCTAAGGAGGGGGACAAAATTTTCTTGCAGAGGCTGAAAGGGACTTGCAGAACAGTTTGATGCTCCTAGGAGAACAGGCCAAGGACCACGTGTGGCCAGAGGACTTCTCGTTGTCCTTTGCTTTAGAAGGTCCCTGATTATCTCTTGTTCCAAAAAATTCAATCCTTCAGTGGATAGCTGGATAAGCATGCTCTGGTATTGTTGTTGAAACTCCAGACTACTATTGTATCAGCCAGGGATACAAAATCATTCCTCTGTTCATCTGCCTCTGAACTGCCCAAAGCAATGCTTGAAAGCATTACATTTAATATTGACTACTAGGTTGCAGATAGCTTAAAAAGCCTGTCAGTCATGAGAGGGTCAAATGCCCAGAGGAACAGCTTTCCAAAGTTGTTCTGGTCTTTCTAATCTGTCTTTGTAATGGTTGCTTGGAAGCCTCTAGCCTCTAAAGCTGCCCTTCCTGGCCGTGATGACTCTGCAGAATTTGAATCAAGATGCAGGATGTAAGTGCTTAGGTACCAGTTTTCTTATTTTAATGCCCCAGCAACAATTGAATACCAGTTTTCCATAACTTTCTGGTCCTTGTCACTAGATGGTGTCAACTGCATTTTAAAACCTGATCATCTGTTGGGATGCAGAATGATTTTTTTTTTTTGGTACAGAATAGCTTCCAGGCTATAGAGTTGTATCTAGAAATAGAACAGCTCTTACCTCTAAATCTGAAAAAATGATCAACTCTGATGTTATTCATGAACTCAAAGTACGTGGTCTTTGTCTGTGTGTGCACCTATATATGAGAGGAACTTTTGATTAGAGATTTTTCAAGCCGTTCTGTGTAAAGCTTGCCTGAAACTAAGGCTAAGACTATAATAGCAGAAATTAATATTAGAAAGGAGATGAAAGTAGAGTATACTGTGTCAGTAATGCCTCTAGGAACTGTTGAAACTCAGTTGTGGGCAAGTGTGTGTGTGTGTGTGTGTGTGTGTGTGTGTGTATTCAGCAATATATACTTGATGCTCTCTGTGGAAACAGTCTTAATTTTGCTTATAAGCTGACAAAATGTTTCCACTACAGATGCTATAATGTCTTTAGCTCTAAATGACATTGTCACCCAGTTTCATTTTAAGCCAAGCCTACAGGTATGGCATCTAAATTGATTTCACATTATTGGCATTAGGTCTTGAAATGTTCTCATAGGATGTCAGAGGAAATTTCAACTGATGTTCCTTCCTTACTTTATTGTTCAGAGCCTGCTAGGAGGTTCGATGTGACAGATTTCTGGACTGGCAGTGTTCACCAATTTCAAGATGACTCATTCATTTGGCATAAGCATTCTGGAAATTCTTAAACAAGTTTATATTGATGGAAAAATTGGAATTTAGTTGTTAACCATTAATCAGCTGCAGAGACTATACTGCTCCTTTGTTATAAAGATTAGCTTGCAGCCAAAGAATACTGTTAAATTATCCTGTGTACGCATTTTTGCAAAAGACATAGAAAGTCCCTTGTGGTCAGTATAGCATCTAATTTAGCATTTTTGCAGCGGTTACAACAACCAACTAACATTAGGCATCCTACGCATGGACTTTTCTAGTGGTCTGCTCCTAAAACACTGGTTTCTTCCAGTTCACTGCTGATTATTGTAGGAATGCTAGTTTGCATTAGGGCTGTTATCCAGTTCCACTAACCAGATTTATCCAATAAATGAGAGAGGAGGAATCTTTTTCCTCCCCATTTTTTATAAGATGGAGGGAGTGAAGATCCAAATTGCCTGATGAGGGGCTTGTTTCATTTTTTTTAAAAAGAAAATATAGATACTGATAGTATAGCAAAATGGCCCCATCTCCACGTGTGTAGCCCATGTGGGTTCTATACCTGCAGTGTTTAGGAGATTCTGGAACTAGCCGATGAAATATTTTAACGCAAAGAAGTCCTCAGTGAGCACACACCCAAGAACATGGAATTTCAGATCATCTGTGCAGACAGTTTTAACTTTTGAGTAGCAACTTTCCAAGCAGTGCATCTAGCAAGATGCTGGTCTGTTAAGCCATGAAGAGATTCTTTTCCCCTCCACTGATCTCCAGATTTCTTTTTAAATTTTATTTAAAAAGTTGAAACAAAACAGTGGACCAGAGGGAAAAAGAGAGAATAAATACACAATGTGTTTTGCAGTGTTTATTCTCTCTTTGAATTCAAAAAGTTAGGGAACAAGTTAAGGATGTAAGTATTACGCTACCCATCATATTGTTAAAGGTCATGTATTCCCTTCTGTGAACATTGTGTTTTGCAGTATTTCAGAGGAAGGATTTGTCAAAACTACTTCTGAGTATTCCTTGCCTAAGAAAACCCTATGAAGTTCATGGAATCTCCTTAAGTTGACAGGCAGCTTGAAAATGAATACGTACACAATGATTAGAAATTTATAAACTTCACCCCATGGTAGTTAAGTCCTCTGCCTGGGATCCTGGTCAATACACTCAGAAGATTGTCTTTTACCTATATCTGTTCTTTTCCTGCACTCTTTGGGCCAAACCACACGTATTTTTAAGTGCATATTTTAAAGTGCATTCTTACAATTGGACATGCATTTGTTTTTCTAAAGAGGGTATCCCCCACCATCTTACTTTGTACCCCCATCTTGATTGGAACACCCACTGCTGCTTTTACTGAACAGTATATCAGGTTATAGGTCTACTATATAAAGATAGATAATGTTTCATATAATGTATAATTTGACTCTCAGTTCTTGCCTTCAGCATTCATCAGCTTTTGTTGGTCCACTACGTTTCCCTTTTTGGTTTTGGTTTTTTCCTTCTGGGAGACATCAAAAAGCACTATTAACTGAAACAATAAGGAAATTAGTGGGAAAAATCTTTTCTTTTTGCTGCCTTGTATGCATTTCTCAGTCTGTTGCTTTTCCCATGGTTGTTATAATGATATCCAAAGGAAAGTTCCGTTAGCCTATCCCAGCTTGTTATTTATCATCTGCGCTACAAAACTAGTTGTTTTAGCCACAAGGCTTGTCAGAACAAACTGTTACACTTAACTGTGGACTTCAGCCAGACAATGAATCAAAAATGCTATAAAAGGATAAAACTTATCAGCTATGACTGAGTTGAAAAATTGTTCCAGGATGAGTAAGTACATGAATAATGAGGAGGTCATAAACCTGTATTAGCATAATGTAATATTTTTCTTTATGTGTTTGCAAGGAAGGTGGAAATTCATACTCTGTCAGACCTGCAGTAACTATCCCCTGGTCCTAATTGTTAACCATTTATCTTAGCAACAGTTTCACACTTCTAAAAGTAATTTTAACTCACCTGATGTTGAGGCCAATTACAGATGGACTTCTCCTGTGTTTTCTCATTGCTCATCAGCTGAATTCCTAAATTGAGAGGCCCAGCAATTGAGAGTATATTAAAACCACTTTATATACTATGCGTTGTATACTTCTGTATATAGAAAATTTCGAGTGGTTGAAAGAACAGCACCCAAATTATTAACTAGGGCTGGCTTGGCAATGACAAGGAGTGGAGTGGGACTGGAATTTTGTCCTGTGTGTGGAATAATTCTTACACATTTATGTGCAGTGATACATATTTTTTCCTCTGCTTTTGTTAAGCACACTTTTGTTAGCATCAAATTGTCCAGCAATTAAATATCCATTATCTGAAGGTCTTGTTCTAATTGTTACAGGGAATACTCTTTGAAACTGAAGACAAATGATTATTTTTCAGAGTACTGGCAAGGATACAGTAAAACTTTCATTGCCAATTACGTATACATTTCTTTTCTCCTGCTATTTCCTTTGGTCTGTCCAATTTCTAAATAGTTCCACCTTTATTTCTTAAAAAACTTTTCCTTAGTCATTCCTTTGCTGTAAGAAACATAGAGATTGGTTTTGCCTGCCAAAGAATCAATTTATCGTAAGTTTTATGCCTTGTACATTCTTAAAGATTTAAGGATTACTAGTCATAGCTGAGACAAAATGATACAGTGATGTTTGTATAGCTTTTCTGTTCTCTGACTCAACTCTCTGGCTCTTTTTTTCAGCTTGTGGTGCAGCGGCTGGGGTACGACACTCGTGTCACTATTCTTGGTCATGTTCAAAGAGGAGGCACTCCTTCTGCTTTTGATAGGATTTTGGTGAGTAAAACCAGACCAATCAATTTCAGAAATCAGAAGATGACCACCTGTTTGGTGTTTTCAGTCTTCTTGGTGTTGTGTAGTCCTCATTCAATCCATTGAACAATTGCAGAGGTTTTGCCAGCTGTCTGTTACATGGTATAGTAGGAAAGAAAAGTTGGAGTAAGGCCTAGTTTTAAATTCTTATTCAGCCCTGAAAAGTCACTTGATACCAGTTTTTCTGTCTGCCTAACCATAGTTTTATGAGGAAAAAAATGAAATGCAACTGTTTATGCCACCTGACATGAAAAGAAAGAGATTCTATAAGACATAAAATTCAAAAAAGGAAGCCAGTCTGATAATTCTACTGCAGCAGTCCACCAAGATAGAGTTAGCACAGTGTGAAAAAAGCATAGGGTGATCCACCAGTGGCAGCTTTGAAGTCCAGCTTTCTCTCATCTGGTCCCCTGTGAATCCATAAGCAAGAGCTGGTGAAACTTTTCCTCTGTAAGAAATGTCCATTGTGGGGTACAGATGAGGCTAGTTGGAACCAGAGTGCAAAGTGGATATAGTTTGTAGCACAGCAGGGCTGCGTTGCTTTTTCTCTCAGAGCCATTTCTTGCACGTGCATATGTGCGAGCCGGCCTACACATGCACACGCACAAACATATTCTCAGAGGGCTGGTATGGAAGGAGAGAGTGGCCCCCAGTGTTCAAAGAGCTCAGTGATGCAAAAGGCCACAAGAAATTTTGTCCAGGTCTCCCTGTGCGCTTTTGTCCACTGGCATCTCTTTATCCTGCCCTGACTTCCCTAGTCAAAAGAGAGTATATGAATAGCGTTTTCTGAGTGGAATTTGCCAACAGGTCATTAGGGATAAATGTCCTATTCAAAGTCGCTACCCTTTGCTAGGTTTAGTCCTCTAGCACAACTGTTTCCAGATTAGTACCTAGTTCTTGTACATAAAGTACTCAGATAATAGAGAAATGCAGGCCGGATAGGTAAGTAAGTAGGCTGTTGATCAATTAGATGTATAATTTATGTGAGTTTTTAACTTGCTTCAGTTCTTCAGCAGAATTTAAAGAAATGTGGGCTTTTCTGGTGACAGTATTGTAATTTCTGTCGTCTTTGCAATATTTACAAAACAGATATTTAAAAGAGACATTTTGTGGATGCTGCTTGACACATATCCAAATAATCATTTTCTCTGTAAAACTTCCTTGTACATTTAAAACTTTATGCTTCTCTTCCAGGCAAGTCGCATGGGTGTGGAGGCAGTCCTTGCTCTTCTAGAAGGCACACCTGAAACCCCTGCTTGCGTGGTATCTCTGTCTGGGAACCAGGCTGTCCGCCTACCTTTAATGGAGTGTGTGCAGATGGTGAGCCGCTGAAAAGAAGTCATTGTATTAATCCATTAAGATTCTGTCTTCCTGGTGGCAGTCAATAGTCTGCTGTTAAATGGAGCACATGTAAAGATGTTAGCAGAATGGCTATACATGCTGGACACAATGAGCTCTAGTCATTCCTGCAGTAGCAGTAACTGGAATGAACAATTGCTACATGAAAAATAAGAGTAAACAGCCGGTGGATTTTTTTAAAAAAAATCTAGTTGCTTTTTAGTATTGTAGCAGTGTGCTCACTTGTGTGATTGCTCTGTCACTTTTTACAGATATCAAATATGTAAGCCACTAATATCATGAACAATTATCTAATGTTGTCCTTACTCTACCACAGGACTGATCTGCTTAAGAGAGGAATTGTATATACATATACTCAGATATAATTTCCACTGAACATGTGGTTTTTACTTCTTAATATATGTTCATGATTGCAATGCAAATCCCACTGAAATCTTTTGAATTCATACAATCTGTTTTACAACAGAAGGTATCATTGACTAGTGTATGACAATCTGTTCATATTTTTTTCCTTTTCAAAAGACTCAGGATGTACAGAAAGCCATGGATGAAGGAAGGTTCTCTGAGGCTGTGCAGCTCCGTGGGAGGTACTCCATTTTTCTTCATTCCTTCATTGACACAGATTACTGTCTTGGCTTTTCAGTAAATTGTCTTGAGGGATTATTTTTCATAATGAAGACATATTTAAAAAGAGAGATTTATTTTCATACAGTTTTTTTTCCCGAGGACTTGTGATAAAATGCTTGTGCGTTAACAGCAAGAACAATCACTCCGTAGCTATGAGATTGTTCTGAGGCCAGCTTTACATTAGAAAATGAATGAAGCACCAATATTAATCCCTGCTTCAAAGTGAATTTTTAAATTGGCACTTTTGGCAGCTTCTAGTGAAAGTTTCAGTTATGGAGCATATATCTTTGCATGATTACTAGAGGTGATTTTGTTGGGGGTTCCATACACACTAAGAGGAAAAAATGTGTTTCCTGAAAGATTTTCCTCAGAACTGTAGATTGTGGGAAATTCTTTGTCTTGTACATGAGACAGTAATAGCTTAACAGCGTGTCTGAAAGACCCTGAGATTGTGTTTCTTACTTTCTTCACTAGGAGAAATGTGAGCAAAACTTTGATCACACCCTCATTAGAATTTGGTAGGGATACCCAGGGCTGGATAGTCTTATACTGGAAAACCAGTCAGATCTGTAGACCAACAGTTGACATACTTGCCATAGAAAAATTACCAGCATGGTGGTAAATATTGTTTCTCCAACACAGTTCTAAATGTCTGAAGTTTATAAATTACAAAGTGGTACTGTAAGTTTGTAATACCACAATAAATTAATAAGCATCTGCAAGGAAAACAAAGACTTTTACAGTTATAAACCAAGGCTAAATACCATCCCTTTCTAGACCCAAGAATCAGTAAAAGACAAAACACAGAGATGTTTGTGTTTGAAATATTTATTTTATCTTATTTCAATCCTTTTCTCCATTGCTTTTCCTATAGCCAGAAATCTGCTTCTACGATAATGCAAGAATTTAAACAGTATTAAAATAGAAGTATCATGGCAGTCACAAAAAGCATGCCTGACAAATCACATTCAACATAGGTATATCCTTACAAAAAGACCAAAAATTAGAATTTCTGAATTCCATCAGGAAGTTATTCTGTGCATAGTTATGGTAGTAAACAGTAGAGGTTTACAAAATGTATCTTACTTTCCTCTTTTCCGGATGGCCATGCTAGCACCTTTCAATGAAAATTTGTTGTTTGGTTTTTTTTTATCTTAAGCATCTGTTCTTTAATATGACATTAAAAGTGCATGCAGTTGTTTTTCCATTTGGTCACAGCCAGAATGTACAATGCGCTGTGCAACAGGAAAATCAATATTGTTTTCTTCTACAGGAGTTTTCAGAACAACTTGAATACCTACAAGCTATTGTCTACCAAGAAGCCAGCTTCTGAACTTCCCAAGGTACACCTTAAGAGTTATCTATAATTTTTTTCGTTTTCCTTGTCTATTTCATTCCTCATTGCATTATTATTACTATGGCTGCTATTATCATCATCATCACCATCATCATCATCATCTATTTATTTATTTATATAGCACCATCACGGTACAGAGAGCTTTACAAGTAAAAGAATAACAAAACAGTTCTTTGCCCTCAGGCTTACAATCCAAATGAGACACAATACGTAAGGAAAAGGGGAGGAGATGAAGTCTAGTAGGTACTACCTCTTCTTCTGTCCTTCCAAGGCCAGGGCAGTGGCAGTTGGGATAAATGATCTTTCATCTGCTTCTGGCCATAGACATATTGAAGCTGTGCGTTGCCTCTTCTTCTCTCCCTCCAAGGCCAGGACAGTTGGGATGGAGGAAGGGCCTGTCATCTGCTTCAGAGCTTAGGCATGATGGAGCTGTGCCTGCTTCTTCTTCTCTCCCTCTGAGGCCAAGGCAACGGGATGGAGGGAGAGCCTTATTTTGCTGCATATTTTCTTGAGCCCAACATAAGAAAACAAATTATTTAGAAGTCGTAAAAACTGTCTCCTTGGAAACATCCCTTCCTAATTTTGATATAACTAACCATGAACCTGTATAGTGAGCTAAAGCTTAATAGAAAAAAGTGTAAATTTTGGAAACATACACACAAAACAAAACTTAGGCAGCAGATTTGCCATGCCTGTTATCTGTTTTTCATTATCAATACACCGTTAATGAAGGCTTTGGTCTGTGTGATTGAAAGTGATGTATGTGATATTCAAAGATGTGGCTGAATTAAAGATTTTATTTTAAAGCACATGAAAGCTGTGCCTACCTGCCTGTCTAGCAAAGTAAGGCACAAGTTCTAATTGTAAGTCATGCTTTCTTGGAGTGGCATATAACCGATTTTAGTACTTTTCAGCACACATATGTTAATATGATAGCCTGATTGTTCAGCTGATCAGCATTTTGAAACCAGATTTTGTTCAGTTATGGTGTGTGTTGAAAGAAATGGTTTTGTCTAATGGCTAGATGTGTAGGCGATGTCTGCAGCCACAGTGCTGCTTTTAAATCTTTCTGTTTTCTTCAACAGGACGATATCTCATATAGTGTATGTAAAAAAATAATGCTATTTGATCAGTTTTAGCAAACCCTTTTGCTTGCTAGGTTTGGAGAATATGCTGTTATTTTTTGCATGACATGGGAGACTTGCTATGTGTGCAATTTGCAACTGTGCACCCTTTTGCTTAAAGATGGTTGACAAATACACTCAGACCTGTTCCTCAGTTTTGCCACGGTCCTGGTTTAAATCCAACATGCCTCTGCAAAAGCTTTATCAGTGCGGATCAGTATTAGCAAGTAAATCTGAAGTTTAATTTTTTTTCCAGAAAGTACAAAGCATACAGTTTTATTGTAGCCTTAGCTGACAGTAAAAAGTCAAATCATGTAGTAGATGATGCACTAAGTTGTAATATTGTATGAAACAAGTTTATGTGTGTTCATTTTCAGTTCCAGTATTTTGTACAATTTAGCATAGGCATATAGGTCATCAGAAAATACCCTCTGCTGTGCAGCCTCCTTCTTTTGCCTCCGGTGACATACATGGGGCTTCCTTGTCAAACGGACGTACTATCAGAGTCTCTGGCATGGCTGCAGTTTTTGTGATACAAGAAAGTGGACTGAGCATGAGCAGATTGTGCTCATTCACTTTATTTCCTCTTTTCCAGGAGTCGTGACAGACAGTTCATGCATTAAAACAGCCTTTGAAATGTCTTTTAATTGCTGATTCACACCATAGAAGGCTGATAGGCTTATAACAATTCCAGCTATTCCCACAACAGGTGCAAGAATGGGGAAGTCATTTTACCAGTGGCTCTTGCAGAAAGTATTCTCCATCAGGGGGAGGGGGCTAAATAACCTAAAGGCACCAGATCCTGTCTGATCTTGGAAGCTAAACAGGATCAGCCGTGATTACTAGCTGGATGGAAGACCACCAATGAAAACCAGGTGCTTTAGGCTATATTTCAGAGGAGGGAACGGGCAAAGCCACATCTGAGTATTCCTTCACGAAGCCAGCATGGTGTAGTGATTAGAGTGTTACACTGTGACCTGGAGACTAGGGTTTGAATCGCTGCTCAGCCATGGAAACCCAACTGGTTGACCTTGGGCAAGTCACACTCTCTCAGCCTCAGAGGAAGGCCATGCCAAACCCCCTTCTGGGCAAATCTTGCTGAGAATGCCTCATGATTGGTCCACCTTGAAGTCCCCGTAAGTCAGAAATGACTTGAAGGCACACAACAACAAGAAAACCATATGAAATTCATAGGGTCACCATTAGTCAACAGACAACTCAAAGGTATGCGCGCACGCACACAGACACACACACACACTCTCCATGTGAAAGCTCATCGTGGAAGAGCCATGTGGAGGTCAGGAAGAGGTCTCAGGTGGTGTTGTGAGATAGGGGCCTGGAAGCATGAACTTTCTTACGACCCAAGTATTCTTGCGTGAGGTCTGACAATTGCTGATTTAGTCTTTTGGAGCTGGTCATTCAGTTAAAGATAAGCTAGTCTAAAGATAAGCTAGTCTTCTGAAAGACACAGGATGATGTTCCGGCATAGCCATAAAATAACAGAACACGTGGGGTTGAAGAGGGTGAGATGAAAAGAGCACGGAAATCATTCAACAGCCATAGCCTATTCTGATGAGGTCAAAGGCCTCATTCTTACTAAAAAGCTGATAAGGAGCAAAAGCTGTTTCTGACTACATCAGTCTATACTGCAGGTATCACTCATGTGGTGATAGCATTTAGTCCTGTTGGTGAAGCTACTGTTGCTGAGAAATTGCAATATGCTGGCAAGGACTCAGATGAGGGTTAGCCCCTTCCGAAAGAGGAGCAGTGAGAAATGATTGATGCTAGAGCAAGACATGTCTGGAACTCTCCATCTGGTTTATTTGAATCTTACAAAATGTTTACATCGCACATAAAATAAAAACATACTCTTGCCACTGTGTGTGTTCATCTTCCTTTTTACCCCCCCCCCCATCCCAAATTGCTTTTCAGCTTACCAGGTCTAGGTAACTAATTCAGGGGCATCTTGTTGACCAACGTGTAGGTTATGTGGACCAAAGAACCATATCCAGTAACTACTTCTCTAAAGTTAAGACGTCTATTTGAACACAATCCTACTTTTTTGGAACTTCAAGGAATGTGGATGGAACATTTTTTAAAAACTATTATTCAAACGTTTGCAGTGCATTGTTTTTTGTCTTCAAGATTTGGTTTGAGAGTCTTGACTTTGAACACAAAATTCACAAGGGACAACAACATGTATTAGAAAAGAGATTTCGTTACTATAGTTTCTTGTATGGGCAATTATGTAAGGTATATATATTCTAGCCTTTATTATGTTAGTAATTCCAACAAGAATATTCCTATAGAATCAGTAGTTGGATAGTGATCAATGCTGATGTAAACACAGTTGATTCAGTGGGACGGCTAACAAGACTGAGGCATAAATGAACAGTTAAATATAGACTTTCTGGATCAGTGCAGAGCATCCTTGAGAGAAGTATATTGAAAAAGTAATACCATAAATATAAAAAATGAACCTTTGAAATCGTAGTGCTGAAGCCTAGTGCTGCTGGCCCTGCAGTGAGAGCACAATAGAACCTTTTTGCTATCCTCTGATCGTTACACCCTTTGACACTATCTAAAAAACAATTTGGAGAGGATTTCCTGGCCTCTAAGAGGAGGTTTTTGTGTATACGCATGACTCTATCCTTCTTAATTCCACTAATCATTGGATTCTGGACATTTATGACAGGCATGTCAGGTAGACTTGTCTTGCCTTGAGACAAAGCAATTGTGTAGAATGCTTTGTGTGGTTTGAGGTTTGTCCTTCGTGTCCTGCCTCGTGCTTATCAGAGATCCTTGAAATGAACATTTCTGAAGGCAGATGGGAAACTTAGTGATCTAAAAGACAAGGCAGTTGGCATGATGGTTGTGTTTAAGGTGGACAAATTAGTAATTATTTATTTCATAGGCCAACACAAAATAGCATGTGAAATCGCATATACTAGTAGCAATGGCCCAGGAAACAGTATAGCTGAGAAACCACATTGCATGCCAATGGATGTTTGGGTTTCCTTAACACAATTCTTGTTCTGAGTTTAAAAAAGTGTTTCTGGAATGAATGCATGAGTTTATTTTTACATAGGGCTATGAATAGAGTCTGCGCTGAACCATACAATGCATGGCCTTTTCTTTCGGGAACTCTGCTGATAAGTGAATAGCTAACAATTTCAGGAGCGCGAATGGTTCACACACAGTCAAGAAACAACAGGCTTTGTTTGGGCTGCGTGCTGCTTTGCTTCACAGCACATTTACTACATTTTATATATTGTGATTGGCTTTAGCAAGTAGTATGCAAAGCTTGGATATTTACTTGGCAGAAGTAACAATTATATTAATCATTACAGTGTTTACAAGGTAACTCATTGCTATTATTTGTTACAATGGTAAAAACTAATAATTTGTTATATTACATGTCTAATTTTCCATTACTTTCTACTACTCCCTTTTGAAAGGGGGAAAAACCCATATGATTAATCGGACAGTGGCTTAAAACATGAAAACATTCCTGTCAAAATACTGATAAAAATGTGCTTTAAAAGTCTCTTTTGAAAGGAATCGGGAACCATTACTCATTACAGTGATACAGTAGTTTTGCTCTTACTCCTTTTTTTTTCTTTTTTGAAATATGGCTTCCTTGCACTTTTGTTGTCTTAAAAAGTTGCAGGTAGCTGTGTTACTAATAACTTGTTACTTCCAAGATCTGGTAATTTGTGCACTGTGCTTTCATGTGATATATTTCTGTGTAGTTGTAAGTAAACCAAAAGGGAATTCAGATTTTATGTTCAGTTTTTAAATGTCTTGCCTTTGTGGTATTTTTGTTCCTTGTTAGTCCACGTATTTAAAGTAATCTCCAGGGAGGTATGCTTGGAGAGTAGCATGCAGAGGGGACTGAAAGTATAGACAATAGAAAGTAAAAGTTGAACGATTTTGTTTTCAGCCAGTACATCAAACATAGTGAGTGGAAATTTTAGGGCTTTAAAATCTATGTACTGTGTAGCTGAGGGTGCTTTTTTTTTTCTTCCCTTGCAGACTAACTTCAATGTAGCCGTTTTAAACGTAGGTGCTCCGGCGGCTGGTATGAATGCTGCCGTTCGCTCTGCTGTCAGAATTGGCATCACCGAGGGACACAGAATGTTTGCTGTCACTGATGGGTTCGAAGGCTTTTCCAAAGGACAGGTTAGTTTGTTCCAAACATTGTTTTCGATCATAATACTATGAAAAATACTTATTGACCGTTTTAACTTGCTTTCTGGCCCAAATATTAGGGCCCTGACACAGCTTTAAAAATCCAGGTTTTGAAATACATGACTTTGTACAGATAAAGAATTAAAACCGATCAGAGTTAGCATGGCCACGACTTAAATACAAAGTGTGTGTCAGAGAGCGTGTGTGTGCCATTGCTGAGCAGAACATTGGCCAAATTTTGAGAGAGATTTAGTGCAGTGTCTTGGGACGGGGAAGTATTTAATATATCGTAGAATGGTACTGGCTAGCAGTACAAAACAACAGAGCTCAGCAGACTCTTTAATGAAGCATGGAGGTGTACCATCATATGGTATCTCTCACAACAGAGGTTCTTCTTTGTGGTCTCTTATGTATAGAATTCTGCCTTTGGAACTTCTTCCATCTGCACTCAGATTACAGCTTATGTTTGCTTAGTCCTTAAATACTATAAAGGTTTTTTTTTTTAAAGGCTATGATTAACCATGTTTGCAAAACGCAATTGGTGGAGAACTCTTGAGAAATCCTCTATACCAAATTCCATATGTTTGCTCTGAGTGCAGCTTTAAGATAACCTTGGCATGAAGCCACATTTGGCAGCTTTTCTGTCCTAGAATAGACATGGGAATATGAAATGTCTGGAGATAAGAACATAAGGCTGGAAGATAACTACAGATGAATAGTAATTACATCACCCAGTTCTGTTGTAATAGTTGATTCCAGTTTTTAAGGAGGTGTTTATACAGTGTCATATTTATAATGTCATCAGTCCTGATGCTTCTGGGGTGATATGTTTGAGTCCATGATTTTTTTAAAATTTAAAAAAATTATTATCTTCTTCCTCTCAAATGTATTCAGTACTATGTCCATCTGTGCCATAATCCTAGGTCTGAGTTACTTCAGAATCCCATTTTTTTACCACTTTTTGTTAAAAGTAACAGAGAGTTATGGATTTGTAGGCACAATTGTTGGAAATTTAAGGTCTCATTAATGATTTTTTTTAAACTAAGTTCACAGTTCTGGGGTACAGTGTATGGGGAATGCATGCACACTTGTACATTGAGAGAGTGGAGGTGAGAACTGTAGTGGAATTAAATGCAGCAAGTTTCCTGCTTTCATGACTGCTGTGGAAACATCCAGTAACATCTATCCTAAACTATAGCATTGTAAATCAAACATTACTTCAACTTTCTTACTTGTTTAAAACTTTAGATCAAACAAATCAACTGGGGAGATGTTGGCGGTTGGACTGGCCAAGGAGGTTCAATTCTGGGCACAAAACGGTAATTTAAACATTGTATTTCATAGCAAATCAAAGCAATTGTTAAAATCTGTATATGTATCAATAATTTAGCATGAAGATGTACATACAATCTTGGTGACGCAGTCAATAAAGGAGAAATTATTATTGTGACCAGTGCCACTGAAGTGGTAGGTCTGGTTAATTTTGCTACTTGGATGGTATAATTGGCACTACAGATGCAAAGAACCATAATATTCTTTAAAAACATCTGAAATGGAGAGTGTGCATACAATAGGAAGATTACATGGTTGCTTCCTCTACTTCTGTGGACAAAATAAATATGCAGATTCCTACACTGAAGCAAACTGAGAAAATATATATGTACAGACTTCAAGAGAACTCTGGATGTGGTGCATACTACTATCTGTCATCAGAAATAAGTGTAGTCCTCTGAAATTTCACAAAGATAAAGCTAAATGTCAAGTCATTGTGGTGCTGTGGTTTGAGTATTGGATTATGGCTCTGTAGACCAGAATTCAGATTCTTTCTCAGCCATGGAAACCCACTAGGTGACCTTGGGCAAGTCACACTCTCTCAGCTTCAGGGGAGGCAAAGCCAACCCCCCTTTGAACAAGTCTTGCCAGGAAAATCCCAGTATAGGCTTGCCTATATTGAAGGCACACAGCAACAATGATAATGCTAAATGAATTGGACCCATGGTAGTTTTTGTCCCTTAGTATCCAGATTATTAAAATCTCAATCATATGCGTCTCAAGTCATCCAAAATCTGAGTCACTGTGCCCTTTTCAAATGCTTTTATAGTTCTGTACCAGTTATTTCATTCGTATCCTGCTTGTACCTGTCATGAGAGAAACTATTAAATAAGTGATCGCATTAAAACACTGCTCATCTAAAATAGCATAAAATCGTTGAAAAATGGAACAGTCAGGATAAAAGTAGAGCACACCCCAAGACTCTTCTGCACAACCAGGTCATCAAGTGCCTGTTTACATAAAGACCTCTCTACCTGAGTCAGTGAAAGGAGAGTGGAGATGGGGCCAGCAAAGGCTCTTGTAGATGAGAATTAAGCAGTCTGGAAGAAGCTATCCAGAAGGCCCGCTTACATGGCTTCCTCAGACAGGCCCAAGATAGTGGTGAAATGGAGAGAAAATCCTCTCTTGAGAATGCTGAGATGCGTGCAGGCTCGTATAGTGATGTAGGTCTATAGACCTAAACTGTTTAGTGTGTTAGGGGTTATACTTTGAATGAATGAATTGATTTTCATTTCGGTCAGTGACCAGAAAAGTAAAATAAAATATAACAAATGCAGTATTTAATATGAAATATTTATACTATGACAGTGTAAAATAAAGGCAGTAAAGGAAAATGAGGAGGAAAAAGAAAGATTAAAAACAGTAAAAGAATAAATTAGCATACAGTTATGCTTTAGGAGAAGAGAGGGTTCATCTGAACGACATAGAAGCAAGACCTTTTATAAAGTACAGTAGTATACATAGTTGCATGTAAATTTCTTATTTGATATATTTCTTCCCTTCCAAGACTGGGATGCAAAGCAGCTCGTACTTTTATAAAATTGAGATGTTGAAAGCCATGGTACATTTATGTATCGTTCCAAATGTATCATAAGTGCATTGTTTTTAGGCCTTTAGTATATATCTATATATATATGTATGTATTTTAGTACACTCCCTGCAAAGCGTATGGAGAAGATTGCTGAACAGATGCGGAGTCACAACATCAATGCCCTGCTGGTTATAGGTGGTTTCGAGGTAATATCACTTGCTTTGTTTCACTAGCAAAGTTTTGTTGGTGAATGAGCTCTGCAGTGTAGGAAGACTTTGTAGGAAGACTTTGTAATCAAAGCCTAATCGCTCTGGGTTCCTGCTGTTAAATGCCTCATTGAGACCTGTGGTTCTAATTGACAGCAAACTCACTAGTGATTTGAAATAGGGATCACCCTAAGAAAAGTTGTAGTTGCTTGCCTTCATTGCACTGCAAGGAGACTGTTAAGTAGTATTTTGTGCAGGGTGAGTAGAAGAGAAATCCTTTTTCTTAGCAGATCATGATTGCAACTGTGAATTGGATTCTCAGCATTGTATTGATATTCCCATAATGGGAACAAAATGACATGTTGATTTCTAATTTCCTCTTTCCATGCCATTTCTGTACTGCATATAAAATCTCTGTATCAATGGCTTCTAGACAGCAGCATTTAGTATCCGAATGAAAATAAGAGAATTGTTAGAAGGCAGTGGTCAAAGTCCTGTGACTATTCTCAAGTACAGTAGACCCATTGAACGAATAGGATTCACCCAGGTGTTGAATTGCCATTCAACAGTTGTCTCAGTGGCTCTATTCTGCTTTGTGATAACCAACAGGGTTTGGCCAATGTCTGCTGACTTGCACAAAATTCTAAAACTAGGCTTAATTCAAAATGAAGTGCAAATAGAGATCCACAGGTGGGAGGAATTGAGGTGCTAACTCACAAAGAATTGCTTTGATGTTTGGAGATACAGGAAGAAACTGGAAAGTTAAGTACACTTCTTTATAAAATCTAAGCAGAATATGTTTCTTCCTCTTTTCTTAAGTGTGAGTGCTCGCTAAGAGACATTAAGTTCACATGTCTGTAAAGAAACAGAAAGTAGAAGGCACTTCTGCATCCTTCTTCACATCATTTTCACAATATTCAAGTAGATGCAGTTACCCCAAGTCTTAGCATCGGCCATTCTGTGACTTAGAGGCAGAACTCTGCAGCAGGCATTTCTGTTACCAGCTCAATCTCTGAAAATGTTTGTAGTCACAAAATCTGCTGTCTTGGTTGTGAAAATAAATGTGAATACCTTGTGTTTAACACAATATGTTGTTGTCCAATTCCCATCAGTAGCCACCAGTTCTTCTTTGTGGTCTCTGTGCCTCACACACTAGGAGCTTTCGCGCATGTGCGGTAGCGTTCGGAAGATTCTAGAGCTTAGCAGCTTGACGGGAGCCCCTCCCCCATGCCGTACTGAGCATGCTGAGCCCGCCAAACCAACAGTCTCTCCTCAGTTCTTTCTCGTCCGCTGTTGCGAATGGAAGGTTCTTCACTTAGTAGCGCTCTTGGCTGTTTTTCGGACTGTTTTTTTCTGGTAATTTGACTTTGGACTTCGGATATTTGGCTTGGATTTGGTACTCGGACTTGGATTTTGGTATTTTGGATCTTCTCAACCCCTCCTTCGACTTTTCTTCTTCTTCGGCCTCCGTCTTCTCCGCCGTCCTCATGAGTTCCCCCTCTTGGGCTTTCTTTTCGATCTTCGCCTACTTTCTATGTTGGCCTTGTTCAAGGCTTGCGTCATCTGTGGTCGCAAGGTTGCTCTGTCCGACGGGCATAGTGAGTGCCTCTTCTGTTTGGGGGAGACTCACAACGTCAAGGCCTGTCCCATCTGCCATGACTTTACCGCTCAGACTCTGCAGAACCGCTCATCCCGCTTGAAATCCCATTGTTGGGAGGAGTCTCTTCGGGCAAGGGATCAGCCGGCGGGAGAATCCACCATGTCTCAGCCTTCGACATCTAGCCGACCTGCTACCACACCTTCCCCGGTACCGGCGGCTGCCGCACCGACTACATCGACGATATCAGGCTCGGTACCGTAGTCTCGGCCTCCGATATCGGCCTTACTGTGGATCCGGAAGTTATCATTGGCCGCGGCGACTTCAAGGGAAGCTCCTGCGGGCTCTCAGGCAGCTAGGTCAACTAGACCCCTTACTGCTGCACAGCGTAAGCGACCTGCCCCTCAAGAGGTCTCTTTGGAGAAAGAGAAAAGAAGAAAAAGAAGGAGAAGCGGCGTTCACCCTCCAAGAGGCCCCGCCTTCCGACGTCTCCTCTGACCCAACAGCCTGGGGACCCAGGCGAAGAGTCGGAACTGCAGGACACTCTGGAAGTGTCTGACGAGGAGCAGACCGCTGGCTTGGCCGTGCCTTCGGGCCCGCCTGTGCTCACTGCCACAGTATCTCTGCCCGGTCACCCAAAAAGGGTGAACCGCCCGGAGGATGTTCCAGCCTCACCTCGGCCCTCGCCTCGTCCGACAGGAGTGAGTCGTGCTCCCCAGAACGCAGGGTGAGACGTCGATCCCCACGTCGGCGGGAGGTCTACCCGGAGTGGCCTTCATCCAGGCCCTTGCTTGACTCGCCATTCTCGTCTGCATCGTACATAGCGAGGTATGGCCGAGAACACACCTGGCGGGAGGACCTGGGCTCATACCAGTCCTATTCGCCTG
This sequence comes from Cyclura pinguis, assembly GCA_030412105.1. Lineage (NCBI taxonomy): Eukaryota > Metazoa > Chordata > Lepidosauria > Squamata > Iguanidae > Cyclura > Cyclura pinguis. Next base: position 123,127,140 of record CM059604.1, on the reverse strand, counting down.
CATATAGAGACCGGTACCACCCGGACGTGAGGCACTGGTCGCCCTACAGATGGCCGCGCTCTCCATCACGCGGCATGTACCACCCGCGGTATTGGCTGTTGCCATCTCGCTCGTTCTTGCGGTCTCCACTCTGTGAGAGGTTCCAAGAGCGCTCGCCCCATTATCGGGCTGTCTCTCCACCTCCGAGAGCCACCGCAACCGTCTCTCGCCCAGTCTCCGAGCCTGTTCCAGTGCAGACTACAACCTCCGCTGTTACCACCACCCAGGCGATCCAGCACCCGCAGCCTGCTGTGGTGCCAATCACAACAACTCCGGCACCCCAGCTGATGGTTACTCCATCAGTACCATCGACAGTACCGACGACGGCGACTGCCCCGACGGTCACCTTGGCGCTACCGCCCCAACGGTCATCGAAAGAAAGGTCTCCAGACAGGTCCCCGTCTCAGTCTTCGCAGTCCTGTGAGATAGACTCGGAGTCTGATGAGTCCACGCCCGCGTCTCATGAGTCCCCGTCCTTGGTCTTCGGAGAACCGGAAGACGTGAAGCAGTTTTCCGACATCCTCCTTCAGATGGCAACGGCGTTGGGATTGAAGGTCGCGGACCCGGCTCCAGCCGTGCAGGACCCTGTATTCCATTATGTGGATAGCCGCCCACCGTCCACGGCTCCGCTTACGTTCCTGCCGGCTTTGATAGAGGCCCTTAAACATCCATGGGCCAAGCCGGCATCCGCCCAGCCAATCCCTCACTGGCTGGAACACCTCTACCAGACCCAGAAGGAGGGGGCCGAATTTCTCTTCACGCATCCGGTGCCCAATTTGATTGCAGTCGAATCCGCCCAGACCAAGGGCGGTAGATGGGCACACACCACCCCGCCGGATCGAGAGGGCCGCAGGCTGGACACCTTTGGCAGGAGATTTTATTCTGCTTCATCTCTAATTGCCAGGGTGTCCAACACTCAAGCTTGCCTCGCGGCCTATCTGAGGAACCTGCTGGACAGATTCTGTCCTCTTCTGTCCAACCTCCCTGAGGAGAATTGGGCGAGTGCTATGCAGTTCTTTAACGAGGCGGTAGCACTTGTCAACCAACAGATCATCTCCTCAAGGCACTCAGTGGAGGTAGCGGCGCGGGTGATGGTGGACTCTGTTGCCTTGAGACATTACGCGTGGCTGTGATTGTCTGGCCTGCAAGAAGACAGCAGGAGAAGGATCGAAGACCTTCCTTTTGATGGCCAGGGGTTGTTTAACACCACGACCGATGAGGCAACAGACCATCTCGTCAAGGCATGCCTGACGGCAAAGAAGATGGGCATACATCAGCCCCCTCAGCCTCGCTGTAACTTCGGCTCCTGGTCATCTTGGTGCAGGTCATCCTCTTCGACCTATCAACCTCGCTCGCCTCGTTCGGCTCTGTTCCACCCGTCGACCTTGTCCTCGGCTCAGAGACCTCTTTGGAGGCGCCAGCCTTCTTCTTCGAAGTCTTCGTCCAGGACAAAGTCCCGGTTTTGACTGCCTTCGCGGGTCACCACCACAGCCACTCTTCAGCCTACCAGCAGCCCTAGAAGACCAACCGAGCCTGGCCCGACACCTCGCCGAATGGCGCCATATCACCTCGGACTCTTGGGTTCTCTCCATCGTCCGTCTTGGTTACGCCATCGAGTTTGCAAGTATACCTCCGCGAGGCATCTACTATTCCACCCCGGCCAGCTCGGCTCTGCTGGAAGAGATCCAGTCCCTGCTGCAAAAAGGAGCGATCGAAGAACTTCTGCCCTCAGCCAGTACCACCGGCTTCTTCTCCCGGTACTTCATGGTACTGAAATCGGACGGTACCCTACGACCAATCCTGGACCTCAGAGGGGTAAATGAGTACATCTGCCCCAAGAGGTTCAAGATGGTCACTCTGTCTTCGATTCTGCCCTTTCTTCGGCGAGGGGACTGGTTCGCCTCCATCGATCTTGGGGATGCTTACTTCCACATAGCCATTCGCCCGCAGCACAGACGGTACCTACAGTTCGCGGTCGACAGTACCTGTTATCAACACAGGATGCTACCGTTTGGATTCTCCACCACTCCCAGGGTCTTTACCAAATGCATGGCCCCTGTGGTATCGTACCTGCGGACAAAAGGCATTGCGATCTACCCTTATCTCGATGACTGGCTGTTGGTGGTGTCCTGCAGGCAAAAACTCTACAGGGACATCCACTGGACTCTTTCTCTTCTGACCCGTCTTGACCTTCGGGTCAATCCAAAGAAGTCGCACCTCGAGCTGGCAAGGGTCCTCAACTTCATTGGAGCGACCCTGGACTCCGTGTCTGCCAGGGCATATCTGCCCACGGAGCGTGCACGTACCCTCCGTTGGGCCGCATCCACTGTTCTCAACGCCCCAACGATATCAGCGAGAAGGATCCAGCAACTTCTCGGGTACATGGCCTCAACCACGTCGGTCACCTACCTGTCTCGGCTTCGTGCACGTCCGCTTCAGCACTGGTTCGTCAGAGTCTTCGATCTGCTCCTGGACGACCAGAGGCACCTCCTGCGCATTCCTCGACAGGTGCGTCGCTCCCTGTTATGGTGACTGTCCTACTGTCATCTACTGTCAGGGATGCCGTTCTGGGAACCGACCCCTCGGCTCACAGTAACGACAGATGCCTCCCTGTTCCGTTGGGGAGCACGTTGCAGCAATCTCAGAGTCCAGGGACGGTGGATCGATGACGAGACTGGCCTCCATATCAGCGCCCTCGAGCTGCTCGCCATCTGGAAAGCTCTCGGGGCATTTCGCAACCAAGTTGCCGGCCAGACGGTCCTGATCCTGACAGACAACACAACGGCCGTCTGTTATATCAACAGACAGGAGGGAACTCATTCGACCACTCTCCTCACCATTGCTCTTCAGCTTTGGGACTGGTGCGTGTCGTTTCGAGTCCATCCGGTCGCGGTGCACCTGGCGGGCCGGGAAACACTACGGCAGACACCCTCAGCAGGGACACCTCGTGCTACCACGAGTGGTCCCTCTCGGACGCCGCATTCCAGATGATACGAGATCAGTGGGGCGAGCCGGCGATCGACCTGTTTGCCAGCAACCAGAACAGGAAGTGTCATCGGTACTGTTCGAGAGCTGGCCTCAGCCGGGACTCTCTCAGCGATGCCTTCCAGTTCAAGTGGACCGACGGGCTCCTCTACGCATTCCCGCCGTTTCCTCTCCTGGGTCGAGTGGTCACCAAGATCCTCGCGGACCGAGCTGATGTCGTCCTCATAGCCTCGTATTGGCCGAGGCAACACTGGTTCAGGCCCCTGCTCGAGGCCACTCGCGGTCAACTCCTCAAGCTCCCAATAACATCGGATCTCCTGTTGCACTCCGGCGGTCTCGTTCTCCACCCGGACCTGCCGCTCCTGGCCCTGCATGCCTGGTGGATATCACCTTAGAGGACCCGGCCATCCTAGATGTCCTCACCGCGGCCAGGAAGGAGTCGACACACCGCAACTACCACTACAAGTGGCAGAAATTTGTCTCCTTCGCAGAGGCGCATTGGGAGCCAGTATCACCTGTCAATCTGCCTACCATGCTCCATTTTCTTCTCCACCTTCGGCAATGAGGGCTCGCTTTTCCATCCCTGAAGGTGTATCTCGCCGCTATCGTGGCCTATCAGCCGCGGGGGTCCCCTTCGGCATCGCTGTTCAGGGACGCTACCCTCAAGCAGTTTATGAAGGGTTTGCAACACCTTTATCCGCTGGTGTCGCCACCGCTACTGCCTTGGTCGCTGTCCTTGGTACTATCGCAGTTGACGCGACCGCCCTTTGAGCCCATGGCGACTGCAGATGACAGGCTCTTGACCATCAAGACTGCCTTCCTGGTAGCTGTCACCTCAGCCAGGCAGGCAAGTGAGCTGACAGCGCTGCGATCCGATGAGCCCTTCCTCGTCTTCCACCGAGACAAGGTAGTCCTCCGCCCAGACATTTCCTTCCTGCCCAAGCCAGGACATCATCCTACCTGCTTTCTACTCGGACCCGGCTATACCTCTGGAGCGCTCCCTCCGCTCCCTTGATGTTCGTTGGACCTTGGCCTTTTACACTCACCGGACTGTGTCCTTCCGTCAGACACCCCACCTGTTTGTGTGCTATGGTGTGCGTCGAAGAGGCCACAAGGTGTCCACCCAGAGATTTTCCAAATGGGTGGCCGAGACCATTCTGCTGGCGTACGAACTGGCTAAGCAGCCTCCGCCAGCCTTGCTGTGTGCTCATTCGACCAGAGCAGTAGCTTCTTCAGCGGCTCTCCTTTGAGGAGTGGACCTGCAAGAACTGTGCCATGTGACAACCTGGTCTCAATCCTCGACCTTCGTGCACCACTACAGACTAGACTGCCAGTCTCGGAGAGATGCCCGTTTTGGACGTGCAGTGTTGTCTTCCGTTCTCTAGGACCTGACCCACTGTCCTACTGGTAAGCTACAAAGTCTCCTAGTGTGTGAGGCACAGAGACCACGAAGAAGAAGAACAGGTTGCTTACCTGTAACTGTGGTTCTTCGAGTGGTCATCTGTGCCCTCACACCCACCCACCCAGCCATCCCCTCTTTCAGGTCCCTTATTGGCGAACTCTAGAACTGTGGAGAGACTGTTGGCTCGGCGGGCTGAGCGTGCTCAGTACGGGCATGGGGGAGGGGTTCCCGCCAAGCTGCTAAGCTCTAGAATCTTCCGAACGCTACCGCGCATGCGCGAAAGCTCCTAGTGTGTGAAGGCACAGATGACCACTCGAAGAACCACAGTTACAGGTAAGCAACCTGTTCTTATATTGTCTGTGTGTGACCATAAGTGGAATGAGCACAACACTTCACTTTTTAGTGACGGCCTGGTATTTGTTACCATTGTTTAAATAATGCATTGGACAGGGTTTTTTTTAATAAGTGAAACATGTTTAATTATTTTCACAGCATTAGTCTGCTTCGTAAAATCAAAGTCCTGCTCAGGAATTCAAATTCTGTGTTAACACATGAGTTTCATAAATTCTTTCACCACAGGGTAGCTGTTAATGAAGAACAGTGTGATCCCTATAGAGAAAAAAAAAGTAAATATTGAGGACAATGTAATCCTCATAGAAACAGAAAATAGGAATGCTTAAAATACTTAAGAGTAACATTTGATGTTAAGAGATGTTTTGCTTGTCTCTGTCTTATGTATTGTTACTTTCTGTATGAGGTCTTCCCTAGTGTCTCTGTGTGGCTGGAATCAGAGAGTATTTTTTTTAAGAGTGCAAAACATGGTTTGAGAGTAGCTTTCCTTCCCAGGGTGTATATGGTCTTTGTTCTGTCATGGTCTCTAGTCAAAGAGGATTTTGAAACAATGCAAAAAGATGCTTACCAGAAGCACCAGCATATAAATCTGGAAAAGATTTGGGTTTTTTTGGGAGGGTGGGTAGATGTTGGATTGTAGCTCCTAGAATCCATTTGGCCAAGAAATTTGGAAAGCTGCAGTCCAAACATAACTCTTTTCTGTGCTCTAAAATGAGCAGCAATCTCTCTTTCAAATCATCTTTGACTATCTGAATTAAAAAAACAAAACAAAAAAACAGCTACTGTACCTGTCTCGTATGTGTCTGTGTTATAGTTGCTGAAACCCACTACCACTTCCCAGTCCATATTGCTATAACTCAAGGTTCTTTTTATCCCCCTTCTCATTTTGCATATGTTACCATGGGTACCCATCAGGCCTACCTGGGACTTTTGGAACTCTCCGCTGCCCGGGAGAAATATGACGAGTTCTGTATTCCCATGGTTATGGTTCCTGCAACCGTATCCAACAATGTACCAGGTTCTGATTTCAGCATTGGTGCAGATACTGCTCTGAACACTATCACTGATGTAAGTCTGTCTTCTCTCATGTGCATGCTCACTAACATAGTTTTCCTGGTTGCTCTTTAACATGGCTGGAACTGGAGATTTTCTTGGACCAGAAGGCTGGGAAATGTGATTGAAGCAGGAACTAGATGTAAAAATGTGTATATCCATGCACCTACACAGATGGCTGCTTGATGAGACAATATGTTTCTGAGGACACAAAAGTTGCTTCTTATATTGTTCATCCATATAGGAACGATATATCTTGTGTTTCCAACAATGTGATCTTCAAGGTGGCCAACAAGTTCAAAGTAAAAGAATCCAACAGAGTATGTTTAACTATGGATTCAATCACATAGCCTAAAAAAGAAAAATCAGCAGAAAATAGCAGCAACAGTAGAATATCATTAAATATTCATGTGAAACAACAACATACCACTTTAAAGATTGGTCATGACATATTAATTAATTAATACACACACAGGATTCAAAGTGGCTTACTGTCATTGAAAAGAAAATGTAATTAAAAAAAACTGTTAATATAAAAGTTAAAAGAGTAACCACAGTTCCTTGCTGTCCTCCTCCTGCTTCCTGGGTTATCTTGTTTTATCTCACTGATCTAGCCTTTTTTTTTTTTTGGCCTAAAGAAATAAAATAGTTAAAAGAGAATTAAACCTTACTTCTATTTAAAACATAAAAATTAAAAGTGCAAGTTAAAACCAAGTTTAAAAACACATTTAAAGTGTAATAAATAGAAACACAACACACACACACATTAAAAGCTCCGTTTGCTTTCATAACCATGCAGATGCAAAAAGAGACTACAGAAAGCTCCAGGAGATTTCTGTTCTTTTTTCCCTAGTGAAGTCATTCTTCATAGGATACTGACTTGAACCCTTTTTCCATAGTCGTCTTCCTCGAGATCATAAAGCAGGGGAGGGAAGGGGATAGTCCGTAAACTGCCTGAGGCTGCCAACTCTATTTTTAAAGCCCCCAGAACACCAGATCTCCTGACTCACCTTTCCAGTTTTAAGTTTTTAGAGCATTTTTTCACCACAAATAATCTCAAAGCATGCAAAAACACTTCACCTCTGTTACTGCCCCTGAAATGAGCCAAACCCAAACTGAAAGTAACATCATGTCACTTATAGGTCTGGAAAACATGTTAGTTTGGCATGCTGGGGTTTTACAGGGTGAAAATTTTTCCCCACCTAGTGCAGCTGCCCATCCTTGCCATAAACTCTACATGGTCCTTATTCCCAGTTCTGGTACAAAAAAAAAAATTCTCCACCAGGTGAGTAATGCTTTCTTCCAACTTCCTTGCTGTCCTCTTTCTGCTTCATGGGTTTTCTTGTTTTATTTCACTGATCTAGACTTTTTTCCCTTTTCTTTCTTCTTTCTTGGCACTACGCTTAAAATGCAGATACCAAAAAAGTCTGATTAGATTGTAGGTAGATGGTAGTTACTAGATCTAACAGAATTCTGGCTTCCTATGGCCTCAGCACTGGGGGAGAACCATGTGAAATATTTGTTTGCTTTGTTCAAATGGTGTTCCACTATTGGCAGTCAAATCTTTCTGAAAGACAGATTGCTTGCTACTGTTGACCTTCCACTACCACATGCAGCTGTGTGGGATACAGGGTGTATACATGAGCACAAGGTCAAACAGGTCTCACTTGCATCAAATGTGAACCTTCTGCAGCATGAAGATGGTGGTGTGGAAAGGAAGTTTTAAATGTACTAGTATATTTCTTGTTCCCAAATAGATAGTTCTGCTCCAGCATTTGATGTCATCTGAAATGTACTTGATTTTTTTCCTCTTTCTGAAAGAAGAGATTTTAGTCCTGTGGACTTGGCACTTTCTGTCCACTGTTGACCAAAACTTGTGGCAATGTTGTGCTAGGGCATAGGGGGTTGGGTATATTTCACTTCATAAGAAATGAGGAGGGAATCTGGTTATGGCTTTATGCTGCTGTAAAGTCCTTTATGCAAGCAGTTTGCACCATCTCTGAGTTTGCCCAAGAGTGGCATCATATTCAGGACCATGCAGGCTGTGTAACACGAGCAGAAACCAACATGCAAACCTAGGAGTGGTGCCAGGGAGGCTCAGTAAGTGGCATATCTAATGTAAGCAGCACCTAAGGCAAGCATGGAAGTTGGGCCTCTACCTTCTTAGCCCTACCCCACCCCTACACGCACAGCTTTTTTGCACCCCCCTGGCATTGGCGCCTGGGGCATGTGCCTTCTTGCCTCACCCTAGGTACATCTCCATTCAGTAAGTGCAATCTGTAGCAGTGGCCACAGAGTTGCAGTGACTGTTGTGTGGTGGAAGGGTGTCTGGTCGTGCCACTTGCTGAGTGATTGGTTGCATGACAGCACAATGAGGTATTGAAGCAGAGCTATGCTTGAATTATCATCTACTGAGAGAGCAGTGAAAATTTGAGAGGGGTACAGTCTTTTTTCAGACTACCAGGGGCTTTCAGGGCCCACAAAAGTGGGACTTGGGGCCAGATGTGGCCCATGAGCCCCACTTAACCCACCTTGATGCATAAACTAGTTTCGTGAACAAATGTTCTTGTTCTTTATATGGACATCTATTTTGATGATATCTGCACTGTGTTTCTCAGATTGCCCGGATGCCTCCAGGAAGGCCACAGAAAGGACATGAATCTCCTGTGTTCGAATCTAGAAGCTTCACTTAGCCACAGTTATTTGTGTAATACACATGCATCTTGTCTTTCTGCTAAACATATTGTGTTTAAGGTGGCTAGCACACATAATTCAAAATGAAGTGAAAGCAGAACAAATTTCAAACACATTTAAAATCACTCCCTCCCTCCCCCCAATAAAATTTCCATGGAGGAGGCAGGTTGAAATATTGGAGATACCGTAAGTTGTCATATTATGAAGAGGGAAGGAGGCAGTTGTCTATATTCACTTTCAAGTACACACTGTCTCAATACATAATTTTGTAAACTGCTTATCAGCTCCCTCTTTCGTTATCTTTGTTCTAAATTAGGAAACCCAAAATGCTTTAGTCTTTCTTTCTAGAGAGACTGACCCCCTTGTCTTTTAGTTACCCTATCCTGCAACATTTCCAGCTTGATAACTGTGATTATATTACTATGAAACATTGCAAAATTTCTGTCTTAATTTCATTCCTGGAATTTGCCTTTTTAATTGCCACTGCCTGTTGCCTTGATGATTTCTTTTTAAATCCAGTTCTGACAGAGTTGTACACCGGGCCTCTCATTCAATTTAGACTCTTTTATCCCTATTCAGATCTGAAGCTTATTCAGTTCGGATCATTCTGAACCTAATCCATCCCAATATGGATTCTGAATCTGAACCAGTGTGGAAATCTGGATTGTGAGTCCCTCATGTCGACTTGCTTTGGGAAAAGAAAAGTGGCTGCAATTTTTTTTCATACCTCCACGTAAAATTTGGAGACAGCAATTCAAAAATGAGGCTTAACCCAGCCAAATTTCAGGAAGGTAACCCAAGAGATTTATTTGGTAGACATCTGTGAACTTTTTTTTTTTTTTCAAAAAGAACAAAGACAAATTTAAAAGCTGTAGACTACTCAGCCTTTGCAATTGTTGCTGCTTTTGTCCTCACACTGTTACCTTAGAACATCAGTCAGTTAAGGCTGCAGTTCAGCCTTCTCTCAACATAGTGTGCAGACTCTATGCTGATCCATGTATCACCCCACTCCTCCGACTCACTTCAAAGTCCCAAAGCTGTCTCAGACAAGCACCCTGTGGATTCAAAGCATCTGGTAGGCCCTCCACTCATAGCTGGATGCACAAAGATGACAGCAGTCCTAAATTCCTTTGGAGGTCTCAGCATTTCTGTAATCATTGTGTGTCCAGCTGGTGGACTGGGGGCAGGGAATTGCCAGACGCTTCTCAGATCCTGCTTCTTCATGCTGAAGCAAGGAATGCTTGTGTGATGTGGCTTTCAGGCTTTATATTAAGTTGGATGGAGAGTTTTGAGTGCCGTGCAGAAAGGGGTGGGAATACCTACCTTTGCAGCACCTGAAAATCACATCTCCGTGTTTAAAGGACATCTACGGGTATGGATGTCCCAACCTGAATTCCAGCCTACATTTGAAAGTTTAACTAAAATCTTGATTATGAGAATAATAGTGGAATGGCAGGTTACTTGAGCAATGGTTCAGTGATCCAACGGGTGAGATTCAGCATAAGGAAGTAACTTCCCACCCTTCAGTACAGATTTTGCATGACCTGCTACTAGTACAACCAAACGTAGCAAACAAATGAAGAGATGCTTCCCATCCGTAGATAACTTCAATGACCTCTCCATGTAAGCATTATGATTGCAGAGTGCTGATGAGATTCTTTCTTCAGATAACATAATAGATCTATCAGTGAGTAAAGTGCAGCTGTCTTTCTCCCCTTCTAAACTATACCTCCTTGGCTTTTTATAGAGGGGGGCAGAATACCATTCTTACATGGGTCAAGTTGGAAACATTGTATATTTTGCCCACTTACTTGTAAAGTCAAGATTTCAAGAGCAGCATAAATCACTGGACTGTACTTGTGTCTTCCAAAACTGAGTTTGGTTTGATTTGGAGTTGGTATAGATCAGTCCAAATAAGCTTGATTTGTTTCATTCATTGGGATTTAGCTAAATCACTTGCACAGCCCTAGTTCCGAACCCATCTGTGTATGTACAGGGCAAGGATTTTTCCCCCAAAGTGGATGCTTTTTGATTCACTTAATTTGTTATTTGTGAATTACTCATTTGCCTAATTTGAAGAGAACTTTCTGAAGCTTTTTGCTGTCTTGGAGGACTTGTTCTTTTATCCTGTGACTGTTAAGGCTCATAAGAACCCTTGGTTTTGGAGTTCACCGAAAGCTTTTGTAAATATATAGAGTTGGTTGGATTAAGCCTGTCTACCTGCTTGTTTATATTTTCTGGGAACTGCCAAAGTCTGGAAAGACAACACTTCCCTTTGCTAAAGGCTTGCTGCGTTTTCTTCAACAAGACTTGTTCTTTTGTATGCTTGATAATTCTATCTTTAATAAAGTTTTTAGAGGTTAGGACTGGTAATATTGTGGCTACTTGCCAGTCATCTGGTAATGAGACTGATTTCATAGTGGTACAGTCCAGAATTCTGCCACCGCATTGTGCCTAGATCAGTGTCTCCTAAGATTGTTTTCGTATGGAAGGTTTTCTGATATGTGAATATATACTATATATCTGACACTTCCTAGCTATTTGAGGGCATTGTCACAGTGGTGTGTGTTTGTGTGTGTTTCTTTTGCTGCTATGCCACATGACAGAGCAGGAACTATCAGCAGCAGCCTAAAGGGAAGCGCATACTCTTAAATATGATAAAGGTGACTCACCGTTGGTATAGTCGATAAAAATTGTTTCTGGAGCATCGAGCACTATACTAACTGAATCTAGAGACAGCCGTTCTATCAAATGACAGCACTGCTGCATAAACGGTGTGCTTAATTCTATGTTAAGAGTTAGTAGCCACGTTCAAAGAAGTTGGAGGGCTTGTTAACACACAAAACATGTACTCCAAGCATATGGGAGTTACCCCCTTCATTTTGCCTTCCAAATAGTGATCACAAGTCACCTTGCATAACAGTGCTGTTGACTGTTGCTTTCCCAGTCCTGCTTGCCACAGGCTTGTACTTTGGCCCCATGAGAAACTTCCTTCTCTACCCTTAACTCTGGGCCTGAAATTCTGTTGGCAATATATGCACACATAGCGTGTATCTGTGTCTTGCTCTGGATGGGGAACAGGGGAATATTTATTACCCCCCTGCATTCCATCCAAAATGTAAGCCCAGCAGCCTTGCAGCCCCTGGAGCCACTGTTAAATGGCCAGGAGTAAGAGGTAGGGATGGAGGCAACCATTCAGCGAGGACTGCCTCCCATCTCTGCTGCAGTTCTCCAGATAAAAGGGTGAGGAATGAAATACATTTGGCCCTCCTCATTCGCTAGGGTTAGGGGCAGAGGACCCCCTCAAACGTGGAAAAATTGCAAATCTCTCTCTCTCTCTGTGTGTGTGTGTGTGTGTGTGTGTGTGTGTGTGTGTGTAAAGGGGGCCAAGGTATGGTGGGGAGAGCAGACACCCAGGGTCCAAACCAGGTCAGTGTAAGGAAAGAGAAAGGGGGTGGGTCAGCATCGTGATCCTATATTTCCTCTCTCTTATCCATTTCCTTCCTTGGGTCTGGGGGCATTGGGAGAGGGTTTGTGGTGCTGAGAAATCAGGTTGTGAGCTGTCCTTAGCTAGGCAAGCAGTGGCTGGAGTGGAGGAGTAAGAGGACCAGAAGTGAGTTTTTAAAGGGCTGTGAAACTTGATCAGAGCTGCGGAGAGTAAAAGTTCCCCCAGAAAAGAAGCACTTGAAGTTGCAGAGTGGAGAGATTGGAGAAACTCATAAATAATCAAATCCATGAAAGTGAAACCTGCAAATACGGAGGGCTGACTGTAGTTATTTCTCTTCCGTCTGCCTAGAGAACTGCCTTGGCACTAAGAGGCAGACCCTGTTCCTCAGTCTTGTCTTTCCCTCTCTCCCCTTTTCAGTGGCCATAGTAGCAGTCCTAGAGTTTGGTACAAGCCAGGGTTAGGAGAGAGGTGTAGAGCTGTACCTGTGGAGTGTTGTGCATAATGCAGGACTTCTGCTTGCATGTGAGAAGTTAGTCATACCGTGGTTGACTTGGCATGCGTATGCTTGCTCCAAAGCCCAATGTAAAATGGCAGGCTCATCTTGGCTTCTCTCACACATGCAGAAAATATATGGGGAGGTTTGGGATTGTTGATAACCACAGATGGTTGCTGGCTGTCACACTGTGTCTGGCTAGTGGCATCTTCTTTTAGCTATGGACCAATTCCAAATCCATTTTAGAAGGTGAATTTTGAGAAACTGTGACTCATTTTAAATCATCCCCCCCCCGTCTCCCAGAATATCAGTTCCTTCAGTCATTCGTGTCTTTTCCTAAGATACTTCAATCTCTCTCTGTTTTCCAGATTTTCTGAGATACTTCAGTCTCTCTATGTTTTCCACATTTTGCTTGTTTCACTTTTCTACTAACTTTGGTTGTCTTTCTTCTGCACCAATGCAAATCCAGCCATCCTTTGCAGGTTTCCTTGAGGAGAAACCCAGTCTTAAAATCTTCAGCTTGAAGGGATTTTATTTATGTACTTATGCACCACTGAAAATGCAGACTTTCCATTGCCACACATAAGAAGCCACTAGCGGAATGCCTCATAATTGTGCAAACTAGGAGCACAAAGCATCTCGCTTATCATTCCTTGTACCACTGCTTTAGGCTTTTGAGAGCTGTTTGCAGTTAGCTGAAGCCCGGGCCCGCTTTGAGGAGTTTTGCATTCCTATCTGCATAGTGCCTGCTACTATTAGCAACAATGTGCCTGGCACCGACCTCAGTATCGGTGCTGACACTTCCTTGAATGCCATTGTTGAGGTAAGAGAGCAAATACTTCAGTATGGGTCTGGATTGGGTACTTGTAAGCCTGAAAGGGAAGGACCATTTTTAGAAGCCTTGTGCTTGGTGCTGTTGACTTCAGAACCTTGGATTGGATCAGAATGGTGGTCCTTGATTCAGTAGATGACCTTTCCTAAACTTTTTGAAATTTAACCCAGGATCTGCTGCTACATCAGATTTTGTTGACAGATTAGAATCTGGGTGCTGTCATAGGTGGGCTAGAACAAGCATGGAACATCACATCTAACACACAAGTAATAAGGAAATACATACTGGAAAAGTTATTTTTGGGGGGCCATAACTTCTGCTGTCACTGCTACTTGAGAATTTTTGCAAGTTGCAGTCAAAAAGGAACTTTTCCAATCTCTAGAAAAAGGCGATGTTATACCCCTATTTATCAGTTGTGGCCCCCTTGGTTCTCTTTTCATCACTTAATAGAGTAGCTGGGATTAAACATGCCCAAATGAACAGTTGAATGTCGTTTTTTTTCCTCCCCAGTCCATTGTGGCTGTGTTAATTTAGTGATGGAGAAGAGTATCAGGAAACCATGACGTCAAAAGGATACTATGGGAGACACATCTTCATAGGTTCAAGGTGCAGAAGTGCTACCCTAGCACCGGTTTCTCATCTTATGGAGTGGCAGACATACACAGACATCAATACAGATGTGTTTGATGTCATGAATATGTCTGCTGTGGTTTGTTCAAGCTCTTCCTCCTGCTACAGAAGAAGGTATAAGAGGAAGAACTTCACATGCTGTTTTACAGCAGCAATTCCCACTGTCAAAAAGGCGAGTTGCATTTGTAGTTGGTGAAGACTAGATTTTTTCAGAAGTTCCCACGCTTCAATGGAAATAGTTCCAGCTTTTTGTAGCAGCATTGGTATCCTTTTTCCTACAAATTCAGTGACTATTTTTAGTCTGTCATGATAAAGCTGTCCTCTTGCTGCCCTGTTTAACATAAACTGCAACCGAGTTCAAGCCTTTGGAACTTAGCCAATTGATAGCAATCTAAGATAATGGCTTTTATTTCAACTTGCTGCTCTGTTCACATAAAGGGTGTATATTCCAAGCTATCTCCTACTCCTCTTGCAACCACCTTTGAAATTGAAGTCATTTATGCAACAATTACAAGATTGCCCAAGTGTGGATGCAAATCCTGTTTTATTTTGTTCTCATGTTCAGCTCACTAGGTGAGATTGCAATAATTTTTCTTCATCATTCAGTGATTTTTTTTCTTTTCAGAATTTTCATTGGTAGAAAAGAATTTTTTTTTGTATCCAAAACAAGAATTTTGTCAGCAAAATATATTTTCTGCAAAGGCATTATTTTCCGTTGCCAAAGCATGTCTTTTGCACAAAAGATACTGTTTTCTGCCTGTTTTTTTTTTACAATAAAATCTTTCATATGAACAAAAATGTCTCACAAAAAAAAAAAAAACCTCAAATCTGAAAATTTTCATAGCAGTTGACTAACAGTACTTTCTCACCGAGGACAAAAAGTCTATGAGTATTCTTCACATCCCTTATAAACAGATAATTTTGTTCCATACATTGGTATCCTTTGTTTAGATCCTGTCTTGAAAGTATGATAATTATTAAATACAAAGATTGAATTCTCTCCTTACCTCAACACAATGCAAAGTTGCTGCATCTAGTTGTAAAATTCTCCATTGCAAACATTTGTCCTCAAGAATTGCCTAGAAGCACTGTAAGTTTTTCTTGTCCAGCTAGGATTCTCAAGAAGCTAGGACTAGACCAGCACTGAAACAATTTAAGTTCAATTTCATATTTCGTTGTGTCTCCTGGTGGCATGATTTTGTGTGAAGTGTGATTGACCTAAGCCCTTGACATTCGATGGGAAGCAAGACAGAACGCAGATGCTTAGGAATCAAGCACTGTCGTAGAACTCTGTTTCTAGCACAACGCCAGAAATACAATTTAAAAATGTACCAAGATTCACATCACTCATATTATGGGTAAAACACAAAACATTTCAGATGACAGCTGGAAGGACAAGAGAAGGAATTCTGCTTTTAAGATAATATTTGTAACTAGGACAAATTAGGAGTCCTGGTAATATTGAAGCATCACCTTTCTGAGGGGTTAAGCCTGTGGTTTGTAAGTTGCTAATAGATCATCCTTTACTAGACTTGCGATCGAATCAAACTGTCTGCAAGTGGGACAAAACGCCGTGTGTTCATCATTGAAACCATGGGTGGCTACTGTGGCTACCTGGCCAACATGGGGGCGCTCGCCGCCGGTGCTGATGCTGCATACATCTTTGAAGAGAAATTTGATATTCGGGAGCTCCAGGTAGGCATGTCTGTTCTCTGTATTTTATCTGTCAGTATGTCAGTTTAAGATCACCTTTATGTGTAAGTCAACCAATGTATATTTCTGTGATATTTGAGCGCTCTCCTGGTGAATATCATTGTATTATAGGTAATGAACAGTGATTAGGAAAGTTCTGTCTGTTCTGATTTGATCTTTTCCACATGTGCATGTTATCACATTACTGTGGATGTCAAGTATGCATGTGTGAAATTGCCCTTGGGTGGGAGTAAAATAATAAGAGGTGACTTACACCCTTGCTGTTGTATTTCCCTGTAAAACAATCAGGCTGTAATTTGTGCAATAAAAAGCAGTTACATTGCTGCTCACAGTATTGAAAATGAAGCAGTCTCTTCAAATTTGTCCCTGGAGTTATGTATATAATCCCTAAAACAGTTATGTACTGCCTGGTGATAGCATTTTTCCACAAGATAGAGTGCTTACGTTTTTTAAAATCTTGCTCCAGTCTGTAATACTTGCCAAATAAAAGTGCCATTTTATGAGCTCACTTTCTAGGAAGAATAGGCTTTGGAAAGGATGGGTTTGCATTAAGGCTACTTTAATACCTAGTCTCTAAAAGTTGGATAATTTACAGCCTGCTATTGCCCTTTTGCATTCTTTCACCCAAATTCCTTTTGTGACAATCACCTAGAATTCCAAGAGTGGTTTTGGATGCTATCTCTTCCTTTTGTAGTTGGTGCCACAAAGCCATGGAAGGCCCAAAATATGGGCAGGGACAAGCATTCGCTATAGACCATGTATGAGAAGGCCCAACATCAGTCCTTACCCCATGTTCTCCACTGCCATTAGAAGCCTGGGATTACAATTTTTCATATTTACCTCAAATTTTCCTTCTTTCAGAGGCCCTGCTCCAAATGCTGCTGCTAAATAAAGTGGAGTAGGTAACACATAGGGATAAAGTGTCCCAATTCTGAAATAGCCTTCACAGAAAGGTTTATTGGTACCATTCCTCCTTCCCCTTATTAAATAACTCTTGTCTTATATTTTAGGATTCTGAGTTTTAAATGTTTTGTTTTAATACTATGTTACAGCACAGTATTAGTTGTTTAAGACATTTTGTTTTATGTAGTACTTTAGTGCTGTGTTTGTTTTGTGAGCCACTCAAAGAACAAGTGTTATGTGGTGGATAAATAAATACAGAAAGTAAGATATAATATGATCAGAATGCCTAGCTCCTACAAGTGATCTGCACCAACTGAACTTTGCAGAATACCTAACAGCAGTTCAAACTCAAGTGGAGATGTACTGGGATCTGTATTTCAGGTGAAAATGTACTGGTTTACCTAGTGAATGTTGTGCCTTTGCTGCACCACATAAGAATGGAGTGTGAAGTCCCATGTGTGATTCTTGTGGGAAGAATATGGGTATTACAGTTGAGACATTTCCCTAGTTCAGGAGCCAGATTTTGCCTTTAATCAATTAAATTGCCAGTCCTTCTGTATAGTGGTTTTCTGAAGGCAGACTTTACCTCTTTGGAAACAGCTGTTTTTTTTTCTTTTGTTTTGTTTTTTTACATAGGCCAACGTGGAACATCTAACTGAGAAGATGAAAACCAGCATTCAGCGTGGTTTGGTGCTGAGGTAAGCTGACAGTTCCCTGAGACACACTGTAACATTGAGGGATGTTGCAGTGGATGTAATGCTTTTGTGGGCAGAGAGGAATGAATAATAGCAATAAATACCTGGGAAAAAGGAAGCTACCTTCCTCAGGAAGGGGGTATAGTTCATTGACAGAATGTAAGTTCTGTTTCTGCAATTTTCTGTTTGTGGATCCCAGGTAGCAGGACTTGCAGACACCTCTGCCTGAGGTTCCACAGAGTTCCTCTCAATCTCTCTCTCTCTCTCTCTCTCTCTCTCTCTCTCTCTCTGTGTGTGTGTGTGTGTGTGTGTGTGTGTTTGTGCATGTGTGTGTGGGAGGGGAGAAGGCTGCCAGGTTTTCATAATAACAATAAAGGAAATTCAAGACTGTCTGGGACATGTGAGGCAAACCTAGATAAGACCTGCCGTCAGGTCTCATGAGATGAGGACTCCTGTCATGCCATATCTACAATGGCCAGGGGTGGTTGAGGCATGGGCAGTTGTCCCATCCAAGGAACACATTAGGACGTTCTGCTCAATTTTGTCCGTGGCTGCTTGCTTTAATCCCGTGAGACCTTTGTCAAAACCAGATCTCCTTCCTCCTTCTGTATGTGGCAGATGGAGCCTCAGAATTTCTAGTTGACCACCCCTCATACACACAGAGCCAGCTCCAAATAGCTATTTTCCAGTAGGAAAATACTGTTTGTTTCCCCATTTCTCTGCATTGCCACCCTAGCAAGCAGTGTGAGCCACCACCATTTTACATTTGAATCAATTCTGGCATACTACAGAACATTTTGAAACAGCAGTTAGCTTGCCTCACTGGCAACAAGGTAAAAACCATGCTGAAGTGCATCCTTGGAGGTTTGGCACCCACAGTCCTGACAGCTGCCAAAGGATAACAGGGGCTGATGCTCAGCCTGGGTGTAGAGCAGTGGGTTGTGGACCTGCGTTGATTCCCCAGTTCTTCTCCATGTTCCATTAAGTTTCTTTTGCTGTTCTGCTTTTTCAAAAGATCTGGATTTGGTCAGTGCCTTAGGTAGGACACCATTTGGGTAATCTATGATACCTGAGTTCCTTATGGAAGGAAAACTAGACATAAATGACCAACAAATATGTCTTTTTTATTCTTATGTTATACAGGAATGAAAACAGTAGTGAGAATTACACAACAGACTTCATTTACCAGCTGTATTCTGAGGAAGGGAAAGGTGTCTTTGACTGCAGAAAGAATGTATTGGGTCACATGCAGCAGGTATGTAAGGCTTAGAAATTCTTCAGGCTGAAACAAGAGGCATGTGACAGTTTTTGAACCAGCAATGGCAATGTGAGCACAAAAGCTGCTATAAGAGAAGTTGCATTTTCCCATGTTACCAGTGCTCTGGGCCCGCATCCACCAGGGAGAATGTACCTGTAATTCTGTAGCTGAAATGTACATGCCTGGTTAAGTGCTATCTCTGAATTAGTGTTAAGTGATTATAACTTGGCACTGGATTCCAAAAATGCTGAACTCAGGGTTTACAGCTGTTTGGAGCAACTATTTTGATGAAGTTATGATCAATGTGGATCAGTGATTTTGATCCAGTTATAATCTTTGCTCAGACTGCCTAGATAGACCTAAACCCCCTGTCTGGGGATTTCTGTAACAAGACATTCATAATGACCTATTAATACCTTCGGAGGCGTGCTTGAGTCCGCACAACAAAAACATACTGCGTTGAAAGACAGTCACGTAGTTCTTACAACCTGTTTAAGTAAAACAACCCTGATCCAGCAAAAGAGAACAGTGTAGAAAGGATCATTTTCTTCTGCTGATTGTGATGCTCACTGGAATCACTGAGCAGTCTGGATACTAAATGATTGGCTTGATCATGTCTCAGTTTGTACCTAAGTGTAAGACAATCAGTCCTGTGCATGCCTTGAACCTAGTAAAACCAGGCTTAGTTCTGAAAAATCTGAATCTTCTATTCACTCTTGAATTTCTTAGGGTGGTGCCCCTTCTCCATTTGATAGAAACTTTGGGACAAAAATTTCAGCAAAAGCCGTGTTGTGGCTCTCAAAGAAGCTCAAAGAATGCTATCGAAGAGGTGAGGAAACATTATTGGCATTTTTCATTATAACAACTAGTTCAGTGCACTAGCTGCTACCATTTGTGGGGAATTGAGAATCCCGTGAAGCATTGCTTTATAGCAAATTGTACATGCACAGTGCTTCTGGATCATCTTGGCTGTTTCTTTATTGGAACATTATCCCATCTACAGAGGAAAGAATTGCTATAGTTCTTGCTGTGTGTCTTCAAGTTGTTTCTGACCTATGGTGACCCTAAGGTGAACCAATCACAGAGTTTTCTGGGACTGAGGGTGTGTGATGCACCCAAGTCATTCAGCAACTTTCCATGGTCAAGTGGGGAATCGAACCCTCATCTCCAGGGTTGTAATCCAATACTCAGACCACTACACTGCATTGGCCCTTGTAGAATAGACCAGTTGGCTTGTCCGATTGGTTTTATCCTACTCTCAGTATTTGTGAATTTCGTACTTTCCAACAGTCCCATCAGATGCAACAGCAGCATGGAGTGGTGTAGGGGGATCAAGATGTAATAATGGCACATAGATTGAAGTGTGTCATAAGTGACCACAGCTATATTGGTTGCAGCCCATAGAGTATGTAATAGCATGGAGTACTTGTTGCTGCCCACTATCCCAGCCTGGTATATAAAGCCATTACTAATGGCAAGAATCTTGATCCCACCATAGAACTCACATGCAGGCTGCATGTTTGGCAGACACACCAAATTACTAGCTTTGTGGGTAGGAGTGTGAAGCAGTTCTCCAGGAGGGGGCCAGAAAGGGAAAGTTCTCTTCCAGGTGGGCTCCAAACTCTGTCTGCAAGAGTTAGCTACAACAGCTTATTGGGCTCTGAGGTTGACCCTTACTTGCAGCGTTCCTGGATAGTAATTCAGATTAACCTGCTGTGGCTGTATAAAATAAATAAGAATTCTGGCTTCCCTCAAGCACAAAGTGGGCCCTTGGTTAGTGGAAAACCAGTATCTTTCACCAGTAGGATACTATCCAATTGGCTTGAATGTGAGAAGTCTGGCAATGGCTACAAAATTTTGTTTTACGAATGGGCATAGCAAGCCTTTCGATGTAGTTCAGTAATTAAAGTGATCAGACTACAAATGAAGACTTACTGTTCTCACTGATAAAACAGTAAAAGGTTTCTCCCAAGTGCCATTACAGGGTCCTAATCTTGCTTCAGTGTGAGAACTATCGCAACAAAGCTTTATCAGTGGAACCGCTTATGGCCCTTGGGGAAACTCAGGTGAATCATGTGAACTATGTGAATGGTGAACTTGTTGGTCTCCAACTGTTGATGAACTACCACTCCCATCATTCCTATCCACTGTTGAGGCTGCCTGCAGCTAATGGGAATGGGAGTCCCACAACCTCAGACATAGAGGTTTCCAAGCCTTCATTTATAATGTAGTACAAGAATAGATCAATTTTGGTTTCCCGTCTCCTCGAAAGTTTGGACTTTGAAGCCCCAATAGTTACCAGTGGTAAGGGATTGCTGGAGCTGTAGTCTAAAACATCGGGAGAGACAAAAGCTTCCCACTGCTGCTGTAGTATTGGTTGCTAGGACTACAAGTACACTTGTTAGGGGGAATCATTTGGTTGCCCATTCAGGATATGGCTTTAGGTGCAGGAGATCTGTAATGTGTACCTTCAAGTTGTTTCTGACTTACAGTGACCCTATGATGGCATCTTCTTGGCAAGATTTGTTCAGCGGTGGCTTGCTTTTGCCTTCCTCTGAGGCTGAGAAGTGCTTTGATTTGCCCAAGGTCACCCAGTGGGTTTCTGTGGCTGAGTAGGAATTCCAACTCTGGTGTGCAAGATTGCAGTCCAGTGCTCAAGCCACTATACCATGTTGGCTCTCCAGCATAAAAGGGATACTTTTAGGATGTCTGACAGTATACCTTTTGTCTCCTGTTTTAATATGTTAAGATGTTAGGAGGAGGCCCTGCTGTAAAGCTCTTTCTTTGCTCAGAACCAGATTCTCTAGGAGCAGAGTGTTTAAAATAGTGATGAGGGCCCCATATTTGTGCTGCACTTTTCCATTTGAAGGTTTCAGGGTTGAATCAGTGCTGGCTAAATGAAAAGCAGGTTTTGGTCTGATATGACTGGCTCAGGGAAACTAGCTGCACTTGCTCCATTTTTTTTCTTGACTTTTTAATAGATTAGAGCTATAGGTGGCCCTCCACATTTGCTAGGGTAAGCAGTGCAGGATTCCCACAAAAGTGGAAGAACTGCAAATATCAAAATGAGCGTATGTGTCTCTGGGAAGAGATCTGAGGCATGGTGGGCAGAGTGGGCACCCAGGATTCAAACCAGGTGAGGGAAAAGGGGTGGGTTGGTATGATAGTCCTATACTTCATCCGTTTCACTGATCTCGCCCTTTGGGTGTGTGTATGGGGCATCAGGAGAGGGTTTGTGGTGCTGGGAAATTGGGGTACAATCTATCTTTAGCTCGCCAAGCAGTGGTTGGTGGAAGAGGACCAGAAGTGGGTTTCTAAAGGGCTGTGTGGCTTGATGGGAGCAGCTAGGAAGGAAGGTTCCCCAGGAAAAAGAAGCCTTGAGCTTGTAGGCAGAAGTTGGAGAAGCTCAGAAATAATCAGATCCATGAAATTTACACCCACAAATGTGAAGGGCCGACGGTATTCTCAAAGTTGCTGTTTTTAGTTATTTGTGAGCAGCCAATGCAGAGTTTACTTTCTGGTTTCAGAAAGGCCTCTTCTAGCCTAAAATAGCATGGGAGGGCAACAGAAAACATGACAAAGTTGTCCCCACAGAAACGAAGCCAGTTTATTTTTTCCCCAAAAATACTGTTGGGGTGCTGGCCTGCATATTGCACTTTGCCCATTCCTGGTTTATAATAAGAATCTTTGAAACTGATACGCTTTATCTCACTGTTTTATCAGGCCAAGAGCTTGGGAAGTTATTTTTCTGGACGATAATTCTCAGAATCCCACAGTGTGTATTCTGTGAATTGTACTGCAGAAATGTAACTGTTCCAGGTTCTGAAATTCACTCAACCATTCAAAAATAAAAAAAAAAAAAATAAGGAAACAATCCGAAAACAAACAACCCAGCATTAGCTATCCTTCCAATTAACTGCATGATGACATCTACCAAACAAAGTCTACTTACCTGGATGATGGGAGAGATGCACCAAACTCTGCTGGGACTTATTTCTAAATAAACTTGCATAGAAGAAAATTGCCGTGTATACAGAAAATCGCTTGCATCAAATTACCATGGTTTGCAGTGACTTGGGGCTTGGAAGTTGATAATGCTTGTCACTTATGCTCACAGAATAGGTTCTTTGGTATTACTAGATCTTGTACAAGAATCGTAGGCCCCTCCTACAAAAAATCTTAAAAGTTTCTGACTAAAATATGTAGAAGTCTAGGAATTCAGCATGTTGTAGTTACAAGTATTCTTCCTTTCTTGTTTTTTTTTTCTTGGTGGCTGCATGGATCACAGATGAAGGTAATGTGTTGTTATTTTGCATTTTTTTTAATCAGCTCCCAGCTGTACTTACTGAAAATTCTAATTAAGAAAACCTTTTTTTAAACAAAGAAAACTAACTTGGAACAATTGTGTTATCAGTTACTCAAACATCCATCATTTCCTGTTCTAAATACCAAGTCAAAAACAGCCTTAACACTCTACATCACTAATTCACATTATGTTCTTATGTAATATTTTAGTAACCAAATCAAACACCCCATCATGAATTTAATGCCTTTTTTATTGAGTTTCCCCATTGATCCGTCTGTGTATCTCTTTGTATAAATAAAACCAAAATTGTATTCCCCCCTCCCACCCTTTCTTTTCTCTAAAGGGAGAGTATTTGCCAACACTGATGATTCCGTCTGTCTGCTGGGTATGCGCCGAAGGAATCTGATATTTCAGCCCGTGGTTGAACTGAAGGATGAAACAGATTTTGAGTACGTAAAAAGTACCAAAATATTAGTATCATATTATAGTAGAGAGAGGGAAAAAAGCCAATGGCACATGGCCTGAAGACTATCTTTGGCACAGCTCAGCATCTCTGAGAACAATGTCTCAAGAGTGGGGAACCCATGGCCCTCCAGATTTGGCTGAATTCTAATTTCTACTAGCCTGGGTAGAAGGTCGAAGCACGGAGATGCTAGGAGCAGTAATGCAGAAAGATCAAGATGGTTGCTAGGGCCTCCGTCATTGCTGTAGATTCTTAGCGCTGAACTATTTCACCTTTAAATCCCAGAGCTCCCAGTCCAAGGACTTTTTTAAAAAACAAGTCTTCACTTTGTACGTTTGCTCATTTATTAATGCTAATTTCTCTCAAAAGCACTTCTAGTTTTGCCCTAGTTCAGCAAAATCAGCCCTGTGCATGAATGGCTGTCTTGCCAGATGAAGTTATTCTGACAAAATTTTAATAGAGATTTATTTTGCATACAAAAACAAAAACCTGTGCACATTCAAGACTGGAAGTCACACTGGAAATACCCTTGTTCTAAGGCAGTGATTCATTTTTTCATAGGAAAGAGGTACTGAGTTTAGATCTCTGAGAATCCAAGGTAGGTGGCTACACCTTAAGGGAGCGAATATTGCCGAAACAGCATCTATTTAGCACGTAGGCTTTGTTCAATTCATCTTCAGTACCTGAAGCCTTTTGCATAGTACCTGGAAAATTCTCTGCCTGAACCTTTTGAAACTTATGGCCAATCATAGCTGAGCAGACATACTTATGGACACTTTCAGGAAGGCTAAAGGAGCGATCCACGACTGTTAGAGCCCTAAAATCTGCTAGGGAAGGCTTTCTCTTGATTCCACCACCATTCCAAGCTTGCCTGGTGAGGACATGGGACAGAGCCTTCTTAGTGGCTGCTCCCACCCTGTGGAACACTCTTCCATGGGAGGGTAAGCTGGCCCCCTCCCTACTCTTTTTGCTGGCAGACAAAAAC
Organism: Cyclura pinguis; assembly: GCA_030412105.1. NCBI lineage: Eukaryota > Metazoa > Chordata > Lepidosauria > Squamata > Iguanidae > Cyclura > Cyclura pinguis. Next base: position 123,102,890 of record CM059604.1, on the reverse strand, counting down.
ATTTCTCTTTAAGCAGGCTTTTATGTGAGCAGGGGAGCTTTTTATTTATTTATTAACCTGTTTTGGCACATTGTTGCAGGTTTTTTTTATAATTTTGTATGTTTTCAACTGCTTTGTTTTAAATGTTTTTAACTCATTTTGGAAGCCACCTTGGGTCCCATGTTGGGAGAAAAAGCGGCCCACAAATATAATAAATAAATAGCAGTTACGGCACTTAATAAAAAAAATCACATGATACAGTCGGCCAACCTTTTAAGTTGCCTGCCTGAGAAGAAGAAATCAGTTTTGGTTTTCACAGATGAGAGGAATGAACTTCCAGCCCTGTTTCCGGATAGTTCAGTTAACAACTTGTTACTGGAACTCAGTATAAATCAGCTACTCACAGGAGCAGAGTATGAACAGATCCTGTCCCTTCTCTCAACTGAGCTGCACCATGAATGTACATAGGTTACAGTTTCAACTGTTGTGATTGTTTTTGACATGTAATTCTGTTGTAGGTTTAAATAAAAGCTTCTGATGGCATGTTTTTTGTGGGTCAACAGGCACCGAATTCCCAAGACACAGTGGTGGCTAAAGCTACGTCCTCTAATGAAAATCCTGGCCAAATACAAGACCAGCTATGATGTTTCAGATTCAGGCCAGTTAGAGCATGTGCATCGACCAAACCCAGCAGAAGCCTGAGGTGACAATCCCAAGGAGTCCTATTGTAATAGAAGTTGTAATAGCTCTCTCCATTGTGTGTCAACAGTGCTTTAGAATACTTGTTACAGCTTCTGTTTGTAACATCTAAGTTATTGTGCAAGCACTTTATGTGAAAAAAAAAACAAAAAACCGGCCGTCACAGAAGTTCTCTACCTGATGCTGTCTTAGGCTTCTAAAAGGAAAAAAAAACTACACCACAGGAAAACCCTAGCGCCTGACTTAACAAAGACTACCACAATTACCAATGTGTTCCTTACTGATAACCTGTCCAAAAACCGGTTCTATGCACTCCGTGTGATGTTATTCATCTCTTGCACTTTTACCAGATAGTGTTTACACTCAAAAGTATATTACAAGAGGCTTAGTTTTTGTGTCATACAAAAAGGAAACTTCTATATGCTCCTGCTGAAATAAAATCCTGTATTACAAATAAAATTGGGAGTGATTTATTTTATACAGTCCTAGGCCATCCTTAAAGGCACCAGATCCTGTCTGATCTTAGATGCTAAACAGGGTTAGCCCTGGTTAGTACTTGGATGGGAGACTATCCACAAACATGGGAGGCTGTAGGCTACATTTCAGAGGAAGGAACTGGCAAAAACCATCTCTGAATATTCTTTGTGAAAGAAAACCCTAGGAAATTCATGAGGTCACCATAAGTCTACAGGCTACTTGAAAGCGTGTACACACGCGCACGCACACACGTCAAGACCAAGCTCATCTAATTTTTCATTCCACTAGCTCAGAGGTGGCAGCTTGCAGCCTTCTCCATGACACTGTGACTGCAGCTCCCACCATATTTCACCATTGCCAGTACTGATTAGGGCTGACAGAAGTGCATCAAATATAAAAAGCTGCCCTTCTCCTGTCCTAGTTAAATAGGTAAACTGCTCTTGTTTAAAGACAGTATATTGTCTAAAAGTAGGGCCCTAGTAAGAACATGCAGAAATAGTTTCAATATGCAAGGCAATGCTTCTGCCAGTACTTTTGTAGTCCAACGACCTTCACTCTGAATGTTCAGGTAGCTAGCTGAGAGGAAAGGATAAAAACACCACCTAGTCAGTTTGCTATGACAGCATTGACTGCACAAAGAAATGCATTGCCAGATTAGGTGGAGTGGCATTAGCTAGATCCTGGAAGCTGAGGCCTCATGCAGCTGGAGGGGTATAGTTTGCTCTCCCTTGCCTTACAAGGAATGGTGACTAGTAATATTAGGGATGAAACACAACTATCGTTTACTCTCATAGGGTACCCGCTTGCTAAAAATGTGCACAGGTTGCAAATATATTTATTATTGTATTTGTATTCTGTCTTTCTTCTAAATACAGGGAAAACCACAGAGGATGCTGTGGTTGCCATCCTCATTGCACTACATGTATGCCAACACCATCAGCACAGTAGTGACAATTAAAACCTCTACGTAGTCACCAAAACAGAAACACAGCAGCCTGTCTTTCTTCTCTGCTTTCAGAATGTCACCTTAGGTAAAACAGAATGCTCATGATAAGGTACTCATCAGGGGTTGAAATATTTAATGGCACAAATTGAGACATAAAGTATTTAAGTGAGTACAGAAGAATGTTGGTCCGCTGGACAATTACGTTTAAAAACATGATATTCTTTGAATTGGACATGATTGAAGACAAGTCACTGGAAAGCATTCTCTGCTTCTACAAAATAGGTGGATGCTGTTACAGTGGTGGTGCGCACAATCCAGCTAAAATTACAACCAGCTGGTCAGAACAAACCACAGCTCTGACAGGATACAGTTACAACTCCAGCTAGACTAAGACCATAATCTAGAACTGAAACTGGTGAGTGCTTGTGATTTTCACAAAAGATGGACGTCATTGCAAAAATCTTTCCTTCAGTAAAAACACTAAAGCAGCTCCAAGCTCTTTGAGGAAGTGGAAATGGCTTCTTGTCCTAATAGCACTTTCAAAAGGGAGACGAGGTTTCACAGTCATTTTGGTATTTGTCATGTGAATTGGTTTGATATCCTCTAAACCAAGACAACAGCAAACATCATCGTATCACCCACGAAGGGTCTTTGGCAGTGTCGGGGTTTTCTGGCCCAAGAATAGCTAGTCCTCTTGTGCTTTTCCCAGCCACAAGGTACCTGAAAGCAACAAACCAGCCATTATTAATCTGACTTTCAATTTGTGCAGTCCAGGCATTTAAAGAGAGAGTTTTGCTTCTTCATTAGCTGAGCTTTATGAGTATGGGTGGGCAACTTTTTTTCCCACTAATTTGCCTCCAGCTGGAGTCCTACTAGTTAGTCCTCACTAGACGAGAGAGACTGAATCAATTGTTGAGAGGTGAGTCAACACACAGGAAAAACCAAATGATTCAGTGGGCCTACTATGGTTAGGCATAACAGTAGGATTTAGGCTTCCCTTTCTTATACACCCACAGCCATTCTTTATGGGATGGAGCTTTGGTAATGAAAGTTATTTTCTGAGAATTGAGCTTTTCTGTATGCATCTCTAGACTACAAACTAAATGGGGAGAAGAAGAGCTTGGTATCACAAGGTTGCCCTCTGCTCGGTTATGCATGCGCACAAATTGAATGCACACTGATCAAGAACGTTGCAGCAGAACATTTCAGCAATCAGACGGGCATGGTCATTGCTCCATCTTCCTCTTTCTCCAGTAGCTATATGGCAATATCCGCCAGTCTTACTCAACAGTCAACTTCAGACCAGCTTTCTCATGCTCTTCACCAATCTGTTCAGTGCTTATTTCCTGTGAATCTGATGTCTGATGAGCACACTCAACTACAACCAGCAAACACTGAAAAAAAAAATGCTTAGCAGCAGTGCTGAAGTTGAGGACACAGTGCCAAGGATTTGACAAAGACGGATGCCAGTTGCAATGCTAACAAAAAATTAGCGGGGGGAGAGGCCAAAACGAGGGGCATACCCTAGCAGAAGAGCCAGTGGGTCAGGAGTTTCCCACTGCTGGTTTTTGAAATTATTTGGATTTGTCCATTATCCTGTGGGTGAAAAGCAACGGTGAAAATGCAAACACTAGAGCACTTTTCCCCCCAAATCTGATAGCTCCTGGGATATTCCTCATTCTCCAGGAAGTTTCCATTTTAGATGGTGTCAAATGAAGAACAATTCTTACAGGAAAAGCCCATCTTTTTTACATGAGTCACTGAGCTAAGTACGCCTCCAGAATGGAAGGAGACACATTCAAAACAGTTGACTCATAAGGAGATGCAATGAGCAGGCAGCTGTGTTGCACAGATGTATTGGGAGTGTCAATGTTCCAGTCCCACTGAATGCAGACTCACCACTAGAACTGAGCTTGTTTCCAACAGAGCCTCCTTGGAAAAGGGTGAGACCAGAACGGGAACTAATACAGGAGCAACAGTGAGCTATCTCTTCCATGACAGAGACAGCCTCACAGCCCCATGAGGCAAGCCCAGATGTAGCTGTACTAATGGCAGACTTATTAAAATCAATGGGACTTAATTTAGTTGTGACTGACTTAAACACCACTGATTTCAGTGGTGGTATTGTTTTAAGCACTGTATCTCCCAGTGTATAAGATGCATCCCATTTATACATCAGCAAATATTATTTGCCAGTGTATAAGACACACTGGCGTATAAAATGCACCCCATTTTCAAACAGTATTTCTCAGGGAAAAAAGTGAGTCTTGTATGTCAGCAAACAGGGTATAACCAAATTGGACTCAACGCAATGTGTCACACATCAGGCTTATTTAGCTCAACTTGATTCAATGACCATTACATGCCAGATTAAATCATCCACATAGTAATTTCTTATCTTTTGCCTTCTTGGTGACCCCAATGTTTCTGGAATCTCCACAATTCTCTCCAACAGACACATCAGACTTACTTATTAGCGGCATCTATCAGGTTATCCTTGCTGACTGTAAAAAGATGCTCCCTGTGCTGCTGCTTCATCTCATCAGAGATTCCATGCAAAAAGTTATTCATCCCTATACAGCAGAATTCACAAATGTTAACTGTTCATGTGGCTCTTGAGAACAATAGTAACAGATGGCATTTCATCCACTCATTTTTCAATTCATAAACTTAAGCTGAATGGTTTCCTAATTCACTTCACCCTCAATTTACTCTACTCTGGGAAAAGCATGTACAGCAAAAAATTATGCAACCTATTGTGAGTCATTCCTTTCCTTTGGAACAGTCAAATGCACACCCCTTTTATACATAATAAAAACACATGGGGGCTGTAATTCAAACAGAAAAAATCATGCCCCTATTCAAGATCATATGTAACTGAAATCAGTATAAAACAATACCCTGACTGTTAGAACTTTGGCTTGAATATCAAAATTCATTAACAGGTGGGATTCTTCAGTACATGTTTCACTTCCTACACTCAACCTGGATAATGCTGAAGTCAAGTTAATTTCAGTCATTTTGGTCTAATTGCCCAATGGGTTGTTCCAAAATCAATATCTCAGCAGTTTAGCAGTTTAGTTTAACTGTAAAGCTGCTACAGTGTTTATTACTACACAAAAATTATGCAACTTATTTTTCTCTCATTCTTCTCCTTGGGCAGTGGCTGGTGCCACCTTCTGGTCTCCAAACACACCAAAAATCTTAAGAAAATGCAACATTGGGTTAGCCAAGCATTGCCCTCTTATCATTTTATCTCCCCTAACTGCAAGTAAGAGCAAAAGAACTGAGGAAGTAAATACATTCAAAGCAAGGATGACTCAACCAACGAACAGACTATTAGTCGTGTGGAAACTCTGTTGCTGCTGTGTGACTTCAAGTCATTTCCAGCTTATGGTGACCCTAAGATGACCCTATCACAGTGTTTTCTGGGGACTGAGAGTGTGTGACCATCCCAAAATCCTTCAGTGGGTTTCTATGGCCAAGTGGGGAATCAAACACTGGTCTCCAGGGTCATATTCCAACACTGAGATTACTACACCAAGCTGGCTCTTGTGGAAACTTAGGTAGATCCATTTAAGAAGAGGTAGTTTCCTTACTCATGAGGTTCAGGAGTTTGAGGAGAGAAGGCTACCCACCTTTGTCAGACGGTGCCACAGGGGCATCCACAGCTGCAAACACAGCAAGCTTGGCTTCATCAATGTCCTGCTGAGTGAACTTGCCCATCCTGGCCCATTCAGCGGCTTTCTCAAAAGTACCCAGAGTACTCAGTGAGTTTGGATCCCTAAAAGTCAAGGTAATTAGAAAACAGAGCTTATTATGTTTTTTCCCCAAAAAAAATAATACAAACTGACTTAGTCCTCCTTTGTGATTACTCTTTCTAGATTTACTGCCTTCCGCAGTCACACAGGCACAAGCCACATGCAATGAACAAAAAATAATTAATTTCAGGATAACAATTGTGTGAAGCGACAAGTCTGCCTGAGTAGGTTAGTGATTAAAGAATTTCTTGTTCATAGCATAGAACTTGAAAAGTAACTTTTCAAGCTCTGGTCTTTAAATGTGTCACAGGTATAATTTCTAAAACAGGGTCCCGTTTGCTGTAGAGTTCCAGAAAGTGGGGGCAGGCAGGCAATGCAGAGATAAGGAAAAGTAGATCTGTCAAATTTCACCTGCCCGAACACTTTTATGAGGCAAGGATTTTCAAACTGTGTTCTCAATCACTGCCCACAATCTCCAATCTTGCCCTAGAACATGCAGCTGCAACTTAAAAAATCTTTAGTTCATGCTGATTGTTACACTCAAAACTTCCTGGAATCTTCTGCAAATACAGATTGCTCAGCAATAATTGCAAAGGGCTTCCCTGAAATCCACTGCTGCCAGACTGGAAACAGATGAATACTAAACCTCATGAGTTGCACATTGGTGGGATTCTAGTTTACTGCAAACAAGGGCAATCATGGGCCTCTTCCAGCCATACACTGTCCGTGAAAGGTGGGTTTCAGGGCAGGCCTGGTGGATCCAACCTGTCTAGTTATTTTAAAAGACAGATAAAGCCTACATAATCATCTTCAGTTTCCAATATTTAGTCTTTTACTTGTCTTAACAGAAAATAACAGAAATGTTTTGAAACTTATCATCAATCTATAAAATGGCTGTGTTTTTCTAGCCCACCTTCTGAAGACACCTGGTCAGTTCCTTGGTAATGCTACCTAACTATACTTGTTTTGTGCCTTGATGTGCATTCTGTGGATGATACCAAGTACTGACATTACTGGCTTTGTGCATACCTGTAGTACTTGCTTGTGACTCTGAGAGACATCATACTACAGGTTAAGCCTCCTTTATTCTGAAATCCCAAAAAACCTCCAAAAACCATAACTTTCAAAAGGCAGAACCCAGTCTTCCTTCTGCAGGGAACATGAATGGATTATGGAGGCTCTCTCGGGACTGCACGTACATGGAATTCCAAGCAAGCTGAGAGGAGGAAAAGGGGAAGCAAGCTGACTCGGAGACTTTGCAAGTAGCATAAGCATCAGCAGTCCCAAGCGAGCCTCCATAATTCCCTCATGTTCCCTACATGAAGCAGGCAAAAGGAGAAGAACTGATGAAAGAGGGGACTCCATGCTGAAAGGACGGTATGTAATTTACAACAATTATGCAATGGTATATACAGTGCATCCATCGTATACGTGGGGGTTCCGTTCCAGAAACCCCCATGTAGAACAAAAAATGTGAGCTTCGTGTCACATTATAGTCAACAGATGCAACATGTGCACATCTGTGGCAACCCAGGTGCATGCCCATCACATCCACTGACTATAATGCAATGCGACACTTTGCATGACCTCACATTCATGTATGTGGAAACTGTGCCAAAAGAGGACATACTATATACAACAACAATAAACAATGGTATATAATTTGCAACAATTTAAATTTACAATTTAAGGTGTATATGAAACGTAAACAAGGTTCATGTTAAAACTGGTTCTCATCTCCAAGATCTCTCGTTATGTATATATACATATTCCAAAATAAAAAATAAAATAAAATATCCTGAAATAGAGAACATTTCCGGCCCCAAGCATTCTGGATAAGGTAGACTCAACCTGTAGTATGTATGGATTACAGCAGATTGACAGTGGCTTCATACTGTTTCCAAGGACTCAGATTCTTCTTGAGTTAGAAATAGTACCCCCAGCAATAGTATAGAATTCTGGTTTGCAAACTGACAAATATGAATTATAGTTCACGTCCAACTCAACCCCATTCAGTGCAACTGTTACCTATAGGAGTAAAAACTGAATATGCCATTATGGGCAAGCTGTGCACCACCACCATAGGCACCTCCTTTCTCTCTGATTTCTGTGTGCAGGAACTTGGAGGTCAATAATCGGGCAAGGATACAGAGGCTGAAACAGAGAAAGAAAGCAACTGTGAACAAAGGGGTTTGCCCTGCAGGTACTCCCTTCCTTGTCCCCTTGTTTGTGATCTAAATTATTCCACTGTTAAATTTACATTAGCACATCTGCCTACTCAGCAAAGCTTTCAGCTTCAGTAGGATTTGTTATTACAGTAACTCTTCCATTAGTGTTCTGAGTTAATAAGCATACAAAGAGCTACGGTAATGGTACGTTACATAGCTGGCATGTGCCTTCGAGGCAACTCCGACTTAGGATGACTTTATCACAGAATATTCTTAGAAAGACTTGTTTGAGGAAGTCTGTGTGCCCTCCTCTAAGGGTGACAGAGTGCAATTTATCCAAGGGAGTCCAGTGGGTTTCCATGCCTGAGCAGCAATTCAAACCATGATCCCCTAGTCCAACACTCCAATTACTACCTCACAAAGACTCAAGGAAACCTTAGGACAAGGTCAGCAAAAGTCCTATCACAACTATATGTCTATATATGCTCATTACCCTAGAATTTTAATGCCTCACACCAACACCTTCCTATTACTGTTAATTCCTTTTAAGCAATCAGTTTTCTCCTCAGACGCAATGAGGTTCTTGGAGGTTCATTTTAGAATACAACGTGGTTTTTCATCTTTTTAAATGCACTGGCACCATTCACATCTAGGTCAATGTTCCTCCACTTCTGGAAGCTGACTGCGCTTCAATTCTCACTTCCCCAGAGTTCCTTCATTCAACATTATATTACACATCCCATAGGGATAAGCCAACTGGCAGCCCACACGGGAAGAAGCTTGGCAGAGAAGCTGGTCCCATCCCACCTTTGCAGCCTCAGAGGCGACGCCTGTCTCCAATATGTGCCAGCAGAGATACAGGTGCTGCACCTTGTGTGCTGCTCTTAGCTTGGCAGCATTATTCCCTGAAGACTGACGTGGGAAGCAGAGATAGGCAGCATGTAGGGGATACTTCTGAAGCCAATAGCACTGCTGCCATTCCAGATGCTCTTGGTTCAGACTACAAGGACAATGAGCAGACAGCAATGCAATGTGAGGCAGACAGACAGGGGAAATCCTGACTCCCTGATTAAATAAGGCCTGGAGTGCAAATTACCTGGAGGTGCAGGCATGTAGGAACTACTTGTGACACTCTTTGTTTTCATCAACAGCCCACCTTCACAGGTTGAGTCCTTAGGAGGCAGAACAAGCCCAAAATGCTTCCCTGACTGAGCCAAAGGACCAGATGGCTCCCCACCCTCATCTCAATCCACAAACAGAAGCAAACTACAGTGGCAGATGACTCCTTCTCCAGCAGCGGGGATGGGACAGTATGCTCCGCTGTATCTTAGGGTAGTGAGCTAGTTTAGAAGCTGCAGAAGAGGATCCTACCAAAACGGAAAGGCCAGGGGGGCTCAGGACTAGCCGAAGGCTACTGCCCTTGCTCCACTCTACTTTGCTCACTCTGCTTTAGGGTAGGGCTGGCCACATTGGGAAGGCACAATCATTTATGTTCCCAATAAGATCATCGTAAGAACCCTGCTGGATTAGATTAAAGGCCTGGCCAGCCCAATATTCTCTTTGCAGAGCAGCTAGCCAACTGCCTGTTGCCAACAGAACAACAAAGAATGCAATTGTGCACTCTCCCTTATGATCCGTCTTAACTGATATGTAGAAGCCAGCGTGGTGCAGTGGTTTGAACGTTGGACATTGATTCTGGAAACCAGGTCTCAAATCCTTGCTTGGCCATGGAAACCCACCAAGTGACCCTGGGCAAGTCACATTCTCTCATCCTCCGAGTCGGGCAAAGGCAAACCTCCTCTGAACAAATCTTGCCAAAAACACCCCTGGGATAGGTTCATCTTAGGGTCACCATGAACTGGAAACAACTTGAAGACACACAACAACAGTCTCTGATACTGGAAGTGGCATGTAGCCACTGTGATTAGTAGCTAGTGATGGATGGACGCTCCAACCATTTCTTGGCATTGTTGCTACTAGGTGTTCTCGCTTTCCCATCTACAACTCCATGTCATTTGTGCAGCACTCCTGTATGCATTTGATGGCGATCTTCATTGCCCTACCTTGCATGGTCCGGGGCTGTAAAGGGCACAGTTCTTACACAGGTACCAACATAATTTACAGGAAAGGGAAGCAGAAAATGGGTCTTCATCTGACATGGCTGGAATGTGGGATCCTAGAGGAAGAGACACATTGTGTTTTGAGTAAATCCGCTCAAGCAGAGATCCACAGGTTCTTGCATTCCAGCCATACTCTCTCCACACCCATCAAGAGCCACCAAAGTAGTCTAGCAATCCTTATCTATGTCCCAGCTAATTTGGATGGACTACAAAGGCATGAACACAAGGCTGCTGAGTGTACATGCTCAACAGGCTCACTTTAGGAGCTCAGAACAGCCTTCTCCAACTATGGCCGTTTTCAACTGTGATAGATAACAATCCCTCCACCTGCTGCACTTGCCAGAGATGACAGAAAGTATAGGTCTGGAGCATGCCAGGTTAAGGAAGACAGGCTGCAGGACAGAGACGAAGCAGAAAAAGGTTTAAAGAATTTTATTCCCCCTTTTTTTCCTTTCAAAATAACAAAGGCAGGATTTAAAAAAAAGATAAGGTGAGAACTAATTAGAAGGCAGCAAGGGTTTTACTCTCTGAAAGAAAGTAAGAGTCTCACAAAAAACACATCAGAAGCAGGTAGCCATATAAGACAAAAACACTTCTGCTTCAGTCCAATAGATAAAGAAGTTCCCAAGATTATGCACATATACTCACAATGTATAAAAGCAGATCCTTTCACCTCCCCGGTGTTTTTTTTTTTTTTTTTGGCTTTCTGTCATCTCCTTGAGACATTTTTTCACTTTTCCTTATGCTCACTGATCCAACTCTCAACTTATTTCCCTTTCTGTTCCTTCCTGATATTAACTTATTTTCTCCTGAGACTGACAGGTTGTTTTTATTTTTTAACTGTACAGGCTACAGCATGTTCAGGTACTTTGTAACAACCTTTCCCAATGTGCCTCAAATGGTTTTGTCTACAACTCTTCATCATTCCTAACCATCAGCTACACTTGTTGGAGTAGATCAGATTTTCAGTCCAAAATACCTGGAATACACAATGCTGGGGGAACCGACTTTATAATGATAATTTTTTTAAAAAAATGTTCCTACAGGCAGTAATTATAAAAAGAATGGGATTTCCCTTGTAAAATTAAATTAAAAAAAAAACCCTAATGCGTTACTCAACTTTCTGGAAAAAAGAGCAGTATACAACAGAACAGAAGTTTTAGGCTATGGTGCCATTCAAGGCTTCATGAACTGTAGAGAGGCAGGCTAAATCCCCTCAATCCCTCCACAGGCACACACTGCAACTGTTCAAGAGAAAGACTTTAAGCTGTCACCCCGATAAGGCTCAAGTCAAAGTGTCTATCCCTGAGGGGGAATGGGAAAAAACAACTAGGGTCAAAACCAGATAATAATCCAGACTCACCGTAATTAGCTTCCTGGTCATCTGAGAGCAAGCAAGAGCTTCACTGCCAGCAGTTTTGGGATCTGAAGGTTTCTAGAAACACAAAATTTTGTTTATACATCATAGAGCCAGTCAGGCTTCCAATGAACAATCTGTGCTGCTTTCTTTTCCATTTCTTCTCCAACCACATCCCCAGTATTTTGTGAAGACTTACATTAGAGTGATATCTCAAAAGATCTACACCAAATTGTAATGCAGGGGATATCACTGCCTCCACACCCCACAAGACAAGCAAGATCACAATGTAGGCAATGACAACAGCCAATAGAAAACCAAGGTGGAAAGTCTGGGACTCCTCTTTCCCTTGTCTCTTGCCTCCCACTGTTCCTCCGTGGCCTTTCTCTCTCTTCATGCTAGTGTTTGCTCTGCCTTTGCCTCTCCTTATTCACTTTCCCATCCACTAATAGGAGGCAGAACTGTCTTGTTCTCTCAGTCCAAGAGCTCAGGAGTCCTGCAGAAGGAAGCAGCACTTGCACTTGGCAAATGATGTAATCTACTTTGCCTCCAGCCCACCTGAGCTGACCAGAAGCTCAAATGAGAAAGGAGTATGTCAGACCCAACTGCAGCACTTTTCCTAATGATTAGGAAAGGCTACCCTACAGTATATAGGGGAGAATCATGCAGCCTCCAGAAGCTACTGGACTGGAATTTGCTGCATTCCGCCCCACTGGTGATGCCAGCCAGGGTAGTTGGGACTTGCAGTCCAACAGCATCAGGAGGGACGCAGGATTCCCACTCCTCCTCTCATGAATGAAAATGGTACAAAAGGATACAGATAGATTTAAATTAATCTTAATTATTATTTTTTTATAAAATATGGTGCACACTCATAGGGGCCCCTTACTGTGTGTCCCATGTTTGAAATGTCTGAGCTTCATGGGATGGGAGCTACAATAGACACAGGCAGGCAAACACTCTCCTTTATCTATATAGAAGAGATAAGCCTTCATTTGACAATCTGTGTTTTTGATTTGCATTCAAATAAGCGTGTTTTTGATTTGCATTCAAATAAACTGGCATAAACTATCACCTTATTTATTTATTTATTTATTTATATTTTTATATATTTATATATATATATAAAAAAATCGAACCTCCACCTTTACCTCAATCACATGTGGACGGATGGGCTTCCGTTCCTTTTTACTCTTGGCAATGCCTTTTATAAATTTTTCTACTGCTTTTGCAGCACTGGGCATCTGCTGGGGTGTGGCATTCACTGAACATCTATGCAAAAACAAGAGACATCCATCTAAAAACTAAGATATTTGCAGGTAATAAATTGTTCCTCTCATCAGAAATCACAGTCCATGGGACACATGTGCCTCCCCATAACATCTGGCCAGACCCCAGAGGGGGCCTCCCCATTCTTTGATGTCCTCTCCCCCAAAACATCATTTTTTCCTTGCAAAAAATACTCCCCCTACAAACTGCATTAATCTATCTATCTAAATTGTCCTTTCCTTCAGGAAAGGCCTGTGGGGCGCAGTGAGTAATCACCTTCTTTAATTTTTGGCTGTTCAGTTGAGGGTCAAATTAGATGTTGCATATTCCCTCCAATTAACTCATTTTTCCTCCTGCCAAAGGATTTTCTCAGAAATGCAAACGTCTGCAGTCACATTTGCAAATTAAGGCTGTGTTTGTCTTTCAACAATCAGTCACAAAATAAAGCATGTTCCCTGCAACATGCAGAAGTGAGGAAAAGAATGCGCTAGGACAATCAGCTATCATATGTTCCGAAGCACCTCTCCTAAACACAGGCTAAATGTATGATCTAGTTTGATTCTACAACAGCCAAAATTACCTGCCCCTGCATTACAGTTCCCAAGGCCAAAACAGGGGCCTAAAATATACCCCTGAGAAACAGCAAGAAGCCCTGTTTCCTTCATTCTGGGATGTCAAAAATCGCAATCCAAATGCTTTTAGTTCACCAGCTTTATTTGAAAATTATATCATTGTTGCTTCTTTTTTAATATTTTGAGACAAACCCTCATGAAAACATTAAGGCCAGAAACGTCTGGCAATGATTGAAGAAGTACTGCTGTGGTAGAGCCTGCTTTCTAAATCTGTGGAAGGACCATCAGCACCGGACTTCATTCAAAGTCCAGAACATCGCATGAGAAAACCAATGCATTCTCACCGCATGTTATCACTATTTAAGAGATATTTCTTGATGCGTGGCAATTTGCGGAGTACAGGCTTGATGTCAGACATTTCTGCAATTCGCTTCATCAGTTTCACCTGAACAGAGGGAGAGGCAAAGGAGAGACACACCATAAAACACATATAGATATGACATCTTAAAAAACCCAAGTACAAACATCGACTTCAATCATCCGAATACAGTTGCTGGTATTTGAAAATTATACTTTCACTTGCTGCCATGGGATTATCTGGAAACCCCACTCAAATGGGAGATCATTACAGATGTGCTGAGACCCTCAGAGCTTCCCCATGTGTCTCAGCGCTGACATCATCATTGTGTGTCTACTTATGAGGGGTAGCCAGTCACCCCCCGAACTGCTGCTTGCTGTGAAGCACAGAGTGGTTTTAAAGTAAGTTGCAGAAGGGGGACCTCTGGATGCTTCAGAGAGAGGAAGGGTATACCAACCCCTCCACAGTGCCTGAGAAAGGACATCTACATGCAAAGGCAACACTTTCACATGCATACCACCCTCACAGAAATTCAGCCAGAGAGCAGGGCCTGTGTGCCTTCTTTCCCAGCAGAAATGGGCTCCAGGTAGCCTTTGGTGAGCACACAGCAGCTCTACCAAGAAAGAAGGTCTTTTTGTTCCACAAAACTCCGCTAGGGTGGTGGGAGCCCCATCAGTGGCAATGGCTCAGTTTTTGTGTAGAAACAGTTCCAGGGCATCCCTACAACTTAGAAAGTAGGCAACCATGACTAGTTGGAAGACTGAGACAGAGAAAGCAGCTTGCTACATTGTCCATGGAAGTTTGTGAAGAACTGGGTACATTTTGAACTGTTTCTTAATACATAATATCAGCAATGATAAATGATCTGCCCTGGTTTTTATTTGTTGTCTGCTTTTGTGCTATTCACAGCACTACATTTTTCAGACTCTGCAAGTACAGGGTGTCAGAGGGTGTGAAGACGTGTCCAAATCATGTCTCCTCTTCCCCTAACTGGATTAGCAAGTCTAGAGTATGGAAATTTTTGGAGTACATACCTCAGCCAGCATGGTCAGTGACAATGATGGCTGGGGGATTCTTGAGTTTTAACTTTTTTAAAAATAGTCATTTCTCCAAACTCTACATAGGAACACAGGGACTTGCTTTATACCAAGTCAGGCCACTGGTTCAGCAAGCGAGGCACTGTCTACTGGCAAAGGCTCTCTAGGGCTTCAGGAAGGACTCCTTCTTATCCTGAGATCCCTGGAGATCCCTGTTACTTCCTGATGGCCTCCTAACCAAACCCAACCCTGCTTTGCTTCCAAAATCACATGAAACTGCGTGTGATCAGGATGGTAACTCTGAAGCCCCTTCCTTTTCTTTCACCTGCTCCATGCCACTGAACATTTCGTGCAATTCTCCTGCAGGTGTCAGAGTTCTGCTTGCTCTAATTGAAGCATACAGGTGTCCAGAATCGGGGACTCCATTTGACAGCTCTTGAGCTGTCATCTTCACCAGGACTTTGAAGTGCTCCTCATCTTCAAAATGGGGACTGCCAGAAGAACATGGGACGGGGTAAAGCAAAAGATCAGTCATTTTATCAACAAAATAATATATAGGTTTACTATTCAGAGGAATGCAATTCTCTTTTTAATGTCCTCAGGCTTTTGTCACTTGTACAAAGCAGCAAGCCACGCTCAATCCAGAAAGCAAGTATCTACCACAAAAGAAGGAATTCCTCTTCAAAATGGGTCTTACTTGTTGAATATTTCACTCCAAATGTGCATCATGTCAGGCAGATTTCTGTCCAGGCACAGAGAAGAGAAGAGCACACCCTAATAAGGGGGACAGAAGAGACCAGGTTACTGACCGAACAGATAAAAGATGCCCAAAGAAATCATCATGTTTGCGTTTGGTGATTATTTTTTAAAAGAAGCTGACAATATCCATCCAAAAACACCCTCTTCTCCTAACTGGGGGAGAAATCCATCTGAGAAAAAGAAACCTTAGTTACAAAACCACAGATAAAAACTGCACTGCTATCAGCAACTTTTGTATCATTATGGAAAAATAAATCCCTCACTAGCTAGGGTCCTACGCTGGAAATATCTGCTGTACAGGTTTTGTTCGTCCTTCCTGGCTATTTTAATGGAGTTTATTACAGAAGGTTTTCTGGACATTTTACAGAAGTAGCTGAATCATCAATAAACAAGGAAATAAACAATTCCTTCACCACACTCCTCCGTATATAATCAATCACCACTTTAGTAAGGTCAAAAGAATATTCTGGATCTTAGGGATCTTATGCTTCTGTCAGGACAAAAGCATATTCTGCAATGCCCACCACATTCTTCAGACCTCATTAAACAGAAAAGGAACTGGAAAGGTGGGGAGAAACTGGATTGAGCCAACCTGATTTATTCCCAGAACCCTGCACAGAGTACAGGATCAACCGGTTACAACTGAAGATGGTGAGAAGTTTTGAACAGGGGGTCAATATCAGCATGCAAACTCTCCCAGCTTAAAACATTTGACTGCTGAGTTCAAGATGGCTGAGCCTGCCTACAGGGCCGCAAGTGAGATAGACAGGGCGGTATCATGGTTAGCTCCCAGTGTGCACCTTGTTCCAGCAATGGCTGAAGCTGAAATGAGGCTTCTTACACTGTCGTACAAGGACTACTGCCTCGGGGTGCCATACCCTTCCACACAGTAGGGAGACTTCAACGAACAACTCTCCGTCCTGAAGTATGGAACTTTTATCATTCCTCCAGAACGGCGGTCGCCAACCAGTGCTCCATGGACCACTAATGGTCCACAAGAAAATTTTGGTGGTCTGCGGCCCACAAGGAGGACAAGATTGCCCTCCCCGAACTCTCCCACTCGCTCCAGGCGGGATCGCTTCTGCAGTGAGGAAGTGGACAGCAAGGAGAACCAGATCGCCCCCTCACTGTCCTTCCCCCTGCTGCAGCAACAAATATCACACTAATGATTTTGTTACAATTAGACAAGCTTTAATAATCTTGTAATTAAACAAGTGCATTTCATATTAATAAAATGGAACTTTTATGATCATTATTTTATAGATGCTTGTACCTTTTTTAAAAAAATTCATGTTAGTGGTCAGTGGGATACAAATTTGTGAGTTTAGTGGTCCTTGAGGTCCGTTGCTCCAGCAGCTCCTGCCAGGCACACTGCTGCAGCTATATATCTCACCAGTAAGGGAAAGATGTTGTGGGAAGGCTTGGGACAGGGCCTTCTCTACAGTGGCAACCTGTTTTGGAATGCCTTCCCCTTGGAGGCCCAACAGGCATCAGTCTTAGTGTCATTTCTGGCACCAAGTAAGAAGTAGAATTTTTATCAAAGCTTTTGTGCCCAACTGATTTCACTCAGGCTATGTGCTATGGCTGCACTATCTAAAATTGCTTTAACAGGTTTTTAATTGATTGCCTTTTTAAAGTGATGAATGCTTTAATACATTCTTAGCTTTTTCAAACTATTCATGTTATTTATTGTTTTAAATTGATTCTATTGCAAGCCACCCTGAGATCTTTGGAAATATGGTAGAATATAGGTTTTTAATAAATATAAATCAACAAACTGCAGAGTTGCTGGAGGTGAGTGGCCTTTTCTAAAACCTGATTCTAAAACCTCAGAAGGTGCCAAGCTTGTTCAGGGGCCTCAGTCTTGCACCTAAAATCTTGTCCACCAGTCTTATCTGCCACTGAGGCTGTGTCCAGACTCCCTGCTGGACAGCTGGGACACAACACAGAGTCAGGCCACTTTTTTTGCTGAACAAGCTAAAAGAAGCAGGGGAAAACTGACAAAGGCTAAGAAGCACAAGAGGGGTGGGTAGGTTCATTACCCTCACAAGGAGAGAAAGGCCTTCCCTAAGTCTTACTGAGCCTGCTCAGCATGGAAAGGGTACTCTCTTTTTTGCTTGGGGACAGTAGTCAAGAACTTGCAGGACTTCCTCTGAGGCCCTCCAAAAAGGATGCTTCACCCATTTAGGTTTTCTGACCACTTTCCTTGAAATATGAAAGACAAACCAAGAGGGAAGAAGGGATCACTTTGACACATCAGCAGTTACATTATGATTGAGAACCCACTTTGGCACATCACTAGGACCACTACCTGGATCCTGACTCAAGATGGCCTGAAAAGTTTAGAAGTTCAAAGCTGAATGACGATTCATTTGCTCAACCAGTTTTTCCCTTTTAGATCCATAAACAGCATCTCTGTTTTAAGCATTTTTCATTTCATATGATAAATTATTTAAGGAGCTCAAATAGCTTTCTTAAGGCAAGCCTTTTCTACTATCTTCATATACTTCATCCAAGCATCTCAAGAGTCCCTCCCAACCCCCTGGATATTCTCAAAACCTTTAAGTTTAAATACTACCGACAACTGCATACTACGTTCTGTCTCTTTGTCCTAACTAATATAGCAACCTCTCACACTATAGCAGGGGTGGCTACAGTGACTTGGGCTGATGGCTGGGGCTACACTGCCAGGCCACAGGCTGCCTACTCCTGCATCCTAGTAATACCAATATGGATGGTGCACTTCCATTTTCTATATTGATCATGTCCCTGCTTTACCTCGGTCCTTACAATAGCCCTGTTAAGTATGTCATTTATTATGTCTATTAATACAGAGGATGCACTGAGAAGAGGAAGGCTAAGAGAACAAGGTTTGCCTAAGGCTACTTGAATTCAAGGCAGGGAGAAGATTCCACCTAAGGACCTCCTGATAAGCAACTCATTTAAGTCACTCTCACACAATAAAACTGTAATAAGACCTTACAAGACCATGTTTGTCATGTTAGAAGCATGCATGCAAGTGGTCATCAAATGAAACATTTATGACCAAATCCTTAAATAGGGCTGCATCAGGCCCGTAGCAAAGGAAGTCAACACGTTTCCAACGCTAAAACAAATCAGCCAAATCAGCTTCAGCCAGGAGCTGAAAGATCAACTCACTTGTTCATATACGTCCAAATGGGAGTCATCTGCTGTGATATGCGGGCCAACAGAAAGGCCACCAGTCTTCAGCTCTATTTCTTGAGCCTGTTCTCTATAGCTCAGAGCTCCACATCCCATCCTGAAAGAGGCAGAGAGGGAGAGAGGTAAACTGGGTTCTTCTGCAGGTTGCATGGTCTCTTCATCTACAAAGCCTCTACACAAATCAAGTCCCTCCTCTTTATGCTTAATTGTGCTCTACTTGCTTTCCCCACATGCATTAACTGAGTTTCTAGCTGCTTGCTGAAAGAGAGGAACCCTGGAGTCCTGCTTTCCAAGCTAATGTTTGTCCTCTAAGGCCAAAGCCTTCCTAATTCAGTCAATACGGCAAAAGTTCTCCCCGACCCCAGCATCCTGTAAAGCAGACGCTTTGCTTAGAAAATTCTCTGTGAGCTACAGATTGCTCAAAGAATGCAAATGGATTTCTCATGTTTATTCTGCAATGAAGTCTTGCCAGACAGAGCCTTACTCAACAAGCAATGAGGGCCAACCCCTACATCCCTCCATACTGAATGGGACAAAGCTGGAGAATTTTCTGTTCATGTGGAGAGGCTCCAGGGGAGTAAAGACACAAGAAAATCAGTGTTCCAATTCAGCGTCCTGATCCAGAGGCAATACTACCTTCTTTGCATTCCTTACCAGGTTTGCCTAAATAAGGTCAAAATGAAAAAGGAAGATTTTGGACAACTGAAAGCAGTCATCTGTTGAAACAAGAAAAGCTTATACATGCCCATGCACACACACATCTTGTGTCAGGGCAGCACACAAATGCTGGGAGGCAGCAGTGGTGGAGAGAGCTGTATGTGCCAACATGCCCTGTCCCCCCAGCTTAAGCTGGCATACCATCTTGAGGTGTAATTGGGAGGACATTCTCCCATCACTGCTGTTGAAAAAGGAGTTAATAGACATTCCAGTCAGTTTCTCTACATGGAAGAGGACAAGGCACCATCTTGCTCTTTATCTCAGGCAGCCAACTTGTCTTCGTCCAGCCTTGCCTCATCTTCCACAGTTCACAGAAAACTGGTCAAGAAAGGGATATATGTTCTGGTAACACTGGGCAAAAAGATGTTAAATCAACACAGGAGCCAAGCCTGTGGGACCCTAGCCCATGAGGGCCTGTGCCTGTGTATTCAGGCATGCACTGAGCTATATGGATTTAGGAAATTTGGGGAAAATGTGAAATATATACTGTTTTGATTTTCTGAACTTATTATACAGCTTCAGGAACATAAAATGCTTCATTTGGAACTTTGCACACAAAAACGTACTAGTTATGAAATTGCAAACTAGAAAAGATGTATATACATGTGACTAAAGAGACAGCTCCAAAATGCAGCACTTGTGCTACCAAAGCATATGTATCTAATTAGGAAAAAAGCCGTCTCAGTGCAGACATAGTTTTTATGACTAGGTTAGCAGCAGATTTGGATTCTAAAGGATAATTCCACATTCAAAATAATGAACTCTTTTATAGTATATTATCCTCACAAATCACGAAGGCCCTTCTGTATTCTCTTCTCATGAAGATGGCAGCAGCCATCTGGTCCAGAAATGTACTATGGATCTGAGTACTTTATATGTTTACAGTATGCACAAGAATGAACATTCTCTCATTCTCCAGACTCTCTTACATATAGATCTTCGTATTCCCAATTTCAGTGAATTTTCAGTGAGTAAAATATTGGAACAAGCAAAATGCTTTCAAGACAATCCAGAAAATACTTCATCTGTCTGCCCTTCCCCCACAACACTCCTCCAAGGTTCCAGGTTTCTTTTCCCTGCTGGAAAAACTGAAAATATACTCTCAGGAAAATATCATCTTTTTTCTCTATCCCTCCCCTGCAAAACTAGATTTCACACAATGAAAGAAAGAGATAGTAATAGCATGTGCATTTCTACACTGCTTATCAGCTAAGCACTCTCTAAGCAGTTTACAATGTGTTAGCTAATTGCCCCCAACAAGCTGGGTACTCATTTTACTGACCTACAGAAGGATGGAAGGCTGAGTCAACCTGGAGCCCTGCAGGACTCAACACACAACACTGTGACTGCAGTACCACCATTTAACCACTGCAACACTAGGGTGCAGTTAACAAAGAAAGTTAACAATGTGGAATCCAACTCTTTTCTAAACCTAAAGTAGACCAAATTAGATCCAAAAATAAACCGTGACAAGGAAAAAAACAACAACAGCAGTTTCTGGTAAGGATTCAACTTCAACACAACAGCCTGAAGCATACAAGTTTCTTACTTGGTAATGACATTGCAGAAAAGTGGAACATAAGGCCTGAGTTCCTCTGGGAGGGTGTTTAGGCTGGAAATAGCTCTGAAATACACCATGCCATTTGTAGGCTGAGCACAGTACTGGACAGGGACATCTTCTGCTATGAGCAAGCAAGAAGAAAACATTACAACGTCAGAAGGAACAGGAAGGTGTTTAGAAACAAACCTGAACAAATTCAGACATACCAAGCATAATACCATCAAAACAAACAAAACAAACAAACAAATCCCTTTGGTCATTTGCAAGTTCAAACCTACCCCAAGCTATTCCTGCCCCTGCTCCTTTCCCCACAAATTGGGCAGCAGCTGACATGTAAGGGTACAAAGGAAAGGATTCTTCTGCAGATTTTCATTAGGCCAGACAGCCTGACCTACAGAACTTTCGCAATGCAAAGAACACTGGGAAGTATCATTTTAGCCCAAGCATTTTGTGTACACACTAAGATGACGATGATGGTATTTCTATCTCATCCTTTTCCCAGTTCAGTACTCAAAATGGCTTACAGCAAAGGGGCTATTTTGGGGTGGGATGGAATTAAACTAAAGAAGGGAAAAGAGAATGGAATGAGATACCCTGGAAAAGGGCATGGGCTGACATCCTAAATCCCTAGGTATTATACTATTTTGTTGCCACTCTCACTTTTGTTGTGCTGAAATCTACTTTTAATTCTGTGTGGTATAAACTGAGTGTGGTCTCAACAGCCCAAACCCCTAAGAAAGAGCCATTAATCTGATGCAAGTCTCACCACACATTCAACATGTCTACATCAGCATGGCTGTGGACAGAAACTGCAGATCAACACATTTATAGAGTTTACCACTTTGAGGAACCTTACTGCTCATTTTCCATTTAACTGAACTCCAATTTGTAAAACTGGATGACTGGAAAAGGGGAGGGTGGGTGGGTAAGATAAATGGATGACTTCAGATTATGTCTTATTCTTTTTCTTGTTATACTGCATCCATTATATCTTTATATTTAAAAGAAGAAATAAAGTAATTTTAAAAAAACCCCGAACCCCAAAGTTTTATTCCTGCCAACTGCCACCACCCAAGACTTTTATTTGGGCGAACCTGTAAGAGCCATCTCCAGCTCAGTGAATGGAATCCTAGGCTCAATGTCTGAAACTTTCAAAGCTGGAAGGCAAGATGTGTCTTCCTGCTTGCTCTGCAGATCCAGCAGCTCCAAACCTAGCAGACAAAACAGAACATTACTCAGCAGTTCAGATGGAAGCAGACAACATCAGTCAAGTCCTTTGGCAGGGAAACTGGAACACAGTTCAGACAAAGATCTTCTGATGTCAAACCCATCACTTGATGAAGTATTTCCCTAACAGCTATTTATCATGTGTATTCCCACCTGCCCTAGGTTTGATTTCTAAATTCCTCCATAAAATACACAGAACGGACACAGAAAGTAGCCTGCCAACCTATACCATTAGTGACTTCTTCCCCCCCAAAACCATCTTGTCTGCCTAAGAATCTCTTGAGAATCCGTCACAGAAATCTCTCCACTACTCTCCCATAATCCAGCACCTGCCTGTTTTGGGGAACACATCCCATCTCTGTGAGCGCCAGCACAGTGTAGCGGTTTGAGTGTTGAATTACAATCCTGGAGACCAGGGTTCAGTTCCTTGCTCAGCCGTGAAAACTCACTGGGTGACCTTGGACGCATTACACACTCTCAGCCTCAGAAAACCCACACAACAAAAGTTCTATCTCTCCTAGCCAGCACAGTCTTGCTGGCCAAGAATCACAAGAGTTGTTATCCAACAAAACAGGAAATTATCAGATTAAGGAAGGCTCATTTTTCCAATGAAAAGAAAGAGCTGGAGCACACAGGACATACTAACCTTTTTCATAAGTTTGTTTCTTCTCTGTCTCAGAAAGAGCCTCAACCTTCTCTTTCAGCTTTGCTTCTTCCATTGTCCTTTGTTTGTCATAGAAGTCCATGTCTGGACTCATTGACAACGTCAGTCGATGGGGGTTATCCTTTTGCCCGGAGTCATGTGAAAGGAGGAAAAGATCAATCAAAGTGAAGAGGATTTCTCTTTCCTCTCAATCCTGCTCAACTATTGGTACAAATTAACTCATAAATTACGTAAGTATAGAAGTAATAACATAACTGCTGCTCTTTCCAGGAAAATTATGCTGTATGCTATTGTGATAGTCCCATGTTTAGTGTTTGTGTGTATGTGTGTATTTACAACTAGATAGCAAATAAAGGCAAACAAGGAAATACCATGAGTAGGGACAGCCCAACACATTCTTATTCTATGGGGCAGAAAACAAAATGGCACCTTCCCTCCCATTCCATACACAGAAGTTGGATGGACTAAGCAAGTGAGCCTTATTTAAACACTGTCATTGGGACAGAATCCCCCGTTACACCTAATGGCAGTAGGAGAATTTAGAAGGTGCTACAGAGGAAGGAAGATCCCAGAAGACAAGCCCAAAGGGCAACTTTTCCCTGTAATGGCCCAGGCACCACAGGGCAACAGAGCAATGAGAAGCAGCTCCATCTTAGAGTCTAGGAAAGAGCAGGGCTATAGTTAGCTCCAGTGTCACAGGAATAGCATAAGGAGAAAGCAAAGACTAAACAATGCACACTACAGCAAGTTTCTCTAAATCAAAAAAAAATGGCTGCAAGCCTCTTTCCCTTGCCTCTTGGCAAACACAGATGATAATTCGGGCAGGAAGTCATACCCAGACCCATGCTGATCTTTCCCATACAGTAAAGAAACAACAGGGTCTTAGTCTTGTTGACACTCATGGCATCTGCAACTGACTGACAATGACCAATGACAAGTTCTGAAAGACAAGCCTGAAAGTGTAACGTTTCTCTTACACCTTGACTTGTGAGGTTTTTATTTAATTATTTTAGGCATTTATTTATTGCCTCTTGATCCATCATGGGCCCTGTGGTGATAATTGCCAGAGATGAATCTTTGGAACTTTGGCCTGAATTGTACAACACAGTTCCTCAATTCGGATGTTCACAGAACCAGCCAGAGATAGGTTCATCTCATAACTGTGTCTCACCTTGAAGTACTGCTTTACTTTCTTCTGAAGGAACTGGGGATCCTCCTTGAGGCACTGTCTGAATTGAGCCACTTTCTCAGCAATCTTCAAAAGGTCCACAGGATCCCCTTCATGGTTCCAGCACGAGGCGATATACTTTAGGGACAAGAGCAAGGAGAGAAGAATACACATCCATTCCATGTGTAAGTGGCATAACACATCACAATTTATGTATTTAATGTTCTACTCTACTGCTCCAAAGCCTGCATAGTTCATAAAACAAAAAAGTATAAATATGTGAATAAAAAGAGGAAAACTCCCAAAACAATACAAAATGAACAAAAGCAGTAGACAAAACACTCTTATAAATTTAGTTTTTCTTTTTAAAATTAACCTACGATGGTGTCTGTCATATGACGGTTCTGAATACGTAACATTACCTCTAAAAACTAACTGGATGTCAATCTGGATGTATGTTCTTATTCTGCATCCTTCCTTGTACAAGAAAAACTAACAGAATAGTCCCAGTTTGCAATTAAGATCATTTCACAAGGTAGACCTTGGAATTTAGCCAAATGGCTATGATAGTCAGGGCTTTTTTGGTTATGGCACCGTGACTGTGGAATGGAATATCATCCTAGTTATGATGGAAACATCTAGAAGGAATTACGTTAGAGAAAGCTGACCATAACTCTTAAGCAAAAAAGGGTCATAAACAAGACATAACAGAAGAAGGAACACTTACTGAAGTTAAGGCAAGCCCAAAGCTAGTTGACTGATGCTTCAGCTGGATTTCAATTTTGTGCAGCAGTGCTTCAATCCTTTCTTCCTCAAAACCATTCCTTGAGAAACAAAAAATAGAAATATTACATTCTGCTTTGAGATCACTGAAACAAACAATGAAGCCACTTGAATTGACTGAATAAATGGTTTGATGTCAAGGGCTAGGATCTTATCCCTCTGACAGTCATGTAACTAGGTTGGAGGAAGCTTGGGAAGAGAGTACGGCAGTGATGGAAGCCACACTGACAAGATGAAAATAGTCTCCGGGGAACAGGTATGGTGCCACGAGAGAAGGCTGATGCTCAGTTAACTATTTTTCCAATTCATAGCTTCTGGGTGAGGCCTGTAGTAGAGAACTCCTCTGAGCAAATGTGCTGTGGAAAGAGTGGCCTGGACAACCATCTGTCCTGTAACACAGACAATTGTTCAAGCCACCCCCCCAAGACCACTTTCACTCTGAGGATTCTCTTCCCTGCCCCATGGAAGCCATACACAGCAGAGAAACCGGCAGCTTGAAGCCAGGTACCTTCTCCTCCCTCTGCTGTTCCCTTCTCCTTCCTCATGAAATCTGAAAAATGAGGACTATTACTACATATGTGATATGTGCCCACAAGATTGTGTCTCTACTGTGGAAAACAAACATGCCCAGGAGTGGTGGGAGGGGGCTTGTCCATGGAGAGAATGTGTAAAAAATTCTGTTACTTTTGAGGCCAGGAAAGAATTTAAAGAATTTTCACTTAATATGGTATGTATGTGTGTGTATGTGTACTATGGGAGGAAGAAGGGTGCTTTTCCCATTGTAGAGAAAAAAGACATGTTACCATTTCAAGCAGTAGTTTTGCTATTAGTTGCTTGTGTTCCCACGGGCATTCATTGTGGAGGGTGAAGGAGATTTAATATATACTATATTATATTATCTAATACTACATTAAATGCACCTGAATTATCATGAAGATTATTGAATCAAAGTGTGATCTTTAAAACAAATACAATAACCCGAAGTCAATCAAGTTATAAGCTGCATTCAAACATCATGTTAGCAATAGTTTGATTCAACGGCTGAACAAAAGCCAGCACAGTATAGCGCTTGAGTGTTAGACTAGGACACAGGGAAAGCCACTAAGTGATCTTGGGCAAGTCACACTCCCTCAGCTGCAGAGATAAAACAAGGCATGGGAAAACGCTCTCTGAACAGATTCTGCCAAGAAATTCCCGTGACAGGTTCACTTCAGGGTTGCCATAAGTCAGAATCAACTTGAAGGCACACAACAACAATTGAACACAGCCATAGGGTTACTTTTTCAGAACCACGTAAGCCGTATCTAGTGCATTCTCCAAAAGTTTAAAACAAGCAATGAGAGTTTATGACTGGGGGAAGGAGGGGGAATCACAGACATTACTCACTCAATAACTTCATCAACAGTTCTGGCAATAATTTCCTTCACAGTATTAATGTTTTCTTCAGAAATCCCTTGAAGGCCAACACTGAAATAAGCTTCTCGCGTTGAGCCATTAAACCTACAACAAAGAGAGAAAGGAATATGAACAGAAGTGCTTCCACTGAAAGCTTGGAAAAGCTCCTTTTGCAGCACTTCAGAGTGTGTATACATGTGTGGATTTCTAGGAGCTGTAATACTCAAAAGGAACTTTTCCAAATTCTGCACTCAGCTTTAGGTCTCAGGAAGCTGGCTCCTGATGTAATGATATCTCAGGACAGGGAGGCAGAAGAAAAGGATGAAATTGTGTATCAGATGACAAACTGTGTATTTGATGACAAAATCAACTTCAACAGGAACAGCAATGTCCAGGCAGCATCTACTGAGGCCAAGGCCAAGTACAGAAAATGAAAGCATGCCTTTTGGGGATGTTCAACCTGCTCACATGAGGGTTAACAGGCTCAGTACACACAATGTCCACAAAGGCTCCATATTCTGAATTTACAGAGAAGGCCCGAAGAAGTCTATCAGGGTTCCCACTGATGCAAAAGCTTCCACTCATGAGAAGAGACTCTCCTCTTCAGATCTCCACTATCTTGGAGAGAATGCGGCTTGCTAGGAAACAGAGCTTGGAAAAAGTTTTTTTTTTAAAGCCCACAACACCCAGAATCCTCCAGCACAATGGGATTCTGTCAGTTACAGTCCAAAAGTGTATCCTTGCTGACTGCAAGATTGTGGATTGTAACGTTTAAAAAAAAAGTTCAAAACTCTCACCAAGAGACATTTTTGGACACATTTCGTACAACAGCTCAAGGCAAAGCAGACAATCTACCTATTAGTCACAGCTAAGCCTCCCATTAGGCCTTGACCTATTATTTTATACCTTCTGTATTGGTACCCCATCTTAAAATTCTCTATTTATTTCAGGCCCAATAAGGTTGAATGAGGCCCCAGGTGAAGTTTGCTTCTATTTTAAATGCCCAGCCTAAGTGACTGAACAATGATCAAATAAATTCAGGATGTAGAAGGAGTTCTGATAGCATGTTGGGCAGCACACTTACCCAACATCAGGTGAAAAATCTGTTCCCAGTCCAGCCTCAATTAAAGCTTTATAAAAGGGAGAATTAGGGCCACCAACCAAGAGAGAAGACAACAAGTTGAGCGTGAATGTTTCAAAAGTATCTGTAATGCTTAAAAAACAAAATACACAGACACATAAAAAAAAGTTTCAAATATCACTCTGGAATACAGCACAATCTATACACTGATGAGATTATAACCAACCTTTGTCATTGTTATCGATGTCTTTGATCAACACCCTACCGCCATTCTGCTCAGTGTTCATATGAAGCATCAAGCCAAAGCATAACTATTACCACCACCATGCCATAAGCTGTTTTATCAAACAGCAGGCTTATCAGTGACTTTGTACCCGTCACCCTCCTGTAGCCTAACCTATCTCATATGGTCGTTTTGGGGAGGTCAAAATGGACACATCTCTATACTGCTCAGACCAGGGCAGAATTTTTTTAAAAAAGTAATCTATGGAAGGCCGTAATGCACATTAGCCTGTTAGAGACTTTGAAATAAAATCACCACTTCCATTCCCTAGCAAAAGCTTGTTAAAAGTGATGAAAAAGGACTCCAGACAAGGCCAAGTATCACCACACAGTCCCCAACTAGCCCTTTCAAACTTTTGACGGCTGTAGTTGATCAGGGGGTTTAGATACACTGTACACAGGGAAAACCAGGACAGTAACAAAGCACAGCATATTTCAAAGGCCTTCATAACAGATGTTCTCAGCCAAAAATTACAAATATTATTTTACTTTCCTTTTGTTCAAAAATAAAAATTCCTCGTATTCTAGCCCACTTACTCCGCTAGGAGGTAGCTGACGCTGACCATTGTCTGCTTCTTAGGGTCTGTAGCAAATGAGTCTGTACCACATGTCACATGGTGTTCTCTCTGTGAAAAAGAATCCAAAGACTAACATGGAAAAAAAAGCTGCGCTCTCCCTGTGAGCGTTTATGCGCCTTCAAATCGCCTTTTGACTTATGGTGACCCCATGAATTTCATACAGTTTTCTTAGACAAGGAATGCTCAGAGATGGTTTTGCCAGTTCCCTCCTCTGAAATACAGCCTGCAGCACTTGGTATTCCTTGGCAGTGTCCCATCCAAGTACTAACCAGGAATGACCCTGCTTAGCTTCCAAGATCAGACAGGATCTAGTGATTTTAGGGAATTTAGGCCCTCGCACTCTCCCAACAATACTGATTTCATTATTTAATTAATTTATACATTCCTTTCCACCCAACAAAACAAAAAACAAAAAAACAAATATGCAGGATATTTTCAAGCGAGCTTTTTGTATGTCTGAACTTCTGGTTATTTATGGTTTATGTTCTTAATTATCTTTTAAAAATTGCTGTCAGCTGCCTTAAGTCCCAAACCGCAGAAAAAGTGGGATATAAATAAACAGAAAGAGGAAGAGAAGGAGAAACTGTTGCTATCAGAGACAACTGCAAGATCCCACTTCGCTCATCTTCCCAAGTGGGAAGGTGTCTAGGGGAACCTCAGTGTTCTCTCCAGTCAACGCCTATAGATAACCATTAAACATCCTCAGTATGTCCTTGCTGTCAAATTATACATCTTGCAAACTGCCTCAAGCACTTCTAAGATAAAGAGTAGACATTTATATAACCAAGCAAATACTCACAGGCTTCTCCCAGAGCTTCTGTGGTGGGACAGCAGTATTTGGTTCAATTTTCTGGAATTTACTCAGGGCTTCCTCGTGAATTTGTTTCAAGTGATGCTCTAATGAGAAGTTACCATATGTGAAAAACCTGTAATTGGATACAAGTTGATTACTATCAGAGAAGAAAAAGCTGCAAATAAAAAGGCCTAGATCTAGAAAGGCTCCTTTGCATCTGAGGGAGGGGAGAGCAAAGCACACACCATTCTCTTGGTCTCCTTTGGACTACAACCCCTAGCATCCCACCCACAGCTGATCTGGAGGTTTTCTGACCAATAGGAGCTGCATTTTTCTAACAATGCAAGTGAGGAATGAGAGGAGAGAGAGAAGGACAAAATGCTATAAAAGCCCCAGCACCTTTGGACCACCATAATTACCCTCTGGATTTGACCAAAATAAAATAGGGGGAAAAAAACCCTACTTCCTGTATTGGTATCATAAGGTACACTATAAAATCCATTACCTGTGTTTGGATAATTGGAAAATAAGCCCTTTGCTACCATATATAGCCCTACTGTGGAATTTTCTATTATGGAGGCACCTGTCCCCATCTGCACCTTCTTCAAGAAAAGGTTCAGTGCTCTGTGTGCTTTGTTTACAAACAGAATCACACAACCATAATGCATCAAATGTAAACAAGCAGCATGGTGAGTGTATGTCTTTCTTTAAAGCAGAGGTGGGGAGAATGTAACCTCATGAATGCATATGACAACCAAGACTCCTGGAGTAGCAACTTCCCTTTAGAACAGGTTGCAGAGCTCTCTGCAGCACTTTGCATCAAAGAATATCTGGCTTTTTTAAAAAAAAAAACAAGTGGAATTTTGATTATTTCTGCCCCCGCCCCCAAATTTCTTAGCATTTTGGGAAGTCCACACAGCTGCCAGAGCCAGAAAACTACTGGCCACACCTGCCAGAGTCCTCTACCACTGCTTAGAGAAAATAGTCCTTTTGCTCCCCAACTGTGGCTGCAGTGACAGATCAGGCAGCCTAGTGCCTCTCCCTTTTCCAAATCCATGTCTGATACCGTGCATTGCTGGGATGATAATGTGTGGCATGGAACTCCTTCAGCTGTTCCCAGGAAAGATCAGGGATCTTCAGGGGGTGGCCACCAGACACAACTCCGTACGTGTGATCAGGGAGAAGGTTGTTTTGAAGGTGCTGAGCGAATACCCTCTCATTGTCTGTCTTAAAAGAAATGCTTTAGTGAGAATAAAAATACCTGGAAAAATGACATGTGATTGATGCTACTGAATGGCTAGCGATACTTTCCAGAAAATATCAGAAAACATCCAGGGTTCTCAGGGATCCCATCAATCCCTAATGCAATTGAGTCCACTACTAAGCTGCTCTTTCTGTAAGGACCTTTCTTCCAATATTCTGCCAAGATCAGTTAATAAAGTGAAAACATGTTTCCCTGCTGTTTCCACACACACTAGTCTAAGTCTGGTACCACAGGCACAGTCTAGCCCATCTTCAGCATGATAGATCTTAAAGTATTTGCTGACAGGAATGTCCTTTCCTTTCCCTTGGTTAAACATGCACAGCTTTTTCAATCATCATAGGACTTGGCATCCCAACATCCCATTGTCTGGTCACCACCTTCTTGGCATGCTCCAGTTTGTCAGCATCTGTCTGTTGCTCCCTAAACAGTCTAAAAATGAGCACATTTAGCAGTTGCTTCCCACTACCTGCCCATGTTTCAATTAACTAGAACACATACGACTGATATCCAACTGTCAGTCCCAAATGTAAACCCACAGAATCACTGGAAACTGGATAAGTACTCACATTCCAAGTTACCACTGACTGTTGGGACTACCAACTAGATTTAGATCTATACCCTCTCCACCAATATGGACAGTAAACCAGGTCTCCCCTTCTTTTTTGGTACTTCAACACAGGAGTTTACACTTATCCCTCTTGAATTACATTTTGTGGTTTGGACCAAGGACTCCATTCTTCAAGATCACTTTGAATTTTGATTCCTCCTTCCACAGTGCTATCACTTCCAACTTCAGTGGCAAAGTGGAGAAAAAAAAACATCCAACCTAAGAACCTCCCATCCTCATCCAAGTCATTTAGAAAAATGCTGAACAGCACAAGATTGGTGACAGAACTGTGTATTTGAGTCTTGGGATGACACGGTGATTACCACTGTGAGAAGAAGGAGGCCCCAGGGAGGATATGCCACAAACTTAGCTTTAAAAATCTATCCTTAAATCACTTTTATTGCATTCACTAGCAGTTTAACATTTATGACTTTGAAACCTGGTCTACTTCAAACATTTACATTTTAATTTTGAAGCTCAAATGTCCCCAAGCAGCAGCACTGAATGAACAAAACAATCAAAAAGGACTTACAAATGCACCCTTCATTTCATTAAAAACAACTCCTTTGAAGATTAACGGTGTCTGAGGGTCCTTGGCATTCTCATGTTCTAACCTCCAGCCTTCCTGCCTGTATAGGATTAGCACACAAATGAAATGCCTTAATATTTCTTTGGATTGCATCATCATGTCCCTGTACAGGTGACAAAATGTGAGATCTTACCAGAAATCAAGATGTCTCAAACAAGGAAAAAACACAGCATCCAGGTATACAGACAGAAGATTCTGAAAATCCTTAGGATTTTGGGTGGAAAATGGGTAGAGTGTATAGTCACTAGCTGTATGGAAAATAATTGAATGTATGTTTAGATCAATGAATGGTTTCTATAGCTCATTTAGTGCAAAAAATACTTTATAATCTTCACAACATTAATGGACATGTTAGTCATCCCTTCCTGAATGACTGATGTTCAGCTGTGCATGTGTTAATGCTTATCTAGTCAAAATGGCACCACTCATGCACAAGAAATGAACCCTCAGGATCTCAAAACCCAAGATCTCCCAATTATGCTACAAAATTCCTACTGCAAGACAAGAGCACTAGATTTTATAACAAGTTTCATAAGACTGCACTCATCTCAATTTAGCAGTAATTAACACAGAAATGCTGCAGTATTTCCTTCCTTAAGAAGGAAGTGCTCCAGCAAACCATTCCTTCCAAACCAGACATTCTACTTTCCCTCTCTCCACTATGTTCTGTGTTTTGTTTCCAGCTATCACTGCATATTCCCTGGCTACTGAGCATAGTTCAGCCCAACCCTCACCATTTGGGAGGCTAATCCTTTCTAGTAATTGTTTTTAAAATTTTCTGTACATTGAATTATCCTGATAACTCCCCATTTTGTTCCACAGTGCCCTGTATGGCTACAATCGTATTCGCAAGTGGAGCCAGCAATTAGAAGGACAACTAAAGATTTCTATCACATCTACAATTTATCATTTACATTAAAAAAAACAAAACCAAGAAGCTGTTCATTCTCATTTGCTCACCGGTAAATGCATTCATGAAGGTTGATAGTGATCTGTTAAGCATTTTAAAGAAGGGATCTCTGACGGGATACTTTTGTGAACCACAAAGCACGGTATGTTCAAGAATATGGGGAACGCCTGTACTGTCCATGGGGGTGGTCCGGAATTGAACGCTGAACCAGGAACAGAGAAATGCTTGGGAATCATAGGTAGTAGTAAAACATCATCCAACACATAAAGCTAAAGCGCCACTCCTATAATGGCACAGTGCCCAACAGTGGAGACTGGAGGCTTCCATTTCAATGGAGTCTTGAATCTGCTCTGGGGTCTACTGAACTTTAAAGAGTTATCCAAAGTTCGAAACCTGCTTCAGCACCTCGGATAGCTCCTTTACAGATAAGACTAAAACTTGAGACTGCCTCACTGAAAAGGAACCACCTTCCTCTACTGGCTCCTGACAAATTAGAGGTGTTTTTTAGCCAAGGTATCTTTGACTGTTTCCTTGAATTTGGAAAAGGCAAGGATATAAACTAAGACTTCTCTCCTACGACTCTCTGGTCCTTCTAAGAATCTCCACATAAAATGGGAGGAGCAGAGAGCATTTTGATGCTGCTGGGATCTCCCTGCTGAATGAAAATGTTTGATCTCCCCACTGAACGGAGTCAGCCATGCACAGCAAACCCTTGGCAGCTGGATTTTTCTCCCCACCCCTTGGGAATTGTCAAACCTGAGCTGACTAGGTGTTTGACTTGTCTTTGACACATGGCACTTACATTATCATAGTTTAATTTTGAAAATGGAAGGTGGAAGTTACATGGTAAAAGTTTACACCTATCAAGATATACACCTGAAAAGCAGAGTGTGTGATATGCAGAGAGTGTTTTAAGTATTCTCTTGCAACTGCACACGGACGCTTATGGTCCATGAAACCACAGACACTGATTGTTAATTGAACAAGGGTGCACAAAGTGCAGCCTGTGGACCATTTTGTGTTTCCCACTGACCCTCAAATTCTTCACTTTATTTTTTAAAAGAACTTGGCTCAAAATGCTTCCCTGCCACCTGGGTCATTTTAGGGTTAGGAGAGCGCTTTCTTTTCCAACAGGAATTGACCCAGAATTCCACTTTCAAGTCATTTCTTGTTGGCAAAAAAAAAAAAAAAGGCTCTTCCTGGGCCTAAAATATCCCACAGAGGTCTAAAACCATGCTGAAATTGCCTGCATTGCCCCAAGTGTGAGAAGAAATTCTGAGGCACAATTTTGGGGTGTGTGGCAAGTGGTACAGTGCTCCAAGGTTGCCTGGAGGGCCCATACAATCTCTTATCCCCCAACTGTTATCTGCTCCTAAGCAGAAACTTGACTCCAAAATGAAGCACCCTCCCTCAGAAATGAAATAAGCAACACCAAAATCCACTTGAAATCCAGAAACGTCTATCACTTATGTATCCCTACTTTTCCTCAGAAGTGATCAGGGTGGCAAACAAGGAACTGCCCTAGTTTACCCTCACAACTTCCCTGTGAGTTCAGTTAGGTCCAATGTGGAACTGTCTACCTGAATAGATTATTGGAATCCTCTCGTGCCACGTGCAAATACTTGGCTCCTGTCTTATCATGGCTGAGGTTAACAGCAGTTAGGAAGAACTCAGGTACAGCTGTCACCTAGGTGGGGGAAAAACAAAGTAATTTTCCAGTAAACAAACCCTGAGGCCACAGTTGCTTTTGTTATGTCAGTGTTAGAAAAATGCAGAAAAAAATGCAGAAAAATGAAAACTTCTATGTCTCTCTTTTCCAGCCTCACATTAAACAATTTGTCAAGTTGTTAGCGGCGACTCGGAATTCCACAGGGGCAAGAAAAACGGCAAAGAGAGGGACTGTTCTTATTATTGCTCCTCTGTCTGTACACTAGGAGCATAGCACTACAGTTATAACAATCTGATACAAATTCAACTATCAGGGTTCCATCCTAAGAAATCCTGGAATTTGTAATTTGGTATCCTGCTTTGAATTCTTTGCTAACAACCCCTAGTTCTGTATTTCAGGAGACTGCACTAAAGCAATCTGGGTCAGAACTGCAAGTATTTCATCAAACTACAAATCCCAGGATTAAAATGGAGATACAGCAGGTGCTAACACTGTTTTGTGTAGATTCACTCTTATTTTCTGTATGGATATCAAGGAAAGTAAACCTGTTTCCCAGTGTTGTTCCAAAGTCAGCGTATGCTGAAGAAGGCTTAAAACACAAAAGGAAACAATAGCAGAAAAACAGTCTCCTAAGAGGCTAATATCCTGTGTTTCCATACTGGACAGTTAACTGTTTTCGTTTCTAAGTTTTATGGATAAATTACACCCCCTCTGAATCTATGGTTTATACCTGTTGTCTTTAGATGATCTGACACAAGTATTCTTCTGGATGATATTACTTATCTGAGTTGTGCAGCCAATTGGCTTTTGTTAGCAAGAATGTAGATAAAGCCATATCCCCTTAAATTTACTCTTCTACATCTTCCATGGAACTATATAAAATGATTCAGCATTATAGCCAGCAATTTCTACTTTGGAAAATGCTCACAAACTGCATTGATACACTTATGTAATGAGCTTATGCAGTAAGTCACATAGTTGTTGTTGTTGTTAAGTGCTTTCAAGTTGTTCCTAACTTATAGCAACCCTAAGGCATGGGTTTTCCTCAGCAAGATGTATTCACAGCAGATTTGCTATTGCTGTCCTCTGAGGCTGAGAGAGTGTGACTTGCCCAAGGTCATCCAATAAGTTTCCATGAATGAGTGAAAATTTGAACCCAGGTCTCCCAGAGTCCTACGTCCAACAATCTAACCACTACAACAAACTGGTTCTGTAAGATTTTCAACTGTATTATTATTGCAGACATTGTTTATATGGGTTGTATTTTTTTTAATATTTGTACCTATTTGGAATTGATATGCTTTCCACTGAGGAAGACCAACAAAATGATTCTACAGGTAGCTGGAAGTGGCCATCTTGTCATTACACACTGACTGCGTACACACAGGTCTTATTTCTTTCTGGTTTTCTTTTCATTCTGTTAAGATGGGACACAGTTGTTCTCTATGAGGTAATCTATGTTATGAATTGCTAGAATACTATTCAGTCCTGCACTTTTGTGGTAATTTACCCTAGTTCATTTGTTATTTCCCTGGACTGTTGATATTATCATTGTTTGAAATATTACATATTTATTTCTTATGGTCTTGTTTGACATGAGCTCTTATTTTGAGACTATTCCCTTTTGTATTGGGCAGCAACACAACATGCTGACCTCTTAACAAGCTAGTAAAAGCAAACAGCAGGCTAGTAACTCTTAAAGATTTCTTCCCAAGTCCAATCTTTGAATTTATAAAAGCTTTCCAACAAAGTTGCTGAGATAAAATTCTTACCTGTATTAACAGTTCACTACACTGTTGTGGAGATTTCAACACTTCTTGTTTTTTTTTTAATCACACTTTTTAAAAGTTGTGTTTGTTGCTATCTAGTTATCAGGTTACTGTTTCACAACTGCCACGTTCCGCACAGACAGCTGTCAGGCCAAATGATGGCACGTAAATACATAACAGAAATAAAATTATTTTACAAGCCTAAGATCTCAGTGCCTTCAGTGCTGATTTTGTTCTTCATTTGATTGTTTAAACAGATTTAATTCTGCAATTTGGTTGACTGCATCTATTTCGGAAAATATTTATTGAATGCTATCTCCTGCCCAGCCTTTAACAGAAAATAATCCCTGGGTTGTGCAACAGAAGAGAAGGTACTAGGTGTGTTGTTACTGCCCTGGCCAGCCCGAGCTTTGGGGATATAAAAAGATATCTTTGATATCAA
Source organism: Cyclura pinguis (assembly GCA_030412105.1). NCBI lineage: Eukaryota > Metazoa > Chordata > Lepidosauria > Squamata > Iguanidae > Cyclura > Cyclura pinguis. The sequence goes on along the minus strand of CM059604.1, from coordinate 123,066,706 downwards.
TAATTCGGCTTCACATATCCCTTCCACGTGTTTGCGAGGCCCCCAGACAAGCACGCATACAGGCTCGGCCGATAATCGCCGTAATATTCCTAGACAATACAGGCAGGCCAGAAAACAGCCGACTTGCCACTTTAGGAGACCTCAAGGCAAGTACCTCCATTAGGTATGCAAGCAACTCTCAAAAGATCCTCTGCCTCGCACTGGCAGCTTGATGATCGAGCTATACAACGCTCAAGAACTCTGCGTTTGCATACCGGCTACTCTATTGATAAATTCGGCTATAATTCAATCATTCAAATTCTGATCTTTCAGAGGCTTTGTCTCCAACTCCAAATCTATTGTTTTCCCCTTAGTCCGACCTAGCCTGCAGTCACAATTCTCCTTATAAAAACCCCTGACTTTGAGCGCTTCTTTGGATCGCTCCCGAGTTCCAGACCGCCTTGCTGCCGCTTCGCTTGGCGAGCTTCCCCTCAGCTCCACGTGCTGAGATACATCAAACCCCAGCTTCACTCCCCATTTTCTTCCAGACTTCAGGACAGGTTTCGTATCACCCGAACCAGCTATCCCTCTAAAAATCCCGCTATCTTACTCACACCTTTATTTTCCTTAGTTATCTGTGTGCTTGTGTTGCTTACATTGTGTGCCTGTATTTAATAAAGATCATTCATTATTTTCAAACCGGTCTGCTTCTTGACTTGGCCTGACCCTGTAAACACTGGGTTACAAGATTCTGCTAAGTTACCCTGCCTCTCGCTTTGCCAACTTGTGCTCTGAACTAATTTCCCCAACTTATAGCAATCTGGTGTCCCTCCCGGGACCCCCAGAAAACAGAGTAACAGTGTCATATAGTTTACTCTCAGTTCATGGTGAATACTGTGAGGCACAAAAGAACTCCATGTGCGTACTGACACCGTAAGCCCTATAATGGGCTGCAAAATGACAGGATTCCAGACTGAGTATACCCCAGAACAAGATGTACAATACAAGGGATTGCTGACCAGGTTTGCCCCAAAAATAAGCTGCAAAATGCAGTGGGTTATGCAGCAAAGTTAACGTGAGGGAAGAAAACTGCCTAAGCCCACCAAGCTTTGTACTTCTCAGTGACTCACAATTTCCTTGCAGAGGAGCCCTGCCTTACCAAGAAGCTGGAGAAAGTAAAGAGATGGAAATTCTGACAAAGAAATATATTACCTGGTTGACTGTGAATCCATGAATGCAATCTCCAGTCTTGTACTGTAGAGCTCTTTCATTAGCAGAACTGCTCTTCCATCTCCATAATCTTGTACCAAATGATCTAGAAACACTTAAAAGAAAGTGGGGAAGAGAGAAAATCAAAGTTGAGTTTTGTTGAATAAAAAATAATTTATATATATGTATACAATCAGCAGCAGCAAAGTGTTTTACAGATTACAGGCACAGGTCCCTGTCCCATCAACCCAACAAAAGAGGAAGCTTCTGGTTACTTAAAAAAAATGGCAGGGGAGGAAGGCTCTGCAACCGCTGTAAAAGGAGAGTTGCACAGGAGATTCCAAAAGTAGTAATTCTCTTTTTGCTGGGGGTAAAGGGGAAGGTTGTTTTCAGCTGGCAGGGGGTGGAGTGAATCTAGATCAGGCCCCAGGGTTGCAAAAACTGCCTTGGCAAGCTGCATGATTCTCAGCCCTGCTCTACAGAGATAACCAGGGTATGCATGGAACAATTTTTACACGGGAGAAAAACAAGATGAAGGTTTGCATTTTTGCAGCAGTGTAAGGGAAAAAGCAGCCCTCACGGTTGGAACAGACGAATGGGGGTTAGGAGATAACACAAAAACAAAGACCCGAAGGCCTTCCATAAACAAGTTCTATGTCCATTTCTATAAGTATTATCCATAAACAGAGGTTCTAATTTTGCCCAAAGTTTCTCATGCCAGAGGTCTGTGAGCACAGCCAACAGTCAAATGAGAGTCAGTGTAGTCACGGAACACACACACAGTTGAACCAGGATTATTAAGATCCCTTCGCATACCGATCCAGGCTAGCATGGCTATGTCTTTGAATTCATAAGGTCATTGCAAGGTTAACAGGGAGTTGAAAAGAAGCTGCATGCTATTCTGAAATCCACAAGGGAAGGAAGATCAGCAAGGGAAATAATAACATTAAAGTAAAGAAACTAAAACAGCATAAAGCTTAATCAGGCGCCCAAAATAACCACAAAAATCCAAAATAAAACTGATGAATGCCAAGGTCAGACTTTTATCGACATAAGGAATTTGTTCTTGTTTTTAAATCCCCACTAGATAAGCAACACACTATGAACTTCACATTTTTCCACTTCACAGCTGCTACTCTGCCTTCTCTTTGCAACAATTATTCATTGCAAGGCCATGAGAAGAACCACCAAAAGTCAAAATCAGACTGAACTCATAAGGTGCACATCACAATGGTCAAGGGTTCAAAGCAAAAATCTGTCTGAGGTTTTTGGAAAATACCTGGGACAGAAGGATGCGAGAACCAGAATAATATTTGTAAAGGAAATAAACAACACAGATGAGTTTCTAGAGATGATGGAAGTTTTATGAGGGAATGAGATGGGGAGGCAATGGTGTTTTTAACGCTGCAGTTAATTAGGGTAGAGATGGGAATCATGTATTCCTCCACAAGAGGAAGAGATAGCGAGAGGTATATAGAATTTCTTAGCCACAATTCTACCGCCTCCCCAAACTACAAAACCCAGCATTCCATCGGATGCAGCCACGATGGTTCAAGTGGAATTACTGTGCTGTAATTGTGTAGTGCAAAAGTGCTCTAGGGCAGGTGAGGAAATGGCAAGAGTGATATAGCTCTATAAACACATCTACAGAAATGTTGATTAGCCTGCTGGGGGGCTGGAGATGGAGGGACAGCTCTTCAAAGCCTACAGCTGCCTAACCCATGTGTAGGGTTCCCTACTGTCTAGCATGGGGGCAGGAGCATTCTGTTTTTCCCTGATCAGGTTGCTTATTTCCTGAAGGGAGGGGGGTGGCCTACTGCAACAAGTTGGAGGGTTATTGCCTCCTCAGGACTCTGGAGGCCCACAGCCCCCTAGTCTGAATTTAAAACTTTAAAATAAACTTTTTTTTGAAAAAAAGCCAACCCAACACACACCTGGTAAGTCACTTCTGGTTCCCTTGCTGGTTTCCAAAAGGGCTCTCCTGGGCCTAAAACAGCTGCAAAAACATAGCACAACTGCTCTCCAGACCCCTAGACGGCACAGTTTTTAGCCACCTTCTTTCAAAAAAAAGATGAGGCTTTGGGAGACCCTAAAGGCTTCAAAAACAGCCTTGAGGGACACATGCAGACCATAGGCTGCACGCTGGCCTAAGGTACCGTGGAAGCTAAGAACCTAAAAGCAACCACACTGGATCAGAACAAAAGCCTGTCTGAGTCACTGATACTGATTAGTGTTGGATTGGGGCTTGTAAGCTAAACAGAGTTGCCTAAGTAAAAACTGGGGATAACCCCTGTACCTTTAATGGTTCTGTGGAAGAGGGAATTGAGCAGGTGTTGCTTCTCATCTGGCTGCATGACAAGCAAAACCTGTCAAAAATTCTCTCTTATACACAACCATTAAAGGTACAGGAGCAATCTCCAGTTTTTTACTCTGGCAACCCTAGAGCTTAATATTCCACAACTTACTGAACCACGTGACTCTGTGGTTCACCAGTCATTCGCTTTCAGCCAAACCCATCTCACAGGTTTAGTGTGAAGATTAAGGCCATTTCTGCACTACATTGTTCTAACACTATTATTCCACTTTCAACATCCTATGGAATCCTGGGGTTTGCAGTTTGGGGAGGGGCCTTTAGAATTCTCAGCCAGAGAGCTCCTTGGCCTCAGCAAACTACAAACTCTGAAATTCCACAGGAGGTTGAAAGTGGAATAATAGACTATAACAGGGTAGTGCAGAAATGGTCTAAGTGGGCAGAAGAGACATGTATGTCTATTGTCTTGAGCTTGCTGAAAGAAAGGCAGGATTTAAGTTCAGCTAATACATTCTAAAAACAAAAACTTAGCCCAGAATTCTGTTCACACAATGGCAAACTGTGTGGCAAACCTACAAACAGGAGATGAGTGAAGCAGCACTACCAAAACATTTGTAAGGCCCTTACTGCTTCAGGCTAGTGTTCAAACAACAAGGCTGGTCCAATGTCTGCACAATAAAGAGACAAGGATGTACGGCTAAGTATCAGACAACAGGAAGCAATCACCTGTTCCTTCCTGTTTATAGCACCAACATTGGACTGGGTTTAAAGGCCATCTTAGTGATATTACTGGAGGGTGCTTTTGCATTCAGGTCCCATCAGCAGGTTTCCCATAAGCAAATGATTGGCCAGTGTGTGAACAGGATGTTGGACTAGATACACTGATTCCACACAGCTCTTCTTGCTGTAAGGGCATTCATCCATGCATGTTCCTCCAATGTTTCAGAAATCAAAGAACACAATCTCACTAAATAAACAATTAAGAAAAGGTGTGCTGATTCGGAGTAAGAGTTCACGTTTTTTTTTTATCTTCAGTCTTTTCTTTCATCTTCAGTGTTTTTTAGCTATCTGATGCGCACAACTGACATTTTTTCCCTCCAAATGTGTCATGGACAAGTATTATTTTTGTGGCCATCAGCTATATGTGTTTCTTCCATGGACCACAGAAGCAAGAACTGGAGAGCACTCATTGAAATCAGCAGAAGAAACCAGAGACATGTCTCAAGACGCTCATCTGACGGATGTTTTATTAGTTAAAAAAGCCCAAAATGCCTGGAAATTGCCTGTCAACTTATGACAATTCCATGAATTTCACAGGGTTTTCTTAGGCAAGGAACACTCAGAGATGGTTTTGGTTTCCTCTGAAATATAGCCTATAGTACCTGGTATTTGTTGGGAGTCCTCCATCCATCCAAGTACTAATCAGAGCTGACCCTGCTTAGCTTCCAAGATCAAATGGGATCTAGTGGCTTTAGGGTATTTAGGCCCTCAGTCCATATATACTTGCTTTTAAATTTCTTGAGTGCTTTGACATTCCCATTTCCTTCAAGCCAGTTAGCCAAACTGTCCTTGAATGGTATCCAACAACCCTGACCACCTACTGGCATTAAAAAAAAAAAAAAAAAAAAAACCTTCTGCCTTAATTCACATGGTTCTTCTTTTTGTCCACTAAATGATATGGGTTTCAGCTCCAGAAAATTTCAAACAGGTATATATAGGCCATTTGCAGTCTACTAATGTTACAATGATTTCAAACAATGTATTATCAGGCAAATTTTTTTATTATGTATTTATGAGTTACTTCTTTTATGATTTTACACAGCCCTGCAAAGAAGGTCACTGAGACTACAAAAGGACAAAATACGTTGGGCGTTTGCACTAATAAAACAGGCATCAACTAAGCACCTTTGATGTGTTTCTGGTTTCTTCTGTGTCCTTTCATGGACCACCACTTTCAGCAACACTGATCCAGACCAGTATCCTATATTTAGCAGTCCATGTGCCCCCATGACAACAAACCTATCAGTTTGTTATCAGTTTGCTATCAGTTGCTAGCATCTTGTATTTAAAGATATACTACCTCTGAGCACAGAGGCTCCATTTAACAACTAATCATGACAACTGCAATGGGGGGAAAAAAACAGCAGGCCATCAAATAGAAAGAAACGTTAGAATCATGGTTATACTAGGCATAACACAGGAATTATACGGAATCAAGACTACTGATCTACCTGGTCATGGATCTCAGAGTCTGAAGCAGGATTCTTTCTTGGCGCTCTCAGAAGATCTCTGGTGGTCTCCCATTTGACAACTAACCAGGCCTGAGCTTCCTTAGTTTTAAAAATCAGGCAAGATCTGATCTGTTCAGAGTGGTACTGAAGACTCAAGGGAGCTGTGCTTTGAATCTCTAGCAAATGGCTATGAGGACGAGGGGGCCATTCTACACTTAAATATTTATAGCACTATACATAATTGCCATGGCTGTATCCTACAGGACCCTGAGATTTGTAGTCTTGGCCTCCACATCTGCAGGTTTCACTTCTGTGGATTTGATTATTCACGGATTATATGCCGTCACCTCTGTTGTCTCCCTACAACATTTTTAATAGGAACTGCAAGCCTCATGAGACTGAGAAACTGTGAAACTGTGAACAAGGCTTCTAAGTCCCTATTAAAAATGGTGTGGGGCAGCAGTGGAAGTGGCAGTAAGCCTCATCAGTCTTCCACTTCTGCCTTGTGAAGGAACCCTGATGCCTCAAAGGAATCCAGTGAGTTGAATATGGTGATCATGCTTTTTGTGTGTGTTAAATATGGTTTGGGAGGATCTAGAGTTATTCACAGGTTTTTCACTTTCATGGGGGTCCTGTGCCCCTAACCCTAGCGAATGCGGAGGGACAACTGTAGTTTGGTGAGGGAGTAGGACTCGCTGGCTGAGAATTTTGAATGTGTATGTGACTTCAAGTTGCCAGTTGACTTGTGGCAACCCCATGGATTTCATATACCCTTCCCTAAAATTCAAATTCCAGGATTCCACAGTTTGTTGTCATAACAGTTAGAGGAATCATAGTGCAATAATGTGTAGCATGAATGGGTTCAGGATGCTTCTCATTCTGCAATGCGATCACCGACTTCCAATTCTTTACCCCGGTCCACATCCAGAAATGTCTTCATCAATTCAGCCTTAACCACACAAACCATCTAGCGAAAAATCTGTGGGACATTAAAAAGCAGCATCTCTCCAAAAATACTTTTTTGTTTCACACAATCTCCAATGTTCACAATATGAGAGAATTTGGGATTAGAAAAGGCGAGGGGGATGGAAAAACACCCTGAGAAAAACAGGTCTCCTGCAAATAAAGTCTCCAGTGATGCTGAAGACAGAGGAAAAGAACCACAAGACAAGACACCGTAAATTTAATTATCTGAGGTACTTAAAAGAGAGATAAGCTTGGAATATGGCAGCACTGAAAGCCAGAGTGGTACAGTGGTTTGAGCACTGGATTATGACTCTGGAGACCAGGGTCCAAATCCTCGCTCGGCCATGTAAACCCAGTGGGTGACCTTGGGCAAGTCACACTCTCTCAGCCTGAGGAGGGCAAACCCCTCTGTGAACACATCTTGCCAAGAAAACTCCATGCTAAGGCTGCCATAAATCAGAAACGACTTGAAGGCACACAACAACCACAACAACAGGCAGTATTAGGAAATATAAGGCATTTCTGCACTACACTGTTATAGTGCTGTTATTCCACTTTCAACACCCTACGGAATCCTGGGGTTTGCAGTTTAGGGAGGGGCTTTTAGAATTCTCAGCCAGAGAGCTCTCTGGCCTCAGTAAACTACAAGCCCCAGAATTCCAGAGGATGTTGAAAGTGGAACAATAGCACTGTAACTGTGTAGTGCGGAATGCCCTAAAACTCAATGGCTCGAAACGACAGGTCCTGTGCCTATCGCGGAGACGCCCTCCCACCGGACTAATAAGTCCCTTATGCTTATTCAGCCCAGTGAGTAGGAAAATTCCTGCATATGCTCAGAGGCTCGCTTTCTTTCCCAAACTCCAACGACAAGAGAGAGAAAAAACAGCAGAATCCGCCCCCGCCAACACTCACGCACTCGAGTTTTCATTACTCATGGAAGTATGACAAAAAAGACGAGGAACGCTGGGAGTTTTATTAAGGCAAGGGAACCTCTGAGCATGAGCAGAATGCTTTCCCAGTCGCAGGGGGTGGAAGCGTGCGGTTGGGAAGTGACCCAGCCTCCCCTTTTCCCGCTGTGGCCCAACAGCGGCTCCTCCCTTACCGGCCAAGGCTCCTCAGAGACAGCCACCGGCCCCACATGGCGCAACGCAGCCCTCCCAGCGGCCACCGGAGAGAAAATGGGAGGAACGAGGCCGCAGGGCCTGGAACGCCAGACACGCTCCCTTTCTCCGCCTCCCCCGCGTCTGAACAGTGCGCATGCGTAGTCCTTCCTCCTTAGAAGGCCGGGCTGAGTCTCGCAGCATCGCTGCCGACAGCTCGAGGGAGGTCCCGGGAGCCGGTGCTCCGCCTCCGGATGACAGTGGGGAGACCCAAGTTCTGCCTTTCCTGCAGCCCGCCCCGTAGGCTTGTTTCTTCCCTCTCCGGACGGTCTCGGACTGCAACTCCCAGCAGCCTTAGCTAGGGGAGCCTTTCATGAGGAATGCTGGGAGCTGCAGTCCTCCCGGTCCCAGGAAAGCTTTGCAAAGAGGGGACTTGCGTGGCTCATCCTTGCTCCATAACAGTGGCCGTTTCCGCACTAGCCTGTAGTAGCGCTGTTATTCCATTTTCAACATCCTATGGAATCCGGGGGTTTGCCGTCTAGGGCGGGGCTTCAGGATTCCATAGGATGTTGAAAATGCAGTAGTAGCGCTGTAACAATCAAGTGCGGAAATGGCTAGCGCTAGTTGGTATGTGCATGCTTGCTTTTAAAAAAAAATCGTGCCTAAACATTAACTATTAAAGTATTTGGGACCTAATTGATTTTTTCCCCCCAAAACGGGCATGTTAACAGGATTGTAAACAGTTTAAGCTTTCATTTTAAGCTTTTCATTTTAGATTAATAATATTAGTTGACTATTGATATAAATATACTCGTAGATTTCTTTTAGAAGTGTTGTATGTAAGTGAGACTATGCATAAGCGTCACATGGCTATTTTTGGCTTATTCTATTACGTGACTATGTATGTGTGTGTGTATATATATAAACATATAAACATACACACACACACATATATATATATATATATCTCGAATACTAAGAATAGCTGATAGTTGGGGCGGGACCCCTTTTTTAATTAGATGTCTATATTTTCTTTATTGTTATTATAAATATGTTGGAAATGTGTGTTGTTTTACTTCTACTGTGTATTTTCTATTCTTAGAATTTTTTTGTAGTATTGTCTTTTGTGGTTATTGTATTTTGGGATGTAAGTTGATGCAATGCTGTTGAAATACACATAATAAAAAGATTTTTGAAATTATTATTTTAATTCTGAAATGTTTTAAACTATTTAGATTGATTTTACTTGTGCGCTACCTGAGAATCCATGGTATAGAGCAAAAAGCCAAACAGTGTCTTAAAAAAAAAAAACTGCGATAGTGAATCCCATAGTTCTGTTATCTCTGTTTCCATCTACTTCCATTTACAGTGAATATCATTCAAACCCAGAAGACCCAAGCTCCTTTCAGGAGAAAAAAAATCAGTACATAAGACCATCTGCACACCAACTTTCCCTGATGTGCTTTCCTTCCAGGATTTTCTCTCCCGGCCCCCACTTTTTGTCCTTTTTTCTCTTCCTCCTTCCCCTCTTCTTTCTTCCTTTTTGCACGCTTTTTTTTGTTTGCTCAGAAGTAAGTACTGCTATGTTTGCGGGGCCTTACTCTCACAAAGACCTACAGGGGCTTTCTTAATTCACTCACAACCAAGCAAAATCCCTCCTCAAAAATGCAACAGAAGAGAAGCGGAAAGGTAAAAAGATCACTTTAGGAAGGCCCTGATTAGATTCTGAGGTTTTGGCTTCTAAGAATTTTAAGATCTATCTGTGTTTAATTTTATTGCTTAATCTTTGTTACACATTTTCTACTATATGTCTCTTTCCATGTTTTTCTTGCATTTTAACCGTTATTAGTTTTTTTCTAAAGTGCATTGCCTCCCAAGAAATGTTGCTTATGGAGTGGCATAGAAATACTTAATTATGTCCTTAATAAACAGTAATAAAGACTGTATTGTTTAATGTGTAATAATGCACAGTTTAATAATTAAATATGTTCCTTTTGCACAGCACAACACTTTAAGAACCAACTTGTTGAAGACTGGTATGTTTTAGGCTAATCGCTTGTTCTCTTATCTTTTTTCACCAGCTGTGTTATTTAGCTTGCTGCTTCTTCACTTCCTCTGCCATTGGCACAACTAAATACAACTTTCTTGTTAATGCTTTCAAGTCAATTGTGAGCTTATCTAGGATTTTCTTGGCAAGGTTTATTCAGAGACGGTTTGCCACAGTCTTCCTCTTAGGTTGAGAGAATGTGGTTTGCTAAAGATAATCTAGTGCAGGGGTGTCAAATTCAATTTCATTTTGGGCCACATCAGCATTATGGTTGCCCTCATTGTATCTGTAAGGCCATATCCATTTATCTACTCTTTTTATCATATTAAATAATGATATTTCTGCCCCCAGACCCTCTCTGTGGCTCTTTCTGCTCCCCCTGCCCCTGCGCCTCTTTCTGTCCCCCTGCCCCTCTCTGTTCCCGGTGAGTCTGATCCCTACATTGCGGGCCCCCGGCTACTGGTATTCTAAAGAGGGACCTAGCAACCAGCAATCCCAATCTACTACTTCTGACTGCTCCTTTATCCAGTTCTCGCAAGCCATGCAGAGCATTGCCGTGGTAACCCACGGCAATGCTCTGATGGCAAGAGTTGGACAGAGGAGCAGTCAGAAGTAGAAGTTGATCGGGAGTGCTGATTGCTGGGCCCCTCTTTAGAATACCAGTAGACGGGGGGCCTGCAACGTGCGGATTGGGCTTGCCAGGTAGGGGGAGTGCCGCAGCTGCAGAAGAGCTGCAAGGGCCACATGAAATGGCCTGGAGGGCTGGATTTGGCCCGCGGGCCTTGTGTTTGACACGTGTGATCTAGCAGGTTCCCTTGGCTGACTGGGGATTCGAACCCTGGTCTCACAGAGTCCTAGTTCAATCGTCAAATCACTCCTCTAGGCTGGCTCAAAATATATCTTACTAAAATGAAATTGAAAACACCTTTTGTGGAACTTTTTCTTCCTCTAACTTAGGGTCTAATAACTTCTTTCTAGGTAACTGCACACTGCAACTGAGACCAAAAAAGCAGCCTTAAACCTGTTTCAGTTTATTTTTCAAATTAATAAAGTAATACCCCATCATTCTTTTGGCTTCTGTCTGCTGCACTGTAGGCTAAAAAGTATGAGCGTAAAATAACCAGGTGGAAGCAAATAATACCAATAAAGTTTTCTGTTTTATTTTGCTTTTTATTTTGAATTATATCTCATTGCCCACACCTTTCCCAAAGACTAGTGGTACATTAAAACCAATTTCAAATGTTAAAGGAGAAAACTGACCTTACACAGTAAGCTCCCCAAAGGAAAAAATAGGTGTTATTTAAACTTGAAAGGAATACCACCTCTTAATATCATCTACCTCCCCCTTAAACATGCACCACCTATACCAGCTCAAACAAGTATATTTTGCAAGTGCTTTTGGAAGATGCTGTGAGACTAACTGACTTGAAAGATCACATTTAACAGGGTTCATCTTCATTTGAAGATGCATTACCAATGCAGGTGATGCTCTGTATGAGTAGCTCAGGTGCCTAAGTTTGTTTCAACCAGCTTTCAAAGGATGTGTTTCGATCTAACAAGCTTACTCAAGGAAAGCTTCACTCATCATAAAAACATAAGTGGAAACTAAACTGCTAAGATCTAATGTGGTGTAGTGGTTTAAGTGTTTGACTACAACTCTGGAGACCAGGGTTTGAATCCCAGTTCAGCTATGGAAACCCCCAGGTGACCTTGGGCAAGTCACAGTCTTTCAGCCTTAGAAGAATAATAGAATCATAGAGTTGGAAGAGACCACAAGGGCCATCCACTCTAATCCCCTGCTGTGCTGGAATGCACAATCAAAGCCCTCCTGACAGGTGGCCATCCAGCCTCTGCTTAAAAACCTCCAAAGAAGGAGACTCCACCACACTCTGAGACAATATATTCTTACCATCAGGACGTTCTTCCTAATGTTTAGATGAAATCTGTTTTCCTGTAGTTTGAATCCATTGCTCTGTGTCCTAGTCTCTGGAGCAGCAGAAAACAAGCTTGTTCCATCTTCCATATGACATCCTTTCAAATATTTAAACATGGCTACCATGTCACTTCTTAACCTTCTCTTCTCCAAGCTAAACATACCCAGCTCCCTAAACTGCTCCTTATAAGGCATGGTTTCCAGGCCTATTACCATTTTGGCAAATGGACATGTTCCACTTTGTCAAAAGAAACCCTCTCTGAACAGATATTGTCAATAAAACTCCATAATAGTTTATCCTTGGGCTTGCCATAACTCAGAGATGACTTGAAGGCACACAACAACCACAGCAAACTGCAGCTGTAGAAAGCAACTGGTGAGAACAACCAAGGTAAATTTGACCGTAGTATAGGAAAGTGTTGATCCCCCAATAAAGACATTCTTTTGACTCTCAACTGGTGTCCTGCAGTCAGTACTGGTATACATAGGTGAAATGGTCCCATGGTTACCCCCCTCTCACAGTTCTCCATTGAACTATAATTCCCCATCTTTCAAAGGAGATGCTGGCACTGCTGGAGGACCTCAAGGTCTCCCACCTTTTGGGGTAACACTTAATGGAAGGACTGGACAACCAGCAAATCTAAGAGGTCACTGATCCTCCTGAATGAGTCTTCCAAATTGAAAATATATCCCTGACTTAACAAGATTCAGGCTATAAACCAGCATTTCCTCGACATAGCATAAATATCTGCACATGGAGCTATGATATGCCAGCACAACAAACTGCCCATATAGAATTGCAACATTACATAACATGTGAGTGCAAGGTGCCATTCTACAGTGCACAATACATAATGCACAATCACGATACACAGTATACAGTTTTTTGTTTTCTGCCTTCAAGTGGTTTCCGACTTACAGCAACCTTAACTGTCAGGTTTTTCTTGGCACAGTCACAACACACAATAGATGATGTGCAACTGCAATGGACAAAATACCATGCTCAATTATAGTGCACAATGTATGATGTACTACTGCAATGCATGATGGACGACTGCGATACGCAATGCGCAATTGCAACATGCAAAGACAAGGCATAGAGGAATATGCTGTCTGCTCAATGGCACTTGTACCAGTATCATCAGAATACATCGGTTGTGCATTGGTGACTTTTTGGACAGGGATGTGTAGCATGACTTACACATCCTTATGTTTGTAATTGGATGCTGGTCTCAAACTGATGTGGTCCTTGGCCTAAATCGAAGTGCTAGTCCCAACTGGAGTAGATCTGTTCAATCAGTTGTTGAATAGTAAGTGAATATTTATGCAAATCCCATAGGTTCAATGGATCTATTGCAGTTGGATTTAGGCCCTTGCCTTGCCAGATGATGAAAAAGAAGGATTGGTACAAAACTCTGACCATAGCGAATGGACTGAAGGTTTGAATGAATGTGCTCGGAATGCATGAACGTTCTTGTTTCATCTCCAAGATATCCAAATGAAAGGAGTGATGTCACATACTCCATACAGAGAGCAGGGTTCATTATGTTCAGCAACATGCCTTCTATTAAAGCAGAGAATTCTCTTTTATCTCTACTCCTAATGAAGACCTGCTACCTCTCTGCTTAATTATTAAAGGCACTGACTACTAAAGAGAAATTCTGTCAGATTTTTGGCTGAATCGGTAAAAGAGGGAAAGATCTAATTATCATTTTTCATCCATCAGGGAGTGAAACTAGAAAGGCAGACATCACAAGGGCTCCAAGTTCTGCTATTGGCAGGCTTTATTTCATCAAAATGTTCGGTCTGTGTAATTGAATACTTATTATTATTACTATTCTTATTATTATCTGCTCTGTAGCAAAAGTTTTCTGGAAGACCAGCAAAGCAAAAATGTTGTTATTGAATGTATATGGCTGCCCAACAACATAACATAAAATAGCATAATATTCAAAATATTTTGAGAACTGTAAAAGGTAAAACTGTACAGAATTTAATTTAATATAAAATTTAATCCTCCAGCAGAGGAAAATGAAAACACGTAGCAGTTCAAATCACCAGATACAGTTGGTTTAAAACAGACATGGGAATCATGTTGGTAGTCTCCAACTCCCATAATCTTACCATCTGTTGAGTGTTATGCTTCTGCAACATTTGGGAATCTGTGTATTTTCCATCCGTGGTTTAAAAGTCAGTTGGCAAAAATACATGAATAAACAGCAAAAGAAGTCTTCATCAGGCACATTTTCCTGCAGATGTTATTCACAGCTGGGGCAGTACCAACAAGAAGACTATCTCCAGACTAGGTACCTGGTTAATTTCACTTGTGAGGGAAGGAGGCATGAAACAACTACATCAACTACAACAACTACACTAATTAAAAAGTGGAAAATAAGATACCATGCTACTCGCAGAAAACAGTAAAGACTTGGAATGATTACTGAAGAAAGTCAAGGAAGAAAGAGCAAAGGCAGGTTTATAGATAAACATTAAGAAAACAGATGATTTATATAACTTTAAAGCAGATGATGAAGACATTGAAATAATGAAGCATTTTCTATACCTTGGCTCAGTCATTAATCAGAATGGAAACTGCAGTGAAGAAGTCAGAAGAAGACTTGTGCCATTTCCACACTATTCCGCACTATAGTGCTATTATTTCACTTTCAACATCGTATGGCATCCTGGGGTTTGCAGTTTAGGAAGGGGCCTTTTTCCCTGGAAACTCAAGGTGGACCAGCAGCCAATGGTTCAGGAACTGGCGCTAGTCCACAGACCACATTTGGCATACCCTCCAACTGTCCCAGGGACTGATTAATCCTCTGTTGTCTCATTTTTTTTTCAGCTGGCTTTAAAATGTCCCAGTTTTTCTCTCTCTCTCCCACTTTACACCTTCATCCTCAACTTTCAATTGCTACAAACTGAGTTCAAAGTGCAAAAGGAGTTTGCACCCAGTTAACTCAGTAGAGGGGAGAGGAGAAGAAAAGAGGGAGCAGAACATTGCGCTTCCTGCTCAGCTCGAGCAAAACAAAACTCCTACCGCTTCTTAGCCTGTGGTTTCTTCTCCATTAGCAACTTTTGCCATCTTGACCAAGGTATCCTTTGAGTAGTACTAAGCTAAAGGGTAGTGCCAGCGTGGTGTAATGGTTTGAGCGTTAGACTATGGGCCTTTCCTCACTACACTGTTATTGTGCTATTATTCCACTTTGAACATCCTATGGAATCCTGAGGTTTGCAGTTTAGGGAGGGGCGGAAATGGCCTATGACCCTGGAGACCAGGGTTTGATTCCCCACGCAGCCGTGGGTGACTGTGGGCATGTTGCACACTCTCAGCCCCAGAAAACCCCATGATAGGTTCACCTTAGGGTCACCATGGCCATTTCCACACTAAACTCGTATAGCGCAATTATTCCACTTTCAACATCCTATGGAATCCTGGGGTTTGCTGTTTCGGGAGGGGCCAGCTGGCCCCTCCCGAAACTGCAAGCCCCAGGATTCCATAGGATGTTGAAAGTGGAATAATCGCGCTTTAAGAGTGTAGTGCGGAAATGACCCATAGGTTGGAAATGACTTGAAGGCACCACCAACCTCAACATCAACAATAATAACAACAACAAGGCTAATGGGTAATAAGATGGTTTCAGATATATATACACACACACACACACACACACACATGCATGCATACACACACACATACACACACACACACACATACTGGCATCTCAATGTGACTCCATGTCTTTGTTTATATGTGGACGGAACTTCTTGTTGTCGGTACAGAAGAATTCCAGGTAGTAGATTAGCACAGAATTTTTTTTATTACAAACACTCTTCCAAAAATATAACATTTCCACAATGGTTTTGCTTCACACTTTTCTCAGATACATTTGTATCACACCATGTTTTTTTTTTCCTGAACCCTGTTAGCCCTAGATTCACCAGGCTGCCCTCAAGTTTGCTACTATATTTGCTGTATAAGACACACCCCATTTATATACTGGCAAATATTGTTTGCTGGCATCTGAGACACATTGGCATATAAGACGCACTCCATTTTCAAACAGTATTTTTCAGGAAAAAAAAGTGAGTCTTATACACCTGCAAATACAGTTAGTTCTCAACTGGAAAACTGGTTTCCTTGCCTTTTTCTCTTCCTTTAACTCGACACCCATCATTCTATTGTCTTTGATTGATTGAACCCCAAAAGAAGATGGACTTTTATTCTGTCAGATAAATCTGCCCAGTGTTTCAGTACAATTTTCTAAGCACATTTACTTGGAAGTAAATAAACCAGATAAATCAAACAAATCCTAGGAACATTCTTGGAAGCAAATAAATCAGACACACTTGCTAATAAATATGCACACAATGCAATCGCATGCAAGTGAATTCTACTCAATTAACTAGGTCTCATCTCCACTGAAGCTTATGTAAGATTGCAACCATTCAGCCTGATGCTAAGCATGTTTACTCAGAAATAAGGGCAACAACTGTGTTCATTGGTACTCCTTACCCATAGTACATTTGCTTAGGACTGCTGACATATAAACTGATCTTTGCACCAGTTTACTGGGAAGTAAATTTCAATATGTTTAATGCAGAGTACTTCTCAGGTATGTATATATAGATTGCAGGCTTCATTCCCTGCCTCCCCCCGACAAAGTTAGCAAATATGAGTAAGTATCTTGATTTGCACTAACCTACAGTGCAAGACCAGTGTATACATTTCTCTGAATGTCTGGGATCCCAGACAGTTTTTTTTTTCCAGAGGCCCAGAAGGCAAAACACCATGACAGCATAAGCCAACTTAATCCTGTTTAAGCAAGAAAGAATAACTCCAGGATTCACAGTGGGTACATGGGATTTTCATTGGCTTTGCTTGAGTTACACTGTATTTTGTCAACATCTCCTATTGATTTCAAGTGGCTGATAGATTTTCCTTGCTGTCTTCTTAAATTAAATTAGCATTCTCTTTGAAAGATGGTTTGAAACGAAGCACCCTTCCTGGAGATACAGCGCACAAGCATTTTGTTTTTTGGGAAAGAGGAAATGCTCATTCTAACCTCGGCTGTTCCAAGAACATAAGTTTCAGTAGAAACCTTCCCCTCCACAAGCAAGAGTACCAGTGGCCTGTGGGAACACTCAGTCATATCATTCGGAGTGTTCAGTGGCTGGTCCTAATAACTTAGTCCAGTGATAACAGCTCTGGATGATACAAATGGTGATGCTTGCTTTGAGGAACACATATTATTAAATCATTGGAAGATTTTTTAAAAAGATACAGGGTAGGGCTATGTACAAATACAGTCTTCCCTCCACATTCACTAGGGTTAGGGGCACAGAACCCCTGTGAAAGTGGAAAAACTGTGAATAACTCTAGGCCCTCCCAAACCATATTTAACACACAAAAAAGTATGATCACCGTATTCAACCCACCATGGATTCCTTTGAGGCACTAGGGTTCCTTCACAAGGCAGAAGTGGGTGGCTGATGGGGCTTACTGTCACCTCCACTGCTGCCCCACGCCATTTTTAATAGAGACTTACAAGCCTCACTCGCAATTTCTCAGTCTCATGAGGCTTGCAGTCCCGATTAAAAATGGCATAGGGAGGCAGCAGAGGTGACAGCAACTAATCCGTGAATAATCAAATCCTCAAAAGTGAAATCCACAAATATGGAGGGTTGACCGTATAACATTCACATCTTGGAATAGGTGTTTTTTGGACTGCACGTCCCAGAATCCTTCAGCCAGCATGGTATAACCATTGCACGTGTGTTTACAGCTTTGCAATCTACAAAAATGATCCTTGAACAGGGAGTACGCTTATTCACATGCACCAGTACAGTTTGGAAAATTACTTTCAGAAGTAATTAGTTACAGTTGAGAGTTCTAATGTCCTTAAAGTAGTTAGTTTGAGTTATGATTTTACATAGATAGATACACAGAGATAGGCAGACATTGCTTTCGTGTTCTTCAGAATTAACTAACATTGTTGCCTGGGAGTCATTAATAAAACAAGACCCACAATTCTCATGCTGTTGTATGGTACAAACCCCACTGTCTTCTTGTCTATCTTGTTGCTACTTCAGCGCTTACAATAGAGCGTGAAGGAGCAATGCAAGACACCGCACAAGCCAGCATTTGAAAATTGTGATATTTTTCTCCCATGGTTTAGTGACATCACACGTACTCCTGTAATTATAAAAATAACTAAAACAGTCACAGTTATGTCACAGAATTCACAATCCATTGTAGCCCTTTGTTAAATTACTATTGTAATGGCATGCAGTTATGCCCTCATTCTCAGAAAAAGAGTTAATTACGAGTAACAAGTGATTTATAACTAATAACCTGCAAGCTCTGTGGATAAAGCAATCAAGGAATGCCTTATCAATCTCATGGTACACTGCCTTACCAGATCAGTGTATTCTTTTTTTAACAAATATCCTCATTCAGCAGAGACAATGGTGTAAGTTTACCCTTCTCATAATGTTTCTTTCATAAAGATCTCATACATTTCAATCTGTTCCACATAACCTCTATCCTTTGGACTGCCTGTAAATTTCCATTAAAATGAATCGTCCATATTAAGTTGTAAATATGAATCAAAGGGCTTTAAATAAGCCAGTTGTACACATGCATCTATATTAACCCGTCATTCAGTTCGCCAACTTTATATTAAAAGCATATTTTCTTGCAGCCATCAAAATCCTAGATGTGCAAAATAAACAAGACTTAGCTCTCACCCAGCCCTGCTGCTGAATTGCATTAATGTTTGCCTTGCTGTATTACCGTGTTACTCAGCTGTATCAAACGCTGGCTTGGCTGCCTAGATAGACTTTGTTCATCTGAATATGTCTAAGATTATTACTGTAAATAACCTCTCACCAGTTCATCTGTGGCAGGCCAAAATCACTTCCAGAAACAACATTATTTTCTAGCTGTATTTCACTTCTTGCTGTAAAGTGAGAGAGAACCACAGTCAAGTGAGTAGATTTTTATCCCACGCTTATCCTAAAGCACTGTAAATTAAAAATAAAATACTCCATGTATCTACACAACATTTGTGTGCCATAGATATGGGAAAAGGCGAAAAGCAAGACAAGAAAAGCCATCTCGATTAACCTCCTAGGTATTCCCCAAAATTTCACAGAAGACAATCAGGACACATGCAACCAGGTAACATCAGAGTCTGGTCAAGATGGCAAAAGGGATTAACGGGGAGGAACACGCAAGCTAGGAGAGACTGCAGCAGTTTGCTTTTGCCTGAGCCTCCGGGGAAGTGCAAGGGAATTGCAAGATTCTGCTCTTTCCTCTTTCCGGCTGAGTTAGTGCAAACCAGGACGTTTTAAAAAACAGCTGAAAAAGTGGGATGACAGATTGTTAATTGGGACTGTTCCTTCCAAATCAGGATAGTATGGGACAGAGTCTTAAAGCCAACTGTTTGTTGCAACTACAAGACTCTGTTTATACCTCCCACTGTCTGTCTAGATAAGGTTAATCAAGTTCTTTAAAAATACAGCATTGTTTCAGAACGTAATCTTTATTGTCACTATCACTATCTTCCTCCTGCTCAGGTAATTATCTAAGGCTCTCTTCTGGACTCCTCAACTTCTAAGGCCTGGTGTGAGGCAACAAGGAACAGGACACTTTTAGTGGTGACACACATGCTTAGAAATCTGGCTCTGGCTCATATTCAAGATTCCCCCAAGGATTTTTGGCAATTTCACCCAAAGTTAGTGGTTGAGGGAGTCCTTCTATGTCTCGGACTGTCTGTTAGGGGGGCCTTACATTTGATATTTATTTGGTTGTTTGCTGGAAAGATGATGGCAATGATAACTATAATTTTTATTAGTTTGGATTTCCCCCCATTTCTATTAGTGTAGACCCCACTATGTAATTACACTAGCCAAAGGCTTGTTGTACCCAGGGTTGCACATTTTTTGAATTATGCCAGGATGGTCTCCCATTGCACAACTAGTGGCACAGCCTCTTGCACATTCAGCCGTACTGTTACTGTAAGAGATGGGGAATGTTGGGGTCTACCTACGATGCCAATGTCTCCTTAGAATTTGGGGGAATTATAGCTCAAAGGAGGCCTGTGAGAGGAGGGTAAGAGCAGAATATTTTCACCCATGTGTATCAATGCTAACTGTACAGAGGACTCCAGTTAAAGTTAAACATAAGGTCATAAGCAGCCTTATATCAGGTCAGCCTATTTGACCATCTATCCTTAGCACTGACATAGGGGGTAATTGTCTCTGTCCTCTCTCTAGTTGCAATAGTTCCACTGGACACAATGAGCCCATGTGATCTGAAGGGCTATTCCTTCCCATATAAGTGGACCTGGGCTCTACAATTGTCAGAGGAGGCCCTTCTTTCATTCTCATCACTTTCCGAAATAGATTTGGTGGGAAGAAAGGCGAGGGCCTGTTGGTGGCTGCTCCCAGGTTTTGGAATTACTTCCCTAGAGATCCTTGTATGGCTCTCTCCTGGTTGTTTTTCCAGCAACAAGTGAAAACTTTCCTGCTCTGACAGGACTTTTTGGAATTGATTAGAATTGCTTTTAACGGTGGAATTTTTGTTGATTTTTACCTTCTATTTTTAATGATTTTAATTCTATAGATTGTCTTTTTAAAACAACTTCTATTAGTTTTTATTGGTGTCCTTGTATGCACTTTAATCTGTATTTGCTTTGAATTTTTGTGGGTTGCCATGTGTCCCTTTATTCAGGAAAAGTGGGATATAAAGGGATTAGCAACAACATACAATAACTAGTTAAAACCAATTAGATCATCTGTTCAGTTGGACATTTTTAACAGAGAGGGATAACTTAATTAGTTTTTAAAAAGCTAAAGTGGTGGACTTCCATTGGCTTTTTAGCATTAGCTTAAGTCCAAAATTATGTCATTAATTTATTTCATTAATTGAATGAGAGATAATACTAATAAGCCAACTGATTTTACAATACTTCAGTCAAACCCGAGGTTAAAAGATTTTAAAGCAAAAAAGTAGCAAGAGTGTCTTTTTGCATCCAGGTCAACTTTCTGTGTTAAACATTGGATAATAGTTTTGTATATAGCCTGTGTTAATAATTCTTCAAGGTGCAACAAAACTCCATGGTCTCCCAGACATTCGGAAACAGGAAACAAGCAAATCACAGTGATGAACTGCTGAGCTGAAGTTTGTATTGGACAACAGATGCTTATCACACTACATCTGTAAGCCATCTTACTTATTGCTGCGGTAACTTTTGTTATCACCAGGTTTTGTTAATGAGCAGTGATAACACTGCAGTTGTCACTGTCAGTTCTTTCTGCATCCAGTTTTGTTCTGGCTTCACAGTCAATCGCCCACTTCTAACCGTGTGCACTGTATGTATGTATGTATGTATGTGTGTGTACACACACACACACACACACACATATATAAATACATACATGCCAAACTCTACAATTATGCTTTAGGCTTTTGAGGGTGTGGATTATAATGTACACTGCCCCCCCATTCATGAAGGTTCAGGGTGCAGAACCTTCACAAAAGTGGAAAACTGCATATAATTCCCCAATGCAATCCCCTCCCATTCCCCTTTGGACCTCCACCTCCCATTCCCATGCATCTGGCCCCAATCCTCTGGGGTGGAGAGCAGAAAAAATGCAAGATAAATGGCTTAGTGATACTTCCCCTTCAGATGAAGAAGAGTGGAGTGCCAGGATTTGGCATTCTAACTACTTCTGGTCGCCATCTTGAGAAAGGAGATTCTTCCCAGATGGGAGGGGTAGTAGCAAAGAGAGCACCTGACCAATCAGCGGCCATTACACAGCAGAATGTGCAACCACATGGGAGAGAGGACATGCCTCCAGCAGTGGAGGGGGGGCTTTGCTCACCCAAAAGGAAAAAAATCTATTTTAAACACAATCCTTGCAAGCCTGGGGTGAGAAATGCAAGTGAATGGGAGAAGGAGAAAGGCAGGGTGGGAGGGAAGAGGTAAGCAAGTGCCTTTTGAATAGTCAAATTCACAAAGGTCAAACCCACAAATGTGGAGGGAGGACTGTATTAAAATTCATACTGTATTAAAAACCCCCAACAGTTTTAAAGATGGCACTTGACTCTTTCATTTCAGTGCAACAGACTAACCATTGCTATCCTTTAAAAAGTTACCCCACTATATTGACTCAGCATAGGATTTATGTCTTTGTAAGAGGACTCATATGTAGGTGGACCAGAACAGAATAGTTTCCCAATGAACAGAATAGTTTCCCAATGCTTGTATTCATCTAAGAGCTGCTATGACATTACAACGTATGGGCACCTGTTTTGCTGTGCTAGTCAGTGGAATAAGTGATGCGACATGGCCCTGATGTGCAGTGGACTCTGAAGGAAGGCTAGAAAGTCCAAGAGTGCAACAGAAGTGCCTTGGGAAACCCCTGGGGGTGACCGAGGATTCATTGGAATTGTCTCTGCCAAATGAGGACAGTTGGTGGACATGTAGCACAGTGCAGACTTGAGTACGTGTAGATATCATAGTAGACATGTTCCTGCTTACTTAGTTTTTTGCAGAGATGGCCCAGAATCTTTTGCTTCCTGATGCAAAGAATAAAAGAAGCCCTCTTCCCATTCCATGCCCCAAAGACAAATGTACTGGCAACTGAATCTTTCATCAAGGTTAGCAGTATTTGAAGACATAGTTGAATTTTGTATGTGAATACAAAAAGAGAACAGATTTAATTTATTTCATCAGGGACTTTTGTGCTCTAGAGCCTGCTTTTACAGATGTACCAAAGGGGGGAGGGAAGGGATGAAAGCTTCTGCTAACATAATTTGGTTAATCTTCAAGGTATCACAAGACTCTTTTCTCTGTTCTTTATTACTGATGAAAACCAGTGTCCTCATGTGGAGGCAAGAGGCTAGCTTAAGAGACACAGCCCAGACTGATTTAGTCCACAGCTTACTCATCCAACACCTCCTGTCTCCTCCCACATGAGACAAATATCTCACCTTCTCTCATGGTAGGCTTGGCCCTGTACTGTTGTTTTTCTGAGAGTTAGTTTTTTGTTTGCAAGCTCCTCGAGGGCAGAAACCTCCTCTTCATTCTTTTTACAGCATCAGTCACAATGATGGCACTAAAATACTCAATAATAATAGTTACTGACATTTTTTCCTATGAATGTTTAACATTAGAAGTGTGGAGGTAATTGGAAAGATACTGTTAGAGTTAGCAATTTATGTATGGCTATGCTTGCTGCTTGCTAGTATGCATGTTTGCAGACCATCTTTTTTTTTTTTTTTTTGCTTTCCTGTTCCCACTCTCTTACTGCATCACTATGCTTCCCCCTCGTCTCGCCACTTTCTGAAAGTCCATTTATTTGATTATGAACCAATATTATGAGTAAAACTACTTAATATGTTTTACAAAGAAGATTAAACTGATTGTTTTCTCCACTGGATAATGTGTGTATAAGTGGGTAGGTGTGGCATTGGTTGTTGTTCAGCCTCTGTTTTGCCAATTTGATTATTCTGCCAGAACCCACTGCTATCTCTCATATTGTGTGCCTACTATCTCTCCATTTTAGGGAGATGATGGTGATGATGATGATCATCATCATCATTTGTATTCCACCCTTGTCCCAAAATTGGGACTCAAGGCACCTTACAATTAAAAAAAAAACACCTCTGGAAATATACAAAAACTGAGCATTAAAATGGAACTAAACTGTACACCATATTAAAACAATTTAAACATACACTTAAAAGGAATAGAAGCAATTAAATACAGTTTAAAACAGTGCAGTGCCCTTAGCCTGTTCTTTAAAATGTTTCTGTTTTAAAAGGCTGTTGGAATAAAAAGCTTTTTGTCTGTCAACGGAAAGACAGCAAGGAGGGGGGCATTTTGACCTTCCTCAGAAGGGAGTTTCAGAGACTAGGGCCTTTTCGCACGCCAGTCCTGTTGCGAAATGGCCTCGGGAGCATTGTGCGATTGCGAGGACCATTCCACATGACATCCTCACAATTGCGCGATGCTCCTGAGGCCATTAGGGGGTGATCATGCATTACATCATTTTCAGCTTGTTCCTGAAAATGATGTGCGATCGCATGTCTCTTCTGTGCCCCACACACATTTATCTTGTGTGCGGAGGCTCTGGACACGTGGTCATCGTGCTTCCTACCCCAGCGCACCCTGGGAAAGTACTCGGCTGCACTGTGGAAGGAAGGGGCACACCTTCTTCCGGCCAGCATGGAGCTGGAGCAGAGGGGAAGTGGAGGGGACGTGAGTGCCTCCCAGATGAGGCTTTTCGCACAATCCCCGCACGATGCCAGCGGCACCAAGTAAGGTGTGAAAAGGGCCTTGGGGAAGCTACCAAGAAGGCCCTGCCAGCTGTTCCTGTGATAGTGGTGGGATTCAGAGAAGGACCTCTCCTGAGGATTTCAAGGCTCAGTCAGGGTCATGTTGTCACCAGGATCCTTAAGGAAATAGAGCAAGTATGTCAAAAGGTGGTGGTCTCTTTGTGATCAAGCTGCATGTGTAGGAGATGATTTAGGTTTCAGTTAAGCAGGCAAGTATATGGAGACTGCTTTCCATAGAGATCCCACTCCCTATACCTGTAAAATGGATGTGTTATTGCATGAAATGTATTTAAAGAATTCCTACTTTGGCCCTTATTGCGGGGTAAGCAGCGTTGTGCCCATTGAGAACTACTTCTTAGAAGAAATAATAGAATCAAACTACTTATCCTGGAAGCAGTGCAGATATCTTTTCAGGATTTGGATAGGTGGGAGTACAAAGTTGGGGAATATGCCATTTACATGCTGATGGAATGCAGTTCCTATCATCCTTTGTTGGTTATACTGGCTAGGGCTGATGGGGACTGCAGTCCAATGACATCTGCAGGGGCAGATGTTTCCCACCCCTATGGTGCCATGTTCATATGGGACACATTCCCATGCAAAATAATCCTGGAAACCTATAGTGACATTAAACCCTAGGCATTCTCACTTCCAGGCTTGAAATTTTACAGGCTGAGGATAGTGTTGGAGTTTCTGGACGACTTTAATTGACTTCATAGGTGCACAAGACTAGGTATCAGGAAAATCAGCTGGACCTCAGCGCATACAACTATGAATTATGCTGTAATCTCTATGCAGTTTGTTGATGGGTATACCTATGCAATGCTTTCTTATGCTTTAACGAAATTATAATAGTGCATAGAATATTAACCTATGGAACCGACTTCCATTTGTTAACCAGAATGGCTGTTTGAAAAAAGTTTCTTCTGGCTTATAAATTTTCAAATAAATAAAAAAATGATATTTTTTTAAAAAGGTGGTGGTGGGGATAAAAGAGATGTATAGAGACACTGTGAGCCTTTGGCCATCTATGTCAGAAGCCATCTTTTCACCCAAAGCCCCCTTCCAGAGGGCCACACTAACACATTTAGGGTGACCCAGAACTAAACTGATATAATTTCCAGTTTCAAATTTGGCTAAAGATGAACTTTGGAAAGGTTTTGAGGAGTCATGGGGGAAATCAAGCCAAACCACTGTGTTTCTGAGCAGTTTTCCAGCTGTGTGGGCAATTGGGGGGAGGCTCATTTTCACCCCCCTGTTACTTTGAGGGATTGAGAGGGGTTGTCATCTTGGTGGACTTAGGGCTATAAATAAAGGGTTGGGGTCACACAGAGCACAGTGGCAAAATTTCCCCAGCCCTGTAACTGAAATCTGCAATCATCCAAAAATGAACCTTCACATCACAAGCTGCAGTTTTCTTCTCATTCACTTTACTTCTTCTTCAGCCAGTTCTCAAAACAGTTTAAATCATGTTTGTGGCAACTTGAAGCTGCTCAGAAGGTAAAACAACGCATGATGGCAGCAGAGAGTAGCAAAAGAAGCCGGTTGCCTGGAAAAGGGATGCAAAA
Source organism: Cyclura pinguis (assembly GCA_030412105.1). Lineage (NCBI taxonomy): Eukaryota > Metazoa > Chordata > Lepidosauria > Squamata > Iguanidae > Cyclura > Cyclura pinguis. Next base: position 123,041,013 of record CM059604.1, on the reverse strand, counting down.
CCTCAAAGACTTCCATGGAGTCATCCTTAAACACTACACACTATTGTCTACAGTCTGCCAGCTCCATTCAAGACGGGTTTTCTATGAATGGACAAACATTAATTACTAACCTTCCGGGTCCAATGTCTGTGACCAGGCTTTTTTCTCTTGGCTTCTGCACAAATCGAGAAGAACCCACCAGTTCTAATTTTGAATAATTCCTGCAATCATAAAAACCACTTAAACACAATCAGCTTGAAGTCACTGACATGAAATGCTCCCTTACACTGAGTCAAGCTGTTGGGCTGCCTAGCTCAGTTTTGAAAGAAGCCTCCCCGAAATCTAATGTTGCCTCATAGGCATGTTGGGCTATGCCTCCCATCATCCCCAGACAACATGGCTATGTTGGTGGGTGATGGGATTTGTAGTCCAGCACTCATCAAGGTGCACAAGGCGAAGGAAAGCTGTTGTACATTGCATGGTAGCAGCTCTCCAGATTTTCAGACTCCTTCCTGCCCCTGCCAGACCCTGCTGGAAGGTGTCAGAATTTGGAAAACTCAGATCTTTTGTATCTTCTCTACCAGTGAATTGCATTCCCAGTTCAGACAGCTATGGTCTGGAGCATACTTGCAGTAATGTCTCTCACAGAGGGATTTAAAATCATTACATTGGGAGAGTTCCCATGCTGGAGATTGTAGATACTGGTAGTGTAATGGCACATCAGAAAAATTAAGTTCTGATTCCACGAGGCTAAAATTACACAAGGCAAATGAATCCTTAAGTTGGATTGCTCATTTTATTATATCATAGTACCCAAGAATCTTTTCTGATCATTTAAAAGAGCACATAAATCAATATATATATTAAAAACAACCAATAATACCGTAAAATTCATAATTTAAAAATACTACGGATAAAGCAAGTGTGGTGTAGAAGTCTGATTTTTGGACTACAACCCTGGGGACCAGGCTTCAAATTCCTGCTTGACTATGGAAACCCACTGGGTGACCTTGAGTGTGTCACATGCTCTCAGCCCCAGAAAACCCTGTGATAGGTTTGCTTTAGGGTTGCCATAAGTCAGAAACAACTTGGAGGCACACAACAACAACAAAAACAACAACAATGGATAGACCTACCAGAAGAGACTGGTCTTTAGTGCTATTTTAAATTCAGACAGCATATCCAGCTCTTCCAGTAGCATATGCTACAGCATTACAAAAAAATGTACCAGACCTTGTAGCTGCAAACCTCTTTTAACATCAATACACCAATAAGTCACTGAGCATAGATCTTAACTAGAATGAACACCTGTTGATCGAGTGTAACATGGTATTCTGCAATACTAAATTTGAGTAATAAAGCAACAAAAGGCTAGATGCATACCCAAAGTTCCTCTTCAGTAGTTTAAAAATTGTATGTATGTTCACTGTTTTCAAATCATAAAAATTGAACTAGGCTTTTCTTGTAAATAAAATTATCCACTATGGTAACTCAGTAACTGAGTTAACAGCTTCCCTGGAAGCTAGCCTTCTGCTAATTAAGAACTCTAAACAAATATGCCTGTATATAAACCCGCATAAGCTCTATAAATTATCTGCTTATCTAGCCAGGTCTCCTGGGTCTCCATGTCAAGATAAGGCGCAAGACAGACAGAAGGTAACATTTCTTCACATACACACACAGCATAATAATTAATGGATTAAAATTCACCACTACAAGGAGGTAGTGATGCCTGCAGGCTTGGACGACACATGAAATGGATTACACAAATTCCTGGCAGATAGGTCTATCAACACTTATTAGTTACAATCTCTAAATGGAACTGCTGCACAATGAAGCGGTTAACGTTCATGCTATTTCCAATGGTTAGAAGTGCATTCTCTTGCTTATTTCACCAAAGCCATGGGATCCATGTGTCATCAGCAGATCAAGGCAAACTAGGGCACAAAACATGACTAATTATGGAGGAAATGGAAAACTGGGTGGGAGACAAGATGGAGTGGAGAATCATTGAGGGCAGGTCTGACTGACTGTGATTATGGACAAGACCACTCCAGGTATAGCTGTTTATTGCAGATCTATGGTTGCCAACTTGAATATGGGGTGGGGCTTCTGTAGCTTTAAAAGTTAACATACTGTGAGTCAGGAAGAGGTACTGTAAAGTTTGATCAGGTAGAACTATGGCACGTCTACTCCCTAACCCTCCAAACCACCTTTTAGCTGCTGCAGCCTTCCACAGTAAAGAGCAAGGGATGAGTTCAAACAATCATTCAGCTCTGTTCTTGTAGCTCAGGGGCGGGCAATGTGCCTCTTGCAAGCTGAAAGTAGTGCTTGAATCCTGAAAGAGCCTCTGCTACTCCAGTGCTGGTATTACAGAGATATTTGTGCTAGCCACATTTCACTCTTACCGTATAAAGATCCGGGGTGCACAGGATAATTCTGTGCTTTGCTGATGCTTTCAGACACTAACCCTGATACAACATATAATTCTGGTCGAGTACTGTGCCAGGTTCAGCAGTGCTTAAAATTTAGCTCAGGATGACCTCAGATCAGACTTAATGGCCATTTCCGCACGGGGCGAGAGAATCGCCCCATGCCAGTACTTACCGGACTTCTTGGCTCCACGCTTGGGTCCAGGCTGGTCCGGAGCAGTGCGTGGACGCCGCTCCACACTGCTCCGGGGACGAAAATGGCGGCTTCCGGTTGGTCGAGGCTCTCCACCAACCAATGAAGTTCGCCAGCCTAAAGCCCACCCCCGGCAGATTGCAGGCTTGCACTGGTGCGAGCCTGCAAATCTACACCAGAGCGCGGGCACGGAGTGGCGCGCTCCGTGCTTTTGAAAGACCTGTTTCAAGCGGTCTTACGCTGGACGACCACTTTGGGTTGTTCTGGAGTGGGCTGACGTGCGGAACTACACTAAGTAGGTCCGACCCAGTCTGCTCCCAGGTGCAGACGTCCTCCCTGGAGGACGCTCTGCACCATTTCTTTAAGCCCATGTGGAAATGGCCAATGATTAGTTTGTTATATTGGAGTGTTCTGTAAATTGATGGAAGTGGTGACATATTGTTCTCAGTGCTTCTCCCATACCCACCTAATGCTCATATCTTCTCTCTCTCTCTCTCTCTCTCTCATTCTCTCTCTCTCTCTAATTTGTGTGTGTGTCTATAAAACCTATGGCCATTTCCACACTACACTGTTGTAGTAATATTATTCCACTTTCAACATCCTATGGAATCCTGGGGTTTGCAGTTTAGGGAGGCGCATTGAGAATTCTGAGCCAGATTGCTCTTGGGCCTCAGTAAAGTACAAACCCCAGAATTCCACAGGATGTTGAAAATGGAATAATACCACTATAACAATGTAGGGCAGAAGTAGTCTTTGTTTTTAATTGACTGTATGCCACCTTCCTTATGCTGGTCTATGACTCTACTAAATATTATTTTTTCTTGTTGTTGTTGTAACCTGAAAGAGCAGATCTTGAAGCCCTCAGAAAACTTTCAAAGTCCTCAGATCCCCAATTTTTTTTAAAAAATAAATCATGACACTTTGGGGGTGATTTGTCACCTAAAAACTGGCTGAACACACCCAATGGTGGTTGCAAATGTGGCAATGTACTTTCCCATGTCCTAGAACTCCCACAGAGCCCTCCCCAAACAAACAAACAAAAATGGTCAGACCAGGGAAAATGACATCCAGAAGTGATGTAGTGTCACTTCCAGCACATTCAAAACATAACAGTGCACTTTTGATCTTCTGCGGTTGTCCGCCCCTGCTGTAGCTGAATGTATAGCATGAAAGGTGCAGTTCTTGTTGTGCCTCCAGAATAGAGAATTAGATCGTGTGCTCTGCATGCTGTTGCATGGAATTGCTGGCTGTGTGGTTTTTATACTTGGTCAGAAAATATCCAAACTGGTAACGATTACACTTCTACATACCTGTGTCATTTTGGCCTTTGTGCTCTGCCACTGGCTCAGCTCGTTGGCTCTGTCCACTGCTGGAATGAAGCCCTCGAGACACTTCCAAAATTTTAATTTGGTGCCTGGAGGGAAAAAGGAGGTGGGCTGTCATCCCCTGTATTAAAGAGATCCTTCATCTGTACTGGATGGGTGAGAGGAGAACAGAACCCATTTTTATGTAAAAAATAAATAAATAAGAGAATTAAAACCATCACATAACTAAGTGGTACTCCAATACACTGGCTGACTTGCCAGCAAATGATTCTGCAATGGTTCACCTTGGTTCTTTTGAAGTGCTAATTCATTGTCACACATCAGCGTACCCCCTAAATATTCTTGAAAGTATTTTAAAAGAATTTCACAAGCAATTAAAAATGTATTTCAACAAGCACTTAACAATATGCATTACGAGGAAGCTTTTGAAATGAACAAGATCAAATAATTGGTCCTTAAATGCAGTAAGTCTATTAAAATGAGGAGCAACTTTTGCACTTTCCCTAATGTTTCAACCTACAACATCCTTGCTGTAGGTATAACAAGAAGGACCCCAAATCCCCTGATTCTGAGAGATTGGGTAAGGAGACCTATGTGGTTTCACAGGTATGCTGATCTCCAGCCATGAATGACCATTTAAAGATGAGAATTGGGACTGATTAAGAATAACATTTTCTGGATGCTGGCTCCCAAAAGCTAATTATTATAACTGGGGAAATGAGAGGTATTAAAGATGCCATGGATTATACTTGTTACCTTGGTCAAACCTGAGTATTATTGTTTGAAAGAGGCCATTAGATGCTGCACAAAAAAATTTAGTTTTCCTATAACTGCTAGACAGCTGGTGTCACATTCACTGTGGTGAGGAAAAACAGAAACCTTCATATAAGAACATGGCATCTAGCATTTCACAGATGAAAACCAGGATGTGCATGACCATATTAGAGTATCATCAAGATGGAAAGAGCCAGTGCTGTATAGTGGTTTGAGCATTGGACTATGACCTTGGAGACCAGAGTTCAATTCCCCCCTCTGCCATGGAAACCCACTGGGTGACCTCGGGCGTGTCACACACTCTCAGCCCCAGAAAATCTCATGATAAGTATGCCTTAGGGTTGCCATTAGTCAAAAATGACTTGAAGGCACACAACAACAACAACAAAAAAACCCAAAAACAACAACATGGAAAAAGTTATTGAGAAACACACAAGCTAAGAGACACTGCAGCTGTTCTTGCCTGAACCTACCGGAAAGGGCAAAATCTCACCCTTTGCTCTCCTCTTCCCCCTTCTGAGTTAACTGAATGCAAGCTACTGTTGTACTTTGAACTCAGGCCATTTCCACACTACACTGTTACAGTGCTCTTATTCCACTTTCAACATCCTGTGGAATTCCGGGGGACTGAGGCCAAATAACTCTTTGGCTGAGAATTCGAAGTGCCCCTCTCTAAACTGCAAACCCCAGGATTCCATAGGATGTCGAATGTGGAATAATAGCACTATTAACAGTGTAGTGTGGACATGGCTATAGTTTGCAGCAATTGAAATATGCTGAGGAAAGAGGAGGAAAGTGGGAAGAGAAGAGAGAACCTGGGACATCTTAAAAGTAGCTGAAAAAGTGGGATGACAGAGGATTAAGCAGGACTGTCCCTGCCAAAGTAGGCCAGTTGGAGGGTATGTAAGACAGAATGGGTGTTACCCAGCCCCCATAGGCTACATGTAACCTTCCTTTTCTGCCCTACCTGCTACCACTGCATTGGCTGTTAAATTTGCCAGCAAAACAAACCACACTACTTTCAAAATTGCGGCCACCTCAGTCAATGCCACAACTTTTTTTTAAAACAAAACAAAACAGCCTGCTTAAACAAGGCTTTGCGAAAATTGCCTCTGGCCATTTCTGCACTACACTGTTATAGTGCTATTATTCCACTTTCAACATCCTGTGGAATTGTGGGGTTTGCAGTTTACTGAGGCCAAAGAGCTCTCTGGTTAAATTGCAAACCCCAGGATTCCATAGGATGTTGAAAGTGGAATAATAGCACTATAACAGTATAGTGAGGAAATGACTTCTGCATTTTCCCCTTTCAATCCCTTGAGTATTAAAAGTGCTGTTCGCTTACCTCTACCGCAGTTAAGCATTCCTGTTACAGTGGAACACCCTACCTTGAAGTCCCCACAGGACTCCATGATGCTGGAGAACGCTTTGGCCATTTCCGCGCCCCTCCCGAAACTGCAAACCCCAGGATTCCATAGGATGTTGCAAGTGGAATAATAGCGCTATAAGAGTCTAGTGCAGAAATGGCCTTTGTCAGATTTCAGCCAGCAGGAGCATTTGAGCATCGCAGGCCTTGGACCTTCTTTGCACTAATGTTGGTTGAAAGAGTTTGTTAGGCCTCCGATAAGGCAAGGAGAAAAAATATCAGTAATATTGAATAAAACACACACACTCAAAAGGAAAAATTAAAACCTGAGTTTGGAGGAAAGTTTCTTCATGAAAGCCTTAAAGGGCTCAATTCCAGTTGGAAAATAAAAATGCAATTGGTTGAGTTTCATTAATCGCTTCATTCAGCAAGTTAGAGTAAGAACTGTATGTAGAGGTGTACTGTAAGTTAACACAACTCTGAGAATTAATTTATGCCATCTAAATACCTCCCTGTCTCCTAGAAAGCTACAGCTTGCTTTGGAGCAGCTCCCTGACTCTGTTCTTATTGATCTACTTAAGAAATAATGACCAAGCATGGCACATCAGCAGAATTAATCCAATTTCCCTCTCCCCAATTCCATCATCTCCCTGTCTCACCCTCGAGTGAAAAGTATAGATTTCTTTTACCATTTGACTCATTCATTTACTGTGTGACAGTGACCTACTTTCACTCTGTTTTCTGATACATACGAATTTTTGAAAAGAAGGAGTACATAAGTCCCTGTGTCATCCCCGAAAACACAGGCAAAGCATGCAAAAGGTTTGAGATAACACCCATCATCTGGGGATCGCAGGCTGTGCTGTCAGATCCAATGAGACAATTGTGAACTCAAGCCAAAATGTGGGAGCAGGGCTTGATATTTCTAACTGCTTTTCATGCTTTCAGATCCATACTGGTGTTTTTGCCCTTGGAGAAAAGCAGCAATGCTGAATTTACAGTGCTCTGCAAAAACAACTGCCTCCCTGCTGTTCCTTTCCACTTACCCTTTTCCCTCCCCAGAATCCCTGAAAGCGCTTTTCCTCCCCTCTGTTTTGGCTGTTGCAGGATAGATGATGTTCATTTGTAATAGTTGAGGATGCTTAGCGCTATGAATCAGCCACCTTCATGCTCTGGGGACAACTATGCTGTGGTCAAAGAGGTTACTATAAAAGCAAACACATAATTGCCTTCAAGTCATAAAACTGTGCATTATGGGAGTGTTGCGAGAATGGGCACATGGCAACCATCAAATAGGAAAGACACCGACAACAATGTTCTGCAGAGATAATTTTGCAGTGTGGCACATTTTGTGGGGAAAGAGCTTTTTTCTTTTAAAGAAATGGCTTGGATTTCCTTTACATAACATTCATGCCAATATCCAACCAACCTGTGAAATGTGCCCTAAGCCAACAATTGCACTGGACATTTTTGCCGCTATCCCAAAGGGTGGTGACCATTACCTGACGCCTTGCATCAGCAGCCAAATCAAATGGGAAATAAATCCAGCAGTTGCCAGGCAACTATCATATGCTCATTCGCTCTCCATTTTCTACAACATTAGAAAGTATGCAGTGCAATGACCTGGTGGGAGGGAGCATTTGTAGTAGAGAAATGAATGAAAGAGAAACCATGTTCAGATGCCTCCCTTTCCATATTTCCTGCACTGATTTGGCATAGCACACAGTCCCTGACATTTCCTGTATTTGTGTAGATTCTCCACACAAATAGAAATCTGCATATACATGGCATAAGACATGTGTTCAGTTCTTCCCTGAATATGACATTTGCAAGTCATGCTTACATATACACAGAGATTTTCTACACAAAAGAGAGCACCATTTGCTGTACTGCGCCTTCCATTGTATTGAAAGCATCTGTGTATGGGCAGAATTTCCTTGCCAATATCATATTCCAGTAAGAATCTGTTAGGTGGCTTACATTGGTGTAATTTCTAGTTGTGTTATCATCAGTACTTTTTAACACATGGAAGAGATAGAGGTCCTGCCCTTCCTTGTGCAACACATTTGGACTGTGTGCATGAGTGCAGCCCAAGAGTCTCAGATACAGCTCTGGCCTCTGATGGACCACAAGGTTGATTCTGAAGGCCGTCCAGAAAAAGAAGCAACAACAGTCATTCCCCAAGAAAGGGAAGAAGCTGCTCCTTCATCCCCAGGTGTGCAAGGAAAGTGAGAGAGTTCCTGGATGCACCAACATCATGGACAATCAACAGCCAGGTGGTGGTGAGGGTAACAGAGTTGTGGGTGGAAGCCTCCGGTTGCCCTAGCACACTAGTGGAAGGAGTTCCAATTTCCAGAGAGGTATTAGTTCCATCAGAAAACATGACAATTCAAGAAAGATATTGACAGGCTGGAACATGTCCAGAGGAGGGTGGCCAACATGATCAAAGGTCTGGAAACCAAGCCCTCTGAGGAATGGTTTAGCTATTTTTTGCTTAGAGAAGGGAAGCGTGAGAAGTGACATGATAGCCTGAAGGGATCTCATGTAAAAGTCACAGCCAGCTTATTTTTGGCTGTTCCAGAGACTAGAACACAAACAAATAGGTTCAAATTATAACAAAGATTCATAGAATCATAGAGTTGGAAGAGACCCAATGGTCATTGAATCCAACGCCCTGCCATGCAGGAACGTACACTCCAAGCACCTCCAGCAAATGGCTATCTGGCCTCTGTTTAAAAACCTCCAAAGAAGGTGAGTCCACCACACTCTGAGGCAGCATATTCCATTATCGAATGGCTCTTACTGTCAGGAAGTTCTTCCTGATGTTTAGGTGAAATATCTTTTCCTATAATTTGAATCCATTGCTGTGTGTCCTAGTCTCTGAAGCAGCAGAAAACAAGCTTGCTTCATCTCCAACATGACTTTTGCCCAGGCATGGAGAAAGAAATGACATGCACCCAGGCAAAAGTGGGAATGGGGTGGGGGAGCACTGCACACAGAAGGAAAGCATGCACATGCCTTTCTCCCCAATTCCCTTACTGTTTGCTTGGGCACATGTGCCTTCCTTCTCCATGCCCAGCAAAAAAAGGAAGGGAATGGGAGGGGGAGCACCTTGCATGGAGAAGGAAGGCATGCATGTGAATGCCTCCCCCCATTCCCTTGCCTTTTGCCTGGTTGCAAACAAAACATGCCAGCATAAAAGGCAAGGAATGGGAGGGGAAGGCACATTCACCTCCCCTCATTCCATTGCCTTTTTGCTGGGCATGGAGAAGTGCTGAGGCAAAAGGTGAGGGAATGGGAGGGGGAGCACTGCACACAGAGAAGCAGTATGTGTGCCTCCCCTCCCCCAGTTCCCTTGTCTTTTGACTGGGCATGGAGAAAGAAGACTCGCATGCCAGGGCAAAAGGCAAGGGAATGGGAGAGGAGTGTGAGGGGGGAGTTATTTGCAATTTTTCCACTTTCATGAGGGTTCTGTGCCCTGAACCCTCACGAAAGTGGAGGAGCCACTGTTACTCTTTCCCAGGATCCTAGTTCTGGCTTAGAGGGGTTGTTTAACCTGCCCACCTTTTCTTAACACTTTTCTTCCACCTAGAAGTGCTCTAGAGCTTCTCACAGGAAGAGTCCAACAGGAAGAAAGAAGAGGTAACTTTTGAAGAGTGCTTTCCCCATATACCACAGCTCCCCAAAGCTGGATCTTCTGTCTCTGGTGTGTGTGGGTGTTTGGGTTATAAAAAGTATTATGTTTTCCTTATTTCTGAACCTCTTTCTCTCCCCTCTCCTGCCTCTTAGCAACCCCTACAGCTTCACATTGCTCAGTTCCAAATCACTGTAGCCTTGCAATTTGGTTCATTTTGTATCTCCTGTGTTCTATTAGGCATTTGTTTGTATTTTGCATGTATAGTTTGCCACTTATGAAGCTATGCCATAACAGTTGCTATTTCCCAATTCAACTATTTAGTATATCTTGATCATGTGTTTAATAAAGTGCCCCTATTAGTGAGTTCTGTGTGAATGTGGATTCTTGATCCCAATTTACCTAAGGCCCTTTTCACATGTTGGGGGGGGGAAACGGGCGAAAACGCCCAAAAACGGAGCTTACCTCCAGCCGGGTAAGTCCGTCGCCGTGTGGAGCAGCGCGAGCTCGCTGCTCCACACTCCTCCGGCGTCGCAGATGGCAGCTTCCGGTTGGTGGAGGCTCTCCACCAACCGGAGAAGCTCGCCAGCCGGAAGCCCACCCCCGGCAGATCTGCAGGCATGCACTTGCGCGCGCCTGCAGATCCACTTTAGAGCTGGGCGACGGAGCGGCACGGGGCTGCGCGCTCCGTGCTTTTTAAAAACCTCTAAAAAGAGGTTTTTAAAAAACATGCAGCCCGGCTAGTTCTGGTCGCTCCTGAGTGGATTCTGGTGTGGAACTACAAAAAGTAGTCCACGCCAGTCCACTCTACCGTGTAGACGACCTCCGTGAGAGGTCGCTCTACACCGTTTCCCCCCCCACATGTGAAAAAGGTCAAAGATGCACTGTTAGTCAAGATTACAAGAGCTCTTGTAGGCACATGTACTCAGAAAATATATGAGTTCATTGATGTGCTCTGAAGCCATACTTCATAGCATGGTGCATTTGTACTGCACTTTGGATGGGGTGGTTTCTTTTTTCTTTCCAAGGTGTGCAGAGGGAGTTAGAGACTCACAACATTTCCACACTAGGTTGTTATAGCGCTGTTGTTCTACTTTCAATATCCTATGGAATCCTGGGGTTTGCAGTTTAGGAAGAGGCTAGCTGGATTTCATAGGATGTTGAAAGTGGAATAATAGCGTTATAATAGCCTAGTATGGAAATGGCCTCAGAGATATAGCTCTGCCCCCTGTCCATTGCCTGAACACAAGGACCATCCAGTTTTTCTTACATATCTGGTGCAATATGTGGGCCACCAGACTCATCCAGTATACCCCAGTCTTGGGCATGCTATCTTTGGCTTCCTAGAAATGAAACCCAATAACATCAGGATACCCAAGTTTGGGCACCCCTTCTTTACAGGAAACCAAATAAGAATTCATCAAACAGAAAAATATAACAATAACTTGGCCTCAAATAATTAAATACATAAAAATAAATAAATAAATAAATAAATAAATAAATAAATAAATAATAACTTGGCCTCAAAACTTGCCAAGAATGCTGGTTATTTGAAAGAGTTTGTCTGAGCTTCAAAGAAAAGAAAAGAAAAAATTGAGCACCTTTATGTGGGTGGACTCAATTCATCAATGACTTATAGCCTGCATGGAACAACCTATCATAGTTGTCCACCCAAACAACAAGAACAAAAAGGATTGAATCAGCAACACTAGAAATGCTGGTTAAATAGTGCCCGCCTCCACTACATTTCTTTCTTAGAGGCAGTTTTTTTAAAAAAATCAGTTGAGAAATTCAGCAGCACAGTTGATGTATCCTGATGCACAAATGTAGACTTTCTAGCAGCATCTATTGCCTTTGGCAAGTTAGAATTCGCCAGTTCAGCAATTCTATAAATACTGACTGCTGTCTTAGCCTCGCCGGCTTCAATGAGTCTCCACTGGCGAAAAACATAGTCCATCTGGGAGGATACATCAGATTTTAATGTCAAACATATGTCCACGGCTAGGCTTACTGCTCCATGTTGTGTCAAGAAGTTCTTTGATTTTCTTTTGCTCAAAGTCCCACAATATTTAGAACTTCTTCTGAAAGCTTGCTGAGCTATTTCATCTCATTCTAAATGTAACTTTCATTTGGGAGACAGGAAGCAACAACGATCAAAACCGCAACCAGGGATGCTTTGTTGTTATTGTTTACTCTGTGTGCATGGTTAAAAAGCACTGCTTGCAAATATGAAGGGTGCGTCTGTCTTGCTCTCTAATAGAGAAAGAGAGAGGGAAAGAGAGATGCACTCCCATACTGTTTAGGCAAATCTACTGAGTTCAGATGACTGCCAGCTAATTACAAAGTTTTCAGAAATACTGTGGAACCACTTTTAGCAGTGATAGACAAGATCCTTTAAGATCACAAGTGTAATGTCTGCTACTTCTACAGTGATCCTGAAATAACCTACAAGAAATCATCTTTGGTTCAAGACTTGAGAAATGGCTGACTTATGCACTGATATTCCAGCTGATATCTGAAGGGATGAGATACATTCTCCCCCTCACTGAAAAGATCCTCGTCTAAAGTTGGACCACAGCCTCCTTAGGCAGATAGCTCTGGGACTCCAGATGACCTTGGACACTTGAGAGAGAGACTTGAGGGATCCTTGACTTTATGGTGAGGAGAGCTTTCTCCATGTTAGAGAAGAAGGTGGGATATCTCCCAATCCAAGTGACTATTGGCATCTGAAAATGCAGACAAGCCTGGGATCTTTTGAAAGAATGTTTCATGGGAAGAACGGCCTCTTTATCAACATGACCCTCCTCATGAGGAGAATATCAGGACCTGGGTGGAGTTCTGGGAGCTCAAGTTTATAGGCCTCAGTTTTTGGCAAGGAAAACTGTTGGAACTACTGTTTCCCTATCAATTCAAGTACTGGAAGTACTGTTCTTCTAGCAGGCCAAGGCCTTGTCAGCACATTCCTTGATGACTGCTGTCATTGCCATCCCTTCATGATAGTCCAGAAGTGGGCAAAGGATGGCTATGAGGGCCACATGAGGTTCCCAAAGCTGTTTCTGTAGTCTTTGGACTATCCAGATTCCAAGGGCTACTTTTTTTTTTCTGGTCAAAAAGAGGGTGAATACTAAGAAACAAGAGTTCACCTTTTTATTGGGTTGCGGGAGCTCTTCACATTGTTCAACATTATTTTTAAACCCTGAATGGACTTTCAGATACTTCCATTTTTGCCAATTCATGTAGTCTCAGAGGGTCTCAAGGTTAGAAACATTATCCTCAAATCTGCCTCAGTTTTCCATCCCTGTAGGGCCTTTGATCCCATCTGCAGATTCTCCCTTCTACAATAAGTCTCCTTTCACACTACACAGTTATGGCACTTCGATTCCATTTCATCCTGTGGAATCCTGGGATTTGTAGTTTGGGAAATGAGCTAGAATTCGAGCAGGGAATTCCGTGTACCTCCTCCTCAAACTACAAATCCTAGTATTCCTCAAGATGGAGCTATGGTAGTTTGAGTTTAAATGGTATCAATGTGCTATAACTGTGTGGAATGCAAAGGTCTTTTGTGTCATTTCTTTGAATCCTACTGGCTTAGACTGCCTGAACCCTTTCCATTGGGAGTTGCTGCCTGTTATCAATCATATTTTGCTCTCTGTCAATAGAAAAAAAAGGTCTCTTTCACAGTATAGAATTATAGTACATTGAAACCACTTTAACTGCCTTGGCTGGTTTTTCAGTGTTCCTTCTCAGGTTCCTTCTCAGATTGTCCCCACAGTTCTTGCCATTAGAAACCTATCACTGTCACCTTGCCCCGGTCCCCTTTTAAAATCCCTCCTTGGATCTAGGGGGATCTCACTGTGGCTCAGTGTGTGTGTTGGATTTGCTTTCCTTATGGTAAGTGTGACTCACCCTTGGTATAGGGTAAATGATGTTGTGCAGAGTCAGTTTTACAAATTAACAAATAATTTAACTTTATTTAATAACAGATAGAATGAATGTTCCCAGGTTCCAGTTCTTAGTTTCAAACAGTTAACACTGTTCAAATAAATTTATGTCAGACCCTTTTCCTTATATCCACTTGTTACCAACCCACACACCTCTCAGATTTGATATGGTTTAATTGGCAAAGCATATTAATTGGCACTGATATAAAATGATCACTGATGTGACTGTAAGGACAGGCTGGGCAGAGGAAAAATACCGGCTGAACATGTGTGCTACAAAGCAGGTCAGAGATCCCCTCTAGGCATACCTAACATCATTGTCAGGATAATCACCAGGTAACTTCAGAAATAATAGGCTTAAGCTGAAGCTGTAACATCTCTGCTTCCACACAGTAGTGACAGGAAGTTTCCACCAAACCACTGAAGCCCTTCTTCCTAACACCTGGGCATTACCTCCATTGTTCCTTTACCTGTCCACTATTACAGAGCTATTATGATATCCATTAACTCTTTGTAACATACGCTAAGACCATTAATTCTATCTGGACCCTATTGTCCCTGTTGCAACCTCCATTTGCTCAGCCAGATAGCTATTCACACCCATGCCCTCCAGGCAGATTTTGGGTATAAAACCCCTCTGTTTTGGGCAGTCAGACTCAGTATCTCACTTCCCGAACACCATGCTGTTGCTCTGAACAAGTACTCTCCTTAGGTGCAAGTCAAAGCCACATTGCTGCTTCCTTCACTCCTCTCCAGATCAGTAATTGTAGCTCATTCCCTAAAAACTCTGCTATCAACTCTTTATCCTTCAGTTAGCTCTTGTACAAGTGTGGGAGTGCTCGAATCTTTGTGTGCATATTGAACCTTTCAACACAACACATTTTAGCTCACTTTGGAATTTCTGGCTGGTTCTTTCCTATAAGGACCCTGTAAACATTGGTGGAAGATCTCATTAGTTTACCCCATCTCACAGGCTTCCTAATTTGAGCTAATTAATTCCCCATCGTCACATGGAGGAACTGGCATCACAGGTGGACCCCTGAGTCACCCACATTTTGGGGTAACACATTCAGACACTCAGAGCATACATATTACCCTCAGGCCATCACAACTGATTCCTTTAACAGTTTGTTCCCAACCGTAACCAATGAAATCTCTGTTCTTTTTTTCTCTCTTTAAAACCCTTCCTTCCTCTCACTGGAGCCCCTCTCTCTCCCCACACAGTTGCCTGTGCTGGGATTGGCTGCTCTCAGTTATTCACTCTCCATCCTTGTATTCAGGAGTTTTTAAGTAACATCTTATTAATTTCTCTTCCTCTTCAATTGAGTTATAGTATCACACTCTGGACCCAGTGTAGTGTAGACCAGGATTTGATTTCCTGCTTGGCCATGGAAATCCTCTGAGTGACCTCAGGTGCATCACATTCTCTCAGCTTCAGAAAATTCAATCGTAGGTTCACCTTACGGGAAATGATTGGAAGGCACAAAACAACAACCTCACAAAATGAGCCATTCCCACTAGATGCCTTTTAATAAGCCCTAAAATGCCCTTTGAAAGTAACTTCTGAAACTAACGATGAGTTGTTACCTGCTATACCTCCAAAGCAAATTTGTCACCACTCTAAATGTTGCTTTTGAACTGTAACTTGGTTACATCCTTCTCAGCCCTGGAACTAACTAGTTACTAATGAGTACACTACTGTTAAATCAGTCCTTCTAAGCTCAGGAGCAGGTGTGATTTTTTCCCCACTTCTGGCTCTGCAAGGCTTAATTTAACTAGTTGTGATATCTTGCTAAGTCTTATATCACATTAAATGCTGCATGGCAGGAGGCAGCCTCATGCTATCTTTCCTCTATTAACTTTGCTTCAAACCAGCAATCTATCACAATTTATGATTATTATGACCTGCCAGCAATAAATCCTAATAATTGATACCTCATACTTTGGGGGCACAATTGTATCACTGTTTTTTTTTTGTTCTTCCTATTTCTCTTTTGAACTTTTTTTTAATATCATAGAAACAGACTTTTTATTATGATTTCTGAACTGATATTGCACCACAATATCTCCCCACCCATTCAACTCAGACAGTGGTAATAAAACCTGTCTTAGAAAGAATGATGTCAACCAATTTTTGAGACAGGGGCACCAGAAGAAGGCCGAAAAGGGTCAGCTTGGCATGAAGTCAATAGCCTCCCTTGCCATGGCCGTGGCTGGAAGAAGCAAAAAACAAGACAAGGAAAGGGCTGTATATTAATGTACATTCAGCCATTTGGAAACCAAACCCCAGGCTCACTGGTTCCCAAATCACTGTTTCAAGTGCCAGTATAATAAAACAGAAATTAATGCAGTCTAGTTTGACATATTTATGCTCTTGCGGTGCACTTTTGCCTCTGACTCTCAAAGATACTCTGTGGCTGCATCAACAGACAGAGACCAAGGACTGAAGTGATCACAGAGGACCAAAATTTTAATGGCTACCAGTCTGCCATGGTCAGAAGCAAGATACTCTGGGAACAAAAGACTGCATAGGGTCTATTCTCCTCTTCTTTGTGCTCTTGAAACTTTTGACAAGAACCGAAAGTCTGCTGTTGAAAAGTGTCCCTCAAAATTGTCTAATATCAGATGTTACAGTTTCTTTGGATAAGCAACATGCAGTACATGGACTGCACAGGGCTCACCAAAGCCATTTTCATGTCAAGCTGGAAGGGACAGTCCTGATTAATCCTGTCATCCCCCTTTTTCAACTACTTTGAAAATACCCCAGTTTCTGTCTCTTCCTCCCACTTTCCCCCTCTGTCTTCCACTTAGTCCAGTTGCTGTCCTCAAAGCCCCCTCCCTAAACTGCAAACCTCAAGATCCCATAGGATTTTGAAAGTGGAATAATAGCACTATAACAGTCTAGTGTGGAAATGGCCTTGATTGCTGTTTCATATCTCAGCTGCTATTGCTTCATCTGCTAGGTTTCTTTTCCCCATCAAGATATTTTCAAGATTCAAGATTCTCAAGATTCCCCGTGACATAATCTTTCAGATTTCTATGGACAGCGGTGAAAGCAGTACGGTAAAGAAAGTTGATAGGAAGAGAATCAACTCTTCTGAAATGAGGTGCTGGAGTTCTACAGATACCATGGACTGCTAAAAAGGACAAATAAGTGGGTCTTAGAGCACATCAAACCTGAGTCATTATTAAAGACAACAATGCTTGATGAGATGAAAAGCAGTAGGAAAAGAGGAAGGCCACATTCCAAGTGGATGGACTGAATCAAGGAAATCACAGCCCTGAGTTTGCAAGACATTGGAAGGTTTGTTAGAGGTGATACGGTGTCTTAGAGGTGTCTCATTCATTGTTGTTGCTGTTGTGTGCCTTCACGTTGTTTCTGACTTATGGCGACCCTATCATGGGGTTTTCTGGGGCTGAGGGTGTGTGATGCACCTGAGGTCAGCCAGTTGGTTTCCATGGCTGAGTGGGGAATTGAATCCTGGTCTCCAAGGTCAAAGTCCAACTACTACACCACACTGGCTGTCCTCATTCCTATTGTCACCATAACTTAAAGTCAACTTGACAGGAATTAACAACAAATTTATACATACATTCCATAGCAACTGGCCTGATGCCCAAGAGCTCTCAGCTGAGAATTCTAAAGGCCTCTTCCTAAACTGCCAACCCCAGGATTCCATAGAATCTTCACAGTCAGCCAATCGTATGAGGTCTTCTCACCTCACACAGCCAATCATATGAGGTCTTCACTTGCTTGATGCAGACAAATAGACAAATGTGCAAACTAACTTTGACTTTTATACAGTAGATTTGAAGTGATCCTTAGAGACAGAACGAAGTTTTGATACAGAAGTCTAACCAGGAACAACAAGGCCACGAGTAAGGCACCTACCTCTATCACCGGTCATAGATGGATAACCTTGAACTGATCTACTACAGAAGCATTACATCTTTCTCAAAGTCTTCATCTTGTGAACATGTTTTGTTCCTTCAGGAAACAAGAATTGGAGAGGTTTTGGTAGATTTTTCCTGACACCTGGTATATTGCTGGATTGTAATTGAATCAGAGATTAGTGTTTACAGGATTATTGTTCTCACTCCTCCTGGCTTTGCTTCCATCTGTTCACGGTGGGGTGGCGAGGAGGTGGGAAGAAAGGACATGTTATTAAAAAGTAGTCACCTCTAATATCCTGGTTGCTGCTTTCTGTTTGCACAGATAGCTTATATATAAAATGAGACTGACTCATGATTGGATTGAAGACAAAGTAATTCACTCAAGGATTTGGCGTTAGGAAGTCTATTGGAGTTTACAACTTGTTTGAAATAGCTGAAATGTACAATCATCTTACAGGTTTCTCCAGTCAATCACATTTGCTGTACCACCATTCTAATGTAAGAAGACAAGCTGAAAATGTGTGTATTGGTGGGAGAGGGGAGATACTTAATTGCTTTTTAAGGAATAATAATGTTTTATTGATGCACTGGTTCCCTCCTTCAGTTTATTAGAGGCTCAAAAACAAGGCTCCCTCAGCTTCTTTCAACCCAATATACAATTCCACACCTTTGCAGCTCCAGGCTACGCTTAGCTCTTGTTCTCCTTCCCTTCCCAGAGATTTATCTTTGGCCTTCTCCTCCCTTCCTTCTCTCTCTGGAGGACTGTTGCTGATGATGCCTGTTGATGCTTCAGGCACAGGCATACAGGGGAATGAGGTCAAAGGCTGTGTGTGAGAGAGGCTGCATTGATTCTGTGGAAGTCCAGAACTGCCCATCCAAATAAACCAACAGACTAATGTGTTTTATCCGTGTGTCTATAAAGAGCAATAGATGATCCTCTAGATGTTATTGGACTACAACTTCCATCATCCCACAACATTGGATATGCTGGGTAAGGCTGATAGGACTTGGAGTAGTCCACAAACATGAGAATGTTACCTTCAAATGTGGGTGACTCAGGGATCCACCCGCAGTGCCAGTACCTCTGTCAAAAGATGAGGAATAAAAGAGGAAGCCTACGAGAGAGGGGGGGTAACCCTACAAGATCTTTTAAACCTATGTTTACCAGTACTATTGCAGGGAAGAACCAGCCAGAGATCCAAAGGTAAGCTTAATGTGTTTTCTTGGGGGAATTAATAATCATACACACAAGATCCAGGCAGTCACACACTCACATAAGGCTAATGGAAGGAACAGGGAGGAAAGTTTTGGATAGTGAGATTTTATGGTAAAGTGGGTGATATTTACCAATCCAGAAGAGCAGCAAAGATGAGATGTGGCTTAGACACAAGTCTAAGGACAGTACACAATCAGAAATTGGAACAGCAGAGTGAAGGTAAGCGATTGATGTACTGCAAGTTGACTGGCTAAAAACTGGAGTTTAACTACTCTATTTCTGTCTGGAGGGCAAGGGTGTTAATGGCTGTCTGGCAGAATAAACAATGCAGTCCTGAGAGTTGACAATGGAGTCCAGGATGGGCTAATGGCCTTAGTGTTAGGTGACAAGGGGCTAATGGTAGTTCTGATAGTTCAGTACTTGCCGGAAGGTGTGAGGAGAAGCTTGCTTGGTCAGAGGGAGAAGAATTAAGACAAACAACTGTCTTGTGGGAATCTCCCAGATGCTATTATCTCTTAAAGGCTGAGTCATCAGAGGCTAATTGCAAGTCCATTATTACTGGAGTTTCCTGGTGATTTCCTGACTATGACCTGGCTATGCCTGGAGGCCACTTCTGACTTAATTCATGACACACAAATTCAGCCAGCCTTTTCCTCTTACACAGCATCATCATTCAGCCATTACAGGGTATGTTTTAGATTTATATGAATAAAATCATATTTTACCAATTGAACCATATCAAAGAGTAGAGGTATATAGCCTGCTAACAAGAAGGACTGTATGCACCCTCATCCATGATACAGAACTTTCAGAGAGAGAGAGAGAGAGAGAGAGTCACTGATGTACATATACAGACACACTCCATTTTGCTGTGGTCAGAAGATGGCCAGCGTGCAGAGTCATGAAAAAGATATTCCAAATCATGTGTCCATTTCAACTGGCCTGCAGATGTTTTTGTGGCTTTTTCAACGATGTAATCATGCTATCTAGCAAAAAGGGCCTGAATCCTATTTGTTAGTCCTACCTAGAGTAGAATGACTGGATCAATTATTCCATGGTGAGTCAATACATAAGTAAATCTCATTTAATGGGTGCAAACTAGTTAGAACTAACAATAGGTTAAAGACTACAGAATTTTTTTGCCCCTTGCACAGCATACAATTGAATGGCTTTATCAAGAAGCACATGCACTCAGAACACTTTATCAATAAGCACATACATTGAAAACACTACTGTGAAGAAATGGGGAACAACTGGTATCACATACCTTCCAATTGTCCCACTTTGGCAGGGAGACTCTGTTGTTCCACTTTTCCAGCTGCTTTTAGAATGTCCCAGTTTCTCTCCCCCACATTTCCCTTCTTTGGCCGTTTCTGCACTATGCTGATATAGTGCTATCATTCCACTTTCAACATCCTACGGAATCCTGGGGTTTGCAGTTTAGTGAGGGGATGCTGGAAGTGGAATAATAGCCCTATACAGTATAATGCAAAAAGAGCCTTGGTTTTCAGCTTATTTCTGGTGCTGCAGACTAAATTAAAAGTTCAGAAGTAGTTTGCAGTCAATTGAGAGGAGAGGAGAGGAGTGGGTGGCATCTTACCTTTCCCAGTAGGCTCAGGCAAAAGCAAACTGCTTCAGTCTCTCTTTGTGTGTTCTTCTTCATCAATATCATTTGCCATCTTGGCCATGCTCTGATGTTGTGTAGCTGCATGTGTTCCAATCTTCATCTGTGAAATGTTGGAGAGTACGTATCAGTTGGTATACGAGAAGGATATTGACAAGCTGGAACATGTCCAGAGGAGGGTGACCAAAATGGTGAAGGGTCTGGAAGCCACGCTTAGGGAGCTGGGTGTGTTTAGTCTGTGGAAGAGAAGGTAAGAGGGGACATTATAGCCATGTTTAAATATTTGAAGGGATGGCACGTCGAGGAGGGAGTGGGTTTGTTTTCTGCTGCTCCACAGACTAGGACAAGGAGCAATGGATTCAAATTCCAGCAAAAGAGATTCCACCTAAACCTCAAGAAGAACTTCCTGACAGTCAGAGTTGTCTGGCAGTGGAATATGCTGCCTCGGAGTGTCGTGGAGTCTCCTTCTTTGGAGGTTTTTAAATAGAGGCTGGATGGCCATCTGTTGGGAGTGCTTTGATGTGGGTTCCTGCATGGCAGGGGGTTGGACCGGATGGACCTTGCAGTCTCTTCCAACTCTATGATTCTATGATACAAAAGTAAGGTTGTGAGAGCCCTGAGTGTTATGGGTGCTGTACTGGACACAAGGCACTTTCTCATGTGGGCTAAACCATTTAGTTCTGGGGGCAGCAGTGCTGATCATGGAAGAGTTTCTGTTCCACTAGAAAACATATTCTAAGAGCTGCTACACCAATGATGATGTAGTATTGTTCCCACAGGAACTATGCAGAAATAAATGTAGCAGCTTAAACCACTGCCACATTCACCCAACTATTCCACCCCTCCTGCCTGTAGCTGTCCCCTGAATATCATTAAAATATCCTCATAGTTTGGCCACTTCAGCTGGGAGAAGGGAATGGGACTCTTCAAGTGCAGAAGCATTCTCTGTTGAAATGCCTTGGGGAGAAGAAAGCTTCTGTTTGGTTCTACAGAGAGAAGCCATCCTCTCCGTCTTTCAGCTGGAGGGGAGGTAATGGGTGGGATTCCTTTACTTAAGTCTCAGCTCCAGTTAGGATAGAGCTTTACACTTTTAGACAAGTTCACCTCTGGACCAGCAAAATATCTGAGCAGGTTGACATAATTCTCTGGATGCTGCGAACAGCCTGTCTCTCTGCAGGAGTCTCAGAAATGAGTATGGTCCTACAAAAAATCTTGGAAACAAACCTGTAATCAGTTGGAACGTGTCCCGTAAGTCTGCAGATAAGTAATGGCCGGCCACTGACTGAAACAAGTTACAAAATCGGAGCCTTTCTTGTCCTTATCGGAGGTTGCAGGAATCATTCTATATTGTTTTCTCTTGTGATCTAGTATCTTCAAAAGGACCCAGGGCTACGATCCATTAGCTGGTAAACGCTGAATGCTTAGAATGAAGACAAATGAATGCTGTTGACACCAATGGGGCTCATTCATCTTCAGTTCGAGTATTCTAGCTCAACTGTTTGGGGAATGAGGCTCTGGTAACCCCTGCTGAAAGGGGTGGATTGATTATTGCCACCTGCATCGGCTGAGCAGAAAAAAATGAGACAGGTGTGCAACGCATTAAAAATAAATAAATCAGCTCATTCATTGAGATGAAGTTGTCCAAAATCGAAACCAGGTCGTTCAGGCCTGCACAAAGGCCTGACCCCTCGGAAAGATTAATGCATCGCATCAGCTTGGTAAAGCGGGCCATTAAGGCTTCAAAAGAATCTCCTGTCTTGTTGTCTGCTCGGGGTTGCAAACAGTAGAAGTTGGTCCAGGCCTAGTGTCACTATTAGGACCCAAAAAGAATTTCATTGAATTTTTAACAGTGTCAAGGAAAGTAGTCTTTTCCAGAGATAGGAAACAATTAAAACATCAATTAAGATGCAAGTGTTCTGACAAAAAAGACAACTTCAATTTATTTTTTTTTACCTGAAGACTTAAGTTGGAATTCAGTGTTAACTTAGGCCATTTCCGCACCGGGCTTCTGTAATGGTGCAGAGCGACCTCTCACGGAGGTCTTCTGCACCATAGAGTGGACTGGTGTGGACTACTTTTTGTAGTTCCACACCAGAATCCACTCAGGAGCGGCCGAAACTAGCCGCGCAGCGTGTTTTTTAAAAACCTCTTTTTCGAGGTTTTTAAAAAGCACGGAGCACGCAGCCCCGTGTTGCTCCGTCGCCAGGCTCCGACGCGGATTTGCAGACGCGTGCAAGTGCGTGCCTGCAGATCTGCCGGGGGTGGGCTTCCGGCTGGCGAGCTTCTCCAGTTGGTGGAGAGCCTCCATCAACTGGAAGCTGCCATTTGGGACACCGGAGGACTGTGGAACAGCGAGCTAGCACTGCTCTGCGTGGCGACGGACTTACCCAGCTTCAGGTAAGCTCCGTTTTCGGGTGTTTTCGCCCGTTCCCCCCACACACACACACATGAGGAAAGAGCCTTTCAATGCCTCCAGATGGGAGGAAAGTCTTAGAAAGTATTGAGAGTTTCCATTTCCTTTGGTACTTGCTCATTCCTGGGTTTGCTCTAATTTTTTTCCTTGAGATATCCTGGTTTTTTCCCCTCCCTCCTTCCCCTTCCCCTTCCCTTTCCCACTGATCACCTCACGTCCAGTATCATTCACTATTATCAGAAACTGATTTTCACCAATCTCTATTGAACCTTTTTTATTCAGAAATTACAGTCAGCAATATTATACTAGTCAAGTATTAGGATCATTTTGTTCCAGTGCAGATATTCCTTTTTTCCCCTCACTTAGTCTCTGATAAGGCTTTTACTGAAGGCATTTAACTTAAATTTAATGGAAATTTAACATAAAAATAATGGTTAATTTCCACGCTTCTAATGGGAATGTAACTGAATATGATTTTGATTCTTATTAATGATTATCTAAATACATTTACTCTCTCTACTACATTTTCTGTTTCTGGCCTTTTCACAGTTCTTGAGACTCACTGTAAGTAGAAATTTCTGAATTTGTCCATGTGGTTAGTCAACCGACTTTGGTTAGGAAGTCACAAATTCCACAGGCAATGCTTAGAAAAGTCGCCATTCTGGTCCTTTCACACCACACAGTTATAACAGTTTGATTCCATTGTAATTGCCATGGCTGCATCCAGCGGAATACTGAAATTGGCATTTTGAAGAGACACTAAAGCTCTTTGCCTGGGAATTCTAAATGCCCCTGACTCACATGTCCCTCTCTAAAATTCCAGGATTTGATAGGATGGAACTATGGCATTTAAAGTGGAATCGCAGTGCCATAATTAGGTATTGTGAACAGACCTGTAGTCCGAAATAGAACAACTTTTCCATTCTGGCTGTAGTTTCTTCCCAGTCAGATCATATATGCAAAACCAAATATATCAGTGCTTGCAATGTTCCTGGCTAGAGAACTGCAACACTTCTTGTTCTTTTCTTCTGTCTCATCAGTAATTACCTCTTCCTACAGAGATCTTGGATAACTTATTACTTAAGCAGAGGTAGGTAGCTCAAATAGAGAGTGACCCCTTGCCAAACTACAACCAGTGGTGGCTGGTGGAGCCCATGTTGGTGGAGCAGTGAGTCTGTTCAAGGTTTAGGCCATTTCTGCACTACACTGTCATAGTGCTATTATTCCACTTTCAACATTCTGTGGAATTCTGGGGTCTGTAGTTTGTAGAATTCTAAATACTCCTCCCTAAACTGCAAATCCCAGGATTCCATAGGATGTTGAAAGTGGAATAATAGCACTATAACAGTGTAGTGCAGAAATGGCCTTAGTCTAAAGTCCAAAGGAGCTGTCCAAAGTGCTAAACCTATTCGGAGATGGGTTCAGCAGCTTGGATAGAGCATCTAAAGTCTGGATGCAAGCTTGGGGCAACTTCAGCACCAGACTGATGTGGGAGCCCTCACAATCCCTGGAGTTCATTGACAGAAACTATCACAATTAAAATTTTACACATTTGGTATGCAGACACATCTTTATGTAAGAGCACATCTTACCTTAGGCACCTTCACACTGAACAATGATAGCGTATGATTCCATTTTAACTGCCGTGGCAACATGTTATGGTGTCGTAGGGTTTGCATTTTGGTGAGGCAGTAATGCTGTCTGGTTGAGGATTCTAAATGTTGCACCCTAAACTGCAAATCTTATAACTTCATAGGATGTTGCCTTGGCAGTTAAAGTGGAACCATGCTACTATGATTGTGTAGTGCGAAACAGGTCCTTGTGATTGTGAGCATAAATGCCCCCATTTTGTCTGATCAGGATGCACAGCTTCTGGGTGAGGAAAGGGATCATTTCACAAACCATCTCCAAAGCACCCAAATTGATTATGCAACTAAAGAGGCTGGACTG
The DNA here is from genome assembly GCA_030412105.1 of Cyclura pinguis. Classification (NCBI taxonomy): domain Eukaryota; kingdom Metazoa; phylum Chordata; class Lepidosauria; order Squamata; family Iguanidae; genus Cyclura; species Cyclura pinguis. The sequence goes on along the minus strand of CM059604.1, from coordinate 123,016,272 downwards.
GGAAGGCTTAGAAAGTGGAGTAAGAAAACCACAGAAACAGACAAGCAATTCAAGTAGACAGAAGACAAGTAGATGGAAAAGTTCACCTGTTAAACATGTCACTGAAATGCTGTACACATCTACTTTGACATGGGATAAATGTTGGCTTTTCAGAGGTTATAAGTTTGGTGAAAGCATTCCTATTTCGGCAACAATGAAGCTGGATTCGGCGGGCTTCCAGAAAATCAAGAGGATTCTAAGTCCTCTGATTGGGGTACTCTAGTATGTTAAAGCTCATTGGAAGAACTATATTTCCCAAGAGTAATAAAGCAGTGGATGTCTTTCCGTGATGAGGCATTAGGGATAACAAATTGCAATTTTGTCCCTTCTGGTATGGATGTTGAACTCTTTCTTAGTAATGCCTTATTTTCCTAGGCATGACACTTGATCTTAGCAAAAAGATCAGGAAACGCATATGTTTTGGAGTTGTCCCATAGTTACTACAGGGAGTAATCATATGAATAAATTTGGTTTTGGAAAAGTTCTTTGATATTCAGAGATGTGCATGTTCTTTTGACTTATTTACTTGCTTCTTGGAAATGAACAAATGGCCAATGGAAGTAGATTTTTTACACCCTTTCAACTTCTAAAAGATTGATACTTCATTACTGGAAAGAGAATTTTCTCCACTTGTGGTCCAATGGATAGAAGATCTAACAATGCTTGCAACATTTGAAAGAATGATATATAGACAAAATTTGCAAATGTACTTATATATGAACATTTAGTCAGCTTTTATAGAAACTTAGAATTACAATGTGATTGAGGCCACGTTGGGCAGAGAACATGTTCAGCGTTACACTGAAAGGAGATGTGTGTGAAAGTTCAGATAGGATTATACGGAAAACCTCAATGCTTATGGATTTGTGCTAATTCTCTCAGGCTCTTGGTCTTTTTAATACAGTGAAACACAAACTGCCCAGATTGGTGAGCAGTCAAAGACTATGTGTCAATCTTACTCTACAAAGATCTTCTCTATATCCCCTCAAGACTGAACATTAAGAGATTGTCATGAGTCCCATCCATGTTTTGTCTCTCTTGAGTTAAGTAATTAGCCCATTCCAGATCCCTTTGTCAGTCCTGTGGGAATTAAGGTATAAAACGCTAGCTTCCATCCCAGCCAATTGTAGTACGTAGAATGTAGAATGTAGCCCAGACTGCCACTCCTTTGGGCTATGTTCAGACGTTGTCTGCGCCCCTCTGCTGTGACCTCCTTCTTCAAGACTAGTAACTATCACCCTTTCCACTCCTACATCTCCCTAACCAACCTTTCTCACCTCGCTTTCTGATAGCCTTGTATGATTCTTATGAGTGATCTCTCATGTGTTTGCCAATTCAAATAAAATGCTTTGTTTAACTTTAATGGGAGTCTTGTCCACAGTTAGTACTGGTATACGTAAGTGAAAAGATCTTGCTGTTACCCTCCTTTCACAGGCCTCCTTTGAGCTATAATTCCCCCAAATTCTGAGGAGACACTGGCAGTGTGGGTGTACCCCAATGTCCCCCACCTCTTAGGGTAACAGGGCCAGCCTAGCCTCCTATAGGAGGGAATTCCACAGCCACCAAGAATGCCCTCTGAATAGGAGAGAAGCCTTCAGGAAAAATTGAATGGCACTTATTCTAGTAATAAATTATCCCAGTGCCTTGGGTATGCCAGTATACACTAGAGTTGTGAGCAATATTCACAAAAGTCCATGTGTTCAAAAAGAGGGCACTCTCAGCACCAGTCAGCCTGCTGGCAAATTGGTAACCTCTGTGAGGGTTCTTGTTCCCAGAAAGAAAGAAACAGTGCCTTGCATTTCACTCAGGTTTCTGCCATTGGTGAATTTTTTTTTCTGTACAAATGAATGCCCATTTCCTTCATACAGTAAAACACAAGCATGGACGAACTGTCCTAATTGATGAAGAAGGTGGAATTGATGAAAAATTTTGACTAATGAAGAAGACTACCAAAAAAGACCATTGTTGTGCACAGTGAACTAGCAAGGCCACTGCAGGTATACACAACTGTGCTATTAGGTAATTGTACAATTTGAGGGGGGGGGGAGGGTCTGAGAAGTACTCTTTCCAAAATCAGAAATATATCCACATCCTACAGGTGAGGAGGAAAAAAATACATGTTTTCTGATTTCTGTAGGTGGAATGAGATAAACAAGGACTCACCTCTCTAAAGTAAACACAGATCTCCTAAGTGTACATTGATTGTGAAGGTACATACCTCTAGCAGCCTTTCCAAACTCCAACTAGTACGAAAGGGCCACTAGAGTGCTGTGATCCCACATGAACTGCCACAGCAATATCCTGTGAAATCATGGGATTCATAGTTTACAGAGGAGTATTTAGAATTCCTAGACACAGAGAGCTCTAGTGTCTCACCAAAATACAAACCTTGGGATTCTCTAGGAAGCAGCCATGGAAGTACTGCAAGATGTGTATTGTGAAAGAGTCTCTGATTTCTTTATGGGCATGAATCCAGTGCATTCCCACAATTTGTGCAGATGTCGTATTTGCTTTGGTTACACTGGCATGGGCACAGTTGCAAATTTGCATTCATCTTCATCAGACTAAACTGGCTTGCCATTGTATCATTGATTCAAAATCTTTTGCTCCTTACACAGGTTGCATTGGATACTTTCCTATTAACTTGAAAGGGTTTTACCTGGATTTCACTGTTATGTCCCCCCTCCCCCAGAGATTATTATATTACTGATAGCTGACTAAACTGAATTTGTTTCTATAATTAGATTGACCTTTTTTATATAATTGTATTGCCTCTAAAGGCAAAACAACAACAACAAATGCTTCCTGATACAGTTTGAGTTCTGCAGATTTGGTAGAAAGTTTGGGTGGATGCCAGAGAATGATGGATGCAAAACAAATTACAAGAATCCCTTTAACTAGAAAAGCACTGATGGGTGACGGAAAAAGAAGTGACATTGGCTTTAGGGCACACATCTTAAGGTAGAAAGCCCAAACTAAGGAAGGGCTATAAAACATGAAAATATTGATCAGTATTTTGAATCAACTACTGGTTGTTGTTGCTGTGTGCTTTCAAGTTGTTTCTGACTTATGGTAACCCTAAGGTGAACTTTTCATGGGGTTTTCTGGAACTTGAGAGTGTGTGATGCGAACAAAGTCACCTGGTGGGTTTCTATGGCCAAGCAAGGGATAGAACCTTGATCCCCAGGGTCATAGTTCAATACTCAAACCGATATACCATGCTGGCTCTAGTCAGCTACTTAGTTGTATATTTTAGTGACCTCTTCTGGCCAACTCTCCCCTTCAAACCTGATGGAAATGCCATTTATCCAAGCTCCAATTGCCAGCAGAATGGGCCTCCTTTTCCCCATGGATCTGCCTGATGGTCAGAGCTGTTCGGCAGTGGAATATGCTGCCTTGGAGTGTGGTGGAGTCTCTTTCTCTGGAGGTTTTTAAGCAGAGGCTGGATGGCCATCTGTCGGGAGTGCTTTGACGTGGGTTCCTGTATGGCAGGGGGTTGGACTGGATGGCCCCTGTGGTCTCTTCCAACTCTATGATTCTATGATGCTGAGTAGAGTAGGTTGTGGATGAATTACAAGCATGGCAATAGAGGCCATTTCCACACTACACTGTTATAGTGCTATTATTCCACTTTCAATATCTAATGGCATCCTGGGGTTTGCAGTTTAGGGAGGGGTACTTAGAATTCTCATCCAGAGAGCTCTTTGGCCTCAGGAAACTGGAAACCCCAGAATTCCTCAGGATGTTGAAAGTTGAATAATAGCACTGTAACAGTGTAGTGCGGAAATGGCCAGAGTCACAATAATGGCTAAGTAGTAAATTAGAATACAGAATGTGTACCTAGATTTACTATTCCATATTCACAGTCTCTGCTTAGTCACAATTATGACATTATTGCCATAATTGTAACTCCCTCACAATCTACTTTACTGGATATCATCTTAATGGAGAGAAAGAGGTCTATTCTGCCAGCAGTTGGTGCTTGAGTGAATTACATTTTTGTCAGATTGGGCCAGGAGGAGTTACTTAGTTAAGTACACTTAGCAGCTTTATACAGTAACTGGCCAGTGTGTCTTTCAAACTCAGCAACAAACGCAGTCAATGAATTAACCTAGTAATAGCCATAATTTAATTACATACACAGAGATTGGTTCTTTACATTTTCTCTCTGAGCTCGGAAAAAATTACCTTTTGGTCCCTACATTGTCGTCACACAGAAGTAACTTTTCCTAAGCCCTGTTTTTAAATCTGGTTTTACTCAGCTTCCAGGAGGCACGAGAAAAGCATTCTTGCCATCCATCGCTGAGTCTTCTGCAAAAGAAGACCCGCCTTTTCTCCAGTGGCTTCAATGAGATTGTGTTGCTCAGCTGCCGAAGGTTTGGTCTGGAGTGCGGCACGTAGCTTATGGTTGCCAAGGATTTATTAAGGCAAAGGTTACTCGAGGCAAATCCATCATGTAATCTTAGATCTGACAGGGTGCTGCCATCTGCAAGAGGCAAGGGACTTGTAGCAGTAAGTGCTACTTAAAACTGAAAGGAGGTGGAACTTGCCTCTCAGTGGAACATGATAAATCAGGTACCTGCTACATGTAAGTAACGGTGAAAGTCAGTGTAATCAAACGTGAAATGGAATTAAGTGGAGCATGAGGCGGTGTCTTCCCACAGGCTGCTCCTGTGTCATAGGAAGAGTGGGAAATCATTTATGCAAAGTCAGCATGCAAAACAGCTTGATGCTTTTAGAACCTCACAGCACAACATGAAGATAGCCTGCCATCAATTCTGCCTGTTTGTTGCTGAAAATCTCCAAGGAAGGACAAGAAATTTTGGTGGCCATTCTGAAACCTACCATGCTTTTTGACAAATTCTACACCAACATTTCAAGACACCTCCCCTTCCAAGTCAGATCATTCAGTTGTAACTTAGGCCCTTTCCACACTTTACTGTTTTCCATCATCGTCCTGTCGTGATCCCGGCAGTGCCACTGCTGGGCTGGGAGCGTAACCTGAACGCTCCTCTCTGCACCTGGCTGTCTGCCTGTGGAAGGGTGGCATGAGCGACATGCACCTTCCTTCTGCAGTGCAGAGGACCACTTCCCATCCTGCACTGGGGAAGGAAGTGCCTAGATCGCACTTCCTCCCTTGCTGTATGGTTGCTGGTGATGAGCGTGCCATGCGATCGGGAGCCATTACCAGATATTTTCCAGTAATGGAATATCCGGCGATTGTGACTGCTGGGGACACATGGGGAGCAGGACTGTGATGACATCGTGAGAAAGCACAACTTGTGGCCCAGCAGGTATACATCCCCATCCTGGGACAGCAACGTTGTGTGGAAATGGCATTATTTTATCTGACAAGTAGCTTCTTCAAGGTGTTAGCTCCAGTATCCAGCACACTCACCAGCCATGCTCTTTGATCATTCTGGAGTCTAAAATGGGGAGGTAAAAAGCTGTCTTGTTTTCTCCTCAAAAAACTTTATACATTTCTCTTTAATGCAAGATGCTGGGAGAGAGCAGTTTTCCCCCATTACTGTCTGAAAGTAAAACTTAACATTTCGTGTGTGGTTTTTGTGCATTTCTGAAAAAAAAAAGTCCATTATAAGGAAAAGAAGTTAATGGTTGGCTTATTAGTAGTACTGGACAGGTTGTCGACATTTCTGTGCTTATTCCATGTGGGTGCGTATAGGCTTAGGTTCACAAAGGAAAAAAAGTGCTGAGACAGGAGTTTTGCACTCTATATATTGGTCTTGGATTGGAGATGAGATTTCTTGTGAGAACCCTCAAAATACTGCCTTACTGTGTCAAGATGACCAGTCCTGACTAGGATTTAATCTAATGGTAAGATTCACTCACATCTCTCTCTATATAAAAAAGCAACTTTTTTGACCACTGTTCCACGCAGAAGACTTCCTCTGCCATGCCATCTTAGTCCACCAGACCAGAGGTTCTGGTTGCTAAAGGTGGGGCATTCTGTACTCAGACATTGGTTGGCATCCTGCATTGCGGTTATAGATTCATAACCTTGCATTATGGATCCATAACTGCTAGGTATTCACCTCTGCTACGTAATCATGATGGTGGTGCTATTGACATAGTCATAAATGCCACCTGAAACCCACCTTAAACTCCTGCAAACTGCTCTGAACTATGGAGGTCCACGGATCCACTGAGGGCAGGAAGGCATCTCTATGATGCAGCCAGACCCCTTTTATTCCCAGTAGCAGGAAGGGACTGGCCGCGTCACCCTGAAATGCCGCACTTGATTGTGCCATAGATGTCCATCTCTTGGAGCTATTCCCTGGAGCTTAAGGTGGGTTTCGAGGGCTGATTTCTTAGGCCAATACTATGTTTATATAGGGCCTTTCTGCAGTACACTGTTATTGTACTATTATTCCACTTTCAACATCTTGTGGAATTCTGGGGTTTGTAGTTTACTGAGGCCAAAGTGCTCTCTGAGAATTCCAAAGCCCCCCCCAAAAAAACTTCAAATGCTAGGATTCCGTAGGATGTTGAAAGTGGAATAATAGCACTATAACCATGTAGTACAGAAAGGCCCATAGTTGTGAATGTGATGTAGGATTTTGGGCACTGTGATTACTGTTGACTTTTCCTACAACTCTGTTTCAGGGGAAGTTGTATTCCATGAAACCTTCTTCTCTACAGTCTTTTTCTTTTACAGAAAAAGTCTTCTATATTTGAATGAGATTTCCACTTGAGAACATCCTGTGACCCCTGATCTTATGCCGGTTTGTGGGAGAGAGGAGCAGTTTTTGAACTGCTCAGTTTGGGGCCATTCTAGCATTGTCTGATCGATAGGCAACTGTAAGACTAACAGACGTATTTTTGCATATTTTGTTGTGAGTAATAATGCACTTCCCTAGATGCATTAATTGCATAGGATTTTGTGGATCATCACCCACAAATAATCCATGCCTTTTGTGATTTATAACCCACTACCTCAAAGGTACTCCATGCATCTGAGGAAGTGGACTATAATTCATGAAAGATCATGCTAAAATAAATCTGCTAGTTTTAAGGGTGCTACAACGCTCTCCTTTATTGTAGTATGTAAATAATCCAGCTGCTTTTTAATTAAAGATCATAACAAGCCTTTGTAACCGTCATGCCACCATGGTCCACTAGGTGTCAGCACATTCTTTGGAATTCAGGCTACAGTAAACACAAGATAACAAATTTGTCTCTGAACCTTGTTAGGAATGTGATAACCCTTTAGAGAAATAATGTGTCTTAGAATAATAGCTTACTAAGAACATTTGGAAAATGCATAGAAAATTATGTTGTCTTTCCTTGTGGGAAAACTACACATAAAATGTTCTATGATTTAAAAATTAGCTTTAAGCATGTGTCAGAATGTTGGGGTTATTACCCAACTGTTTTGTGACTGGCCGCTGTTAATGCATTTCATTTTATTCTAAATGCATTTCATTTTGTTCTGATCTCACCGTTTACACCTCTCTCATCTACTTGTAGATATACACCTATAATTCAGAACAGCACGTTATGCATTTAATGACATGAACTGTAATCCACAAAATCTTGTGTCCTGTTGAATCCCTTCATCTTTTAGATGCCATAGATCTCTTGTTTGTCTCTTTGGCAAATTATTCTATTTTGTTGCCTGAGGGTCACACTGGAGATAAGGGCCACCTGAATTCCATATGATTAAACTGTTTAACCCTCTCACCATGCGCATTTCCTCAAATAGATGCGCTTCAGCAATCAGAACTGCAGAGTAAGCTTGTCTTTACTTTCCAATAACCACTGACAACACAAATCATGCTCAGTACAAGATGTCTGGGTGAGGAAAACCTTGTGTTATGACAAGCAGACATCTTTCGTGACTTGTGGAAGTGCCTCTGCCAAAATAACCCTAAAAATAATAAAACAAAAGGTATATAAGCTGAATGAATTCAGAGAAGGGGAAAAAAATCATGATCAGCATTATGGAAAACAAGCCCTGTGAGGAAAGGTTGAAGTGACTGGTTGTATTTACTGTGGAGAAGAAAAGTCTTGGGAATGATATGCTGGCATCTTTCAGATACCTTGGGAAGATATGGAAGAGGATAAAGATTTATGGGCTGCTGCCACAGAAGACAGGACTTGATGCCTGAGGTGTAAGTTAAAAGAGATGAACATTAGGAGAAATGTCGTTAGATGAACATCAGGAGAAATTTCCTGGCAATGATAGCAGATTGTCAGTACAGCCAATTACCTAATGCTAGGGATATAAATGAGACCCACCGTAGTATGGTGGTTTGCGGGTTGTACTACAACCCTTGAGACCAGGGACGTTTCTGCACTACACTGTTATAGTGCTATTATTCCACTTTCAACATCTTGTGGAATTCTGGGGTTTGTAGTTTGCTGAGGACAATGAGCTGAGAATTCCAAATGGCCCTCACTAAACTGCAAAGCCCAGGATTCCATAGGATGTTGAAAGTGGAATAATAGCACTATTAACAGTGTAGTGCAGAAATGGCCCAGGTTTCAATCCCCCACTCAGCCACGAAAACCCACTGAGTGATCCTGGACACATCACACACTCTCAGCCCCCAGAAAATGTCATAATAGGTTTGCTTTGGGTTGCCATAAATGAGAAACAACTTGAAGGAACACAGCAACAACAACAGTGACATAAATGTTTATGTCTTTCATGTTTCCATGCAAGAGTGATTTTTTTAAAAAAAGTTTTCTTCACTGGGCAAGAATGTGATCGTTTTTGTTCATTTTTTGACAATTTCTCACACCTCAGGAAAACTGTGCAAAACAATTGCTTCTATAAAAACTTTCTTTTTGTGCCAAACCCATTTTGTACATAAAACAGTGTGGTTTGTGCCAAAGGCACTGTTTTCCATGCAAATAAATTTGTTCTGCAAAATTTAGGGTGGAGGGATGAATTTTTCAGAAAAAAATCCCGAATTGCAAATAGTCTTGCAACACATGATCAATTTTTCTTGATGCTGTGTCTCCGTGAGCTGAGACACAATTTCTTGCTGAGGATGAGAAAAATTGGAAGTATCATTTACATATTTTAGTTACATTTTTATTACATTTGTTTTTCACAGAAAGAGTTCTTCCTCACTTGTTCTTGTTGCTGTTGAAGTATGCCTTTGAGTCGTTTCTGACTTATGGCAACCCAAAGGCAGATCTATCATGGGGTTTTCTGAGGCCAAGGGCATATGATGCACTCAAGATCACCCAGTGGGTTTCCATGGCTGAGTAGGAAATCGAATCCTCGTCTCCAGGGTCATAGTCCAATGCTCAAACCACTACGCAGCAGCTCTTTAAACAGAGGCGGCGTAGCTATCAATTGGGAAAGTTCTAGCAGTGGACTTCCTGCGTCAAGCAGGTGGTTGGATCGGATGGTGGCCCGCAAGGCCAATATTATTCTATGACGTTGCTCTAAAATGGAGAATGGAACTTAGCATGAATGAAGTCTGTGAGATCACAAAATGGAGTATACCACTTCAATCTCCCCGGCATGGGGATGCATTGCTGCTGGTCCACGATGTGTGCCATTGAAAGATGTTGTCATGGTCCCACCGCTCTCACTTCCCCAGCTGTTGCGATCTTGCAGTAAACCATTACTGGAAAAAAATCTGGTAATGGCCTACTGTTGCGCAATGATTGCATCACTTGCATCCATGTGGGAAGGGCAGAAGTGTGACCAACCTCTTCCATCCTCAGTGCAGCCCAGGAAGAGGCCAGATGCACTGCAGAAGGAAGGAGTGCATCCAGAATGCTGTCCATCCTCAGGCAGCTAGCTGGGTGCAGAGAGAAGCATTTGGGTCCCACTCTCATCCCAGCAGTGGCACAAGAGGATGACATGGGACCACAAGAGGATGACATGGGATCACAGCAAGATGAGGAAAGCGCCCTAGACTGTTACCACTTCCACACTAGACTGTTATAGCGCTATGATTCCACTTGCAACATCCTCTGGAATCCTGGGGTTTGCCATTTCGGGAGGGGCCATCTGGCCCCTCCCGAAACAGCAAACCCCAGGATTCCAGAGGATGTTGCAAGTGGAATCATAGCGCTATAACAGACTAGTGCGGAAATGCAGTGTGGAATGACCTGTTGGAAAAGATTTGACACCAAAATATGATGTTCAAATTCAAAAAAAGTACTAAAAACCTATCTCTTCCGGCAGGCTTATCCAGTCTATTTTTAATTATGACGTATTTTTAATTATGAAATATTTTAGTTATATTTCGATATATTTGTATTTTAAATGGCTTTTGTATTTTAATAACAATGTGTTTTTAATTGTCTGTTAATTTATGTTGTACTCCACCTCAAGTCTTGGGGAGAGGCAGGTAACAAATACAAATGTATTATTATATTATAGTAAAAATATTAATCAAATTAATTATTTTAGACCTTTTTTAAAAAAAGAAAATAATGGGGGGGAAACCCGCATTGGGAGATGTACTGCAAAGTTCTGTACAGGTAGAACTGCTACATATCTCCACCTTGCCCCTTCTAAACCTGCTGCAGTTTCCCTCCACAACGTGGTCATTTATTGGCCAGTGGAAAGCATGGTGAGAAGGGGAGCAGAGATTCATCCCTATGTTTCTATAGCTGAACTCATAGCATTGACTTCCTTCAGAACTCCCAGAGGTCCTCCAGAGGTCCTGGAGAATGATGTTGTTGTAATATTACACTTGTAGGAACACAGTTTGTGTGTTTCTCTGCCTCTGCACATCCCATTCTCTGTTAGCCATTAAATTGCAGTGTTGGGGGCCTGTAGTAGTTAAAAAGTGGAGGGAAAACCATCTTGGGTGCGTCCTGTGGCTCCAAGGTTACACTTTACCTATCCCTGACTTGCATGACAGAGAACTGGAGAGAGTAAACTCAGCGATCGGGAACCATTTTGAATAACGTGTTTCCTGTCGTGCGCAGTTTCTCCTTCCGTCTCTGACTCTCTCTGTCTTGCTCTTTGTGTCTGTGTGTCCATTGGAAAAGCAATGGACCCTGAGTTTGCTTTATCCAAGCACCCAGCTGCACTTCCAAACCAATGAGATATTTCAGGCTTTTGGTAATGTTTGCTACTGCAAAGCCCAGAAAGGCTGTAGATGTGGATGATTCCAGGTGGCATGCAGTCAACTAGTTATGCTTGTAGGCATGATCATAAGAATCCTGGAGAACCTATGGGTGGCTTCTCTCTCTCTCCTCCAGCCTTTCTTTCTTGTGTACTGCAAACTGTAATAAGAACTACTGGCTCTTTCTCCTGCAATGTCAACCAGTTTGCCTTTAGCTAAAGGTGGCACCACCTTCTTACAGATTGCAGCCACCAAAGGCATAATTAAGAAGAAGGACTATGTTCTGTTTAGCAGAATGCCGAATGGATGATCCGCACTCATGCTGCTGCTGCTGAACTTCCCTGTTTCCATGGCAACCATACGATGTCACATTAGCCTGTCCTCAGTGTTACTTAGAGCATCAAGGTCTCAGCGAGTGCCCAATTTACTGGTGAGACCTAGCGAGGTTAGAATATTAGACGGGACTTATTATGGAGCATTGCATTTTGTGTGCACCATGCAGTGGCAGTTTCTACCTCGAAGGGTTAAGCGTACAAAAGACAGAGAGGAAGAGATAATTAATGAGCTGTAAAAGACAAAAAGCACACATGTTGTACACTCTCCTCCTTCCTGATTTACACACACACACACACACACTCACACATTTCTTTTTTTTGTTTGTGTTCATGACATATCCAAGTTTCTCCAACCTCAACCGTTAACCTCAAGGGTTTGGAAACCAAAAACAGAGATGGAGTCCGTCCAAGAAGAAAACATCCTCATTCCGCACCAACAGTCGACGGATTTACAAAGAGAAAACGTTGCATTTTCACCCCATTTCCTTGAGGCATTTATTTTTAAAAAAGGGAAAAGCAAGTTTTGCAGACTCAATAAATTTTCTTGGTGTAGCAGAAAACATCTAACATCTCTTCTGGCAATCCTGAAAAGCTCTATGTTGCATTACACTGCATTATCCAATAAGGAATTTGGTTGGCTGTGACCCAATAGCACAACCATGGAATTGTGTTTATAGCTCTGTCAAATAATCTGCAATTTTGCCCATCACACTCTGTACTTAGGAAGGAAGGATGAATCTCTGTGTCCTTCCTGATATGTAGCCAGCTGGTGGAACTGTGGCCATTTCCGCACGGGACTGTTATAGCGCTATGATTCCACTTTCAACATCCTATGGAATCCTGGGGTTTGCAGTTTCGGGAGGGGCCAGGTGGCCCCTCCCGAAACTGCAAACCCCAGGATTCCATAGGATGTTGAAAGTGGAATCATAGCGCTATAACAGTCCCGTGCGGAAATGGCCTGAGTCTTACATGACAAGGCTATGGGCATGCAGTCATGTTTATTAGATGAGGCCAAGGGTTTCCAAACTTGTTTACATATATGACTTTGATAAGAAAGAGTACTTTGACACAATGAGATGGTCTGTTGAGGAAAGGGTGAACAACCACAAGAATTTTCACACATTTCAGGACTTTTTTTTTTTTAAAGTCATTTGTGCAAAATCCCCTTGGTTTTGTGCAAAGCTCGTCATTTTTTTTTCTTATAAAGCAACGTCTTTTGTGTAAGACATGTTGCTCTGTACACAATTTTTTTTTTTGGTACAAAAACTTCAAAACTCCAAAAAGAAGTTCCACAGTGCAAAAAAAATGAAAAACAGAAACAAAACAACAACATTGTCATCTCTAGTAATCTTCCCCACTTGGAGAAAAAAAATGACATTTTTTTATGCAAGAAAGGAATGAACTAATATTTACACCCCACCTTCCTGCTGGTCTAAGAGAATGACATTTCATTGTAGAGGAATGAAATGAAACCAGTTGCCATAAATGTTTGTATACTATTTGGACTTGAACAGTTGGGTGACATCACATTCTGTTAATTTGTTTGATTAGGTGAGTTCACGTTCTGTTCTGGCATTAATCACAGACTTCATTGGGGATGGTTACATGGTTATATTATTGCCGTTGCGGACAAGTGTCGGCAGAGCCGGTCCTACCTTTAGGTAAAATGAGACAAGTGCCTCCAGTGGCAGATACTGATGGCCTAGAACTTAATAGAGTTGTATATGTCACATGAATTAGCACCATCTAAGTTAGTTTACTGGCCCTCAAATGTGCTGTAGAACCTGGACCAGCCACCTCTATTGAAATAAGATTTCAGTCATCAGTATACTCAGATTTTCTATGTGGAATTGGAATTATGTGTGTGTATGTTGGCGGGGAGTATCTTGTCATTTCTTTCAAGCACCATGAAATTTTGATCCAGTCCAGCCAAACAGGCGGCAAGTTTGAGAATCTTGTCACTAGATCCATGCAAGATAAAAGCTGGTGTAATTGCTCTGTTTTCAAACTGCTTTTAATGTATTATAAACCAACGATTTGAATGCAAGTCTCTCTAGTGGGATTTACATCAAAGGGCTCTGTGCAATGGCAAATAACTCCTACTAGTCTCTTACATAATACAGTGTCTTGTTTAATCATATACATTGCTTCCAATTTAAGCACTACCACTTATATTATTAAATAAGTCTCAAGAAGTCCAAATGAACCAATGCAAAAATTTAAATGTTGTCTACTTCAGTCAGCTGTTCTTTTGCAGCTCTCTCTCTCTCTCTTGCCAATGTATTTGCTGCTTTATCTTGCTGTTTTGTAAAGACAAGGTGGATTGTTGGTTCAATCCCTGTGTCTCCAGGATGATCTTCTCAACAAAATGGCTGATCCTGGGAGCTGAAGGCTTCATAGAAAGAAAAGAGCCAGGCCTGCAACTTCCAACTGCACTGAAGGTTAAATCGTATTACCTTTTTACATCTCTTTTCTCACTCATTACACTTGTGCTTCACACTTCAGACTTCAACAAAGTATGCACCAAAATGGACAGCCAGCTAGGTGTAGTGGTTTGAATGTTGGAGACTAGGGCTCAATTCCTGTTGGTCATGGAAACCCACTGGATGACCTTGGGTGCATCATACACTCTCAGCCCAAGAAAACCCTGTGATAGGTTTGCCTCAGGGTCACTATAAGTCAGAAAGGACTTGAAGGCACACAATAACAACACATGAACTGAAATCATATCTAGTCCCAAATTATTAAAGCTGGAAAGTGTCCAGAAAAGGGCGACCAAAGTGGTGGAGGGGCTGGAAACCATGCTGTATGAAGAGTGGCTTAGGGAGCTAGGTATGTTTAGCCTGGTGAAAAGAAGGTTAAGAGGTGACATGATAGCCACGTCTAAATATTTGAAGAAATGTCATGTTGAAGATGGAGCAAGCTTGTTTTCTGCTGCTCTGGAGATTAGGACATGGAGCAATGGATTCAAACTACAAGAAAAGAGATTTGGCCTAAACATCAGGAAGAACTTCCTGTGGTAAGAGCCATTTTACAGTGGAACATGTTGCCTCAGAGCTTGGTGGACTCACCTTCTTGGAGGTTTTTAAAGAGAGGCTGGATGGCCATTTGCTGGAGGTTCTTTGGGTATGTGTTCCTGCATGGCAGGGGGCTGGACTCGATGGCTGTTGTGGTCTCCTCCAACTCTATGATTCTATTATCTATATATTCAGATTATGCTGTGACCAGACGCTGGATAGAGATCCAGTGTAGTGTAGTGGTTTGAGTGTGGAACTAGAACTCCAGGAGAGAAGGGTTTGAATTCCCATTCAGCCACAGAAACCTGCTAGGTGACCTTGAGCAAATCACATTCTCTCAGCTTGAGAGGAAGACGATGGCAAACTTCTCCTGAAAAAATCTTACCAAGAAAACCCTATGAGAAAGCCAGCTTAAGCTGGACTCAGTTTGAAGGCACATAACAAGAACAGACACAAGATACACATACTGATGTGTTATCCAGCCAGGAGCATATCCCAAGGTAAATGAGCCTGATTCAGGCCTGTGTTAGACAGTTCGCAAGCACCCTGTGGAGCTTGGGAAAGTTACTTTTTGAATATCCAGCCAGCACAGCCCCTGACCATTCTGCATGATGGAATTAGAGGAGATGTAGCCCAAGAAATAATTTTTCTATCTTTTTGAATGGGACACTTTAGATGCCATAAAGCTAGAGATGGATAGTAATACACACATCATGCTCAGCTGGGCTGGGTTTGCATAGGAAACACTACATCTCTGTTTTTTCAAGCTAAAGGTTCGGCGCATGCAGAAATGGAGCGGGAGGTTTCACTTTCCTCGACTTTTGAAGGCATGTGTTTGAATCCATTGTCCTCTATGTCACACCTGCATTGCTTGTTTTCATTGGGCCTCCATGACCTTTGTAGGAAGCTACTCTTTAAAATGCCTGATGCAGTTACTCCGCTGCAGTACATTTCTCTCCAGCTATTACATTTCTTGTTGCTAATGCAATTATTCTCCATCACAGCAGCCAACAGATGGCATCCTGGCTGTCCATTTGTAAGCATTCTCTCTCTCCCTCTTTCTGTCTCTCCTTCTCTCCCCATGCACACATATGTGTGTAGTATACGTGTAAGATGAAAAATGTTTCTTAAGCAACAGTAAAATGGCTGTCTTCTGCATCATGTATCAGAAATTATCATTGTCTTCTAGGTTACCATGAAGGGATATATCCAAACATGATTGTCTATAAAAAATCGTATAGGATGCATCAAGTTTTCGCAACAGTCTGTGTAGCCTCCACATAAATGCTCAGGCACATTTCAGCTTACATGGGTTGGTTGGCATGTTCTTGACCAGTTATGCTATGAAAATGTATTGTTTAATGGCATTTGTTCACTTATATTCTATGCAGAACTGAAACAATTACCTTGGGTGCACACAGAGAACCCCCTAAAAAATCTAATATCAGGGATGGCCGTAAGATTAATGTAAATAACTGCCTTTTTTTAAAAAAAAGATATTGCAAGAAATCATCTTGACTGCAGTCTAACTCAAGGATCCCCTGAAACTTGGCGATCCCTCCCTCTCATGCTTGGAGGGTGCTTTTTTGGCTGATAATTGGCACTTGGGGAACAAGTTTGCTCTTAATATACATCAGAGGTGGGAACTGTGTAACTTTCAGATATTGTTTTACTTCAATTCCCATAAGCCCTAGTGGGCATAGCCAATAGTGAGGAATGCTGGGAGTTGCAGTTCAATAACATCTGTGGGGCTTGATAATTCCCGCTTAGGATGTTTAAATAGGATGGTGGAGAGACTGTCAAGTTGTATCCTTGTTATACTTCAACTTCCAGTAGAATTCGATTGCAATTGTATTATGTTATTATTAATTATATTTAAAAATGTTTGGGTTTATTCATTTATTTATTTGTTTTTATTTAATTTGTGCCCTACCGTTCTTCCAGCATGAGGCCCAAAGTGATTTACATTGATCTAAAGCAAAATTTAGTCAAAATCTTATTTTACAAAAGTTAAAACCGCCCAAATAATTGTTAAAAAAGCACAAAGTTAAAAACAGTTTTTAAAACACATTTCAAGTATAGTTGGAAAGATGAAAGACAACAGCACAGCATACCACTTTCAAACATCCTTCTGCTATATAATTTAAAAATCAAAGTCCTGCTTTAAAAAATGTCTTTGCTTGCTGGTAGAAAGACAGCAGGGAAGGAGCTGGGTGGACCTTTTGTGGACAGAGTTTTATTACCTGGGAGCAGCCACCAAAAGGCTTTCTTCCATGTCCTCACCTAGGACCTTTCTGCACCTTATCTTTTTCCAGTGCTGGGGTGCGGGGATCGTGCGAGCAGCCTCCAGTGAGAGGCTCTTGTGTCCCTGCTGCTTCAGCTCCACACAAGCTGCCTGCTCATGCAAGAGCCCCGCCTCTTCCTTCCGTAGTGCAGGATGGGAGTTTCCCAGGCTGCGCTGGGGCAGGAAGCGTAACTGGTGCTGCTCCGGAGGCTCTGCACACCAGGTAAGTGCGTGCGGGGCCCAGGAGCAATGCGCGATTGTGCACCATTTTTGGCTTCCAGCCGAAAATGAAAAGGTGCATGATCAGCGCTTGCTGGCCCCTGGAGCGTTGCGCGATTGTGAGCGCATCATGCAGATTGCTCTTCATAATCGCGCAATGCTCCAGGCGCCCTTTCGCATGGCAAATGCCATGCAGAAAGGGCCCAATTGTGCCTGTGGTAGTGGAGAGATTTGTACTGCCACTACTTTTCACAGAATTATAGGACCATAGAGCTGGAAGAGACCACAGTGGCCTGCCGTGCCATGCACTCCCTGCCATGCAGGAATATACAATCAAAATACTCCTGATAGATGACATTTGACCCTCTGTTTAAAAACTTCCAAAGAAGGAGACTCTATCACATTCCAAGGCAGCTTATTCCTAGTATTCCTATTTCATGGTTGAACTGCTCTTACTGTCAGTAAATTCTTCCTAATGTTCAGATGGAAACTCTTTTCCTGTTGTTTGAATCCATTGATCCATGTCCTAGTCTGTGAAGAAATAGAAAACAAGCTTGCCCCATCTTCCATATGACATCCCTTCAGATATTTAAATATTTTAAACTGATACATTCGTATCTTAAAATATTTTCTGTGTCTTTTAGGTTTAGGGATATTCTGAACTGGATGACTATGGCAAGAGAATGTGTAGCTTAAGTTATTGTTCTGGTGTGCCTTCAAGTCATTTCTGACTAATGGCAACCCTAAGGCTAACTTGTCTACTGGGGCTGAGAGTGTGTGATGCACCCAAGGTCATTCAGTGGGTTCCTATGGCTGAGTGGAAAATTGAACCCTGCTCTCCAGGATCATAGTCCAATACTCAAACTGCTACACCAAACTGCTGGCTCTGTAGCTCAGTTACTCACTCCCTATGCTACTTCCTTCCTTCCTTTGTGAAATCCTTGGCTTCTTGGGTACCTTAACGAAGAATCCAATTGGGCAGATCTGTCTATCTATCAATCTATCTAGGTAGAAATCAGAGCATGAAGAAATTTCTTGTTTTGGACCACAACTACCAGAATCCACCAGCCAGAATGGGCAGTGAGCATACTAGCTGTGACATTCTGTGGGTTGCTGTCCAAAAAGAAACTTTTCAATGCTGTTGTTATAGATACACATACACACATTATTCCAAACTTGGGCCATTTCCAAGAAATATAGTATTCAGAGATTCACCAGCTGGTAAATTAATTTATCTGAACACCTACAGCTGGGCAACATGTCTAATAATAGGCAATGTATTATGTATATAAAAAAATAATTAGCAGATGTCATGTAGCAATATATGGCAAGTGTTGTTCAAAAACATTAAATAAATAATTCTAGCCATCTGAAGATTCCTGTAGAATATTCTGCTATTGCTGTGCTCCTGCCCCACACATTTGGAACTTTCTCCCCATAGAACACCTGTGTGATGCACCTCATTTGCTTCCTTCACATCCTTCCTCAAAGCCATCTGTTGTGTGAAGCCTTCGGGCCTTTCCCAATACCCTGTTATAGTGCTATTGTTCCACTTTCTACATCCTATGGAATCCTGGGTTTGAAGTTTAGGGAAGGGCATTTAGATTTCTCAGCCAGAGAGACCCAGAATTCCATAGGATATTGAAAGTGGAATAATAGCACTATAACAGTGTAGTGTAGTGATGACATGGCCCGGAGATCTGGCAACCCTAGCCCTAAATCCTGCTGTTAGGGCTGATTAGAGCAGAGCCTCTGGATCAACTAGATTTACCTACATATTGGCTCACCATTCAGCAATTAGTTCAATGGATCTACTTGAGTTGGAAGACGCCAACAGGAACCCAGTCAGAATTTTATGCAGTGGGACAATAGAGATTTCTTGCACTGCACTTTGGTGGCTGCACTGAACTGGAACCCAGGGAAGCTGTTCTCTGCCACCAGGACATCTATATGTACCATAGAGCTCTGTCAGTATACAGAATAGAGTTTCCTCTTCATGAAGGAAAGGGAAAGGAGAAGACTGCCCCTACTGCTTTCTGCATTGGTAGGCCCTCAGTTTACAGTAACATGAGTTGTAGGCAGTGGTAGATGGTAGGCAGAAGGGGCAGCAAATACAGAATGTGATCCATAAGTTGTTTGCTGCTCATTCCCTCTCCACAATGTTAAATAGTCTTCTACTCCAAATTAGCATTGCCAGTGCCCAATACAGTATGTACATTTGTGACAAGTCATTACCCGTTGGCGCATTGCATCCTGTTCTTTTCAGACGTGTTGTAAATAACTGCACACTCTTATTGTTTGAATGGCTTTTTGTTGTTTAGATATTTGATGCGGTATATTTACAAGCTTCTTACTTAGCATTGTAAGCAGAGACTCATAGGTTTGATGAAGTATTGGGATGGTAATAGGTATTGGGATGAGTTAGATTCTTAACTCTTTCTTTCTTTCTTTCTTTCTTTCTTTCTTTCTTTCTTTCTTTCTTTCTTTCTTTCTTTCCTTCCTTCCTTCCTTCCTTCCTTCCTTCCTTCCTTCCTTCCTTCCTTCCTTCCTTCCCTCCTTCCTTCCTTCCTTCCTTTCTTTCGTGATCGTGAGATCATGGATCTCTTTGAAAATCTGAAGTGAACTATAGATTCCATCTCCATTACAAGGAAATGATGATGATAGTACATTTACTGTCTGTGTAGCATAGAAATCCCATGTCGTGTGTTTGTAGTAAAACATACTTTAATAACATAATTTTTAAAAATTTCCTTCCATGAAAACAATTTGCAAAGTAACAGGAAGGAATTCAAAGGAAAAAAAAATCTTGGTCAGGATTCTATGCTGAGGCCAACGGTGAACAACTTTACCTGTCTGTAACTAAGGCCATTTCCACACTACACTGTTTTAGTGCTGTTATTCCACTTTTAACATTCAGGGGAATTCTGGGGTTTGTAGTTTGGCTATTTGGACAGGATACTGGTGTCCAGATACATATTGGGTACATTGGTGTCCATCGTACTGGGATTCATCTGTCACTCTGCTGCCTTCCATTGCACAATGGACATTGTAAAGTTACAATGGCTCCTAGGTGAACACAGAAATTACAGAACTGTTCAGTTCTCTTTTCTGCACACATAAAACCACTTACAAGGACATAATGTGCAGCTGAATGTGAACTGACAAAGACTATAGATGAATACGAATATTACAGAACTGCTCAGTTCTTCTTTCAGCACTCGTAAGACCACTTACAACAGAGTGCCAGCTCATATTTTTCCACCTCCTTCATAGACTCTCTGAAGCCCATCCTTGGACTTCCTAGGCATCCATGGACTTCAGATTAAGACTTCTTTTCTGTCCTACAGCAAATGACATCTCAGGCAAGAAGTCTCACCCTCAATTATTTAGATTTCTGTTTGGTGAAGGTGGGAAAGGGACAAGATTTCAATCACTAAATAGGCTGAGAAGATTCAACAAGGTCCAAAGCTTCAGTCTTTGTGATATATTGATGTGGTGAAAAGGGGAAGAGTTGGATTCAGATATAGTCCTACTTAGTGTAGATCTCTTTAAATGAACAGGACTTAATAGTCATTAGGTCCAGTAGGTTCTTCTGCCATTCACTTGTTACATCTGCATCATGTGCTCACCCATTGGCCAGAATTCTATATCAGGGTTTGATCCTTTAAACCTCCACATGATTGCTGACTGTGCTGTGTGAACCTTGCATTGAATGGTACCTTTGCACAGTGGGATGTGCAGCTAAATGTGAATTGAGTGCGGATGGTGTACATATGACAAAAAATGTCCATCTATTTTTGGCAGGGGAACATACACATGTGCAAACCATCAACAGGAATCTGGTGGGAGACATCCAAGGAGAAGCTCATCCATCTCACAGTCTTGGCTGTGTATTACAAAATATTGGTTTAAGAACATGGAAGGCAAACACTTCAGCTATCCTTCACTTCTGATGCTTTATTTCAAGAGCAATAGCCCAACTTGTTTTTATGTTCCTTATCTAGTGTTCTGAAATACAAACATTGCACCTCTGTTCAATAAATAATACACCTACATTGTATCTAGGACACAGCTGAAGCAACTCACCTCTGCTCACCTTTATTTTTTTCCAATAGAGTTGAAAAATGCATCTGTTTTTCAGTGATTCTTTTGTAGGGGGGAAGGCAGAAGTAAGCTCAGAACAAATGTAATCTCTGTCGTTTTGCAGAAATGCAAGATGTAATCTCCTGCTTCTTGTAACACACAATCTCAAATTGGTGGCAAATCAGATTAACTGCTGCGAGAATACATTGTCTTGTGACAAGCAAATCTGTTAACAATCTTTAATTGTTGGTAATGAATCAGTAACTTCTTGAGAAAAAAAAAAGGAACAGTCTTTAAGAATACCGCAACTGAAAACAATAATCTAAATATATATGAAGACTTTGGCCATTTTCATACCTTACCTGATCCTGTTGTCCTTCTGTCACAATCCCAGTAGTGCCTTTGCCAGGAATGGAGCACAGTGGGAATGCTCCCCTTTGCACCTGCCCAGCTCCCTGCAGAAGGAAGTGCAAGCGACATTCACCTGCCTTCTGCAGAGCAGCCAGGCTCTTTCCCATGCCGCGCTGGGGAAGGAAGCACCTCCATCATACTTCCTGTCCTTCTGTATGGCTGGGAAGGATGGGAGCATTGTGCTATCACAGGCGCTTAATGGATTTATTCTGTTAAGGAAATATCCCGTGATTGTAACAGGTGGGGACGGGATGGCAGCGGGACTGTGGCAACACTGTGCAAGAGCATGACTTGTTGACCGCTGCCATCCTGTACCTGTAGCAGGACAGCCCCATCATGTGGAAATGGCCCTCATTTGTCTTCTTATATTTTAAGTAGTGTTCTACATAAAAGCCCCTTGGGATGAGGAAAACGTCTCAGAAAGTCCCAGGTTTTTTCCTGTAGAGGAAGCCTTCATCTTTTGATACCCTCTTAGTTGACGACTGGTTTTTTTGACTCTTCCAAATTTATTGTTTCTAATAGAAAAGACAATAATACTAGGGAAGGTAGAAGGCTGTAGAAGAAGAGGAAGACTGTATTCCAGGTGGATAGATTCAATCAAGGAAACTACAGTCTTAAGTCTGCAAGACCTGAGCAGGGCTGTTGATAACAGGGAGACTTGGAAGTCTCTGATTCATTGGGTCATCATAAGCTAAAGTTGACTTGATGATAACTCAGAAGAAGATTTTTTGTATCTTTTATCTATGAGATGCCAAGAATCCTTTTAAGAAAAAAGATTTCCACTAAATGGATGATGTTGATGATGATGACGATTGATTTTATTTAAACTTTATAATCACCTTTTACTTATAATTCATCAATGCATGTTTTAAATCAACTATTTGCAGGAGTTTGTTTGGACCATCTCCTTGATCAAAGAGTTACTTGACCGAAGCAGTCTTGGTCAAAGAGTTATACAGTCTTTCTTGCAGTCCATTCCAAGTCACATCACTATTAAAGTGGTCCTCAGAAAAGATACATGAATATCCTGGTCTACCACATCCTGATCTACGTTTGTTATACCAGAGAACCTTTTGAGTCAGACCAGACAACAAAATAGGAAGGTTGGCCTGAAGTTAAATTCCTGTTTACTTTAAGGCAAGCAACATCTCGATCCTAACCATGGTTACTTCAAAATCTGTTCCAGCTATGTTCCATGTACTTAGTGCTGTGGGTATATATGTAGGAAAATGTTTCAGCCATTGTTGACCTTGTATTCTCCCAAGCAGCTGATGGCCAAAGCATTCCAGGACTAGTACTGGCTATGTCCAAAGTGGGGAATATGTGCTTCTCCAGATGGTGCCAGACTGATGCACCAGGACTGATGTGTCAGCCCTAGACACATAGCCAATGGGGTGGTACTGTGGTAACTGCAGACTAACAATATACAGAGGGTCAAGCTTTTTCTTACATTTGGGCTATGTAGGCTTCAAACTTGGATTCTCACTCTGAATAAAATGTCAAATTTTTCCAGGAATACTTCCTGTAAACCTGGTCAAACACTGAAGAGATCAGGAACAGACATATCCATCCTGTAGTTCATCTAAATCCCACATGTTCATTTCAACCAACTTGACAATCATGCAGCCCAGTGCACTCTTAAATGCCAGCATTCCAGCTTAACTGGTTTTGAATTAGCTGTTGACTTTCTCCACCTCTGATCTCTCCATATGTTTGCTGTAAGTCTGTAATTAATGTCATTCACCAAGATTTGTGGTCCTTTCTTCCTTTATACTTTCAAGGGAGGAAAGAAGCTTAGAGGCAAGATGTGATTCATAATGACCTGCTGTGTGGCTTGAACTTGTGATGTTCTGTTTGTCTGAGAATAGCTGGAGAAAGGATTGGAAAGAATGAGCAGGCCTGGCAGTGTGGCTGGCATGTTCAGATCCCAAGTCTAGTTTTAATATAGCCATTTGACTGAAAAAGTACTATTAACTCAGAATTTAAATGGAGACGGGAAAAAAGGGTAGGATGTGGGTTTTTACGAATCCAAAAGATTTCAAAGTATCTGTGTCAGAGGCACAGTTTTCTTGCATGCTTGAAAGGAAGGGATCAGTCTGGAATAAAGTATTAACGCATGGATGAAAAATACAACAAAATTCCAAATTCACAAAACAGTCATACCTTCATTGGCCAACAAAAAGGCACAAATATATCATGCAAGCTTCCAGAGCTGCACTGGCTTTTTCATCAGGCAAAGATGTTAAAAATAATACAGGAGAATAAAAGTGATAAACTCAGAGTCAAATGCCTATATTTTATCTCAAATGTTACTTTGTTATCAGTTAAGGTGGGTCATTTCTGCACTAGACTGTTATAGTACTATTATTCTACTTTCAACATCCTATGGAATCCTGGGGTATGTAATTTAGGGAGGGGCCTTTGCAAACCCCAGGATTCCATAGGATGTTGAAAGTAGAATAATAGCACTATAACAGTCTAGTGCGGAAATGGCCATGGTCTCTAGGGATCTCAGTGCAGGCAGAGGTCACACTTCTTCTTGGCCATGCAGGGACCAGGGACAAAGGGCAATAAAAGACAGATAATAAAATTTCAACTCTATTAGCAACAGATAAGTAACTTCCCTTGAGATTCAGGCTGTCCTTGTCCTATGAGAATCTAACTGTTCTTCTCTTAGGCATAGGACATTGCATTTCTCAAGAAGTCCCTGTATTCTTACATTCAGAAAAATGTTTAGGTGCTATATAGGTAAAACTTGCCAATTTTATTCCAAATGAAAGTTTTATCTTTGGTGGAGATTAGAAAACTCCAACCTGTCTTCAAGTTGTTTCTGACTTATGGTGACCCTAAGGAGAACCTGGGAGCCATACTGATGTGGCATGAATGTTAGACTATGGCCCTGGAGACCAGGGTTTGATTCCCTGCTTGGCCATGGAAACCCACTGCGTGACCTTGTGTGCATCACACACTCTCAGTCACAGAAAACGCTATAGTAGGTTGACTTAAAGCCACACAACAACAAAGACAAATCTATCATGGGTTTTTCTTGGCAAGATTTGTTCAGAGAGGGGTTGCCCTTGCCTTCCTCTGAGGCTGAGAAAATGTGAATTGTCTAAGGAAACCCAGTGGGTTTCCATGGATGAGCAGGGAGGACATGAATCCTGGTCTCCAGTGTCCTAGTCCAGTGCGCTCATACCACTATACCATGCTGGCTGCCTTCATCAAGTAGTAACATTTACACGCTATATGACTTCACCAAGGTTGGAAAATGATGCCCTTGTTGGTAAGTTGGTAAAATGAGAGCTAGATGATGTTTTGGTTAACTGGATTTGTGGTTGATTTCAGGGGTTCATACTCTGAGAGCGCTCAGCAGTGGTACTTTGTCAAAAGGTGAGAAATGTGACAAATGGCTTCTGTCTTTGTACCCCACAGTGGTTCAACATCTTTATAAATGATGTGGGTGGTGGTGTAGAAGATATATTCATCAAATTTTCAGATGACAGCAAACTGTATGAGGACAGCTATTCCTTAAGAAGGTGGAAAAATGTTCAAGAGGAACTTGTCAGAACAGAGAACAGGGTCAAAATGGACAAAAATGGGTTTCACTTGAGATAAATGTAAATGGAAGAAGAATCAGGGACATCAGTTCAGAATTCTTCTTCTGTTGAAAGTGCAACAACACTTAGCACTGAAGAGTCAAACAACACCTCAGATTGGGCCAGATAGTCTGAGTGACCAAAAATATCCTCCCTTCCTGCTCTACTTACCTTTACTCTTCTGTGATGTAAACTGATACTCTTAGGGATGTTTTCTCCACTCCCTCTTTTCCTGGTCTCTCAGTTTTTCCTGGCATGAAGCTAGATTAGCCTTTAGCACCCTGAATAACTTCCCTATTGTTATCCTAAAGGTAGGGGAAGTTGGGGTCCACCTGCAAATCCAGCATCTCCTTAGAACTTGGGGGAATTGTAGCTCAAAGGTGGCCTGTGAGAGGAAGGTAATGGCAGGAGCTTTTCACCTGTGTATTCCCATACCAACTGTAGAGAGGACTCCAGTTAAAGTGAACAATTATTTTATTTGGCTTGACAAACATATGAGAAATAAGACACTATTAAGAACCATACAAGGCTATCAGAAAGTGAGACTAGAAAGGTTGGATAGAGGGAGATTGGGTGGAAATGGTTACAGTTACCAGTCTTGAAGAAGGGGTCACAGCAAAGGGGCTCAGACAGTATTTGAGGATAGCACAGAGGAACAACAGTCTGGGGCATACTACATGTTATGTACTACAATTGGCTGGGATCAAAACTAGGGTTTTTATACCCTATTTCATCCTCTGAAGGGGTTCATTGAGGAAGATGTAATAGCTTTCCCATGGGATTGAGAAAGTGGTCTGGAATGGACTGATTGCTCAACTCTGGAGTGACGAAACATTGATGGGACTCATGACAATCTCTTAATGTCTGGTCAGGCAGGGTGTATAGGGAAGATCTCGTTTGGGTAAAATTGAGAGATGGTCTCTGATTGCTCACCGGTCTGGACAGTTTGTCTTTCATTGTATTCAGAAATGCACAGATCCTAGAGTGGTAAAAGGATTAGCAGAAACCCATTATCATTGGGCTTTCCTGCCTAATCCCTTCTGGATTTATGACACTGAAACACATTCTCCAGTCAGTATGACTTCAATCATGTTCTCCAGTCACTAATATTTCCAGAGTATGAACATTGCATGAAGGTATGGTAGGGTATGGTAACACTATCTTAAAATCGAATTCCTATAGTAAAACCTTTAGTTTGTTCCTTCATACCATTGATATCTTTGCTCCTAAATCAGCATCTCTAACTGCCCTCCATCACCTCTACCCCTCAACATCTGCTACTGAAGCAGCTGCGTCACTCACCCTAGTTCTTGGGCTGGCCCCACTCACATTACCCCAGGATTTTGGTATGTTTCTGGGCTTTGAAATTTTACTAAAATATCAGTTGAAGTCTGCACTGTAGTTTTAACATGAGGAAAAGCCCTCACTTGATCTGCAATTCTCAAAAGCCTTCTCCTTCTGGTACAAATATGTCCTCTCAAATGTCATTTTCAATCAACCACTTGAGCAATGATACCATTATAATCCATAGCTGCTGCCTTTTCATTTCTAGTTAAACAACTTACCTATATCTGTACAAGTACCAGCCATTCCTCAGGTATGCACGTATTTCGCTCCTGCTGGGCATCAAGTGAAAGTATCATTCTTTTAAAAGGACAGCTAAGTCTAAACAGAAGCTCCCCCCCACCTTGAGGCTGTTCATAAGGTGGTTTATGAAATGGATCTTCTTTCACTCTTTCTGTCTTTATCTTAAGTCTTGGGGATTTAGAGGAAGAGTATTCTGGAATCAAATTGTTCACTAAATATTAAAACAGATGGATTAAATTCTCTGATATTCTTTCCGTGTCTCATGGAGAAAAAGAGAGAGTGCACTAGTTTCAGGATGGACTGGCATATACATAAAATAACCTGCTGAAATACGAGTCTTCAACCCCCACCCCCCCAAATTCACAGTTGGGTAAGATTTGAATAAGAAACATAAGGTTGCCACTTTATAATCTCCACCAATATTCTACATTGGCTACTGTGGGCCTTTCTGCACTACACTGTTATAGTGCTATTATTCCACTTTCAACATCCTGTGGAATCCTGGGATTTGCGGTTTAAGAAGGGGTATTTAGAATTCTCAGCCAGAGAGCCTTTGTGCCTCAGTAAACCACAAACCCCAGAATTCCACAGGAAAGTGGATAATAGCATTTTAACAGTGTTATGCTGAAAGGCCCTTAGTTACTTACACGTAACTAAGTAATATCTCTTGGCCTGTCCCCCCTTACACCTATCTTAAGAGTTAGAGATTGGAGCTGTTCAGCTGCCAATTGAGGCACAAGAAGAAGAATGTTTCCAACTCCTTCCCACCAGTGATTTACTGTACAACCAGAAATTATGATGGGTCCTGCTTCATAGCCTCATTTGCTGGTGGAAAGAGGTTGGAAATTTCATCTTCTTTTCCCCTGAGCAACAGCTGAATAGTTCTCCTTCATCCAGTTCAGAAGCTGGCTGTTAATGTATGTTTGAAGAGCATTTACATAGTTTTACAATAGTTTGGAGATTCAGTGTGGTGTAGTGGTTTGAGTGTTGAACTATGACCCTGGAGACCAGGGTGTGATCCCCTGCTTGGCCATGGAAGCCCACTGGGTGACCGTGGGTGTGTCACACATCCTTAGCCCTGAAAACCCTGTGATAGGTTTGCCCTAGGCCATTTCCATACCGGGCTTCTGAAATGGTGCAGAGCGACCTCTCATGGAGGTCTTCTACACCCTAGAGTGGACTGGCGTGGACTACTTTTTGTAGTTCCACACCAGAATCCACTCAGGAGCAGCCGGAACTAGCCGCGCTTTGTGTTTTTTAAAAACCTCTTTTTCGAGGTTTTTAAAAAGCACGGAGCTCGCAGCCCCGCGCCACTCCGTCACCCGGCTCCGAAGCGGATTTGCAGGCGAGCGCAAGTGTGTGCCTGCAGATCTGCCGGGGGCGGGCTTCCAGCTGGCGAGCTTCTCCGGTTGATGGAGAGCCTCCACCAACTGGAAGCCGCCATTTGGGACGCTGGAGGACTGCGGAGCAGCGAGCTCGCGCTGCTCCGCGTAGCGACAGACTTACCCGGCTGCCGGTAAGCTCCGTTTTTGGGCGTTTTCACCCGTTTCCCCCCCACACATGTGGAAAGGGTTCTAGTGTCACCATAAGTTGGAAATGATTTAAAGGCACACAACAACAACAACAACAACAACAACAACAACAATAGTCTGACTGAATATGGAACAGTCATGGATACATAATTCTAGGTTATGAATCTTTAACTGCAAGATTGAATGCCAACTTGGGATTCTAGATGTTGACCAATAACATCCAGATGGATTTCTTGATACATTTCTTTCTCCACTGATCTCTTGACGGATTCCAAATAACAACCGGGGATGTCTGCCTGTGTTTTCAGGGGGAAAAACCCTCTGTATATGCTGCTTTTGTTACCATAAAAAGTGGGGGACTTTGAGGTCCACCTGCAATGCCAGTGTCTCCTTAGAATTTGGGGAATTATAGCTCAAAGGAGGCCTGCGAGTGGAGGGTCATCTGTGTATACCAATACTAATTGTGGAGAAGACTCCAGTTAAAAGTTAAGCAAAGTATTTTATTTGGATTTAACAAACACACAAGAAATCAGACACTCTCAAGAACCATATAGGCCTATTGGAAAGTGAGGCAAGAAAGTTTGGATAGCAAGAGAGATTGAGTGAAAAGGACAATAGTTACCTTCTCGAGAAGAAGGTAATAGTGGAGTGGCTCAGGCAGTGTCAGAGAGTAGTAACAAGAAATGGAGGCTTGGGCACCACATATTATGTCCAAATACTACAATATTCTGAGACCAAAGTTGGGATTTTTATACCCTATTTCCTTTCCTGAAGAAGGATGGATGGACAAAACTGTTATTGCTTTCTCACAGGGTTGATAAAGGAGTTTGGAATGGGTTGATTGTCTTAACTCTAGGTGACAAAACATTGATGGGAGTCATGACAATCTCTTAATGTCTGGTTAGGCAGGGAGTCTAGGAAAGATTTCCATATTTCCATATTTTATATTTCCATATTTCCATAAGATTTCTAAGTGATCAGGATGGTCTCTGATTGCTTCACCTGGGCAGTTTTGCCTTCCGTTGTATTCGTGTTTGCACATAATCTGTGATCTTGAAAGGATCATCACAAACCCATTAGCATCGGGGTTTCCTGCCTAATCTTCTCTGAGCTTATGACTTGACCACATCCAGGATCATCCTGACCTGACAACATGCTTCCAGTCAAGGATGTTTTCAAACATGTTTTTCAGCCATAAATATGTTCAATTATGAGAGTAGCACATCCTGCAGACTAGGCATGTATGGTGAAGTAACACTTTTTTATTAATCTCAAATGGATTTTTGGAGGGGAAGTCAATCATTAAAATAAGAGCAACAACAGCAGTAATAATAGCCCACTCAGCTGCAATACGGCTGGACTATTGAAAGTCACAGAATGTCTAAGTTTCACAGACTTTCACCATCAAGATCCTGATTAAGCCAAGACTGTCATTTTCTCGATCAATTTCTTTCAGCACAAATGTCATCATGCAGGTATTCTATAGCTTTAATTATAACAGTCTTTCTCTGAAGCATTCATTTCCCTGTAGGATCTGTGCTGTGCTCGAAGGAATCCCAAGAATCTTGAGGTTTAGTGCAATATTTCTTCTCTTCTCTTGTAAGTAGTGAGGATGGATTATGGGTAAGAAGAGAAATAGAATTTTGTTGGATTTGACAGTCTTGATGAAAATAGCATTTTTGCACCTCCCTAGAGGCATTGTGAAAAAAAACATGCTTCACCCTGAGCACTTGCACATTTGTGAGTGTTAAGGGGTGTTTCAGAGAAATAAAGTCTGCACAAAACTGAGCACACATGGTAAGAAATGAAAGGTTCCTAATCATCCATTAAAAATACAAACTGGCTTTAGTCATGCAGAGAGGATGCATAAATGTGGTAACATATGAACACTTGCATTAGATAAAGTGAGGGAAAAAACCAAAACAATAACTGGAATCTTGTTAGTGTTTTAGGCATGTGTAAATTTCCCCAGGGAAGTGGTTGTTAATTTTTGCAGTGTCCACACTGAATTTAATGGTGTAAAAACGGTGTTTCAGAAGTGCTGCATTTGCACATGAGGATGCATATTTGGCTAGGTACCATTCATGAATTACAAAGCATCCCATTAATGAATTACGGTGTCATAAGTCTAAGGCCATTTCTGCACAGCGTGGCTATGCCACAATAGCAGAAGGTTGTTTCAAGTTCAGCAGCTGTGCTACCACACGACATCGTCGTTATCCAATTGCTATCTCATCCCAAGTGTTGCAAAACTGCCTTATACTATTTCTGGAAAAAAATCCATTAAGCGCCTCCTTTAGCACTTCAATCCCATCAGCCTGCTCACTGCAGAACCATAATAGCGCTTGATAGCGCTTCCTGTTGTCATGGATCCAGCAGTGGGTGGGTTGTGGGCATGCTCAGCTTGTCCCTCCCTCAGTGATTCCATTAATGTGGTAAAGCTATTGCCCGTCCATGTTTATTTTGAAGTTCTCCTTTGAGTTAAAACTTTTTTATTTTTTTTAAAATACATTTTTAGACATTATAGCATGAAAATGCAATAGTGTACTGGTGTGTTTAGTACAGCTTCCAAAAGAAAACAACCCATCTCGACTGATCAGGGATGATGAGATGGGACAAAAGCAGAGAAAGAGAGTGGCCAAGGACGCTGTGGTGCAGACGGAACACTGGTGGCAATACTGCTACTTATCCACTTAAGGTGGAAGGGTGAAGAATGACAATCCCAACAATCCTTTACTTGGGCCATGTGGTGGGAGCTGGAGGCCAGTGGGGGTAGTAGGGCAAAGGTTCCTCACCTGTTCCTAATCTGGTACCATTGCATGAATAGCAATGCCGGGATTGTAATGGAAGAATACACTAATGGTGTCTAGTGCAGAAACGGCCTTTCTCAAGCCATCACAAAGGGAACTTGTAGTGTCTTGGAAACTGAGAGAAAGAAGTTGGTAGCATAAACTTTTTGTAGACTAAAATCTACTTCATCACATGCCATCAGAATTCACTTCCACAATAGTTAGATAGGTCAGAATTCTCTTCTGACCACATAGTGACCAAAAGTCATTCCAAAATATAGCTTTCAAGCATCACAGCCACCCACCTCCCAGTACTTTCTGTGTTGCCAGAGAGCAGGGATGCATCCAATTGTGTTCATGTAAATGCCTGTCACAGTGTGCCCAGCTACAGGAAGACAGTGGGACACATCTCCCTGATTCTTCACCCATTTGACATTCCAGATGTTTTGAATGACAATCCGAACAATCCTTTACTTGGGCCATGTGGTGGTTGGAGGCCAGTAGGGTAGTAGGGCAAAGGTTCCTCACCTGTATTAGATGTTAAGCTTAAGTTTAACCAGATCCTGATCTGTTGGTGACTATGTAGTTTAGCCAACCATCTAATCTACCCCCAGATGTTTTGTCAGTATAAATGATGCATGAGTTACAAGAACCTTGTGTGTTAAAGATTACTATGAAAATGATAAATGACAATAATATACAAGACAGATTCTGGGTGACAATAATATACAAGACAGATTCCAGGTCTACTGTTTCCCCTGTAGTCCCGCATATTTCACTAGTCCAAGAGTCAGTGTTTCGGTAACTTTTCTGTCTGCTGCTTGCCGCTAACACAAAAGAACCAGAAAAGTCTGTTCTTTCTGAAAATAACTTGAGTTATTTCTTTCCTTTCTTTTCCTTCAAGATCAGGGTGTTTTTAATTAAGTGGCCAACTTTATTGCTTCACAAACCATCCCTTGCCTTTCTGATATTTTGCCGGCATATAAAGGTAGGTTGATGCCTGGAGAACTAAAGCAGAGAATCTCATATTGTCTCCATGTATGCTGATATTTAACTTCCCCGCTTGACTTGGATGTGTCAAGCTGAAACCAAGCAGCAGATATTTGCTTGTCCACAGTCAGGCCATTTCTGCACTATATTGTTATAGTGCTATTATTCCACTTTCAACATCCTGTGGAATTCTGGGGTTTGCAGTTTACTGACGGTCAGAGTTGTCCCGCAGTGAATTTTTGCTGCCTCAGAGTGTGGTAGAGTCTCCTTCTTTGGAGGTTTTTAAGCAGAGCCTGGATGGCTATCTGTTGGGAATGCTTCGATGGGTGTTCCTGTATAGCAGGGGGTTGGACTCGATGGCCCCTGGGGTCTCTTCCAACTCTATGATTCTATGATTCAATGAGGCCCAAGAGTGCTTTGGCTGAGAATTCTAAATGCTCCTCCCTAAATTGCACACCCCAGGATTCCATAGGATGTTGAAAGTGGAATAATAGCACTATAACGGTATAGTGCAGAAATGGCCCAACTTCCTTCTTCCTCTAACAAGCTTTCCTCACCTCCCACCCGCCATTTCATATTCTCTTCCAAATCTCTTGCAGCTAAGATAGCTTCTATCTGCAGGCTATGATAAAGATGGCGCGCTTACTTGAGGTCCCAGAGCCTGTTGTTTTTTGCTCGAGCTTCCTCAGCTCCACGTAGACCACCTCCCCCTTTCACCTTCTTCCAACCTGCTGAATTTGCCTCTCCCCACCCTACAGAAACACACACACACACACACACACACACACTGTTCATTGCCCTAGTGATGTCCCCAACCATGCTTAGCCATCAGGAGCTGTTCCAACATTGGCTGAAGCTGACCGTGTCTCCTCCCACCCCTGATAAATAATGCACCGGGGTCTACTTAGTGGGAAGCCAAATTGACCCAAAGCAAAGGAAAGGTATGAGTAGCTGGATAAGATGACAAGTAAGGTATCGCTGTTGCCTAGCAACGTGCCCACAATCCAGGGAGAGATTCTTCTTTGGCAGGGGGCTGTGGGGGACAAAAAAGGAGTAAAAAAAAAGTAGCGGTAGTAGCGAAGAAACAATTCTATAAAAGCTCATTACGACAGAATGTGACAAGGGAATTGAGCTGAAAAGCTCTGCTAGGTCAGTCAAAGGCACTGTTTAAAATACTGCTGTAATACACCACAGTGATTTAAACAGGAAGAATGAAACACATTTTCTTGTCAAAACCTTGTTCAGGATTCAGACTCAGGTAAATTCTCATTGATTTATTCTTCAGGCTCAGAAGAAGAAGAATAGGATCAGATTAAGTGATAAAACCCAATATTTGTCTCATCTTAACACAGCAATCTTTTGTCCCTAAGGTGAACCGCAAGGCAGATTCACACAATACATTTCCCCCTGCATCCATGTGAGTGAATCTCAACCAGCCCTGTGTGCATTCTCTTAGAAACACATGAAATTTGCACGGCAGATAAATAACGCTATCGCTACTAGAAATTTCTATGTACATCTCTTCATTTCCCCCCATTGCCTCATCTTAACTGCAGATGAAACTGTTTTAGAAATACACTCAACATTGTTTCCCCTCTGGCAGTGCATGGAAGTCTTGAATAGGACAGGTGAAAAATTTAACAAATAAAACCTTTCCTAGCATGAAGATGATGTGAAGGAACGTCACTGGTAAAAATTTTCTAGAAATGCTGCTTGGAAGAGAGAAAATGGCTATTCTGCACAGAAGTGGTTGGCCCTGTTTCAATGTTATATGTTGAGGTGTAGGTTACTTATTAGAATTCAACACGCTCTGCACTGGAGTTTAATGTCAAATTCCCAAAACATGGGATTTTAACTCAGGAAGGAAAAAGATAATAGTCACACCCACCAAAATAACACTATTTTTTTATCTTTTAGGTTGCCCTCTTCTACTCCTGTCTCAGCTCCACATATTCTTTTCAAGAAATTGAAAGAAGCTATGCCAGAGTCTAGGAGGAAATTGGTCCCACACCAAAACAAGACTTTTGGTTAATCATAGGTAGTAGGAATGCAAAAGCAGGAAACAGAACATAGTAGGAAAATTTGGCCTAGGATCAAATAATGAAGCAGGAGGGTAATTGAATCTGATAAGCTCAACAATTTGCTCATTGCAAACACACCCTTTAAGCAACTGAAGGGGTGACTGCATACATAGACATAATCTGATGGCCATATAGAAATCATAGAGACTACGTACAGTATTTGCCAGCATATAA
Source organism: Cyclura pinguis (assembly GCA_030412105.1). Classification (NCBI taxonomy): domain Eukaryota; kingdom Metazoa; phylum Chordata; class Lepidosauria; order Squamata; family Iguanidae; genus Cyclura; species Cyclura pinguis. The sequence goes on along the minus strand of CM059604.1, from coordinate 122,982,072 downwards.
GACGCACCCCATTTATACACTGGCAAATACTATTTGCCAGGATCTAAGATACACTGTCATATAACAGTATTTCTTGGGGAAAAGAAGTGAGTCTTATATGCCAGCAAATAGGGTAATCATAAGCAGAAGATGAAGAAGCTCCATTCTCTCTGCAAAAACAAGATGAGGAGCAGATTGTGGGAAAGACCATGAACTGCTGATATCAAAGTTAGGACCATCAACAATTTAAGATACGCAGATGTCAGCATTCTACTGGCAGAAAATAGTGAAGATTTGGAACAGTTAATGAAGAAAGTCAAGGAAGGAAGTGTAAAGGAAGGTTTATAGTTGAACTCAAGAAAACAAAAATAATGACCACAGGTGATTTACAGAACTTTAAAGTAGACGAGGAAGATGTTGAAATAATGAAAAAAAAAAAATCATACCTTGGCTCAGTTGTTAATCAGAATAGAGACTGCAGTCAAGAATCACAAGACTAGACCTTGTTGGAAGAGCAGCTATGCAGGAACTAGACAAGATCCTGAAGTGTGAAGATATATCATTGAATATTTTGTCCATACCCATTGTGGTTCCAGTTTCTATGTGTGGTTGTGAACGCTGGACAGTGAATCAAGCAAACAGAGACAGAAAGAACTTTGAGGTGGACATCAGAGAACCTCACTAAGCATGAGCTTACAGATTTTGCCTTTTCCTGTTGCACAAAGACTTGCACTCACACTCCAAAGTTGGAAAGAGAAATATTCACCATAATGTCAGTCAACGGTGAGAAGATTTTACTATGTTAATTACATATGAGCACGTGCTTTGTAGATGTCAGCTTCAAGAAACTGTGTTCTTGGAAAAAATGATCAGCCTATGTTAATATATGTAACTATCTCACATCCATGCCCTATGCAGCTTCCCCTTCCTTTCTCCCTTTTTTCTTCTTTTTCTCCCCTCTTCCTTTCCACCCTTTTCTATGTAACTGCACTTTTAAAATCCATCTTTTTTTTCTTTTTTTCTTTTTTTAAAAAGGAGGAACACTACAGATCTGCACATCCCTAGCTGCTGGAGGCAGTGCCATCATTGATCACCTTGTTCTCCCACTCATTTTTACCCCCAGTGGTGCTCATCCATATTCCCTCAAGACTGTGGGAATGCTTGAACCATCAGAATGATTAAAACAGAAAGAGATGCAAGAGGCAAGCCAAACACAGGATGTTTGGCCAGATCAAAAAGCGCTTCTTAAGTGTGATCCTGGGAAAAGAGGATCTATGTGATTCTGAACTTCAGAGGGAATAAATAAAGTGCTTTGGATAACATAAACAATGCCAAAAGCTGCAGCAGTCCTCTCTTTGACATTGTGGGCATTTCTCATATTTGCAGCAACAGAGTTTTATGTACAGCTAGCTCACTACACTCTCCCCCCTCAAACCAAACGGTAACAAGAGTCTGTACCCTAAGTTTCCCCTGAATGCGAGCAGGCACAGACTAGTGTGATCAAAGTGAAACTGACTCAGAGTGTCAGTTCAAATGGGAAACCAATGGAACAGCAGCTTATTTTTCACCAGAAAGGAAAAACAGTGAACCTGATCTGTATACACATACAGTGTCCTCCCCATTTTTACAAGGGTTTGGGTGCAGAACCCACACAAAAATGGAAAAACCACAAATAACTACCCCTGCACTCCTTTTTCCATTCCCTTCTGGGGCTCCCCTGCCCATTGCTTTGTCTTTTGCTCGGGTGTGTATACCTTCCTTTTCTGTGCCTGGGCAAAAGGCCAGGAAAAGGGGGAAAGGCTTCTCTGAGCATGGTGCTCCCTCTTCCATTCCCTTGCCTTTTGCCTGGACATGGAGAAGAAAGGCATGCACACCTGGACAAAAGGCAAGGGAATGAGAGGAGGAGAATGAAGGGGTAAGGCATGCACATGCCTCACAAATACTCAGATTCAAGGTGGTCAAACCCATAAATGTGGAGGGAGGAGTGTACACACTATCTCTGTAAATACCCTCCAACTGGCATGGACAGTCCTGATTAATCCTTTGCTATCTTAGTTTTTCAGCTAATTCTAAAATATCCCAGTTTCTCTTTTCACCTCTTACTTTTCTTCCTTTCCTCCTCAGCTGACTTCCAGTGGTCAATATTTGTTTGCACTCAGTTAACTCAGAAAAGGGGAGACAGGAGAATAGAAGGTGGAATATTGCCCTTCCCAGTAGTCTCAAGAAAAAGCAAGCTGCTGCAGCCTCTCCTAAGTTGTGTGTTCCTCCTAATTAGGCATTTTGAGCATTTTGACCACACTCTGTGTTACTTCTAAATGCACCCCAGGCCATTTCCGCACTACACTGTTAAAGTGCTATTATTCCACTTTCAACATCCTGTGGAATCGTGGAGTTTGCAATTTAAGGAGGGGCATTTAGAATTCTCAGCCAGAGAGCTCTTTGGCATCAGTAAACTACAAATCCCGGAATTCCACAGGATGTTGAAAATGGAATAATAGCACTTTAACAGTGTAGTGCGGAAATGACCAAAGTGAAGATGTGTGTGTTTTAAAGAAAACTTCTTCAGATAGAGCAAAACTACCAGCACATAAAGCTTTTAAATGCGGAGGGCATATATTCTCGGAGTCACAAAGTATAGCCTTCCAGAACTCAAAATAAGGGCAATTTTAAAACTGCACTTAACTTTTGAAGTCATGGTTTGGTCCACATACATTTTCTAGTAAAGCTCCTTTGACCCAGGCTAAACACTCTGCTTTTTGTGGCTCGAGGGAAATTCAGGAGGCGATGCTGAGACACAGGATTTAATAGCTCAAGCACAGTATCCATCAGCCACTTTATTGGTCAAATGAGAATCAGAGATTAGAGGCTTAATCCCTGAAGCAAATTTTATTTCCCAGCTTTGATTTTGCTAGCAGTACAAAGTCCCCATAAACCTTGCAGCTGGATTTATTGGTTGTTCTTTGCTTTTTCCAGCCAGAAAATGGAAACTGAAGATGTCTTTCTTTAGCATTTAGCCTTCTGAGAGGTCTAAAGGCATGCCTCTATACAGGGATGTGCTCCACCCACAGACCCATCCACAGGAATTCTTTTCTGGTTGGAGATACCAGTTTTAGGGGAAAGCCAGGGTATTGATAAATATTATTAAGAATCATAACCATCATCATTATAATCGACAAAAATGGCAACAATAACTAGAGGGTTTCACATGTTAATCAACAAGGCCATTTTCACATGGTGTCACAGTACCGCTCTGGCAACGGGATGGCAGCGGTCTGTGGGTTGTGTTTCTGCACAACGTCATTGTGGTCCCACTGCCGTCCCACTCCCACCCGTTGTGATCATGGGATATTCACTTAATGGAATAAATCCATTAAGCACCTGAGATTGTGCAATGGTTTCATATTTACCTGCCATGCAGAAATGGTAGGAAGTGCAATGGAGGTGCTTCCTTCCCCAGTGCATCATGGAAAAGAGCCTGGCTGCACTGTGGAAGGCAGGTGCTTGTTGCTCATGCTCCATTCCACAGGGAGCTGGGTGGGTGTGGAGAGGAGTGTTCCCATTGTGCTCCCTTCCTGGCAAAGGCACTGCTGGGATTGCGACAGGACGACATGGGAGGATGTTGTCACCCCCATCCTGGAAAAGTCCATGTTTAGAGCCTCTTCTGGTTTTGTTTGGTTGGTTTTGGAAAACTCTGTGGTCTCCAGAGGCCCCTGGTGATAGAATATTGTCCCCCAGATCATTGCAACTGTCCAGCCCTCTGATTGCTACTCCTCTAACTTTGAGTAGACCTACAGCAGCAGTAACATTTCCATAAGTGTTGACTTATCAAATTCCCAATTGTTTAATGGGTCTGCTCCGTTTGGGAAAAACAAATGAATTTAATCTACAGTTCATTATCAAGAAGTGTATTGGGAGAGAAATTTGTTCAAATCTGGAAAGACTATTTGAAGAAAGGGAAGAAAAGAAAAGAAAAGAAAAGAAAAGAAAAGAAAAGAAAAGAAAAGAAAAGAAAAGAAAAGAAAAGAAGAAGGGGGAAATAGGGAGAGAGAGAGGGAAAGAGGGAGTGGGAACTTCCCAAAGCAAACTGTATTTGCTTTTTACAATTATCTATGGCAGGAAAAACATGTTTTTATTCTTTTGAATGTAGAACTGCAAAAGAGTGAGCCCTGCGCAGACACAGCTGCTTGAATACATTCCAGCCTGGAAAATGCCAAACGGCACTTTTTGGCTACATCATAGCAATGGAACGAATCTCCGGGTTGCCTTGACCTAAAGAATTTGGCTGAGGGTTTTGAAGGTTATTCCTTATATGGAACTGCCTGCTGCATTACACATTTCAGATGTTTTCAAGCACTGTCATGCTTCCCAGGAGCTTTAGGAACAGGGCAGGATGTTGAAGCCAAGAAAGCTCATGAGGGATGTGTGTGTGTGTGTGTCTGCATGAATGGAATCCCTTTCTTTGTTTCCTTTTCAGTATCTGCAATATCATATCCTCCGATATTTTACAGATGAAAACCAGGACAAGTGTGGTCAAGCAATTCTGGAGTGTAGTCCAGATGGCCAAAAATATGAATGTGGAAGAATAGATAAGCTAGGAACAGCTGCAGGAGTTTGCTTTTCTCTCAGTCTACTGGCAAGGGCAAGGTTCTATCCCCTCCCCGCTCCTCACCCTGCCAAATTAACTGAGTACAGGCTTCTTTTGCAGTGTAAGCTCACTTTGTTAGGAAGTGAAATTAGTTGAGGACAAAGGAAGAAAGGGAGAGAAGGAGAGAGAACCCAGGACATTTTAAAAGCATCTGAGAAAGTGAGAGGATAGATTTCTGTATACACATACATACATACTCTGTGTGTGTGCATGTGTGTGTATGTGTGCATACAAACACACACACACACGCACACACTGTATATAATATATACTATGTATAAGTCGACTTCATGTATAAGTTTAGGGTAGGTTTGGGGGCCAAAATTTTGGATTTTGATATGACCCACGCACAAGCCAAGGGCCATTCTGTAGAAAGGGGAAAATGCCGGAGCCATCTCAGGGGGCCAGCAGGCCCAGCTACCTGTTGCCATTTTCTTGCTAGGCATTCAAAAAGGCCTTTCAGCATTCTACTAAGAGAAGAGGATGGTGTATGCGTATATATCTATATCTATATCTATATCTATATCTATATCCGAGTGTGTGTGTATACATACATACTAGCGTATTTACCCAGCATTGCCCAGGATTTTTACTTTCTTCTTAAGAACTCACCAAACTGTCTTCTCCATTTCCTGTAAAATAAAATAAATAAAATGTCAGTTAAGGTAGAGTATTATCTCGTATTTTAAAAAAAGGAACTACCCCTTTCTCAGAACTATCCCCTTCTCTAAGTAGAATGGCAAAAGGTGAGAGTTTAGTCACAGGAGAACCTAAAAGAATCACCGACTCCATCTGCTCTCTCAGCATTCCTTTGAAGAGATGCACAAAAGACCTGTGGCCACCATCCTTTTCCCATTCAGACGTTCAAAAAGGCCAGAAGTAGTGCCACAGCAAAGAGAATAGAGGGGGTAGATGCTTTTAGGTTCTTCTTTTAGGTTCTCCCGGAGTGGACTAAGCTCTTGCATTTTACCACACTACTCAGAGAAGACTTTGGCCCTTTTCACATGTGGGGGGGGGGAACGGTGTAGAGCGACCTCTCACGGAGGTCGTCTACACCGTAGAGTGGACTGGCGTGGACTACTTTTCGTAGTTCCACACCAGAATCCACTCAGAAGCGGCGGGAACTAGCGGCGCTGCGTGTTTTTTAAAAACCTCTTTTTTGAGGTTTTTAAAAAGCACGGAGCGCGCGGCCCCGTGCTGCTCCGTCGCCCGGCTCTAAAGTGGATCTGCAGGCGCGTGCAAGTGCGTGCCTGCAGATCTGCTGGGGGCGGGCTTCCGGCTGGCGAGCTTCTCCGGTTGGTTGAGAGCCTCCACCAACTGGAAGCTGCCATCTGCGATGCTGGAGGAGTGTGGAGCAGCGAGCTCACGCTGCCCCACGTGGCGACGGACTTACCCGGCTGGAGGTAAGCTCCGTTTTTGGGCGTTTTCACCCGTTTCCCCCCCACCCACATGTGAAAAGGGCCTTTGATAAGAGTTAAGGTGCAGTGCTTACATTGATCCATAGATAAGCTGACCCAGTTTTTCTGGGTTGGGTTTTTTTAATTAAAATTTTTGGACTTATATATGAGTATATACAGTAATCAGGACTGTTCCTGACAAACTGGGGCAGTTGGAGGATATGGAACATGAAATAATCAGTATCTACACATAGGCTGGAATCCCATTGGTGACTTACAGTATGGGTAAGGGTCAATAAAGCTGGCATAATGGTCAGGTTTTTTTTATCAGGAGTGTAGTGTTGGTGGGGCCAAGAGAGAAAGTCACCCCCTTCAGGAGAAAAAGTTGCCCTGCTGGTGCCCTGCTATCTTCTGATAGTGTCTCAACTGCCATATCTCCCCACCTCCAAAGAATCTGTGGCTTGTTTTCCCTGCTGTCTGGTCATTGCCTGTATCCCCTCTTCCATCAACAACAGCATAGTTATATTGGTGAAGACCAACTACACAATTATAGCTCTTTGCTACTGTTTCAACTGCTATGGCAATATTCTGTGGAATCCTGAGATCTGTGGTTTAGTGAGGCCCTTGAGCTCTCTCCCAGAAAATTCTGAGCAATGCATGAAACTACAAATTGCAAGATTCTATAGGCTGAGCCATGGCAGTTAAAGTGATATCTAGGGCCATTTCCGCGCTATATTGTTATAATGTTATTATTCTACTTTCAGCATCCTGTGGAAATTGGGGGTTTATAGTTTACTGAGGCTGAAGAGCAATCTGGCTGAGAATTCTAAATGCTCCTCCCTAAACTACAGAACCCCAGGATTCCATAGGATGTTGGAAGCAGAATAATAGCACTAGGACAGTGTAGTGCAGAAATGGCCAAAGTGATCGAATTGTGTAGTGAGAAAGAAACTCTGTTGTCCCTAATTTTGATGGTTCAGTCACTGCTGCATACTGAATCCTTTAAACAATACAAATAAAAATAAACTACTCTTTGAACTTATCACTTCTACATCAGTAACATAGCGCACCATGATGACTGAGGCTGGAAGAGCTCTCTGCTTAATCCTTATTACATTCATTTAATCAAACAAGTGAAGTATATTGTTCATGGTTCTGTAACACTTACACAACCACCTTAGTTAAGTAGCATCTCCTGACTTGACCCTCAGGCCCCATTCAGCAGTCAGTAACTCCTGTGAGTGACAGAGCTCTCTTCCCCTTTCAGTTTGGAAGTAGCTGGTTGATGTTCCCACCTCCTCCTGTGAATGGTTTCTGGCGCAATAGTGAGAAGTAGGGTCCCATCACATTTCCCCCTCACACTGTAAATTGTTTACTGGACTGCAGTGTAAACATCAGTTTGCTATATCCCGATTGACAGGGAAACAGATCCCTGTTGCTTGCAGTGGTTGCTGCCTGGTAAACAGGGATTGGGAATTTCATGATCCCTATGTATTCTCTAACTAAAGAAAATGTAGGGATCGTGAATGAGAACTAGCTTATGCATATGTAATTGCCGTAGTTAATTCCAGCCATTGACAACATAACCATCTGGCTCAGAAACATACCTTAAAATCTCCTTTACTGCAATTGTTTTGCTCAGGTTCTTTGGGAGGAAAATGGAGGCAAGATAGAGATCCTCACCTGAGGAAGGCATCAGTGCTTCTGTGAGGGGAAACTAATAAATCAATAGCTAAAGTAATGACTTTGCTACAGTGCTGACTGCGAGTGTCGGAGTTCCTGCCGTTGTGTAGAACATATGGCAATTCAGCTGACACCAGGGCCATTTCCTGCCATGATTTTATGAATTAAGACCAGCCAAAATTCACTGCTTCATGCCACTAGAGGACAAAATGGGCTTATTATGAGCAAAAGATGTCCATTATGTCCATTTGCGCCAGGATCCATGTAGAAACGATACTACCATCTAACAGCTAAAGTGTAATAGCATCATATCATTCATGTTTTCTAACCCTGTCCCTTCACTGTCCATATGAGGCTCAAATGGGCTGTAGAAGCAACTCAGCTGGAGACAGAAAGCATCGTCTGAGGTAGATTATGTACAGCCATAGGTACTCTGCTCTAAAAACAGAGGTTAATTCTGCATTTGAAGACTAATGAGTTGAGGTAACCTTGTACAGAGTGTAGAGTCCATGCTGGAAACAGTGAATTGCTCACTGTTGCTTTTTCCCATATTTGAAGTTCTTTCAAATCTTAAGTTCCCTCCATCCTTCCTCTCTCTCTCTCTCTACACACACACACACACACACACACACACACACATATATATACACACATAGGCCATTTCCATGGCCCCTCTCAAAACTACAAACTCCAGGATTCCATAGGATGTTGAAAGTGGAATAAGAGGGCTATAACAGTCTAGTGTGGAAATGGCCACACACACACACATACACACACACACGTGTGTGTGTGTAAATATTTTAAAGTTCATATCAAAAATTAGAATCAAAGGGAAAGTGGAGAACAGAGTTAAAAAAGAATGGGCCGGTACACTTAGTAACAATAATAGGTTAAATTTAGTTTGAAAAGGATAGAAATAATTATCCCAAGAGCGCAATGATCTTTATGGGATGTTTGGAGCAGATGAAGTAAAAGAACACAACATTCCATTTTTTTAAAATGATGAGCTTTTCAATATTTGTTAATCTTACTGGAAATTATATGATCATTATAAACATTGGCACACCTGTTCCAGATTCCGTGAGTGCTGTGAAACACATGTGTTTGCTCACCCAAATCTCATAGAAGTTTCTTCTCAATTTTTGAGGTCCACCTGGGACAGCAGGACAGCTTCTGTTTGGCTATTTCTTTGGGCCAAGCTCCCTTTTGAAATATTGGCTAATATTTGCCTGGCACTTACCTTTAACCTATGGTTCTGTTGTTGTTCTCATTGTCATCTGTGGCACGTATAAACATGGCATGCATTGTGAATTTATTTTGTTTAAATTAGCCACATTGGTATCACTTCTTTTTTTTAAAAGAATTTTTAAATAAAGATTACACACATTAAAATTACGCCACACACTTCTATCAAACACAAAGTAATAACAAACTACTAACAAACTGCAGAGAAACATGAAACAAAACAAAAACCTAGCTAACTAACTGACTAAATTATGTTTAGTAACTGCGCAACTAAATATTAACTCACACTTCAAACCCAAACACATATCAAATATATAAAAGTCAAAGTTTGTTTGTCTGTGTGGGCGAAGACCTCATATGATTGGCTGTGTCAGGAGTAGACTTCATGTGATTGGCTGCCTAAGAAGACTCTATGGAATCCTGGGGTCTGCAGTTTAGGGAGGGGCCTTTAGAATTCTCAGCCAGAGAGCTCTTGGGCCTCAGTCCACTGTGACTGCCTTGAATAGGCCAGTTGCTATGGAGATGAGACCTTGCAGCAAGAAGAAGGCCAGTGTATTCCCTCAGGAACCCAACCTCTGTATGTTAATAACTCTGAATTCAGATTGGATTGGAGAATATGGGGAAAAGTTACAGGTGCCAGACAAGAAAGTTTGGGAAATCAGAGACACAGGATCTCAAATCGTTCTAACAAGTATTACCTATGAGAAAAAAAAAATCCCAGGCAACACTAGGTATATATACTAGTATGACATAAAAAGAGAGACGGTAGGCCCCCCGCATATGCATTCTAGGAATCCATTGGGTGTGTTAAGAAGGGTGTGTGTGCTCATTTCAGCCATCTGTCACTGTAGAGAGCAGCTTTCTAAAAGCAACAGCTTCCTCTGTGTTTGGCAGCTCTCCGTATGATTCTGAACACTAGGACACTTTTGCACAGCTCCATCCCTACGGTATCCTGGGCTGTGTTTTGGTGATGTAGCTCAAATTCTCTGCTAGAGAGTGCTTCTATTTCTGAAGTTCAGAGAAAGGAACTAGAACAATGATTTTTGAACTTTGGGTCTGTGGATGTTTGGGATTTTAGCACCCAGAATTTCTACTCACTGCCCACGCTGGCTGAAACTAACTGAAGTCTAAAACCTCTGGAAGAATTAACGTTGAGACGTTAGAGCTTTCTAATAGAGAATTTAAAATTCCTCACTAAACTACAAATCCCAGGATTCTGTAGGATAGAGCCATATCAGTTAAAGTGCTGTCAAAATGTTGCAACCGTGTAATGTGGACACATCCAATATTTTGGCAGTATTTGGACCATTGCCTCCCTATCACAACATCTAACGCCAGACAGTACACCCAGTGGCCTAGGCAGTTCTAGGTGGATTTGACTAATAAACCTTCAGATCCATTGGTCAAGTCCTGGAGTTTGTAACAAACATATTGATTGCCATCCAGGGTGAAGGGCAACTTTCACACTTAGGCCATTTCCGCACGGGGGAATTAAAATGGCGCAGTGCGTCCTCCACGGAGGACATCTGCACCTTGGAGCGGACTAAGTTCGGACTACTTACCGGAGATCCGCACCTCAGTTCACTCTGAAAAGCCCCCAATTGGTCCTCCAGCGTGCTTTTTAAAGACCGGAAAAAAGAGGTTTCTCATTTTTCCGTAGCGCGCCATTATGTACCTGCTCTCTTGTGCAGATTCGCAGGCTCGCACCAATGTGAGCCTGCAATCTGCAGAGGGTGGGCTTTAGGCATAGCGAGCTTCGCAGTTGGTCGGGACCCATGACCAACCGGAAGCCGCCATTTTGGAAGCCGGCGCAGTGTGCATCTAAGACCTTGCACTGCTCCGATTCACCCTGGACGAGATCAAGGAGCCAGAAGATCTGGTGAGTAATGGCACGGAGCTATTCCCTCGCCTCTTGCGTAATGGCCTCACTCACACGCGCACACACACACACACACACACACACACTAAAAAAAATGAAAACTTTGCTCTGGTTGAAAGGGAAATGAGATTAGGAAGATAATGCTTCACTTTATTTCCCACTCACCCATATCTGAGCTATGTCATTCTGACCCCACAGGACAGCCAGGCAGATTAATGGCTCCATATGCATATAGAAGACTGAAGTCTTATGTAACTGCAAAGCGTTAAGTGTTATCACAGCTTGTTGTGTGTGTAAAACTTCACAGCTGGTTTTGTGTATTTTTTTTTAAAGTGAGAATGATATGACTTCATTCGTGTGGGAACAGAATGAAAGCGTATGATTGTTTTAGGGCCAGTGTGCATTTTATGTGGTGTGTACTCATTGTACCACAGGAGTGCAGCCACCTTCTGCTTATAAAGAGTTATAACCATAATTTGACATTTCTGTGGTCCTTTCCAAAAAGATTCTGCCTTTTAGCCATATTCAGATAATAATGGGAGTTTTTCCTCTCTTCATATGTGGGGAATGGGCACAGGCAAAACACATGATATGGGGATAAAGGACGAAGAAAGTCTTGAGCATGCCTCTGGCTGGGATGAACAGTTATTTGTTTTTGTTTTTCCCAGCACAGCTTAATTATTCCCATCTCCCATTTTAGTCTCCAACCTTGTTTATTCCCCCGAAAGACAAATATAGTAATTATGTGAGCCTATAATTTAAGATCCATACAACACAATATATTGTGGCCCCTGACAGAAGAGATAATCGATACATGTGATAAGTTGGCGTTGTCAAATGGGCTGGCAACAGGTTGACTCTAAGATGGTGTAGAGAGCTCAAGGGTGTAGCGAGACAATTTTCACCAGCGGTGGGGAGACAGAGACAAAAATTGAGGGGCAGAAGGGTATGGGCATCATTCACTATAAAACAGATTTCTGTGGGGAAAATTTTCATAGGTAATAACAAAAACACCACTTAATTAATCCATTTTAATTAGAAAGTATGTTGTGAAACTTCCAGTTTAAAATAGAATATTTTCTATTAAAAAAATAGTAATAATTCCATGTAAAAAGCAAATCATGGAAGATAAAAAAATGGAGTAAGAGGGTGGGATAGAAATAAGGGGGGTTAGTGTGTTAAGTATTTTAATATGAGAATATTTGTAAAAAAAAGAAAGAAAAGAGCATATGTTGATGTACATTTTGATGTATTTATTATATTCTTCAATAAAAATCAATTAAAAATAGAGTATTTTCCACTGACAAAACCACTTGTAAGTATTCCTTACCTAAACTGAAACCCTTGCCACATCACGGCACCATCCTGACACAGGGACGCGCTGCTGCCGGTCTGCGATGCGTGCCATTGCACAGCATCATTGCAGTCTTGCTGCTGTTGTGTCTCCAGTCATCATGGCAGTGCTGTAGACCATTACCGGAAAAAAAATCCAGTAATGGTCTCCCTTCATGCAATGATCCTGTCAGCTGTGCATATGTAGGAAGGGCAGAAGTGCTATCACATGCTTCCTTCTGCAATACAGCCCAGGAAGAGGCCAGCTATACTGAAGAAGGAAGGAACATGTCCCAAACCCTACTCATCCGTCGGCAGCTGACTGGTGTGCTGGGGATTGTTTAAGTCCTGATCCAATCCCAGCAACTGCATTACCAGGATCATGATGTGATGATGTGGGATTGTGGCATAGTGCAGTAAGGGCCTGCGAAATTCCTGGGGTCACCATAAGTCACCAGTCAATCTGATGGTGTATATGTGTGTGCGCACACATATGCACACACACACAGAGCTTTGCTAGATGGTTTTGCTGTAGCTCAACAGTTCAAAGCTGAGCGTTATCAAAGGTAGGACCCGAACAGAGCATGAGACTAAATTTCCCTTCAGCAATCTGCTTGTTGAGTTCCCATGGACACTAGGATGGGTCACACCTTCATTCTTTAGTCTCCTTTGTTTGTTCCTGCACTATATAGGCCTTGGGAACCCATCTTCCACAGGTCTCATCTGGTAGGGACTGTACCCCAGCTCAAGGACCCTGTTTAGTCAGTCACACCGAACTACAGAGTTGACCACAGGATACTTTGGGAAGAATTAATTGTGTAGGGGCTCAGTTCTACCATTTGCTTCAAGGGGACACTGGATCTCATCAGCTAAATGACTGGAATGTTTCTGTGCTATAGACTACCTGCTGCATCATTTACTGTCACTACAGCATATCGACTATAGTAGAAGTGCAACAATGCTTAGCACTGAAGAATCGAGAATGCTTCACAGTGGGCAGTAGTAACAGAGCTAGTTAGTTTGAGTGACCTAAAGTGTCCTCCCTTCTTTGCTCTGCCTATCCTGACCCCCCTGTGATGTTTCTCTGCCTCTTCTCATCACCCCCCCCTTCCCACTTGTTCCCAGGAATACAGGTAGATTAGGATACCACCCTGACTAACTTTCCTATCTGATGCCGTTTCTGCACTACACTGTTATTGTGCTATTACAACATCCTGTGGAATCCTGGAGTTTACAGTTTATGGAGGGGCATTGAGAATTCTCAGCCAGAGAGTTCTTTGGCCTCAGTAAACTGCATATCCCAGAATTCCACAGGATGTTGAAAGTGGAATAATAGCACTATAACAGTATAGTGTGGAAATGGTGTAGGTTCAGGACTAGAAGAGAAGGAAATACTTCTCACAGTGCATCATTGCCACATGAAGTTCACTACCAGTAGTCATGAAGGAATCTGACAATGAAAACTCATATTTGGGTGTTATGTCTGTGTCTGTCTGCCTGTCTGTATTTAATACTTTACCTCTCTTCCAGAATAAACAGGATAGGACAGAGCACTTAAACACGCAGCTCTCCAACCTGAACTGGCACAGTCTAGAACAGAGGTTAGAGATACTGGGGGGAAAAATTGTTAATATGTTAGTGTTATAGACAGGTAGACTGACAGAGGATTAATGCTAATATAAGTTGTAACTGGGCTAGTGCTTATGTGTTTGTGAAGCCTTACTAAAATGTTATTTTTTTAAAATAAAAAAAGATAAAAAATCTCTGAAGATGACTTAAAAGCAACCTCCCCTCTCCCCCAAAATAATGAGTAAATGCAATAGTGGCTGGTGAATTCCGTACATATCAGAGAAACAATGAATCTGCTTGGAGTTTTAGTATCCAAAATGCTGAACTTATTTGGGATATTTGTGAGGGGATAGAGTTTGACCTCCACTGACATTACTCCCTATGCACCAAACCATAATACATCATAAATATGAACAATAAAATGCAGGAAAATACATTTCTTATTTTTTTTCTTTGTTTACTAAAGCTTTCTGAGTTTAATATAGTTATATAATTTAATATAATATAATATAATTTTATCTTATATATTTTGACGATACTTTTTTATCTATATTATACTGTTTTTGTATTGTATCTGAATAATCTGTTTTACTATTGTATTGTATAGTTTTATATGTGCATGCCTCCATCCTTCTCCTCTGCATATGTTGTGTCTGTGTGTGTATGTATTTTAGAATGTATACCTTTGACAAGACTGGCTGTTCTTTGTTGTCATTTTACTTGTAAAGTGCCACTTCTGTTGATGGAGCTATATAAATAAATGATGATGGTGGTGATGATGATGATGACGACAACAATGATAACAACAACAGTAATGATAACAGTGTTTAAAATAACTGTTATGTTCTCAGTATCATAAAAAAAAGTTAATGGATTGCAGATAACATTGTGACTCAGAACACATGATTTCCTTGGTTTAGTCCAGGAAAAGCTTTACTCTGGAGCCTGACGCTGTACAGTCCAGAACAATCTTCCATGAAATTGTTTCTACTACACTGATAAACTTTTCCTCATATAGTAGGGCACAGGGAAATTTTCCACCTGAGTCTTCCAAGATCTCATGTCGGTCAAAGAGGAATGCTAGAAAGGGATGAAAGAAAAAGTCAAGGGTAGGACATTTGTGCTTAGAGGGCCAGATGGTTATGCTCAGTGAGACTTTAAACAGATATTTGCATAGAAGAAAAAGTAATAAGGGTATATCAAATTTTTTGCTTAATTGTGAAAAGGCCTATCCAGCCCTTCAGTAGAAATTCTCAGGCTGGCTTATAGAAAAAAAAATACAGTATAGGTAGGAAAAGAAATCCCACCGTGGTTAATATCCTGACAATAGCTGCTGGTGACTCAATATCATCAGGCCAGTAAGCCCATTCTGGGTTTTAGTCTGAGCTTTAAATGAGCTCAGGTGCTGAAACCATTTTAGGTACTTGTAGGGCTGTGCTGGGCATCCATTGGGAAAACAACAGAATCCAGCATAAGGGATAGGCAATCTCCCTTGGTAAGATGGAAGGCAGCAGGAAAAGAGGAAGACCGCAGGACAGATGGTTAGACTCAACCAAGGAAGATACAGTCTTGAATTTGCAAGACCTGAGCACGGATGTCGAGGATAGAGTGACTTAGATGTCCATCATTCATACGTCTGTCAAAAGTTGAAGCCAACTTGATGGCAGTTGACAACAATAAACAACAATCTGCCTTCCTATGGCAAATCCTTCAATATCCCAAATCTCCCTCTGATGGGGTTGCAGCCCCCCCCAAAAAAATACCTTTAGGGCAGTTCCTGGAGCTGCTACTGGAGAGGGAGTGCAGAAAGTGTTCTGACATATTCCATCACAGTAGTGACTGGTAGCTCCTATCTCAGTGACATGGCATATCTGCTCTGGCTTTTAGTCCAAACTTTAAAGGTGCTATCCAAGAAAAAGAACCTATTTTTGGAGACAGGGAGTTCATCATCTTAGGTAACTTACTTTAAAGTTTGGACTAAAAGCTGGAACAGATTCACTATTTCCCATCATGGAAGCCACCCACTGTCATTGAATCCTAATCAGCCAAAATTCAAAACATCATAAAATGCAAATACTAAAAAGGGGAGCAAGGTTTGAAATGTGGGTGCATAGTTACAGGGCATCCAAACAATGTGTTAGTGTAGTGTTATATCAGCAAATTATAATGATACTGGTGATTTTAATGCAGAGCTATTGATATTATGTATGGCAAGGATTTGTCCATTTAATGCACAATGCAGAGTTCTCTCCCTTCCTCCCTCTCTCTCTTTCTCTTGCTCTCCCTCCACCCCTTCTCCCCCTATTTTTCCCATCATCTCTTGTCTTTCTTACCACTTTCCCACTTCCCTTTCTCTCACATTGGAAGCACTAGTGGGTAGCGCTGTAGTAATTATTTTTCTGAGCAGCTGTCACAGTAACCTTTCCTGCACACTGTGGGAAGCTGGTACACAAGAGCTGGAATTCTAGGTGAACTGTCGAGAGAATTTTCAAGCAGAAGGTAGTCTAATTCTGTAACATTTAAGAACTAAAGCAAAAAATAGATTTGTTCTTTCAAATATGCCTTGTGTGTCCATTTATTTACATAGTATGACAAATGGTTTGTTGGTGTGTGTATGTGTGTTTAAGGGCTGGAGGTGGGCAGGAAATATAGCCCAATGCATCTGGGGCCACCACTCTGGAGAAGCTTGTTCAATGGTTGGTATATTTGGGTCACTTGTCACAAGTGATGTTTATCTCTGTGCCATGAAAGGAGTCACATTTTGATTTCTGAAGGCCTACAGGTTCGTAAAAACAGAGTATAGTCTAGTATAGTGTACAAAGTATAGCTCAATATAGTCAAGCCTTCTGTAAAATGCCATAAACTAATCTCTCTCTCTCTCTTTTTCATTCTCTCTCTCTCTCTCTCTCTTGCCACCCTTGTGTCCTATGCGCACCACTATCCCCCAAGAAATGTCATTAGTCTTATAAATAGAATCTCCCTTGGATTCCATTGAAATTCCCCAGATGTTTTGCCAAAGCAACAACTGTCAGAGTTGTCCTGAATCTTGCTTAAAGTGAAATCTGGAGCATGTGGGACAAATAAATAGGATATTCTCTCTCTCTCTCTCTCTCTCTCTCCTCCTCTTCCCTCAGACATACACATACACACACCCAGGCTGAGATCCTACGTGCTTGAGTGTAGTATAAGAGTTCTGCATGTGGGACTCTCCTAAGGCTATCCTGTCATTACCTCCAGAAATCACTGTTTCAATCTGTTACCTCCCTTCCCCTGCCATTCTGTTGCTCGTAGAAGGAGGAGGGGGTCAGAGATGTGTCTGGCTACATTCCCAGGGCCACACACAGACCAAGGGAGTCCTCCACCAACATTCAAAAAGGTCCTTTGGAAGGCTCAGTGGATGATATCGTTGGTCTGTGACTATTTGTGGGAACACAGCTAGTTGCTTCTACATCTTTACTGCAATGGAATAGCTGTGTGAGTGTGTGTGTGTGATATCACAGCAACATGGTTAGTTTGGAGCAGGCGCCTTGGTTGTTGCAGAGGATAGAAGAGTAGACGGACATCCAAAATGACCACTTCCCGTACACAAATATAATGTGGACTGACTTCTGTGTTTGTCACTAACAGGATGCTAGCCAGACACTTGCATGCATATATTGAAGACATTTGGCATGCAAAGAAAAACATTTAAGAGCCAACTGCTTTTTAAATCAAGTATTTATAAATTAAATACATAAATTTCCCTCTACCCTGTAACTTTGGAGAACAAACCTAAAAACGTAATCATGTAGGATTCAATTGTTTTTAAGTAATAAAGGGGTGAAAACCAATATAGTCCAGTGGTTTGAGTGCTGGACTATGATTCTGGGAGGTCAACATTCAAATCTCTGCTTGGCCATGGAAAGCCTGTGGATGAAGTCACGCTCTCTCAGCCTCAAAGGAAGCCAATGGCAAACCAGCTCTGAAGAAATCTTGCCAAAATAATCTTATGAGCGGTTCATCTTAGAATTGCCATAAGTTGGAAAAGACTTGAAGGAATTCAACAACAGTACAAGTGTGGGAAAGCATTTGGGGTGGATGGGTGGGCGAGATTTTTCCCCCCTCCAGTTCCCTATATGGGGCAGAGATATCATGTTTCTGACCAAAACACTGTCTGGAATTTCTCTAGCCCATGCCTCAGGCAGTAGACCCGGCTTTGCTTCTCCTTTGCCTTCTCTCACCCTGAACACATGTCAACAAAGACCTACAGCTGCATGGTTGGGTTGTAGGAATGGTTGAGTAGCCAGTCCAGTCCAAATCAGTCATGGGTTATCTGAGCAAGATTAGAAGTATGAGGGTGGTTTTTAGCCAATTCAAGAGTTGTATTGGTAGGTCAGAAGTCCAGGTAAGTGAGCCAGTAAAGAGTAAGCAGAATAGTCCAAAACGTAGGCCCTTTCTGCGCGAGGAAATTAAAACGGGCCAATGTGTCTTGTAACGGAGGTCGTCTGCACCTTGGAGCAGACTAGGTTTGGATTATTTACCTTCGTTCTGCACCTAAGTCCAATTAAATGTGCCCCCAAGTGGTCCTTGAGCGCGCTATTTGAAAAACGGAAGAAACCAGTTTTTCAACTTTCTGGATCATGCCAATTCGTACTTTCGCAGTGGTGCAGATGCGCACATTTGCACCAATATGAACTGGCGATCAGCGGAGGGCGGGCTGTGGGTGTGGTCAGCTTCAGCTGTTGGTCCGGCCCAACAAACAACAGGAAGCCACCATTTTCTCATCCTCATAGTGCGGATCTATGACCTTGCACTGCTCCGAATCGGCATGGAACATACAGAGTAGCCCTGCAGAAGGACATAAGGGAAAGTCCACCTTGTTTCAAGCCCAGAAGAACCGGTAAGAAACGGCAAGAAGTGATTCACTAGCCTCATGCGGAAAGGACCTTAGTTAGTCCAAGGTCAAGACAAAACAGGAACGGGAGAGAGTACTTTAAGGCAGCCAGGTAAGACAGTGGTCATCACTAAGGCCACAATATTTATGACCAGCTTCTTCAAGACTACAGGTGTTTTACTAGTATATTGCAGTCAGTCTTTGTTACTTAAACTGGAGAGTGTATGTTATCTTCAGTGCCTGTAACCTCTGCCATGTCTTGCTAGGGAACAGGATCCTTGACTGCCTCAGTGTCCTATCTCAATCCAGGCAACAACTGAGAACTCGTAGCTACACAGCTGATAGCCAGGAGATAACATATGCAAAGTAACAAACAAAGAAACAAAACAGCTCAAAATCAGTCACTTACTTTTACTCAGTAAGCACATGGTCAAAGGCACAAACAGGGTCCAACTGAATCCAAAGGCAGAGCAAAATAGATCTAGAGTCAACACAATCCAAGAAATACAACCAGCAGGCAGGAAGGTCAGATAAACTCTGACAACTCCTGGAGGGTAAAGGCAGTGCCTATATAGGTCAGCAGCTTAATGCAGCTGCTGTCTAATTAATTGCTGTCTCCTATAAATCGTTTGAGACTGGTGCAAGTTCTTCCTTACCTGCCTAAGCTTGGCAAAGGTAGGTATAGGTAAGTTATCTTCTGTATCTGAAGAGGCAGGATTCTCTGCCAGAGCCGGCACCGCACTTTGTTTTGTCTCTGGGATTTGTGGCTCTGTAACCTCCTCCTGTTCAGCAGGTCCTGCCATGTCCACAGTGTCAGTCTCTGAGTCAGAGTCCATTTCCATGTTCTCAAAGTAGGGCATGACACTCAGCTCCCATCTTCTCAGAGGGAGCAGCAGCATCTTGGCAATCTGCTTCCTAGTCAACAGAGTCTTCCATGGGTTATGACATCCACAAGCATAGTATAACTTTTATGGTGCTTATCAAACTAACAGCAGCAGCTGGTAGCTCCCTGGTAAGCTGGGGAGTGAATGCATTTTGGGTTTTAGTCCAAACTTTAAAGGAACTATTTGAAAGGGTTAAAAATTCAGCACTTTGGAGAGCTGCCTTAGAAGCCTGAATGAAAACCTGGAATGGATTCATCACCTCACTGGCATGAGAATCACCAGCCACCACAGCAAGTTAATGATACCTCTGATGCTCCCCCTACCACTGCCAAGCCCAAACACCATTATGAGGGTGCCATCCCCAATTATCTTCACATTTTTTTTTTAAAAAAAGGTAAACCAGTGTTTTGCCCTCCTCCATTTGCCTGTATGAACCTTACAGTAATTGGGTGAGACAAGATATTATTATACCTAATGCATCACCCAGGGACAGATATGGAGAGATTGCCATTGATTCAGAACAATCCATTAAAAAAAATAAATTTTTGATCTGAATGCAAGATGCTAAGTGTCAAATAAATGCAGTTGTTAAATAGTGTGGCTATGGCATAAAAACAACAACAGAAAATCTTTCCCAAGTCCAGCTATTAGTCAGCTACTGTCATAGCAGAGTTGTTTCAACATCATTATTTTAGAATAACAAGAAAGATCAGCACCTTTGGTTCACAAAGCATCGTCCTAATTGTGTTCATTTAGTACTTTCACAGCAGAGAGGAAGAGAGAACTAAGGAATCCACTTTGCTTGTACACAGCTCTTGCTATCTTTTGTCTTAGAACAGAACCAACACACTACCTAGGAGCGAAAGTATCTGTTTATTTTTAGCTCTCTCCCACAGAGAATAACAGTGACAATGTAGGGCACTAGAAAAATATAACACATCAGTGGTCTTCAGCCAGAATGATTTAATGGGCTCAGGAACAGTGTTGCCTGAGACAGAAACTGTGGCTTTGAGCATGGTAGAGAGAACACACACACACACACACACACACACACACACATACATGCAGGGCATACATTTACTTTTCAGAAAGAAGGCAACATTACAGATCAAGACTGGAAACAGTGCAGATCTAGGCTTGGCGTGCTCTTTCAAGCATGAGGTGCCAAGTCAGCCATTTTGTCAGAGCAGTGAACAGTGGAGAAAGGACCCACCCGCAGAGAACTGAGAGAATGCATAGGCAAAAGTGGTTATATAGTTACATGCTGATAAAGAGGAAGAGGTGGAGGAAGACAAAATGCGTCCCCGAAAAAAGGCAAAAGAAGACAGCAGCGTCCTCTTTGTTACAGGTACCCATTTAGAAATACTTCCAGTCCTTGCAGTGGACATATATATCGCCCACAGGTGACCTGTGTGCCTCCTCAGTGTGCTATTCAGGTGCTAACAACACCTATTCAGATGTTCAGTGGCAATTTCAGAACTTCAGCTGTTCTCTCTGCTTATGGGTCACTATGTCCAAGATGGATGTGGACTGGAGAGACTTTCCAAACAGAGAACTGCTCTCTGTAAAATAGAATACCTGGTCAGCTAACACTAAAGGCTTGATATTCCCATGTAGTCCACCCAGTCTGTGTTAAGAATTAGCAATCTTTGCAGACAAACACTCACTAATTGCTAGCTGGCATATTTTCTGACTTCCTGTTCATTAGCTTTTCAATGGTCATTCTCTTCTTCCATCACTCTAACCTGTAACCATTCTCTCGTTTCTTTCTCTGTCCTCCAGTAGACCACGTCTTTGATTATGAACAACTCACTGTTAAGTAAAGCTACTTTGTATGTTTTACAACGAAGGCTAAGCAAATTTGTGTTTGTGTGCATGTCTGTATGTGTGGTGAAGGGACTGGTTGTTGTTCAGCTTCTACATCTTTCACATTTTCCAACAACCCATATAAAGTTGTGTTATGACAGACCAACCAGGTCTGTCCATACACATTTTGTTGATCCCAGAATACTTTCTTTTAACCCATGGTGTTATCAAAATTTTTATACCAGTTCTCAGCTCAGTTTGCTTTAACCCAGAAAGAACAGGAAACAAAATTTGGGATGTTCTCATTAATCTGAATGTACCTGCAAGTAAGCTAAAGACAAAGGGGAAAAAATGGGAGGACAGGAGAGAAACTGAGACATTTTAAAAGCAGTTGAAAAAAATGGGGTTGCAGAGGATTAATTGAGATTGTCTCTGCCAGATGACAGTTGGCGTATATGATTTTGAACGCTAATAAAAACCTCAACACATTAAATTCTCCACAGATGTACACTGATTTCTTTCGTAGGAAAAGAACCATCAGACGAACATGTCACCAAACAAATCTGAGAAGAGCTAGAGAGAATGGGGAGGGGAAGAACTGTGCGATTGACGCTTTGTGTGTGTGTGTGTGTGTGTGTGTTTTGAAGTGGGTGATGCTTGCACATAGCGAAGATTAGACACAAAGAGAATAGAGGCCTCTTGCATGAACTTTGATGAAAACAGAGCACCTGGAAACATTTTGAAGTTGAGCAGCTGTTGTTGTTTTTGCATTTTAAATGAAATGCATAGACAAAAGCAGCTATTTTATTTTTATCTTGGGGTAATTTGCCAAAATGGTATCAAGAAAGGACCTAGAGCAGGATTTTCAAACACACCCCCATCCAAATCGAATGTGAAGCACACGTATTGAGCAAAGCTTGTTATCTATTACAATTCAACTGACTTGATTGCACATCTGGATAGAATCAGTATCTGGCTTTTCTGAATTTACAGCAGTGGTTTTACTGCAGATATTTAATTAACCAGAAAATGGACTAAATGAGTAAGATTCAATAGCCAAGCAAGATGAAGATCAACATCAAATGCTGATTAATTTATAATTAACTTATACAATTGCAACTGGTTGATACCTTGCTCTCCTAGCGCTTTTTCCACACCGCACAATCGGAGCACTATATTCTATTTTAACACCCATGGCAACATCCTATGGAATCCTAGGATCTGAACTTTAGGAGGGGGCATTGAGACATCTCTTCCAGAGACTAGTGCCTCAACAAACTACAAATGCCAGGATTTCATAGCTGCCATGCCCCTCTCTGGGACAACAGAGGTATGAGAGTGTTTGGAGAAGAGCTTAACATACCTGCAGCTTAGGTGATGATGCCTCAGCCTTTCTCGTGGAACAATCAGCTTGCCTATATGTGCTATGCAGTAACACTCTTCAGATGCTAGAAGCAATACTTTTCACTCACTCTATGTGAAAGATATCCAAGCCAGCTCGGAGTCTTTGCCCTGCTTTCTGGGCCCTTAGAACTGAATCCTGACTGCTCTTTTGCATTTTCCTCTAGCCTATCTTTGTTTTCCTAGCTACCAACTGATCTCTTTGCTTCTTGACTAACCCACATGGTTTCTCTTTTCCAGTGAATTACAACAGCAGGATCCAGCCATGGCAGTTAAAGTAATGTGAAAGGGCTCCTAGTCTTGGACTGGCATGACACAGCCTTGTCTGGTCAGGAAATAAACCAAATAAAATTCAAGAAATAGGCAGTGATGTATGTAAGTACTTTACTTTAAGTCTCAAGTCAAGTCTCAAGTCTCTACCTTCAAGGTCTTAAGTAGAATCTCAAGTCCTTGCAAGATACTTTCAAGTCAAGTCTCAAGTGGAGGCTTTTTCAGAAGTAGGGAATAGGATGCTTCTTACTCCCCATCACTGAAGCTTCAAAAGCTTTAGAAGGAAGGATCCTTCCTCCTCAAGCTTGTTGCCTGACACATTTGCTGTTCCCCTCTGAGAAATGTGCTCTGCATGCTGGAGGAGAGTCTTGCCTTCTGTTATTAGGAAAAGTTTTAGAAGGCTCCTCCAAATGCAGTGGGGACAGGATGCCAAAAAGACCTCAACCCCACCTCAAACCCTAACATGTTTGCTGTTCCCCTCCAAGAAATGCACTCCCACTTCAGCCTTGACACAGACTGTCACATGACCAGCACTACCATAGAACTATTAAGGGGTTCTAAATAACCATTGCAGGGTTCCACCCTTTTACACAAAAGTGATGTTATAAAGGGGAAGGCAGAGTTGTGTGTCAAGTGACAGGGCACCTTATCAGATTGGAGAGCTGCCATACCCATCTGAGAGAGAAAGAAGCAGGCCCCGTCACAGGGAGATTCTGGGAACTGGCATCCACATGCCCTCAGTTTTTCTAAGGTCTGAGGAGGGGGAAATTGTATTATTTACAGAGTTAAAGTTGATGGCATGGATAATTTATCTCTCAGCCAAATTTCCTTAAAATTTGCCCTTGCTAGTTAATTAGCTGATTGTTTAATTAATCAGCATGCTGATTAATCTGGGTTTAGGTTTGAAACCAGACAAAACATGTGAGCAAAGGAGTATGCTATTTTTCAAGGGTATCTCAAAATGGAAGTGTTTCAAAGAAGGGGTCCTGCATATGAATCATGATGGATGGGGAAGCTTTTGTGCTCTAATCATTTTGGACTACAACTCCAGGAGGACCAAAGGAGGACTCCAAGAGAAGGACAAAAACATCTTCAGGTTTTCCACCCCTGCATTATAAGGTGGCAAAACCATTTCAAGGACTATAGATTGTACACTACTGAATGTTGGAATTTCTGGCTGGCGTATCCCAACACATTCTCTTTCTTAAATGTAGACTGAAAAAGCTCATAAAATTCATGACTTAAACGCCTTCAGCAATTCAGTGTGTGCCGTTCTGCCTTGCTCCAGAAACAGAACTATAGAATCATATATTGGAAAGGTCCACAAGGGCTTTCTAGTCCTCTTGCCATGCAGAAACACACTGCCAAAGCACCCCTGAGAGATGGCATCCAATCTCTCTTTAAAAAGAGATAGGCTATTTCACTATCAAACAACTCTTACTGTCTGAAAGTTCTTCCTAATGTTTAGTTAGAATCTCATTTCCTGTAAACTGACTCAATTGCTTTGGGTTCTACCAAAAGGAGCAGCAGAAAGCAAGGTCACTCCACCATCTATATAATAGTTAAAGATAGTAATCATATCTCTTCTCAGTCTTCTCTATTCCAGGATAAAGATATCAAAGTCCCACAACTGGTGCTGATAGGGTTCAGTTTCCAGAGTTAGAACTGGGCAAAACTTTTTGCTGTCTTACTGTCACTGTCTGAGTGAAGAGCATATTAAAAAACTGAGCAAGACATACAGAAAGGTGGCCTGGAGCAAGAGTTCCCCAGCAACAGACATCAGGTTCTGAATAGGGTGCAGTTAAGCTTTGCAGAACCTTGGACAGCTCACTCAGAAGACAGGCATTGCTCCTTCAGTGGCCAAGACCAGAGGCGTATCTAGTGTAAACAGTGCCTAGGGCAAGCATGGAAGTTGTGCCCCTACCTCCAGGGCTGCTTGCACTTCCTCCTCCTCCTTCTCCTCCTCTTCCTCCTCCTCTGCAAAATCTTTGGCCTTTTTGTGCCTCCTGGCATTGGCACCCAGGGCACGTGCCCTACTTGCCTCACCCTTGATAGGCCTCTGGCCAAGACTCAATTGAGAGGTCAAATACTGATCTAAACCCACCTAGTACTCACGGCCCACCCAAGAACTGAAGGTTGATGAGGCCTTCTCTTAGAACTCCAAACGGACTGAATCTACACGGTAAAGGGTAGCCTGAGTTCTTAGTGAAGTTTTAGAGCTGCAGATTCAGATTCTCCAGCTGAAAAGCAAGGCTTCTGGATCCAAGGGTGTAGAAGTCGTCTTCTTCCTTGGAGAAATTCACATATTACTTTTCCTCAAATAAAGAGCCTTTTCACACTATGCGGTTATATCACTATATTGCACTGTAATTGCCATGGCTAGATCTTATGGAATGCTGGGATTTGCAGCTTAGGAGAAGGGTATTTGGAATTCTCAGCTGGAGCACTCTAATGCCTCACCAATCTACAAACTCTAAGATGCACCCATGGCAGTTAATGTGGAACATGGTGTTATAACTGAGTAGTGTAAAAGGGCCTACAATGAAATACAGTCAGCCCTCTACATTTATGGGTTTGACTTTCACGGATTTGATTATTTGTGAATTTCTCCAACCTCTGCCCCCCACCTCAGGTGCTTCTTTTCCAGGGGAACCTTTCCCTCTCAGTGGCTCTGATCAGACTGTGCAGCTCTTTAAAAACCCACCTCTTGTCCATGTCCTCTCCTCCTCCAGCTGTCTGGGCAACCAATGATTGCTCACGTCGCAATTTCTCAGCACCACAAACCCTCCCCTGATGTCCCCTAACAAGGAAGGATGTGGATGAGACAAAGGAAGTATAGGGCCACCATGCCAACTCATCCCCTTTCCTTCTCCTTTCCCTGACCTGGTTTGGACCCTGGGTGCTTGCTCTCCCCACCATGCCTTCACCCCCTTTGCTCAGACACACACATTTTGATATTTGTAATTTCCCCACTTTTACAGGGGTCCTGCGTCTCTAACCCTAGCAAATGTGGAGGGCTGACTGTATTTTGGCTTCCAAAGTCAGATTCCTGCTGACCCATATCGAAAGCCCAGAAAGAATGTTGTGTTGGTGTTTTGTTGTTGTTGTTGTTAGATTAGTTTTATTAAAAGATTTATACTCTGTCATATATTAAAATGATCTCAAAGTATATATTTGTTGTTATTGTTGTTGTTTTTGTTTTTGTGTGCCTTCAAGTTATTGGTAATTCTAAGGGAAGTCTATCACAAGGTTTTCTTGGCAAAATTTGTTCAGAAGCAGGTTGTCATTGCCTTTCTCTGAGGATGCCTAAGGGATTCTAGATATTGTAGTATTTTTTTAAAAATAATTGTTTAACATTCTGCCCACATCTGTCAAGTTTCCTTCTACTTCAGAGTCTGTGTTTGGAGTGTGTGAAGAGAAGAATACACCATATCTGATTTGATTAATTCTAGTAGGCATAAGACTAAAATG
This sequence comes from Cyclura pinguis, assembly GCA_030412105.1. Taxonomy (NCBI): domain Eukaryota; kingdom Metazoa; phylum Chordata; class Lepidosauria; order Squamata; family Iguanidae; genus Cyclura; species Cyclura pinguis. The sequence goes on along the minus strand of CM059604.1, from coordinate 122,955,638 downwards.
TCTTTTGTGCCATCTACCAACTACTTCCATCATACCTGGTTTCCCAAAGTGGTATAACATTATGAGTACAAGAGCTTAGAGTACACATATTTTAAAAGTCATGTTCCTGTATTAGGCAAATCAAAGTAAGGAATCAATGCATTATCTAATTTTAGACATATTCCTTAAGCTGCTCAGCCTTTCATGGAAATGAGGCTGCCATTGAAAATCAAATTTATTCCTCTATCATTAATGTAAACTTATTTTTAGCAATCAAACGTACCTTCCTGGCATGTGTGCAACAATTTGGAGAAATAGGTGTGCTTAAAAATGTGTGTCTTGTTTAGATAATTTCTCCCTTAGAATAATTTCTTCCTAACCTCAGTTATTATGTGGTCTGCCAGCGATGTTAATTATAGTATTTTGTCATACCTAGATGAAGTACAAAATATAGCCTAATGGACCAGAGAACATGGGTGGAAGCTGTGCAGAGAAGGTACGGTGATTTCATTTGCTGCCCAGGTATTACTCCCTAAAGAAACCACAACTGAATGTTTTAGCAGATCAAAATCTGGAACTTTTCAAATCCTAGGTGTGCTGACGCTACATGAGGCAAAGCCAAGCAGTTTGTGGAGGGGTGTTGAACAGAGTTCTTGGGAAAGTTAGGTTTTTTTCAGTTACAATTCCCAGCTGATTAGGGGATTCTGAGAGTTACAGTCTCAAAGTGCCCTTTCCAGGTTTTTGTCCAAGATTAAATGCTCAGTGCTCCAACAGCATTGTAGCTTTCATCTTTAATCAATCAACATGTTCAGGACCTTTTTTTATTTTTGTGATGTAGTGAAGGATGTCTTTGAACAAAGCATGCTCAGAACCTAGTCTGAGGACCTTAGGCAAGAAGATGTGATGCTGCTTGGACTGGCTACGTGTCTTTTTCTATTGAAAGAAGCAATCATGGGCCTTTTCCACACTAGACTGTTATAGCGCTATTATTCTACTTTCAACATCCTATGGAATCCTTGAGGCCTCTCCCTAATTTGCAAATCCGAGGATTCCATAGGATGTTGAAAGTGGAATAATAGCGCTATAACAGTCTTGTGCAGAAATGGCCATGGTACCCCCTCCCAATTTGGACCAGACCATGAGGGTGACAATGTGGGTTTAAGTCTCTCCCATCCACCTTCTACCCAATACAAATTGACTACCCCAAAGCTGATATTTTCCATGAAAACATGGAGGTCCTTTCTGCAGGACATCATTGTTCCACACTGGGGATGGGAGAAGGATGGGACCTGGACAACAATTCTGCATGATGTCAACTGGGTCCTGTCCTTCTCTCATCCCTAGACAGCTCAATCATGCTGCAAATCATTTCCCCATCAATGACCAGCAGTTGTGCAGCCCTCTCACTGCCCGCCCACACTTACCTGGTGTGCAGACCCCCTGAAAGCACGATGGCTGTACTTCCTGCCTCAGCACAGCCTGGGATAGTACTCGGCTGTGCTGGGGAAGGAAGAGGTTGTGCCACCGCTCTTCCTCCATTCATGGAGGCAGCTGGTACGGAGAGGAGCACTCCTGTTGCACTCCCCTTCGGGCAGAGAGAACACAAGGATCCCCAACTGGATGTCTCTGGAACATGGTAAGCTGCTGAAAGGGCCCAAGACATTCCCATTGGTTTCTTTGCTGACCAACCATGGAATAGCAAGACCAGACACAGAGAACTGGGTTGAACAAGGGCCACTTTATTTAACCTACAACCTATTTAAGCTTCACTGAATCTGGAAAGGAGCAAGAAGGAAGAGCATCCCAGTGCAGGATCAGTTGAGGCCAGATGTCACCCTTGACTTCCTCCTCAGTCTTCCTTTGGGTGAACCCCCTGAGTCTCAAGGCAAATCCAATAGCTGGGTTGGCCCCCTGCTGGTTCTCTACTGCAAAGCAGACACAAGGCAGCCCCCTCAAGTCACAGAACTTAGAGGGCAAAACCCCTAAGTCTCCTTCAAGGACAGACTGTTTCTCCACCCCTTGTGTCACTGGACCTAGAGAGGCAGTTCCAGTGCCCTGCCCTTCACCAAAAGGGTGCCAAGGTGTCCACTGAAGCTCTTACTTTATCTCCCCCCCCCACTAGCTGTTAAGTAGGGAGGGCACCTCCCTGCCTGTTTGAAGACACTGCCCAAAGCCAGTAGTCAGAGCACCCCCAGATACAGGTTAAAAAAAAAACCTGTAAAAGGGAGATAAATTCCTACCCAGCCCCAGAAATGACCAACAATACTCACACTTCTTTGGATGCTGGAGGGTGGACAGAAAGCAACATTCAAAAGGGCTGCAAAAGGGAGTGGGCAGGCCTTAAAAGCCCTCCAGTCCACTCTGCCCCTATGCACTAGCTTCTCTTCCATGGAGACTATCAAAGCTGCCCCCTTCCCCTCAGCACCTTGTGTTGTGTGGGCCTACAGCTGCAATGGTTTTCCATTCAGTGGTGAATGACAGGTTTTAGAATTTGTACCTACGGAACAGCCTAGAAGAAGGTTAACCTCACCTCACTGCCCCCCACCACATAATGGTCCTTAGAGAGATTAGGTTCTGCAGATGCTTTTAGGATAACAAAAAGGACATTGGACATAACATCAGAGTGAACAAAGAGTGCCCTGGGAGCACTCATGGTGTAGTGGTTTGACTATATGACAGTGGGCTCTGGAGGCCAGGGTTTGATTCCCTGCTCGGCCATGGAAACCCACTGGGTGACCTTGGGTGTGTCACACACTCTCAGCCCCAGAAAACTGCTTGATAGGTTCACCTTAGTGTTGCTGTAAGTCAGAAACAACTCGAAGGCACACAGCAACCAGTGGCGGATGGAGAGTTAACAGTGCCTAGGGCAAGGGGGCGGGGTGACCAGCAGGGGTGGGATGACCAGTTGGTGGAAGTGGGCGGGGCAAGTGGAGGTGGGTGGGGTAAGTGGCAGGCAAAAGTGAGTGGGGCGAGAGGTGGAAGTGGGTGGGGCAAATGGCAACGGGGCGTGGCAAATGGCGGGCAGAGGTGGGTGGGGCAAATGGTGGCAGGCAGGGAGATTCTTCTTTTTTGCGCCCTCCCAACATTGGCACCCGGGGCAGGTGCCCTCGCTGGGCCACCCTAGATCTGGCTTTGACTGCAACACAACAACAACAACAACAAAGTGTGTCCCGTGGGCCACATATGAACACCAAGATTTTATTTTTTTTTTAGGCCATCAGCCCCTCCAGATTGTTTTTGACTGTTCTTTTTCTGGCCAGCATATGAAGTGAATTGCCTTTCCTGACAGCTTCTAGGAGAAATAATTTGCCTCTTTAAGTACATTTTAGCCTCTTTGTATGCTTTAACATTTAAAAAAAAATTTTTACACTTCTTGAATAAATTGTATTTTAGTATTTTAATAATATTTTAACTTTTGCCACCAGGTTTTTAGTTTCATTTTGCTTTCCACTTGCCCTGAGCTGCCTTGGGGCCTCAGTCAGGAGAAAGACTGGATATCAATAAAGCAAAACAAACGAGCATTAGCGGGGTCACGATGTTAAGAGCCAGAAGTGGATGTCTGACTTCTGGTTTCATTTCTTTTGCCATTTGGACAGTCCTTGTGCCCCCCAAAGTTTCTCAGAGGCAAAAAACCTGGCCCTTAGATCCGACACAGTTGCCCATCCCTTGCACATCTTTGGTCCAGGGAAGGAGCATTGAATGTCCCTTGCTCAAGCTTGCTCCCTTCCTGCAATTCTGGAGTAAGAGCTAAGTCTGAGAACTCAGTCATCTGATCCACTTTTGCTGCTGAGTAGAAAAGCTGTCACTTCAGGCACATGGTTTTGCTGCTACACCAGCACAGAGCCCATTCAAATTCAAATTTTGCAATAAATTTGCATGTTACCAAAGGTGCCTCTTTGAGATATGGAAGGAAGAGCAAGACACCTTTTGTTTGTTCCATTGCAAGCTGCTGCTTACATCCAGAAAGGGTCTCTGTTAATTTTTCCCCCGATCATGAATTACAGTAACATCCTCTTAGGTAACATCCTGTAAACAATTATCTTGCAGTAAGAAAAACAAAGTCTGCCTCTTTCTGGCAGCTCCACCAATTAAAATTGCCTTCCGCCATTTCTAATTGTCTCTAGACAACCAAGCAACAAAGGTTTTAGTTGATTATTGTTGTGTGCCTTCAAGTCATTCCTGAATTCCTAAGCCTTTTGAAGGTTTTTTTTGTGTGTGTGTGGGCTGAGAGTGTGTGACATGCCCAAGTTTACCTTGTGGGTTTCTATGGCTAAGCAGAGAACTGAACCCTGGTCTCCAGACTGTAGTCCAATGTTCAAACCATTACACCACATTGGGTTTCATTAGTTGATTAATCTACCACTTAAGGCATGGCCCTATCATCCCTAGGACAAGAAGATCAGATGCCACCTTCCAAGACTGGAGGTGGTGTCCTATTTCTTAGTCCAAACTACAGTAAACTATTGAATCCATAACTGAATTGTGAGCCAACACGTAGGTAATCCTATCGCTTCAATGAGTTTCTTCTAGACTAACAATAAGATTGAGACTAGAGCTCCAGCCTTGGAGAGAGAGAGATCGAACTTGAAATCTCATTCTGACCCCACTAAAGGATCCACACCCCAAACTCTTCCAAAAATGGTATTCGGATATAAGAAAGGAAGTGGAGCCAGAGTAAGTGAAGCTTTGGATTTGCAGGGTCCTAAGCCCACCCAGTCCCCTTTTTCCAGTTGTACTTCTAATATGCAGGGACATCAAGACTTGGCAGCACTCAAGTCTGAAAGAATTCTCCAACATTGCTTGTGATGGGAGGCAAATACATTGATGGTGAAGGATCGAAGTACAATGTTGCTCTTCCTTGTGTTCTATCTTGTTGGCAGAAGCTCATTAGAGCTTTGGAAATGTCAGAGCACTCATGCTTCTTGTGAGCTGCAAGATATGCTGAAATGATTAAAATCTGCAGCTGTGTACAATCTGTGTGCCATGTGGGATTGCTGTTTTCTGGAAACCTCATCCTTATATGGGTCCTCTGCAGTGTAGGACATTTCAATTGCTGTGTGCACCATTGGCCCAAATGTCCAACACATCAGCATGACGTGCCAGAGATTTCCAGGGCTAAACAGCACTATACCGCCTTTTGTCCAGGCCTTTGAAACAAGAAACACACTCCAGGCTTTTGAGCATGGATTGGCCACATGCAATAAAGCTTTCTGCTCATAACCATGAATAGTAAGTCATGTTCACATCTGTGTTTACACTGACTTAGCTTTCCCACAGGCCAGGTGAAGCCCTGCCAAGGCTTAGTGCAACTGTCTTCTAATGTTTGCTCTCCTCCTGTGATCAGCTGCCTAGAGATAAGCTCCAAAAAGCCTCTGTCCATCCATGTACACACAGCAGTTCTCAAGTGATTTTTTTACCTGTGTGTTGGCTTCCAGAAATGCAAATCATAGGGTGTTATCACACCAGCTTGTTGTCTTGCAGCAATTGTGTTATTCAAGGAAATGAAAACATACCAGTATGGAAATAATCACTATCACATCATTTGCAATGCCACTCTGTTGCTGCTTTTGTGTTGCACATTCCTGCAACTGGTCTTCTGCACCACTGCACTGACCTCGCTTCCCTTCCCCTGTATGCACTACCTAGTACATGTACTATATTTTCTTTCTTTCTTTCTTTCTTTCTTTCTTTCTTTCTTTCTTTCTTTCTTTCTTTCTCTCTCTCTCTCTCCCTTCCTTCCTTCCTTCCTTCCTTCCTTCCTTCCTTCCTTCCTTCCTTCCTTCCTTCCTTCCTTCCTTCCTTTCTTCCACAATTTTGGCATGCCAGGAGACTTCTTTCCCATCATGTTGGTGTTGTGTTTTCCCATTGTGACACCAGTTTGGTATTCAAATCTTCCAGACTTCTTCTTGGCTTTCTGTTTTGCAGTAGTGATGTACCCTATGAGGAGTGACTTAGAGAGCTAGGTATGTTTAGCCTGGAGAAGAGATTAAGAGGGGACATGATAGCCATGTTTAAATATTTGAAAGGATGTCATCGATAAAGGGAATAGGCTTTTTTTCCCACTGCTCCAGGGACTAGCAATGGATTCAAACTACATAAAAGAGATTCCACCTAAGCCTCAGGAAGAACTTCCTACTGCACAGAGCTGTTTGGTAGTGGAATATGCTGCCTCAGAGTGTGGTGGGATCTCCTTCTTTGGAGGTTTTTAAAGACAGACTGGATGGCCATCTGTTGGGAGTGCTTTGAGTGTGTGTTCCTGCATGGCAGGGGTTGGACTCAATGGCTCTCTTTTGTGGTCTCTTCCAACTCTATGATTTTGTGTAATTCTACTGTGCTGGCAATTACTAGGACAGTGCAAATGGGCAATTACACCAAAAGTAAAGCAACAACAAAAATGACACTAATAAACATACTGGAGAATGGGGTAAAAGCAACATTGCTCACCTGCACTATGATGTCCTGTTTGTCCAGACATTGGAAGTGCAATGAACTCACCCTTCTTGGGGATAGGGAGGGGGAAAGGGGAGAATAACACCCCTCATACGACATGACTGCCACAGTATTATAACTGCAGTGGAATGACACCACCTCATCAATACACGAGAGTGGAAATGCAGCATTATTACAGGCATCCATGGGCATTTCCCATGAATGAAAAGAGGTGACCCAATAGTGATGGGAATGAAATTCAGCAATGAAGAGTGATGAGGTCATGTGATAAGGAGAGATCAAAAATGGAACAAAGCAATTGTGCAACAAATCAGTGTGTGATAAAGCCCTCAGTCGAATTTTGTGTTTGAACTCAGACTCAGCATTTTTACACTCCAAATGTGCTCTGTGTGCCTCAGAAGCATTGAAGACATTTCTGGAAAAAGTACGTGTGTATACCTTTGCACCAGAGCTTAGAAATGCCATTGTTTTGGATAGCCAACTCTCAGACTCCACAAGCCAGCGCTGGGAGTTATAGTTCCAAAAAGTAACTTCTCTAAGCCCTGCCTTGCATTATGTCCTTGACATTGCCATGCAGATTGCAAATCCTTTTTTTGTCTAGAATGATCTTTACAATCATCAGCCGTATGGCTGACTGAAACCCTCAGCATGGATTAGGCACAGCAGGGAAGCTCCCAAGACATTACATGAGGCAAAATAACATTTCTGCTCCCAAATCTGACTTCAAGAAGAAATTATACATTTTATACTATGAACTTATGGGATCATCGTACACAGATACGAAGGAGCGGCATTCGTTTCTTAACTGCATCCAGGTCCAAACATAGTGCTAATTTTGACTTTCAGAGCCCAAAAGCTGAAGAAATATTTCTCCCAAGAGTTTGTGTTACCCCAAAACGTAGGTGCCACAAGGGCCACTCCGCAATGCCAGATACCTCTTGCAAAAGTGGTGAATGAATTAGCTCAAAGGGGAGGCTTGCAAGAGGGGGTAACTTAATGAGACCTTTCCTACCAATGTTTATAGGTACACACAGGAAGAGAACCAGCCAATCATTCAAAAGTAAGCTAAAAATGTGTTTTTTATTGGGGGGAATTCACTCATGCATGCACACAAAATACAAACAATCCAACATTCACACAAGAGCTAACTGAAGGAGAAAGGGAGGAAAAAATATGTATAGAGAGGCTGAGGGGTTTGGGGGGATTTACAATTACCAGTCCAGAAGATTAGTGAAGAATTGAAATGTGACTTAGGCCATTTCTGCACGAGGCGAGGGAATCGCTCCGTGCCGGTACTTACCGGATCTTCTGGGCACGGAGCAACGCGGACTGTCCCTCAAGCCCTTCCACAGGGCTCCTCATCTCATCCAGGGTGAATCGGAGCAGCACGAGGTCTTGGATCCGCACTGCTCCGGCTGCCAAAATGGCGGCTTCGCATTGGTGCGAGCCTGCGAATCTGCACAATAGAACAGCTATGCAATGGTGCACTCCGAAAAATTAAAGAACGGTTTTCTACCATTCTTTAAAAAGTGCGCTGGAGGACCAGTTGGGGGCATTTCGGAGAGGACTGAGGTGCAGATCTGAGGTAAGTAGTCCGGACCTAGTCCGCTCCAAGGTGCAGACGACCTCTGTGAGAGGACACACTACACCATTTTAATTCCCTCGTGCGGAAATGGCCTTAGACTTCTGTCTAAGGGCAGACAGATCAGGATTCAGAGCGACATAGTGGGGTCCAGCATTTCATCTTACTGCATCTGACTTCTCAAAACCAAGAGTTTATATACTCTGTTTCCCTCCCTGAAGGGCAGTGAGTTGATTGTTCTCCCAACCTAGTGCACAATGGGAGTTGCACAATGCACAATGGACTGATTGATTTCAATGTCATGGTTAAGTGGTGGTTTCTGGGCCAGGCTCAGTAGGAAATGCACACAGCAGGGATCCTGGCCTCTGCATCCAGGCACCTTATTGTTTTCTGAAGTTGGCATTGATAGGATTAGCTCAGAGCCATTAAGTCAGGCTTTCTTGGCTAAATTTCAGTGAACTTTTGACCTGGCCACACTTGGGTTACCTTTTGGGCTGTTTTTCAGCAAGAGTCCCTTCTTCCACATGGCTTCTAGCCAGTGTATATAATTTATATTTTATGCCAACACATCTGCCAATTAATACATTTTGCCAATTAGACCATACCAAAATGTGGGGGTGTACGGCCTGGTAACATTTGGAAAGAACTAGCTACAAATAATGGTTACTTGTAATTCACTCTTCTCTGCAGGAAAAAAAATGTAACTCTATTTCATTACAATATTAGTACATACATAATGAAGATAAATGCCATTACTTTTGTGGTATACAGGTAACAGTTAGTTACTTTTCTAGTTCAAGAGATGTCAATTCACTCATGTTGTTCAGGATGTATCTTTGAGGGGTGTGTGTGGGAATGAAAGCACTACCTTCAAGAAGAATTCTGCATCCCTGTGAAATTTTTCCCAAATTTCTAGCACTGCAATAAATCAAAACTTCAGTCAAACCTTTAGAAGCACAGTTAAGACAACAAAAGAAAATGGGCAAAGGAACTTGGACAGATGAGTTCAAGATGTGAATGGTTTTACACATCTTATTCTCTGGAATGGTCTGAAGGGAAATTTCATCTTGAAGGGCAACATTCTGATTTGGAAAGGCAATGCTCACATTTTGGCCTCTTTGTAGCTATACCTCTACATTTTGTACACCACCTTGATATCTTTAAATAAACAGTGGTGCACTTTCTGTTTGAAGGGATGTCATGTGGAAGATGGAGTAAGCCTATTTTCTGCTACTCCAGAGACTAAGACATGGAGCAATGGCCTCAAACTTCAGGAAAAGAGATTCCACCTAAACATTAGGAAGAACTTCCTGACGGTAAGAGCAGTTTGACAGTGGCATACACTGCCTTGGTGTGGTGGAGTCTTCTTCTTTGGAGGTTTTTGAACAGAGGCTGGATGTGTTGGAAGTGTTTTGACTGTGTATTCCTGCATGGCAGGGGGTTGGACTCAACGCCCTGGTGGTCTCTTCCACTCTACATTACTATGATTCTAATATAATGACCACAGATGGAAACAAACATGGAATATCTGTAATTTATCTAGGGCTACCTAATTCATCATTGCTTTTAGGCCAATTTAACCTGAAGACAGAAGATGGTAATGTAACTGTGTGTTCTTTTGTCAGCATTGTTGCTTTTCTCTAGAGAGTTAAAAAAAGGCATGATAACTGTTTGTGGAATGTATATACTCCTATCCAGCCTAATTAAATAGGCTTGTGAGGATTTCACTGCTTCAAAACCCCCAAAGACCTATTTGACCAGTAGGAATAGTGGGAGAAACACACACGTATTTCTATACAAGTTTGTCATGTCACTTTCTTCCCTCTATCAGTTGTCTTTGTCTGCAGACAAAACTTCAGAAGGTCAATGCAGTGTTGTTTATGGTAGGCCCACAAGGGTCCATAGATCAATTTTATGATCGAAAAAAAAAAAAATCTAAGGATGAATAAGAGCAGGAATCAGCCAATTGTAAAAATAGCAATACTCATACATTTGTCTCTTCCTATCATAGACATGCCGAAACATACACCATTTAATTTTGCTTGATACATTAGCTGAATCCTTTAATTATCCTGTGCAGTGAATTCATTATCTCCGATTTTTTTAAAAAACATTCCTCCAGCTTCATTTTTAGCTGACTTATTTTGACTATTATTTTTGGCACTGATTCAGAGTCCTTGTAAAATCTTTTCCTCCACTTTCTGCAACATTTCCTTTCCTTGAGGAAATCCATTTCCTGGAGTTACCCTTTGCATTGTTTCCTGTTTTAGTTTTTTAAATTTACTATGAAATCATATACACACACATACTGCTGCTGCTGGCAGATGTTGGGGTGGGAATGGGAAATGAGAACATTTCATACATCACAGGATTTAGCTCTTGCTCATGCTTATGAATGACTCAAAGAGCATGAATATTATTGTTCTAGACCCAGAGCAATTCCAGATGGGGCAAATGTTTTGGGAGACTGTGGTGTTTGTTGCTATAGTTCTTAGTTTTTTTAAATATCCAGATGCTATGATGATGGCAGCCAGAATAATCTACGTGTAGAAGTGGAAGAGTGGCAAAATTCCAACAATAGAAGATTGATTGTCTAAACTGATGGACTTAAAAGGGATGGATAAATTAATCATTTTGCTGACAGAAAAAACATTAATGACATTTGTAAAAGATTGGGATCCATTAATACATTATGTGAAAGACAAAAAGAATAACTTATCAACTACAGTTGGGTCACCACATTTACTAGGGTTAGGGGTACAGGTCTCCTGCAAAAGTAGGAACACCACAAACATCAAAATGTGTTTGTGTGTCTGTGGAAAGGGTGCTAAGGCATGGTGGGCAGAACAGGCACTCAGGGCAGGGTCCAAACCAGGTCTGGGAAAGGGGCATGGGTTGTCATGGTTGCTTTATACTTCCTCTGTCTTGCCCATCCCCTTCCTTGGGTGTGGGGGGCATTGGGAAAGGGTTTGTAATGCTGAGAAATTGAGCTGTGAGCCATCTTTAGCTGGCCAAGCAATGGCTGGTTGAGGGGGAGGAGGACCAAAGCTGGGTTTTTAAAGGCCTGTGTTGCCTGATTGGAGCCATTAAGAGGGAAGGTTCCACCAGAAAAGAAATGCTTGAGGTGGGTGAGCAGAAGTAGGAGAAACTTGCAAATAATCAAATCCATGCAAGTTAAATCCACAAGCATGGATTGCTAATTGGACCGGTTTTGAATACCAACATATCAAACTAGCATTGGAGGTTATGATTTAGAGGATATTTGACTAACAGAGTTGATTTAATATTATGAACAGCTTATTTCCATTGCTGCAAACTGAGTTCAAATTGCAAAAACAGTTTGCAGTGGGGGTGGGTAGGAAGAAGAGAAGAGGGGTAGAATCTTGCCCTTGTCAGTAGACTCAAGCAAAAGCAAACTGCTGCATTTGTTACTGGGCTGTACACTCCCACTTCATAATATGGTTTATCATTTAATTAGCATAGGATATAAATGACATCTTGCTGTGGTTGCAATACCATGCTGGTGAGAGAGGACTGGCTGAACACATGTGATGCAAAAGTAGGTCTGATGGGGGGACCTCAGGGCATGGCCAGGTCATAGTCAGAGAAGCTCCAGTGATAATGGGCTTGTAAATGTCCCTCAACAACTTGACCTTTAGAAACAATAGTGCCTGAAACTGCCTCCACAGAACAACTGTCTTCGACCTTCTTCCTTTGTCCACTGAAATTCCCTGTTTGTCCCCTCATCTATCCTACCATTAGCGACCTATTATGATTCCCATCAGTCCTTTGTCACCTAATGCTAAGTCCATTAGCTCACTTCATACCTCATTTTCTACTCTGCCAGAAAGCCATTAACTTCTTTTTCCTCAGGGTGTAAAAAAGAATAATTAAACCCTGGCTCAGAGTGAAATAGCTGGTAGTACACTGGATATAGGCCATCACTCTACTCTCTGATTTCCGTTTTTGTACTAACCTCGGACTCTAGTCTGGGCCACATTGCTTTGTCTCGTCTCTCCAGATAGGTAACTATCACCCACCTCACCCTAACTCTCACTATCCAATTTTTCCTCCCTTTTCCTTCAATTAGCCTTGTACGATTGCAAGACTGGATGGATCTTGTGTGCATGTGATTGTTAATTCCCCCAATAAAACAAATGTTCTTTTAATCTCCAGCTGGTGTTCCTGCATGAGTACTGGTATACATAGGTATAAAAGATCCTGCTAAGTTGCCCCCCTCTCATGAGCCTCCTCTTTGAGTTAATATTCCCCACCATTTCATTGGGACATGGCATTGTGGGTGGACCTCTGAGTCACCCATATTTTGGGGTAACACATTCTCTCCTAGCTTATCTGTTCTTCCTCATTAATAACTTTTGCCATCTTGACCACACTCAGATGTTGCTTGGCTACATGTATCCTAGTTTTCATTTGTGAAATGCTGGAGGGTATGTGCTATTACTTGGATGGGGGACCACCAGAGAACAGTGATGAACCCACAGTAGAGCTAGGACAGAATCTTGCCTGAAAACCTGCAAAGCCATTGCTCCTAGATAGACTTGTCTATAATATGCAGGATACAATAAGGATATGACACATAGCCCTATCACACTGTACTGTTAGAATGCTTTAACTACCATGGCTTCATCCTCTGGAATCCTGGAGTTTGTAACTTTGAGAGACCTAAGAGCTCTCTGGTTGAGAATGCTAAATGGCCCCCAAACCTGCAAATCCCAGGATTCCATGAAATGTTGCCGAGGCTGTTAAAGTGGAATAATAGCATTATAGCAGTGTGATAAGTGTCAGCTAGCTTCCTACATTTTTTTTTTCCTTAAGAGGAAGACTGGGAATGATAAAGAGGAGGCATAGCCTTGAATCTGGATTGCTTTCTTCAGTCACTGTAACAAGCAGGCAGACTAATAAGAGCTTTGGCAAACAGTCTATGGAGGAAACAGATTAGCTCTCTTCTCCTCCCCCATTTCTGGCACAACCTGTCCCAATTTGGTGTCCTCAATACATTTTGGACTATACTGTCATCATCCCCATCCAGTAGGAGATGATAAAAGTGATAGGCCAGTGCTACTGGAGGGGGCTAGGTTGCAGAAAACTGCTTCAGAAGGTGACCAAAGCCGTATTTGAACACCTTGCACCATTATCTTTGAAGCCCTGGTATACTTCTGATTTTTGTACAGGCACTGCAAACCTTTTGTAAATTACAGAATATCAGATGGCATGGAGCTTATTCAGTATTTTTTTAAAGGCAAAGGAAAGGATAAAGAGGGTTATTCTTAGAAAGCACCATACATGGGTTGCCTTTTGATTTCTATTGTACTCCATTGCTGGAACATTTTTTTTTTGTTTGTCTTATACACCACAGCTGCAGAAGTGGAGTGGGGGGATGAACGCTTTGGGATTTTCTATTCTTCTTGACAATGCCTACAGCTCCTTCCTGGTCAGTATGCGTCCGCACCTGAATCATCTACTACAACACGGGTAATGGCTATAACAGATATTTCCTGTTTCCAGTGTTTTCCCATTGTTCTTCCTCTCTCTGCCTTGAACTGTGCTTACTGTCATCAACCAAAAGCATTGAAGTTATCAGCACTAATTGCACAATACCTCTTTTCTTTGCCAGTGCTTGTGTATGTATGTGAGAAAGATGAAATAATCAAATTTTCAAAGGCACCTTGGTGTTAAAATCTAGGCATTCAAGCTGGAAATATTGCTTTTTAAAATCCCTTTATAGAGAAGAATTGGAAAAAAAAAATGAATGTGTGAGAAAGGAAAACTGGTAGATTTGACCAATCAGCCAGAGGGCTTTTAGGACTTAACTCTTAAAACACAGGCTTTCGGTCCTTGTGCATTCAGCTGTATATACGGTGCTGAATTAACATTGATTGCCACATCTCTCTTCTACCTGGTTTCTCATCTTCAACAGATAAGATACATGGCATGCATCACACAGCTATCTTCGTGGTAGGAATAGCTGCAGCTTTGGAATACCATCAGTGTAGTGCAATGAGAATTTAGTTTGGTTACTACTTCTTCTTCTTCTTCACAACGTGGAACATAGAACATAGAATACACTGCCTCGGAATGTGGTGGAGTCTCCTTTGGAGGTTTTTAAACAAAGGCTGTTTAAACAAGCCCTCTGTTGGGAATGCTTTGATTGTGTATTCCTGAATGGCAAGGGGTTGGACTGCATAGCCCTTAAGATTTTTTCCAACTGGATGATTCAATAATAAACAATCCCCTCATTTCATCTTAATCTGTGAATAGTCCCTTAATTAAGATTTGTTTTGATTTCCAAATAGGAAAATATCTTCTTTCTCTCTTTATTCTCCCCCCCCTCTTTTTTCTCTCTTTTCTTCTTTCTCTCTGTTTGAATGACAAGCTGTGAACAACTGTGGTTGGTGTTTAATGAATTACTCTTTTTATCATCAGAGGTAGTCCATGGGTTTGGGGTTTGGCCCAGTGCCTGGGACAAACCTGAGCTAGTATTTCTGGTAGCATTTCACCCCAAAAGGTAGATTTGAGATCATTTTGGATAAAATGTGTTAAACCTGCCTGCCTCCGTTTGCACTAATTGAAAGAAAAATCAGATTCAGAAATATCTTATGCAGAAGATAACATGAACAAACCCAATACAACAGCAACTTACCTAACTTGAAAAGCAACAGGAGAACAAAGGCAACAGTTTGGAGTGTAATTGTAGTAACAAGGATTACACAACAACCCTGTGAGATAGATTACCACTACTTATTTCATCCCACTCAGCCAGGACTGCAATGTACCCAGAGCTTACAAGATGTCCTTGGGCTTTAAGGCAACGAGGAAAGAAACTTCCATCCTTTGTTGTTACAATCCCAGGCCAAAATCAATGGGCAATATTAAGTTGTAATAACTATGTTGTTCCAGGCTGGAAGATTTACTGCCTGGTAGCTTTATTTACAAGAGTAGGAAAACAGGAAAGAACATACAGAGAAGCATTCAGGAATATATACAGCAGGCCAAAACAAGACAGCTAGCTACTAGACTTGCTGCAAGTACATGCCAAAAGCACAGACCTTACAAAAGAAAATGGAGAACAAAGAAGCTCAACCTGCTTTCCTAGCAAAGTCCAACAGTAGTCCAGGTGGGTGAAATTAAGAAATCTGGAGGGGCAAAGATCTGAAAATTGTAACGGCTTGGCACATACATGCTGGTTCCCACCAGAACACAGATGAAGTCATCCTTTCTCTAATGAGCAAGTCTTTGATCAACCTTGAAAAACTCCAAACAAAAGATAGCACAGGTGCTTTGAGAACATGGCATGGGCTCAGGCTGTTAGAAAATGGAGTCCATGAGAAGACAAAGAAGGGGGACCTAATTTCTCTGCTCATTGATTATTACCAACTACACTGTCACAAAGAAATTACTCTGCTTTGTAGCATCTGAATTGATCCAGCTCCTATTGACTAATAATTTTAGAACTTCCCCCACGTAGATCAACAGAGCTATTTGCAATTTGTATAACCTCAGGATCCATTCAGAGCTTCATCTGATAGCAGAGCAGCCACAGTCTCCTGAGTAAATATTTGTACAGAAGGCTGTTCTTCTTCCCCTCCCCACCCCACACAGCCTTGGACTACTAATAGCTCAGCTGTTACTATCAAAGCCTAAAGGCTGTATAGCTCTAGGCTGTCCATATTTATCCGGAGTGTATCTACAATGCTCAGAGCAATCTGATATACCACACCTTGCAAATATTCACCTCTCCCCACCTTGACTTTTCCATGCTATTTAATGTTGCAAGCTGAAATTGGAATGAATTTCATTGGCATTGTTACTATTGGTTACTATATTGTACCTAAGATACTCAACACTGTGAAGGCGAAAAGTATCTTTCTTAAAAAAAAAGTGCCACAAAAGATGGACAAATAACTGCAAATTGGTACTTGCTTGTTGCATAAGTACAGAAGTATTAATCTGAGATAATATAGCACCAGAACTGAGCAAACTTAAACTACAGATGTGACCTCTGGAGGCAGTGGGTTTCATCAGAGCTTATTTAGGTGTGGCACAACTAAGGGGTTGAATACATACTCAACCAAGAAGTGCCAGTGCCACAATAAAACTGTTTTGCTCTTTCACAATGTTGACTATCTTGTGTACATTAAGTGGTTGTTAAACCCATTCCAGTTCCAGGTTGCAACACAACAAAAAGACAAGAGGTTTGTGAGAGTGTTTGCACAAGGTACTCTGTTTTAATGGCCATGACTCCATTCTGCACAATCTTAGGATTTGTAGTTTCATGAATTATTTAGCCTTCTCTGCTAGAGAGCTCTAGGACAGTGATTCTCACCTTTTAGTCACTCAGCTTTTTTAGCTCTCAGAATCCATGACTATTGGTCATGCTGAGGTTTCTAGGGCCATTTTTGCACAGGGCGAGGGAATCGCCCCGTGACGCTACTCACCGGACTTTTGGGCTCCCCAGTCCGGTCCACGCTGCTCCGGAGCAGTGTTTGGCCGCCGCTCCGCACTGCTCCAGGGACGAAAATGGCAGCTTCTGGTTGGTCAAGGCTCTCAACCAACCGCTGAAGCTCGCCAGCCTAAAGCCCGCCCCCGGCAGATCGCAGGCTCGCACCAATGCGAGCCTGCAAATCTGCATAAGGGAACAGGCTCACAGTGGCGTGCTACGTGCTTTTGAAAGACCTGTTTTTAGCGATCTTTCAAAAGCACGCTGAACGACCACTTGGGGTCATTCCGGAGCTGGCTGGGGTGCGGATCTACGTTAAGTAGGTCCGACCCAGTCTGCTCCCAGGCTCAGACGTCCTCCCTGGAGGACGCTCTGCATGATTTTAAAAACCCCGTGTGGAAATGGCCTATAAGTTGAAGTTGAACATTTAGAGACCCGGAAGTTGAGAACCATTGCTCTAGACCACACCCATGAAAAGCAGGAATCTTCAAACTGGGAAGAGTAAATACTTCAACAAACTACAAATCTTATGATTCTGGAAGATAGAGACATAACAATTAAAGTGGTATCAAATTACTGTACTTGTATAGTGTAGAGAACCAGCATGGTGTAGTGGTTTGAGCTTTGGACTATAACCCTGGAGGTCAGGCTTCAATTTCCCACTTGGCCATGGAAATCTACCAGGTGACCCTGGGCGCTTCACACCCTCTCAACCCTTGAAAGACTTGTGATAGGTTTGCCTTAGGGTTGGCATCATGTAGAAATGACTTGAAGGAACACAACAATAATACAGTGTGGATGCATTCCCAAAATAAACTTCAACTGAATTCAGTAGGTCTTAATTCCCTGCAAACATACCTGTGATGTCTACCACAAGCAACCTCTTTTTCACTTTCAAGGTGGACAGAAAGAGGAAGGCCTTGAGGAAGTTCTGTCTCTCTCTCTTTGCCCACAGTGGCACAAAATTAGCTTCCCATTGTTTAGAAGTTCAAGAAGTTATTCTCATGATCAGGTAGCTGAAAAGACAGGCAGTCGCTCTGGGCAACCTTAAAGTATTTATTATCTCCTCATTATTCTGCTTTATAGCTGGTCTGTCCCAAAGGCACACAGGCGGGATAACAGCATTTTTTATTGAAAAACAAAGAGAAAGAGTCCTGTCCCTTAAGGCTCATAATCTAACAATTTAGTAACTGGATAGTGTTTTTAATTAGCTTATTATCCATCAGGCACAAGACATTTATGTTTAGAAATCTTTAAAACAGACACATTGCATTAGCAGCTTTATGTCTGCATCGTGGCCTTGTGATTTGCCATTTCAGTTAACATTTCCAAAGGACCCTGCTATGTTTCTAAAAGCTTCACAACAGCCTCTAACTTGGTAAAGAGAAAACACACCCTAAAGCTGTTCTGATTAACTCTGAACTCCAGGATGCTAAAAGCTGTGTGCATGTGTGTTTTCTCTCTCCCTGCACTTTGTCTCTCATAATACTAGAACCCCGGGTCATCCACTGAAACTGAATGGTGGGAGATTCAAGACAGATAAAAGAACACACTTCTCCACACAGCATATAATTAAACTAAGGAATTTGCTAGTGCATGATGTAGCAATGATTGCCAACTGAAGGGCTATAAAGGGGATTGCGTACATTCATGGAGGTCAGGCTATGACTCATCGTGACCATAGAGGCCCTTATCACACTATGCCAATCCCATATTGTCATGTCGTGATCCTGGCAATTCCTTGGCCAGAATGGGATCTGGACCTGAACGCTCTCAACTGCGTTGGTCAGCTGCCGGCGGATGGGTAGTGTCAGGGATAGTCTGCTCCCTTCCACAGTACAGCCTGCCATTTCCTGGGCTGTACTGTGAAAGGAAGTGCTTGATAGTTCTTCCACCCTTCTCGCACGCCCACAGCCAACAGGATTGTTGCTGGAAAGGGGGCCATTACCGGATTTTTTCTGGTAATGGTATGTGTCACAATTGTGATGGCTGGGGATGTGACAGCAGTGCAACTGCAATGATGTTGTATGATGGCACATGTTGCAGACTGGCAGCAATGCATCTCCATGCTGGGATGGTGCCATCGTGTGATAAGAGCCATAGATGCATATGTGTATACGTACCTTCTAGTCACCTGTCAGCATATGGTGACCCCATGAAATTTATGGGGCTTTCTTAGACAAGGAATACTATGAGGTTATTTTGTCTGTGCCTCCCTCTGAAATATAGTCTACAACACCCGGTAGTCACTGGTGGTCTCCCATCCAAGTACTAACTAGGGATGAAATTGCAGTGGCGTATCTAGGCTCAAGAACGCCTAGGCAAAGCATAGAAGTTGCACCCCTAGCTGCTGCTGCTGCCACCAGTGCCTCCACACCAGGCTGGGAAGGACCCCAGTGGGGGTGGGGGGGCAGCGATGGACCAAGCCTGGGTGGGAAGGTGAGGGATTTTTTTAGCACGCCTCTGGCATTGGCACCCAGGGCATACACCCCAGTTGCTCCACCTTCGATATACCTCTGTGAAATTGGTTAGCTTCCAAGATAGGATGGGATCTAGTGCCTTTAGGGTATTTGCTCTCCAGCATTTCACAGATAAAAACCAGGACACGTGGGGCCGAGCAATACCAGTGTGCGGTCATGTTGAAAAAGGTTATTAATGAGGAAGAACATCCAAGCTAGGAGAGGCTTCAGACATTTGCTTTTGTCTGAACCTACTAGGAAGGGCAAGATTCTACCACCTCCTCTATTGACATCTCCCTCCACTGAGTTTGTTGAATGCAAACTGCTTGTGCATTTTGAACTCAGTTTGGCAGCAATTGAAGTAAGCTGAGGACAAAGAGAGAATGTGGGAGAAAGAAAGGGAAACCGGGACATTTTAAAAGCAACTGAAAATGTGGGATGACAGAGGACTAATCAGTGCTGTCTCTGCCAAATCAGAACAATTGGTGGGTATGTATAAATCTCTCATAGAATCTGGAACATGTGGATATTACTTGGGATTTTTTTTTTAACTTATGTGAAAATCTGAAATACTGCCCCCCCCCCCCAAAACCCAATCATGTGCTGTAATTTTATGGAATTTTCCAAGGAAGAATAGGGCATCTGATTTTTTCCTTTGCTACACATACCTACTCTCTACTCTCTTTGCCACCCTTGGTGCTGTTCTTCTGTCCGTTGTGGTAGCATCAATGGCTGTGAGTACTGCTAAAAGTGATGGAGAGCCATAGAGACTGGAGAGAGGAGCAGGAAGTGAATGTCCACAGGATGTTTCATGAGCTTTTGCAAAAAAAAAAAAAGGTGTGTGTTTGTGTTTGTGTGTAAAAAACTGTTTTTTTGTGTGTAGAGAAAACTGTGTGATGTTTTGCAAGGATTTTCTCAAATAATAATAATAATTAAAAATCTCACAGTAGTTGACCATTTTCTAGATGGTATTGCTTGATATATTGAAGCACCTTTTCTCATTGAGGACAAGCTAAATTGTGACTAGTCTCTACATCCCTAGTACAGATAGATTTTTTTTAAAAAAAAACTTAACAAAATTCAACAGAACAAAATAAAATTTACATACTGTCAGCGTTTCCTTAACAAAACATATGTTAAATTTATTGTTATAGTGACCCTAAGCTGAAACTATCACAGGGTTTTCTTGGCAAGATTTGCCTTTGCCTTCCTCTGAGGTTGAGAAAGTGTGACTTGCCCAAGGTCACCCAGTGGGTTTCTAATCAAGAGGGTTGGAATAAATTGTTGTAAACGATAAATTGTTTATTATGCTATGTACTGATACTCTTTGGCATATATGTGAAAGAATATTGTCACAATGAGTCCCTCTGTTTCAAAATTTCCCGTGAACCAATGCTTAAGAATCTCATACAAGAAGTTGCTTTCTCTTGGAAACATCCCATGAAACTCCTTATGTGGGCCAGATGCTGTTTCCTTTATGAGACTCAACACCCATTGGGAAGAATAAAAGAATTAAATTATTGTGTGCGTTCAAGCCAAACACACCTATAAAGACACTTTAGATAATAGGTGTTGCATTTCTTGATTGCCTGCTTTTATAGTTCAATAAAATAGAATGAAAAATACATAGATGAATGGTTCCACAGAAGATATTGTAGGAGTCTATCATAAAAAAAAAAATTGCACCCAGGACTGAACATCTGTACATATAAAGTTCTTTTAACTTTTAACTTTCTTTGATCTTGGGAAGAAGGAAGAGGGGAAACAGAATTTTTCCTGTAATCTGAAAATGTTTCTTAAAAAAAATGAAAGACAAGTGGAAAACAAAGAGTAATTATACCCCCCCCTTTGAAATTTGATAAATCTTGTCCAATCACCATGAAAATTAACATTTTCAACTTGTGGTGAGTTTCCAAAAGTTAGTCCATTAATTTTCTATGCAGAGACAATGCTCAAAGTACAGACGAAGTATGGCCACATGAGATGACTTTTTTTTTTTTGGTTTTGCTTTATTGCTAATGCTAATGCTCACCAATTATGGGTTTTAAATTGGATATATGCATGGCATGTCGCAATAAGCAAGTTTCTGGCATGGCTCATGACTTTGCCGTAGTCATTTATAAAATATGCGAAAGGTTGTTTATGAAAACACCCTTTTTATTGAGCATTATTAAAACCCTGTGTGTTTGATTTGCTTTTAGCTGGAGACATCCTTGCCCCCTTCCTCCTCCCCATGGAATCTCATGAAAGCAGGAATAAATTCTAGCTTTTCGGATGGCCTCAGCAGCTGGGTAAATTAAGCTGGGACAATATAAGTGGAGCAGATTGTATTGTATTTCAAAGCCATCGTACTCACTAAAACCATTTATCCAGATAATGAAAAGGGAACCATTAAAGGGCAAAATGGGAGGGGTGTCATGAAATTTGTTCCTCCACTAGGGGTAGGGTCTCAGGACCCTCACAAAAGTGGAAAAATTGCAAATACCGAAATGTGTGCGGGGGGGGGGGCAAGGCGTAGTGGAAAGAACAGACCCTCAAAGGTCCAAACCAGAAAGGAGAAGGAAAGGAGGTGGCCCGGCAGGGTGGAATCTATACTTCTCTGTCTTGCCCGTCTATTTCCTTGGGTGTAGATGGCCATTAGGAGAGGCTTCCTGGTGCTGAGAAATTGGGTCATGAGCCATTGTTAGCTGACCAAGCAGCTGCTGGTGGAGGAGGAGGATCAGAGGCAGATTTTGAAGGGCTGTGCAGCCAGAGCAAAGCCACTGAGAAGAAAGATTCCTCTGGCAAAGAAGCGCTTGAGGTGGGGAAGGGCAGAAGTTGAAGAAACTGTCAGATAATCAAATCCATGAAAATCAAACCCACAAATATGGAGGGCTGACTGTATTTTTTATGGTAAATATCTAACCCAAAGGAGGGGAGAGTCCACCCTATGGGCTACATGCAGACCCTGCATGGCTGCTTTGAGGCTCCATGTGCCTCCAGCTCCTCCCTCCCAAAATTTTTCACACTAAAAATTCTCCCAATATATCCTAGGGATTGGGGGGAACAATTTTGCCATGCTTTCATCCCTTCAGGCTGTTTTAAGCCCAGGAGAGGCATTCATTTGGAAATACAGTCGGCCCTCCACATTTGCAGGTTTCACTTTTGCAGATTTGATTATTTACAGATTTTTGGCTGTCACCTCTGCTGCCTCCCTATCCCGTTTTTAATAGCGACTGCAAGCCTTGTGAGACTGAGAAACTGCGAACGAGGCTTGTAATTCCCTCTTTAAAATGGTGTGGGGTAGCAGTAAGCCCCTCCAGCCACCTACTTTTGCCTTGTGAAGGAACCTTGATGCCTCAAAGGAAACCACAATGGATTGAATAATTGTGATCATATTTTTTTGTGTGTTAAATATGGTTTGAGGGGGGCTTGAGTTATTCAAGTTTTTTTTATCTTCATGGGGTCCTTGCACCTAACCCTAGCAAATGTGGAGGGATGACTGTAAACCAGCTCCTGAATAAAGACTCCTCTTGGGCCTAAACCAGTTGGAGAGAGGAATATGTGATACTGTCTTCTCATCCCTCTCATCGCCACTGTATCACATTGCTAGGTCCCACCTGCTGTGACATCTCAAGTATTCTTCCCTCTAGTGTCAGGTTTGGCCCCCAAATCTTGGATGTTACTACCCCATACAACCCCATCCTGTGGGATAGCAAGAAATGTCATTTTTATATAAGAACTAGACTCTTAATGACTGTAAAGGTATGCAGAAGCAAGACACTGGCTATAAGTGTGGGCTAGGTCAGGATGACTTCAGTATGGCCCGGTCACAAATTCAAGAGGATTAGACAGGAAAGCCTGGTGTTAATGGACTGCTAATAATCCTTTCAATAATACAGGCAACCAAGATAATAGTAAACGAAACTGCCCAGGTACAGCAGGCAAACACCTCTGCTATGTGCATTTCCTACAGAGACCTTCTCCATTCACATTACCAAACAAGACATTAAGAGGCCGCCAGGACTCATAGAATCATAGAATCATAGAATCATAGAAATGTAGAGTTGGGAGAGACCACACGGGCCATCCAGTCCAACCCCCTACCATGCAGGAATACCCTCAAAGCAATCCCGTCAGATGGCCATCCAGACTCTACTTAAAAACCTCCAAGGAAGGAGACTCCACTACACTCCGAGGCAGCATATTCCACTGCCGAACAGCCCTGACTGTCAGGAAGTTCTTCCTGAGGTTCAGGTGGAATCTCCTCTCCTGCAGCTTGAATCCATTGCTCCTTGTCCTGGTCTCTGGAGCGGCAGAAAACAAGCCCTCTCCCTCCTCTACATGGCATCCCTTCAAATATTTAAACATAGCTATCATGTCCCCTCTTGACCTTCTCTTCTGCAGACTAAACATACCCAGCTCTCTAAGTCTATCCTCATAGGGCTTGGCTTCCAGGCCCTTCACCATTTTGGTCGCCCTCCTCTGGACCTGCTCCAGCTTGACCATGTCCTTCTTGAATTGGGGTGCCCAGAACTGGACACAGTATTCAAGATGAGGTCTAACCAAAGCAGAGTAGAGTGGTACCAGTACCTCCCTCGATCCAGACACCATACTCCTATTGATGCAGCTGAGAATTGGATTGGTTTCTTGGCTGCCGCATCACACTGCTGACTCATGTTCGGCTTGTGGTCTATTAAGACTCCTAGATCCCTTTCACACGTAGTGCTATCCAGCCACGTGTCCCCCATCTTATATTTCTGCATTCCATTTTTTCTACCTAAGTGTAGGACCTTACACTTCTCTCTGTTGAATTTCATTTTGTTAGCCTTGGCCCAGCTCTCCAATCTATCCAGGTCATTTTGAATTTTGATCCTGTCTTCTGGAGTATTAGCAACGCCTCCCAATTTGGTGTCATCTGCAAATTTGATGAGCATGCCCTCTGTTCCTTCATCCAAGTCGTTGAGGAAAATATTGAACAGCACTGGGCCCAGGACAGAACCCTATGGCACCCTGCTAGTCACTTCTCTCCAGGATGAAAAGCAGCCATTGGTGAGCACCCTTTGGGAACGGTCAGTCAACCAGTTACAGATCCACCTGACAGTAGCTCTGACCAGCCCATATTTTACTAGCTTCTCTACAAGAATGTCATGGGGAACTTTGACAAAGGCCTTACTGAAATCGAGATATGCTACATCCACAGCATTCCCTTCATCTATCAAGCTAGTAACTCTATCATAAAAAGAGATAAGATTAGTCTGGCATGACTTATTTTTGAGGAATCCATGTTGACTTCTCATGATTACCGCATTGCTTTCTAAGTGATTAGAAACTGATTGCTTAATGATCTGCTCCAGGATCTTTCCGGGTACTGACGTCAGGCTGACTGGGTGATAATTGTTTGGGTCCTCTTTTTTTTCCTTCTTGAAGATGGGGACAACATTTACCGTCTTCCAGTCTGCTGGAACTTCTTCTGTCCTCCAAGATTTCTCAAAGATTATAGCAAGCGGTTCTGAAATGACTTCTGCCATTCTTTTAATATCCTAGGATGCAATTCATCTGGTCCTGGAGACTTGAATTCATCCAGTGTGGCCAGGTATTCTTGTACCACCTCTCTACCTATTATGTGCCTCGTTTCCCCTGCTTCCTCCCCTGCTCCCCAACCGCCAGGTTGAGTGCTTGTATCCTTCTGGGAAAAAACTGAGGCAAAGAAGGTGTTAAGTAGTTCTGCCTTTTCTCTTCCCCCTGTTAGTAATTCGCTATCTTCTCTGCGCAGCGACCCTATCCCCTCTTTCTTTTTCCTTTTGCTGCGAACATATTTAAAAAAGCCCTTTTTATTGTGTTTAATGTCTCTGGCCAGCCTAAGTTCGTTCTGTGCTTTAGCCTTTCTGACCTTCTCCCTACATCTCCTGGCTACTTGCTTAAATTCTTCTTTGGTGGTTTCCCCCGTCTTCCATTTCCTGTACACGTTTCTCTTAACGCTTAGCTCGGGTGAGAGTTCTTTAGTCAACCATTCTGGTTTCTTCAGATGCCTTCCATTTTTCCTCCTTATTGGCACAGTTTTAGACTGTGCCTTCAGTATCTCCCTTTTAAGGAACTCCCATGCCTCCTGAACTCCTTTCTCTTTCACTATTCTTGACCACGGAATTTCAGCCAGCAGCTTCCTAAGTTTACAGAAGTCCGCTTTTTTAAAATCTAAGATGAGTGTCTGGCTACACTTATCTTCTCCTTCCCACTGAATGCCAAATTCCAATAGGGCATGGTCACTCCCCCCTAAAGATCCAACCACTTCTACCTCATTAACAAGATCATCCCTATTGGTCAGGATCAGATCTAGACTATTTGATCCCCTTGTGGCCTCTTCCACCTTCTGGACCATGAAATTGTCTGCAAGACAAGCAAGAAACTTGCTGGACCTTGCTGTCTTGGCAGAGTTTGACTGCCAACATATATCCGGGTAATTGAAATCTCCTATTATTACTGTATCTCTCCTTTTTGAATGCGCGGTCATTTGGTTGAGGAAGGCGTCATCAAGGTCCTCAGTCTGGGTTGGAGGTCTGTAGTAAACCCCCACCAGAATATCCCTATTGTTTCTCGCTCCCTTAATTCTTACCCAGATGCTCTCGACCTGGCTTTCTGGGTTTAAGTCATGGATCTCTTCACAGGTGGAAACATCCTTGACATACAAGGCTACTCCTCCTCCTTTCTTGTTTGGTCTATTTCTACAAAATAGGCTATACCCCTCTATTCCTACATTCCGATCCTGAGACTCATCCCGCCAGGTCTCAGTGATGCCTATCAAATCGTATTTATTTTGTTGTACTAGGAGTTCAAGTTCATCTTGCTTGTTTCCCATACTCTGTGCGTTAGTGTAGAGACACTTAAATCTCCGGGCCCTTCCTGCAAGTCCTGTACTATAGTTTCTACTCCTCTGACCATTGGACGCTTATACTACTTGGTCAATATCATTTGGGCCTTTTCCCCCTGCACTCACCGGGTCTTTGCCCTGAATAATATTGTCTCCCTCCCCAGCAGAACTTAGTTTAAAGACCTCTTAATCCTCCGTGCAAGACTGTTTGCAAAAACATTCCTGCCAAGTTTTGTGAGGTGCAGCCCATCCCTTGTCAGAAGCCCACGTTCATGGAAATTCAGGCCGTGTTCCAAAAACCCAAACGGTTGCCAGTGGCATCATGTGCGGAGCCAGCTGTTGACCTCTGTTATTGCCCTTTCCCTTTGTGCGCCATATCCTTGAACAGGGAGGAGAGATGAAATGACCACCTGCGCACCAAGGTCCTTAAGCTTTGTCCCCATAAGCTCGTAGTCCTTTGCGATGTGGTAAAAGCTGCGTCTCACGGTGTCATTGATTCTGACATGAACCACAAGGAGGGGCTTATGGTCAGTGGGCTTGACCAGCCTGTTTGGCCTCTCCGTTATGTGGTTGATCTTGGCCCCAGGAAGACAGCAGACTTCTCGATTGAACTTGTCGGGTTTGCAAATTGCCGGTTCGGTTCCTCTGAGCAAGGAGTCCCCAACAACCAGAACTCGCCTCCCCTGAGGTTGTCCGGGGCTCCTCGACGAGCAGGTTCTTCTAGGACTGCCTGGGCACTCTGTTGAGACTGGGAGTGTTGATCTAGTTCCTGTTGCCGAAGTTGGATTCCTTCTTGTTGACATTCTGTTCCCTCCTCCTGGTGCTCCTCATCGTTCATAAGGCCAAGAACTTTGAAGCGATTGTGTAGGTTGAGAGTCTCTGTTCCCTTCCTGGTCCTCCTACTCCTCCGTGTGACATTCCTCCAAGCGTCCGTTTCTTGGCCCAGTGTGCTGACTTCCTGATCTGGCAGCTCCCCCGCGCATTCGGTCTTCAGGAAGGTCTTCTCTGCCCTATCCAAAAACTCCTCACCTTCCCTAATAAGACGAAGATTAGAAACTTGTGCCTCCAGCTGGCGAACCTTCTCCTCCAAGAAGGTCACCAGCTTGCACTTGGTGCAGGTGTACCCGACAACATCTTGTGGCAAGAAAAGGAACATCCCACAAGTGCTACAGGTGACTGCGGCAGCTCCTTCACCTTTCATCCTTGATACTACAGAGAGTAGTACAGGGAGTAGGTCTAGAAAGAATAACAGGGCTTTCTTTCTAAAATTCAACTGAATCAAGTATGTCTCCTCTGCTGATCGCCAAGGGATGAATTGGAAGGGTTGAAGAAGAGAGCTTCAACTGTGCGCACCTTTGCGCATGCCGTTGGGAGCTCCTAATAAGACTCCTCCCCCCTAGCTGGCTCCTCCCCCTCGTTAGACCGTGTGCTCAGGGAGAGCACACAGCCAGCACAAGGAGACCTAACCCCTTAGGAGACCTAACAAGGAGACTCCCGCTGATGTTTTGTCACTCAAAGTAAGACAGTCAGTCCCCTTTTGTTTACTCTGGCAGAAAACATACCACTTCAGGGTGGGAAAAAGTGTATAAAAACCCTGAGTTCCATCCCAGGTAATTTGCTAGCACTTTGGATGTCATGCTGCACTCCAGATTCCCAGTCCTCTGTGCTATCCTCAAACTCTTGTTTGAGACACCCCTCTTCATTCCGCTGCTCCAGGACCTGTAAATATCACCCTCTACACCCAAAATCTCTCTCTATCCAACCTTTCTCACTTCTTCCTTTACTAGCCTTGTATGGTTTGTGACACTGCTTGATTTCTTGTGTATGTGTCTGTTAATTTCCAATAAAAACACCCTTTAATTGGAGTCCTACAGTTAGTACTGATATACACAGGTGAAAAGATCCTGCAGTTTGCCCTCTGCATTCACAGGCCTCTTATGTGCTGTAATTTATCCAGTTTCTAAGGAGACACTGGTACTGCTGAAGGACCTCAAAGTCCCCCACCTTTTGGGGTAACAAGGGCTGTGCCTGGACCCTATACCCACTAGATATTGTTGGAATACAATTGCCAGTATCCCTAGCCAGCATAATCCATGGTGTAGAATGTCAGGAATTGCAGTTCAACAACATCTGGAGAGCTTCTCACTTCCTGCTGTTGATTTAAGGTTTTTATCCGGCACTTGAGCTTCCAAGTGGGCTTGGAAACAACCTGGAAGCTAATTGAGGGGTTATGTGTTCTGAAAGAATAGGTCCTGGCTCACACTCTTGCTGCTGCAAGACTTTTACACCACACTTCAACAGCATGATGCTGCTTTTTAGCTCTTCCTAAACCGGCTATGCAGCTTTTTGTTATAAAAATGGCCTCTTAGAACTTGAAATATGAATCAGGCCTTGCCCCAGATTTCTCTTTTCCTTGAAACTGTTGGAATGATACAACATGCAGTCTCTCCCAAAGAAACAGGGGCAACCTAAGAATTCATTTGTCTTTGGATTGTTTAAGCAGTTTGCAGCAACTGCAAGGCTCATTTTTGGGCACAGAGTTAGTTAACTATCCAAGTAGCAGCAAAAGAGCCTTGGGAGCTGTTACCCTGTGAACTGGGGGTCCCGGGAGGGACACCAAAATGTGCTCAACTAAAGGTGGGGAAAATTAGCTAAGAGCACTGCTTAATGTTACGAGAGGCAGGGTAACATAGCGAGATCTTGAACCCTATGTCTACGGGGTCGGGTCGAGTCAAGGAGCACGCAAAAGTTGAAATAATAAATGATGTTTTATTAAACACAAGCAAAACAGCGTATGTGACACATTCACACAAGATAACTACAGAAATAAAGGTTTGAGTGGTATAGAGGGATTTTTAGAGGA
The DNA here is from genome assembly GCA_030412105.1 of Cyclura pinguis. Taxonomy (NCBI): domain Eukaryota; kingdom Metazoa; phylum Chordata; class Lepidosauria; order Squamata; family Iguanidae; genus Cyclura; species Cyclura pinguis. The sequence continues at coordinate 122,927,000 of CM059604.1, read as the reverse complement.
GTTGCTGGTTTGGGTGATACTTCACCTGTCCTGAAGCCTGGAAAAATAGAGAGCGAGGCTGGGGTGCGATATAGGTCAGCACGTGGAGCTGAGGGGAGGCTCGCCAAGCAAAGCGGCAGCAAGGTGGGATGAAACTCAGGAGTGATCCGAGGAAGGTCTCGGAATTAAGGGTTTTTATAAAAAGAATGTGACTGTAGGCTATGCCGTACTTGGGGGAAAACAATAGGTTTGGAGTTGGAGACAAAGCCTTCAAAAGGTCAGAATCAGAATGATTGAGTTATCGCAGAGGTTCTCAGTAGAGTAGCCAGTATGCAAACGCGGAATACTTGAGTGTTGTATAGCTCGATCATCAAGCTGCCAGCGCGAGGCAGAGGATCTTTTGTAGGTTGCGTGCATACCTGATTAGAGTACTTGCCTGGAGGTCTCCTAAAGCGGCGAGTCAGCTATTTTCTGGCCTGCCTGTATTGTCTAGGAATATTACAGCGATAATCGGCCAAGCCTGTATGTGTGCTTGTCCGGGGGGCCCTCGCAAGCACGTGGAAGGGAATAGATAAGTGAAGCCGAATTATGATATCAAAAGGATATCTTTTAATATCCCCAAAGCTCGGACTAACCAGGGCAGTAACAGCACACCACAACAACTCCCGGACTCCTAGTCCACTATTCAAAATGCTGCAATGCATTGGCTCTCTTCTGCATAACCATTAAAGAGAGAGGAGCCCTGTCCCTTATTTTACCTGGCACTCCTAATTGCATCACATGCTAGGAATGAATAGGACTGTGGGATGAGAGATGGAAATAGCTGAGCCCTCTTTTTCCTTCTCTGTTTCCACCACCCTCTTTTCTAGCTCTCACTTTGTCACTCTCCGTCTTTCTCTCTCTTTTTCATTTCTCCCTCTTTTCTTTCCCACTAGCTGATTGGGAACTAAATTGATCATCTGTAGAATGAGTTTTAGATTAGGTGAATGATGTGATGGAATTGAGGGGGTGTGGCTATCCTGAGTGCTAGAGCAGCCTAGCAACAGGTTGCCAGGTAACCAGAATAGCTACTCAGGAGAGAAACCCAGCCCATTAGTGTGAGGGAGGGGCTGGAGGCTTGAGAGGGGAGCATATAAAAAGGCATTTTGTGTCATTTTGTGTCCTTCAGTGTCATTTTGAGTCCTTCAGTGAGAAAGAGCTGGAATAAAGTTCCTCAGTGAGCCAGAGAGGTGGTGTGAGTGGAGCGGGTTTAATTCTCAGGGAAAACCTAGAGAGAGGCAAAAGAGTAATTAAATCATTATAGAATCTGGTCAGAAAGTATGACCTAGATTTGGAGGTTGGGTCTTTGGTGAAAATGTACCCAAAGAGCTGTTTATGATATCTGTGCTTATATGAGCGTTTCAAGAAGTAAGGAGACTGTTTAAAAGAACTTTGAAGAACTGTATTAGTTTTGATCTGCATATAAACTGCAATACTTTGTTCTATATGCTATTTTAATAAATAAACAGTTTATTTTTATAAATATTGACTCAACCAAATGGTACACAGTATGTAAAACCAAACAGAAAACACACTACCATAAAACTATAAGGGAGGTTCTAAATCATCATGGAAACACCTCATTCTTTATTCAGAAGTGGTGTTTAAAGAGGAAGGCAAAGCTGTGTGTGAAGTGACAGAGCACTTTATCAAGCTGGGAAGCTGCCATACCAGTCTGAGTGAAGCAGGTCCTTTACAAACTGCCCTCTGAAAACAAGCAGAAAGGCCTAGGTTGGACAATGATAATCTCAAGGGACAATGTGTGGACTGTCTCTTGCTGAAAATGTAAAAGCAGACCTTACCCAAGTATCAGTTAGGGATGTCCTACCTTTACTTGGACTGGCTACTTTAAGTCTCATTTTATAAGAAGACAGGATATAAACCAAATCAATCAATCCATGCCTTACAAGGCTTCTGCCCAGCTCTATCATTCTGTGACATCTTGTAAACATCCAAGCTAAGTCACAGAGGACTGAGCATATATATACATGAATACTGGAATCTAACCATGCTCCATTGCAGTGTGATGGAAGGGAAGGGGTTAATTAGGTGATGGGGTGGATACTGTTTTTAGCATTTATTTATTTTAAAAAAACCTCAATTCATGGTTTTAGAATGGGGCAAGATACATGCCGATTAATAATCCGAGACCCAAAAGTTTTTTTCCCCACTCCAACTCTTCAGGCTTAGTTTCTGACTATCCGTTATGCTCATTAAAATCTTCCTGAGAAAGCTCCTGTAGGCACAGTAAATGAAAGATCATAAATAAGAGGATGGCTGCAGTTATATTTCTTTAGACAAAGATGGCTGCAGTAGCTTGGATGGATGCCAGCCCATCGCCACCCTGCGCCTCCCCTCGTTTGGATGGTTAATGCCGAGGCCCAGCACCGTCTCTGCATGAAGCTGCTTTTGTTCGTGGAGGAGAATCAAACCCTCTTCTTTTCATTACATAATAGTTATTCATGCAACATATTAACCCATTATTATTTAAATAAGGCCCCCCCCAAGTTCTCTTGGCAGATCTGGATCTGCGGATGCAGTTTTGCTTTAGGACTAGGGATGCATCTCTCTTGCTTGATCTATATATAAACCAGAGATGTCAGCAGAACATATGTGTAATGCTCTTGCAAATGCCATAATTACAACCCATTTGTCAACAGATGACAACTTTAATAACCAGCGCACACCCATCATCTGAAGTGTCTACATATTTCTTAAATAAATGTTGATTGAAAAATTTACTGTTGCGGCAATATGGCTTAGAATGGCTTGAGATCTCTCGTCCCCCCACTCCCACCCCCACCCCTCCACCCAGCACCATTACCTCCTTCTTTTGGCTTGTTAGAAGCTGTGAGATTCTCTGTAAAATGAAAACATATGGCCTCGAGAAAACGTCCAGGCATCCAATGCAGTCCAAGTCTCCAGAAGTAAATGGTTGATTTAGGTCAGCTTAAGCTAGGTCAAATGAAGTTCATTAGATGTGGGAAAATTACTTCATACCTGACGTTATAAAGCTCTTTTGATTTCCTGTTGGCACTGGTGCAAAGGGATGGAGGGACAGGCTGCTGACTGCATTTCAGTGGAAGCCCTTGACCAGGACATGGGTCATACAGGGTAACAGAAATAGCATGAAATCACCTCCCATTATACACTTAAATGTATTTTGCAGATCAGAGTCTTGTTCCCTCATGGGGAGTTCCTGAAAAACTATACTTACTATGATGTGCCCTACCATGCCAAATTTGTGTGATGCTGCTCAGCTGCGTTTCCTGCAATTCTCAAATGTCATCAAAACTAACACTACCACCAAGTTTCTAGTTCTCATGAGTGAGAATAAAGTTTTGGAAAGAACAAAGGTAGGATTAGGGATTGCTTATTATTTACTGGGTTATCCAGTGTGAAAATGATCATGGGATTTCTATGTCATGCAGGGCTTTCCTTTTTTTTCAGATATCACCTGGTCATTATTTGCTCACTCTCTGGCCCTTTCCACAGCATCCTCCCATCCCACCATGGGGACAGGAGAAGGATGGGACTGCAATGATGCTTCTGCATGATGTTGTGGTCCTGCTTCTCTCCTGTCCCCAGGTGGTGCAATTGTAGGTTATATCATTTACAGGTTTTCCCCATGAATAACCTGCGATTGTGCCACTATCCTGCGCTTACCTGTCTTGTGGAAGGGCACGAAGCACAATGGTGGTGCTTCTTGCCCCAGCACAGCCTGGAAAAGTACCCGGCTATTGTAGAAGGAAGTGGCATGTCCATCATGCTCCCTTCTGCAGGCCATCATGCTCCCTTCTCAGCAGAGCTGCTGCCGGGATGGCCACTGAATGCTGCTGCAAGAAGGTAAGCTGCAGAAAGGGCCTCTGTGTTGGTAAGCGTACAGATTCATGCTGTTACCTTACTGACAGTGAGTATAGTTTCATGATAGGAATATCAAACTAGTGAGTCCTGAGTCTGAATCCCTCCTGAGCCAAGAAACTGCCTGCACATACTCAGCCCTATTAGTCTCTCTCCATTTAACTTATATCACAAGATTCATGAGCATAAAACCGGGGAGGGCAGGTAATTCTGCATGGCATCCTGAATTTCTTGGAGAAAACGATACTGGCTGAGATCCTACACTGGGCTTACATAGTGACATGGATGTAGTTACACAGTGATTGTGCTACAGCATCCTTCTACTGAGTACTGACATAGTGCAGCTGACTGTGTTCTGCCAGTGAGCCCGCTGGTTGTCCCATTGGGCAACGGGGAATGCATAGTGACTACAATTCCTGTGAAGATAGTGTTACCACTGGACACACTATCAGATAATGATGCCCCATCCAAGAATGCGCAACTGCATGGCTGGAACCCTGTTGGCTAGTCCTAACTAGAGAAGACTCATGGATGAGTTGTTGGATGGTGAGTCAACCTGTAGGTATATCCAATTGATTCAGTGACCCTCCTCCAACTGGGACTTAGCCTAGGATTTACGTCTATGTGAAATGTTGCATTTGTGGAACTCTGCTTAGACAACCATCAACTGAATAAATTTTTTGCACAATGGCCAAAAAAATTGTAACTGTATGTGTAAAGAAACGTATGTATATGTATATGTATAATACCAGTAGGATTCCAGCCAATTTGATAAAAGACACTATTCTTTGTGCCTAGGATGTGAGATAATGGTTAACCCAATCATCTAGCATTCCTTTCAAAAAAGAAATCACCCATCGTTCCGTACAAAATTCTTAGCAGTCTCATTTAATATAACTGCAGCATTTCTCAAAAGCTGCCCTTCACAGTGGATCCTGCAGCTTCGCTAACACTGGCTCGGCGCCTGCTTGGAAAAAACTGTTTCTGCTTGCTGTGAACATTCAGGGAGCTGTTTTAAAAATGCTCAATCTTGCTTTGCAGCTGCAGTCCCCATTCCAAGATTTCGTGCATGCGTGGATGCTCAGCGTTTGATAACTGCAACAAGAAGTGATACCTTGCTTTGTGAATCCGTCACTCACTAGCGCAAAGCTTGAAAAACTTACTTTTTGGATTCCACTTCTCATAATTGCTCAGCTGGCTTGCTTAATAGCTACAGCTGCAAAATTTTGTTACTTTTTGCATTTTTAGTCCAACAAAGTAGCTTTTTCTAAGGTTTGCAACAACAATTCAGATAGAGGTTTCATATGGCTTTAGTTCAGGGATGGGAAGAAATTATACTGACATCTCCTAGTAGATTTCTGAGTGTCTGGGAGTAGAATGGCAAGAATTTCCAACATCTAGTTGCTTAGCATTAATACCAAATGACTCCTCCCAACTCTAAATTGTACTGAATTTGAGAAATCTGAGAGGGAGATAATAAAGAATTGCTATTTGTGTGGAGAGAACCAGAGTGGTGTTGTGGTTTGACTGCTGGAGTAGAATTCTGAGAGGCCAAGATTCGAATCCTGGCCTCCCATAGAAACCTACTGGGTGACCTTAGGCAAGTCACAATCTCCCATCCTGAGAAAAGGCAATGGCACCCCCCTCAACAAATCTTGGCAAGAAAACACCATGATTGGTTCACTTTAGGGAATCCATAAGTCTGAAACAATGTGAAAGCACACAGCAACAACGAATCTGTTGGAAGGACTGTGAATTCCATCATCAGTTTTGATACTTAGGCGAAATTTCTGGTTTCAGATTTTTATTTTTAATTCTAAGTTTCTCTCTTTCGAATTAGACTTTGGTTGCTGTCTCTAAAGGAATCTCGTAAACAAAGTGGGCCAAGATCTTTCATGGGGAGATGAAGCGTAGAAATCTGCTAAAGTGGAACTCTTTCTCCCTTTTCACCTGCTGAGGAGAACTCACTTGTTTCCTGCGGCACTCCACAGTCATTTAATGACTAGTGGGGAGTGGAAGGTGCCAAAGAAGCATAAGCCTATGTCCCTGTAGCTGGATGCACAAGAACAAGGCCCTTTTCTGGGACCTCCCAGAGGGAATCCTCTGGAAATCCCAGAGTATGATGTCATCACTGTGCATCCAGCCACAGGAACATAGCCAGTCACTTCTCCACCACACCTCATACCACTCCAGTATATGTTCCCCCATGCTACCCTCAGATATGTCTCTAGCAGGGTACCAGCCGAAGTAAATCCTAAAAGCCTAAAATGAACCCACCCCTCCTTTGCACTTATTCTAATAATTAAATTACTTCACTCTCTCACTCATCTGGTATGTGGGTTTGAGAGAATTTATTTAGCTGAAAGAGTGACCAATGGACATATGACAATACAATAAAAAACCCAAAGAACAAACATCTCCAACATCTTTGTGATAAATCTCAGCTAAAGTCATTTAGGACAGCTTTGTATTACTGACTTGGTAAACAGTAGCAGTTCATCACACCCGATTCTCCATTCATGAAGCCAGGCAAGCATTACAGTGATCATGGGAAAACTAATCAATACGCCCAATTTGTGCAGAGTTTGATATGCTTAGTGAGAAACCAGAACAGCTACCTGATTTGGCTTTCACTGTCACGATGCACACACATTCAATCTGGGTACATTTTCTCATGGGCAATTTCAAAAAGTTAATGAAAGTCAGTGAAAATGTGAGATCCCTTCTACCCAATGGTCTTGGGGTTGAGGAACATTTCTGTAGTGAATCAAAAAGAAAATCCACATGAGTGGCGATCAGCCTTGAGGGCTGTTCTCTACAGAGCCTAGAGAATTTACTTTTTTGGATTACATCTCCCAGAATCTAGGAGATACTGAGTGTTGTAGTCCAAAGAAGCAATTTTTCCAAACACTGAGTTTCCCAAATTTCAAATTATCCCTCTCCCACAACAGTATAACTTACATTCCCCACCATCATTGAGTCAGGTGGGAATTAGCATTGTTCCTCAGGTACCCAATGAAATACTTTACCTTTGATTTCAGCAGGGCTGATACCCAGTGTGTATGTAATTTGTCCGAAAGCGAAGGCCTTCCAGCCGTTCCCAGGTGTAGCACTGTGTGGATGCCGAGTAATGGAGACTAGAAATGCACATGAAGGGAACCTATTGTGCTTGTGAAGAATCTTTCATTATATTTTACGGACAATGTGTGCTTAAATGAGGATGTGCGGAGCCCATGTGGTGACACCCATTCTTAGTAACGAGGCCATTTTATCAAGGACGGGGAACAAAGCGAGAACGATGGCAGAATGAGCTCTTTCGGAGCAATTATTAAATGCCTAGCCTTGGAAACTCTCTCTCTCTCTCTCTCTCTCTCTCTCTTTCTCTGTGTGCGTGTTAAAGGAGAGGGCCTATTGTGTCATTGTGTATAGCCTTTTCATTCCTCCATAGCACAGACAATATTTCGAGCACCTTTAAGAAAGCTAATGCATGACACGCAGCTGTGCCCATTCAAGAAAGGAGAAGGAAGAGGGTGGGGGAAAAGGTTTGTGAAGTGTTGTGAGTGCCATTGTTTGTGTGGCAATCTTTATTTAGACCGAGAGACAAGAGAAGGTTGTAACCCTTCAGTCAGGGAAGAGAAAGGAGCCTAGCAATTTGCAAACACAGGTAGGTTGCCGTCATTCTGAGGAAGAGCTGCCTTGAGGCATAGTTAGTCCCACTGTTAGGCAGAAACAGGCAGCTGCCTCAGGCTGCAGGTTTAGGGTGTCATGAAAGTGGTACAAATTTGTTGTTGTTATTTGCTGTCAAGTTAGCTTCAGTCTGTGGAGATCCTATTAATGAAATAAGAGGGCCGATGTTTTGAATGTTGGACTAGGACACCTGGAGAACAAGATTTGAATCTCTGCTCAATTAGAGAAACCCTCTGGGGCCATTTCCACACCACACTGTTACAGTGCTATTATTCCACTCTCAGCATCCTGCAGAATTCTGGGGTTTGTAGTTTAGTGAGGCCAAAGAGCTCTCTAGCTGAGCATTCTAAACCTCCCTAAACTGCAAATACCAGGATACCACAGGATGTTGAAAGTGGAATGATAGCACTATAACAGTGTAGTGGGGAAATGGCCTAAATAGTCAGTCATTTACATTCCTAGCGCAGGTGTCCTGAAACAGTGTTACCATAAAGAACTGCACTCTCTGAAGGCTTCTGGGTGTGCAATTGTGTTTTGCAGGATGATATATTTTTCTGTGATGTGGAGCTCTGGTGGCTGGACTGGCGATCACGGAGTTTAGTAGGTTGCATTTTGCCCTTTGGTCCTCTACCCATTGCTGGCCTACAACTTGACCTGCGATGTAAGGAACTTTAGCACTGGGTAACTCTGGCTCCTTTGCCCTATCACACATGGACTCCTCAGTCAATTTCTTTCTTGCGTGCTGACTCAAGCTGCCTCCCTCCCACCCAACAACTAAATGGATGGTTGTTTCTCTCAAAACAAAATGAAGACAGAAGAGCAACGAAGTGTGGGTCATAAGCAGGATTCTCATGCTGAGAAAGATAGGAAAGAAGGTGAATGCTGTCTTAGCCTGCATTAATAGAAGCATAGTTTCTAAGTTGAGAGAAGTAATATTCTGCATTGGTCAGGCCTCATCTGGAGTACTGCATTCAGTTCTGGGTACCTCATTTTAAGAAGGACATAGACAAGTTGGAGAAGGTTCAGAGAAGGGTAACAAGAATGATAAGAGGGGTGGAGAACAAAACTTATGAGGAAAGGTTGAAGGAGTTGGGCTTGGTGAAGAGAAGACTGAGGGGGTAACATGATTGCACTCTTTAAATACCTCAAGGGCTGTCACAGAGAGGAGGGGGAAGGCCTGTTTTCTGCTGCCCCAGAGGGTAGGATTAGGTCTAATGGTCTGAAGTTGGAAGAGGGTAGATTTTAATGGAACATTAGGAGCAGCTTCTTTTTAGTGAGAGCTGCAATGGAACCAATTGCCCAGAGAAGTGATAGCGTCTCCTTCTCTGGACATCTTCAAAAAGAGACTGGACAGCCACTTGGATATCCTGCACTGAGCAGGAGGTTGACCTGATGGCCCTTTTCAACTCTGTGATTCTATGATTCAATGATTCTACAAAGCCCTTCAACTGATTGCATTGCAGGGTGGAATGCTCCCAGTTCAGGATGCTGGGTGAAGGTGAAGAATCTCAGGGTGAAGGTGAAGAATCTCAGGGTGAAGGTGAAGAATCTCAGGGTGAGATGATGCCTTGAAAAGTGTGTGTGTGTGTGCACGCGCGCATGTGTGTGTCTTTTCTTCCCTTTTCAGACTTAGGCCATTTCCGCCCTATACTGTTATAGTGCTATTATTCTGCTTTCAGTATCCTAGGGAATCCTGGGGTTTGCAGTTTAGGGAGGAGCCTTTAGAATTCTCAGCCAGAGAGCTCTTTGGCCTCAGTAAACTACAAACCCCAGAAATCCACAGGATGTTGAAAGAGGAATAATAGCACTGTAACAGTGTAGTGAAGAAATGGCCTTGGTGTTCTTTATTTCAGTAGCATACCCTGTGCAATTGTGTTTGTTGCTTAATGTGCATTACAAATATTTTGTTTTTGTTATGATTTTAACTAGAAGTAGTGCTCTAGAGGTTACATATTTCCTCCATCATAAGTGAAGTCAAGACACCTTCACAGATTGTGTCCTCATTCCAGCACTGCCCTTTGGGTTTCATCCTGCTGTTACTGATGTTGGCTGAAGCTGTGCTAAAACCAAACCCCTCCCAGCCTAGGGACATCAAACTGAATCTCCACTAATCCAGCTTAGTTGTTGAGGCATCCGTTTGCTCTGGCTTAGCCTAATTTTCTGCCAGCATTGCGATTGAGGTCCTTATCACACTGCACTTTTATAGTGCTATTATTCCACTTTAGCTGCCATGGAATCCTGGGATTTGCAGTTTAGGGAGGGACATTTAGAATTCTTAGCCAGAGAGGTTTTGAGGCTCACTAAACTACAATCCCCAGATGTTACCATGGCTGTTGAAGTGGAATATAGCCCTATAGACTGTGGGAAGTGCCTAAGTCTCTTGGATGGAGGAGATTTGAATCTAGCAAAACTCAGCTCAACACTCACCTCACTTCTCTGCCTGCTTTTGGCTCTTCTGCTGGCTGATCTTAGCCAGCAGAACAGTTCTGCCAGCAAGTTGCACTGTGCTCGCATCTCTGAGATCAGCCAGCAGGCAAAAAAAAAAAAAAAAAAAGACTGTGTTGGCACTAATCCTAAACTCCTAGGGATGGCGTATCTTTTAGTTAAAGTTCCAAATGAGAAGGGGAAAATACTCCCTCTGTATGGTTTCCTCCCCTTTTCAGTCACCTGAAGTAGCTGAATAGGATTGACATCATCTTTATTTCATAAAGACAATGGCTTTCTCTTTCCCCTCAGATTGTTTTAGGCAGGTGATAAAGGTGACATGTAAATCAAATATTTATTTTCCATGACCTGTTCTTTTTCTGTCTTCACTCTCTTTTCTTTTCAGTGAGACTTTAACTTTGCATCCGTGCTGAAATTAGCCAACAGATAGATCACACAATGCTACCAAAAGGATCGGGAAAGAGAAGACAGTTGTTTGATTATCAAAATATAAATATTTTCTGAAATTCGTATTGTTTAACCTGCCTGGATCCACTAAAGAGACAGCTGAAATACTAATAAATTATGTCATCTTTTCTGAGTCCCAAGAACACATTGACAAGGTAAAATAGCCATTTACCTCAAGGTAATACTAAACCTCTGCAAACAGATCAGTGATTGTGAAGAGCTATTAGAAAGAGAGCTTTCTGCTAAATACACACCAGTGATGTATTTAAGTCTTTTACTCCAAGTCTCAAGTCAAGGCTCAAGGCTCTGCCTTCAAGTCTCAAGTCAAGTCTCAAGTCCTTGAAGATAAAGTCTCAAGTCTGGAAGCCAAATTTATACCCCAACTAAAATTCCAGAATTATTGGTTAGAAGGAAATAAATTCAGTTTTAACAATTTAAGCAAAGTAGGCTCTCCACATTTGCAATTTTGCCATTTGCAACTTTGAAAGTGGGGAATAGTATCTTATCTATTACTGAAGATTCAAAAGATTTAGAAGAAAGGATTCTTCTTCCTCAAGCCCATTCCCCTCTGAGAAATGCACCCTGCACTCTGGGGGGCGAGTCTTGTCTTTTGCTCTTAGGAAACATTTTAGGGGGCTCTTCTGATATGCAGCAGGGACAGGCTGCTGAGCAGACCTCAAGGCTGCCTCAAGCCCATTGCTTAACTTGCTTGCTGTTCCCCTCTGAGAAACACACCCACACTTTGAGCTTGAAGGAGATTGTCATGTGATTAGTAGGCAAAAAGAGATGAAGGCATTGTTCAAAGTCATATGGTTTCTGGATGAATGTGTTATGCTACTGAACCAAGGGCATCAAGTCAGTCGCTAAAAATATACAAGTCTCAAGTCGAGTGAAGTCAGTGCATCATTTATGGCTGAGTTGAGTCACTGAAGCAACTTGAGTCCGAGTCTATCGACTTGAGTCTACATCACTGATACACACATCAGGCTAACTAGAAGGATATATACATGGACATAGGATACCGTGTGAAGGGGTGGCCCAGTGCATTTTGGTGCCTGGGGCAAAAAACAAAGTGGCATCCCCTCCTATTCCATGTGCCAAAACAACTAGACAGCAGATGAATTTTGTTCAGTGCTGGCCATGGGACAATTCCTTCATTGCACCTGAAGATGGTAGGAAGTCCTTTGGGGTTGCTCAGAAGATACAGACTTGGCTGGATGACACTTAAGTCTTTTCTGTTGGGAGTTGCAACCTTTGCATGCTTAATTAACTGGCTAGTTAGTTTGCATGTTTATTGTAGGCATAGAGGGAACTGCCTATAGTAAACTTCCTGTTGTCTGGTCAACACCCACTTCCCCTTACATGTTCTCTTCCTCTTCCCTCTTTTTGTTCTTTGGCTTCCCTGCAAGCATGTGGTCTCCGGTCCTCTGGCAAGCATGCTTCTCTGTAAGCGTGCGACTGCTTAATTTCTTCTTACTTTCTGCAAGAATTGAACCCGTGTAGACTATGCACAAGATTTTGTGAGTAAACTTTCCATATTTTTAACCAAACTGTTTGTGTTTATTTTGAGCTAGATTAAGTGTGTCTAGGGTGGAGATGACGAAGTGGGGCTGATAATTTGTTCAACTTCTGCCTGTGCATTACAGAATACTCTGCTGATTGGGAGACTTATTACTAAAAATCTCTCAGTTCCCCAACATTTCCTCCAACATCTTGCTGCCACTTCCCAGTATCTGCCACTGGAAACAACCCCCTCATTCTGGCCATGTTGGCCACACATCTTTTGATAATAGGTGGAGACAAAGGAGCCTTGTTGGATGAGACCAAAGACCCATACAGTGTGGGATGCCACATCTCACAGCCTGTGGGTTGGATTGCACTGGGGTGTCTCCTTCAAACTGCTCAAGAAGGTATTTTGATATCCCTATCTACACCCCAGGGCCTATTACCTTACACATTTATAACACTATGATTCCATTTTAACTGTCCTGGCTCCGTCCCATGAATTCTTGGCTTCTCTGCCAGCATACTCTTGTGCCTCATGAAGCTATCACCCTTTCTTTAGGAGGTCGTCATCTCGCATTGAGGATGGGAGAAGAATGGGGCCTGGATGACGCTTATGGATGATGTCATCCAAATCCCATCGTTCTCCCATCTCAAGGTGGCGTGATTGCACCGCAAATCATTGATGGCAATTGCGCTGCCCTCCTGCTGCCCTCCCATACTTACCTTAGATGTGGAGGTCCTGGAAGCACAATGGTGGCACTTCCTGCCCCAGTGTAGTCTGGGACAGTACCTGGCTGCACTGTGGAAACAAGAGGCAGGACCATCACACTTCCTCCATTCACAGAGGCAGCCGGTTCAGAGGGGAGTGCTCCCTGCCAGGAGAGGCTTTACCAAGATCCTTGTGGGACACAGTTGGGATCTGGCAAACTGTGGAAAGGGCCTATAAATCCCAGGATTTCACAGGATGGAGCCATGGCATTTAAAGCAGAATGATAATGCTATAAATATATAGCATAAAAGAGATGTTACCACATGTATGTAAACTGTTGTTGTTGTTCTAAAGCCATGGGTATGCTGTAAGAACTTTTTTATTTGATCTGGGAAACAGCAGTGAAATGCTGCAGTTGTATCTGCTATTTAAAGTGTGGAACTCTTTGGAAAAAAGAAAACAAAACACAAGCTATTTCACACACACACTCTTTTAAAAGGATAGGTATATTAACAAAAATTCAATAATCGCTGCTATTACTTTAGGACTTCAGAGATATAAAAAAGAGTACTTGTAAAGATCCTTTTGGGGAAGGGACCACAACCTTACACACAACTGATAAAAAAATAGATTAAAAATTAAACATTTATGACTCTAGGAACTGCTGAGAAGACTTGCTCCAAAGGACATGCATAACAATAAAAGCCAGACTCTCAGAATGGGAATATGCCTGTTGTATTTTCTTAATTACTGTGCATGCTAGCTTTTTTTAAGCCTCTGATAGGCTAATAGGATAGTTGTCAAATGTATTATTCCTTTGGGGCATTTTCTGTATAAATTCTGCAAGGAATATTCCCATCTTGATGTACTCAAATGCAATTTACACTGCCATTAATGGGAGTTATATGCTTCACCTAAAAGAAGAGCATGGTCTAATAATTATAACTAATCATAAACAACCCCCAAACTCTCATGTCATCACAATGATAACATTAGAGAGATCAGCAATCCTAGCAAAGTAATTAGTACTTTTGCTACTTAGGCAGAGCTCATGTGTATTATTAGAAGTCCACAATTTTGGACCAACTACTATCGGAATACCATCCAACATGTCACAGGTGCACACTGCAACTGTGTTGCCAGGTAACATCAGAATGTGGTCAAGATGGCAAAAAGCTAGGAAAGGCAGCAGTTTGCTTTTGCGTGATCTTCCTGGGAAAGGCAAGACCTCAGCCCCTCTTGTCCCTTCCTCCCTGCTGAATTAATCCAAACTACTTTTTCACTTTGAACTCAATTTGCAGCAAGAGGACACAGAGGCGTACGGATGGGGGGGGGGCAATGAGGGCAGTCCTCCCTGGGTGACAATTTTTTGGGGGTGCCCCACATGACACAGCCACACTCTGCGTGACGCGGCCACGCCCTGAGTGACACAGCCATGCCCTGTGCAACACAGTCATTCCTCCTTGCAACACGGTCACGCCCCCTCGCAACGCAACCACATCCCTGTGCAACGCGGCCACATCTCTCATGACGTGGCCATGCCCCCCATGTGATGCGGCCATGCCCCTGCCCGTCCGCCCCCCTTGTCCCACCCCCCCACCTGCACTCCAAGCTACGTGGCTGAGAGGACATAGGAAGAAGGTGAGGGAAGGAGAGAGAAATTTGGACCTTTTAAAAGACTCTGGAAAAGCAGAATGAGAGAAGATTAACTGGAACTGTTGCTACCAGGTAGGACTGTTGGAAGGCGTGGAAGATCAGCCTCCCATGGAGTTGTTATGGCCCTGCACACCTCCCAGGATCAATATTGTTTAATTGGCAAAATTATTTAATTGGTACTACATGAATTGGCATTGATTTAAAATGGAAACCTGAGGTGACTGGAGGGTCAAGCTGGAAAGAGGCAAATTACTGACTGAAAATGTGAGAAAGCAAGGCAGGTCTTCCCGACCTTTCCACAATACAGAGCTATAACAACAGCCATTACCCTTTTGTCACTTAAACACTAAGACCATTAACTCTGTCTGGACTTCATTGTTCATGTTGCAACTCCCATTGTCCTCTTGGCTGGGAGACCAATTAACATCCATACCTATAGGGTAGATTTTGGGTATAAAAACCCTAAAAACCCTTGATTTTGAGTGGCTTAGTGAAGTATCTCACCTTGCTGAACACCATGCTGTCCATTTGATTCTCAAACAAGAACTGTCTTTAGGTGTCTGCCTAAGCCACATTGCAGCTTTCTTTGCTTCTCTTCAGACCAGTAATTATCATTTGAACTCTAAAAGTCCTCTATCCACACTTTCCTCCGTTTACCTTCAGTTAGTCCTTGTGTGAATGCGTGAGTGTTTGGATCTTTTGTGTCCAGATGTGATTTTCTCAATAAAGCACATTTTTAGTTTACATTTTGAACTCTCTGGCTGGTTCTTTCCTGCATGATCCCATACACTTTGGTGGAAAGATCTCACTAATCCCCTCTTGCAGACCTCCTAATTTTGAGCTAATTAATTCCTAATTGTCACGTAGAGGTACTGCCATTGTGGGTGAACCTCTGAGTCACCCATGTTTTGGGGTAACAGAGTACATAACTGTAGTCTAATTGGGAGGTTAAGAAAGTCATGAACTGCCAGAGTTGTACTTAGACAATATCTGGAGGGCCAGAGTTTGCCCAGTCCTAGTCTAACCGTAGCCTTGCTGGCTGGTATTTCAAGTTAGGTATACCAAGGCTGAAGGAGGCTTTTCTATGGTTTTTGGTATGCTCATGAGATTGGAGGACAGAAAGGGCAGAAGAGAGGAAGAGAATTAACAAAGTAAATAAACCCACTCCTCATTAGAGTCTGAGGCCTGGGGAAGGGAAGGATGGGTCTGAGACTTGAAGCCTGTGACACAAGGCTAATCTGGGTGTGATGAGAGCTTGGACAAGTTACTTCTTTCAACCACAACTCCTAGAATCCCCCAGCTACTATGGTCACTGACCTAGTTGACTGGGGAGGGGGGCGTTCTGGGATCTGTAGTCCAAAGCATATATAAGACACTAAACCTGCACGTAATTCCTTATGGGTAGCTCGGTATGCCTAATGCATGTGTCACAGGTAGGGACAGAAAATTATTTCAGTGGCTTTGAGATTATCATCAGAATTACCAGTTCTAAGGTAAAGTATATGCTGCCTGAGAAATCTGTATGTTTGTGAATCCAGCGGCGTGTTTTGTACACATGAAATCATGTGTATGTCTTAAAACATGTGAATAGCTGAACATCTATACATACAAATATGCAATAGAAGAAACAGTGTGTGCCTAAGGAGAAAGTGTGGAAATAATTGTGTAGATTGTGTGCGGAACATGTGTATACAATTCCATGTAAAAGAAAAAAAAGTCCCACAATCTGATAACAACAACAAAATGAGATTAGAGTGCAAATGGAATTCAAAGGAAGTCAATAAGACAGAGCAGAAGTGATCTCATACAGTAGAACCTCCATATCCGTGGGAGATTGGTTCTGTCCCCTCCCCCCCGTGGATACTGAAATCCGTGGATAGTAGGGAACACCTTGTCCTGCTGGCTGCCCCGGCCCAATTGCGGTGGCGGCAGGCAGGAAAAGAGCGTATTGGGCCCAGGGCGGCCGATGGAAGGTGGCGGGAATGCAATCCGATGCTCCCTGCTCTATTCCCACCAGCTGCCAGCGGGGTCCGGATGGGGCCAGTGTTACCCTAATTTTCTGGGGGGGGCCTTAAAGGACACCTAGTCTGACCCCGATTTTAAGGGGGTTTCCAAGTTGGACCAAGCACGCACCCAGCACACACAAGAGGTAGGGTAACCTTGTGAGACCTTGTACCCAACTTTTACGGGGTCACGCCGAGTCAAGACCCAGACAAAATTAATTTATAATTTTTTTTTATTTAAAACCTAAGTAACTGCGCACTTGCGCACTCACTCACGCAGACCTAAGAAAAATAAAGAGAGGAAAATAGATGGGAGATTTTAAGAGAAGTATAGGGGGAATACTACACCTGATCCAGATGTCCGGGAAGCTGAAATGGAGCCAGAGAGTCGGGAGCCGTAAAGCTCAGCACGTGAAGGCTGAGGGGAAGGCTCGGCAAACAGAGCGGCAGCAAGGCGGGGAGGAAGCCTAGAGCGATCCGAGGAAGCGCTCAAAAACCGGGGGTAGTTATAGGGGAAACGTACCTGGAGGCTAACACTTTCCCAGGGAGAACAATAGGTGCTTATGTGGAGACAAAGCCTCCGAAAGGTCAGTGCTTGACTTGATGGGTTTTAGTCAGGGTTGTCAATAGCCCTGACAGTATGCAAATGGGCTGCGCCTGACAGTATGTGTAGTCAGGAGCGCTAATCCTGTCAAGCTGACGGTTCGGGGCTGAGAATCTTTTGTGTGCTTGGTGCATACTTAATCGTGCTTCAATGTGTACTTGCCTGGAGGTCTCCTGAAGCAGCGTGACAGAAAGTTACTGGCCTGACCAGGATTTTTCAGCCGTTTGGCCGTGCCCGTGTGTGTGCTTATCCGGGGGCCTTTCAAGCATGTGGAGGGGTATGTTTTTAATAGCCAATTTATATTAAATTGTAGACCCCAGGTTCAGGCTTATCCGTCGCAGTAACACCAGCCAGCAGGAGGTAGCGAGGAGTGCAATCCCATGCTCCTCACTCTTTTTCTGCTGGCCACTGCCAGGATCGCTGTGATCCTGGTGGCAGCTGTTGGGAAAAGAGCGAAGAGTGTGGGATTGTGCTCCTCGCCACCTCTCATTGCCCTCCCCGGGCTCTATCTGCTCTTTTCCTGCTGCCACCACTACAGTTGTGCCCAGTTATCTACCAGTTGGCCCGATCATGGCCAACTGCAGATAACTGAATCACCAGATAATGAATCCGCAGATACGGGATTCCTAATGTATATCCAAGATATCCTTGTTCTTGCCGATGCCAGCAGAACTAGTTGGTACCTAGTATTGACACACTGCTAACTATGTGTGAAACCCCCTGGTAAGAATCTCCACATTGGATTCATTATCATTTGGGTGAAATTACTGTGGTAACCCTTATATTGTTCTGTGTGTCTGTGCCTTCAAATTGGCTGTTGTCCCACAAATTTCATATGATTTTCTAGGCATGGAATACCCCGAGGAGATTACCTGATCTTAAAATCAACATTTTTACACTAGCAAAGCACTAGGAAATGTCAAGAAAAAAAAAACTTGCCTTCCTGAGGAAGCTGTGCTTTTTTTTCTCCCCTGAGACACACAAACTACAGGATCAGCAGAAGCATAACCCGTACCACATCTCAAATCCATCAGATTCCTATCTCTGTGTACCACCTCTGTGCTGCCTCTGTTAATGCCCACAGATCCCTTCAGATATTTCTTTATATAGAGTCCAATCTTGGAAGCCATGTCTTAGAAGTCATGTCAATGTCAGTTTTGGATGGGTGATTATATTTCTGTTTTATATCAGCTTTTGTTGCTCATTGCACATTGCCAGAAAAAGGTGGAAGCCATTCTACCCAGATCAGCTCTCGGGTGAAACTGACACAGAAATTGATCTGCTTCTAGACACTTAAAAGTGACACAGTCATAGATTTTGTGGCACGCCTCTTAACAACAGCCAAAGAAAGAACAACCCAGAAAGCACAGCTGAGAAAGAAAAAAAGAAGAATGTGTCACAAGCAGTTCAAATTCAACATTCAAAGAGTCATTTTTGGTTTTCTCCAAGTTTTGCATGTATTAAACCTGCCTAGAGAGTGGTTCAATTCATGTTCAGATCATTTGACACAAGCAAGATATAAGAAGTTAACAGTAGAAATGTAGTATGGGAAATTTTCAGTAATGAATACATATTTTTAAAATAATGGGTTTTCAGGAGCACTAGCAAATATTTTGGTTCCCCATTAATAGAAGGAAACTGAAAGCATCAGATACTTACATTTCTTTTTCATTCTTTGAATTATATGCGAATAAATGTACACTTCTCAAAAATGAGCACCTTTGGAAAACGCTTATACTATTTTATCAGTCAATGGATCAATGCAACCCAAAAAGGTGTACAGATTTCTCCCATTTATCTGATGGATTAGGTACTGGAGCACTGTCAGAAAATGGAATTGACTGAAAAGCAGAACCCATGTACTATACTGTAGGGAGCAAGAAGGACTTACGGAGGCTCACTTGGGACCAACTGTGCATGCACTGCTTGCAAAGTCTCTCAGCTGGCTTAGTGCCTTATTTTCCCATCTCAGTTCCCTTTGCAAGCAAGGTACACTCGTGAGTGGTTCCAAGCAAGGCCATTTCCACACTGCACTGTTATAGTGCTATTATTCCACTTTCAACATCCTATGGGATCCTGAGGTCTGCAGTTTCAGGAGGAGCATTTAGAATTCTCAGCCAGAGAGCTCTTTGGCCTCAGTAAACTACAAACCTCAGAATTCCACAGGATGTTGCAAGCGAAATAATAGCACTAGAACAGTGTCATGCAGAAATAGCCTTAAGCATGTTGGATGGGTTCAACAGCTTCCACTGGCTACCAGACTGTTTCTGGGCATATTTCAAAGTGCTGGTTATGACCTATAAAGCTCTACTTGGCTTGGCTCCAGAGTATCTGAAAGACTGTATCGTCTGCTATGAGCCTGCCTGATTTTTGAGATTTTCAGAGGAGGACTTTTTCTTTGTCCCACCATGATCATAGGCAGATTGGGTGAGGACATGGGAGAGAACCTTCTGCTCAGTGGCTGCTCTCAGGCTGTGCAATACCCTCCCATGGAAGATTAGGTTGGACCCCTCCCTGCTTTCTTTTCTCCATTAAGCAAAGACCTTTCTGTTTACCCAGGCTTTTGACTGTTCACAGTCTATTGCAAAAGGTCTTTTAATTGGTGAGGACTGTATTTTTTATGTCATGGTTGCTGTATTTTCTCTGCCTTTTAAAACTGTTCAGATTAATGCTTTCAACATGAATATTTGTTGAATTGTGTTTGAACTTTTGCATCGTCCATAGTTTGAATTGTCTTTTGTTTCCCCTTCTGTTGTGAGCTGCCTTGGATTTCATACTGGGAGAAAGAAAGGATACCAATTAAAATGAATGGATGAATAAATAAAAATAGCCCAGAAGAAAGCCCCACTCCCATATGTGCCCTTCTCAGAAAATATGAACATCATCAAGAGAGTTTTAGAAGTATGGGAACCGATTTTCTCATCCAAGAGCCCACTGTGGGCCTCATCGGTACCAAAGGTTTGGGAAGTGAGGGGGGGAACCCATATTTGACCAGATATTAATTTCTGTCTTTGTTTTACAAGCTTGTGTATGCAAAACAATTATAGGATGGGGGATATACCTTGTTTTAGTGCAACGTGGCTGTGCCTTGAAGCTCCCAGGAGCAAGAATGCACATTTTGGGGTTGAATTTTTTTTTTTTGATAGGAGCATGATCAGGGCAAGGGCTCCACAATGGCTTTTGGGTCATGTGTGTTACACAGGTCACATATTTCTCCTCCTCGCTTTGTTGGAAACCACCTTATGGGACTTCCTGACCATAGAGGATAATTTTATTGACTTGCTTGGGAGTTTCAGAGAGAAAACTCCCAGTATAAACACTTCTTTTTTGCTGGATCTTTCATCTAATGGGTGTAGAAGGACACCAATGGCCTGGTTCACCAGTGAATAAATCATAATATTGGGTTATTTTGGATTGCAAACCTATTCTTGCTTACATAGAAGTAGGACCCACTATTTTCCATGGCTGTATATCACATTTGCCTCCCAAGTAGTCTGCGACAGATGTTTAGCAGGCAATCTGAATTGTATAACACAAAAATACATTGAAGCTAATGGGATACTTAACTCAATATTGTTCATTACTTAAATAAATGACACTTGAATCTTGACATATTTAAACAACATTTTCAAGATGGGAGCTATTACATGTGAACTCTCAATTGCCTTGAGAAATTTCATTTTATCTGTTTACAGCTTTCTGTTGGGTTTTTAAAAATGATTTAAAAATGATTCTCTGATACTAAAAATGCCTCAGATTAACATTTCTCATAGTGCCCCTTGCTTGTCCTACTATATTTATTTAAATCTAATATATAAAAGTCAAAGTTTGTGAGTTTGTCTGTGTCAGGCAGGCAAAGACCTCATATGATTGGCTGCCTGCGAAGATTCTATGGAATCCTGGGGTTGGCAATTTAGGGAGGGGTCTTTAGAATTCTCAACCAGAGAGCTCTTGGGCCTGGTCGGTTGCTATGGAGACAAGACCTAGCAGCAAGGAGAAGGCCAGTGTATTCCCTCAGAAACCAAACTTCTGCATGTTAACAACTTTGAATACAGATTGGATTGGGGTATATGGGGAAAAGTTACAGATACTGGACAAGACAGTTTGGGGAATTACAGACACAGGAACTCAAATCTGTGTATTTCAACTACATCTAATTCCTAAGGTACGGTAAGCTAATTCCTAAAGTATTTCTAACAAGTGTTACCTATGAGAAAATAAAATTCCAGGCAACTTATAAAAGTTGGCATTTCCCCTCTTCTTCTTTTGTTTAACAATGTATAAAAACAAGTGGGGGCACTAAGGGCCTAATCTGTATTCATTTGCTCTGTCAAAAAGCAATTAGATTTATAAAACAAAAACAAAAAAAAAAAAACCACCCACAGATCCAGTATCAACATCTGGTACAAAGTAAAGTCTTCAGCAAGGCTAGATAAAGACAGCTTGGGCTGTGCTGCACTTCCTTATTAAGGACTTCCCCCACTGGAGGACAAGCTTTGTACAAGGGTAGATCAGGCTTGACAGTGTTGCTGGGCCAAGAGGAACTCTCCCTGGAGCCAAAGCCAGTCTCTTTCAGGCCTGAGGGATTGGATGGCTCTTGGAATGTTCTCAGGAGCCGGCATTTTCCACCGTAGTATTTTCCTTAAAGCAAGACACATCTTTGCCTGTGCTTTTGTTGTTGTCATTTTGGTCTGTGGTTCTCCAAGGACTGAGCTAGCCCATTCTGTCTTCAAGGTCAAGGAAGGACTGTGAGCCTTTTGACTGGAGCCTGCCATCTGGGCTCACTTTTCCCTTTCCTTGCCTGAGGAGACCTCCTCCAGCTAGGATACGACAGTAAGCATCATTAGCGCTTGGAGGAGACAGGGAGAGAGCTGTCTAGAGCCTTCTTTCTATCAGAAAAGCTAGAAGCACTCCCCACTCAGGACTGAAGAAAATACTACCCATGAGAGAGACAAAAACAACCACAAAGCAATTATCAAATATTACTATTTATACCAACCAACCAATTCATTACATGTTTAAACAGTTTTTTTTTTGGTACTACATTGATTGCCTATTATCGATAATAATTTTCTGTATAACATTGTGATCCGTTGATTGCCTATTACCAATAATAATTTTCTGTATAACATTGCGATCTCAGAGCCTTATATGTGAGTTCCTCTTGTCCATGGATGTCATGGTTGATATGTTAAGTACATATTGTAAGATTGGATAAAGATTAGAAATATTTATTGTACTCAGTTACATTGGGTGTTTTATGTTGTAAATGACATATTCGGATGTCTACATCTTTTGACATGTGATCAAATAATTGGTTGGTATAAATTATAATATTTAATCATTATTTTATGTTTTTTTGATCCCTCCCATGGGCAGTTGTTTCTTTAGAGCCTTCTCACCCTAGTAGTGTTTCCCTTTTAACAGCCTATCTGTACAGGGGGCTTGTATGTATGTGTACATTTTCAGCAACAGCCTAGGGTCACTAACCATTGACAGCTCTGGAGCATTTGCCTCAGTTGCATTACTGATAATCTGGTCTTAGTCTTATGTGCCTAGGAGTGAGCCCCACCAAATTCAGGAGGATGTGCTTTCTAAGTAGACATATATAGGAAGGGTGAGAAACCTCTGTCAGCTAGTGAGCTGAATTTGAGCTCAGAGTAGTTTTCAGGG
The DNA here is from genome assembly GCA_030412105.1 of Cyclura pinguis. Taxonomy (NCBI): domain Eukaryota; kingdom Metazoa; phylum Chordata; class Lepidosauria; order Squamata; family Iguanidae; genus Cyclura; species Cyclura pinguis. The sequence goes on along the minus strand of CM059604.1, from coordinate 122,904,391 downwards.
GAAACACTGCAATGATGAATGGTATATAGCCCAAGGCAAAGACTGTGAAGAAAATATCAGAAAATCTTAGCTTAGATCAGAAGATCTTAGCTTAGATCCTGCATTGGGGCTGTCTAGCTGCATTGAGGCTGTCTAGATCCTGCATTGGAGCCGTCTAGCTTAAATATCCATAGGTGGAGTTGTGTATTAGTTAACATAAGCTTTGGAATGAATGGCATCATGGAGTAATTCTACTAAGAACAGATTATGTGCGGGCTCTTAGAGTCCCATTTGGAAGACAGGTGGGGTATAAATCAAATCAAATAAATAATGCAATAAATGTGCAATGCATAACACACACCCATGTGTATTCAGACCCAACATGCAATGTACATGCACATCTGCATACAGTCAGCTTCTGCATGTGCAGTGGTGGCACAACATGTGTAACATTGCTTGAAGTGCATGTGGATGTTCCATTTTGGACCAAAATGTCCAACCACTTCTGTAGGGGAAATTAACATGGATGTAAGACACCAAAAGGATGCCAGCCAATAGTTTCATTACAATAGATTATTTTCTGATGGTTTTTCTCACTTGATTATTTTTATTCTTTTAGATGCTGATGCTGGTTTTCTATAATCTATTCTTATTCTGAACTGCTTTGAGATTTTTTTTTTTCAAAAAAAAAGCGGTATCAAAATGTTCTGAGAACTAAACTGACTAACCTATTAATTAATTCACTAATAAATAAATGAAAACAGGACACATATATTGTTAGAGAGAGCAGCATAAGAACCCTGAGCCCTACCCATCAAAATATATCTGAAATGTTCTTCTCTCTGGATTGATTTCTGGAAAGCTACTTCTTCTCTTTGAATAATGATGATCAAAAGGATATGGGAAAAATTCAGCGCAGTCCTATTGTAATCCTATATAATACTTCAATACTTAAAATGGCATATGGCCCATGGAACTTGTTGGAATTTACTTCCAAGTAAACAGGCATAGGATTATGCTGCAGAGAATACTTCTGGAAAGCTTCTGCAATTGCCTGCCTCTCAATGAGCATGGCTCCATTCTTAGGCAAGTGACAAAGCTAATGGCCCCTTTTGTTATTAATATGGATTTCCTACTTACAAAGCACCTTATGATTTATTGCAAAGGTTATTATTAGAGGAGGCTGCACCAATCAATATCTCATTACGGGACTCGCTGTTGCTTCCCACTAGCCCCATCATGCCACCTGATTTCAAGAAGCTATTTGAAAATCTGAAGGATGAGCCCATCTGAAAGGTACCTTAGAGTACAATCCCACACCCTTACACCCATTCTGGTGGCTAGAGGTGATTAGAAAAACGTGCTGGTGTCTCTCCATTGGCCTCCACTGTCAAAGGTGAACACAACTAATGTAGAGACTCCATTGTGGAGGCCCGTCCTGCTTTGTCAGGGTAAGGAGGAAGGTCATTAGTAGTTGTTCTCCCTGTGTTGGCAGCAGATGGGATCATCTGCCTTGTTGCTCTCCACAAGACCTACTCAGAGTTGCTGTAGCCATCATGAATATTAAAGTGGGGTCTCTTTCTATTAAAACTGAGATCTAAGTTATCATTGGGATGATAAAGCTGCATTAGGACACTCCTTCAGATCCTCCCCATGCAGTACTAAATAATAGGGAGACAGTTTCTCTCTGACCTGGTCATGGTGTCCTCTGTACAGGGATTTGGCATGTGAATGGGCAAGGAGAATTCAACTTCCACTTCAACCTGAAGTAGTAGTGTTTGCTAGTGGCTTCCCTGTCTGTAAGAACAGAGCCAGTACCTCAACAATGAAAGAAATTGTTAGCTGTATGAAGCTAAGAGACAAGAGAGAAGAAGGAGGATAGAACCAGCTACCTATGGCAAGGACTGAGTGCCACAGTAGAAACCTATCATTGACTGCATGCCTATGTGGCAACCACCAGAGCCCAAGGAATGTGGGAACAAAGTGGCTGGAGCTTGCTCACAGAATGTGCCTTCTCCAGATGTCCAGGGATTCCTTCTTCTTTCTTCCTCACCACAGCACCTCATTCACCAGCTCCCCTGACATCATTCTGTGTAACATTTTTAGATATCTGGAATATCTGTAGTAGATCTGTAATCTGTAATGTGCATGCAGCTAAATCTGGTTTCATATTTTCACCCACCTAAATCTGGTTGCATTTGTTCATGTTAGGCCCAGCCTTCAAAATTGTGGCTTAGTCATCTATGAATGCATATGGCTGTAACTGACTAATTGCAGTGGGCTTTCAGTATCTTCAGGGGACCCCTTGCAGATACCAAAAATTGTGAATGTTCAGGCCCTATTAAAAATGACATGGGACACCAGTGGAGGTGGCAACAAGCCGTGGCTGCCAGATGCACAACCAGGCATATATTTTCCCCCATCTCTGGGTACCCCACTAGCCCCCTACTCCTACCCTTTGAGCAGCTTCCATAGTGGTGGTGGTGGTGCTGCTTGTTCTTTTGAGAATGACCAACAGTAATTCCACTGCTGCTACTACCACTCACCATCTCCCTGCAGAATCCGCTGGATGCCTTGCAGTTGGTGATGGTAGTGAGAGTTCTGCATATTTGGTCATGAACAACAAAGCAGAAGCACCAGTGCCTATGACTATCTCCCTGCAGAAGCTGCTCAGTGTTGGAAGCAGGCAGCTGGCAGGTTCCCTTGAGGTGGGGGTGAATGTATGCCTGGCATGTGCTTCTGCCTCCGCTGCTGCCTGGTTGCACTGCATGTGCATGATGCATTTTGACCTGGAGCTGAGCTAGGCTGTGGAGGTGAGTGGGAGGGTCACAGGGTGAGGGGGGTTTGTCTTCCTTTTTGTAAGGGCACTTGCTTTATTAGAGCTCCTGCATATTTTTTTTTCAAATATTTTGAAGCCACAGGTGGTTAAATCCATGTATCCACAGCTTGTGGACACTGTGGGCCCACTGTAAACAAAAATCATTCAATAAATCAACTAAATTAACAAAAATATCTTAAAGATATTAAAATATCTTTAATTTGGTGACTGTCCACGAAATGTTACTCTGCTGCCCAGTATTGCTCTATAAGTAGGCAATGGGTTCCCCCATAGTGAATTAATTTTTATTTTGTTGCAATTTCAGTAGTTGTAACTAGTGGCGTTCGTGCCAGCGTGGTCACAATCTCTTCTGAGTATGGCTCTGAATGAGCTGTCCATGGTGCTCAACCATCTTTCCCCAAGTAGGTTCAACACTTTGGACTGAACTTATTTGGTTATGATCTTTTAACTGATTACAGTTGGCCCTCCATATCTGTGGTTCCTGTTTCCACAAATTCAACCAACCACGGCTTCAAAATATATATATTTATATATATTTTTATTAAAATTTTGAATGAAAAATAAAAAAACCCTTCCCTGCTTCCAAGCATCTTTTTTCCAATTGAGTCTGTGTTTACATTCCATACATACATTGTTTCTGTTTAACAAATAATCTTACACTGTTACATTTAACATTGTTACATTACAACTTATGCTTTATCTATAACTCATTAGTTTACATTACCAACATTACCAACAATCTTTCTTTATTCCTTCCTTTTCTTATTCTATATCTTTATCCGGTTCAGAACTTCTTGCCATTCTCTTTCAAAGTTCTGGATTGGCTTATTTTTAAGTGAGAAAGTTAACTTTTCTGTCTCTACCATATCCAGAAGTTTTAATTTCCATTCTTTTATATCAATATAGTTTCTTTCTTTCCAATATTGTGCATGTATCAGTCTTGCAGCAGTTATTACATATAACAATGTCTTCTGATGAGATCTTATTTCTCTTTGTTGCCCTAACATATTTAACAGATAAAATTTGGCTTCATTTCAAAGTTTAAACTATACATTCTTTGAATTTCATCATGTATTTCCTTCCAAAATTTTCTTGCTACCTTACAGGTCCACCACATATGAAAAAAGGACCCCTCCTTTTCATCACATTTCCAACATTTTCCATTCCCATTTTTTGTTATTTTTTTCAACCTTTCAGGTGTCATGTACCATCTATGTAACATTTTATAAAAATTTTCCCTTAAATTTAAACTAGGTGTAAATTTTACATCTGTTTTCCATGCCCTCACCCATGTATCTAACTCAACTAGGTGTCCAATATTTTAAGCCCATCTGACCATATTATCTTTAACAGTCTCTGGTTCCATTTCTCTTTGCAACAATATTTTATAAAAGGCTTCAAAATATTTTTTTAAAAAATCCCAAAAGCAAACTTTGGCTTTGTCATTTTATATAGGGAACACCATTTTACAGCATAATGGGACTTGAGCATTCACAAATTTTGGTATTCACCAAGCGGGTCCTGAAACCAAACCTTGGTGGATACCAAGGGCCTGTTGTATGTATGTTTAATTGGTACCTATGTTTTTAACTATGTTATGTGTTGACCTGTTGTATTTTAATTTGTTGTTCCTTACCTTGATCCATAGGAAGAGTCAGTTAATAACAACAACAACAACAACAACAACAATAAAAACAACAAAATCCTTTGGATAAAACAGAGCAGATTCACCACTCCCCTGATACGGAAGTCGTCATTAAATTTCAGTGTGTACTATCCTTCATTTGGGAAATTGCACACTTCCCCAGTCATTAAAAGAAAAAGGCATATGCATATTCACTGAAATTCTACAAACACAGCTATCTGTTTACATCTTAATTCTTATTTCTGAGTAGGTAATTGAACCTTAGTGAAATATTAGTCCCTCCTATGCTATGGTGAGTGATATTTCAAGTTAATTGGTTTTCTAGTTTCCAGGGATTCTCTCCACCCACCCTGCAAAAAGTCATTAAATGATTGGATACTTCTCTGTCAAACTAATACTAATGATTGGATGCCTCTCTGTCAACTAATGTACCTCTCTGTCAACTAATCAATACAAGCAAAATTACTAGCATGATGCATTTTAATAGTGACAATTCAGCAAAGCTAATTTAGAATCGGGAATAGCCATATTTAACCCTGTGTACTCCAAAGATGGCAGGGCTGTGAGAGAAAGACAGATTTATGTAAAAGAGACACATATTCAGCTGTCAAGGACGATGAGTCTGAGGGAGCTGATATGTACATTATGGTAGAAAGGGCTGCAAATTATGCCCTACTTGTATTGAGTTCTCTCTTTGCACTCTGTATTTTCATTTATCTAAGAGGCAATGTTTTGGGACAGCTTGAGAAGGCAGTTTTTGGATTACAGCTGCACAGATCACCCATGCAGTGGTGTATCTAGGCTCAACAGTGCCTAGGCAAGCATGGAAATTGTGCTCCTAGGTGCTGCTTCTCCCACTGCTGCTGCACCTGGTTTAGGAAGGACCAAAGAAGGCAATGGAAATCGGGGGAGTGGCAGTGATGGGTGGGGGCAGAGGTGGCAGCAGGTGAGGGGGCTGCTGCTGCCACCCCTACACTGGGCCAGGAAGGACTCTGGCTGGGGCAATGATGGACAATGATGGAAGGGGCAGCGGCAGGAAGGAAGGCCACTGCTGACCTCGCTGACCCTGCACCAGGGCAGGAAGGACCCCAGTGGGGGCAGGGGCAGGAAGGGAGGGTTAGCTTTTTTTGCACCCCCTGGCATTGATGTCCGGTGCATGCACCCCAGTTGTCCCACCCTAGATGTGCCTCTGTACCCATGCGGCATGGTCAGTGACCATGGTGGCTGCGAGAGTCAGGAAGCTAAAGTTTAAAAAAACAACTCCTCAGAGCTTGATTTAGATAAACTTTCCCTGTATGTTGGAAGAAGATGTGAAGGAGCTACAGAACTCCACAGCCCAGATTCAGAACTGCCACATCTCTGTAGTGGTGTCTGCTGGTTTCCATCTCAACAAAGTGATGAATCCATTCCAGGTCTTAGTCCAACCTTTATTGGGGCTATTCCCAACATAGGTTCAGCACTTTATAGTTCCTTTAATGAATATGTATGTGTGTGTATACATATGTACACACATGTACACACCTGGACGTGCACTTACACACATATCTACACACACATACATATATACATACTATAGTGGATTTTGGGCAGAAAACAATATGCAATAGAATATACATTTTTCAACCATGTAGATTAATACATATTTTTACCTACAAAATTGTGCTTCTTCTCCTTCCTCTTTTGTTTCCTTCCTTTTCATCATTGTCCATCATTTTCAAAAGCAGCACAATGTTTTCTGTGGCCATAGGCATAAATATCTCCAAACATTTCAAAGGGAGTTGGTCTTTTTGCCTGGTCACAAATTCTGCTGAGGCAAGGCAGTCAGACGTTACAAGAACTGGTAAAAATTCAATGGCAGCAGATTCTGTGATGGACTTCATGGGGAGTCATATTCTGGGTAAAAGAGCTTCAGGAGTGATGTAGAGTTGCCAGTTCTTCAAAATATAATAGAAGACAGAGAGAGACCTATATAAAGACCACCTTAAGTCTTACAGAGAAGAATGTCTTTTTATGAGATCTCTTGGCTCCCACAAGATTTCAAATCTCACAAGAAATTCCAAACCCAAGAAAATCTCTTGAGTTTACTATTACAAACATATTGCTCATTGGGTGGAGATGAGAGAAAGAGGCCCTCCCAGTCGGTAGCATTTGGCATATACTTGAAGCTGTTTTGCTACCAAATGTTCAACACCAATCTGTTGTGTGCATGGCTGGCACTTGCTGTCCCCACACTTCCTGAACAGATACATATAGGACATGGGACATTCCATCTAGTCTCCATATGGAACATGATTTTCAACCTCCAAATACTTAACATCCTCTCTCCTTTCCCTTCTTCTCTCTCTTCTTTGTTTTCCTCCTCTGTCCTTTCTCTTCTTTCATTTTTCTTCTATTTTCTTCTTGTTTTATATGTTCTATACTCTCTATTTTGTTCACTTTTTAATAAGGTCCTAGTGGATTAATGCCACAGTATAAGTCAATGTTTTTCCCCCCTTTTTTTCTCTTCTTTTCTTGTCTAATGTATATTATATATTCTTATTGTAAAACCTCTTTCAGTTATATACCACACTATGTTATATGTTATATTTGGCAAAGTGTTTATGTAATATTTTTTTAAGAACTGACTTTATTAATAAAAATAATTAAAAAAAACAAAGTAAACTTCTCATATAGAATGAGATGCCCTGGAACACTACACTGATCCAGCAAGCTCATCTTATGTTTTTAGATAGATGAATAAACATACACTGTATAATGGGATGTCCTACACATCAGCCGAGCTTCCAAAGCACATTGGAGCGAGCCTGATCCTACCATTAGGCAAACTGAAATTGTTGCCTTGGGCAGCAGATGTGGAGAGCGGGTGGCATGATGCCATAGGAGAGATTTATGTACCATGCTCCTGTCTGACACCCCTATAATCTCACCTGATTTCTTCAGGTGCAGCAGAGGCCAATGTTCCTTTGCCAGCACTGAAGAATATTTGACTGTCTATCTTGCACATGAACGAGAGAGAGATGCCATCATCTTCCTCGCCTCAGGCAGACAATTGTCTTGAGCCAGTGCTGTGTTTGAGATAAAACTTCCTAATCCACGGTGGACTTGGAAGGGGTTAAAAAAAGATCTTTTGCCACACTGTACAGAGATGAATGGAAATGAACCACATTACATCAGCTGAGAGGCATTTCTGTCTGGCCAGCAAAGCAGGAGGACCATGAGCTATTCTGTTTTCTAAAACAAAGCTATTTCCTGTGAACTGCCATTCACAACTGTCCGGGACTGGGGGGCGGGGAAGCAGTGATGGTGCCAAAACACTTGGTACCTTGTTGTCCCGCATAAGGCAACAGGAGTTGGCTCTGTTCTTCTTCTGTTCGCTTGTTTACTATGTTGAAGAGATGGCTGGAGAAACCAAAAATGGATAGAGGAGAGAATACCAACGTCCTCATAGGCCTGTTACAGACATTGCATACTTGTATCTCTGGTGGCTCTGAATTCCATTTAGTCTGCAAATATTGACTCAGCACTGGCTGCCTTGCCTGCTTGCACTACGACACAATAGCACTGGAAATTATTAGGCTTAGTGGTCGGTTCTCGCCTGTAGCATGGATCGATGATTGCTGATAAGAGATTGCCTCGTCATAAGTTTCCTTTTGTCAGGGCTAAATTGTGCTCCCTTTTTGTAAAGTGCAGACTATCTTCCTTCTGGCAAAAGATTTCTTCTTTCCCCTCCTCCCATTTTACTGGAGGAAGAGAAGAGACATGAAGGGAAGGTAAAGAACACGAATCCATGTATCCATGTGCTTTCAGGTCGCCTGTCGACTTATGGTGACCATATGAATTTCACAGGGTTTTCTTAGGCACAGAATTCTCGAGGTGGCTTGGCCAGTTCCTTCCTCTGCAATATAGCCTACAGCAACTTGCATTTGTTGGTAGTCTCCCATCCAAGTACTAACCAGGGCTGGCCCTTCTTAGCTTCCAAGATCAGATGGGATCTGATGCTTTTAGGATAGTTAGACAAGGTGGATTTAAAATGTTGTAACTGGATGTGGGGCAAGGGAAAGCTATTTTCTGACTCTCTCTCTCTCTCTCTCTCTTTCTCTCTGTGTATATGCCTGCAAGCTGTTTGTCAAGCCCAAATTCCCAAATAGCCAAGGGGTGCTCACGCACCTTTTGGTGAATAAATGCAATAATTAAATAATTAAGGCTTCCTCTGAGCCAGAACTCCCACCACACCCTTTCCGCTCAAAAAGGAATTGGTTTTGGTCACGAGACTAAAATGTGCACACAAGAGTTTTAATTCAGAAAAAAGAGAATGTCCTCATAAGAAATTTCAGAACAGCCTACTCCAGGGATAGGCAAGGAAGTACCCTGGAGAGGTTTTGGCCTGAAATTTCCATAAAGCCCAGCCAATTGGACAATGCCAGGGATGGTGGGAGTCATATCAAAAAGATTAGGAGGGCACTATGGTACCTACAGAGAGCCAGCCTGGTATAGTGGTTTGACTGTTATGCTAGGACCCTAGAGACCAGGGTTTGAATCCTCACTCAGCCATGGAAACACTGGGTGACCTTGTGCAAGCCACACTCTTTCAGCCTCAGAGGGAGGCAAAGGCAAACCCCCAATGAACACTTGCTGAGAAATCCCTGTGATAGGAGGGAAGTGTCTCAAAAGCACACAACCCACAACCATGTTTTGTCTTCCTCTGCTGTGCTTTAAACACAACTGGAAACTCCTCTAGCATAGCAAAAGTATTACTCTGTCACTCAGTATATAACTATATCAACCTCAAAAGATGCTTCCATGGAAAGTAATAGAGGGATGGTACCTAAGGTGACTCAAGAGCATCATTTGATAGAAATCAAAGGAAAACTTCTTTCCCCAACTTGATGACCTCCAGCTACAGTGCCTGTCATCTCATAGTGTGGAATTTGGCTAGTTGTAGACTACCATATCTATAGGGTGCCAGGTTGGGAAAGCTTGTATTCTCCCACTGCCCCTTTTTCAATTCTGGATGCAAATGAAGCCTCAAAGCATCCTGCCATTTCTTTGAAACATAATGTGAGCCTAGCAGACTGAGTTGTGGGCACATCAACAGATAACTGGCTGCCCTCCCACTTCTCTTCATCTGTTGCCCAGAAGGATTGCCTTATATTTTCTAGCCATTTCTCTTGAGGGAATCTGCTGTCATTTCAGCTCCGCATGCCTCAACAAATGGTAGAAAACTGTTGATGTAAATCCCCCAAAGAACGGCAATGTATCTTCATTACGCTCATTAGATGTTTTATGGCTCCCCCCCTAGAACACTCCTACCTCCCCCATTCCTTCCTTCCACATAAAACAGTTTAGTTGGGCTTTAATTGAAGTTCTAAAGAGAGCAAACCGCTTATGGCAAATATCTTGGGGAATTCTCTTGATTGAAATAAGAATTTCACAGGCAGCGTGTTCAGACTGGATAAGGCCACCTGAACCTGATTATGAGAGTTTTGTAGCTGGGATATCTGATGTGATCTCTCACCTCCTCTTATGAAGCAGCTTCAGCAGGCAGAAGCCAAAGTTATCCTTCTCTGGGTCATTGCAGGGTTGCAGAAGTGATTTCTTTCTTTCTCCCCTGCCCCTGATAAGAAGACAAACAGTACATAGATCTTGAAAGGCAATCTTGATGTGGTTGATTAATGGGGCTGCAAGCTTTAATCAGTTTAATTGGTAGGACCACCGGTCAATCCGTAAGGAAAAGACAATATGCAGATTCATGTAGTGTACTCTGCAAATCAGCCAATTAATCAATTGAATGGCAGACGCCTATTCAACTAAAAATCTTTAAATAGTTGACATCCTTACTGATTAATTTTCATTCCAGATTTATGGAGAAGCTGTAGCATATCTGTACGTTTGCTCACACCCTTTAGACTAAAGCGACCCATTAGGACAGAGATCCTATAGATATCTGATGGTTTAATTAGTTGGTTAAAATTTGTACTGAACACTTTTTTTTTTTTTTGTTAATGTGAATTTTTACTGCTTTTAATTATTTTAAAATATTAAAACTTTTTTCTTCTTGATCTTGATGATCATGTAGATTTTCAGAGCGTAGGAAGGAAAAGGCCGGGGACGGTAATGGATTATGAATACAAATAAATTGGTGACAAATTGTTTTCCCTTCATACTTTGTTTTGAGTACTTTAGATAGATAGATAAGATAGATACATAGATAATATATATGAGAAATATACACAGTTGTGGGTTTGTTTTTGCTTTTTCTTCTGGTTGGTTTATTTTTCTACCCCCTCCCTTTAAAAAAAACAACTCCTCCTTCCCCTCTTTTACTTGAATGATTTTATTATGTAAAAAGAACTTTCATAGGTCAATAAAATTTTGAGTGAAGTGATAACCAAAAATGGAGATGCAAAGTGTTGGAAATGTGGGGAAAAGGTGGGGACTTTTTTTCATATGTGGTGGGTTTGTTCTAAGGCTAAGAAATTTTGGAAGGGAATTCATGATGAAATTCAAAAAATTTGCTAAGTTAATTTTGAAATGGTACCAGAATTTTATTTATTGAATATATTAGGTCAGAACTGGAAGATTAGAAAACAACAGAAGATACTATTGTATTTGATTACAGCAGCACGGCTGACATACGCACAACACTGGAAAGATAAAACAGATATACAATTAGATGAATGGAAATTAAAAATGAAAAATTAGCTAACTCCCTTAAGAATAAAAGGGTTCAAAATTTTGAAAGAGAATGGAAAAGGGCAATGTTCTGGCTAAACTTATAAATGTCTGTGGATCAAGTATGTTGGTATTTGACAAGATATGTATAAGGGAGAAGAAGGATTCAACTGGAAAATTCTTGATATAAAAAAGCGAGGGGGGGTGGAAATGGAAGAACTATCATAATGATATACATATTTGTGTTTATATATGTTTTTATGTATTTTGAAAATAATAAAAAATTCTTAAAATTTTTTTTTGAGTGAAGTGAGCTTTGGCCCAAAAGAAAAAAGAAAAAATAATAATCAAGATTTTAGAGCTTTTATTTTTTTTTCTTTTGTAATTGTGTACAATTTTTTTTTTTTAAAAAAAGCAGAATTTTAATGAAAAAAATTGTACTCAACACTACCAGTGATGGGTTTTCAATGCAGACCTAACCAATTTGCACTCTTCTGTCCAGTGTGCAAACAAAAACATAGTTGCATCCCAGTTTTCACACTTTTCTAAATTTTGCAATATAGTTTTTCAGTTGAAGAATACATCTGAAAACAGATGTTTGGTAGAAAAAGCACAAAAAGGAGCTTTGTGAGCAAAAACAATGCATTTAAAAGGTAAGGGAAATTGCATGCGTAAAATTAGGGAAGGTTACACAGTCAAATGCAAGTACTACGAGAAATATTTGCAAATGTGCGCAAATTTTTGTGGAATTTTACACACAGATGCAGAAATGAGATGAAACAAACTAAAAATTGAGGCGGGGGGGAGAATGAAATTAAATTCTAGAATCCTAACTCTCCTCTGAGGAACAGGTACACATTTGTGTGTGTGTGTGTGTGTGCTGTCATGCTCAGACTTAGCCCATTTCCACCCCACACTGTTATAGTGCAATTATTCAACTTTCAACATCCTGTGGAATTCTGGGGTTTGTAGTTTACTGAGGCCAAAGAGCTCTCTGGCTGAGAATCCTAAAGGTCCCTCCCTAAACTTTAACCCTGAAAACTGCAAACCCCTGTCTGTCTGTTCATTCACCCTTACTGAGGAGTTGTTTATTGTAACCATGTAGAAGGAATTGAGGATGCACACTCCAGCCCTGCTTTTTTCACTCCAGGTCTTCCAACTGCTTATGGGGAAAGGCTATAGAGAAAATGTAATAATTTCTTGGCACGACCATTTCCACACTACAGTGTTAAACTGCTGCTATTCCACTTTCAAAGCCCTGTGGAATTCTGGGGTTTGTAGTTTACTGAGACCAAAGAGCTCTTTGGCTGAGAATTCAAAGTGCCCTTCCCTAAACTACAAACTCCAGAATTCCATAGGAGGTTGATAGTGGAATAGCAGCACTTTAACACTGTAGTGCGGATGGTTATAGGGTTCTCAATCACATAAAGCCTTTGTTAATTTCATATAGATTATTTCCCCCACTATTCTTAATTGCGTAGAAAGCCTCGTATGTGGAGGAAGGAGGTTATCTTCTTAAAACCATCACCTTCCATCTGTAAAGGTTGACAGCAACCACACAAAATACGTTTGATATTCACAAATTCAGTAATGACTAAATAGACCTTTACTTGGAGAGCTATGACGCTGTGTCTTTCATTTTATTTCTCTTCATTCACCTTTCCCTTACAGATGCTTTGGTCTATGTTTCTTCTCAATGGCAGCCAACATAGCCAAAATTCAAGTATGACGTGAATTGTGCTCCAAAATATTTGGAGGCCACCAGTATGAGGAAGGCTGTTTTACATTCGATTAGGCAAGAAAGGAAGATAAAACGAAAAAGGATCCACTTTGGCAGCAGCGACATATGACTCTTGTCTAGTTGCCCACTGAATCGGACTGTTCTTCCAAATATACTCACAGCTGTCTATTCAGGTTGGGAGTAGCTCTCAAAGCCAGAACTTTCCAGACTTTTCATGTTGGTAACACACTTTTTAGACATGCATCATTTCGTGACACAGTAATTCAGTTTTACTAGCAGAGCAGAGGTTAAACTAATGGATTACGTATGTGCAGTACCCAGAGGTGTATCTAGGTTGGGGAAAGGCAGCCCTCATCCTGCCCAGCTGCCATCACCCTCACCAGGAAAGACCCTGGCAAGAGTAGTGGCAGTGGGAAAGGCAACCCCCTACCTGATCCTGGCCCATTGCCATCGCCCTTGGCAAGAAAAGATCCCAGAGAGAGCAGTGGCAGCAGGAATGGATTGGGTAAGGGGTGTCTTTCTTAATCCAGGAAGGCAACACACCTACACACTTCTGATGACACACTAACGTGTCACGACACACCACTTGGAAAGCCCTGCTCTAAGCTCTCAGCTCATTCCTGGTTCTGCTACCTGAAATCTATTTTTAAGTGGAAACAGCAGGAGGATTAAATTTGGAACTCTATATATGTGCAGTATGTATCTTTACTCTGAGCTACAGAGTCTCCATAAACTAAATTCAGGTGATTATGGAAGGATACACAAAGTCAATATAGTCTGGAAGGACTAGAAAAACATCCACCACCTTGGCAACTGCTACTCTGAGTTTGGCTTCTCTTTGAGAGGAAGGCCACTGTGCAAAATGCAAAGGATTAAATTACTTTGAAACTGTGGCCTTTGCCATTGACCTCCTCCTTGGTTTCTTCTTAGTAAATTATTAACCTGGGCTCCTCAACGTGCTGTTGTTTCTCTGGGATTTCTGTACAAATCAGTTTGCTTGATCAGCATGGCTTGATCGACATAAAGATAGAAGGATTCTCTCTTACTGTTTCAAAGTTAATTTACAGACGAGATTGGTAGAGACCAAGATGATGCCAAATAATTTGATTCTGCAATCCAGGCCTGTTATCTCCCCATTTGGCTCAGAACATACAAGATCCATTCTTCTGCTCTGTGCTACAAAAGTATGAGGTCAACATGGCAAAACGTTGTATATTCCAGCATTTTACAGCATCATAAAAATTGTCTTATCCTCCCCTTCACTTTTATGCAATCCTAGCATGCAACTTTGGTGTTTAAGCCATGACAATGGGAGACACTGAATGTAAAATGAAGCACACATGCCCAGGCTGTGATGAGAAACTGTTCCAGAAAAAGGCGGATATTGATTGCTTATAAACCAAAAGTCCTCCACATTGGTCAGTAAGAAAACTTTCAAAATCCCTAATCAATCTATGTCTGAGCACCTACACCAGGCTTCCATAGTAAAAAACTAGTTACAAGAGGAATGGATTACAACACCTTTCAACTGAATCCACCATTGTGCAATTGATTGTGTGTCTGCAAATATACTTGTCTCACTGTGCAATTAGAAATGCGTAGTATCAGCTTCTGCAATCTTAAGGCACTGACAAATATATCCTTGTATGGAACGCCAGTATAGAATCATAGAATCATAGAATAATAGAGTTGGAAGAGACCACAGGGGCCATCGAGTCAAACCTCCTGCCATGAAGGAACACACATCAAAGCACTCCCAATAGATGGCCATTGAGCCTCATTAAAAACCTCCAAAGAAAGAGACCCCATCACACTCTGAGGCAGCATATTCCACTGCTGAACAGCTCTGACTGCCAGGAAGTTCTTCTTGAGGTTTAGGCGGAATCTTTCCCCCTGTAGTTTGAATCCATTGCTCCTTGTTCTAGTCTCTGGAGTACTGGAAAACAACTCTGTTCCCTCATTGATATGACATCCCTTCAAATATTTAAACATGGCTGTCATGTCCCCTCTTAACCTTCCCTTCTGCAGAATAAACATACCCAGCTCTCTAAGCTGCTCCTCATAGGGCATGGCTCCCAGACCATTCACCATTTAGGTCACCCGCATCTGGACACATTCCAGCTTGGCAATATCCTTCTTGAAATGTGGTGCCCAGAACTGGACAGAGTATTCCAGATGAGGTCTGACCAAAGCAGAGGATAACTGAGGATGGTCTCCTTGTCTATATATGGCCAAGGTTTCTCTTTCCCTCTTCTGTGAGAAATACATTTTGGAATGACATAGGAGAAGACCTTCTCTGCCTTCCAAGATGAATTACATGCCATTCAGGTTTTCCACCTCAAAAATGACCTACCCTCAGTTAAGCATTGCTTGGTCATAGCAAACACACACTTTGCCTTGAGAAATGGAATGAAAGATAACAGACAGACTAAATGTGTACAGTGAGCCCAGATTATCTGATGTTATGTTGTTGTTGATGCTTTTTTTAAAAAAGTTTTTTGATATACCAGTGGTTGGAAATGAACTGTGGGCCATACTCTATGATTTCAACTTCCTTGTTATGTTGTTGAAATAACGGCTCAGATTTCTTTAAGCATGGTTCAATTTTCCATTAAGTGCCTTTGTTTCAATTAATGACAGAATTAAGCTAGCAAACCTTAATGTGAATGGTTTACGTGGAGCCCAGTCAACCAGAATGAGCTCTGTACAGCAGGCTGCAGGCCTTGGCTAATTACTGTAAACTAGAGATGGGAAAAATTGATGTCTTTTTTTAAAAAATGTAAAGTTTTATTATTACTATTCTCTAAGAACAGTAAAAGAACACCAGTCATTAGCCTGAGCTCCCCAACCCTGCTGTACCATTATCCCACACCTACAGCAGAAGCATATCTTCTATAAAACCAACTGATGGGGTAGTCAGTGTGTGGAGGAAAAACACCATCACCTCCACCACCATTTCTAGGAAAGAGCTCTGCTTCCTGCCTGCCTGTCTGCTTGCCACCCTGGTGGACTGCTGCCTCTTCCAAAACCCTGTATTCCCTGCAGAACCAGGCTGCAGGTACTCAGCAAACTACTGGCAAAGGACCACCTGTCCCCCTTTGCAAGGGGATAAAAGCTGGGTGCCTAATGTGGCGAGCCCACCACTTTTGGGGAGACACCTCAGGGGTGGAGTGGAGTGAGGACCAGTCCTATTATCCCCCAAAGGTGGAGGAAACTGAGGTCCTCCAGCAGTACCTGTGCTTCCGTGAAAAGATGAGGAAATATTAGCTCAAAAGGGAGGCCTGCGAGAGGTGGGGTAACCTTATGAGATCTTGAACACCTGTGTATACTGGTACTAGTGTAGGAATACCAGCCAGAGATTTAGAGAATATCTCTAAAATGTTTTGTTGGGGCATTATCAATCAGGCACACAAGATGCAAGCAGTCGCACAATCACACAAGGCTAACCAAAGGAAAAGGGAGGAAAGTTTGGATAGCAAGATTTTTAGGGACAGGTGAGTAATAGTTACCATTCCCGGGGGGTGGGGGACCAGTGCTGGAAGGCTCAAACCTGAAGGGCTTGGGGGTAGTCTAGGATTGGGGAATAAATGGACAGAGTGGTGGTCTGCTTCCAACAGACTACAAGGGACTGCTTTCATGGTTTAAATACCTTTTCCACACTTTGAAGTGGTGTTGTGGTAAAGCTCAACACTTTCTCACAGAACTGACTGACAGGAGGTTGTTTTGACACCAGATTGACAGAATTATAGGAACTATACTAGTTTCTTGAAGTTTGGATTGGCAGGGGAAGATATGGAGGAAATGGCAGAGAGACATTTGGGTGAGAATAGCTGCTGAGCAAAAGGACAGTCTCTCATCAAAAGGCTGGTCTCTGGTTGTCTCTGGGTAAATGCAAAGATTTGTGATAGGAAAAAGAGATTAGCTTGTGCTTTGAGGCAATATATTCCCTTGTCAAATGTCTCCTGCAGTATATAAAAAAAAGAAGGTTAGGTAGAATCTCTTTTCTTGTAATTTGAATCCATTGGTTCATGTTCTAGTCTCTGGAGCACCAGAGGAAAAAAGGCTGATCCACCTTCTACATGGCATTTTTCAGACATTTAAAAATAACTACATCTTCTCTTCTTCAAGCTAAACATAACCCGGTTCCTTATGTTGTTCCTCATAAGGCTTGATTTCCAGATCTTTGATCACCTTGGTCGCTGTTCTGCAGAGATGTTCCAGCTTGTTGAACTGCTGTGCCCAAAACTGGACATACTATTGGAGATGAGGTCTGACCCAAGAAGAATAGAGTGGCCTTGCTACTTCCCTCAATCTGGACATAATGCTCCTGTTTGATGCAGCCCAGAACTACACTGGCTTTTTTCTTTGGATGTTGCATTACACTACTGATTCATGTTTAGTTTGTAGTCTACTAAGACCCCTAGATGCCCCCCTTGCACCTCTCCAGATGTCTTGGAATACAGCTTCTAGAATCCTCTAACAGCTCTGCAGCTGTTTTATAGTCAAACAAATCTAGAGGGCATTAGACTGGGAAAAGCTAGTGGAGACGAATGCTGTTTCAAACATAAATATGCACAATGTTATTCTCTGCTGCATCCCTTTGGTATATCTAATATTGTGAAGTGGCTTAAAAAGCAAAAACAAAACTACCCCATATTTTCATTGCTTGCCCTGAATGGCCATGCTTCGTTTGAAACTGAATACGTGTGAGAGAGATCGGGATTTTTTCCCCTTCTATCCTTAATTGCCTCCCATTTATCAGCATTCATCTCCATTCATCACAGTCATCTTCATCACCCCAGATGCCGTTAATGATTTTGGATGGAGTGAAAAATGAAAAGGGAAGAGAGCTATGACTGAGAATCATAAGCTGTTAAAAAGGTCTTTGCACTGGAAGTCTTTGTTTTGTGGTAGCACTTACTGCTGTGGAGCAGCTGTTAGATGAATATCCCTTGTAATCCAAAGTGTCTTATAAACCAGTGCCTCTTAAGCAATATGATACATGGGACTGGCAATTTCATTTTCGCTCTGTGTCATGAACAGGTACTATATATGTGCCCATTGGCTACAGTTGTTTCTTTCTTGTCAAGAAGCTTTCCACGCACTGGCAGCAGGTAGCACTGCTATAAACTGCAAAGCCTTCTCCAAGTGGTCATCCTCGTGCAGACAAAATAGAACTATGGATCCACAAGAGGGGGCTATTAGAAGATAGGTGGGAACCCTCAGGTTTGCAGAAATACCCACATACTCACCCACAAAAAAGAGCTGATCAAAGAAATTCTGTCCCTCCCTGCTTTGTTTAATTGCTTGTTTAATTACAATAATTGCATTGCTTTCTGTATATGAAGATATCAGGGTGGGGTAAAACCAATAGCATAATTTAAAGCATTTCTAAGAATTATAATATGTACTATTTTACACATACACACACACATACATTATAAATAATGGATGGAATCAATAGTCACAGTTATGAATGCATAAATAGAGTTTGTGTCTGGTTTGTATTTACAATCCCTACATATTTAATACAGTAGGAATAAGTAGGAATCACGAAAGTCCCCCAATCTGGGGGGCAGCAGGCACTGTGAGAGACAATGTTCTGCTCTCCTGTCTATTGGGATACAACAGACTGACATTTCCATCCCACTCCCATGAGTGATCTCCAGTGATAGATGGAATTGCAACAGAGGTCCTGCTTTTGACTGTCACACTGGAGACCATTCACAGGAGATTAGTGGAAGCATCAGTCTGCTGTGTCCCAATCAGCAGGAGAATAGACCTCCATCGCTCACAGCGACTGCTGCCTGGTAAGTTCTGAATGGAGATGTTGGGCCAGGAGATACTACTTAGCTATGCAACTAAGCGGTTACACATTAAGTAGCTGATTTAGAATCTCTGGCTGCTCAAGAGCCCCAGCCATCTTAATTGAGCCTTGAGAATATCATCAACTGCAAAGGATCAGGGAAGGTCCAAGTCATTTCACTGTCTAAGGTAAAGGATAGCACCCTCCTCCCATCTCAGGTACAAAAGCCAACTGGATCGACAGCTGTGTCTTTCACACAACACTACAACAGGACCGTGTTCACTATGCTGTGCATGAAGGCAGTAGGCTAACATAGGCCAAAGTCTCCCTAAGTTGTATATGTCCAATTGAAGCAGTGTCCAGCCTTCTCCTTCCAGTGTGTGCCACCTAAGATGACTTGCCTTCCTTTGTTTGACAACAGCACTGTCCCCAGGGAAAAAGAAAATTGTTTGCTTCTTCAGTAGTGGTGGGAAATTGACTACTTATGGGTTCATGAGGTGGCAAAGATGGCTTTCTTGTTGTTCTCCCCTTCCTGGTGTTGAACTTGTCAGTCCAAAGCTGACAATAGTCCTTTAGTTGAAAGAGCTGCAGCCCAACTCACAGTTTGAACATGGAACTGAGAAAAGAGAAAAGAACTACATCTTCTTTAGGGATGAAAAGCCTATCTGCAAATTTCTGAATCCCAAATGAAAAGGCTGTATGATGGAAAGCCCCAGTGAGGAGAAACCTGGCTAGTTGAGAATTTTAACCTTTTGTCTATATTTTGTCTATGTGTTGTCATACAACAACACTGCAGAAGTGTTATTTTCTGCACAAGAAATGTTATGTGCAGGAAAAAAAATTCTGTGCAGAGAATGCCAGGTTTTTTGTGCAAAAAGCCCCATCCATGGAATTTTACAAAAGAACTCTGACTAGTCTTTGAAAGACTGCTCAGTTTCCAGTTGATTTCTCATAGCAGTGGGAAAAAGGGGGTTATGAAATGTATGAAGATTTATGTCACTATGTCCCTCATGCTGGGCTCCACTCATCACTGAACTCTTGCACTTACTTGGAGAA
Source organism: Cyclura pinguis (assembly GCA_030412105.1). Taxonomy (NCBI): domain Eukaryota; kingdom Metazoa; phylum Chordata; class Lepidosauria; order Squamata; family Iguanidae; genus Cyclura; species Cyclura pinguis. The sequence goes on along the minus strand of CM059604.1, from coordinate 122,884,653 downwards.
TCATGTATGAGTAGAACCATTTTCCACTAAGAATTCTGCCATAAGGACACTACTGTGTACCTGCAGAATAACATCTGATACCTGGAGCTTGAAGTCTTATCAATGATGGCAATTCCCAGAAGTCCTCCATACAACTCCCTCCCGCTGGCAAATTTATGGAAAGGATAAATGGGAGAGGCTTCCAGGAAGACCTGCCAGCCAAAACAAATTGAAATAGGATAGATATTGTCAGGTAGCAATGCCCAGAAGTCCTACCCAGCATAGTCAATGATGAAGAACGCTGGGATCTGAGATCCAACGACTCCTAGGAGGTTGAATGATTCCCATCCTTGATGTGTTGTTGTTAACTGCTGTCAAGTTGACTTTGACTTACGACAAACCTATGACTTCCAAGTTAACACTGTCATCAGCAGCCCTGCTCAGGTCTTGCAGACTCAGGGCTGTGGCTTCTTTGATTGAGTTTACCTACCTGTAATGGATTCTTTCTCTTTTTCTACGGTCTACCTTGCCAATCATCACTGTCTTTTCTAATGAGTCACGTCAACTTTTTTGCAGTACCCAGCTTTCACAATCATTAAGCTTTCACAGGTTTTCACAAGCCATCGTGGTAGTTAGTTTTTGTCGTGGTGGGATTGCATGTTCCTATGAGGCAAGAGGCTATGCTGATGGTAATATTGCTATTGGTAGAGTCTCCTGTGTCCAACAGGCTTTTGCTTAGAAGCCAGACTAAATGTGCCGAATAGTTACTGCTACTGGGCAGGAGCAGTACTGGATGGTAATGTTGATGGAGGATCTCTCCATAACTAATGGTTCCATAACTAATACCTGTTAGTACTGTGCAGAAGAAGGCACTGGTAAACCACTTCCGAATATTTGTTTTACTATGAAAACCCTATGACATGACAACCCAAAAGGAAACTCTTGGTTTAGCAGCAGTCTAAAGCCCAGAGACTTCTGGTTCCAATCTGAAATATATGTATGTATGTATGTATGTATGTATGTATGTATGTATGTATGTATGTATATGTGTGTGTGTGTGTGTATGAATGATGTTAAATCACTCCCGTGTTTGATTCTGTCTCATTACTAGGGGAAAGGGGGACTTATAATGATGACAAAGCAATCTCTTTGTGTTCTGCTCTTAGTGCAAATTGGGTTTTTAGCTAAATGAGTTCTTCTGAGTCATCTGGTTGATTCCAAAAATTTCTGCTTCTGCCAGAGGAGGCAGAAGATTTGTGATCCAAGAGAAAAAAATGTTTCTGTCCCTCCCCAGTTTCCTAATTAACCGTTTGATTATTCTGAAGCAGTAATTCACTGCTAAAACTGAACTGGCATTCTAAAAGCATTTCACAGGCAATTAAAGGCTCCACCCTCACCAGTGTTTAAAAGCTAACAGCAAGAAATGGCTTTGAAACCAACAAAAATCAAGCAAGCATTCTAAAGTGCTGCAAACACAGCAAATGCTGAGACTGTGCTTTGCCCTCTTTTGCCCTTCAGTGGAGCTTTGGTTCCACCTCTCGTCTCTAGAAAGAGACCCCATCGAGTAACTAATGGCCAAAATAGCTTCCACAGTGGAACACCAAGTGCAATTAAATGAGACTCATGGGCACAGCATCATTCACTGTCATTTTAAAGGGAAACCAGCATGGTGTTATAGGAAAAGACAACAGGTCAGAGGTGGAGCACCTAGCTGGCATACAGAAGGTTCTGTGTTCAATCCCTCATATTACTCATTAAGAAGGATCGTATAGCAGATAGTGGAAAACAGCTCTGGTTGAGATAATGGACAATTCTAAACTATGTCGACAAACGCAGCTGACCTGGTAAAAGGCAGGGTTCCCATGTTCCTATAACCTGTGTTCTTATAGGCATTGGGTTTCTTTTATTTTTGTTTTTCTTTCGTTAAAAAAATGCATTTATTAGCTACTAGGGATGTAGCTATAGTTGGTGCAAAGGGAAGGCACTGCCTTCCCAAGAAAAGCTGGTGGTTGTTGTTTGTCTTCAAGTTGTTTCTGAGTTTTGGTGATCCCAAGGAGAACCTATCATGGGGTTTCTAGGGCTGAGAATGTGTGACATGGCCAAGGTTACCCAGTGGGTTTCCATGTCTGAGCAGGGAATTGGACCATGGTCTTCAGGTTCTTAGGCCATTTCTGCACTACACTATCATAGTGCTATCATTCCATTTTTTACACCCTATGAAATTCTGGGGTTTGTAGTTTACTGATGCCAAGAAGCTTTCTGGCTGAGAATTTTAATTGCCCCTCCATAAACTGTAAACCCTAGGATTCCATAGGCAGCCCCTCCTCCACAGTGCCTTCTGCCATGCAGTCTGGGGCTGAATTAGTACTATTTGCTGTCACCACCGTAATACTTTTTGTCCTCTAGGACCCTCAGAGCAAATTACCTTCTTGGTATTTACATTAGGCTCTTGCAAACTTGAAAATTTCATGCTGCCTCCCAATTGCATTCAGAACTTAAAGAGATTGTTACCACATCCTATCATGTGACATAGCACAATTGGCAAGAAATATAATTTAACTGTCATGAAGTATTAAAAATTGGACACTTATGGCTGAGAAACACATGGTAAGCAAGACTCTGACAGTATGCCTGGGTTAGGTCAGCATGGCCTCAGCACAGCCAGGTCATAAGGTCAAGAAGAGCTAAGCAAGAAAGCCTGGAGTAAACAGACTTCCAGTAATCGTATCAATGACCCAACATCTAAACTACCCAAGGGAGGCAGGCAGGCACCTCTGCTGTGCACATTTCTTACCCATTCATCTTACCCAACCAAGACATTAAGCGGCTGTCAGGACTCCCATCAATGTTTTGTCACCCAAAGTAAGACAATTAGTACATTCCAAATCTCTTTTGTTTACTCTGCCAGACAGCAATTAACACTCACACCTTGAGCATAGGAAAAAGGGTATTTAAAAGCCCTAGCTCCAACCCTGGCTTTTTGGTAGCACTTTGGGTGTCACACTGCATCCCAGAATCTTGTTCCTCCATGCTGCCCTTGTGTTTGAGCCACCTCTCTTGGATCCTTCACTCCAGGACTGGTAAGTATCACCCTATATACCTGAAACCTTTCTCTATCCAACCTTTCTCTCCTTTCCCTTAACTAGCCTTGTATGGCTTGTGGGACTGCTTGATTTCTTGTGTGTATCTGTGAATCCCCCAATAAAACATTCTTTTGACTTTCAACTGGTGTCTCACAGGTAGTACTGGCATGCACAGGTGAAAAGATCCTGTAGTTATCCCCCTCTCGCAGGACTCCTTTTGAGCTATAATTCCCCACATTGTTAAAGAGACACTGGCACTGCTGGTGGACCTCAAGGTCTCCCACATATTGGGTAACACAATTGTAGATGTTGAATAAGCATGCTCTGGTGGCACTGAGATTCCCAGTTCAGATCCGATAGTCTGGCTTGACACCCTGAAAGTGGTGGCTGGTGGCTTCCATGTTGGTGGAACAGAGTTACCCAAAAATGCCTTGGATAGTTCCTTTAAAGTTTACAGTAAAACTTGGAAAAGATTCACTGGGCCACAGAGCTATCAATTGGGTAAAAGAAGCATCTTGTCTTGGCAGGAATCCCAGTCACAAGGGGAGCTTCCATGGGTAGAAGACATTTTTCCCTCTAGAAAATAAGCATCCACATATAGAAGAAGATGGAAGTGATGATGAAAGCAATGGGAGAGCCTCCACGGGCAGAAGACACTGACTGCCTTTGAAAGCCAACTTGCACATGTAGAATGAGATGGAAATGTAGATGGAAGAGATGAGTTTATGTTGCTTCTCTCCATCCTTCCTACTTGTGTGCTTACTTTGCTAATACTGAGAATGTTTCAACAGATCTAATCATTAGAGATAAAAAAAAAACCTGGCAGATTCACTCATTTGCCACATTTTTTTTTCATTAAAAAAGAAAGACCTCAAGTTCTTTCCATCCTTAATAGGAAGAAATTTGTGAGTTTTGGTAAGTTCTTCAAAATGGTTGGAAACAGGATTCTCTCCCATGTGCATTTGGCAAATGCAATAGGTACACCTGTTCCCCACATGGAGAGAAGCATGTGTACTTGGTTATCACATAGTGTTGAAGATGAAGGGCCTTTCTGGAAAAGCAGAAGCCAGAATCCCAGTTCAGCATTAACATGGCTGAATATAGAGGGATCCAAACAGAGACTTTTAATAGTCAAGCTCCTGTGTTTGGATGGGCAAATCAAAGCCTTGGATTTACAAGTGCAAATCTTTTTCTTTCTTGTATGCCCAGATGCTTTGGATCTCAAATTCTTTCCATCTTGAACATGAAGCAATTTGATAATTCAGGTCAATTCTTATTAAAAATGAACTGAAGTAAAATTCTCACCCATCCCCAAAGCATGCGCTAACACCTAATAAACATTCTGGATTTCTTTTTGAAAGCCATAGCAGCTCTTGATACTCCTTAGATATTTATACTTCTTCAGAGCACAGTAACACATATGGAACTCTATTTTTAAGAAGTACACAAAGGTGTACTTCTGCAATGTGTTGTAGCCGCAACTCTGCTCAGATCATTAGATTAGTTGATGTTAATGCACTGCAATGCCTATGTATAAACTCTACACACACTTATCACATTAAAGCAACATCTGTAAGCCATTCCAAATTATGGCAATGTTACAGAAGGCTGAAAGGAAACTGAGCTGCATAGCTATATATCACAGCTGTTCTTCCAGAGGCAAGTGAGTGTTCAAGTTTACTAGGTAGCACTGTTTTGAAGTTTCCTTATAGGTCATTAATGTTAACCTTAGCTCATTAAAGGCCAATACAAATATGATGAGGCAACTCTATAATTTAGCCACAGTTACCACATATATATACTTTGAGGTCTGAATATTATTACAGTGTTTTTGCAAGTGTTGCTGCAAATCAGTTATACTACTTGCTTCATACTTCACAAAGGGAAAATACAGGCCACAGTCCATTAGGCAATGTCTTAAATTTCAGTTAAGTCATGCAAGAGAAGAAATATTTCAGAGCGTGTGTTGGTAGAAGTCCTTCCCACTGTATTATGTCCATAATTTCCAGTACAGCATTGCTGAGATGCAAGTAGACCTTGAACATGCATCCGTAATAGAGGCTTAAACAACTCTTTTAATATATATACTAGCAGAAATAGGTATGTTCTCATAGTGTATCAATTGATGGCATAATTCAAGGTCATGGACAAAATTCATATTAGGAGCAAGTGTTTAGAGAGTGTAGTGAAGCAAGTAAGGCAGGGAGAGCACATATGATTATCTTGACCAAAAAAAAAAGAATGAAAATACACAGCAAATCATGATTTACAAATGCACTGCAAACCATGGTTTGCAAATCCAATGTAAATCATGGATTCAAATCACAGTTTATGCCTCTCTTGACCTGCATGATAAAAATATACTCCTTCACCACCACTGATGTGATTCATGGTTTGCAAAGCCATTTCAAACCATGGTTTGTAAATCTCCTTTAAACCATGCATTTACATGATGGTTCATGCTCAAACCTCAACTATAGTTTTCTACTGAGATGCAACACTTCAGCACAGTTAAGGAAAACAAATCATGGATAAATGGTAAATCTTTATAGCATCTGTATTTTAAGGTATTTGTGACCCTGAAAATTCTACATACAAAAGTAACTCCAAATCCAACTGTGATCAGCCAACTTTAGTTAGCAGAAAATTGATTACAAAATATCCATCCATTTCAGTCATACTCATTGTTAATTCCTTTAAAATATATACTAATTCAGTATCAGAAATATATACCTCACCATCTTTTTTTTTTCAATTGGGAATGAAGACAGCCTAAATTACACTGTCAAATGCACTGGAAAAATGCTGTATTATCTTGACATAAGTGACTTAATTAATCTAGCTCATTTCACAACTGCATTAATCATCCTTTTAAGCACTTTATTGGGGAGGGGAGGAAATGCCTCTTTGGGGAAGATCTATATTGATGCAAATGATAGCAATGGTTGGTGAGTGCTTTTTTCTGGAACTGTGGCACTCATTATTTTTCCAGCAACAGCTGCTCCACAGTTAAAGCCACAGAGAACCTTTGTCCTGAAATGTGGTTATATATCACAGTTCTGGAGCGTATAGACTAGCCTACAACTTAAACATGAGAAAGGAATGAACTAAAAATTTAGTGGCCAAAGTGACTGTCTAATACTGTAGGACACAGTGCCATTAACTGAGTCCAATCCAACACAAAGTTTAATCAATTCAGTGAGAAATATATAACTCTTAATTACAAAACCTTCGTTTACATTGTTTTTGGTTATATTCTTGCCAGGGCTTGGGAATACTTTTTTTGGAGGGAAGGTAGGGTGAAGTGCCATGTTGGCTTGTGCATTGAGGCAGCTGTAGTTCAAAAAGGTAATTAACCCTACTGTTGGATTGAATGTTACAGCTTGGATCATCCAGGTATGGGCTGGAATCTTGAGGCTCAGGCCCTTTCCACAGTAGCCTCCCATCCTGGAATGGGGACGAGAGAGGAGTGGGACTGCGATGATGGTTTTGCATGACATTGACGCAGTCCCGTTCCTCTCCTGTCCCCAGAAGGCATGATCACAGATTAAACCATTGATGGGTTTTCTGTCCTGCAGAAGCTCCAGAAGTATGATGGCGGTGCTTCCTGCCCCAGCACAGCCTGGGAAAGTACCTGGCTATGCTGCAGAAGGAAGCGGGGTGTCTATCACACTCCCTTTTGCAGGGAGCTAATCCCATGAGGAGAGGAGTGCTCTCGTTGTGATCTCTTCCCAGCAGAGCTGCTGCCAGGATTGCCACCAGAGGACCATGCAAGAAGATAGGGTGCAGAAAGGGCCTTAGTTCAAACCCAAGTAGACTCATTGAATCAATTGTTTAGCAGCGAGTCAACATGTAAGTAAACCTAAATTTAATGGCTTTACTTTATTTGGGACTAACAATAGGATTTAGGATGTGGTGTATGGGATTCACTGAGACAACAAGGTGGGAAAACTGAGCCTTGAAAAGTCTAGAACCAGGAAGTCCGCTTATTGAAATTTGTTTCTCTTTTATGGAGCATGGCCATCCCTCTATTCCAACCACCATTGCTCTGCCTCTGAGGGGGAGAAGAGCAGCCAGTCACAGCTCCATTGTGCCTTGGCCCAGTGGTTGGTGAAACCTTTTCCTCCTTGTTCCAAAGGCCATTGTTCTGACCTTTAGGGGTGAGAAGAGCAGCCAGAAACAGCTGCATCATCCCTTGGCTTCAGCAGCTTGTGAAAGGCCTTCTGTACATGTGTGAACTGCCATTGTTCTGGCCTCAGAGGGAAAGAAGAACAGCCAGCAACTGCTGGACTTAATCTCTTCCCCCACTGCCATCTCTATTTCTGTATGTATCACATCTTAATTGGATTGTAAGCCTAGAATTTGTAAGTTTCCTTGGAATTCTTTTTGGGTGAAAAACTGTAAATAAATAGATAGGTCAACAAGCACAAATATAAACACTCCAGTTTTTGGTCAGATATACATTGTCATTTATTTATACCCAAGAGTTCGAATTTTGCTATTATTATATTTATTATGTTTGTGCAGCAGAGTCATTTATTTACTTATTTAAAAAATCCTTCTGTGAGGGGTGCAAGCATGCTTTGCTCTTTACAGACCAGATGTGGTAGCTGCCTTCCCAGTCTCTCTATAGCACCCTGCCACCCTTCACCATTCTTATTCAATCCTGCTTTCCTCCCCCAAAATCCACCACTTTGTTCCCTGAAGTTAAGGGCATCTCCCTCTATTACATGTATATGAGATTACCAGAGCAACTATAGAATCTTGCTTCAACACTGGTGATGGGAACAATACTGTTCTTAGCATCTAAAAGTAGCTGAGCAGCCTAATGTAATGGGTTCAAGGCAGCCATTTTTGTCTGCTCCCTGCCCTTCAGCATCTGACACTTGAGGCAACTGCCTCACTCTGCCCAGTGGTAGAACTAGCCCTACACCTAATGCCTGCACCCCACAGAAAGACGGCTGGAATCCTATTGACTTAGTCTCAACTAGAGCAGACACATTAGGTCAACTGTTGAAAGGTGAATTGGCACATATATAAGTCCATTTGATTCAGTGCTTTTCTCTAGTCAAGACTAACAATAGGATTTAGGGCAATAATTGCAGTTGCGTAGGGACGTGGGGGCGATTCACCCGGGCGGCAATATTTCTGGGGCGTCTTGGCCTGTGGCCCTGGCATGCCCTGGCCACGCCCCCATGCAACACAGCCATGCCCCTGTGCACAGTGGCCACGCCTCTCCCACCATAGCCTCGCCCCCCCCGCCCACCCCTCCACACGCTCCAAGCTCCACCACTGAATCATTGTGATAAATAACAAGTAGAGGATGACTTTTAAACAATTTGCCAGAGCTTTTCTGAACTATATGCATAGGACAAGACCTGTGCTATGGATGTGGAAAAAAAATCTGTTTTAATTTCATTGTATTTCCTTGAATCTGACCTGCATTTTCTCCTTATCCTTGTTTTATACCAGATTGTGAGACTTTGACAACTTCTTGGAAATCTGTGTGCATTTTTAAATGCATTTCCCCCTAAGGTGAGTATTTATTTATGGAGTTTCTCTCATGTGCATATTTTTCCAACTGTCTAAAACAGTGGTTGTTAACCTGGGGTCTGGGGAGCCCTGGGGGTCCATGAAGCCCTCACAGGGGCTTTGCAAAGCCCTGTTGCTGGATGCCATCAGTTGCAGCCACAACAGGGACTTGTCACCCAGTGTCTGAGCAAGGATTTGAATCTTAGTCTCCAGAAGCCTTTAATCAATCAATCAATATTTGAATATTTAAAAAGATATATGAAAATTTAAATCTAAATTTAAATATTTAAATCTTGAGTTAAGTCTTGGGGGGTCCCTGGCAACAAATTATATTTTTACAGGGGGTCCCCAGTAAATCAGAGGTTGAGAATCACTGGTGTAAAACATATTTGTATGCATTTTTTCCACTGTACACATTTTTAGTGAATTACCAAGGAAAGATGTGTTTCTTCTCACAAAAAAGCCTTGAGAGATACAAAAGGACTATTTTTGTTACAGTTGTTGAATCCAACATTGCATTGGATTGCTATCACCTATGATTAACAAGAAATCCTGTTTTGCTGTATGGTCAGTTTCCTCCTGGACTCCAGCAGAGAATCTTTCAGTTTCTTCCTCCCCCTCCTCCTCCTCCTCCTCCTCCTCCTCCTCCTCCTCTTCTTCTTCATCCTTTCTCATTGGATCATAAACTTGGATGATGGTTATATTGATGGGTCTTCTCAGAAGTCCTATTGATATTATGCAATTACTTTGCATTGTAGCTTTTGACTGCTTTTGCTACATCTCTGCTCACTATCAATGTTGAAAAAGTTGAACATCAAGTGATTGGTAAGTGCCTTCATTTGAAATTTTAAATATCAAATCAATATCTAATAATAAATATAGATAATAGAGTTACAAAAAGATACAGGAAAAAAATAAAAATAAAGCAGAAGGGGGATTTGAAAATACAAGAGAAAAAGGAGGGGAAAAAGAAAAGGAAAAAACTTCCTTCCCAGGCAATAATGAAAAAAGGAAACAGACCTCTTGGAAAAGTTAATATGACTATCAATTTCTCTACAGTATAAAATACAATTCTTTAGATATTGATTTAAATACAAATAGGTGTATAAGTAAATATATTGGACTTAATCCTCCAAATTTACTATTAGGAAGTTCAAAATCACTTCTGAGTATTCCTTGAATAAGATTAATGGGTTTACCATAAATTGATAGATGACTTGGTGACACACACACACACACACACATGCAAACACACACATAATGTTGATCCCAAAGTAGATGCAAATATATAGTTGGCGTCTGGGTTTACGGCAGGGTCTTGTCTCTGTCTTACCATCTATGGCCATTTCCACACCGGGCTTCTGTAATGGTGCAGAGCGACCTCTCATGGAGGTCTTCTACACCGTAGAGTGGACTGGCGTGGACTACTTTTTGTAGTTCCACACCAGAATCCACTCAGGAGCGGCCGGAACTAGCCGCACTTCGTGTTTTTTAAAACCTTTTTTTTGAGCTTTTTAAAAAGCACAGAGCGCACAGCTCCGTGCTGCTCCATCGCCCGGCTCCGACGCAGATTTGCAGGTGTGCACAAGTGTGTGCCTGCAGATCTGCCAGGGGCGGGCTTCCAGCTGGCGAGCTTCTCCGGTTGGTGGAGAGCCTCCACCAACTGGAAGCCGCCATTTGGGACGCCGGAGGACTGCGGAGCAGTGAGCTCGCGCTGCTCTGCGTCGTGACGGACTTACCTGGCTGCCGGCAAGCTTCGTTTTTGGGCGTTTTCGCCTGCCCCCCCCCCCGCATGTGGAAAGGGCCTATGTTATATCTCCTGTTGTAAGTGAGCAGTTGTTTAAGATTTGGAAGCTGTCTGTAGGTCAATGAAGGCCTGCTTTCCAGAGCTTGTGAGAAGGCTGTGTTATTCTCAGGAACTGGTTCAAACTTGTTCATGATGCACTTGAGTGCTCTTAGTTGGGGATTGTAAGTGACCACTAATGGGATTCTGTCATTTTGTGTTGTTGGTCCATCCTGTTGTAGATTCTTCCTGGGAACTAATCTTGCCTTGTTGATTTGTTTCTTTATCTCCTTGGATATTGAAGTTTACAACAAACATTTCTTAAAGCCAAGAGTTTGTGCCTTGGTCTTGTGAGTCCAAGCAGATGTGGTTGCATTGGAGGGCATGGCTGTAAACAGTAGATTTGGTATTGTGTTCTAGGTGAAAACTGAATTCCACTTTCTTGATGGGTTTCATGATTGAAGGTGCTCTCCAAGGTGCTAAACTCTGTCCCCCAATTTAGGATGTTTTCTATTTTGATTTAGCATCCTAGATAGGAATGCCTATTCAAATTTCAACTTTTTGGATGAAGCACCTATACAAGTCTCAGCACTTTAGAGAGCTGTTTGGATGAAGCAACCATATAAGATGCAGAGCCTTGGAGATCTACTATAAATAAAATCCAGAGTAGATTCACTGCCACTGGTTGGGAGCAATAAATGGGATGCATTGCAGTAGGAATGGACATCAGTGTGAGAGGAAACAGGAAATTGTAAATGAAGGTTTTTTTTAAATAACTCTGAGAATCAAACTATTAATAGCAATGACATCAAAATTCTGGCTATGTGGATTTGTCTACCTATTTAAAGAAAAATCCACTCTAAGACACTGAATATCCCTGCTATGTATATAGTATTGGGTTATGCATCATGGATAGCAATTCTAAACCTGTCTGTTCAATACCAAGTCTCCTTTAGTTTACTGATGAGCATCTCTGTTCTTTTTCTTGATGGATGGCTCCTAGTTTCTCTGTCCAAAAACACTAGCCTGAATTCTGTTGGATATTAGTAAAACAGCCGAATCCATTGTTGAAAGGTGCAATTAAGTAAATCTTATTGATCCAGCATTAGTCTAGTTAAGACTAACAACAGGATTCAGTTCATTGTGTGGCAATTCTGCATTTACTTCTTTCATAGACTCCTTGTAGTATTGTGTTAAGAAAAAAAAAGATGGGAAAATGGTCAGAAAATATGGACAGTCTTTTCTGCAAGCATTCTTGAACTGTAGCCTTAGTAACATTGTGGAACACACATACTTGCAGACACACACACCCACAAACAAGGAAAACTGGTTTTCCTAGCAAAGGCATGAACTACATTTCTGAACAGTTTCAGTCAGGAAAAATTCTGCTTCCTTTTCACAAGTTATGTTTGGTGGACAAGATTCACTTGCTCCATTTTAATAATTCATTTTAAATACCAAAAGAAGCTAGACTGTTTTGCACATTCCTGTCATGTACACATTTACTCAGAAACCAAGTCCTAGAGGGTCGTACTGAAATTAATACCTGCCAAGTCATAACTCCTTTGTTAACAACATGATCTGTATGAAACTGTATATGTGTGTAAAATAACTCTTTGTCTACAACACAGTACTATTCAAAAGAGTCTGTGGTGATGTATTTGTGCCACCTTTGAAACCACTCACCAGATCCACTTGGGAAAAACTTTTTGGGAAAATTCCTCATCCAGTATCTGATAGCAGCTTCCAATTTGCCTACATCATCGAAGCACGGTCCCTGAAGGCTTTCCTTTATCCAGTTGAACATGTGAAAATCTGAGGGTTTCAGACCAGGCATGTAAGTCAGAGACTATCCCATTTGTATAAGAACCTGTGATGTTGCCAGAAAGTATCAGGTTGTGCATTATCATGATGTAACTAGATTATATCCAGCTGTTTCCATGATCTTTGCTTACAGACAGCTTCTTGACGTTTCTGGAGTGATGCAGTGTAGAAGTCACCGTTCATTGCTGTCCCATGCTCGAGGAAATCAAGCAGAGTCACACCCTTATCATCCCAGAAGACATTCACCATAATCTTCTCTGCTGAACTTTTTAATTTTTTTGGTCTAGGGGAGGTGGAATGCTGCCACTCCATGGACTGGTTCTTGGTTTCTGGGTCATACAGGTATGCCCAGGTTTTATCACCAGTGCAAACATTTCCCCAAAAAAGTGTGCTTTGGTGCTTCAAATGCTACCAATATTCCTGAAAAAAGGTGTCCTTGTGGGCTTCAAATACTACCAATAGTTCTGAACAAACAGCAGTAAGTTGATGAGGAACCCACTTGGCACACACTTTCTTGTATTCAAGGTTGTGGATAATCTGCTCAGCAGCACCTTTTACCACAGCCAAGATCCTCAACAATCTCTTGGACAGTTATACACTGGTCTGAGCAAATCATGTTGTCCACCTTGTTTTGGTTTTCATCATTGACCACTGTCAATCGCCTTCCACTACGTGGTTTGTTTCCAACATTGGTTTCACCTTCTTTAAACTTTTTCACCTGTCTTCTCACATTACTCTCATTAACTGTCACCTCATCATACATATTTCTGGGGCTTCTGTAGGTGTCGGCAGCAGTATATCTTTCTTTGGTCAATAACTTGATAACTATTCTCTTTTTCTCTTTCATATCCATGCTTATGCAACACCTAGAAATAAAAAGAAATTATGTTAATCATGCAGTAAGAATTACTCTGTCTGGTGGTGTAATAGCATCACATTTGGATTAATAATTTCAGAGTAAATGGCATACAGGCATTACTTTCAGTATGACCCTTGTATTTTATCCACCGGAGTTGACTCCTTGGAATCTGTATACAGGATTGCAGGTCTTACAGTTCAGTGCTACGATGTTTAATGTGAAACAAGCTGCACTGTGGCCAATTGGTTTTACTCCCAGGTAAGCATTCTGGTTACATTTGTTAGATAATACGGCCATACAGAATGCCTCTTTTGGCAGAAAATGAGTGTATTAAGTAAATAAACAAAGAAAGTGTTCAGATGATTAAACCTTGATTTAGTTGCTCATGAGTTTATGCTACATATTACCTTCTCTCTCTTTAAAAAATCGTAGAAATAAAGGGTCAGTAATCCAGCCTGACGAATTAGACTTACACATCCCATGTAATTAATAGATAATTTCCTTTCTTTGAGTTACAGCAGTGTTGTTGTTTTTTTCTGGATAGCTTGTTCATTCACATCCTGATATTGATTCTGAAATTGTTGTTCCTAACATTTTGTGGCTTGCTAAGATGGTTACCATACCACTTCACCAATAATAAACTTGACTTAAAGACCAATTATACCCATAGATTGTATTAAAGAGTGGAGAAGATAGAGACAGAAGACACAAGTGAGTTGGATCACCTGCCCACCTCCCACTTTTTGAAATATGCTAAAAGGCAATAAAGAGGCTTTGCCGTAATAATAAAACTGGAAGCTGTGAAAGATCGAAGATGATTCTTTCACAAGCCATAAAACGTACAAGCCAATAAAAAAAAAAAAGAAGACATTTTCCAGGAACTTGGCAACTGAGGTAATAAAGAAATAAATAGAAAAAATCCAAATAAGCTTTAATCAAAGCTGCTCCATAGAGGAGACATCTGGCTCTTTGCAAAAGGGTAGACTTTGCCATCCTTGGTCTGTTGATTCAGTTTTGATACTGACAGTAAGCTTGGCTCATTTCAGTTTGCCCTTTTAATAGGAAAAGGGCATCATACAGATCCTTCCATGATGTACTCAGGTCTCACCCTAGAATTCAGAGGAGACATACTGACTATGGAACTTAGAGGCAGTAAAGACTGGGTGGGGTTATCTCATTTCAAAATGTAATTGCCTCAATTTATTTTTTTTTCTTCAAAGCAAGATTCTAGTCCACATGATAGTAGAAGGAAAAAGGGAAAAGTCTTGCCACTTCCCTCTGTTCTCATTACTTGATCATTTTGATTGTGACTGTGGTGGGACTCTACTGTGATGAAGATCTTTAATTGTGCATGCCCCTAAAAGTATAAACTGTGTGTTTTTAAAAAATATATAAACAGAAAATGTTATGAAAATATTCTTTATACAGCAAAAGCTATATATTTTAAGCCACAACAACACTTACTAACACTCCTTGGATTCCAAAACCGGGGTTGTATCTACCATAAACAGCACCTAGGGCAAGCATGGAAGTTGTGCCCCTGCCTTCTTATTCCTACCCCACCCCTACATGCATAACTTTTTTGCAGCCCGCTGACATTGGCAAACAGGGCACATATCCTACTTGCCCCCACCCTAGATATGCCTCTGTCCAAAACTGAACATATATGAGTTGCTCTCGTGCTAAGAATAATTGCTCAGCATTTCCATTCAAAAGACATCAATAAATATAGTATTTTTCAATCCATCAGCATATATATATATATCTCCTATCTCCCCGTGTGAGAGATCTGAGTTACTTTTTCTTAGCCAGTAAAATCTAGTTTGGCAGATTGCTGTCCAGTGCTTCTCACTTGTTAATTGTAGATGCTACTAATCATCAGAGAGCCAGTGTGGTATAGTGGTTAGAGCATTGGACCTTGGGAATGTCACACACACACAGCCCAAGGAAACCCTGTGATAGGGTCACCTTAGGGTCACCATAAGTCGGAAATGAGTTGAAAGCACACGACAACAACAAAATACCATCACAACACTTAGAGTGAGAAATATCATGATGTGATTTATGGATGCAAACACACTCCATGTATGTAAAATCACCTTATTACATAAGGAATCCAGGCAAAAGCGGGGAGAGGAGGGGAGGGAATAAATCAAAGCAAAGTCGTTCAGCTTCATTTCATATTTCTGACACTTGCTCCACAATTCTTAGCCTGTGTATTGCACATATCTAAGTTTGTCTGCAATTCGGTTTGGCCTCAGGTTAACCGGTTGCTAAGTAGTTTTTGCCCTTTGTAAAGGCGAGTCTGGTTATTACTCAAACGTTTGCTCCCGGGTGATCTCCAGGGTAAATCATAAAATGTTTTGCATCCTGGCTCAAATATTTGAGGAGTGTCTGAGTTATTTGGCAGTCAATTAAGTGGAGGTAAAAAGTCTAGCAAATGCATGCCCTGGGGACATTTACATGATGGATGAAACTTAAGCAACTACAGAGGGTGTCAATCACACCCCGAGTTCACTTTTGATCATTGTCACTTCTCTGCCGAATCTTTCTTGGCAACAAATGTCTTTGTAGAGACTGCCATTAAATGGATTTCCCACTGAGTCTGTTATCTCTAGGCCATTCTGTCCACTGGGACAGGCAGGCCAGGTGATACCCCAAAGCATCATTCAGCAGCTGCCTGGACTCTGAAAGGACACTGACGCCTGTCCTGTGTCTCTCTCTGAAACAGCGTCTATGTCCTAGAGCTGCCATTTTAAATGCATTACAGTGTTCTGGAATATCACTATATATCAGGGCTCTGTGGGAAACTGTTCCCAATGACATCCAGCATTCCTGTTGCCATAGAAGATGGAAGGGACCCAACATTTTGTGATCCTCAAGCCTGAAGCTGACCTGTCATGGTTCTCCATCTCTACAGGGACTTTTCCAGTGGAAGTAGAGTCCTCAGAACCAAAGACTGGTGGGAGATGAACTGCCTCCATTGAGGAGATGGAGTGTCCAGAACCAGAGACTGGTGAAGAGCTGAATTGCCTCCAGCGAGGAGGAGATGGAGTCCTCACAACCGAACAGCTGTGCAGATGCAGAATTCCAGACAGTTCAACTTTTCACGTGTTTCTGGGTCTCATAGAATAATAGAGTGGAAGAGATCACAAGGGCCATCCAGTCCAACCCCTGGCCATGGAGGAATGCACAATCAACACAGTCCTGACAGATGGTCATCCAGCCTCTGTTTAAAAACTTCCAAAGGAGACTCCACCCCCCTCTGAGTTTCTGGGAATTCTGCCTCCTCCTCGCAGAAGGAGTCCTCTGTGTGGACCAGGGCATGGTTCTGGCCACATTCCAGCACTAGTGCAGCATAGCTGGAGTTCTCAGTGTCTTAGGCCATTTCCACACTACACTGTTATAGTGCTATTATTCCACTTATTATTATTATTATTATAGTGCTTATTATTCCACTCAACAGACTGCCTGGAGTTTGCAGTTTAGGGAGGGGCATTTAGAGAGCTCTTTGGCCTCAGTAAACCACAAACTCCAGGATTCCACAGGATGTTGAAAGTGGAATAATAGAACTGTAACAGTGTAGTGTGGAAATAGCTAGAGTCTCAGGACTTTTTCATTAGCAGGGATTATGATGGCATCCACCCCCACCCCCACCACTACAACTCCCACCAATCTAAGGCTCCCTTCTTCACTCTGACCTTAGCTGAAATTTTCACAGAAGCTGTGTGTAAATGTGGATTTTTCCCCCCAACAAAGCCATATTATTATGTACCATCCCAAATGGAATGTCTTGGTCTTGAATGCCCATCACCACCACTTTAGCTTGCTCTTGGTAGAGATTTTTTTTTAAAACCCCGCTGGAACTAATTTGCTGGCATGGATCAACACAGCTACCTATGTTTTTGGATTCTTCTTTGGGGTATGGCTGGGGGGGCTTGTCAGGTTGAGTGATACTGAATCTTGGGGCCTTTCCTCATTGTTATAGCGCTATATTCCACTTTCAACATCCTATGGAATCTTGAGGTTTGCAGTTTAGGGAGGGGCATTTAGAATTCTCACCCAGGCTCTTTGGCCGCAGTAAACTACAAACCCCAGAATTCCACAAGATGTTGAAAGTGGAATAATAGCACTATAACAGTGTAGTTCAGAAAGGCCCTTAGACTAGGGGTGGGGGAAAACATATACAGCAATGGGCAGGTGCTAAGATATGAGCAAGATGGGAACAGTTTTGTGAATATTGTAGACATGAATTGTGCTTCCTGGAATGTAGTTCTCCATCTTTTGGATTATGTATCTAAAATATGCGTAAAATGTGGGAGGTAATTCCAGCAAGGAGGTGGTAGCTGAACAGAATCTTCCACATCTTGTGTAGTTTTCTTGTCCTTCTTGAGCTAGCAGAAGAAGAGAAATTAATTCAAAATAATTAATCAGATGCAAATTTTCTTATTTGCATAACGTATGGAAATTGCAAATAGAGAAGAGTGTGAACTGCCTTGGGCCAGAACCTCCTCTCCTTCTCTCTCCCTTCCTACCTTCTACACCAGCAGAATGCATGAAGGTTTTCTAACACTGCAGTTCAAAAGCAACACAGAAGTGTCTATGCTGAGTGTCACAGCCTGTGACCTGATAGAAAATCCTCACTTGTATACATGTTGCTTCATACTTTGGTGCTCATAGGAATCTGTTTGTTTTCATATTGCACAACAGGGTTGCTGCATATATAACCTTTTTTTAAAAAGGTATACGTTTAAGATGTTTTAAACATGGTCACCCAAATGATGAATGCAACAAATCAGGGTTTAAACGTTCATGTTGTTTTTTGCTATAGAGTAGGCTATGAATTATGATGAAGCTATGAATGGAAACCTCCAAGAGCCTTTATTATTAGCTACCCTGCTCAGGTCTTGCAAACTCCCCACCATGGCTTCTTTGACTGAACCAATCCCTCTATAATACAATCTTCTTTTCCTGTTGTCTTCTACCTCACTGAACGTTATCATCTTCTCCAATGAGTCATGCTTTCTCATGATGTGTCCGAAGTATGATAGTCTCAGTTTAGTCATTTTGGCTTCTAGTGAGAGATCATGCTAGATTTGGTTTTGGACATAGCAGTTTTTCCAAGCTTACATTATAGGTTGCCCACCTGTACATAATGCTGTCATTGTGATTTGATGGACAGAACTCCCCTCCTCCTCTTCCTCTTCCTCCTCCTTCTTATTAGCCCATCATTTTTCCAGTTCACGACTTCCTTAAGCTTACAATGGTTAAAATGAATGTAACTAAAATTCACAATGTAGAAAAGTTAAATACGTGATTAAAACATCAAAAATAAAGGTTTTTTTTTTAAAAAAATAAACCATTAAAAGGAAACCAACAAGTAGAAAATCCATCACATTATGCAAGTTCCTTTCCTCTTGAAACAGGTCAGTCTTCCAAGGCTTTCTGCAACAAGAAATTCTTGATGTGCTTGAGGAAAGATAGCAAGGACAGTGCCAGTCTAACCTGTCTGGGAAGGAAGCTCTAGAGCCTGGGACCAGCTACCAAGATGGCCTTCTACCATGTTCACACTCAACTGCGTAGTTTGGAGTTCAGGGGGCAGGGTGAGCAGGGCGGAGGGGCAGAGGCGTGGCCACATTGCACAGGGGATATGGTCATGTTGCAAGGGAGCGTGCCTGCGTTGCAAGGGGGCGTGGCCATGTCACCTGCGGCACCCCCCCAAAATTGCCGCCAAGGGTGGACTGCCCTCATCAACCCCCCCATCCATACGCCTCTGTTCACACTGTATGTACCTGTGCACGTGGTAGGACAGAAAGAAGGGCTTCCCAAGAAGATCTCAAAATACAGGCAGGTTGGTGAATTTATCTAATCACATGAGACCAGGAAGTATATACTCAGAGGTGCTCTCCTGTCTTTTCTTTTTTTCTGGAATGGGGGGACAGGTTTAGCAATACAGTAGTAACTCAGTTGCACAGAGAGCTGTCATACAGATATATTCCACAGCATAGTGCAATCAGTCTGTCTGATAGATTGCCTTAATTTTTTGAAGTATACAGAACATCAGAGAATACCACATAAGAAAGATTGAATGGTTTTTTTTCCTGTTTGTCTTTGGATAAGGCTCACATTTTTCTGGCCAGAAGAAGAGGTCCATAATGCCAATAAAACCTCTTATACTCCATGTTTTGTTTACTCTCATCCTTTCTGTCTGATTTTATTGGTGGGTTGGGCCCTATATGGGAACATTTTGCTCTCCCTTTAAAAAAAAAATGAAGGAAGAAGCAAATGAAATTCAGTTGCTATCAAAACGTTCTTCTTTGTTTGTCACTGTTGACAATTTGCTGCAAATGAAATGGTTATAAGTGTTAAGTCAAAATAGCTTTTTTTTCATGTTTGCAAAAATGACAAAAATCACATGGCTTTTTTTTTTTTAAATCAGCTTCAAAAATATCTCTGGGTGTGAATGATTATTCACACATTTGGCTTGAGCTCAGGTTTGTTGCAGAAAGAACACATTTTGAGTTCAAATGCAAGCTTTGCTTATGGCAAAGCCATCAGTTCTGAGAACAGACTTCTGCGTAAACAGATCAGTGTATGGAAAATGTTGTGTTTTGGACCCTAACATCCAGAATCCCCCAGTCATGTTGGTTGGAGGATTTTAGGCGAATATATTCTCCATATTTCGTCATAAACAGATGATCTTCCTCTTGTGAGGAGGGAACCCACATACCTATATTATAATTATTATTATCTGTTCATCAGGTTTTTGAGGCCTGATTGTTCATGGGACAGAGCTTTTCATACGGTGCTATACTGTTTAAACTGTTTATATGTGTTGTTTTCCTTTTTAAGAACCGTGATCTTAGCTGCTTTTCAATTCTATTGACAGTTAATTATACTTTTAACTTCTGTGTGATGTGAATCTTTTTAGCAGTACAGTCCTCTCTCCACATTCACAGGTTTGACCTTTGCAAATTTGATTATTCATGAGGCATGTGCTTGTCTCCCCCCGCCCCCATTTTCCTCCTCCCATTTCCTTGCGTTCCTCACCTCAGGCTTGTGTTTAGATTGCTTTGTGAGCAAAGCCCCCCTCCCACTGCTGGAGGTGTGTTCTCTCTGCCATGTGGCTGCACATTCTGTTGTGTAATGTCTGCTGATTGGTCAGGTGCTCTCTTTGCTCCTACCTCTCTTTTCTCAAGATGGCAACTGGAAGTAGCTAGAACAGCAGAACTCTGCTCTTTTCCCTCTGAAGGGAAAGTACCAGTAAGCCTTTACCTTGTATTTTTGTTTCATCTGGCCCCAGTGTGCAAAAGGCAAAGGAATGGGAGGGAAGCCCCAGAAGCAAATGGGAGGGGGAATCATGGGGGGAGTTCATGAGGGTTCTGCATCCTGAACCTTGTGAAAGTGGAGGAGCCACTGTACAAGTATCTAACTGCTGTATATTCACTATCCCTGTACAGCCCCTAGTTTAGGGATTGTTAATGTTCCCCAAGCTGACCTTACCAGCAAGCAGCCACTGGGATCAGTGGGGGTCCCCTGTTGATTGAGAAACAGCTGCGTGATGGTCTCAGCCTCCTGCACAAATGATCTCCAGCACAAGGAGGATTTGCAACAGGAGTCCTGCTTCAGCCTGTTGCAATGGAGATAGCTTCTGCTCATGGGAGATGGTAGAAACTTCAGGCAGCTGTTTCTCAATTGACATGGGAACAGGCCTCCATTGACCCCAGCAGCTGCTTCCTTGGTAAGCGGGTTTGCAGGAAGAGGATCTGTCCAGAATCTACTGCATAGCCCTGTTCAGTCGTTACAGCACCACAAAGTATGTAATGGTCATACAGGATTCCCAATAACGTATACAATAAAATATACAACTTTTCCACCACCACCAAAATCCGTTTCTGATCCATTCCAAGCCTGTTATGCTCTGGTTTCCTTTTGTTTCTGTAGTTTAAAGCCGTTCGGATAGATGATGTTCAGGGTAATTAAGCTGCTGATCACTCTATCTATTTCCCAATAAAATGTCGACCACTGTTAGGCTGTTCCTTCTTAGAAGCAATCCAATATTCTTAGAAGTCACGTTTTATCCAAATTGGTAATAAGGAGCATCCGTTCTCCCCTTGTCGCCTCACCATGCACTGAGATTATTAACATGCTTCCATAACTCTTTCTTTTATTAGCCACTTAATACTAATAGCATTCTGTTGCTCCATTTATTGAATGCTAGCTAGTCTTGCTCTGGAACATAACAGCCAGGAACAGAAGAGTTTATTGGGAGTGCATCAATTACGTTTGCAAGAGGAGGAAAAAACATTTTCCTTTTGGTCTGATTTCAGTAGTTAAATGCAGAAGTGAACAATGGAACAAAAATTAATGCTGCTAAAAATTTGTTTCACTTGAGCCAAGCAGGCTTCTGGGTTGCCAAAGATATTTATCTGGCATGCGTGCATACATATCCCTATGCAGCAGTTGGGAATCTGAAATAGTTTCAGTTACAAAGCTATCATCAAACTTAAGTCCTGTTCTTAAAATCCTATTGCTAGTCCCAGTCATAACAGAGCTACTGAATCAGTTGTTGAATAGTGAATCGACTAGTTTGAAAACGATAGAAATAAGAATGAAATTACTAATAGTATATTTTTTTAAAATGTTAAGTATGGGAATAAATAACAACAATGGGTATAATGAGATTTAGATATATATAATCAAAATATATAATCAGTATGATTTATATTTTGAATAAGTAATATTATGTAAATGGATTTAGAGAGAAAAAGAAATGTAAGCATTTTTTTTGTTGTAACCTTTTTTCCTTTACTTTTGTGTTTATCACCTTATGTATTTTTTTGTGTTTTTTCTTTCCTTATAATTAAATAAAAAAAATTAAAGAATGATAAGAATTGAATGGTGAATCGACACAAAGGTAAATCTAGCTGATCCAATAGCTTTAGTGTAGTGGGGATTAACTAATTCCAATCTCTTTTTGTAAACTCTTTTTGTAAAAATTTATTTTATTGTATTTTATTTCTCCTTCTCTTTCTCACCGCATGGGAAGGTTGGGAAGCAAAGGGTCTTTATGCTAGAACAGCGAAATGCTTGGAAAACTATACTGTTAAAAAAAGAAGCCCTGTCTATCCTGGTTTCCAGATCCAAGTGTTAGCAATGACACAGAAAAGATCTTTTCCTCCTCCTCCTTTGCATGAAAATGTTCTCTTCTTTAGGGCATTTTGTACTGATGCATCAAAACCGTTGAGACAAATTCAGTAAATGCTGGGTGAAAATTCTTATCATTTGTATTGGATTGAATCTAGATATAGGCCCTTGAAATCCATAGGATGTTCTCTTTCTCTCTCTTTTGTGCTTGTGTGTGCAGACACACAAACATTAATGTTCTCTTTTGACAGACATGGGTAGTCAGAAGATAATAAAGCCCTTTGCATGAGTTTACACATTTATTTATTTATTTAGATCATTTATACCCTGTCTTTCACTGAACAGTGCTCCCAGATCAGCTTCCAAATTGTTAATTTGATGGGTCCTTGCTCTCAGGCTTACAATCTAAATAGACGCAAAACACACACATAAAAAGAAAACATAAAGTGTTAGGGTGGATAAACAAACCACACCTCACCGTATCCCCAGGTGGGACACAGAGCTGACTTGAACCCCCAAACACAAGGTAGGAAGGTAGAAAAGAGAAGGAAAGAAAGACAGGCACACATACACACACATATAACTTTGGCCAAAGGATCCCGGGAAGGACGATTTATTCTTCCAGGCTTCCCTTTTTATATCATTTTTATGTTTATATTAAAGCATGCTTACAGAAAAGAAAAGATTCATGCATCATCATTAGCAGAGTCACAGCTTGTACACATGTTACATTATATCTGACTCTTAATTTCCTGAGTCTACATGACCCTGTTACATCTTAGGTCATTCTCAAAGATATTGCTGATGTTTCAAAATTCCTTCGCTTGTACATACTGATTATAAAGAGGAGCAGAGCAGAATATACAACTCTAAAGTAAGGTTGCTTGATGAGCTCTGAATGTCTGAAATGCCAATTAATATCACGGTTAATTGCTATCAAGTATTAATTCTATAGCAAGTTACAGAACCCCAAATTTCAAGCCTAACAAAAGAAAAGGGGATGGCAGTGAGAGAGAAGACCAAGTCCAACAGATACTGGCTGCTCTTCTCTCCCTCAGAGGCCACAGCAGCACCAGAGCTTGGAGTGCGTGGAGGGTGGGGCGGGACCATGATGAACGGGGGCAAGACTATGGTGCATGGGGGTGTGGTTGTGGCATGTGGGGGTGTGGCTACTAGCTGGGATGCCCCCAAAACATTGCCGCCCAAGGCGAACTGCTCCCATTGCCCCCCTGTCCCTACGCGGCTGCACAGTAGTGGCAGTTGGAATAGGGAGAGATTCTCTTGCTAGCTGCTGGAACCAAGGCATGATGAAGCTATCATAAGTTGAATTAATGCATGTAGAGGCAAGAACGCTGATTTTTTTAAAAAAATTCATTTAAGTGGAACACTCCACGGTACAAGAAAATATTGCACCTGCTCTGCTTAGGACAGGCTATGAGGTACTGACCAAAACCTAAAGGAGACTTGAAATGCAGTGAGAGAGTCCAACTCTGACCAACAGACATCAAACAGAGGCTCCTGGATGATAGTCAGGACTAACTCTGTTTGTACCAGACCTGAGATATCTCCCAGTGCCTATTCACTAAAAGAAAAGGCACGGAGGTGGGAGGAGACCTTGTCTGGGAGTCTGAATTCAATATGGCTGCTAAGCAGCCAAACAGGCCAAATGAATGCGTAAATCTTCCTATTAGGTGACAGCTACAAGAAACTTGAAGGCTCACTTTGATTTGATATGTGTAACTGGAAACAAGTCTTGGCCAGTTAGGATGGTGATAGGAGAGTGAACTCTGAGGTCATCATCCTACTAGCAATGCATACAAGTGTGAGCTGTGCAATGCATGTGGAACACTTATTTTGACGCACAATGGCTGTATTCAGAAATAGTGTTGTGCATGCGGAAATGTTGCCCATTGTACCTTGTGCAACGGGGCCCATTCTGGAACATATGGTGCACAATACTTCTATTCTCTGCAAGGCTTCCATAGTGCTAGTGTGGCATAACTCCACCAGGGGATATTTACACTATGCTATGACAATGAAGGACTGCGGCCATATGAAGTTTGAGCCTCTAGCTTCATTAATATTTCCTCTTCTTCATGGCCTGCAGAGTACTTCTCTTCAGACTAGACCTCAGACCGCTGTTGTTCACAGCAGCTGCTGTCTTATAAGTGGAGATTGGAGGGATCGGGACAGGATGCACTGCTTAGCGCTATAACTGCAGTTGCTATGCATCTGTAGCTTCCCAAAAGGATTCTGCCCTATGTTTTTTGACATCTGAGATCAAGACCCATGTGAAACATTTTTTTCTGAGTGAGGAGAGAAATAAATGCCCCCCCTCCCAAATCAAAGTCCCTAATTTCCAAAGCTAGCCAAATTATTTTGGCTCAAGAGGCAGAAAAATCCCACAAACGCTTCTCACTATTCCTAACAATAAAATCACGACCAATTAAATAACTAACCATCTGCTGTTCCTTTTGTGACATCCAATATCTGCTGCCTGAGGCAGTCAGCTCAGCTCACCTAATGGTAGAGTTGGCACCATCTGGGTGCTTAAGTGACAGCTTCAAGATGGTGATTATGTGTGTTGTACTGCTGGCCGCTTTAATGACAAAATGGACAGGACTGTAATGATGCCCTATAGACTAATTCCATCATTTGGGAAGATTAGGTAATGATGAGACACTTTATCAGTTTGCCTAGGTGTGTATCAGAAGCCTTTGTCTTTGCTAGGGATGTGTCCATCAGCCTGAACCTTTCCTCTGACTAACAGTTTTGAATTCACAAAGACACAACACCTTTCTTTATGTGATCTGAAGAGTTCACAGCCCAAGGTACTGGAGACAGTACATCATCCAAAGTCACTGTCATAACGTTTTGACACCTCTCCTGAGATTAGAGATGTTGGCTGCTTCAGCACAGCCTCTAAACGGACCATTCCACTGTATGGGCTGAGTAAGATTGGGAGGAGGGTGTTTACTGCAACCAATCTAAACCAAACTGTTTTGTTTTATAATTAAGACCAGAAGGAGAGAGACTACAATCGACATTTTCAATAGATTAAAAAGAAAATGGAGACAAAGCAGTACAAAAGTGTCCGCTAATCTTTGCAGCCATACAATGATGTTATTCCTTTTTTTTACATTTCAGTTTAATAAGGTAATATTTCTCTATCCTGCTCTTAGACAGAGACTGTAGGAAGTCCTAAGATGTACAGCCTTGAGGAACGGTTAATTCAAGTGTATGTGTGTGTGTCCCCATCTCTCCCCCTCCCCATTTTATCAAGGCAGTGTGTGCGTGTCAACTTTTACAATTAGATCTGACAAAACGGAATTGTCTAAAAATATTAGCGTTGCTGCTGTTTCATAATTGCCCTTTCTTGGCCTCATTGTATGAGTTCCAGTGGATTCTCTTTTGAAATGTTCACAAGTAAAGGAAGTGTACATTTCATGCTCATTAGATTGCCCTAAATAGCTTGAATTATTTTCTTCTTCAGGTGTTAGAGCATTAGCTGTTGGAAATGTTCAGATGATTCAGGTGCCCTTGTTGGAAAACAACATCCACCCCTCACCACCAGGACTGCTGTCCGCAAAGCAAAATACATCTCTCTGTATGTGTGTGTAGAAGTCCAAATTTATTGTATTATTTTCCTTTTGTGGAAGTATAGCCAAGTATTGCTATTAGATTGGTCCAATGTTATTGAGATTGAACGTTCATGCAAAATGTGGACTTCTGTTTCATTTGGGCAAGACTTATTGGGAGAAAGTGCAGCAACCCAACAACTGTCCCCTTGCATTGAGATGGATAGATGGGTGTTACAGGTCTTGTTAGCATCAGGGACAAATGTCAACATCTATCCAGTGCAGAGAAACAGGTAATTTGTATTAGTGATTTCGATATTTTTGCATTAACTTGGCAGTTTGAGGGTGGCAAAGATACAAAGGTGAAGAACAGGCTGGGAGGGATCGTGCAAGCCTTCTGTTCCATCTGGCCATGAAGAAGGGCCAGAAGCATGATCTATGCACTTCCTCCCTATTGCAGCATGGGAAGAAGGCCAGCTGCAGTCCAGAAGGAGAGAGCATGTCCTTTGTGCTCCCTTCCACAGGCAGCCAGTCACTTGTGGAGAGAAGCATTGGGGACATGCCCTGATCCCAGCAGAGGCACTGCTGGGATTGTGACGGGAGCGTGTCATTCAGTGGCAGAGCTTAGTGTGTGTGTGGGGGGGACAGGATGGGGGGGACAGGGGGGCCGCAGTGCATGGGGGTGTGACCAGGGCGCATGGAGGTGTGGCCAGGGGGTGCGGGGGCATGACCAGGGCACACGGGGGTATGGCTACGGGCCCGGATGCCCCAGAAACATTGCTGCCCGGGGCAAATTGCCCCCCCTCATTCCTACGCCACTGGTGTCGTGTGGAAAAGGCCTGTGTAGTGGAGATACACCTCTGATACATAGAATTATTTTTAATTAGTCTTCATCATAAAGCAAATAGACAGAGAATAGAATGGGAGAAGTTTCTAAATAATGAGATTCTGTATGATTTTCTAGTACAGTAGCAGAAATTAACCTTGTGCCTGCAAGAAAATGGTAACCAGGAACAAAATGATAACAGAAGTAAAGGCATGTAGGGCAAGGATGGGGTACAACAAGATATCCAATAATCTACCAAAGTGGAACATGATGTGAAACTCCGATCCAAAATGAGGATAAGAAGTAGCATTTCCTTCTCCTGTTTGGTCTCCAATTTGGTTTTGTGATGCTGTGATTGTACCTGCTGCTTGGAACATGCAACAAAGCTTGGGAAAGTTCCTTTCTTGAACTACAGCTCCCAGAATCCCCCGGGAAGCGTAGTTTTTCTCTCTGACGTGCCAGTTTTCTATCTGCAGGCTTTTATTTTTCACACCAGAGAATTCAATAAACGAATCACACCCTTCCTCTTTCAGCCTAAAGTGGTCCAATCTAGCAGAAGGGTGTGCGGTTTCTGTTGGACCTGCCTCCATCTTTGATCATCTTTCGAAAGCTAGTCGAAACTGTCAAGAGAACCGAAATATCAAAGAAAAATATATTCACAGGCAGCTTCCTAAAATTATGCATGGCTGCTTCTTGCGATAATTGTTTCTATCAGAGGAGCAGAGGTGGGGATGGATGTGTATTTAGCGCTCTAGTCTTTTCTTCCCCTTGCTTCCAGAAGCTTTCCACAAACTGAAATCTAATTTAATCAGTCAAACGCTGTTATCCAAATACCATTTATTGTACCGTTGTGATTTATATGGGTTTTTAATTTCTAATAGTTTACAGTAATCTAATTTTTCTGGGGATTTATTATGCTTTTATCTTTGGCCTCTGACCTATCCAAATGATTACTCTAATTCTATTCATACTGGCAAGGAATATGCTTTGACTCTGCACTTTTTTTTTCTTTCTTGATCTCATTGCATTCTCTCTGCTATTAATTTTACTGCCTGTCTAGAACAGGCTCCTCCAACCTGGCACCCTCCCTTTGGTTGGATTACAACTCCCAGCTCACAGAGAGCAAACCATGCATAAGATGATGGGATATGTAAGTCAGCACATCTGGTGGGTGATCTAGCGAATTTTTTTAAAAAAAATGAGTCCGCAGTTATATAAACTCTGGATACTTTGTGAAAGCTATGGTGAAAGTTTTTTTTTTCCTGAATCCATGTTTCCATAATTTGACCCCTGGGGCAAAGAAATGGATTCTTTTGACAATGCTCTTGTCCACCTTTCCCCTCAGAGTTTGACGTTCTGGATTAGCTGATCTTGTAGCCAATCTCTGTGGGGTTGTTGTTGTGGGTTGTGGTGGTGCTGCTGCTGGTGGTGCTGCTCTGAATTTCTCATGTAGAGATTTTGCATTGTGCAGATGCAAAATTTGTCACAGGTTGTCCTTCCTTCTGTTCGTTTTCCTGCCCTCTTCCCTATACAGAGGCCCATCCATATTTGTCAGGGTTTGAGTGCAGAACTCTTGCAAAAGTGGAAAAACCACAAATAACTCCACCCCCACACCGCCATGACCCTTCTCCCGTTTCCCTCCGGAGCTACTCCCTCCGATTCCTTTGCCTCTGATCCCTGCATTCCCCGGGGAAGAGAAAAGACAAGGAGGATTTGGATCCTTTCATACCTTTTTTTTTTTAAAAAAAGAAAAAGAGTATACTATATTGACTGTATGATTCAGCAATCAGTATTTTGGGAAGACTAGCAGTGGAAGTATTAGACTGACATCAGTAATTGGAGTTTTTTCTATATAGATGAAGGATGCAGAGACTGTGTTGAGAAAGCTGGAAACCATCTTTTAAAATGTCTTTAATGTTTCTTAGTTTTATTATTATTATTATGTCGTATTATGTATTTTTTTTCCTGTTTTTGTTATTGGAAATTTAGAGGATGCTGTAATTTGATCTTTCTTTTTGATTACTTTTATTGTAATCAGGTTATGTTAAAAAATTTAACACAGGCCACTTCCACACTACCTTGTTCTAGTGCTATTATTCCACTTTCAACCTCCTATGGTTTGCAGTTTAGGGAGGAGTATTTAGAATTCTCAGCCAGACAGCTCTTTGGCCCCAGTAAACTACAAACCTTAGAATTCCACAGGAGGTTGAAAGTGGAATAATAACGCTAAAACAGTGTAGTGCGGAAATGGCCAGAGTGTATGTGCATAGATAGATAAATAGATAGATGATACACAGAATTCAAGCCAACATGTCTATATACCTGTCAGTGAAAGCAATGCTTAATGCATCTAATGGCGTGGATAGTTGAAGTTCACAAAAGCTTATGCCATAATAAATGTATGAGAGCTAAATTCAGTTGTTTGTCCCAACTAGAAGAGACCAGTTCAATCAATGGAAGCTTATCACATCAGCACTTCTGAATTAATTCAACGGATTTAATCTCATCAGAACAAATAATTTAGATTTCTGGGTTCAGTCTTTAAGATGCCATGAAATTCTTCCCTGTTTTGTAAAGAAAATCAGCTTAAATATCAGAAAACTACTGATTTAAATCATCATATTGGGAATGGCGAATACCTGTGCTGAAACCCATTTATCAGTGTAATCTCTAGGAAATTGAAGCTTGGCGCAGTGGTTTGAGTATTAGGCCATTTCCGCACCAGACTGTTATAGTGCTATTATTCCACTTTCAACGTCCTATGGAATCCTGAGGTTTGCAGTCTAGTGCAGAAATGGCCTTAGAGTCGACCCTGGATGACTAGGCTTTAAATCGCCACTCAGCCAGGGAAACTACTGGATGACCTTGGGCAAATCACACTTTCTAAGCCTACGAAGAAGGCAATGGCAGACCTCCTCAGAACAAAACTTTTCAAGATAGGGCCAGAATAAGCCAGATGCTACATGAAGGCACATAAAAACAATCCAAACTCCAATCCAATCCAATCCAATCCAACAACAACAACAAATTTATAGGAAAGTCCAGAAACTTGTACTTTTGAGTCCCACCAAAATAAGTTTGTTGTTAAATGCCCTGGTTGTAAAAATGCACCACCATCTTTATTGTCTCTTCAGAAGCCTGTTTCTGCTCTGTTTGCTCTGGCTGGCAAACAGAGCAGAACAGCATACTGCCAGTTGAGCTAATTGCTTTGCTTTTTTGTTTGAAAAAAAAAAGGCAAAAAGTGGGGTTATGTAAGCACTTACGAGTTATTAAAACACTACTGCCAAGCTGATGTTGTAGTGCTTCGGAAACAAATTGAAATATTTATAAGAAAAAAAAATGAAGCAATGGTCGTATAACTATGACAGAATAAGCTATCCAAAGATGCTGATAGGAAGCCTACAGATGTCCAATATTTGTTTTTGTCCCTCAATGAGAAAAGCTGTGCCATGCCTTCTGGCCACATCTACTGAATGATCTCAAGTTTCAGATATTATGGGAAGACTTTTTAACTGTGTCTTTTTAATTGTTGTAAGCTGCTTTGAGTCCCAACCTGGGAAAAAAAGAGGGATATAAATAAAAATCCTCCTCCTCCTCCTCCTCCTCCTCCAGCCCCTTCCACTCTCTGCCAGCAATGGAATGGCTGGGGGGGAGCGGTGGCTTTCAGAGTACAATGGTGAGTCCTGACAGTGGTAACAGAGTTTTGCATGTGGAGCACTTATGCTACACTGGACCACATAGGATTGCGGCCATTAATTGTCACCTCAATTTTCAGCTCAATCCCAAGTCATGGCTTGACTGCTGACCCAACAGAGAAATATATTTCTCTTCAGGGCCCACCATCTTATGGATTAGTTGAGGTAAGTATTCCCTCACCAAAGTCCATGGAAAGTGGTGGCTCCAATATTAGTAGCAAGGTGCTATGCTCTGGGTATTAGTCTAAACTTTCAATGAGCTATTCAAAGTGTGGAATCCTATCAACAGAATACCTTCAGTACCTTGGATGAATCATACATCACTATCAGAGCCACATGATAATGCAACAGAATATCTCAGATGACTGTTAAAGGCAGCACAATTGAGTTAAAGGCAAAACTGAAACCAGTTTCATCGAACTGTAGAGTCAGTAGGGGCCCATGGGCCAAGTCTAAGTCCCTGCTAGTGCAGGACCTTTAGCTAGAGCATCATAAGCAGGTAGCTATCCAGCATCTTTCTGAAGACACTCAGAGAAAGAAACTCCACCACCTCTTTAGGTAATTGGTTCCACTGTCAAACTGTTCTTACCATCAAAAAGTTCCTTTTTGATGGTATCAGATCTGGCCCTACTCTCCTGGGCAACAGACAAAAAAAAAAAAAAGCCCCCTCCTCTCTGTGACAGTTGGTTAGATACTCAAAGAACGCAATCATGTCATCCCTAGGTCTTCTTTTCAGCAAGCTGAACGTGCCCAACTCTCTCAGTCTTTTCTCACTTGCTTTGTTCTCCATCCTCCATATTGCCCTTCTCTGAATCTGCTCTAACTTGTCTATATCCTTCTTAAAATGAGGTGTCCAGAACTGAACACAGTACTCCATATGAGAAGCACAGAATATAATGGGACTATTACTACTGTTTCATCACACTTTGTATTACCTTCCCGTTTGCGCAATGAATTATTTCCTTGATTTTTTTTTTGCAGAAGAGTCACATTTTCCTTTTCAGAAACCATTTTCCCCATTCTTTGTCCCCTTTCTGCATAGATTTCTCCCAGTACCTCAGAGAATACTAATCCAAAGACACCAACGATCATTGCCCAGTGGTAACTACAGAATTAAAATTAATGTGTGTGAGCTGATGATCCAACATTATATACAAGTATAGCCTTAGGAATAAATCTACTAGAAAAGTGCATTACGATGGGCCACACATTCATTAGAAACATCAGGCATACTCTTTCTCTGTCTTGGCTGTTCAGCTGCTAATGTGTCTGGATAATCATAGAAAGCCAGTTCACCGCTGATACTCTTTCTGCTCACAAGAGAATGTCTCAGAATGTGAGCCAAGGTGTTGTCTCAGAATGTATTTTTCAGCTCTTGGAGGGCTATAGAAAAGATGTGGAAGAATGCACTGGAAGAAATAAAATTTTTGAAAATACAAAAGCCGGGTGTCCTGTTAATGACTTAACAAAGGCATATCTTGTACAGCTGGACCTCTATTGTTGCAGAGGTTGGAATTCTCTATTAACCATGCAACAAACAAACTTCCCCCCATCCTACCTTTTAAGGTGATGCACTCTCCCTCTCAACATGGCCACTGACTGTCCAGTGGAGAGGATAGGGGAATGTGGAACAGCATCCAACTATGTTCATAGAATCATAGAAACATAGAGTTGGAAGAGACCACAATGGCCATTGAGTCCAACCCCCTGCCATGCAGGAACAAACACTCAAAGCATCCCCAGCGAATCCATTGTTGAATGGTTCTGACTGTTAGAAAGTTCTTCCTGATGTTTAGGTGAAATCTCTTTTCCTGTAGTTTGAATCCATTGCTCCGAGTCCTAGTTTCTGGAGCAGAAGAAAACAAGTTGCCTCATTTTCAACATAACATCCCCTCAAATATTTAAACATGGCTATCATGTCTCCATTTAACCTTCTTTTTGTCAGGCTAAACATACTTAGCTCCCTAAGCCTGTCCTCATAGGGCATGGCTTCCAGACCCTTTACAATTTTGGTTGCCCTCCTGTGGACATGTTCCTATAGCAGGACACACAGCAATGAAATCATCCGTTAGGACTTCCAGAGGACCCTCAGAGGCCCTGTATGATGCCTGTCATTGTTTGTTTAATGGAGTAATAGAGGAAACTTGTTGTAGTTCTACTTGTGTGAAATTTACAATATATCTCCCAATCTAAGGTCCTCACAAAACTCAGGAGGTTGGGAAAATTACTTTATGGACTATGACTCCCAGAATCCCCTCGCAAGCATAAGCAATGCTGGTTAGGAGATTGTGGGAGCTGTGTTCCATAGTCCAAAACCAACTGGTAATCGCAACTAAAGTCAGCCTTATTCAATGGATGTGTTCTGATTTAGGCTTTCAAAGAGACTTCTCCAACTTCAGCCAAAGTATTCACAGTATGGTTTGGCAGCCATTCTCTGAATGAGTTTGCTATCCATAAATCCTATCCCTGCCCCTTTCAAGAAGTCATATGTGTATGTGTAGCCTTCTCTTTATCTTATCTTCACAACAATTCTGTGAAAGTGCAGATTGGGGGAAAGAGTCTACTTGAAGATCTCCCAGTTAACTTCATGGTTTGTTGGAGATCTGAATCTTGGTCTCCCTGGTGCTACAGTGCAATTCTAAACATGTCCATTACAGAGTTCCAAAGAGTCTGGGTAAACTTACTTCCAAATAAACCTATATACAGAATTGCAGTCGTGTTCCATAATGTTTATTGGCTTAATAAAACTTCTAATACTGTTCCATTCTCCATTCTCCATCGCACTGACTGGGGCATTCTGCCTTGTATTTGCACAGGAAAATTATTGGTTCATTCAATCTATCCCAGTGAAAAGACATACTGGGATTTTATTTGCCCTCAATTGAGCATTTAGAAATACAACTCAGGCATCCAAAGAAAGGGAGAAGACCAAGTTACCAAGGGAATGTGCCCACAGCAAATAGAAAATCTTTAAATGTGAATGATTTTCAGTGTCTCCCTGTCAGTGATGCTAGAAATTTAGGGACTGATGGAAGATGTTGTGAGGAAGGCACAAATCTTATTGGCATGGCTCTCACTGTGCCCACTCTGCAGCTATACCCCTGTGCCTTGTTCTCTGCTGTCAGGACATAATACCATTCCTTGCCAGCACCAGAGCCAAAGGAGGCTTATTCTAGTATTAGATCATGAAGAAAAATGTGGCGATTGATCAATAAGCACTATCCAAGAAGGCACTTTCCACTAAGAAAACAATCCTGGAAATTGGTCTTTCAGAGATTGTTCTGGAGATGCCACACGGAACAAATGCCTCCAGTGGGAAAAGGGACATAAGGCAGTCGACACATCGGCAGCGTGGCTTCTCTCTCTGCGTGTCTCCTTTTCCTTCTCAAGTGTCAAGTCCATAAGAGCTTTTTCTTCCCCACCACTCGGCATGCTCTAGTACAAAAATGCTGAAGGGGCATAAGAGACACAACCTCAAGGGAGAGCTTCTTTACAACCAGCAGAGAAGGGATGACTTGCAATACAGTAGAATCATTAGACAAGAGGGCAGACAGGGAAACAGAGCATCACACGCCACATTTTAATTTAGCGTTTTAATTATACCAGCAAAACTGCCCAAATTTGATGTAGTGTGACTTAATCCAATGCAGATTTCCATAGCTGAAGCATCTTCCATTTATTTGGGGTTTTTCAAAAACACAATATACCACTTTCTAGTTGAAGTTCACAATAAAATACATTTAAAACAAATTCAAATGCACAGAAGAATAAACTGAAAGGTACTGCAGCCACAAATCTTCACCCACAGATTCCCAGTAAAGCTACAAAAGCCTGCCCTGCCTTGGCTCCTTGCTGCATGCATATGCGTGCATGTGCAAGCAACGCATCAAAGCGTTGCAGGCACCTTCTACACTATACAGTTATAGCACTGTGGTTCCCTTTTAACTGCCAAGGATGCCATCCTATGGAATTTTGGGATTTGTAGTCTGGGGAGAGACATTTAGAATCCCCAGCCAGAGAGCTCTCCCAGCTACAAATCCTGGCTTCCATAGGATGCAGCCACATCAGTTAAAGTAGAATCATAGCAGTAGAACTGGTTAGTGTGAAAGAGTTCTGGGTGTTCTACTCCTTGGCCATTTCTACACTCTACTGTTATAGTGCTATTATTCGACTCTCAACATCCTAAGGAATCTTGGGGTTTGCAGTTTAGGGAGGGGCCTTTAGAATTCTCAGCCAGAGAGCTCTTTGGCCTCAGTAAACTACAAACCTCAGAATTCCACAAGAAGTTGAATGTGGAATAATAGCACTATTGGCCCATGTTCTTCCCCTCTAGAGACAGAAAAGTTTGGATTCAATGGAATTTCTCCCAGGTTAGCTCTAATGCTTCTGTCTCTCAGCTAGAGCTGCTGGAGTGAAGACTGGAGAAGGATCCTCAACCTTTAATGATTGCCTAGAAAAGGGAATTTCACCAGGTGTTGCTTGCTGTCTGGTTGTGTGACAAGCAGCACTTGTAGAATTTCCCTCTTCCACACAACCATTAAAGATTTTCACTCTGGGAATAATGCTTCCAGAAGATCTCTCCAGTTGGCCTACCTCTGTCCATTTTGAATTTCTAGATACTCAAAGCATGGTTTGAATTCTGAGCCATGGTGACAACAAAACATCTCTGGGAATGATATTCAAAGTGAACAGTGTTTAGGCATACATTCAGCTCTTGGAGATATGAATGGTGATTTCGTGTTTGTGTTAAATTTTGTTTTCATTTAAACCTAGGTAACATCTAAAAGGATATATTCAGTTCTGCTGATTTAAACAGTAATGGACAAGATCCTGAATCTGAGGCTACAATGTGTGACTTTACAGTGATGGAGCTACATCACTGAAACGGTATGCAACATACTAGTGAACTGCAATGATCCACAAAGGGACACTGCATGCCATTGCACCATGGGGCTCCCATTGTGTAAAGAAGTATGTTGCGCATGGAGATGTGTTGGGCATCAAGACTATTGTGCAAAGTTCACACTGTTGGCTGTGCTTGCACAGTGTCCCAATTGTGTAGCTATATCTCTACAGTCCTCTTGAGAATACAAATATTGTGCAAAGCTTCAATTCAACTTTATATCATTGTTAAGTCCGTTCATGACGATGTAACTTTTCAACAGGATGCCAGCCAATTACTAGTACCAACAGAGACAATCTATTGAACAAACTGTTGGCTGGTTAGCCAACACTTAAGTAGATATTATTGATTCAAAGTACCTACTCTAGTCTGTATATCGACAAAAAACATGGTTGCAAGGATGAATTCCTGTTATTATTCTTGTTAGTTTGCATTGGGCATGTTAAAATCCTTTAATAATGTGCTATTGCACACATGGAACAGATAAGTCTGTGCCAGTGCATGAAACCACACATGCATGGGAGCACATTTTTACAACCTTATAAAAGTCAAGGAGAACATGACAGGCATTAAATTGACTCCTCTGTGTTAAACGGGGTAACCAACTGGAAAAGAGTACCAGACTGCCAACAACATGACAGATGACAACAGTTAGAGAATTTATGGCCAATAAAAAAAAGGGACAGGTCATCTTTGGTCTTTTTTGTAACCTGCTCACCCAAATAATTGATAAAGTATTGATTTAAATCATTTTGGTTACGCAACATCAAAATAGATTAATTAGATTAATTAGAAATTACCTCCTCAAATGTATTTTTTCAAAAAGTCCACAATAGTTTAAGAAATGAGCATGATGTGAGACAGAAACAGGAAATTAGTTGGAATCAAAAGGAACTTGGGAAAATTACCTTTTTTACGCTACAGCTTCCAGGATCCCATTACAGTGGTCCTATTGGCCAGAGCATTCTGGAAGCTTGAATGTTGCAAAATAACTTTTTCAAGCTCTGATGTAAAAGTGCCATGTGGAAGCACATCATGCCTACTCCAGAGAGTAGGACATGGTGAAATGGATTCAAACTATAGGAAAAGAGATTCTATTTAAATATGAGGCATATAAATCACACAGCAGGATAATAGTATTTTTGGCTGGAACTTATCAAACAACATTGTTCCTGTTCTGTTGCTCTCCCAGAAGGAGAGCATTTAGACCATTTGGATTAATCCATTAATGACGTCCTTTGTAAAAGAAATGCTTTCCAAACAATCTCTCAGTGGGAGAACAACAGAAGAGGACATCATGTGTTAAGTCCCAACCAAAGATGCTATTATTTTGCAATAAGTACAGCTTAATTGTCTCACGTGGCAAAGCCCTAGGAAGAACTTACTGAGGGTAAGAGTAGTTCAACAGTGAAACATGCTTCCTCAGAGTTTTGCAGACTATCCTTTTTCTGATGTGTTTAAGCAGAGACTGGATAGCCATCTGTCGGGAGTGCTTTGATTGTATATTGTACTTGGTAGCCCTTGTGTTCTCTTCCAACTTTGTGATTCTGTGTGCACGGGATGTACCTGAACTTTGTTTTGATCCTCCAGGAAAGGATATAAATACTTCCCTACAAATATACATGCATACATACACAAAATGTTTCAGATCTCTTCATCTATTGCCACCTCCTCATCCTAAATTACTTAGTCAATCAAAGGCAGGAGAGACAGCATCTGAAAGCTAAGAAGAATGGAGGGAGGCTGACATTTTTCCAAAGAATCCCCTCATTCCTTTTCTCTGTAAGAAACGCTACTGAATACAACATTGATTTCCCAGGTTCATAGGCCCACAGATCCATTTCTGACAAAAGAAAAATTGCACTGATACTACCATCTGCTGTGATCTTCTGTCTCATCTCAAGATGTG
The DNA here is from genome assembly GCA_030412105.1 of Cyclura pinguis. Classification (NCBI taxonomy): domain Eukaryota; kingdom Metazoa; phylum Chordata; class Lepidosauria; order Squamata; family Iguanidae; genus Cyclura; species Cyclura pinguis. The sequence continues at coordinate 122,847,535 of CM059604.1, read as the reverse complement.
TTTGTTTTTCAAGGAGATAAGGCTAGAGTGTTCCACTAAAAGATGAGTGATAAATCACAAATATGCTCTGCAGCAAACCATTGTAGCGCCGAACACTCACAGTCAGGTTTGCAGACTTGTTTCAGAGTAACCCTGGTGGCCCTTGGCAGCTGCCATGGTAGGGAGGGACGGTGTATCTGCTCCAGGTTTTCAATCTGAACCATAAAGACTCTGTCCAAGATTCCCACCTTCTTAAGAAAAGAGGCATAGCACCTCAGACAGCTCCTTTAAGCTCTTTTAAGCTTTAAACCTGGAGTGCATTCACCTCTCAGTGATGTTGGAGCCACAAACCATCACAGGGTACTAGTAGCTAGTGGCCTTTTCACCGCCTAAATATTCTTTGTTCCCATCTCCTGCAATATTCAGTCTTCTGTGGCTACCAAACATGCCCATTGGACTGAGTTTGAGCTTTCTTTTTGCCCCCTTAGATTCATTTCCCCTTCCTTCTGCAAATCATGGGATTCCCACAGCTTCACACTCACATTTACTGCTCACTGGGTTTAAATGTTGTAAATGGAGCTGGCTTCATTGGTCTGCCAGTGATAGAACTGAAATGTGGGAGGCGGGGAGGAAGGGAGGGGAGAACCCAACTTGAAAGACATGGGTGATTGGTACATTTCAAAAGAGTTTTACAATTAGACTTTGGGCACAGCACAAAAAGAGACTTGTTTGGCCCCTAAGAATGGCGCCTGCTTTAGAATTCCCTTTTCTTTGCCAGATTGCATGCATCCCCGTTCATGCATTTGCTTGGCACTGAATAGAGAAGTTCAGAGCAACAACTGTCCCCGCTCCCCTTGGGGGTTTCCTCACAAATCATCCTTGACTCTTTGGTTCTCTTTGGCATATTTGTTCAGGGGAAAGTTGGATGGCTGTTGAAAATAGGCACTCTGCTGCTTCTAACCATTGTGGCATGCTGCTAAAGGCCATTCTCCTTATCTACTGCTAATGCTCTTGCTCCCAATTTGCAGCACACAAGACACTGTGTTTTTTTCACAGCGATATTTCATAAGTGGATCTATTTGTCCATCACTTTGGTGTGCCTTCTGTGACCCTTTCAGCTCTCTCCCATTCCCTATTAATGCTCATTTTGGAATAAATAGATTTCTCTCTCCTGCTTATGCTCTTCTTCTTTGTGTTTTCTCACAGTTGTCTGTAAATTGATGAGACTTTTTTTTGTGTGAAAAGAATCCCATGTGGCAGTTGTATGTTGGATTAAAGTGCTAGAACAATAGCACAGTCAGCAGTAGATTCCACTGTCCAGATCCTTCCATGGTACTGTTATTGCACAAATGAATTCCTCAGTCACACAAAGCCTGTTCCATCGTAAGGAGAACAGATTTTACTTTCCAGATATCTCCTCTGCAGGTTACAGAGCTGATGTCCCACCACCCTTCTTTGTATACCTTCCAACATTTCACAGATGAAAACTGGGGCATATGTGGTCAAGCAACATCGGAGTGTGGTCAAGAAGGCAAAAGTTATTAGTGAGAAAGAATGCACAAGCTAGGAGAAGCTGCAGCAGTTTGCCTTTGCTGAACCTACTGGGAAGGGCAAGATTCCATTCCCTCCTCTCTTTCCCACCTTGCTGAGTTTTCTGAAATCTACTTTAGCACTTTGAACTCAGTTTGTAGCAACAGAAACAAGCTGAGGACAATGGAGGGAGGGAGAAGGAGAAGAAAAAAAAACTGGGACATTTTAAGTTGTGCAGAAAAAGTGGGATGACAAAGGATTACTCAGGGCTGTTCCTGCCAAACTGGGAAACTTGAGGGTATGTCCCTCCTCCCTACTTTCCTGCTCTCGGCTATAGATGCAACATGCCTCTTTGTGTTTAGTAAGCCATTCTTACTAAGCTTGCCATCTTGCATTTATTTCAAGGGACAGTTCTTTATTCAAGTCCATATGACAATGTAAGATTAAGGTCCCTGCTCTCAAAATAATCAGAGATTAAGCCTGACTACTCCAAACATTTGAAGATTGGGGATCACATTTTGAGGCAAGTTACTTTCTCTCAGCCTAAGAAGGAGGTAATAGCAAACTTCCTCTGAATAATTCTTTCTATGAAAACCCTACAATAGGGTCACCATAAGCTGGAGTTGACTTGAAGGCACATAACAATAATGGATATAATATTATATATTACTAGTTAAAAGTATTCTTACTTCTTATTGTTATCAGGCAGAATAAGGTAAGTGGTCTGTTGAGAGGTGAGAGTATGGAACATTGAAGGTGAATGGTGATTGCCTGGGAGTTTGAAAGGGATTTAAGATTGCTTAGGATCGCTGAAGGGTCGCCCTAGGTCAGAAATGACTTGGAGCACCCAGCAACAATAACAATGTGTGGGAATTGACTTCAAAGCTGTTAGAACAGTTAAGAACTAGTAGTTAGGTCACTTAGAGAACTTGTGTGTAGTCAGGGCAGCAAGATAGTTAGGGACTAACCAGACAGTTAAGTTAGGGCCCTTTCCACAACTCACCTTTTCTCGGCACTGGGGTGCAGGGATCGCACAAGCAGCCTCCAGCGGGAGGCTCTCGTGTCCCTGTTGCTTCAGCTCTGCAGCTGCTGGCTGCTCGCACGAGAGCCCCGCCTCTTCCTTCCGCAGTGCAGCCTGGGAGTTTCCCAAGCTGTGCTGGGACAGGAAGCATGAGTGCTGCAGCTCCGGAGCTCCGCACATACGGCAAGTGTGCGCGGGGCCCCAGAGTGATGCGTGATCATGCACCATTTTCAGCTTAAAGCCAAAAATGAAAAAGTGAGTGAGCGGCGCCTGCCAGACCCTGGAGCGTCACACAATTGTGACTGCATCGTGTGGACCGCTCCTCACATTTGCGTGATGCTCAAGGGGCCCTTTTGCATGGCAAATGCCTGGCGAAAAGTGCAAAAGAGTTATGTAAGATGTGATTGTGGCTGACTAGTTTGAATAAGTAGATGAGTAAATATGAGTAACAATTAAAGACACTTTGCAACCATATACTTCTGAACAATAAGTATCTTCTATTTAAGAAATTATTTTGTGAACACACACACACACACACACACACACCCATTTGGGTCACTATGCTGTGGTTAGGCTGGTGCTATCTGATTATCACAGAATCATAGAATCATAGAGTTGGAAGAGACCTCAGGGGCCATCCAGTCCAACCCCCTGCTATGCAGGAACATACGTCAAAGCACTCCTGACAGATGGCCTTCCAGCCTTTGCTTATAAACTTCCAAAGAAGGAGACTCCACCACACTCTGAGGCAGCATATTCCACTGCCAGACAGCTCCGACCATCAGAAGTTCTTCATGAGGTTCAGGTGGAATCTCCTTTCCTGTAGCTTGAATCCATTGCTTTTTGTCCTAGTCTCTGGAGCAGCAGAAAACAAGCCCGCTTCCTCCTTGACATGACATCCCTTTAAATATTTAAACATGGCTATCATGTCCCCTCTTAACCTTCTCTTCTGCAGACTAAACATACCCAGCTCCCTAAGCCACTCCTCATAGGGCATGGCTTCCAGACCCTTCACCATTTTGGTCACCCTCCTCTGGACATGTTCCAGCTTGTTAATATCCTTCTTGAATTGAGGTGCCCAGAACTGCACACACTATTCCAGATGAGGTCTAACCAAAGCAGAATAGAGTGGTACCATTACCTCCCTTGATCTAGACACCATACTCCTATTGATGCAACCCAGAATCGCATTGGCTTTGGTTATAACATCAGACACCTTGATATCTGTGGTGGTAGTGGAAGAAGGGTTGTTATCTTTCGTGACTGGTGATGGGATTGTAATAAGGACAGTGTGTGACATGCCCAAGGTTGCTCAGTGGGTTTCCATGGCTGAGCAGGGAATCAAATCCTCATCTCCAGGGTCATAGTCCAATGCTCAAACCATTCCACTATGCTGGGTTTCTAAGAGGGTTATCACAGGTTATTATAATAGAGCGAACAAGCAAATAGGGAGTCCTTACACCACTCTTGCTGCAGCTGCACTCAGTTGAAAGGGAACTCTACAGGGATTGGACCCTAGTTCATCTCCAGTAGAGCTCCAACTCAATTTGGAGCCACTGCAGGAATGGTGATTGTACTCACCGTGGATTCATCACTCCCATAATGGCACATTCACAAGATTTGCCTGTAGCACAGGCTGCATATCACACACAATTCTGTCCTCCAACATTTCAGTGCTATTTATTACTTCTACATCATCTGCTGCCCAAGGCTTTCCATCTCATGCTAAGTTGTTCCTGCCTTTTGGCCGTAGGTGGCAAAGTCTAACCTTGGAAACTTCAATATGCTATAGTAGCCCTTCCATTGAGCTGTGTACCCCTCAGTCATGATTGGTTATAGTTCCACCATGTGTGGTCTGGAACATGAATAAGGAGGACAACGTGGGGTTTCCAGGGCACCAGGATGCTATTGCTAAAAATAAGAAGCACCTCCCTGATCAGAATACAAGAGATACAGCCCACATAAAGTTACAGTGCTAAGACACCGTAACTTTATATGCCGGACAAAGGCATTTTTATTCAGGAGAGCTTTGGGTAATTGATTGGCTACTGAGAACAGTGGAGACTACATTATTCTACAGATATGCTTTTCAGTGGTGTTTCAATGGTGTTTTAATGCTGCAACTTAATTGATTGTGTTTTGCAGACCTTTTGGAGTTTTTACTTGTGCCTTTTAAAAATCTTGTTTTAAGACACTGGTTCCCAGTTTTGGGAGAAAGGCAGAGTATTAATCAAGTAAATAAATCTGATTCTTATTTCAATGCCAACAATGGAATTGTATCTGATGTGGGCACAGGGTCATGAGCAGGTGGTGGCTTTTGTGTCTGTGAAATGGTGAATCCACTCTGAGTTTTAGTCTGAACTTTAAAGAAGCCAATCAAATTCTTGAAACTTTTGGGGTGAGAGAGTTCAGCATTTTGGCATACTCCTTTATAATTTGGTCTAAAACCTAGACTAGATTACAACTGTGCAGGCTGGTGCAGAAAATGCCCTCTATTTGAAGAGCTGTCTAGCTAAAGTTTGATTTAAAAGCAAAGAGCTAACAGGAGGAAGATCAGGGACCTTGAAGTAGCCCATTGTCCAGAAGCACTGGGACAGCAGACTCAGGAAGCAAACAGATAACCTGCTTGCACTCTTCCCTATTATTACAAGAGTTATGATAATTCTGGAGAGACAGTGTTGTGTAGTGGTTTCAGCATTGGACTATGACTCTGGAGAACAGTGTTCGTATTCCTGCTCATCCATGGAAACACACTGGAGTATCTTGGGCAAGTCACAGTATCTCAGCCTCAGAGGAAGGCAAAGGCAAACCCACTCTGAAAAAATCACTATGTCTGGTTTGCCTTGAGGTTGCCATAAGTCAGTAAAGTCAGACAACAACAACAACAACAACAACAACAACAAAGGCAATTCTGTTTGAATCTTTTTAAAAATCATTTCTAAGTTTGGATCTGGTAATTTCAATAAGGACTGAAATGAAAAATCATAAAAATGTAGAGTTGGAAGAGACCACAGGGGCCATCCAGTCCAACCCCCTACCATGCAGGAACACCCTCAAAGCACTCCCGACAGATGGCCCTCCAGCCTCTGCTTAAAAACCTCCAAAGAAGGAGACTCTACCACACTCCGAGGCAGCATATTCCACTGCTGGACAGCCCTGACTGTCAGGAAGTTCTTCCTGAGGTTCAGGTGGAATCTCCTCTCCTGCAGCTTGAATCCATTGCTCCTTGTCCTGGTCTCTGGAGCAGCAGAAAACAAGCCCGCTCCCTCCTCTACATGGCATTTAAACATGGCTATCATGTCTCCTCTTAACCTTTTCTTCTGCAGACTAAACATACCCAGCTCTCTAAGTCTATCCTCATAGGGCATGGCTTCCAGGCCCCTCACCATTTTGGTCGCCCTCCTCTGAACTTGCTCCAACTTGACCATGTCCTTTTTTAATTGGGGTGCCCAGAACTGGACACAGTATTCAAGATGAGGTCTAACCAAAGCAGAGTAGAGTGGTACCAGTACCTCCCTCGATCTAGACACCATACTCCTATTGATGCAGCCGAGAATTGCATTGGTTTTCTTGGCTGCCGCATCACACTGCTGACTCATGTTCAGCTTGTGGTCTATTAAGACTCCTAGATCCCTTTCACACGTACTGCTATCCAGCCACGTGTCCCCCATCCTATATTTCTGTATTCTATTTTTCCTACCTAAGTGTAGGACCTTACACTTCTCTCTGTTGAATTTCATTTTGTTAGCCTTGGCCCAGCTCTCCAATCTGTCCAGGTCATTTTGAGTTTTGATCCTGTCCTCTGGTGTATTAGCAACCCCTCCCAAAAAGTTAAGGCCTTGCATTCTGTTGATGAAAGTGCAGTTTAAGTGTGCCTTATGTTTTCTGGCTTGGCCCCAAGGCATTTGGCTCAGGTCTTTTTCTTTGTCTTTTTCCTTGCCAGCAATATAATTAGGTCTGATAGCACAGCTATCTTTGAGTTGCTCGAAAACCTAACTCCCCACTCCTTGTTGTCATTTCATTTCCATCTCAAGTGCCAGCATCTTTCTTAAAAGCCTAAGTTATATCTAGATGGTGCGTGCATGGTGGTAGTAGTGGTGGTGGGGAATGCCCTTTTAACAAAACTTGGTAAACTTGGAATGATAAGGAAGGTAGAAAACCAAAGACAATTTTGGTCTGCTATATAAGCTTGTCTAAACTAGTATGAATGTAACCTGTGCTCTGATCTAGAGGGTTAAAAAAAAAAGTTTCTCTTATCTGTAAATGTCATCCAACTCATAAACACAGCATTTAGCCAAATAAGGTAATTCCCATTGCAGGAACAGTTTGGCTTAGAAATACAGAGACTTTTTTTTAAAAAAAAAATCCTCCCTTGTTACTCAGGGTTCTTTATATACCATCCAAGATAAATGATTTAAAGCAATGACAAGGTTGGCAGACAGATAGGTTTTATAGTTTTTCCTTTGGCCCAATTTTGTTTAGGAATCTGTGGCCAAAATCCTGCATTATGGTTATGTAGCATAAATCCCTGCATTTGGAGTGACATATGGGCCAGCTTCCAGCTGATGTCCTAGGCATGCATAACTTCTCCCACAGAAGTGGTTGGATGTTTTTGCCCAATGTAGAATGGCTATATTCACTTCAAGGTTGCAGAAGTGGAGTTGCACATGCTCCTGTAAATTACTAGCTGGGTCCGGTGGATGGGGAAACCCTGAAAGAGGGGCTGTTCTTGCTAATTCAGTTCAGAAAGAGAGGAAGGCCGTTTTAGCACCTTACTGGTTCTTGTCATCATCCTGTCACAATCCTGGCAGTGCCTTTGCAGAGAAGAGAGTGCGACATGAAAGCCCCCCGCCACATCCAGCTGGCTCCCTGTGGAAGGGATCATGAGTGACACGCCTACCTTTGGCAGGGCAGCTAGCCTCTTTCTCATGCGGTACTGGGAAAGGAAGTGCCTACATTGAGCTTCCTCCCATTCTGCATGGCCGGTGGTGATGGGAGCATCACATGATCATGGGCCATTAATGGATTTTTTTTTTTTTTTGGTTAATGGAATATCCTGTAATTGCAATGGGTTGGGATGGGTTGGCAGCGAGACCACAACGATGTCATGTGAAAGCACAACTCACAGAGTGTTGCTAATGCGTTGCCATCACGGGACGGCAATGCCATGTGGAAATGGTTAAAGAGCTGGAGAGGAGAGGACCTGTAGTTACAAGGGGTAAGGATTAAAAATCATAACCCTGAAGATGTTGTTGATTTTCAGTTCAAAGAACCTATCCACCCCTTCATTGTTGAAGGATCATGAGAGTTGCCATTAGCTGCAGGAGTGGCACAAGGCTTCATTGCCCTGATTTATAGGGCTTAAGAATATTCAAGGGATTTCACTTATAGAGAATGGAGGAGGCTGAGGGCCATTTAGAATCCTACCAGCACCTGTTGTGGACCACACACCATTCAAAAATGAGGTTCTTGGAGATGTTTTCAAAATGGGAAATGACTGGAAGTTCACTTTTGGTCTTTTGAATCTTCTATTAATGAGGAGATAAATTTAGAAAAAATAAGCAGAAATTAATAAAATTAAATTCAATGGAGGCAAATGCAAAATTCTTCATTTGGGCCACAAAAACCAAATGCACAAGTATCTGACGGGGGACACTTCAGACAGTATTACAAGTGAAAAGGGCCTTGGGATTATTGTTGATCATAAATTGAACATGAACTAGCAGTGAGATGCTGCAACCAAAAAGGTGAATGCTATTTTAACCCATAATAATCCAATCATTTTAATCTATAATACATGGGTGGTAAAGATATTCTGAGGTCAGATCTACTCTAGTGAGACTGGACCTCTGCCCTTAGAAGGGAAATTTTCTAGTATTTTTTATCATCCTTGGCATGTCTGCCCAGGGACCAGAGTTTTATTCTTCATGACCAATTTTTTTTTTACCATAATTTTATTTTCAAATATAAAAAGGAAAAATGAAACATACTATTTTAAAGATAGGTATAAAGGCAAGTGGCAGGGACTAAATACCCTAAAGGTACCAGATCCCACCAAATCTTGGAAACTAAGCAGGATCAGTACTAACATACTTGGATGGGAGACTACCAACAAATACCAGGTGGCAAAACCACCTCTGAGTATTCCTTGCCCAAGAAAACTCTATGAAAAATTCAGAGTCACCATAAGTTGACAGACATCTTGAAGGCACAGACACATATGATTCCAAGTACATAGATAATGTCCATTTTCTTCGCTCTGTTGCTGTTTTGGTTAGTTCCATGCCCCAAGGAGGTAATGTGACTGAATTTTGAATGCAGTGATATAATGAAGAATTTCTCTGGCTGGGACTAGCATTGGCATCTGAAATGCTTGGGCGGTGAGTCTCTGTGGAGCTGAAATCTACTTGGCCTTTCCATCTACCAGTTCATTCAACAGAAAGGGCTTGTCCACCAGCAGTGACTGTAGCTGGAAAGTTGCCCTCAAATATTATTGAACACATAGGGATCATGAATGAAAATCGAAAGAGGCTGAATGAAAAGAGGTTGGACTAGATAGCTCTTGTGGCCCCTTTAAATTCTCAGATATTATTGTTTTATGATTCCATGATGAGGTCTTCACATTTTCCTCCCTGTCCCTGGTTGCTTCTTTCTTGTTCTTCCTTACTTAGGTCATTTCCACGCTACACTGTTATAGTGCTATTATTATACTTTCGACATCCTATTGAATCCTGGGATTTGCAGTTTAGGGAGGGGCATTTAGAATTTTCAGCCAGAGAGCTCTTTGGTCTCAGTAAATTACAAACCTCAGAATTCCACAGGATGTTAAAAGTGGAAAAATAGCACTATCACAGTATAGTGCAGAAATGGCCTTAGTCACATGAGGAATGCTACTTCTCAGGATGACCTGGATATGATCTCAGTGCTGTCAGATTTGGTAGTATAACCTCGCTGAAGGTAAGCGGTGGCAATGGAAATGAGTAAGCAATTTTTGTTCATCACACACACAAACACACACATGCATATATCCAAAAGGGGTGTTCAGGATAGGGGACAAAAGACAGTTTGGTTAGGTTGCATGGTGGAAAAATGTTTGTGCAAAGTTATAAGCAGTTTTAGATCAGTTCTGTGTCTGCACTGAGAAGATAGATGGGCTGGAATTCTACATGTACTACTTTGTTATGTAAGTATGGCCATTTCTGTACTAGCCTGTTATAGTGCTATTATTCCACTTTCAACATCCTATGGAATCCTGGGGTTTGCAGTTTAGAGAGGGGCCTTTTCTTCTGACCAAGCAAAACCTTCCTTTGTCCTAAAACTTGTTCAACAAGCACTGAGCTATCAAGGTAACCATTAGCTCATTGTCACCTAACACTAAGACCATTAGCCAATTCCGGATCCCATTGTCCACTCTTCGAACTCCATTGTTTACTCAGGCATTCACACCTTTGCCCTCCAGGTAGAAATCAGGTATATAAATCTCTAGTTTTGGCCAGTCAACTTGCAGTACACCAACTGCTAGTAGCCACTCTGCTGCTCAGATTCCTTATTGTGTACCTGCAGTTTTTCCACTTCGGCAGGGGTCCTGCGCTCCCAATCCCAGCAAATGCTCAAGGCCAACTAGACTCTTTCAGCATTGGACTGTATGTAACTAATTGCTCAGAATGGAACTTTCCAAGCTCTGGATTTAACCAGCGTCCACATTTTCAAACAGATAAATAACCTGGCATTCTGTAGATTCCAGGAGAAAAAGCAATCAGAGAAATAATGTAACAATTGTGTGATTTGTTTCCAGTGACAAAAACTGCAAATCACAGGCAGTGCTCCTGAGAGTGCTCAGGAGTCCTTAGTGGAAAACAGAGCACATCTAAAGGCTCTCTTCAGGAAGAATTTATTCGCCTTGATCACATTATCTAGTAAAAACCCAAGCAAATCTCTGCTTACCTTCTGGGTTGTGCTGGTTTCTGTCTTCAAGGGTTTTTTTTTTCTTTAAATGTTTTACTCTTTCTGTGCTTTGTACTGTGAGCTTCTTTGGGAATTTACCTGAAGTGTACAGTTTACCTATACAATGAATAAGAAACCAACAACATATACGCTTGTTTATTGTGTCTAGTTATATCTGCAATCTTATACACACTGATTTAGGATTAAACCCCATGTTGAATTCTTTTTTTAAAAAAAAACACATAATTTTTATTGATCTTACATATTATTCTCCACTTCATACAATCAGTGTCACATATAACCCAACACCACTTATGCCCATTAATCTTTACACTCTCTTATTCCTAATATCTTATCAAGTTATTAATTTCTCTTGACTTCCTCTACTTTTGGTCTTGGTACTCATTCCTCAATTATGTCTAAATATATATGTATATATTCTTGTTATCTTCTGTTCCTTTCTTCTCCCTCCTACGCCAACTATGATCTTATAAATATGCTATGCAACACACATTATATAAATCAATCAGTGATACTTATACTTTCTTCTTTTGGATGTAAATATGTGTAAATATAAATATATATTGTTATCTTTTCCTTCCTTATTTTTCATTACCCCCAACTATGATCTTATAAATACATTATATAATATATATGATATAAATCAAACTCCCATTGAATTCAATGGGACTTATTGTAGCCAAGAGCGTTGGTTGCACAGTTTTTCAGTTCGCTGGCCTTGAGTTTTGTACAGACCTTGTACAAAATTGCATTGCATTTTCTTTCTTTCTTTCTTTCTTTCTTTCTTTCTTTCTTTCTTTCTTTCTTTCTTAACTAGCTCCATTTTGTGGTCTGGTGTCCAGCTGTTCCATCTGCAGGCACTCCATTTGCTGTGTCTTCCCCCGAGGGGAATTACTGAAATATTTTTGATTGGTTAAAGATGACCAGTTAGACGAAGATAACATGAATTGGCAAACATCTAAGAGCGGTGTTTGTTGTTTTTTATCTGGCGTGACTCATTCATCCTTCACCCAGATGAAGATACATGCAGAGGTATTTATCTTATTTTAGATTTCTCTAATCCTTCCTGTGTTACACATAGGTATAGCCAGACAGTGGATGTCTTAGGTTGGCTCCACTGTAGAATAAAGCTCCCAGCTATAATCATTTTGCATGATATCAAAGTGAGCTGGTTTACGTCTAAAACAGAACGAACACACACACACACATTTTGGGACTATGGTTTTCCAAATCCCCCAGCCAGCTGGTCTTTTATCTTACTGTTAAAGGTCCTGCTAGGCAAGCCTGGTGTGAAACTAGCAGTTAGGTTGGCGGTGGGGGGGGGGGATACTGGGAGCTGTAGTCCAACAAAGTAATTTTCCTAGGCTCTGAGCACGCACACACACACATCTCTCTCCATCTCCCTGAGTATTTATGGCTATACATTTATTGCTGCATGTAAAGAGGCACCACTAATCGTTTATGATTATTAGGGCTGTTAACTGATTAAAGAATTCTTAATCATATGACAAATTAGCATTCAGAGAGCATTTCTGGAGGAAAATTAGCACTTGAGAGCATCTTTTAGAGACATTAAAATACTTCACAAATGCAAGTCCTATTCAGACTTTCAACCCTTCTTATGCTCAGCATTGTGTGGGGAGGAAGCACAGCAATACTCAACCCCATGCCTTCCTCTTCATCACTTTTCATTGCCCTGACCTACTTCCATTCCACACATTGGCAAAGGGTTCAGGAGGGCAGTGTTCTGAATGTGTGAGGTGTCCATATCTGTTCCAGATCAACTATCTGAGAAGCTTATCCCCCAAAGAGATTCACCACTAGGGATAATACTAATAACATTCACACTAAAATCCAGAGCAAGTTCACTGCCCTACTGACACGGTCCATTCACAGCCGACACAAGCAGAGCACTATGTTCCACCAGTGTGGTAGAGTGGCTTGAGTGTTGCACTAGGACTCAGGGAGACCAGAGTTTGACTCCCTTCTCAGCCATGGAAACCCACTGAATGACCTTGGGCAAGTCACACTCTCTCCACCTCAGATGAAGGCAAAGGCAAACCTCTCCTGAACAAATCTTGCCAAGAAAACCCTGTGACAGGACTATCTTAAATCAGAGTCAACTAGAAGGCACATAACAACAATTCTATTTTAAATGTGATAGCAAAACTTTATGGGTTGTTAGGGTTTAGCGTGGTGTTGTGGTTTGAACATTTGACTATGACCCCAGAGGCAAGGGTTCGATTCCCTGCTCAGCCATAGAAACCCACTGGGTGACCTTGGCCACATCACACACTCTCAGCCCCCAGAAAACCCCGTGATAGGTTCACCTTAAGGCCACCATAAGTCAGAAACAACTCGAAGGCACACAACAAGAGCAAGAGTTCGATGAGGCATTAGAGCTCTGACTGAGCTTTCTGTCTGTGTGTGCACACACACTTCAAGTCACCTATTGATTTATGGCAGCCATAAGCTCCATAGGTTTTTCTTAGTCAAGGAATACTCAGAGGTGGCTTTATCACTCCCTAAACTACAAATCCCAGGATTCTACAGGGTGTTGCTACGGTACCTATATAGCCCTATGATTGTCAACTCTATAGTCAGTATTAACTGCCACTTCTATTCTTTATGTTTTTTTAATTGAATAAAAACAGAAAATACAAACTAGACAAAAAGCAAACACATAATAAAAAAGAAAGCATATATAAAAATAACAATCCACAGTACAAAATTGTACACAATAATATATCAACAAAAAAACAAAACTGCAAACATCAACCTGAATGAATAAACAAATAGCTATACACAACTAAAAAACTGGTTTCCGCCGCCGCTGCAGATGAGTGGTAATCCTACAGAAGTACTAATCCAATAAGTCACAAATTATCACTAAATTTAGTATTTGTTGCCTAGATTTAATTCTTTTTAATTGATTACTTAACAGAAAATGAGGGTGAATTGATGATTTTGGAATCTGAACTTGCAGCTTATATCTTCCTTTTTTTAATGTTTAGATGTTTGTTTGTTCTGCTGTCATGTGAACGGTTGTAAGATAATTATAGATGGCTTTCATTTATTGCTATATTATAGGTAAAATTATTTTAAGGAAATTAGAATTAACTTAGAATGATGAATGTTGTAAATACCTTATTTTGATACTTAAGAAGTATTAATTTTGATTATTAGTAATCAATTAAGTAGTAACTAGGTGTGGGAAAAAGGGGAAAAAAGGAGAAGGCATAAGTCTAGATTAATTTAGTAAGTTCATTACTTTTTATTAACTACTGCTTCTAAAGTTAAAAGACCACAAGGGGCCTGAATTATTGTGCTCAATCAGAGCTGAGAAATATTTCTCTTATGGGCCACGCCTGGCAGAATGCTCCATCCAGCACGGCTGGCCTTCCTAGCTGAGGGATTCTAGGGTCTGTAGTCCAACAGGAAAATTTCCTAAGCTCTCAGCTAAATCCAAACCTAGAGTAGCTTCATTGAAATCAATGTGACCGAAATCAGCCCATGAGAAACAAGTCCCATTCGTTTCAGTGGGTCTAGTCTAGTTACAACTATCATTGGAAGTTGTCTATTTATTCTAGGATACTGCACAATCTAAAAGGTATTTCAAGGCACTTTGGGCTCTGCTAGGCTGCCCTCTGCCAGTCAGCCTCCCCACAGACCCCTCTTCCTGCAAAGCATAAAATTAAACCAGCAGGACAAAAAGATGACCACAAAATGATGAAAAGCCATTAAAAAAACCCCACACACAATTAAATAAACAACTTTCCAATTCATAAAACACAAGCCAATAAAATAAACGGAGATCATAAACATGCTTTGTCCTTAACATAAAAATAATATATGGTGAGTGCTAAACATGCAAAGGTCCTAAGAAAGGCTTCCTTTGAGAGACCCTCTTCTCTAATGCTTCCACCATCATCCCCCCAGTATCTGTGTTGGTTCTCTTTTACATATGCTAGCTTTCATGGCTTCTCTGCAGATCCTATATAGCAGAGCTTTCCAAGCTTTTCATGTTGGTGACACACTTTTTAGACATGCGTCATTTCACAGCACAGTAATTCAGTAAGTAGAGGCAGCCCCTCCGCCTGAGCCTGGCCCACCACTACCCTCACCAGGGTCTTCCTCAGCCCGGTGTGGTGTCAGCAGTGGTGGCAGAGGGAGAGGCAGCCCTCCATCTGGACCTGGCCCACTGCCACCCCCCTTGCTGAGGTCTTCCTTGGCCTGGGGTGGTGGCGGCAAGGGCAGCCCCTTTACCTGGACCTGGCCTGCCATGGCAGCAGGGGAAGAGGCAGCTGCTCCACTGTTACATTCATGTGACACGCCTACACACTGCAGGTGAAACACTAACATGTTGTGACACACAGTTTGGAAAGCTCTGCTAGGTAGGTTATTGTTTGAATAACAACCAATGGACTCTGGTGGCTCCAGTGTTAGCATATCTTCCAACTGTCCCCATTTGGCAGGGAGAGTCTCAACTAACCCTCTGTCATCCCACTTTTCAGCTGCTTTTAAAGTGTCCCAGTTTCTCTCTCCTCCTCTCACTTCTCCCCTTTGTTCACAGCTTACCCTAATTGCTGCAAGCTGCATTCTAAGAGCAAAAGTAGTTTGCCGTCCATTAACTCAACAGAGGAGACGAGGGGATGGAATCTTGCCCTTCCTAGTAGGGTCAGGCAAAAACAAATTGCTGCAGCCTCTCCTAGGCCATATCTGCACTACGCTGTTACAGTGTTATTATTCCACTTTCAATTTCCCTTGGAATTCTGAGGTTTGTTGTTTCCTGAGGCCAAAGAGCTCTCTGGCTGAGAATTCTAAATGCCCCTCCCTAAACTGCAAAGCCCAGGATTCCATAGGATGTTGAAAGTGGAATAATAGCACTATAATTGTGTAGTGCAGAAATGACTCCAGCTTGTGTGTGTTCTTCTTCATTAATATCGTTTGTGATCTCAATGACACTCTGATGTTGCTTGAGCACAATGTGCTTAACAAGGGGTTGCGAAGAAATTGGTACTTATATTCATATGTGGTGGAGTTGTGAATGCATACAGAAATTTTGGCAAATGGTGTTTAAAGAGATAAAAGAGATAACAGAAACTGATTTAGAAATATGTCCCAGTATAGCATTGTTTTCTATATACGATAAGGTTAATTGTACCCAGGCAATGAAGGATCTAATTACAAATTTATTAACTGCAGCAAGGTTAGTTATATCAAGAAAATGGAAAATGCAAGGAGATCTTCAAATAAATGATTGGTGTAAAGAACTGTGGAAAATCGCCATTAATGATAAGTTAACATGTGAAATTAAGGTCAAAAAAGGAATAATGAAAGGGAGTGATTTTGAAGCAATATGGAAGATATTTGTGGAAAAGCTGTTAGTAAAAGAGAAAGGCGTCACACCTCCACAAGAAGAGTTATAATTTTGGAAGATGGAGTAATTCAAGGCATAATTGGCACTGGGGAGGGGTACACTTAGCAACAATAATAGGTTAAATTTAGTTTGAAAACAATAGAAATAGGAATGAAATTACTAATAGTATATTTTTAAAATGTTAAGTATGAGAATAAATAACAACAATGGGTATAATGAGAATGAGATTTAGATATATATAACCAAAATATATAATCAGTATGATTTATAATATGTTGAATAAGTAATATTATGTAAATGGATTTAGAGAGAAATAGAAATGTACGGTAAGCATTTTTTGTAACCTTTTTTTCCTTCACTTTTATACTTATCACTTTATATATTTTATGTGTTTTTTCCTTTTCTTACAATTAAATAAAAAAATTTTAAAAATTAAAAAAATTAAAAAGTTATTTAACTGAACCTGGTTTGCCATGGGAGCAGGAGTAGATGGGAAAAATTAAAATAAAGGAAAACCACCAACAGGAACAATGGATGTTATCTGATGTTGCAAGTATCCCCCAAAACACATAAGCAATAAACCAAAAGCACCTTCCTATGATTTGCTTGTTGTTCCTACGAGTGGAGGCTGTTAAATCTAAGCAGGTGAATGGCAATTATAGCTTGAGCTGTTTTAAAATATCCTGACCTAAAGCAGGAGTTTGTCTGCCATTCATTTCAATCACTTCCACTTGTGTCAGCACAATTTTAAGAACAGATCAATAGACGCTTCTCCCAGGAGTGCAGGGTGGGGTGGGGAGGAGAAAGAGAATAAGGAAAACCTTGTCATCTGCTATTCCCAAATGGGCTACCTTAATTAAACTGACCAGAGCCAAATCTATGCCTCCTTTTTTTAGATAGCATTGGTTCTTCGGGATTCAGCATCAATGTGGATAGGGACAATGTCAGTGTGGCAAGCAGGGGCAAATAGAGAGACCTGCCTAATTTTATTATGGAAGTTTTTTGATCCAATAGGTAGAAATGATCTGGGTGCATCCCTGTTTCCTGGTGAACACACACACACACACATACACCCACACACAGTGTATTGTGTCTTTGTACCAGGAAGGCTTGAGTCATCATTCTTGGAAGCATGACCTGAAAAAGACAGGGTCATTTGCAAATGGTGTTAATGTGTCAGCAGATTGATTCGCTGTGACGGGATATGCTTCTGTATCTGTCCACCCCTACCCTCGTCATCTTTGGCTTCCTTTCATGGCCTATATATGATAAGCCATTGGCTTTACAAAGAGAGATGAAAGAAGAGGGTTGTTACCCATGGTAAAAAAAGTACATTGATTGCATAGCACAGAAATGCTAGAACTGGATTACACCATAGAATCTTAGAATCATAGAGCTGGCACAGACTACAAGGGCCATCGAGTCCAACCCCCTGCCATGCAGGAATATACCACCAAAGCACCCCCAACAGATGGCTATCCAGCCTCTGTTTAAAAACCTCCAAAGAAGGAGAGTCTGCCACGTTCTGAGGCAACACATTCCACTGCTGAACTGCTCTTACTGTTAGGAAGTTCTTCCTAATATTTAGCTGGAATCTCTTTTCCTAAAGTTTGAAGCCATGGCTCCATGTCCTACGCCCTTTCCGCATGATGTTGCTGTCTCATTTCTGCCACAGGATGGCAGCGGTCAGCAGGTCGTGCTTCCACATAACGTTGCCATCCTGCTGCTATCCCGTCGCGGAGTGTCGTGCTCACGCAATTTTCACAAAACGGAAAAAATCCATTTTGCATCTGCGATCGTGCGGCGCTCCCGTCACTTCTGGCCATGTGGAAGCGCATTGGTGACACTTCCTTCTGTAGTGCAGCAATGGAAAAAGCTCAGCTGCACTGAGGAAGGAAGACATGGCACCACTGCATTCTCTTCTACGTGGATCAAGTGGGGGCAGAGAGGAGCGTTGCTGACGCGCTCCCTTCTGGACCCAGGACTGCAGCGAGACAACGTGGAAGAGCATCGTCGTGCAGAAATGGCCATTTTCTCTGGAGCAGCAGAAAACAGGCTTGTTCCATCCTCCATATGATGTCCTTTCAAATATAGCAATCATGTTGCCTCTAACCCTTCTCTTCTCCAGGGCAAACATACCCAGCTCCCTAAGCCAGTCCTCATAGGTCATGGTTTCCATGCCTTTTATCATTTTGATCACCCTCCTCTGGGCATGTTTCTGCTTGTCAATATCCTTGCTGAACTGTGGTGCCCAGAACTGGACACAGTATTCCAGATGGAGGCTGATCAAAACAGAATTGAATGGTACTTTCACTTCCCTTGACATTAACACTATATTCCTGTTGATGCAGCCCAGAATCACATTGGCTTTCTTAGCTGCCGCATCACACTGCTGACTCGTGTTCAGCTACTAAGACTCCTAGATCCCTTTCAGATGTAGTCCTATCTAGTCCAATCTTCTCCTGCACAGTTGCTAATTGGGTATCCTTTGTGAAATGGAACATTTTGGTGTCATCAGGCAAGGGAAGTAAATTGCAAGCATGGCAGAATAGTAGCATGTTTGGCTGAGACTTATCATGTTACTGTGGTCATTATTTCCCACATATAATTGGTATAATTTTAAGTATTCTTTCTAGCCCTGCAGGAAACAATGGACAGTACCTTTGTGGTAGACTAACCAGGCACTGTACTTTTCCCTGGGTTTCTTTCAGTGGTGAGGGAAAGAACAAAAAATCTAATGACTTAGGATATCATGCTTCTTTAATGCTTTATTTTCTTCATAGCTGCAGCACCCACAGTTTTTTTTTCTTCCTGCTGCCACCTCCTATGCCTGCACAGTGTACCAGCAGACATCTTGGTAATGCATTTACAGGAGGGCTACGCAATTGAAATACAAGCTGTTATCAAGTTGACAACAACATATGGTGACTCTGTGAATGAAGACCTCCAGGTCACCCTGTTATCAACAACTCTGCCCAAGTCTTTCAGACTCAGGGTTGTGGCTTCTTTGATTGAGTCTATCCACCTGTAATGTGGTCTTTCTCTTTTCCTGCTGCTTTCTACCCTCATCAACCATTATTGACTTTTCTAATCAGCCCTGCCTTCTCATGATATGTTCAAAGTATGATAGTCTCCATTCAGTTATTTTGGATTCTGGGGATAGTTCAGGCTTTATTTGTTCTAGGAGACATTTATTTTTCTTTTCAGCAGTCCATGGTATCTCTAGAACTCTCTTCCAGCAACACATTTCAGATGGGATTGTTACCCTGAAAATTGGGGGTGTCTTGAGGACACCCAAACTAGGCTTCAAATTGAGGGAATTAATAGAGCTGCTTAGCAGAACTTGCAAGAGGTCAGGGCAAGGGATCTTTAAACCTATGCCTACGGGGTCAGAACCACGCAAGAGTCAGAGGAACAATCTAAAATAATTTTATTAACTAACAGAGAAGGTCACAGACACGCATTACCAAATAATCCCACAATCATACAAGGGCTACAGAAATAAAGTTGGAAATAAGTGATCGGTTGGGAGAGAGGGCATATGGACCTTAGTCTAGACATCCTGGAGAAAGAGAAGGTTGGCGCAGGCTCGGTGTATAGCACCAAGGGGAGGCTGGATCCTGGGCTGGATGGCTAGCCACAGCGGGGTCTCGTGGAAGATCAGGGACACGAGTCGCGTTTAGCTCTCAGTAGCGTCTGAGAGGCTTGAGTGGAAGACCTCGGTGCCAGCGAAATGGGCCCTTCTGTCCGGTCTAGGAGGCTCTCCAAAGAGGCTCCAAAATTGAGGATATTTATAGTCAATTTCTGTCCTCAGGCTGCGTATCAGCTAGCAAAGTGGCATTAATAGGCGATGATTGCGGAATATAATGTTAGGCAAATATCATGACCTCTCCTCAGTATTGTTTTTCACAGGAAAGTCGAGGTGAGTGATAGGTTTAAAATTCCAAATTGATAGGCTTTGATTGTCTATCCTCGCACAGTTCATCAACATAGCTTGGGGCTGTGACAGTGTCAATGATTCAGTTTATCAATCAAGGAGAGAGTCTATTGTGGCTGCCTAGAGATACGTGACTCGGAACAATAGGTCGTTGTCTGCGTTCCCCTACAGCAGCAAAGGGCATTATTGGTTTTAGGAATGTCTAATTCAAAACCAACTTTTTACCTGAAACCGACCTTTGCTAGCCAATATTCAATTTGGGGAAGCCAAGCCAATTTTAGAGGTCCTCTATTAGGATTACTTTGGGGTGTAACAGGCTGATTCTCTTCCTCTAAGTTTTCTTCACTGCCCAGCTTTGACAACCATACATAGAAAATTGGAAATATTATGGCATGGACTTTCCTGACCTTGGTATTCAGCAATGCATCTTTACACTTGAGGATCTTGTTAAGTTCTTTCATAGCTGCTTTTCTAAGTCTTACACCATTTCCGCATGATGAAACTGTCCTGTGTTGCCCTGTCGTGATCCCAGCATTGCCTTTGCAGGGATGAGAAATGGGGAACGAAGTGCATGATTGTACTTCCACTCTTTCTGCCTGGCCTGTGGCAATGGGAGCACTGTGCAATCACAAGCGCTTAACGGATTTTATCTGTTAAGCAAATATCCCATGATTGTGCTGGTTCGGGATGCACTGGCTGTGGGACCACGACAACATCATGCAAAAGCATGGCTTGCAGACCTCTGCCAACACGTCGCCATTGTGGGACAGCCCCATCATGCTGAAATGGCCTTAGTCTTCTTCTAATTTCTTGACAACAGCCTCCGTTTTGATTTATGACCGAGTCCAGGTATAGAAAATGTTTATTTCAATGTCTTCATCATCTTCTTCAGAGTTATGTACATCATTTGTGGTCTTATTTTTGTCTTCTTAAGGTTCAGCTGCAACCCTGCTTTTTTGCTTTTTCCCCTTGCCTCTTAGGGAAGTCTTATTTTCAAATCAGAATTCTGGACTAGCTTACATTCCAGCAACTTCCACCAACTCCTAATTACGAAGCAGGCAACATTGAGAAGAGCTTATACTCTCACACTCCAACCTGTTACCAACTTAACCTGGAAATAAGTCCTACTGAATTCACTGATACTTTCACGGCAAACATGCCCTCAACTATGTCCGTAAGAAGAACAATAAATGCAGTCTGAATTTACTGACATTGACTACTGACTTTCCTTTGCTACCAATGCAAACAAATAAGCAACTGAACAAAAGCCAAAATAAGGAGGGCTTGTTGTGAAAAGAATGGTTATGAATTAGTTTCCTCCACTTTCCACACTGCATTGCTTTTGATTGCTTTAGATTTTTGTACATTTCCATTTATTTGTCTTGCTTTATTTTGTTTGGTTTGAGACAGGACTCATGTAACTTGAGAGTTACAGACACAGATTGGTAATATAAATATAGGTTATAAATGAAAATTATGATACTAGCTGTCAATTTGATGCTCTAGCCCAGGAGTCGTTGAGGACAACAGCAGTGTAGATTAGCTATCCAGGGCCAGAGCAGAGCAAAGAGTTCTTCCGTGAGGGCAGTGGGCAGTTATGTGGGGCTCTGGCATCTCATGGTCTAAGCAGGGGAAACCTTATCCCACTATTTTAGATTGTTGCATCTCCCCTTGGCCCCTTTCATATGATATAGTTGTTACCTCACGGGAAAACCCTGTCCCGGGGTCTACAATTTTGATATTAAAATATAATTCCATGTGCCTGAGAGGTCGCCCGGATGGGCACGTAGGCAGCAATGGTCAAACGATCAAAAACCAGCTCAGGCCAGTAAAATCCCCCATCACGTAGCACCAGGAGACCTCAAGCTGTGCAAACCCACAGTAAACAAAGGGTCCTCAGCCCTTGAGAAGCCAACTTGAGGGGATTAGCGTGTTTGCCCCAAGTTGAGCAAAATCCTATCAGG
Source organism: Cyclura pinguis (assembly GCA_030412105.1). Lineage (NCBI taxonomy): Eukaryota > Metazoa > Chordata > Lepidosauria > Squamata > Iguanidae > Cyclura > Cyclura pinguis. Next base: position 122,825,759 of record CM059604.1, on the reverse strand, counting down.
CAAGGACTATTTATATGAAGTCACACCACAACCCAATATAGCTGAAGATCCTGAGACTTTGGCAACAACTTGTAATCTCATCACACAAAGGAAGTTACCACTGTGGAGCTTCTTTCTCATTGCAACACCCGTTGTTCTCCCTGGGAAAGGATTATTCCTCCAGGTACTTTTTCTCCTACAAATAGTCCCAGTTTTTGAGCGGTTCTTTGGAACACTTCCGATCATCCCAGCAGACCGTTTCTTCGTCTGTTGAGTAATCCCCTCAGCCCTCTCTGTGCTGATCCCCACTTCTCCGCTGTTTTTCCCGGACCAAGGACTTCAGGAAAAGGTACAGTATTACCCCAGCTACAACTCCTTCAATACTCCCCTATCCAGTTTCCTCTCTTTTGTTTCTTAATAGGTCTTGAGTGAGTATGTGAGTGATTGCGTTGGTGTGCGAGACTTTCATTCAATAAAATCATTTATAGGACATTTTTGTTTGGTTTTTGGCTTGGACTGACCCTGTAAAAACTGGGTAAAAAGACTCCACTAGATTACCCTGACTCTCGCATTGCTATTGCTTGTGCTCTGGCTAGTTTCCATTCTCCATTACGTGGAGCACATTGAGGTTTCCCCTAAGGGACCCCAGAAATCAGGGTAACATAGTTATAGTGTTGTGATTCCACTTTAACTGCTGTGACTGTATCTTATAGAATCCTGGACCCCACTCCACACTACAATTATAGCACTATTGTTCCACTTTAGCTGCCATTGTTCTGTCCTATGGAATTCTGGGTGAGAATTCTAAATGCCCCTTCCTACACTGCCAATCCCAGGATTCCATGGGACAGAACCATGGCAGTTTAAGTGAAATAGTAGTGCCATAATTGTGTTAATGTGAATGGGACCATGTTTGTAGTTTAATGAGGCACTAGTGTTCTCTGGCCAAGAATTCTAAATTCTCCTTCCTAAACTGCAAATCCCACAATTTCAGAGAATGGAACTGCAACAGTTAAAAATGGGGTCGTAGCCCTATAATTGTGTAATGTGAGAGGGTTCCTGCTGAGACATAGGCCTTCCGTGGTTGACAAACTAGCTAGGATATGGACCAGTATCTATGATGCAGGACCTGGAATGGAGGAGAAGACCTAGGATTAAGGAGAACCTCAACCAGCTCTTCATTGATTGTTAAAATTGTTTTTAAATATGTCTGTCTGTCTATCAATTTGTACATTTGTTTTATTCTTTTATCTGTTGCGCCCTGGCGACTTCAGTAGGCTGAAAGACAATAAACATATATTTTTAATAAATAAAATGTAATGAAAAAGTAAATGCTGTGATGTGTTAGTTGGAACCTACACAAATTGGGAAAGAAATTGTCAAGTGATTCCTTTCCAACCTGATGTTTGAATTGCTGACACTGGAAGAATGTCCAGGGCAGAGTCACCCTCCAAAACCTGAGTCACACAAAGGCTCTTTCTGCACCTTACCTTTTTCTGGTGCTGGGGTGTGGGGATCGCGTGAGCAGCCTCCGGTGAGAGGCTCTCATGTCCAGGAGCCTTCGGCTCCGCACGAGGTGCCTGCTTGCACAAGAGCCCTGCCTCTTCCTTCCACAGTGCAGCCTGGGAGTTTCCCAGGCTGCGCTGGGGCAGGAAGCACAACCACCGAGGCTCCAGAGGCTCCGTACACCAGGTAAGTGCGTGTGGGGCCCGGGAGCAATGCGCAATCGCACACCATTTTTGGCTTCTGGCAGAAAATGAAAAGGTGCGCAATTGGCGCCTGCCGGCCCCTGGAGCATCGCACGATTGTGAGTGCCTCGTACAGATCGCTCCTCACAATTGCACGATGCTCCAGGCGCCTTTTTGCATGGCAAATGCCGTGTGAAAAGGGCCAATGAAAGGTAAGTGCAAGGGAAAGGCTAAAAGTAGAGGATGGGGATTCATTCCACAATACCAGGACAAAATAAAGTGTTACAAAGAGATGTTTCAATCCCCTTTAGGTCATGTGGATTTTCCTCTTGCTGGTGGTCTTGCAACTTGCCTTCTGATGGTCAAGCATGTCTCGTAGGACTGACCAACCTCCTGTCCATGGTCTAATTTCATGTAGGTTGTGACCTAATTTCAAGTGTGCCCTGTGGGTATTCAAGCCTACAGCAAGACCAAACAGTCCCCTTTGTATGGAGCAGAATGGGAGAAGGGCGAAAAAAAGGTGTGTGTGTGTGGGGTACCAATACTTTCTTAGTCTGAATTCAAGATGTGGCACTGACATTTAAAGATTTAACCAGCTTGTGGTCTTGATACTAGAAGCCAAACCTCTTCCCTATATATATCTGTTGAAGAACTGGGGCCTGATGGTGAGGAACTCCTCTGTGTCCCACCAGTAATATCGATACACTGTGTGAGGACAGAAGAGAGAGTTTTCTCAGCTGTGCCACCCTGGTTGTGGAATGGCTTCTCCTTGGAAGCCTCAGTGTGAACTCTAGCATCATTTTGACACCAAGAAAAACATGGTTCTTTATTATAACCGCTGGGGCCCAAATTATTTGTTCTAAAATGAGTGCACACATGGTTTTTAAATTGTTTCAATTTTATAAAATTTGACCTTCTGAACTTGTTTTGACTTGTTCAATTGTTTCATGCTAACATCCTTTTAGTCTTTTTAATTTTCTTTTATTGTTTTCCATTATTTTGATCTGCTTAGATTGATTTTACTTGTACAGTACCCTGAGTTCTCATGAAATAGAAATACGCAAGAAAGCAAGTAAATAGCATAACACTTCTCATTCTAGGGCTATTTCTGTGTCACACTACATTGTTATAGTGCTATTATTTCACTTTCAACATCCTATGGAATCCTGGGATTTGCAGTTTAGGGAGGGGCATCTCAAATTCTCAGCTAGAGAGCTCTTTGGCTTCAGTAAACTACAAACCCCAGGATTCCACAGGATGTTGGAAGTGGAATAATAGCACTTTGACAGCGTAGTGCGGAAATGGCCTGGCTGTGCCTACCACAAGCTTTGACCGCATCCACTGCTGGCATATCATCCTTTTGCAGATTAACCAGAAGGGAAGGCAATCCTTGACGGAAAGAAGATTCCTTGGCCCTAAGTACAGCATTGTATTGTATGCTAAATGGGGTTTTGACAAATACAATTGAACAAAAGAGTTCTTTCCTGTAGAAAACTACCTGAGTTAGTTAAAATCCAGTTCTGAACTAGAAACAACTTTCTTGTTAGTAAGACGTTGACAATGGTTTGTGTGTGTGCGTGCGCGTGTGTGCGTAGACATGTGCTTGTTGACTCAGGGCAACCCCATGAATTTCATAGGGTTTTCTCAGGGAAGGAATGCTCACAGGTGATTTTTCCATTTCCTTCCTCTGAAATATAGCCTACAGCACCTGGTATTCATTGGTGGTCTCCCATGAAGTATTAACCAGGGCTGACCCTGCCTTGCTTCCAAGACCAGATGGGATCTGCTGCCTTTGGGGTATTTAAGAGACTTGATAATAAACCACAATCTCTGAGGATGTCCCAAAATTTAGTAACCCTTGGCTGGTTTTCAGTACTTGTCAGAAGCCTCATTTTGTATTTAGTAGCTTATCAAAAGGTAATCCAGATCAGTGGCTCTTTTCTTATCTTTACTGCATCTCTGCTGCTGAAGTGATTTGGATCTTTTAAAGAAGCATGTTTGCCTACTTGGTTGAGATCCAATACTAAGGCTGTGTAGCATAAACTTCTGCATGTGGAGTTGTGCATTCCTTACCCTTGTGATGAAGGGCAAGGCTGCACAACTGAATGCTCATCTGAGTGTCCTTGTGTATGCAGCACCACAACTCTGATTTTGCAAGCTTGCACTGAAGGCAGATATTTTGCATCAGATAAAAAGGCCAAATCGTGCCTGTAGAGGAATTTACACGTGTAAGATACCAACAGGCTTCTGGCTTTTTTTTTTTAACAATTTATTATGTTTTGATTCTAGTGTACAAGCATGGATTTCCTCATAGATGGGAAGATGGAATAAAAGTTGTCTACAGGGAGCAGGGAGGATACGTGAATGTAAAAGGAAATCCTCCCACCGATGGGTCATATGAAGTTCCATGATGACATCACTGGCAATTGACTGCACCCAGCTGACTGTGACTGTGTGTCAGTGCCATCATTTAAATGTTACAGTTGAGTTGTTTCAATAACTCTCAATAATTCTTTGTTTAAAAAGCTCTGCTATCTCTGTTCCCTTTTATTTATTGCGTGTACTTAAATAATTCCCTTTTCTAGGCTAGCTGAATGAAGCTCTCCTGGAAGTCACTTGGCTCATTGTGAATGTGCTTGTTTTGTTTAAGAATGCTGCGGCAAACTTAGCAAGAGCAGTATTCCAAAGAGTCTGAGAAATGCAAAATCCCATTGCTGCGAATATGAAGGACATCTTTATTTTGCAGTGGCTTCATTAAAGCTAGTGGAAAGCTGGCCAGACAGTGGCGCCTGCAGAATAGGACTTAGGGGCAGTTGTCCAGGTTCCCACTCAGCAGAATAAGCAAAAGGAGTCTTCAAGGCAGCCAGACTTGCCTTAACAAGGGATATGAAAATCCCACAGCCTCGTTTTCATTGTATTTTCTCAGGAGCCTCAAAGCAGCAGTGTCCTGTCCTGGTTTCTTATTGGATTGTAAAACTCCACAGACAGAGAGGAATATGTGTGTGTTTGAAATGTGATGCTGGAAGAGAGTTCTATGGACACTGCCAGAAAGACAAGTAAATGGGTCCAAAAGCAAACCAAATCTGGACTCAACCTAGAAGCCAAGATGAGGAAACTGAGACTGTTGTGTTGTTGTTGTTAAATGCTGTCAAGTTGACTTTGACTTATGGCAACCCTATGAATGAGAGATCTCCAAGTGACCCTCTTCTCAACAGCCCTGCTCAGCTCTTGCAGGCTCAGGATTGTGACTTCCTTGATTGAGTCTATCCATCTGCAATGTGGTCTTCCTTTTTTCCTACTGCCTTCCGCCTTATCAAGCATTATTGCCTTTTCTAGCAAGTCAGATCTTCTTATGATATGGCCAAAGTATGACAGCCTCAGTTTAGTCATCTTGGCTTCTAGGGAGAACTCAGGCTTGATTTGCTCTATGACCTATTCATTTGTCTTTTTTAGCAATCTACAGTGTCAATAGAACCCTTCTCCAGCACATTTCAAACGAGTTGATTTTCTTCCTATCAGCTTTCTTCACTACCCAGCTTTTACAAAAATACCTAGAAACTGGAAAGATGATGGCATGGACAATCTTAACTTTAGTATTCAATGATATATCATGACACTTCAGGATCTTGTCTAATTCCTTCATAGCTGCCCTTCCAAGTCCTAGTCTTCTCTTGATTTCTTGCCCATAATCTCCATCCTAATTAATGACTGAGCCAAAGTATGGAAAATATTGAACAATTTCAATGTCTTCATCATCTTCTCTGAGGTTATGTAAATCATCTGTGGTCATTATTTTTGTTTTCTTGATGTTCAACTGCCTTTGCACTTTCTGTCTTGACTTTCTTCAACAATTGTTCCAAGTCTTTGCTGCTTTCTACTAGTTTTATGGAGTTGCCTGCATATCTTAAGTGGTTGATGTTCCTTCCTCCAATTTTCATGCTTCCTTCTTCTGAGTCTAATTCTGCTTTATGTATGTTTTGTTCAGCGGAGCCCTGGTGGTGCAGTGGTTAAATGCTGGTACTGCAGCCACAATGTTATGAGTTTGATCCTGCAGGGCTTCAGGTTGACTCAGCCTTCCATCTTTCCATAGTTGATAAAATAAGTACCCAGCTTGTTGGGGGCAATTAGCTAAAACACACTGTAAACTGCTTAGGGAGTGCTTAGCACTGATAAGCAATATAGAAATGTACCTGCTATTGCCATTGCTAACAGATAGAGTGATAAAATGCAGCCTTGTCTGAACTCCTTGGCAACTGGAATCCACTCTGTATTCTTTCTGTATTCTATATTCATTCTGTATTCTTTCCTAACAGTAGCATCTTGTCCTGTGAAAAGTTTATGTATCAGGACAATCAAATGTTGTGGCACACCCATTTCTTAAAGAGTGATCCATAGTTTTTCAGGATCTGCACAATCAAAGGCTTTGCTATAATCTATAAAGCACAGGCTGATTTTCTCGGTACATATTGGCCAGAATCCTCTATCAGTTATTTAGTTAAGCACATGTAAGTACATTTAACTAAGTAACCTCTCTTGGACTGAACCCCCCAAACGAGATGGAAACATCATTCGCATACACTCCAATAGCTGGCAAATTGGATCTCCTTTTCCTCATTCAGCTGATGTCTGGTAAAGCAGGTTTGCAAAGGAGTTATGATTGTGGTAAAAGTCTCACAGTCATGACTAAGTAGTTATCAGAGAGTAGTTTTGAATGAGGTGTTTCAGATGGAATGCGAGAATCTAGAGAACAGTCTCATGCACCCTATGCAAAATAGGACATATGTGAACAGACGGTGCATGTATGTTGCTATCAGAATTCTGGCCTGTGATATGCTGAGCCCCTGTCGGGCTTGTTGTTGTTGTTTCATGCCTTCAAGTCATTTCTGACTTATGGCGACCCTAAAATGAACCTATCACAGGGTTTTCTGGGGCTGAAAATATGGGACGTGCCCAAGGTCACCCAACAGACTTCCATGGCTGAGCATGGAATTGAATTGTGGTCTCCAGGGTCATAGTCCAAAACCACTATGCTACACTGGGACCATTTCTGCACTACACTGTTATAGTGCTATTATTCCACTTTCAACATCCTGCAAAATCCTTGAGTCTGAAGTTTAGGGAGGAGCATTTCGAATTCTCAGCCAGAGAGCTCTTGGCCTCAGTAAACTACAAACCTCAGAATTCCACAGGATGTTGAAAGTGGAATAATAGCACTATAACAATGTAATGCAGAAATGGCCTAGCTTTCCTAGCTTAACAGGATCTTATAGCAGTATCCTGCAACAGTTTTTTTTTAAGACTTTGAAAACTAATTGTATGTATGTGTGTTTTATATTTAGAGGCCTTTCATAATCTGAAGCCCTAGACTGCAGTTTGCTTAGCTTGTACCTAGTTATGCCAGCATTACATCTGCTGACACTCCCATCACTGCAAAACACCAGTGGCAAAGCGGAAAGGTGAAAATGGTTGTAATGTCCCTGAATGTACCAAATGTCACCCAATGTTGGGCCCACTGTTAACAGTGTCAAGTGTTCACCTTGGCAAATGTTGGGCTCCTTGTTACAGCGAATCTTGGCAGATTATTCTGTTTAAATATGGTGTCATTAAGTCCACCAAAATGAAGAATAATCTAGTGGTGATTACAAGGCTGAATGTCCCTCTTTAGATGCAACACATTTTAGATGACTGTACAAAGAAAGTTAAGCACTTGGACTGCATTTCCCAGAGGATGAGAAAGTTGCTTTTGTTTTTGGACTCCAAATCTCAGATTCTGGAAGTGGTAGTCCAAAAGAAAGAAAGGAAGGAAGGAAGGAAGGAAGGAAGGAAGGAAGGAAGGAAGGAAGGAAGGAAGGAAGGAAGGAAGGAAGGAAAAGGAAAGAAAAAGAAAAAAAGTAAAATTCCTGAGCTCTTTTCCAAACAGCAAATTTGGTCTGTGACATCTTTTATTTTTATCTTTCTTTCTTTCACTGGAGAAATTGACTTTGAATGGTTGGCAGCCTTTCTGTAGATTGGTGACTTGCTGCTATATTTAAAAAGGCTCCAGGGCACTTTCACTCACAAAGGGTGTGAAATATGCTCATCGAGAAGGGGAGGAACCAATTGGCTAATGTGTACTGAGTGAGAGAGTGTGGCATAATTCACCATGTAGGCTGCCTTAATTGATGACAGGAGAATGGCAAACGTGATCTGATAGTGGCAGAGGACGAGAGCATGCTGAGTTAATTAATGGCTACAGGCCATCGCCTGATCATAATGAAGAGAGTAATAAAAAGATAATTAATTATGTACTCAGGACTTTTATTTATTTGTTATAGGAGCAGCTCGGAAGGAACCCTGACAAATGGATTGGTAGTTCGGGAAGGCTCTGCACCAAGCTCTTCCATTAATGAGATTCAAAAGGAAGTCCACCTAGAAGGAAAGGGTAGCAATATGACAGCCGCCAGTTATTCCCCTGTGGGAAAGAAGGCCCGCCAGGTAACCCAAGTAAGAATGGTGTCATTGGCATGCTAAAGGCATGAAAAATTTGTGTGACTACTTCCCAAGCAGGAAAAATAAATTAATTCTTTTTACTCGCATTGGTCTCTCTCCCTCTCTTTTCTGCCATGAATTTGATGCATGGTGGATATCGTTTTATAATAGCAGGGATTTGATTTGTTGATTTTGGGGTTCCCAAATGGTAGGATTTTTTCAAGAGATCTTTTCAGCTTTATGGTCATTAAGTATGGGACCAGGACCTATGGGGTTCAAGTTGAAACTTCAGCTCTACTTCTTCAGCTCTACTGTATGCTTCTTGGATAGCCTTGGGTCAGTGACTATATTTTGATGCAGTCACTCTCACTGTGGCCATTTCCACACTACACTGTTATAGTGCTGTTATTCCCCTTTCAACATCCTATGGAATCCTGGGGTTTGCAGTTTAGGGAGAGGCATTTAGAATTCTTAGCCAGAGAATTCTTTGGCCTCAGTAAACTACAAACCCCAGAATTCCACAGGATGTTGAAAGTGGAATAATAACAGTATAACAGTGTAGTGTGGAAATGGCCTGTGTTGTTGTAAGAATGAAAAACAAAGGGTGAAACCACACATTTTGCCCTGTGTCTTAGTGGAAGAATAGAATTAAAGAGAGCCAGCAAGGTGTAGTGGTTTGAACACTAGACTACAACTGTGGAGACCAGGGTCCTATTCCCCACTGGCCATGACCTGGGTGACTTTGGGTGTGTCACAAACTGTCAGGCCCAGAAAACCCCATGATAGGTTTGCCTTTGGGTCACCGTAAGTTGGAGATGATGTGAGGGCACACAGCAACATGAAGGATTAAAGAAAGCACCCACAGCTACGGTCAGTCCTCTACATTCACTAGGGTTAGGGGTTAAGGACCCCTGCAAAAGTGGAAAAATTGCGAATATCAAAATGTGTGTGCGTGTCTGTGGGAAGGGGGTCAAGGCATAGTGGGGAGAATGGACACCCAAGGTCCAAACAAGGTCAGGGAAAGGAGATGGAAGGGATGAGTCAGCAGGGTGGTCCCACACTTCCTCTCTCTCACCCATCTCCTTTCTTGGGTGTAGAGAGGGCAATGGGAGAGGGTTTGTGGTACTGAGAAATTGGACTGTGAGCTGCCCTTAGCTGCCCAGGCAGCAGCTGGTGGTGGTAGTCATGGAGGGAAGAGGAAGACCAAAAGTGGATTTTTGAAGGGCTGAGCAGCCTGCTTAGAGTCACCCAAAGGGAAGGTTCCTGTGAAAAAGAAGCATCTGAGATGGAGGGGATGGGGTTAGAGAAGCTCATAGATAATCAAATCTGTGAAAGTGAAACCTGTAAATGTGAGGAGCTGACTGTACTGCATGTTCTGCCTTATCATTCCATTGCAGTGCTCACCCAGACAGGTTATGGATCTTTGGCATGCTAATACTGTCTGGACACATAGGTGAGGCAGACTGATTTAAATGCTGTATAGACATATCTCATTTACCCCACCTCTCCTTTCCTTTTCGCCCTCTGTCTACTTGGAAGTTTCTTAGAAGCCCTGGAATGGGGCTGGTGGTGAAGAAGGGCTGGAAAAACACAGAATTTCAGTGTCGGATTGCAGCAACATCCTACTACAAACAGTGCTTCAGTTGAGAGAGAGTAGGGCCATTTCTGCACTACACAGTTATAGTGCTATCATTCCACTTTCAAAATCCTATGGAATGCTAGGGTTTGTAGTTTAGGGAGGGGCCTTTAGAGACCTCTTGGGCCTCAGTAAACTACAGACCCCAGAATTCCATAGGCGGTTGAAAGTAGAATATACTTTCTATATAGTATAGTGCTGTAACAGCACTATAACAGCATAGTGCGGAAATGGCCTAAGATTCTACTCTAGTCCATCCTATTATAGCCACAGTTGGTGAGGTAAACGTCCACAGTCTTCAGAATCTCTTACTGAGCATGTACAGTAAAACAGAGAGAAAAAATAATAACAGATAAGCCTGCCTCATCAGCTACCTCCAGCTTATTGAAAATCATATAGAACTATACTTTTCACCACCAAAATAGAAATCACAGGAAAAATGGATGCTAGTGGAAGAAACAGTCATTCATAGATATTGTGGTGGTGGTAATGTGCCTTCAAGTCATTTCCAACTTATGGCGATCCTTAGGCAAAGCTATTATGGGGTTTTCTAGGGGTACCCAAGGTCACCCAGAAGGTTTCCATGGCTGAACAGGGAATCAAACCCTGGGCTCCAGGGTCATAGTCCAGTGCTTAACCACTACACCACACTGGTTCTATTTGCAAAGGAGTCCTTGTTTTTCTTTACTTACACAAGGCTTACCTGCCCTGGCTGTCATTTTGGGGAAATGAATAACTTTGCTGAAACATTTTGAGCAGCTGTCTCTCTCTGTCTCTCTATGCCTACTGATTTTTTTCAAGTTATTTTAGTGTCTGGTGCCAAATTTTCTGTTAAAATAGTAATGTTGAGGAACATATCTGCTTCTTTAACTGAGGTATACCTGTACTGTGTGGCTTAGGTTGGTTTGTTTTGTGTGTCCTGGGAACATTATGGGAAAGGATCACAATTCAACAGCAGAATGAGACAATCATGGGTGAGGTGCTTGCGTAGGACTATATCTTGTTAACACCGGGATAAACTATGGGCAAAGGGATTAGAATCTTAAGAAGTCAAAGAACAGGGGATACAGAATTTCATACAGATTGGTTTTACTAGTTTGTGGTCATATGAATGCTCAAAAGAAAAGGAGCTTATATAGGCCATTTCTGCCCTACACTGTTATAGTGCTATTATTCCACTTTCAACATCCTGTGGAATTCTGGGGTTTGGAGTTTACTGAGGCCAAACAGCTCTCTGGCTGAGGATTCTAAATGGCTCTCCCAAAACTGCAAACCCTGGGATTCCACAGGATGTTGAAAGTGGAATAACAGCACTGTAACAGTGTAGTGTGGAAATGGCATAAGAGATGGCAAATTGGCCTTGGGAGATGATATTCTGTAATATTAGAAGTGATCAAGAATGAGGAGGAGGGGGAGGAGGATAGTGATGATGATGAAAACTGGGCAGAGAAGTTTGACCTGACTCCAAGGAGAACTTGAAAAAGTGACATTTTCAAACTAGAACACCCCAAAACTCCATGTCCCCTGGCCATACTAGCTGGGGATTTTAGAGTGCAGTAGCCCAAAAGACTAGTAACTGTTCTGAAATCTTTTCCATAGTCAGCTACTCCTCTGGTGGTCAGAAGTATTCCTCTCAATCAAAGTCACTTTAAAAAGTAACTGATGATATAACTCTGGTTAAGTAATTTGTTACTTCTATGTTACAAAGTTTTTAGTAACATTTTATGCTATTTGTTGCTTTTCTGTTACTTTCTGCAGAGGATGAATTAGATTGTTATGAGAACACGTTGCAGGGGAGGGGGATGAATTAGCTTAAATACTACCAAAAGTGACTAGGAAATACTGCTTGTTGTACATGCATACAATAACACCATTCCCAGCTGCTCAGAGTAGTTTGTTAAAGGTAATTGTACCGCCTGTAACCCATGGCTTCTGAGCTCTGCTTTCTCATTAAGAAGTTCCTCCACCTGTAGTGGCAACTGCATTTGACTGTCTGCTTACCTCCTTAAAAATGCATTCCTCAGAATCACCTCCCTGATACATCCCTCATTTGCTCAGATCTCCACAAGATCAATTGTGCCGATTTCAAAGCAGGCTGAATATTAAAGAGCTGATAGCTTTTTTGCAGCGCCGGCAGAAGACTAGACCAGCTCACCAGTGTACTTCAAAGATTTAGCCACCTTAAGCTGCAGTAAGAGAAGTTATTCCCACTGTCCCTCCCTTCCCTGCCATGCCTCTACACTGCAGCATGTCTTGCATACATAAACAAGGTGGGATCAGAATTGATAGAACAGGATGGTGGGAGTTGTAGGAGATCAAATAAGGCTAAATCTAATGGCAGCAAAAAAAAATATGGAGAAATGTGCAGGATGGCTTTACCCCAGACACTCCACCAACACACACCCAGGTTTAATGGGAACAATTTAGATATTGCATACTCATTATGAAACTTCTGGAGCTCTTAGCCAATTTTTTCCCCTCCTGAATCTTTTGTAGTGTTCGATTTTTTCCTCCTAAATGATACTGTAGTTCTTTTTTAGAATATGTAATTATAACACCACCATTCTACTTTAACTGCCATGGCTGCATCCTACAAAATACTTTCATTTAGTGAAACACTAAAGCTTTTTGGAAGAGACATCTAAACATTCACAAAACTACAAATCCCACAGTTCCTCAGAATGGAACCAAGACAGTTAAAACAGCATAATAAATGCCATAACTGCATAGTGTGAAAGATACTATGGTTCAGAGATAATGAGAACTAGCATTGCAGCCATCTGGTGTCACCTCAGAGATAATGGTACAATCTTTGTGAAGACTGTTTACATGTTCACTTGTCGATCATCCAGTTTTTTAAAAAAATTAAAAATAATGATGCATTCATTTTTGCAAGGAACATAATTTAATTATCTGAAGCCTCTTCTCTTCTGAATAATGTCATGTTTCTACTAATAGCTGCAATCACAGGTACATGGGAGCAAGTCCCACTGATTTCAATGGGACACTTCTGAATAGAGATGCATAGCATTATCAGTTTTTTAAATTTTAAGGAGTTTGTTACAGTTCCTTTTCTATTCTTATTAAAGTAATTGTAATGTTTACTAAACCACTGATGGAACAAAATTCAAGTGACCTCTGCAGGCACATGAAATGGGTGCCATCAAGTGAAGTGTAGAAAATGGTGCAAGAATTTGTATACAACAAGAGAGGTTTGTTGATAGGTAGATATACAGGTAGCCTAGAAAGATAGGTTAAGCCACATTGTGTTTTTTTCTGAAGAATGGTTTATTTTTTCAAAAAGTCAGCCATTGTGAAATGAGTGGTATGCATGCATATGTGAATCAGCCTTTCTAACACACAGGGAAAGACACATGGTACAGTCCTCCCTGGATTTCCATATCCTTCAGTTAACCAAACATTCAGTTAACTTATAGCAGAATGATTGGCATCCTGTTAGTCATATGTGCATGTGTAAGGCCATTTCCACACTATACTATTATAGTTCTATTATTCCACTTTCAACATCCTGTGGAATTCTGGGGTTTGTAGTTTCCTGAGGCCAAAGAGCTCTCTGGCTGAGAATTCCAAAGGCTCCTTCATAAACTGCAAACCCCAGAATTCCATAGGATGTTGAAAGTGGAATAATAGCACTATAACAATGTAATGCGGAAATGGCCTTTGCCCAGTGTACAACTGTGTATGCCTTATTCTTGTTGTGGTGGTTGTTGTTGTTTTCCTCAGAATAACCAAATTCCATTCACCCCCAGACAAGTTGTTTTGCTGTCACAGTGCCCCATTCATAGTTATTCGATGGCTGGTGGAAGGTAAAAGAGTAGATCAGAAAAGCATCTGGATGTGTCCTCAAAGCCAAATTCAAAATGATTGCATCATCTGTTAAGCCCTCCAGACCAGTTGTCCTCAAACTCTGGTCTTCCATATGTTTTAGACTTCATGTCCCAAAGGTCCCAGTGTAGTGAATGCTCAAGAATTATGGGAATTGAAATCCCAAACTTCTGGAGGACTAGAGTTGAGAGCCATTGCTCCAGAGGATCCCAGGGATTTCAGAGGGTGATGTAATATTTCAGTGTCTAACTCTGGGGCTATAGCCAGATTCTTCTCCAGTCCCTTTTCCTCCATCCTCTGATGGCTACTGAATCGCTGTGGAGAACTATCACAGAAAAATGGTGAGTCTTGGGACCCTTCTGCACTACACTGTTAAAGTGCTATTATTCCACTTACAACATCCTATGGAATTCTGGGGTTTTAGTTTACTGAGGCATTTAGAATTCTCAGCCAGAGAGCTCTTTGGCCTCAGTAAACTACAAACCTCAGAATTCCACAGGATGTTGAAAGTGGAATAATAGCACTATAACTTAATGAGAGGAGTGGTCCGTGCGACGCACTCCCATTTACGTGATGCTCAAGAGCCGGACACAGAGCTGACACGCACCTTTTTATTTTCGGCTCTAAGCCGAAAATGGTGCGCAGTCGCGCAATGCTCCCGGGGCCCGCGCGCACTTACCTGCTGTGCGGTGCATTGGGAACTGGGCCGGTCGCGCTTCCTGCCTCAGCGCTAGCCTGCAATTCTCAGGTTGCGCTGCGGTAGGAAGGGGCGGGGCGTTCACGCGGCACTCGTGCGACCGGCAAGCCAGCTGTGGTAAGGAAGGAGAAGCGAAGTGAGCACCTCGCGCAAGAGGCTGCTCGCGCGAGCGCCGCCCCCCACCTCCGCAAACAGGTAAGGTGCAGAAAGGGCCTTAGATAGGTTTCTTAGCATGAGGAAGCTTTTAGATGGACAAGCATCTAAAATATGACACCCCTTACATTCTGAAACAGAACAATCCAAGGAAGACCGTATTATGTGCTTTTTGAAGCATTTAGATCTGGTCTTACTTGCTGCGACAATTAGGAGAGGAAACAATGTCTAAAATGTCTATTATTACCCTGATGACCACACACATATTTCAGTTTAAGGGCTCCTTTTATATCAAGATGCCATTATCTCACCCTCAGGAAAAACATTAGCAAAATGTCTTGACAATGGGCACCATCAGGTAACCAAAAACGCTCACTGTATAGACACAAGGGCATGCAGTTCTCTAATTCTCTAACTAATGCAAGCCAAGGGTTTAGATCTACAGCAGCGTTGTTCTTCCAAGGCAAAAGGGTTAATGGGGAATATTGTGTAATGTCAGCTCACAAATTGACACTGGAGTCTGCCAAGAACATTCTTCAGATAAAAGCATCAGAAAGAGGTCTTAATATATCCATTTGCATTTCAGAAATGAGGTTTTTAGTCATGGCACAAGCCAATTTTCAGAGTTACCCAAGCACAGCAGAAGATACAACACAACCCTCCTAATATTTAAGCAATTTTGGTCATGGGGGAGGAACCTATTTTCAAATGATTTCTTTTTCTAAAGACAGAGTTTCTCAAAAGAACTGAATAGGTATCTAAATAGGAATCAAATTGATGAGGTATAGGAATATCATATAATATGTATTTAAATGGCAGATGGGGAGGAGAAAATTCCTGTATGAATATTTGTCACGTGATGAGGAATGAAGGCATCGACATCAAACATCATAGGTAGACCTTTGGTGTCAGAAGTATACCATTCACATGGCTAGCCCTACCATTAGGCAGAATGAAGTGGTTTTCTCAGGAGACAAATGCCAGGAGGTGGCAGCAAGAAGTTGAAAGAGACAGCTGGGTATCATCAGGAATGCAGGTAAACAGGTGGAATGAGAACATTGCCACCTCAATGAGAATTCTGCCCCTTGAATGAAATTTTCTTTTGGAACCCAAACTGCTAGCATAGCAGAGAGTGAGACATTGAAAACTGTTCACACATAGAACTGTTACATTTGCTATATCCACATTTCTTTGGTAACTTGGCCCGCCCCTTTTCTTTGGATGTGTTTTTAAATGCTCGGCATTTAAATGCAACTGTGTTTTTAAATGCTCAGCTGAAGTTTTAAGCTATTGTAATGCTAGCAACGTGGGGATTGAAGAAAAATTATATCAGAGGGGACATAAGTTGTATGGATGGAAAATGTTCTCATTCTACCTCCCATAACTATACCCCTATGTACTATGTACAATCCACCTTGTACCCCCCTAAGCCAGCCTGCTGTTAGGTATAGCAGGGGACAGTGTTTTTTTTAAAAAAAAATCCTTGGCCTGTCCTGCCAGGAGTCAGAATGGGTGCCATCTTGTTCTTTGGCAGCTTTGCATTTTCTGCATCTTCCTGCATTCCTTCACATCATACAGAAATAGTGAGTCTCAGTGCCCCAGATATTCAGGTATGCGTGTCCTCATCAAGGAAAGAGCTCTGCATGTGCAAATCAAACCATTTGCAGCATCTTAAGAACTTATAGTACATTGGAAAAGTCTTCTTTTGCACTCAAATAAGTTTAAAAGTAATCTTCCCTTCCTGGAATTGCCACATGACCAATGAGACATTATGCAGTCTGGTAGAATGCAACTCTGCACAAGAACAGTTCTAAGGCTGCTGCTCCTGCAGCAGATCTCTCTCCCTCCCTCCCTCTCTCTCTCTCTCCCTATCTCTTCCCCTCCCTTCTCTGTATGTGTGTATAGGAAGGTAGAGAGACAGAAGATGCTTGACCAGCTTGTATACATAAGCAGGTAAGCACATCCTGGCCTCCACCATGAGAAACTCCATCAAAGTTCTCCTTCATTCCATCTTCTTTAACTGGCACTTTCATTTCTCCTCTCTGTAACCTGCTGGGAAAGGAGTTAAACATTTAACAACAAACATTTAAACATTTAACAACTCCGTGTGGTTCTAAGGCCCTGGAGGTAGACTGTAGGTTAGGGAAGGACTGTGTTACCTAAGTAGGGTGAAGCTTACAACCAGAAGGTTAGTCAACAAGTGTTAAGTTGGCCATAGCACCTAGTCATGGAATAGCTGTGATCTGCATTTGTGGAGTGAGTACCTGAATTGATGAAATCACAGCTATTCAAGAGACTGAAGATGTTTGCTGGAATCCTATAACTTTATAACTTAACATATATTTAGCTAAGCAGCAGAGATGCTAACAAGCCCTGTTAGTGAATTGCATAGACGTAGATCAAGACACCTGCAAGAGTGTCCATTACACATTGGGACCAATGCACATCAGTATGTAATGTGCATTGATGTGCAATGTGCAGTTTTCACTTCTGGCATTTTTTTTGGCTGATTATTGGTCACTTTGCATCAGGCACTTTGTAGGCTTTTCTATGTAGTAACATATCGGCAGGTCTTTACTGGATATAGGTGTTGTGAAACTAACCAATGCTAATTCCCACATACATGGGTCTACTTATGATGACAAAACTCCATACAGGATTCTGGCCAGTATTGTCATTTTCATTTCTCAGATGCCTCTTTCTAAATAAGATAATAACCATTTGACATCATAAATATGTATGTGTTAAAAACAGTTCAAATCTTAATCTGGCAGGAGAAGGACAATGATATTGGGGCCCGCTGCGTCTCCTTGGGTAGAGCATTCCCCAAGCAGGGAGCTACAGCTGAAAATACCATTTTCTTTGTTACCATCCACTGAAACTCTCCTAGAGGCGGTACTTGAAGAAAGGCTTCAAATGGTAACCTCAGCCCATTTCCGCACAACACTGTTATAGTGCTATTATTCCACTTTCAACATCCTGTAGAATTCTGGGGTTTGTAGTTTACTGAGACCAAAGAACTCTCTGGGTGAGAATTCTAAATGCTCCTCCCTAAACTGCAAATCCCAGGATTCCACAGGATGTTGAAAGTGGAAAAATAGCACCATAACAGTGTAGTGTGGAAATGGCTTCAGTCTACAGACAGATTCATGACGGAAGACTCAACAGATTTGATATAAATATATAGAATAATTTTAGGGACTGAATCAGGGAAAATACTGCCTTACCAAGGCCCTTTTCGCACGGCGTTTTTGAAGCGAAAGGGCCCCTTGAGCGTCGTGTAAATGTGAGGAGCGGTTTGCATGACACACTCACATTTATGCGACGCTCAAGGGCCTGACGCGGACCGCGCATGCAGCTTTTCATTTTCAGCTCTAAGCCAAAAATGCTGCATGCTCGCGCACCACTCCGGGGCTTCACGCGCACTTACCTGCCGTGCGAAGCCTCCTGAGCCGCGCCGGTCACGCTTCCTCCCCCAGCGCAGCCTCTAACTCCCAGGCTGCACTGTGGAAGGAAGGGGTGGGGCATTTGTGCGATGAGGAAGGAGCTGCGGAGCCGAAGCAGGAAGGATACAACAGCGTTCCTTCCAAGCCTTCTCGCACGAGAACCCCAACCCAGCGGCGCGAAAAGGTAAGGTGCGAAAAGGCCCCAAGTCTCCTTCCATTGTCTTACCACTGGGTGTATAGAGTAATGGGTTCTATACTATGGGCATGTCTTCTATGTCCAATTGATTTGATTAAAAAAATAACAAACTTTTCAGAATATTTCTTTAAAAAATCTTAAATCACACATTCTCTACCTCCTCCTTTTCTTAAGAAGAGGTTGGAAATAGGTTAATGACTACTTGCCCTTTCTGACATAAGGATTTTACTTCATTTGTACCTAACTGGGCCATTTTAACCCTGAGACTGAACTAATGATTCCTAGTCAGACATTAATTTATCTGATAAATACATGTTTCTGTACCTGAACTTTTAGTGAATGATTTGTGATTGTTATTTTTGTTCTCTCTGAGAGGTTTCCATTACAGTTGATTATTATTTCCTAAGCAGTTGTGGATCAACTAAATGTACAGATTTTTTAACCTGTGGGCAACCTAAATCTTTGCTTGGTAGTGTGTCACATGAAAGTTTGGTACTCCTTAACCTCTGGGGATGCCATTCAAGCCCAGAAGTAGGCACAGGATCCAATTTATGACCTGTAGTGTATTTGGAGATGCAGGTTGGAGTTACAGTAATCTGCATGGAGGCTAGAGGCAGGGTATGGACCTTGCATGAAGAAGATCCTGGGTTCAGTTCCTGACCTCTCTGGGAAGGATTAATTCAAGTTTTTTTTTTCTGAAACCTAATTGAGCAAACTATACTTTACCCTTAATTTAGAGAGTTGTAGACCAAGGGCCTTTCTGCCCTACACTGTTATAGTGCTATTATTTCACTTGCAACTTCCTGTGGAATTCTGGAGTTTGTAGTTTACTGAGGCCAAAGAGCTCTCTGGCTGAGAATTCTAAATGCTCCCCTGTAAACTACAAACCCCAGAATTCCACAGGATGTTGAAAGTGAAATAATAGCACTATAACAGTGTAGTGCAGAAATGGCCCAGAATATATTTTTTTTAAGGTTTGAGTGACAATGATGAGAGTCACTGTTCAAAACATCTGGATGACCACAGGTTCACCACATTTGACTTACAGGTATGTTAGGGAAGATGCTACACTCTTGGTCTATATCATTGATCATTGATTCTCCATCTCCTGCTCTCAGTCAGATGGACTCTTGGGCCCATGCCTAAGCTGGCAGAATTCAAGTAAGAGTGTCAAAATAGGTGAGGACACTGTAGAAACATGGTTGCATATAGTCCTGGTTCAAGCCAAGTTTCCAACCATAGAGTAACAGAGTGGTGCAAGGACAAAACAAAGGCAAAACAAAAGCAAAATAAAGGAGAAGTCCAGGTTCAGGTGTCATGGGGTTCTCTTACAGCAGAGGACAAAAGAATTGGCTAGTGTGACCTGGGGCCACAGCTAAGCTGCATTCCCCAATAGAGATGGAAAGAATATTGAAAAAAAATGGTGGTGGGGAAGCTGTTTCCTGTGCAGAAAATGCTGTTCTTTACACAAAACAACCACGCAAGAATTCTTCACAGAATAAGAGCCTTTCCACACAACACTGTTATAGTGCTATTATTTCACTTTCAACATCTTATGGAATCCTGGGTTTTGCAGTTTTGGGAGGGTCATTTAGAATTCAAGACCAGGGAGCTCGTTGGCCTCAGTAAACTACATAGTGGAATAATAGCACTATAACAGTGTAGGGCAGAAATGCCCTAAGTCTTGAATTGTGAATAGTTTTGGAAAACTATATGGCTGTCAAAGAGTTTCTCACACTAGGAAGAAAATCACTAAAAATATTTGTGGCTTTCTTCAAGAAGTAAATAAATGGAGAATTACATCCCTGCTGCCTGAGCCCCACCCACAGTGCAACTTTAGGCATTTTTGGGACAAAGGGGAGGGTTGTTGTCTTTTCCATGAACATCAGCAGCTTGTGCTTTTATCCACTGATGCTCTTGGGCTTGGAGAAGGTCCTGCCTCCCTCTCTCTCAGAGTGCATCCCACTTGATCTGAACCCCCAAAGATCCAGGGGCAACTGGCATGGCTGGTTTTTCAGTGCCTTCTAGGTCTGGGGTTTCAGACTTATGTTTTGGAGGAAAGTTCCTCACCTAATTCATGGTACAATCTCGTGCTAACTCTGTGAACATTCAAAAGACAGAAAATTGTCCCTATTAAATAATTCTCTTTAAAATGAAAATAAATTGGTTATTTGTAATACTGTGACCATGTATGTGATATTGAGGTTCTCCCAAAGTTTCATACATCACTTTATTGGCTTCAAGTGATGAAATCCATAAAAATCAACTAACTGTTACATCTAGTTAAACATAGTTTTGTGTTAACTTGCTGGTCCACACCAATACTTTTGCAATATTATTTCAAGTCTTTGCTCATCAGGATTCAAGGGTAACCAGAAAGCCAGAAAATGTATTTCCATTAGTCATGCACCGAGCTTCTTCTTACACAATCAGGGTGTTAAAAAGATCTGGCTGCACATTTTCCCTTGTATACCAATTTGCAAAATTATTAGCATTCAATAGATAAGCTGTGAGTCTCCGGCAGCCCACAACCATCGTGCTGCTTCGGCAGGAATTAAATGTTATCCATCAAAGGCAGCAGCGTATGAAACTCGTTTGTGGAATTCCAACGAGAAACTAGACTGGCTCCCAGCAGAACGCATGGAGAGGAGGACTGCCCACATAGTCAATCAATATTTGCACACAAAAACAGGCCTTTGCTAAACTAGAGCAATTCATCTTTCCCTGAAAAGCCCATTGTTCTGACAATTTTTGCTGAACTGTCCTCCTTGGTTCGTTCATTCTTTGTTGTCCTGGTCTGCAAGCTGATACCATTCCCCGTCTGTTCTAACTGGATGCCCCAATCAGCAGCTACCCACAAGGCCACAGCAAAGAACAAACAAATCCTTGTTGCCAGTGTGGTGTTGGGATCAAGGGATCAGCAGAAAGGGCCACCCTCCCCATTACTTTAGCTAATTTTCATCTATTTCCTCAGGGCTATTTTCCATGTTGTCATGTCTAGGCCTGGTTGCTGTAGGACTCTTACCTACTCATAAGTGCTGCATGCTGTGTTGGAGACATGCTGAGGAAACAAAAGGCAAGGTCAAAAACTAGGCACCACAGGGATCTCTCAGAGCAAAGGACAAAAGACACTAGAATTCACCCACTCAGCCCTCTTTTATGACCCTGCACATATTCCAATATTGATATGGTTTAATTGATACTACATTACTTGGCATTGATATAAAATGGAAACCTGAGCTGACTGGAAGGTCAGCTGGAAAGAGGAAAATTATTGATTGTAAACGCAAGATTGCAAGGCAGGTCGGCCACAGACCCCCTTCTAGGCAAGAACCGAAGTCACTGTCAGCCAGATTGCAAGGCAACCTTGGAGATAATAAGCTTATGCAAAAGCTAACCTCTCTGACAGAATACAATGGTCAAGCCAATGTTCCTGCCAAACAGTGATTGTTTTTAACCCTGTTCCCTCACACCTGGATGTTTTCCTGCCTCAACTCCCCAATCTATCAATAATACAGGTCTATTATGACAACTATTAACTCTTTGTTACTTAAACACTGAGACATTAGCACCATCCAGATGTCATTGTTTGTGTTGAAACTCCCATTGTCCACTTGACTGGGAGAGCGATTCACACCCATACTTGAAGGGTATGGTTGGGATCTAAGAACTGTTGACTTTGAGCAGACTCTCACAGTCTTTCACCTTGTTGAATGCCACACTGTCCATTTGATACCTGAATGAGAACTGTCCTTAGGTGCCTGCCTAAGCCACATAGCTGCTTTCTTCACTTCTCGTTGAATCAGTAATTATCGCCTGATGCCTACAAGTTCTCTATCCACAACTTTCCTCCCTTTACTTTTCAGTTAGTCTGTGTGTGTGTGTGTGTGTGTGTGTGTGTGTGTTTGGATTTTTTGCATGCATATGTGAACTTCTCAATAAAACACATTTTCAGTTTACATTTTGAATCTCTGACTGGTTCATTACTGAATGACCCCATAAACGTAGGTGGATAAGATCTTGCTAAGTTGCCCCTCCTCTCTCAGGACTCCTAATTAATATCCCACAGTCATATGGAGGAACTAGCATCATGGGTACTTCAGCTACACATGACAGGAAGGCATGTGGCAACAACCTCAAGTTTTTGCAATCTGGGGTAGAGATCCTTTTTTTCTCTGTGCCTATACCTTTCTCTTTCTCTGAGTCTGAACAGGCACACCTCATTTAACAGTCTCTCACAAATAAGATCCTTTTGCAATGTCTTTTTATGCCCACCCAGTCACCAGCTTTTTCTCATCTTCTGTCCACCTGAAGGTCTTCACCAGCAGTAGCAGCAAGAGGATGGTGAAGGAAGGCTGGAGAAACACAGACATTTGGTATGTTGCAGCAGCATGTCCGCAGCATACAATGTAATCAAGCTTAGACTGGAACAGTGTGGGAGTCTGCTGTAGCCCATCCTGCTTTAGCAATGTATGCTTGTCTGCAACAAGGAAGGGAAACAGCAGCTGCCACCAGAATCCCTTATGTGAACAGCAAAACAGACAGAAAAAGGGAGAGCACATAAGCAGTGGAGGTTAGGTTGTGTGTGTGAGGAGGGAGTCATCCTTAGATGCATTTTGAAAGAAGCTTTCAAATTGTTTCTAGAACACTCAACAGTTTCTTGTTTAGCCTTACTTGACATGGTTGTTTCATGTCACTTCTGTATGTTGTTAGTTTTGCATAAAAGTTTGGTGGAAACTGTTGAATGGCTCTTTTTTTTCAGTGCAGAAATTTGTCCCTATTCTTTCCACGATATATCTGTTTCTGTAATCAGATTTTCTATTAAAGAGGAACACATCTATTTTGTTAACGGAGATATATCTGTACTATCTATTTTGTCTTCTATAAGGTGGATGGACTATGCAAACAGGTGTCAGTCCTAGGTCTTTCAGCAGCATGATGGCATCTTCTCCCACTTGCTCTCTTGGCCTTTTTAGGTAACAATCAGATACACTTTGGCTCAGCACTCATGTCAACATTGCCCCCCAGCAGTGTGGGGGCTTCTGCAGAATTGTCATTCTTTCTAACATGGATAGGTAACTTGAGAAGCCCTCTCTGACATGGGAGGTTCTCTCTACTCCATACCACAGTAGTAAGAAGAACTGCAAGGTGGGTTTTTTCCCCATGTGGTCCATGAATTCTTCTGTTATCTCACCAACATGGAAAAGAATAGTACTACTGTAGAGTACATACCAACAGCCTGATATAACTTCTGGACAATGGAACATAAGACACTGGCCCTTTTCACACGGCATTTGTCATGCAAAATGGCCTCTGGAGCATTGCACGATTGCGAGGAGTTTTTCATATGATGTCCTCACAATCATGCGACGGTGCCGGGGCCAGCAGGCACAGATCATGCAATATTTAATTTTTGGTTTTTGGCTGAAAATGATGCATGATTGTGCATTGCTCTGGGGCCCCACATGCACTTACTGTCCATGTGGAGCTCCAGAGCCACGGCTCTCATGCTTCCTCCCCTAGCGCAGCCTGGGAAAATACCCAGCTGCACTGTGGAAGGAAGAGGTATAGCCCTCATGCTGCCTGCTGGCTGGCCGGCAGCTACTGCAGAGATGGAGCAGAAGGGACACGAGTGCCTCTCGCAAGAGGCTGCTTGCGTGATCCCCACAAGACCATGCCGGATGGAGGTAAGGTGTAGAAAGGGCCATTGTCTTGCATTGAGTAAAAGCATTGGCCAGTTAAAACTAACATGGTCTAAACCAGCTGGCAACAGTTAATCAAGGTTTTAGACAAGTGTCTTTGGTTCCCACATGGAAACTCCAGGACTTGATGCAGCCACTCTGAATTCCATTCCTGATCTGCCTGAAAGACCCATCCCTCTACTTCCAGAGTGTTCATCTGCTTATGACCCAGCTGCTTATAAATTTTTACTGCTATAGCACCTAGAGTCTTCCACCCTTACTCTGGGGTAGTTTGACTAGAGGATTCTGGTAGGTGTAATCCAAAAAAGTAATATTTCCAAGTTCTGCTTATGATTCAGGAGTGACAGGAGGAAAGATGTGAAGAGATCATGACTGAGATTCTATGGCCATTTCCACACGACATCACTGTCCTGTGATGGGATGCGTTGCTGCTGGTCTGCAAGTTGTGCTTTCACATGACGTTGTCATGCTCCTGTTGCCAATATGTCCCCACCAGTCATGATCACGGGATATTCTATTACCAAAAAAATCTGGTAATGACCTGAAATCGCGCAACACTCCTGTCCCCAGTGGCCATATGGAATGGGCAGAAGTGCGATCTAGATGCTTCCTTCCCCAGTGCAGCACAGGAAAGAGGCTGGCTACACTGAGGAAGGAAGGCATATGGTACTGGCACTCCCATCTGCAGGCAGCTGGCCAGGTGTGGAGGGGAGCGTTGGGGACACACTCCCATCCTGACAAAGGTGCTGCCACGATGATGTCAAGATGACAACGGAGAGGGGTAAGATGTGGAAATGGCCTGCATAAGAGTTGCATTGTTTGAGTCTCTGTATTCTGGATTATACATCAATACTGCTATGTGATCTTTATGTGGCATAGCAGTAGTGTGCAATGAAATGCGTAACTGGTAAAAAGGTGAAAGATTTATATGATCTAAAAGGAAACCAGAGTATCAACGAAATATGTAACTGAATGAACAACCAAAGGAATATTGCTGCCATTTCAGCAGTAGCAGAAGTACACATCTACTGTGCAATCACACTGGATGTCCAACTCTACTTCCATGGCCTTGATCTTATGCATGAAAAACTAACAGGATTCCAGCCAATATCACAGGAATAGTTTCAGATAGCCTGCCTGCCTGCCTGCTCCTTCCTTCCTTCCTTCCTTCCTTCCTTCCTTCCTTCCTTCCTTCCTTCCTTCCTTCCTTCCTTCCTTCCTTCCTTCCTTTCCTCCCTTCCTCCTTCCCTTGTTGTGTGTGTATATGTGTGTGCAGAGGAGTTGTTTTACTGTACGTGGTAGTACTTTGAGTCAGACATCTCCCCACAACCTATGTTTCCACTTTAGATGAACCAGCGATGAAATCTCCAACAACACATTTGTGATCCCCCATTTTTATTTCCATGGCAACTGGTTGCTGTCACAGAGATAGAGCCCCGGAGCCTGTAGGCCTGGAGCGATAGGATCAGCAATTTTACTCCGTCCACTGAATCCCAACCTGGCAATGAGACTTCAGCAGCGATGAGAGAGACCAGCATAAGAGGCTGGGTGCTAATCAAGTTTCCTTGTAAGGAGAGTGTGAATAATGAACTCCAATCATCCAGAGCTAATGAACACTTCTTTTACTACGTCCTTCAAAATTATTTGAAGGAAAGAAAATCATGTTTAAGGAACTGCTAGAATACAGTACATTTTTTTTTGGAGGGGAGCATAAAGATTTACCTTGTCAAAATGCACATGTAGGGGAAAGGTGTAAAAAAAAAAAGAGCTCTCTGGCTGAGAATTCTAAATGACCCTCCCTAAATTCCAAACCCCAGAATTCCACAGGATGTTGAAAGTGGAATAATAGCACTATGACAGTGTAGTGCGGAAATGGCCTGACACATTTTTAAAAGAGATAAAAAGTGAGACAGTCCCTGCCAAATCAGGTCAGTGGGAGGGTAGGACACACATCTCAGGTAGTGGAGGTGATAAAAATTCTTTCTGCAGTGAAGATAAGACTTATGAAAAAGTCAATAGTTGGGAGGATACGTGCTGAGTTGGCCAGCTTTATCCATAGACGAGATCCTAATGCCAGTCAAAATATTGGTTCTCCAAGGTCAGTTGGGTGTAACGCAGGAACACGTGACTTGGCATTCTGTTGACTCTTAGATTAGCCCAGTATCTACAGCTTATAAAGCCACTGAGTCACTAAACCTGTCAAAGAATGATCCTGTGTTTTTAAGCCCAGTTGTGGGAACCTAATGTTTTATAGAGTAGCAGCATTCTACATATTGGGCCTATTATCCTCCCTAGCCAACCTACAGAATCTGATAACACTTTTGGTACAGTCTCATTTGTTTCCTTCAGCATAGTTAAATACTTATTGATCTTCTACACCCATGTTTTTAGGGCAGACTCCCCCTCGCCTTTGCTTATATATTTCTCACAATGTTTGTGCTATGTTGTGGAACGGGAGAAAGAAAAGGATAAAAGTACCACAAATGCACATTTGCTTTAAAAAGCCTTCTAATAAAGTCTATTTCTGCACTAGATTGTTACAGTGCTATTATTCCTCTTTCAACATCCTGTGGAATCCTGAAGTTTGCAGGAATAATAGCATTATAACAGTCTAGTGCAGAAATGGCCAAAGTGAATTCTTGCTCCAAACTTGGTAGAGAGATAGGTGTCACTGGACCACACTGATGTCAACCTAAGATCAGTGTTAGTCCTGACTGGATCAGACCCACTGAAATGTATGGGATTTACTTAAGTGTGGTCTAATAAGTCTGATTCATTTCAATAGGCCTACTTGAATTGGGACCAACATTGGATTTATTCCATTCCTTTGAACAGCTGGGGGACCACTGAGCTCCTTCCAGAGAGCAGAAAAATCCCCCTGATCAAAAAAATTTAAAAACTGTCCAACTTCCCACATTCTGCTGAATTACCAAAATGATGGCCATTTCCCGCATGACAGGACTCTTGCAAATCATCCCATCGCAGTCCCAACAGGGAAGCGAGTGTGACAAGAATGCTCCCCTCCACATGGGACTGGCTCCTTGCAGAAGGGAGGATGACGGCCATACCTCTTCCTTCTGCAGTGCAGCCAGGCACTTTCCCAGGCTGTGCTAGGGAAGGAAGTGACGCCATCACGCTTCCCGCTCTTCTGCAGGACAGGTGGGTACAGGAACATCGTATGATTGTGGGGACTAAACAGATTTTATCCGTTTAGTGAATGCTCCACAAGTGCGACACATGGGGATATGATGGCAGCGGGCCAGCAATGACATGTGGAAGCATGACCAGCCAACCACTGCCATCCTGTTCCCATAGTGGGACAGCCCCATCTTGTGGAAATGGTCTACAACTTCTGCAGTCTTCTTAGCAATGAAGCATTTTCAGGTTCAGCACTGGCCCCATCCATCCAGGTAACTGATTGGGTCTGCTTGAGCAGGAAGCGGTATTAAAAAGAAACACCCTTCCTGTCTGGGGCCCCTCGAGCATAGCGTGAATGTGAGGAGCGGTACATGCTACACACTCACAATCACGCGACGCTCCAGGGGCTGGCAGGCGCAAACCACGCACTTTTTCATTTTCAGCTGTGAGCTGAAAATAGTGCATGATCGCGCATTGCTCCAGGGCCCCGCGCGCACTTGCCGCGACGCTTGCACTTCCTGCCCCAGTGCAGCCTGGGAAACTAGAGGCTGCTCACACGATCCCCGCACCCCAGCTCTGTGAAAAGGTGCATTGCAGAAAGGGCCTCAATTGGGATCTCGCCTTGGCCACAAATGATCTCTAGGGGAAAGGGATGGGAATCATGGGGGCCTCCAGATATTATCAAACTGCAACTACCAGAAGTCCTGGCCATCAGAGAAAATGGTGAAGAATGCTAGGCATTGTAGTCCAGCAACACCTAGAGGGTCACATGATTCCCATCTCTGCTTTGTGGTATTTCTTGGCTTTGCCCATCTAGCTCAGCTCCATGCTTTGCCTGATAGGTGTCTCTTGCTCAGACCTGATGTGCTGTTTGTGATGTACATGTTCATTTCTTTTACCTCATTAATCTTTCAGTGGTCAGACAGGTTTGCAAGTTTTCAAAACACTCCCCAAATTTATTGATGGATGCACAGCTGGAAAAGAGTCATGGAAGACTGCTTCGGTATATGACCACGGCACCAAGACTGTTTTGTGCGCAAAGGTGGATGAATTCAACACCATCTACTATGGAGGAAAAGGTGTTGAAACTCATAGATTTAGCAGAAATTGATAAATTGTCTGGTTAGATTAGAGAAAGGTCATTCATAACATATCTTAAAGACTGGAAGAATTTTTGGAAAAGAATGAATGAATGAATGAATGAAAAAAAGAAAGAAAGAGGGAAAATGACTTGGTAACTTTTGATTTTGATGATTAGAAAGAACAGGCAATTGAAAAAAGAGAATACATTGTAATTTTGGAGACAGAGGTATGAATAACTATATGACTTTTTCATTATATTTATGTACTTTATTATTATTTAATTTTAATTAATACTTTTTCGTTGTATAATTATGTTGTAACTTTTGTATTCTATGGGTTTTAACTATGTCTTTTTAACTGTGGTATTCTGCTTTGAGTCCTAACCTGGAAAAAAGGAGGGTATAAATAAACATCATGATGATGATGACGATGATATCAGAAACAACTTTTTTCTCATTTTTTCTTCTTTCTTTTTCTTTCTTTTTTAATTTTATTTTTTTAATTTTTGTTCTGTACTTTTAAATTTTTTTTACTGTATTTCAGTTTTCCATCTTTCTTTTTTTTCCCTAATCACTGTAATTATACACACACACACACACACACACACATATGTATATGTATAACATATGTATAAGTATAACATATATATATGTTTTAAAAAAAGAAAGCACTCCCCAAACCTGCAAAATCTGTTTCATCTTGTCCTAGAATAAGAAAGGTACCCACACTACAGGTGTTTATTTTCAGTTATTTCATTCTTATACAGAACAATGACAAATTTTAAAGTTTCCTCCCATTTTTCACATTTTTTTAAAAAAATTTCGGTGGGGAAAATGAACACCCAGGGTCCACACCAAGTCAGGCAAAGAAGAGGAAAGGTAGGTAAATCAGCATGGTGGCCTTATACTTCCTCTCTCGCACCCTTCTCCTTCCTTTGCTGTGTGTGTGGGGTTGCGGTGCTCAGAAATTGGGCTGCAAGGCATCCTTAGCTGGCCAGGCGGAGAATGAAAACAACGACCAGATGCAGATTTTCAAAGGGTTGCACAGTCTGAATGGAGTCTCCAAGACGGAAGGTTACCCCAGAAAAGAAGCACCTGAGGTGTGGGGGGGGGGCAGAGATTGGAGAAACTCGCAAATAATCAAGTCCATGAAAATCAAACCCGCAAATGTGGTGGGGCCAACTGTCCTTTTTTTTCCTCCCTGCTTTGTATTGGTTAAATTGGTTAAAGTGATATTATTGTATGCTGTCCTGAGATTGTATGACATAGGATGGGATATAAGTACTTGCGCTAGTTAGTTGGTTAGTTAATACTCTCCTGAGCTAGAGGATCCAACAGCACTAGCTTCTCAGCTGGAAAAGCCCTAAGACGATCAGTAAAGTACTTGTACTTATTTTGATGCCTGATTGCTCAAAAGGCTCTGGCATCATAAACAGGATGTTGAGAGCTGGATTCATTGTTAAACCAGACGGCGTGCTGAGCTGGCAGCCTCTCAGAGAGAAGGCATATGCCTAGTTTTATCAATGATTTCTTTACAATCAATAATACCCTGACAAGAGAAGTGCTCTTCCTTGCCTGTGCGGCAATAAAGATTCACGGCAGCAGATTTATAGGTAAATGTGGTGAGAATTCTTTCAAACAATAACAATATGCCTTAGGAAAGTTATTGTGGTTATTGTTGCAGACAGAAAAAGGAGAAAGTGATCCCCTCCCAGCTCAAGACATCACACAAAGTGTTTTTCTCTCTCATATACCCCAGGAATGAAGACTTCCATCAGTTTCATATCGTTTTCAACTGTTGTGGCTCCAATCTCACAGAGTCCTGGGATTTGTAGTTTGGAGAGATATTTAGAATTCTCTGCAACAATTGTAAGGCCTCACTTTGGAGATCCCTGATATCAGTACGGTTTGGATGGGCACCATACCTAATTGGCATCGTATGTAATTGGCAACACATTTTATTGGCTCTGATATCAAATTCAAGCCTGAGAGGTGACGGACAGGTCAAACTGAGCGAGGGAAAGAATTTGACTGTAAACGTGAGAAGGATAGGTCAACTCAAAATTTCCTCCAGGTAAGACTGAGTCATTTGTCAGGCAAATACACACCATTCCTGTGGATAATAGGCTTAAATAGAAGCTGGACTTTTCCAGGGAATCCAACTGTGAGGAGCCCACCAGGACACTGATTGACAGATATTCATTCCTTATACATTTGGATTCTTTCCTCTGTCCTCACAGCACCCGCAGTAGACAGCTATTACACCTTCCATCATGTCTTTGTCAGTCAAGCAATAAGCCCATCAACAGGCGAAAGACTCATTGTCCACAACAGGTTCCCTTTGTCTTGCATCTGGAAACTTCACTGCCACAGGCTGTTTTCAGAGTACAAATACCCCTGATTTCAGGATGCTCAGTGCAGTCTCTTGAAGGTCTACCCATCACTCTGTCCCTCTGGCTCCTGAATGAGAACTGTCCTTAGGTCCTACCTAAGCCAAAACACATTTCTGCTCTTCACTACTCTTCTGGACTGGTAATTATAAATCCCCCAAACCCCTCAGCCTCTCTATAATTTTTCCTCCCTTTTTCTTTCAGTTAGCTCTTATGTGAATGTGTGATGGTATGTATCTTGTGTGCATGCACGAGTAAATTCCCCTCAATGAAACACATTTTTAGCTTAGTTCTGAATCTCTGGCTGGTTGTTTTCCTGCGTGTGCCCATAAACACTGGTAGAAAAGATCTCGCTAAGTTGCCTCCCTCTTGCAGTCTCCTGATTTTGAGTTAATTAATTCCCCACTTTTGCAAGGAGGCACTGGCATCACAGGGTGGCCCTTGTGGCACCTACGTTTTGGGGCAACACAATTCGGGAGAGTGGCGCAGATCTCTCTAACATAAAATTCTAAGTACCTCACTAAGCTACAAACCTCAGGATTCTGCGGAATGGAGCCACGACCACCAAAATGCTATCAAAATGATATAACTGTGCAATGCTAAGGTTTCTAACCCTTTCTGGCTTTTTCCAATTTCTTACTAGTGAAAGGTCACAGAGAGACCAAATGCCAGTAGTAGTGTAGAGACAGGACTTGAAGGATTGAAAAAACAGGACTTTTCTCAGGCCATTTGTGCACTAGACAGTTATAGTGCTGTTATTCCACTTTCAACAGCCTATGGAATCCTGGGGTTTGCAGTTTAGGGAGGGGCCTCAAAGGCCTCAGTCAGAAGACACAATTATGTCATTTGCCGCACATTCCACCCCATTCCTTCTCATTCCCAATGAATTTAACTGCAGTTTCCATGGTAGCTCCTTTAAGCCTGGGGGTGTGGGCAAATTTATTTTATCGCTTATACATTTCTCTGTTTTTATACTTATGAAATGGCTTGGTCTTGAAAGGGCAACTAAGTCCCATTAGATTTACAAAAGACCTGCTCCTTGTGGACTTCTCAGCAGCTGCTCCCACCCTGTGGAATGGTCTTCCATGGAAGGCTAGGCTGGCCCCCTCCCTGCTTTCCGTTTGTAAGCAGGCAAAGACATTTCCTTTTAGGCAGGCATTTAGTGGGTGAGCTGGAGACCTTTTAATTGTTTATTAGTTGCTTTAAATGTTTAAATTGTATATGTCTTTTAACATTTTAATCCTTTTATGCTTTTAATGTTTCTTAACTTTTTGAAAGCTGTTTTGGGTCCCATCTTGGGAGAATAGGTGGCATAGGAATTCAATAAATAAATAAATAGTTCCCAGAGTAGGACCCAAGGTGATGTCCAGAACAGTTAAAAAAAATACAATGAAATTTTAAGACAGTGAAAACCAACCACAGAAAACATAAATGACACATTTCAAAAAATAAATAGAACACCTTAATAAATAATAATAATAATAATAAAAAAGTTCTCCTGCTCACTTCAGCCTGCCTGAACAGAAATGCTTTTGCCTGCTGGCAAAAAAGAGAGCAGGGAAGGGGCCAGCCTAGCCTCTCGTGGAAGAGCGTTTCAAAGGGTGGGGGCAGCCACTGAGAAAGCCCTCTTATGTCCTCACCAGATGAGCCTGGGACAGTAGTAGGACCAAGAGAAAGCCTTCCCGAGCAGATCGTAAAGCTCTGGCAGATTCATATAGAGAGATATGGTGTTTGAAACATCCTGGACATAAGCCATATAGGGCTTTATGGGTCATGACCAGCACTTTGAAATATGCCCAGAAATGAACCAGTAGCCAGTGAAGTTGTTTTGACAAGGGAGTTATATGCTCCCTATAACTTTCTGCACGAAGTTGTCATCCCACTACTACATGATGCTGTTGCTATCCAGCTGCTATCCTGTCCCCAAGCATTGCAAAATTGCCTTATACTATTTCCAGAAAAAATCCATTGAGAGCCTCCTTCAGCACTTCAATCCCATCAGCTGGCTCAGTGTGGTACCGTAATAGCACTTCCTGTCATCACAGATTCAGGGGTGGGCAGGGTGTGGGCGTGCCCAGTTTGTCCCTCCTTCAGCAACTCCTATGCCATGGCAGGTTTGGAATCTACCAACTCTCCATGTTTATTTTGAATTTCTCCTTTGAGTTAATTTTTTAAAAAAGTTTAAAATATATTTTTAGCATTATCGTGCACAAATGCAATAGTGTACTGGGTGTTATGATGTTACAGCATGGCTGTAAGAAAGAAAAAGAAAGAAAAAAACTGATCAATCAGGAGCTGTGGGGTGGGGAAAAGGTGGGGAAAGGGACTAGCCAATGATGCTGTAGTGCGGAGGGAACGCTGGTGACAATAACAGAACTCACCCGCTTAGGGCGGAAGGGTGCGGTAGACAGCGTACCTAACCCAACAGCATCACATAAAATGCAATGCTGGGACTGTAATGGAACAACCCACTATTGAAGTATGGTGCAGAATGGGCCAAAGGCTGGCTGATTAAGTAAAACTGCAAATATGCACATATGTTTTGGGAATCCAAAAAACAAACAAACAAACAAACCAACCCTCAAAACCAAAACCCTCCCTGCAGCTTCTGTGGTTGTGTGATCAGATACAAACCAATGTAGTGAACATGTGCACATAGGGAAAACACCCCCCTTACACCAATGTGGCTACATAATAGGGTAAGACTTGGACTTTCTAAACTGATTTTAGTTTGAATTAAAACAAATGTGTGTGGCTGTAAAGGGGTGATACTGGGGTAGGAATACTATGCAGCAGAGCTGGGATTCAGCCCTCATGTAGATTCATCTCCCAATGTGTGAGAGATGAGGCAAAAACGACCTCCGATATCCATTCTACAGGCACGCAGCTGGCATCACAATCTATATGATTTCTAAAGGCTCCTTCATGAGCGAGCCCTGGTTGGTGGTTAAGGGGAATGTCATTTGAAAGTCTGCAAAAAATGACAAGAGCCGTTTAGAATAAGTCGGTCCCTGTTAAAAGAAAGGGGGGGAAACCCGCAGCCAAATTCCCCACAACATTAAAGGGCCCCATTCTCATGCAGCTGTTTGAAAAGAAGGTTTAATTAGCAAATGCTGATAACATTTACAGCTTCCAAAGAACTTCAAAGGCTATCAAGGAAATCAGGAGACTTCTGAATGAGAGAATTTTGACTCAAAGCATTCTATAACGTTTCCAAACCTGAAAGCCTGATTTTCTCCCTCCCCCTTCAGACGCCTAATTTAGATTATATACCAGAAGCCTGTAATAAACCTCCCACAAAGAAATATTAGTACTTGGTGCTATTATGGGCTATTCAAGCTCTCCTTTCCAATGCTGCGCTTGGTCTTCTGCCAGAAGGAAAGCAAATGAACAAAAGTAAATCTTAAAATCAAGATCCTTTTTTTTTTCTTTCTGCGAGAAGGGATGGGCTAGTGCCTTTCCCAGGTCACAAGTGCCCCCAGGCTGTTTTTATAGACTTGCCACCCTCTTCCCACTGCTCTTTTCCAGGCAAATAAATAAATAAAGAGGTTAAATTGTCTCTCCTAGAAGCTTCAAGGATCACACCTTCACTGTTTGTAAAAGTTTACGGTCCCTTTGGACTGTTAAGAAGCAAAGGAAGCAGAACCAAGAACCAGAAGCATCCAATGGAGTCCACAGAAGGAGTGAGAGGCATATCTCATGATGCTTAATAGATAGTTGCTGATGCTTAGTAGATGGTTATTTCAAACACTCCAACATTTCACAGATGAAAATGGGGACAAGAGTGGCCAAAGCAATGATGATGGGAGCCAAGAAGAGCCCTACCGAATCAGACAAAAAGCCTTTCCACCTAGTCTAGCTTTCTGTTCTCACCAATTGGTAATGGGAGGCCCCCAAGTAGAATATGACAGCGTGTATGCATATGGCTTCAAGTCGCCTCTTGACTTATAGTAACCCCATAAATTTCATAGGGTTTTCTTAGGCAAGGAATATTCAGAATTGGATTTGTCAGGTCCTTCCTCTGGAATATCACTTACAGCACCTGGTATTCATTGGTGGCCTCCAAGTAATAACCAGAGCTGAACTTGCTTAGCTTCCAAGATAACATTGAATCTTTTTGTACATATTCTGGGACATGTTTGTACATATTACTTGAGCCAAGTACTGTGTTGACAAGGATTGAAGAATCATGAAATCCAAAGCATAGTTGCATTCAGATCTCCATATAAGAAGGGTAAACTAGGTTGATTTGCTTCAAATTACAGATCAGAAAAAGGTCTCCATCGTCCCTATGTGATAATAAGAGTTAACACTACATAAGAAGCCAGACTGAAAAGGACAGAAGGATGGTCTGTGAATATTCCTTTCCCACTTTAGATCTCTTTCATACTACACAATTATAGCACTTTGACAGCCAGTTTAATTGCCATGGATGCTTCCTTTGGAATCCTGGGACTTGTAGTCTGTTGAGGCACTAGAGCTTTATGACAGGGAATTCTAAATCTTCCCTAAACTATAGAATGCAGATGTCTAGGTTGCATATTCATAACTGCCTTAATGGATTCTAGCCTCACTTTTTAAGTGGTTGCAGAAAAATGCACATGTCAAAATAAGCACCTAATCACAGGACAAGTACATTTTAATCAGGGGAGGTATGTAGGCAAGGAGTATAAATGATATGAAAAATGTGCAGAAAAAATATGCACATTTTCCAGAGATACACCAAAATAGAGACGCAGATTTGAGTACATGAAAAACAAAATGGGTAGAAGCAGGCATAGATGTATCACTGAGGTCCAAAAAAGGAGAATATCTGTGGATTCAGAGAACAGGTGTCCACAGTGTTGGTTGATTCAGTTTATCTAGGGCAGGAATAATTCTGTATCTTCAGTAAGTGATGATCTCTCTCTCAAAGGCCCCTCCCTAAACTACAAACCCCAGGATTCCATAGGATGTTGAAAGTGGAAGAATAGCACTATAACAGTCTAGTGTGGAAACAACCATACAGAATGTGTCCCATAAGGAAGCACTCCTTCTAGATTCCTCCTACAAGTTCAGTTCCCGCAGTCAACAGGGAGCATCTTGCAAGTGGTAAAAAAAAAAGGAAAAAAACCAAGGATGGCTTCACATCTATTAAATTAAAGGTAGATTGCAGTGGATGTCATTAACTGAGTAACTTTTGTGACAACCTGATTTTAATGTCTTATTGTAAATCTGGAATGGAATTTCAGTTCCTTACTGAAATTGTCTTCCTCTCTGTTATTAAGACTGAAGACTGTTTCTGTACAGCTTGAGTCTTTTTGGACTTTCAGGTTAACTACATAAAAGTATAACAGGAGGGAGGGGGGAAAATCAAACAACGTCTGGCATTCTGCGGGTTAGTCCCAACCAGAGTAGACCTATGCAATCAGTTGTTAAATGGTAGCTAAACATGTAGCTAAATCCCATTGATTAAATATATCTATTCTAACATAGAATAGATTCTAATGCTAATAACAGGATTTAGGCCAACGTCTCAGTTGTCAGGAATTAAAAGGGGGAAAAAGACAGTTCAAAAATGCAATGAGAATGATGAATGAATTGAGATCCTTCTAGAGGGTGCTTCCAAACAAACAAATGATGCTTCCAGCAGCACTCTTTTTTCAAATACTAAACTCTCAGTGTGTGGCCATAGTTTATGTTTTCTTCTGAGATGATCACAATCTAGACAGATGAGAAGGAACTCAGTTTTGTGTTCCTCCTTATCCTCCTCCTCTTCCCTCCCTCCCTCCTGCATGTACATTCTGTTTGCTTTTTTCTGCGTCTGCAGTACACCACTATAGCTAGCCACTCATATTGCTCCTTGCTTCTTGAATTCTTCTCCTGCTGCAACTGAAAGGCTGATAATGCATGCTTCTTTGCCTCCCACCAGCTGTTGTGAAACTGTGAGAGCAGCCTTTAGCATCATCCCAGCCTTTTCTGGTAGCCCAGATCACAAGGATCAGACGAGCTTTGTAGCACACAATAAGGCAAGGCTGAATCCAAGTTCTGAGTGTTTTATTTATATCTACTAGCGTATATACCTGGCATTGCCCAGGATTTTATTTTCTCATAGGTAATACTTGTTAGAAAGATTTGAGATCCTACGTGCCTAATTCCTCAAACTGTCTTGTTCAGTACCTGTAACTTTTCTCCATATTCCCCAATCCAATCTGTATTCAGAGTTAACACACAGAGGTTGGGTTCCTGAGGGAATAGACTGCCCTCATCCGTGCTGCTAGGCCTCATCTCTTAGCAACTGGCCTATTAAAGACAGTCACAGTTGACTGAGACCCAAGAGCTCTCTGGCTAAGAATTCTAAAGGTCCCTCCCTAAACTACAAACTCCAGGATTCCATAGAATCTTCTTAGGCAGCCAATCATATAAGGTCTTTGCCTTACACAGATAAGCAGACAAACTTTGACTTGTATATATTAAATATATGTATATCTATCTGTCTGTCTGTCTGTCTGTCTATCTATCCACACAGAAGACATGCCAAATGTTCAGTCCCTTACAGGTGCAAAGACTGTACAGCTGCCTCATAGTGATGTGAGATGCATGATGCCTTACCAGCAATGTTAATAACAAGCTATATGCCTAGATGATGAAAACTCTATGGCCATTTCTGCACTAGACTGTTATAGTTCTATTATTCCACTTTCATAATCCTACGGAATCCTGGGATTTGCAGTTTAGGTAGGGGCTGCAGAGGCCCCTCCCTAAACTGCAAACCCTAGGATTCCATAGGATGTTGAAAGTAGAATAATAGCACTATAACAGTCTAGTGCAGAAATAGCCTATGTCCCTTCTAATGTGTGTGGGGGGGTGTATATGTGTATTTACAATTTTGTCAATTTTAATAAGATAGCTGAAAAGATTGTTAAGCTGCCTGCTCATTCTCCCATGTTAATACTCACTCTTGAGATTTCAAGACTTAAGAGTGCTTTGTTGGAGTGTTAATGCTAAATCTGTCGGTTTGGATTATACTGTCGATCATGAGTTGGGAGCCCAGACAACCAGAAGCTGATGAGAGAAACCTGCAAAGAGATACAAGTTATCTGGTCAATGGCACAAAAGCTTCAATCCCTCAGTCTAAAGGGAGAGGAGCCACCTGTTTCAGGAGGAGTTAACCAGAGAGGGAGAATCAGTTGTAGTTGCTGGTTAACATGTCAATGAGATGGTGAATGCCTTCCAGGTTATAGTCCAGAATTTAAAGGAACTGTCCAAAGTACTAGGGTTCAGCTCCTGGAATAACTGAAAGTTCAGACCAAAGCCTGGAATGGATTCACTATCCTACTGGCATGGGAGCCACCCACCACCACTGCCAAGAATGACAGCAGAAAATCTGGATTTCAGGTTACCTAGAATCACTAGCAGCAATTTTGCCTTGATGTGAAGAACACTGTTTTAATCAATGTGAAAAATTGCATAATTTTAAAAATGTGTACCAAAATGACCCACTTTTTAAGAAAAGTCCAAATAAATATGTACACATTTTCAAACAAAACCTGTTCTCTCGCAGATCTCATGGTATGATGCTGACCTGAGCCTTGAGATGGATATCCAAAGAGTTTCAACTTGAGAGCCAGTATGATGTAGTGGTTTGAGTGTTTTAGTGTTGAAACTAGGATGATGGGAGACCAGAGTTTGAATTCCCACTCAGCCATGGAAACCCACTGGGTGACCTTGGGCAAGTCACACTCTCTCAGCCTCAGAGGAAGGCAAAGGCAAACTCACTCTGAGCAAATTCTGCAAAGAAGACCCTTTAGAGTCGTCATAAGTCAGAAATGACTTGAAGTCACACAGTAGTAACAGCGACAAATCCTTTAAGTTGTGCAGGACTGCAGATACCTAAGCATTAATCCAAGAAATGCAGATGTATAAGAACTGCAGATTCTGAGACAGAGCAGTTCTGTTGTGGTAAATCTATCTAATCCTGTGGAATCTCAAAATCAGGGAGGTATCCAAGAGAGGTGATTCCTAGGAAGTATCTCTGTTAAAAGATAAGATGACATTGTACTAATAGCAGCCCTGAGAGCAATCCTAAGCGAAGAAACTTGGCATGCTTGCTGGTTTCATATGGGTCATTCCCCTCCATTTGTTTTCTTTTGAGAGAAAAAGACATGAGAAGGTTGAGTTGAAAACTTGGCGAGAAGACTGAAGCTGAAATAACTTTGCTTTCTTTTTTGGCCAATTCTGTTACCATGGCTCAAATATAGATGCTCCTTACACAACATTTCCAGCAAAACAAGTGGCTCTAGTAACATCACACTCAAGTAATTTGGGCTCCAAGCTGAAAGAATTTTATATTGGACCCAGGGCAAATTAGAACAGATCTCTTTTTAGCATTCTTCCTGTAAGCAAGGTTTAGGATGTTCTTCCCTCCCTGCCATGTTTATTAAAAAGAATACTTTTCCTACTATGGAGATTTCAATTGCTCATTTAAAAACTTTCCAAGAAGAAAAGCTTAGTTCAGAATTATTTTCAGCATGAACTTTTCCTCTCTGGCAGGTATGCAACATCTAAACTTAGTCAGAGTTGGTGCATAGGATGACACAATATTTTGACAGCTGACATGCAGTAGCAGTCAATATTTGATAGTATATATGACAGCTGACTTGCAATGGAATCTAGTAAATTTTCTGTTAACATCATTCACTCCCCCAATCAAAAGACAGAAAATCTGAACACTGGTGTCAGATTTGAATGGCAACTCTTAACCATTTCTGGTGTCAGTTTTAGATACTAAAATCTGACTTTTGAAATCTGAACATTTAATGGTGGCGCATGTGTGTGTTTCTTCATGTACTTTCCACAAGAGAATGAGATCATGGGTTGAAGTGATTAAAATGGTGGGTTCTGGATGTGTGAATAACCCAATGGCTGAGAACGTGTATGACTTAGCATGACACAAAGAACAGTAGAGACCAGAGAAGGATCTGGCTATATCCCTGTAACCATATGGAGGCTGATTATATTAGCCATTGAAATCTACTAGTGTCCTCTAGAGGTCTTAATGGATGATTTAATCCTTCTGCATCTGACTATAAGGACATAGCCAGATGTTTCTTCAATCTACTTTTACTTTCTGTTGTTGCTGTGTGCTGTCAGGTCATTTCTGACTTGTGGTGACCCTAAGGTGAACCTATTAAAGGGTTTTCTGGGCTGAGAGTGTGTGATGTGCCCAAGTTCAACCCAGTGGGTTTCCATGGCCAAGCAGGAAACCAAACCCTGATCTCCAGGTTCATAGTCAAAAGCTCAATGCTCCAGTACTCAATCCACTACACATACCTTAGATCTACATAAATAGGCCCCGGGTGGGCAACTGTCAGGGATTAGGGGCTCTCCAGAGGACCATAGAGGGTGTCTCCATGCTACTCCCACCCTTAGAGAAAAATTTGTTTTTGTCTCCTATAGGGGGCTGGGAAGCTATTTCAAATCCTGGTCTTCAGAGTAATTCAGCACTCAAACGACAACACCATGCTAACTCTCACTCTCACTTTCTACCAGCCACCAAATGACAGTGGGATGCTACAGAGGTCAGGAGTTAAGTTAGCAGGGGGCTTTGGTCATTGCAGAGGGTGGAAGAGAATACAAACCACTACAACAACACCCAGAAGACATGCAGAGGTGTAAGGTGGACTTATGCCTGAATATGCCACTAACAGTCAGCCACAGTGTCTCCATTGGTGCTTTCAAAGGCAGGTTGTGACCTGCCTAGAATGATCAGAAACACAATTAAAATATGATTTGTGGAGTCTGTTTTTACAAGAACCAAAAATATTTTCTTTCGTAAGAGCTGGATAGTAAATATGGACTGCTTCTTTGTTATACCACAAGAATATTGCTTGCTCAAACCTGGAATTAGCCTGAGGGACCAGTGACAGAAAAGTGGAGTGTTAAAGGTTGCTGAATTATCCCAAACTAATATGATATTTAAAGGATAAACCAACTGGAGAGTTTTTGGAAGACTGGAAACCATTTATGGACTTTTTGAGCAATAAGAAATCAAAGTATGCAATAACTTATTGATATGGTTACTAGCAGTTTGCTTAGCTGTATCTGTAATGGTAGAATAATATTTTTCTGTCTTATTTTCTCTTTCTCATTACAGTTCGGTTGGGAGGATCAGAGCCTT
Source organism: Cyclura pinguis (assembly GCA_030412105.1). Classification (NCBI taxonomy): domain Eukaryota; kingdom Metazoa; phylum Chordata; class Lepidosauria; order Squamata; family Iguanidae; genus Cyclura; species Cyclura pinguis. The sequence continues at coordinate 122,785,179 of CM059604.1, read as the reverse complement.
TTGTATTTTTGCAAGTTAATGTTTAGTTAGTGAGTTAAGTTCTAGTGAATTAATGTTCGGGGTTTTCAGTTTCCTGTTTCAGTACTAGATTTTAATTTTAGTTTCTTTATGTTAAAAATGTCAGTTAGTGTTTATGTTATTTTGTGTTAAGATTGATAAATAACTATATAAAAATATTTTCTTTTCTATGGCAATTTCATAAATGGCTTTTATTACACTGCTGATGGTTTTAGCTGTAAGGTTTATTGGATTTTTGTATTTTATTGGTTTGGATTTTTTTTTATTGTTATTACTGGTTCTTATTAACAGCTGTTAGGCTTGAAAGATAGTTATTTGTATTTGTATTTGATGCCAGTTACTGGAAATTGCCTTGGAAGGGTTTGTAACACTTAAAGGTGGCTTATATTATTATATTATTCTAAAATAATAGTCAATGGTCTAAAGCAGTCATGCACCAGAAATGCCACCCACATAAATTCACAGTCTTCATCAAATTAATAGTTGCCTTTTAAACAATCCCAATAATTGAGCCATCTATCAAATGGCCCTGAGAAGAGCAGCCCATAATCTAGATGCCACTGGGTGTCCTCTGTGAACCTTCTACTGAACCTATGAAGGTGGAAGCATCCAGATGCCTCCACAGAAGATCTCAATGCACGAAGCAGGTTTATACACAACCAGTTGATCCTCTAGAGATTCTGATGCCCATCTAAGTGCCCAGCAGTTTTTCTCCACGGAAGCAATGTTAGAGCCATACCTTTCTCTGCAGAACCATCTAAAACTTCAGTTAGATTTGGGCCAAAACTGGAGAAAAATTGCAAGCTCCCCACCATTCAGTGGGCCTAGCAGGATCTTTGAAACTCTGCTACCCTGATTTCTGGGGGTCCCGAGAGAGACACCTAAATGCGCTCTCAATTATATAAGTTGGGGAAATTAGCCAAGAGCACAGCCTAGTGATACGAGAGGCAGGGTAAGCGAGATCTTGAACACTATGTTTACGGGGTCAGGCCGAGTCAAGGATCACACAGAAGTGGAAATAATAAAAGTTGTTTTATTAAAAATACAATCAAACAGTGTATGCAGCACACTCACACAAGATGACTAAAGAAATAAAGGTTGGAGTGGGATAGAGGGATTTTTAGAGGAGTTGTTGGTTTGGGTAATACTCCACCTGTCCTGAAGTCCAGTTGGAAGCGGAGAAGCTGGGGAGCGTGGATCTCAGCACGTGGAGCTGAGGGGAAGGCTCGCTGGACAAAGCGACAGCAAGGCAGAACGGAAGCCAAGAGTGATCTAAGGAAGCGCTCAAAGTCAGGGGTTTTTATAAGGAGAATTGTGACCGCAGGCTAGTTTGGACTTGGGGAAAACAATGGATTTGGGGCTGGAGACAAAGCCTCCAAAAGGTCAGAATTTGAATGATTGAGTTATAGCCAATAGGATAGCCAGTATGCAAACGCGGAGTGCTTGAGCATTGTATAGTCAGATCATCAAGCTGCCAGCGCGGGGCAGAGGATCTTTTGAAAGTTGCATGCATACACAATAGAGTACTTGCCTCTGAGGTCTCCTGAAGCTGCGAGTCGGCTATTTCTGGCCTGCCTGTATTGTGTTGGAATATTACGGCGATTATCGGCCGAGCCTGTATGCGTGCTTGTCCGGGGGCCTTGCAAGCACGTGGAGGGGAATGGGTATGTGAGGCTGAATTATTGATATCAAGAGATATCTTTATATCCCACAAGCTCGGGCTAGCCAGGGCAGTAATACTCAGTGTGGTGCAATAGTCTCAGTCTTGGATTACAACTCTGGAGACCAGGGTTTGATTCCCCGCTCAGCCATGAGTGACCTTGGATGCATCACACATTCTCAGCCCTAGAAAACCATGTGATAGGTTCACCCTAGGATGGCCATAAGTCAGAAATGATGTGAAGGCATACAACAACAGCAAAACCTGCTCTTCAGTGGGAGCCTCCTATAGACCCATATTGTTTTGACCTATCCCTTAACACACCGTGGTCTAAATCCTGGCCAAGATTCTACATCAGATTCACAGCTATGTAAGCATAGTTAAGAATGCTGTAAGGAATCAACCCATGGAACCCACCTTAAACTTGAGAGTGATGCTCCAGGCAATGGAGGTCTGTGGTATGGATGAGTTGGGTGCTTCAGAATGATGTTGCTAGCCCCCATCCACCCAGAGCTACAGTGTGGTGAACCTCCCTCATCCCTTAATGGCCAATGACTTGGATGACAGGCTAGTGGGAAGGAGCTGGCCCCCTCATTCTGAAGTGTCCCACTTATATCTTCAGTAAACCTCCATTGCATGAAGTGGCTCCCTTAAGTTTAAGGTGGGTTCTAGGGGGTATTCCATGGCAGTAGTGCCAAGATAGTGAATACATACCATAAGTGAAGACAAAGCTGTTACAGATCCATAACTCTAGGTTACAAATCCGTATCTGCAATCCAGGAGGCCAGCCCCTATTTTATTCCCGTCTGGAGAAGAATCACTGAATCAGTTGGATTTACCTATCTATAAGCTCATCATACAACAATTCATTGAATGGGTCTATTTCAGTTGGGACTAACGGGATTTCAATTTCTGTTTCTGTAAATTTTCTGCTTAGTGCCATTACCGCATTAGAGAGTCGATCAATCGGTTGCCCTTGCCTCATTTTTATTCTCATTTTCATTTCCATTTACCACAATGTGAAGAAATTTTAAGGCTAAGAAGGTTCACATCAGTTTCTCACCTCTGCACTGTATAAGCATGCCAGGAGACTGGTGGGCTGTATGGGAAAGCCTTGCCTATTGCTACTATGCCATGCATCCATGTCCCTAGCCAGCACTATCACCTGTGGCAGAAACACTTCTCTACTGTATGTGCATTTGGCCAGTATGGGAGAAGATCCCATGTGTAGTGGCGTAGGTGTGAAGACTTCTTCCAGGTGACCAGAAAACCCAATTAGTCCAGAAGCCAGAGATGCTTATAGAGTTTTCTCACACTAACCAACTGCATGGTTAGCAAAGAAGCATTTCCATTCCAGCCGATGGTGACTGAGGGTATGAAACAGCAGTGGCAGTGGTAGTAGTCTGGACTTCTCTCAATTCCATGATAGACACTTCTAACCTTTGGGGTTTTTGTTTGGGAGGCCATCATGTGATTTTCTCTGATCATTGTTATTGCTCTTCCTACTCCCTTCTTCAATCCTCCTCTGCCTCCTCTTTCATCCTCTCACCATCCTCATCAATGCACATACTACATTAAAAAAGAACAGATATACCATATTTCTACCCCAAGGAACATATGAACCAATGTAGACATATAGAAACATCAAGGGATAAGCATGGGATGGAAGTATGAATAAGCGGGGAAATTTGATCACATCTTGCACACATTTTGTGCTAGTTACAACAAGAAACAGATGAAGAGGATCATGAAATTATAGAGTCGTCAGGCTGAAAGGGATGGCCATCTATTCCAACTGCCTGCCAAAGAACATTAAACAACTAAAGTAGCCAGCTTGTTTAAAGATCTCCAACCATTGTTGGAGGCAAAGCATTGGACTATGACCCTGGAGACTAGGGTTCAATTCTCCACTTGGCCATGGACTCACTCGGTGACCTTGGGCACATCACACACTCTCAACCTCAGAAAATCCCATGATAAGTTTACTTTAGGTTTACCATAAGTCAAAAATGACCTGAAGGCACACAACAGCAACTGCTCTTACCATCAGGAAGTTCTTCCCATATTAAAATGGAATCTTGTTTCTCATAATCGAAATCCATTGTATTGTGTCCTAGGCCCTTTCCGCACCTTACCTTCTTCTGGCGCTGGGATGCGGAGATCATGCAAGCAGCCTCTGGTGAAAGGCTCTTGCATCTGGGGTCCTTTGGCTCCGCATGAGTTGCCTGCTCATGCGAGAGCCCCACCTCTTCCTTCTGCAGTGCAGCCTGGGATCTTCCCAGGCTGCTCTGGGGCAGGAAGCACAACCACCGTGGCTCTGGAGGCTCCACAAGCCAGGTAAGTGCGTGTGGGGCCTGGGAGCAATGTGCGATCGTGCACCATTTTCGGCTTCTAGTCGAAAATGAAAAGGTGCACGATCGGCACCTGCCAGCCCCTCAAGCGTTGCGCGGTTGTGAGTGCATCGTGCAGATTGCTCCTCACAATTGTGCGATGCTCCAGACGCCCTTTTGCATGGAAAATGCTGTGCGGAAAGGGCCCTAGTCTCCCAAGCAGCAGAAAACCAGCTTTCTCTGTCTTCTACATGGCATCCTTTCAAGTCTAAAGATGAGTATCATATCACCTCACAATCTTCTCTTCCCCATCATTCAGTGGCTTTGCAGAAAATGTCAATTTTGAAGAGAGATGAAAAAGAAATGGGGGACATGATTCCACTGAAACACTCTGGAGGGCAGTTCCAGGCATTAGGGAGAATGGGTGGAATCATTTCCAGGACAGAAAAACTGGGGAGAAGTGACAGTGATATAGATGGATGAATGATGGTCACAGGATTGATTCAGGCCCTTTCCGCAGCTTACCTTTTTTCAGTGCTGGGGTGCGGGGATCGCGCAAGCAGCCTCCAGCGAGATGCTTTCGCATCCCCGCTGCTTCAGCTTCGCATGAGCTACCTGCTCCCAAGCAGGCAGTGCAAAAGCCCCGCCTCTTCCTTCTGCAGCACAGCCTTGGAGTTTTCCAGGCTGTGCTGGGGCAGGAAGCACGACCACTGTGGCTCTGGAGGCTCCGCACGCATGGTAAGTGTGTGTGGAGCCCTGGAACAATGCACAATCGTGCACCATTTTCGGCTGAAAAAGTGAGCAAGCGGCGCCTGCCAGACTCTGGAGCATAGCGCGATTGTGAGTGCGTCATGCAGATCCCTCCTCACAATTGCGCGATGCTCCAGGTGCCCTTTCGCATGGCAAATGCCATGCGAAAAGGACCTAGTCTAGAGATAAACACATAAAGGACATTTTTGCCCTACATTGTTATAGTGCTGTTATTCCATTTTCAACCTCCTATGGAATCCTGGGGTTTGCAATTTAAGGAGAGGCATTTGGAATTCTCAGCCAGAAAGCTCTTTGGTCTCAGTAAACTACAAACATCAGAATTCCACAGGATGTTGAAAGTAGAATAACAGTGTAGTGTGGAAATGGCCAAAGAGGAGCAAAGCCATGGAGAACTTTGAAAATAAGGACAAAACTCTTGTACAGGATCTTGTATACACAGGCAGAGGTTTGAGATGTGGAGTCACATGGGAGAGGACAGCAAGACAGCAGAATAATTTTGACTATACCGTGCTGGATGGATACAAATGGACAAAGGTTAAATCAGAAGTTGAAAAAGTGACGTTTTGGACTACTGTCTTTTTCATATTACACAACTACAGCACTTTGATTTCACTTTTACTGCAATGGCTCTATACCATGGAATCCTGGGATTTGGAGTTTTATGGGTTATTTAGAATTTTCTGGCAGAGAGTCCCAGTACGTCACCAAACTACAAATTCCAGGATTCCATGAAGTCATGGCAGTTAAAGGGATATCAAAAGGGGCTATAACTGTGCAGTGTGAACAAGAGCTAAAATTCCCGGGAGCCAATAGCAACCAATAGCCATTTATCCCCTGCAAGAGTGGCAGTCCCCAAAGTTACTTTCTCAAGCTTTGAACCAGAGAATGGAAGGCCATCTTGCCACCTATGATACCTACCCAATCTACCTTCCAAGTCTTCTTTGAAAACCACTTTCCCACCTGTTCTCCTCGTAGTGTATGAATTTTATTTTCCAGGATCAGTACTCCTTGCCTCTCTGACTACATGTCTTTTTTAAAGAAATCTGTTTCCCTTTTTTGTTTTGTTTTGTTTTATGATGTGGTAAGCAGGACTGAACATGCAATGCTAAGGGAAATCTTGCCCGTGATTTCATTACTGCTTCCTTGCATTTATACCCCCTGCATTTGCAGTCCCTTTTCAATTTATTCTTTAGATTGTCCACAGACATTTATGGGCAGGCTTCTCCTGTTAAGTCAAGGTCCCTTTGAAAGTTGCCTTGTTTCACTTTCAGTTCTGTACTCCTGGCCTTGAATTTATGAATGCTGAGTGCCAATAGACATGTTCTATTTGTGAAGGGCAAGGATTCCTTTTCAGTGTTATTTTATAAGATGCTGAAGAAGTATCTCATTCCAACCCCTCCCTTCTCCTGTCTTTTGTTCTTTAATATTATGCAGTGGGGTGGAGGGAGAGTATAGCTTATATTAGCAGAGATAGCAGACTCAGATATCTGTTGTACATTCCTATTGCCCATCTGTCAATCTTCAGTTTCACATTCTAATAAACCAAATTGCTCCTAATACCTTTTGTCACTCTTTCTTATCCTATTCCTATTGGTCTGATTTCCCCTTTTCTGGGGACGGGGAGTAATGCTCAAAAACCATGCTATTTAATCTGAAAAATTGGACTTTTGCTTTCTCATCATCTGGTTGTATTTCACTCTCTTTGATCAAAAGGTTCCTGCATTGTTAGCTGCTATGGTTCCAAACATGACTAAGGGCCCGTTCACACTACACAATTACTGCAGTACGTTCACTTTAACTGCCATGGCCAATATCCCATGGAATCCTGTGGCCTGAAATTTGGGAAGGGGTATCTAGAATTGTCAGCCAGACAGTCCTACTGGCTCACTAGGCTACAGACTTAGGATTCCACAGGACATTGCCAAGGCAGTTAAAGTGGGATCATTGTGCTGTAATAGTATAGTGTGAATGGGCCCTACTGTTGAGCCAATGGTAATGCTGAGAGGCAGCGTGATGTAGTGATTTGCACATTGGACTAGTACCCTGGAGACCAGGATTCAATTTCCTGCTTGGCCATAGATATCACTGGGAGACCTTGGGCACATCATATACCCTCATCCCCAGAAAACCCTGTGATAGGTTTGCCTTAGAGTCACCTTAAGTCAGAAACAACTTGAAGGCACACAACAATGCCCCACCATGCCCCCTGTAAGTTCTGAAATGCCTTCTAAGAGGCATGAGAATATTTTTTTCCCCCATTGGAGGGTATTTTAGGCCAAGGAGAGGCCATTTTTAGCAATAGGAAGTGACTGGAAATCCCCTCCAACCCCAAACCTTGCCCAGCTCTTTGAGAATCATGCACTACTTGTCTTCTCTACGGGTGTCTTTGGGGGAAAAAAAAAAGAGGTGGTAATTCTAATTTAGCACTAACACAATTGAATGTGTAGGGTTTCAATGCCAGCCTTCTAGAAACTAGGCACTACCCTTTTAAGTTCCTTAATAGACACAAAGTCAGGTTTGCTTTTGCCCACATTCTGTTAAAAAGATCTCCAGTGATTTCCTTTCCAAGTATGTGCGAATGTTCATGAAAAAGGAACCAAAACAAAATCCTTACCCATTCCTATGGTCTTCCCTAAAATCTAGGATTATTTTCTCCATGTTGAGGCATAAACCTGTTAATCCCAGCCAAAAGTCATCCCACTGAATCAATGGGATTTATTTAGATGTTGGTTCACCATTCAACAGTTGCATCAATGAGTCTGATGATGATGATGATGATGATGATGATGATGTTTATTTATAATGCCCTTTACACCAAAAGGCAGTACATTGATGTATACAGTCAGGGACAAAGAATTAAACAGAACACCACAGCAATACATGGCATGAAATCCCCAACACCCCACCTATCGCTACCCGTCTCAGCACCTTAAACACAACTCAGTGGCTTAAGATGGTGCATCAAAGAGGAAGGTCTTCAACTATTTTTGAAAACGGGTGAGATCCTCCTCCAGCCAGAGGTCCAAAGAAAAACCATTCCACAAATGCGGAACCAGATCTTGAAAGGCTTGCAGCCTTGACTAAGCTGTACATGTTGGTGGAACAGACAATAATCCTTTCTCTGCAGATCTCAAATTCCTGGATGAGCGTACCACACAAGCCGATCTGTGAGGTACTGAGAGAGGTTAGAATGAAAAGCTTTAAAAACCAGGACCAAAAGTTTGAAATAGGCCCTGGATCAAACTGGTAGCCAGTGAAGGGATCTACAGGGAGAAGAAACAGATGAATATTTTAGCAGATGTAAAACAACCTGGACAGCATTGTTCTAGTGGAACTAACTGTGATGTACAGGCTAGCTCTGAGTTGAAGGAATTGAGCTTATAAGTTTCAAAAGCTTTATTCAGGAATGTTGAAGAAAGGATAGCACACCTTGGTGTTGCCAAGACTAAAGGAATATTGCATTTGCAGTGCTATATATACCATTACATGTCAAAATTAGCGCACGCTAACATCTCATTTGATGTTTTATCCAAGCAACACTTTCTCCAGGCTTTCTGTTCCCCTCTTACTTCCTACTCAGCTTGCCAACAGTCCAGCCTTTTAGCTGTGCCTGTTTACTCTCTTATCACAGGTCATTGAAATAACATTCCTGTGTTCTCAGCTCATCCGCCCATCAACGGATCCCATCATCCCCACCCACAAAGCACACAGGCACTATAGCAAAGTCATCTTAGCTGACCTGACACTGATATGATTCAAGTCATATTCAAGTTCTGATTTTCCTTGTTCCTACACTTCAGAGGTGATGCCACCTCTGGAACTGTGCAAACTCACAATGATTTGGATTTGCAAGGTTGAAATGGCACTTTCAAAATGACTGCTGCAAATACGATTTGTGACTTGTATCTGGCAGATAGCTTTTGCTCTGGCGCTGCTAGATTTGTGATTGACAGCTCTTTGAAACTCAATGTGTTTTATGTTCTGTCCTGCTTTCTTCAAGACAAGTAGATCAGGCAGGGAAATAACCACTAGGCTGAATATAGTTCAACACAGTTGAATAGGGATTTGAATCCAGATCACAGGTCCAACATCTTATCCCTCACTTCCTGCTGGCCTTTATCCCAAGGAAATATTCTGTTTTGTGCAGCTTCAAAAATAAACAAATAGTCACTTGAGACCCATGGGTGACCAGGGCAATGGATCTAAGAGAAATGAAATGACTCAGAGTCTGTATTAGATTAACAACTGAATTGTTTGAGGAATAGATGGAACAACAAGCTAAAAATAAATCACCGCTATAACTTTTATAGTAACAGTGTATATACACGCTTACTGTAAGCCGTAATTTACAGTATCTTGACTCTGCTTTATTCCCTTATCTTGTATATCTGCCTTCTCCTTCTTTAATGCTTCTCTAGATATATGATTTGTTTAACTGGGAATTCTTTTCTGTTTTCTTTTTCCTTTCTTTTATTTTTTTTTAAAGGGAAGTGAACAAACATAAAATATGACAATTCAAATGCTCCTACTCAAGCAAATATTCATAAAATAAGAACTTATTCTATTGAGGAATTTTAGATGAACAGAGTATGTTGTGGAAGTAATGCAGTAAGTTGTCACACAATCCCCCCCCCACCCAAAATATGCTTATTTCTAGACATTGGCATAACGTGTGATGCCCCAACCTCCATGGCAAACATGCTTAAGTATGGTAAATGGCATTTTTTTCTTTAATACCTTTTCTATTTTGTTTGTCAAAGTCAAATCAGTGCCAAATCCAAATCTAGGTCTCATGTAGGGTTCCTCTGTTCAGGGACTGGGATTCAGCAGGCAGAAGATATTTGGGCATTTTTTTAAAAGGAAATTCTTCATCGATTACAGAATTAATAACTGGAATTCTGTCCATCTTCCCTCTGCATGTCTTCCTCTTCAGAGGCAGAGGGACATATTTGTCCAAAGTAGAACATCTACCTTCAGTTCAAAGAGTTGTGCATGGTTGTACATTGCACATGGATGTACATGCAGATTGGGTTGAGGATTGAGTTGCACATTTGGAGTCTCGGTTCTGTTGTGCAGTGTTGCCATGCAACGCAAGGGCTGCATAGCACAATTTAGGAACCCCGAGACTTATCTGAGGCGAATTTCTTGGCCATGGCACTGGTGCCATCTTCTTCATCAGTCTGTTTTTTTTTTCTTCTTCTCAGGGTTCCCCGCATTTTTTTTCAGCCTGGGAGGAGCAGCGAATCAGTGATGGAGAAGGGAAGATCTCACCATTGCCAGAAGTTGAAGCTGAAAGCTTCACTCTAGTCCACTGTGGACATATAAATTCAGGGAACCTCTGCTTGATGAGGTAGTCATGCTGTAACTACTTTCCTACCCACCCATCCTTTGCTATGAAAATTTGTTTGATCTGCTTGTCAATGCACGTGCTGGTCATTGTTACTTGCTTTCATCATGACCCTGTCACAGCTTTCGAACTGTGGTATGGGAAAAGATCCAGTCAAATGGGAAAACACTCAAAATTTCCTGTGGGACACTGTCTGGGGCAGAAGGAGAAGAGGTGTGTCCAGCTTGGTGACGGGACCTTCCTCATCCTCCTATGGCAGAGAATCACACAATGGCTGTGCACCCAAGTGCTTCCTCAGTTGTTAACCCCATGCTGTTTCCTGTTTTCCCCATCAATGACCCATGATTGCACCACCATCATGGACTTATCTGTCATGCAGAAGCCCAGGAAGCACAATGGCTGTGCTTCCTGCCCCAGCACAGCCTGGGAAAGTTCCCGGCTATGCTGCAGAAGGAGGAGATGGAGCCATCATGCTTCCTGGATTGTGGAACCAGACGGTGTGGAGGGGTGTGCTCCTGTTGCACTCCCCTCCTGGCAGAGCTGATGCTGAGATTCCCACTGGAAGACTCGGTGAAAATGTAGGCTGTGGAAAGGGCCAGAGTTATCATACCCTCCACTCAATAGCACTTTGTCAGGAGTCACCCTGAATCTGACACTATTCCTGTTCATGATAAATTTGCAAGAAAAATATATGTAATGGCCAAAACAAATTTATGAAGATCAGATGGCTATGGATTAGGGGCTGATGGTGACCTATATTGCATTCTTGGCTGAAGTATCCTAAGGCCATTTGGAGCCCCTCTTTCAAAGCCAAACCCGTTGTCCTTATTAGCCAATTCTCCACCTTTAGCTGGCTTGAGCTCCTTGTGTTTAAATCCAAATCTATCCCCCATGCATGTAGGCTGTTACAAGAAAAGAGCTAAAATTCACAGAGCTGTCAAGACACCCATTAAAATAGGGAAGAGGCAGCTACTCTGGCATCAGCATTACAGAATTAAGTCTCCCAGGAATTCATTTTCCTAATGAGAAGCAAGAGAGCAAAACACTGTGAGATGGTAGATCGAACTACTTGTGAATGCGAAATAAAGCAAAAATACAAGGTGTTCAGAAGCAGGAACTGCCAAGAAGTCTTATTCCTCTTCTTCTCCCATTAGAAATGTATAAGACTTTGATATTTGTGAATTCTGGCACAAACTGTCCTGATCTATTCCTCCCGGAGCAAAATGGATTTTCCCTTCTCCAAATTTTGCTGTTCAGTTCTCAGCTCCAAACAGTACTCAGATGCATGTTAAAAACTGTACTTCAGGATAAAATGTGTTGAAAAATGCATTCTTGGAGATAACATATGCTAATAAATGTATATTTTGTAAGGTGATGATAAGAAAATATACATATACATATTTATATATATTTATACACAAACACACACACACGTATGTATGTACGTATGTATGTATGTATGTATAATGGCCATGCTAAAATACCATAAAGGCACCAGATCCCATCTGGAAGCTAAGCAGGGTCAGCCCCCAGAAAATCCTGTGATAGATTTGCCTTAAGGCTGCCATAAGTCAAAAATGACTTGAAGGCACACAATAACCACAAGAACACCCACCACTGTAACAACAGTCCCATTGGACAGTCAGTTTTCACAGGCCTGATAAAATGACTAAAAAGAATTCTTAACCTTCCTGAGGAAAGATAGCAAGGAGTGTGCCATCTAATCTTTCTGGGAAGAGAGTTCCTATGCTAGAAAGAGCCAATGAGAAGACCTTCTCCTGTGTTCCCACCAGATGTACCTAGGATGGTGATGGGACAGATAGAAGCTCTTGAAATTGTTGAAAAATCTATATGAGATGGGCAGATTTTCATCTCCATATTCATAACCTTCTAGAAAAACCGTAGGTTTGTTGAGGTGGTAACAGGACATAGGACTACTATTATTCAGTGTTGTAGAAACCTGCTCCAACTCAGTGCCCCAAATGGATTCCCTACTCTCCACGTTACTGGTTGAACAAAAGGGATCTTACACTGCAAGGTTTTTAAGCTTAGTCTGCCTGCATTTCCAATGCCATTTTAAGGACGTGATAGACAGAATTTAATTAACAATATCCACGAGTCACTGAACAAAATCAACGGATACATTTTATTTGGGTATCTTTCTTTAAAAAAAAATGTAGACCTTATCTTTTGCTGCTTTATTTGCAGCTCTAATTAAATGCGGATTTGTGATTTTTAAGACACCTGGAAAAGCAGTGTGGTTTCTAGATAATTAATTGAAGTGCTAAGGTCAAAGTGCTTGAACACTAGTGGATGGAGGCATTATTATGCAGCTCTCGATTACTGCTCTGTGTATCGCTCTGCTTTTATTACGCTTCATAGAACCATAGGCTTGGAAGAAACCAAAAGCTTCTATCCACTTCAGCCAGTTGTGATGAGTTTGAACAAAGGATTGCTCAAACGCATAGAAGACTGTGCAGTGTGCAGCTGTTAGTGATGATGGTTACTAGTGCTGGATGGATTTGTAAGTTTCACTTGCACATTTGATTTGTTTTAAATATTCACATTCTTTCTGTTGCATTTATGACGCAACTTCTGAGGTTTTTTAAAAAATCCAAAATCATCAGAAATGAAGGGCCTTGTATTCTGCTCCAACTGTAGCAGCTGGATTCAGAATTTAAATCTATTCTTACCGTGGAGAGAACCACATTGTACCTGGCTGCCACACAGCTGTTAGAGATGAGGTGCTGGGCAGCAACACAAGGAAGACAGAATAAGGATGGTCCATCAGTCTGCCATAGTGGGGGTAGATTATAATTTCCACCAATCATCATCATCATCATCATCATCACCACCACCACCACCACCACCACCACCACTACCACAACCACGATCATCTCTATTTATACCCCACCGTTACACCAAAATGGGGAACTCAAGGTGACTTACAAATTAAAACAGGTAGCGTATACAGCTGGTCCTCCACATTCACTAGGGTTAGAGGCATAGGACCCGTACACAAGTGGAAAAATCACAAATATCAAAATGTGTGTAGGTGTCTATAGTAAGGTGGGCAAGGAATGGTGGGGAAAGCAGGCACCCAGGGTCTAAACCAGGTCAGGGAAAGGAGAAGAGAAGGTGGTGGATTAGCACGATGGCCCTATACTTCCTCTCTATTGCCCATCTCCTTCCTTGGGTGTGGGAGGGCATCAGAAGAGGGTTTGTGGTGCTGAGAAATTGGACTGTGAGCCGTCCTAAGCTACCAAGGTAACAGCTGGTGAAGGAGGACCAGAGGCAGGTTGTTAAAGGGCTGTGTGGCCTGATCAAAATCACCGAGAGGAAAGCTCCCTCCAGAAAAGAAGTGCTGAGATGGGGGAGGGAGTTGGAGAAACTCACAAATAATGAAATCCATGAAAGTCAAACCTGCAAATGTGGAAGGCCAACTGTAGCTAAAAACCTACAGAAGGTCAACATATTGTTTTTCCTAAAGACAGGCTTTTTAAAAAAATAAATGAATATTTTTATTGTGTGTTATGTTGATCCACTTCATCAGCAAACAAGCAAACAGATTCTTTTTCACAACAGGATAAAATATAGCAAAATTCATGATTTAGAAATGAAACAGGTTACACCATGCAAATAGTTCAAAACAAGTCACGCAGTTGATAAGCCTACTTCTTTGTTTTGTTTAGAGGACTCATTATCTTGGAGAAGTGGTCAGAGGTTTCATTGTTGGAAGTACCTGTGTCTAGGCTCTTTTATGAGGGTGCTGTGTGGTTTTAATTGTCTTGTTTATAACTTCTTTTTTTGTTGTTATTTTCTTATGTATATGCTCTAAATTACTTTAATATTGTAAGCAGTTTAATTCTGTTTTAAGTGATGGAGAGAGCAGCAAAGAATCTGAGGGGAAGATATGTTTTGTGCTGCTCAGTGTTGGAAAAGCACACACACAGCAGTCATGTGAGATCCTTCATCCCACTGGTGTTAGATATTCCCCCTAGTAATAATAAGCAGATTTACTGCAAAGCTGAGCATGTTTTAGCTGAGACAGTCAACCGTGATTACTACAGGTGGAGAGGGATCATCACCAGATACACTTTTTAACACCTTCTTACGCCTTACCCACAATTCTTAGGCATATATTTGCTTTAGGACCAAATTACGTGTAAGGTGGACTTGTGTCACCTCTAACTTTGTCTCAGGTGTGTTTTCTTTAATGAAAACTATTCATGGGCAGAAGGTGTATTCAGTGCTGAGCAGAAGATCAGCCAAGAGGAGGGTGATGCTTAACCCTCTCTCCTACATCATTTTTTCTTCACTAAATAATCCCAGGTGCTTTTCCTGGAGTGAAAGAAAAATAATCAGGCCCTAAATATCCTAAAAGCACCAGATCCTAAGTGGGGTCAGCACTAGTTTAGTACTTGGATGAGAGACTATTAAGTAATATGATGTGCTACAGGCTATATCTCAGAGGGAGGAACTGGCAAAACCATCTCTGAATATTCCTTGCCTAAGAAAACCCTATGACATCCATGGGGTCTTGTAAGTCCACAGGGGACTTGAAGACACAAGGTCAGGAGTGAATCTAAAGAAGCTAAAGGCACCAGATCCTGTCTGATCTTGGAAGCTAAATGGGGTTAGCCTTGGTTAGTACTTGGATGGTCAGCTGGCAATGAATAGCTGGTGCGGTAGGCTACATCTCAGAGGAAGGAACTGGCAAAACCATCTCTGAATATTCCTTGCCTAATAAAAATGTATGACATCCATGGGGTCGCCGTAAGTCCACAGGGGACTTAAAGGCACATCTAGACACACGTATTTATATTAGCAATTTGTGTTTTTAAACTTTCAAGTCACAAAACAACCCTATCTCAAACCAAGCAAAAGAGAGCAAACAATAGAGCAAACAATCGTACAGCTATAGAACTGACAACCATAGTGTTATATTCCACCTTAATTATCATAGCAACATCTTATAGAATCTTGGGTTTGCCAAGTTGTTGTTGTTGTTGTTGTTGCTGCTGCTGTTGCCACTGCTCTGTGTTTTCAAGTTGTTTCTGACTTATGGCAACTCTAAGGCAAACCTATAGTGATGTTTTCTGGGGCTGAGAGTGTATGATGTGCCCAAGGTCACCCAGTGGGTTTGCATGGCCAAGCAAAGAATTGAAACATGGACCCTTTTCCCCTGGCGTTTGTCATGCAAAAGGGCCTCCAGAGTATCGTGCGATTGTGAGAAGCGTTTCAGATGACGTCCTCGCAATCCCGGGACGCTGCCAGGGCCAGCAGGCGCCGATTGCGCAATATATCATTTTCAGCTTTTGGCTGAAAATGATGCGTGATCGTGCATAGCTCCGGGGACCCACATGCACTTACCATCTGTACAGACCCTCCAGAGTCACAGCCCTCATGCTTCCTCTCGCAGCACAGCCTGGGAAAATACCCGGCTGTGCTGTGGAAGGAAGAGGTGGAGCCCTCACGCTGCCTGCCGACCGGCAGGAAACTGCTACGGAGATGGAGCAGAAGGGACGCGAGTGCCTCATGGAAGAGGATGACCACACTGGACGGAGGTAAGCTACGGAAAGGGCCGGGGTCTCCAGAGTCATAGTCCAGTGGTCAAACCACTGGCTCTCTATTGCCATTTGGGGAGTGGCAAAACTACCGCTGAACATGCCTTGCCTAAGAATCCTATGAAATTCATGGGGTTGCCATAAGTTGACAGGTATCTTGAAGGCACATACACAAACACACAGTATCTTTACCTCCATTGAAAGAAAAAACATCTTGGTAGATTCCGAATGTCATGAGAAGGGTGTTGGAAAAAAAAAGAATCTAGCAGTCTCTCCCTGTTCCTCCCTTGCAGCTAGTCTTCCATCAAAGGTGTAGCAATGGGGGGAGCAAAATGAGTGCATTGTCCTCCTCAAATAAGAACTCCCCACCCTGCCCATAAATTTTTCCTTCAGTCTCCAACTTTCTACCCTAGCAGACAATTAGACATTGCACACCTAGAATTCCTAACAGTTGCTGTGCTTGCATTCTCTTGGTGCCTTTGCCTGCCTTCCTCTTTGAGTGCCTAAACTGTAGCCAAGATTCTAGATCAGATATTTAGTTAAGTACACTTAGCTAAGGGCCTTTCCACCCTACACTGTTATAGTGCTATTATTCCACTTTCAACATCCTGTGGAATCCTGGGGTTTGCAGTTTAGGGAGGGGCCTTTAGAATTTTCAGCCAGAGAACTCTTTGGCCTTAGGAAACTGCAAACTCCAGAATTCCACAGGATGTTGAAAGTGGAATAATAGCACTATAACAGGGTTGGGTGGAAAGGCCCAAAGTATACTTAGGCCATTTCCATACCGGGCTTCTGAAATGGTGCAGAGCGACCTCTCACGGAGGTCTTCTACACCGTAGAGTGGACTGGCGTGGACTACTTTTTGTAGTTCCACACCAGAATCCACTCAGGAGCGGCCGGAACCAGCCGCGCTGCGTGTTTTTTAAAAACCTCTTTTTCAAGGTTTTTAAAAAGCACGGAGCGTGCAGCCCTGCACCGCTCCGTCGCTCAGCTCCGAAGTGGATTTGCAGGCGAGCGCAAGTGCATGCCTGCAGATCTGCTGGGGGCGGGCTTCCAGCTGGCGAGCTTCTCTGGTTGGTGGAGAGCCTCCACCAACCGGAAGCCGCCATTTGGGACGCCGGAGGACTGTGGAGCAGCGAGCTCACACTGTTCCACGTGGCGACGGACTTACCCGGCTTCAGGTAAGCTCCATTTTTGGGTGTTTTCGCCCATTCCTCCCCCCACACACATGTGGAAAGGGCCTTAAATATACCTAAAGAAGTGTTGTCTCTTGGCCCAGCTCCCCCAATTCTTGACTTACAGGGTGGCAGCCACTGTGAGCAATGGAGGTCTGTTCTCCTGTCGATTGGGGCACAGCAAACTGGCATTTTCATGCCCCTCCCATTAACAATCTCTGGTCCATCAGCAGCAAAATCCCTGTTATAATTCCTCCTCATACCAGAGATCACTCATAGGAATGGGCTGAAACGTCAGTCTCCACCCCATCATTTGGAACATCTGATTAGCCACTAAAACAGGATTGAGGGACTTCTGCAATCCCTACATATTCCCTCTGCCACTGAATACATAGAATCATGAACACATATCAGTTACAAATGGGTAACTCTAGGTTACACATTCAGAACCGTGACTGTGAATTCCAGCCTGTCTTTCTAAATGCTGACCTGAAGTTTAAAGTTACTGCAAAACTAGACATGATTTAGACTGATGGAAAATTTAATTTAGAATGGAAGAATTATTTATTTGGGAGGGGCAATCCCCTGGTATTGTCTCCCACTGCACACCTACACCCCTGCCCTCTGCTAAAGATCACAGCCCCCCCTCCCACCTGTGGTTGTTTTTTATTATTATTATTTGAGGTTGGAAGGAAAGTTACACAGTTACACATCATTTACAGTTATGACCCTGACTCCTCTGTAGGAAACAATAACAGGCATTCATCTTTTGTCTTTGGGGCTAGCTGTCTCAGCCCTTTCTCATCGCAGTTCATGCAGGTGGAATTTGTAGCACACCCACTTCCTCATCCTCTTCATGTCTTTCTTCCTTACACACAATCTCACATATTGTTCTGAGAACAGTGGTGGCAGAGAGAGAGGGGGAGGGATTTCCCAACTTCACAAAGCCTTACCTTCTTTGAGGATCAATTTCTTACTGTATACAGTGGTACTAAGTCACTGACACGTACGTATTCGTCAGCACCTCCTCAGGGCGCCTGATTCAGCACTGCAATCAAGTTGCTAATGATAGCCCTGCAAGGTGGTTTTAAAAGATGACTCTGCAACAATTAAAAAAAAACAAACAAACAACCTTCAAATCCTTCCTTGGATTTCTTCTAATCTTTCTCATGCACTCCATTGTGTAATCTCAATGACAAGTTCCAAGTGTCTATCCTATTTCATGGGAACAAACTGCAGCAAGTCCACTGATGGGTCATTGCAGAGCAATGATATGAAACTCAGGGAAGAGTAAAGCAGAAAGTCCCAAATAGAGATGGCATAATCACAGGTGTAGCTTTAAATGTGTAGCTTTAAATTTACCTGGAACTAAGGTAAGCCAGGATGGTGTAGTGGTCTGAGCATTGGACAACAACTCTGGAGAGCAGGATTCAGTTCCTCGCTTGGCCATGGATACTCACTGGGTGACCTTGGGCATACCATGGGATAGGTTTGCCTTAGGGTCACCGTAAGTTGGAAATGACTTGGAGGCACATGACAAAAAAAAGTGCATAAAACTTAATGGAACTTTTTCTGAGTCAACATCCATAGGCTTACACTGTCAGTGTTTATTGTTGAGCTGCTAATGCAGTGTGCATTAATGTCAATGTGCATACAATGGCACTATCACTATTTTTCCTTTTTTTTTTTTTTTTGTTACTCTATCCTGGCTATCATGTCACCTCTTAACCTTCTTTTCCTCAGGCTAAACATACCTAGCTCCCTAAGCCGCTCCTCATAGGGCAGGATTTCCTGATCCTTCACCATTTTGGTTATCCTCCTTTGGACGTGGTTCTAGCTTGTCAATATCCTTCTTGAATTGTGGTGTCCACAACTGGACACAGTATTCCAGGTGAGGTCTAACCGAAGCAGAATAGAGTGGTATTATTACTTCCCTTGATCTCAACACTATATTCCCATTCATGCAGCCTAGAACCACATTGGCTTTTTTAGCTGCCGCATCACACTGTTGGTTCATGTTCAGCTTGAGGTCCACTAAGACTCCTAGATCTCTTTCACACATACTGTTTTCAAGCCAAGTATCACCCATCTTATATGTGAGCATATCATTCTTTCTTCCTAAGTATAGTACCCTACATTTCTGCCTGTTAAAACTCATTGTGTTAGTTTTGGCCCAGCTCTCTAATCTGTCAAGGTCATTTTGAATTCTGATCGTATCCTAAGTACACAAGTACTGAGATGTTTCTTTTGCCTCTTTCCCTCACAATAGCCTTATGAGGTAGATCAGGCTGAATGAACCAACATTGAGGCTGAGCAAGCATTAGTATCTAGTTAGCCCCAAGCTACTCTGAGACACATTGAAATCCACTGGCTTTGTCACAATGCAACTAACAGAATCTACACCGGTGATTTCATTGCACCATAGTTCCGTTTGAAGGACAGGCTTTTTAACAACTTCCTTTTTTTTTTAATGGTCGTTTACCTTATCCCAAGACACGTAGTTCTGATACACAAGCATGCAGACCATATTACTTCTGAATGTTTGCAGTATATTTACAGCTAGTGCCACTTTGGCTTCACGACTACGTTCTTTCCTCTTTCAGTAGTATTTGTTTAGCTTTTCATTTTCATAGATAGCGTAAAATGGCCTCAGGCTAAGCTGCTTTTTAAATAAAGCCTGAATCTTTCACTCTCTATTGTGCAAAACCAGAAAATGCTTGTTGGAATATAATCTCTGCTACAGTACAAAAATAGACTTGGGAGCCGTAATTCATTTATGCATTGAACTTCTAGTTTACTACCAAAGCCAGCCAGAGAGCTGGGTGTTCCCATGTCAGGGAAGCAAAATATACAGTATGAATCATCGAAGCAAAGCCCTTCATTTGCTTAAACCTTTACTATTTTCCTGACAAGAAAAAGCTGCCAATAAATTTCAGACTTTCACACACCCTGATTAGCTATCACTCCTGAAAGCAGGAATCGGTAGTTGTCCCCCCCCCCCTTTTTAAAATAACTCTTACACATAGAATTTGTGTGAACAGTCACTGTTGATGTCTTGAATCAAGTTAAAGATCTTTTATCTCTTTATAGGCATGTCTAAATAGATGGAAAAGTCCCAGATTTTCTTCCTGATCTTCCTGTTTTATTTGTTGTTGTTGTGTGCCTCCAAGTTGTTTCTGACTTACGCAAACCCTAAGGTGAACCAATCATGGGGTTTTCTGGGGGCTGAGAGTGTGTTACACACCCAAGGTCACCTCATGGGTTTCCATGGCCGAGAGGTGAATCGAACCCTGGTCTCCAGGGTTGTAGACCAGCCTTCAAACCACTACACCCAGCTGGTTCTTCTGATTTTATACCGGGTTGAAATAAATCAACCTGGGGAGCAGATACAAAAAGTCTGTGATTGTACTGGGAGCTGACAGAAAATATTTTGGATAAACAAAGAATGTGTATGGATCTCCAAAATAAAATTGGGGGGGGGGGGCAAAATTTTCTGGTCTATTTAATCAGTCTGGATGTGTCCTCTGTCAATAAAATAATTGCTCATATTTATTTCTATACTACAATACAACAAGGGAACTGCACTCAGGATGGTTTTCAGCAGACTAAATAAGAGCTATAATTTTTAAAAAGCCATCTATAACAGAGACAGCACCTCTGGTCCTGCCTTATGAATCAACCCAGTAATAATTCATTTCCTAACCACCATTCAGGGTGATAATAATTCATGCAATTAAAAAGAAGCCTCACTGGCTGACTTGGTCAGGGCTGTGGTGGGAAGAAGAAATATCTAAAAGTACAAAACATAACCACTTTTGGTGAATCTCCACCATAGCCCACAACAATCAGCAAATTCCCCTGGCTATCCAGAGAGAAGTTTTGGGGTGGTAGGGGAAGTGGATACAGCGGACGACAGCAGGAAAGGATGAAAGCAAGAGGCTTCCATCATGCAGGTCTGCCTTCCACATATGCAGCATTGGATATCATCACCCAATGAAACTGATTCACAGTGAGCGGAGATGGAAGGAAGTTCTAGTTCATCACCTCAGAATGTGGCAACCTTCACTGCTAGTCTTAAAAAGACTATCATCATTACCATCATCATCATCATCTTTGAATGTTCAACCCGATGGTGCCTTGGTTTCATTCACAAAGACAAAGGGATATTTGTCTTAGTCCCATATGGTCTGCATCCAGGAGGTTCCAGGTTTGACCACTGGCCTTTAGCTAGGGTTGAGAAAGACTCCTGTCTTAAACCACAGAAAGCTTACTGTGAGCCAGCATAGACCAGACCAGCCTATCCCAGTCTGCTGTCCTTTTACGTGTTTTTGGATACAGATCACACCATCTCTGACCATAGGCCATCTTACTTGGAGTGATTTTTTTTGGGGGGGGGGGCAATATAAAAGTTTGGAAGCTGACAAGTTGGGTAATCCTGGTGTAAGCAATGCCCAGCTTGTCTGCAGCTGCCAGAATAAGGCAGCTTCCAGTCCTCCTCATTGGTATTTTGCTACTGCTTTCCAACTGCAGGTCTGTCTCCTCTGCTGAGTTGAAAAGAAAAGAGGAAATCTATGTGTTTCTCATGAGGCTCTGCACCTAGGAGGGATCACTCATTTGAGGAATGTTTGGTGTGGTTTACCAGGCCTGGCTGCTCCTTCAATGAACTTCCCTTGGTGACTCACATTTTCCAGAAGACAATGGGCAAATGTCTCCTTTTGTACTGTATTTATCCCCAGACCTTATATGCATTGAACCAAAGCCTGAGAAAGCTCACTTTTTGACCTACAGCTTCTGGAATTCCTCAGCTAGCATGGTCAATGTAATCCAGTTGGGAGATTTTTGTTGACCAAAAAAACAGAACTTTTCCAAGCTCTGCAATTTCTGCATAACAGTGCTGCCAGATGCCCACAAGCATTCCTCTTTTGCAAACATTGGCTTTTGTCAGGCACTGTCCTCTGGTTATACTGCCAGTACACCTCCTTCCATTCTAAAGTATTTGCAAAAAGGCACAAGCAATTCTAGGTCAGCATGCCTAATGCAGCCCACTATTGCTGCCTGTGCAATAAGAACATCATGAGGACCCAAAAGAATAACAATCCCAGGTCCTTCCTGAGACATGCTGAAATAGGAGCCATTGCCCTAACTTATTTGCCCTGAGTAGAATAGACCCATTGAATCAGTGGGATTTACCTATGTACTGACTTCATCAACTACCAGTCCATCTGGCATTCAGCAACTGATTGAATGGGTCTACTCTACCTGGGACTAACCAACAGGACTCCAGCCACTGGGTAGCATTCTGTTCGTAACAAGTGAGGTTTCTGCATGCCTATGTCTCTTTTTGGATGAGACACATGAAGCTGTTCTCAAACCCTTTGCACATTGTCCACAATCTCCCCACTAGCAGCTCCCAACCTTGGGAGGACCCACCAATGCTGCTTACTGTGGGGGAGGAGGAGGCAATTAAGACTGTGAAGGTGTCGCTGCTCTGGGCTCCCGGGGGAAAGAAAAGGAGGGTACACTCAATTTGTGGGCACACTATCCTGCCTTTTCCTCCTCTCAGCTGAGACCAGCTTCTTCTTTACCTTCTGC
The DNA here is from genome assembly GCA_030412105.1 of Cyclura pinguis. NCBI lineage: Eukaryota > Metazoa > Chordata > Lepidosauria > Squamata > Iguanidae > Cyclura > Cyclura pinguis. The sequence goes on along the minus strand of CM059604.1, from coordinate 122,762,719 downwards.
CTCTCTCCCTTCCTCACCAGTAAAGAAGAGCAGCAGAGACCCTGCCTAGCATTTGACAATTCCCAGAGCCAGGGGAAGAGACATGGCAATACATGGGCAGAGCATTACATTCTATCTAATTATTGTAGGATGTTGCCTGTTGCTTCTCCAGTTTTTCTGTTTGTTGTTGGGTGCCTTGAAGCCATTTCTGACTTATAGCAGCCCTAAGGCAACCCTATCACAGGGTTTTCTTGGCAAGATTTATTCAGAGGGGGGTTGCCTTTGCTTTACTTAGAAGCTGAAAGACAGTGACTTGCCCAAGGTAACCCAGTAAGTTTCCATGGCCAAGCAGTGATTCCAGTCTTGGTTTCCAGAGTCTTTGGCCATTTCCGTACTACACTGTTTTACTATTATTCCACTTTCAACATCCTAAGGAATTCTGGGGTGTGTAGTTTACGGAGGACAAAGGGCTCTCTGGCAGAGAATTCTAAAAGCCTCTCAATAAACTGCAAGTCCCAGGATTCCATAGGATGTTGAAAGTGAAATAATAACGCTATAACAATGTAGTGTGGAAGTGGCCATAGTCTAAGGCTTAAACCAATACACATTGCTGTATCTCCAGTTTTAAAATTACTGGCATGTAAAATTAAAATCAGCTTATTCTCACTAATCACAGAACCTGAAAGGAACCATTTCACTATTTTTTAAAAAAAATATTTTTCTTTCTTTCCTTCTTTCCTTCTTTCTTTCTTTCTTTCTGAAGTAAAATTAAAGCACTGTTGTCAACCTATTCTGCATAACAACCAGAAACAGTGAGGTGGGTCCAAGCAAAGGGAGTCAGGCTTTAGTTTCATTGAAATCAACGGAACTTCAGTTAGTCATTCTGATGACTAACTTCTTCTGCTCATTTCAACAGGAGGAAAGCATGACTAACTGCACCTGGATCATTATGTACACATTCCCATAGCTCCTTGTATGTACAAAAAACAGCTTTCTGGGATCTACTGCAGGCAAGTCACCACCTCTGGTTTGTTCTAAGAGATCTGTGGATGCATTTTTAACCTCTTGCCAGGAGCACATGTAATTTGTTTGTTACAATAGCTTCATCAACTACCAGTCCATCTGGCATTCAGATTACTGGATATGCCTTATGAAGCCCTATATGGCTTTGGACCAGGCTATCTCAAAAACGGTATTCTGCCATACAAACCTGACTGGGATTTGAAATCCACAAGGAGGCCCTTTTCTCACTGCTGCCACCCTCTGAGACAAGTGAGAGAAGGTTTTTTGGTGGCTGTTCCCAACCTGTGGGTCTTCCTTTCTAGAAGAGTTAAGCTGGACCTTCCCTTTTGACCTTTCTTTGGTAGGCTTGCAGGAACTGACCAGCTGCTCAGAATAATTTTTTAATGGATGTATGCAGTATTTTCATTTTTTTTTTTAAAAAAAAAACTAACATTGATTTGTTTTTGTTGGAAAATTTTAGCATTCTCTCTCCACCACTCTTGTTCTAGGACAAATGGGGCTTAGCTAGCATAGGGTTAATTTTCCTTTGCATGTAAAAGCCCTCTGGCTGCTCATCTAAAGTCTTAACTGTTGGTCTGCATTATTTAAAATGATTGGCTATAGTATCCAGACCATGTGACCCAGCATATACCCTGAAGTCAGTCATTGGCCTTCCATAGAAGACCATGCCTCTCTTTTTTCCCCCCTTTTGCAATCTTCCTTCTAGCACATTCTCTCTGCTACGCTAGGCTTTCCACCAAGAAGTTGGCGAGTTAAGAATGAAGTTACTATCTTCCCCAATCCTTCTGATAGTCAGGATCTAGTTTCTCCAATGCATATGTACTTGTAAAGCTTATTAATAAATCTTTTAAGTTTAGAACCTGAAACTGCCTGTCTTGTTTTGCTTTCCGAGTCAGTCTCCTTTCAGTGAAGCCACACAGAAATTGGGACATGCTTCTTTTCTACAACTCTACTAAAAGAAGGCTAATTCCTAACAGCTTTAGCTTTCATAGAATTTCTCCAAAAGGCTAACATCCTGGGCAACTCTAACTCCCAACAGTTTTTTAATGTTAGACGGTGGCTCCTCCACTTTTGTGAGAGTTTTGGGTAAGGAGCCTTGTGAACGTCAAAAAACTGTGAATATCTTCCCCCTTTCCCACACCACTGAGCAAGAAAGTTGTTCTCTGCACTCCCTTTCCCATTCCTTCCACAAGCTCCCTCTTCCCATACCCTTGTCCAGGTGCAGGGAAGAAAGGCACACCTGTCCCTTCTCTCTAGGGGCTTCTCCTCCCATTCCCTTTCCTTTTTCTCTGGGTGTGGGGAACAAAGGCATGCCTGTGCGTTCCCTCCCCAAGCTCCCCTCAAACCCCTCCCATTTGCCCAAGTGTGGGGAACGAAGACACACACATGCCTTCCCTCCTGAGGCTCCCTCCTCTCATTCCCTTCTCTTTTGTGCACGCATGGTAAAGGAAGGCATGCATACGCATTCCATCCCCATGATCCCTCATTGATACCCTTCTCACTTATCTGAGTGCAGGGAAGGAGCACATGCATGCACCCTGGGAATCTTCACATTTGTGACGGTCAAACTTGCAAATGTGGAGGGAGGACTGGAACTTGTTTTGATTTTGCCGGGTTTAAATCATGTTTAAAACATGCTTGTGTCCCATCCTTGTGCTCCCCTTCCCATTTTCTTGCCATTTGCCCAAGCACAGGCCATTTCCGCACTACACTCTTATAGTGCGATTATTATTTGACCAGCTGGCCCCTCCCGAAACTGCAAACCCCAGGATTCCATAGGATGTTGAAAGTGGAGTAATCGCGCTATAAGAGTGTAGTGTGGAAATGGCCACAGTGAAGGAAGGCATGTATGTGCGTTCCTCCTGTACTTTCCCCTCCCATACCTTTCCTACCTGTCGAAGCATTGTGTTTCCTCCCTGTGCTCTCCCTCCCTCCCGTACCCTTCCCTTTTTTCCAGGCACAGGGAGAGAACACATGCAAGCACCTCATAGATATTCAAATTCACAAAGGTCAAACCCACAAATGTGGAGGGAGGGCTGTAACTTGTTTTTACTTTGCTCAGTTTAAATCATGTTTAAAAATGATTAAGGTCCCAGTTTTGAGGAGGAAGGAATGATATAAATCAAACTAAATCCTGTTAAGGGAATTTAAAAATGATCATTTTGTATGTTTTCATAAAATCCTTCCAGTCTCTAAAACAACGATATTTAAAAAGTTATTTTTTAAAAATATTACTACTCCCAGATTTCTCCAGCTGGGATTCTAGAATTTGTAGATTTGCAGTTAAAAAGAAAAAGAAAAAAACCTTTTACAAGCTCTGTGTTAAATCTCTGAGTACGAAACATTCTTCCTCTGATACACACAGAATATACATTAATATCAAAGCAGCATGGAATGAAGCAGTACTCTTCATTTTGAACTGTTAAATCTGATTATGAGGTATGATAACAGGAAATAATGTCTTTCAATAATGTTACTGAAAAGCCAAAAATTCTCTTTGCCTTTCAATTGTTGGAAGACTTATAGGCTGGCTGCACTGCTGAAGGAAGGACCATGTCCCAAACATGCAGAGGAGAGTGTTCAGGACATGCTCCCATCCTGGCGATGGCACTGCCAGGATGACACTGGTGCAGAAGGGCCTCTGTCTCTGGTGCCCATTCACACTACAGAACTATAGTGTATTATTCCCCTTTAACTGTTGTGTTTCCATCCCATGGAATTCTGGGGTATGTAGTTTGGTGAGGCAGCTGGTATTTAAGGTAAACTGGAGGCTGCTGGCTATTATGGTGAACTGTGACTATATAGGATTAGTGAATATAGAGGAACTACAAATCCATAACTCAAGATAAGAAATCCATAAGAGTAATACTGAATACCAGACACAATTTAATCCCGATGCACAATAAAATAAATCCAGATTACAAGCTCAAATAGAGAACAGCAAGGTGTAGTTGAAAAAAGTGGGCTGAGTTGAAAAGGAGGTTAAAAAGTGAAGGGGAATTACGAACTCAGACCCAGGGATGTTCTCCTGAAAACTAGTGGAATGGCATCCAGTCTGAAGGCAATGCTTCTCTGGCATGTTGATGAGAGTTTGGGTTTTTCTTCTAGTTGGGTTAAGGGGTCTAAAGCCAATCCTCAGAAATGCGCTGTCAGAGATTATGGTATGACTTATCTAGAAAGTTGGACAGCTAATCCATTTCTGCAGGTCAAAAAAAACAAGCAAAGAATTCATTGGTTTCTTTACTTTTCTCTCTCTAAGTCCCCCCCTCCACTTTATCCCATCTGCTTATTGTTTTGCTCAGTGGCTGCCAACGAAGCCTCCCCATGACCTTTTCCCACTTCCCGAACAACAGCGAAATGCCACTTGGAGACTTTTGCCAGCCTCTGTAGTAAAACTCTAAGGACAGTTTGACCAGATGTTAAAATCTGAGTCACAGCATATTAAGCTCCTTATAGCCCTTGTCTGAAATTGCCAGTTTCGATGTGAAATGCAAACAACGAAGTGGAGCAGGGTGGGGGAATCTTTTCTGCCTTAACACGCACTTATTAGACCCTTCATGAGAGTCGAGAGATGTTTTTTCAAGCATTATTATTACTGTTACAAGCAACAATAATTTAGAGGGTTGTCTGTTTACAGGTTAGAAAAAGATTCGGAGCCTCTGTTAATAATACCTTTTGCTTTGCCAGCCGAAGATGAGAAGACAGCCGTTAATTAATGAGACCACTTTTTAATAAAGACTAAAAACCCCTGTTTTGTGTGAAATTATGGAAAGAAGCACCGCCTGAAGTGAACTGCTGATCAAAAATGTGCTGCTGCTTGTAGAGGGAGATGAGAAGATAGGCCTGTTTTGTGGAATGTATCACTCCTGCAGTGGAACCTTGGGAGTGTATGAATCCCAGAAAACGTTCCATTGATCCTGATAGGGAGAATTCATTCACAATATATGACATCTATACCAGAGGTAGAGAACTGGTTTTGGGCCCTGGGTCAGATCCAACACAGCATCAGCCAAATGTCATTGAGACTTGACATGCACTTGACATCGTGGTTGTTGCACCACACCCCCAAAATGACAGGCTCCCTTGTCATAGAAACTGGGTGGCGTTTCCTGCTTGCGCTACACCTGGAGACGTAGGTTTATTCCCTCTTAACTCTCCCTATGGGGAAAGATGCATGGAAGGCACAGCTGGGTGAACAATTGAGAGATGGTTGTAGATACATTCCTGCAGCTGGAGCTTGTTTGGGAATGGGAAGTCTGCACCTGCCTTGTATGCTCTCATTGGAGAGAACATGTGATAGGCAATGCTTCCTGATGTTTTGATTGGTCTGAATCAAATGAGCTAAGGTTTTTTTTTTTCTAAAAATGAAAGGAATGTATCCAACTCACAGTCTGCAAGAATATTAAGCATATTAAATATTTCCAGGCAAGATTAATTAAATGAAATTAAACTGTTTTGAATGTTTAGTATAATTGGCTGCCATCTTGTTCCATATTTAAAAGATCATAAGCAGGACTTACTACTGGGGTTCACACTTTCAGTTATTAAACACCAAACACAACCCCCAAAACCTACTTCTTAAGCCAGGCAGTGCCTCGGCTTAAAGTTTTCCAAAGCTCTGCTGATTGGGATGTTAAGGCCATTTCTACCCCACACTGTTATAGTGCCATTATTCCACTTTCAACATCCTGTGGAATTCTGGGGTTTGTAGTTTACTGAGGCCAAAGAGCTCCCTGGCTGAGAATTCCAAATGCCCCTCCCTAAACTGCAAACCCCAGGATTCCATAGGATGTTGAAAGTGGAGTAATAGCACTATAACAGTGTAGTGTAGAAATGGCCTAAGAAATGATGAATGCAGTGTTCTCCCAGTCACAGGGCATATTGAGACAAGTGACTGTGGCAGGACCCTAAAGGATCTCTCCAGCTGCTTGTCTCAACATTCTCTATAATCAGGACAGCACTGCAGTTGGGTTCCCAGAGCCCTGGGCCCTTTTCGCACCTTACCCTTTTGTGGAGCTCGGGTGTGGGGCTAGTGCGAGAAGCCTGAGGAGGAAGGCTCTCACATCCCTGCTGCTTCGGCTCCGCAGCTGCTTCCTGGTCACGCGAACGCCCTGCCTTTTCCTTCTGCAGTGCAGCCTGGGACCTTTCCCAGCTCCTGAGGCTCTGCACGCCAGGTAAGTGCGTGCGGGGCCCCGGAGCGATGTGCGACTGTGCAGCATTTTCAGCTTTTAGCTGAAAATGAAAAAATGTGTGCGCGGTCCGCATTAGGCCCTTGAGCGTCACACAAATGTGAGTGTGTCATGTGGACTGCTCCTCACATTTACGTGATGCTCAAGGGGCCCTTTCGCTTCGGAAATGCCGTACAAAAAGGGCCCTGATCTGTAATGCCACAAATACCTTTTGGTTGGGATGCTGCTCAGCTTGGGGGGTGTTTGGGGAGGTATTTGGTTTCTTGTCACTGGGAGGAAACAATAAGCATCAGATTCTACACACACACACACACACACACACCTTCGTTACCTTATTAATGTGTTTTGCTAAGTGATGACTCTGTGGCCCAACACTGTTCTAGTGCTATTATTCCACTTTCAACATCCTGTGGAATCCTGGGATTTGCAGTTTAGGGAGGGGCATTTAGAATTCTCAGCCAGAGAGCTCTTTGGCCTCAGTAAACTACAAACCCCAGAATTCCAGAAGATGTTGAAAGTGGAATAATAGCACTATAACAGTGTGGGGTAGAAATGGCCTAAGTAAATATGACAGGAGAGAAATGGTGGTCCCATTCCACTTCTCTCAAATTCTGTTGTATCTAGACAGCCTCTACTTACAGAGGAACCTCTCACATGATTCATTCCATCTCACACAGGTAAAGTAAAGACAGAGAGAATGGGGTTATCCCATTCCCCTCATCATGGGTTCTTTTAACCCCCGCTTTTTTTGAACATCTAAATAATGTTTCCCCTTCCCAGACTATTAATAAGTGAATGAGCATATTTCGGAGTGCGTATCTTCAAAAAAAAAGTACCTGCCAGCCAATAATGAAAATGTATTAAAAAGGCTAAATGCACACTCATTGCTGTGTGGGAAGGAGAAAATAACTCATAGCCTGATACAGCCCTAGGGTCAAATGAAAACACTGGTGAGCTACTGAAAAATGGAACAAAATTACAAGACGTCCAGATTGCTACATTCCTATATTGTGAATGTCATAAGCAGCACTCCACACAAATCTGCAGCCCAGGAAAGTTATCTTTGCCGTTCTCAGCTTCTATCTGTCATCCAACATTTTCAGTCCCTACCCCCTCCCCTCTCCGCATCTTCCAATTCAGATACTAGGGGGCTCAACGTGTGCATGAGGTCACAATGATTCTCAAGAGAATGCAGGCTGAATTTTAAAATTCTATTTAAAAGAAAATTTATGCAGAAGAGATCAACATACACATTAAATACAAGGTCATGCCTCCAGGCCTTTGCATTGTAGAACAATTCTGGAATGCTTTGCATTCCTGTCTACTCAGCCCTTCCATTCAAGGCATCTACAGAAAAAAAAGAATAAAGAAAGAAACATTGCTCCTCCAGTGCTGTTTCTGAGGTGACAGTGGGCATCTGTGAACAATATCAACAAAGCATGATCCAACATAATTTTGTTCTTTCATAACCAAGGTTGATGGACCAGAAGGCTCCAACTTCTTTCCTTAAAAACAAAAGGGAACCTCTAAGCAATTTCTATAGCACAAATTCCATGTTGAGCATTTATATTGCACATGCCTCATCTATTCAAGGGGTGGGCAATGGCCAGAGGTTTGGGGAGGCATTTTAACCCCCATGGGAAATTGGAAGAATGTAGAGCCCTGGTACTTTGACAGTCCCCACCCCGCAACTACATTGGGGTTGAAAGAATTTTTTGGCCCAAATAGTCAAAAGTGCCCTCCGCCCAAGTCTCTGGCAGAATATATTGACCATTATGCCCTCGGGAAGGGGGTCGCTTTTCTTAGTGTTCTAGAACTTTATTTTTTCTTTTCTTCAAAACAGGAAGTGATGAAAGCAGGAAATCTAATCACTTAAAATGAAAGGTCAGATTTTTTCTGCAAACAGGGAAAAAATGACCATTACAACTCTATGAGGCTTGGGGTCTTGTTCACCTTTTGGGGGCAACTCTCACAAATTTTTGAAGGAATGACAGACCTTTAAGGGCCCCAAATGGGTTATGAGGCCATATGAGCTGTGAGTCAAACTTGGCACATTCCTTACATACTTGATCTCCATAATTTTTGCAGCTGCCCTGTAAAGGAGGAGCTGTAACTCACTGCTATCACACAGATTCAACCCCTTGGATCTCTGGCTAAAATATCAGCTAGCAAATATTAGAAAATACGAATCTGGGGATTTTTCTTCTGACCAACATGATTACCTCTGGTTTTTTTGTCTGCTCAACAGAGCAGACAAGCTAAGCTAGATAGACAAATAGTCTGACGTCATTGTAACTTTGCGCGTTCCAGTTATGCCCATATTGAAGATGAAGTGGATGAATGTAGATTGTCCTATCTAAAGCCACCAAGAAAGGTCACAGCTGAGAAGACATTTTATTTGAGAACTTCACAGAGCATCCTCACTCCTTTCTACATCAATCATTTCTTTCAGCTGAGCTCAGTATTCCAGTAAAGAAAATAGCTTTGGATTATTGTTGGTCATATGCTGAACATGAGCCAGTAGTGTGATGCTGCAGCAAACAAGGCAAATAATATTTTGGCTTCCATTAATAGAAGTGTATTTTCTAAGACCATGGAAGTAATATTCCCATTATATCTTGCACAACTCAGGCCTCATCTAGAATACTCTGTTCTGTTCTGGGTAACTGAGTTTACGAAGGATATAGACAAGAAATAAATCACAGAAACACATGGCATACCAGTAGAACTGCTTTAAGCTCCAGAGATAGAAACTACTCTAGTTTTAAGTGAAATCTGCCAACAAATATGGAAAAATAATCAATGGCCCACAGATGGGAAACACTCAATATACATTCCATTCCCCAAGAAAGAGTGCAGCAACCACAGCGTCATTGCATTAATCTCCCATGCAAGCAAAGTGATGATAAAAATCCTACAACAAAGACTTTTACCTTCTATGGAGTGAGAAATGCCAGATGTGCAAGCTGGATTCAGGAAAGGAAGAGGCATTGGGGATCATTTTGCAAACATATGTTGGATAGCAGTACATGTGAAAAGGATCTAGGAGTCTTAGTAGATCACAAGCTGAACATGAGTCAGCAGTGTGATGAGGCCGCGAAGAAAGCCAACGCAATTCTTGGTTGCATCAATAGGAGTATGGTGTCTAGATCGAAGGAGGTAATGATACCACTCTATTCTGCACTGGTTAGGCCTCATTTGGAATACTGTGTACAGTTCTGGGCACCTCAGTTCAAGAAGGATATCGACAAACTGGAGCATGTCCAGACGAGGGTGACCAAAATGGTGAAGGGTCTGGAAGCCATGCCCTATGAGGAACAGCTTAGGGAGCTGGGTATGTTTAGTCTGCAGAAGAGAAGGTTAAGATGGGATAAGATAGCCATGTTTAAATATTAGAAGGGATGTTATGTCAAGGAGGGAGTGGGCTTGTTTTCTGCCACTCCAGAGACTAGGACAAGGAGCAATGGATTCAAGCTGCAGGAAAGGAGATTCCACTTGAACCTCAGGAAGAACTTCCTGATGGTCAGAGCTGTCCGGCAGTGGAATATTCTGCCTTGGAGTGTGGTAGAGTCTCCTTCTTTGGAGGTTTTTAAGCAGAGGCTCGATGGCCATCTGTTGGAAATGCGTTGATGTGTGTTCCTGCATAGCAGGGGGTTGGACTCAATGGCCCCTGTGGTCTCTTCCAACTCTATGATTCTATGATTCAATGATTCTATGATCATGGGGCTCACCAAAGAATTTATTATTCAGAATAAAATTAGTCTGTGCTTTAGAGATTATTGCAAAGTGTTTGATTGTGTAGATCATGTTAACTATGTATCACTCTGAAAGCAATGGATGTGCCATAGCATTTAATTGTCCTTATATGTAACCTACACTCAGGACAAGAGGCTACCATTAGGAGAGAATACAGAGAAATAGAAAGGTGTCCAATTGGTGAGGGGGTCAAGCAAAGTTGCATTTTATAACCCAAGAAAGAAAGAAAGAAAGAAAGGAAGGAAGGAAGGAAGGAAGGAAGGAAGGAAGGAAGGAAGGAAGGAAGGAAGGAAGGAAGGAAGGGAGAGAGAGAGAAAGAAAGAAAGAAAGAAAGAAAGAAAGAAAGAAAGAAAGAAAGAAAGAAAGAAAGAAACTTGAAACACTTTTTAAAAAATAACAAAATAGTTCATGCTCTGTGATTATTAAGAATAAGCTGATTTGAATTTTACATGCAAGTATCTTACAGCATGATGTATTGGTTTGAGCCTTGGACTATGACTCTGGAAACCAGGATTTGAATCCCCGCTTGGCCATGGAAACCTACTGGGTGACCTTGGGCAAGTCACACTTTCTCAGCCTCTGAGAAAGGCAAAGGAAACCCCCTCTGAACAAACCTTGCCACAAAAATCCTATTGTAGGTTCACCTTAGGGTGGCCATAAGTCGGAAATGACTTGAAGGCACAGACTAACAACATGGTCCCTGTAACCAGCCCCAGTTAACAATTTTGTTGAAGCTCTGTACCAATTGAAGTTGCCAAATACTCTTCAAAGGCAGCCTCACGGAGAGCTCATTACAGTAATCTAAATGGGATGTAGCCAAGGCATGTGTCCGTGTGGCCAGATCAGACATCTCCAGAAATGGGCATAGTTGGCTCACCAGCTTTAACCATGCAAAAGCACTCATGGTCGCTGTAGAAATCCATGCTTTCAGGCTCACGGCTGATCCTATGAGTGCACTCAAGCTCCAAATCTGTATTTTCAGGGGGTGTGCAAGTGGCACAATCTAACCACCTGATTCCCAGCCTGTCACACTATATGAATAATTTGAACTATTTGCAGTCTGTCCTTGAAGACACACCATTAGTTTTTGCCTTTTTTCTTGGCTAAGGAATGATGCCTTAGAATTCCATCACTGTGAAGAGGAAAAAAAAATGTTTTCCTCGCTTTCTGAGGTCCATGTCAGGACATAAAAGAGGCACCAGACACGTTTCTGAGCTCTTTGCTTAATGCAACAACTCCATTAACATAACAGGCTGGCGTTCACTCCAGTCTCTTTCTGAGCTAATAAAACAATAACACCACACTGTCCTAGGAAAATGCTCTTGATGCTCTCAGGCATTTCTATTCCCAGGAAAAAAAAAATCAGAATGATTGCAACCTATTAGTAAAATTAGATCTGAATGATTTATTACATGGTGTCATTAAAAAAAAAGAAAGATGGGAAGAGCAGCCAATGAAACGTATGCTCTCTTTTGTGCTTAGAAAATATACCGTTCCCATAAATATGTTTGTGTTCATCACTAACAATCATTGGTATGCCCTCTGCAAGAGAATAGCAAACCATATTGGTACTACTTTAAATTTGTCTTAGAATGGTACATATCTATGGATATATGATTAGTTAGCAAGAAAGTGTAATGGTCAGAGCAACAATAAGGAATCTAAGGCCATTTCCACACTACACCATTATAGTGCTATTATTCCACTTTTGGCATCGTATGGAATTCTAGGGTTTGTAGTTTACTGAGGCCAAAGAGCTCTCTGGCTGAGAATTCTACATGCCCCTCCCTAAACTGCAAACCCCAGGATTCCATAGGATGTTGAAAGTGGAATAATAGCGCTATAACAATGTAGTGTGGAAATGGCCTAAAACTTTAGAGTCTATTCCTCTGGGCTTCCCCAGGCCCTTTCCCCTATGAGACCATTGTTTCATTCTTTCCCAGATTTCTCAAGTTTTTCCCCAGTCCATAAGATTGAGATGCAGACAAGTTTAGCTACTGGCAGTAAGAGCTTTAAAATATGCCAGACTAAATATTTTTAGTCTACCCCTTTGCCTTTGGCCCCACTAAATATTGGAATGCAGGTCCAGAGAAGTTACCTGAGATTGAATGTGGCCTTTGATTTGAAGCAGGTTACCCATGCTTGGCTTAGGGTGCTAGGCGAGTACAGTGTCACTCAGAGTAGAACCATGGCTATTTGTGCTCCTAAGAGATTGCCAATTTTGCCTTGCAAAGGAGGGCTTGTGTCATGGCAGGGCTTCATCTTTTCCACAGCATGCTTGCTCTGTTCCTTTAGGAACCTGCATGGGATGATATGATGGTCAGCCATTAGGGGCTCACTTGACTAGTGGCTTTCTCTTAGGTGGATGCTGGCAAGCAGGTTCCCTGCATAGTCCTTCCTGCCAAGATCTTTTTCATGTCTTTCTGGCCCTCCATACTGGTGACTATAGGTGCTGTTGTAACACTGGGTACAGATGGATCTAGGTGGGGCAAGTGTGCCCTGGGCGCCAATGTCAGGGGGCACAAAAAAGAGGAATCCCCCTGGCCCCCGTGCTGCTGCCCACCCACCTCAGCCAGCTGCTTAGAATCATAGAATCATAGAGTTGGAAGAGACCACGGGGGCCATGCAACCCAACTGGCTGTATTGCAAGAACACACATCAAAGCACTCCTAACAGATGGCCATCCAGCCTCTGCTTAAAAACCTCCAAAGAAGGAGACTCCACCACACTCCAAGGCAGCATATTCCACAGCATTCCGTTCATCTATCAAGTTTGTAACTCTATAGTAAAAAGAGATAAGATTAGTCTGGCATGACTTATTTTTGAGAAATCCATGCTGACTTTTAGTGATTACAACATTACTTTCTAAGTAATTACAAACTGACTGTTTAATGATCTGCTCCAGGATCTTTTCTGATATTGATGTCAGGCTGACTGGGTGATAATTCAACAGTTTCGCTCCTCCAGTCTGCTAGGACTTCTCCTGTTCTCCAAGAGTTCTCAAAGTTTATTGTTGAGCTGTTCTGAAATGACTTCTGCCAATTCTTTTAATATTCTCAGATGTAATTCATCTGGCCCTGGAGACTTGAATTCATCTAATGTAGCCAGGTATTCCTGTACTACTTCTGTACCTATTCTGTGCTGCATTTCCTCCCCTTCCCCGCCTGCTCCCCACCCCCCAGGTTGAGTACTTCTATCCTTTTGGGAGAAAACTGAGACAAAGAAGGTGTTGAGTTGTTCTGCCTTTTCTCTTCCCCCTGTTAGTAATTGACCATCTTCTCCAAGCAGTGACCCTATAATTTCCTTGTTTTTCCCTTTGCTGTGGACATATCTAAAAAAGCCCTTTTTATCACTTTTAATGTCTTTGGCAAGCCTGGGTTTATTCTGTGCTTTAGCTTTTCTGACCTTCTCCCTACATATCCTAGCTATTTGCTTGAATTCCTCTTTGTTGATTTCGCCATTCTTCCATTTCCTCTACATGTTTCTTTTAACACTTAGCTCAGCTGAGAGTTCTTTAGTCAACCATTCTGGTTTCTTTAGACACCTCCCATTTTTCCTCCATATTGGCACAGTTTAAATTATGCCTTCAGTATCTCACTTTTAAGAAACTCCCATCCATCATGAACTCCTTTCTCTTTCAGTATTCTTGACCATGGGATTTCAGCCAGTAGCTCCCTAAGTTTGCTCCACCCCCACTGCTGCTCACCCCACCCCCTTGCCCTGGGCGCTGTTGAGCCTCAGTAAGCCACTGATACTGCGTTGTGTTTCCATATTCCACATTATTTGTTTTTTATATTTTATTCATTTATTTCCCACCTTTTCCCCCATCTTGCTACTCAAGGTGGTTTACGTACTATTAAAACCAGAACAAATTAAACCTTATACATGCACACACAAGCATCATTTTAAAAAGCAAAGAAACAATCTACGGAATTAAAGGCTTTGCCTGTTGATCAAAGAAAAAGGCCCTTCTTCTTCTTCTTCCACCAACAAGTTAAAAAATCTAATTCTATCCTAGCCTTCTTAGGGAAGGAGTTCCAAAGTCTTGGAGCAGTCACCAAGAAGGCTGCCTCCCTTGTACTCACCAAAGGTGTCAGAGAAAGGTATGTTGCTTTCTGTATTCTGTATTGCTTTCTCTTTGTCACCACCTTAGGTGTTTTTGGTATCGGGCTGGAGGCAGTTTGGCTGAAGAGCTGGCTGGCATGTCCATCATAAACAGATCTGAGGCCTTCTTAAGATACTTTGGGGTGAAGCATTCAAAGACATGCGTAGATCAAGGGCTGTGGAACTTGCTACCTTCCCAAGTGACAGGGGAAATATACAGTGGCTTCTGCTCACGTGGAATTCCACTTCAGTCACACCATGTCCCCTCCATTAATCAGGGTGGAGAATGAATGAGTTTACTTTGGTGGTAGGTGAGTTGTCCGATGCCTGGCTCCTTGTTCCATGCTAGGTCAAGCCTCTTCATCTGTAACCAATAAAGTTGTGGCTTTTTATATTCCAGCTGTGATGGCACTGTGTTCTTCACTGCCTGTAATTTTCCCTCCTCCCAGCTGCTACGGATTCAAAGGGTGTAATCAAAGTGTAAGAGCCCGGAAGATCATCAGTGAAGATAGACAGACCCTGGTGGAGAACAAGTAGAGCACAGCACAATCTAAAGCAGAGGCAGATGGTGGTTCTATTGCTTCAGGCTGATGGTGGCTCTGTTGTTCAGGGTGATGAATCCAATACTGGATTTTCAGGTGCTATCCAAGGTGTTGAACTTATTTAGGGAAAAGAGTTCAGCAGCTTGAGAAGCTCCTATAAGCCCCACTATGGATTTATCACCTCAGAGCAATGGTGCACCTCACTGTGATGAACCCTGGGGGGGGGGGCTTAGCAATGGAGCACCCTAGCAACCCTGGGGATTTTAATTGATTGGCTGTTGGAATTGGAACCCAGGCTAGCCAGAGGGAGGGGCTAGATTGGGGAAGTGGGTAACTGAACTTTAACTGAAAAACAAAGTTGAAGTTCTGAACAGAGAATTTGGAGAGGGATCTGAGTGTGTGTGTGAGAGAGAGAGTGAAAAGAAAGTGTTTGCTGGTTTTCAATATACAAATGTTGTGCTGATTGCAAATCCTTACTCTACTAACTACCTTTTATCCTGACAGTATGTTAAATAAAGAATTGTTTATATTTTTGTAAGAGCTGTCTCAATAGAGTGTCTTTGCTCTGGAGTGGGTTACACACGCTACCACCAGTGACACAGTCATTGGATAAATAATTCCATGCTTTGCCCTATATCTGAAAGGATGCAGATTTAGGGAAAGCAGTAGAGGAAGATAAACTGAGAGAGGAAGCCAGTGGGGGACAGAAGTTCAGAAGGTTGCTGCATTCTCTAAGAAGGAAGAGATATAGCAGACTTCAATTGTCATAGCCCTGGCATGGTCCAGAGATCTCCTTGGTTCTGACACTGAACACTCACTACCTCTGATCTTGAGCTTACTGCTTTTCAGGACCAGTTAGGTGGCTGCTTCTAATAGCAGATGCTAAGAGGATACAGGAAATATTGGATGATAGAGCTGTGTATGCCATGTGACATAAGCTATACCCCTCTCCCATTAGTCCGGTATTCTTGGGTACAGTGGAAGCCCCTGGGCCATTGCCCATGTTGAAGTAAGTTTCAGCTGTCACTGCAGTCATTTTTTCTGCATCAAGGAATGGATGCCATTTTGCCCATTGCCTCAGGTAGTATTTGGACAGCTTTACTTACTCCACAGTCTTTGATACTGGTTATTTGGAAGTCAAATGAGTAATATGCTGTTAGGTTACTTTAGCAAAACTGTTCATACCATTTCATATCATTTTCTGATATGTGTCTGGGAAGTAACACGGAATGCGGCTAAGAGATTTCTATTGGCCAGACTATTTCCTAGATTGATTTTCGTTCTTTTTTTCCTTCTTTCTTTCCTTCTTTCTTTCCTTCTTTCTTTCTTTCTCTCTCTCTCTCTCTCTCTCTCTCTCTCTGTTTCCAGGGGAAAGGATAGTTTGGTGCATTTTAAAGCTAATACAAGGTGAATCCAGGCAGTGGGTGGAAGCAGTTTGTGCATCTACAAAGGTAATAACATTAAAATGGGTTTTCCAAGCAATCAATTGGTCTGTAATTCTTCTCTTTTTTTTTTTCCTGTAAGCTGTTATTTTCTAAAAGAAGGTTGTCCTTCTGAACAGAAGCTCTATGTTTTCCCAACAGCTATGGCTAGTGGCTGCAATGACAGTGCCTTTATAAAGAGACTCCAGCTTCTAAGGTAAACTTTAAAAGAGTGATCTAAAGCACTGAAAATAGGTTTGAGAAATAGGTTTTCTATATCAAAATAGGTTCAGCACCTTGGATAGTTCCTGAAATCTGGAATTTTAAGGAGCTATCCAGAGAGTTGAACTACATTCTCTGTATAGGTTGATGACTTTAAATAGCTCTGTTAAAGTCTGGGCTAAAACCCAGAGTGAAGTCGCCATCCCACGGACATAGTAGCCACTAGCCACTATGGCTCCCAAATAGGAGGTTGTGGTCTGTAATATAATCAGTGATGAACAAAAGAAAACTCTTACATGTTGCATGACTGCTTTCTGTTTTGTCTCACTTCTTAGCAGGTATATTTTGTACTTAGAATTGCAAATCATCATCAACAACAACATCAGCAGCATCAGCACCATCACCATTCCATTAAATTCAATGTTGCTCCAGGGCAACTATGCGTAGGACCATGGCAAAAAAGCAGAAAATAAAAACACATGGGGTTGTTTTTTTATGCAAAATTGGTGGAGTTTATGGGGGGAAAAAACCCAGCAGTTTTGCAGAAGAAAGCTGATATTTGTTAATGGAAATGGGTTGGCACAAGAAAATCATAATTTTCATGCCAAATAACCCAACACTTATGTGAAGTTATTCTGTGTTATTCTGTGAAGAATAACTTCCCCAGACATTTTGCATTCTGCAGCTAGTGGGCACAAACTGGGTAAAATTCTCACCTCTTTGCTATTCTTCCTGACCAGGCTTCCTGAGTGTCAGTAGGGGGGAAGGTTTAGCTGGGAAACAAATAATGGTGAGTGTTCTTTTCATCTTTAATGAAAAGTTCATCACAAAAGGAGTGAAGTTACTCCTTGTTAAGTTACAGTCATACCATAGTTTAGTTATGCTTTAGTTACTGCCAAAAAAAAGGGCGGGGGGATTAGTCACAAATAATTACTTATTTCCAAAGCTCTGCTGTAGCTGAAATGACCTTGGATAAATCTTCCTGCTCCTATTCTGGGCTATTTTGGAGGAGTGAATGCCGTAATTGTAGAGAATTTAGTACACTGAAGAAAGTACTATAGAAATGAGGAAATAATTACCTACTTTTAAAGCGTCTTTTTTCCTAAAGAGAGGAAGACTGGCGTCTTTATTGTAAGGTAAAAACCCTTCACATACAGCTCTTACAATATCTCTGTATTGATTTTAATTAGAGACTGCAGCGTGCACTTTGCCTCATCTATTTGATCTCATCAATTTTCAGGCTGTCTCCTAATGCTCAGTTTTAAGTGCTTGCTGAAGTACAGTTTTTAATTGCCTATGAAATGCTTTTAAAACAACCCATCCAGGTCTACCCATGAAGCACTGCTTCAGAAGGAGCTGTTACAGTTGCAAATCTCTGCTGAAAGATTTGCCAGGAGCACGCGCATACATGTACCCACACCCACACACTGGGTCCGGGAGACAGAAGCAAAGGGGCTTGAAATGAAGGGCAGGTGGATTGAGAAGAGCTGCTTGTGCCAGGCCTGAACAATCTGTTACTAGCACTGGAGGAGAATTGTACATGGTTCTCCTTTTATAAGAGCAGACCAAGGGCACATTTCCCAAATCACTACACAAAACTGGATTGCGGTTATCCATTTTTTTTTTTTTTTTTTTGCCCATTTCCACATTTTGTGATGTAAACTGAATTGCAGTTATTGATATTTGCATTTTATGATACAAACTCCAGACTACTCAAGAGACAAATCACCAGATTTTGTGAGACAAACTGGATCGTAGACATCCGCTGGTATTTGCACTGAATCTGGTGATACAAATTGGACTGCTGTTTTCTGTTGGTATTTGCAGATTTCCAGAGTTTGTAGTGCAATTCTATAATGCCTGCAGGATCCCAAAATGATATCCTAAACTCTACTGAATTGAGTAGATCAGAGCTTTCCAAACACATATTTTAGACCTGCATCATTTCGTGACACAGTAATTCAGTAAGTAATTCAGTAAGTGGAAGCAGCTTCTCCACTCGAGCCTGGCCTGCTGCCCTTGACGGGGTCTTCCTTGGACTGAGGTGGCTGTGGCAATAACAGGAGAAGTAGTCCCTCCATCTGAGCCTGGCCCACCATGGCGGCAGGAGAGGCAGCCCCTCCACCTGTTACGTTTGCATGACACACCTACACACTGCAGCAGACACATTAACATGTCAAGACACACAGTTTGGAAAGCTCTGGAGTAGATTTACCTGATTTTTGACTCATCATTCAACGGTTGATTATATGGGACTAACCAACAAGATTCCAGCCAAGGTACACAAAACCCCATATTACAGGAAAATGTGCACACAGAAATGCATGTGTTACTGGAAAAGGGATTTAAAATAAAAACTATTAGGTGAAGTATATATAGCCAATGGGTCTCATATGACCCCTTTCTTCCCAGTTTTGCAGCCCCCAAAGCCTGTTCCCCAAGGATTTCTTAAAAAAAAACACCCTGAAAGTAGTGAAACCTGATTTCCCTGAAGGTAAAATGCATGCTAAAGAAAATGTTTGCTTGAGTGCAAATATTAAGTCAAATGGTGGGCAAAAATGTGCCCAGCAGCAGAAAGGCATGCTAAAATACGCATGATGGTTTGTGTATCCTTTATGGAAAAACTAGCAAAATGATGTGAAAATAGACCGAAATTTGGCAGGAGGATGGGGTGAGAAGAGAGAAGGAACTTGACTGATTTGTATATCCCTATCTACCCATGGCAAATCAAGCACAATGCACCAGATCCTTGATAATCTTTTTTTCCCCCATCTCTGAAACTGCAACAACAAGGGTCTGTTAAGCACTCATTAGGCTACAAAAATGCATGCATTTAGGGGTGGATGGAGCCATCTATTTCTGGTCTATGACCTCAGTCCAAAGTAATGCTGGTGGAATGATAATTCCACATTACTAAACTGCACTGGGTTACACCTTTGTGTAAGGGACCATGAAAAACAGTTTGCAAAGCATTTCTTGAGCTGGTTTTGAATGACATTGTAAAAAGAGTTGCACAACTGGTCATGCAAAAGGTTCTATAACTGCTTTTTACGCAAATGTTTCATAATAAAATTATATTGGTCTCACGCTAACCTAGTGACATAATTAGATGCAAGCCCACATCAATCTGAATTTCAGAAGTGTTTGTTCTGCTCCAAGTCATGTGGCTCCTGTTCCACATTAACATGCTTTTTAAAAATGTCATATACAAATACACATTTAAATATGTATTTTTGAACATGTTTTCTCATGAAGTATGCATTTATAGCATATTTCCTCTGACTGTATAGATTCCAAAAAGTTTTGTGAGCCAAGAACAGCATTACAGAATTTAGAATTAGGGCCTTTCCGCACTACACTGTTATAGTGCTATTATTCCACCTTCAACATCCTGTGGAATTCTGGGGTTTGTAGTTTACTGAGGCCAAAGAGCTCTCCGGTTGAGAATTCTCAATGCCTCTTCCATAAACTGCAAACCTCAGGATTCCATAGGATGTTGAAAATGGAATAATAGCACTATAACAGTGTAGCACAGAAAGGCCCTTAATATGTAACCTGAAGGATCTGGAAATGAGTTTAAGACATATGGATCAAGTGACTTCAGATGTATTCAGAAAAAATGAATGCCTGAAAGACCCATATCAGCTTCAGTGTGGTGTTTCTCGGGGGGTATAGGCCAGCCCTTCAGCTAAAGTAGAACAAATTGGTGAGAGCGCAGGAAAATATTCATAAACATTAAAAATCCATATGCAAAAGGTGCCTTCCTGTGTGTCAGAAAACCCTGATAGGGGAGAATACTGGAGGGACAGGAATCTTCACACATCAAGAG
This sequence comes from Cyclura pinguis, assembly GCA_030412105.1. NCBI lineage: Eukaryota > Metazoa > Chordata > Lepidosauria > Squamata > Iguanidae > Cyclura > Cyclura pinguis. The sequence continues at coordinate 122,742,654 of CM059604.1, read as the reverse complement.
ATATTCGGTACAAAACCTGCACTTTTTGCATAGGAAAATGACATTTTCTGCACAGGAATGTTATTTTCTACACTGAAACCAAATTTCTGGCACAGAAAAAAACATTTTCTGCACAGAAAATAGTTTTTCTGCATAGAAAATAATATTTCTGTGCAGAAAATCTGTTGTGTTCATTAAAAAAGTGCAGTTTTTTTTTTTAAAAAAAAATCCTAAATTGCAAATACTCCCCAAAACTAGTTTTCAACAACTTTCTTGCGGGAGGGAGAAAAATATTCAACTTTTTTATTACTGCTCATGAGAACAAAATTTGTGAAGATTTATATTCTTCAATAGGTGCACCAATGGCTGCTAGGACTGCACTTTGCCCTCCTAACCAACATTTTGTCTTTTTAATTTATGATGTGAAGGCAGTGGCAGCGTCCATTTAAGGAATGGCAGTTAGTCGCCAAAAGTCTTCTCAATCAAGACTTTCCTTGACCAAAGGTGGATTTTTCATCACACAGTGATCCTGAAAAAAATGGTCAATATACTACTGTGACCCCCAAAGATGCAAATATTCAGAATTCTGCAACAGATGCATAGCCATGATATCATGGCCATGACTCCTGAAGCCCACACTGAAATCCAGCCAGCTGCACCAAGGTTTGGAATTCTGTGATGCAGGCAAGTGGGGTGCTGCAAGATGATGCATCCAGCCCTTTCTTGTCAGCAATCAGCAGTGTGCCTAGCAGAAGCAGGGGTCTTTGCAGTGTCCTGTTGCAACTCCTGAGTGCAGTTGGTGGAAGAATGCTGGCTACATCATCCTGCTGCTCCCCGTTCACCAGTACCTTAGCTCACTGTCCCTCTGAGCAGCTCACTCAAGTTTAAGGTGTGTTTGGCAGCCATTTATGGTTATGGCAATGTACCATGATTGTAAATGTGAATAGGAAATGGTTACCAGGTTGTAAGGCTAACTGATGACATCATAACTAACAAGATCCCAGCCACAACTTTCTATTATAGGGTGGAATTGATCTTAACTCTTCAGCTGTGTTCATTATATAGTATGCAATAAGGAAGCAAGTTTGTTTGGCATCAGTAAGAAGTAGGAGTTTGTTTATTCTGCAGTTGTTATGAGGAGTAGAGCAAGACTGGATGCTTACTGCGAAAGGGTAAAATAAACAGACTATTTTTTTAAAAAAAAATCTACCATAGTAACTCTTTATTCTTTTATAGGACTTACTATACTCATAGTCATAATAGCTTTCTTTTCCTTCTTTTTCTTGAATATTGGTGCCAAATGATAAAGCAGCCCTAAAGAAACAGAACCTCTGTTATGTACTTGCCCAGTTGTCACACTATGGCCATTCCTGCACTAGGACTTATATAGCACTATTATTCTGCTTTCAACATCCTATGGAATCCTGCAAAGTGCAAACCCCAGGCTTCGATAGGATGTTGAAAGTGAAATAATAGTGCTATAACGGTCTAGTGCGGAAATGGCGTATAATTCCCCTTTAACTGCCATGGTAACATCTTATGAATTTCTGGGCTTAGTAGTTTGATGAGGTACTAGAGCTCTCTGGCTGAGAATTCTAAATACTATTCCCTACATGGACAGCTCATTCTTTTGCTACTATATATTTGTGTGTATGTGTGTGTGTGTGTTTAGCACAACCACATGTGTAACGGAACTTGCACAAAAGCATCACACCAACAGGATTCCAGCCAGTATTAATTTATGTTGCCAGAAAGAGGGGTCAGTAAAAGTGGACAGTTGTCTTCCATACAGAAATACAGAAATAACCAATTAACAGAGCTACTTGTAAAGGAATGCTGCTGCTGCTGCTGCTATTGCTGCTAATGATGATGATGATGATGATGATGATGATGATGATGCATTCATACTTTCTGGGCTCTGCTTGTCAGCAGATTTAATCTCTCATCTTGGAATGCCAAGCGTTGCCAATACCATTTTCTGATTTAGGATGCAGGGCTCAATGACATGGCCAAGGACACACAAGAGGTCAGTTGCAGAACAAGACTTTTGATGACCAAAGCTGACAGAATGTACAGAGGGGAACACGACATCTATTGACCTTTTTCCTGACTGGGTGACTCACAAGATTTATGGTTCACCCACAGCAAATACTCATTCCTTGGTCAATAAATCTTGATACTGACTTAGCCAGAGTCAATATTTGGTTGTACTTATAATAAATTAATAATCATCAACATCAGCTACTGTCTAATGATAAACATGTGTGTGTGAAGGGCGAGACAAGGAAGAAAAAAAATGGAAATGAGATGCAAGAGGGTTACACAGAGCTAAGCAAATACACAAAAGTAGCAGATAAGCTCAGAAATGGGTGTTTCCTACCTGGGTGAGCAATGTTTCTCCACGTCATCATACCAGTACCGGCCCTACCTTTTTCTCCCCTTTTTTCATAAAGAAAATTATCTTAGAAAGGCTTTGGCTCCAAATAGACTTCTCAAATGCAAAGTATGTTTCCCAAGGATGTTGATACAAAAGGAGGCAAAATGAGGACACTGCCCCCCCAAAAATAAAAATTCTACCCCCCATAAAAATTCATTCAGTCTCCAAATTTCTAGCATTCCAGAAAGTGAGACACTTAAAATCAATCACACCTAGAGCTTCTCTATTTGTTGTGTTTGCATTCCCTTGATAACTCTGCCTGCCCATTTTCTTTGGATGCCTAAAATCTAAACGTTCAACTTGAGTTTTAAGTTACTGCCATGCCAGAAATTTGGGAAAGGTTATCATAGAGCCTGGATCTCCAGATGATTTGACCAAGTCAACCAGCTCAACCTTTACACTGAGGGTTGGCATAGATATCAAGGGGGATATGCTAAGCTTGGTGAAAAACAATGCAAGTAAAAATCAATGAACCTGATCCAGCACTTTCATTCAATGCCCCCTTCTCCATTTATTCACCAGTTACACTAGGGCCATATCCACACTACATTGTTATAGTGTTATTATTCCACTTTCAACATCCTATGAAATCCTGGGATTTGCAGCTTGGGGAGGGGCCTTTAGAATTCTCAACCAGAGAGCTCTTTGGCCTCGGTAAACTACAAACCCCAGAATTCCACAGGCTGTTCAAAGTGGAATAATAGCACTGTAACAGTGTAATGCAGCAATGGTCTAGGAGTGAGAATCATGTGGCTCTCCAGCTGTTGTTGGAGAGTTGTTGGACTCATACTCCCAGCATTCCTTCCCATTAGACTAGGGATGATGGTTCTTGTAGTCCAACATCTGGAAGGCCACATGATTCCTACCCCAGTTGTTGTTGTTGTGTGCCTTGAAGTCATTTCTGACTTACAGTGACCCAAAATCAAACCTATCACGGTGTTTTCTGGAGTATGTGACGTTCCCAAGGTCACGCAGTGGGTTTCCATGGCCAAGCGGGGAACGGAATCCTGGTCTCCAGGGTTCTAGACCAATGCTCAAATCACTACACTATGCTGGCTCTAACCTATCTCACACTGATATCTCACCTGTCTTATATGAGGTCATGATGCTCAGTTCTAGGAGATGCAAAGGCATATGATTTCTTCCTCTCCTAGGCTTGCATCTTCAACATGGAGGCAGTACTGGGATTCTTATCATTTAATTCCATTTTAGATGCCCCAGTCAAAAATTCTTTGCCCTCCTTTCACTGGCAGGTAAAGACCTCCCCCACTTTCTTTTATTTAAATAGACACTTGATGAATAACATGTTGTGGAAAAGGGTTTTCAGTGGGGGGGGTGCTTTGTTTTTCTCTTTAGTGTTGTGTCTTTCAGATGATTTTATACTGTTTTGAGTTAAGATTATTCTTACATGAGAAAACCAGCTTGTGGAGTGGTTTGAGACTATGACCCTGGAGAGCACAGTTTGATTCCCTGCTCAGCCATGGAAACACACTGAGTGACCTTGGGTGTGTCACACACTCTCAGCTTCAGAAACCCCCCTGATAGGTTTGCCTTAGTGTCGCCACAAGTCACAAATGACTTGAAGGCACACAGCAACAAAAATTGTTGCATGATAACTAATTTAATTTTTTTAAATTGCATTGAGTTTTCAGTTTTATCTTATTTTGGCCTTGTTGTACACTGCCTTGGATCCCTTACTGGAAGAAGGACAGGGTATAAGTTAAATAAATAAATATGGCTAGGCAAAGAACGTTGCTTCAGTTGCTGTCTTAGTGGATGCTGGGGACTCCCATTGTAACTCTGTCTGGATTGTACATCTCTATTTTCTCTCAGAATTTAAAAAGGGAGATTGCATTTTTATGTTTGGCCATGATACTTACTTTCTTGAAAGTTCAGGGCAATAATCCACTGGTGACCTAGTCGAGAATGAATAGTTTGGAGTTTCCCTCGGTCATTTTTTTTTCTTTTGAAGAATCATATGATAACCTAGCAAACTGGTGGTATTAGCTTCGCAGCTAGCATGCATTCCACCACATTTCAAAAATCCAATAAACTAAGACCATTTTGAAAAAGTGCTCCCCAGTTTCACAAAGGGCTGAACAAGAAAATAAATTCTCCAGAAGCCTACTGCATTTCAATTTGTCCCTCCATGTCATCCCTCAAAAATGGGAAAAACTACTTTTGAACATTACAGCCCCCAGAATAACAGGGGACATGCTAACTGAGTGATTCCCAGAATTGTAATCCAGATATAATTATTCCAAGCCCTCCCTCCTGATGTGATGCAGTAGATCTGGATGATGCAATATGCAACATCTCTCTTTCTATTTCTCTTTCATTTTACTGAAACTGCCATTCAGAGATCTCTGATTTTCTTCAGAGCAGTGCAACCAAGCAGGAAGCATTTAAATATTTCACCTGGGAGGGTAATATTCCATGTCCAGGGGAGTAATTAAAATTGTGGAAACGGCCCAGGAAGGAATGACAGAGCAACAGTGCTCCCATTAGAATGAATGGAAACTGCATGCCCTGGGCAGCTGTTTTAGATATTTTTTTTTAAAAAAAGAAGAGAGAGAGAAAAAAAATTAGGAGATCCAATAATAGATTCCCCACACCACATCTGTTACGAAGCTAAATTTAGACACTGAGCTCAGAGAAGGAGGAATCTGTCTTTCTGCTTACCAGGCTCTGTAGAGTCCCACGAGCCATGACGGTGCCATATTCATACCCATCAAACAAAAGCCTGTCAGATCAGCCTCCATATTAAGTTACAAGTCAGACACTGCTCAGCCCAAGAAATATACCACAAGTTGCAATGGAGACAGTGAACTAACTCTTTTGGCTGAATGTCTTCTTTGCCTGTTTTAATTTGTTGCTGTTGGAGCATCTTTTTTTTTAAATTGTGTGCTCAAGTTTTCTTTTTTTCATACCTTGCCAAAGAGCTCTGGAGCGGTGCCTGTTTTTCATATTGTCTCCTTGCAAACTGCAGATTTGCTTTGTGGTTTGTATGAAGTGACCTGTTTTGTTTAGTCCTGGATCATTTGTACTTTTGTATAGGTTGCCTCTTTGACGGTGATTCATGTTGCTAAATTTTGGAGTTGTTATACTGTATTTTGTGCTGCATTTCTTAGGCCTTGCAAACAAGGTCTGGGTTCAAGTCAATTTTTGCCATTCAGGCTTTCATTTATACCCATGTCTATATCGTTTCCATCTTCTAGAAATGGGAACATATCTACATTTCTCACTGAGTTTCTCTAATTCCCATCTTTGGTTTCCCCGGATCCTGGTTTCATAGCAGGTTGCGAGATCTTTTTTCCTCTACCGACAGAGAAATTTGTTCACATTTTTGAAATGAATTTTTCCTAATGCATTTGTTTATCTGTACAACTCAATCAATTTCCCTCCATGACTACAGTGTGATTGTTCCCCTACTCCACTTATACACCTCTCAGAATTTTAAATTTTCAAATATAGGCATTATTTTAAGATTTATGTGCACTTTCTATCTTGGAAATGCTGTTCAAGGCCATTTCTGCACTAGACTATTATAGTGCTATTATTCCACTTTCAGCATCCTATGAAATCCTGAGGTTTGCAGCTTAGTGAGGGGCATTTAGAATTTTCAGCCAGAGAGCAATTTGGTCTCAGAAAACTTCAAACCTCTGGATTCCATGGGATGTTGAAAGTGGAATAATAGCAACATAACAGTGTAGTGCGGAAAGGGCTTAAGCCTCACAAACAGTAGCAGCTGGAAATTTCTGTGCCAGGGTTTCAGTGAATCCATTCTCAGTTTTATTCCACAATTTAGAGAAGCTATCCAAGGTGCTGCACCTATTTGTGGGATCACATTCCACACCTTGGATAGCTTCTTCAATGATTTGGACTCAAATGTAAACCCACGGTGGATTCACTGCACTTCCGAGAATCAGAACCATTTGAGGATGAGAAAAGTTGTCCACATTTTTTAAAAAAATAGGTCTGAGGTTTTCCACAGTCTTCAGATCACCTTTGGGACTGCATAACTGCCTCTCAGGGACCATATGTTGTTCTATGCCTAGAAACAGCAGGAGCCAGGAAAAGTCAAAGTCTAGTATGCCCAAGCAGTCACAGGAAAATCAGGTCAGTCCAAGTCATTCACATGCTATCTAGAAGGTTATCAGAGAATGAGGAGAAGTGTAGTAGTGAGATCACAAATATTTCAAAGCCAGTCACTGGAAACAAGTCATAGATCTCTCCAAGGGGCCCTCCTCTCTGTCCTACCAGTAGGGAAAATATATTGTGAGAGATCATGTGAGAAGGACTTCTCTTCATCGGCACTCTAATTATAAAATTCTTCTCCCCTGGAGGCCCAACTGGCACCAACACTGGGATCATTTCAGTGACAAGTCAAAACCTGGCTTTTTGTGAGAGCCTTCCAGCCTAACTGATTTTATCCAGGATGCACATGTCTTATGATTGCACTATTTTAAATTGTTTTAACTGATTTTAATTGATAAACTATTTAATATATTTTAATCTTTTCAAACTATAGTTATTGTTTATTGCTTTAAATTGATTTTACTGCAAGCTGCCCTGAGATCTTCAGATATCGGGCGGGATATAAATATTTCAATTAATAAATAAGAAAGAGCAAAGCCAGAGAAAGAGAAGGGCAAGATGTATTACTTCTAGCTGTTCTAAGATGTTGGAAATTCAACAATCAAAAAGCAGATGAGAGAGTTTACCAGTTTGTTGATGAATTATCTGTTAGAAGAACACTGCTCTGCTCCTGGGAGATTTATAGCTGCCTAGCCATGACAGGCAGATGGCTAATTGCTCAGCATTTTGTATTTAAGCCTGTGCATAAGATATTGTCTCCCTCTGTGCTCTTGTTTGGGTCACCATTGCTCTGTAAATGAAGGAGGCCTTTCCTCAGCATCTACCTGCTCAAGGTGAAGTTCAGTATGTTATCCTCAAAATTGGGGGACCTTGAGGTCCTCCAGCAGTGCCAGCATCTCCTTAGAAAACTGGGGAATTATAGCTCAAAGGAGGCCCGTGAAAGAGGGGTAACCATGGGACCTTTTCACATGTGTATACTGGTAGTAGCTGCAAGACTCCAGTTGAGCATCAAAAGAATTGTTTTACTGGAGAAAATCACAAACACATGCAAGAAATCAAGCAGGCTTATGAACCATACAAGGCTAACGAAGGTAAAGGAGAGAAAGGAGAGAGAGGTTGGATAGTTGGAGGGTTTTGGGCTGAAGCAGATGATAATTATCATTCCTGAAATGGAGGATTGAGGAGAGATGGCTCAAAGACAAGAGTCTGAGGGCAGCATGGAGGAACAAGAGTCTGGGGTGCAGAGTGATGCTCAAAGTGCTAGTGTGTTGCCGTGTCACACGTTACCATGTCATGTATTGCGTGTTGCAAAATTACCTGTGCTGCAGCTGGGGTTTAAATACCCTTTTTCCACCCGGAAGGAGAATATGTTAATTGCTCTCTGGCAAAGCAAACAATGGGGTCTGGAACAGGCTACTGGTCTTAATTTCAGGTGACAAAGCATTGATGGAGGTCATAGATAGTACCTTAATGACTGGGCAGGTGAGGGAACAAAGGAGAGTTTCTGTGGGAAAAGGTTACAGGTTGATGACCATTGCTTGCTCTGTTGAGGCAGTTTCATTCACTGTTGTACTTGAAGGTTGAGACATTGAAGGGGTTATCACAAGCCCACTAGTGCTGGGGTTTTCCAACAAATCCTCATGAATTTATGACATGGGCATGCTGAGGTCATCCATCATAGCACAAAGCTCGGAGCCAGAGTCCTTTCCACATGGCTTCCAGCCATGATTTATGTGCCAATTAAACAATATTTATCACCAATCATACTGTATCATGGATTGGGGGTGTGCAGCATGGTAGCAATCAAATCTGCAATACCCTTGATTGCTAAGGCTCTGGGGAGAGCTTGTCTTCAGGAACCAGAGGCTCCTCCAGGTATATAGATTACACAGGTAGCTTATAACACATGCAGCCCTATACCTGGTATAAACAATACTAAAAGGACCAAGAATCTGGCTTGAGCTAAGGTAGGCACCTATGATATTGCTTTCTTTATTTAACTCTTATCATTGAATTCCAGTATTGAGCCTAACTTGTCCAGTTTGAATTTATGTGGCAAATTCTGTAATGAATTTTAATTTATGATACTTTGTTTTGATTAGTTATTGTGAGTCAATATGGACATGATCCATTATGGATAAATTGACACATAAATTAAATAATTTTTTTTCTTTTTTTCAAAAAAATTGCAACTCTTCTTGTGGAGGTGCGACACCTTCCTCTTTTACTAACACCTTTTCCACAGTTATCTTCCGTATTGCTTCAAAATCACTTCCTTCTATTCCTTTTTTGACCTTAATTCCACATGTTAACTTATCATTAATGGCGATTTTCCACACTTCTTTATACCCATCCTCTATTTGAAAATCTCCTTGAATTTTTCATTTTCTTGATATAACTAACCTTGCTGCAGTGAATAAATTTGTAATTAGATCCTTCATTGCCTGAGTACAATTAACCTTATCATATATAGATAACAATGCTATACTAGGACTTACTAAATCAATTGCTGTTATCTCTTGTATCTCTTTAAACACCATTTGCCAAAATTTCTGTATGCATTCACAACTCCACCACATATGAATATAAGTACCAATTTCTGGGCAACCCCTCCAACACAACCTTGAGTAATTCATACTATTTTCATTCATACAGTATTCATTCATACAGTAAATCGTACTATTACTAGCTGAAAGAAGCTATTAACCCCCAATTTCCTCTCCTGATTTTATGACATTTAGATACATAAAATCAGCCCTTGCCAGATGTCCATCTGGCTCATCACAAAGCAGCCCAAAAGGTGTCTCTTCTGTTTGGTTTTGACTCTTCTACAAATCAAAGAATCATAATGTTGGAAGGGATTTGAATGATCATTTAGTCCAATCACTCTAAGCACCTGCTCCCATAGAAACCCACTGCTATAGCACCCATAGTATATGGCCATTCAGCTTCAGCTTTAAATATCTAATAAAAGAGAGCACATGCCGTCTGTTCCAGAGCTGAACAGCTTGAATTGTCAGGAAGCTCTTCATATGTTTTCTGGAAAACCCCTACCCTCTGGAACACTGAGGAACAAATTTACTCCATTATTGGGTTGATTGGCCTTTATATATTCAAAGCTTGCTGTCATTTCATTCTTTCATACTCTCTTCTTCAGTTCATAATACGGAAGGCACTTCTCTATTCCCACAATTTGACGTGTGCCTCTCAGAACTTAGAAAAGTTATTTTGGGGGCCTGGACTGCCATAACGCCCCAGTCAGTCTGATCACTGGTGCCAATTTATTTATTTATTGTAATCAGAATTAATAATGTTAACAAGTGACTGTCCCAGTTTGTTACAGACTTTACTGTAGAGAACTAGTAAGTTTATTTTGTCTGGGACTACAGCACAGTGTGTGTGGGTGTACATCATGCCTGCATATTATATTATAAACTTTCATTCCATAGTTACATGGTGGTTGTATTATATCACCTTTATGCTGAATACTGACATAATGCAACCCATCATGTATCTGTCAGTGTGGATGCTTATCATCCTATTATGCAATGGGGAATGCACAGTGGCTTTTTTTGCAATCATTTGATTCTCAGTGAATCAAATGGTACACTGAAGACACTCACAAATAGTTACATAACATCATCAACATTACATTATCCTTCTGCTGAATACCCACATCTGCCTATATGCCTTACTTTTGTACTGTGAAACAGAGAATGCATAATGTCTGGTTCTGAAATCCCAGGGAAGAAAGTGGTAACACTGACTAACAGTTATCCATCATCCAAGAATTTACAACTCCTTTTTGTAATCCTGCTGGTTAATCCCAACCAGAAAAGACCCATTGAATCAATTGTTTAAAGGTGAGCCAATATGTAGGTAAATCTAATTGATTAAATGGCTCACCTCTAGTTGAGACTAATAACACGATTTGTTGTGTTGTTGTGTGCCTTCAAGTTGCTTCCAACTTATGGTGACCCCAAGGTGAACCTATTACAGGGTCTTCTTGGAGCTGAGAGTGTGTGATGTGCCCAAGGTCGCCAAATGGGTTTCCATGGCTGAGCAGGGAACTGAATCCTGGCTTCCAGGTTCCAACACTTAAACCACTACACTATTCTGGTCTCTAATAACAGGATTTAGACACATGTAAAATAGCTAGGAGAGTCAGCATGGCGTGGCAGCTTTGAGTGTTGGACTGTAACTCCAGGTGACCAGGGTTCAAATCCCTACTTGGTCAAGGAAACCACTAGATGATCCTGGGCAAGTCACACTCTCTCAGCCTCAGAGGAAGCCAATGACAACTCCCCTTGCAAAACTCTTACAAATAAAATCCCATTGTATGTTGTCGTAAATTGTAAACGACTTGTAGGAAAACTACAACAGCAAAATGCTTACGCTAGTAGAATTCTGCTTCTGCAACCGTGGATGGAATATGTCCATTACACAACAAACAAACAAAATAGAGAACATACAAAAATGTATGACAAGAACAAAATTCTGGCCATTAAATTTCAATGGTTGGTTTCTTCCAGTGCTAAAAGTCTTTGTCTCGGGGTGGCTGAGTGGATTCAAGCCAAAAGTTTTATGAGGCTGGTTGAGGAAAAGAACTTCCTGGTTCTTTCACAGGCTCATCAGTTTGCTCTGGCCATGTCACCTAAGCTAAAGATTTGAGTCATGTTTTTGAGAAGGTGATTATAAAAGACAAATAGACCCTGCAGAGATATTGGTCTCCTGTGGCTTCTGAGGATGTTTCTGGATGCTGTGGTCCACCAGATCTGAAAACAAAAAGATTTGCTGGGTTGAGGTGATGGACAGGTAAGGTTAAGCTTCGAAAAGTCACACTGAGTGAAAACTAATGTTATCCCATGCGTTTTAAGCCTTTAAAACTTTTCACATCACAGTTTTTGATGATCCTGGCTGCAGTGTTGTCAGAAAGTTTGATACAGTTTATTATTAGTATTAGCACGTTCGTTGTCCCAACTTTTTTTCCCATTCTGTGACTCAAGACACATAGCTAAAAAAGATACCTAACACAAAAGTTAAAAACATCATTAAACTGTCCATAACATTGAAACCAGTTTTAAAACATAGCTACTAAAAACAACAAATATCGGAAACCTAGATGGAGAGGACAGAACAATTCTGTAACGCCTATTCCCTTGAGCAGGCTGTGGAAATTTTTTAAAACAGTCTTAATCTGCTTGCAGAAAGATCGCAAGGGGAGTGCCACATCAACTTCCCTTGGAAGGCAGTTCCAAAGCCTGTGAGAAATCTCCAAGAAAGCCTTGGACAGTTCCCTGAACACTTGGTAGGTCTTATAGACAACGCTAGTCAAGTCCAGCTTCCTGTGAAAGGGAACATCACACACACTGACAGTGTTTTTGCTAAGATTTCATTTACGACATGTAAATAAATTGGCATGAGAGGAGACTAACTTTAAACACGCATACAAGGCAGCACAATATCTATCCCAATCTCATATCCCCCAAACCATTAGCCATATGCCCTAGAGTTCATGGGAGATGTAGTCCAGAACTTTTTTTAGTCCACAGCATGGCATCTTTGCGCTCTTCCTTCCATTTTCTTTCTGCCCAGCATCTAGGACAGAAAAACAATGGCCCATAGATAACATTGCCTTCTTTTTGATGTTCGTAAAAGCCTTCCATCAAAAAATACGGCCATTTCTGCTCTACACTGTTATAGTGCTATTATTCCACTTTCAACATCCTATGGAATCCTGAGGTTTGTAGGTTTTTTTGGGAGGGGGCATTTAGAATTCACAGCCAGAGAACTCTTTGGCCTCAGTAAACTACAAACCCCAGAATTCCATAGGATGTTGAAAGGAGAATAATGGCACTATAACAGTGTACTGTGGAAATGGCCTATGTTTTAAACAAAAGTCTCTGGTGATAACTGAGTAGTCTTTTCTTTCTTGTACCCTTCACCTCTATTTAGTAACTGTTTTTCAAGGGGTCTGGGAGAAACTGCAATTTTCCAGTGCCTCTCATAGTTTATATCCAGACAATTTTAGGCCATATCTCAGTCATGATACCCTTTTCCCCCCAGATGTCAGTAGAATATTCCAGATGGTCATAACAGATTCAGTATTAGAAACTGATAGTCAGACATCATGCTAATTTGTCCAACTCTAATGCAGACCATCAAGGAATTATCAGCATTACTTGCACAGTCCCATGGAAGAAACAGCATCTTCACCCAGAAGAAACATTTGGGATGAAATCTATCTGTTGGAAGAACTGATATTGGTGATCTTGCCCTAGGTCCTTCCTTAACTACTTTCTTTTCACGAATTTCCAAGAATTTCCCCACCGGTCCTCAAGCTAATGTAAGTTTACAAGTTGTCTCCATTTTGAACCCTTTCTCCATCTGACTGAGCTTCTCTCTTGTCCACCTCACCTCATTCTTCCTCATTTCTTACTTCTCCATAGTGGTAGCTCATTATCGTATCTTATGGCAGAAAATTCCATAGTTTAACTACCTGCTGTCTACAGAAGTAATTTATCCCTAATATCTTTGTGAAGGATTCTCCTCTTCCGTATCAAAGATGGGAGTTTTGTGGTAACAATTCATGCTCATCTAAATTCTTGTCATGGTGTTCTGGACTTGTTGACCTCAGAGGTCCCTTCACCTTCCAATTCATTGACCTTTCTTTTTAAAACTCTGCATTTAAGAAAAAGGCAATCACTCCTACTGAGCACAGCTGGAATTTTTAAAAAATCCTAAAATTGAGAATTAAGTCACAAGGCTCCAAAAGTCTCCAAAAGAGCATTATCATAGGATCAAAAGAGGGAATTACTTTCCTCTTCATACCTTAACAGGGTGCCAATGAAGTACAGTTCTCCCTCCTTCAGATCAGAACTGAAATTATAGGAAAATGTGGGTATATACAAAAGGTGCCAAACAGCAGATCACAAAGAGAATGCTGTACCTCTATCCAAAAAAGGTACTTTTCCTAAATTCAGGTCAACTCTGGGATTATCACAATAATCCACAAAAGAGCAAAGAACACAGCAAATAATTTGTTCCCACAGAGCCATTTTCATCTTCAAAACTACATTGCAAGCTAGATTCATATAAGAGTGCTTCAACGGAGCAGGGTTGCGGTTGCCCCATCCTTCTTCGTTCCTTAAGCCAGTCAGGTCATTCAGACGCTGTTCTTTTTGCACCATGACCTCCCAACTCCATCAGAACAACCACACCGAGAGTGAAGCTGGTGTTAACTGCACAGTCAACTAGTTGTTGGACTCCAACTGCCTTCAGTCCCAGACAGCAGTTTTGAAGATGAAAATGACTCTGTGGGACCGAACCATTTGAACTGTTGCTTGCTCTTTTGTGGATTACGATTAGGATGATAACAGTTTTAATCCCAGAGTTGATCTGAATTTAGGGAAAAAGTCCAGCAACTCCTAGAGGGCTACCACAGATGTCACGTCTTGGCAACTTTTCCTGTGCCTGCCAATTTCTTCCCCTGAAAACTCAGGCTGGCCTGCTTTTCTGCCCTTAATAGAAATCTGAGGCCATTTCCACCCTACACTCTTCTAGTGCTATTATTCCACCTTTAACATCCTGTGGAGTTCTGGGGTTTGTAGTTTGCTGAGGCCAAAGAGCTCTCTGGCTGAGAATTCTGACGGCCCCTCCTTAAACTGCAAACCCAGGACTCCATAGGATGTTGAAAGTGAAATAACAGCACTGTAACAATGCAGTGTAGAAATGGCCTTAGTATTCCCAAATTTTCCTGCCACAGCAATGCTATTAGAGGCACGCCTAGATGCAGTAAGGGCTTGGGGGCTCCCATATCAGTGGGCTTGAGACTATTTAAAGGATCTGTCTAGAGTCCAGAACTCTTTCCTTTAACTAGTTTCTGCACCTTTCCTTCAAAGTTCTGACCACAGTCCAGAGCAGACTCACTGCACCACTGATATCAAAACCACCAGACACCACTTGGCCACAATGACTAGTCCAAAAGCTGGCAACCCTATGAGGGAATTATGAGTCCTGTAGCAGAAAGAGGGAGGAGGTGGGTCATGGGAGAGAAGTGCTTTCCTGCTCATCCCTGCCTTACTGAATGTCTTGTTGGCGTTTAAGCAGCTCCTGGCTGGCTCCCGGTTGTCTGAGAGTCCACTCTGTGTCTTGACTGCACAAATAAATCTCCCCAAAATTGAGTTCCACAGGGAAATTGTCAGCTACCACAGGAGGTTAATAACAAAGGGGGAAATAACACCTCACCTGATATTGTTCCACCGTGTTCAATGGTCTGTGTTGTTCAAAGACGTGCCTGCTGGCACAATGCAGTCGCAAAGAAGCTGTTTTCCTTTTTGAAATGCTGCTTGCGGAAGCTGCGGTGTGTGTGTCTGTTTGCCCAGTCAGAGAACCTGGACCGTTGCTTCATTCACATAGAGCTAGATAACACCTCAGCTTTTGGACCCACGAACTGAGATAACCATGATAATATCTTAAAGGGCTTAAGGCAAAATGGGGAAGGTTGGTATCATCTCCCCATGCAACTAATTAAAATAAAAGAGAGATTTAATTAAGCCAGGTCCGAAACCATCTTCATTTGCATTTAGGGAAAGCATTAGTCTTTGTAATGGGATGTGCTGGCAGGAATCCTTTGGAATGATATAAGGAGAGAACATAAATACACCTTGCAAACACTTGTTCTATTGAGACAAGCTGAAGGCACGCAGGCTTTAAAGAAAGGAGGAGTCTTTTGACTCCTCTGCCAAAGAGAGAGAGAACCATTAATTCTCTTGTCACCAGAGCCTTTGCTTAAAAAAATGCTGACCTCTCCTGGGAAAACTAAAAGAGCCAACAACAACAGCAACCTTGTTTCAAAGGGTTTCTGGAATATACTACTGTCTACTACAAATTTGGCAAAGGTGGACGAGGAACAATAATTAACACAGAAGCACTTCTTTGTGTTCATATTGTATCCCCCCCACACTTTTGTTTCAGAAGTAGTCACTGGGGCCATTTCTGCACTACACTGTTATAGTGCTTTTATTCCACCTTCAACGTCCTATGGAATATTGGGGTTTGCAGTTTAGGGAGGAATTCTCAGCCAGGGAGCTCTTGGGCCTCAATAAACTACAAACCCCAGAATTCCACAGGATGTTGAAAGTGGAATAAAAGCACTATAAGAGTGTAGTGTGGAAATGGCCTGGGGCAGCTGATCAGGATCTGAACTCCATGCCTGAAAGAAAACATTGAAGACAATATGTTTTTCAAAAACCATATGAAGATTGACACAGTTGAAGTATCTTTTCTGGCCTAGTTCAGATGATGGATAGTTAAAACGAAAATTCCAAGATGGAACCATGATCTGAGATCCAATCTTGTTAGTTAGATTGGTTATGATAAACCATGGTTTCCTGAGTTTAGGACTAGTAGGATACAGAAAATTAAGAAACACTGAAATCAGGAGTTTTCAGCACCAGCAAGTGGTATAATGGACCCAACGCAGAAACCTATCACTGCTCAAACCATGAAAAATAGTCAAACAAAACAGAAAAACAGTATTATAGATTCCAGAATTCCCCATCCCTTGCTGGGGGGCCTGTAGTCTTCAAAGTAAATTTTGGAAGCTTAGGATATACCAAATGGATACTCATATCTACTCAGTGCAGGTGTAGTGATCAGTTATGTACAAACTGTCCCTCATACACACACATCAGGATGTAGCTGGTATCTCAGGTTGCTAGATTGAAAATTGAAGATGGCTCCTGTACCTTTAATAGTTGTACAGAAGAGGGAATTTCAGCAGTTATTGCTTGGCATGCAACCACTCAACAAGCCACACCTGCCCACCTTCCACCTTCCAGACTACCATTAAAGGTATGGAGACCATCTTGAGTTTTCACTCTGACAGTCCTAGAGGCATCATTAACACGGCAACACCAGCCAGTATATGTGAGCTGAGCAGAGGCCCTTTCCTATTACATAGTTATAGCACTATGATTCCACTTTAAGTGCCATAGCTGCATCTTGTGGAATCCTGAGATTTGGGGAAGGCACCAGCTTTCTGGCTGAGAATTCTATATAGCCCTTCCCAATCTCAAATCACAGGATTCTGTAGCTGTTAAAGTGGGATCACAGAGGTATAATCATGTAGTGTGAATGGGCTGCATACCTGGAATTCAGCTCAGCCTAGCAACAGACCAGGTGCCTATCCTCATTAAAACTCCTCCTTTGTCAGGCAGCAGAAACTAAGGTTTGCCCTAGTTATTTGAATATTTCTGCATATTCTTTCCATCCTTAGATGACAGAGGACGTTATGCCACCAAAGGGGGATAACATGTCCAGACACACTGAGGCAAGCCTGGGTGGGGTGAGATCTATACTTACCACACAGCTAGATCTGAAACTAAGAGCTTGGGGGGAATCTTCTTTTACATTACAGCTCCCAGTATCCCCCAGCCATGACTAATGGTCATGCAGGCTGGTGTATTCTGGGAGCTGTCATCCAAAAAGGATCCTTTGCCAAATTCTGTCCCAAATAATATTTCTCTCGACTAGTATGCAAACAAACAAAGAAACCAAAATAATAATATAGGGCGTAAGTATGTTGACAGCATTTCTTGCGTCTTATCTCCTTTATTCTTGCAACAATCCTGTAAGATATTACGGTAGTACTGGTAACAGCAGGAACATCTTTCTCACATTCAGGATGTGAATAGAGTTTCAGCCCACCTCATGAGTTCATAGTAGAGGCAACATCGGGACGTTGGTATGCGTGTGTTCAGTGGCAATAGCAAGAAGCACATCCAGCCCATCATCCTCAGTGACAACTCACATGCACACTCATGCTGCACTGGAGATCTTATTAAAAGCAATACTACCCAACTCGTGATAAGTGTTGGAGGATCCAGAGCTATAAGGATAGTAAGTCTTGACAGGATCAAGACTTGGCAGGATCAAGACCAGCAGATCTTGACAGGGTCAGGTTCCAGCTAGTAGTGAGTGTCAGCAGGACTGGATCTCCAGGGACGATAATCTTAACAGGGTGTATCCTCCACCTGTGGGATTATCATGGCTGAAGTTCTTCAGATGGCAAGCCTTAACAGGAACACACTTCTTTCCCTCCTTTTCTCTTTAGAGCAGATTGTTCCTGCCTGGGATTACCAGGGTGTTAAGACCAGAAAAACTGAAGGTTGGAACTCCTGCAGTTGCAGAGTGTCATGAAAGCTCACTTTCATGATAGTGGACTCATAACCTGGTGAGGATCATAAACTCTTAGAATTGTAAAGCTGGAATGATCCCACAAAGGCCACTAGTCTGACAGCCTACTAGTAAAGGAATCTACAGCTAAAACATCCTTGGTATGTGGTCATCTACTGAAAGATCCAGTGGCTGCTTTGTGTAGACTTGATCTTCAGGGAAAGTTTCTCCTCCATGTTCAGGAGTTTTCCTTGTTCTCCACTTTGATGTCTTTGCCACAGAGTACGAAGGATACGGTCTCCTTCCTTCCCTTTCTAACTGGATCCTCTACTCTTATTCAGAGACAGGGGTGTGTCTACCTGTGTTCTCCCCTATCCCTGGCTTTTTCTGAGCTGATGACATGATTGATGTGGCAATGTCTCTGAATGTTTCTTGCAGCCAGTAGAGGCATGACTGGCAAGCCAGATAGCTGCCGCACATAAAAAAAATCAGTAGTGGAAGCTAAGGATGTTGGGGGAGTCTCATCTGTGAATACAGCCCCATTTCATTGGAACAACATCTGAATTCATGCTAACATTTGAACTCAGACCAATGCAACCATTTCAGCACAACACTTTAGCAAGCAGCAAATTTGCCCAAGAAATTTCCACTGCTCATTCAGACTCAGGGTGTGTCTGCAGAGATGTATCAGAAGCTGACAGCAGCCCAAGACAGCACAATAGACTCACATTGAAGGAGCTGAAAGAACAGTTGCCAGACACAAAGGGGGATAATCCTTTAGTCATTGTAGAAGACAGATAACTTCAATAGATGCAGCTTGCCTCCCCCAATATTTTGCCATCCCAAGTTCCCTGTTCTATATAACAGTTGAGGAGCCAGAAGACTTTGTTCTTCCTTGATCCCACATAATAATCCATTCAAATGTTATATGAAGGCTTACAGTGAGTCAGTGCTATTCTATGGTTTGGCATTCAGCAGTTACCCCTGCATGTTGATGGATATGACTACAGCCTAAAACACAAGTGGAGAACCTATGGTCTTCCAGATGTTATTGGACTGTATGTTACATCATCCCTGACAATGGGCCATACCTGCAGGGGAGTTGTAGACTCTTACAACTGTAGAAAGGCTCCAAGTCAAGAGTTCAGCCCACCACCACAGCAGAAACTCACAGTTAAAGTATCCCTAGCAGGTAGATATCTAACCTTTGTCAGAAGACCTCCAAGAAAGAAGAGCCCTTTATCATCTAAGGAAGTCCTATTCCACCATTAAACAACTCTTATCATCAGAAGATTCTTCTTAACGTTTAGTCAGTCTCCTTTCCCATAGATTGAATCCACTGCTTGGGGCCTCATTCTCTGGAACAGCCAGAGATGACAGGAGCTGGAATCCAAAAACATCTGGAGAACAGGAGGATCTGTTCTAAAATGATGAAGTATGGAAAACAGTTTGAATCTTAAAAAGCGTAGAGGTTTCTAACTCTGACTTCTGTGTTCCTGAAGAGTGTATTGTTCTCTTTGGTTTCTCTTCAGATCATGTGTAGCATTGTTCTCCAGCCAATGATCTCATAGGCTGGAGGTAGGTCATCATGCCTAATCTATTCCCTTCTTTGTTGGCACTGATCTATAAGCAGTAAAGAGTATTTGTGGTTCCGGGACATGTGCTCTCAAGCATGCCTGAAGCATCACCTTTGAAATCAAGAGAGAAAGGTATCATTACAGTGTGCTGTTGGTCTCTTATGACATCTAAAATACTTTTTTCTTCCTTTTTGGCCTGACTTGTGAAGCTCTTGGCAAACTTTCAAAACTACACCATGATTGGGAGAGCTGCCAAGGACCAGATAAGATTGCTTTCAAGGGCAAGATCCCACCCCTGGGCTCCCTTTTGGCTGTCCTTGATTTTTTTTTATCCATGTCAAAACAAAGAAACTGTGATGATTCGAAAGCAGGAGTGGGGGGAGCTAAAATCTGGAGCCACAGAAGTTTGATTTAAAAAAATAAAATAAAACAGGATAAGGAATAAAACAAAGGCTCTTTAGGGGAGAGATCAGGGACTGGATTAGCAAAGGTGGTTAGCCTAGCAGAGAAAAAATGTTTCCATATTTGGAGGGCATGTCTTGTGCCTCACCGTCACGTCTTGATGCATAAAATGTGCAGAGAAGCTGCTGGGGTTTGGTGCCTGTGGCCCTCTAGATGTTTTTAGATGAACTCCCATACTCCTTCACTATTGGTTATGCTGGCTAGGGTTGATGGGAGCTCCAGACCAAAAAAAACATCTGGAGGTCTCCATGTTTCTTACCCCAATTTTAAGTCAATAGGACTTAATAAGAATATGGGAATATACCCAGTGCATCTCCTACCACTTCAGATGGCCCCCAGGTCAAAGAGATTTTCTATCCCTGGCATATTGAGTCCAGCCTCCTGTTTCTCACAGTGGAAAACTAGGCAGGTGTGGGAGGTCTAGAAATAAGTCATAATGGCAATAGCTCTCTCCTGTTCCCCACCCCTGGTACTTCAAAGCGTGCTGCCTCCAATCCTAAGGTTACCAGGAAGCCATTATGACTGCTAGTCTTTGATAGCATTCTCCAAGAATTTGTCTAACTCCCCTTTGAAAGCTGTCCAAGTTAGAGACCATCACTATATCTTATGGTAGCAAATTTCACAGTTTACTATGTACTTTGCAAAGAAACACTTGTTATCTACAGGAAGCCCCCATCTTTTGATGCCTCTTTATCTGCAGACTTGCTCTTTTGAGGCTTCCTAATTAAGGACAAGTTCCATTAACTCAATGGGGGTTCTGATCTTTCGCCAGTTCTACTTGTCTACAGAGGTTCACTTGGAGCCATTCACATGCATGTGCTGCTGGCAAAGTTTGCTAAGAAGAAAAATGGTGCTAAGCTGGCTGAAATATTGTGCAAGTAGCATGAGTACAGTCAGTCCCAAGTGAGCTTCTGTAAGTCCTTCATGACCCCTACAGTACAGTGCGTGGATTCTGCTTTTCAACCAATTCCATTTTCTACCAGTGCTCTTGTTCCTGTCTGAGAAGTACGGGAAGCCTGTATCTCTAACCATTCAGCTTCAACAAATGAGTCCAAGCTCTTGTAATATAAGAGAAGGAGAAAGTGTCTATATCTGCTCTCCCTACCTGCTTTCTCCATATCTTTCATTATTTCACATAGCTCTTACATCTGCTCACTCTTTGCTCACCATTTTCCCCCTAAATTAGAAAGCCCCAAATACGGCAACCCCGTAAGGAAGTTGCTACGGATTCTTGGTCATTTTCATCACCCTTTGCTATCCCTTTAACAGTACACTCCCTGAGAACCAGTGAGCCTCACTGTATGCAGTATTCCACCATGAAATACAACTGCAGTCAACACAGCTATTTATCTTTGATTTGTATACCTGGGAAGTGGGTGAAGATTTAAATCAGTGTTTCCCAAAGGTCTTCCAAGTGTTTTGGATTTGAGCTCCTAGAATCACTGATCATTGGCCAAGGCAGCTAGAACTTCTGGGAGTTGAATTCCAAACACCTGTGGGACTAAAGTTTGGGAATCACTGATTTAAATTGTAGTGCAGAACCTTTGGCCCTCCAGATATTTACAAACTATGATTCCTATTATGAGACCCAGCATGGTGCAGTTGTTTGAGTATTGGACAACAACTCTGAGAGGTCACAGTTCAAATCCCTGCTCATCCATGAAAACCCACTGGGTGACCTTGCAAAGTCTCACTCTCTCAGGCTCAGAAGAATGCAATGGCAAACCTCTGCTGACTACATCTTGCCAAGAAAGCCCTATGATAAGGCTGCATTATATCAGACTTGACTTGAAGACACAAAACAGCAAGAACTCTCTTCATACTTCAGCATTGGCCTAGTAACTTTATGGCTGGTGAGATCTGGACTTGAAGGGCATGTGTAAGGCCACAGATTCCTTATGTTGTTGTAGTTGTTGTTTCCCCTTCAGGTACTTATACACTACACAGTTATACCAGTCTCATTCTACCTTAATTATTATGGTTATATCCTATAGTATGGGATTTGTTTTTTGTTGTTGTGTGCTTTCAAGTCATTTCTGACTTATGGTGGCCCAAAGGCAAATCTATCATAGGGTTCTCTGGAATGTGTGATTTGCCCAAGCTCATCCACTGGGTCTCCATGGCCAGGTGGGGAATTAGGCCTGGTTTCCATGGTCGTAGACCAATGTTCAAAGCACTATACCATATCGGTTCTTGCTGCGATTTGTAGGTGCTTAAAGTTCACTGCCAGAGTGTGTTAGGCTCTGTCTACGGAGTAATCTAAGTATCTTACCAAGCTGCAAATCCCAGGATTCTATAAGATGATGCCAGGACAGTTAAAGTGGTATGAAACTAATATAACTATGTGCATCAGATGCATTGTTAGATACATTGATAGGCTTGTAGTATTGCTGCTTTGTTTTGCTTGGACTGCAGGTACAAGACCCTTTGATTTAGCCAGTCATTCAGAGACCATTGTGCTGCATTTCCCAATTAGAACATTGCTGGAGGATAAGGAAGTATGAATAGACGTATTATTTGGGCTTGGGTGGCAGAGCTGTGCAAATTGCATTTTGCTGTTTGTAGTATGGATTTTCATTCAGTGGGTTTAGCTGCTGGTCCACATTACAAACAGAAGGTATATAACTGCTTTGGCATAGATTCAAACAAGGAGATGGAGCCAAGAACTTTCAAAAAGGAAAAAGGATTGAGAAGGAGAGAGAAATTTTGCTCCGTTTATTTTTATTTGACATGTGGTGGTTGCTTCCCCATGAAAAGACCCAGCCACATGTGTGAACACTTCCTGTCTGCCTCACATGCTTTATTCATCAGCAGGGTGCCCCTTAGTGTCCTCGCATCCCCTCCCAAATGCTGACTAAGCTGTATTATTACACTTTGACCATCCACAAGTTTCCTCTCAAGTGGCAAGGATATTTGTTAAAAAGGGAAATGGAGTTGGCAAGATCAGTGGATAGTGTGAAGGGTTCCATAACAAAACACAGAGCACAATTTCTCAGGGGGGAAAAAAGCCACAACTTTATTGATTACAGCTGCAGAGGGTAGGCCCCAGTATGAGTCCAGATCAGGCATCTATTGACTTCACTGCAAATTGATTAAACCACCCAAACTGCCTCCTGGGCATGCCTGGGGTGACAGACCAGGGATGCTACATTGGGGAAAGCCCTCATGTGGTTCCCATCATCTAGGAATGGGGCAAGGCCACCTGCTCCTGAGTTGGGCATAGCACTATCTGCTCTTACCCCTATTCCCTTCAGGAGATGACCCCCCCCAAACACTTAAGACAAGTTCGCCCTGTTTCTCTTCCCACAAACTGAATTGGGGCACCACGCTAAACCTGCCTAAAGTTGTGGCAAAACTGTGTTTTAGCTTTACCTAACAGCTTTAACAGAACAAGCTGAGGGTGCCCAGGGATGAAGTCTGAAGATGAACTGATACTAGAAGTGCCAGGTGGCTCAATTTATACGCCCCTTCCCAATGGAAGAGAGTGAAACCTTCATCTGGGCTACCTCCAGTCTCTCCTTCCCTCAACCAGGCACCTTGGGGTTGGTTGCTCTTCCAGGCCTTTCTCCAAAGTGTGCAAAGCCCACCAAGTCTCCTAGGAAGGAGACACCAACCTAGGAAGCTCTCCTATTAAAACTTGTGAGGCTTTATCCCAGCTGAGTTGGAGAAACACTGTTCTTGCTATTGGTTCTGGCTCCATCTTAAATGTCCTCAGTGTGGAAATGCCAGTGTCCCTTAGAGGCAAGGGGCCAGGGGATCCTGTCAACTTACCCCTCTGTGGGTTCAAGGGGAAGAGTTCTCGATGACAAGGAGGTCTGCTGCAGAGGTCCTGCCTTGATTGGCAGTATAAAGCTCCACTACCATGGGTGCCCTGCCGTTGTTGCTCCATCAGTGTTAAGAACTAATTGAATACGTAAGGAATACATGAAAGGAGGTGCAGAAGCTTCCAAACTCTAAGGCCCCTCATTTCTCAATGATTTGGGTCCATCAATCAAAAGGACCAATTTCTCCTATAGAAGCCTGTCTGGGCTCGGAGTGTTGGGAATTGTAACCTCTGCATGCTCTGACTTCACTGCTAGCTGGGTTGTATGATCACGGTAAGTTTAGGGACAAATCCCAAGTTAAGTTCCTGTTTGTTTGTTCACACCCACTCTCTTCCTGTTGCACATAAGCATCATTTTGTTCTTGGGGTCTGTATCTCTCTTTTCTCTCTCTCTTCACTTTTTGCCTACCTTCCTGGGAGCATCTGGCCAGAAGTGCCCCAGTTGAGATCCTACAATGAAAGCATGTAATTGCTTATTTTTCTTTCTTTTCTTCAAGAACATGAACCTGTGTAGACTACACACAAGTGTCTGTAAGTAAACTTTTATATACTTTTTAAACAAACTGATTTTGTGCTTACCTCTCAGCTAGAGTTAAGTGTATGGAGGACTATAAAGGTGGGCTGGTTAGCTGTTCGAACTTCTGTTTGCATATTAATTGCTTTGCTAATGTAGAGAGATCTAACAAAGGTCTCTCATTTTCCAATACTGAGATCTTCAGAAGATGTCCTTCTCTCAGACTCACCACCCTCAGGCATCTGTGGTGGGAATGTAAGACAAGCCTTCCCCTGTGACTGCTTCAAGGCTATGGAAGTCCCCCTAAGGGGGCTACATTGCTCCCATCCTTACTGTCCTTCTACCTGCAGGCAATGGAAAATGACTGGATTCAGAAAAAGAGGCTTCCAAAGATTGATCCCATACTTCTTAGGTGTTTTTTTTAAGCTGTTTTTCCATGTTATTTACTTTTTGTATATCCCACATTTTTCCTAATATCGGACCCTAGGTATTACCAAATACAATTTGTTTAATCATAGTTTAACATTATAACTTCTGTCTGTTTTTATATGTAAGTGCGTGTGTGTTTTGTCTGCACCCTTTCTAATTTTGTTGAGAGTCCCCTTACATCCCCATTCTGGAAAAAAGCCAGCATTTAAATAAACTAAATCAATAAATTCTTATACTGTACCCCAGTGTTAGCCCCAACCAAAAGAGGCCGATTAAATCAATGGGAACTTGGTAAGTAAAAAATATATGGACGTTCAATTGAGTCAGTCAGTCTACTCTGTTTAGGACTCACAGCTGGATTTATGCCTGGAATTGGTTGAGGAAGTGATCGCGCTTGCCTTGGAACTGACCTAATTGTTTCCCATTGGAAATCATTGTGGAGTGTACAGCATACAAACTGCAGGAAAGCAAGGCAAATAAACTTGGTCTTCTCTGTAAGGTCTACCAGTGCAGAATCAACTTAGATCCATCTTCATGAGGAAAATAGACAGAAGAAAAGTTATTATTACATGGCATCAGGAAAGTTTGGAGCATCTCTTGGAGACAGGCTCTTCTCACACACCTGTGTTATGAGGATGAGAGAAGAAGAAGGTGAAAGGACAGATGAGGCCCAGCGAACAAACAAAGGAAGCCTACATAATGCAGAAACACAATGGGTGCGTAAAAACTAGGGATGGGACAAATCCAGAATTTTCCAAATCTGAATCCCTGGAAGGTTCTGGGAATCCACGAACCTTGAATCTTTCGAATCTTTTTTTAAAAAAGAGTTTAAAAAGCAAGGGACAGATGGATAATCTTGGGCAAGACACACTCTCTCAGCCTTAGCAAAAACCTGGGCAAAGGCAAACCTCCCTCTGAAGAAATCTGGCCAAGACAACTGTCCTAGTTTTGCCTCAGGATCTCCCCAGATTGAAAATGACATGAAGGTCCTTTCTACACAGGCAGGAAAATGTGGCTTAATCCCACATTTACCTGCCTGTGTAAACAGGGCCACATACTAAAGTAGAGAGATAACCCACGTCAAAATTGGCTTTTCTTTGCATAGCTCCTTCTGGCATCCTGGGGTTTGTAGTTTGATGATGCACCAGCACACTTTGTCAGAGAAAGCTGTGACGCCTTGTAAAACTCCAAACCCCAGAATTGTGTCTGAAACAGGTTTGCAAGGGAGCTATGCAAAGGAAAGTTTCAGCTGCCCTTGAAATCTCAAGCCTGTAGCTTCCAGTCAAGTACTGAACTTAAATATGAAATGTTCAATTTAAATATCTTAGAATACCAGCCCAGATGTAATTTGTGAAATTGTTAGCAAAGGCCATTAGTACTCCAAGGTCAAAACTCACCTACTTACTATCTTCCCTTGTATGTATGGTCTCCCTGGTTTTCAGGCTTCCCGGTCTCCAACAATCTATTTAGTTGGCAGATTCGAAAGATTCGGTTTGCCTATTGTGGCACAGGGATTTGGATTTGGAAATCTCGAATTGTTACCCAGGATTTGAGGATTTGGTTGGCTCATCCCTAGGAAAAACAAAGAGGCAGGAAGTTATGATAGATATCTGTTGTGCCTAACTTCCAATGGGTTAATGCATAGTATTTAATACAAAGGTTCTCAGATCCCAAGTCTTATTCACATGAAAAGCCTCCATATGAATAGGATACTTTCCTCTTCAGACACCTTGCTTTCCATGTTTTCCTTCTGTCTCTATTATTGTTCCCCTCTACATACAATGGCTGGAATTCTAGTGGGAACTTATGGCCATTTCCACACTTTCAACATCCTGTGGAATTCTGGGGTTTGTAGTTTCCTGAGGCCAAAGAGCTCTCTGGCTGAGAATTCTAAATGCTGCTTCCTAAACTGCAAACCCCAGGATTCCATAGGATGTTGAAAATGGAAGAATAGCTCTATAACAGTGTAGTGTGGAAATGGCCTATGTCTTCATAAGTGGACTTGAGCAGAATTGAGAGACTGAGTAAAACTGAGCAGTCTTGCAACATCTGTATTCGGCAAGTGGCTGCTGTTATATTACTATGTAGGGGAGCTAGCAAAGTTAACATTGTGCATCAGGACTGTTGAGCGTGGGGAGTGATTTGCATTGCGACTCCAGATAGAGAGTGTCAACGTATGTTGATAGAGTCTGATGGGCACTGGGACACTCTTGCCAGTATCCTATTATGCATCTTTGCAGCCCGCTAACAGGGTTCCTTAGCACTTCTGGTACGTAGCCAAGTATCCATAAAGTTATGCAATGTAGACTGTGATAGAGAATTCAAGCCAATGTTCTTAGTGCAACCAATTGTTGTATTCCTCTTCCAGGACTTTTCCGATTTCGGAAGAATACCTCAGTGTAAGGCTGCTTCTACGATGACACAGAGTGATCCAATTTAAAGATCCTCCCCATTTTTATAAATTGAAAGCATCAATATCCCCATCCAAAAGAATTCAAAAAAGGATTTTACTGAGGCAATTCAATATTTGAAGAGAGATGAAAAGCATTTGATAATCATGTCTGTTGTTATTGTTGTTGTAGATAATCATATCTACCAGTCAGATATGTGAACGTTTACCTTTGTTTTGTGGGGAAAAAAGTACAATCTATGAATATTTTAAACACTGTTTCGGAAAGTAAAACTTATTTTGTTTAGCTTCACTCCATCTGGCAAAGTGATAGAACATAAACTCCCCCCTTCAAAACTGTCTTCATATTTCTGCTTGGTAGAATTTAATGATTTTAAAGGATGCAAAATGCGGTCACATTTCAGCAAAATTTGAAAAACACGTCAGTTCTCTCTCTCTCTCTTTTTTTGAAAACTGATTCATGCAGTAATTTTTACTTGTAAAACCATGGCTCATGGACTCAGCATAGAAGTAACTACTTAAAGTAACTACTTGTAATTAATCCATTTTTCTTCATAACAAATATTTAACACTCTATAATTCTAACTTAACAATCGATATTGTTAAGAGGATGAATTTGTTACCATGCCCTACCATCCCTCCTACGAGATATGTGATTTTCATAAACTGAATTTATTAATGACCAGAGAACATGGTTGGCATCATGCTGGCTGGAGATGTGTTCAGGGTCAAGATGGTGGGAAAGTCCAGACAGGATAATGCAGAAAACCTCAGTGCTGATGGGTTTGTGCTGATCCCTTCACCACTTCAGGCTCTTTGCATTTTTGAACACAACAGAAGTCAAACTGCCCAGAAAAAGCAATCAGAGACCATCCCTCAATTTTACTCTATCTTCCCTATATACCCTACCTGACTGAATATTAAGAGATTGGCATGAATCCCATCAGTGTTTTGTCCTTCGCTCTATAATTTCCCCAAATTCTAAGAAGATGCTGGCATTGCTGGTGGGCCCAACATCCCTAACCTCTTAGGGTAACAACTTCACCTATTTGTGGTATAACTGTGACTGTTCAATTGTTTTATAGGGATATATCTTCTTTAAATAATGAAGAAATTTTTTTTACAAAGTTTCAGTGCTGACTACAGCTATGCCTTGTGCTCTGTTGTATGTGTTATGATGATGACAAGGTGGCTAGGATAAGATTAGGTTTTGTAATGGGAAAAAACAGCTTATAGCATTCAGATGGTTTATAAAAGATAACTAGCGGAATTTAGCACAAAAAGAAAAAGTCTCAGAACCCTCCCATCTGTTCACAGCCAGTGCCCATTCTGGCTGGGGGATTCTGGAAAATGTAGTTTCCCAAAGCAACTTTGCCAAGCTAAGTACTTTGGGGGTTGAGAACTATATCTGGAACTATTTTTCTTTAAGCTGATTTTTCAAGATCTGCTTACATTGAGCAGAGCACAGGAATCCATATAGAGAATGCAAAGTGTAATTGGCAGAGCATGTAGCTGATAAGCAACTAATTTAAGTGGGATGAAATTTCCTCCAGAGAGGAGGAAATGTGGACATTTTCTTTTCAGGCAAAAGCATTCCTGAATTATTTTGGTCCTGTAGGGAGTTAATTAAACATCGTTGGTTTCTTTGGCCATCCCTAGCCTTGCTTGGAACATGGGTCTCCAACCTGGGAACGGTCAAGAAGTGAACGGTGGGGGGCATTTGTTGAGAATAGAAATGCGGATATTGTTTCACAAAGATTAAAGGGGAAATCGGACAATCAGATAAAAGCAGAATGGCAAATTGTAATGGGTAATTGCTGGGAACTGCCAAGTGAAAATGTTTGATTTATGGTAAATTAAAGAGGAATAACTGTAACATAACAGGAGTTGATGAGAGAAATGCAAGATCTAACACGTAAGATGAACATGGAATTGTGAGGCATAATTTTTTATATGTGAGTAGATATCTAGAAAATGAAAACTAGATCAGAGTGGAAGAACAAAAACATTACATGTAAAAGTACAATTTGAGATGACTTTTTTTATTTGTGAAACTTAATAAAATTATTTTTAAAAAAAGCGCAATCCCACTTGTTTTCAGAGCCTCTGATGGACATTTGGCCTATATAACAGTGACCAAGTAGGTCATCGAGCACATGCTGGACCATGACAAATTGATTTTGAACTATCACTTATCTGCCTCTGTTGCTGTCAGGGAGGATACATCAATGCGTTCCATAAATTATTTACCAAACAGATAAAAGCATCTCCCTTCAGCCCACCCTGCCTTCTCCGACTAGTAGTGATTCTGGAGAGCACTTTGATTGTCTTAAGCGACAGCACTAATTAGCTTGGTGTTCATTTAGAATTCAACGTGAGATTAATGTTTAAGAGGATAATACTTCTCATTTTATTCCAGGTTGGGACATGAGTGGATGTTAGCATCCAGTGTGGGCAAAACACCAAATGATACTCAGAATATATCTGCTGCACTTCAGTTAATGCCAACCCATTTGTCAACTGAGATTTTGGTACATGGCCAGGTCAGTAGTGTACAGTGGATACCGGGATAGTTCTTCGTACATGGACATAGTGGACTGCTTGATCGGTTGAGCTCCATTCAGAGCTGGAGTTAAAAAATGGTGGAGGAACTCAGGTTGCCCCAGGGACATAGACTCGAGTCGATAGGCTCGGACTCAAATCAGACTTAAGTCACTTCAGTGACTCGACTCGGACTTGACTCGGCAAAAATTACACACTAACTCGACTTGAGATTTGCATATTTTTAGTGACTGACTTGCTGCCCTTGGTTCAGCAACATAACGCATTCATCCAGAAACCTTACAACTTACCGATTACCCGACAATCAGTCTCAAGCCCAAAGTGTGGACATATTTCTCAGAGGGAACAGCAAATGGGTTAGGCAATGGGGTTGAGATGGGGTTGAGGTCTGCTCAGCAGCCTGTCTCTGCTACATATAGGAGGAGCTTTCTCAAACTTTTCCTAAGAACAGAAGGCAAGACTCATGCCCAGAGTGCAGAGTGCGTAAGAGGGGAACAGAAAATGTGTTAGGCAATGGGCTTGAGGAGGAAGAATCCCTCTTTCTAAAGCTTTTGGAGTTTCAGTAATGGGGAGGAAGAAGGATCCTGTTCCCCACTTCTGAAAAAACCTCCAGCTTTGCAAATGAGAAATAAGAAGGATCTGTGCCGCACTTCCAAAGCTGCAGATGGCAAAATCACAACAGTAGAGGTCTGACTCTACTTAAATTGTTAAAACTGACTTTATTTGACTCTGTCTAGAAATTCTGGAATACAGGTTGGGGTGTAAAGTTGGCTCTCAGACTTGAGACGTGACTTGAGACTTGACTTGA
This sequence comes from Cyclura pinguis, assembly GCA_030412105.1. NCBI lineage: Eukaryota > Metazoa > Chordata > Lepidosauria > Squamata > Iguanidae > Cyclura > Cyclura pinguis. Next base: position 122,712,377 of record CM059604.1, on the reverse strand, counting down.
GACCTGAAGGTAGAGACTTGAGACTTGGAGTAAAAGACTTAAATACATCACTGGGTTGCCCTATAGGTGTTGAACACTTTTGGGTGGTCAGAAGTGCACATGTAAGTAGTCTGTCTGTGTACAAGTGAAAAGTGGGGAATTGGGCCATATTGTGTAGTTCTAGCATTGACACCACTTGTATAAAATACCCACTCACCCACCCACACAGTTGTTTATACTATAGTATGATCATGTGCAGAACAGAGATCTACTCATGTATGGTAAATCTGGAAATGTTTGCCCTATGTGTGTGAATTCTTGGGGTCATGCATAAAACTTTTACAGGTCTCTGTAGCATGGCCTTACTGCCTACCAGTAGGTCCAAACGAGTGGGAATATACTATCCAGTGGGGTTTTATTCTACCTCTAGAGACGATGCCCATTTCTGCACTACACTGTTATAGTGCTATTATTCCAGAAATGGCCATTGTCTCTAAATAGGGGTAGAATAAAACTCCACTGGATTGGTACATTCCCACTTGTTTGGACAAAGGACAACGGGAGAAAGTGGGAGGAGGAATGAGAAACTGGGACATTTTAAAAGCTGCTGCAAGAGTAGGATGGCAAAGGATTAATTGAAGCTGCCCCCACCAAATCAATCAGGACTGTTGGAAGGTATGCTGTGCTTATTGAATTTGGGCCTTTTTGCATTATACTGTTATAGTGCTATTGTTCCACTTTCAACATCCTGTGGAATCCTGGAATTTGCAATTTAGGAAGGGGCATTTAGAATTCTCAGCCAGAGAGCTCTTTGGCCTCAGTCAACTACAAACCACAGAATTCCACAGGAAGTTGAAAGTGGAATAATAGCACTATAACAATGTAGCACGGAAAGACCCTTTGTCTTGTGCAGATGAGGAAGAATTCAATTCTGCTCATTTTTGCAAAACTTACCAAAATTTTCCACTCTCTCTTCTGGATGGAAACCATTTGAGATTTTTAACAGAATTGAATGTGAGAGAAAGTAAGAATAATAATCTCATCAACTTTATGTCTATTATACCTCCTCAAGGCCAATTATGTTTGATGGCATAGATTACATCAACAATATTTGCTGAGTTGAGAGAGGACCGAACTCTAATTTGCACAGAAATTTGGAGAGAACAAATATAGTAGTTATCTTAATAGTTACATTTTCTCCCCAAAGGGAAATCAGAATGCAATTCCTGGTCACTAATGAAACAAAACTTCCAAAGATTGCTCACCAGGTCCTGACATTTCAGGCTCGTTAGCAGCTTTTTTTCCTGAGGAGCAGCTTACTCGTCTCACTTGAGAAATAACACTGGATTCTATTTTAATTGTTCCTAATTGGATACAGAGAGATGCAACAGATTGATTCATTATTTCCATGTGCTACTGTCAGTATTTAATGCTGTACTTCCATTTCCGGTAAATTAATATGCTGCTAAAGTGCTTGTACAAGATGTCATTTTAATCTGGTTCAGTGTTGGTTGATGGATTTGTTCCTCTGTAGGCCTAAATACTTAAAAGTTTTTTCTTTTCTTTTCTTTTCTTTTTCTTTTCTTTTTTTCCTCTTTTAAGTCTTCATTTACATAATTTGAAGCGGAACTAGGGACTGAGGGAGAAACATGAAGAATAACAGCAACTTACCTCTCAGAACAAGGGGTCGCCCCCCCAACAAGAGAACTGGCAGACATTTCTATAGGTGCATAGATTGGCCAGACATTGGGGGGGCAGTATCTTGGGCTGGCAGCCCAGTTAAGCCAGAAACCCCCTGTCCTGCCCCATCCCAGCTCCTGCCATGGAAGGAGGAAAAGACAAGCGAGAAAATGGAATGAGAAGGCAGTTGCCGTAGAAGCTTTTGCATGCTGAGGGAGAAGGACTATTCTGCTGCCATCTTCTCATACCTTCCAACATTTCTCAGATGAAAATGAGGTCACATGTGTTCAAGCAGCATTGGAGGATGGTCAAGATGGGAAAACTTATTAATGAGGAAGAACAGACAAGTTAGAGAAGATTGCAATAGTTTGCTTTTGCCGGCGCCTACTGAGAAGGGCAAAGATCCACCTTCTCCTCTCCTTTCCCCCTTGCTGAGTTAACTGAGTACAAACTACTTTTGCACCTTGAACTCCATTTGCAGCAATTAAAGTAAGCCTAGGAGAAAGGGAGTAAGGACAAGGAGGAGAAAGAAACGGGGGCATTTTAAAGGCAGCTGAAAAAGTGGGATAGAATCATAGACTCATAGAGTTGGAAGAGACCACAGGGGACATCCAGTCCAACCCCCTGCTATGCAGGAACACACTTCAAAGCATTCCCAACAGATGGCCATCCAGCCTCTGCTTAAAAACCTCCAAAGAAGGAGACTCCATCACACTCCGAGGCAGCATATTACACTGCTGGACAGCTCTGACCATCAGGATGTTCTTCCTGAAGTTCAAGTGGAATCTCCTTTCCTGCAGCTTGAATCCATTGCTCCTTGTCCTAGTCTCTGGAGCAGCAGAAAACAACCCTGCTCCCTCCTCAGCAGAGTAAACATACCCAGCTCCCTAAGCCATTCCTCACAGGACATGGCTTCCAGGCCTTTCACCATTTTGGTCACCCTCCTCTGGACATGTTTCAGCTTGTCGATATCCTTCTTGAATTGAGGTGCCCAGAACTGGACACAGTATTCCAGATGAGGCCTAACCAATGCAGAATAAAGTGGTACTAGTACCTCCCTCAATCTAGACAGCATACTCCTATTGATGCAACCACGAATCGTGTTGGCTTTCTTGGCTGCCACATCACACTGCTGACTCATGTTCGGCTTGTGATCTACCAAGACTCCTAGATCCCTTTCATACATACTGCTATCCAGCCATGGATTCCCCACCCTATATTTGTGCATTCCATTTTTTCTGCCTAAGTCTAGGACCTTACATTTCTCTCTGTTGAAATTCATGTTGTTAGCTTTGGCTCAGCTCTCCAATCTGTCAAGGTCATTTTGAAATTTGATCCCATCCTCTGGTATATTAGCAACCCCTCCCGATTTGGTATCATCTGCAAATTTGATCAGCATGCCCTCCATTCTTTCATCCAAGTCATTGATGAAGATGTTGAATAGCACTGGGCCCAGGACAGAACCCTGTGGCACCCCACTAGTCACTTCTCTCCAAGATGAAAAGCAGCCACTGGTGAGCACCATTTGGGTTCGGTCGGTCAACCAATTACAAATCCAAGTAACAGTAGCCCTGTCCAGCCTGCATTTTACTAGCTTCTTTGCAAGAATGTCGTGTGGAACTTTGTCAAAGGCCTTACTGAGATCAAGATATGCTACGTCTGTAGTATTCCCTTCATCTATTAAGCCTGTAACCCTATCATAAAAAGAGATAAGATTAGTCTGGCATGACTTATTTTTGAGAAATATATGCTGACTTTTAGTGATTATGGCATTGCTTTCTAAGTAATTATAAACTGACTGTTTAATGATCTGCTCTAGAATCTTTCCTGGATGGTAAGGAGTATGGGACTATCCAAGCCAAATTGGGACAGCTGAAGAGTGTGTCTTCCCATCCTTCTCCTTCCAGACAAAGACCATGCATAAGTATAGAAGCATATGCGTGCATATACAAGTTCATGGAAAGGAGGGAAGTTCCAGCATTATAGATCAGCTGTCAAGGTGGCTCTTTTAAGAACAGCAAGTTTCTTTGGGCAGTGGCAACTGAGAAAGTACATTCCTACTTTTTTTCTGCTGGGACTCTGCCACATTTCTGCTGAATGATAGGAGTTATTTATAACTGCAGTCATATTGATTCTATAATGAATGAAGTGGAGAATACACCACTCACATTTCAGAGCTTGGAAAAGTTCCTTTTTTGGACTACAGCTCCCAAATTCCCCCAAACAATGTGCCATGGGATTCTGGGAGCTATAGTCCAAAAAAGGGAACTTTTTCTAAACTTCACTGTGTTAAACATGATAGCCATGTTTAAATATTTGAAGGGATTTCATGTCGAGGAGGGAGCAGGCTTGTTTTCTGCTGCTCCAGAAACTAGGACAAAAAGCAATGGATTAAAGCTGCAGGAAAGGAGATTCCACCTGAATCTCAGGAAGAACTTCCTGACAGTCACAGCTATCCAGCAGTGGAATATACTGCCTTGGAGTGTGGTTGGAGTCTCCTCCTTCGGCAGTTTTTAAGCAGAGGCTGGATGGCCATCTCTTGGGTGTGCTTCGATCTGGGTTCTTGCATGGCAGGGACTGGATGGCCCCTGTGGTCTCTTCCAACTATATGATTCTATGATTCAAGCAGAGCTGATAATAGCAATTCACAACGGCCATTTCTGCCCTACACTGTTACAGTGCTATTATTCCACTTTCAACATCCTATGGAATTCTGGGCTTTGCAGTTTAGAGAGGGGCCTTTAGACTTCTCAACCAGAGAGCTCTTTGGCCTCAGGAAACTACAAGCCCCAGAATTTCACAGGATGTTGAAAATAGAATAATAGCACTATAACAGTGTAGTGTGGAAACAGCCAATGAGTTTGCTTTGACAAGTAAAATATGCAGAAGTTCTTCTATTTCTGGTAGCCTGTATTAATTTCCCTCAAGGCTAAACTAGACAGTACATTATTTGTTTCTAGCTAGTAAGCGTGGAGGGAAGTGCAAGGATTGTTTGGGTGTATATAACATTTGGATGTGGCCTACATGTTTAAAATTGAATGCACCAGATTGTGTGGCCAATGATGAGACTTTATCCGTGAAACAACCTCCATAAGTGAGTTCATGGGCATTGGATTTTTCCTGCATAAGCCATTGTTAACAGAAGAATGGTGGTTACTTGGGGAAGAGAATGATCCAAATCTAGCCCTCTCTGTTTCTCTGTATGTGTTTTTGAAACAGACAGACAGTAGGGCAGGAGGAGAATGGACTGAAGAAAAAAAAAGACCCTGATTAAAAAGCAAGGTATAATTTCTTCAAAAATGCGTTTCTCAAATAGAGAAAATTGCTTCAGCGCATAATCATATGATTTCTCAGTGGTACTTATAAGTGAATTATAGGGTGTTTTCCCTCATGTTCTTGTTAGCAGCAGAGGTACACCATTCAGTTCTGCCAAAATGCCAATTGGAATAATCACAGAAGAGACTACAATTCAATTAAAAATAACCTCTGGGAACCATAAAGTGATTCATTCTAACATACTGTTACTCCATTCAGAATGACTAATTTTTATGTGGACCTCTGCACAGTTGTCCACTGTTCCTCTGGTCAAGCAAAACATATTCCGTTTCTTGGAATATGACTTGATCTGCTTATGAAACAAAAAGAATACAACAGGATGTTCCTATACAACAGCACTCTGGAATACACTGCTTCTGACAACAATTGAAGCAATCAGCTGCAGTGTTGAAACAGGAAGATTTGTTCTGTCTTTGAGGGGAAAAATAAAATTGACAAATCAACAAATTCATCAAATGACAGCTGAATGTAAGCGGCAACATTATATAAGTCAGCAAATAATGAACTTTCTTTCTTTCTTTCTTTCTTTCTTTCTTTCTTTCTTTCTTTCTTTCTTTCTTTCTGATAGAAAGTTGTGGTAGCGGAAACATGTCCATAATGCTGCATTTTCTTGCAAATCACAACCCAGATTAAGAACCCAATAGCCACCTCCTGCCGAGGCCCTGGGGCCTCAAAATATGGCAGCCCCAAAGCCTATGAGATTTGATGGCTGAGAGCTTTAATTGGCCAGTCCTTTATTGGCGAGGGAATCATATTCTTCAAGAGGGTATTGAATCCCTGTTACATGGAATGTTTCAAACTTGACCAATTAAGGACAAATCAACAGAAGAAAAATCTGCATTGGGCTAAATGACCTAAGAGGACCTTTTCATGCACGTTGAATTGCCCAGTTCTATAATTATCCAACTTTCCCTAGGACTTCCTTCCTAATCGGAACAGTCCCTTTTCATGAGCTGAGCTAAATACATTGGCAGAGTTCTATCGCTCATAGCACATTTTGCTCTGTTAATGTTTCATGAATGTCAAATGTGGATATATGGCTTCTCTCCAAATTCATGAACTCAGTCATTAGGGAACGGCACTGGAGACACTTTAGACTTTTGTAATGGTAATGATGGTGTGAAATGTTCTTTCTTTCCATCCTTCTTTCTTCTATTCTTCTTTCACTAGGAAAGTTCAGGATTAGGAACCCAGTGATGCTCTCCAAAACAACATCATGGTATTGAGATTCTCCATCAGGAAGGGCTTATCCCAGTGACTAGCATCATTATGATGTGCTCATCTTCTCTAGCAGTTGCCACCATTAATGTGGAATGGGAGTGCTCACTATACACCATGTATCATCAGCCTGCGTGCTTTCCAAAAGCTGCGGAGGGGTGGACAAATTTTTATGGGACTTCTAGTTTTCATGGCCAGAAAACCCATAAAACAGGGAGCCAGCAGAAGCTTGCCAATTTCTGGCAATAGCAGCTGGCGCCTGTTTGTCTTTGAAGGAATGTTGGCTTTGTTTAATTTAGCAAGCCATTTATCTCCTTAATCAAAAATGCATACTTACAATCTTAACACAATTAAATTATTTTTCAAGTACTACAGTCAAGATCTAGTGGGCCACATGCATTGACTGAAGCTGCGTCAGGAGATCCAGGAGAAAATGATTTCTTTTCCCATGAAATCTTTTCCCACTTGTAACAAAGAGATATCTTTCTCTCCTTCCTCACAAACTTTCCATGTCACCTGGAATCCTGCTCTGGAGGGCTTTCCATGCCTTTGAAGAATATCCTGAAAATGCATGGGGGCTGCAGGGAGGCCTTGAGAAATGTCTTACTCTGGAACTGCCTTCTGTCAGTGGATGTAGCCAGTAAAGTCTTTGTATAAGGGATCCCTACAGTTAAAGTATAGCTTTGTAAATCCATGGGGAGGTGGAGTTATTCTGAAAGACCAGCCAGTCAGATTTGCCAGAAAACAAAGGCTACCACACACTGGCTTGTCCAACTACATCCCACTGAGTTTTATGGCTGAACAGGATATCACGTGTTTGGTCTGCCATAACTTTTAAACCCAACCCCACCACCACCCAAATACACACATACACACACACACACACACACATTTATATATGCACGTAATATCTGTATGCCACCTTTTCTCCCAGAATGGGGTCCAAGAGGGCTTCCAAAAATAAGTTAAAAACATTTAAACATATTCAAAGAAATTGAAAACATTAAGAACATATAAAATTATAAAAACCTAAAACAATGTACAATTTTAAAACAGGTTAATCTAATATATAAAAGTCAAAGTTTGTTTATCTGTGTCAGGCAAAGACCTCATATGATTGGCTGCCTAAGAAGATTCTATGGAATCCTGGGGTTTGCCGGTTAGGGAGGGGCCTTTAGAATTCTAAGCCAGAGAGCTCTTGGACCTCAGTCAACTATGTCTGTCTTGAATAGACTGGTTGCTATGGAGATGAGGCCTAGCAGCAAGGAGAAGGGCAGTGTATTCCCTCAGGAACCCAACCTGTGTATGGTGATAACTCTGAATAGGGACTGGACTGGGGAATATGGGGAAAAGTTATAGGTACTGGACAAGACAGTTTGGGAAATTAAGGACACAGGATCTCAAATCTTTCTAACGAGTATTACCTATAAGAAAATAAAATCCTGGGCAACGCTGGGTATATACACTAGTAAGTAAAAAGCTCCCCTGCTCACATAAAAATCTGCTTAAGGAGAAATGTTTTTGTCTGCTGGTGAAAGGAGATCAGGGAGGTGGCCAGCCTAGTGTCCCATGGAAGAGCATTCCACAGGATGGGAGCAGCCGCTCAGAAGACTCTCTCCTGTGTCCTCACTAGGTGAGCCTGGGACGGTGGCAGGACTGAGAGAAAGCCTTCCCCTGCAGATCTGAGGGCTCTAGCAGGTTTATATAGGGAGATACTGTCTTTGAAATGGTCTGGACCTAAGCCATATAGGTGAAATCTTACTTCATGTGACATTGATAAGGACGGGGTCCCCATCATCTAGTCACACTGTGGATAACATTCCAAAAGTTCATGAATAACAGATCAGGGAGCTATTGACTAGAAGATATTGCACTCTTCCTAAATTAGTTTCCCAGAAGCTCTGGAGAACACGTTTCCGTTGAAAGAGCTCCTGAATTTGTCTCAGCTTAACACAGATATTCAATTTTTTTTTTTCATACTTGACTTTTATAGCAGCCTGCAACCTCATTTTCTAGAGTAAACTCAGCTATCAAAAGCTAGTTCCAAATCTTGTTGCCATTGCTTTCTTAGAGGCAGCATGAAAACATATCCAGCCAGTATAAGAGAGATTATTTCATCACTGAAATCTTCTTTGTGTCAAAATATAAAAGGATGGCTGTAATTTTTATGGTATTTCCCACCCCAACCATGCTTTCCAAATCAGCAAATTTAGACTCCATCCATGGCTGCTTGTCACAGATGCTGCACATCTATGTTGCCCTTATGTTCATCTTTTAAACAGTCTCTCCCACCCACCCATTACTGTGTATAGACATGACACACATTTCAATGTATACCACTGAAATCAAGCATACATAATATTTCCTTCTTGCTTTGTCTCTTGCATTTTCTGCATCTTTTCTTGACATTTGTAACTGAGTAATTATACTCTGTAATTATAGGTCTAGCAACCCTCTGAAGTCAGCAAGTTTACATACTTGACACAGTCAGTTGCACTCATCTGGCCAAACTGTATCTTTTGATCCAGTAATAATATGCAAAGACACTTCTTTTATTTCGAGTCCTATAGCCTTCTTTCAAGAGCTACAGAGAGATACGCTGAGCAAGTGATCCATGTCCCTGCAACCAAACTGAAGAGCTACAAACAGCTCATGAAGAATAATTGCTCACAGTGCTACAACTCCTTTCGTGCAGTACCATGTATATTCTACATAAGAGTGGGGCATAGGAGTGCATCTTGGACATTTTCAAACTGCACCCTTCATCAGTGTCATTCAAAATAATTAATAACCAATAATTTTGCTACTCCTGGCTCCCCTTTTAAGCTACCAAATCTCTCTACCAAGGCCCTTCAGAATGAATGAAGGCAAAAGCTAGAATGACAACATGTTCTTCCAATTAAAATCAGACCCCCTTGTAGGTAGAGAAGTGGATCATTAGGTAAAAACTAGTATTCAAACAAACTCTCTCATGCAACAGTTCTGACATCAACCGATTTTTAATACACATGGGGAAACATTCCATCAGGGAAGTCCCCATTTGTAATCTGAAATGGCATCATGCCAGAAAGGCTACATTATATGCTGAACATGGTGGTCAGAACTTACTCTTCTGACTTTAGTTGGATGCAACAGTATGACAGGCCTGATTCTAAGGTACCTTTCTTAATGAGCTATAGTTCCGTGTTCCAGCTTTTTTTTAAAATAGCACAGTCAGAATATCCATCAGTCAATCACAATGGAAACTCAGAGCATGAAGCAATGTGTGTTAAATGCGGAACCTATGGGACTTTACTGCTAAGACTGAGAGCCAGATAATTGGCACAGCTACGCTGAGTGAACAGAATAGCCTCTTTACAATAGAGCCACTCCACTCCAAGAATAATTTGCAAATGCATGGACTTTTAAGGTCAAAAGGAGAACTGAACCAAAAGTAGAAGGGGAAATAATCAAATTTTAGACATTTGGATAGCCAGTATTGATAACAAAAAGCTTATGGGAATCTTTACCAAACTAGTATGAAAAAAGGACAAAAGAAATACATAAAATACAAAATAAACAGATTAAACAGAAGGGGAAATATGCAGGACTTTGCAGCATGTTAAAATTCTACTCCATGGTATATCGGGATAAGTGGGTCAAATGCATTTTGGTAAATGGGTGTTGAAGGAGTTAGTTGAATATTCTGACAGATCCAAGCCCAAGCAACCAAAAATGACTGAAATATAACGAACAGGGTTAGTCAGATCAGGCTATTCCAAATCTGTATCAGTTTCATATATATTGAATAAATTTATCTGATCCAAATTCTGTATGCATGCGCAATTTTAAAACAACCTGCAAGCAAATAACATATATACATAAGTACTTTGATGTATATTTGAGACAAATTTTCTCACACAACACACACATCTTAAAATCTTTTTTTCAAAATCTACATCCCTGCCTTTCTAATGGTATTTTATCTTAAAATATGTATTTGGAATATATTTTGCTGCATTTATTGAGCTGACACCTTCATGGCAAGATCTGGAGAAACGTGAAATCCAAGGGACAACTACAGTATGTTTCAGTTTTAATACACCTTGTCTGGTACACGTGCATGTGTCTATGTATGCCCAAGTGGTTTGCACTAAAATTCACAATAATTTCATCCCTCAACCAGCTTTAATAACAAAAGTCGTAAGTAAATGGAAGCTAAGCCATGAAGGAGAGTAAGAGCAATGGATAGGGGCTAAATACATTAGTCCAGGCTGTGTGTATAGCCAGGCATGCATAGATCAGGGTGGTTTGGATCAGAATTCACAATGATTTGATCCTGCAATCATCTTTAATAACAAAAGCTGTAAGTGGAAGGAAACTGAGCAATTAAGAACAATGCGTGGGAGCTAAATATCTCTTCTCCACATTAAATTCTATCCCACAAGGTACGGGGAGGGGCAAGATCCATGTCAAAATCTAGAAATGAGAGGATGGAAGAGCTAATAGCTCATCTGAAGAGATTAAGGATGCCTTTATCTAAACACTACAAGAAAAATCATAAAATCATACTGCTGGAAGAGACCACAAGGGCCATCGAATCCAACTCCCTGCCCTGCAGGAATAAACAAGCAAAGCATTCCTGGCAGATAGCCATCCAACCTCTGTTTAAAAACCTCCAAGGAAGAAAACTCCACAACACTTCGAGGTAGCATATTCCACTGCTGAACTGCTCTTACCATCAGGAAGTTCTTCCTAATGTTTAGATGGAATCTCTTTTCCTGAAGTTCAGAGCTATTGGTCTATGTTCTGGCCTCTGGAGCAGCAGAAAACAGCTTTGCTCCATCCTCCATACAACATCCCTTCAAATATTTAAACATGGCTATCATGTCACCTCTTAACCTTCTCTTCTCCGGGCTAAACATACCCATCTCTAAGCCTCTTCTCATAGGGCATGGTTTCCAGGCCTTCTACTATTTTGGTTGCCCTCCTCTGGACACATTCCAGGTTGTCAATGTCCTTCATGAACTGTGGTGCCCAGAACTGAACACAGTATTCCAGGTGTGGCCTAACCAAAGCAGAATAAGTGGCACTATTACTTCTCTTGACCTAGACTCTATACTCCTATCAATGCAGCCCAGAATTGCACTGGTTTTTTTTCCCACTGCATCACACTACTGACCCATGTTCAGCTTGTGGTCTACTATTCTTCTGGGACATTGTCCTGTGCCAGCCCTAACAAAATAAAAAAGATCTTTGTCTTGTGCCAAAAGGATCACCATTGCTGTATCCACAATACATATGTCTATTGGTTTAATTCCACTTTAAATGTCATGGTTTTATCCTATGGAACCTCAGATTTGCAGTTCCAGGTGGTACTTAGAATTCTCTGCCAGAAATCTCTAGTGCTGTAGTGTACAAAAGAATTCTTGGTAGATTGTCAAATTACAGATCCCAAGATTTCATCAGGCAAGACCATGGATCCCAGTTAAAGTGGTATCAAACTACTATAACTGCTGTGCAGTGTGGATGCACCTCAGATAAGTGACAGGTAGAATAAAACTAGGATGCCACTGTCTTTTCTCCAGTAAAAGCTTGCCACACCTCACTCTGTAAAGAAAATAATTCAACCATGAGAAAGATTTTTTGCAAGACTATTTGAAATTTATCTGAGGATTTGATGTAAAAGGTCTTTGCCAGGACTGACTTCTTTATTTTTTTAATTGTGTGACGTGCCACGTACATTGATGGTGCTATTTAAATAAATGATGACCACCGCCATCACAATAACAACCATTTAATACTTAGAACAGATTAAAAGTTGTTAAAAGTTCAATTTTTTTTTTCGGTGTTGTGACTCATTTGCTTATACTGGTGTTGTACAAAGGAAAAATAGTAGGCTTCAACATGCCTTTAATACACCATTCAAGATGAAATTTGCTGTAGTCATGTGTTTTCTGATCTGCCTCCTTCACAGGGAAATCAATCCCAGGGTTTTCTCCCCCCTCCACTGTCAGTCTCTTTTCTTAAGATTTTCTTTCTGAACTTAATCATTATGGGATGCCCTTCTGTACCTCTCCTCTGGTTTCTGCAAAATCATTCTGAAATGGCCTAACAGAGACTTCAGAAGTATTTCTGATGAGACCAAACCATTGGCTTTTATAAGGGCTTTGCAACTGTTTCCGTATTATGTCCTATCCTCTCCATTTTTCCCTCCCTTGCCTCCAAATGTTTGGTTTGCTTTTGTTTTAGGCAGCTGCACAGATGAAGAAGAGCTCTTCATGGTGATGTGATATGACAATTCCAATATCCCTGAACAATTTCTCCTTTTGTATGCCACTTTGCTGATTGTAATGCCAATAGAGATGCATTTTGAAATAACAACATGATGGCTGGAAAAGCAGAGCTTGCAAACACGATTAGGAAGGCCATTTCCTGTTGCTGGCTTTTGCAAGCTAAATGTTAACTCTCAATTAGAGTTGGAAAAGAAACAGTCCTGACTCAGAAAGTGCAAAAGATGAAGCACATGCAACCTAGAGTAATATTCCCATTCTAATATCTAAAGTAGATAAGAGACTCTAGAAGTTACAAACAAGATGGTTACCTGAAACTAGTTACTCTTTCTTTAGTCTCAAGAATGCAAATGAAGTTACATTTCAAAAGTAATACAGTGGCTGGTATCCTCTCAGGAATGTCGTTTGTCACTAGTTTTCTTTTTGAATGAAGGAACAAGTATGTTTAACAATTTTTCCCACTGTAAGAAAGACTTCAAAAATCACAGTTTTTCAAGCAATTCAAAACTTATTTTGCACAAAGTTCACACAGGGTTGTTTCATACACAAAACAGCACTTTCTGCACATAATGTAATACCTCCACACAGAAACATTATTTTTTATGTGGAACATGCTGCCTGTTTTGCTTGTTTGCACAAAACGGTTCTTTTACACAGAAAACAGCATTTTTTTGTGCAAGCAATAGCTTTTTCGACACAGAACATAATATTTCTACATGGAAATTTTACTTCTAGAAAACACTGTTTTCTGTGCAGAACAATCACATACAAATTTCTGCACAAAGCCCAGAGTTCTAAAAATTCTCATCAATTTCGATTCTTCTCATCAGGGTTTCTGCATACCCAACAAACATGTTTTTGATAATTTTTGAATATTTTCAAATATTCTTTCTATCCTTATCTCCTAGTGATGTTGTTGTGTGCCTTCAAGTTGTTTCTGACTTATGGAGACTCTAAGGCAAACCTAACACAGGATTTTCTGGGGCAATAGGTTTCCAGAGGGCCAGGGAATTGAAGCCTGGTCTCTAGGGTGGCAATCCAGCACTTAAACCACTACACTACGATGGATCTCTTATTCACATACACTGGTGTAAATTGTCCTTTGTGTTTCTTTTTTGGGGGGGGCAGGTGAGTAGGTTTATGTCCTTTTTCAATCTCCATAACCACTGAAACTGCCCTTAACTCACTGTTTAGTTACTCAGCCCTCACCGTGGCCATTTAGTGGCGGACAGAAAGTGAGGGGGGAAATCAGAGAATCCCACCCAGATGCAGAAAGATAGTGCGACGAAACCTGAGGGGGGGGAGTGTAGCAACAGAGCCGCCCTAGCAACCAAGAGGATTTAAATTGATTGTTTTTTGAATATGAAACTCAGGCTGGCCAGAAGGAGGGGCTAGGTGGAGGGAGTACGCCTAACAGAAATGTAACTGAAACAGAGTTTTTGAGAGAGTTTAGAGAGATCCATCTGCGAGTTTGATGAGAGAAGAGGGGAGTGTGAAAGAGACTGAAAAGTTGGGGAAGCGTTTGCTGGGTTGGAGATACATATGTTTTGTTGTTTGCTAATTTTTCATTTGCCAACTACCTTTTCCCTTGTCGGTTTGTTCAATAAAGATTTTGTTATATTTTTGTAAAGAGCAGTCTCTATAAAGTGCCTCTTTGATCTGGATTGGTCATACACATTACCACCAGTGACACAGTCATTGGGATACACTCAAACACACTTTGCCCTATATTTACAAGGGTGTGGATTTAGGGAAAGCAGTAGAGAGATATAAAGGCGGAGAGAGAGCCAGTGGGTGGCAAAATTATAGAAGGGTGCTGCTTCTCTAGAAAGGGAGAATTCAAATCAGACCTGATAGTCATAGCCCTGGCTTCGCCCAGATCTCCACATTTTGACAGATAGCATCATCTGTTGAGACTTTTGGGGGACCATGGTGAATCTTAGAAGATGATATCATCCATCTTTGTCTGCCTATGGGGACCTAATACAATCAGAATCTTCTCCAATGGCCTGGCCATCTTCTTGCTTTCTCCCAACCACTAACTGGCCTGGGGGGCAGCCCATTGGCAGATAGGTAGGCAGATCAGGTAGGAGGTTGTTGTAAATGGAGGTGCTGGACACTTTGCAATAACCATAAAAAGATGTATGCAGGTGTAATCTACTGTTATTCCTCTGTACATTACCAATAGGATTCCAGCAACAGTGTTATCAAACACGGCTAATTTGAAACTGGTTCATATCCTCTTGAACCCACCATTTTAGGCCATTTCTGCACGGGGTGAGGGAATTGCCCCGCGCTGCTACTTACTGGATCTTCTGGCTCCCTGGTCCGGTCCAGGCTGCTCCGGAGCAGTGCATGATCATCGATCCGCTCTGCTCCGGCGTCCAAAATGGCGGCTTCCAGTTGGTCGTGGGTCTCGACCAACCGCTGAAGCTCGCCAGCCTAAAGCCCACCCTCGGCAGATCGCTGACTCGCATTGGTGCGAACCTGCAAATCTGCACAAGGGAGCAGGCTCACAGTGGCGTGCTCCGTGCTTTTGAAAGACTGGAAAAATCAGGTCTTTCAAAAGCATGCTGGATACCACTTGGGGTCGTTCTGGAGCAGACTGAGGTGCGGATCTACACTAAGTAGTCCAGACCCAGTCCGCTCCAAGGTCCAGACGTCCTCCATGGAGGATGCACTGCACCGTTTTTATTACCCCGTGTGGAAATGGCCTTAGATGACTGGATGAATGAGGAATGACTTCTTTTCTCCTCTGTCCAGACAATGAAATAAGAAAGAAAAGGTGGAAGAAAAAAAACCAAAGAAAAATCTAGGGAAGTTCCATTTTCTGTCAGGGCAAACATAAACCCCACAGTGGTGGTCATATTAGCTCAAGATGCAATGTCCAAAATGTTTTAACAGGCTCTTCCAGACCGGTCCGAAGAAACATGAGTTCTCCTACAGCTCCTTGGGCATTTACCATTTGTTGTTATTTCTGTGTCCATTCATTCCTTCCTTAAACAGTCTGCTTATAGTGATTTCTTGAATCTACACGAGAGATCTTGTGAATTTTTTTTCAACTGTGGTGGTCCTATGGTTTGAAAGGCAAATATTTTCCTGTCTGATATTTTTTTTAAAAAATTTAGAATTATAATACAAAAGTGCTATTTCACTGAGGCACTGTAGCAGTGTGGGTTGTGATGAGGATGGATGGAAGTACATTTAAGTATTCTGTATCCAACAAAGGGAAGTTAGGAAGTAACTTGGAAAATTCATCACTATAAAAAGTACTATTTTATTACAAGTATCTGTTAGATTTGTAGTACATATAATTTCTGTTTATGTTCATTATATATATTTATATTTTATTTTTATGAAGATACATTTCTATATACTGTCTTTGTTATCAATGTTGAGGTACTATAAAAAATAAATATTAAAAAAAAAGAAAAAGAAGAAAAAAGAGATGGGAACATATTATTGTAAAAAGTCTTACAATTAAAAAGGAACCAACTCAGGGGTGGGAACAAAATGTAGTGGCTGTCATAGGGCTTGGCAGGAAATGGTCTGGGATAACACAAAACAAAACAAGAGAGTAGCAGCAAAAATAAAATAATAAAATAAAATCCTGCAATCTCCTAATACATTTTCCCCATTTGGAGAAGCTCTCAGAGGCATCTGTCAGTATCAAATGCAAAATGAATTCAGTACAAAATGGAGAATTGGTCCACCTGAGATTGAGATCAGGCTCTAAAATGGATTTCCACCATATATGAGAAGAGGACTCTTGGCATGTTTAGAAAGCAGAGCTGGAATTCAGTATCAGACTTCTGCCTAGGAAAGTGGACTAGCAACTGCAGGAAATAGAGCTGAGTGGTTTTGTAAAGTCCGTATTTAGCAAAGGGCTAGCAGGATGTTAATAAATGGGGAGCCAAAGAAGTGACCATTGCACATCAGGCACCAATGTGCATCTGGCACTCACAATATACATTGGGACACCAGCTTACTGGTGCCCTGAGAGACATCTTTGCAATTCACTAGGAGAATTCTGGACTCCCTCTGCTACATAGCTAAGTGTGCATAAAGTTACTCATTGTAGACCATGATACAGAATTGCAGCCCTGGCATGTAACAGATATCTCAAAGAGGGGAAAAAATAGCCTGTAAAACACATGGGAAATCCAATCACACAATCAGAAGTTCTAAAGATGAACTGCAGAAGTTCTATAAATATATGGCAGCAGGCATGGAAAAAGCAGCAAGAGACAGAGTGGTATTGTGGCTAAAGTGCTGGACTGGAATTTGGGAAACCCAGGCTCAAATATCTATAAGCAACGAAATGCACTAGTCACCACTCCCTCTCATCCCAATCAACCTCACAGGACTTTTGGGAAGAGAAAAGAAGAGAAGAACCATAACTAGTGTGTCAAGCTTTTTAGAGGAAAGACACAACCTTCCCAGTCTAGTTTTAATTATGCTTTTAATTGTATTTTTCATTGTACTTCTAGCTATATTTTAATTGTACTTTTAACTATTATATATTTTAATTTTAATATATTTGTATCAATTGTTCCATGTGTATTTTAACTATGACTTTTAACTCCATCTGTTGTCACCTCGAGCCCTGGGGAGAGGCAGCTAATAAATAAACATCATCGTTGTCGTTGTCGTTGTCGTTGTTGTTGTTGTTGTTGTTGTTATTATTATTATTATTATTATTATTAATGTAAGTAATGAGTAATGACAAATACATAACTGTGATCATGCCAGGAATAGTGAGTGAAGGAGTTCTAAGCTGGGTTAAGGCCAGGAAACCTTATTTTGTGTTATCTATGAGTGAAGTGCTTGTTTTCAGAAAGAACATAAATGGGAAAGCGTTCTGTCTTTTTCTAAGTATTGCCCAAAGGTCCCACTGACGTCAGAATTACAAAATGCACGAAATAATGACTTTAGTGTCATATTTGTATCATGCTGATTTTAGATAAATAGATTAGATTTTCTTTAAGGCTTACTCAACTTTCTAGATAGATAGATAGATAGATAGATAGATAGATAGATAGATAGATAGTTACATAGATATCTGAAGGTCCTATATAAACACAATATTGAAATACCATTGGTGCTAAAGCTACCCCACAACTGATGTCTAAAAAGCCACATCTGTTAAGCAAACATAGCTGGCCTGGTATCCTCCTGAGATTTAATCCCCTCTACATGCTTTATATGCACATGTACCCATTTGCCCGTCCAGTTCTCTTTCCTTTATCTTCATGGGGAAGATAAAGCTGTCCAAAAGGGTACAAACATATATACATAATGATCTCAAAATAAATGCCATGTCTCTATTAAATTTTCCTGTAAGTGCTTTCCAGATGATACATCCTGTTCTGGAGAAGCAAGAAAAATTGCCCTGGAGAAGCTGGCTCGATGTTTGAAATGAAAATATGTTGCGCTACTGACACAACACTCTAGCTCACCAAATATTTTAATTATGTCAGAAGGTAAAAGCAAATTTCCATTTATCATTAATCCCGTCAGATCTTTTCCAGAGTGGAATGCTGCACATTTATCTATAGACCCAGTCAATTCATTTATCTTCTGAGGAAGGTTAACTTTAAGATAATACCTCATTTTCTCTCTCTCTCTCTCTTGTAAATAAGGAGACAGTGAGAAGAGCAGGGGGAAACTTGATGCATCTTCTATAAGATATTAATCCTTCTTGAGATGCAGTTCCAGAAAAAGTAGCAAAACTGACCCTCTGAGTTTTTTTGTGGCTAGAGAGATGAATAGTAGGCAATCCAAAAATGAAGCATTGTGCTCTAAAAAAAGACTGAGTAATGAAATGTATGTGCTTCCTTTGCACTTTCCCCATGCTGGTGTTACACTTGGTATATTCTCCTTAATGATCTCAAGGCAGTTAATTCATTCTGCTCTCTTGCCTAAATCCTATTGCTAGTCCCAACTTGAGTAGACCCACTGAATCAATGTTAACTTGGCAGGTCAACACTTTAAGTAAGTTTTGTTGATTCCCTGGATGTTCTCTAATCAAGATGAACAGATCCACAAACAGCTCAGTCTGAACCATGTTGACTCACAATTAGACAAACTGAGTCTTACTTCCAAGTAAGTGTGGTTAGGAGTTTATGGCAAGTATGTAATTCAGTGATGAGCAAGCTGCAGGAGGATATTTCCTGTTTGGGTTTGGGGCACGTGCTAGACCAGTGGCCACATGGAGATAGCCTTTTTTGATGTTCTTCCCTCCTTCTGACTGCATCCAGATATTGTAGGTCCCAGTTTTACATGAAATTGCAGTCAGCATTTTAGTCTTCACCATGTCTTATTAGGAATATAGATCAGTCTTTCCCCTTTGGGCATGTGTACCTATTAGGGATAGTAAAAAATATTCATCATCATATAAACAACAGATGGAAATATTTACCATCCAGTAACAAAAACCCATAGATAAGAAACATGTGTGATGAGTATCCTCATAGTTAGGGATTTATTCTGAGTGAAAAATACCCACATGATTCTTTTGTGTGGAAAAATGGTGTTTGCAGGAATGTTGTTTCCTGCAACATGATCTTCTGTGCAGAAAACATTGTTTTCTTCAGAGAAGATGGCATCCCTGTGCAGAAAGTGCTGCTTTCTGTACAAAAATGTGTTCTTTTTTTTAAAAAAAGTCAGAAGTACCTCAAATATATGAGAAATCTTTGAAAGCTGTGCATTTTTCAAAGATGTTCTCACAATGTGGAGAAAATTAATTGAATTATTCATTCTTTAACGTGAGAATGGAATTGGCAATTTTTTTTATCCCTAATATAGCTCAAGGATAAGCAACTGTCAGGGACTGGGAATCACATTAATTCTCTGTTTAAACACTACACCCTGCCATTGTACTAGAATCCCCAGATGTGCCTGCCCTCTGAATTTTAAAACTTTTCTTTTTCCAAAGGAAAATTGTGCTAAAAATGGCTTCACAAGTTGGGGGGGGGGCAATTTCACCATGCCCATTTTTAACAAAAGAAAATTGATTATCTTCAATTGGGAGGTTCTTGAAAGGCCTCAAAAATGGTTGTAGGTCTGTTTATTGTCCAGGTGAAACACTTTGCCTACTTCTGATATACCTGTTAGGGGTATGAAGAATATTAGAACATTCACAAATGTTCTTTTTGTCAGCAAAGACAGGGCAGTCTTAACACTCTGAGATACCCCACTTAAAAATATCAATGATTATTTAACTCTTAATTTTAATTTGATTTTTCATCATTGAGCAAGAACACCCTTGGTTCTTTCATTTCAGCTGGGTTTGGTCAAAATAAATTGCATTTTATGCAAAAGACATGTTTTCTTTATCACATTTTTTTTTTTGGCAGAAATGAAAAATTCACCAAAAAAGATAGAAATAAAGAAATAATTGGGGGCGGGGAGCTCTTATAACCTTGCCAAGCAGGGAGATAACTTCCTCACATGCGAGAATAAAGTAAGTGATGATTTGCCTTCATAATAAGGGCACACACATGAATCAGATTCAAGCCTAATTTACACATCTATGCATATCAGGTGAACTCCTCACTCTCTCTAATTATTGCTTGACGTGTAAGCCCATCTAGGTCAGCTAGTGGATTCCATCTGGACATTCATATTTTGTGAACAGCCACATGCAGTTCTGCATCAGGATGGGGCATGTGTTATCCACAGATGCCATGTGCAATCCATGGTTTTAGTGGTCCCCCTATTCCTCTCACCCTATTCTCCATCAAAGGAAGAACTACCACATCTGGAAGCCTCTAGGAATGATAAGCTTCCTTTAAAACAAGGTACAGGATTCATCTGCACCTTCTTTCGATCTCTCCTACCAGTGTGGTATAATGACTTGAACATTGGACTATGGCTTTGCAGACCAGGGTTTGATTCCCTTCTCAGGCACAGAAACCCACTGGGTGTCCTTGGGCATGTCCCACTCTCTCAGTCTCAGAAAATCTCATGATCCCTTTGCCTTATGGTTGCCGTAAGTCAGAAACAATTTGAAGGCACACTAGGACAACAACAGCGACCTAAAGTTTTACAAAAATGGAAGAGTTTTTTGATTGGGCATCTGTGGCCAATGCGGGTCCCAGACAGGGGAGTTGTCTCCTCATTCCTTGAGGCTTACTCATATGACTGTATGCTTTATTCAGTGTCTAAAGGCCCTGAGAGCTTACATTCATCTCTGCTATATGAAGAGCTTCCACCAAGAAGTATTGCCTTTGAAAGTGTATCCAAAAGCATGAACATTCTGTTTTAACATTTCAGTTGATGGAAGCTGGTTTTCTGTTAGTTACAGTACTCAAAGCAGTGTCTCCTTTAATGATAGTGTATTTACACATTCAAGATCAGTCGCTGCTATCATCTGCAAGGAGTGATCATAGAAAAGGAATAGGGATTTGCAAAAAAAACTAGGAATAATCCGAATTTTTGGTGGAATGTAGGCTGTTTTGACTATTACTATATAAAAAAGAAAGCACTCCTTCCATATCTGGACAAAGGTTATTTAAATACTTTACCTACTAGGCATCTAATCATCAAATGCCACTGTATTAACACCTCCTTGTATAAATATTAACACAGCTAAGCCTTGGTAATGAGAAGGGTAAGAGTCAGTGTGTGAGAAACAGACAAGACAGGAAATCCAGATTTATTCTGCATTCAGTTGTAAAGCAAATATGATAGTCTTCAACCATAAAACTGTCAACTTCTCATCCAGTTCTTGCTCCCAGAACAATAAGTTTCATCTGCAGCAAGGAGCAGGCATAGATTCCCGTGTTATTTTGAGAAAGGTCAATATTATAGATATGAACCAAGGCCAAGATCCTAAACATGTTGCATGTTTGTAAATCTACACCCACAGAGTTACCCAGTAACTGTGCTACACCACCCTTCTGATGAATACTGACATTGTACAACTTGCTGTGTGTCTGCCAATGTACCTGCTCACTGTACCATTCTGCAGTGCAGAATGCAGCACGGCTTTGCCTGCAACCTCAGCCAATCAAATGGTACACTGAAGGCACTGACAAATAGTTATACAATGTCCATCAATGTGTAACTACATGTGAAATGGTTACACTCAGGGAGCTCTATTTATGAAAGCAGGTATGAGGATTCTGGCCATGGTGAGATAAACTTGAGTATTGTTGGTGAACTATTACGGTAAGATGAACTTGAGTGTTTTTAAAGGTGTCAAATTATCATCATCATCATCATCATCATCATCATCATCATCATCATCATCATTTTGCTGCACATCAACCTTGTCTTATGCCTAGTTGAAAGCTGACATCTATTGCCACACTACAGTTTGATGGATCTCCAGGAAATGTAGGTCCATGGAAGGATTTTATTCTATTCAGCTCAGTGCCTTGTCATTAAAAAGGTCAAAGAAGAAAGTACTATGCCCTCTTCTTTTCTGAACTGTGCTATATCAATAAGCAATACTGCAATGCATCCCATATACTGTCCAAAATGCCAGAATATTCCATTAGCTGAGAGAAGGCGAATAGGAGATGTATAAAAACACAACTCTTCCATGTATCTGATCCATATTAATACATCTTGTCCTTTCTTTCTTCCCTAGTTTCTGACATGTTCATGTCGGAAAATGCTTTAAAAGGAGACTCAGGCTAGGAGCCTACTCTTTGCTTGGTTTGTGGGTATAATCGTAAAATACAAGCGCACCTTCACTGCAGTCGTGTCAACTAGTAACGTTAGAAAGCTTTTGTCTACAATTATTGACATGATAAATGCTGAAGATCCCTTTGTACTGTTTGCTTTCATAAAGAAAACTGACAGCTAAACTGCCTCAGGTCTTTGGGAGAAGACGTGAACCCAAAGTCCCACCAGTGTCCCTCCGTTCTGCATACAGATGAAATCTTCAGTCATTGCTTCATAAATACACCAGGATATGACCCCAGTGTCGTCCTAACAAACATTCCCTCCCTCTCTCCTCTCTCATTCACTCTTTCCTTGGCTCTCTAAAAATGTTGCTTGTTGCTGGTGCAAGGCCTGCTCCTAGTTTTGTCACCATGGTGACTCTTTGGGTGGGGAACCAACATGCAGCCATTGGGAGAGGGACACTGCAGATGCAATCCTGTCTCTTGAAAGGCTGTACCAAAGGCAACAGAGAGTACTCCATTTCTGGTAACTGCAAAACAAACAAACAAAAAGCCATGGTGGGATTTTGTGATTACCCTTCAATTATTCCTTTATTTGAGGACTGAGCAGGGAGTTCTCCATATATGCTTGGAAGCTCCAAATCAGCTTCCACCCCATTATCTAGTTGTGTTCTTGATGTGTACCTTCAAGTCATTTCTGCTTTATGGCAAACCTATGACAAACCCATCATGAGGTTTTCTGGGGCTGGGAATTGAATCCTGGTTTCCAGGGTCATGGTCTGACACTCAAACCACTACATCATGATGGTTCTCATTATCAAGTTATACAGGTGTAATTTGTAATGGAAATGGTAAAGGGAGAAATATATTCTTCCACTGTTGGAGGTGGAAGAGCTGCTGTTGTTGCTGCTGTATGCCTTCAAGTCCTTTCCAACTCATGGCGACTGTAAGTTGAACATATCATGGGATTTTCTTGGAAAGATTTGTTCAGAGTTTGTGTGCTACTGACTTCCTCTGAGGCTGAGGCCATTTCTGCACTACACTGTTATAGCGCTACTGTTCCACTTTCAATATGCTATGGAATCCTGCGGTTTGCAGTTTTGGGAGGGACATTTAGAATTCTCAGAAAGTTCTTTGGCCTCAGTAAACTACAAACCCCAGAATTCCACAGGAATTCCACTAGGAAGGCCTCTAGTTATGAGAGACATCAAAACAGAATGCAACTATCCAGCTATTTCTTGTTAAAGGAGATCATGCCCAATCACACCCTGCTCCTTATCTCCAGATTCAAATGAAAGAGGTTCCAAGCTGGCCCCAAATATAGTGCTTCACCCTTCTCCTGGGAACCCAAACCAGAGGTGGAAGCCTGGAGAATCTGTTTTCACCCAAAAGTGGACTGCAAGGTGTTCACCAGTGCTTGCTCATCCCTCCCACCGCCACTTCCTTGCCAAGTGACCAACTTGGAGGAGGGAGGGAGGGAGGGAGGGAGGAAGGAAGGAAAAAGAAGAAATGAGGCCGCACCTTTAAGATTAACTGTGGGTGGGCTGGGCAGCCATTTGAAAAATAAAAGGGAGTGGTATCTGTGCTTGACACATCCAGAATCACCATGAGCACCATGATGCTATCGTGTTGGCCTCCAACACCCATGCCACAGGCTAATGGTAGGCGTGCCCAGCAACTATCTGGATGAGAATGCCTGCATTTCCTTCAAACATCCCTGTGTGAAGCAACAGAATAGTGGAGAGGACAACAGATCCAATGTGTTGTCTTTGAAAGGTCAAAGGTATAAAAGGAAATGGATTTTAGGAGTGCAAAGGGTTAATATGTTTTGCTCTTCACAGAGAATAAAAAGCTAGGGCAGCTTTGACAGACCTAACATTTCCATCTCCTTCCGCTCCAAGTAGTGCCACCAGGGCAAGCAAAGGGCAGCAGATTCAGTTAGCATGACGGCAAAGGCGGTGGGGGGGACTGGAATATGTTGCAAGGGCAGCACACAAGGCAGATGTCACAGGCATTGGGCAGAGATGCAAGCTGACAGAAGAATCCCAAGCACAAGATTTTATATGTGAGGTTTCTAATTTTGCTTTTTGTGAAGGGTGGGGGGAGAGAGGAGAAGAAGAGGAGGCCGTAATGACAAAATCTGCAACAGTAACAGTAATTCAGAACAGCGATTCTTTTAGATATTCAGAAGAGCTACCTCTGGAAACTCTTGTTTTAATTTTCATGCAAATTATAGAAGAAATCACGAACATGCTTTTGGACCCTAAAGGACAATTTCTTCCTGCAATGCAATCACTATAGTGGGCCCTCCACAGTCATCTAGGGTTAGGGGCACAGGACCCCCACAAACGCGGAAAGACTGCAAAAATCAAAATTTGTGTGTGTTTCTGTGGGAAGAGGGCTGAGGCATTGTGGGGAGAAGAGGCACCCAGGATCCAAACCAGGTAAAGGAAAGGAGAGGGATATGAAGTGGGTCTATATGGTGGCTCTATGCTTCTTCTCTCACACCCATCTGCTTCCTTGGATATGGGGGTGGGAGACATGAGGAGAGGGTTTGTGGTGCTGAGAAATTGGGCTGCAAGTTGTCCTTAGCTGGCTAGGCAGCTGCTGGTGGAGAAGAAGGAGGACCAGAGGCAGACTTTTAAAGGCCTGTGTGGCCTGATTGAAGCCACGAAGAAGAAGGTTCCCCCAGAAAAGAAGAGCTTGAGGTGGAGGGGCAAGGGTTTGAGAAACTCGCGAACAATCAAATCTGTAAAAGTTAAACCTGCAAACGTGGAGGGCCAACTGTGTTTCGATGGATATGCCTGTTCTGAAGGATACCTGGAATTGTTTCACAGTAGACAGTTACAGCACTAAGATTCCACTTTGACTGCTACAGCTGCCTCCTGTGGATCCCCGGGGTTTGTAGTTTGATGAAGGTCTGGAGCTCTCTGGCTCAGAATTCTAAATACCTCTCCTTAAACTGCTAGTCCTAGGATTCCCATAAGATGGACCATGGCATTTAATGTGGAATCACAGTGCTATAATTGCTATAATCTGGGCTGCATCAATAGGTGTACAGTGTCTAGGCTAAGGAAAGTGATGGTACCACTCTCTTCTGCTTTGGTCAGACCCCACTTGGACTACAGTGTCCAGTTCTAGGCACCACAGTTCAGGAAGGATATTGACAAGCTGCAATGTGTCCAGAAGAGAGTGACCAAAATAGTAAAAGTCCTGGAAACCATGCCCTATGATGACTGGCTTAGGGAGCTGCGTATGTTTAGCCTGAAGAAGAGGTTAAGAGGTGACATGATACCTGTGCTTAAATATTTGAAAAGATGTGATATAGAGGATGGAGCAAGCCTCTTTTCTGTAACTCCAGACACTAGAACACAGAGCAGTGCCTTCAAACATCAGCAAAAAAGATTCCATCTAAACATTAGGAAGAACTTCCTGACAGTAAGAGCAGTTTAACAGTGGAATATGCTGCCTCAGAGTGTGGTGGAGTCTCCTTCTTTGGAGGTTTTTAAACAGAGACTGGATGGCCATCTGTCAGGAATGCTTTTACAGTATATTCCTGCATGGCAGGTAGTTGGACTTGATGGTCCTTGTAGTCTCTCCCACCTCAATGATTCTATAATTGTGTAGTATCAGAGAGTCCCTGTTAATGCACAACAGATAGCCACCATGCTTTCACCATTCACTTGATAGTCAAATCCACTGTACATTAGATCCTTCAGGAAACCCATTTCTACATGGCACGAACATCTGACTCCATGTTGGGCAGGCAATCCCTTCAAAGCATCCTTCTCAATGTGGTGTTCTCCAGATGTTTTGGGCTACAGACACTGTCACTCCCAGCTAGCATAACTAGTGTCAGGCATGGCATGAGTCATTCAAAGCATCTGGAGGCCACTCAGTTCGGAATGGTGCCTCTAAAACATAACGTGAGATTTAGCTGTAAGGCTGTTGTTTTTATTTGGCTGCAGACTTTAGTACCTGGGAATTAATGTTAGATTTTTAGCTATGTGTTTGTAGCTATGAATATAAGCTATAGTGACAATGAACCGCACAGTCAGTAATAATTACAGGTAGGGTTGATATAGTAGCAGGTATTTTAAAGAGAAAGAGCCAACATGGACTATTTCTGCACTAGCCTGTTATAGCGCTATGCTTCCACTTGCAACATCCTATGGAAACCTGGGGTTTGCAGTTTCGGGAGGGGCCATCCGGAAAATAGAAAAAAAACTGCAAACCTATGCACGAGGCATACAAAAGATTCTCTGCCCCGAACAGGTAGCTTGATGAGATTAGCGCTTCTGACTACTCAACCGTCAAGCACTCTCAATTTGCATACTGTCTGTGCTACTGACAGCGCCGTCAAAATCTAATCATGCTAAAAACTGACCTTTCGGAGGCTTTGTCTCCAACCCAAAACCCATTGTTTTCCCTGGGAATGGACTGCCCTACAGGCACATTTTCCCCTATGAGAACCCCTGGTTTTGAGCGCTTCTTTGGATCGCTCTTGGCTTCCACACCACCTTGCTTCCGCTCCATTCGCTGAGCCTTCCCCTCAGCTTCCACGTGCTGAGAACCTCCGCTCCAACAGACTTTCTTCAGACTACCCGGGCTACAGGATCAGGTGTCATATTTCCCCCAAAATCCTCCTTAAAATCCCCTATCTACTTTCCTCCCTTTATTTTCTTAGGTCTGTGTGTGTGAGTACGCAAGTACGCAGTATTTCTTAGTTCCGTGTGAGTGAGCACGCAAGTGCACTGTGACTTTACAAATAAAAGAACAAAATTAGAACTTTATTGTGTCGTGATCTTGACTCGGCCTGACTCCGTAAACATTGGGTAAAAGATCTTGCTAGGTTACCCTGCCTCTGGTAGTGCTATAACTTGTGCTCTGGCTAATTCCCATTCCCCATTATTTGGAGCACACTGAGGTGTCCCCCACGGGTAACAAGGTACGACACATTAATTGATGGAGAAGGAATTTTACAGAGTTTGAGTGCTAGCTAGCTCTGTGCTTTTTGGTTCTGCACTGAGATTTAAAAAAAAAAAAGTAAGGAAACGTAACTATTTATGCACTTCTGAAAAATGGGAAAGTAGTGATTTCACTTTTAAAGAATTATAATTGCAGGCCAGAATTCACTAAGACAGTTACAAATGTATAACCTGGAGTTACATATTTCTGACTGTGTAGTTTCATGATCTGTATGTATTCACTAGTTTAGGGAATATGTAGGGACTATGAAAGTCCTCCAGTCTCACTTACCAGCCACTGTGAGCAATAGGGATCTGTTCCTCCGTTAAGCAGGAAGCAGCTGACTGATTTTTCCACAACTCCTCCCACAACTGTCCTCTGGTGCAAGGGGGAATTGTGACAGGCACTCTGCTTCTGAGTGTTGCACCAGAGATTGCCCACAAGAGGGAGTGGAAACATCAGTCAGCTCTGTCCTGAGTGACAGGTGAGTAGACCCTTGTTGCTTGCAGGGCCTGCTGCTCAGTGAGTGGGTATAGGGAAGGAGTTCAAGTTGAGAGATGCTACTTAGCTACATAACTACAGTGGTTATGTAGCTAAATAGGTAATACAGAATCACAGTCAAAGTAATAGCCAAGTATTTATGAGTGCTTAGAGCTGTGACTATTTTTGAAGCTCTGCTTAGGATAACTTACATATGAGAATCAGATCAATGAAGTGGTGTGTTTTTATTTTGCCTTGCAAACTATAAATAATAATAAGTTTCCCTTAATAAATCCTTCAAAAACACACTCAGCATACTCTGGATTCTCTAATAGGTCAAACATCTGCTGAGGCATCTTTGTAGAGAAAGACCGATAAACTTAGCATATTGGAAAGCCTTGTCAAGGAGCATTTCTGAAAACACTTGGGTTTCTGAGTTGTAAAAAGCCCAGGTGAGATCAGCAAAGAGAGACAGAGAGAACGATGACAGGCTTTTTTCCAGACTTGCTCCACTTGAGCAGAGGTTTTATGAATCATCCAATCAATCACCATGAACCCAGACAATAATACAATAAAAGCTGTGCTGAACACTATCAGCCGGCATCCACACAATGGAAGCCAAGGAACACAAATCCAAAATCAGCACCAATGTAGATGAAGGAATACAAGATGCCCACCATGGAGAAATCAACAAGGAGAAACAATGTGTCATCTTGATACGCCTTGCAGCTGGAAATGGGAATTCTCTATGCTACTGAACTTTCTCTGCAATGCAGGGTTCTTCGTTCCTTCATTTGTAGTGTGGATTCTAAATGGAAAGCAGAAGAAGATGACACAAAATGGGTTAGAAATAAAAGAAATATCAACAATATTTTCATCTTGAGTGCATCATGTATGATTTCTGTTTTTCACATTGCCCTGCTTGTGCTTTTTCTACCTGACATTTGCAAAGTGAAGCAATGGAAGGAACATGAGAGAGAAATCCTGCAAGGAAGTTTGAATGTATTTTCATGAAAAAAACAGCCAGCCAATTCACATTTGGGGCTGATCCCACTTGCACTTGAGTTTTTTCAACAT
This sequence comes from Cyclura pinguis, assembly GCA_030412105.1. NCBI lineage: Eukaryota > Metazoa > Chordata > Lepidosauria > Squamata > Iguanidae > Cyclura > Cyclura pinguis. Next base: position 122,683,732 of record CM059604.1, on the reverse strand, counting down.
TTGGTAGTAATATTGTTATGTGCCTTCAAGAGGATTCTGACTTACAATGATCCTTTCCATACAGAGTGATATAACTGCTCAGTATATATGTACTCCAAGGAAATGCTAGGGCATCTGTGGCCTTCTAGACTCTCTTGAATTCAACTCACACCAGCCCTGATTTGGAAAACAAGGAAATTTTAAATTGAGATTCAAAGCAATGGGGGAAGATGCTGGCCACAGATGTTCAGGGACTTCAGGAGTATTTCATTCTGCTTCCTAAATCTGTATGCAAGTAAGACATTTTGGATCTCTACATGATAGAAAGGCAGAACCTAAATTTCTTTTAACAAGTTCGGCTGTCTCAAGGAAATTCAGCCAGTGGAGGTATCGAGAAATCAGAGCTATTTTCTCTGATGGGTAAAGCTGATAATTGCCTGAGAAAAAAAGTGAGCTATGAATGACCCAGGACAGGCACCAATGTGAGCTGGCTGCAGTTCTTGATTTTGACAATAAAAAGCTAAAAAGTAGCTTCTTGGTGACCGATTGCATAATCAATAGCTAAGTCTGTATGCATGAAATGTTCCCTCTGTCTTCTTTCAGGAGCCAACCTTTTTTGTTCTAATGCAAATGATATTAACATCTGCCTGTTCCATGAACTCGCAGGTCTTTCTTTAAAGACCTACAGGGTATTGTGTTTGCTACTTTCTCATATTTTACCCTTGCTTGTATTCTGCCTTGGTTTTTACACCAAATATTTACTTTTCTTGTCAGTCACTAGATGAACATCTTGCATTTGGAGAGATGTTTGGATGCTGTGACAAGTGAGCCTGTAAGCATCATGAGAGAGAAGACACAATTTGAGACTACTGCTTCAAATTTGATTTCATAAAGACAGATTTGACAGCCTCTTCTCTGTTAATTCAATTTGTAAAGGTGTTCTTGAGGATAGAAACGAGACAAGGAGCTGCAGGATATGCTTCCGTGGGTTTTAGGAGGAGAAATAAAATGCTATTAAATCAGTTCTTTAGCACCAGTTTAGCAACAACAACAGTTTAGCAACAATCGTCCGGATGGAGAAAAATGTAGACAATGACCCACTTAGTGTATTAGATGCTCAAGGAACTTGGTACTGTGGAGAATCCTAAATGGGATCAAGAATGAGGTCATTACTGAGGTGCTCAGAGGTGGTTGCTGTTGCATTCTGTCTTCATTACCCCACATGTCTGCTTATGAAATTGCAACAAACCTGAAGCAGTAGAAAAAGAAAGGTAAAGAACAATCACAAGCCCTGGGAAACAGAAGGAATTGTTGACTGTCGCAAGGGGAGCGTATTCAATTCACTCTGAAAGTTTAAACGCAATGAACTCTTGTCATGCCTTTTTGCTTATGAATTCATCATCAGATGTAGGGTTGCCAGTTCAGTATTGTTCCAGCACCTGAGGTTTCTGGCCCCAAACTTGAGACTCAGGGATGGCCCCTGCTTATGGCATTGAGCATTACAGCTTGTCTTCCAAATGCACACAAAGATAGAGAAAGAGAGAAACTATTAATCCTGTTTGGAAATGAAGACAGAAATCTTAAAAAAAGGTTGTGTCCTTAGATCAAGGAGAAATGAGGGGATCATTCCTTCTTACTTTCTTAGAGGGAAAGGATAAAGAACATTTAATCTAGCCTACTTGCTTCCAACTAGAAAAAAGGCTGTAGAGCAGAGTGGAAGGTGAGTTCTGGCACCACAATAGCATGGGGAGAAGGAAGAAGCTGGTTAAGTAAATTTGTAGCCTCCCCCTAGAGCTGTTGCAAATTGCAGAAACAAATACATTTCAGCCTTGCAAATTGTAGGCTGCTGGTATGCTGGATGAGCTACAGAGATGCACACAGCTCTTTCCTCTTTGCCAGAGCCAAAGGCACTAACATTGGAGAATTTGCACCTTTGCCTCTTGCCTAGAGATGACCCATGAAAACTGGAGACTTGGAGACACACTTTGAGATCTAGGAACCCTAAGATGGGTTGGCAATGGACTGATGAACATCCTGTCTTACTATATGACTAAATCTCTCTCTCTCTTTCTCAAGTGCACGCACGCACACACACACCAAATGTCTATTAATTTGTGCATTTTTTAATTGATTGTGGTTTCATAATCTGCATTTCCAACAGGTCTGAATCAAAATTGCATGCTGAAGAAAGGACAATGGGACCCCAAACTGCTTATAGAAATCTCATGGTGGCAATGATCTAAATGTAAAGGAATGCAGGGATGCTGATTAAATAAATGAGAGAAAATTGTATTATCTCACAAGCAGAGTAATTACCATTTGCAAGCAGAAGTTGAACAACAACCAGTCTCCCATCCTACCCCACCCACAAAGTCCAGCAGAGAAATAAAGAAACTTAGTTTTCTTTGTTAAAAGACATAAAAGCAACTTTACTTATTAACTGTAAAAGGTTACATATCCTCTCATAATGAGGAACTACAAACATGTGTTCTTCAAGCGTGGAGAAGAGAAAGAGAAGCTCAGACTACAAAACAGAGGATGAACAAACTCAGACTAACTACAGACTACAGAATGGAACAGAATGAGCTATACTTGCTCAGTGATAGCATCGTGGACACGGTGAGACCACATTAGACCAAAGTTCCAGGACTGAATATAAGCTGCCTATTAGTTCCTGGGCACAACTGAAGCAATTAATCAAATCAAGGCACATAATATTAAATTAGTTGAGCTTTTTTTTTCATGCAAATGGTGGCATCACAAGGTTTTTCTTTTCTTTAAAAAATGGGAATAACATCTGGAATGAGAAAAAGCCAGCTAATTTCAATTCAGAAACAATAGGCAAAGAACAAAGCTAAGCAATTCTATATCAGATAGACAAATGTATAGGACAATCCATTGTGCCAGGGCAGGTGGCTTAGAGGGAAACAGGTGGACAAGCAAAGATGGAAAGTCTAAGAATAGTTCAGTCTGTGACTGAGGAACAAACAGCTCATGCTGAGCAAGCAGGCTCAAATCAATGGTCTAAATTCCTTTATCAGTCCTAATTGGAGTAAACCTACTGAATCAATGCGAACTTGGTAAGTGAATGTAAATTCCAATGATTCAATAGTCTTATTTTATTTGGGACCAACAATTGGACTTAGAGCAGTGGTTTTCTAAGACTAACTGGGAAACAATGGACTCCTTATCTTACTTGGTCCCTGCTGATTTCAGAGACTATGGCCATTTCCACACTAAACTGTTATATATAAAGTGAAAACCCCAGGATTCCATAGGATGTTGAAAGTGGAATAATAGCACTATAACAGTCTAGTGTGGAAATGGCTCTATAATTCCATCCTATGGCCACTGGCAAAGGTGACACTGTAGTAAATCAGAAAAAAGGCTAACAAGTGGTATATTGAAGACACTGGTGTATGTACAATTGCAGGTGCAACTGTTACACTTGCAGAACTCAACTTATACAAACTGTGAATTGAAATAATCCATTCTGCAATGGCCAAAAATATACAACCACATGCTTTAAGGAACTTACATGTGCTTACAACATCAACAGGATTCCAGCTTCTAATGGAGAAAGAAAACAGATTGCTTTTCAAAAGTAACATTGAAAGCTCTGGCCTTTAAGCCTGCTTGGAGGTCTTCAGGGATGAAACTGCATATGTCTCAACTGGAACTGAGCTATGCAGGGTGGCACTACTGCTAAGACGGCTCTATCCTTCGTGCCCATAAGCTTAATTGTGCATTGTGCATATGGGTGAACGCATAAGCAGGGCCTTGGATAGTGATCTTAAATTGTGGGCAGGCTGATATGGACAAAGAGCATTACACTCATTGACTTTTTTTTACCAGGACAACGGGTGGTGATTGTTTCAGTTTGGAAAGGTTTTTGTATGCAGGACTTTCCTTGAGTGGATGATTACAAAGAAAGCCATGCAATCCAATTATTTGCCAAGCCTCGGGCAGAGTCGGAAACTGCTGATAAATATAGACAGCACATATGGGCATAGGAAATGATCTCCTTCAGCAAGAGTGACCACATGTTCCCAGTCAGCACTGAGTCAGAAACGTTAACCCCGGTGTGCCAATCACATGCTTTAGGAATATGTCACCCCATCCAGAAAGTTTTAATCAGGGAGGAGCAGAAAGCACATTTCTTAATGGAATTAAATCGAAGTACATCCCTCCCGTGGAGAGTAATGTGAAAACAGATCCTGTTTCCCTTCCTTTGTTTTGACTCCTTCTCTATCTTAGATCAGTATTGCCTATCTTGAGCTGCTGTGCTTTCTAAATTTAAAATGAAGGGGATGTAACCCAATCACAAGTTTTATGTTTTAGCAACATCCCCAGAGAGAGAATAAGGAAAACAAATTAGAAAAATTTTATTATTATGACTCTTACATCCTATTGTTCAGCAGAACATTAACTTATGCAGTGCATTTTGAAGAAACACTATTAAGTAATCGGATGTAAAATGTGAAGGCAATTATAAAATATTAAGCACTTGGCTAAATGCAATTCTTTGACTACAATATGCCAGTTTCATAAAACACATAGTAGTTGAGGGAATAAGCAAACTATGGATTCATTCACCTGATTTTCAATTCTTTTTAAAATGGTGCAGAATAATGAAAGAGTAATTTTGACAGGCCCTTATTTCTCACTAGGTTGGTTTTGCAGTTCCAACCTAATAAGGTGCCTGTACACTAACTTTCAGCCTCAACTCCACCCCTTAACCACAACCTGAACCTTAACTCCACCCTTTAACCACAACTTAGGGTCTTAATTGGACCCTTAGAACCGAATAAGTTACTTATGGTAGCATGTTCTTTTTTGTTACAGTGACTTTAAATAATGCAGGCTGACTCAGTAGTAAAAACAAACTGTATTCTTTATTGTAATAACATTAAAAGTAAATGTGAAGTATGATGTTGTTACACTGAACAGTTGAAACTTTCGACAGTCTGTACCAATAATTCCCAGCCTTAGACATCAAGTTCTCTGTGTCTTTTCCTCAGCTCCTTAAGCACAATCCAGTCACACTCTCTGGCCAAGATCTCACTAAAGGCTCTCTTTACAAACAGCCTCTGTCCCTTATATATAATTCCTATCATTCATAAGCCCCTCCCATGCACATCACTGTGTTAGGTTTCACTCTTAAGGTACTCTCCTGTTGCCTAACAACCCACCATCAAGTTGCACTTGCATTCCAAAGAACTAACCCCAAGGCAACTTCACAGTAACACAGTCCCTTTATTAGGGCAAACCAGCTTTCAGATTTCACAGAATGCATCCCTTTGCCTGGTGTTAAAAGGGGAGGAAAGAGGGACGCAACAGTATTTTCTTATAAAGGTGATAGATCCTGTTTCTCAGAGTGTAGTATACAAGTGTAGTTTACACAATGGAACTTTGCTGGGGCTCCCCTCTTCCATCCCAGGATTCATGGTTTAAGTAGTGCAGCCCCACTTCCCTGGCTATTTAGTGGCTTGTGGAGAATGGGAAGGAGATTGGAGAAGCATTTGGTGTCTGATGGCATCATCTGCCAAGACCTTCCTCCAAAGGTCTTGGCAGGTGATGTCATTGTTCTCAGGCCTTTTCTGCATGGGGGAATTAAAATGGTGCAGTGTGTCCTCTACGGAGGTCGTCTGCACCTCGGAGCGGACTAGGTTCAGACTACTTACCGGAGATCTGTACCTCAGTGCGCTCTGAAACGCCCCCAACTGGTCCTCCAGTGCGCTTTTTAAAGACCGGAAAAAAGAGGTTTCTCTTTTTTTCCGGAGCGTGCCATTGCGTGCCTGCTTCCTTGTGCAGATTCGCAGGCTCGCACCAATGTGAGCCTGCGATCTGCGGAGGGCGGGCTTTAGGCGTGGCAAGCTTCACGGTTGGTCGGGACCCACGACCAACTGGAAGCTGCCATTTTGGAAGCCGGAGCAGTGCGGATCTAAGACCTCGCACTGCTCCGATTCACCCTGGACCGGACCGAGGAGCCAGAAGATCCGGTGAGTAACAGCACAGAGCGATTCCCTCACCTCGTGTGGAAATGGCCTCAGTCTGAATACAGGGACATAGCCAGACATTCCTCTGATCTTTCCCACTGAATGACCATGGAGTACAGGCTGCAGCAACCAAAGATGGAGTCTGGGGTAGGGGAAATGATTTTGGTAATTGTAGAGGATGGAAGAGAATACTGACTAGTGCAACAATAAAAAAAAAAAAAGATGTACATAGGCATAAGTCAGACTTATTTGTGCGTATGCCACTAACAGTATGCCAGCCTCTGAATGTTTCGATCTTCAAAAGAAGTTTGGAAAATATTGTGCAGACTAATAAGGTTAATTTGTGCCCAGATAAAACCAAACTAGATTAGAGCAAAGCAAAGAAAGAACAGACAATTCCCATTTCAAATGATAAAAGCCAGCAGTTATTCCAATCTATTCCTAGTGTGGGAGGGAAGGTGGGAGAGAGGAAAACTTTTTTTTTCAAGGTGCTAGTCCTTATTATTGGTTAAACTGGCAGTTAGTTTAGATGATGTACAGACCAAGGAGCTGGAATTATTTCTTTAAAGAAGTGGTACTACTGTCATAATTATCCTGCGACGAGAGGAGGAAGATTGACAAAAAGCTGCAGCTCTGAGTCTGAGGAAATGAGGGCTGGGGCAGTAAGAGATCCTGCCCCACAGCAGGATTTAGCAGAGGCTGCTCCCTCTTTCATCGAGAGACAGAGGGAGAAACACCAAGCCCAAAGCCAGTTAAATAATAAATGCTGACCTAATTAGGCACTAATTAGACAGCTGTGGCCTTGAAGGAGCTGTTGATAAATATTCCGGCAGCTCTCAATCTCAGACACAGTGCTGACAACTGCTTTATTTAGTTGACTGGCAGGACTTTCTTGCATTCCTGTTTTGTCTTGACCTTGGACTGGCTACGTTTTGGCTTATTCTGTTTACTTCTTGCTGGCTGGTATACCTGGACTTTTGACCTACTGATATGACTTCTGGACCAACTAATGACCAGACAACCCACGACTGACCCATACTGGACTAACTACTTGACTTCTCCTACACACCAACAACTTGCTGCACTTGCCGACCTGCACATGTAGCAATCATTGAGTCACACAACTATGATATATTTTGTAGTATTTTTGTCTCAGAGCCAGAGCTTGGAAAAATTACATTTTTGTGCAACAACTCTGAACACACCACCATTACAGGTATGTTTGGTGAAGCCATAGGAGAAGGCCTTCTCAGTGGTTGCTCCCAGGCTATGGAATTTTCTCCCACAGGAGGAATGGTTGGCCCTTTTTTGCTCCTGTTTCATCAGCAGGTAATGACCTCTTTTTATTTAGATAGCCCTTCAGTTATTAGCCAGATGTTGCAGAATGGTTTTTAATTTGGGATCTGTACCTTTATTCTCAGTGTTATGGTTAAATTGTTTTAAATTAGTGCTTTTTGTTCTGTTTAGACTGATTGAGTATCCATTATCTGAAATTCCTGGGACCAGAAGCGTTCCATATTTTGGATTTTTTTCCAGATTTTAGAATATGGTAATTTTTTGGAATAGCCTTGCAATTCGTTTGCTTGCTACTTGAGTTGTGTATGAGATGCAAGGTTAGAGAGAGAGACTGAGGATATGTGATATGGGGAGAAACCAAGACCATTTCTGCACTACACCATTATAACGTTATTATTCCACTTTCAACATCCTGTGGAATTCTTGAGGTTTGTAGTTTATTGGGGCCAAAGAGCTCTCTGGTTGAGAATTCTAAATGCCCCGCCCTCAACTGCAAGCCCCAGGATTCCATAGGATGTTGAATGTGGAATAATAGCACTATAACAGCGTAGTGCAGAAATGGCCCAAGTGTAGTGTCTGGTGCAAATACATGCCTCCCATCATTTCAAAGATCCTCAGTTTCTCTCTTTTTGTTGCCATTTGCCAGCTTCTGTCTTCCAGATGGTGGTTGCAGTCCTTCTCAGGTCTGAGGGATGAACAAGCAGGAGTGCTGCAGCCACTGCCTCAAAGGCACAATTGGCTGGTTCACGGCAAAAAAAGAAAGACTGAAGATCTGAACGAAGAACAAGCAGGAGCTCTGTAGCCATCACTTCGAAGGTGGAAGTGGACGGTTGGTGGCAAAAGGAAAATGACTGAGGAGCTGCAAGAACAAGGAAGAGCACCACAGCTGCCATCTGAAAGGCAGAAGCAGATGGTTGGTGGCAAAAAGTTTTTGGAGGTTTCTGGATTTCAGATTTCCAGATAAGGGAGCTTCAATTCATAATAACTTTTGAAAATTGTATTTTGTTTTAATCTGTTTTGTGAGCTGCTTTAGTTTCATATGGGAAGAAAGATGGGATAGCAAATAAATAAAGAAATAAATAATCAATCAATCAATCAATCAATCCCCCACCACCACCAACCTGAGAAGTCTGGGAGTGTTAGTTCAATAATAGCATTTCCAAGCTCTTCTCAGAACACCTGATTCCAGATTCTCATTTGAACGTCAAACTTCACTTCAAGCAACCTTGGTCTGTAGATTTCTCTTTTAAAATGAAAACATGAAGGATGGGAACAAGAATGTGTTCCCCAGCTACACAAATTTTGCTCACAGGTTTATGTAAACATATGGATGGAAGACATACAGACCACCTGTGCAATCCAGAACCATTTCCACATTTCTTCCCATATACATGAATCCATGAATACTCCTTGAGAGGGAATTTTCCATTGTGTATCTTTATTGCTGCTGACATCAACATGTCTTTCCCCTAGTTTGGGACTCCAGGTGCCTTATACAATTAAAAAAACAAAACAAAACACATACAGATAAGTCACAGTATACAAAAGTTTTTAAAAAAAACTATCATGTGATTAAAAACAATTTAAAAGAATAAGCCATTACAAACAACAAATTAAAACAAAACAAATGAACAAAAAGTAAAGCATATTATAAAAAGGCCCTAAAAACTCAGTTCTCAAGAGCCTGTCGGAACAAGGTTTTCGCTTGCCTGCAGAAATGTAGTAAAGTGGGTGTCAGTCTAACCTCTCTGGGAAGGAAGGGCCAGAGCCTAGGAGAAGCCACTGAGAAGAACCTCTGCCTAGTTTCTACCAGGAATACCTGTGAGACTGGAGGCACGGAGAGAAGGGCATCCTCAGAATATGGGTAGGTTCATATGGGAGAATACTGTCCTTCAAATAACCCGGACCTGAGCTATTTTCTCCGCATGGGACATCCTTCTGAACACCCTCCTGTGGAAATACTTGGCCTTCTCCCTGTCCAAATTGAGAGAAACTTCACATGCTACATAGAATAGTCAAAGAGGATCTGCCAATAACCTGTAGCACCCCCTCATTCCATGTTTTCCCTGTGTAATGTGTGAGGCAGAATCCTGTGCTTCTTCCCTGTGATGGGTTTCATGTTACTCAGAATGGATGTGAAAGTCATGGGGAAGAACTGTGTGAATTCCCTGGTGAGGACATTATGCAGGAAAGGTGAAAACAGCAGAAACTAGTCACTCTTTCTATCACAGTGTTGTTTTTGGGGTGATGTCTAAGGCTACGTTCTGATTTTGACGGTTCTCCAAGCTACCGTATTAAGTTCAACCATTAGTTACTGAGGAAGCTCTACCTTTAGCTCCCAAACTGTCTTCTTCTTGACAATTGTTGACAGGGCAAAGAGCATGCTCTAAACCTATTTCGTCTCCTGAAGAAGACAAATCTAATTTTAGTTTGAAAGATACTTGAAAGACCTGAGAGAAAGAAAGGTCAGCCAATATTATTAAGTGCTGGCTGGGGCAAGGACAGAGACAGGCTGTTACGATGAAGAAGACATAAAGAGATATCCTGTCATACATCGAGGTCTTGAAGGGCATTGCATCTCAGTCCTCAAAAATACCAAGAGACATCAAGAAAGAGACTTTTTTACAAAATAAGATGAGAAAACTTCAAAATATTTATCTTCGCTTTCATTTAGAGCCCTATTACACTGCATTATTATAGTGCTATTATTCCACTTTAAATGCCATGGCAACATTCTGTGCAATTCTAGGGTTTGTAGTTTACTGAGGCCCAAGAGACGCCCAGCTGGGAATTCTTAGTGCCCCTTTCTAAACCGCAAATCCCAGGATTCCATAGGATGTTGGCATGGTAGTTAAAGTGGAATATTAGTGCTATAATGCTGTAGTGTGATAAGGCCCTTAGTCAGTAGCAGAAATAATGTTTTTGCTACTAAAAAATTACTTCACCAGTTCTTACAATCACACATTTCTCACACTCTTGCCAATGTACCACAAGTACACACCACTTGATCCAAATGCGCCAGCTGCCTCCACTGAAAAGTACTGTGAGACAGAGTATGTTCTCTTTATGAAGTTTGTTTGTTCCATGATAGCTTATCAGAGTTGGTCCTGCCATTAGGTAGAATGAGACAGCTGTTTCAGGAAGCAAATATTGAGTATCATGAAAAAGTAATAAATTTTGACTGTATTTTACTAGAGTTTTTTCAGTTATTGCATTTTTTTTCTGCCAGACAAGCAAGATCTAAGTGTTATTTTTTTGTGCTTTCTGAAATTTGGGTTTAATGTTGCTAATTTGGAATACAATGTACTTGGTTGAACTTAGAATATGACTATAAGTAAATGGAGAAGCCACCAATAATTGAGTCACAGAAGAAGCATGCTCTGGATTCCAGAGTATACTAAAAGCAGAATTTAAAAGTAACAAGTTATAGTAATATAGTTACCTGAAAGTAGTTACTTTTCTGAGTAATGAGGTAGCAGCAAAGATATATTTACAAACTGTGCAACAAGTAAACATGAAATTATTTTACTGGTGTAATGAATAATAGTTTCTAGTTATGTTCAATTGTTTTTGGAACGGGTACTTTTGGGGACCTTTTGATGGGAATTTTCCAAGTAGTATGCTATTCTGTTATTAATCCTAAAGATTACTCTCAACAAGTAATGAAAAGGAATAGAGAAGCAATGAGCCATGCAAGACATAACACAACCAGATGCTGTTTTCATCTTGGCAACACGTAAAGGAAAAGGGTTATTTTCTGATCATGCTAATAAGCAATGAAAATGAATAACCTTTAAAACACAAGTATCCTAGTTAAAGCTAATTTTCAGTCCTAATGTAAGCCAGTGTAAGCTACAGTGTAAACTATTAACTAGTTTATTAAAAGCAGGAATCTAAGAATGGTGGTGGATTTTCTCAATCTCAGTGAGAGCAGATATTGTGACATTTTTGAGACGACTGGTCAAAAAACAAACAAATTTTTTGTACTAAGAACAAAAAGAACGGCACTTTTGCATCAGCAGGAGCAAGAGCAAAAATGTATTTTGGATATTTTTTGAACACACACATATACACGCTTCACAAAAAAGTCCACAAATGGGAAGAAGATGTCATCCAATAGATAGATAGATAGATAGATAGATAGATAGATAGATAGATAAATAACCAACCTCTTGTGATTTTGACCATCCAGTACTCACAATTTGTGAGTGCTCAGAAGACAGATTTTAGATTTTTTTTAAAAAAGAGAAGCTGCCAATAGACAAAGGACAATTGGAAAAGTCAGGTGCAGAATTGCCATTGGCTTCAGTGGGCACTGCCCATTTCCATATAGCCAAGAAGAGGAAAAAGGAATAGTTCAATGATGCATGGGTGTGTGGTGACTATTACGTCAGATTGTATGTGTGCGTTTTTTTTTCTTCCTGGGTTCCGAAAGCAAGTTTTACAGACAGTTCTTTCCCACAGTCTAAGCTGATTCATTCACCTTGTTAAAGTGAGTCTCCCTTCAGGTACACAAAACCTAATCCCTACACAATCAGCCAGGAGAGAAGCAAGCTGAGTCACCGAAGCCACTAATCAGTGCTTGTCTACAGCCCTGTCTGTACTTAACATTCATGAAGACGTTGAAGACATCGTGGTGAACCAAGGCACCTGGCTGTTACACAGAGATTCCATTTCATTCTACATTATTATGATTTTGGGGAGGGGGGTGTTAGGATGCGTTTCAATAAATCATTCTTGCTAACCATCCCCTTGATTTTACAGCAGGAAGCAAGTGCAATTCCTATGAAACGATGGTGGTAAATAAAGGCAGTCTATAGCGTTCAGTACATCATGCCAATCCTTCATATACAATATCACAGCAGCAGTCCTTAGACAAGTCCTGCCTTTGCTTGTTTCTAAAAAGGGCACATTTATTTACCGTAACAATGCACAGGACAGAGAAAGCTTAGAGGAAAGGAGGTTATATTTGGGCAACAGCATGTTAATAGCCAACAGCAGTTATGGCTGGTGGTTCCCAGTGATGTATTTAAGTCTTTTATTCCAAGTCTCAAATCAAGTCTCTACCTTCAAGTCTCAAGTTGAGTCTCAAATCCTTGCAAGGTACTTTCAAGTCATGTCTCAAGTCAAGTCTCAAGTTTGGGAGCCTACTTTAATAGAAAAAAAGAGGTGGTGGTGGTTGTATTGAGGGGGAGTCAATGGGCTTACAAGAGTCTGCAGCTTTAGAAGTGGGGAATAGGATCCTTCTTACTCCCCTTTCCCCAAATGGGAGGCTTTTGTGTCAATGGTCATAAAAGAATCTGCAGCTTCAGACGTGGGGAATAGGATCCTTTTTACTCCCCATTAAGGAAGCTTCAAAAGCTTTAGAAGGAAGGATCCTTCTTCCTTAAGCCTGTTGCCTAACACATTTGCTAGTCCCCTCTGAGAAACATACCCTGTGCTTAGGGGGCAAGTTTTGCCTTCTACTATTAGGGAAAGTTTTGGAAGGCTCCTCCAATATGCAATGGAGACAAACTGCTGAGCAGACCTTGGCTCTGCCTCAAGCTCATTGCCTAATGTATGTGCTGCTCCTTTCCGAGAAATGAGCCCACACTTTGGGCTTGAGACAGATTGTCACATGACCAGTAGGCAAAAAGAGATAGAAGTGCTGTTCAAACTCATAAAGTTTCTGGATGAATAGGTTATGTTACTGATCCAAGGGCAGCCAGTCAGTCACTAAAAATATGCAAGTCAAGTCATGTCAGTGTGTCATTTATTGTCGAGTCAAGTCCAAGTCAAGTCACTGAAGCAACTTGAGTCTGAGTCAACTGACTCGAGTCTACATCACTGGTGGTTCCATTGTCAAGGTTGCAGTGAATCTGCTTTGGGTTTTATTCTCAACTTTAGGGAGATATCTAGGATACTGAAACTATCTTGTGGGTTTCAGCACATTGAATAACTCCTCCGTCTCTAGTGTTTGGAGGTAAATCCTTGCCTGTTTCATCTTTGCATCCAAGGATATTTACAGTGGTATTCTGCTAGACGTGGAGGAAATTCCACAGCATTCTCACGATCCCACTGACGCAGTAGGTCTGTTGTAGTAGGAAATAAGAACTGGATTTAGGTCTGTGTATTTACTGCACTATAGAACCAGTGAGGTATACTGGTTTGAATGTTGGATTATGACCCTAGAGACCAGGGTTCAACTCCTCGTTTGGCCATGGAAACCCACTGTGTTACCTTGGGCATATCACACACTCTCAGCCCCCAGAAAACCCCATGATAGGTTCACCTTAGGGTCGCCATAAGTCAGAAATGACTTGATGGCAACACAATAACAATGTGCTGTATGCATTTCTGTACTGTATGCAGTGCATTTCTCTTCAATCTGTCAAGCACTTGGAGCTAACCAAGATGGCTGGAAAATTAGATGGAGGACACCAGTGCCTGGAAAATAAACTTTTTGGCAATGGGACTACATCTCCCAGAATCTTTGGGCCAGAGGATTTTGAGAGATATTTTCCAAAAGAGTAACTGTTCTAAGCTCTGGAGACAACCTATTTATCACAGGCATGTTCAACCTGAGCATTTCCCTAAGTAAAGACAGTTGCATAACAAAGCACGTTTGAAAAGGAGCTATCATCAACTTTTGTGGAGCACTTACTCAGGGAGAAATTGCGCTTGAGGTGTATTTACTAACTTGAGAATTTACCAGGTTGATGCAAAGAAACTGTGACAGGGTGAACTTTGAAATCTGGCTGCTCCTGCTGTTAAGTCTTGATAATTAGCCATCCTGTAAATGCTGACCCAGCTTTATTGAAAGGAACTTTTCAGATGTAGAACAGTTGGATCTACAGGCAGGCTACATCCATATTTCCTCTGCAGATTTGACTGTTCAGCACCTTGGGCTTGAAAGTCTTTGAAGGCCAAAGATGCATATTTATGAAGTGACAGATTCAGAAAACTCGATCTGCCCTTGGAAATTTCTTTGATGGCCAGCTCACAGGAAGGTTTGATGCAATAGCGGCATATGCTTTCCTCTTGAATTCAGTGGGATGTATGGTAATATGCTTAGACTAGAAGACTAGTGAACCAGCATGATGTAGTGGTCTCAGTGCTGGACTAGAACTCTGGAGACCAGAGTTCAAATCCCCACTTGGTCATGGAAATCCACTGGGTGACCTTGGATAAATCACACTCTCTCAGCCTTAGAGGAAGGCAAAGGCAAGCATTCTTTGAAGAAACCTTGCCACGACAACTCTGTGATAGGGCTGCTGTAAGTCAGAAATAACTTGATGGCACACAATATATCTATAGAAGAATAATATAAGTTTAGTGAACATCCATCCTACAAAGTAGGGTTGAAGTGTATCCATTGTGCATTCCCTCATATTCATTTTTTAAAACACCTAATTTTTTCCTGTCAAATTTATGAAGCAATTTGAAAAACGTGGTAAGTTCCTATCCAAAACAATCTGAACAAAATTCTCAACCATCTGTAGTGGTTAAAATGCCATAGGTACAACAATTTTAAATGTAAAGAGAACCATTGTGTACCTGTCTGCCATACAGACTGTTAATGCAGAGAAGTCTACAGGGAAAAAAAGAGTCAGCAACCCTAATTCAGCACCAACAACATGGCTGAATGCCTAAGTATTCAGAGACAGACCTTGAAAGACCTAAACATTCAAAGCCATCTGTCTAGTTGGATAAATCTCTTAGATTCAATTTAAGCCACATTCATTTTTTTCTTAAAAAAAGAAGAAAAAAGAAACCAACCTTCAGATTCTTTCCATTTGTTTTATGAAAATATTTGCAAAATTTAGAAGGTTTCCAGCAAAAATTGAACCAAACAGAATTAATCTCTTCTAGAAAGCCAACATCTACATTGGTGGTAGTAATTGTAAAGTCTTTGGGACACATAGAGACTCCAAAGACCCTCTGTGCATCCCCTGGCCTACAGCCATCCCCTCCCTACCAGGACCCCCATTTTTAAAATAAAAAAAGGTTAGAGACCAAAAAATGGAGAATCATACCTCCAGAAGCCTCCAGAGGGCGTGATTCTTCATTTAACTTCTATTTCACCCCCCTGGCTGAAATGGCATTATTTTTTTAGAAAACAGGAAGAGATCTTTTGGTCACTTGTGGTTTGGGAAAACTGGGTAGATGCAGCCCATTGGGTGGTGTGTGTGTGTGTGTGTGGACATGGGGCAGGTACATCCTGTAGACCATCCATGGTTCTCACTCTTGGCATACATTCAGCTACTGCTTGGAAGTTTTACTGAGAAGAGAGACTGATGTTTTAGTAGGGAAATATGTGGCTTTTTCCCTCCTTTTGCACAGTGTCAGAGATACAACAAGTTGGTATGGTTGCATTCATAGACTGAGAGGACATATGAGTGCTCAGATTATTATGGCTTTTGTTTGCCCCCAGGCTGTTAATCACTGGATTTTACAGTTTTTCTGTTTAATCAGTCTTTCAAGAAGGATTTACAGCTTTATATATTTCTATCATTACCTGCATTACCAGGAACTGGAACCAGGAACTGACCTGTAGGGAAGTCTAACATGAATTGTCTACCACAGCTTGTCTTTTTTTTTTAAACAGACTTTTATTTTTGGGACAAAGAGGACAACATGATACATCATATTGGAAATTTATTATTTAGAAACCTGCCCAGGATGAGAGGAGCTG
The DNA here is from genome assembly GCA_030412105.1 of Cyclura pinguis. NCBI lineage: Eukaryota > Metazoa > Chordata > Lepidosauria > Squamata > Iguanidae > Cyclura > Cyclura pinguis. The sequence continues at coordinate 122,667,784 of CM059604.1, read as the reverse complement.
ACATTCTGACATACGCAAGAGTGTTTGCAATATCACAGATGATGTCAACTGTATATACAATGATTAATTGTATATGCAATGATTAATCTGTTCCTGTATCTTATGACATTGGCTTTCAGTAAACCCATGAATGATACTTCCTAATCTGATTGTCTGGCTGGTATTGTAGCTTGGATTTAATTAGGTAGTTACCCCAAATGTATTGAGAGTTTCACATTATTAAACCAGTCTCTTAAGTCAGCTGCAAGCCACTCTTCTTGGGTATGGCTTTCCCAATATCTTTGGGCATACACATATCCTGAGGGTCACCTCCTTCCGTATAAACTGGTCAGCATGCACCTTGGAAGACCTACTCCTTCATCTTAGGGGGTTTCTCTCATCCTAGAGAACCTTCTTTCTTGTGTCACATCTTAACGATTCTGCAGAAACTCCATCTGGTTCAGAAGACATCAGCAAAATGACTGGTAAATCTTAGCCTAGAACAGCTTGCACAAGTCTGAAGTGACTGAGACAGCTTATCCCCTTTGTCTATTTGGTGGCCATTTTGTACCGCACAAAAGAAACAGAAATGCTTCTTCCCATGAAAATATGTTTTGTGTCTCCCATGGATGGCTGCTCCCCCCACAAAAATAAAATAAAAAAAAAAATCCTCACCACACTGTTCCCTACAGTTGTCTAGCTTGGTCCTGTAGCCCTGCAGCAACTAACTGCAGTGACTAACAGCAATAGAGCCCATTGGGAATACATTCTGCTATGCAACAGCAAACACAATGTGAACTGTAGTGCTTCCATCTAAAAGTCTACCAAGAAAATAATAAATAATGCTAGTCATGTCGCCTGAGCTCCTCTCTCTGCAGCTGACTTTCCCCCTAGGTGTATATGGGATTTCTCAAGAATAGATTAGTCTGGTAGACATCTTGACCCAGATATTACCTACAGTTTTTCATGGGGCTCTTTTAATATTGCCCATTTAATTCTTCCAAAGTGACTAACAAAATGCCAAAAGCCAGCTGGCTGAGAATCTGGTAAACTGCAATTTGGATAATTATGTTCTTTTTAAAAAAGAAAAATCTTAACTGTATATTACAATTACATATTTATAATTGACATTTTAAAAAAATCAAGTGTCAACAATTCTTTGTTAAATAAAAAGCAAAATCTCTCCTACAACTAATTCAATGTACATAATTTAAACTAAGTGTGAGAAAGGTACCCCCGCAAACCACACTTGTGCAACCTCTGAAGCCCATTGCCAGACCCACCCCACCTCTCTAGCTTATATTTTACTTTTCTGGCATGATTTTGGACTCAATTCTCTTCAAAATAGATCATAAAGACTTCTCCACATGTCACACAAAAAAAAATGTACAAAAATAACCCATACATCCTCAGCAATTCCCAATACCTCTTTTTTCAATCCATACATTGACTAAAATGGTGACAGGAAGTGACATCATGTCATTTCTGGTTGTTATATTGACCAATGAGGTGTTTCTGGTGTATGGATGTTGCCTGAAAAGGGGTAAGAGGAAATTGGTGCCCAGCTGCTGAAAAGAATCCTTGGACTTATTTAGGACAAGGATAGGAAAGTGGTAGATTGGGATCTACTGAAGCATTTCTGAGTATTTTGGAGGTGATTGGTAAGAGTTCTTGACTTCCAATTCTTTAAAAAGAGCTGTTTTTTCTACCTGAAAAGGAAGTGCTAAAATGAAGAAAGTTTGGAGGAACTAGGAGTAGATTTGGATGTGGAAGGACTGTGAGTTGAGCTCATTTAATTTCTGATAATGAAAATAAATGCCTAGAATCAGGATGTGCTCAGGAGCTCCCTCTTAATTTAATTCTTAGTTTATCTCTTTTGTGCCTGGTGCTGACTGATGGTTTTGGCAATCTAGAAGAAAAATTAAAGAAAATCATCTAAAGATGCAGCCTGCCTACCCATGAGACAGAGACAATTAAAATGCAATCTATTAATCACTCATTAGCAATTGTTTCTCTTTGTCAGGATTGTTGATATCCTTTGTTTAATCATGATGAAAAAGTAGTAATATATTACTAGGAGTAATAAATTACTATCAATACCACTGTCACTATTACTTTAGATGAGAATCCTTGTTGAAACTTAATTTTCCTATAGTGTAAAACAACAGTATAAACATTTTCCAAAGCCAATGATTATTGATTGATTGATTGATTGGTTGGTTGGTTGGTTGGTTGATTGTAGAGCAATTCAAGAGGAAAACTGCTTAACATTTTTGCTGAAAACCTGGCATAAACAATCCCTTGAGAAATGTTGATGTTAAAGCAAAGGTGACTAATGGCTCACTGTTTTAGGGCAGTGAAACTACTGTAGGTTTTATGAGACCTGGCCAGGGTGCTGAACCTATTTGGGGAAAGAGGTTCAGGACCTTGGATAGCTTCTATAAAAACCAGAGTTAACTCCTGTACAACTCAGTGGAGATTCACCAATCTGAAGCAATGAAGTTGCTGTGTTATTAATCAAAGATGCAAGTCAAAGCATTGTGAAATCTAAGCTTAAAATCTCCAAAATGGACAAAAGAATGTCTGTACCAGTTACCTCTCATTCTAGGAATATCAGCTTGGTACCCAACAATTTTTCAATGAGCTATCTTCTCAGTTCTGCTCTTTGCCTCACCTTTATATGCAGAATTCAGAAATACATTTTGGACAACCCCCACACTAAATGCTGACTGTGGAATTCTGAGATTTGAGTCTAAAAAATAACTTATCCCATGTTCTGCATTGTATCTTGCTTTCCTCATCAGTACAACCCCTGGAGTTCTAACAGAACTTCCCTTTCAAATCCCAAGGTCTGAACATAAATGTTTTTGAGTCTGATAAAACAATGATTCTTGAATCATCCAACTTTTACTTCATGCTTGGTTTGATTTGGGAGTGCTGCACCCATCATGCTTGAATACAGTTGCTATAGACAGGCTTGGTGGCTCTCCCCATTCAGAACCATGAAATTGGCTTTGAAAACTTAAATACAGTGAATGTTTGGACAGGTAACATGGGTTGCATTGACAATACCATGTCTGTCACTCCAGGGAGGAGCTCAGGTGTCATCAGTAATGAATAGCTATATAAAAGGAACAGAAAAATATCAACATGAAGACAATGGAAGCTTTGTTTCCTACTCTAGCAACAACGGTTCTATGGAGTACTTTATTCATTTATTTATTTAGAAGCACTTCTTCTAGTAGTGAACACAGGTGGTGAGTACCAACAACAACAGAGCCACAATGGAGCCACTGCAGTTGCAGCTGAATATTTACATGCCAGTGGGGCAAAGACTCCATTCTGGGTTTTAGTCTGAATATTAAAGGTGCTATCAAAGAGGCTCAACTTTTGTTATTGTTATGTGTTTTCAAGTCACCTTTGGCTTACAGTGACCCTATTCTAGGGTTTTCTTGGCAATATTTATTCAGAAGAAGTTTGCCTTTGCCTTCTTCTGAAGCTGAGAGAGAGTGGCTTGCCCAATTTCACCCAGAAGGATTCCATGGCTGAGCAGGAAATCTGAACCTTGGTCTCTCCCAGGGTCCTAGTGCGACACTCAACCAGCACACTATGCTAGTTTTCAGGCTGAAACTTGAGGATAAGATTATCTGAAGGATAAGTAGCCCTCTTCCTCCTCCTCCTCCTCTTTCTTCTTCTTCTTCCTCTTCTTCTTCTTTCATACCAAATTATATACATGCATACAAAAATTATTATCTAGTTAACCAAAATTCAAAGATTCAAAAACATATATAATGTAAGCATATTTTACATAGAAACAGCAAATCCTTTATACCCCATACCTTTTAAAGAAAAAGAATCATTTTCTTTGCGCTACTCACATGAGATAATTTCCTACATTAGTTAAGATTCCGTCAAACTAGAATACTAACATATTTTATTCTTTAAGTATTGATGATCCCACCCACCTTCTCTCCAAATAATTACTCACACAGTCCCAGTGTTTTTTAAATCTATTTAAAGATTTCTCTTCTAACAACACTGTCAGTTTTTCAGTTTGCATTAAATCAAATATCTCTAATAACCAATCATCAATTTCACATCCTCCAAATAAGTTCAGCACTTTGCAAATCTTTCAGATTTGGGCTACAATCCACAAAAGACTGAAATTATTATAGCAATAATGAGTACAAGGAGAAAGAGATTTAGATATATGAAATAAAAATATATGATCAATGTGATACATAATATGTTGAATAAGTATATGATGATAAAGGATCTGGAGAAAAATAGTAATGTAAGCTATTTGTGTTGTAATTTTTTTCTTTTTCACATTTATGTTATTCATGTGGTGTTTTTGTTTTATTCTGTTATGTATAGTTCTTTTTCTTTAATAATAATAGTAGTAGTAGTAGTAGTAGTAGTAGTAGTAACAACAATAATAATAATACAATCCACAAAAGATGGACCTTGTCACTCACACAGAAGCCACCATGCATCACTGGTCCACTGTGGAACAAGAAGGAGATACCAGTACTGTTGGAGGAATCCAGAGTATTATAGCCAAAGTAAAACAAAGCAAAAGAAAATCTTTAAAAAAAAACCCAAAAACCCTACGGGACTGAAAGAACACAAGCAAACCAAAGAGGTGTAAGCATACTCAGTAGCCACAAAAAACTGAGCGTTGGCTAGAGAAGAAACATGGAAAACTGAGGAAAGCGGGATAGCCTACTTGAGTTCTTTGCGGTTTAGGAGTGTCTTAGAGGTCATTCTGACTGCCTGGCACTCCTGCTAGGAGGCAAGTCTGCACTGCAACATTTTATTGCTATTTTCTCTTATACTGTGGTATTCTAAAACATGATCAGGGTGAAATCGCTTCACAAATAGCTGTAGTCAAATCATAAAAACACGAGAAGCTGCCTTAAACTGAATGAGGGCATTGGTGGTCTCTGACTGGTAGCAATGTCTCTTCAGGGTTTTATATAGGTTTCTTTCCGCACTGTCCCTTCAGATCCCTGGTATTTCCTGTTGGCCTTCCAGCCAAGTACTAACCAGGCCCAACCCTACTTAGCTTCTAAAGTTAGATGAGATTCTGTGTGTCCGAGGAACCATGGTGGTTATGGTCTTCCTTTGGTATTGCAAGTTGTTGCATGCCACATGTGAGGGATGCAACATAGGAACTTTGATAATATTGAGAATGAAAGCTTTCTGTTAGTTTTACTAGGCTGTATGATCACAACCTGCAAAAAAAAAATAAAATAAAAATAGTTTTGGACTACATTTCCCAGAATAGACTACAACTCCCAGCTGGCTGGAGGATTCTGAAAATTGTAGCTCAAAAAAAAAAAAAAAAAAAAAAGGGAAGGAGAGGGAGAAGGAGAAAGAGAAGGATTTTTTGTTTCCAGGTTTGGCTTCTGACATAGTTTTGTTCAGGGTGGGAAACGAGATTGGCTCAAGACATTTTTCTGCCACTGGCAAGGGATGAGAACAATTCTCCTCTTCCACCCCATTTATAGAAGGCAACCAAACTGGTGGTAGAATCTTATTTCAAAATGGTGACAGGGCAGGGGAATCAGGCTACCTTATGGCTCATGGCGTAAGCTGCATGGGGCACATAGCCTTGACTTCCAACACTTTGCCACTCCTCTGTTCTTCTCTTCTACTTAGCATTTGAAACCTGAGATGGCTGCCCCATTCTGCTCAGTAGCAAGGCAGGCCTTGAGTGAGAATGTTCTTTCGTATTTCCCTGAGATGTCATGATGGAACAGTGACATTTTTCAGATATGCTGGAGTCTTGCAACAAAATACTGAATAGACTTACTCTGTATACAAGAGTGGACTCAGGTAAATACAGTTCCACAGAAGCCATATTCTATAGTGTGCTCAGCCTGACAGTTAATCCTGCCTTGCTTCCCATAGTGCCAAACTCAAAACACAGCCTTTCAGTGGCAACATTTGCTTCATTAGGATCTCCTCTGTATCGTTCCAATTTTAGTACACGTGCTGCCAAAGCGAGTACGTACCTCACTAGGACTGAAGCAACCACAGTGGCTATTTACAATTGTGTGCCCCCCAGGCCCTAAGAGCAGCATGCCCAATCACTTCATTATCACCCAAGCTGGGCAGGCTAAGATCGCATTTGTGACATGATCCTTTTGGCACAGAATGGTTCTAATAACCCGTAATTTTCCACTTCATCTTCCTGTCATCCTTACTTACTGCTAAGGATGAGAAGATTTAAAAAAAAAAAAGAAAAGAATGGGAAGTGAAGAGCAATAAAAAGTAGACAGAAGAAAGAGCAAAAGGTCAATTTGTAGCAATGTTTCTACATGTTCTCGGCCGTGAAATAGGTAATGGAGCTTTGAAAGATTAAGTAGAAAATTGTTCCAAGATGAACCTTTGGAACTGGCTGTCTTCAGATTTCTCTGGTGTTTGGGTGGAATATTACACCTAAATCAGGTGGCCGAATCTGGATACATTTGTTACCTTGAAGATGCTGCTGCTAGAGGACTGGCCCTTCCATGATTCAAAATAAAGATGATGATGATGATCATCATCATCATCATCTTTATCTATACCCTGCTTTTTTCCCAGGTTGGGATTCAAAGTGGATTACAACAATTAAAAAAAGGTATATAGATGTTACCTCAGAGGGTAGATGCAAGAGGCACAGAACAGGGAGAAAGGAAAAACTTGTGTGTGCCATGTTATCTTCCTCTCACCCTCCAAAGAGCAGGAGCAGCGGAGGATGCTTTCTTGTCACCTATATAGGAATACAGGTCAACTGCCGGTTCTTGCGGCTGTTTATGTGGAATGGTGGGCCGTGAGTGTCATGATCTTCCCTTGCCACAGCACAAGATCTTGGGACAGCCCTGCCCAGTGGGACTTACCTGGTTCCTCTCTACTGTCACCATTGCACATTCTCAGCCCTTCTCCCCTTGGATCCAAACTGCCTAACCTGGGCGTTAGCCAAGAGAGAGCTTCAGCCTCAAAAGATTAAAATCAAGAAGGATCGTGAGCACAGAAGGAAGAATGTTTATGCAATAGGAGGCCCCCACTGTCTTCAGTGGGTTCTACTCCCAGGAAAATGTGCATAGAATTCCTCCTCTTCCTCCTCTTCGTTACAGGCTCCAGCAATAGTTTGGTGGGGGAGGTCTGTGGGCCGCATGGAGCCCTGGGATAATTTTTGTGGCCCTCCAGGACTGCCCAGGGCTCTTCCCACCCCCAAATTGCTCTAAAATGACATCAAGGGGATGTGGGGATATTTTCATATTTTGCTCCCCCCTCAAGATGATTCAGGCCTAGGAGAGGCCACTTGGCTGGTCTTCCTTCCTCCCTTGCTTCCTTCCTTCCTTTCTCCCTCCTTCCATCCATCCATCCATCCATCCATCCATCCATCCTTTCTCTCTCTCTCTCTCTCTGTTGCTTCTGACTTATAGCAACCTAAGGTGAACCCATCACAAAGTTTTTCTGGGACTAAGTGTGTGTGACGTGCCTAAGGTCACCCAATGGGTTTCCATGGCCAAGAGGGGAATCAAACCCTGGTCTCCAGGGTTGTAGTCTAACACTCTAACTACAACACCACACTAGCAATTTGAACTTTTTTTTTCAGGGTATGTGGTATGGATTGTAGCCCTCCAGCGTCTTGGGGTGTGTATGGCTAAAGTAGCCCCCTACCCTTCCACAGTTGCTCATCCCTGAACTAGAGGGTATTTCCAAAATGAGGTTTCTTAGTACTGCCCTTTCAAATGCATTGTCCAGCTGTTCTGTCTGTTTCTCCTTAACAGATTTTGTGAATGTGTATGTGGAAAGAATGAAAGAAGGACATGTGGGGGGAGGTTACAAGGAGAATACATGTAGGGGGTTGCGAAGGTTACAAGAGAAGACACTGATGTCTGGACCCTTTGCTCCCCCTCTCAAAATTTTGTGCATGAGGCATGGTGACTTTTTCTGGAAGCATATATTTCCTTACTGCGCTTGATTATCATCTCTCAGCCCACCAGAGCCCCCAAGGCAATGAACAATTGACAAAAATGTTTGAAAATATTAAATACATAGCTAAAAACCAATTAAAAACTCTCAAAAACTCATCTGCAAAAATAGTTCTAAAACAAGACAATGAAAACAGGTTAAAAATAGCCAGAAGGACCCAAAGCCAAGCAAAATAGCACAGTTTTTGCTCCACGCTGGAAAGTCGGAAGAGATGGAGCCAGCCTAAGAGATGTCAACATCTGGGGTATTTAAGTACCCTAAACATGACAACACATGTAGATGTAATAAATTTTAAGTTTCTGATTTTAACAATTTTTTCCCCAACCACAGCCTCCAGAATATTCCTCCAGAATATCAGCTGAATGAAGTAAGTAGGGGTCAAAGAAGAATATGTTGTCCCAAGGTAGCTCAGCATGTTTGAACATATTTACCTTTGACCCAACAGCATTCTTCTGCAAGTTTTGAGTTGATTCAAATGACACAATGTAATAGGGTAAGTCCAGACTTAAGAAATAAAAGAGAGAGACGTAGAGTTTGACAGGTCTTAGAACATTTAAACAAACAATCCAGCACATCATGTACTAACAAAATCTGCAACATATGGACAAAATAGAGAAGTGTCTTCCTGGTGATGACATCTGTCCATCGAAACTGTCAGGACAGGGTGTGGTTGGGTGTTGCAATCACAGAATGTAGTAAAAACTTCTTCCTGCCCCAATAGAAAATGTTACTTTGACTCAGGATTAAAAGCGTACCTTCAGTTCATTCACTCATGACAGCAAAGGGAAGATGAGAGTTTGCCACATGACTCTCTGAAGAAACAGAACATAGACAAGTTACTTTTTTTTTTGAAAGACCACTGTTTCCAGAATCCCCCAGTCAGTACAACTAGCAATGCTGGCTGGGGGATTGTGGGATCAGTAGTCCAAAAAAGCAACATTCCCAAGCTATGCAAAGGAGAGATACTTGGAAATCTCAAGTACTAATGAAGAGTGTCTGTACTCAGCAGCTGCTATTTTGCATGCCTGTCAGCTCTCTGTTTGCTTTTCCATATCCACTCTCTTCCTGCATTGCTAATTTGCAGCCATTTTCTCTTCTCTTCCCCACTTTTCCTCCATTAGGCCATGTGTCTCATTATGGACAAAGTAGCACCACTTTTACATGTTCTGCAAAGAACACTAAGCTTATTTCTTTCTCTGCTGGACTGTGAGTGGGTGGACGTGGGATTGGTTGTTGTTCAGTTTCTGCCTTGCCAATTGATTACTGTGCTTGAGAAATCAATTGTTATCTCTTACAGGATTGTGTCCATCATGGTAATATTGCAACAGGCATCCGCAAAGACCTCCAGGAATCCTCAGGAGGTGTCTGCAGGTTGAGGTGCTGGTAGCACATCCAGCTACAGGAAAACAGCTGGTTGCATCTCCACTCACCCTTCCACTATCCTCTAACATGGAAATGTCCATGTTGGGCAGGACAGCCGCACAGTTTACAAGGTAAGTTTGAAGAGATTTTGGTCATTGCATTGTCAGAACAGAATTCTGACCTTGGCAATAGCCCCCCAAAAAGTGAGTAACGATGATGTTAAGTCCAACTTATGCCACTGTAATTCATGAACAGGATTTCAGCTGTCAGCTTGACATGAGTTAGAAAACAAACATCCATCTGTTCCTTACCAAGATCACAACCCCAAAATGGGCTACTCCGGCCCCCTTCATTGTGCAAGAGGACTCATAAAAAGCTTTAAGCCTCTATGATATTCTTTTTTCCAAGTGACAAATCAGAAAATTATGTTTCAACAAGACACAGCATTAAAAACCTCTGGACCACACTTTGACAAGCATTTGCTGTTTGCATAAATACAGGGCAAATGAACAAAAACAATATCGCTTTTTTGTTTATTTAAAGAAGGCTCTTATTGTAAGAAGAGGCAATTTCTCACATGAGGCCCTGGTGAAAACACATCAGCCAGAACCCCAAATTAAATTTGAATGTTATCATTATTGTGGCCAAGAGCATTTGCATATGATTTACACATCCGGGCAGTTGCCAAGTCTCAGTTGGTGGGCCTATTGCCCGGCTTTATTCTTTGATATTCTTATTGTGGCATTGTGTTCACGGAAACCGAGGTTGTCCCTCTGGAATCAAGAAATCAGGAGTGGAAACAAAACTTACAATGGTGCATATCCAAAGACATTAGTCACACTGAAGCCCCAATGAAATTAATGCAGGATGAATTAATTGCAACAATCATGTCCAATTGACTTCAGTGGCAGTGGAGCACACCTAACTTTCTCTGGATTCGAGTCAATGAAATTAAATACCTGCTGCCAAGGCTTTGGTTGTCGCTTCCCAATTTAGATATGAACTCACTGCAGCTTGAGAGCTTCAAGCTTTTGCCTCTTTTGCCCAGAAATATCCTCAGACCTCCTCCTGACGCCTTGCCTCCCTTCCCATCTTCTTATGACTATTGCACTCTCCCTTCTATATCAAAACCTTGGACACAGATGAGCAAAGTGTCAAACTCAAGCCAGACAAGGTCCTTTGAGCCTGGTTATGATCCATAAATCCCTATATCAGCAGTTCTTAACTGTTTCTTTACCACAGATTCTCTTTAATTATCTTTTGTTGCTGCGAGCCACCAAGACTTAACTCAAGATAGCATCTAGCCACATGTGTGGTAGCAAAAAATGTCACATGTTTTCTCTTGACCTCTTAGGTCCTTTCCACAGCTTACCTCTGTCCTGGCAGCATCCAGTGGTAATGGCAGCAGCAGCTCTCCTGGGAGGGGAACACGATGGAGGGCTCCCCTCTGCACCAGCTGCCTACGAGATCCAGGAAGTGTGATGGCCATGCCTCTTCCTGCCACAGCGCAGCCATTGTGCTTCCAGGACCTCTGCAAGCAAGGTAAGTGCAGGCAAGCTGTAAGAAGGTGGTGCAATCACCAGTCATTGATGGGGAAAACCCATCAATGATTTGTGGCACAATCATATCACCTGGGGCAGGAGAAGGATGGGTCTGGGACGATGTCATGCATAAGCGTTGTCCTGGTTCTGTCCTTCTTCCATCCCCATGGTGGTTTGGGTGCATTGCACAGAAAAGACCTTAGTGTCATTCACTTGCATATCCTCACCAAGGCCCTTCCCACACCTTACCTTTTTTCGGTGCTGGGCTGCGCAGATCACGCAAGCAGCCTCCGGCGAGAGGCTCTCAAGTCCCTGCTGCTTCAGCTCCGCACAAGCTGCCTGCTCACGCGAGAGCCCCACCTCTTCCCTCCGCAGTGCAGCCCGGGAGTTTCCCAGGCTGCGCTGGGGCAGGAAGCATGCCCGGCGCAGCTCCGGAGGCTCCGCATACCAGGTAAGTGCGCGCGGGGCCTGGGAGCAATGCACGATCGTGCACCATTTTCGGCTTCCAGCCAAAAATGAAAAGGTGCACGATTGGCGCCTGCCGGCCCCTGGAGCATCGTGCGATTGTGCAGATCACTCCTCACAGTCGCGCAACGCTCCAGGCATCCTTTCACATGGAAAATACCATGCGACAAGGGCCCATGTGTAGAAGTAGCAAGTGCTGAATTAATTTTTTGCTATCAGAGAGTTTCATAACTTTTGAATGTTTTGAGATTTTGTAATGAAAATTTGTACAAATGATGTCTGTCATTGGTAAAAGACTGCTCTTCAAAATCAATGTATGACCATCTTTCTGTTTTCTTCCTTCCTTCTGTCCTTCCTTCCTTCCCTCCTTCCTTTATTTTTATAAGCAAAAATCCAGAGACACAGATTAATACTCGATACCAGTTATATTACGTAGTATTCTAAACAGGAAATAAGAGTAATAGGGGAAAAAAAAGTATTGGAGCATTATCTCAGATCATAGCAACTTCCATCCTGATCCATATTATTAATTAATTAATTAATTAATTAATTTCTTCCTTTCTGTTTTAACTGTAAAAGCCATAACATCTCTAAAAGCCATTGAGGATGCCCTGTGAGAAAATCATGTCCCCTCGGGATCCACAGACCTCAGGTTAAGAACCACTGCCCTGTATGGTTTAGGTCCAGACTATCTGAAAGAGAATGTTTCCTTATATGGGCCTACTCAAGTTTCAAGATCTTTAAGGAAGGGCTTTCTCTTGGTCCCATCATTTCACACGTCCATCTAGCAAAAGTTTAAGAGAGAGCCTTCTTGGTGGTTGCTCCCAGGCCATAGAACCCACTTCCAAGGAAAACTCGGATGGCCCCCTCTCCACTATCTTTTCTCTGGCAGGCCTTCAGCTTTTCACTGGTTGGGGAAGTGCAACAGGTATGCTGTTTCTTAATATGTTATAGGTCTTAATGTGTTTTTAACTGTTCTAAATTGTTTTAAATGGATTCTTTTAATGCTTTTTAAGTTTTTGTAGTACAGATTGTTCTAGCTATTTTGTTTTAATAGACAGTGTAAGCTGCTTTGGGCTCTCCATGGGAGAGAACTGGGGTAGGAATTAATTAATTAATTAGTTAGTTAAACCCTTTTTGTGGTCTCCCAGAACACCTATGTTCCCAAGACCCTTCCTTCACACTCACTTTTTTAAACACATAAACACCATTCATATCTTCTAGAAGGTGTGAAGGATCAATCTGGCTACTTTTTTTTTCTTCCACTGAGCCATTTTAGGTCTTGAGGTATAAAGAGAGAAGCTGGACAAGTCTGGTTAGGCTGTTTCCGCCCTACACTGTTATAGTGCTATTAATCCACTTTCAACATCCTGTGGAATTCTGGATTTTGTAGTTTCCTGAGGCCAAAGAGCTCTCTGGCTGAGAATTCCAAATGCCCCTCTCTAAAGTACAAACCCCAGAATTACACAGGATGTTGAAAGGGAAATAATAGCACTATAACAATGTAGTGTGGCAATGACCTTAGAGACAGCCAATCATAGCTCTCAAAATGCTGTGAATCGGGGCCTAGGAAGGAAAAGGATATAAGTTAAAGACCTGCTTGTTAAAGGCCCTTTTCGCATGGCATTTCCAAAGCGAAAATGCCCCTTGAGCATCGTGTAAATGTGAGGAGCAGTCCACACGACACACTCACATTTGCGCAACGCTCAAGGGCCTGACACGGACCGCACATGCATTTTTTCATTTTCGGCTTAAAGCTGAAAATGCTGCGTGGTCGCGCATCGCTCTGGGGCCCCGTGTGCACTTACCTTGCGTGTGGAGCCTCAGGAGCCAAGCTGGCTGCACTTCCTGTGCAGTGCAGGCTGGGAAAGGTCTCAGGCTGCACTGCAGAAAGAAGAGGTGGGGTGCTCGCGCGACCAGGAAGCAGCTGCAGAACCAAAGCAACAGGGACGCAAGAGCCTTCCTCCCCAGGCTTCTTGCATGAGCCCTGCACCCCAGCTCCGCGAAAGGGTAAGGTGCAAAAAGGGCCAAAGAGTGAGATAGGGGAAGGATGGAATAGAGTTAGGGAAGTCAGAAAGAGAGTCAGGACCAGTTGGGAAGAAAGGAAAGGAATGGATAAGTTCTGAACAGGGTTTGGGGAGCTGGGAATGTAGACAAGAATTCAAGGGGTTAATGTTTAACTTCATGGTTGTATAATAGTTTTTAAATGGTTTTACTTTCTACATGTGTGTTTGACTGTTTTTCTTTAAGAAGTGAAAGAGAGAAAACTGGCTACCACACTGAACCCCCTGATCAATGCAATCACTTGTCTGGAAGAGGACTCAGCTTTAGGCTTGAGTACCAGATCTCGGAAGCGTAAATGGGCAAGGCTGGTGACAGGAGCCCTAGGTCTGGAACTAAGGCCATTTCCTCAGGACATTGTCATCCCGCATTGGGGACAGGAGAAGGACAGGTCCCAGACTACGCTTATGCAAGACGTCATCTGGGTCTTGTTGACGGGTTTTACCCATCAATGACTGGTGATTGTGCAGCCCTCCCAATGGCCTCCCACCCTTACCTGAAGTGCAGAGGTCCTAGAAGTGCAGTGGCTGCACTTCCTAACCCAGCATAGCCTAGGACAGTGCCCAGCTGCGCTGCAGAAGGAAGAGGGTGTGCCATCGCACTTCCTCCATTCACAGAGGCAGCTGGTGCAGAGGGGAGCGCTCCTGTCGTGCTCCTTTCCCAGGAGAGGCTCTACCAAGATCCCTGCGGGACACTGCTGGGATCCTGTAAGCTGCAGAAAGGGCCTAAGAGGGGCAGCCTGGATATAGATTCTGTTACATCAAGATTTTCTTGTTCAAAATGAGATGTTACTTGTTGTAAAGAAAAAAAAATGGGTTGGGGCCCGCTGAGGCCTGGTGGATATTTGTACAGCCCTTGGGCCTGTCGATATTTCTCGCCACTGTCCTGGGTTGAGGATTTCTTCAGATTTCTCTTCTATCCTCACTATATAATTCTTTTACTTATCTGCTTTCTCTTTTCCTCGTGTTTGTTGTCGTTTTGTGCCTTCAAGTCATTTCCAACATGACAACACTAAGGTGAACCTATCACAGGATTTTCTTAGCAAGGAGGTTGCCTTTGCCATTCGCTGAGGCTGAGAAAGTGTGACTTGCCCAAGGCCCATCACTGAGTTTTCCTGGTCAAGCAGGGATTTAAACCCCATCTCTGTCCTAGTCATAGCGCAATGCTCAAACCACTATACTACGCTGGTTCTCTTTCCTCGGGTATCACTCCGTGATAGTAAGCTTAGTGACCAACAGAATTGTAATCCAAACAGAGCCACCATTTTTTTCAGAGAGTAAGGTCTCATTTAGGGATGTAAAGAATTTTTTTCTTCAGTGAGAATGGGGTAACAAGTTAAGGTGATGACACTGCTACACCTTCTACTCCAACAGCTCTGAGGTTAACCCTGGTAGGGCCAGACTTGTTTCAGTGTTTTCTGTGGATTCTCTCAGATTTGTGGAGAGATTACTCAGCCAGGTTCAGAAGCCAGCTTGGAAGTGGCAACTGTAGAGACAATGATCAATTGGCATATAAGAACCTGAATCACTGAATACTTGGGTTGCACTAAACATACAGTAATGCCCTCTCTTCATCGGTATAAACCCAGAAGGCAAGAGTATAGGCCTTCCAGAACTTGGAAATGTTCTATCTTTCTCTAAATCTGTCTGGAGTGTGATTGTCAGAATTCTTTCATAAAGTTGGAAAGAATGTTGGAAAACATTCAAAACATGGTCAAAAACCATTATATGAGACTCCGAGGAAGAGCGAATGGGACTGATGGGAATCTTTACAGCTCAGGACTTATTCTGCTTAAATTCACATGGAGCTTTTTTTCGCACAGGAAAAAGCATTTTCAGTGCTGGAAAGGTTTTCCACACAGCAAAGAAGCTGTTTCAGGTGCATAAAATGTTTATTTTATGCAAGCACAAAAAAGTGTGAATTTTGCCTAGAGGAAATTCTTTTTTTTATATACATATTTTTTATTAAAGTCACAAAGATAAAACATTATATAATTTTTACATAAACATAAGTATACTTCCACCATTTTTATATATTATATACTTAAATAACATACATCCTGTCTTTTACATTTATATATTTTTATACATTCTCAGCCTTCCCTTATCACTTCTACATAAATCGTGGGCGATTATACTTTACCTTTAAGCGGCCAACAATTCATTATGCTCAATACTCTAACCATCATACCACTAACTCTTTCCAATATTTCTTAATTCTTACTATAATGTTTACTCCTCCAAGTTTATAACCACACATCATCATCATCATCATCATCATCATCATTATTACTATCATTATCATCATTATTATTATCTTTTATTTACTCCATGCCTTGAGGAAATTCTGAACCACAACATTTTCTGTGCAGGAAACCAATTTTCTGCACAAGAAAAAGCTGCTTCCAAACCACAGCGTATAATATTTTCTGTGCTCATAGTCTTCTAAAACTGCAATTTCCAAAGCTTTTCTTGAAGTGAGAAGAATATTCTACAAATGCTAATTGCTTCTTCAAGAATGGAGGCAGTGAAGATTTACATCCCTACTCTGAGGCCAGCATGGAATCTAATTAAATCTCTCTCTCTCTCTCTCTCCAAGCTCTGTGTGACTGAAAAGGCGAAATATGGTACCTTTCACCCCAGCCATCCCTTTTTTGGGTGGAGCATCGTTGATTTTCCAACCGCCTCTCATTCTTGACTTGTGCCACTCCCAGAGATCCAACACACACATACACACACCCCACAAAGATGGACATCCACACTGCCCCAACCCAGCCCACATAAATTACAGAACATACCTGGTCATAAAAAGCCATTCCACTCTTCCTCATTTCTGCCTTACTGAATGACTCCAATGGCCTACAAATAAGAACAATAAAGAACATAATGAGTTTCTCGTTTTAACTCCGACAGCCTTGTTTGTCAGATTTATGGAGAGATCTTAAGTTGCTGTGCTTTCCTTTCAAGTCTGTCATGCAATTTCAAGCATTAAGCCAGGCCACAAAATAGACGTCCAGGTAAAAGGAAAGATAAGGCAGTGGAAGCATAAATCAGCTGGGATATCAAAGATGGTTTGCTTTCAACAAGCTTTGACAGGCGTTGCATAAGTAACTACAGTGTGTGTCTCATAAAATCATTCTCATGAAACCAGGACTATGATGGTTGGAGGAGAGCAGTTAGAGAAGAAAGTAAATAACAGCAATCCTTGTTTACAAGATAGATTTTAAAGAGATGTCCTGCGCATTCAAGATTGTTGTAAACAAGGCTTGGAAAAGTTACTTTTTTAAAACAGCTCCCAGTATCTCCCAGCTACCACAGCACTAGTCAAAGTGGCTACGCAGTTCTGGGAGATATAGGCTCTTTCCGCACGTGATTATTAAGGCGGGCCAATGCTTCTGGCCACGGAGGTCTTCTGCATGTTGGAGTGGACTAGGTTCAGTTTATTTACCTTCGTTCTGCATGTAATTCCAACTAAATGCACCCCCATGTGGTGGTAAAGCACGCTATTTGAAAACCGGAAGAAATCGGTTTTCCAATTTTCCAGATTGATCCGATTCGTACTTTCACAGTGGTGCAGACATGTATATTCATGCCAATGCAAATTGGTGGTCAGGGGAGGGCTCATGGGAGGGGCCAGGGGGTAGTATGAACTTACGCACGTATGCACGTACACAACGACGTACTAAACCATGCAAGAAAAAAGGGCCAATCACAGCAGACGGGGCGGGGTGAGGGGAGTAGCGGGAGTGGCCACGGCGGAGGCAGTGTGGATTCATGAACTTGTACTCCTCCGAATCAGAATGGAACATACACAGTAGCTGTGCGGAAGGAAATGGGGGAAAGTCCGCCTTGTTTCGAGCCCAGAAAATCCGGTAAGAAACAGCACGAACCAATTCACCGGCCTCATGCAGAAAGGGCCATAGTCTTTTTTTTTTTCTTCCCCTTCCTCAGCTCTGGTTTTAAACTGTTAGCATGCTTGTGAATTTGATGCCAAATGAACTGGCTTTTCTGCCCATATTGGTGGGGTTGCTCAGAGCATCTCATGCAAAACTGTCTGATGAGAAGAAGATTAATGTGATCTTTCCATATAACTCCAGATATGGCACTTAGCTTTCCAGAAAAGCAATGGATTCAACTGCTTTTGTCTCCTCCTCTCCCTCCTATTGTTTTGGCTAAGCTATCATAGGGGTTGACAGTGTTTGCTCTACCTTTCATCCTTGGATCTTGCAGAAGGAGATAAAATAGGCCAAGGTGAAATTCTGGGAACCTGGAGCTCTAAGATCCTTTTAGTTCATGGCCTAAAAGAAAAAAGCCTGATCACTTGCCATTGGAAGAAAGCCTACTGCCAGTCTTCTGAGCGGGAACATGCCCCCTTCAAACATCTGATTGTAGTTTAGAATAAACCCTGGAATAAACCCTGTGTGCATGTCACCCTCCTGTTCTCCTTGCCTCATATCACCAACCCTTCCTACTTGCATCTGGTGACCTGCCATTACCTGAACATCCTGAAGACACCTTGGGAGTTGCAGTTCAAAGAAGAAGACTAGAGCTTTCTAGAAGGGAATTCCAAATAAACCATAAATCCCAGGATTCTTGAGGATAGAATCATGACAATTAAAACGGTATGAAACTGATAACTGTACAGTGCGCATACACCTTGAGAGAGCCTGTCCTGGCCAAGGTGCCTTTGAGAGTTGATGGCAAAGGCAAGAGTCAAACTGGGGCATACTGGGGCATTGTTCATCTCTTAGTAGTACATTCTACCAGCCCTGTGGATGAACAAGTGATTCTTTCAGGCCTCAACAGAGGGAGAATGGGAGAGAGAAAAACACAGTCTTGCACTAACTTCACAAAAATGGTCAGCACTTGCATTTATGTAGTTATTTGAAGCACAGAGATAGCCTCAGGTGGTAGAGGGGGAAGAAGAAACTTTTGCACGTTGTGAAAATAAAACCTTCCTTTCCTACTGACTTGCTGACGTTTTTATTCACCATAGGTGAACTGGCAAGTGGCTATTTACAAGTTGGCTGTAACACTTCAATATTCAATATATCTTACAATTGCACATTCTAGTTCCCATGGCAGCAAGAAATTACAGGTTGGGTCCGTGCTTAGATTGCAGGTTCCTAAATGGCCCTGAGTCTTTAAAGATCAGATAAATCTAATTAAATTTTGGAGGAAAGTGTGTTTTTTTTCCTCCAGCTCTGTAATCTCCCATCACCTGACTTAGCATGAGACAGTCTTTCTGCAAAAATGAAGGTCAGAATTGTCAAAAATGCACCATATCTATGATTTTCTTTTTTCTCCCCTGCACCCTTTAAATCCACAGTATTTCAAAATGAGAAGTGAAGTCAGCAGAATGAGGGACATGTTGAAATGCACGATGGCCACAGTGATGAATATTTGTTGCTCTGTTGCTGTGCACTGGCTGTCTTGCAACACACTTTGCTTTGACTGCAACATTCCTCACCAGCCCGGCAAACTGAAGGAAGCAGCAGTACTTGGAACAGCTAAACTGGGCATTCTTGCAAGCCTTTATTTGGGATGTGTGGTTGAAGCAATTTCACCATTAGTCATAGGATGCTCAAAAACGCGATACGCCCAAGGAAAACTGGCCAACGTCTTCAAACTGTAGGCTCAGCTTTGGGTGCATTTTTTAAAAGGAAGAATGAAATCTTCCAGTTTCCATAAATGTGACATTACATAAAGCGTGGGTGGAGCACAGCAGATATTTCCTTGTTTGAAGCAGAGATGGCTAAAACCCAGCCTTGCCATGCCTGTCTGTTTTAGAAAGGATCCAACGAAAACCCAATTCATTTGGAGGACATCTGCTGGCTGTAGGAAACTAACCTGCGAGTAAATTGCTTCCATTCTGTGAGGCTTCTAGGCCCATGTTCTTTGCCTCTTTGCTGGTTGTGTTTGTTGGTTTGTTTGTTTATTGGTTACAGGTATATTCTAGGAGAGGCTACAACTCTGCTCTTGCCTGAGCCTACAGGGTCAGGCAAGATTCTGCCCTTCTTCTCCCTTCCCAGCTGGTGGGCTAATGGAGTACAAACTTCTTTTGCACTTACAATAAGCTGAGGACAGGGAAGGAAAGTGGGCAGACGAGAGAGAAACCGGAACAGTTTAAAAGCAGCTGAAAAAGAATAGGGTGGCAGAGGATTGACTGGGCCTGTCACTGCCAAAGTGGGACTGTTGGAGGGTATATAATGAGACTATGGTCAGCCCTCCACATTTGCTAGTATTAGGGTCACAGGACCCCCCCCCCGACAAAAGTGGAAAAACCGCAAACATAATAATATGTATGTGTGTGTCTGTGGGAAGGGGCTGAAGCATGGTGGGGAGAACAGACACCCAGGGTGCAAACAAGGCCAGGGAAAGTAGAGGGAAAAGGGTGGTGTCAGGATGGTGGTTCTATAGTTCCTGACTCTTGCCAATCTCCTTCCTTGGGAATGGGGGTGCAGCGGGAGACCGTTTTCGGTGATGAGAAATTCGGCTGTGAGCTATCCTTAGCTGGCCAGGCAGTGTCTGGTGGAGGAGGAGCAGGACCAGAGGTGGGTTTTTAAGAGGCTGCACAGCCTGATAGGAGCTGCAGAGAAGGATGGTTTACCCCAGAAAAGAAGTGCCTGAGGTGTAGGGGGCAGGGGTTGGAGAAACTCACCAATAATCAAATCCATGAAAGTCAAACCTTCAAAGGTGGAGGGCCAATTGTATAGGTAAACCATCACCTATGGTTTACCTATACATGGTTTAAACAGGTCTTACACTTCTTGAAACTACAATGAACATACTCAGCTGGAGACAAAGATCTTGAGAGCCATGGTAAACGGAATTCCTATGGTTCCTGGGACAGTTAATGGCTGCTGCATGTGCCTGTGGTGGAATTTCACACTTGGACTCCAAGTAGTTCTTGGGAGAAATACTTCCTCATATCTTATTACACATAGGGAGGCTGGTTGTGTGTAAACATCTGGGCAACTCTAGAGGCACCAAGGCCCACTCTGAAATGGATTTGGAAGGACAGATTTCTGGATGGCCCTTGTGGCCATCTATGATTCTATGAAATCCAACATCTAAGGATGCCCCTAGATGATGAACTTATAAAAACGCCAGTCAAAAGGCATTGCAAGCAAAAGGCATAGAACAGTCCATTTTTTCCCCCCTAATGGCAGGGAAAATCAGGAGAGTTACAAATAGCAGGCACCTAGAGTCCTTTCATGCTACACAATTGCAGGATTTTAATTTATGATTCCACTTTAACTGCCATGACTGTATCCTATGGACAGCTAGTTTAGTGAGGAATTAGAAGTCTCTGCCTGAACATTCTAGTTTAGTGAGAGCTCTGCCTGAGCCCCGTCTAAACTACAGAACCCAGGATTCCATAGGATGAAATCACGGTGGCAGAAGCAGAGTCATAAGTGTTATAACTGTATAGTGTAAAATTATGTGTATCGTCCTACATATAAGTCTGTGCTTGAGGCAGTGCAATTGCAAGATAAAAATCTTGTCTAGAAGCACCCTAAATCCTCTCCTTCATTGTCAGATTCCACCCCATGACTCAGTGGCTGAAAATATGGGCCCTTTCCACACTACACTGTTGTAGTGCTATTATTCCACTTTCAACATCCTATGGAATCCTGAGGTTAAGGCCCTCTTGTCATCCAACAGACAAGATCCTGCATAATTTTTTTTAAAGGTCAGTTTCATCCTGCATCATGCAATGACACCAGCCTTTCTGAAGCATCACTTTATCACTTTATGTGTGCTTCCTTAGCTTTGCTAAAACAATCTTCTGTTTTGAAATCATCCTGACAGGAGCAATCTACAAGTTGTAAAGCAAATACAGTCAAAAAAAGGGCTTTCCGTCTCATTTCCTTCAGGGTGTGTGTGTGTTTTGGAACCTGGATTTAATACATTCCAAAATTGCCCCTTTATTTGGGACAGTTCATATGTTCAAGTAACTCTCTCAAAGTATTTTTGGCCATGCCTGGTTAATGATTGTGGGAATGGTCATTCTTTGGGGTTTAGTACTTAGGAGAAGGGTGATGGCCTGTGGATCTCCAGATGTTCCCGTGTTCGTGGAACGGGATGGGAATTAGAGTCGAGCAACATCTAGGATCACAAGTTCCTTGCCCTTGGCACAGCGCCTTCAGCAATGAGTAATAGCCTGAATTCTCACTGGAAGACTAAATGACTAAACTGAAGCTATTGTATGCTGGACATATTATCGACATGATTCATCAGACAGAAGAAAATCCTGAATAAAGCTGAAGGCAGTTAGGGAAAAGGGAAGACCACATTACAGGTAGACTGAATCGATCAATGGAGCCATGGCCCTAAGTTTGCAAAACCTGGGCAGGGCTGTCAAAAACTCTGGGTTCTTGAAGTCTTTTATTCACAGTGCTATTGTAAAATTGATGACAAATAACAAGGACAACAACAAATGGTGCTTTAGGAAGACCTTGCATTGTCCTCTTTGGAAAGAGAACTGAAGCGCAACAGGCGAATCCTTGTTTTTCAGTTCAGCCTATAAAAATGTTGCAGAATAAGGAATGCTGGACTACAGGTAAGTTGTGTAGCCCTGGCTGATCCTGATGCAGAGGAAGAGCTGAACAGAACTGAGAACATTACGGCTTTTAAAAAGCAAATGCTGGTTTCCAGTCAGGTAATGGTTTTGCCAGTCAACATAGTTAACAGAGGCTGAGATCCTGGAGATGTATCTCTGGCATGTAGCTACAATTTGTTTCCTGGTGCAAATTCCCTTCCCACATCCACCTTTTTCAGTCTGGCAGCCTACCCAATGCCACCATTTCTGCATCAGTGGAGTGTGTGTGGTGGGAGACTATCAGAGATATGTCCAGATGTTTTCCTTCAGTGGGGCCCACCGACGAGAATGCCGGTGCTGTGCATCCTGAGAAAGGAAAATGGTGGTTGTGTCACTGCTGCTCTCCTCACGCTCCACCAATGTGGAATAGGCTGGCTGGTCTGAGGAAATGGACTGCCACACTGATAAAGGGATTTAGGAATTGGGATTGGGGTTGCTAACTAGTCAGAATGCCAAACTTTGCAGTAACAACAACAACAAACGTAGGTTACAATTGCATAAGATGGATTTATGCTGTTGTAACTCAGGCCATTTCCACACTAGACTATTACAGTGCTGTTATTCCACGTTCAACATCCTATGGAATCCTGGGGTTTGCAGACCCCAGGATTCCATAGGATGTTGACAGTGGAATAATAGCACTATAACAGACTAGTGTGGAAATGGCCTCACTAACAGGATGTTAGCCATTATTTTGCTGGCAACCCTATGATTTTATTGAAGCAAGACTGCTTGTCAACCCTTTAAAAAGAGCCACCTTAGGTCTCACTCTGGGAGAAAGGCAGCATACAAATATAACAAACAAACAAATTAAAAAGCTCTAATTGGCAGGTCATCTAGTTGGAGTTGGGGGTCGAGCTGGCGGCAGGGAAGAGAGAAAAAGGGAGGTTTCTGGCTAGAATTTTAGTGACTTGACTTAGAAAATTGTCCCACTTGGGAGAAAAAGTGGCAAATAAATAAATAAATAAATAGGTTTTAACCCTAAAGTAGGTATAATGTGATCTAGAAATCTCACACATTATCCTTTCCCTATTTCTAGTCATGATTAAAGTGAACATGCTCCCAATTTTTCTACCACCTCAGATTGTGATATTGATTTATAACTACGGGCAGGAGGAAAATGTGGGTTTTTCTCCCCTCAAATAAAAATTCCACTCCCAGAAATGAAATCTTCCTTCAGTATCCATATTTGTGGCATTGCGGTGGCTGAATATTCTGAACTGAGCATTTACAAATACAGGAATCCCCCCTTATTCAGGGAGAATGTTTCCAAGGACCCCTATTCCCATACTCCAAACTGCAGATAGTAACAAACCCTCTAACTTTGCAGGGACCATACAGAGGCTTCATATTACTGGATAGTATGAGGCTTCTCTAAAGTTGCTGTGAAGATAGAAATACAAGTAGCCCTCCAGCTTTTCAGGAACCATAAAGAGGCTTCAGAGTGGGAAGCAATCTGGAAAGATAATATGACAAATTCGAGATCTTATGCATCGCAAGAAAACACTTTAAAGATGGTGCATCGGTGGTGAATAACCTGATGAAAAATCATTGCTGGAAATGTGCAAATCAAGTTGGCACCTTTTTTCACATGTGGTGGGGGTGTGACAGAGCAAAGAAATTCTGGTTTGCTATTCGTTCTGACATACAAAAGATTTTAAAAATGAAGACTGAATTAATACCAGAACTTTTTCTACTGGGTATATGCAGAGCTGAACCAAGGCCTGACTTCCAGATCAGAAGATTAATGTGGCACCTGATGGCAGCAGCTAGAATAGTTTTTGCCAGGCACTGGAAATTGACTTCTATCCCTACAACTGAAGAGTGGTTGGAAAAGGTTATGGAGATTGTAGAAATGGACAAGATGACTTACAGACCAGGAAATATGGTAGACAGTAAATTTTACAAGGCATGGGAGCCACTAGCGACATTTCTGCAAAGTAAAAAGATTTCTGCTCTCGCTTTTCATTGCTGATTTGTATTTTCAATTAATGAAGACCTCTAACTGAAATCTAATTTTTTAACTGTTTCTTTTTTATGTGAGGGAGCAGATCAGAGTATTATTACTACAGTTATTTAATGTATTTATGCTCACCGGTGATAAAGGCATTGGAGGGTGAAAATAGTAGAAGATAAGTCACCGTTTGTTTTTGAATTTGGAATGTTAAGGGGAATAAGTTTCATACGGTTACCATTTGATTATATAGGATAAAGATGATAGAATATTAATGGTAACAGTTTTAAACCTAATTAGCTGTTTTCTAACAGAGCAGCTAAGTAAGATTCTCCCTTTTCCTAGACCGGAGAAGTTACTGTTTTCTCCGATTGTGAGGATTTATCAAGGCAGTATCTGCATTCCAGATGGAAGCATCCAAACATTTGTAATTATTTGTGTAAATTATTTTGTTCAATTGACTTGTTGGTGTGGTTCTTTTTCTATTTATCCCTTCTATTTTCCCCACTTCCCCTACATTTCTTCTTTATATTATTGTAATTTATGTGCTATGAGATTTGTTTCAGTATTTTTTGTTGATTTGTATATATATTTTGTCATTTAAAAAAATATATATATATAAAAAGGGAACCATAAAGACGCTTCATACTCTGTGGCAGTACAGGTGGTGTGAGTGCCATCATGGGGACACCATTATATTCCAATCAATATTTTAATACTTTCCATTTAATATTTTAATATTTAATATTTTCAGACCCCGGGTAACTGAAACTGTGGAAAGCAAGAATGTAGTTTAGGAGGGATTATGGTGGACTTTAGGCATCCAAGGAAAACAGGCAGGCAACACCACTAGAGGAATGTGAAGACAGCAAATGGAAGAGCCATAGAGGTGTATGGTTTTCAATGTCTCCCTCTCTGTAGTACTAGAAATTGGGGGACTGAAACAAAAGTTCATTTGGAGAGGCAAAATTCTTATTTGGGAGGGCAATACTCTCATTTTGCCACCCCTGGCATAGCTACACCCCTAAGTGATATGCTAAAAAGGGCCTCAAGAAGGGCCTCCTTTGATATCACACTACCTTTCTCTGTTGGCAATTCAAGACCTAAGAACATTCTAGAATAGTAGTTCTTAACTTTTTCTTTACCGGGCCCCTCTGTAAATATAATTTGTTGCTAGGGACCCCTCAAGACTTAACTCAAAATTTAAATATTTACATTTAGATTTAAATATTCAACTAATTATCTAAATATTCAAATATTTATTTATTAAAGGCTTCCGGGGATTAGGATTCAAATTCCCACTCAGACACTAGGGTGTCACATTCTCTCAGCCTCAGAGGAAGGCAAGGGCAAATTGTGAATAAAATTTGCAAAAAAAACAAAAACAAAAAAACAACCCATCCCTGCGGTAGGTTCATTTTAGGGTTGCCATAAGTCAGTAATCTGCCCTTATCCACGGTGCCACGGACAGGGGGTGGTTCTTTCTAGCCATCATGTCTCTCCCCTTTGAAAACTGACCTATAGTGACTGTAAGGCAAACCTGTCATGGGGGGGGGGGGGTTCTTGGCAAGATTGGTTGCCTTGGCCTTCTTCTGAGGCTGAGAGACTGTAATTCGCTGAGGTCACCCAATGGGTTTCCATGGCTGAGTGGGGATTTAAGCTCTGGTCACCAGAGTTGTAGTTTGGGCATGTGCCCGCCGCTGTGTCCCTTTTGTCAGGGAAGTGTAGTGGGGGCAGAGTGTGTGTGTTGCAGGTAATCCCTTGTTGAAACTGCTCCCTCGACATCCACACACACACACACCCCACTGCTGCATTCCTGTTGCTGCCACTGCTGTTGGTATCCAGCAGCAGAGCTTCACAGTCCCCCTGTGAGGGCTCTGCAGACCTCCAGGGTCCCCAGGCCCTTGGCTAAGAACCACTGTTCTAGAAGAACGTCAACATTTCCTTCTACCTTTGTTCAAAAGGCTAGCAAAGACACCGAGTGACGCTAAAGGCAGTGAAAGTGAGTTCAGTACTCTTCCAGGTGGCCTGCAAGATTTGGACTTCCTGTGATCTCAGATCACAAGACAGGCCTCTCAGTGGAAACCTAGGCCATTTCCACACTACACTGTTACAGTGCTATTATTCCACTTTCAACACCCTGTGGAATTTTGGGGTTTGCTAACTGCCCCTCCCTAAATTGCAAACCCCAAGATTCCATGGGATTTGGAAAGTGGAATAATAGCACTATAACAGTGTAGTGCAGAAATGGCCCTAGAGTTGAACTTAGTTCCGCTCAGGTTAGGGTTTGGCTACCGTTTCATTTCAGATTTGTTTTGATAAGTCTGTACCAAAATCCACAAGCTTCTTCATACTCAGGGTGGAAAGTGTTTGAATTTTTAACACATCTGAATGTGGGAGAAACTGATGGGTTTGCCCCTCCACTACTACGTTAACTCTTCAAATTTTTGTTGTGAATGCCTGGTACTCAATTATGGCCCTTTTCGCATGGCATTTTCCATGCGGAAGGGCCCCTCGAGCATCACGCAAATGTGAGGAGCGGTCCACACAGCGCACTCACATTTGCGTGATGCTCCAGGGCCTGGCAGGCACCGCTTGTGCACTTTTTCATTTTCGGCTTTAGCTGGCGTGCGGAGCCTCGGGAGCTGGGCCGGTCGCGCTTCCCGTCTCAGTGCAGCCTGGGAAGGTCCCAGGCTGCACTGCGAAAGGAAGAGGCGGGCCCTCGTGTGAGCGGGAAGCTCGTGCGGAGCCGGAGAAACTCGGACGTGAGGGCCTCTCACAAGAGGCTGTTCGCGCGAGCACCGCAACCCGGCGCCGAGAAGAGGTAGGATCCAGAAAGGGCCTATGAGTGTTCCTGCCTTAAAAAAAAATAGGATCACCTTAGCATCTGTACAACATGGTCTTCTACCAGCTGTACCTATTGAATTTTCCCAGTGTGGATAAGGAATAATTTAATTTTTCATTTTTGTAGAATCTCCTAGCATTCCCAAATTTTGTATTTGGCGCAGAAAAACCTGGCAATTTTTTAAAAATTTTTCTCTAGTATGGCACCCATCCCCTCCCACCCAGTTTTTCTTGAATCAGGCTGCAAAAACGTGTTCTATATAGCTCCCCATATTTTGTGCTAATTCAGTGGTCGGCTACTCCTTAAGGGCCATTTCTTCCACAGAGTCCACACCAGCATGTTTTGGTACACTGGAAGTCATGTCATGTCACTTCTACCTGCCGTTTTGGCTGATTTTTGGGGGGGGGGGGTAGCAAATGAGTGCATTTACAGGTGGAGGGGCTTTGGGCAGTTTTGGGGCAAAAGAATTGAATCTAGGGGCTTCTATCAAACTTCAGAGGCCACAATTGGGGTCCCAAGGGCCACGTGAGGCCCACAGATGGCACACTGCCCATGAACGCAACAAAGAGCTGTGGAGCTAATGTGGCATGCATAGGCTGAGTTCTCATTTGAATAAAATTTTAGTAGTTGTTTCCTGTAGAGCAAGAAGACAACCAGTTACAATAAATTGTAATTACTTTCTTGTTCCAGTAATGAACATGTAAAAACATTACATTATGATGATAGCACAGCTACATCTTTGAAAATCTTTTTGTGGTGTTATTTTTTACTCACTTTTCATTGGGTTTATCCCTAGTAGATGCTATGGGAGTAATCTTACATGATTTAACTGCTGTATTAAGCCATGTTTCTAACTTTATTGTGGGTGCTGAGAGTGTTTTGTACCAGAAGCCAGTGGCTTAGAGCATTTAGATCTTTTTTTTTAAAGTAACTAAAAGTAGTGATGATAGTTACATTTGGTAAGTAGAAAAATTAATAGTTACAGTTTTAAACTGCAACAAATAAACTTTTTTATAGTCAATTACTGTGTTGGTGGGGTTGGAATTATAAGAGCAACTAATTACTTTTAAAAAAAATGTTTTACCGAACTCTTAAAAGTCTGGATATTTTTTGGAACAGCTTTCTTTACCCTCAAGCCCACACACAACTTTGCAGTTAAGACAGCATAACAAGGATCCTGGATTCCAAATCCAGATGTCAGAGTTTCCATAATAGTTTAATTACACTGAAGGAAAAACAAACAGACTGAAAATGCTGATAAGAACTTTTTTTATGTTATTCCAATAAAAAATACATTCATACAGAAATATAACAATCTTGCAAAAAACAATTTCAAATAAAATCTTGTAAAACAATTTTTTTTTACAAAAATCTTACAAAGAGATTCTTTAGATAACAGGGTGCTTCCAAAAAACAAACGAACAAAGAAAAAAAAAAAGGAAATTGTTACGAATAGAAATTTTCTTCTGAAATTTCAAGCAATTTTTTTCCTTTCAGCTTGATTGAGGCTCAGTTATCACCTGAACAGAATGTACTTGTTTATAACCAGAAAACGGACAGCCATTTATTTATTTTGGACATTTGGCAAACAGCCCTGTTGAAAACTATTGATATTTCACAACTGAGAAAAAAAGGCTAATGCAAGGGACTAAAAAGAAAAAAAAATCCTGTTTTCCTTTTGTTGTTATTGCGGCTAAGCAGAAAGTATTACAAATGAGTTTACAAAAACCTCGAAGGAAAATCCCACCCACGCTCAGCTCAACCCAACCCAACCCAACCCCTTCATAATTGCCTTGACCCATACATGAATATTCTGATCAGGCAGATTCCTGATCTGTAGCATAAAGTGGAAAATTCCTCAGGTGTGTAATGGTGTTTTTCCTTACATATGAATAAATTAGTAGAATTATTTCCCTAACTATGAAGAGCCCCTGCATGAAGGAAACTCCATATTTACGTAAAAGCTCTGTAAGAGTAGAATATACCCCTGGAGTATTCTTTTTCCTTCAACAAAGTGCACATTCAAAGCATATTAAAAAATAAAAATGCCATACAAGCAATGTAGGGCTGTGCGTTGCTTAGAATTAGACAAACAAACAGGTGTCATCTAGCATGGTTTAGAGGTCTAGTAATCACCACCACCATTTCCAGGAAAAGCTGCACAGAAAAATAGCAAGCGATGAGCTATTGATGCCGTCTCCAAGTATGCCACTGTTGTCATCAGGAAGGCCGTTTTGAAAACATGGTGGCTTTAATTTACGAATAAGGACTCTTTCTAATCTTGCAGAAAACCACCTTGCATTGTCAGACTAAAAGGTCAGCGCCAAAGGTAACAAAAGCATAATCGCTGCGCTCATTCCTAGATCCTCGGGAAGAGCCTGGAGGAGACAAGCAAAGGGGCTGGATATGTTTAATTAATTAATTAATTAAATGGATTGCCTGTGGCTGTAAGGATGATACGTCTAGGTGATCTGAAAACATCTAGGCC
This sequence comes from Cyclura pinguis, assembly GCA_030412105.1. Taxonomy (NCBI): domain Eukaryota; kingdom Metazoa; phylum Chordata; class Lepidosauria; order Squamata; family Iguanidae; genus Cyclura; species Cyclura pinguis. The sequence continues at coordinate 122,638,496 of CM059604.1, read as the reverse complement.
TAAATCTAACTGCTAGTGTCCAACCAGAGGAAAACCCATCTATGAGAACTTGATACCACTGATTCAATGAGGAAGGGTGTCTAACTCTGGCTGGGATTAACAGTTGGATTTAGGCCTGAAACAGGCCAGCTTGGCTCTCCAAATATGATCTTAGCCCAACGTCCTTCACAAGGGATCATACAGTAGCTGAACGCCAGGAATAAGAGAAGAGGGCAGCAGCAAGGGAAAAGTAACTGAATGGTCAAAGAACTAAGTTTTGGAGAGAGGAAGGAAAGAGGTGGCGCTGGAATTGGAAGCCAAGGACCAAGGATGCCAGAGTGAAAACTGCAGACACCTCCTGTCCCTTTAATGGCTGTGTAGAAGACGGAATTTCAGCAGGTATTTCTCATCCAACAACCAGGTAACAAGCAGTACCTGCTGAAATTCCCTCTTCCACAGTCATTGAAAGCACAGGAGGCATCTCCAGTTTTCAACCCTACACACATCACCATCAAAGGGCCAAATCAGCATTCCCACTGCTTTGAAATCAGAAATCCCGATTGTAAAAACTTGTTACACAGTTTCTATTACCAATAGCCCAATGCTGCAGCCGCAGTCATCCACACTGCGACACACAAGGAGTACCTAGGCTGCTCCCTTTTGCTTGAACGTGGGGAGATATTTTGAGTGTGCTAAACCTTCCCTGAACTGAAAGGCGACAGCTTTGTCTTGCTAGAGCTGCACGCAGAGAAGGGAAATGCACGTCGCTGCTCCCTCTCTTGGATCTATGCACAATCTTTTTAGAAATTTAACAAGTCAAAAACAGATGAAATTTTAAGTGTTGATAACTGGCTTTTTTTAAAATATAAAACCAAAAGAAACAGAGGGCTTCTTACAACCTTGGATCTTTTCTAGCAGAGAGTTCAACTCAACTGTTAAAAATAATAATAATATATTATTATCTATCTATATATTTATATATTTATAGATACACACACCCGCAAACAAACACACACACACACTCACGCGCGCGCACACACAGCTACTGATATATACACACAAATATACATACACTACAGATTTCCTACCCACTTGGTAACTTCTTTGTTGCTTTTTTGTTTTTTCCTTTTTTTAAAAATGTATTTTCTTTCTGTTTTAGCCAAGAGAAAGCTAGATACATAGATATGGAACTTGTGCCTTTTCAGCAAATACTTTGTAATTTGTCTCATACTCCTGCACTTTCAAATATGCATGAAAGAATCATAACCTTCTGAAGTACAGGGTTATATTTTCAGGATGGGAAAGGAAGGTGGTGGGTTGTGCAAGGCTGGATGTAAAACAGAAAAAATGACAAAAAATAAACAGAAAAACAGACCAGGAATTCTTCAATGGGCAGATCTGGTCAGATGATTCTACGGAATTTTGCCAATGGAAAACAAAATAGAGATATTGTACTGGCATGTTTAAGAATGTTTTATATAAGCACATCTTGAACATCAGTCTATGTTCTTCCCACCTCTTCCTTAAATACATTTAAAATACAGTACAAGTGTCAGGTGACAAGAGAGCCTTAATGAAGCATACATCACCCATACCCCTGTATAAGACCTCCGACAAGAGATCGCGTTGCATAAGGCACCATTATTAAGGTCAACAGTGCATTGACAGCTAAAAAACCAGAAATTAGACCTCAAGGCATAAATAAAAGAGAAGGAAAATAATAGCTGCATGAGAATTTTCTTTTCTTTTTTTTAAAAAAATCAATTTCTAACCTACAGTGGTTTTATCCACCCAACAGGACCAAAATAATAAAATTAAAAAAAAAAATCCGGATCTGGTTGTATGTAACATTAAACCAATTGCGTTGTAGCAGCTCTGAATTAGAATTGAGGGGCGGAGGGGTGGGGAACAGAACAAAACACCTGCAGTCCTGATTAAAGAATGGAAAAGCATATCGTTCCCCAGAACCATGCAATAACCTTTGTATTATAATGAAAAAGTTATAGGTTGTGTTATATTGTAAATACACAGCTTATACAATGGATTACAAATGAGCTCTGTAGCAAGTAAAACAAGCTACTTGACACATTGCACATTTAATAGCTGGACCAGACACCAAAAGCTCCTCTCACACAGGATAAGGGGTTCCCTCCCTCCATTCTGGCATCCTGACTCGACTTCCCCTCCCTTGCATTCCCACCCCCTACTTTCTTTCTTTTTTTTAAAAAAGGTGCAACACCCCTTTCCCCCTGCCCCTTGGGAATGATTGGTGATCACTCCATCTTGTGGTATATATTCCTCACATACACATTTCCCCACCTCCCCCCAAGCTCAGCTGACCTTCGCTCTTTCTCTCTCTCAGTTATCAAAACAACCACAAGGATTTTGAAAGAAAAAAAAAACCAATCAAACAACAACAAAAAAAATAATGTGCCTCAGCATACAGTCGCCCAGTAGATCCTCAGTAACATACAGTCGTCCAATCATTAACATTCTCAGTGCACGTGCTCACGGCAGAAGGCGTAGAAGCCACTCAGAAGGTTGGGTACCAGCGTAGGAGACCCACACCGTGCGGTCGCTAGGCCATTCCTTACATGACTTGTTTAGCCCTCTGAAGACCTTCCAAGGAAGAGAGGCCCTGGAGGCAACTGGGTTAGGGTGCAAAGTGGCATGCTTTGGCTGGAACACGCATCCCTTCTCTGAAGGCCGGTTGGCCTCGAAGCCTCTTAGCCCACGGGATTTGCCCTCGTCACCCATTCAGAGATGCCTCTTCATGTGAAGGGCCAGGTGATCAGACCTGGAGAAGCACCTAAGTTAAAGAAGGAGAGGGGAACATTCGATTAGTTTCCACACTGGAACTGGGGATCATCAAATGAAAGCTTCACACTGGCATTGAAAACAGCAGATGGAACTGTGATTGACCACTGGGCTTTTACACCAGTGTGTGGCCAGCATGAGAGATAAGGGATTTGATTTAGAACATCTGCACACAAGGGAGTCCTCCATATTATTCTCAGCCTCAGTCTCCTTGCTGTAAAATGCAGCTACCCACTGCCTTCCTCTTACACAGCTCTTGCAAAAGAAAACATGACCAAGCATACTGCTACTCCACAGCACGCTTAATTTACAAGCAAAGGCAATACCTGGCATTTGACTCCTGTTATAATCTATGTTAGCTGACCTTTCAACACAGCAAGTTATTGTCAACTAAACAACCAGTGAATACAGCTCCGGAGTGATTGCTCTGCCATGTGGCTGAGATGAAAACTGTTGCATCACAGTCACATGTTTTGAGTATGAGCTGAGCAATAGTACAATGGCTGTAATCTGGCTGTTCACCATCTACGTTTTACATCTGGCTCTTAATTCTCAGGAACTCAGAATGGCACGTTAGCATCAGAGCAGCCCCATAACAAAGACCAGGCTGAAAGTACATTGTACCCCTAAGTCCATCTAGCTTGAGATCCAAATTGGAATTTTAAACTGCTGATGGAACACATTCACCATTATAGTGATTCTTTTCTCTATGGTGCTTTCAATAGCTCATCATGATGGAAAACTCTTGAGAATTACTCTAGCTTCCAACTAAACGTACAAGAGGAAGGACCAAGGATGACAAAGTGAAAGAGATGATTAATTTGAAAGTATTGGAATTTTGAATGAAGTTGGGGATAGAGACAAGAAGATAAAATACTTGCAAGTATTTTAAAATATCCGGTGCCTTACTTTCACTGCAACATTTAATAGATTTTAACAACTACAATGTTGACAGCTAACTTGGGCTTCCCTTTAAGACAACTGCAGAATGAGATTCTCTCAATTTCTCTTGTTAACTATCATCCTGATACTGAAGTTGTGAATTTTCACTGCTAATCAACCAAAATACACGTGAAAGCCATCTAAATGCATTAACAGACAACTTCAGTTGATCTAACTCTGAGACTATTCCCACAAATTTCAAACCAGGGTATTCTGGAACGTACAAGTAGAAAACTAAAGGAACTGTTTTTCCCTCCAATTACAGACAAAAATTATTTATTCAGAGGACTGATTTATTTATTTGCTACTGAAGCTAAAGCTATGTGGATGCTGATCAATGAAGCCAGATGGTTCATTTTAAAGAAAACATACCTAACATACATCCAAATGGCTTGCCTGTTTACATCTTTCTCAATGAACTTCCCAATTTGTTACTTTTCATGGAAGCATCAGGGAGGAAAGAGTATACAAATTATAAAAAGGAAGTTTTCCTTCATGTACCTGTCACAGTGATTACATTTAAAAGGCTTGGCACCCGTGTGCTTTCTGAAGTGTCTGGTTAACTCGTCACTTCTTGCAAAACGCCACTCACACCCTTCCCATGAGCATCTGTAAGGCTTTTCTCCTGCAAAACAAAATATGCCAGAGGTTATTAATCAACTGTATCTGTCTCCAAACAAAGAATAACATCGATTCATTTGGGTTTCTTTCATAGGAAACAAGACTCCCCCACTTTCATTCATAACAGCACGCTAAGTACTTCTGAGAACACTGATGGAGAATTTAGATGTTTCTGAGCTGACAGCTTTGCTGCAGCAGCAATACACTAAGCCCTGACTGGAAGATGCCAGTAATATAAGCCTTCTGGAGCATTCTGCATGCTAGGAATTCCATAAGTGTATAGGACACAGGCTTGCGAAATCATTACTTGCCTGGTCATCTGGGGCGAGTAAAACCTGCCTCCAGATGATCAGATTATGGAAATTTTATGAAAGCTTATTATCTCCCCCTTTTTTTTGTTTTGAGATTCCAATTAATGATATTGGTTTGCATGAACCCATTGGGGGGACATAGCAAATATTCACAGAAGTGCTAGCATAATGTAACATAATAGCTATAGATACACTCACGTACTATAACAGCAGCATGTAATATATGAACACTTTGGCAGGCAAGGAGCAGTCCAAACCACCAAGACAAACTATTTGGTTTCAAACCAATCTGGCCCTATTCAACAGTAAGAGAACTATATTACTCAGGAATAAACCAAGATGCTAACACTGTTTGAGAGATGCCAGCCTTACTACTAACCACCAAATGGAAAACAAAGTTCCATCCAAATGTTAGCTCACTACCACAAGGTTTCATTCCATTCCTCACTCTTTTCAAAGCTCTAGGACATTTGATAGCGTAAGCCCTTGAACTGAGAGGATAAGATAATGATCCTTACACTGCATTAAAAAAACAGTTGTAAAAAGTACAAAAAGAAGGGGGAAGAAGTTGCATGGCCCATTAAAGACTTAATCTATTTTAGTAAAGTGGTGCTTTCTAAAAAGTAATGTTAAAGTTAACACAAAGGAGTCAACCTTTTTCAGGTACGCTTGGAGAGCTGGGCCAAAGCTAACAAAATGAAATTCAACAGAGAGAAGTGTAAGGTCCTACACTTAGGTAGAAAAAATGGAATACAGAAATATAGGACGGGGGACACTTGGCTGGATAGCAGTACCTGTGAAAGGGATCTAGGAGTTTTAATAGACCACAAGCTGAACATGAGTCAGCAGTGTGATGCGGCAGCCAAGAAAGCCAATGCAATTCTCGGCTGCATCAATAGGAGTATGGTGTCTAGATTGAGGGAGGTACTGGTACCACTCTACTCTGCTTTGGTTAGACCTCATGTGGAATACTGTGTCCAGTTCTGGGCACCCCAATTCAAGAAGGACATGGTCAGGCTGGACCAGGTCCAGAGGAGGGCGACCAAAATGGTGAGAGGCCTGGAAGCCATGCCCTATGAGGATAGACTTAGAGAGCTGGGTATGTTTAGTCTGCAGAAAAGAAGGTTAAGAGGTGACATGATAGCCATGTTTAAATATCTGAAGGCATGCCATGTAGAGGAGGGAGAGGGCTTGTTTTCTGCTGCTCCAGAGACCAGGACAAGGAGCAATGGATTCAAGCTGCAGGAAAGGAGATTCCACCTGAACCTCAGGAAGAACTTCCTGACAGTCAGGGCTGTCCGGCAGTGGAATATGCTGCCTCGGAGTGTGGTGGAGTCTCCTTCTTTGGAGGTTTTTAAGCAGAGGCTGGATGGCCATCTGTCGGGAGTGCTTTGAGGGTGTTCCTGCATGGCAGGGGGTTGGACTGGATGGCCCGTGTGGTCTCTTCCAACTCTACATTTCTATGATTCTATGGCTCAGAAGTCTTGGTCTCAGAGGGAGAAGAATTGGGAAAACAGGTGAATAGAGACTAAAATGACCTTCAGCGGCCATATTGGTTTCATCCTTGGCACCTAAAAAAAGGTAGAAAGCCAGCAATTCAGAAAAATACATTTCCAGCCAGAGATTCTGCATCAGATCTTTGTGGCTTTAACTGTTGGAAATGGGACTTCTTCTTGTTTTGGAAACTACAAGAAACGATTTAAAAAGAAGTTTCATTTCCATAAATGAAGAGTCATGCAACACTGTTATTTTGTCTCCTTCCCCAATGTGTCCAATTGCTGTGTTGGGGAGCCATGGCACGAGATGCCTTTTTTTCCATATTCTCTTTCCTTGAAAAGAACACCTTGGAGGACCAGACTTTTGGCTGTTCTTGTCAATATGCAGACACCTGCTCTGCCCATCTAACCAGTCCAAAGAGCTGTAGAATATTCATGCTAAAAATAAAAAAATGACAAGGCTGGCTACTTTCATTATAAAAAATTTAAACACATCATCTACCACTTTATGTTCTTTCCAGCAAAGCTAGGGAATTGGGCTTTGTTTTCAAATGCAAGTATTATGGTAGTTGAATTCAGTATCCATAGGGTGAGCAAAACCACAAAATAATAAAAAAATCCTGTCTGATCTCAGAAGCTAAGCAGGGTCAGCCCTGGTTAGTACTTGGATGGGAAACTATCAATGAATGGGATGGGAAACCACCAATGAATACCAAGTGCTGTAGATTATATTGCAGAGGAAAGAGCTGACAAAGCTACCTCTGAGCATTTCTTTCTTAGGAAAACCCTATGAAACTCATGGGATTGACCCAAGTAGAAAGGCAGCTGGAAGGCGCACACACACACAAAGTTCAGTCATCTTCATGTAGGTCTCAAAAGATTCTTTTGCTTCTAGCTTAAGCATACAGGCTGAATTCCCCAGTATTTTTGGGTGTCCAAGAGGTCCAGTGGTGAGTTTCTTGTGAATCTGCCCTTTAAAGACCAAGATTCCACATTTCTCAGAAACTTCTCAGCTTCTGTTTTGTCACCAAGTTTCAGATCCCTTCTCCAGTTTTAACCTAAAGGATTGTTTCCCTCTTTAGAGAAAATTAAAACAACCATGTACTTTCTTAAGGGTATGTTGAAAAAAACAGAAACAGGAACCACTTGTGCACAACGGGTGGGGAAATGAACTCACTTCTTCTGTACATAGAAGTTTGCAATGGGCTCATAGAAAAGAATGAGGAAGTGATGCCTTGCATTCTGGGAAACCTCAGCCACTATTGCTTCATCTCTGGGCCCAGGTCTCTTGCTCAGGATGCTTTGCAACATTATGGCACTACCAACATAAAATTTTTTCCTTAGCATTTTAGAGAATAGGTAACTGTTGAGTCAGCAAATTCCAGGTGGTTACATGCGAGGAGGCATGGCACTTCTGTTGAAGCTGCAGGAGAAAGGAACTTTTCATTCTTAATGCCCTTTTGGTGCCTAAAGTTCTTCTGGCCATGAATAGAATGATGATGTTAGGGAGAATAATGAAGAGAGAGAATGGCACTAAAGCAAGAACCAGCCAAAAGCTGGAGAAGTCTAGAAGGAACGAAGGTAGAATGATAACCACCATTGGTAGGTAGCATATTAGGGCCCAAGCTGCAGAAAGAACACAGAGGTCCTAGTAAGAGTAAACTGGCTCTCAAGGAAACAGGACTATGCAGCAAAAGAGGTCCCCTTATTACATTCAGATCCTACCTTTGGTTCATGAGAAGAACTTTGATGGAACCATAGGTAAGGGGCTCAGGCTGTCTCCTGGTCAGCTGCTAACTAGATCAAAAGTCATAATCATATAGCTTTGCAGATGTTCTTGAACTGCAACTCTCAACATTCCACACCGTTGGCTATACTCATTAAGGCTGTTGGGGCCTGCAGTTCAACATCTGGACAGCCATGATTCCCACTTCTAAATTAGACCCAAACTTGCATAGCTACCCCCTTGCTTCAGTGCCTTCTGACCATGAAACCAGTATGGGATAAAGAAATGAACTCCAGAATTCATACACAGACCAGGAGACACTCTTAATTTCAGCTTCAGTCCAACAGCAAGTCCCAGCCAGAGCAGACCACTGAAAATCACTGGGACATACCAAATTCCTAATGATTCAGTGGCTGTATTCTAGTTAGGAGTAGCAATTCTGTCTAAGGCTTTCTTATTTATTTCCCACTTTCCCTTTTTAGAGATTAATAAGATCAAAAGGAATTCCAGACTTGACACCTTTGTTCAGTTCCAGTAGACCACAATGATACTCACCTGTATGGGTACGCTGATGTGCTTTCAGATGTGAACTTTTGGTGTAAACCTTTCTGCACCCATTGAACTGACACCTGTGCACCCGTCTCCTTCCATCTGGAGACGCATCGCCATTGGCCGTGGAGCCTTTTTCCACAGTCTTTCCACCAGTACTAGTACGAATTTTGCCTGGCGAATGCAAGTCACTGGGTGCACAATTCCACGGTTGAGAAGATGGCTCCTTGCCCAGTTCAGGGGAAGAAGGAGGAGTAGATGTGACTGATGAGCTCAAGTTTCCTGTATTGGCCATACCTAAGACATCACTTATGGGATCAGAGGTAAACTTAGTCGTAGGAGAAAGCTCCTCAGAGCTGTCCGAGGATTCGCTGCTGACATCAGAATTCAAACTGTTAGTCTCTAAACTCTGGCTACTCGTGCTGTCCTCCTTCGGAACACATGCCGTTTTCTGTTCCGATTCCTCCTTTTTCTCACGTGCCAAAATAATTTTGGTCCACAGATCCTCTTGACTGTCAAACTTGATCTCAGAGGCCGACACGTAGCAGGGCTCACTCTGAAGATACCGTTCCAGCTCTAAGCATGTCTACAAAATAAAAGCATCATTGTTGTTGGTTTGTGTTGCTATTGTTTTAAAAAGAAACTGCAGTGATAAATACACAGTATGGAAATTCACCCAGGCCACATACTCGCAAAAACAAGGCCGTTTATTTCTGGTTGCTAGGCTCCTTTAATGATATAGGCCACTGAACCTTCCTGTCATGATTGTTACAGTAAGCAGCACAATTCTCAAGAACTGGGCAGCAGCTCAAATCCACCTACATCTTCCAGCCACTACTCTTAATGTGTCGACTCGGTTGTCATCTCCTAGAAAGGAGATGTTCAAGGAGCAAGCGCTAAACTCATACTCTTACTTCACCCCCCCCATTTTAATTACGCCTCTTTGTGCTGTTCAGCGTTTCATTAACCAAAGTAATTTTGTTATGCATGCAGAGAATTACCCAAATTTGGTTTCCACCAACCGGGGGGATGTGGGGTGGGTGGGAATGAACACTCCTTGGGGCCTAAACTCAAGAGACGTGTGCGGCTGCACTGGCCGATTACCCATATTCCAGAGGCATCCACAAAGCCAACCCATTTCCTGCGCATGAGAATGCGGCCTAGGGGGTGACATGCAAAGAATGCCATTTCCAGGCATGCTGGCATGTGCCTCACATAACAGAAGGCACTTCTGGTGGAGGTTGTAGTGGACCTCAAGAATTCCAACAACTAAGCATTCAGAACTATAATGTGGGTAACTGACAGGGGAAAAGAAAAAAAAACCAGCAGAAAGGAATGAAAAGAAGGCAGAAAATGGAAAAATACAACTTTTTAACGTCCTGCTGGGAGCGCTACAACGAATCCAAGAACTTTTTATCTACTGGCCCAGAGCACAACTGTATGAGTCATCTCCCTATTTCTTTCACTGAATGCCAAAGGAGACTTCCTTTTTAAAATGCTGACTCTCTGCCAAGAAAATACATGGTTCAAATATACATGCAAGAGGACATATAAAAAGGGAAAAAAAAATATAACTACTCTTCCTTCTCCGCAATGAGACAAACAAGACTTTGAGTGACACAAAATTGCCCCTCCACACACAGAGCAAACAACAAGCTTTGGAAGCAAAGGAAGGAAGCAGGGCAAATGTTACTTTAGAGCAACAGAAGGTTCTATACTAAAATCCCTTGACCATCAAGGTTATAAAGCTCCAAGTAGGTTAACAAGGCTAAGATGTAGCGTCCTTCTACTTATGAGCAATGTGTCAGCAAACCCCCAAAGAAAATGCCACAAGTCCCCCTAACTCTACCGAAGTGTCAGCTTATGGAACCTGTCACTGCAATTCTGCTGATTTTCCACACATACACAGCCACAGCTCGCTCACTCACACTCTTACTACGCTCCGATCCTATGCACGTTGGCGTCTCAATAGCAACAAAAACCCCACTGAGACCAAGGCGGTTTGCTTCGAAGTAACCGTGCACAGGATCAGAGCTTCACTCTCTGGTGAAGCAGGACGGGTTAAACAGAAATGGGAAAGCAAAAGTGGAAAAATGGCAGGACTTAAATCAATATTTATAGGTTTCCCTATAATTAGGCAACTGATTTGCAGAGCACTTTGGGGAAAAAAAGAAAAAGAAAACAACACCATGCAATGTATCAATTCGATAAGGAAACAGGAAGGGGATTTATAGTAAGAGCTGGTTAAACTTTCATAATTCAGGGCTGCTTGCATATTCCACCATGATGCAAATCAGCTCTGAGAATGAGCTTGAAGCTGGTTGGAAAGGGGAGCAGTTAAAATGTTTCTGAGGGCTACCAGGATCGGGGGGGGGGGGAGGAAAAAAAATCCCAAGATGCCTGGAGGAAACTACTTAGATCAATTTCAATCACGTACTATCAGTGCTGCTTTGGAAAGAAAGGGGGTGGGGAAACCCGGTGGCGGAGAACCGTACGGGAAAAGGCATTGCAAAACATGCACAACAAGGGTTGTAACACTTTGGATTGCAAGCTCCTTGACAGGATCGGGGGGAGCTTTGCAAACAAACACCCGGATGGACAGGATCGGGGCAAGTAAACATCCCCCAATCCCCAAGGTACCAAAAAAAAAAAAAAAAATTTAAGAGGATTGGAAAAAAAAAACACCCCAAGACATCCAGACAATACAAAAAAACACAAAACTAATCTGCTCTTCCCAGCAATCCAATTAACTCGGACTCCCCAAAAGCCATGTCCATTAAAGGCAGCGAGTATGACTAGCCTCAAAGCAACTGGGGGGGGGGGCGAGAAGAGACGAAAACAGGCTCGTTGTCATACGACTGACAACTGTGGGGGGGGGGAGGAAGAGCACGAAAAAAAAAACGAGTAGTTAAACAGCAGGTCGTTAGAACGTTGCTGATCGTTAACACCAGACATGAAAAAACATCAGCGTTCAGTATTGGCTGGTAGTTTATTTTGTTTAAAGGTCAAAAATAGCAAACAAACCCGCACCTCTTTGCAAACGAGGAAGAGAGAGAGAGAGAGAGAGAGAGAATTCCCAAAGCACTCCGAATTGCAAGAATCAATTGTAGCCTTTGGATTTGTTTCAAAGCAAGAAAGAGTAGCAGCAAGGGAGGGACTTTTTTGGGGGGCCAGAAATAGGGATCGAGGGGGAGAATTTATACATTTTTATATCTTTTTCTCCTTGGGGATGGCCACCTTTCAGTTTTAGAGGCTGCTGTTTGGAAGAGAGAGAGAGAAAAAGCAGCAAGAGAGAGCGCTAGAGAGTGGAGAAAGCTTTCAAACCAGCTCGCAAGAGCTGACAGCGCTGTTCCGAATAGCAATGCAGGGAGCAAGATTTCTTTTCGAGAAATCAGCATACTTTAAGGGGGAAAAAAAATGAAATAGCCACGTTACATCTTGCAGAACAGCCCAACACACCTGCTTAAAACCTGCTTGCAAACACTGAATATTCTCAAGCCTTCCTAAAAGCAAACGATCTCTTTCAATAAGCCTGCTACACATTTAAAAACCTGCTATACATTAAAAAAAGAACATATCCTCGTGGATTTTTTTTGTCCCCCCGTTTTACCTGTTGCCAATATTCCTCCAGAGATGGCAAAGCGGAGAAGTAACCAGTGTCGTGAACAATTTGGAGTTCCTGAAAGATGCTACACATTGGGAGCACATCCATGTCTCCGAATAATAATAATGATGATTTTTATATATATCTATATATCTATATATATCAAGGGGAAGAGAAAGTTGACCCTCCACCAAGTCAATGTCCACTCGCCAAGTCTTTTGGAAAAATCGCCCGGAGGAGGAGAAGAGGCATAGAAACAACGATACAGATGTCTTTTGGATGCTATTGCTGAGGTTGCTTGCTTGCTGCTGCTGCTGCTGCTGCTGCTGCTGTCGGCTGTGATCTGGTGACAGAAATACGACCAGCTATTTACAAAGTCCCACTTCCTCTTCCAAAAAAAAAATGAGACGACCACCAACACCACAAAAAATATCAAAACAAATCAGCAAACGCAACGAGAGAGATTCCAACGGGAGAAAGAGATACAGATTTTAAATCCTGGTCGGTTAATTTTAGATGCAGATCTTTTTTTTCCAAAAAAAATAAAAAATAAAAAAAAGCAAAGTTTCATGCAAAGTTTAATTGCACAGCAATAAAGAGATGGTTATGACTTATTATTATTATATATATATTTTTGCAGAGTCCTTCCCAAAGGTTGCTTGCTTGCTTGCTGCTGGTTCTGCTTTTTTTTGTGTATTTTTCCCCCCCTCCACACACACACACGCGCACTCCTGGGGCTTTCTCTGGAGAAGATCCTTGCTCAGAAAAGCCTACTCAATATTTGCAAACACGGCGATGACTGCGAATGTAACCCCCTGTAAAACTTCCCTATTCAAACCCTCGCCTTGGCCACAACCTCCTCCTCTTTCTACTCCCTCCTCCCCTCCCTCCTTCCTTCCTCCTCCTTTTTTGACCCCCCTCCCTCCTGCTCCCAGTCCCCTTGGCTCCGCCCCCTTTACTCCTCGCTCGCCCCCCCCTCCGAACACCTCGTGATGCCATTACGCCGGCTCCCCAACGCCGGCCAATCTCCAACAACACAACCCGTTACCCCGCGTTCCAATGATGTCAGAGTCGCCCAATGGCGGCCCGCGACGCATCTCGGCTCCTCCTGGCGTGACCGAACCCCTCCGTGACGGCTCCGGCGATTGGGCCGATTCGAAATTCGACCCGTCCTGATTGGCCGGGCGCGAAGGAGGCTATTTTTAGCAGGGTATATAAGACTGGGAGCCTGTTTTAGAGAGCGAAAAAGGGGCGGGTGAGGTGGACGGAGGGAAGTAGCGTTTCGCTTGTTGTTTGCGAGGGGGAAGGGAAGGCTGTGGTTGCAATGCCCTGGTGGAGCGGGGAGGGCGCTGCTAAGCTGCGCAGCAACAAGCAGTATTATTTTTTTACGATCAGTGTTTTGCAGTTGAATTTTGTATTGGGGGGGGCGTGATTTTTCATTTACTTGTAATTTTTTTTTACTTTTGCATTTTTCCTATGCGCATAAACATTCAAAGCAGTAGAGGAAATCGGGAGCGCTGGTTCCCTTTTTTTTGGTTTTTGTTTGACTGCTTCCCTCTCCGTTTTTTCGGCTCTTCTCTCTGCCTTCCCCATCCAGTTCGTTCCACCTGCTTTGCTGTTCGAAGCCTTAGGAGTTTTATTTCTTCCCGGTTTTGTCCGCGTTGCTGGAAAAGAATGCCTCGATTTTATCCATAAGATAAAATCCGTCTGAATTTTAAAATACTTGGTTTTCTCTCAACTTCAGGAACAGCTTCCCTTGCTCGTCCTTGGGCATCTTCTGCAATTTAGAAATTGTAGCTTGGTTGCTTTTCTGTGTTTTGTGATAGAAATCGGTTTTGTTAGTTTTGATGGTGTTGATGGGGCACCCATTTTTTTTTCCAACTTCTGTGGACAGTAAATTCTTTAAGTCATCCATATTCCTATTTTTTCCCCAAAAATCCTGTTATTCTGCAGTCTAATGGACAGCAACGTTATTATTTTTTAAAAAAAGCAAGACTCATGCAATAGTTAAATAAGAAACATCTTCACATTCTTGAGTCATCAAATGGCACCTCTCTTTTTTCCCCTCCTGCTTCTAAAATAGGCTTGGAGTATGACTCTGGAGGGTCTCCTGGGAACTCAGTGTACAGTCAGCCTTCCACATTTGCTGGTTTCACTTTTGTGGATTTGATTACTCCTGGATTATTTGCTGTCACCTCTGCTGCCTCCCTATGCCATTGTTAATAGAGACTGCAAGCCTCCTGAGACTGAGTAATGAAGGAGGCTTATAAGTCTCTATTAAAAATAGTGTGGGGCAGCAATGAAGATGGCAGTAAGCCCCACCAGCCACCCGTTTCTGTCTTGTGAAGGAACCCTGATGCCTCAAATCCAGGGAGGGTTCAATATCATGATCATACTTTTTCTGTGTGTTAAATATGGTTTGGAAGGGCCTAGAGTTTTGCATGGTTTTTTCCGCTTTCATAGGGGTCCTGTGCCCCTAACTGTACTGAATGTGTAGGGGTGACTGTACTTGCAAATAAACTTATAAAGTGATTAGCTACAATGTCTTAGGCCCTTTCCGCATGGCATTTGCCATGTCAAGGGGCACCTGGAGCGTTGCACGGTTGTGAGGAGCGATCTGCACAATGCACTCACAATTGCACGATGCTCCAGGGGCCAGCAGGCGCTGATCCAGCTGAAAATGGTGCATGATCGTGCATTGCTCCTGGGCCCCGCGCGCATTTACCTGGCATGTGGAGCCTCTGGAGCTGTGCTGGTCGCGCTCCCTGCCCCAGGGCAGCCTGGGAAAGTTGCAGGCTACACTGCGGAAGGAAGAGGTGGGGCTTTCATGCAAGCAGGCAGCTCGTGTGCAGCTGAAGCAGCAGAGACACGAGAGCCTCTCGCCGGAGGCTGCTCACACGATCCCCGCATCCCAGCACTGGAAAAAGATAAGGTGCGGAAAGGGCCTTGGTTATGGTCTCTCAGCCCAGAGGGCTTTACATTAGTTGCGGTTGTGCCAGATGACATAACGAGAACTTCTCCCACCCATGTTTCCAGTCTCCTGTGGGTACAAATGGGATGCTGAAAATTAAATGGGAGGAATGAGAAAATGAATGACTGGTTGTGTGCAGAAGCCACAATTAGTGGATCCTATTTCATTGTAAAGTGACACACGGATGGCTAGGCTGTATAGATCCTGCTCTGGATTCCTCTTGATCATTGTGGGTTTTCTAGGCAAGGCCACTGTTAGCCAGTGTCACGCTTAGGTAGGTGTCAAGGGTCCACTGACACTGGTACCCTTCTTTTCTCATGCACGCCAAGTTGCTACTGTTAAAATTGTCCGCATCACCCAGTTGAGATAATGCATTTCCAGATCTTGACAAAATTAGTCTTATGGCTACAAATTCTGAAGCCCTGGAGCTGAGAGACTGTGACTTGCCTAAGGTCACCCCATGGGAGTTCATAGTAGGGATTTGAACCCCTGTCTCTCTGAGTTCTGGTCCAAGAATGAAAACAGTGCACCACACTACATTATCTCTCTGTAATCAAATGATTGATATATCACTATTATCCACAACAGTAAGTGTGCAAAAGAGCTCTGATATGCATGACCAGCAAAGAAGAACTTGGGCATAAATGCTGTAGTAGACTTGAACTGTTCTATAAAAGCCAGTTGGATACTTACTGAGTTGGAGGGAGAAGGATTGGGTATGCTCAGTCTTTTATGACTGATGCCTGCTATTTTTCTGGATGATCTAACCCTGACAAAAGAAAAGGAAAAAAAAAACAACAGTCTGGCATCCTGTTAGTTGGGATGCCACAGGTTGCCTCTCCAAAACCCATCTTAAAATCCAGTGAGCTGCACCAAGGGACAGCATTTGTGGCACTGGTGAATGGGGCTACTGAAGGATTATACATCCAGTCCCCTTCAGCCAGTGATCAGAGATGCCCCGAGGAGTTGCAACAGAACTCTACAGGAGTCACTGCAGTCAGCCCTCCATATCCATAGATTCAGTATCCACAGAATCAATCATCTGCAGCTTGATAATATTTTTTAAGAATCCTAAAGCAAACTTTGATTTTACCATTTCATATAAGGGATGCCATTTTACTACACCATTGCACATTAATGGGACTTGAGCATCCATGAATTTTGATATCTGCGGGGGTTTCTGGAACCAGATCCTAGCAGAGACCAAGGTTTCACTGTAACTTTGGCTCAGTGCACCACTGATCATTGATGTGGGGGGCGAAGCTGGATTTGTCATTGTTCAGCTTCGTGTTCAGCAGCAGCACAGAACTCCCTTGGTATGGGTGGCATGATTTTAAGACGGGTTTTGGGGGTTCAGATTGAGACACAGATTGTATCCACATTGATTTTTTTTTCCCTACAGATCTTGGTGATTTCTTTCCTACTCAAATCTTCCAACTGCTTTTGATTATATTGGTACTGAAATGAGACCAGGAATTATCAGAGGGGGCACTGAACAAAACTGATATTATCTACCAAAACTAGTTTTTTTTTCCTTTAAGAGACCTGCTCTGTTTTCATCTTAAAGTTGCCCAAGTTTAGATGGAGTCAAGTATTAGATAACATCTAATTGGTAATTGCAAATCCGTTCCCATCTTTGTGATAGTGGCTCCGTCCGGAGAAGATTTCCTGTGTTTCTTCAGATGAAGGATGGGTAAATGCGACCAAGTATGCCAATGAATTTCCAAACAACGGAGGGAAACGAGTTTTAACACTCAGCTTATTAGCAGAATAATTAGGTGTGAAGTGTTATATTTATTATATTAATTACATTTACATCCCATTTTCTTCCAGCGAGCTCAAGGAAGCACACATAGCTACCCCCTCCCCAAAATTTAACTTCATGACATGTCAGAAATGCCTGGGTGGGAGAGACAGAAAGAAAGTATGACAGGCCCAACCAAGGTTGCACAGTCAAATTTCATAGATCAGTGGGGACTTGCAGCTGGATTTTCAACGTCCCTGTCCAGTATTCTAAACATATTTCACTGAGGCTGGGTTGTACAGTTTACGAAGGATTAAATGTCTCTGAGCTGGGCTGATGGCATCATATATAGTTGTGCAGGAGCTGAGATTATCTGGCAAGGGGTATACGTGAAGGCTTTGCGCAAGTGAAGGTGTTACACATGGGAAATTGGCAGCCTCTCTGATGGTTGCTTGTTATCTTCCTTCCCCTTTTCTCTTTTTATTAAAAATCTGATCGATACAGTCTGGAAGTCCTCTCCAAGTCTGATCTTGAAATAAGAAAAAAGGTTCTTAGTTGTCACTGATGTCTGTCTGTGGGGAGAGAGGGAGACAGGGAATTACCTATTTTAATGTCAACACCGTGTTTAAAAGCAATCTGAAAATCATCCTTTGAGAAAGGCTGGTTTTATAATGCCATTTTAATTGCTCTTGAAATAAAAGTTAAATCTCTTTGAAATGGCGTTGTTTGTCATTGTTTACACACACAGGCATGTTTTTCTGTGAACAGCAATAGATACTCATTTGAACTGGAATTCTCTGAAAGCCTAATGGAAAAGCATTCAGGTCACAAATCAAATTAATATGTTCAAATGGATATTAAGGAGGAGGCATTGTAACCCGAAGTGCCTCACAAAATGCTTAGAACTGTCATGTGGAGGAGTCCTTTTCGGAAATGTCCCAGTTGAGAATGCAAATGGGGAGCTGGATCAGATCTTTGAAAGTTGAATATGCTAAAACCTCCCTGTACATAGACAGTTAATGTGTCAGGGAAGAGGCTCAAATCAATTCAGCCATGCTGGATTCCTCCAAGTGGGGAGTTTTGAGAGGAGCATGTGATCTTCTCCCTCCATTCCAGTGTGATAAAGTACTAGAAGCATTGATCTAGGTTTATATTCTAACTGTAGGAGTATCATTTTAGAAAAAAACAGAATTGTCCTTAGAGACTTTGGCCATTTCCGCACTAGCTTGTTATAGTGCTATTACTCCACTTTCAACATCCAATGGAATCCTGGGGTTTGCAGTTTAGGGAGGGGCCTCAAAGGCCCCTCCCTAAACTGCAAACCCTAGGATTCCATAGGATGTTGAAAGTGGAGTAATAGCACTATAACAAGCTAGTGTGGAAATGGCCTTCCTGGTTTTCGTGTTATATGATGACAATCAGAAAAATTGCAAGAAAGCATACACATCAATATAGAATGAAAATATGAAAACATGAGTATCATTGCACTGCAGGGGACAAAAACCAAAAATAAAGTAAACATTTAATTCACTGTGGGGCTAGGATTGACCCACCAACAGCTTGTGGAAAAAGCTTTTGTAGGCCACAAATCCTAGAAAGAAATACTATGGTATTTAACCAAATTACTGGTAGAAAAACCTGAAGTGTTTTGCTGCTTGTTGATTTTCAGCACATGTAGAGTCATAATCTCATGCTTCAGCTACATGACATGGAAAGATATTGCATTTCCTTCTATTGCAAATACGGTAAAAACCCATGTACTGCTTTTCCTTGAATTCTGTTTTGTTACTGTTGTTAACTGCTGTCAAGTTGACTTTGAGATTCAGGGTTGTGCCTTTCTTGATTTAGCCTCTCCACCTGTAATATGGTCTTTCTCTTTCCCTGCTGCCTTCTACCTTGCCAAGCATCATTGTCTTTTCTAGTCAGTCATGTCTTCTCATGATATGTCCGAAGTATGACAGTCTCAGCTAAGAGTTGAGGCCTGATTTGCTCTAGGACTCATTTATTTGTCTTTCTAGCAGTCAGTATCCAAAGAAGTGTTCTCCAGCACCTATCAGCTTTCTTCACTGTCCAGCTTTCACAATCATGCATAGAAACTGAAAATACAATGGCATAAACAATCTTAACTTTAGTATTCAACGATCTCTTTACACTTCAGGATCTAGTCTAGTTCCTTCATAGCTGCCCTTCCAAGTCTTCATCTTCTAATTTCTTGACTTGGAATCTCCATTCTGATTAACAACTGAGAAAAATCTTGAGTGGAAAATCTTGAACAATTCTAGTGCCTTCATTTACTTTAAAGTTATGTGACTCATCTGTGGCCATTATTTTTGTTTTCCTCATGTTCAGCTGTAAACCTGCATTTCCACTTTCTTCCTTGAGGTTTTTCAGTAATATTTCCAAGTGTTTGTTGTTTTCTGCTAGCAGTATGGTGTCATTTGCATACCTTAAATTGTTGATATTCCTTCCTCCAGTTTTCATGACTCCTTCCTCTGAGTTTAATCCTGCTCCAGATGTGATGTGTTCAGCATATAAGCCAAACAGGTAGAGTGATAAAATGCAGCCTTGCCTGATGCTCTTGCCAATTGGAAACTGTTCTATTCTCCATATTCTGTCCTTATGGTAGGCTCTTGTTCTTAGTACAGGTTACACATCAGGACAATCAAAGGTTGTGATGCATCTATAGTTTTTCATGATATACACAGTCAAAGGCTTTGTTATAATTTATAAAGCATAGGCTGATTTTCTTCTTTGCAGTTACATAATTCTTGTTCTTGTAGTCTATTCCTTGCCACAGGGAGGGGAAAAAATAAATAAAACCTAGATACCAGGGATGGGGTTATTACAAATTTCAGTACCTTGCCTACAGGGATAATAGTGGGTGGGGCTCTAGAACAGGTTTCTAAGGTCTAATTTTACATCTCTCAATTTGCCCTTAACGACATTTAAGTACTTTGTGATCTGGAAAGTTTCCTTGTTTTCTAATGTTCTGTGATTCTTGTGACAGTTCTATGTTTGTATTTCGTAAGTGACAGAAAACAGTATGTTCACTGATTCACACAGCAGGAAAAATGCCTTTACATCATCCTGTGGTATGCATGGGCAAATATTTCAGAGAAGGAACTTTGGTCCATTTTCTGCAATTTTTGCACTGTGGTCCAAATTGCTGTTTTCCTCAATATTCTGAAAACACAGGCACCTGCTGAAGTGCAAGCATATGTTTTAAAACACAGGTCCACATACGTATATCCACACACTTTATAGTGCTTGTTTGAATTACACAAAGCATAGATTTGAGTACGGAAAGTTCCTTATGTTTTTTTCTGATGAATGGGATGAGGAGGCCACACATGAATTCATTCAGACTGATTGGCAATTTTGTTGCAAAAATCCAAATCAAAAACCCAGAAGCTGAGATCAGAATATAAATGTCAGGACTCAAACTCATGCTACATAATTATAGCACTATAATTCGACTTTAACTGCCATGGTTCCATTTTGTGGAATCCTCGGATTTGCAGTTAAAGGAGGTGTATTTAGAATTTTCTGCCAGAGAGCTCTAGTGTCTCCCCAAACTACAAACCCCAGAATTCCATAAATTTGTACATAAATCCTAGGATTCTAGTACCCGGTCCACAAACTACAAACCCTAGAAATCATAGTGTATGGCTGTCATGTGACAGGGCCTCAGGACTTTTTGACAGTTCGTAATACAGGGCACTTGTCAGACTTTGGCTTGTGGTGACATGTAGTTTCAGCTGCCACTCAGAATTCTTCATTACTCAAAATCCTTCAAAATCCCTTTTAAATAATGAGGTGAGTTTATGGTTCTTGTGGTGTTTTGGACATCAGCTTCCAGAAGACCCAGCCAACATTGTCAGTAGTGGCGAGTTATGGGAACTGTAGGCAAAAAATATCTGGAGGGGGAAAGGTATTCTAACCTTGCTACAGAGTTAGTAGGAGTTAAGCTGCTAAGATTGCTTGAGAGAAAGATAGAGCTACCTTAAATTTAGGCGGGCAAAGCATAGACCTCCCACATCCTTTTAGATTCCTTGTCCACTCTTTTTCTTTTTAAAGGAAAAAATTCTTTGTTGGAAGTCTAGCTTGCTGCCCCTCTTTCCAAAACTTTGTATGGTGTTTCCGAGCCAGCTATTGATTCATAAAGCCCCACGGTAGGGTTTTCTTGGGACAATTTAGAGGAGTTTGCTATTGTTTTTTTCTAAGGCTGAAAAAGGGTGACTTGTCCAGAGACACTTGGTGAGTTTTCATGGTTGAGCAAAGAATACAGACTTGGTTTCCAAGGGTTCTAGTCCAATCCTCAAATCATTATATCACGCTGGCTCTCTTTTCAGAAATTAGAAATGGATTTCTAACATCTACTGGTCTTGCGGGGGGTTTTTTTGCTGTGTGGCACCCAGAAAATTTTGGGGGGCAGAAAATTGGCTCACTAGCGCTGCCAGCCCCTCCCTTAAGTAACTTTACTGTGGCTTCATGGCCAGCATTCATTTTTGCTATTCTGTAAGGCAGAGAAGGGCTAGAAGGCTGAGGAAACCGGGATGACATATCTGTTGATAACTGCAATGTGCTATACGTGTCTGGGAGTTAAAGGGAAAAGTCCATTGAAATGAGGTGGTGACCTGGTTCACTCTATGAAGAATGCAGGTGATGCACCAATGAGTCTTCCTTGCCAATGACGCCAATGAGATAATGGGATGATGACTTGCTCCCAGCAGGTTATGAAATCACCGTTACTGGAAAGTAGTCAAGGCAAGACTCGACAGGGTTGTCAAGGAGAGTCTGTGGAAATCAGTGGCTATTAATAAACAAACAGCCCTGTTGTAAAACTGTTAGGTGGTGGCCCAGGTAATCTCTGTGATAACAATCGAGCTTGCCATTGCCTTCCCTATTGGTCAGACTCTGCAGCTTGCTGAGGCATGGATAAATGTCAAATATTTGGAACATAAATGGGGTGTATGTATTGTTCTGGTTTATTTCAAGTGGGACATTTCTGTCTGGCAGAATCAGGAAATGACAGCCTGGCTTCAACAATAAAAAGGCATGGTGCTGACAGGATGTAAGATGGCTTGCTAACCTTTCAGCTCATTTTGCCTCTTTTTTTCTAATTTCAAGTGGGTGAGGTACTTCTAGATGCTGTTTAACTGCATCTCTTACTGTTTCTGACAGGTGGCTGGAAGGAGTTTAGAGTTGAACAGCACTGATGTAGACTCAAGTTGATTAAATCAGACTCAAGTCAGACTTAAGTTGCTTGAGTGACTTGACTTGGCAACAAATGACACACTGACTTGACTCGTGACCTGTATATTTTTGGTGACTGACTTGCTGTCCTTTGATCAGTAATATAACACATTCATCCAGAAACCCTAAAACTTTGAACAATGCTTCCATCTCTTTTTGCCTACTGGTCACATGAAGGTCTGTCTGAAACCCAAAATCTGGACCCATTTCTCAGAGGGGAACAGCAAATGGCAGAGGCAACAGCCTTGAGATCTGTTCAGCAGCCTGTCCCCGCTGCATAGAATCATAGAATTGGAAGAGACCACAGGGGCCATCCAGTCTAACCCCCTGCTATGCAGGAACACCCATCAAAGCATTCCCAACAGGTGGCCATCCAGCTTCTGCTTAAAAACCTCCAAAGGAGGAGACCCCACCACACTCTGAGGCAGCATATTCCACTGCGGGACAGTTCTGACCGTCAGGAAATTCTTCCTGAGGTTTAGGTAGAATGTCCTTTCCTGCAGCTTAAATCCATTGCTCCTTGTCCTAGTCTCTGGAGCAGCGGAAAACAAGCCTGCTCCCTCCATGACATCCCTTCAAATATTTATGCATGGCTATCATGTCCCCTCTCAACCTTCTCTTCTGCAGACTAAACATCCCCAGGTCCCTACGCTGCTCCTCATAGGGCATGGGTTCCAGACTCTTCACCATTTTGGTTGCCCTCCTCTGGACACATTCCAGTTTGTCGATATCCTTCTTGAACTGAGGTGCCCAGAACTGGACACAGTATTCCAAATGAGGTCTAACCAATGCAGAATAGTAGAAGCTTTCTAAAATGTTCAGAAGGCAAGATTTGTCCCCACAGTGCAGGGGGGAACAGAAAATGTGTTAGGCAATGGGCTTGGGGAGGAGCTTTTGGAGCTTCAGTAACAGGCAGTAAAAAGGATCCTATTCCCCACTTCTGAAAAAGCTTCCAGCTTTGCAAATGAGAAGTATGAAGGATGCTATTCCCCACTTTTGAAGCTGCAGATGGCAAAACTGCAAATGTGGAGAGCTGACCCTACTTAAAATGTTAAAACTGACTTTATATTCAACTCTCTCCAGAAATTCTGGAATATAGGTTGGGGTATATAACGTTGGCTCCCAGGCTTGAGACTTGACTTGAAAGTGTCTTGCAGGGACTTGAGACTTGGAATAAAAGACTTAAAAACATCACTGTTGAACAGTATGTAGATGTATCCCTCACCGCTGCTGAGATAATGCTTCCTTTCCTTAACTTGGTATCTTCCACGATGGAAATACAATGCCCATATTGTCTGTCCATTGGCTGATGGGAGGTATAGTTCATCAGAATTTGTGAGGGCATGAAACTGGCTGAGTAGAGTTAGTCATTAGGCCTGTATATGAGCACAACTTTGTTGGATCATACCCAACACTGGCATCTGAGGGGGAAGTGAATAGAGAAGCCCCTCGCTCAAGGATTGTCACACATCTGCTCCTCCACTATGGGATCCCTGGGGCTCACCGAAGGAAAAACATTTTTGACATGCAAACTAGAAATGAATCATAGAATGTAATTTAAAAAAAAAAAACTGCTACAGTTCTCAGTTTGCTTATTTGAAACTTAACTCCATCAAAGTGAATATCGCTTCCTTCAGACAAAATATGCTGCCATCATTTCTGGTGGAATTAATACCGAACAACTACAATATCTAGAGGATAACAGAGCATTGCGAATTCATATGTAACTTTTTGAAAAGGTAAAAAAATTGGATATTTCAAACCTCTTTATTGCCTAGTCCATGATATTCCATGAATGCATGTATTTATTTATTTATTTAAGGCCTGTCCAAGCCCAAACTTTCAGGAAAAAATTAACAAAATATAGGCTTTCTAAAGAGCCAGCATAGTGTAGTGGTCTAAGTGTGGACTAGGGTTCATTTCTGCACTAGACTGTTACAGTGCTATTATTCCCCTTTCAACATACTATGGAATCCTGAGGTTTGCAGTTTAGGGAGGGCCTTTGGGCCATGGGCCCTTCCCTAAAGTGCAAAGCCCAGGATTCCATAGGATGTTGAAAGTGGAATAATAGCACTAACAGTCTAGTGTGGAAATGGCCCAGGATTCCATAGGATGTTGAAAGCGGAATAATAGCACTATAACAGTCTAGTGTGGAAATGGCCCAGGATTCCATAGGATGTTGAAAGCGGAATAATAGCACTATAACAGTCTAGTGTGGAAATGGCCCAGGATTCCATAGGATGTTGAAAGTGGAATAATAGTACTATAACAGTCTAGTGTGGAAATGCCCTAGGACTCAAGACCAGGGTTTGGATCCCAGCTTTGCCATGAAAACTCACTGGGTGACCTGGGGCAAATCACACTCTCTCAGCCTCAGAGGAAGGCACTAGCAAATGTCCTCTGAACAAAACTTTCCAATAAAAACCCATTATGGGTTCACTTTATAGTTTCCATAAGTTGAAAACAACTTAAAGGCACACGACAACAATAGGTTTTTATTCTTGACTGCTATATGCTGGCAGGGCCAGCTGTCCTATTACATAAGAATGAGGAAGGCATAGGTAACAGATGCTGAGAGACACTGAATAGAGCTCTATGAAACCTGCATTGTGTCCATAAGATTGTCTTCATTTGCAGGGAAGGACGATAGTCTGATGCTAGTACTGAAATCGGATTCAATTGTCAGTGTGGGGAGCTTTTATACATGGGCTGAGGCGAAATGCAGAATCCTTGTACTTTTGCCCTTGTACTTGCCCTTGTACTTCAGGCAGCCAAATAATTTTGGGCCGACCAGGTATGTTGTCCCATATTAGTCTCAGAAGTGGTACCTGAAATAAAACATTGCAGCATGAAGTATTCCTGTTTCTCTATGCCTTCCTTCAGGATACCGAATTCCATTCCTCAGCCATGGTTGATCAGTATTGCATGTCTGTTTCAACGTACTCCCTTGTCTGTTTTTGGTCATCTTGTGCTCATTCAAGGTCACTCCAACTTTTCTTGGATTTGGTAATTTTGCAAATGTGGAGGCTACCTTAACACTTTTGCACATGGATGGCACCTTTTTGGGCTCAAAGAATCAGGTTCAGCATTACTGTACATAGCTAAAATTTCTCCCAGAATTTTCTGTAGCTTAGCCATACTACTTGGAAAAGGGACTTAAGAGACAGCAAACAGATGCAATGAAGTATATTCCTTCACGGTCACAATAGTTCTTACCCCTGTTTTAGCCCTTGTGTGGGCTTCTACAAGTCTCTTTACAATAATTTGACATCCTGATAGTGGGGATCTCTTTTCTGTGAAGAGAGACTCTTGCTAGAATATTTGTTGTTGTTTGCTGTTAAGTGGGCTTTGATTTCTGGAAACCTTAGCATCAAACAGTAGCATCAAAACAGCATGATTTTATTTCCAACATTGCGCAAGGAGTTGGCCAGGAGCTCTTGGTGCAATGCTTTTGCATAGCTGTGCAATGGCTGGCTGATGGTGCTTGGGTGCACCTCCCCAAATAATTTGTGGTGCTCCGCCAGGAAGGCTGTCTCACCTCCCTGTCTCCACCTTCCTGGATTTCTGCCTAAGTAAGCTGGCTGGTCTTTAGACTCCACAAAGTTCAAATCTTGCCTACATTTATGCTCTGCTGTTACCCTGAAAATTGGGGGTATCCCGAGGACGCCCAAACAGACTTCAAATTAAGGGAATTAACAGAGAGACCCAAAGCTTGCGAGAGGTCAGGGCAAGGGATCTTTAACCCTATGTCTACAGGGTCAGAACCACGCAAGAGTCAGAGGAACAGTCTAAAGTAACTTTATTAAAACTAACAAAGAAGGTCACAACACACGTTAACAAATAATCCTACAGTCACACAAGGGCTACAGGAATGAAGCTGGAAATAAGAGATAGTTGGGAGAGAGGGCATATGGACCTTAGTCTAGGTGTCCTGGAGGAGGAGAAGATTAGCGGAGGCTCGGTGTAAAGCAGCAAGGGGAGGCTTGGATCCTGGGGCTGGAAGGCTGGAAGCAGCGGGGTTTCACGGTGAGTTGGATATGCGAGTCTCGTTTAGCTCTCAGCAGCGTCAAGTGGGGCACCTCGGTAGCAGCAAAACGGGCCCTTGTCCGGTCTGGGAGGCTCTCCAAAGAGGCTCAAAAAGTGAGGATTTTTATAGCCAATTTCTGTCCTCAGGCTGTGTATAGGCTAGCAAAGTGGCGTTAATGGGCAATGATTGCGGAATATAATGTTAGGCAAATATCACGACCTCTCCTCGGTATTGTTTCTCCCGGGAAAGTCCAGGTACGTGATAGGTTTAAAATTCCAAATTGGTAGACTCTGATTGTCTATCCTTGCAAAGTTCATCAGCGTGGCTTGGGGCTGAGACAACCTTTTTATTAATCAAGGAGAGAGTCTGTTGTGGCTGCCTAGAGATGCATGACTTGGAACAATAGGTCGTTGTCTTTTAGCCTAAAGGACGTTGTCTACGTTCCCAATCAGCAGAAAAGGGCGTTGTTGGTCTTAAGAATCCAACTCAAACCCAATTTTTACTTGCAACCGACCTTGGCTAGCCAATATCCAACATGGGGGAAGTCATGCCAATTCTAGGGGCCCTCTCTTAGGGTTACTCTGGGGTGTGACGCTACTGCAGATGAAAGAATGTGCAGGGCTTCCAAAAAGGTAAAATAAAAACGGAATTAAAATGTCATAAATCAGGGAGCAAAAGGTAGGGTTTATACCAGAGAGGAAATTGCTGTTTGAGGAAATGTTGTCCTTTATTAGGCCCTTTCCGCACCTTACCTGTTTGCGGAGGTGGGGGGCGGCGCTAGCGCGAGCAGCCTCTTGCGCAAGGCGCTCACTTCCCTGCTCCTTCGTCACCGCAACTGGCTCGCCGGTCGCGCGAACGCCCTGCCCCGCCCCGTCCTTCCGCAGTGCAGCCTGGGAGCTGTAGGCTGCGCTGGGGCAGGAAGCGCGACCGACCCGGCTCCAGAGGCTCCGCAGGGCAGGTGAGTGCGCGCGGGGCCTCGGAGCGATGCGCGACCGCGCAGCATTTTTGGCTTTAAGCCAAAAATAAAAAAAATGCGTGCGCGGTCCGCGTTAGGTTCTTGAGCGTCGCATAAATGTGAGTGCGTCGTGTGGACTGCTCCTCACACTTACGCGACGCTCAAGAGGCCCTTTCGCTTAAAAAACGCCATGAGAAAAGGGCGTTAGTATAATGATTTCACACAAAGGTGGGCTACTAGCGGGCCACATTAACTGTCCAGCAGACCTTGGGTGGCTGTACCTGCTCTATTTGAATATCTTTTCTTTTTTTGCCCCCAAACACCCTCTGTGGCGGATGGGACATGTTTTTGGCTTTTTCTAGGCCCCTAGAGGGCATTCTGGAACGTTTCAAGGCCAAAAAATAATGTACAAAAAATTCTCAAACTTTGGTTTTGACCTGGGGAGAGGGCTCAAAATATGTGGAAATGCCCCCTATGCCCCGTAGAGATTGGTTTTGGACATTCGGAGTTAAAAAAAACCAAAACAAAACATGGAAAAATGAAAAAACTGATTTTTTTTTTACCCCCAAGAAGCCCTGGGGCCCACAAAAATGGCCCAAAAATGACCCTGAGGACCACAATTTGCTCACTGCCAATTTAAAATAATATTTTTAAAAAAGTTGGGATGTAAATATAATAGTTGCATATATTAACTGCTGAAAGATTAGAACTGGAGTAGTTCTTCCACCCTCTGAGCAATTGAAACAAATGTTAAAACAGGAGGGGGGTGTGTGTGAGAGAGAGAGAGAGAGAGAGAAAAAAGGGGAATCATTTGGTTTTATTGCAGACTTACACTCCATTGCTTCAAGGAAGTTTTTTCCCACTCCTACTAAAAGTGTGATCTCTACCTGCTGGTGAAAAACCTTTTCTCAGCAAAGACTAACTTTACATGTCAGTGTTCCTACCTAAAGCTGTCGCCAGTCTTTACTAGTTGTGGGTATCCTTGCCCTCCTCCCTGTCTCTTTCTTTCTTTGAAGAAAATGTAAGACAGCTTGTTTGTGACAGGCAGAAATTCACAGTTGGCATTTGTGGAGCATGCTTGCAAGAACAGAGCCCTTCAGGATTTCTTTCATTTTTCCCCCTGCCAAGAGCTCAACAATGCGCTTAGTATTGGCACTGGAAAATGTAAATGTGCTGGGGAAAATGTAGCCTTCCATTTGCTATTTGATTGCAGCTTCCATTATCTTTCACCTTGGTTATTCCAGGTAGGACAGAACCCTAGGAAACAGTGTCATGTAGTAACTTGAGTGTTGAGCTAGGTCTTGGAGAAAGCAGGGTTTGGATCTCTGCTCACCCATGGAAACATCTGGGTTACTTTGCACAAGCTACACTCTCTAAACCTTAGTGGAAGGCAATGGCAGAACTCCTCTGAACAAGCCTTACTAGGAAAACCCTACTATAGGGTTGCTATAAGTTCGAGTTGACTTGTGAAGGCACACGGCTGCAGCATCAGCAACAACAACAAGCAAGGAAAGATGGAAGTTTCAGCCCAACAGCATCTGGAGGGTCAGTTATCCCATATATAAATGACCTGACTTCTGTCTGCCTATCTCTCTTCAGAGCTTGACTTCTTCTTTCCTTGCATATTTATTTTCACTCTTTTTAGAAAGGGAAGAGAAGAGAGAGAGCTCTAATCCTGCTCCTTTTGCCATTTCTTTCTCAGCATGAAGGAGATGAAGGAGACACAAAATGGAGAGCCTGTCCTAAGACTCTCCCTGTGATTCAGTAAATAGATTTTCCTCTCCTACGAGAAGAATGGGAATGTAGGGACAGGGCTACCCCACCATCCTCACATGTTTATTCTCACTATTTTCATAAAGCCTGAATAGGGCTTTTGTGTATCTTAATTGCTTGACTCTTAATTTTGAGAGTGGTGGCTTTAAATAAATATACTTGATTCTTTTAAGGGTAAAGACTGTATCTTGTCACTTAAGGACAAGTTGGGGGGTGAAACATGCCATTAACCAGCTGATGCTTTTCTGCTGTCATCTGATTGAATGTATAGTAGCTTAATCACACTTCTGTTCTCAAAGATTGCTGAAAGCTTTGTGAGGGGGGGACACACACGCGGAGCCCTACAGATATAAGATCATTCCATTTTTGTAGATTTGTAGGTCAGCGTTTTTCAGTATATTTTAAAAGGGGGTGGTGGTGGCTAGGAACAGTTTCAGGCAAACAAGATCTTTGTTTTTAAGGATGTCCCTACCCTCCACTCGTACATTTTGTGCCTGCAAACACAATCCGTCAGTGTTAACTGTGAAATTATCTGATCCAAAACATTTCACATAGGAAAGAAAGGCTGGTTGCCAAGTCAGCAGACAACTCTCCCACGCAGGAGTAACTTTACACCTGTGAGGTGTGTCAATTCATCAATGCAAATGGGTAGATGATTCCATTGTCTTGACGGGGACAGAACGTTTTTTAGCATGATTGTTAATTACTTATAACTTGGAAAAAAGTGCTTGTCACTCAGCCCTGATCTCATCGCCTAGATCAGAACAACAAATTTGTGAGGAGGAGATGATGGCTGTTCCTTACAGAGGGTGTCCTGGATAACCCAGGGATTTCCTGGAGGGTGTGTCATGTCTTCCTTGATAGAACCTGTGCCACAGTGTACTGTTCTTGGGGCTACTTCAATTTAATTCCCAAACATTCTTCCTTAGGATGACGTAAGAATAGTCCTACCTCCCTTGTTCAATCCTCCTCTTTGGCTGAGGAATGTGTAAGGGAATAGTGTTATTTCAAAAACAGACAAATCAGTACTCAGCAGAAAGTGAGCAACAACCAATACCATACCACCAACATCTACTCATGTGATCTAGTAAAAATATAAAACAGGTTCAGTTTTCTTTGTAAAAAAAACATGAAGTAGGTTTAATTTGTCCATGTTAAAGACTGCATAACATCACATGGCAAGAGGCTCTGTAACATGTGCTCTTCCAACCTGGAGGAGAAAAAATTGCCAATTACAAAATGATTACAGTTACTAAGTGACAAAAGAGATGGCTGAGACCAGCAAGCAGGACGTGACATGAATGTATACTGTGCCTAAACTCTTTGACACGCAGAGTAGCAACTCTGGGAAGCACACAGGCAAGGGGTGAGGGCAGTAGAAATCTCCTGTTGTCGTTCTGCAGTGCCTGGTGTTCGGCGGCACTGTGATCCTGATACTGGCCACCATGACTTAGTAGCCATTGATGTGGGAAAAAGAGTAACTGGCTGACCAAAGCAGAACTATCATAGTAGCAATCCTTCCTTCTTCCTCCTCAGGTGGAGGTAGTTTCCAGTAAAGGAGGTAAGGATGTTCCAGTGACCCTCACTTTTTCCTTCGTATTATTCTCAATCCATTCTTTGCCCAATTTTTACCCACCTCACTTTTCCAGGACATTTGCTTCTCGAGGGGCTCTGGAACACTTGTTTGAGTAAAAAAATATCTGTTTCGGAATGGGAGTGGATGAGCTTCAGTGGAATAACATTTAGCTTGGGAAGGGTTAGTAAGTCCTTTACCTCTCTTTGTTGATGGAAATTATATCCTTCAGAAAGCCTCTTGCAAGGAGGACCAGGGGCTCTTTTGCAACACACCGTTATAACTCTATGATTTCACTTTAACTGCCGTGGCTACATCTTATGGAATCCTCAGTTTTGTCATTTGGTGAGGCATTAAGGCTCTGTGGTTGAGGATTCTAAATTGTCTTTGTGTGCCTTCAAGACGTTTCCAGCTTACAACAGCCCTAAAGGGAGCCTGTCATGGGGCTTTCTTGGCAAGATTTGTTCAGAGAGGGGCTGCCTTTGCCATCCTCTGAGGCTGAGAGAGTGTGACTGAGGTGGGATTTGAACCCTGGTCTTCAAAGCTGTAGTTCAACACTTAAACCACTACATTACTCTGGCTCTCAGACTGTAGATCTCAGGATTCCAGAGGACGTTGCCATAGCTGTTAAAGTGGACTCATAGCACTATATTGTGTAGTGTGAAAGGGTCTCAGTTCTTTGGAGAGTTTTGTTATATATTTTGGCAGTGTATATCTATAGGTACAGATAAAGTTTTGTATATAGATCTGTACTGTCTGTCGTTTACATTAATAAAAATAATAAAAATACATCTTTTACCTCATGATGTAAAAATGTCTGAGCAGATTTTACCAGATTTGGAGAATATGGGCCTTTCTGCACTACACTACTATAGAGCTATTATTCCACTTCCAACATCCTATGGAATTTCGCGGTTTGTAGTTTTTGGAGGGCATTTAGAATGCTTAGCCAGAGAGCTCTTGGGCATCAGTAAACTACAAACCTCAGAATTCCACAGGATGTTGGAAGTGGAATAATAGCACTATAATAGTGTAGTGTGGAAATGGGCTGTGTTTGAGATAATACGTCTTACATATTGCCTCTGTGGCAGAATGAAATGAACTGGGGTGGGGTGCCTTAGGGATACTCCAGTTATTTCTTTCATTGGATATATTTGAGACGGTCTTACTTAAAATATAAGCTGCTTTGGGTAAACTCTGGACTATTGTCTGTAAAACCTGGCTTATGCAAAAATTTAGTTGGTGAGGAACTGGGTGGGAGCCTAGTTCTCCCATCATGATAGCTAACCATGTGTGTTTGTTTGTCATTTCTTTTGAAATATATAAAAGCATGTGTATTAGCTGGGCCTCAGCTGCGCCTCATACGGATTCATCTGAGGTCAGATTCTAACCCTTCAAACCACAAATATGTCACTGCCTTAAAATAACAGCATGAGAGAAAGTTTAAAAATGTAAGTTTTTAAAAATAACTATTAGTAGGGCATGAAGGAAACAGCCTTGCTGAAGTTAACATCTGTGTTTGTTCAGTGCCCAGACACAGAATTTGGAAAAGTTACATTTTGAGGTGATAACTCCCTGAGTTGAAGAATTGTAGTAAAAAAAAAGTAACTTTCCCCAGATTTGCTTACGTGAAAGAATGGCTGTGGTGCCAGTGAACAAGAGCATGAGTTCTTGAGATGAAAGGACAGAGGAAAAGGAATCAATAAAATCCTTTACGTATGCAATTTAGTATAACACACATTCATGATTTCAGGTATCTCATGGCATTTTTTATAATATTTTATCTTTTAAATTATGAATTGTGCAGGGTCTAGCCTTCTCTAACCTTCCAAGTAAGTTGCTCTTACATTCCCACCATCCCTAACCAGCATAACCAGTGGCAGTGGGGATGATGTGGGTTGTAGTCTTGCATATTTGGAAGATGGAAGGTTGGGGGAAAAAGGTAGGTTTAGAGCCGTGTAAGATCATGTCCAGCCCCAAACTTTGTACATAGTTTAAAAACAATTGCCTTTTCCCCGAGAGAGTTGAAGTGCAAATTTTCTTCTGATCTGTGACAGTTTCAGGGAAACATTTTCGAAAAGCATGTTTTCAACCTAATAAGACCATAATTAGTGTTAAGCATTTTTCTAGGCCTAATGGAGCAATGCCAGAGAAGTTTTTTTGCACTTGTCTCAGTCAGCAGTTGCTTCAGTTCTAAGATAAGACAGAATGAGTCAACATAACTGCAGTAGTATCACATGAAAATGAGGTGGTTTCCTTAACACTTAGAACCTAAGATATTTATAATAGAGTTATAAATATCCAGTATGCTCTGGTTGGATTCTCTGTGCAAGGGCAAAATCCGATGTTCTGAAAATATTAGCCTTCTGTATTTATTTACTAGAGTATATACTTAGCATTGCCTGGGATTTTATTTTTTTATAGGTAGTACTTGTTAGAATGATTTAAGATCCTGTGTCTCCAATTCTCCAACCTGTCTTGTCCAGTACCTTTAACTTTCCCCGTATTTCCCAATCCAATCTGTATGCTGAGGCGCTTTTTGCACGGCATTTCCAATGTGAAAGGGCCCCTTGAGCGTCGCACACAGGTGAGGAGTGGTCCACACAACGCACTCACATTTGTGCGACGCTCAAGGGCCTGACGTGGACCGCGCATGCATTTTTTCATTTTCAGCTTGAAGCCAAAAATGCGGCATGGTCGCACATCGCTCCGGGGCCCCGCGCGCGCTTACCTGGCATGCAGAGCCTCAGGAGCCAGGCCGGTTGCGCTTCCTGTCCAGTGCAGGCTGGGAAGGTCCCAGGCTACGCTGTGAAAGGAAGAGGTGGGGCTTTCGCACAAGCAGGAAGCTCGTGCGGAGCCAAAGGACCCCGGACGCGAGAGCCTCTCTCCGGAGGCTGCTTGCACGAGCCCCGCACCCTAGCATCACAAATAGGTAAGGTGCGAAAAGGGTCAGAGCTTTTAACACACCGATGTTGGGTTCCTGAGGGAATACACTGCCCTCCTCCTTGCTGCTAGGCCTCATATCCATAGCTACTGGCCTATTCAAGAGACTGAGGTCCAAGAGCTCTCTCACTGAGAATTCTAATGTCCCCTCCCTAAACGGCAAACCCCAGGATTCCATAGAATCTTCTTGGGCAGCCAATCATATGAGGCCTGACACAGACAAAGACACAAATTTTGACTTTTATATATTACATTTATTCAGAAAATATACATACATTTTAGCCTTGTGGTTCCACATTTATGCCCTTTTCCACTCATGTCCTCCCTCATTCAAATTATTTGAAAATCTGAATTGTACAAATTATAAACAGTCTACCTTGTGATAAGATTTTAAAACCCTTTTTACAGAATTTGGATTTAGGGATACATATAGTCTTCCTTAGGGGTACATGTGGTCTAAAAGATGCTATGAAGAGACAATGTCCTTGGGCCGGTGTTACTATGCTAGCCTAGATGGTGGTATGATTTAGCTGGGAATGCGGCAGCAGAGGTCAAATGGCCAGAGGTGCCATGGCAGTCCTCTAACTCACTCCTGCCACCACAGGGCACCTCTCCAAAATGTGGCTTAAACCAGCTTAATGGAGCACTATGCCAACACATGTTACCAAGAAGACATCAACTAGTGTGTTATGAGTTCTCAGTTATATGAACGAAGTACCTGCATGAGTAGAGATCCATCATAGTGTAATGGTTTGAGTGTTGAACTATGACCCCAGAGACCAGGATTCGATGCCTGACTCAGCCATGGAAACCCACTGGGTGACCTTGGGCATGTCACACACTCTGAGCTCCAGAAAACCCCATGATAGAGTCACCTTAGCATCAACATAAATCAGAAATGACTTGAAGGCATACAACAACAACATGTATGAGTTATGGTCGATAGAATAACCATTGAGCAGGTCATATGGTGTTTGAGTGGCTGGAACATTCTTCAAAAAGTAGTCCAAAAAAAATGAACTTTTCCAGATTTTGCCTATGATGACATCTTTGGAATGTGCGTATTATAGATGGGGCCATCCCTGTCATGGGCCAGGCATTGCTATCCACTTGCCATCTGACTATGTAGTAGGGCCAGTGCTTCCAAAACAATCTCTTAATGTGCTCTGATAAGTACCCCACTGCCCTCACAGTGCAGCAGTGCTCAGAAATAAAAGCGGATAGTCTGCCGTTCAATTGCCATATGAGCCAAGACTGTTGTTAAAGTTGATCGGCTTGCTATATGATTCAATAAGATAAGTTACTTTTTTAAAAAGCCAATGCCAAGTCCTCAGGAAAAAAGAAATTGGTGCTGCCCTGTTAATAGCAAGACCCCTTTGTCTTTAATAGTATGATATTACAGGTGAAAGTTTTCTGCCCAAGCATCTTGTACCATGGAAAGCTTCACTTCTTTAATTCCTGCCTGACATGCAGCAGTGCAAAGAAACACAAACATGTTAGGAACCATGAATAACAAGGGGAACATTTGAAGTAGATATTCACATGTTCTGTTCCCCAAATGGCAATGAAACAGAAGCCCTTTCAGATGGAACTTCTCAACCTGGTCACATCAGTTCTACCATGATTTCTGATGTCCTTGAGCCATCACTTTAGGCGTTATCCTTACCCATGTGTTAGCTTTGTCCAACCCCCCTTGGCTGGTATTCTCTCTGCCATGAATGACCCATTCATTCTCCTCATACTAATTAGGTCAAGCATGACATAGGTTTAGTGTTTTATCACCATATGAACACACCACACTTCATAATGTTCCTTCTTCTTTCCCCACTGTCTCAATGGTTATATGCTGATCTCTGTGTTATTCGTCAAGAGCTTTTAGTACCAAAAGCTGTCTGTAACATAGTTGCTCTACTAAAGTAACAGTTTTACTGAAGTTTCAGGGAGAATAGTGACAGTCACCTATTTAGTGGTTTGTTTTATTTGAATCAGTACTAGCTATTACATGCTTTCTATATGTCTGTATTCATTAGGTGACACTAAATATTCTGAATCCTCGGATGGCATATTTGTCTGTAAAAAGGCAGGTTTCAGTCCCCAAATGCTATTAGTCCAAGATGAGAAGATAGCCAATTAGGGCAACCCCATTGGTCAATTGTCACATTTATTCATGAACGTGCTGCAGAATTAAAAAGAGGAAAGAAGTTGATACTTTGTAAAATGTAGACATGTTCAATAAACCCATTAGGTTCCATGGGCAACACAGCCATTCTTCATGAATCACTCATGTGATATGACTACTTTATCACAGGAATTTAACAGTTTTGGTCCAAAAACCATCTTCAGTTTTTACTTCTTACCACAGAAAAGATGCCAGACTTTCTCTCTCACACAAGTCTCAGACAAATATGTTGTTTAAAAGTAATTTCAGAATCCACATTAAGCAACATGGTACAGTTTTACCTGCAGAGATTATGTAATCCCACTGTGAAATCAACTATTTTGTTCTAACATTCAATTGATGTTAAAGATTCAGAAAAGTCAACCTATCTGAGGAAACACTGGTTAAATCTCATCTAAATTTTCTTATTGTTAGCATAGTGACAATAACAAAACAGTCCTAATGTCAAAGAATATAATGCAAGAACTTTGCGAGAGTGGCTGTGAGTTAATCCTGGAATGGTAGACCTTGGAAGCTTATGCGTATTGCCTTGAGTTCCTCTTTAGGAGAAACTTGGGATATAAATATAAGAAAATGGTTCAGTTAGAGAAGTGGTTCTTAACCTTTTCGGGGGTCATGGACATTGGATGAATCTGATGAAAGCTATAGACCAGATCTCTAGAAAAGTATGCACTTAAGCAGAATTTAATTGATGTTTTTGCACATGGTTCATGCAGGTCCTGAAGGTCATAGACCATAGGTTAAGAATTAACCCTTGAATATCATGGGCTGCAGTTTAAGAATCCCTGTGTCAAAGAATGAAATCAAATTAGTATCAGAACTAATAATTTCCCCTCAAAAAACTGAAAAAAAAATTGATTGGTGTTTTTTGTAGAGGGTTTTTTGAATATGTCTAGAAGAAGGGTGACCAGGATGCTCAAACGTCTGGAAACAAAGGCCATTTCTGCATGGCGTCAAAGTCCCGCACTGGAGATGTGATGGCAGCAGTCTGCGGGTTATGCTTTCTTACAGTGTCGTCGCAGTCCCGCAGCCATCTCATCCCCATGCATCGCAATCGTGGGATATTCGCTTAACGGAAAAAAATCCATTAAGTGCCCATGATCGTGCAACACTCCTGTCCTTCCTGGCCATGCTGAAGGGCAGGAAGCGTGATGGAGGCACTTCCTCCCCCAGCGTAGTATAGGAAAGAGCCCAGAAGGCAGGTATATGTTGCTTGCGGTCCCTTCCGCAGGGAACCAACCAGGTGTGGAGGGGAGCATTCCCATTGTGCTCCCTTTCTGGCAAAGGCGCTACTGGGATTACGATGGGACGATGTGGGAGGGGGTCGCTGGGCAGAAATGGTGAAAGCCTTATGAGGAATGACTTAGGGGCTTAGGATGCTTAGCTTGGAAAAGAAAACTGAGAGGTGATATAACTATTTTTAAATATCTGAAGGGATGTCATGTAGAAGATGAAACAAGCTTGTTTTCTGCCGTTCCAGAGACTAAACACAAACAAATGGATTGAAATAACAAGAGATTCTACCCAAACATTAGGTAGAATTCTCTACTGTGAGAGCTGTTTGACAGTGGAATGGACTGCTTTGGAAGGTGATGGACTTGTTATCCTTGGATTTCTTTGGAAAGAGGTTGGAAGAGATTCTTTCAGGAATGCTTTAGTTTTATATATCAGAGAGTTGGACTAAATGGCCCTTGCAGCCCCTTCAAACCCTAAGAGTTTATGAAATTCAAAGTCTTGCAGTCTATTAACATCTGAAGGAGACTTTTTAATACTTTGCTTTGGTAATGACTAGAGCAGAGACTGATGAACAGCCACTCTAATCATCACTCAGTGTTAGGCCAGTTCTCTAGGACTGATGGGACTCAAAATATATTATTATCTGGAAAGCCACAGATTCCTGCGTGTTGAAACTGGAATGCTGTTGTTGGCTTACATGTTAGCAATTGCAATTTTATCAGGCTCACACAACTATGGCAAGGGAGGGTGGACAGAAATTGCCAATTCTGAGGTCCTTTCATGTTATACAGTTATAGCATTATGATTCCACTTTGACTGTCATGGCAATGCCCAATGAAATCCTGGGATTTGTAGCTCTCTGGGAGGGAATTCTAAATAACTCCCCCCCACCAAAGTGTAGTTCCCAGGATTCCATAGAATGTAGCCATGGTGGTTAAAATGGAATCATAGCTGAACCACTTATTTCTCCAATGTCTTTCTACTTTCATGGCCTTTTTCTTCCTCTTGCCATTTTCTGTTGCACTCTGGCCTACTTGTGCTAGTATAGCATACCTATAGGATTTGGGTCTGCCTTGTTTATTGGCTACTGTTCTATGCCTTGAAGATGACTGTAACCTATTGCAGCCCAACCATAGAGTTTTCTTGGGTAGATTTGTTCAGGGGAGATTTTCCATTGCCTTTCTCTAAGGCTGAGAGAGTCCGCCTTGCCCAAGGTCACCCAGTAGTTTTTCAGAGCTAAGCAAGGACTTGATCCCTGGAATCCTAGTCCAACATTCACGTTATTACTTCATGCTGGCTCTGCTGGTTATTACCAGTTAATTACCATGGATGTTATTATGATCTTGGGCTAAAGAACAATAACATTCCTTCTCAGGCCATTTCCGCACTACACTTTTACAGTGCTATTATCCTACTTTCAATATCCTGTGGAATTCTGGGATTTATAGTTTACTGAGGCCGAAGAGCTCTCTAGTTGAGAATTCTAAATGCTCCTCCCTAAACTGCAAATCCCAGGATTCCCTAGGATGTTGAAAGTAGAATAATAGCACTATAACAGTGTAGTGCGGAAATGGTCTCAGTATCAGTGGTTGCTGACCGTAACAGCTCAGTGGAGTTGCTTACTTAGAAATAGATGGCAAACAATAGCAAAAGGCCTATTGAGCGTACCAGACAACCTTCTGTCACAAAAAGCTCTTGGGCTGATCCAACAAGATTATTATTAAATTATTGTATGAACATTGTTATGTTTTTACCATATATATTAGCTTCTTCAGCAACTAAAATTTGAAATCACAGAACAACTGTTTAGTTGAGAAGTCTTGAACAGATGGGAGAATAAGATAGCTTCTTCTTTTTAAATACACTTGGCACCTCAGGTAAAATGTTGCGTTGGATACTGGAAACCCAGTCCATGAAATCTCCTGTTATAGTTGGATATATTAAACACTTCATGTGTGGGGGGAAAATAGCAAAGCAATAATTTAAAGTAGAGTGGTTTCCTGTTTTGTTTTTCAAAATAACTACAGCACTAAAAAAAAATATTACTAAAGTATTTTTTTTCTTTAAAAAAGAACAGTGGTGTTTCCCTCCTTATAAACTTGGAAAAAAAATAGTAATTTGATTTGGTGGCAAGGAAAATGCCCGAGGTCTTGTTATATCTTCACAAATGCACGGCATGCAAATATCAGTTAAATTTTCAGCTATAGTTTTTCAAAACTTTATCTACTTCACCTCCATTCCTGCTATTGTATAAGACAACATTTTGAAATTTGTACAGTCATTATTTAAAAGAGTAAAAATGTTCTGTTGCATGTCTGTGGTGTTGTAGAATGGGTTTGGAGCTAGGAAATGTCAGGGCCCTTCTCCTGCAATTTCAGCATGCCAGCATCTAATGCAAGTTGGAAGGCCCATCCTCTAGATCCCAGCTATGTGGAGAGGCTTACCTGATGGGGATGAGAAAAAAGTTAGGCTGAAAGTGACC
This sequence comes from Cyclura pinguis, assembly GCA_030412105.1. Lineage (NCBI taxonomy): Eukaryota > Metazoa > Chordata > Lepidosauria > Squamata > Iguanidae > Cyclura > Cyclura pinguis. The sequence goes on along the minus strand of CM059604.1, from coordinate 122,599,312 downwards.
TGCTGGCTCAAGGTTGTCTCAGCATCACAGCTGAATTTCTCAAAGACGTGCCTCTTCCCCATTCCTACTCTAGTGTAAGCTTTCCCGGTATGATCCATGGTGTACTGGACCCAAGCTTGCTGTTGTGTGCCTTCAAGCTGCTATTGAATTATGGCAACCCTATAGTGAACCTATCATTGGGTTTCCTAGCAAGGTTTGTTCTGAAGAGGTTGGCCATTCTCTGAGGCCAAGAGCTGGTGACTTGCCCAAGATCACTCAGTGGGTTTCCATAGCTGAGTGAGGATTGAAACCCTCGTATCCTGGTGTCCTTGTCCGACACTGAAATTACTATACCATGCTGTCTCTCTAGCATAGCGTAGAAACCCCAGGACTTTTTGGTGAGCAAGGATGACATGACATCATTTGCTACTCTCTACTCTCTCCTTGGTAGCTGGAAATAAAATAGATTTTCCCAGAAAAAAATGTATTGTTATGCATTGCCCCTGGTGTAGCCCAAAGGGAGTGGCACAGTCTTGAGTTGGCAAGCGCTATCAGCTTTACAAAAGACCTGCTTTTGGTGGACAGCAAAAGCACCTGGAAATTGTTTTAGGTCAATACAGCCCCCTGCACTTTATGGGGAACTTTGGGAAAGTGTTGCTTTAGAGGCTATCCTGCTGAGGACCAGCGCTTTTAAATTTATCAGTACACCGTTGGTCATCTCCATGTCATCTTCTCCTTGTTGCTTCCCCCATCTTTATAAGCAGTAGTGTCATGGTGTCATTGTTACATAAAGAAAGTCTCCCTGAATGTAATGGTTAGAGTACTCGACTGGAAAGATTCAGGTTCAAGTCCCTTTTGGCTGTTGACACTTATTGGATAACCCTGATTTAGGGCCTTTCTGCTCCACATTGGTATACTGCTATTATCCCACTTTCAACAGCCTGTGGAATTCTCGGGTTTGTACTTTACTGAGGCCAAAGAGGTCTCTGGCTGAGAATTCTAAATGTCCCTCCCTAAACTGCAAATCCCAGGATTCCATAGGATGTTGAAAGTTGAATAATAGCACTGTAACAGTACAGTGCAGAAACAGCCCTACTCTCTGTCTATGTCTGTCTGTCTCTGTCTCTCTCTCTCAATCTTTCTCCCTCTCTCTTTCAGTTTGTCCTTCCTCCCAAGGTTATTATGTGGATAATGTGGGGGAAAGGAGAGCTGTGTCTGTTGCTTGACCTGATTGGAGGAAAAAGTGGCCTATAAGTTTAACTAAATCAACATATGCATTGATTCCTCCAGCTTTAGAAAAAGCTCGACGACAGGCTTACGTATGACTGTTTTAAAATAACAGTGGATCCAGCGATAGCTGAGAAAGAGCCAATATTGCCAGAAAAAGCTATGTGAAGTAAGCGGTTTAATTTCTCACATACTGACATCATCCTCTTATTATCAGGGAGAATTATCCAGCACATGTGCGCAACCAGACACATCCTGGTTGTTCGTCTTTCCCATCATGGTGATGAGCATTGCAGGGAGAAAAGGAATCTAGATGATAATACTTCTCCCATAGGGAGTGGGAAGGAAGGGGATTTTTTTTTTCTTTTTCCTGTTTGTGGCCTTGGAGTTTTTATAATTCTTGGAGATGGGAGATTCCGTCATGCCCTGAGTGAATGGTTGTTACAAGAAGGGTAAAATCAGTTGGTAATCCCCTGCCCTGTCCAGAATGGGAATTGGTTTAAAAATACTTTTTGTTTCCACAATGAAACCTGTTGCCTTGTGAAACGGTGCTGTGTATTTGTATGTGTGTGTTTTTCTTGAAAGGCAGGGAGGAGGGAAAAAAAATGACCATCTAGTGTTGCTGAATAAAGGATCTGATCTCTTGGTTGCCAGGGCTGAGTCATTTCCTGTCAAAATAACAAAACAGTCACCAGCTAAAAACCCCTCCAACTCAGCCTATAGTTTATCTAATGTAGTCAGAGACAGCTTAGTTTGCACATACTGTCAGAGGGGTTATTTCTGGGGCTGTGGAGGTGGGACCACACTATCCTCTTTTGGCCTTTGGGGTGAATGCGGAGGCAAAGAAGGTTCATGCGCCCTACCACACACCCTAGGCTCCAGAATAGGACTTGAAGAATATTAGGCTTCAAAAGCCTGCAGACTGTAAGCCTCCATGCTTGCATCCTTTTAATGTATTTTATACTCCAGCTTGGCAGGACAGTCCTGTTTAATCCTCTGCCATCTCAGTTTTCAGCTACTTTTAAAATGTCTCAATTTCACACTCCTCCTCCCACTTTCCTTCTTTGTCCTGGGCTTACTTTGTGGTTACACACTGAGGCCATTTTCACACTATGCTGTTATAGTGCTATTATTCCATTTTCAACATCCTGTGGAATTTTGGGGTTTGTAGTTTACTGAGGACAAAGAACTCTCTGGCTGAGAATTCTAAATGCCCCTCCCTAAACTGCAAACCCCAGGAGTCCATAGGATGTTGAAATAATGGCGGTATAACAGTGTAGTGCAGACATGACCTAACATTCAGTGCCAACAGAATCAGGATTTTTTTCTTTGCAAACTCCCTTTGCAGTTCTCTATAGCAGCATCAACAACCCTGATTTAGAACCTGCACAGAATTGAATTAACATAATTCACTCGCCACAAAAGACCACTAAATGGTCTTCTAGTGACATGTAGACCCTTCTGCAACAGCCAGTTAATGTCCAGACACCTGTCTGAATAAAAAGATTCTTGCCTCCTGGTAGAAGGAGAACTAAAAGTTAGCCAGCCAGCCAAACCTCTCTCATAGAAGGGAAGTCCACAGCCAGTGAGGAGCAGCTACCAACAAGGCCCTCTCTCACGTTCTCACCAAACATCTCTGGGAGGGTGACAGGACCCAGAGAAAGCCTTCCCTCTGAAGATCTCAACAATCTGGCAGCTTCATGTGGAGGCATACAGTCTTTCAAGAAGTCCGGATCATTGTACACCTTTGGAACCTGGCTGTAGCTTCTGAGATGACTTAACATGCAAGGAAGATGGATACAGTTCCATGAGCCCTGCCATGCTCATATGCTAACAGGACCTAGTACCTATAGAGGATAATTTTCTGTATCTGTGGAAGCTCCCTATGTAGGATACTGGAGAACAAATGTTCCAAATCATGTGGAGAGCTACTCCAGAGAGAAGAAGTTCTCCTCTTCAGAAGGTAGCACTCCATGTCCTGAGGGCAGCAGACCCGGCAAGGACAGAGGGGGCAAACTAGCGTATTCTCCCTCCCCATGTGTGTGAGCACAGAAGCAGAATGTCTGATCAGGACTAGTGATACAACTGTAAAGATTGTATCTTTTCTCTCTGCAGCAACTTGTGTTGATAAAGTTCTAAAGGAAGCAACTCTTTCTTGCTATGTAGGTTTGGAATCTCAACTGTATCTATGCTTTTTATATAATTCTGTCTGGGTTTGAGTATATATCTTTTTAATTTCTTAACTTATGTGGCTTTCAAAAGATTATCTAGTCCCTTTTGTTTCCTAGAGATTTCCTTTGCAATGGATCAAATAAATATATCTGAATCTTCTGGGGCTAAATATATACTCAAATACAAGTTTTAAAACCTTTTAAAAAGGAACCACTTTTTCAGAATATTGTCAAAGCAAACTGAGGCAGTACCTTATTAGATAAAATAAATTTAAACTAATAATAATGAAAAATGAGGCTCCAGAAATTAGGCCAATGGGGCCTGTCACCAACTTTGCAAGAAAACAGGACAAGGTCTGTCATTGTTCCGTGCTGAGGGAAAGGCACTCTATATATCTCCAGGATTACTTTTTTACAGTCATTAATTAATTAAAGATGTCCCTGACCAAAGAAGGTATGTCTTCATCCAAATCTACATAATATAGAATTCAGTGCCACAAGATGGCCATTAGCTGGAATGGTTTAATAATGCCTTTAATAAAGGATAAGTTAAATTTATAGAAGTTAGGTCTTTCAACTGCTATTAGCCACGGTGGCTAAACAGAACATCAAAAGTCCCAGGCAGTCTTTTTCTGTGTACCAATTACTGGGGGATAGAAGGGGGGGTCTATTACTTTCACAGCTTGGTTTTGTTTTGTTTTTTTGGACTTTCTAGACAAATCTGGATGGTCACTATGTGATGTTATCTGCTCTGATCCAGTATGACTCTTCTAATTTTCTCTTGCCATAGGAGAGAAAGTTTTCTAAATGAACTTGGTTAAAGAGGGCGGGTGGAGTTTACTGGCCATTAGCAGTTGGTAGAAAAGTTTTTTCTTTAAACCGCTAGGAAGGAATTGAAAGCCCTAAGTCATCCCGCCCCCCATTCATGGGCTCCTCTTGATGATGAATAAAATTCCAAGGTATCACCTGTTACCTTCCTAAAAAGAAAATTTAGCAGCTGCATTTCCCCACCCCTTTATTTCTAATCTACATGAGATAATTATCCATGCCCAATGTGATGTGTCACAATGCTGCAGTCATAGTATTGCAACGTCATCAGGAGATTATTACAAATGTAATGTTAAAGGTGGAAATGGCTTCAGATTAAGTGTCTTACACAGATCAATGAATCATTTCAGGAAAAAGTTCACATGCTGGGTCATAGGTGGCCGGCACACTGCTCCAGATCAGAACTTGGAAAGTTACTCTTAAGGGGAAAGCATATAATGAAAGTACCTCTACAGGTTCTGCAACTCAGGAACAACTGAGTGGCACAGAAATTCTTTTGAATGCATGACCCTTTTAAGTCAAAAGGTAAATAGCTCAAATGCTAGCCGCTACAGAGTGCCCTTGACTGAACTTTGATGTTCCAGGAAACCCTGGCTTGTAAATAGCACCTCAGACTTGGGTTTCCTCTGCCTCAGGTCTTTTCCTGTGATATGGAGATCAGAGTCACATGATTCATAGGACGGGTGTAAAAATTAACAAGGTAAAGGGTGCATAATACATAAGAAGTGTTTGGATCTCTAAACCAGAGATGAAAACCATATAGCCCTCCAGAGGTTGGTGGACTACATGTCCTAGCACCCCTAGACAGCAGAACCAACAGTGAAGAATTCTCAGAGTTGCAATCCAGTGACTACGGAAGGCTACATTATTCCCACTCCTGCCTTGTTTAGGACCAGAGTGCTTGCCGTCTCCCAGACAAACTGTCCACTTTCTGCTTTCTGCATTCATTGCTAGAGGCCTTCCCATGTCTCACCGACAACAGAGATCTTATTGGCTGGGACACAGAATGAGACCACCTCCTCCATGTTACCCAGGTTATGGAATCTTTTCTTCTGGGAGGCCTGATTAGTCACCTTTCTTCTTCTTCTTCCTCCTCCTCCTCTTCCTTCTTCTTCTTCTTCTATTTATTTATATAGCACCATCATTCTTCATGGTGCTTTACAAATAAAAGAAAAACAATAGTTCCCTGCCTTCAAACTAATCAAGACACAAAACAAAAGGAAAAGGGAATGGCAGTGTGGGAGAGGATTAAGTCCAGCAGATACCCTCTCCCTTTGAGACCAAGGCAGTGACAGTTGGGATGGAGAAGAGGGCCTGTCATCTGATTGTTTTGGCATTTCAGTTACTATTAAGACTGCTCTGTTATGCCTGGAGTTAGTTTCCTTCCCCTACCACCCTCATCACTTCTCTTACGTGCCTGTTCTGTTTTGTGAGATATCCCCCTTTATGTTGAATTTATTTAGCGTAGACTCTTTTCACTTCCATTATGAGCCACGTTGAAAATCGTTTGAACAAAAGGTGGAAGATTATCTACCTATCATATAGATCAGAACTTTCCAAACTTTTCATGTTGGTGACACACTTTTTAGACATGCATCATTTCGCGACACAGTAATTCGGTTTTACTAGCAAACCAGAGGTTAAACTAACTCCTTATAAAAGATACAGACACATACATACATTGTAATAACAAAATGTATGGGGACACAACATATCTAATGAAAACCTTTCATATATTTTTTAAAAGATATGATTTATAAATAATAACATACATTTCCAAGATTGTAGGTGACACACCTACACACTTCAGGCAACACACTAACGTGTCGCAACACACTGTTTGAAAAGCCCTGATATAGATAGTATATTGGCCTCTATACTTCTTTTTAAGATGGTGGGTTTGCAACAGGCCTTTAGAGAAGACAAACAGATTCTCTACAGCTCTGTATCCTACACAAGTGATAAATTATCCATTGATTCCAACATCTGAAAGGCAACAACTAACATATCTTGACCCAGTTTAGACCTGGATTCACACATGCATGCAAGCTTCATATTTATTTTACACTAAATTGCACTGTGTATACTTGGGCTGATTCACGTGCCTGTCCTCAGTCACCTGGAGTTTATGGAATCCCATGATGATTTGCATGTGTGACTAGACCATCAAAGTGTTCATTTCATCTTGGAAGACAGAATGCATGTAGGGGAATCTGTTAATTGACTACTGTCATCAGTTGTCAGGAAATTACAGTTGAAGTGAAAGCTTAAAGAAATCATAAATCATGGCCTATGGTGAGCCACAGCTGTACACGTGAACAAGCTCCACTGAAACATATTGTATTTGAGGGGACAGTGGATTATACAGATGTTCCATCTACACAGCTGAATCTGAGTGCACTCATTAATACATGGAGAGACATAAGGGAAACTAGTAGCTTCTTGGATGCTAACTCAGATGAATACTTCTAGTGTAACCTTTGGTAGTCCAGTTGATCAAGTTACAGTTCACTTCAAGTTTTATGCTGAAACAGATTTGTATGGTTATATCTCCCAATACTTAAAAGATATCCTTTGAGTAGTGTCTAACCTGTGATTAATATGAATATATACACCAAGGATTTAGCTACTTGGACTTTCCACCCAGAAAAATGCTTCATGCCTACACTGGCTGTTCATGTATATGACCCCAGTGTTGTTTATTCTGACTGGCAGAAGCAATATTACTACCTGCTTTGCCTTCTTCCTATCACGCACTACTTCATCCTTTTGGGTGGAGAAGCCAGTGGTTGAACCTGAGATCTTCTCCATATTTTATCTCTGCCACAAAGCTATGGTCCATCTATGCTGTTCCCTTGTTTGATAGGGCCTGCTACATCTCTCTTTCCACCATTAGGACAGGGAACCTTTGGGCCGCCAGATGTTTTGAGCTACAGCTCTCACAAACATTAGTCAAGGAGAGTGGGACTAATAGGACTCATAGACTAAAAACATCTGGAGGGCCAAAAGTTCTTAACACCTGTGCTAGGATGAACTCCTTGGCTTTTATCTCTCATGCAGTTAACCTACAAGGCAAAAGAGAGACTGGTTTATTATGACATCATCCCACGCGTGCCTTGCCAGGGCGTCATCAGAGGTTTATGGGGATGTTTCAGACAGACAACTGGGTTGCCCAATTAGCTCAGCTGATTATATTTTAGGGCCCACAAGATGACAATATGTTGCTGTTTGCATGCCAGCATAGCTGCGGTTTTAAGCTCTGCTGAACGGTAATGGTCCTTTTTCAGTTCTGGATTAAAGCCACTGATTATACTGCCTAGGCCATGAAAGCCAACCGTATGGGGAGTATTTGGGTTTCTGTCATTAAAAAGTTGTAAATACTGCGGCTGCTTTATAAGCAGCTGCGGAGATCGCTGTCTGAAAGCTGTAGCTGCTTGGAATCCTTCGTGTATTCTTCCATTATTTCTGGATGAGAATGGAAAAATACTGTCAATTGTTAGCTTGCCTCATGCTAAACCAAAACAAATGTTGGCCATAAATGTGCATAGGTAGTTTTCCAGGCTGTTTAAATGCAAAGGTCTCGTATTTGTGGCAGGCCCTTTCTTTACACGAAGCATTATTTCACAGGAGGGAAGAAGAAAGAGCCAGTGCGGCTGTCAAAAGGTACATTTATTCGCTGGTGAAGTTACAGCAGCCTGCCACATGCTTTTAACGTTTTGCTTTGGTTAAGGGCATTCATTATATATAACAATGTTTTTCTTCCTCCCTATGGTACATCCATTACCATCAATATATCTTGGAATGTAATTGTGTCTAAAATTTCGGTACAGCATTGTGGTACAGCATTACATGAGGGTTTGAAAAGAAAAAAAAAACAATCCTGTCATTTGAGCAGTTCTATCTGTATGCTGGCCTTTTGAAACATCCTCAAGGAGGGCTAGACAACTTGAAGCACTCCAGATGTTTCAGATGACAGCTGGCAAGGTTCCTGATAGGCACTGCATTCCAAAGAGGTTGAAGGGCACTAGGTTGTCCATATGTTGATCCTGATGGAAGGAAAAGCCTTTGCTACCAGAAAACCATCATCCTACAGCAAATTATGCTGGAAGAAGTTGCTGTGTAACCACAGAGAAGTGTAGTGTTGGCCCAAACTTATTGACAGTACAGATATCAGCATAGTGTTATCAGAAATCAAGAGGTACCATGTTGTTCCAGAAGAAAGCTTTGGGGAAATAATTCTCCCTCCCAGGCTAGGAACAGATATGAATTTTTCCTAACTCCAGCCCCCAGTAAAAACCAGCAAACCACTGAACTACAATTTATAGAAGGAGAGTGAACTTAGCAAAAATTAGGCACTTTGTACATCCTCAAACCACAATTTGATATTGCATGAGTATGCCTCCTTCGTTACTTTTTAGTTTCTGATTTCTCCCTTGACTCATGGCAATCTATAATTTGTTGTGACATTTAAATCAGGAAAATTGATTTGGCTAAATGATACTTTGACAGCAAACAAGAATGGGAAGTGGTGCTCAGATTGTGTGGCTTCCATCTTGCTCTGCATTTAAGCTGTAGATCTCAGAAACCCTAGTTTGGTTCAGATATAGGCCGTTTCTGCACTAGACTGTTATAGTGCTATTATTCCATTTTCAACAGCCTTTGGAATCAAAGGCTGCAAGCCCCAGGATTCCATAGGCTGTTGAAAGTGGAATAATATCACTGCAACAGTCTAGTGCGTAAATGGCCATAGTGAGAAATTCTAGCTTTCTGCAGGAATGGGGAACTTTACAACAGAAGAAAGGAGACAAATAAGACAGTGTATAAGCCTGGGTCACCCATGTAACACCAAATCATGATTTGATGCCACTTCCAATTGGACATAGATGGAAATGACCCAGCCTCTGTACACTCCCCCCCCCCCCTTTCTCTTTCCTTCTCTAAATCACATGAGCCAAGAGGAGTGAAACTGCACTGTAAGACCTTTGGCACTCAAACCTTCTGACTTTCGTTCAGGGAACGGTGAGTACTTAGTAACAGGGAGTGGGAAGATGATGTCAGAGTGAAGATATTGCTGTTGCTTTTGAAAGGAGTCAATGTGTTTCAAAGTTCTCTGGAGTATTCTCAGGCCTGGAAAAAAGGAAAGCGGATGATGATGGTGGGGAGTTCCTTTCCCCAGTTTATGGAACAGAGAGAGTTTCATTCTCTTTTTCTCCCCTCCCCATCTTCCTTCCTCTTTATTTGCATTGCAATAGTCTAGGGCTATTGTACTAATTAAAAAGCAAAGGGGAGAGACAGTAGCATGCATTCAGCTGTTCCCAGTAGGCAAGGGGTACATTAAGCAAACTTCAGCACTTTGCCATCGGCTGACTCAGCCGAGATGTATTAAGCAAAGCATGCTTGGTCACATTAGCTGAGACGAGAAATCACGTGGGAGAGCTGACAAGCAATCCGGAAGGTGTGCCAGGAGGACAGATATTAAGGTCAATATATATACACTCATCAAAACTTATAGGCTCCCACCTGGAAACAAGATGCATTCCATATTTTTCATTGTTACTTCTTCCTTTAAAACGTTCACAGGGTGATTCATACTTTATTTTCTGAATGCAGCTGCTTAACTAAAGGAAAGCATCAAATACTAGCCTTAAAGGCAATCAAGTCACCATATCTAGGAAACCTCCACCTTTTGACACTCTATTATCTGACAGCTCACTCTTTTGACACTTCCAAATTAAGGACAAATTCCATTAATATAACAGGGCTTCTGCTCTTTCTGCAATTCCTCTTGCCTATAGAGACTTGCTGGAAACTGCACACATGCGCACACTGCTTGCAAAGAAGGGGAAAAAGGGTGCTAAGCCAGACGAGACTTTTCACAAGACTTTTCACGCAGTGCACATGCAGTCAGCCCCAGCAGAGCCTGTTTAAGTCCTGTTCCCTACAGTACAGTACATGGTTTCTGCTTTTCAACCAACTCAGTTTTCTGACAACGCTCTGGTCCCTAACCTGTCAGATAAGTGAGGGGTCCTGTAGGGACAGTTCTTCAAATCACATTCAGTAATGCTGTGTTTTCTTTTTGGTTTGGAATAATTCAGTATGTTTTCTGAGATGGCACATAATAAATATAATAGCATGTTCCAGAGGTTCAGAAAAAGCGGCAAGCCAGGCACACAGTCAGCAGCGAAGTTCCTCATTGGCCATGGACCTGCAGCCTAACACAGCCAAGCACATTTCATCATTGAACATTGCCTTTGGTGGCAGACAAGTAAAGTGGAGGTGCGTCACTGGGTAGCAACAGTCAGTGTGAAGGAATTATAACACATAGGCCATTTCCGCACTAGACTGTTATAGTGGTATTCTTCCACTTTCAACATCCTATGGAATTCTGGGGTTTGCAGTTTTGGGAGGGGCTGCTCAGCCCCTCTCAAAACTGCAAACCCCAGAATTCCATAGGATGTTGAAAGTGGAAGAATACTGCTATAACAGTCTAGTGCTGAAATGGCCATAGTCAGAATGGCTGGTTCTTAGGATTTTATTCATCAGTACAAGCTGGCAAACAGTTCAAGGAGACAGATCTTGTAACAGAGGAAGGATTATGTTAGGTGCCTCCAAATAACCACAACCAATGCCTGTGGACTCTCTCCCTTTACAATCCTATTCCACTGTATATGTGTCTGTCATGTAATGAAAGAGCCTAGTTGAGAGAGTTTCCAAATGGCAACGGACATCTTGTAATAAAATTCTGTACCTCAACTCTGAACTCTTTATTTTTAATGTTTTAAGATAGGTCATTTACTTCGAGAATAATCCTCTCTCTTTCTCTGTTTTTGTCAGTATCTCTGTGTTTCATCCTGTCAGATTGAGCCTTGCTAAGACTGAAGCTTCTACATGCAAAACAGTCTCTTTAAAATACCTCTCCATTCACATTCTGTATCATTTCATAATTTATATTGGCTCTGAGTATTTAGTAGCTGTAAGGTTCTCCTTTGGGATGTGTCACAAAGTGAAGACCCGTGTCCCTTTTGACAGGTTTTTTTTTAATGAAAAAAGAACAGTGAGGAGGAGAGAAGTGCCTAATCCTTTCCTCTCTTGTCCCAAAATGGCACCCCTCCCCCAAGCTATTTTTTTTTAACTTCTAAGGAAAACTATGGAGACCATAGGTAAATGGAAAAAATGGAATGCACAAATATAGGATGGGGGACGTGTGGCTGCATAACAGTACGTGTGAAAGGGATCTAGGAGTCTTGGTAGATCACAAGCTGAACATGAGTCAGCAGTGTGATGCGGCAGCCAAGAAAGCCAACGTGATTCTTGGTTGCATCAATAGGAGTATGGTGTCTAGATCAAGGGAGATAATGGTGCCACTCTATTCTGCTTTGGTTATATCTCATCTGGATTACTGTGTCCTGTTCTGGGCACCTCAATTCAAGAAGGGTATCAACAAGCTGGAGCGTGTCCAGAGGAGGGCAACCAAAATGATGAAGGGTCTCGAAACCATGCCTTATGAGGAGCGGCTTGGGGAGCTGGTTATGTTTAGTCTGCAGAAGAGAAGGTTAAGAGGGGACATGATAGCACGTTTAAGTATTTGAAGGGATGTCATGTCGAGAAGGGAGCGGGCTTGTTTTCTGCTGCTCCAGAGATTAGGACAAGGAGCAATGGATTCAAGCTACAGGAAAGGAGTTTCCATTTAAACCTCAGGAAGAACTTCCTGACGGTCAAAGCTGTCCGACAGTGGAATATGCTGCCTGGGAGTGTGGTGGAATCTCCTTCTTTGGAGGTTTTTAAGCAGAGACTGGATGGCCATCTGTTGGGAATGCTTTGATGTGTGTTACTGCATAGCAGGGGGTTGGACGGATGGCCCCTATGGTCTCTTCCAACTCCATGATTCTGTGACAGAGACCAGTGCTTTCCCATCACCAAGCCTTTGTGGTGATGGCTTGGTGATGGGTAAAAGTTACTTTTTGGGGACTAAATCTATCAGAATCCCCCATCACTGGTGGCTGTGTTGCCTGGGGATTCTGGGAGCCCAAAAACAGAGGAAGAGAAGTAATTGTGATGTGTTAGTGCAGGCAGATGGTCCTTGACAAATCTGGAGACTGAGGCCATTTCTGCCCTACACTGTTATGGTGCTATTATTCCACTTTCAACATCCTGCAGAATTCTGGAATTTGTAGTTTTCAGAGGCCAAAGAGCTCTCTGGCTAAGAGTTCTAAATGCACCTCCCTAAACTGCAAACCCCAGGATTCCATAGGATGTTGAAAGTGGAACAATAGCACTATAACAGCATAGGCCCCTTCCGCACCTTACCTTTTCCGGCGCTGGGGTGCGGGGATTGCGTGAGCAGCCTCCGGCAAGAGGCTCTTGCGTCCCTGCTACTTCAGCTCCTCATGAGCTGCCTGCTCGTGCGAGAGCCCCACCTCTTCCTTCCACAGTGCAGCCTGGGAGTTTACCAGGCTGTGCTGGGGCAGAAAGCACGACCAGCATGGCTCCAGAGGCTCCACACACCAGGTAAGTGCACGCAGGGCCCGGGAACAATGCGCGATTGCTCAGCTTCCAGCCGAAAATGAAAAGGTGCACAATCGGCACCTGCCTGGAGCGTCGCGCGATTGTGAGTGCGTCATGCAGATCGCTCCTCACAATCGCGTGACGTTCCAGGAGCCCTTTCACACAGCAAATACTGTGTGGAAAGGAGATTAGTTTGGAAATGGCCCGAGATAGCACACTGCCCAAAGGGTGTATTTTGATGCTTCTGCAACAAACTAGAATATTTGCAAACTAGAATATTCTTGAATTAGAAGTAGAATGGGTCATCCCTCTCCAGACACCTGGCCTTATGCTAGTTGTATACTGCCTGCTGTTGATCTCCAAGCTCCATGGGTAAACATATAACTGCTTTGTTAAAACACCTTCACTGGCTACAGACTTGTTTCTGGGCACAATTATGGTTATGACTTAGTTCCAGACTGTATGAAAGATTGTATCTCACCATATGAACCTACCTCTGTCTTAAGAGCCTTGGTGGGAGTCTTTCTTTTAGTCTCACTGCTACCATAGGCCTGTTTAGTGGGGACATCGGAGAGGACCTTATGGCTGCTTCCAGTCTGTGGAATTCCCTCCCACAGGAAGCTAAGCTAGTCCCCTGATAGAATCATAGAGTTGGAAAAGACCACCAAGGCCATCCTCCAAAGAAGGAGACTCCACCACATTCCCACTGAATCCAGACATTGTAGAGTTATCATTTTTGGACTGCTGCTCCCGGAATTCCCCTGTCTGTACGATCATGGGCTGGAGGATTCTCAGACTTGAGGTCCAGAAGAGTAACATTTCTTAGCCTCCATTTAATGGCTTGCAATGCTTCTGTTATGCTACTTCAAGAGCATTGACAGATATTAAAACTGCAGCTAGACTTAGTTTTCCAGTGACCAGAACAAAATTTTAAAGGATGTCCCAAGGCTGACATCAATGGTGGGTCCTGCCAGCTGCTTTAGGATATCCAGTTTTGATATCAGACTGTTGGGGTGCCTACCTTCCTTCCCTGAAACCCACTCAGATACTTTATGAGATACCAGCAGTCTAATACCAGGTTGGAAGGTATGTATGCTTGAACATCACTATCATGTCATTCTAGGTTGGCCTGTACTCTATCTCAGTGTTAGGCAGTTTAATATACCAGAGTTTAATATTTCAAAGATAGCTGTGCAGCCTATGGATTATCATATCATATGGATTATCGTATAGGAGGTAATAAATGCCTGCTGTTTTCAAGAGATGTTGCACATTACTGTAGGCCAGTCACATTATTTTGATATCAAAGCCACAGATCTTTCAAATGTCTTTTCTCCTTCATGGGCAGTAAAATACAACAGTAGAAAATTAGATGGCAACATGCTGCATTTTCATGGCACCCAAAATGTACTACCTGAAGCAGTTGTCTTGCTTTTCTGATGATAGAGCCAGGACTGTAGTCAAGGGAACACAAGATCTGTGTAGATTCATTAGCTTTTTCCTGTGTTTGGCTAACATATATGCTCATTTCAACCTTTTTTTTTTTAAAGAAGTCAGTCCTAACACAGAGCTTCTGAGTCTTGTGATTCCTCCACCCAACCCGTCTCACAATTTTGATGCTTTATCTCATCGTGCAAAAATAAATCACAAGATGTAGGGTAACATCAGAAGAAATCTGGAGCCGTTTGCCTCCTTCCATTCTAACTCATGCCCATGGCAAAGAGCTCAAAAAGAACAGAAAATATCAAACAATATAGAAATGTTTAAAAAAAAGAAACGAAATCTGAGAAGTATAAAAACATTGTTAAGGGGTAAAGGCATCTTCTCTACACAAAACCCCAAAAAAGTGATATTGAGCCATTCGAGGAGTCTGTTCAATTCAATTTCTCATTTCATTCTTTCATAATTGCAGTTGAAAATTGTAGGTATTTATGTGACCTGCCCAAAGCTCTGGGAATAGGGTGGTCAATACATCAAAAGAAAGTATAATATTTAATCCAGACTTAGGTTGTGTGAGCCCTCAGTGAGGCTGAATAGTTAAGAATCTGCATGTTATAGAAAGCCTTTTCTGAGTTGTAACAACTTGTTAATACAACTTGTCATCTTCCCAGCACTTAGTCTGGTCCAGCCATGATCTCATTATCATCAGTGAGATTGCTGTGAGGTAAGTAACTTAAAGCTTGCACTACTCACAGAAGCTATGGTTAATTGTGTCCCATTTGAAAGAAAACCGGGGTAGCACTAACAGTTTACAATTTCCTTCACTAAAGAGGTTACATCCTAGTGGGTAAGAGAAGAAGCATTAGGAAAAACTTACCAAGCAGAACACATGACTCCTCTGAGCATGTGAAGCCAAAGGTTAGGTTCATAATATTTCCTTCATTTATTAAAATATTTCTATCCCATTTTGTATTATGTGATCTCAAGGTTGCATACAAGTAAAATCAAATAGACAGAAGGGCAGGGGCTCAGTCACAAAGGCATAAAACACAGAAGAGCAATCACAAAAATGTGTCGTTGTGTGTCTTCAGGTTGATTCCAACTCATAGTGACCCTAAGACAAGCCTATCATGGGGTTTTCTGAGCAAGATTTGTTCAGAGAGGGTTTGCCTTTGCCTTCCTCTGAGGCTGAGAGAGTGTGACTTGCTCAAGGCCAACCAGTGCTTCTCCCTGGCCAAGTGGGGATTTGAACCGTTGTCTCTAGAGTCATAGTCCAATGCTCAAACCACTATATTATGCTATCTCTATCTCTCTCTCTTTAAAAAAAATGACGATGTTAGAGTCATGTTGTTGTTCTGTGCCTTGAAGTTGTTTCTTACGGTGACCCTAAGGCAAATCTATCATGGAGTTTTCTGGGGTTGAGAGTGTGTGACATGCCCAGTGTGGGTTTCTATGGCCAAGCAGCGAATTGAACTCTGTTTTCCAGGGTTTTAATTCAATGCTTAAACCACTATCCCATGCCAGCTCTCATGGAGTTCCAAATGGGGAGGGCTAATCTGGGATTCACTCCCGATCCCCCCACCATAGGCAACACAAACGACTCCACAATGGCTCGCTCTACAAGGCTGAAAAAGTCAGACTGATATGCTCTGTTTCTGACCTTGGAGAGAGATGCATCTCACAGTCTTGGCTGCATCATGTATTTGCTCATGCTCTAAGTCTCACTGAGTCTGGTAGACTCATCCTGAGCTTTATCAACCAGGTAAATAGGTTACATTCTAATTAGTAAATACATACAGATTAAGGATGTACTTTGGCTCTTTGGAACCATGGGGAACAGTTCTTATCATAAGAGCCATGCTTATGTGTCCATGTGGTGAACCCTAAAGGTTGCAGTAGTAGGCCCTATGGATGAGCAAAGTGTGACCCTCTAGATGTTGTTGGGTTGCAGCTCCTATTGTCCCTAATGCTGGAGATAGTCCACCAACATTCATCTGGCCACATCAAAAGCTGTCAGTGGCAGAAGTGTAACATTAAAGCACAAAGAAACTGCAAACTTTGCCCACTCCGGTCCATCTGTTTGCAGCCTTCAGTGTTGACTGTGACCAAGAGGAATCAAGCTTTGGGACTAAATTTACCAGGCCACCACAGCTGAGACTTCAGAGTGACCTTATCTTGGACCCATCACTGCAGAAGACAGGAAAGAGGCCAGTTAAGATAGAAGCCTCTCATCACAGTGCCAAAGGTCTGAGGTAGATCCCAAAACTCTTGTTATCTCCTCATTAGCATGTAGCCTATTTACCCAGGTGATAAAACAGTTTTGGAGACTGACCAAGTGTTTGCTCATCCGTTGTGCAAGGGCTTATCAAACAGGGACTACGTGAAGCCAAAGCCCTCATCCATAGGCTGCAGGGAGGAGATGTAATATTCTGAGCAACCTCTCATATCAAAGGAGCTCTTGTTTTGGCTGGAGGCTGACAACACAGCAATGAAGCTGTGAACAGTCTCAGTTTAGGGCTGCAAAATTACTCTCTCTTTTTTTTCTCCCTGTTTTTAAAAATAGTCTCCTGCTCTTTGACCATGAACAGTAGCTTGATCTATAGCTTTTAGCAAGAATTCATAGTCATCTATCATACCAACAAAAGCTTTTGCATGAAAACATATCTTTTTGATCAACAGCTTCCAGTAGACCAGGCTGGCTTGGGGACTGTGGAAGGTGTAGTCCAAAAAGTAACTTTGTCAATCTCTGTTTGTGGAATTGAATCAAGCTTCTCCTAGGACTTGATGACAATCACAGGTCCATTTTACAAAGTGCAGTCCTGCGATCCAGGTCGTCACACCATTTTGGGATCGGGGAGCAACTAGAAAGGGTCACCACCTTTATACCTTACTTGCAGGTTTTCCCAGAGTTAGGATCTTAGGAAGTTGAGATGTATTTTATTGAAATTCTAGTGTGCCTTTAAGAGACTAAGAGCAATGCACTGCTATCCAGTTGTGTCTCATATGATCAGGATCTAATCAGGCCATAAATGAAACATCTCTGACCACCAGCCATTATAAGAGGACAGCTGTCTCATCAGCATCTGAGTATATACTAAGAGGCCTTCAGCTGGAAAAGAACATCTAAGAATTGGTCTGGCACAAAGTTTAAGTAGCTCTGAATCAAGGAGTCCCTGGTTTGAATCTCACTGCAGCTGCTGAAAACTCCCTAAGTGACCTCAGATAATCCATACTCTTTCTTACGCCATTTCCACACTAGACTATTATAGTGCTATTATTCCACTTTCAACATCCTATGGAATCCTGGGGTTTGCCGTTTAGGGAGGGGCCTTTGCAAACCCCAGGTTTCCATAGGATGTTGAAAGTGGAATAACAACAATATAACAGTCTAGTGCAGACATGGCCTTAGACTCAATCCTTGCCAACTGAAATATAGGGGATAATAATATTGACTTGCCTTCTGGTTGTCATAAGGACTACAACTAGATAATACATGTGAAACATTTTGCACTCTTGACATCTCCTTTTTAGTGGCAAAGAGAATGCAGACTACAATTCAAACTACTTAGAAGTTTAGAGGACATATCCATAATGGTATCACAAACACACATACACACACACACTCTTATCTCAAAGTGAGATTGCACACTGGAACACTGGAGGTGTTTCCTATAAACAATTAATTATGTAGAACAGCAGCTCATGCAATACTGGTCCTCACCCATTCCAGAATCTTCAAGTGCATGCTCCTAAGCATGTGCAGAATATCTTGCCTTTACAAAGGAAAGTAGGTTCTACTTTTGCCCTTACCTTGACCTAAGAAGGCAACTGTCATTAGGTGGAAGAAAGCTGCCTTAAAGCAGGTCAGACTACTTGTCCATCTAGCTCGAAGCTTGACACTTTGATTGCCAAGAACTTTCCAAGTTCTAGGTTATTCCTTTCACCTGCTACCTTTACTCATTCAGGGATTAAGTATTCTGTACATACCACCACTGTTTCATGAATAAAAACCAGGACACATGTGGCCAAGCAACTTCAGAGTGTGGTCAAGATGGCAGAAATTATTAGTGAGGAAGATCACACAAGCTAAGAGAGGCAGTTTGCTTTTGCCCAAACCTAGTGGGAAAGGCAAGATTCCATCCCTTCCTCTCCTCTCCCTCCTTCCTGAGTAAACTGACTGCAAACTACTTTTCCACTTTGAACTCGCTTTGCAGATACTGAAGTCAGCTGAGGACAAAGGGGGGAAGTGGCAGGGAGGAGAGAGAAACTGGGACATCTTAAAAGCAGATGAAAAAGTGGGACAGCAGAGGATAATTGGGACCGTCTCTGTCAAATTGAGACAGTTGGAAGGCATGGCGTCCCAAATGCAAGCTTTTGCAATGTCCACTTCCACTGAAAGTCTCATAAGTGTCTCCATGCCATTCCCTTATTTATTAATGTCACTACCAATATATCTCATTATATCAGCACTGTCTGCCCTCTGCATGAATAACATAAATATACCATTATGACCTGCATTCCAAATCAGGAAACTCTTTTTTTCTCTTGGCTGCTGGCATTTTCACCTTTGACTCAAAGCTTTGGGGTTCCTTGCGGATGTGGAGCTTACAGTTTAACTTCAGCACTGACTAAACTTGACAAACAGGTGAGCCTTCTGGAACACATCCTGGAATGACATCACCAGTGTGTCTGTTCATATTCACTGGAATTATTGCTCATGTTATGTTAATCGGCTAAATGACTTTGATTCAGATGACTTCATCCAGTGGGACAAAGGAGTTGTTTTGTTTTGCGGGGAGTGTGTGTGTGTATGTGTGTGTGAAACAACAATGACACGTCACTGGGTAATATCTTAAGAAAATATCAGGGGTGGTGGATGTAGGGAGGGGGGGAGGAAGGGCAGATCTTGCAACCTGCAGAGTAGACAGATTATAGGTAAATATCTTGATTCTTCAGAATAAGGCAAGCAAACCAGCTACGTGTCCTTGTAGTTAGGGCTAGTTCCTTGTAGACAAAGGAGGTTCTCATCAGGCATCCCATTGCCCCCTACCGAAGGAAACTCCTCCTTTCCCCCTCTTCCTCTTCTTTCCACCCAGGCCATTTCTGTACTACAGTGTTATACTGCTATTATTCCACTTTCGACATCTTGTGGAATTATGGGATTTGTAGCTTACTAAGCTCTCTGGCTGAGAATTCTAAAGGCCCTCCCTAAACTGCAAACCTCAGGATTCCATAAGATGTTGAAGGTGGAACAATAGCACTGTAATAGTGTAGTGCAGAAATGGCCCTAGACCCTAATGGACAGACTTATGAACACTGAATGGTAGTGATATTTGTTGGAATTCACAATTGCGGATATAGATGCCTAACCTAGCATTATGCATTCCTGACTGGTTCATATTCAAAATCCTTACATAATCTACAGAGTAGACAATATGTAGGAATTGTGGAAAGTCCTTCAGTCTGGATCTACAAGGCACCAGTTCCGGCAGGTAACAGAGGTCTGTTCTGTCAGTTGGGATGCAGCTGGCTGACATTTTCATCCCTTCCTGTGAGAGAAATGTCTAATGTGAGGGGGAATTATAACGAGGATCCTATTTCTGACTGCTACACTGGAGATCACTAGTCAAAGTAGTAGGCTTTGGACCAGCGCTAGTCCATAAGCCATCGGTTGCCAATCCACTGAGAGTCTCCAGGAAAGAAAGAAACTGTTGCAGTTAATAGGCACCAGTAAGGACCTGATCCTTGGCTATTGGGGCAAAGGGAACCCTGTCAGTCAGTTTTTACTTGTTTTAACTTGCCAGCATGTTCAATATATCTTTAACCTTTTTAAATTATATTTATTGTTTTCAACCATTTTAGGTGGCTTATGTTGATTTAACTTGTGTAAAAACACAAAGGAACATCACATAAGCTTGGAAGAAACTATTAAAGAATATCATAATAAAGATTTGGTGTTTGTGTTCTTACTCTGTTTGTTTAGGTAGATTTGGGTATTTTTCTACTTTTGTTGTGCAGCTACAAGCTGTTTCCAACTCATGACAGCCCTAAGGCTAACCTGTCACAGGGTTTTCTTGGCATAACTTGTACAGAGAGGGTTTTGTCTTTGCCTTCCTCTGAGGCTGAGAGAGTGTGACTTACCCAAGGTCACTCAGTGGGTTTCCATGGCCATGTGGGGAATCAAAACTTGGTCACCTAGAATCTTAGTTCCATGCTCGTATTACCCCATCACATTGGCTGTCATTTTCCTGTTTTTGTGGAATAGTATCTTTGGCTGTGTTTCATGTACATCCCTCATGGGATGTAAGTTGTGACATTTTATTCAGTTTAACATATTCCTATTTATTTCTCATTCATAGACTATACACAGAATCTTTGTAATTATATTCTTTAATAGTTTCATGTATGTTTTTGTGTGGTACAGTTGTTTGAGCATTGGACTACCACCCTGGAGACCAGCGCTCAATTCCCCCACTCAGCCATAAAAAACCACTGAGTGACCTTGGGCATGTCACACACTCTCAGCCCCCAGAAAACCCAATGAAAGATTCGCCTTAGGGTCGCCGTAACTCAGAAACAACTTGAAGGCACACAACAACAACAACAACAAGTGAAACCACTTTGTCTTAATATCCTGCTCAGCTCTACCTTTTCATTGAGGAGAGGCAGGTAAGAGGCACATAAGAATCACCAAATCATGTGGTGCATTTCATCAACCACTTGAACCTCCACTTGAACCTCAGGAAGAACTTCCTGACGGTCAAAGCTGTCCGGCAGTGGAATATGCTCCCTCGGGGTGTGGTTGAGTCTCCTTCTTTGGAGGTTTTTAAGCAGAGGCTGGATGGCCATCTTTTGGGAATGCTTTGATGGGTGATCCTGCATAGCAGGGGGTTGGACTCGATCGCCCCTGGGGTCTCTTCCAACTCTATGATTCTATGATTCTAACCAAGGCTTTGGAAATGTTACTTTTTTGGACTATGGCTCCCAGAATCCACCAGGCCAGAAAAAAAGATCAGCCCCCTGGGATCTATGGAATGCATAAGTAATTGGAACATTAGTTTAATCCAGGGAAGTTAATAGTTTATTACCAATGGCATTTCTCCTATTCCTTGTCATCTTCAGCAACAAGAACAACTTTCTGGTCTTTAAAAGGCATCCCATATTGGGTTTTCTTCTTCCTCAGCTTTGAAAACAGTCACTTAACCAAATCAATATTTGTCTGTTTTGCTCAGCATGTGACAGTGCTCAGACATTTAAAATAACCTCTTTCGAAGCCATGCAAATAATGAGGAGCACAATTCCCCTGAGGGGGTAAAAATGTTTTGGCTGTTGACATTTCTCTGGATTGCTGTTGGCTTTCTCCTTTGCCACGGTGACCTCAACCAAACCTGAAATTACTGACTTTTAAAGAATGGGAACTTGTCTCAGCCTTCAACCCACTCTGAATAGGCAGAAATATAAATAAATACCAAGTGAAAGGGAAAGAGAATAGCAAACCAGCAGATGTTTCCCAAAGAAGGTGTAAGCAAGGAAAGCACTGTTCTCCCCACCCTCCAAGTTCTCAGGTTTCACTTAATACTCGCAAGCACAGTTTGTACTTTCAGTAACCCAAGCTCTAAAGCAGGATACCTCCTTTTCCTAAACAGTTCTTGGAATGACATTATTTTATATATTATATATATATTTTTAAAAAATACCATTTCCTGAGCAGCTTGGTTGGCTTGATAATATGTTCCTATAATGACATTGCCAAATGGTTAACAGATAACTAAGGTCTGATCTGTCTCCACAAACTGGTGTCTGGTTATTTGTCAAGAGGAAGATTATGTTTAGTTACCTTCATTTTGACTGATATTTTGAAAACTTTGTGTACCCCCCTTTTTGTTGGTGGGGGGGTTGAATTGTGGATAAAAAAATAGCCATCTTATTTAAAAATAAGCCAACCTAGGTTAGTTCTTCTATCCAAATAAAGGTCAAGCTGCAGATTACATATGTTAAATCTTGGTCTCATTTATTTGTATTTCAAATTTGTCTTTCAAAGACCAGCCAAGGGTAGGAGCAAAGCACCATGGGGGAGCAGTCCCATATAGACCTGGAACACTGCCCCCCTCACATACATATATACCGTGCTTAAAATCTCATCAAATTTGCAGATGACACCAAATTAGGAGGGATAACTAATGCCTCAGAAGATAGCCATGATCAGAATTCAACATGACCTCGGCAGATTAGAGAGCTGGGCCAAAACTAACAAAGTGAATTTTAACAAGGAGAAATGTAGGGTACTACCCTTAGGAAGAGAGAATGAAATACACAGATATAGGACACCTGGCTTGAAAACAGTATGTGTGAAATGGATCTAGGAGTCTTAATGGACCACAAGCTGAACATGAGTCAACAGTGTGATGCAGCAGCTAAAACAGCCAGTGCAATTCTAAGCTGCATCAATAGGAATATAGTGTTGAGACCAATGGAAGTAATACTACCACTCTAATCTGCTTTGGTTACACCTCACCTGGAATACTGTGCCCAGTTCTGGCCACCACAGTTCATGTAGGATACTGACAAGCTGGAATTTGTCCAGAAGAGAGCGACCAAAATGGTGAAGGGTCTGGAAACTATGTCCTATGAGGAGCAGCTTAGGAAGCTAGGTATGTTTAGCCTGATGAAAAGAAGATTAAGAGGTGACATGATAGCCATGTTTAAACATTTGAAGGAATATCATACTGAATATGGAGCAAGCTTGTTTTCTGCTGCTCCAAAGACTAGGACATGGAGCAATGGATTCAAACTACAGGAAAAGAGATTTCACCTAAACATCAGGAAGAACTTCCTGATGGTAAGAGCCATTCAACGGTGGAATATGCTGCCTTGGAGTGTGGTGGAGTCACTTTCTTTGGAGGATTTTAAAGAGAGGCTGAATGGCCATTTGCTGGGGATGCTTTGAGTATGTGTTCCTGTATGGCAGGGGGTTGGACTCAATGGTCATTGTGGTTTCTTCCAGCTATGATTCTGTGATTCTGTGATTATAAGTTGTGAAAGAGATGTTTCCACTTTAATTATGAATTTTTAAATCCAATGTTTCTTAATTTGGGGCCTGGCCCACATTGCAGTTGTTCTACTGTGCCTCAAATATGGATCTATTAGTGGGTCCCACTTTTGCACAAGAAAATAATTGCTTACTGTTTTCTATGTATCACATAATTTGATAGGTAAGAGAGCCAGTATTGTGTAGTGGTTTGAGTGTTGGACAATGACTCTAGAGACCAAGGTTCAAATCCCCACTTGTCCATGGAAACCCACTGGGGACCTTGGACAAATCTCACTCTCTTAGCCTCAGAGAAAGGCAAAAGCAAACCTCCTCTGAACAAATCTTGCCAATAAAATCTTGTGATATAGGGGCCTTAAGGGTCACTGTAAGTTGGAAACAACTTGAAGGCATACAATAACAATTTGATAGGTGAGAGCCAGCACAGTGTAGTGGTTTGAGTGTTGAACTCTGATAGACCCGAGTTCAAATCTCTGCTGAGCCATAGAAATCCACTGAGTGACCTAAGGGAAGTCACATGCTCTTGGCCTCAGAGAAAGGCAGTGACAAGCAGCCCCTGGATAAGAAAACACTATGATAGGTTGCCATAAAGATCAGCTTGAAGGCACCTAACAGCAACAATAATCTGATAAAGGCAAATATAGTTATTTATTCGTTTTATTTTTATTTAGATTACTTATACCCTGGCCTTCAACCAAAACATGGTGCCAGAACAGCTTACAAATCATTAATTGGACAGTTTCTTGCTCTTAGGCTTACAATCTAGGTAGGGCACACATGGAAAAGGGAATGGCAAAGATGAGAGGGGATAAAGGCCATTTCCGCACGACATCACTGTCCTGTGATTGGGATGCATTGCTGGCAGTCCACAAGTCATGCTTTTGCATGATGGCATTGCAGTCCTGCTGCCAATGGATCCCCACCTGTGACAATCGCAGGATATTCCATTACCAAACAAAAATCTGGTGATGGCCCCCAATTGTGTAACGCTCCCATCGCCAGCGGCCATGTGGATAGGGAGGAAGTGCAATTTAGGCACTTCCTTTCCCAGTGTAGCACAGGAAGTGGCTGGCTACACTATGGAAAGAAGGTGTGTGCCGCTTGCGCTACCTTTTCACAGGCAGCCAGCCGGGTATGTAGCAGAGTGTTTGAGTCACGCTCCCATCGTGGCAGTGGCACTGCCAGGATCATGATGGGATGACAACAGAGATGGATAAGGTGAGGAAATGGCCAAAGTCTGCCAAAAGCTGGCTACTTTTCTTTCCCTCAAAGGCCACAGCAGGAACAGTTGGAATATGGAGGGAGGGCCTCTCACAAGCTGCTGGGGCCCAGGCATGTTGGAGCAAGCTGGAGAGAGTCAAATAGATAGATGAATAGAGAGAGATCGGAGAGGTTCTTTTGTTGTTGCTGTTGTTTTGCAAAAGCCTCCTCAAACAGTATGCAACCAAAACAGTGCATAGTTTATGAATCTTTATCTCTCCAGATGTTTTGGACTTCCAGAAGTGCCAGTCATCATAGGACAAAGGATTGTGGGAATGTTGTCTTCTGCTGGCTTGATGACTTCCTCCCGGCATAATCATCACCATTGCCAGAGATTGGAATATAATCTTTTAAAAGCAATTTGATTCCGTTATTCAGTGCAGTGTTAGACAAGTAACCTGCTTCTGTGGTTTGTTGCAGTGCTGGGAAAAGAATTGTGTTGCTTGTTGCCCTGTTCCATGATGTTTTTATTATTCTCCATTACTTTTTCGATAACGGAAAACAGAAGGGCACAAAAAATTCTTGTCAATGTATCTACAATGCGAACTCTTAAAGTAATTTGTAAAGGTAAGGAGAAGCCATTGCCTATTACATCATTAAAGTAACTTCACTCTTGCTCCTTGAACAGGGATGTGATTTCATTACACCCTCTTCTCCATCTTGTAGTGGGTTACAGGTAATTGCATTATTCATAATTATTTCTAAGTTCTGATTATTGCCTTGTCTTTTAAAATCAGAAGACAGTTGAAAAGCAGTAGGGCTGTTATTAGAAAGCAAAAGGAAAACTACAGGTCCTTGTTGG
Source organism: Cyclura pinguis (assembly GCA_030412105.1). Taxonomy (NCBI): domain Eukaryota; kingdom Metazoa; phylum Chordata; class Lepidosauria; order Squamata; family Iguanidae; genus Cyclura; species Cyclura pinguis. The sequence goes on along the minus strand of CM059604.1, from coordinate 122,574,051 downwards.
TATCTGTTCTATTATCTGAAGTTTCATTATTTCACAAGCTTTATTATTTTATATTGTTCTTATATATTCCTCAACCTTGCCAGCCACAGTCAGATGCTTTCACTTTCATGTAATGATGTGATTTCTCGAATAGCATGAGCAGTGACAATAAAAAGAATATCTCAGAATAATAGACTTTTCCTTTCGTTTCTGAATGAAAACTTGAGTATAGTTTCACTGGCCTTCCAGTGGCTTGTGTGATAAATGTAGTCACTCCTCTGTGTCATTCTAGTGACAGAAATAAACTTTGGGAATGGTCCCTTTTTTTGGTGTGACATGGGAAACATTTGGAATGTTATTTGGCTGTTGACATTCCCCAACACTTATCCATCAAAGAAGGAAAGCTAAATAATGTAAACTTGCTTGTTCTGGGAAGTTTTTGTGTTTGGGCTGGGTTGGGGGCGAGTAAATGAGTTGTAGGTCTGTTATGCAAACGTGAGCAGCCGAGCATCATCCTCATCCCTGGATAGCTGTGGGCCTTGTTTAAAGAGATGGAATGTGAGGCATTTTTATTTCACCCTGGGCTGTTTCACTCTGCAGGGAAACATGGCTTACCTTTATAGCCTCGAGATCTGCTGTGTCAAAGAAGACATTTGTGCGTTATCTGAAACTGATTAGATCGTTTAGCAAGCAGTGTGTGTGTTTGTGTGTGTGTGTTGAAGATCAGGCTGAGCCTACTGCCTTGTGATCTTCAAAGGACTTTTCTGCCATTGATGGGGAGGAGAAATGGTGCCATTGTGTGAGGTATCACTGGAACAAAAGTCAGGGATGAAGCTGCTGATAACAGGAAATCCACGATCAAATGGTAGCCCTGCCCCTTAGCTTAGTTGTTTGCCTTGTGGTCATTTTAAAACAGGACCAGGTCGAGCAGCTCCAGTGTAAGTGGGGTTGTGAATCTGTCTTGGGTTTTGGTCCAGACTTTAGAGATACTGCTCAAGAGGCTGAATCCTATCTCAACTTAAATTCAGCACTGTGGACAGCTCCTGTAAAGTTCAGTCTGGACTCACCTGTCCACTGAAATTGGAGCCAACGGCTGCCACTCTATATAGGTTTAATGACTGTATGGAAAGGAAAGAATCACCACATGTAGTAGTTCCTTTGAGACATTTAAACTACATGTTTGTCCATGGAAAAAGGAGCAGGGTAACCAGCTAATCCCTTCCCTTGATCTTGTTGTGTGCCTTCAAGTCGTTTCTGACTTACGGTGACCCTAAGATGAACCGATCACGGGGTTTTCTGAGGCAGAGAGTGTGTGACACGCCCAAGGTCATCCAATAGGTTTCCGTGGCTGAGCAGGGAATCAACCTTGGTCTCCGGCATTGTAGTCCAATGCTCAAAGTGCTACATCACGCTGGCTTGCTTGATCTACACACATTTGCTTGAAGATCTCTACACAGAAGAGCTTGGAAATATTTCTGTTCTGGACAATAGCTCCCGAAATCCTTACTCAGTGGGAAATGCTGGCTGGGGTTTCTGGGACTGATGTTCCAAAACAAAATTGTCCAAGGTCTAATATAAGGCAATTTACAAGCTGCCTCTAGTGAGGGTTTGTTTCATGCCAGAGCTAACCTTCCTGCCAGCCTTCAATTGAACGGTGCCACAGTCATTTGTGCCACAATTCCACTGCCCACCATGCATCTCAGAAGAAGTGAATCATCGTAACAGCTTTACCACATATCCATCACATCATCTGAGTACAGCCAACTGGGCTCTTGCCCTCGGGATTAGTAAAGGACACTGCCTTGCTACTAGTGGTGAAGGAAAATTCAGCTCCCAATTTAGTCCATTCAAGGTGGTGGGTGGGCATCATCTTGTCTGTTGTTATGAGCAACCAAATATCTTAGGGCCTGTCTGCACTACACTGTTATAGTGCTATTATTCCACTTTCAACATCCTGTGGAATTCTGGGGTTTGTGGTTTACTGAGGCCAAAGAGCTCTCTGGCTGAGAATTCTAAAGGCCCCTCCCTAAACTGCAAACCCCAGGATTCCATAGGATGTTGAAAGTGGAACAATAGCGCTATAACAGTGTAGGGCGGAAATGGTCCTTAGTTTGGGCATATGATCCCATAGTTGATGTAGATGCATTGGTTCTCCGTTCACAGCCAGTTCAAGCTATGGACACAATACAAGACATTTGGCCCCAGAGTACTCTGGTATGAACCTGCCTAACTGTTAAGATTACCTGTAGCAGCAGCAGCAGTCAGGTGATGGAGCCTACTCCCACCAGAGATTTCTTTAGTCCAGGAGTGAGTTAAATGCACCCCTCCAGCTGAACTGGACAGTTGGAATGCAAATCTCCTCATCCTTAGTCAGCATAGCCAGTGAAGAGGAATGCTGGGAGCTACAGTCCAATGACATTTGAATGTTTGAATTTTGCCCACACTTCTTTTATTCTCTCTAATGCAGACTTTACTGTGAGCTTACCAGATGTTGCTGCTTCTCTGGGAGCCCTTTCACACTACACAAGTATAGCACCATAATTCCCCTTTAAGTGCCATAGCAACACACTGTTGAATCTTGGGATTTGCAATTTAGGGAGTGCTATTGACAATTCCTAGCTCTGGCGCCTCACCAGACTACAAACCAGAGAATTCCATGGGATGTTGCCATGGCAGTTAAAGTGGAATGATAATGCTATAATTTGTGTAATGTGAACAGGCCCAGGTGACTTTGTTGTTGTGTTGTCTTGGTTTTCTTTTTTACTAATCTGTTTTTGGTTGATTGGTTGGAGGCTTTCTTCCTCCAGGTCCTTTTCTCTTTTTATTGTGATATTTTAGTTGCCTGTAGTTTTATCACTTAGTTACCTCGACAACCTTTGGTCAGAAGGATAGTCTATCTCTGTTTACAGAAGTATACACAATAATGGAAACATGATGGTGACTAAATGGCCCCTTACACTTTTTTGCAGGTAAACTTAGCCGTATCTAAAACAGAGCAAGGGAGGAAACTCTCATCTTTTTGGTATTCTGTGCAGATACCAACGTGTATGCGCAAAGTACAGTATAACAAGCCATCTGAGTTATGAATTCTCACCCCAGCTAAACATTGCAACAATAAATACATTTCACCACAGGCAATAAAATACTGTATCATTAGTAAAGCAAAGTGCAGAAATATTATCCCCCTTCCATCTCATTTATAACCTAAATTCTGTACAATTCCATCCTTATAATTTAGTGCAGCACATTAAACATTTCTCATACAATACAATTCCCCTCTGGCCCCTGCAATCTTGAGCGACTGTGGTTTCAAGGAGTAAGTGATGAACGGGGGGAAATGGAAACTGATTTCCAAGGATGAAATAATGGACTAATTCAGTTAGTAACAGTTTCAAAAGAAAGGCATCTGAGAGCCAGAAATAGATGAGGAACTACCATGAGGTGAACTCTCCAGGTGCTCTCAAGGAGCATGGCTCAGACTCTAAAGTGGTACGTGCCTTAACTCTGTCTTGTGTTTTCTGAAGTATGTACCATTTTTTCAGTATACTAAAGCAGTCTTCCGGTATTATGTATAATAGCATATTCTGCAACATATTCGGAAATGTGTGGGGCCAATATTTCCACAACAAACACACAGACACAAACACACACACACAAAAATTATTATTTTCTAGAGATGTACTTTTTCCAGGGGAAGTCAATGGCAACCCATGTCTGAGTATTCCTTGCTTTTTTAAAAAAGCCCTATGAAATTCATGGAGTTGCCTTAAGTTGAAAAGTGAGTTGAAGGCACATGCCAGAAATCTTCTGTTATTTCACTCTTGTATGCAAAAATAAAGAATCTCAACATTTTGCATCTTGCTTCATGAGAATGCAAGGTTTCTGTGCAATGTTTAACAACTATTCATCACACCTTGGGATTTTCTTTAAAAATTTGTTTAAAAAATCCTTTTTTTGTTTGGTAAACCTTTTTTCTCCTCCTCTTCCTCCTCCTTCTGCCTAGATTTTAAGGTAGGTTTCAGGGATTTGAATCAGCAGATGGAGCATATCCAATGCAGAACCTGGGCAAGTGTGTCTTTTTTTCCCCCTCTCAAAATGCACTTTCCTGTGCAAATATATTGCTGTTTTCTTCCCAAACAACAATTTCAGCACACACACATACACAAAACCAACTGTTTGGGTCCCCCCCCCCCGCCAACACACAAAAAGCTTCAAAGTGCAAACATTCTCATGGCTGTTCTCTCTTTTCTTAGTGAGGCGTTCCAAGTGTTGAGAAACCCTTTCCCCTCAAGGATAAGAAAATTTGTGGGCGTTCCTTCTGGTCTATTATTTTCTGGGGTTTTCCCTGAACTCTCTCCTAAATTGAATTTGAGGGGAATTAGAAAGTCCTGGAGAGATGTTAGGCAAAAGAAGACTCTAAGAGTAGCAAGGTTTCTAAATGTAGCATCAAAAGTGTATCTGTGTGACACAGAGAGAGAAAGAACAAGAAACCTGTGGCCCCCTTCACACTGTACACATGCAGTGCTGTATTCCATGGCAGCATCCGATGGAATCATGGGATATGCAGTTTAGGGAGGGGTATTTAAAATTCTTAGTGAGAGAGCCCAGGATTTTTTTGAATGTTGCTATGGCAGTCCAAACAGAATCATACTGCTTTAATTCTATAGAGTGATGGGCCTCTAGTTTCATCCCAAGAACCCGATGAATTTTCCAGGTTCTGGAAATCTAATTACCCATTTAATTCCTCCGTGGGGGGACATCGGGGGGTTTGGAGTGGCCACAGGAGTAATCTGGATGGGCCACTCTCTTCCCACCCCTGCTCTAAACTCACAAAAAAAGAAAGAACAATCCCTTGGAGACCAGTGAGGAGTATAAGAGCTTTGTCACACTGGATTGTTAAAGTGCTGTTATTCCACTTTAACTGCTATTGCAACATCCTATGGAATCCTGGGATTTGCAGTTCAGGGAGGGGCATTTAGAGTTCTCAGCCAGAGAGCTCTAGTGCTCCACCAGACTACAAGTCCCAGGATTCCACAGGATGAAACCATGGCAGTTAAAGTAAAATAATAGTGCTATAACAGTGCAGTGTGATGGAGCTGTAAGTGACTGTGGAATCAAAACATTCTATTAACTCCTGTTAAGAATGACAATTTCCCATCACCATTCTGGTTCAGACTCTTATTGAGTGTTCTCTCTCCCCATCACAGATAAGACATGAGGTTTCAACATGGATGCCTGTAAACCCGTTTTCTAAACCACTCATTTCTTCCGCCATGTGTGTGTGTGTTTGTGTGTGGTGTTGTTGTTGGGATCCTTCAAGTCACTTGCTCACTTATGGTGACCCTATGAATTTCATAGGGTTTTCTGAAGCAAGGAATACTGAGATGTGGGTTGGCCAGTTGCTTCCTCAGAAATAGAGCCCACAGCACCTAGTATTTATTGTTGGTCTCTCATCCACATACTAACCGGGACTGGCCCTGCTTAGCTTCCAAGATCAGACAGGATCTGGTGCTGTGGGGATATTTAGGCTCCTGCTTCCCTTTACTAAACCAAAATCTCCTTGTATATCCTGCTTCCTGGCCTTTTCTTTTGCTCATCCTGCCTAGCCTCTTCTCTGTGGACTGACCCGTATCCTGTTGACTAACTATGACCTGCATTGTTGCTTCAGATTTTGCTTTATTTGGTATCTTGCTGGCCGACTGGACAAGGACAAACACATTAAAATACAGCCATGCTTAGGAACAGCAGTCAGCAAAGCTAATGAGCTCTTTGCAGCAAAGCCTCTGTCCATCAACTTTAGCTAATCTAACTGGTCTAAGTCCAAGGATGAAGTCATCTGTAATTGTGGAAAGCTTTGGGGGAGAAAAGTTCCTCCAGACAATTGTTGAATGAAATGACGTAAACCAATGTATCTAAGTTTCATACCAGGTGACTCCCCCCCTCACCACCACTGTGGTCAAATTCCCGAAAAATTCTCCACAGTCAGCAGTTCTAGTGTTGTCTCACCCTTTGCCTTGAAACAAGGCCTAGCTAAGTGATGCCCAATTATTCAGAGATAAGTTCTCAACAAAGGCTTAATTGCCAGCAAGGCAGATTTGTGAAAAGCTTGTAAAATGCAATTATTATTCATGAATTGAAAATCCCTTGCTTCCTTTCAGTCTTTCTTTTCAAACATTATTTTATCTGGGAAACATTTCAGAAAACTTTTTTTCTTCTCCCTTCTCCCAGTTGCTAGGCAAGAGAGATGCTCCTTGTGGATTTATGGTCCCCTCTGTCATTTTGATGGCAGAGAGCCACTTGTATGGAAATGTCTGTTCTATAGAATCGATCTTGAAGGCCAGAAAGGGTGTGTACGTGTGAAACCTTGAGATCGTGGTACTGGGTTTCAATCGCTGGTCAGGATTCTGTATGGTACAGTGTAGCATAATAATTCTGTATGCAGAACTATGTTTTGTTGACCTCTCAATACCTTCTGGACTGTTTAACTACTGCTGCACCCTACGGCCATTTTCTGGCTGGTGTAGAACAGGGGAATGATTGGAGAAGTGTCTGGTTATGTCTCCATGGTCAGACATTATAATTAAATCATCCAATGAGAGTGGATCCAGATGATGTAATCATTTTGCGTCTGGCTACAGGGACATAGCTAGAAGCTTCTCTGATCTTCCTCCTGCTCTCTACTAGCCATGAAGTGGTTATGGATATGTGTGCAGTGGGTGAACAGCGAATTGGAGGTGGGGACTTTGGTTCTGGTGGAAAGAAGAGAATATCTTTCTCCTGGCCACAAAAAGCACATATACAAATGTAATGGGCAAGTACATCTGTGCATGCCACTAACAAGATACCAGCTTTTGGTGATGGGTTGGGCTGATAAAATCTGACTTATGAGAAAGGCTCACTCATCTAGAGTCCCACTATCTATGCAGCCTTAGATGGGAAGCATCCCTTAGAAGGAAGGAAGTAAACCTTCAGGGCCAGCACTGCCATTATGCAGAATGAGACAGTTCCAAAAGAAAGCTATGTGCCATGTGACATGCTCTGAAATCCTTAGGGTAGCCTGCTACCTCAAAATGTGATGAACAATGCTCAGCCATCACCAGCACTGAAGAAAGACTCATCTGCAAATTGTACACGGAACAGGAAGGGGTGCCATCTTGTCTTTTGCCTCAAGCAGTAAAACATCTTGGCCTGGCCTGTATTAATCTATCCAGCATCATTCGTTGTTGTCACTCGCATTCTTTCTTGGAGCCCAGTGGACCAAAATAGCACCAACTTTAATAATATGCACGACAGTAGCATGCTCTTCCCCCAGCCACTGAGGCCATTTCTGCACTACACTGTTATAGTGCTATTATTCCACTTTCAACATCCTGTGGAATTCAGGGGTTTGTAGTTTACTGAGACCCAAGAGCACTCTAGCTGAGAATTCTTTTTTTTTGTTTTGTTTTTAATTAATTTTATTGTGATTACATCGTATAAAACAACATTTCTCATTGTACATTTTACCGAACTATTACCGCTATCTTCCACTCCTCTCTGGATTTCAATAGTGTTATTTCATTGACATATCAACATTATGCATCGCATTGCATTTGTTAACATACAAGATAGATCCTGCTCTTTGACCCTACTTTACATGTTCCATGATATTCCACTGATTTTTACTTCTAACTACTCATGCTACCATGAATCTAGCTGAGAATTCTAAATGCCCATCCCTAAAATGCAAACCCCAAGATTCCATAGGATGTTGAAAGTGGAATAATAGCACTATAACAGTGTAGTGTGGAAATGGCCTCAGTTCCAATAAAGATTTGAATCACAGGGAAAAGGAAGCTTTAACATTTCTCCCCATTATAGTCTTGCGCTGGGTTGTTTGTTCTTGGTGGAAATATTTTTGCTACCAATGACAGCTTCTCTCAGGGTGGCTTCTAGTTGGAACATTAAGCAGAGAGAAGCAGTCATCTCAGGCAGCAGATCTGGGACATCATGAAAGTACAATCAGTGTTTAACTATCAAGGATGGAGAGACATATCTATGCAATTTCTGCCTTGTATGCTCAAGTAATTTGATTGCCTCTAGGTACAGTGTGTGTACCTTGACTTGTGTGAGTAGAGGGCACTATTTGCTGCTCCATCTCTAGAAGCAAAATGTCCTTGTCCAGCCCAAGGGTGGGATCTGGATCAAGACCATGGTAGGGATGATATCTTATAACCTTTTCTCTTCTATGCTGTTTTCCCAATCTAAGATGCATCATCACCACAAACTTTTTTGTCCTCAAGAAAACAATGACATATTGACCCATCTTTGAGAGTGGGGGAAACACTGTGACATTTTTCATCCCTTCAGGAAAACAAAAGATCCAGCACTTTTCCTCATCATCAAGAGCCATAGCCAAAAATAAAAACTGAACAGAATATGTTTTTGTGCATTTTTAATGTGTAAATTTTTATCGTTTGTTGAGAAACATTTATGTTATACAAAATACACTGCTTTGAGACAAATCGTATTTTTTGTACAAAAATATGATTTGTTGTGCAAAACCTTTTCTGAATTTTCACAGAAAAAAACCTGAAACACAAAGAAAAAACATTAGAAAATGCTCAAATACTCAAAATCAACAGAAGTCTTTTCATTTTGTTGTTGTCATTTTTATCATTGTCATTGTTCTCAAAGGATAGAATTAAGTAAGTATTTTCATTCGTACTCCTTATTTTTATCACAACCTCCTGTGGCTACTGTTGAGTAAAGAAGGCACAAATGTGCGGAAGTCATTCGTGTGATTAATGGCAAGTCTTATTTAGCCCTGAAAGAATCACAAACATTTTCTTTCTTTCCTCAGCCTCACTTTTAACACCTGACATACACCACACAATTTTTCAGTCTTCTCAGCCCCACAATTTTAACACTTCCCAGAGCAGAGATGTTAATGGTTGCTTCCAAATTTCCACATCCTTGGTTAAGAAAATTGTTGATCACCACATGATTTTTCACATATCGAAGACAATTCTTCTTCTTCTTCTTCTTCTTCTTCTTCCTCTTCCTCTTCCTCTTCCTCTTTCTCCTCCTCTCCTTCTCTTTGTCCTTCTCCTTCTTCTTCCCTATTTGTACAAAAACAATGACTGAAATCCTGTATCAAAAGACCTACATGTGGCATACAGTTGTGTCACCTTAGCTATATCTCTTGAGGCTACTTACCCTGAACTCATCTTTTAAGTGATGCAGCCTCCCTTCCAACACAGCCACTTTGATGTGGTTTGAGATTGGGAGGACATCAGCAGAGACACTGCCAGATATTTTCCTGTACCTGGATACACAACAACAACTATCTGCAGGAACCTTCCAGAGATCCTTGGGAATAGAGATGATGCACTTGCAGTGCATCCAGCTACAGAGCAATAGCCTAATGCGTCTTTGCTGAAGGAATTATGACCCTCGCAATGACCCAAAAAGTGGGTTACAATGGGGTAAACTGGACTTATGATATTGTTACTAACAGAATGCTACTAACACTTTCATGCAGAAAGCAATGTATTATGCACAGTACAGTTTTTTGTGTACAACCTTGTTTTTTGCACAACAATCAGTTTTATTCAGAATTCCATTTTTTTTTACCAAAAAATTCCCCAGCTTGTGAAAAGTCTTTGCAAAGTGTGTTCTTGTAGTCTCATCCAGCTGAGAGCACACATCTGAAATTATGTTAGAACAAAATAAGCAACGATTTACCTTGCTACTTCAGAACAGTCTTTCCATAATTTCTACAATAGGGCTGTGCATTTTTTCAGAGCTTGGAAAAATTACTTTTTGGGGGGTGGTATCACTCCTCAATTTCTTCATGCTGGTGGAGGATTATGGGATTTGTGGTCCAAAAGATAAGCATGTCCACCTTGCATTTCCCTAACTGCGGTTATCAGGCTTCTGGTCCAATGTTCAGCAGACCATGACTTTTCTTTCAATGTGGCTGGAATCATGACTCATTTGGCAGCAGAGCCCAGTATGGAAAATCTGGGATCAGAAGCCGAATACTCAGTATGTCTCAGATCCCCAACTGAAAAAAGAGAAATAAATGGCAATGTTGAACTATTACCTCTCTTAGGAAGACAAATATACTTTAGAGGTGTTGACATATTTATAGTCAAAACTATGTAGTTGTGTGCATTTAGATCCATAAAACAGATCATTACATCACTAGAAATGTAAAGACATGACAAAAGCTTGGGAACATTCCAGCTATTTGTATCTTAGTTTTGTAGGGAAGGAATAGATTTAAGCTCAGAGACAAGTAGAATTGAAGCAAATTTTTGGGGAAAAAAATCGTACAGCACTTCCATTGGTGTAAGTTTGAAATAATGCAAAAGTATCTTTTCCTACTCCAAGCTGTTTTGAGTGTCTGCCACCTTTCCTTGTAGATATTGTTGGATTTTAGAATGACGCCATTTCTGCACTAGACTGTTACAGCGCTGTTATTCCACTTTCGACATCCTATGGAATCCTGGGGTTTGCAGTTTAGGGAGGAGCCCCTCCCTAAACTTCAAACCTCAGGATTTCGTAGGATGTTGAAAGTAGAATAACAGCGCTATAACAGTCTAGTGCGGAAATGGTCTGAGCCAGCAAAAGCATTGAAGTATAAAAACATCGAATTGATGAAACTGGAATTTTTAACATTCTTTATATACAATTCATTTTCAAAATTGGTAATGGGTGGGTGTTGTAGTTGAAACTGAACTTCAAATATTCATTTGGAAAAATTCTCTCATCTTGGAAATTCAATTTTAAAGATTTCACACCTAAGAATGTTCATTTCAGAGATCTAGCTCCATGTCATCTTTGGGCTGTCAGTGTTCACATTTGTGAAGATAGGTTCAGATCCAATTACTTGACTGGACCATAGCATTTGGATTTCCATTGTGCAGGGAGGATGTGTGAAGTGGCCTGTATATTCTTAAATGATTAAAAACAAGGGCAAAGGAAACAGTACATGAAAGAAGCAAGAGATCGAACAATAGTAGACAGTCTTTGTGAGAAAAGTGGCTTATTGAATCTGGTTCCAAGAAAACCGCAGTGGAAACTTGTCTCTATTTCAAATGGGTTATTTGGGGATGGGGGGAATCAAACCTCTATAGCCAAGATTCTAGATTAGCTCCTTAATCACACAACTATCTTAGGCCCTTTCTGCACCTTTCCTGGATCCCACATTGTCCCATTGCAATCTCAGCAGTGCCACTCCTAGGATGGGAGCAGGACCCGAATGCTCCCCTCCACACCCAGCCGGCTGCCAGTGGATGGGTAGCATTTTATGATATGCTCCTTCCTTCTGCAGTGCAGCCAGCTTTTCCTGTGTCGCACTGAGGAAGGAAGTGTTTGACAGCGCTTCTGTCCTTTCTGCACAGCTGCTGGCAACACGATTGTTGCGCAAAAGGAGGCCATTACCAGATTTTTTTTTAATGATGGTATACCGCACAATCTTGACGGCTGGGGATCCAACAGAAGCAGGACCGTGACAACATGCAATGGCACGCATTGCGGACCGGCAGCAACATGTCCCTGCAACTTATCGGGATGGCACTGTCATGCAGAAATAGCCTTAGTTCTATAGCCAAGTAACATCTTCCACTCTGATCCCTCCATCCTGACTTACCAGGTAGCATCCTTTGTGAGTAATGGGGATCTGTTCTCCAGTCAATGGGCATACATCAGACTGATGTTTCCTCTCTCCTCCCATGAGCATCCCTTGTACAATAGTCAGAAGCAGGATAGAAGCTTAGTAGTGTTGCTGCCATCGCCATATGTCATAGATCTATAGCATCTACTGATCTCCAGACCATCTCCCATGGTCAGAGGACCATCCCTCCGGTGTTAGGAGGAATGTTGCATACCCTCCACTGTCCTGATTTGGTACAGATAGTCTTGATTAACCCATCCCACTTTTTCAGCTGCTTGTAAAATGTATCAGTTTAATTCGCCTTCTCCCACTTTCCCTTCATCCGCAGCTTACTTCAGTTGCTGCAAATTGATTTCAGAGTGCAAAAGTAGTTTGCACACAATTAACTGGGAGTGTGTGGGGGGAGGAAATAGGAAGGAGCAGAATCTTGCCCTTCTCTGCAGACTCAGACAAAAGCAAACTACTGCAGCTTTGTTTGTTCTTCATCACTAATAACTTTGGGCATGCTGACCACATTCCAAGGTTCTTTGGCCACACACATCTCATTTTTATTATCTCTGAAATGTTGGAGGGTATGATGTTGCACCAATATAGATACCTACTCTTTCCTCCACCTGGCCACAGGAACTCAGGCCATTTCTGCTCTATAATGTAATAGCGCTATCATTCCCCTTTCAACCTCCTATGGAATCCTGGGGTTTGCAGTTTAGGGAGCAGCATTTAGAATTCTGAGCCAGTGAGCTCTTGGGCCTCAATAAACGGCAAGCCCCAGAATTCCACAGGATGCTGAAAGTGGAATAATAGCACTATAACAGTATACTGTGGAACTGACCTCACTTCATTCTACCTAATATTATAGAAGGGCTGATCCTGCACAACGGCCACCAAAAAAAAGCAGCTCTGTGTTGAGCTGTTGAAACCGAGGAAGGGGGACGTTTCCAAACAAGGGTGGCCCAAGACATTTTGCAGCCTAAGGCCAGAATTTGAGAGAGTTACTTTTTGGACCGCTGCAGGAATCCCCCAGCCAGCATGGTTACTAACTACTCTTGTTACTCCTCCTCATTTATTTATCTAGAATACCTAGATATGACTTCATTCTTCTCCTTAAACTGGAAAGCTGTTAAGTTAACAGAAAATGCAAAGGATGAGGACATTTACATCAGTGGTCAGACTATATAGCATAAGGGAATGGAATGATTTAGAGATGCTGCCCTCAGGGGAAATGAAACATGAATGGAGGAAAACAGTATATCAGCATCTTTCTGAAACTATTAAGGAGGATCGTCTTCAGAAAGACTCAAAGCGATGGTTTCAGCCTTCATTTAACTAACAGATACTTTGCAGAGCCTCAGGAGACCCCTGCAAAAGTTAAGGCAAGACAAAGGAGGAATTAAATTGATATGTGAGGCCCCGTTAGTATTTGAGCTATTGCAAAAGTGGGGGTAACTCAGCACCCAACTGAATGAAATTGGTATAGATTAAAACAAATATAGCTAAAGGCCAATCGTGCTAGTCAAAGAAAAATGGCTAAAACAATTTAATTTTCTAGTAATATAGCACTAAATTCAAACAGTACTGCATGGTTTGAACTATAACTCTATAACTATAGTTCAACTGCATGTTGAACTATAACTCTAGAGACCAGGGTTTAAATCTCTACTTAGGCCCTTTTCACATGGCGTCTGCCATGCGAAAGAGGGCCTGGAGCCTTGTGCGATTGCGAGGAGTGATATGCATGACGCCCTCGCAATCGCGCAAGGCTCCAGGGGCCAGCAGGCAACGAGCGCGCAACCTTTGCATTTTCGGCTTGGAGCCGCGCATTGCTCCTGGGCCCCACGCGCACTTACCTGGCATGCAGAGCCTGGGGAGCTGGGCTGGTTGCGCCTCCTTTCTCGGCGCAGCCTGGGAAGGTGCCAGGCTGCGCTGCGAAAGGAAGAGGCGTGGCTCTCGCGTGAGCAGGAAGCTTGTGTGGAGCCGAAGAAGCAGGGAAGCAAAAGCCTCTCACAAGAGGCTGCTCGCGCGATCACCTCACCCCAGCGCTGAGAAAAGGTAGGATGCAGAAAGGGCCTTAGCCATGGAAATCCATGGAGTGTCATTCAGCAAGTCAGACCCTATCAGCCTCAGAAGATAGTGAAAGCAAACTTCCTCTGAACAAATCTTACCATGATAGGTTCACCTTAGGGTTGCTGTTAAGTCAGAAACAACTTAAAGGCACGTAACAACAATAATATTTAAATAATTTTTAAACATAAAAACATGGACGAAAGTGTAGCACTCCCTTTGTTTAAAAGCTTCTTTGGCAGCAAGTTAATAGCCTAAAATCTATCTAAATTTCAAAAAGTCTTTGTCTTCTGGCAGAAAAAAGAATAGGAGGGGGGCAGCCTAACCTCCTTTGGGGGAGAGTTCCGCATCCTGGGAGCAGTCACTGAGAAGACCCTGTAGAAACATAGGCCACTCCCGCCCTACACCGCTATTATTCCACTTTCAACATCCTATGGAATCCTGGAGTTTGCAATTTAGGGAGGGGCATTTAGAATTCTCAGCCAGAGAGCTCTTTGGCCTCAGTAAACTACAAACCCCGGAATGCCACAGGATGTTGGAAGTGAAATAAATAGCACTGTAACAGTGTAGTGCGGAAATGGCCACAGACAGAAGATCACAGGCAATACCAACAAGTATACAAATTCTGAAGTGCCTTTAATGATTGAAAGAATGCATGGAATTGCATAACCGTGGTCTCTAACATATCAGTCCTTCTGCAAATACACAGACACAGAGTCTTCTCGCGTGCTTTTGCCTTAGTGAATGCAGAGCTCATCTACTTTTGCACAAAGGCTAACCTCAGGTCCATCCATGGGACTGTTATGCAGTTCATGCTACAATTGTGGGATCAGCATAACTACCCTGGTATATGTTTTGTTGTTGTTGTATGACTTCAAATCATTTCCAACTCATGGCCATCCTAAGGCAAACCTATCATGGAGTATTCTGGGCTGAGAGTGTGTGACATGTGCAAGGTCAGCCAACGGGTTTCCATTGCTGAGCAGAGAGCTGAACCCTGGTTTGCAGGGTCGTAGTCCAGTGTTCAAACCACTAAATACTTGTGCTCGGTGTGCATTTTACACTATTCTAAAAGCATAAAGGATCTTTAGCTGGTTTGCTTACTTGGAAAATGGAATCAGTTTTGTTGCTGAACTGAAGCCTCCTGCTACACATGTATCCTAATCATGTAATGTAATATTTCCCCTTAATTACTGGAAATGTCACTTGCTGTACCGATGGGAAAATGAATAAAGGAATTGTAAATGGCATTGTACTTGTGTTTCACTGGAAGAAAGGATGATTAATTATGGAGCAGGATAAATTAACTCGCATATCAAATATATCCAAGAGGTGCTAAGTGGGAGATGTGGGTGGTGTTTCCCTTTTTATTTCCTTCAGTGGATGAAATTAGAGTTGATTGAAGTAGATGATAATGAACTGAAATGGTCTTTTTGGTGGGAGAAGTATTTAATATCACCTTGACACCCACACAACATTGTAATGCCCTTTTAAAACACTGCCAAAGTGGTTTACGCACACACTTCTCTTCCGAACACCTAAGTACAGCTGAGCTCACATAACCCTTCTTGAAGAGTCTTAGGCCCTTTTCGCGTGGCAGTTTACAAGCGAAAGGGCCCCTTGAGCGTCGTGTAAATGTCAGGAGTGGTCTGCATGACGCACTCCCATTTCCGCCACGCTTAAGGCCCGCAAGCGCAGCGAATACGCATTTTCTTATTTTCGGCTTTTAGCCAAAAATAAGCCGCGCTTGCGCGAGGCTCATGGGCCGGGGCCACACTCACCTGCAGTGCGGAGCCTCTGGAGCCGGGCCTGTCGCGCGTCCTCTCCTCAGTGCAGCCTACAACTCCCAGGCTGCACTGCGGAAGGAAGGGGCACGGCGGGGCTCTCGCGCGAGCAGGAAGGAGCTGCGGACCCCGAGCAGCAGGGAAGCAGGAGGCTTGCAAGAGCCTTCCTGGCCAGGCTTTTCACGGAAGGCCCACGCTCCAGCAGTGTTAGAAGGTAAGCTGCGGAAAGGGCCTTAGAATCATAGAATTATAGGGTTGCCACAGAGGCCGTCTGATCCAGCCTCTTGCCCCATTAAAGCACAATGATACATTTAAGGTCCTTTCTGTATGATGGTGGCATCCCAACGCGGGGACATGTTGCTGCTGGTTTGCAAAACATATATGTGCCTGTTGACTATCACTGTTTCTTTCCAGGAAATTTTCTAGAGATTGGCACCGGTCCATAGACTACTACCGAGAGAAGCACTGGCTTAGTCAGCACACTTCTTGTACCTGTGCGTGTTTTTACAGAACTGGAAAATATTCATAAAATTTCTTCTTCTCAGTGAGAGAGGCCATCCACACAGCATGCTAAGAAATCACCAGCCTCCAGATGTCTCACCTCTGGAACAATAACGAGACAAGAAACACTTTGCTTTTGATTGAGGTTTTGTAGTTTGTGTAGAACTCTCTGCCAGAAACTACAGAAACTACCTCCCTACTTGCTTTCTGTAGTCGAGCAAAGATGTTTTCATTCCAACAGGTATTCAATGTGTGATTATGGCCTGTCCGGTAAAAGGTGCTGGCTACTGTTAACAACAAGAAATTTATGAATGTTTGAGTTTTAATTATGTATTTTAACTTTATTTTAGTTCTTATTTGATCATTTAATTAGTGTCTTAGCTTTTGTATTCTGTGATTTTTAACTATTTTTTTAAAAATTATTGTAAGCCACTTGGAGTCCTTACCAGGAAAAAAAGCAGGGTATAAATGAAGATGATGATGGTGATGATGATGATGATTGTTATTGTTGTTATTATTATTATTATTATTAATGAAGCAAAGCACACACACATACAAACAGGCACAGGCATGCAAAACAAGCACAGAAAGACTGGCAGGTTGATCAAAAGAACTGCAAACAAAAAAGCCATCTCATGCTTCTCATATTGAAAAGTTCATTCAATAATGTAGCAGCTGTTGTAGTTGAGCAACACAAGTTGTGCATTTTACACATTTTAGACAAGCTGTGCAAAAAATATTCTTGCAGATGCAAAAACTCTCTTGAGACCAACAGAATATAGCTTGTCCCTTTTTCAAATGAGAAGAAGAAGAAAAGTGGTTTCTTGTTCTTGTGAGGAAGGACAAGATAGACAAAGATTTATAACCCTGAGACTTTTTTTCCTACTATGTGGTACCATCTATCTATTTTATTGCACCTTTTGGCCCCTTGACTTTAGAAACAGCAAAGCAATCAATCAGAAATCATTGAGAAGCAAACAAAAAGAGCCCCAGAGAATTTGGTATCAGCATCATAGAATAATGGAATAGAGAGAAAAATCAAGCCATCCTCAAAACATAGCCACTTAAAGAGATCCTAAAATATCCTGAAATACCTATAAAGCAAAGCCAGTTGGGTAGAAAGTCCTGCATGCTAGGTGTCACCACCAAAAAAGCCCTCTGCTGCCTCTTTTATCAACTAAATTTCTGACAGTGCAAGCTGGATGGGAAGGAGAGCATCCAGCTGGAGACTATAGTCTGAGGACAATATCATGTTAGCAGCAGGACATTAGATTCGGGCCATTTCTGCACTATACTGTTATAGTGCTATTATTCCACTTTCAATATCCTATGGAATCCTGGGCCCTTTTTGCACGGCATTTTCCATGTGAAAGGGCCCCTCGGGTGTCACGCAAATGTGAGGAGTGGTCCACATGACGCACTCACATTTGCTCAGTGCTCTAGGGCCTGGCAGGCACTGCTCGCACACATTTTCATTTTTGGCTTTAGGCAGAAAATAGTGCATGGTCACCCATTGCTCCCGGGCCCTGCGCACACTTACATTGCATGCTGAGCCTTGGGAGCCGGGCCGGTCGCGCTTCCTGTCTCAGTGCAGTCTGGGAAGGTCCCAGGCTGCACTGCGAAAGGAAGAGGCAGGGCTCTCATGTGAGCAGGAAGCTCGTGCGGAGCTGAAGAAACCTAGACATGAGGGGCTCTCACAAGAGGCTGCTCGTGCGAGCACCGCACCCCAGCGCTGAGAAAAGGTAGGATGCAGAAAGGACCCTGGAGTTTGCAGTTTAGGGAGAGGCATTTAAAATTCTCAGCCAGAGAGCTCTTTGACTTCAAATAAACTACAAACCATAGAAAGTTGAAAGTGGAATAATAGCACTATAACAGTGTAGTGTGGAAATGGCCTCAATAACCTCTATATATTTATCTTGGTTCTATTATTCTGTGTCGTGTGTTCGACTAATATTTCTCCCTTATCCCTGGTCACCACAGATGTATTTGAAGAAAAATTAATTGCACCATTTCCATCATGGTGTTAAACTTACATTTGGAGCCAAGGAGACCAAGCACATTTTCTAGTTCATTGCCCTACCAGGGATTCAGTGTGTGGCTCTGTAGATGTTCTCTCTAGACAGCTGTTCTGAGGTAGAACTCGTTGCAGTTCCAGATCTCCTAAGACTTTGCTTGGTACCAAAATCTGACACACATCACTGCTATAAGATAACCTTTAACTGTGGTAAATAATGTAACAGGTGGTCTACGACAGAGGAAAACCATCTTGGCTCTTCAGTGGATGGGTTCCAGCATTCTCTTATAACAGACAGCTGAACTGGGCTCCTAAACAAAAATTGCTACCCAGACTATTCTAAAGCCAACATTTGCAATTTCCATGGCTGGGTAACGATCCTCTGGACTGGAGTGCACACCAGAATTGTTTATATAGGAGGACAAAATGAATTCTGCTCTCTCAATGAAATTTTCCTTCAGTCCTCAATTTTATAACCTTACAGCAAGTTAAAAATTTCAGTTGAACAATTAAAGTTTAGGCATTGAAAGAAAAGGGTAGGGGCATAATTCTTTACTAAGTTTCTTCTCAAAGGTAGCAATGAGTAATTTTAACAGTTTTCTTCTGGCTGCGAGAAAGTCTGAAAACCACACAGTCACAATTCAGGACTTATTCTGTGCAAAATTCACATGTAGTTGTTCTGGACAGAAAAGAGTGTTT
The DNA here is from genome assembly GCA_030412105.1 of Cyclura pinguis. Taxonomy (NCBI): domain Eukaryota; kingdom Metazoa; phylum Chordata; class Lepidosauria; order Squamata; family Iguanidae; genus Cyclura; species Cyclura pinguis. The sequence continues at coordinate 122,555,351 of CM059604.1, read as the reverse complement.
TAATGCAGAAATATTAATTCCTGCACAGAAAATGTTGCTTAGTGTCCAGAAAATACTGCTTTCTATGCAAATCAATAATTCATCAATTTTATACAGAATGAAACATCAACTGAAACTTTTTTATGTTCAGAAAACAGCATATTCAGCACAGGAGTTAATATTTCTGTATTGAAGTACTATTTTCCAGGAAGAAAATACATGAAACAACCATGTGAGAATTTGCACAGAATAAGTCCCAAACTGTGGAGATTCTTGTCCAGGATTCTTTTTGTCAGAGTTTCTTGACTCTTGAAAAACATTTTTTAACCAATTTCTGAATATTTTCAAATATTCTTTCCATCTCTAGCCAAAGTGACCATGGGTATACAAACACAGCAAATAGAAAAGTTCTAGATCTGAATGATTTTCATTGTCTCATTCTGCAATGCTAGAAATTTTGGGGCTATAGGAAGATTTCAGTGTGTGCATGCGCTTTCAAGTTACTTGTTGACTTGTTAGGACCCCATGCACTTCATAGGTTTTCTTAGGCAAGAAATACTCAGAGGTGGTTTTGCCAGTTCCTTCCTCTGAAATACAGCCCACAGCACCTAGGATTTTTTGGAAGTCTTCCATCTATGTATTTACCAGAACTGATCCTGCTTAGCTTCCAAGATCAGATGGGATCTTGTGCCTAATTAGAGTATTAGGGGGCAGAATTTTTATGGCTGGACCAATACAGCCCCACTGCACACCCAGCCACTGTGTAACTGGAAGTAACTGGAAAAAGGATCCCCAGAGGTTTTATATTACAGAATCAAAGAAAAATGAACTCAACAGGCGTGACTAAGGAAGTGACCAGAAGGAAAGCTTAGTCTCTCATGTTGTTCTTAGAAAATAGTCTGTTCCCAGTCTGAAAATCTCAGGCCAAAGTAAAACTGTTTAGCAGGGTCTACTGCACATAAAATCCAGTGGCCCCTCTACTTTTGTGAAGGTTCGGGGCACAGAACCCTCATACAAATGGGAAAACCACAAATAACTCTCCCTGCTCCCCCTCTCATTTCCTTCTACAGCTCCCACTTTCCTGTTCCCATGCAAAACAGAATGGAAAGGGAATGGGGGGGAAAGCTTGCATTTGTTCTCCGTGTGGGGGCAAAATGCATAGGAATGGGAGGAAGAGATCTGGAGACGGAAAGGAAGGCATGCAGGAGGTTTCCTCCACTCTCTTCGTTTCCATTTTGCACAAGAACGGGGGAGCTTCGCAAGGGTAAAAGAAGGCTCGCACAAGGATCCCCCCCCCATTCCCTTCCATTTTGTCTTGGTGCAAGTTCTCTGTGCTGGGGCAAAATGGATAGGAATGGGAGGAGGAGAATGGGGGAGAAGGCACACATGGTCACAAATAATCACATTTGTGAAGATCAAACCTGCAAGTGTAGAGGAGACTGTAATGTTTTTGATGCTGTGGACAGCAGTTAACATTTGGCCATAGGGCTGATGAGGACTCTAAAACCCATTTGTCTGGTGACAGCAGTTGTGCCCATCAGAGTGGCAGATCCGCCAATGAAACTCTTTAGAGCAACGGCAGGACTCCACGTATCAGGAGTACAATTCACCACCTCTGGTGATCTATAGCCTGAGTGGCCACATTGCTCTTCCTAATGAGAAGATTTTCTCCATTCTTAATTCAGCAAAGCCTGCTATTAATGTATGTCGGTAGTATACATCTTATACCAGTTCAGATTTTTTTTCATCCTGGTAACAAAATCATGTGGGCCTCTAGATGTCATTGGACTACATCTCCAGGCATTCCTTACCATCAGCTGTACTAGCTGGGAATGCTAGAACTATGATCTCTCCCCCTTATTTATTCTATGCTTTGGGTGATGGTGTGTCTCCAGGCAGAAATTTCTCCTCTCACCTTGTACCTGATCCTTTCAATTGGAGATGCCAGGGAATGAATGTGGAGCATTTTGCATGCAGAGCACACCATCACGCACAGAGTGACAATGCCCTTCGGCTGCCAGCTGAATGCACAAAACATTCCTGCTCACTGAGGAGGACTATAAAGATGGCTTCCTTCCCAGAAGCTGTACAGATAACATATTTAGATTTGTTTGGCCTCTCCTGCAGAGCCCAGGTTGGCAGCCAACATGCATAATGAGATATAAACGGTACAAAATATAGTTCCTCAGATCTGGGTTGCTGGTTTGTGCGTAACCCAATGTTCTTATTTATAATAGTTTCAGATTAATAATATACACTCTTATACCTTGGATTGACTGTGCCAAATTAGTGAAAAGTTCACGAATGTTATTTGTACACTTTTAAACTTCTTTCTTACAACTTCCTAAGTGGCTTGCAAATGTTGTGCCTTTGGGGAAGGTCGTCTTCATTTTTCTACCCTGGAAACCCTGTAAATATGACATGCGGGCTGCCATCACCATTAGGCCGTGGGTGAAAATATAGCCCAAGGACATCTCTGATACTCTCTGCCACAAAAAAATTGGGAGCAGGGAGAGACAACACTTGTCGCTCATGTGTTTCTCCAGAAGGGGGATTCTCCTTTGGTCATATGCTCTTGGTGACAAAGCCTCTCTAAAAGTTAAAATGTTATCGGAATGGTATAAATGTGCAGTGTGAATATATCCTGAACCACTAAAAAAGAAATGGTAAGCATGGAAGTAAAAACCACCATCTCAAAACCCGTTTGAACAATCTAGATGATCCCCAAAACAAATGATGTTAAGGCAGACTGTGGCAATCTGGCCTTTGTAAGGGATTGCCCAGTTTGTTGTCCATAGTTACCTGGTGATAGGCAACTTTAGGACCCCTGTTATCTCTCTTTTATGGTTAATTAGTTTTAAAGTAGACACGTGACCTTTTCATACTACACAGTTATAGCCCTATGATTCCACTTTAACTTCTGTGGCTGCATCCTATGGAACCAGTAAAGATCTCTGGGTGAGAATTTTAAATAACCTTCCTTAAATTGCAAAGAGAGCCAGAGGGGTGTAGTGCTTTGAGCGCTGTACTACAACACTAGAGACCAGGGTTTGAATTCTTGCTTGGTCATGGAAGCCTACTGGGGGACCTTGTGCAAGTCACACTCTCTCAACCTCAGAGGAAGGCAAAGGCACACTCCCCTCTCCAAACAAATATTGCCAAGAAAACTCTGTGATAGGTTTGCCTCAGAATCCCCATAAGCTGGAATCAACTTGAAGGCACACTACAACAAGAAACTAAAAATCCAAGGATTTTATAGGATGTTACCTTGGCAGTTAAAGTGAAATCGTAGCACTTAACTGTGTAGTGTGAAAGGGCCCTTGAGGAAGAATGTCCCTTTAGAATACTAATCTTCAAACAAAGGACTATAATGCAAGACACAAGGCCGCTTATCGCCACTGGGAAATTCCATAAATGTCCTCCCAAATCCAACAAGTATGGTTCCTTCTACACAGTCTGAAAATCATTAATCCCCCAAAATTGTTGGCCTTAGTCTGGCGAACTCCATACGGATGGATCTGTAATGAATTATTCCTATTTTTATTCTCCCTTCCCTTCCCTTCCCTTCCCTTCCCTTCCCTTCCCTCCAATACATGCACACTCACACTAGATGCCTTTCTGGTTGACACAATGTGTAAATTATTCATCTGTTATGCTTCATGTAGTGAATTGGAGGATTTCTTTAAATAATTAAAAGCATTGACAAATGCTTATTAACCCCAGAAAACAGTTAGCAATACTCAATGATTGTATCAACCTAAATGCATCTCAGTTCTTACAGATGGTTGTTTCATATCTCTCTGGGAATGGAATAAAACAAATTGGTTTACTCAAGTATAGGAGCAAAGGAGAAAAAAAATGAAATAATGGATACCTAAGGGCAAAACGGTTAGAATGTTAATGATAAGCTCCATTAATTCTAATGTAATGATTCTAGAACAGTCAGGATACATGTGAGGTCAATTTTTTTAAAAAAAAATCCATGAGATGCACTGTCCTTTCTTCCTCATGCAGTTAGGGCCAGTTTTCCCCTTAGGCATCATGAGATAGCCCCTTTTGTGCATCCTAAATTATCATAGTACCCTCATGGGTACATCATGCTCTCATCAGTACCAAAACACAGTTAAACAACCACTCGAATCAGCTTCTGTATGTGGAATGGCAGACAGAGGGAGAGCACACCTCATCCTTTGCCTCAGGAAGCAGAATGTCTTAGGCCATTTCTGCATTGCACTGTTATAATGCTATTATTCCACTTTCAACATCCTATGGAATCCTGGGCTTTGCAGTTTAGGGAGGGGCATTTAGAATTTTTAGCCAGAGAGGTCTTCAGCTTCAGTAAACCGCAAACCCCAGAATTCCACAGGATGTTGAAAGTGGAATATTAGCACTATAACAGTGTAGTGTGGAAATGGCCTTAGCCTACGCCTGTATACAGGCTTCCTTTGCTTTTCTGACAGGTTAAAGACCAGAGTGCTGTCAACAGCAGAAATGGTTGAAAAGAGGAATCCATCTACTTTAGGGAAGATAAAGGACTTCCAGAGGTGTGCTGGGACTGAGCGCATGCATGCGCTGCTTGTAAAGTCTCTTGGCTGGCTTGGCACCCTCTGAGTTCCCTTTGCAAGCAGTGCACGCGTGCTCCCAAGCGAGCCTCTGTAAGCAAGAAGAATTGATGGAAGCCTGCCATTTTGGTGCTTGTAATACAGACAAGTTCTATTAATTCTGCTAGGGACCTGCTCTTTCCAAAGGCAACGAGGCCTCTGTAGGCAAGAATAATGGATGAAAGAGTGGGCCCCATGTTGAGTTAATGGAACTTTTCCTTAATTTGAAAGTGTCAAAAATCTGAGTCATCAAATAATGGGGCATCAAGTGGCACGGACTTCCTGTAGTGGCATTGCTTCCTCTCTGTGGATTTTCAAACTGCAGTTAGGGTTATTTCTTCACACAACCAGGGATGGGTGAATCTGTGCCCTAACTCTGTTAGTCTCAGCTATAGGTGGTAGTGTTATGTGTCTTCCTTCAAGTTGACTCTGGCCATTTCCGCACTACACTGTTACAGTGCTATGATTCCATTTTCAACATCCCATGGAATCTTGGGGTTTGTACTTTTGGGAGAGGCATTTAGAATTCTCAGCCAGAGAGCTCTCTGGCCTTGGTAAACTACAAATCCCAGAACTCCACAGGATGTTAAAAGTGGAACAACAGCACTTTAGCAATGTAGTGTGGAAATGGCCTCAGACTTATGGTGACCCTGTCATAAGGATTTACTGGCAAGATATATTCAGAGAATGTTTGCCATCATCTTCCTCTGAAGCTGAGTGAGGGTGGCTTATTGAAGGTCATCTGGTAGCTTGCCATGGCTAAGTGGGGATCTGAACTCCAGTCTGCCAAAATCCTAATCCAACATTTAAATCACTGCATCACACTGGCTCACCTCAATTAGAGTAGAACTGTTGAATTACAGGGATTTAAACGAATGATGAGATACCAGTCAACCATTGATTCAATGAGTCTACTTTAGCTGGGACTAGCAAAAGGACAGGGGTGGGAATTGTATAACTCTTCAGATGTTGCACTGCAGTTCCCAGCATTCTCCACCCTTGGCTGCATTGACTAGGTCTTCTGGGACTTACAGTCCAACAACATTTGAAAGGTTGCATGAATCCCAATCCTGAAATAGGGCTAAGGTCTGTGTGTTCTGGTTTCTCCCATATTTGAATACTTTGGTTCTCAAAATTTTCCATTCTGTTTCTGAAGAAAGTTGGCAATTTTGGTGACTTACCAAAAGCAAACAGATCAGAATTATCAACCATCTGCATGGACCGAATGCAACAGCATAGGTGGTGGTGAACCTGGCTGTCATGTAGCTGTGAAAGATGAAAAGCCTCTTACGAAAAAAAGAAGCAGCACTTCTAATTCAGCACCACAAAGACAGCTGAATACATGGGGTTGAACCCCAGAGTTTTAGGAATAAGCACCCAAATCTCTGTGTTTGGATGAATCTATTTGTCTTGCTTTTTCCAACATTTGAGGGTTTTTTAAAGAAAAATCTCAAGTCCATTTGTAAAGGGATTTGTGAACTATAGAAAGTTAGAAAGAAAGAAAGAAAGAAAGAAAGAAAGAAAGAAAGATTGATATCCATTCCTGCATGAAACCAGAGCTTGTGAAAGTTACTTTTTGGACTATACCTCTCAGAGTCTACCAGTCAGTGTAACTACTAGGAGATTTTGGGAACTTTAGCCCAAAAAGGTAAGTTTCATGTGACTGTTTTATCAATTCTATTTTTTCAAACCTATTCTGTAAAAATTGATTCATTCCAATAATAGTTGCACCTTGTGGTTTTAAAGCAGCTGTAAATGAGATTTTTTAAAAATAAAAGACAATGTTTTTCACTTCTTCAAATCTTAGAATTCCCCCGCTGTAATGACTGACACTGCTTTTGGATGTACTTCTGTGTTCATTCTTAGAAGGAGTGATAGAATTTCCTGGGGATTCAACACATAACAAAACTCTGATTTTGTCCAAAATGGATTACGTCAACAAATGCCATCTAGAAACTGAGCAATTACAAAACCCAATGACTGCTCTTCAGATTTCTGGATGATAGAAATATGGCAACCATGAGATTTTCATCTCTTTACCATCTCCACTGATAGCTCTTATACAGCTTTTTTCCCCTTGCTAAACACCTTAAATGTATAAATCCCATGAGATGCCTGCAACTGATATAATCCAGGTATCCTATAAATCTTTATTGTCATCCTGACACTTTGATTTCTTACTCATCATTAACCCTTCAAGCTGATCTGTTTATCTTGCTCTGATATGACTCAGCTACCTCTGGTGGGGCTTTTACAAGGTTTGACCTCAAGGCCAAAGATAAGTCAGTGTCTATCACATCAGTAAAATTAGGATGGGAATGGAAGTTCCAAGTACTTACAAGCTCAGAGGTAAAGTATTAATCATGCACCTAGTATGCAATGCAACACTTCCATTGGGACTCTGTTGTCCAGATGAGGATTAGATCAGCTAATGAAAGCTGAGAAAAATCAAATTTTACCCTGCTAAAGAGTGTAGATCCAAGCTCCTTCTGATGGCCGAGGAAGAGCATCTTAACATAGGTAATTCTCCCTGTGTGTGACGCCTGCATGTATCCAAGCCAGTTTCTTTAGACAGTGGGCAAGTGAGATTCAACAATAGTGACACCTTGTTTTCTAGTAAGTACATAGATGCACCTGCAATTTTAAGGGAAGCTTGACATACAGACATAAGCAGGTAGTTGTGTTTATTCTTTGTGCTGAAACAAAAATTAACTGCAGCTTTCTGGAGATCCAGCTGCTACTAAAGGCACAGAAGGAGCCAAAAAACATATTTTAAAATGGAGTTGTTAACCATACATTGAAATTTATATCTCAATTTGATCTCTAAATTGAGTTTACATATCTTGTTTCAGCCACGGATTTGTGCTGGCTTTGACTTTTGAAAAACATGCGAAACAAGCTAGTATATGTTCATTGCTGGTCTCCTTTTAGCAGTTCAACAAAAGGGGATGAAAGGGGAATTCATCTTCCTCTTGTTTCATGAACCCTTTGCCACAACTGCCTAGCTCCCATGCCCTAAGTAGGTCTAGGTAGTCTGTGTATCTTAAATATGAACAGTTTTGATATATATTTATCCATTTGAATTATTCATTATACATACAAATTACATACAACATTTATATTTCATCCCTTCCCCCCTGCAACTCTGGAATGGTGTATCATAATTAATTTCTTTTTCCCTTTATGTGGTATATCATTTTAATTCTATCATCCACATCCTCATAGCCCTCTCTCTCCTTTACAAACTCAGTCAGTTTCTCTCATCTCCTGGACCAGTTCTCTTCTCTCAGCGGACCTAGATATAACCTTCTCTTCTCCGATATAAAATCAAACAGCGTATAGTCTGCTATATAGTCGTTCCATCTGTTAAGGTCCCACTTTTCTTCATCCTTCCACCTGTAGGCAATCACCGCCTGTGCCACTATTAATAATTGTTTAATTAAATATTGCTCCTCTTTTTGTACCTCATTATCCTCAACATTAATAATGAGCCATCTTTATTTATTTATTTTCAACTTTTTCTCTATAATTCTATTAATTTCCCATTTAATTTCTTTCAAAAACTTTTGTATTTTTTCACATTCCCACCATATGTGAATATAAGTTCCGTTACAACCACATCCATGCCAACATTCAGATGGCATTGTTTTATAAATATAAGATAGCTGATGTGGTGTTCTGTAGCATCTTCCTATTAGTTTCATCTGTTTTCCTTAATTTTATTATTTTTATTTTTAACCATCTCTTGTAACCATTGTTGCATTTCTTTCTTATTAATCCTTATATCCACTTCCCAATTCCTAATAAGGCTTCTGTCAAATTAAATAGATTATTTAAAAGTATTCTGTAGATTTTGTGTATCTGAAATATGAACATATTCCTTTCCCCCCATGTAGTCTTTCACATGCTACTTTCCCCTTCCTGTGTTGTCTTTGCATTAAGTTTCAGATTTAAATTATGAATGATGATGATGATGACGACAACAATGATGTTCCAATACTATATGTTACACTGTGGCTTTCAGTGATGGGTAGGGTTGCCAACCCAAGTGTCTCATATTATAAGGGATGTCCCTTATTTCAGGGCTAGAAAGTTTATCCCTTACAGGGCTGTCAGGTGTCCCTGATTATTAGGGATGCCCCCTCTTTTAAGGTTGGAAAGGTTTTCCTTTCCTGTAGACTGATCTATATGCCCCCAAATCCTGTATTTTGCGGCGTAGGTTTCATAACTTCATAAAGACCAAAATGTGTGCATCCTGTAATTTGCAAATATGAATAATATACTAATTTTACAGAGAAATACATGGATAAGTTAGCTGAGATCAATACTTCCATTTAGTATTTCAAAAGAACACAGATTTGTTAATAGCTATTCTTGTTTCTTAACCCTGTATGGCATAAATTTTGACTACTCTTTATTTGGTACCCTGGCAACATTGAGGATGAGCAAGCCACGGTGTGCTTGCCTCAGTATTCTGTCCATAAGATGGACATGATTTCCCACCATATAAAGAATGAATGGAGTTAGGAAAATGGCATTTGCACTAAAACAGTAGACAGAGGATGTGTTGTGAAGGCAAATAATCTATATCAGATATTGGGGATGAAATTGACCAGGAGACAGATTTTTGCAAAACATCTTACAGGAAGATGGAGGAGTTTGCTAGCTCCTTACCAAGTTACTGTCATTTATTTCTGATCAGGGGAAAGCATCCATGAGACTATTAAAATAGAATGGTGGCTCAGTACTCATTCATGTAACTAGATCATGTTTTAGCCGTTGCTCTATTTTAAGAAGTTCCAAAGAGGTTAGCAGAGATATTTCAACTTGCTAGTCCCTTGGATCTACATTACTCCAGAAACCTTTGACCTAGATGAGAAAAAAAACCATGCTGAAGCACATAACTCAAATGATAGCTGATGGTCTATTAAAACTGGCTTAAATGCAGTGTCAATGAAGATATAAAATACCTTAGCAGTCCTTACAGTATTTGCAAATCTGAGATTTATCCACTAAAACATAACCCCTAGCTCACTATGTGCTTGCTCTAAATGTCTCACTAATATGCTTCAGATCCTTGCTACTCAGGTTGTCTTTTGGGGGTCCCTGCATATTGAGGATGAGGCCTACAGAGCTGTACAATGAAATAGAGGGAAATCTTTGCTTTACCTAATGAACAGCATAACTCTAAATCTCCTGTTGGAAGAGAAGGCAGAGATCATTCTTAGCCTAGAACTCTGGATTCTGAAATGAAGGAAAAGACAGACAAATGGTTGCTGCTATGACTGGCCCCTGGCTAAGCTATAAGACAAAGGACTAGTCTAGTACAAAGTTGGATACATCCAAAGGCTCTCTGACCATGGTCTTGTCTAGTCTCATAAGACCCAAGGACAGGGGTGCCCAAAGTGTGACCCAAAGGGCCATATGCAGCCTTTGGGATCCCAAATTGCAGCCCCCAAAGTCACTAGCTCCCTTTAAAAGTTAAAAAGAAATCCAGAAGATTTCTTCCCCCTCCCAAAAAAAAAAAAAAAAAAAAAAAGGCTCCAAACCACTGCAAAACAGTGGTTTCGCTCCCTCAACCTCCCTAGATGTTATGTTTTCCTCTATATTTAAGTCAAAGTAGCTGATAGAATAGACTACTGGCCACGCATAATGGGGGGAGGGCAAAAACCTTGCAGAAAACTTGTTCTAGTTGAAAGTTGTATCGGTTGGTTAAATTGTACAAAGAAGTGCACAAATTAGGGGAAAAATGCATAAAAGGTGCAAACTTCAGTGCAGGAAAAAAAAAACACAAACTCAAACTCTTCAATCTAGTCACATGCAGGATGCAAGAACATGCAAAGGAGAATAGAGTATCAGGCAGGTTTAAGTGAGGGTAATGTCCTACTTCTGTGCTTGCTGTCCAGCATCTGCTATTTAGCCTCTGAGCAGCGCAGTCCTATACAGGGGTTCCTCTGCTGTGGCACCCCACTTATGAAATACTGATTTCATCCAAACTTCACATGCACATAGCTTTACATTGACTTAAACTGTCTCAAAGAGGTTTTTATTTTTATTTTAAAAAATATTATTTATTACTGTCCATTTCATATCAATGTGGATGCAATTGAATACCAATCGGGTTGAATTTCATTAACTTTCAAATTTTACATTGAAATATTAAAGCTGTAAATTAAATTTAAAAAAATTGTAAGTTTACCAAAATATTTTGATCCTTTTTCAACCTATGGTTAAAAAAAGTCCTTTCCTATCCATAACATTTATTTGATATTTTCTTATTACTTCCCGCTAACCCATTCTCGGAATTTCTTATGTAAACTTACATAAACTTCTTTACACTTAGATTTATTAGTCTCAACAAGTTTTCAACTGGCTTATTTTAATGGGCCAAATTGTTTATTATCCCTGTAAAAATATAAATTTTACTGTTTTAGAATTTTTTTAAAAAGAATTTATTCTGATATTGACAAGCTGGAACATATCTGGAGAAAGGCAACTAAGATGATCAAAGGTCTGGAAACCAAGTCATATGAGGAATGACTGAGAGAGCTGGGTATGTCTAGCTTGCAGAAGAGAAGATTGAGAGGTGACATGATAGCCATCTTGAAATAACTGAAGGGATGTCATGGAGAAGATGAAGCAAACTTGTTTTTTGCTGCTTCAGAGACCAGAACAGAAACCAATGGATTAAATTCAAAGAAAAGAAATTCTACCTACATATGAGAAAGACTATTTTTACTATAAGAGCTCTGTGACACCTGAGGAGATGACGGAATTTCCAGCTTTGGAGGTCTTTAAACAGAAGTTGGATTGATATATCTCACTGACGTATTCCTGGCCTAGATGACCCTTATGATCACTTCTAGCTCTATGATTCCCTGCTTTTACTGTATACCACCCTGAGATATTATGATGTAAGGTGGGATAAAAAATTTTTCAATACGTAAATCAATAAAGATAAATAAGTAGCCAATGATAGATCTCAGCTCCATCAGATGTTGTCAAATCCCATTTTAACACCCGGCAGTTTAGTCACACTTATATCTTGTGGCACTGAAACTCAATATGATGCTGTTACATCACATGTTATTACAGGTCACAAGGGGGTGATGCAGGAAACTCGTGGAGGTGAGTGTTGCTATTCTCTAGAGGTAGTCAAACTGCAGTTTGTGGGACATATGCAGCCCCAGGACCAGTTTGGGGGGGGGCCCTAGGGGTTATGTTTTTTTTTCAAAATAAAATCATAAAAATCAGTTCAGTCCAATCCACCACCACCCCATCTTGCTTTACTGGGCAGCAGCCTCTGTAAGCAATGATAGTCTGTTCTCCTGTCAATCAGGGCGCAGTGTACAGACATTAACATCCCTCTCTCCATCCATTTCTGTGTGACAATCAGAAGCAGGACCCCTGTTGCAATTCCTCCTCACTGGAGATCACTGGCAGGAGTGGAGGTGGAAACATCGGTCTGCTGTGCCTTGATTGAAAGGAGAACAGACCTCCATTACTTGCAGTGGCTGCTCCCTAATAAAGCAGGATGGGAGGACTGTTAAGACTGTGACAATAGTGCTACAATCATGAATACATGGGGTCCATGAATATGAATCAGTTACAGATGCATGACGCATACATAACTACAGTAGTGAATTCCAGCCCTAGTCTGAATTGGGTATACGTCCTGACCAGCAATTTTATTTTTCATCTTTAGTTTCTCCATGTCATTATTAGAAAACAAATTATCAGGGTGCATAAAGCTTGAAACCAGCCACTCTAGCAACTTCATGTTGCATTCACATTGTGCACGGTGGTGGATTTTTTTTAAAAAAAAAGGAAGGGGGGAGAAACAAGAATTGTGTCACTTTTCCTCTTCTCCCAATTACTGTGCAACTAGGCATTAGCGTCTAATCTCTCTTTTATAGCAAACACTTCCCCCTTCCCCCCTTTTTTTCCTTCCAACTTCTGGACGTGTGCCAAATACATTAGAGTGAAAATTGGAGCTATTCTCTTCTTTTCTCTGCCAATGTTCTCACAATGGGGAATAATAGTTTATAAATTACCCCAGGGAGGAAAAACAACAACGAAAAATGCCAGTCTCATGGAAGCTCGAAAGACCTATAGGATCCAAATCGCACCTTTCCTGCTACTTCTTTTATACCCACATTTGCATTCAAATGTAAACAACTCTTACATTTTTTTTTCTCCAGCGGTATTAAACATTTAAAGGAGGTTGTTTTACATGATGCTTTGTTCCAAAATAGCTCCAGCTAATGCCTCCATATATTACTGGCTCGTTTGTATTGTACCTCCCTGAAAGGGGGGAAAGTGGGGAGTCATGGAGGAGAGAAGCAGTGTGGGAACAAGCCAAGCTGCCTTAATTATTCACTTTCCCTAACAGAGCACCGTTAGAGAACAAAATAAAAGCTTCTGCCTCACGCCGTTTGTTTTTACGTGTTTGGGAATTTATTCTGCTTCCCTCAAGAAGCTTTTAAAAATGATGAACTGCTGCTTCTGAAGGAGGAGAGAGAAAGAATCCGTATGCCAAATCATCTTGAGTAACAGTGAGCGCAGTTTCTCTAGGACTGGAGGGCATGATGCGTAACCAGAGAGTACAAAGGGATGCAGATACACCTGAGCAAAGATGACGAGGGAAGCAAAAGGGGAAAGAGATAAGGGGTGTTATCCACACTGCCCAGGTATAGTGCTTTGATACCGCTTCAACTGCCGTAGCTCCTTCCTACAGAATCCTGGTTTCATGAGGTGCTTAGAATTCTCTGCCAAAGAACTTGAATGGCTCATGAAATTACAAAGCCAAGGATTCCATAGGATACAGCCGTGGCAGTGAAAGCAGTATCTGGCCTCAATCCAGCATCCTTTCAATGTATTCCTCTGCGTGTGGATGTATGCTATGCTGAGCCATATACCCTCCCTCCGACTTAGCCCATTTCCGCCCTACACTGTTCTAGTGCTATTATTCCACTTTCAAGCTCCTGTGGAATCCTGGGGTTTGTAGTTTACTGAGGTCCAAGAGCACTCTGGCTGAGAATTCTAACTGTCCCTCCCTAAACTGCAAAGCCCAGGATTCCATAGGATATTGAAAGTGGAATAATAGCACTGTAATGGTGTAGGGTGGAAATGGCCTTCGTGTAAAGCCCCTAAAGCTGCCCTGTGTAGCTGTTCCACGCAGGAAGCAGGCAGGGTAGAAGAAGAGTCTGGCTACCTCCCCATAGCCGGGGCAGAATGTTTACAGAAGTGCTCATACCCTTGGAAGATTCCCACCAATCTCAGTGCTCATGTCATCATTGTGTGCCTGGCCAGATGCTTCTGTGATCCTGCTTGCTCAAGATGGAGCATGTTAAGGCCATGTGCAGTGGCTTCAAAGGTTTTCAATAAGACCAGTTTGGGGGAGGGGCTTTGGGCATAGCAGAGGGAGGACGGAAATGCCAACCCCCATAGGGCCTGAAAAAGTGCCTGCATAGCCCCCAGAAAACCTTGCGATAGCTTCGCCTTAGGGTGCCATAAATTGGAAATGACTTGAAGGCACACAACAACAGCAAGGGATAGTAATGCATACATATTACCCTGATCAAGACTGATGATGATGATGATGATGATGATTTCTGAATCCTGTGCCCGCTACTTAGTTAAGTACACCAGATTTACTCATCCATAACTGTTCTATATTCATGATCACAAGTTAGTCATGATTGTGACACTATTGCTGTGGTAACTCCATTCTCCCAACCTCCTTTACTGGGCATTGGCTGCATGGGGAGAAGGAGGTCCATTCTGACAGTGATTGCAACATTGCAAAATGATATTTCCATCAGGTTTTTTTTTGGGGGGGAGAGGGTACCAGGAGGAGTTACTTAAGTATATTTAACTAAGTAGCTGACATGGAATTCTGGTAATCACCATTATTACCTTGCTATATAGACACGTATGGCACACACAACACAACAAGGAGTAAGTAGATCCTCATCCATATCATTGCACAAGGTCTTTGCAGCCTGTCAGGATGGAACAAACATTCACCATTGTTCACTTCTTGCCCCCCACTCCTCCCAAAAATGATTTACCCATGACTTGGGAAACCCAGCCTGGAACAATAATATAGTGGTGAGAATTTAGAATGTTGTTTGTTTTTACTATATTTTGGTTTACTTTACTATATATATTGGTTTGGTGGTTTGGTTGTTATTGTTGTTTTTGTTTCATGTATTTGTGTTTATTTTTTTTAAAAAAATTCTAATAATATAGTGGTTGCATAATGCAACTCTTGAAATGGATATTTAAGGTACACTGCAGTGATGTAAGATCTTAGTCAAAGTCAGATAAGTGTAATTATTAAAACAAGAAAGAAAGAAGAAAGAAAAAAAACTGCCCAACTCACCTTCTTGGCACTGAACACCAGGGCTTGGAAAGTTACTTTTCTTAAAGTAATCAGTTGTCATTATTCATTAGAATGTTTAAAATTTTAAGTGACCTCTGTATCACTTCCTGTTGTGAAAAAAAAGCCTTCTCCTGAGTCGAAACTGATCCAAAGAACCGTAAAACATACAAAACTGCAAAAATATGGAGGACCACAAAAATGATTCTGAGGACCACATGTGGCCCACAGTTCCCAGTTCACAGTTCCTATCCCCTGTTTTCAAAAGTAGTGTGTACCTTTTCTGTTATAGATTTATGAGGAGGAGAAGAATATCAAGATTAATAGAAAACATCATAAAAATTTAAAAATTCCATTCAAAATCTCTTTGGCAATCTCCTTAATTCTTGTATTCCCTAAACATAGGGAAGAAGACATTGTTGCCATTGTTTTGTATATTAGAACCAAATAAACAAAGATTTATGTCCCCTACATATGATCATACTTTTTCTACTTGTGTCTTTTCTGAGTGCATATTTTGAAAAAAAAGGAGGAAGTTCAGGAGAGAGACAATTAAATTATCTCCCTCGTGGATCTACACCTCCTGTAACACTTTTTAGATGTTTGGCAAAGACTTCAGTTCCCAGACTTGGGCCTGCCCTCGAATTATACCTTTGAAATATTACTTTAATTAGTAGTGGAATGCATTTGAACATCTCCAACTACAGAGTTGTGTCCAAGAGGGCATACTTAATAATAGTAACAGTAAAGAGCAGTATTTACGAGTTAAGTTCATGTTCTGGTCCCTTGAGAGGCACCAATCCAACAAAAGCATTGTTTTATCTTTCATCAAGTTACTCAAAGGAAGATGAAATGTAGCAAGTAGCTCATTAGGGTTCGATCTGAGTTAATATGCAAATTTTAATCCATTTAGGACTATGCTCATACACCAATCAATCAATTAACTTGTCTGTCTCAGTATTGTTCGTTATTTAAAAACTGCTTTTAATGACTTTGAAGTACATTAATTAACAGAATGCTTAGTTAAGAGAGAGGAAAAAATTGAAATTCAGCATTCCCCAGAGCTTCCACAGCCAAATATTTAATCTTCAAGTCTAATTCCATGATTAAGTTATATCATATACTTGACAGTAGTTTCACCAGAATTGCACACTACAAAATGTGGTTTCATATAGAATCCTTCTGGAGGCTTAAACCACAGAATTTTTAGGCAAAACAGGTAGAATTTTAAATGAAGATTGGTAAAATTGTAATTAGATGAGGAAGAATAAGAATCTATTCTAATGAATCAATATCCATCTCCTTTTCATCTGTTGGTGAAGTACCTTTTTAGGAAACATGACTGAAGACATATGTTTAATTAAATTAGTCACCATAAAGCACCAAGTCATAGCACTAAAGTTCTGTTTGAAATCTGGTGAACTGGCCAGATTTATAATTAGGATTAAAGAAGTGGTTAGCTTTGCACCTGATGAGATTCAGGTCCTTTCTGCACCATACCTCAATATCGCAATGTCCTGGCAGGATCCCGGCATTGCTATTGCCAGGATGGGATTGGGACCTGAGCACACCCCACTGCACCTGGTCGGCTGCCAGAGGATGGGTAGTGTTTGGGACATTCTTTTCCCTTCCGCAGTACAGCCAGTCTCTTCTTGAGCTTGATAGCACCTCAGCACTTACCGCACGCCTGCAACTGATGGGATCGTGGTGGGAACGGAGGCCATTATCAGATTTTTTCCCCAGTAATGGTATATGGCACAATCATGACGGATGGGGATGTGACGGCACCTGGTCAGCAACAATGGCCATTTCTGCACTACACTGTTATAGTGCAATTATTCCACTTTCAACATCCTGTAGGACTCTGGGGTTTCTAGTTTCCTGAGGCCCAAGAGCTCTCTGGCTGAGAAGTCTAAATGACCCTCCCTAAACTGCAAACCCCAGGATTCCATAGGACACTGAAAGTGGAATAAGAGCACTGTAACGGTGTAGTGTGGAAATGGCCAATGTCATGTGAAAGCATGTGTCCTGGACTGGGAGCAATAAGTCACCACGCTGGGATGGTGACATTGTGTAGTAAGGTCCTCAGTTTATTGGTGACTTCAAACTACGATATTCAGGCTTGGCTTCCCTTCATATGTCTTTTTAGATGTTCCTGGTATCCTAGAACTCTCCTCCAGCACATTCCCAATGAGTTGATCTTTTTCTTTGTCAGCTTTCTTCGCTGTCTGGCTTTCAGAAATCTACATAGACATCAGTAATATTTCGCCATAGATGATTCCTAAGGCCTATATGGACGGACTGGATAAGTCAGAAAGTCCCTGGCTTTGTTTCTGTTCTTCCAGGTTGTCTTGGGGTTGTTGTGTTTTTGAAATCCACATGAGGTTTTCCCCATTCTGATGTATTTCCAGGGAACTTCTAGCACTTACAAGGGCTTTTATTCTCAACCTCCAGGTTAGTTCAAATTAAACCAGTATTTCCAGAAAGGAAATGTAACTCACCACAACAGAATGTTTCTGTTATCGCAGAGCTAGCTGAGATGGCCACTGCCAAAAAACATAGCCGCTGTTCCTAGGACAGCAGATTCAACTGAGATCAAGTGAGGCAAGGCAGAAAGCTACCAATAAAAGAAAATAATCCTAATGCTTAACTAGTGTAATATTGCTAAAGCATTTTAACACTTTGAGTGTAACTATGATTCTGTGGCCATTTCCGCCCCACACTGTTATAGTGCTATTATTCCACTTTCAAGATCCTGTGGCATTCTGGGGTTTGTAGTTTACTGAGGCCAAAGAGCTCTCTGGCTGAGAATTCTAAAGGCCCCTCCCTAAACTGCAAAGCCCAGGATTCCACAGGTTGTTGAAAGTGGAATAATAGCACTATAATGGCCTATGTCCTTTTAATTGTTGTAAACTGCTTTGAATTTGAACCTGGGAAAAAAGCAGGATATAAATAAAGAAGAAGAATGAAAAGAAAGAGAAGGAGAAGAAGATAACAATAACAACGGCATGTGATCCTTCAAGTCACCTGCTGACTTATGACAATCCCATGAGTTTCATAGAGTTTTATTAGGCAAGGAATACTCTGAGGTGGCTTTGCCAGTTCCTTCTTCTAAAAGGTAGCCTATAGGACCAGGTGCTATACAGCTGTATAACTGTGGAGTGTGAAAGAGTGTCTTTTAGGCCCTTTCCACATGTGGGGGGGGAACGGGCGAGAACGCCCAAAAACGGAGCTTACCGGCACCTGGGTAATCCGTAAGTCCGTCGCTACGCGGAGCAGCGCGAGGTCACTGCTCCGCAGTCCTCCGGCGTCCCAAATGGCAGCTTCCGGTTGGTGGAGGCTCTCCACCAACCGGAGAAGTTCGCCAGCTGGAAGCCTGCCCCCGGCAGATCTGCAGGGATGCACTTGCGCGCGCCTGCAAATCTGCTTCGGAGCCGGGCGACGGAGCGGCGCGGGGCTGCGCGCTCCGTGCTTTTTAAAAACCTCTAGAAAGAGGTTTTTAAAAAACACGAAGCGCGGCTAGTTCCAGCCGCTCCTGAGTGGATTCTGGTGTGGAACTACAAAAAGTAGCCCACGCCAGTCCACTCTACGGTGTAGAAGACCTCCGTGAGAGGTCGCTCTGCACCATTTCAGAAGCCCGGTATGGAAATGGCCTTAGTTCCTATCTCTCACTGAAAATGGGGTGATATGGCCAGCGACTAGTATAAGGGGATAAAAATTACCCCGCCCACCCTCAGCTTGAAGGCCCTCCCAAACAATTCTGAGATCCTTGCAAAAGGAAGTTTAGTACATAACAAATGTTCTACGAAGGCTAATTCTTGATTCTTCCTTGCAAACACAAGTTTCTTTTCTGTAGCTCATTAAAAATGTTTCTAATCCTCCCCCACCCCAACCCCCAGGAGAAATAAAGGGGGGAACTAAAGTTTCCTTGTGTGTCAGGATCAACCAACCATTGCCAAGGTAATTTGTGTTGAGTTAGACAATGAGAAGTGTGTCTCGCTGTTTTGGACGAGGAACTCTGTGGACCCAGTTCCTCTTTCAAGAATTCAGCTCAACAAGAGCCTGGTGAGCTGTGTGCTTTCTCTGTTAATTCTCCACACGCACGTACCTGCCTTGTTAAGATTCTGACTCACAATGTTCAATCATAGCTCTTGTTTGTTCATCTCTAACAGGAACTCCTCAAACATTTACAGTAACAGAGAGAAGAAACCGAGAGACTCACTTGAAAAAATGTTCTGGAGCCAAGAGGATTTTTTGGTACTTCCCCATAACCATAGTTACCAGCCTCTGGGTATCTTTTTATTAGTTGTTTTGCCTGAGGGTTGCTTTTGGCAATTGGAATTCATGGGTTGTGATGCTCCCTAACCAGAGATTTAAAGGAGCTTATGTGGATAAATGGGCAACATGAAAACACACATAAACAAAACTAAGACATTCAGCTCACAGCCTGCAAATATAAATGGTATGAACATTTCTTCCAAGGCCTATCCAGGGTTACTCTGATTTCTGTTGCAAGGTTTTGGGATTTTTTTGTTTTTTAAAAAACCTTTGTTATTTTGAAAAATGTAGTCTTATAAGATTATATGAAAGTACAATTTGTGCAATGCCACCCTGACAGTCTTGAAAATTTTGAAATAATCCATGTGGCTGACCAACCAATTTGGTAACAGAGCAAAAAATGCAGGAAGAGCAATCCACCACTTGAATATTGATATTCTGTCTTCATTTTTGGACTTATTATCACAAATATTATTTATGCTGTCTTGGCACCATTTAGCTGAAGGTGGCAGAAAATTTGGGAAATAATAAAAAATATCCCTAAGCTTTACTGAGCAGCACTTCTAGCTGCGTAGGAAAGAAGCAATAATCTGTAATCTGCAAATATGTGATAAACCGAGAACGAAGAACCTTTTTTAAAACTACAGATCTCAATTTCTCCCAGCCCACATGGCCTATCCGTCATTTATGGTTATATGAAATTCAATTAATATTATTACCTGCAAGAAGTTACTGTATTTTTTTTTAATGAAGTAACATTTTTTCGGTCAGTCAGTCAGTTTATTGTATTTTGGCAACCAGCTGTTATATAAAAATATAGAAAAAGTAAAGGGAAAAAATGAGATAAATTAATTTACATGTAATAGTCTACAATAGATGAATCACTTTCTGTACCCTCCCCCTTACATTTTATAGCATGCAATCATAAAGCCATAATAAGAAATTTTGATGTTCTAAAGGATACGTTTTTCACAGCATCAAATAACAGAAAACAGACCTTCACAGAAAAGCAACTTCCCTTAGGAGATTTCAGTAAAGGAAAAAAATGTAGTGTTCCTAAGATCATTATAAATAGGGCATTCAAGCAATACATGAGTTAAATCTTCTGCTGAGACAGACTTGCAACCACATCTTCTGTCCTCTGATATCGGCCCATCTGAGCTGCCAGTGAAAGAATATTTATTCTAGCATGTAGAAAGCCTAACCTCATTTTAAGTTACATTTCAAAAATCCACCCAACAAACGAGAACAAAGTTACTACTTTGGTGTAGTGAGTTAGTGTACAGATTGGTGTGGCAATGTTTACTGGTTATCCTTTAAAATTACTTTTAGGAACATTTTAAACTCTTTTTAGAGGTGTTTTGAACAAGATTCTTTTATAAGCCCCAAAGGGTTTTCTTTTCTACAAAAGGAATGAAAAATAAAAAGGGAAGACAATGAGGCATACTGTGGGTTACTTTTAAAGACACCTTGATGAGTAATGCCAATCATTTATAGGTGAAATACTAGAATGAATGTTGGAACTCCATTCCTTTTAAATAGTGTCTTACTGACATCTGACTGCTGTCATTGAAAATTCTGCTTTATGGTCTGTCACCCAAAGAAGACACACACAGCAGTGACACAAGATAGAATGGGATTTTGGAGTAATGACATCCCACTTACAAAACTCTCTCTTGAAAGCAGTTCAATTGGCACGATCTTTAATAGTTTTTAGGCAGTTGGCAAAAATTGTTTATTCTGCCACCCATTTAAAATGGCTGTCACTCCTTCTGATTTGATTTTATTTACTAAGGTTCTGCTTTTGAGATTTTTATCCATTTCTATTTTTTATTGTGTTAAAATGTATGTTTGGGCCCTTTCTACAGCTTACCTTCTTGCGGCGGTGTCTGGTGGGGATCCCGGCAGTGGCTCTGCTGGGAAGAGAGCATGGCTCCCTGCCGAAGGAAGTGCAATGGCCTTGCCTTTTCCTTCCGCAGCACAGCAGGGCACTTTTCCAGGCTGTGTTGGGGCAGGAAGTGCCTCCATCTTGCTTCCAGGGCTTCCGCAGGCCAGATAAGTCCATGATGGTGATACGATCGCAGGTCATTGACAGGGAAAACCCGTCAATGATTTAATCCGTGATTGTCCTGCCTGGGAATTGGAGAAGGATGGAACCGCAACATCATTGCAGAAGCATTGTCCCAGTCCCATCCTTCTCCCGTCCCCATGGCAGGATGGGAGGGTGCTGTGGAAAGAGTCATGCAGTTCTTTTTTGGGGCCAAAAGGAAGTATATGCATTTTTAAAAAAATTAGATAACATATTCACATGTTTTGAATTAATTTATATTTCTGAACAGTCTCCAAAGGTAGTCTCACCTAGAGTATTTTGGAATAGCTCAGTGAAGAGGTCTCAAAATAGCCAAGAATATAGCCAGGTCTTCTGGGGATGGATAGAAGTGGTGTACCAACTTCATTTAGTCACATGACACACATTCTTGCTCCAAATGCCACTTGTTTCTAGGACAGCACTGGTCCTAGGTACACCCACAAACTGCACTCTTGAACCTACAAAAATCATCCAGAACAGAAGACCAACCAAAGCCCAGATTTATCAGTTTTCACACTGTGGGCACCTCTGTCTTGTCTGGGATTCAGCTTTGGTTTATTCTGCCTTTATCCTGTCTCTCACTGAACCAGGTTCCTCCTGTTCATATCTTATCTCACACTTTAAGAAAGGAGAAAGGGAGCTGAGTGCCATCACCAACACACTGATGACACTTTACCATGAGGCTGACAGCAGTGGTCTACAACCAGTGTGCTCACTGACTGCCAAGTTGGAAAGAGCAAATGGTCCAGATGTTTATTTCAAACTTCTCTGCAGGAAACAACAAACCATGGCACATTTCAGAAAAACCAAAGCCAACATGTGCAGCTGTTTCCTTGAAGGAAGAGGGTATGTTTGTCTAGCTGTTTAAGAAGGTATGGTCAGAATCCAGGAATAGCAAGATGGTTACTGAGGTTTTGCTCCTGTATTAGCCTCTTCGCCTCATGTTTTCCTGAGATGAGCAGCAAATTTCAGGGTTCTTATGCAGCCAAATCCTTTTTGTGTGTATTTTGCCTCCACCAGATCACTTATGGGAAAACCCCACATTTTTCTTTTCCAGCCTCAGTGTACATAAGTGGAATTGCCCCAATAGCTAATTCATGCTGTGAATTAGCAGTAGCTGGTTTCTGAGGCATCTGTCAAAATCCTAAATACAGTTGTTCCTTCATTTTTGTGAGGGTTCAGGGCACAGTACCCTTGCAGAAGTGTAAAAACCATGCATAACTCCCCACTGCTCCCCCTCTAATTCCTTTCTGGGGCTCCCCCCTTCCTGTTTGCATGTAAAAGGGAAGGGAATGGTGGTGGGGGAAGGCTCTCATGAGCCTTTTCCCCACTCCGAAGCTCCCTCTGCCATTCCTATCCATTTTGCCCCAGCACTGTGTACTTGCGCAAATCCCCCCCCCCCATTCCTTTTCATTTTACCTTGGCATTGGTTCTCTGCACTGGAGCAAAATGAATAGGAATGGCAGGGGGAGCTCTGGAGGAGGGAAAGAAAGGCTCATGCAAGCTTTCCCCCACCCCCATTTCCCTTCCATTTTACCTTGGCATGAGTTCTTTGTACCAGAGCAAAATGTATGGGAATGGGAGGAGGAGAATGGAGGGAGGAGGAACACACACTCACAAATAATCAGGTTCATGAACCTCAAACCCATGAATGTGGAGAGAAAACTGTAGTTGCAGAGATCAAGTTTACAGAGTGAATGCACAATGGATTTGAAACTGGATGGTCTTGGGACAGTGGGGGCAAGACTTCCAATTATCTTCATAGAATCATGGAGTTGGAAGTATACACTCTCTCTCTCTCTCCCCCCTTCCAACACAAAGATTCTATGTTTTTCATTCTAGGTAGGTAGGTAGGGAGGGAGGGAGGGAGGGAGGGAGGGAGGAGATAGATAGATAGATAGATAGATAGATAGATAGATAGATAGATAGATAGATAGGTAGGTAGGTAGATAGATGATAGATAGATAGATAGAACTACAAGAAAAGAGTTACATGAAAAGTGCTGACAAGGAATGGAAAGAATTAAAAGAAAGAATGGTAAGAAAAGGATAACAAGCAAAGAATTACCAAAAAACAAAACACCCACTTTTACTTTAACAGCTGGTTCACAGAAGAATAGACCACCTTGGACACTGGTGGACTTCCTATCTTTGGAGATCTATAAGCAGAGTTTGGATAGCCATCTTTCAGGAGTGCTTACTTGTGCATTCCTGCATAGATGGTCCTTGGCGTCCCTTCTAAGATTCTGTGAGTCTATGAATATCCTCTATTATTTCTTTCCTGGTTGAAAATGAGATTCCTGATAATCAGGAAGACCCACTGGGAAGAATAATAGTGTTGTGAAACTTTTACCGAGCCCATTTCTGCCCTACACTGTTATAGTGCTATTATTCCACTTTCACCACCCTATGGAATCCTGGGGTTTGCAGTTTAGGGAGGGGCATTTAGAATTCTCAGCCAGAGAGCTCTTTGGCCTCAGTAAACTACAAACTCCAGAATTCCACAGCATGTTGAAAATGGAATAATAGCACTATAACAGTGTTAGGCAGAAATGGGCTCAGTTTTTCATCCAGTATTCAAATATCCTGGAGTGTTCCAAGAGACTTTTCTGCACAAAGAAAGCACATTTTCTACACAGGAAACAGTGTTTTCTTTACAGGAAGTGTGGATATTTTTTTGAAACAGGAAATGTGTTTTTGCACAAAACTATAGGGGTTTTTTTGTGTGTGTGCAGAAAAAAAATCTCCAGATCATTCCAGAATGCTCAAATGTGGAAAGAATAAAGCTCAATATATTCATTTTCTCCCTGAAGCAGGGAGAACTAATTATTTATCCATGGGTGTGGGGAGGAAATAATTGAAGATTTATATTCCTACAGCTGACAGTCCTAGGCTAGGTGGACCAATGGCATAACTAATTCAGATGAGTCTGATGAAGCTTTTAACAGGGTGGGTTGTGTTTCTATTTTAATCTGTTTTAAATGTGCTTTTAAAACTTGTCTAACTTGTGTGTTTTAAACAGAACTGTGGTTTAGTTCTCTTTCATCTTCTACATAAATAGTTTTTTTTAAAAAAAATACAGTTTGTTTTGAATCCTTGTGGGTTGCCTTGAATCCTATGCCAAGAGAAAGGTGGAGAAAGAAAGAAAGGAAGGAAGGAAGAAAGAAAGACTCTTTCACACTACACAATTACAACACTTTGATATCACTTTACTATGGCTGCATCCTACAGAATCCTGGGGTTTGTAATTTTGGTAAGGCACTAAAGGTCTCTGACAGAGAATTCCAAATACTGTTGGGGAATTGAGAGATTATTAGTAATAAGTCTCCCAACCAGCAGAGTATTCTGTAATGCACAGACGGAAGTTGAACAGATTACCAGCCCCACTACTATCACTCCAGCCCAGGCACATTTAATCTAGTTCAAAATAAACAGTTTGGTTAAAAGTGTGTAAAAGGATTTACTCATATAATCTTGTGCATAGTTGACATAGGTTCAAATTCTTGAAGAAAGGTAAGAAGAAATTAAGCAGTCACATGCTTACAGAGAAGCATGCTTGCCAGAGGATCAGAGACCACATGCTTGCAGGGAAGAGGAAGAAAACATGCAAGGGAAAGTTGGTGTTGACTAAACAACAGGAAATTTACTCTAGGCAGTCCCCTCTATGCCTACGATACACATGCAAACTAACTAGCCAGTTAATTAAGCATGCAAAGGTTGCCACTTCCAACAGATATCACTTTACTATGGCTGCATCCTACAGAATCCTGGGATTTGTAATTTTGGAAAGGCACTAGAGGTCTCTGACAGAGAATTCCAAATAGCACACAGAACTATCAATCCCAGATTCCAGAGGATGCAACCATGGCAGTTAAAGTAGTATCAAAGTGCTATAATTGTGTGGTATGAACAAGATATCAGTATAATGTAGCTTCTTGCATTGAGAGCCAATATGATGTAGTGATTTTAGCATTGGACTATGACCCTGGAGACCAGGGTTCAATTCCTCACTCAGCCTCCAGAAAACTCCATGACAGGTTTGCCTTAGGGTCACCATAAGTTGGAAAAGACTTGGAGGCACACAAAGCAACTACAACAACAACGCACATAGGATTGCCAGATTGGATCCAGGATGGATCTCCTGTAACTTTAATCCAAAATAGATCTTCAAGTAGGATGGGTAGTGTAAAGGTGTGTTGAGTGGAATGGGAGTACCTGTTCTTATCTTCCAAACCCAAATTTCACCTGCAGCTGTCGCCTCCCAGTATGGCTATTACCTTGCCAGAAGAGAAAGGTAGCACAGAGGCGCATCTAGTGATGGTCTTCCACATCCTTTCTCCTGCTCTCAACCAGTGAGATGAGACCCATATTGGGAGGTTACAACTGGAGCTGAAAATTGTGGTTTGGAAGGTGAGGAAGGGCTGGTACTTTCATCCTGCTTGATGGAGCTTTGTAGTACCTCAACCTGCCTAGAGCTCTGTTCAGCATTAAAATTACAGTATCCCTGTCCCTGATCCAACCTGGCAAACCTATGTGCACATTCTTTGTCAGAGAGGACAGCAACTCTGCAAGCATTTCTGGTGCTCAAAGAATTCTTCCAAAGACATTTTTTCCATGCCTGCAATTACTCCTATCTACACTTAACAAACATATTATAAATCATGGGTTATAAACCTATTGTAAATCCTTAGAGTATGGGAAAAATGACTTCTTTCACTGATTACAGGATTTTAACCAAGGCAGCTATGTAGTTGTCCAGTTGCTTGGCATTTTCACCAGCTCCTTCTGAATTCCCCTTTCCCCTTTTGCTTTAAAATGCATTTTTTTTTAAAAGAAAAAGATAGTTCATGCCCAGGCAACTAAGCGTATTGCTCCCTTGGCTTGCAAACTGAATTAAGCAAAGCATTCTCTCAGAAATGATATTGGTAGAGCTCAGGATGGACACCAGGTCAGGGACAGATATGGCTTTCAAAAGGAGAGATTGGTGATTGCAGTAAATTGTTAATTATTATGACTGTGGTTGTTAAAAGAAATACAATGCAAGGGCGTTTGTCATTTTTCGGTTCTGCCATGGAAAATAGGCAGTCAGTTGAAACGTACCCCGAAATCAATTCCATATTATCTTTCGGACCACACGATTTTCCTTCTCCCTCTAAGAGGTCATGGTCTTTGGATCCCTTAATAGAGGAGAAATGGTGCAGATGGAAACAGCAAGGTGTCTTGTGATAAAGGATCTGAGGGGGAACAGACTCTTTGATGGCCCTGTCCTGCCCCAAAGGCGATCCGCAGGAAATTAAAAAAGAACCCGATGAATACTACATACTCTTATCGATCGTTTGAGACCAACAGTTCTGCAAACGTTGACTTTCCCAGTTGGCCACCATCATGGCAAACCACTTCTTTCTGATCTTGAGTTGGCTTCTGTAGGCAAAAGGCACCCTTCCATTACTGCGATGGGGCAGAGTGATTTATCCCTAACCTAAACAGATTTAGCCTGTGGTTATTCCATTGCTGAAGAAATAATATGAAGTCTCCAGGGTCATATTTCCTCATAGAGGGGCCCCTGCTGTCTTTCAGTCCAGTCCATGAATGTGTGCTGATAAATTAAAATGCTGTTAACAAACAGCACCTGTGACAATGAATACGGGAGCAATCCCACTTTCTTTGTATATGTGTGTTAGCAGATTGTAGCCCTTAGCAACCACTATCTGATTAATACCGAAACTGCCTGCAGCACAGAATTCCGTGCTGGGAGATGAGACTTGTGAATCACTCACAAAAGCTTTCATTAAACCCTGATCCTTTGCTCGTTCTCTCTCCCTCTGACTCCCTCTCGTTGAGTCATGCAGTTTCATTCCTACAAGCACCAAAATGCAACAGGCACAGAATCTACCAGGAAAGTATATGAATTGACCAGAGAAGGTAGAAAAAAAAGGGGGGGGATAGAACTAGATATATTAGTTTGAATAATTCCCCCTGGTTGCTTAGCATCAATAGTATATTTACTATACTAGTGGAGGTGGTGGGTAGAGTTTGTTTTCAAATCACTCCATTGTGTGTCTGTGTGTGTTGTTTCTGTGGGGAAAAAATTGAAATCTTCAAACTTTTTTTTATTTCCTAAATGTAACTTTCCAAATCACGGGCCTTTCTGCACTACAGTGTTATCGTGCTTTTATTCCATTTTCAACACCCTATGGAATCTTGGGCTTTGCATTTTAGAGAGGGGCATTTAGAATCCTCAGCCAGAGAGCTCTTTGGCCTCAGTAAACTCCAAACCCCAGAATTCCACAGGATGTTGAAAGCGGAATAATAGCACTGTAACAGTGTTGTGTGGAAAGGCCCACAGTTGCAAGCAAAGAAGCCATGCCAGACATAGTTGCCAGTCTCCACCTTTGCACTCCAGTGGTTTGATAAGGATGCTTGCCTCATGACTGTGCAAAATACTTTGCCCCAGTGAATGTAACGAACCCAGGACAATAATATGACAGCGACTTGTTTGTGCTCTCAAGCAACCTTGAATGAGCTTTTCAAACACTTGAAAAATTTCAGCTATTTGGAATGATCTTTGAGCAGCACTCAAACAATCCCTGGGTCTCAGTTGTGTAATCTGCCTTGAAACGGCGAGACTGTAATAAGTTGCCATAAACAGCTCCTGCAAAATTCCCCTCCCAACGAGAAGGGGAGGTGTGTGCAAGGGCACCCCTGGAAGTATAGATGCCTGGAAAACAAGGCTCTGTGTATGTGTGTGTGTGCATTTATCAAATGCTTTCAGTTTTGTGTTCAGCCACTTTTTCTGAAGCCTCCAGTGAGTCATGCAGTCCTGTGACTGTCTAGGCATTCGTCCAGCCCCAAAGGCTATTAAAAGCCTCTAACAAAAGAACCTGGAGCTGGTTGGAGCAATGAAAGGTATGACCCACTGTCTGTTAATACACTGGCACAAGCAAAAACATTCACGTCAGTAGTGGGCTTTCCACTAAGCGGTAAATATTTAGATATAATTAAGATGTGGGGGGGGGGGAGCAAACCGGACAGCTCATTGCCGATTTTTTTCAGTACAGGAAGTCCAAACCACACTGCATCGTCGGACTAAAATCAAAATTAATGGGGAGAAGAGCAGGGGATAGTCAAAATGTTATTTAACAGACCTGGGTCATAGGAGATTTTTTTCACATGCACAAACACAACCGCACTCATTAGACTTCTTAGTGTGTTTTCTTTAAAATGTGCGTATAAGATTAATAACATAGGACACCTCTATTCTAACAATAGCAGCAGCAGCAACAGTTCCCTTAATATTTTCTGAGCAGTGCTACATTCTTTAAAATGTGGAGTGGGTCAGAAGAGAGAGAAAAGAAGACAGCTTACTAGAAATCTGGTCACCATTTCTCCTCTACAATACAGATATAACTTCAACACATCGTTTTCGGTGTGGTGGTGGTATGCCCTCAAATCATTTCCGACTTATGGTGACCCTAAGGCAAACCTATCACAGGGTTTTCTCAGCAAGATTTCTTTCAGAAGAGGAGTTTGCATTTGTCTTCATCTGAGGCTGAGAGACTGTGCCTTACACAAATCTTCTCCAAGTTTTGTAAGACTTCATTCAGCCAAATACCACTGCCGCTGTAGTAAGTAACCGACCTAGAGCTTGGGAAAGGTATGCTTTTTAGATGGCAACTCTAAATCCTCCATATGGGCTGATGAACTTGTCATCCAAAAAAGGAAAAAACTCTTGTAGTAGCTGGCAGTGTGATGGCATGGCAGACGGAGTGGTCTGGTAGTTGTTACATTGGCAATGCTCTATTTTGCGATGCCAATTTTATTTAGCCATTCCTGGCGCTCACAGAGTGAGATCAGAGGTAGAGGATATGTAGCTGGACAGCAGTGATCATGGCAAGGAGTATAGAAGGACCAAAGCATCATAGAGTTGTCTAATAGTATTTTAATTTAACCTAATTATTGATATTTTGATTGATATTATTGATATTTGACATTATTGTTGTATTTGTCATGTAACATTGCTCTTAATAAAAATAATTTGTTTTTTTTTAAAAAAAAAATCATAGAGTTGAAAGAGACCACAAGGGCCATTGAGTCCAACCCCGTGCCATGCAGAAATGCACCATCAGAATTTCCCAACAGATGGCCATCCAACTTCTGTTTAAAAACCTCCAAAGAAGAAGACTACACCACACTCTGAGGGAGAATATGCCACTGTCAAACTGCTCTTACCATCAGGAAAGTCTTCCTAATATTTAGGTGGAATCTCTTTTCCTGAAGTTTGAAGCCATTGCTCCATGCCCGAGTATGTGGAACAGAAAAAAAAAAAAACAGGTTTGCTCCATCCTCCATATGACATCCCTTCAAATATTTAAACATAGCTATCATGTCCCCTCTTAACCTACTCTTCTTCAGGCTAAACATACCCAACTCTCTAAGCTGGTCCTCATAAGGCATGGTTTCAAGGCCTTCTACCATTTTGGTTGCCCTACTCTGGACAAACTCCACCTTGTCAATATCCTTTCTGAATTTTAGTGCCCAAAATTGGACACAGTATTCCTGGTGGGGTCTGACCAAGACAGAATAGAATGGTACTGTCACTTCTCTTGACCTAGAATACTTTGTATGGAACAGCAGTTACTTATATGAGTTGCTCCCCTTGACAGTCTGAGGTGCTACAGCCCAGACAGAGCTTTAGCACCAAAAGGAGAATGAGGCTTAAGCTATAAACTGAAGCCTGCTCACATGTCCCATGGGCTCCCTTCCAGGGATAAACCAGATTTAGTCAGCTACAGCCACCTGCCAAGGGCTGACCTCATCTCTATTGATGAGGAAGTAAGGCCTTGTGTTTGAGATCGACAATAAATCCTTCCATCTATTACCGAACTCTTCCAGGAAAGACATGAAAGGAGGGGAACA
The DNA here is from genome assembly GCA_030412105.1 of Cyclura pinguis. Classification (NCBI taxonomy): domain Eukaryota; kingdom Metazoa; phylum Chordata; class Lepidosauria; order Squamata; family Iguanidae; genus Cyclura; species Cyclura pinguis. The sequence goes on along the minus strand of CM059604.1, from coordinate 122,525,105 downwards.
AACAACCTGATGATTTCTTTCCAGCAGCCAGCAGACAGGCTTCCAATTCAAGGGGAACAACACTAGCATTGTTCCTGTTTGGTAATCAACTTTGTGGTTTCTCAGTGTGGAAATCCAGGTTGTGATCCTGGGGATAATAGATGCCTTGTTACCTGTAATGTGGTGGAATGGAACTGAGGCATACAGACAATAATAAAAAACACACGTAAAGGACAACTTAGAGGAAGACCCCTTCAACAATATGTGTCTTCTCTGGATACACTCAGCGTTTACTATCCCTCCCCCCACTTTCCAAAGTTAGAATAGAGAAGCCTATACCCCCCTTCTCCACTGAATTTAGTTCTGCATCCCATCCTCTGAAGTCCCGGGTCATATAGGAGCAGTGTACAGTTTACATTCACATTTGCTAAGGTTAGGAGCACCGGACCCCTACAAATGTGGAAAAAACACAAATATCAAAATGTGTATGTGTCTGTCTGTGGGAAGGGGACCAAGGCATGGGCCATTTCTGCACTAGACTGTTAATAGCACTCTGATTCCACTTTCAACATCCTATGGAATCCTGGGGATTCCACTTTCAACATCCTATGGAATCCTGGGGTTTGCAGTTTCGGGAGGGGCTGGCCGGCCTCTCCCAAAACTGCAAACCCCAGGATTCCATAGGATGTTGAAAGTGGAATCAGAGCGCTATTAACAGTCTGGTGTGGAAATGACCATGGTGAGGAGAATGGGCACTCAGAATCCAACCCAAGTCAGGGAAAGAGGGTAGGCTGTCATGGTGGTCCTATACTTCCTCTTTCTCTCCCATCTCTTTACTTCGGCCTGGAGGGCACTGTTAGAGGGTTTTTTGGTACTGAGAAATCAGGCTGCAGTCCATCCTTTGCTGGCCAGAAAGTGACTGGTGGAGGAGGAAGAAGACCAGAGGTGGGTTTTTAAAGGGCTATATGGCCTGATCAGAGCTGCTGAGAGGGAAGGGTCGCCCAGAAAAGAAGCAACTAAGCTGGTGTGTGTGTGTGTGTGCAGAGGTTGGAAAATTCACAAATAATCAATTTCATGGAAATTAAACCTGCAAATGTGGAAGACCAAGTGTAGTTGTGTCACTTTGCTCTGATCACTTAGATTCTCATCATGAATCACCTCTGGGATTCAGTTAAGCAATTGGAACCATTTCAGAAGTTGAAGGACTTGAAGCAGGATCCTGGGATGTGGTATACCATTTTTAAAGCTTTACTAAACTTCTAGTAGCACACAGTTCCATTAGCTGCATTTCCTTGTAGTGTCTGGTCCTTCTCTGAAATGTCCTGGATTCAACATTGCAAAAGAACAGCAGAGGATGAAAGAGTAGGGAACAGTGTTCATGCTGCTTCTGTAATGCATGACAATGTTTTATGAGGCTGGTTTGGTGATGAAACAGAAGGGTAGGAAAACATTGCCCTCAGTGATGGAGGCTCATGGTGTAAAATGATTACCGTAACGTAACCCTCCCCAAGCACGTATCTGTTCAACTGTGTGGCTAATGTCACAATCTCCCTCATTTGTTGTATGACCCATAGTGAGGTTGCCATAGGGTCTAACCACATGCTCCTTTTGTAACCCACAACATACACTGTGTATGACACTATTTGAGGACTAGATGAATGTTCCCTTTTCTTGTCCATCTGCAAGACTGAGATTACAAAACTAGGATTGCTGGTAAATACTGTATTTGCTGGTGTTTAAGACTCACTTTTTCCCCCAAAAAAATACTCTTTGAAAATGAGGTGCATCTTATACACTGGTGTGTCTTATACACCAGCAAATAGTATTTGCCAGTGTATAAATGGGGTGAGTCTTATACATGGGTGCATCTTATATGCTGGCAAATATGGTACTTGGCAGTGAATAAGACATGACTGCAGGTTGCATTGACCTTGATGAGTCTTCACTTGTACAGACTGTCATGCAGTGGGTGAAAAGTCCTTTGCAAGTGATCATAAATTAGGCAAAAGCAATTTGTCTCCTCTGTCAGCCCACTGGGGAGAGAGGGATAGGGGAAAGGAATACCATAGAGAGAAAAAGAAAGAATACTAGAGGGAGGGGGGGCAATAGACCCACCCACAGTGTGCCTCAGCCCCACCCACTGTTGACATCCAGCCCCTGACCAATTATCCCAAAGAAACAATGGCCCACGACAGGGGGGAAGAGGTTATCCCACCTAATTTATAGGAACTGGCCATATCTTGAACAAGAATAACCAAATATAATGTTGGATTTGATTTGTTTGTTTGTTTTTCTCCACCACTAATTCACACGTACACTGCTTTTAAGTGTTTTCTTTATCTTTCGTCCCTTCTTAAAAATGATCAATGAATGCTAAAGTAACTGATGATTTAAGCTGAAGCTGGGCATTCCATGGAGGAGGTCAAACTTTTTTACCTCCATGCTCATTGCTGCTCTGCCCCATCCACACAACTATCCATCAAAGAAGGAATTCTGACTGTTAACATACAGAATTAGAGGGAGAATGGTGGAAGGAGCCAAGAACCAAATGCATTCACCCCTTCATGTGCCTCGAGTCCTTCTCAAGTGCCACAGGTTGCTTTTTATATCAAAAGTGAGAATGACACTTTTGCGGGTAAGACAATATTCCCTCACACTCTGCTCTGTGTGAATTTCTTCTCTCCTTATTTCTAATTTAGAGACCTTCCACACCACAGTTCACAGCAAGCAAGCCACAGCTATGTTTAAATGCGGTTGCAGTCACAACATTTTCAACACAGAACCCAGCATTGTCAATGGAGCTCTGTTTGTTTGTTTGTTTGTTTATTTGCATACTCACTCCTCTTTCTAGAGAAAATGGACAGTGGGGCAAGGCTGACACTAGGATTATTTTTCCCATGAAGTTGGTTATATCCCCAAAATGAATGATAAAGATGTTTGGGGCAAAATCCTGGCAGGGGGGGATTGAGTTGGGGGTGGGAATAAGGGCTGAAACAAGATAGATGTGCCCATCTTCCTACCTGGATTTGATATTCAAATATACTCTGCATATGTAAATATTCAAGAACTATAACTGGCAGTGGCTCTCTAGAGTTTCAGATACAATTTTTACCCCGCTAGAGATCCCTGGTATTCTTGAGTTGAATTCCATCCAAAGGTCAACCAGGCTTGAGCCTCTGTAGTGCCCCAAATCAAACAAGACTGGGTATGTTCAGGGGAGGACAGTGGTTCTCAGCGAGCCTCTGCTAAAAGCTTATGATCAAATGTTTGTTGAATATTTACATATCCAGAGTATATTTGAATATCAAAACCAGGACAGTACATAGCTACACCACTGTTCAGTGTCAAGATCAATTACTGCAGCATAGCGTTACTGCCGTTTATAGCCCGAGCTTGTGGGATATTAAGATATCATTTGATATCAATAATTTGGCCTTCTTTACCCATTCCTCTCCACATGCTTGCAAGGCCCTCGGACAAGCACACACACAGGCACGGCCGACAATAACCGAACCATTCAAATCCCAATCCAGGCAGGCCAGTCATTGCTGAATGCAGCTTCAGGAGACCTCAAATAGTAAATTATCTACAATAGGATATAAATATTTGGCTTCCTTAGATGCGAGGATGAATAATTTCTTGAATTCACTTCTTGCTGTGGGAGGAAATGACTATTTCTTCACAGTTATTACCTATTATTCACACATCCTAAAGTGTTTGAAGATGTAATTCTACCTAGAAAAACATGTCAGGCTTTTTGCAAGAAGATGATGAGGTTTTGCACAGAAAACTCTTTTTTTTTTTTTGCAAGAAAAGTCATGATTGTAGAAAAATTGTAGAAAAACACAATTTTCACATAAACAAAAAAATAAATAGACAAAAACCTCAAATGTATCGAGCCGAATAATTTTCCAAAACACTTGTGTGAATTCTGGATGACAGCTATGCAAAATTGATCATCCTGACAGGGTTTCCTGTTTACCAAGAACTCCTTTTTGCGGGGCGAGGGAGCAGGGAAAGAAATAACTAAACATATTTTTTCCATCCTTAATCTATGATAGCTTCAGAAACTGGTATTTCAGTTCCAGATGTACAGTGATAATACTTGAGTTTTGGTAGCATTTCCCTTGAATGCAGTGACATCTCCCCATATGCTCAGTCAAAAGATCGAAATTGTGTGGATTTCTTTCATTCTTACCTCTGGCTACAGAACATAGGAGAGGTTTTGTTTTTGTTTTTACTGCAGCTCCCAGAGACCCCTTTGATAGCATGACCACTAGGTGTTGTAGTCCAACAAAGTAGACCTACTTATGAATAAATGATGTTAGCTATGTAGAACATCCATACTAAGAAGCGATGTACAATTGAACCACAGGTGTTGAGTAAACAGCAGCAGGAAATGAACATTGCTTTTATGTCTTGGCTGGGAATTTCCCAAACGTTGGTGTTTGGCTGCTACTGGAAGCATGGTGAATGATAGGTCTTCCTTGTGTTATTGAATATTGTATTACTTGCTGTATTCCTGGCTTCTAGAATCATCCTCACAACCATCTCACTCCTGAATCAACACACATTTCAACCAAATAAAACAAAACTCCAAATCTACAAAGGAGTGATATTTGATTGGCCAACCAAAATGCGCAAAACACATCATGCAAGCTTACAGGAGAGGAACATTAGCAGCAGTAAAGTAACTCCTCTTGGGATCAGGAGTGTCTCTGTCCAAGAGGAGTTACTTTACTGTTAGTAATGTTGAGTTTAAATTTTATAGTCCTTTGTCTCAGTCCCCATATGGACAAGAAGGGGAGTGGCCTCTGCCTGCATGGTGATCCTTCCAGACCAACTGAACAAGAACAGATACTTCATCTGATACAAAATGTAGGCCTGTGACTCCAACACCATGACTTATTTTCCCCTCTCCTGTATGATTTTTCAAACATCTTTTGCCTGATAAAGAAGCCAGTGGAGCTTCAAAAGCTTGTGTGATATGTTTTGTGCATTTTGCTTAGCCAATAAAGGTATCGCCCTTTGGCGGGTTTTGTATTTTGTTTCCTTTTGCAGTATGGCCAACAGGGCTACCTCTAAATAGGTTTTGCACATTTCAACCGTCCCTGGATTGCTTCGTTTGATCAAGTGAGAATTAATTTACTGCCCTGTCATGGGAAGTCTGATGCTCCTACATGACTCACAGCTCATGCTATATTGTGTTCAATTATATTCCAGTCATTTGAGCTAATTGAGTCAAATGATACTGTGTCATAGGACTTACTGCATGCTGGGGAGGGTGTTCTCTCTCGCTGACTACGTAGCTGATATTTATGGTCAACAGCTCCTGGCACTCCAAGTACTTATGGACAGATTGCAGGATGAGAGAACCAAATTCAAGCGTTTCCAAAAAATCTCATTTTTGTTTCAGTCTCTGATACTTAACTCTTTGTTGCTTTTTGGTATTTCTCAAAGGTGGAAGAACAGACATCTGTAGTCACTGTTGGGACATTGCCACCACAAATGACCTGAAGTGAAAACTTGCAATGTGTCCCCAGTACCAAAAGAACAATATGGCAGCCTTATCCAGCCAGAAATGGTCCTGCCCACTCAGCCTGGAATGGGATCTTTGTAGCAGGGATTTTCTCCACTATTTTTCTGTTGCTAATAGAATTGAAATTGTATTACCTTTTTCAAATTGCTCTTTTCCTCTAGTCCTCACATGGCCAATCAGGGGAGTGGCCTCTGCCTCCGTTGAAATCTCTTAATATTCACAACAGCTCAGACAAAGGCATTTCCGCACCACACTGTTATAGTGCTATTATTCCACCTTCCACATCCTGTGGAATTCTGGAGTTTATTGTTTACTTGAGGCCTAAGAGCTCCTGGCTGAGAATTCTAAATGTGCATCCCTAAACTGCAAACCCCAGGATTCCATAGGATATTGAAAGTGGAATAACAGCACTATAACAGTGTTGTGTGGAAATGGCCACAATGTAGGCCAGTGACTCTAACATCATCACCACTTTGCTCCTGCATGATTTTTAACATCTTCACCTAATGAAAAAGACTGTGAAGCTTTGAAAGATTGCATAATGTATTTTATGCTTTGAAGTTGACCCAAAGGTATCGCTGCTTGTGGATTTTGGATTTTGCTGTATTTTGCTGCACAACCAACATGGCTATCCTGAAATATATTTTTCTCCTCTTTTTAGTGCTCCTGAGACCTGTCCCGATGAATTTGTAGAGCAGTAAAAGACTCAGCTGTTTTGACTTTATTCATACATAACAGGAAGGGGTAATAGAAGTATGAGAAACAAAAACTAGAAATACCTTCCCACAATGAAAATGTTCACAAACAATATAAAGCGGAGACCGTTAAAAAAAAACAGCTAATTGCTCTAAATTCCTTTCCTTCACAGTCCAGTTGGCCAATTCTCTCCCAACTTTCCTCTCAAGGCTTTTTGACCCCCTTGGCTACCTTCTGGACCTGAGTGACTAGTGACCATACTCAGCTGTCATCAGACCTTATATGAATATTATTACTTTCAGAAAGGCATAGGATCCCCTAATTCAGTACTGCAAAAAGTTATGATGATGCCTTCTAAAACTGGTGAATGGGTAGCCATGGGAATCATAAGACCATTTCCAAAGTTCATGTTATGCCAATACCTTTCTTAGGTCAACCCTAAAGGCACAACATTCTTTGTGCAAACTTTTTAAACCAGATATTTCCTTACTAAGTAAACATGGTGTTTAAAATGCATGTAGGAGAATGGAGAAGTGAAAATGTTAGAATTGACACAGATTGAGATCCTACATTGGGACGCCATAGTATAAATCTCCATGTGCTAAGTGACGTGTTGATTGTGCTGAATGGGCAATGGAAAAGTGCCCTCTCAAAAAATGCACAACTGAATATACACCAAATGCTCATTTATGGCCATGTGTATCTGCAGGCACATGTACGTCTGCGTATGCAACGACACAAGATGTCCATCCCCACTCCCACAACCTTGAACTTGAGAACCTTGAACAAAGTCAAACCATGTCCATAGGGCAAACTTACCTGCAGGTAAGATCTCAATAGGATCCTGGCCACAGTTTCTATGCTGCTTTTTGAGGAAGGCTTTGTAAAAGTGTCAAGCTTGTATTTTTGGGCCACTCCTCCTTCTCCAATGGCCCTGAGTTCTCTGGGAACAACAAAGACAGTAAGACTAAGGGCCTTTCTGCACTATAGTGTTATAATGCTATTATTCCACTTTCAACCTCCTATGGAAACCTGGGGTTTGCAGTTTAGGGAGGAGCATTTAGAATTCTCAGCCAGAGAGTTCTTTGGCCTCAGTAAACTGCAAACCCCAGAATTCCACAAGATGTTGAAAGTGGAATAATAGCACTATTAACAGTGTAGTGCAGAAAGACCCAAGGAGAATCAAATTTTGGTTCTCTACTCGAGAATGCAAAAAGAAAACCCTTAGGAAATTCAGACCTGTTGCTCTCCAGTGGAAAGGTCCTTTTGTAGGAACAGAGGAACGGGTTCTTTAGGAAGATTCTGGATCATCAGGGCTGGAAATATATTTGGGCACTGACAAAAAGCATGTCAATGGGAGCGAACAAGATAGCTTTACCGTTGATTGGAAGTACTAGTCCCTTAGAAGAAGCAAACCCCCATTCAAAAACACCAGAAACTCTTCTTTTTCCAGTGTAAAATACCATTGCTGAGTGGCTGAGTCATACAAGTACTAGGGTAGCTGTGCTGACCATAAGAAAAAGTCCAAATACCATGTTGCGGTAATCCCCTTATTAGGTCAACCAATAGACCCCAATTTCTCTGTGCAAGCTTTCAAAGCCATAGAATCTTCATCTGGCAAACATGGTAGGCAAAAAATACAGAGGAAAGAAAGAAGTGATAATGTTAGAGTCATGCCATCTGTACCAGAGATGTTACAGTACAGGAATAAACAACTGAAGAGGAGGCAGGTACCATTTTTTCCTTCTGAATCCCCCAGGGGCTACTGTAGCACTATTGATATGACTGGAAGTTATTCCACATCACTTCAAGTTTTGCTTTTGTCTGCTTTTTCATGGGAGTTTGGGGGGTTTAAAATGTTTTGGGAGTCTTGGGATGTGTGGAAGAAAAACCGCCATGTTTTACAGTGGTTTTAAGCTGAAAAAAAATTGGCCAATCTTTAAAAGTTTGGGACACTTAAGGAGTACAAAATGGGAAGAAAAATAGCTGCGTGCATCGACAGGCTGCATGCATCCTGCAAGCTGCACTTTCCCCATTCTTGGAATAGAGAAAGGGGGTTGCAGGCTGTCAAATGAGGCTTATGAGGCTGTACCTCCAAAGGCCCTGAGCTAATGAGAAAGCCCCGTTGTAGAAAGAGAGCAACAAATTCCCCAGGAAATATCTGTTGTCATCAGAACTGCCAAAGGTATTCCAGAAATATGGACCTTGGAGTTTGTCCATCTGGTGTCTCACAGACTGGATTAAGCCTCCCAATCAGTTATTGGAAACTTCAAGATAAGTCTGGAAGCTAACTTGACCTTTCCATTAGGTAGACTGAAGTAGCCACCTCAGAGAACAGATTTGGGGTGTCACAAAGGGGCAGCAGTTCATGAGTTATTTACTTAGTTTCGATTGTTTATTTACTAGCAAGGGTGTGTAGAGGTGCTTAAGAGATGTTTTGCCTCGTGTACTCACATATATCGGTTAGGTATGGCTACCTAAGGTATGTGTCTTGATTTAAGGGGCTTGGTGTGTGCCAGAATTTGCTATTTTTCTTCAAGCAGCAAAATATTTTACCCAGCTGCCAGTGGGAGCTATTGGCTTCCATGCAAGTGGAGCGGTGAATTTATCTTGGCTTTTAGTTTGAACTTTAAAGCAGATATCAAAGGGCTGAACTCTATCCCCCAAGCTGGTTCAGCACTATGGATATCTCTTCTAAAGTTCAGACTAAAACCCTCAATGGATTCAACACCGACTAAGGGCATTTCTGCACTACACTGTTATAGTGCTATCATTCCACTTTCAACATTCTATGGAATCCTGGGCTTTGCAGTTTAGGGAGGGGCCTTTAGAATTCTCATTCAGAGAGTTCTCTGGCCTCAGTATACTACAAACCCCAGAATTCCCTAGGATGTTGAAAGTGGAATAATAACACTGTAACAATGTAGTGCGGAAATGCCCTCATATGGAAGCCATGAACAGCTACTGCTGGTGGGACAGTTTCAAAGTTCTAGTGCCACCACCCAGCAGCACTGTGTTTCCCCTGGCCAAGGCAGTAGCTTCAAACATTTTTCTTTATATTGTTAAAGCAGCAAATGGAAAGCATCAGAAACTTGCAAATTTTTTTACACCTGGAAGAAGCCTTGAGACTGGCAGTATGGTTTTTCTTTTTCTTGTTGTAAATTCAATGAGTAATGTATCTCACAGACTGATTCAACTCTGTCTCTCCTTAGATGATGCAAAGACAGTCGTTCTTTTTCCTCCAAAAGACTCAAAGAGAAGGCCAGTCCTACTTCTTAATTATTCTCACTATTAGAAAGCAAAATGCATCTTCATGGAGGTTTTGCTCAGCTGCCCCAGATGAGAATCTGCGAGCATGTAGATGTTTTACCTCAGTGGGCATGACAACGCGCTGTGGCTTCCTTTGCGGCATGTCTTCCTCCACCTCATGCTCCACGGGACGATTGCCATAACAACCTCTTTTAATTTTTTGACACAGCAGCTTGTGGTGAGGTTCCTCATCCCCTTTTCTTCTCAGTATTTGTGACGTTTCTGTGACAGCGGCATATGTTTTGGTTTCCTATGAGGCTTCTAATATGCGAGCGAAAGCATTAGATGGAATTGGCTTTTTAGCTACAGTACCAGTGTAAAACCACAATGGAAACTCCTCCAAAAAAGGGAAATATCATGGCTCTCCAAAGTGAAATTGGCTTCTTGGACCAAGAAGCTGAATTATCGGTGGCAACGACAGGCTATTATTAGATATCACTGGGTTTTTCTCTGCCTCATTTTCCTTTCTTTCTTCAGTCTGTCTCTCTACCCTTCTTTTTAAAAACCAGTTGAGTTTGTAAAAAGGTGGGTCCCCCTCACAAAGCATATTAGCTGTGAACATGATGTATGGCAAACTGTGTACCGTTCTCTCTGTGTACCGTTCTCTCTCTGTGTACCGTTTGTTCCCAAAGTGTAGACAAAAGCCATACTCTGTGAGAACTCTGAGCCAAAAGAGTTTTCCAAGTAATCCGATGAACCTTGAGCAGAGTGACTCCATCTCACTATTAAATGTATGCCGAGGTCTAATTTGGTTGGGGGGGTGCAAATTATTTTTTACAAAGATTTTGCTTTCAAACCCTGAATGAATGTGTGCCACAGAATATAGCTTCTTCTGGCGCATCTAGGAAAAAGTCAGCTTTGTCACATGTATAAATTTTGGGGCAGAGAACATGTGAAGCCAGGAAAGGATGACTAAGGACAGCTCTTGGGTGAGAGGTGAGGAAGATTGGAAGGAAAATGGACAGTTAGGCGAGAGTGCAGAGGCACTTAAATGGTGGGACTTGTTTATTTTCTGAACCACAGGCCTAGATCAGAACAGATTTACTGAGTCCACTGCTGAGCGATAAGTCAGCATTTGTGTAACTCCCATTGCATCTATATACACTTTAGTTTGGCTAACAGTTGGATTTACACCATGGGTGAGCAACTATGGCGCTTTCCGCACCTTACCTTGTTCCTGCGCTGGGGTGCGGGGATCGCTCGAGCAGCCTCTGCCGAGAGGCTCTCCCTTCCCTGCTGCTTCAGCTCTGCATGAGCTGCCTGCTCGTGTAAGAGCTCCGCCTACTCCTTCCACAGTGCAGCCTGGGACCTTCCCAGGCTGCCCTGGGGCAGGAAGCGTGACCGGCCGGGCTCCAGAGGTCCGCACACCAGGTAAGTGTGCGTGGGGCCCGGCAGCAATGCATGATTGTGCACCGTTTTCGGCCGAAAATGAAAAGGTACGCAGTTGGCCCCTGCCGGCCCCTGGAGCATTGTGCGATTGTGAGTGCATCGTGCAGATCGCTCCTCGCAATTGCGCGACGCTCTGGGCCCTCTTTCGCATGGAAAATACCATGCGAAAAGGGCCTTAGTGGAAGAAAGGGCGAATTTTCACCTTCCAACACCACCACAAGCCTCATGCACTCCAAAATGCCTTTGTATTCAGCTTCATACAACCAAAATGTCAACTTAAAGTGAATCAGATCAACTCCAGTCACCATATTGGTCACAATATGGCCAAAAACAGAGTGATGGGGAGTCCTAGACAGTGGGGGGGGGGCATCTTCATCTGTTTTGGGAAGTTTTGGCATGGTTTGTAGGTGGAAATCACAAGAAAATCATGCTATTTGTGTGACTCTGGGGTAAGGGGCTTCCTGGTACACAAAAGTGGGCTCCAGGGCTGCTCATAGCCCATGGGTGGCACTTTCTTCCATTGCAATTTAGCCCTCCTTTTTTGGAGGAGGAAGAGGAAAATTATTTTCCAGCTAGAAAAATCAGTCAGTGTGAAAGGCTTAGCATTTGAACATGTACAACTGAAGCCAGTTTTCCACAGGGAGATGGAGCAATCTTTCCACAAATTGATATGGAATGGAACAATATGCAGAGAGGGGAACTTCTTGATCCTGCCCTGCTGTGTTAAAATGCAGCAAAGCTGACCGGCAGTAAGTTCAGGATGAAAAGATGGAAGAACTAGTTTGTACAAAACAAAGGTTGGATTCAGAATTATTCACCCTCTGAGTAGTTCCGCTGAAACTTGTGTCAGTCATGGCTTATGTAATTCCTGTTGATTTCAATAGAACTATGCTGGTTATGAAGTTAAAATTTCTGTTTCAATCCCACTGTCTTTCTGCAAGTACCGCTTGTATTTCCTTAGGAGTAGATGCAAAGAAGATTTTCATTAATTCAGAAAAGTAGCATCTGAGGGTCACATATACTCGGTGACCTCATATACCCCACCCCTGCCATATGTGTTATGGCAAGTCAACGGCTTTCATCTACTCTGTCATCCACAGAACAATCTTTCCATATTTTTTTCCCTCTCACCAGCAGATTTGGTTCACAGTCTGTGAAAGAACACTCTTTTTTCTACTTATACAGATGTAGATATTCAAAAACATGCTTCTTCACATTTCCTTCTTTAATTTTCATCCCGTCATCATCATCTATCATCACTGCTGCCTCCATTTTGAGAGGAAAAAAGAGATAGTGCTTGAGATGTGAAGCTGCAGAAAAATACAACAAAAAGTTAATAACCATCATCAGCCACTGCCATGTTGGGCCATGGTGAGGCATAAGTTGCTCTGTTACTCCTCAAAGGTTGATGTGAGGGTTAAGAAAAGCTTGGTGGGGGGACAAGACTGAGAGCACTGACAGTCACTTACATCTGAAATTAAATTTAGTGACCCAGTAATAACCCTACCCCATCATTGCGGGGAGAACAAACCCACTTTAAGAAGGGGGGGGGCTCCTTTAAATATATGGTAGGTGGGGATATTAAAAATACAATGTACAAATAAAATGAAGTGTTCCACAGAAGATGAGCATGGAGAAAAAAAATTAATCAGAGTAGTGGGGACAGGGAGAATCACTTCTTCTACACTACACATACACACCAATAACTGGACAGGTTTTGTGAGAGCAGGACTGGGAGTGAGGAGGTTCATAGACACACAAGCGGGCTGCATTGTTAAAGGAAGAGGAAATAATGCAGGAGTGTACTTATGGGAGAGGGGACAAAACGAGGCATTGACCCCACAAATAAGAATTCTACCTTCAGTAAATTTTTCCTTCAATTCACCTGCAGTACCTCAAAATTTTAGTCGAACATTTAGGCAAAAAGAAAAGGTAAAGTTACCAAGGAAATGTGAAAGCAGACAATAAAAGAGTTCTGTCTTGTGAATTATTTTCAATGCCTCGCTCTCTGGAATGCTAAAAATCTGGGCATTGCAGACAATTTCATTGAGGGGTCACTAATTTGAGGGGTGATGGCCCATTCCTCTTCCCATAGCTACAGGGGTAATGAAGTTGGCAATGATAATCATGTAATATTTGTTGGTAGCAGGTAGAACAAGCACACCCTGCTTGCTTATACTCAGTATTTTCCATAGAAAGACCCATGACACACACTTCTGGAAGTTTAGATGGTGGCTGATCCTTTCCATCTGGCCATAGTCTATCATCACTAGGACTCTGCTAGATTCTGACTCTTCCAAAAGCAGAATCCATTGCAGATTTCAAGATACCCTTTCTCAGTGAGGACAATAACATTTGAAAATATTCTTTTCATTTCGTTTTAGGATTATAGAAGGTTTTTCCAGGTCTTCAGCTGTACTGGGCTTCTCTATGGGGTCAAATGTTTTTTTTTCTTTCTTTGGAGTAAGTCTTCCCATGAGGAGAACCAAAGACCTATCTAACCCAACACTGTTCCCAGAGTACTTAGCCCAGATATACATGGAGACCAGGGTTCAATTCTCCTTTCAGCCATGGAAGCCCATTGGATGATGTTGGATAAATCACATACTCTCAGCCGCAGAAAACCCCGTGGCAGATTCACCTTAGGGTTGTCATAAGTCAGAAATTACTTGAAGGCACACAACAACAATACATGGGAAGCCCTCAAAGGGAACCTGAACGCATTTGTATTCTCACACACAGCATTCCCAGTAATTAGTATACAGAGGCTTGTTGCTTCTGATATATATTGATAATCTTATCCTTTTTTTGACTTTACCCTAGCTGGGTATCATTCTCACACGTTCTTAGATTTTGCAAACAAAAGTAAACTCTTAGCATCGCATTTACCTTTTGCATTTTCTGCTTTTAGTTTCCCATTTCTATTTTTTTCACCCCTTTTTGAAACTAATTTCATATCAAAAAGTCACAGAAATAGAACATGCACTTTTGAAGCTTTATGGCTAATTTTAGCACCCCAAGACTGATACTGATGCTTGCATTTCTTTCATTTTGTTTGCCCTGGATAAAGGCTGCGATTAGCCACAGTGAATACATTTCACATTCAGTGGATGGAAATATATTTCATATTCAAAGTATGGAAAGTTAGCTTGCAAGAGAAATAGCTGATTGTTACGGAGTCCATTACATTGCCTGGTTTGCCCACAGTTTTGTAATTTAAATCTTACTGTCAGCGTGCTAACACCAAGCTGTTTCTTTTGCATAGAACAGTGTATCAAGAATGGGACTTTGTGTTGCTTTTCTGTGACTAGAAATAATTATAAACAGCCTTGAAAGAGAACCTAGCAACCATTTTTTAAGAAGACAGCAACAACAACAACAACATACAATTGGAATTGACATAATTTCTTAATTACCCAATCAGCAGCACAATCCAATTTAAAAGTATAATAATTCTCAGTGACCGTTGAAGAAAGTTAAGGAAGAAAGTGCAAGCAGTGTTACAGTTGAATATTGAGACAAAAATAATGACCATGGATGATTTACGTAACTTTAAAATGGGTAACAAAGGCACTGAAATAAATTTTTCTTATACCTTGGCTGAGTCATTAACCAAAATGGGGACCATGGTCAAGAAATCAGTTTCTTCAGAGTTGTCTTCCAAGAACTAGATAAGATCCACAAGTGTAAAGACATATCCTGAAATACCAAAGTCATAATCATCCAGGCCATTTTATTTCTGATTTCTTGGTATGATTGTGAAACTGGACAGCGAGGAAAACTGACAGGAACAAAATCAATTCATTTGAAGCATGATGCTGGAATAAAGTACAGTGGATACCATGGACTGCTAAAAAAACCCCCAAACAAATAGGTCTTAGAGCAAATGAAGCCTGAACTCTCATTAGAAGCAAAGATGATTGAACTGAGCTTCTCAAACTTTGGACATATCATGAGACAGTATGGCTCACTGGAAAAGGTGACAATGCTTGGTAAAGTAGGAGGCAGTTGTGTTTGAATAGGCAAGTAACGGTCTTCATGCTGAAACTAGGCAGAATGCAAGGCAGAACACCTTGAATTCTAATCAACTGATGTTCATGCATTATACCAGCACATTCCTGCTTGGAGGCACACAATCTTCTATGCAGTCCCTCCTGATGTAAGTAGCTGTTGCATGCTTTAGACATCAATTTCATTTGCTGTAGCTAGCCCAGCGTTCTCTAAAGTGTAAAGGAGAGCTGCTCACTTCTCTTAGTAGCTCAAGACAGAATCCGTGAGGTTATTTTAGACACACAACAAAGAATGCTGACAGCCCAGGAATAAGTGACTTGCCAAGATGAAAGGCCACATGTGTATAGCAATGCTTGGCTGTCAATGACTTACTCACTGAAACGGTTGTTGAACTTGATAATGGATCTTCAGTGGTGTCATGGATAACCAGGGCTGGCCCTATCCTTAGGCAGGATGAAATAATCCCCTCAGATGCCAAATGGTGGGGACTAGCAGTAATAATGTCCAAGATGTTTCTTCTGGATCTTTCATCTGTTCCTCATTGAAGGAAGAACCGGGTGTACCGTTGAACAGCCTGGACACCCTGAACTGGTCTACCATCTCACTTGTAGAAGAGGTACTCCTCCATTGCCATCATTGAAGTAAAATTCAACAGACATTCCTCTGAGTTTCTGTAAATAGAGTGGGGAGGGATGCCATGGTGACTTCCACTTCAGGATATAGATGTCCTAGGTCAACCGCAGGATGGTTAGAGTTTGGTATATATCCAGTGTAAGACAGGCAGCTATAGAAGTGTGAAAGGAGTTCATCTTTAAAATCATCCATTAAAGGGCATGAGATCTAACTCATGCTAGTGGCTAGCCAGTGCTCTGGCACACAGCGTACTAACTCACCTTCTTCTAGCACTTCCACTATATGGGATGAGATGAATGACTATGGAGGAAAGGACCAACTGAACTCTGGCACCCCAACTGTGGAATTTTCTTCCCAGGGAAATTTACCAGATGCCCACCTACACACACATGCATACACACAAACACACTCATATGGATGTAGAATTTGGTCAACAGTCACTTTTTTGGGTGGGGGAGGCAATTTGGGACTCATTTGTGAAAAACTGATTCAGGTCATTTCCGCACTACACTGTTATAGTGCTATAATTCCACTACCAACATCCTATGGAATCCCGGGGTTTGCAGTTGAGGGAGGGGCCTTTAGAATTCTCACCCGGAGAGATCTATGGCCTCAGTAAACTACAAATCCCAGAATTCCACAGGATGTTGAAAGTGGAATAATAGCACTGTAACAGTGTAGGGTGGAAATGACCTACATCACAAATTTAGTCATATTCTGGTGACACTGTGAGAAAAGTTTTTGCCAAAAAAAAAAAAAAAAAGGTCCAAAATCTAAAAATAAGTATGTATGTGTGATTCAGTTCATATTCCAGTCTTGCCCCATCTTGTTTCCCTGTGGAATTATGGAAGTCTTACACATGGGGAGAGCACCAAATTGTAGAAGGCTGCATTCTATTTAGGAATATATATAGGAGGAATATATTCCATCACATTCCACATTATATATTTTCATTATATACATATGAGAAGACATGGCTCACTAGAAAAGACTATAATGCTTGGTAAGGTAGAAGGTCATAGGAAAAGAGGAAATCTTCATTCTAGATGGATAGACTCAATCAAGTAAGCCATGTCTCTGAGTCTACAAGATCTGAGTAGAGCTGCTGATGATCGAATGATTTGGAGGTCACCATAAGTTTAAGTTGACTTGATGTTAATTAACAACATGCTTGTGTCTTTGAATGCTGAGAATCCATGCCTGAGTTCTCTTGATTTACTCTTCTCTGAGTATCCTTTGTGTGTGTGACAGTGTGTCTGTTTCTGTCTGTCTGTGTCAAGTTCCTTTAATTATATTTTAAGCCTGATGACACTTATGCTCTTGTTCTGTATTGATGTGTAAGCTACTCCAGGAACATTCTAGATGAAAAGCAAATCTTAAAAAATTGTACTTTTGGAAACTACAGATCCCAGATCCCCTAGTCAGTCTGGCCAGGAGGCATAACTGGTGCTTTTCCTAAATTTGTATTGCACTTCCAGTAATGCCTTACATAAATTTGTATTGCTCCTCTGCTAAAGCTTAATGAAATGGTTTTCATTGACTGGAAAGAACTGGAAAAAAAGGAAAAGATTGTTGCCCTGTGAGTGCATGAATGTGCGGGCAAGAGAGTGATCAGTACATGAGAGACAGAGAAATAAATTTAAGCTGTGAGCAAGTGTGTGGGAGAGAGAAGTGAGAGTCATTTTTATGGGAGAGAAAGGTTTTCTTATGACTCTTTTGAAATTCAGAACTGACAATGTGTCAGACGTGGCTGATCAGAGTGAAAACCAGAGAGGGCATCTGTACCTTTAATGGTTATGTAGAATAGGCAACTTCAGCGTCATTCAACCAGGTAAAAACTAGCTGAAATTACCTCTTCTGCACAACCGTTAAAGGTACAGGAGCCATCTCCAGTTTTCCCTAAGGCAATCCTAGACTGGCTGGCGAACAAGTATGATCAAAGATATTTTGCTCCCTGAGTCAGACAAAATGGCTTCTCTCCCATACCCCACCCCAGTCCCACATACAGAAGCAAACTGGACTGGTAGTTGATGGTTTCTTCAACACTGGCAAAGGGTCAGTGTTCTCTACCATCTGTGAGGGCAGCAGAGTAGTTTAAATGGTACACAATAGGCCTTGCCACAGACGCAGGTCTGTTCTCTAACAGAAGGAAGTGTCAGAGGATTCAGAAGGAATTTTTTTTAGGGAGGGTGGCTGCTACTGCCCCAGTATCTGCTGTCTGAGGCAGTTGCCTCACTCTGCCTGATAGGGCAATATTTATTGATCCAGCTCAGGTGAAGAAGAGGAACTGTGACAATAGTAGGGATGTGTTGCCTTGGTCCAGCTGCCTTGGCAATGGCCTGGAGATGTACAGTTTCTGGAAACATCAAATCCATGTGGAAAAACAGTTCCCCCTCTCCATTTTGTCAGAAAATACAAAAACTTTCAGGAAAAATTGGGGAAAAAAAGACTGTGATAGTACTTTTATTCCACTTTAACTGCCATGGCAACATTCTGCAGTTCTGGAGTTTGTAGTTCAAAGAGGCCCCAAAGCTTTCTGGCTGAGAGTTCTAAACACCCCTCTCTAAACTGCGAATCCCAGGATTCCAAACAATGTTGCTACAACAATGAAAGTCAAATAATAGTAACTGTTAACGGTGTATGATAAGATTGAAAGTTATTTTATTACCTTAGGGATATAAAATGCACTGTAGATAACATGATTTGGCATAAAATTGTCATGTTCCATATTTAAAAAGGATAGTTTATGCTGAATATAACTGCAAATTGAAGTTACGTTCTTTATGTTATGTTATGTTATGTTATGTTATGTTATGTTATGTTATGTTATTTTATTTGGAGCTACAAGGTCCTGTAGTGTATGGAACATGTGGGCTATAAGGAAAACTTTAGTTTTGCCAGTTTTAAGAGTAGAGGAAAAAACACCCAATTAAAGCAGAAGAAAACATCAGTGTTAGTAAAAGAGGGAAAGTTATTTTGTCTCAACTAGTTCTCCATAGTGTCAGGCAGACCTAACACACTCATATCCATAAAAAGAACTGAGAAAAAGAAAACTAAGACCAGGAATTGTAATGATCTGATACCATACACAGGCCCTTTCCACGATGCACCTTTTCATGGAGCTGGGGTGTGGGGATTGCGCGAGCAGCCTCCAGCGAGAGGCTCTCGCGTCCTGGTTCCTTCAGCTCCACAGCTGCCGCCTGCTCACATGAGAGCCTCGCCTCTTCCTTCCGCAGTGCAGCCTGGGAGTTTCCCAGGCTGCACTGGGGCGGGAAGCGGGAGCACCGCAGCTCCGGAGCTCTGCACACACAGCAAGTGCGTGTGGGGCCCTGGAGCGATGTGCAATCGTGCATCATTTTCAGATCAAAGCAGAAAATGAAAAAGTGAGCGAGCGGCACCTGCCAGACCCTGGAGCATCACGCCATTGCGAGTGTGTCGTGTGGACCGCTCCTCACATTAGCACGACGCTCTAGGGGCCCTTTCACATGGCAAATGCCATGCGAAAAGGGCCACAGTCTTACATGATAGTCTTCCTCTTACATAACCTTTCAGAATGCTTTGGGGGCAATCGATATGTGCATACCTTTTCTTTAACGTTTAATTCATCATTCTAAAAGAAAATATCACAATCCTATTTTTTTTCTAGAAAAATGTCTTCAGGGAAAAAAATGGAAAACCTGTTCCTGCCCTCACTCCAACCTTTCCCCATTTTTTTGTATCTTTATAGCTGTATAATGACCATATGCTTCTTTGTAGACATCTGTAGCAGGAATAAATGAAGTAGCAAGTGATAGCCATGTTAACCCAGCAGTGAGTATGCATTCATTATCACCGGCTCAGGTAGAAAAACAGCTATTAGGATTAGCATTAGTATTAGTATTAGTGTATTTTATTCGTTTATTAACCTGCCTTTCTCTTGATAATGGGACTCAAGGTGGCTAACACCATATTTAAAACAATACAAACTAAAAACAATACAAAAGCATTAATAAAAGTACAAATATAAGATTTTTAAAAAACTAAACTATTTATGAAGTTAAAATATTAAACATTAAAATATTAAAATGCGTTAAAAGACTATATAGAGACTTTAAAAATGGCACCAAACAGCATTAAAAGCCCAACCCTAATCAATTTGTAAAAGCATGATGGCACAAAAATGTTTTGAGAGCAAGGACGGGGAGTTCCAAAACCTGGGAGCAGCCATCGAGAACGCCCTCTCGCTTGTTCCCACCAAATGAGCCTGAGAAGATGATGGGACTGACAGGAGGGCCTCTTCAGATGATCTTAGAGCTCTAATGGGCTCGTAAAAGGAGATGTGGTTCTTCAAATAAACTGGACCCAAGTGGTATATGACTTTATAGGTCAGAACTTAGAATTGTGCTTGGAATCCCACGCGCGGCCAATGGTGCTGTTGCTACAGGGGAGTTCTGTGCTCCTTCTAACAAATGTGAGTCCTGCCACTGTAGTGCTGTTTTTCTTCATTATCCAAGGGTTATCACAAGGCTTGGGGAAAGAAAAGCTGTGATGGTCTGGAGGCTACTCTTAAAGTAAAAGAGCAGGGAGAGATAGGCCAAGGATGATTCACCTCATAACGAGGGGTGTAGCGTGAATTCTGCTCTCACTTCCATGAAATTTTTCTTCCATCCTCAAATTTCTAGCATTGCCGTAACTTAAATTGCACATTTAGAAATGGAAGTTACGGATTCAGAGAAAAGGGGCAGGCAAAGTAAGCAAGGGAATGCAAACACAGCAAATGGAAGAACCCTAGGTGTGAATGATTTTCAGTGCCTCACTCTGCAATATAAGACATTTGGAGACTGGAGGAAAATTTCATTGAGAGGATGGAATTAATTTTTGGAGGGGCAATGCTTCCATTTTGCCTCCCCTGATAGCTGCACCATGAAAGAAATGAAATTAACTCTCTTTTATTTACAATTGTAACAAAGGCCTCTCAGGCATTGTCCTGTCGCGGTCTCAGCAGTAGCTCCACTGAGATGGGGGCATGTCCCAAATGCTTCTGACCACATGTGACCTGTGGAAGAGAGCACGAGGGACGTACCCCTTCCTTCCACACTGCAGCCAGCCTTCTTCCCATGTTGCAGTGGGGGAAGAAGTGCTTCTGGCCCTTCTGCATGACCAGCCGTGACAGAAGGTTTGTGTGATCAGGGGGCCGATCATTTAAAGAACTTTTCCCGTTAATGATATACCCTGCAATCGTGCTGGCTGGAGATGCAAGGAGGATGGGACCACGACCATGTTCTGTGGAAGCATCATCACAGTTCTGCTCCTCTCGTGTCTTCATGCCGGGACACCACTATCTTGCAGAAATGGCCATAGTTATATCTTCATTATTGGGAAAAGGAATTATCAGCAAATTACTTCTGAACTTTGTACAAAATATACAAGGTAGATAACTCTCTCTCCCTCTCTCTCTTCCTCTCTCTCTTCCTCTCCCTCTCCCTCTCTCTCTCTCTCTCTCTATATATATATCCCAGACAGATAAAGGTATTTTTAAGACAGCAGTATATAGTCGCTTAAAAATCAACGTGGAACAAAAGCCCTCTCTTTGCCTTCAGTAAATTTTTCCTGTGGAAATATATCTCCTGGTGGCAAGAGGTTTAGATGTCTGAAGCAATGAAGCTTCTGCAACCATACCTCCCTTGGGAAATTCTTACTGCCTAATAGACTAGTTATTACTGCTGTTCAGATCACAGATCTTCCATTGTGATTGCCTCCTTTTCTTCCTAGTTATACCCCTCTTGTGCCAGACAAAATAATCTGTTCATCTCCTTGGTGGATTATGTCCTTCAGCTATCTGCCTCTTTGTATAATATCTCCTCAAAGCGGCACAAGGAAATTATGTCTATTTAGTTCTGTCTCCCCTCATTAAAGTCAGTCCCCAGTCCCTCATAGTCATTGTTGTTGCTGTCTCTGTTTTAGTCCCCCTCCTCCAAACATAAACCACAATATGTTCTCCCCCCCCCGCTCGGCATGGTTACATAGTGGAATATTCAAAAATAGTAAGTGTGAGACATTTGCTGTCCGCCCACCCCTGCACTGAGCTAAACTGGTGACCTCTGGACAGTTGTGAAGCTACAGATACAGGTGGGTGGAGAAAAATGCCTGGCACAAGATTTTTCTGTCAAATGTAGGACAATATTTACTTTACAATGTGGGTTTGAATGCCAACATTCCTCTTCTTGCTGTTTGACAAAGACTCTTCTGGAAAGTGGGGGGGGGGGTGGTTTAAGGGAGAGAAAGGGAGGAGAAAGTTTGATTATACACACAAATGTCCTCTCCTACAGTTGCTGAATGCAACCGATTACCTTGATCACGCAAAGAAAGCTTGATATGGTATCTCTAAAATTGCTTCGGTACTCAGCTATCAGAGTGCACAGTGTTGGTCATTCTTTATTTTTTCTGCTTCAAGCAATGGATCTTGTGATATGTGATGATCTAATCTTAGGCCATTTCCACATTACACCGTTATAGCACTATTATTCCACTTTCAGAATCCTGTGGAATCCTGGGGCTCGCAGTTTAGGGAAGGGCATTTAGAATTCCCAGACAGAGAGCTCTTTGGCTTCAATTAACTACAAACTCCAGAATGCCACAGGATGTTGAAAGTGGAATAATAGCACTATAACAACGTAGTGCAGAAATGGCCTTAGATGAGTAGCTATGGAGGGTGTGGCCATCTAATCCCCAAGAGGGGCACACTAGTGTGCCCAACCTATATAGAAGTTTCATTGCATAACTTCTAGTTTTGGTTTTCACCAATCTGGCCCTGTTTTTTTTTTCCAGAGGGAGTAGGGAGTTTTTTCCCCCCAGTGTTGTGGGTTTTCAGAACAAAACTGCCACATTTTGTGACTGTTTTGAACCATTTTCTGCTGGTTTGGGATTAAAACAAAGTCTGAAGATCTAGGGGATTTGAGTGGCTTCCATGGAGCTGGAGGCTGCATGCTGTCCGTGGGCCACATTTTCTTACCCTTTGTGTAATCCATGTTTTGTGAAACTTCTAGCATGTCATTATCTAGATTTATTTTAGCCTAGATCAAATATATCTGTTGCTCATCCATATTCTGCACAGGCCATCCTTGGGTTGATTAACCATGGATGTTTTTGGTAGCCTTCACTCTCCACTTCCTGATTGTATTTGACCAGGGTCAAACATACTCACCTGCTTTCACTTAATATTTCTCTCCAAGATCCGTGGGTTAGACTGAAATGATGGGAAGCTTTAAGCTTACTTACCTGTGGTGAATTTGGGACCTGCCATGACAGTGATGGTTTGTCGAAGAGGTCAATGAGACTAAGACCATTTCCGCCCTACACGATTATAGTGCTATCATTCCACTTTCAACATCCTATGGAACTCTGGGGTTTGCAGTTTAGGGAGGGGCTTTTAGAATTCTCAGCCAGATTGCTCTTTGGCCTCAGTAAACTATAAACCCCAGAATTCCACAGGCTGTTGAAAATGGAATAATAGTACTATAACAGTGTGAGATGGAAATGGCCTAACAGATTACAGCTGCTGGAGATATTTTGTTGATTTGGCCCCCAGTTTTTATATTATATACTAGTGCATATACCCAGTGTTGCCCAGGATTTAATTTTCTCAAAGGTGATACTTGTTAGAAAGAGTTGAGATCCTGTCTCTGTAATTCCCCAAACTGTCTTGTCCAGTACCTGTAACTTTTGTCCATATTCCTCAATCCAATCTGTATTCAGAGTTATTAACATACAGAGGTTGGGTTCTTGAGGGAATACACTACCCTCCTCCTTGCTGCTAGGCCTCATCTCCATAGCAACTGGCCTATTGAAGACAGACACAATTGACTGAGGCTGAAGAGCTTTCTCATTGAGAATTTTGAAGGCCCCTCCCTAAACTGCAAACCTCAAGATTCCATAGAATCTCCTTAGGCAGCCAGTCATATAAGGTCTACACCTGACACAGCCGATCATATGAGGTCTTCTCACCTAACACAGACAAACAAACAAACTTTGAATTTTATATGTTAGATTGTTTAGGGTGCCCAGAGGAGCTTTAGCCTAAAGTAGACAAAAAAAATCTGCCTGAATTTTTTTTAAAAAATTGACCTTGGGTACAATTTTCACACATTTGGACTTGCTGAGGCCTGCAGTGGTTTCTGGAGAACAAAAACGGCTTCCAGGTCTGTTCAAGTTGCCCATTTTGTGCCAAGGAATAATCTAAGATCCAAATCATTGTTCTCTTTAATAGCACACGTGTGTCTCTGTGTATAAGTGTGAAGAACAAAATTACCAAAGAGGAAGTTGGCAGTTTTGGTGATACAGTTGATCTCATCCCCCAACTTTCAAAACAGCTATTCTTCTCTTTTTTAAAGCACAGTACTTAGATCTACGGTTTGCATGCCACACCTCTGGTAGTCCCTGTGTTTGTTCCATGTATACCTGCCAATCTATACCTGCGTGTGAATAGAGGCATGCAACAATGATTTTCTAATAAAGAATTCTCTCTCAAATAGCATTTTCAGGTTTCTTTAAGGTTTCTTTAAGCTATAACAGTCTACTGTGGAAATGGCTTATGACTTGCAGAAATGGCTTATGACTCTGATCACCATAGTCATAGTCCAATGCTCAAACAACTATACCACATTGGCTCTCTATTCTGCCTTACATCATGAGTTTCAGGAAGGTTTAA
This sequence comes from Cyclura pinguis, assembly GCA_030412105.1. NCBI lineage: Eukaryota > Metazoa > Chordata > Lepidosauria > Squamata > Iguanidae > Cyclura > Cyclura pinguis. The sequence continues at coordinate 122,500,863 of CM059604.1, read as the reverse complement.
ACATGCTCTTCATGCACTGCTGTCTCAGTCTCAATTGCCTCTTCCAAACTTTGCTTTACTTTTTAAGCTTTCGATATTGTTTCAAACAGAACATTCAAAGTAACTTGTAGTCAGGCCTTGAAATATGCTAGATTTTTAAAAATAAAATATAGGTGCTATATCCTCCAACTGGGGCCCTTTTCGCATGGCATCTGCCATGCGAAAGAAGGCCTGGAACCTCGTGCGATTGCGAGGAGCGATCTGCATGACGCCCTCGCAGTCACGCAAGGCTCCAGGACCCAGCAGGCAACGATCACGCACCTTTGCATTTTCGGCTGAATGATTGCGCATTGTTCCTGGGCCCCGCGTGCACTTACCTGGCGTGCGGAGCCTCGGGAGCTGGGCTGGTCGCACTTCCTGTCTCAGTGCAGCCTGGGAAGGTCCCAGGCTACACTGCAGAAGGAAGAGGCGGGGCTCTTGCGCAAGCAGGAAGCTATTGCGGAGCTGAAGAAACCTGGACACGAGGGCCTCTCACAAGAGGCTGCTCACGCGAGCACGCACCCCAGTGCCGAGAAGAGGTAGGATGCGGAAAGGGCCTGGGGATAGAGGGCAAGATAGAAGCTATGTGCTTCTTAGACACTTTTAAACCCCTCCATACTGAAAAATGCTTTCCTACGAAACGATCACAAATAGATGCCATCCCCAAGCCTTAGGGAGCTTTGTTTGCAATTTAAAGGCACATGCAGGAGCAAAATGGAGAGAGAGGTTGTATGGTCTGAGATGAGTCCTGAGGGGGTAAAATCACCCCCCGAATTCACCAAAGTTGTGTACTCCTTTTATAGGTTCAATAGGTTCAAATTCAGAAAGTCCATAAAAAAAAATTAGGAATTCACGCCCTCCAACATTTCACAGATGAAATCTGGGAAACACATCTCCAAGCAACATCAGAGTGTGGTTAAGATGGCAAAAGTTATTAATGAGAAAGAATACATAAGTTAGGAGAAGGTGTACCAGTTTGCTTTTCATAGAAATATAGAGGTGAAGAGACCACAAGAGCCAGTGAATCCAACCTCCTGCCACGCAGGAATACACAGTCAAAACATTCCTGACAGATGGCCATCTAGCCTCTGTTTAAAAACTTCCAGAGGAGACTCCACCATACTCCAAAGCAGTATATTCCACTGTCCAACTGCTCTTGTGGTCAGGACGTTCTTCTTAATGTTTAGATGAAATCTCATTTCCTGAAGTTTAAAGGCATTTCTCCATGTCCTAGGCCCTTTCCGCACCCTACCTTTTTCCAGCGCTGGGGTGCGAGGATTGCATGAGCAGCCTCCGGTGAGATGCTCTCACGTCCAGGGTCCTTCGGCTCTGCGTGAGCTGCCTGCTTGCGTGAGAGCCCTGCCTCTTCCTTCTGCAGTGCAGCCTGGGACTTTCCCAGGCTGCGCTGGGGCAGGAAGTGCGACCGGCACAGCTCCAGAGGCTCCACATGCCAGGTAAGTGTGCACAGAGCCCAGGAGCAGTGCACGATTGCGCACAATTTTCAGCTTCTAGCTGAAAATGAAAAGGCGCATGATCAGCACCTGCTGGCCCCTGGAGTCGCGTGATTGTGAGTGCGTCATGCAGATCGCTCCTCACAATCATGCGATGCTTGAGACCCTCTTTCGCATGGAAAATGCCATGCGAAAAGGGCCCTAGTCTCCAGAGCAGCAGAAAACAAACTTGTTCCATCTTCCATATGACATCTCTTCAATATTGAAACATAGCTCTCATGTCATCTCTTAACCTTCTCTTCTCCAGGCTAAACATACCCACTTCCCCAAACCAGTCGTTCTTAGGCATGGTTTCCAGGCCTTCTATCATTTTGGTCACCCTTCTCTGGATGCATTCCAGCTTATCAATATCCTTCTTGATCTGTGGTCCCCAGAACTTAACACAGTATTCCAGGTGTGGCCTGACCAAAGCAGAATAAGGTGGTATTTTCATTTCCTTTGATCTAGACAGTATACATCTATTGATATGTGGTCATTTGTTCCAGGAAGGGATCATCCACATTCTCAATCCAGCTTTGATGTTGGTAATAGACCCCCACAATGACATCACTTTTGTTTCTTTCCTCTTCATTTTAACTCACATGTTGTCAACCTGGCTTCTAGAATTTAAGTCATGGATCTCTTCACAGGTGTAAATGTTCCTGATATATAGTGTATCTCTTCCTCCTTCTCTGTTTGGTCTATTTCTCTGAAATAGGTTATATCCCTCTACTGCTACATTCCAATAATGACATTCATCCCACCAGGTTTCAGTCATGCCTAGCATATCATATTTACTTTGCAGTGCTATGAGTTCAAGTTCACCCTGTTTATTTCCCATGCTCTGTGCCTTAGTGTAGGGGCATCTGAGACCATGGGTCATTCCTCTTAGCTGCTTATTTAAGTCTATTTCCCTCCCAATGTTGAGCTCTTGTCCTGTTTGCCCAGTTCTCTCTATAAAATTTGGACTGTTATTGCCAGCATTTTATGAACTCCTGCCCTCGAGAAAGCTGTCTCCCTCCCCACTGTAGCTCAGTTTAAAGCCCTCTTGATTAGGTTTCTTGATTAGCTTTCCAGGGTATATTTTGCCCGAGCGTACTAGGAAGGACAAGATTCCATGCCACCTGCACCTGCTGAGTTAACTGGGTGCAAACTAGTTTTTGCAGTTTGAAGTCAGATTCAGAAACATATCTAGAGTGGAGCAAGTAGGGTACATGCCCTGGGCACCAATGCCAGGGGCCTCAAAGCCAAAGATTTAGAAGAGGAGGAGGTAAAGGAAGTGGCCCCAGAGGTAGGGGTGCAACTTCATGCTTGCCCTAGGTGCTGTTTACGCTAGATACACCTCTGGTCAGATTGCAGCAATTGGTTTAAGCTTACACCAAATTGATGTAAGAAAGAAGTGAAAGCAGGAGAGAGAAATTAGGACATTTTAAAAACTGGGAAAATTGGGATGACAAAGGATTAGTTGGAACTGCCCCTGCCAAATCAAGACAGTTGGAGGGTATGGGACTTGATGAGAGTTTCTCCAACAACGTTTTGGAAGAAAGACAAATGAGAGATGGAATGTTGTTGGCAATAGTCTGTGAAGAACCACTGTTTCACATAAATCAACATAAAACCAAGATACTGTGTTACCATCCATTTATTGTCAAAGGGCATACAATGTGGAACATCGCTCACTGATTGAGAAAGAAAGATTGGAAACATTTAATCTGATCCTTTAGAAGAAAACTAGGCTCTTTGATTTAAGTTAACATCTCATGCTAGCCAGTCTGTATTTACGAGTGCTTGATGATTACCCTACATACAAGATTTAGTTGTTTCCATGGAAACACATTATTTTTTTGCAGACAAATATGTGGCATACTACTGACCTTCTTTGAATTCTATTGTGCTAAAGTTACAGCCATAAAACTTAAAACATTCATTCCAAGGTGCTTATATTCATGGGCATCATTTCTATCATTCAGCCCATTTGTATTTTATGGGGAGGTATATTTGTCAAGGAAAGAATTGTCCATTTTATTATACTGAGCCATGACAGATATACTACAGTGTAAATATTTCATGAAACATGAATATGTGTGTGGATCTTTCTCCCTCTCTGCATGTATCCAATTTTTTTATTTTTTAGCATTACTATTTCACAGTGGGTTTTGGACACATTTAGAACAATCACAATACACTTGTATAAAATTCATTTAGCAAAACTTAAAATTGCATTTTCCGTGGGTAAGCCCTATATTTCACCATATGAAAGCACACTTGTAAGAATGAGTAACCTTTGCATAGGGTACCTCAAAAATGTCATTTGCCTGCTAAATTGCCCATGAAAATGAACTTGCTATTAGAGGAATCAGCCAGTTGAACCCTATCTTTGGGTTTAGAAGTGGCCCAGTAGAACAGTTCCATATGCTTTGTGACCTTAGTACTTTTGTAAAAGCTTAGTAGATGATACTATAGTCTCTTATGATTCATTTGTGAGAGCTGGCAATATTCCTAGGCACATTAGCAGGCCTGCACAGTGAGTGGGCAAGGATGAACTTGTCAGGTCTTCTCATGATGCCAAAGACCTTTCTAAAGGTCTGGAAACCATTTTTGGTATGGACCTGTCCTAGTGCCTCACCAGAGTTCCCAAAAGGTTCTACAAAATTTGATGATAAATGTGGATGTGATAAGTTGCTGAGATTCTATTATGTTTTGCTTGTCATCACCATTGGTCTCTGTCAGGATGTACAGGACTATAAGAATCTGCTTTATACAGAATCAAATCAGTGGTCTTGGGCTGTTGACACTGCTTGACAATATTTTTCCAGGATATCTTTTGTAAGTCTTCCCAAAATGTTGGGAAGTCAACCTAGAATTTTCTGCTAGTAAAGCAAGGGCTTTGCCACTGAGCTACCAGTTTAGACCATTTCTGCTCTACACTGTTATAGTCCTATTATTCCACTTTCAACATCCTGGGGAATCCTAAAGTTTTCAGTTTAGGGAGGGACATTTAGAATTCTCAGTCAGAGAGCTCTTTGGCCTCAGTAAACTACAAACCCCAGAATGCCACAGTATGTTGAAAGTGGAATAATAGCACTATAACAGTGAAGCGCAGAAATTACCTTAGACTAAGGAACTAGGGCCCTTTTCGCATGGCATTTCTGAAGCGAAAGGGCCCCTTGAGCGTCACGTAAATGTGAGGAGTGGTCCATACGACGCACTCACACTTGTGTGATGCTCAAGGGCCTGATGCGGACCACGCATGCATTTTTTCATTTTCAGCTCAAAGCCGAAAATGCTGCGCGGTGGCACATCACTCCAGGGCCCCGCACGCACTTATCTGGCGTGCGGAGCCTCAGGAGCCGGGCCGGTCACACGTCCTCTCCTCAGTGCAGCCTGGCAGGTCCCAGGATGCAATGTGAATGGAAGAGGCAGGGCACTTGTGCGACAAGGAAGCAGCTGCAGAACTGAAGCAGGAGGGACGCAACAGCGTTCCTCCCAAGCCTTCATGTGCGAGCCGAGCAGCCCAGCACGGGGAAAAGGTAAGGTGTGAAAAGGGCCTAGGTTAAAGTTAGTAATTTTTTAGAACTAGATGAAGCTTTATTGGTCTCAAGGATCACTGGATTCCATTGATATGAAGTCTGCATTTTTCTCTGCTGGACATATACATGTTGATGCCATGACGTTCTGGCATTAGAGGGTTATTTTTAAAAGTTCCTAGATCACCTCATTTTGTTAGTTACTGTAATACAGTTGGCCCTCTACATTTGCAGGTTTAAATTTTATGGATTAGTTCATTTGTGAGTTTCTCCAACCCCTGCCCCCCATGTTAGGTGTTTCTTTTCTGAGGGAACCTTCCCTTTTGGTGGTTCCAATCAGGCTGAGCAGCCCTTTAAAAATACACCTCTGGTCCTCTTCCTCCTCCACCACCTACCACAACCTGGCTAGCTACAGATCACAGCCCAATCTCTCAGCAACACAAACCCTCTCCCAGTGCCCCCACAACCAAGGAAGGAGATGGGGGAGAGAGAGGAAGTATAGGGCCATCATGCCAACCCACCCTCTTTCCCTCTACTTTCTTTGATCTGGTTTGGACCCTGGGTGCCCTTTCTTCCTATGATGCCTTGGACTCCTTCCTATAGACACACACACGTGCATTTAGATATTTACAATTTTTCCACTTTTGCAAGGATCCTGAACCCCTAACACTAGTGAATGTGGAAGGCCAACTGTAGTAACAATTTCTTCAAAAGCAATGCTTAATTTCACCTACTCAGAAGTAATAAAATTGATATTTTTAGTTACTTTTTAAAAAAGATACCTGGATGCTTCAAAGCAGACTGGCACAAAACAGAATTTGCTGTGACTTACCTTGTCATTGCCTCGTCTCACACAACAGAGCACAAGACAGCAGCACAATGGACAGCATGAGCGAGCATATCAACCATGTGAGAGACTCTATCTTTGAGATCACATAATCACAATCACTTAACTGTTAACTATTTAGTTACTTTTATAGTTATCTTGGCTACAGAACAAGAGTGGCGTTATCTCTTGTTAAGCTACTGGTGTAATGCAGCTTAGTTACAGAATTGTTACTGCAAAAAGAGAATTCATTATGAGTTATCTCTAGCTAATTTGTAGTTATTTGCAGTGAGTTATTTCAAGTTCTGGCTATGCATCAAGATCAGGCTGGACATTCCCACGAGAAATCTAGAATCTGCCTTAGTGGGATGAGGATTAATGTAACTGGACTCTGATGCCAGTCTCTGGTATGTATTTCTTGGTGCCTCAGAGTCTATGGCCCTTTTCGCATGGCATTTCCGATGCAAAAGGGCCCCTTGAGTGTCGCACAAATGTAAGGGGCGGTCCACACAATGCACTCACATTTGCGCGATGCTCCAGGGCCTGACACAGACCGCGCACACATTTTTTCATTTTCGGCTTGAAGCTGAAAATGCTGCGCGGTTGTGCCTCGCTCCGGGGCCCCGCACTCATTTACCTTGCGTGTGGAACCTTGGGAGCCAGACCAGTCACGCTTCCTGTCTCAGTGCAGCCTGGGAAGGTCCCAGGCTGCACTGCAAAAGGAAGAGGCGGGGCTCTCGCATGAGCAGGAAGCTCGTGCGAAACTGAAGAAGCAGGGAAGCAAGAGCCTCTCTCCGGAGGCTGCTCACGCAAGCACTGCACCCCAGCGCCGAAAATGGGTGAGTTGCAGAAAGGGTCTATGACTGCCCTATTTTGCCAATGAGCAATAGCCCAACAGCTTATAAGCTCCAGGCCTTTTAAAATCGTAAAGAAACCTGCTGGAGGTGAATGCTTCACAACTCAAAAATTTTGAGATCCCTGAGCATCTGATTCATCTCACTATAGACTCCTCTGAAGTACAGAGGTTTGAATATCTGAGGGATCTCCTAGATTTAAGAAATCTCTTGAAATTTTTGAGGTATAAAAAGCTCTTGGTAAACCAACACACAATGGAAGATACCTCCAGTACTAGCTGGTTTCAGGTACCTTTCTGCTTTGAGTTCCATTCCTCAGTCCACTTTCACCAAATAGTACATATCTACTAATATATAAAAGTCCAAGTTTGTTTGTTTGCCTGTGTCAGGTGAGAAGACCTCATATGATTGGCTGTGCCAGGCGAAGACCTCATATGATTGGCTGCCTAAGAAGATTCTATGGAATCCTAGGGTTGGAAGCTTAGAGAGGGGCCTTTAGAATTCTCAGCCAGAGAATAGGCCAGTTGGTATGGAGATGAGGCCTAGCAGCAAGAAGGAGGGCAGTGTATTCCTTCAGGAGCCCAACCTCTGTATGTTAATAACTCCGAATACAGATTGGATTGGGGAACATGGGGAAAAGTTACAGGTATTGGACAAGACAGTTTGGGGAATTAAAGATACAGGTTCTCAAATCTTTCTAACAAGTATTACCTATGAGAAAATAAAATCTTAGGCAACACTGGGTAAACACACTAGTTTCCTATATAGCCGATGTAGAGTTCAACAAGAGAGAAGAATTTATTAAAAATAAAGGAAGACACTATGATTTAGAATTTTATGCTGTCAGATCAATATATCTAGCAAGTAAGAAAGCAAGGTGATTCTGAGCTACGCCTGAAGAAGCGTTATGAAAAATTAAGCTGAAACATCTCCGTTTCATTACAGGGACATAAAATTTGTGTAAAATGGTGGTGGGGAACCATTTCAATTTAGTTAGCAAAATGCAAGCTATGGATGAGCATAAGCAAACCTATAGCGCTGCCCTCAAACGTCTGTATTAATAATGTATATTCCAGGTTTGGATGTATCTATGCCGCAGGAAACCTGCAGCTAGTAAGAACTGTCTTCAGGCAACTAAACGGGGAAGGGGAGTAGAAAATAGATAAAGAATATTTACAATTACTTGTTTCCAGGTGGAAAAATGGGAAGTATTGTGGGAGAATTGTTCCATGGAGAAAAACACATGGTTTCTTTGTGCACCCCTATAATTTTCTGCAGAGAAAATGGTGGTTTCTTTTCTTTTCTTTTCTTTTTTTCTTTTTTTTGTAGAACAAGATGTTGGCTAGCATTAGCATCCTGCTAGTTACAATGTCATAAGCGAGGCTCATGATCTTGTATCTGTTTCCTGTTCACATTTATAATTGTGGCACCATTTCCACAATTGGAAACATGTCCCAAACCCACCATAAAATCCAGCCAGTTGCACTGTGGGATGGAGTTCTGGAGCACTGGCCAGTGGCACACTGAACGATGATGTAACCAGCTCCCTTCTTCTAGTGAGCTATTGTTGCTACACCAAACACCTCTAGTCTGCAGGATGTGCTGTTTTCATAATTGGACATATTTCATGGGTAAAACACATGTTTGAAATTGCACTGGCTGTAAGCAGATGCCAGGTCAGGATGACCTCAGACATGATCAGGTCATAAGTTCAGAGAGGATTAGGTGGAAAAACCTGATGCTAATGGGCTTGGAATAATCCTTTCAAAAACTGTAAGTTGTGAGCGCTCTTGGAAATGATAGTAGGCGAAACTGCCCAGGTGAAGCAATCAGAAACCCTTCTCTGGGCATATCTAACAGAGACTTTTCCCATTTTCACTACCTGGTCAAAACATCAAGAGATTGTCAGGACTCCCATCAATGTTTTGTCACCAAAAGTTAAGGCAATCAGCCCATTCTGGACTCCTTTGTCAGTTTTGTGGGAAAACCATTACCACTTTGCCCATGCACTCTCCTTCAGGGAAGGAAACACAGTATTTAAACCCCAGCTCCAGCCCTAGTCAATTGTAGTACTTTGGACGCAGTATGTGGCACCCAGATCTCTGTTTCTCTGTGCTACTCTCAGATTTGCTCTCTGAGCCACTCCACTTCGAGCTTCTGCTTCAGGATTGATGACTATCACCCTTTCCACCCACTTTCTCTCTATCCAACCTTTCTTTCCTCATTTTCCAACATCCTTGTGTGGTTCTTGAGAGTGTCTGATTCCTTGTGTGTTTGTTATTCCCAAATAAAATACTCTGTTTCACTTTTAACTGAAGTTCTCTCTACAGTTAGTACTGGTATACACAGGTGAGAGATCCTGCCATTACCCTCCTCTTGCAGGCTTCCTTTGAGATATAACTTCCCCATATTCTACGGAGACTGGCATTGCGAGTGGACTCCAAACTCCTCTACCTTTTGGGGTAACATTATGGTACACCAATGAGTTGTGACGGGGCTACCTTGCCACTCCTCCTTCTGGTCAGTGCACCACTGTTCACCGTTGGAAGGGGTCTGGATACATCATCATTCAGCACTCTGTTTGCCAGCACCACACAATTGCATTCCATCGTGCAGTTGGCTGGATTCTGAGATAAGTTTTGGAAATGGATTTGTCAGATCAGGAGATGGAACATAGCCATGACATCATTGATACATGTTTCCTGCAGAGTCTTGGCCATGGTTTCCTGTGCAGGAAACCTGTTTAATGTACAGAAAAACATGCTGTTGCTGTTTTTGTGTGGGAATGTGCTAAACCCATTTTTTCCTGTGAAGATTAATTCCTCTATTAATTCCTCTACAACATATTGCTTTCTTGTACAGTATTGTTTCTTCTCTCTTTCTCTCTGTTTGAGCCACCAGTGGCTAAGGGAGGTGGGAAGGGTGTGTGTGGAAGAAATGTAGCAGTATATTTATGACTAACTGTAGAAAATCTGAAAATCTTCCACTTTCTGTTTCACATTCTCCCACATTCAAAATTTTCTAAACCTTTTCCATGCCAATAATAATAATAATAATAATAATAATAATAATAATAAAAATCCCACAGATCTTAGTACTTCCACTTTCCACTTTCACCATCCTATGGAATCCTAAGGTTTGCAGTTTAGGGAAGGGCCTTTGAGGCCGCTTCCTAAACTGCAAACCCCAGGATTCCATAGGATGTTGAATGTGGAATAATAGCACGATAACAGTCTAGTGTGGAAATGGCCTAAGTGCTGGTTTAAATGATGACAAGAACCATGGAAAAACATTCTACAAGAGAGAGGTAAACTACCTTCATCATTTTTGTTATATTTGGAATATGCATATCGGATCTGACAATCTGTTGAGCATCTGGACAATGGCTGAATTCAGCACACACCAGAAGGTTTAATTAGGTCAGCCACTGTCATCTGAGAATGAATGCATGTTTTCCTCTCTGCTTAGATAATCAGAGATGAGTGGGAATTTCACCAGTCAGCATCCTACTGTGTTGACATGTACAAGGGTGAGCCAAGTTTCTGCACTTTGCAACTATGCATATTTGTTGAGTGAGTCATTTGTTTCTCAATGACCAATTTACATGAGAATGAGAAAGAAAAGGGGGGGATCAAATAATACCCATAGTATGGAAACCAGACTCATTATGTATCATTCCTTGTAGGTAACACTCCTGATATTTGAACATCAGTTGCTATGCCAACATTTTCCTTAAACATTTGTGGATATAAGGCCTTACATGTGCATGAACCCTCTCTCTTTCATTCTCTCTCCCTCTCTCTCTCTCTCTCTCTCTTCTTACATCATCTCAGTGTGCGAATCCTGCAAAATCTAGATACTTTGAAGATTAAAGTATCAAGATCTCCTTCTGCATGTGCCCCATTCAGCTTCTTCTTTTTTCAATGGTTGTCTAAAAAATTATTGGGTAATCCCAACAATAAACAAAAATCAGAATTGGAATGGAATCTCTCTAATTCCTTATGCAAATGATTGTACCTTTTCCAGTGTCCTATAGTGAAAACAAGGCAAAGCAGACCATGCCTGCAGCTCTGGGCAACCTAGTTCTCTAATGGCTTATTTCCTTCACAGGCACTTAAGCCTTTTTTGACTTCCTGCCAAAAGTGCTTATTCTGATGCACCAACAGGATTCCAGGTGTCAGGAATATTTTTATTAGGACTGCTGAAATGTTACAAAACATGGACATAAGTGCTGTAAGCTAAGCTAACACCACTAACACTCCACTTTTTTTCTTTATAGGGATAAAGAAAAACACTTGAACATTATAAAATAAAAAAAAGATGTTCTCTGTCAGGAAACCCTGATGAAGACCATCTTGAACTGATGAGAATTTTCATATTTCGGGACTTCTTCTGCCCAAAATTCAGATGTTTTTGTTTGTTTGTTTGCATAGGGAACAGTATTTTATGTATAAATATTAGATGTTCTGCATAGATATTAGATATGGATAGATTGATATTGATATTTTTATACAGGAATGTTATTTTCTGTGCAAAAAATGCTGTTTTCTCTGCAAAATACCACATGTAAATTTTTGCGCAGAATAAATTATGGTATTTTTTTGTTCAGAAAGCAATACTGAATCTAGAATTAAGATTTTACAAATCTTAAGAATCTCAGCGATATGAGATTTCCTAGAGGCATATGTGAATTTTGTGCAAAATAAGTTCTGAACTGTGAAAAATCTTAACGAATTTAGAATATGGAAAAAGAAATAGAGAGAATGAGCAATTAGAGATTTAGAAGTTTAGACTTCTGAATGCTGAGTGTGATGTTAGGTAAATTTTATTTTACTTTTTAAAATCTTTTTTCCTTTTTAAAAATCTAAAATATATTAGTATAAAGTATAAAATATAAGAATAACTATGATATGATTTAAGTATGATATAATGAATTATGAACAATTATATAGATTAGGTTAATTCCTCAATAACATTTACTGATATTAGTGTTTGTAATTAATTGTAATCAATTGTATTTATACTTGAAAAAAACTGCACAGTTTTCAAAGGCTTTCTTCCAGTGGGAAGAAAATTGTTAAAATTAATTGTTGCTTTCTCCACGCATGAAATTAGTGAAGAATTGTATCCCTATTTTTATAGCAGTTTAGTGGCTGTGACAAATGTAAGAGCAGAGAAAACCTTGGGAGATTGATGGGCATGTATCTTTTTAAAGCACTTTAAAAGATATTTGGTTTGTGACGTATGAAGGAAGTACATGCTGTGGAATTTAAAATAAAACATTTAAAAATCTAAATGCTGTTAGGTTTCCTACAGGTAGCAGCCTGTATTATGTCTCTGACAATGGATTAGATCCAGATTTAGTCATATTTACGGTAGACCTACTTAAATGAGTGACACAAACTGGTAATGGCCAACATAACCTGGATCAATTTCTTTGGGTCCAAATCTGGATCCAACCTGCCACCTTTCTTTTCCTGTCTTGACTAATGTCCTATAACCTGTTTTAATTGTATAAGATCCCAGTGTACGTTCATTTTATAGCCTTAAATTAACTTAAGAGCCATAGCAACCCTATGAACCACAGATGTTCAGGGTGCTGAAAATTGCCTCATAATTTCTGACTTCACAGTAGACATAGGAGGTGATAATCTCTTCTAATTTATTTCTAAAATTACCAGGATTTGCTGTTGAGGCTGCAGTCTTAAGCACATGCACTAAGGAATAAGTCACCCATCAAATTACATCACACAGAAACACACACAGCACTGGACAAAGATAATTCCTCTTGGATTGTTTAATTAGGGTTACTGTACAAGCTTTCCTTGCTACTGTTGTAATAAACCGTTGGACCAATCTTCCTCAACCTAGTACCCTTCAGGACTTCAAGATCTTGTCTAAAACTGCAGAGCAGAAAGTCCCACTGGCATAATTATATGGAATTGAAACATAGAGGTCATATGGGGAAAGACAGGGAGGGACGATCCACCCCAGTTATATGGTAGGTAGGGATAGAAATATTTGTAAATGTCAGTGTCAGGGGCAAGAACAAACAAGCCTTATTTAATCCCACTGTGAGAATATCATTAAAAGTTACATAGATTTCAAAACTATTTACTATTTCAGGTTTATTTAGTATTTAATATAATTATTATTACTATCATCATGATCATTGTTATTAATTATTATTTTAGTGGTGTACACAGTACAAGTAAAACAAACAAACAAACATAGCCAGCTGTGACAAAGGCTGCAATCTCATGTGTGTGTGTGTGTGTGTGTGTGTGTGTGTGTAAGCCTGTACTCCTTCCTCCCCCTGTGTATATATATTTTGTGTGTATGTGTATACACACACACACAGTATGCAATGTACAAAATATATATACACAGGGGGAGGAAGGAGTACAGGCTTCCCCTACTTATCTGACAGGATAGGGACCAGAGCACTGTCAGAAAATGGAATTGATCGAATTGGAATTGGTTTCAGCCAGCTTGCCACTTTTCCCCCCTTTTCAGCTTGCTTTGCAAGCAGTGCAAACCGCAAGGCAGGCAGTCCCAAGCAATCCTCTGCAGGCAAGAATTGATGAAAGAGTGGAATCCCCACTGAATTATTGGAACTTGTCCTTAATTTGGAAGTGTCAAAAGAGTGAGTGATCAGATAAGGGAGTGTCAAAAGACAAGGACTTCCTAATGCAAATCTATAACTATAGAGTTCAATATACATTGGGGGGGGGTGTAGTTCAGGAAACAGTATTTCCTGCACAGAACAAAATTTCCTGCACAGAACAGCTGAAATCGGTGCTCTTTTCTGCACAGAATTTTTTTTTTTTGCCCAGAAAATAGAATTTTCTGTGAAAACAAAACAAAAAATGTGCACTGTCATGTAGCATAGCTCCTGAACTGCAAGGATTCTTACCTGTCTAGGTTCCGCTTCTTCGAGGTTTCTTGATGCTCAAGAAACTCATTTTTTAAAAACTATTTATCACCAGCAGAAGGCAATTTTAGTATCCGGGTGGGCAGAGGCATATCTAGCATGGAGGCAAGTAGGTTATGTGCCCAGGGGCCAATGCCAGTTGGGCAGAAAAAGCAATGCATGTAGGTGTGGGGGTGGAGGTAAAGAAAATAGGGGCACAATTTCCATACTTGCCCTAGGCACTATTTATGCTAGATATGCCACTGCAGGTAGGAGTTTCCCAGAGCACCCTGTGGGCCAACCAGTGGCAGTCTTGTCTTGGTGATGGCAGAGATACCTCTGAGTAGAAGAACTGCTTGTGTGAGGAGGTACCAGAAGTCCACTAAAGGTATAACTGCTCATGCAAATGGGTGTGCAGCTTACTGTAATGCCACTATGCCCAAACGTTTCGGACTAGCTTGCCTCTCAGCCACAACCAGCATGGCCAATGGATTGGAACTGAAATCTACTTAAAAAACAACAACACAACAACATAAATCTGAATCGCATCTAGCTGGGCTCTGCATAAACAGTTTTATTTTTTAGAAATGCGCTGCTAAAATGTAAGTTTATATTCATGATGCAGAGATACACTGAACATAAATAGTAAATGGAAATCCATCTCAAAGTTGTTTGTCACCATTCAGATGACAGACACAGTCCTTATGCAAGCTTTCCCTCTGAGAGAGAGAAAAACAGCTCTCCAATATAGAAAGGATCAGATCTTCAACTGGAAAACTTTCTACACCATATAATTACAACGGAGTCTCATCCTCCTCTCACGCTTTTTGGGGGCTTGTTCTTGCCAGAGGAGGCTTGTTCTTCCTGGAATGAATAGCATCTTGTTTTTCTCTTTGCCTTTTAAAACTCCCTGTTTACCTTTTTGGTGCCAAAGGATATAAAGATAACTTTCACATGAGGTTTGGCTTTTCTTTTCTAAGCTGCCGTGTCTGGATGATGATGCCGTGTAAAGCACTATTATGCATGTTCAGATTTAGCATCCTTTGGCTGTTTTTTTTTAAAAAAAAAAAAACCATAGAGGCAGTTCTCCAAGAATGAGAGATGAAGGGATCCAGTTATGCAGTTGTGCATAAGTTATATGAAAACAAATGTTGCAATCTGGGACACACTATACAGTTATAGCACCATGATTCCATTTTAACTGCCATGGCAACATGCTGTGGAATCCTGGGATTTCTCAGCCAAAGAACTGTATTCCCTCACTGGACTACATAGAATCATTAGCCATTTCTACACTACACTGTTATAGTGCTATTATTCTACTTTCAACATCTTGTGGAATCCTGGCGTTTGCAGTTTAGGGAGGGGCATTTAGAATTCTCATCCAGAGAGCTCTTTGGCCTCAGTAAATGACAAATGCAAGAATTCCACAGGATGTTGAAAGTGGAATAATAGCACTGTAACAGCATAGAGCGGAAATGGACTTAGAATCACAGAACTGGAAGAGATCCCAAGGACCATCCAGTCTAACCCCTGTCACATAATCAAAGCACTCCTGACAGATGGTCATCCAGCTTCTGTTTAAAACTACAAAACTATTGGGTGTTGCCGTGTAGTCACTGAGTAATTCACCTCACCAACCTACAAAGCCCAGAATTCCATTGGATGTTACCATGATAGCTAAAATGGCAGCATAGCACTGTGTGTTGTATGAAAAGGCTCCATTGCTTATTACACTTTTATTCCCCCTCTCCGCCACTTTTTTTTTTAGGACCTCAGAGTAGTCCTCCAGGGTTCATTCCCACTTTTATCTTCACAATAACTGTGTGAGACTGAAAGAGGTAGAAAGTGAGCCAGAGGACAACCAGTCTGACATCAGAGCTTGAGGGCCAGTGGGGGACACTGCAGCCATTATGCCACATTGCTTCATGCCTCTATTATATTGTGATTGTTATTATTATTGTTATTTATTTCCCATCTTTCTCCCAGCAGTGGGACTCAAGGTGGCTAACAGCATTAAAACAGTACAAATTAAAGCATCCATGAAATAGAAATAGAACATTCAGAAACAATTAGACAATTTATAAATTCCTGCAAAAAATATTAAATAAATTAAAATACATTTTAAAAAATCCTATACCAAACTTAGAACACACTTGCCCAGCATCAAAAGTTTCCTACCCTATAGTACCCCACATAGGTTATGGTTAACTTTAAAAAAAGAGAGAGAAAGAGGTATTTTTAACAGTGCAACACTGAACAAAGGCCAGGCTATTTCCACCCTATACGGTTATAGTGCTGTTATTCCACTCTCAACATCCTGTGGAATTCTGGGGTTTGTAGTTTACCGGGGGCAAAGCGCTCTCTGGCTGAGAATTCTAAATGCCCCTCCCTAAACTGTAAACCCCAGGATTCCATAGGACGTTGAAAGTGGAATAATATTATTATAACAGTGGAGGGCGGAAATGGCCTAGAAGATATTGGACTAGATACATACTTAAAGTAGATCCACTGAAATCAAAGGGAAAAATTAGAAGTGACTGAGTCTGGGATGAAATCGTTCCTGGTGTAGTTACATGGAACCATTTCCCAAAAACAACATTTAGCCAGAGACACAGAAACAGCCATCTCCGATCACATTAGAAGATGCCTCTTTCTATTTTAATGAAGCTCATGTGGACATTGTAATGGCTAGAAGGATTCATAGTGAAAAGTATGA
Source organism: Cyclura pinguis (assembly GCA_030412105.1). Classification (NCBI taxonomy): domain Eukaryota; kingdom Metazoa; phylum Chordata; class Lepidosauria; order Squamata; family Iguanidae; genus Cyclura; species Cyclura pinguis. The sequence goes on along the minus strand of CM059604.1, from coordinate 122,484,516 downwards.
TTTGCTTCCAGGCTGCCTGAAGCAATGTATTCATCCATATGAGCCTCACTAGAGACTGAGATCTTTGGAGAAGACTTGCCTTTCAGTCCTACCATCTCTATAGGCAAATTTGTTGGGATAAGAGAGACAACTTTTTGGTAGGTGCTCCAAGTCTTTGGAACTTAGGCTGATCTCTTCCTTATTGTCCTCTTGTTGGAAAGCAAAGATCTTTTTATTCAGGCAGGTTCGGCACAATTGTCTGGCTGCTGAAAAAGAGAGTTTTAATAGGTGGGTGCTTTTAAACTGTTTTAAATGTATATTTTAATATTGTGACTGTTGTGCTCCTATTTGTACTTATAAAAAATCTTGTGAGTGATCTTGATTTCCAAATTTGGGAGAACTTGGCAAGAAAGCTGAGATTTAAATCAAACAAATAAATAAGTGTAGATCTGTATTAGCAGATAAACCTGTTTTTGCACATATAGATCTTTTCTTGGACTGAGATAATACTTTTAAGCCCTCATTTACTGACTACCATATAGTTTAACCTTTATGTGATCTGCTTCTTAATGTACACACCACATTTTGATGCAGATCCTTAAAATATATAAATACAGAGAAATACAGATCTAGCATATGTATGCACTCACATACACACGCACACTTGCATGTGTAATTACAATAAAACTTGGCTTGGCTGCTTCTCCAGCCTTGTGAAGTGCTGACTTGAAATCCAGATGTTCACATTACTTCATACTTTGCTTGCTCTGAACTCCTCTGCACCCGGAGTCAAAGATGTTATAATCTTTAGCATTGGCAAAGCATTAATTTTGTGGTTGCATATAAACAAACATTGCCATATATGGTGTGCGATCTGAAAGCTGTAACTCATTACCATTAAAGAAAGAAAGAAAGAAAGAAAGAAAGAAAGAAAGAAAGAAAGAAAGAAAGAAAGAGTACCACCAGTGCAAATTACAACACCTGCCATTCAAGACATAAGTCTGTCCAAAAACAAAGTGAACAGCAGCTGTTAACAGCATTCTGAGTAGTTGCCAGTTTGTTCCTGAGCACAACTCAAAGTGATGGGAACTACCCATAAACCTTTAAATGAGTCGCTTGGGTCAAGAATACCTGGGGGAGTACCAACTGTTGTGTAAGTCTTGTTACCCTGTGTACTAGGGGTCCCGGGAGGGACACCAAAATGTGCTCAACTAAAGTTGGGGAAAATTAGCTCAGAGCGCTGCTTAACGTTACGAGAGGCAGGATAACTTAGCGAGATCTTGAACCCTATGTCTACGGGGTTGGGTCGGGTCAAGGAGAATACAGAAGTTGAAATAATAAATGATGTTTATTAAATACAAGCAAAACAGTGTATGCGACACACTCATACAAGATAACTAAAAAAAATAAAGGTTGGAGTGGTATAGAGGGATTTTTAGAGGGATTGCTGGTTTGGGTGATACTTCACCTGTCCTGAAGCCCAGAAAAATAGAGAGCGAAGCTGGGGTGCGATGTAGCTCAGCACGTGGAGCTGAGGGGAGGCTCGCCAAGCAAAGTGGCAGCAAGGCAGGATGAAACTCAGGAGTGATCCGAGGAAGGTCTCGGAATCAAGGGTTTTTATAAGGAGAATTGTGACTGCAGGCTATGCCGTACTTGGGGGAAAACAATAGATTTGGAATTGGAGACAAAGCCTCCGAAAGGTCAGCATCTGAATGACTGAGTTATCTTAGTGATTCTCAATAGAGTAGCCAGTATGCAAATGCAGAGTACTTGGGTATTGTATAGGTTACCCATCAAGCTGCCTTTGCGTGGCAGAGGCTCTTTTGTAAGTGGCGTGCATACTTAATTAGAGTACTTGCCTAGAGGTCTCCTAAAGCAGTGAGTCAGCTATTTCTGGCCTGCCTGTATTGTATTACGGCTGTTAATGGCCGAGCTTGTTGATGTGCTTGTCCGGTGGCCTCGCAAGCACGTGGAAAGGAATAGAGAAGTGCAGCCGAATTGTGATATCAAGGGATATCTCTTAATGTCCCCAAAGCTCGGACTAGCCAGGGCAGTAACAGTCTACCTAGGTAGTTTGCTGCATGTCCCATGGCTAAGATCTGATTGATTAGAATGAGGGAGGAGGCCCCATTGATGATAATCATGTGCAAATGGTGAAATTCCTTACCTGATGCTTAGAGTGGGTGTACTTTTTCATCAGAGGTGGAGCAGCTTATGGCTCTTTCTGCAGGACAGTGGCATCCTGGCATGGGGATATGAGAGGAGCGGGACCACGGCAATGCTTCTGCATGACGTCATCACAGTCCTGGCCTTCTTACATCCCCAGCCGGCATGATCATGGGATATATCACTAATGGAAAAACTCCTTCAATGGTCCCCAATTGTGTGAGACTTCCATCTCTGCTGGCCATGCAGAAGGACTGGAAGCACAATCATGCACTTCCTTCACCACTGCAGCATGGGAAGAATGGTGGCTGCAGTATGGAAGGAAGGAAGGAGAATGTCCCTCACACTCCCTTCTGCAGGCAGCCAGCTGGATGCAGGGGGGAGCATTGGGAACACACTCCCATCCCAGTGAATGTGCTTCTGGGATGACACCCAGACGATGACAGAGCAAGGTAAGGTGCAGAAATGGCTTATGAGATCCCTTCGGCACACACACTTCCAAGGATCACAGCACTTAGACAAGACATGGAGACCGTTCACACTAAAGAATCATAACACTTTTATTCCACTTTAACCATCATGGTTCTGTCTTGGGATTGGCAGATTAGGGAGGGGCATTTAGAATTCTCAAGCAGTGTGCTCTAGTGCCTCACCCAACTGTCAGTCCCAGGATTCTATAGGATGGAATTAGGACAGTTAAAGTAAAAGAATAGTACTATAATTGTATAGTGTGAATGGGCCCCGGGTTATTTTTCAAGGCTGCTCTGAGACATTTTGTAGTCTGAAACAAAGAGAAAACGGTGTAAACACTTTAGTCAGGTCAAGGTGCATAGCACCTGAAGCTTCCCAGTTTATTCTGGCACATGATGCAGAAATTCCATAGGTACCACACCTCCTTTCTAGCATCAAAAATGTACTAACAACAACTTGCTGCCCATTTTCACTGATTGGTTAAGACGTCCTTCTTCCATCAAACATCATTCTCACCTGGCTGATGATTTAATGTGGCAGACACTCAGTTTAGAATGTTTGTAGCTGCCAAAACTCTTCCCACTCTTATTCTGCTGCCATATTTCCTTTGTGGGGTTATTTTTTTCTCTTTTAATTGCTGTAAAGTTCCTCGTGTGATATCAGGGCAGGGTGCATGTTTCCTAAATAGAACAGTACCTGCATAAAGTTAAGGTCTGAACTGTGGCACATTACATTCTTGGGGATGCAAATGCAGGCATTTGTATAAATTGGAAAGCTGTTGATGGTTGCATACCTCTCACGATGTCACTCTGTTAGGTGTGTCCCTTTAACTCACACATGAAATGCCGGGATTGCTGTGAGTATGCTTGCCGTATACTCCCTCAGGCCAATCTGATGTAACCTATTTCACTGACAAAACTAGTTCCATGGAACTGATGCATTTTCCCACTTGCAACACAATCACACTACAGTCTTACTGTAACAAGCAATAACTTCATTCCTTTACAGTCTTTTTCTCCTGTTGCTCCTACACCTTTTTGGTGGTGAGGGGGAAGGTGGGACGAAGGTTTCAGCCCTGTCAAGATGAAGAGCCCCTGCCATATGTTGGTTTGCTGGATGTACATTGAGCTAGTGTATTGTCATTCATGTAGGTGTAATGCTGTAGACCTTCACAGACCTCATTTCCTCACGAGACTGTTATAGCGCTATGATTCCACTTTCAACATCCTATGGAATCCTGGGGTTTGCAGTTTCGGGAGGGGCCGGCCGGCCCCTCCCGAAACTGCAAACCCCAGGATTCCATAGGATGTTGAAAGTGGAATCATAGCGCTATAACAGTCTCGTGAGGAAATGGAGAGAGTGAAGCTACTAATGCTACAAAGCATCCAGGGTTAATTGATTATTACAACAATGTATCCGTTTGCCTATGCTTGCCTGTGATTACAAAATATCAATTGATTCATTGCTTTATTGCCTGTTGATACAGTGTATCCGGTGAGGGGGGGAGATCAGAGTGGACAAAAATGAAAGTGTCAAGAATTGTTCTGGGAGCTCGAAGTGTCTAAGATAAAAGGCAGGAAATACGTTCTTGCCCCAAGGATGAAAAGTGGGAAAACAAATGAAAGTCTGGGAACTGCCTAAAGATGTGGGTTGATGTTAAATTTATGATCTTCTCCAATCACAGCTTCACGCACCTAAAATTTGGATTCATTTATGTATGCTTTGGTCTCAGCAACTTCAGAAGTATGCTGTGTTGCTTGCTTTGCTACAAATAAAAACTACCGTCTACCACACAGTGAAATTTGTGGCTTGTGAGTTATCTGGGACTTGACAAGCCTGCATTAAGACACTCCCACCTTAAAATGCAGACCTACAGGATTTTTTAAATGTTTTATTATTATTTTCAAACATAAAAACACATAAAGTCAACATTCAACATAGCGGGTTCATAGACAAAGGTCCCATATGTGCGAGACTTGTGTCTACCAGATGTGGGAACTGTGCAATACCTCAGATGTTGCTGAATTGCCACATCCAACAGGCATACCCAGGATAGCCAATAGTGAGGAATTCTGGGAAATACTGGTCAATAACATCAGGAGGTTTTCCAGTTCCCCACGGTAAAGATTGTCAGCATGGGCAAAGATTAGTGCTGGAGTGCAACACATCCAAAGGACACCATATTGAAGATAACCGATATATTGTGGCATTGGCATTATTTAACACTGTTTCCCCTCACACACTTTTTATTTAAATGTGTATATATTTTATTTAAACCCAAGCTTTCTAAGTGAGCATGCTTGATTTGACTAAAAAATATTAAATAAATACAACAGAAACAGTCATAACATTTTTTAAACAAAGATCACAGTGAAAATTAGAGAGAAAAATAAATCTCAGACAGTAAAACTGAAAGCAGTTAAGGCCAATCCAAATAAAGACTATTATTATTATTTTAAATACAAATATTTATTGAACAAAAAACAGAAAACAAACAACAGTATATAACAATGCATAAAACTGAAAGTACATAACAATGCAATACAAATTTTAAAAAACCCACATCAAACTACAGTCATCTAACAAAATTACAGCTGACAAAAGACTGCAAATAACAAAGTTGGTTCCTGCCCTTGTCACAAACAGCATGTGTTAATCAACTAGTTATACCTGTTAATCCTTAAATTTATACCAGAGATTAATACTTGCTGCTAATTACTCTTATCATCCTAAATATATACGTACAAAATTACATAATAAACAAAAATCACTTATAAACAATTGGAATCACTCACCAAGTTATTCTATATTCTATATTAGTTTAAACTAATTATCAGTCATCAATAATAATAATAATAACAATAAATTTTCATTTATATCCCACTTTTCTCCCAATAATGGAACCTAAAGTGGCTAACATATTTAAAACAGTACAAATTAAAGATTTAAAAAGCTGTTTATAAAGTTAAAACATGGAACATGTTTTATAAAGTTAAAACATTTATAGAGCTAAAACATTAAACATAATCAACCAGGGCTGATTCTACTTAGCTTCCAAGTAGCTAGTCACAAATACAAATAAATACATACAGAGTGAAAGAAAAAAGTGAATCAAATAGACAGAGTTTTTGCTCTCCTCCTGTGTGATTTTTAACAACTTTGTTGATGAAGAAACCAGTGAAGCATTGAAAGCTTGCATGATATATTTGGTACATTTTTGGATGGCCCAATAAAAGTGTCACTGTTTTGTGGATTTTGAATGCGAGCTTGAATAAGTTACTTTTTTGGACTACAGCTTGAAGAGTTCCCCAGCCCAAATGGCCAGTAGTAAGGCTTCCTGGGGAATTCTGGGATATGTAGTCCAAAAGGAAACTTTTCCAAGCTCTGCATTTAAATAAAAACAAATTCTTCAATGGAAGGTCACCAAGGAGATGGCTAAAAGGGTCTCGTTGAGGATAGAAATTCAGAATCTAGGAACAGCTACTGAGAAGGACTTCCTTCTGATTCCCACTGGATGTTCCCTGCATCCAGTGTATCAGCCCAAATGTCTTAAAAACCAGTCAAAAATTAATGGGAGAGAAAAAAAAAGTAAAATTATCTCATCTTGAGGGAAAGAAATAAGTAGGGATTTCAGTTCTGACACCACATACAGTCTCTCTGTGTATGTACCTTCAAGTCACCTGCTAACTTTTGGTGACCCCATGAATTTCATAGGATTTTCTAAGGCAAGGATTGCTCAGAGGCGGTTTCAACAATTCCTTCCTCTGAAATATAGCCTACAGCACCTGGTATTCATTGGGAGTCTGCCATCCAAGGACTAACCAGAGCTGACACGGCTTAGCTTCCAAGATCAGAAAAAAACTGGTACCTTTGGGGTGTTTAATCTGTGGTCCACATTAAATCTAGTCTTGTATTGTCCACTCAGATTGTCTCAAGCTCTCCAGAATTTCCAGCAAAGGCCATTCCCATAATGTGATCCTTTTAACTTGAAATGCCAGGAATGGAACCCATAGCCTTGCTTAGTTTCTACGTATTTGAATTCCATAGTACAAAGGCACAATCCAGCACAGATATCAAGATTATGAGTGTTTATAGTCCTCATAACTTTAAACTCATAACTAATTAAGCATAGGCAGGGCAGATCCAGGACATTTTATTGCCTGGTACAGGCCACTAAATCCCTTTCTCTATACTGCCATCATTCCTCAGGGTAGTTGAGCAGAAAATTAGGCAAAATATCTCACAATCATCTCTGGCATTCAAAGTAGAATCATTAATTAAATAACCAACTGTTTGCTGTGATTTCATGACAACCAGAATTAGCTGCCAGAGTGTCAATCCCAAATTCATTATACTTTTAAAAAAATCACAAATGTAAGTCCTATTGATTTCAGTGGGGTTCGTATAGATTGTTAGCTCCAATAGAGTTTGTCCATTCAATCAATGGGAACTTAGGAAGTCAAAGGCCATTTCCATACTGCACTGTTATAGTGCTATTATTCCACTTATAGAATTCTGGAATTCCTATGGAATCCTGGGGCTTGCAGTTTAGGGAGGGACCTTTAGAATTCTCAGCTAGAGAACTCTTTGGCCTTAGGAAACTACAAATCCCAGAATTCCACAGGATGTTGAAAGTGGAATAATAGCACTATAACAGTGCGGTGCAGAAATGGCCAAAATCTACATAGGTAAATTTCATTCAATTTCTATTCTAGTTGGAGGTAGAAATTGGATTCAGGCCAGGGATAGGAACCTTGTGGCTCTTGCCATGTTTTGTACTGCAGCTCCTAGCATTTTCAGCTATATCAGCCAGGGCTGCTGGGAACTGCCATCCAACCACATTCGGAGTGTTCAATTATTCCCACTCCTTCTTTAGGTCATTGGGTCTCCTGTGAGTATTTACTACACCTGGATCAATCCCAAAGCTGCATCATACATACATGACAATAATTCCTGTATTCTACATTTTTTTTTCTAATACAGCCCAATCATATATTCAGTTGCTAGTCGCCAAAGTCCTGTTTATGTATACACGTGCATGATCTTATAATTCTATGCTTCATTACTGTGCCTTTGTTACTTGGTAGATGCATATATGAATTGATTGATTTTGATAAGATTCCATTTGGAAAGATATGGAAGTTCTAACCATCGTGTAATATCCATACCATCAAGTGATGAATATGGATATATGAATGAAGTGTAGAGAAATGAAGGAGGAAGAGGGAGAAAAAGAATAATACTCAGATTTATATGCAGAGAAAATCAGTAATGGGACTTAAATAACCAGTTGCAATAGGTCTGCTCTAAGGGTGGTCAAATAGGAATTCATTGCTACCTAATCTTGTCCTTTCCAGTGCTAAGTGCTGTGGCCATTTCTGCCCTATACTATTATTGTGCTATTACTCCACTTTCAATATCTTGTGGAATTCTGGAGTTTTTAATTTATTGAGGCCAAAGAGTTTTCAGGCTGAGAATTCCAAATGCCCCTTCCTAAACTGCAAACCTCAGGATTCTATAGGATGTTGAAAGTGGAATACTAGTACTAAAACAGTGTAGTGCGGAAATGGCCTTTATGTCAGATTTCTCATCAAGGAAATAGTACAAGCTGTGGATAAGTTTGCCACACTATGATCCACTTTAGCCGAGATCTATCTGTCCATCTTTTTAGATTTGGGCTCAAAATCACGAGGAAGGATGTCAATTGATGACAGGTGATAAGAACTGAAATCCTAGCTCTTGAATTCCTGTGATTCATTCTCTAAAAACAGGAGAAAAAAATGTGTTCTGAATCTGCAGCAGGCATCCAAAGATTTGGGAGTTAAAAGGAAGGCTAATTAGTTTCAAATCTTGCAATTAGCACCACCGTGGAAGCCCGACCATTTGGGAATGGAGCAAACAACATTAATATTAACACTACAACAAAAGTAACATTCTGCGGCACTCAGATTTTAGGTCAACGCCACTTTGAATTGATAAATAATGTATGGCTAGGGCAAATGATGTGTGGGAAAGATATTGATTCAAAAAGGATATTAAAGCAACAGCAAGCCCCAAACGAATCCAGCACAGAGAGAACCAAACAACGCCTCTTTGATGAGGCCATGTTTAAATGTGTTCAGATTTCCTCCACCCCGTCCTGCATCATGGTGTAATTGCTCTATTTGGCAACAACAACAAAACCCCCATCCACTTATTTTATTCCCTTGTACTGACTTGGAGCTATTGCTTGATAATGCAGGCTTGTTAGACCAGGCCACATGGTAGTATCAGGAATCAGCTGATCGGGAGTCACACACCACCAAACAGATGGAGGAAAATTCTGGGTGATATTTATGACAAACATGGAATACAACCTCTTTGACTGAAATGGCTTGGAGGCATCCCAAAGATCCTGACAGCCAGAAGCTGAGAGTAAACAAAAGTGTCTTTTGCTATGTACATGCTGACATGAAGCTACACAGGAAATTAATGCATTGCTTTCGCCTTTCTGCCCTGTTGGGGAAACAACAGCAGGAGACAATTTCCATGTCTCAAGTATCATTTCTCTTGGTTTTGCATTCCAAGGCTTGGACATGGCATAGAGTGCTTGATTCTGATTGCAGGAGGTGGCTGGGTTTGGGGCTAAATGACCTGAGATTCAGAGTTTGCTAAAAAGAATAGTGAGAACAGCAGAGACAGTTGCAAAAAGAAGAGGTGAAGTGGACAAAACAAAACAAAAACAAAAAAACACCTACCTAGGGAGAGGGAGGAAAAGGGGACAGGGAAGAGAGAATCGCCAATGCTCTGAGAAGGTACTCCCTGAAAAATACATGTAGGACTCAGGAAAGGATCACCCTGCTAGACTTTCCTGAGAAGGGGCAAGGCAGCATTGTAATTCTCTTTGGAGGAGAACAAAAAAGAGGCAGTCTTGGGGAAGACAGCAGAGGAGGACAGATTAAACAGGTTCTTTGGGGCAGAGCCAACACTACAGAGAGAGAGAGAAAGAGAGAGGGAGAGAAAATAAAGCTAAGAAGATTATTTGGCTAAATTTTGGATCTGGCAGAGAAAGAGGCCCCTTCCACACAGTATTTGCCATGCAAAAGGGCCCCTGGAGCCTTGCGCGACTGCACGGAGCAGCCCACATGACGCATTCACAATCACGCGATACTCCAGGGCCTGGCAGGCACCGATCACGCACTATTTCATTTTTGGCTTTGAGCTGAAAATGGTGCATGATCACACATTGCTCCGGGGCCCTGCGCGCACTTGCCATGTGTGCGGAGCTCCGGAGCTGTGACGCTCGCACTTCCTGCCTCAGCGCAGCCTGGGAAAATCCCAGGCTGCACTGCAGAAGGAAGAGGAGGGGCTCTCACACGAGCTGGAAGCAGCTGCAGAGCTGAAGGAACCAGGACGCAAGAGCCTCTCGCTAGAGGCTGCCCACGCAATCCCCGCACCCCAGCTCTGCAAAAAGGTGATTTGCGGAAAGGGCCTAAGCTTATTACATCGCCCTGCGGTTGTGATCTGGGCAATGCCTCTGCTGGGAAGAGAGCATGACAGGAATGCTCCCCTCTGCACTGGACTGGCTCCCTGTGGAAGGGAGCGCAATGGGCACCTCTCTTCCTTCCACAGTGCAGCTGGGCACTTTTCCATACTGTATTGGGGCAGGAAGTGCCTCCATTGTGTTTCCGAGCCTTCCGCAGGGCAGGTAAGTGCGGGAGGGTCATGAAATTGGGCATCATTGACCAGGAAAACCCATCAATGATTTACTCTGCAATCACACCGGTTGACGACAGGAGAAGGATGGGACCATGACAACTTCATGCAGAAGCATTGTTGTGGTCCCACTCCTATTATGTCACCATCATGGGATAATACTTGTTTGTGGAAAAGGCCAGAGATTGAAAGAGAGAGAGATTTCAGATAAGAGTCCCAGATTCAGTGATTTCATCTTAAAAAGAGCTATGTAAAGCCAAGCCTGTGACTTCAGCAATGTTGTTATTGTTTTTGCTATTTTACGAATTTATATCCTGTCTTCCCTGATACTGGAAATCAAAGCAGCTTACAAATTATTAAAACCAGTACAAATTGAAAATATGTATCGGTGTGATATATTGGTGTGATATTTCACAATCCATAGATTTAATACCATTTAAAGCCCAATAAAGGACTATAAAAACCAACAAAACAGTATACCCATTGCAGTCCATTCCTGAACACCTGATGGAACAGCTGTGTGTTTTACAAGAAAGCTCCAAGACCAAGAGGCAAAAGAGGAAATAAAGCATTTCTTCTAGGGATCAGAACTCTTTGCCAAAGACTTCTGCTACTGAAAGAAGTCTGGGATCTTGTGGAGAGTGGATGGATGAATGGATGTGGATGGGAAAAACACTTTAAATTTTGCTCACTTTTCTCAAGCTTGCATATGTCAAAATCTTGCATTATCTCAAGAGCAATATGATAGAATAAAAGAATAACTAAGGCCCTTTCTACACCTTATCTGCATCCCATGAAGTCCTGGCATTGTCCCAGCAGTGCCCCTTGCTGGGATGGGAGCGGGACCTGAACACTCCCCTCCGTACTTGGCCAGCTGCTGGTGGATGGATTGCATTTGGAACATGCTCCTTCCTTCTGTCTAAGGCTCATCTATCTGGGGTGGCTGTCTTTGAACTAACAGAAAGGCAAAATGCTAAGCTGGTCACACTGCTTCAGAGATGCTTTCCCCATTGGTGTGATATCCCTGTCCATAAGTCATTGCTTGCCAACTGTAGGATGCAACACTGAGAGAAAGAACTCTTTACTCAAGAACATATACCCATGTCCAATAATTTAATGGTATTCCCAACATCCACATGGTGGTAGTTGATAGAATCAAATCTTTCATTTCCAAATATATACATGAACAGTGTTATGCAAACGCAGACAAGTTAGCAACACCTTTTCATGGTGCTACCCTGAATTTGGAATATTTTCCACATGGAACTTTGAATAGTGCTGACACTACAATCTCTTTGGTAACAGGTTGACACATTTTTATTTGCCCCCAATTTTTATTTTTTAATCCATCTTTCCTTCCTTCCTTCCTTCCTTCCTTCCTTCCTTCCTTCCTTCCTTCCTTCCTTCCTTCCTTCTTTCTCTTTCTTGTCTTATATCAAAAGGTCTTAACATGGATTACAAGTCAAATCAAGGCAGAAAAGTTAAAATCTTGAAATCAATGAAAATAATTTAAATAAACAAATGTAAAGATTTGAAAGGTGTAAAAGATAAAAGTGACATTTATTTTAGCAGTTTTGTTGCCTCTTATGCAATTTTTATGGAGGACAACATCATTGTTTCTAATTCTATTATATTTTTTATTTCATTTTGTACGCTAGGCTGGAATGTCTTTGGGTGATGGTAAATTTGATTAATTTAAAAAGAAATAATAGACTTGTGCAGATATGTTGCTAAACTGCTTCAGAGGTTGATTTTATCCTAAGATAATAAATCCTACAATTACTTTAGCTCAGACCTTCATAAAAATCAGTTGAAAATTTATTTGTTACTTCATATTCGTTTAAAAGTTTTAGCAACAAATTTAAAATTTATTATTGCAGCTTCCAATCATCACCAATCTTCATTTTTAAAGATCAACATAAAGATTAAAAAGTATTACTTTTGTAAAGTAATTGGGGAAAGAGTTTTAACTAATGATTAATGGTTTTATTAATGATTAATGGAATCAATTAATTTCATATTTCTTGCTTAATGTTTTAATGTTAACAACTTAATTTTCTCTAAGGATTGAATGTTAAATCATTAGTCCTAGCACTAACATTTGCAAGCTCTGCTTAAACGCTTAAATTCTTTTTTATTTATTGAAGGTATGATAGAAAGGCTGATGCTGAGAGAGAGAGAAATAACCCTAGCACATTTGCAGTGTTATCTAATGATCCTGCAAACAAACATTTTTGAATCATGACTGTAAATGAGTCTTCTTTCAACCCACATAATGGTAACTGTATTGCAGTGCTTAGTAGCTGCAGATACCCAATGATATCCAGTCCTCATGCCCCAGAGCTGAGAGATGTTCATCTCTGGTGTGAAATGTGGAAGTAGGAAGCCATGCCTTACAAAGGTGTGTTGTGTGTTCACTGGGAACCTGCTGCTGGATCCAAAAAAGCTGGAGTAGCAGGTAGTATAACTCAATCTGCTTCTCAATCATAACTAACACCCAGCATATCTGCAATCTCTTGCATAACTGCTCATGGGAATGTGCCAGTTAGATTTTCTTTTTAAGTGGCACGATGAGTCAGGGAGCCAGGATTATATACAGGTAGATATACAGATTCTTTATTTTTGTTCCAAAGCTGCTATGTATCAGTTAAGTGCACAACACTGATCTGTTGGTGGCAGTGAGTTCAAACTAGGAAGTGAATGAAAATTTGCGTTCTAATCTTGTAACTCCCTCCTGCTTCTGCTGCTGTTGCTACTAGTACTGTCTTTAGCATCACTGGAACTACCCTTTGTCAAGCAACCAGGTTGTTTGCTTTTACCCTGCTCAAGATGGCTAGCTCTTGTCTCCTGTAGCAAATATTACACTTCTCTATAACCGTTGCTGGACAAAAAAAAAAAAAAAGGGGTAGTAAAGTGCTATTTGTGTTTATGTCCTGCCTCTTTCCAGAGGCATCTAGTTGGTTGTCAAAATGGTTGGAACAGAACTGTGCACTAGGTAGGACTTTGGCTGATCTGATACTTCTCTTATTTTTTGTTTTGTTTTTCCTCTCTTGTTCTTAATTTTGCAAGAATTCCTAAGTTCTGCATGACATTTCCTTTAGTTTCACTATGTGGGGGTTAGTACTGTAAAGTGTGCTAACCAATGAGCAAGATGCCTACGTATGTGTATTTTCCCATAAAGGAACATTTCACACAATGTGAATTTCCTATAGAAAAGGGGGGTGCAAAATAGCGTAGATGATGGAGTAAGCTTGTTTTCTGCTGCTCCACAGACAAGAACATGAACCAGTGGATTCAAATGAAATTCAACTTAAAACACTAGGAGAAACTTCTTTATCATAAGAGGGGTTTGATGGTGGGATGGACTGCCTCAGAGTGTGATGGAGTCTTCATCTTTGAAGCTGTTTAAACAAACGTTGGATGGCCATTTTTCAAGAATGCTTTAGACCATTTCTGCATTACACTGTTATAGTGCTATTATTCCACTTTCAACATCCTATGGAATCCTGGGATTTGCAGTTTATGGAGGGGCATTTAGAATTCTTGGTCAGAGAGCTCTTTGGCCTCAGTAAACTACAAACCCCAGAATTCCACAGGATGTTGAAAATGGAATAATAGCACTATAATAGTGTAGTGTGGAAATGTCCATAGTTGTGCATTCCTACATGGCAGGAGGTTGGGCTAGATGGCTTTTGTGGTCCCTTCCAACTCTATGATTCATGCATATGGATTTCAATCTTGTATAGTTTCCACAGTTTTCTTGATGTACTCCTCAAATAAATACTTTCCACAGAGGAACTGCTTATCCAAAATGTCTACATCAGTAGTTATGTTCCTCCGGGACAGAGGTGGTTCAGTGTGTCTGAGTTCCTCAGGCAAAAGTTCTCAGGAAGCTTCAAAAACACAGAGAGAGGGAGAGGGAGACTCAGACACTTTCTGTACTACACTGTTATAGCATTATTATTCCACTTTCAAATTCTGGGTTTAGGGAGGGGCATTTAGAATTCTTGGTCAGAGAGCTCTTTGGCCTCAGTAAACTACAAACCCCAGAATTCCATAGGAGGTTGAAAGTGGAATAATAGCACTAGAACAGTATAGTGCGGAAAGACCCAGAAAGAGAGAGAAACAAAGACTAATATGCATGGTACGTGACAACTTGCAAGCCTTTAATTGTATTCTAAAATCTGATGCCCGAGGCAGGTCACTTCAACCTCCCTAATGGCAGATTAGAGCCTCCTTGGAACTGACAAGCAGCCAGACAAATAGACTGAGAGAACAAGCCAGGATTTTACATTCATTGGTTAAAGGTGTGGTCTGTTGCTTTTTAAATCTTGCCTAGTGGCTACTTCCCTTTTGCTGCAAGTGACAGCCTTGCCTCTTGTTTTAATGGTACAGTTATTTCATTTCTTGACTATGCCAATGTATGACAATGGGTGTAGCTTGGGAGTAGTGACTTACTGCTGAGAATGGGTGGAGTAGTGACTTACTGCTCAGAATATTCGTGGTATTAACTGTCAGCTCTTTCATGGCGACTTGTAAAGGGATGACAGGAAAATCCAGAATGGGTTGGGAGTGGTTCAGAGAGGGAGTAGGCGCTAGGCTTAATTTTACCCCCAGTGACTTCATCGGACAAGCAGCAGGGCCTAGAGTCTTGGACAGAATGCTTGTGATTGTTTTCATTATTTGTTGCTTTGGGATCAGATAAAGGAAGCTATTTGTCTTTCCATACCAATCCAGACTGCAGGCATGTACACATATTCACACACCATACCCACCAACTGTTTGAGTCAGTCCAAATTAACCCTCTGCCATTTCACTTTCTCAGCTGCTTTTAAAATTTCCCAGTTTCCCTCCCCTTTTCTTTCCTTCCCCCTTTGTCCTCAAGCTATTTCAATTGCTGCAAACTGAATTCAAAGTGGAAAAGTAGCTTGTACTTGATTATCTTAGCAATTGCAAGAGGAGAGGAAGGGACAAAGTCTTGCTCTTCCTAGTAGGCTCAGGCAAAAAAAGCAAACTGATACAACCTTTCCTAGGTAGTGTGTTCTTCTTCATGAATGACATTTGCCACCTTGGCCCTGCTGTGATGTTGCTTGGCCATGTCTCCCAGTTTTCAGTTGTGAAATGGTGGAGGATATGTAGCCAGGTATCTGCCTGCAGAATGGCAGGAGACACAAAATTGCCTCAGAGAACAACACATCCTGGGCCAGACTTGAATCACAGATCAGAAAATTATCTTTAAGAGGAAGAAATATAATGGCTGGTATCCTGGTTCAGAGAGAACTCTGAAGAATTGCTCATGTCTTGCTTATTCTGCAACCTTCAGCCACACACAGGGTTGTACCTTTTTGGCCATTGTGAAACTGATGTCCTCAGTTCTGCATAACCTTATTAGTTGCTCCCGTAGAGAGTCATTGACCCAGTGGGATTTACATAAATGTCAGGTTACCATTCAGTGATTCATTTAGTTGGGACTTACTAACAGAATTCCAAGTACACGATTGAATGTTCTGGGATGGTGCACTACTGTTTGCCGTTGCCTTCAGCGTACTACATTGTACACTCAGTCTACAGAAAAAGTCACTCAGAATTCCTGTTTGATTGATTGGAGGATGGAGCAAGCCTGTTTTCTGCTTCTCCAGAGACTAAGGCCCTTTCTGCAGCATCCTCCTATCCCACCATGGGAACAGGAGAAGGACAGGACCGTGACACTGCTTCTGCGTAAGATCATCATGGACCATCTTCTCCCATCCCCAGGTGGTGTCATGCCCTGCTTTGGAGATCCTGGCAGTGAGAAGGATTCTGAATCTGAGGCAGGAGTTTCCCCAGAAGCTTGTTCAGGACAAGATAACAACAGGGGCCTGAGCAAGAGGAACAAATATCAGAGGATGAGACAACACAGATGCTTACTGTGCAAGAGAGATGATGTCAGAGAGAGGGGCTGCACCACTTAGTGCATTCAAATAACAAATGAGCCCTAATGAAGGAACACCTGTGGTGACAGCATCAATAGATAAAAGGCTTTCAGCTGGCCCTTTCCTTTTAGGGTCAGCAACTGACCTTTCTGTTTATGAAGCCCTGTGCTGTGTTCTTTTATATGTGGATCACCTTGAACCTCAGCCTGTTTGACTACACCTTGGATTTGCCCTTTGGATTTGTTTGCTCCAGAACCTGAATTCTGTTTGGACATTTCCTCGCTCTAGCTTTGTGAGGGTTTCCCCTGTCAACAACACATGACTGTGCCACCATCCTGCACTTACCTGTCCTGCAGAAGGGCAGGAAGTATGATGGCGGTACTTCCTGCCCTAGCACAGCCTGGGGAAGTACCTGGCTGCGCTGTGAAAGCATGTCCATCGTGCTCCCTTCCACAGAAAGCCAGTCCCGTGTGGAGGGGAGCATTCCTGTCACACCCTCTTCCTGGCAGAGCCATTGCCAGGATTGCCACCATATGCCGCCACAAGAAGATAAGCTGCGGAAAGGGCCTCAGACATGGAGCAAAAGAGATTCCATCTAAACATTCAGAAGTACTTCATGACATTAAGAGCAGTAGTGTCTCAGTGGAATGTGCTGCCCCAGAGTGTGGTGGAGTGTCTTCCAAACAGAGGTTGGATGGCCATCTGTCGGGAATGCTTAGATGGCGTATTCCTGCACAGTAGGGAGTTGGGCTCGATGACCCTTATGGTCTCTTCCTACTCTATGATTGATTGCTGTTCTCATCCCATCCTGCCTTTCTCTTGACATGGGGCCCATTGTACAATAGGAGAATCAGCTAGCATATTGTGAAAGTCCATATTTAGCAGCAGTGTAGGGTAATGCAACCACCATGTAAATACACAAGTGTCCATTTACACTTTGGAAGTATGGTGCTGAAGACACCTGTAACTGAGTCAGCAGTAGGCATGATGTTCTGGGCCCAATTATGAATGGTTTTAGAATATAATTAAGAGTCATTCTCCATAAAAATATATTCCTCTGCCCTGCCCTGTGTTCCTTCTATCTGCCTCTGTGGAAAATGTTTTGTCTCTTATGAACAGTGTCCTAAATGGACAACAGAGAGAAAAATGGATTATCCCTAAACACATGCCATGAATAAATGTGGTAGCAGGGGCAGGGTGAGAAATTAAAATGTGTCCGTATCAAAATATATGCAAACATTTATCCAGAGTAAAGAGGAAGTAAATGTGTATAAATCAAGCAAACAAATACCAGCTGCAAGTTATCCCAAGACTCTCAAACATATTGTTAATAAGCAGTCTTGTTTTACAAGATGTAATGAAGCCGCAAAGTGGCTTTAAGTGAAAATGGTAGCTGGAAAGTCTATTAGCTGAATGCATTTCAACTTCACAACCTTCTCTGGTGCTTTAAATGGAAGGAGTGGGCAATCTGACTCTTCTAGAGTTCCATTCAAATTTAGGTCGGCCTATGTTCACATCATTTCATCCAAGTCAAAGCCTTTTAAAAAGCAAACACAAAGTCTCATGCAGCGATTTTCCCACTTATCGAATTCAGGGTGAATGTCCTTGTTCACTTACCTAAGCTCTTGCGGCATTTCTGTGGCTACCCAATAACTCTGCAAGCATAAAATGTAAAATATAGGTTAAAATATTAAAATATGTAATGCAAAAATTAAAAAAAGGAAAGGAAGGAAGAAAAAAGAACAGAATAGAATAGACAAAACCACAATGGCAACAAAGCAAGAATCAGGGTAGAAAAATGAAATTAGATTCGGAGGAAAGGCCAGCTGACCTCAATAATGGATTGCACTTGAAGGGGATTTAAAAAAGCAAACAAACAAACTTTAATTTCCATAAATAGAGGATGATAGCAGGTCGAATTCATCAGTTTGTGACACAATGTCAGATGGACTTTGGCTTGGTAGGAATTAAACCAACTTTATACAGCATTGTTTACAATAGCATACAGTGGCAGCAACTGAGCAACATAAGGCTATGGCGTACCAATTCACCAATAAGGAACAAACCCCATCTCCAAACTCTGCATGTCAAAATTGTTCTTTGTATCTTATTTCAGTGTTCTGGGTGTTATCATATGAGCAGAGCATGTCAAGACATTTCGGAACATGGCTCAGAAAGCTTTGTACATGTTTAACTGAACTTGAAATAACTAGAAATATACATTTTTATGCATAAGCAAACTTCTCTTCAATATGGCTGTACCTCATTTAGGCCTTATGGTGCCAAGTGATCTTGTAGTGATAAATATTTAGGCATTGATAGTTCTTGAGTCCTGCCAGAAATAATAAATGTGGCCTGCAATCTGTCCTTGGCATACTTACTTACTTAGGATTAAGCTATGTTGAACAAATGGAAAAGAATTCTAAGTAGTTGTGCCTGTAAGGAGTCTGTCACAAGTTTGTATAATCTTTTATGTTTTTTATTTTTATTTTTTTTTAATGTTTTAACTTATTTTTGGAAGCCACTTTTGGTCCCATTCTGGGAGAAAAGGTGGCATACAGATATAATCAATCAATCATATTTAGGGACGATTGGATGAAAATGAATGGGAAAAGTAACTTACCCTTTGAAAGTATCTGCAAGTAGGCAAAATCTATAACAAATTGCCTGGTGATATCCATCCCTCCACCCCCCCACATTAAAAACAGTTCTAGGAGCCTGGAAGGTCTCCCATTCATAGGGTTGCCATAAACTGAAGGTATGTCAATGGCAAACAATGTATTCTACTTTCCTCCTCTTCTTTTTTTTGGAAGGGGGAAAGAACGCTACTATTCTTCTGGACTTACCTTGCTGTTGAACATGCTTTCCACACATCTCACCTCTGGCATATCAGTTGACCTCAAAGGCCTCTCCCTAAGCTGCAAACCCAAGATTCCATAGGATGTTGAAAGCGGAATAATAGCACTATAACAGCCTAGTGTGGAAATGGCCTCACTCTGCCAGCCTTCCTCTCTCAGCCTGAACACAACTTTAGTTCCTGGTCATGCTGTTGTAGTTTTCATTTTTCTTCTTCCCTTCCCTCTTCTTCCCATTCAATAATTTGACTGTTTGGTCTATTGTGGTTTTTTTAATAATAAATACCTTTCCTTTTTTTCCTGTCAAGTCACAAAATTTGAGCTTTGTTTCCCCTCCTCGGAACTCTATGAGAACATCGCAGAATTCAGACCACAGAACCCAAACCCATGTTATTTTTAAGGCTGAACTTGTGAAACATTCTCAGCCAAGAGCTTCTTCTTGAGAAACAGAGCCAGGGGCAGGGAAGAAAATGTTCCCCTAGCATCAGTGTAAATTCTCCCAGTTGTCCCTTGTTCCTAGATGTGCCAGAAATTCTTCCAGTTGTTGTTGCTCCCTGAACAGGAAAAAATAATGTTTTCACTTGCATAAAGAGTTGTGCAGCAGCATGGTTAACAGAAACACAACTGTTGCCAATAAGCACCATGTACTAAATTAGTCTGAACATGACATCACATTGCAACCAACACCCTTCCCTCCCCTTTCACAAATTGTCACAGGGTGTACTAAGTTCTTTCTATGTGGTAAGATGGTATACCTAGAAAATCTCACAAAGCTAATTGATGCTAGGCTTGCTCCTCAGAACATGTTGAATTAGACCACATAATTCTTGGCCTTGGCTCTTAGAGCATGCAGTCTTCAAAAGATAGGCAGAAGGGCTCTGAAGAGGTTTTTGGGTATAGACTTCTAGAAGCATTGCCTGGTCACTGTGGGAAACAAGATGCTAAACTAGATGAGTCTTTAGTCTGATCCATAGAATCATGGGATTCTTTAAGTTGAATGATACCTCAGAGGTCATATAGATGAACACTTGCTTAATGCAGGAATCTTGCAACTGTAGTACCCTTGATGGATGGCCTTTTAAACTTCTGTTTCAATACTCCCAAGAAAGGAAAGTCCATCGCTGGTTGTGTTTTCACCATTGAGCAGTTCTCAGATCAGCGGTGGTTTTCTGATGTTTTCCAGAGATTGCATCTAAAACAAGAGGGGAAGGAGGAGAAAGAAGAAGAAGAAAATCCAGGCAGATAGATGCTATTATTCTCCTTGTAAATGGTTGGTTCCTTTCCTTATTAGATACTGAATGTAATTTTTAATACTGATGAGTGGGAGAGATGAAAAAAGTTATAGAACTGAATCTCTAGTTTTAGCTGATATTTCAGCAGATTCTGAAAAATACCAAGTCAAAGGTAGTTCATATAAGGACTTTTTCTTTCAAAAGCATTGGGCAAAACATGTTGGAAGTGTAATGAAGACTCAAAATCATTCCTTATCCAGAGATTGAGTAGTTTAAATACAAAATAAGTTCATCCGTTGGGGAATTTCCCCCCTCCCATCCAGGTATTAAGTATCCAGTGAAAAGAAATGGCTCATTTAGAGTCATCGAGCTCTATTGGGTAATTACTTTAATTAGCTAGTTTTTGGGAAAGTGCACATTAGCTACATGACAGATCAGAATGGCTGTGGTCTATTGAGTAATTATTTAATTAGGCCATGTTTTAAAAACTGTTTATCGCTCATATAATGGCCTAGAACTAGCTCCTTCTGGTCTTTTGTGCGAGTATTTAATGAGGCCAAATGTACTATCAATTGCAAAACACACACACGCATGCAAACTGAAACCATTCGGCAATTTAGCGGGAAGAATTTACTGCATCAAACACCAGATGCTTTTTGTTCAAAGAATCCTCAAAGATTTTTCAGGCTGCTGAGAACATGTTGCCGACTGTAATATGGATTAGGGGAAATCATCTTTGCAGTAGTTCTATTTGTGCTTTAAAGACAATGCAGGAAAATAGGAAGCACAAAACAACACGCAGATTTTTGTAGGTCCCTTTGATTGTCTGTTTAAAGGAGGAAAAGAATTGGCTGCCTTCCAAGAATGGTGTTTTCTTTAACAGGCGATGAGAAAGCGAAGCTGGAATCTAAGACATTCTGGCATCTTACTTGTGATTCAAGCTTAATTAAACCAAGTGATGAAAAGATCAGTGTTGAAATAGAGCTCAGGGCATGTATGAAATAGATGTTCTTCTCTGTAGACTTTTTCTAGAGGTGACCCTTTCTCCACTATCTGTCAGTATCCCCTGTCAGACACTGATAAGCACTTCCAATTTATGTGTACATAGGTCCATATATTCATTAGGATGCCTGGACAAAGGCCATATCCATACAGCTATAGGTGCAGGGACTTTGACTGGACGTTTTAGTTAATACACTCCTAGGCCAGGGGATGGAAGCGACGCCATCCCTCCTTCTCCGTATTCCTTGTTTGTGTATCTGAAAGCAGGTAATGTCAGAAGCAGCTAATGTCAGAAGCAGATGCAAGGTACTGGGATCCACATGACTAAAAACAAGTTCTGACTAAGCAAGTCAGATCCTGTGAGCTATCCAACTTCCAGAGCAATAGGATGAATGATGAACTCCCTGTAAGATTTAAACCGAGGTTTAAAGTAGCTTTCCAAGCTGCTGAAAACTTTTTGTATGGATTTCTGCATCTTGGATATCTCCTTTAAAGTTTGGACTGAAAGAGTGGATTCAGTGCCCTGCTGACATGAAAGAGGAGGAGGACCAGAGGCAGGTTTTTAAAGAGCTTCAGGGCCTGATCAGAGCCACCCAAAGAGAATGATCCCCCAGAAAAGAAGTTCTTGAGGTGGGAAGGCAGGGGTTGGAGAAACTTGCAGATAATCAAAATCCGTGAAAATTAAACCTGTAAATGTGGAGGGCTGATTGTAGTTTAGTTTAGTTAGTTAGTTTAATAGGTTAGTTTAGTTTTGTTGTTATGTTGTTTTTATGTACATTTTCCTTCTATGTTGTTCTAATAGTTTGTTAATAAACACATTAATTAAAAAAGAAGGCATTCGGTGGAAAGGTAAAATGAGTTTAGGTGTCATTGACATATTGGTGGCACTGGAACCCAAGTTTCCAACCAATTTCGTGTACATGTTAAAAAACATGGATGGCAAGACACAGCCCTGGGGGACACCACAGACGAGCAGTTCTAACATTTCTATCCCAACAATCAAAAATTCTCAGAGCAACTGAAACATTGAAAATAAGGTATAATACAATCTCTTTATTTTTCTTCAGATATCAGCATATAGGCTGATGGCCTAGGTTTGAGTTTGTCACTGCTGTTGTTCTTGTGTGCCTTCAAGTTGTTTTCTACTTATAGTGAACCTATTATGGGAATTTTGGGGGGCTGACAGTATGTGACACACCCAAGGTCATGCAGTGTGTTTCCATGGACAGGTTGGCTCTTGGGTTTGACTTTAGTTGGTCCAAATTATTCTCTGGCTTGCCAGAGAGCTGTCAATCAGATATATATATTTTTAAAGGCTTCCCTATAGAGTCCACAAATTCAACATTTGACTTGTATACTTTTCATTTTGAAAAAAATTTTAGCTAGCTGGTCGAAAAGCACTAGTGTTGGAACTGTCATGTTTGTTTTGCTTGAATTTTGCTCTCTGCACAAACGTAAGGAATGATTTGAAAACATTAACCTTTAAGAAAACATGTTGGAAACAAATAGTTCAACAATGACTCATTTAGCTAGCATTTTAGATGGAAGGGGTGGCAAAATGCTTTTGGCCAGAAACCATTTTTTTTGTACAGTTTTTGAGTCTGAATGTCAAGTGGAAATCTATAGCCATCTTGTAAACATTTGGTTGCTAGCGATTAGTTAGAATGAAAATGCTGACATCACCTGAAACAATAAATGAGGGTTGCCAGAGTGGAAACTGGAGGGGACTCCTATATTTTTAATGGGTGCACAGAAGAGAGAATTTCAGAAAGTGTTGTTGTCATGCAATCAGGTCATAAGTAACACCTGCTACAAGTAGCACCTGCTAGAATTCCTTCTTCTACATCACCATTAAAGGTGCTGGACCATTCTCAAGTTTTCAGTCTGGCAACCCTACGAGATGAATGTCCACTTCTGCCAAAACATAAGTTGAGAGCAGTCAGGGTTGTTGTTGTGGTTTTTGTTGTAGTTGTTGTAGTTGTTTGCCTTCAAGCCATTTCTGACTAATGCTAAGGCAAAGCTATCACAGGGGTTTCTGGGGCTGAGAATGCATGACGCACCCAAGGTCATCCAGTGGGTTTCCATGGCCCAATGGGGGATCAAATCCTGGTCTCCAGGGTCATAGGCTCAAACCACTACATCATGCTGGCTCTCAGTCAGAATAGGAGGAACATATCTGGATTCTGCTATATTCCAGAACTCACAGCATAGCACTTTGCTTACTAAGTCTCATCTTTAAACATGGCTGTGTATCTACTTAACTTAAACTCTTCCAAATTATTCAGGTGGGTTCAGCATAGATGAGAACAATGTACTAAGACTTTTCATAAAGGGCTTTGTTGGAGCTTGGAGTTGAGGAAGATCTTCTTGAATGCTATCACCCACCCCCTTTTTGATACCTTCCCCTTCAAAAAAGGAACCTGATAGGCTATCACAACAAATTGATCCTAACCTGAACTTTGAAGACTGCTCATTGTTGAGGAATTTTCTAAACCCTACTGCTACTGACCCTTCTCTCTAGAAATATTACACAGTACATGTCATGTCTGTAGCAGTGCAGGCAGTGACTCACAAACAGCACAGCCCCTATGCACAAGGTGAGAGTCAGAGAATGTCCAAACAGAAAGACAACCAACAGCAAACAAATCCAAGGAGCAATCCAAACCATAGTCCAAACAGGCAGAGATCCAAGAGCACAGGGTTTCAGGGCCAAAGAAACCAGTTACTGACCCTAGGGGGAAAGGCCAGCTGGAGCCCTCTTTTATCTATGGTGGCAGCTGCCACAGGTGTTCCCTCATTAGGGCTCATTTACTATTTAAACAGGCCAAGCAACACAAGCCTTCCCTTTCACAGCATCTTTGCTGCAAGGTCAGTGTATCAGCTATGTCTTCCTCTATCTATTCCTCTGGCTCAGGCAGCAGCGGCGGCTTCTATCTCCCTCTGGACCAGCCTCTGAGGATATTTCAGGGCCAAAGAGACCAGTTACTGACGCTGGGGGGGAAAGGCTAGCTGGAGCCCTCTTTTATCTATTGCTGCTGCTGCTGCCGCCACAGGTGTTCCCTCTTTAGGGTTCATTTACTATTTAAACAGAAGCCCTCCCTTTCACAGCATCTCTGCTGCAAGGCAGGTGTGTCAGCTATGTCTTCCTCTATTTGTTCCTCTGGCTCAGGCTGTTGTTGTTGTTGTTGTGTAGTATCTCCCTCTGGAGCAGCTTCTGGGGACACTTCAGCCTCTGGGGAAGCCTCTGCCTCAGAGTCAGAATCTCCCTCCTCGCCGCCACAGTCCCCAAGGCTGGGCATGACAGTAAGCAATTTTGGAATGACAACCCAGAAAACCCACAACAACCTAATTTTGGAATGGTTTTTTCCCAAATGGACCAAGAACATGGCTAGACTTTACAGAATAGCCTAAAAAAGCAACAACAACAAGGGATAGCTTCTGTTGTCTTAACAGTCTTACCACAAGGGAAAGAAATATCTTTTACAATTTTGATGGACAGAGAACAAGGTCTTGTGACAGTTCATGGACCACCATGTTTGATCATGGTATAAGGTGTGATAAGCTACAGCCTTATTCATCATATATATGATAGTTCCTCAAATGGAAGATTATTATACATGTGTGTGGATAGAGAAGGGCTGCTGGGGTATAGTGGTTTGAGTGTCGGGCTACAACTCTACTAGGGTTCAAATCCCTGCTCAGCCACTAAAACCCTCTGTGTGATCTGGGGCAATCACACTCTCTCAGCCTCTGAATCAACCTTGCCAAGAAAACCCCATGATATCTTTGCCTTAGGGCCACCATAAGCTGGAAAACAACTTGAAAGCACACAACAACTACACCAACAATGGATACGGAAGCTGTAATCAGTGGGCTTAACAGGAACTGAAATACAAATGGTACGGACAGGAATGATTACTTAACAGAAGTCAACCACAAAACAGCACTCAACCAGTAACACATATATCTTTGCAAGAACAAAGAAACTAAATGGCCAAATATACAAAATAATTTATCTGGAGGGAGGGGAACAAGGAAGAAATAGGAGTCACATGGAGACATGCAGAATAAAGGTACTTATCTATCTAACTAGATACATTTTGTCTTTCTGAGAAAAATCCTGGATTTCAGGACATGAGCAGACCCAGCTTGTAGTAAAGAGGATCAGAGAAGGCATAGGAGTATCTTTGTACCCCTGATTTGAAGGCTGCAAGGAGATGAAACAGTGAGGTGATGCTTTACCAATTATGGGATTTTAAAGCTAGTTGTTTGATCCAGTGGTGAGACAAGCAACATCTCTGATGTAAGTGGGTCACTGCTTTTTGAATGCAACTTTTTGTCTTAGTTGCAGGTAGATTAAAATGCAAGTTGCATCAGCTGGGGAGGGATGCTTGTTGATGTGATCAAAGCAGTTTTGGGGGATGATGTAGCCCTTTCTTGCCGTGCTACAACCCTGAAGAAAAAGCCCTTTCTGGATTGAGTTCTTACTAGGGAGTTATAGCTGTTACAATGACAGACCTTGGCAGGATATATGTTTCAGTAGAAGTCAATATAAATACATAATCAGAGCTCTGCTTCTTGGTCTGTATCTCCATTGCACATCTTTTTTGCAATTAAGATCAGGAGGGAAAGAAGGTTGGGCTCAGTTTTGATTCAAAAGTGTTGCCTTGAAGTTTTTTTCTGGCTGATGGTGGCATGAACATTACCTACCACTCTGTTCTCACTGCTGTGAGCTCACAAGTCACTTCTGTGAACAAAAAGTTTGCACGTTCCTTTTGAATTGAATCAATACTTATTTATTAAGTCAAATATTTATTATGCTATTTCCCAGCAGCTTGCTTTCATGTGACGTTTCTGCTTCTCAAGGGCAGAAGTATTGTAGGAAAGAAGGAAAGTATGTATATGAGGTTGAAAGGGAAAGACTCAGTTCTCCTTACTACCTTTTCATAATATTCATGGAAGAAAACACTGTACCTATTTCATTTTAAGGTGAGAATACTTACGTATATGAAGGATAAGTTTCTAAGACAGAAGAGTATGAAAGCTCAGGAGCAGATATTTTTTTCCCCAGAGGCAGCAAAAAAGGGGGGAAAATGGGGAGGATGGAGAATGTGAAAGTGGGAGGACATGAGCCTAGATAATAAATGTGTATATTTGTGCCTGTCTGTGCCAAAATCAGCACTTTAAAAAGTTACATTTTTTGGACCACAGTGCTCAGAATCTGCCAGACAGCATATATGCTGCCTATGCCAGCTGTGATCTGCGTGGGGGTGGGTGGGGGTGTTCTGAGACCTATATTCCAAAATAAAGCTGCTCTTCAAAGCTTTAGTAACCATGAATGGACATATGTGCAAAACATGTCTTTCCTATTTCCTTAGATAACTCTAGGGGAAATATAGGGCATCAGTGAACCTGCCACTGATCCAAAGTCCAGTGGAAACAAGATAGTCATGACTAAGAGCCAAACTAGATGTGATATTTCATTGCATGAATGCAGTTAATGTGCATGATTCTCATGTGAAATTAGAGGACAGAAGTTGCTTGGTACGAGAGCTACTGGTCTGTTTCTGGCTGTTGGTCTGTTTCTGAGCACATTTCAAACTGCTGGTTATGTCCTATGCAGCCCTATACAGCTTGGGTGCAGAGTATCTAAAATACCATACTTTACCTTAGCAGTCTGCCTCCTCACTACTTTGTTTGCTGAGGCCACAGGTGAGGGTCTTTTTGGTGGTTGCTCCCAGACCATAGGAGGCTGGGGCCATTTCCGCACTAGACTGTTATAGTGCAATTATTCCACTTTCAACATCCGATGCAATCCTGGGGTTTGCAGTTTAGGGAGGAGCAAAGCCCAGGATTTCATCGGATGTTGAAAGTGGAATAATTGCACTATAACAGTCTAGTGTGGAAATGTCCTAGGCTAGCCCATCTTTGCTAATCTTCTGCAGTCAGGGAAAGTGTTATTCATATGGGCTTTCATCACTGATTGGCTGCTGTGGAAGGTGCTTTTAACAAGGAGTGTTGTATTCCCCCTTTATTTGTTATGCTTTTAAAAAAAATTTCATTTCCTGCTTGGTTTTGATATCTGATTTGTTTTAAAATTCTTCTGTTGCAACTTCTTGATTTTCAAGTGTATGGTTTTAATTTAGGTTGCAAACCACCTTGATTCCTCAACTGACAAAAAGGTAGGATATAAAATTTATATTGCATTACATTATATTTTATTTTACTATATTATCTTAATAACTTAGAATGACCTGGGCCCTTTCCGCAGCTTACCTTTTTTCGGCGCTGGGGTGTGGGGATCGCACGAGCAGCCTCCAGCGAGAGGCTCTCGCATCCCGGCTGCTTCAGCTCCACATGAGCTGCCAGCTCCTGAGCAGGCAGCACAAGAGCCCCACCTCTTCCTTCAGGCTACACTGGGCCAGGAAGCAAGACCGCCGCGGCTCCAGAGGTTCTGCACACGCGGCAAGTGCGCGCGGGACCCTGGAGCAATGGGCCATCATGCACCATTTTCGGCTGAAAGCCGAAAATGAAAAAGTGCGTGAGCGGCACCTGCCCTACCCTGCAGCATCGTGCAATTGTGAGTGCGTTGTGCAGATTGCTCCTTACAATCATGTGACGCTTCAGGTGCCCCTTCACATGGCAAATGCTGTGCAAAAAGGGCTCTAGAGATGTATTTCTTGTAATAAAGACCATAGTTAAAAATTATTGGAACAGAAATTCCATCTAAACATTAAGAAGAACTTCCTGATGGTCAGACCTGTACAGCAGTGGAATATGCTGCCTTGGAGTGTGGTGGAGTCTCCATCTTTGCAGGTTTTTAAACAGAGGTTAGAAGGACATCTGTTGGGAATGCTTTGAAGGTGTATTGCTGCATGGCAGGGGGGTTGGACACGATAGCCCTTGTATTCTCTTCCAAATCTATGATTCCATGATTCTGGATCCTTAGTTGACTGAAGCATTCTTGGATCTTTAGTCTGAAGAAAGTAACCTTAACAATCTCTTTTGTGAACAACCTCATAAAGGGTCTGTGTACTATATTCTATTTTCAAAGCTGAAAAGAAACAAAAGAGACAGGAAGTGCATTCTTTGGTATCCATCTGGAAGAGGCTTATATTTCTGTATTATTCTAATGGAAGAAACTTTTTTTTTTCAGTTCCCTTGTCCATGTGGGTTGCACAGGATCTCACAAGACCTTACTGGATGTAGACCTTCTGCCAAAGCAGGCCTCGGCATCGATAAAGTTGCCACTGGGATGATTGGATTATCAGGGACCTGCTACATATCACGGGTAGATTCTGCTTATACACCAGAGCCGCCTCAGATGGAATGAAGGCCATGTGGAACTCTGGATAGTGTTTTGTGATACAGACTGAAACAAATTCAGAGCACAGCTGTTATATTGATGTTTGTAGACACACACAGAGCTGAGAATTTTCAGAGGGTGCATCCTCTGCGTTCAACTTTTCGGGGGCCCTTTCTGCAGCTTACCTTTTTGCAGAGCTGGGGTGCGGGGATCGCACGAGTAGCCCCGTTGCTTCAGCTTTGCAGTTGCTGCCTGCTCACGAGCAGGTAGCGTGAGAGCCCCTCCTCTTCCTTCCGCAGGGCACCCTGGGATTTTCCCAGGCTGCGCTGGGGCAGGAAGCACGAGCACCACAGCTCTGGAGCTCAGCACGCACGGTAAATGCGCACGGGGCCCTGAAGCGATGCATGATCGTGCACCATTTTTGGCTCAAAGCCGAAAATGAAATAGTGCGCGATTGGTGCCTGCCAGCCCCTGGAGCGTCGTGTGATTGCTAGTGCGTCATGTGGACCGCTCCTCACAATTGTGTGACACTCCAGGGGCCCTTTCACATGGCAAATGTTGTGCGAAAAGGGCCTGAGTAGAGTTTGAAATGAACCAACCAAAGGCAGCTGGAACTTTTTGAAACAAGCCCTGCTCTCACCTGGAAAAGAATTCCAGAAGCATCACCCTCAAGGTCATTAGAGTCATGCATGTGAACATCCAAACAGAATCCTACATGATTCAGTTCTAAATGGTGGCTTAGCAGCCAACTGTAAGCAAAACTTATATATACTTTCTGTGTAAACAGAACTTTTTTTTTCTGTGATGCTTTTGCTCCTGTGAAGAATTCTCTGATGGAAAACTCAAGGCCATAGTACAGAGAGTGTCCTTCACTGCTGGGGTAGCTGTTTGCTGTTCTGTTAAACACACAGTGCTTGATGTAGTGTTTACTGTTTAAATAGGGCTTCTTTTCTCACTCCTGGCTCTATTACTTGCTTGTGTTTACTTTCAGATTAGGCAGCCTATAAAGAGAAAATGCCTTGTATCTCTGCCCCTTAGTTTGGTTGGCTGATGGAGGAGCAGAGTCAATGAACATTTTTGTGTTGTTTGTTAACTGAAGGGGGAAAAATCAAGGAGACATGTATCCCTCAGCCATCTCCAAGTTCCTTCTATTACTTCACACCTTGTCCTCCCTCTAAGCCCTGTTCAAGTTTGAGGGGACTGCCAGCTGAGCTTGCAGCCTCTCTTTCAGGCTTACTTCTTAGCAATTGCAGCCCAGTGATCCAAAGAATGCTAACCAGTGAGATGTCATTCTGTTTTTTCAGAGCGTCTCCAGGGTAGCATTGTTCTGCGACACAGCAGGAAATTAAAATAGCTGATGGTTTGAGTGTTGGACTACAACCCTGGAGACTGAGGGCCTTTCGATACTACACTGTTACCCTGCTCTTATTCCACTTTCAACATCCTGTGGAATTCTGGGGTTTGTAGTTTACTGAAACCAAAGAGCTCTCTGGCTGAGAATTCTAAATGCCCCTCCCTAAACTGGAAAACCCCAGGATTCCATAGGATCCCGAAAAGCGGAATAATAGCACAATAACAGTCAAGAGCAGAAATGGCCTAGGAATTGTCTCCCTGAACATTTGTGGACTGCTCCTTCCCTTGCTATTTTTAAATCTCAATTTTTTAAAAATAAAAATCCTTGTTTCCCAAAACTTTTGGAAGTTTAGGAGTTTTTTTAAATAATCTTGTGTATTCTTCCTATGCGTATTTGTCAGTTTGCTTTATACTATATTGTATTTTTTTGATTATTTTCTATTGTATTATATAGTCTTATATTTTGTTATTTCCTCTGTTCCTCTTGGTGTGTCGCACATGTGTGTGCATATATATACACACACATATATTTTAGATTGTACTCCTTTGGCAGGACAAACTGTTTTTGGTTGTTTTGCTTCGAAAACTCCATGCACATGGATGTTGCTATGTAAATAATAAGAATAATGATAATAATCATTTGAAGAATTGATTGTGATGTTCTCCTTGTGGTGGATACAAGCTAAGGTGTCTGCCCTTTTGTACAGATATGTAACATCTTTCTCTCCCCATGCAACCCCACCCAAAATTAAAGATACAGGGAAGACCTGTTTGTTTTATATTCAGTTTAAGGTCACAGCCCTTGAATTCAAGGAAACTAACAAATGTGCAAGTAATTAAAATGAAACTCAGTTCCTTGTAAATGGCTGGGGTTGTCAGCTAAAATTGGAAGAAAGTGGTTTCTACTTGGAGCAGCACCCTCTTAGGAGACAGCAGGGATAAATTTGGAAGAAGGCTAAGAAGCAGTCCTGTGAATACACCACAGCTGATCATAAATACCTATGTGTCATGCTCAAAGTGATGTGATGTGCCAGGCCTTCACTCTGGGTGTTGAGACATAGCCATTTTTACGTGCAATGAAGAAAGCACTTCAGCCTTTACCATTTGTTATTGCATACCAGAAAAACTATGTAAGAATAAGATTTAGATTAATGGCCATCCAGATAACCCAGTGCCATGTTGCTCAGCATACTCTATGGGCTCCTTATCTTTGCGAGGAATACCCAGGAACTTCACTCCACATACATTTAGGATGAGTCAGGGAGACAAACAACCTTTCCTCTGTGAGGCATCCCAGACAAAGATTAGCAAAACATATTAGATGACTTGGTGGAGATTTCATGTGTTTATGTAGCAAGGCATTAAACAGTGGCCCAAAAGTCTGCATGTTATATCTTGCTTCATGAATCTGTGGAAGCCCTAAATCTCATAGTATGCTATAGGGCCAAGCACGATGCCATACAAAATGTGGAGATGCAGAAGAACAAGGCAGACACAGATTTAGTTCCCCACTCTGTGAGGTCTCGTAAACCACTGTGTTGTTATGCCAGTCTCCATTCCTTCTCTACTTGCCACCACTGCCATCCCCATTTGCTATTACAGCAGGACTTGCCTTTGGTGGACAAACATTGTGTTAATGTGGTATACTGGAATGCTACAAAATCCACAAGAAGATGCATTAACCATTTCAGAATGGGGCAGCCGTACCTCTTGTTGCCCTTTTTGAGAATATCTGTTTGTTCAGAATAAGGTATAGATTGACCCTCAGCAGAACCAGTCCTGCCACGGGTCAGGGTGAGGCAGATGACTCAGATTTTGAGTGCCATGAAAGAAGCAAATCATTCAGTGTTTAATATATTGTAATTGTATTTTTACTGCCAGAAAGAGGGAGACATGTTTGGATGATTTTCTGCCTCAGTGGCCAACTTGAGTTAATGTGACTCACCTAAGTTCCCATGCACTTTGGCTTAGGAACAGGAGGTGCCATTTTCTGCTCTTCTAAGGGCAATAAAATGTCTAGCGCTGTCACTATTCTATTGATTCTATTCCTTAGTAAAATACCTTATCCAGGGTTGTGACTTAGGTGTGGTTGGTCTATTGAACATCTATTGCAACATACAATTAAACAAGCCAATACAACTAGGTATGCTTGCCTAAAGCACAATATTTTTCGCCAAAAAAAACAAAAACAAAAAAACCCAAAACCCCTTTGCTTAAAAAAAGAAAGAACAATTTAACATTTTTGACATTTAACCCTGCTTCTATCGATGAATAGACCTTTGGACCTTGAGGAATCTTTCCCCAAAATTGATATGCTGTCAACAGACACTTCAAACAAGTTTGTCTTGCCCCTTCATGAGGTTGATGTCCAATTTCCTCTCCTTGCATTCTGTTTTTGGGATCAGTGAAAGTGTCATGGTTCAGATTTACTAGAGGGCATCCTTTTTATGCAATACAGTTTCCATGAATGTGTTGATTTGTGTGTTTGTGTTGAAAAAGAATACAGCTCAATTCCTGCAATAAAGCTGGGAGATGCATTTTAATTCATCATCTTTTCCACTCATAGGTGAATTTCTCTCTCCCTCTCTCTCTCTTTCTCTCCCCCTCCACCCCCCCCCGCCACCATACTAATAGATTTCCACACTGTAGCTTTATAAAACAATCATACATCTTAGCTGCTCTGGTTTAGCAAGTTTGCCTCTTCTTTTCCTAAAGAAAGCTGCTATTCACAGGGAAGAAATGACTGTGTTAGTGTATTCTCAGTAAACCCAAGTCTCAGCTTTTCCTTGTCTGCCTAAGTCCTATCGAGGCTTGAACACGACTCTTTTACTATGTTCCTTAGGATCCTCTTCTGATTCGCATCTTACCTTTATATCACAGAGAAAGAAGCTAGCAGACCACTAGGAAGGTCAGTAGGGATCCACGACATTCTGTTTATTTGTGGACACAGCTGCAAATGCACTAACCTGACAATGATTATATCTGTGTAGGATCTCTGGAAATAAGGAAAAACTTTGAGGGATGACTTCAGATTATGGGAGCAGCAACTTAATAGGGGTGGTTAAAACTTCCTGTAAACTGAGGCCATTTCCACACCTTACCCTTTTTGTATCATTGTCCTGGCACCATTCCACCAGTGCCCATGCCAGAATGGGAGCATGTCCCCAATGCTCCTCTCTGCACCTGGCCAGCTGCCTACAGATGGGAGTATAAATGACATGTGCTTTCCTTCCACAGTGCACTGACCTCTTTCCTCTACTGCACTGGAGAAGGAATCATGCTTCCGCCCATGCTGCGTGGTCACTGGCAATGGGAGTTTTGCGCAATTGTAGGACATTACTGGATTCTTTTCAGTAATGGAATATCCTGCAATAGGGATGGATGGGGATGTGTTAGCAGCAGGACCATGACTAAGTCATGCAAAAACACAACTTGCGGACTGGCAGCAATGCGTCTCCATCACGGAACAGTGATATCATGTGGAAATGGCCTGCGTCTTATTCATCTTCCAGCTCCCCAATGCCAGGACCTTTTCTTTCCCTTTAAACCCACTTACTCCAGAACCCGATGAATGGATTATGAAGCTCATTGAGATGAAAGATTGTGACAAACTATCAAAATCACTTACAGAAGACAAAAAAGAAATATATATATAACAGAATAGGAGCTGATAACTAGATACCTGAAAAGAAGATGTGGAGATATCATAATAATATAAACCTATAAAGTTGAAAATTAACACTAAAAACTACAGCACCTGAACATTGTTAGTACTGAGAACCCTGATTAGACAGGGATAGATAACAAATAAACATAAGGTATAGATGGACTAACTTGACGGCAAAGCATGACAAGGAAGGAACAAAAAACTGTACAATATGTGTTCGAAAGGTTTCTGAATTTATAGAGGTATCTTTAATAATGTAGAGAATAAATCCAAAAAAGATAGTCTAGAAGTAAATAAAAATTACTTTTCTCATACAGACAAAGTTATCTTTGATAAGAAACAAGAAGAAGCGGAGATTTCAAGGTGAACTATAATATTTGCAAAATAGTATGTAATTTTTATGTGTATTTGTATTAATTATGTACATATGCTTTTGTATTATCTTCTCTCTTTTTTTATCTTTCCTTTCTCGTTTTTTTTAATATGTTTTTTTTAATAGAATTAAAAAAAAGCCACTTACTCACCTGGGCAACATGGATAGAGGGCAGAAGAAAGGGGATCTGAAGTTCACCTGGTGACTGACAATCCACCAAGAGGAAAGGTCCAGTAGTTCTTTGGAAACAGTAATAGGCAGTGCCATTAAGCAGTCTGTAGCAACTGCCTCAGGCCACAAATGATGGGAGCCAACAGAAGCAACCTTACATACCACCTCCAACATTTCATAGATGAAAACTGGGACATGTGTGGCTGAGCAATGTCAGAATGTTGTCAATGGAGTATGGCCAGAGGGTAAAAGTTAATAATGAGGAAAAGCACATACAACTAATATTTGAAGCAAAGAAATACTGAAATTTACATGCTGAGTTTAGAAGATCCCAAATAAAGGAAACGAGGCCAAATTAGCCTCTGTGGAAGGTTGTTTCCATTCCCTTCTCTCCCTCCTGTTGAGTTAAATGAGTGCAAACTGTTTTTGTACTTCCACCTTGCTTTAGATCAACTGAAGTAAACTGAGAGTGAAGGGGGAAAGTGGGAAGAGAAGAGAAAAACTGGGACGTTTTATGAGCAACTGATAGGGGAAGATGGCCCATCAGTACCAAAACAAGTATGAAGCTGGAATCATTCTTCCCAATTTCTCTGGCCATTCCTTATTGTTAAAGAACATAGGATCGAAATGTGTATTACACATAGGGCCTTTCCGCGCTACACTGTTATGGTGCTATTATTCCACTTTTGACATCCTATGGAATCCTGGGGTTTGCAGTTTAGGGAGGGTATTTAGAATTCTCAGCCAGAGAGCTCTTTGACCTCCATAAACTACAAACCCCAGAATTCGACAGGATGTTGAAAGTGGAATAATAGCACTATAACAATGGAGTGTGGTAATGGCCACAGTCTTACTTGCAGGGCCTGAACTAGACTATAGCACTCAAGTGTAGTGGAAATGTATATTCCATCAGCAACACTAAAGCACAGTTCAACTGCCAGTCCAGCAAATTTTTGTATGTGGAATGGTAGGGGTTGCCGTATTGTCCTTTGATTCAGGCCAAGGTTGGAAATGTTGTTTTTTTGGACTGCAGTTCCCAGTATTCCATAGCCATCGTGTTCAGTGGCCATGGCAGCAGGGGCATTCTTGGGAGTTGTAGTAAAAAAGCATAGCATTCTCAACTGCTGACAGAAAAATGCTTTTCGGCCAGCCATTTTTAGAAGCAAGCCCTGAATAGGGTAGCTGTGGTTTAAACTCAGGCGATGGAGGACCAGGAGTCCAAGGAAATTGGACTGGCTCCAGCAAACACACCAATGTATGTTTCTAATACTGGAAGCAGCTCAGAGCTCCAGGAAAATTTCCTATCTTAAGCTTTTGTTGACACTCAATGTTAGGCTGTTTTTCCACATCAAAATGGCTACTGATCCTTGAATTTCTTATTGTTTTCTCCCATCTGTTTCATCCTTTGACAATTTCCGCACTACACTGTTCTAGTGCTATTATTCCATTTTCAGCATCCTGAAGAATTATTTGTAGTTTACTGAGGCCAATGAGCTCTCTGGCTGAGAATTCTAAATGCCCCTCCCTAAACTGCAAGCCCCAGAATTTCACAGGGTGTCAAAAGAGGAATAATAGCACTAGAACAGTATAGTGCAGCAATGGCCTTTGTCTCTCTAGGATTGTCAAACTAATGTGAATTTTTGCTTTTGTGAACTGTTACCCAAATCACTGAACATCTTGGGGTGTTCACCTGACATCAACCTTTTCGTATTTTATTGCACTGTAAGTTAAATCATTTTATTTCTCCCATTCTTCCACTTATTGCTAATGATTTTTTTTAACTACTGCTATCAAATTTTACTGATGTGCAATCTTTTTAATGATCCTTTTTACTGTTATTTTCTGGTGTGTTTCTTGGGTCTCCTTTCCTCATTCTTCATTTGATGATGCTTTTGTGATGTTTATATTGTCAGATTTAAATAGAAATCACTTTGAAATCTATTAATTGTTTAAAATGAAAGGCCAGAAATGAATATCTTAAATGTAATGACCCTAGTGAGCTGTTTGATTTTAGAGGTAACATCACATGGGAAGGAGGGTACACTAGCTCAGCCCTTTCTATTGTTGGTTAGCTCTTGTGAAATGCAATAAGTCTGAGAAGAAGAGACTGCTGCATGAATACAGGCTGTTTACACTTATAGGAAACTCTCTGTATTAGACTCATCTCTCTTCACATGATCAGAGTGATGAAGGAAGACGTGGATATTGTGTATTCTCTTCTTCATGTGTTGATTTATCCCAAAAAGAAAACAGATGAATAAGGCTAATAAAAGAAGTCAAAATATACACAGTCATGGAAAAACAGAATTTTGATGATGGTGCCTTCTTCATCTGAAAAATATCCTGTGGAAAATGCATACTCCATTGCTGAGATTCTTTAGGATTCCATGTCGCTCCCATAGTTGGATCTCAGATGTTAATCATTATAGCCCTAGACCTGAGAATCACATTTGAAATGCATCAGATACCTGTGCTTTGTTCTTAGCCATATTGATTCAGGGGAATTGTTAGCTAATCCCTTTATTTTCAGACTTTACTGGTGACGTTATCCATAGTGCAATG
The DNA here is from genome assembly GCA_030412105.1 of Cyclura pinguis. Taxonomy (NCBI): domain Eukaryota; kingdom Metazoa; phylum Chordata; class Lepidosauria; order Squamata; family Iguanidae; genus Cyclura; species Cyclura pinguis. The sequence goes on along the minus strand of CM059604.1, from coordinate 122,447,772 downwards.
TAAAGTGAGTTGCTGGTTATCACATGAGTTAGTTATTGTGGCTTGGATCCAGACTTCGTAATAAAATGAGAGATGGAAGGACCATTTTGGCATGTGACTCCAGTTTGGCATGTGTTCAATCATAAGTCCACTCTGTCTCATGTAATTTTAAAAAAAATGAATGAAAATTTGCATTCAATTTACAACCATTTACCCCTAGCATTCACATCTTTTCTGGTTAAACGAGAACTTTCCAAACTTTTCATGTTGGTGACATGCTTTTTAGACATGCATCATTTTGCAACACAGTAATTCAGTTTTACTAGCAAACCAGAGGTTAAACTAACCCTTTGTAAGAGATACAGACATAAATTGTAATAACAAAATGTATGGGGACACAACATATCTCATGAAAACCTTTTATATATTTCATAAAAACAAATGCTTTATAAATAATAACATACATTTCCAAGATTGTATGCAACACACCTACACACTTCAGGCGACACACTAATCTGTCGCGGCACACCATTTGGAAAACCCTGGCTTAAACGATGGGTATTCGTACAATATTTTTGGCTGAAAACTGCTACACAAAAAATTGGAGAACTATGACTCTGAAAGCCTTTAAAAAGTGCAGATTATTCACAAGAGGCCACTGTTGGAATGGAATGCTGACAAACAATGATTTCCAATTGGAAAGGGAGATAGACAAGGTTGTATTTTATCATTCTATTTGTTTAATTTATGCACAGAACATATTGCAGGGAAAGCACTATTAGGCTTGGAGGAAGGAAGTATGAAAATTGGAGGAAGGAACATCAACAGATATGCAGATGACAGCATACTACTAGCAGAAAATAAGAGCAAAGACTTGGAACAGCCATTGGAAGGAAGAAAGTTCAAAAGCAGGATTACAGTGGAACTGTATGAAAACCAAAAATAATGACCACAGATTATTCACATAACTTTAAAGTGAATGGTGCAGACATTGAAATAGATGAAGATTTTCTATACCTTGGCTCAGTTTCATAAATAAAAATGGAGACTGTATTCAAGAAATCAGAAGACCAGCTATGAAAAAACCGGACAAGGTTATCAAGTTTACAGATATTTCATTACATACAAACGTCAGGGTCATCCATGCCATAGTATTTCCAGTTTGTATACATGGTTGTAAAAGCTGGGCAGTGAAGACAGCTGAAGAAACTGTGAATCAACTCATTTGAAAGATGGTGTTGGAGTTCTATGGATACCATGGACTGCCCAAAAGACTAGTAAGTTGGTATGGGAGAAAATCAAGCATAGAGACTAGAATCACTAAACTGAGTTTATCATATATTTGAAAAATGATGAGATGGCATGACTTATTAGAATAGATGATAATACCTGGTAAAGTGAAATGCAATAGAGAAAGAGAAATATGTATTACAGGAGGATTGACTCAGACAAGAAGCCATAGCCCTAAGTTTGCAAGATCTGAGAAAGGTTTTTAATGCCAGGATATCTTGGACATCTCTCATTTATAGGGACACCATAAATCAAAGCCAACGATAGCAATTAACAACAACAGCAGCAATGAATTAAGTCAGTTCACTTAAAGTGAGGATCAAATTAAATTTTCTAGCATCTCTACTTAAAACAGATCAAGTCAAAGGGACTTATAAGCGTTAATGTAAGTCCTATAGATTGTATTGGTTGCTCTCTAAGTGTGGCTATGGCCATTTCCTCACTAGAATGTTATAGTGCTATTATTCTACTTTCAACATCCTATGGAATCCTGGGGTTTGCTGTTTAGGGAGGGGCCTCAGAGGAATAATGGCATTATAGTAGTCTAATGAGGAAATGGCCTGTCTCTGGAACCACCCTATACCAACTGAGTAGCACTCCATCATCACTTTAAAAGGGCAGATGTTACATGCTAATAGCTTTTGTGATGCTGACTATGGAAGCTAAGCAGGGTCAGCCCTGTTTAATAGTTGGATGGGAGACTGCCAACCAATACCAGGCACTCTAGGCTATATTTCAGTGGAAAGAATTGGCAAAACCACTTCTGAGCATTCCTTCCCTAAGAAAACCCTATGAAATTCATGGGGTCACCACAAGTCAACAGGTGACTTGAAGGCATATACAGTGTGGCCAAGTTTGTTTTGTACCCTCAACCCTTCCAAACTTGTTGAGCTACCTTTTTTCTAGTCCACCCTCCCCAAAAATACGGTGAATTGTCTCTACTAAAAGCTTCCATGAGTGACATCTCACCTTTTAAATAGATTTCGGGGGGGGGGGGCAGGGACTGTACTGTTTAATAAAAAAGGAGCACCATTTGTCAAAGCCAGATGTGGATTTGCAGACTTTTCTGCTACGTATGCCTGTTTGAATATATTTATGTATGTATTTGGAAAAATTATGCCCTCCCCTGTATCACAGGATCTCAGGATCTTATATAGAGAAAATCAACTCAAGACAATTTGGGAAAAAATGAAATTTTAAAATAAGGAATAATTTAAACAGTCTTAAAACATATTAAACAATTATAATCTATTAAACCCCATAATATGGTCACCTTAGGGGTGCCATAAGTTGCAAATGACTGGAAGGGGCATAGCAACTAAGAAGAAAATGTCAGCATCAGTTGGGCTTTCAAAAGAAAGGACATTCCATATCCATGGGGTCACAAGTGCTAAGGTCTTTTTCTATATCCTCACAGAATGTATTGCTCCTACTGGTAGCATACAGAGGAGTACCCCCACCCACCAGTTCTTAGTCTTCAGTTAGGCATATATGAGGAGAGACACTCCTTCAAACATTAAAGTTGGAAGCCTTGATTTTATCACCTCGCATCACAAGTACCTTGAATTTAGACTGGAAATATATTGGCCATCTATGCAATTCTTTGAAAACCAGTAGTATATATAGTTCCTATAAGATGTTCTGGTAAGCAATCTAGCTGTAACTTCCAATGAACCTTCAAGAATAGATCTACACAGAACTCACTACAATAGTCTAATCAGGAAGCTACCAATACATGAACTACTGTGGCCAGTTTATTCCTGTCTAGGAAAGACTGTAGCTAGTGAAGCAACTGAGAACCAGCATGGCCTCGTGATTTGAGCACTGGAGTACAACTCTGGAGACCAAAGTTCGATTCCCTGCTCAGCCATGGAAACCCAGTGGGTAACCTTGAGTGCATCACATACTCTCAGCCCCAGAAAAACCAGATGATGGGTTTTCCTCAGGGATGCCATAAGCTGGAAATGACTTGAAGGCACAAAACATCAACAACAGTGGACCAATCAAAGATGGGCCCAGGCACTCCAAACCACAAAGTTCACCTGGCCAGAGAAATGGAGCCAGGACATTCTACTGGCAGAAGTACATCCCCCCCCCCGACTTTAAGGAGTGTTTGGGTTTCAGGTCCCTAAATCCTACAACCAGCATGGCGACTGGTCACCTAGTCAGGGGATTCAGGCATCTGTAGTCTTTCTTGTAAAAAATAAAATAATAAAATAAAATCCCAAGCTGAGTTTCTGAGTTTACACAAACCAGAGCTGCCAGAAATGCTTGAGCGAAGCAAGCAAACAAATTACGCTCACATTTGGTGCATGAGACCATCATTGGATGATACTATTATTCACAGTTTTCTGTATGGGATTATTTGCAATAAAAACCCAAAGATTCAGGGCACAATCTAGGGGGAGTATTTCTGCTGTGAGCTCCACTGAAATGAAGGGGAGGTGTGAGAAATTCAAGAATGCATTCAGCTCCATACAAAAACCTAATAAACCAGAACAATGTGATGTGCCAGCCCTTCCCCTGGAGAGAATTTCCTTGCTAACAGATAAGACATTGGGTAAAAATTACTGTGGGCTGCTAAGGCTTGCAGTAGGTATATTACAGGATGTTTGTTCACATATTTCTCTCCGCACAGTGAATATCTGTTCTGTAGGTTATTTCACAATCTTAGCATTCCAGCCTGATGCTTCTGCAGAGATTGAGTGAAAACATACATCTCTTTTCCTGATTTCTCTCCCATCCTTCCCCTCACCCCACCATCTGCCTTCAATGCTTTGCTCTGGCTGTTGGTTTTCCTTGACATTCATAAAAGGATTGGAAATTTCTCAAGGGTTACCTTGCACATTATTATTTCATTACCGTTATACATAATGCATTTAATGTATATTGCAAACATGCTTGAGCCTATACTGTACATCCTTAAATGAAGGAACCTTGGTTACTTTAATATCATGATTAACCTGCATTTTTCTCCTTGCCCTGGGTCAAAATAAATAGCATTCTCTTTTCTTTGAATATTGGAGTGGTCCTCAAACCATCTAATAAATGAGATTAGACTGCGTGTGAATTATAAAAAGAATTGGGCTGTTTGCAAAGCAACAGTGTTTCCCACTTCCTTCACCACCACCATCACCCCAGTGCTGCCAACAACTTTATTGTCAACCATGTAATTGTTGCTATTGTTGTTGCTGTTGTCATCATTATTGATGTTGTTGGTATTATGTGCACAATACTTTACAGAGGTCCAACAAAGTTACAGTTTAAAGTCCAACACAGAGAAAGGAGAAGAGAATGCTACGAAAATGGGAGAACAAGTATTAATATATTTATTTTTACTTAGTAAAAATAAAGGGGCTAAATGGTCTTAGCCAAAGAGACTAAAACCACTATTTCTTGTAAGATGTTTGCTGCCCAGTTACTTTGACCTTTTTTTTGTAATTCTAAACATTGATTTATCTCTGGAGGGTGATCCTAGCCAGTCAGGGATCACATAGGCAGCATAATGATGTCACAATGCCACAACTGTACAAAACAGGCAATTTGTTAGGTCTCTTGCATACTGTGAAGTTCAGGGTGGACAAAGTATGGTCTGAAGGCTCCATGTGGCCCTCAATTCCATTTTATAATTCACCAAGTCCATCTCTTTTTCTCCCCATCACCTCCAGACTTGCAATTTTTTTTGGGGGGGGGAATGAAAAATCTACCTGTAAATGCCCCCATGAGTATTGCCTGGAGCCATATTTCCTCTCTAACCCCTTATCACCTCCCCAAATACCTCTTCTAGTGCTGGACCCAAACCTGATAGAGGTTTAGCACCAGAAGAACTCCTGTACAACTCGGAGGAGACACAGTAAAATCAAGAGTTGATTTGCCACCTCTATGGCAACAGCACTACCCCCTGCCCCAACCACCTAGTTGTGTCTGATCTTCACTTCAGATGACTGACATTTTCCAGAAGCCTTTCCAGTCTAGCTGAGATGTAGTTGATCTTTTCTTGCTGGCATTCTTTGAGGAAGAAAGGCAGCAAAAACTCCCAGCAGCCCTTGGTACCCTGGCTAGCGACAGAGAACAGATTGTCTTTCCCCTCACTGTTGCAGTCACAAAGCAACAGTATCAGATGAACGATAAATGCTGGTTTCGTACAGATGGCTGTCCCAATCTTTTTACCAAAAAGCTTTGAGGGCATGAACTGAAGACATAATAAGGATCCACCAACTTTGCTGTAGCTAAGCCCACCACGCTGTCCCTAACCTGCTGCCCTCCAGATGTGTTGGACTATGATTCCCATTACACTCAGTCAGTATGAACACTGGTATTTGTAATCAAACATATCTGGAGGAAACAGGGTTAAGGAAGGTTGGAATGCTCTGGCAATATGAATTGGGCAGGAGCAGCTTGTTCTTTTCTACAAAATGCCGAACTCCACAGATTTCAGTAGCTCTTGGATGACAGCAAAGTCCCTCCAGATCTGGTTATTTTTACTGCTTGTGGCAAAAATTAAAATTCACTCGTAATATAATGCAGAAGCTGCTTGGGAAACAATAATGAGAATTGAGTTCCGAGATGATTAAGCATTTTATTTTCCCAAGGTGCATTATGCCAGTATATAATTTTATGTAATGACAATTTAATAGAACAAAATGAGCCAAATTCATCACAGAAATACATAGAGTTTCCTGTGGGATGAATTTAGCTTTATATATGCTCACAGATTAAAGCAGTAAGAGTAGAAATACAGGTAACAGAGCAGTCGTTTCCCAATTAAGGCTCTCACCTCCGCAATAGTTTGGAAAGTGGTGCATGAAAAGTTGTTACTTTATCAGGAGGCCAAAATCCATAATATGGGAAGTTTTACGTTAGGTTGAAAGAGAAGACTCTTTCTGCAGCTTACCTGAGTCTGGGGTCGTCCCAGCATCATCCTGGCAGTGGCTTTGCCGGGAGGGGAGTGTGGACACCAACGCTCCCATCCACACCAGCTTGCTCATTGCAGAAGGAAGTGCGATGGCCCGAGCTCTTCCTGCCACAGCACAGCTGGGTACTGTCCCCGGCCATACTGTCCCACAACCATTGCACTTCCAGGGCCTCCACAGCTAAGCTAAGTGTGGGCATGTGGCGGGATGGCAGTGCCATCAGCAATCATTGATGGGGAAAACCTGTCTATGATTTGTGGCACGATTGTGGCGCCTGGGGATGGGAGAAGGATGGGACTGTGACAACGTCAGGCATAAATGTTGTTGCAATCCCATCCTTCTCTCGTCCCCATGGAAGGTTGGGAGGGTGGAGCAGAAGGAACCCTGTGTTACAGGACGTGTAATTTATGAATGAGAAAAGATTCTTCACTATTAGCCTAGATAGGTGGTTGATCTGTGAGCTGGTCTTCAGCAGATTTCAGGAAAGTAAAACACATCGGGCTCAAAGCTCAGTCAGTAAAAAGAGTGAGACACCCAATTAAATAATATGAGAGAGAAGGACAGAGAGAGAGAGAAAGAGAGATTGAGTCTGGATAGATAACAAGATTAGAAGAGACATTCTAGGTTGTACAGTCATCCCTCCACATTCACTAGGGTTAGGGGCACAGGACCCCCATGAAAGTGGAAAAACCTTGAATAACTCTAGGCCCTCCCAAACCATATTTAACACACACAAAAAAGTATGATCACGATATTCAACCCACTGTGGTTTCCTTTGAGGCATCAGGGTTCCTTCACAAGGCAGAAGTGGGTGGCTAGTGGGGCTGACTGTCACCTCCATTACTGCCCCACACCATTTTTAAGAGGAACTTGCAAGCCTCCTTCACAGTTTCTCAGTCTCAGGAGGCTTCCAGTCCCTATTAAAAGTGGCATCGGGTGGCAGCAGAGGTGACAGAAAATAATCCATGAATAATCAAATCTGCAAAACGGAAACCTGCAAATGTGGAAGGTTGATTGTAGTGGCAAGGAAGGAAGGAAGGAAGAAAGGGAGGAAGGGAGGAAGAAAGGAAGGAAGGAGTCTTAAAAATAAATCTGTAGAAGGAGACATCTATAGAGTGAGATAACTTGTCACCAATGCCAATCTTTCCTTTGCATTTTTTTGCCCCTTCGTTCTCCCTCTGCCCTTTTCCCATAAGGCCTTGCAGGCATAACATCACCTCTAACCTTGTTTTCTATTCTGTGTATTTTATTAACCTTTTTCTCTCCCCGCTGCCAACCAGCCAGCAGTGTGGTGTGCACTCCAACACAGAAGCCTGCCAGATTTATATCTTCCCATCTGTCCGTCAGAAAGAAAGGACTAGAGTGGTGTTGTTTGCAGCAGAAAGGCCTCGCTCAGTTGCCATAACAATTGTACTGTAACGTCTATGGCTCCATTCTAATGCGTCCTTGCCTGCTGGGTTGACAGACCCCTGCGGTGGAGTCATTCACTCAAAGTCCCCATGCGGTGGTGACCTTTTACGGGGAACAGGTAGTGTTTTCGCTCCGACCAGCCTCTCACTGGCAGTCTCCTGAGGTTTTTGACCTCCTGACCTTTTCTTGACACCTGCGGGGCAGGTTGTACAAACAGTCTGACACGCTGTTTTTCTCGAAAAAGAAAGGGGAAAGTTTATTGTTTTTATTTTAAAGGATATGGTTTGTTTGGTTTATGCTTTGAGGTATGAATGGTTACTGAAGGAGAAAATTGCATTCTTTCAGGTGGAGTTAAAGACGATGGTGTCTTTAACCCACACAGCCTTAAATAGCTTTGGGACTGGTGTTATGTGACAGGTCATTTACTACCACCATCACTATCCATGATAGAAAGCCACAGATGACATCAGATAGGTTCCTGAGTTTAATCTCCTTTGGCTATAGTGAAAATATCATGGGCCATTTTCTTTTATGTTTTACTTAGAAGACAAATAACCAAAATAAATGGATCTATTATGTTGTTTTTCCTTTTGAAGAATGGTAAAAAAATAAAATAATAAAATAAAATAAACATGACTTTGTACTTTTCTGACCCACCCTGGAAAACCACCTGATACAAACATAAGCAGATTTGATAAATACTTTTTCTCCCCAAGTGAACCTTAGGAATTACAGTTCTAGAGGAAGGCTAAGGAACTTAAATTAAAATCAAATTTAAATCCAATAAGTACATCTGGCTTGGATTCTATTTATAGAATGATATTATTGGACAACTTCCTCAAATTCTCCAGCCAACTTGGCCAAATCAATGGCCACGCTGGCTATGGGATTAGGGGAAATGCAGTACAAATAAGTAATGTTTTGAAATTCTGACTTGAATTGCCAAGATTCCTTGTGGAAAACCAAGGTATCAAAGTAATATAGAAGTAATATTCTGTGGTTGTTAAATCAAAGCTATAGATGTGTTAAATTTCTTCCCTTCTGTCAAGATATTCATCACTGTATTGGTTCCAGACTTGGAGCCTTTCTGTACCACACTGTTATAGTGTCAGGGCTGCCTGGCAGTGGAATATGCTGCCTCGGAGTGTAGTGGAGTCTCCTTCCTTGGAGGTTTTTAAGCAGAGGCTGGATGGCCATCTGTCGGGAGTGCTTTGAGGGTGTTCCTGCATGGCAGGGGGTTGGACTGGATGGCCTCTGTGGTCTCTTCCAACTCTACATTTCTATGATTTCTATGATTCTATGTATTATTCCACTTTCAACATCCTGTGAAATCTTGGGGTTTGCAATTTAGGGAGGGGCATTTAGAATTCTCATCCAGAGAGCTCTTTGGCCTCAGTGAATCATAAACCCCAGAATTCCACAGGATTTTGAAAGTGGAATAATAGCACTATAACAGTGTAGTGTGGAAAAGCCCTGAGTCATGCTTTAGTCTGCCAAAATCAGTGGGACTTAAGTTAGGCCCTTTTCACATGGCATTTGCCATGTGAAAGGGCCCCTGGAGCGTCACGCGATTGTGAGAAGTGATCAGCATGACGCACTCACAATCACGCGATGCTCCAGGGTAGGGCAGGCGCCACTCACGCACTTTTTCATTTTTGACTTTCAGCCCAAAATGGTGCGCGATCGTGCATTGCTCTAGGGCCCCACACGCACTTGCTGTGCTGTGTGTGCGGAGCCTCTGGAGCCGCGGCAGTCATGCTTGCTGCCCAGCTCAGCCTGGGAAACCCCCAGGCTGCACTGCAGAAGGAAGAGGTGGGGTTCTCGCTCTGCCTGCTTGGGAGCAGGCAGCTTGTGCAGAGCTAAAGCAGCGGGGATACGAGAGCCTCTCACTGGAGGCTGCTTGTGCGATCCCCACACCCCAGTGCCGAAAAAAGGTAAGGTGCGGAAGGGCCTTAGTCATGACTAATTTGTCCCACTGATATCAATGGGTAATTTATCCTGGATTGAACATTTTATATATTATACAAAGATGATAATGAACTAGTTGGGCCTAGTTTCTGTGAAATAAATGATCAGAAGACAAGGTTTATATTTTGCACAGAAAAAGAGTACAATAAGGAAGGAAGGAAGGAAGGAAGGAAGGAAGGAAGGAAGGAAGGAAGGAAGGAAGGAAGGAAGGAAGGAGGGTGTAGAATCTGGCAGTAGATTCATTAAAATATTTCTGTCCAGAGCAGTTGTGACACTTTCTTACACTTTCATAATGAGTAACCTATTTCACATTGAAAACGGGGGCCCTTTCCGCACCTTACCTTTTTCCGGTGCTGGGGTGCAGGGATCGCATGAGCAGCCTCCAGCAAGAGGCTCCCACATTCCTACTGCTTCAGCTCCACACGAGCTGCCTGCTTATGCGAGAGCCCCGCCTCTACCTTCCACAGTGCAGCCTGGGAGTTTCCCAGGCTGCGCTTGGGCAGGAAGCACGACTGGCACAGCACTGGAGGCTCCGCATGCCAGGCAAGTGCACACGGGGCCTGGGAGCAATGCGTGATCGTGCACCATTTTCGGCTTCCAGCTGAAAATGAAAAGGTGCATGATCGGCGCCTGCCGGCCCCGGAACATCGCACGATTGTGACTGCGTTGTGGAGATCGCTCCTCACAATCGCGCAGTGCTCCAGGCGCCCTTTCACATGGCAAATGCCATGTGGAAAGGGCCTGAGAGGTGGAGCATTAAAAAAAGAACAATATTTATAGAGTTGAGTGTAAATTGCACTATTTGTTTATGTGATTATCAGTAGAAGGTCATGTAACTATATGAACATGAACAGAGTCAAAACACTGTTCTGTCCCAGTACTTCTGTTCTGATGGGCAGAAGTCCAACGCACTAATACTACATACCCTGTAACTGGAGATGCTGGGACTGAAACAGAGAACTTTGTTGATCAAATCATGTGTTCTTCCACAGAGCTATGGCTCCCCACAGAGAAAAACATGCAGTCTGGGATTACCTGTAGATTTTAAATGTACATGCCTTTAGAAGTAAGAATCTTGCTACTGCCTATAAAAGGATTTAACTGTAATCTGCAGACAAGCTATAGAACTGTACCTTTTTTTTGCTACTCCTTTGGGACTGTAGACTTCCATTGCTCAAAGGAATATTGTTTTCGAGGCCCACACGGTTCATGTTTCAGATAAGCCCTTATGTGTGAAGACCTGGCTCTTAAGAGATGACTTAGTCTGGTTATTGGCCAATACTGAAGAGCTGAAACAGGAGCCTCTTGATGTTACAACATGAGCCTGTCCTTTCTTAACCAAAAGACCCTTCTCTTTTAGTCCAAGCACATGGATGAGTCATGAGGATTTTCTTTGGACAAATTCACTAAGGAGAGAACAAATTGGCCTCAGAGCTACACTGCAGTGTTGACTACTACATTGGGTTGCTGTTCATCAGTGATGTACAACAGATCTGCACAACTGTGGTGCTGCTTCTATATCCATATAGGCAAAACTAATAAACAACTTGACAAATGATTCCATAGGCAGTTCTACAAAACATGTTTTTCTGCTGTCAATTTAATGCCTTGGCACAGGGGTAATACACGGGATGGGTGATTTAAAGATAAATTTCTCCTGTTTAGTAACCTAATCCTCCATGTATCTGTCAAATTTCTTTGAAATCTATCTAAGGTAATGCCCATTGATATTAAACCAGAGGCCATGCAGTGATGCTGAATTTCACATATACATTCTGTGTTATGTGAATAATGCATTTACATTTGCATTTAGTGAGTCCTTCTTCAGAGTAAGCATACATAGGAGAACACTGCTAACAGCAAATGATTCGTTTTGTTTTGCATTTGTTATATCACAGGCCATTTCTACACAATGTTGCTGTCCCGCGATGGGGACGCATTGCTGCCAGCCCATGAGTTGTTCTTTCACACAATACCATCACAGTACCACTGCCAGTACATCCCCACCCATTGCAATTGTGGGATATTCCATTAACAGAAAAAATCCATTAATGGCCTGCAATCACACAATGCTTCCGTCACTGGTGGCCATGCAGAAATGGGCAGAACTGCAATCTTGGCACTTCCTTTCCCAGTGCAGCAAGGGAAAAAGGCCGGCTGCAGAAGGAAGACATGTGTCACTTGTGTTGTCATCCAGAGCCAGCCAGCCAGGTGTGGAAGGGAGTGTTGGGGGACACGCTCCCATCCTGACAAAGGTGCTGCTGGGATGACGCTGGGATGATGACAGAAATGGGTAAGGTGCGGAAATCAACTCAGTTTTCATCCAGTGACTTCAAGGTAGCATATGTGGTTCTCCCCTTCCTCACTTCATCCTCCATGGTGTTGACTGGACTTGGAGAGAGAGAGTGGCCTATGTACAACAAAATCCAAAATCCACAAAAGAGTGATAACTTTATAGGCCGGCGAAAATGCACAAAATATGACATGCAAACTCTTGAAACTTCCCCTGCTTCGTCATCAGGCAAAGGTGTTAAAAACCGTACAGGAGAAGAAAAGTGACAATGTTAGAGTTGGAGGTGTACATTTTGTTTCAAATGTTTTTCTGTTGTGAGCTAAGATGATCTAGAGGGATTCCAATGCAAGCAGAGGCAACTCTCCTTCTTGGCCATGTAGAGACAAAGGGCAATAAAAGACAGGTAATTAAAATTTCAACTCTTTTGAGAACAGATAAGCAACTTTCCTTGAAATCTTTTGTGGATTTTGGATGTTGTTGTATTTTATTGCAAGGCCAACATGGCTGCCCATGAATATGAGTGACCTAAGGTCACCCAATGAATTTCATGTCTCAAGTGTGAGTTAGAATTTGTTGTCTCCTAAATTCAAGTCCATACTCTAACTACTAAGCTCTGACTCTCAAGACAGAGAGATGGTGCATTGGATGAGAAGTTATCAGTTCAATTTGTGATACATTTAAGACTATTTTGTTTCAGCTGGAGCATCTACAAGATGGCTTTCTTAAAGGCAGACGAAGTTGTGAGAAGGGAATGCTCCCCACCCCACTTCAAAATGTTAGCGTACTATTGCAATGGACTCTTCTTCACAAGTCCAGAAGATACACTTTCAAAATAAAGCAACACAATATATTTCTTTCAAATGTAGACAAGTCATAACAGAGCCATGCCTATGCCACACAGAGTAGCACAGCTGCTGTCTTTCTAGTCTAAACAAAAACAAATCCACTCTACTTCATTCTCTAGCAGATTGTTATTCTTTGGCACAGATGAACTACAGGTCAGCTCTCTGAGGAGGAGCACTTCAGCAATGTGCATTCAACAGAACTATCAGAAGGGTAAAGAATTCTTCTGTCTTTCAAAGGACATTTTTTCTGTGTATTGCAGAATACTGTAAACAACAGATTGAGTTGGACCTGCCTGATACACCTCTTTAAATCCTGCCCAAAGCAAATGTGGTTGCACCCCCACGCAGCGAGATGCGTGACCGCGCACCATTTTCGGCTTAAAGCCAAAAATGAAAAAGTGTGTGAGTGGTGCCTGCCAGGCCCTGGAGCATCACGTAAATGTGAGTGCGTCATGTGGACCACCTCACATTTGCGCGATGCTCGAGGGGCCCTTTCACATGGAAAATGCCGTGCGAAAAGGGCCTGTGTCAAGCAAAGACCTCATATGATTGATAGCCTAAGAAGATTCTATGGAATCCTAGGGTTTGCACTTTAGGGAGGGGCCTTTAGAATTCTCAGCTAGAGAGTTTTTTAGGCTAGTGGCTATGGAGATGAGGAAGGTCTAGCACCAAGGAGGAGGGCAGTGTATTTCCCTCAGGAACCCAACCTCTGTATGTTAATAACGCTGAAAACAGATTGGATTGGGGAATATGGGGAAAAGTTACAGGTACCAGACAAGACAGATTGGGGAATTAGAGACACAGGATCTTAGATCTTTCTAACAAGTATTACCTATGAGAAAATAAAATCCTGGGCAATGCCGGTTATATACAGTAGTATATCAATATTTTCAAAGTCCAGAAGAGACTCCAAAATTGCAGCCGCAGCAGACGCACAGTATGCGCAACAAAGTAAAAAGTCAGCAACAGCTAAATCATGCAAAGTTCCTTTAACTATAAGATCCCTCGGCCCTGTCGCAGTTGAAATAGAACTAACTACCCAAGTGAAACTGTAGATTATTTAAAGTGATCATCTAGAGCATCTTTGAAAAATCTGTTGACATCTGGATATTGTTGGACTCCAATTTACACCAGTTCAGAGCAGCAGGAATTATGGCACTTGTAGGTGCTAAAAGGGTTAAAGGGGTGCATGTCTCTTGCACTTCCTTTCATAGGCAGCCGGTCATGTGTAGAAGGGAGCATTGGGAACATGCTTCCATCCCAGCATGATGCATCCCAGCGTCATGAGATGATGCACAAGAGTGTCATCCTGCAGAAAGGACCCTAGTGTGTGGAGAGTCTATGCTGTCTATGTTTGTGCCTTTGGAGTGCATAGTCCACACCAGAGATTTTTGGGTTCAAGAAAGTAGGACAGAAACAGGAACGAGAGCCACCTTCTAATCTAAGGATTTTGCCTATGTTTGACTCATGCTGCCTAATCACACCCAGCCAGTTTCAAAGCCAACAGCATTTCTAACTCTGAGCCAAGAACAGAAGAGTAGGAGCCTGGTTACAGTGCAAGAAAGAGGTTAGAGATCTGAAAGAAGAAGGTCCTGTAGCAATCAAAGCAATACTTGGAACATTTTGATACTTTCCTCCATTTTGTCACTGGTTGTTATTGTTTGTGCTCTGGGATTCTGTTCATTCCTTTGATTTTGTTGATGCCCCTGGCTAAAATTCTGTGGCCTAAAATAAGTTGGCTAAACTTACCAACTTAAAGAAAAGATCCAATAAGATATCTGGCAAAATGTTTAAATCCAAAGTGCTAGAAGACAAAACAGTCCTATTTGCCAAGATTTTGATTTTAAGTGTGACTGTTCACCCTTCCCCAAGATTGGATTTCAGTAAAATCTCCATTTGAGGGATGGTTATAACTTGGGTCCAGCACACATTATATGGGGTTGATATTGGGCAGGGGTGGCCCTCAAGATATAAAGAGCTCAATATAGATGATTTTATAATTTTTTTATAATGATTTTATAAACTGGATTATGGATTATTACTTACTTGTGAATTGTTTTTATTGAATGCATTTTGCCCTAGATCCACTGATACAGGGCAAGTTTGAAATATTTTATTTTATTTTTTAAAAAAGCATCAAACATCGCTGGTGAAGCTGAAGAACGCTCAACTGCAAGTGACGCATGCTAAGATATAATGGCATTGGCTGCTGCAATGCTTGAATAATTGGTTTGATCTAGTAAGAATAATTCATGCAGAGAAGTAGACTTTGGCACATATTCATTTCATGCTGGATTAAGCACAGCACATGAAAAAGAGTACAGCACATGCCATCCCAAAGGCTTCGCATCCAAAAATGCAAGCCTGTGGGTACAGTGCAAAACAATGGATTAGAAATCATGTGTGGAACTGGATTTCATGAGTGAAGCTACCCCAGTCAGGAGGTCATTTTAGATCTTTTTCTCATCTCATTGGCCAGTTTTCCTTGTTCTGTTTCCATATTCCATCCCCGAATGGGTATTACTTGTTTCCGTCAAGTCAAAGAAATAGACTTGCGGCACTGTGGCACTGTGATATAGTCTAGTCACCTCGGGAGATTCCTTAGAAAGACTTGCTGAATGTTCAATTACTCTCTGAAGAGGAACATAATGAATGACAATGAAAGAAACAGTATTCATTTGTGGTTCCTGCCTAAGAATGCCAGGAATGCAGTCAGCAAAAATGCACATTTTGATTAAGCTGAAAATCTGTTTGTACTTTCATTTGTAGAGAGTTTTTTTTTTTTAATTAGAATTCAAATTATTTTTTTTGCAGAAACTAGAGTTATTAGCAGAGCTGGTAGCTTTCTACTGCAACAGGCAATGAACTCACTCCTGATAAACATATAAAAATGCAACTTTTAAAGAATAGCATAGAAGCCAAAAAATTTTCAAAAGATTAGCTCCCCATATGTTATACCTTTCGTTATACTGCATTTTTTGGTCATTTTGAATATTTCCAAACACTTGCTTTTGGGATGACATTTTGCCAATTTATGCACAGACTGGAACTAGATCAGGTCTGAATGTTTGATAGAGCTCTGTGTCACTCTTGAGAAATGTGAATATGGGGCAACATAATTTTCAACCGTCGTTTGTTATAGTTGGATTATCAACTACAAATTTGGCATTACTTTCATGCCGCTATTTTTGCTCATAGTTGCTCCCAATATTTTTTTTTTAACAATGAAAACTGAAACAGACACTTTTGAATGAATAAATTGGTGATAAAATGTAGTTCTATCCTGAATTGTTAAAAAGACGAATGAATAGATCCTAGAGCAAATCAAGTCTGAATTCTCCCTAGAAGCTGAGGTAAGTTGGAGCTGTTGCACTGTTGCACTTTAGCCATATCATGACAAGACATGACTCAGCAAAAAAGACAATAATGTCAGGGTGCCCAGGTACTGGCGCTGGAGCATGTGCAGAGTGCAAAAGCAAGAAACTGTGCTGGATCGTTGCCATTTGCCCCAGACTGAAACCCAGCGACACAAAGTGCGTCTAGGCTAAGCTAACCTTTATTGTAGCATTTCAAAAGACATGTTGCTTCAGCTAGCTTTTGCCATGAAGCATAAAAAAGTCCATAAGCAAAAAAACATAAAAGCAAAGAGAACAAGGAGAAGAGCGATTCAGTATATGATGTAAGCCCTTTTAACTTGAGCTAGCCACTCCCATACTTACACCATGTAATGTATTACATAGACCCGATCCCCATGCTCAGAGTTTTCCCATGAGACCGGAAAAAATACAATAGATAGATAGACATAACAATCTTGCAGCTGTTGCCTGCCAAGGGCAAAGCAACCTTTTTTCCTGCCCACAAGAAAAACACCTCTAGATACACCACACTAATATTTAGAATACCTGACAAATAATGCTTGGTAAGGTAGACAGCAGTAGGAAAAGAAGAAGACCACATTACAGATGGATAGACTCAAGCACGCAAGCCACAGCCCTTAATCCGCAAGACTTCAGCAAGGCAATTCATGATAGGGTGACCTGGAGTTGTCTCATTCATAGAGTTGTCATAAGTTGAAGTTGACTTGACAGCACTAACAGCAACAACAATGAATAGAGCTGTAGATACAAACACATATACACATGGACACATACTTATGTACATGGATGATTACGGTTGGATCTTGTCTTTCCAAATCAAGGTCCTTGAGGTCACTAGCTTGACTCTCTAGATGTTCGGGACTTCAATTCTCAGAAGCCCTAACCAGGTCGGTCAATAGTAAATAGATTAGGTCAAAATCAAACACTGGTTTCCTGGAGTCCTAGTTGAACACTCAAGCTAGTACAACACATTGGCTCTCACTCACTGCTTTTGGCTGCTGCTATCTGGCAGCCAAGATGCCAATGCAATTCTTGGCTGCATTAATAGGAGTATGGTGTCTAGATTGAGGGAGGTAATGATACCACTCCGTTATGCTTTAATTAGGCCTCATCTGGAATACTGTGTCCAGTTCTGGGCACAGAAGGATATCAACAAGGTGGAGCATGTCCAGAGGAGGGCAACCAAAATGGTGAAGGGTTTGGAAGCCATGACTTATGAGGAGCTGCTTAGGGACCTGGAGATGTTCTCTGGAACAGAGAAGGTTAAGAGGGAACATGATAGCCATGTTTAAATATTTGAAGGGATGTCATGTTGAGAGGAAGTGGGCTTGTTTCTGCTGCTCCAGAGACTAGGACAAGGAGCAATGGATTCAAGCTGCAGGAAAGGAGATTTCATCTAAACCTCAGGAAGAACTTCCTGACAGTCAGAGCTGTCCGGCATGGAATATGCTGCCTCAGAGTGTGGTGGAGTCTCCTTCTTTGGAGGTTTTTAAGCAGAGGCTGGATGGCCATCTGTTGGGAGTGCTTTGATGTGGGTTCCTGCATAGCAGGAGGTTGGACTGGATGGCCCCTGTGGTCTTTTCCAATTCTATGAGTCTAGGATTCTGTGACTTAGGGGTGAACTGAAATCCAAATCATCATGAGGAGCAAAAGTTCCCTACCTCTGAACTAGATCAAGCAGATGTTATGATCATGTTATCCAAGCCAAGGCCAAAAACCAGGCTTTTAATATTTACAAATGGAGATGGTTGACACGGCCTGTAAAAAATTGATGATGATGACACATAATTTCCTGATCCTCTAGAAGAGGCTTTTGGGGGATATCCTTCATAATTCATGATTGTTCACTCAGTAGTTCTGGGTATCAGATTGAATGGTTTCTGATTCATGTCCAAGAACTCCCGACACCATATGGGATGCTGTTATTAAGAATCAATTCTAAGTACATTATGCATTCATTACCCTACTGCTCACAAAGTCCTATAAAAGCTGCAGGACAAAAGTTCATGGCAATCTTATGAAGTGCTTAACAAACACTTTCACAAACATGTTTGGCTGATTTATTTTAGTCATATTCATGATGTAACTCAAGGTGTCATGTATAGCGTTCCAGGCAAGCTTGCATCCAAGCACAAACGAAACCAAAGACTTGATTAATTTCATCATCATGTTCTGCAGCATTAGATTATGTCTTTGAACGTGGAGAAAAAGTAATCTCAAAGTGCTGTGTTGATGAGATCGTAGACTACTCCTGTAGATATAAATCCTAGCCATTTATTCTATTATAAAATCCCTTTACTTGTTATGCTGGATGACTGAGGCCATTTCCGCATGCGGCGAAGGAATCGCTCCCTGCCGCTACTCACCGGATATTCTGGCGGTCTGGTCCGGTCCAGGGTGAGGCGGAGCAGTGCATGGTTGTAGATGCGCACTGTTCTGGCGTCCAAAATGGCGGCTTTCAGTTGGTTGTGGGTCTCGACCAAATGCTGAAGCTCGCCAGCCTAAAGCCCACCCTCCGCAGATCACAGGCTCGCATTGGTGCAAGCCTGTGAATCTGCATCGGAGACCAGGCACGCAATGGCATGCGCTGGCATTTTGAAAGACCGGAAAAATCAGGTCTTTCAAAAACACTCTGCAGGACCACTTGGGGTTGTTCCGGAGTGGACTGAGGTGCGGATCTACGGTAAGTAGTCCGGACCCAGTCTGCTCCAAGGTGCAGACGTCTTCCATGGAGAATGCACTGCACCGTTTTACTTACCCCGTGTGGAAATGGCCTGAATTCTCTGTGGTAAAGTTGGAAATTTGCCCTCTCCCGACCAAAAGAAGGCTAAGCATTTTTCATGGGATTGATTCATTGGGATGCTACTGGCAAAATGATGGAGTTAAAAGGAAATATTTATTCAGCCCCATATCCCTCACTGGCCTCTTCCATCTATATGGTGCTTGTCAGTTATTCCTAGTGGCCAGAGAAGGCTTCACCAGTTGCTCCATGACCAGGTAAGAATTTTTGGCACTTCCTCCATGACTGACAGAGTTAGAAAGAGGCAATGTTGGTTTTCACCTACTTTGCATTGATATAAGACAAGATCGATGGGATGATTGGCTTGGACAACTAGTCTTTCATTAGGCCATCACCAGTAGCAGTAGGGAGGAAGAAGTCTCAGGTTACATTTGGAAGCACCCAAGGGGACCTTGAAGTTGTAAAGTGGTTTCACAGACGTGCCTTTTGGATTCACGGGTGGAAGGTTTACGAATGGGAGATCTTAATGAGTGCTCTGGATCCAAAAGCCACTTTAAGACATTAGTCTTTAGGAATGTCAGGAAGACTATTCACCTTCCCTTGATAGGTTTGTTTGTTTGCTTGCTTGTTTATTATATTTGTAAGCTATCTTTCTTCCAGAATTGGGAACTAGGTTGGCCAGTGACAAGGAATAAGTATATGCCTTTTCAGTGGACCTGGAATAGCTCACCTAAAAGGGCTGTAAGGGTAATGTTGGAAGTCTTTGTCTATCTTGTCTCAGACATGGGGCCTTTCTTCACTACACTGTTATAGTGCTATTACTCTACTTTCAACATCCTGTGGAATCCTGGGATTTGCAGTTTAGGGAGGAGCTTTTAGAATTCCCTGCCAGAGAGCTCTTTGGCCTCCACAAACTACAAACACCAGAATTCCACAGGATGTTGAAAGTGGAATAATAGCACAATGACAGCATAGTGTGGAAACAACCATAGACTGCACTTGTGCTGGAATCTCCGAAAGCATTTGTTTATTTATTTATTTATTTATTTATTTATTTATGCTCTATTTCAAAAAGATCTCAGAGGAGCTTACAAATAACATTACAACAACAGATTAAACAGTTTCAAACAACAAAAAATAATTTAAATAAGTTAAAAAGATGTTAAGTATAATCATGAATTAGATTTTAAAAAATCAGAAAGTTATTAAAACTATGTATATCAGTGTTTGGGATGAATTAATGAGGCCAAAGACCTTGATGAACAGTCACATTTCCACTTGGTGCCTAAATCAGATGAGTGTTGGTGCCAATTGGGCCTCCAAAGGGACGGCATTCCACGGTTGGGGTGTCATGGCTAATAAGGCCATGTCTCAACATAATGTATTGACTTCACTGGTGAGACTCAGAGGAAGGACATCCCTAGCAGACCTCAGTCATCGTGAAGACACATAGGGAGAGGCATTCCCTCAAGTATCAAGATCGCAAGAGGTTTAGCACTTCAAATGCCATCATAAGCACCTTCAATTCAGATGGGTTAGTTGTTAATAAGTTAATAAATTTGTGGGGTGCTGTTTCATGCCATCTCTGAGGTGTTGCCTCTTTCTTCCAGGCAGCAGACAAACTCCTCCACCAAGGACTGATATCTGCTTCGGGAATGGCAACAAATCAGAAGGGTCTCCTGGCTGGTGACTGTTTGGAGCTCCTCTTACTGGTGGAAGTCACCAAGGTAAGCTATTTCTAAAAAGTCTCCAAACAGTGCCTGCTCATATCATAAATATCTCAATGAGAAATATTCAAGTCAAAATTCCACTCCTACAGAATTTCCACGCTAGACAGTTATAGCGCTATGATTCCACTTTCAACATCCTATGGAATCCTGGGGTTTGCAGTTTCGGAAGGGGCCCCTCCTGACCGGCTGGTCCCTCCAGAACTGCAAACTCCAGGATTCCATAGGATGTTGAAAGTGGAATCATAGAGCTATAACAGTCTAGTGCGGAAATGGCCCTGTGATAATGGGGCTTCCCATTATCTAGACTTGGCTGAAGGGGGATGCTTCCCTCTTCAGGTAAACCAAGGGCTAATGAGGTGTTGGGATTAGGTTATATTTTTACGGTGGGTCAGCCTCACAGGTCACAGGGGGAGAATGGCCCAATCAAGGGAAGAGAGGTGAGCATCTTCGAGATGCTTCGAGATGCTTCGAAGGAGAAATTATAAAAATCCTTGAGAGGCCATGTGACAGAGAGACAACAAAGGAACCTCCTGGAGATGGGATCTGTGCCAGTCGTAGGCTGCAGGCCTGGGCCTCTTCTCCTGGTCTCATTCCTCTCCTAGACCATCTAAGCCTGTGAACGCAAATGTGAGTAACTAGAATAAGGTAGTTGGTCACGTTAGGGCTTTTTATTATTTTGGAGGTTGGCTGATCTTAAGAAGGTACCTGTTGTTATAACTACTTGTAACTTAAGCGTACCTGGGAGGGGGGAGCCTCTCATGTGTATTATTGTCTTGTTTACTTGCATGCCTTACAATAAATGCTTTTCTGTAAAACCTCTGTTTCCTCTCCATTCCCACGCCATTCTTCGGCACACGCTTAGATAGAACTTCTCTCACTCAGAAGGAGGAGGGAAAGGAAAGGTCCTTAAGCATAGAGACTGGCAATTCACTGACAGGGTCCCACTGTCCTGTTCAGTTACAAGTATATTCAGAATTCAGTGGGTGGTGGCAGCATGCAAAATTAGTGAACGCTGGGGAATTTCCTGCTCCTTTTCAAGGGTAGAAGTCAGGCTTGGGGTGGGGGGGGCTGGAAGTAAACTCAGTATGACAGGCCCTAATCATGGTAATCTTTTATTCCACAGGAGAAATATACCATGTTTGATCTGATTGCTAGAACTGGAAGTGACGTAACACTTAGTCATGATAGGAGCAATTTTCTGGCACAGGGTTTGGTTGCAGGGTGAGGAGAAATGGCCTCAGATCCCTTCCAGCTGTGCACCCCTGATTTAAACGGATTTCCCAGGGAAACCCACAGACTTGAAGAAAATTTGTCCCTCCCATATTTAATGTGGTAATTGCATGTTCCACCCTAAAAGACTCTAACCTAGTCTGAGCAAGTTCAGGTTTTTCCTCTTCCTGGTGTATTTTATGGGCAAAATCTGAAGCAACATCATTTATATTTCATTTGTTTAGCATGCAGTTGTAGCTGAGACAGCATTTCAAATGACAGATGGACTTTTACAGCTTTCTGAATTCCATGTGGAGTTCTTCTTGGAGAAATGAAGTGACTCTGCAGGCTATGGATAAATCAATAGGTACAGTGGGGAAAACTGATACTGTTTAATGTTAACATTCCATCTTCTTTCGCAAACCTCTGCTGCTGCCTGTAATTTTTATTTATTATCTATGTCAATTCCTCTTTTCCTATCTGACATTCATGGACATGAATTCAGTAATGTTACAAAATGTGCATTGGAATTGGCCCGCGGTTAGTCTGATAAATATTTGAGGCACATAGAATTTTAATATCTGCTTAAAAAGAAAAGTGGCATGGACAATAACATTTCCATTTTTAACAAGCTATCTGCTTGTTAGGGCAGCTTCACACACAGTGGCATGCATTACCTTCAGAAATATTGGCTGTTTCTGTTAAGGAAACGAAAAGGTTAGTACATCAAAATGCATTTAATCTATATACGCAGCGTGTTATTGTTGCAGTGTGCCTTCATGTTGTTTCCGACTTACAGCGACCCTGTGGTGAACCTATCATGGGGTTCCCTGGGGCTGAGAGTGTGTGGCATTTCCAAGGCCACCCAGTGGGTTTCCATGGCCAAGCAGGGAAATGAACTCTGGTCTCCACAGTCATAGTTCAATGCTCAAACCACTATACCATGCTGGCTCTCATATGCAGCATACTGACCTACAGTTTGATCTCTAGGTTGGAAAAGACACTGATGCCATTTCTGCACTAGACCGTTACAGCACTATTATTCCACTTTCAACATCCTATGGAATCCTGGGATTTGCAGTTTTGCGAGGGGCCTTTGAGGCCCCTCCCTAAACTGCAAACCCCAGGATTCCATAGGATGTTGAAAGTGGAATAATAATGCTATAACGGTCTAATGAGGAAATGGCCTGAGTAATCACTAAAGCACATCAAGTAAGCCCTGGACCCTCTTCTTTAATTGTCAGGGCCAGAGTTCTAAGTACCCCTCTCTACACTGCAAATCCCAGGATTCCACAGGATGTTGCCATGTCAGTTTAAAGTGAAATATAATGCTGTGATTGTGTAGTGTAGAAAGTCCCTCTTGGTTATTTGAACTAGGGTACACCCAATGAATCAATGTTGGCACAACTGATTCAGTGGGTCTACTCTGGTCTAACCGTAAGATTTAGCCCCTTATGTCTGGTACTGTAGTTCAATCAGTGAATCTGAACGTGTAGGCAGGTTCAAATTCTCATTCTGTTATGAGGTACAACTGTCATATTCAGGGCAAATCACTGATTTCAGCCTATAACCTTCCTCACTGCATTGTTGTAAGGATATGAAGCTGTTCTGAGTCCTTTGGCTGCCAAACCATAATAAATAAAAAGGATAATATATTGACTATGAATATGCGGGAAACCCTGCTGTGTTGACTCAATTTTACTGCAGATTCATAAAATGCAAGGTTTATTTCATCAGTAAAACTAGCAGCATTTTATTGTTTTTAGCAGTGGTCGTTGTCTCCAGCTTTTATTACAATTAGCAGCGATATAACAATCGAAGTGGAAAGCTGATATGCAATGTTTGCCTTTGTTGCCTCATTCAATATTAGACCGGCTTTCAGGATCTTGCCTGGAAATGGTCCAACAGGATGTGGCTACAGCTTGCAACTGGGGACGATTTCCATCTGATCTCGGAGGAAGTTTGTTTTGTGAGTAATCTGCTAAACAAAATATGGAGATGCTACATCATCACACCTGGCCAGATGGATACTAGGAGTGGTGCTCTCTGAAGAGCTGTATTTCACTATGCTTTCCAGACAATTGCAGAAGGCCTTGACTGCAACCTAGCACAAGACTTTTCTAATGGATAAATCCATCAGAAGACATTCTGGCAAGAAAACTCAAAAGAGAAATGTTGATGCAAGCTGGCAAGGAATTACAGACAGTGAAAGTCTCCAATGCATGTTGGGTTTTGTTGGGTTTGGAAGACTCTGTCCTTAGTATCTGTTGTTTCTGAGAATCCCAGTACACAGGAACACAACTCAAGGAACAACTCTTATCTGTCAATTTTCTTTTTCTCTCTAATGTGTGTGTCAACTCTACTCCTTCTGAAATTCTGTGTTTTTCACTTTCCCATTTTTTTCTACTGGAATGATTTCAAGGAAGAAGTATCCTGCAGGTAGCATGCTTGGCTTTGGAAACTACTGCATTAATGATGCACTTCAAAGAGTATCATTCTATGGGATCCTCGGTGAGTAAGTGAAGTGTTATAAAAGTAATTCTTGGAAAGTCACTTCAAATGAGCACTATCTTAGGTAACAAAAGAAAGGATGACGGCAGGAAATCAATAGCTACACTTTCATCTTCGCCTCCAGTGGCTTTGAAAAAATGGAATTTCCAGAACATGATGCACATTTTTACAACACGAGGCATCTGATGGTATTTGTGTGCTTGCTGCAGAGTTTTGAATCCCAATATAGTTCCACATTTTTCATGGGCCCTTTCCAACCTTACCTTCTTCTGGCACTGGGGTGCAGGGATGCACGAGCAGCCTCCGGCGAGAGGCTCTCATGTCCGGAGTCCTTCGGCTTCGCACGAGCTTCCTGCTTACACGAGAGCCCCACCTCTTCCCTCCACAGCACAGCCTGGGAGTTTCCCAGGCTGTGCTGGGGCAGGAAGCACAACTGGTGTGGCTCTGGAGGCTCCGCACACCAGGTAAGCGCACACGGGGCCAGAGAGCAATGCACAATTGTGCACCATTTTCAGCTTCTAGCCAAAAATGAAAAGGTGTGCAATTGGCCCCTGCCGGCCCCTGGAGCGTTGCGCGATTGTGAGTGCATCATGTAGATCACTCCTCACAATCACGCAATGCTCCAGGCCCTCTTTCGTATGGAAAATGCTGTGCGAAAAAGGCCTTAGAATCATAGAGATAGAATGTGCCTTATAGCTCCCCCTAGCCCCAGTTTCTCTTCCACGTGGGAAATCTAGAGCTATAGCAGATGGTTATCTAATCTTTGCTTGAAAATAGGAGGCCATTTCTACACTACACTGTTACAGTGCTATTATTCCACTTTCAAGATCCTATGGAATCTTGGGGTTGGCAGTCTCGGGAGGGACATTTAGAATTCTCAACCAGAGAACTCTTTGGCCTCAGTAAACTGCAAACCGCAGAATTCCACAGGATGTTGAAAGTGGAATAATAGTGCCATAACAGTGTAGTGCAGAAATGGCCAGGAGAATTCACTCCCATCTAAGCAAATGTCTCTATTGACAGACTTCAGGATCATTCTTATAAGGCCCCTGGCAAAATCTATTCTTCTGTAATTTTTGCCAACAAAACTTGGTCCTTTCTTTTTTACCCTCTTCTACCTGAAAACAATCAACTCTCCACTTTTGAGGAGTTTGGAGTGCACAACCCCCACAAAAGTGGAGAAAACGTGAATATTGTAAGCCCCCCAAACTGTAACATACACAAAAAAGTACCTGCGGGGTGTGTGCGGCTGGGCCAGGCCACACGCGCATTTCCTTGCTTGCTCACTTACTGAGGCAGGTAGGAGGGTCGAAGGGGACAGGCTGGGGGAGCAGAGGAGGAAGAAAGGGGACACCCATGACATCTCCTTCCCCTTTCCTGCCCACATGAGTTAGCTAGTGAGTGCACACGTGTGCCCTCCCTCCTTCTGTCCCCTCCCCTTCCCCCATACACCGAAGTGAATAGGCAAGGTTTTTTATTTGATATTTTTTATTTATTTGAGTTATTCATCATACATACAAATTACATCATCCCTTCCCCCCCTCCACTTACCCAACCCTGGAACTGTATTTCATAATTAATTTCTTTTTCCCTTTATGTGATGTATCATTTTAACTCTGTCTTCCACATCCTCATAGTCCTCTCCTTTACAAACTCAGCCAATTTCTCCCACCTCCTGGACAAGTTCTCTTCTCTCAGCTGACCCAGATATTACACCTTCTTCTCCGCTATAAAATCAAACAGCATATAGTCTGCTATATAGTATTTCCATCTGTTAAGGTCCCACTTTTCTTTGTCCTTCCACCCATAGGCAATCACTGCCTGAGCTGCTATTAATAATTATTCAATTAAATATTCCTCTTTTTTTTGGTATACCTCAATCTCCTTAACATTAATAATCAGCCATCTTTCTTTCTTTATTTTCAACTCTTCTCCTATAATTCTATTAATTTCCTGTTTGATTTCTTTCAAAATTTTTTGTAGTTTTTCACACTCCCACCACATAGGAATAAAGTGAATAAGAATAAGTAATCTGCAAATAATCAAATTTGCAAATACTTAGTCTACAAATGTGGAAGGTTGACTTCAGTTACTTTCACTTTTTGATTAAAATATTGATTTCCATCCTATCTAGAAATCTCAGGGTAGGTCACAAAAAATAAAACATTAACCATTTTTTTCTAAAAAAAAGAAAAGAAAAAGAAAAACCAAAAGATTTATGTTTTTTCAAAAAGAGACAATTTATAACAAATCCACAAGTTAAAATCCCGTGGCATGTATTCTTGTGCAACACTGGCCCAGCTTGATTGTGTGCATTCCATTGAGGCAGTATGGTACAAACGATGCAATCAGGTTTCTAGCTCTTTGAAAATCTCATAATTATACTTCTGATAGAACTGAACATTAGAATTCAGGTGCGTTGGCCCAAGATGTGAATATTGTTCATTCACTGCTGTAGGGTGACTGTTTTCTGTCTTCTGTAAATTACTTTTCTATAAAACGGAATAACAAGATGAGCGTTTCCCTCCCCAATCCATGCTTTAAAACAGGGAAGATTTTCTGTGCTGCCTCTCCGGCATTTATTCAGAAAGTTTCATAAGAGCTTTTGTTGTGATACCATCACGAATTATAATTGTACCATTATGCATAATTGCTGTATACCATTACATCATATAATTGCATCAGTTCAAGTTCTAATTGCATGGGTATTTTTTTTTTCTGTGCGTACATTGGGATACAAATGAAGTAATTTTTTTAATTCTGAACCACTGTCCAGGGTTTTGAGGGAGTAACAGGAAAAGTCTCAGCCTAAATTGGAAAATTTTTCCAATAAAGTAAATGAAGATCAGTCTTATATAGAGTTTCTTGGAAACAAGTCCAACTGAGTCGAACAGCATTTATTTCTGAACAAAATGTTTTGGGTTGCACCACATAGTTTGTCAATCTGATTTGCTTGAGCAAGACACATTTTCTTGTGATTTTCTCCCCCCCACCAAAGTTAACAGCTTTTTTTTCATGAAAAGCTATCTTTACAGAGATATCTATTTATTCTGAAACAATGTCCTCTCCTGTTCAGATAGGATTCTCTACAGATATTACTATTCAGAGAAAACCAAGCAGTGAGGCCAGAGGATTGTAAGTCTTGGTTTTGTTATCACCATCCCAAAATATCCTATGAAGTGTAATCTTATGCGTGGGACCTCCAAGAGATTCTCTTATTAACAGCCCCACTCAAATCTTGTAAACTCAAGGCTGTGGTTTCCTTTATTGACTCAGTCCTTCTGAAACATGAGCCATTTCTGCTGTACATTATCATAATGGTATTATTCCATTTTCAACATCCTATGAAATCATGGGGTTTGCAGTTTAGAGAAGGGCATTTAGAATTCTCAGCCAGAGAGCTTTTTGGCCTCAGTCCTAACTTTATTGCAAAGGGAAAAGGCTCTCTGATGTCCTTACCCCAGCCATGAAGAAATGAACCACTCAGCCTAAAAGAAGAATCAAGCATTTGCTATCTTTATTGGAGTGGTGCTTCCTTGGCATTAAAATACAAAACCAGGGAAGGGAAAAAATATATAGGCAGACTGGCACCCCCACTGAAATGCAGCTAGATGGTTGATTGTTTCATTCAGCTGCATTTAAACAGATAATTGCATTCATTGATACAATAAAATCAGGTGTCCAGATGCTGAGCAGATGTGTGCGTGTCAACTCACAAAGGGTTGAATCCAGTACCAGACTCACTGCTGCTACACAGCTTTCATTCAAGCACAAAGTAAACACTGTCAAGCTGAATGGATGTTTGTTGCATTGCAACAATGACTGATAGCATTTGCTGCTTCTGGAGTTACAATTCCCCCATCATCCTTAAGATGTATAAATTTGCCAGTTCTCATACATCTCAGAAAATCTAGTGACGTTCCCTTCAGCACACTTGCTTCACCCAGATTTTGACATCCTCCTGTGGTAAGGCACTCAACATTAACAAAGCATGTCAAATAAAAGTCTGCCAGACTGAAATAGTACATTTCAGATGCCAAGTAAACTTCCCAATAAATAGAGCTATTTTCCTGAAGTGTTAGGTTGGGGCCATTTCCGCACTAGACTGTTATAATGTTATTAGGCCCCTCCCTAAACTGAAAACCCCAGGATTCCATAGGATGTTGAAAGTGGAATAATAACACTATAACATTCCAGTGTAGAAATGACCTGGGTCTTTCTTAGTTTGTAAGCTATGTGATTCCCACCAACTTCTCCTCCTCCTGTCCATCTATTGATAGATGACTGTATGGATCTGGACCCGTGTGACTTGCTTTTGTGGGTCTCTGATGGAGGAGTGGCCAGTGTTGATGATGTCAGGTGCAATGTACCATGACACTAGGTGTTTAGGGGCAGAGCTAGAGGGAATATTAGCTCTGTCCGCCCCTCTTCGCTTCCTTTTGGATGATGCTTTGAGATATCCTCCCAATTCCAGTGAGCTTTGTCAGTCATGTTGGGGCAGGTTAGAGTTTTTTGCCTTCTTTACCTTTTTTTGTTGCCGTTGCCTACCCCACACTCCACACTGTATCTGGGGGACTATGCCAGTTCGCTTGGGGTGATGTCTTTAAATAGGTGGTCACTTGACAGGTAGTGAGGAAGAAATAAAAGTTATGATGAACACCTTGGCACCCTTTTGGTGGAAGGGAAGGCTCTGGAACTCTGATACCAGTGGGTGGGGAAGGAGACTACTCTTGGGACTGGCCTGAGGGGGCTTTGCTCTCATTTGGGTCCTGTGACCTGGGGCTGAGGTTCTTTGGGTCCACCTTCCAGTAGATGGTCAGATGGGGAGCAACCCAACTATTCGTTTGTCTCAGGGATCAGGGAAAGGGAAAGGCTGAGGAAGAAGATGAGTGATGCCTGGCCTCAGCAATTCCCACACGAGCTTGCTCTCCCATCTCTCATCTTCCCAGGTTCAGCTCAGTTTAAATATGTTCTAGGTTAAATAAAGTGGCCCATTTTGAAGCCTGTTCTCTGTGCCTGGTCTCGTTATTTCATGGTTGGTCAGCAGTTGACTGCATATTTTCAAAGCACTTGGAATTTTGAGGATGTTTAACTGACTATCATCACTGTTTTATTTTCTCAGGAAATGCAGATGACTGCATTCTGGCAAAACTATATTTCATTCTCTGCCCCAGTTGTAACCTGACAGCCCACAAGGGTGGCCTCATACAATGTGCTTTCTACTCAGAAGTGGTCACAGTGAAGAAGAATAAGAATGTATTCCATGTGGAGTGTTGGCTGCAAGGCAACTGATCAGTTGAAAGATCAGCTGTACTTCAAATGATCTAGGCCAGCCATTAGTCTGGTTGGAGGCCTCTTTGATATTATTGTGCTAAGCATTCTTGATCAAACATCACTGGGTCATGAAATGTTTATGGTGCTCTTCTGTCATCACTGTGGCATTGTATGGCAAAATAGATGACTGCTCTCTTGTGACATACCTTTCTATCTCAGCAAAGGATATCTTCATCTAGCCATTTTCCAAGTGGATGGCAACCAGGCCTGGTGCTTTAAAATAACCCCCTTCATCTGTTTATAAGTTAAAGAATGCCTAATTTTCTAATGACAAATGACATTCATATTCACACCCACAAAGGCATTAGAATGTCTTCACTTTATTTTTGTGTGACAGAAAAAGATCCACAAAATGAGATAAAGTACCTGTATCTACCTCTGCTTTTTGGTGGAGAAATGTGTGAATGGGGAGAGTCAAGGTGCCTGCCAGCAATTTTAGTTCTCTTAAACAATAGAAAACATCAAATTTCTTTTCTTCAAATCAACACTTACAAGATAAGTGAAAGCTCTTAGGCCAAGTATGATCCAGGGACTTTGAAATGCCAACCCAAGAACAGAAAAGCAGAAAAGTGTTCCCCAAATGTAGGCTTGCTCGTGCTCTAGATCTCTTTGCTATGTGGTAACCTTAAATAGACAAAATGGCCAGGATCTAATAGAGTTCTTATAGAAGAAGCCCTTCAGAGGAAATCTACCACCTGTAGTCCCTCCAGATTTTCAGAAGGATTCCCTCCCTCCCTCCCTCCCTCTCTCCAGCTCTCTGCACCACTTGAAACTGCTCTGGGATCTTTCATCCTTACTTCAATCCCTCTGGAGAAGACCTTGAGGATGCATGAGACCTTTGTGTGCAAGAATCCTTTAATATACATTGATGAGCTTCTTCTGTCAGTACAAAGAACGCACTGGATTCTGATTCATTCAGTCAAAGGTATCTTATGAGCCAGTGTGGTGTAGTGGTATGAATGATGGACTATGGCCCTGGAGAACCTGGAACCCTACTGGGTGACCTTGGGAGCATCACACAGGCTTAGCCCCAGGTGATAGGTTCACCTTAGGATCATCATAAGTCAGAAACAACTTGAAGACAAAAAACAACAACAACACTATGTAGCAAAAATAATCAGTGGAATTTATTCTGTTTTTTTGAGTTACAGTTATTCATCATTATCATTCTAGTCTCTGAGATTTATAAATTTGCCATTCCCCATATCTCTCAAAACATCTAAAGAAGTTACCTTTAGCAAGCTTGCATCACCGAGATTCTGACATTCTCCTGGTGCAAGGCACCACGAAGGAAAAAAATGAAAATACATATCATGAAAGTCTTCAGAATTGAAATAGCACATTTCAAATGCCAAGTAAGCTTATACTTTATCACTTCATGCATGATGACTCAACTGGTTCTACTGAAAAGTGATGTGAAGTAAAGAGAAAATTCTGTCTATAGCATTTGAGCTGTTAGATACGTTTCTTCAGCAAAGTGTCTCCAAGACTTTTTTGACAAGATTTCCATATTTTCCCACTGAACCTTCCTATAGTTTGAGGTTTTAGCCACTATCCATCTACTTGGTTCTACTGTTGATGAGATCCTGAGTGCAAGATACCTCACCTGTAATTTCCAGGTAAGACTGCAAAAGATTCCTCTCTGAAACCTTCAAGAGCCCCTATCAGTTGAAATGACATCATTTTAGTACTTTGGACAATATGGAGTTAGACAGACCAATGGTCTGATTTTGGCAGGTGTCTATGTTTAAAGGTGCTACTTTGGAGATTATCTCTTTTCCACATATAACAAAACCAATGTCCAATGCCACAAAATATCTCTCTAGACCCGGACTTGCAAGTTCATGGGGTTGTCCATGATTCATATGTATGAAGAAGAAATGGAAAACCATTTGATGCATTCCAGTGAATAAACAGTTCGCGAACATTTTTCGTTCCATTGCCAAAGACAAGCAAATATGAATGGATTAATGCCTTGACAGAAAACAACTGAAAGCCCATTTAATTAGCTTAATTAAAAGGGTCTGAGCTTTTTAAAATAAAGTTTCTGTTGCATTTGCCAATGCTTTTCATTGCATAGCATGGGTGTGTGTTTACGTTGAGTTTAATTACTGATTATCAATTACAGCAGGGATAGGGAATGTGTAGACTGCAACTCCTGTCATTCATCATCATTGGCCATTGGGTGTTTCTTATCATTGGCCCATCATTTATGGCAGTTTTATTCTGATAGCATGTAAAGGGCCACAGGTTCCAAAAACATGTTCCCAACTCCTGGCTGGCATTCTGTAATTGAATTACAGCAGTGTAACATCAGTCTTATGCTATCAAAACTCATTTTCCCCCAAAAGGTTGGAATTCTGTTCCAACCATGCAATGACCTCTCTGAAGTCAACTTGTAAGCATTACTGCCCCACCCCTAAACACAACCGTTTCTAAGTTGTAGCAGCAGGGGGATTAGAAGAGACACGTTCAGCCATTTTTCTGTTGCTGAATGAACTGCAAGGATGTCATCTACAGGAGTATTTTGAGGACCCCAGGAGATCTCTGTGGGTGCCTGTTCCTGCATATCCAGCTGAAGAAAAATAACTGGACATGCCCAGCTGATTCCTCATTTTCCAACTACACCAAAATGCTGTGTTGGGAGTGCTATGCTGCTTACAAGGTAGGACTTTGGGGAATATAGCAATGGAGACATGGCTATATGAGACATACATGGCTCCCAGCACAAAATCTCAACCCTGTGTTACAAGAAGGACAGTGTGTTGAAGCCAACAATTAAGTGCCATAAAGCTGCCTTTGACTCTCAAAAGGGCACACTGAAATTACAAAGAACCTGAGAGATCATGTTTTCAACTTAGAATGAAATAGATCTTGTGTGACTTGGAACATGATTAGGACTTTCCAGAGTGATCCATGCTATTGCCGGACAGCCTTTTCAACCCACATATGTTTCATGTCATTGTGAAGCTTGCACAAGGCTGTTTTCTTAAAAAGCTGAGTGACTTTAGATTCTTCCTATCTGCTATTCAAAACAGATGATTAATTAAATTAACCCTGTGGCTTTTTTGATCAGAGTCAATGTCAAACTACTCATTTCTCAAGACTTGGGGGCCACCAGGTAGCCACACAGTTGAGAAGACAAGCTAAGCCAACTCTGTTCTTGATATGTGGAGATGTCTAACTCCTATCCTTTGAGAAAAGGCCAGAGGCCAAGATGAAACAAACTTAACATCCACATAGAGTTGCACAGCTTTAGAGCAAAGATTAAATTTCACCCAAGGATGTTGAGCTGGAGCACTAAATCCTGTAATCCCCTTTTGATAGGTCATTATCCTCCAGTTGCAGATGGGACCAATGCAAAGCTCCAAGGAACGAACAGGGTAGCTGCTCTCCTCAAGAAAGAGCCACCGGTCTGTAAACAAAACAAAAATTCAGGAACCTGTGGAAGAATGTCGATGACCATTTATCCCAGTTCTGCTTGTTTCTCAGGTCAGGACAATTTGAGTGAGGCCTGCCAGGCTGAACCGAATTTGCCAGTTGTGTTATTGTTGCCTGCCAGATGCTTGACAATCTCTCCTGTTCCCACTGCCTGAGAAACAGCACAAATGAAGAGATTTATCCAGCTCCTGGTGCTTTGTCCTACATCTCTAGGTGGGTCCATTCAGCTTCAAATTGTTCAGATCTACAATGTCGGGATAATGAGGCTGTTGAAGGAAGATATTCAATTGTCAGCATTCACCTCTTTTGTGCAGCTGCCTAGTCTCTTGCACCAAGGTGATTTGTACCTTCTGGATTCAGAACCTGAGCCCAATGCAATTTGGAATCAGAAATCCAGATATTTTGCAACTTGCAGTGTAATTCATAAACTAAAAGTTATACATTTGAGGGGAAAAGTGCACATTCAAAAATTATCTGTCTGTCTGTCTGTCTGTCTGTCTGTCTGTCTGTCTGTCTATCTATCTATCTATCTATCTATCTATCTATCTATCTATCTAATATTTATATCCCACCCTTTATCTGAAGATCTCAGAGAGGCTTACTGTACAATAAAAACAAAACAATAAATAATAATTTAAGAAATCCCTTAAAAATCAAAACTAAATTAAATAGTTTCTCAGTTTCAAAAGAGACCATATAAAACCAGTTAAAACAATCTGAATAATATAAACATAAAACATGTACAGCCTGGATAAAATCAGTTTGGCCTGAAGGTCTTAATAAAAAGCCAGGTTTTAACTTGGTGCCAGGGTTGGAGACAATCAGGACTCTGGCCAGAGCAGGGGGAGGAATTCCACTACTGGCGTGCCATCATAGAAAAGGCCTTCTATGCCCTCCCACAATGTATTTTCCCTTCTGATGGCACATGGAGGAGATTCCCTTCAATCGATCTCAATTCTTGGCCATGTGTATATACATGTACATGGAAGACCAGTGCATGTGAAAACACACACAAATGTGTCTTAGTCAATGGGACAATGCACAAAAAAATAGATCTATTTAAAATATGTGCACAAAAAGTAACGGTTTTAACAAACATGTGCATAGAAATGCCCAAAAATGTCTTTATGGGAAGGTGTGGGAGGGGATGGAAGGCTTGAAGTTGGACATGAATCTGAATCAGGACAAGCTTTGCTCTAGAAAAAATAAGAAGGATGAAAGAAAAAGGAAGAAACAGGAAATGCATAGCATATGAATGTGGTAGATTGTGTGTGTGTGTGTGTGTGTGTGTGTGTGTAAGCTGACCATCCCAGCAATCCTGTTGGTTAGTCTCAAAACTAAATCAGACCCATTGCATCAATCATTGAATTGTGAGGCAAAATACACAGGTAAATCCTATTAATTAAATGGCTGCAGTTGGGACTAACAACAGGTTGTAGCCATATTATCTGAGTATACATTTTCTTAAAGCTGATGACCAGAATCTCACTGCGGACTTATACTTTAATAGGTGGACTTATCTCTGTAGGAGTTAGAACTAGGCAGTTCTATAGCATCTGTACTCAGTAGGAAGCCAGCAAAGTAACAAGTGTGCATTGGAAGTGATGGACTGAGGTACCTCAGTCACTTCATGCACTGGGGACAGACTAGGCCATGCAACTCTTGTTGATGTTCCATTGTTCATCTTTGCAATTTGCTAATGGGGTTTCTTAGCACTTCTTATATGCAGGTGGGTATACCTAAAGTAATGTAATATACATTGTGATAGAGGATTCTGGTCATTGTTCATGTGCACACAAAACAGTAAGATCTGCTGACCACCAAGCAAGATCTTCTGACCCTGGTGAGTATCTACCCTTCCAGTATTGGAATATAAATCTCTTAGCAACACTAAAAGCACACAAGATCCAAACACATTATCTATCAGTTAAATTCCGAGTTCCAAAATCCAGGAGCAGCCGTTGAGAAGTCTCTCTGCCTTCTTCCTATAAAATGTGCTTGGGAAGGAAATAGGACAGAAAAAAGGACTTTTCTTACAAATCTTAGACCCTGAACAGGCTCATGTTGGGAAATACATCAAAAGCCTGGGTCCTAGCATGCTGGCTGGGGGATTCTGAGAATTGCAGTCCAAAAAAATAACTTTTCCAGGCTGCACTCACTTATTTGGAAGCTGGTCCTTCTTAGTTGTGTTAGTCTGCCATATTTAGTCATGGTTGTTCTCAGAAAATATATTCATTGAGTTTCCTTTGCAAGAACTATCACTGGTGCTCCCATGTAAAGTGTTTTCTGCTCAATGACAACTGAAATCAAAGTACAGAAATACTCTCAATATTCAGTTAAGTGACTGCTGATAGGCAACCAGCTCTGGAAAACTAATCTCTTGTACAACCAGACAACCTCCAGCCACCGATGCCTAGTGAATACATATGTAGAGAATGCCATCTTGTATATCCTGTTACGGCAAACGGTAAGATAACTGGATGAATAAAACTGCAGCTATTATGCTGATAGCATCTCTATTTCTAATTAAGTACTAATTACCCTTAACGCTTTTGACTTTTGTTATTCATTTCAAAGTACAAAGTTTTATGCCTTTGATGTTCTTTTATTATCTATTGTGTTAATCTCCTTGAAGAAATCTGTATTGAGTGTCTTACATCGGTGACCATCTTTATTTAAATACATTTTCGTGGGCTTTTCAGACTGCATATTCCTTACCTCAGAAAAGTGAAATAATTTGAAATTAGTCATTGCTACTGCCCCCAGTTCATCCCATTGTAGAGAATTTATAATCATTTTAATCCTCTGGAAGAAAATAAAAGATAATGAAAGGAAAAATTAAATTCTTTTTAATAATGGCAAAGACCTAAAAGCACAAAGAGAATGGGCCATTTCAACCAGGTGGAATTCATTTCTTAATAAGTGCAAAGTGATGCACTGTGGAATTGTCCTAATAAGACTTTATGCAATAGGGAATATATCTGCCTC
Source organism: Cyclura pinguis (assembly GCA_030412105.1). Taxonomy (NCBI): domain Eukaryota; kingdom Metazoa; phylum Chordata; class Lepidosauria; order Squamata; family Iguanidae; genus Cyclura; species Cyclura pinguis. Next base: position 122,411,744 of record CM059604.1, on the reverse strand, counting down.
TATTATTTGTTTTAAAAGCCACTTCAGATATGCTGGTTACAAAAGTAGGATTCAGAGGACCCATTTCTAAACATAATTGCACAAACCAGATGTGGATTCCATGTGACAAAAGCCATGTGAATGAAATCCATTTGCAGTGGAGGAGAGACATTGTTGTTGTTGTTGTTGTTAACTGCCGTCAAGTTAACTTCCACCTAGAGCAACCCTATGAATGAGAGATCTCCAAATCACCCTATCCTCAACCACTCTGCTCAGGTCTTGCAGATTCAGGGATGGGTCTTCCTTGATTGAGTCGATCCATCTGTAATGTGGTCTTCCTCTTTTCCTACTGCCTTCCACCTTACCAAGCATTATTTTCTTTTCTAGTGAGTCATGTCTTTTCATATGGCCAAAGTGCAGCAGTCTTAGGTTAATCAGCTTGGCTTCTAGGGAGACTTCAGGCTTGATTTGCTCAAGGGCCCATTTATCTGTCTTTGTAGCAGTTCAGGAAACCTGTAGAACTCTCTTCTAGCACCACGTTTTCAACAGAGTTGATTTTCTTCCTATGAGCTTTCTTCACTGTCCAGCTTTCACAACCATACAGAGAAACTGGAAATACAGTGGCCTGGACAATCCTAACGTTAATATTCAACAGTACGTCTTTACACTTCAAATCTTGTCTACTCTTCAAATATTTGAAACACTGCATACCTAGTGGTGTAGAGGAAACAAGGCTTTTAGGATCAAAATCCCAGGTCTTTCTGATGAGCAGAGAGAAAGGTATTATCTTCTACTACCACCATCACCCCGCAAAGACCATCCATACTCCTCTTCTGTTGGGCAATACGGCTCGGGGTCTGAATAAGATGAGTAACAGACATGAAAAAGATGAAGGCAAAAGCAACTAGTCAAAATTATCCACTTGAGATACAATGTGCAGCTACAGTCAAGGTCTTCTCAAGAAGATCCCACCTAAGAAGAGCTTTACAAATAATAGCTATGAAGTTGGGTGGAACTGGAACCTTTAGCATTACAAGTAGGGCAGTAGTTCTGACCAACCTTGGAAGTAATGCCAGTCTTAATGTATCTCTGCTTGAATTTAACTTCTATTTACAAATCCCAGATTCTGCTTCCTGCTGAACCCTTTGGATGTGTGACTTTGATCCTGACCCTCAACCTTGGACTGTTCTCAGCTCAAGTTTTTTCCACTTTCTGTTTACATAATTCCTGACCACCTAACAACTGGCTTAGGTTTCCTTGACCATAGCTTACACAGCTTTTATTCTGACAAACTGGGCTTACCTGAACTGGAATGGTACTTACAAGCTGGTTTGGACACCAAAGGCCAAACAGAACTTCAGAAAGGTTCTCAAGGGCTGAACTCCACTGCTGGTGGGGTCAAAGCCAAAAGGATGGGATAGAAAATTCTAGAACATATTAGATTAAAGCTCTTATTATTAATAGCTAACATTTGGTAACTAAAGCTTAGGAAAGACCTTTGGCTCTTTGTTATTGTTCTTACGTGCCTTCCAACTCATGGTGATTTACCATAAGATTTTCTTGGCAAGATTATTCAAAAGAGATTTGCTATTGCCTTCCTTTTAGACTGAGAAAGTGTAACTTGCCCAATGGGTTTCCATGACTAAGCAAAATTCAAACTTTGGTCTTCTGGAGCAGCACTCAAACCATTATACTATGCTAGTTCTTCTGGGCCTTTCAGATTGGGGGAAAAACCCATACAAAAGCTGGAAACCTTCAAATATTGGTGACATGGGGAACAGGGTATGGCCACCTGAGGAACTCTGGAGGATAAGATTTGGATCCTAAGAGGACTGGATTTGCCATCTGGTCCTCAGGTTCCCTAACAAGAGTTGCAAAAGATTTCATTGCCCTGATGTGACGTTCATGCAGCTAACCCAGAATTCATCACACCAAAATCTCCACAACTGTATCTATTCATCTCATTCAGTTTATCCATACTGTGGCATTAACACATACATGCAGAAGATGTTCCTTCTTTGTTCCCTGGTGCAACAGCATTCACTTTGTGTGAATGGAGCAGTTCTTTATATTGATGAAGCCACCTTCATAAACACCTTCATATTGTATGTAGAAAGAAAGATCTAGAAAGAACAACAATAAATGTGGGAGAAACAAACACTGGCAGATTCATCCACCCAGGACCAGGAATCAGAGTCTTTAGAGTAGTCTGGGGTTGAATCCTACATATTCAGCTGCCTTAGTACTTTTAATGGGCTTTGTGCCACTAATGATACCAATCTTTCTCTCTCTCTCTCTCTCTCTCTTTCTCTTTTTCCTGAGACACTCCTGATCCCCAGCTCATAAGTGGCTGGCAGATACCTATTTCTTGAAAGGTCCCTGTTGATTTGGCCAGTGCAAATGCAGGAGAACTTTCTTTGTCTTTACTTTTGCAAATGTCTTCCTAGATAGTACGGAAATTACTTGAAGTTTTATTAACTGAATATGAGAGAAAGTATTTGAAGGTGCCAGCATGGTGTAGTGGTTTGAGCCCTGGACGACAACCCTAGAGACCAGGGTTCAATTCCCCAGTTGGCCTTGCAAACTCACTAGGTGACCTTGGATGCATCACATATTCTCAGCCCCAGAAAACCCCATGATAGGTTCACTTTAAGATTGCTGTAAGTTGAAAATGACTTGAAGGCACAGAACAACAATTAATTTACTCTACACAGAGATAAAAATCTCTTAGTCTGATTTATCCAGATCTTCCCTGGTACTGAATGATTGGGATTCAGACCAAAGTCAGCAACATTTGATAGTTCTTCACATCTCAAAGAGGCCTCCAAAAGTTTTAGCACAGCTGCCAAACATTTACTGCCCCTTCTTTCTCTCCAGCTAATCTAATTACACCTATTATTTCATCTTCAACCCAGCAAAGCCTGAAAAACCTGAATTCACCCCAAGCACTAAACTAATGTTTGAACAAGTGCTTCGTTATAGAAAGTATCCCAACTTGGGACATATGATCACTTAGGCCATTTCCATACCGGGCTTCTGAAACGGTGCAGAGCGACATGTCACTGAGGTCTTCTACACCGTAGAGTGGACTGGCGTGGACTACTTTTTATAGTTCCACACCAGAATTCACTCAGGAGTGGCCAGAACTAGCCGGGCTGCATGTTTTTTAAAAACCTCTTTTTCGAGGTTTTTAAAAAGCATGGAGCACACAGCCCCGGGCCGCTCCGTCGCCCGACTCCAAAGTGGATTTGCAGGCGCGCGCAAGTGCGTGCCTGCAGATCTGCCGGGGGGCGGGCTTCTGGCTGGCGAGCTTCTCCAGTTGGTGGAGAGCCTCCACCAACCGGAAGCCGCCATCTGGGATGCCGGAGGACTGTGGAGCAGCGAGCTTGCGCTGCTCCGCGTGGCGACAGACTTACCCAGCTGCAGGTAAGCTCCGTTTTAGCGTGTTTTCACCCATTCCCCCCCACACACATGTGAAAAGGGCCTTAGTTACTGCAATCTGCAAAGTACTCCTTGAGCGACAGCTCTGAAGGTCAAACAGAGATTGTTGGCTTCTGGAATGATGCAGCCAATGCCCCCTGCTAATGTTTTAGCAGGCTGCAGACTATAGCTCTGGTAATGTGCTATTTATTGTTTCTGATTCTACCACATTATGCCATACTTGTTTTATTTACATGCAAAAGTGCATCTTTTCTTTGTTGCATTCTGGGATGGAAAAAATACAGAGCCCAGGCTAGCAATGAACACTGACAAAATGAAAAAAAAAATGAAGATGACTTCTGTTAAAAAAAAAGGGGGGGGCGAGGTTTACCAGGCGGTTCCCAAACAAAAGCAACAACGACAACAAAATTATATTGGTGGATCCCACAAGAAAATATTTGGGAGTCAACCTAATTAGGCAAAGCCTACTATTAGCTCCGTCTATCCATCAGATTGCCCTCAGTCCACCCACTTAGCAATTCCACCTTTGTAATTTTCTCCATTGATCTCTCTACCACATGCCCTGAAGATAGAGGAATGCATTATCTATCAGTCTTGGATAATTATACCCTCTGTTCTGTGGAAGTTGCTGAATGCATTGCAAAGCTCACGTATTTAAACTGAGACTACCATTAAGAGGTGCCGACTCAAGCAAACCCTTCAGCATACGGCATCTCCTGCTTGCTACGTGAGTTTTGAGGGGAAAATCTTGAACCATATTGACTTTCTCACGTGGTTAGTTTATGCTGAGACCTTAGATGCACAGTCAGCATGCTCAGTATACAGCACTTGATGTGGTTTGCAATGACATGCCAAAGGGTTAGATGCTTTCTCTTCTCAAAGACAGAGATGCCTGAGGTTGGGCTTCAGTTCATTTTTTGATCAGAATTAAGCAAAATGTGCACTGGTGAAACACAAGGAAAAAAATGAAACTGACAGATTTGTCCATTTCTGCTCATAGGTGCTATGTGGGGAGTTGGTTGTGAGACTCAACCCCAAGTTACATGTAATTCCCCTTGAAAAGTTGGGTAGCAGAGGCCATGCAGGCTTTCCATATATGAAATAATTTAGTCAGTAAATTGCCTTTCTTCTTTACTTAACATTGAAGCTAGGGATCAAAAGAATATTTGAAAGCATTTTTTTAAAAAAAAGTCCAAGAAAAGGATTTCTTGAGTGTCAAGTAGTCTCTATAAAGAGAATCCTAGATGTATGAGAATTTTACTGTACTTGTATTTGTACAGTACTTTTACTGTTAAGAAAAATGCATACAACATTTCTGCAAGAGAAATTTGTTTTCTACAAGAAATGTGATTTTCTGCAGAACTCCCCCCGTCTTCTGTGCAAAAAAACAAAAACAAAACAAAAGAAAGGCAATATGCACTTTTCCCCACAAAATAAGTCTCAAACTGCAAGTTTGAAAGACTGCAGTTTTTGGTAATTTTCTCAAGTGAGAAGAATACGGTAAAATTATTAATTCTTGGCTGTTAGAATGAAATTTATGAAGCTTTACATTGCATGCTTGAAGTATTTTAAGATATGGGCTGGATGGGCTGGATTTCCATCATTTTTCTGTCTAGTATTGCTGATGGTAGCAATTGCTGTTAGACTTTGAATAGAGTATGGAGCTGAAATCAGAAAACAACCAACCATATTTGAAGAAGCAGTAGTCTTGGCTAGCTTCATGCTATCCCAAGTCCTGCTAGCAGGAGACATCTTTTACGTTGTTACCATCTCTTTGTTGAGTGGCTACTGTGGGGGTTGATGGCTCCCACCTCAGTAAGTTGGTGAATCTTCCTTGGGCTTTAGTTTGAACTTTATCATATCTATACAAGGTGAAATTATTCGTGGTTCTTTACATGCTTCTTTTCTCATTGCTTCTATGAGACACTTGAAGAACCCCTCAGTCAGCTAATCATGTTGTCCAATCCAGAAACAGTAACAATTGGGGATTTTTCACTGAGTTCCTACATAGCATACTTAGGGCCTTACCACACAAAGGTGTCATATGGCCAGAGCAATGTGTTATTGCCGGTTCAGGATCTGTGCTACCGCATGGCATCGTTCCTAACCAGCAGCGATCATGTTGCAATCCATTTGACTTTTCCAGTGCTGGAAATAATCTGGTAATGATCCCCTTTCCTACAACAATCCCATTAGCTGTGGAAGTGCAGTTTCTCAATAGTGTTTCATAGCACTTCCTTCCATAGCTAATCTGGGAGTGGGCACGGTGTGGGCATTCCCAGGTTGTCCCTCCCTCAGCTACTCCCATGGTATGGTTACTTTGAAATCTATCCCCTCTCCGTGTTTATTTTAAATTTCTCCTTTGAGTTAATTTTTTAAAATACATTTTTAGTGTTACAGCACAAAAATGTAAAAGTGTACTGGTGTGTCATGATGTTACACACTGCTGTGTTAGTATGGCTTAAAAACAACAACAACAACAACAACAACAACAACAACACCCTGACCAATCATGAGCTGTGGGGTGGGGAAAAGGCAGGGAAAAGGACAATGACACTGCAATGTGGTAGGAACACTGGTGCCAATAATGCTACTCATCTGCTTAAGTCGAAAGGGTGTGGTAGAGAGTGTTCATGACTTGATACCATCAAAGAAATGGCAATGCTGGGATTGAAAGAGAACGATGCAATATGGAGGTATGGTGTGGTAAGGTCTCTAGTTATGAACGAGTAATTAAGTAACATCTCCTGGTTCAGTCCCCCAAACCTACTCTAACAGCCAAAAGTTGCATGGAGTGATGGAGAGTCAGGGACACAGGATCCCTGTTGCAGTTTGTCATCACAGCTTCAATCTCTGGTGGAAGGGAGCTGGATATACCATATTCCTGTAATCTTACTTGCCAGCTGTATAGATCTTCATTGCTCGATCTGCCTATTGGCTGTTAAGGTAGGTTTGGGGGTCATTTACAACTGTGGCAGTAATGACACATTTCTAAATACCAGTGATGTATTTAAGTCTTTTACTCCAAGTGTCAAGTCAAGTCTCAAGTCTCTACCTTCAAGTATCAAGTCCTTGAACATACTTTCAAGTCAAGTCCCAAGTCAAATCTCAAGTCTGGGAGCCACCTGTATTCCCCAACCTATATTCTAGAATTTCTGGACAGAGACAAATACAGTGAGTTTTAACAATTTAAGCAGAGTCAGTCCTCCACATTTGCGATTTTGCCATCTGAAGCTTCAGAAGTGGGAAACAGGATTCTTTTTATCCCCCTTCCTGAAGCTGGAGGCTTTTGTGCCAATGGGCATAAAATAGTCTTCAGCTTCAGAAGTGGAGAATAGAATCCTTCTTACTTCCCATACTTTCCAAAGCTTGGAGGATTTTTCAGAAGTGAGGAATAGGATCCTTCTTACTCCGCATTACTGAAGTTTCAAAAGTTTTAGAAGGAAGGATCCTTCCTCCTCAAACCTGTTGCCTAACACATTTGCTGTTCCCATCTGAGAAATGCACCCTACACTCCAAGGGTGAATTTTCTGCTCTTAGGAAAAGTTTTAGAAGGCTCCACCGATATGCAGCAGGGACAGGCTGCTGAGCTGACCTCAAGCCCATTGCCTAACCTGTCTGCTGTTCCCCTCTGAGAAAGGTGCCCACACTTTGGGCTTGAGACAGACTGTCATGTGATCAGTAGGCAAAAAAAAATATGGAAGCGTTGCTCAATATCGCAAGGTTTCTGGATGAATGTGTTATGTTACTGAACCAAGTACAGCAAGTCAGTCACAAAATATGCAAGTCTTGAGTCAAGTCAAGTCAGAGCATCATTCCTTGCCGAGTCAAGTCCGAGTCGAGTCACTGAAGCGATGTAAGTCCAACTTGAGTCCGAGTTAGTCGATTTGAGTCTACATCGCTGCTAAATACATAGTATTACTGAATATGATCAGTTATAGAGCCATACCTCTATGTTACTAACCTGCAACTGTATTACAGGACACTAGCCTTTGTATTTTGCACACCTAAGGAGGGTGCAGCTCCTCCATGTTTGCTGTAGATAATACAAAACAGATATACCTCTAGAAAACATTAATAGATTTGTTTGTTTATGAGCTGACTTTACGATATAGCCTTCCTTTTATTGGTAAATACGAGAGTTTGTAGCGTATCTCTCAGGTAGAGCATTTGACGTGCTTGGCAAAAGTCAAAGAGCCCCTGACAAGATCTAGCAGAGAAAGAAATCAAACTTAATCTTCTTCATTAGGAATATAAAAGTAGTTTTACTCATGAATACTTGTGCATAATCAACACAAGTTCATATTTTTGAGGAAAGTAAAAGAAGAAAGACTGCTACATGGTATCAGAAGAGTTAGAGCATTTCACCTAGAGAAGTTCTTATCACATATGCTTCATGGAGGACAGGCAGGGAGAGAAAGAATGGTATGAGAGCAGATGAGGCCCCAGAGAGCAAAGGAAAGCCTTCATGATGCAAAAAGAAAGTGAGACCATTTCAGCCTTACACTAGTATAGTGCTATTATTCCACTTTCAACATCCTGTGGAATTCTGGGGTTTGTAGTTTACTGAAGCCAAAGAGCTCTCTGGCTGAGAATTCTAACTGCCCCTCCCTAAACTGAAAATCCCAGGATTCCATAGGATGTTGAAAGTGGAATAATAGCACTATAACAGTATAGTGTGGAAATGGCTTGAGTGTGAGCAGACAGGAAGTTACCATAAATGTACTATGCCTAAATTCCTAGAGTGACATGCAATCTAAATACTAGTGAGTATAGCAACTCCAGCACCTTTCCATTTTTTTTAAAATTCTTCTGGCAAGTCTGCTTGCAGTCTGTTTGAATTTTGATGTATTTGCTTTTCATGTCGAACTTACACATATTTGCAAGTTCCGTTGAGTTCAATTGAGCTTATTCCCCAGTCAATGGATATAAAATTGCTGACTCTGTTTCCATTTCCATAAGCCAGTTTAACTCCATGTAATGAATTTATGACATATTATGTCAACATTTATGTCCAAAGCACAACTGAAATGGATAAGGCTATTGAAATTCATTAATTAAAAGAAAACTCTACACTTTGCTTCTTTTAATCAATGTTTAAATATAAATTCTGATGATTCTGAATGTTAGCATAAAACATAATCTATTTTAATTCACATAGTTCAGTGAAGCTGGAATTCATTTGATTAATTCACTCCAACTTCCTTTAATTCATTTAGTTTGCTTGTTTATCAAAGTGGAATCCAACTCGATGTATTAAATGAAGGTGAATGGAAATACCTTGAATGGTTCTGTGAAAGCAGCAAACTAAATGAAATCCAGCAAAACATATTTACCAGATTGCTAAATACTGATCAGTGAATTATAAATGCACTGAGTAGAAAAGAAGTTATGAAGAAGCTTGAAATTTATTGCGAAAGTGTCATCAAAATTTGCAATAGAGAAAGACAGGAAGATATACCAAAGATGGCCTTTAAAAAAACAGTAGTATGGAAAGGCAGATTTTTTAAAAAAATGTTAGTAATGAAAAGCCCCATGAACCAACCACCTGCAAACTTGTCTCCAAAATTTGAAAATGATGCTTGAGAGATGTAGAACTCATCATGTATTTGATTCACTCAGAGTATTTATTTCTCCATTGTCCAAAGGTATTCTGTTGCTTGAACAGTTTCTCTTTTGATTCACACTGTAAATTGTACTCCTTTAAGGACATCTGCTCATTAGCAACACACTTATACAACTTTTAAGCAAGAGATTTGGATGACTCAGGGATCTAATCATGCTATACTATCAGTATGTTTGTCTAGCTTCTTCTAACTATCTGTCACTCTGTCAACAGATGAGCTTCTTATTACATGTATTGAAAGTTTCTCATGGGGCCAGGAACAGAGTAGCAAACCAAGATTTGCTGAATAATCAATACAGATGTTATTGCTGGCAGAGCTCCATCCTGGAAACAAGACTTCGGACCAATTAGATGAGAGAAAAACCTTGAAAGATGCTGAATTCTTCCTTGACTTGGACTTAAAACTAAGGTGGAGAAGATTTCCAAGGCTTTTCCCCTGCTATCCCCAAGGCCATCTAGTCTAACCCCCTACCAGTGTAGGAATTCACAGGTAAAGCACCCCTGAGAGGTGGCCATCTAACCTTAGCTTAAAAACCTCCAATGAAGGACAGTCCATAACATTCTGATGTGGTGTATTCCACTGTTCAACAGCTATTACAAGCAGGGGGCCTTTCTGCACTACACTGCACTACACTTGTGCTGCATTGGCACAAAACAATTGGGTTTTTCATTTACTCCCTACTGCAGCACCTTGAGTATGGGCAGAGGGTAAATTGATATTAAACATGGTTCTATTACAAAGGCAGGGGTGATCTCAACTAAACAGACAATGGGGTAGATGAGAGAGAGTTTCAGTGTTGGTGAGCATCCAGAGGATCCGTGAGACTTTATATCTAGGGAAGCGGGATTTGGGACAGGAACATCCTTTTGAGTCTGAAACGGTTGCGCACCTAGAGTTATGAGAGTTAATAAGATGAGACTCAGGAAGTTAGCTCCTAACATATGACTATAATGTGAAGTCGGATGCAGTATAGTTCCTCTTATTATGGCCAGGAGATTGTCATCCTAACATAAACATTTGAATACCCCAGAGAGCTTCTTCTGTTGCAAATCTACTCTTGGCATTGTTGTTGTGTGCCTTCAAGTCATTTTCAGCTTATGGTGACCCTAAGGTGAACCTATCACAGGATTGTCTGGAGCTGAGTATGTTTGATGCACCCAGGGTCACTCAGTGGGTTTCCATGGCTAAGTGGGAATTCAGACTCTAGTCTCCAGGTTTGTAGTCCAAACTCAAACCACTACAACATGCTGGCTCAAAATTTCCATTTAACAAACTAATAAAGTTATGACCCTGAAGTGACACATTTGTCCTTCTCTTTCTGGATTTTGTCAGAAGTAGGCATGGGTGATTATTGCACACTTATTCTCATTACATACTTATGATATACTCTATACTAGGAGTGACCCTCCAGATCCTGTTGGACCGTAGTTTCCCTCTCCCCCAGTTGGCTTAGCCAATAGTGAGGGAACGATGGAGGCCAGCATCATCTGTAAGGCCACATAGCTGCAAATCTTGCAAGCTGTCATTATAGGAGTAATTGAAACCTTACATTTGGATGCACTGTAAGATGTCAATTACTCCTACAATGACTTTCAACACTGACTTTTAGTAAAGCAGGCTTGATACAAGGATTACAACTGCAATGCCTACTTGATGACTTGGTAACTGTGTCTTCCCAGCATGCAGCTGGAGATCCTTGCAAAACCTCAATAGTTCCCTCAATTCCCTTTGTGTAGAGAAGTGAATCAGGAGTTCTCTAGCTTGTATCTATATTTGTCTATATATCAACACCAATATACAGGCTTAGGTAATATGTGATATAGATGCCTTTGTGAGAATGTATGTAGGAAGAGAGAGAGAGAGAAGGAGAGAAGATCACTAGGCTGCTTGACTAATGTGCCACATTTGATATACTCATAGAACATTGTGATTATACAAGATGAACCATCTATTTTTAAAGAGCTGAACTGGAAGATTACAGTTTTATGAGGCAATTGCTTTCTGAGCAGGTAATATTTAATATTTAAATGCATCAAGCGAGGACGACTGTCTGAGATTCCGTTCTTCTTCATCTGCAAAGGATGTGATCTCATTTGAGTTGTAGTTCTGCAGAAATGAGAGGGGAAAAATGGAAGCACTTTCTTTAAAATAATTTAAAGGCTCCAAAGGATATATTTACAGAGGGCCCAGATTGAGTTTTACAAGTCTGAGTTCTGTCCCTGTCATCCTGTCCTGTCTTTCAGCTCTGTTAGATGAAGAATTTGTTTTAGATGGAATGTGTATTAGATGACATATCTCTGTTGGTGTGTTATTATGTGCCTTCAAGTCATTTCCAACTTCCGCTATACAGAAACAAATACATACATACAGAGAGAAAGAGAATAAGAGAAAGAAAGAGAGAGATTTGTTGTTAATTGCCATCAAGTTGGCTTCAACTTACGGTAAGCGGGATTTCCAAAATACCCTTGTATTAAAAGCCCTGCTCAGATCTTGCAAACTCGCTTCTTTGATTGAATTAATTTACCTATGGTCTTCATCTTTTCCTATTGACTTCCACTTTACCAGGCATTATCATCTTTTATAATGAATCATGTTGTCTCATGATCGTATATATCTATCTATCTGTATCGAGATAGATAGATATTGACATGTAATATATTCTTTTCCTTTTACAAACTGGAAAAAAAACACAACCCAGAAATGATCAATCTTAAGGAGCATAGATATCGTTGTTGTTGTTTTTATCGTCGTCGTCATCATCTTCCTCACCACCACCATTTTAATCCTAGTAGTGTCTCTGTGTTTTTATCAGAGGGAGAAATTCAACAGGTGAGCATTCTGTATTACTGCTTCTGTCCGTTGAGGAAAAACTGCGATAAGTTTGAAACTTCTATATCCTTTCTGGATGTGGACACTATGGAATGCTCATAAATCACCACTTTGGGTGGAGTGGTGGAATAATCTCTGTATTTCAGGTGGTGGGATTTAAGCAAAATGAGCAGGAAGAGGCTTTTGCTCAGTCACACTGCAGGGTGTCGAGGTACTGTGTTTTGCTGATGACAGCCCCTGTTTGAAAATGTTCACTGTTGGAAGGGCTGCCTGTTCTGACTCTGGTTTAAAGAACTGAGAATAGGGTCTTCAAGTTATCCTTCAACAACTACCACCTGGGTAGCAGATGAAGCTGAAACATAGCTCATCCGGTCATCATTTTGCAGGGGGGAAGGGAATTTATTTATACAGTAATTACCAAAGATCCTAAATACCCTAAAGGCACCAGATTCTGGCTGATTGTGGAAGCTAAGCAGGATCAGCCCTTGTTAGTACATGGATGGAAGACTGCCAATGAATACTAGATGTTGTAGGTGATATTTCAGAGGAAGGAAAGGGCAAAGCCACCTCTGAAAAGGGCCTGAGTATTCCTTGCCTATGAAAACCCCACGAAATTCATGTGGTCACCATAAGTTGACAGGTAACTTGAAGGCCCATAAATACAAACACACACATACTTGCTGTGCAGTTTGTCTTTAGGTGTTACATTAGCCTATGAAGATTTAAAGAAAATTTGTAGGTCCCATTGCCTTCTTTCTGGTGAAGAATTCCCTCTCTTTTGGGCCTATGCAAGTGGCCACCATAGTTGCATACTAAGAATAGTTTAACTGGAAAAGTTTTGATGTTTATTAGTATACTTATTGCAAAGTTATGGCCTCATGCCAGTGGGGCACTGCGGCAAGTGCTCCAAGTATTCCAAGTTTTACTCTTCATCTGTAATGTAGCAATCCAAGGTGCTTTACTTTATCTTTTAAGAAGCTCCAGCCCCATGCATGGCTCCATTAAAATTTGGACTAAAAGCTGGAACAGATTTGCCAGAACATAGATGTGGGAGCCATCAGCTGCCACTATTAAGAAAGGTTGTGATCTAGTACAGGTGTGCTTTGAAATTCTCCTGTTCAGTCGGCCAGTAGAAGCCTTGGACATGTGTCTGAAATGTCTACCCTGATTGTATTTGTACCACTGATGCCAACACCCTTTCCTCTGTCGGAAGGATATACAAAATCAATTTGCACATTTCTTATGCTGTACAACATGCAGATACAAAATTGTCAAAAATCATTACCTTGAAATCACCAGTTTCCCCCTCAGGCAGCTACAGCAGCAAAACAAAGAAAAATACAAACAAATAGTAGAGTTTACATAAACGGCTGTATTTCTCACCAAAACAATTTTGATGTGCAAAAAGTCCTTCATACCATTTCCTCTAAAACATAATGATAAAAAAAAAAAAAAATCCAAAATTGGGGGGGGAAGGGTCACCAGCTATGTCTGGCAGTTTGTTTACCATGGGACCCCTTTAAATAACTTTTGAGGCCGAAGAGCTCCCTGGCTGAACTTCTAAATGCCCCTCCCTAAACTGCAAACCCCAGGATTCCATAGGATGTTGAAAATGGAATGATTGTGCTATAAGAGTGTAGTGCGGAAATGGCCAATGTCGTGCAAAGATGGTCATAGTGTTATTACTCTACTTTCAACATCCTGGGGAATTCTGGGGTTTGTTGTTTATTGAGAATTCTCAATGCCCCTCCCTAAACTGCAAACCCATGATTCCACAGGATGTTGAAAGTGGAATAATAGCACTATAACAGTGTATTGCAGAAAGGCCCTTAGTTTCACCCAGTGGAGAAAAGACTTTGGCAACACTTGATTCATACATGTGTAAATTACATCAGTGAAGATTTGCATTCCTGCTTCACCTGCACTGTAGGATGGATCATAGATGGATTATGCCTTTTTATTTCCAACTGTTCATTATGGAATCTATTCACTTCGAAGTCAAGATTCAGCTTTGGGATATCTTGATGGAGCCAGTTTTTAAAATTAGTTTTAACATTTGTGTTCAGCCACCCTTACGTTTAGATTTTGAAAATTCAGCAAAGCAAAACTGTTCATCTCTTCCTCCTCCCGCCCACCCACTGCCAGAGTTCATTACATGAAATGAACGTGATGAAACACTCTAGGTGATAAAATGTGATGTTGCAATACAAGAGGCTTACAATGTACTGCTAATAAGATTAAGTGAAAGAAATCAAAGACAATTTATGTTTGGTGGTTTGGGGAATAATAACATTTGTGTCAAGACGCACAGTAATAATCTAAACATGGGAATAATCTACCTCCTAATTAAACAACAATACGCAATTGTCAATGGCGTACATTTGTGGCAAATCCACAAAAGATGTTTTACTGTAAACAAAGATTTTCTTAAAAAAGAGTTCTTAAAATTCAGGGACCAGGGAAATTTATGTTGCACTCACTGAAGTAAACCGAGCGTAGCAGGCATCTGTATTACAGATTGTCCAGATATATCTATCAAAGTAGATTAGACAGCTTACTGGCAGCTGGCTGTTCAGGCAAAGAGCCTCAAAAAGTTACTGCTTTGGACTACAGCGCCCAGCATCACTCAGAATCCTGATCATAGTGGCTGGGGGATTCTGAACACAGTAGTGTGTAATAGCAACATTTCCAGGCTCTGATCTGGCCCAATGTGATGTTTTATCATGTTTGAAGTAGACTAAGGTCTCATTAGTACCCTTTTTGGAATTCACTGCTGAGGGAATGGAATCATGGTGACCACCTTGGATGGGTTTAAAAAGGGATTGGACAAGTTCATGAAGTATAGGCCCCTTCTAGTAAGGAAGGCTATATATTACCTCTAGTATTAGAGAGAGTGGCCATTTCTGCACTACTCTCTTATAGTGCTATTTTTCCACTTTCAACATTCTATGAAATCCTGGGATTTGCAGTTTTTTGAGGGGGCATTTAGAATTCTCAGCCAGAGAGCTCTTTGGCCTCAGTAAACTACAAACCCCAGAATTCCAGAGGATGTTGAAAATGAAATAATAGCACTATAACAGTGTAGTGCGGGCCATTTCCACGCTAGACTGTTATAGACCTATTATTCCACTTTCAACATCCAATGGAATCCTGGGGTTTGCAGTTTAGGAAGGGGTCTTTGAGGCCTCTCCCTAAACTGCAAACCCCAGGATTCCATAGGATGTTGAAAGTGGAATAATAGCGCTATAACAGTCTAGTGCAGAAATGGCCATGGAAATGGCCAGTATGACTTCATATATAAATTGCTGGGAAGTATAAAATAGAGAATGCAGTTGCACTCATGGCCTTCTGGTGGACTTACCTTAGGCAGCTAGTTGGCCATAAGAACACAATGTTGGACAAAACAGGCCTTTCATCTGATAAAACATGGCACACCCTACATTCTTCTGTTCTTACTTCTCCACAGTTAGTAACTCCTGACTTGTGACTACATATGGAACTTCATTAAAGTTGCCACATACTAGTCCTCTAAATCCAGGGAGCTTGATTTGCTTATTTACACAATATAGGAATCATGTGGTGAATCAGCTCCTCTTGGTAATTTCATTGGTAACAACTTTCATTGGTAACAACTTGGTAAGTTGTTTTATAGAGAAGAAACACAAGGTGGTACACAAATCAGGCTGGGGTAGAGCAGGAATATTTTCACCAACATTTTTTCTCCCTCTTGTCTTAAAATGTTCCTGTGTCCTTAACAGCTGTATAAAATTCAGATATTCAACAGGAACAGCCTTCCAAGAAAAAAGGATTCCACTAGGTTTAGGATTCTACTTCAGGCATCTAAATCAATATTTGTCAAACTTGCAATGAAGGTCAGACAACGAGAGCTGCAAATACACATTTTGAGCAGGGGAAGGTATTGGATTCAGACACAGAAACATGTTCAAGTCACACACAGCTACATATATATCCAAAGGAGGAGGAGGAGGAGGAGGAAGAGGAGGAGGAAGTGGTCACTTGTAAGTCCCAACTTCAAATTTGGAAAAAAAAATTGAAATCTACAGACCTTCAGCATGTCTAAGGCACACACTATTTAAGCAAGTGAATAACAATAACAACAAAAATGGTTGCAAGACCATTTCAGAGGAGGTAAAGTTTCCAGGAGAGCCAACATGGTAAAGCAGTTTGAGCTTTGGCCTATGACCCTGGAGACTCGGATTCGATTCCCTGCTCAGCCACGGAAACCCACTGGGTGACCTTGGACACATCGCACATTCTCAGCCCCCAAAAACCCTTGTAATAGGCTCACCTATTGGGATATGACTTGAAGGTGCATAACAACCATGACAACAAAGTTTCCAGACTCAGGGTTGTCATATGCATCAACCACAGCCAGTGCAAGAAGTTCAACCAAAGAAATTAGTGAAGTCATGCACGTCAATAACTCTAAAGCAGGGGTGGGCAGGATGAGGGTGAGGGCCACATACCGTCTCCAGATTCTCTAGGCTGCCACGTTTGGACCAAAAAAAAAAAAGCATGAATTGCTTCTCCTGAAAGCCTCTTTGACAGTAAATCGCCTTTTAAATAGGTTACAGGAATCATCTGCACAGTTTGACATAAAAAACCCCCAAAACCCACCCATTCCCCCCCCCCCCAACATTAGTAGTAGATTTCTGGTCACTTTGCATTTTTTATTTTCTCATTTTGGGACATTTTTAGTAGCCTCTATAACCTCCAGAAGGTTCCAGTGGGCAGAATTTGGCTCCTGGATCCATCAGAGTAGCTCTGGCATCCTCTAGTGCTACCCACTCCAGGCACACATAAAGGACTGATTCTAAAATTGCCTAATTGCAGTAATGTTCAACCTTATGCCTGTATCTAAAAAATGAGAACAATTGTACTGACCTGACTCAGGGTTAGGGTTGCTCTAAGGATGAGTGAACTAATGTAACAAAAGTGTTTCATAGGCTCAAAAAAAAAATAAAAAATTAAAAAAAATAAAATAAAAATAAAAATGCTAAGTGTTTTTCCAAGTCAGCCTGCTCATTTGGGACAGCGAAGTGGCTGATTCAGACAGCAGAGTACAAAGAACTGTGAGTGGCATTGTCCCTTTTCCTAGAGGGCTTCAGTTATTGTTAGCCTATCACCTTTGCTCCGTTCTCCTTTTGTAGGCCACCATTGTCTTGTCCCACTAAACTGAAAACACCATGATTCCATGGGGAGGACCTATGGCAGTTAAAGTTGAATGATAGTGCTACAGTTGATGTAGTGCAAAAGAGCCCCTTGTTTCACTGGCAGCAGCCCTCCAGTGTCTCTGGCCATTTCTGCACCTTATTCTTTTTCTTCATCCTGTGCCTTTGCCAGGATGGGAGCATGTCCCCAGCACTCCCCTCCGCACCTGGCCTGCTACCTGTGGATGGGAGCGCGAGTGACACACACCTTCCTTCCACAGTGCAGTCGGCCTCTTTCTTGTGCTGCGCTGAGGAAGGAAGCACCTAGATCGCACTTCTGCCTGTCCTGCATGGCCACCGACAATGGGAGTGTCATGTGATCTCTGGCCATTACTGGATTTTTTTCCAGTAATCGAATATCCAGCAATAGCAATGGGTGGGGATGTGTTGGCAGTGGGACTGCAATGATGTCGTACAAAAGCAGGACTCATGGACCAACAGCAACACATCCGCATCGCAGGACAGTGACGCCATGTGGAAATGGCCTCAGACAGGTCTTTTACCTTGCTAATCTTTTTAAAATACTGGGGATGGTACCTGGAAACTTCTGCTTGCCAAGTGTGCCTTTTACCAACAAAGTGGGGTCCTCCTCACAGCCTTTCCTTTTCTGTTTTGCACAGAAAGAGTGGCTTAACTGCCTAGGCACATCCTCTCTTCTGATATGACATTGTATATAGTTTACTTCTTCTACAGCTGTGAAGCTGGTCAAATGGCCAGTCCCATCATTAGGCAGAGTGATACAGATGCCTCAGGCATCTATGAGTATCTTGCAAGAACTGCAAATTACTGGTTATTGAATTTATTGCTGTTGTATTTTTGCTACCGGATATGGTGAAGACGCTTACGGTGTTGTTTTCGGCCTCAGGGTCCAAAATAACTTAACTGGCCTGGGGTATCCTGATGTTGACCAGTTCAAGGGGGCATTTCCTTGGGTCAGCTTCTGAAAGTGGTCCCAGAACTAACAAATTAAAAGCATTGTTTTTGAATTAGGGATTTTTTTTTGCCTAACAGCTGCTGCCATTCACCCCAGCGTACACCCTGGAAATCTTTTGATTCAGAAGTATCCCAGATGTAGCTGTACCATCTTTTGTGTATTATTCCTCTGGTGCTGGAAGTATTTCAGAGCTTGGAAGAATAATGATGATGATGATGATGATGATGATGATGATGATGATGATGATGATGATGTTGTTGTTGTTGTTGTTATTTGACTGTAACACTTAGAACAATCACAACCAACATGTGTGGCCAAACTCTGTGTTGCAGGCAAGCTAATGTATGCTTCCTCCACTTCCGATGAGAAGCATCCCTGAGCATGAACAAATAAATTGAACTGTATTTGGAATGATGCTTCACCCAGCTGGGGTCTGATTGTCGTATCAACTATGTCTGAGGAAAGAACCCAATAATTTTATAGTTCTGTTCTAAACATTTCCTAAATCTTGTATTTCTACGGCCACCAGCAGCACGCTGTGTCATTTTTTTTCCAAAGCTAGTTATGCTCCTTAAACCAATCACTTCCAGAGATGAATTGGTGCCTTCCTTGCATCTTGCAACTTTCTGTTCAAGAGAAGGGAGATGTCTTCAGTTTTTGGTATAAAAATTAATAAAGCCAATGTGTTAATTGAGGAAATGTGATCCTGCTATTTTGAGAGTAATTAAAATGCATTGCCAAGGAGACAACAAATGCGATAAATGTGGCTAGGTTACGGACTCTGTGGGTGCAATTTGCAAGCAGATAGATTAGCCTTAATCTACTAATGAACATGAATTATTAGTTGGTAAGAAGATAAAATTTCATGGTTGCTCACTATCTCTTGTAGCATATGGAGTAGTTTTATGGTAAGGAAAAGAAGAATGTGGATTGTTTTCGCATAGCTTTTTAGAGTTGTGCAGTAGAAAAATTCAGGGGGTGACAGTTCCAGGCCCTTTTTGTCCTAGATCAGGATCACTGATGGAAGGTTCCTGTTTTGGCAAGTGAAGGGCATAATAACAAGGCTTTCAAGTTCTATTTTTTGTATGTGTGTTAGCATGAGATGAAATTAGAGGCCATTTCCCCTCTACACTGTTACAGTGCTATTATTCCACTTTCAGCATCTTATGGAATCCTGGAGTTCAGGTCCCTCCCTGAACTGCAAATCCCAAGATTCCATAGGATGCTGAAAGTGGAATAATAGCACTATAACAGTCTAATGAGGAAATGGCTAAAGAATCAAGCAAGGTAACAAACACCTCTTTCCTTTGTTTTAACAACCTTCCTGCCTCTTGCTCACAGTTTGAACGGCAAATTCACACTGCTTACTTAAAAAGGCCAACAGGACACTGGAGAGGGATGAGTGAAGCCATGGACATTGAGGGCAAAGAAGGAAATGTATGGAGCAAAGGGTGACTCAGCTGCCATAAAATCAAGATGATTGTTCAGTGCGGGTGTGTATGTGTAATTCTTCAGATGCAATATTCACTAAAGTCAATATCGAAACTACAGTATACTCAGCAGAGCCTTAATATGAATGCTTGTGTACGGATGGATACTATAGGAACATGGCAAGCTGATTTACTTCATGTGACAAAATTCATTTATCTGGTTTAATATCATCCAGATTGAATGACACACCTTCCCAGGGCTTCAGACAGGAGTCTTTCCCTGTCTTATCCATCTGGAGATGCCAGAGATTGAACCAAGAAAACTTTGCATGCAAAGGAGATGTTTGTATATGGAGCTGCAGGAGACACGCACACACGTCACTTATTGATACAATGCTTATTTGCATCAGAGTTAATATATATTAAAAAAAGATCTTTGTGCAAGACTGCAATTTGATTTCATGTACATGCTGGAAAAGCCCCAAGGAGCAATCTCTGTGGGGAAGTTTCTGGGGCAAATGCACTGTTGAATTATGCTCAGTATTAATTTATTGCTCTTTGTTGCTGCTGTGTGCCTTCTGGTCATTTCCGAATTATGGTGATCCTATCATGGTGTTTTCTTGCCTTTGTCTTTGCCTTCCTCCGAAAGAGTGTGATTTGCCCAGGGTCACACAGTGGGTTTCCATGGCCGAGCAGAGATTCAAACCCTTTTCCTACACCGTTCTAGTCTAGCACTTAAACCACTATACTATGCTGGCTCTTGGTAAAAGTAACTGCCAGCTGTGGGATTTAAACCCATGTCCTGAAGAGACTGGAGCCTAAATCAAGTGATTGCTTGGTAACACTACCTTACACCTAGCTGAAGTTCAGGCCTGTATGTGATCTCTGGGAAGCAAACATCATGGTTCACCTTCCCTGGTACTGATGAGATAACTAAGGAAGCAGAGGAGCATTGAGATGGAATCAATAGATCTTGGGAGTTAACTAATTTAAGGTAATGGCGTGTAGTATCTCCTTTGCCAGCTGCTTAAAATATGGGCTAGGAAGATCAGAGAGATTTACCACTCAGATAAAAGTCATGTTGCACAAAATAATTAGAATGCAATGAGAACTATATTATGCAAGCAGCATCCCCAATCCAGTCAATGAAGTTGTAATGTGTAATCCGTAGGAATGCAACAGAGCCTATTACTATGTGGTGAGTAAATGTGAGCAGGGCTGTTTTTGAAACTTTCCTCATACAGGATTTCAGTCTCCTAGAGCTAGAAATAAGCCAATAAATAAATTTTAAAGAAAACCAGACACTGACTCTGAGAGGCAGTCACCCATGCACATAGGTTAAGAGGACTAGACAGGCATTGCCTCATCATTTAATTACAATCTTATTTAAGACTGCGCTTCTTTGAGATTCCACTGAAAACTTCTTGGCAAATCACCCCATGGTATTCCAGTTTGACCACTCTTTGTTTTTGTTTGTTCTTCCTATAGTTATGACATAGTAACCAAAGTGCTTTGTCACCACAGAAGTGATGCTCCTGTATGAATTTCCCAGATGATACTCTAGTGTGCATTTGGTACTCTCTCAAGCCAGGTAACATGATACCACTGGTGTATCCTTGTCACTCTCCACATATTGGAGGAGTAACTTCTGATTTGGGGAGTCTTATAGGCTTCCAATAGGAGACTGAAATTTGATTTTCCAGGGTTTTAAATCGTAGAGGGAATCTATAGGTAGAAAGGTGGCTTCTCTCCACAGACATGCAGCTCCCAGCAGATTGAAAGTTTTGCCCCCCTGCTCTCCCCCTCATGTGAATAGAGCTGTTACACTCAATTTGGAAGGTTTGTTTTAAGAACGGATATCATAACACACTGAAGCCATTCAAAACTAAACAATGGTAAAATGATCCTCCAGAACATCATCTGCTACAGCTTCAGCATGGCATTATATTCAGTCTTCTTAAACATAACTTTCTAAGCTCTCCTTATGATGCACCACTGTCCTTAATCCAGAACTCATGTGCACACAACTTGGCTAGGGGATGGGTGTTGAATTCACTGCACCTCCCAGTTATCAGCTCTGCAACTTATCTCCCATCAAGAAAAATGAAGCCCACAAGGGATAATTAAGAATATAAGAAAAAGCCATGTTGGACCGAAGCAAAGGGCTATCTAATCCAGCATTCTATGTTGCTTGGCCAACCAGTTGTCTATGGCCAGGAAACCCAAAAAACAGAAATGGAGTACAATAACACCTTCCTGTTCATATTCCCCAGTGACTGGTATACAGAAGTATACCAGAACTAGACCTTAGAAAGATATAGCTGTTGATGAAACCTTTTATCTTCCATGAATTTATCCAATATCATTTTAAAGCTGTCTAAGGCCATTTCCACACTACACTGTTATAGTACTGTTATTCCACTTTCAACATCCTGAGGAATTCTGGGGTTTGTAGTTTACCAAGGCCAAAGAGCTCTCTGGCTGAGAATTCTAAATGTCTCTCCCTAAACTGCAAATGCCAAGATTCCATAGGATATTGAAAGTGGAATAAGAGCACTATAACAGCTTAGTGCGGAAATAGCCTAAGTTGGTGACCACTGCAACATATAGAAGAATATATAGGTTGTGGCTCTTCAAGTGCTTTGTGAAACCCAGGCAAGAACAAAACGCTCACCAGGGTCCTGATGGACTAGCATACGTGGCTGACAGCTTGCATTCAGCTTGGTGAGTCACATTTAAGGCAGACCAGGTAGAAAATAAAATAACTTTTGGTTCCTTTTCTCTTTTCTTAATCCTCTCTCCGAACTCCCCTCTCTTCTGCTTTCTGGCACTAAAGGCTGACAGCCGATGTGTAGCACAAATCTTAGAATCCTCTTACAAGGAATATGAGCCCTCATTATGAGTTCAGAGTTATAGGATTCCAGAGCTGAGGAGCTTTTAACCGTGTGGACCAGAGGTGAAAGGTCAGTACCTCAATAATGGCCGTAACCTTTTCAGCTCAAAACGCCGAGTACCAGTTAATGAGAGTTAGCTTTCAATGGAGGTTCACGACATTTCTCTACGGTCTCTTAACTATCGAGAAAGCATGTTCTTCGTTTTCCCATGTCATGACGTTTACAATAAAGCACACTTGGTTTTGAAAGATTTCACCCTCTGGCGATCTGTGTACTGCTATTGAAAAATAAAACCTCACTGTATTTGTCCTCTCTTCGCTTTTGTGGTTTGATCCCCCCCCCTTTGGCACTTTGTAATTTATTACATTCCTTGCCTGCATGTACATGTACCTTGGTATTATCCAACTTTCTCACTGAGATTTGGGGAATATCATGACAGAACAAGTTTGGAGGAGCATGGTAAGAAGGCATTTGCATGCAAAGTCTAAACAGAGAGTCAAAAATTGCCTATATATGGAGAGGCGGCTTAAGCAAGAACCAGGGAGGGAGTCGAGAGAAGTTTCAGTCAAGTTCTTCTCATTCAAGGAAATGCCTACAAGCACAGATGGAGGGAACGTGCACGAAATTAGGTAGATGGAATCCCATGGTGGTCTCGGAAGGACTTCTCTTGTTAAGCTGAGCAGTGACTCATCCCCTTCCCACAAAAAGGTACAGCTCCTGTTTACAGTGGGTTCCAGGTTAAAAAACCTAGTGCCAAGATGAGTCCTTCTACATGTCGTCAAACTGTAGTTCTCAGCAATTGTGACCTTTAGCCATGCTGTCTCAGGTTGTTGGAAGTTGGGAGCCCACCAAAATGTGGAGGATCACAGATGTTCCACCACTGCCTTCAGTGGGAGTTTATTTTCAACTGTGTGCACATACCATTACAGCTTTGTGGTCATGCCTTGCTGTTATGGGTGATGTTAACGGGAGATTGTATGCTTCTTTTGAGACAATATAGTACAAGCATCCCTCCACATTCACTAGGATTAGGGGCACAGGACCCCTGTGAAAGTGAAAAAAAGAGAATAACTCTAGGAGCTCCCAAATCATATTTAACACAAAAAAAAAGTATGATCACCATAATCAACCCACTGTGGTTTTCTTTGAGGCATCAGGGTTCCTTCACAAGGCAGAAGTGGGTGGCTGGTGGGACTTACTGCCACCTCCACTGCCACCCCACACCATTTTTAATAGGGACTTATAAGCCTTGTTTGCAGTTTCTCAGTCTCACAAAGCTCGCAGTCCCTATTAAAAATGGCGTAGGGAGGCAGCAGAGGTGACAGCAAATAATCCATGAATAATCAAATCTGCAAAAGTGAAACCCACAAATGTGGAGGGCTGACTGTATAGGCTTGTGATGTTAGTATCACTCCAGGCTCCAATATTTCAGGATCTCAACCTGAGGCCAAAAGACATCCCCTGTTCATGTTGCAGATGGAAGCCTTGGTGATGCTATAAGGGATCACACCTCATGAAGTCACTCTGGTGATGTCAAAAGCGTTCTGGTGATGTCATTCAGCACGATACAGCAAGTATCACCCACATTGTTCAGAGCCATCTAAATACTCAAAAGAACCAGATCCCATCTGATCTTGGAAGCTAAGCAGTGTCCGCTCTGGTTAGTACTTGGATGGGAGACCACTAACAAATTTATATTGCAAAGGAAGGAAGGGTCAGAACAACCTCTGAGTATTCCTTCCTTCAGAAAATCCTTTGAAATTCATAAGTCATTGTAAGATAATAGGTAACTTGAAGTATCTCTCTCTCTCACACACACACACTGTTCACAGGGCACAGTTCTAATAAAATAAAAACCCCAGGACTAACAAAGGAAAAAGTGCAGATGAATACAGGGACTTTACTTTTTTCCTTTTATTAATTTTTTAATAGTTTAGAGAACTTTTCCTTATCATATATTAAATTATAATATGGATTGTTTATCTCATTATCACTTTGCTTTGACTTATATATTAATTTCTATCACCGTTTTAGCAAAAATAAAACTGTTAAAGAATATCTTAGTAGTTCATATCACGATTATCTCTATTCCAGTGATTTTTTTAACTAATAAAAATGCTTCAAAACCTTAAGGGGAAAAAAGATGCAAAAAGAAAGAAAGAAATCTATTTAAAGAAAGATACTTAATACAAAGCGGGTGGGAATAGAAAAATCGTAAGGATAAACTTAAGAAATAGAAGGCTAGGGGAGAAATTGTAAACTTTGTGCTATTAAAATTCAACCATTAAATTATATGGATAAACTGTATCAGTGACCTTTCCATTCCCATAATTTAAAAAAAGTGTCTGTTGTTTTAAAAATCTATTCTCTTGCTAAAATGGCTGTTCTTGCCTCCTATATGTTAATTCAATCTAGACTTTTCAAGGCAATGTTTTTATCCTGAGCTTCTTCCCCATCAATCTTATGATCTGAGAAAAAGAGGCAGGCCCTGAGACATGAGAACTCTACTGTGGTTTACTTGGAGACAGATACAAATGAACCTTCACCATTAGAGTAATATCTTGGCTTTTTCACCATGAGAAGCTGACAGATTATACCTTCCTGCATTTCACAGATGAAAGATGGGAAACGTCTGGCCAAGCAACATCAGATTGTGGTCAATATGGCCAAAGTTTATTCAAGACGAAGAGCACAAGCTCAGAGAGACTGCAGCAGTTTGCTTTTCTATGAGCCCGTTGGGAAGGGAAGGGCTCTCCGATCTCCTCTGTTTCCCCCTCTAGCTGAGTTAATCAAAAACTTTTGCACTTTAACCAGAATTTACAGCAACAGAAATAAACTGAGAAGAAATGGGGAAAGCTGGAGAAGTAGAGGGAAACCGGGGCATTTTAACAGTGACTGAAAAGATGAGATGTTCTCTTTGTTGTTAGTTACCATCAAGTCAACTTCAGCTTATGGCAGACTTATGAATGAGAGATCTCCAAATCACTCTGTCATCAACAGCCCTACTCCAGTCATGTAGGGATGGGGGGGGCAATGAGGGCAATTCATCCCAGATGCCAATTTTTCGGGGTGTGTCCCATCTCATAGCTGCATTCCCATGCACCTTAGCCCCACCCCCCACACTTTAGCCCCACCCCCCACACCATGGCCATACCCCCATGCATTGTAGCCTTGCCCCTTATGCCATAGCCTTACCTCCTGCCCGCCTGCTCACCCCTCCACACACTCCAAGCTCCGCCACTGCCCTACTCAGGCCTTACAAATTAAGGGCTGTGGCTTCCTTGATTGAATTTATCCATCTGTATGTGATAACTGAAGCCCCTGTCAGAGCTGCTGATGACAAGCAGCAGCTGTTGGTCCCTGTGGCTCTGGCTGCAGATGAGTCCTGCAGCTCAAGAGCTCCCCCTGCTGCCATGGACCAAGCAGGCGCGGACGTCCCTCTGCCTGCTCCTGTAGAGCAACTGGGATCCGATTCTGTGCCTGCTCCTTTGGAGCAACAGGGATCCAATTCTGAAGAGGCTCTGGAGCCTGGTTGAATAAGCCCCCAATCAAGGCAGAGACTGAAGAGGACTGTGCAAAGAGAGGCTTCCTTGGCTAAGTTTAAGAAGCGGTGACCAGACACACCTGTGCCTGGGGCTATATAACTGTCTGCCTGGAAGCTTCCTTTTCCTTGTGGCAAACTTCTTACAAGCCCTCATCTTGTCTGTACCTTGCTCCCAGCACCTGGTTCCTGATACCTTGAATTGATCTCTGGACTCTTGACCCTTGGCTTTGGAACTCTGACTATGGCTTCGCTTGGAGCTCTGGTAAATGAACTTCCTTGACTAAGTGCTTACTTGTCTCCTCCTGGCTGGACTTTGCTGGCTCTCCCACTCTCTTCTCCGGGCTGGCTTGCCGCCCAGGTATCTGACCTTGACAGTGTAATGTGGTCTTCCTCTTTTCCTACTGCCTTCTACCTTATCAAGCAATATCACCTATTCTGGTGAGTCACGTCTTCTTATGACAAGGCCAAAGTACAACTGTCTGAGTTTAGTCATCTTGGTTTCTAGGGAGAGTTCCAGCTTGATTTGCTCTGGGATCCATTTATTTGTCTTTTTAGCAGTCCACGCTATCCCTAGACCTCTTCTCCAACATCACATTTCAAATGAGTTGATTTTCTTCCTATCACCTTTCTTCTCTATCCAACTTTCACAATCAGACATAGATCTTGGAAACAGGGTGGACAATTGTTTAGTATTCAATGATATATCTATACAATTCAGAATCTTGTCTAGTTCCTTCACAGCTTCCCTTTCAATTCCTAGTCTTCTGATTTCTTGACTGCAATCTCTATTATGATTAATAACTAAACCAAGGTATGGAAAATCTTCAACTGTTTCAATGACTTCATTGTCTGCTTTAAAGTTTTGTACATCAAATCTGGAAATTATTTTTTGTTTTCTTGATGTCCAGCTGTAAACCTTTACACTTTCTTCCTTGACTTCCTTCAATAATCATTCCACGTCTTTGCTGTTTTCTGATAGTAGTATGGTGTCATCTGCATATCTTAAGTGGTTGATGATCTTTCTTCCATTACTCATGCCCACTTCCTCTGAGTCCAATCCTGCTTTATGTATAATACATAACATGTACAAGTTAAAGAGTGATAACATGCAGCCTTGTCTACTCTCTTGCCAATTAGAAACCATTCATTTTCTCCGTATTCTGTCCTAACAGTAGCCGCTTGCCCTGAGTACAGGTTATACTTCAGGACAATCAAATGGGGCACACTTATTTCTCTAAGAGTGATCTGTAGTTTTTTCCATGATCTGCACAACTGAAGGCTTTGCTTTAATCTATGAAGCATAGGTTGATTTTCTTCTGAAATTCTTTGGTATATCCCATTATCCAACTTATGTTTACAATATGATCCCTAATGCCTCTTCCTTTCCTAAACCCAGTTTGGATATCTTGCATTTCTCACTCCATATATGTTAAAAGTCTTCACTGTAGACTTGTGAACCTCACTTTACTTGCATGGGAAATTAACGCAATGGCCTCATGGTTACTGCCATCCCTAATGTCCCCTTTGTTGGGGATTGGAATGTAGGATTACCCCTTCCAAATCAAGACAGTTTAAGGATATGCCATACTTGTGAGGTGGGGGGGTGAATTTGGCCCAGTGTAAATGTGAACAGTGCTAGGGTTTGTCTTCCCAATCTGTGGTCTCAAGAGAATGGAGAAATACCACCCTAAATGGGGGATAGGGAACATGTGGCCTTCCTGGTGTTGCTGAGATATAGGCCATTTCCACACGGGGTTTTTAAAATGGGGCAGAGTGTCCTCCAGGGAGGATGTCTGCACCTGGGAGTGGACTGGGTCAGACCTACTTAACGTAGATCCGCACCCCAGCCCGCTCCAGAACGACCCCAAGTGGTTGTCCAGCGTGCTTTTGAAAGACCACTAAAAACAGGTCTTTCAAACGCATGGAGTGCGCCAGTGCGAGCCTGCCCCCTTGTGCGGATTTGCAGGCTCGCACCAATGTGAGCCTGCAATCTGCCAGGGCCGGGCTTTAGGCTGGCGAGGTTCAGCGGTTGGTCGAGACCCTTGACCAACCAGAAGCCACCATTTTCGACGCCAGAGCAGTGCAGAGCGACAAGCATGCACTGCTCCGGAGTGGCGTGGACTGGACCGGGGAGCCAAAAAGTCTGGTAAGTAGCATCACGGGGCGATTCCCTCGCCCTGTGCGGAAATGGCCATAATCTCCTTCAAACCTATCCAGTATGGACAGTGGTGGACAATAATAATGGATGCAGTCTAACAACATCTGTAAGTGTTAATCAAATTTAACTAGTTAATTAATTAATTAATTAAATTTAAATTTATATGCTAGCCTCTGTATGGTCTCATGCTCCCCGACAATCTCTTAGACCACCAGAGCTGATACCTTAATAGGCATTGGACTAAAAGAGGGACTGACACACATTCTTTGCGGCCTCAGCTTCATCAAAGATGACCTCTCCCTATTTCTTCGATTAGTGTGGCAAATGTTCCCAGGTCTTTGCCTTCTGTGCTGCTGCTGAACTGCTCCTTTTGGCCATTATGCCTATTTTCTTCTCATTAAAATGAAACAAGAAACATTCACCTGGAACCTCAGGCCACTGCATACCTCAGTATAATGAGATCCAGCATGAATAACAGACAAGCACTTAAAGGATGAGATGTGCAGCTGCTGACCCTTTGTAACCTTGTATTGGAAGTACTTCTTCCTTATGGAACCCTGGCTATCTGCCACTCTGTCTGTATTTTTAGAATGCCCAGGAAACAGATCTCTTGGTTGGTTTTATGGAGAGCACTGCAAGGCAACAAAGAAGGCCTCTGAACCTTGGACATAACATGCACAATGGACTGTAAGATAAGGTCACATCAGCATTTGTTGACTCTTTGAAAAGTTACGAAGCCCTGCTCCAGAGAAACCCGAAGCTCTTGGATTGGCAATGAGGGGAACAGTGATATCGCTGAATTATTGCTGAAATTCACATCATAGCAATAACACAACTGAAAGCAGTGTCACTGAAGTTACTTACGCTTCCTGGTTTTTTCTAGTTTCCTGTTAAGTTTGTTCAACTCCCGAAGGCGAGACAGAGTTCTTGGAGAACCAGCAGAGCTATCCTGAGGCAATCTGGGACCTATAGAATATATGATGGTGTCTGATACCAAAAGACAGACCGTTGGTCCACTTAGCTCAGTCCTGTATACGCAGAAGTGCTTGGAGAGCAACGGAAGAATGAGGAAGGGGTGGAAGGTATTAACAATGCATAGAGAAGCCTTGGATCTAATTTGTCCACAATCTTGATCTCTGACACTAAGGCCCTTTTCCATGTGAAAGGGTGCCTGAAGCATCGTGCGATCGTGAGGAGCGATCTGCACGATGCACTCACAATCGCGTGATGCTCCAGGGTAAGGCAGGCGCCAATCGCGCACCTTTTCATTTTCGGCTAGAAGCTGAAAATCGTGTGCAATCGGGCATTGCTTCTGTGCCCCACGTGCATTTACCTGGCATGTGGAGCCTCCAGAGCCACGCCAGTCACACTTCCTGCCCCAGCGCAGCCTGGTAAACTCCCAGGCTGCGCTGAGGAAGGAAGAGGCGGGGCTCTCACGTGAGCAGGCAGCTCGTGCGGAGCTGAAGCAGCAGGGACACAAGATCCTCTTGCCAGAGGCTGCTCGAACGATCCCCAGACCCCAGCGCTGGAAGAACGTAAGGTCTGGAAAGGGCCTAAGTTTCCATAGAATCATAGAGTTGGAAGAGACTACAATGGCCATTGAGTCCAGCCCCCTACCATACAGGAACACATACTCAAAGCACCCCAACAAATGGCTCTCCAGCCTATGTTTAAAAACCTCCAAAGAGAGTGACTCCACCACACTCTGAGGCAGCATATTCCACTGTCAAACAGCTCTTACCATAAGGAAGTTCACTCTGATGTTTAGATGGAATCTCTTTTCCTTTAGTTTAAATCCATTGCTCTGTGCCCTAGTCTCCAAAGCAGCAGAAAACAAACTTGCTCCATCTTCAACATGACATCCCTTCAAATATTTAAACATGGCTATCATGTCAGCTTTTAACCTTCTTTTCACCAAGCTAAACATACCCAGCTCCCTAAGCTGCTCCTCATAAGGCATGGCTTTCAGACCCTTTACCATTTTGGTCACCCTCCTCTGGACACACTCCAGCTTGTCAATATCCTTCTTGAATTGGGCTGCCTAGAACTAGACACAAGTTTGATAAGAGCTTGGAAAAGTTGGTTTGGAGGGCAGCTGTAAAATGCCCCAACCAGCTTGGCCAGTAGCCATGATGGGTTTGGGAATTGATGAAGCATAGTTAAAAAATAAAGCCTGTGTAGTGTATTTGTTTGAATGTTATACCAAGACTCTGGAAGACCAGATTTCAAATTCCTACTCAGCTACGGAAACCCAGTGGGTGACCTTGGGCAAGACACACTCTTTTGGCC
This sequence comes from Cyclura pinguis, assembly GCA_030412105.1. Lineage (NCBI taxonomy): Eukaryota > Metazoa > Chordata > Lepidosauria > Squamata > Iguanidae > Cyclura > Cyclura pinguis. Next base: position 122,381,388 of record CM059604.1, on the reverse strand, counting down.
TCACAGGAAGGTAGTGGAAAACCTTTTCTGAAGAAATCTTGCCAAGGAAATCCTGGGGTAAGATTGCCATAAGTTGGAGTTGACCTGAAGGAACATAGCATCAAAGTTTTCAAAAAGTAATGTTTCCAAGATACGATCAAGCAACCCAAGTGATGGACAATCTATGGTCTTAGTCCCACTGCCTTAAACCTGATATTTTGTCTTCCAATGCTATGGTGGTGTTATTTGTCTTCAAGTCATTTCCAACTTATGCAAACCCTAAGGCAAACCTATCACAGGCTTTTCTTGGCAAGATTTATTCAGAGGTTTTCCATTGCCTTCCTCTAAGCATGAGAGAGACTGGTTTGCCAAAAGACACTTGCAGTGGGTTTCTCTGGTCAAGTAGAGATTTGAAGCCTGGTCTCCCAGAGTCTTAGATCAAGGCTCAAACCACCGTATCATACTGTGTCTTCTCCATTCCTGTATCAGTCCCCATAGGCAGGGATGTGATGGTTTAGCATCATCACTGAACAGCCATCCTGCTTGCTTGTTGGGGCCTTGATGACTCCAGGCCATTTCTGCACTTGATTGTTATAGTGCTACTATTTCAGTTTCAACATCCTATGGAATCCTGGAGCCTCAAAGGCCCCTCCCTAAACTGCGAACTCCAGAATTCCATAGGATGTTGAAAGTGGAATAATAGCACTATAACTTAGTATCATCTTCAGATTTGCTCCTAGCTCCCTCCATCCACATTTGTCTGCCTCAGACACATGTTCCCCAATCTTTGCCCATGAAAACCCAGTCACAGCACCTTGCTTATGTCTATGACATTCTGCGCCCAATCCATTAATTTATAAGCAGCATCCCAAGTCCTCCAATTGTCCTGCTTTGGTAAGGACAGTTCTGATTAATCTTCTCCTATCCCATTTTTTCAGCTGCTTTTAAAATGTCTCTGTTTTCCTCTACTTTCCCCTTTGTCCCCAACTTACTTTAATTGCTGCTAACTGGGTTCAAATTGTAAAAGAAATTTGTACTCAATTAGTTCAGTTAGAAGGAGAGGACAGGAGGGGTAGAATCTTACTTTTCCCAGTAGAGTCAGGCAAAAGCACACTACTGCATTCTCCTCTAGCTTGTGTATTCTTCATTAATAACTTTTGCCATCTTGATGACACTCTGATGTTCCTTGGCACAGATGTCCCAGTTTTCCTTTGTGAAATGTTCGAAGATATGGCATCTCCTAAAAAAGGAAGACAAGAATTTCAGAGCAAACTGCTAATTTATCCAGGAAGCATCTTACATATCACAGAGCAGGAGGAAGGAGGAAGCAAACATAAATACCAAATGCATATCTCATCCTGGCTGGGTGAAAAAATTGCTTCTGTACCAAATAATGTAATTGGGGCTGGACTACACTGATCTTGTCTTTCTTCTTCAGTAAGATTTATCATTCATTTTCCTCATTTACCATTAAGGCTGGTCCAGTGAGGTTGCAACTAGTTTATGGCCTTTAACAAATGGCCTCCTACGCAAGCCTGATTTAATTAGGAGACAAGCCTTATTATTTTGACCTTAATGGACTTCCTATTCAAAACGGCAGCCTCTTCCATCCCCTCATCAAGACGGATTATCAGACCACTTATTTTCAAGACTAAAGTTTTGAAGAGTTATCGAACTATAAAACTGAGCAGGGACAGGCACAGTGAGTCTGGAGGTATCTAGCCAAACAGAAGAAGAGCCCCAATAAATCTAAGCAAAGACCTTTCTGTTGAGTATTCCTACCAGTTGAGTACGGAAAACCCCCAAGGGGGAATATCCTTCAAAATTTCATGGATGAAAACTGGGACAAGCGTGGACGAGAAATGTCAGAGTGTGGAATGATAGCTAAAATTGTTAATGAGGAAGATCACACATGCTAGGAGAGATTGCAGCAATTTGCTTTTGCCTGAACCTACTGACAAGGGCAAGATTTCACCTTCTGCTCTCCCCTCCTGCTCTGTCAATTGACTGCAAGTGACTTTTACACTTTAAACTCAGTTTGCAGTAACAGAAATAAGCTGAGGAGAAAGGGGGAAAGTAGAAGGAGAGAAAAAAAGAACAGTTTATAAGCAACTGAAAAGGTGTGATGGAAGGGTGGGGGAGGTTTGGCTTTTTTGGGGGGCCCTGGCATTGGCACCCAGGGCATGAGCCCCAGTTGCCCCACCCTAGATACACCTCTGACACTGAGGGCAAAAGGGGACAGTGAAAGGAGGAGGGAGATAGTGGAACATTTTAAAAGCAGCTGAAAAAGTGGGATGCTAGAGGATTACTTGGGGCTATACCTGCCAATTCAGGACCATTGGAGGGTTTATGGGTGAAATGGTAGCTTCCTGCTTGTGTTCTCCAGCAATTGATATACTGAATCTGGGGAAAGCTTTTTTGTTGTTGTTGCTAGACTACAGTTATCAGAATTCTGGAGTAAAGTGGCCATTGTTTGCATTTAATCCACGAATGCCAGCTGTTGATAGCTTTAGCTGCCCTTTTCAAAGCAGCTCAGCATGGTGGCCCCCATCACTACTAGCAGATCCCAGAGCTCACATACGTGCTGTGTGAAGAAATGCTTTCTTTTATCTGTCCTAAATGTACCATTATTCCTTTTTTTTTTTCTTATTCCAGGCTCTAGTATTATGAGAGATTAAGGTAACATTCTTCTTTGTAGCACTGGATCTGTGTAGTGTGAAAAGGACCAAGTAAAGTTTTTTTGTTGTTGATTTGAAAAAAACAGGAAATGCACGTGGAGAAAAATGATGCTTTAATCTGACATAAAGACCTTGGCTATTTGGGACGAAACCAACAGAAAAGCTGTTCTTTATTCATGTTATGAAATCTTGTATCTTCCAGAATGATATAATCCTGTTAAAAGCAACATTTTAAGATAACGTTTCAGAGCCAATTCATGCTGCTACAAGTCCTTCAAGATCTAGAATTCAAATTTAATAATGTTAGGAATGATAACATGGACACAGGATTGGGTCTGATTTTAGAAGAAAAAAGGAAAAGGAAGATTGTAAGGGCAAGCTACATACAACATCTTTTACACGTTTAAACAAGTGCATTGAATATGGTCACCTTTCTTGGGCAGAAAAGATAGATACCACTTTTTTCTAGATACCATCTTTTCTTCGGCCAAAAAGGTAGATAGCACACCAGATCTGGAATGGGATTCACCTCAGGGGTGAGAGCTTGGAAAAGTTACTTTTTTGTAACACTCTCTCTCTCTCTCTCTCTCTCTCTCTCTCTCTCTCTCTCTCTCTCTCTCTCTCTATATATATATATATATATATATTATATTTATCGAATTTTGTTCGACCAAGCAATATAAGAAAGGAGAATAGAACAAGAATAAACGTTGGTATGGAAAATGAAAAGAAGAACATACCATTCCAGTTTTACAAAATGTACGCATTTGTGCCCGAAGTGCACTTTTTTTGTAACTCTCAAAATCCCCTAGCCAGCATGATTTCAGCCACAGAATTTTAGGAGATATATCCTTGAACTATGGTGCCCAGAACTGGACACGGTATTCCAGGTGGGATCTGGCCAAAGCAGAATAGGGGGATCTTATCACTTCTTTTGACCCAAACACTATACTCCTATTGATGCAGCCCAGAATGACACTGGCTTTTTAAGCTACTGCATCACACTGCTGACTCATGCTCAATTTGTGGTCTACTAAGACTCCTGGATCCTTTTCACATGTACTGTGGTCAAGCCAGGTGTCAACATTCTTATATCTGTGCATTTCACTTTTTTCTGCTTAGGTGTAGCACCTTACACTTCTCCCTGTTGAAATTCATTTTGTTAGTTTTGGCCCAGCTCTCTAATCTGTTATCAATTTGAATTCTGATCCTGCCCGCTGAGGTACTAGCTTCCTCTTCTCATTTGGTGTCATCTGCAGACTTGATAAGATGTCCCCTAGAGAGGGCATTTTGGAGCAAATAAATTAAAACCATCATCATCACCACCACCTTGGAGGGCTCTGAGGTCCACCAAAACAGTCCTAGAGATCTTGTGTGACTCACAGGCCACACTTGGCCACCACCTCCAGTTTACACAGTGCAAAAGCAGACAAAGGGAAACAAAGCACATGTTTGTGATCCCTCTCTGACAGCTTTCTCTCACAAGTGTACATTTTGCTGATATTGAGTAGGATATGCTCTCATAAACAGATAAATAAATGAGTGAGAAAGACTGACTATATTTTGCCTTTTGCTACAGCTACTGTGAGACATACTGGGAGAAACAGTGAAATAACATTGACCTCTTCACTTGTGTTATGGAGTGTAACTGGATATCTAAATGTATCATTTCTCTTAATCACAATGTGGAAAAATTGATCCAGCTTTTAGTCTCAAAAAGACTAGTCTACATTATGTGAATGTGTGCACAATAATCTTGGGATCTACGTGCTGTTTCCAACAGCACGTAATAAAATTTTCTTCTTTACAATGGTGTTGATGATTCCTTTTTTTAATCTCTGCCCCCTCTAAATTAGTCACGACTAATTGAAGCCTCCATCAATTGCAATGGGTGTGCTGAAAGTATAACTAGGTTTGAATCCAGCCTGTTGTATGCAATGTTTTCACATGATCTGAAATGGTGCCCTCAAGCTATATATTTAACTGCGAAAGTGCCCAAGGGACAGCAGCAGCAGTTGCTTCTTCATGTGATCCCCTCACCCCACAAACAATCCTTTGTTATAACGTGAACTTCATCAAGGTCTTTCCTTGGTGGAACAATCAGGAGAGACTCAAAGGACCAGCTACAAAGTATGCTGGACTCATCATTCAGCAAATATCCAATTGCTGTCAGCACGTTCCTTTTCCCATAGTCCATTGAAATGCATGGAGATATACAGACATTTTGTCTGTCTAACTTTCTGTAATGTCAATCTTGCCTGATGTTATTGAGTCACTTCAGGCAGTTTCTTGATTCATAGGCCCTTTTCACATGTGGGGGGGGGGACGGTGTAGAACGACCTCTCACGGAGGTCGTGTACACCGTAGAGTGGACTGGCGTGGACTACTTTTCGTAGTTTCACACCAGAATCCACTCAGGAGCGGCTGGAACTAGCCGCGCTGCGTGTTTTTTAAAAACCTCTTTTTAGAGGTTTTTAAAAAGCATGGAGCGCGCAGCCCCGTGCCGCTCCGTCGCCCGGCTCTAAAGTGGATCTGCAGGCGAGCGCAAGTGCGTGCCTGCAGATCTGCCGGGGGCGGGCTTCCGGCTGGCGAGCTTCTCCAGTTGGTGGAGAGCCTCCACCAACCGGAAGCTGCCATCTGCGACGCCGGAGGAGTGTGGAGCAGCGAGCTCGCGCTGCTCCACGTGGCGACGGACTTACCTGGCTGGAGGTAAGCTCTGTTTTTGGGCGTTTTCGTCCATCCCCCCCCCACATGTGAAAAGGGCGATAGCTAGACAAGACCCCCATATTTTACCCAATACATTGCATGTCAAAGTATTCTAGCTTTAATCAGCTGGGTTTACTCGGTCTTGGTGAACACCACCAAGATGTTCTCCTTCATACAGTCCATTCCACTCTGGAGATATGCATGGATTGTACTGCTCTTTCATTCAGTACACTAAACCTTGCTCGACTTGCCCAGGATAGGTCTCTTGCATCAAGTGTCAAACCATCAGAATACCTCACTATCTAATCTTACTTAAACTATTTCTGTTATTATTTGAGGATCTGTCACTGAAGTATTCAAACACTGTGTGTGTGTGCGCGCGCGTGCGCGCGTGAGTGCATTTAAGTTATTTAAGCAAACTAATTCTTTGCAATAATTTCTCTGCATTTCGCAACTCACCTGGTTTCCCCTGGTTTCATCTCTGCTTAGGAGAGATTTGTTGACTCTCCCTGCTTTCTATCACAATGACAGGCTTAAACAGGGATAGTTCATGGTCCTATTCTTTTGGCTTGCATGTGGCATAGTTGCCTTTTCTACTAGATCAAAACTCAACACAAAGACTCCAAATAGTCATTGTAGTGGATCTCTGCCTTGGATATAAATCACTTGGCCTTTGAATGGAAGCCTTTGAAATGACACCCCTTCACACCAAGCTTGACTTTATGTGTCCTGGTTCCCACAGAATATTAAAGCTGTATGAAGCTTTGGGGTGGACTTTTTTTTTAGTACTTAATAAGTACCGGATGAGTTTCAACTAATAACAACAAATTGGAAAACAATACAGAATCACATTTTATTGCTGCAGGTCCAGACAATCTCGTACCTTTCCACAAAGAAACAGCTTTTGTTAATAGATACCTCCAGATTCTTCCTCTTTGGAAACTTGGGCCTTGATTACTTCCTATTTCTACAACTATAGCTCAGTTACAGTTGAACTGTGGTCATCTTCATCCAAAACAAAGGAAGAATCCAGACTAGAGAATTGTGGTGTTTCAAAGGGTGAGTCACACATTGTATTAGGGCTTTCTTGATCAGGCTTCAATCAGTGAATGCCGAGTTCTGATCTATCCAGTCTTTATTCCCATAATAATAAGCACCATTTTCATTCTGAAATAAAATTTAAACTTGCATGAGTTGGTGCAGTTTCTTTTCTTAGTGTATTTTCACTGCCTAGGTGGATTCACTTTTACCATGGTTATTCTTTCTCTGATGTCATTGTGTTAATGTCAGAAATGTGGGTGTTTCCGTCTTCACCTTCTTTCTTGCTTTTCCTCAGACTGATTTTGCTCTTCCAACAGGAACTATCCAGAATGACATCTAGGTGTCATAATATTGAAAAGGCATCACTGTTGCAGACACCATAACACTTCAAGATTTTTTTGCATTGTTTGCTATTTCGTAGTTTTAAGTGTTTGATACCATGACGAAGTGTAGAAGCCAAACATTTTTTTTTTTTTTTGGCTTTGGCTAGCTTTGACTCTTAGGAATAAGAATCACACTGCAGATTAGGTTATCTGAAGAACTGTTTCTTCCTGTATGAACATGTCCAAGCTCTAAGCTCTTGGGGAGAAACCCTTCTCTTAGTTGCACCACCTCCCTAGGCATGTTTGGTGGAAACAAAGGCCTTTTCTGCAGACGGACGTCATCCCATGACGGTAATGCAAGAAGAGTAGGACCACGACAATATTTCTGCATGACATCATCGCAGTCCCATCCTTCTCCTGTTGGCAACCAGTGCAATTGCGGAGTAAATCATTGATGGGTTTTCCCTATCAGTGATACCCAATCACATGACACTCCTGCACATACCTGCCCTGTGGAAGGCTCAGAAGCTCAACAGAGGTGCTTCTTGCTCCAGTGCAGCATTGGAAAGTTCCCGGGTGTGCTGTGGAAGGAAGAGGCATGTCCATCACGCTCCTTTCTGCAGGGAGCCAGTCTGGTGTGGAGGAAGTGTTCCCCATCGCTCTCCTTTCCTGGCAGAGGTATTGCCAGGATTGTGACTGGAACACAATGCAATAACATAAGGTATGGAAAGGGACAAAGAAGAGGGCCTTCTTGGTGGCTGCTCCCAAGCCTTGTGACTTCTCTGGAAGGATGGCTCCCTCCTTGTTGCCTCCACTGGCAAGTGAAAACTTTTTTTTTAATTATTCCAACAGGTTTTGAGTAATAGTATAGCATTCATAGATGCAAATCCAAACAAGGTGTTTTGGTACGTGAAGCAGAACATTCAGCAAGTATAGTTGCCCCTCCACATTTGCAGGTTAACTTTCACAGCTATGATTATTTGTGAGTTTTCCCAGCTCCTGTTCCCCCTGCCCCCTGGCATCTCAAGTGCTTCTTTTCCAGGGGAACATTCCCTGTTGGACCCTCTGATCAGGCTATGCAGCCCTTGAAAAACCCTTCTCTGGCCCTCCTCCTCCTCTACCAGCTGCTGCCTAGCCAGCAAAGGAGGGATTACAGCCCAATTTCTCAGCATCACAAATCATCTCCCAGTACCCTCCCACACACCCAAGGAAGGACATGAGCAAGAGAGGGTCACCATGCTGACCCACCCCCTCTCCCTCTCCTTTCCTGATCTGTTTTGGACCCTAGGTGCCTGCTCTCCCCACTGTGCCTCAGCCCTCTTTACCACAGATTCACACACACATTTTGATATTTGTGTTTTTTCCCACTTTTGTGGCAGTCTTGTGCCTCTAACCCTGGTAAATGTAGAGGGCTGACTGTACCTCTCTCTCACTCTGGCAATAAAAATACATTGGGTTGGATTCAGACTTGGCCTAAATTCCTGTAGGTGAATTTTGCTAAGACACAGTACCTCCTTATGTAACAGTTTTCCCCACACTGTTCAATGATTACCAGATGGGCACTTGGATTCAACTCTGCCCCTGACTGATATGATTACCGATTACCAATTGATTACTGCTGGTGCAGGGGATAACAGGAGAGCCCTGTCAGAATTGGCTGGCTTCTCAGCTATGGTCGTACTTCAGGGAGATCCACTGAATGGAATTGAACTTAGTGCAAGTCCAACGCAATAATAAATAATAACTGGTAACAGTTTTATACCTTTTTCTGAAACCAAAATTCTACTCAATGAGATGATTCCCTCACTCTCCCTGCTACGAAAAAGGTTTAGCAAATGTAAAAATATAGACCCTTTCCGCAACTTACCTGCATCCAGTGTGGTTGCGCGGGGATCATGCGAGCAGCCTCTTCCATGAGGCTCTCGCATCCCCGCTGCTTCTGCTCTGCAGGAGCTACCTACCAGCTGGCAGGCAGCATGAGACCTCCACCTCTTCCTTCCGCAGTGCAGCCGGGTATTTTCCCAGGCTGCGCTGGGAGAGGAAGCGTGAGAGCTGCAGCTCTGGAAGCTCCGCACGCAAGGTAAGTGCATGTGGGGCCCCAGAGCGATGTGCGATCATGCACCATTTTTGGCTAAAAGCTGAAAATGATATAGTGTGCGATTGGCGCCTGCTGGCCTCAGCAGCGCTGTGCAGTTGCGAGGATGTCATCTGAAACGCTCGTCGCAATCGCGCAACGCTCCGGAGGCCCTTTTGCGTGATGAATGCCATGCGAAAAGGGCCATAGTGTTTAGTTTCTGTTAGAGATGTACAAATCAGTCACTTTCTGATTTTTGCTTTTTTGCAGGTGCTCCCTCATAAAACTGCTCTGCTGTGTTTCTGCATTAATTTTCAGTGTGTATGTTATACAAAACTTTCACATTCAAATATATCTCTATCTCTGTCTTTATCTGTCTATCTGAATATAAACATTAACATTTAGATCATTATTTTTCAACTTATTTTATTAAAATGCACCTTTTCAAATTCAGAATGCTTTTCAAGCTAAGAAATGCATTGCATTATTCAGAGGAGTACAAAATATAATGGATGGTTACATTCCAATCTGCACATTAATCCAGGAAGCATGGATCAGGTCTGTTTCTGTTGGAATTTGCAAACAACACATTCCTCAAACATCTCTCAGTTCTGCGTCTGTGTATAGTGATATCCAAATTCTTTCTCCTAAAATATCTTCTATTCTTCCTGACCTAGTATCCTGGGATATCCCAGAGCATTTTGAAACACCAGCTCAGATCAAGGTATGGATCTGACCAACAAGTTGCCACAGACTCTATGTTTTCTAGACTCAAATGTTATTCTAATTTATTTTTAATTCCTATTTAATGAACCACACTAGTTTGGTTGGATCTCTCCCATTTTCTTGAAAATATGTTATTCCTCTAAGACCTTTTGACCCAGGAGGGAAAGAGGCATTTTTAAAGCCATCTCAAGTTAAACAAAAGTGAGTGCATTTGGAGAATATGCAACAGAGAAAAAGGTGCTATAAATATTTTATTGTTCCATGTCTGGGATGACTGTGTTAGTCAGGACTCAGTTATGCAGATTTTTTTTCCAGAGCTAATGACAATAAAAACTTTACAGTTCCCTGGATCTTGCTTTATTTTGCCCATGTTCTATGCCTTACTGTCTTATGGCTTCTGCTTTTTCTGCCCAGTATCTCACTTCTTCTTCTTAATCATATGGCTGCAAGAAGAGCTTTGCTCACTACCAACTGGTGGCTTCCCTGTCAGTAAGGTGGTGAATTGACTCTGGATTTTAGACTGAACTTTAAAGGCACTATCTAAGGTTGGGAACTCTCCCTCAAATAAGCTAAGCACCTTTATGCTTTTAAAATTCAGACTTAAACCTAGACAACATTCACTGTCTCACTGACATTGGGACCACTATATTCTCCAGCTGTCCCAATTTGACCACCTCTGTCCCAGTTAATCCTCTGCCATCCCACTTTTTCATCTGCTTTTAACATGTGGCACTTTCTCTCTCCTCTTGTTCCTTTCCCTCTTTATCTGCACCTTACTTCAGTTGTTGCAAACTGAATTCATGTGCACTAGCAGTTTGCTGTCAATTCACTTGGGGAGGGGGAAGTGATGAGAAAGAAGCAGAATCTTGTTCTTCCCAGTAGGCTCAAAGAAAAACAAACTGCTGCAGGCTTTCTTAGCTTGTGTATTCTTCCTCATTGATAACATTTGCCATTTTGACTACACTCCAATATTGCTTGGCCATGTGTGTCCCAGATACGTTATCATCTATGAAACGTATTAAGGTATGGAACCACTATCTACCAGTGCCAATAGTAGATTAGTCAAGCATTTGACTTTCCATTACTACTAAAGTGTGAAGTTCACACTGAATGACACTGAGTGACACCCAGCATAATGAAGCAAAAGCAGTTGACACTACTATAGGTTTCTCAAGTCCTACTGAGGTGCTTAAATGTCCACTTACTCAAATATATCAGTGGGAAGGCGAGGCTTCATCTTCATGTTATGTACATGACCTCGGTTCAAAGCAATGAAGCTCACCAGGAGACCTTGGACCAACTGCTATGTCTTGACCTAAACTACCTCCCTGGAATTTTATCAGCACAATATTGGCGAAGGGAAGCAATATATACACAGTTTTGACCAAAGTTTGGAGTAACAATTTACAGACAACACAATTACTTGTAGCAAAGTGATTGTTTGGTTGTTTGGTAATATAGGCATTGTGAGATCACATTTCCCAAGCAACATAATCAGTAGGAAAATATTATCTAGGGTGGGGAATCAATTAAGATTTTCCCATAACTTTTCAAACCTATTCTTAAAGGGCATAGAATCACAGAATGATAGAAATGTAGAGTTGGAAGAGACCACACGGGCCATCCAGTCCAACCCCCTGCCATGCAGGAACACCCTCAAAGCACTCCCAACAGATGGCCATCCAGCCTCTGCTTAAAAACCTCCAAAGAAGGAGACTCCACCACACTCTGAGGCAGCATATTCCACTGCGGGACAGCCCTGACTGTCAGGAAGTTCTTCCTGAGGTTCAGGTGGAATCTCCTTTCCTGCAGCTTGAATCCATTGCTCCTTGTTCTGGTCTCTGGAGCAGCAGAAAACAAGCCCTCTCCTTCCTCTACATGGCATCCCTTCAAATATTTAAACATGGCTATCCTGTCCCCTCTTAACCTTCTCTTCTGCAGACTAAACATACCCAGCTCTCTAAGTCTATCCTCGTAGGGCATGGTTTCCAGGCTTCTCACCATTTTGGTTGCCCTCCTCTGGACCTGCTCCAACCTGACCATGTCCTTCTTGAATTGGGGTGCCCAGAACTGGACACAGTATTCAAGATGAGGTCTAACCAAAGCAGAGTAGAGTGGTACCAGTACCTTCCTCGATCTAGACACCATACTCCTATTGATGCAGCCGAGAATTGCACTGGCTTTCTTGGCTGCCGCATCACACTGCTGACTCATGTTCAGCTTGTGGTCTATTAAAACTCCTAGATCCCTTTCACACGTACGGCTATCCAGCCACATGTCCCCCATCCTATATTTCTGTATTCCATTTTTTCTGCCTAAGTGTAGGACCTTACACTTCTCTCTGTTGAATTTCATTTTGTTAGCTTTGGCCCAGCTCTCCAATCTATCCAGGGCATTTTGAATTTTGATCCTGTCCTCTGGCATATTAGCAACCCCTCCCAATTTGGTGTCATCTGCAAATTTTATGAGCATGCCCTCTATTCCTTCATCCAAGTCATTGATGAAGATATTGAACAGCACTGGGCCCAGGACAGAACCCTGTGGCACCCTGTGACAACCCTGTAGTCACTTCTCTCCAGGATGAAAAGCAGCCATTCGTGATCACCCTTTGGGTTCGGTCAGTCAACCAATTACAAATCACCCTGTCCAGCCCGCATTTTACTAGCTTCTTTGCAAGAATGTCATGGGGAACTTTGTCAAAAACCTTACTGAAATCGGGAAATGCTACATCCACAGCATTCCCTTCATCTATCAAGCTAGTAACTCTATCATAAAAAGAGATAAGATTAGTCTGGCATGACTTATTTTTGAGAAATCCATGTTGACTTCTCGTGATTACCACGTTGCTTTCTAAGTGATTAGAAACTGACTGCTTAATGATCTGCTCCAGGATCTTTCCAGGTACTGACGTCAGGCTGACTGGGCGATAATTATTTGGGTCCTCTTTTTTTCCCTTCTTGAAGACGGGGACAACATTTGCCCTCTTCCAGTCTGCTGGAACTTCTCCTGTCCTCCAAGATTTCTCAAAGATTATAGCAAGCGGTTCCGAAATGACCTCTGCCAGTTCTTTTAATATCCTAGGATGCAATTCATCTGGCCCTGGAGACTTGAATTCATCCAGTGTGGCCAGGTATTCCTGTACCACCTTTCTACCTATTATGTGCCTCATTTCCCCTGCTTCCTCATCTGCTCCCCAACCGCCAGGTTGAGTGCTTGTATCCTTCTGGGAAAAAAATGAGGCAAAGGAGGTGTTAAGTAGTTCTGCCTTTTCTCTTCCCCCTGTTAGTAATTCGTCATCTTCTCTGCGCAGTGACCCTATCGTCTCCTTCTTTTTCCTTTTGCTACGGACATATTTTAAAAAGCCCTTTTTATTGTTTTTGATGTCTCTGGCCAGCCTAAGTTCGTTCTGTGCTTTAGCCTTTCTGACCTCCTCCCTACATCTCCTAGAACATGTTAGATCATTATGAAGAAGAATTTGGAATGTAAATTTTCAAGCTGTTCTCATCAACCCTATGGTTCTCCTCATAAGGAGAGTAACAGGCAAACTCAAAATGGTTTTCTTTAAGAAATAAGAGGTTAAATGGTACCAAATTTCTGTTGGTGGCTTGGTAATGAATCACATTTTTTAAAAAGTAACTTTCCAGACTCTGAATCTGATCCCCTTCAAATACTTGGAATTAAAAATACAGTAATAAATGCACCAAATATACTAGGATTATAGAGTTGCAGCACCAGTACATATGGCTACAGGGGAGGCACATCCTTCCCTCATTTAAGGGTGAGGCTCCTGCCAAATCCATAAGCTGCCACTGCCTTCCATGTAGTATATCAGTGGACTCCTCAATGCGTTTATGTCATTGCCTTTTCACCCATTTGATTTGTTCTGCCATCATTTTATCACCTGCCATGACGATAGCTCTGGTGATGGTGGCTAGTGCAATAGATATAGATATCTGGCGGGATTGACTTAAACATCCTTGAGTCAGCTCATGAGGACAGGAAAAACCCCACATGTCTGCATTGTCCTTGTAGATCATCTGTGGCCCTTTCCGCACTCTACCTTGTCCCGTCATGTTCTGGTGCTGATCTCAGCAACAGCTCTGCCAGGAAGGGAGCATGACGGCAGCGCGCCCCTCCACACTGGACCGCCTCCCTGCTGAAGGAAGTGCGATGGACACACTTCTCCCTTCCACAACACAGCTGGGCACTTTTCTGGGGTGTGCTGGGGCAAGAAGTGCCTCCAACGCACTTCTGGGGTTTCTGCAGGCCAGGCAAGTGTGAGATGGTTGTGTAATTGTGGGCCACTGATGCAGAGAACCTGTCGATGATTTAATCTGTGATCACACCATCTGGCAACAAGAGAAGGACGGGACTATGACAACATCATGCAGAAGTATTGTTGCGGTCCCACTGCCTATCCCCTCCCCATGCCAGGATAATACCGTCCTGTGGCAAGAGTCTGCTACCCCAAATGGGAACCCCAATGTTCTCCAACAGTGCAGTATTTATGGTTTTCAATTTCATTTTGCATTTTTTTAAAAAAATAGAAAATGGCAACTTTATTCCATACATTGCTCTGAGAAAAACATTTCTATAAAGAAGACAAATAGTTGAAAGAATTAGAACCATAGATCATTTCCAGGTGCAATCTTCCTCTCCTTCCAGTATTATACGGTAGGTGGCAGACATGGAGTAACTGATCCTTCCCCTATTTTCACGTTCCTTCAACCCCACCTCCTGCCCTAGGTCACAAGAAAGCTGAGCAAATTTGTCAGTGTGTGGCACAGCTCAAATTTATTGGTGGTCTGTCACTTGGCAGTGTTCTCCATTTCTAGAGAGGTCACCATGCCGTCTACCGGGAATAAACAAAGCAAACAAGAAAACAAACATCGCTTTGGTCTGATATCTGGAGAGCAAATAGTTATCATCTGATTGGGGAACAACGACTCCTTAGAACACTGAAACACTGTTTTTTATTGTTTGGGAGCATGTGCTCCATGGTCATCATATGATAAAACACACTGATATGGAAAAGGAGTTTGCAGCTCCCAGAGGAAGCTAGCAGGCAGGACACAATCTGTTGATGCTGCTGGAACTTCATTAATCACTTGCTTCATTGTCTCTTCTGTTGTAGAAGGAGTTTATTTGCTCTGCCTTTTGTCCTTCTTAAATTCACAACATTCTTCAGTGTCCTTGCTTAGAAGATGGTTCCGTCAAAATCAGGCTTTTTGTCTTTGCTGTTGAAAGCAAGAGAATAAGGATAGATTCTGCCCCAGTTGAAATCCAGACCAAAAATTCCAGTTCCATCTGGATTTTTTTTTTTAATTGAAGAACAGATCTGGTATTTCAGCAGTTTTCAGTGGCTGAATGTGCTTTGCTGTGTTAGGCTGTAGGCCTGTGGTGGGTGAGAAACTGCAGTGGCATTCTTCCACTTTCCATGCTACTCTCAGTAAGTTTTTGTTTATGTTTGTGTCTGTCTTTGCATACATCATTTTGAGAAAACGGCTAAGCACTACATAAAAAGCCAGGATAGTACAATGGTTACATTAGAACTCTGGGAGACCAGGGCTTGAATCCTCACTCTCCTATTTAAAACCATTGGGTGACCTTGGGTAAGTCACACTCTCTCAGACTTAGAGGAAAGGCAATGACAAAGCTCCTCTAAAGAAATTTTAAAATAAAAGCTTATCTTAGGGTGCCCATAAGGTGGATCAGCCTGAAGGCAAACAACAACAAAAAACTCAAAAGTTTATACAATAAAAACTATTTTAAATACTCTGGTTGCAACACCAAAGTAGGATTCCCCCCCCCCCCTGCATAATGGTATATTTTATCAGGGCTCTTGGGAACTGCATGCTGGTGGTGCATGAGACCAGAGTCAAAACTGTGCAGGGACACCCCATTCTCTTCCCCCCTCTCTCTCTTTCTCTCTCTCTCTCTCTCTCTCTCTCTTATTCTCCATCCCTACCATCACTTTCTCAGCTATCCTATTAGTCCCTTTTGTCTCTCCTTGCCATCCACATGACATAAGGCTGAAGGTTATGGATGGTTCTCAAGCTTCACACACCCTGCACCATGGTTTAGTGTTTCATTAAAGAAGCTTCCTGGGCCCTAGTCTCGTGCTTTGCCCTTCCTCCCATTTCATTACCCACTAATACTAGCCGTGGTTTATTGTGCCACCTACTAAGTAACTGGGATCATGAATTATAGGCCATTTCTGCAAGGGGTATTAGAAACGGTGCAGTCCGTCCTCCAGGGAGGATGTCCGCACCTGGGAGCAGACTAGATCCGGACTACTTAGTGTAGTTCCACACCTCAGCCCGCTCCGGAACAACCCCAAATGGTCGTCCAGCGTGCTTTTGAAAAACCTGTTTCTCATGGAGCTCGCCAGTGTGAGCTTGCTCCCTTGTGCAGAATCACAGGCTCGCACCAATGCGAGCCTGAGAACTGCCGAGGGCGGGCTTTAGGCT
The DNA here is from genome assembly GCA_030412105.1 of Cyclura pinguis. NCBI lineage: Eukaryota > Metazoa > Chordata > Lepidosauria > Squamata > Iguanidae > Cyclura > Cyclura pinguis. The sequence continues at coordinate 122,365,391 of CM059604.1, read as the reverse complement.
GGTGAGCTTCAGTGGTTGGTCGAGACCCTCAACCAACTGGAAGCTGCCATTTTCATCCCTGGAGCAGTGCAGAGCAACGAGCACACACTGCTCCAGAGCAGCCTGGACCGGACCAGGGAGCCAAAAGATCCGGTAAGTAGCGTCACGGGGCGATTCCCCCGCCTCGTGCGGAAATGGCCATAATTTGATTGTAGTTCTTTAAATAAACCACAGTTTAAACTAGTCACAATTCTTCCTTTTCAAAAATAAAAATGAGGGATAGTGTTAAGCAGGAAGCAGGGACATACAGCTTCCCTTACTTGTATTTGTTTAGGTAACATCAAACCGTGGTTTAATGTCATGCTCAAAGTGGGCAATATATCACATGGCTTTTAGTGTCTGCTTCTAGATTGTTACCCAACCTAATTGCATTACTTGTTCTACTAATTATGAATTTACCAAACCATCAGTTGGCTTCACTGTGGGCTACAGTTCAGTCCAGGGTGTGCTAGAGATCTATTAAACTGTGCAGCCAGTTATGAATTTCGTGTGTGTGTGTGTGTGTGATGTAAAACTAAAGTTCCAGTATTCGAAGGGATTGGCATCATGATATCAAGCTGGTAAGCAAATTATGGATAACTTCAAAATAATCAAATTGGGCATATTTGATCATTCAGTCTTCCACAGACTTCATGCCTTATTTTAAGACTGTCTCTCTCCCTCTAAGTTTTCTAAGTTGAAAACATAGATACTGCAGCAATGCATAAACCCATATTGTTTTTAAAATGATTTCTACACAAAGCAGGGTTAAGCTGGAAGAGAAGGAGTATTGATTAATCTGTCACCTGGCATACGCTGCAACGCTAGCTACCCCAGCTATGCTTCAGTGGTTTTGTTGGAAACAGCTTCTGGGATATGATGAAATTTTCTTGACAGCAGCCGAGGTCCAGTCTATCACAGGCTCTTTTGGTGTCATATATGGCTCCCACAGTCTCCAGAGATCAACCAAGCAGTGCACAGAATAATAACAACATAATATGTCTGAGCGGTGAATAATTTAACACTATGGCCATTTCAGCACTAGACTGTTATAGTGCTATTATTCCACTTTCAACATTCTATGGAATCCTGGGGTTTGAAGTTTCAGGGAGGGGCCTTTGAGGATGCCCTAGGATGTTGGAAGTGGAATAATAGCACTATAACAGTCTGGTATAGAAATGGCCTCACACACACGATTTTGTGAATTGTAGCCCAGTTTGTTAGATATACCTGCATTCCATGGAAGTTTATGCCAAATTTAAAAAAAAAAAATCAGTCAGACTCTGCTAATTTGGAGAAACACTATTGTAGCTGTTGTGGTTTGCTGTTAAGTCAGCTTTCTCATATGGCAATCTGATGAATAACAGATTTCCAAGAGACCCTGTTATTAACAAATTTGTTCAGGTTTTGCAGATTCAAGGCCCTGACTCCCCTGACTAAGTCTCGGCACACAGTTGGCTACGTCTCAGCCACCCGCCCCCTCTTTATTGGTCATTACATGGCCATAGCAGGGGTGTAAGGTTAAAAAGTAATTTTTGATAGGTTTTAATGGGTATTGGTTTTATATGCACTTTTAACTGCTATTATGCGTTGTGTTATTTGTTGTTGTCACCTGCTGCAATACAGAGGGAGAGGCAGATAGGAAATTAAGGAGAAGAAAAGGAGAAGAAGAAGAATGGTGCTTTTCAGTGGAGTGAGCAGAGTCATTGTGTATAGGAGGTGGAGAGTTCCTATCCCTGCAATGACTAAGAATGACATATGTCATTTATATGGCCATTTCTGCACTATACTGTTATAGTGCTATTATTTCACTTTCAACATCCTGTGGAATTCTGGAATTTGTAGTTTATTGAGGCCAAAGAGCTCACTGGCTGAGAATTCTAAATGCCCCTCCCCAAATTTCAAACTCCAGGATTCTGTAGGATGTTGAAAGTGGACTCACAGCACTATAACAGTGTAGAGTGGAAATGGGCTCAATGTCTAGCCCCTGTTCTGGATACAATTTTTTAAAAAATCTAAACCAAGGATGGAGAATATGACCATTTTCACACTATCATGTCAGAGTGACAGCATGCTCTTTTAGGACCATTATACACTACAGAATTATAGCACAATGATTCCACTTTATCCCCTATGGCAACATCCTGTGGAATCCTGGGATCTGCCATTTATGGAGGGATATTTAGAATTTTCAGATAGAATGCTCTAGTGTCTTACCAAATTACAAACCCCAGGTTTTATAGGATGTTGAGGAAACTACTTGAGTAATTTTCTCAGTTCTCAGGGTGAAGTGCTTCCAGTTTTTCCATGGGATGTTGCCATGGCAGTTAAAGTAGAACCATAGCACAATCAGTGTGTAGTGTGAAAGCGCCTTTGTTTCATCTGGAGCTGACTGCATTTGGCTGTTCTTCCTTCAGAAATTTCTCCCATGATCAGACGCTTCCCCGCAGTGTAATGTGAACATTGCTGTAGCTTTATCGCCCAGGACAAAATCTGTAAGTGGGATTCTTCTCTTTCTCCCAGCTTCCTTTAGTCATGTACATTCTGTGTCTCCATGTAGGAACCAAGAAGGACAATATATTTTCATAAAAGCTGTGCAGTATAATGGATAATGATTTCAGAAGAAAATAAGCACCATTAGTTTTCCTCCTAGCTGTCAGAAGTGAGATATTTTTAAAACCTTTCGGTGCTTAATGTGAATGGTTCACAGTGTGAATTCTTATCATCTCAGAGTCATATTTCTAGGATGAGAATTCGATCCCCTGCCTATTACCTTAGGAATCCCCTGGGCCTTGTACTCAGTCCTTGTTGCTTTGTATTGCAGTTTTATATATTACGCTTATAAAAGCTTGTACTATACATTAATAGTTTGATTGATGTTTGCTCAAAGGGTACAGATTTAATGCATGCGAATGACACCAGTGTTATTATCCTATTCTTCTCCTTTCTCCTGCTGATGGATGTAGAACATTCTTTTTTCCCCCACTTGAAGTATTCAGTGACTTGATGCCTCTCACTTTTTCACTGTTTTTTTCTTCAAACAACAGTCCTGATTCAGCAGTAGTTTCAGAGAGATAGCAACATGGCCCCTAGAAATAATTGCACCCATCTCTGTCGGCAAGCAAAAGTACGTTCAGTCTCTTCTGCATCACTCAGGTGAGCATCCTGATGCAGTCCAGATCTATTAACAAAGGATGTCCAGCTCTGTTAACAATGCACAGTGCTAACTCTGGACATAAGCCATTAACTTTTGACATCATTATGTACCTTCAAGTCAACTCGGACTTAGGGAGACTCCATCATAGAGTTTTCTTGGTAAGATTTCTACGGAGGTAGCTTGCTATTGTCTTCTACTTTGTTGTTAATTGCCATCAAGTGGACTTTGACTTATGGTGACCCTATGACACCTTGCTATCAACTCAGGTCTTGCAAACTTAGAGCTGTGGCTTCCTTGTGTCAACTTACCTGTAATGCCGTCTTCCTCTCTTCCTACTGCCTTCTACCTTATCAGTGTTGGGGAACTGAGAGATTTTTAGTAATGAGTCTCCCAATTAGCAGAGTATTTTGTAATGCACAGGTAGAAGTTGAACAAATTACCAGTCCCACTTTATCATTTCCACTCCAGGCACACTTAATCTAGCTCAAAATAAACACAAACAGTTTGGTCTTTTCATGAAATGTCTAAAGTATGACAGTATCAGTTTAGTTATCTTGGCTTCTGGAGCATTCAAGCTTGATTTGCTCTTCGACCCATTTATTTATCTTGTTGGCAGTCCATGGTATCTGCAGAACTGCAGAACTCTCTTCCAGCACAATGTTTCAAAGGAGTTGATTCTCTTCCTATCAGCTTTCAAAATCTTATATGTTGTGTTTCTGTGTTTGAATGGAGATTCAAGCCCTGGTCTCCTGGAGTCCTCCTCCACCACTCAAACCAATTCACTATGCTGGGTCACTAGCTTTTTAAAATGCTACAGTGAATAATCAGCTATCTGTAAACGGTCTGTCAGTGGCTCCTAGCCACAACAGCTACATGGAACATGACTGCTCAGGAACGATATGCTACCAATCACTCAGGAAATGTGGGAGAAGACTGCAGTCTACCAGTCTTGACTTCCGTGTGGGATTCCTGGAAGCATCTGACTGGTCACTTTGGGAAAGGGTATGTTGCAGAATTTGTAATATTGTTCTTTTAAATAATTTACAGTGGCCCCTGAGGAGGGTTTGGGGCACAGAACTCTTTTGAAAGTGGGAAAAACACAAACAACTCCCCCCCCCAATCCCTCTCTCATTCCCCTCCCAAGCTTCCCCCTTCCCATTCCTTTGCCTCTGGCCCTGGTGTTCCCAGGGGGAGGAAAATAGACAAGCTAAAAGGCTTACCAGTACTTTCCCCTCAGACAGAGAAGAGTAGTGTTCTGGGGTTTTAACTCCTTTTGGTTGCCATCTTGAGAAAGGAGGGGTAGGCACAAAGAGAGAACCTGAACAGCCATTACATAGAAGAATGTACAGTCACATGGTAGAAAGGACATGCCTCCAGCATTGGTAGGCGGCTTTGCTTGCCCAAAAGGAAAAAACATCCATTTGAAACACAAGCCTTGTAAGCCTGGGGTAAGGAATGCAATGGAATAGGAGGAGGAAAAGAAGGTGGGGTAAAGCAAGCACATGCCTCACTTATAATCAAATTTGCAATGGTCAAACCCATGAATGTGGAGAGAGGACTGGATTACTTACTACCCATTACATAAAGACTAGTGTTTGCTGTAGGACTACTCATTACTCATATTTAACCAGTTGTACATTACTAATGTGCTGATTTCTTCATTGCTTCCTAATTATTTTTAAATAAATTTTAAAATAATGATGTTAATTATTTTAAATAGTTCAGCATTTTTAATTTTAAATAATTGATGTGATAATTTTAATAATTAATTTTACTTTTAAATCATTAGGTATTTGAACTTGGAAAAAGATAGGATGTAAATAAACAAATATGCTATTACAACATTAGCTACAAATGGCCAAAAATCCCTAAAAAATTTCCTCCTCAAAAAGATATTTGTTAACAGTAATGAGTAAATATGACTTGCTACACTAAAGTAGATAATGTCTAAATCTAGGTGCTAGTCCTTACTAGAGTAGACCCATTAATCAATGGGATCTACTTAAGTCTCAATTTACCATTCAGAAATGTACTCAGTGAATATGCTCCAGAAACTGCATTTAAGCCATAGACATTACCAACTATTACTTTTGTTAAAAATGAAAATTTGACATTGCCCCCTAAAGCAACTATGTATCTCATAACATATTCTGAGATATTGAATTATATGGATCTTTGGTATGATCCATGAGGACTCATCTTCTGTTTTTGTATGGATTTCTATTGTTAGATTGGGTCTGGTTCTCCATAATGAGATGTAATCCAAGAGCTCCTCTCTACATCAACATTCTATAACATTTGCACACTGCAGTGAACTAGTCCTTGCTCCTTCTGTGGTGATAAACATGTCTAACTCCTGCAGACTGTAGGGAAAGTCTCCAACAAGTATACTACGCAAGTCAATAAATTCTTACTCATCAGCTTAGATGTGTGAGAGATAGGTTGAAGCTTAACCTTCTTCTGAACCTGCTGGTTTTCTTTCTAATAGCTTTCAGAGGGAGCAGTTATTTCCTTCCTTCCTTCCTTCCTTGACCATTTCCACAATGGACTGTTATAGTGCTATTATTCCACTTTCACCATCCTATAGAATCCTGGGGTTTGCAGTTTAGGGAGGGACCTCACGGGGCTTCACATGGATCTTTATCTACCACTGGATTTTATTTTCATATCTCAACCTGCCTTTCTGTCAGAGTTATTGGGTGGTCAAAGGTTAAGCTCCCTTTGCTAACAGCATCCAGGCAGCCTGTTCTGAAACATCTTGTGATCTTGTTTGCAACATGGGTGGGTTTTGTGTTGAAGTCAGCAGTCCTTTCCTTGAGTGGATCCGATTGTGACATCCATCAGCATTTTGTGTATTCTGTGCTTGTCTTCTCTATGCTGAGGAATGCCCTTATCTCTGCACAAAAAACTTCAGCTGCTTTGCCTGCACACGCTCACTGTGGCCAAGATACAATCTGAACAGAGATGTAAGCAAATGCTATTAATGCTATCTTTTGTTTTATTACCAAGACAGAAACTCTAAAACAAATCATATCCACACAGCAGGCAAAGCACAAAATGTACCGAAAAATGTACAGTCTGCTAATAGTCAATCAAGATGCAACAGAATGATGAACAGATTTTGGAGATGTAAAATATCCCACAACACTTCAGGTTATGGCCTGATGGCCCTGTTTTGTAATGTTCCTTTGAGTAAAAAATAAGCATGCAGACAAAAAAGACCCTATCACCACCACCACAAGCAGAAAGCTGGTACATGAGAGAGAAATATTCTGTCCTACCAACCTATTTGGTGGATCAAGTTCAGCACCATGGATAGGTCCTTTAAACTTCAGACCAAACCCAAGAGCAGATTTACCCTCCTACACACATAGATTGATATTGGAGCCATCAGCCTTCACAACTGCTAGCATTTCAACAGCTTGCACTAACCTGTTCCCACTATGCACAGTCCTTGCTCCACATTCACAAGTTTGACCTTTGTGAATTTGATTATTTGTGAGGCATGTGCTTGCTTTCTCCCCCCACCCCATTTTTCTGTTCCCATTCCCTTGCATTCCTCACCCCAGGCTTGCAAGGTTTGTGTTTAAAATTGACTTTTTTTTTTTCCCTTTTGGGTGAGTAAAACCCTCCCGACAGCTGGAAGCTTGTCCTGTCTGTCATATGAGTGCACATTCTGCTGTGTAATGGCTGCTGATTGGTCAGGTGCTCTCTTTGCTCCCACCTCTCCTTTATCAAGATAGTGACCTGAAGCAGCTAAAACCTCAGAACTCCGCTCTTCTCTGTCTGATACTGGCAAGTCTTTTAGCTTGTCTTCCCCCCACCCCACCCCAGGAACACCAGGGCCAGAGGCAAAGGAATGGGAGGAGGAGCTCTGGAGGGGAATCATGGGAAGTGGAGTTATTCTGTACCCTGAACCCTCACAAACGTGGAGGGCTATTGTAGTATTTCACAGACTCACATTCAGCTGTTCCTCATCTCTTTCAAGAGGCCATCCCTCCTTCCTTAGAGAATCATACAGTCATAAAATTGGAAGGGGAACCATAGGTCATCAAGTCCAGCACCAGACTGTGATGAGGTAGCTGATATAAACTATAATTTAAGACTTCACAAGTAGCAAAAGAACACCATTTTCTTTGATACCTTCCTGTGGCTGCTGTTCTAGCCACACAGTGATGGATTCTGCCTTAAGCCTTCTGTTTTAGATAGTACAATTCAAAATCAAAATGTCAAGAAGACAGCACTCTTGAAATGTAAAAAAAGGGAAAAACAAGAGAGTTGGAAGTCATGATTTGCCAATCGTGTGGTTACAGTTGGCCCTCCACATTTGTGGGTTTCACTTTTGCAGATTTGATTATTCACAGACTAGTTGCTGCTGCCTGTGCAATTACAGTACCACATAGAAACAGCTAATGCAATTGAAGCACTAAAGGAGGCTTTTGTTAGATTTTTTCTGGAAATAGTATAAGGTGCTTTGGCAACACTTGGGGATGGAACAGCAGCTGGATAGCGATAATGTTGTGTGGTAGCACGGCTCCTGAACTAGTAACAACCTGCTGCTATAGCATCATAGCGACATCATGCAGAAATGGCTATAGAGTTGGAAGAGACCAAAAGGGCCATTAAGTCCAACTCCCTACCATGCAGGAATAAAGCATCAAAGCATTCCAACAGATAGCCATCTGGCCTTTGTTTAAAATCTCCAAAGAAGGAGATTCCACCACAATCCAAGGCAGCACATTCCACAGTCAAACTGCTATTACCATCAGGAAGTTCTTCCTAATGTTTCGGCGGAATTTTTTTCCAAAGTTTGAAGTCATTGCTCCATGTCCTAGTCTCTGGAGCAGTAGAAAACAAGCTTGCTCCATCCTCCATATGACATCCCTTCAAATATTGAAATGTAGCTATCATGTGGCCTCTTAACCTTCTCTTCTCCAGGCTAAACATGACCCAGTGCCCTAAGCCTCTCCTCATATGACATGGTTTCCAGGTCTTCTACCATTTTGCTTGCCCTCCTCTGGACACATTCCAGCTTCTCAATATCCTTCCTGAACTGTGGTGCCCAGAACTGGACCCAGTATTCCAGGTGGGGTCTGACTGAAGCAGAATATACTCCTATTGATACAGCCCAGAATCCCATTGGCTTTTTTAGCTGCCATATTACACTGCTGACTCATGTTCAGCTTGTCGTCTACAAAGACTCCTAGATCCTTTTCACATGTACTGTAGGACAAAGAGAAACACCATCTTCTCTGCACCATGAACAAATGCCAACAATGTTTTGGATAAAATTAATTGTAATGAATTAATTTTGGGGTTTTCCAATCCAAGATATGGATAACTTATTTTGGAATCATTTGAACTGGGCATTTGTTAAGCTCGTCCAACTTCCCCTCACTGTTATGCATATCCTTCCCTTACCCTAAGGGGGAAAAAAGAAGGATCAGAACTGATTTTTCTAATCTACTTCATTTGCAACGATTGGTTTTCTCCTTAGCTTTAGGTTGTCATTTTTCTCACATGAAAGTTTGTCTTTTTTTCCCCCTTTGAGCGTAGGATTCATCTTTCTCACATACACACACATCAGTAACGACCATTTGATTGCTATATGAACAGAACAAAGCCTACTACTTTTTTCTTTCCTGCAGGTGTGTAACGGAATTCAGAAGAGAATATTTTGTGCATTGATGAGGTAAAAGAAAAGGTTCCTGGAATGGATGCAGTGAATGGCTCAGAGATCAGATGTGGCACAAGCTGGTTAGCCAGTCATTGCAATTTCTGCAGAGTAGAAGCTTTGCAATCACAGCAAGACCCACAAATGGATTAAACAGAGAGAAAAAAAAGTGAGTGATGCAGGTTGCCAACTGGCAGAATTGCTCTTTGCTCCTCCATCTCAGCTGCTTAATCTGACCAAATGTCTGCGGTAGGGGGACTAAGCTCAGGGTGGGTGGGTGAGAGGGGAAAAAGAAAAAAAAGTGTCTTACAGGATTTGCTTACAGCTCTTGAATTCACCAAGTGAAACTCCTTCCATATTAATGAGCCTCTGAGGAAGGCATCTGAAAGAGCTGTAAATTGGTTGTTGCATCCATATATTTGTCCACTTGTTGAATGAAGACACTACCTTTCATACAATCTGCATTTCATCAGCCAAGTATAGGGCTCCTGTATGCATAAAACAGGAGCATCTTCTTGCCAATCAGAAGATGACAGGATAGAGTGAATGATGAAGAAAAGTCTCCTGGGATTTCTATATCTGCAGCTGCTGCTCACAAATTACAGAGAGGAAAAAAAAAATGAATCACCATTTTCACTTCCATGACCAGGAATAAGAAAAAATTGGGACACTTGGAAAGTTATCACTCATCCTCACTGCCGCATACGTACATGCACAGAGAGAAAGAGAGAGACTGGATTTTGGATTAGGCTGTGATCCTTTCGGTGACTTATGCTGGCATTTTGAAAAGCTTGGCATCTGAATCTGTAGCTGAGTGTGAGGCATTGCTACCAATTGTATTACTGGTTTCTCCATAGTGTGATTATGTACCATATAGTGTAACTCTCAGACTCCCTATGCAGATGTAAATTTATGCCAAGCAACCACTGCAAAGCATCTTGGTTCTAGTTATGACAATGGTTGCACTGTTGGAAGTCCTTCCCACCATTTTAGTTCAAATCCAGTTAGGCTGTCATCTGAACTCTGAACTGTGATTAATCTTAACTAGAGTTAGTTGAAAAAAGTTAGCTTAATAAATAAAGATCTGAAGTCTGTGTCAACAAACCCTAAGATTAACCACAGTTGTTAAGCATAGTTAAGATTAATGACAATTTGCATGACATCACAAGGTGGACATAGAGAACCATAGCTAAATTTGTCCAACAATTCAGATGTCACAGCAAACAGCAGCTACTCTAAAAGGGAAGCAAAAATTTCTGACCTTGTCCTCACAGCTCTGCCAGAAGAGAGGAACAGCACGTGATCAAAAGGCTTGTTGTAACTCATTCTTATAACACTATACAATAAGAACAAGGTGACATATCTCTCTTGACCCTGAATTTTTATCCTTCTCTTTATCAGACTTCTCTTGGTCTGATTTTATATTATTTCTTTTGCTCTTTTGCTCCTACTAGGAATAAAGAGAAAGGATACAGAAGATAGGGCAAATTAGGACACAGTTCCACTGAGACCCTACCTTATGTGAGTGGAACGTAACATTCCTCTCCAAAATTGCATGTGGTCCTTTCTGCCAATCCACCAGAGGACAGCTGCAAAGGGCTGAAGAACGTTTCTTCTGGAGGAGAGCAAAAGGGTGGCCATACCTTTCCGTGCTCACCATATGGCCTGAAAAGCACTAGGCAACCTTTTGAAACTGCCTGTACTTGGGAAGGGGGAAGCATTGCAAAAGGAGTAGTTGTATCTCTCCTTTTGTGATTTTCCAAAAGGAACATTTGTTCATGTAACCTACATGAGTGTATATTACCAACAGAATTTCGGCTCTTATTAAATTCTTCAGTGGCTCCTTCTATTAGCGCATGGTTGAGCTGAGAAAGGAATTCTTTCTCAACCTCTGCCTCAGTATCATAAATGGCAAGCCAATCAACTTTTCACATTAGGCTTATAATCTGCCACTGGCCACCCAACTTCTCACAGCGAAGACCTAGCTACAATACATTCCTCACCTTCCTCTGAAGTTCTGAGAGGACAAGGAGAACAAGGTGGAGGCAGTACTCCAAGGTTGTTCTTTTCCCACATCCTTGCTGTCAAAAATACCAAGCTGCCAGTGTGTCAAAGCACATTTTCAACATAAAGGTGCCTTATGACTATACTGTGTTCCCCACTTTTGTAACACCTTGCCACACAGCTTACAAGCTATTTAAACCTTGCACCAATTTCCTCAGTGTCCTGCAAGACCTCAGCCCAAGTTCAAGAAACTATTCAGTGCCACCTTTTGTTCAACACGCTATTTAAGTGAACCAAGGCCAAACATTCCTACCCAGTCTCAGAAGTGACTTTTTGAAGGCCATTTCTGCCCTACACTGTTATAATGCTATTACTTTCAACATCCTGTGGAAACCTGGGGTTTGCCGTTTAAGGAGGGGCCTTTAGAATTCTCAGCCAGAGAGCTCTTCGGCCTCGGTAAACTACAAACCCCAGAATTCCACAAGATGTTGAAATGGAATAATAGCACTATAACAGTGTAGGGTAGAAATGGCTGAAGTCTGCATTGACTCTACAGAGCTGGAGATGAGGGTGAGCCATAAGTAAAGAAGGTAGAGCTGGGGCAATCTTGGTTAGCTACCTATGCCCTCCATGTCCTCCACACTGCTTACTTCATAATACCATGTTGCATTTCCATCTCCTCACATCTGGCAGGGGTATAGACAAACTCCACCCTCACTGATATGACAGGGCACAGCATGGGGCTGGTGTGAAGGTTATTTCCTTAGAAGACTTCTATACCACTCTTTCCAAGTACATTTCCCAAAGTGGTATACAAAACAAGGCAACAGAATGATCAGCCATACAACAAATAAAACAACTTGGCTAAGGTGGTATTTTCTGCTTCCTTTAATGGCATTTGCCACTTTGCTACCAAATTTTAGAGGTGCAATTTGCCACTGTATTTCAACAGTGCACTTTTCAGGGGGCCGTAGGAGAAGCAATATGCTCCATAGACTGTGAGTTCTGTTTCCTCCCCTCACTTTAATATAGTCAATATGACGATTTTGGAATAAATTTAAATGCAGAAGCATTCTATCCCCAGCAAAAAATGGAGGGGGGGGGAGAGAGAGAGGGAAACTGGGCATGACATGAAAGCCCACGCCTCCAAGTGTATAGATTGTAACAGGCTTAAAATGAAGTACTGGAGGTATAACACAGATTTAATTAGGTTGGTTCATGCTGTGTGCAAAAGAAATCTCACATTTCACCAAAGGATAGTAAGGGGGAAAACACAAGTACAAGACTATGGCTATCTGCCCCCTCCTCTTTGAAAATATAATTTTAAAAGACAAGTATTATTTGGAGGCTCAGAGCTGTTATTATTACATTATTAGGTTTTCCAGCAATGTTGAATATCTAACCCAGGAATATATTGTAACTCTGTTTAATATACAAAGCAGTTGCTCACGTAATGGGTTTTATGTATATAACAAAGACCAAGGAAATACTTTCTCCTTAAAGTAAATGGATCTTATAAAATATGTATTATATATTTAACAAAAAAAAAAAGACAATAAAAAAGAGTGGGGAAACATCAAATGTATTCTGATTCATCAGGCAGCACTGTGTGATGGTGAGAATGCTAAAATTATTCTTAGTAGGAGGGCTGTGAAGAAAAGGCTGGTTAGTGGAGGAGGGAAACCAAGAGTAAATTAAATTTTGTATTAGTTGGCTGCTGCTGAATATGACAGAGCAGAGGCTGTCCAGTCCTGAGAATCTCACTGAAACAAGTAGGTAGTTTCTCCTTAGAGACATTTGTCTGTTTGGAACATGACTTTCCCATGGTAGCTTCCATTGGCCAGGATCCTATGAGGACGTAGTATGTATGTAAACCCTATTCTCCTGGGATTTGGACTTATTGGAACTCATACCTCCATAATCACCCAGATGAAAACCATGACATTTCTCCGAGTGACATCACAGTGTTTCAAGATGGCAAATGTTATTAATAAGGAAGAACACACAAGCTAGGAGAGACTGCAGCATTTGCTTTTGCTTGAGCCTACTGGGAAGGGCAACATCCCATCTCTCCTTTTCTCACCCCGCAGCTGAGTACAAACTACTTTTGCCTTTTGAACTATGTTTGCAGCAATCGAAGTAAGCTGAGGACAAAGAGAGACATGGGAGGAGGACAGAGAAACTTGGACATTTTAAAAGGAGCTGAAAAGGCGAGGTGACAGAGGGCTAATCAGGACTGTTCCCACCAAATTGGGACAGTTGGAGGGTATAAGAACTTTGTGCAAGGAGACATGCAATACCTCCTTTCACATGTTTTGTTCCTCCTATTCTGTTCTGATAACCACAATTGCTGAAAAACCTTACTCAGACATTTCCTTTATGTCCTCCTCCTCCTCCTCCTCCTCCTCTTCCCTGTACCCCACAGGCAGCACAGTCTATTCTTGGTCTTCCATTCCCAAGGTCAACTGTCTGAGAATGTGGGTGAAGTATCTATGGCAACAGTTATTACTACACCATACATCCCCTTTCTGTGTGATATGCTATTTTCATAATTGGACATATTTCTGGCTGGAAAGCATGTTTGAAAGTATGCTGTCTGTAAGCAGATGCCAGGTCAGAATGACCTCAGACATGATCAGGTAATAAGTTCAGAAAGGATTATGTGGGAAAGTCCAATGTTGATGAGCTTGTGATAATCCTTCCAAAACTGTAAATTGCACAACTCCCCAAAACAATAGCAGGCAAAACTGTCCAGGTGAAGCAATCAGGGATCCTACTGTGAGCATATCCTACCAAGACCTTTCTGATTCACACTACCTGACCAAAACATTAAGAGGTTGTCAGGACTCCCATCAGTGTTTTGTTACCTAGAATTAAGACAATCGGTCCATTCCGGACTTTTTTGACAATCCCATGAGAAAGCCATTACTGCTTTGTCTATGCACTTTCCTTCAGGGAAGGAAATAGGGCATAGAAACCCTGACTCTAACTCCACTAAATTGTAATTCTTGGACTTAATATATGTGATGCCCAGACCTCTGTTCATTCTTGCTACCCTCAAACGAATCATCTAGGCAACTCTGCTTTGATCTTCTGCTTCAGGATTGGTAACTACCACCCTTTCCACCCAATTTCTCTTTATCCAACCTTTCTTGCCTCATTTTCTGATAGAACTGTATGGTACTTGAGAGCGTTTGTTTTCTTGTGTGTTTAATTCCAAATAAAATACCCTCTTTAACTTTTAACTGAAGTCGTCTCTACAGTTAATACTGGTATACACAGTTGAAAAGATCCTGCTGTTGCCCTCCTCTTGCAGGCCTCTTCTGAACTACAGTTCCCCAAATTCCAAGGATACAGTGGGATTGCAGATGGACCCCAAAGTCCCCCACCTTTTAGGGTAACAGTGTCTGGATGAGGAGGCTTTACAGTGGGAAATAATCATGTCACTGTGAGGAGGAGGAGATGGGTAAAGGAAGAAGGAGAGTCATCAGGGCCACTGCTGTTCCTGCTCTTGGCAAAGATGACTGACCTCCCCCTTGGGATCCAGCATTGGTTTGTTGTTGTGGCTGTACCTTGTCACAATGTTATATAGGACATCAGTCATTATTTAGAACAAATTCCCTACCTCCATCCTCTAAGGACTTAATCCATGTTCCGTTTTCCATTTCAGAAGTTTACTTGAGTTCCTTTCTTGTTTAGCAAAGCCTTTGGATAGGCTGGGGGAAGGAAGACCTACTTATCTTTAGCCCCTCGCTGTTATATACCACAATTTAGTTTGAAGTTTTGATGTTTTTCACTCCCTATGTTTATGAATAATGGCATGGGTCCCTATCTGGTGAAGATGGGATAAAATGTTTAAGATTTTTTTTAAAAAAAGATATTTTCTTATACCAAGGCTGGCTACCCTTTCCTTTTAATTGATTCCCATTTATGTCAGTTCTTCCTCTTCCCTGGTCTCATGCTCCCACTTGGTGGTATCTCTGCAGCAGCCAGAAGCAGCCATATTCTGGTGGAGCTAGAGGTATCATTTAAATTTCTCATCATGCTTCAGAAAGACACTGTGTTAGGGTATGTGAAAAGTTAAAATGGCTGCCCCTACAACCTACTGTGGTCTACAATTTAAATTTTGCACTGAAATGAACTTATACCAGGCAGATAAGGAAATCAACATTGTTTTTTAATAGTCCCAGATAAAAGGTACTCATTGGATCAAATACCAGCAAAAGGATGCCACAGGGCACAGGACAGCAGTAACACTGGAAGACCTAGTGCTAGGAGACTTAACTACAGAAACATAGTTACGTGCCGGACATATGTCATCTGACGAAGCTATCCTTATCATGCTACGTTGTTATAGTAATACATTCCACTTTAACTGGCCTAGCCTAGCCTATGGAATCCTGGGATTTGAAGTTTAGGGAGGGGCATTTAGAATTTTCAGCCAGAGAGCTCTTTGGCCTCAGCAAACTACAAACCCCAGAATTCCACAGGATGTGTTCATGGCAGTTAAGGTGCAGTATAGTGCTATAACATTATGGGGTTATAAGGATCAGAATCTCAGCCATAGATACAGTATTTCTAACAGAAATTCCTTATTCAGCCTAAAAGATTGCATTCAGGTCTTTGATGTTTCCTCATGCTTGCACTAGATCTGGGCTGAGAGGTGTGGGTGCATGAAGAGATGCCAAGGTGACAAAGTCTCCCTGCTATTTGTCTTATGTTCTGGACATTATTGTGGTGTGAGACAAGAGGGAAGGAATGGTGATTTTCCACCCATTTGAATCTCCTCATCTTACTTTAAAGCAAGTACCACTTGATCTAAAGCAGTCAAGTCTTCATTTCCTAATAGAGACCTCTACTGGGATAATGACATGTCCCATCAAAAGAGCCTTACTTGACTTAATTAGTGTTTATAAACCAAGACAAAGGCCATTACTCAGTAGCAAATGCTGATACTCATTTACAGCTGCAATTCACCTAGCCACACCTGTCACTTTTTTTTAAGCAAATATGCACTTGAAGTTTCTGCCATTTCAGCTTTCCATTACAATTGGAGGTGCTGCCCTTTGACTTAACCTGCTGCTTTGTATATTCTCTCACTGTCATTCTTTCTCCCAAATGTGGAGTGTAAAGACTGATGCCTTGGGATTCATAGCCAGCCATGCTGGCAAGCTACCTCATTATTTGTGTGGCAAATCTCAACTCCCAACATTTCTGAGATGAAAACGGAGGTGTGCTGGGGTATCTGTATCATCTCAGCTGTCAATAAAAACGGTTGGCTGGAGAAGAAGTAGGGAAAGAAAGAGAGAGGAGGAAGAAAGGAGCGTGGTCTAGAAAGATTGATGGAGGAAAAAGAGGAAGACATAAACCCTCTTCAATTACTGCACATAAAACTGGGCATAAAGCAAAGGCTTATCGAAAGGTCCAGGTTCACAATGGCAGGTACTATATTGTGACCTACACTAGTTCACCTGAACTTCAGTAAAGGTTTCAGCTAATTTCTCAATTATACAGAAAGGTTTCTGCATCCAGCGATAGATAGTTATCTTCTTTGTCTTTGGGACAGTGAATGCTCTCTCAGTTTGAGACCATTTCTGCACTACAGTGTTATAGTGGTACTATTCCACTTTCAACATCCTATGGAATTCTGGGATTTGCAGTTCAGGCAGGGGCATTTAGAATTATCAGCCAGAGAGCTCTTTGGCCTCAGTAAACTACAAACCCCAGAATTCCACAGGATGTTGAAAGTGGAATGATAGCAGTAGTTTTAGTCTAAACTTTAAAGGATCTACCAAATGCTGGAGTCATTTGAAAGGTACTGCTCAGTACCTTGGCTCATGTCATTAAACTTCTAGCTAAATCCGATAGCAGATTCACTATCCTACTGAGACAGTAGCCACCAGCTGCCACTGTGAAAACTGACTATATATTTTTTATTTCTTTTTATTTATATCCTGTCCTTCTCACAACATGGGACTCAAGGCAGGCTATAATATGAGTTGAAAAGACAGTATTTTTAAACGTAGTCAAACCCATACAATTATACCATTGATACAAAATAATTTAAAAAAAACCCCTACATTTGGGACACAGTTAATGATATAGCACAATCATGGAACATCTTTACGACCCAATGAGTAAAAGCTGAAGGTCTGTTTGAATAAAAAGGTCTTTGTCTGTTGGCTAAAAGAAAGCAGATGAAGGACCAACTGAGCTACCCCAGGAGGGAGTTCCATAGCCTAGGAGCAGGCTTTGAGAAGGCTCTCTCCCATGTTCTCACTAGATAAGCTGTGAGGGTTTGGGGACTGAGAGAAAGCGCTCCCCTGAATATTGTAAGACTAGGTCAGGCTCATATGGGGAGATACAGGCTTTAAGATAATCTGGACTTGACCAGCATAGGCCTTTATAAGTCATAACCAACATTTTGAATTATGCCTGGAAATGGAAAAATGGCCAACCAAGCTGTTTCAACAAGGAAATTATATGTTCTCTGTAACCTTGTAAAACTGCATGCATGTACAGTCTCATTAGAATTTGCAAGCAAAATATGCATAGGTCAGGAGTGGCACTTCCTGCATTATGCTATCCCATTTCACATGCATTCATTCTATGGGCAATGAATTCCTGAAAAGCAGACAAAAAAAGAGTCCCTAACAAATTAAAGAAGGCTATTCTATTCCGCTTGGTAATATTCATTTGCCCATTCCACATGACTTTGGAAGGAAGCATGTTAGCAAACTGACCTGAGTGTCTCCCTTTTTGAAATGAAATCATGCGTAAACCAAGATGTAATCTCAACACAGGTCCAGTTCTAGTTTCCAGAAATGAAGTGCAACACAAGCTTATATGGTGTTGGCTAAAGGGTGTGTTTGGAGAGAAAGTGTACGCTTGCGCTTCAGCTTACCTGGCTTAGGGAACAATGAAGGAACGAACATGGCCCACCTTGGATCTAGTGGTATGTCATTTGACAGGAATGTTCCTGTTCAAATTTCCAGCTAGCCAGCCATGACCTATTCCAAATGAGGATGGTCCATCCCATCCTCACATCCACATATTGTTGTTTCATATCCAATAGCAAAACATACACTCAACAATCTTTTTGAGGGAGTGCACTTAAAATGTTTAAAGATTTTATTGCATATCTGCAAAATGTGATGTTTTCTCAAGTGTTCTGATAACTTCTTTCTAACAGGCATCTTCCTGTCAGGTCACCCTTTCTCCCCATAGATCTCATTCTATTTTCCTCAACTAACTGCCTTTTTACATTCAGTCCAGATTGAAGGAAGCAATAGCAGCAGTACGTTTGGCTTTGGTCTGACATCATCTGGAGTGCTGAGTACAGTTCTGAGCATCCTAATTTAAGAAGGATAATTACAAACTGGAACATGTTGAGAAGAAGGTAAACAAGATAGGAAATAATCTAGAAACCAAGACGGTGAAGAGTCTGGAAATTGAGCCATATGAGGAATCTAAGGAGGAACTGGACGCATTTGGTCAGAAGAGAAAAGACTGAGAGGTGATATCACAGCCATCTTTAAATATCTGAGGGACTTTTGTGTGGAACAAAGAGTATGTTTTCTGTTCTTTCAGAGAATGGATCTATATTACCAGAAAGGAGATTCTGATAGAACATCCTGATAGTAACAACTGTTCAGCAGTGGAGTAGCTGCGTTGGAAGATTTGGTCTGCTCTGCTGGAGAGGTTTAAACAGGGTTGGGTAATGACTACCGAGAAATGCTTTGGTCTAGAAAACCATTGGGGTCCCTCCAACTTGACAATGTTGTGATTGTGGTTTTAGCTGTGTCTGATTGTTCATTCAAACTGTGAGCCACCTTCTGTCCCAGTGTTGGGAGAAAAAGAATGGAAATAAGTAAGTAAATCTACTCATTCCGGTTGGAGATTCAGCTCGTGTGTATGTGTATATGTGCCTTCAAGTCACCTATTAACGTACAATACCCCATCAATTTCATAGAGTTTTCTTAAGTGAGGAATATTCAGAATTGGTTTTGTTAGTTCCTTCAGAAAGACAGAAACAAGAAAGAAGGCTGAAGAATAATGCACATAGATTAACATCATCATCTTTCAAAGGCCTCCTAAGAAGCAGATGAGGGACTATGAGTTATCAAGGATAGATTTATAAAAAACAGGAGAAAGTACTATTTAACAGGAGAAACTAGGGCACAGTGACTCTCATTTTGCATCTGAGATGATGCACATGTTGATTTTCTAGATTTTAAAGTAAGCCCTCTTGGGCTCATCATCAAAATGTCTCTGCTTTTAGGAGCCTCTACAGACAACCTGATTTGCAAGCATTCTGGTTATTTGAATTGATTTGGAATGATTTTAAAAAACAGAGGCAGCTTATTAGCTTGCATAGCTGGTTGCTGTTTACAGTAATGGAGATGCTTGGATACAAATCTATTAGGCTTAATCAGGAGGTCACAAAGTCTGCTTTATATCTCTAGAGGAGGATGTTTGGTGTACCAAATGGGCTACAATCCATTTCGCGCTTACAGGGAAGCAAGTCTTAATGCACTTAAAAGAGTCTTCCTTTTGAGTAAATAGGATTAGCCTAAGACATTCTCACTTTTTCTTTTTAATTTTAAAAAAATATAAAATAAAAAACAGTAACAATCCTTTCTGAGATACAGAGAGTCAACACTGCAAAGAACATGTTCAGCAATTAGGGCTGCCTGTTAGATGAAGAAATTTTTTGGTGATTCATTGATCATAGCCATTTCTGCACTACACAGTTATAGTGCTATTATTCCACTTTCGACCTCCTGTGGAATTCTGCAGTTTGTAGTTTATTGGGGCCAAAAAATTCTCTGGCTGAGAATTCTAAATGCTTCTCCCTAAACTGCAAACCCTAGGATTCCACAAGATGTTGAAAGTGGAATAATAGCACTATAACTGTGGTCACTTCCTGGTCACATAAGGGGAATTCCACAAGTGTTACTATTTCAATGGGCCTAAAGTCAACTAGAAGAGAGCTATTGAATCACTGCCTATATGTTGACTTGATGTTAAACAGTTAATTCAATGAGTCTACTCTGATTGAGACTGATCTACGGTATTCTGGCCATGCAGCTGCACGTTCTTAGATGGCACAAAATTATTTGTCAATGTTCAATATCCTCCTTTATCCACTAGGATTTCAACAACAGGGGCTGCACAATAAAGGAAAAAGCAGTCATATTGGCAGACAGGCACTCAGTTGCACAGTTCTGATTTTCAACAGAAGAGTGAATGTAGCCCAACCAATGTGTAGCTACATGAGTGTAGATTTACACTATGTGAAGATGAATATAGGATCTCAGCTGTTCTGTATGATCTCAGCTGTTTTGTCCTCTGTGGCAAGTAAGAGGAGGTGCCTTTTTTAAAAGAAGTAGTATTCGTCACCTATAAATTTGTGAATCCCTGGCTGAGGGATACTGGGATCTGTAGTCCAGAAGCTTTCCCAAACTCTGCTTGCAAATAACCTGTTCCTAATTTTCAGCCAGATAATCATACATTTCTTTGAAGAAACCAAGAGAGGTTTGCTGTACAGCTGGCAACAGAGCAGCTGAAAACTGAAGCATCTTTGAGAAGTGTATTTTGTAGAACAAAGATTCAGCCACCAGGAAAACATCTGTTTCTCCTCAGCTACCATTTAGACAACAGGAAATGGTTAATAAAGACCTGAGAAAGAACTCTAATTGTATTTTCCACTTTGCTGAGTGGACAGATTTTATATTTGTACAGAATAACAAAGGAGCAGTATTCTTGTTAGATGCAGAGTGACTCCCACTGTTAATCCATCACACACATTTATTGATTTGTTTTCTACTATTTCTAAGAATTTCAGCAAGTTTGATGCTACCTCCACAGTCTGGGATTTCCACTGATTGTATGGACCTGCTCCTTCAGCGAATGCCAAGCAAACAAGGAGCTTCAATAGTAGGAAAAGCTATAGTATTGGATGAACTTTTCCAGTAGTCTCAATCTATCTGACAAAGCTACCTAACATCAATCTTACGTGACTTAAGCCAACTTGAATATTTACTTTTGATCCTACATGCCATATCTATTACTAGGGAAAAAATAGTTTTATTTATTTATTGAATATACACCTTGCCTTTCTCCCAGAACGAGACCTGAAACGAAAATGATGCTGCAGTGTGCAGAGAGGCTTTCCTACTGGATGACATGAGAGAGATGCCCCCTGAATCTGCCTTTCCCTTCTGTTTAAGAAAGCAGTGACTGGCTGTAATGTGGTACAATAACCCTCTGACACTTTGGTGTTGTCCCTTGGTGTTGTTCCCTTTCCGCCCTGCACTGTTATAGTGCTATTATTCCACTTTCAACATCCTATGGAATCCTGGGGATTGTAGTTTACTGAGGCCAAGGAGCTCTCTGGCTGAGAATTCTAAATGCCCCTCTCTAAACTGCAAACCCCAGGATTCCATAGGATGTTGAAAGTGGAATAACAGCACTATAACAGTATAGTGCAGAAATGGCCAAAGTTGCAGAAACCATTGCCACTTGCAAATCCAGATTCCTTTTGGGTTTTGAGCTGTACACCAATGGCCTCTCAACATTTCCTTTCTATTTATAGGGAAAGAGGGTTTGGGGGCAGATTTGAACATTTATTCCAAAAGGGAGGATGCACTGTTGGACAGTTTTCCAGGAATGAAGCTCATCATCAGGAGTAAGCAGTAGCACACTGTTTCTTCTGCTGCCGCTGCTTTTTCTGCTTCTTCTTTCTTCTTGCTTGTTCCTTCCTTCCTTCCTTGGAGCTTTTCATGCAAATAGGGGCAGCAGCAGCAGCAATTTTATTAGCAGGCAGGACACTACTTTGTAAACTCCACAATGTTTTGACCCAGTATCAGGACATGGGGCTGTAAGTGGGGGTAGAATGGTCACCACAAAAAAGAGAGGGTGGAGAATATCCCAGGAAAAAAAAATTACAGAATTAGCTTCTCTTTTAAAGGAACATTAGAAAAGGGGAAGTAAGTTCAAGCCTACTCAGTGCAATTTCTAGGCCATTTCCGCACTAGGCTGTTATAGCACTATGATTCCACTTTCAACATCCTATGGAATCCTGGGGTTTGCAGTTTCGGGAGGGGCTAGTCAGCCCCTCCCTAAACTGCAAACCCCAGGATTCCATAGGATGTTGAAAGTGGAATCATAGCACTAGAACAGCCTAGTGTGGAAACGGCCTTAGTCTCTCTTCCTTGGAGGAGGAGGAGCATCAGTTTGGGGGCTTCGTTCCCAAGGTACTTGAGTGTTTTTTTTCCTGGTGGTCTGGGTTTGCCTTTTTGTTGCAAAGTGGACAAGTGTTTTCAGCCATCTTCTTCTTCCTTTGCACATTTATCCATTTTTCTGAATCCTGGGTTTTTATGGAAGTGTGGGAAACTGATGAGCCTGTAGATCTTGAAATCCCTTTTCATATAAGGCAAAACAGGAGACTTCTGTCATTCACCACAGAAATAAGGACTCCATTCATATAAATTTCATTGAAATTTGCTTTTCCTCCAAGAAGAAAATCACAAAGAACTTTTTTCCTACCCTACTGGATGGGAACGGTTAACAAAATATGGAAAAATTATCCTGGCTGGAAAAAATATATATCCAGCAAAGCATGGTACATCATCTTCTGAGTTTGTGTTGCCTTATCCTGAGGCAATAGAGGTTTCCTGCTGTAGATTAACTGAGCTTTGTTAAACTAGTTCAGACCTTCCTTCTCAGCCACTTCTGTTTGTGATTTGTATGTTAATTGATGTATAACCGTTCATGTTGACTTGGCTAGTTGTAGGTTATAGCATTGTATGAGCAAAGAGACCACATGCTAAGGTGACCCATCTCAGAGAACTGTACTATAGGTAGTTAAGGAAAGATGCATTGCTTAAATTTCTTACAATGACTTTTTAAGATTGTCCCAAGAAGATACGAACTGTGGGGAAGCCGCATCCATATCTGATTGAGAATGTATGTTCTTCAAGCAAGGCACCTGAGAATTATCACTTTTAAAACCTCTATCTTGATGTGTGGAAGGCTTTCTGTTAACCAAGCAAGGACAAATGTCCAGGGTCTTACAATCTCTGTCAGCTATGTCTAATCTGGAAGTTTTGAACTGCCATCCATTTGCAGGTGGGGATATGATAAACTCTCAGTGTTGATTTTGTTGTGCTTCTGTAGATCCCTGCATTCTCTCCATTCTTGTCCCATTCTTCGTTTGTTCAGGTTGCAGTATTTGTTTTTCCTCATGGAAACTGGTATTCAGTTTTGTATGCACTTTTCTGAATGTGTGCATTTTTCCATTGACTAATGTATGCCTGTCTGCAGCTTTCAATGATATGCACTTTAGACATTCACATGTTTAAAGCATCCACGTGGTTCTGTCCATACTTACTTTTGAAATGAATTGTGCACCTCACAGATCTTCAGATCTCTGTAGCAAGGTGCACTTTGTCTTACTATAGCCGTGGAGGTGTGAAATAGATACTTAACTTGAGAATCATAATGTCAATAAAATTTTTTCTCTATACCTTATTCAGGATACCATTCCTTCAAGTGCCTAAATCCTGGGTCACTTTAGAGTCTTTGGAAGGAGAGAACATCCCCGGTTCATGATTTGTTAAGAGCTGCTATTCATGAACATGCAAACATATACTTGTTGCCAAAGCTGGGAAAAACTGCCTTATTGGATCACAACTTCATACAGCTGCTGGCTGTGCAACTCTACAAGTTCTATCATACTGGTGTTACCACCTCAGGTATTATTTAGTCATGTGAGGAAAGTTACAGTCATATTCCTCCCTCCCATCCATGAAGAAGCATCTGTCAAATATTGCTTTGACAGAGACATTCTGCCTCTGCTATCACCTCTCTGCCAAAGCAACAAACAATATGTTAAACGGCTGTCGAAATTCACCCTGGAACTCTGTTACTCATTTGATCTCCCTTTTCCTGATCCAGGTCCAGGACAAAATGTCCTAAGAACTGAATGAAAAAGTGGCAGAAGACATCACTTGCCAGGAGTTACAACATCCAGGGTGTGACCTGAGCCACTGTACTGTGCTTGGAAACAGCACAGACTCATATTGTCTGTGTTAGATCACAACATTGGCATGCCCTCCAACATACATTTTATTGACGAGACAGGCACAGAGCTCCTGTATTCACCCAGTGCAAGTCTTCCTCACCCTTATACGGTGCGAATTCTGTCTGCTATATGCATTAAATCTGAAATAGATTCTCCTGGGCTCTTTCTTTGGCTGTGAAATGTGCATAGGGATGTAATTCTTCACTGATTTCATTCTCCAAGGAAGGATTAAGTAATTTCAGTGCTTTTCTTCTTGCTATTTGCAGTTTAGTACTTATTCTGTACAAAATTTGCACATGATATTTTTATCCACAAAGCTGTATTTTCTATGCAGGGACCAGCATAGGGAAAGGTGAAGATTCCAGAGGTGGAACTTGAAGCCAAGTGCAAACTCTCCCTTCCAACCCCCAAAGTTCTACACTAGTTGGACCAGATTATCTTCTGAGCTTGAAAAAGTTATACTGAGGACGACAAGACCCAGAATTACCCCATCCAGTACAGTAATGGTGGCTATACTGGATTTGGAGTCCCAAACATCAGCTGAGATCCTGGATCAGGAGACATAGCACACAAATGTAACTAAAATGCATTTCCTGACCAACCCCCAAGCCACCTTTTCTTTGCTACGGACTCCTTCCACAAGACTCAGCCATTTCCCAGTGGAAAATGGTGTGAGCAACAGAGGAGCATCCACCCATTTCCCTATAGCTGGAAACACAGCAATGACATCAACCTCTATGTTACTGCCCTGGCTAGTCCGAGCTTTGGGGATATTAAAAGATACCTTCTTGATATCATAATTCGGCTTCACTTCTTTATTCCTCTCCACGTGCTTGCGAGGCCACCGGACAAGCACATAAACAAGCTCGGTCGTTAATTGCCGTAATATTCCTGGACAATACAGGCAGGCCAGAAATAGCTGACTCACTGCTTTAGGAGACCTCCAGGCAAGTACTCTAATTAGGTATGCACGCAACTTACAAAAGAGCCTCTGCCCCACGATGGCAGCTTGATGGGTAACCTATACAATACCCAAGTACTCTGCATTTGCATACTGGCTACTTTATTGAAAACTGCTACAATAACTCAATCATTCAGATTCTGACCTTTCGGAGGCTTTGTCTCCAACTCCAAATCTATTTTTTCCCCCCAAGTACGGCATAGTCTGCAGTCACAATTCTTCTTATAAAAACCCTTGATTCTGAGACCTTCCTCGGAATGCTTCCGAGTTTCTTGCCTTGCTGCCGCTTTGTTTGGCGAGCCTCCCCTCAGCTCCACGTGCTGAGCTACATCGCACCCCAGCTTCGCTCTCTATTTTTCTGGGCTTCAGGACAGGTGAAGTATCACCCAAACCAGCAATCCCTCTAAAAATCCCTCTATACCACTCCAACCTTTATTTTCTTTAGTTATCTTGCGGGAGTGTGTCGCATACACTGTTTTGCTTGTATTTAATAAACATCATTTATTATTTCAACTTTTGTGTGCTACTTGACTCGACCCGACCCCGTAGACATAGGGTTCAAGATCTCGCTAAGTTACCTTGCCTCCCGTAACGCTAAGCAGTGCTCTGAGCTAATTTTCCCCACCTTTAGTTGAGCATGTTTTGGTGTCCCTCCCGGGACCTCCAGTATACAGGGTAACATCTAGGACCTCTAGAAGACCCGTGCAAGATCTGGGAGATGCTTGCCCTTGTTCATGGAGCATATTTTAGTGGCCACACAGTTGGTATAAAACTCTTGACATATTCAATGATTAAAAAAAAAGTGAGTTATGGTTACATATGTTAAGAGTTTGTTGTTGTTTTTGTGTGACTTCAAGTCATTTCCGATGTATGGCAACCTTAAGGCGAACCTATCATGGGTTTTTTGGGGGGCTGAGAGTGTGTGATGCACCTAAAGTCATCCAGTGGGTTTCCATGGCTGAGCAGGGAATCGAACCCTGGTCTCAAGGATCATAGTCCAATGTTTGAACTACTACACCACTCTGGTTCTCAAAAAACACTGTCCTAATTTGCTAACAAGATGGTAAGCACCTTTTCCAAGTTGTGTTAGGTTCATTGGATCCAAGAAAGCAGGGTAAGGATACTGCCTTGCCATTGGGCAGAGTGAGATGGCCACTACGGGCAATAGATTCTGTGTCGTGAAAGGGGAGCAAATGGTGAACTGTTTACATCGCTATTTTGTATGCTATTTTGGTTGCTACGGATGTTATGACTTGTCTTACTGTGTTACCAGTAGATATCATTGCTTGAGTTTTCTGTTCTTCTACATAGGTTCCTTTTTGTAAATGTCATCTGCTAAACGGATTAAGTAAACAAACCTACTCCTACTGCTGCTGCTACTACTACTACTACTACTACTGATTCTAGTTTACTGTTTTTCTGCCAAGAGTTAGGAGAAGTGTTTGAAATGTTATCTTCCTCTTGTGCCAAAATAACTTGGCTGGCTTTGGGTACTCTGCACCTTGACTTGGGTGCAAGTGGGATCCATTTGTCACTCTGCGTCAGGTAACAAAATGTCTTGGGTCAACCCTGTTCATAATCCTACCACCCTTTTGGCATTTCTGCTTTGATTTTCCTAGCATCACCAGGAAGAGAGGATTTCTTGGCTTGGATGCTCTATGGCAGCAAGGACTGCATAAAGCTGTTTTTTTTTTCCTGGTTTATAGGGCAGATCTACTCTAGTAGCATATGTTACTAGAATGTGTGCCAGCCCCGGCATCTAATCAGTGTGAGAAAACCTGGAATCGTTTCACTGCCAACAGTTTAATAGCAGATAACAGGCATGCCTTGACATGAGAGAAGGTGGATAAAAGGTATAAACAGTTACTTGTTCCTGCAGTCTATATCTAGCTTTCACAGTTCAGTTTTTTTGTAAAGGAAATATAAAGTGGCCAACATCACCACTAGAATTTCTAGAATTTGAATTGATGTATGTAAGAGAAAAATAAAAATTAAATGGCCTTGTGGGTTCCTGGGTGATTCAATGAGACACTTTCCAATGCGGAATTGGTTAATGGAAACTAAACTATAGTCGTTGACTGAGCAACACACAAAATTCCTATTTTGATTATCACGGATGTGTATAGAGAAAAGCAGTGGTATGCATAGGATAGGGATGAATGAGAATTTCATTTAAGGTTGTTTTCAAGAAGAATATATGGAATTTGTAAATATATTTTGGATGGAATGAAAGAACATAGGAGGATTAAGGATATCAATATGGGAAAGGGAATAAATGACAGATTTCTCCATTTAGGCCAGGGGTAGGCAGACTACAGTCCCTTGATCCCAATTTTGTTGCTTCTGAAGCCCTTCTTTAGTCCTCCAAAAGTCTTCAGTTCCTCCTCTCCCAATATTTTTAAAAATGGTATGATTTTTCAGGCCATATTTGCCCCAAACCCATAAAGCAAGCACCCCAAATGCATAAAATCATGCAAAAACATACTCATCTACCTTGCAAAGCACCCCAGAAACCCATACTACCTCCAAACACTTCAATTTCCTTTGCAGTCCCTCCCAAAATGATGAAAGGAAGTGATGCGGTATCACTTCTTATCACCATTTTGAGAGAGACTTTAGAGAAAACTAGGTATCTGGGATTGCTGTGAGGGGTGTGTGGCCTACGAGGAATCTGGAGTGGAAAAATTGGCCCTGGTGGCCATTCAGTGTCTTACCCTTGATTTAGACCCATGATTTTGAGTGGTTCACTTGTAAATCATCATGTATTCAATCATATTAATGCTGAATTGGAGTTTCCACCTCTTATTTTTCCCTGAGAAGTTTGAATCTTTAACAGTTAAGTGGTATATCATTATAACATACTGGGAATAGCAATACCTATTGAACTTGCAGGCATAGATGCCTGGAGAGATCAGTTTGGTTCAATTTTTGAAGAACCTGCTGCTGTTCACAAGTTTCACTTTTTTAAAATTTAGGTTTTTTTTTTATTGTTTCCTCACCGACACCATCCTCTGTCACTCTTAACGCATGCCCCAACTGCAATTAACTCCACTATTCTACATACTTCAATCACATTTACAAAAATACACATCCTCAGAGAGGGGAGTCACATATGGGTAGCCTATTCAAGAAGTTATCAGTCCGTGAGCTACTGTGGCTAGGTTATCTCTGTCAGGAAAGGGTGTAGATAGAGGAAAAGTGGAAGCTTATCCTACGCTGTCCTTGGAAGATTTAGGCAACCACAATGCACTCTGTGTGGAGCTGCAGCTAGTGCAAAATGACTGCTTACCAGAACTACATACAGAAACTATGTAAAGTTGGTTTTAAAGGAATGGCACTGGCTGCCAGTATGCTTCTAGTCAGAATTTCAGCTGCTACTGCTGACAGTAAAAGCCCTAAATAGCTTAAGATCTACACATGGGGACAGCATCTTCCTGTCTATGGCCATTTCCACCCCAGACTGTTATAGTGCTATTATTCCACTTTCAACATCCTGTGGAATTCTGGGGTTTGTACTTTATTGAGGCCAAAGAGCTCTCTGGCTTAGAATTCTAAAGGCCTCTCCTTAAACTGCAAATCCCAGGATTCCATAGGATGTTGAAAGTGGAATAATGGCACTATAACAGTGTAGTGTGGAAATGGCCTACATCTATGTGAGAGCCAGCGTGGTGTACTTGTCTGAGCATTGGACTATAACCCTGGAGAGCAGGGTTCAATTCTCCACTCATCCATGGAAACCCACTGGGTGACTCTCTCAGCCTCAGAAAACCCCATAATAGGTTTGCCTTAGGGTCACCATAAGTTGGAAATGATCTGAAGACACATAACCACAACAATATGTATGTGTATATGTATCTGCCTAAATTTGAGATCAACTGTAGGTGCCTTCTTCTGTGTTCCGTCCGTTAGGGCAATATGCTGTGGCAGGATATGGGAAAGGGCTTTCTTAGGTGTGGCACCCTAATTAAAGAATATCCTCCCCTTAGAAGTCCAATTGGTGCCAATGCTGGTGTCATTTTCATGCCAGGTAAAAACATGCCTATTTGCTAAAGCCTTTGGAGCCTAATTGGCGTTACACAAATCTGAACATGCCTGTGGTTTTAAATTGTTTTTAACTGTTTTAAATGGTTTTAATCCATTTTCTTTTAACCTGGTAAAATTGCTCAAGATGCTTTAGGCACATTTTAAAATCATATTATCATTTACATGGCTTTGCCTGAGTTTAGATAGGGAAGGTGGGATATAAATGTTTTAATGAAAAAATAGTAAATAAGGACATGTAAAGATTTCTTCATACTCAGGGCAGAAAGAACTTGAGATTTTTGAAAAAAAATTAGGTTTCCATGAAAGTGGGGGAGCAAAACTGATTCCCTCATCACTAGTAGCAGTGGCACAGAAAGTATTGGACTCATTCCAGGTGACTGTGGGTTCTTCATCTATGAAGTTCAATACATGACAATGGCCAGTCAAAATCTTTCAGCTTAACTTACCCCACAGGGTTGCTATGGGGAGAAAATTAAGATCCAGGGAGTAGTGTAGGAGGCTAACATGCTAGGTTGGGATAGTGGAGACCTAGATTCACACGTGCTTCAATAAGTAACTTTTTGGACTACGTTTCCCAGAATCCTGTAGGAACTGGTAGCTAATTGTGCTTAAAACCCCAAATTCTGATACCAGGCAAATCTCCCATTGTATCTCCTGCAATTAATGCTCTAAGTGAATGTTGGATAACTAGGTAGAACGCTGAAGTAAAAGCAAGGCTTACCCGGCAGGATCTACAGACAGATCCATCCATCACGATGACAGTTAAAATAATAGCAATTCTCCATGGATTCATCTGAAAGCACATCATCACTGATATTTATGTGCATTTCCCATTCTGGTCACTGCAAGATGTACGCCTCTGAAATATTCACTGCCATGAAGTACCATGGTGGATGAATTTAACCTCCAACCCACTGAGTTCTAAAATGGATTTTCTGGTGTCAGCTTCCCAACAGAGCTGTTTCCAATAAGTAGAAAAATGAATGCTCTATTTATTAAAATCCTTCAAAATCCTTAATAGTGATGGGGGAGGGAGAAAACCAAAGGAAAGATTTATCTATCAATTATAATAATAAAAATAAAAACATTTGCAAACCACATTTGCAAAATCCTCATCCTTTATTGCAATAAAACCTATCTTTAGAGCTTTGAAAATTCATTTATAAAGCAATATATATGTATAGTCCAGTCCACTGTCTTTGAGATGAATAACCACATCATTACTTGCCTGTCAACTTTAGCTAGGGTTGTTAATGACATGTAAATAGCGACCAAAAATTCAAAACAGGGAAGTTCCTTGTGGAAAGAATTGTGACTGTAACCAGTGAGGAATCTTTCTAATCCAACATGGAAAACAAAGAGGAGAAAGTTGCATTCCCATCCAAAGCAGTGGACCTCATCCCACAAGGCCGAAAGGAGGTGGTGTTGATAAAACACTCAGAGATTCACGTTGCATTAGAGCAAGGTTCACTTTGGCATGTTCAGAATCCTTCACACATAGAGGCCTGAATCCTGTTGCAAAGTTCCAGCTATAAGGCAACTGTGGGGGCTGCATTAGCCTCCCAGGAGACCTAAACCATGTCTAATCTCTGTGTGATTTCCCTGAAAGGAGACTGACTTGGAAAGCAAAACAAGGCAGGCAGTTTCAGGTTCCAAACTTGGAAGATTTACTAATAAACTTTACAATTACATATGCACTGGAGAAACTAGATCCTATCTAACTAACAAAAGGATTGGTGAAGATAGTAGCTTCATTCTTAATTCACCAGCTTCTTGGTGGAGAGAGCTTTCATAGCAGAGAGAAAGAACTAGAAGCAAGATTGCAAAAGGGGAGTGTATGAGAGAGATAGAGGCGTGGTCTTCTCTGGAAGGCCAATGACTGACTCCAGGGTCTATCATGGGTCACATGGTCTGGATATCATAGCCAAACATTTTAAATAACGCAGAGCAACAGTTGAGACTTATGCTAGCTAAACCCCATTTCTCCTAGAACAAGAGGGGGATAGAATAATAAAATTTTCCAACACACATATACATACATATATATGCTCCCAAATCCTCTCTCCATGTTTTTGAGTTCTTAGAGGGTATTATGGGGCATTTTGAGGAAAGAAAAAAAATCGACCCTTTGTGAGCATGGGGGGGGGTCTAAACGTAACAGAAATTCCCTCCCCAACTGCTGGGGGTCATTTGGAGTCATTTTTGAGCAATATACATACATACATACATACATACATACATATATATATATATATATATATATATATATATATAAAAATAAATAACCCCAGGGAAGACCTGGGGGCCAAAAAAATAATCCTGGGACCACATTTTGCCCACCTGTGCATTAAATCAACTGTTGCATGGTGAGTTAACACTCAATATAAATTCCATTACATAACTGGAATGTCTTTACTTGGAAGTACCAATTAAGATCCAAGGCACAGGCAGTTGCTCAGAGAGTCACAAGCAGCCTCACAATTCCCAAACATATAGTGGCCAAGGAAATTATAATATTATATATAATGTACTATATTAAATAAATTATATTAGTCTGGAAGTGTGCCATCACCATTACCATCCTACCCATTTATTTACCACTTTCCATCCCATATTTCATCTTAAAAAGCCTGTTGTGTTGCCTTTTTCCACATGTAAACTTCAACAAATTTGATTATTCCAATTTCTGTCCTGGATGTTGATGTATTAATTCATGTTTTCTTGTTATCCATTTTTTCAATAACTTTGATAAAAAATGCAATTAGTCTTTCCCAAACCCTAAGAACAGGGATTATTTGTTTTTAAAGACTCAGAATGAAATCTACACCAGGCCAGCTGAGCGATAGAAGCTGCCACTGATTCTATTTTTACAAGAATCCATTTATAGGAACCGTTGGAAAACAGGCATATTTTTATGAAATGACATTATGAACTTCAGATTTTATTTTTGGTTTCAGCCCTCTGAAGAAGTTTCTGTGGCACAGAAGTCACACATTTTCAACCTACGCTGCAGAGTTTTACAGACGACACACGCAACCGGGCTACGACAGGGTTAGCAATTTCTTCAAAGGTTTGCTCCTTTAGAGACCTTCAACCCTCTCTCTGCCTCTCTTCCACCACAGAAAAATTGCCTTCATAGCTTTAATGGATGTTTACTGTTTCCAGTGTAGCGGCTGCCTCAGGGATCCTTCCAAGGTTATACCAGAGCTCTTTTGTAGCATTATCTCCCAGCCTTCAGTCAAATGGATGTACTTTGGACGATTATGTCTTGTGCACATTTAATAAGGGGACGTCTGCTCAATGTGGTGGTTGATTGCAAAAAGCAATGAGATGAGCACAGACACACACACAAAAATGTCCTTGGTTAATCAAAGGCTTGTTTTATGAAGACTCTTATATTGATCAAGTATTACAAGCAGACGGGAGCTTATGAGCAGACTGGAAAATAAGTTTATGAAGAGGACATCTAGTTAGCTATGGATGCACATAAGTCATGTCCCTTCCCTGTATGTATCTCAGCTGTGGGGGTGGGTGACATCTTTTCGACCCAAACTTCTGTTGGGAGTGACAATTTGGGGATAGGTACAGATCCTCCTGACGCTTGAGTGAGGGGCTCAGGAGCTGGCTATACATAACCAAGCTCTGCCTCCTCCCCTTCAGTTACATCTTCAGTCAGGCATGTAGCTATGATAGGGGATGAGATCATTGTCCCCAGTTTGGTCCCCCAAATAATCTTTTTCCTGCAGTCCTCAGACTTCTAGTGTTTTGTTGTATACCTTGAAGCTACATTTCATTTATGGTAACTGTAAGGTAACCCTAACATGGGGTCTTCTTCACAAGATTTATTCAGACAACGGATTGTCATTTCCTCCCTCTAAGGCAATAGTAAGGTCAACCAATAGGTTTCCATAGATGAGTGAGGATTTGAACCCTAATCTTTTGGAGTTCTAATCTTGCATTCAACCCACTATATCATGCGGGCTATTGGAACTTCTCTTGACAGTTTAGGCATCCAAAGAAAATAAGCAGGCAAATTTACCAAGGAAATGTAAGCACAGCAAGCATAGGAGTTCTAGTTTTGAACTATTTTCAATGTCTTGCCTTCTATAATGCTAGAAATTTGGGACTGAAAGGAAAATTTATTTTGGGGGGGGGCAGGATTCTTATTTTGGTGAAGGATAATACTCACATCCCAAACCCAATATGTACTTACATCCCAAATCTAATATGTATCCATCTTTCTCTGATACAATGTAGGATATTCTCATTATTCTGGCCACCAATTTTGACTTGAGATCACTTGAGGTAAGTTCAGAGGTCACTTGAGGTCACTTCAGATCCCAAATCCAGAATGTACTCATCTTCCTCTGATTCACTGTGGGATAATCTCATTATTCTGCCCACCAATTTTGATTTGAGGTCACATCAGATTTTTCCCTTGGGGTTCCTAGGTTACCCTAGGGTCTCAAAACCTCCTCCTTGCTTCAGCCACTCTTTCCAGGACAAGTGGAATTAAGCAGGTATCCTAGCTAGGGGAAGTATGGGTTAGGGGTAAGGAAGGAGAACAACACGGGTGAGCACTTTGGGACATCTTCTAGGAAGGATTAATAAATATGTGCAACTCTGGGTGTGGTTGAACTTTAGTTCCCACCACTCCTAGCCAATATACCTAAGTGGTGAATGATAATGGGAAGTTCATCAACATTTGCAGGACCACATGTGCTCCATCATGTTCTAGAAGATAAAAGGAAATCTTCTCAAATTTACTCATCACTGCTCCAAGGTTTGGAAAAGTTTCACATTTGATGTTTGCCCATTGGGTGCTCAAAATCACAAAGTGGGAGCAAATACCATGTGTCAGACAAAACCTCCACTGTCAGTATTTGACTGTCAATGAGCTAGTTAGGAAGGGCTAGGAGTGGGAAGACAATGAGGCCCTGAGTCAAAAGGTCTTGCCTAGAAATATGACATATAAGGAAAATGAGGCAAGACCCCTTTTACTGCAGATCCTTTGACATTTATATATTGATTAAAATATTTCCGTAAAGCCTTTTAGTCAATAGACCTTCACAGTCAATGCACAATACGAATCAATTTCAATGGCCACCTTTAAAGCAGACCAAAAAATGGCACAAGGTTGGAGCCAATTGTCAGCTCCTCATTAACAATGGTTGATGATAGTAAGGGGGAAAAAATGCCATTCTTCCCTTCCCAAGGGGAACCAGTGAAAAATCTAGATGAGTGCTCCCTCAGGATTCACAATTTCACAATTGGGGCCAATTGTATTTAATCAAAATGCTACAGCTCATTTAACAACCAAAATGGTTACTCTCTTCTTTGCTGGGCTGTAAGGTCAATAAATCTATTTCAGGATGTAATACGTCAATACTATATGAGGGACGGAGGAGTTAAAGAAAATAATATGCTGTTATGACCCTTCCTTCCTTTCTCTCTCTCTCTCTCTCTCTCTCTCTCTTTTTCTAATTTTCTCTTCCTAATTTTCCATTGCTTGCAGATAAGACAGGGAAAGATAAAAAAGAGGGACAATATCATGAAGAGTAGATATATTGGTTTGTCACAGCAAGAAACAACAGGGAGTCTTAAATTATCTCGAAGACTTACAAAAACCATGAAAGATCTTGGGGCATCTTGAAGATTTAAAATGTACAACACTATAGCAGACTAGGAGTTACTGATTTACTATTTATTTATTGAATTTATATCTAATCTTTTTCTCAAGATTTGATTCAAGGGAGCTTACAATAATTTAAAAAAAATTAAGCTAAAACAGTAGTTTACAAAGGTGGAAAAAGAATTAAACATTATTTAAAAACAATTAGACACAGTTTAAAAACATATTTTAATTTCCAGTAAAAGATTAAAAATACAACACGCTACTTTACACACAAACATACTACTGCTCCATGGTTAAAATTCAAAGGCCTACCTGAATACAAAGCAACTTGCTGGCAGAAAGAGAGCAGGGAGGGGGCCAACCGGACCTCCCATGGAAAGAAGTTCCATACTTTGGGAGCAGCCACAGAGAAGGCTCTCTTCTGAGAGCCAATACCGGGAGAAAGGCTGCCTACAAATATAATAAATTAAATAAACGAGTCTTCACCAAATGCACCTATGAAGGGTTTGGGACTGAGATAAAGTTCTCCCCTGCAAATATTTAAGCTCACACTGCATTCTGTAAGGAGACACAGTTTTTCAGATAGTCCGGACTCAACCCGTGTAGGGCTTTAAAGGTCAAAAACAGCACTTTGAATCCTTCCTGGAAACAAACCAGTAGCCAGGAGCTCTTTCAACAGTGGAGTCACATGATCCCTATAAACTTGCCCAAGTCAGCAGCCTGGCCACAGCATTTTGGACCCGCTGAAGTTTCCAAAGGCAGTCCTGCATACAGTGTGTTACAGTAGTCCAGACAGGTTGTAATCAAGGCATGTGTCACCATACCCAGATCTGACTTCTCCAGGAATGGATACAGCTGGTGCTCTAGAGCACAAATGCATCCATGGCCACAGCTGAAATTTGGGCATTGAGGCTCAGATCCAAGTCCAGGAGTACACCCAAGCTGCAACCCTGAGATTTCAAGGTGAGTGCAAGCTCAATCAGCAGAGGCCAAATTCATGTCATCAGACACATGATGTCTTATTTTGAATTGTGAATATATGATTGATAGAATGATATATGATTGATATGTACGAATGAATGGCAGGCAGATAGATAGATAGATAGATAGATAGATAGATAGATAGATAGATAGATAGCTGTTAGGCTATATGAGCCTGTTCAAGTTTTAAGATCTTCAGGCGAGGGCTGTCTTTTGGTCCCACCGCTGTTCCGGGCATGTTTGGTAAGAATATGGCAGAGAGCCTTCTTGGTGGCTGCACCCAGGTTGTAGAATATCCTCCCATGAGAAGACCAATTGTTCCCTTCTCTGGTTTCTGCGCTCTTTTCACAGGTAAGCAAAGATCTTTTTATTTAGCCAGGACTTTGCTTGCTAACTGGCTGTGACAGAGTACTTTTCTATGGTGTAGTCCTTTTATCTTCTTTACTATATTTTAAATATAATTTCAACTGTTTTAAATTAGTGTTTTTAATAGAATTGTGTATTTAATGGTTTTTAAAAAATTTTTACTATGAGGTTTTGTATTTTGTATTTGTATTTTGAGGTTATGTATTGTAAGTGCTTTCAGTCATGTCCTTGGTCAGAATAAAAAGTGAATGAATCGCTAAATAATTGCAAATAAACAGAGGGTGGGAGGGTGGGTGTGCTCTATAGAGCAGGAGAGGGGTATTAGATCATCATCATCATCTTTATTTGTATTCTGCTTTTTGCTCAACATCGGGCCTTGAAGTGGCTAATAATTGAAACAATACAATTTAAAAACATCCAAATAGTAAATATTAAAACAAAATTAGGCTATAAAAGAGGTACATTTTATGAACATTGGGCTTGAAGGACAAAGACTGAAACTGGCATGAATTTGTGGTTACAGAGAGGGACTGCTGATCGAAAGTTCTGGTAAAAAGGGAGGCCTGGATTACTGAGAGATCCAGGAGAGAGAGCGGAAGACACTTTGCTAGCTATGCAAGACACATTCCCAATCACTGCCTCCTCAATTATGTAAAACATTTACAGAATCTTCTTATGTTTTATGGCCCACTTCTTTGAATAACTATTCAGTTACAGCTCATGAGCGCATATTTCAGATTCACTGACTATGACTTGATGAACGATTCATGAGCCTATTTAATCCCAGACCAGGGCTGAACGTACTTGTATATTTTGCTGCACAGACTGCCCATGGTTCTGTGAAGCTTGAACGAATGCTGCATAATTCTGGCTTGGGTTTATATCATTCTATTATATCGTT
Organism: Cyclura pinguis; assembly: GCA_030412105.1. NCBI lineage: Eukaryota > Metazoa > Chordata > Lepidosauria > Squamata > Iguanidae > Cyclura > Cyclura pinguis. Next base: position 122,328,563 of record CM059604.1, on the reverse strand, counting down.
CTAAAATGAAGCCCTGATACCCAAGTTTTCTTCTTTTCCTTCTAGCCCCCTTTCCCAAAAGTTCCCAATCAACATATTGCATAGGAATGATAACTCTATTCAGTGCAACTGGCAAAGAAAAGGAAGGTTGCTTAACGCAGAAATTGTCTGTCCGAAGAAGCTGGAGTCAGTTACAGGCAGAGCTTAGACATGATACTTTTTTGGACTACAACTCTCAAATCCACCAATTAGCAGGGTCACATACCCAACCCTATTCCCAAACCCATGACATACTGAACCCAAAGAGAGCAACTGAATATTGGCTTAGATCAGTTGCAAGCTCCTGGTAACAGTACAGTCAATGGACACCCATTGTTTGTTTGCGTTTTTGAACAATCTCTCTTCAATAGTCTACTTTTGTGTGTGTGTGTGTGGGGGGGGGAATTAGCAATGAAGATAAATAAAACAGTGAAATATTGCAAGTTCCCCTGTGCCTTCAGCAAGTTTTGCATCTAAACATTATTCTTTCTGGAATAAAGGAGTGCAGTTGATTAAGCAAGAGGAAAAATACAGCATCTACCAAATGTTCTGAAATGCCCCCCTTATTATAATTCACACAACACACACACACACACACATATTTTGCCAGTTCATTAATAATCTTGCCAGAGTTCTATCAGCACTTTCCCATTAGAACTGTAGCAATAGTTCTCTGGAGATTTGAGATTTAAAGATGTTTGGTTTTACCATAATCAGCCCTCAGATGCATGGAGCATAGTACAGGCCAAAAGTGTACCCCTGAGCCTCTTAGTCCCCAGCTCTTTCACAACACTCCTTACCAGGGAACTGATAGGAAAAGATGATGAAAGCTACTCTTAGCAAAAAAGAATGTAATGTTCCCTCATCCGGAATGCAGAATGCCTTTTTCTTTAGGTCTCAGATGTCAGAAACAAATGGCAGTACTCAAGGATTGACTTTCTAGGCAAGAACCCTTCAGAGGCTGGGAAGACTTCAGGTTCATATATATATGTTCAGCAGTTGTCGATAACCTGCAAGAAATCAACATTACAGAAATTCCATATCATATGAACTTGTATGAATCAGGGTTGTCTGTTCACACATGAAGCTTCCATTCACCAAGTCCTGGTTCATATGAGTGAATGTGTGAACAACCTCCACTGGAAAACACTGGGCCTTTCTGCACTACACTGTTATAGTGCTATTATTCCACTTTCAACATCCAGTGGAATTCTGGGGTGTGTAGTTTATTGAGGACGAAGAGCTCTCTGGCTGAGAATTCTAAATGCCCCTCCCTAAACTGTGAATCCCAGGATTCCATAGGATGTTTAAAGTTGAAGAATAGCGCTATAACAGTGTAGTGTGGGAATGGCCATTGTGTAAGGAAATACAGAAGTTGTATTGTCATTAGTATATGAAGTGCAGACATGCGCTGGTTCAGACATCATGTTGTAAGCACACATCTGTGAACAAGTTCCCACAATCATCAGGTATAGAGCAGGTAAGCTTCATATACTTTTTCATGAAAAATGATAGGTATGTTTGATGCCTTTCATGAAGCTATATGAGCCACTGTGGTATAGTGGTTTGAATTTTGGCCTAGAGCTATGGGAGACCAGGATTAAAATCGTTGCTCAGTTACAGAAACCCATTAGTGATCTTGGATAAGTCACAGTCTCTCAGCTTTACCATTACCGGGTTGCTATAAGTCAAAGTCAACCTGAAGCCATAGAACAAGAACAGTGGAAATAATGACAGAGAGATATACGATTCCGTAAGAAATCTATGGTTCCATGTTGATAATTCCATTAAAGACTTCAATTCAGACAGGCCTTCAGAACCTGATTGCCTGTTATCATCAGAAGTTTTAAATTGGCCTGCTGGATTTTTAAAAATATTTTCCTGCTTACTTACTGTTAGCATGATGTTTTTAATTATTTCAATTGTTGTTTTAATGGTTTAATTAGTCTAACTCACATTTTAATATGTATAATTCATTCTGAGTTTTATTGCAGTGTATTTTTTATTACGATTGCACCGTGTTTCATCCCAACTCTGGAGAAAAGGGTAGGAAATTCATTTATTAATTAATTTAAATGACTAGGGCCTTGCCCCTTGACATGTTTGATTTTCTTGCTTGCTCTTTTGCCTTGCTGATTTTGTTAAAAAAAGTTATTAGGTGTTTTGCAACAAACATGTTACAACTACGTATCTGACTCAGTTTTCAGTTCTCCAGGCTTGTCGGGCTTGAAGTGAAACACATGAATGACCTCTTATGGGAGGCAAACTTTGTAGGGAACATCTTCAAATCCTAAATCTCTTAATATGCCTCTCAGCTCAATAGAGGAAGTAAATATTTGCATTATCACAGAAACTTTACAGAGAAAGATAATTTAGCTGACACCACATTCCCTGACAGAGGGCAAAACTATGTGAAGAGAGACTCAATACTTGAACAGTATGAAGAGAACACAGGAAATATTTGGAAAGGGATTATATTTTATCATGAGCTCCATGATGAAGGTCACTACCAATGAGCTACACCATGAAAAACAAAAAAAAAAAGAAAAAGAAAGAAAGAAAGAAAGAGAAAAAGAACAGGCTTTCAGACTGATATCTTTCATCTTTTTTTAATAAGCTGCTTTAGACAAAGCCTATTCAGCTATGTACAAGCAGAGCCCTTTTAAAGCCATGCTGCAAAATGAGCTACAATTTGGATCTGGGGTAATAAGAAGAGATTGCCAGGCTCTTTGAGAAGAAGCACAAAACATGGAACACACTGAGGGCTGCCATATGAGCTTCCTAAAGCCACCTCTGCAGTGCTGTGTGCTTGAGATTAATGGTGAGTCCAAGAAACCAAAAAGGCAGCAACAGTAGCCAGCTTTCTTGGGGAGCTGAGTCAATTGTTCTGTCAAATAAATGGTAAGTTGCAAAGGCCCCAGATTCTTGGAAGATCTACACTGATGCCAGGGGGAGGGAAGGAATCAGAACTGCAGCCAAGAAAATAATTGCATTCTTTCAGAGGTAATTTCTCAATCAACGGAAGGTTCCTACTTTTGCTTTGTGCTCACTGGTACTTAAAAAAAATGTTCTAAGTTGTGAGAAGAAATGCCTCTTTTAAGGAATATTCTGATTCTTCAGAAATCAAAGCTTAATGGTGCTTTGCTATTTCAAAGCAACAGTGGACCAAAGGGCTTCTGATCTGGAGCAGACCCAGCCTTTATGGATTAAGGGCTGGCCGAAGATATTTTGCTATCTTGTGTGAAGGACAAGATGGCGCCTCCTTCTATTCCACATAGAAAAGCCAACTAGATTGGCAGTTGAATCTTGTTTTGAATACTGGAGATAGGATAAGGCCTTCTGAGATATTTAAGGACAGTTTCCTGGTTTGGGAAGTGGAGGATAAGCTTTGTAGTGCACACAGTTCTGCCCTTATAGGGAGAGTCATGGCCAAGTTCTCCTTGCTGTCCCGTTCCCCCAGAATGCCTTGCTTCACTCTCCCCAGTGGCAGGATCAGCTCTAGATACTAGGCTGTTGGATATACTAGCAGGAATGGAGTGTTTGGAGTGAGGTTCAGCACACCTGCACCTCAATTGGTGGAGAGCCAGCTGCTTGCACTGAACAGTCAGCAACCCTAGAGAAGGCAGGTTAGCAAATGCTCTACTACCACTGGAAACAATTTACATTGCCCACTCCGTTAGTGATATCCAAGCCACCTCAGAGACTCAGCTCTGTTTCTGAATCCAGAGTGCTCTTCAGCTGGTCTATGACCATAATAAATTATTGAATTGAGAGTGCTCTTCTGCATGCCCCCCTGTTGGTTTTGGTTCCCCTGGTTTTGATACCTTGGCTCTTGACCTTCAGGCCCTTTCCACAGGAGTCTTCCATCCCGGCATGGGGACAGGAGAGAAGTGGGACTGCGATGACACTTCTGCATGACATTATCATGATACTGTCCTTCTCCTATCGCCAGGCAGAGTGATCACAGGTTAAATCATTGATGAGTTTTCCCCATCAATGTCCCCCAATTGCGCAACCATCCCACACTTACCTGGCCTGTGGAAGCACCAGAAGCATGACGGAGGCACTTCCTGCCCCAAAGCAGCCTGGGAAAGTGCCTGGTTATGCTGCAGAAGGAAGTGGCATGTCCATTGCGCTTCGTTCAGCAGGGAGCTAGCCAGTGTGGAAGGGAGTGCTCCCGTCACGCTCCCTTCCTGGCAGAACCATTGCTGGGATCGCGACTGGAGGATGACGATATAAGGTAGGGTGTGGAAAGGGTCTCAGACTGCTAATTGACCACCTGGCTTCTCATTTTCCCATAAGAACTATAGCAGTACGATGCGAATCCTTGAGTATTTCATCCTTGCATGCACATATTATTTTAAAAAATATTACTTCTTATTAGAAATTTTGTAAGAAATAGTAAGAAAATGGATTGGGGGGGGCACAAAAATCCATACGTTTGTCTCAGCAGGAAAAAAGAATATCCTTCACAATACTTAAACATGTTAAACACCAGGCAAAAATTCTGCAGAATTTTCACAGATCTATTATTCTTCCTGATGGATTTGCCCAGCTCTTGGGAAACCTGTTTATCAACTTGAGAATGAATAATTATGAATATTCTGTCCAACTCAATTTGATGGAAGTCTGTTTGGAAGGAAGTGTGCTTGGATGAAGTGTGCTTGATTTCCCAGACCTTTTCTCCTAAAATGCTGATTCGCACAGATGTCATTTGCCTGCCCATCAGGATGGTGTACTGTAAATCTCTGTGAACATATCATTTGTACTATGCCACCCTTGTGCTGAATGGCAATATTATGCAATGAAACACATATGACAGTGTATAACTGAATGTGTGATCTGAATGCACGTTTGCATGTGCAACAGACAGCACATCCACAACTCCATCTCCACCACCTTGAAATGAGTTCAGACATTTTACATTGAGTGAAAATATCCAACTGCCTCTGTCGGGGAACTTATATCTGCACCTAAAGGATTCCAGCCGTCCATGGATGGTTCCTGGAAATTTTCCTTTGCCTTCAATTGCCTTCGACTTAATTCATATCACCAGCCATGCAGAATCTACTTTCTCCCATCCAATACACTAGAAAGAAGTATGGGTTTTAAATCTGGATAAGAAGTAAGCACTATATAAGCATTTGCAGGAAACAGTTACATTAAAAAGATAATCTTCATCTAACTGCTTGGCCTGATGTGGTATTCTTTGGCCAGTAGCTGCTATAGTCAGCAGCTACATGGGAACTCCTAGTTTTTTCCTTTTGGCCTCTTGGGTAAACTGTGTTGAAAGCAAGACGCAGGGATTAAGGAAGGTATCATGAGATAATCTTTTGCCAGTTTGAGACCAGCTAGGAAGAAAGAGTTCAAGGGAAGGCGTGACAGTCAAATGATGAGCTAGTAGGTCAAGTATGGTGGCTGTTGACAAGCCTTTCACTGTCTGTCTGATGAGTTTCTCAAACAATGATGGATGGAGAGAGAAAGAGAGCCAACATGAATACATTTCATATGCTGTGGAATAAATGGCACATCTGTGGCATAAGATCACCTAAGGGATCTTTGCATTACTGGGTGTGGTAAAGGGCTTCTGAATAATCATATACCGACAGGTGCTATAACTTGTATTGAAAAATATTTTTTACCTTATTAATGAATATGCAGTTAAAGATATTTAGATTCTAGTTGTTGTTGGTTTTTTTCCTCCTTCTTTTTTTTATTTTGGTATTACTATATACTACCTTCACGGATGGAGAAAGACTAGCTTTGATGGACAAACCAACACAAGTTTGCATCAAACAGCTTACACATGGCCAATTCTCTGACAAAAATCCATATTAAATCTGCAGCTTGACAAAGTTTTCTTTTCATCTAGAAAAGATTATATTTTTTATGAAAAGCCAGAAATTATTCAGTACAGATGTACTTACTTTATTTTTGTTTGACTTAGGGTTTTGTTTTTGTTTTGTGGGAGATCTGAGAGACAATAGTGGATCCTTCAAGAAGAATAATTACATTGGCAAGGCAGAAGCTGAAAAACAACCAGTCGCACCCCCCCCCCACGAAGAATAACAGACAAAGAAACATTTTTTGTAAAACTTATAAAATTAGCTTGATTTGCGCTTTTTGTTCATAATCAAATACAGGGAACCACAGAGAAGAAAAATGGCTGGAGTTTATAGTGATGTAGAAAGCAGTAGGTGTGGAAAAGCGAACTATCAGGAAGCCAGCAAACATACAAACTAGTCATTAGTGAATATAGGCATGCAGAGGTTGCCAACCCTAAAGGCAGGGGATCTTTCTCATATTCACTCTTGGCATGAGATTTGAAGCATCTCCACTAACATCAGACTGAATTCTATTGGTTGCTCTCCAACTAGAGTTGAGAAAGAGATAGTAAAAGAAAAGCAACTGTATATCTGATTCATGTCTGCATGTTTTTTTGTGATTGCATTGTTCACAATTAGCTGTTCTTATCATTGTAACAGGATATACTTCTCTGAACCCAGACCATTTTTTTTCTCCTACTAGACAAGTGAAATTCTTTTTAAAGACTTCTAAAGAAATAACAGAAAAAAAAATAGGAGGAAGTTCAAACCAGATAAGAGGACACTCCACTGTAGCTCTCAGATAGCAAAAATAGGTCAGTACAGTATGTTTAAAGCCAGCATGCAGTAGAGGTACAGTAAATAGACTTTCCACTGTGGGTTAGCAGCTTGTACTGCCTCTTATTATCTCCACATCCTCAAAGGTACTGAGCAACACAGCTGCCGACTTCTTCATGAAAAAAAGATCTCCAGTTCCACCTCCCAAGATACAAGCCAGTAAATATTTTAAACGGGCTATTATTAGTTTCTTAAATCTTGCCTCCCATGCTCTCCTTCACTGAGGGACCCAAGAATAAATGTCAGGAATAATTAACCGACATTTGGTGTAATTCCCCAAAGAGGATGCTTGCGGAGCTTTAAATCTCCCAGCAGGAATTCTTTTCTAGAGGTCTTTCATTATATTTTCTTTTTGTCTTTTCATGCTTTGTAACAAAATTCTGACACAAGTCTTCCTGGAGCTTCGTAGTGTTATTGCCCAAGGTGATACCAGCTGTAGAGATGTTTCAGGTTTGTGTTGTTTCATTTTCAGTTATTTTATTCTCACAAAAGGCTAGCCCAGGCCTGAACAGCGAGTTACACACCAGCTTTGCTTTGTGGCCTCTGAAATGCTTCAAAGGCTAGCTTTTCTTTCTTTCTTTCTTTCTTTCTTTCTTTCTTTCTTTCTTTCTTTCTTTCTTTCTTTTTGAGGAGGAGGAGGCAATTCAAGGGTAGACATCACAGTGTAGACCAATGACTTCCATGTCAACAATGCAATGGATCAGTTCTGGATTTCAATCCTAATTATGCCCAAATTGATTGAGCACCTTGGATAATTCCTTTAAAGTCTGGAATGGAATCCTGGCCATTTCTACACTGTTATAGTGCTATTATTCCACTTTCAACATCCCGTGGAATTCTGGGGTTTGCAGTTTATTGAGGCCAAAGAGCTCTCTGGCTCAGAATTCTAAATGGCCCTCCCTAAACTGCAAACCCCAAAATTCCATAGGACGTTGAAAGTAGAATAATAGCATATAACAGTGTAGTGTGGAAATGGCCCTAGAGAGGAATCCCAACAGCCCTAAAAGGCTGTGTCCCACAAGCCCTTCCAAATAAGCAGATTATATCAACAACAACAACAGCAACAAATTTCTATTTCTTACCTGCCTCTCCCCAAGGCTTGAGGCAGGGTACCACCTATGTTAAAATACAACTAAAACTATATCATAGATAAAAATACACTAAAAAACATATAAAACCATTTAAAATACAACAGTTTAAAATTCATAGTAAAAAATTAACTGATTAGGCCTGCCAGGACAGATAGATGTTTACTACTTTTTAAAATTCAGGTAGCATAATCAGGAGTGGTCGATGAAAAGGTCCTCTTGGTGACTGTTGCCAGCCAGTCCTGGCTGGTTTAAGTAAATGGCCCCCAGAGGAACTGAGTGTGTAGGGCAGATTGTATGGGAGGAGATGATCCTGCAGGTAACTTGGACCCAAACCATGTAGGGTTTTAAAGGTAATAACCAACACTTTGTACTTTGCCCAGAAATTAGTTGGCAGCCAGTGGATTTTAATATCAGTGCAATGTGCTCACTCTTTGTTATACCTGTAACCAACCTGGCTGCCATATTTTGGATGAAGTGGAGTTTCCAAACAATACAAAAATAGCCCATTTTACAGCGCATGACAGAAGTCCAACCTTGAGGTTAGCAGTGCATGGACTACCATCTTTAGGTCTTCCAGTTATAGGAAGGGGTGAAGTTGGCTTATCAGCCAAAGGTGATAACTGAGATGAAGACTTTTGATTGTTTCAATTCAGTTTTTAAAAACAATATTCCAAAATTTGCACATATTGTGATGTTGTGATTCTGGGGTCAACTATAGTTGAATATTGCAAACACAATCACTACTGAAGTCTTGGACTGAAAACAGATATGAAGTGCTGTAGGCTATATTTCAGAGGAACGAACTGACAAAACAACCTCTGAGTACATCTTGTCTAAGAAAACCCTATGAACTTCATAGGGTCGCCTTACGTCAACAGATGACTTGAAGGCACAGACAGACAATAACACAACCAACCGTTCTCAAAGTTGCAGAGCTCTATGAGATTCCCAGTGGTCCTCATTCATCCATTTAAAATGATGACACTCTTCATAAATATAATGAGCCATGAGCCATTGCTGACAGAACATAATATGGATGACATCAAGCAGCCACGCCAAGTCTCACCTCAGCAATCCAAACATATATGTTTAACTCAACGCAAACCACTTAAACAAAGATCTTGAAGGCTTGTGACTCATAACATAGGGATCCACAATTTATTCTGCCAATGGAGACAGTGTTGATTTTGATGATTCTGCTAAATAGTACTTTCTGGAGACAAAAGGCTTTCTGGTTCAGCCATGGGTGGGTTTGGAGACTATCATCACCACCACTTCAAAGTAATGTATGGATTTTCCAAGACTGGCTTTCAAGAAAGTAAAGTAAACATCAAATAGAACTGATTTTGCTTGTACTGCAGGCAAGTATTTAAAAAGACATTTCTGAAGAGAAAGAATGCTTCTCATTGAAAGAGAGGGAAAACATGCGAGAATCAGTCTGGGATAATAAGTGACAATTTTAAGGGGGAAAATAATATAATGACTGTTTTGTAAAGCTGGCAAAAATTACACCCCTGTGAGAATCTGTTTCAAAAAGCTAATCTGACAGCGCAGTAGAAGATTTGAGGAAAAATCAGGTTTTGACCCAAAATTCATGAAACCGAAGTGTTATCTGAGAAGAAATGGTTTTGTGAACCATTTTGCTCAGTGGTTGGAATGACATGGTCTTGCTTGGACTACAGTTCCCAGCATCCTTACTACTATCTGTAATAGCAAAGACAACTGAGGGTTTCAGTCTGACCACATTTTGAGGACGGCATGAATTCAGCTCCTGAGTTGATCCTTCAGTCCATGGGGTTGGCAGTAAGTCTAAGAAGCCAGTGTGGTGTAGTGGTTGAGTGTTGATCTACAGCTCTGGAGACTAGGGTCCTTTCCACAGAATGCCATCCTCCCACCATAGGGACAGGAGACGAGTGGGACTGCAATGACATTTCTGCATGATGTCATCACAGTCCTGTCCTTCTCTTGTCACCAACTGGTGTGATCACAGAGTAAATTGTTGATGTATTTTTCCTGTCGATGAGCCTTGCTCATGCAATGCTCCCACGCTTGCCTGCTCTGCGGAAGGCTCAGAAGTGTGATGGAGGCACTTCCTGTCCCAACATAGCATGGGAAATTGCCTGGCAGTGCTGCGGAAGGAAGAGGCGTGTCCATTGCGCTCCCTTCCATTGGAAGCTGGTCCAAGGTGGAGGGGGAACATTCCCATCATGCTTCGTTCCTAGATTAGGTGCTGCGAGATCATGACTGCAGGATAATATGATAAGGTAAGGTGCAGAAAGGGCCTGGGGTTCTGTTCCCTACTCAGCCATGGAAACCCAGTGCATGACCTTGGGAAAGTCATACTGTCTCATCCTCAGAGGAAGGTAAACTCCTTCTGAACAAATCTTGCCAAGAAAACCCCATGATAGGTTCACCGTAGGGTCACTCTGAGTCATAAATGACCTGAAGGCACACAACAGCAACAATTAATCAGACTTAATGGGACTTACTGCTAATTAGACCATGCTGCGCAGTGGCTTTTAACTCTCTTATTCTCCTCCCTCAGCTCTAATGGTATGGAATACATTTTAAACTAAACCTTTAGGTCTTCTTTTGAATAAAATATCAGAGGGATTTTATGCAAGAAACCATATTTGGACAGATTTTTGAGTGAAGAATTGCTGCAGAATATTCATATCTAGCACTTGCAAAACAAAGATAAAAAGATAAATTCAAAGATAAAAAGGTTTGTCCTAGACATTCAGATTTTAAAACAGGGTTGCATGCCTCAACACACTGTCTTTATATTTTTATCAAATCTGTTTTTATCACTGCCCCTTTTAAGGTGGTAACACTGAATCACTCAAATAAAATTAGTAGCAGGAGAAACTACAGATTCTGCCCATTCCATCAATTTGTATTTTTCTCTCCCTGTGGATGTGCAATAGTCATCATCTATAATGACACCTGTAGATGAAGTGCAAAGAGACCATTGTTCTTTGGCAGCAGCCATTCTGAATATATCCAGATTCAAAAAACACCTCAGAACAAGCGTCTACTCTGTTTCAGTTCTTAAATTTGTGACAGTGCCAATGCAGTAGATATAGCTGAAACAAAACATTTAGTTGTAGAGTAGGTGAAATGGCTCTTGTACTTCCCTGCTAATGCTCTTGTGAGAAATCTAGAAAAACTTTTCTTCTCAGGAAGGAGGAGTACACTTAGGTCCTTTCCGCATGTTGGGGGGGGGGGAACGGCCGAAAACAGGGCTTAGCGGCTTTCTTTTCTGGCCAGCCGAGTCCGTTGCCACGAGGAGCAGCGTGAGCTCGTCGCTCCGCACTCCTCCGGCATCCTAAATGGCAGCTTCCGGTTGGTGGAGGCTCTCCACCAACCAGAGAAGCTCGCTAGCTGGAAGCCCGCCCCCGGCAGATCTACAGGCACGCACTTGCGCGAGCCTGCAAATCTGCTCCAGAGCCGGGCGATGGAGTGGCATGGCGTTGCGCGCTCCGTGGTTTTTAAAAACCTCTAAAAAGAGGTTTTTAAAAAACATGCCGAACGACCAGTTCCGGTCACTCCAGAGCGGACTGAGGTATGGAACTACAAAAAGTAGTCCACCCCAGTCCACTCTACAGTGTAGAAGACCTCTGTTGGAGGTCGCTCTGCACCGTTTAAATAGCCCGGTGCGGAGAAGGCCTTAGTATCAGGATGCTGAAGTCCCAACTTATTGGTTCCCTCTCTCCACAGGCCTCCGAAGTGAAGAGTGGGGAACTGATAGCCTTTGATCTGTCCCACACTCTGCTGTTAACAAGAAAGGGGCCTTCTTTGCAGCCAGTCTTTGAAGTAAGCACTGTCTGCAAACACATACTCCCTGAGGTGTTTCAACCTTACAAAAGGGACACGGGGCCCTACAGTGTATCAGTTGCAGGGCACATCAATTTGACCATAAGGCAATTGTCTAAACACCTCTGGTCTCCTTCCTTCTCTTTGTTTGGGCCTTTCCGCGCTACACTGGTATAGTGCTATTATTCCACTTTCAACATCCTATGGTATCCTGGGATTTGCAGTTTAGAGAGGGGCATTTAGAATTCTCAACCAGGGAGCTCTTTGGCCTCAGTAAACTACAAACTCTAGAATTCCACAGGATGTTGAAAGTGGAATAATAGCGCCATAACAGTGTAGTGCAGAAATGGCCTTTGATAATATCTTTCCACTTTTCCCACAGATATTAATCCTCTTCTCTGTTTAAAATCTTAAAAGATTATGAACATTGATGCACTGGCTGGCAAGACTGTTGATGGTTTCTCTACATTTAAGTTCCCTTACTCAGGTAATTGTACCTTTTTGGCCACGGTATGACATCCATATTCATTTCTCAGTTGTGTAAGCAGAGGTCTCCAAGTGTAACTAGCCATTTCCGCACTGGACTGTTATAGTGCTATTACTCCACTTTCAACATCCTATGGAATCCTGGGGTGCAGAAATGCACTTGGTTGTGCTATGCTGGTATTCAGAAGAAGAGTGGTCTTGCACAACCACCACTTAACTATGTTAAGCTGAACATGAGTCAGCAGTGTGATGTGGCAGGCAAAAAAAGCCAAGGAGATTCTGGGCTGCATCAAGAGTAGTATAGTGTCTGGGTCAAGGGAAGTGATGGTACCACTTTATTCTGCTTTGGGCAGACCTCACCTGGAATACGGTGTCCAGTTCTGGGCACCACAGTTCAGGAAGGATATTGACAAGGTGGAAGGAGCCAAGAGGAGGGTGACCAAATTGGTAGAAGGCCTGGAAACCATGCCCTATGAAGAGAGGCTCCGGAAGCTGGAGATGGTTACAAGCAACATGATAGCTATGTTTAAATATTTGAAAGGATGTCATATAGAAGATGAAGCAAGCCTGTTTTCTGTTTCTCCAGACACAAGGACATGGCGCAGTGGCTTCAAACTTCAGGAAAAGAGATTCCATCTAAATGTTAGGAAGGACTTCCTGTTGGCAAGAGCAGTTTGACAGTGGAATATGCAGCCTGGGCATGTGATGGAGTGTCCTTCTTTTGGAGGTTTTTAAACAAAGGTTTGATGGCCATCTTTGATGGTGTACTCCTGCATGGCAGAGGATTGGACTCGATGGCCCTTGTGGCCTTTTCCAGCTCTGTGATTCTACGTGAGTGTAGCTTTACACTATTCAAGCATAATGTAGAATCTCAGATTATATTTCATGTCCCAAGACTAAACTGGCAGTGAGTATTTACTGTCCAGTGTATTTTAATGCCCATTAATATCTGCCATGACATAACTCAGATCCAATTATAGATGTGAATTTCATTAAGTCTAACATGTGTTGATTAGTGAATCCCTCCGCCCCCCGCCAGCTTTAATGCTATGCCCCCAGAACTCTACATTCCTCATTAATTCTCTCATATCGAATAGCTGGAATTCTGTTGGTGCACTATAATGACATAACTACACTGGAGTAGGTGGTGATAGGAGGAGGAAAAAAGCCACGGGTGCTGCAGCCACAAAGGAAGTAAAGCATTGTAGATATTGGCTGTTTGGAGCTGGTAGATTTTGTCTGCCTTTCCTCATTGCTGCTGCTTGACTCTGGAGACCTTGCAGCTGATAGTGTAGTGCACCATATACAAATCTGACTCCTACGTCTTCTAACCTACTTCACACCTCAGCCAAAATCAAGCTCTTGTGAAATACATTGGCTGGGATCCTGCATCATGCTCTGTTAGGTACAGCTCTGCATCTGTATCTCCATATGTAATGCTCTGTGTGCACAGCTGTGTATCTCTCTCTGCCTGGGCAGCTGCAAAGCCCCAGGGGATGCTACAGTTTCCCAGAGAGCAAGAGGAAGAGGAATGAGGTGAATAGCTGTGTGTGCTTCATCCAAAACAAAACATACGCAAGCAAAGGATTGCCAGATTTCAGGGTCTGGCCCTGAGTCTCCAGGTTTCAGGAGTCATCTCCAGGTAGGAGGTGGAGGTACAAATTCTCCAGTTCTAGTGGCTCAGCTCCAGGTAAGAAGGAAGGATTGTGCGCAAATCTCCAGCTCTCCTAGTAGAACAGCAGCTTGCTACAATTTTCAAGGCTTCATTGAAGTGCAACTGCAACTTGTGACAGCTCTTCAGAAGGTCTATCTATTTATGTAGACAGCTTTCTCCTTCTCTCCCAGCCATTGTGGTATCAGGGCTCACCTCTGCTCTGCTCTGAATCCCTCTTCTGGCTGGAAGTGAGTAGGCTACATTAAATATTCTGTGTACCTTTTCTCTAACCGAGAAGGAATAACCCCCTCATTTCACCTAAATCTCAAAGCAGACCCCTTAGCTAAGATTTCTCTCTTAAATTTCAGGATAATATGTTTCCTTCCCACCCTTTCTCTCTGTATGTTTGAATGACAAGCTTTAATGCTTAATAACATCAGCACTTCCAGGTCCATTTTGGCCCAGAATTCCCAGGCCTTGAGTGATCCTAAACTGGCAACCCTATACAAGTGTAACCTTCAGTTATGTGCACATATAGCATCAAAAAGATTCCAGACTCTTTTTCCTTTTACATCATCAGTTTGTACATGGTATAGATGTATCTTCTAACTTGTTAGATGATGCACCAAGTTCTCTCTTGATTTTTCATCCTCACAGCCTATACAGACAACTAAAACTGAAGAGATGGAATGGTTAGAATGCTTGCCTTCAGTTTTGGAGATTAAGTTTCTAGTTCCCACTGGGGCAGAGAACTTCATTGGTGACCTTGTGCTGGTGTTTCTTTTCTCATTATCTCCTGCTGGACAGGATTGTTGTCCATATTACCTGATCCTACCACACTTCTCTCACTGAGAAAAATTTAGAGCAAAGAACCAACTGTACAGGTGTGGGCTGCCCTCTTTCCCAAATTTAGAATTCTGTTCCCATAGGGTTCAAAATTTTTGTGGGGAACCTGTGTCTCAACAGTGGATTCACTGCTTCAGACCTTCACTCCAGGAGTGCATAAAAGAAAGTGGGGCAAGATGACAGATAGAGGAGATTTGATTAGTGAGCTTTCCCCTAATTCTGTGAAAGATTGACTACCTGAGTAGGCCTGGGGAGATAGAATACTAGAAACTGATTCAGAAGAGATGATGGAAAGTGGTGGGAAAAGGGTGAGAACAAAACCACCAAAGAGACAGACATTTGATGGTATGTCAAGAGTTGTGTATGTCAAGAGTTGATTTGGGTCAAGGTTTGATATGTAAGGTCTGCCAGCCCTTCAACTGTCCAGATTTGGCAGAGACTCTCCTGATTATCTCCTGTCATCCCACTTTTTAAGCTGCTTTGAAAATGGCACGGTTTCTCTTTCCACTTTCCACTTCACCCCTTTATCCTCAGCTTACTTCAACTGCTGTAAATGGCATTCAAAGTGCAAAAGTCATCCACACTCAATAAACTCAGCAAGGAGAGAGGATTGTGGAGATGAAATGTTGCCCTTCTCTGTAGGCTCAGGCAAAAGCAAACTGCTGCAGCCATTCCTAATATATGTGTTCTTCCTTATTAATAACTTTTGCTGTCTTGACTACACTCTGATGTTCCTTGGCCACATGTATCCTGGTTTTCATCTGTGAAATGTTGGAGAGGATGCAGTTGGTATTGTTATCCTGTACTCCACATAGGAATGTTGTGTTGCAGCTGCATTCCTTCAGGGATAATCTATTGCAGTCTACAACCATTTCCGCCCTACACTGTTATAGTGCTATTATTCCACTTTCAACATCCAATGGAATCCTGGGGTTTGCAGTTTAGAGAGGGGCATTCAGAATTCTCAGTCAGAGAGCTCTTTAGCCTCAGTAAACTACAAACCCCAGAATTCCATAGGATGTTGAAAGTGGAATAATAGCACTATAACAGTGTTGTGAGGAAATGGCCTTCATGGTCATGCTTGATAGGGATAAAGTGAACTGTAGGTGAAGGGCAAGTCGTCTTTCTCTCTCCCCCTCCTATCCCCTAATGTTTTGTTTTTTGTTTTTTTTTCCTTTTCAGCTTCTTTCTCTCTCCAATCCTTCTCCCTCCTCAGATTTATTTTGGCACTTTGTTGTTGTTGCATGCCTTCAAGTCATTTCCAACCAACAGCAATCCTATCAACCTATAGCAACCCTATCACAGGGTTTTCTGGCACTATACCTTGCAAAACTCCCAGCCTACCTGGCAGATGCAGCTTGTGGGAGTTGTAGTCCAAAGGCAACTAATTTTTTCCCTCAAGTTTTACCCTTCCTTCCTGCTTAGTATGTTAACCAGGGAGGTAAAGAATGCTGTTTACGGTGCTGTGAATTGACAACTTGCAGAAGGCTTCGAAATTAGCCTAAGGGCTTCATGTAGCAGAAAAACTGAAGGTTACTCACCACTGGAGGAGTTCTTTCCTTTTGGAGGAAAGAAAAGCTATTGAGGCTTTGAATCCAAAGGAGCTGAAGAGGAAAACTAAGCAGCAAAAGTAATACATGCAGAAGCCATTACTTCAGCATCTCAGTTATGTACAGATAATTTGTGCTTCTTGCCCAATTAACAAATTCTCCTCTCACATGAAGCAAGTTCTAAATTTTTAAATAGTTTTATTGGAATTCTAAAAACAGAAGGAGGGAAGATTAATTGTCTTAATAATTAGCAAATCGGATGCTAAACATCCTCCTTCCCCCTTTGCAGGACCTGCTCCAGTGTTATTTTCTCTCAGAGTTAATAAAGATTTCATTCTTAGCAAGAAAAAACAGCTTGCATGTGTTCTGATCAAAATGGAGTTAGAAATAATTGGAAAGTTAATTTTAAGTCCTGTCAGAATTGCATCTGCTACTATGATTGGTCTAGGACCCTTTTTGCATGGCATTTGCCATGTGAAAGGGCGCCTGGAGTGTCGCATGATTGTGAGAAGCGATCCGCACAACGCACTCACAATCGCGCGACGCTCCAGGGCCTGGCAGGCGCAGCTCACACACTTTTTCATTTTCGGCTTTCAGCTGAAAATGGTGCATGATCACACATTGCTCCAGGGCCCCACGTGCACTTGCCGTGTGTGCGGAGCCTCCAGAGCTGTGGCAGTCGTGCTTCCTGCCCCAGGACAGCCTGGGAAACTCCCAGGCTGTGCTACGGAAGGAAGAGGTGGGGCTCTCGCGCTACCTGCTTGGGAGCAGGTAGCTCGTGCAGAGCTGAAGCAGCAGGGATGAGAGAGCCTCTCACTGGAGGCTTCTCGCGTGAAAACCACACCCCAGCATCGAAGAAAGGTAAGGTGCAGAAAGGGCCTAGGAAAGGAGGATATTTGTTACACTATAAACTCAAATCCCTTCATCCTTGCATGCCATAACTGACATAAAACTGTCTGATCTAGGGATAATTGGGTATGTTCTGTCAATTTCCTTTTTTGGAAAAAAAAAAAGGATATTACAGCAATCCTGTGCTGCCTTGCCTATTTCCTCTTGGTGTCACTTTCTTTTCCAGATTTATCTGCATTCTTTTTTTTTTTTTTAAGTATCTTTTAAAATATGTTTTCACTTCTGTTTTACTGAAGCACAGAAAGCCTTATTGGTGCAGCCCTTGATGACACTGTCAATGTGTTTTCCATCTGAACCTCCTTTGTGTGTGCTTGACACATTGATGCAGTGGGTACCTGCTCTGATACATTTCAGGTGGAAAAGATTCTGTGTGACCCAGAGATTTCTAGGGGATCTCCTGCCAATCTCTCCTGAGCTCCTGCTGATGAAGATCTTTGGGCAAAAGGCAACAACATAGAAATTCATCCATTCTGCATTCAGTGTTGGCTCCATCATATCCTTTCTCTATTTCAACTGAGTGCAGTTTCAGATTTTCTCTGCTTTCCTCAGCCACAGTAAACAGGCTTAAAACAAAACAAAATGTTTTCACTTCAAGTTATATTCTGATTCACCCTGCCTATTTTAGCCATTTCAGAGAAAAGGAGGATGTTGAATCTGCCTCCTTAAGTGGGATGAAAAGATTCCTGTGTAGCAACATTTGGAGAACTTCAAAATCTGAATGACAGTTAAGTTTTGATCCCCATAGAATTCTGATGAGCTGATCATGAAGTCATTCTTCATGGGAGTTAGCTAAGCTTAAATTACTTGTGCATTTTTAGTTTGATTAGATCAAATAGATGAGCTGGTCAGTTTCACTTTCTCCTCAAATTCCCTGTGTCCTAATCTGCTTATTTTGATGTCCTGTATTTATAAAACTGGCAAAGTCTTACCTTTGCTAATGAACTGGGTCAACAAATGAGCCAAGGACATGTTAATGGGCCTGTAATAAAAAAAACACTGTCCACAGTAAATCAAGCAAAATACAAAATCTACAAAAAAACGTGATGCTTTTGTTGGCCAGCCAAAATGCACAAAGCACATTGTGTAAGCTATTGAAGCTCCACTGGCTTCTTCATCAGTTAAAACATAAAAAAAATATCATACAGGAGAAGAAAGGTAATGGTGTTAGAGTTACAGGCCTACATTTTGTATTGGATGTTGCTTCTGGTTGGTTTGGGAAGATCACAGTGGAAGCAGAGGCCAATCTCCTCTTGGCTATGTGAAGAATGTGACAAAGGTCAGTAAAATGTAATCTCTATTAACAGCAGTAAAGTAATTCTGCTTAGGAACCAGAGTGTCTCTCTCCTTTGTGAAACCACAGGCCTGTTGCTCAGGCACAGAATGTTGAATTTTTCAAGGAGTCTCTGTTCTGCTACATCAGGAAAAAAGCTTTTAGGTGCTGCATAGGTAAAATTCAGCCAAAAGAAAGTTTTACCTATGTTGGAGGTAGAAATCCCAAACAGTTAAGTTGCAGTCCTTAGTTCACACTCTTCAGAGGTAGAACATAGCAACTGTGCAAGACACTCATGTTCTTTGAAGCCTGGCCTAGAAATAAATCCTTCCTTGGAGTCTTGAAGAAACGCCATTATCTGCCAGAAAGCGTACAGAATTTTTCTCTTTCTTTCAGATATGCTTTGGAAGTTTTTGTTTTTTTAAAAAATAAAATTATAAAATGTGTTCATTGGCTTCTCTTTGGCACAGTGGTGGCTTCACCTCTTTGGCACAGTGGTGCATTCATCAGACAGACTGTATGTCACTGGGCCAGTATGTTTGGGGAAATCTTTTCTAAATGAGAGTTAATGGGATGTTGTTATTTTTTTGTCATTATTGCTGACAGCAGCAGGCTCATGGCTTCCATGGCAATCAGGTCCAGAAATGTGCTATGGGTTTTAGTCCAAACTTTAAACAAACTATCCAAGGTCCTGAACCATATCGCCCAAACAAGTTAAACATTTTCAATGGCTCCTTGCAAATACAGTTTGAAGTTTGTAGTCATTGCTCCAGAGACTAGGACACGGAGCAATGGCTTCAAACTACAGAAAAAGAGATTAAATTTCAACATTAGGAAGAACTTCCTGAGAATAAGAACTTTTTGACAGCAGTTCGACAGTGGAATGCATTGCTTCAGAGTGTGGTGGAGTCTGGAGGTTTTTAAACAAAGACTGGATGGCTGTCTGTCAGGAATGCTTTGATGGTATATTCCTGCATGGAAGGGGTTGGATTCAGTGGCCCTTGTGGTCTCTTCCAACTCTATGATTCTATTACAGCAGTCAGCAATGAAAGCAGCAGTTAACGATGCTTTGTTCACCAAATGAACTCAAATAAAAGTGGTGGAGAGTTTTTAATTTTTTTCAGCACCAGGACCAGGACCTATGCATATCTGCCTGGTGAGGGAGTTCCATATGTCACCATTGATAAACTAGAAATGGTTAGCAAAGAGTTACAGAGATCTCTTGCCTGTATTCTCAGAGATGAGGAGGTTCTACATCCTATTGTTCCAGCCAGAGGTGTAACTATCGGGGTGGGGTAGGGCCAAATCTGGGCATTGCCTACTGAATAAGAAGTCTGCCCTCAAATGAAATTTCCCTTCAGACTCCAAATTTCTATAACTGAAGTTGAGCCTTTAGAAACATGGTTTAGACATCTAAAGAAGAGGATGTAGTAGCATCATGCAAAGCCCCAATAGTAATGCTTTACAAACTTATGAAAATATTGTACACGTACAAGGGGGCCTTCTCATGCACATACACCTTCTATGCTGCACAACTCATGTTTGATGCACCCATAGCTGAGTATGGAAATACATTCTCAGCTTTGACGCATGTGCTAACACCACAGAGGTGTTCAGTGCTTCTTTACATAAAGAGCCAATATAGTAATCTTGGCTTTTGAAAGTAACACATTTAAAGGGATTTTGAGTGCTTGGTTTCAGTGCCGGTTTGCAGAGAAGTCATAGCACATTAGACTTCAATTAACAGTTCAAATCACTGTAGTGAAATGACTTGCACACTATACCAGCGGCTGTTATTTAGTTTACACAACTTTTCCACATATGGAAAATATTATATTTTAAACCAATTTGCTTTTTGGGGGGAAGCTTCACAACATAATTTCTAGTTAAAATGCATTAATAGGAATACTTTTTGTCACTAGATTTGAAAAGTGTTTTTCCACTGGAACCCCTTCTCCTTATCATATCCCTCCGAGTGAAAATTGCCTTGCTACACCACTGGTTCCAAATAAAGGGAAGCAGCTAATGGAAATTGCATGTGCACACATGCACACATGAGCATAGATGCACAAAAGAACAAAAAGGAAAGTTTTGCAATAGCCAGATAGAGTGCTTTGACATGAGGGAATTTCTATATCTTAGGGTGTGAATTTCTTCCCATTGTGGTGACTGAATGCAATGGTTAGGGGACGGCAGGTCTCAAATATCTCACTATCGGTCATGCTTGCTGGGGCTTTGTGGAGTTGAAGTCATACACAGGCTGCAATCCAATATGTCCTCAGCATAGCTTAAATATCCCCCTGCAGAGATATGCTACCTCAGTGTTACACACACCCCTGCAGAATAACAACCTTGCATAACACCTCTCAATGATTGGATGGTGTTGTTCAAAGCAAAATTGCAACTGCAATGTGCAACATTGAGATATGCACAACTCCACTTCCATCACTTGCCAGCAGCTGAAATTCATTATTGTGGTTACAAAACCTAGAGGTATGTGTTCATAACTGATTCGATATTCACAATCCCAGTGTATTCAACGTATATGGAATATGTAGAGAACATGCAATTCCCCAGACTTGATCTACAAGCAGCAGCCTATGTTAGTCATACAGGATCTATTCACCTGTCAATCAGGACAGAGATGGGTGGTGTTCCCACTTCCTCTAGCAATCTGCTGTGTGAGGAAAGATTGCTCCTGGGATCCTGCTTCTGGCTGTTATATTGGAGATCTCTGGAGGGAGAGGCCAGGAATGTCACTATGCTGCATCCTGATCGACAGGAGAATAGACTAACAGCAGTTTCTACCTGGTAATTCAACATTCTGAGGTCGGGCAGGGAGATACTAGTTAGCTATGCAATTAAGGTAGTTATGTAGCTAAGTCACTGATCTAGAATATCAGCCTATATCTGTTACGCTATGATGAATAATTTTCCCCACATGCATACCGTGACTTACTCATTTATATGTTACTAACAAGATGCTAGCTGGTATCTGGGGACAACAGTAGAAACAGAAGCAGAGATTTTGTGGGATAGAAGTACCAATTGCTTGCCTTAGCTTAAGTTCTATGTGCATTTTTTAAAAACAACACAAATATTGGAAATATCTTGAGTGTGTTCTCGTACATTTCAAGGAAAGCAAAAGTCTTGCTGGGTTTCTCCTTGAACTTTTCACCGCTTGGGGAGAAGCAATAGGTAATGAGATGATTTGCATGAAACAACTTCCCAGCATTCCCATGCTGTTTCATTGGTGAGCTATGAACAGAGGCTTCAAAAGCACCTGTGACTCTCTTGAACTGGCAAAAATGCATTGCAGACTTCAGTAGAGCAAACACACGGCTCAGCTGTAGCAGCGTAAACAAGCCTTTTAAAAAATGCAAAGCTTGAGAGGAAAAAACAGGAAAAGGAATAATTACTGTTCATTTTTCTTTTCCAGCTCAGGGAGTGAAATTATGTTCTACATTTATTCTTCCCCAGTGGATGAGACAGCAAAAATGTTTCTTGGGCAAATGAATAGGCACTGCACACACAGTTGGGCTTCAGAAAGAAGCCAAGTGAAGCCTTTTAAAGAGTTGGTGATCCAAATAGGCTTTGTCATGTCTCTACAAGATTTTTCTCAAGTTCTGGGTATGGATTCTGTGAAACTACCCTACAGAATGGAAGTATGGAATACCAAATGGAGAGATGGAATTAGGTGTTTTTAGAATAGAGAGAAGCAAATTTGAGTCCCCACCATTTAGTAATGCAGTAGGCCCTTCACATTCACAGGGGATACACGCATGGGTGACAGTGGCAGTGGATGTGCAGAAAATGGGGGATTGCCTGCTCTGTACACTCCTGATGGCTGATGGCAGCACGCCCACATGGCGGCCATGCAGAGAACCAGTGATCTCCCACTCTGCACATCCCTGCAGGCCGCTTCTGGAGCACCCACAGCAGCTGTGGCGGAGGGCATCCAGAGAAGAAGCAATGATCTTTCCCCCTCCCTGACCCTGGGCAAAAGGCCAGGGAATGGGAAGGGGAGATGGGGGGAGGCAAGCCCCCCCCACGAATAATCAAATCTGTGAAAGTGAAACCTGCGAATGTGGAGGGAGAACTGTAACTGCATACCCGTTTATCTTGTGGAAGGCAAGACAAGTTCCATAACTCTTTACATAATTGTCCCCCAAAGGCTATACATCATCCAAGAAGGAAGAAAAGAAGGAAAGCAGGGTCACCACTAGAACTTCTGAGAAGCTTCTTGCACTGGGTTTAGCTCCTCCACAGATGTCATCGTAATCTCATAAGGTTAAGGACTTGCAGCTGAGGTGACTTCTTTTCTTTTCCCCTCCCATCCCCTTATCCTTTTGTTCTCTGCCTGTTCAGACTGTAAATCTGAAAGCAGAAACTGTCTTGTCTTTGTCTCTGGAAAGCTGCTCTAATAGCCTTGTCAGCTCGAAAGGGGAGTATACATGCTATAAATCGGGAAGGGAGGATGGTGTGACATTAAGACCACAAGTGCCCCAAAAGGCTTTTTTTACAGTGACTCCCCAAACCCTTAGACACTCCATTACAATTTTTGTCACTCCCTCCAATAGCACATAACATTCCAGGATGTGTTCAGGAGTAGCAGTTAATTTTAATCCCAGAAACCCCCAGTTCTGAAAACCTGCTCTCAAACCCAAAAGTTCCAACCAGGAGTGACTTCCAGTTGGGATTTTCAGCCAGTTTTGCAGCTGAAAATGGTGTTGTGCCACCTGCCACAGCAAAGAATATTGGTCCTCACACCCAACTTGGCTACCCAACCTTGTCATAAATAAGTAAATCAAATAAATATTTGGAACATAAACCCCCTAAAGAAGCTTAGACCAATGAAGCATAGTAGCTGATAGTCTACTGTGAACCACGGATGTCTCAGTTTGACATTTCAGTATTTTCACAAGCTCATTAGAATACTTTAAGCTTGGAAGAATAATTTTAAAATGTCTTCACATAGCTCCAAAAAAAGAAAAGTGTACTAGAGGAAACTTTCTGGGGTTGTCTCAGCTGAAGATGCTCTTTCACTGATCATTAAGCAGTGTCTACTTTACCTGGAAGCAAGCATCAGGAAATAGAATCATAGTTAACTGGGGTCCTATAAAGCACTGGGTCTAAACCTATGCTCAGTGCAGGAACTCCAGCTAGAGCCTTCCTAGAAGGTAACTGTCCAGCCTGTGTTTGAAAATGACCAGATAATGAGACCCTACCTCCTCTTCAGGTAACTGTTCCATTGCCAAAATGCTCTAACCACCAAGAAGTTCCTTCTAATGTTCAATCAAGATTTACCCTCCTCTAACTCAAAATCATTAGACCTGGTCCAACCCTCTGGAGCAGCAGAAAACAACCTGCCTCTTTTTGTGACAGCCCTTGAGGTATTTAAAGAGTACAATCATTTTGCCCCTCTGTCTTATTTTCTCCAAGCTGAACATGCCCAGATACCACAACCTTTCCTTATACATTTTGTTCTCCATACCTCTTATCATCCTTGTTGCCTCTCTCTGAACCTGCTCCAACTTGTCTATAGCCTTCTTAAAATGAGGAACCCAGAAATGAATTCAGTATTCCAGATTAGGCCTGTCTAGCATAAAATAAAGTGGGGCAATTACTTCCCTTGGCTTTGAGCTATAGTTATGTTAATGTGGGCCAAAATATTATTTGCCTTCTTTACTGCAGCATCACACTGCTGGATCACATTCAACTTATATTCAGTAATAATCCCAAAGTCCTCTTCATGTGTCTCACTGCTAAACTACGTATTCCCCATCCTACACAGGTGCATTTGTCTCTGTTGAATTTGACTCTTCACATACTTTCAGCCAATTTTCTAGTTTATCAAGATCCCTTTGAATTCTGCTCCTATCTTCCAATGTGTTAGCTCTTCCACCCAGTTTTGTATCATCTACAAACTTGATTAAAATTGTCGCTACCTCCATCATTTAAGTCGTTGATAAAAATGTTGGAGAATGATAACTCCATGACAGAACCCTGTGGACTACTTGAGACTTCCCTCCAGTTTGAAGTGCAGCCATTGATGATGACTCTTTGAGCATGGTTTTCCAGCCAATTATGAATCCATCTGACAATGTTTCCATCTATTCCATATTTAACCAGTTTTCTAATCAAAATATCACAAGGGACTTTATCAAAAATCCTGATAAGCAACATCTACAGCATTTATCTCATGGCAAGTTGATGCTACAGTAGTCTTTCTGTGAAGGATTTGGATCTGAAACATGTAGGATTTGATATACAAGCACAAAGATGAAGGGGATCTTCATTTTTTGCACCCAGATGTGTATATTCTTCCCAAAGAGCCTTGTGGCAGGTAGGAGCTTCCTGCACATGGTGGGAAAGGAAAGCCAATCTGAATGCTGGTGGGTTGGTTGGAGGTAGGACTTCCCTGTGCAGATGTTCAAAGAGGAAATCTTCATACGCTTTCACCAGAAGAGTGCATAAGTGTTTGTTCTGTGCAATTCCAGCCAATCTTTCTTTGACAGAATTGCCCATTGTCCCTCCTTCAACTTGAACTGCACATGTGGATTCTAATGTAGTCACTTCCTGCCACAGGTTGGTTACTTTGCTATGTAATCACTTCCTGCCACAGGTTGGTTACTTTCTGTTTGTTGCAACATTTGGTGTATAGATTGAACACTGGGCTGGAAACATGTTGAGAGGAAAATGGAACCTATGAACCTGTTTCCGAGCTTTGAGAATCCCCTTGTGAGCCTGTCATTACTGTCTCGCTTCCAGATGGTAGTGGGAATCACAGAATGGCATCCAACTATATCAATCCCTGTTTTTGTCCTTTACTGCCATCATATAGATCCATGCCTTATGCTATGCAACCACTCAGACAGCCATAACCAATGAAGTTGTGTTCATGTCAACTCCAAAATTGTATCCTGTGTACACAAATGGTGGTTTTCTCATCCAAGCTGTTATCATAACTGCAAGCCCAGCAAATGTGGGAGAAAGCAGAATAGGCAGGTTGACTCATCCCGGCAGAGGTCTATGGGTGCTTCGATTTTGAAAGCCTGGCTTTGAAATGTTGTGTATTTAGTCATGTTTCTGCTCTAGAATGTGGGTTGCCAAGTCTTCCCCCCACTCAACTGACTCCTATCTTTAAGGACTTCACCACACGGTATAACATGACCAGGAGCAGTTGTACCTATTGCATTTGGCTGGTTAACATCAATAAGAAATCAAATTAATTCACATTTTATAAAAACTTATCAGATCTTCAAATTTCTTTATAAACTCAATGGAAAATCTTTTTGTACATTAAAGGTAAGTGGAAGCAAAGCTGACAGATGTATCAGTTTATAATGGAGAACAAATTTTCATGACATTCATCTGAGAAAGATACTCTGATATGTATACTTTCAATACATGGAAAGGTCAAATGTCGTCTCCTTCTGTTTGGCTGCCACTGATCATGCTAGCTAAGGGATTATAGCAGTCGTGGTCCAAAAAAAGTAGCTGTTCCAAGCTCTATAGATGATTAGTTATGTTTGTCTCTGAGCCAGAATGTCTTTAAGCTTCCTCTCACACCATCATCAGTAGGAGATAGTCCAGGAACATGGGTGTGATGTGAAAGTATGTGAAGAATCTGCCAGAGGCTAGATGGATTTCCCTGTAGTGAGCCATATGTTTAGTAAGAATGAGTATATACAAAAATATACTAGATTCAGACAGTTACATTCCAGTAGTACACCTCACCCAGCATCCTAAGAAGGCCACCTAGTTTGTTTTGTTTTCCGTGATGTCAAATGATGAGATTTATGGATTGAAAACAAAGACCATCCCAATCATACTAGTTTCTTTGAGTATAGGAAATTTACAACTTCTGGAAATGTAAAACCAATATATTTCTGAGTTTTAAGATTCAGTAAATCCAAAATGTGTGTGTGTTGGGAGTGGGGGCTAGGGAATGCAAAGCATTTTTGTTTGTTTTAGTTCTTGAATTCCATTGGTATTAATAAATGAGCGCTATACTCAACAGGAATATTGATATGAGACTTTCCTAGGCATCTGCTTCCCTGAAATTCTTAAAGATGGTTTTGCATTAGGGCTGAAATTTAAATTTCCTTCAAAAGTTCAGGGTAGTATGAAGCTGTGTAGCAGTAGTAACCAAGAGTAGTTCAAGAGCCATCCCATACTCCCCTATGTCTCTGTTCCTGTGTTACCATACTCTCCCACCCCTCTTACAAGTTATGCAATTTTCATAAATTGAACTTATTAATAACTGGAGAACATGATGAGGGCCACACTGGCCAGAGAAGGTGTTCAGAGTTACTCTGGTTGGAGACATGTTTGGGGTCATGAAAGTTCACATAGCGTTATGTAGAAAGCCTGATGCTGATGGGTGTGTGCTAATCCCTTCACCACTTTAGGCTCCTGGCATTTTGGAATACGAAGAAGGATGAATGCCAAGATTGGTGAGCAAACCAGAGACCATTCCTCAATTTTATCCTGTGGAGATCTTCCCTATACACCTTGCCTGAGCGAACACTGAGAGATTGTCATGAGTCCCACCAATTTTTGTCACTCCAGAGCTAAGCAATCAGCCCATTCTGGACTCCTTTGTCAGTCCCGTGAGAAAGGCATCACTGCTTTGTCAATGCACCCCTTCAGGGTGTGAAATAAGGTATAAAAACCTTAGATTCCACCCCAGCCATTGGTAGTACATTGTACATGGTACCTCCATGCTCCCCTCAGATGCTGTCTGAGCCACTCTGCTGTGACCCCTTCTTCAGGACTGGCAACTATCACCTTCTCCACCCAATCTCTCTCTATCCAACCTTTCTTACCTCACTTTCTGAAAACTTTGTATGGTTCTTAAGAGTGTCTGATTTCTCTTGTGTTTCTCAGCTCAAATAAAATACTTTGTTAACCTCAACTGGAGTCCTCTCTACAGTTAGTACTGGTATACATAGGTGAAAAGAGCCTGCTGTTACCCTCCTCTCACAGACCTTCTTTGAGCTATAGTTCTCCCAAATTCTAAGGTGACGCTGGCATTGCAGGTGAACCCCAACATCCCCGACCTCTTAGGGTAACAACTGTATTAATGCTTCACTTTGCAACATTGTCAGAAATGCCAAATACAACATTTCAAATTTGATATTCAGTTTTTCAGTGTGGAATCCTGAAGCTTTAGCTACTTGGGAATGTCTCAGATGAATCTCTTGTTTGCAAGACAATATGAAAGGAAATGATATGAAACATCCCCCATATACTGTCATCAATTTCATATTGTGACACACCCAATGCCATTGCATATCAGGTGCCAAGTACTGGATGGCGTTGCATAATTGCTGACAAACTTTGACCTCAACACAACACCCCTTTGGTGTAGCATAAATTTCTGCATGTGGACCTAAGCTATGCTGAGCCATATACACTCCTCCGACTTACTGATAAACCCTGAGGGAGCCCTGTATAACCATTCTGTACTTCACAGCAAGCAAGCAGGTTCAGAAAATCAGCACTTCTTTATTTCTTTTATTCATTTATATCAGCGTTTTCCAAACGGTGTGGTACAACATGTTAGTGGGTTGCCTGAAGTGTTTAGGTGTGTGATCTCCATGAGACGAGAAAGCCTCCCCCACCCGAGCCTCTTCCACTGCTGCCACAGCAGACCAGGATCGGGGGGCTGCCTTTCCCACTGCTGCCACCCTCATTGGGGTCTTTCCTTGGTGAAGGCATCTTTCCTTGGGGTCTTTCCTTGGCGAGGGTAATGGCAGCGAGCCAAGATCAGGAAGGGAGGCTGCCTTTCCCACTGCCCTCACTGGGGTCTTACCTTGGTGAAAGTGACAGCAGTGGGCCAGGATCAGGTAGAGGGGCTTCCTTGCCTGCTGTTTAACTTCTGCTTTGCTAGTAAAACTGAATTACTGTGTCACGAAATGATACATATCCAAAAAGTGTGTCACCAACATGAAAAGTTTGGAAAGCTCTGGTTTATATCCTGCCTTCCTTCCAATAATGGGACTCAAGGCAGCTAACAGCATCTTTAAAAACAATACAAATTAAAAACCATGCAAAGTATTTAATAAAAGTATAAATAAAAGAGTCATTATTACTTCCAATATGCTTCTTTCAGTGGAAGCTCAGACTTGCTTTAGAGATTGCTCATCCAACTTTATTCTGTAAACATGATGTAAGGCAGCTGTGGGACAATAGGGGTGACATAGTCAATTCATAATGGGAGAGAGTGATCCACATCCCTTTAACACAAAATTGAAAATCACAAACTTCCCACATGCTTAAGGTGTAGTTGGAGTGTATATCCCATGCTGACGCTTGAAGGTGGACTATTCAAACAGTGGGTTCACAGCATATTTCAAAGCAGTAGTGAAAATACAGAGAAGCATTTGGCTGTATCCCCATAGCCAGATACAAAACGATCACCACAGTGTTGAGACCTCTGGGGGATCTCAGCAGATCTTGGTGCTGATGTCATCATTTTGCATCTGGTCATGGAAATGTAGCCAGAAGTTTGTCCAAGCCTGACTGCTCACTGTGAAACAAAGAATGTGTGGATTGTCTTCAGGGTCTGTGCAGTAAGTTAGATGATGGGAGGGTTTGGGCACTGTGGAGGAATTCCAGCACCTGAAAAAAGGCATATAAGGGAAACTTATGTGTGCAGACACTCCTAACAGAAGTTCAACCGTTGTGACTAAATACACTGCAGGTTAACTTTCAGTCAATTCAAACTATTGCATGCTAAGTATCAAAGCCATGAATAGTAAACACTTCTGTATGTCATGTGTCAAATGCTGAGTCTTATCAGATGGCAAATATCAAATGCTGTGCAATACAAGGGGAACAAATACAAAAGATTGAAGTCAGTTTTTGATAGATTGTTGTTATTGTTGTGAGCCTTCAAGTCATTTCTGAGGCCCTTTCCGCACCTTACCTTTTTCCACTGCTGGGGTGCAGGGATAGTGCGAGCAGCCTCTGGTGAGAGGCTCTCGTGTCCCTGCTGCTTCAGGTCCGCATGAGCTGGCTGCTCACACAAGAGCCCTGCCTCTTCCTTCCGCAGTGCAACCTGGGAGTTTCCCAGGCTGCACTGGGGCAGGAAGCGCAACTGGCGTGGCTCCGGAGGCTCCACATGCCGGGTAAGTACGTGCAGGGCCCGGGAGCAATGCACGATCGTGCACCATTTTTGGCTTCCAGCCAAAAATGAAAAGGTGCGCGATTGGCACCTGCCAACCCCTGGAGCGTCGCGTGATTGTGCAGATTGCTCCTCACAATTGCTCTATGCTCCAGGCACCCTTTCGCATGGCAAATGCTGTGCGGAAAGGGCCTGAGTTATGGTGACCCTAAGATGAAGCTATCACAGGCTTTTCTGGGGCTGAGAGTGTGTGACATGCCCAAGGTCACCCATTGGGTTTCCGTGGCCAAGCAAAGAAGAGAACCCTGGTTCCCAGGGTCATAGTCCAAGACTCAAACACCTAAACCATGCTGGCTCTCTGTTATAGATATAACATATAATTTGCCAATGTAGTGGCTATTTGACTATTCGGGGAAGGTTTGTATCTCAACACTGATGGATGAAAATTGTAAGGAGAAAGTTTGGGAGCAAATGTGCTTTCATTCTGTAGATGCTTTGGGGTCTAGAAGCTTATTTGCTTGTGTTTACTTCTCCTGTCAGAATCCTGAGTAACAGACTCAGCTTTGCAGTGATAATCTACGATCCTGTTGGCTGTGCTGTAATTAGACAGCCCACGGGATAGACTCATAAGCTATAAACTGCCACAGCAGGCACTAGTGAGGTTCTGCACCTGTTTTTATTAAACCCAGTCTTTTAAAATAGATGAGTTATTGACCATAACACTGTAAGCCCCATTTCCACTGCAATTACAGCTAAACAAAGAGCTTAGAGAAGAATGTAAAATAAAAACAACAATCCTCAAATCATTAAATGAGATGACACTGTCAGCCGTTTCCTTAAATTAGGGTATGATTGAGTGAGGATCTCTTCCAAGCAAGCCAATTTTGGACTGCTTACAGAACTTAAAAGACCTACTTAAGAATTCCAAACTGAGGAAAGCAAAGAAGCATTGGCTAAAAAGTATATCCAGAAATATTCAAGCATGTTGTTGCAACCAGTGCCTAAATCATTCTGGTTAGTCCCAACTAAGGTATTCTCATTGAATTAATTTCCCTGAGTGATAAGTCAATGATTGTATAATTCACATTGATTCACTGTGTCTGTGCCATTTAGACTAACAGGTGGATTTAGGGTTCAGTTAGTTGCAATAAGCATAAATTGAACTAAGCTATGGTTTATCAGAGTTTCAGTGAAAACTGAACTACAAACGCCAACAACATTTCAAAAGCACTGGACTTTTGGTCTTGGAATTTGAAAAGTGAAGTCTCTGAATATGTTTAACTGGCAGGAACCGTTAAGATGATTAGGGACACTAGCTTTAAAGATTAAGTTGATGCTCAATTTTAGGTGTTTTAATGGATTCACTGTTTATTTACTGTAGACATGGCAAAGAAAATAAAGTGGGACACTTGTTCTCATTTTGATCGTAAGTCCATGTTTGAAACTAGTCTTCCTTTACAGAACAATCCTGTGGAAGTGTAAAAGTAATCCCAAATCCCAAGCAAAACTGGACCACTTCAGAGAAAGACAGTAGACATCTTAAGTAAAGGCGCTCCTTCTAAATTTCTCCAGGGCAAATCTGGATCCTTTGGCAGCTTCAGCGGTGAGTCAGAGTTTCAAAGGCAAAATTGGATGCAGACTATGAGTCTACTCAACTTACAGCATTTCTCCTCAAGCTTTCCATATAAAGACAAAGCCAGGCTTCACCCAGAGAATAACATGATCTTTTTTACTTCCAAGTTTTCAGAGACTTCTGTGTTTTCATTTCTTTCTTTTTTTTAACTACATCTGTGGCAGTAGAGGTGGCTGAGCTATGCTTTAGCCTTTCAGGAACTGCTAGAGCGGATGGAAAGAAAAGGTGAAAGTACAGTATATCTTAGTCTAATTTGTGTAAGAACCCCTTTTTAATATACACACCAGGAATCAACCTGTCATTGACACCCAGTGGAGGGTTACTTGGCTCTCCTCCTCTGAGAAGGAAGACCCTATCAGGTAAGGCATGACATTGCTGAATGGGATAGACTGTGTTGAATAAGGAAGGGGAATTGTTGTTGTGTTGGTGGTGCCTTCAAGTCATTTCCAACTTACAGTGACTCTAAAGTAAACCTATCATGAGGTTTTATGGGGCTGAGAGTGTGTGACACATCCAAGATCACCCAGTGGGTTTCCATGGCCCAGCAGAGAATTGAACCCTAGAATCTGGGGTTGTAGTTGGATGCTCAAACCACTACACCATGCTGGCTACCTCCCCAAATTTGGGGGAAGCAACACTGGTGAGAGCAGCCCTTCCATTCACAAAAAGAAAGATCCTAGCTCCAACCTAAAATGTACATGAAGTTGCATTACAATAAAATTCATATTTAAAAACCCACAACAGGGATCCTTTCATACTGCACAGTTATAGGGCTGTGATTACGTATTCATTACCATGTTTCCATCCTATGAAATTCTGGATATTGTAGTGTGCTGAGGCATGAAAGCTCACTGGCCAAGAATTCTCAAGTTCCTTCCCTAAATTGCAAATCCCAGGATTGCATAAGATGCAGACATACAACTTACAATGGAATCATAGTGCTATAACTGTATAGTGTGACAGAGCCCAGATTGGTTTAAAAGCTTACAGTACTTGGAATAAACCCACTGAATTTAATGAGTCAAATAAGACGTGGGTTAATTATCAAAAGAATATTTCAAAAATATTTAAAAATAGTTGGAAAATATGTTTTTTCCAGTGTTGAGAAACCCTGACAAGAAGCACTTCAGAGCTTATTCTCTGCAAAATTCACACATGGTTGTTTTGTGCAGAAAAAGGAAACAGAATTTTCTGAGGAGAAAATAATATTTCAACACAGAAATATCAATTCCAGCACAGAAAAATGTTGTTTTCTGCATGAAGAATTTTGTAATAGGGGATTTATTCTACGTAACAATTGCATGGGGGTAATTTGGTATTTCTGTGCAGGACTCAATATTTCTGTGTTTAAATATTATTTTTCTTGTATGAAATGTTGTTTCCTGGGCAGAAAAATGCTGTTTTCCACATAAAACAACCACATGTGACTTTTGCACAGAACAAAGCCATTTCCTCACTCAGCAGCAGAGCTTGGAGTAAGTGGAGGGCGGTGGGAGGGGACAGGGCTACGGCACAGGGAGTGGCCATGGTGTGTGTGGGTGTGGCCGTGGTGCATGGGGGCATGGCTACGAGTTGGAATGCCCCCAAAACATTGCCACCGACGGCAAACTGCCCTCATCACTCCCCCATCCCTGCGCGACTGTCCTCACTACATTGTTACAGTTCTATTATTCCACTTTCAACATCCTATGGAATCCTGGCATTTGCAGTTTAGGGATTGGCCTTTAGAATTCTTAGCCAGAGAGCTCTTGGGCCTCCTTAAGCTACAAATCCCAGGATTCCACAGGATGTTGAAAGTGGAATAATAGCACTATAACAGTGTAGTGTGGAAATGGGCTTAGTCCCAAATTCCAAATAGCCTTTGAAAACTGCATGGTTTTCAAAGACATTCCCCAAGTGGAAAGAAAATTACTGAAATTAACTTGTTGCTGCCTTTGAGAAGAAACTTAGTGAAGAGTTACATCCTTGAGTCCCATTGATTCTGTGTTTCTGTTCTAAATACAGCTTAATCTGGCTCTAACCCATTGCTTTAATGCGTGCCAAGTTCAGAACTGTGTCTTGGGTAAGTTCTGATAAGATGCTGGGAGAGAAGGAAATTTGCCCGAAAGGTTTGCTTAAGTTTGAGAGCTATCAGTTGGCCATCACTTTTCTGAGGCTTTAACATGATGAGCTTAGCTCATCCTATTTTAATTACAGTTCTGTTTATGATGATCCTTCTTCTCCTCTTTCACAGATTTACATCTTTCTTTGATGTTCCCAGAGAGGAAAGCTTGACCTAATTGTATGCAACCACATGTCAACAATATCAGGAGGTTGTGATTCATAATAACTTCACAGGCTACTAATAGAAATACTCAGCATGTTCTGTAATGAGTACATTTGTTTAGTTTTTTTAAAAAAATAAACATAGGGGAAAATGTTCTCCAGCCTGATCAAAATGAGTGAAGGAAAAAGATGACAAGGCTGGGTTGATGAATGTAGCTAATGCATCTAGATATCATCTCATTGTAGAACCATTTGGGTTGCAAAACTCCAGTATGCCATTGGTTGACTATGTAATTGCAGTAGTGATACCTGAGGAGCAATTGCTTGTGCATCCACATAACTGGGTTTTCACAACCTGATAGGATCTCTTATGGTACACCAGAGAATGTTGTGAATGGATCTGGATCTGAAAATATTCATTTCATGATGTCACAATAGGAGCTACCTAGGTTATCCTAGACTGTGGCTCAAGATCCTACATTGTTCCATGACAGTATAAATATCTGATAATTGAGTTATGGTATGGTATGCAACCCTTATACTAAATATTAACATAATGCAATGCATGTGAATCAATGGCCAATGCACATGGCTGACAACTCATTGTGCAGTTGGAATATGTGCATAGAGGTAATGTATATTCACATGCTACTCTGTGGTCTTTAATGAGCTACTATGCACAATGGTCCCACAAGCACAATTCTGCTTATGCCACCATCAGTTGGATGCAACCATTGCACATTGTCCAGAAAAAAAAAATCACTCCATATGCATAGGATGATATATTCCTCCGTATTTCCCTAATAAGCCAAATGTCAGGCTAAATGGTTGGGGCTTTGAGATTTCTATCTGTTCATATAAATATGAATATGTGCTACTGCAGACTTTGTAGAACTGGACACTCTGTTTAGCAGACTCCACCAAGCCTTGGTATTGGCCAAGGCCATAGAGTAAACTAGAAGACATCATTTTTTCAAGACCCATAACAATTAATATTAATTCTTCCAGTTTTAAACAACAGATCACAGCCAGGAACCTGGGCAACTCTCATTTGAAGATATCCTCCAGTCCGTTTAAATCCGGTATGGGTAATATTACGGCTTTGTTCCTAGTGGGCTTCCAGGACTGCAGTGCTGCTGGAAAACAAGATATTACCACTTCAGCAACCATGTTTACTAGCATAATGGCTGATTTATCTTGGAAATAGAAACTAGACCAGTTACAAAAGTGATGAGGATGGTGGAAACTAGTTTTGTAGAATCAGAAGCAGGTAACACCTGGAGGGTTTCAGAAAGATAACCCTAGGAAGCTGCTCACCATTCTTTTAAAACATTTTATCAGTGAGCTACAGTGACAAGAGTCCTAGGCATGGAACACCTGGGATGACAAGTTAACTGGATAGCCTTGGCCAAATTATCATCTTTAAATTAGTTACAGGGCTATCATAGAGATAAACTGGGATTCCTTGTTTCCTTCTCTGCTCATGGAACTCAGGGTTTATTTCTCTGATGAAAGGTGGAACAAATATGTGATATATAAAGATGATATCCTGTTGACATTTTATGCATGAGGAAGTTGCCTTATAGGACCTAAATACTCTACAGGCACTAGATCTGGTTTGGTCTTGGAAGCTAAGTTTGGTCAGCCATGGTTAGTAGTGGTATGGGAGATCACCAATGAATACCAGGAACTCTATGCTATATTTCAGAAGGAACTGCCAAACCACCCATGGGTATTCCTTGCTTAAGAAAACCCTATGAATTTCATGGGTTCACCATAAGTCAACAGGAGACTTGAAGGAACATACATACACCAAGTTGCCCTACAGAAGTGGTTGACTATTTTTGTCCAATATGGAATACCAGCCTTCAGTTCAAGTTTGTAAATGTAGTTATGCATGTGATGCCACCGTGCATGTAGATGTACCTGCTCATTTGATGGCAATGAGAAGCACATGTGCATGTGAGATGCACAAATGGATACACATTTGATTGCACATTCAACACCTCAATATTGCCAGTGAACACAAGACTAGCATAACACCATCTGCAAATATGTGTCCTTGTTGTTGTTGTTTGCCTTCAAGTAATTTCTGACTTATGACCCCAAGGCAAGCCTGACATGAGGGTTTTTCTTTTTTCTGAAAGATTTATCATTGCCTTCCTCTGAGAGTGAAAGAGTGTCACTCGCCCATCACCCAGTAGATTTCCATGGCTGAGTGAGGATTTGAGCACTGGTCTCCAGAGCTGTTTCCGCTGCCTCTCCTGAAAATATTTATGCTATGCAAACTTGATGCAGGATTTCAACCACACCACATCGATGTGAATGTGTCACTCTTTCAGAAGGAACCCAGCATGCTTTGCCCAAACATTTATGAAAAATGTTTCTTTAGGATCAGTCCTGCCTTTGCAGAGAATGTGGCAATCGTATCTAACAAGGGATGCCAAGTAAAGGGGATGGTGGGGCAATCTGGCCGTGACTTTCCCTTTCAGAATAGAGCTATATCTGCTGCATAGGAATGGGAAGAACATTCAAAAAAAATTTTGAAATGTGATTCTCGGGTGTTGAGTTACTCTGATGAAAAGAATCTTGGACTGTTGAGACTCTTCACAGTTTCGGGACTTAACGTACATGGTTAGTTTTGCAGAAAACAGCATCTTGCATTCAAGGAAAGCATTCCCTGAGCAAAAATACAAAAATGTGCATGAATTTTGCACAGAATAAGTTTCAAACTATGGATATTCTTGGAAAATGTCACAATTTTCAAATACTTTCTCATAGTGAGGAGAAAATTGTTCAAATTATCTGTTGCTTCCTCTGAGAGGAAAACCAGCCAAGAATCACATCTCTAGTGCCACAAAGCCTGTCCTTTAACCCTAAACAAGGAGGCTAAGCTTAACTGTGTAAAGGGACCCTATCCAATGTTGCTATTCACAATCAGTTTGTTACTTCACCTTTGGAGATTTAAGCTACACCAACTCTGGTGTAGAATCTCATCCACTAAAGCTGGCACAGAACCACTGCCTAATAAGGCCTCCTGAATAGTTGTTGTTTTTTTTTTTCAGGAAAAGGAAGCGAAGTTAACAACCACTGCTGTTTGGAGATGACAGAACTGACAGCAGCTAGGACCTCAGCTGGCTTAACATTAGCATCCCCTGCAGCTGATGACAAAGCGGCATGGCATCAGGTGTTGGCATTAGATATTCATACACTGCTGAAACCAGAGGGTATTGGGTGAGCAATGGTTTCCTGGACTGAGGTGAAAAGAAAGTTACAGGAAAAATACAGTACTACTAACTCATGGCTAGAGATGATTTGAAACTGAAAATGCCAACCAAAGGTTTTCATCAGAGTCTGGGCAAAAAAATCATTTCTTAGCCTTAATTGCTCGTACAGATAAACTGGTTGTTTTGAGTTTTGCATTGGGATTTTATGTTATTAAAGATAGAAACCATTAGACTCAAAACTAGATGGACAGATGGGCTTAGGTTTTGGCCTGAGAGCTGGGGAAGATTTATATGCAGGGTTCTAGTTAGGACCGGTCCTACCATTAGGTAAAGTGGCAACAGATTTGTCTTTTCATGAAAGGCCAACAAATGGTTAGTTATTCAATTTATTGTTATTGTATTTTTACTGTCAGGGAGAGCAGAGAAGTGCTTGTGGGATTTTCAGTGCGTAAGAAACTTGTCTGGCTTTGTATACCATGTACCTTGTCTTGCACGGGTGATGTTTGCCATTGGCTGTTCTGCCTCAGGCAACAAAGGTGTTGGGCTAGCCCTGGAAAGCCAAGTTGTCTCCCACATTAGCCTTTTGCTGTTTTTTCCTTTGGATGCTAAGTAAAAAGTGGCGTTGGTCAGCCCATTGCATTCCATGTTCTGTGTTGTCTTCTCATGTTTTCTTCCCAGTCCCAGTTTGTGGTAAGCAAAAGATGCTCTGGTATTATTTTTTTTAATTAAAAAAATGAAATGAAAAAGGTCCCCTATTGTTTGCCTTTCCAGTCAAAACTCTCTCACTCAAACCTTCCTGGAGCATGAGAATAACAGGGAAAGCATGTGAGGGAAGGTGCTTTTTCAAACAGCTGGCAAGAAAACTGTTGAGCAAGTATTTGCTAGATCTGTGCCCAAAGTCGTCATTTTTCTGTCTTAAGAGGGTTAAAAACAGTAAGGGGAAATTACAGTACATGGAGCCTTGAATAACATAGCTTGGAGTTCACAGTTAAGACAGGAGAGAAAAAAATACATTTTGAGAACTATGTTTTTTCTCAGTCACAACTTGGAAGTTAAGGTCTTACAGATACTGGGCAAAAGTAAAAGCTCATTCAAGAACAGGTACATCCATATCCAGTTTAACCTGGTTGTATCACTTGTTTTGTTTTATAGGACAAATCAGTCCCTTTCTTGGCTTTTTTCCCCACATGTGGGCATTTCTGCATACATATTTTAAATTTGATGCATTACTTGAACACATAATGCCCCCTTGTTGACTAAAATACATTAAGCAACATTATGCATGCAGTTGAAATAGATACATTTTCTATGGCCCTTAGAGCATGACATTGTCATCCTGGCAAGGCAACGTGTTGCTCTCAGTCCATGACACGTGCCATCACACAATGTCGTCACTCACCCGCTGCTGTCATGTCCCCATCTGCTGCTGTCATGCCCTTTTTCATTACTGGAAAAAATCCAATAATGGCTCCCTTTCCTGCAATGATCCTGTCAGCTGCAGGCATGCGGTAAGGGCCAAAGTGCTTGATAGCATTTCCTTCCACAGTACAGTGCAGGAAGAGGAGAGGAAAGGGGACTCACCATTGATGTTGTACTGCAGAAGGAAGAAAAGTGTGCCTGATGCTACCCATCTGCTGGCAGCTGATCAGGTGCAATGGGGAGTGTTCAGGCCCCGATCCCATCCCAGTAATGGCAATGCCAGAATCCTACTGGGATGGCAGACTATTGGGCCATAGTTCAGTAAGGGCCTATGTGGTTTACTCCAGTTCTGAACATTGACCTAAATCCAGTTCTTACTCCCCAGTGGAGGAGACCTGAAGACCAGTTGCTGAATGGTAAGTCAACGCTTCTGCAAATCCCATCGATTCAGTGGGTCTGCTGTAGATGGGACTAGGAATTAGACTTAGGCCATTATTTGGGATGCCTCTGCACCATCTACTGTTGTGAGGATTCTGGACTGCAAGTTACATCTGCCCTGCAGTGAGTCTGGGAGGTAAAGATCAATATATGCCTGTCAAACCATGGGTTGATATTGGATTTCTCACATCTTCCTAACACACATGCTAGAGATGTAAATCCTCCTTCCTGGCATGCATGAATGGCTAATTACTGGGGTTTTCTTCTCATTGTAGGAGAGAATGAATATTTTTGCTCAGTATTCTCCTCAAGTGTTCTGGAGAAATTTTGGTGCAGGGGGAGGGGGAGGAGACTTGGAAAAAAAATCTTTCTGTACAAAAATAAAATAAAATAAATCCACACACCACATTTCCTGCTATCATTTTCCCTGCAGAAAGATCCACCAGAACACTGCTAGGCAATTCAATTTTATTAAATAAATGATTTTGACGTTTTTATAAAAAAAACAAAACACCAGTTATATCGACCTATGGTGCCTTCTCTACCATAGCAAAGGTTTCCATTAAAAAAAAAAAAGAATATTAAGGTCAATGCCTGCTTCTGGCATAGGTTTAGTCATTCATATCATCTTCAGCACAGAACATGTAGACAGGTTTTCCTTCCTCTCTTTAAAAGTACAGTCCCAACTTAAGCACTGGGCAATTGTAGGCTCCTTGACAGGTAACTCTTTTTCTTATATTTAACCAATGTGAAACTAGGTCTCCTTCTGGAGTGGCATAAGAACAGGATGAGGAATATATATGTGCCAGCTGATTCTTCTCGAGAGAACAAAGACATTTCTTAGTGGGACATTTCACAGTTGGAAGCATGCAATTTTATCCCACTTTAAATAGAATTTCTTCTCCTGATTTTTAACAAGTGGTCATGGGAGATGTGAGACTTCCTTTTTCTGACACTCAAAACCAAATGCTTCCAGGCCTAATCTGACACTTAAACAATCTGTGAGATCGAGTTCTGAGATCTTTTTTTTTTCATTGTATTTAAAAAAAAATTCCCAACGCAGCCTGGGAGAGGATACTCACACTTTTTTCTTTCCTATAATTTTCAAAGTCACAATTGCCATCCACAAACTGCTTGTTCGGCTGTGGTGAGATGAATATGTGGAAGATATGGCGATTCTGCACCTTTTCTTCCATGGTTGAAAAAGCAATGGGAGGAAGGCAATTCTGAGTTGGAAAAGGATCAGTAAGGAGAGGTGGGGAAAGACTGGTGTTAAGAAAACTCATTTACTCACCATTTCCCTCAAAAGAAAAAGAAACAAGGAAAACCATTGTGGCTAGAATCTAAATAATGTAGTACATTTTCATGTGTGGTTTGTGAGGACAAAAAACCACAGTAAATATGCCTTCAGAGGTGATCTCTGGAAAGCAGTTCCTGCCTACGGTAGTCCCAGCCTGTCAGTGGTCTCATATCACCTGAGTCCATGTTTTCCAGAACTGAAAAACAAACAACAACAACAACAACAACAAAACTCATTTCTGGGTGATGCCAATTTCATGTACCAGATGTTTTGTAACAAGAATATCTAAGGTGCATGGTAAATCACTATAGTCTCTGTTTAAAACCTCCAAAGGAGACTCCACCACACTCTGAGGCAGCATATTCCACTGTTGAACTACTCTTACTGTAAGGAAGTTCTTCCTAATGCTTAGATGAATCTCGTTTCCTGAAGTTTGAAGTCATTGCTCTAGTATCTGGAGGAACAGAAAACAGGCTTGCTCGATCCTCCATATGACAGCACTTCAAATATTTAAACATAGCTATCACGCTGCCTCTTAACTTTCTCTTCCCCAGGCTAAACTTCCCCAGATCCCTAAGCCACTCCTCATAGGGCATGGTTTCCAGTCCTAATAGTCTAATATATTCCTGAATTCTATGAGATACTGATACACTAACAATCAATTTTCTATAACAATGAAAAACAAGGGGCCAAGCATTTGTATTTTGACACTTCTTTTGTACTTAAGTGGAAGGGCCAAAGCTCGGTGGTCAAATACATATGGTGAAAGGTTCTACCTCTAGTCCCTGATGTGAGGAATGACTTAGGAAACTGAGTATGTTTAGCCTGGAGAAGATTGAGAGATGACATAATAGCTATCCTTAAATATCTGCAGGGATGTTATGTAAAAGATGAAGTAAACTTTTCTGTTACTCCAGAAATTGCATCATGAACAAATGAATTCATATTGCAAGAAAAGAGATTCCAACTAAACGTGAGAAATAACATTTTTTAAAAAAAACTGTAAGAGCTCTTCAACAGTGGTTGGTAGGTTCTCCATCTTTGGAGATCTTTATATAGAGGTTGGAAGGGCATCTTTCAGGGGTGCTTTAGTTGTGTATCCTTTCAAGGCAGGGAAGTGGACCTGCTGACCCTTATGGTTCCTTCTAGCTCTATGATCTCCAGACATGAATGGGGAAGTCCTGAAACCACAGAGAGTGAATGCTACATTTTCTAGGCAATACTGAGCTAAATGGATTTACAGTCTTACTTGTTAGAAACTTTCTACTGAGAAATAGGAAAGTGGAGTAGGCCAGATTGGCCTACTTTTCCAACTTGTCCATTGTTGAGTATGATCAGTAGCAGCTCTCAGTAGACACAAACAGAGATCTTCCCATCACTTATTGCCTGATACTTTAAAACTAGAGGCCAGGAACTGAAGCAAAGCATATGCTCAGCCACTGCATTGGAATATTCATGGGATGGGGTGTATCCCAAGGAAGATAAGATCCCCATAGGTATGCTTGGCCAACAGTCTTGACTTTATTATGATTCCTGAATGGTTCCCCATCTAAAGTTTGAAGGCTACATTGGGAAGTGGGAAAGAGCTTTAAAAAGAAGGTGGTGCATAAATAAAATAATAGAACATAATGGAGCTTGGAAAGTTAGTTTTTAGAAGGAGGAATGGAAGGACATACAGAAGCCATCTAATACTGGGCAAAGCTAGGATGATGCCCTTGAAACCAGAGCATTATCCTCCCACTGCTCATTCAGAACATCATGATATCCATTCCTTCTTGCTTGCATCACAACAACATGACACAGTCAGTCTTGCTTTTGAACAACAAATATCACAGCTGAGATGTGTTTGTGCAATGAAAAGAGCACAGGGAAATCTTCGTTGCTGTTTTCTCCTTAGTATATGGCTCAACAGAAAATATTCTGGGGCTGGAAATAGTCAATGCTTCCATGAAGACGGAAGAAATATCTGTGGTCATATTCTACAGTGGTTTTACAAAAAAAAAAAAGTATGCTAATGAAATCTATTTTCCAAAAATAACTTGAGGTTGGTGAACTACTTGCAAATTTGTAGCTGATAAAAGTGGAAAATTCTATACGTCACTAGGATCCTGTTGCTAAACTGCATATATTTTCTTTTTGCGGTGGAATTAATTTCTTCCTATTTGTTGTTGCCTTACATGGCAGTTTATACTTGGCTGTAGTGTTTTCAGTTGCCCTGTGCTGTTATTATTGATTTAAAAGAAAATCACTTGCAAGGGAAGGTAATTTACTTAATTTCTTTGCTCATTGAAAATTTGTTAAGGACAAAGTTCTCCAGAATTCTGTAATAATAATAATAATAATAATAATAATAATAATAATAATAATAATAATAATAATTTATTATTATTATTATTATTATTATTATTATTATTATTATTATTATTATTATTATTTTGACAAGCTGTTCAGGAACAACAAGGTACAGTATGGTTGCATGCATCACAAAAACAAAATCTCCGTTAGGACAGAGGGAGGAGAAAGAGGTGAGCAGGAAATACTTCAAAACGAAACGGTAGAAGCATGATTAGCCTGATCAAGATTATCAAGAGAAGTACAAGTTCAGGGGAACTTCTCTACAAGTTACGCTAGTGGTTTCCAACTTTGGTCTTCCAGGTGTTTTGAACTTCAACTCCCAGAAGCACCAGGCAGCTTGGCCAACAATCAGGAATTCTGGGAGCTGAAAACCAAAATATCAGGAGAATCAGAGTTTGGGAACCATTGAGTTATACTGTCAAGTGTGAGTGTGGTGCAATATTTAGGCTATTGTTACTAGGACAGTGGTGGGATACTTGTGGCTGCAGATCCTCATGTAGTCCCTGGTCTGAGTTCAAAATCCCTTTGCAACCAGTCAGCTCAGATGACTGGCAAGTGTCATCTGTCTCTCTCCTGCCAGGAAGGGAGAGAAGGGGTTCTTAGAACGGGTGGATAGCCTTGTCAACATTTGGCTCAGATTCTACCCACCATCATTATATGGTCCCTGACAAATGAATATAGTATTCTACTGAAGAAAGGCAGTCCATCTTGTATTAAGACAACCCAAGTGCAAATCATTTTTAAGCTATGAAACTCACTAGATGATCTTTGCTATGTTCCCACCTCTCAAGCTAACCAACACCTTAATTTACAGCTTAGATAAAAATGTGGGCATGGGGAGCCATCTTCAGCT
The DNA here is from genome assembly GCA_030412105.1 of Cyclura pinguis. Classification (NCBI taxonomy): domain Eukaryota; kingdom Metazoa; phylum Chordata; class Lepidosauria; order Squamata; family Iguanidae; genus Cyclura; species Cyclura pinguis. The sequence continues at coordinate 122,285,637 of CM059604.1, read as the reverse complement.
CTTTAGAGGAAAAGGTGCTCAGAAAATAAATAATAAACTCAATGATCTGGAAGGAAACTGAGAAGACAGAGGATGTAGAGTGGAAGTGAGAACGCCACCTGAGTTTCCAATGTAACCTCCTAGAGCTGTTTAAGCATCTGCAGTGTGACTGTATTAGTGCAGACAATTGCACTGCGATCATTGTGGAGTTGAAAGCCGAAAGGCAAAATATCTGGAGAGTGATCCCAGACTTCAGTGTTTTCCAACCAAAGATCTGAGAGCTACACTTAATAAACACTTAGTTAAAATTATAGAACTAAGTCCCCTAAAATGTTTATTTCCCATTATAGCAACTCTTTACTGGTCTGTTTCTCAAAAGGTAAATTTTGGGTTATTCTCTCATCCCCAGAAAAATCTCTGTTCTACCAGCCACCAACCTGCGATATGAAACACAAAATCCTCACATCCATTTTGTCATCACCTCAGCAAGACCAATGGCAGGGTATAAAGCAAAATATGAGCGAGTGCTTGAACCATGTGATATTCTTCCTCTACAGCTTATCAAAACCTACCCTCACAACAATAAAATCACTTTAAAAGTCACACTTACACTTTAAAAAATGCATGATTATAAGCTACAGATGTGCTGTCCTTTAGTTATATCTTCATTGCTGGGAGCAGAAGGGATTCTTTGTAGCCAGTTAACTCCACGTTGTGAACGGCTCAGCAAAATTAAGCATTTTCTTAGTAAGAAGTAGCAACAAGAAACTGGATGTCCTTGAACTTTTATTTTGTTGTTCAAAATTCTCTGCCTCTTGACCCCAATGGTCCAAGTCGTGTATTATCTTAACTTTTTGCTCACTGGTGGCCACTCAAATGGCAACCACATGGAGACATCTTCATGTGGCATACTCTGTGCAAAACAGATACCCGCATGGTTTGTGCAATTTAGTTTTGCCTCCTTTGGTCCTCGTTTCCCATTACTCCAGTCACTTTCGAAAAGCTGACATTTCCCTTTGCTTAGTGGATACACGTTTCTTAAATAACTGTACCAAACTGGAACCAGATGAGGTTTGCAAAATGTGTCAGAGATTGTTCCATTCTCTGGGTTTTTTTTTTTCTCCTTTGGATTTGATCTCCTGCTGTGCCAAAGCTTTACAATTTGTGACCTTTCTGCTTGGGTCTTACAGAAACTGCAGTGGGGATCAGTAAACCCACTGGCTTGGTATTATTGTCCTTGCAACTGATCTTCTGTACTTGGAAACACTTTCCTTAGATGTTCCAGTTTCTTTTGTGCTTTTCTTATTTTGGGGTAATTAATGACATGTGGATGAGGAAAAAGAAAGTTCCCTTGAAATAGACTTGATTCCAAGTTTCTCATATCGCCTTTTGAGTCTTCTCAAGTGCTGACACTTCAATTTTATTTTCAATGAGGGCCACCTGCCGTCATATGTACATCTGTACATCTGTACCATTTGGGATGTGTGAAAAATTCATTCCATTGAATATCCAGCATTTTCCAAGTCAACACCCGATACTGTAGTAAGGACGCATGAGAAATTCACTTTGCTGAAGGGTTTATTTCTCCCTTCCAGATTCACCATATCTGCATCTTCTCGACTGAACGTAGAAGTAGATGCAATCTGGCTTCAAAAGTCCACACATTTCCAGGTGTGTGATGCATTCCATCAAATAAAGAAAATCTGTTTGAAATATAGATGCCAGTGAAATATTCCACAGACCTCCTTCTGCATACATTTCTAAAATGCATGCCACAACACTTTGGCCAAACTAGTCATATATCCATGAATGCATCTGTTGGAAAAAAATATATTGTAGAAGGTGTGAGGTTTTAGGTTTTGACACTAGCTGAGAGAATAATTTTTTTGTCTTCTTCCTTTGCTTGATATTTGCATCCTAGACACGTGAATAGGCAACAGTTTATCTGGGATTAGTGTGATATAGTAGACATGGAGTCACCACCATGTTGGATTATCTGAGAAACTTTGAATGAATAGTTGCAAGATTTTTCAAAATCTTGTTTGGTAATGTGATGTAAATTGAGCAAAAGATCAAAAGCTTTCTTTTACCTGATCAATGGTTAAATGCAAGATCTATCCAGATACAGTTTCATGTTTGTTCAGTAGCATCTGTGGAATATGTTAACAATTCCAACACATCTGAGTGCATGGGCTGAATGTGCATGTGTTCACGCATGCATACACATACATGTAACACACACACACACAAGTTGTGATCTCATTTATAGGAATTGAGATCAGGGAAATAATAAAGACAAAATGAATGTTTTTGATACTTTTTGAATCCTAATGGATCGTATTTGCTCCCTAGGGGAGTCTCAGCTCCCGATAAAACACTATGGCTGCAGTCCAGCATCTCCTCAACATAGCATTGTGGAGATATGCTATGCCAGCATTACGCAACCTCCCTACTGAGTAGAGGCCATACACAATGTTACTGTTTGCACACCTTTTTCTATTGTTGCCAGTGGAACAGTCCGTTGCAGAATGGCAAATGAGTGGACCCACAAGCACAGCACAACCTACTCATGAGTATGTAACTCATCTGGATCCCAGCGATAGATACCTTCTTTTACCCTTTCTCCCAGCAGATGGGCAGCCAAAATGATGGAAAGCTCTATCGTCATTCAGGATGGCCCACCATGGATTGATGTATGCAGTCTCCTACAGCTGCTGGAGTTACTTCCCAGGGATGTAGTGTATTATTCTGTGTATCATTATGAATATTCATTGGGACGACTTAAAACACACAGTCAGAAGCACAGTCGCTGCTATTTTTGCATGCCTCTGAGAACAAATCAAAAGAAAACTCCTCATGCCCATTTCTCTGTACCCAGACAATACCCCCACCCAAAAATGGTTTATTTCTTCTCTTTAATGTTCACTTAAAGAATGTCTTTAACAAAATAAACAAAATTTCTACTGTGCACTAACTTTGTCTATTTTTTCCCCAGACCATTCTGTTTGAAATGAAAATGATTTGTTTAGAAAGTGCAATAGAGCTTTTTTTAAAAAAAAACACTCTTAAAATGTATGCATCTGTTCCATGAAGTGCAATTTTCACAATAACCTGTGTTCGTGTAAAGAATGTATATACTTCCATGCATTTTTAACATGTCTGTGGTTTGGGATATTTAAGTAACCCTGTGGGAGAGGTCATGGAAGTCCAAGAGACTAATCCACCAGCTCTCCCTCAGACCAGTTGGGAAAGCTTCTTGATGCATTTCCCCTATTAAATTTGATAACCACATGGGCTTACATGTTTTCCCACTCAGCCATAACCAGATGATCTACAGATGAGAAATCCAGGCCTGTGAGTTCCCCACCCACCCCCCTCCTTTCAGTGTCATTGGTTACCAGTGCTTTTTGGAGTGAAAATGCAGAGCAATCCCTGAAGGCTCTTACACTACAGTCATAACATGATTCCTAGGAGACTACTTGCAATTTTCAATTTTCATACAGGAAACGTAAAAAGGGTTTCAGTCCCAATTTCTGTGAGTTTATGTGGCAGTGTTGCGCGAAAACCTAAAACGATGGTGAATGTAAGTGATATCAGTATTGTTGAGAACTCAGTTATGCCTAACCTCTGAAAAATCTTACCCATATTGAAAGTGCATAGGAAAAAGTGGATGTAACATATACACCCCTCCAGAATAAAGATGTAAAAAATCTGTCAGTTTCATTTTCATTGTGTTTCTCCTCCTGCCCAATTTCCATATCTGGTTACATGAGGTTTTTTTGTTTTTTGTTTTTTCCTCCTCTCTGAATCAAAACTGGTACTTGTTTTGGTACACATACCTTTTTTTCGATAACATACCTACCTTTTAATCCATCTTCCCACTGATTAAAGCATGTTTGTATGAATTTTCCAAATGCATGCATTTCTAGTTGTGTGTCTTCATTTTTGCAAGATTGGTAAAATAAAATGGGTTTCTCTTCAGTGATGGGAAATGGGGAAAAAAACATGCACTATAGTAGTCTTGTAGATCATGCATTAGATAAATTTAGGTAGATCCATTTTTAAAAAAAGGCTTTTTTATTTTCAGCTTCAGAAATATAGTTTGAGATCATGCATTGCACTACTGGGCTGTAAAGTTCTGCTAGATGTGGTTTACATTTCATCTCCCTCCCTATGTGCTATATACTCCAGTCCCCACATTGATAATCCAGTGTTAAAATTTAGGCTATTTTGTAAATTCATCAACTAAATACATTGCAACAGACTCCGTGTGAGTGAAGAAAAAGGGAGAGTAAAAGAGAGCGCAAATCCATGATATGTCAAAAAGACATTCAAGGGGAATTGAGATAGTGGACAGCTAGAATCTTGGTAGTGTTTCCAGTGATGTAGACTTGAGTTGACTGACTCATACTCAAGTCAGGCTTAAGTCACTACAGTGACTCGACTTGGACTCGACCCAACAATAAATGATGCACTGACTTGACTTGGCTCCAGACTTGTATATTTTTAGTGAATGACTTGCTTCCCTTGGTTCAGTAAGGTAACACAATCATCCAGAAATCTTACCACTTTGAAAAATGCTTCCATCTCTTTTTGCCTGCTGGTCACATGGCAATCTGTCTGAAGCAAAGTGTGGGCACATTTCTCAGAGGAGAACAGCAAATGGGTTAGACAACGGGCTTGAGGTGAGCTGGAGGTCTGCTCAGCAGCCTGTCCCTGCTGCATATCGGAGGAGCCTTCTAGAATTTTTCCTAAGAGCAGAAGACAAGACTTGCCCCCAGAATGGAGGGTGCATTTCTCAGAGTGGAACAGCAAATCTGTTAGGCAACAGGTTTGAGGAGGAAGGGTCCTTCCTTCTAAAGCTTTTGAAGCTTCGGTAATGAGGAGTAAGAAGGATCCTATTCCCCACTTCTGAAAAATCCTGCAGCTTCGGGAAGGGGGAGTAAGAACGATCATATTCCCCACTTCCAAAGCTGCAGATGGCAAACTCGCAAATGTGGAGGGCAAACTCTGTTTTCATTGTTAAAACTGACTTTATTCAACTCTCTTCAGAAATTCTGGAATATAGGTTGGTGTATAAAGTTGGCTCCCAGACTTGAGATTTGATTTGAGACTTGAATGGAAAGTACCTCTAAGGACTTGAGACTTGTCTTCAGATTTGAAGGTAGAGACTTGAGACTTGACTTGAGACTTTGAGTAAAAGACTTAAATACATCACTGAGTGCTTCACTGTCCACCTATTCTGCAAAAGAAGGAAAATGAATTCCTCCCCACTGTCATCCAATAAGCTTAGGCAGGCATAACTGACTCAGATAGTTTTGCTGGTCTTATTGAGATGGTCACTTCTGTACACAGTTATAGGGAGCAGGGGATAGTAGATGCGTTCCAACCCTGCCTCTTCCACTCCCAACCTCCCAGTATTGTCAAAGTGTAAAAATAAACAGGATGTCAATATGGTTACAGAGGCCCATGTTCAAGTCAATGTGATTACAGAGCTCCATGACAACAGAATTTCTACTTAATCTGGTTCTCCCTTTATGTGCGTTTCAGTGATGGAAAAAATATTTGAAAATATTTGAAAAATGGTTACAAAATGAGTTTTTTGAGTGTCAAGAAACTGTGAAGAAAAGAATTCTGGGCTGATGAGAATCTTTGCAGTTCAGGACTTATTCTGCAAAAAATTCACACATGATGTTTTGGGCAGCATTTTCTGCATGGAAAATAACATTTCAATGTAAAAATGTTAATTCTTGCACATCAAATGTTGTTTTTCGTGCAGAAAAAAAAAGCTGTAATTGGGGATTTGTTCTGCATACATTGCACACATGGCTGATCTACACAGAAAACAGCATTTTCTGTGCAAGAATTAATGTTCCATGCACAAAATGCTGTTTCCTGTGTAGGAAATTTTGTTTCCTGCACAAAACAACCGCATGCAAATTTTCCACAGAATAAGTCCCACAGCAAATAGCCTTTGAAAACATCATGGCTTTCAAAGACTTTCTTTCAGTGGGCAGAAACTTGCTGAAATCATTCATTGCTCCCTTTAAGAATAGCTTCAGTGATGAATTACATCTCTACTGGAGTTCTACAACTGTGTTCAGCCAAAAAGTGTTACAGCTCCTTTTCAGACCTACTTTACCAACACAAGAAAGCCAGAAATGAAAAATCGGGGCTAGCGCACATGGCTCTCAGCTCCACGTACTTGAGTAGAAAACACTTGAATCAGGATGTTATCTCTTTGCTATCTGGTTATTTCATGGCATGTGTAATAGCTGGAATCCTGTGGTATCGCATAGATGTCTACGTTCCCTTACACATGTGGTTGTACTTTTTTGGCTGTTGCAAACAGATGTATTCAGTTCCTGGTTACATGAGCAGAGTTCCACATGCATAACAATTTCAGTTGTGTCTAAATTGTATTGTTAGTCCTAGTGAGAGGAAAGCCATTGAATCCAAGAGGTTTACCTTTGTGTTGACTCACCCTTGCCCCAGAAATTTGATGGGTCTTCTGCAGTTGGGATTAGTCAAAAGGATTTCAGTGATGAAGTTGTGCGTTCTTGCATGGTGTGTATCAGCCCCTTCAAGGTTCCATTATATTCACTGAGATAGCAGAAACAGCCATTTGACATTCCCTACTGCACAATGGGACAATAAGCAAGCATTTTGGCAGATAACATGACTGGTTGCACATTGGTATCTACGAGAAGGATGCTGTTGAGTAACAAATGTGTAACTTAAACGGGAAGTAGATTTATACTACGTAAGCATAATACTTATCTGGACCTGTGTGATAATAGTCGTTGCTGGGAAGGGCAAAAATTTGATGGTCTCCATGGAAGAGACCAGGATGTGATTGGTGTGTGATGCCAGATCACCACATGAGCCAGGGCGGGCTTGTGATATTTGAAGCTAGCCCACTGTCATGCCCTGCTTTCAGAACTCTGACTCAAGAGTCTGAAACAGGGAACATGTCAGAGGCTGAAACTGGAGGACTTGCTGTACAGAAAGAGGTTACAGTGCCACAAACAGAACAGGGGGCAGTGCCAGCTCCAGCAGAAAGTTCTGCCTCTTCAGACATAGAAGAACACTTACCTGTACCAATCTTTGCAGAGTGCAGACAGCAAAGAGAAAGCCGGTGTCACTCTCTCAGAATTTATAACCAGCAACAGTTAATCAAGCCACAACTACACTAGGCTTCAGACCTATATAGCTGTTGCCCTTCCTCTCCGGTTGTCATAGCTTATCTGACCTTCCACCCTGCTGGATACCTTGCTGAATACTCTCACTGACCTTGGACATTCTCTTGTCTTGGAAGCCTGTTGGACTTTATTTATGACCCTGTGCTTACTGCCTGGAAGTAAGTAACAATCTGGGAGCTATTCAGTTTGTTTTGTTCGAAATATTGGCTGTGCCAGGGCTGAGATAGGACACCCACCCCTGCTCGTGTCTACTTGGCTTGGAAGATCAACCCACCCTCCTGCCCTTATTATAGTATGAGTTCATCTGGTCACTTTGGAGCCAGGTAGGAATCCCTCCCTTTGCACTTTTTTCCCCCTATCCCATACTGCAGTTGATGGCACTGGGACAATTGGCTTGGGATTGTGCATTAAAAAAGTTTTCCTTTGGCAGGTAGCAGGGGAGATTAAGACTTTGGTTTCACCCCTTGGCATCCCTTTGGTGTACGATACAACTCTGGAACTCCCTATTTAGGCCTTTGTGTCTCAGAAGGTCAGGGAAAGAGGCTACCCTTGAGGTCCATCTGGGATTAGGGCTCTCCCTTGTAGGGCCCTGCGGCTTTGGTGGGAGGCCCCCAAGTTACCTTGTAGTTATTCCAGATTGGGGAGCAACCAAAGCAATTTGGATTGTCCCTGGGGCTGAGGTGTTTTGCCCAAGGAAAAGCTGATGGGATTATCACGTGGTGACATCTGGCTTCAGTTGGAACCACATGAGGTTGCTCCCCTTTAGTTGCTCCTTTACAGGCTGACACAATTTTAAATTGGTCAGATTTTAAATAAAATGGCCCTCCTTACCCAATGTATGTATCTGGTCTCTTTATTTCATGGTTGATCATCAATGTAGTGTCTTCACTTTTGTGTTGGTTGCTCTGTTTGTTTCAGTTGCAAACATCTTCAGACCCAAGTACAGGATGGGTTAGAAATCAAAACTAACAAGGGAAGGACTTAATTAGTTGAAAAGACCTCTTTCCAAGTACCATATCTCACATCTGTCATGGCCTAAACTTCTAAAACAGTCCTGTCAAGAGAAAGCAGTCTGTAAACCTGTTCTTCTTAAAGATTAGCTTTGCTTGCCAATGTTCTGAGGCAGAGGGGAATCCTTCATTTATTAACTTGGCTGAAATCCAGAGCTCTTTGAATTTGGTCCTTGTTAAAGACTGGATTGAGTTTCTTGTTGGGTTTTCCTTACCAAAATCTGGAACTGATTCATACCCTTTTAAAACAAAGAACAAAAATACGGCACCCACATGTGTCTTATGACCTGTCTCTTCACAGTTTCCTTTTCTTTCACTCAGCCATTCCTTAGAATGATTCACCACATGACCAGCAATTCCAGCTTACCTCATCTTTAGCCTCTCTAGTTGGCTGCGCTTTGTCCTTGTTGTTCCCTTGATAAAAGGAATTTGCACTTTATTGCTGTATGGGAACATTTTGTTATGCTTCCCTTTTTTCACGGGGATTCCACAGAACTGCCTGGCTCTTCAAGGCTGCAAAAATAAACACAGTGAGGGCTTTTCCTTTTGTGAGGAGACCACATGTCATTGCTTGCACAGTTTCTTCCAGGAATGCCTTGTCCATCAGCCACCACATACACACTGTATGACACAGTTTTCTTCCAGTGGCAAACAAAAGAAAAACAGTCCTCATGGAGGAAGAAATATGGCACAGCCAATGCACCTCATCCAGAAGGGGAACACTGTGCCCATGTTGGTTAGTTCTCAGTCAAATCAGTGCTGTCTAAACAAAACATTGTCATCCATAAGACTTACCCTCCAACATTTCACAGAGGAAAACTGGGACACGTGGCCAAGCAACATAAGAATGTGGTCAAAATAGAAAAAAAAATTAATGACAATGAACACATAAGCTAAGAGAGGCTGTCGTGGTTTGCTTTTATGTGAGTTTATGGGGAAGGGCAACTTTTTGCCCTCTCCTCTCCCTCCATTGAGTCCAATGCAAACTACATTTGCACCTGAGCTGAGTTTACAGAAAGTGAAGTAAGTCAAGGTCTAAAGGGGAAATTGGGAGGAGGAGAGAGAGAAACTGAAGGTCTTTCTGCACTGTACTGTTATAGTACTATTATTCCACTTTCAACATCCTGTGGAATTCTGGGGTTTGAATTTTCCTGAGGCCAAGGAACTCTCTGGTGGAGGATTTTAAACTTCCCTCCCTAAACTGCAAATCCCAGGATTCCATAGGATGTTAAAAGTGGAATAATAGCACTATAACAGTGTAGTTCAGAAAGATCCTATGACATTTAAACAGCAGCTGAACAAGCAGGACAGCAGAGGATTAAACAGGGCTGTTCCTACCAAATGGGGACAGTTGGAGAGTATGGGATGGGGGACCCACATGATATTTTAGGCAAGGCACCTGAGTGAGGCAGAGCGCTCAGGAAACACACTGAGCAGCTTTTCTTATTGCAGTAATTAATCCAGATGTGGCCTTTAATTCAGTTTATTTGTGGGGTACTGTTCCTTCATTGTGGGCTGGGTCAACAACAGACCATCTGCTCATTAGAAAAATGGAAATGAAACACGGGAAACAGAATCATGCTTTGTTAATTTCAGCTTTTGTATACTTGTGACTCACTGAAAACAAAACAAAACAAAAGGACCTGTCTGTCTCTGAAATCTGTAGGGTGTGGTTATTTTCATCTGCTTTTGAAAAAGATGTGTCTTTTGTCAAAAGCATAATGGGAACTGGGAAGCAAATTGGCTGCCATAAATTAGCATGCTGCATAACTTGTAGCAGCAACAGCATTTGTTGTGAACTTGGTTGCTGCTTGCCAACTTAAATTTTAGTTCAGTAGCAGTGAGAGCTAGCATGGTATAGTGGTTTGAATGTTGGAACAACGGTCCTGGAGACCAGGGCCGTTTCCGCACTAGGCTGTTATAGCGCTATGATTCCACTTTCAACATCCTATGGAATCCTGGGGTTTGCAGTTGGCCCCTTCTGAAACTGCAAACCCCAGGATTCCATAGGATGTTGAAAGTGGAATCATAGCGCTATAACAGCCTAGTGTGGAAATGGCTTAGGAGTCAATTCCCTGCTCAGCCATGGAAAACCATTGGGTGACCTTGAGTACATCACATGCAGCCCCAGAAAACCCTGTGATAGATTCACCTTAAGGTTGCTCTAAGTTGAAAATGACATGAAGACAAACAGCAATAACATGAGTCAAGAGAGCCAGTGTAATATATTAGTTTGAGCACTGGACTACAACCATTAACCGCTTGGCTATGGAAACCCACTAGGTGACATTGGGCATGACACATACTCTCAGTCCCCTCTAAAAAACCGATGATAAGTTTACATTAGCCATAAGTTGGACATGACTTGAATGCACACAACAACAGAACAGTTAGGTCATTGTCAAACTGTTTAGGTGAAGAAGAAAAAAAGAAAGAGAAAGAGAAAGAGATAGAAAGTTGCAGATCCACACTGAGAAGACAAGGCATGGATCTGGAATCCTATTGGTGTTTTAGGCAAATTAAATTTTCCTACACATATGGTATTTCCTCTTTGGGCTATTGTGTAACATGCACTTGATTAACTGGGATTGCAGAGAGAGCCACACAGCATACCCTGTGCACAACACAACAATAAGCAAACAAATTGGTAGGTACACAACTGGTTACACAATATTGGTGTTCAACAGAATACTGGTATTGTACAGTACAAACACAATGGAGGTTCTTGACAGGGGTATTAGATTAGATTGCAAAGTTAAAGCTAGAACTGTGAACTGAAAGATTGTTTGCAAGACAGTTATCTTTTCATAGAAAAGAATGTGTATTGATTTTTCACTAAGAAAAAGACAAAGAGTATTATGGTTCAAGAGTGGTGATGAACTTTAGGGCCTTATATCAGTCTAGGGATATGTAAAGTCATCAGTCTTATTCACGTTGAGTGTTCTTGCACTGGTATTCTTGTATCTTTAACCTACATTACATTCCCAGATATTTTACCCTACACAAATCAGCAGTGTGATGTGGCAACTGAAAAAACCAATGTGATTCTGGGCTGCATCAATTGAAAGATTAGTGTCTAGGTCAAGGGAAGTGACGGTACCACTCTGTTCTGTTTTAGTCATATCCCACCTGGAATACTGTATCCAGTTCTAGGCACCACAATATAGGAAGGATATTGACAAGGTGGAATGTGTCCAGAGGATGGCAACCAAAATGGTGAAAGGCCTGGGAACCATGCCCTGTGAGGAGTGGCTTAGGGAGCTGGGTCTGTTTAGCCTGGAGAAATCAAAGCTAATAGGTGACATGATAGCTATGTTTAAGGATTTGACGGAATATCATATGGAGGATAGAGCAATCCTGTTTTCTACTGCTCCAGAAACCAGGACATAGAACAGTGGCTTCAAACTTCAGGAAAAGAGATTCCATCTAGAACTTCCTGATGGCAAGAGCAGTTCAACAGTGGAATACACTGCCTGGGAGTGTGGTGGAGTCTCCTTCTTTGGAGGTTTTTAAACAGAGGTTGGGTGGCCATCTGTCAGGAATGTATTAATGGTGTCTTCCTACATGGCAAGGGGTTGGACTTGATGGCCCCTCTGGACTCTTCCAGCTCTGTGATTCCATATATGCAATCTTTTAATGTGCCTGTTAAAAATATATCCATTTTTGATACGCATTTTCTGTTGTGTGTCTCTATTATGACTTTTTGCTAGTGCTAGAAGAATGTTTGTGGCCATTTGCAGTCAAGAACATTTTCCAAATGGATGCACATTAGTCTCTCTTAAATATATCATAAGTTTCAGCAATGTATGGATTACTGAGTTAAGATGCACTTTGTTCCATTGACAGTCTTGAGAGGTGTAAAATGAGCATTTCCACATCAGAACACAAACTAAAGATTTTTCCAGCTTATCCTTAAATCTTGCTAAATCCAACTGTAATGTCCTATTAAAAATCTGAGTTTATGTTTTTATTTAAAATGCACCAACAGTCACATTGCATACATTTTCCCAGAGTATGCTTTTTGCATTCATTTTCCCCTAAAACACATTTAACATAGTGTACATTTTAGCTTCAAACATATATCTTAGGTGTCTTTTGGTCCATTTTGAACCAGGAACTCCATTGCAAAATTTGAAGAATTTCAAAAAATAGGGGGAAACTGTGCACAATCTGTGTAGTAATCTAGGAAATGTGAATAAGGTTAATACACCTAAACTGAGGACTGAATAAAATTGTCAAGTATCTCCGCATCTCAGCCCTGTCACATTTGGATTGTTTTGTACATGCAAATGTTACAGTTGCCATTGTGCTCACACATTTCTTGATGAAGATTTTGAGGGTCAACAGTTGCCCTAATTTTCAACAAGTAAGTGGTACAGGAAAGCTTGTCTAACACACAACCAACTGACAATCAGTTTAGGGATACCAGATGGTAAACACACCGTTCTGCAAACAAACAAATGCATGTCCTTCTATCCAGTGTGCTTTCTCTTTTTCTTATAAGTAATGGCCACAAAGTGGGAGTACATGAGGATTCAGCCCAGGTGTGAGAAACATTAGGCATCTTGTTCTCCTAAGTTCCCAATCTGGTCCTCAGTTGTGTCCTGGATGGCTGTTCCCACCTTTTCCATGATGACACCATTGCTTGTGATTCCTTAGCTGTAGTAATAGTACCCCTCCCCAAATTCTAAAAATTGAAAATGTCTTTTGGAAGGCTTATTTACTGGTATTAAGAAATTTGATCAAAAATATTGTGATATTTTGTGGTTCCCATGCCTTTGCTTCTGGCCCTATCCAACACTGGAAATGGGCTCCATGAAAAATTATCTAAAATCAAATTTGACTCTCAAATTGGAGGTTTCATCCTTAGACCTTTTCCATACTATATTGTTATAGTGCTGTTATACATCCAGTGGAATTCTGGGGTTTGTAGTTTACTGAGGCTGAGAATGCTAAAGGCCCCTCCCTAAACTGCAAACCCCAGGATTCCATAGGATATTGAAAGTGGAATAACAGCACTACAACAGTGTAGTGCAGAAAGGCCCTTAGTTTAAATGTTGTATGTGTTTCTGTGTGTGCTTCTGGAGCGGCATGTGGCCCTTAAGGCCACTTTTGAACCCCCCCCCCCAAAATTTGCTGGACTACCTCTATTAGTATTTTTTAAAAAAACAAGAAGAATTACCTCTTCTGAATACCACCAGGAATCATGATTTGCCTTTAATATAGGTTACATGGTCCCATTGACATTACTGGATTCATCCCTGTTCCTAGTCTCACTGAAAATGTCCTCTTCCTAGATTTCAATAAATCCTGGGAGAAAACATTTCATTGGTGTCCCAAAGGCTTCCATCATGACACCCATCTAGAATGTATGGGCATAGGGGTTAATTTTTAGAGTGACCACAGCAAAAGAAGATAGGGTTAACCTTCCTTCCAAAGCAATGGAGTGCTGACCCAGATTCCTCCTCTAAATACTGAAGAAGAGGAAGAGGAAGAAGAGGAAGAGGCGGCAGCAGCAACATGTTGAATGCATTCAAGCATTAAATGTCATGTCTAGTTTGATCTTTTGCCTACTCGAGGCACAAGAATAGATGCCTGATTGACTGGGCGAAAAATCAGCTCCACTAAGTCCCACTGAAACTATCAGATCTGGGATTAGTTACCTAGTTTATTTATGGTGTTTGAGGACAGCCATGTATTTTCTTGTTACTCATCCATTACACTGACCTTATTATTCATGACTTCTCAAACATCACAGTACAAAAGGCATGTTTGCCTGTAATCTGATGTAACTGGTTTCAGTATGATTTAAAGTCCATTAGTCTGAGCACTAGGGCAATTTAAAGTCAGGCCTGTGATTACTGGCAGAGTTTCCCTTTTATGTTTTGTTTCATTTATGGCTCTTTAATGACATAGTCCAAGAGCCTGGAAATGGTATTCTTTTCGACTAGCATTCCCAGAGTTCCCCAGCCATCCACTGCTATTGGCGATCTGTGCTCTCCTAGCCCTGAACTTGGTTCATATTAGAATTCAACAAAGATTACATTTCTCAAGAAGCATGCTGGCTGGAGGAATTTGGACACTGGTTCAAAGACATAACTTTTGAAGCTTTGCATATTCTTAAAAGGATAACATGAAGTAAGACTATGCATGCACACATAGGCTGGAGTTCAGTTAGTGACATAAGCCATTTCCGCACGAGACTGTTATAGCGCTATAATTCCACTTTCAACATCCTATGGAATCCTGGGGTTTGCAGTTTTGGGAGGGGCCAGAGAGGGGCCTCCCGAAACTGCAAACCCCAGGATTCCATAGGATGTTGAAAGTGGAATCATAGCGCTATAACAGCCTTGTGTGGAAATGGCCATAGTCTTGCAAGGTGAATTATTACAAACATATTCTGCTGACAGTTGCACATACAGCGATGTTACACATTTTGTGGTTGCGCACTGTAAACTGTGGAAACACAGTACATATTGCTTTGGGGCACTGTCCATTCTGGTACTGCCATGCACATTGTGGTTGTGCATTGTGCATTGAAGTTGTGTGTTGTTCATTTCATATTGTGCATTGCAGTTGTGCATGGCATGAGAGCAGCATTCGTTGACATGTGTTGCACAATGTAGCTATTCTGCTTGTGGGTAATATAGTGCTGGGGTGGCATGTCTCTGTATGCGGAAATTTATGCTACACTGAGGGGATGTTGAATTGCAACCATGGAATAACTTTTAAGTATTGCATATTAATTGGACATATCTGTTCCAAACAAGATCTTCTATTGATACTCGCACAACTTTGCAAAAAGCAAGGTCTTTCTTACAAAATGCTCTGCACTTGAGCCAATTATACAATAATGATTCAGATCAGCATTAGATCTTAGCTTCTGAGTTGACAACTATGTACAATAAACAAGATTTATGCATTTGAATATATCCAAAATGTAGTTGGATGTCCAAAATGTAATGGCTACACATAACAGCAGTACTTAGGAACTTCAAAACTTAAACCTATCATAGATTTAGCAGAAATTCCATGCCAGAGCTCAGCATCCTAATATCGACCATGAAAACATCAGTGGATGACATTCAGAAGGTTTCCCAGATTGTGATCTTCTTAACTCCTCGTAATGTTTCTCAAAAGTAATTCAATAGTTACTTTTTATGAACAAAATCTGAATGCCACAATCTTCTGACCTTTGGCACAAAACACACACCACTCCTCTCCCTTCCCAATTTCCTCAGTATCCACAAGGGAGCATGGGGCACCAACACAACAAACAGATTGGCGATTTCACTCCACTCCCACAAACATTTCAGTTTACCCAAGCTTCAGAGTGAGACGGCCTCTTTTCCAACTTGCCACATTTTCCAGTGTACCTACATCCAGGAACTTACAGCTGAATCTCAACATTGACAGAGGTTTACCTTGCGGAACTGAACACATAGGATGGAAGTGTAAATATTGCCCTAATAATGAAGAGCTATCAGAGCTAACATGTGCAGTTGGGTGTTAGACTACTGGACAGCAGAGTTTTATTTCCTGCTTTGCCATGGAAACCCATGGAGTGACCTTGGGCATGCCACACACTCTCAGCTCCAGAAAACCCATGATAAACTCACCTTAGGGTTGCCATAAATCAGGAATGACTTGAAGGCACACAACAACTACAATCCAAGCTACATCTACTTACAGACTTCTTCTTCTTTCTCTTTCCCTCTCTCCTTCTCCTTCTTACTTTCTGACTTCTTCTTCTTTTTTTCCACAGTGAAAAACATTTCCTGTTGGGGATTTCTGTTAAAACCCCTTTCCTATTTTCCTGTTCACTTCTCTTTCCTTCTGTACTTTAAATCCTTCTGTACTTTAAATCGCACAGCACAGGATACAATGAAATCATGGCAATTAGCACCATGCTATATTGGATTTGCTGCGCAGACCTTCTTGGTTTTGTTTGCCAGCATTGGGCAATGTCACCACAACCTGAGTAGCAATGTAATATCATCTTGCTTGTTATGTACTTTGGAGAGGCAGACCTGCAAGATCTTATTTGCTGAAGTCATTGTGAAAAGATAGGCAGATTTGACAGCACTTCTAGCACTTCCAGCACTATCTCTTGCTCTGTGCTTCAAATTAAGTCACAATTTCTCGAGATGTCACTTTACACAAGCTTGTACCTTTTTTGCTGTCATTTGGATAAGTGAGGATTTGTGTTTTTATTAGTTTCTTATATGAATTCAGCAAAATTTATGTCTTTCTTTTTTATATCTAGAATGGGAAGAATGGGTAGTTATTGTTCTTTTTAAAAAAATCATATTTATTAATTTTAATACAAACAAATTCACAACAGCAGAAAAAAAGAAAAAAGGAGAAAACTACACATAAACAATATACATCTATAACTGAAACTAAAACTAAACTTAAACTAAACTAAAAACTGATACGTATTACAAAAACAAATTTCTAAAACACTTAATGCTGACCACAAACACAACCTAACTACGCTAATTATCTAAACTGCAAATGAACTTTGACACCTCCCTGTAACAATATGTATTCAGACTACACGCACATATTTAAAATACAACATCACACAAAAGGTAAACATATGAGATACAAATGGCAGCTAGGATAAAGAAATCTTCTTGCAGAACCTTTGAACAGAGGTATGGAAATTTAACTTGTCTCAGTCAATAAATATTCCAGATGTATCTCTATGTCCTTCCAGACCATTTTCTTATTACAGGAGAAAGTTATTTATTATGCTTATTACTATGAAAGCAACACTCAAAAAGGACATGAACTAAATTTTCAACTACTATTTCATCTTCACAGGAACACAAACAATCCTGACACAAAGCACACTAGTAGCATCTTTCTCATATTGAAGAATGAAGGGTGCTATATCTGGCTGTGGAAAAGATAAAGTGATATTTGAACATGGCCAAATTATCTAAATTTATTGAGGGCATGTATTGAGGAGCAAGTTCTATGAATATTGATTTGGAGTATTGGAAATTAGTATCTTTTATCTGCTGTTCTTACATAGATTTTGTTGTTGTTGTGTGCCTTCAAGTTATTTCTGACTTATGGCAACTCTAAGGCAAACTTATCAATGAATTTTCTGGGGCTGAAAGTGTGTGACACACCCAAGGTCACCCAGTGGGTTTCCAAGGCTAAGCAGGGAAATGACACTGGTCTCCAGGATCATAGTCTAATGTTCATACCAGTACACCATAGTGGGTCTCCAGAAATGTATAGATTTTACTGAAGAATAATATTGGCTTGAATCCTATTGATAGTCTGAACTAAAGAAACACCCATTTAATCAAGATTATTTATACATGCATTGACTTAACATGCAACACTTGATTCAATACATCTGCTCTAGGTGGAACTACAAATAAGATTCAGGTCATAGTCTGTGGAGTGAGTCTATAAAAGGCCTAATAAATGCAATGTAATACTAGAACCTTTAGACCACAAGTAGATAAAAATATCTTTTTGTAACAAATAGAGATGATCTAAAGATAGGCCAGACCCACCACTTGATTTATGCAACTATTTATACAAGATCTGCAGAGATCTGCAAAGTGGTTCCAAGCAGGGCAGTCCTATGCTGAGGCTGAGGTTGGAATGTAAATCCTCACCTATTTCATCTTTTCATGCAAGGATGAATAATTACAGTAGTTTTCTCCCCACTGTGGTAGAAAACACATATCCTCCCACAGTACTTTCTCCATGTTCAAAAGTCCTGAAGTGTTGTAAAGGAAGTATTCCACAGAGAAAAACACATGAACTGATATCCTACACTGGTTACTTAGTTATGTCTGTGTTAACCAAGGCCATTTCTGCATAGTGTTGCCATCCCATGAAAGGGACACGATGGCAGTGGTCCATGAGTTGTGCTTTTGCATAACGCCATTGTGGTCCCACTGCCTTCCCCTTTCCACCCATCATGATTGAGGCGTATTCGCTTAACTGAATTGGTTAAATTGGTTAAGCTCCTGCGATCATATGATGCTCCTGTCACCACCGGCCATGCAGAAGGGGCAGAAGCATCATGTAGGCACTTCCTTCACCAGCGCAGCACAGGAAAGAGGTCAACTGTGCTACGGAAGGAAGGTATGTGTCACTCGTGCTTCCTTCTGCAGAGAGCCAGCCGGGTGTGGAGGCTAGTGTTCATGTTGTGCTCCTATCCCAGCAAAGGCACTGCTGGGTTTGTGATGGGGCAACCACGGGAACAGGTAAGGTGTGGAAATGGTCTAAGTCATACCTGCTTTAACTGAGGACATTTCCACACTACACTGTTATAGTGTGTTACCCTGAAAATCTGGGGGTCCCAGAGGAACACCTCAATATGCTCCAAGTGATGGGGAAAATAAGCTTAATGGAGCACAAGCAACAGCAATGTGAGAGGCAGGGCAACCTAGCGAGATCTTTTACCCAGTTTTTATGGAGTCAGGCTCAGTCAGAAATCACACAAACGGGTCTAATGAATGACTTTGTTGAACAGCATCAACACAAACACGCACACACGCATCCAAGGACTAAAAGAAATAAGGAATGGAAATAAGATAGAGGGATTGTTGAGGGATTCATAGTCTGGGTGATACTACACCTCTTCCTGAAGTCCTTGGTCCGGGAAGCAGCGATCGAACAGCAGCTCAGCAAAGAGACGCTGAGGTGATCGCACAGCTATAGGGAGGGGGGACCGGTCAGTTGGTATGACCGGGAGGCATCATACTTCTTCTCCTTGCCTCGCTTAGCCTAACCAGCCCCAAAACAGGGACTATTTGTAGGACAAATTTACTTTGAAGGCAAATCCTCTCCCGGGGAAAACAAACAGGGACAGAAAAGAAAAACAACTCCACCCCTGGCACTTTTCAGAAGATAACAAGGTGTCATCCCAGTAACAGGATCTTCCTCCGCTTTGGGGCTGTGGTGTGAGTTTCTGGAGATCGATTTGATAAGGTTTTAATGCTTCCAGTGCCCAACTTTCTGGGAACACTTTTACTCCCTTCAAGTGGGCTCCTTAAAGGTTGATTACCTTTTGTGCACCATGGGTTATCACAACATGAGGTCTCCTGTGGCTATGTGACTGGGGAGTTTACTGGTCTGACCTGGTGCATTCGATCGTATGACCGTTATTGCCTACATGCACATCCGGGTGACCTCTCTGGTGGCTTAAATTAATTTTATATCAAAGTTGTAGACCCTGGGACAGGGCTTACCAAGGGGGCAACAGTGCTATTATTCCACTTTCAACTTTCTGTGGAATTCTGGGGTTTGTAGTTTACTAAGGGCAAAGAGCTCTCTAGTTTAGAATTCAAAATGCCCCTCCATTAGCTATAAACCCCAGGATTCCATAAAATGTTGAAAGTGGAATAATAGCACTATAACAGTGTAGTGCAGCAAGGCCCTAAGTAATATCTCCTGGCCTGAACTCCCAAGCCAAACTTAAAGATTGGCAGCTAGATCAGGCAAAAGAGATCCATTCAGCTTCCAATCAGGGTGCACGGAAGTTGATTTTTTCACTCCCTTCCACCAGTGAGCAAGGCTCTGACAAGAACCTGTGGCAAAGTTCCTGCTTCTGCCTCTTGGCAAGCCTCTCTTGCTGGAGGGAGGAGATGGAAATATCTTCCTTATGTCCTAATTGGAAGCCGAACAGACCTCCTTCACCTACCAGTCTGCTGGCTCTTAAGGTGGGCTGTGGTGGCATTTGCATAGGTTTACACTAATACTACGTAGTGTTACTGGATATAGAGCAATTAGCTTTAGGCTACAGAGTTGTAACTGCAGTAGAATATGAGTCAATTTTTTTTTTTTTGCACACCCCCTGGCATAGGAAAATTTGCAGGGGTGGTACGCATTCTTCATGTTCTTATGTGTTTTTCTCTATAGAATAATTCCTCTGAAACATTTCAGTACATTTGAGTAACAAGAGGATGTTGCACAAAAGTTTTGTTAGTCTGTCACTATTCCTGACGGGATTTCATAACTGTTGGGAAACTTTTTTTTTTCCACCTGGGAATGAATAGCAATATTTTTTCAATCCCTATTCTAGACCACCTCTCTAGCCCAGACATTGGCTGATCTTGTTTGGTTGATAGCCATTGATCAGGGTGGGGCTCATACAGACCACCACCACCCTGAAGTTGTTACACTGCAAATCCCAAAATTGTTCACCATTGGCTATGCTAGGTAAAGCTACTGGGACTTGTAGTCAAGCAACATCTGGGAAGCCACATGAATCACACAGCTATCATAGACGACAGCTTTCTACTAGCCAGCCATAAGTAACTTAGAGAGATTGGTCCATCACCCCACACAAGTTCAAGGGGGAAGGGACATGTCTTAGGCCAGTCCCAAAGTTTCACCTTTCCTCATTTCTTGACACCAAAAACTAAAGGTGAAATCTAGAGAATCCCTTTTCAGCCTGAAGATATCACTGAGTCCTCCCATTTGATGTGAAATTTATTTTTCCCCAACTGCAAACCTGGTATTGCAGCCAACTATTTCAACACTAATCCCACGCCAGTGATCCTAGTAGACCCTAAACCAGCTCATTGCAGGCTATGTGAAAACCCCTTTCTCTCTAGAGCCAGTAGAGTAGAAACAAAATTCTACAAGTTAAATGAAATTCTGCCCAGCCCCAAAGTGACCTTCTACAACCTGCACTAATTATTAAAGACAGGTGAGGAGACAGGCTGACAAATGACTGCAGAGGATGCTATGGAGATGGCATCAACTTAAACAGCCTGGCCACTCTTCCCCTACATTTGCCTAGCCCAACCTTGCTCCCAGCATGAATTGCAAATGTGCAAATCCTATCCTGGCCACTGCAGCAGTGGAGCCAAATTTTGTACGCACTTTGAACATTTGGAGAAGCATGAGAATTATAGGAATAACTGTGTTCCGATCCAGATATGAATCCTGGAAATGTGAATCGGGCTGTAAAAATATGGACCAAAGGAATCCAACATCTCTATCTCAGCCTGTTGCTGTGCAGCTTGAAAAGCAATAGCCCACCAGCCCCTGGCACGGCCCTACCTCAAGTACAGTCACTCCCTATTCATCTCAAATAATCACAGCATTAGACACTGCTTAAAACCACAGGGCTACATCTATTTAAGTGAGCTGATTCAATGTTTGGCAGGTGCTTGGGCCAAACTGAGCTGCCAGAAAGACAAGTTGCCTCTTTCTTTGAAAACAGAACATTGTAGAGATACACCCTGGTTTTTAAGACCTCTTTTGTTGGAATAACAGCTGGAGGGAGGCAGAGGTGTCTGTGGTGATTCATGATCTCACTTCAAGATTTAACAACAATTGCACTAAATAATATTCTCCTCTGATTTCTCTTCTTCTTCTGTTGATAGAAGCAAGGCTGCACTGGAAATGGACACATAAAGGATACCCACCAATATTTCATAGCGGAAAAGTGGCCAAGCAACATCAGAGTGTGGTCAAGATGGAAAAAATTATTAACAAGGAAGAACACAAGACTAGGAGACCTGCAGCCATTTGATTTTGCCTAAGCCTAATGAGAAGGACAAGATTTTGACCCCTCTCCTCCTCTCCCCACTGCTGAGTGGAGTGCAAACTTATTTTGTGTTTTGAACTCAGTTTGTAGCCATTAAAGTAAGCTGAAGACAAAAGGGAAAATGGGGGTTGGAGAGAGAAAAAACAGGAACACTTTAAAAGCAGCAGAGAAAGTGGGACAACAGGGAATTAATCAGGACTGTCTTTGGCAATTTAGGTAGTTAGAGAGTATGATAAAGCAGAGGTGATCACCAAGGTCAAGGTGGACTAGAGTTAAATGTAGATTTCCTGCTCCTCTGAACATTTAGTTAGTTAATTAGTTAGTCACCCCTTCTTTTCCTCCAGAAGCAGTGACATGGGAAATAGTGCTAATACTCACAATCTCTTTAGTCTCTACCCATGGAGAGATAAGGCCATGGAACCTTTGCTTCCTCCTCTGGTCTCTTGAAATCCACTGTTCTACTTTCTAACACCATTTAAGTGACCAGAAGATCATTGCTGATTTTGTTCTTTGGAGGTTAAACAAAATGTAATGGCGCATATTGCTTTCTCCAAGAATTATGCTCCCTGGAGGCTTATGGAAATGTTAGTCTCAGGTAATTTTTTTTTTTTCCTGGAAACAAGACTCGGGTAAAGGAGTTGGGTGGTTTCAGGGATGTCTTGGATAGATAAAGATGCCCATGGGCTGCACTATTGTCATCATGGCATAGGGCCTTTTCACAAGTATATATGCTGTTCAGAGAGAAATGAAGATACAAGCAGACAGTGTCAGATCCATTATGATATTAGTCTAATCCTGTAAAGTTCTAAAACAGATCCTCAGTGATGGTCATTTGTTTCCACTTCTCCTGGTGTGTGTCCCCCTCCCAACTCCACCTAAACAAATTAGATTAACTTTCCTACTGTGAACATGAGTTAGGATATAGCCCAAAGTAGCTTTAGCTGGTGGCCTAATGGTTCATTTAATTGCCAATTGTCAAGCAACTGCAGGGTGATGTAGTGATAAAAAAAAAAAAAACCATCTTTTCCTCCTTGGCCTGGTATGTCTCCTTCAGAAGCCAATATATTTTTGTGATCTTTAGGAGACCCTGGAAGCTCTAGTCAAGCAGTGGACTGGTTGGCAGCCAAGGAGGGAGGACAGATGATGAAGCAGTAGACTTCACTCTGATGGCTTTCCCATACTATAATGCTATTATACCATTATGGCCATTGAGACCTGCTTTATAAAGCTTAAGATGACAATGTGGACATCGAAAACTGAGGTCACATCAGTTCTGATAAACGTCTGGCTTCAGCAGTTCCAAAGGAAAGACAAACAGTTTGAACCATTTATGTTGGAATGTTCCCTGACCACAAAATTTAGGCCCTTTTCGCATGGCATTTCTCATGCAAAAGGGCCTCCAGAGCATCGCGCGATTGCGAGCAGCATTTCAGACGACATCCTCGCAATCGTGTGACACTGCCAGGGTCAGCAGGTGCTGATCACACACTATATCATTTTTGGCTTTTAACCAAAAATAGTGTGCGATCGCGCATTGCTCCGGGGCCCCGCGTGCACTTACCATCTGTGCGGAGCTCCTGAGCCATGGCCCTTGCGCTTCCTCCCCCAGCGCAGCCTGGGAAAATACCCGGCTGCGCTGCGGAAGGAAGAGGTGGAGCTCTCATGTTGCCTGCCAGCCGGCAGGCAACTCCAGCAGAGAAGAAGCAGCGGGGATGTGAGAGCCTCACGGAAGAGGCTGCTCGCAGGATCACCGTGAGGCCGCGCCAGACAGAGGTAAGGTGCGAAAAGGGCCCTTGTTTGGACCCTTCTTTTGGCAACTCAGGAAATAATCTGATCCAACAGGGACTGGTTGGATACCTCCTGAATTGATTTGGCTCCAGACAGAAAGACTAGTTTGGAATTTCACAAGTTCACTTGTGAAAGGAAAGCAATTTTAGTATGAATTTAAATAGGCTTGTCTCAGTCTGCAGGCCTGTCCACACTACACTGTTACAGTGCTATTATTCCACTTACAACATCCTTTGGAATTCTGGGGTTTGTAGTTTACTGAGGCCAAAGATCTCTCGGCTAAGCATTCTAAAGGCCCCTCCCTAAACTGCAAACCCCAGGATTCCATAGGATGTTGAAAGTGAAATAACAGCATAATAACAATATAGTGTGGAAAGGCCCTCAGCCACCTGGATAGTATAAAGAACACTCTCTGGTACTCTGGAAGTAGCTGCATTCCTACTCTCCCACTCTTTTATTGCGCTGCATTCTGTGTTGCTTTACATTTATTCTGTAGTCTCTTACAACTTTGGTGGTATGAAATGGAACTTGGTCTAGTTTTGTGAAAATGTTGGGCCTGCATGCCCTTCATTTCCTTTAAGAGGTTATCTGAAGGAGTATAAAGCATAGAATTCTAAGATCTTCTGAAAAGCCCTTCCTCTCTGTCCCACCACCTTCTCAGCATTGCTTGGTGGGAGCAAGGAAGAAGGTCTGCTTGGGTGGCTGCTCCCATACTTTGGAACTCCTTCCCTAGGGAGACCAAGATGGCTCCATCCATACTCTTCTTCTGCCAACAAGTTACAAACTGATGGGGATGGGCTTTTACTTATGTGCTGCTCTGTTTTACAGCTTTTATATAGTCTTTTAATGAATTCCAGTGTTTTTAACTTCATAAATTGATTTCCCTTTAAATGGCACACACACACACACACACACACACACACACTGCTGTTTTTGTATTATTTTTAATCCGTATAAATATGTATTGTTTTAGTATGTTGTAAGCTGCCTTGAATCCCATTATTTAAGGAAGAAGAGGAGGTTAAGAAGGTTGTGCCCAGCTTGGGGCTGCTGAACCAACCTCAGCAGTTGGCAGAAACCCCACAATGGCTGATGCTCACATGGCACCCATAGTTGCTACTTCTTGGGTCCTTTCCACTTGATGCACCCAACCTGCCATAGGGATGGGAGAAGGACAGGGCTGTGAAGACGCTAATGTATGACATCATCTGTCTTCCTCCTGCCCCCAGGTGGCATGATCAATGGGTTTTCTCCATCAATGCCTGGTGATCACGCTGCCCTCTCACTGCATATCCACGCTTACCTTGCTTGTGGAGGTCCTGGAAGTGCAATGGTTGCACTTCTTGCCCCAGCACAGCTGGAGACAGTACCCAACTGCACCATGGCAGAAAGAGGTGTGGCCATCATGCTTCCTGGATCCTGGAGGCAGATGGTGTAGAGGGGAGCTACCAGGAGAGCCACTGCTGCCATCATCACTGGACACTGTTGGGAAAAATGTAGGCTGCAGAAAGGGCCTTGGTTTCCCTTCAGTAGATGGGCTGAGGAATTGGAAACATCAGATGGCAGGAAGGTTGCCCAATTCATGGATCTATGCTGAACCAATGCAGCTAAAATTAATAAAGCTATAGCCTTTTGTACTTCAACCCATGTTGTATTGTGCAGGGTAGAGAAGTAGCACTTAGTAGTGGACGTAACATATTTCTAGAGGTGCAGAAAAGTAATCCAGTAGCTTTCTGTTTTTAAAAGAAGAATAATGTTGTCTAGTCTTCTCTGATGCTATTGGCTTGGCTCACTACCAAAATACATTCGTTACATAATGGCAACTGAAGAAATGACTGTCTGGCACTCCCAGACTTTTTGCATTCCCAGACCAGGAAGGTTAAACCTAACCTTTCTTGGTTACCCTTCTGCTGACAAGCAAATCCATCTTTATTCAGGCAGGTCATTGGCATAGGCTCTGGTCTTCTCTTTGAAGGGGAACTAAATGGTATTACCACTACCATTCTAGTTGTTATGATGGTAGTTTTTATGCATTTGTGTATAGATTATGTTTGCTATGTAGATTCCTGACCTAAATCCCCACATGACACTGGTGGGACATTCTAAACTTCTTCCTCTACAAGTCTCTTGCATCACAGTTCAAAACTGTTGCCCCAGTCTTCTGGAGTCAGTTTGGAAGGTGTGTGTAGTATTCCATTTCCACTGGATTCTGCCGCTCCACCCATGGAAGCCTTCTATTGGACCCTATCATTGTTTTTCATCTCTATGTTATTATTACTTGGGGATGGATATAATATTCAAAAATATTTGAAAAATTGTTGAAAAACATGTATTTGGAGTGTCAAGAAATTCTGAGGAGAAGAATCCTGGACTAGCAAGAATTTTCACAGTTCAGGACTAACTCTCTGTATAAAATTTGCAGGTGGTTGTTCTGTGCAGAAAACAGCATTCTTTGAGCACTAAACAATATTTTCCAACAGAGAAAAAAGCTGATTTTTGCACAGAAAAAGCTGTAATTAAAGACTTATTCCATGCAAAAATTTGCAAGAGGGTGAATTGCAGAAAACAGTATTTTCTAGGGTAAACCTTCTAAATGAAGGGTAAATTCTACGCAGTACCATGTACCTTGATGGAACTGTATAAATATATGATAATCAGAATCATAAATCAGCATGTATTGATTCAATGGGGCTACTCCAATTGGGAGTAATAATAGGATTTAGACCTTTAGTGGCAAGGAATTGACTTCCAGACTTCTTCCTCTCCTTCCCTGTCTCTCTTTCCTTCTGTCCTTTTTTCTTTCAACTACATTCATTTCTTTGAAATTTTCAGGGAAAAGGTTTAAAGGCCTGCAACTTGTTATAATATAAACATAACATGAAACTACTGTTTTCAGATGTTTCCAGAATACAAAAGCCCCATTTTATGATCTCTTTTTCAGCACAGAAGGACATTGGGTCAACCAGGGGGACACAGGACCACAAATATAGCTTGTTGGGTTAGATGTAGTCTACAAGGTCTGTTTTGCCCCCAGTCTAAATATATATCTGGAAATATGTCCCAAAAGAAAGCCAAGGATTGCTATTTATCTCTGATGACAATTCAGCTTTGAAATACAGTCATCCCTCCAAATTCACTAGGGTTAGGGGCACAGGATCCCTGTGAAAGTGGAAAAAACATAAATAACTCTAGGCCCTCCCAAACCATATTTAACACACACACACAAAATATGATCACCATATATAATCCACCATGAACTTCTCTGAGCCATCAGGGTTCCATCATAAGGGAGAAGTGGGTGGCTGGTGGGGCTTACTGCCACCTCCACTGTGGCCCCACACCATTTTTAATAGGGACTTGCAAGCTTTGTTCGCAGTTTGTTAGTCCCATGAGGCTTGCAGTCCCTATTAAAAATGGCATAGGGAGGCAGCAGAGGTGAGAGCAAATAATGTGTGAATAATCAAATCCACAAAAGTGAAACCCTCAAATGTGGAGAGCTGACTGTAGTCCTGTTTTTGTATATATGTTAGAAATATCACATAGATAATTTTAATGGAAAAAATGGACCATTGATTTATAGTTGTTAAATGGAACTGTGATGTTCTTATCTGGTTTTCCCCAATATGCCTGAACTGCCGCATTCTTGTTTCTCTGATCAAGTTTTCTTCTCTTCACCTTACCCAATTTTTAACTCCCTGTTGAACTCTGGCTGGCCCATCTATTTGTCTTCCTCCTGGTTGACATATCAAACAAACATCTTCTTTGGAAAGTGATGCTAATGCATGAATAAGTCAGATGTGAATACCACACAGTGGTGGAGCCACACTTCTTTCCTCTTTATTTCTGCCGCCTTTGCAGATGTCAGCCATTATTGCATTCCTAAAGAGGGCTGGAGTGCTGGTAACTTAGCTTTGTACCTCTGTAACTAGGCAGTACATGATGTTCCAAGCCAGATACTCTGTCATAACAACTATTTCAATTGATGTTGGTCATTTATTTTTCTGGCACTTAATTAGCTTTGGTGTGTGTGTCTGTTTCAATGCTTTCTTCTCCTGAAAGACTCAAAGTTCTCCTCTCCTGTTTCAAATCATCCAAACTCCTGATAAACTGGAGGTTATTTTTAAAATCCAAAGGGGAAACTCTTCTTTATGCACGCACACACACACACACACACACACTACAAAAAAGAAGTGCCATATCATCAGTGCATACATTTTTTTGTCTCTGTACGACAGATACTCAAAGTCATAATCTGGAGGACTTAATCGGTTAGAGCAGGACTGGCCGACTATGATCCTCTGGATGTTGCTTGGATTGAAACTCCTATCACTCTTAGCCAACATAGCCATTGGTGAGGAATCATGAGAGCCTCAGTCCAAAAATATTTGGAGGGCCAAGTGGGTCCCTATCTCTGCATTAGAGCAATGAAAAGTTGTGATGAGTAACTGATCACACCATAATTCATAATTTGCTCTGCAAATTACAAATCTAACATTTTGAGCTCAAACAAAAGTTCCCTGTTATAACAATAGTAATAGCATGTGTATTTCTATACCGCTTATCAGCTAAGTGCTCTCTAAGCGGTTTACAATGCGTTAGCTAATTGCCCCCAACAAGCTGGGTACTCATTTTACCGATCTACAGAAGGATGGAAGGCTGAGTCAACCTGGAGCCTGGCAGGATCAAACTCACAACCTTGTGGCTGCAGTACCAGCATTTCACCACTGCGCCACCAGGGCTCCCTGTGCTACCAGGGCTCCCTTCAGATCATGAGATCTGAAAGAATTTTCAAATATTAGTGCATACAGGTCAACAAAAGTACATTTTGGCAATGCTTTGTGTGTAACAGAAAGTTCTTTCTGTCAGCATACATTACAACCAGGATATATCATAACATTACAACATATCCTGCTCTGAATAGCTATTACCACATATACCAAAGTATGGTACGTGTTCCAGCAGTAGATCAATCTGGAGTCAATACAAGTGGAGTGAGTGGTTGTGAAACTGGACCAAACATTGTCAATTAAAGCAACCACATAGCTCCTGTATATCACAGCAGCAAATGACAAAACATGAGTAGAAGTAGACAACAGACAGGTTAGGGAGGTGGCTGGAGATAAAAGAAGCTCCTCTTCATGTTTTGGTGGATGGAAGTTGGTGACAATGATCAATGTTAGGAAAACACCATTGTGTTAGCAATATTTTTTTTCTTGAACTTGCAAGAAAATTTAGACAACATCTACACTACATGTCACAGAGGTTTGATGCCAATATAACTATCATAGCTCTGTCTCATAAAATCTGGGAATTTGTAGTTTTATATGATAATGAAAATTCTTTGCTAGGAAGCTCTAGTGTCATTGTTCAGGGAAGTCAAGTAGAGATCTAGCAGAAATTTCTAAGTACGAGACCAAACAACAAATCCCAGGATTTTGGAGGATGGGGCCATGACTAATTAATGTCTTACATCTTCAGTATAGATATCCTCTTAGTCATCCAGTGGAATGGGTTGGCAAGGAAACTGAATAGACAGTGTAGAGATGTTCTTCACAAAATGCGCTAAGATGCTGAACAAATACGAGAACAAGTTTGCAAGACAATGTGGGTAAGCACCAACCCCATAGTTGGGGTAGAAACGCTTCCACGCCATCCATGTGTTTCAGGAATATGGTGCAGGGTTTTCTGTGGATTTGGATGTTCATATGTGCAGCTTCTAAATGTGAGGAGAGATGGTGTCTCAGTCAGGATCCCACCTCATGTGAAAGAGCTTTATGTGTACAAACCAGTAGATTTATAGAGATCTTTCCCAAATTGCAGAGACAGCAGGGAAATATTTCCAACATGGACACTGTGGTTAGGCCATAGAGTGTGATCATAGGGTGGATGGATCTTCCTGGTGCAACCCCACAGATCCTCTTGCACATTCCTTCAGTGCATTAAGGGTATAGGGTAGATGTGTGTGCCTGTTTTTTTTTAAAAAAGGATGTCTGTCAAAGTGGTGAGAGTGGGGGGCTGCAGGCAGCAAAAATGTCATGGGTTACCATTGATGTAACATGGAATGCCAGTGTTCCAACAGCAAATAATGAAGTGACAATTTGAAAAAGTTGCTTGTTTGGACTAAAACTTTCAGAATCAAAAACTGAATATCTCAAAGACCATGCTGGTTGGGGAATTCTGGGAGCTGGTGTCCAAAAACGTGACTTTTCCAACTCTGAGGGCCTCTAGTTTGGACCTTGTAGTACTTTGAGATTTAGAATTTCTCCTGGGGTTTCTATTTACTACATATTCCAGTTCCATGGCTTACTTTCCTATCAGTAGTAGTGCCATGAAAGACTGCATTAGTATAATATCTGCTGCTAAGGATACTTCATCTAACCCACCCCCTTTTTTATCACAAAGGAAGAAGATATTCCAAGAAGCTTTATGTTTTTAAACACACCCAAACCCTCTTACTACATAGTCTGGTTTCCAATATACTAGCAATAATATGCTTATGTACATGGTACACCAACTCCCCAACACCTGAGAGGAGTCTGAATTCTATTGGATTTTAACTGATGTGAAATCATCACAGAATTGCAAATAATAATGTAGCATGAGAATAAGAAGCTAATATGTTACCTTCTGGATGCTGTAGTCCTTCTATTTCTGAAGAATTCTTTAGATTAATTGAGGGACTAAGAATATATCTGGTTGAATATTTAGAGCTAGAAACCCAAAGGAACAATTTTTTTCCCTATGTGAAAATCTGAAGAATATTTGTTTACTTCTGAAGACCAACATAGAGGGGTGTTGTTTGTTACACAAACATTTGGTCATTTGGATATAAGGGTGAGATGGGAGTCAGTTTTGGTCATTAAAGTGAATTCATGACAAGTAAGAGAAAAGTTACCCTCTTTTCCCACTGAGTAATCCCCCTTGCCCCCCAGCCCCTAGCTGACTAACTTCACTACCAAAAACAAGCCAACCAGGGTGAGAAAAGTCTTCAAGCAACAGAGCTGTCCTAGATTGATGCCTTTCCACTCTTCTGTCTAAAGAGCCTAAAGGCAAGGTTATGGACTGGACTGATGGCCCTTATATATGTGAGCATGTCCCCTGTCTTTGACCTATGTTCCCTCTCCTAGGCAATCCCTATTACAGAAAGAAATCTTAAGTCTGTTCAGAATCATATGTGAATCAGAGCTTACTCTCATCTGTTTTGAGCACATGTTCCTGCCTGTTCGAAGTTATGAGTTCTGACCATGCCAAAGCAATTCCATCCAAGCAATGATAATCTAATTTGAACCAAATATGTTTAAATTGGATTATCATCTACATGTCAGAACTGGTCCTGAGTTGATAGCTGAAAGGGGAGGTTCAACACAGGCTTGAATACCCTAAAGGCACAGATCCCATCTGATCTTGGAAACTAAGTATGGTCAGCCCTGGGTATTACTTGGGCCCTTTTTGCAAGACATTTTGGAAGCGAGAGGGCCCCTTGAGCATTGCGTAAATGTGAGGAGTGGCCTGCATGATGCACTCACATTTATGCAACGCTCAAGGGCCAGAAGCAGAGCGTGCACAGATTTTTTCATTTTCGGCTTAGAGCCGAAAATGGTGCGTGCTCACACGTCGCTCTGGCACCCCATGCGCACCTACCTAGTGTGCGGTGTGTCAGGAGCCGGGATGGTCGCGCTCCCTGGGCAGCGCAGGCTGGGAAAGGTCCCAGGCTGCACTGCAAAAAGAAGAGGTGGGGCGCTCGCGTGACCAGGAAGGAGCTGTAGAGCCAAAGCAGCAGGGAAGCAGCAGGGAAGCGGGAGCATTCCTTCCAAGGCTTTTCGCGCGAGGACCCCAACCCAGCAGCATGAACAGGTAACGTGCGAAAAGGGCCGTGGATGAGAGATTGCCAATGAATACCAGTTACTGTAGGCTATATTTCAGAGGAAGGAACTGAAATGACTATTCCTTGTGTAAGAAAACCCTATGAAATTCATGGGGACATCATAAGTTGACAGGTGAATTGAAGACATATATACACATATACACTACTTAGCCTGATCTACAATCCAGCATGGCCCACATGCTGCTGTTATCCAAAATGTTTAAAATCATGATTATAAAACTGACTAAAGTTTCTGCTGGTAATTTAACCAGGAAATACTTTGGCAGTAAAGCTTCCTCCAAATCATGTGCTTCATATTCCAGATGGAAAAAATTGCACATTTCAAATGGTCGAATTGTGCAGTTTTCAACAACTTTCATGCAGCAAAACGAAAAATGGTAAAATGATTTGTTCTTGTCTGTGACAAGAAAATGTATAAAGATTTGAGGCTATTTCTGCCCCACACTGTTTTAGTGCTATTATTCCTCCTTCAACATCCTGTGGAATTCTGGAGCTTGTAATTTCCTGAAGCCAAAGAGTTGAGAATTCTAAAGACCCCTCCCTAAACTGCAAACCTCAGGATTTCATAGGAGGTTGAAAATGGAACCCAACAGGATTCTGGTAATTATTTCTTCTGTCCCAATCATAGTAGGGTGGAAGGAGAAAGAATACTCTAAGATTCAGGGGACACATCAATGAGAAGGGGCTTCTTGGGTGATGGGAAATCCTAATGAGGAGCATCCTCTTGAAATTCTCCATTTCTTCTTTTTCCCTCCAAGTCCTAGAATAGATTTGAGAACTATTCCTACCCTATCCAGTCAAGATACATAGGATCATAGAATCTCAGAATCATACAGTTGGAAGAGACTACAGGGGCCATCCAATCCAATCCTCTGCCATACAGGAACACACATCAAAGCGCTCCTAACAGATGGCCATCCAGCCTCTGCTTAAAAACCTCCAAAGAAGGAGACTCCACCACACTCCAAGGCAGCATATTCCACTGCTGGACAGCCCTGACCATCAGGAAGTTCTACCTGAGGTTCAGGTGGAATCTCTTTTCCTGCAGCTTGAATCCATTGCTCGTTGTCCTAGTCTCAGGAGCAGCAGAAAACAAGCCCACTCCCTCCTTGACATGACATCCCTTCAAATATTTAAACATAGCTATCATGTACCCTCTTAAACTTGTCTTCTGCAGACTAAACATACCCAGTTCCCTAAGCCGTTCCTCATAGGGCATTTGGTCACACACCTCTGGACACACTCCAGCTTGTTGATATCCTTCTTGAATTGAGGCATCCAGAACTGGACTCAGTATTCCAGATGAGGTCTAACCAAAGCAGAATACAGTAGTACCATTACCTCCCTGGATATAGACATCATAATCCTATTGATACAACCAAGAATCGCATTTGCTTTCTTGGCTGCCACATCACACTGCTGACTCATGTTCAGCTTCACCAAGAAGGTCCACCAAGACTCCTAGATCCCTTTCACACGTACTGTTATCCAGTCACGTTCCCCCATCCTATATTTGTGCATTCCATTTTTTCTGCCTAAGTCTAGGACCTTACATTTCTCTCTGTTGAAATTCATCTTGTTAGCTTTGGTCCAGCTCTCCAATCTGTCAAGGTCATGTTGAATTTTGTTCCTTTCCTCTGGCATATTAGCAACCCCTCCCAATTTGGTGCCATCTGCAAATTTGATCAGCATGCCTTCTATTTCTTCATCCAAGTAATTGATGAAGATGTTGAATAGCACTGGGCCCAGGACAGAACCCTATGGCACCCCACTAGTCACTTCTCTCCAGGATGAAAAGCAGCAATTGGTGAGCACCCTTTGGGTTCTGTCGGTCAACCAATTACAAATCCAACTAACAGTAGCACTGTCCCGCCTCATTTTACTAGCTTCTTTGCAAGAATGTCATGGGAAACTTTTTCAAAAGCCTTACTGAAATCAAGATAAGCTACGTCCACAGCATTCCCTACCTGCCCCACCCTAGATACTCCTCTGGGCTATGTAGTGGCTGAGGGGAAGGTGTGGGTGGACAACAGTCATCTCTTGCTACTCCCACCAGCCAACACAGAACAACGTCATCCTCTGGGATTTCCTGAAAAACCAGGGAGATAGGAGCCAGGATTAGATCAGGGGACAGCCAAATACAGATTACTGCCATCTGTTACATGGCTCTGTCAAGGCTGGAGGGCAGATGACTAAGGGTTATTAACTCCAGCTATGTTCTGATGTAGCTGGGAAAGTGACCCTCACTCAGCCACTCTAACCCACCCCTTGGCTGTTTTGGAGGGGAGGGAAAGAAGAGGTGAGCCTGAGGGTAAAAAAAAATTCTCCTCTCTGTGGGAATGACTTAGAACGCTATGCCATGAGGAGCAAAATTGATTAAATTATTCATTCTTCCATGCAGGAACAAATAATTTAAATAAGCACATCGCTATAACAGAAAGGAATGGGAGGGCTCAATCATTGTCCCTCAATGATGGCATCACACAAATCCAATGTGGCTGCAGCATCAGGTAGTTGTTTCAGTTTGAGAAACATTTCGTTGATGTTTATGACAGCCATATCATGGTGCTCAATTGCATGATTCAGGAGCATGCATTGATCTAAATCTAAATCTAAATCTAAGTCTAAGTCGAAGCCTAATCTAAATCTAAATCTAAATCTACATCTACATCTACATCTAAATCTAAATCCATGTTCATGGAAATACATACCCCATATCTATACAGAGTATGCATTCCATGAGTGTTCAGAACACCAGATTTCCTAATACCTCAGGAACAAGTGTGTTAAATGTTAAGTGCTGACTCCTCATAAATTGCTGCTATGCTTCAGAAAACATTCACCCCTCCTCCCCAAACACACAGCCTGGAGATTAGCAATACACCATTTCAGCTGCACCTTTTGACATTTGCATTGCAAACAAACAAAATCCTCAGCTTAGCTTGCTAATTCCCAAGTAAGACGAAGAGGGTCTCTGGTTAAGCCATGCAGGTCTCTGATTAATGGAAACAATGCCTTAAAGTTGATGATTCAACACTGTTTGGCTTTGCTATTAAATGGAGATTGGAATGGAGTGTCACAATCACCCAGGTGGTTGCTATTTGTTGTCATCACTGAAAGCAAGTGGTTTCTCTCTCTCTCTCTCTCTCTTTCATACACACACACACAGACACACACACAGACACACACATGCATTCATAGGTGAAAAGGACACTTAGTTTGGTGCAATGCAGAATTCTTGTGGCTGTAGCTCAGGAAAAATGCATTCTCACAGTAATTGTAACGTTCATTTTCATGTGGTGTACTGAAGGCACCAAGGTAGACATCTAATATTTTATTCTTCTTTGTAGTCAGGCTTTACACTACCTGTTCAGGTTTTATAGGGTTACTCTGTGTGAGGGGGTATGACACGCATCCTAGTGTCCCAAAGATGTCAAGATATCAGGCCAAACTAGGTAAGTTATTCTAATAGTGAAAAGCAGAGAGTAGGGCCCTTTCCGCACGGGGTAAGTAGTACGGCGTGGTGCGACCTCTGACGGAGGTCGTCCACACCTTGGGAGCGGACTGGGTCGGACTACTTGTCGCAGTTCTGCACCTCAGTCCACTCCGGAGTGACCCAAAGTGGTTGCGCAGCGAGCTTTTTAAAAACCTGTTTTTACAGGTTTTTCAAAAGCACGGAGCGCACCACTCCGTGCCACTCCGTTCCCACACTCCGGTGCAGATTGGCAGGCGCGCATCAGTGCATGCCTGCAGATCTGCCGGGGGCAGGCTTCTGGTTGGCAAGCTTCTCCGGTTGGTGGAGAGCCTCCGCCAGCCAGAAGCCGCCATTTTGGATGCCGGAGGACTGCGGAACAGCCAGCTCGCGCTGCTCTGTATGGGGACGGACTTACCCGGTTGCCGGTAAGCTCCATTTCAGCAGGTTTTCCCCCGTTTCCCCCTCCACATGCGGAAAGGGCCTAGATCAGAATCAGAATCACATGGGGATTTAGATTTTCCTTGTTTTCCCAGTGAAAACCTTCCACTAATCTCCACTAATACAGTGGGTATTTGAGGATGGGCAGACAGCACTAAAGGTTCAGTGGGTTGCATCTGACTCATTCCCCAATGTCTGCTCAACCTCCACGGACCTTATTTCCACCTTCCAATGAAATGAAGTGACTAGAATCATAGGCCATTTCTGCACTACACTGTTATAGTGCTATTAGTTCACTTTCAACATCCTGTGGAATCCTGGGGTGTGTATTTTAGGGAGGGGCATTTAGAATTCTTAGTCAGAGAGCTCTTTGGCCTCAGTAAACTACAAATCCCAGAATTCCACAGAAATGGATTCTGCAGTATTCTGCAGTATTCTGCAGAATACTGCAGAAATGGCCATAAATTTGGAAGGGTCCACAAGGGCCATCAAATCCAACACTTTTCCATGCAGAAATACACCATCAAAGCACTCCCAGCAGATGGTCATCCAGCCTCTGTTTAAAAACCTTCAAAGAAGGAGACCCCACCTCACTTGGAGGAAGCATATTCCACTGTTGAACAGCTCTTACAGTCAGGAAGGACACATCCATTCTCATTTAAAGTAAGTTTGGAGCAAAACAAATTCATTTTAACCAAGAACTGAACATCAACAGAGGCACAGTTCTCCATTTTTGTTGTTGACTGTTTTTGTAGTGGGCCTTCCAGAAGATGCAAAACTCCTTCCCCTGGATAGATGAAGACTAAAGTTCCTTTTAAAGTCAAGAGCTGAAATTCCTTTTAAATAAGCATACTCTGGAAACTTTTGTGGAGTGATACAGTTCTTCTCAAGGACTTCCACAATATGCTCCATCTCACTGTAAGCAACTCTTAACACGAATCTGCAATTTCTTCTGTTACTGTTCATAAACGCATGTCTATCTATCTATCTACCTACCTATCTATCTTATATCTACCTTATTATAGCGCCTTTCAGGAAAAATGAGCGAGACTACATATAGGAGAAACACGATCGTAACATTAAAACCAATCCAAGTCATTAAAATGTCAAACACACCACATACCGATGCAGACGCAGACATGCATACACTATAAAACAATGAGAAAATTTAGAAATTGCAATCTGATTATTGTTTTTAGATTCATCAGTGCAAGGGAATCGGTAAAGGGCCAGCGTGGTCCTTTGGAGTCCATGTAAAATATGGGTAGTAATTTCAGTCGCCTTCATTCTTCAGCAATATTATTTGCTGTCA
Source organism: Cyclura pinguis (assembly GCA_030412105.1). Lineage (NCBI taxonomy): Eukaryota > Metazoa > Chordata > Lepidosauria > Squamata > Iguanidae > Cyclura > Cyclura pinguis. The sequence goes on along the minus strand of CM059604.1, from coordinate 122,249,011 downwards.
AAACAATCAGATTTTCATTCAGCAGCATTAGCATAGCTCATTTGTCCTGCAGTGACACAGCAATATTGCTGCATAGATTTTATTCCTTGGCATATTAACTCATGGAGCTTGATGGCATGTATCCAGGACCTGGCTTGTGATGGATACCCTGACACACTATTTAGCATTATCATTGAAAGTATGAAAATTCTATTTAGCAGCAGCTTGATCCTGCTCCCATTTTTTTAAAACACACACATGCACAACAGGAATTCTTAACTGAATTCAAGTATGCAGTGGTGATGGTAGCTGTAGGTAGGAAAATGCTTCCTTTTTCATAACAATTGCAAATTGCACCAATTATCCATAAATTATTCAGAAATTACCTTGATTATCCAGAAGTCTGTGGTCTGGTTCATATCTACACAGGTAAAAAGGAAGAGAGTTAGAAACCTTTCTTACAGATCTGGTTGGACTGTGTAGAAAGACAAAGAAAATACTGTAGACACAGCTCAAGATGCTGAAGAGATGGTTATTTCACTAGCAATAAAGCCCAGCATATGTCTGCCTAAATATACTCCCAAGGCTTTGGTTGTCACGTATCCAATAAATGGTTTGAGAATCCCTGGTCCAGAAATGTCTGAACTTGAATAAATAGACCCTGAGGAATGCCTTTGGAGTATATAGAACTTATTTTTACTGATAAAAGAACCATCTTTTTTAGTATTTTTACCAGAATCTTGTCCATTCTCTTGTGTTAAATCAGGTGAGCAACTATACATGTAGTGGGGGCCATTTTTACATCCTATGCTTTCCCTGCACTCTACACCAACATGTCTGAAGTGACACAATGTCCACTCTAGACACTAATTTTTGTCAGATTGTGTCCCTTTTCTATGTTTTTGGGAGGTCTGGGAGGCTTTGGAGAGCTAAGGGAAGCAAATTGTTGTGGTCTGGGCATATTTGGGGAGCAAAAAAGTTGGTCTCAAATGATCCTGATTTTTTTAAAAAAAATAAAATTGGAGGATTTGGGGTTCTGGGGATGTTCAGAGGCTACATTGAAGGGTCCCAAAGACACCACATGCCACTGTGGGCTGCACTTTGCCCACTCCTGGTTTAAATTATAACAGCAAATTTAGAGATTTGGTGAACAGCATCACAAACTTGCAACCACAAACCAGGTTTCACGTTATGCTTTGAGTATCTCTGCTGCATTTGTTATTAGCCTTGCAACTCCCATCATAGTCTATCTTGAGTCACCTAGACTGAAAAAGTGAGACAGTCCTGCAATGTTTGCATTAAAGTCAGGGATGGGAGACTGTGCCCTCTCAGTGTTTTTGGACTCCAGCACCAATCAGTCCCCCAGCCAACACTGCCAATAGTAGGAGATGACTAATGTCAGAGTTCAACCACATCTGGATACAGTGATGGCTGGTGGTTTTCATGCCAGTGGAGCATGGAATGCACTCCAGGTTTTAGTCCAAACTTGAAAGGCATTCTCTACTTTCTCTAAAACAGATTCAGCACCTTGAATTGGTCACAGAATCATAGAGTTGGAAGAGACTACAAGGGTCATCGAGTCCAGCCCCCTGCCATGTAGGAATACACCATCAAAGCATTTGAAAAAAGCGTTCCTGAGAGATGGCTATCCAACCCCTGTTTAAAAACCCCCAAAGAAGGATACTCAACCATACTCCCAGGCAATATATTCCACTGTCAAATTGCTCTTATTGTCAGGAAACTCTTTCTAATGTTTAGATGTAATCTCTTTTCCTGAAGTATGTCCATATGACATCCCTTCAAATATTTAAACTTAGCTATCATGCCACCTCTTAACCTTCTCTTCTCCAGGATAAACATGCCCAACTCCATAAGGGCATGGTTTCTGGGCCTTCTACCATTTTGGTCACCCTCCTCTGGACACATTCCAGCATGTCAATATCCTTCCTGAACTGTGATTCCCAGAGCTAGACACCATATTCCAGGTGGGGTCTGACCAAAGCAGAAATATATTGTCGATGTTGTTGTTATGCCATCAGTGTACACGGCACTTTACAGAAGTGGTTTACAATTGTTAGTCTGAAAGTTCCCTGCCCTCAGGCTTACAGTCTAAAAAGACATGACACACACGGACAGGGGGATGGGCAGTAGAGAAAGGGATTAAGTCCAGCAGTGTTACCTGGCCCAAATATGATTTAATTGGCAAAATATGTTAATTGGCTTTGATATAAAACATATCCTGCTATAGCTTTATAGCCAGGCTGACCAAGAGGAACAGATTGGTTGAACATGTGTGCTGCAAATTAGGCCAGAAAACCCCTGCTAGGCATGGTGAGGTCATAGTCAGGAAATCACAAGGAAACTCCAAGGATAATAAGCTGCTGTTAGCCTTAATGACTCTGCTTTCTTAGACAATAGCAACTGGAAAATTCCCACCAGACCACTGTTTGTCTCAAGTTCTCCTCTCTTCACCAGTTTATCCTATTATCCTCAAACCCATCCACACTGAGCTATCCAACAACCATTAGCCCCTTTGTTACGTAATGCTAAAACCAACAGCTAATTTCAGACCTCACTGTCAACTCGGCAAACTCCATTCTTACTCAGTCAGAAAGCCATTCACCCTCCAGGCAGAGTTGTGTATAATCATAGAATCATAGAAATGTAGAGTTGGAAGAGACCACACAGGGCATCCAGTCCAACCCCTGCCATGCAGGAACACCCTCAAAGCACTCCCGACAGATGGTCATCCAGCCTCTGCTTAAACTCCCCACTTTTGATCAGCTAGCTTGCAGTACATCGATTGCCGGTGGCCACTCTGCCATTCCGATACTTGATAGTGTACTGTCCTTCAACACAAGTCTAAGGCACATAGTTGCTTCTTCGCTTTTCTTCTGGATTAGTAGATATCATTCATTTCATCCTGAAATTTTGCTGTCTTAAAACTTTCCTCCCCTTTTCCTTTGTTACCAAGGGAAAAAGGTGAGTGTTTGTGTGTGGCTGTTTGAGATCTTGTGTGTGTGATTAATTCCTCCAATAAAACACATTTTAGTTTACTTTTGAATTGCTGGCTGGTTCTTTCCTGCACCAGACCCCATAAACATTGGTGTCAAAGATCTTATTAGGTTGCCTGATTCTTGCAGGCCTCTGAGATGGAGCGAGGGCCTCTCTGTCATTGCTGGCCTAACCACAATGGTTGCCTGTTCTTCTCTTCCTCAGAACCCAAAGCAATACTGTGACCAAAATATATTAATACAGGTCCATTAACATTTGACGTGTTATGTTTAACTTCTACCAATTGGCTTGTGGCTTTATAGTTCATGTTCATTGGAGTAATATTCCACTCACATGTTCCAGTTCAATTTTTTTTTTTAATTTTAAATAGAGACACAGCACAGACTTGCTCTTGTAAGTGGCACAGATATCTCTTCAGTTTTTAAAAAAGTGCCATGAAAATTTAATCACCCTTGTTAAAAAAATGACATACTTATAAAAAGGTTTAAAGGGTTCATGAATGGTCAGTAGCTTTGGAATGTTACAAAAAGAGGTTCACATATCCTGGACCTTTTTTTCCTTTCCTTTTCTTTTCTTTTCTTTTTTTTTAAACCTTCCCTGTTTTACACATTACTGATGATGTTAAGAAAAAGCCAGGGGCAAAGACATAATTCTGTATGTGAAGGAAAATCTGGTTAGTACCAAACAAGGTATTTTTTTTTCCTTCAGAAAGTACTATATTGGTAAATGCAAGGCACAGTAACATGTTCTAATGCAAAGCCTGCTTTTTTACATGCTCTTCTAGGTACTTCATTCCGTGAGGATGCCATAGTTCATGAATTAATGTGTGTACACCTTACTTGAGAGCCAGCATGGTGTAGTTGTTTGCATGCTAGACTATGGCCACTTCCACACTTTACGGGATGCTGTGGTCATCCTGTTGTGATCCCAGCAGTCCCTTTGCTGGGATGGGAGCACAACAGTAATACTCCTCTCCACACCTGGCTGGCTCCCTGCGGAAGGGAGTTAGAGCAACACACACCTTCCTTCCACAGTGCAGTCAACTTCTTTCCCATGCTGCCCTGGGGAAGGAAGTGCCTCCATCATGCTTCTTGCCCTTCCCATGGCCAGCAGTGATGGGAATGTCACACAATTGTAGGTGCTTAATTTATTCACAACAGGCGGAGATGGAATGGCAGTGGGACTGCAATGACATTGTGTGAAAGCACAATCCGAGGGCCACTGCCATCTTATCCCCATCTGTTGTGGGATGGCAACGTCATGCAGAAATGGCCTATGACTCTGGAGATCAGGGTCCATTTCCATGGAAACCTGCTGGTTGACCTTGGGAATTTTACATATAGGTTTGCCTTAGGTCAGAAATGACCATAAGTCAGAAATGACTTGAAGGCACAAAACAACATATATTACTCCCCCACTGCATTAAAATCAATGGGAAAACTATCCTAACAACAGAACCCATTTGGGCCAAAGGAGAGGCCTTTAAAAAGGGGGGCGGAATGAACAGGAAGTGACTTTCCCATCACTGGCCCTTTCCGCACCTTACCTTCTTCCGGCGCTGGGGTGTGGGGATTGCACAAGCAGCTTCTGGCGAGAGGCTCTTGCATCCGGGGTCCTTTGGCTCTGCATGAGCTGCCTGCTCGCATGAGAGCTCCACCTCTTCCTTCCACAGTGCAGCCTGGGACCTTCCCAGGCTGTGCTGGGGCAGGAAGCAGGACTGTCACAGCTCCGGAGGCTCTGCATGCCAGGTAAGTGCTCTCGGGGCCTGGGAGCAATGTGCTATTGTGCACCGTTTTCGGCTTCTAGCCTAAAATGAAAAGGTGCACGATTGGTGCCTGCTGGCCCCTGGAGCATTGTGCGATTGTGCGTGTGTCGTGCAGGTTGCTCCTCACAATCACGCAATGCTCCAGGCACCCTTTCGCATGGAAAATGCCATGCGAAAAGGGCCACTGTGTGTGTATCTTATCTTATGGCAAGTTCTTGAATTTCATAGGGTTTTCTTAGGCCCTTTCTGCAACCCACCTTTTTGCGGACCTGGGGTGTGAGGATTGTGCGAGCAGCTTCTAGCTAGAGGCTCTTCCATCCTGGTTCCTTCAGCTCCGCAGCTGCTGCCTGCTCATGCGAGAGCCCCTCCTCTTCCTTCCGCAGTGCAGCCTGGGATTTTCCCAGGCTGCGCTGGGGCAAGAAGCGTGAGCACTGTGGCTCCAGAGCTCTGCACACATGACAAGTGCATGCAAGGCCCCAGAGTGATGGCGATTGTGCACCATTTTTGGCTCGCAGCCAAAAATGAAATAGTGCGTGATCGGCACCTGCCAGGCCCTGGAGCATTGCGCGATTGTGAGTGCGTCATGTGAACCGCTCCTCGCAGTCGTGCGACACTCCAGGGACCCTTTTGCATGGCAAATACCATGCAAAGAGGGCTGTAGAAAAGGAATGTTTAGAGGTGGTTTTGCCAGTTCCTTCCTTCCTAGTTTATAGCACCTAGTATTTATTGGTGGTCTCCCATCCAAGTACTAATCAGGGCTAACCCTGCTTAGCATCTAAGATCAGACAGGATTTTGTCTCCCTGTAAAAATAGAAACCATCTTCTGGGCCTAAAGTGTACAAAGGGGGACTAAAAACATGGTGAAAAACATTTCCTCAGCCTGCTGAAGGGTATTTGATCATAAAAACATGTTTTGTTCTTTTCTAGGAAGGGTTGTGGCAGTGGGTGCAGCCCTCCAAAGTCACCTGAGAGGCCCCTAGCCTCCAGTAGTTGCTCAGTCCTGCAATACATCCATAACTATAAATGGAACTAAACAGTGACAGTAACGTTATCCCTCATCAAGTTGCAGTTTTAATGTCAGTTATTTATGCTGTTGTTTTGGAAAAGGAACTAATAGCACATAACATGTCATTTATAACTATTTACTTCTAAGCTGTGGCTGTTAAAGGGGAAAAAAAGCATCAGATTGATGAGGAAAGTTATAATGTTGGCTCCCAATCACACAGGTCATTAGTGACCCTTTCAAAAATCTGAAAGCTAGAAGCAGATCCTGGTTCATCATATTTAAAAAGTGGTTTATTACTTAGTCTCCATTTTTATGAAAGCAGTTTATTAATTTTACTCATTACTTATGCTATTTCCACACTTGACTATTACAGCACTACTATTCCACTTTCAACATCCTATGGAATCCTGGGGTTCTATAACAGTCTAGGTGGAAATGGTCTTAATATTAGAGGAGGAACTATTTGTGATGTATTGCTAATACATTCTTTTTTGTTACTTTTTAAAAATGGAGTTAAAATACAAATTTCTGCCAAAATTCCCTTTAACTCCCCCTCCTGAAACATTTTAATAAGAATGTGAAAATGTTACACATTATACTACAGAAGTACTGACATTACCAGACACTAGGTGGTTTCATTAAAAGAGAATTGTCATGCCTTTCTTACCTTAAGTATGACATTTCTTCCAAATTCTGGCTATATAAAAGATGGAACTTAGCAAAAAGTTATTATTGCAAAATGGCTGGAGGTCCATCTGTTGAACACCTGAGACCACGAAAACACAAAAAGCTTTATCATCATGGGAAGTCCTAAGCATATCAGGATTAAGTTGTGATACCCAAACCAGAAACACTTCTAGAATGTGTTAGGTGTATTATATTAATTTTATCACATGAAAGAAACTGCCAAGAGCTTTAATTTGCTCAGTCTTCCATGCCACCTCCATAATGCATTGTTGATATGGAGAACCTCTGTACTAGGTAATGTGACACCCTCTCCCCCCCAAAAATGAGCTATGCTGATGTAGAAGCTGTCCATGCACTTTGGAGTTAATACCAACAAACAGTGTCATGGCTATTATTAGCCACAATGAGGTAGTAACTTAGGCTGGCAGATGGTGTGTCACAGTAGCAAGGTGCTGAATGAAATAATTGTATGTAGGGATGGGACGAATCCAGAATTTTCTGAATCCGAATCTGGATCCAAATCTCTGGAAAGTTCTAGGAATCCACAAATCTCACGACTCTCAAATCTTTCGAATCCTTTTTTAAAAAGGGTTTGAAAAACAAGGGAAAGAAGGATAATCTTGGGCAAGACACACTCTTTCAGCCTTAGCAAAACCTGTGCAAAGGCAAATCTCCCTCTGAAGAAATCTGTCCAGGACCATTGCCATACACCCCTTTTCACATGGCATTTGCCATGCGAAAGGGCACCTGGAGTGTCGCACGATTGTGAGGAGCGATCTGCAAGACATACTCACAATCATACAATGCTCCAGGGTAGGGCAGGTGCTGCTCACACACTTTTTCATTTTCAGCTTTCAGCCCAAAATGGTGTGTGATCGCACATTGCTCCAGGGCCCCATGCGCACTTGCTCTGCATGTGGAGCCTCTGGAGCTGTGGTGGTCACACTTCCTGACCCAGCACAGCCTGGGAAACTCCCAGGCTGCACTGTGGAAGGAAGAGGCAGGGTTCTCTTGCTGCCTGCTCGGGAGCAGGCAGCTCATGCAAAGCTGAAGCAGCGGGGACACGAGAGCCTCTCGCTGGAGGCTGCTTGCGTGATCCCCGCACCCCAGCTCCTTGAAAAAGTGCATTGCGGAAAGGCCCATAGTTTTGCCTCAGGATCTCCCCAGATTGGATTTGACATGAAGGCCCTTTCTACACAGGCAGGAAAATGTGGCTTAATCCCACACTTTCCTGCCTGTGTAAACAGGGCCTCATACTACAGTACAGAGATAATCCAGGTCAAAACTGGATTTTCTTTGCATAGCTCCTTATGGCATCCTGGGGTTTCTAGTCTGATGATGCACCAGCACACTTTGGCAGAGAAGGCTGTGACACCTCGGAAAACTACAAACCCTAGAATTGTGTATGAAAGAGCTTTGCGGGGGGGGGGGGGGGCTATGCAAAGGAATGTTTCAGCTGTCCTTGAAATCTCAAGCCTGTACCTTCCAGTCAAGTGCTGAACTTAAATATTAAATGTAGAATTTAAATATATTAGAATATAATCACAGATGTAATTTCTGAAATTGTTAGCAAAACAAAAATTGTTATTGCCCCAAGGGAAGAATTTACCTACTTGCTATCTTTACTTGTGTGTCTGGTCTCTCAGGTTTTCATGCATCCCGGTCTCCAACAAAACTGGTTGGTTGGTGGATTCAAAATATTCAGTTTGCCTATTTTGCCATAGGGATTCGAATGTCGAATCCCTGCCAAAGATTCGAGCATTCAGGGATTTGGTTGACCCATCCCTAAATGTATGCCATGTGTTCTGAGCCCATTGAAATAGTCAACTGTGTTTGCTTGTTGAGGTAAAGGGTGCTCTGTGCCAGTCATATCTTTGTACATGAAAAGGGGAATTATCTTCTGTGCTGCCTTGAGTCTGGTTTTGGGAGGAAAGTGAGGTATATATATTAAGAAAGCTATGTTTTCTATAGAGGAAACTGATTTTCTACACACACACACACACACACACACGAGTTTCAGGGGACAAAAAAACCCCATGGACATATTCATACTACACAACTGTAACACTATTAAACACTATTAAAGGCAGTTTTCATTGAGGGAGAGCAGAAATCTTATTTTGCAAGTTGCCCCCATTTTGCTCCTTTGTAGCTACATTCTCGCCCCTGCCTCAGCCCACCCTTACACAAGCAACAGGCCTCATTGCTCTAAATGACACTGCAGTCCATGTTCATTCCAACTTGTGTTTTGCTTCTTACTTCCTGTTGACTGCACAAATATTTTTACTGCACACCAAGAGGCAGCTCCTTAATTCCACACATTTTGCATTCTTTGTAGGGCCAGGCTAGAGATCTAAAACCTTGCCTGTTTAGTTCTTACATGAAAGAACAGAAAAAAAAATTCAGAAGCTTTCTACTTGCAGGATGACGTCTATCAGGGATTTTGCACATTTTCCCCTTTTATTATTATTTTGTGTGTGTGTGTGTGTGTGTGTGTGTGAAATTTTGCAAAGGTTTCCTTTTTTTCTGCAAGAAGCTTTAGGATATTTGTGCAAAAGTTGTACTTTTCACAGTTTTTTTCTCTCAAAAAGAAGCACTTTGTGCAAGCTACAATGTTTTGTGCAAAATATTTTGTGAAGGAAAAAAAAAGCCCTTTGCAAAAGATTCATAAAAAACTTCCAAACGCAAGAAAACTCAATTAATAATGGTGTTCCCTCTTTTTTGTCACCTAAGATGTTAAAAAGTTGTGAATATTCTTGACATCTCTAGATCAAATAAAGAAATATGCAGGAATCACATGGCCATATTAGTTGTATTCGGTAGTACCTGTCCTTATAGATTCAAGCTATGTAATTCAATTCCTTTTTCATTCTCCTTAAACCTTCTTTTCTGTAAAATTTCAGGCAATTCAGGCAAAACAATGACAGCAATCTGAAGTCTCTGGTTGATCATTTTTTAAAAAATAAGATAAAATAAAACTGACAAATACCTTTTCTCTGCTTGACAGAGTAAACCTCTTTAAAAAAAAGGGGGAAAAAAAGAAAGCAAGCTATGGCATGATAATTAACAGATCTAGAGACAACTCAAAAAATGTATGTAGGCCAACCTTCCAATTCAAATGTCAAGAATAAAACAAAAGCACAGTTCCCTCCTTTCAGAACTGACACGACCCCTCAGTTTTCAAGCTTTATGAATGTTTAATGCCATGTGGAAGGAATTAATATTTCATTCAAATATATATGTGTGTGTGTGTGTGTGTGTGTGTGTGTGTAGAATTATGACACATGCACTTGGCACATTTCTTTCAGAGAAACATTTATTAATGCAGTCACTTGAGAAATGTGTAGACTTACAAAACCATTGTGACAGAAATTCAGTATTCAAGTTAAAGCACTCATGGTAGAAGGAAGCAAATTATTTGAAAGCTGGAAAACACATATCTCTCCCAGTCCTTTGCATGTTCAATGGAGCTAATATCCACAAAACGGGCTGTAGATTTTGAGCCTTTCACTAAATATTGGTGGGCCAGAGGATTACGATCTGAAGAAGCATGCTGAAGCAACCTGGCTGAAGCTAAGAGGTCTAGGAATTTGAGGAATACTTGGGAAACATAGGCCATTTCCACAATATACTGTTATAGTGCTACTATTCCACTTTCAACATCCTATGGAATCCTGAGGTTTGCAGTTTAGGGAGAGAGCTCTTTAGCCTCAGTAAACTACAAAGCCCAGAATTCCACAGGATGTTGAAAGTAGAATAATAGCATTATAACAGTGTGGTGTGGAAATGGCCATAGTAGGGGCTCTTGATCTGGGGTTAGGTCTGTATAATAGTCTTAAATTATGTGCCAATCTGCGTCTTCTCTATAAACTTCTACTGTGCCATCTCATCATGGTGTGGAGGTGACTTTGGGTCACAGTGGTGTGCACATTTTGATAGGTTTAAGAAGATGATAACATGTCAAATATTTTTGCCAGGTCTGGAACCTGTGTCCTTCAACATGTTGACAAACTGCTACACTGCAAGGAGCTGACAGAAAATGGAGCCAAATCAAATTTTGAGAGCTTTAGGTTCTCTTGCCCTACTCTTGCAGCTTACCTTATCATGTCACCCTACGGTTGTGATCCTGGCAGTGCCTTTGCCAGGACGAGAGCATGATGGGAATGCTCCACTCCACACTGGACCAGCTTCCTGTGGAAGGAAGCGCGATGGATATGCTTCTTCATTCTGCAGCACAGCCAGGTTCTTTCCCATGCTGTGCTGGGGCAGGAAGCACCCTATTGCGCTTCTCAGCCTTCCGCAGGGCAAGTAAATGCGGGATGGCAGTGTGATCATGGGTCATTGATGGGGAAAACTCATCAACGATTTACTCTTCAATAGCCTCGGTTGGTGACAGGAGAAGGATGGAACCATGATGATATCATGCAGAAGCATTGTTGCAGTTCTGCTCCTCTTGCGTTGCCATCACAGGACAATGCCTGTCTGCGGAAAAGGCCTGAGACCTACACGGAATTCTCCAGCAGTCCAACTAGCTTTTCCCTTTCTTTTCCTTCTCTTTCCGTAGGCACACACACATTTGAACACACTTAGTGCATGTTGTCCAATAAAATTGCTCACAGTATACATGGCTGCTCTTGCTATTGCAAGTTTTAAAGCAATAATTACAACTTCTAATTTTTTTTGCCTCACATGTACTTCACATTATGGTGGTTTATTTCTAAATGCTCTGCTTTGAGTTTGATTGATATTTATGCGAGCTTGCATGTGCACAACAAAGGAAAGTGCAATCCCTTAGCTAATGCAATTCCTTCTTTGAATGGAATGCTGGCAATATCGAGTTGATCTCTCTGCTGTTAAGGGGATTGTTGAAGTTTGTAAATAGAAGCAAAGCTGCAGGCATGAGTTTTATTACTGTGGAGAGAACTATGAATATACTACAGGAAGGTTAAATACAAGGAAACATGTAAATGTATACCTCATTTCGCTCAAATTTAATATATTAGGAAAGGAATTTTTTTAATGGAACTGGAAAAACGAGTGATACATCATTTCCAGAGTTAATTTTGAACTGTTTCCTGCTCATGTTGTCTAGGGGATTATGGGAACTATAGTCCCCAAAAGGGAATATTTCTAAGTTCTGGGACAATTCTGAAACACATGAATCCATGTGATCCATACCACCAATCAGGGGAATGACATCTGCTTTCATGGAAATCCCTCAGTGCCATCTTAACTGACAACATCTCAGACAGAATGTAGGCCTGTGACTCTAACTTCATGGTCACCATTTTAATCCTGTATGATTTTTAACCTCTTTGCCTGATGACAAAGCCAGTGTAGCTTGCAAAACATATTTTAAGCTTTGGAATTGGCCCAACGAAGGTATTGGTGCTTATGGATTTTGGATTTTGCTGTGTTTTGTTGTATGGACAACACAGCTACCCTTGAACGTATTTACTTCCTACAATAACATTCACTTAGCTATTGGCTGGCTTCTGCACTTACCAAATATCTGATGTTATTACTGTGAACTGAAAAATTTATGGAAATATAGGCATATGTTATATGAGAAAATCCATTTATAGTCTCTATTTTGAGAGGAAAATGAATGTTTAGACGGTTGGATGTAAGTGAAGCCATGTTTTTAAAATACTGGCTGGCTGGCATCCTGTTAGTAGTTTACAAAGGTTTAAATCTACATTATGGGTATGTATGTATGTATGTATGTATGTATTTATTTATTTATTTTGACATTGTAGAGGTTAAAAGCTTCCAACCTCATGTAATGATGAATCCCTCACAGGATTCATTTTTAGCTGCTGCAGGTCCCCCCACCCACCCACATTCTATGGCCCATTTAGTGATTGGGACAGAGGCCATTTCCACACTACACTGTTATAGTGCTATTATTCCACTTTCAACATCTTGAGGAATTCTGGGGTTTATAGTTTACTGAGGCCAAAGAGTTCTTTGGCTGAGAATTCTAAATGCTCTCCCCCACCCCCAACTGCAAACCCCAGGATTTCACAGGATGTTGAAAGTGGAATAATAGCACCAAAATAGTGTAGTGCAGAAATGGCCAGAGCAAGAAGTATTGAAGAAGCATCTAACTATGGGTCTTTCCATACAACACTGTTCTAGTGCTATTATTCCACTTTCTACGTCCTATGGAATCCTGGGCTTTGCAGTTTAGGGAGAAGCATTTAGAATTCTCAGCCGGAGAGCTCTTTGGCCTCAGTAAACTACAAACCCCAGAATTCCACAGGATGTTGAAAGTATAGCACTAAAATAGCGTAGTGCGGAAATGGCCTAAGATTGCTCCCTCCTTGCTCACTTTGTACTTCACCAGGCTTTCAAGAATTGACTGTTATGAAGTGCTGTGTTGTTGTTGCTGTTTTAATGTTTTCTTTCAATGAATGTTTAATTGTGTTACTGTTACAAAATGTTAAGTTTTTTAAAAAAATTAAGTAAAGCATGGAGGAAGTGTAATAGTAGTAGTAGTAGTAGTAGTAGTAGTAATAATAATAATAATAATAATAATAATAATAATATCATTAGTTGGCACTGGTTGATCATTAGTTGAAACGGATAGAATGCACGTTCCCAACAGTGGCATGCAATTAATTTCTTTGTTCTAATTTATTTACCTAACTTATTTGAACACACCTTCCATGAATGTTAGGAATACTACGTTACAGCTTCCAGCATTCTTTTTTTTTTCTGTTGGCCAACCTGCAAAACCAGAAGAAAGTATCAAGTTGGAGGATTTTGATAGCATCCATACTGCCCTAGTATCAAATGCATCGCCAGTTTCTGTCCGGCTACACTGGGCATTTTTACCAAAGCTTTATACGAAAGGCATATAGGCCAAGAAATAACTTATAAAAGTTTGAATTGCCGCTTCAGAAATTTTCATGTTCCCTGTTCCTGTTTGTATTGCTGCACGTCAGCTGAACTCATTTCTCAACCCCCAGTTTTGCTTTCTTAAATCATTTCATATGCAGTTGCACACAATTAAATTAATTTTGGGGGGACAAATCACGTTCATAAAAATGGCCTTACTGATCGACCAGGCCTGTTCTACCCATCTCTGGCCCAGGACTACAATGTAAGATTGATTTATTTTTAATGCATAACACATTTATGATGCAAAAAAATCAAGACAAAACAAATTCAATTGCAATTTCTAATCTAATTTGCCTGATCTAAAATTGGCTCTCCTTTTTACGTAGGCCAAAGAAACAAGAAATAACATTTGTCATCTACTGTGTTTCCATTCTATCTTTATTATCGCTAATGAAATAGGAGAATCAGCCCTGAGAGGCTATTACTGCATTTCACATCAGGGTGGGCAAAGTACAGCCCTGCAGGCAGGCCTCCCAAAGATGTTTTTGCAGCCTTTGACATCTCCAGAACCTCTAGACCAACCTTGTTCTGGTCAAAATACAGAGTGATCTGCTGGAAGAATTCAGGTACAACATTTTTTTTCTTTAAACAGGTTACATGGTCTCCCTGTACTGTTCAATATTTTAAAAAATCTATTTTTCATCAGTAGAAGTAGACCTTTTACCACTTTGGGATTTATTTTTGTTCATTTTTCTACAGTCCTTCAAAGGGTCCCAAGGCATAAAAGCGGCTCCCAGTCCAGTCACAGTTGCCTACTCTTGTTTTATACCCACATAACCTAAAGATACCAGATTCCATCTGATCTCTTTCAGGGCAGAAAATGGTATAAAAACCCTAGCTCTGAGCCTGGCTGCCTGCAGTACATCACTCTGCACCCCAGACTCTCGTTCCTTTGTGCTGCCCTCAAACTCTTGTGTTGTGAGACTGCTTGAATCTTGCATGTGTTTCTGATTCTCCCCCAATAAAACATTCTTTTGACCTCCAGCTGATGTCTCTGCATTAGTACCAGTATACACAGGTCAAAAGATCTCAGAGTTACTCCCCCTCAGGCCTCCCTTTTTGAGCTATAATTCCCCACCTCCTTCCGACTTTGTTTCCTCATCTGCCAAGACATTAAGAAGCTATCATGACTCCCATCGATGTTTTGGCACCTAATGCTAAGATCCAGCTCTGGAGCCCTTTGTTTGCTCTCTCAGAGAGGCATTAACACCTTCTCCTTCAGGGCAAAGAAAGGGCATAAAAACCCTAGCTTTGAGCCCAGCTGCTTGCAGCATGCAACACATTAGCACTTGGGCATCTCTCTGTACCCCAGGCTCTCATTCCTCTGTGCTGCCCTCAAACTCTTGCGTTGGAGCCATTTTGCCATGACCTTCTTCTCTTCAGGACTGGTGAATATTGTCCACTTCATCCTAATTCCTTGCTATACAACTTTTGCCTTCTTTCTTTTGGATAGCCTTGTATGGTTGTGAGACTGCTTGAATCTTGCATGTATTTGTGATTTTCCCCCAATAAAACATGCCTTTGACCTCTAATTGGTGTCTCTGCATTAGTATCGGTATACACAGGTGAAAAGATCCCAAAGTTATCCCCTCGCACAGACCTCCCTTTTTGAGCTATAATTCCCTGCCTTTCCACAGAGGCATTGGCATCATGGAAGAACCCTGCTATAGTCCTTTGATTCCCTTAACTAAAAAAAAAAAATCTGTCTCTGGAACAAGATGGGGGTGCTGCAAGGTGTTAGTGAAAATCATCTTTTCCCATGGTAGGAACTTGGTTGTTGTTATGGGATGGGATAAGGACATTAAGGACATTGCCCCCAGTAAGATTTCTACCTTCCCAATGAAGTTAAAAGCATTTAGAAATCTATTGTAGGCATCCAAAGAAAAGGGGCAGTCAAATTTACCAAGGGATTGGAAAGATAACAAGTAGAAGAGGTCTAGATATTTATAATTATTGGTGTTTCTCTGCAAGGCTAAAAATGTGGAGACAGAAGGAAAATTACATTTGGAGGGTGGGAGTCTTATGGGGGTGCAATGCCTTCATTTTAACCCATGGCCCTGCAAATCTTCAATAGGATCTTCCATTCAGAAAAGAAGCCACTCCCTTTATTCAAACCCAGCTAGGTATAAAGTTTTCCAAGTGGCATGAAAAGATTATCTCTTTTAAAAATATCTACAGTATATGCTTTGGCAAGAGAAAGAAAACAAGAGAAACTCTGGAGGCCATGGTGGGTGTGTGCAGAGAAATTAGAAATGTGCGGGCAATGCCAGCAAGGAATATGCGGACATTGTTATTACCACCATCATCACCCGAACAAAACATCTTTATGTGAAAGCTGCGGTTCTAAGGATATCAGATGGTGCGCCTGATGCAACCTTACAAAATTCAGATCATCCATGAGCCTGGAAATCACAATAGAATGGATAGAGCTTCCCAGTAAATAATTAGCAAGAATGGTCAACAGGAGCCAGGCTATGGGCAATTTGGCAGTTAATTAAGGGCTTCTCTGCAGGAAAAAAAAAGTCTCTGGCACAGCATACTGGAACCTATTAATTTGTCATCAACTTTCAAACATCATTCAGCCCACGGTCAGTTACAGAAGATTTCATTTTAACTCCGGTACATCATCATTAGTAATTTGATGGGATCATTATTTTCCAATCTCTGAATCCGCTGATCCCCTATAACAACTTAAATTGGTGTTCAGAGTTCTGTTGCATGCATCAAGAGAGGAGATTTTTTCTGCCTTCACATTCTCTTTTGGGCATAAAATCATTTTTATCTTGTTAACCTTTGCTTCTTTTAGAATTATATTAACTTTCTTTATTGGAAGTTCCAGACCATGATAGCATCTACAAAGCGTGTGTCTGAGGATATTATCAGAACGTATTTATGCACTGGTCACGCAAGGGAATTGACCGTTAATACCATTCATTTCACTGATGGAAAGAAATTTCAGATTACATTTAATATAATGATGTCCCATATGTCTCTGCGAGGTTCGTATTATGTCCGCCTCTTCTCCTGAACCATTTTTTTTTTCAGTGTGGGCAGTGAAAAGCAGAGAGGGAATTGGACGTTAAGGAACTATATTTTGGAATGTAAAGAATACTTGCAAATTTTCTGATCCATGTTGAGAAGGGTGCCCTGACACATCAATATACCGTGCTGAAAATATGGTCAAACACCATTAGATTTTTCATGTGCCGGGACATTTTTTTGTTTGTTTGTGTGAAATATTTATTTGCACAAAAATTGTGTCTTGTATGAAAAACTTGTGAGGATTGTTGAAAAAACATTGTGCAGAAATCAGTCTGTTTTATGCAAGCTTTTAGCACAAACCATGTTTTCCCCTCTTTTCAGCTAAATGTTCCAAAATGTAAAAAAAAGTCATCATTTTTTTAAATGGAGAAACCAATGGAGGTTAAGGGAAAGGAAATCATTTCTCCTCCTGAACCAAATTCCCCCTTCCACACACTAAAAAATGCTGTACCCCTTTCTTTTGAAATGTTGCAAGTGTCTTACCTAGGGCCACCTTTCTAAGGTGTAGTATTAATTATTAATTATTATTAATATTAAATATTAATATTAAATATTAAAATTATTAATATTAAGGTGTAATATTACAAAACCTAGGAAGAAAAGCACATTTGTTGCAGGGGGGGGATCTCTATTTTTTTTTTAACCCTCTACCCCTCAGAAGGAAGGGTCCTACAAATTACAAGTCTAGTGCGGGGGAGAACACACAATTAGACTCTCTGGTTTTCTTAACACATAGAAATGTTCTGTTGAAGGATCACAAGGCCCTGTGAGAGATCTCACTTCCAGGATAAATTTGAGACACCAAGTGTCTTTCACCTTGATGTATATTATTGTAAGCTGCCTTGAATCCCATCCTGAGAGAACGGTGGAATATGAAATATATAAATAAATAAAATATTCAATAATCAGCGTAAAAATCCTTATTTCTCCAAGAATGACAGGAAAAGAATCTTGCTGTTCTCCGGTGAGGGGCGTTCTTTTTCCCAGGACATACCAAGTGAGGATTTACATCCGGCTGTTAATTTCATCCAATTTTCTGAGGGAGTTAAATATTGGAGGCTCCCTTTAAAACAAATTACAATGAAAAAGCATGTTGTACAAAACATTCCTGAACTCCTTCCCTGAAATTTGGCAGCCATCACTCCCACATAAGGCTCTAGTAGGTCTCTACATTTCATCAACTTCTGACAAACAGATATGTATATAAATAATCATTTGTTGATTTCTGATGACAGCCCAGGATTTACACATATGTACAGTCCACAGTTGTAAATCTTCTCCATTCTCTCACCACACAGTCCAGTCCACGACTGATTTTAATGGGACAAGACCTGTTCTAATTTTTTTTGCCTTCCTCCCCTCAATTTACACTTTTCTGCATGTCTTAAATTGTATACATTGTGTGAACGCATTTCCTTTCATTGTCTATAAAAAATTATATTTATATTTTATATTTATATTTTATATTTACGCAGAGTTGAACAGAGTTTTGTGTGTACTTGAAATCTGCCCATTTTTCTCTGTGCACTTTTCTTCTCCAGATGCATCTTATCTGTCTAGAAGATTTCACTAACTAAAGGGGCAAATCACCCTAGAAAATGCAGGGCCTTTCCGCACTATACCATTATAGTGCTGTTATTCCACTTTCAACATCCTGTGGAATCCTGGGGTTTGCAGTTTAGGGAGGGGCAGTTAGAATTCTCAGTCAGAGAGCTCTTTGGCCTAAGTAAACTACAAACCCCAGAATTCCGCGGGATGTTGAAAGTAGAATAGTAGCACTTTAACAATGTAGTGTGGAAAGGCCTGCAGACTGAAACAAGCCTATTTAAATTCAGACTAAAATTGCTTTCCGTTCACAAGTGAACTTGTGAAATTCCAAACTAGTCTTTCCGTCTGGCGCCAAATCAATTCAGGAGGTATCCAACCAATCCCTGTTGGATCAGATTTTTTCCTGAGTTGCCAAAAGAGGGGTCAGAACTAAATTTTGTGGTCAGGGCACATTCCAACATAAATGGTTTGAACTATTTGTCTTTCCTTTGGAATTGCTGAAGCCAGATGTTTATCAGAACTGGTGTGACCTCAGTTTTCGATGTCCATATTGTCATCTGAAGCTTTGTAAAGCAGGTCTCAATGGCCAATCCAGCAGTGGTATCAGTGCAAATATTATGTTCATTGAAGGAAGGAAACAGGTATTTGAGGAACCAAGGCCCTTTCCGCACGGCATTTTCCATGCGAAAGAGGGCCTGGAGCATTGCGCAATTGTGAGGAGCAATCCACATGATGCACTCACAATCATGCGATGCTCCAGGGGCCAGCAGGCACCGATTACACACCTTTTCATTTTTGGCTAGGAGCCGAGAATGATGCGTGATTGCACATTGCTCCCAGGCCCCGCACACACTTACCTGGCGTGCGGAGCCTCAGAAGCTGTGGCGGTCGCGCTTCCTGCCCCAGCGCAGCCTGGGAAACTCTCTGGCTGTGCTGCGGAAGGAAGAGGTGGGGCTCTCGAGTGAGCAGGCAGCTCATGCAGAGCTGAAGGACCCCAGAGCCTCTCACCAGAGGCTGCTCGCGCGATCCCCAGCACCAGAAGACGGTAAGGTGCAGAAAGGGCCTAACTAAAACACTTCTTCAGCTGTGGGATTTTCTGGGGTTTGCTTATCTGCTGTTTTTGGCTCTGGGGGTGGGGGAACGAGCCTGTACTGAATTAGAGTCTTCGTCTCAAACGTCATGTCTAGTTCCAGTATGAGTTCTTCCCCTTTCCTGTTGGACTTCCTTGCAAATTGAAGCTCAGAAATACAATATGTAATCCAGTGAAGCATGGTCATTAATAACATTCAGTCTACTTCTCTGAATACATCAGAGAGTGGTGTAAAAATGGTTTTTGGTATTGCATCAAGAATGTTAACATCTATGTCCTTTTATGGAGTTCAAGCGGTTAAGACTTCTGTCATTTTTCTTAAGCTGCCTTTCTTAGGCACCACTTCAGGCATAAAATATGATGCTGTCCAATGTATTATCTAATCCTTTGTCCTCCTTCTATTGCAGTGATCAAAGACACCTTGATACCAATAATGAGAGTAACTTGATCTCTCCTTTACTTTAAGTAAGTCTCAAAAAGTGCATTTGAAAAGTGGTTGCCTTCACATACCCAGGAAGGTTGGAGTCAATAACTTTTAAACTCTATTGATCTGAAAATATGTTTCCATCCTTTGCTGAATGGAATTATCATTTGGACCATTCATCACCTTAAGACTCGTTCTCAAGACAAAAATGGAAGGGATACAATTTCTTTCCAGCATCTACTTCAAAGGTATCTCTAAGGATTTGCTTTGAAGACTTAAGGGTCAGTTGCATTCAATGAACAGAAAGAAATGGCTCTCTGTGTTGCTTGCTTTGCACAGTGTGTTAGATGGAGATTTTCGTTAATTCTCTTTAACCCCAGAGCTGCTGACAATATATTTCCAGATATATTTTTTTTCAGCTGAAACATTTTTTTTTTCAGGGATTCAGGAGGTTTAGAGTGGAGTTGGAAGGCATCCCAAGGGCATCACTGGAACCCCCAAAAAGTTCATATGACCCAAGGACTACTTGGTCTTTCTTGGTAGGATTTCTTCAGAAGAAGTTTGCCCTTGCCTTTTGTCTAAGGCTGAGAGATTGTAACTTGCCCAAAGCCACTCACTGGGCTTCAAAGGCTGAATGCGGATTTGAATCCTGGTCTCTCAGATTAAATTATAGACTGTTACATTATATGATTATCGTGGTTAGACTGCTGTAAGCCCCAAACTGATAAAAGGGGGAGGTATCAACAATGAAGGACTGGATATTGAAAATAAGACATGTCTGGACAAGCAACCTCAGAGTGTGGTCAAGATGGCAAAAGATGTTAATGATGAAGAACATATGAGCTAGGAGAGGCTGAAGCAGTTTGCTTTTGTCTGAATCAACTGGGAAGAGCAAGATTCTTCTTGTCCTCTATCCTCTACTTAGTTAACTGCACGCAAACTATTTTTGCACTTGGAACTCAGATTGCAGAAACTGAAGTAAGCTGAGGACAAAAAGGGAAGGTAAGAGAAGGAGAAAGAAACTGGGACAGTTTAAAAGCAAAGTGGGACAATAGAAAATTAATTGGGACTGTCTCTGCCAAATCAGGTCAGTTGGACGGTATGAAATGTGTGCAGAGCTTTTTTTCAATGCCTTGCTACCATGGTGGAATTTTCAATAGACGAGGAAAAGATGAAATCTTTGTGAGGTGCAGGATTCTATCAATAGTTTTCCACTGGGCTGTGTTTCCTGAAATTCCTTTGGAGTGACAAAATCGGACATGATTCTCAAGACATTCCGGGAAGTATGACCGAGGGATGCTGTGCTTCCTGTACTAATTCATGAGACAGAGAAATTCTTCAAGTTCCTCAGTGCTTCAATTGTTTCAATATAGCTTTTTGTCACCCCCCCCAAAAAAAAATGCATGAGAGAAGACATATAAAAACACGTATTTCAGGATAAAGTTTGCACAAAAAGTGGCAGATTTTAGGATAAAATACATACATTGTGCCATCACATTGCATTACATTCATTATCAGAAGAAAGCCCCTGTTGTTGGTGAAGTTATTGTCACTTCCAAAGACTGGGATTTGGATTGTTCTACTTTTTTATGGAGTAATTCTTCAACATCATCTATGCTGTTCAACACAGAGGTGCACCATTAATTGGAAATTTCTTGGTATTGGTATTACCTGCTCTCCAATTGCGACCATCTCAATTAATCCCCTGTTGTTCCACTCTTTCAGCTGCTTTAAAAATGTCCCAGTTTTTCTCTCTTTCTCCCATGTCGCTTCTTTGTCCGCATCTTCCTTCAGTTGCTGCAGACTGAGTTAAAAATGCAAAAGCAGTCAAATTTATAAACTATTGTTTGTAGAGGAGGGATCACAGAAAGCACTTAAATTAGTATGGGGGCATGATTTTAGAGACGTAATAAATATTGAGAATTGGGTTAAAATATGGGATATGAGAATATTGAGATCTATGTCAGTAAGAATTAAGGAAAAATTTTGTAAGTTAGTTTGGAGATGGTATTTAACCCCATTAAAATTAAGTAAAATAAATGCTGATCATTCTAATTTATGCTGGAGGGGTTGCCAAGAAATTGGCTCTTACTTTCATATGTGGTGGGAATGTGGAAGTGTACTGAAATTTTGGCTGTTAGTTTTTACAGAAATAGGGGAAATAACTAATCAAAAAATACAGTTAAATCCTAAGTTAGCTTTGTTATCAATATTTGATAAGGAACAAAGTAAGGGGCCTATAAGAGAATTAATTTCTATCTTATTAACCACAGCAAGGTTAAGGATAGCTAAGAACTGGAAAATAAAGCAAGATACTCACTTAGATGAATGGTATAAAGAGGTATGGGATATAGCTATTAATAATAAACTGATGTGTAATATTAAAGTAAAGAAGAAGGAATTAAAAAGAGATATTTTCATATATATTGGGGGGGGATTTATTGATTCTGATAAAGGGGAAAGGAAGAAAATCTAATAAATCTAATCATTACAGTTTTGGAAGGGGAATGGAGCTTCTTGAAGGGAATGGAAGTGGTTATTTCTCAAATGGTTCCGGTGGTGGGGAGCACTTATGATTTAGTTGTAGAATAGACTAAGTTCAAGAATATATGGTATAAAGCAGTTTGTTAGTTTATGTTTATTATATATTTGGTATTGTGTTATTGTTTTGAAGTGTCATGTATTGTTATGTTGTTTAATTAATTAATAAAAATTACAAAAAAATGCAAAAAAAATGCAAAAGCAGTTTGTACCCAATCAACTCAATGGGGGAAGAGGAGAAGAGGGGGTGGAATCTTGCCCTTCCCAGTGGGCTCAGACAAAAGCAAACTGCTGTAGCCTTTTCTAGTTTGTTGCTCTTCCTCACTAATAGCTTTTACCATCTGGACCACACTGTGAAGTTGCTTGGCCTCATGCATCTTGGTTTTTATCTGTGAAATGTTGGAGGACATGCTGTTGCTGGAACTTCTGACCACTGGCAGTTGATGATACAATCTGGATTCTAGGCTTTTGCCTAGACAAGAGACAGAAGGAGCACTAGATAATAAAAATGCCAACCTACAGAAGCAGCTGTTCTGTCATTTTGCAGAATCTTACTTCTGTATTTGTGAATAATATCCCTTTCCCCCCCCCTGGCTTTGATTCCTAAAATAAAGAGGTGAGGGAGGGGAAAGGGAAAGAAAATGTTATCACATTCAGAGTGATCCTCACTATGTTTCATGAAAAGCACTCATTCCAAGCTTAGGCCCTTTCCACACCTTACCTTTTTCCGGCACTGGGGTGCGGGGATCATGCGAGCAGCCTCTGGTGAGAGGCTCTCGCGTCCCTGCTGCTTCAGCTCTGCACAAGCTGCCTCCTCTCGTGAGAGCCCCGCCTCTTCCTTCTGCAGTGCTGAGGCAGGAAGCTTGACCAGTGTCGTTCCGGAGGCTCTGCACGCCAGATAAGTGCACTCAGGGCCTGGGAGCAATGTGCGATTGCCCACCATTTTCAGCTTCCGGCTGAAAATGAAAAGGTGTGTGATCGGTTCCTGCCGGTCCCTGGAGCGTTGCACAACTGTGAGTGCATCATGCAGATTGCTCCTCACAATCACACAATGCTTCAGGTGCCCTTTCGCATAGCAAATGCCATAAGGAAAGGGCCTTAGAAAATGCATTTTTGGACTACAAATGCCAAAATCCCCACCAGAAATTAGAACTTATATTCCAAAAAGGAACTGTTTCAAGCAGAGCACACAAAACCCTAACCAGTTTCTGCATATACCTCCACAAGTGTAGGTGCCAGTTCACATCCATGTTGGCCATTGACTAGTGTCATCATGAATGAAAAAGTGAGGAAAGCAAGCTACCCATTATCTGGTTTGTGGTAATGAAGAAATTGACACAATTCAAGGTGCTGAAATCCAATTGCCTGTGTAACCCTATCAAATCAATGGGATTTACCTAGACGTTGTCTTGCCATTCACCTTTCACTTCCATGGGTCCACTCTAGTTGGGTCTAGCAATTGGATTTAGATCACAGTCTTGCACCACTTTTATACTACTAATTTGCCATTTAAAAAATTCACTCCTTAATTCCATGCCCTTAGGGATGGGCCAGCCGAATCCTTGAATCCTTAGCAAATATTCGAGATTCTCAAATCTGAATCCCTGTGTCAAAATAGGCAAACCAAATCTTTTGAATCCACCAGCCAAATAGTTTGTTGGAGACTGGGACACCTGAAAACCTGGGAGACTGGGATCCACAAGGGGAGATGACAAGTAGGTGAGTTTTTCCCTTGGAGTAATAATGGCCCTTGCTAACAATTTCAGAAATTACATCTGAGGTTGTATTCTAATATATTTAAATTGAACATTTAATATTTAAGTTAAGCACTATTTTCTGTGGTGAAAATCAATGGCATGTATAAATGCTGGGTTCAGAGGGTCTGAGGCCTATCAGAAGTAGTGGGGTAGAGGGCAAGGTCACACAATCTCATCCAATGATTGCCACATGTAGGCCAGTGTACCTCCTTCCACAAGGCCAGTGCCTGGTTGTAAACTGATAGCTAGAATAGAATGAGAAGTGAAATGTCTGTCATGGTTTCTCATGAGCCACATGACAAACCACATGTAGCAGAAAGGAAAAATTATTTTTCAAAATTGGTGCCTCTGGGGCCCACCAAAGGCATGATTGGCTGGAAGGTACAGTCTTCTTGAGATTTCAAGGACAGCTGAAAAATTCCTTTGCATAGCTCCCTTGCAAAGCTCTTTTATATACAATTCTGGGGTTTGTAGTTTTCCAAGGTGTCACAGCCTTCTCTGCCAAAGTGTGCTGGTGCACTACCAGACTACAAACCCCAGGATGCCATAAGGAGCTATGCAAAGAAAATCCAGTTTTGACCTGGATTATCTCTGTACTATAGTATGTGGCTCTGTTTACACAGGCAGGAAAATGTGAGCTTAACCCACATTTTCCTGCCTGTGCAGAAAGGGCCTCCATGTCATTTTCAATCTGGGGAGATCCTGAGGCAAACCTATGACAATTGTCCTGGCCAGATTTCTTCAGAGGGAGGTTTGCCTTTGCCTAGGCTTTTGCTAAGGCTGAGAGAGTGTATCTTGCCCAAGATTATCCTTGTCTCCCTTGCTTTTTAAACCCTTTTTTAAAAAAAGATTTGAAAGATTCGTGATTTGTGAGATTCGTGGATTCCCAGAACCTTCCAGGGATTCAGATCCAGATCCAGATCCGGAAAATTCTGGATTTGTCCCAGTCCTACATGTCATCATTTCTTTCTATATTTTATGTATTCCATGTATATCTTTTCCTCTGATGAGGTCAAGGCAGCATACATGACTCATCACCTCCTCACTTCATCCTCACAACAACTTTGTAATATAGTTCAAGGAGAGAGAGAAAGAGAGAGATCAGCTACATGATCATCCAGCGAGCTTCACGGCTCAGTGGGAAATTTAACCTATATCTCTCAAGTCTTACGCCCTTTTCGCACGGCATTTCTGAAGTGAAAGGGCTCCTCGAGCATCTTGTAAATGTGAGGAGCAGTCCATATGACGCACTCACATTTGCGCGATGCTCAAGGGCCTGACACAGACTGCACACACATTTTTTCATTTTTGGCTCGAAGCCAAAAATGCTGCATGGTTGTACATTGCTCCGGGGCCCCGCGTGCACTTACCTGGCGTGCGGAGCCTCGGGAGCTGGGCCGGTCGCGTGTCCTCTCCTCAGTGCAGCCTGGCAGGTCCCAGGCTGCATTGCCAATGGAAGAGGCGGGGCACTCGCGCAACGAAGAAGCAGCTGTGGAGCCGAAGCAGGAGGGATGCCACAGCGTTCCTCCCAAGCATTCATGCGCGAGCTGAGCAGCCCTGCACCGGGAAAAGGTAAGGTGCAAAAAGGGCCTTAGTCCTTCACTCTAACCATTACTCCTCACATAGCTCTTGAATTGCCTGTCACAAGCAAACATGTTGACAAAGTGTGGTCTCTGTGACCAGACCAACAAATGTTTGTCCTGAAAACTTCACTGCTACTCACCCTACACCCTTTTGCACAGCAGTTTGCAAGCGAAAGGGCCCCTTGAGCGTCATGTAAATGTGAGGAGCAGTCTGCATGATGCATTCCCATTCATGCAACGCTCAAGGCCCTCACGTGCAGAAAACACGCATTTTTTTATTTTCAACTTTTAGCCGAAAATGACCCGCGCTTGTGCAACGCTCACGGGCCTGGGCCACACTCACCTGCTGTGCGGAGCCTCTGGAGCCAGGCCGGTCGCGCGTCCTTTCTTCAGTGCAGCCTCCAACTCCCAGGCTGCACTGCGGAAGAAAGGAAGGGGTGCAGGCGGGGCCCTAGCACGAGCATATAGGAGCTGTGGAGCTGAAGCAGGAGGCTTGTGAGAGCCTTCCTGCCCAGACTTCTCGCGCGAGGACCCCAACCCAGCGGTGTTAAAAGGTAAGGTGCAAAAACGTTGCTAGACTGAAATGTTGACAAACAAACCAACCAACAAACCAGACTCTACATGACAGGCTACCAAAACCAGTATCATAAATATCAATTCCATTCTACGAAATAAAAGCATCTGCGGGTTGCATAAAGGAAGGAATTGCTTCTTCCTTCTTTCCCTTGCACATAGTGCAAATTATTGTGAAATTTATTTATTTATTTAAAGTATCTATCCCCCACTTTTCAGCCACAAAGGCTCCAGGGCTGCTTAAAAATTGTTCATTTGACAGTTCCCTACTTTTAGTCTCACAATCTAAGTAAGACATAACGCACAAGAAAGGCAATTTCCTCACCACACTGTTATTGTGCTATTATTCCACTTTCAACATCATGTGGAATTCTAGGGTTTGTAGTTTACGGAGGCCAAAGAACTCTCTGGGTGAGAATTCTAAATGCCCCTCCATAAACTGCAAACCCCAGGATTCCATAGGTTGTTGAAAGTGGAATAGTAGCACTATAACAGTGAAGTACAGAAATGGATTAAAAGAATGGCAGAGGAGGAGGGGATTATGTCCAGCAGATACTACTGGTTCTTGTCTCCCTCCACAGTCAGGACAGTGGTAGCTGGGACGGAGAGATGGCTTTTCATCTGGTTTTGGGCCTAGGCACGATGGAACTCTCCCTGCTTCTTCTTCTGTCGTTCAGAAGCCAGGGCAGTGGGAGTTGGAATGGAGGACGATGGCCATTTATCTGCTTCTGGGCTAGGCATGATGGAGCTATGTCTTGCCTCGTCTTCTCTCCCTCTTTCCCTCTGCTGGAGCAGAGCCCAATTTTAATGCCTAGTGATAAACAAAAGAATGAATAAAGAGTATTTTTTCCCCTTTTCTTTTTTCGCCGTTGCCTGTGGACACAGTTGGTTTCAGATTCTGATTATCTCTAGGCATCTAACACAGGGGGGGTTTTGTGCATTCAAATTGCAGTCAAGACAAGCACTGGCTTGATGGGTTTGTTGATTCTCCAGTAAGTATAACAAAGGGTTCTGTTTGATTGGGAATAGGATGCCTGCCAGAAAGATATTTGGAAAGTAAAGTCTCTATTGGAGGCATGCTGGGTAATGCTTTGAATACCGTGTGAAAGGTTGTAACACTGCATTTCGAATTCAAACTGCTGGCATCGGCAGAGATAGTGGCAATGTTTCCTGGTCAACTAGGTTACTCAAATTCCAAAGCAAAGTCCTCATTGGATTAGACACTTCAGAAATAACTCAGGAGTAACTAGCTACACAAGAATTAAGAACATATCTAAGACATAGCTAAGTTACAACCTGATTCATATGTAATGAGGAATAACCACAGTCTTTCTGGAATGAAACCATAACAGCTTTAGTTACTTTTGTAAGGATAAGGGGAGTGTGATTTCACTACTTCGGTGTATTTCCTATAATAGTTGACAGCTTGCAGCATGTTCCATTTTCAAAAACTGATACTTTAAAAGAAGTTAAAATGTCTTGGAAATTACATCATCAATATGTAGCAAGTAAGTTGAACCCATAGAGCAGAAGTAGGAATAAGCAGATAACCTCTAATGTCCTCTCATCTTGTCATTTTTAGATCTATGTGCAGATTGTTAGACCACCTAGGTATACCAGTCTTTCCTCCTTTTCTTGAGGTCATGTCCCAATTTTTTTTGTCCAAGCCAGAGACAGGCAAGCAAGAATCCCCATAATGGCTGTCTATGCAGATTTGGCATGGAAGCTAGCTTTAGGGCCTTCTTTAACTAAGAACCTTTCTGCACTACACTATTATAATGCTATTATTCCAGTTTTAACATCCTATGGAATTCTGGGATTTGCCTTTTAGGAGGGGCCTTAGAATTCCCTGTCAGAGAACTCTTTGACCTCAATAAATTACAAACTGCAGAATTCCACAGGATGTTGAAAGTTGAATAATAGCACTATAACAGTGTAATGCAGAAAGGCTCTAAGTTGGGGACTCTTTGAATGGGTATTCTGAAACAATAAACGGATCTTTCCCCTCCTCTTACTTAATCAACGGCATCTGGAAAATGCTACTTGTGTTTAATAGCCACAAATTTGAAGAACTAGACCACTGTTTGCCACTAATATAAACACCAAATATTCCTATCTGTGCTATTTTCGTTTGGATAAGCAGAAAAAGAATTACTTTTAGCGTCTGTAACTGTAATGATAACTAATTACTCTGTTTCCATTTTTACCTTTAGGCTGCTGAAATTGTACATATGTTGTGGGTATCAGCTAGGGAAGGAACATCCAAGAATACCCAAAAAATTGTTGAAAAGCCCTAATTAGAAGAACCCTAGACTGGCAAGAATCTTTTGCAGTTCAGGAACAAATATGTGCAAAATTTGCAGAGTTGTTTTATGAAAAAAAATACCATTTTATGTGCTGGAAACGGTATTTCTACCCAGAAAAATTATTTCCTGTGTAGAGAAAAATGCTGAACAGGAAATGCTGTACTTGGGGACTCGTTTTGTGCAAAATTCATACATGGTTGTTTCACATAGAAAACATCATGCTGTGCACGAAACAGCACAGAAAACAATATTTCTACACAGGAATAGTATTTACTGCAGTGAATATGCTGTTTCCTGCCCAGAAAACGCTGTTTTCTGTGCAAAACAACCACACAAGAATTTTGCACAGAATTAGCCTCAAGTTGTAGATGGGCTTCAAAACAGTATGGCTTTCGAATATTTTCTTGCAGTGGGAGGAAAATTGCTAAAATTATTTGTTGCTTCAAAAAACTCACACCATTGCCACATGAGGGTGCTCTCCCCCATCATCCCATTGCAATCCTGGCAGTTCCTTTGCTGGGAAGGGAGTGGAACAGAATGCTCCCCTCTGCATCCAACTGGCTCCCTGCGGAAGGGAGTGCGAGTGACATGTCTGCCTTCTGCAGTGCAGCTGAGCCTGTTCCAATGCTATGCTGGGGAAGGAAATGCCTCCATCATGCTTCCTGCCCTTCCACAGGGCAGTTAAGTACAGAAGCATCCAGTGATTGCAGGTGCTTAACAGCTTTAATCTGTTAAGCGAATATCCCGTGATCATGATACATGGGGATGGGGTGGCAGTGGGACCATGACAATGTAATGTGAAAGCATGACCTGCGCACCACGGCCATCCCATCCCCATAGCAGAACTGTGACACCATGCAGAAATAGCCTTAGTGAAGAATTTCATGTCCAGTATCAACATGGGCTCTGCAAAGTAGGTTTAAATTGCAACCCAAGAAACATCAATGAAAGCTTAGTATGTTACTATTGTGAGTGCCACCTTAAGGATGTATTATGACACTTTTAATGGCATGTGGTAACATAAAATGCCTAAATAGGCACCTTAGTTTTCCAAAGCTGCAGAAGCTTTCCAAATGCTCCAAGATGTTTATTAATTATACTTGGAACAGTAATTTCTCCTGCCCATTTGTCACTGAGGCAGGGAGAAACCTGTGCCTTTGCTTTGCAGTAAATGAGAGTTTGGCATCCCAGTCTGAACCATTTGCCCTAATTATCTCCTTGTGTGGTGAGGAATGCAAAGCTCCATCTCTGCAGCAATTCTCCAGCCAGTCAAACCATCTGGCGATGCCCATGCCAATACACTGCAACTCTTTCATTGCACAGAATGGTGGACAAGACCAACAAAAATAATCTCCCCTGATTGGCCTGGAGTAACTCCAAGCTGATTAGCTGATTCTGATCAGAACTGGGGAATAACATATATCATGTTAGAAAAAGAAACTACCTGTGATATGTTACTTCCTCTCTTTATTAACACTGGTCCAGTGTATGTAAAATTCAAATGTAATTTAACAGGTGGGAATAAATAAGTAACATTTATAGTTACTGCACTTTAAAACGTTATTTTTTGAGAAGCCTTTTTAGTGACACTTAGATGGAAATGTTTTGTGCTTGATTCCATTCCCCCATCCTTTCATAAGCAACAAAAAGTTATGAATAAGATAAAAGCAACGAGTAGTAGCATCAAGTTACTTGTCAAACACTACAGCACCTTTGCATGATTCTTCAAACTCTGTAAGGAATAATGGTAACAAATTACTTTTAAAAGGTAACGTTCTAAGCTCTGTTTCCAAGATTGGCACAATTTCCATTGACTAAGGCCATTTCCACACTACACTGCTATAGTGCTTTTATTCCACTTTCAATCTCCTTTGGAATCCTGGAGTTGGCACTTTAGGGAGGGGCATTCAGACTGCTCAGCCAGAGAGCTCTTTCAAATTCCACTGGATGTTGAAAGTGGAATAATAGCACTATAACAATGTAGTGTGGAAATGGCCTAAGAAATAAAGACTTTTTAGGCAGGTTCACATGACAGAAAGATGGTTTCGAGACTGTCATGATCAATCTTTAGGGTTGCCAAAGTGAAAACAAGAGAGGATTCCTGTACCCTTAGGGATTGTATAGAAGAGGGAATTCCATAAGGAGTTTTTTGTTATCTGGTTACATGATGATTGAGGAACACATGAAAAGCTACTAGCTGTGATGACTATACATTAACTCCAGAATATGGCATACCTATTGCTGAAGAACTGAAGCAGGAGAGGTAATTCTTTGCACCCATTCTCTACTTGTAGGTTGGCATTCCCAAAGCATTTGCTGGCCACTACTGTCAGCAGGATGGATTAGCTAGTATTTCATCCCACAAGAATTCCTTTTAAAAGAATTCTTATAAGTTTATAGGGTTTTCTGGAACATCGACCAAGATCCTGCATCAGACATATAGCCGTGATAGCATGGCTATGATGTGTTTTCCAATTTGACCCCCAAAACCCACCTTAAAATCTAGCTAGCCACACTGAGCTATGGAGTTCTGAGGTCCTGGGGTTCTGTTGGGAATCCTTGGTGCATTGCTGACTACTGGTAGGAAGGGGCTGGATATGTCATCCTTCAGTGCCCTGCTTGCCAGCACCCATGCCAGTACTCCCTCTCTCAGTCTGGCTGGCTAGAATGTTAAGGTGGGCTTCAAGGGCATTTATGATTATTTAAATGATACCACAGTTGTAAACATGAATAGGAAACAGATATGAGATCAAAAGCCCAGTTTATGATATTGTAACTGACAAACAGGATGCCAACTTTTTTTTTTCTTAAAGCACACTTTTACATTCCAAGCAGGTGCAAAATTAATGATTTTTAGGCCTTTCTCTGGGCGTTTTCCTTCAGCCAGAGCAGCAGCAGCACAGCTATGGATTCTGTGCCCAGCTTTTCCTATTTTGCCTGTGCGTGAACCAAACCTCTGCTAATTCAATCAGGAATCTAGTAGCATGTGCTTATAGTTTGGACTTGGGCAGCTGTGAGTCATCTGTTTAAATATCTTCCAGGCTTCAGTGCATAAAGCTTTTCCATGTTATTTGAATTAAATCTTTCATTTCTTTGCATGGCGTTCTTCAGCTCTTTGAAATGCATCTCCCCGATCAATAATGCATTATGTGCTTAGGTTCTATTTGTGCAGCCAGACGTGTGAAAATGACACGTCTGGAAACATACATGAGTGCAACGTAGCTTGCTGCCACCCTCAAAAATAAACATAAGCTGGAGTTTATCTGGAAGAAACCTTTAATTATGCATCACTTTCCCTCTCATTATTTGCTTAAGTATTTGCCATCGCTGCAAAACTGACATCGAACAAGTAGTTCATGTTTCTCTTTCCTGGAGGCACTGGTAATTCTCTGATACACTGGAGATTTATGGACGGCAGCCAACAGTGTTGTCAGTGTCCTTTGTGACCCTGCCAATTTATTACCAGCTGGGGAGTGGGGGGGTCCTTAATTATTAAGAAGGAAAAAAAAATACATTTTTCCCATCCAACTCATGCAAACAGAAACTGCAGTACCCATCATAATGATCAGGGATTCTTTTGCATTGTGTTCTAATTATCAGTTACAGATTGTGATGGCTAAGGGCATTTCCACACTACACTGTTATAGTGCTATTATTCCACTTTCAACATTCTATAGAATTCTAGGGTTTGCAGTTTACTGAGGCCAAAGACCTCTCTGGCTGAGAATTCTAAAGGCCCCTCCCTAAGCTCTAAACCCCAGGATTCAACAAGACATTGAAAATAGAATAATACCACTATAACAGTGTAGTGCAGAAATGGCCTCAGTTTGCAGCTATCGAAACAAAGATGGAGGGGAAAGTGACAGGGGAAATGAGGAATCAGTACATTTTAAAAGCAGCTGAGCGGACACAACAGCAAGAGGTGGTTTAGGCCTGCCGGACCTACAAACATACTACAAGGCTGCGGCATTCACATGGTTAAAAGACTGGTTAAGTCTTCAAAATTCGAGGATGCTGACATTAGAGGGAGCAGACTTAAGAATGGGATGGCATGCCTACATGTTTTATGGAAAAGCAGCAGTAGACAAAGATTTTATGCATCATTTTATAAGGAAATCGCTACTTAGAATATGGAATGACTATAAGAAGAAGAATATAAGACAGTTACCTAATTGGGTCTCCCCGCAAGAAGCCTTTTTTGGGAGATGGAAAGACACAGATAAATGGCTACAATATGAAGACTTATTAGACATAACAGATGACTCCGGTGTGGAGATCAAGAGAGGAATTGGAAATTGAAGGAATAAAACTAAGCTGGTTTCCCTATAGACAGTTAAAGGAAAGATTTCAGATGGATGTACAAACCTATGGAATACAACAAAAGGAACAAATTCATTTATTGAGAATATTAAGAGAAAATCCACCACATTTACTAGCACGTTAGTATAAAGAAATTTTACAACAAGAATGCGAGGTAGAGACAGTTAAAGCTGCAATGATACAATGGGCACAAAACGTTGGACACCCAATACAGTTAGAATGGTGGGAACGGAGCTGGCAATGTACACAGAAATTTACCGCTGCCCAAAATTTAAAAGAAAATTACTACAAACTATTACACAGATGGTACATGACACCAGAAAAACTAAAGACAATTTATAAGACAGGTACAGGTCAATGCTGGAAATGTCAAGAGAACTTTGGTACACTATTTCATATGTGGTGGTCATGTCCAAGAGCACAAAAATACTGGAAGGAAATACATAAGAAAATAAATTCAATTTTGAAGATTCAATTCGCGATGATACCCGAATTTTACTTGCTAAACATGACACATACACTAGAGGGAACACCAGCCAAGAGACATTGGAGAATTATATTGTACATGGTGATGACGGCCTGCATTGAATATGCACGACTTTGGAAAAATGAAACTACACCCATAACGGAACAGTGATGGATAGCTTTCACGGAAAACAGAAATGCGGATATACTTACACAAAGATTGAAAGGGAAATCAGATGAAGACATTAATAAAGAGTGGAAGATTGTCACAGATTTGGGTTGGGGGTAGACAGAGGGCAATACATTTTTCATGATAACAATTATTATACAATTAACAGTTAATGAAATATCATGTAACAAGTAAAGTAGAGATATACAGCAGGAACTAACAAATTATAGATTATTAACATTTTATTGTGATATGAGACATAACAAATAGAGGGAATATCAATAATTGTAATCCAGAAAGGAAAGGAAGAAGGAAAAACATTACATGTAAACATTGCAGAAATTATTGTTTGTTTTATTTGTTGAAATTTGGATAAAATTATTAAAAAAAAAAAAGCAGCTGAGAAAAGGGGGATTCCAGAGGGTTAACTGGAGCTGTCCTTACCAAACCAGGACGGTTTCAGTGTGTAGGGCCATATCTCAGAGGAAGACCACATGTTTTAAAAGCAGAAAGTCCCAGGTTCAGTCTCTCTCATCTCTGGTGCAAAGAATCATGGGATGATAAAGACCTTTCAGCTGAGACCATGGAGAATTGCTACCAGCTGGAGCAGATAATTCTGAACTGGGTGGATGGATAGTCCCAGATGGTTTTTTTTTAAGACACACACACACACACACACACACACTTTTTTTTGGACTACAGTTCCCACAATACCTCTAGGAAATATTATGGCTAGAGATTTCTTGGACTTATAGTCCAAAAAAGTAACTCTTCCAAGCTCTGAATGGCCTGAGCTGATGATTTACCAAATGTGAAGATTTCTTTCAGTTTGTTAAATATGTATGTTTTAATGAAATCAAACCTTTTTCTGGCATTGTGTCTTCAGTGGATGCAGGGTAGGTGTTCACCTCAGCAGAAATAGAGGCCAGAGGGAGACTATGGCCATTTCCAAACTACACTGTTCTAGTGCTATTATTCCACTTTCAACAACCTGTGGAATCCTGGGCTTTGCAGTTTAGAAAGGGGCATTTAGAATTCTCAGCCAGAGAGCTCTTTGGCCTTAGTAAACTACAAACCCCAGAATTCCACAGGATGTTAAAAGTGGAATAATAGCACTAGAATAATGTAGTGCAGAAATGGCCTAACTCAGGGTGTAACTGTGCCGTAACAGTAAGGGTGAAACATAGCACATCCTAAAGGCATAGTCAGCCCCTGAGATATCCACTTCATTGATGCCTCTCTGTCTTCATGGATTTTACATGTTATAGCTTATCACTCTGAAGCCAGGTAACAATCTTTGCCAACTCAGTGGTATTACACTGAGCAAGAAGTAACTATAAGAAGTTTGGACCTGGGTTGAGCTGTATAGAAACTCTGGTCCCCTTGGCAGGTAGGAGAGTAAAAAGCTAGAATCTTTGTGACTACCTGTAGTAACCTCTTTGGTGAAAGCATGTTCCTTACACTTGACTCTTAGAATATAGGGCCTTGGGGTAAGAAGACAACCTTGGGGGTCAGCCTGGACATGTATCCTTTACATTATGGGATTAGGAGTTGGGGGAGGTCTGCTGGGAAGGCCACTCAGTAAAAGATTGTCAGGCACTGCGTACTGCTAGTTATGGCTCATAACTCTGGTGCGGTCAGTCAAGTTTGACCACTGCCTTATGATCACCCTGTACTATATGTTCCCCCAGCAGATTTGATGTTTATAAGTTGAATAAAGCATGGGCTTAGTTCAGGGATGGGATTCATGAAGCTTTACAGGTGTTGTTAGACTGCATATCCCAGCTCTCCACACAATTGCCTATGCTGGCTAGGTCAGATGGGAGCTGCAATCCGATAAACAAGATTCCTACCCCTGCTTTAGCTAAACTGGTCTTTAAGGTCTGATCTTTTTATTCTTAAAGGGTCAGCAAATCTGTATGTAATCTTTTCTATTGGATTGACACAGTGGCTTTGTATTTAGCTTCACACAGGGATTCTCCTCTCTTTGTATTGGTGGGCAAAGCTAGATTCAAATTTGAAATAAAGAAGCAAAAAAACCCTCCTGAAGTCCCCAGGGATGCTATGTCTATTATCATGTCAGTCTTGAGTCTGTTTAGTGACACCTGCAATAGAGATCCCTGTGTTTGTCTGATTGCCTCTGACAGTCCTTATTCTCTCAAATTACTTCCATAGTCCTCTAGCTCATATCCACAGTGTTTGCTTTCCAGTGATCTGACAACCTGCCATGTCAAAACACTTGTCAGCACCGTTGCTAATCAGACATAAAAGCAGTCAACAATGCAAGTCAACAACTGGTCCCTTTGTATGTCTCCTCATCTCATTTTTCCTTAATTAATGTTAGGTCTTTGCCCAGGCGTAATATTTAAAATTACTGAAATAGAACAGAGTTGTAAAAAAAGATGGAAGGATTTTCTTTTAGAGAAGTACTGTGTTGTTCCTGACTGGCATATAAGTGATTAAGATAGAGAATCTATCTGGGTGTGGGGAGAGGTTGTAAACCTCATTCAGCACTAATATGGTTGAGTACAAAGAGTTTCAGACACCCAGCATGGTGTAGTGGTATGAACGTTGGACTATGACCCTGGAGAACAGGGTTCAATGCCTCGCTCAGCCATGGAAACCCACTGGGTGACTTTGAGTGTATCACATACTCTCAGCTTCAGAAAACCTTGTGATAGGTTCATATTAGGGTCCCCATATGTCAGAAATGACTTGAAGGCACACCACAGCAAACAAAGGGTTTTTGAGCAAAATATTCAAGGTTGAGTGCCTGGATAGCCAAATCTGTCAATGTCAATCTCACTCACCTTCATTTTCTAAAAGAAACTTACATTCTTCCAATACCATGTATAAAAGAAAATTCAATTCTGATAAATTCTTATCAAACCAAAATAAGAAGTCCTAGTAGACACTGGTTTCTGTGATGATCAATCAAAGCTCTATTGTTGTTGTTGTCTATTTAAGACTCAATAAATTAGGAGGTTCTTAAGCCAAGTGGCCTTGCTAAGCATGTGAATGCAGCTTGTTGGTGTTCCCTTTGTGCAGCCTTAGTCGAAGACAATTGACATAGTGACTCATATTTTTACAGAGGTTAGTACTTGCTAGACTTTCCCATGAAATAATGAAAGAGTCCAAAGTTCATCCAAGAACCTGAAAAACTGCACTGGCTGATTTGATACCTAACTGGAAAACGCTGTGCTGCCAACACATGCCCTCCTCCATCCAAGAAAGTAGCTCACATCTACAGGGATCCACTTAAGTCACGGCTCACTTGGGCTTACTCTTGAAGCTTGCTTTCAGTGCCTGGGCTCAGGCCCAGAACATAATGAAGAGCAGAAGGCCTCTTGGGCATGTCATCTAGCATCTCGGCATAGACACAAAACTGTCTCCAGGCAGGCTTAAGACTTGGGAAGTCTAGTTTTCCAAATCATCATATGGATTTTTGTATTTAAAGAAAATGTTTATTTGGTGCACAAGTTACCTTCAGTGGCGGTTAGGTTAGAAATACAGAAATTATTTCCTCAGACAAGTAGGGTTTCTTTTCTTCTTTGTGTTGCTCTGCCACATTTTCTGGAGGCTCTCTTTTTGATGTGAATATTAGTACTGGGTGGTAGTAATGGAGAACATAGCTACATAAATCTTCTGCTCTTCTATATCATTGTCATGGCTGTTTGGTAGATGGTACTCTTATCTGCAGCCAGTTCTGTGCTATCTGCTCATTCTCTCCCTTCCTCCATCCATCTCCATCTTCCCTGCATTGGATTGTAAGCACCCTGGGGCAGGAACCTGCCCTCTTGCACTTGGAAAAGGATAACACACATTGGTGGTGCTAGGGAGAATGACAGGAATTTGAAAAAAGGCAGGGCTCAAAACACTCCCCCGGGTCATTCCAGTCCAAGCATTTTGCCTGGACCCACCCTCAATGAAAACATTCTTGTTAATGGGCCTGCTGTATGTCTGACTTGTTGTTTAGAGATGGAGTTGGATCATATTTATCTGCTACCTCAGGGGAAATTGTAATGGAGTCACAACAGGAGGGTAGTGTGTAGGTTAAGAGAACAGTGTTTGATATGAAAATTTAGCAGCAGCCTTGTTCTCATGAAATTTCCCCATTTCCCAGCAGAATTTGTTCTGTCCCTACTTCTGTATTGAGTTGCAAAACTCTCCTACCATCACAGACCTCATGAACATTCACGGATATTTTGATATGTGTTTCCCCCCACATGTATACATGTCTATGCTCATTCTATTTTCCTGAGGTATACATTTTGTATACAGTTTTGCACTGATTAAAGTGTGCACGTGCACGTTCTAAAAGGTATCTATTTTTAGACATGCACATTTTAAAATGCATGGTTTTTCTGTCCATATTCCCCTCCAAAGTGCATTGTGAGTCCAGCAAATCTATGTATTTCCAAGGCAAAATGTGTTCAATTCTGCTAGGGGGTTCTGTGGAATGCAAAACGGGTAGTTCTGTATAGAAATGGGGATCCAAAGAATTCATTCCCATTTCTAGAACTGGGTAAGCTTTCAATGAAGGTGGACTTTGTAGACTTATCTTTCAGATGATGGGGATGGTGAAAGCAAACTCTTTTAGACAGAGACAGAGAGTCTAACTTTTAGACACAGAGCATAGGTAATGTCATGGGAGTTGGAGGGTTAGTGGGCTGAAATGGGTAATGAATCAGATGGCCAACTGGTCAAAAGCTGATGATTCCAGTTGTACTAAAGGCAGCTGATCATTCAGTTTGTACCCCTAATCTCACTATGAGGAAGTGATCTGAGTAGAACCTCTGGTTCATTTCATTCCAGCACAAATTATTGCCTTGTTTCAGTTCTTACTGTGAATATTTAAATACAGTTGTACAGTTGGCCCTCCACATTTGCAGGTTTCACTTTTGCAGATTTGATTATTCACAGATCATTTGCTATTGCCTCTGCTGCTGCCCTATCCTATTTTTAATTGGGACTGCAAGAAATTGTGCCAACAGAAGTTTCTGACCACTGTTCAAGGGCAGCCTCACGTACAGCATGTTAGAGTAGTCCAACAGGATGTAAGCATGGCATGTGCCACAATGGCCAGATCAGGCATCTCCAGGGATGGGTACAGTTGGTGTGCAAGCTTTAAGTGTGTAGAAGCTCTTTTGGACGTTGCAGAACTCTGGATCTCCTTATGGTACTAGTTTACTCTGCCTTTGTAACTGTATTCAGGCATGTATTTGATTACATACAACACTAAAATTGGGAACAGAGATTTGAACATGCACAGAAGTTCCAGACATTTCTAAACACCCAGAAATAAATTAGACCTTTCTGATCTGTGCCAAACATGGTCACAGAACCCTTTTTTGACATTGATGTGAATGCCTAATTTATTTTGAGGCGCATTGTATTTTTGCGAGTTCTTTCTTCTCCTTGTCTCTGGCTTTAGCCTGATGTGAAATCAGGCAAATGCTTGAATAGGGCTTCTGTTTTACCTCTTTCCTTCAGATAGGATACCATAGCCCTCTTTCATGGTTATTCCTCAGGAACTGGTATTCACTGAAATATTCCCCTGCCCCCAATATAGAGGTTGTATATAGTCGGCTTTGTGTACTGACTTTAGCGTTGGACTAGGACTCCAGGAGATGAGAGTTAAAATCCCTACAGGACTATGGAAACCCACTGGATAATCTTGGACAAGGCACATCCTCTCAGCTTAAGAGGAAGGTAATTACAGCCTCCTCTGAATAATTCTTGCCAAGAAAACACTATGACAGGCTTTCTGTAAGTTCAAGTTGATTTCAAGGTGTGTAACAAATATATCCATTGTGGCTAAAAGCCATCGGTAGGTCAGTTTCCTCATGAAGTTGTCTGGCCTGATTTCAGAACCTTTTGGACTACCATCCTACTTGCTTTAGAGTACATTCTACTTGGTTCAGTAGGCTAGATATCCATAGAACTAAGTATTCAGGGGAGCTTAGGAGAGGGGAGGAAACACAACTCACAGAATCCGTGAATCAGCATGGCCTCTGGTTGGAAGATTCTGTAAACAAAGTCCAATAAAAGAACTCTCTGAAGCTCTGGGTGGTTCATGTGCAGATGAACCCTGGCTCAATCACTAGCATCTCCACACAGGGTGTATTAAAGATCCTCCTTGTAAACCTCAAGAAACGCTGCCAGTTTGTGTCAACAATGCTGATTTAGATAGACTAATGGTTCGACCTGCTACAAGGCAGCAGCCAATGTTCTATGACTGTGCTGCGAAAAGCCCCCCCCCCCCATGGCTCTAATTCTTCAAGTGGTGAAAGCTCATTCAAAACGGGTGAGTGGTTTCAGCTCAACCCTTGACAGATTCCCTCTACCCTGAGCTACCAGATGCTTGCTCTTTGCTCAGAATCACTGCTGCTGCAACAAGACTTTTTTTTCCTAAGCAGCAGGTTGCCAGCACTAAAGCCAATCTCCTCTTGCCTCCTTTTGCTTCTGTTCTTCCACTTTGGGAGAAGTCTCTGCTATCTAAATCCTTTCCTTTTAATTTCTCTAGGGTGGCAGGGAGGCCTCCACTTAAGAGACGGCATGCTAATTAGAAGACACAGCCTTCCAGCAGATACTGCTCTAATGTATGCATGTATTCTATGAAGAGATACAAATAATTAGCCTTCTGTAGACCGGCTGAGATAGCAGAGTCTGAAATGTCGAGAACAAGGCAAGCAGCAGGCCTTCAAATGTCACCGCTTAGCTTCAGCTCTTGAGCAGCGTTGGGGCGGGGAGAACACAGACCAGTGCAGCCCCAATGTGTATTAAATTGGTTCAAAAGTGGAGTAATATTTTTATCTCACTTCCAAGAATAACAGATCTAAATAGTACCCAATTTCAAAGCCATCTGCTTCAGACAGAACAGGTATGGAGGGCAGTGGGAGGAGGGAGAAGGCTAACAAAGTCATTGAGAGGTTACAAGATCTTGCTTATAAATGAAGAGCAAATCTGTTAAGGATTTGCAGTTTGGAGAAAGTGACTGATGTACATGATAAAAGCTTAATAAAAAGATGATTGCTCTTGTTGGATTGGAAGTACATTCCTGGGGTGATAGCCCCTTTTCTGGGAAAGACGAAGACTGGTTCAATTAAGACTTAGCCTCCTTTAGCAGAGTTCACAAGTGGAAGTGCTAAATCTCTTGGGTCTCTCTGAAACTAGTTTTAGCAAAATAAGGCAAACAAGCAGTATGCAAACTTCACACCTAAAAACTTTACTAATTAGATTTTTAAGTCACATTGAAACATATACACATGCAGTACTTAAGCCCTGGCTGAATACTTGGAAGTTTCAACAAAAGGAGAAGCTCAGCACAGCCTGCACTCACCATCTTGAGGGAGGAGGAAAAGAGAGAGAGGAAGGAGTCTTTCATGTGTTTGCAAAAACACCTGAAATATCCTTTAGTCACATGATGTGGTTACTTAAGTACATCCCCACAGCCTCAGTTTAGACATCATAGATTCCAATGGAATTTCAGACTTGGGCCCTTTCCGCAGCTTACCTTTTCTCAGCGCTGGGGTGGAGGGTTCGCGTGAGCAGCCTCCAGCGAGAGGCTTTCACGTCTCCACTGCTTAAGCTTCGCATGAGCTGCCTGCTCCCTAGCGGGCAGCACGAGAGCCCCGCCTCTTCCTTCCACAGCGCAGCCTGAGAGTTTCCCAGGCTGCACTGGGGCAGGAAGTGTGACTGCCGCAGCTCCGAAGGCTCCGCACACATGGCAAGTGCGCGCGGAGCCCTGAGGCAATGCACAATCGCTCACCATTTTCGGCTGAAAGCTGAAAATGAAAAAATGCACGAGCGGCACCTGCCGTACCCTGGAGCATCGTGTGATTGTGAGTGTGTCGTGCAGATCACTCCTCACAATCGCGCGACGCTTCAGGCACCCTTTCGCATGGCAAATGCCATGTGAAAAGGGCCTTGATTTGTTCTAGAATCAGGCCATTTCCACACAATGGCACTCCTGCATGTTATCCTGTCGCAGTCCTGGCAGCGCCTCTGCTGGGAAGGGGTGCACCCGGAAGGCTCCCCTCCACATCTTATTGACTCCTGGAGGAAGGGAGCACATTGGCCCTGCCTCTTCCTCCTGCAGTGCAGCCAGGCAGTTTCCACTGCTACACTGGGGAAAGAAGCATTGCCAACATGCTTCCAGCCCTCCTACATGGCTGGGAAGGATGAGAGTGCCATGCGATGACAGGAACAAAATGGATTTTTTTTCCATTTTACAAATACCACGCACACACATCACTTGGGGGCAAGACAGCAGTGGGCCAGTGATGATATCATGCAGAAGCATGACCAGCTGACCACTGCCATCCTGGCCCCACAGAGTCACAGCCCTGTCACGCAGAAGTGGCTTCATTCGTTTGTCTTTTTGGCACTCCATGTTATCTGTAGAACCATTTTCCAGTGCTTCATTTCAAATGAGCTTATTTTCTTCTGATCCACTTTCTTCACTGCCAAGCTTTCACAACAATAGACAGAAATCACAAGCCTCCCACCATGGGAGCACACAAGTCCACCAGCACAGAAAGGTAATGTCAAGAAACCCTTAAAGAAGAGGAAAAGAAGATTAGGGAAGCACTCTAGACTGGAGGGAGGCCTCCCTAGATTTAATCTCCATGCTCAGATGTATTACATAGGTGATGCAAATACAGGGGGAAATGGTGACAAGCCCATATAGTAGGCTTCATTTAGGTGTTTTGGAACCAAAATACTGGACTGGAATCATAAAATCATACACTCTTACATTTGGAAGAGACACAAG
Source organism: Cyclura pinguis (assembly GCA_030412105.1). Lineage (NCBI taxonomy): Eukaryota > Metazoa > Chordata > Lepidosauria > Squamata > Iguanidae > Cyclura > Cyclura pinguis. Next base: position 122,207,059 of record CM059604.1, on the reverse strand, counting down.
ATCTGCTTAATCTATTCCCTTGCCATGCAGGAATACACAACTAAAGTGCTCTTGGAAGATGACCATCCAACCTCTGTTTAAAGACTCACAAAGACAGAGAGTCCATGACCCACCAAAAGCAGACAGGCTTATAGGTTATGCCAGCAGGATTCATCATACGATTTTAGCACACTTATTTAATTAGCTCTATATTTCAGTCCCACCATAATACTACCTTTCTGTGGTGGTGGTGGAGGAACTCCCTATTCCTGTGAGGCAATAGTCTATGCTGACAGTAGCAGTGCTTTTAATAGGGTCTCCCATATCAGACAGGCTTTTGCTGAGGAGTCTGACAAAATGTGCCAAACAGCTGCAGTTGGTGAGTGACACTGGCAGAAGATTCCTCAAAGACAATGGTGGTGGCACCATAGCTAACACTTGTTAGTACTAAGCGAAAGAAGGTAATGGCAATGAGACAGTCCAAAATGTGCCAGAAGAAGAGACTCCCAGGTCAGAAGATGTTCCATGAGCTACTGGGGTACAGCAGAAGAAAACAGCAAGTAGTGCTGTGGCTAATGATGCAACTGGAATAAAGCTGAAGGAATGTTCAGCCTTTGATGTGCTCAGGGATGAAAGGAAAGTCTAAAGCATATTATAGGAATGTGGAATGTGAGAAGCATGAGTCAGGGGAAACTGGAAACTGTAAAACAAGAAAAGGAATGTATAAACATTGCAATATTTGGGGTGAATGAGCTAACGCAGACAGTAATGGAACACTTTCAGTCAAATAAGTACACAGTATTTTACTCAAGAAATTAAAATGTAAGAAGGTAAATGAGGGTAGCATTAATAGTGAGGAAAGATGAAGCAAAATCAGGCAAGGGATTTAATGCAAAGTCTGAATGAATAATATCAATCGATCTTCAGGAAAATCCCATCAATATAACCATAATCCAAGTTTATGTTCCAACAACAGAGGGAGGTGTGGAAGAAATGGAAAAATTTAAAACAGGAGTCCAGGAGGAAATTGATAACACACAAAAACAAGATGTGTTGGTAAACGAAGGCAATTAGAATGTAAAATTGCACCCAAGATTCTGTTCCTAGCTAAGGATGTATAAAACCCTCAGTCTCCATCTCATCCTAAGATTTATTCTCATCAGGCTGAGACCTGTTTTTTCCCCTACTTAGTGAGTCAGAATTCAAATATAGGCTGAGATCTTCTACCAGAAGTATAGCTGCACTCCATCCCCTGCTCAGCCCTGAAGCCCACCTTAAACAGCCAGTGAACTGTCCTGTGTGATAGAGATGTGCAACACTGGTGAACAGGGCACTTCAAGATGATGTGATCAGACCTCTCCCACCAGCAAGCAACACTGCAACAAAGAGTTTGGGTCTCTGATTCCACTCGTTGCATTATTGCCCACTGGTGGAAAGCAGCTGGTCTCATCCTCCTGCAAGTGCCCTGCTTGCCAGTACCAGAGCTCCCTGTTGCTTGAGACAGCCGAGTGGTTTTTAAACTTGTTTGCAGGGACATTCATGATCATGGCAATGGTACCACGATCATAAATGTGAATGGGGGACAGCTATGCAGTGATAAGCCTAACTTGTCACATTGTAACTGACTAAAAAGATGCCAGCCATTGAAAACATTGTTGCACTAAGACATTTAATGATGTGGCATGCTCTTTTATGGGTTGTGTAATCTTTTAATTGATTTTAATGTTTTAATGTTTAGTGTTTTAACTTTATAAATTAACTAGCGTATTTACCCATTGTTGCCTGGGATTCTATTTTCTCATAGGTAACACTTGTTAGAAATACCTTAGGAATTACCTTACCTTACCTTAGGAATTAGATGTGGTTGAAATGCACAGATTTGAAATCCTGTTTCTCTAATTCCCCAATCTTTCTTGTCCAGTACGTGTAACTTTTCCCCATATTCCCCAATCCAATCTGTATTCAGAGTTGTTAACATACAGAGGTTGGGTTTATGAGGAGACTTGCTGCTAAGCCTCATCTCTTATAGCAACTAGCCTATTCAGAGCTCTCTGGCTGGGAATTCTAAAGGCCCATCCCTGAACTGCCAACCCCAGGATTCCATAGAATCTTCACAGCTAGCTAATCATATGAGGTCTTTGCTTGTGTAGCACATCTTTGCCTGCCTACACAGACAAACAAACAAACTCACATACAGATAAACTTTGACTTTTATACAGTAGATTGATTTTTAAATAACTTCTATTTATATTTCTACAAAAGTTTTGTACAGTTTTTAATCTGCATTGTTTTAAATATGTTGTTAGACACTATTGCATCATCATCATCATCATCATCATCACGTATGCAGAAGGTCTTCAGTTTAATCTTTGTTCATTCTGCTTTGAAGACACCATTTAGTTAGATTGGGGAATTGTCTTTCTTAGGAGAGAAAGATTGCAGTAAAAGCTGCAGCCCATAAAGGTCAACAGCATAAGTCTAGATGCACCAACAGATTTTCCAGTTTAAGACAGCTTGTCATAGCTAGATCTTAGGGGACTTTGCTTGCATTGCACTTACAATGCTTTCAACAAATGGAATCTTACATGGCAGGGAACACCTTTCCTCAAGCAGTCTTGAACATGTTGACAGTCAGAGCACTGGGCTAGGCAAACTAATTGTTTAACTTGGCATGGATATCCTTTAAGAAAAAGCATCCTCTAAGAAATACCAGACTGTTTTCACAGTCTGTTATAAACAAAGGTGACCTGCCTTCTTCTATGATTTTAAAACAACATGACAGTGTGCATGCTTCAGTGAGCACAAAAGGTCCATGGGAGAATATTTCATTGGTGTCCTGTTGTTTTCTGAGATATATTCAGGATATTAGTTATGAATTCTCAATTTCCTTGGCTTAGGAATCCAGAAACCAGATTCACCTTCTCCTTAGTACCTCTACCCTACATCAAGATTTGACCTGAAAGGAATGCAGAGAGGACTGTAATGGATAGGATGGTGAAGGATGAATGCCAATTTCTCATTCTCAATGGGACAAGTCGTCTCAATGAATTGAAATGCTCTTTGGAGAAATCCAACAACCCTTGTGAAATTTCTCCCCTCCTGCTTGAGAATGAAACCATAGTGTGTCCTTTTACATTAAGATCTCTGCAATTTGTGCAAGATGCTTCTGCACAAAGCTTTGTGAAGCAAAGGAAGCACATACAGAAAATGCAGAAGGACTGGCACATTGGTCATAAAGATGCAAATAACCAAACCAGTTTCTCAAATTTTAAAAATGTAATAAGAATGGAGCAACTGCAATTGGAGTCAAAATCCTCATACAAACAATAGTCTTATTGTTTTTAGCTGACGCCAAACTATCCTCACCATCTTGCATGTGAAGAGAGAGAAGAGATTTCTTGCTCTCATGTACAAGAATGAGGCCAGTGAGGATTTGTACCTTCATCAGTGGTGTCCCATATATTTTGGAATCCTTTTCCTGTGGAGTTTCACCACATCCTAAGACTGCAGAAAATTTTGATAGTAAATAGAAGATAGCTAGATAAATGCCTCATGCAGACATCCATTGTGGGGAGGGGGTGTAAACGAATGGACATAAGCATTAGAGATTGGGAAGAAGGTTGTATGTTTATTTTAGAACAGAATGTACCCAAATCCACAAAACTGACCACAAGAAGATTAAGAAAAAAATCCAATATCGTCAAATTTGCTAAGCCCGGGTGGTGTAGTGGTTTGAGCCTCAAAGTACAACCCTGGAGACCAGGATTCCATTCCTCACTTGGCCATGGAAATCCACTGGATGACCTTGACTGCATCACACACCCCAGAAAACCCCATGATAGGTTCACTTTAGAGTCGCCATCAGTCAGAAACAACTTGAAGGCACACAGTAACAACTATTGGTGGGACTAATTTCTTTATTATCAGAATTTGCCCAGATTCATAACATTCAAAGATGGGAGAAAACAGAACGGACATCTTCCCCAATCCTTAGCAAGCCCCACCACAAACATTCCTACAAACGCGGATTGTCTGAAGATAACCATGTGGAACACAAAGATCTGCATAGGGGTGGTGATAAATGCATTCATTCAAACACACTCATAGACATCCTTGTGATCAACAAGCCAGAGAAGCTAAGGGTTCCAGTTTCATTAATGCTTGTGAGCTTGTTGAGCCAACTATCCTTACAACTCCACTGCAGTAGTGTTAAAGAGGAATGGGACATAATGTCACCATTGCTGAGATTCTATTTATGACTGGCTGTCTCAGTGGAGAGATTATTTCCAAGTCCCATCCTTCTTCAGTGCTACTGTCTGCACTGCAGTAGATGTATACACCTTTTGAGAAAGCTGGAGAATCCACGTGGATATACAAGTATTCAGCCTACATGAGAGATCTCAACTTCAGCATGAGGTGGAGATGATATTTTTAAAAAATGTGTAAAACTCCTGCCTCTGTCTCATAGTGAAATGTTTCCCCTTTTTATCACACCACACATACACCCCACTCTGAGGGATGTGTTATTTTCATAATTGGGCATATTTATGGCTGGAACATATGTTTGAAAGTGCACTGGCTGTAAGCATGTGCCAGCTCAGGACGACCTTAGGCATGATTGAATCTAAGTTCAGAGAGAATTAGGTGGGAAAGCCTGATGCTAATGGGCTTGGGATAATCCTTTCAAAAACTGTAAGTTGCGAGTACTCCCAAAAACAATAGCAGGCGAAACTACCCAGGTGGAGCCATCAGGGACCCTACTGTGAGCATATCCTACAAAAACCTTCCCTGTTAACCTTACCTGATCAAAACATTAAGAGATTGTCTTAACTCTAGGTGACAAAAGCATTGATGGGAATCCTGACAATCAACCCATTCCAGACTCTTCTGTCAGCCCCATGAGAAAGCCATTACCGTTTTATACATGCACCCTTCTTCAGGGCAGGAAATAGATATAAAAACCCTAGCTCTAGCCCCAGTGTATTGTACAGTCAGACCTCCACATTTCCGAGTTTTACTTTTCACGGATTATTTGCTGTCACCTCTGCTGCCTCCCTTTGCCATTTTTAATAGGGACTGAAAGACTCGTGAGATTGAGAAACTGTGAATGAGGACTGTAAGTCTCTATTAAAAGTGGTATGGGGCAGCAGTGGAGGTGGCAGTAAGCCCCAACAGCCACCCACTTCTACCTTATGAAGGAATCGTAATGCCTCAAAGGAATCCATGGTGGGTTGAATATGCTGATCATACTCTGTGTGTGTGTGTGTGTGTGTGTGTGTGTGTTAAATATGGTTTGGGAGGGCCTAGAGTTATTTTTTTTTCACTTTCACAGGGATCCTGTGCCCCTAACCCTAGTGAATGTGGAGGGATGACTGTAGTACATTGGGCATTACACTGCACGTGGTACTCCAGATTCCTGTTCTTCTGTGCTACCCTCAGAAGCACTATCTGAGCCATTCCACTTCAACCTTCTGCTTCGGGACCAGTGACTATCACCCTTTCCACCCAATCTGTCTCTATCCAGCCTTTTCTGCCTCACTTTACCATAGCCTTGTATGGTTCTTGAGAGTATCTGGTTTCCTGTATGCTTTTTAATTCCCAATAAAATACTCTGTTTAACCTTTTAACTGAAGTCCTCTCTGCAGTTATTACTGATATACACAGGTGAAAAGATCCTACTGTTACCCTCCTCTCGTAGGCCATCTTTTGAGCTATAATTCCCCCTATTTCTATGAAGACACTGGCATTGCAAGCAGAACTCAAGGTCCCCCACCTTTTAGGCTAACACACTTGTGAAGCTAAGTATGCACACTCATTCACACATGGAGCAAGTTCAACAAGGTAGACTGACTGAAATCTGTGCCACTGAACAGTGGCTCATGGCAATGCGACTTTTTAGAAAGTTGTCCTGTTTACAGCACAAATGAGGCTTGCATCCCTAGTGCTAAACATGAATGTCTCCAGTGACGTTGGCAGTGGAGTTTACATGCAATTGTCCTCAACTCTTCCAGTTAAACTTTTGCCCAGGGCTTGTAGGGGGTTGCTTCATTCTTCTGAGACAGTTTATATCCAAAAGAATATTATGATAAGCTGAGAAAGGAGGCAATAACTATGCAGAAGTAGATTAAGCTGAAATAGCTAGCAGGCTGACATCACTGTTTTCCTTGAAGGTAAGTAAAAAGTATCACATGCTACAGGGCTCAGTATTTATCCCCCCCTCCCCTGGAGATTTACTCTTTACAGGATCTAGATATATAAATTTGAATAACAGCATAAATAACTTGCATGCAAACAAGACACTGAGACATAGGTTTTCAGGATGTTTACACTACAGGGAACAAGCCCAGCAAACAGTCATTAGCCAAGAAATTTTATAGTACAGGGATTCTTGTATGTCAATTGTCATGGTCGAGAACCAGATTTTTTTTTAAAAAAAACTAAACAAATCATATTTACAAGCCACTTCCTCCTTGAAAACTCTGATGTTACCAGTTGTTGTCATGCCCTGGATAACTCACGATGCACGAACTCCACTCTGAAGTAAACAACAGTGTTTATTTGTGACAAGTAAGCAACACACTTCTTCCAAAGTTGTTGAGATTGAAGCATACACAAAGTTCACAGCTTTTATATCTTCACATATAAATTTAGGCATGTAAAGCTGTGATTGGTGAGGATGATCAATTGAACATCACCCAACATCTTCAAACATTTCCCAGGCCCTCCATTGTTCATCTATCTTTCATCGTTGTGGCAAGAACATGTTTCCTGTCTCTTAACTCTGAGAATGTCCAGTTCCCACAACACCTTTTGGTGCTTTCATTTCCCCCCTCTTTGATCTTCTCCCCATTTCCTGGATACATAGTACATGGAGCCATAAAGCAATTAGCCATTTGATACTTTTGAATACACGCATAGGCTTCAAACAGATACAGTGTTGCTGCCGTGTCCCAGGCAGACCAGGCAACCAATTAACACACCAGGAAGGCAGAGCTTACTCACAAAGGTGAGAGCAAGAGTAGTCCAAACAAAGTTCAGGTCAAGAATGCAAGCTCCAAGGCAAATAAATCCACAAAGGCAAATCTAAATCTGCATCAAGCAGTGGTCCAAGAGAGTCAGGATTCTGGAAAACACAGCACAGGGCTTCAACCACCAGGAAGATCAGTTGTTGACCTTGAGAGGAGGTGGGCTAGCTGTTTGCCTGTTATACTCTAATGATGTTGCCACAGGTGTTCCCTCATTAAAGCCCTTTTGTTATTTAAATGAGCTGAATGCCTTAGACCTTCTTTCTGGCATTGTTTCTCCCACAAGGTAAGAGTCTGTGTTGCATCATCCTGTGATACTTGTTCCCCCTGCTCAGGCCCCTGTTGTTGGTTGTTATTTTCCACTGAGCAGACTTCTGGGGAAACTTCTGTCATTTCCGCACTACACTATTATAGTACTATTACTCCACTTTCAACATCGTATGGAATCCTGGGGATTGCAGTTTAGGCAGCAGCATCTTTGGCCTCAGTAAACTACAAAGCTCAGAATTCCATAGGATGTTGAAAGTGAAATAATAGCACTATAATAGTGTGGAAATGGCCTCAGATTCAGAATCCTCCTCCTCACTGTCAGGGTCTCCAAGGCAGGGCATGACAGTTGCAATTAATATTTACTCTTAGACACTTTTTAGCAGTCTAACACACTCTAGTGTTTCTCTACAATCACTACCCTGTATATCCTAATACACGTCCAGCATATATATTATGACAGGAGCCACACATCCTGACAGTTGTGTACTTCACAAGACTTTTTTAGGGAAGGGGAACATGATAAAGGTACTGAAGCATATAAAGAGCCAGGGTAGTGTAGTGGTTTGAGCATTGGACTATGATTCTGGAGATGAGGATTTGATTTCCTGCTTGTCCATGGAAACCCACTAGGTGACCTTCAGCACATTACACACTCTCAGCCCCAGAAAACCCCATGGTTGGTTCACCTTAGGGTTGCCATAAGTCAGAAGTGACTTGAAGGCACACAACAACAACAACAACAACAACAACACCAGCAACAACATGTAAAACATGGCTATATTAAAACAGGATGGAATCACAAGGGATTAAGGCAGTAGATTAAATTCAGAGGACCCAAGATGCTTCACAGATATTTCACTTACAGATGACAGAATCTGTTGTTGCCCTTGTTCTTGTTCAGGCCATAGAGTAGTAAGGTGCCCTATTTATACCTTATTTGGAACATAAGTCTTTATGTCCTATGAGTTACAACCACACCTTGAACAATGGAGTAAGACACACATCATCGCTTTATTTAATTGTATTTAAATTGTATTCAATTTTCATCTAATTGGATCTACAACAATCATAACTTCATGAGAGATGCTACCAATCCGGCAGCAACTTCCTCACTGTTTTCTGTGCCAAGAATCAAGGCAAGTCAGACCTGGCCATCAGTTGGTGATAGTGCCATTGTTACCCTCTAGCTCTACACATCTTTTTAGGTCAGGAATGGGGGAAGAGTGGCATATGGGCCACATAAGTTCCAAAACCCTACTGATGCACCCCTAAACTCCCCCAGAAGACTCTCAAACCCTGAAACCTCCAATTTTTAAAAAATGAGCAATTTTTCCACCTGGAAATGGTCCCAAATGCTCCCACTCTGCCTGCAAATCTGGTAGCTTAGCTTGCTCAACCTTTCAAACCCTCCCCAGATTGGCCAAAATGGCAGCAAGAAGTGATATGATGTCACTTTCAGTGTATCTGGACATGCAATCTCCAGGAATGTGCGGGATCTCTGACCCTGTCCATTTGCCCAGTTTTGCTTTACAGATTGACAAGAGTCCTTCCTGAATCACTCCCCCTTCACACCCAACAGCTCTGGTTAAATGAGTAGGATGAAGTAAACCCTAATGAAGAGAAACTCAGCTTGAAAGAGAATCTTCATCCTTCACGACATATTCCAAGCAAAATTCATGCTCTGTGTGTATGTGTGTGCACGCACACAAGAAGTAGCATTTTCTGAAAAGAAAATAATCTTTTTTTTTCTTCACAGGAATACCACATTCAAATGTTGTGCAGAACAAGTTCTGAGCTATGCATAATCTTTGAAAGCTGAAATTGAAGGCAGTTGCTAAAATTGCTTGTGGCACACACACACACACACACACACACACAGACACAGGGTTGCATCCTTCTAGGTGAGACAAGTTTGTCCACAGGGTGTTGTTTATTCTGCCCTGTGGGTCTCCCAGCTCTTGATAATGTATCCTGGAAAAGCCCTTATCATCTCAAAGAAGCCTGCAGTTCGTAAGTGATGTCCTCACATGGCTGTGCCACTTCTTCAATGAAATGATTTGCTTAAAAAGGTAGACACCACTCACTGCGCCGACCACACTGTGCAAACAGTGAAGAGTAGGTAATTTAAAAATCATTTTGCACAATTTGACAAACAGACCAATAATATCTGAGCTTAGCCCAAAAGCAACCACCCCATCATACACTGGGTTACCTCAAGTGGATGGGTGAAATGCTGACACCTTATCAGAAGCCGACCATTTGGGGTGTAGTAGTCTTATCCAAATAGGCAATCATGAACATTAGTAGCTTGTGCTGATCAAAGAGAGAATCTCTTCCTCTTATTTTCAATTTTTCACATATAAAGTCCTGTGGATCACAGTAGCTGATTCCAGTTGTGGTTAATCAAGTATGGCTTCTCTTGAGGCTGTGCAGCAGAGGGGCGCAATTTTAGGGAGAGGTATGTGTTCATGGATCCTGCTTTACATCTAAGGGCTAGAATTCACTTAGTGACATACTCACATGTAAGTCATGCTGTGTGTGCAAGGCCACAAAGTCACCATTGGGCAGTGGACACATTCTGTTGAAAACCCAAGGGTACATTACACAAACAGCATGTTCCTCTGTGCCTTGGCTTCGCAAGTGGTGCATTATCCATTATGGTTGTGCATTCTGTACTTTGATTACACATCAGGGTTATACAATAAATGAAAGGGAGATGCCTACAAATATTCATGAATACTTGATTAGCATGTTAAAATTAGGTGTATTTCTTATAGTTCAAAAACTGCAACAAAAGTAAAAGCAACAAGAGAAATCAAACAAGATAAAATATTTTCTAGAACTCTTCTGTTTGCATTTTTGGTGATCAGATTAATTCACTGTTTAGAATTATATTTTTAATTTGTACATTTTGAAGCTTTGGAATGGCACAAAAGTCATTATGCAAACTATAGCTAGCTAGCTAGACGTAGATTATTTACAAACTTGTTTTTTTTAAAAAATTAACCTTATTTTTTACTTGTCTGCAGCAGGAAGATCAGTCACTGTCCTGGGCTTAGTCACAGGAATCACAATTTCATTTGAGTCACAAAGTGTATAGTGTTCTGTACTCTAGCAGTATGAATGCAACAGGGTTGCCTTAGAGACCTTGCAAACATCTCTCTCCTCCCTTCTCCTCCCATATGTAGTACATATTTTGGGAGGGATTCCTGCGGTGTGGGAGGGCAGCTCAGTTCCATTCACGTAGTTGCATTCCAAGAAACCCTCCCTTGGGTTTACTCCTCTCAAGCTGTTCCAAAACCCAAATACTCCTAGCTTCCACTGCAGACTCCAGTTCTGTTAGTAGCAATACTAGAAGCCTACAGCCAACATTGTCTGTTTTGAATCATTATGTAAACTTCTGACTTCTTAAGCACTGGTGTTCATGGCATTGAATATCATTCTTCTCTGGTCATTATCTTTCTAAGTTTCAATTCTGCCTCTCCCAACGACTGCTTTGAGGTTCTTCTCTTTACAACCACTATTTAATCTACTGTTAGTTTTGCCTGTTTCCTTGGAGAAAAGCTGTATCAGGCTGCCTCCTGTATCAGAACTCTGATTAGGGATACACGGATCCATCTTCTTCCCATTTGCTGTGTCATTTTCACATCTATTCTGTCTCATTTTCTGTGAATTTTTTTTGGGAAAAAGCCTCCATGAAAATTCACATATTTTCCCTAATGCATTTTCCTATTTACTTCCCCAAAAACACATATTTTTGAGCAGAGAATAGTATCGCAACGCTTGGAAATGTACACATTCTTGGGATGTAAATTGTTGATTATTTCATTTCTGCATGTAAGGGTGAAAAAAAATATCAAAAGGGTGCCCCCTTGGGCAAAATTCTGAGTTTTTCTATGTTTCCACAGAATTCTCATATTTGGGGAATTTTGTCGAAAATTGTGTGAAGTTTTGTTCATTTGTTTGTTTTTGGTCTGGAGAATGTGAATTAGATTTGTTTGCTTAAATATGGAAACTGAGAGAAATCCCCTAGCACCCCTACTTTTGATGACATTTTTTCTTCTCATCTACCTCTTTGTGCTGATGTTCTTTTTTTAAATTTACAAATGTGTATACCCCTTCCTGCCAAAAGGCATTTAGAGTAGTTTAATAACATTCCATAAAAACAAGGGATGGGACAAATCCAGAATTTTCTGAATCCGAATCCGGATCCAAATCCCTGGGAGGTTTTGGGAATCCACAAATCTCACGAATCTTGAATGTTTCGAATCCTTTTTTTTTAAGTGTTTAAAAAGCAAGGGAGAGAAAACATCTTTAATGAAAACTGTTTTGGAAGCAGAATTTGACATTGTTGTCTAATGAAAAAAAATTAAATAATAGTTTTCACTTTCAGGAAAATTTTCAGGATCCTCGGATTGCCCCAGCCCAGTGGGAGAAGAATGGGGAGTGCGACATCATGTTCTTCGCAAGCTTCTCATGCCCCCCCAGCAGGATCGGGCTGGCGGCGGGTGGGAAAATAGCAGGGAGCACAGGATCGCACTTCCCACAAGCTTCTGCCACCCACTGGGGGCAAGATCGGGTGGGCGGCAGGTGGGAAAAGAGTGGGGAACATGGGATTGTGCTCCCTGCAAGCTTCTGCCACCTGCCCGGGACAGGATCGGGCTGGTGGTGGGCGGGAAAAGAGCAGGGCATTCTGAATTGCACTCCCTGCAAGCTTCTGCCACCCACCCAGGGCACCTAGCAGCAGGTGGGAAAACAGCAGGAAGCACTGGATCGTGCTCCCTGCAAGGTTCTCCTACCCACCCGGGGCAGGATCAGGCCGGCAGCAGAAGGGAAAACAGCAGGGAGCATGAGATCACACTCCTCACTACCTTCTCAAGCCTGCCACCAGCAAGATTCGAAAGATTTGGTTTGCCTATTTTGGCGGGGGGATTTGGATCCCCAAATCTCAAATCCTTGCCCAGGATTCAAGGATTCATTTGGCCCATCCCTAATAAAAACATAATCTCTCATTCAAAGGGAGCAGTACTGTACAATGAAATCACATAATCATGCAGAAATAATAAATAACATGTAGCAATTGCCTAACTCAGCAACTCTGTAAACCATCTGTTGACTTATGAGAACATAGCCAGCACTGGTCAGCAAACCAGACATATCAAGGAACTAATTGATATTAACCAACAAAGACCCCAAGCAAATTAGAGTACTCATGTTTTTTGTATGACAGAGGATAATTCTGATGGAGTTTTCCACTAACACTTTCACTGCCACTGACTGTAAGGGATTCCACTTATCTCACTTTCTGCCATCAGTGAGGACCACCTCCTGCCCTACCACTATGGCATCAAATGTGGAGATATTTTGGACAGTGATGTAATTCTTCGCTAAGTTTCCTTTCGAAAGTAGCAATGAGTAATTTCAGCAATTTTTTTCCCGTTGCAAGAAAGGTTTTGAAAAGCATCCGGTTTTTGAAGGCTATTTGCAATTTCAGACTTGCATGTGGTTTTCCCCCCCCCCCCCGCATAAAACAGCATTTTCTGCAGAGCAAATAGCATTTTCTGCATGGAAAATATTAATTCCTACATGTGTTCAGCAGAGAAAATGTTGTTTTCCATATGAATCAACCATGTATGAATTTTACATAGAATTAATGCTCATTTTAGCATTTTCTGCAATGTGTGAATTTTGTGTGGAATATTGTCCTGAACTGCAAAGATTCTCATCAGTTCAGGGTTCTCACCAGGTGTCTCAATACTTGGGGGGAAAAAAACCCATATTTTTCTACCCTTTTTTAATTTTTTTTTTCAAATATTCTTTCTTCCCACACTTTTAGATTCCTTTGTTGTGCTTATGCCAAACTTTATTCATCTTACCTCCTTACTGGACACCACAACCCTGTGTAGACTGCTGCCACAACAGACATGGTATCTGAACTCAAGTTTTCCAATATGTAGTCATCTCAGAGGCTCAAGAGTATAATGCAAAAATAATGATTTATTAAACAGAAATTAAATATAACATCACAGATTATTTATTTACTACATGTAAATCCTAACTGATGCTAGCTCTAACACACACATTTCTCACTCTCTCATACTAATATCATAGAATCATAGAATCATAGAATCATAGAAATGTAGAGTTGGAAGAGACCACACGGGCCATCCAGCCCAACCCCCTGCCATGCAGGAACACCCTCAAAGCACTCCCAACAGATGGCCATCCAGCCTCTGCTTAAAAACCTCCAAGGAAGGAGACTCCACCACACTCCGAGGCAGCATATTCCACTGCCGGACAGCCCTGACCATCAGGAAGTTCTTCCTGAGGTGGAATGTCCTTTCCTGCAGCTTGAATCCATTGCTCCTTGTCCTGGTCTCTGGAGCAGCAGAAAACAAGCCCTCTCCTTCCTCTACATGGCATCCCTTCAAATATTTAAACATGGCTATCATGTCCCCTCTTAACCTTCTCTTCTGTAGACTAAACATACCCAGCTCTCTAAGTCTATCCTCATAGGGCATGGCTTCCAGGCCTCTCACCATTTTGGTTGCCCTCCTCTGGACCTGCTCCAGCCTGACCATGTCCTTCTTGAATTGGGGTGCCCAGAACTGGACACAGTATTCCAGATGAGGTCTAACCAAAGCAGAGTAGAGTGGTACCAGTACCTCCCTCGATCTAGACACCATACTCCTATTGATGCAGCCGAGAATTGCATTGGCTTTCTTGGCTGCCGCATCACACTGCTGACTCATCTTCGGCTTGTGGTCTATTAAGACTCCTAGATCCCTTTCACATGTACTGCTATCCAGCCATCCTATATTTCTGTATTCCATTTTTTCTACCTAAGTGTAGGACCTTACACTTCTCTCTGTTGAATTTCATTTTGTTAGCTTTGGCCCAGCTCTCCAATCTATCCAGGTCATTTTGAATTTTGATCCTGTCCTCTGGCGTATTAGCAACCCCTCCCAATTTGGTGTCATCTGCAAATTTGATGAGCATGCCCTCTATTCCTTCATCCAAGTCGTTGATGAAGATATTGAACAGCACTGGGCCCAGCACTGGGTTAATTAATCATAATTAACTCTAACCCTGACTCTAAGACCATTTCCACACTACACTGTTATAGTGCTATTACTCCATTTGCAACATCCTGTGGAATTCTGGCGTTTGTAATTTACTGAGGCCAAAGAGCCCTTTGGCTGAGAATTCTAAATGCCTCTCCCTAAACAGCAAACCCCAGGATTCCATAGTATGTTGAAAGTGGAATAATAGCACTGTAACAGTGTAGTGTTACGGCCCTGGTGACGCAGTGGTTAAATGCCAGTACTGCAGCCATAACGTTGTAAGTTCGATGCTGCAGGGCTCCAGGTTGACACAGCCTTCCATTCTTCTGTAGATTGGTAAAATGAGTACCCAGCTTGTTGGGGGCAATTAGCTAAATACATTGTAAACTGCTTAGGGAGTGCTTCGCACTGATAAACGGTATAGAAATGTAACTATTATTGCTACTGCTGTAGTGTGGAAATAGACTAACTCTGCTCTTTCTCTGACTCTAACTCCCCTAATCATTCGAACTCCTAAACCCTGCTCTGATAGACTCAACTCTCACGTACTCCTCACCAACTGTTATACTCCAGCATTTTCAGAATTCCCTTAGACATTCCACTAATCACCAATCACTCCCAAAGTTCCATTCTCTCACAGCATCCCAATAGATCATTCCATTATAACATCTACTACACAGCGCATGCATAACTCTACTTTACCTTACTTCATGTAATAAATGCAACATTTCCCCTCCACAAAAAAATAAGCCCATAACGTCACAGTCCTCTATATTGGGTAAACTCCAGAGATAGACTGCTGCTGCTTCTGTGATCATGACCATTGGCCTGATTGTCCAGAGGTAACTGGAACAGAAGTCTGATCACTTGTGGAGGGCAAAAGGTTCCACAGCCTTTATTCTTTTGAAAGGATGGCCAGCTGAAGCCCAGCTTCAAAATAAATAACTATAAGAAGAAAGAACAGCAAGGGCCTTGAGACTGGGTATTCATAGTTAGCCTTGAACAGCAGAATCAGCATTTCCACAAGTCATCTGGTAGGGCTGGCCTAATGCATTTTTCTGCCTGAGGCAAAGCAGAACCTCCTTCCTTGTACTTCAAATCAACATACATTGTACTCATGTCTAGCCAATTTATTATGGCAACTGAGGAAGGTAATCCCACAAGCACCTCTCTCCCATCCCTGGAAATAAAAATACAATCATAAATTTATAACTAGCAATTTTCTGCCTTTTGTGACACCAAATATCTCCTGCCTGAGGCCCCCAGCTCAGCCTGCCTAATGCTAACACTAATCTTGACATACTACTTAAGATAGATTTCCCCATTATGGTTGTTCTGTTTTTATTACAGAAGTGTTATTTCTACATTTGAGTAAAAAATAATAAGTGCAAAGCAATAATACATACATCTCTATTATCTTTTGTGGTGATTCTCTCTCACACACACTCTCTCTTTTTTCAGTGTAGTTTGGGTTTTGGTGAAGAGGCTGGTAACAAAATGTTGATTTCTACATCTGAGGAAATAATATAACTTGGCTGCAACAACAGAAAAGCCCTTCTCTGTGGTAGCCACCCACAGGTGAGCATTACCAGAAGATGTCCCCTGATGCTCATCTTAGTTGATGTACAGATTCATTAGCCAGTTAATAATGGAAGCCCATCTGTCTGTCTGATGAATGCTTCTGTGACATCAGGGCAATCAAGCCAATCTAGGCTGAACCTACTGCAGCATACTATATTGGTAAAATTCCATATTGTGTTATCCTACACATGTATAACAGAATGCTTGCTGTTTGCAGGAATGCTTTCCAACAATTTAAATCTGCCAATTACCTGTGCAGAATTGGAACAGTGGAACAAAAAGGAGTGCTTGAAAGATTAATGATTAAGCCATCCTTGTATCCCTATTAAGGACATATTCAGAAGATGACGGCACTTAACATTGCTTGCTAGACAAATATTAGTGATATGGCTGCAAGGCTTGTTAATTTTGGGCAGGGTATAAAAGAACAGTGGGTTTTTGGCACCTTCTGTGTTAGCCCAGACAGTGTCATTAAACACAATGTAACACAACCACTGATTACCACATTAAAGGTGCATGCAAAGGCAGGAAAGAAATATACTTCAATCCTTTGATTATTTTTTTTCCCAAGCTTTCTGAAACAAACCTCAATGTTTTAGGAATGTCATTGTAGCAGCTGGTGGCTCTGACTTTGCCAAGAGGACTCTCCTGTGACCTTCTAGTCCTACAGACCATTTCCTGGACAAGCTTTCCATGCCATAAATAAATCAGGAAGCACCACACCTGGACTGTGACCAAACTGAATATTGATAGACGTGGATTTTAGAATGAATACTATTATGGCAAGTCAAGGTAGACTATGTAATACGTGGATTTAAACCAATTGAGTTTCACTGAGGCAGATGGAACTAAATTAATTTCAGTTGGTGAAATGATTTACAGTCTTCCTTCCACATTTGTGGGTTTAACCTGCAAAGTTTCTCACCTGCTTAGGTTTATCCTCATGAGGAAAGGCTCAAGAATCCCTCCCCCTTTTTTGCCATTGCCCTGGGGCTCTGTCTAACCTTCTGCTACAATGTGATAGCTATCAAGCCCACTATACTTCAGAGGAAGGAACCGGCAAATCACCTGTAATTATTCCTTGTCTATGAAAACCCTATGAAATTCATGGAGTCACTATAAGCTGACAGGTGACTTGACAGCACAAACACACACCTACAAGGACACCTACTGCTGTCTCTTACCAATGGGGAGGGGAAGGAAGGCAATTCAGGCCATGAAAATCCAGCTGCTCTGGTCTAAAAAGGGAAGGAATAGCCTCTCTGTCTGATAAAGCAGCCTCATTTTTTTCCTGCCACCACAAAGCTGAGACCAACTACTTCTTCATGGTCTGAATTGCTTCTCCCTTCTGCCCCAGTAAGAAACAGCAGCAAGAGCTTTTCCTGAGGCTTGACATCTGTCTGGTTATAAGAGGACACAGAAATACATATGCAGAGCTACACACATACGTAGGACCTCAGCCATTGAATTCAGCTGATGTTACTCCCTCAATAGTCACGCCTATTATATTAATAATCTCCATCTCTCAGCCTAAATCACTTGCAGAATTTTTGTTGGGGATAATAATGAGCTAATCCTGTCAAACGCCACCTTTGGATCCTCAGAGGAAGAGTACGATGGAATTGTAACAAACAGGAAACTATGTAAACTTCTTATACCATGTTAAAATGAAGCATCTGTTCCAATTAGACTTTACCTACAACTTAGATCACTGCTGTTTCTCCTTGTGCTTATTTCCTATACTTATTTTTAGAACAGCATGCCAATCATATTGGAGTCAAATTAGGCATGATTTATTTTTCCTTATGCAGATGGCTTAGAGGCAGGAAATTAAGCCAGCCTTTCCAATAATCATCTTGGCTGGAAGAGAACTATAGTCTTGATACTAGGAAAATAATCATTGTTTTCTAGGAAGCTGTCCCTAGGTATGGAGCACTGAGGCAGAAAGCAACAGACTGAAGGGAAGTAAGTAAAGCTCTGCTCCAACCATTTTGATCCTGCAGTAACCTGTGTCACAGAGAGCAGAGAGACTGGAAATCCAATATGCTGTCACAAGGTCTTGGTCTGGGGTGGAGAGCCTGAAATCTTCCAGTTGTAGCTGGACTGCAACTCCAATCAGCTCTAGCTAAGAATGTAAGCTGTAACCATAAACTAAGAAAGAAAACAGGGACATTTTCTTCTTTCCATGAGACAATGAAGTGTTTTTAGCCATTTGTGCACCACACTGTTATAGTGCTATTATTCCACTTTCAACATCCTGTGGAATTCTGACGTTTGTTGTTTACTGAGGCCAAAGAGCTCTCTGGTGGAGAATTCTAAAGGCCCTTCCCTAAACTACAAACCCCAGGATTCCATAGGATGTTGAAAGTGAAGTAATAGCAGTATAACAGTATAATACAGAAATGGCCTTTGTTGTTTGTTTTGGCTGTTGATCTTGGACAGAATTTGTGCATGTGCAAGACTATTTTTTTGTGAATTTCTGCAAAGCAAGTACTTTTGTAATATAATGGGGAGCAGCCAATGCAATTCTAGCCTTCATCAACAGCAGTATAGTATCTAGACTGAGGGAAGTCATAGTGCCCCTTTATTATCCTTTGGTTAGACTTAATTTGTTGCATTGTGACCAGTTCCAGACACCGGAGATCAAGAAGGATATTGAGAAGTTGACAGTGGGTCTGGAGGAAGATGACCAAGATGGTAAAAGGTCTGGAAACTATGCTGTATGATGAATGGCTTGGGGAGCTGGGTATGTTTAGTTTGGAGAGGAGAAGACTAGCGGGTCTTAAGACACCACAAACTGAACATGAGTCAACAGTATGACGCAGTAGCCAAAATAGCCAATGACATTCTGGGCTGCATTGGTGGGAGCATTGTGTCCAGATAGAGGGAATCAGTAGTGCTCTGTTCTGAACTCTATTCTGTTTTGGTCACAGCGATAGTGGATATGGGTTTGTTTTTTTCCCCAGCCCTGTTCCATCACAATGGCATCCTTACTATGCTGGGCAGCCTTGACTCAACACTGTATCCATCCAGGGAAGAAAGACCTGCTGCCCTCAGAATGAACAGAGAGATTTATGTATGCTGTTGAAATTATTGTGTTGCTTTTGAAAATAATGGATGATGCTGAAAGTGATGCAAACGATAGAGAAAGGAGAAGCAGCACATTTTTGCATACACAAAAGCCTATAATAGCTCTGTATTAATACACCTTGTAGAAAATGTGCATCGTTTTGCATATTTTCCACCTCAAATCCACTAGTGTAAAAAAAAAATTGAGAAAAAGTACTTTGCAGATAAAAGTATGGGCGAGAGCCGCTGACCAGCTCAAATACATTGCTAGTCTTGATAAGCCAGGAAAAATTGACTTAGTTTATTCACATCCCTAATCAGCACTGCTAATAGTAAGTCATGACAGGAGTTGTTGTCCAGCAACATTTGGAGGTCTACGTGGTCTCCAGCCAGAAGAATATTGCCATTACATGAACAAGCAGAAATATATTATAGTACAGTATAAAATATTATGATATTATTTAGTATTGCAATTACTGTAACCTTTTTATTGTATTCTACTTTGAGATCTTTTGATATAAGGAAGCATATAAAAAATTTAATACATAATAAACGGCAGGAATCCTACATGCACTGTTTAGTCATGTAACTATCTTAGTTGTATAACCAAGTAGCATCTCACATCCCAACCCCTCAAAAAACTCTACTTAATCAGGCATCAGACACATGGAGAGAAGGGGATCCAATTCTGCTGTTGATTGGGGGCATGGGTGGATGATGTTTTCACCCACTTCTAATCAAAAAGTGAGGATTTTCTGGGGATATCTAAACTTTATTTCTAACGCCATTTTGCACTACACTGTTAGGGTTCTATTATTCCACTTTCTACATCCTGTGGACTTCTGAGATTTGTAGTCTACTGAGGCCAAAGAGCTCTCTGGCTGAGAGCTCTAAATTCCTTCCTCTAAACTACAAACCCCAGGATTCCACAGAACGATGAAAGTGGAATAATAGCACCGTCCCCCTACCTGCATTCCAAGCTACGCAGCTGGGCCGTTTTGCAATGTCCTGAAATGGACTGGCAAAAGGTTACTTATACTGGCAGTGGCTACCAGGAGGATTCTGAGGTTGATTTTGGAGTCATCGTATGCACATTTTGCTGTCTTATGATATAATGGGGAAAATGAGGCTTCAGATTTTCAGCTGGGACTCATCAGTGGCTTGATGGTGTTAGCTTTTACTAGAGAATCCCTGGGGCTTGTTGGTATTGAGAAAGGCAATCAGGTTCAGTTCTCCATTTTGAAACTCAGGCACTCCCTCCAAAGACAGCTAAGTGTTTGATCCTTAGCTCAGGAGGCTTGTATTTTCAGAACAAGGAATCAGACTTTATTATCTTTCTTCACTACAGACAATGAACAGCTCATAACACTTTTGAAAGATATGTCCTATCTTGAATTCCTCATCCTGAAAGTCACCTCTGAGAACATAACCACAGGTATGAGAGAACACTTAGAACTACCCTAAGGAAGGGAAGGTTAAAGTGGGAAGGCATATTGAGGAATATTGAATTCCTTTGCAAGAAGTATATATGGCACTCCTGAACTGTTTGTTGACTTGAATATCACTAAGGTAACTTCTTCCACTTCATTTCAGGCTACCCCTGTTCTGGTTGTACAAACTGTCTACGGCATGGCAAGAGTGATTCTGGGTTGTTAGATCAGCTTGGGGGTAGAATATAATTGCTTACATTTTATTTAAGAGGAAATGTAAATATCTGTACTTGTACACTGCAAGTAAGAGATGACCCTATATCGGGTGCCAGAGAGAAAAGATAGAGACCCACAGACTGTAAAATATTTTACAGTTGTGGCTGTTATTTTGGGAGTTGTGTGGATGCTTACATTTTAAACTCTCTTCCCCAACCTTTAGTTCAGATTTTTATCCTCTGTGATTGATGACACCCTCTGATCCCTGAAGCAGATAGTCCTGCATCATTTATACCAGAATTAAAAGGCTGGAACAATTCTCACTTGTAGTTCATTTTCAGAACAATTTGCAGAATGATGTCACATCCGATACGCTGGTACTTTAAACTGTGTAACAATTTTGGCAGACTTTCTTAATAGAGCAGCAAGAAAGGTGCAGGGTGAGTTGTAATTCTATTGTAATGCACTGTAGTTCTTGAGGGTACTAATAATCTACCCTGCTGTGTGACTATACAGACTATTCTAACCCTCAAGGAAAATAGTCACCCACACACAATTATGTGTAGCTGATGAGTGAAACACATTGACAGAAGGAAATTTAAAGAGAACTCCATAGTTAGACTGTCCTGCCTGAAATCCATCTCAGATGAGCTACAAGCTAGAAAAAAGGAAAACATTCTTTCCCATGATCTACATAGGTCATAGCTGGTTGTTTTTCTGTGTATCTTGCATTATTTTTTTATTCTCCTGATCTTTTTTTATAGATTTGTCACTTCTGATGTGATTCAAATCTTTAAATTAAACACATTTTAAAATTTAAACTTCTCTGGTTGGATTTACATCTGATTCAGAGAAGAATTCACCCTTCCCATTTCTGATCTATCCACCCATCTTCCTTCTGTTCTGAGAAAACCTTCTTTGGATCCTAACATATTGGATAACTATAGGCCAGTGTCCAACATTCCATTTTTGGGCAAAGTACTGGAGCATGTGGCTTTCAGAACCAGAAGTTCCTGGATAAGATGGATTATCTAGATCCATTTCAGTCTGGTTTCAGGCCTGGTTATGGAATGGAGACAGCTTGGACCACCTTGATGGATGACTTATGCTAGGAACTGGAGAAAGTGAGTATGCCTCTGTGTTACCATGATTTTTGGGGGCCCCATGGGGGATACCTTGATTCGCTCTGAAATGTAAAGGTTGGGGAAATTAGAGGAGCACTGGCAATAGCAAAACGAGGGGCAGGGTAACCCAGCAGAATCTTTTACCCAATGTTTATGGGGTAAGGTCAAGCAAAAAGCCAGACAAACATACCAATAATTAGATAAATGTGCTCTCACATACCAACGCATTCACTCACTCACGCACACAAGGCCTAAAGAGAAGGGAAAGAGGTGAAAATTAATAGAGGATTTAGCGGAGAGGGTGTAAAAGCGGTGATGCTGTACCTAGCCTGAAGTCTTCAGTCTGGGAAGTGGCGAGAAGGACAGAGCTCAGCAGAGAGAGGCGGCTGAGGGGATCACTCGACTACGAGAATGCTGGTCTGCTAGCGTGGCAGGGAGTTCTCCGAAGAGACCTTCCAAAACTGGGACTACTTATAGGGCAGAACGCACCTTGAGGGCAGGCCCTCTCCTGGGAAGAACTATGGCCAAAACAAAGGGAAAAATGCTGCACAATAGCAACTGGATAGTTTGCATGATTAGTTCATGCAGATGGACCTCACCTTGCAGGATTTTCCAAAGTCGGAGTTGCTTAACCTGGGGAAAACCGAGTAATCCCCTCAAGTTAGCTACTCGTGGCTGAGGACCCTTTGTTTGTGCAGACGTGTTTAGCCTGAGGTCTCCTCAGGGAAACATGACTGGGGATTTTCCTGGCCTTGATCTAGATTCGGTTGTTCGACCTATTTGTCTATGCACCCACCCGGGCAACCCCTCTGGCATGGCGGGCATACTTGATGATATCAATTTTATATCCCCCCGGGATGGGGTTTGCCATTGGGGTAACATCTATGGTTTTTACGGGACCTCTTGACTTCTTTCAATACCATCAACCATGCTAACCCTCTGGGTTGTCTTACTGGGATGGGGTTGGAGGTACTGTTCTATAGTGGTGTCATTCTTTCCTGTAGCAGCGCTATCAGAAGGTAATGCTGGGAGTTTCCTATTCCACTCCTTGGCCATGGAGTCCCTCAGGGTTCTACTTCATTGTATCCTTTGCTACTTAACATATACACAAAACTGCTGAGAGAGATTGTCTGGAGTTTTGGGGTCAGATGTCACCAGTATGCTAATGATAACCAGGTCTTTTACTGCTTTCCACTTAATTTCAAGGAAACTGTTTCTATGCTAAACGAATGCCTTGCAGCTCTAATTGACTTAGATGGGGATGAACAAACTGAAGTGCTCCTGGTCAGTGGAAAGACAGATCTGTGAATAAAGATTCAGCCTCTTTTAGGTGGAGTTACATTCCCCCTGAAAATACAGGTTCAGAATTTGACGGTATTCCTGAACTGAGCCCTGAGCTTGGAGGCCCAGGTTTCAGCAATGATTGAGAATACATTTGCACATTTAAAACCAGTGCACTCATACCTTAAGAAGTCAGATCTAGCCATGGTAACACATGCCTGGGTTACATCTCATTTGGATTACTGTAATGCATTCTACATGGGACTGTCTTTCAAAAGTGCTCAGAAACTTTGATTGGCCCAAAGATCTGCATATTGTTAACTAGAGCTAGCTACAGGGAACACAAAACCTGCTTGTTGTTACAGCTCCTCTGGCTGTCATTCTGTTTTCAGGCACAATTCAAAGTGTGGTGATGACCTGTAGAGCCCTATACACAGTCATGTAGGGACATGGGGGTGATGGAGGTGGTTTGCCCCCAGCTGCAATGTTTTTGGGGCATCCCGGCTCGTAGACATGCCCTCGCATGCCCCAGCCACACCCCCATGCACTGTGGTCATGCCCCCACACACCATGGTCACACCCTCACGCCATAGCCCTGCCCCTCCCATCCCCCTCCACACACTCCAAGCTCTGCCACTGCCTACACAGCTTGGATCCAGGCTGTTTGAAGAACTATGGGCCTTTCTACACAACACTATTATAGTGCTATTATTCTATTTCCAACATCCTGTGAAATTCTGGGGTTTGTCATTTACTGAGGCCAAAAAGCTCTCCAGCTGAGAATTCTAAATGCCTTTTCCTAAACAGAAAGGCCCTACATCCTTCTACATGTGCCCTTTAGATCTCTAAGATCTTCCAGAGAGAGTCTTCATTCTGTTTCACCACTTTCTTAGACTCGTTTAGTGGGAACAAAAGAGGAGGGCTTCTTGGTGGCCGCTCCCAAACTTTGGAACTCCCTCCCTAGGGAGGCCAGGATGGCTCCATCCTCGCTGTCCTTCTGTTGGCAAGTTAACAAACAATATTATGCCTCCAGGCTTTTAGAAACTGACTGGGATGAACTTTTAATGGTGTGCTGTGTGCTGATTTATATGTGTATATAATCTTTTAATGAATTGTAATCTTTTTAACTTCATAAACTTTTTTTAAAAAAAATAAATTTTATATTAACACTTTTATTGAGTTTTTTCATTGTTTTTAATCAGTATTGTTTTAAAATATGTTACAAGACACCCATAGTCCCATTATGGAGAGAAAGGTAAAATATAAATGAAAATAGCAATAACAATAGTAATGATGATGATGATGCTAACCTCTTGGCAATATGTTGCAAAGGAATAAGGGAGAAAGAAGAAGTAGGGGAAAGTGGGGCCCTTTCCGCACCTTACCTTTTTCCAGGGCTGGGGTGCGGGGATCGCACAAGCAGCCTCCAGCGAGAGGCTCTTGTGTCTGGAGTCTTTTGGCTCCGCACGAGCTGCCTGCTCCTGCAAAAGGCCCGCCTCTTCCTTCCTTCCGCAGCGCAGTCTGGGACTTTCCCAGGCTGTGCTGGGGCAGGAAGTGTGACCGGCACGGCTCCAGAGGCTCTGCACGCCAGGTAGGTGTGCACAGGGCCCGGGACCAATGCATGATCACGCACCATTTTCAGCTTCTAGCCCAAAATGAAAAGATGCGTGATCAGCACCTGCCGGCCCCTGGAGTGTTGCGTGATTGTGAGTGCATCATGCAGATCGCTCCTTACAATCGCGCGATGCTCCAGGTGCCCTTTCGCATGGAAAATGCTGTGCGAAAAGGGCCTGGATTTCAGGAATGTTTGCTCTCTGGGGATCGTCAGCAAAGAGGTAGGTTAGGGTGAGCTAGGATAGGCCCTCCCCTTTTTTTGAAAAAAAGGTTAAAAACCAGTCTTTGGATCAATAATGAACAAGGATTTATAGTGGTTCCTTATGGAATGATGGGGACTGTCCCAAGAACATGCAGAAATAGTAGTCTAGTTTGGACATTTGGAATGAAACTTATTAAAACAATGAGAAGAAATCAGAAGGTATGATGTAATGCGGAATGCAATGTCTACAAACAATAGTCTGGTTTTCGCCACATGGAGTTTTCCACACATGGAGAGCAACAATGAAAAGGATGGGTTAGCCTGTGCCCCCTTGTTACTGCCCTGGCTAGTCCGAGCTTTGGGAATATTAAAGATATCCTCTTGATATCATAATTTGGCTTCACTTCTCTATTCCTTTCCACGTGCTTGCGAGGCCACCGGACAAGCACGTAAACAAGCTCGGCCATTAACAGCCATAATATTCAAACTACAATACAGGCAGGCCAGAAATAGCTGACTCACTGCTTTAGGAGACCTCCAGGCAAGTACTCTAATTAAGTATGCACGCTACTTACAAAAGAGCCTCTGCCCCACGATGGCAGCTTGATGGGTTAACTATAGAATACCCAAGTACTCTGCGTTTGCATACTGGCTACTCTATTGGGAACCGCTATGATAACTCAATCATTCAGATTCTGACCTTTCGGAGGCTTTGTCTCCAACTCCAAATCTATTGTTTTCCCCCAAGTACGGCATAGCCTGCAGTCACAATTCTCCTTATAAAAACCCTTGATTCCGAGACCTTCCTCGGATCGCTCCCAAATTTCATCCCGCCTTGCTGCCGCTTTGCTTGGCGAGCCTCCCCTCAGCTCCACGTGCTGAGTTACATCGCACCCCAGCCTCGCTCTCTATTTTTCTGGGCTTCAGGACAGGTGAAGTATCACCCAAACCATCAATTCCTCCAAAAATCCCTCTATACCACTCCAACTTTTATTTTCTTTAGTTATGTTGTATGAGTGTGTCACATACACTGTTTTGCTTGTATTTAATAAACATCATTTATTATTTCAACTTCTGTGTTCTCCTTGACTCGACCCGACCCCGTAGACATAGGATTCAAGATCTTGCTACGTTACCCTGCCTCTCGTAACGCTAAGCAGTGCTCTGAGCTAATTTTCCCCATCTTTAGTTGAGTACATTTTGGTGTCCCTCCCAGGACCCTCCGTACACAGGGTAACACCCTTCTCATCTGTTTGCTTGAATCCTTTTATTGAATGGCTCAATAGGGCTTTGCTTAAAACCAGTTGAAGGAGAACTAAGAGGCTGATCTGCCCATTACAAGAAATGTCCTCCTGTCAGGATTTCTTGCCTGGGTAACTTTCCCTTGTGATAAAGTCAAATCCCTCTTCCTGGAACATTCTAGGCTTAAAAAAATGGTATCAAATTTTGTAGAAAGTCTTGCTCATTTGTGACACATTTCTTACATATCTTCTTTTCCTTACTATTTTTTCCTGCTGTTATTTTGACTTCATTCTTCCTGGCACTGTTCTACTCCGTGATTCACTTCATTACGTTGCTTGACATTATTTAGTATATATGTCTAGCTCTAATTCATCTCTCCTACATCATACTGATTGATTTGCCATTCATTGCATAGTTCTCTTTATTTATAGGTAACTCATACTCATAGCACTAGTTTATACAGTAAAAAGATGAAAAGATCAGAATGTTTTGCTGATCCTAAGCCCTTTTAAAAGCCATACAGCTACATCGCTCATGCTAGTAGTGAAAACTTGCTTCGCTTGAAAAGCAAACATATTCTGTCTCAGCCAGTTTTATGGAATCATTCGAGCGCTATTACCTATCAATGCAATGCTTTTGCTAATTCAGAACTGTTCCAGGTATTGCAGGTCCAACTCTATTCTGTGTTCCTGTTTTCTAATACTTGGCCCCTTATTAAACATGCCACAAGCCCCTTCAACTGGCATAGAGTATATGTATATGTATGTGTGTGTGTGTGTGTATACACACACACACAAACACATACACAGACACACAGACACACAGACACACACACATGTATACATACACAGACAGACAGACAGACAGACACACACACACATACATACACAGACAGACAGACACACACACACACACACACACATATATATATACACACACATACACACATAAATTGAGACTTCAGGCCCTTGGATACCACACAACCATTTCTCAGGGGCCCCTTTCACACTAAATGGATGACACACTATGATTCCACTTTAATTGCCAGGACTTGATCCTATGGAGTCCTATGATTTCCAGTTTAGGGAGGGATATTTAAAATTCTCAATCAAAAAACTCAAGTACTCCACTAAACAACAAACTCCAGTGTTCTACAAGATGCAGTCATTGCTGTTTAAGCAGAATCATACTGCTTTGATAATGTACAGTAGGCCCTTCACATTCATGAGGGATAGGGACAGAAAAACCTCACAAATGTCAAAAAATCGTGAATAGGCCAGTGCCCTCTGTCCATGCTCCTGCCCACTTCGGGGAACAGGGGAGGCCCCGGGGCATGAAGGGAGGCTGCAATCCTGGCCCTGCACAATCCTGCGGGTCTTCTCTGGAGTGCGCAGGCCTGGGGCCTGCAGGAGGTGGTGATCGCTGGCCCTGCACCCCTGCGGGCTGCTCTGGAATGCCTGTGGGAGCCCAGGCTCCAGGGAGTGCAGGGACACGGCAATTGCAGCCCTGCACACCCATGCAGGCCTGCTCCAGAGTGCCGGCATGAGGCCAGGCCCCGGGGTGTGCGAGGATGTGGTGATCACAGCCCTGCAGGATCCTGCTGGCCTGCTCTCAGCCACCTGTGTGAGCACAGGCCTCGGGGCATGCAGGGACGCAGTGATCGCCAGCCCTGCATGATCTTGCGAGCCTTCTTTCAGGTGCCCACGCAAGCACAGGCCCCAGGGTGTGCAGGGACACGATGATCACCAGCCCTGCACACCCCTGGGGGAGGGCTCTTGGGTGCCCAAGCGAGCGCAGGTCCCGGAGCGTGCAAGGATGTGGGGATCTCTGACCCTGCAAGATCCTGTGGGCCTGCGCAGGGCAGCCCACATGAGCCCAGGCCCCAGGCACCCTGCACACTCCTGCCGCACAGCGGGCCCAGAGTGCTAGGGGGAGAATGGGGGGGGGGGCAGCAGGAACTTCTCTGAATAATCAAATCTGCAGAAGTGAAACCCATGAATGTGGAAGGAGAACTGTAATGTGAAAGCCCCTCCCCCCCCTTTTTTTTTACATTCACATAAACACAGCTAGGCAATACTTTTAACTGGGACTGATCAAAATGCCACAAAATTGTGCAAGCTTTTAATTGCCTTAGAATTCACCATCAGTGGTAGAGGGGAACACTGAAGAATTCTTGTGAAGCAGAAAGCTGGCACACATCTTTTGTTGTATTCTCCAGAATACAAAACTTGGCATTTGGTTGATTCTAGCATGGGTAGTCCTAAACTGTGAATTCTGGATTTTCTGTCCACAGATAAGCACAGCTATCTTTCTTCTCCAAACCCGGTTGTAGGCCACGTTCAGATTTCCAGGTGATCACTCCTTAAATTATGACAAGCAGACATCTAATTTTACCAAAATGAGTACCAGATTCAATCAACCTAACTCAGAACAGCTTCCCCAAAAGCAAAATAAATTGAGACCTCAAACAACCCACTGAGATATCTTCAGTAAATAATACTCTATAGCAATTTCAACACTACACTGTTATAGTGCTGTTATGCCACTTTCAACATCCTGTGAAATTCTGGGGTTTGTAGTTTACTGAAGCCAAAGAGCTCTCTGGCTGAGAATTCTAAATGCCTCTCCCTGAACTGCAAACCCTGGGATTCCATAGGCTGTTGAAAGTGGAATAATAGCACTATATCAGTGTAGTGCAGAAATAGCCCACATTACAGGGGTTGGCCACTTTTTAGCTTGCAGGGTTTGTCGGGATGGGTCATGCAGTAAAATCCCAACAGGAAGTGGACAAGAGGTAGAAAGAAGCTCCATTCCTGTCATACCATGGCTTTTCATCAGTTTTATTTTCACATTCTGAATATCTCTATCTGTAGGACAGCATTTGTTCTTTCTTTAAGTGGAGAAAAGCCTTTGTGTGTGTCTCTATCTCTCACTAGTCATCGTTCTCATTCAACTGATTGCTTTTTTGTGCAACCTCCAGATCACAATTTTCAAGCTGCTTACATTACAGTAGTTCCATTCTACTTGAGTGTCTCATTATTTGACCTCTCCTTTCCCATATAATTGGAAGGTCCCTCTACCCTTTTGCCTTAGCCTCTTCTGCAACAGTCTTGCCTTTATCTTCCTTTTGCTTTTCCTTGTTTTGAATTTAATTTTCCTCAATCTGAGACAACCCCCCCCCCTTTTCTCTTATAGTCTTCTATGACCCATATTAAGATTGTGATCCTATACAGGCAGTCTCCTGTGAATTTAGGTTGGTGAGCAGATAATATAGAATTTTCTCTGAAACGTCACCTCTGCTGTGGAACTCCTTTCCAGAAGAAACAAGGCAGGCCCCATCCTTGCTGGGCTTCCATCAGGTGGCCAAGACCACAGCCATTTCTGCACTACGCTGCTATAGTGCTATTTTCCCACTTTCAGCATCCTATAGAATCCTGCAGTTTAGGGAGGGACATTTTCTACTTTCAACCTCCTGTGGAATTCTGGGGTTTGTAGTTTACTGAGGCCAAAGAGCTCTCTGGCTGAGAATTCTAAGTGCCGCTCTCTAAACTGCAAACCCCAGGATTCCATAGGAGGTTGAAAGTGGAATAATAGCACTATAACAGGATAGTGCGGAAATGGCCTTAGAATTCTCAGCCAGAGAGCTCTTTGGCCTCAGTAAACTACCAGCCCTAGAATTCCACAGGATGTTGAAAGTGGAATAATAGCACTATAGCAGTGTAGTGCGGAAATGGCCCATATCTTTCCTTGCAGCCTTGGGCCTTTTAAAAATCTGATGGTTTTAAATCTGTTTTGATATATTTTTCTGTACCTCACTTCAGGTGGAGCTTTACATCCTGGTTCTATAAATATGGCCTTCTTGGTGGTTGCCCCTAAATCGTGGAATGTCCTTCCCAGGGTGATTAGGCCATTTTTCTCCCTTTTGCCTTTCCAGTAGCGGCTGAAGTCCTTTCTATTCAGGCTGTTCATTAATAACTGACTGGACCTGAATGAATTCACTAGTATTTTATTTTATTTTTAACTAGCATATATACTTACCTGGGATTTTATTTTCTCAGAGGTAATACTTGTTAGAAAGATTTGAGACCCTGTGTCTTTAATTCTCCAAACTGTCTTGTCCAGTACCTATAACTTTTCTCTATATTCCTCAATCCAATCTGTATTCAGAGTTATTAACATACTGAGGTTGGGTTCCTGAGGTAATACACTGCCTTCCTCCTTGCTGCTAGGCCTCATCTCCATAGCAACCGGCCCAGTCGAGACGGACACAGTTGACTGAGGCCAAAGAGCTCCCTGGCTGAGAATTCTAAAGGCTCCTCCCTAAACTGCAAACCCCAGGATTCCATAGAATCCTCTCAGGTAGCTAATCATATGAGGTTTTTGCCTGACACAGCCAATCATATGAGGTCTTCGCCTGACACAGACAAACTTTGACTTTTATATATTAGTTTGACTGAAACCCTTGCATATGCAAATACCCTGACTGTCATAAAAAAAAAAACATAGTAGTTGAGGTTCCCTTGTTCCCATTATACCCTACAAACCCCTAAACTGCAAAAATTAGCTGTATTTTGGGAAAACCCTGAAAGCAGATGTGATGTAAATCACTTTTGATTGTACCAGGAGCAGTGGTACACCCTGTGGGGGGTAGTTCCACCCATTCTTCAGTTGGTTAAGCTTTTAAGGTTTTTTAGTAGTGCTGGAACATCACAATAGTCCCTAAATCAAATTGGCAGCCAAGGCAGATTATGAGTTGGATTCAGACTGAGACGAATGCAGCTGAACTGGTAGGGGGACTTCCCAGTCCTAAACTTCTTGGAATAGTCCTGAGCCTATAGACCTCGTGAAATATTTCAGAGAGTGGTAGAAAACCCTGCTGACTATTATGTAGGTTGGTGAGGGAACAATCTCTCAAGAACAAACGGAGGAATGTTCCAAAAAATAGCCCCTACCCATTGGTAAAAAGGAGATCTTGGACCCAGATCAGCTTAATATTCTCTCTGTTTCAGACTCTTTTTAGGACTGTGGTCCTCAGTCCAGTGAATGTTAGTTGTGTTTCAGTTTCAGTGGGATCTGATGTTCCCAGGAAGTTACAACTAACCTCTATGTCACTGATTTCCATACAACGATCTGTCCCCATTACATTTGGACCTTGGGCTTTTCCCACTGAGTGTCCTTTTAATTTATCTGCACTATCTTGGGCATTGCAGAGATGGTAAATGAATGTTAGATTATTTCAGGATTCCTAATCCTGTCGTTCTGTCATAGCTGATCTTTACATTCAAATCGCTTTGGAACTATTTATTTTCCTAATTTCCTCTGGGTTTCAACTAGGGTTACCACCTTAGAGCTACCTATGAAAGGAGAAGCCAGCTGAAAAAATGATATGTATGTGGCTGACTTTTCTCTTCCTTGTGCTTGTTACCTTTCTTCATAAGTCATACGACTGTCAAAGCAAAAAGAAATGCTGCAGAGAATGTGCATCTGTTCATATATCTTTCTTTTAATAATACTTTATTGGTAAGAAAGAATAAATTCCAAAAATATCAAAGACTTTAAAATAACAATTGGATCAAAATATATCTCCCATATTTCCTATTGATCTGAGTCAAGAATTACCTTGCACGTATTTTTTTTAAGGGCATGATTGCATCCTTGATAATGGGATCTCTTGTCTAAAGACACACAAACTGGTACTGTGGGAATAAGCATAAAAGTACAGTTAGCTCTCCACGTTTGCAGTTTTGACTTTCACAGATTTGATTATCTGCACTTTTTCCAACGACTGCCACCCACCTCAGGCAGTTCTTCCCTGGGGGAAACTTCCCTTTCAGTGGCTCGAATCAGGCACCATAACACTTTAAAAAAACCACCTCTGGTCCTCCTTCTCTTCCACCAGCTGCTGTCTGGCCAGCCAAGGACACATCCCAGCCCAATTTCTCAGCACCACAAATCTTCTCCCAGTGCTCCGCTATACCCAATGGAGGAGATGGGAAAGAAAGACGGCCACAAGGGCAACCCTCACTCCTTTCCCTTATCCACGCTGGATCCTGGATATCACTTCTCCTCACCATGCCTTGGCCCCTTTCCACACACACACACTTTCATTTTTGCAATTTTTCCATTTTTGCTTAGGTCCTGCACCCCCAACCCTAGCAAATGTGGAGGGCTGACTGTATATTATTTCAAAAAGAAAAATGACTAGTGAAACGAGTAAATGATCTGATATGATGTGATTTATCAGGTAGATTTATGGATTATCTGAAAAGTGGACCTAATTAACAGAGGCTGGATCTTGTTAGTGACACAAAAGTGCATAAGCCATGCTATGTATATGTGTTGAATTATTTGCTATGGTAGAACAGATGTATTCTGCTGACAGCAATACAAGCAGAGTTATACATACAGCCATGTTGTACATTGCAGATTGGCACTGCAGTTGAGCACTGCACATTGCAGTTGTGCATTGCATCCTGCAAAGTGCATTGCAGTTGTGTATTGCACACTGTTGCCCAGTCATTGTCCTGTGTTGCACAATGTTGCTGTTTGGCCTGAGGGTTGCATAGTGCTGACATTTCTTGTCTCTGCGTGCAAATCCTTATGCTATTCTTAGTGGGTATTGGATCACAGTCAGAAAGATCCTGTTCACAACTCTTTCCAGTTAACACCATATGGATGGATAATTACAGTGGGCCAATCAGTATCCTGTAGGGTTTGGTTCCAGGATTCCCTGTGGATACCAAGTAATTTCTGACTTATGGAGACTCTACAGCAAACTTATAATGGTGTTTTCTGGTGGCTGAGGGTGTGTTTCACACCTAAGTTCACCCAGTGGGTTTCCATTTCTGAGCCGAGACTCAGACTGTGGTCTCGAGGGTTGTGATCCAGCACTCAAATCACTACCCCATTCTGGCTCACCCATGATTTACAACAGTATAAAGTAATTTAGAAGACATGGCAATAAAGATAAAAATGGAACACACGCATCCCAAAGTCCTGCTGTACACCCAGTTAATCTCCAGATACCTGTTTTTCTTAAAAAAAAAAGGGGGGGGGTCTGGTATACAGAATTGGTTCTTCTAGATTTTTCATGGCTGCCAGGGCTAAATCTGGCATATAGAGTCTGGGCCTATAAGCGAACTCCTAAGATGAGACAGATTCAGATTTGTGTACTCAAAGGAGGAATGGACTTCTGCACATCTCACCACCATTATTAATGTGGGACTGGGACCATTTCCACCCTACACTGTAATAGTGCTATTATTCCACTTTCAACACCCTATGGAATCCTGGAGTTTGCAGTTTAGGGAGGATCATTTAGAATTCTTAGCCAGAGAGCTCCTTGGCCTCAGTAAACTACAAACCCCAGAATTCCATAGGATGTTGGAAGTGGAATCATAGCACTATAACAGTGTAGTGCAGAAATGGCCTTAGAATCAGGATTAAAGTTAATTACAGTATGAGTATGAGAGAATGAGAGAGGGGTGTGCTAGCATCAGTCAGGATTTACATGTATTAAGAAAGTAATCTGTGATGGTATGTTTAATTTCTGTTTAATGCATCATTATTTTTGCATTATTCACTTGAACCTCTAAGAATGCTACATATTTGAATATTGGAGATCAGATACCATGTCTGTGGCAGCAGCAGTTTACACAGGGTAGTAAAATCTTATGGAATCCTGGGGTTTGCAATTTAGCGAAGGGGACTTAGAATTCTCAACCAGAGAGCTCTTCGGCCTCAGTAAACTACAAACCCAAGGATTCCACAGGATGTTGAAAGTGGAATAATAGATTATAAGATTGTAGTGCAGAAATGGTCAGAAGAACTGAATCAGGTGAAGGGGGTCTCTCATAATCGGAACTAACCATTCCTCTGTTGTTTGTGATACCTGTGAGTTAAATTCCCTCTTGAGAAAATATACACAGGCCATACCTATGCCTGCTTGTTGTCTGGCATGAGGTTAATGCCAAATCTGTCATATCCAGCTTTTTTTTTTTCATAAGCGTTGTATTCACTCTATTTTAAAAAAATATTGAAGGAAATTAATATCTCCATTCATAATTTTGGTTCTGGTAGAACCATGTAGCTTCAGTAAGGGATTATTGAGCTCATTCAGTGGCCATGCCCTTCTTAACTGATACACTGAATGAAAAGTGACACTCCTCTTTTATTGCTGGGAGTTGCCTAGCAATATATTACACTGGCATTGAACAAATGTGGAATAGTAAATATTATGGTTTCATCTAATGTTTTGACTGTGAAAATAAACTGCCACAAAATGGAGTTCAGAGAATAGATACTGGGGTCAAAGACCACTGGAACAAGATTTTTTTTCCCCCAACCAACACATTACCCTTCACACAAAGAGAGATTATTTATTGCAACATGCTTCCAAGCCATGGTGATACATAACATGCCGATCTCTGGAAAATTCCATTCTCCTCTCTTAGCAGATGTGAGCAAGGCTGCATACACCCTGCATTTCACTCTTTATGAGTTCTAGGAGTGTCATCTCCTCTCTCTTTGAAAACTCACAAATGCTAAATATTGCTGTAAAATGGATGTGATAATGTAGCGAAGCATTTGCCATTCTTGGCCAGATGTGTTAAACGATCAAAACTATATGAAAGCAGCCAAGACAGACTCATACCTTCCATTTGAAAGATTTTCCTCCTTTATCACTCTTGATTTATTCAGAAAATGTCCTGCAAATGGTTGGGCCTTTCTATAAATACCTTGCTCCTCATTTGAATTGACATAATGTGTTATCTGTGCCTGCTAGATATTTTTTTAAAAAAGGTTCTCTCTCCGTCTATGTCCCACTAAACCAACAAGTCTTTTTTTTTTTTTGCATTTCAGATTTAGCTAAAAATATTCATCCAGTAAAATAGCAATCATCATTAAAATTAACTCACTGAATTTGCTGGTTAATTTTTCCCCCAAGTAACAGGCACGCTGTAATTAAACATACATATTTTTAGACTAAACCTGCACTAGAAAATATAGACACACAGACTGGAAGTGTAAAATCACAACACGCCATTCTGTGAAAAGCTATGTGACACAGAAATGTGTTTTTCAGAAGTAATAATATACATTGATCACTTTATAATTGTCCTAACTTTAATGCTAGACCAATGGCAGTGCATATTCTTGGCACAGGCTCCAATGATCTTCTTTTCCTGCTAAGTATTTGGACCATCTTTCTTTCTCATGTGTCACTATTCTCAGTTCATCCTTTTTGATATTCCTACTTGATTCCCAATGGTACAATCTTAAGGAGGGGCTAGAGTGCAGCAAGAGATCCTGTAGATCCTTCCATCCCCGGGGTCTTTGCTTAAAACAAGTTTAAGAAGGTATGGTGGAATCTGTTGTTCAACAACGTCTGGAGGGCCACACAGTTCCCATCCCTGGTTTAAAGCATTTCAGGAAGCAGATGTGAAAAAGACCTTGGAGATCTATTGACTGTCATGTACAAAAGACCAGGTGAAAAAGGCTTCCTCATCTCTTCCATTGCTGTCAATGATTCCATCCAAATTTGATGGTGGCCACCAAGATACTGCTGAAATTACCACTCAAATTTGGGATAACTATGGTGTCTCTTTGCAGGCCAGAAAAGGGATAGAATGTTTTTCTGTATTATCAAATGTGAGAACAGAGCATTCCTTTTGGAAAAGAAGTGGAGAAAGGCTCTCTCTCTCTCTCTCTTTGGTACCACCATTGATTTTTGGTGGCACAATTCTGGTTGTGGTAGTACAGCACTACAGGGCAGAGGATACAGTGGCAGAGGATGTCTGCCATCCATTGGCCATCCATTGCCCATTGTTGACTATACCTTCCATGGTACAAACCAACTTCCTAGATTATGCTGTACCATTGCTATTTATTGACCAAGTTCAGTGAGTCTGAGCTATTGGTGGCTTATTTTCCAACAGGATTGTATGTTAGAAGAAAAGACGACACCTGCCAGTCAGGAAGACCCAGCACTAGTAACAAAACAATAGCAATAATGAGGATTATGGAATAAATATGTGTATGCTGTTTAAGGCACCAAAGAGTAACAATGATCTACAACTGATGTTGAAGAAACCCACAACAATGCAAAAAGAAAGAAAAAAAGAAAGAAAGAAAGAAAGAAAGAAAGAAGAAATTCGCATCCTATTGAATGAAATATTGTACAAATATTTAGTTCCACATAAAGGCTCCTGAGCATTTGTTCCCCTAAAAGGCGGGGGACCTTGAAGTTAACCAGCAGTGCCAGTGTTTGCTTGGGATGTGGGGAAATATTAGCTGAGAGGAGGGCTGTGACAGGAGGGTAATGAAAGGATCTTTTCTCCTGTGTATAGCAGTACTAACTGTAGAGAGGACTCCAGTTAAAAATTAAAAGAATATTTTATTGGAAATTAACAGACATACACAAGAAATCAAACAGTCTCATGAACCATATAAAGCTATTGAAGGAAAAGGTGAGAAAAGTTGGACAGAGAGCAATTTGGGGTGAAAGGGGTGATATTTACCAGTCCTGAAGCAGAAAAATTAGTTGAAGTGGCTCAAACAGGAGTTTGAGGGCAACACAGAGGAGTGGGAGTCTGGGGTACAGAGTGATGCCCAACGTGCTAGTGTGTTAGTGTGTCTTAAGTTACCTGGGCTGAAGCTGGAGTTTTTATATTCTATTTCCTACTCTGAAGGGGTATGTGTTAATGGCTTTCTTGCAGAGCAAACAAAGGGGTCCAGAATGGGCTAAATTGTAATGTAGGTAACAAAACACTGATGGAAGTCATGACAGTCTTTTAATGTCTTGGTTGGGTAAAGTAAATGGAGAAGGTCTCTATAAGAAATGCGCACAGCAGGGGTGCTTGCCTGCTATACTGGACAGTTTCATTTAATATTGTATTTGGTGGTTGGGTTGTTGAGAGGATTATCCCAACCAATTAACTTCAGGGGTTTCCATCTAATCCTCTTGAACATATGACTTTGCCATGCTGAGGTCATCCTGACCAAGCATATGCTTACAGTCAGTGTTCTGCTACCACGT
Source organism: Cyclura pinguis (assembly GCA_030412105.1). Taxonomy (NCBI): domain Eukaryota; kingdom Metazoa; phylum Chordata; class Lepidosauria; order Squamata; family Iguanidae; genus Cyclura; species Cyclura pinguis. The sequence continues at coordinate 122,169,924 of CM059604.1, read as the reverse complement.
GCTTTCCAGCCATAAGCGTCCATTTTCATAAGAGAATGATATTTCTCACCAATCTTGCTGTCCAGCAGGACAGAGGTGAAAGGTGTGGCAGCACATTTGTCTAGGCATTTTGCTTTTGTGTTTGATTAATTTTCATAGGAGGAAGGAAACAGGTTCTGCTCTTTTGTCCATGCATATATATTGAACACCTGAACAGAACTGCTGTGTATAGACTTACATGTACAGATAGCTTTGTTATCAACAGCCCAATAGGTGACAAGGTTCCCAGGTACATGAACAGGGACCTTCTACATGTACTGCTTTATGATTTCACCTTCCTCACTTTCACCTAGTTGTACTCACTTCACTTGGAAATCTGAATGCATCAATGGGCCAAAGGGTTCAGCTGGAACTGGGATATTGTAGGTTCAGAACAGATATGTATTTATATCCAGTAGAACTTTCAGAGTTCATCTTGTTAGCATTGTCTTTGGATAATCCAGGTATTCTTTATAGAAAGGGCTTATAGAAAGGGCTAGAGAACTTGTCTTGCTGAGACAATACCCACCGCATCTCAGTAGAAAACTAAAGCAAGTTGTGCCTTGCTTTTCAGGAGAATCACACCTTCTTACAGGTTTCTAGGAGTGATGATTCTCTTTTTCCAGCCCGGAAAAAAAACTGGAGCTGGGATGGAATCCAAGAGAGGCTAGGGACCAGAAAAATAGATCAGTTCCACAGTACACAGTTATAGTGCTATTATTGCACTTTCAACATCCTATGGAATCCTGGGGTTTGCAGTTTAAGGAGGGGCATTTAGAATTCACAACCAGAGAGCTCTTTGGCCTCAGTAAACTACAAACTCCAGAATGCCACAGGATATTGAATAATAGCACTAGAACAGTGTAGTGTGGAATGGCAACAGTCTGAGAACCACATGTGGCCTATTGGCCACATCCTTGCAATAGAATGATAGATATGAGGAGTTTCCTACTCCTCTGAAGCATAGGGGAGGGGATCTGTGAAAGAATTCCATGTGTGCATTACGGATATAACTTGGAAATGTTGCCTTTTTGGACTACAACTCCCAGAACCCAATGACCAACATGGCCACTGGTCATTTTGGCCGGGTGAGTTTGACGAACTGTTGTCTTTCCAAGTTCTGAATCAGAGTGCATGCAAAGAACTCCATACAGATGTTTCTTGAATTGTTGCTTGAGTCTCTCGAGAAATCACTGACTACCATTTTTGTTTTTAAAAAATTCTTTTTGGCATAACAGTTCCTTCTCTCTTTCTTTTTGACACCTGCAGTAACTGTTTCAATTGCAAGCTGATATGTATAGAAGCTGCTGTAAGTTTGTTAATTTAAGATCTGACAGTTCCATTAAAATTCCAAAGACAAAAGGAGATATTGTTATGGAGCCAAAAGGAGATCATTTGAGAAGACAAAAGGATGAACCGTTTCTTAAAGGCAAATTTTAATCCAGGAGCTTCTCCTTCTGAACAGATCAGGCACTTACACCTCATGTACGTTTTGGTTATCTGCCTACTCTTCCATCTCACTTGTTTATTACTAGTGAACATTGCTCTGAACCACTAAATGGTGCTAACATCTTGTAGCACATACACCAAAAGAAGATAACAAGGGGGCTGCAGGCTTTTAGAAACATACCGTGGGCTGTGCAGTCAAATGTGATCATGGTTTGGGTGACAATTAATATCTCACAAGTACTTAATTCACACTACCCATTACAGCACTGTGATGCCACTTTAACTGCCATGGCTGCATCCGATGGAAGTCAGGTGTCTGTATTTGGGTGAGACATTAGTACCCTCTGGCTACGAATTCTGGTTTTTCTTCCTTAAATTGCAAATCCCAGAATGCTACAGGATATTGCCATGGTAGTTAAAGGAAGATCGTAAGCCAAGAGCCTACAGCCCTTCAGCATAGTGTAAATGCGTGCCAGTGGAATTACTGAACACCAGTATAGTACAAAGTATGTAGATCACTGGTGTATGGCAGACAATGAATTATTCAATTCATTGTTTGTACCCTGGATGCCCGCTCTCCCCAACCATGCCCCCTTCCCACAGATACACATTTTGATATATCCAGTTGGGGGTGCTATGCCCCTACCCCTGGTGAATGTGGAAGGCCAACTGTATAGTAGTGTGTATATGTACCAAAGGTGTGGGGGGGAAGGAGAATTTTGTTTCTGGTCACCCTATGCCATTTCCATCCCATGTTGCCACCACTAGTGGGACTGAAAAACAGGCTTGGAAATAGACAGATAGGAGTTAGCAGAGCTTGGGATTTATGGGGGAGGGCCACAGCTCAGCACATCCACCACTGGCTCTACTGACTGGTGGATTCTGGGGACTTTAGCCCAGTAAGTAACCTTTCCAGTCTCTGGAAGGGAGGCACATTTCAGAGATGGATGAAATAAAGGGGCCCTTTCACACTACCTGGTTGTAGCACTTTATGAGCCCACTTTAACTGCCATAGCAGCATCCTGTGCAGTCTTGGGGTTTGTAGTTTGGTGATACACTAGAGTTCTCTGGCTGAGAATTCTAAATACTAGGATTCCATAGGTTGTTTCCATGACAGTTAAAGTGGAATCATAGTGTTACCACTGTGTAATGTGAAAGGGCCCCTGGGGAATGGTGGTGAGGGACTCATAGCAGTCAAGATAAGATTGTCAGGTGGCATAGCATAGTTTTAGTTGGGCTAGGGAGAGAGCAGATATTTTTATATTTGTGGACGAGGGCAATAGTTTTGCTTGTAAGACAAATTCCAACCTGGTTTGGTGCAGTTTGCCTCATCAGGCCCAAAAGACCTTTGCTGGAATGTTGTTCATTAGTCCCAACTAACAAAGATCCTGAATCCACAGTAAGCCAAGAAGTAGGTAAATTGATTTAATGAGCCTACTCTAGCCAGGATTAGCAATGGAATTTACATTCCCATCAGACATCTGGGAACAGACCTATTCAAACTTCTACAAATTTTCCATAAAATTAATATCTGACTTTTTATGATACTTCCTTCCCCGGTAAAATCATGCCTGGCATTTTTCCTCCTTGCTTTGGTCCAAAAAAAGGGGGGGGCGAGTGTGGAAAAGGTCCTTTTTCAAACCACCACTCCCAGAATCCCTCAGTGGCCATATTGAGTAGGAAAGCCTGGGAGCTGTAGTCCAAACAAAGAGCTCTTCCAAGCTCAGTGGCGGGGGAGGGGGGGACAGTAACAAAAAGAAACCCTTCCAATGTTCATTCTTTCTCCTGGGAAGTCTACCAAGAGCTTCGAATGAGCTGACCTCATCTACCCAGCCCCTGATGCACCGGCCCAGCAAATTGGCAGGGAACCAGATAGCTTTAACTTTTTTGCTTGTGCAGGTGGTCTGTATGCCTCTTGCAGCTTTAGTGTAATGCTTTCTCCAGATGCTTCTGAAGAAACCAACTCCCGAACCCTCAGGAGCTTGCAGTGTTCTGAGGCTTTGGCACCACATGCTCTCATACAATCCTTTCTTATGACATGTTGCAATTGTGTTTGGGAATATTGACAGCCGTCCTCATCAGCCGCTTCCCTCCATCCTTGAACTACTTCCAAAGGAAAGCATGTTGGATTATTCACATCCCCTCCCCACCTTTGCTTTCCAGAGGTATTTTCAGTATACTCCGTGCATGAATCACTGCCAAGGAAACTGCTTCACTTCTGGAAAGGAACCTTGCTCAGGATGGCAAGATTCCATTCTAATGAATGGACTTCTGTGATTCATGCTTTTCTGAGAACATACCTATCTTTGAGTTTAAAATATTCACAAACAGATATGAGAGCTGGGTAGAACCAACATGGTCACAGTACCCCTTTTAGAGGAAAAAAATTAATTGGAAGCTATTATTTTAACGATATTGCGGATGCTTAGGCATACTTTTAAGTTACTGGACTGAAAACTGGAGATGGCCCCTGTACCTTTAACAATTGTGTAGATGATATAATTTCAGCAGGTGTTCCTTGTTCCCTTGTTGCATGGCAAGCCACAGCTGCTGAAATTCCCTCTTCTACAGAATTGTTCAAAGGACAGGAGCCATTTCCAGTTTTCAGTCTGGCAAGCTTAGGCTACATACTTAGCTTGCCACTGTTTTTTTTTTTAATACAATTTCCCCTCCACTTTCATGAGGGTTCAGGGCGCAGAACCCTCATGAAAGTGGAAAAACTGCAAATAACTCCCCCCACGATCCTCTTTCCATTCCTTTCCTTTCCTTTTGTGCACTTGGGCAAAGGAATGAGAGTGGGGAGCTCTGGAAAGGAGAAGGAAGGCTTGTGCAAGCTTTCTCCCTTTCCCCTATTCCCTTTCCTTTTGCCTCAGTATGAGTTATCAGCTTTGGAGCCAGAGGCACAGGAATGAGAAGATAAGCTCCAGAAGGGAGAAGGTAGGCAAATGCATGCCTCCCCTCCACTGTTTCCTTGCTTTTTTCCCCTTGTTCCTTTCCCTGACCTGGTTTGAACCTGGGTGCCTATTCTCCCAATCATGCCCCAAACCCCTTCCCACAGGCAAACACATACACACACACACACATACACACTTCGATATTTGCAATTTTTCTACTTTTGCAGGGGTCCTGTATCCCTAACCCTAGCAAATGTGGCGGGCCCACTGGAAATGCATATAGTTATTTATCTCTCTGTCTCTAAAATTACAACTTCTTTCCGTGGTCTATTCTTTCTAATCATCAGAACCTCAAGTTACAAAGTCATTTTCTTTTTTTTCTTTTTGTTCCAAAAAGTCAACAAGGGGTTTTCAGTCTTTGGCCCCTCCTGCAGGACAACTGCATCCTGGCATGGAGACACAAAAGGAGCGGAACTGCAATGATGCTTCTGTATGATGTCATCACAGTCCTGTCCTTCTCCCATCACTGGCTGGCACAATCACAGGGTAATTCTTTGAAGGAGTTTCTCTGTCAATGACCCGCAATCATGTGATGTTCCTGTCTTTACTCGCCATGCAGAAGGGCAGGAAGCATGATGGAGGCACTTCTTGCCCCAGTGCGGCATGGGAAAGAGCCCGACTGAGCTGCGAAACGCAGTCCCCTATCGGTCACATTCCTGTCCAGGGACTGGGTCCGGTGAGGAAGGGAGCATTCCCATCATACTCCCTTTCCAGCAAAGGGGCTGCCAGGATCACAACTGGAGGATGATGGGATGAGGAAACCTGAGGAAATGGGCTTTGAGAAATGTCACTAATAACCCTTCTCTAATTAAGCTCATCCATTTATGCATTTCTGACAAATATGTCAATTTCAGCAACCATTCCTCCATAGTGTGTGGTTTTGAGTTCTTCCGTCATTGTACGTACAACATAGTCATATAGCAAAGAAATCTTCCTTGGCTCTTTTCCAGCTGGACATCCATCACTCCCAAAAGAAAAAGTTCCAGCTTTAATTGAATATTGATATTAATTGAATCTTTACAATTTCTGTTTCTCATTGTCTCTACATATAAGAAAGAGAGTGAGTACACAAGAACACTTTTAAGACGTGTGGCATTTGGGAGTATTTGCTTATTTCTGTGGCACACTGTTGAAAGCTTCCCATCAGCCTTTTTCTGCAGTCGAAACTGTGCCATTTCAAGATCCAAAAAGCTCAATCCAAAGTTTTTCTGTCCTCTCCTAATGAGGAGATAAAATAATAGCACAAAAGGTCAGATGGTGCAAGGTCCTATAATGGATAGTTATGAGCTTCTTTCTAAAAGCCCAAATTTGAATGAATGGCCCATTCATTGCCCAATTTTTTATTCCACCTGTGTGTGTGTGTGTGTGTGTGTGTGTGTGTGAGATCTCAATTTTATTAGTTTTGTAGTGGAACATACTGTAAACCAACTTCAGGGGCAGAGATTTCAGTGGGACAATGAATGATTTGCAGGGTCAGCACCAGATACTTTGCTGCTTGAGGCAAAGAACAAGGCAGAAGCCCTTCCAATCCGTGCACGAAAGCTGAGGGGACTCGTAGGTGGATCTTTTTTCTGTGGTGCAAATGCGACAGTATCCTTCTCTGTACCTGAAGACAACTGTCTAGCTTAGGGAGTAGACACCTGGCTGTGTGGCACCCAGCTCTTTCCTTAGTTGTTGCAGTTGTCTCCTAACAACTGTTGCTTGAGATAGCTGCCTCACTTGGCCCAGTGGTAGGGCTGGCACTTAGTTTCAGCTTTGCTTGCTCCTACTGAAAATCAGGAGGACCTTAACATACTGAATTTTGGCTCAATCTTTAAGTACTTACTGGATGCACTCTTGATTCAGCCGGACTTCAAATATGTTCACCATTGGCCTGGACTATGCACTTTGTCTCATTTTCTTCACATCACACACCACTTATTCACCAATCAGCAACTTCCAAACTCTTGGCAAGAATTGTCAGTTGAAAGACAAAGCATTTAAACTGAATGTTAATTGTAAAGAAGCCGTGTAAATTGAAGAAACAATGAAGGGCAAGACAGTACAGGATCTTTTTTCTTTTTCTTTCCTTTTATGTCAGAAGTGCATATTCAGCAAAAGGGATTCCCTGTTGACAGAGAGTATGGGAATCCCTGGCCACAGCAAAGAGGACATGGTAAACAGATTAAGATGTTTTGTAATTGCTGGATAAAATGACACATCTCAAATTATCTGTGCAACTGCGGCTATACAAAGTGAGGTGATGTCATTGTTTGAGAATGGGAGTTGGCAACTTTAATAAACAGGCCAAATCTGAATCCCTGTCATTATCCCAGGACTATGTCTGCCTTTACTCAAGAGCTCTCCCCAGAGGCAACTGCAAAGCCTTAAGGGAGATTTTGGATATTTACAAGAGGTCCTTAAGGGGTGGGGGGAGGTTATGAGAACTTCCATGTTATCCTTCTTCTTAAAATGATAAGAGTCTTGTTCATAACATCTTCAAGCACGAGCGTTCGGTTGTTAAAATCGCATGTTTAAAACAAAGAAGCAAAACACAGAAGGATGGGATAAACTAGAGCCACAACTTTATTAATTTAACATGTCAAGAACTGCAGCAGTGAAAGTGCTGTGGACCTTGTGACCCTTGTCTAAAGTATTATCTAACCCCACCCTGTGTTTGGAGACAGAGCAATGGCAACATGGTGATCCCCTTATATGTTATGGATTGCCCACATGAGCCCCAACTCCCTGAATCCCATAATTCTAACTCGATTACCTATTCAGGCTTCCAGTGTATCCAAAGCCTACACAACAACAACCTCCAGTGCATGCAAACAGACAAAAACAACAACAACAACAAAAAACCTTCCCTAACTCCTGCAAACCCCACTAGAACCCCCATCCCCTTTCAATTACCACCTTTCCTTCTGCTTTTCCTTCAAAATGATGGCAATGTCACCGCCAGTCACCATTTTGAAAGAGAAATAGAGAAGATGGCATTTGGGCACAGTAAGGGATGGGTGCAGCCTGTAGGGGAAGGGTTGCAGGTAGAACATTGACCCTTCCACTTCTGGACATTTGCCTATCCCTGCTATATAGCAAGTAACAGAAGTCTGATTCACCTTAAAGATGCCTCTTGGTGCTTAAACAACAGTTCCAAAAGATTGACCTACACCCACTGATGACAGCTGTAAGTGACCAGTCCTTAACTATTCTAAGAGGAATGTACTTGGACAGTTGTCTCCTGTTCTATGGAGGTGGTTGGAGCAGTGGAAAGAACATTTTCCCTACCACTCTGTGGATTCAGGAAATTTCTACTCTGTGGCCCTTTCCGCAACGCACCTTTTTTTGGCACTGGGGTGCGGGGATTGTGCGAGCAGCCTCCAGCAAGAGGTTCATGTGTCCCCACTGCTTCAGCTCCGCACAAGCTGCTTGCTCCTGAGCAGGTAGCACAAGAGCCGCACCTCTTCCTTCCACAGCACAGCCTGGGAGTTTCCGAGGCTGCGCTGGGGCAGGAAGCTTGACCGCCGTGGCTCTGGAGGTTCCGTACGCATGGCAAGTGCGCACAGGGGCCCTGGAGCAACGCACGATTGCGCACTTTTTCGGCGAGAAGCGCTTGCCAGGCCCTGGAATGCCACATGATTGTGAGTGTGTGGTGCAGATCGCTTCTCACAATCGCGCGACACTCCAGGTGCCCTTTCGCATGGCAAATGCCATGCGAACAGGGCCTGTGTTTTCATGGCCAGCATTGTTCATACCAAGAACTATCCGAGGATGCCTGGCTAGATGGTAGTACGATAGCTAATATGGGGAGTAGAAATCAGGGTTGGCCTACACAGTGGAATGAGAGTGACCCTAGCTATCAGTAACACTTATTGTGAGTGTACTGGATGGTATCATAAAATCCATAAAGTCTAAATGTTTTCCTTTAACATATACAGGAAGCTGCATTGCACTATTTACCTTGGACAGAATTTCCATAGAAAATAGGAGATTGCCTACTTTTCTATGAAAATGTTGGAGCATGCATATTCTCACCTTTTGGCTTAGGTATGAGAGAGTGATTCTACCATAAACAATTGGCTTTTCTGATCTCAAAAACAGTTGGCTACTCTGGTCTCAAAGCTTTGAAGAAAGAGGGAAAAAGCTTGTTTCTGCTCATAGGAGATTTCTGTTAGAAAAAAGCATCCATAGCATACATATACTGATTATTTGTTAGTCAAGTCAGTCATTTATTTATTACAATTCATAGATCCATCAAAGGGAGGACTTAGGGATAAAACAAAACATGTAGACATATTTGAAGGAAAAGTCAAAACAGTAAGACAATCATAACTGACTGTTGTCTAATACATAGTGCACTCTAATTCTGGCCACCTCTGTGAGGAATTTAGCAATAGCCAGGGTCAGATTATTTGTTAATTTATATCTCTCTCGCTCGCTCTCAAAGATTAACATTTATCCATACCATTGCCTGTCTGTTGGTCTTGACCACACCCTCTTTCTTCCTGCACCAGATAGGCTAGTATCTGTTGGAATGTGTTTATCCTCCATTTTATAGTCTGCAGTTCTCTTTTTCTGCTCTGTAACAAGATCCAGTTCAGAGCAAATGTTAAGAATCTCTCACCATGATTTGTTATGAAACATTTAGTATTTTTAAGTTAACCTGATTCATATTATTCTACAAAGAAGACTAAGCCTGCTTTATTTCTCTTCTGTACCTTGTATGTGAGGGGTGATTGGGTGGGAGTGGTTGTTGCTCATCTTTGGACTGTGAATAATAATTACTCTACTTGTGAGATACACTGATATTTCTCACATTCCCCAATGATTTCTGTATGTAAGCATTTGCTGTAGAATACCTTTGGTATCACCTGGAGGGCAGAGAGCATGCTAGCAGTCTGGAGAAAGCCATATTTGTCCCAGGCACAATACCTGATGCAAGCCATTATTGATTATGAAGAATTCCATTTCCCAAAGGGTATGTGAACTGTTCTCTAATGTTTAACACCCACTGTATGCATTAATCACCCATAAATTTTCATTTACACAAATGACTTTGTGTCATCTTGATCATTTTTGAATCTGATTAGGTGTGGTGGTCCCAATTAGGCCCTTGTCTTTTAAACATCACCCACTACCCCAGCCAGGATAATATCTTTAGATAAAACCATGTGTCTGTCATGATTTTTCATTCCTACCTTGTTCTGAGACCAGCAGCAAATGCCAACCCCACCTACCATACTCTGACAGACAGATATCTGATATCCCAAACTAATAGTGGCTAATAGGCACACTTGCAGAAATGCATAGCTGTGAATGATACACAAAGTGTCTGGTATCATCACAATTACAGCAGAAGATTCTTAGACAGTTTTTGTGCACTGGAATGCCATGGAAATAAAAGCACTATTCAGTTCCTCCATATTGTTAAAACTGCATGAGGGACAGAAGGTATGTGAAGGATGGCCATATCCTCTCTCTTGTGTCAGGGGATGGGCAAATTTGTCCATTTCAACTTCTTTCAGCTTTTCATTTTTCCAGTTGTAGATTCAGTCTGCCCTAATCTTTGAGAATACTTTTATCCAATTCAGAGTTTCATTCATTCTGAAATTTATTTTAAGCTGGCATGAGTATACATTTTTCTATTCTTTTCTAGAAGAAGTGTTTGTAAATGCAATTTTGTCTATTACATACACTTTTTTTAGCAAACAATTATAATACTGTAATGCATTTTAACAAAATATCCGTATGTCTCAGTATATTTTCCCCATATATTGCATTTTTGGAGTGGATGAATCCATTGAAAACTGTAGAGAAATATGTTTGTTTGATTCAAAAATATAGAATCAAGTTAGTTCACATTTACACGCAACTCAATGACTATACAAAATCTGTAGTCATGTCCCTACACTGGATCCCAACATTCTCTATGCCAGGTATAGTCACGAGTGTGACTTGCAAGTTACCTGCACCTACCAAGGCCATTTTGGGCAAGAGGGAGAGGGAGGATTCACATTGCCTAGGCAGGACTAATGCCCCCTAGAGAATGTGGGGGTGCTTTTGCCCCCACTGGACAATTTTGACAAGAGGAATTACCTTTTTATCCTTAACAGAAAATGACAGGGAAATTGATCTTTTGGTCTTTTCCTGTTTACAAAAATGCATTTCCTGAGCCCCACACAGCCCAGGAGGATCAAAAATGAGCTGAAATTTTCCCTCCCCAAAGTACACAGGAGGCATTGGGTGACATTTCACAGATGGGGTATAGTGGAAATCCTGCTCCCCATGGCCTCCAGGATGTCCACTGTGTGGGCCCTCCGATAGCTGCTGACTTGTGCCGTATTCACTGGCAGGCAATCATCCACCTTAGTGTGACTGCTGTATTTACATGAATTCCCTTAGCAAACTGAAACTCCAGACAGTCAAGGTTCTGTATTATGTGGGAACCTACATACAGTGATAGCAGCTGCTTTCCATATCAATGAAATGGTGAATCTGCTTTACCTTTGAGTCCAGATTTTGAAGAAACTATCTGGAGTGCCGAGGGATGAGTCCAAAACAGGTTCATCACCTTTGATAGTTCCTTTCTAAAACACATTGCTCCATTAATATGGAAACTGACAGTGAGTGCAACAGGTTCTGCATGGTAGATACTGGTTTTGAAATGCATGCAGACCAGGTATGGGATCACCAAGCACATTCCTATTCAGCCCAGAGTTTGGGGGAAATGGGGAGGGGGGTTTGAATCGCAGTTTCCAGAATCTCCCAGGCAGCAGGACCATTTTGATAAGCTCTGAATCTCAGCCTCATAATATTCTAATTGTGTGGGGAAATAAGCCTTATGTGATTGTTACATATCAAGAGAGCAGGGCTGTGCAATATGGATGAGAGTAGCTTTTGACACACAATAGCCAATGGATGTGGAAGGGATTTGGGGACATCATGGACCTATTGACATGATCAGAGTCACTCCATGCTAATTTAACAGCAGCCTGAGAAGAAAAGGCAGTACTATCTGAAGGAAGCAGTCTCAAAGGTCACGTGGACAGATGGTAGAGAGTGGATATTCCTCAACATGATGTGGAAAGGCTCTGAGAAGTTTGCTCATTTATCATAGGGCTTTTGTAAGGACTTAGTAAAATGGTCTTCTGTGTTGCTCTGTCATATCCCAAGGGGATGTTTACCACACTATGGCCTAGAACAGAAATCTGGGCAAGTAAAATTCTTTCTCACAACTTCACAGAATGACACCAAGAAAGTTGGCAGCTATATCACTACGCTTTTTTTGTGTACACTCTGACAAATTACCACTTGGGAAATAATTGCCTTCAGGTCAGCCTCAAAGCAAAAGTGTACCTCTCCCCAGATCATATAACCCTGAATGGAATGTCACAGGATTCTTTGACCAAGATGCCAAAATCATTACATATTATAACTCACCCTGCATGCTGCTATTAAATAGCAAGCTACCTATTTCTACTTAGCATAGTACACTACAGACACTAATTTCTAGAATTGGATCACATAGGGCCTCTCCACATGACACTGCTGTAGTGCTATTATTCCACTTTTAACAACCTATTGACTCCTGGGGTTTGCAGTTTAGGGAGAGGCACTTAGAATTCTCAGCCAGAGAGCTCTTTGGCCTCAGTAAACTACAAACCCCACAATTCCACCAGATGGTGAAAGTGGAATAATAGCACTATAACAGTGTAATGTGGAAAGGCCCATAGACACACACACAGAGAGACACACATACACACACACACCACAGTCATTTTCTGGGCCAAAAATTGTACTGGAATTACATGCAAACAGTAAACCTTATACTAAGTTGGTTATAGGTGAGGCTGTACTTGCAAGAGACTCATTGAATCCAATGAACCTTAAGGTGTGACTAACTAACTGCATTGATTTCAATGGATGTAACTGAAGTATGATTACATTGGAATCCAACCCACTATGTCATCAAAGAGAAATGGTTGGGTGCTGCTGAGGAATGAAGAAGGCTCCAGACAGGGTGGTTGGGACTTAATTAGGACTGCTGGCTCCACTGTTATGACAATACTTGTGTAGTATATATTTGCATATTCCACATTGCATTATCACCTACTTCTGGTCTATGCAGAAATGACACCCCCAGCCCAAACTCTTTAAAGCAGGCAGGAAAGCAAGTTTGCTGCTTATTAATCGTAAGTAAAACCTAGAATGTCTATCAGAACAATCCAAGATCTATTTTCTGCTTCCATGCTTCTAAGCTTTTCTAGAGAGGTGTCCCTTAAACCAAACAACAAAGGGTCACCAAGGTCTTTCTTCTATCAATGGTGGCATGACTGATACCTGGAAGTCGTTGAGGCAATATACTGGAACACATTAGTCATTGTGAAGAAAATGACTAGGTAGGCCTCCTAATAGAAAAGGAGAGGCATTTGTGGAAGTGTTAAACATGTTCTTTCTGTAATGAGCCCATTTAGTGTATAGTATTGCTAGGAAATATTGATCCAGAGTTGATGAATAGCTCTTAAGATGACACACATACATTTGTTTAGCTGGGTCATTGAGTGTTGTCATTTTCGAACATAAGGGCAAATGCAGGTGTATTCCTATTGTCTGTTAAGCAATCGCAGCAGCAGAGAACATTTCAGCTTTTCATTCCTGTTATAAACTACAATGTTATGTAACAGCCTTGGAACCCTGCTTGAGACACCTTGTTCCTTGGCCGCACAGTAGGGCAGGGAAGAGATATGATGTTCTGGAAAGAAACTGGAATGCTTGGAAGACAGGATCCTATGTTATTCCCATTGTTGTTGGAAACATGATGTGTGAAACCATCATAACCAGAGCATCATCCTCCTGCTATTCAAGTATGATTGAATGCAGCAATCCAATGTATCCATTCTTCTTCAAAGTAACTTTCCAAGGTTTGTCTGTTTGGCTACTATTTACATGAGAAAAGACAACCAGTTTTGTTTTCTGTCTTTTTTCTGGTGCAATTTTTTTTCTCATGCAAAAACAATGTAATTTTTTGAGGGAAAAAACACCCCCTCATGGAATTGTCAGAAAACCCCCCAGAATGTATACAAACTCTCATAGGCCATTTCCGCACTGGCGAAGGAATCGCCCCGTGCCGCTACTTACTGGACTTCTTGGCTCCCTGGTCTGGTCTGCGCTGCTCCGGAGCAGTGCGTGCTCGTCGCTCCGCACTGCTCCGGGGACGAAAATGGAGGCTTCGGGTTGGTCGAAGGTCTCAACCAACCACTGAAGCTCACCAGCGTAAAGCCCGCCCCCGGCAGATCGCAGGCTCACACTGGTGCGAGCCTGCAAATCTGCACCGGAGCGCGGGAACGGAGTGGCGCGCTCCGTGCTTTTGAAAGACCTGTTTTAAGCTGTCTTTCAAAAGCATGCTGGACGACCACTTCAGGTCGTTTAGGAGTGGGCTGAGGTGCGGAACTACAGTGAGTAGGTCCGACCCAGTCTGCTCCCAGGTGCAGACGTCCTCCCTGGAGGACGCTCTGCACCATTTCTTTAAGCCCATGTGGAAATGGCCATAATCTCACCCAGAGCAGAGAGAACTTTTGAATTATTTTGTTCACATAAGTGACAAAGAAATAAGAGATTTAAATCCTTCTGTGGGTATGCTGGAACTGCCATTGTAAATGTGGCTTTCTTCTCCTTCTTGAATGGCCCACTAGTCATGCACTGCTTCTGCTTGTTTGGGCCCTATATTCTCCCCATGTTTACATGGTCCTTGAAAGGGGTGGAGCAACTATACCCTCCCCACAGCCTATGAGGTTGCTTTGGATTGCTCTGGGGTCCAATTTTCTGCCATTGGGACCTTCTAGGGGTCACACGGAGTGCAAAAATGGCCTCCCAACTAATCTTAGAAGATGTGTGTGCACTTCTAATTTCAAAACTGAAGAGGGTTTTTACGTTAAATAATAGGACCCAGCAACTTATTTAGAAGGTGAATTGTCACTCATGGAGATTTCATTTAGCAACTCATTCTTCGGTGGACAGAAGGAGGAGAGGTCACACGAGCTGGAGAGTCATAGGCTGCTACAACAGCCTTGGCAAGCTACATGAGGTATATGCCCACACTTTCTTCATCCCTGCTAAATGTTGTCGGTCAGGGACCATTTTGAAACTGTTGGAAAAATTCCAGCATTCTCTCTCCCCCTATCTTGTTCTTAGAGCAAGTGGGCATAGCTAGCATAGGGCCTCCTTTCTCTTTTGCATGCCAAAGCTCCACCATTTGCCTTTCTGTCATTTAGTTGCATGATCATAAATACCATTGGTGTTCAGGTGATCAGATCATGTGACCCAGGACAGTTGCTTGGGTCATCGGTCTTATAAAAGAAAGAGAGTCCCCTCTTCTCTCTCTCTTCTCCTCCATTTTTTTGCTTCCTCTTCCTCCTCTCCGACCATGCTTCGCATCTCCATCAGAAAATGGTGAGTTAAGAACGAAACTACTACTATTCATTAACTAGTTAGGATGTAGGCTCCCCAGTACATATACAAATATAGAGGCCATTAGTAAACTTTTCTAAGTTTGTAACCTGAAGCTGCCTGCATTTCTTTTGTTTCTTCAGTCAGTTTGAGATCAGAAAGGCCATACACAAACTTAGACATGTTTTTTCTGCTACTCTGCTAAAAAGAAGGCTGAATCCTTACAGTTTTAGCTTCCACAGAATTTCCCAATAGGGCTAATACCCTGGGAAACGCTTATTCCCAACAGAAACAAGGTCTGATATTAGTGCGCTTCTATCCTTCACACACTGAAGGTTTGGGCATTTGGTGGAATTTCTGATATATCCCTGTCCATTCATAACTCAGGCCATTTCTACACTAGATGGTTATAGTGCTATTATTCCACTTTCAACATCCTATGGAATCTTGGGTTTGCAGGTCAGGGAGGGGCCTTTGAGGCCCCTACCTAAACGGCAAACCTCAGGATTCCATAGGATGTTGAAAGTGGAATAATAGCACTATAGTGTGGAAATGGCCTGAAGTGGCAGCATATACAGTGCTGCTTTCAGCCATCAAGAAACCAGAGCTTGAATCCTTGTTCAGTCATGAAAACTCACTGGATGACTCTGGACAATCCCCACACTCAGTGGTAAGCTGCCATTGAGTAAATTTTAGGGATGAGCCAACCAAATCCTCAAAAGGCAAGGCAAGGATTCAAGATTCGCAAATCCAAATCCCTGCGCCAAAATAGGCAAACTGAATCTTTCAAATCCACCAACCAAATAGATTGATGGAGACCGGAATCCCTGAAAACCTGGGAGACCAGACACGCAAGGGGAGATGGCAGGTAGGTGAGTTTTTCCCTTGGAGTAATAATGGCCTTTGCTAACAATTTCAGAAATTACATTTGGGGTTGTATTCTAATATATTTAAACAGAACATTTAATGTTTAAGTTCAGCGCTATTTTCTGTGATAAAAATCAATGGCATGTATAAATGCTGGAGTCAGTGAGTCTGACGCCTATCAGAAGTAGTGGGGCGGAGGGCAAGGTCACACAGTCTCATCCAATGATTGCCACATGTAGGCCAGTGCACCTCCTTCCACAAGACCAGTGCCTGGTTGTAAACCTATAGCTAGAATAGGATGAGAAGTGAAATGTCTGTTATGGTTTCTCATGAGCCACATGACAAAACACATGTAGCAGAAAGGAAAAATTGTTTTTTAAAACTGGTGCCTCTGGGGCACACCAAAGACATGATTGGCTGGAAGGTACAATCTTGAGATTTCAAGGACAACTGAAAGATTCCTTTGCATAGCTCCCTTGCAAAGCTCTTTCATACACAATTCTGGGGTTTGTAGTTTTCCAAGGTGTCACAGCCTTCTCTGCCAAAGTGTACTGGTGCATCATCAAACTAGAAACCCCAGGATGCCATAAGGAGCTACGCAAAGAAAACCCAGTTTTGACCTAGATTATCTCTGTACTGTAGTATGCGGCCCTGTTTACACAGGCAGGAAAATGTGGGATTAATCCACATTTTCCTGCCTGTGTAGAAAGGGCCTTCATGTCATTTTCAATCTGGGGAGATCCTGAGGCAAAACTATGACAATTGTGCTGACCAGATTTCTTCAGAGGGAGGTTTGCCTTTGCCTAGGCTTTTGCTAAGGCTGAGAGAGAGTGTCTTGCCCAAGATTATCCTTCTTTCCCTTGCTTTTTAAACCCTTTTTAAAAAAAGGATTCAAAAGATTTGAGAGTCGTGAAATTCGTGGATTCCCAGAACCTTCCAGGGATTCAGATCCAGATTCAGAAAATTCTGGATTCATCCCATCTCTAGTAGATTTTGTCAAGAAAACCTGAGGATAGGGTTGCCATAAATCATAGCTTAAAGGCAACTGAAAACAACAATGAAGTCCATTTGAGAGGAAAACACAAAATGGACTGACTTAAAAAGCAAAAATTGTATAGGGAGATGCATTTGTCTCTTCAGAATCTTTTGATTTAGTGCGTATAGATGCTCCGATTCCCTGAAGTCACCGGGAATTGCTTTCAGAGCTCTGACCTGAGACAGACAAGTTGGCCAAATTGTTTGCCCATCCATTAGAAATTCCCACATAAACCTCTGGAAAAAAAGGTAGGGGGACCCAGTTTCATTTTCCCTGTATGCTGAAGAAGCAAGATTTACAAGCCAAGGCAGCCAGCAAAGAAAGAGCGAGCATTAATCCTTTGCATTCCTGAATCGGACAGCAAATATACCTGTTATTTAAGACAATATAGATGCCACCAAAAAAAGGGGAGAGATACATCTTGCATTATTCATACAGACTCCTGAAGCACACGCTAGGTGAATAGAAATAGGGAAAAATGTTTCATTGTGAATTACAATATACCAAGGATGCAATCATCAGTGTCAGTCAAATAATCATGAGGAAAACCATCTGTACAGGCAAGGAGTGGCGCGAGGGATGTAAGAGCAGAATGGGCCAAATTTCTTCCTGTGGTAATTCTGCTAAAGCCCCCATTGTTGCAAAGGGGAGAAATGTAGCCCCTTGTATGTGAAATGCAGGATGGAAAACAACTCACCATCTGGAAAACAAATAGTGGAACAGTGGCAAAACACTAATCTAACACATACAGTATTTCTGTTTTTTTCCCCTTTGCTGTCTGTGCTAACTAATGAACAGCTGCAAGAGATTGTCACTAGTTTTTCAGAAAGCAAGCTTTTAATTTTGTGTGTCGGGCAGTTTACAGTTTCAGGATACAGAAAGAAATAGTTGTACTATTCCCATTGTCCTCCATCTTAGCATCCCCTTCGACTACTGGAGCTCTTTTCTTTGTATTGGGATGGGCAACCTGAAGATCAAGTGCCAGAAACAGCCCTTTAGGTGATGCTTGGGGATTATGTGGCTGAGCAGATGTCGTTGGATTTTAGTTCCCAGCATTCCTTACTGCAGGCAATGCTGGTGAGGGTTGCTGGGACTTAAGAGTCCAACGACATCCAGACAGTCGCATAGGGATGGGGGGTGATGGGAGCAGATTGCCTCAGGTAACAATGTTTTGGTGGTGTCGTGGCCTATAGCCATGCCCGTGTTAGCCCTGGCCACGCCCCCACATGCCCTGGCCACCCCCACATACCATGACCACGCCCTCACGCACAGTGGCCCCGCCTCCTGCACTGTAGCCCCTCCCCCCCACACTCCAAGCTCTGCCACTGCACCCAGAAGGTCGCATGATTTCCATGCCTGCTTTACAACTATTTCAAAATCTCCTGGAATGCTCAATTCAGAGCAAGTGTGGCCATTTCTGCACTACACTGTTATAGTGCTATTATTCCACTCTCAACCTCCTGTGGAATTCTGGGGTTTGTAGTTTACTGAGGCCAAAGAGCCCTCTGGCTGAGAATTCTAAATACCCTTCCCTAAACTGCAAACCCCAGGATTCTGTAGGATGTTGAAAGTGGAGTAACAGCACTATAACAGTGTAGTGCAGAAATGGCCATTGTTTTCTCCCTTCCAGAAACAGAAAGAGAAAGAAAGAAGGAAAAAAAGAAGATCCCTTCTTGCTCAGTTTTACTTTTTCCTCCAATTTGGTACTTTGATTCTTTAGCGATACAATCCAAAGTGTGTGTGTATGTCTTCTACTAGGTTCTACAGCATGGGTGGTGACCGAGGGAAACATTTCACCTTAAACCACCCTGTTGCTTAGTTGTTCAGGCATTTCCTTGTCATCTGAAGGAAAACATTCCCCAGAGAAGTGGTTACTCACACTGGAATTGCATGCTTGCCTTCTGAAGACTCTGAATCATCCTCCTTCTTGTTATGAGGTGATCTGCATCCCTCATTTTGCTTTCCCACACTCACATGAAAGAGCAGCAAAGGAACATTTTTCTCTGTATGTGTCTCCCCCCTGTTGTTCTTAAAGAGATGCCTGCTATTCTTCAAATGTTGTTCTTTGGCCTTCTAACCTGAGGGCCCCTTTTCTATAGCAGTCGCTGCTGATCCTTTGGCCTAGTTCAGATGCAATAATGCCTTTCACATGAGATATCCTACCTCATGCAGAAGAATGAGGAAATCATGAGTGACCCAATACAGAGCCTGGGAATATTACTTTTTGTTTATTTATTTGGACAACTTTCTCTTTTTTTTGGACTATACTTCCATGAATCCCCCAGCCAGGTGGCTGAGGAGTCTGAGGAAGCTGCCTGTCTGGAAGAGTCTGGGAGTTGTAGTCCAAAAAGTAACATTCACAAGCTTCTGGTATGACCAGACTGACAGCTTATGCTTTTTTTTGCAGAGTTCACAGTTCAAGTTTTATTGCTTGATATGATTACTTGAAGAGACCCAGTGTAGTCTAGTGGCTTGAGCATTGGACTACAACCCCAGAGACCAGGGTTTGATTCCCTGCTCAGCCATGGAAGCCTAGTGGGTGACCTTAGATGCATCAAACACTCTCAGCCCTAGAAACCCTCATGATAGGTTCACCTCAGATTCATCATAAGTCAGAAATGACTTGAAAGAACCCAACAACAGCAACAGCAACAAATCATTACTTGCTGGGATTCTGTGAATTTCTAAATAGAAAAGTGTAGAAAACTGAATTGCAAACTAAGATGTGGGGATCCAAATCCCATATCTATTCTGAGTGTCCGGTAAGAACAGGAGGTCAAAAATGCAATTAATAAAAACATTTGTTGTTAATGTGTGTGGGAGGGGAGGAGAAGAAGTATATTAAAGAAACACAAAATAACTCAGAAATGACACTGTTGCTTCCACCACCCCGACTCTTGCCTTATATCAGTCCAGTCACTGCAACTGGCAAAGCATGTAGTTTTTTCAACCATTGTTCTTTGCTTTTACTACTAGAATTCAAATAGTATCTAAATAGCCTGAAGGTACCACATCTTATCTGATGTTGAAGCTAAGCAGGGTCAGCTCTAGTTAGTACTTGGATGGGAGAGTGCCGGTGAACACCAGCTGTTGTAGGCTGTATTTCAGAAGAAGGTGATGACAAACCATCTCTGAGTACTCTTTACCTAAGAAAACCCAGTGAAATTCACGGCATTGCCATAGATAATAGATATCTCGAAGATACACACATACACACACACACAGGAATTCAAGCTTTCTGGGGTGTACATAGTCAGCTGGGAATTTGGGAGAGGGGAAAACAATTGTTAAAATAGAATGATAAATATAGGCTACACATTTCTTTAAAGCTCTGGTATTCAGTAGACTTTTATGTTACCACCACAAGACCCTAAATGCTGGTTTATAATAGAAACGGATAATTCTGAAGCAACCCTCTTTCTATATGTTACATGTTCACAAATATTAGGTCCATATTCTCATAATTTTTTTCCTCTTTTATATTTCTTTTTTCCCCTTTTGATATCATTCTCATTATGGATGTTTTTTCGACATGAGCAGTGCCAACATCTGTGTTCCAATTTCTTGACAGTTTTCTTCCTCTGTGAAAGAGCTTCCATTTCCCCACCTTAATCTCAGAGCACTTTAGAATTTCCTTTGGTGTTGCTTTTGAACTTATCTTATCATGGTGAAATAAGTAAGTGGGCTTTTCCCCCTGTACTTTCTGTTGTACATTTCTCCATCGCTCTTCAGCCTACCTGGCTGCCCACCCTTCCGTTTCTGAAAAAGTCCCAAGGGTAGAATTTTCCCTTGTGCTTTAATCAATGTGCAGAAAGCTGAAAAGGCTAGAGACTGCCAGAGGGATCATAGAACCATAGGACACTAGAGTCAGAAGGTACCCAAAGAATCACTGAATCCAACACCTAACTCATGTGAAAAATCTACAGGGAATGAATCTCTGTTAGAAGGCTGTCCCATCTCATTTTAAACACTTCCAGTGAAAGAGAGTCCATCACTTCCCATGTGGCCTGCTCCATGGTTGAACGGTTCTTACCATCAAGGAGTTCTTAATATTTAGTCAATTTTTTCTTTCTTGTAGGTGAATCTGTTGTTTTGTATTCTGTCCTCTGGAACAGCAGAAAAAAACTTTCTATGTGACTGCCTTTCAAATATCTGAACATGGTTGTATTGTGGCAATATCAATAGGAGTATAGTGCCTTGGTCAAGGGATAGTACCACTCTATTCTGCTTTGGTCAGACCCCACTTGGAATACTGTGTCCAGTTCTGGGTACCACAGTTCTGGAAGGATATTGACAAGCTGGAACATGTTCAGAGGAGGGTGACCAAAATGGTAGAAGGACTAGAAATTATGCCCTATTAGGAAAGGCATAGGGAGCTGGTATGTTTACCCTGAAGAAGAGCCAGTTAACAGGTGACATGGTAGATATTTTTAAATATGTAGTGATGGAGGATGGAGCAAGCCTGTTTTCTGCGGCTACAGAGATTGGAACATGGAGCAATGGCTTCAAACTTCAGGAAAAGAGATTGCATCTAAACATTAGGAAGAACTTCCTGATGGTAAGAGCAGTTTGACAGTGGAATATGTTGCCCTGGAGTGTGGTAGAGTCTACTTCTTTAGAGGTTTTTAAACAGAAGTTGGATGGCCATCTGTCAAGAATGTTTTGATGGCGTATTGATGCATGGCGGGGTTGGACTCAACAGCCGTTGTGATCTCTTCCACCTCTAAGATTCTGTGAATCCATGATTCTATCTGTATCACCTCTTGATCTTTTCCCTAGATTAAATACACCAATCACGCTTAACTATTTTTCACAGCACTTGTGATTTCTGAATGGTTTGCCATCCTGGTCAACCTCCTATGGACATGTCTCAGAACAGGATGCAGTACATCAAGTGAAGTCTGACCTAAGCAGAATAGAATGGTACTATTACTCCCCCTGGCTATCTTGTGACTAAGGTGAATGCAAAGTAATTGGGTCCCACCAATGATATTTCGTTGATTTTTTTCAGCTGAAAACATTTCTGTTTGCTGTTGCATATCTGTAATTTTCTGTCTTCTGTAATTTCTGTTCTGCCAAACTGAATGATAATGGTTGAAAACTGTAGAAGAAATCTTGGCTCAATGTTTAAGTCATGAACATCATTATCATATAAAAATCAACAAGACTACAGAACAGTTTATATTCCTAAGAGGAAGTGGCACCGTTTAGAAAGGACTGTTGGGTTAAAAAACAGAAAAGTTATATTTTGTGCTACAACTCCATATTACTTGGGGGCACTGCTATTTCCAGCCAGCTCACCTATTTCCCAGACCAATAAAAAATGCAATTTTTTTGTGCATTAAATGAATAGCTTCAGAAGCTAAAGGTGTAGATGTGTTTATAAAGCTTATACTGCATGTTAAAAGCTTCGGTCTTATTAACGAGAGCTCAGCTTTGTGGTAGTGAAAAAATGATTCAGTTTAGGAATTTATAAGCCTTCTGCTTTATAGTAAAGTAGGCAGGCTAACCTTCATAATGATGATATGTGCACAAATGGTTAAAGGATTTCCCAGAAGCCTTGATGCTGTCCTTGATCCTACGCAAGAGGACTCTACAGTCTACTCCATGTCCCACATAGTTATCTATGCCACTTTCTTGTTAAAACTTTGTGGTCTGAACAAATGCCATGAATAGAATCAATTCAAGGAGATTAGCAAATCAGAAGGAACTGGACCAGTTTCAGCAGAAAGATTTACATGCAGAGAATGGCTTCTACAGGGACATTGTGAAGACATTTTAATGGGCTGAATGCATCTGCTGTGAACCATGCTTGTAGATCCAAGGAGGCAATAACCTGCTGTCCTTCAAAAGTTTGGATGGCAGTTCCCCTAAGTACTATCCAGCATGGAGTCAAATGACATCATTAGCCATTGGTAATCCTCTGGCACAGTCCATAGCTTATTGCTGCTGCTTCTCTCTCTCTCTCTCTCCCCCACCCCCTGTCTCTCAGCTCTTAGTAGAAAAAAAGCACATGGATACCATACTTGCATCTTTCTGAAGAGTTTTATTTTACCACTTATCACTTCTTTTTTTAAAAAAAGGAACTTTCACCTGGTGTGGCTATTTTTTTCACACACGCACACACACACACACATTACAATAACAGTGACATGTAAATACAATTATCGGTTTTTTCCCTCATAATCTGAAAATACAATATATAACTTAGAATTCTCAGCCAGAGAGCTCTTTGGCCTCAATAAACTACAAACCCCAGAATTCCACAGGAATTTGAAAGTAGAATAATAGCACTGGAACAGTGTTGTGCAGAAATAGCCTTAATGTCCACTGTTTAGCACTGTATTTCTATAAAGCTAATAAAAAAGATGAAAATTTGTTTTTCCAGTCAGTAAGATTATCCACATTGCTAATATCAAAGTGACTGAAAAGTTCTCCTGCTTGAGTAATATTTTTTTCCTACTGGAGCAGAAGAACTTTTCAGTGGGATTTGAACTATGTTTTCCAGAGTTGTGGTCCAATGCACAAACCACTGTACCATGCTGGCTTACCATTCAGTAATTGATCTAATGGCTCTGCTGGAGCTGGAACTAGTGACTGGGTTTAAGCTAGGGGTGTGAATCACGCTGCTAGCTGGATGGCCTTGCACTTCACCTCATAACATGCCTCATCATTTGCTATGCTGCCTAGGCCTCTTGAGAGTTGCAGTCCAACAGTATTTAGAGGGCTGCCTGGTTCCAATCCCTGATTTAACATACCCACCAGCTGTCCTGCTTTAGCAGGAACGGTCACAATTAATCTCCTTTTTAAGTTGCTTTTAAAATGCCCCAGTTTCTCTCTGCTCCTCCACCTACTTCCCTTTTTGTCGTAAGTATACTTCCCTTGGAGCAAACTGAATTTACAACGCAAAAAGGATTTTGTACTCAATTAGCTCAGTGGACTAGGAGGGAGAAGAAAGAAACAGGTGGAATCTTGCCCTTTCCTGTAGACTCAGGCCTTCTCAACAATGAACTCCTGTCGTATGTCAGTCCCTCATTCTGGACTGGAATTATGGAATACAGCAAGGGTGCCAGGAGCTGAGGAAGCACATTGGACCCTTGCCGAACACAAGAGACCCTCATTCCCTTTTCATTTCCCTGTAACACCACATCTCCTTCTCTTCCTCAGCAACAACAACAACAACAACAAGAACAACATTATTCAGGGAAAATAGAAAAAAAGATGCCTAATAGAATCCCTCAATACTCTGGGGGATAGAGTTGCTCATTTTCCCCATATTCAGCTTCCTCTCACTTGATTTAGTCTCCAGGATAGGGTATAAGATCAGCTCAGCATTATATTGGAAACAGATGAAGCCCATTTCTGTCCTATACAGTTATAGTGCTATTCCATTTTCATCATCCTGTGGAATACTGGGGTTTGTAGTTTACTGAGGCCAAAGAGCTCTCTGGCTGAGAAATCTAAATGCCCATCCCTGAACTGCAAATCTCAGGATTCTATAGGATATTGAAAGTGGAATAATAGCACTATAACAGTGTAGCACAGAAATGGCCAAAAAGTGTTAGTGTGGGGTAGCCCTCCGTATGTTGGGTTCTCCCTGTGAAGCCCAGCCAGCATGACTAGTGTGGGTGATGACATTTTTAGTCCAACAACGCTGGTGGGATGCCAGTTTCACCACTTCTTCTGTATTTGTATGAACAGTTTGGGAGTAATAAAACCCTACAAACAACTATGATTACCTTTGCCCTCTGCCCTGTTCCCACGATTACTCTTTACGTTAGCTGATGAATAATCAAGCTACTACATAACTTGGCTTCTTAAAAATGACCCAAGGTTGCCAGCAAACCGCAACAAAATTAAAGATGGCTTTAGAACTTACTGTTCCTTCTCGGCAAGAGCCGGGAACTTTGTTTAGCAAGTTTATTTTTGGTTCTGGTGTTTTCCTCACAAGAAATAATTTGGCTGCTTCTCCCTTATGTCACTGGCATCATTTATTAGGAAAGGAGTATCTATGACAGCCTTTTCTCCTGCCCTCCCCCACTCCATACACACCACATGTTTTACAGTAAATGCTAATCTGATCCAGCAACTTGGCTTGTCATGTAACCCAAACTGAAAGTTGCAGGCTAATAGCAGAGAAGGTCACGTTATATTTTGAGTCTGTCGTGTCACTCTGACTTGGCTTGAACATTATTATCTAGTCACTATTCTTGGCAGCCAACCACACTTGGGAGGGGTTTGCACTCTATTCCTGCCCTGAGGTGGCCATAGATGAAATGGCATCTTATTCTTGGAAAGGAGATTAGGGGTCTTTCTGCATTACACTGTTATCGTGTTATTATTCCACTTTCAACATCCTATGGAATCCTGAGGTCTGCAGTTTAGGGAGAGGCCTTTAGAATTCTCAACCAGAGAGCTCTTGGGCCTCAGTAAATTACTAACCCCAAAATTCCACAGGATGTTGAAAGTGGAATAATAGCATTACAACAGCATAGGGCAGAAAGGTCCTATATCTATAAAGGGATGTACCATAGCTCAGTAGCACCATACGATGACAAGAAGATACAAGGTTCCGTTGCAGGCATCTCCAAGTTTGTTTATTTCAAGGTATGTGACATTGTGATAAAGAACCCAAATGGCAGCCAGTTTGACATGAAATTGCCACTGCTGGTGTACTTCCAATTGCCAGACCCAATTACAGCAGGCCAATTATATTAACAGAATTTGCATATGAGCCTGTCAGTGTCTTGAGGTCTCCTGGGAAGGCGCTTCTGAGGAGATCACAGATATGTCCAGTGGAACATGGGAGACGGTCTCTTTGGTGGTTGCTACCAGGCTCTGGTATTCTCTTCTCAAAAAGGTTAGGCTGGCAACCTCATTGTTATCCTTTGGTAGGCAGGAGACAACCTCTTTCCTTCAGCAGGCCTTTGAAGGCTGACTGCTCAGGGAAACTTTATTGATAGTTAAATTACATTTTCAAACGATCATTTGAATCCTATATAGCCATTGAGTACTGTGTAGCACTATAATAACATTGCTAAATAATCAAGAAGCAGCTGGCTGATGTTCACAAAGCCTTCCAGGAGTGACCTCTAGTGTGACAGGCAGGAAAAAGGAGCCCTGTAACAAATCTACTTTGCACCAGGGATTGCTCACACAAAGGAGTGTGGGAACATCAGGCATTGCTTCCCAATCAACAAGGGAACAGATCCTTATCGATTGCAGCAGCTGCTTACTGGCAAGTGGGTTTTAGGGGATTTTCACAGTCTCTATGTAGCCCTTAAACTAGGGGGTACATAGGGATTGTGAATACCTAGCAGTTGGAAATGCATAATTGTTACATACTCACAGTTGCACAACAGAATTCCAGCCTATATTTTTAAATTTAAATTTTAACTGTTGCAACCTGCCTTGAGCCCCAGACTGGAAAAAGACCGGGATATTCCTCAATCATATCCGCCGCCTCCTCCTCCTCCTCCTCTTGCTGTTCTACCCCCTATTAATAACTTTTATGATCTTGTACACACACTGATGCTGCTTGATCACACGTGTGCTAGTCTCCATCTATGAAATGTCAAAAAGTATACCTTTCTAGCACTAATCATAAACTTCTCCCGCTGTTTCCACATCAGTGTCAGGGAGCAGATTTTGGTGCAATAGCATCAACAGAGAAGCTACTGGATCTGAGATTTCCATAAATATCTTCCATCAACAATTTCAACCATGCCAAAAAACAACTCCCCTTTTCAGCACATTTTCAACATGCGTTCTGAAGACACTTGCTTGTGCATCTGCATTCAATTAACTTTAGTTTCTCAGAGTTCTCCTACTTTGTTCTTTGCGATCAAGATATAGCTGATTGATTGGGTTTGTCCTATATTGATAATGTCTTCATGCACAGTTAATATCATGGCATCATCTTGCATTATGTGTTCCCCAGCTGAGTGAGAGCTAATGAGACAAATACAGAAAGAAAAAAAGTAGCATGATTCGTATCAAGTGATGATATTACACTGAACATACAGCAGCCAGTAAGAATAATGAAGACTTTTTTTTTTTTACAAAGTTAATATTCTCACTTTATCTACACTTGTTTTTTTGAAGTGTTTCCACTGTGCCTAAAATGTTGCATTTCTCTGCACTCCAGCCCAGAACTGAAACCCATTATTGTTTTGGACACCCATTCAAAGTAATTACTAAATTTATATTGGAGTATGGGAATGATCACAGGATCTCCTACTTGATCATTTTAAGTACTCTTTAATTATTCAGTTGCCCCCTTTACATAACAGTTTACAAAGAATGATACTACAATGTGATTAGAATTTGAATTCAGGCTTTGTCTCAGATGAACCAATCAGCTTTTCGTCTAGACATTACAAATACGGAAGCAGTATTCAGGGTGATCAATCTTCAAAACAGCTGTAATCACCAAGCGATAATACGACCAGTCTACCTTCAGCAGGACATTTCAAAATTAACATCCAAAGTCAAGCCTCTCACTGTGAGGGCTCTTTAGAAAGCCCTGTGCACTTTGGAGTGAAATCAATATAAGTATTTGCAGACAACCACCCCCAATGGAGAGCTTTAGATGTACAGAGAATTGCTCATACCCTGACAGCCTGAACTTTTATAGCCAACCTAATAATGTGTCCAGAATCGGAAATGACAGATTTCCTATACAACTTCCTCTTCCCCGTTCATTTGACATTTCATTTTAAGATACAGCAAAAGGTGTCTTATTCTTAGGACCTTGTAATCCATATTTATTTAATAGGATAGGGGAAAAAAACCCTCTGACTGGTTAGTTGCATCTATCTGAACCCAAATTAAATATATCCCTGCATTTATGTAGTTTTCTATCATTTCAGATGAGGTCCAATTGAGTGATGGTTTCATCTTCACCAGCTGTGATGCTGCCAGCTCTGTTGCAAAGGCCCAATGTTGGAACCATCCTCATGCTGTGAATTTTGTCAAAACTGATGCACAACCAGAGTTGTAGGCAGACCACTGACTGATTGGCAGCCAGAGTTATAGGAAGATCGCACGGACAAGTGGATTTGGGCAGCCTATAACTTGGCTTTCAGCTGAAGAACGTGCTCCATGTCACACCAGGAAGAAATGCCAGGAAATTAAAGTTTCCTATACAAAAAGGGGAAGCAGAGACTACAAATCTAAAGTGTAAACTGGTGGGCCCTCTCCTACAACAGAGACAATCACCCCTCCATGGTTTTATCTTCTGGTGGAAGCACTAGTGCCTCTGTGACTACCACCAGCATGGAGCCCCCATGTGTACTTTTTACAGTATCTTGGGGCACCTAAGATATTGTGGGAAATACATCTTCAAACAACCACCAGGCTCATTAGAAGCCTATGCCAGCATTCTGAAAAAAATAACTTGAGAAGAGGACAGAAAAAAATTTCCATATACTGACTGTTTCAATTACAAGTCATTTTGTCACCTCCTTGTTGGTGTAATCTGAAGTGGACATCACAGGTTGTGTTTGACCACCTAAGGGTGACATCTGCTTATACAAATGTAAAGTGGTGATCAAGAACCTGCTCTGACATCACAGAGCACTCCAGAATGACAGTAGCAGAAGGATTTCTGAATCTGTATGGCACTTCTCCAGGTTTACCAAATTTGTATGGCCTTTATGACGCTTTAGGGTACTTGATGGTGAGTCCTGGTTGAAGAATATATAGGTTACCTTCTTTTGTTTGGAGAAAAATAACATAAATAAAAACAGAATAAAACCTAAGTGAAAGCAACTTGAACTAGAGAAGGGAGAAAAATTTATTCAGGTCACATGTTCATGAAAATTTACCTACTTTATATTTGCCAAACAAGTATAGGACATGAAACCTAGAATGATGAGGGGCTCCTGTGTCAGAACTGTGCTGAATCCATTCCAGGTATTGGTTTTAACTGTATATTAGCTATCCAAGGTGCTGAATCCTTTAGGTAAGATAGGATTCAGTAGCTTGAACAGTTCCTTTGAAACTGATACTAATCTCAAGCAGATTCTTTACTCCATTGATATAAGAACACCAACTAGAGACACAAGCATAGGTTGAAATCTACACTTTTACAAATTTTCTGGTACCTTTCCCCAGTAAAGAACAAAGATACAAGGATAATAAGCCACATCTTTAGAAGCATCAAATAAAGTGACGTAAAGTATGCATTTCTAACAAATAATTTACAGAATCACATTATATCGCAGAAGATTGCTTCTGGATTGTGCTTTTGATGCAATGTTGGTTACTAAAACTGTGTACATTTGGAGAAAGGTGCATGAAAATATCCAGTTTCTCACTCATACAATCTTCTTCTATAGAAAGTTCACAAACAGTGAAGAAATAAGATGAAAGAGATTTAAGGCTGGAAAAATAAGATGCAGAGTAAAATGAAAACACATAGATTTACCCATCCTTAACTGGAACCATCTGCATTTGTAAGGATCTGCAGCCATCACAATGGTATTATGATGAGGCAAAATAGCATCAGTATCATTTACTTCTTCTTTCCATGCAAATTAGGTATACTTACAGTACTTCAGTATGAATTACTTGAGTACATATATAGACAGAGAGAGAACCACCACTCCCATACACACATACCGTGAGGATAAGACTAGACTTTTGGCAAGAACTGTCAGCTATGATTTAAGCAACAAAAGAAATGCAGCCTTTTCAGGACAGAGCAGTGCATTCTGGGAAATGAGAGCTTGTGCTAGCCTAAGCAGGCATGCCGACAGAAGAAAAAATTCAATTGAAAATCTGACTGTACATGGCTGGTTTCAGTCCATAACAGAACAGGGAATGAAATCCAGATAGCATCCATTCTAATTTAAATTTCTAACCATTATTGAAGATAATCTATTCTGTAATTTTTGGTACACTTCTTTATTTTCCAGACTAGGCATTGCCACACACTGTATGTGATGATGGTTAAAAAAATGTCTTAAGTTCAATATAGTTTTCATCACAAAAAGAAAAGAAAAACAGAGAGAGAGAGAGAGAGAGAGAGAGAGATGAAGGAAGAAAGGGAGAACAGTTAAACAAAAGGAGTATGCTGAAGAAAATGTTCCTCATTTCTTTTTCCTTGGGAGTGTGCAATCGAGAACTTGGAAATAATTATTGACAAATAACATGTTATTTCCCGTTGCTAATAACAAAGTTCTAACTTTATTACATTATGATTGTAATTCAATCAAGGATAGGCCAAATACTTTGAGGTGTAACTGTAACCTTTTAGTTATTTTCATAGTTGTGGTGTGTCCTCACTAATTGGTTGTTGGTGCTGTGTGCCTTCAATTTGTTTCCAACTTATTGCAACCCTAAGGAGAAGCTATCATGGAGTTTTCTGGGGCTGAGAGTATGCAATGCATCCAAGGTCACCTGGGGGGGTGAGTTTCCATGGCCCAGTGGGGAGTTGAACCGTGGACTCCAGGGTTGTGGTCCAATGTTCAAACCACTACACCATGCTGGCTAAATGGTAGAGGGGACCTCTTACATGGTTCAAGGAAGTGTTTATGCTCTGCCTTGTGCTGCTGTCCCATGTACTATTATGGGCATTGAGGGACTGAGAGGATAGATGGGTGAAGAGCTTGTTTTGTACCAACAGCTTGTCGCTGCTATTTTTATGAAACTAACAGAAATTATTCCATTACTCATTCAATACTGGAAAGAAAATAGTCCCTGTTTTTAAAAAATAACTACAGCTAACCACGTTGGAGAATCTTGGAATGATAACTATAGTGGTGCTTTCAGAATGAGTTTTCCAAGCTGTGGTACAATGAAATCATTTTGAGACAAACACCCCTGGAATTCCACATGAAATTTTTACAAAAGTTCCTGCCTCTTTTGCAAGATTTTATGAAATTTTATGGAGGCCAGACAACTTCATGTGGCCTTTGTGGCCTTCTTGTGTTTTCATACCACTTCTTCCACCCTTTTTCTCGCTCAAACCAAAAGAGTTCCACAATTGTTTCCTGTTGGTAGCACTGAGAGCCCTTCAATATGGAAACATCCAGAATGAGAGAAAGAGAACAGTTGCTTGATGCCATTCAGTGGGAATATACAGTCTGTTAATCATCCTTTCCATCTCTGGAAGCATTCTGTGTAAAAAGCATTGTTGGAAATGAAAAATTGTTAGTCATCCACTTTGAAAGCTCTGCAGCTGTAATAAATGTGAAGTGTCAGTTACTTCATTTTAAAGGGAATTATTATTGTTATTAGTACCGCGTTCACTGCAATCCTCTTAAAAAAAAAGATAGCAAAGTTAGAAAGAAAGGCGGGCATAAATGAATTACACATTTTAGCTGAAATTGTCCTCACTCTATTCTACCACTTCATAAATAACAAATCAGCACACTGAAAAAAAGGAAAAAAGCAGGCTGTATCAATGTAGCCAAGAATATCTTTCCTGCTATGACTGCTTTGTGGAATTGCTGAGGCCGTTTTTTCCCCCCTGGAGTTCCATCGGAGTGAACCAGAGATTGGCAGACAGCAAATTGGGGCAGTGTGGTGAGAAATGATGTGGATACTGGGCATGTCTGATACCATTGCCTTGTTTTGCTCATGAAGGATCCATCAAAGCAACTGATGCAGAGAGAACTGATTTATCATCAGTGATAAGATGTCTGACTTGTGGACTGATATGTGCAGAGGCTCTGACAGTGTAGACAGGGAGGCCGACATCTCTGCTCTCCTTTCCAGGATTTTAAGGCCTTGGCAATGGCTGAGTTGTTTGATTTATGAGGCTGGGGGTGGAGGGTCAGGGAGAAGGCTGATTTCAACCAGTGGTATAGCACCAGATTCAAAAAGGCAGGAGCTCATGATGACATTCTCATTCCAGTGCCCTCAAGGAAAAGAAAACCGAGCTGCCAATGTCATAATGGCTTTATAAAATCCTGCAGCACAACTACACATGTAATACCAAGTACACAGTTCTGGTCACTGCATCTTAAAAAAGGCACAGCTTGATTTTTTTTTTAAATGAACAGGAAATATAACAACATGCTTGAGGCCATCCATAACTGAGCAGTGGTAGGATGATGTGCAGGCCTCAGTATGTCATTGCATCTGTTCTTCCTAAAATTTATTTTCCTAGCTTTGGAGGAGGAGGAAGAGGAGGAGGGGAGGAGTCTATTTCATATTGTAACACAATAAAAAGGGCTGGACCGATCTCCTCCAAAACTTCTCCTTCTTCATCATATCCATCTCCTTCTCTTCATATACGTGTCCTTTTTTCCAAGATTGGGAGTCAAGACAGCTTACGCATTAAAATAATTACAGTATAGTAAAAATAATAGTAAAATATGGTTTAAAAAAACCACATAGAAAAATCAACATCCAAAGGTGCATGACTATAAACTAGGAATAATATTAAAACAATTTAAAACATACACTTAAAAATGGTACAAAGTTTCAAACAACAGAATTTAAAACATTGCAATATTTGCTTAAAAAACCTTCTTTAACCATTTTCAGTTCTAAAAGTCTGCCAGATTTTTTTTTAAGGAGTCTGTAAGTGTTGATGGAAGGACAGCGAGGAGGAAATCATTCTAGCCTGCTTCAGAAGAGGGTTCCAAAAACTGGGGCAGCCACTAAAAAGGTGCAAGGGGTGGGGAGGGAAAGCAACAGGAACGGGGTAGGGGGATTGGCAGGCAAAGAGAGCTATAGCTTTGGAACAAAGCTGGCAGTCTCTGAGGCTGACCTTATCGACTCTTCTTGCATGAATATCTTCGGTTCAGGAAGTGCTCCAGCACATAATGGCGGCAATTGTTCTCCAGATGTGCAATCCAGAGCTGTTGTAATGCCTTCAATGGAAAACCTGAGAAGGAAATTTGAATGTTCCAGCCTAGAACTTGGCAGCCAGTTAGGGACAAGGATATTTTATTTGTCTCTTTTTTTACTCTTCTGATTCCTACTTCTCCCTAATTCTCTTCAGGAGTCTTAAAAAGTGCAAGTACTCTTCACAGAGAGAAAAGATTACCTCCTGCAGAAATTACCCCTCAAAATGTGAGGAGCTATGAAGATCCACAGAACCTCAGGGTGGCGCTAAATGCAGACTCCACCTGCTTGTTTGCATACATGCTATTGTGCAACTAAAAACAAAAAAGGCTAAGGAAAATGTCTATCACTGATTCGAATTCTGGATGCAGGACAGGCATTTTGAGAAAAGTGCAAAGCAGAAGCCCTCTTGAAAGTGTGTATTGTGGTGAATGGGTAGGTGCAGAACTTAGAAAAGGCTTTAACCCCCCCCCCAAAAAAGCAGCCTTGAAGAGTGGGTTCCCATAGGATGCCTAGTGCCAACTAATATGTGAATGGTATGCTTTGGAACTTCTGTTTTATGCTAATTATTTTCCTATTGAGTTACATAGAATTTCTGCATCTTTTGAACAACAACAACAACAACAACAACTATTATTATTATTATTATTATTATTATTATTATTATTATTTCAATTTATTTATCCTCGAAGCAGGGTACAACATAGATTAAAATACAACTAAAGACACATCATAGATTAAAATCAGCTAAAAACACATAAAGCCATTTAAATGCATCAATTTAAAATATATAGTTAAAAACTGCTGGAAGAGATAAGTCTTTAGTACACTTTTTTTTTAAATTCAGACAGCCTATTTTGCTGTTGAATCTCTTCTGGTAGGTCATTCCATGGTCTGGGGTAGTCGACGAAAAGGTTCTCGGGGTGACTGTTGCCAGTCTAGTCCTGACTGGTTTAAGTAAATGGCCCCCAGAGGACCTGAGTGTACCGGACGGATTGTATTGGAGGAGATGACCTTGCATGTAACTTGGGAGGACATGGGAGAAAGCCTCTTATGCTGCCATACCCCAGTTCTATATTAAACAGAATGCAGCGGGGCTCGTGTAACATGAGCTTATGGTAGGAGAAATGACTCTGGATGCTCTTGTAAGATTAAAAATGGAAAAACATGCATTTATCAACTCTGGAAATCCATCTTAGAACAGGAAAGCAGATAGGCAAAAGCAGTTGATTTACACTTGGCTAGAAGAGACCCTAAAAGCTGGCTGCCATGTGTGGATGTAAACTAGCCTCCATGATTGTCATTGGAGCCCATGGGTGCTCCTTCCAACAAAGGGAACAAAGGGACTCAATTCTTAAGAAAAGAGGAGGGTGTTGTCTGCAGGTAAGAAGGATGCAAAAAGCTGGAGTACATAAACCAAGGAAAGATAGAGACAGGTGAAACAAAGGGCAGGCATTATCTAGACACCCCTGCCTCACTAATTACTTTATAAAAATGTTGATGCCTCTTTGCTTCCAACATGTAGTTTGCACCTGATTGGCATCAACATTGCCGTCATTCTGGCACCAACTTCTTCCAGTTGCAATGTTGGCATGGACGGCAGCTTGAGCCAAGCAGTCCCAGGCTGTAGCAAAAATCTGACAACTAATAACAGCTGCACCACCCCAATTCTGGGGGTGGAAGATCCCTCCTAGTAAGGGGGGCACAGAGCCACTCACAGAGTCCAGAATCAGTCCAGTGCTGGCAGAGGAAGAAGAGGAGAAGGACCAACACAGATGGGATCATGGACGGAGCTAGATGCCATTGGGTCTTTGCCCAGGCAATACCTGCAATAGTGCCGGCAGCAACCCTGTTTTTAACTTCCAACCAAGAATTGAGAGTACCCGACTGACAACCCAATAGAAGGACACCCAATAGATGGACTTACTTTCCTGCAAGCAAATCAGAACTGAATAAAAAAAGGAAAAGAAGAATTTAAACTTACACTTAAAGAAATAATTTTGAGAGTCACATGTTGTAGTCTGCAATTTCACTGAAGCACTTGACTTAACGATTAGGACATATTATCTACATCAAAATTAAAACAGTAGACAGTAAAATAATAAAAGGAGTGGAAGAATACAAAAGAATAAATAAGACTGCAGTGAAAAATAAAGAAGCGCAGAGTAAAGTGAAGAGAAAGAGCAATCATTCCGGCACCAAGTAAAAAAAGTACCTGTTCATGAAAGCCTTTGGGGCCTGAATGGTTTTTCACAACCCCTCACATATAAATGGCTTTCAATTGTGATGAACTATTTTAACCAATTTTCAACAGTCCTTTCAACTTATCAAAACCTTTTAATATTGTTTTTAACCTTTCAAAAATCATTTTATTTTTACTTTGTTTAAATTAGTCAAGTTAGGTTTACGGTATACTGCCCTGAGATCTTTAGAGGGAAAAATATAAATGTTTTAAACACCCTTGAATGACCTCACATAATCTCTCCTAATAAGCACTGGGACTGGAGATTGCTGGGCAGATTCTTTTTTTTTTAAAGTTTATTTATATTAAATTACATAAATATAAGAAAAAAAATACATTAGTAATGGTATGTTGTATATACAAAACCCAAATAGCAGCAAGATCTATTACCTGGGAAGAAAACAATATACAGTTTTTTGAACAGATATATGTTATATGTTATACATGCTGGGCAGATTCTTGACCCAGATTGGACAACAGGTTTCAATGAGCAAAGCCCAGTTGCCTCCTTCACCCAATACCACATTGTTGTGGCACTTTCCTTATACGATGATCCAAAATATTGTGAAAGCTAAAAAGCTGGGGAATAGCATTCCACAGCTTGTTAGAGGCAAACTATACATTCATAAGAGAAAACAAAATTCATAATGAAGCCCAGATGTCTACTTTTTGTAAAGAAAGGCACTTTCAGGCAGGGGGCAAATTGAAGTCTTTTGGGGAAAGACATACTTAATCATTTCTTCTTGCCTGCTTTTCTGTTCTTATCTCTCAATCTCTGTCTCTCTTTCTCCGCCTCCATCTCTCTCATACACACACATGTCTGGCATTATGTTACTGGTATACATACACGTAGGGCAGCCAAAGTGGTTTGAATGTTGGATTATGACCCTGGAGAGCAGCGTTTAATTCCCTGCTTAGCCATGGAATCCTGCTGGCTGACCTTGGGTGTATCACACACTTTCAGCCCCAGAAAACCCTGTGATAGCTTCACCTTAGGGTCGCCATAACAGTACATGCACATAAGTTTCCCTTACACATGCATATGTCCTTTTGGGGGCTTCGCAGAAGTTGGAATTCCCTTCCTCCCTCTGCAAAGCTAACTTTCCAGAACATATAGCCTCTGAATGCCCTGCCTCATGGCTATTCCATGCCTTATGGAGAGTTGGCAGAATCAGAGGATCATCTGGCTGTGTCCATGTAACAGATGTGAAATGATTACAAAAGTGATATGGCCTCCAGAAGACACTAGCAGATCTCAGAGCTAATTTGCATCAGGTTAATCAGATACTTCTCCAATTCTGCCCATTTCCACAAGGTATAGAATGGCCATGCAGGAGAGGGAGGCTTCAGAGGTTGTCCAAGATGTGGTATATGGCTCAGCCTATCCTAGGTCTGCATACATAACTACTACACCACACTGAGCAATTCACAATTGCAGTCAGTGCCTGCTTTCTTCTGCTATGGGTTGGTGAAAAAAACATATATGGCATAACAACAGGTTTAGAGGCCAAGTATTCAGGCCTGCTATAAATGTATTCTATGCTGGAAGGTGCAGAAAACAGGGTCTTCTTTGTGATGGTGAAGTATTTAAAGTACTTTTTTAAAAAAAATCATTTTAAGGAAGGTGGTAAACTGAGTTTTAAAATGAGTTTAAATTGCTGTTGCATTTCATGTTTGATGAGTAGATTAGTATGCTCTCAGGTTTTGAGATTGCCATTTTAAGTTCTGTGATTTTAGTGAAATTGTTTAAGGAGGCATAGAGATACTGGAAATAAAACTAATGTGACATAAATAAACCTTCTGAAAGACCCTAGGGAGATAACAACCAGGAAAAGGAAAAGAGGAATGGAGGGAGAAACACTGAGTAGGGGGAGACTGACACCCCCCTTTCCATGGCAGTTTCTCTGGCCAAAATGCAGAGAAATTTTATATCCAATGCAACCAAAATTCCAGACCAAATGCACACAATGTTAATCATGAAAGCTTGCATACAATATAGAACCATTTATTGCTGAATTTGTTTTTTAATAGTAATTTAAAAAAAAAACATAATAATGACAAAGATCCTACATTGTTGGTTTAGTTACAGATGTGTAGCTAGATATTGCCTCCTGGCTTGACCCACATAGCTACCTTAACAGTTAGAAGTGACATCAAAGACATAGCTCTGTTTTAGCAGTGATTGAGATCCGGCAGGATGATGGCCATTTCTGCGCTAGACTGTTATAGTGCTATTATTCCACTTTCAACATCCTATGGAATTCTAGGGTTTGCAGTTTAGGGAGAGGTCTTTGAGGCCCCTCCCTAAACTGCAAACACCAGGATTCCATATGATGTTGAAAGTAAAATAATAGCACTATAATAATCTAGTATGGAAATGGCCATTGTTTCCAGCTCCCCTTCTACCCGTCTTCAGCTGTGCCCTGATTGCCAGCAGAACAACAGTCCATTACTCTGAGCTGCTCCCTAGAGTTTAAGGTCAGTTTTGAGGGTGCATTTATGATTATGGTAACAGTTCCATGATCATGAATATGTAAGTATATCTAAGTACGGAGCAGTAACAGTTCCGTGACTGTAGGGCTATTTCCGCACTACACTGTTATAGTGCTATTATTCCACTTTCAACATCCTGTGGAACTGTGGAGTTTGTAGTTTCCTGAGGCCAAAGAGCTCTCTGGCTGAGAATTCTAAAGGCCTCTCCCTAAACTGCAAACCCCAGGATTCCATAGGATGTTGAAAATGGAATAGCAGCACTATAACAGCATAGTGCGGAAATGGCCTAGGTTACAAATCCATAACTGTAATACAAAATGCCAGCCAATGTTCCTTATTGCTGGGTGTTTTTTTTTAATGGTGTTCTCCAAAGAATGATTGAAAGCAGTGAGAAAAGCGATAAGAGGAAGAAGAAACAGGATAGTTAGTTGTGAGTAGTAGACTGTGGGAAGTATGAAAATTTCAAGCTCCCCAGAGTGTTGCCTCTGCGCATTCATAGATCCATGTGCTACAAGGCCAGCTTTTAGAATCTTTCAGCTTGTGCTACACCCAATTTGCCTTTTAAGTAATAGCTCAATATTAGTACATACAGGCTTGAATTGCGCCTTCATATTTTTTTTCCTCCCCTCTTCTCCACTGTTACAGCACAAGAGCAAGCCTGGATAAAACACTGAATGCAGTCAGACTGCTTAATGATCCAAAATCATTCCTTAAGCCACTCTTTAAACAGATATGCTGCAGGAGGACTTTTCCCACTGCGGTGTGAACTGGTACCCAGGTAGAGTGGCGCACAAATATGAGGGAAAGCAGAAAAAAGTGTCTTGGCATCAGAACTCAGAAGGCACAGAGAAGGCTCTCCTGAGAAACAAACCTGAGGTGCTGCTTCTCCCAAACTATATTGTATTTTTATTCATTTGCTTCTATTATGTTGCACTTAGATCATCTTCATTTATTTACTGCATTTTTATACTGCTTGGTATAATAAAATCTCTGAGTGGCTTACATTAAATTACAATCTGATGCAGTATAAAAAACAGTATAAAGGTTTAGAAGCAATTTAAAAATATAACAGATGACTTAAAATATTGTTTAAATATACTGCAGCAATAACACAGAACCCAGAATGGTTATTATCAGCTGGGAAAAATATGTCTAAGTGAGTCTGTTTCCATATTTGCTTATTTGGATTCGAAGCCAGTCTCTGGCCATTTCCGCCCTACACTGTTATAGTGCTATTATACCACTTTCTCCATCCTATAGAATCCTGGAGTTTGCAGTTCAGGCAGGGGCATTTAGGTTTCTCACCCAGAGAGCTCTTTGGCCTCAGTGAACTACAAACCCCAGAATTCCACAGGGTGGTAAAAGTGGAACAATAGCACCATAACAGTATAATGCCCAAATGGCCTCTGTCTCCTGGACCATGAAGAAAAAATTATTCCTGAGAGTGGTACCATCACTGAGAAGGCCTGGTTTTTCGAGATCACGGGATACCATTGTCATTGGCTAAGGAACAACCAATAAGGCCTCTTTTGAAGATCTCAGGACTTGAATGGGCATGCACTGAAAATGGGAATCTGCAAAGTGTTGTGATCTTGCAGTCTTTTACATTTAAGGTACAACCCAGTCAAGGAAGGATAAAA
Organism: Cyclura pinguis; assembly: GCA_030412105.1. Classification (NCBI taxonomy): domain Eukaryota; kingdom Metazoa; phylum Chordata; class Lepidosauria; order Squamata; family Iguanidae; genus Cyclura; species Cyclura pinguis. The sequence continues at coordinate 122,130,996 of CM059604.1, read as the reverse complement.
ATCATTTTTAAGTAAAGCATGTAGGAGGTCCAGAAGCAGAACTACTCCACTGCTTCACCAGTTTTCAGCTCCTCCTCTCTTTGGGCTGTTACCATTTCAGTAGGCAGTTTCCAACAATTTCTGGATGCCTCACTAGTTTATTACAGCTGGTCATCGTAGGAATGCTGGTGTCAAAGTGGTTTTGTTTTCCTCAGAAATTCCTCATTCCTTTTTCTTTTTCTTTTTCTTTTTTTTTAATTATTCCACTTTAGCTTGCAGGGACTCAGATGTCACTGTCTCCATGCCTGCTTGAGAAGAGAAAGGAAGATAGAAGGAGAACTCCGCCAAGCTGCACCCATGGGAATAAATTTTGTCTATGAAACTGGGATCTTAAAACTGAGACCCACAATTTGTATTGTACTGTTTCTGTGTTGTGGAATCTCATAAGGCATAGAAATAAATGTTTAGCTCATGTTCCCATCCCCCAGCATAGAAAGAGAGAATGAAGAGAAGAATTGAGTAATTCTTGCTCTGTCTTTCCTCCTGTGGTTCATGTTGTTATTCAGAGACATCTCAACAAATGTATTCCAGATGTGTGTGTGTGTGTGTGTTTAAAAAATGGCAACTTATTTTCCATGCTCTAGATATTATTCATTGTCTTGCCTCCTTTCTCGAGGAACGGCATTACTCTTTTCTTCCCTTCATTTGTGCTTTGGTTCCTTTGCTGTGGGGGGTGGTGGTGGAAAGGACTAGTAACTGGTTTCTTAGAGGAGAGAGGCATGAAATTCCTCATTCCACTACCATGAAATCTCAAGTGTAGAGTATTGTATTGCTTTGTATGATCCATTACAACCCTCATGTACCATTCATGGTAAGCTGAGATTCCCCTGTGGCTTACTTGGAAGGAAAGAAACACTGATGCTTTTATGGAACAATCAGTGTAAGAGAGGTTGATAGAAAGGTAGATAATCCCTGACGTTCCCCTCCCCCTGTATTTCCTTATTGTTGCTATGTGCCTTCAAATCACTTCTGACTTATGGTGACCCTAAGGCAAAACTACAACTGGGCTTTCTGGGGGCTGAGAGTATGCGATGCACCCAAGGTCACCCAGTAGATTTTCATGGTCGCATGGGGACTTGAACCCTGGTCCCCAGGTTTGTAGTTTAATGTTCAATCTGCTGTACCACATGAGTCTCTTTCCTTAGATCTACATAAATAGGTCCAGGGTGGAGCTTATGGGGCTCCTCAGAGGACCCGAGAGGGTGGTTCCACGCCACTCCCACCCTGGAGAAAAGTCTGTTTTTGTCTTTCATGTCCCCTAGAGGGCTGGGGAGCAATTTCATCATGGCATGGGGCATGGGTATTCTTGCAGATAAATGTTGCAAAATTGCTCTCCAGGGTATAGTTGGAGAGGGAAAGCATGTGGCTTGCAATTCTGCCACACATGACATAGGCCTTCTGCTTTCCTCTCACATGTTAGGGTCATTTGTCCCAGCTTTAAGAAGTTAGTGAGGGAGAAACCATGGGACTCCAATCCCAACAAGGGTTGCTAGCTCATCCCTACAAGTAAACACCCGCTTTAGGGCTGTTGTACCAAGTATAGCTCTAGTCCTTGACTTATCTCCTTTCCTATGCCAAGATGGATTTCTTGAGAAAAGAAATGCAAGTTTCCTCTTTCTGAAAAAAACCTTACTACTAGACAATTCTATCTTTCCAATAAGGTCATGTTGTACTAGCCGTGCTCCTATCTATAGAATGTTTGGTCACAGCTTGGAAGGTTTCATTTAAACAAAAATTAGTTATAGTTGTGGTTCAGAAGACTGGAAAAACAGTGTTAGTTACCATTACAGTGCCATTTTAAAACCACAAATCTTGATCAACTATTTAGTTATGTAACTACTTTAGTTAGGTAGCTAAGTAGTGCCTCCTGGTCCAGACCTGAAATCCAGACTTACCGGGCAGCAGCCACTGTGAATGACAGGGATCTGTTCTCCTGTCAATTGAAAAACAGCTGACTGAAATTTGCATCCTCCTCCCACAAGCAATCACCAGAGCAACAGACAGAATAGAGGAGGAAATACAACATGAGTCCAAACTGGAACCATGTAATATTCCTTATGTACCATATGGTGAGGCTACATTCCATAGGTATACAGGTAACTAAAAAATTACATTTGCAACGCAAAAAGAATGAAGTTATTCATTGCTATGTTACAGTTGTAATTTAATGTATTATCTTAACTGTTCAGAGACTAAATTAACAGCAAGTAACTGACTATCCAAGTTCTGATTTTGCTACTGCCTTTGGGAATGGGGGTGCTACTAGACTCATTTTAGGTTGGACTTGGATTTCAAGGCAATCCAGAAATTGGCCTTCGATGACATAAACATACATCAGGTACGGGCAGTTTCTGGGAAGCTTGGTTGATTGGCAGATCCACTAGCTCTAAGAAGCATAGCCGGTGTTGAAGAATGATGGGAGCTGCAATCCATGAAATTTTGGAGGGCTACAAATTGCCTGTCCAAAGCTTCCAGCCTTTGCTGCATGGTAATGAAGTTTAGGAACTATTAGAATTATGAAACAGAGAGCAGTCTAAATATATGGTCTAAATGAATTGCTTTATTCTAATTTAAGGATGCAGTCCTATGTTAATTTACTTGGCAGCAAGCTCCATTAAACCAAGATGAGCAGCTTCTAAGGAAATGACAAATGACACTGAAAAAATCACTTTGCCACAGGGCTTTATCATATGAGGCAGGTATATCACATGTGCAGCAGGATAATAGCATCTTTCGTGGGGATTATCACATGATCTCATTCTTCTTTTGTTGTTTTGACAGCGGGAAACCACGTGGAAAGCATTTCTTTTAATCTGCTAATAATTTCCTTTGTAAAAGAAACACTTTCCAAACAATCTTCCACAGGGAGAACAACAGGACAGGAACAATGTTGTGTCATAAGTCCCACCCAAAGGTGCTATTATCCTGCTGCAAGTGTGATTTACCTGCCTTATGTGATAAAGCTGTTAGTCAACTCCAACATCAATTGATCAGCCCCCTCAGAAGCACACATGCTCTGGCTGGTGAACCAAGGATAAATTCATATGTTCTGTTCTGAGGTCACAGAGTGCTTACGACCCAGTGACTTTTCTTAGTTCCTCAGCTTCATAGAAAACATGATGAAATTTTGAGATGCAGTTGCAAGCTACTCCTTGGCCTCTGGTTCATCATAAATATGCTGTCTGAGGAGTTGTAATCCAAAAAAATTAGCTTCCTTCAGCTTTGACAGAAATATGTATACATTTTTCTGTGTATAGAGAAAGCCCTTCAATGCCAATATGGACACAAGTCAGAATGAAATTTGAGGAGAAAATGAAAGAATCTCAGTGATTCTGAGCTTTAGAGATTTGCACAAGCCTCCCTACTGGAGAGCCCCATATTCACCACACTACACAATTCCCTTTCATAGCACATGGTTATGACACTTTTGATACCATTTTAGTTGCCATGTGATTATCAGATTTTCAAAGTCACAATAAGGGCAGCCAAAATTCATGACACACAAGGTTGACAATCAGGAAGAAGCTGTTAACAACTTCTACCCAAATAGCAAACAAAAGTATTAGTTTCAGATGACTTAGCCATGTGTTTCTCCATAAAACTAATATAGTGTTCATGTTCATAAATTACATGATACGTTCCTCTCTTTATGAAGGGCCACACCTCAAAATGAAGTTTTTTTTGGGGAGGGGGGGCATTTTGTTCAGCCATATAACAAGAAAAACTTCCCAGCCCCATTGGGACATCACTTCTAATAAGGGACATGCCTTACAATAAGGAACACTAGGCAGCCTTAATTATCATGGTTCCATCCTATGAATTCTTGGGATCTGTAGTTTATCGTTCTCTGTCAGAGAGCCTAACTGTCTTCCCAAACTATAAATTCCAAAATTCCATAGGATGGAGCCATGGCAATAAAAATGGTATCCAAGGGCTATAACTGCATAGTGTGAAAGAGACTAAGCTACCCTGGAACTCCCCAGGGCCCCATGTGGTGTGCCTATGGACTGTACCTGTGATTATTGATTGACTTTTTATACCGGGATTTAACAGGCATCTCATGAAGAAGCCACAGTTTCTTCATCCAACGTTTCTATTGTTGAGGGCAATAGAACATGTATTATAATTTGTGCAACTAATTATAAACCAGCTGTTTATTATTTTCTGGCTTTCTAAGACATTATTTGGCATTCTCAAGCACGAGAGTTTTGTAATCAGCAGAAAGATACAGCCTATCAGGCTTCTGCAAAGAAAAGCAATGAACCCAATGAATTTGCTGAAGTTCAGAACAACTCTCCTCCCACTTCTCCACTTGCTCACCTTTCTTTGGATGATATAGCTGAACTTGGTCAACATTCTGGTCTCCCTGAGAACCAAATTCCAAGAAGACTTTGCTCATCTTTGGAACTTCTGCTGGGCAATGGAATTCACTTGTTCTTTCCCAAAGTTATTGGTATGCTCCAAAGAAATGATGGGAAATTGCCATTATACTGTGTTATTACTGGAATGAAATCATGTGGGAACGAGCCAGAATTCTTTGGGGGTTCCAGATGTTCACTGAAGGGAAACAGATTTTTTTTAAGATATTAAAAGCATTTTTTTTTTAAAAAATCAAGTATTAACTCAAGGTTCATTTTCACTTGTTTTATATTAAATTTTATGGTTTCTTCTGCCTTTCACATCCTTGCAACACCGCTGCCAATCTGTTTCACAACAAGCAAAGGTCTGCATTCGATTAAGGTCACTGTGCACCCTTCACAGATGGCCTAAATTAGAAACAGGTCCAGGGGGCAATTTTCTGCCTCTGAAACCCTCTGGAGGTAACACAGACTCTCAAAAATGCCAACAAACAAACAAACAACAACAACATAGAAGCGGCTTTGGTTTTGAAAAATTGATATGTGTTTCTGTTAAACGGCACCAAGGGGCCCTGCAGCTTATTGACTGGGTGATTTGCTGTTGCCAAAGACTTCTGGGGCAAGCAAATTATTCCCTCCTTTTTTGTGAGAAAAAAGCACTGTTGAAGGAGTCTGGGGGAAGCCGAGGGCTAGAAGAATGGACTTAGGGAGCCACAGAAAATCCAAGGGCTGTACTTATCCACTTCTGGCCTAAGTAGAAGCTTTGTTGATTAGTACAGTGACAATGCATACGAGCACCATCCACCTACAATTAATATCCATATTGCCCAGAGATTTGCAAAGATACCTTTGGGGACTACAACTTCCAGAATCCCCTGGACAGCATAACCACTGTGAAGCCAAGAGGACACTCTTTCTCTTGAGTATCTATATCAGATTGAGTGTCTCTACTTTGTGCCATACAATCTTCCGCTCACACTCTGGGAGCCATTTGGCTCAACCAGCCAGGTCTACACTGGCAACAGTCACCCAGAGGACTTTTTCATCAGCCACCCTCCAATTGTGGAATGACCTGCTGAAAGAGATTCAACAGCTAAACATACTGTGTGAATTTTAAAAAGTATTAAAGACCTATCTCTTCCAGCAGACCTACCCAGTTTTAAACTATTGCCATTTCCACCCTACCCTGTTCCAGACCCTTTTCGCACCTTACCTTTTCATGGTGCTGGGATGCGGGGCTCACGAGCAGCCTCCTTGCTCCTTCGGCTCGGCACGAGCTTCCTGCTCGCTCGAGAGCCCCACCTCTTCCTTTCGCAGTGCAGCCTGGGACCTTCCTGGCCTGCACTAGACAGAAAGCACAACTGGCCCAGCTCCCGAGGCTCTGCATGCCAGGTAAAAGTGCATGCGGGGCCCCGGAGTGATGCACAATTGCGCAGCATTTTCGGCTTCAAGCCAAAAATGAAAAAATGCGTGCGCGGTCCGCATCAGGCCCTTGAATGTCATGCAAATGTGAGTGCATCGTGTGGACCGCTCCTCACATGTGCGCGATGCTCAAGGGGCCTTTTCGCATCCGAAATGCCGTGCGAAAAAGGCCCTAGTGCTATTATTCCACTTTCAACATCCTGTGGAATTCTGGGGTTTGCAGTTTACTGCGGCCAAAGAGCAGTCTGGTGAGGATTCTAAATGCCCCTCCCTACACTGAAAACCCCAGGATTCCATAGGATGTTGAAAGTGGAATAATAGCACTAGAACAGGGTAGTGCAGAAATGGACTATGAATTTTAAATTGGTATATTTTTATGGCTGTGTTTTAATCTAGATTTATATATTAAATGGTTTTATGTATTTTTAGTTATATTTTTTATCTTAATCTATGTTGTACCCCACCTCAAGCCTTGGGGCAAAACGGATAAGAATAAATTAATAGTAGTAGTAGTAGTAATATTACCACCACCATTAGGCAAAGTGAAGAAACCACGTCAGGCAACAGTATAGTTGCCAGGTCAGGACTATCCCAGACCCTGATATTTCAGAGTCAAATTTGGAGACCTAGGGTCAAATCCTTATGATGTCATAGGCCCTTTCCGCACCTTACCTTTTACCAGTGCTGGGCTGCTTGGCTCGCGCACAAAGGCTTGGGAGGAATGCTCCCGCTTCCCTGCTGCTTCCCTGCTGCTCGGCCTCCACAACTCCTTCCTCTCGCACGACCGCCCCGCCTCTTCCTTTCGCAGTGCAGCCTGGGACCTTTCCCAGCCTGCACTGCCCAGGAAGCATGACCGGCCTGGCTCCCAACACACCACACACCAGATAAGTGTGCGTGGGGCACCGGACCGACGCATGAGCGCGGAGCATTTTTGGCTTGAAGCTGAAAATGAAAAAATCCATGTGCGCTCTGTGTCCGGCCCTTGAGCATTGCGTAAACGTAAGTGTGTCACGCAGACCGCTCCTCACATTTATGCGATGCTCAAGGAGCCCTTTCGCTTAAGAAATGCCATGCGAAAAGGACCATAGACAGTTGGCCCTGGTGATGTCATTATACTGTGACCACTGCTCTCAGTGGCTCAAAGTATGCCATTAAAATAAAGAAACAAGTCCAACAAATGAGGAAAGTAATAGTCATTCTTTTCAAGGCATTGCTCTTGCCTTGTGATTCCTTCCCCTTGACCTGAGGATTGGAAAGGAGGGTCCAGGCCCTGAGACTGAGATCTGGCAACCTTAGGCAGCAGCTTTGGGGTACCATGAAAAGGCAGCAAATGGTTACCGATTTAATGTATGATGATGGTATATTTATTGATCAGAAGAAGTGCTTCAGGGATTTCCTGCCTCCTGTGCCAAAAGGGCTTACCGGGCTTTAAGGATATACATCTCTCCTTGAGTGGGTAGCAAAGCATGTCATTTTCTGTTCTGCTTCACAGCAAAATGTCTTGGCCAGCCTAGTTGTGGCTTTAGGTAGCTTTGGCAGCAGTTGCCTCTAGCCGGGTTGGTGCCATTGCCGTTTGCTCTGCTCTTCTTTCTTGGGTCTTCTCTCTCTCTCTCTCTCTTTCTAGTCGCCTCTGCAGCTGACAAGAATTTTTTAGGGAGCTAGGCAAATTGGCAGTGGCAGGGCTTGGACTGTGGGGGGCGGGGTATGGCACAAGGGGCGGGGCCACTGTGTATGGGACATGACTACGGGCTGGGACACCCTAAAAATATTGCCGCCTGGGGTGAACTGCCCCCTCTGCCCCCCATCCCTACGCGACTGCAAGTTGGTGGCATCATAGTAAATTTGGAAGCACAAAGCACTCATGACAATCCACAGAGCCAAACCCCCAAGAAGACTACAAATATGGAGGCAGATAACTTGAGCCATTTCAACAAGCTAGTTCTAGGAGTTTTCCTTTTCACTAGAAGGAGGTCTTTGGTAAAGCCAATGGGCCTTAAATGCCTATTCAAAACCAATCCACCTCCAAAATACTTTGTGCAATAACTTTGCCCTCTCACCTCATAATGCTGTTAATGGGAAAATCCATTTCCCTATTCTACCTATTATTCAGAACTGGGATGCCTGAGCAGGGATGGCAGATAGCATCACCATCACTACGAATTAAAAAGTGCCAGCTCTCCAACTCTTTCCAGCCAGATTCCTCTACCTCAATGCTCCCTGTTCTGCTTGTGTGTGTGTGTGTGTGCCCTAATATATTCCTCACTTGTGCTGTGGCACTTTGGAAGTTAAAAATTGGACACAACAGAGTTGTTGTTAGGCAACATTGTTTGCTGCTACACAGGAAAGCTAAATCAGCAGGTTCTGGAAGCCTCTCCTCCCACTGTTGCCAATTCTAGAGGGAAGGAGTTTTGTCCTTTCCTCAGAATTCCAACCAGGCAGGGGAGGCTCCTTCATCAACATCTCCTTTGTTGGAACATGAACTGAGCAAATGTCTCATTTTTATTTCAGCAGTATGTAGGGCTGAGGCAAATTTTCATAGATATTTTCAGCATGACAAAGCGAACAACCTCAACTTCAGAATTCAAAACAACCGTAAGAGATTAGAGAGCTAGGCCCAAACTAACAAAAATGAAATGCACAGATGTAGGATGGGTGACATCTGGCTTGACCACAGTACATGTGAAAGAGATCTAAGAGTCTTAGTCGGCCACAAGCTGAACATAAGTCAGCAGTGTAATGTGGCGGCCCTAAAAATCCAATTCAATTATGGGCTGCATCAATAGGAGTATAGTGTCTAGATAAAGGAATGTAATAGTACCACTCCATTCTGCTTTGGTCAGACCCCACTTAGAATACTGTGCCCAGTTGTGGGTACCACAGTTCACAGAGGATATTGGCAAGCCGGGACATGTCCAGAGCAGGGTAACCAAAATGGTAAAAGGCCTGGAAATCATGCCCTATGAGAAAAGGCTTAGGGTGCTGGGTATCTTTAGTCTGGAGAAGAGAAGGTTAAGAGGTGACATGATAGCTGTCTAAATATTTGAAGAGATGTCGTATGGAAGATGAAGCCAGCTTGTTTTCTGCTGCTCCAGAGAGTAGGACATGGAACAATGACTTCAAACTTCAGGAAAAGAGATTCCATCTAAACATTAGGGAAGAATTTCCTGACAATAAGAGCAATTCAAAGTAGAATAAGCTGCCTTGAAGTATGGTAGAGTGTCCTACTTTGGAGGTTTTTAAGCAGAGGCTGGATGGGAATGCTTTGATTGTGAATTTCTGCATGGCAGGGGGTTGGACTCAGTGGCCCTTGTGATCTCTTCCAGAGCTGTGATTCAATGAACTTCTAGTAAAATCCTGATATATAAACTTTTTCATACAAGCTATTCAAGTATAAAAGGTGCCTCTTGCTGGTTAAGTCATCAGCCAAGCAGTGACCATTTAGTCAATGCGATAACATCACATCAGTGCTGTCACAAAGCTAAATCAGAGTGAAGGCAATACTTCCAAGGCTCACTCTGAGCAAATAGGTAATCTCACTCCATTTCACAATTCAAAAGACATTTTCATTGGACTGTAGGGTTTTGGAGTTGTTACATGAGAATAGTAAATATTACACTGTCACCCGTCTGCAGAGTTTGGAACAGTTACTTTTTCAGACCAGAACTTCCAGAATTGCCCAGTGGTTACATTCAGAGTGCTATTTAACTAGATGAATAGATGGATCAAGTGTTGGATATATTAGTCTCTCCTTCTCTCTCTCTTACACACACACACACACACACACACACACACAAAACCCTTTAGCTAGTCTGCTCTATTGCTGTCTATGGCCCTTTCTGCATCCTACCTTTTCTCAGCACTCTTGTGAGAGGCCCTCGCATCCAGGTTTCTTCAGCTCTGCATGAGCTTCCTGCTCGCGCGACAGCCCCGCTTCTTCCTTTCGCAGTGCAGCCCAGCTCCAGAGACTCTGCATGCAAGGTAAGTGCGTGTGGGGCCTGGGAGCAATGCGCAACCTCTCACCATTTTCAGCTTAAAGCCGAAAATGAAAAAGTGCATGAGCGGTGCCTGCTAGGCCCTGGAGCGTTGTGCAAATGTGAGTGCTTCGTGTGGACCGCTCTTCACATTTGCGCGACACTCAAGGGCCCTTTCGCATGGAAAATGCCGTGTAAAAAGGGCCTATGTTACATAACTTAGCTACAAAGGAGAAGCACTAAGAAACCCTGTTAGTGAATTGCGAAGATGCATATCAGACACCAGCAAGAATGTTCCAATGTATATCAGGTTCTAATGATTTTCATTAGCACTCTCTAATTCGTGTCTGATGTGCATTGATTCCACTGAGCATTGGTCACTTTACTGGCTCCCATATGTAGTAACATCACGACAGCCTCTTGCTGAATAAGAATGTTGCAAAACTGCTCAAGTCCCATACTGAGTTCTGGCCTATGGGCCTTTCCACACTACACTGTTATAGTGCTGTTTAACCATCCTGTGGAATTCTGGGGTTTGCAGTTTACTGAGGCCAAAGAGCTCTCTGGCTGAGAATTCTACATGCCGTTCCCTAAACTGCAAACCTCAGGATTCTATAGGATGTTGAAAATGGAATAATGGCACTATAACAGTATAGTGCATACAGGCCCTATATCTTTCACTCACTCTGTCATACATACATTCACACGACAGTATCTTTATTTATAACTGTGTTGCTCTAGGGTGCTGTGGCCAAAAAAATCCTGCTGATTAACAAAACGCAATGTTTCCAAACAAACAGTACTGCAAGGGCCTGATTACAATGGCGTGTTCCATTGGTAGCGAATGCAGAGCTACAAAATAATGGAAATTTTCCACAGTTGTATGTTTACCTCAGAATGAAAGAAACAAACTGTCTTTGTTCTCTGAAGGCTGGAATGTTCGCATACCAGCGCCAGCAGCTGTACAGTTTACAAAGGGCAAAGGGATATGGAGGAAGTGTTATATTGTAAACTCTCCTATAATGTAGAACCAGTCAAAAAAGAGAGGAAAGCAAGAAGATACAGCCGGGTGCAGGGACTAAGGTGGCAACAGGAAGGAGAAGCATTAAAGATATATCCTGTGGATATTTCCTAGCTGCTGGTGTTCAGCTGAAAGGAAAGTGGGAGTCATCACTCAGAGCAATTCCCATCCCATTCCTCAACCTGGACGCTGCTAATGAGCAAGGAACATTTGAGGAAGCTTCTATGAAACAATAGCTCTGCTTGTGCCAAAATGACATCACACCACACCAGGAAAAGGGGGCGGAGGAGAACAGTCATTGCAAGAATCCCAAGAGTTTTGTTTTGCTTCCCAAGAAGGCAGTGAGAGCACAGCAATTTTCTCAAGAATGTAACGTACACACTCCAGACAGCTACTTGTCTTTGCAAAAGATTCCACTTTTGCTGACGACACAGTTCTAAAAGGCCAAAACTGCAGAGCCTTCACCCCATCTTAAAAGTTGGCTTGGTTAACACAGAACAGAACTTTATAGCTTAAGGTCTCCAAATGCAAACTCCATGATTGTTTATGTTGTGTGAGATAGCTCAAACTACTGAAATGGATGATAGCTCCTTAATCACTCTAATGTCTTGGAGTGAAATGAAGATAGGGGAGTTTCCAGTTCCCCTACTCGCCTCCTTTTTACTACTGTGACCTGTCTGTTTTTTAAGAGGCAGCAATTCAAAACAGTGGAGTTAAGTGCCAATTCCACTATAAGCACATCAACATTTAACTGAAACCTTTTCTCTCTGTTTGGCTCCCTGTACAAACATGGCTATCTCAGTGCAAGCACTGACATACACAAGCATTATGCCTGCATATGTCCTTTTATGGCCATAGCAGAAAGAGGTATCCAACATGTCCTTTGCGCAACAACCCACCTACCGTTGAAGCTACCTAACATCCTGTTGTTGAGCCATTTAGTAGCCAGGAAAAGGAGAGAAGAAGCCAGTCAGCATCTAGATGTTTTCCTGCAGATGGATGCATACAGGAAATATCATCCTTCTGAACCTTGGGAGAATGGCCAGGAGGTCTGGAAAGATGATATTTCCTGTGTGTGTGTCCAGCTGCAGACGCGCAGCTGGACAGTGTCTAGATGTCCTCCTCCAGCCACTAGTAGCAGGAAGATAGGGAGTTCATGGGCAAAGAGATGGAGGAAGGAGAGAAGTTTTATGCTTGGAGGAGGTTTGTACTGTCTCAAGTTGATTCAGGGTCTCAGCCATTCATATGGGAAGAATATATGGATAGTTTGCCCAGGCTGGTCAGCTTGGTGTACTTATGTGGTCCTTAGGTTCCCCCTCATTGACAGCAAAGAACCAAGTTTAACTATTCCAGCTCTTAAGCTGGTACGTATGATGGATCCATCTAGAGATATGGAGTGGATTTGGATTCTACTCAGGTCCAAAGAAATTAGTCTTTCTTAGGCCCTTTTCACATGTGGGGGGGGAACGGTGTAGAGCGACCTCTCACGGAGGTCGTCTACACCGTAGAGTGGACTGGCGTGGACTACTTTTCGTAGTTTCACACCAGAATCCACTCAGGAGCGGCCGGAACTAGCCGGGCTGCGTGTTTTTTAAAAACCTCTTTTTCGAGGTTTTTAAAAAGCACGGATCGCGCAGCCCCGTGCCGCTCCGTCGCCCGGCTCTAAAGTGGATCTGCAGGTGCGCGCAAGTGCGTGCCTGCAGATCTGCCAGTTTCCAGCTGGCGAGCTTCTCCGGTTGGTGGAGAGCCTCCACCAACCGGAAGCTGCCATCTGCGACGCCGGAGGAGTGTGGAGCAGCGAGCTCGTGCTGCTCCACGAGGTGACGGACTTACCCGGCTGAAGGTTAGCTCCGTTTTTGGGCGTTTTCGCCTGTCCCCCCCCCACATGTGAAAAGGGCCTTAGACTAACCACAGAGCAAAAGGATGGGTATTAAAATACAAAGCTCTTTGGATTCATATATCCTTATGGAAATATCCACACCATACTTCTGGGAACAGAATGGAGCTCCTCTTGCTTTGGAAATCTTCAGTGCAGGGGAAATCTATGCGACATCATGTTGCATCATAATATGCACATGACTATACATGCCACATTTTAAAAATGAAAACAGTGATGCTTAGTTAATGAAAAAATGCATATATTTTAAAAATATATCAAAATGCATGCTTTTTTAAAAAAATAGACTCAAAAATATCATCAAATTTCCATGCAGGATGAAAAAAATGAATTATTGCAACCAGATAATTTAACAAAGTTGTTTAGCAATTTTTTTTTCAGACTCTGCATTTTATTCTGAAAGCAAACCTGTGAAGTAGTTGAGACTGAAGGACATTGAATGACTGATGACCACCCAGGGATTTTTATGAGTGGCTGGAAATTTGAATCTAGGTCTCCGCATTCTGGCGTTCTTACCATTGCACCATGCTGATAAGAAGGCTTTAATTGTGAAATCTGTGTCAGGTTTCTGAAAATGTGTGAATAACCATGGTTTGGACCAGGCAGAAACTCTTTATTCATATTATCAATCCAAACAGATTTTTAAAACTACTTTACCTTTTTATCTCATTCCCGTAAATAAACCTATTTTGATTTTCCTTGGCACATGCTATGAAATGTCCTAATCATTGCTGCTTTCATTTAGGCACATCCACTGAGCAAAACAAGCACCTTTTCCACCTCTACATTAAAAACAATACTGGGCAAAATACCTTAGAATTATTATGAACCGTTCTTCCCTGTGTGTGTATGTGTTTGATACTGAACTGCATAAACCACAAGTTTTCTGGGCCAGGGATATAAATAATTTATCCTTCCTAGCAAACAGGGGAACATGTGAACCTTTCAAATATTCTGTGTCAACCAGTTTCAGAAAAGAAGGAAAGGACAGAGGGGAAAGTGTTGTTTCCACTCCGTATTGGTTCAAAGATTCTCTTCATTACATAGAAACACACTTTGTATTCCTTCCCCCTACCCCCACTCCTCTTTCACTGCCAGGATTATGATGCCAAAGGACAGAGAGCAAAAAAAGCAGAAAACGTCAGCAGATTTAATATTCCAGGAGAGTCGTCTTCTCTCTGTGTGACCAAAGGAGATCTACAGCAAGCCAAAACGGGGGTTGATTTTTTTCCCTTATTTTTTTTTTTCAAAATCAAAACAGCACTAAAATGTTGTCAACAAATCCCCTTTCAGACTAAATTTGGCTCAGAGAGAACGGCATGCTCTTTTTCACTCTTTCCAATTTGTACAAAAGGCTAACGGACGGCCACTCCCCAATACATAAATAGCCACTGGAGGTTAAAAAGGCCACTCCTTGCCAAAACAGTTGTTCCTACTTGCATGTTTTCTGGTGCTTCACCCTGCAGAGTACAAAATGTCTCAGAGACTGTGGACGTTATTCTGCTTGTTTTGCATGCCACCACTTAAAAAGGCTCCACTGTTTGAAACATGCCAGCGAAAGGGCTATCCCATGGGTATCCCACTGAGAGCTGAGCTACTTATTACACGCAAGGGTACACGGTAATTCAAAACACACACACACACCTACATTGAAAGCTGCTTTTCTAGACAAAACAGTCTTGGAGGTGATGGTGCCTTCCGCTTCTTTGCTTCCCCATTCTTGCAGTGCTGCTTCTTCCCCTGATCAGACGCTTTTTTTTTTTGAGATAATTTTTTCATTAGAAACAAACAAGAAACAAAACCAAAAACAAGAAGAATCACATGAGCAAGTCATCTAACCGACAAAACCAATATATTCATACCCTCCCATCTTCCATTGTTCCTAGTTTAAACTTTAAATATTGTTACACTATCATATCGTATTATTAACCTTTAGGATTTTGAACAGCTAAAAAAAAAATGAAAGTATATATAACATCCAGTGTGAAAAAAACCCACCATATGTACTTATATGTAAGTACAAGTAAGAAAACAAAAATACTTTGGATCAGTATCCACAACAAGGTTCTAGATATCTTGCATAAATTTTCTATGTCTCCAAAACTATACTTGTTAAATATGACACAGGATCTGCAGCCAAATCTATCAAAAAAATACTGGAGAATTATGCTTTATTTGATAACGGTGGCCAGAATAATCTTTTGCCAGAAAATGGGGAAAAAGTGATATCCTGAATATAGAGGAATGGCAACACAAAATCTTCGAAATGAAAACCATGGACATTCTAACACATTTAATTAAGGGGAAAGATGAGGAAAAAAACAAAATGGAGTGGACTCCAGTAATCAATAACCTTCTGTCACCCGAGCTATGAGACAACAAATCTGTGATCACCGTTATAGTATATAAAAGCTCCACAAGAGATTATAAGAAAGATTATAAGAAATAGAGTCGTAGGTTTTCCAATTAAAACAGATAATATAATACATTTGATATGCATTGAGGGAGAATATACAAATTTATGCAGACACTTGTCCTTCTATAAGGCATGCTCATGAGGCAAACATATGGCAGGAACTCACTAGGGGAGAAGTAGTAAGGATAAGAGGAAGGACTTAACAGCACACAACAGAACAAGGATTAATGTGTTTGAGTTATTGGGATTTCCCAGTCCCAAAGAGAACTTCCCTCTGTTGTGAAGTAGGCAAAAATGTCCACTATTCAGAGGAGTGTTTGTATATTCACAATCCATGAAAATACGCTGTAGTGTAGTGTGACACTGAGGCCCTTTCTGCACTACACTGTTATAGTGCTATTATTCCACTTTCAGCATCCTATGGGATCCTGGGGTTTGCAGTTTAGGGAGGGGCATTTAAAATTCTCAGCCAGAGAGCTCTTTGGCCTCAGTAAACTACAAAACCCAAGGACAGGAGCGTAGGGTGGAAATGCCCACAGACGCTTGCCTTTTTGTAAATGGAATAGGAATAGGGAACCATCTTGTCCTTCATCACAGGCAGCCAAAGATTCTGGGCCAGCCCTGCAGTATTGGGCCCAGGAGTAATGACAATGGTGTGGAAACTATCTTTACTGAGTAGCTCTGGAACTCCTTCGATTGACAGAGGTGCTGCTAGAGAGAACACATTACCTTCGTGTCATGTAAGAACAGCCCCTTATGTGTGCATTGGACTGCGTCTGCTGATATTTTGGGTTTGGATTTGTTTGCCTGTTGCATTTTTTGACATATTATTAATTTGAATGTAAAAACAGCATTCCTAGTATTTCGAGTGGTGTGTTTGCCTTGGTCCATTGCAAGAAACAAAAAATAAGGAGGCTTGTGGCATCTTAAAGGCTAAAGAGTTATGATTATAGAAGCTGGTTCTCTCAAGATATGATTGGCTACCAATCCCATAATTCCCCACCGACTTGGACTTGACATGTAGAAATTATTTTCTTAATTTGACAGGAATGTGCATGTGGGTGTGGAGAGAAAAACCTAGGCCTTTTCCACACGACACTGTTATATTGCTATTATTCCAGTTTCAACATCCTGTGGAATCCTGGGGTTTGCAGTTTAGGGAGGGGCATTCAGAATTATCAGCCAGGGAACTCTTTGGCCTCAGCAAACTACAAACCCCAGAATTCCACAGAAGGTTGAAAGTGGAATAATAGCACTATAACAGTGTAGTGCGGGAATGTCCCTGATGAGAAAATGAAATGTCAAAAATATGAAATGTGCTGAACATATCAAAGCAGGGGTGGGCTTTTCCAGTGCTGGATTTCATCCGCTCCTGTCATGGACTATGCTGGCTCCAGTTCATTCCAGTCCCATGATATCCACAGGGACAGACATTTCCCACTCCTACATTAAAAGTATGCGAGGTAAGCTCAGTAACCGCTGACAAAGCCATTTTGACAGTGACAGAGACATCCTGGCATTTCTAAATTAATTAACATCTTTTGTGAGGTAAAAGCCCCGTAATCTTGATTCAGGCCATATGTGATGGAAGCAAACTTTCTCTAAAGGCCCTCCTTTTTTCCTGTGGTTTATCTCTTTCATCTTTCAATAGGGAGCAATGGAGCACATCCCCAGAGAAATGACAATAATTATCCCACTCATTTCATGTGGTGAACATGTGAGTGGAAATTCATTGTTATTTTTCTTAAACAGTACAGTTTGCATAGGGGAATGTGTGTTTGGATTGTGACAAGAAGGAAATTGCTGATCCATCTCTTAGTCAGCACACAATAAAAAGCCTTGTAGGCTGGATGCCTCCTCTTGGTTTTTGATGACTGACGATGCTGGAAGACAATGGCATTACTCTCTTCTGTGTGTACAAACATGCAAAAACAGCAGGAGGAGAAAATGCAGTGAAATCACAGAGCTATGCTGAAGAAATTGGAAAGCTCGTTAAGGTTTTCCTTAACATTCCTCCCTCAGTGTTATGCTGTTACGTTCCTTCAAGCTGACTCTGAATTATGGTGATCCTCTCCTGGAGTTTTCTTTGACATGTTTTATTCATAGGAGGTTGGCTATTGTCTTCTTCTGAGGATGAGAGAATGGGACTTGACTGAGGTCTCCCAGTGTGTTTCTGTGGCTGAGCAAGGATTTAGATCTTGGTCTCCTGGAGTACACAATCAATGCACAAACTGGCTGTCTCTGGCCGTTTCTGTGCTATACTGTTATAGTGATATTATTCCACTGTCAACATCCTATGAAATCCTGGGGTTTGCAGTTTAGGGAGGGGCCTTTAGAAGTCTCAACCATCGAGCTCTTTGACCTCAAACTACAAACCCCAAAATTCCATAGGATGCTGAAAGTGGAATAATAGTGCTATAACAGTGTAGGGTGAAAGTGGCCTCTGACACGCAGACATTGTATCAGAAAAGGTGGGGAAAGATCCTGCATCAGATGCTATAAAGCGTAGCTGTACAATGATGAAGCTATGTGATCAACACAGTATGCAAACATGCTTGCCAATAGCCACATACTGCCAACAAGCCAGGAAATTATTCTCTGGTGATTGCAATTGGGCTGCCTATAAAACAACAAAAACTTTCTGTATTGCCAGGCCTAGGTAGGTAGGTAGGTGGATGGATGTATAGATATATAGATAGATGATAGATGAAAGAGAAAGAGAGAGAGAGATTCCTTCACAGTCACAGCTCAAATAATCTGATGCAAATTTCTAAAGGCATTGGCTGTGGAGTGCAAAGAGGATCAGTTGCTTAATTTCCACTGTCAGTGTTGGAAATGCTGTGCGAAAAGAACCTAAGACATTTCATATTACTCATACTTCCAACTTCTACAGTTCCGTTATTTGCATTCCCTTGGTAACTAAGCCTGCCCCTTCTTTCTGGATGCCTAAACTGTTTTTCAACATACTCAAGTGAAGTTTATGTTACGGCAATGCTGGAAATTTGAGAGTTGAAAGAAAATTTCATTTAGCAGTAACAATTCTTCTTTAGAAGACAGTGCCTTCATGTTCCCCCCCTCCGCATAGTTTGTGCGTCTTAAAGTCATTTCCAATTTATGGCAACCCTAAAGAGACTCTCTCATTGAATTTTCTTGGCAAGATTTGTTCAGAGGGGTTCGATTTTGCCTTCCTCTGAGGCTGAGAGAATGTGACTTGCGCTGTGTCAAGAATCTCATTCCAATCAACAAATATTAGTTTAAGTAAGATTCGTCTTCGTTTAAGGTCTCACTTGCATTATGAGGTTGAAAACAAGTCACTAAACAGATGCTTAATTGTGCCACTTCTTTGAAGAGGTTCTTTTTGCTACAGCAATAGAAAGTAGAAAGTTGTGCTAACTCCAATTATCTGGAGCAGAGACTATGGTTTAAAGAAGTCTACTATATAAAAGTGAATGTTTGTCTGCGCGTTTGTCTGTTTGTCCATGTCAGCATATGATTGGCTGTGTGAGGCGACAAGACCTCATATGATTGGCTGGCTGTGAAGATTCCATGGAATCCTGGTGTTGGCAGTTTAGGGAGGGGCCTTTAGAATTCTCAGCCAGAGAGCTCTTGGGCCTCAGGCTGGTTGCTATGGAGATGAGGCCTACCATCCATAAGGATGCCAGAAAACTTTTGGAAGGCATATGTGAGAAAAATTAAAGTGTCAGACACAACATAGTTGCAAGGTCTTCTCGCTTCACACAGTAGATTATATGGGTTACATACGTGAGGAATCTTGAAGTTGAAATTCAAAACAAAAAATGCTTCCAGAAAAACGTAAAGCCATTGCACAAATTCAACAGAAAGCAAAAAAAAATCAAAAGCTAGTACATCAACGTTGTCAGAGAACACAGATTGGATTGGGGAATATGGGGATAAGTTACAGATACTGGAATAGGCCAGTTGCTATGGAGACAAGGCCTAGCAGCAAGGAGGAGGACAGTGTACTCCCTCAGGAACCCAAACTGTATATGTAAAGAACTCTGAGTACAGATTGCATTGGGAAATATGGAGCAAAGTTAGAGGAAATGGAGAAGACAGTTTGGTGAGTGCTTAAGAGGAAAATAAAAATCCTGGGCAATGACAGGTAAATACGCGCATATATATATTTTTTTTCCTCAAGCTTAATTAGCTCCCTTCCAAATTTCCTAGCAAATCGACCTCCATCTAATTTTTAAAACATTTCTTTGCTGAACACCTTGTTGAGCTAAAGAGCAAGATGAGCGGTAAAGCCCTCATTTTAGTCCTGACAGTGCAAGATATGCGTTTCACTCCTATAAAGCCTGCTGACAGCATAACGAGAGTCAGTGTCACTAAAACTGACACTCTGTCACAACGATACCTTGACAGAGCAATATGTTTAAATTAACTCTACTTATTTCCCACTCGAGTCAATTCTAGATTCTTTCCAACTTCTGTTTGTTTCCTTTTTCCTACTCTGTTGTGCCACGAAAAAAGACTTGTTTTCCACTGTTTCCATTTGCAGATATGTGTGTTCGTGTGTGCATGTGGGTAAATACTGAAGTACTTTTTCAAAAACTGTTTCGTGTTATTAAATGGTTGTACATGACTTCTACTACCAGCTCAAATTATGAGTCAAGTTATCTTAAACTTGAAAAAAAAAAAAGGTGACAGACTCCTTACATAACTCAGAACAATCTTTTTATTATAAAGGGAAATATAAGGTTGAGTTTGGCCTGAATTTTTTGGTAAATCTTAACCAAAATAGACTCATTGAATTCATGGGATTTGCATATGTATTCACTCATCTTTCAACAGTTGATTTAACAGTTCTAATCCAATTGCCTCCAACCAGTAGGATTCAGGCCAAAATGTTCATCCTCTGTCTCTTTTTTTCACGCCAAGTAAATGCTGCATTTATGTCCCTTCAAGCCTACTCTGACTTATAGCGACCCAGTTACAGGAATCATGGAACTCACTTGTTAAAACAGCTTCCCTGGCTGCCAGTTCATTTCCCAGCACAATTCAAAAATATTGGTCATGAACTATAAAGCGCTGTGTGCCTGAGATCCATATGAAAGACTGAGGGTTTTTCCACACTACACTGTTAGGGTGCTATTGTTCCACTTTCAACCTCCCATGGAATCCTGGGGTTTGCAGTTTAGGGAGGGGCCTTTAGAAGTTCAGCCAGAGAGCTCTTTGCCCACAGTAAACTACAAATCCCAGGATTCCACAGGATGCTGAAAATGGAATAATAGCAGGCTCTGTGTCTTCCAATATGAAACTGCCAGAGTTTTAAGATATACAGGGGAAGGCTTTTTCTAGGGTCCAAAGGTTTATTTGGTAAGGACATGAGACAGAGCCTTCTCAGTGGCTGCTCCCATCCTCTGGAACTCCCTTCCTCAGGAGGCTAGGCTGGCCCCCTCCCTGCTTTCCTTTCACCAGCAGGCAAAGACCTTTTTTGTTTAAGCAGGCATTTAATGTGTAAACAGAGAAGCTTCTTACGGATGTGTATTTTATTTTATTTAACTTTTGTATGTTCTTTTAAATGTTTTTAAACTTGTATTTGTTTTTAAATTTTTATTTTTTATTTTTTTTTGATTGACTTTCTTCAGGAGCTCCACTGGGGAGAAGGGCAGTATACAAATGAAATCTATTCCTATGGCATTTGTCTCTGCTCCCCTGTTTGATATTCAGAGAATGGGATAACATCATGGTTCACCTTTATGTGATTGTAAGTCAGTTTATGATGACGTAAACACCTAATAGGATGTCAGTCTCTGTTGCCAGTGCCTCCAACATCCTCAGTTGGGAATCCGTGGCCTGAATCCTACTGGTACTCTCAGCTGGAGTAGATCCACCAAACAAATTGTTGAATGGTGAGTCAAGGCCATACATCTTCTTGTTTCCACTTCAGTTAGGACTTTCAATAGGATTCAGCTCTATTGCAGATGTGACTAGACTACCATCTGCTGTGCATGTGGGATGTTATGTACAGTAAATGATGGTGGTATCTGAGCAACTGACTAGGATCGTTTCTGCATGAGACTGTTATAGCACTATGATTCTATTTTCAACATCCTATGGAATCCTGGGGTTTGCAGTTTCAGGAGGGGCTGGCCAGATTCCAGAGGATGTTGAAAATGGAATCATAGCGCTATAACAGTCTTGTGTGGAAGTGGCCTAGGTAGTCTTTGCAGGCAACTTATATTTCAGCCCTTCTTTGGCCTCCGACAAGAAAATAATAACTATGGGATTATTTTCTGTGGGAGTTCTGAGTGAAAGCAAAATGAAGATGTCAAAGCTTTCTGTATATTAAACTGCATGGTACCTATCATTACTGATAATAAATGTAATCATCTGTACTACCCAGCTTTCAGCCTTGATTTATTTTCTCTTCCTGTTTTGTAACTATTTCAGCACGCTTTAATGTGAAAATCTGTTCTGTTAAGATCAGAGAGATTGTTTTGCCAATTATTATTGCTTTTGTTAGCTTGCTCTAGCTGAAACTCCTGTGGTTATGTTGTCTTATGCATATTAGTAGTGGCATCCAGCCCTCCCACTTTCTTGAGGAATCAAGTGGGTGGTTTTATTATCACAACAGTTCTGGGGCATCACTGAAGTCTCAAATGCAAGCAATTATCAAGAAGATAGTCCATTTATTTTCCATGCAAAATTCTCTCTGACAGGCAATTCCCCTGACTCATCTTTACAAATAAAGCAAATAGCAGCAAGTTACATAACCCACTCTCCTAGGATCACAGTTGTCTACCCTAATGTGCAGATTTGACGTGTGTGTATGTGTGTGTGTTTCAAAAAGACTAGCAAGATGGTCCTAATACAACCCTCACCTTTGGGACCAGATTAACCATTATGTTAAATAGATGACAGCAAAATGTCCAAGCCAAATGAGATGCTGTGATACTCCAGTTTCCCCTATAGGCTCAATTCAACATCCCCTAAGTGTGATGTAAATATCTACATGCAGATCTATGTTATGCTGTGCCGGATACTGCGCCGTGACTTACTGCAAAGCCCTAGAGCCACTCTGCAGGACCTTTCTGTGCTTTGCAGCAAGAAGAAAGGATTGGAGAAGTGTCGAACTACATTCCTATAGCCAGATGTGAAACTATGACATCAGCACTAAGATCTGTGGGGGTCTTCCCATAGTCTCAGTGCTTCTGTAAGCATTTCACATCTGGCTATAGGGAGATAGCCAGACATTTCTCTAGTTCTGCCTGCCTGCTGCAAAACATAGAATCACCATGTTAGATGGTTTCAAGGCATTACTAATCGTTGCGCTGTGTGTGTGTGTTAATGAAGTATGCTAATTATGTCTGTTTTAACCTAATTTTTTTCAATTGTTCAATCTTGTTTTGAACCCAAGTAGTGTAATGGTTTGAGCATTGGACTATGGCCCTGGAGACCACTGTTCAATTTCCCACTCAGCCATGGAAACCCACCGAGTGACCTTGGGCACAGCACACACTCTCAGCCTGAGAAAACCACGTGATAGGTTTGGCTTACGGTTGTCATAAGTTGGAAACCAGTTGAAGGCACACAATATCAACAATCTTGTTTTACGTTTTGTATCTTCTGGAGTTTAGATGATATCTTTTTTAAGTGTTGCAAGCTGGGGAGGTGGGGAGATAGTTTAGGGCACTGTGTAGGGAGGAAGGGAATACCAATCTCCACAATGCCCAAGGAAGGAGATTGGCACATGTAAAGAACATGTATAAATGTGGATGTCCCTGAGTGAATTCCTGTCCATATGCTCCTATGCTACTTCCAGTTGTTTCTTTGACATTTCCTGTACCTCCTTATATCCCCTCAGTGCCTCTCACAGGTTACATTATCTTTTCTCCCATTTAACTAATTTTTTAAAATTTGCAAATTCTGTATTCGGAGTAGAAAGAAATTGTGGTTTTAAATAGGGGATACAGAAGCAAAAATTTAAAGTGGAGTAGTTTTTTCCCCAGAAATAACTTGGATAAAATTTTTGTTCAGTCTGAAAAAGGTTCAGGGAGAGTCAGGGAGAGCTGTCTCCTACAGAACAGTTGAAAGTGCCAGACAAAAATATCAAGGATATAGATTTAATAATCACTGAGGTAATTCTGTGCCCACCCTTCTGCAAATACACACTCACACACACATACGTATATAATGGTTGCTTTTTCTCTTTAATATCTCAGACCTTGTTAAAGGAAAGCTTCTATAAAAGCTGCTCCAGTTTCCAAATGACTCTTTCTCTACCATGAATTAATTATATTCAATAACATTTCCATGCTTATTTAAAGTGGCAAGCCTCTGACTTCCTTTCTCATCCAGGCAACGTCAAGAGTTA
Source organism: Cyclura pinguis (assembly GCA_030412105.1). Taxonomy (NCBI): domain Eukaryota; kingdom Metazoa; phylum Chordata; class Lepidosauria; order Squamata; family Iguanidae; genus Cyclura; species Cyclura pinguis. Next base: position 122,107,531 of record CM059604.1, on the reverse strand, counting down.
GATGAGTTATGTCCCACTCTATATCACATGATCTCAGGGATAAAAATATGGGAATGAGAGGGAAAAGGTAACATGGCAGCACCTTTAAGACTAATTGGATTTCGTTTTAGCTTGAACTTTTGTGGATATAAACCCACGTCTTCAGATGTAGTACTGAGTACAGATTTCAGGGAGGCATAATACGAAGTCAATTTTACCTGTAATATAAAATAATATGAAATAATTTAAATAGACTAAGTCATATTAATAGAGATGGAAAGAATATTTGAAAACATTTGGGGAAAAATGGTTGGAAAAAAAAACAATGAGAAGAATCCTGGTCTGATAAAACTCTTCACAGTCCAGGACTTATTCTATACAAAATTTGGACATGGTTGATTTGCTCAGAAAACAAGCATTTTCTGTGCACAGAATAGTATTGCAGAAAACAATGCAGAAATATTTTTCCCTGTGCAGAAATGCTGTTTTCTGTACAAAAATACTACCAGCAAAGTTTGTGCAGAATAAGTCTTGAACTGCAAATAGTCTCCAAAAACCCCTATCCCTTTTAGTCTCAATTTTGTTGTTTTTCCTCTAAATCCCACCTGCATCATCATCTCATCCTTGTTTGTACCAAGTTGTGAGGCTTTTTTTTCCTTTCATGGAAATTCATGCACATTTTAATATGCATTTCCCTGATGAACAAAAGCACATTTGTGCATATTTTTCAGTTTGTGCACATTTTTAGCTGTTCACACACATTTTAAAGTGAACAGATGGTGTCGTGCATTTTTTATTTCTTTATAATGTACTGCAAGGCTTGCAAATGTGTGAATTTCTGAGGAAAGGTATGCTTTGTCTCACAGCAATTTGGGGGAATGTGTCAAATGGACACTTCTCTCGAGAACCTCAGTGCCAACAAAATTGTTTTCTATTCTTCATCATAAGCCCTTTGTTCAAGAACTTCATCACCATCACCGGTCACTTTAGACCTAAAATGGTTGAAACAACTTTGCAAAGAATCCATGGCAGCAAATCAAATCTATTATGGTCTGACGGTCATTTTCTCACTTAAAATTACCTTTTCTTTTCTCTCTTTCTCTCCTCTTTGTAAAAACCTCAGTTTCCTTGGTTCCCTTGTGGCTGGCTGTCTCCATGGTAATCATCACACTTCAGAACTCTTCTTGAGAAAAGTGATTCACCCCTGAGGTATTTTTAAGAATCTGCTCAGTTATACACAGCTCAGTTGCTGGTAGTCCATGAGCAGACAGGAACTTAGTACTGAGTCAATTACACTGAAACGGTTCTGAATGCCATAACCGTACTATGTTATTTTGGTCTGTGAATCTGAGTCATCCTCTGGTTTTGCAGAACGGGAAAATAAAACTCCATCAACAATCCCATCCCGTTGCTACAACAGGGATTTTGATAAGAAGCTGAAGAAATGTGTTCAATCCCAGTTAAATGGCCACATTTATCTACATACATTGGCACCTGTTTTTTAAAGCGACCAGTTGCAAGGTTGACTTAAAAGGGATTTCCAATTTACTCAACATCATGTTCTAACATTCATTTATATAGGATGGAATGGATGGCTGCATTAAAGGAAAATGCATTGGGGTGTGTGACACACCAACATCTTGAAAAACAGTGCTGTACTTTGTCTTAATTGCTCTAACCTTTTATCCTCATAGTTTCATCTAAATATTTAGCCCTTGATCATGCTAGAGTAGAAGCAGAAAATGCCTATGTGGTCGAAGGCCACCTTGTGCCCCCTAAGCCTCCCCACATTCCCCCAAACTGAAAAAAAAAATATTCAAAATGATTCTGGGGGCAGGAGACAACTTTGACATGTTTGGGGGTTGTTTTTTGGGAGGAGGCAGAACACATTTTTTCAAAAGCAAATACATTTTTTCAAAAGCAAATACAGAATACATTTTTTCAAAAGAAGCCATTTTACAAACCATTTGTTTGTAAAATGGCATCTCAGCTTAAAACAGCTGGAGGGGATGATATGACAACATTGATCCATCATCCCAAGGGGGGCAGGGGTATTTATAGTGTATATATAGTGTATATATAATGGAGGTGCAGGCAGTTAGACATGCATCTTGTAGATCAGATGTATGTGATGGCCCACAGAGAAGGAACATTGATGCACACCTCCCAAATCTCTATCTGTCTTGGGGCAAATTGTTGATGTTCAGGAGTGTGCTACAGAGGCAAAAGAAAGGGCTGGGCTACACATGGCCTACCCATTCCCTGAATGCTTACATGTGTAGCCATACTCTTTGGTTGGGTGTGTGATAATGGGCACTTCTCATTATCTAGGCAACGTAGCTAAAGGGGGATAGTTCTCTCTCCAGATAAACAAGGGGTTAATGAGAGATCAGGTGTAAGTTACATTTATTGGGGGTCAGCATCACAGAAGGACATCAGAGATCACAAGAGTCAATTGCTCAATCAGCAAGACCAGATGGGGGAAAAGGTGAGAAGCTTCTAGATGCTTCAGTCAAGAAGTTTTAAAAGGGCCTCAAGAGACCATGAGGTGAGGGAGACAGGCATATCAACCAGAGATAGAAGGCTTGTTGCAGGTTGGGCCAAATGGGCCCAAATTCCCAGCTTCTCCCCCCCCCGCCCAACATCCCAGCATCTGGATAATAATGTGAGTAGAATAGGAATGTTTTTAGCTAGTCACATAAGGGATTATGTTCTTTTAAAATTCTGGCTGAAATGACCTAGGCTTATCTGTAACTTTGTAATTGCTAAGGAATGCCTGAAGGAAGGAGCCTTCATGAATGGGATACTTTTTGTTATTGTGTTTGCCAGCTTAGAATAAAAAGTTTCCTTATAAGATCTCCTTTGTCCGTACTCTCTCTCTCTCCATGTACCTTGCTGGTTGCACTCACAGATAAGATTCAGCATCTGAGTTCAGAGATTCTTTCCCCAGTGGTTTCCTATGGAGCTACTGCATGAAAGGGGTTTATAATCAGTAGGTGGTGGCAACTAGAAGATTTCCAAGGGCAAAGGGGGGGTTCCCATCTCCTACTCAAGGGCAGGAGACAGTATTGAGTGGAAGAGTAACCTCCCCTTTCCCTCACAGGTTGGGAGGAGGAAAGCAGTGTTCTAAGAAGCCCTAGGAGACTCCTCTGCTTGCAGGATTACTTATGCTGTGAAACAGGCCCACTTTGTGGATCATGAAGGTTTTGGAGCATATGAAGCTGCCCTAAATTGAGTCTATTGTCCATTGCACTCAGTATTGACTGTTAGCCCATCTGCAAGGCTGTTTTGTAGTCCTGGTTGAACCTGAGACCTTCTGTATGCAAAGCATACTTGACCACTGAGCTACAGCCCCACTAACTCTAGCCACAGCTGAATGAAAATAGCATATTCCCTCAGTAAGGCTAGCAGGCAGCTAGCAGTGATCTCTACACTGTCTTCAGGGCTATGAAACTGAAGCCAAGATCTAGCAGACAGAAAAGGGGGACTCCAACACACCGCATACAGAAAAGTGATGATTTATAGGAACTTGGCAGTATGTCTGGCTCCATCTCAGCCTTCTGCTAAAAGCACTAAAGTCCTGTCTTCCCACTTGAAACAAATATCAGAAACACAATCTCCTCTATCCTGCCTATAAAACCCCATTAGAAAACAGTAACATGGGGCATTGTATTCCTTCCTGGAAAAGAGCTGGAGGCACTTCTTGTTCCATTCAGACCTTCGAGTGCTTCCTACACCTCAGTGACTTAATCCCCACAACACTCCTTTAGGATCCAAGGCTCTGCCCCCTGTCTGACAGATGCAGAAGCTGGAACAAAACATCAGTTAAAAAAAAAATTCCAGGATGACATGAAAGTGGTAATGTAACACAGACCTCTTGGTTTCTTCTTCCATGCTCTAACTAACATAGCAGACCTCTGCTGATCACACTCAGCTGCTCAGACACCATGCGGTGACTGTGCTGCTTTGATCGCTATGCAGGCACAATGCTTTTGCTGAGATTAGGGATTGTTCCGTGTATTGCATGGTGGGCAGGGCACAGTGTTCACTATGTGCACACACAGCAAGGAGCCACAGCAAATGGCACCTACATTTCCTTCATACAGATGTTCAAAAACTACATGTGTTTTTTATACACAACCCTTGGCCACAGTGCGGTTGATTTAGCTAGTTCAAGTCTGTTGATTTCTGTGGGCTTAACGATACTCCACACTGTTACAGGTTGTGCGTTATTATGGTTTAGATATAAGGGATGGAAAGAATCTTTCAAAATATTTCAATCCTGTGTGAAAAGCGGGTTTCCCAAGTGTCAGAAAATCTTGATGAGGAGCATTCTGGTTGAAGTTTGGTACTTATTCTGCATGAAAAACACAAAAGGGTTTTTTTTTTGTTTGTGTGTGTGGAGAAAACAGCAATTTCTGCACAGACATGCTATTTCCTGAACAGAAAGCAAGTTTCCCGTGCAGAGGAACATGATTTTCTGTGCAGAAAACAACAAATGTGTTGACAGTTACACACAGGTAGCATCTGTGTCTCATTCAAATTTCATGTATTTATAAAAAATTTGTGCGCAGAGCGATGGAGAGGATGTGATTATTGCGAGTCCCTCAAACATATGTGGTCAGACTGCCCAACAGTGCAATCTTTTGGGGAACCAAATAGTTTCTCTCCCTTCATGTATGACAAATCAGAATATAAATCCCCAAGCTAACTGCTGCTATTGACAATATTTACTGGAAAGAACAAACAATTTAGACATAAGGAATTGATTGGATTTCTCCCTGCTGTAGATGGAGCTAAAATTGCCCAATGATGGAAAACTTTAAATGGACTTAATCAGCATAAATGGTTAAAGAGAATTTAGAGAACAGCCCTACTAGAAAAAATGATGAGCAAATCAAAATATGTGAAAGGACAGAATCATATGGGTAGTTCTGAAGAAATCTAGTTTCCCTTGATCGCATTTGTAAATAAATAAATAGTAAATAAAAAAATATTCTCTATGATGTCCATCCAAACATTGTGCAAAATTCAGGAAAGATATTCTAGCTGACTCTAGGGTTAAAAAGAGATAAGGAAGTAAATGTAATATATCTTCATTGGAATCCTATATCACTTTTTACTTAACCTGAATTTACATATACAGTGGGGGGCCCTTACCTGCAATATCTGGATATGAGATTTTGAGTGACCATGGGGTGTTGTGTTCCATACCTACAGTGGTGTGTGTGTGTGAGAGAGAGAGAGAGAGAGAGAGAGACGGAGGGAGAAAGGGAAGAGGCCTAGAACTGGACGCAAGTGGGTATGATATGGAGCAGGGGGTGTAACATCCTCATGCAGATGTAAAGGGGGTCAGGAAGTAAAAAGTTTGAGAACCACTGGGTTAGGGGATTCTGGGAGCTCTTGTTCAAAAAGGTGTTTTTTGCTAAGCTCTGCTTTACTGTATTAGCCCAAAAGGAGAAAAGCATCACCATAAAAGAGCTCAAAAGAGGATTGAGATTTCTATACAATTGTCCTCCTTTACTTTATGAGTGTAAACGCAAGCTTAAAAGTAACTGCCAATATTCTACATCAGCTACTTAATTATACATGCACACATATGTGTAAGTAAGTACTAAGGGCATCTTACTTGTAGTCTAATGGGCAGCTGAACAGAACTCCTTCACCTGATAGGGCTGCTGGATGATAAGGTGGGCCAGGGTGGGGAATTGTGTGGTCTTTCAATGAGCATATACAGTCTGATTGAATATGAAACAGTTATGGATCCATATTTCTAGGTTCTAAATCTGTAACTGCAATATAGAATATCAGCCAACTACTATAATTAAAGTAGGAATATGTTAATACATCTCACCACTGTGGGAAAGTTGAGATGGACTATATTCCTATTTTAATTATAAGAGGAACTTCTGACCAGATGGGCTGTGTTCCTGCTTGGTCTTCTGCTAAATGGTGATGGACAACTTTCAGACTCTGGTTCCCTTCCCTTCCCTTCCCTTCCCTTCCCTTCCCTTCCCTTCCTTTCTCTTTCCTTTTTTTTTCTTTTTTAAAAAAATTCTGTAACTCTAATTGCACCTGGCAAGGCTTCATATTCAGTGGCAATTGGTGGCTTCCATGTCAGTGGGATGGTGAACCCATTTCAGGTTTTAATTCAGACTTTCAAGGAGCTGTCCAAGATGCTGAAACCTACCCCCAAAATAGCTCTAATTCCAAGTAAAACCTGGAACAGATTCACAGCCCCATGGACATAGAAACTGCCAAATCTACCTGTTGCACTTCAATTAGGAAATGGGTGTGCAAAGTGACCTGTGGACAACCTGAAGACCTTTGACACCACTTATGTGCCCACCTCTAAAGTCCATGGTGAATAAACCCCTCAAGGCGATCTGTCAGAGCTGGGCTGCTAAGCATGGTACACTTAAGGAAGTGGAGACAGATGTCATGCTGGGCCCCATCCTCATCCTTCAATTTGAAGGGTGCAATTTTTGTGTGATTTCTACCCCAAAAATTGCTTCAAAGGTATGAAAATGTGTACCAACACCTTTCCCTGAGAACTCTCCACTCCCACAAATATCTCTTTCTCCAGCAGTACTCTGGCCAAAATGGTGAGAGGAAGTGACACAAGAGGAATTGACACGATGTCACTTCCCACCACAATTTTTGCCAACTGAAGCAGGAGTTGTTGTTTTTTCCCCCCTGTGCCATCAGAAGTATATTTCAAGGGCGAGAGAATTAGCCATGCAATTGCCTACCCCTTTTTTAGCACCTTAATCCCCACTAATTTAGAACAGACACCAATTTTCGCTCCTTGCCATTTCTTTCCTTTACCAGCTTTTAGAAATATATTGATGTTTCTATCTTCTTCTTTATGATATGTCTCCATGTACATGATGGGATTTTTGCCTTGTATAACCTGACAGAGCCCTAAAGAATTGCCAGAAAGGTTCAGATTGTTTTGCCACATGACTGTCTACAACATGAGTTGGCAGATCCAAGTTTCCTTTCTCTACCTCCAGCCATAACCCAAGTGAGATCATGAGTCAGTCAGCGCTGCCTTATTCCCAATGTCAGCTTGTATTTCAACAGCTCTGTGACCAATGCCTCCGCTTGAAAATTCTGAGGGGAATTTAGAAAGGGGGGATTTCCTTTCTTGCAGCCCTCTTATTTATTAAGGGCATGACAGAAGTGTGTCAAGATTTTTAAAAAGAGAAAGGACCAGCAGTCGTAAAAAAAAAACCCTTCCCTTAACTGATCCCTAAAGCCTTTCACTGGTACTACTAACACACTCTCACAGACATTTCGTAGTGATCTGCTAAAACCTTTAGCATATCCCATTGTTGCTATCCTTTCTCTGCTGTGGGCAGGAAGGAGCTGTGGGATAAAGGTGGAGAAGTGAGAACAGAAAAGTGAATTTCCATTTGTGCGGTTGGATGACTAACAGGCAGGCCTTTGCAAAATCCATCTGAGTAAAAAGCAAATTAATCTTCATACAAAGAGGAAGGAAAAAAAAACCTACAGGACATAAAACAAGGATTATGGATTAAGTCCAGCTCTTACTAACAGAGTAGGCTCTCTGAATCAGTGGAGTTCAGATTGCACTTACATTGTACTTTTATAGCAATGTAGAACTAGTTGGATTGCCACTGGTATGTCCTATGGAATCCTGGGGTTTGTAGTTTGGTGAGGGATTCTGCTATAGTTCAGAAGAGTGAACAAGAGAAATTCTTCTCAGGCTATCTGATGTGGGGGCCTGGCAGAGGTTTTTTTCCCCTCCAATGTGCCACAGAGCAATGTTTCTCAATCTTTGGTTCTCCTAGATGTCAGAATCCCTGACCATTGACCCAGAACTTCATCATTTACCCTGATGATAGCTCCCCAAATCCCTCCCCTTTGGCCAAGATGGCTGAGGCTTCTGGAAGATGGTCCAGAATACATGGAGGGTTAAAGTTTAAGGAACAATGGTCTAGAGAAGTGATTCTCAGTCTAGTCTTTCAGGGTTCTGGACTTCAGTTCTCAGAAGCCTCTGCTAGCCTGGCTCAAGGTAAGACATTCCGTGAACTCAAGTCACAAACATCTGGAGGACCAAAGATTGAGAACCAATGTACTAGAAGCTCTTCACACAATGTTAGTCCCAACTAAAAGAAGTCCACTGAAATCAATGGGACTTAACTAAGCTGTGATATAGAAGGATTCACAAGACCTGGTGTCACACTCTAGAGTCCTGTTGATGTCATTCACATGTGTAAACTCCTTTATGAATGTAGTCATAATTTTTGTGCAAAAGACACATTCTGTTCCTGGTTGCATAAGTGGAGTTCCAGAAGTGTAACCATGTCACGTGGGCCTAAATCCTAGTGTAGTCTCAACTAGAGTAAAGTTACTGAATAAATTGGATTTATTCACTTTTCAACAAATGATTCAATGGGTCTACTCTCATTGAGACTAAACAGCAGGATATCTATGTTTTTGGATGTTGTATAACTATTGTGCAATCTTGGATGGTGTATAATTATTTGGAAAGGCCTCCAGTGTGCTGTTTTCTTCACTCATCTGCAGAAACTGTCACCAGGTATGCCCCATTGCATAGGGGAGCAAGAAGCAAGCACAATGGCAGATGAAAAATTGCTTGCATAATCTTGGTGTTCGACAAAAGGGTAGTGTAACACCAACGTGAGTGCAAATTTACACTGTAGAAGCATGATGTAAAATGTATCCTATGTGTTTCCATATGTGTTTCTGTACATGCATGTACACATGAACATACTCATTTACTTGAGTAACAGCTATGTTATCTCTTACTGTAAGAGCCAGGGAATGGGTACCCTTCCAGGCAGTTGGCTCTGGATGGTGATGTCCTTTTAAATACACTTTGAAAAAAAATGTCAATGCACTTCCACTTTCCCATCCTGCAAATGAGGAATAACAGCAAACAGATTGCCCGTGTAATTGCATTTTACCACTTCCTCCATAAATGATAATAGAGTTCAGCAACTGAGGTGTTCCGGTTTTACAAGACATTTGTTCAGTCCTTTTTCTCCCCTAATGTAGTTGTGTTAGACTAGTTGTTGTCACGGCATTGCTATTAAGTAGCATCCATTTTGATTACTGTCATATTGCACACAAACGGAGCTTGCCAGTATCCAGGAGAGATGCACTACGGGATGAGAAGTGACAAGACCACTTGAAACAAGGAGACTTCTGACATTCTGAGCCAGCATGCAGGAAGGAAGAGCTATATGCTTGGACTTCATCTCTCCCTGCATATTCAGGATATTCAAAGTGTCTCTGCATTTGGAACATAAGAAGCAGCATATGTCTCTCTCAATCTATAGCAGCAAACTGGCTGGAATCCTATAGGAGACATGTATTTTTGGAGCGGTCACAGAAGAAGGTACCTAATACCTCATTGTACAATCCAGCAAACTACAGATTGATAGCAGCAGGACAATGGTATCAAGTCCAGCTCATGGGTAAGGGAGGGGGAACACTGTGGCAGCATCCAGATGTAATGGTGTAGCTAGGGAAGAATAAAAGTATTGCTCTCCCAGCCTGCCTACCCACTGGAGATCCAGGATTGTGATGACTATTCCTTTCTTCTGGCTGAACAACTGCCATTAGTTCTCGCCCAAGTTCCCCCATCCTTCCACAGCCCCTAATTGCTCATGGGAATACCACCAGTGCCATCAAGCTGGGTTTGCTAGGAGCAGAAGCCAGGTATGCTGGTAGATATTACAAAATGCTAATTTTGCCACTGTATTTTTGGATTTCTTCTTCTGCATGTCGCATTTTCAGGGGATGGATATTTTTTAAGGAGTTAAATTTGTTTTCCCAACGAAAGCTACCTGTAACTGATAGCCATCATGGCTAATAATTTTGTTAGGATCATAAGCCATTCACACAAAATTACCTGTGAACTTTGGCACCAAGTCTTGGTAGGGACATTCCTCTCTCTTTGATTTGTTTAATTTGAACTGCCTAGGAGCCATGTTTGAACTCAATAATAACTACATGTAGCTTCTGGACCATAATTTGACTATGCATAATTATGGGGGGAGGGTTAAAGGAGGGGATGGATAACCTCTTTTGTGCTTGGCTAATTAATGGTATGCCTAATTAAGCTATTTCAGATAAAAGTAATTTTCATCCCAAACATTGATACTAAGAAAGGAAAAAAGACTTTGCTTCCCTTGAGGAAGATTACAGATTCCTTCAATGTACACTCTGTGAGTATATCAGGAAAGGAACTCTCATTCTCCAATTGTGCCTACTGGTTCAGAAGATGTTCTCATAGTTGCTCTAATTGTCCAGAAAATGTTCTTATGGTTTCTATAATTACAGGACTGAAGGTGAATGGTGAATTCTTTATACTTGCTAAGTAGATCTTGCTTTCTTTTGTCATACCTTTTCAAAGTCCTCTTTCTTCTCCAGCTTCCTCCAGAAGTCTGGTAAATATCAGGCTACTCTGCTTCTGAATTTCACACCTGGTAACAGTTGTTCTTGCTCCTGCATCCAGTCGTGCCCTAAACAGGTCAGGATTTCATCCGCTTTCCCCCCCACATTTGAGATACAGTTAAGTGTAGGGTGGGCAGAGGGTCTTTCTCTTCCCATTATCATCTCCATTAAACTCAACACCTCCACCCCGTACTCCTCTCCCAGTATCCACATTCCCAGTGTCACATGTTTATTTTTTAAAAACACGTTAAAGTCATAATGCTAAAGTTCTATACTTTACTATACTATACCTGTGAAAGAAAGTGACAGGGACAGCTGGATCTCAAGGGAAGTTTTTTTTTTATTTTTTAATTGTAGTTGTTGCTAATGGAGTTGAAATTTCATTATTGTTGTTAACTGCCATGGAAGTCGACTTCAGCTTATCATAACCATATGGATGAGAGATCTGCAAGTTATTCAGTCATCAACTGGCCAGCTCAGGTCTTTCCAATTCAAGGATGTGTCTTCTTTGATTAAGTCTATCCTTCTGTAGTGTGGTCTTCCTCTCTTCCTGCTGCCTTCTACCTTACCAAGCATTACAGTCTTTTGTAGTGATTCATGCCTTCTAATGATATGTCCAAAAGTACGACAGCCTCAGTTTAGTCATCTTGGCTTCTAGCGAGGGTTCAGGCTTGATTTGCTCTAGGACACATTCATTTCTCTTTTTAGCAGTCCAGGGTATCCATAAAACTCTTCTCTAGCACCACATTTTGAATGAGCTGATTTCTTACTATCAGCTTTCTTCACTGTCCAGAAATTAATTACATATCTTCTGTTACCCTTTGTCCCTGATCCTGACATGGCCAAGAAGGAGTGACTTCTGCCTGCACTGAAATCTCTCAATACCATGTTAACTGACAACACAGGCCATTGCCACACTACACTATTATAGTGCTATTATTCCACTTTCAACCTCCTATGGAATCCTGGGGTTTGCAGTTTAGGGAGGGGCATTTAGAATTCTCAGTCAGAGAGCTCTGTGACCTCAGTAAACTACAAACCCCAGAATTCCACAGAATATTCAAAGTGGAATAATAGCACTATAACAGTATGGTGCGGAAATGGCCTGAGTCCCAAACTGTGAATAGTCTTAGAAAAAAAAATCACAGGAGACTCCCTCACAGTGAGAAAGAAAAAAAAATAAAGTTATTCATCAAGAAGAAAAGTCTCAATGAGTTCTTTTCAAAATTCTCAAAACACCTTTGAGAAGAAAATTAGTGAAGCATTAGATTTGAATCAGGTGGCCAGAGCTGTAGTTTCAAGCTTCATTTGCAGCCATATACTCACTTTTTCTAAGAAAAGGTGGAATCTGGAAAATGTACATTTTAGGACTACATTTCCCACCTTCTCTGGATAGCAGGCTCAGAGCCCATATTCTCTAGGAGTTTCTGGGAATTACAATCTCAACAACTAACTTTTCCAGGTTCTGAAAGGGCTAAGATGGGTTGAATGAAAATACTGTATTTCCCCGAGTATAAGACACACCCGTGTATAAAACGCACCCCATTTATACACTGGCAAATACTGTTTCCCAGCATATAAGACACACTAGCGTATAAGATGCACCTCATTTTCAAACAGTACTTTTTGGGGAAAAAAGTGAGTCTTATACGCCAGCAACTATAGTAATCTTGGGAACAATTTGCATTGACATGTCTTTCTGTGCCAATACAGTACTTAATTCATTTGATTTCTCCCCCCCCCCCCCAAATCTAAGCCACTAGGCATGGACTTGGAACAGAGGAGAGAACCAGATTAATAAAAGGTCACCATCTCCCGGGGAAGTCTTTGTCTTTCTCATTCCCGGAAGGCCTCGCACAGCAACACGCGGCCTATTAGGAACCCATTTGCCATCATTTCTCTTTGGAAACAGTGTGAGCCCAGAGGAAAGGCTCAGCCCCTTTAATTTGACTGTGGTGGATTAATATTATGTCATAGACTGCCTAATTGTATTTGATTAGAAATCCTCTGTCATGGTGGGCTTTATCTGGTTTGCTGGGAGAAGTGAAAAGTTACGGTGCATTACTAACCGGGAATTTACCACCGAGAAACCCAGTCATGCTTTCTTCTATAACCATAATCCAGTTAAATTGGAAAGCTAGACAGAGTCAGGTTTAGCTGTGGGCTCAGAGCTCAGCACAACGATTCTGTGAATTTAAGGTATAATCCACCTATAGCAATTTACATCTCTCTTTCTCTCTCTATTCATACAAAGAGGGTGCAAGTTCCACTGCAATAAGGGAGACCTCTTTAGTGACAGTAATGAGCAAATTGCAGCATTAGAAGAATGAGAAGAAGGAATGCATGAGGTTCTAAGTCTTTTCTTTTAATGAATATTTATACCATACCTTCTGCCAGAAAGGCTCCCAAGGTGGCTTAAAAATCACTAATTTGACAGTCTTTGCCCTCAGGTTTACAATCTAAATAAGACATGACACATAAGGAAAAGGGAATGGCAGTAGAGAAAGGGATTAAGTTCAGCAGATGTTGGCTGCTGTTCTCCCCCTCAGAGGCCAAAGCAATTGCAGTTGGAACATGGAGGAATGGTCTCTCACCAGATGCTGGGGCAGGGCATGATGGAGCTGTGTTGGAGCTGTGTTTGGCTGTTCTTTCCCTCAGAGACTAGGGCAATGGCAGCTTGAACATGGAAGGAAAACCTCTCACCAGCTGGTGGGCCAACTTGCAGCAATATAATCTACCACAACCACAAAGGATATGGTGGACACAAAGCTTAAAGATAACATGTCATTACGGTTGCAAAAAGTGGATTTTCTAGCTTGTGGATTTTGGTATAGATGCTGTAGAATCCACCTGGGATGGATTCCATGCTGAATCTTGAAGTTATGTTTTGTTAGGTATATTTACCAAAGCAGCACTCACAACATTAGGCTCTATTCATTTTCCAAAGGTGTAATTTGGAGATTTTGCAAAATGGTGTTCCTGCTCTCTTTTCTCTTTTGCTAGCTATAAAACATAAATGCCCTTCATAAGACATTCAAAATAACTTTTAATATTTAAATATGTGTTGTGCAATTGCATGGTGGTAGTGGTTGTTTTCATCAGGAGAAATGCTCTCTTATGCTTTTTCAAAGAGAACAAGAATGGTGTTCCTTCTCCTGCCAACTTTCCACAGGAACACAAATTCACAGAAAGTCATCCAAAATTGATTGCCAACATTTCAAAATTCAGAATTCTCACTGGAATTCAAATGGAGTTGAATCTTTTTTTTTTAATATATATGTATTAAGAACTAAAGAAGACAAACATTACATAGTCCATCTAACATCACATTCATAACATAATAAACATAATCATAATAGACATTTTAAAAACAAAACATACAAATACACACATGAAACATACCACATACCTTATTTACATAACCTAAACAAACATGGAACACTTCCCCCTTTCTGTGGGATACAGCCTTATATTATTTTAAAAAAAAAAAGAAAACTACCTCTGTATATCAGAAAAGAATCTAATGTCACATGAAAGGGATTATCATGTTCACTTGAAGGGTGAAGGCGGCTGGGGCTATGATCATGTACACAAGTCCCACTCCCCCAAAACAGTTATCCTTGTCCCGTCAATTCCTAACAGGCCCAATTAAGTGGGACTTTTCCCCTGAAGGGAGATTTACTTTGCTTGAATGCAAGTGGAAGTTTCTGGAAGTTTGAAGACTCAGATGTAGCAGGATTCCAGATCCAGCAAAGGCTTCTGTGCATTTGCGTGCTCAGGGCTGAGAGTAGTCCAAGGAACAAACCAGGCTATGCACCAAAGCTGGGTGAAAACAGGCCACAACTTTATTGGCTACAGCAAAAAATAGGGTTGGTTTGCACATGGGTCTGAATCCCGGCATTGGCCAACCCACCCGTTGACCAATGAGACCAAAAGCCTGAAGCCATGACTGAGTCAGATGCAAGCCACCTGACCCCCACTAGTGCAGGGGGGCGGACACCCAAATCTGTGGTATCTGCCTGCTACCAACCCTGCCCTCCTCCTGTGCAGAGAAGAACTGAGCTCTGGGAAGAGGAGAACCCAGCTAAATACAAAATACCTGGTCCAGAGCGAAAACTTCCTAAAGCTTTGGCCTGGGTGGAAGCAGCCAACCAATTCAAACCAACAGGTTTAAATTGATTGGCTGAAAGCTTTCCCCAGCTGCACAAAGGCTGCTGGGTATAAAGAAGTAGCAGGGGCAATGACATGGCTGGGAAGCCACATGGCATGGCAGGACCAACTGAATAGCACTGGGGGACACCATGGAGGCAATAGCAGCACCAGGGCCAACCCGAGCTGCAAATGTGACACCCAGTAAGTCAGGCAGCTTAATGTTTGTTTGAATATGTGTTTAGAAGGAAGATCTGAATGAGCCTTCTACTCATGTTCAGTCTCTGACCTTTCCCGGTTAACAAGAAAGGTCTGGATAAGGCTTCCTTTCAGCATAGAAAATTCAGGGACCAGGTGGGCAGGAATGAAAACTTTGGAGGCTTACTCTTAAGTTCTGTCACACACTTTTAGACCTTACATGAGCAGTGTGAATACCCACATAATACTCAAGTGATCTTAGAGGCTGGAACAATAGTAGAATAAAAATAATAGATTGGGTTCATCTCTGGTTTCTTGCATATAGTTCCGTCTACCTTGGTATAATATTAATTGCACTTAATTCATTACAATTGTAATTGTTCAGACCCAGAAGCGCATCTCTCAGCTTATCCATAAAGCTCATGTCACAACACCACCATGTGAGTTTAATCTTTTGTAAATATCAAAAATTTTAATTGAAGAAAAAACAAAAGAATGCCACCATGTGATCAGAACACCATCATGGAAAATGGCCATTGGATACAGTCTTTGACATGGGACTTCTCCTCAACTGTGGCCATTTCCGCACAAGTCTGTTACAGCACAATGATTCCACTTGCAACCTCCTATGGAATCCTGGGGTTTGCAGTTTTGGGAGGTGCCATGCGCCCCTCCCGAAACTGCAAACCCCAGGATTCCATAGGAGGTTGCAAGTGGAATCATTGTGCTGTAAGAGACTCGTGAGGAAATGGCCTGTGTTTAAAAAGTTTTACCACGTGCCACAGATTTGGGTGTCCGCCCCCTGCACTAGTGGGGGTCAGATGGCTTGCACCTGACTCAGTCATGGCTTCAGACTTTTTCATGGGGAGGATTCTTCTTTTTATCAGTGATGAGCGAGGCCTGGACAAAGATAAAAGGAAGGGAGGAAGGAAGGAAGGAAGGAAGGAAGGAAGGAAGGAAGGAAGGAAGGAAGGAAGGAAGAGAAAGAAACCTCGGAATTTCATTTTTATGTCTTCCATTAGAGATACGTAACACTTAAGAGATTCTCTCACTGACTCTGAGATAAGTGAAATAGCAATGAATTTAGCTGGAGGCTAGACTTACTTTCAAACCAACCTGTCATGAGATAGAAAGACAGTTTGAAGTAATTCATCCTTGCTCTATGTCTCAAATGACTTGCAAAGAAATCTGATAAATCTCAAACACAAATGTTATTCATTGAAAGAGAGAGAGAGAGAGAATGAGATTCACACATTCAGTTATCCAGAAGGGATGACTGTGGGTATACGAAGGTAAAAGGAGCAGGGGTATGATGAAAGTGGTCAAATTAAGAGCATAAGAAAAGTAGCAAAATGAGAGCATAAGATCTGATAGAAGAAAAAGCAGATTTGATGTATCAGCGTTGCTTCCCCACCCTCCACCATGGATAGACACATTCAAAGTACTGTGGATTAAAGAAGTTAATCTGCTCTGGAGAACAGGCAGTATGTAGTGGATGGTTGGATGGATGGAAGGGCAAATGTATCCAAAGTGCAAATGGACTGAGAAGCCAGAACTAAGAATGAAAGCAGCAGCATGGTTGTGGTAGGGACACATAAAATCAGCTTGTAGCAATGAATTTTGCAAACCAATTAATAGGTTCTATGGAAGGAGAAAGAGTGTTAATCAAACTCCATGGGTTTAGAACCATAGAGAAAGGCTTTCATCTCTCAAAGGCAAGAAGAGCTATGCCATACCAATGAAATAACACAGTTTTAGCACCTATGACCTCAATTGCTGCATCTTCATTATTTCTACAGACTTGAAGAACAAACAATGACAATAACATCCATCTTCGTAGATAGATATTACACCACAGTGACTTCTAAGTTGCCCTAAGTATAAAAAAAGTGTTGAGGAAGAAACAAAAATTGGGATCATACTGAGGGTTAAAATAGAGGCAAGCAGTCAATACAGCCAAGGGAGCTGAATCACTCTTCACTATTACAGGATTATCCCAAATGAGTTTGATTTGGCAGAAAATAAGCCAGCATGGTGAACTTTAAAATAGATCCCGGGACTTCCATGTGGTCTTTTTCCAACTGGGTGGAGGACATGTGTTCTCATGACTGTTGAATCAGACTTTTCTTTGTAGTTTGGTTTATATTACACATGCGTTAGACTTGAATATTTCTCTTCAAGCGCACTGAGTCATATCTGGTGAACCAGAACAAGAGCAGAAACACATCGAACTTTTGTACTGATTTTAACAATCCCCATAGTCTTTGTTCATTTCTTGTTTTGAAAGGAAACAGCCTGATATTCCCTTCCTCCAACTAATGGGGAGATTAGAACACCGGTATACTTCACATCGTGCACCTTACTACTATTTTCTGTGTAGAAAATACTGTTTTCTCTGTGTGTTTTTTTAAACTGTTTTTCTGCGTAAAACAACCATGTGCTAGTTTTGTGCAAAATAAGTCCCAAATTGCTCATTAGCTTCAAAAACTGCATAATTCTCAAAGACTTTCTCATATCAGGATGAAATTGCTAAAATAACTTGTTGCTTCTTTCAAAAAGAAAACTAGGAATTACATCCCAAATAGAGAAAGACGGTAGCTGTTTTCTATAGCTACATGAATCAGATGAAGACTGGTCAACAAGACAGGATAAGCAGAAATCATCAGACTTGAGGATATCGGTCTTAATTCAAGGATCAAACAAGACAAGCAAAGACACATCAGAAACCTAACAGTCAGTCTTTACTGCCCTCTGTACACACATAGTTGTTTCTGCAAGCATGGCTGCACTTTTTTTTTTCACTTTCAATATTCAAAATGCTCCCCCACCCCACCCCAAAACATCTGCAATGGATTTGGGTTTCATGCCATCCCAGGAATGTACAAAATTGGCTTTATTGTCTCTATGCTATAAATGGGGGAGGGGGCGAATGTAATTTCTACAGCCAAGCCACCAAGCATTCATCCATATTAGTTAGACAGATAAGTAATGAAAATACCTCATGTGCTTTCAGATGAATGAAAAACAGTTAATTAAAAGAAGGATACCATGTGCACAAATCTGACAAGTTTTGCTTGTCCTCAGGTTTTCATTTTGTACTTAATTATCTCTGAGTCGAGAAAATTCTGTCTCTTTCTTTTTCTCTCTCTATTAGAAATTGTACAGCTTATTGATTTATTAACAGAAATAATAGGCACCCAGTCTCAAAGGGTTTAAGAAAGATGAGAAGGAAAATGCCACCAAATGAAACAGATAACTTAGCAAGCATTTCATTCAGGTTATCATTCCAAGCATTCGAAGGTCTGGAAAGAACATGTAAACCCCCTATTCCACCTCTATATTACCATTCTTAAGAGGATCTGCTAAGAATACCAGGGAATGGTATTCTAGCGATTGCAAATATATATATTTTTACTTCTGACATTACCCCGACTCTGAGATTCAGCTTGTACATGAGACGGTTGTCTATAATAAGTGCAGGGGGTGCATGATACCTCCACCCTTAGTATCCACCTTTGTGCAAACCCCACTTGTTCCAGCCCCAACTTTCCAGTGTGATCAGGAAGGTGTGAAGTCTGGATAAATGTGGAAGCTTCCCCAAATTAGGAAGTGTTGATTTACCAAGGTTCCTAGTCATGAGGTAGTTTCTCCTGACATGTTTGCAAATATCAGTTAGACGCCTCAGTCATCCTGCCCAGATGAGAAGAAGAAGGTTGGGACTGGAGATGAAGGCTCACCACCTTGTTCCTACTAGGGTCTGGGAAAGTTACTTTTTTGGACCAAAACTTGCAAGGTCCATTAGCCAGCTCTTCTACCTATGCATTTAATCCTGCATATGTTAAACACATACCTGCAGAATGGGTCTTGTGGGACACCTCAGTGGTCTCCTTAAATATGTGTGCTTGTTTTTTGGTATGAATTTTATCAAAATTTATCAAAATTGACAAAACTCCTCCTATTCAAGATGAAAAAAGTTTGAAGTTTGAGGGATTTAAAAATCATATGTGGGGGGAGGGACAGAGCTTCTGTTACATTCGTCCATCCAGTTTAGGGGCCTTGAAGATTCATAAAAATCTGGCTTTGGATTGCTTTATATTCAGTGATGTTACTGCTGAATAAAGGTTGCCATCTATTTTATTTTATTTTTTCCTGAGAGGTTTCTCGTCTTTAACAGGTATAAGGAAGGTAGGTAAAACTTGCCTTGCTCCATATCAGGAATAGCTGTTACTTAGTGAATTCATCAAATTCAAATGGGAGAAAACATAATTTCAGCCTGTCTTTGAAGAGCATACCAATATCTTACACATTCCTTCACTTTGAGGGTGGAAAGTTCTTGAGGTTTCAAATACAGGTCAAAACTGATAGATTTTTTTCCTTATGTTGCCCTGAGTGCTGCTGGCAGGCAGGCAGGCAGGCAGGAAGGAAGGAGGGAAGGAAAATATGGATGATGATTATTAGTAGTAGTAGTATCCCTTTTTTCCCCAAAATTGGGCCTCAGAGTGACTCATACTTTAAAACAACACATGTATTACACCTGAACAATCTTTGTCCATTCAGTCCAGTACTGTCTATGCTGACTGGTAGCAGCTTCCCAGGATCTGATGATGTTGCTTTCCCATATCATTTGCTACCTGATCTTTAGAGCAGAAATGGCAGGGATAGAATCTAAGATCATCTATGTTTCAAGCCCACTCTCTCCCTCTCCCTCTCCCTCTCCCTCTCCCTCTCCCTCTCCCTCTCCCTCTCTCTCTCTCTCTCTCTCTCCATGGCCGTCTGTGATACTCAGTGAGATACCTTAGCTAGTCAGTAGGAGCTTCGGGGCTCAACAACAAATTAAAAGACACATAGTTGAAAATCCACAAGATACAAAGGTTAAAATGAGATTAAACAATCAAACAATTAAAACCAGATTAAAACATGTATCATCAAAAATGTACACACATACATACCAGCAAAACAATTAGCAAGATCCAGTACATTATCTGGTCAGATGGACCTTATTTAGTCATTCATCAAAGGCCTGTCTAATCAGAAAAATCCTTACTTCTCTGCAAAAAGAAAATAGCGAGGACACTGGTCTAACTTCTCTGGGAAGCAAATTTCAGAGCCTTGGAGCAGCCACCGAGAAGGCCCTCTCCCATGTTCCCACCGGGTGTACCTATGAGGGTGGTAGGACAGAGAGAGGAGCCTACCTAGCAGATCTCAAAACACAGGTTGGTTTGTAAGGGGAAACCTGTTCCTTCAAATAATCTGGACCTCAGCCGTAGAGAGCATTATAGTTCAAAACTCTGCATTTTGAATTGTGCCTGGAAATTGTCCCAACAGTTAGTGAAGCTGTAGCAACAAGGGAGTTGGGTGTTAGAAACATCACATCCTGAAACAAACAAATGAGCAAATATAATCAGAAGTGGTCAGATGTCTACTTCTTGGTTTTGTAAAGCCCCCATTGTGGGATTCTTTTTCCCCCCTCTTTTTTGAGGGGGGAGTCACAAGCAGGGAACAATTCACAAACTACTAGAATCCCATCTCTGCTTTCAAAACTCGCTGCAGCAGCATGTGAAGATGATTCTCCTAACTTCAGTCAGACATATAGTTTAATAAACCTATAGTGTTAGAAAGCCAGCACGCTGTAGTCATTCGAATGCTGAACTAGAACTCTGAAAGCCCCAGGTTTAAATTCCTACTTGGCCCTGGAAACCTGCTGGGTGATCTTGGAAAATTCACATTCTCCCAGCCTCAGAGGAAGTCAGTGGCAATCTCCTCTGATACAGATCCACCTTAGAGTCACCATAAGTTAGAAACAACTTGAAAGCAACAACAAATAATATTGTTGTAAATGCTGAGGCCATTTCCACACTACACTGTTATAGTGCTATTATTCCACTTTTGACATCCTGTGGAATACTGGGGTTTGTAGTTTCCTGAGGCCAAAGAGCTCTCTGGCTGAGAATTCTAAAGGCCCCTCCCTAAACTGCAAACCCCAAGATTCTATAGGGTGTTGAAAGTGGAATGATAGCACTATAACAGTGTAGTGCAGAAATGACTTAAGACTTTATGATAGTCTGAACAACCATTAATTGGTCATTTTGGAAATTTCCCAAAATGCCTTGTTTAATATTGCAATTTCTGCATAACTCATGTAAATGGGGTCAGAAGCACAACCCAAGTCCCAGGGCCTGCATGCTGGGATTTAGTCCTTATCATTGAATATGCTGTCATTATTGTATCCATGATTAAAATTCTATCAACATTCTGCCCTTGGTCAAAATTCATGAACCATACATTGTGAGCTGATGAATCCTTATTATCATGCAAAAGAAAATGCTGGTATAAACTCCAGCCTAAGAACCATTTGAAACCAGGCTTTGTTTGTTGCCTAGCATTTTTCTAAAAATAGTAAATAATTTATTTGAAGAGCCGGTCAATTTAGCCAGATCAGACCTTTATTCAATATAGCATTGTTGCTTTTCATATTATTATGAGTGTTCTGTAAAGAAAGAAAACAAGCTTTTTTCCCCCCTTAATGATTATGATCGTTTGATAGAGAAAGAGGAAAATATTGCAATTAATTCCCTTGTCAGCTTATTTTCCACTTGCACACCTGAACAAATTGCTTATTTCACCTATTGTAATTTAATATTCCAATCTGTCTGTTTATATGCACTGCTAAATATATTATTTAACAAAAAAAAAAAAACCCAATAGAAGCTTTTAGACAATGAACTAGCACTGATGTAAACATTATTCACTGTTTTCTTGCACAAATGTGGTTTTGAGCCACAGTATCGAGCTGAAATCCCAAGCCCGGTTGCTAACTGCAAAATGATGCTGTCTCAATAATTAATTCCTCTGCAAATTGAAAAGAGTTTTCTCCTCCAAAAACCCCCAGTTTGTATTCACTTGCTCATATGTTGCCTATAGTATAGATGTTTCCCTTTTTGAAAAAAAGGTGCCATATAGCTCTGTTCACTTCTCAGCCATCATCTTATTGCCTAGTGTGCACACATACAATTCTGTCTATATTTATAAGTAATAAAGTCCATATTGAGAGTTGACATTCTAGGTTTGAGTGCTGGGCTATGACCCTGGAGACGAGGGTTTGATTCCCCACTCAGCCATGGAAATCCACTGGGCAACCTTGGCTGCATCACACAGTCTCAGCCTCAGAAAACTCCATGATAGGTTCACCTTAGAAGTCAGAAATTACTTGGGCCATTTCCACACTAGACTATTATAGCGCTATCATTCCACTTGCAACATCCTATGAAATCCTGTGGTTTGCCGTTTCGGGAGGGGCCAGCTGGTGCATTTTCTTGTTTTTTTTTTTTAAAAAAAGTCCTTGTTTTCGTGTACTGTAGAAATGCTGCTTTATTGCTGCAAGATGTCAAAGTTGAAGGCTCAAAAGGTATGAGAATACAAAGATATTAAGAAATGTCTGTCTTGTATTTTTGTATATATTTATATATATAGGTAAAGCTTTTAAAGGTACGTCCACGGAAGATGTCTGCACCATGGAGCGGACTGGATCCGGACTACTTACCATAGATCCACACCTCAGTCCGCTCCGGAACGACCCCAAATGGTCCTCCAGCGTGTTTTTAAAAGACCTGATTTTTCAGGTCATCCAAAATGCCGGTTTGCATCATTGCGTGCCTGCTCTCCAATGCAGATTCGCAAGCTCGCACCAATGCGAGCCTGCGATCTGCGGAGGGCGGGCTTTAGGCTGGCAAGCTTCAGTGGTTGGTCGAGACCCAAGACCAACCGGAAGCCGCCATTTTGGACGCCGGAGCAGTGCGGATCTACGACCACGCACTGCTCCTCCTCACCCCGGACCGGACCGGACCACCAGAAGATCCAGTGAGTAGCGGCAGGGAGTGATTCCCTCGCCGGGTGCAGAAATGGCCTATGTTTTCACTTGCAGCCTGAACAATAGCAATGTTGGTGCCAATCAGGCCTCCAAGGGATGCACATCAGAGAATTCCATCTCTTACATCCTCCCGTAATAT
This sequence comes from Cyclura pinguis, assembly GCA_030412105.1. Lineage (NCBI taxonomy): Eukaryota > Metazoa > Chordata > Lepidosauria > Squamata > Iguanidae > Cyclura > Cyclura pinguis. Next base: position 122,084,747 of record CM059604.1, on the reverse strand, counting down.
ATTGTCATGACTGATGGGACACAGAAGAAATGTAGGAAAAATCATTGCTATAAAACTGGGAATTGAAATCCCCTGCAGTAAAAGACTTGTCTTGGTAGGCATCAGACAAACATTATAAACAGGGCTGTTTTGTAAAAAGAGGCAGAATGAATTCTAAGGTTAAGAAGATGATTTTCATTGGCCTTAATGAGTCTCTCCACTGTGAAGTATTGCTTTAAGACACAGCTGTTTCTCATTGAGAGGGGAAAATGTAAAAAGATGACTTCTTCTTCCTTGCGCATGGTAACCCTAGAGACTGAAGAGTGGGGACAATTGAATCAGATAACTTGACTATGCAGAGTGAATTTATTCAACCCAAGGGAATAATGATTGATACATTTGGTATTAAATTGCACAGCCTGTAAAGAAATTATTTTAGTTTTCAAAAAGCTGAACCTCCTTTTTCTATTCTGATATGTTGTGTAGATTAGACTCTTGTTTTATAAATATACTTCTTAAAGACTGGATAACAGCACTCTTTACTGGATAAAAGTGCTATCAATTGGATGGCAGTATTGTATTGTTTATGAGCTGTATATTATGTATGTGTATACTTATACCTGTGTGTAGAAATTCATGGCTATATGGGTCATCATATTGGCTTTGCAAGCATATTCGAGTTGTACAACTGTTATTTTCATAATTATTCTAGATTTTCTAGCTAAGCAATGAAAATGAATTGGAATAACAAATATTTTCTGTCTCCTCATTTATTGTTTAAATTCTTAATTCTATAGTCCCTTGACAACATCATGTGATTAATAATAACTCATCATCATCTTCAGCTTTGTTTATACTTTTCCTTTTTCCCAGACTGGGACTCAAGTCAGCTTACAATTAAAGTTGATTACAATATAATTAAACATTTTTTAAAAATCAAGATTGAAACAGCATTAAACTATTAACCATATTAAAACAGTTTGAAACATATACACTTAAAACATTACAAAAAGTAGTATAAAAATAGTACTATACAGCACCCTGTTGAAAGCCATTTCCTCAGAAACCTTCTGCTCTAAAAACCTGTTGGGATGATGATGATGATGATGATGATGATGATGATGATGATGATGGAAAGACAGAAAGGAGGAAGGGAGTTCAAGAACCAAGGGGCAGCCACCAAGTACCAACCATATGTGTGAAGGTGGTGGGAATGAAAGAATAACCTCACTTGAGGGTCTAAGGGCCCAGCTAAGCTTGACGTGGAGGGAAGATGATTGCTGGAATTCACTTAGGAATATATACACAGTACACATGCAGGGCAAAAAGTTCATCACTGAACAATGGATGTAGTCTGCTGATAGTGATGGAAGCAGAGTTGTGCAGACACCATGATCCTCTGTGCCTTGTCTTTTCAAGTTGTGCATTGTTAATTGTGGATGAGTGTCCTGTATTTTCCATTGTGATTGTGCATCCTATGCTTTGCATTTTGGTTACACATTGCAGTTGTGCATCCTATATTTTCCATTAAGGTCGCCCATTCTATACTTTGCATTGTGATTATGCATTGTGGTTGTACATCCTCTATTTTACATTTTGATTGAGCATCCTATACTTTGCATTGTGGTTGTTCATCGTGGATTGTGCATTGCATAGTGCCACCCAGTCATTGACATGCTTTGCACAATGTTGCTAATCTGTATGGGGTGTATGTAGTGCTGCCATGGAATATGTCCTCATGCAAGTATTTATGCCATGCTAAGGGGATGTTGGAATGAGGCTGCAGATTAGCAGGTGACCTGAACCGAAGCCATATAGGACTTCATAGTGATAACCAATGCCTTGAACTGTGCCCAGAAACAAACTGGATGCCAACGAAGCTGTTGGATCAGGCCCTGTTTAATTAGCACATCTCACTCCAAAGCCACTGCATTCAGATATGGCCATTTTGAAGTGTTGGCTTCCCTGGAGTTGCCCAGGAGAAGCAAACGATTTCCAGCACGGTGTGTAAGTAAAGATATTTTTACAGAGTTCATGCATCAACAATGGTCTTTAGCCTCCCATGTGGTTAGGCAATATTATGAGCAAGCCATTGAGCACTCCAGATCAGGAAATTCCAAACATTAACTTAGCCATGTTGCGTATCCTGCATAGGCTATGACATACGTTAAAAAATAAACATTAATGCATTGAGGTTTACATTTAAGTGGATGGAATTCAGAATACAGCCAAGTTAACACTATGTTAGGAAAATGAACTTTTGGAACTTCCTGAGCTTAAGTGTCTGATTTCCTCCACTTAAGGGCCTGTCAACGTATATTTTCTTTTCTTTCACACAGAGCACAATTCCTATAAACAGGTCCTTTCAGAATTAAGTTCCATCAAATTAAACAAAGCCTGCCCCCCCCCGGCTAGGTGAGTGTGCATAGGATCACAGATTTAGACTCCAAGGTAATATAAAAACAGAGGGCAATGTAATTTGTGCTTCATGTGCAACAAATTCATATTCGGTATTCACAGAGAGAGTTTCAGATGCATAAAGCACTTCATGTACACTTTAGCCCTGCGAGGTAGGTGAGGGTGAAGTTAAGAAAAGCAAGTGCTTGATTATTGGGATCAAGTAGACCTCAAACTGAGGTGACATTTTAATCAACAGAAAGATTCACCAGCTGCTTTTGACATGACAATTGCATTTGTCCTAAATTAGAACAATTCCATATATTTTTTTTACTTATTAAAGCTTTACTTTATCTTTGCATATCTTTAGAACACACCATAATCTGTAACAATAAAAGACTGAGGCAGCAAAAGCAAATTTTGATGTCATGCTACACAGCCCAATATCAGACAGTGTTTTGGGCTGTCAACCAAGTTGCAATATTTAGTTTCTTTTCTTTCTTTTTTTCTGAGATAATTTTTTATTAAATCAAAGCAAAGAACAAATCCAGCAGTAAAGCACTTGTACACATCGGCAAACAAACGATACTGTTGTATCCGTATTTCTCAGTTTACCATTATTCCTGGTTTACCTTTGAATATTTTACTACAATCAGGTAATATTGTTAATCTTTAGTGTTTTGAATAACATAAAATATAAAAATGTATATATCAAAACATGTACTAATGTATATATGTGTGTATATATAAAGCCCTTATATTGGAAAAAGAAAACAAGAAAGCTTCTGGTAATCCTTCCTTAGTACACTTTTGGGTTTATATGTTCTGTCAGTGCTACCATTTTTTACTAATAAATTTCTATAGTGATTCCCTCACTCATATGAGAGTAACTCCTGAGTCTTTTAAGTAGATTCAAAATAGACTTAGATTCAAATTCAATTAAATAGCCCACCCAAATTTTGCTATCTATATATGAATATATAATCTAACATATATTCATATCACTCTCCTCAAAAAGTATCATATCTGATTATGTTGTCAATGCTGATTAGTGAATCTATAATTCTATTCTTATTTTAATACAAGATTTTCAATCACCGGAGCACATTCCATTTTAATGATTTAATGATCCTATATTTGAGAGGTCATGGCTGGCACTATCATTAGGCAGAATGAGGCAACCACCTTGTTCTTAGAGTGCAAAACAGTAGCCCCTTTCCTCTTCATTCTGAGCCCACCTGTCTTACAACCCTAATCTAACCTGTCATTCTCAGGTGAGAAGATAGAAAATGTTAGCCCAGGATTAAAGTCACTTGGCAATCCAGTCAGCATCCGTGTGCAGGATGAGAGAAGAAGCACCATCTTTCTTTTCTTTTCTTTTCTTTTCTTTTCTTTTCTTTTTTCTTTTTGCCTTAGGCAGTAAGATGTCATGGGAGGGCCCTGTTTGAGGGATAGCTGATTCATACCAGGCTGCCACTGAGTTCAGTTAAAAAGAGCTGCATACACTTCTTAACATCTGCAGCACACATGATGGAACTGGTATGTAATAAAGATTATTGCATCTTTCAGATATGTGTACCAATTAAAACTGGCATGCCTTAATTTTGCCAATTTCACTATTACTTTTTACATCATTACTGTTTTTCATCTCTCAGGTCTTGGTTGTATAAGCACCCACCTTCCCCTCTTAGGAAAAAAAAAGGAACATAAAATACTATATCATAAGAGTTCCCTTGTAATGTTTCTTGCTTGGTGCATATTCCAGCCAAAGTGAAGTATTCTGTAAACCCATATATGCCAGCAAGAAACATTAGTGATCCCTCAATAGGAATAAAGAGACAGAGAAGATGGGGCCATGCCTTGTTTAACTTGTTACATCTACAGGGTACTTTACTCTCTGAAGGCTTATTGTGAGATAGGGCTCCCTCCAGACTTCGGCAGCCATAGTATGGGTGAGCCACCCATACAAACTGGCCATCCATTTTTAAGGGAAGATTTTCCAACCCCATCTCTCCCCAAAATATCATTAGTCAAGGAAGATGTGTCCAGGACTAGCCCTCAAACTTGCCCTCTTCCCTCCCTCTGGTCCTTGCAAACCAAGGGTGAAATCTAGAGAATTGCCTTTTACTGAAAATGTGTCTGTGTATGTTCACTGGTAATTGCCAGAACTATTCCATCTTTCGCTACTTGCCATAGTGACTATCTGCTTTAAAACTGCACCGCCCAAACGCCCATAAGGTTTCCACTGCTCAATGTAGGCCAAACAAAGACCCTTTCCCATAAAGCTGACCAGAGGTCCAAAATGCCTACCTAGCCCCAGAGTGACCATCCACATCTTGCAATAATCATGAGAGTATATATGTTTTTGTTTGCTAGTTTCACTTTCAAAGGAAGTAATGGATTTTAGCAATTTTTTTCCTCACTGCAATGATGTTTTTGAAAACTGCACAGCTTTTTAAGACAATTTGCAGTTCAGGACTTACTGTGCACAAAATTCACACACATTTGCCCAGAAAACCATATTTTCCATGCAGACAGTTCTATTTCTGTGTGGAAATTTCTGTGCGGAAAGTTCTGGGCGGTTTTTTGTTTTGTTTTGTTTTTCTGAGTAGACATGGTTGTTTCTTGTGCAGAAGATGCTGTAGCTGGACATTTATTCTGCATCAAACCTGCAACTTTTTTGCTGCAAAAAACACAGCGAACAATATGTCTGATCAAAAATACTATTTCCTATGCAAAAAAAAAAAAAAAGGAAGTTCCTACACAAAAAGTCCTTGTGCAAAAGTAAATCTTCACCTGCAACCATACTCTTCACTCCAGGTTTCTCCTTGTCAAGGTTTCCTGACACCCAAGGAACACAGTTCTAAGCATTTTTCAAATAGCAACAAGAGCACAGTGCTGCGTGCTGAATAAGGTGGGACTGGTGGCTTTTCTGTCAACTGAGTAATGCATTTACACCAGGTTTTATTCTGAAGGTTAGAAGAGCTGTCCAGAGTTCTAAAGGCTTCTCCTAAATGAGGTACAGTACTTTGTACTGCTCCTTTGAGAATCACATTAAAGCCCGGAGTGCATTCAATGCAGTACTGACACCATTGACTGAACAGGTGGACAAAGGGAAGCCCAGTTACTTTTATAGCCCTGTGAATTCCCCCCACCCCTTAGCCTTACATCACAATACCTTCCAGCTTCTCAAATGTCAGCACAGTGCATGGCATTATCAAAGAGCCAAAACACCACTGTCCAATGCATGTCCTGCTGCATTCAGTGGGACCTATTCTCACTGAACATGCTGTATATAGGACTACACTGTTACTGCCCTGGCTAACCTGAGCTTTGGGAATATAAAAGATATCTATTGATATCACTAATTCGGCTTCACATATCCCTTCCACGTGCTTGCGAGGCCACCGGACAAGCACACGTACAGGCTCGGCCGATTATCGCCGTAATATTCCTAGACAATACAGGCAGGCCAGAAACAGCCGACTCACCGCTTTAGGAGACCTCAAGGCAAGTACCTCTATTAGGTATGTGAGCAGCTTTCAAAAGATCCTCTGCCCCGCGCTGGCAGCTTGATGATCGAGCTATACAATGCTCAAGTATTCCGTGTTTGCATACCAGCTACTCTATTGATAAATTCGGTTCTAATTCAATTATTCAAATTCTGACCTTTCGGAGGCTTTGTCTCCAGCTCCAAATCTATTGTTTTCCCCTAAGTCCGACCTAACCTGCGGTCACAATTCCCCTTATAAAAACCCCTGACTTTGAGCGCTTCCTTGGATCGCTCCCGAGTTCCAGACTGCCTTGCTGCCACTTTGCTTGGTGAGCTTCCCCTCAGCTCCACGTGCTGAGATACATCGAACCCCAGCTTCGCTCTCCATTTTCTTCTGGACTTCAGGACAGGTTTCATATCACCCGAACCAACTATCCCTCTGAAAATCCTGCTATCTTACTCACACCTTTATTTTCCTTAGTTATCTGTGTGCTTGTGTTGCATACATTGTGTGCCTGTATTTAATAAAGATCATTCATTATTTTCAAACCAGTCTGCTTCTTGGCTTGGCCTGACCCCGTAGACACTGGGTTGCAAGATCCTGCTAAGTTACCCGGCCTCTCATTTTGCTAACTTGTGCTCTGAACTAATTTCCCCAACTTTTAGCAATTTGGTGTCCTTCCCGGGACCCCCAGAAAACAGGATAACAACATCCCCAAGCATTTGCTCAACTAGGCAGGGGAAATCATCATGACTTATAAATGCTTAGCTTTGGGGAAATGTCCTCCACTGTTACATACATCTGTCTATAATGGGGAAAAAATGAATATTTTTATTTTATTTTATTTTAAATTATGTGTTCTGGGAATCCTTAAAGGCACATTACACACATTTATAAAATACAACAAAATGAAATGAAGAATAAAATAACAATTTTTTGCTACACTTTTTTTTTTTTTTTACAGTATATCAATCTTGTAGTGGAAAAATGATTTTTGCACCACTGTGTCCAGCAAAAGAGCTACAAGGTTATATTGCCCTCCCAATTTTAGGTCTCTGAGTGTGCTTACATTTACATCCATCTTCATACTCCTTCCCCATTGCATTGCAAGTTTTGATTAAAGCAGTTCTACAAGGAGCAATCGGATTTAATCTAGAAGCCCACACCCTCCAACATTTCCACATGAAAGCTGCAACATGTGTGGCCAGGCAACATTAGGTCAAGATGGCAAACGTTATAAGTGAGAAATATTAAATCAGCCAGTAGAGGCTGCAGTAGTTTGCTTTTGCCCAAGCCTACTAGGACCAGCAAGATTCCGCCCCTTGCTGAGTTAATTGGGCACACACCACTTTTCTATTCAGAACTCAGTTTGCACCAATTAGAATACAGTGATGTATTTAAGTCTTTTACTCCAAGTCTCAAGTCAAGTCTTAAGTCTCTACCTTCAAGTCTCAAGTCAAGTCTCAAGTCCTTGAAGATACTTTCAAGTCAAGTTTCAAATCTGGAAGCCAATTTTATACCCCAACCAAAATTCCAGAGTTATTGGATAGAGTGAAATAAAGTCAGTTTTAACAATTTAAGCAGAGTCAGATCTCCACATTTGCAATTTTGCCATCTGCAGCTTCGGAAGTGAGAAATAGGATCCAATCTTACTCCCCATTACTCAAGATTCAAAAGCTTTAGAAGGAAGGATCCTTCCTCCTCAAGCCCATTGCCTAACACATTTGCTATTCCCCTTTGAGAAATGTGCCCACACTTTGGACTTGAGACAGATTGTCATGTAACCAGTAGACAAAAAGAGATGGCAGTGTTGTTCAAAGTTGTAAGGTTTCTGGATGAATACATGATGTTACCGAACCAAGGGCAGCAAGTCAGTCATTAAAAATACACAGGTCTCAAGTCAAGTTGGGTCAGTGCATCATTTATGGCCAAGCCAAGTCTGAGTCGAGTCACTGAGTCCGAGTCTATCAACTCAAGTCTACATCACTGGTATAAGATGAGGACAAAAGAGAAGAGTGGGATGAGAAGAAAAAAAAAACTAAGACATTTTAAAAGCAGCTAAGAAAAATTAACAGCAGAGGATTAATCAGGACTGTTCTTGCCAAACTGAGACAGCTGGGGGTTATGGAAGCCCCATATTCAGATTTCTATGGCCTGCGGAAATGAAACATTATTCTACTTTATTTAGTGCTACCGGCAGAGAGCTTCTGGTTATTTACTCTAGCAAATCTACATTCCTGTCACCAGGAATTCTGAAGATCTATTTTAAGGGTGTAGCAGTTAGAGTTTGATCTCAAAGCCATTTCCTAGGCAACCAACAAGACTTGTCCCCCGCAAGATTGCCTTATGGCAACAAAAACTGTCTACAAACCCCCACATTATCTTCCTCTAAACTCTGAACAAAGGTTTCTGCTTTGTAAAACATTGTCATAATCTTTATACTCACACTGGTGATGTCTAAATCAGCCTCCAAAGCCATATGTATTTTATTGCAAGAATACTCAGTTTCCCATTGACAGGCAATGGTACCACTTTCAGCAAGATGTGGATGGACTTGTCTATTTTTGGTGCACTTTCCTTCTGCATTTTTTAGTCATCATTCAATTCCATGTCATTTTCACATTAATCTAGGATTTAAAAAGGAAAAAAAGAAAGAAAGAAAGAAACTTTCTAAAAACCAGAGTTGGAATCCCTGCTCAGCCATGGAAACCCACTGGGTGATTCTGGGCAAGTCACATTCTCTCAGCCTCAGAAGAAGGCAAAAACTAACCCCTTCTGAACAAATCTTGCCAAGAAAAGTCTATGATAGGTTCTCTTTGTTGTTGTTGTGTGCCTTCAAAGTTATTTCTGACTGATGATGACCCTAAGGTGAACCTATCACATTCTGTGGGCTGAGAGTGTCTGACACACCCAAGGTCACCCACTGGTTCTCCATACCCAAGCGAGAAGTTGAACCCTGGTCTCTAGGATCATAATCTAACACTCAAACACTCTGGTCATAATCTAACACTCAGGCCCTTTTCGCACCTTACCTTTTCATGCTGCTGGGTTGGGGTTTTTGCGTGAGAAGTCTTGGGAGGAATGCTCTCTCAAGCCTCCTGCTTCAGCTCTGCAGCTCCTTCCTGCTCATGTGAGCGCCCCGCCCGCACCCCGCTCCTTCCTTCCGCAGTGCAGCCTGGGAGTTGGAGGCTGCATTGGGGCAGGAAGCGTGACTGGCACAGCTCAGGAGACTTCGTACGGCAGGTGAGTACACCCCAGGCCCCTGAATGATGCGTGAACACACACCATTTTTGGCTTCAAGATGAAAATGTAAAGGTGCATGCCTGCTTCACGTCAGGCTCTTGAGCGTCGCGTAAATGTGAGTACATCATGCAGACCGCTCCTCACATTTACGCGACACTCAAGGGGCCCTCTCGCTTCCAAAACACTGTGTGAAAAGGGCCTCAAACACTTCTCTTAAGGTCACCATAAGGTGGAAACAACTTGAAGACACACAACAAACAAACACAGTTAAATGGAATCTTCTCCAAAAATATTAGACAATATTTTCTTTCCACGATATTTTCTCTCGAAATACTTGCTTAATTTTTTGTTTTGTTTTGTTTCTTAAAATGCACATGTAGGTGTGCATTTTGGTACATTTACACTGCATTCCCATATTAAACCCGACTCAGGCCATTTCCGCACTACATTCTTATAGCGCAATTATTCCACTTTCAACATCCTATGGAATCCTGCATGGCCCCTCCCTAAACTGCAAACCCCAGGATTCCATAGGATGTTAAAAGTGGAATAATCGTGCTATAAGAGTGTAGTGCGGAAATGGCCTCATTCAGTTCCATGGCACTTACTTCAGAGTAAACATGGGCAACTGGGGTTCAATTCCCTGCTTGGCCGTGGGAACCCAATGGGCAACCTTGGGTGCATCACACACACTCAGCCCCGGAAAACTCTGTGATAGGTTTTCCCTAGAGTCACCATAAGTCAGAAATGACTTAAAGGCACACGACAACAACAACCGCCATGTACAGAACTGCAGAGTTTAAGTGATAAGAACTGAGAAATATTTGGAGAAGTAAAAACAAACAAACAAAAACTGGTGCACAGATAATTTCTGCAATAATCCAAGATAGCATAATTTCATACAAGAGTGCACAAGGATCACATTCCCCAATTGTCCTTAGATTGTTCTTGTCCTATGCCATGATAAGCATTATGAACCGTAACCAGTAAAGCATGTAGCCATTTTTAATCTTCCAATCCTTCCATAAAGGCCTTTTTTTCCTGCACATTTGCACATTAAATGATATAGGCCCCAATCACACCTTATTTCCTGCCAAAGCGTGAAAAAAATTGTTTTTAACTACATCTCCCAGAATCCCCTAACCATGGAATTCTAGTAGCTGTATTTAAAATTCTAGTAGCTGTATTTAAAAAAAAAAAACTCATTTCTATCTCTGCAATTCCTTAGGAAAAATGCATTTTAATCTCCATCTTAACTATATTAAGGCTGTGGAACCTGTGGCCTTGTTGTAGAAGTTTAAATACCATCATCCCCAGCCAGCATGACCAACTGGCAAAAATAAGTTGAGCAGTAGCACAACAGCACCAAGAAGGCCACAGTTTTCCCATCATATAATCTTATATGCTATATAATATTATATAACAGCAACAGTTAAGTGGATTAAACTGTGGTAATGCCAACTGCTTCTCTTCCTTCACAGGAATTTGGCATGTTTGGAATTTAATGATGTCTTCTCCTTCCCTTCCCCAGCTCCATTTTCTGAATCCTGTTTGCTTTCGCTATGCCATGCAGAAAGCTATGTGATAATATTCACATCCACTGCCAAGGCTCCACATACATTTTTTGGCTTTCTTCCAATTCCACTCCAGAGCAAACACCTCTGGAATTTTGCCAGTCATATTTCTGGGTTAAGCCTCTGCATAGGCAAAAACAGAGAGCAGGTTTCATTGTTCTAAACATTTTCTACAGTTTGTGGAGCTCTCAAGGAGATTCCTATCTGTGTGGGAAACGAATTGAGCTTAGGAAAGGAAATGTCCCTTGTCACAGATCATGGGTGACCTCTGCCAATGATTGACAGATACCACTATAATGCTGCCTATTAAATGCAAATATTATGAAGTACATTAAAGGTGGTTACACCTTGCTCTTTGCTTTCTTTTGCTAGTAATTGGCAGTATCCCAGCTATTCACTCACATATTTGTAGCCCATGCCCTTGGTGACCTCGTCAAAATGTCCACAGAATTCTTGGCAGGAAAGTGAACCATGCTTTTGCAGCATTAGATTGTATCTTGATCCTACAATGCCCATGGAGAAAGGTACATTGTTTCTCCACAGCAGTTCAGGTTTTGGTGAACACAGGTGAAGAGACGGATGACTATCACATGCTTGTTCCTGAATGTTGTCAATAAAAATGAAAATGGAAGCCCTTCTGACTAGGCTGTGTCACTTCTACATTGGTATTAAATCCATACTTGGAATAAAACAAGTGTCATATTGCTAATTCCCTCTTCTACACTTGTGTGTGGGCGTAGGTGGCGTTAAGTTGCCTGTTGACTTTTGGCAGCCAGAAGATATTTTATTTCTGCCAGACTTTCTGAAGCACTAAAGGCAAATAATCTCTTTCTTTAAAAAAAAAAAAAGTTGTTTTAATAGTCTTTTCCTCACTCCAAGGTAACCTTGGAGTCAAAATGCTTGGGTTGATTTCTTTGCCAATAATAGTCATTTGTCTGGTCAGTGGGATTGGAACAGAAAACTATATATGGTGGTTGAAGTGAAAAGTGATTTTTTAAAAAATGTTAATAACCAATATATACAGGGCTTTCTTGGGAACAGGTGGAGGAGAGTCTGTGAAGACCTGTCTCCAAGATCTGGCAGTCTCAGGCTTCTTAGATAAATATCCAGCTTTTAGGCTAAAAAAATGTTGCTAACACATTCACTAATAAAATTGTAAGGAGAAATGTGCAAACGGTAGACTACCAAACTGCATAAGCCTGTACTCAATTTCTATTGTGCTGGCCACTAAGACCAAGGAAAGTAAAGAAACAAGAGATTTAAAAAGAAAGAATGGTTAGAAATCAGTTGTCAATTGTTACTGTAGATCCTGTGAATGAATGGGACTTGTTAAATCAATACTTATGTTATGTCTCATTGATTTAGTAAATCTTTATTGCTGTGTGCCTTCAAGTCATTTCCGACTTACAACAACAAGATGAACCTCTTGTTGGGTTTTCTTGGCAAGATTTATTCACAGGAAATGGCCATTGCCTTTCTCCAAAGCTGAGAGAGTGTGACTTTTCCACTGGGTTTACATGATGTAGTGCAGAAAGGCCCTAAGAGATGGAAATGAAAACCTCCATGTCTTTTAACTGAAAGGTTTTAATGACTCAGTGCATATTCTCAAGTATATCACAACTCTGAACTGAGAGGCAAAATGCCTGACTAGTTATAGAGAAACAATAATTTTCATCAAATTATCACTTACAGATGAGGGACATATTAATTAAAAAGCTAGCATTAGATATGCAGTGTTGTTTCCATTGACTACAGCAATTTTTCTGGAGGAAGAAAATATCGTTCACATAGTGGTCTGCTTTATGTCATATTAAATATGAAGGATCTAAATATGAAGTATCTATGTTTGTTTGATTGTAGCATCTGCAATGTTTAAAAGGTGGTGTGGTTTCCTGCACACATTTTGGTAGAGATCATAGCTCTGTTGAACTCCAGGATGCCAAATCTGAAGCCTAACCTTCAACTTTCATCCTTAGTGATGACTTGGGCCCTTCCTGCTCAATGCACCCAACCTGCCAGGGGGACAGGAGAAGGATCACACGTATGCATGACACCGTGTCGGTCCCATCCTTCTCCCATTCCTAGGCGGTATGATCCCACCACAAATCATTGATGGGTTTTCCCAGCAATCACGCCACTCTCCTGCCATGTGCCCACATTTACCTTGTTTGCAGAGGCTTTGAAAATGCAATGGTTGCACTTCCTGCCCCAGCACAGCCTGGGACAGTACCCAGCTGTGCTGTGACAGGAACAGGCATGGCCATCATGCTTCCTGGAACCCAGAGGCAGTTGGTGTGGAGGGGAGCACTCCATCGGACTTCCCTCCCAGGTGAGCTGCTGCTGCCACCATCACTGGATGCTGCCAGGAGAAATGTAGGGTGTGGAAAGGGCCTCAGAGACAGAATGAGTCCTTCTACAATTTGTTTCAAATTCTCGAGGTCCCAGTTCTTGTGGTGATTGAAGTGCTTGAATGACAAGAGGAAAGATTAGTGGCAATTCTTACAGGCAACTTTGCTGTTTCCCAGTATAAAATGGAATGGGGGAAGATGGAATCCAGCAGTGCCCTTCCAGGACAATTGTTGCTGAGATAAAGCAGTTAGTCTCAAGCTGGTTTATTTCAGCAAGATATAAATTGCCATGGGTACAGGAATTCAGTTTTCTAGCAAGCTAGAGGTTGACATCTACTCCAGTAATCAATACCTAAAGTAGTTTACTAATCAGCAAATAAGCTATAAAAACTTTGGCCAACATAATACAAACAACTGGAAGTTTAATTTTCTCAAATCGCCCTTTGCTTGTGTAATTTTTCATATTTACTTGCAGAGATCTCCAATGTTAAGATGAAAAAAGTATTCAAAAATATTTTTTAAATGGTTGAAAAACATCTTTGTCAAGTGTTGAGGGATGCTGATGACAAGAATCCTAGGCTGACAAGAATTTTTGCAGTTCAGGACTTATTCTGTTCAAAATTCGCACATGGTTGTTTTCTGCATAAAACAGTATTTTCTGGTAAGGGAACAGTATATTCTGCACAGAAAAATAATATTTCTATGCATAAATATTACTTTCTTGCACAAAAAAAACCTATTTTCCTTCACAGAAAATTGTGTAATTGGGAAATTATTTTGCACAATATTCTCATGATTTGCACCAAAAATGGCATTTTCTGCACAGGAAATGGCTGTTTATTGCAACAAAGCATCTTCTTCTCCTCTCATTTAATAGGTTCTGTTTTCTATGCTCATCCCAGCTCTGTATAGATTCAGTGTGGGAAACGTCTGTGTGCAAAGCATGTGCTTGACCATTGACCTATGTGCTCTATTAGAATGTGTAATATCTTACTAGTTGCCCTATTTCCATTTTTAACCAAAATTCCTACTAACTGAAAGTCAGGGCATTAATTGAGTGGAGCAAAGGACAAAAAAAGCAACTCTCCACCACCAATTCTGCCACTCTAAGGTGTGCTTATGGAACTGTTAGATATTGAAGGCCTTTTTTTCCTCTTTCCCCAAGGAACAAGTGAGCATCTGCTTGTGAAACTTTATTGGAGAAGGGAACAAAATCACCAGGTAAGTTCCCTCAAAGTGAAAAGAACTTAGCAGAAATACAAGAAACAGTTATACTGGGAGGTATATCAAGGTTACAGGGCTATTTCAGAAGTTTTAATGTCTCTCATTCTGTCTTTCTCTGCAGCTTCACCAGCCTGTGCATTTAATAGCCAGCAGTTGTCTCTGAGTTTTAAACATCTGTGACTTTTACGACTTTGACCTTTTATACTGACTTTGATAGTATCAAAAGCTTTTGTTTGGGGTCTTCAGGAAACCAACATAAGACCCCCTTCTGACTACAGTTACTAGACTATTAAACTCTTTTGCTTTCATCACAGTTGAAACTAAAGACAGAATTTGATACCTGGAGTTTATCAATAATATCCTAAGCGAGCAGAACAAGTACATGACCTATTTATTTAATGTAGAGAAAAGAAAGAAGATAAAGTTGAGAATATATATATTAAAGATTTTAGAAGAATGTGTGAGGTAGACCACAGGAAAAGAGAAATGGTACCTTGTCTGAAAAGGTACAAGATGGTCATGATTCCTACTCCATGGGAGGACCTTGAAAGTAAGAGGATTCCCCTATGGAATCCACTCAGGATTTACTCAGGCCATTTCCACACTACACAGTTATAGTGCTATTATTCCACTTTCAACATCCTGTGGAATCCTGGTGCTCGCGGTTTAGGGAGGGGATTTTGAAATCTCAGCTAGAGAGTTCTTTGCCCTCAGTGAACTACAAACCCCAGAATTCTACAGGAACTTGAAAGTGGAATCATAGCATTATAACAGTGTAGTGAGAAATGACCTTAGAGGAAAGACAGTATTGCCAGGTTTTTCAAAATAGCACTAAGGACTTGCCAAAGATCATGACATACAGAGTTGATAATCAGGAAATAGTTGTTAACAAGTCTGTGTTCTACAAAAATTCCAAATGAAAGTATTGATTTTGATTAAACTAATCATGATTTTTTTCTTTAAAACTAACATATTATCCACATTCACAATTTGCCTGAGACACACATTCTGCTTCTATGAAATACCCACATCCCCACATATAGGACTTTCTTTCTTTCTTTCTTTCTTTCTTTCTTTCTTTCTTTCTTTCTTTCTTTCTTTTTCTTTTTTTCTTTGCATCTTGTTCAGTCTAAATAAAAGAAAAAGGGTTCCATCTCTCAAATGAAGGACACCCCTTACAACAAGAGGCCCCTGCCTGCCCCATAAGGGACAAGCTTTCTGTCTCTTATATCAGGAACACCTGGCAACCCTAGGAGAAGCTCTGTAAGAGAGTCATCTAACAAAGAAATGAGCCTCTTTGAATAGTTGACACAAAAAAGCAGATGCTAACAGCCCAGTATACTACAATAGTATTTCATGGAATGGTGTATTTCATTTCCAACTCTTGTTTTCAGGTCTTCAAAGCATCCCCTTCTGACATAGAAATCCCCCCTTACAATGCAGTGGGGAAGTATGTCCTTTGCTTTGTTGGAAGCAAGGGATTTTTAGTCCTTCAAAGAGTGGAACTCTTTACTTCCATTGTCTATCTTTTCTTTTTCCCCAGAATTCATTTCCAGATTTCCAGATTCATTTGCAAATTTCACAACAGGTATGCATTAACAGTATGTTGTCAAGTGCTTTTGGGTTCAATCATCCTTCCGAAACTTGGAAATTGCCTCCATCAGGACACTGATAATGTGTAAGAGATCCTCCATTCCATAGAAATAAAGTTTCCAGTGTTCCTTAAAACAGGAAATCTGTAGTGTAGCTCTGTCCTGAAGCCCCTCGGTTCAACCAGAAATTCATATACTTTCTCATGAGGTCTAACATTCTTGCTTAATCATGGCAGATATGTATTTTCTCCAATATCAGAGGTAGTATAGTTTTGTACATCTGCTGTTCAGGAGCATGACTGAGGGAACTGTTACCATTCTTTCCATTTTCTGGGACTCTTCTTTGAATCTGGTAGGCCAATCTGGACACAATACTAGACTAGATAGGGCTTTGGTCTCATTTTGGCTTTAAAAGCTGTTCAACAGTGGAATAGACTGCTTTGAAAGGTAGTGGAGGTCTTCTTTGGAGGTCTTTAAAAAATAAAAATGGAAGGCCATTTTTCAGGAGTGCATTAATTGTGCGTCTCTGAATGTCGAAAGGTTAGGCTAGATGGCTGCTATAGCCCCTTCCAGTAATATGATTCTGCAATCACAGTTCTTTGTGTATTCTTATGTTCTCCTCCCTGTGAAGTAAAAACTAGGGCTTTCTATAAGGGCTAAACTACATTCTCCTTGAGAATGTAGTTTTTTGTTGTTTTTTTTCAAAAATTCTTCCCCTTCTTCACATTATGCTTTAATTGCAGTGACCTTTCCTAGCATATTTCTAAAATGCTAAAATCACAGGCCAGAATTAATGCCTTTTATGTCTAAATTAGGTTTGTAGAAGGTTGCCATTTGAACTGTGCATTTGGGTAAATACCAAAGGCCACCATTTGATCCCAGTTATTGTGATACGCATCCTGACATCTGTAGATTTATTTGGGATTCACATCAACATTAATCAAGTTTTGAAAAAAAATAAATAAAATAAAACAGGCTGGTAGCTGCAGGCACAGAAAAACCCTTGAAAGATAATACATCCATAGCCATGAAACCTTCTGTACCAGAAGTTTAGCAAGCCAACCCTGATCACACTTGGTTTCTAGTTGTCATACTGAGTTTATTTCCAGCCCCCCAAGACTAACTTCTACCCTTGAAAAGGAGCAGGAAATTCCCCAGCGTTCACTAATTCTCATGCTGCCACCACCCACTAAATTCTGAATTAACTGAACAGTACAGTGGGACCCTGCTCAGTGGATTGCCAATCTCTATGCTTAAGGAGCTTTCCCTTCCCTCACCTTCCCTTCTGAGTGAGAGAAGTCCTATCTAAGCATGTGCCGAAGAATGGTGTGGGAATGGAGAGGAAACAGAGGTTTTACAGAAAAGCATTTATTTTAAGGCATGCAAGTAAACAAGACAATAATACACACGAGAGGCTCCCCCCTCCCAGGTACGCTTAAGTTACAAGTAGTTATAACAACAGGTACATTCTTAAGATCAGCCAACCTCCAAAATAATAAAAAGCCCTAACGCGACCAGCTACCTTATTCTAGTTACTCACATTTGGGTTCACAGGCTTAGATGGTCTAGGAGAGGAATGACACCAGGAGGCGAGGCCCAGGCCTGCAGCCTACGACTGGCACAGATCCCATCTCCAGGAGGTTCCTTTGTTGTCTCTCTGCCACATGGCCTCTCAAGGGTTTTTATAACTTGTCCTTCGAAGCATCTCGAAGCATCTCAAGATGCTCACCTCTCTTCCCTTGATTGGGCCATTCTCCCCCTGTGACCTGTGAGGCTGACCCACCGTAAAAATGTAACCTAATCCCAACACCTCATTAACCCTTGGTTTACCTGAAGAGGGAAGCATCCCCCTTCAGCCAAGTCTAGATAATGGGAAGCCCCATTAACACACGAGTGTATCCTTTATCCACCTCATTTAGATTCAGCAGGAACCTTGGAGATAAATATATATATATGGTTCATATGATTATGAATAAAATGAATCAGAGTTAGATAAATAGGATAGCTCTGTTGCTTGCCTCCAAGATCATTTTTCAAGCATCACACATAGCTAATGGCAGACTGTTGAGGATGTGTTAAGGGAAGCAGACAGGGTTTTTTGTTTTTTTTTTAAAAAAAAGGCTTTTCCCAATTTATATTCTTGCAAGCATTCTCTGTAGTTGTGATTGGGCTCCATCCTTTTTCGTGTTCCACCTTGCAGCTCCTGTGGAGTGTTAATCTTTTTTGAGGTTACTGCTCACTAGCATCAATTCATCTAACAGCAGTAAATCCCCATAATATATGACAAATGCATCTCAGGGAGAATTCATTATTGGGCGCCAATCTGACATCATAGGACAGTGATGAGTTAGGGGCATCTTTCCCCTTCTAGAACAGACATAAGGCTGCAAAATCTGACTTCAAGATAATTGAATGCCTTATCTCAAGCTCTGCCTCCTAAATTGATACTTTACAGATGGCTACTGAACTGTTCCTCCAAAGCCACAAATCTAAATTATCCTCATATACAAGTGGGGCTTAGAGGGCTCTTTCATGGCAAACATATTTTAAAATCTCTTGAGGCCAGGAGAATTCACTATCTTATCTTTTTTTTCATTCTTAACAAGGCAGCTATGAAGCTTACCAGCAGTAAACATATCAAGGGAAGGTTTTGGGCATTGAGTTTCCATTGAACTAGCTTTCTCAGAAACTGACTCTAGTTTCAGGATGTTTCTGTAATTAACACTATTTGAATTATGTGGTCTGTGGAAGAGTCAGTTGGACACCATTTTTCAATACAACCTCCTAAAAATCAGAAGGCTTTATTGTTTTTACAAATAAAAGGTTATTAAAATTTGAAGAAAACCGTCTAGAACACTAGTCAACAGCTGGCTTGGAACAAGAATAAAATACAGTAACCCCTCCACATGATCGAGGGCTAGGGCACAGAACCCTCATGAAAGTAGAAAAATTGTGAATAACTCCCCCCCTGCTATTCCCTGCCAGAGTCCAACCACCATTCCTTTGCCTCTGGCCCCAGCATTGGGGGGTGGGGGACGGAAAAAATACGGTAAAGGGCTTACTGGTACTTTCCCTTCAAAAGGGGAAGAACACAGTTCTCCACTTCTAGTTACTTCCAGTGGCCATCTTGAAAAGGGAGGGGTACGAGCAAAGAGAGCACCTGACCAATCAGCAGCCATTACACAGCAGAAAGTGCAGCCACATGGGAGAGAGGACATGTCTCCAGCAGTCGGAGGGGGCTTTGCTCACCCAAAAAGAAAAACAAAATCCATTTTAAACACAAGCCTCACAAGCCTGGGGTGAGGAATACCAGGGAATGGGTGGAGGAACATTGGAAGGGGAGGTAAACACATGCCTCACAAATAATCAAATTCACGACTGTCAAACCTGCAAATATGGAGGGAGGACTGTATTGAAACTAAACAGAGGATGTGAGAGACTGTCAGTCTGGATTCTTCTATATTTCTATATAGTCCACCTGCATTCTTGTCCCTTCCTTTGTTGGTGCTAGATTGCAAGACATTGATTGATTGATTGTACTTATATACTACCTTTTCTCCCAAAGTGGGACCCAAGGCAGCTTCGAAAAAGTTTTTAAAAACATTAAGAACATTTAAAACAATCAAAACACTTTAAAAACATATAAAAATACAACACAATTTTTATTTTATTTTTTAAAAAAAGAGTTTATTTTTTCTTGTCACATAGAAATTTTTATGCATTTTTGATACTTATTTTCTTAGGCCTAAATATCCTAACGGCACTAGATCCTGCCTGATCTTGGAAGCCAAGCAGGGTTGGCCATGGTCAGTATTTTGATGAGGGACTGCCAATGAATAGCAGGTTCTGTAGGCTCTATAGACTGCTGGCCTTTCTGTGTCCTCCTTTTTGTTCTAGTCATGGGATCTCCATTCATCTACTGCTCTATGTGTATTAGAACTCTGCAGAAAAGAATTCAAAGAATGGCAAAAAAAACTCAGTTTCCATGTTTCTGTAGGATAGAGACATGGTAGTCAAAGTGGCATCAAGCTGTTATAGCTATGCATAAGATACATCTTATATTTCATTGATTGAATTCATTTCCCACTCAACTGTGAGAGATGTTCCTGCAACAGCTTCCATATTACTAACCAATAAGTTGAACAAAGAAAGCTAGAGAATGTAAGGCTGGCAGATCTCCAACCCTAACCCAGAGGTTTTCAGGCTGGAATGACCTTGTTTCTGAGTACATTCTCTCCCTGCCCCCCCCCCATGCACAATTCTAGCGTTCTTTTGCTATAAGGAACATATACTTTACAAGTTTTATGTTGCAAAAATGCTTTACTAAAAGTCTTAGGCAGGAAGAGACTACATCATGCTTTTCAGCCCCCTAAACTTGAGTAAAAAGACAGGGAGGAGAAAAACCAGTAGGGTCTGGATGGGCACCATACCCAATTGGCACTATGTTTAAGTGGCAACAGAATTAACTGGCCCAGATATCAAACCTGCAAAGTGACCAGAAGGTCAAACCAGACAAGGGATTGTTTTGACGGTAAACATGTGACAGAGAGGAGAGTCAGCCTAGGACCCTCAAGGTGAGATTAGGTTGCTTGCCAGGCACAATAACCAACACCTTGCAGATGATTGATTTAGGCAGAAGCAGGATGTTTCCCGCGACGACACCAAGCCTGAAGCCCACCAGATTTACTCCAATCCTTGCATTACACCAATCCTTACATTCCCCAGCCCTCACTCATGATTGGATTAACCATCATGTCCTTGTCAATCAAACATTGTGCACATTAACAGACGAATAGACCATTGTCAGGACAAAGGTCCCCTGTTGTTTCTCACCTGGGAACTTCCCCGCCACAGGCTATTTTTGGGGTACATATACCCCTGATTTCAAGCTCACAACTCACAGCCTCTCAGCCTTCTGAGTGTCACTCTGTCCGTCTGATTCCTGATCTGAGAACTGCCCTCGGGTCCAGCACCCGAATCACCTTATCTTGCTTTCTGCTTCTCACCTGATCTAGTAAATATCGCCCGAAACTTTCACAGTAGCTCTCCCATTTTCCTCCCTTTCTTTTGGTTAGCTCTTGTGTGAATGTGTGTACGTGTGGATTGTTGTTTGTGCATGTGGATGTATTACACGATTTTGATTCCTCTATATAGCTGTGTTGGCTGAGTCTTTCCTGGGGGTGCCTGTAAACATTGGTAGCAAGCACTCACTAAGTTGCCCCCCTCTCATTAGCCTCCTGATTTTGAGCTAATTAATTCCCCACATTTGCAATGAAGTACTGGCATCGCAGGTTGGTCCTTGTGGCACCCACGTTTTGGGGTAACATAATATTTTTTTAGAAAAATATTCTATTACAGTGTGCCCACTGTATATGCAGAGGTTCCATCCCACAGCAGAATGGACACCTGCCCGCTGTGTCCGCTAACTATAATGGGACACAATCCTTTATGTGACTTTCAATTTGTGCATGTGGAGTTTGAACAAGAGGAAGGCCTATTGTATTCAGAAGCCCAGAACACACAGAAAGGTTGCATAAAAAGTCACAATGTGCTACTTAAAAAGTTGCTGAATTTGTAAAATGTTAAATACAAAAGTTGTTTTTCTCTTAATGTTTAATAACAGAAAATGCCTGAATACTTTACTTTAGAAATATATAGTTTAGGGTTTGTTTTTACAACACAGGAAGTATGAATTTGGATGTGGTTTGTTACTAATGTATGCCTCCCCACCCCTTGAGCCTGGAAGACAGATATTTTGCTCTCCTTGGATTTATTATACATACATGTATCATTTTATTGTCTTGATCACAGGCTGCAACAAATCCATTGTACAGCTACAGCTTTATAAGATGTGTGCAGAATAATTCAAAGCAAAACTGAAAACAAAACACATCATTCAAATGATCTAATAGTAAGTAACGCCAACAAAGTGAAGCTAAGATCCTGCTCGGCAGGACAGTTACATCATTGTTGGAAGTAATGACAGCAGCAGCAGTACAGTGACAGTGGTATAGTGGCCAAGGGCTTTGGAATGATAGGAAGGGGAGTCAGCAGCAAAAGCTGTCTTTGGGAGGAGAGAGAAGGTGCCCTGCTGGCTTTGAACTTTGGCCATTTCTGCCCTGCACTGTTATAGTGCTATTATTCCACTTTCAACTTCCTGTGGAATTCTGGACTTCGTAATTTACTGAGGCCAAAGAGCTCTCTGGCTGAGAATTATAGATGCCCCTCCCTCAACTGCAAATCCCAGGATTCCACAGGATGTTGAAGGTGGAATAATAACACTATAACAGTGTAGTGCAGAAATGGCCTTTATCTCCAGATGGAGATGGCTTTTGCTACCATCCCATGAGCATTGTTTCACCCCATGCAAAAAAGCAAGTCATACGATCAAAACAGATTCTTACACCAGAATAAGTCACCAACAGGATTCCAGCCTGAATTTCATCTTTCAGTTTGCAAAAGGAATCAAGTTCAACTTTCCTTTCCTTTCCTTTCCTTTCCTTTGCTTTGCTTTGCTTTGCTTTGCTTTGCTTTGCTGGATTGTTTGGAGAGCTAAATTTCATTGCTCTTCTTTTGCTGTCTTTGTTGTCCCCTGTGTGGTCAGGTCCACTGGGTCTCTTTTGAAAGTCTGCAAAGTTTTCCTCCGTAATGCCACAAAACAAAGTACAAATCATGTTACTGTAGCTTCATTCACCACCCCCTCCTTGCATGCTTTCTAAAAGCCATTTCTGCCTGATGAATATATATTCCAAAAGCTTGCACTGAGAATTTTGTGCCTTTTTCATTAGCCTGATAAAGGACTTGGCATAATGGAGATTTGAACATTTCTCTTATGGTTAACATCTTGCCACTTCCTTCCACCATTCCTTTTTTATATAAAAAGGGATTTATGCAGTGACATATTTGAAGATATACAAGCTCTCTGTTCCTAATCATGCAGATGATGGTGATGAAGAAGAAGAAAAAGAAGAAGAAGAAAAGAAGAACCACCTTGTGAGTTTAATTAAATTTCCTTTCCCAAAATGTGGTCATTGGAGTACAGCCTTAATCTTCTGTTTGGTCAGGTTGTCTCAGCTTTCCCAACTTTAAATATGTTACTTTCGTACCCATTTATTTGGAAATCTCATTTTGGCTGCCATGTTTTTGAGATCCCTCATTCCACAAGAAACTATTACCCAAAGCCTTGTGTTGACACAAGCCCTTGTCAATTCCTAGAGCAGAATGAAAGGGCCATTTCGCTTATAATATTGGAGTAAGATGTCATTTCCTTGCAAGAGCTGAACAATCTTGTTTTGCTAATTCACTCACTGGTGAGCCTAGCAAGGAAACAGCTGAACTGTTTCCACACCCCTGCAATTCTCTCTGTTAGAGACCCATGCTGGTGTTCCCCTGTGTAAACAAGCAAATTCTTATCACTCCACATCTGTTTCCTTTTTTTCTCTCCCCAATACTTGTTTACCACTGAGTAGCTTCCCTACAATGGAACTCTTTTTTTTTTTCCCTACTATGTTTTTCATTCATGAGAAGGGCACACCTCCCAGCTGCAGCTATTTTAATTGTATTTCACTTGGGCAAAGTCTTTTTTCCTCCACCCAGCTCCTGACTCACATCTTATCTCTTTGAACAGCCAGAACATATCGCCACATTCTTCCAACCCAAGCTGTTTTCAGCAGCAGCAGCTCTATCCTTAAACTAGATCTCTTTAAAATGCTTTTTTGTGACACCTTACAACAAAAGTGCTGGATGCATGATTCCACTTCCGTTTAACCGATTTTTTTAAAAAATAATCTATTAATCATTTTTACAGTTAATCATCAGAGTTTATTTTTTTTAAAAAAAAAATAATAATCAAGCAGCTGCTGTTTTCAGAAATTAATTATACACACACCATAATTGAGAATAAAGAGGCTCATGGGGGTAGGGGGTAAATTTGGATCTGATGGTTGTTTCCATGGAAATTAGGTCTAAACAGACCTCTCTACAGAGCACACAGAGTTCAGGGATATCTCCCTTGCTAAGGGATGGAAGGGATGGATTTTTTAATAAAAAAAAGAAGAATTGGCTAGGAGGATGGTTAAGGGATGGATTGGAAGGAGAGGGCCTTAAATACAACATTTTGACTTAAAATAGGACCACAGTTTTATAGGAAAAACCTGTCAGAGAACTGGCATAGCAGATGGCATCCCCATTATGGAATATCACTTAACACTTAAATAGGATGGTTTTAAAATAGTTTAAAATAGTTAAATCAGTTTACAACCACCTATACACACATCTGGATAAAATCAAAGTAGGAACATTCATGTTCAAAGTAGGAACATTCTTGAGTTTGGCAAAGCTTCTTCGTTGCACTACTAAATTAGTAGGAAAAAATGGTTCTTTGAACACAAGAGGAGAATGCTTTCATGAATCGCAGTGTAAATTTTAGCCCAGCTTAAGTGTTACACCTGCCATTTAACATGCTTGTTTGTAATCAGATTTTTTTAAAAAAAAATTGAAATATTTTTAATTTATTAAAAATGTATTCAAATATATAACATTTATTTAAATTACTTATTGCAATATCTTTATCTTGTCCTATAGCATGAGATCTCAGATTGTGATGCAAATAAAATCTGTTTAAATAATTTCAAACAATTAAGAATGTAAAATAATAGAGAACAATTTAACAAGACTATTAACTTGCTATATTATTTACAAAGTTAAAATGAGTTAAAGTTATGGTCATGTATAAGTTCAGATAAAACCAACTGAGACCAAAAGGCTTTAGCTTAAAGAAAATAAAGTGTTTTAACTTAGTGCCTGAATGAACCAAATGCAACCAGAGTCCAATCAGGCTCTGAAGGGGAGAGCCTTCCACAATTGTGGTGCTACAACAGAAAAGACCTTCTCCTGAATTACTTCCATATCGGGATGCAGTGGAGACCCTGTCCTGTAGTCTTCAGTCCTTGGGCAGGCCTAGGCAAAAGCCCACTGTCTTCTATTGGGATCCCGAGTCAGTTAGGCCTTTATGCTTTACTGTCACCTTGAATTCAATGCAAATCCTTTAAAATTAGTACAATCTGATTTCAATAACGTCTCAGTCAGCAGTCAAGTTGCTGTGTTTTGTGCTGGTTGCAGCTTCTGAGTTGTCTTTAGGGCAGCCCCATGTATAGGGCATTACAGTAGTCCAATCAAGAAGTCACCAGTCCACAAACTACTGTGGCTAGGTCTTGTGTTGAATACCATTCTGAGCTGGGGACAGATACTTTTCTTTTCTACTGGTGCCAGATTCTGACCCACTAGCTGCAATTCCTGACTTCCCAAACTCCCAAAGCCCTACCATACATCAGCAAAATGCATCAGACATCATTCCTTCACCAATGAAAACTGGATCTAGGAACACTGCTTTTAAAAAGAAACTGTGCACTTTTACCTTGGAGAGACACCTCAATAACATTACACATTGTTTGACATTAGACTAGTAACCCATTCTATTATTCTTTACTAACCATCACTTTACAGTTACTTTTTTTGAAAAATGGACATAAAACCCAAAAATGTCCAGAAATGCCACCAAATGAACACCTCAAAAGTAACATCTTAACAGTGACAAGTCAAAGTTACTCATTACAACCTCAAAGTAACAACATTACCAGTTGTCACATTTTTTAAAAGTAATGACGTTAGTAATATTGTTACCCCCATAGTAACACATGACAGGTAATGTTGTTATTTGTAACATATTTTTTAAACGTCTTGGTCAAATGGCCTCCTTATTTCCCAGTTCTGAACAGTAATTTTAGAAATGATATTGGAAACTTTGCATATGGATTCAGTGAATGGCATCAATGAAAGGAAAGAATATCTGATAATCATGCCAAGTTCAAGCTATGTCTTCATATTTCGAATCCATACTCTCTGTGCCATTTACTGAATAGGATAGAAACTGTCATAATTATTGTTGTGTACCTGCTGTAATGTGCGGCTTTCTTCTTAACTCCCAACTCATTGATTACAATATATTTTCAACCAAATCAATTCAGGACTGCAGCAGGAGCTTTAAATATTTAATTAAAACTCCCGTATCAATAAAAAATGATCGTGTAAGTCACCAAATATAAAAGTCTGCATGGTGAAGTTCATATAAATTATTGAACAAGCTCAAAAAAGCTGTCGACTTTAATAAATGGGATTCAAGGACATCTGGTCAATGTACTGACAGAAGCGAAATAAAAATGCTCTTTGGATCAGCATGATGGGGGTAGGAACAAAATGGAGTCAACTTGAAATTGTTCCTCAGAATAGTAGCATATAATTTGAGGGAATCTGAACACTGAAGCAGAGAAGCTAAAATTGTATTTTTGTACTTGTGTGTGTCTGAGAGAAGGAGAGAGAGCTCAATCTCTCCGCCTTATACTTTCCAAGAGGAAATCTTGCTGGATTATCACCTCGTGGTCTTCCAGATGCCTTTGAAGGACCAGCGTGGAAACAGACCCTGTTTGTAGTAGCTTTTGAATTAGGATATCTGGCAGATTTTCTAGCAGAACTTGGAAAAGTTTCTTTCTTGGACTGCAGCTAGGGTCACCAGGTGAAATAAGGGACAGAGCTCCTGTATCGTTAACAACTGGGAAGAAGAGGGAATTTCAGCAGCGTTTCTTGTCATTCAAGCGGTTCTAATTGAAATTCTGCCTTCTGCACAACCCTTAAAGGTACAGGAGCCCTGTTCTTTATTTCACCGAGCAACTCTAACTACAGTTCCTGGAAAGTTTGAGCCAACTTGACTGCTTATCATGTTGGCTAGGAGATTCTGAGTTGAAATCCAACAAAGCAGCTTTTCTCTAACCTGACTTCTTCTGTTTTCTCTAATTTAGTGTATTCCACTTTATATTAAAGTGTAAAATATACAGTGACCAACTTTGGGTGTTTGAGAGCCAACAGGGTGTAGGGTTTGATTATTGGACTACGACTCTACAAACCAGGGTTCAAATCCCTGCTCAGCTATGGAAACTCACTAGGTGACCTTGAGAAAATTACATTCTTTCAGCCTCAGAGGAAGGCAAAGGCAAACACCCTCCGAACAAACCTTGCCAAGAGAACCCCATGATAGGTTTCCTTAGGGTTACCGTGAGTCAGAAATGATCTGAAGCAGCAAACTTTAGATGTCATGCTAAGTTACTTGTTCTGTATCTGAATCTTGGTTTATCTTGTTCTGTGTTTGAACCTTGAGTTCCATTCCTTCCTCCACCTCTGTGGAAGGTTTCACTACTATTTTCTGTTAGCCATGTCTTATTATAACATCTGAGTCTGGAGCTATAGCTATTCTCAGCAATTTATCTAATATATAAAAGTCAAAGTTTGTGAGTTTGTCTGTGTCAGGTGAAGACCTGACCTCATATGATTGGCTGCCTAAGAAGATTCAATAAAATCCAGGGGTTTGCAGTTTAGGGAGGGACCTTTAGAATTCTCAGCCAGGGAGGTCAGTCAACTGTGACTACCTTGAATAGACTGGTTGCTATGGAGATGAGACCTTCCAGCAAGAGGGAGGACACTGTATTCCCTCAGGAACTCAACCTCTGTATGTTAATAATTCTGAATACAGATTGGATTGGCAAATATGTGGGAAAGTTATAGGCAGTGGACAAGACAGTTTTGGGAATTAGAGACATAGGATCTCAAATCTTTCTAACAAGTATTACCTATGAGAAAATAAAATCGTGGGCAACACCATGTATATATGCTAGTAGGAGAATAAAGTAGGTTCAACAACCATGGCTTGACAGTGGTCTATTTCTCAAACTGATGGTTACAACTAAGCAAAGTGTCTAAATATAGACATGATGAGTAACAGTGATTACTTAAACACAGAATCAAAACCATCTGATTTTCTGCTCACAGCTGCACTTGTGGAGAAGAGAGATTTCTCAGTCTCACCACCATCAGAGGCTCATTGGTGAGGACATAGCAGGGAACCTTCTTTGCAGTGATGTAGACTCAAGTCGATCGACTTGGACGCAAGTCAGACTTAAGTCACTTTAGTGACTCGACTTGGACTTGACTTGGCAAAAATTACACACCGACTCGACTTGAGAACTTGCATATTTTTAGTGACTGACTTGCTGCCCTTGGTTCAGTAACACAACACATTCATCCAGAAACCTTACAACATGCTGGTCACATGACAATCTGTCTCAAACCCAAAGTGTGTACATATTTCTCAGAGGGAACAGCAAATGGATTAGGCACTGGGCTTGAGGTGGGGTTGAGGTCTGCTCAGTAGCCTGTCCCTGCTACATATAGGAGGAGCTTCCTAAAACTTTTCCTAAAAGCAGAAGGCAAGACTCATGCCCAGAGTGCAGAGTACGTATCTCAGAGGGGAACAGAAAGTGTATTAGGCAGTGGTCTTGAGGAGGAACGATCCTTCCTTTCAAAGCTCGTGAAGTGTCAACAATGGGGAATAAGGAGGATCCTATTCCCCACTTCTGACAATGCCTCCAGCGTTGTAAATGGGAAGTAAGAAGGATCCTATTCCCCGCTTCTGAAGCTGCAGATGGCAAAATCACAAAAGTAGAGGGATGACTCTACTTAAATGGTTAAAACTCTGGACTCTGTCCAGAAATTCTGGAATACAGGTTGGGATATAAAGCTGGTTCCCAGACTTGAGACTTGACTTGAGACTTGACTTGAAAGTATCTTGCAAGGACTTGAGACTTGAAGGTGGAGACTTGAGACTTGACTTGAGACTTGGAGTAAAAGACTTAAATACATCACTGCTTCTCTGTGGCTTCTCCCAGTCTTTGGGAAATCCCTTCTGTGGGAGGCTAAGCTGCCTCCCTCTTGCTTTTCTTTCTCTTGGAGGCAAAGGCCATTTCATTTAAGCAGGCTTTTAATGTGCAAACAGGGAGGCTTTTTATTGGGACATGTGCTTTATTTCTGTTTAAAATTATATAGTTTTAAATGTGATGATTTCAGTTGTTTCTAAAAATTGTCACCATGATAGTTCTGAACTAAAGGGGGGAAGAACTATAGAATTTAATTAGGTAATGTGTTTTAGATAATAGATAATAGAAAAATGTGTACTTAGACAAAAGAAGATTTTAGATATAAGGATTTTAAGTATAAAGTAGGATAATCTAGGCGCACGAGAACAAGAGGATATTCCACAAACTGTAGGTTTGGTAGAAATATTTGAAAGCGGCTTGGACTTGGGGAAAGCATAGAAAAAGGATAGTAGGTAGAGGGATGGGGGTAAAAGGGAAAAATTGAGAGGGAGAGACTACAACATTGATATGAAACAAAATATGCTTAATATGGAAAGGGAGGGAGGAAACGGGTTTTATACGTCATAATATATATTGCTAAAGATTGCAAATGTAAAAAAGGAAAGAAAAAAAGAAAGTGATAGGTGATGATGAAAGAGATGTAATTAAAAGAGAAAGAAGAAGAACATTTTTGACTATATAAAGGTATGTAAGTAGCTTGGTAAAAAAAATTATTTGGTCCTGATGAGAGGAAGTGAGCTGAATATCCTAAAGACACGGTGACTTGGGGGAAAAATGTTATATTGCTCTCTGTATAAATGCTAGGTAGTATTGGCTACTCCTTCTGAGAAGATGATTTGATTTGCATCTCTTTCTTGTACTTCTGCAGCACCCCAGACAAGGCTATAGGCTTCTTTCTGCCCTGATGGATTGCTAAAAGTAACTTTAGCTGAATAACTTTACTGAGAAATTTTCATGTTCATTTTAACCTTTGCCAATTACGTTCCTTGGGCCCACAATCATTAATTAAAACAGCTAAGGGATCATGTAATTGGCTCCTAATAAATACATGCTGCTAATTTTTTAAAAAATGTATTGTTGGATTTTAACTGATTTCTTTTGTGAGCTTCCTGGTGTCCCACTCTGGGGAAAAACTGGCATTAGGAGAGAGAGAGAATGAGAGGGAGATAGAGACAGTGACAGAGAGGAAGGAAGGAGGGAAGGAAGGAAGGAAGGAAGGAAGGAAGGAAGGAAGGAAGGAAGGAAGGAAGGAAGGAAGGAAGGAAGGAAGGTTGCTCCCAAGCTCAGGATTTGTTCAAACCATAATTTATTATTGCATTTGAGTGAAGCATATCTTACAAATGAAGTGATGGTGCTCCCTGACCAAACACTTCTTCATGAAGTGCACATAGCGGTCTGGACTAGGCATGTTTTCATCAGTCATAGTTGTACAGCTAATGCACAAGACCACACCACTGGTGTCTTGCCTACTTGGACAACATTTTTATGTTCATGATGCCGTGATAGAGATGTGCAAAAAAAAAAAAAAAATCACAAGAGTTTAAAGTATGCTGAAGCTATTTTTTTTTAAGAATTAGAAATATGACGGATGACAAAGGCCCTTCAGCTTATGATAAACGTTAGATGTAGTCCCTCGTACTAAACAAGATCCGCCCCCCCCCCCACTTTCATGAGATAATGAGTATAAATTAGCATTTTTATGGGTAACTTGTTTTGCTGGAAATACTGAGCCTAATGAGAATTGGTCACTGGTAATAATGGATGACTGATTTGCCCATTAACTCTACAATAAACATTAGCCTTACATTGCTAACAAAAATGAATGCACTTTAGCCAAACCATTAAACATAGCTCACTGGCTTTTTTTTTTTTCCACCTCTCTTCCCTCCTTGTTAAATATTCACAATTTCAATTACAATCATCTAAAACTGACATTTGTTTTAGGCAGAGGGACCGCAGCCAATATGTAGCACTTTCTATTAGTTTATGAGTTCATTTCTAAAGATTGCATTGCACTGATCCATTACTGAAGGCCGGGATTTATAAACAAGATTGTGCCTGGACTCCATAAAATGGTCTTTTTAGGCTAATCATAATTGCTGAAGAACTTGCCACCCATTAATTCTATTTGCAGTAATGCAATTCAAGTCCCCGAAGCTGAAAAATTAGGTAGATCTCATATTATTTTGCAAAGGCATTTAAGTATCACTTGTATGTTTTTTAGAAGATGGTTTCTGCTGAGGGAAGAAGTAGACTATTAGACTAGATTTGAGTGCTAAATTGGAAATGTAGTGCTATATCAGTAAAATGCAAGTCTCTCCACTGGAGTTCCCACAAGCTGCACTGGAGATCAGAAAATCACAATTGTTCACTACTCTCCCCTCTCAGGGGCCCATTTGGATCTGACCACTTCTGCAGGAATGTGCAGCCATTTTGATTTCTCACAATGTCAAGTCAGCTTTGCGTTCTCTGCCATGCATGCTAATGTCATTCTAATGACAAGTAGTGCTTTGATGCTTGAAGTCAAGTAATACCATGTAATTTGTCAGGCAATGTAATATGTTATTTGCCATGTAGTGCTGTGCTTGTTACCTCAAAAGGTGGGTGATTCAGAGGTCCACCCACAATGCTAGTGCTTATGTGGAACGGTAGGGAATTATTAGCTCAAAAGGGAGGCCTGCAAGAAGAGATAACCTTACAAGATCTTCCACCTATGTATACCAGTACTAATGCAGGGACACCAGCTGGAGATTAAAAGTATGTTTTGTTGGGGGATATCACAATCACACTAAAGATTCAAGCAGTCTCACAACCACACAAGGCTAACCAAAGGAAAGGAAGGAAAAGTTGGATAATGAGAAGTTAGGGAGAAATGGGTGATATTTACCTATCCTGCAGAGCAGAGACAAAGTGACATGGCTCAGACTAAGGATCCAAGAGTAGAATGAGAATGGGAATCTGAGCAGCAGAGTGACGGCCTATGTCCAGAGTACTATGTCCAATGTACTCTGAGTTGTCTGTCTCAGAGCAAGGGTTTAAACACCCTTCTTTTGCCTTGAAGGGGAAGGTGTTAATGGCTCTCTGGCAGAGCAAACAGTAGGGTCTGGAACAGGATAATGGCTTCAGCATTATGTGACAATGCGCTGATGAGAATTGTGTTAGCTTCTTAATGTCTGGGCAGCTGACGAAACAAAGGAGAATTTTGGTGAGAAGAGGGTACAGGTTGAACATAATGAGTTGCTCTTTTGAGGCAGTTTTGGGTGCTATTGTCTTTGAAAGCTGAATCATTCAGGAGATTGTCACAAGCTCATTAACACCAGAGTTTCCCAACTTATCCCTTGAGTATGACCTGGCCATGCCCTGAAGTCCCATCTGACCTACTTTCACACACATTCAGCCAGTCTGCTTTGCCAGCATGGCTTTTCAACCACAACAGTGTATAATTTATATTTTATGCCTATTAAATAATGTTCATTGCCAATCATATCATGGCATGGGGGTGTACAGCATGATAACAAGCTGTTTGATGCCATGTAATACTTGGAACAAAGGGGCTGGAAGGGGATGATGGAAAATATATGAGAAAGGAGTATTTTGGGAATGAAGGAATGTAATTCTAAGGAACCGTTATAAGATGGAGAACAAAGGCAAACACAAGGTCAGGCTGCTGACAAGAGGGAAATAAGCCTGGGAAAGGAGTTAATTAGCTCTTGAAAACGGGGCTTGAGTGTGCAGATTTGTAATGTTACTGCTTATAAGACACTGTAAATCCAATAAGGGCTTCGAGGCTTGGCAATTGCCAGAACATGTTGCTGTTACTCTAAAGTTCCTGAATAAAGCTTCTGTAAATTCCTAAACTGACAGGTGATCCAGGCCATTATAGGAAATAAAAATAAACTCTTTCAGCCTTTGCCTTTGAGACAAGAATAGTACCATAGAACTGAATAATTTTGTCCCCCATGTTGAAGACTGGAAAAGGACTGAAGCTCAGAGAGTACAGTTACCTGCAATCTTCTACAAAATTCACAGAATGATGTTCAGATGATGAAGTTCCTGACTCCTAACTCAGTTTCTCAGCCATTAAACTACACAGACCAGGCATCATGAACTTGTGGCCCACCAGATATTAACTGAACTAAATTTCCTAGTATCCTTGTCCATTGGTCATGCTGATTACGGTTGATAGGAGCTGAAATCCAACAATATCTAGAAGTCGCAAGTTCTCCACTCCTGGTAAAACATTTTTAATGGTTTCTCAAGTGTTGGAAAACCCCAAGGATACACACAGGCCCTTTCTACACGTGGTTATTAAGGTGGGCCAATGCGTCTTACCACGTAGGTCTTCTGCACCTTGGAGCAGACTAGGTTTGGTTTATTTACCTTTGTTCCACACATAATTCCGACTAAATGCGCCCCCATGTGGTGGTAAAGTGTGTTATTTGAAAACCAGAACAAATCTGTTTTTCCAATTTTCCAGATCGATCCGATTTGTACTTTCACCGTGGTACAGACACATACATTTGTACCAATGTGAATTGGTGGTTAAAGGAGGGCTCATGGGAGGGCCCAGGGGGCAGTACGGACTTACACACATACGCACGTATGCATGTACGCAATGATGTACTAAACCCTGCAAAAAAAAAGTCCAATCACAGCCAATGGGACGGGGTGAGGGGAGTAGTGGGAGTGGCCACAGTGGAGGCAGTATGGATTCATGAACTCGCACTCCTCCAAATCAGAATGAAACATATGCAGTAGCTGTGTGAAAGGAAATGAGGGAAAGTCTGCCTTGTTTCGAGCCCAGAAAATCTGGTAAGAAACTGCACAAACCGATTCACCAGCCTTGTGCGGAAAGGGCCCCAGATGTGCGAGAATCTTTGCAGTTCATGACTTATTCTGTATGAAAAATGCACACCAATTTTTTTTCCACAGAAAAAGGCATTCTCTGTGCAGAAAACAATTTCCAGGGCAAAACAGCACTTTCTGCACAGAAAATAACACTGATGTGAAGAAAACACTGTTTTCTATATGAAGAAACCACTAAAAACACAAGCATATAACAAGTCCCAGATGGTGAGTAAACTCCAAAGACTATGCAGTTTTTTATTAATTTTTCACACTGAGGAGAAAAAATGGAAAAATTACTTGTTCCTTGCAACCCTAGACTACACTAGTGGCTGCAGGATCAAACCAGGGAGATTAAGGAACAAAGACAAGATCTCCCAGCTCTAATCAGCCTATTTCTCCAATATAAGTCTTTCTTCCTAAGTGGACGCTGGACCTCTTGCCTTTTCTGTTCTACCACTGGTGATGTGCTCCAAGAGAATTTCAGCCTCCATATTTTTCTTTGTATCTTCTTTTAAATTCAACTGTGATCTGCCTTGAATTTCAGTTTTGGAGGAAGGAAGGAAGGAAGGAAGGAAGGAAGGAAGGAAGGAAGGAAGGAAGGAAGGAAGGAAGGAAGGAAGGAAGGAAGGAAGGGACAACAAATTAAAAACAAATCATCTAACTAAATCAATGAATCAATCAAGTGCTTTTATAATTCTGAAGTCCAAGTACTAATTGGTATTACAAGAGTTCCATTTACTACTGAAACTGTTCCAGAACACATGTAAGTAACACCGAGCTGACAAGTAAGATTAACTGTACAGCGCAGTACAGCAAAATGTGCAATTAACCCTAGGATCCAGCTAATTTATGATGGGGTACCAAAGAATGGAGAAAATATACTGCAGGATTTGTAAACTTTGAATTCTGAAGTGCCATTTAATAATTTTTCCCCTGCACATTAAAAACTCATTTTTTATTATTTGTTGGGGTTAAAGAGGTAAAAAAGGAATGAATTTTGGAGGTTAAGGACGAAAGCCAGAATTACAAACCAAGATGATATTTCAAGATAAAATTGGGATTTCTCAGAATCTTCATTGGATCCCAGAACTGCAGCTGATTTGCAAGAAGTCAAGGATAACTTTTTGCCTGCATCACAAATCAGGTTCAATGTTGTTACGTTTGGAAACTTTAGGTGAAATATGCAATTGGAGCGGCGGCTGAAAAACTTCATCTGATCTTTCGCATATCTAACAAGTGACAGATCCATTAGACTGAGAAATAGAACTATAGTTTAGCTGGACACAGTACTTCTTGAAAGCAAAAGATACACCTCTACTCCTTGCCCCACCAACAGATTCCCCCCCCCCACTATGTTTTCAAGAGGAATGACAGCCAAGATAAATCATTCCAGGCTTCATGACTGACATCAAATCTGAAAGACCGAATGGGAAACAGAAATAAAACCTACAAACCAGTAACCTTTCTACAGTGTGTTTTTGGGAAAACTCCATTGTACTGAAACAATGTGAGAAAACAACACTGACTCATTGCAATTCACACCCAATGCTACTGAAAAAAGATTGTCTTTATTAGGGAAACATGAAGCTGTGAAATTTGGTTTCTCCCAGTTTCTAATTTTTCCAGTGTTCGGTTCATTCTGTTCCTTCGCTTTCCCCATGAATATGTGATTTCTTTTAAATGCACACACGCATACAAACACATGCACATTTGTGTGAGTTTTCACAATATATTCATTTTTATATGAACTTTTGCATAAAATCTACACGTAATCTACAAGCCTACCAGAGCTTTATGCTCTTTAAGATCCACAGGAGAAGGTTTTCTCTTGGTCCCGCTACACTCTCAGGCTCACTTGGTGAGGACACGGGAGAGAGCTACCCCACCCCTGTGGAACTGTCTTCCACAGGAGACTAGCATCGTTTCTGCACTAGACTGTTATAGTGCAATTATTCCACTTTCAGAGGCCCCTCCCTAAACTGTAAACCCCAGGATTCCATAGGATGTTGAAAGTGGAATAATAGCACTACAACAGTCTAGTGCGCAAATTGCCTAGGTTCACCCTCTCCCTGTTCTCTTCTTGCCAGAAGACAAAAACATTTCTTTTTAAGCCGGCTTTAAATGTATGAACAGAGGAGCTTTTTATTTCTTTTTTATTAGGATGTTCTATTTATTTTTTAAAAAGCCTGTATATGGTTTTATATGCTTGATTTTAATTGTTTATAATTTGATTGTAATTGTTCTGGAAGCCACTTTGGATCCTGCTCTGGAAGAAAAGCAGCAAGTAAATACAAAGCATAAATAAATAAATAAATAAATAAATAAATAATATTTTTTCAAAAACAGTTTTTCTTATATAGTGCTTGGCAGGAGCATAGCTATCAGCAGAGAAACAGTGCTCCCCCCAAAATGCAATTTTCCTTAAGTCTATAAATTTCTAGTGTTGCAGCAACTTAAACATCAGTTCAGCACATGTTTGAACATGTTTGAACAGGGACAAGCTGTGTTATCAAGGGAATTTGAACATAACATGTAGAAGACTTCTACAAGTACATGTTTATCAATGGCTAACTCTGTAAAAGGCTAGAAATTTGGAGACTTGAGGAGAATCTCATTGGGGGGACAAATTTCTTTGGTGAGGGCAATGCCCTTATTTTATTCACCCCACAACTATCTGTGTCCTTGATGCTTGGTTGTGCCTCCCCCACCTTAGCTGCTCTATGTGCTTATGTGGAAGGTGGATTAAATGAAATACATAAATAATATACATATTTTGGGATGCACATTTCTCTTTATATAAGTATTTTTGAAATGAAAGTGAACTAATATCAAGAAAGGAGGACAGGCTATTAAAACTGAACAATTTAGCTGAGATGGACATATGATCTGGTTTGATCAGCGAAAAGTCATTGGTGACATGTTTGAATGACTGGGAACACATGACTGCGTTTTTGCAAAATAATATAGTAACTGTGAATTTTGAAAATCAGACTATTTGAATTACTGGAAGAAGTGTATGAACTATCTCTTAGTTGATTTTGTATATCAAGACCTATAGCCACTGTAAAGGAAGTTGGGAATCATTGTAATTTTTCCTTTTTTGTCCTTAACAGTGCCTTCTTTCTTTGCTTCTTTGTCTTTTTTTACTTTTTCCTTCATTTCTCTTTATGTATATTTTTAATGTCGGTAGAAGCTTTAATACATATGTCTTTTTGTAAATCTGTTGAATCAGTTGGATTTACCTATGTGTTGACCCTTGTTGAGAGTAACTAACAGAATTCCAGCCTATGGCACTCTTGTTAAGAGCTTACTCTTGTTGAGAATAACTAACAGAATTCCAACGTATGGCACAGAAGTTTCAATGGCAGGCACCAAATTTCCGAGGGAGTAGGAGCAGTGTGACACCAGTGGGTTGAGAGACTTAGGCCATTTCCACACGGGCTAAAAAAAACGGTGCAGAGCATCCTCCAAAGAGGACGTCTGCACCGTAGAGTGGACTGGGTCGGGCTACTTTTTGTAATTCTGCACCTCAGCCTGCTCTGGAACGTCCAGAAGTGGTTGCGCAGTGTGCTTTTTAAAGACCTGTTTAAACAGGTCTTTCAAAAGCACGGAGCATGCCACTCCATTCCAGTGCTCCGGTGCAGATTTGCAGGCTCACACCAGTACAAGCCTGCAGATCTGCCAGGGGCGGGCTTTAGGCTGGCGAGCTTCAGTGGTTGGTGGAGAGTCTCCACCAACTGGAAGCCACCATTTTCATCCCCGGAGCAGTGTGGAGCGGCGGCCACGCACTGCTCCAGAGCAGCCTGGACTACAGCGTCAAGCCAAGAAGTCCGGTAAGTACCGGCACAGGGCGTTTCCACTGCCACGTGTGGAAATGGCCATATTCAATTAAGCCCCATCTCATACCCTCTGTGAGCTGCCTATCTCTGCTCCACACAATCATTTCCATATTTTGCTACCCTCAAGTGCCCCTTACATACCTTCAGAATGTTCAGAATTTTGCTGAGAAATGGGTTACAGGAACGGTGGCCATACAAGGATAGATAACACCAAAATGTGATATCAATGTGTGGTCCCCTCAAACAGAAGTCCTTGTTGCTTTCAGATTTCAAGCAGCTTCCATTCTGCTCCATGTTTATGTGCTTTATAAAACTGCCAGATCTGCTGCAGAAGATCAGGGACTAACCATGGAGCAAATAGGTTATAAATGAGCTCAAAGATATCCAGGAGACATTTCCATGACTTGCTGGAATTGAAATTACATTGCATTGTTCAACTCCACTGCCCTTGAGCAGAGCAAACTTCTTTTAAAATAAACTGCATTTGATATTCTTGGTTAATGGGTTCTTTGACCTGAAATGCATCAAATAACCATTTCTTTACGAGACTGTCCAGGGAAGCAGAAGATGAAATGTTCTTTCTCTGTTTTAAGATCTTCATATTCTAACAATCAAAGTTTGGTGCCCCAAACAACTTTGGATTAAGTTTCCTTTGAAATATAGATTAAGCTCATTGCTGACTCTCAGTAACCACTATTATTGCCTTATTTGGTATTTAACGTACTAGTCATTTTAAAAACACTGATCTGCCAGTGCCTCCTTGATAGTACACTCTTATGCATGTTTAATAAGGAGCAAAATCATAGTTCAATTCTACTGCTGGGATCAACACTTTAAATAGGAATGGGCGTATTGCAAGTTGTGGGGTGCCTCACTGGAACCATCCCAGACCCTCCCAGACTGAACCTCCTCTTGTCATCCCCTGCACCCCTCCAGAGTTTTTGGGAGGGAAAGGATTAATGCTTTCTATTAAAATGAGCAAGAGGGTCTTTCAAGCCTCTTAATGGGGTGCTGGACATCTTAATACATTTCCTACCATTCCCCCTCCATCTTTTTAAGGTTTTCCTGGGTCATTAAAATTTAAAAAAACAGGAAGTGATTGGAATTCCTGTTCTGGTTGTGTAGGGCTTTTATAGGCTAAAGGAAAACACTGACAAGCCTAAAAAAGTTGAAAATGTCCCACACACTCACATCACCTGAATGTCTAGTCCTTTCCGCACCCTACCTTGCCCTGTCATGCTCCGGTGGTGATGCTGGCAGTGGCTCTTCTGGGAAGGGAGCATGTCAGGAGCACTCCCCTCCACACCAGACTGGCTCCCTACCTAAGGAAGCATGATGGAGATGCCTCTTCATTCCACGGTGCAGCTGGACACTTGCCCAGGCTGTACTGGGGGAAGAAGCATCTCCATTGCACTTCCAGGGCTTCCACCGGCCAGGTAAGTGTGGGATGGTTGTGTGATTATGGGATTTAATCTGCAATCACACTGCCTGGTGACGGGAGAAGAAGGGGACCACGATGACGTCATGCAGAAGCATCATCGTATTCCTGCTCCTCTCCTGCCCCCATGCCGGGATAACAGCGTCCTGCAGAAAGGACCTATGATAAAATAGCCAGTAGCAATCTCACAGAGGCTTTCAGGATACTATTGGCCATGGGATATGCGTGGAAATTGAGACCCTATTGGGTATTATGAAGCCCCTTGGTAGCCACAAAAATAACATTGTGGTCCATGTGTATTCATGTGTACTCACAGAGCAAACCTTTCCATTTCATTATGCATTTCAAGAATGGCAACAATGTTTTTGTTTTTTGTTCTTTGCATTTCATAGGAAATTTAAAATGCATTTAATCATCATGTCTTTCTCTTTACATTGCTATATTGTCACTTTTCGGGTAGGTAGTTGTGGTGGTATTGATTGATAATTTGAGTGATTTAATGAAAGAAAATTATTTATTTCTTGAAAGTACTGTCTCCTACTGTTCAGATAACAAAAGCTTCCAGAATAGATTGCAAAGATCTGTGGTATAAGAGTCCTTGGACTCAGGCTTATAACTGTTATGATTTTAAAAGCCTTCAAGGTTTCTTACAAACAAATTTGTCTGAAGCATAAAAGATGTATTTAAAAAAAATCCATAGAACTCATAACAAGCAATAGAAAATAACACAGTTAAAAACATGAAAATAGTACAACCACTGGAAACAACTGCTAAACAAATAATATGAAGAGAATCTTAAAAATCAACAAAGCACAAGAAAATTATGATGCCGGTGAATACACCTACTGTCTTGCTTATGCTGAACAGGCTTTCTGTATCATCTGCAGAATGATTTGATTTCTATACCAGAAAAAGTATGTATGTTGGCTTCTGCCTGCTTAATTATTAAGTTATCCAGTTTGTTTTAAGCCAGTGCAGTGTAGAAGCTGGTGTGCCGTATAAGGACTGAAAACCTTGAACCAGGTTCAAATCTCAACTTATCTGTAACATCCATTGCCTGACCTTAAACCAGTTACCATCTCTCATCCTGACCTACCCCAAAAGGCTGTTTGGGGGCTTGGATGATGGGATTTCAGAAAACATTGTAGTTGGAAATCCTTGGAAACAAAGCAGGATCTACAGAGCAAAATCCTGTCAGTCATTTGCATAGGTGTGGTGTACATGTGTGTATGTCTCTTTTTGGACAGGGAGCAGAGAGCCATTCTCTTGCCTTTCGTGCCCTGTCTAAAACCTACCTCTCCACAACTGCCAAATCCCTGGGAGGAGATGCTGCAGCTGCTGCTCACTGATGGAGAGAAAGTAGAAAGGCAATTAAGGGGAGGAAGAAGTGGCTGGTCTTTGTCGTGAGGAGAAGGAAAAGGATGGTGTACACTATCTGGGAGTGCACTCTTATTCCAACCCCCATGAGCCCAAAAAGCTACATCTTCCTCCTCTTAATTGCTTCTCCTCTTCTTTTGCATCAGTGAAGAGGAGATGAAGCATCTCCTTCTAGGCCTTGTCTACTAACAATGTGAGGAGAGGACACAGAATTGAGCATGAGAATTGGGCATGTCCACTTGGTGTAGGATTTCAGCCACTGTGAAGATCTGTGATTTTATTGTTGCATCATTCCACAACCTGTGTCAATAGCTGCTGTAGTCAGTTCATCACCTGGTGGACATCCTTCTGGTGATGTATTTGTATTATTGTTATTTTTATTATTCACCACTACCATTACCTTTATTTATATTCTGTTCCCGCCCCCCCCCCCCCAGGTTAGGACTCAAAGCATTTCTGCACTACACTGTTCTAGTGCTATTATTCCACTTTCAACCCCCTGTAGGATTCTGGGGTTTGTAGTTTACTGAGACCAAAGAACTCTCTGGCTGAGAATTCTAAATGCCCCTCTCTAAACTGCAAAGCCCAGGATTCCACAGGATGTTGAAAGTGGAATAATAGCACTAGAACTGTGAAGGGCAGAAAGGCTCATAGTTAAAAACCAGAGAATACAGAAGTGAAAACCCAATTAAACAGTCAAAAAGAATTAAAGTTAAAATACATAATTAAAAACTCACACACTTGCACATACCAGCAGCACAATTATCAATATCCAGCACATTTTATCAGACAGGCCACAAATAATCACATATTGAAGGCCTATTGGAATAAAAATGTCTTATCTTGACTGTAGAG
Source organism: Cyclura pinguis (assembly GCA_030412105.1). Classification (NCBI taxonomy): domain Eukaryota; kingdom Metazoa; phylum Chordata; class Lepidosauria; order Squamata; family Iguanidae; genus Cyclura; species Cyclura pinguis. Next base: position 122,043,778 of record CM059604.1, on the reverse strand, counting down.
AGAAAGTAGAGAGGGTGCTAACATAAATTCTCTGGGAAGGGAGTTCCAGAGCCGGGGGGCAGCCACTGAGAAGGTCCTCTCCTGTGTTCCTACTAGATGTACCTGTGAGGGTGGTGGGACAGAGAGAAGGGTCTCTCCAGCAGATCTCAGAGCCTGGGCTGGTTCATAAGAGAGAATATGGTCTGTCAAATAACATGGACCTTGAGCTGTGTAGGGCTTCAAGAGTCATCACCAGCACTTTGAACTGTTCCTAGAAATGGACCAATAGCCAGTAGACCTGTTGCAACAGGGGAGTTGTGTGATTCCTGTAGCCAGCCCAAGTTAGCAATCTAGCTGTGGCTCTTTGGACCAGTTGAAGTTTCCAAGCACTCTTCAAAGGCACATGGAACATGTTAACAGTAATCCAACAAAGATGTAAGCAAAGCATGTGTCACTGTGGCCAGATCTGAGGTCCCAAGGGATGGGCACAGCAGGTGTGCAAGCCTTAACTCCCGGCAACTACCGTAACCTGGGCTTCCAGACTCAGATCTGAGTCCAGGAGCACCCCCAGTCTGCAAACCTGCATCTTCAGGGGGAGTGTAACCCCATCTAACACAGGATGAATCCTTGTTCCCTGATCTGCCTTTCAGCTGACCAGGAGTACCTTGATCTTGTCTGGGTTAGGTTTCAATTTGTTTGCCCTCATCCAATCCATTACTGATGACTGGTACAGCTTTAGAACCAAAACTGCTTCCTTGACTTGGAAAGAGGTAATAAAGTTGGGCATCATCCTCATACTGTTGGCACCAAACCTCAGAACTCCAGACAGCCTCTCCCAGTAGTTACATGTAGACGTTTCACACAGATATACTTTGATACACTGATCCTGGCATGACTGGACCTCGTGTGGCATACAATATGTCTCTGGAACCATACCCGAGCCCTTTCCTGCACTTGAAACAGCAAGCATTAACCCACTGATACAGCTTCATTATGCCCACTAGGTCATTCCCCACTACAGTTAGCCAATAGTGTGGATCTGAGGAGGAAGTCTGGATATAAATATGATAAATATATAAGAAGGAATTAGGAGGAGAGGGGAGAGTGGTCATCACATGCCGATCAAACCTGTCCATTAGCTCTTGCTAGCGAGACATCTAAAGGGTATCTTTTGACTTTGCTTCTATTTCTTATCCAGAGGGAAGGCTAATTCTAGTTCTGGAATGCAAAACTGGGTGTGTGAAGTTACAGAACAGATTCTGGCCATACCTTGTAGGAGAATGCAACATGGGTGAAAAAGAGCACAAAAATGCTTTGAACTCACACTCTTTTGTGTCTCCCAGAAAACTCCTCCCAAAAATTCCCTAAGATTTTTCCCCCCTTTCTTCCCTTTACATCCTAGGGCAGCATTGCAACTCACCATAGATAAGACCATCCTATACGGCATAGACCTTGTACAGCAGATGTGATGGGAGCATATTGTGCTTTGCAGCAACCAAAGGAATGTTAAGCAAATCCACATGTTGAAGAACACAAGATGGAGGCCTGAAACAGACGCTGCTGAGAATGCTACCTTCTTTCATCCCAATCTGCTATACTTATGGTTCGAAAGATCGTTCCCTATCATGAAATTGCTCATCAGAATAATGTTCTTACTTAAGGAGATTGGAAATGAGCCAAATTTATTAGGGTAGAAACCAGGCAAAGATAGAATTTCTGCCCACCCCAACCTCTAATCTGTTAGATGCTTAAAGGCTGTTAACCACTTTACACCACCCTCAGATCAAATGAAACCAAGCCTCAGATATCTCCCAGGCAGTTGAGCCCTAGTGAAAAGAAACACCGTGGCTGGTTATTTGGAATGGCATTAGCAAGCATTCCACAGAAGAAGGAAACATTTGATCAGTGGATCTGGGTTAAGTGGGGTTTACTCAGGTGCTAGAAACTGAGTGGAGCCCCAGTGGTATTTGATTATACCCACGAATGATTTCAAAAGCAAAAGCAGAGAATATGAAAAATAGCATTTTTCTTTTGGAGGCTTCACCCAATCTTGTGTTTTTGCACTATAACACCTCCTCCAGATTTTTTTTTAAATGCTGAAACAATGAAACCATTGATCACAATGTTTCTGTACTGACATGCAAACAGCATTTGATACTGTCAAGCTTACAAGCAGGACAACAAGACTACGGATGTAATTCTTCACTAAGTTTCTTCTCAAAAAAAAAAAGGAAGGAGTAATTGTAGCAATTTTCTTCCTGTTGCAATAAGGTCTTTGAAAACTACACTGTTTTCAAAGGCTGTTGGCAACTCAAGTTGCCATGCAAAATTTATTTGTGGCTGTACAGAAAATAATGTTCCTACACAGAAGCAGAATCATAGAATAGACTCATAGAGTTGGAAGAGACTGCAACAGCCATTGAGTCCAACCCCATGCCATGCAGGAACACACGCTCAAGAAACCCTCAGTAAATGGCTATCTAGCCTCCCTTTAAAAACCTCCAAAGAAGGTGACTCCATCAAACACCCAGGCAGTGTATTGCACTGTTGGTTGGCTCTTACTGTCAGGAAGTTCTTCCTAATGTTTAGAAGGAATCTCTTTTCCTGTATTTTGAATCCATTGCTCTGTGTTCTAATTTCTGGAGCAGCAGAAAACAAGTTTGCTTGGTGGTGGAACTTGAAGTGTGAGGAGGGGGGGGCGGGAGGGGGGCTATGGTACAAGGAGCATGGCTGCGGTGTGTGGGGGAGTGGCCAGGGTGTGCAGGGGCATGGCTACAGGTCGGGATGCCCAAAAAACATTGCCGTTCAGGGCAAACCACCCCCCACCCTCTGTCCCTATGCAACTGAGTTTGCTCTGTATTCATCATGACATCCCTTCAAATATTTAAACAGCGTTATCATGCCATCTTTTGCCTTCTTTTCACCAGGCTAAACTTACTTAGCTCCCTAGACCATGCCTCATAGATCATAGTTTCCAGACCCTTCATCATTTTCATTGCCTTCCTCTAGACACGTTCCAGCTTGTCAACATCCTCCTTGAGTTGTGTTCCCGAGAACTGGACACAGTCTTCCAGGTGAGCTCTAACCAAAGCAGAATAGAATGATATTATTGCTCCTTTTGACCTAGACACTAGACTCCTACTGATGCAGCCTAGAATCACATTGGCTTTTTTAGCTTCAGCTTTACACTGTTGACTCATGTTTAGCTTGCTTTATTTCCTGAGTAGAAAATGCTGTTTTCTATACTTAACGTGATGATTTCTGTGGCAAAAACCAAGTGCAAATTTTGCATAGAATAAGTTCCGAACTGCAAAGATTCTCATCAGTCCAAGAATCTTGTCATCAGGGTTACACAATCTTTGAAAAAGATGCTTTGCACCCATTTTTCAAATGTTCTCAAGTATTCTTTCTATCCATGGTCAGGAGCACAATATTCCTTCTCTTGCTGTGCTTCTGCCTGTAATGTGCCATTCAAACCCACCTTCTTCAAGCAAGCACATATACAGATACTTTAGACTACAATACCCATCACCCCTTGCCAGCAACTTACGTGCTGAGAGATTATGGCAGTCCAAAATATGTGGGTGGCACCCCTTGGAGAAAGCTGGTTTAAAGGCATACTAGAACCTCATGAGACTAAATGGTGGTAAAGGCTACCCTGAATTGATTTGGCTGTTTTTTCAGGTGGAGGCCAACCGTACTTGGTGCCCTTTCACTGCAGTTAAAATCTGATTTAAGAACCCTTTGTTTTAATCTGCTGTAAATGAATGAGTCAATCACACTGATTAATCAGTTCTCCTTTCATCTCTAATTTGGTGTTCTGAAACATTCTGAGAACTCACTTGGAGGACAGAAGGAAGAGATTTCCATTTAATTTAATACTTGCAGCAGCCATTGCCTTCTGAAAGGCAGGAGAAAGAAATTAATATTTAATAATAATGCTGAAAGGGATGACAATTATCAGCCTAAATATGTTTTTTCTTTTAAATGAGGAGAGCTGCTCCATGGTAATAAAATAAAAGATTTCTTGTCATTCTCTATTCTGGGCTGTAACTACTCATTTCTCTGCCCAGGAAAGCTTTCAGTTCTATGTTCTGTGTTTCAGAGGGGAAAGCAACACCAAATGAGTTAAAAATGATGTGGCACTTTTGTCAACTTTGCAGATTTTCACTATTCAAATAGATTGTGCATACTCCAAGGTCTTGTGCAGAAAAATAAAAATAGAATCCTGCTGTGTGTTCACATGCACTGTTTACTTATAAGATTAGCATTCTGGGCAGATGTATTCCTGTTCCATTGCATGGTATACAAAGATAACACATCTCCATTGTGAAAACTTGGAAAACATTTTTTCTGGGTTTTCCAAGGTTCTTGGAATACCTCTGTAAGCTGAATTTCCTAAAGTCTGAAAATGAGGTCTGAGCATTTGCAAATGTTTTGCAGTCACACTTACCCATATTCTCTGCAGACAGACTGAAATTAATGGGGCTACCAGTTATGGCTAAGAGCTATTCCAGTGGATCTGTCCACCCAAAATCTTGTGGGGTCTCATGACTGGATTTTCCACTTCAAAACCCAGTCATCATACCAATACCTTTACATATCCACGTGCATTAGGAGATAATCAACTGTGGAACAGCTCAAACACCCCAGTGTTTTCGGCAGATAGATGCAAATCTAGCAGAATGGCCATATGTTGATTTAACAAGCTGAAAAAGGAGCACAGCCCCTATATTCCTGTCCACACAGCACAGGCAATCAAACCAAGACACATCTAGTTAATCACTTTTTGTTTTGTTTGTTTTGTTTCTGCCAGCTTTAGAGCAAACCAGCCCAGTATACAAAACTAACTTCAAACTAATTAAGCTGAGATATGATTGTCCAAAGCAGACTAACACGTGAGACTGCAGGAAGGCTCACAACCCAACTATAAAGAGAGATTGACTTGATATGAATTAGAGTCATCTCCAGCTACAGCTTATTTAGGTGGTGGCCATTTTTCACATAATAGTGGTGTCACTTTTCAAGCACCAGCATTGGAGGAACCCCATAGGGGGCAGCAGCAACATGTTTTCCCCTCCTGGTTTAAGTCATAGCTGTGAGTCCATTTGAGGGGTTGGAATCCTTCTGTCTGAGCCATGGATGGAGAATGTGCAGTGTGCCAGAAGCTGTTGGATTGTAGCTCCCATTAACCCTATCTGGTATATAGCCAATGGTGAGGGGCTATAGAGGCTGGATTTGAATAGCATCTAAAGGGATACAAATTTGCCATCTTGGATATGACCCATAGGCCCATAGTTTGGAAGCCTTGCATACTTCCAAAGCACTTACATGGTGGCTGTAGGTTATGATTAGTAGGTAAAACAGAGTATAGACAGAGAGAGAAATAGACAACTAGAAATGTTTGGCTGCATCCTTTCAAAGCAAAGACTGAAATTAGAGGATATATAGCACAGCCACTATTGTATTCAAATGGAGAGCGCTCCAGGATTAATCCATCTAAAATATAATAGTTGATATCATTTTGGTGTGCTCATTTTCTGCATTTCGCACTTCCCACTGCTGCTTTCCCAACTGCTCAGACTTTTTGAGAAATGTAATTGGCCACCAGGACTTTCAGAAGCTCAATTTAAAACAGAGGCAGGGCTGTGATTACTGGCATGCTAGGCATTTTTTTCCTCATTGTTGGAAGCACTATTTATGCTGTAATGGACCATTAAGTTCAAGCAGTGAAAACAAACACTCGCTCCTTACATAATGTTAATCACAGAAGAGGGAGGAACACAACATAGTGATCTGGAAATATGTTCAACTTTGTGCTAGTAAATAACCCGAATGCTTTCGGGTGCCACAATATAGGCCACTCCTTCAGTCTGTTTTGAAGGTATTTTTGGCCCTCGTACTAACCGACATTTTAAACACTTCCTGCCTTATTTGTTCTTTCAAGCATTAATCTCAGCTGAAAGTTGCAAGGAGGACGAGGACGGTTAAAGCTGCCATTGGCTCATTAGTAGAAGGAGCAAAAGAGAAACACACTCCAACTGATCTCTGTTGAATTCACAAAGGCCCGCTTGATGCCCTTGACTATCAGTTCCCAAAGCAGAAGCTCACGGCCACTAAGAAGCAATTTGACTGGATCAGGGTAATGCATAGGCCTCGGATGGACAAAATCTCACAGTCACTCTGAGGGATCTCCAATTTGAAAGACCATATGTTGTAGGTATATGGCTGAGCTGAAAAAATTCCTGAGATTTCTCTTCTTCTCACCCCTGATACCCTTGGGGAAAAAAATAAGTCCACCATTCCTTCCTCCCACAGTGTCCTGAAATGAAGAGGTCAAGGACATTGTGGAAGAAACAAAACGATGGCCCAGTTGTTGTATATAGCAGATGTTCATCATGACAATTTCCATAGCCACCCAAGACAGTCTAAAAATGGAAGGAGCTCTGTGGATACCCATCAACAAATTGGTTCTAGACGTTTTCATCTTCACCACGACTGGAGTTGCCAGATGTCTTGGCCTGTTCCTGAGTCTCCAGTTTTTATGGATCAGGAGAAAAGGGTACAAATTCTCCGGTTCTGACAGGCTGAGTTCTGGATTAGATGAACAGGCTCTGTGCAAATCTCCAGCTCAGCTAGGGGAACAGCAGTCTCCTACAAACTTCAAGGCTTAATTGATTGGTTGCTCCAACTCGCAAAAACTCTCCAAGGTGGTCTGTATATTTATTTACATTTCTTTTCCTTCCTAGTCATTATTGGGTCAGGACTCACCCTCCACTCTGCTCTGCATCCACCTTCTGACTGTAAGCAACGAGGCCAGGTTAAACCTTCCTTATCCCATTTCCCTAAGTAGATGAGAAAGAACATTTCTCTCCTTTCACCTTGATCTGGGAACAGCCCCTTAGCCAGGGATTTCTGTTCAGAGTTGTTAACATACAGAGGTTGGGTTCCTGAGGGAATGTGCTGTCCTACTCCTTGCTGCTAGGTCTCATCTCCATAGCAACCAGCCTATTCCAGTACCTGTAACTTATCCCCATATTCCCCAATCCAATCTGTATTCAGAGTTGTTAACATACAGAGGTTTGATTTCTGAGGAAATATACTGCCCTTCTTCTTGCTGGTAATTCTGGGGTTTGCAGTTTAGGGAGGAGCCTTTAGAATTGTCAGTCAGAGAGCTCTTTGGCCTCAGTCAACTACAAGCCCCAGAATTCCACAGGATGTTGAAACTGGAATAATAGCACTGTAACACTGTAGTGAGGAAATGGTCTGAGTGATGATTTTGGAATGTCTAAGGGGTTATGAATAAGGTTGGTGAAAGGCAATTAGGATGACAGTTGATATAATTAGGGTAGTTAGAAACTAAAGCCATTTGTGCACTACACTATTATAGTGCTATTATTCCACTTTTAACATCCTGTGGAATCCTGGGTTTTGCAGTTTAGGGAGGGGAATTTAGAATTCTCAGCCAGTGAGCTCTTTGGCATCAGGAAACTACAAATCCTAGAATTCCACAGGATGTTGAAAGTGGGATAATAGCACTACAACAATGTAGTGTGGAAACAGCCTAAAAAGGAGTTAGTGAAGTGAGAATTTGGATTAAGAGAGTCAGTGAGACAGGTTTAGGAACTGCTGTGTGGTGTTTTAAGAATCTGAATTAGGTAGAAGTGGAACGTGTGAGAAAATTTGAACTGTGTTCTGAATATACTAGATATCTAACCTATTTGGTTATGTTTGACTTCTGTTAGTAAAATATATCTGAAGGGTGGAGTACAGGAGCATAAAATTAAAAAAAATAACCTGCCAGGGTTAGTCAAACAAAATTAGGATATGTCTACTGGTAGAAAAAAATAATAAAGTTGAGGAAGCAAAAGAAAAAAACCCTATGAGTTTAGATAATAAAGCTAATGGAATATTTTACAAAATGTCTAAAGAAACCAACCAAAACTGGGGTTTCTTGGCAGGCAAAGAAAACAGAAAGGAGTAGGGAAAACAGGGTTAAAGCAAGAGGGGGATGACAATGATTGTAAATAGTGAATGAAATAGAATATTTAAAAATGATTAATACAAATGTGTTTTTCATATACTAATAAAAATAACTCCTTAATAATAGAAAAAAAATGGAGGAAAAATATGAAATCATATTTCTTGCCTCTCACATCCTAATTGGGACCTACCTTAGTATTCCATCAAACCCTCCTAAATGTGGAAAAGAACGGAGTATTCTTGAAATTCAAAGCTGACTAAATTTCTTCCATGATACCTGTGGAATCCTACTTTACACAAAGTAATTTCAGTGAGTTGAATGACATTTCTTTTTCCCATTGTTTCACTATTTATAATGTGGAAAAGACACTTTTTTTTTCAAGATTACACTCAACTATTCCAAAAGTGGATTTAGCTTTCCTAATCTGAGATAATACTATTAAAACTTCACTCCCCATCAATCAAATGACTCGATAAGCCTTGTTCTGCTGTGACTGTAGGTTGGCAGTGTGCCATAATGCTTCTGCTAAACATTTGTCTAAGCTCAAGAAAAGAAACAGAAAAGAAAAGATAAGAAAAGAAAAGAAAAGAAAAAGGTGTTCAACTCATCATTCTACAACAAATATTCAGCTGGAATACTGTGCTGAAAATGAGAAAACACAAACTTTTGTCCTGATTCTTACAAAAACTGTAAGTTTTGTAAAAACTGCAAAAATACTCTATGAAAATATACTCCTAGTTATCATGGAACAGAAACAGCATATTATATACATCCTGCTATTCACAGAAAATAAACCTATGGATTAAAAAAGAAAGGAAGGAAGGAAGGAAGGAAGGAAGGAAGGAAGGAAGGAAGGAAGGAAAGAAAGAAAGAAAGAAAGAAAGAAAGAAAGAAAGAAAGAAAGAAAGAAAGAAAGAAAGAAAGAAAGAAAGAAAGAAAGAAAAAGAATTTGCATCACTAACAATCGATAAAGGCTGGGCAGCCAGATTCAGGATTCAGGGCTTTTCTGCACTCCACTGTTATAGTGCTATTATTCCACTTTCAATATTCCATGGAATTCTGGGGTTTGTAGTTTCTTGAGGTCAAAGAGTGCTTTGGCTGAGAATCCTAAAGGCTCCCCCCTAAATTGCAAACCCCAGGGTTCCATAGGATGTTGAAAGTGGAATCATAGCATTATAACAGTGTAATGTGGAAAGGCCCTCAATCCCATTGTCTAGTCTCAACTAGAATAGTCCCACTGTAACAATTGCTGAATGGTGTGTCAAATTATAAGTAAATCTCATGAATTCAGTAGGTTTACTCTACAAACAAATAGAATTCAGACCCATGCATTTGAGGCTTTGAAGTGTAGATTTCAAACAAGCTGAACCCTTATATCAGAGCTTTCCAAACTTTTAATGTTGGTGACACACTTTTTAGACATGCATCATTTCACAACACAGTAATTCAGTTTTACTATCAAACTGGAGGTTTAAACTAACCCCTTATAAGAAATACAGACACATATATAAAAACAAAATGTATGGGGGCACAACGTACCTCATGAAAATCTTTCATATATTTTTAAAAATATATGATTTATAAATAATAACATACATTTCCAAGATTGTAGGTGACACACCTACACACTTCAGGCAACACACTGTGTCATGGCACACTGTTTGGAAAACCTTGCCTTATACCTTGATCTGAAAGGGTGATCAGGATAGTAGTCCCAGAAATAATATTATGCCACTTTCTATAATGCTTTAGTCCAGGTCTGGGCATAGTGTGGTCCCAACACCACTTTTGAAGGCCCTGAAACCCCTCAACAGTTCCCTAAATCGCCTCACCCGCATTTTTTTTTAAAGTCAGTTCAATTTTGATCAATTTCTGCTCTGAAAACACAAAACAATACCCTCACAAGCATCCCCAGACCCTTTACTACACCCAAATATCTCCACTTCCTTATTCAATACCTCACAAAATGGCAATAGGAAGTGATACTACATCACTTCCTGTTGCCATTTTGAGAGGACCTATAGGAAAAAAATGGATGTATTTTGGCTTGTGGCAGGGTGCGTTGCCAATGGAAGGGGTGAGTTTGACGAAAACGGCCCCTGGGCCTCACACAGTTGCCCACCTTGGCCCTCATCATTGCATCTAATGGCATGTTCCACTGATTTACAATTGGGGAGAAGAAAAGGAGACTGAGATCCAGAAAGTGTCGTTGTATCCCACAATTTCTATATGCAATACGAGACATCACTCTGTATCAGCAAACAACTGTTGGGGGAGGATAATCGGTACATTAAAAATCCTCTAATGAGGCTTTGATACGGTGCAATGTAATGGCTCCACAGGATATGAAATGGTCCACTGGGTCATTGATTTGTTAACTACAGTTTCTTTTTGTGTGCCAGAACATTAATCAGCTTTAATGGCTCCAATGGAAGCATATTAATTAATTGCAGCTCCATTAATAACTCCCTGATTATGTATTTACCTGACCTAGACTGCAGTGTGCCTTTTAGGAACTTTTTAATTAGGTTTTCTATAATAGTGGCTCCAAGGGAGATTATAAATAGTGGGTTTGTAGGTAGAGCACACAATTTTTTTTTAAGCAACGGAAATTCAGCATGAGCAAGGCAGCCTGATCAACACACAGGGAAACAGTCAAGAATGCAGGATGTGAACTTTTGTGAGCTTTAAATATGAACGCTCCCAAACAAGGGTGAGATCAAGTGTGATGGAATATATTAAATGTCTTCTGTTGCTAGGGGAAACCCAGCCATAAAGTTCATAGGTACTTGTTAATTACTGTTAATTTGACTTCAGCTTATGGTGATCTTACAAAAGAGAGACTACAAAGCCACTCTTTTAGGAAAAACTCTGCTCAGGGTCTTGGCTTCCTTGATTGATTCTATCTACCTGTAATCTCTTTTCCTACTGCTTTCTACCTCAGCAAGCATTATTTTTTTTTTCTAATGAGCTATGTCTTCCCATAATATGTCCAAAGCATGACAGTCTCAATTTAATCATCTTGGCTTTTAAGAAGAGTTCAGACTTGATATCCTCTTGGTTCCTTTTATTCACCAGTTTGGCAGTCTATCCTATCCATAGAACTCTCCTCCAGCACTACACTTCAAATGTGTTGATTCTTTTCCTCTCAGCTTTCTTCGTTGTGCAGCTTTCACAACTATACACAGAAAGGCATAGAAATATGATGGTGTGGACAGTCGTGACTTTTGGGTTCAATGATACTAGACCTTGGAAAATAAAATTTGTATTTTATTCATACCGTACCTGTATATCACTTGTATACCTATTCCTATTTTAATTAATGTCTGAAGCCTTTTGTATTATAACGTAGAGAAATGAATAATCCTATTAATTTCTCAGGAAAAGTTTTCTCTCTCTCTCTCTCTCTTTCTCTCTCTCTGGAAGCACCTACCACTGCTTGGGAAGGGAGTCTTTCTCCTTCCCCACCCCATTCTGCCTTCTTTCTCTCCTTTTCTGCTTGTTATTTCTTCTTTTTCTAGGATACTACTTTTTAGGGATTTTTTATTCCTTTTTCTGTACAAAAAAGGAGTAAATAAACACACAGTATTTAAATACGCAGGTTATGTATTACAAATACGTGCTGGAATAGGTAAGTCATGCATTGTTCTTGAGGAATGTAAGCCTTTAAGAATGAGAGTGTAACCCTTGAAGAATAAAAATATCTTTTAAAAAAAGAAAGAAAATTACTTGTGTTTTTATTATTATTATTATACTTCCCAGAAACCCTTGGACGGCATGACTAGTGACTATGCTGGGTGACAGATTCTGGGGGTGGGGGTTGTAGGGAACAAAAAAAAGCCAAGTAATTTTCCAAGGTCTGGAAGGTACCATATCTCACCTTAAGATATTGCATAGGATGATTATGATGATAAATTGGGGGAAAGCCAGTGCATATTACATGCTGTCGAGTGTTTCAGACGTAGGGGTGCTGGGCCTGAATTTAGAATCCCTGGCAGACATCTTTAACAGGCTCACCATTTTCAGTGCGGATCAGCTCTACCCACTTCCTCATTTGTTGTTGCTCTTCCTTCTCCTTTCATTTGCTCCCATCTTCTTCCTGCTGGAAAGAGATACTATTTGTACCCAAACCAGCCCAACCATTAGGCAAAGTGAGGCAGCTGCCTTGGACAGCATGGAAGGGTAACCAATGTTTAGTTATTCAATTTATTATTATTATTTGTTGTTGCATGTCTTCAAGTCATTTTTGACTTATGGCAACCCTAAGGCAAACCTTGCATGTGGTTTTTCAGGGCTGAAAGAACGTGATGTGTCCAAAGTCACCCTGTGAGTTTCCATGGTCAAGCAGGGAACTGAGCACTGGTCTCCAGGTTTATAATGCAATGCTCAAATCATTACACCACACTGTGTTTTTATTCCTAGGTATGGAGAAAATTACTTATGGGCTTTCCTGCCTCAGATGTCACATGCTGAGTATGATGGCTGTGATACCCTGTGGGTATGATAAATGTTGACTTGGAGTAATGTAGAAGAATTGCATTTGCAGCTCTCCTGGCAGCCAAAAGTCTTAGCCCAGCTGCAATGGGCAAGCTGAAGGCAGCTCCTCCTCATCCCTGTCATTCATTTGCCCACACACCTTTCATTTAAAGTATATGGGCAAGTGGTAACAATAAGAAGAATAACTGCATGTGCAGGGAAGAGATCCAGCAGAAAGGATGAGTGCTTTTCTAGTACATTAGCCTCAGCATATGCACAACCTTAATTACTGACTATATGAAAAGTTTGATAAAAACTGGAGTGTTGGATTCGTGTTGGTGTCTTATAAATTCCCCTATGGAAAGAGTGGGTCTTTTTTTCTTTTTTTTGGTCTGACTGAGGAACAGTCATATTTAGTTCAACATTGTGGCTGCACACGTGGCACTCTTGCACACAGATGGATATAGTGCACAGATGCATGTTTCACATGGGTGTACATTGATGCACATTCACATTGTCCATGGAGCCACATGCACATTTGCTTGTGCATTCAGCAACACGTTTGGTATCCTGGTTCACTTGTGCAGCATTACCATTCAGCACAAGAGATGTGTAACACAGTTCATGTGTACCTTCTTATGTGGAAATCTGCACAAATCTGATGTGGGATCTCAGCAAATAACTGCATATAATAGGAACATAAAATCCAATTTTAATCCCTTTCCTATTCTGAATATCTTAAAACAGGACTTAGAGTCATAGAATCATAAAGTTGGAAGGGGAACCATAGGCCATTGAGTCCAGCACACACACACCATTCAATGCAGGAATTCTAGCTAGAGCATCCTCAGCAGGTTCAATATTCAACCCTCAATATGCAAAGGGGTTCCCTTGATATCTCTGAAGAGCATAGTGACTTGCATGAAGAATGTACAATCCCCCTATAGACATGGAGCCGTCTTGTAATGCAAATGTGAGCAACGAGCAGCCCTGGGGTCCCACACAGTCCACAGAGCTGTTTTTGTCACCCTTGACCACTCTAGACTTTCTGGACTGCACTTCTTTTGACCACAGGTTAAAAAAAGGTGAAAGGAAATTGCTTCTCTTGGAAGCCTCCAAGAGCTCCAATTCAGATTTTAAACTGGTTGCAGAAAAGAATGTCCCTGTAGCCAGACGCAAAATGATGACATCGGTGCTGAGATAATCCAGGATCCTTCAGAGATCTCAGCACTGCTGCAATCATTTCATGTCTAGCTAGGGGGAGGTAGAGAGGTGCTATGGTGCCAGATTTACCATGTCCAGCTAGGGGGACAGAGATAGATGCTATGGTGCCAGATTTACCATATCTAGTTAGGGTGACATAGACAGACACTTTTGTAATCTTGCCTGATCCCCACAAGGCATGTAAGGGCCATGTGGAGGTCTGCAGAGGTTCTACAGTGAGTCGAGGGTGTGATATATAGCACTGCCTGAGGCCATTTCCACACTAGAGTGTTATAGCGCTACGATTCCACTTTCGACATCCTATGGAATCCTGGGGTTTGCAGTTTCAGGAGGGGCCGGCTGACCCCTCCCGAAACTGCAAACCCCACAATTCCATAGGATGTCGAAAGTGGAATCGTAGCGCTATAGCACTCTAGTGCGGAAATGGCGTAAGTCTGCCGCCAGATCAGCTACACTATGCTGAGACATGCAGGGTTATGGTCAATACATGTAAGGAAAATTAACACGTTTATGACCCTGACAGTAGTCTGTGCAATATATTTAGGAATGTGTTTTCTGAGAATCTATACTGCATTATAGCAGAAGTACTTAAATATTCACATTTTGTTGCAGATTTTTGTTTGAACTGCAGATCAGTGAAAAATCAGGACAGATGAGATCTAGGGCCATTTCTGCACTAACTGTTACAGTGCTATTATTCCACTTTCAACATCCTGTGGAATTCTGGGGTTTGTAGTTTACTGAGGCCCTCTAAATGCCCCTCCCTATACTGCAAACTCCAGGATTCCACAGGATGTTGAAAGTAGAATAATAGCACTATAACAGTGTAGTGTCGAAATGGCCCTATAGGTCGACTCATATTGAAATGATTTGGAGCAGAGCATAAAGCGATTCATCCATCCTTAATCCAACATCTTCATGCAGAAAAACTGAAGGCAGTTTACTAAAACTGAGCATTTTAAAATATTGAACTGTTTGTGGCAGCACAACTTTTTAAAAAAAATTCTCCAGGACATCTTCAACAAATTATTTCGGCAAAAAAAAAAAAAAAGTTCTCTTCCTCCTTTTTTCCTGTTTAGAAGAAATGACAGTGAATCTGAGTTGTCATTATAAGAGCACAATCCAAGCCGCATGGTCCAGAAAATCCTTAATTCAATTGGTGTAAAGCAATATGCTTAATTGATTGTTTTCATCCAAATCAGTTTTGGATTGGATTAGGTACTAATGGTGTTTTCTTCCACTAAAACTGTCACTTTGGAAAGCAGGTGGGTAATGGTGTTTGTCTTTTGCCTGTGGGAATTATTAAGCGAATGAGTTCACTTGAAAAGGATTCTATCTCTGCAGATATAAATTGATTTCTAGCACTTCAGAGAGATGGTTTTGGAATCGGGTAAGAAAACATAGCTTATAACCTGAGACATATTTAATGCCTGCCATGAATCCTATGTCAGGCATATATTCCTTGAGCTGGATAGCCTGGTTTGGTTTACTAGATTATTGGAGACCTACGGACAAACTACACATTATATTAAATATATAGTATATATCTCTATCTATTCTTTCTAAAGCTAATAAAGAAACAATGATGCTGACCCAAATGGAATTGTAGCATGTTGGATAGGGATGATTAATTCCTCCCACTTCAGACAGGACCAGGCCTGAAATCAATGTCTTTCCTCAGTTTGACAATTGGCAATAGTTAAAAATAATCACATAAATGTTGTTTTGGACTGTCATGAGCTGCAGTGGAGAGTGGAGAATATCTGGGAGAGGAGCTGCAGGTCCTGTGAGAAAAATTGGATTAGGATTGTGGTTGTATAGAGATGGATTTGATTCCTTGCTCAGTCATGGAAACCTCTGGGTGGCCTGGGGTGTGTCGCACACTCTCAGTCCCAGAAAACCCCATGATAGGTTTGCCTTAGACTTGCTATAAGTCAGAAGCAGCTTGAAGGCACACAACAACAAAAAGAGATGGCAAGTGTATTCTAAAATATTCAAAAAAACTAAAGAAACCATCCTTTTTTCTAGTGCCAAGAAATCCTGATGAAAAGAACCCGGACTTGTGAAAATCTTTCCCTTTCATGGCTAATTCTGTGCAAAATTTGCATGAGGTTGCTTGGGGCAGAAAACAGTACTTTCAACACAGGAAAGGGCATTTTCTGTGAAAGCAATGATATTTCTTTGCAAGATAAAATGCTGTTTTCTGCACAGAAAATGCTGCAATTGGAGACTTACTCTGAAGAAAAATTTGCATAGTACTTTTTTTTCCCTGTACAGGAAATATGTCCATGCAGAAGTACTATCTCCACTCAGGAACTGCTGTTTCCTATGCAGAAAATTTGTAGTAGTAATGTAGGAAAAAACTGTACCTGATCCCAGGTGGTGACAATAATATAAAATGAAAACACTACTGAAGTCCATCAGTGTTCCACGATGTGTTAGGAGCCTAGGAAGACACAGCGTCTCTAAGAATCCCCCCTCTGTCCCACAAAGTCTTGCATATCTAAGAATTAATGTCTGGAATTGGGCAGCAGTTCAATTAAGAAGTTATCTAAGAAAGGCTACAGCTTCCTTCTCTCTTTTCAACTTTCAGACATGATTTAAGTCAAAGATTTGTCTTAGAGCTAGATGATCCATTGACTCTCTTTCAATGCCATTTCGGTATGTTGCCATGCCATTCCCTCCTGAGATCTTCAGCTATGATATCAGAAGAGAACTCATGATGAAATGAAAATTCATAATTCACTGTCTGGGTACTACAGAACCTGTGGACTTAAAATTAAAAGAGTATCTGCAGACAGATTTATACTTCAGGCCATGTTTATGCCTTCACTCAGAATTGATGGGCAAATTTAACTGGACAGGCAAAACTGGAGAACTTGAAAAATTATTTCATATCCTGAGCTCTGATGATTAATAAAGTTTTGATTCCTCACCATAAATCACGGGTTTTATCAGAAAGGCACAAACAGCTTTGGCTCAGATCTAATGTGGCATCCATAAAATAGTTTATAGATGTAGAAGGAAAAAGGAACAGAGAAAGGAGTGAGTGTTAAAGCATATCATAAACCTCTGGAGCAATTGAATGAAGCCACCAGGGCTGTAGATATCTCAAACCAAAGAGGAGGAGGAATAGGGGAGGGGGAGAGAGAAAAAGTGAATCTTGGGAAGAAATAGCTTAAGGAACAATGTTAAAATTGCATCAGATCACCGGGATCTAAACTGTAGCTTTTCTAGTTTTGATAGTGAATCATGCTTTTGAGGATTTCTGGGAAAAGGATTCATCTTCAAAAAAAAGTGTGACCTCCTCACACACTTTCTTTAAAAGAGAGAGTGTGCTGTCAAAATAATGTAGAAGGGGAATTCAAAAGATGTTGAAATATCTCCCTGTAGTTTCCAAAAAGCCACAGATTTTTGGTGTCATTATGGAATGTGCACACATGCACTGCCCAGGTTTACCCACAAGATAGAGGTGCATTGTTTCCACATATCCACAATGTGTGCTCCCTGTTATAATGTCAGCCTGCTGTGGCACTGGTAACAAGAATGCACTTCTACTACTTTTCCCTTGAAACAGGGCTATTGGAGAAAGTATGACTTGCTCTGAAGCTGAATCTTGATTCTAAGATGTTTAAGATAGCCATGTTTAAATATTTGAAGAGATGTCATGTTGAGGAGAGAGCAGGCTTGTTCTGTACCGCTCCAGAGACTAGGACAAGGAGAATGGATTCAAGCTGCAGGAAAGAAGATTCCACTTGAACCTCAGGAAGAACTTCCTGACGGTCAGAGCTGTCTGGCAGTGGAATATGCTGCCGCGGAGTGTGGTTGAATCTCCTTCTTTGGAGGTTTTTAAGCAGAGGCTGGATGGCCATTTGTTGGGTATGCTTTGATGGGTGTTCCTGCATACCAGGGGGTTGGACTCGATTGCCCCGGGGTCTCTTCCAACTCTATGATTCTATGATTCTGTTTCCAGAAGCAAGATTCAGCTTCAAAACAACGTGTGGCCACTCCCTATACAGCTTGTTTTAAAAATCTTAACCCTGAACACTTTAATCTCTAACTTAGAATGAAGAGACATTGTCTTCGGGACTTGGAACAAACTTTAATAAAAGATAGAGAGAGAGAGATGGAGGTGGGGGAGAGAGATAGAACAATTAAAAGAGACGTTATCTATCCAAATATCAATATATTTACATTTTAAATAATGTGTTATGTTCTTTTATATTTGAAAACATTTTTTGACAGCATAGGACTATATCCTGCTGTTAATCCTAACTAGAACAGACCCATTCATGCAATGGGATTCACCCATATGTTGACTTGTGTTATTGTTGTTTGCCATCAGTCCTGTTAACGAGAGACCTGTGAATAAGAGACCTTGCAAACTCAAGGTTGTGGTGTTCATGCTGCCTTTCACTTTATTAAGCATTATCATTTTTTTTCCCAGTTAGTCCTGTGTCATCTCATGATATGTCCAAAGTACGAGAGCCTCATTTTAGTCATCTTGGCTTCTAATGAAACTTCAGGACTGATTTGCTCCGGAACCATTTGTTTATGTTTTTAGCAGTCTACAGTAACCACAGAACAATCCTCCAGAGACTGAGCATACAATTAATTGAATAGGTCGACCCTACCTGGGCCTAACCAACAGGATGCTAGCCATAATGTGATTTCTTTCATTGTGACCCCAAACTCTACAGCTATGGGTGGGGGACCTCAAAAAGTAGAGGTGGGGTTGCAAGGTCTTCCCAGGCTAGGTCTTCTTGTGGTCTGCCCATTCTCTGTATATGCTTATTTGCCCATAGCTAGATAGACTGCATCTCAAAATTTAGAGAAGCACAAATACTGAAAGACAACCAGATTTTCAATAATGAATTACAGGAGTGGGGTCTATGCAGCCCAGGTGCTGCATGGACCAGGGGAAGGGAGTCCACTTAGGTCTCTGGGCACTGCACTGTCCCCCTAAGACTCTTGCCTCTGCTCACGTACACAAATACACACAGTTTGTCAAAGGAGGTTTCCAGAGTTACAGAGGATTGTAGTGGAGAGCAATGACAAGAGAAGGAAACTACCATTATGTGATATCAGGTGGGAAAAACACTTTTAAACTTCATCCTGGTAGGACAGGTATGCGCCTGAACACTTAAAAAGCAAAGAATATAGATTTGTGGTAGATCAGGTTACATTCCTCCTGAAGATGCAGGCTTCCAGATTGGGTGATTGAATTCAGCCCTGACCAATGCCCAGATTTCTGTGGTAGACAGAGATGTGTTTGCACAGTAAACTAGAGCACCAGTTGTGCCTCTTCCTCAAGGTATCCAACCAGGTCCTGGTAATATGTGCCTTAGTTATATCCCATATCAGTTATTCTAACTCATTTACTCTAATTCATTCTAACTTCAAAATATGTTCAGAATTTTTATCCAGTTCAGAAGGATGCAGCCAGTCTGTTGACTGGGGCCAGGTACAGGAAGACCAGGACACTTGCTATAAAAAATGCACACACAAGGCCTTTCCATATCGTACCTGGATCCTGTGACTTACCAGCATCATCCCAGCAGTGCCATTGCCAGGAGGGGAGAGTGTCCTGAATGCTCCCCTCTGCCCCTGGCTGGCTGCTGGCGGATGGGTAGCATTCAAGACACGCTTCTTCTTTCTTTCCACAGTGCAGCCAGCTTCTTCCATCACTGCACTGAAGAAGGAAGCACTTGATAACACTTCTGCCCTTTCTGCACAGCCCCAGCCAATGCAATCATTGAGTGAAAAGAGCCTATTACCAGATTTTTTCCAGTAATTGTATACAGTGTGATCAAAAAGGCTGGGGACACGACAGGAGTGGGACTGTGACAACATTGTGCAATAGCATGTGTTGCGGACCAGCTTCAATGCATCTCCCAGGGTGGGGCTGTAGTGCAGAAATGGCCACAGTCTTTTCTTGGCTTCCAAGACATCGTAGGAATGCAGAAGACACTCTGTAAATACCCATGGAACAGTATGCATTTTTAAAACATAACCACCAACTCCCATTTGAGAGTATCCTTTTAGGTGAACAATGAAAACTCTTCTAAAACTAATTAATTAATTAAGAAGAATGCCTGCAACTTGCAACATCAAAGAATTCTGAGATGATCGCTTACAAATATACCAGCAACATAATGGCTTCATTTGTTTCCATAATGTATCAGGGAAATCGTTTTTGCTATGCTGAGGGCTGATTATTCTGTTTCCTTTATTCCTGTGAAAGCTATCTCAAACCTACCCCCCAGGCTCCTGAAGATGAAAGACTTTTTAAAGCCATACAATACAGAAGGGGTGTGTGTAAAAACCAAGCACTGCTATTGGGATATGAATTCACAAGGTCCACCCTCCCATTCTTTCTATTGTACATAAAAGAGAGAACCCTATTATCTGTTTTTTGAGGGGAGGGGATGTCTCCCCCCTGCATGTTCTCATGCTGGGCTGGCATGAACAGTGAAAATATTCTTGAAATGGCTCCCAGTCATCATTCCTGTGAGACTCGTGTGGCTGTGGCTGTTTATCTGGAAAAGAAAGAAGATTGGCTCTGATTGAAGATACTACAAGAAGACTACACCAAATACAGAGGAAAGCAGCAAGAATCCAAAGATCTAGCTTCTTAAAGCTGGTGGAATGAGGAGAACAACAGGTTCACAATAAGCAAATCTATTGTGGGAAAGCTGGAATTTAGAGGATCACTCTAAATTTAGAGGGTCTCTCCAGGGATTGTACATGAACCTCTCTCTCAAAAGGGGTAAGGATATTCAAAATGTGGTTTCTTATCTAGTTCCTCTCCCCATCCCTTTTCTCTCTCTGTGTGTTATTAAACCTTCAATTCATTCATTTTCATAACTGATCAGAACTAGCTTATCTGCTTACATTATTGCTGTCTGGACACCCAGACAGTCTTCTGCACATGACTGGACTCTTTAAATATCTAAAGAGCTGCTGCAGAGAAGAGGTTGAAGGTTTCTTTTCTGCTGCCCCAAAGGACAGGATTAGGTCTAATGATCAGGAGGGTAGATTTCAACTGAACATTAGAAAGAACTTTTTGATGATAACAGTGCTTCAGCAAAGAAACCACTTACCTAGGGAGTTGGGGGGATGTGTCTCTGTTTCTGGATGTCTTCAAAAAGATGCTGGACAGCTTCTTCCTGGAGGTGATCTAGGTGGAGTTCTTATGTGGATTGGAAGTTTGGAACTGATGGCCTATCCAACTGTATGATTCTATGCTATGATATTGGTGTTTTCTATGATCCAAATATTATGAAAACTCCAGGCTTCCTACTAGCTCTCCCTTATCAGATCGGATTTTCTTCAACATTTTAAAATGCTGTTTGAGCAGAGCCTCTTACGTCTGTTTTAGACAATCCCACCAACCTTTCCATGAATTATAGTCTTGTTCTAGAGCTCCAGTGGAAATGGATGAGAAAACAAATGGATTTTTATTCAAAATCTGTATGTTAGAATCCTCGTTTATGTTTATTCATGAAAACAAATTTTATTCCTTGTTTCCTTTTCATTCTTTTTTTTAAAAATGCGCATCAAAAGGAAGGGGATGGTAACTGCAAATCACTAACCAAGTTCAGAACATACTGTTGATAGCTCTGAAAGACTGAGGACCAGATCATTAGTGATAATGATACTGTTAGTGATACAGTCACCATTTCCTTATTGCTTCTTCCTGCATCACTCTTAGACTCTTGGGTTCAGGAATACCATGGCAGTGACCAGTTCCTTAGTTCTACCTAACCTAAAGATTGTTTCTACTGGTCCAGGGAGCAGAACACAAACCAATGTATTCAAATTTCAGGGGAAAAGATTCCTTTAATTAGGAAGAACAGCAGATATTCTAGATCAGCTCTTTAGTTAAGTAGAATTATACTTAAATAGCATTTCCTGCCCGCGCCCCAAATTTGCCTTACCAGACAGCAGCCATTGTGAGAAATGAAAGTTGTCATGCCCTGCTTCCAGAACATGGAAATTAACTGTGACTCAGAGACTGTAACAGTGGAGACAACAGAACCTGCTGAACAGGAGGAAGTTACAGAACCACAAATCCCAGAGACAAAACAGAGTGCAGTGACAGCTCCAGCAGAGAATCCAGCCCCTTCAGATACAGAAGATAACTTATCTATACCTACCTTTTTTTGAACATAGACAGCAAAGAAGGAGCTTGCACAGGTCTCAAAGAATTTATAGAAGATAGCAATTAGTTAGGCAGCAACTCTGTTAAGCTGCTGCCCTATATAGACACAGCCCTTTCTGAGCTGTTCTGTTTCTTTGTTTGCTACTCTGTCTGTGTTATTTTGTGGCTATCAGCTGTGCAGTCACAAGCTTTGGATGGCTGCCTAAACTGAGATAGAACAGAGGTCTGTTTTCTTATTGATCAGTGCATGGCACACTGACTGAAGTTTCCATGCTCTCCCACCAGCAATCTCTAGTGTGACAATCAGAAGCAGAGTCCCTACTACAATTCCTCCTTACGCAGAAGAGGGATGGAAATGTAAGTCTAGTACATCTCAATCAACAGGAGGACAGAGCTCTGTCTCTCATAGCAACTGCTATTTGATAAAACAGGGCTGAGGAACATTAAAACACTACTTTTATGACATTGACGTGAAAATAACTAAAATACTTAAAATGCATATTAACGCCAGAAACAGCACACCTAGTTGCGTATCACTCTACTAGTTAGTTAAGGCTGAAGGTCTTTGCCTGCTGGTGAAAAAAAGACCAGCAGAAAGGGGGTAGATTGAACATCTCTCAGGAAGATGTTCCAAAACCTTGGAACACCTAAGAAGAAGAGTGTCTCCAGTGTTTTCACCAGCCAGGCCTAAGGAGGTGTGGGCTTTCAGATAGTCTGGACTTAAGCTGTATACAGCTTTACAGGTCAAAAACATAATTTTGAATTCTGGTTGGAAATGGGCCTTCAGCTAGTAAAGCTGTTTCAGCAAGGGAGTTATACGTATATAAGCCCTTGTGGCACAGTGGTTAAATGCCGGTACTGCAGCCACAGTGTTGTGAGTTTGATCCTGCAGAGCTGCAGGTTGACTCAGCCTTCCATCCTTCTGGAGATCGGTAAAATGAGTACCCAGCTTGTTGAAGGCAATTAGCTAACACACTGTAAAACCACTTAGAGTGTGCTTGGCTCTATAAAGCACTATAGAAATGTAAATGCTATTGCTATAGTTATATGCTCCCTGTAACCAGCCCCAGTCAGCAGTCTAGCTGCAGCATTTTGAACCTGCTGAAGTTTCCCAACAGTTTCCAAAAGCAGCCCCACATAGAGTGTGTTACAATAATTCATACTGGGATGTAAGTGAGCCAGGTGTTACTGTGGCCAGATCTGACTTCTCAAGAAATGAACACAGCTGGTGCACTAGTTTTAACTGTGGAAGCTCATTCCTGTCCACCACTGAAACCTGGGCATCCTGGTTCAGAGATGAGTCCAAGAGTACAGCCAAGCTATGAACCTGAGGTTTCAGGGGGAGTGTGACCTTGCCCTACCTGATTTGCCTCCTGACTGCTCAGGTCTGGATTGAGTTTCAATTTGTTTGCCTTTATCTAGTCCACTAATGACAAGAGACATTCGTTCACCAGTGAGATAGCTTCCTTAGCGTTAGTGGGAAAAGAAAGTTCACAGCCTACCTTTGTGCCGGTGGCATCTAGTGATGATGGTGGCAGCAGCTCTCCTAGGAGGGGAATGCTATGGAGTACTCCCTTCTGCACTGGCTGCCTCTGGGATTCAAGAAGCATGATGACTGTGCCTCTTCCTGCCGCAGCACAACTGGGTAGTGTTTCAACTGCGCTGGGGCAGGAAGTGCAGCCATTGTGCCCCCAGGATGTCCGCAAGCAAGATAAGGCAGGTGCACTTACAGGAAAACCTGTCAATGATTTGCAGTGCAATTGCACTGCCTGGGAATGGGAGAAGGACGGGACTGAGATGACACCATGCATAAGCATCTTCCAAGCCCCACCCTTCTCCTGGCCTCATGGTGGGTTGGGTGCATTGAGTGGAAAGGGCCAGAGTGTCATCTGCATACTGGTGGCACTGAACTCCAAATCTCTGGACAACCTTTTCAACAAGTCATCTCCAAATGACCTTCAAAGACGTCAGTGTGTTCACAATGATCAGCATAAATGCAAAGCAAACTTCATGGCTGCACTAACAAACAACCCAGCCACACTGACAATAATCACACAGTAGCCTGACCCCCATGTTCATCCAGAGTGGTGTTAATTATTGTATTTTACACCTGACAGCCGCAATGATCCCCAAGGAGTTCAGCCTAGAGTTAATGTCTTTAAAAGATTGATTGTCACAAAGGGAATGGCATTATTAAATTTAAAAGAGATGAAGGAGAGAATGCTGGTGTTTCATTTACCACTGTTTAAACTGGAATGGAAGCAACAATGAACATCGTTCTTTCATTTTATCATGTAATAATATTTTTCATGAACTCTGACTTCCATTTGCTTTATAAGGGACACAGCTACTCCAATACATTCATGCCAGACGAGGGGTTTTTTGCAACAGATGATACCATTCCAGCATCTGTTTAATTATATCCTGCAAAGAAACAGCAGTGGCTTGAGTCAGCAGAACCTTTAGAAATCCATCACTGGTATGTCATTACAAGTTTATTTTTTTAACACTTTAAGGATTAAAGAAGGCAGCTCTTCTGCATATATTCACCCACCCACATGTACACACACAAAGAGATACACATTTGTAATTTAATCATAAGTGAAAAGGATTATTTTACATATAAAATAAGGGTCTAGGTGAGGTAATGACTCTCAGTGTGGCTGGGTTGTTTGTCAATGTAGCCTTGCAATTTGCTATTATTTCCATCGAACATTGTGAACACATTGCCATCTTTGAAAGTCATTTGGGCCATTTCCGCATGATGGGCCTGTCCTGCTCTGGGGACAGGATGGCAGCGGTCAGCTGGTCATGATTCCGCATGATGTCATCACCGACTTGCTGCCATCCTGTCCCCATGTGTTGTGCTCATGGAGTATTGGCTAAATGGATAAAATCTATTTAGCACCTGTGATCATGTGATGCTTCTGTACCTACCTGTCCTGGGCCCTTTTCGCATGGCATTTGCCATGCGAAAGGGCCCCTGGAGCGTCCCACAATTGCGAGGAGCAGTCCACATGATCCACTCACAATCACGTGACGCTCCAGGGCCTGGCAGGTGCCAATCATGTCCTTTTTCATTTTCGACTGCGAGCTGAAAATGGTGCACGATCGCGCATCGCTCCGGAGCCCCCCCATGCACTTGCCATGCATGTGGAGCTCTGGAGCTGTGGCACTCGCGCTTCCTGCCCCAGTGCAGCCTGGGAAAATCCCAGGCTGCTCTGCGGAAAGAAGAGGAGGGGCTCTTGCAAGAGCAGGCGGCAGCTGCAGAGCTGAAGGGACGCGAGAGCCTCTTGCTAGAGGCTGCTCATGCGATCCCTGCACCCCAGCTCTGCAAAAAGGTGAGTTGCAGAAAGGGCCCTGCAGAAGTGCAGGAAACATGATGGTGATGCTTCCTTCCCCAGCACAGCCTGGGAAATGCCTGGCTCCCTACAGAAGGAAGAAGCGGGGCCATCACACTCACTTCCACAGGGAGCTGGTCCCATGCAGAGGGGAACATTCCTGTCGCACTCCTTTCCCTGCCAGGACTGCAGCAAGATGACTTGCAAGAGCCTCGTCATGTGGAAATGGCCTTGATAATGATATGCTGATAGCCAGTGTGGTGTAGTAGTCTGAATGTTGGACTATGACTCTGGATACTGGGGTTCTAATTGAGAAGCACTAGTTTCTTTGAGAAGGCACAACTCCCTTGTAATGCTGGCAGTGAGCTGACTGTAAACACCACGGGGGTAAGTTCTTCTGCTATCAAATTATGGTCCTAAAGTGATGAACTATTAACATTCATCAGAGTGCTCGTAGCAAGCATGCCAATTAATGCTATTTATGTTGATTGCTCTGCAAGGTGGAAAACTTTCTGCTGGAAATTAAAATGAGATGGCCAATTTGGCAACAATTTATCCATTTTTTTTAAACAGTCCTTTTCAGTTTTCAGCCTTAGAGTCAAGTGCTGTTCAAAAAGCAACACAGATAGGGAAGGGAAAGGGTTTTGCGAGAGCATTAAGTTGTATAGGTAGCTTTGGAAAGAAATCTCTCGGTCGTACTAAAGCGACGTAGAGAAACTGAGAAAGAATGGGAGAAAAAAATGAGTTCGCATTGTGAAAATACTGTGTGAAGGGGAGATCCTGAAGAAAAAAATGAGGCAGTGTCTAGATGGAAGACAGTAGTACACCATTTTGTTAGAAGGAAAGAAGTATTTATTGCTTAGTCCAAAGACTACTGCAAATTAAGTAAAATAGTTTTGTTGATTTAAGAACATTTGTATACTGCTTCTTATGTTTTCCCAAAAAAAATAATAATAATAATCGCAAAGCAGTTTACAATGCCATCACAGAGATACCATTAAACCGATTGCTAAAAGCAAAGAAGCCATCGTAAAACAATAACATAGATAAATAAATAAATAAGTATTGTAAAGGGCCAGAGTAAACATTAACAATAAGAGAGGAGGGGAGTCAGCAAAATGCTTGGACATACATGTATGGTAGGTCTTTAATGGTAGAAATACCCAACCCTGAGAACCTTCCCTTTGAAAATGCGTTCAGGTCAGAGACACTGGAGTAGGGATACAACCATTACTGCAGAGGGAGCTGGGTAGCCTGCGTGCTTAATTTAGCTCATTCATGACCTATCAAAGGAACACCTGCTCTCCCCAGACTCAGCATACTGAAAGATATTTTAGTCTAAAAATATATAAACGTTTTCCTTAAATAGCCCATGGGTTGTAATTGTCCATTTGAAAGCTACTTTGATCCTGGCTGAGGCCAAAAGTAGCCTTTCCCCCTCAAAAAAAAAAAAAAATAAAAATCTGGAAATGACTACTTTGGGGCATTTCCACCCTACACTGTTATAGTGCTATTATTCCACTTTCAACATCCTGTGAAATTCTGGGGTTTATAGTTTGCTGAAGCCTAAGAACTCTCTAGCTGAGAATTCTAAATGCCCCTCTCTAAACTGCGAACTCCAGGATTCCATAGGATGCCAAAAGTGGAAAAGTGGATCCATAACACAGTAGTGTGGAAATGGCCTTTGTAACACAGGGTGGGTATGGTCTAGCAGGGTCCAGAAAATGTGTCAAGGCAACTCCTGAGTCTTCTACAGCTACTTGCTCCTCCTTCAGTGGGCTAATTGGTAATTGGTTAAAAAAAAAAAGACATTTCGATCAATCCTGGTTAGCCAAGCACTAGAACTGTATTAGAACAGTATTGCTTGGCCCCCTCTTGATTAATTACAATGGTGTAAGTCAGATTTTGGTCATTGCACCTCACTTTCTTGAACAGTGTGGAGACTGGAATTCACTGCCAACCATGTAATGACCAGCCCCCCTCCTTTTCTCCCTTAGAACCTGACCATTTCTTGGTCAGTGAAGTGTGAGGAAGACAATATTGCTGGACACAGAACAATGACATTATCTGCAGGGTTCCTTGGAGGACTTCAAGATGTCCCTGAAGATGTTTTTTGCTATGTCCGTAGGAAAAGAGCCAGATGTGTATGTACTGCCACCGTCTGCTCTCCACCAACCAGAAAATAGTTGGGTTTGGGTGACTGGACAGGAAATTATCATAGCTGTGTTTTGTAGCTATGTATCCCAATATGGAGTCTTGGCTGTTATTTTTTAATACATAGAAACCTAGGCAGGCATTGACCTCTCTCACACATAGATGTGGAAATGCCTTAGAATTCAAGAACACTTGAAGATTTCATTTGGTTAGATTTTTCAGTGAGCTGAACTGATTCACATTAGTTCTTGGAGGAGATCACAGCTATCCTATGGATTGTGCACTTCATATTTGTGTCCCTTCTGCAGGAGCCTCCCATCCTGGCATGTGGATGGAAGAGGAGCAGGACTGCAATGATGCTTTGGCATGAGGTTGTTGTGGTCCCGTCCTTCTCCTGTTGCCAAGTGGAGTGATTGTAGATTAAATCATTGGCCATTTCCACACGGGGTTTTTAAAACGGGGCAGAGCGTCCTCCAGGGAAGACGTCTGCACCTGGGAAAGGACTGGGTCAGACCTACTTAACGTGGATCTGCACCCCAGCCCGCTCTGGAACGAACCCAAGTGGTGTCCAGCATGCTTTTGAAAGACAGCTGAAAACAGGTCTTTCAAAAGCATGGAGCGCACCACTGCGAGCCTGCTCCCTTGTGCAGATTCGCAGGCTCGCATTGGTGCGAGCCTGCAATCTGCTGGGGGCGGGCTTTAGGCTGGCGAGCTTCAGTGGTTGGTCAAGACCCTTGACCAACCGGAAGCTGCCATTTGGGACGTCAGAGCAGTGCGTATCGACGCGCACGCACTGCTCCGGAGCGGCGTGGACCGGACCGGGGATCCTTGAAGTCCAGTAAGTAGCATCATGGGGCGATTCCCTCGCCCCATGCAGAAATGGCCATTGATGGGTTTTCTCTATCAATGACCTGCAATCGTGCTACCATCCCACACTTACCTACCCTGCAGAAGTGCCAGAAATGCAATGCTGGCCCGCAACACAATCATGTCATGGGCTTCCAGGACCTAGACTCACACTCAGAGTCTGAGGCAGCAGAACCTGTTCTGAGCCCTAACACAGAGACTGCTGCAGAAGAACCTGCAGAGCAAACAGTACCACCACCCACCCCACGGACAGAAGTGTCAGCCCCAGCTGGGAGCCCTGCTCACTCTGATACAGAGAGTGATCTAGCTGTACCTCCCTTCACCCAGTGTAGACACCAAAAGGGTCTCCTGTGTCGCTCCCAGCAAATTTATGCCGAGCACCAATTAATCAGGCACCAGCTGTGCTGACCCTGGAGCCTATAAGAACTGAGCCTTTCCCCTCTAGCCTTTGTGAGCAATCAGTTGACCATTTCTCCCATGCATGCTTCTCTTTGCTGCTCTTGCCTGTGTTTCTGCCGTTGACTTGTGTTTGTTTTTGCCTGCCTCTGATTTATGGACATTGTTGGGACCCTTATTGCTTCTCATTTGCAAAGCTGTTTCCTTTCTTCAGTAAACTGATCACTTAAGTTACTGCTAAGTTTCTGACCTGTGTTTGTAATCAGCTTCTCCTGGCTGCCAGCCCAGACCAAGCTAGGATAAATCATATGGTAAACCCAGTAAAGGCCTACCATTGCCCAACAATTGTTTCACCGGTGGCCATGAAGGAAGGGCAGAAGAGCAATCAAGTGCTTCCTTCCTCAGTGCAGCCCAGGAAAAGTCTGACTTTACTGAGAAGGAAGGCACATATCCCAAATACTGTCCATCCACAGGCAGCCAACTGGGTGCGGAGGGGAGCATTCAGGTCCTGCTCCCATCTTGGCAGTGGTACCACCAGGATGACACCGGGAGGTCACA
The DNA here is from genome assembly GCA_030412105.1 of Cyclura pinguis. NCBI lineage: Eukaryota > Metazoa > Chordata > Lepidosauria > Squamata > Iguanidae > Cyclura > Cyclura pinguis. Next base: position 122,014,635 of record CM059604.1, on the reverse strand, counting down.
GGATGCAGGTAAGGTACAGAAAGAGTCTTGATGCCTGAAGGGCACCACTGTTGGTGCCAAACAAGCCCCTGAGGAGCGAGTATTCCATAACTGAGGTGCCACAGCAGAGAAGGACCTAGACTTGCAGACAACTGGTGTAACCTGCAGAAACCTCAGCCAAAAATAAAGAGCTCATGGTCCTCCTCTCACGGAAGTGAGTAGCTGGTTTTTTGACAGGATGTTTTGGTCTGGTCAGGATGCTCTTGTCTCATTTAGGGCAAGCAAGAACTTTTCCAATTGTTCTTCACATCCCTCATATGAATCAGGAACCTAGCAGATTAGACACTTATTCCCAGCTCATTGCAAAGCACAAGCAAAACAGAGGACTATAAGCATTGTAAATCCTGGACCTTGAGAATCAGATGACTAAGGACAGCCAATCACATCTCAGTGCATATTATCAAAAGTCTTTTAAATGCTACTATACTTCCTCAGTTTGTGAGAAATTACCATCCTGTCATTCTCTTTGTACAGGCTACATATATGATGGAATAGGAGCATATTGTTAAATGGAGCCCTCTGCCTGTATACTCAGGTAAGGATGTACGGAAAGCCAGTATGGTATGGTGGTTTGAGTGTTGGACTATGACTCTTCGAAACTGGATTCAAACTTCCACTCAGCCATGGAAAACCCCTGGATGACTTTGGGCAAGTCACAGTCTCTCAGCCTCAGAGGAAGGCAAAGGCAAACCCCTCTGAACCTATCTTGCCAAGAAAACTCTGCAGTTAAAAGCACATCAAACCTTGTCTCCTTTCATTTCGAGGTGAAGAAATGGACACTTTATAGCCATGAAACCTCCATCAAGGAAGCCAATTGGCACGATCTCAACATGTGAGATCATAACAGCCTTGAACCAGAGACAGAAGCCTGTGGATTAATTTTGTCTACTGGAACATTCCTGTTTACCCAGAGACCAAAGCATCCAGTTCTACCTAAAGCTGTCTTCACATGTCAGCAATTCAGAACAAAAATTTGGCAGTAAGAAGCTTCTGCCTATCACATAACTCAAGCCTTTCAAAAAGAGATTATGTGACTAATGCAACCTAAAGATTAATCATTGGTGTTCCTGGCACTGGAATTGATCTGAAGAAGGCTGGCTCTGTCCCACCAATATATTCCATTAAATAAACTGTTCGTGCAAGCTTTAGAAAGTAGGAAGGGCAAAAGGAATGAGCTCTCTTCGCCAAGTTAAAAACAGTGATGAGTGAGGATGTTGCTGGATGATTTGTTCTTCATAGGTTCAATGGACACAATGAAAATGGCAGATTTGTCCTTCTGAGCCTGGAATTTTGAATGCTGAGCTCTTAAATGTCTGAGCTCAAATCCTTTTGTATTCAACCATGTTGGTGTTAAATTAAAGTTGCTGCCTCTTTTTTTCTTCCTTGGGAGCCACTTAAAAGACAATCAGGCACAATGAGATTGTCCATCCCAGCTCAGAGACAATCTTAGAGAAATTGGCTAGGATTTTCAGTTTATTTTTTTAAAAAAATAGGGATGCAATTTTATTTGTGTTTTTCTGAAGAATTTTCAAAGTTTCCACTTTATGTCTATTATGGCAAGAATTAGAAGTTTCAAAACCTTAAATGTGAGAGAAAAACAAAATTGACAGATCTTCCCCTAGACTAACAAGTTTAAGGAGCCCAAATCATAGTTGGGGCCACATGAATTAGATGCAGAACCTTCTTTTGGCTTCACAGCAGATTTTAGCCAAGACCGAATGAAAAACCATTTGGGAGCTTTTTTGAAAAAAAACAAACAAACTATAATTTATTACAGATTTGGGATTCTGTGTCAGACTAACCCCCAATTTTTTGGGGTCAAGATCTTGAATTTTAGGCCATTTCCACACTACACTGTTACAGTGCTATTATTCCACTTCCAACATCCTATGGAATTCTGGGGTTTGTAGTTAACCCCAGGATTCCATAGGTTTCTGAAGGTGGAATAATAGCACGATAGGAGTGTAATGTGGAAATGGCCTTAGAGTCCAAGAGCTAAATCTGAGAAATATTAAATACTCCAACAGCTTAGTCCCCATCTCCTATCAGTTTATAGACCCAGATGGCATTCCCACAATTATCCTACATGTCCTACTTCATGCCTAGAGGACCAGGTGAATTCTCATCCCACCCACTAAAACTATGGTTGGCATGGCAGAAGAAGTGAACTTCTGTCACAAACCAAGTTGAAACGAAGCATATGCAACCATTCTGCCTGCCTGCATTTTCCTCATCTGCAAGGCATTACTTCAAAGCTCAAAGGATTGTTGTGAATCATTAATTAATTCATGTGTAGAAGGTGCTTTGATATTCCTGGATGAAAGGGACTATAACACTGAAAGTTCAAAGTACTTTTTTTTTTATTAATTATTATTGTCCGGTCTCCCTCACATCCTAAAATATTTAAACTCCCACAACAGACGCTGAGAAACTGGCCAAGGAAATTCAGTCATTTAGCAAGTCAGCATAATTATGTTGTCATGTCATGTCAAGCAGAATTGTTCTTATAGGAGAGTGAAAGTAGTGCTAAACTAAAAGTGGAAGAACATTTTCCTGCTCATTTATTTTCATTGCACAGGACTTCCTTGATCTTAGCAAGTCCAGTTCTTTTTATTACAGCCAATAACAAATGAGAATGGATGTGCAAAATTCCCACAGTGGCTCCTAGCAAAGAAAGTCTGATGATGAATTCTCCAGGAGCTGAAACTGGCCATAATGGGACAAAAAATAAGGGTGTGAACAGCACAAGAGCTAAAGTACACAAACCCAAATTTGGCCTTCCACTGATAATCAGAAAATATGTGTAGAATAGGCCAGTGGTAGAGCTTGGAGTATGTGGGGGGTGGGTGGGAGGGGACGGGGCTATGGCACAAGGGGCGGGGCCACTGTGCATGGTGGCGTGGCCAGGGCACACGGGGGCATGGCTACAGGCTGTGACACCCCAAAAACATTGCTGCCTGGGGCGAATTGCCCCCCTTGCTCTCACATCCCTACGTGGCTGGAATATGCTTAATGCTGCAGAGCAATGTGATAAACTCTCACCTTCAATTTGTTGCATTTCTACATTTTCTTACTTATCTCTTCTGTCTACATTCTCATCCTATTCTTTGCTCTTGTTAACAAGACATTAACTTGACTCCTAGTGGCTTGTTCCAGCTAGACTATGAAACCATTGACTCAGCTGTTGACTAGTGAGTCCATACACAGGAAAATCAAAATGGCACAATGCTTCAACTCTCATTGAAACTAACAATAGGATATAAGCCTTTGTTTTCATTTATTCTTTTTTTTTTTCCTGACAGGAAATTTGTATGCATTTCTTCACAGTCTTCCCCTAATACCTTTATGTTTTTCATAATTCCTGCATTTTTGTATTGACTTGAATCAGTCTGTGGATATTTTTTACATATACACATTTCTAGCCATCTGCAAGTTTAAAATATACCTATATATATTAGTTTTGTGTATGGTTTTGTGCATATTTTATGTCTGCAAAATGCACTGCACATTTCCTAAGTAGGGTGCATTTTATCTCTCAGTTGACTCTCAGGAGTCATGAAAAGAACACTTTTGCTGAACTTTCAACTTGAATGATCTCGTTTTCTGTAATTAATGATATGATCGCAATAGGATTTTTTGCTCTGTGATTTTTCCTATGGAGGGGGAACTCAACAGGGATTAATGTCAGTGGGGAAAAAAATCTCCATGGTATTTTTATATGTGGTTGGGTGAATCTTTGATGAAGAGTCACTAGACAGCAAGATGCGATCATACTGAGTCACCCATTTTTCTGTTTGAAATACATCTTTGAATAACCTTTCTCCTTCAGCCAATCAGAAGTGCAATTACTAATGTAATTTATCTTCAACTTGTTGTCAGCAGGAGTATCAAAATTCAGCCTGGACAAGCATGTTTCTTCCTTCCTTCCTTTTAGCCTGCAAATGATAAACACACTGGAGACATAGCCTAATAATTCTTAGACATCTGTACCATGCTGAGATCCCTTGATACAGTCAGCAGACTTTGACCTGCCACCACCACAAATGTTTTGGCAGTGCCTTGTCTGTCTCAAAATACTGGCTCTTTTTCATCTCCAACTTCTAATATGGGTGAAATAGATTACTTTGGAGACAATTTGACTCACGAAGGTGCCAGCAAACTTTTGTACTAATATATTCAAGCAGTGATGCCAGCATAGTTCAAAATCCATAGAGCACTGCTGTTAGAGAAGTTCATGGAAAAGGGAGATGGAGTCATTCAGACCTTACCTTTGGTCATTATCAACTGAGCATGAGCCAGTGCACTGGAAATGGTTGCATTTGACACTAGCGACTTTTAATTATAGGGGGTATGACTCTGTCTGGGTTCTCTCTGACTCAACAGACAGAGCAGAGCAGACACAATGTGTATGTTTAACATCAGAGGGGGTCATCTTTGGTCCAGTAGGGCCAATCTGTGAATAGGAGCAGGATTTTATTTCTGCACCACACTCTGAATCTGCAGTCTCAAGGTCTCATTGAACTAGCTGGACGTATCTTTCAGTGCAAGTCAGGGTGTTGTCATACACAAGATAACTCCAGTACCAGAAAATAGGCTTAGAACTTTGCAAACCTGTATTCAAGAACAGTAGAGTAACAGCTGCACATTCTGGCCATTGCCAAGACTAAAAGCACTGTTGGAATTACAATGTCTTATAAGCAGTAACATTACAAATTTGCCCATACAGAGCCCTTATTTGCCAGCTAATTAAAATAACTCCTTTTCCCAGGCTGTTTTCCTGCCTGCCAGCACCTGATCTTGTGCTTGCTTTTGTTCTCCTTATCAAGGTTTGTTATATCAACATACCCTCATTCCCAAAACCTTGGTTTCTCATTCAGTTTCCATCATCCCCTTCAAGCCCCATTTTACATGATATCAAATGGGAAAGCACTTAATGTATTACATGGCAGCAAACAGCGAATAATCTGGTATGATACTGCATGGTGAGTAACAAAGTGTTATATGAAAGCAAACTTTCAAACTCTACATGTCATTAGGATGGCAGTAAGATGATCTAGTGGTTATAACCAATCATTACATTTTTAATTAATAACTAAAAGGCTTTACCCTGTTTACACAAAGGTGGTGTTTCTATGGAAGGCCAGAACTGTGCATAAAGTGTCAAGACACTTTGGCAGACTGGGGTAGGGGGACTGCCATTCCAGCCTGAGAAAAGAAAAAGCAAGGTTTTGTCTCTTGTCTCCACAAAGACTTTCAAGGGGTTGATGCTGTACTTTTTTCTTAATGTGTTTTGAAGCTCGTTTTCAGTTTAATAGTGTTGTATTGTTATAGGCTGGAATCCTGTTGGTGTTATACAGATGCGTAAATCCCTTTACTCATGTGGTTGCCCATTGTTTGAGTGTTATACAACAGATGTGCTTACTTGATGTCCCTAAACTGCAAATCCCAGGATTCCATTGGATGTTGAAAGTGGAATAATAGCACTGTAACAGTCTAGTGAGGAAATGGCCCTAGTGTTAGTCTCAATAATAGGAGATCCATTATGAATTCATAGGACTGACTTGCATATTGAATCACAATTCAGTAAATGATTCAGTGTATCTATTCTGCTTGAGATTAAGCAACAAGATTCCATCCATACAACTCTCTATCCTAGGATGATGTGTAGCCATTAAATAGTGCATTCAGGATACTGGGATTGCGGAAATAGCCCCTGCGCTTTCCCCATTGCACAGCAGGACAATAGGCAGGTACATGAGCAGATACACAATCAGGTGCAGGAGATCAGAGTATAGCAGAAAGGTGGTATAGGGAAACCACTGTGTAACTGCAAGAGTTTAGATTTATACTAGGTAAGCATGATGTAGGTTCTTGGCTGTAGTCTTTTTACTCAAGATTTCACATAACTTTTTATTTCGTTGGTACCTGTTATTAGAGGTTCTTGTTCAGTCTTTCCAATATGGGGGAGAGAAAGAGAGTGAGCATGATGTAGTGGTTTGAGTGCTGGACTATGACTCTGGAGACTAGTATTCGAATCCCCACTTGAACACAGATACCCACTGGGTGATCTTGAGCAAGTCACACTCTTTCAGCCTCAGAGGATGGCAAAGGCAAACCCTCTCTGGGCCAATCTAGCCTAGAAAACCCCATGATAGGGTTGCTTCAGGGTCACCATAAATTGGAAATGACTTGAAGACGTACAACCACAACCATGGCATCTGGGAGAGGGTGAGATATCAGTCAAACAAATAAATAATTAAATGATATATAAATCACATAGAACTCTATTTTGCCTATCACTGAGCTTATTTTCAAAGAACAGCAGTGTCTTTACACTGCTTATTATAGGTAGAGATGGGCGAATTTCCCAGATCTCTCCATGGTTGGTTGAGCAGCTGTGGCACAAGCATCAGCTTGCAACGAGGAGTGACAAGGTATGGAAACCACACCAGGCCAACATCACTGAAGCAGTACTTTGCCTTGCGCCATAACCCCCAGTGCCACAGTGATGCTGACATTTCTAGCAATTGATGCAAAGGGTTGTGTTCTTCTGCTGCAGATTTCATCCCCCTGTGAAAAAGTTGCCATCAAAGAGCCAGATGGAGATGTACTGAAGGAAGGAGGGAGCAAACCTGGATCTTATTTTCCAAATAGATTTCACCCAGCCTTAATTAGCAGGGACTTGACAAGGAAGTGAGGCTCACTAGTGGGTTGTTTTGCCTTTGTAGCAGAGCATGAAAACACCTCTGTTGGAATGTCTGGGAAGTAGAGACAGCTGGAGGTATTTATGGCTGTAGGCAAAACTGGGTTGTCACTGCTTCCGCCTTATGTTGAGGAGCAGCACAACAGTAGCGCATTAAGGACACCATTTAATCATTGTGTGGGTAAGGCTCAGATAGAATTTTGGCAGGATTCAGCAGAGACCTATTCCCTTTCCCCTCCACATATTATAGAAAGGGTTTTTTTAAAAGCACACAGAATCATATAATCTTAGAACTGGAAGGAATCACAAGGACCATCTAGCCCAAACCCATGCCACATAGGAATATACAACTAAAGCATTCCTTAAGATGGCCATCCAACCTCTACTGAAAGACTTCTAAAAACGGAGAGTCCATCCTTCAAGGCAATCTATTCCACTGTCAAACAACTCTCAAAGTTTTTAAAAAATGTTCTTTCTAATGTTCTATCTAACATTCTAAACACAGGCCAATGTGAGAAGTCACAGTACTATGTTGCCTCCTAACTACCACCATGTGTTTATGGGTCATGTCTTCTGTAAAAATGGAACCAGTGGTGGTCAGGTTCAGTGTACTTCAGGAAAGGAGCAAGTTTCTCCATCAAGGCCAGATGACACCAGTCCTATGTCCATTTGATGTGTGAGAAGAGGTTTGGTATGGGAGGGGATGGGTTACATGGCTGCATCACAGCCCCGCTACCCAATTTCCCCCTGCCATGGATAGAACAGCACCACCGTGAATGTTTCGGCAACATCACTCACAATCACCCCGCGCACGCACACACACACACACACACACACAAAAGTATCTGGGCCTTCCTGATAGGCAAAATAGTGCTTTTATGTATCATCTGCCCTTTCAATATTGATGCTATGGGGCGCTGCTTCATTTGCCTCTATGACGACGGCTGGGATTGTGCCCCACCCCAAGATGTTGCTGAATAACAAATCCCAGCATTCTCTAACATTGGCTACTCTGGATAGAGCTGTTCGGAAATTTAGTCCGACACCATCCAGAAGGCTTCAAAATGGCCACCTGTACTCCCTGATAATCTCTCACCATTTCAGGAGAACGCTGAGGACATAGGTCGCTTCCCTCCAGAAATAATTTGATATCGTTCTCTCTCTGGAGCTAATTAGGAAGGTTCTTGCTATACATAAAGTTGCTCTCTTAAGCACAGGAATTTTTAATGGTACAATACTGTGAAATAATCCTTTTGAAAACAGGTCAAGTCAGAGTTTGGAACATGACTTTTAGGAAAGATGAATATAACAAGTTGAAGCCATTTATCACTGAGCAATGTGGAAAAATGATGGTCACCATCCTTCCACTGCTCTGTTGCAGATGGCTTCAACATGCTTCTTGCTAAAAGGAATTTCCCTTGGCTCTTCAAGAGTATATGTAGGTTACATTTAGAATATGATCTGTCCATCTTGAGCTCAAAAGGGAACAAGACTAGGCCATATGATGATAAGTCACAATGGCACAAATTTCTGCTTGAAGATCAGCTTTTCTCACTGGGCAGTAAAAATGAGGACAGCTTTGCCCTCCAAAAACTATCCCCAACACCTCCACAGATTGCTTTGTTGTGGGTGTCTTTGGATCTAAATTTAATTGTGAAGCCAATTGAAAGCCCAGGATGAGTTCAGGGAATGATTTCCAGCTGTAGCAGTCCTCCCACACTTCTGCTCAATTTGTGCACATTCCAAATCTGACTGCAGGAACAGAAGTAGTGTTTGAGTCTGGAATACCAAAGGCAGAGGAGAGAAGATGTGTTTAAAATTAATGAACACACAAGGGTTGAGGGAAGGAAGAGGGAGGGGAGAGGTGTTCATGAAGAGAAAGTTCTCTCATTCTCAACATGGTTGGGGTGGAGAGAAGAAGTTTATTTTCACCCTGGTTTTTTGGAGATGAACTTTAAAAGAGGTTTAATTGACGCTAGCTTGAAACAGAGATGGAAAATTACATTTGGATTTACCTTTTAAAATGAATGAATGAATGGACCCAATTTATCATTCACAAGACTATTCGTGAAGCATACCTTCACGTCTTTGGGTGTTCAGTCATAAAGAACAAGCCAGGGGCATCAAGTTCTCTCTCTTTCTCCCCATGCAAATAAATATCCATAATTAGAAATCTGTATATTTGGGGAAAAATACACATTGCAAAAAGTGCATGCTGAAGTATTTACACATTTTTTTGTGTAGGAAGAGGAAGAAAAGTCTTGCAACCTGACATGGAACTCGGACAGGGCGAGAATACCAGTGGGATTGTGAGACATGAAGCTGACAGATTTTCACATCCCTGGCTCGAAATACTTGCAAATCCTTCTGAACTGATATGTTCAGCCAAGATTTTCTTGACTCTTTGTGGTGAGAGGGACAATCCCCCACCCCACTGAAGAGGAAGAGGAGAAATGCTATGAAATATTTGATGACAGTTGTGTGGGAGAAGTTACTTTTTTCCCCCTTGTTGCTTCTTCCTTTTCATGTTGTTGTTGCTTGTAATCAAGTCAGCTTTGGCTTATGAGACATCCAGAAAAGAGAGACCTTCAAGACACTGTGTTATCAACAACCCTGCTCAGGTCTTGCAAATTCAGAGCTGTGTCTTCCCTGAATCTATACACCTGCAAGTGAATAATATTAGGATGTGGCCTTGTGATATTCTTCCTTTTAAATTATTCTTTCAAAGATCCTCAATGCTCTTGGGATCTCTGCTGCATCCCTGGCTGGGCACATTTCCTGAAATGCCCATAGACAGGTACCCATGAGCTCGCCAGTGAAGAAAGCAAACAGGAAGGAAATCAACACATTTTAAATATGGTGCTAGAGGAGAGATTTATAAATGGAGTGGACAGCTAAAAACACAAGTGAATGGGTTTTAGAGCAAATCAAGCCTGAAATGGCAATAGAAGCAAAGAAGATCAAACCTAGACTGTTGTATTTTGGCCATATCATGATAAGAAATAACTCACTAGAAAAGACAATGATGCTTGTTAAGGAGGAAGACAGTAGGAATAGAGGAAGACAACATTAACAGTGGATAGGCTTGTTCAAGGAAGCCGTAGCTTTCCTGAATTTGCAGGATCTATGCAATATTGTTGATAAGAGAGTGATTTAGGAGTCTCATTCATAGCGTCACTATAAATCAAAGTCAATTTTATGGTAAATATCAACAACAATAATAAATATGATGTAACATTCTTCCAGAGGTATGTCAGGATGTGCAGGAAATCAGGAAGGTTGCAGAGACACTGAAAGAGCATTAAAGTTCTTTTAAGAAAGAGAGAGAGAGAGAGAGAGAGAGAGAGAGAGAAAGAAAGAAAGAAAGAAAGAAAGAAAGAAAGAAAGAAAGAAAGAAAGAAAGAAAGAAAGAAAGAAAGCTAATTATGTTGTTGTGATCAATGCAATGTAGAAAGAACCAAACCTTTGCAAACTCCCCAGAGGAAAAATAACAACATTTCTCCTCTTTCCTCTCAAAAAAGAAGAAAAAAATTCCAGTGCTCCAATGAGAATGAAAAAGTAGGGATGTTCATCCTCAACTATTTCATCCTCCTACAAGGGAACAAATAACTAAAGCAGTTTTTGCCCAGCTGCAGGAGAAAATTAATATTCCTCCACAGTATTCTCCTCTTATATCAGTGCCCTCAAATGTCATGGTGGAATTTTTCTGCACAAGCAAAATACTCTTAATTTTTTTAAAATGCACACCCCGTACTTTTTGCAGAGAAAAAAAAAAGGTCTCCTGTGCAGGAAACAGTGTTTTCTGGACAGGAAAAAGGTTTTTTAAAGCAAAAGAGTGATGTTCTCAACCCTACATCCCCTCCCCTGCATAGTGCAAATATTTGTATGCAGACCCATGCTATGCTGAGCCATGTATTCACCCCCTCCGTGCTTACTGTAAAACTCTGAAGCCACTCTGCTCAGCCGTTCTGTATTTCATAGAGAGTAGGAAGGCTCAGAGAAACAACCGGCAATGTCTCCATAGCCAGACATGAAATGATCACAGCTCAGACCCTTGAAGGATCCCAGCGGGTCTCAATGATGAGGTCAGCATTTTATGCCTGGATAGAGAATGAGAACCAGTGTGATGTAGTGGTTTGAACATTGGACTACAACCCCAGAGACCAGGATTCAATTCCTTGCTTGCCTTGGAAACCCACTGAGTGACCTGGGCTGCACCATGTACTCTCAGTCCCAGAAAACCCCGTGATAGGATTGCCATAAGTCAGAAGTGACTTGAAGACACACAACAAGAGGAGTGGAGCCAGACGTTTCTCCAGTCCTGCATGCTCATTGCGAAGCACAAAATGGTGGGGTGGCTTCCAGGGGTTTCTCAGTAAGTGGAGGAGGACTTTGTGTGCCACAGAGGGGAGGAAAAGGGAATACCAACCTCTGCAGTGCCTGAAAAAACAGTACTGACATGCATACAAGAAACTTCTGAGAGCTCACATCCCTAACAGAATTCTGACCATGGATTTTTCTATGTGGAATAATTTCCCCACAACCCTTTGGGACATTGGAATATGAGGAGAAGATTACACATGATTCTGACTGGTCTATAATTTTTCTTGAAAAGGTTTCTCAAGTGTTTGGAATCCTGTTTGTCAACACGGGAAGAATAATTTTTTTTCCATTCACACTAAGGGAAACCATTGGAGATTCTCACAGTACCCTTGAGCTCTGCTGCTACATCAGCCTTTTATCTGGAAGAAATTAGAAGGAAGAGAATGAGGAAACGGACAATTGCGATGGAGGAGTCATTGGGATGGAGGAATCTAGCGGACCTCATAGGTGAGGCTCCTTTCAGATCTAGAGCTGTCCCTGAAAATACCACCTTATTGACAATCGTCAAGGAATGGACTATAGCACAGGATAGATTTTTCTTCTCTCCTTCTCTTTGTCATTTTCCACATTCACAGATCCATCAATGGATAACGTAGCTGTTACATAAAGGACACAGCAGGTACCAGTGATCTTCTGGGAGACCTCTACCAGAATATCATGCTCCCAAAGCACAAAACATTGTGTGACCTTCCAGATATTTTTGGACTGGAACTCCCAGTAGCCCTAGACAACAGAGCCAATAGTGAGGAATGCTGAGATCTGTAGTATAATAAGATCTGGATGGTTGCATAATGCCTGGCTCTGAAGACAAATTCCCCAAGAGCCAGGAATTTGAGAATAGCTGGTTTTCCTTAGACAATCTCCTCTGGCCAATGCTGTTCTCCAAACACCCTGCCCTCTCTTTGGCACCATCTGAGGAGTCCTCAGAGCAAGCCTGAAGGTGGATGCCATCAGTGGGGGATATTAGCAATGTGTGTCCTCCAGTCTCAAGTAGTAGAAGAGTTTATGCTTCCACTGCCACAGAAGGCAGGCTGTACATCCAACTCCAAAATGCACTGTGAGGAACAATATGATTCTAATCATTAGTAGAAACCACATGGTTCCAATTTAAAGCATTAAATTTGAGCCTCTTTTTAAAAATGTAACAAGGACACAATTTGCATAGAGGATAAAGCTGCTTGTGAAAGAAGTCAATCCTTTAGAATGAAATGCATTCTAATAACTCAGCTCTCTTGGTAGATAACCCATATAGCTGGTGGATTTGTCTATTTGGTCTAGGAGTGATGTTTTCATTAGTTCATTTTTAAATTTTATTTTATTTTATTTTTATTTCTGTGGATAAAATTAGCAGGAGAGGACACTTTAATAGCTGTTTTTTAATTCAGACTGTTCCAATCCCAAAAATTGCTGTTTGATTTGTACTTAAGGCAACTTAATTTGTTTAGCTTTCATTTGGGTTTACTACTTCATCGACTTGCATAGCTGTATTTCGTTAATTTGCAATCTAATCTACATAATACAAGATAGCATGCACATCAATTTGGGATCATTTTGTTCTCTCAATCAGGTCTCAGAACAGCCCTTGGAAAAGCCATCTAGAAAGTTCTTTTTATTGCAAAGGTGAAACAGCTTTCTGAAGTTAAAACCCTTGCTTCATTACTAGCAGCTGAATGAGAGAGCACTTTTGGATGGATAAAAATCTGTCCTGATGGATAAAGCACGTTGTGATGGAACAGTTTATGATGACACCCAGACTCGTAAGGAAACTGTTAAAGTCCATGGTGGGTCAGTTCTTACTAAGCTATTGTTCTTGATACTCAAATTCTTTCTTTACTCTTTGTTGTCAGGTACTGAAACAAAAATTGAAAACACATGAGTACCCTATCAAGGGTGAATTGAACCAGGTGCATTTTATTTTTAATTTTAAGTTGTAAGCCATGGGGTAGAGAGAGCAACTGAGACATTTCCCAGTAACAGTGTATGAGGGATTTTCCAGGGAACCGGAAGGGTGAGTCATACCTAATTTAACATCTGCTCAAAGTAAGCACAAAATATTCTGAAATGTAAATGTCAAAAGTGAAAATCTAAGTCCACCTAGACCATTTCTGCATGAGACTGTTACAGTGCTATGATTCCACTTTCAACATCCTATGAAATCCTGGCGTTTGCAATTTAAGGAGGGGCCAATTGGCCCCTCCCTGACCTTCAAACCCCAGGATTCCATAGGATGTTGAAAGTGGAATAGTGCTATAACAGTCTCATGTGGAAATGGCCCTACAGAATATGAAACTTTTACTGTAACATTTGAAACTTGAGTGCTTAGGGCTTATTTTGACTGGTGTCATATATATGAGATCATCAACTGCAAAGATATTCAATTGAGTATTAAAGCAAGGATTGTCCATGCTGTTGTATTTCTAATTTCTATGTACAAGTTATACAGTGAAGAAAGCTGATAGGAAGAGAAACAACTTATTTGAAATATGGGGCTGGAGAAAAGTTCTGCAGACACCAAGGACTGACAAAAAAGATGAATAAATGGATCCGAGAGCAAATCAAGCCTGAATTTTCCATGGAAGACAAGATAACTAAGCTCAGCCTTTCTTATTTTGGACATATCATAAGAAGACATGACTCATAAGAAAAGATAATGAAGCCTGACCAGGCACTAGGAAAAGATAAAGACCCCATTACAAGTAGATACACTCAAAGAAGCCATGGTCCAGAGTCTGTGAGACATGGGCAGAGTTGTTGATAGCAAGATAACTTGGAAAAATAAAACAAAATCAAAAATCCATAGAAGAGCAATACCTTTATTGGCCAACCAAAGCGCACAATTTTAAATAATTCCAGTGAAGAGGAAAAATGTCAGGTGTCTAAAGAATGAAGGATGGATGTGTAAAAAACTTTCAACTGAGCTAAGGTTTTAAAAGGGCATCTTCAAGAAATGGAAAAAGGGGGGAAATCACCAATGAGGAATACAAACAAATAACCAGTTTGTGTAGAAAGAAAGTTAGAAAAGCTAAAATGCAGTATAAGCTTATGCTTGCTAGAGAGGTTAAAACAGTAAAACATTGTTGCTGCTATTGTTATGTCCATAGCAAAAAGAAGAACAAGGCAACGATAGGGCCACCACATGGAGACAATAGTGAAATGCAAACATGGGACAGAGAAAAGGCAGAACTACTCAACACGTTCTTTGCCTCAGTCTTTTCTCAAGAGAAAAACAGTGCTCAACCTGGGGAAAACGGAACAGATGATGAAGTAGGGGAAACACAGCACAGTCTAGGTAAAGAGTAGCACATGGCCACACTAAATGAATTCAAGTCTCCAAGGCCAAATTAACTACGTCCAAGGATATTAATAGAACTGTCTAATTCTGGACACCACAATTCAAGAAGAATATTGACAAGCTGGAATGTGTCCAGAGAAGGGCAACCAAAATGGTAAAAAGGCTGGAAACCATGTCCTATGAGGAGCAGCTTAGGGAGCTGGGTATGTTTAGCCTGGAGAAGAGAAGTTAAGAGGCAACATGATAGCCATGTTTACACATTTGAAGGGATTTCATTTGGAGGATGGATCAACCTTGTTTTCTTCTGCTCCAGAGACTAGGATACAGAGCAGTGGCTTCAGGCCACTGGAAAAGAGATTCCACCAAACATTAAGAAGAATTTCCTGACGGGAAGAGCACTTCAGCAGTGGAATATGCTGCTGCAGAGTGAGGTGGAGTTTCCTTCAGAGGTTTTTAAACAGAGGCTGGATGGTCATCTGTTGGGAGTTCTTTGATTGTGTATTCCTGCATGGCAGGGGTTGGACTTGATGGGTCTCTTCCAACTCTGTGATTCTATGATTCTATTAAAATACATCACACAAGCTTTCACAGTTCTACTGGCTTCATCAGGCAAAAGATATTAAAAAAATCATACAGGAGAGGAAAAGTGAAAATGTTAGAGTGACAGACCTAATACAAAATATAGGCTTGTGGTTCTATCATTATCACTTGTGTGTCTGAGAAGTGATCAAAGCTCCATCCCAACCACACCTGAAAGACCACATATTAACCTTCCCTTCCCTGCTGCAGTGGACCTTTCAGGTTCAGAAGCAGCATGCCTCTGAATACCAGTTACTAGGGAATCATGGTGAGAGGGGATTATTAAATTCATGTCCTGCTTCTGAACTACATGGAGGCATCTCACTGGCTGCTATAAGAAGGAGAATGATTATTTAAAAAATAGCCTTAGGGCTTCTATTGTGTTCTTGTAGAGCTGTACATATATGGGATGCCTAAATACCCTAAAGGCACCAGATCTCATCTGATCTTGGAAGCAAAGCAGGGTCAGCTCTGGTTAGTACTTGAATGGGAAACCGTCAACAAACACAAGAGGCTGTGGGCTATATTTCAGAGAAAGGAACTGACGAAACCACCTCTGAATAATCCTTGCCTAAGGAAATCCTAGGAAATTCATGGGGTTGCCTGAACTCTACAGGTAACCTGAAGGGCCATACAAATGCACACACATGTATGGGAAGAAGTAATTTATGGTCAGGGCCATATGGAGGAACAGCCAACTATAAAAAGGAAAGACAGAAAGCTCTATTAAGCCTGGTGACAATTGCTCTCAATTCACAGAGATGTACATGCCTAGGCAAAGACACACACTATGTTTATATGGATATAAACATTTATATGTATATACTAGATGTGTTCCATATATTTAAAAAAAAAGTTCTAATAGGTAAAACAAATTAGACATTGTGCAACTGTTGTAATATTATTCCCAATTTGCTGATAAGATTTGGCAATTGGAAGGGTAAGATTGGCAATTGTATCAAGGCAACCCTCTCTGAAATGTCTACAACAATAAAATCTAATCTTTGCAGTTTTTCCTCTTTTCAAAAAGAAAGAAAATACTAAAAATGTTTACTACAAGTCAGGGAGCTGAGTCCAAGTGGTTTACAACACAGTCCACATTGTAAAGGTTATGGAAGTAGGTTCCGTTCAATGGCAGATGAAAAACCCCTAGCAATCAAAACCTACATGAAAGTAATCTCATCTTTATTACACATAAAGAATGTTCTCCCATGAGTGTTAATGCCTGTCAGGAAATAAATAAGAAAAAGAGATAAAGAGAGACAGATTGCTCACATTTAACCAGTCAGTCATGTTGTTCTTTGTCCAAGCAAACTCATGAAAATGAATTTTATTTCTTTATAACTCAGTTCAAAAAAAAAATTGCAAAGTTGTCTTTGAGCAGTTTGCCTTAGCACCCTCAGCAGCACCTGAATGTTGCTACACCTTGATGGCTGACAATAAAACAGAGCCTTCATCACTGGTGGGAGGACAAGACAAATGTATTGCCTGTGACAGTGGGGAGGAAGGAATAAGAAAATGAAGGATGTGTAAACTTGAACACTTTGGCATTGCAGAACTGAAATACTTATCACTGTGAAAAGGATTGAAATGTACAGATGGGCATAACTATACTTCCAAATTACTTAAAAGGAAACAGCCAAAATGCCAGAGCCCAAGGTATTCCTCACTAATATAAGAGTTTTGGTCAAATATACAGCTTCTTATTTATTTATAGTCCTCCCTCCACATTCATGGGCTTGACCTTCACAGATTCCGTTCTATTCCTCACTCCAGGCTTATCAGATTTATGTTTAAAATGGATTTTTTTTCCTTTTGGGTGATTAAAGCCCCCCTCCCACTGCTGGAGGTGTGTCTTCTCTACCACTTGGCTGCACATTCTGCTGTGTGATGGCTGATTGTTGGTCAGGTCCTTTCTTTGCTCCTACCCTTCCTTTCTCAAGATGGTGACCAGAAATAGTTAGAACCCCAGATCTCCACTCTTCTCTGTCTGAGGGGAAAGCACCAGTAAGCCTTTTAGCTTGTCTTCCCCCTTACCCCAGGAACATTGGGACCAGAAGCAAAGGAATGTGAGGGAGAAGCTCCAGAGGGGAATGGGAGGGCGATCGCAGGGAGAAGTTAGTAGTGGTTTTTACAGTGGTCCCTCCACATTTATTAAGATTCAAGGTCCCAGGCCATTTAGGCTTGTAAATGTTATCACCAGCACCTTGAATGATACTGTAAATGTATTGGCACCAATACAATTGCACACCAGATGTTCGGGGTGGGGCTGTTGTAAATGCATCTGGCACATGATCTTGCTGCTCCAGACCATGTGTGTTTGGCCTGGAAATGATAAAAATCCTGCTTTTGCAATGGCCATTGGCCTGCCATCATGCATTTCCAGGAGACTGGGGACCCCAAAGGATATGTAAACTCACAGGCATCCAGAACTCTTATGAGAGGCCTTCTTCTCACAAGACTTGAAGTCAGCCTTCGCATTCCAGGCTAGTGTCAACTACTAATCTGGCAACCTTACTTAGTGACCATGTTATTTGTGCCTATGAAGGAGAAACTCCACAAGTGGCTTCATCCTTCTAGATGATAAAAGTATAATAAGCTGGATTCAGACAAAATGCTTTAATCCCATTGCAATTACAAGAAGAAGTCAGTCATGATTAAAGTGTGGATTGCATTTAATTTTATCGGAGTGGGTTGCATTAATTTTTATTTAGCAGGGGTTCAGACACTGGACATTATATGGCAATTATTCACTGAACTCATCTCTTCCACTGCTGATCATAATGTATGTCATTGCTTAAGTGGCAGTCTGATCACAACCTCCTCTGCTTTAGAACAAATATTGCATATTTTCGTTTAACAGAAATGGTAGCCACAGATGAGAAAGGATTACACAGGAGCTCAATAGGATGACACAGGGCCGTGATCAATAGTTTAGACCAAGCAATCAATCAACTTTATTACAAGCACAGATCAGTCATAAAAAAGGACATCACCAGACCAAAGCAGAAAAATCAAGGTAGATCAACAGCTTCCAGATACAACAATTTCTCTATGTGTCTGTGTGTGCACAGACCTACATATACACAGCAGTTCACTGACTATTTTATAAATCAGTAGCAAATAGTTTTAAGATTAGTGTGAGTTGTTATGTGGTTTGATCAGCTTGCTCCCAGTTGAACATGCTGACATACAAAAATTTACAAACTTCAACATGGATTCTTTAGAGGAATCTGTAAGAAAAAGGGGGATCTAAAGGTCATCTGATCTGCCTGATAACTTTCTCAAAATCAAGTCTATAAAACTGGGAATTAATATTCTTTTAATACAAGTAATATAGCAGAACAGAGAGTCCAAAGTGGAGAACATGTGGCTTTCTGTTTGTTCTTGGAATGGAGTGCCCATGGTCCTAGTCTGAATAACCAATGGTGAGAAATGATGGGAATTGTTGTCCAGCAATATTTCCCACCCCTGATTTGGACGATGAATGTGTCTCACACATCTTGTCATGAAGGCAATAGGATTCACAGCCCAAAAATAGAGACCATTAGCAGGCCACCAATCCTCTTTCCATTGTAATGAAGAGACTATAGGGCTTCCCCTATACTACAGAAGTAATATAGAGTATGAGGTGAGCACTTGCACAGAAGTCAATTAAAGTAGAGTTCTGTGTTGTTCTTTTTTCCCTTCTTCCTTGCAAAGGAAAAGGAGATGTACAAAACTGGCTTATGCAACTAAGTTCTCCATGTATTCCTTTTACTTACTGGATCACCCAGCTTAGCAAGTTGTAAGAACTGGACCTTTTGTGGGCAAGACTTCTTTAAAAGATGTTTTGCTGAGTGGATGAATCAGAAATAAATTTTGAGGTGAGGGAGTGGTCAGCTATGCAGCAGGAGAGGAACAGAACAAGCTGAAAAGTTAACCAAGGTGGACCTTTCTTGTATGAAAATCATAATAAGGGCTTCTTTTTAAATTAGCATACAATTAATTCAAAGTACAGGATGAACTTTAGTGATAAACAGGTAGAATCACACAATTCATAATTAGGCTTTACAGTTTCTCTTGTCATTTCTGCCAGTAAAAAAAATTAAAAATGAGTGGAAAGCCCAGAAGCCTGGCTTCCTTGACTAAAAGGACTTCCCTAGAGCAGGAAATCTTGGGAGAAATCCATAACCATACATCAGTTATAGATCTGGACATTTCGGTGTCAGTTAAGTTAGCAGATGGACAGCATGTTGATTTTATTTCTGATATTCTACTTTGCTCTAGCTGGAACCCTCACAAAGGCTTCTTTCTCTAGAAGGTTTTCATTATAGTCTCATTTTGGCTAAGTCAACCTATGGCAGGAACCATGCTTTATTTTAGCATTTCTTCTTCTCTGCTTCCAGTAAAAACTAACAGTAATTGGTTTGAGTTCATGTTAAGTTTAGGGTGAAAGTTAGGTCAGTTCTTCTTTTACCTAGCTCCTCATTCACCTCACTGCTTGTTGATTTTTGAAATGTTACAGATGTTGAATTAGAGATGACTGAAAGATAGATATACACACAATTCCTCGTTCATCTTTTCTTCTCCATTATCCTGGAGCCCTGTAATCTGTAAGGCACTGTCTAAAATAGTAGTGATGGCCAAGATTCCAGATTGGCTCCTTTGTTAAGGATGCTTAACTAAGTAAGGACCCTTAGCCACACATTACAGTCCTACTTTAATGGTCCCCAGCCACTGTGAGTGATAGACGTTTTGGAAAATTCTGGCATTCTTTCTCTCTGCCTTCCCCACCCTTGTTCTAGGGCTCAGCTAGCAGAGGGTTTCATTTTCCTTAGTATGTCAAAGCCTTTTGCCCGCCCACCTAAAATCTCAGTCTTGTTCTCTGTGTTATTTAAATGAATGGCTATGGTATCTAGGCTGTGTGATCCAGGATAGACCCTGGGGTCATTGAGCTTGCATAAAGGACTGTGTTTCCCTCTCTTCTTCATCTTTGCCATCTTTCTTCACCACCTCCTCTCTGACCATGTTTTGCCTCTCCTTGAAGAAAATGGTGAGTTAAGAATGAAGCCACTATCTTACCTAATCTTTTTGTTAGCATTAGAATCTAGTCTCTCCAATGCATATGTGATTGTAAAATTCACTAGTAAACTTTTCTAAGTTTGTAACCTGAAACTGCCTGCCTTGTTTTACTTTCTAAGTCAGTCTCAATTCAGGGAAGCCACACAGAGATTGGGTCACATTTTTTCTGCAACTCTGCTAAAAGAAGGCTGACTTTTAACGGTTTTCGCTTTCATAGTATTTCCCCCCAAAGGGCTAACACCCTGAGCAACTCTACCTCCTAATAGGAGGTCTATTCTCCTGTAAATCAGGGGAAAGTAGACTAATGTTTCCATCTCCCTCCCACAAGGAATTTTTGGTGTGAGAAAGAATTGCTATAGGGATTCTGCTTCTGATTGTCACACTGGAGATCACTGGTTGGAGAGGGGTGGAAGCATCAATCTGCTGCATCCCAACCAACAGGAGAACTTACCTCCATCATTCACAAAGGTTGGTGGCCATTAGGATTGGGAGACTTTTATGATTGTGCCAAAAATGCCTTCGTGAGTATGAATTAGTTACGAAGCTGTAACTGTAGTACTGAACCCCAGCTTTCCAAAAAGTCCGCCCTCCTGGCACCACATTCTTGTACAGATTTACACAAATGTAAGCCATTGTATTTTCAATGAGCCTTACTCTCAAGTGTGTAGTTTACTTTTTCCTTTTTAAAAAATAATGAAGGTGATCTGATGATAAAAGATTTTTAAAACCCAAAATTTTAAATCTAAAATTCATACTACTGCATGAGAAGTGTATATTTAGAATTAAAAGATGTTTGTTGCTTTATTATTATTATTATTATTATTATTATTATTATTTGATGATGATGATGATGATGATGATTGATAATATCTTTTGATATATGCTTGCTAACGTCAATTAAATAGAGAATAATATAGTAATTTAATAAAGTTAATAATGACCTAGGTACCTGCGAATAGTAAGTAAACGGCTAAAATAATAAGTGATTAGCAACAATTAATAAACATGGTATAAAATATAGGATTAAATAGTGAAGTGTAATTGTTTTTATGGTGTGAAGTCTTTCTGAAAAGGGCAGGAACCAAATGTTAGTTATTTATAGTTATGTTTTGCTAGCTTTAGTTATAAGTAAGTTAGGGAGTTTGTAAGAATGTATTTTTTGTTGTTAATTTGTATGTCTGGTAATTACTTTCTGCTTCTGTTTTGCATGTAATAAATTATAAATAAACAGAAAAAAGTGTGTAGTTTACCTTTTCTTTCCAAATTTGATTGTACTGAATCTCCTGATCTCATTTCTGCAGTGCAGGAGTAAGCAATACATGAAGATTTGTCTCCAAGCAGTGGCAAAATTTGCCATTTTTTATAAGTAAATGAAGACATATAAGGGCCTTGGTTCAAAGAACTGCACTTCCTGAAACCTCTTGGAAGTATGATTTCTCATCAAAAGAAGGCACACATTGCTTATGTCTTCTTTCTGAGCTATTTTGTTGAATTAAAACTAGGTTCTAGAGCCAAGATCAAAGAATAAAAAATCAGCAAAAAGTTATAAGCCAGCAGATAAGAGCAACAGCAGATGAATATAATTGTGTATAAAACAATATTTAGCCCATTAAGGTCAAGGTGGTCAACAGTAATCAGGGATACAAGCAGCTGTCAACTCAATCCCAAGTGTTCTCAACACCAAATTTGGGTCAGACTGAAGCTCGCCTGTTGTCACCAGAAACCACATCCAGGGCTCTGGTTACCACCAGAGACCACATCCAAGGGCCCCTTAGTGCCACATCCAAGGGCAGGTATGAGATGCTTTCCTTAAATTCTTGTGCCAATGGAAGCTTACTGTCAAGGAGACCACTTGCTCTAAGGAAGCCACTGTTCAAAAGGATAGCCAAGGACTACTTCTGATGACCTCATGCACCATCCTGCTTTGTTGCTGGAGACTGGGAAGAGTCAATCATCCTTGTCTGGGTTAGAGACTGGCCATCCCTCCTGAGGAGGTACAGCTTTCTGTACTCTGGAGAGTCCAGGTTCTTTCAGAGTGTCAGCTAGTGTCTGAAGCACTCCAAGGTACTGAACCTTATAGCCCAAATAGGTTCATAACCTTGGATAGCTCATTTAAACTTCAGATTACAACCCAGATTATAATCACAACCTCACTAACATGGGAGTTACCCATCATTACTGCAAGATTTATAGAATCTTCATCATTCCCTGGCCCCAGCGGCTCAACTTTATCCTCATTAGAGGACTCCTCAAGTGAGGGCATGGCAGTTGCAACAGGAAGGGCTAAATCAATCCTTCCACATAATCCTTCCATCATATATATGATGCCATGTTCGCTTAACAAAACCATCACTTAATTCCATCGCCTGTCTGCCTCTTGATTTTCTCTCCCTTGCAACTAGCAATCTACTGATTTGCAGTGAATGATGAACTGTGTATATTTAAAGTAAACGGCACTTGACAAAAGATGGTTGGATCAGTATGCAGCTCTGTCTGTCATGGTGTGAGTTACACTGTTCTAGAGATAATGGTTAAATTCAGAGTGCGGGAAAATATTGATCCAGAGGCACAAATGTTGTAAACTTGAGAACCTTTCAAACTTGCCCTTAACAGCACATTTTAGTTCACAGTCTGGGAGATAGCAACATGCTCCGTTTGCTTCATTTCCATTGTAAATTTGATTGACGGATGGTTAGTATTTAAAAATTCTGAAAAGGTGTTCGGAGCATCTGTGCTTTCTTGAACAGCAGCCAACAAATTACCATAGTTTTGCATCCACAGTCTCTGCCTTGGCTTGAAATTCCAATCTTTTTTTTTTTTCTGGTGGTAGGGGGAAATCTCCCCTCTCAAAAGAAGATATTAAGATATTTCATCAGCCTTAATTCCATTTCATAATGGTCTTGTTAAAGAGGACAGCTAAAATCCAACACTGCCTTATTAGGAATTGACAGTCATGGTTTGAACATCTACAGTTCAGGAGCCGTTTGGAAGGGCTGGGCCATATCACCAGATTATTTTCAGTTCCAAAATCTTTCACTGAGCGAGATCAATATTTAATGAATTTTGACAACATGTCATCCAAAAGGAGCTTACAGAATTAAAGTACTTCCCAGCTCACCAAGATGGCCAAGGACCAGCTGAGATACCACTAGGCCAGCTAAAACTGTCCTAAATCCAAACTGTGGCTAGCCTAGAGGTGTTGGAAATTGTGTAAGACTCCCCTCCCTGATCTAAATTTGTGTTGGCATTGTAGCTGGAGGAGGTTTGGATATGGCATGAAGGGGGTCCCTTCTCTGTCCCCATTTTGGCTGTTCCACCAGCAGAGCAGTTCTGTGAGCAGACTACTCTTTTGGCTGATGTCTGAGATCAGCCAGCAGAGAGAATTTGCCTAAAGAAGAGTATTTCTGCTAGCAAATGAGGCCTTTGTCTTGTCTTAATCCCCTGAAGCTGGCACATTTTTGAGTCAGGATTGCAGTGTTATAGGATAGCCCTATATGTGAGACATACCTGCTCAAAATGAGTCTTATCAAGTTCAGTGAGACTTATTTCCCAGAGATCCCATATACAATTGCAGCATAAATGAACAATACAGGACAAATATAAAATCAAGAGCATGCACATTCATTCTTCTATCTATCTATCTATCTATCTATCTATCTATCTATCTATCTATCTATCTATTTGAGAAGAGGCAAAGTGAAACAGCATTGCAATGATACATATGTCATCTTCATCTATCTATCTATCTATCTATCTATCTATCTATCTATCTATCTATCTATATTTATATATCGCTCTATCACTCTGTCTGTCTGTCTGTCTGTCTGTCTGTCTGTCTGTCTGTCTGTCTGAGAAGAGGCAAAATGAGACAGCATTGCAATGACATCAAAGCACATCAAAGCAACACTAAAAGCACAGCAACCTGATGAAGCAACATATAATTTCTGAATAAAAGGGCCTGGTAGACACAAAAAATTCTTTCCTTTTAGGCATATGGATTTCACCAAATTGCACTTAAAATGAAGTGCTTAATTTGGAGGTGCCCATGAAAGATTCACTTTAGGGTTGACATTAAGTCAGAAATGAATTGAAGGCACACAACAACAACAATAACAACAACAACAACAGTCAAGGAGAGCCAGTGTGATGTAGTGGTTTAAGCACTGCACTATGGCCATTTCCACACTACACTGTTACAGTGCTATTATCCTGCTTTCAACCTCCTGTGGAATTCCAGGGTTTGTAGTTTACTGAGGCCAAAGAGTTCTTTGGCGGAGGATTCTAAAGGCCCCTCCGTAAACTGCAAACCCCAGGATTCCATAGGATGTTGAAAGTGGAATAATAGCACTAGGACAGCATAGTGCAGAAATGGCCTATGACTCTGGAGACCAGAGTTCAATTCGTTGCTTAACCATGGAAACCCACTGGCTGATGGTGTTGTACACTCTCAGCTACAGAAAACTCCATGATAGGTTTGCCTTAGGGTCTTCATAAGTTGGAAACCCATGGAAGGCACACAACAACAATCAAGCAAGGTGTTAGAGGAACTTTTAGAGCTGATGATGACAACCATGATGATGATGACACTGAAGACGATGATTTTAAAATAAAGCTGACTGATTTTCTCAGTAGTGAGAGTCTTCCCTTATTCATAGAATCATAGAATCTCAGAGTTGGAAGAGACCACTGGGGCCATCCAGCCCAACCCCCTGCCATGCAGGAACCCACATCAAAGCATTCCCAACAGATGGCCATCCAGTCTTTGCTTAGAAACCTCCAAAGAAGGAGACTCCACCACACTCCAAGGCAGCATATTCCACTACCAGACAGCTCTGGCCATAAGGAAGTTCTTCCTGAGGTTCAGGTGGAATCTCCTTTCCTGCAGCTTGAATCCATTGCTCCTTGTCCTAGTCTCTGGAGCAGCAGATTCATGGATTGCTGCCTCTATATTTTGCTTCAAAATTTCACTACAGATGAATGC
This sequence comes from Cyclura pinguis, assembly GCA_030412105.1. Lineage (NCBI taxonomy): Eukaryota > Metazoa > Chordata > Lepidosauria > Squamata > Iguanidae > Cyclura > Cyclura pinguis. The sequence goes on along the minus strand of CM059604.1, from coordinate 121,989,594 downwards.
TGGAGTTACCATTTAGGAGAAACATTCAAATAAATTGAGGAAATAAAGTGAGGGGAAAAATAAATTTTAGTTAAAATTGTCAGGATTTCTCCAGTAACATCCACACTGTCCTAATGTTCAGGGAGAATGTGTAAAATTGACCAGAATCTGGAAAGTTAGTTCTCAAAGATAATAAATTCTCTTACTCATTACACTATTGAAATAGTAAAGTTTTGCTCTCATTTGTGGTTGTGTGTGTTGGGGATGATAGCAGTTTCAGCCCCACGGAAACGCAGCGGAAAAGCCAGAGTTCAGCGAGCCAACAGCAGCAACCTTATTCCCCAGTAAGGATACTCACACACAGAGGAGTTTCTTCCAAAATAGGAGGCACTTTATCTTGCAGCAAAGTTCTGTTATATACAAAACATAGGACAGAGGGACAAAAGCTTGCGCCAGGCACCAGGTTTGGTCAACAGACAAATACACACTGACGTTGCTTTGTTATATACATATCTACAACCAATCAGGTAGAGGTTTGCACACCTCCCTCTACCATCTGCACACGACCCCAGTTTCTTAAGCAACCTTGCAATTACCCACAGCTGGGGCATGATGCAACATCTTTGCAGTGGGCTGATCATTTTCCCAGGGTTCCCTGCCTGGAATCCCTGTGACTTTAGCTCATTTCAGTTTAGGACAGCCCTAGGGTGAACAAGGCTTGTTCAGGGGGTTTTTGCCTTTGCTTTCATTCAAGGCTGAGAGAATTTGACTTGCCCAAGGTCTCCAGGTGGGCTGAGTGGGGATTTGAATCCTCATCTCCAGAGTTGTGATCCAACACTCAAACCACTGCTACAGTCTGGATCTCTCTCATTTGTTCCCATGATGGATTTTTTTTCCTGTCACTCATTACCATGATGGGGAAAATAAATCGTTACATAACTTCTTGGCCTGCCTGTTACTCTTCCTTTAGTTTTTGTTCTTTCTTTGAGCAACAGTATGTTTGGAGTAGGAATTGTCTGTGCCAAGGCCAATTCATCTAATATATAAAAGTCAAAGTTTGTTTGTCTATGTCAGGCAAAGATCTCATATGATTGGCCGCCTGAGAAGATTCTATGGAATCCTGAGGTTTGCAGTTTAGGGAGGGGCCTTTAGAATTCTCAGCCAGAGAGCTTTTGGGCCTGGCCAGTTGCTATGGAGATGAGTCCTAGCAGCAAGGGGGAGGGCAGTGTATTCCCTTAGGAACCCAGCCTCTCTATGTTAATAATTCTGAATACAGACCAGATTAGGGAATATGGGGAAAAGTTACAGGTACTGGACAAGACAGTTTGGGGAATTAGAAACACAGGATCTCAAACCTAACAAGTATTATCTATGAGAAAATAAAATCCCAGGCAACACTGGGTATATATGGTTGTTGAATATAAAAACAAGTTCCACCCCTTTCTCAGAGTCTCAGTTGTTTAATGTCCAGCCATCTGCCTCTTATAATCAATGCAGGCTTTGCCTGGTTGGTTTGTGGCCATGTAGAATTTTGTTTTTAACTTGCCCCTGGTTTGGCATTTGAGGGCAGGGTTTTTTATGCCTCTCCTGCACAGATTCATATAAGGATGTACAGAGAGTGGACTTAATAGTGAGGCGATTTGACAGCTCTCTGCTCTCCTCCTCCTACACTTAGACAGTTTAGACAGTTGTTAAACTCCAGGAGAGAAGTGATGGAAGAATGCATGATAAAAGGAAGAAATATGTGGAACAGCAGACATGAGAAATGGGGTGTGAACCTGCAAATTGATACCATTTCAGATTAGGTGTCATCTCCCTGTTATAATTCCTTAAACAAGTACATGTTGATAGCAAAGTGGCAACTTTCTTCCTTTTCCCCCCCCTAAAGCTAAGAGATTAAATGCAATCCTGTGCATAATCTATTTTGAAGTAAGTCCCATCGAGTTCAATGGGGATTACTTCCAGCTGACTGTGTATGGGCTTGCAGTCTCAATTAGGAAACTGTTGAAGGTTCTGATCTATCTGCTGACAGGGGACCCTGTTCATAAATGCAGTGGATGGTTTCAAATCTGACATGACTGAAACCTACAGCTAACGTAACTGTGTCAGCAGCAGGGAGGCTGATGGCACTTTGACTTCAGTGTGTTGAAAGCCTGATAGTCTTTGCCATTTGTCTCACCTTTCAAATGTTTGTTTGATTCAAAGGCAACTGTAATTTTACACTGAAGTGGCATCATCCACCTTTCGGACTGATTGTAAGAGAGCAACTTATTTGTTTCTGTCTAGGCAGTATAAGAATTTTCAGGTCCAGGAAAGGTCTGAAAATTGAATTGTGAAGAGATAAAAACAGTTTTACTGTGATGGCAAGTCTCAACTTTTGAAATGATTTTAATGAGAAATATTTGCTCAAAATAGTTCACCACTATCGTCTCCACAGAAACTATAAAAGTACATCCATAGTGGAATTGTCACATGTGGGACTGATAGAGCCTAGGAAATATCCTCATGCCTTTATAGTCCAGCTTCTGGATTGCTGTGAAGACGCATGTTGCAAAATCCTCTTCTAAGGATTTATGGGGTCCGGAGACCAACTCAAGAAACAGCAAAGCTTGAACCACCGTATTTGAAGAATTCTTCAGTTGTTCAAAGTTATATTGAACCCTACCATGATGTTTTTGTGACAGGATAATTGGGCTTTATCATGACAAAACAAAAGAGGAAAAGACACCATATGATAATAGTTTGACCAAAACAAACACACACTTTGGATAAAGCAACTTCAAGTAAAAAAGAAATCCCTACTTTGGCCTCACATTGCATTCTGTGGTTGCAAAAGTGGGATGAATTTCTGTGGCCCAAGATGGGCGTAAGACGCATGAGCACAACAGCGCTTCCATCAGAGCACTACTAATGATAGAGACAGGGGAAGGAGGGCATATAAGTCTTTCTCAGCCCCAGAAAACCCCGTAATAGGTTTGCCTTAGGGTCACCGTAAGTTAGAAATGACTTGTAGTAACACAACAACATCAGTAACCCCAGCTTTGTCAATGATGCTTGGCCCAACCACTCTCCTTGTTGATCTAGTGCAAGGTTTTGCTGGTTGTTTCAGGGCTAGGTAACATTTTTTGTCTACATTCCCAATTGGCTTGTTGAACAAAAGGTGGCTGAGAATGTTTGCCTATTTTGGATTGAGTGTCCATGGGATGTGGTGAGGTTGGTTTGGGTGGTGCCTTTCAACAGACAGTCACAAACAGATGCATATATACATAGAAATGGGAAATACATGGCATGGACAATCCTCACTTTAGTGTTCAATATTACATCTTTAAACTTCAGAATCTTGTCTAGTTCCTTCTTAGCTGTTTTTCCAAGTCCTAGTCTTCTTCTGATTTCTTCACTGTAGTTTCCATTCTGATTAATGACCGACCCAAGGTATGAAAAACCTCTAATTATTGCAATTTCATCATTGTTTACTTTAAAAGTTATGTACATCACATGTAATCATTATTTCTGTTTTCTTCACATTCAACTATAAACCTTCCTTTGCACTTTTTTCCTTGACTTTCTTCAGTAATTGTTCCAAGTCTTTACTATTTTCTGCTAGTAGTATGGTGTCATCTGCATATCTTAAATGGTTGATGTTCCTTCTTCCACTGTTCATACCTCTTTCTTCCTAGTCTAATCCTGCTTTATGTATGATATGTTCAGCATACAAATTAAACAGATATGGTGATAAAATGCAGCTTTGCCTGACTGCTCTGTCAATTGGAAACAATTCTGTTTCTCCATATTCTGTCCTGATGGCAACCTCTTGTCCTGAGTACAGGTTACACATCAGAAAAGTCAAATTTTGTGGCACACCTATTACTTTAAGAGTGATCTCTATTTTTTCATGATCTACACAACCAAAGGCTTTGTTATGGTCTGTAAAGCACAGGCTGATTTTCTTCTGAAAATTTTTGGTGTGCTTCACATCGAACTTATGTTAGCAATATGACCCCTAGTGTCTGTTCCTTTCCTGAACCCAGCTTGGACATCTGGCATTTCTCACTCCATGTATGGTAAAATCTGTATTATAGAATTTTGAGCATGATTTTGCTTGTGTGGGAGATTAATGCAATGGTCCTTTGGTTACTGTAATTCCTATTGGCTCCTTTCTCAGGAAATTGGAATGTTTATTGAGCATTTCAAATCCGTGGACCATTGTTTTGTTTTCCATATTTGTTGGCATATTTTAGGCCATTTCCACATGGGGTATTTAAAACGGTGCAGTGCGTCCTCCACAGAGGACATCTGCACCTCGGAGCAGACTGGGTCCGGACTACTTACAGTAGAGCCGCACCTCAGTCCGCTCCAGAACGACCCCGAGTGGAAAACCTGTTTTTTCCGGTCTTTCAAAAGCACGGAGCGCACCACTGCGAACCTGCTCCCTTGTGCAGATTTGCAGGCTCGCACCAATGTGAGCCTGCGATCTGCCAAGGGCAGGCTTTAGGTGGCGAGCTTCAGCGGTTGGTCAAGACCCACGGCCAACCGGAAGCTGCCGTTTTGGACACCAGAGCAGTGCAGAGCAACTGCCACGCACTGTTCCAGAGCAGCCTGGACCGGACCGGGGAGCCAGAAGATCCAGTAAGTAGCGGCACGGGGCAATTCCCTCACCCCGTGTGGAAATGGCCTTAGTTAGAGCTAGAGTAGATTCTGCCTCTGTAGCTTGAAACAGCAGTATTGGTATGCCACCTGTGCCTGTGATTTATTTCCCCCAAGTGCCCTGAGTGCAGCTTCAATTTCACTGTCTAAAACTGTAGGTTCGTTGTCAAATAGTTCCTCCTTGAATGAATGAGTGATCCCTTCATCTCTTTTGTATAGTTCTTGAGTGTATTGTTTCCATTGGTTTTTTATCTGTGTTTCCTTTCTGGGTGTATAGTATCTCCACTCATTTTGATATTTGTGGTTTTTCCACTTTTGTGGAGGTTCTGTACCCCTAACCTTAGCAAATGTGGAGGGCTAAGTGTACAAAAACAATGAGGTTACGTTATGTATGGAACTGTCATGTGGTCAAAATCCTTAGTGGTAAAATCGCTTCTCGGCCTTTTGGTTAGGATCAAGTGTAGTAAAATCCTTAGTGGCAAAGTAGCTCTTCTAATTTTCCTTCCCTCCTTCCTTCCTAATCAGCGTGAACTTATTTCTTGTCACAGATTTTATGATGGCTTAATTTTATGGCAGAATAGAACCTTGTTAAAATAACATCCCGTTAATATTTAATTGGTGACATGTTCAATGGGAAGAAAGCTTTACCAGTCCAATCTTTCTGCAGAAATAACTCAAATGCTCAAATTAGGATTAGTTCCCCAAAAAGGGCAACAGCTAAAATTTCACATACTGCCTCAACTCCAATTGAATCTCACATGAAGGCACGTTAACTCTGTCATTTTCTCATGAGATACCAACCCCTCGTCAACTTCAAAATGTGTGTTCAAATGCAACTGTTCCAACTAAAGAGAGAGAAAATTCTGACAGCTTTAATGCCTCCCAGTTATTTTCTCTGGGCCTTATTAAAAAGTCCTTGCTTAAAGTTTCACTCAGTTTCATGGGTTAATTAAAGACACATGTTCTCAGTCACTCCATCTTTATTTTTGCCCAATATGTTCTCACAGAATTTCTCTTGCCAGCTTAGAGAAATAATTTTTTTTTCTCACTCTTTAGGGGCTAGTATGTAAATTGTTTCTGAGCAGTTGTTGATGGATGAACTTTTTCTTCTAATTTGCATGTGGTGTCTGTTTTGTGCTGCATTTTTCAGAAGCAAATGCCTATCTGTGTAAGGGATTTTGAGGTGTGTGTTTGGGTGCGTGAACTGGTAGCAAAAGCTTTATAATAGGAGGGCTACTGGAAGTAGAAAGGTCCTGCTAAGTGCTCCCTGTGGGATTGTAGCCATTAACAAGACGAGGTAAAGAAACAATCCTGTGGGTGAATTATGATGGTGTTAAGTTGGATGCCATCATGACTCACTATTTTGGCTGTCGCAATGGTTGGAATTCTTTAATGACCATGCAATTACCAACCTCCTCCCTCCCACCCAAAAAAGCCCTCATCTTTTAAGAAACTTAACCCTCTTCTCAACATGACCATTTCCCCTTTGTTATCCCAAAAGGTAGGTGACTCAGGGGTCCGCCCACAATGCCAGTGCCTCCATCAAATGGTGGGGAATATTAGCTCAAAGGGAGGCCTGTGGTAGGGTGTAACCTTACAGGATGTTATACAGCAATGTATACTGGTACTAATGCAGGAACACCAGCTGGAGATTCAAAGAATGTTTTGTATTAATGGTGGAATTAACAATCACACACACAAGAGCCAAGTAGTCTCACAACCACACGAGGGTAACCAAAGGAAAAGAAGGAAAAAATTGATAGTGAGAAGTTCTGGAGAAGTGGGTGATATTTACCTATCCTGCAGAGAAGAGACAAAGCGAAGTGGCTCAGATTAAAGGTCCAAAGGTTGTACAAAAACAGGAATTGGATCAGCAGAGTGACAACCTAGGTCCAGAGTACTACAAGTTATCTGGCTCAACACCAGAGTTTAAATACCCTGTTTTCACCTTGATTTGGAAGGTGTTAATGGCTGTCTGTCAGGGCAGAGAATGGGGACTGGAAAGGTGTAATGGCTTTCACATTAGATGACAAAGTACTGATGGGAATTGATGTCTGGGCAGGAGAGGAAACAAAGGAGAAATGCAGTGGGAAGAGGAAGTGGGTTGAAGACAATCACTTGGTCTGTCAAGATAATTTTGGGTTTTGTGGGACATCTTCAAAATCATTATCACCAAAGCTTCCTTGACTATGACCTGGCCATGCTCTGAAGTGACCCACTTTCACACATGTTCAGCCAGTCCTCTTTGCCTGCATAGTTTTTCAGCCATAGCATCGCATAATTCTCATAATTATATGAAATTTGCCAATTATACCATATTAAGGAGTAGAGATGTACAGCCTGCTAACATCGTCACTGGAGAAAATTGAGAATCAGTAGTCATGTGTCCAGCTAGTTTCCCATAGCAGGTCACATTGCAAGGACATCATCATCAGGGACCTTCAGAAGATTCCTGGAGGCTCTTGTGGATACATGTTGCAGTATGTCCTGCTGTGGGAAAATAGCTGGACATATCTCTGCTGATCTTCCTGTTCTTCAACAACATGGAAATGGCCATGTTGAGAGGGAGAATTGCTGTGATGCCTAAAAGGTGTGTTGGGAGGGGTAATACTGGGAGACCTAACTATAGACATACAGCTACATGCAACACATATACCTCCTGATGTACAGATAATTCACGATATTCAAAAATTTCATAATCCGTAACATATATACAATTTGACCTGAACTAACATAGATATCACCATGGTAAGAATGTCCTATACTGTTTCTGATTCAGGATGGAAAATGGTTGGTCCATCATAGACATGTACCAGATTGATGACGGCCATTTGTCAGTCAATTTCACACATCGCACCAGCTGTTTTGTTTCAGCTGCTTTTCAGGGGTGGTGACAGATTTATGGAGAAGACCATCAGAGCAACTGCCAATTTGTTTTCATCAGAACACATTGGTCTGAGGTGCATTCTGAAATTCAAAATGGCTGTCACTATTAAAAATGGCTGCCAGCTTTGCCATTCAGAGCATGTCAACCATTCTTAATAGATACCTGTTGAATAATGCTTAGAAAAATTATCACTTTTACAGAACGAATGGGTTGCTCCCCTAGAAACTTATTCTACTCAACACACAGAGTGCTAAAAACCTTTTCAAAGGAGAAGGCTTGGACCAACAACATGTGCTTATCCCTAGGTCATTTGAAGAACTCTACAGACCACAGTCACCTGGGTGCATGTTTACTAATCCAACTAGAAACCATGCAACCCAACAAATATGTAGTGGTGGACCAAGCTGGAGCAAGACAATTGTTTTCAAGATCAAGTTATTAATTTTCTCCACTTGCTTCTTCAAAGACTGTTCCTTTCTCCAATTTATCCTTTGCTGTTTGCATAGGCAAAGGTGAACTGCCAGTGGCACTTACTGCTGTGGATACTATAGAAAGGAAAAGGTAGGAAAGTATGTTTGTGTCACATTTGCAGCAGGAGATATTAGTGGTTTGGATAATATAACTGTGTTCGCAGTAAAAGCAATTGAGACGGAAATATATCACCAAATAAAATTCTGGTCCTTGATCGGGGGCAAAATAATACTCCAGGATATGTCTTTTTACTTGTGCGTTTAAATTGGTAGAGTCAATTGGCAATTATATTTTACAGAGCTAATCTCTGCAGACCTTTATGTTTTCCAATAGAATCTTGAAAAAGAGCAGAAACAAGGATTAATTATTCAACTGGCATTTCCATGGATTAATATCAATTTTTATTTGAGTAGTTTGCAAGAGACCTGTACGATTTGGGTTCCAGTTCTCTAAAGCACCACATACACCCATACACACCTACCTGGGCTTTGATATCTTTGAGAAAGGGGTCTGCCCCTCTGTCTCACTATCCCCAGAGGCACATTTGGTGAGGACAAGAGATGGGATCTTCTTGGTTGCTGCTCTCAGGCTGTAAAACTCCCTTTCCAGAATGGTTAAGTTGGACTTCCTCTTTATCTTCCTCTGGTGGACTTTCAACAACTCATGGGGTCTGAAAGGCAGGTTTTTCTTTTTCTTTTTAATGAGTGAGTGCTACATTTTTAGTTATTTTTAAAACTAATATTAATTGTGTTTCAATATTAAAAATCATATTGGCTGCTTTGAATCATATTGTGACCTGTGTTATGAGCTCTCCCAGTTTCTAGAATGCTTATCTGGACCTGTGCAACAATAGTTGTTGCTGGGGAGGGTAAAAAAAAAAATGAAGGTCTTCATGGAAGAAACCAGGCTGTGATTGTGGCTGGCATGTGGCATCAGATCACATGCCAGCCACAATCTATTTGAAGCTAGCCCACCCCTGCTCTTTTCTACTTGGCTTGGACGATTGACCCACCCTCTCACACTCATTGCAGTATGAGTTCATTTGGTCACTTTGGGGCCAAATAGGAATATTTTCCCCCTTTTGCAGTTTTTTTCCCCTTAATTCCATACTGTAGTTGATGGCACTGGGACAATTAGCTTGGAGTGATGTATTAAATGTGTTTTCCTTTGGAAGGTAGCAGGTGTCATGCCCTGCCTTGAAGACCCTGACAGTGAGAAAGAGTTCTGAGTCTGATGCACAACTTTGGCCAGAGGGAAAAAAACAACCAACAGCAACTGAGCGGGGCGCGGGGGGGAGGGACAAATATCAGAAGACAAAGCAATGCAGACTCCTACCTTGTTGGAAAGACAACATGAGAAAGAAAGTCTCAGGATTTCAGCTTGTTTATGTAAAAAACAAGCTTTAATGAGGGAATACCTGTGGCAACACCATTAGCCTATAAAAGGCAAAAACTGGCCTATCACCACAGGGTCGACAACTGATCTACCTAGTGGTTGAAGCTCTGTGTCACGGCTTCCTGAATCCTGACTCTCTTGGACCTCGGCTTGCCTGACACTGATTTGGATTTGCCCTTGTGAATTTGTCTGCTATGGGACTTTGAATTCCTGACTTGAACTTTGATTGAATGACTCCCTTTCTGCTGTGAGTAAAGCTCTACTCTACTCTGTTCTACTCTGCCGGTCTGCTAGTTGGCTGCCTGGTCTGTCTATGATATAACAACAGAGGAGAATGAGACTTTGGTGGGCACCAGAACAGGCATTCTCCAAGACTTCCCAGGGCCCATTCGGAGGTCTCTAAATATGATGTCAATGTTGCACATTAAATTATAGAAAAATAACTGGGGGTCAATAGACATAAAAGAGTTTGCAGCTTCTGAAGTGGAGAATAGGATCCTACTTACTCCCATTACTAAAGTTTCAAGAGCTTTTGAAGGAAGGATCTTTCCTCCTCAAGGCTGTTGCTTAATACATTTGCTGTTCATCTCTGAGAAAAATGCCCAGCCTTCTGGGGCTTTCTGGAGCAATTCTTGCCTTGTGCTCTTAGGAAAAGTTTTAGAAGTTTCCTCCTATATGCAGCAGGCTGCTGAGCAGACCTCAACGCTTCCTCAAACCCATTGCCTAACCCATTTGCTGTTCCCCCACTTTGGGCTTGAGGCGGATCATCATGTGACTGGTAGGCAAAAAAGAGATGTAAGTGTTCTTCAAAGTTGCAAGGTTTCTGGATGAATGTGTTACGCTACTGAATCAAGGACAGTAAGCTGGTCACTAAAAATATACAAGTCATGAGTTAAGTCAGTGCATCTTTTATTGCTGAGCCAAGTCCAAGTCGAGTCGTTGAAGTGACTTAAGTCTGACTTGACTCCAAATCAACTGACTCAAGTCTACATCACTGGAAAGAGCCTCTAATCTTATCTGATTTCATAAGTGAAGCAGAGTCAGACCTGGTCAGTACTTGGATGGGGAGCCACCATAAAATACCAGTGACCTTCAGCATAAATAAATAAATACCCTCAATGAAACTCTGGAGATATACGGACAGTCAGGCTGGCAATACTAGAGATGAACCAGATGGCCTGACTTGGTATAAGGAAGCTACTTGTATTCTTATGTGATGAATAAAGAAAAACTAGTGTAAAAGAAGGCACCAGCTCCTAATAAAGAAAACTGAAATAAACAAATATGCAATGAAATATGACAAAACATTAATATGATGTATTGTATGAACTACAGAGACCTGATGAAATTTGCACGCTTTTGTCAGAACAGAGGAGGCTGTAACTGTGCTTTTGTTTCACAAGGAGTTTTAAAGCTGGCCTTTCTCCCATAATACAATTTCATCTAAGTGCTACCCTTTAAGGTACGTGAGCCAAGTACAACAGACATTGGATAGCTATGCCAATAAATTAGTCTACAAATGGGCTCATTTCAGATATTTAGAGCAGCTGCTACTGAAAACAAGGACAGTTCAAGCAGGTACTTGTGCCTCACAAAATGTCAAAGATAAATATACAAATATTATAGACAGCAGTTTGTTCCCACTCTACTGTCGGGAAAAGGACTGTCCTATGTTTGGGAGAGAGGAGGCTGACAGATGGCAGGCTGCCAGTAGAACAGCAGAGATTGCAAATTTATTGGGAAAAATAATACTACCACAAGGGTAATTGTTTCTTGTTATGGGCTTGTAATCACATATATATTTAATTATATTTAGAGAATATCACCCTTCATTAGAAATGCAGTGTGTTTTGCATAAAATATTTTGGTATACATAAAACAGTCACTAAAGATTCTGTAAGTACAAATACGAAATAAAACCAGAATTAAAATCAGAGATGACAGAATTCCATTTGGTCCAGTCAATGATAAGAACTCTCCCAAATTTGGAAATTTCTTCATAAATTCATAGAATTTTGGGGGGGGAAAACTAATGGAAACTTCATGGCTTTTTCTTAACAAAATACTGAATGTGGGAGAAAGGAAAGTTGACAAGTTAAAGAAGTTGTCAAAGATCAGATGGGACCTGATGCCTTTAGGGTATTTAGGTATATTGTACCAAAGTGTTAAATAGACACTAGGGCAAGTGTGGAAGTTGTGCCCCTACCTTCAGGGCTGCTTCCTCCTTCTCCACCACCACTGCTGCTGCCATCATTAACTCTCCTGGGATGGCTTTTTTGCACCCCCCCAGCATTGGTGCCCAGGGCATGTACCTTACCTGCCACACCCTAGGTATACCTCTGAATCATACCATAAAAATGCTTACCTTGATAACAATCAGTTGCCAAAAGCCTGATGGAGTAGAAAGGTCCTGACCTGCAACTAAAAAGATAAGGAAGAAAGGCACCATCTTACAATGGCATAGCTAGAGCTTTTGCCACTCGGAAGCAGTCCCTGAGTTTGCCGCCCTTCTCAGGGGAGGGAGGACCTATCCAAAATACGAAATAAAAACTGCTTGATTGGCATTGGGTGATTGGGCTCTGGGCATTCGCACTCAGAGGAGGCGCTCTGCACATGCTCAGAAACATGCCAGCATTTCTGCGGTGGCAAGCGCTCTCTGTCACTCTCTCTTCCCCCCCTTCCTCCTCGGAGGGTTGGCTGGGCTGGGCTCATTCCAGTCTTGGAAGTGGGGTAGGGGGGAAGGCAGGTGCCTCTCTCCACCTCATCAGGGCTTCTCCTCTCCTCTCCTCCTTTTCTCCCTCCCTCCTTCTCTGCCCAACCCAGAGGTCTACCAGTGTCAGTGCTGCTGCTTTTGCTGGAAACAGGTTTGACTCCAGATTGGGACGGAGAGAGGGAGGGAGAGTGCCCATCTCCAGTGCCCATCTAGTCACTGGACATTTGCCAGCATGTGGAGGGTGGCCCATCACCACCCCAAAAAACATGCTGCCCAGGGCACCCCCCTCCCCACCCCCCACCCCCACCTCCACCTCAGTACACCACTGCTATCTTAACTCCCCTAAAGAGGGAATTCCAAAGTGTGGGAGCAGTCACAGAGAAGGCCCTCTCCCATGTTTCCACCAAATTGTCAGGCCCAAAATATAGCAGAACTTTGGAAGCATGCCCAGCAGCAGAGAATACCTTAGCAGCAATGCACTGTAGCCAAGAAAAACTTACCCACACCAATTGTTTCCTTCCATCAAGGAGGCAATTTATTCTTGAGTTGCACTGTGTACATATTTACAAGAATCTTCAGAAAGCATTCCAGCATTCCCCTGCTTGCTCTTTCTGACAGGACCTACATCAGGTACCATGTACAACTTGCTGGCTAGCTCTCAGCTACATTTATGCTCACACTACCTGATGCAATCCTGCCAGCCTTTGCATTCTCCCCACACCTGATTCAACCTTCTCCCCTGGTTGCTCATCAGCATGACTCAGCATGACTCAGCTAAAGTCACATGGCTCTCCACAGGTGCACTTAACGACCCACATCACAAAGTATTTTCTACAGGTTTGGTCCAACCTTTCCTGACACAAATGTGCCTCTGAAGGTTGTGGGAAAGACAGAAGTGCCTCTTCTGAGGATCTCAATGCTCAGGAAGTTTCCTATGAGAAGTCCTTCAAATAGCTTGATCTGAGCCATATTGGATTTCATAGGTCATAACCAGCACATTTTCCTCCTTGGAAAGATCTGCACTAGAAAGAGCATTTTGATATTCCCTGGGCCATTTCCACACTACACTATTATAGTGCTATTATTCTACTTTCAACACCCTATGGAATCCTGAGAATTGCAGTTGAGGGAGGGGTATCTTTGGCCTCAGTAAACTACAAAGCCTAGAATTCCACAGGATTTTGAAAGTGGAATAGTAGCACTATAACAGCGTAGTGCAGAAATGGCCCTGGTATTGCTGTTTTTTGTTTTTTTTGTGGGGGTTTTTTTTTTTTGAGTGTACACATTTTTGTTGCATTGTACAGCAAAGAAAAAAAATTAAATCAAGACACTAAAGTCTTTAATGTATGCAGGCGAATTAATACCTACTTACAGTCATAAAGAGTCCATGAAATTTTATAGAGTGATCTGGATTAGACTATAAGCAAGCAAAACAGTGTTGTTCTTATATTTTGCACAGCTCTGTGGGATGGGAAAAACAGGGAGAGCTATGGGAAGAACCATGCTGTATCTGGTTTAGTATTCTCTTCATATCTGTAGGAAGTCCATGAATGAGACATGAGAGCAATGGCATCGTCTCACTCATTTTCCCCAGCAATTGAGACATACTGTTTCCAACGCTGGTAGTGATATATTTCCATCCTGACTAGTATCTGCGGACAGTCTTATCCTCTACAGATTTCTCTAATTCCTCTTGAAAGCCATCCAATTTACCGTACATTCTGCATAACAAATTTTACAATTTGCCATTGCACAGTGTGAAAATGGATATCATTTCACCTGTCCTGATTCTCCCACTGTTCAGTATCAGTAGATACCCACAGATTATAATGAGAATGCATGGGGGAAAAAATTCTCCCTATCTGCTTTTTCCATGCCATGCTTAAACTTATAGATCTCTATTATGATCCCTTTCCTCCTTACTTACCTTCTTGCCAAGCCAAAAAAGGCCTAAACATTGCAACCATTCTTCTTTTGGGCAATTTCTCCAGCTCTTTGGTCATTTTATTTGTCTTTTTATGCACTTTTTCCAGCTTTGCAATTTTTTTTAATGTAGTCATGTGAACACAATATTCCAAACATGGTGACAGTGTATATTTGTATAACTGTATTATTATATTGGCACTTTTATCTTCTACTTCTAGACTAGTGAATTCCAACATAGGATTTGCTTTTTCTACAGAAGCCACTGTGGTCTCTTTATGTTACACAAAATAGCTTGTAGACTCAGAACGGATCTTTTGCAGATATAACTGAAATAAGTATTGTGCTGCAGTATCTATTTGTTGCTTTTAATAGCTATTTTTTAATCATTTTTAATTTTATGAATAGTTTAATAATGCTTCTAAGTTTTGTATCTCGTTTATTTTTAGCTGTGTTTCTTTTTTATGTTGTGAGCTGTCAGCGTGGTGTAGCAGTTTGAGCACTCGACTACGATCCTGGAGATCAAGGTTCGATTTCCCACTCAGCCATGGAAACCCACTGGCAGTGATGTATTTAAGTCTTTTACTCCAGGTCTCAAGTGAAGTCCCAAGTCTCTACCGTCAGGTCTCAAGTTGAGTCTCAAGTCCCTGAAGATACTTTCAAGTCAAGTCTCAAGTCTGGAAGCCAACTTTATACCCCAACCAAAATTCCAGAATTATTGGACAGAGTCAAATAAAGTCAGTTGTAACAATGTAAGCAAAGTCGGCCCTCCACATTTGCAGTTTTGGCATCTTCAGCTTTGGACATGGGGAACAGGATCCTTCTTACTCCCCATTATTGAAGCTTCAAAAGCTTTAGAAAGAAGGATCCTTCTTCCTCAAGCCTGTTGCCTAACACATTTGCTGTTCCCTTCTGAAAAATGAACCCTGCACTCTGGGGGCAAATCTTGTCCTGCTCTTAGGAAACATTTAGAAGGTTCCTCCAATATGCAGTAGGGACAGGCTGCTGAGCAGCTCTCAATCCTGCCTCAAGCCCATTGCCCAACCTGTTTGCTGTTCTCTCTGAGAAATGCACCCACATTTTGGGCTTGAGACAGATTGTCATGTGACCAGTAGGAAAAAAGAGATGGAGGTGTTGTTCGAAGTTGTAAGGTTTCTAGACAAATGTGTTATGTTACTGAACCAAGGACAGCAAATCAGTCACTAAAAATATACAAGTCTCAAGTCGAGTTGAGTCAGTGCCTCATTTATTGCCAAGTCGAGTCCATGTTGAGTCACTGAAGCAACTTACATACGACTTGAGTCCAAGTCTATCAACTCAAGTCTACCTCACTGCCCACTGGGTGACCTTGGGCACATCAAACACACTCTAGCTCCCCCCCCCCAAGTGATAGGTTTGCCTTAAGGTTGTCATAAGTCGGCACACAACGACGAATATACATACAACACCCATGCATACACCTATCCAAAGACTGGAGGAGTGTTCCTTTTTCTTCCTTTCTGTTCCAATAGTGGGAGGAACACATTGTCCAAAGACTTCATCAACAACAACATCACCCTCACTATTATCATTATTTATATCTCCCCTTTCTCCAAATTTGGGATCATGGTGGCTTACAAGAATTTTTTTAAAAAAAGAACAATAGAGCTAAAAACATAAGGAAACTTAACATTAAAATGGAATTAAGCAATATTAAAATGATTCAAACATACACCTATAAACATAAAAATCAAATCAAAGCAGTTTATTTTAAAACAATACAGCACTCTCAGTCCATTCTTTAAAACGGGCTAAGGGAAGCGGGTAATTCTGGTCTCCCACAGAAGGAAGTTCTAGAATCTAGGAACAACCACTGAGAAGGGCATCTCCCATACTTCCGCCACCTGTGCATGCCACGAGAGAGGGCTTTCTTTACTGTGGCATACCAGTTCTGGAACACTTTCCCCTCAAAGTCTGATTGGCACCAACACTGCCTTCATTCTGTTCATTCAAAACCATTTTTTTCCCTTAAAACTTATGATTTTGTCCACTTGATTTTAAACTGTTTTAACTGGTTTGAGTACGTTGAGCTGTTTAATATGTTTTACACCTGAATCCTGTCCTTACTCCCAACTAGAGCAGACCCATTGCACCAATGGGATTTGCATATATTTTGACACAGCATTGAATAACTGATTCAGTAGATCTGCTGTAAGAGTAACTAGCAGCATGGGGGCCATTATCTGATTAAATTATCTTTTACTCTTTTAAATTTTAAATTGTTTAAAATGATTATATTTCTACACCACGTTGATGTCCTATGATCTAGGACAGGATGTAAATATTTTAGACAGCCAGCATGGTATAGTGGTTTGACTATTGGACTACGACTCTGGAGATCAGAGTTTGAATCCCCACTCAGCCATGGAAACCCACTGGGTGACCTTGGGCAGGTCACATTCTTTCAGCCTCAGAGGGAGGCAAAGGCAATCACCCTCTGAACAAATCTTGCCAAGAAAACCTGATAACAGGTTTCCCTTAGGATGTCCATAAACTGGAAATCACTTGAAGGCACAGAACAACAAAAACAACCACCATCTAAATATTTTAATACCGAGATATTAAAATATGTTCTTTCCTTGTTAATCTCTCTTTCCATTGCTTCCTGTTTCCTTTGTTGTACCCCTTGTATTATCAGCTGTGTGGTACATTCATTTAAAAAAAAACCCACTAAGGGCCTTTCTGCACTACACTGTTATAGTGCTATTATTTCATTTTCAACATCCTATGTGGAATTCTGGGGTTTGTCATTCAATGAGGCCAAAGAGCTCCCTGGCTGAGAATTCTAAATGCCCCTCTCTCAACTGCAAACTCTAGGATTCCACAGGAGATTGAAAGCAGCATAATAGCACTATAACAGTGTAGTACGGAAAGGCCCTAAGTTCTTTCCAGTTGGAATATGAAGAAATCTGTGAACCTTTGTTATAGGCTGCAAAGACCCTTTAGAATTCTGCCATCTGCACTAGTCAAATTGAACAGGTACAGTTATTCTCAGCTTGGAAAGGGCATGCCCATCATGTCGATGCAAAAAGAGAAGCCTATCTGGGAGCTGGGGTAGGGAGAGAAGAGGAGGAGGAGGAGGAGGAGGAGGAGGAGGAGGAGGAGGAGGAGGAGGAGGAGGAGGAGGAGGAGGAGGAGGAGGAAAAGGGAAGAAGAAGAAGGAGAAAGAACAGGAGAAGAAGGAAAGCCACTAACGGTTGAATTTGCAGGGGTTCAAAGCCAGACTTTAAGAGTGATATTCTTAAATCCCTCTGGCTGAATAGACAAATGTCACAGGTTCTCTTTCCATCACATCTTTTTAAAAAATAAAGTAAAATCTCGAGTTTCAATGTTGAATATGATTGAAATTTTCAGTCTTGAAAATGTGTGATTCTTTTTTTTTTTTTTTTTTTTGAGGGGGGTTGAATATCAGAACCAAAATGAAATGCAATTCCCACCCATTCCTTTCAGAAGCATACATGTATAAATGGTCTTTTTGATCAGAGCTCATTTGTAGTTCTCCAGGGCTAACTGCCTGGCCTCCATCACTGATGTGCTGGACCACATTTTCAAACTGAAATAACATGATTGTTCATGTATCTCACAGTAGAGAGTCCTCAAAAGAGAATTCAGAAAGAGAAATAAGAAATCACTGAAGAAGAAAACTCCATGAGTCCTTGCAGACAAGGTTCCTTCCTTTAGTAGTATTTCTACCATAGAAATGTAGCAAAATGTGCAAGATTCTGTTAAGCTATGTCTTTTTGTACAGAAACTATGTCATTTTATCCAGAAACAGTAGCAGGATGCATTGTGTTTCAACTCCTGCCTCATGGAGTGAGTTGTTGTTCCCAAAACTATAATGAGTCAGAGAAAAATTCTTTGGCAAATAAACCCATGAATTCGGTGGACTCCAAATCAGCTGAAAAAGAAACAGTAATGTATTCACAAAAGTGTTTGATTCAGAAAGCTCATTGGCCTGTGCCATCAAAGTGGCTTCCAAAAATAGAACTTCTTTCATTCGTTTGCTGTAATTACCTGGAGTGAAACTATGATGTCAGGCCCCCAGGTATTCCTCCTCAAGACCTTACCGGGAAACACTGATTTTCTTTTCATTCAGGTTCCAACCCCATTCTTCCTCCAGGACAGTTTGTTCTCAACTACTGAAGCACAAAATAACTCATTCTTCTGTCTCTCCCTCCCTCTCCCCGCTGTTCTTGTTACATAGACTAGAAACAGTGTTCTCCATAATGAATGATTATAAAAGATTAAAAGTTCCCAAAGCAACTTCAGAATGACCACACTATACAGTCATAAACTCCATTAAGATACAGACATTCCATTTACTCATTCACTCTTACATTAAAACAATGGTCATGATGAAATCTATGGGAATTTGGTGGGGGGGTTTTAAAGAAATGCATTGTTACTCTTAGTGTAAATGATGTTGCTACCTGACAAATGCACAGTAATGAAGATAATTGTGCAGATGAAAGTGATTATGATGGACAATGAATTAGGTTGTGTTCTTCACTTTCAGCTTTAACAGTTACTCATTTTAAGATGGTGAAGGTACAAAATATAAATGTTGGAGTGGACACCTACCCATTGCAAAAAAAAGAGGAGAAAGACAACAGAGATTTTGCATAAAATTTGCCTCTGTTCTGATCAACAGAACAATCAATAGGACAGATTCAAATTTGGAAATCATTTCTACAATGTAAATTGAAATAGAGTACATCCCAGTACATTGAGAAAGGCTGGGGTTTAGTGACCTGACTACCTGATGACTCTGCTATCCAGATGTTCACTGTTGCTTGCCTCTCTGATGTCCCTTCTGATGGTCCTTCATCTTGAACCCTGATGCGCAATGGATGAACCCCAAGCAGTAGATACCTTCAGACAGAGGAGTGTGCTCTCTAACTGGTAGCCATTGGAACAGAAGACTGTCTTCTCTAAAGCAGAACACATCACCACCTTGCAAAGGCGCAACAGGAGGGTCATTCTCAGCCAGAGAGCTCTTTGGCCTCGGCAAACTACAAAATCAGAATTCCACAGGATGTCGAAAGTGGAATAATAGCACTACAACAGTATAGTGTGGAAATGGCTTAAAACAGCAGAGGTTCAACTTGGTCTCTATAGCACGTGATTATTTTGAGGATAAAGTCAGTGGGTGAGGGCATAAACTGCCTAGACCTCTCTGAGGGAAAAAGACAAGGAAAAGTAATTAAAGCCATTTCTGTTTGTAGTTTCCTGAGGCCAAAGAGCTCTCTGGCTCAAATTCTAAATGCCCCTTCCTAAACTACAAACCCCAGGATTCCACAGGAGGTTGAAAATAGAATAATAGCACTCTAACAGTGTAGTGTGGAAATGGCCTAAAATACAATTTAGACTGGGGCACAACACCAGCATGGCATGGTGCTTTGAACATTAGACTACGACTCTGGAGACCAGGGTTTAATTTCCCACTCAGCCATGGAAAACCCACTGGGTGACCTTGAGTGCAACACACACTCTCAGCCCCAGAAAACCCTGTGATCGGTTCACCTTAGGATTGCCATAAGTTGGAAATGACTTGAAAGCAAACAACAACACCAAGAGCAACAATCATGTTACTGTGATCTCTTGGTAACCCAACAGGGTCATGGCACTCAGCGAATTTCACTAAAGAATGCAATAGACACTTTGCCTACAGAATAGCCAACTCTTTTCCTTTATTTTCCATGATATTTTCCAATAGGTAATTCTTGTTATTGAGTACAAGTGACATTAATATACCACCTGTCATGTAATGCATTTAAATGTGCCTCCTACTGTACAACAGAAGTGCATTTTCTCGCCAAACACAGGAACTCAGAGTGCAGCTTAATGGGAAGACAGGAAATGGGATAATTGGTTAAAGAGATTCACAGTGCATTATTATTGTTTCTTATTTCTGCTGTAATTTTATAGAGCTCTTTGATTTATGGAGCAAACAAAGAGGGAAAGGATAACTTGTTCTTTCCAAGCTACATTCTGTTGCCTTGCTTCCAGAAATTAAAGTGCTAACTGAGGTGCTGTAGAGTGGGACTTTTCAGATATTATCTTTATTAGCCTCCATTTAGGATTATTATTTTTTTAAGAATAGATTTGAGCTCTCTTTGTGATCTGGCCAGAAGGCTGGAAAAGTTATGAAACAGAGAGCAATGGGAGAGCTGACTCACAGCTTTCGTGTATCTGCAAAGATGGAAATTATTATTGCCGTCTTGTCTGGCTTAGAGGAAAGTATCAGTCTAAATGTTGCACACAATATTCTTCTGCATGTAGGAAGTATTGATGGGTAGATATAATCTATAATCTACTATAATCTAGTCAAATTAATCCAGTTAGATTAATTTACTGGGCAGCAGCTAAACACTGTGGGGAGAAAAAGTGACTGGGCCCGAAGCAAACATATCTTTAAAAGCTTTACACACAACACACAAACACATAACAGAGAGAAAGAGAGAGAGATCCCATGAACAGGGGAAATTCTGCTTCCTGCAATCATTTCTTTCATTCATTATGAGTTTCTTTCTTTCTCTTCCCAGCAACTAAAGGGTGGTCAGGGGCTTAATAAAATAATTGGATGAGTTTTAATGGCTTTACGCCTATTGCCTATGAGAGTTTGGGAGTGAAGCCTGCTATAAGCAGCCTAAATATAGATGGAGAAAAAGGCAAAGAGCTAAGGGATTTTATCTTGAGGTTGCAAAAACTGCATAGGGGGGAATGCCCTAGGGGTGCTTTCTGGAATTCAAAGCAGGATTGGTGTTTATGCAGCCTGCTTCAGGAGACCGATCTCTTCCACTGTATTTGCTCGTGTATTTGTAGAGAAAGAAAGACTTATTTAAAAGTCAGGTTCATAGTACTGTCTTCCAACTAAAGGCAATGAAACGTTATACTGCTGCTTCTACAATGCACACCTCCCATCACTCATTGCACACTTTTATCACAGGCTTGCAAAAATGACTTGCCTGAATGTAAGTGACAAATATAAATTGCACAAGTGCCAAGTTAATCCCTTATATCTCCCCTCAACCTGAAATATGTATGAGATTGGGAGGGTGACAGGTTCTTTTTTATCCAGGCTGCAGAAGTGCAGCGAGGTATTGCCTGCCCTCTTGAAGCTGCTAAATGGAAGTTGCCAGCACCACTAAATGGCCATGAGGGCACAAACTGGGATTGTGAAGCAGTCTTGCATGGGAAGGAAAGTGTTGCACAAAGAGGTACTGAATATCTCCTTGCACCGTTAACTTAAAAACACATATGCCCAGGTGGCACAAGCATACATGGTTCCAACCCTTGTGTTTTGCTTGTGCGTTTTCCACAGGTAATGTGCTGACCACTATGTGAACAAAGGGCTATACTAGAAACTTTGGACTGATCTAGTAAGGCTTTTCTTTTATTCTTTATTACAGAGCTATCATGACTTTCATATAATTCATAGCTATGTACTCATTAGTGATCTCCATCACCAGTTTGCCTTGTTAATTTGAATGAAAGTCCTCAGAAAGAGCTCTAGTCTTGCTAAATTAGGTATAAAAAAGCTTGGGAAAAGTCAGGCCTTTGGGTATGAAGACATCTATTTCTAAGAAATGTACTCTTCTGAAAGATATGAGGCCATTTCCTCACTAGACTGTTATAGTGCTATCATTCCACTTTCAACCTCTATGGAATCCTGGGGTTAGCAGTTTAGGGAAGGGCCTCGCGCCAGGATTCCATAGGATGTTGAAAGTGGAATAATAGCACTATAACAGTCTAGCGCGGGAATGGCCTGAGAGTACAGTAATGAGGAACGCTTTCTAGAGATGGAAAATACCTTACAATCATCCTTTTAGCACCCACTTTTTCGACTGAATTCACAATGTCCCAGTTTCTGCCTCCTCCTCCCACTTTCCACTTTTATCCTCAGCTTACTTTAAATGCTACATACTAAGTTCAAAGGGCAAAAGTGGTTTGCACTCAATTTACTCAGTGACGGAGAGAGGACAGCCAGAAGTGAATCTTGCCCTTCTCTGTAGACTCATTCAAAAGCAAACTGCTGCACCCCCCCCCCAGCTTGTGTGTTCTTCCTCTTTAAGAACTTTTCCCATCTTGATCACACCCTGAAGTTGTCACAGTTTTCACATGAGAAATGTTGGAGGGTGTGAACTTCTTACCTCCTTAAGAAAAACATTTCAGTTCTCCCATTTCTGATTTTTTTCCCCACTTCCATTAAATTGTAAGACCACAGCTACTGGGAATCCATCTTGATTTTTTGCTCCAAATATGGGAATTTTTCAGCCTCAGATATGACAATGTCTTGTGTAACTTCTGTCTTCATTTCTCAGATAGAAATCTAGAACAGGAGTGAGAGAATATGGAGATAAACAGCTATGGCAGATTGCTTGGATATCTAAACAGCCCTTATGAGATCAGAAGATGGGAAAGGAAAGCAGAAAGTTCTGGTCCTCCACTGGGAGTGTTAAAATTATGGGATGAAAACCAGCAACTAACCTCTCCCATCTCTCATACCCCAATTTTCGCCAATATATGCCTCATAACCTTATAAAAACAATAGCTAGAGAGGAAGTTACAAATGTAGGGACATCACAGGCACATACACCCAGATGCAGCTTCTAATCCAAGCACTGGTGCAGCAAGAGCGTTGGGTATGTAAACAAAGATGGAAGCATACTAAGGATAAAAAGAACACTTAAAAATACAGGGGAAAAATGGTCCAAAAATAGATTTCTCAAGTATCAGGAAACTCATGAGGAAGGTCCTAGATAAGTCAGAATCTTCACAATGTGAGACTTACTCTGTGTGAAAAATGCACTTTTGCACAGGGCAGAAAATAGCATTTCCCATGCAGAAAAGAAGTTTTCTGTATAGAAAAAAATATCCTGCAGACACACACACAAAATGCAGGAAACTTGTTTTCTGCATCGAAAATTCTGTTTTCTGTATGAAAAAGAAAATCCACATTTTTCAAATTATTTTTGGTGGTATAGAATGGCCTACATCCCATATTTCAGAGCCATAGTATAAAAGTTCCATCATCTGAACTATGCTACACTTCTCCTTTCAACTCTTACCTCCAGGACTTGCTACTTCACTACAATAGCACTCCATACACACACATCCGTTCAGTGGCTAGTGAAGAGCCAAGAGGAATCAGAGAAGCATCTTTGCCTCCACATCCAGACACAGACCAATAATATCCTCCACTGAGGTGCTCCAGAGTTCTCTCGAGTTCTCAGCAGACGATTATTCTACATCTGACCACGGGAACATAGCCAGATCATTCCTCAATCTGCTACCTTCCATCAGCCACTGAATGACAGTGGAGGCAGGGGCTATAGCTGCAGTAAGCCTAAGGAAGGGTTTTGGTTGTTGCAGAAGGAGGAACAGAATTTCATCCTTCACAATAGCCTCCCCCAAAAGTCATATGGAAGTGTGCATTGCACATACACTTACATGTGCCACTAACGGGATGCTGACCAATACAACCTGCAACTTTTCAGCAGTAAGAAGCAACTTTTACACAGCAACTTTTCAGCAACTTTTACACAGTAAGAAGAAAAATGGTCAAATCATTCACTTGCCTGCTAGAGCTAAATATATGAAGATTTATATCCACAGAGAACAGATTCCAGACAAGTGGAACAGGGAATGGACAGTCAACCCTTGCAATCTCACTGGCAATACTTTTCTAAAACTTTTCTTTTCTTCCACTGCTTCTCCTCCTCTTTCACTCCTCGTTCCTTCACTCTTCTTCAAAAGTCCTTTCAAAGGTGTTACGTTTTGGATAATAGCAACAGTAACAGACTGTCCATTTGCCAAGCATATAGAGAACCATTTGGAGACTGATTTGTCCTCAACTCCATCCACTGAGAATTAAAACCTCATGCAACTGATGAAGAGGGAGAAGGTCACAACTTCCTTATGTAAAATAATTTTGGATCCCTGTTTGCCTTTCTATATTTTCTTTCCCCTCCCTCTCTCCCCTGTTTTCTGGAGGGGATTATCTTAAATCTCTCCATTTCTTTCCCCCTTCTCACTTTGTTCCCTTCCCATGATTTATGATGTGTTTTACACTTTGTTACCTTTCTCAGCATTGTAAATGTCAGAGTACCACTTCTGAGTGATGAGAAGTTAACATGCCACAGGCTTTTATTGACACATCTGGGACTGATGAAGGGGGGGGACATGTTTTCCATGGGTAAAGGCCTGCTTGTGTTATCCAAATCTTTTAACAGCTGGAATGATAACATATGAATAGGAAGAAATACTATTCAGTATATCTCCACACACTATTAGACTGAAGTGGGTCTTCATAGGCTGGTATGTATAGACACATATAACATGTCTTATATACTATGTATGACATAGTATGGTATGTATGGTATAGTGTGTGAGAATGAACAAATATTGTGATATATGAGAGGGATCTATGCACATACCATACGTGCGTACACTTTTGGTTTGGTTTTTACATTGAAGAAAGATAAAACAATCTGAATTTGGCTACCACTACCAATTTCACTACCATGTTTTACCTGTTACAACACCCTAACTTATCTCTAGGCACGATACTGCATAGGCTTCTTGAGAGACTCATTGTACTTTACCTACAAAGGGGCTTGCATCCTCAAACAGGACAGACAGTTGCAGTTATTCAAATCTTGGCCTGACGAATTAAGTTAGTGAGCTACAAAAGTTAGGCTGACATATTTTGTATCTTTCTGGTCTAATAATAATAATAACCGTTGCAACACGTGTTTTGGATTTTGTTGTGCTGGAGATGAGGAACCGTTTTTTTCTTTAGAAGGCTACATTCTCTTCAAGATAATCTGTTGAACTCCTACCTACCTCACAGTATCTCACAGAAGGTAGGAGTCCAGGAATTATTAGACTAGGCCATCTTCTTTCTACCCTCCTTCTGTCACTCCCTTATATTTAAATTCTTTTCATCTCTTTCTACCACACCATACACTCCCACTCTGCGGGATGTGTTATATTAATAACTGGACATATTTATGGCTGAAAATTATGTTTGAAAGCACACTGGCTGCAAGCGGGTTGCCAGGTCAGGATGACCTCAGATATGGTCAGGTCATAAGTTCAGAGAGGATTAGGTGGGAAAGCCCAATGCTAATGGGCTTGTGATAATCCTTTCAAAAACTGCAAGCTACAAGCACTCAATTAATGGAAGATGAAACTGCCCAGGTGAAGCAATGAGGGGACCCTACATAAGCATACCCTATGGAGACCTTCCCTGTTCATCCAATCTGACCAAATGTTAAGAGATTGTCATGACTCCCATCAGTGTTTTGTCACCTAGAGTTAAGGCAATTGTCCCATTCTGGACTCCTTTGTCCACCCCACGAGAAAGCCATTACCTCTTGGTTCATGCACCCTCCTTCAGGGCAGGAGCTCTAGCCCCAGTAAATTGTAGCATGTGGTAGTAGTTTGACCATATTACACTGTACATGGTGCCCTAAACTCTCATTCCTCCATGCTACCCTCAAATGCTGTCTGAGCCACTCCTTCAACCTTGTGTTTCATTACTGGTAACTATCACCCTTTCCACCCAATCTCTCTATCCAGTGTTTGTTGCCTCACTTTCCAATGGCCTGGTATGGTTCTTAAGAGTGTCTGATTTCTTGTGTGTTTGTTAATTCCAAATAAAAAACTCTGTTTAACTGGAGTTCTTTCTACAGTTAGTACTGCTATACAAAGGTGAAAAGATCCTGCCGTTACCCTCTTGTCACAGTCCTTCTTTGAGTTACAATTCCCCAAATTCTAAGGAGAAGCTGGCATTGTGGGTGGACCTCAAAGTCCCACACCTCTTAGGGTAACACTATCCTTCCATGTTTTTCATCACCCTCTTTCCTGTCCTCTAGGGAGCCTGGGGCAGGACATTTCATTTTTTTCAGAGATCTGAAATGGTGATACACAGAGGACTTTTGAAAATGGACCCAGGAATGTATGTGGCACCCACCCATAGTGTATATGATGATGCTTAATGGCACAATATGATGAAATATATAGGGTCACAGTGTTCTAACCAAAGCCAGACAGACTTCTCTGTCTTTTAACACTAGTATACACCCGTAATTTAAGCACTGCTCAAGCACTCTTCATGGTATGTGAGGATAGACATGTGAAGGAATTAGCAACCACATCAAAAACTTGGAAGCCAGTGGCTAACAAGGCTTGGGGTTCTTTTATTCCACTTGCACATTGGGATTCCTGTTATTTGCTAAAGCATCAATTAAAGAGAAATTATGCAAAGGCCTAACAACATATCTTGGGGGAATGTTCATCATCCTTTCAAACATTTCAGCCATCATTATGTTTTAAGTCAGTAAACATGGTAAGAGATTTCCTAATTAGTTTAATAACTTTGCTGCTTTGCTGGGCATACAGTAGAAGCCTGGCAAAGGTTTCCCTTCAAACCATGTGTTTTTGTGTAGTCATCATTCATTATTATAGTCACATCCCTTGTTTGTGTTGCTCTCCCTCTTAAAATCAATACAGCATTCCTGCATCGTTTAGAGGATACGCTTACCCTTGAGTTGACAAAATGTTGCTCATGTCATTGTGAAAACATGACACTCTGACATTTGTAGAAATACCAATTACAGAGATAATAAGAAAAGGGAAAGTAACATGGAAAGACTATGACTAAATATATCTGGTTCCCGCATTCCACAATATGCTCACCAGACACAGGAACCAAAGTGCATATTTCAAAATCATAATACTAACAAACCTGTCATAATTTGAATATTTAGTGCATAACAAGCTAATCATGATTCTACACACATTTGGAATAACAACATTCTATATAGGCTTCCTTACAATAGCTGTCTTTATTTGCTTATTGAGCAAACATCTGTATGGAATCCTCTTTGTTAGTCCCAGTTGGACCAGACCCATTTTGTCAATTGTTGAATTATGAGTCAACACATAAGTAAATTGTAAGTAATTCTAAGGTGGAGCAAGGTTGGGGTTTTTTTCTGCTGCTTCAGAGACCAGGACATGGAACAATGGAGTCAAACTACAGGAAAAGAGATTTCACCTAAACGTAAGGAAGAACTTCCTGACAGTAAAAGCTGTTTGACAGTGGAATATGCTGTCTTGGAGTGTGGTAGAGTCACCTTCTTCAGAACTTTTTAAACAGAAGCTGGATGGCCATTTGCTGGGAGTGCTTTGAGTATGTGTTCCTGCAAGGCAGAATGGAGTTGGACTCGATTGCCATTGTAGTCTCTTCGAACTCTATGATTCTATCATTCTAATGCATTCGATGGGGCTAACAATAGAATCTAGGTCTTCTGTTTCAGTGATATCAAACATAAGGTTCCTTATGTGGTTAACAGTGTTGACACCTACCCGCCAGCATTTCATAGATGAAAACAGAGATCTCATAACTAAGGGAGGGAGGAAATCATGCATACAAAATGTGTGTCACAATTATGCAATGGGCTATAAATACAGTTTAATAAGTTAGATATTCAAAAGTAGAAGGAATAGAAGAGATTGTCAAACAGTATCTCACACAGTTCTTTTGTTTTAGGGTAGAAGTAGGGAACTTATGTCAACCTGAAGAGCCATATTCAATGTCAGCGACGTTGTGGGGGGACATATCAAGGGTTGGTAGATGAAAAAGCGAAAGTGTTGAACCAAAACTGCCAGCATATTTGACTTTAGACCTCTTACTCCAAGTGAAGAATATTAGGAGAGTAATTTTATATTTTTAGGATGGGGGGAAAAAAACATACAAAACTTGGAACTACCAAACAGTGTTGTAATGGAGAAGAAAGTATGACATGCTGTGGAATCCATAGATACAGACTGTGATTCCAGCAGGTCAAGTTTGGACCTAAGGCCAAAGAGTACCCACTTTTAGGCTCTATGGAGATTCCTGGGAGCAGATTTTAAACACTGTCAGCATACCCTCCATCTGTCCCAATTTGACAGAGCCAGTCACAATTTATCCTCTTCTTCAACTGCTTTTAAAATGTTCCATTTTCTTTTTTCTCCTCTTTCTTTCTCCCTTTGTCCCCAGCTTATTTCAACTGCTGCAAACTGAGTTCAAAGTGTGGCCTGCACCTGGTTAAATCAGCAGAGAAAGAAGAGAGAAATCTTGCCTTTCCCAGTAGACTCAGGCAAAACCAAACTGCTGCAGCCTCTCCTAGCTTGTTTGTACTTAGTCATTAGTAACTTTTGCCATTTTGACCACACTCTGCTGAAGATCAGCCACATGTATCCCAGTTGCCATCTGTGAAATGTTGGAAAGTCTGATGTATGTGTATATTTGAGTACTGATTTTTCTTATTTTTATACACTTTTAAAAAAAATCTAAGTGACTTATTCTGACCATTTGTGCTTGATGCTTAATGTGCCCTGCTTAATAATATTGCCCAGGGCTTCTCCTTGTAACACTGTCCTTGTAACATCACAGGGGCCGACCTGCTTTAACATCCCTAAGTCTCAAGTCTGGGCACTGAAACCAGAGGAGCCTGAGACGGTCCAATCTGGGAACCCTATCGGCTCCTCCAATAAAACTGATGTCTGCCACTCATTCTATCCTGCACTGCATAAACTCAGAGGAGGTAAATGTGCAGCAGGTCCAGTGTACAGTTTTCTGCCCAAAGTCCCCTTCTAGTTTTGAAATACAGACAGTACAGATGGTCCCTGCAACCTGTTTGAATGGTAAAATCCCTCTCCTACAAATTTGTGGGTTTTTTGGCTGAGAAGTTTAGAGGAACGTGACTTGCTCCACTCTTTGCCCACACCTGTCCTGCCTTATCCTGCTGCCCTTGAGAATATTGGAAGGCATCATCCTGTTCCCAAGAGTGTTGTTTCATACAACTGATTATTTAATTGATTTTTTTTTAATAAAAATAATAATAACATTGATATTAAGACTTTGAGAGCCAGAATGGTGTAGTGAATCATAGAAATCATAGAATCATCGAAACATAGAGTTGGAAGAGATCACAATGGCCATTGAGTCCAACCCCCGTCTTCTTTGTGGCTGCCTCTAAATGTTGGAACTCCATTCTTTGGGAACTAAGAATGATCACCTCCTTGCTGGCCTTCTGTCACCAGATGAAGATGTTTCTATTCGGAAAGATTTTTAGAACTGAAAACTGTTAAGGAAAAGGTTTGTAAGGCACTTTGATACAACACAGTGTTGAAAAGCCAGTTTGAACTCTAATGTTGAGAAACTAACCCTTTTCCTACAAGGGACCATTAGCTGTTCTCAATCTTTATTCAGATTCAATCTAGACCCATAGGGAGAGAGACTGTTTACCAGGTAAGAGAAAGATTTGTCCTCTCTATTCTCTCAGAGTGAGAGGACCCATTGCATTTCTTCTCAGACCAGAGGGAAAATTTCTTCCTTGACCTTTCTGGACGCATTGGTGGCGCTTGGAGTACTTGAAGGGGGGGGCTATATCACAGGGGCGTAACCGTGGTGCATGGGGGCATGGCCATGATGCGCAGGGGCATGGTTACAAGCCCAGATGCCTCAAAAACATTGCCGCTGGGGGCAAACAGCCCCCACTGCCCCTCCCATCCCTACGCGACTATCTGGATGGCCCACAACATGCTAAGATACTTTAAAAGGATATGTTACTAGCTGCACATTCTCCCATTCAAAAGATTCATCAGTGGAAACATCTCGACTACATACAATCCTGACATTTAGAGTATGTTGAAAGTGATTTAATTTTTTTTTAAGAAGATGTCAATACAGAGCTGCAAATACTTCTACATACATCAATATCTCAGCAATTTCTATTATCTTGTTCACTACCAGAAAATAATTGAAATGAAAAGAAGAAAAATTCCTAAAATTCTTATCAAAGCTGAAGAAAAAATCATGAAAAACAACAGCTGGGATTGCAAAAGATATTGGCTGGTATTCTACATGTGCTACATAATTACATAACCACCTTGGCTGCATGGCAAAGTAGTGTCTACTGGCCAGACCTTCTCCCCATCCCGACTTAACCAGTCAGCAGCTGCTGGAAACAAAGTCTGTTCTCCTATCAACTGGGACCCAGAAGATTGACTTCCTATCCCTCCTCCCTCCAATGATTTCCAGCACGCCAGTCAGAAGCAAGATCATTTCCCAAATGCCTCCTCACATCAGAGATTGTTTGTTGAAGGGGAGGAATGTTGGTGTGCTGCATCATGGTAGCCAGGAGAAGAGATCTCCATTGCTCACGGCAGCTACTGCTCAGTAAACAAGGATTCGGAGACATTTGCAATAGTTAAGTACTCCCTATGCTATTGAATCCATAGGGATTATGGCCATTTCCTCACTACACTGTTATAGTGCTATTATTCCACTTTTAATATCCTGTGGAATTCTGAGGTTTGTCGTTTACTGAGGCGAAAGAGCTCTTTGGCTGAGAATTCTAAATGCTCCTCCCCAAACTACAAACCCCAGAATTCCACAGAATGCTGAAAGTGGAATTATAGCACTATAACAGTGTATTGTGGAAATGCCCTAAGAATATGAATCAGTTATGAATGCATAACTCTATGTTATATGTTGATAATTGCTATCATGAATTCCAACTATTTTTATTACCATCATTAGTATTAGTATTTTCCACCTTTTCCCCAGTCTGGAACTTGAGTCTTGTTGCTGTTGTTGCTGTTGCTGTTGTTGTTGTGTGCCTTCAAGTGATTTCCAACTTACGCTGACCCTAAGACAAACCTATCACTGAGTTTTCTTGGTAAGATTTGTTTAGACAAGGTTTGCTTTGCCTTCCTCTGAGGCTTAGACAGTGTGACTTCCCAAGGTCACCCAGTGGGTTTCCATGGCTGAATAGGGATTCAAACACTATTCCAGAGTCATAGTCCAATGCTCACACCACCACTCCATGCTGGCAGCTTACAACAGGTAAAAGAAGCACAGCTAAAAATCTACCAGATACAGAAGTTAGAAGTATTATTAAACTGTTCATAAAATTAAAACAGTTTAAAAATAGTTATTAAAAGCAACAAATAAACACTGCAGACCAATACTTGGGGGTGGGAGAGGTATTTTTATTTTTGGTCTGCTGTAACTTGAAGAAGTTATTAAAACATAGATAGTAATCATACCGTTCAGTGATTAAAATTTATGTTCCCATTTGTCTCCACCGAGTACTCTGCCGCAACTCACCTTTTCTTGGCGCTGGGGTGCAGTGCTTGCGCGAGCAGCCTCCGGAGAGAGGTTCTCACGTCCGGGGTCCTTCGGCTCCGCACAAGCTTCCTGCTCACGCGAGAGCCCCGTCTCTTCCTTTCGCAGTGCAGTCTGGGACCTTTCCAGGCTGCACTGGACAGGAAGCGCGACCGGCCCGACTCCCGAGGCTCCGCATGCAAGGTAAGTGCGCGCAGGGTCCTGGAGCGACTGCGCACCATTTTCGGCTTAAAGCCAACAATGAAAAAATGTGTGAGCAGTCCCTGCCAGGCCCTGGAACGTCAAGCAAATGTGAGTGCGTCGTGTGGACCACTCCTCACGTGTGCAATGCTCGAGGGGCCCTTTCGCATCGAAAATGCCATGTGAAAAGGGTCTCAGTGTCCAAAAACAAGGACTGAGTATCCATTGGGTTTCACAACTAATCCTTTTTTTAAACACACACACACACTCACACACACACACACACACACACACACACAAATAATCTTTCAGGTCACCAAATTCAAAATGTGCACCTTCATCCAAACTCTCTTTTATTGCATAATCTACTTGAGAATTTCAGCTGCAGCAAAATCATTTCTAAATATTAAATCTATTTGTTATTTGTTAAAAGTTCCTCTTTCCAATGTGTCAGCTGGAGATTGTTTTAGATTTATGTGCAGAAAACAGCAGCTAGTTCCAGTGATCTCAGCCCACTTTTGATATACGATCCAGCAATTTTTTTTCTTTTTTGCAAAAGTGTAGGAAAATATTGCCAGATTTTGGAGATGGACACTGGAAAAAAAAAACAAATCCATGGCCTTTCTTCCTGTGGAGCATGAAGCAAAGGATCAAGTGAAAGAGAATTTGGAATGAAAAGAGAAAGAGAACTATTTTTTAACTGAAAACAACTGTGCCACTGGGCAAGTCCAAGAGTGCACAAGTTCACATTGCTCATGGCATTTAACACTGCACCTGGTAGTGTTGTGCTGGCAGCTTTAGTCAGCAGCTCTGCTCTGTACATAGCATGACAAGGCAATGTTGACACACTATTTCTGTTAGCTACAGGTGGGAAGAGACAGAAATAGGACTGACAGTTTGAGATAGAGAGAGAAAGAAGGCATATTCCATTCAATCTGCTAATCTGGACTGCCCCAATGATTCAGCACGGTCAGCTCGTTTGGTGGTAGAACAGAGGCAGCAAGGCATTAAAAGAGAAAGTGATTATTATATGGTTTGCTTTGCACCCACACCAGTAAAATAAGCCTGCTACTTTTGGATGTGTTACCCCAAAAACGTGGCTGACTCAGGGGTCCACTTGTGATGCCAGTGCCTCTGTAAAATGTTGGGAAATATTAGCTCAAAGAGGAGGCCTGTGAGAGGGGAGTAACCTTATGAAATCTTTTACACCTATGTTTACCAGTACTTCTGCAGGGAAGAATGAGGCAGAGATCCAACAGTAAGCTTGATGTGTTCTATTGGGGGAACTGCAATCACAAACACACACAAGATTCAAGCAACAATACACAGCTAACTGAAGGAAAATGGAGGAAAGGTTTGGAATAGCAAGAATTTAGGGTGACTTTTATGATATTTACCAATCTAGCAAAGGGGAAGCAAAGCAATGTGGTTTAGACTAGGGGCCTTTTCGCACAACACTGTATTATTCCACTTTCAACATCCTGTGGAATTCTGGGGCTTGTAGTTTACTGAGGCCAAAGAGCTCTCTGGCTGAGATTTCTGAATGCCCTTCCCTACACTACAAACCCCAGGATTCCATAGGGTATCGAAAGTGTAGTATAACAGTGTAATGCACAAAGACCCAAGGAGTCCAACAGTAGTACAAATGGGAAATCAGAATAGCAGAGTGACATCAGTACACCAAAAGTACTATGAGTTATCTAATGAAAAGCCAGAGTTTAAATACTCTTTTTCTGTCCTGAGGGGGAAGGTGTTAATGGCTCATTGGCAGAGTAAACAATGGAATCTGGAGAGTAGACAATGGGGTCCAGAATGAGCTAATGGTCTTAGCATTATAGATGGGAATTGTGATAGC
The DNA here is from genome assembly GCA_030412105.1 of Cyclura pinguis. Lineage (NCBI taxonomy): Eukaryota > Metazoa > Chordata > Lepidosauria > Squamata > Iguanidae > Cyclura > Cyclura pinguis. Next base: position 121,956,323 of record CM059604.1, on the reverse strand, counting down.
TTCTTAATGGTGGGACAGGTAAGGGTACAAAAGGGAGAGTTTTGATGTACAAAGGGAGAAGGTTGAAGATAATCAGCCTTTCCATGGAAGCAGTTTCAGGAGTTATTCTTCCTAAAGTTTGGTTTGTTGAGAGACATTGCAAGTCCTTGGTCCAGGGCTTTCCTGACTATGACCTAGCCATGCCCTGAGACCTCATTCTGACCTAGTTTTGTATGAATGTGTGCAACCAGTTCCTCTTTGCCAGCAAGCTCTCAGTCACAGCAGGATATAATTTATATTTTATGCCAATTTTTGCCAATTAAACCATATCAAGGAGTAGGGGTGTACGGCCGGTATTACACATGCACACAACCTGATGAAAACATCCTCCACCTATATTCTAAAAGCCGAAATAATGAATCTCCTTCTTCCCATGCAGGTGATGCCCAGTAAAGTAGGCTGGGTGGGGGGGAGTTACAAATATAGCAATGGTGTTTATAATCATGACTATGGGTGAATAAGTTATGGGTGAATCTAGGTAATTGTTCCATATTCACAGTTGCTACTTAGTCATGAATGTGACACTATTGGCACAATCATAACTCTCCCCCACTTACTTTACCAGGCATGAGCTGCACGGGGAACAGAAGATCTATTCTGCCAGGTGAATGGCCTTTTCTGAGAGTTTTGGGGGTTGGGTCAGGCCAGGAGATGTTACTTAGTTTTTTCCATTTATTTTTTATGAATAAATAGTAACATTCCTCAAGAACAATACACAATTTATATAGTTAAGTACTTTTTGTGTTAAAAAAAAAAGGCAAGACTCACTTCCCAAGCAGTGACGGATGCTTCCAGAAAAAAAAAAATTCTCCTGGGAAATTAATAAGATTAGCAATTCTCTACAGTGTAAAACAAACTTCTTTAGACGTTAGTTGAGATAAGAATATATATAAAAGTAAATATACTGGATTTATTCTTCCAAGTTTGTTTTAATAAGTTCCTCCATTTCAATTTCCAAAGGGGGATTGGGATCTTCCATTCTCGCCTGGACTAACTTAGTTAATTACCCTTCACTAAGTATTCCAGCCACTACAGTCCTCCCTCCACATTTGCAGGTTTGACTTTTGTGAATTTGATTATTCACAAGGCAGCTGCTTTCATCCATCCTTTCATTTTCCTCCTCCCATTCCCTTGCATTCCTCACCCTAGGCTTGCAAGGCTTGTGTTTAAAATGGATATTTTTCTTCCTTTTGGGTGAGTAAAGTTTTCACTCACTGCTGGAGGCATGTCTTCTCTGCTGTGTGGCTGCTATGTAATGGCTGCTGATTGGTCAGATGCTCTCTTTGCTCCTATCCCTCCTTTCTCAAGTGACTGCCAGAAGTAGTAGAAGGTCAGAATGCTGTTCTTGTCCATCTGAGGGGTAAGCCCTTTACTTTGTCTTCACCCCTCAATGGAGGGGCCAGAGGCAAAGGAATGGGTGAGGAAAGCTCTGGGGGGAAATTGTGGGAGGGGGAGTTATTTGTGTGTTTTCCACTTTCATGAGGGTTCTATGCCCTGAACCCTCACAAATGTGGAGGGGTTACTGTATTTGTATTTTATGTTTGCCTTGTAATAACATTCATGCGCAACAGCATTACAGTTAGCCCTCCACACTCACTTGGGTTAGGGGTGCAGGACCCCTGCAAAAGTGGAAAAAATTGTAAATATCAAAATGCGTGTACCTAACTGTAGGAAGGGGGTTGAGGCATGGTGGGCAGAGTGGGCATCTGGGGTCCAAACCAGGGAATGGAAAGGGAAGGTGGTATCAGCATGGTGACCCTATACATCCTCTCTCATACACCCATCTCCTTCCGTGTGTGAGAAAACGGGGTTTGGGAGAGGGTTTGTGGTGCTGAGAATTTGGGCTGTGAGAGCCATCCTTAGCTTGCCAGCAGCAGCTGATGGAGGAGGACCAGAAGTGGGCATTCGAAGGGCTACATCGCCTGACTGGAGTTTCCAAGAAGGAAAGTTCCTGAGGTGGTGGGGCAGATGTTGAAGAAACTCACAAATAATCAAATCCATGAAAGTCAACCCTACAAATGTGGAGTGTTGGCTGTATTACTATTTTCAAGTGCTAATAGAATTACTATGTACATGTTGGGGGGCGTGTATGTGTGTGTGTGTGTTTACAGCAATTTTGTGCCCTTAAAAAGATCCTCAAAAAAAGTGGACTTTTTCCTACCATGGTGGGATCCAGGTTCTATCAAAGGATAGACAAGCTGGTGGGAACCACTGGTGGAAGTCACATTTTCCTTGACACAGTGACACAGTACAGACCCCGACCAAGCAGGAACTAAGAGAGTTGCCCACCATCACATCAGTGTGGTCCAGTAGGTATTTAGAGGCACCAACTTCTTTTTCTCTTCTGTTAAAACAAAAAAGTCATTGTCTTCTTCTTCTTCTTCTCCTACTCCTCCTACTCCTCCTTCTCCTTCTCCTTCTTCAGCTAAATTATATTTTAGGATTTAGCCCGAACCGCAAGAGAAACTGGAGTCTTTACATATCACATAATTAAATACTTTTTTATGTCGGGCATTGTAATTTGACTTAATCCATAAAATTTAAGAAGATTTAGGAGTTTTAGCTTTATATGTATACATACAAAGGTGGCTCCCTCCCCACCCCAACCACATGAGATTCTTTTTGCACCAAGAAGAGACAAGCAAAGCAATTAGCATATTAAGCCAAATGCTGAAAGCTTTTAATCCTTTTTTCTGTATTAAATATTTGCTGAATGGAATTGTTTGATCTCTGCTTACATGGAGAGAGAGAGAGCAATGGTACAGGCTGCAGGTAATATTTTTCCCCCTCCTAAGCATAGATAGAGGAAAAGACTTTTGAAAAGCATTGTTGGTTAATGTTATTTAATATCTCAAATACATGCAAATGAGAATTCTCTCATCTTTAGGTATAATTCGTGTTGGTGGATGTGGTCTCGAACAGGAAAGGGGAAAAAACAGGGTCAATAAAGATATTTTCCTGCCTGAGCTAAAGAGCAAAGATGACACCACCTCCCGTTCTATGTATAAAAGTTGATTGGACTGGCAATTGAATCATTCTTCAGCTCTGGTGATGTGAAAGCTCCATCCACCACCCCTGAAAGTGGTAAACTACCTTGGGGTTGAAGGTCTAGATAGATAATGGATAACCATTGCCTCTTAACACGTTCCTACCATCTCCCAGCAGCTGATGCTTTAACTGATCATCTCAGCTTAACTAACCCTAGGGAAGGTTACTGCCAACATTTCCACAGAAATGCTTTTCCATTTCTCATCATATGAATATTGTCTTCAATTTTGGATTCCTCAATGTGGTAGTTCTTAGTAAGGTAATTTTTGGTAGGGTAACGCTTGGTAAAGGTAGAAGACAGTAAGAAAAGAGGAAGACCACATTACAAATGGATAGACTATAGCCATCTCTGCCCTACCCTGTTATAGTGCTATTGTTCCACTTTCAACACCCTGTGGAATTGTGGAGTTTGCCATTATAAGTCAGAAACAACTTGACGACACACCAGAATGATTTAGAATTTTTACCTGGAGCATGCTAGTGCTGTACCAAACTACAAATGCCAGGATTCCATAGGATCCAGCCATGGCAGCTAAAATGGAATCATAGTGCAATAATTCTGTAGCGTGAAAGGGTCTTTAGTATCCAGGAAGGGTAATGGTACTGAGAAGTGGGCCTATAGTGTAAGTTCTTCCAGCATTGACCATGTCTTCAAATGTTACTTTCATTAGCAAGAAGGAGCCATATTTGAAAATCTCCTGTACTGCAAAGCTAAAGTGATAAGAGACCTCAAGAAGTCACATATTGTTATAACCAGGAGAAAAGGTATGAGTTCAAAAACAGCAGCTCTGTGTGACTTAAGAGACGCATACATGTCATGCTTTCATTGTAACTCCAGTAGGATCAAGAGATGTCTATCACAGGACACCAAAGTCTCCAAGAAGATTTTTCTTAATTGTCAGGTTTTCACATGAACCATTGTCAAGATTCCCTCTTTATGACTTCTAAGGTAGAAGCTAGCAGGGTCATCAAGCACAACTATGGAGAGAGAGAAAGAAAAATACTTTCTCTTCCCATTTATTAGGAAGAAGAGCTATTACAGTAATCCTCACTTAAGGAACATGATTAATGGTGTGATTAGCAACTAGCTTACATTTGAAAAGGATAGAAGCAAACCACCTAATAATAGAAAATGGTTATTTTCCTGATTGCTTTAAGCAGCGCGCACACTGAATGAAGTCTCCAGTGACTCACTCTCCCACTTATTTTTCAGGGTTTGGATTTTGGATTCTTTTGCTTCGTTTTGGTATCTACAATCGACTTTAATTACAGGAAAGGGAAGTGCTTACCTTGGTATATGATGGACTTTGAGAAGAATTAAAGGCTTTATTTTATCATATTGTATCTTTTTGCTAACCTAATCTTTTTGCTACATTTCCTAACATCATGTGAACTAAAACAAAACTGGGGCTTCAGGTCCATCCATTTCAATATTGTCACTTCGGCAGCAGAAGCAGCAAACCTTCAATTTACTAACAAAGGACTCTGAAACCCTCAGATCTAGTAGACAGCATGTGTTAAGATAAGCGAATACTTTCCTTCAACAGTGGAGATTTAGGCAATTATGTGGAAATACTTCTGACCCAGATGCCCCAGTTAGTCCCACGGAAAGCTCTGCAGATCTTCTGTTGTTGGTAAGCCCCAAAATGGGGTGCTATGAGAAAAGCTGCTGCGTGAAAAATCGCTGTACAGTTGCAATATATATCCATGTACTGCCATTTTTCTATCTTTGGAATGTCAATAGAACTGTCCTATCAAAAAGCCAGAGGATCTCTTGTAGCTCTGATTTCAGTATAACTGGCAAAATCAAGGCAAGAATGAGAAAGAAGCCAAGCCAAGCATCTACAGAGGCATACTGGATCTCACTTTTAGAGAAAGGCGGCATATAAATAGAATAAACAAGCTGTTTATTCTATTTAATAATAGAATTATTACCACCCTCCAGCTGCAACAAACAAGATGAATCCTCTGTCATCCTACTATTTCAGCTGCTTTTAAAATATCCCAGTTTCTCTCTTTGTTCCCAGCTTACTTCAATTGCTGCAAACTGGGTTCAAAGAACAAAAGTAGTTCAATTTACTCAGCAGGAGAAAGAGAAGAGGAGAGGTGGAATTTTGCTCTTTCTAGTAGGTTCAGGCAAAAGTAAACTGATGTTTCACCTGCTGGCTTGTTTGTTCCCCCTCATTAATAAAATTAACCATCCTTACCACACTCTGATGTTGCTTGGCCACAAAGGCCCCAGTTTCCATCTGTGAAATATTAGATGGTATGTATAGGAAGGTTGGTCAAATAAGCTGTTTTGGCAGATCAGGCCAAAAATGCGTCTTTTAGGGTAAGCGATGCAGTATTACAGAAGAGGAAGGTCTGTATGATGGTTTGATTGCTGTACATCAGTTATATCATATCAGCAGCTCCAGTAGTGAAGGCAGGAACTATGGAGGAGAAGCAGCAATTAATTCTTCTGACTCCAGTACATCACCCAGAAAATATGCATAATAATAACAAACAGAAAGTCTGCTCCCCAAGTTGATATTCTCAGTTCTCCTCATGCTCTTTCTGCCGTGAATTCTTCTAACTTTTTACTTGAACAGTCCATTTGTTTTGTGGTAATCCTGGAAAACTAGGGCTAGCTCAATAATAGTCAATCAGTACTTCAGCTATTGCAGGGGAGGAAAAGACTTTGTTGCATTTTTTGCTGTACTCACGCAAAGGAAGAAGGAAACTAACCTTGAAAGATATTCTCTTCCTAAAGATCCCCCACAACTAAATTTTATTACATCTTTTCACTTCATCTTTCCAGTGAATAGCAGCTACATATTTAATTGAAATGGAAGGAGCAACTAGAATGTTGCCATTACAGATTAAAGCACCTGTCTTTGCTAGGCTACCAAAGCCCCAATGTGTGAAGTTCATGGACGTGTACTGATCGACAACCTGTGCACATTTAAATATTTGGATAACTAGAAATTCAGATCAATTGCATTCCCCTCCTCACATAAAAAGTATTTTGGACCTGTACTGATTAAATCAAAGGATGCTTCGGTACAGTCATTTATCAAATTTTCCTGTTGTCGTATTTCCAAAAACTGTATCCTTGGTATTATCTTTATGGTTTCGGCACAGTGTCCTGGGGAGGAATAGTAAGAAGAACAGCTAGCCGCCTTCATACAACAGCAAGAATTTGATCCCATGTCTTTTCAGTTTATAGACAAAACTACACAATATAGGATAGCCCAGGAAGTGGGACCAGCCCAAGGCATTGTGTTACATCAGGCAAAGGCAGCTCAAAGGTCTACTGGAACAGAAATAGAATCTTTCTTCCCTGCAGATAATTTGACAGCACCCTCTACTACACCAGAGGGTAACAAGTTAGTTTAGGAAGCACAGGGAAAGTGGCTTGGTGTATAGCTTTCTCCCTCAACACCTTGCTTCCACCTCCCAAAATCTGCCTCCAGAGGTGACTTTCTTATGGTAGGGCCAAACCTTGCAGGAAGATAAAATGAATCCAGAAAACAGACAGCCCAATTTTAATGCTGAAATAAATCCCACTGTAAGCAGAAGTATTTGTTCTGTGATCAGTGTGGTGCAGCAACCTAAAAAGCTAATAGAATAGTAGATTGCGTCAGTAGGAGCACAGGGTCCAGATCAAGGAAAGTAGTAGTACCACTCTGTTAAGTTTTGATCAGATCCCACCTGTTGTAGGCACCGATTGCCCATTGCCAGGCAGGTCTAGCAGGAGGTTATTCACAGTCAAACGGAGATAGTAACAGTCAGTACAGCTTGCCTGTTCAGGGTGGAGCAGAAGTGTTGTCAAGGGTGAGTCCAAAAGTCCAGGAATCCAGCAGGCAACATGGTCAGACAGTCTGGGCCAGCCAGACAGTAGGCAAGGAGTCAGTAAGCATGCAACGCAAGGGCCAGCAAACACACAGGTTGTTTCTGTTATTGGACCACCACCGTCTGCCTTCCTTAAAAAGACTGGAGCCAGATGGCTGTCATCCCAGCCAGATTAGCGCCTGGTGTGCTTGCTTCTGCTTATCCTCCTTTGAGGCTGGTGTTCACCTGGAGAAGCTGACTCCTGGCCCATGAAGACCATGTCCCATTTTGGGCATCATTCCCCTGGAAGACCATGTCTTGTTTTGGGCATCATGGTTCTAGAAGGTATTAACAAACTGGAACATGTCCAAAGAAAGGTGATCAAGATAAGCAAAGATCAGGAAACCAAACCTTATGAGGAACAAGTTAAAGAGTCGGATATGTTTAGCTTGGAGAAAAGAAGACAGAGTTGGCACAATAGCCATTTTCAAACATCTGCACGGGTATCATGTAGACGAGAGTGTGAGCTTGTTTTCTGATCCTTCAGAGACTAGAACATGAACCAACAGATTAAAATTACAAGGAACAAGATTTCACCTAAACATACAGCCTTCACTGTAAGGACTGTCCTACAGTGGAATAGACTGTCTTGAAGGATGGGATTGGAATCTCCTTCTTAAGAGGCCTTTAAACAGGGGCTGGATGGGCAACTTTTAAGAATACTGTAGTTGGTATTTCTGTATGGCAGGGGGTTGGACTAGATGGCCCTTGATGCCTCTTCCAACTCAAAGATTCCATTATTAACTCCAGGTGAATGCAGAGAAGAACACATTCTAAGAAGTTCAGATAACATAGTCTGTATTTTTAAAAAAAGAAATTCCAGTGCATAGAATACAAAATGGAGTGAATAAAGGGGGAGGCAAATATCTGTTGGCTATGTGTTGCCTAATTAAGCTTGTAGTGGATGTGAGGAATTCAGAGCGATCCACACTGGGTTCCAATATTGCTTTTGTTGTGATTAAGATGATGGCACACAATTAAGTTAAAGGTAGTGCAAGCTTTTGAATTTTACTGAACTCTTAATTAGATGAAACTAGTATTCAAAGTACAGGGCAGCAGAAGGGAAATAGAGCAATGTCCTTAACATGCCTGTTTTCATCTAAGTACTTTACTTCTGCAGACAGAAAAAAGCTTAGCTGCTAATTAGATTTCTTCTTGATCAGATGTGGACGTTTCTTGCAAGTTCTCAGGTTACAGAATTGTGGGCAGAGAGTGTAAAAGTGCGATAACGTAATATATAACAATCCTTATCCCATTTTTGAACTATCTCCCCTAGGGTGCAGAAGAATAAAAAGGTTTTGCACCACCAGCAATGGAGGCATCTTAATCAAGCACATCTTATAAGGTGCATCCAACAAAAAAATATGCTTTGACTTGGGAGGAAACCTGCAGATCTTGAGAAAGTAGAAGCCAAATGACACACATTTACACTTGGTCATGCCATCCATCAGCAAGTGAGACTGATGTTAGAAATGCTCCACCCACCAACTCCCTGGCCTTGAATTAGGTTGACTTTCCTGGAACCAGGTCTGGGAATCATGAAACCCAAGAGTTACATCTGGTCCTCAGGACACCTTCTAACCCCCCTCCCAAGGAATTGATACTCCTACACAAAATGTTCTGCCTAGATGATTCTTGTTCTAAAAAACCCAAATGATTTTTTAAAAAAATCCAGCAGCTATTATGTGCTGTTTTGCAAAGTTCTCTACCACAAATGGCCTGAGAGGTTACAGGAAGTGATATGTCATCCCTTCCAGGTGCCCCAAACTGTTGGCCATGACAGTACCTTTCAGTTTCCATGGGTGGTATGACTCTGTGGGCTCTGGAGTGTGCTTATCTCTGTCTTAAAACACTGGACTGCAGCCAACGGTGGAATCGTTTATGCCAATATAGACCAAAGAGTTACCTATACTGAGAGGTGATATGTTAGTGAGATAAATTAGTGAGACATTATAGGTCCTGAGTATAAGGTAATAAATTGGTGAACGTGATACACCCCAATAAATGTTCAATGTCTAGGGATATTGTTACCCTGATTTCCGGGGGTCCCAGTCACCGTGCTCAATATAATATGAGGAATGGGAATTAGCCAGAGCGCACGTTGGCAAAGTGAGAGGCAGGATAACTTTGAGGGATCTTGGAGCCCGATGTCAGGCCAGACCAAGCCGAATTGTATAATAAATGATTTTTATTTTATTTTTATTAAAAGTCAGTCACTGCGCACTTACACACGTTCGCACTCACTCACACAAGAGCTAAAAGATATAAAAAGGGAGGAAAACTGATAGGGGAGTTTTCAGGGGGTTTAGTGGGAGATACTGCACCTGGTCCCAACATCCAAGATGTCAGTGGGAGGAGCGAAGACGGATCTCAGCAAGTGGAGGCTGAGGGGAACGCTCGGCAGACAGAGTGACGGCAAGCGGGGAAGAAGCCGGGAGCGATCCAAAGAAACGCTTGAAAACTGGGGATAGTTATGGGGGAAATGTGCCTGGAGGGTAGTCCGTTCCCAGGGAGAACAATAGGTTTCAGATGTGAAACAAAGCCTCCGAAAGGTCAGCGCTTAAGTTGATGGGCTTCTGACAGGGATGTCAATGGCTCTGACAATATGCTAATCGCTGGGGCTTGACATTTCAACGGTCAGGAGTGCTAATCCTGTCAAGCCAGCGATTCGGGGCAGAGTACCTTTTGTGTGCTTAATGTACTTTTGATGGGCCTTTACCTGTGCATGCCTGGAGGTCTCCTGAGGCGACGTGATGGAATATTACTGGCCTGACCAGGGTTTCTTTTTCTTTATTTTTCGGCCACTTGGCCGTGCCGTTCTGCGTGCTCATCCGGGGACCTCGCAAGCACGTGGAGAGAGAGAGATATTTTCCTGATAGCCAATTTTATTAATATTGAATTGTAGACCCCGAGATCAGGCTGCTTCACCACAGTAACAATATGAAGTAGGGTTCCTGAGCTGTTGGCCAAGACAAGCATCTTCATACATAGAGACAATGTTTTGAATGGTGTCCTGTCCCTGAAAGAGATCTAGGGACTTTCGGTACTACACTGTCATAGTGCTATTATTCCACTTTCGACATCCTGTGGAATTCTGGAATTTGTTTCCACAGGAGGTCCACTTGGCCTCTTCCCTGTTGGCAGGCAAAGATCTTTCCATTTATGCAGGCATTTGCTCAGAATTTGTGGCAGCAGATGGAGTTTTTAATAGGAGGTGTTCTCTTTCTCTCTTATTATGTTTTAACTATGTTTTTCAAACTGTTTTTAACATGTATATTTTAAACAGAACTGTAGTTTAATTATCTTCTAACTATTGTATTAATAGTTGTTAAATTTTGTTTTTCACATTGCTGTTGTTGCATGCCTTTAAGTCATTTAAGACTTATGGTGACCCTAAAGCCATTTCTGCTCTACACTGTTATAGTGCTGTTATTCCACTTTCAACATCCTGTGGAATTCTGGGGTTTGTAGTTTACTGAGGCCAAAGAGCTCTTTGGCTGAGAATTCTACATGCCCCTCCCTAAACTGCAAACCCCAGGATTCCATAGGATGTTGAAAGTGGAATAATAGCACTATAACAATGTAGGGTGGAAATGGCTTCGGCTACCCTATCGTGGGGTTTTCTGGGGCTGAGAGTGTGTGACTCACCAAAGGTGGGAGAGAAAAGCACAACAACAAGCAAGCAAACAAACGAACAATAGCCCAAGCTCAGAAATATATAGATTTGTAACTGTAAATTATGTCCAATCTGTCAGAGATGCAAAATCAGATAAATCTGTTTAGAAAAACAGGGGTGAGGGGTCCTGAAGGGCCCTTTTTTTTCCAGGCATCCCTAATCTTACCTTTTTATTACTCTGTCCAAGGTTCAATTCAACACATGGCAACCTTGATCTAGAATTAAGATGCCTTTCCAGATTTCTAACAGTGATAGAATTGATTTGTCTACTTGGTCAATTTTATATGTCATGGAAATGCTACTAAAGCACAAAAACCTCCAGGAAGGGGTGGGGCGGTATGAAAGCTGATGTGTTCATTATATTACCCACTCCCTATTACACATCTTATTCACCTCTTTCACAAATGTCTCAAACAGAGACGAACAAATCATCTGCATCTCATCGCTCATTCCCAAATACAAATGATCCAAATAACTATTTTTATAATGGGCACAATTTAACAGGGTTATTAGTTTGGTGTCATTGGCGTCAATGTGAAACAGCACATAACTAATGAAGCAAATGACACTAAACTAATGAAAGAGCAAGAATTATTAAGAAGAAGCCCTTTTGATCTCTCATAAGCTTTTTTTTTTTTTCTGAGGGGGGTCGGGGGAGGAAGTCCAAATGGCTTTTTATTATCTACAGCTTTCATTTTTGAAGCAGCCATTGATCATGAGTGGTGGGGGGAGCAATAAAGAACCCAGTGCACACCACCATTCAATTCCTCATCTCCCCACCCCACCTCCATGTCAGTTCTGTTTAAGGCAATGACAAATTAACTACGTCAGTTGTCAATTATCCTAATTTCGAGAGGCAATCAGGTTGGCATAGCATAAAACATTCTGTTTCCTATCATTAATCTACTGGCTCATTTGCTAGGGGCTCATCTACTATAGGTTGTTTTTCTTCACTTCCGAGTACTTTATTTCGAGGGGCAGAGAAGGGAATCATAAGCTTCTTAGTGGTTGGTGAGTTTGTTACTGTGTATGATAGAACACATTTGGGCAGTGCAAACACCTCCCATTTTCAGCAACACTACATGTCATGCAAAAACAACTTGCTTATATATATATATTTTTCTTTCTCCTCATTTATGACATCATGTGGACAAACCTGACTGGTTTCCTAACATTGTGATGTCATCACTTGCAATAGTAATCCCTGATTGGCTGGGTCCTTCAGCAAGGGGCTACAAACAAGACAGCACTTTCAAAACATAAAATGGCTTCATGAAGGAATACAGTATGTGAAATGCTCCCATTTTTTACCTGCTTTCTCTTCAGCTAAAAATACTATCATAGTAACTAACATGCAATCAACACAATGGTCCTCATCCTTGGGTTTATTATTATTTTCTAAAGTTTTTATTATATGCTTGCCTGAGATCTTTGGATATAGGGCAGGATATAAAGGAAAAAAGGGAAGAAGGAGGGAAGGAAAACAAGGCACTGGGTCTTAAAGTGACAACACAATCTGTTAGAAGAAGAGTAATTTGAAAAAGAGCCAGCATGGTATGGTAGTTTGAGCATTGCAGGGAAACCCACTGGATGATCTTGAGCACCACACACTCTCAGCCCCCCAGAAAACTACATGATAGGGTTGTCTTAGGGTCTCCATAAGTTGGAAATGACTTGAAGGCACACATCAACAACAACAACGACAACAATTCAAGGAAAGGAAAATCCAAGAAATGGAACTAGTCTTTCAAAATAGATGATGGTGGTGTCTTGAAAGTCCCATCTCTTCTGTAGCAGTGGCCAGATAGAACAGAAGGTTGTATGGAGGGGTTTCACACAGGTGGTCTTCTAGCATTACTGATGGAGTGGCTTTGCTTCCCATCTCTCTTTCTGGTGTTTCCTGATAGAGTAGCTACTGCCAGAATTATCTGACAGTTGGTCAAGTTTCATCAGACTAGTAACAGATTCTACTATCATATTATAAATTTTCCTGCTTAAGGGATGTGGCTGCTACACTCATTAGTCTGAATTTACAGGATACTTTTAGTAAGCTTAGCAGCATTTTATACCCAGATCAACAGCTTCAGTGTAAAATGATAACATCTGTCAGGATAATCCACGCAACCTTGTAATACCATCCTATGGCTCTCATAGTCAGCCATTGTAAAAAGGAATTTTGAAGATGTTGCATGTTGAGATTTCTAAACAGTAACAGAATGGCATCTGTTTTTAAAATGTTTAATCAAAGTCTCCTTGCTGTGTTTACTTACATTTTTTTCCTTTTTTCCTTTTTTAAAATTGTTTTTTAATATTACAAATCAACACAATTTCAAATCAACACAAAAAATCAAATAAAAAAATATACATCAACACCTAATACCAAACACGAAACAGTACGTATTAATACTACTCAACACTAATTAGTGTTGCATTTACTCACATTTGGAATCTGAGGACCCTTAGGAAAAGAAAACCAGTGCAATTACTTTTAAGACATTTTGGAGACAAGTCCTTCACTTTCTCAAGCATAATGTGAAAACAGTTGATAGAGGAAAATAGGAAATATGGCAGTTGCTCATGTTTCTGTTTATCACCTCTCTCCCTCCTTCCATGATCAGTTTGCAAACATGACACAAAGTTTGGAAAGTTACATTTAAAAAAAATGTTACAATTAATAGTTTAATGCAAAAGATGGAGACCAAGATCCTGCATTACAGTCTATGTTTTGCAACTTTATGAATTTGTAGCTGTCTTGCAGAAATGCTACGAAACTCTGTCAGCAACTTGGGAAGATGTTCATCCAAGCAATGACAACAATGCTCCAACGTCCAACAGGTTCTTCTGATGCATATCAGGCACTTTAGTTGCACACGTTGCACACTCCTGTTGTACTCCAGCATTTTCTGGTTGGTATCCAGGACTGTCTCAACATTTATCAATGTCCAATGCACATTCATGTCACTCCACTACTGCTATGGCCACTCCACTGCTATCAGTCACTGCCATGCTGCAATGCATGCCCAAACACTGAAAAGTATCACCAACCCTGAGATGCATGGTGTGTTACCCTGAGAGGTGGAGGACATTGGAGGCCACCTGCAATGCCAGCATCTCCTTATGATTTGGGGAAATTATAGCTTAAATGAGGCCTGCAAGAGGAGGGTAATGGCAGGATCTTTTCACCTATGCGTACCAGTACTAACTGTAGAGAGAGGATTCCAGTTAAGGTTAAAGAAAGTATTTTATTTGAATTGACAAACATATGATAAATCAGACACTTTTAAGAACGTAACAAGGCTATCAGAAAGTGAAGTGAGAAAGGTTGGATAGAGAGAAATTAGGAGTCGAAAGGTTGACAGTTACCAGTCTTGAAGAAAGGGGTCACAGCAGACAGACTCAGACAGTGTCTGAGGGTAGCATGGAGAAGCAGCAGTCTGGACTATATTCTACATACCACACTTGGCTAGGGTTGAAGTTGGGTTTTTATGCACTATTTTGCACCCTGAAGGGGTGCATCGACAAAGCCGTAATGGCTTTCCCACAGGACTGACAAAGCAGTCCAGAATGAGCTGGTTGCTTGAACTCTGGAGTGACAAAACATTGATGGGATTCCCAGGAATCTCTTAATGTTCAGGCAGGCAGGTGTATAGGGAAGGTATCCATAAAATAAGATTGAGGAATGGTCTCTAATTGCTCCCTAATCTGGGCAGTTTGTCTTTCATTGTATTCAAAAATGGGTAGAGCCTGAAGTGGTGAAGGGATCAGCACAAACCATCAGCATTGGGATTTTCCACATAATCCTATCTGAACTTTCATAACCCCAAACACATTTCTGGTCAGCATGACCTCAATCATGTTCTCCGGTGATTGATAAGTCCAATTTATGAAAATCACATATCTCGTAGGAGGAGTGGTAGGGTATGGTAACAGATGAGCCTTGCAAAGCTACTTGATTTGATTTTGTGTGCATGTAAAGCCATTTATGAAGATGTTAAGTCCCAAGCAGAATGCCAGCCATAATTACATGCCAGTGTGGTCTTTATAATTAAAAAAGAAACAGCCATTCCCCAGAAGCAGCTACAATAGCTGCCGTTAGTTACTTAAACCAAATCTTATAATCCACTACCCTGTGAACAAAACACACTCTCCTTCTGTCTCTGTTGGCATCCGTTCAACACTCATAACAGAACATGAACCGCAGAGTGAGCTAGTACTTGAATTAGGTGATATTCTTTTGTTACCCATTATTCTTGTGTATACTTTTAGAAAAGAATATTAGCTGATATTTTAATACCTTTCATATGTTTGTCCTGATGTTTTGGTGTGTGTGTGTGTGTGTGTGTGTGTATCTGAGTGTGTTTTAAATCTGGTTTTAATGTTCTATAAATTGTCTTATTGGGAAAAAGATGGATATAAAAAAAATCATCATAAAAATCACCTTCCAGCCATTATTGAGGTTGTTGTTGTTGTTGTTAAACTTATTTATTTTATCAGTATAGCATGTACTGTAACTGTAAAGTAAGTATACTTACCACAGCTATAAAGTAACATTAGAAGTTACAATTATACCTTGAAAAGTGTGAAGTTATATCTTTTTAAATGGCATTTATTAATGTCAGTTAACAACATAAGGTAACTTAGGCCATTTCTGCACTACAGTGTTATAGTGCTATTATTCCACTTTCAACCTCCTATAGAATCCTGGGGTTTGCAGTTTAGGGAGGGGCATTTAGAATTCTCAGCCAGAGAGCTCTTTGGCCTCAGTAAACTACAAACCCCAGAATTCCACAGGATGTTGAAAGTGGAATAATAGCACTATGACCATTTCCGCACTAGCCTGTTATTGCGCTATGATTCCACTTTCAACATCTTCTGGAATCCTGGGGTTTGCAGTTTCAGGAGGAGCCGGCTGGCCCCTCTCTAAACTGCAAACCCCAGGATTCCAGAGGATGTTGAAAGTGGAATCATCGCGCTATAACAGGCTAGTGTGGAAATGGCCTATAACAGCGTAGGGCAGAAATGGTCTTAGTTATATGCTGGTTATTGTAAACTGCATACTGTTCCAACACTGAATGGATGAGAACTGGGACACGTGGGTGAGCAACATCAGTGTGCGGTCAAGGTAGCAGCAGTTGTTAAGGGGGAAGAACATGCAAGCTAAAAGAGGCTGTGGCAGTTTGCTTTTGCCTGAGCGAATTGGAAAGGGCAAGATTTTGCCCACTCCTCTCCTATCCCCCTGCAGTCTACTGTTGCACTTTAAACCAGTGTTAGTAAGCCAACGACAAAGGGCAAAAGGAGAAGGAGGAGAGAGAAACTTGGACTGATTGAAAGCAGCTGAAAAAAAATGGGATGATAGCGGAACAACTGGGACTGTGCTTGCCAAATCATGAGATTTGGAGGCTATGAAATTAATTAGAAGTAAATAGTGACTTGTAAATAATTACTTCCACACTCTTGCATGGGATGTAGTTCCACTGTAGGCCAGATGCCATACTACATGTTAAAATGCACGCGTTCCTTTAAAATCCAGATTGGCTCTTAATAGAGAAAATGCCCTTAAATTTAACTATAAATGGTATCTCAACCCTCTTAGGTTAACCAGAATGGTTTGAAATGTTGCACCAACATGTTGACAAAGCTGCCGTTCACTAGGCACCTATTTGAAGATGTGGCTAGGATGTCCTAACATTCATTAACTTCTGGTTTCAAATAATGGATCAAACTGCAGCCATCACAAAGCAAAAAGTAGGGGGTTTTTTGCTCCTTTCACTGTATATTGATAATAATAAAGCTCTAAAGCACAAAGATCTTATCACATTTTTACTTGGTGAATGCCCACAATATAATAGCTAAAAATTGGAAGGGAGACCATTTATTTATAGCTAGCTGATTAGTAGGCAAAAACTGAGGGAATTACTCCTCATGGAGAAATTGTCACATAGCATGAGAGTAGATCAGGGACTTGGTCCCAGTGAAAAATTTGTTCAGGACTAGTGTCTCTTCATAGACTAAGGCCATTTCTGCACTAACCTGTTATAGTGCTATTATTCCACTTTCAACATCCTATGGAATCCTGGGGTTTGCAGTTTATGGAGGGGCCGACCGGTATAGCATGTACTGTAACTGTATACTTACCACAGCTGTAAAGTAACATTAGAAGTTACAATTATACCTTGAAAAGTGTGAAGTTATATCTTTTTAAATGGCATTTATTATGTCAGTCCCCTCCCCTCCCCTCCCCTCCCCTCCCCTCCCTAAACTGCAAACTCCAGGATTCCATGGGATGTTGAAAGCAGAATAATAGCACTATAACAGGCTAGTGTGGAAATGGCTTATGTCAACAGCAGTAGTGCATCTTTTGTACACCCAGATCCTTATCAACTGCTTTTTAGAAAGGACTCGTTCTTTACTTAATAACAGACAATGAAATATGATAAGCATTATCATATTTCAGCCAAACTGTTTTCAATGAAGAGAATTTTTTCTGTACAGTTTATGACACAGTTTCTCATGCGGGCCTGTGTTGTGACACAGTATGAAGTCTGCAACCTTAGCTTCAAGAGTTTATCAGATGTCCACAGGGTCTTCTGAGTGTTTACTGTTTTCAGTTGACAACTTGACAGCAAAAACTTTCAATATCATCTGGTTCATAGATGCTGCTGGAGGAACACAGCCATTGGGCTGTGGCAGACATTCTACTAACTGAGTGTTCCAGTTGGGTCCTGGTTGGTTTACCATGAGCAGACGTGCAGTTTTGCACATTGTTGCCAGCTTCCTCAAAGAGGAGTTGGCAAAGATATGATATTGAACACTGACCAACTTCTGTTCTTTTCATAGCAAGATAGCTGCTTGAAGAGAAGGGCTGAATGAATAGAACACATCACAATCTGGGGGGAAAATGTACTTGCCAGAAATAGAGTTTGTAATAGTTGTTAGGGTAAAGCAGTGAAGGGTAAGGGACTAACACTGGTGATGCAGTTGGTGTCAAAACTCAGTTGCAATGGTAGCACTACTGAAATCTCAGCATCATCCACCTAATTGCTGTGACAAAGGTACCTGGGGATTCAATATGCCTAACCATCAGAAAATTGTCTACCCATGTCCTAAGGATACACTAGCCAAGATCAGCAATAAAGGGACAGCAGGGTTGAAAATTAATTGCCATTCAGATACGGTATGATCACAATTTTCAGCATTACTCACCTTTGGCTATGATGGCTAAAGCTGCTAGGACTTGTACAAAGTGTTGGTTGTTACCTTTAAAGCCCTAAATGCCTTGGGTCCAAGTTATCTGCAGGATTGCTTCGTCCCCTACAATCCGCCTCTTATACTCAGATCCTCTGGGGGCCATTGTTAAATTTGCCAGGACTAGACTGGCAATGGTCACCCAGAGGACCTTCTCTTTGGCCGCCCCTAGACTGGGGAATGACCTGCTGGAAGAGATTTGACAGCAAAATATGCTGTTTGAATTCAAAAAATGCTAAAGATCTATTTCTTTTGGCAGGCCTACCCAGTCTGTTATTAATTATGATGTATGTTAATAATGATGTATTTTAATTAAGACATATTTGTATTTTAAATGGCTTTATGTGTTTTTAGTGTATTTTAGCTTATGATGCATTTTTAATTGTAGTTTAAATTATGTTGTCCCCTGTCTCAACCCTTGGGGAGAGGTGGGTAACAAATAAAATTTATGACTATTATTATTATTGTTGCCCAAAAATATCTGGAGGTCCACATGAATCCCACTACTGACATTGTTGTTGTTGTTGTTGTGTGCCTTCAAGTCATTTTCAGCTTTTGGAGACCCTAATGTGACAGGGTTTTCTGAGGCTGAGAGTGTGTGAGGTGCCCAAGGTTACTCAGTGGGTTTCCAAGACCAAACAGGAAATTGAACATTGTAATCCAATGTTCACACCACTATACCATGCTGGTTCTCAGTACTGAGGGACTGTAGTTGAATGATTCTTTCATATTCAACAAAGAATACAGCATCAGTTCATTAAAAAAAAAACTTAGGTAAAACATTGATATTTGAGAAGATCTGCACATCTCTGATCAAAATGAAAATTCTACCTTAGGGATGGTGGCTTGAATGATGGTTGTTTATGAATGGAATCTCAGATACCAAAAAAGATGAATGGAGGAAAGGTAGGAGGGATAGCGGCATGCATACTTTGCACCAGCTTGCAAAGGTTATCCTGCACAGCTTGAATGAACAGAGGGATGGGTCAGAATGCCAATGAGTTCTGTTGGAAATGAAACCCAAATACAAAGTCATTAATTTTATTTTTTTCTGCGGCCCATGGCTTTTTTTTCCCTCCCTGAACACAGAATCAAAAATAGACTGGCTGCAGTAATATATTCCCAAAAGTCTAATGTCAGCAGCCAGACAGGGGACAGGGACAAAAGGAAGCAGCTCTCTTGGAGCACCTTCCCTACCTCTGTCTCACTCTGCAGCAACTGACTGAAAACACACACAGATGGACTAGGAATGCCTCGGCAGCAATGGGCACTCACATCCCAGCAGTGGCGGAGTTTCGAGTGTGTGGAGGGGGGTGGGAGGGGGTGGGGCTATGGCACAAGGGGCGTGGCCACTGGGTGTGGAGGTGTGGCTGTGGTGTGTGGCCACAGTGTGTGGGGGCATGGCCAGAGCACGTGGGGGCATGGCTATGGGCTGGGACACCCCAAACATTGCCACCCAGAGTGAATTGCCTCCCCGCCCCCCCATCCCTATGTGACTACATCCCAGCATCCACTTCCCCATCAAGCATAACGGAAGATGCAGGAAAGTGAGGGGCAGTGTAAACTATGATGAAGACAGTGTTGGAACAGAAGATTTGAGAGAAAAGACTACAGAGCTGAAGGGGGGGAAAGCATGGAAGCCACCCTCTATGGCCATTTCCGCACTACACTGTTATAGTGTTACTATTCCACTTTCATCATCTTGTGGAATTCTGGGGTTTGTAGTTTACTGAGGCCAAAGAGCTCTCTTGCTGAGAATTCTAAGGGCTCCTCCCTAAACTGCAAACCCCAGGATTCCATAGGATGCTGAAGGTGGAATAACAGCACTATAACAAGCTAGTGTGGAAATGGCTTCAGTATCAGGTTGCATCAACGTGTCTGAAGGAAACTGCCAGAAAATTTGAGCTGGCCAAGAATGGGATTCTACTCCAGCTAATCCTACTGTAGTACTGATTCTACTGTAGTGTACCTGACTCCAAAGGGCAAAGTAAATATGAGCTGCAACTAAAACCCCTTACTGATCCTTACTGAGTATATGGAAACAGCAAAACAGAGAGAAAAGGGGAAAGCCAAAAAGCCTCTAGCATAGGTTTAGAGTCTGGCCATCAAAATCGACATTGTAAGAAGAATGGAGTCTGGTGAAAGAAAAAGACATCCCTGGATTTGGAAGAAGCAAGAAGAACCTGGTTGTTTCATATTACAAGTATATAGTGTTCATTTTGAATTTTAAAACTTTGCCAAAATGTGTTGAACTGATCTTCTTTTTTGAGGTGTAGGAACCAATCCCAATTCTTTCTGTTTCTAGTGCTATGCTTTCTGTGAACAAAGTATTGCCCAGGGAGATATGTATTTTATCTGAAGTATACCTGTATACTTGTCAGCCATACAAACCAGAAACTGCAAGACCTTTAAAAACAGTGACTTAAATTCTATTAGTGGCCCTAACTATTGCCAGTGAATCAATTGGATTCAGCTGTATGGTACCCAACATTCAACAATTAATTCAATAAGTCTTCTGCAGTCGGGACTAATTGACAGGATTCTAGGCAGTGTGTGATTTAAAAGTGTTGTCAAAATGGAAAAACAAAGTGAGTGTGTTTGTCTAAGCAGGGTCAGCCCTAGGTGGTACTTAGATGGGAGAGTACCAATGAATACCAGCTGCTGCAGACTTTTTTCTTTTCAGAAGAAAGGACTGGCAAAGACCCCTCTAAGTATTCCTCACATAAGAAAACCCTGGGAAATTCATGGGGTCACCATAAGTTGACTTGAAGGCACATAAACACACACATGTCTCTATCTGACTACTGGGCGGGGTGAGGGAAGAGCTTCAGTGGATGCTTTCTAGGAGACAGCAAAAACAAAAACTGGAAAGCACATGTCTGATCAGCAAAAGAGAAGGAAAATAAACTCCACATGCTTTTATTTTTTATTATTATTTCATTCCTTATTATTCCAGGGGCCCCTTTTGTTACATACATACCAGTCAGGTTGACAAGGAGAGTGCAATAGCAACTTCAGAAATTTCTGTTGGATTTATGCCCTTGAAGAAGGCCAAAAGTACAAAAAGAGGCCAAAACGTGTTGGGCTTTTTAAAGAATAAAATCTATTCAATCTACAAGCACATGGAGTTTATTCTCCTTCTCCTTTGCTGTTAGGAGATAGTAGCCACCCTGCTTTATCCTATATTGGAGGAGACAATTAGCAGTGTCATACTGCATATTCTGCAGCAATCTTGCTGTCCTGCAACTACCTTATTGCTCTCCAGTGCAGTGCAATAGACACCTACCCATCAACAACACAACGTCAACTGCTGTTCACGCAGTGGAAGAGGCAGACCTTGTCCTTTTCCTCAGGCAGTGAAAGTGAGTTGGGAGGGCCCTGGCTAGGAAGGAAGTCTTGGTATGTCAAGATAGGAAAACCTATTGTATATCTAACTGTCCAACTAATCCTCTGTCATCTCACTTTTTCAGGTGGTTTTGAAATGTCCCAATTTCTCTCTGCTCCCGAACTCATCCCTTTTTCCTCAGCTTACTTTATGTGTTGCAAACAAAGTTCAAAGCAGAAAAAAAAACGGTTTGCACTCAGGGCAGAGAGAAGAATCTTGCACCTCCCAGTAGGCTCAGGCAAAACCAAAATCAGTGCAGCCTCTTTTAAGTTGTGTGGTCTTCCCCGTTAACTTTGGACATCTTGACCATGCTGCAATGTTCCTTGGCAATGTGCATCCCAGATTTCACCTGTGAAATGTTGGAAGAACTGCTACTGTTATTACCTATGACTCATCTACCTCCACCCTTGAGATGCCTTGAAGGTCCTGCAAAACCTCTTCCTTGAATCAGACATCCTCCAAACCCCATCCTTCTTCCTATTAAAATACTTGGGCTGCCATTAGTATCTAGGGATTGTCCTCCCATTCTTGCTTTGGCTTCAGTTTTTATGGATAAATAGTGTAAATGTTTGAGTTCCTGCAGTGTTCAAGGAGCAATCAATCCCAGGAGAATGAATTTCATCTATATAATATTCTGTCTTCGCCCTACACACACTCACACACATTTACTTTTGATAACTTAGCACAAGTACAGATTTATTAGCAGCTGGGTCCCTTTTAAGCAGAATTTTAAATAGCCAGCTTGCAGTTTGGAAAATGAAATACTTTCACCTGCCTCTAATAATAATTAGATTGGACAGTCGGGGCAATAAAGCAACACTGTTAGAGTGATTAGATCTGTGCTAGGTTTCTAGCTCTTTGCAAAAGAAGTCCTCCTCAAAAGGGCACCTCCAAAGTGAGTATTTGATTTACGGGCCTTGTAAATGTTTCACATTCAGAAAGGGTTTTGAATGCGTCAGTTCAGGGGACTTGCATTCTGTTCAGCTGAAGCACAGCAGACAGTGCTGATCTGGTGCAAGAAGGAAGGCTGAATGTCAAGCAGCTGGCTCTCAGCTACTACTTTAAAATACTTGTTTCTAATAATAGGCTTTCTAGATGCCTCACCTGCAGAAATTCCAGCCTTGTGGTGTCCTGTTGGCTCATAGAGTTTCCGAGCTTGGAAACAGTGATGCCAGCTCTAATGTGGTAATGCTATATGACTAAACAGAATTAATTTCTTAATGTTAAAATGTTAAGAGGAAATTATGAGTTAAATGTAATTGAATACCTTAAATTAATACTTCAGTTAGGTTTCTGCTCCTGAAAAGAACAGTCCTCTGACTTCAGAAGGTCAAAGAACTGAATGAAAACTGAGGGTCATTCCATAAAGAGATTGAGATTTGCTTTGAAATGCCAAGGAATGTACAATGATGAAAAGAATGGTCATCTGGGAGGAATGCTTTGGTGGTGTATTCCTGCATGGCAGTGGGTTAGACTCAATGCCCCTTGTGGTCTCTTCCAGCTCTATGATTCTATGAATGTTTGAGTAAGCCTTATTTGTTCCCGAGGTATGATTATCACTGGAGGTGATGATGAGAGATATAAACCACAGAAACACAAGTCATAGAGCTAGACAAATTAAGTCAAGTTGCAAAGATAGCATATTCAAGTTAGCAGCTGAGTCACCTAGAGCAAGCTTGGAAAAGCTGCTTTTTTGGACTACAGCTCCCAGAATATCCAACTGAACACTAATTATGCTGCCTTGACAGTGGTTCTCATAGTTTAGTCCACCAGATGTATGGGACTTCAACTCCCAAAATTCCTGACCATTGGCCATGTTTGCCGGGATTTGAGATGTTGAAGTCCCAAACATCTGGAGAACCAAATTTTGCGACCCACCATGGTAAGGTATTCTGAAACTTGTGGTCCAGATTTTTTGAGCTGGGCTAGTGCCTGAGGCTGGCATAGGGGAAAATCTTAACCTTAGGCCCTGCCCAAGGTTAAGAAAGATAACTGAAGTTGCTATGCCCAAGGCCCCTCAAAATCCTGAAGCATGCACTAGCCAGAGGTGACCCCCTTGCCAGTCAAGGATCTTTGGAGGACTAACTATCATGGTGCCCCCCACTAGCCTATTCATTAGAAGAAATGGTGCATGAACATAATGGGATAGAAGAGATATAAGGACTTTTATTCCCCATCCATTCTCCAGAAGAAAAAGAGGCCCCATCAACAACTGTGAACTCCTGGGGCTGTCTCAGGCTACTTCAAGGTCAAATGTCTTCCTTCTGGAGCAGGTGGCAGCTGGCTAGATGGTATTTCTTGACTACATTCAAGGCTTCATGAACATTTGCTTCAGGCACACATAAAGTTTGGACTCTTTTTGGTTTGAGCTCAACGATGCTCATGCCTCCCTCTCCCAAACCCTATCTGGAAAAAAGAAAGGAAGGTGGAGTGGTCACCATGGCTAATAACTTTGTTTTTCCTCCCATATAATGAAATGTTAAATTAGATCATCTGTTATTATCTTCTGGATGATTATGACAATAGTGCTTTGAAAAACATCCTTTGTTTCTAATACTGTTCCTGTTATTTCATTGCCGAAGAATGCTGTGCACTTTCTGTCATCAGAGAGTTGTGCCAAGCAGCCCACATTAATAAAGGTTAATTTCAGCAAACCTGTACATGACTTACCTCTTTTATTTCGCCCTAAATTTGCCCTGTTGTTTTTATTATATCATCCTTTGCCTTGAGAGTCCTATAAAAGTAATGGTACACTCAGCCCAAAGATTTGAGCACAAACTTATCCTTTTTCACTATAAAAGGTGCTTTATTCAACAAGAACAACAACAAAAAACTATTTATTTCCTACCCACCTCTTTCAAAGGCTTGAGGTGGGGCACAACATAAATTAAAATATAATATATAGCTAAAAACATAAGTACATAAATCTAGATTGAAACACAGGCCCTTTCTGCATGTGGGGGGGGAAACGCCCAAAAACAGAGCTTATCGGCGGCTGGGCGAGTCCGTCGCCACGAGGAGCAGCGCGAGTTCACTGCTCCGCAGTCCTCTGGCATCCCAAATGGTGGCTTCCGGTTGGTGGAGGCTCTCCACCAACTGGAGAAGCTCACCAGCCGGAAGCCCACCCCCGGCCGATCTGCAGGCACGCACTTGCACGTGCCTGCAAATCTGCTTCGGAGCCGGGCGACGGAGCGGCACGGGGTTGTGCACTCCATGCTTTTTAAAAACCTCGAAAAAGAGGTTTTTCAAAAACACGCCGCGCGACCAGTTCCGGTCGCTCCTGCGTGGATTGAGGTGTGGAACTACAAAAAGTAGTCCACCCCAGTCCACTTTATGGTGCAGAAGACCTCCATTGGAGGTCGCTCTGCACCATTTTAAAATACTAATGCGGAAATGGCCACAGTCATTACCTATTAAGATCGTCTCTACACAAACTTAAAAATATACCAATTTAAAATTCATAGTTTAAAATTGACTGGGCAAGCCTGCCAGAAGAGATAAGTCTTTAATATGTTTTAAAATTCAATCAGCACATTTAGCTGACAAATCTCTTCCAGCTGGTCACCTCATATTCTAGAGGCAGCTGATGAAAAGGTCATCTAGGTGACCTTTGCCGGTCCAGTCCTGGTTAGTTTAGGTAAATGGCCCCCAAAGGACCTGAGTGTGTGGGGTGGATTGTAACTTTAATGTAGTTAACTAGGATAAATGACAGAAACAAGGTCATTATTGCTAATATTGGTAGTTAGTCATGACCATTGATTTAAAAAAAAAAGTTTATAAGGCACTAAGTTGTCGTTGCTGTGTGTTTTAAATCAACTCTCATGTTTTGCAACCCTATCATGGGGCTTTCGTGGCAAGGTTTAGTCAGACGTGTTTTGTCCTTGCCTTCCTCTAGTGCTGAGAGAGTGTAACTTGCCCAAGGTGGATTTCCATGGCTAATTAAGGAGTTGAACTCTGGTCTCCCAGAGTCTTAGTCCAAGGCTCAAACCACTATACACATTGGCTAAACTGAACTTAAATTGTACTCAGTGCTGTAATAGTGTAAGCTATAGCATTAAAGGAGCCAACTTTGTCTTCCTGAAGATAAACAAACCTATTAAGGTATTATTTTAAAATATTGCATGTGTTCTTGTTGTTTTCTCATGGAATATCTCATTCCAATGTATAGTGAATGATCAATAGCCTTCTATAAATTCTAGAATAAAACTAATGCTTTAAATATTTTATTTTTGTTTTAATGAGTTCCCAAACTGTACATTTTATTGCATAACCAAGCTAATATCTGAGCATTTTCAACACTCCTTGTTTGTTGTTGTTCTGTTTTTTTTTCCAGACAGGGAATGGATATGCTGGCTAAAAGATCTTCAAGAAATTCAGAAAATATGGTGTCATTTTTCAACAAGAAACACAATAACAACAAGAAACAGAACAGCGCCTCCCATTTTCAAAAGTCAGAGGCCCAAAGAAAAAATGATCTGAAACCCAATGAACTTTGAACAATTTCAGCAAGCAGATGGAGATCAATATACTGGTAGATATGAAATGTTAAGATACTCCAATTGAATCAAAAATATGATTGCACGATGGATTTGCCAGGTTGCATGTACACATAAAAATGAAAAACAAGCTTAAATTGTGATATGTGATCTCACATTCAGAGAACTTCTCAAAGCTTCTAAGCTCTGTGTCAGAAAAGCTAATCCACTTAGCAATATCCCTCAGGCTTCCACTATAATTGACTCCGTCTAAAAACTAGCATAACATAGTGGTTTGACCATTGGGCTATCACCCTGGAGACCAGAGATTGATTCCCTGCTTGCCCATAGAAACCTACTGAGTGATCATGGGCATATCACACACTCAGTCCCAGAAAACCCTGCGATAGGTTCATCTTGGGGTCTCCATAAGTCGGAAACAACTCGAGCACACACAACAACACAAACATAGAGGTGGTACATTTGACCTTACATGCTCATAAATGAGCCGAATGGGAGTTAGAGAAAAGTAAACACAACTTCTACTAGAAAAAAAAAAGCCATTCTTATCTTAGTAGGGGAGGTATTCACTTTAATTCATTCCTTCTTATCATTAATATATGAACATTCATGATCAAGGGCAGAGACTGGCCACATGTGTGCTCTCTTAAGGCACCCAAACACAGCAGGACTACCTTTACCACATTTTTCAGTAATAGAATGTAAGGCTACCTTTGCCACATTTTGCAGTGAAGTAATGCAATCATAATTTTGAAGTGTGTCCCCAGTAAGTAATAAGTTCAGTCTCAAATAATCTAACAACACCACTAGCTTCTTCCCTTTGTCTCCTTCACAGGCAGGCCTTGATGTAAGAATTAGAGAAGTTGTCGAAATATTGAAGAACGCGGTCTCTGGAAATTCCATGGCAAGATTCAGAGTAAAGTGAGAAATGCAACTATTTCAGGTTTGTAGGAGAACTGAAAAGGGGATTCAAAGATTCTAGTCATGCAATCTAAATGAAAACTGGGTTACCACAAATGTTACATTAGCCTCTGGGAGGTTTTGGTACATTGGTAATGGTTATCCAGGCTAGATCAAGAATAGGTTGCTTTTCTGAAGTCAATTTGGTATCTCATAGGCAGAAGGGTGGGTGGACTAGCAACATCAGGGGTTAAGATCCCCTGCTTATGGTTTGGCTTCAAGAAGATCAGATGGCTAACTCACATAGATATGTATATCATGCAGAGCTTATAAACAGCCAGTTATTTAAAAATGCCTGCCTTTTCCAACCCCAAGGTATAACCATGTCAACATAGTGTTGTCATGCAACAAAATATAACTTTTTATAAGATGTAATGATAACTTTTTAGATCCATTACAGTTACAGTTACACTATGCAGTTATGGCAGTCTGATACCACATGAACAGTCATAGTGGAATTTTGTGGGATCTGGGATTTATATTTTGGTGAAGGACCTAGAATGCTCCACTAGAGAGAGCCAGGACTATAATTTAGAGCACTTTACTGGAGTTCTCCAGCAGAATGTTTATGCACCTCACTAAATTACAGATCTCACAATTCCATAGCATGAAGACATGGCAGTTAAAGTGGTATAAAACTGCTATAACTGTGTAGTAGATTGCTTAGAGGATCTCAGTAGTAGGCATTGAGATATTGATGAGGCAGACAGAAAGAGTATATTTTATGCCACAGTCAACTGCAGCTTGCAGCATTCAGTTTTTTTAAAAAAAATGTAACTGCCATGATTTTAGATACTTGTAAGAAATAGGCTTATAAAGAATTACTTTGTAAATTCTTAGCAGAATGGTAATTCTGTAGGAAAGCAAGAGTGGTGCAGTGGTTTGAGCCTTGAACTACAGCCATTTCTGCACTACACTATTATAGTGCTATTTATTATTCCACTTTCAACATCCTGTGGAATTCTGGGGTTTGTAGTTTACTGAGGCCAAAGAGCTTTCTGGCTGAGAATTCTAAATAGCCTTCCCTAAACTGCAAACCCCAGGATTCCATAGGATGTTGAAAGTGTAATAATAGCACTATAACAGTATACTGTGGAAATAGTCTATTACTCTGGAGACCAGGGTTCAAATCCCTGCTCCACCATAGAAACAGACTGGGTGACCTTGAGCAACTCACACTCTCTCAGCCTCAGAGGAAGGCAAAATCAACACCTTTTGAACAAACCTTGCCAAGAAACCCCCTATGATAGATTCACCTTAGGGTCACTATAAGTCAGAAGCAACTTCAAGGCACACAACAACAGCAACAACTTTTGTAGGGCAGAGTAGGATTTGTAATTGCAACTAATTACCTTTTAAAAGAACTTTCAAAGTTCTGACATCATTGGCGTGATGACTGGGAACTAAATGTGGGGAAAGACTCCATTAAAAAGGACTATATTGAATGTAACTTCAGAGAAAATGAAAGTTCCCAGTGTTAAACTTGGGAACGCTGCTTTTTAACAAGCAAGTTGTCCCTTAATATGTGTCAGAACCCATCCAAAGTCTGTCAAGCGACTCCTTTTACAGGACTGTTATCAGGATAAAAAGAATAAATATAAGTACAACACAACTGATATGCCTGCAGGAACGGAAGAATACAAATATGGTAAATAAATTCATCCAAGACTTCTAATTAGTATGTGCTCCAATAGATCATCCCGTTGCCAGGCTAAACCTTTGTAAAGCATTTCCATTCATCCAATCCTCTGATTGTCTCAATAATTTGATTACTCCAAAACCAGTTAGAGAAATCAGGCGCTACTGTAATGATGGCAAATATTTAAACCGCTATTAACACTGAAGATTGAAGTCAAAGCTTTAACTCACTTTGATTTAAATCAATCCCCTCTCAGTCTTTGTTGATTTCTGTGGGGACTGATAGAGAAGATGGTGTTGGAATTTCAGTAATGCATAGTGCTGTTAGATCACTAGACTCATCCTGTACCTGGTGGAATATATCAAACAAAGAGCAGTCAGTTTCATTTTTTTTCCCTAAAAATGCAGCTGATCTACATTTTTCATGCCGCTCACAGTGGCTGGCATGTTTAAATTGAAGTTGTACTGTAAAAAATTATGTGTGGTAGGATATAAAAGATCCTTGTTGTATTAGTCATTGTGAAACAATATCTTTTCCCGAATGGTAAATTATCAAACAAGGTTTCCCACTGTCACTAAGGTAAACACAGTGATTGTTTTATGGCTTCTGCTCTCCTGATGATTGTAGATTTGCAATTTTGAATAAGCTGCTCCTGTAGGAAAACCAACAGAAAACAAGATAAAATACAGCTTTAAAAAGCATCTGAAGGCTTTGGACTTAATATTCAAAAACTAAACCAGGTTGATTTTCTGCTGGGAAGTCAGAGTGTAGAAGAACGCATTAAAATTCTAGACGTATGTAGGATAATCAGTCCTATATATTCAAATAACTAGATCAGGGTTGAGCCAAACTCAGCTTCCAGTGTTGACACTCTGTTGATGCATTCTCTGTATTATTTTTTTTCCTTTTAGTTATACATTCTCTTGGAGGGCTTACAGGCTCATTGTAAGACTCAGAGGCTTTGGAAGATTATTTTCCCTCATTTTTGCTAAATAGCATTTAGAATTTATAATTGGGAGACACATCTGCCCCACAAAATGCACATCCATATGCTGTAAAGCATGTGTAGGATGATCTGGTGCTTCTCAGTGGATCACTGCATGCAAGTGGTCTACAAAAGGACCAGTCCAGTGTGCATTGAGTCTAGGGGCCCCTTCTGTTTTGTTTGTGATGGACCTCTGACATCTGCTATATGCACATGGAGGTAAGTCCCACTGAGGTTATACATAAGTACAGGAAAAATAAACAAGCATATATTTTCTGAAATGTGATCTACAATGCAGCTTCAATTTTTATCTCATGACAGCAGACTAGTGCAAAGCTTGGAAAGTTAGTTTCGAAAAGCAGCTTGCTCCCCTTACTTGTTACAGTGTATGAAAAGCTGTGCATTGTTGTTTCTCATTATACTGTTGAAAAGTAGTGGAATGTATTCAGTGAAGATCTGGGAATGTGAAGTCTCCTCTCATCACCCAGTGACAAAATTGGAGATGATCACTAGCACAGAGTCCCCTTCCCACTCTCTCTCAGCCACTACATGAACATGACGGGGCACATCTGGGATGCTGTCTTCCCCGAACTCAGAGGGTAGGCATTGCAGAAGAAAGCAATGAATACTGCCTTCCACTCCCTCCATCAGGTGACATATGCTGCTGTAAGCTCCAAGTGTTATCTTCCACCTAGTTGCTGGAGGAATGGGAGCTGAAAAAGAATTAGGTACTTTCTGCAGGTTGCTGAATCCTGAAAGCTTGCTGTGGGGATCCCAGTAGAGCCTCTCCTGGGAGGGGAGCATGACAGCAGCGCCTTCCACACTGGCTGCCTGCAGGAATGGAGGAGGTGCGATGGCCATATCTTCCTTCTGCAGTGCAGCCACACACTGACCCAGACTGTGCTGGGGCAGGAAGTGTGGCCATTGTGCTTCCTGACCCTCCGCAGATAAGGTAAGTGCAGGAGGGTGGCAGGAAAGTGGTGTGATCACCAGTTATTGACAGGAAGAGCCCATCAATGATTTGCAGTGCAATCACACTGCCTGGGAACAGAATGATGGGACACGGACAACATCATGCAGAACCATCATCCAGATCCTGAACATCTCCTGTTCCCTAATGCGGGACAACAGTGTCCTGCAGAAAGGACCTTAGAAAGGGCCACTCATTGAGTTCATGACAGAAGTGAGATTCCTATCTCAGGTGTTCATGCTTTTCACCTTGATCTCTTAGCCACGACACTGCATCAGCTCTTTCCTTCTTCTTGCCTGTGACAAAAGTAGCATAAGATCTAATGCCTAGTGTCATAGCTGTATGGGATTAGTAAGAGAAAACAATGAGAAGGCCAGGAGGATTAACTGTACCCTCCTGGAAGGTATTGCTGGAGAAGTAAGACTTTGCATACCAGGACATAAATCACATGCAATGAGGCTTACTGTTTTTAGGGGCTCGGCTGGCTCCCGATGGAAACCGTTTGGTGACATCATGTGAGTTTTGTAATGCACTCGAGAGCCAAAGCCTTCCTGTCCTAATATCCTGCTGAGCAAAGTGGAGAAAGCATGGCGTTCTCTCTTTCCATCTGATATTATTCTCAAATAACCTCCACTTTCACTTTATCCAGCAAGCTGATTTTCCAGAAACCTGTTCCAAGACGTAATAAGCCACACATGTCTCTCTTGCTACTGGAAAAAAGTGGAGAAATATTAAAGGGCAAAGTGTTATATCAGCTCCAAGCCTTTAAAGCTTCTATTCAGTCCTACTGTACATTTCTGAAAGCACAAGAAAGGAGAAGCAGGCTGCAATCCTAGGCACATTTACTTCTACATGACCATCCAATATGCTCATTTACCTCTGAGTAAGGACCATCTAATAGAGTGAAATTTACTATAATATTTACTATATTCCCCACTGTTTCATGGAGGTACCGGCATTGCTGGGAGGCCCCTGAGTCGCCCACACTTTGGGGTAACAGAACACACTCAGACTTCTGTATAGTACACCGAGGGGTCAGTTCTGGCCAGCACATTGCTTTTCCGCATTTCCTACCACTGTCCCAGTTCTTGAGCATTATTCTTACCGAAACAGCAGGAGCAAATTAAACCGACTGGGTCAAAACCAAGAGAAATAGCTTATTGCCCTTTTTACTGAAATTGTGTGGTTCACAGACTCAGCATGATCAAAACCACGGAATTTTTCTATACTTACCGGTGTTTTCATTACTGTGCAGTCCTTTTCTAGCAATTCTCTCTGTCTCTGACTTCATATAGGCCACAGCCTTATTTTCAGCTAGAAAAATCTCATTTTTCTTATCACTTACGGCTGTCACATATTTTATCAGGGCTTGCTGTCCACCTGATTGCCAGTGCAAGCTAGTGCTTCACTTTCCTTCCCCTTTTAAAGTTAGGATGGAGCTGAAAGAGATTCAAATACGGAATTCTACAAAGATTCTACTTTGCTAGCTAACTTTCTACATGCTGAGAGGCACCCATTCAAAGGACAAGAGCCGTAGGAGGTTTGGCATCTGAGACTGCTGCATGAACCTGCCTGGGTTCTAAGATCTTTGAGAAATCCCTTCTCCAGTCTCTCCAGTCTTCATAGACCCATCTGGTGGGAACATGGGAGAGAACCTTCTTGGTATCTGCTTTCACGAAGTGGAACTCTCTTCCAAGCTAGGATGACTCTTTCCTTGTTGTCCTTCTGTTGGCAAGTGAGTTTTTTTTTTCCTGTTCTGACACACTTTTAGAAATGGACTGAAAGGGCTTTTAATATTCTACTATTGCACTGACTTTTGTCTTTCTAAAGGATTTGTTGAATACTTGGATAACTTAATTTTATTTTTGCAATAATTTTTTGCATCCTTTTACTTACGTCTTTGTGTTTGCTTTCAGTTGTATTCATTTAAATTTTTGCAAGACACCTGGAGCTCCAGTTTGGGAGAAAAGGCAGGATATAAACAACAACAACCTTAAATTGCTGAGGTGACTACTCCTTTTCAATCCATAATGTCTTGTGGCCATAGTGGTACCCATTCTGAGAGAAGATATACAGTCAGCTCTCCACATTTGCGGGTTTCACTTTTGTGGATTTGATTATTCACAGAGTAGTTGCTGTCACCTCTGCTGCCTCCCTATGCCATTTTTAATAGGGACTGCAAGCCTCGAGAGACTGAGAAACTGTAAATGAGGCTTCTAAGTCCCTATTAAAAATGGTGTGGGGCAGCAGCAGAGGTGGCAGTAAGCCCCACCAGCCCCCCCACTTCTGCTTTGTGAAGGAACCCTGATGCCTCAAACGAATCCATGGTGGGTTGAATATGGTGATCATACTTTTTTTTAATGTGCTAAATATGGTTTGGGAGAGCCGAGAGTTATTCACAGTTTTTCCACATTCACAGAGGTCCTGTGCCCCTAACCCTACGAATGTGGAGGTATGACTGTACGTCTAAATTCTGTTTTTAGTCTTGACTAGAGTAGACTCTTTGAATAAATTAAATTTACCGATGTGTTGACTCATTTCAACATTTGATTGAATGGGTCTACTTGAGTTGAAAGTAACCAACAGGACATCAACTATAATATATCAGTGAAGTGGTTGGGTATAAGCTAGTACTTCTTCATACATACAGACAAAGAATAACATGGTCTTACATTGACAGACTAGAGAATGGGACAAATTGGAAGGCATGAAACAGTTAATTCATCTATTTTTCCAGTTTCTGGTGTGGTACCAAAGATAACTTCAAAGCATAACGAAGCATCATTTGGTACTATAGGAGACACAGTCACATACAGTAAGCATGAAAGAGCTATTTATATATTCACAGGATGGCATTTCCTTGTTGTATAAAACATCAGAGGTCTTTATCATTTCCACTATTCTGAAGACTTGTCAGGGTTTTTAAAACTTCCTACTTTAGGGATTCCTTTCTTCGTTGATCTGTCTTCTGAGGAACGCTTGCATGTCAACTAAAGAACCCTTGCAGATTGCAAGGGATTCTCGGAGTGCATCCTGAGGCATCTTCTCAGCTCACACAGGTAAAACCTAGAATACAACCCTCTTTCCCCTGTGGCTGCCAAGGCAAAAAATGATAAGTATCAAAGGCCAAGCTTCCCCATCATTACTATTCTTTTCTTCAAAGAATGCATTTATTTATTCATTATAGAGCTATGTACAAAAGACTTCTTCAAATACTCCACCTTTAATGGGGACAGATGAATGGGGGGCAGAATGATTTCACCAGTGTCTTAGACGAGGGGCTGACCATTAATATGAGTTGTAGGGCAAATTCTCTCGCTCTCTCCTTTTTTTTTTTCATCTAGGTGTGCATGTGTGTGGAGATATCCTGTTGAGAGACTGTCAAAACCACACATCTCCAACTTTTTTTTAAAAAAAAGCCACTTTTTATCAAGGTTTCTGTAATTTGTGCAGAAAATGTTTCCGCATAACACTGTTATCTTGTTCCTTTGTGAAGCAAACACACACAGACAGAGCACACCCCAAAGTCCTGGCTGATTAATCACAAAGATGGAAATCGCCCTCAAAATCAAATCGGTGTTCCTCATTTTCAACACTCCAAGCAACCAGCCTGAAGCCACCATAATCCAGCTAAAACATCTGTGAGATTTATGCAAAAATTTTTCTTGCAAGTGCTTGGTGGCCGAGCTTGGAGTGTGTGGAGGTGGGTGGGTGGGGTTATACTGCATGGGGGAGTGGCCGCAATGTGTGGGGGCATGACCATAGTGTGTGGGGAGGTGGCCACACTGTGTGGGGAGTGGCCACAGTACATGGGGGCATGGCCAGGGCATGTGGGGGCATGGCTATGAGCCAGGACACTCCAAAAACTTTCCCATCCAGGGCAACCACCCCCCCTCCTTTCCTATGCGACTGCAAGTGCTAAAACTATTTTGAGAACAACAGATTTTTTAAAAAATTCTTTTCTGTCCTGCAAGTGAGGAGAAAATGTTTACAGGTTTTTGTTCTCAAGCACATGAATGATAGCGGCTGGATAAATATCCTCTTTCTGTGTGTTTGTGTGTAGGGGTGTGTGGGAGTGCTATAAATGACAACAGCAATTGTGTTGACAGTGCAGGCACCATTTTATATCTTTCACAGTAAACCATCTCCACTGCTTTTTAAAAATCTCTATGAAGCTGTTGGGAGCACTCAAGATTAAGTATTTGGGGAAGGATGTCATCACCACACAGATGACATCAAGCTCTCTTTCTCTGTAACATCTCTAACAGGTATGGACATGTACCACCAGGATAACTAAGTCCGATGGAACTGTTTTAAGTTCTGCTGAACCTCTGAGAGAGGGTAGCCTCTAAAAATAGTAACAAAAACCCTATGGTTTTAAATCAGTGACAGAAGAAGTATTGCAAAATTAGAAACCAATACAACATACAACTGGTGGAATACAGCCTCAAAAATGTGGAATGAGGAATGTTGACAATACTGCCTAGATTGAGAATAGAGGGGTTACAATCATACATACAGTTCTATGATTCTACCCCTAACTTCTATCTGTGAAATCCCTGAAGATGGGCAATTGATTAAACTGGATTATAAATACATTAATTTCCACAGCAGTTGAAATGTGAAAGGTGATGTGGTGTAATACTTAGACCCTGAGTGTGTGTGTGTGTGTGTTGCAAACATTCATTAGAAACAAGATTCATCTCATTTCCCCACCATAAGTATCTTACTACAGTTTTATATTGTTTTATATGATTATTTTAATTAACGTTTTATCGTGAAGACTTTTAACTGACTGTCTCAGAGAGCTATTTTGGGTCTCTGGAGAAAGGTGGCATATAAATGAAAAATATATATATATCCTTGTAAAAAGGTAAGAAATGCCCTAATTTTATGGGAGGTAGAAGCCTCTTCAAATGTCCCAAGGTATCATTTTAGCTTCTAAGTCTAGTACAGGAAGCCTCTACCTTTTGATGCCCTATTATCTGATGACTCTCTCTTTTGACAGTTCCAAATTAAGGACAGATTCCACTACAACAGGGGTTCCACCCATTTATCAGTTCATCCTGCCTACAGAGACTTGCTTGGAACTGCTTGTATGTGTGTACTGTTTGCAAAGTGAGCTGAGAGGGGGAGGGAAAGCCACTAAGATGGCGGAGAGACTTTCCAAGCGGCAGGCACACAATTGGTCCCAGGTGAGCTTCTGTAAGTCCTTCATGCTTCATACAAGACAGTACCTGGTTCACTCTTCAACCAATTGTGTTTTCTGACAGTGTTCTGGTCCCTAACCTGTCATATAAGAAGAGGAAGCCTGTATAGAGTAATGTTTTACAGGTAACATCCTCACTGGGTGTGTGTTATTTCCAACCTGTGGTAGAAACCAGCTTGGAAACAGTCACCACATATGCTTACATCTGGAATAGTCTCACATCCACCAAGACCTTCCCACCTCTACCATCTCACATAGAATTAGGGATCATTACACTTCATTCCTGATCCAATAAATTAACTCCTACTACTGATGTCACTGTGTTACCCTAAGAGGTGGGGGAGCTTGAGGTCCATCCACAATGCCAGCATCTCCTTGGAATTATAGGGAATTACAGCTCAAAGGAGAGAGGAGGGTAATGGCAGGATCTTTTCACCTGTGTATATCAGTACTAACTGTAGAGAGGACTCCAGTTAAAAGTTAAACAGAGTGTTTTATTTGGATTTATAAACACCTAAGAAATCAGACACTCTTAAGAACCATACAAGGCTGTCAGAAAGTGAGGCAAGAAAGGTTGGCTAGAGAGATTAGGGAGTAAAGGATGATAGTTACCAGTCCTGAAGGAGAAGCTCAAAGTGGAGTGACTCAGACAGCATCTGAGGGTACCAGGGATGAACAAAGGTCTGGGTGCTGTGTATTACATCCAAATACTGCAATGCTAGCACTGAAGCTAGGGTTTGTATACCCTATCTCCTACCCTGGAGGAGGTATGTAGAAAAATCAACAATGGCTTTCTCATGCAATTGACGAAAAAGTCCAGAATGGGCCGATTGCCTTACTCTAGATGACAAAACATTGATGGGAGTCATGACAATCTTTTAATGTCTTGGTCAGGCAGAGGACACAGGAAATATTTCCATAGGGCAAGGGCAAGGGCAAGGGATGATACCTGATTGCTTTACCTGGGCCTCCATTGTTTTCAGGGGTGCACAGAGCCTGAGGTGTTGATAGGATTAGCATAAACCCATTAGCATCTGGGTTTCCTGCCAAATCCTCTCTGAACTTATGACCTGACCATGGCCTTTTCCTTACTAGACTGTTATAGCGCTATTATTCCACTTTCAGTATTCTGTGGAATCCTGGGGTTTGCAGTTTTGGGAGGAGCTGACCGGCCCCTCCCAAAACTGCAAACCCCAGGATTCCATAGGATGTTGAAAGTGGAATAATAGCGCTATAACAGTCTAGTGTGGAAATGGCCCATGTCTAAGGTCATACTGATCTGGCAACATGCTACCAGGCAGCACACTTTCAAACATGTTTTCCAGCTATAAATATGTTCAGTTATGAAAATAGTAAATCCTGCAGAAAGGGAGTGTAGGGGACGGTAACAACTGTGTACTATAAGGAGTATATGTATTTTTTTTTAAAAAAAAAGCCTTTCAGGAGTAGCTAAACTTAAACGTATCAGAAATCTATCAGAGTCAAAAACTGTAGGATTACTGATTGTATGTTAAAATTGCTTTTGAAAATAAATTGTTTACTACTTACCAAAGCCAAATTCTCATTGAAGGACCACAGGACTTAGGTGTGCCTGAGTACCTGGTTTCTCTTTTGAGATTTGTGCCAAGCGCCAGTCAGAGCTTTGACTGTAAATTATCTGTAACAAAGAGATTTATTGTTACCACAGTATGCATCACTGCCATATGTTCACTGCTCTGTGATTCTCTATTTCCACATATTCTATAAATAAATAAATTAAAAAAACACATGTGTCAGTATTCTGTGAAGATGTGTGGGCTATTGTGATTTTCAATAAATTATACATTATGGGGAAAGAATAGGAGACAAGCCAGAAGAAGTGTTAAATACCTCCTCTGATAGATTTTCCAAATAAAACCAACAGCCTCCCTCCATAGCTTTGAAGCGTGACTTCAAAGTAATCTTCTGTTAAAGTGTGAGCAAGATGCCTGTTTACCATATTAATAGGAGACTAAGGCAATACTTGCTTTTTTTTTTAATGTCAGGCTCTCCTCCCCCCCCAACTTTTGAAGTCAATGGTTTCTTTTATATCAAGTTCTTAATTTATTTTGAAAGTCATATTTTGGATGTATATGGGTCACTGTGCTTCTGTTAAGTGACAGAAAGTGAAAGCTGCTTCAGCAAAGGCCTTTCACGTAGTAATTTCAAATTAGATTCTGCTCTATTACTCCTGTTCCCTCATTTCTCTGAAGGCTGTTGACATATGAAACCAGTGATGCCAGAAGTGGTGTACAAAGGATGCTTCGAAGCCACCTCTGAGGAATATTATGAGTGGGTGGGAGCAGATTTCCTTGATCTCTAGGAGGTGCTTGGAAAAGCTGAGTGAAAACTCAAAATGACAAATGTTTGCTATTACTTTCGTTGCAGAAAGTTTTAGTTCCATGCTGAAAATTTCTGCTATGTTCCACCCCCTCCACCGCCATAACTGTTCCTGCTCATATTGATAGAAGAGAAATTGCTTTTACAGAGGAGAATTCAAAGGAGAAGGATATGTTGGTGAAATTCTCCTGCACTGATGTGGGTTTACCTTACTTACGGTGATGTAGAATCAAGCTGATTGACTTGGACTCAATTCCGATGTCAGTCGCTAAAATGACTCGACTTGGATTCTACTTGGCAATAAATGATGCATTGACTCAATTCATGACTTGTATGTTTTTAGTAACTGACTCACTGCCCTTCATTCCGTAACCTAAGGCATTCATCTGGAAACCTTGCAACTTTAAACAATTCTTCCATCTCTCTTTGCCTACTGGTCACATGACAAGGTATCTCAAGCCCAAAATATGGGCACATTTCTCAGCAAACACATTAGGTAACGGGCTTGAGGCAGGGTTGAGGTCTGCTCAGCAGCCTGTCCCCACCGCATATTGGAGGAGTTTTATAAAACTTTTCCTAAAAGCAGAAGCTAAGATTCACTCCCAGATTGCAGGGCACATTTTTCAGAGGTGTTAGCAGCTGTACACTTCCACTCTTTGATGTGTTTTGATTGGCAAAATATGATTTAATTGTCAAAATATTATTTGGCACTGATACACAATGGACCTTGATCTGACTTTAAGGCCAAGCTGGGCAAGAGGAAAAACACTGGCTAAGCAGGTGCACTGCAAAGCAGGTCAGAGATCACCTCTAGGTGTAGCCAAGTCATAGTCAGGAAATCACCAGGTAACTCTAGAGATAATAGGTTTAAGACAAGCTGTTACGATTCTGCTGTCAGAAAATAGCACTGGGAAGTTCACACCAAATCACTGATTGTTTCAGACCTTCTTCCCACAGACCTGAGCAGTTTCTTCATTATCCACACACCTTTCCACCATTACAGATCTATTACAACAGCCATTAACTCTTTGTCACCTAACACTAAGGTCATTAACACAGTCTAGACCTCATGGTCTATGCTGCAACCTCCATTGTTTACTCCATCGGAAAGCTATTCACACCCATGCCCTCCACACAGAAATCGGGTATAAACCCCTGGACCCCCAGTCTTTAGCAGCCAGATGCAGTATATTGGTTGCTGAACGTCATTCTGATTCCCAATTATACAGTCCTTAAATGCAAGTCTAAAGCCATTTCCGCACTACACTGTTATAGTGCTATCATTCCACTTTCAACATCCTATGGAATCCTGGGGTTTGCAGTTTAAGGAGGGATATGTAGAATTCTTAGCCAGAGAGCTCTTTGGCCTCAGTAAACTACAAACCCCAAAATTCCACAGGATGTTGAAAGTGGAATAATAGCACTATAACAATGTAGCGTGGCAAGACCCTTTGTTTCCACTCTGCTATAGCCAATGAGTGAGGCTGTGACAATCAGAAGCAGGACCCCTGTCCCATTTCCTTATCACAGTCTTGCTTGTTCATGGGAGGGGGTTGGAAACATCCACCTCCTGCACCTGGATTGCCAGATGAACAGACCTTCATCTCATGATGATGATGATGATGATGATGATGATGATGCCGATGCCTTCTGGTAAAGCAGGTTTGGGTGGGCATTTATGATGATCACAGCAGTACTGTCATAATCACAACTATGTGCTGAATATGGAGCCATTATAAATCCATCAATGTAGGTTACAAATTTATAATTGCAACGCAGAATGCTAACCATTACTTTTAGGGAAGAGCATCTCCAATCAGCATGGCCAGAGGCAGGGTGGATTCTGGAAGCAGTAGTTCAAAAAAGAGAAGAATTTTCTCAAGCTGTGATCCGAAGTGGGTCATCTAACTATGAGAACAATCTACCCATCACCTCACCTATCCTGTAACATCAACCTGCACAATCAAGCTGACAAGATATTCTTGCATATATATGTCATCAGACCAAGAACTCTAGGTGACTCAAATAATTGAGCCAAACCAGATGTTAACAAATATTTACTGCAGTTCTCCACAGCATGTATTCCCAGTTGCAGGAGCCCTTAAATTGGAATCTGTGCTGGACAGGCTCCTTGTGCTAGTTTTACACACTCTTCTATTCATTAGCACCAGGATTGCTGACATGCACACATAAACACCAACTCCCCTTTGGCCATCCAGCTGTTGCTCCAGCTGGTTTGCAAACAAGTACCCATCTGGCAAATAGGATGTACGTAATTATGCTTTCTTCAGGAAAAAAGAAGAAAAACCTCTTTGCTGCTCTCTGCCATGCAGTATTTGAGGCAATATAACAAATACAGAAGAAATATGAAAACAGAAAATACATTTTTTTAAAAAAAATACAACATTGAATAAATGGGGAAAGAAGAGCAGAAGATAAACTGCAATAAAATAAACCTAAAAACATATAGGCATCCCTAAATATCAGGCAGAATAGACAGGTCATAGAAGACCTAGTGAGTAATAAAAGTAAGAGAGGGTAATCCTCTTTTTTGCTCCCCCTGGCTTTGGCACTTGGGACACGCGCCACCATTGCCCCACCCTAGATATGCCTCTGCTCTACTCTATCTATGAACATATCCTCCTTTCTATCCCCTCTGGTATCCCTTATGCTACTACCTGGTCTGAATTGCCTTTCTTTTCCTCTCCTATTCCTACTGGTAAGGAGCACTAGCCCTCCAGGGGTTTGGCAACTGTTGTGGGGAAAACACGGAGCTGCGTGGTCAGACCTATATTCTGATGTAGGATCTTAACCATAATATCATAACTTAGTTTGCAGGAACTGCTTGTGAGGATACTGCCTTCATTTAAGACAAGTTTGGGGAAATTGTAGGCTGGGACCCAGTTTTGTGGCCATCTAGAAATCTCTCAGGCCGCCACATTAATTTTTCTGTACAAAACACAAACATCTCAGTCTTAGTAGATCACAAGCTGAACATGAGTCAGCAGTGTGGTGTGGCAGCTAAAAAAGCTAATGCAATTCTAGACTGTATCAATACAACCATTGTGTCCAGGCCAAAGGAAGTAACAGTACTACTCTACTCTGCTTTGGTCAGACCCCACCTGGAATACCCTGTTCAGTTCTGGGTACCACAATTCAAGAAGGATATTACCAAGCTGGAACGCATCCAGAGGAGAGTAATCAAAATGGTAAAAGGCCTGGAAACCACGTGCTATAAGAAGTGTCTTAAGGAGCCAGTTTACAGCCTAAGAATATTGGACTGCCCAGGAAAATCCACCAGTCAATATTTCTGATGGTCCACCACTTAGTATAGCTGTAGATAGAATGAAGGCCTCCCATTTCTAACCCAGGAAGCTCCAGCCACAGAAGTAAGTCCAGAACCCAAATATTCTCCTCCATCCATCAGAGGAAGTAGATTGTAATCCATGAAAACTCATTGTAAATAACATCTATTAATCTACAATATGACAGATGTGTCTGCGGCTGGGTAAAGGCTAGAATGGAAGAGAATGAGTGGGAACGGACACTTACTAACAAAAACCTCTATAAGCAGTCCAAACTAATCAATTTCACCAGCACATAGAACTGGACAATGGTAACACAGTGAGGTTTAGAGCTGCCACAAAAACTATATGCTGACACCCATTCCAGGCCAAAACAAAACACCCGCCCAGCCCCATTTCCCCAACGTAATCTGGATAAGAGACTAAAACACCACTTCTATTTAAGCCAAACCAAACAAATTCCCTGCTAACAAATGACTACAGGACAATGACACAACAACACACAAAACCTCCACAGAAATCATTTGTCATTTGCGGTGAAAACAGTTTCTGTGAAAGTATTGTGGCACATCACCACATTCCCATCTAACTGTGTATGATAGATGAATTTGGTTGCTTTGTCTTGCTGAGGCATCCATATTCCAGGCCATTATGTACTCTTCTGGATGACTCCTGATCCTAAAGGAGTTAAATAATGACCAGTATTCTATAATAGCAATTTAATAAACTTAATTGAGTAGCTTCTCCTGGCCCAACCCCACCAATTGCTGGCAAGGTGGATCGCCTTCTCCCCATGCAGCTGATGCTCAGTAAAGCAGGTTGGGAGGAGAGTTAAGATTGTGGCAATAGTGCCACATTTGTGACTAAGTAGCAATCACAAAACAGAATAATTACCTAAATTAACTCATCCATAACTGTTCTACATTCAGAACTCATGCTTAGTCATGATTGTGACACTGTTGCCATGATCATGCAGAATGCCAGCCATACTATATTTGGCCATAATATTTGAGAGGTTCCAGTATTAGAATAGTGTTCTCTATTGTATCTCAGTGCTTTTGCCAACAAAGGTCTATTCCAGCTTATTCTGTTTCACTTCAGATTTTAACCAGTCCGAAGAACTATTTGCTAAAACTGAGTGACATGGGTATCGCTTTGAAAAGATGAACATTTACTCAACAGGAAATCCCACTGAGTCCAATGGGCCTTATCCTATCCCTTTCCAGTGTGGTGCTTAGGACTGCAACCTTAATAATCTATAATATAGTTGGCTGCTGCATTTGTGCGAGTAGGAAGCAAATTTTTTACTAGCCAGCAAGGGAGTACACTGACAGTCCTGAAATCTTCCAAAAAGGCTGAAGCTGCAAAATCTGAAATGGAGTCTACTTTAATCCATATTGCTGATTTGCTTTCTGAGGCTTTGCAAATTCCAGGCCTTGTTCTCTGACATGCATTCCACAGAGAGGTGATAATACATTTGCTGTCCATTTCTCACTCCACTCATAAATACATCAATTGATCCTATTTTAAATGCCAGCTTTAGAATTTGTCATGTCTGTTTTGCATTCCTGGGAGTGAGGAGCATAAATCACTACCATCCAACAAGCAGCTGTTGCCAGGCGCTTGCAAGCCCAGTTAATTTAAACACAGGATCAGGGAGAGAAAAAAAAATTGGTGGATTCTGTTCCTTTCACTCAAAAGCTGCTGGAAAAACTGCTGTAATGTTCTTGGGTTTGTCAGAGTTCCTTGCAAATCGCTGAGGTTGCTCTCTTTGGTATTGCTGCATGCTGAGCCATTTTTGCAGAAGGTAGAATATATGTATTTCTTTCCACTCATTATGTTTTTGAACAAACTCTTGTAATAAGGTACAAGGCATCACAAGAGACTCTGACGTTTTCCCTTTATCCTTAGAATCACAGTCCCATCCCTGTCTTGAGTGGCAAAAATAGCAATTCATTTGTTATTTCAATCATGGTTTGTGTCACAAATTTGACTCCATGGAGCAGAAGTTGGAAAAATTAAAGGTTAAACACCAGCCAGAGGTTTAAGAAGTACTTCTTTACATCTCTTTCCCCTACATGCAGTTTTGGAGATGGGATTTATTTTACTTTTGCACTCAGATAAGACAATGAGAATGTGTAGAGACAGAGACAATCGGATCTGAATGATGAAACTTGGAGTCC
This sequence comes from Cyclura pinguis, assembly GCA_030412105.1. NCBI lineage: Eukaryota > Metazoa > Chordata > Lepidosauria > Squamata > Iguanidae > Cyclura > Cyclura pinguis. The sequence goes on along the minus strand of CM059604.1, from coordinate 121,912,952 downwards.
AAGAGAATATCCATACAAATAATAGCAGTTTGGTACCACTGTAGCAATCATAGGCCCTTTCCGCATATTACCAGATCCCAACGGCATCCCTCAGGAATCCTGGTAGAGCCTCTCCAGGGAGGGAAGCACAACACTGGCATCCTGCAGGAAGGGAGGAGGTGTGATGGCCACATCTCTTCCTTCCATACGGGGGCAGGAAGCATGGCCATTGCAGTTCTTGACCCTCTGCGGCTCAGGTAAGTGTGGGAGAGCAGTGGGAGGGCTGTGCAATTGCTGGTCATTGACAGAATAATTTGTGGTGCAATCGCACCACCTAGGGATGGGAAAACACTGGGACACAGACGATGTCATGCATAAGTAGCATCCAGGTCCTGACCTTCTCCCATCCCCAATGTGGGATGATGACATTGGGTGGAATCCTGAGATTTGTAATTTGGGGGTGTTTGTAATTCTCTGCTAAAGAGCTCTAGTACTGTAATTCAGGGAGCGAATTAGAGCTCTCTCTTGGACCTAATGGTATAATATACTGTCCATTTTGCATACACGTCTCAGGATTCTGTAAGGGAGAAGTAAGGAGTAAAAGCCTGGAGTAACAGACCTTGTGATTGGCAGAGTGTATAAATCCTCAGGAATGGTTACTTCTCATATAATTTATGGCTTCTCCTTTTGCCTAGATAACAAAATAGTACATGCTACTTCCTCTGAGACAGCCTATGACATGTAGTGGTTAGAGTGCTGGACTAGGAGTTGGGAGATCTGGATTCATGAAGGTCACTGAATGATTTTGGGTGACTCACACTGTCTCAGCCTGATCCACCTTACAGTTTTTTGGTGAGCGAAGAGAAGGGGCAATAGTAGCAATAGCATGTGTATTTCTATACTGCTTATCAGCTAAGTGCCCTCTAAGTGGTTTGCAATGTGTTTTAGCTAGTTGGCCCCAACAAGCTGGGTATTCATTTTACCAAACTGCAGAAGGATGGAAGGCTGAGTCAACCTGGAGCCCAGCAGGATCAAACTCACAACCTTGTGGCCGCAGTACCCGCATTTAACCACTGCACCACCAGGGCAGTGAGAGAGCCAGGTATCCCACTTTGAGCTTATGGCAGCAAAAGTAGGATATACCTGTAATGAATAAGTAAGTTCCCAAATTCCATCTTCCATTTCACATGGGCTGTTTGGGTTGCAACTCCCCATTTTGAAGACCTTTTCCTGATAGCTGTCCAGACTGATGGAAATCCCTTCCCTGGTGCAGCTTCCTGGCTTCTAAGGTTGGTTTTAGGGGGTCATTTTGTTCATGCCAGCGGTGCCACAGTCATAAATGGGAATACCAACATTTACACGTCCATATGTCTAGCTTATGTCATTTTAAATACTGAACAGGATTCCAGCCATAATTTTTGCACAACACTGTCCCTGCTACTTTTATATGTTTACTGTCATTATCTTTTCCTCCCGCATAATGGTGGGGGGAAAACACTTTCAATAATTTTTCCTTTTCTGTATAGGTGTGGGGCAGGGCAAGGCAGATGACATATTTCAGTGCAGCTATCAGAAAGCACCTGGTTTGGCACAGCAGACAAAAGGTATGATATCACACTCAGCTGTAACCCTTCAGTCACATGTCTGCAGCTGCAGACGGCTAAAGAACCAAATGAACTGGGAATGAATATTGAGTCCCTGTAGACCTACCGAGTTGTCTGCTAAAGAGACTGGAAATGAGTCAAGGGTTTTGTTGAAATGAATTCCCGTTTTAGACATTCAACATCTTGTTACCAAAAACATCTGGGCTAAGGTATAAGGTTGCAAGTAACACACAGGGGGTTCCTCAGTCACTGGAGTCTAACATAAATGTATTTGCAGAACAGTGATCTGCAGAACGCAATTGAATGAACATGGTTAAACATTCCTTACAGACAATATAGGGATGGTGGAAAGCCAGTTTCTTTTGGAATAGGGAAGGCTTCAAGCCTGGACAGAGACTAGTGTGTGTGTGTGTGTGTGTGTGTGTGTGTTTCTGTGCCCATGCATGCTCATTTCCATCCATTTCTCATTCAGTTTCCTTATTTTATTTCTTTTGCAAGAATATCTATTATTGGGTGCATCAGTTCAAAGTAGGAAATGCAAGGTTTTTAGGTCATTACTCCCAGAAACTTCCAGCCAGTGGAATTTTGACAGTTTTAATCCAAAAAGGTCACTTTTCTGAGCTCTGCTGCCAACCCTAAACTGGAGAAAGATTTTAGGTGGTTATCTTGTTAAAGTGAAGCAAGGGTAGAAAGCTGTTGAACTTCCAACTCCAAGACTAAGCACAGCCAATGGGGAAAGAAGATGGGGGTTTGCAATCCAACAACATCTGTACATCTATATTAATAGAAGTAGTAGTCATAATGGTAAGTAGTAGTAGTAGTAGTAGTAGTAGCAGTTGTTGTTGTAATTTCATTCTCTCCTGGAGTGGGACTCAAGATAGCTCACAAAAAGAATCAGCTGAAACCTAGTACAGTTGAAAATAATCACATTACATTACACCATCACATTAAAACACAAGCATAAGAAAATAAAAGAATACACATGTAAAGTAAACATGATATCAATGTCTGTGGCGTATTCTTGGTGGTTGTGTGTGAGTTGTGCCATTCGTTCACACATACATTCATGCTCAGGTTTGATTTCAGGAGGTGTCCTATTGCAGGGGCATGTTTGATCTACAAGAATATACATCTGTGTATCCTACTGTATTTTTTTTAAAAAAAAAATCTCACATTTGTGGTAAGGGAACAACAACAGCAACTTGAAAGCATTAGATGTCCAGAGTTATGCCGCATAAGATCATATCAGGACACCTGTTGAAGCCCTGCTGGTGTGAAATGCAAGAAGGCCAGAGTGTTTATAGATACCATTAGGGCTGTCAGAATATTGTAACTGTGGAAATCATCAAAGTGAGGAAGAGAGTTGGATGCTGAACACTTTGCTGACATCTTATGAGCTCTGATTAAAATCGCAGACTTGCAAGCTGTTCCAGAGATGTTGGGAGAAAGGAATACAGCCCTCTAAATGCCACAGATGGAACTGAACATTCCCGTTGAGCTAAAAAAAGGGCTATTCATTCAGACAGAACCAATTGGTATGTGATATAGTCCAGACAAACAGGGGAAAGGAAAAGAGGAGGAAGAAGACAAAAAGGATGGAATGCTACAAGTGGGTCAAATGCTTTACTGGTAAACATACAAAGTTCACATCACTTTGACTGCATTACCATGCTACGCTGTGCATTTCTCACTTTGTACAGTGAGCCACTGAGATTGCCAATAAATGGGTAAAGAACAACCATGTTTATTGTTCATGACCTCTAAGTGAGAGGAATGTTCTCAAAGAACAGACCACAATGTATCCAGTCTAGTATTTTTTTGGAAATCCTCACATATCTGAATGCTGAGGGCTGTGTTTATAGGATCAAATTTTATGGAGAAATACCACCATGAGGTGATATTTTCTCACTGTTTCTTTCCAGTGACTTATTCATATGAAATCATGGTGAATCCATATGTACCAACTGGAAATGTACAGTTAGATGGATTTCACACCACACATCAAATCTCACTGGTGAAGGGAAAGCAGAGAAATCACAGCTGAGGAAATGAATAAAGAAATAAGTGACCATATGAATACACGATTTTCACTTTCAGTGTTTGAAGCTCATATGATTGAACTTTTTCTACAACTAGGTGACAGTTGGCAGAAGAAAGATGATACAAATGAATCATAAAAACTCATTCATATTTACATGAACTAGGCAGTGTAATAGTTAGAGTCTTGGACTGAGATCTGGGAGATCCATGTTCAAATCCCCTCTCAGCCATAAAGCTCACTGGTGGGGAAAATTAGCTCAGAGCACTGCTTAGCATTACGAGAGGCAGGGTAACGTAGCGAGATCTTGAACCCTATGTCTACGGGGTCGGGTCGAGTCAAGGAGAACACAGAAGTTGAAATAATAAATGATGTTTATTAAATACAAGCGAAACAGTGTATGCGACATACTCATACAAGATAACTAAAGAAAATAAAGGTTGGAGTGGTATACAGGGATTTTTAGAGGAATTGCTGGTTTGGGTGATACTTCACCTGTCCTGAAGCCCAGAAAATAGAGAGCAAAGCTGGGGTGTGATGTAACTCAGCACATGGAGCTGAGGGGAGGCTCACCAAGCAAAGCGGCAGCAAGGCGGGATGACACTCGGGAGCGATCCGAGGAAGGTCTCGGAATCAAGGGTTTTTGTAAGGAGAATTGTGACTGCAGGCTATGCCACACGTGGGGGAAAACAATAGATTTGGAGTTGGAGACAAAACCTCCAAAAGGTCAGAATCTGAATGATTGAGTTATCGTAGCGGTTCTCAATAGAGTAGCCAGTATGCAAATGCAGAGTACTTGGGTATTGCATAGTTTACCCATCAGGCTGCCATCGCGGGGCAGAGGCTCTTTTGTAAGTGGCGTGCATACTTAATTAGAGTACTTGCCTGGAGGTCTCCTAAAGCAGTGAGTCAGCTATTTCTGGCCTGCCTGTATTGTAGTTTGAATATTACGGCTATTAACGGCCAAGCTTGTTTACGTGCTTGTCCGGTGGCCTCTCAAGCACATGGAAAGCAATAGAAAAGTGCAACTGAATTGTGATATCAAGGGATATCTTTAATATCCCCAAAGCTCGGACTAGCCAGGGCAGTAACAGATGCATGGCTGGATAACAGTACATGTGACAGGGATCTAGGAATCTTCGTAGATCACAAGCTGAACATGAGTCAGCAGTGTGATGAGGCAGCCAAGAAAGCCAACGCAATTCTTAGTTGCATCAACAGGAGTATGGTGTCTAGATCGAGGGAGGTAACGGTACCACTCTATTCTGCTTTGGTTATGCCTCATCTGGACTACTGTGTCCAGTTCTGGGCACCTCAATTCAAGAATGATATTGACAAGCTTGAGCATGTCCAGAGGAGGGCAACCAAAATGGTGAAGGGTCTGGAAGCCATGCCCTATGAGGAACAGCTTAGGGAGCTGTGGATGTTTAGTCTGCAGAAGAGAAGGTTAAGAGGATACGTGATAGCCATGTTTAAATATTTGAAGCGATGTCATGTCGAGGAGGGAGTGGGTTTGCTTTCTGCTGCTCCAGAGACTAGGACAAGGAGCAATGGATTCAAGCTACAGGAAAGGAGATTCCACCTGAACCTCAGGAAGAACTTCCTGATGGTCAGAGCTGTCCGGCAGTGGAATATGCTGCCTTGGAGTGTAGTAGAGTCTCCTTCTTCGGAGGTTTTTAAGCAGAGGCTGGATGGCCATCTGTTGGGAGTGCTTTGATGTGTGTTCCTGCATAGCAGGGGGTTGGATTCGATGGCCCCTGGGGTCTCTTCCAACTCTATGATTCTATGATTCTATATTTATTAAGAAACATTCACAGATTGCTTTTGTGCCAACCACAGCCCCCAACACAATGTACTGCCTTATAAAAATGGATGAGGAGCAAAACAATATTTTAAGAAGAGACACAGAGATACAATTTTAGAAGTCCTGAAAATACAGCACAGTTTTGATTGCCTGTCAGATGCACAGCAAGGATGGAGCCTGCCTCAGGGCTGCTGAGAGCTGGTATGGGGCCCAGGGCAAGACCCATGATAGGCCCCCCTCCACCTTAATCTTGCTGAAAACCAAATGCTACTGCTTTCTGTAAAAACAAGAACTTCAGAGTGACTCAGTTTTAACACAAAAAATACATGAAACACATTGTTCAAGAATGGGTTAATGAGCGAGATCATTAAATAACAGCACCATTCAGAAAAACAATTGAAAATAAATAAACACAACAGAAGACTTGGGTGTAGTGAGATTTGGCAGATTCTTGCAGATTCCTGCTGCAAGAAAGTCTTTGTGAGTGTTCACAGTTTTGCACAAAATTCACACATGGTATCTTTGCACAGAGGACAGGATTTTCTGTGGCGGAAACAACATTACGTATACTTAATTAAGTAGCTGGTACAGAATACTGGCCAATGTTTCTTTTTTTTGGGGGGGGGGGGATTATTTTTATTAAAATAAAGCAGAAAAAGAAAAAGTAAAAAACAAAAACAAAAAAGAATACATACAGAAAAATACAAAAAATTTCACAAGATAAATGACAGATAACCACATCATGCACATTGACTTCTGAAGAACATTACATTTACATAAAATAGTTCCATTACTCTACATTGCATTACATTACACTTTACATAAAACACAGTCACTAACATTCTCTAGACAACATATAGACCTAACTAATCTATACATACAACAAACAGATGACATTAAGAAGACCTCCCCTTCTGTTGACAAACCAGCTCAATATTATCATTCTTATCAATATTTCAATGTATCACTATTTGTAAAATAATGACCACTTTTTCAGCCATTTCTCTATTTTAACACATTTTTCATGTACATTTGCCATTAAGAAATTAATATTAATTCTGAAAAGTACAGGTCTTGGTGTGCAAAGGTATGGTAGGCATATATGTCCAGCAAATCCAAAATAGGTAAATTCATACCAAGATTTCATACCTGATTAATTTTTCTTGCAACCCTTTTTGACGCATTGTATAGAAGAAAAGAAAATCAAGTGGTGTTGAACCAAGCATTTTGTTCTGGGGACACCAAGCATTCAAAAATACTTTTTCAGAGATAGACGCTATCTCCAATGGTAATGGTAAAAAAATGCTTCAAAGCAGAAGCCCAGGTATGCAGACAGTGGGTGGTTGATGCCAGCTTTCACTTGTGTAAGAAATAATGGGAAATTATTGATTGCAAATTTATGGGAGATTTATGTTAGTTAAGATTAAGAATGTTATGTTATTGACTACCATCTCAATAATACGGATGGCTGCTTCTGTCTCTATTAAAAGTACTTGCTGAAATTTGTTTATTTGATTAAAAGATTTATATGCCACTCTTCAGAGGCACATTAAAAAAAGAAAACAAAACCCAGGACAGTTCAGAGTCACAATGTCAGAAGCAAAGTAGAGTAATAAAAAGTCACATAAAATAACAAAGAGCAAGAAATACTGATCATAACATACAAATCAGTCAAGTAAATGCAGTACAGTAGTTAAAACGTGCTCAAGTAGACATGCTGCAATATCTGGACAGACAAAGAAGTCATCATCCGGTGCCATAAAAACATTCAAAATTCAGCAACATAAGAGCTTTCCAGTGGATAACATTTGGTTGCTGTTGTTGTTGGGTGCCTTCAAGTCATTTCCAACTTATGGCAACCCTAAGGCAAACCTACCTTGGAATTTTCTGGGGCTAAGAATATGATGTGCCCAAGGCCACTCAGTGGGTTTCCATGGCCAAGCGGAGAATCAAGCCCTGGTCTCCAGGGTCATAATCCAGTGTTCAAACCACTACACCACACTGGCTCTAAAAGCCTGTCTTTCCAGAAACCAGCTGCCTATAAACAGAAAGCAGAAGATGACTGGCCTTTCAAATTCAGAAGATGAACACAACCACAAGCTTTCTACTAAAAGTCAAAACGTATTTTATACCAAACAGGCTATATACAGATATCTCAGTTTGTGGGGTTCACTGCCTTTAGAAGAACTTCTGGGCTGGCCTCCTCATCTTGTATCTTCAGATGAAATAAGCATGGAATGGTTGTGCCATGAATGCAGGGAGAATTATTTGAGGCTTCACAATAGGTATGTTTGGCTAGCAGCGGTGGAAGAAGAATTGAATGTGCAGTAATGCTGCAAATGCATACCCTTCAACATTTAACAGATAAGAACTAGGGTATGTGTAACCAAGCAACATCAGAGCACTGTCAAGACGGCAAAAGTGATTAATGAGCAAGAACATACACACTAGGAACAGCTGCAGCCATTCTTGAGCCTACTGGGAAGGACTACAGGGCCTGAACCTACTGGGAAGGACAAGATTTTTCCTCTTCCTCTCCTTTCCCCCACTGACAGAACAAAGGACAAGGTACTTTGATACTTTGAGGTCAGTTTGCAACAACTGAAGCTAAGCTGAGGCCAAAGCGGAAAATTGGGAGGGAGGGAGGGAGACAAACCTGGAACTTCCTAAAAGCAGCTGGAAAAGTGGGATGACAGAAGATTAATGCAGACTGTTCCTGACAAATCAGAACAGTTGGAGGACATGTGTATGCACAAAGGGTACATTATGCGAATATGCAACTGTGTCCACTTATGGACATATGTTCCACAATGCTCCTATTCTGAATGAGGGTTGTGCAATGCTAACATAGTAAGTAGATAAGTAGATGTAGCACTGCAGTTATTGTTTCTCAGTTCTTCAGTTTTGTGTTTTCAATATTTACAGGTGCTTTACTTTTTTCAGAAAGGTATAATGTGTACAGACGCAAATGGACACACATAGGCCATGATCTTACATGTGCCCATCATTCTGTGCACACAGCTCCACATCCTTCCATTGCCTAGTAGCTAGGAAGTCCTAGTGCTTACTGATGAAGAAAATAGGGAGGGAGAACGGAGGTAATTCAGACCATAAACAAGCAGCTGGTCTCAGATCAATCAGGGGGAGGGAAAAAATGAGGATGTGTTCTCAGCTGGAGTGCATTGACCTTTTCCTTCCCCCAGGAGCTCAGAGCACCCAGATCTTCATGGCCTGAATCACCACTCCTTGCCTGCCTTTCCCTCTGGTAAGAAGGAGCAACAGCAATTTTTCCCAGTGGTGTAGCTTGACATGAGCAGGGGAGGGATGGGGCAGGGGGGCAGAGGCTTAGGGGCAGGGCAACGGCAGGCAAGGAGTGGCAGCACACCCAAAAAAGTTCCACCCAGGGCACACTACCTCATCACCTTCCCATCCCTACACCACTGTTTTTTCCTGTTCCTTGACAGCTTCTGGGTGTAGGAGGCTTTTGGATGGAGTGCAGGAGAATTGCCCTCTGCACTCCATCCAAAAAGGGACTTTAGCATATGAAAGCTGCACTGACACATTTGTAAATCACTAACAGGATGCCAGCCATAACATCATACAGAACATTTAAGTTCATGGCAAGACACACAATGTTTAAATTCAGAGCCAGTTCAGAGTATTATTGATTTTAAAAATGTGGGATTTTAAAGGAGTTTTCTACACTGAATTATAAATACTTGAGTCAGTCAACCCACATACATGTCTTCATTTATAGGTCTGCTCTATTGAGTCTCTGCATTAGCGTGTGATTTAAAAAAAAATCAGTAGCATGTTTTTGAACATAAGTTTTTACAAAACCAGCATTTGTAAATACATTTTATCTCAAAATATACATCGTAAAAACGCACTGAATATGGCTTTTGAACCAAAAAGTGCATCATAAAAAAGTGCGATAGCCAACGGCATTCCAGGGAGCACACTGTCTCAGTTCAGGATGCATGGATTACACCAATTCATATCAGAATTCATGAAGGAGGAACTTCAAAAGCTTCTTTACCTTAAATCCATAGATAGAGAGAATACATGATAGACTGGTGGCAGGTACTGTGCAGCCTGGATGTGAATTGGTGGCAGTTATTGTGCAGCCTGGATGCAACCTTTTAAAGTGTTCTTGTGTGACCCTTAGTGTGTCCACCAACCCTCCCTCCAAGACCTCAGTATCTCCTCTCCCAAAATACTCACAATGGCTAAATAGTCCTGTTTTAAAGATGCTTCCATAGTGAAACAGACAACCTCCTCCCTACAAAAAAACCAAAACATTTTAAGAAATAAGCAGGAGTGATGCAACTTCAGTTCTGATCAGACAAAATGGTGTCCACAACAGTGCATTGCAGCTCTCCAGAGGTGCCAGAAATGGGATAGAGTAGTCATCTGAGATCTGCAGTAAGCTCATCACCATGCCAGATAGATAGATAGATAGACAGATAGATAGACAGATAGACAGACAGACAGACAGACAGACAGACAGACAGATAAAGCCAAAGCAAATTTTGTTTGTCTATGTTGGAAAAAGAGACTATAGTTCACATGCTTTGTTTTAAAAACACACGCACACAAAGAAAATAACAAATAAACCCAACAAACTCATTCATACTTCCTTCCCCATCACCTGCAAACAATGTACAAAGCAATTCTGTGCCATGCCCCCTCCCCATTTGCAAATGTTCAGGCACAGAACCCTCATAAAAGTGGAAAAAACACAAATAAATCCCCACTCTGTGATCTCTCTCCCATTCCCTTGCCTCTGGTTCCAGTGCTCCCAGGGGGGATTAAAAAGACAAGATAAAAGGTAAAAGGCTTACCAATACTTTCCCCCCAGACAGAGAAGAGTGAAGGACTGATGCTTTACCTACTTCTGGTCACCATCTTGAGAAAGGAGGGGTAGAAGCAAAGAGAGCACCTGACCAATCTGCAGCCATTACACAGAGGAATGTGCAGCCACATGGCAGAGAGGACACAGCTCCAGCAGTGGGGCTTTGCTCCTTTTCCAAAAGGAAAAAACATCCATTTTAAATGTGAGTAATGCAAGGGAATGGGAGGAAGAAAATGAGGGCACATGCCTCACAAATAATCAAATTTGCAAAGATCAAACCCGTGAATGTGGAGGAAGGACCGTATTTCAAAAACTTTTCTATATACGCTTATTATCCTTTCGCTCTCTCACTCCCAGCAACTTTGTCACATATGACTGCCTACTCCTAGCATTGTGATGACATCTAATTCAGCGCATGATTCCTAGTGGTGTATGGGTTATATCAAGTGCCTAAATGTTGGCTGAGATCAGGAGACAGAGCTGTGGAGATGTGGCATGTCTCCTCAGCTGCATCTCCTGATACTACCTCCCCAAACCTACCTTTTCAGCAGTACAGCTACCCAAGCTCAGACATTTCCATGTTGCTGGAAAGCAGCGAGTGAGTAGAACTATATCCTGCTCTCTTCCTGTAGCTAGATCTGCTGAGACAGGCTTCTGCAGCTGATAGCTGTTGCAGCATGTCCAGCTAAGGGAAGAGAGCTGGATGTATCTCTGCTCACCTTTCCTCCTCCAGAAATGGTCACATAGGGAGGGGGGGTTCCACTACTAAAAGGGTGGATTGGGGAATTTTTGGTTGATACGTGTGCAACTACCATATACAAGTAAAGCATGATGGTATAAGACAAACTTGCAACGTCATAATTGCTGAACAAGATGCCGGCCAATACTGCGGGACACAATAAGCACCCATACTTGCAACGTCCAGATGACCCCCTGCTCATGTTGTTCTCTTTAAATTTCTGCTGAACATTTTCACTGTATAATGAAACTTGCTAGAGATTGTGTTTTCAGTGTCCGGTGCACCCTCCATCTTATGATTATGCCTAAATTTCATGCCTTCCAGTCAAATTATATTTCATCAAACATCAAAGCCCCACAGTCCTTCTTAATGAAATCCTGAGAGTGGAACAAACTCCTTAAGCAAATTATATATTTGCTTTGTTGTATCTGCATTAGCCATGCATCACATCGGGGTGTGCGTGTGTGTGCCTCTCCGTTGCTCTGGGAAACAGAACTATCTTTGAGAACCTTCTATTCCTTCTAAATCCATTTACTTCTATTATTCAAAATAAGATTTTTATAATAGGCTGGCACGATGTAGTCTGTTGCAGTCTTGCTGAACAGCAAGTTTTTTGTTTTTTTTTTAAGAATAAGAAAAGTTATTTGGTTTGTAAAACCATTCACAAGTGGCTCCTCTTTGTACTCTACCTTTCCTGTGCATGCAAAGCTTTGTAAACATCTTGGATTTGAAGTTATCTCTGCCTGCTTTCTTTGCCTTAAACAAAATATGTAAAATTAAAGCACCAGATGGCAAAGCAAGACCCTTATCGGGACTGTGTGTGTGTATGTGTGTCTGTGCATGCATGTGTGTTTAAGAACTACATAGATGCTATTTGAAAGATTTCTCTCTCTCTCTCTCTTTGCCTCTCCCTCCCTGCAATGTGAATATATATCCACATTAAAGATGCACTTCCTTAAACTACTATTCTTGTAAGAGAGAGCAAATAATTTAATCAATTTTCTCCCTGCTACAGGCCCATCTTGATACAGTGCAGTATTTAAAGACATCTTCAAGAGGGGAGAAGGTTTTAACCTTTCAGCACTGACCTTTTCCTGACTGTCTTCCATTGTAGTGGCCAATGGGGGAGTGGAGGGGGCAGCCATTCAAAGAGCTTTAACATTGCTTCTGCCTCTCTTCTTCTGACACAGGAGGCAGCAGTGATCTTCATCACATGACTTCTCCTCCACCCCATCCGCTGGCACAGCCATTATAGTGGCCAGTGGAAATGGGAGGGTCAGCTTACAGGTGAGGCCCCCTGGTTCAGGAGAACATAGGCAACAATCCTCAGTCACCTGCCCCCCAGTGCCAACGCTTGCCCTGTTGCATCCCACACCTAACATGAGCATGTAGTAGCTGACTATATTCTGAGCTGGGACGTCATATGAGCATTCTCTGGGATTTCCCAGGGATCCGCTAAAGGTCCAAGAGGAAGGTGCAATCACCATTCACTGGCTACCAGAACTACGATCCATGAATCCCTTTGATTAGATGGCTTCTCCAGCTTCCCATCAGCCATTACATTGCAGCATTAAGAGGTTGGTGGAAAAAAGTGAATCTGGGCTTGGGAAGGGCAGGAGAAGTTCTTGAGTCTATTTGAGGATTGGAGGGAGGAATGAGAAATTACGTTGGGGAGGATTCTCTTCATTACTATTTGTTACATTTGGCCTTCCACATTTGCTAGGGTTAGAGGTGTAGGAGCCTTGTAAAAGAAAAATAGCAAATATCAAAATGTATGTGTGTGTCTGTCAGAAGGGGACCAAGGCATGAGAAGGAAAATAAGTATCCAGCATCCAAACCAGGTGAGGGAAACAAGAGGGAAGGGGGAGAGTCAGCATGGTGGCCTTACACTTCCTCTCTCACACCTATCTTCTTCCTTAGGTGTTTGTGGGAGCATGAGGAGAGGGTTGTGATGCTGAGAAATCAGGCTGTGATACATCCTTAGCTGGCCAGTCAGGAGCTGGTGGAGGAGGAGGAGGACCAGAGGTGGGCTTTTAAAGGGTGGCATGGCCTGATCAGAGCCTCCAAGAGGGAAGGTTCCCCCAGAAAAGAAGGGCCTGAGGTTGGAGGGTAGAGGCTGAAGAAACTTGCAAATAATCAAATCCGTGAAAGTCAAACCCACAAATGTGGAGAGCAGTTATATTTGCATCCAATTCTCCACATGGGAAAGAAACATCCACAACTCCACAAGTCACAAGAATCCAGAGTGGCACACAGAATGTGAAAACAATCAAACATTCAACACTGGAAAGAAACTGGGAGCAAAATGAAGAAACATGGAGGTGCCTTTAAAGTTCAGAGACAACCTCAAGGTAAGTAAGTCCTATGGAGTGCTTTTAAAGAGCCTTCTTCTTCTTCTCCTTTTTTTTCCCCTACCCAACTCCTTTCTGGTTGAAGAGAAATGCAAAACAACTTAAAAAGATAAAAGCACCTTGGGCGTTTTAGTGGCAACTCGATTTTATCTTCCTCAGGTATAAGTGGCTGTGATTTCTCTCTAGTTCTTTTTCCTCCTTGATCTGTTTCAAAAGCTCTTAACCCTTTAGCTAATCTAGCATTAACACATCACACTGCCTTCCTGTTCTTATCTTTGTTGCCCAAACCTTATCATTTCATTAGTTCCATCCTCTCCCTTCCTCCACCTTTTCCCCATCTTTATCTTCCCTTGCAGAACAACTCCATCTTCTGTATGTCAGAAGCACATCTCACAATATCCAAGTTAAATGAAAGCTCCTTGTTCTCATTTCTTCTTCTTCTTCTTTTCAATGTTTGTTCCTATTTTTTAAAAAAACAGATCCAGATAATATCTATTTCAATCTGGAATAGTACTCACCTGCATGTATGGCTAAGGTTCTTTTGGTGCTGTCACTTATCCTTCCCCTTGCCCCTCACCTACCAGCTCAGAGACAGGCATGTGGGACCCAGAAACTTCATAGATCAAGGCTCTCTGGAACAGAAAAGGAGGCCAACCTGGCAGGGAGGGGACAGTTTGCCAGTCTTAGTGCCTCATAGTGCTGCCAAGTGTTCCAAATACCAATAAAGGACAGTTGGCTTGGACATATGAAGCAGGCTTATATATGGCCTGCTTAAAATCTCCAGACAGCAGAAAGCCTCACATGGGTCCTGGGCTTCTGTAAGATCTGATATCTCATGGGAATCCACAAATCCTGGAAATGTCACCATGAGAGGCCAGCAGCCATTGCAATGGGAGAAATTTTACAACAGTACCTGAACGAACCTGAAACTACAGGATTTTTGGTGTTCCTGTTTAATGATCATATAGGACAGGCTTACTGGCCATTAAATGACATTCAGTCTGGGACAACTGGCAAACATAGAGCCCCACTGCCTAACAGTGGCACTTTCCACTACCTAATGAGAGGCCTGGTCACAGATCAGAGGTAGAGAGCTGGAAAAAGTTACTGTTCGGATTACAGCTCCCAGAATCCCACAGACATCATGTCAGTGCTACCTGGGGATTCTGGAAACTGTAGTTCAAAAGTACCTTTTCCAAGTTCTGCATGGATATATGTGTGTGTCATATTTTGTGATATTGCCCAGTGCAATACCCTAATTGCCCAGTAATATCCTAATTTAGAAAACCTTAATATCTGAACCTCTACATTCTTTTTCTGGAAATAACTGAAAATCAAATTAGTGGGTGCTTCCAAGTGAACATGGTCCATAAACCTCAGGTTAACCAGCCTGTCATAATTTATGGAATGAAAAATGTATACAGTGGACCCTTGGTATTCACTAGGGTTTTGTTCCTGGATTCCCCATGGATACCAAAATTCGTGAATGCTCTAGTCTCATTATGTTCAAAGGTGTAGTACAATGATGCTACATTACCATGACATACACCCCCCACCGCATGATAGGACTATCATTTGATTGGCATAAAATATAAATTATACACTGTTATGGATGAAAAGCCATGCTGGCAAAGAGGACTGGCTAGAAACACGGTTAGCAAGTAGGTCAGATGGGACCCCAGGGCATGACCTCAGGGCATGGTCAAAGAATCAGTCAGGAAGCTCTGGTGTTAATGAGGTTATGATAATCCCCTCAAGGATTCAAACTTCAAAGACAGTAGCACCCAAAACTGTCTAAATAGAGCAACTGAGGAGAATTTTGGCAGGGAGAGGGAATAGGGGGAGGACATGCCCCTATTCCCTCTTCCTGCCAAAATTCTCCTTTGTTTCCTCACCTATTAAGGAGATATCAAGATTCCCATCAGTGCTTTGTCACCTAATGCTAAGGCCATTAGCCTGCTCTTGACCCCATAGTCTGCTCTATCAGAGAGCCATTAACATCTTCCCCTTCAGACCAGAAACAGGGTATTGAAACCCTTGCTCTTAGCCAGACAACTCATGGTACTCTGGACATGGGCTGTTACTCTGTTGCTCAATTCCCCTTCTTGTACTACCTTCAGACCCCTAGTCTGAGTCACATTGCTTCTTCTCTTCAAGATAGGTAAATATTACCCACTTCATTCCAACTTCTTGCTTTCCAATTTTCCCTTCCTTTCCTTCAGTTAGCCTTATATGGTTGTGAGACTGTTTGAATCTTGCATATTATTGTGACATTCCCCAAGAAAACATTCTTTTAAATCTCCAACTGGAGTCTCTGCATTAGTACCAGTATATTAAGATCCTGTAGGGTTATCCCCGCCCCCGCCACCCTTGCAGGCCTCTGTTTTGAGCTAATAACTCCCTATCATTCCACTGTGGCACTAGCATTGTGGGTGGACATCTGAGTCACCTACCTTTTTGGGGTGACGATGCCTCTTATATAAAATGGTAAAATCAAAGTTTGTTTTTTGGATTTTTTTTTGGGGGGGGAGGATATTTTCAATCCATGGTTGGTTGAATCCATGACGATGAAATCCATAGATATGAAGGGCTGACTGTATTATGAATTTAGTTATTTAGAAAGGGTGGGAGCCCTTCATATTAGCGAGTTAAATAGAAGCACTTCCTATGATTCATAGTGTTTTTCACCAAAAGCTAAAGATCTGGCTGAAGATCTTCTATAAATGTGTTACATGTTGAATCTATATAGAAGCCATACTGAATTCAGTGGTGCTTATTCCCAAATTCCTAAGTAACTTAGCATAGGATTCCACTAATATTCCCATAAACTTCTGGTGGTCAGCCTTTTGTACCTATAGATGCCTTCCATGTGAGCCAGGATGTGGGAAAATCAAGATTCTAGTTTATGTGGAAAACCTCCATAGTTACTCTCTTTAGACACTAAACTCTACATTCTGCTGATACCTTTAGTAAGCCAATAAAAGAGGCACAGCATTCATTCTGCTAGCTTTTAAAGCTCACAGTCTTCTTCATCTGGCACATTGCTTTTCTGGGAGAAAAGTAACAATGAGGGAGTGGCTAGCAGACTCCTCACTCACTTTACTATGGCTAGCATGCTCCTTTCCTTTTGGATATTTGAACACGGTTTATATCTGTATTTATGCAGAGAGAGAGTGGGAGAGAGAAGGGGGAGGGAGAAGGATGAAGGGAGAGAGAAAAAGGGGAAGGAGGGAGGGAGACTGTCTGTATTTCCTAGGGGCACAACTTTATTACTATTGGACTCAGACTATGGGAGCTGTCATGATGAACTCCTGCATATCAACTTTTGCCCACACTGATCTCTTGAAGAACATCAAATGTATCGTCTGTGCTCCCTGAAGAGTTGCATGTACTGACACTGGCAATACTTCATAAAGCAATTTCATAAATGAAAGAAAATTGTTTTAAAATGAGATTAGCTGAACAGGTGAGAAATCCTGCATAGTAAGTATGTGTAAAATGATTTAACCTTTGATATATAAGAGATTTACTTCAGCCTTGTTAAAAGCTGACAAATGATAAACCACTTAATATGTGATAAGCCCCTTTAGGAGCACATCTGAACCAATTGATGTTGGCTGGAAGGAACCATCAAGCTTGTGCATGATTCTAAAACTAAGAGAGAAAAGGCCACAGGAGGTGTGCTCACATGTCAGTTTATCTAAGAACAGCTGTAATATAATGGATGCATTCACCTCGAGTTTGCTCACAGAGCTGGAAAATGATCCTGGTAGAGACACTGCAGAAGTCCACAAATTCGGGACTTGTTCACATAATCAGGAGATGAAGTGGAAAAAATGAATTGCATCATTTCAGGTTCCAGGTGTTTATGGAAAGGGAGGACTACATCAGGTCAAACTAGATGTTAAGGAGAAACATGTATTCCGTGTGTGGATTTCTCCCAAAATGGAATTTCCTCAGAGATACATGCCTTAGCAACCAGAGTTGCAAATTAGATTGGTATTATCTTTCAGCAACCAAACACAAAATAAAATACACTAAATGTAGGGTGCAGATGAGAGAAAGAACATACTGCAACAAACAGATATCTTTCACCACTCAAGGGACTACATCTTCTAAAAACATGCAATATGTATCATCTAGTTTGAAGAATCTCTCTGCTGCTTCTAGGCTGAGAGATCTCCCTTCTGCTTGTACCACAGACTGCTGGTGGTTGTGAGAATTCAGCTAGCCTAAAATTGGGATGAAGGCAAAATTCAACTGTGTTCATATTTTAGAAATACACTAAAAACTAAAATGTCAATTTCTTCATATTGGAAGAATTTTAAAAAAAATCATATGTGAGAACAGTCCAAAGGGACAAATCCATCTATACCAAGGCTTAAGCTTTTGCACACTACATTAAAATATGCTTTTGAATCCCTACACATTCCACCATATTTGTAGTGCTTAATTCAAGTTGACACTATTGAGGAGAAAAATCTTCATTTTTAAAAGCTACATGGAATACAGGAAGCAAACATGACCTTCCTCATGCTGGGAATACCAGTACCTATTAAATTTGACCAGTACAGATGGATGAGAATGTCAATTCAGTTATTGATAAGAATTTATCAAAATCTTTTTGCATATTTCTTCAAGCTGGAAATGAAGATAACTTGAGATTTGTGGGGGGGAAATCAGTTGAAGCCACTAGATTCATGAATCCTTACACTTCATCCTGATACAGCTAAATTTGGTGTCATGGAGTGACATGCTAATCCTTGCTATAGATGCAAGTCAGTGCCTCTGGTCTCTTCCAAGTTGTGTTGTGCCAGAACCGGGCCTAGTTCCAAGCCTTCTCAAGAGCTTTTTCTGTGCTGAACACAGACACGTTACTGTTATTAGATAAGCTTTATTGGTGGTAAAGGAGGCAGCCAATGGCACACAGTAGAGAAACATTCCACCCCTCTCACTGGTGGGATCTAGCATTCCCTCACAGCCAGTGGTAGAATTGGGCCCTGAAATAAATGTTACCCAGACTATCCCTGGAAACTATCTACTCCCCGTGGTTACTCACTTTATCTGAGTGTCCTTGAGGTTCCACCTGACAAAAGAGTCCTCCTGGAAAACCAGACAGGTATGGAGAAAAACCACAGTATTTTTTTCTTAGGATTTTGTTCACTTTGTTTATACGCCTGATCTCTGTATCTAGCAGGAGTTGGCAACTTTCCAATGTTGTGGGATCTGTTGGAGCACTTCATCCCCCAAAAAACCACTGGGAGCCATGGCACCACAATGAAGGTACCCCTCAAGGATTCAGGGCACAGAATCCTCATGAAAGTGGAAAAATCATTAACAAATCCATCCTACTCCATGATCCTCCTCTCATTCCTTTCTGGGGCTCCCCACCTCCCATTCCCTTACCTTTTGTACTGGTACACAAGCCTTCCTTATCTGCACCAAGGCCAGAGGCAAGGGGCTGGGGGGGGGGGAGCTCTGGAGGGCAGAAGGAACTCCTGCCAAGGCAAAAAGTAAGGGGACTGGGGGGAAAGGAAAGAAAAGCAGCTCATGCTTTCTGTCTGCCCTCCAGAGCTCCCCCTCCCAACCCCTTTCCTCGGGCCCCAGTACTGAGAACTCTGCAAGGCAAAAGATAAGGGGATTGGGAAGGAGGAAGACAGTGTCCACTTTCCTTCTGCCCTTCAAAGCTCCCCCTTCCACCCTCTTGCCCCAGCTCTGAGAACTCACACTGAGGCAAAAAGTAAGGGGCTGGGGGAAGAGAATGGGGAGGGAGGCACAATCCCTTCATGAATAATCAAATTCACGAAGGTCAAACCTGCAAATGCGGAGGGAGGACTGCATTCACTGCTGCTGTCGTTGTTGGCAAAACAGGAGAAGCTTTCTATGCTGCAGGAGGTGCTTCCTGCACTATAGAGTCCCAAAGACTAACAGAACAGATTGTCCTTTCCTCTTTCAGAAGGAAATGACTCCGCAAAAGGCTTTTCTTTTTGTTGTTGTTTTCATAGCAGCCCTAAATTTCATCTTCATAGTTCTGTTCAAAAATGGTAAGACCACAAAAATCGGGGAGAGGCTGCATGAAGCCAGCAGTGATACGTTAACTACCTTTCACATACATTCTTTTGAAGGATTTCAGGATTGGTTCCGAAAGGAAAGGAAGCCCTAAACTCTTCTGATAGTACCAACTAAAATAAACCTATTGAATATATGGGTTATACACAAGTGTTGATTTACCACTGAACAATTGGTTCAGTGGATCTATTCCCAATGGAGAAACCAATAGGACAAAACTAGACAAATCTTGTGAGCATTTCACCATCAGCTTGGCTACCTACCTCTCCTCCTCCTCCTTTTATGGTACATTCTTACTTATTTTATCCAGATGGCCTTTAAATCTTATGAGTCTCTCTGGAACCTTCAGTTCTAGAAATTAAATACCTCTTTCAATTCTTCCTCTGGAAACATGTCTAGCCATCAATATAAGTCAATAATAAATTTTGCAAATGACACACATACACAGAGAGAACAGTGAAAAGGTTTCCTCTGACATTTTCTTAATGTTGCCTAAATAATTCTGAAGCGAGCCAGTCAAACTGACAGTGAGGAAGTGGATTATGATATATAGTGTGAAAAATATGCTTGGGCAAGTCAATTTGCAGTTATAGATCACTTCCTTTTTCCAATGTCTCTGGAAAGAAGTTGCTGCATACATATTCAAAGGGGACAACACAAGCTCCTCTCCACACCACCCTAAGAAAATACAACAAATGATAACAGAAATGCATGCCAAGTGCTACTGTATGTGATAAAATTGATGAGATTAGAATCAACTCTGGAGCGCCTTTCCTCCTCCTTTGGCTGGACAGGAGAATGCTTTCCCTTCCCTTCCCTGGGAAGGACCTCCCCTCTGCCTACCCACTTTGAGAATCTGGGTGAGACAGGATTGATGTGTTTCACCCATGAATTGCCCTTGCTACCTTAAGAAGTCAGGGATATTGGGGTTCACCCACAATGCCAGCATCTCCTTAGAATCTGGAGGAATTCTGGCTCAAAGGATGCCTGTGAGAAGAGAGTAATGGCAGTATCTTTTCACCTATATAAACTGCTACTATCTGTAGAGAGGACCCCAGTTAAAGTTAAACAAAGTATTTTGTTTGAATTGACAAACATACAAGAAATCAGATAAGAACCATACACAGCTATTGGAAAATACGGTGAGAAAGGCTGAATAGAGACAGATTAGGGATGAAAAAGGTGATAGTTACCAGTCTTGAAGAGATGGACCATAGCAGAGGGGCTCAGAGAGAGTCTGAGGGTGGCAGAGAGAAATGGCAGTCTGAGGCACTATGTACCATGTACTACGTACTACAATTGGCTGCGGTCAAGGTAGGATTTTTATACCCTATTTCATACCCTGAAGGGGTGCATTGACAAAGCCGTAATGGCTTTTCCACAGGACTGACAAAGGGGTTTGGGGTGGGCTGATTAACTCCAGAATGACAAAATACTGATAGAACTGATGACAGTCTCTCAAAGTTCGGTCAGGTAGGTTGTATAGGGAAGATCTCCATAGGGTAAGATTGAGAGATGATCTCTGCTTGCTTTATCAGTTTGTCTTCCATTGTGTTAGAAAGTGCAATGAACCTGAAGATTTCATTCATTCATTTCATTTATTACGGCAAATAGCCAGCAGAAACCTGAAGAGTTGAAGGGATTAGCACAAACCCATCAGCATCAAGATTTTCTGCATAATCCTATCTGGACTTTCTCACCATCATGACCCCACACACATCTCCAGTCAGCATGACCTTGATCATCTTCTCCGATCATTAATAAGTCCAATTCATGAAAATTGCATGATAACACCCTTATTGAGTCAGCAGCGTTTGGAATTTGAAGCCAACTGATTTCTGCCTTGCAGACTGGTTTAACTGAAACAGAGTTAAGCTAATATTTTAAACTCAGTTTTGGCTATCTTGCCTTCATTCTCTGTTTGGGGAGCAATCATTGATATAGAGTAGGGTGGACAACTGAAGGGAGAGTGAGGACCATTTCTTACTCCCCCAGACATCCCTCAAGGTCACTCCAGTACATCTGAAGTGACATCATATCACTTCTTGTTTCATTTTGGACTTTTTTCACCCAATTTTAGGGATTTTTTTAAAAAAATACAGGGGCCCACTGTATTTTTTTAAAAAAAATCCCTAAAATTGGGTGAAAAATTTTAGCAAAGTTAGTAGATAGTCACATCCCATTATATTCATTGGTGGTGATGTGCATGTGGACACTACTATTTTAGGAAGAGGGATGCAGTGCTTCATGCTACCTGGAAATCATGCAGGAAGAGGTCATGGGTAAGGAAGGCCTACTCTATCTGTATATTTACAAGTACTTGGAGAGCTAGTGATGGCTGTGGAGCCAAAATCACTGTGTTTTGTGGGTACTCCGACTCAGTTTTTGCCATGTGCTAGTGGAAATATGCTGTGATTTTTAAAAATAGATTGGAGAAATGGCAGCTGAAAAGTGGAGCCTTGTAAGTCATATTTTCCTTGCCCCAATCTAAAGTGCTCTGATCAGAATCTGGAAGTAGATGCAAGAAGTTCAGATGCAACACTGCCACCAGATAGGATTGCTTCCAATCACAAGCATTATGATGCTATTTAAATAATATGTAGACGTGAATGGCTTACAGGCATGGATGGTCTACTGTGAGTCTCCTTCACTTCCAGATGCATTTATTCATAAGTCTGTTCTGTTCTGTCTCAGCATCAATCTGTATTTTGCAGGATGCATGAAACCAGCCATTTTTCCCCCCAACATATACATTTGGGTACATTTTTGAGCCAAGAAGCCTCCTGCAAAATTCAGAGTAGTGTGAAAACCAAAGGGTAACAGTGTTGTGATCTTTGCATTAGTCTGGGAAGTGTAAACCAGGTCAGTGCACTTAAAAATGCAGAGTGAATAATATTCTCCAAATCTCACTATCAGCAAGTAACAGAGAAAACAAAGTAAACATAGCTGGTATTTTTTTTCTTTTTCTTTTGGAAAGCCCCCCCCCCCTTTTGGGAAAAGAAAAAGACATAATCTTTCCAAGAAAGCATAGGCAAGCACTGGGTATAAATATGGATGCAAACAAATCGGATACGAAAGATGAGCCCCTTCAGGGCTAAGGTTGAGCATTTATTACTATTACTATTATTTCAGAGGTCAGTGAGGGCAAAGTGATGGCAATCTAGGGAGGGAGGCAACATTTCCAGCAAAGTTCAAAGGTGTGCTCTCGCATATATTGCAGGTTGACCTACTGAAATGCAGCACAGAGCAAGATAAGCAGTGTATTTCCTGCAGTTATTTTTTAATAGCTAATAATAACTTTAGGGTAGTCACCCGCATGGGAGAGTTCTCTCCTGCCACATTCCTGGTATGAACAAAGGGATATATGTGCATTAGGCATGCATTCAAAAACAGCAATTGACCAGAAATATAGATGTTAATACTTCCTTTAACATTCCTCCTTGTTTGTTTTTTCCCCCAGACACTTATATTTGCACCAACACCTGGCTCTTCATCTTCCTATTTTGACATCTTTTGTAAGTTCTCTTATAGAAGACACAATATCTGTGGTCATAGTAATGACCTAAGATAATTTATACAGCTTTAAAGTAGACAAGGCAGACATGGAAATAGTTCAAAATTTTCCATACCTTGGCTCCGTCGTTAATCAGAAGAAGACTACAACTTGGAAGGGCAGCTAGGAAGGAGCTAGACAAGATCCTGAAGTGTCAAGATATATCATTAAATACTAAAGTTAAGATTGTCCATACTATAGTATTTCCAGTTACGATGTATGGTTGTGAAAGCCGGACAGTGAAGAAAACTGATAAGAAGAAAATCAACTTATTTGAAATGCAGTGCTAAAGGAGAGTTCTATGGATATCATCGGATTGCTAAACTGGCAAATAAGTGGGCCCTAAATCAAAGCAAGCCTGAATTCTCCCTAAAGACCAAGATGGCTAAACTGAAACTGTTGTACTTTGAACATCTCATGAGAAGACATGACTCACTAGAAAAGACAATAATGCTTGGTAAGCTAGCCAGGCAATAGGAAAAAAAAAAGATTGCATTACAGATGGATAGACTCAGTCAGGAAATTGCTGAGGAATGGGATATTAGAGATGGGGAAGGCAGGAATGAGTGGTGGGTGGGGCTGAAGCTCAGCGTAGATAGGGTTGCCATTTTAGTTCCCCAGAATTCAGTACCCCACAATGCCATCATTCCATGGCATTTTGGGAAATAGCAGCTGCCATTTTTGCAAAAATTCCCACTTATAATCATATGGAACAATGGAGGGCAGCCCATAACAGGTGCCAGCATCTGCCAAGAGTCCTAGCAGCTGTATAAGCATAATGGGTGGTCACACCAGCTCTTCTTTTCAGTCTTTCAAACCCATTCCCCTTAGATCAGTATCATGGAGGGTACTTAGCCATTTTCCTTCTGCATACAGTGGCCCCTTGGCTTTCACAAGGGTTTGAGAAGCAGAATCCTAACAAAAGTAAAAACAAAAGCCATGAACAACTTTTTTTCCACTATGTTTTTATTAAGTAAGAAAAACAAAATTATTGAAACATATAATAGAAAACTCTACATAAATGCATGGAAAAAGAAATGAAAGAGAAATAATGTTGACAAAATTCTTAACATACACTTAACATAGTACAGATTTAACTTTTTGAAATGAAATGTGTGAGTGATTCGCCTGTGTGCTTCTACTATGTCAGACCCAGTAAAGATGGTTGTCAAGTAAATAGCACTATTGTTTCCAGGACACAGATTCAACAGAAATCAAGCAACAGAAAGAGAATGTTAGCACTATGACAAAATGGTCCTCATGTTTAACTAGCTTAATACTGCTAAAGCACTCTAGTATTCTGGTTACAACTCCTGAATGAAAGAAAAAGCTCTGTGAAAATTGGTGAAAATCAGTTTCTGAAAGTTGCATGAGACTGAAGGTGATATATAGTCACTGTGAGGGGGAAGGGGAAGGACACACAAGAAAGAGGGATGGAGAAAAATCAGGCATATTTCAACAGAGAGGACTGTATGCAGACCCATAAATAGGCAGGTAGATTTTTTTAAAATGTATTTTTTAAAATATTTCATCATTTCTTGCCAACATATATGCAATGGTTTTAAGCTCACAGTCTCCCAAAGATGTCTAGAGAACCTAAATCAAGAAAGATATTTTATGGATAAAACATATTGCTAAAAACCATTAAGGAAAAGCGGAAGTGGAATATGCTGCCTGGGAGTGTGGTGGAGTCTCTTTCTTTGGAGGTTTTTAAGCAGAGGCTGGATGGCCATCTGTTGGGAATGCTTTGATGTGTGTTTCTGCATAACATGGGGTTGGACTCAATCTCCCCTGTGGTCTTTTCCAACTCTATGATTCTACGAAAACCAGGCAGTGTAGGAGAAGAATTCAAAGATGGAAGAAAGCTAGATTTTGTCAGCTTGGTAGTTGGCAAGTCGACTTTCCTGACAGAAATAATTGCTCAGCTAAGGAGGGAAATAAAAAAATAAGTAACAGTTAAGACTAGAATCCCCTCAATTCTCTTCCCAAGAGGACTTTATGTCACCAGGTGCCAATTTGTGTTCAGCCAATATTAACAAGATTCCCGTGGGTAGTAAAAACTAAATGCTGTTGAAGCTAAAATCCACTTAATATGTAGATGGGGGTAAACAGGATTTCTCTTCCCTTTAATTTTTCTCAGTTGTTTTGCTAGTGGAGTTGGTTAGCACTTGCAAGAAATGGATGGATTCTTCAGATAAATGGAAGGCAATTGGCAAAAGTTGTTCATTTACATAGGACAAACATAGGCATCTTTGAACAATGATAGCTCAGACAAAGCAAAGGTTGTGGGGATTACTTTGAAATCCATCTCCTCAGGCCTCTAATGTTTCAGTGAAGGACAGCTGATGGCACTCAGCTTGCTCTGATGATGACCTTGGGGTCATTCTGGGTTTACAGAGGTCTGGGGCATCAAAAACCAAAGCAAAAAAAAAGGTGATCTTTCCATCAAGGATAGGTTACCATAATCTCCTTGGCTTTTAAAAATTTCAGTACTGTGAAAGAACTCAATTTAGGTGGCCTCTGAATATTACAAATACTGTAAATTGTAGTTGCTTTTGCAGTACAGTTCCACTGAACTATGGGAGTTGTAATCTTGTATGATACGGTACATCCTGCATTGTCTCCCCCTGAATGTATGTCACACACACATATAGTTCATTCACTCAGGCCAAGAAACCTTTTGGCTTCTGCTTTCTTCATTTGTTAAAGACAAAACTGAGTTGCATCCAGGGTGGCAGTTTATAATACTTTCAACAATCTTCAGTGGATGTTGGTATTATCCATCCTCTAGTGGATGTTGGTATTATTATGTTGGTGTTAGGATGTGAAGTCTATAAATCCAGAAAATCTCCCTTTTGTACAAAAGACCTGAAGGAGATGGCATCTTAGTACCAAACCAGAACAAATCAGAGAGGCTATGATCTTCTAGTTTCTCTGGCTACCTGGACAGGACTACAGACTTGTGGTTCCTGAAACCAGGTCTGTGGTTATTTTCCCCATGAACCACAGATGACAACCTGTATGTCAGAATTCAATCACATAAATAAAATTGCAGGAACAGCAGGGGAAATGTTCATTAATATAGACATTCAGTACACAGTTGGGCTCCCATATTTACTAGGGTTAGGGGTGCAGGACTCTCGCAAAAGTTGAAAAATCACAAATATCAAAGTGTGTGTGTGTGTGTGTGTGTGTGTGTGTGTGTGGTAAAGAGGCTGAGACATGGTGGGGAGAATGGGCCCCCAGAATCCAAACCAAGTCAGGGAAAGGAGATGGAAAGGGGGTGGGTCAACATAGTAACCCTATACTTACTCCCTTGCCCATCTCCTTCTTTGGGGGGTGTAGGAGTAGGTTTGTGGTGCTGAGAAATTAGGCTGCAAGCCTTCCATAGCAGGCCAGGCAGTGGTTGGTAGTGGAGGAGGAGGGAGACCAGAGGTAGGACTTTAAAGGGCTAAGTGGCCCAATTGGAGCTACCAAGAGGAAGGTTCTCCTGGAAAAGTAGCATCAGAGGTGGCAGGGCAGGGGTTGGAGAAACGTCCAAGTAATCAAATCCACAAAAGTCAAACCCACAAATGTGGAAGGTTGACTGTATACCTGAATAAACACTCTTACTATGTATCTTGATTCTCTATATCCCCATTTACTTGAAAGGAAGCCCTGCAGCCTTCAGTAGGATCATTTTCTCCTGTTAGTATACACGGAATTGCAGCCCTCAGTTCTGAAAGCTCCATTCCGACTTATGCGTTCCAAAAATTGCTGAAATAATACTTGCTAAATATCAACATTAATCCAACATTCCATTCTATTCATTCATTTTCACCATGACTCTTAGAAATGAGGCAATTTTGTTTCAATAGGAAACATTTCATCATTTTACCAGAAAGTACATTAGAAAAATAAGTTTTATATGTATATTCTCAGCTCTCCTCCCCTTCTTCTTCTTCTTCTTCCTTCTTCTTCTTCTTCTTCTTCTTCCCTTCTCTGTGCAGTTCTACTTTCTATTTTATTTTTAGATGCATTTTGGTTTGAAAGAAAAGCAGACACCTGTTCGGGGGGGGAACACAGTGCAAGATTCTAGAGCTGAGGAACAGAACAGCTGTGGTGATTGTGTCAAATAAGTAGGGCATCCAGGAAAATTGCATATCACTCCATATTCCCCAGCTGATTTACTTTTGGATGAAAATTCAAACCCTAGCTTTCTTGGTGGGGGGAAATGGTGCATACATGCTTCACGGTGCTCTACTTAAATGTGGGGAATGTCATGGCAACTCATGACTGCTAGCAAGAGGGACAAGGATGATATACGGTCCTTGATATGCGTTAGGGGGAACAGGAGGAAGATGCAGATGGTCTCATATGGTTTTTTTAAAAACTAGTTTGTCACTCTCTAATTGCTAGGCAGAGGTCACGGTCTTTGGCTTACCCGTAGCAGGTGCAGGATAATAAATCTGAAGATCTCATAGTGTCGCCAACAATTGCACATGCTGATTTGTAATCAATAAGGGAAACATGTTTAGAACAAGCTGTAATTCCCAATCCATCTCCCTCTCTTCCTCTCTCAATCGCATTTTTTGAAAGTTCTGAATTCCTTCACACTCCAATATCACACCAAGAAATGGAACCCAGAGGATGTGTGGGAAGATAGAACAGAATGTAGGAAAGTGGGTCTTTTGGATTACGGCTCTTGGAATTCCACAGCCAACATGGCTAGTGGCCAGAGATCCGACATTATTTAAAAAAAAAAATCAACTCCCCTCTGGCTCATTAGTGACAAAAAAACCCTTTAATTTGGGAACACTCCTGATCTGTTTCAGAGATGCTTAGATTTATTGTCCAGAAAGCAACTTTCTCAATGTGTAGTCATGTGGATGGGAATTCCTGAAAGCTGAACAAAATTCTCTACTCTGAAGTGTAGCGTTGTATATGCAGATGGTGACTGAGGGAGCAGATTTGGCCCACGGAGAGAAAAACATTGAAAGAGGCAGAGGGGCAAAGCATGTTTTTGCTTGGTTTTATGCTTCTCCATCACTGAGCTCAAGATAATATTCATGATGCTCAGTCTTTCATTTTATTTTCACAACAAACCTGTGAGGTAAGACAGATGCATGTGAGGAAGAGAGAGGGGGAAGGAAAGGAGGAGAGAGTTAATGTACAATATCACTGAGTGAGTTTCATGGCTCAGTAGAGACTTAAATCACAATCTCTCAAGTTCCAGTCCAACACAAATGGAGGACAACTAAAATTCACAAATATAAGGAAATGTAACCATGACACCACCCTGGCTCTCAGAATGTTCTCTCTGAGTTAATTTAAATCTCCTTTACACACACACACACACACACACACACACACACACAGATACACATTAATACTAACACTGCTGTACCTTTGGTTGGCTTCCGTTTTAATTTTCAGTGACTGTTATAAAAATTCTGTGGAACCAGGGAAATAAGCCATTCCAAGACAAGGAGGCAAAATATGCTCATTGAGATATGCCTCAGGCCTCAACAAGGAGAAGGAACTGGGGCTAGGAGTATCTGCCTTTCTCCCACACCCGAACCCACACTCTACTATATCACAATAACTTTTCCACTATACTACAGTTGTTTTTTTTCCATGGCTGGAATTCACAATCACAGTTACTCAGAGTTATGAATCTATAACTGACCTTTATTCACAACCCCTCTGTATCCAATAGCATAAGAAATCCCTAGAGATTGTAGAAGTCCCCCAATCATGACTTAATGGGCAGCAGCTACTGCAAGTGACAGGGGTCAGTTCTCCTGTTGATCAGGATACAGCAGGCTGACTTCCTACCCATCCCCCAGGAACAATTTCTGATAAGAGAAAGAATTGTGACAGGAATCCTGGTATCAGAGATTGTTTCTTTGTGAGAGGGTGGTGGCAACATCAGTTTGATGCATCCATCAACAGACCCCCACTACTAACCTTGGCTGATAGCCAATAAGTCAGGACTGGTCTGGCAGGGAAGTAGCTGATGTAGAATCACCACCCATATACACAAATGGCTGTTGTTTGTTATCATGTCACTTAAGAGGAAACACCCCCACCTTGATGTGTTGGTTCTTGTTCCACATATATACCACACATAATATGTTACCATTTTATTAGCATATGAATAACAGGAACATTCCATTACTCATCCTGAATCATAAACAGGGCAAACTCTAGCAGGGGGATGGCCTATTCTTCTGGATTTCTGAAGCTTCATTGGATGATGATGACATGGTTGTATGGGAATTGTAGCTGCTTGTAGTTTTGTTTTAGATTCTCATCCTCTCCTCCTACCCATTTCCCATGCCCTGCAGTGTAGTGTTGCATTACTCATTCACTTCTTTTTATACTGTAATTCATTTCCATTAGTGCTCATTTTGATGCTAGACTAAGTTCATTTGGGGCCAGTTCTCAAGGAGACTCCGTCACTTTCACTTAGAAATGACAAAGCTGGCTGAGTAGTCTTCTCATGGATTTACCCCCATGAGTAGAAAAAGCTGTGTTGTCATTATTGGGAAATGTGAAAGATCTGGTAGATCTCTCTAGCAGAAGTCATTTCCACACTACATTGTTATAGTGCTATTATTCCACTTTCAACATCCTATGGAATCCTGGGCTTTGCAGTTTAGGGAGGAGCATTTAGAATTGTCAGCCAGAGAGCGCTTGGGCCTCAGTAAACTATGCACCCCAGAATTCCACAGGATGTTGAAAGTGGAGTAATAGCACTATAACAGTGTAGGGCAGAAATAGCTTCAGTGTCTGAAAAACATAAACTAAATATGTTGTGGAATCATAGTACTATAACAGTATAGTGCTGTCCAAATGCTCTCCAACTCACTTTAAAAGAAGCATAATAATGACATCACCCATAGGCAATCCTATCCAGTTTCTTGAAGTGGATTGCCGTTCTAAATATTTTTCTTGATTTTTTCTTTTTTTTTTTACTGCTCAGACTCTACATCGGTGTCAATCAAACTATTTTTCAAAGGGACATTTTCGTTTATTGAAAACTAAAGAGATCCACATCACGTGCTGCATATGCTTTACATATTTCCCATTTTCCTCCTAATTTGGGATGTTTGCAGGCAGCTTCAGCACGACAGTTGGCTTTGATCTCCCTGAAAAACCTCTTCAATAGGTGACATATAAGTTAATTAGCAATAAATTACCTGAGGCACTTAAAAGATGCATTTCACAGCCCATTTGCCTTGTGAGATGACATTTGGATTTGTAATTTCAACTGGTAAATGATTAGAGGAAGGATTATAAAATGACCCAAACGTATTTTTTAAAAAGATTTCATAGTCTGAAAAATTAAATTTAAAAAAAAAATGTTCATAAATTCTATTGTGTCTCTCTCAACAATGTAGACAAAAAGAGATGAAATCATGTAGAGTTCAGTTGTAGAATTCAGATATAGAATTCAGTTCTACAGCAATGTAGCCCAAAGTCATGCCGAAGTCTTACACCAGCACCTTTTAATTAAAAGAGTACCAGTTGATTGATATCCTAACGGTCAAAAGCAGCAGGGGGTACTGGGATATATTTGAGGGCTGCACAGACAGTCAAAAATCTCAAAGCATAAATGTTTTGGACCACAAGTGTCCAAAGCCTCTAAAAGTTGCCAGGATCATAGAAGCATAGAGTTGGAAGGGACCCCATGGGCCAAGAATTCAATCCCCTGCTCAGTGCAAAAACTCTAGCTACTGCATCCTCATCAAGTAGCTGTCCAGACTCTTTCTGAAGACATCCAAAGAAAGAAATCACACCACTTCTGTAGGTAATTGGTTTCATTGCCAAACCTCTCTTACCATCAGGAAGTTCCTTCTAGTGTTCAATGAAAGCCACTTCTTGTTTTGAAAATGATTTTTTTTTTTTGATATGTTAAATGGTGCAGGGAAGTTCCTGGAAGCTTCCAGAAGACACATTTGCAGAAGAGACACTTCATTCTTCAATCTGAAGAAACTGAGGAAGACAAAATGACCTTAAGGACCTTCCTTGGACCACCTTGACATAGATGTTAAAAACATGGGAGACAAGATATAACATTAAGGCTCCCCAAAGAAACATGGTTATGGGCAAAACAGGAGCCCCTCAGCACCATCCTCCAGAAAGTATGGGAGATGGTGCAACACCAACCCCAGTTCTTTTCTAGCTATGTTTCCTGAAAGAATGCCATGGTGCATACTGTCACAGAAGATGCAAGAGAACTGACAGAGGTACAGTCCCCTTCTATCCTGCAGCACAAATCATCCGTAAAGGCTATTTTTGTAGAAACAGCTACATACATTACAACATATTTAGTTTGTTTTTCAGACACTGACACTATTTCTGCTCTACACTGTGATAGTGCTATTATTCCATTTTCAACATCCAGTGGAATTCTGGGGTTTGTAGTTTACTGAGGCCCAAGAGCTCTCTGGCTGAGAATTCTAAATGTCCCTCCCTAAACTGCAAACCCCAGGATTTCACAGGATGTTGAAAGTGGGATAATAGCATTATGACAGTGTACTGTGGAAATGGCCACAGTCAGGAGTACTAATGAAACCCAAGCATGGTTTTCTGTATTTTATTTCCTTTTAGGAGTATACCACAGACTCATGTATGTATAGATTGCCAAGGCTAATCTCTGGAGATATGGAAACAGGCATTTCCATACAGAAATGAGAAATTAATGCATTCCTCTTCCATTCCTCTCAACAATACCTGATATTCCCAGAGTTTGCTAGTTCCCTTTCTCAGCTTAAATCAAGCTCTTATTTAGTGCCTAAATATAGATATATGAAATGGAAGAGATCTTAAATAGGGTCTAGATGAGATCCGTTCATCTAAAGCTGACAGAATGTGACATGCCCAAGATTACTCAGTAGGTTTCCACGGCTAAGTGAGGATTCAAAACCAGGAGTCCTGGTTCAACACTCAAACCATTGCACAACACTGGTTTTCTTCAGTGGAATAATGTACCCAAAGACCTTGAAATTCTGCGAACTTTGTGCTATAGTTCACCTAGATGCTTGCATTATTTCACACTGTTTTTGATCCCCAAGTAAATTTCTCACTCCTTTGAACAACTCATTGCCAAAGTCCCTTCAAATCTGCATGACTAAGATGTGTCCAGACAATGTAGAAAGTTCAGACAAATCTCATATGAACCTGGAAGGAATTAAAGTCTGTTTTTTTCTCTGTAAATACCTGAGAGAAAACAGTGCTAGAGAGAGAGGAAAAAAGTAGAGATTAACCCCGTTCCAAAGAATTGCTACAGGCATCTAGATATTTGGCAAGCACTCTGAAACAATATAAAGAAATAATGCTACTGTGTTATTGACAGGTTATACACTTCGTTCTCCTCAAATATATGAGTGGATAAAAATACACAACTAATTAGTAGTCTAAATCTCTATCATCTGTTATTTCAAATTCAGTCTGGTGCATTTACTTTTCTGAAAGCACTGTGGAGACCCCTCAGCCAGACACTCTTTGGGCTATTGACCATACTTCAGCTGGAATTAGGTAAAATGGGAGATGCATGGCTGCAAGAAAGGGAACAATATCTGGAAATATTCACAGAATGGTTGGAAAAAATGCTCTTTACTGCTAGGAAACCCTGAAGGGGAGAATCTGGAACTGATGAGGATCTTTGAAATTTGTGGCTTATTCTGCTCAGAATTTGCATGTGGCTTTTTTTTGTCCCACAGAAAACAACATTTTCTGTGGGAGAAAAAAGAGCCACATGCAAACTCTGAGCAGAATAAGCCACAAATTTCAAAGATCCTTATCAGTCCCAGATTCTCCCCTTCACAGAAAACAGCATTTTCTGTGCAGAAAATAATATTTCTGTGAAGTTTTCTGTGCAAAAAAGTGCAATTTTCCTCCAGCTTAAGTCCCCAGCTACAACATTTTCTATCCAAGAAACAATTTTTCTGCACAGTAAGTAATATGTTTGCACAAAAATACTATATGATTTATTTATTTATTTATTTATTTATTTATTTATTTATTTATGCAGACTAAATGCTACATTGCAAGTTGTCTTTGAAAACTGCACAGTTTCCAAAGCCTTTCTCTCAGCAGGAAGAAAATTTCTAGAATTGTCTATTGCTCCCTTCAGCAACAAAATTAGCAAAAATATTACATCCCTAATTGCAGATGATGAAGTGTAGAATCCCATACACTCATCTCCCCACCCTGCATACAGCTTAGGGGAGTTCCTGTTTGGACAACATATCCCCGAATCCCCCACCTATAACATGTACAGGAAAATTCTGTGTTCTGTAGTCCAGAAAAGGAAGTTTTCTTCTATGTTTCTCTCATCTCAATGTGCAATGCTACCAAAAAATGGAAGCTGGTGAACTGGGGCAGGACCAAGACCAACACAAGAAGCTGCTTTATTCCAGATTAGGATACATATCTATCTAGCTCTGCGTGGTGATTTTGGCTGGCAACAGCTTTCTAGGTTTTCTGGAGGAGGTTTTTTCCACAACTTACTAC
Source organism: Cyclura pinguis (assembly GCA_030412105.1). Taxonomy (NCBI): domain Eukaryota; kingdom Metazoa; phylum Chordata; class Lepidosauria; order Squamata; family Iguanidae; genus Cyclura; species Cyclura pinguis. Next base: position 121,879,457 of record CM059604.1, on the reverse strand, counting down.
TACCTGTTCCTTTGGACTGAAGATATCAGGGACTGAATTTGGGATCTTCTACATGGAAACTAAATTGTCTACTGCTGACCTATGGTTCCATATCCTCCACTTCCCAGATAAGCATAGGATCAACTGGCATGCTCAAAGAGCAAACAGACTGTACGGCTCTTCTGGACTCAAAAGTTGCTTCGTAATATACTATAGAGCTGTGATTCTTAAAATAGGCATGCAGGAAGGTCTGAGATGAGGGTGAAGACTGAATAAATGCTCCTAGTGTCACAAAGGAAATGATGCCTCCCTAAACTCAGGGAAATCACTGCTGTTGCCTTAGGCAGTTGCTAAAAGTAGGCAGCATTGTAACCTTATTCAGGCACTCCAGTCACAAAGGGACAACACAAATAATTTTGTCTCCAGCTTCCCTATGTCCTAGTATAATTTCTGTATCACAAAGAGTTTGACATTGGTAGAGATTTTTGCACATGAAAACCCATGAAACAGCTGGAAGGTGTCCACGGTGAAGGGTCTGGAAGCCATGCCCTATGGGGAGTGGCTTGGGGAGCTGAGTATGGCCTTTTCCTCACCGGGCTATTTAAACGGTGCAGAGCAACCTCCAGCTGAGGTCTATAACACCGTAGTGGACTGGGGCGGACTACCTTTTGTAGTTCCATACCTCAGTCCACTCCAGAGCAACTGGAACTGGTCGCTCAGCGTGTTTTTTAAAAACCTCTTTTTAGAGGTTTTTAAAAACCATGGAGCGCGCAACCCCGTGCCACTCCATCACCCGGCTCCGGAGCAGATTTGCAGGCGTGCACAAGTGTGTGCCTGCAGATCTGCCGGGGGCGGGCTTCCAGCTGGCGAGCTTCTCCGGTTGGTGGAGAGCCTCCACCAACCGGAAGCTGCCATTTAGGATGCCGGAGGAGTGCGGAGCGATGAGCTCGCGCTGCTCCTCGTGGCGACGGACTCGGCCGGCTGGAAAACAAAGCCTGTAAGCTCTGTTTTCGGCCGTTCCCCCCCCCCCCGACATGCGGAAAGGGCCTATGTTTAGCCTGATGAAAAGAAAGTTAAGAGGTGACATGATGACCATGTTTAAATATTTGAAAGGATGCCATGTTGAGGATGGAGTAAGCTTGTTTTCTGCTGCTGCACAGACTAGGATACAGAACAATGGAGTCAAACAACAGGAAAAAGGGACAGTGGAATACATTGCGTCAAAGTGTGGTGGAGTCACCTTCTTTGGAGGTTTTTAAACAGAGGCTGGATGACCATTTGATGGGGGTGCTTTGTGTGTGTATTCCGGCATGCCAGGGGGTTGGACTCGATGGTCGTTGTAGTGTCTTCCAACTCTATGATTCTATCAGGGTGGAAAATGTCTAACCCACACAGAGCTTACCCTAGAATGGGGGAGCACAAAGATCACATGCAACCCTCCATGGGTCTCAGTCCTACATCCCTTCAGTGTAGCAAAAATTTCTGCATGTGGACCTGTGCTTCACTGAGCCATATACCCAAGGCCCTGGTTGCTAAGCTCTTGAAGCTGCCCCACGTGGCCATTCATCTGGGGTTCACTGCAAGCAGAAAGGTTCGGTGAACTGTCTATCTACATCCCCACAGTCAGGCCATTTCCGCAGTAGCCTGTTATAGCGCTATGATTCCACGTTCAACATCGTATGGAATCCTGGGGTTTGCAGTTTCGGGAGGGGCCAAATGGCCCCTCCCGAAACTGCAAACCCCAGGATTCCATAGGATGTTGAACGTGGAATCATAGCGCTATAACAGGCTACTGCGGAAATGGCCTCAGACATACAATGATTGCACTGGTGCTGGACCCTTGGTGGACCCTGGCAGATCTTAGCACTGATGTCATCATTTTGCATCTGTCTATAGGGTTGTAACCAGATGCTTCACTGGTTCTGCTTGCTTGCCCTGAAGCACAGAATGGCCATGCAGGGTGGTTTCAGAGGATTTTCAGTAAGTTGAAGGGGAGCTTTGGGCACTGGAGAGAGAGGAAGGGAATGCCAACTTTGGTAGAATGGAAGAAAGGACAAGCACAAACATAAGGCAAGGGAGTACAGTACAGTCAACCCCAGCAAAGCCAAGGGGAAGAAGGTTGCTAAGCAATTGTAGTAGTTTCTATATAGCCAGTGGGGGTCAAGCTGTGATTTCATTACCATACTGCAATTTTGGAATGAAGAGGGATGGAAATTAATTTTGTTTGTTTGTTTGTTTAATTTATATCCTGCCCCTCTCCCATCATAAGATGGGATTGAAATATTCAGTTTCCTGAGGCTGAACCAATAAGAAGTATTTTAGCAGACTGAGGCAAGAAAAAGCTCACATTTCACATCTGGTATGAACATGCTGGATGGCCTTCAGCAACCTCCTCTCTCTCAGACTTACCCATTCTGTAATATGGGCATAATAATGTTAGCATAACAGACTTATCTTGTAAACCTTTCAGAGATAATAGATGCCATGTGCTTTGAACACCCTGAATGTGCTACATCAGTGCTAAGTATTATGGTGATGACTGAGGATAGGCAGAAGGGTTTTGGATAACTGAGAGTATAGATAATCAGATCATTGCAAATTAATTTCTGTGTTAATACCATGTGGATAATATTGGCCATATGGCTGAGAGATGGCAGATTTCCAGAGTAACTGTATATTAAAATTAAAAAAAACAGACAAGAATGCTGTATTGAAGATTCCTGAACAACAACTATACACACACACATGCAGAGAGACATACACACAGACATATACACACACATACACACACATCTATGTATATTTATACTATATCCATGTTCTTCTTTCCATATCAGATAACTGTCAATTAGGTTAAGCTTCTGAATGACACAGAAAGTGGATCTAAAACAAGACACCAGTGCCACCTACTGGTCTGACAACTAACTTTTGATACAAAAGACAAAAATTAGCCTGCATTTAACAATTTGATATGGGGGTCAATAATATGGTGGCCAGATATAAAGGGCCCTTGAGTTTTTCAGCACTTGGGTAAAAGAGAGATGTCTGGTTCAGGATGCTTCTGACATTCTCCTTGTCTGAATTCCCTACTTGGAACAGATGTATGAACAATTCCCTATTGCTCTGACTTGTCTTCAGAGCAACATCTAGTGTTCTCTTCCTTCAGTTCATTGATGCCTTTCCCAGCCTCCTGCCCAGCAAGGTTGATGTGTATGTGTGCATTAGTAACACACATCCTAAAGTAATCTTAATAGGATTGCAGTTACAGTTGCTCTGAGGCATTTTTTTCATAAATCCTCTTCAAATAATTCCCTGAACATGTGGAAGGTTTATTGGGCAGTGGAGGAGTAGATGCAGATGGAAACCCCACTCCTCAGATGTCTCCATGCACTCAGCAGGACCAGGGAAATTTGTGCATTGGACATGAAAGCCTGCAAGGGATCACAATATCTCAGCAGTGAGCAGGAGTTAATTTGAAAACATCAGTAAAATACCACACATAAAGAATCTTGATGTAGTCATGGGTGTAAACCCATCAGGATTCTTTTTTAAAAAAAAAACCAGTGTTTTATCAATGTGCATGAAGTGGAGAAAGCAGGAAAGAACCAAAGGTCTTGAAAGCTGCAACAAAATGCAGCCAAGCTGCTCTCTGCCCTTTTGAACTGCATGAAGTCGCAAGGCAAGAGTGTTGGGCTAATTGCTTATATAGTGGCCCCTTCACACTTGGAAGAATTTGGGGTGCAGAACCCTCGCAAAAGGGGAAAAATCACAAATAACTTCCCCTCCTGTGATCTCCCTCTCATTACTCCCTCCCATTCTCTTGCCTCTGGCACCTGCATTCTGAGGGTTAAAAAAAAAAAGGCAAGGTAAAGGGCTTACCAGTACCTTCCCCTCAGATAGAGGAGAGTGGAGCTCTGAATTCTGATGTTCTAGATAATTCTGGTGACCATCTTGAGAAAGAAGATTCCTTCCACAGGGGAGTCGTAGGAGCAAAGAGAGCCCCTGACCAATCAGCAGCCATTACACAGCAGAATGTGCAGTCACATGGCAGAGAGGACACACCTCCAGCAGTTTTAAACACAAGCCTCACAAGCCTGGGGTGAGGAATGCAAGGGGATGGGAGGAGGAGGAGAAGGCAAGCACGTAGCTCATAAATCAAATTCATGAAGATCAAACCTGAGAATGTGGAAGGAGGACTATAAAGACAATTTGGAACAAGACATTAACTATTGATATTTATGGGTCCCATGTTTAAACTGGCAGGCTTCAAGTTGCATTCCCTACTCCTTTATGGGCTAGACTGCTGCAGTGTTCTCTGTGTGGGGTTGCTCTTGAAAAGTGTTTCAGAGCTTTTCAGTTATTGTAAAATACGATGACTAGATTATTGTCGGGTATATGCTTTGAAGTCCCACCTTGCAAGAACTGTACTGGTTCACAAATTGCTTCCAAGCGCAATTTGAGGTGTTGCTTTAGACCTACAAAAGCCTATATAGCTAGGATATCTAAATGCCACCTCCTCCCATACGAACCTGCCTGAAATTTGAGATCCTTAGCATAGGATCAATTGTATGTCCCAGCACCCCATGAGGCTAGGTTGGTGGGTATATGTGCAAAAATGCCCCATGTACAACTTCTATCCAGATTGCTATATACACAACTCCACTTCCGCTACTGTCTATAGAACATATCTGTTGTGGCAAATATTTCACCCTATATGTGTAGCATGACTTACACATACATGTTACGTATGTCACTAACAGGATGCCAGCCCATTTCTAAAACAGGTATCTTTGGGACTGATGCTTTTAATCCCACTCTTCAGTACACCTATATTTGGCCAAACTGTATCTTTAGCACCTGAATTATTATTATTATTATTATTATTATTATTATTATTATTATTATTATTATTATTAATCAAACAGAATGCTTCTTTTGATTCCTGTAGCCAGCTTTCTTAAAGTCCATTAAGAAGATAGACAAATGGCTGACCAATTCACCAAAGACTATTGACCTTTGTAAAAGCTCTTCAAGGTGATACACTGTGTTTTTTCCTGAAACATCAGGTTCCTATTTTATTTACAATACTACTTAGTTCAACTTGTTTTGACATCCATAGGGCTGTTTTTGTTCCATGAAGATCTTATTCTGTCCCACTTCCTTGTTTATGTTCCCATCCCATTCAACATTTATCAAGGGCAAAGATTGTCTACCTTTTCTCAAACTATAGTTTCCAGAAAACTGCAGCCAACATGGTCACTGATCACACTGCCTGGAGAACTCTGGATACTGTAGTCTAAAAGAGTAACTTTACTGAGCTCTGGTCAAGGGAAAGACTAGGATTCCACATGTTGCCTGACGATGGGCTTTTTAAATGGGAGGAATGTGCAGCACTTCATTCATGTACAGCTGTGCAATCAATTGAATTCATACCTTGATATCAGATGAATGCTATGAACATAAAATCTGTTACACACAGGTGTTTTGTGCTCTGATCTTGGCTAAATGTGTACTTGGTTAAAAAGGTATGTACCATTCTTTTCAGCCATGTTTCCAGAGTGGCTTTAAAAAAAATAGTATGCAAAAATCAAAATCAAAGTTGATAATCTCAATGTTAAAATAATGCCAGTAATGTCAAAACGTTGCTGGGAAGTAATTCCATAAGGGGAATAGCACAACCAAGATGGCCTTCCAACTATTCACAAAGCTCAAAAATCTGTTTCAGATGGTGGCCATCCAGATGTTCCACATTTCTCCATGTTCTAGTCATGGAATTTCACTCTTGGGACAACAATTTTGAACAATGCCAGTCAGAAGAAATGAAAATTCTATTTGGATTATACAGAGAAGGAGCCTTTCTGCCCTATATTCTTATAGTGCTATTATTTCACTTACAACATCCTGTGGAATTCTGGGGTTTGTAGTTTACCAAGGTTAAATTGCTGTCTGGCTGAGAATTCTAAATCCTCCTCCTGTAAATCCCAGGATTCCATAGGATATTGAAAGTGGAATAATAGCACTATAACAAGGTAGTGCAGAAAGGCCCAAGAATGATGAAGCAGTGTAAGGCCCTTGTTTCCCTGGTCACCAATGTCTGTCACAGCCCAGGATGTCATGACTCCGACCATATGACCGAAACCATATGAGCCTATAAGATTGCCATAATTGGGTTGCTGGATCGTTCATCTTCAAGCATGGTATAGTGGTTTGAACATTAGACTATGACCCTGGACACTAGGTCTCAATTCCCCACTTGGCCATGGAAACCCACTGGGTGACCTTGGGTTTATCACATACTCGCAGCCCCAGAAATCCCAGAACAGGTTTGCCTTAGGGTTGCCACAAGTTGGAAATGACTTGAAGGCACACAACTACTGTCTCTTCTGACAATACATCTTCAAGAAACACCTTTTAGGCAGAAACATTTAAGCTGTTATCCAAGATCTTTTTCACTCTAAATATTGGACCCTTTTTCAGACAGTGAATCTGCTGTACCACCATATAATGCTATTTCTTCTAGGCAAGAACGAGGGCGAGTGACAAATTCAGAGGTACCATTCAGGAGCAGCAGAAAATGACTGGCTCTTCAGTTTATTGCTATATTTGTACCCCTCTGCCATTTCGGTTTTCTATTTCTGGCAACAAAATGTATTGGGTTTGCTCTGCTTCAGAAAGTAGCAAATATTGCGTGGCCTAGCATGGGACTAGATAAGTGAGTTTTTGTCGCCTTACCGTTTCAAGAGATTCCTCACCATGAGAAGCCACTAGCCAGAGGAAAAATAAAAGGAAGGTACATTTTTAATAAAGGAGCAAAATCTGGTTCTTCTGTTTCCTTCTCCACAACAAAAGAGCCCAAATCTAAGAACTGTAACTTTAATTGACAGCTGTTTGCACCAGGCTGAAACCTGGTAGTTTATGAAGTGTCTGTTTTGTAACTGTTACAATCATTTCAAAAGGCTTGTTGCTCTAGCTGAACACCAATTAAGGGGGGGAATTAAAATTGGAGTGTGGTCCCCCCACTTCATTCCAATTCATGCTGGTTTTGTCTGTCATTCAAGGAAATAACAGTACAAGGACTGAAATGTATTCTCTCCCCTCTCCAATCCACCTTGACTTGAGGCTAGTAGTTGTGTACACTTGTGTGGTTGACTACGCACAATAATATCAGATGTAACCTTTATGCAGTGCTTCAGAGTGGAGAAAGCATCTTAGTTCTCTCACTAAATCCTTATTATAACCTCTAAGACAGGTTTTACAATGACTGACACTTTTCTCTGTTAAGCCAAGTGATAATGCTCTCTTGCTTGCTTTTAATATATATATATAGAGAGAGAGTCATCAGAAAATTGTGGAGTATGTTCTTGTTGTCCATTCATGCCTTGCATGACAGATGCCTGGCAATCGAGCGCTTCTTGTCACCAAGCAGACGGATGGCACAGAATGTGCAGTACTTTGGAGGAGAAGAGAGAAGATTGTTCCATAAAAGAGGAGGAGGAGGGGAGAGAGAAAGAGAGAGCGATCATTTTTAAAATCATGTTGGCATACATATTTAAAGAAGGTCACTGAAAAACTTTTCAACTGCAACTCTCTTGGAGCCCTGAGCGTTCTGGAAATTAAGCAGAAAAACTGCACTATGCTTTCGGTCTGAAGATATACCAAGGAGCAAGCAATATCAGAGTATGTTTGAGATGGCAAAAATTATTAATGAGGAAGAACAGACAAACCAGGAGATGTTGTAACCCTTTGTTTTTGACGGAGCCTACCACAGTAGGCAAGATCCTGCCTTCTCCTCTTCCTGATACTAAGTTAAGTGCAAACTGGGAATTCTGGAATTTGTAGTTTGATGAGGCATTGGAACACTCTGGCTGAGAATTCCAAATGCCTTTCCTTAAACTACCAGTCCCAGGATTCCATAGGATGGAACCTTGGTGGTTAAAATGGGTGAATAGTGATATAGTTCTGTAGTGTGGATGGGCCCCAGGAAAGTTTCCTTGCTTTTCATTGAAAATGCTGAACTAAGAGGACACATCTTCTCATGCATTACAAGCCACAAAAAGCTCTTTAGCTGGAGTGGCCTTCTGGGCATGACCTTCTCAGTCTTACAGGTATCAGGCTGCCAAATGAGAACAGCAAGAGAAGAGACAAACCTGATCTGATCCAGACCATTTTTTCCCTACTTCTTTCCCTTTCTGGGCTACAGTCCACAGAAGGCCATCGTTGTAACCTTAGGCCTTTTGTAAGCTGTAATGTTCATATCCTCATTGTGAGATGTATGTTTTGATTTCATAGGCCCAGCTCAGTACAGCATCTGACCACAGTGCCGAGCTATTTCCTCTGGCTCCTTAGTTGTTATCCATTTCATTTTCAAAATACCAAGAGGAAAAACTTGCACAGAAGGGCTGACATTTCCCATTCTCCAAATCTTCCTTCTGCAAAAACTGTCCTTGCGCCAAGATACATAGGAAATCTGTAGTGGTTTGCTCTGATTTGTTTATTTACCTTGGCGTAGAATAAGTGTCTCCATTTAAAGGGTTAGCGTGGGCTGCCCCGAGGCAGTGTTCGCAGTGTATGCAAATGCCGATCCCACTGCTCATAAGCTTTATTTCTGAAGTATTTGAAACCATTTACTTCTCAACACAAAAATGATTTAGCATTCTTATCTTTTTTTTTTTTTCTTGTGACAATAACTCCAACAGGGAAGTTAGGCTGCGAGGTACCTAAACATTTGCCTAGTGAAAAATGAAACACAAACATAAAAATGTAAGAAAAGTTTGGCTGGATCAGACTGAAAGGTGATTAAGAGGGTGCAATTTCTAGCACTGCAGGCAATAAGACTTTGAAAATGGCTCATACTTAGAAATCTCACAAGGGTTGTGTTCTGTATCAAGTCCAGTATGTATCTGTCTTGCTTGCTTGCTTTCTCACCTTTTTGCCAGTCTGGGCTCAAGATACCTTTCCACAGTTAAAAGGGAGTTAGCTAAAAATATGCTGATCACAAAAGTTTTAAAAAATATACAATTAAACTGTCCATACAATTGAAATTGGTTTAAAAATGGAACCATTAACTAATAAACAAAACACAAGTAGATGGTACCGCACATTGCTGCAAGACCCATTCCACTTGAAAATTGTCATCAAAGTCTTGCAAAAAGAAGAAGAGGAAGAGGAGGAGGAGGAGGAGGAGTCATCTTAACCTGCTTGTTGTAAGCAGGATGCCAGTCCAACCTCTCATGGAAGGGAGTTTCAGAGCCTAGGAGAAACGATTGAGAAGGTCCTATTCTGTGTTCTCAGGAGTACCTGTCAGGGCAAGTGCACCTATTAAGGCGGTGGGAGAGAGAGAAGGGCCTCCATAGACGATCTTGACTTATGGACCACCTCATATGGGGGATACAGTCCCTTCAGATAACCTGAATCTAAGCCACAGAGGGCTTTAAAGGTCATAACCAGCACTTTGAATTTCACCCAGAAATGAACCAGCAGCCACTGGAGTTGTTAAAGGAGCTGTGTTTCCCACTTCATGGAAAGTTCAAGGGGACCTAACAGATGATCCCTACTTTCAGACTCTGAGCCCAGCCAAAAAATGAACTCCCAGCTGTTTTCATAGAGGTGGAACAATTTATTCCCACAATTACTTAGTAAACTATAATCCTAGTCTTGGCATCTGGTCCCTCTCAAGATCCTTTTTCATCTGAGACAGGTAAATATTTCCACTTTACTTTTCTTTCTTTCTTCTTCCTTCCCCCGGTTTCTCTCTATCCTTCTCTTCTTCCATTGCCCAACACCATGTTGTTTGTATTCGGAGTTTGTTCTCTTGTTTCTAGTAATTCAATGTTGCCCACCTAACACTGTGTTCCTCATTGCCATGTTATTTGGTATGTGTGATTTTCCAGATCTATAGTGCTTCCAATCTCTCTCTCTCTCACGCTCTCTGTGGCCCTTTCCACAGGATGTTGTTGTCTGTCAGGACCCTGGAGCTCCAGGACTCAAGCTCTGAGTCGGAGCCCGAGACCCTGGATACTGCTCCCCCAGACACAGAGCCCTTGGCCCCAGTAGCCCCTGCAACAGAGCCAGGGGTTGCCTCAGACCCAGCCCAGCCAGAAGAGTCAGATAGTGAGGTGCAAGAGCAGGTACCTACTTACCAGCAGCATCGGGAGCAAAAGAGTGCTCTCAGGAGGTCAGAGCGTTTAAATAGGAAATGCCAGGCAATCAAGGTCTAACTGAGAAAACACCTGGAGGAGTAATCTGGCTATAAAAGCACGCACTCAGCCTGGGGTCATTGTTGGTTCACAACCGTCCCGTTTGGGGAGAGTTACGTGTTGGATCTCCTAAATCCCTGCCTTGCCTCCTGGAATGCTGCCCGACCCGCTGGAACCTCACCCCCCTTTTTGGACTTCGGACTGGCTCTGGTAATTTCTCTTACTTGGACTGTTCACTGAGAACTCTGGCCGTGACGTAACTGCCAGAGGGTCTCCTTGCTGCTGAAAGCTCTTGATTTATTGCCTTAGACTTGTTAACCGGCTCTTGGCTGCCTGCCAAGCCTTGGAGCGGACATTGTCCTTCCATAGAGATGAGAGAAAGATGGGACTGTGATGACAGTTACAGTCATCGCAGTCCCATCCTTCTCTTGTCCCCAGGTGGTACAATCATAGAGTAAATCATTGATAGGTTTTCCCCATCAATGACCTGTGATTGTACAGCCATCCCGCACTTACCTGGTGTGCAGAGGGTCCAGAAGCACAATGGCTGCGCTTCCTGCCCCAGTGCAGCCTGGGAAAGTACTTGGCTGTGCTGCAGCAGGAAGAGGTGCAGCCATCACATTTCCTGGATTGCAACAGCAGCTGGCGCAGAGGTGAGCAGTCTTGTCGCATTCCCCTCCTGATAGAGCTACTGCTGGGATCCCCACAGGATGCTGCCAGGAACAGGGAAGTGTAAACAGGGCCTCTGTGTGTGTGTGTGTGTGTGTGTGTGTGTGAGAGAGAGAGAGAGATTCATGCCTTAGCCCGTATAAAGTAGCTAATATCCCATTAGTATAAGAAGATCATGTTTCAATTCCCTGCTCAGCCATAGAAACCCACTGAGTCACCTTGGGCACGTGACTCACTCTCAGCCCCATAAAACCTCATGATAGGTTCACCTTAGGGTTGCCGTAAGCCAGAAACACCTTGAAGGAACATGACAACAACAAAAGTACAGGTCCATTGTGATATACCCATCTCTGCAACAAAGTCAATAGATACACAATAGATTGACCCATCTTTAAATATAGCATATAACTGAGGGCATGTGATAACAAAACTGCTTCTTTACATACTACTTAGTTAATTTATGAAATTTCTTGCCCCAGATATGAGGGGGTTAACTAGTTTAGATATCTTTAAAAGGAAATAATCAAACTATTTTGATCATCAATCAAACCTCTCTATCAATGACAATTTTACAGAAACTGTAGGCTCATAATTTTAAGAATAAGTGAATCAGTAGATATCGGTTTCTTCACATTTCTTCTTTCTCAGATTGCAAGTTTGTTTTGCTCACATCTGCATCAGTTGGGGAATGTGACAAAAACTGAATTTTTGCATGCCTTTGCCTGATACACTTAGTTTTTGTATGCATTTCTTCCTCGTGCGCACAGGATTTTTTCAAGCATTTCATTTCCTCCCAATAACATGTTAGGGTATTGTTTGTATTTTGTGTTTTCCCCTAATATATACCTTTTCCATTTGCATTTATTTCTTGAGATGTGAAGTTAATTGCAAAATGCTGAAAAAATGCAGATTTTGGCACACAGGTGCAGCTTGTGCATAGACTCAACAGTTCTCAATCTGGGAAGTTCTTACAAAAGTTTCAATATTAATAGAAGTAATAGAATTACTTCTGCATCCCAATTCTGTTTACCCAGCTACTGTAAACTACTGGGTAAAGAACTGCTGGCTTCAATCAACCATGTGACAAATGAACTTCAAGCCAAAGATCTGGGAATTGGGAAGTGACTGTAGGTGTCAAAGTCATTGATCTTGAAATACTCTATAGCAATGTGTCAGAGGTGAGACTTATGAAAGAAAAGAACCTTTACTATTAGACAAGAGATTGGAGTAGAAGCTCTTACTCTGAGCTAGAGACAAGAAAGGTGGGAGATGGAAGGCCTCAAGGAATCTCAAAGCAGAACTTCTACAGAACAGTAGCAGCAAAAGGACAAATGAAAAAGGAAAATGATAAAGTGAGAGAAGGAAAGGTAGAAAGCTTGTTCTCCGGAGATGAATGTAGTAACAGCTGTCTCAAGCCAGCATTGCAATTCTATCATTGATATCAGTGACACAAGGCTGTCAAAAACAGAACAAAACGACCTGCAGTGCATAGACACGTAGTCATCCCTTTGTTTTAGAGCTGATGAACATTAAACAGCTAAGGAACACAAGAGTCCCCCGTGTTTGTCAGAAAAAGCAAGCATAAATCTGTCTTCAGTTGACTTTAACTTGATCTGAGCAGACGACTAATGGATTGGAATTATTGAACTGTTATATTTGGCTAATAAATAACAGGCTTTCCTTTTAAAATGACCCATACTTCTCTCCTGTTACCACTGATTGCAAAGTTGCATGAAAATGCCTTTGTCTAAGATGCTCTGGGAGTTTCTATCAAGGGGTACCAACAGTAAATTTTAATGTATTTGGATAGCTTTAAAAAAAGAAAAAAACCCGTCTATTACTGAATGCATGGATGTAGGATTTTACTGGCATTTAAGGCCTTTGGGAAATCTGTTGTAACAGAACCTAGGTAAGTAGATGAATACTGCCAGCCCAGCCAAGAAGAACTGATATACATATTGTTTAACCTGTATTTATTTAACAGCTAAGCAAGTCTATTGGCTGAGGTTCTGCATTGTTGTTCTGTAGCATATACTTCTTCGTGTAAAAACTGATTGTGTTATTTATTTGTTTATTGCATGTATACACTGCCTTTCTCCAAAGTGGATTACAGGAAAAGTTAAAAAAGAAAAAAGAAATAACAGTATTATGTAGAAAATGGCTAAATTATTATTGTTCACCGATGCACATGGTACTTTACAAAAGATTTAAAAACAAAGTACAATGAACCCCTTCACACTCACTATGTGATTGTTGTGTGCCTTCAAGTTGTTTCTAACTTAAGGCAACCCATAAGGTTTGGAAAAGGATTTCCATGGCCAAGTGGGATTCAAACCCTGGCCTCCAGAGTCCTGGTCCAACACTCAAACCACTACAGTACACTGGCTCTCACTGCTGCACAATTAAAATCTCAAAAGCCTACCTGAATAAAAAGATCTTTGCTTTCCAGGAGAAAGTTACCAGGAGGGAGCCAAGAATAATTCCCGTGGAAGGGAATTCCACAGCCTCGGAGCAGCCAAGGAGAAAAATGTCTCCCATGTATTCATCAAAAGTGCCTTTAGAAGTAGTGGGACTGAGAGAAAGCCCTCCCTGCAGATCTTACAGCTTGAGCTGCTTTGTATGGAGAGATATGGCCTTTCAGATAGTCTAATGTCACCAGACTGTATCCCCCCGCTTTTGATGTGGTCTAATTGGCAAAATATATTAATTGGCAGATGTGTTGGCATAAAATATAAATTATACTTATGGCTTGCAAGGCCATGTGGAAGAAAGGGACACTGTCTGGGAGTAGGTCAGAGATGACCCCAGCATGGCCAGGTCAAAAGTTCTCTGAAATTAGCCAAGAAAGTCTGGCTTAATGGCTCTGAGCTAATCCTATCAACTGCCAACATCAGAAAACCATAAGGTGCCCAGGACCCCTACTGTGTGCATATCCTACTGGGGATAGCCTAGAAACCCCCTCTCAACCAAGACATTGAAACCAATCAGTCCATTCCAGATCCCATTGTCTGTATTGCAACTTCCATTGTTCACTAGGCTGGGAGAGCAGTCAACTCATACCCCTTCAGCGAGGAAAAGAAAGTACAGAAATCCTTGGTTTTGAGAAGTCAGTTGCAGTCAGATGAAATGCAAGCCTCCACTATGTTGCTCTGAATCCTGATCTGTCTGCCCTTAGACAGAAGTCTAAGGCCATTTCCGCACAGGGCGAGGGAATTGCCCGTGACGCTACTTACCGGACTTTAAGGCTCCCCAGTCCGGTCCACGCTGCTCCAGAGCAGTGCGTGCTCATCGCTCTGCGCTGCTCCGGCGTCAAAAATGGTGGCTTCCGGTTGGTCAAGGGTCTCGACCAACTGCTGAAGCTCGCCAGCCTAAAACCCGCCCCCGGCAGATCGCAGGCATGCACCAATGTGAGCCTGCAAATCTGCATAAGGGAGCAGGCTCTCAGTGGTGCGCTCCGTGCTTTTGAAATACCAGTTTTTAGCAGTCTTTCAAAAGCACTCTAGACGACCACTTGGGGTCATTCCGGAGCGGGCTGGGTGCGGATCTACATTAAGTAGGTCCGACCCAGTCCACTCCCAGGTGCAGACGTCCTCCCTGGAGGACGCTGTGCCCTGTTTTAAAAACCCCGTGAAGAAATGGCTGAAGTCACATTTCAAACTCTTCACTATTCTTCTGGAATTCCTCTGGAATATAGCCTAGAGCACCTGGTATTTAATGGTGATCCCCCACCACACTGCAGTAATCAAAAATGGGACATAACCAAGTGATGAGTCACCATGACCAGGCCTGACATCTCAAGGAATGAGCACAACTGGTGCACCGTTTTAATTTCTTTTAATGATTCTTTATTAAAAATTTTCAAAAAACGCTAAACTATACAGATACATAAATGAAAAGAAAACAACAACATACAAGAAACATGTACTCAGAAAGTTGAAAAGTAGAGGGAGAAAAAAGAAAAAGAAAAAAGAAAGAGAAAAAGAAAGTATTGACTTCCTTCCTTCCTTTAGATTACGAGCTGTGCTTTTCAAACTGTGGGGCATGACACTAAGGGGAGGCATGGTAGTTGCTTGAGGGGGGGGCAAGAAAAGTCAACCTGCAAGTATGGCATATATGAAAAAGAAGGGCTTGCTCCTGTGTGTGTGTGTGTGTGTGTGTGTGTGTGTGTGTGTACACACACCATTGAGAATTGACTGGTCTCTGCAAAAGAGTGATGCAAATCATCTTCCCTTGTTATGCTTTTGTCCAACCTCAGGAAGAGCAACAGTCAGCTTCCCTTTCTAATGCTCTTCCCACTCATCTTCTCCAAATGTTCTGTAATTAGTGCAGCAGGTGTTAGTAGGCCATACACCCCCATGCTTTGATTTGGTTTAATTAGTAAATATTAATTGACATAAATATAAATTATACTCTGCTATGGCTGCATGGCTATGCCAGCTAAGAGGAAAAGCTGGCCGAACACATACACTGCAAAATCAGGTCAGGAAAGACCTTGAGGCACAGCCAGGCCATAGTCAGGAAATCACCAGGAAATTCTGGCAGTAAATAACTTACAGTTAAGCCTTCAATGACTCAACCTTTAAGAGACAATAGCATCTGAGATGTTCCCACAGGATGGCTGATTGACTTAGCCCCTCTTTCTCTGAGCAGCAAACTTCTCTTTTGTCCCCACACCTGTCCAGCAATTAAGGCGCTATCAAGACCACCATTAGCCCTTTGCCATCTAATGCTAAGACCATTAGTCCATTCCAGACCCCATTGTCCACTCTCTGGACTCCATTGTTTACTCTGCCAGATAGCCATTAGCACCTTTGCCCTCCAGGCAGAAAAAAGAGTATTTAAACCCCAGTTTTTGGCTAGTCAGCTCACAGTACACTGGTTTCTGGATATCACTCTGCTGCTCTGATTCCCATTTCTGTACTGTCCTTAGAATCTACATCTAAGCCATATCATTTCTTCTCTGCTTTGCAGATTGGTAAATATCACCCACTTTGCTCTAAAAATCTCACTTTCTTTCAGTTAACCTTGTATGATTGCATGACTGCTTGGATCATGTGTGTCAAGGTCAGAGACCCAGGCAGCGAGCCAGCCCAGAGAAGGGAGTGGGAGAGCTAGCAGAGTCCTGCCAGGAGGAGTCAAGCAAGCAACTACTCAAAGGAAGTCCATTTACCTAAGCCAGAGCAACAAGTGAAAGCCGTAGTCAGAGTTCCAAAAGCCAGGGGTCAAGAGCCAAGAGACCAATCCAAGGTATCAGGAGCCAGGTGCTGGAAGCAAGGAACAGCCAAGGGGAGAGCTTGTAAGAAGTTTGCCACAAGCAAAGAGAAGCTTCCAAGCAGGCAGTTATATAGCCCAAGGCACAGGTGTGCCCAGTCACCACTTCTTAAACTTAGCCAAGGAAGCCTCCCTTTGCACAGCTCTCTTGAGTCTCCGCCTTGATTGGGGGCTGATTGAAGCAGGCTCCAGAGCATCTTCAGAATCGGATCCCTGTTGCTCTAAAGGAGTAGGCAGAGGAACGTCCGCGTCTGCTTGGTCCATGGCAACAGGGGGAGCTCCTGAGCTGCAGGACTCATCTCCAACCAGAGCCACAGGGACCAACAGCTGCTGCTCGTCATCTCCACCCTGAGCAACAGGGACCAACAGCTGCTGCTCATCAGCAGCAGCTCTGACAGGGGCTTCAGTTATCACAGTGTGTATGTGATTGCAATTCCCCCAATAAAACAAATAAGCTTACTTTTGGATCTCTGGCTGGTTCATCACTGCAGTAATACTGGTAGACATAGGAGTAAAAGATCTTTTGGGTTACCTCCCTCTTGCAGGCTTCCTTTCTGAGGTAATATTGCACTAGCATCTCAGGTGGACCTTTGAGTCACCCACCTTTTGGGATAAAACAGGCAAATACCCCTTGGCAAGTTTCTTAGGTGGGATGGTAGGAAGTGAAGAGAAGAGGCAAAGGACACAAGAACCTAGCATTAAGATGGAAGGCATATGCAACATAAGGAGCCTGTGAGAGAGAGGGAATGGGGGGGGGGTAGAATAGGACACAGGTTAGACATCAAGCAGAGGGGAACATAATATCTGTATGTAGATGTAAACGGGGTTGGGGTAAAAAAAAAGTTTGAGAACCACTGAATTATAGCAATCTGATTGATTTAAGTCTCTCAAAGATAATAACCAATATTTCCCTTCTTCCCTTTCCCTAACTGTACTCCTTACCAAAAAAAAAAAGGAAAAAGAACTTTCTTCTGCCAAATGTTAACATATTTAGTATAGTATCTCAATATTACTTTGTATTACATGCCATTACATATTATATGATAAATGACATTATGTGATGACCGTAATACTAAATACTACTTACTGACTTGATTACATATTTTCAGTAGTTAAAACTGCAGCTCTATTACATGTTATATTTCATCCGTAACTTCCAATATTTCTATGCCATTTTATGTTATAAAATCCATTACATAGCATTTATTACCCCAATCTAGTTTCCATTGCATTTTATCTGTAACCCTTTCATAAACTAATTTCAGCCAAATCGACTTCATTTCAAGTTTCATTTTTAAATTTCACTCCCCTCTTCACTTATAACCATCCTGTCCTTGGACTTTGCCCTGAACAACTCATCCAATTCCCATCCTTGCCCTTTACTACTATTTTGAGCCCTGTTCCACATGGTATTTTAAAGAAATTGTCCTGTAACAATTTTCATCATCTTTCTGTCACCCCCTTCACTCATACAGGTTAAATCAATTTGGATTCCTTCAACAATCCAAGTAATTTGATTACAAATCAGTTTTCTAACCCCTTCCTCCCCACTTCCTTGGGCTATCATACCGCTTTCATAAAGCTTCTTCGGCCAAACATCTCCCCTATATTGGTTTCAATTGTTTAAATGCACTTCTGTAAGAAAATATTTGGAAACAACACAATTTTTATGTCTATTAGCAGCTTGGGATTTGTTCTGCACAAAATTAGCAAATGATACTGATGATGCACAGAAAATAGCATTTTCCACACAGACCAAAATTTGTCTGTAGTGTCAGGGTAGGCAAAATTTGATTCCCTGGGAGATCTTATTGCTGATGTCATCATTTTAGGTTTGGCTATGGGAAGATGCTTCTATGATCCTTCCCATGAAACAGGGAATGACCATATGGGGAATTTCAGAGTTTGTTCAGTGAGTGGTTGGTGGGGGAGGCTTTGGGTGCTACAGAGAGAGAAAGGGAATACCATCCCACACAGTGCCCCGCAAAATGAAACTTTTGCATATTCAGTCAATATAACCTCCCTGAACAGGACGAGAAATGAGAATCTTGTTTCCTGTTCATCCCATTCACAGTTCCTTATTAATACACACATTAGGGACATAGGTAATCCAGAGATTACACTGATTAGGATTCAAGCTTCAATCCTATGTTGGCGAGAAGGACATCTCAGTGTTATACCAGATCTCCCCATCTGCAGAAGGAAAGAGAAGTCTGTCCTCAGAGCAGAGGCATCCATCTAGCATTCCACCCTCATAGATCCTATGGAAACAGATGCATCACATACCTGCATAATGTTCTAAAATTCATTCTGTGATAATATCATTGTTAGGCCAAATGTATTCACCTGAAAGTGAGGATTAGGAAGGAAGATTAGGGAAGTCCAGTCACACAATATTTGTATCACTAGGAGAAAATGAAGACAGGAACCAGCATGGTCTAGTAATTTTTGTGTTGGACTATGACCCTGGTCGATTCCCTGCTTGGCGATAGAAACCCATTGGGTGATCTTGGGAGCATCACACACTCTCAGCCCCAGAAAACCCCACAATAGGTTTGCCTTAGCGTTGCCATAAGTCAGTAGTGACTTGATGGCACACAACAACAACAACAACAACAACAACAACACAGATCTCTGTGGAAGGGCCTCCATTGATCATTGTTTCCTTGCCCAGTTTCAGCCAGATCTCTGAGTAATGCTAGTGGTGATATGTTCACATTATGTCTTTGAAAGTACTTGGCTGATTACTGTAAAATCATTAATAAAATTAATCCATGGACTGATGTGTTAATCTATTATTTAAAATTTAAAAAAAAAACCTAAAAATGCCCAGTAATGAACTGAGTTTACAAGGAACGGTAACTGTTTGACAAAAATGGCAGGGCTGGGTTTAAACAATTCAACTGAATGTTTAAATTGTTGTTGTAAACATTAATGAATGAGGAGTGACAAATTAATTTAGAACAAATTTTTCCCAGTGGTCTGGTTTTCATATAGATATAAACATAAAATTTTGCAGTATTTCCATCCAGTGTCGTCTCCCAGTCTCAGACATTAATGCCATCTGCTGGTATCTATGATTGTAGCTATGCATCAGAATAATTTTGAAATATTCATTGAAATGAGAATGAACTATAGGAGACTCTGACATCTTTTGCTGTATTTATATTCATTTATTTAATTAAAATAGCTCTTAAGATTGTGTTTATGGCAAATTCTCCCAAGGTGGTATACAGAAAAACGTAAGATCATTAAACAAAGCGAAACAATATTAACAAGAAACATAAAATTTAAATTAATCATTAAAACCAAATAGCACCCTCAGTGCAATGCTTTCAGTAAAGTCCTAACTCAATTATAGGCCAAGATAAATAGCTGGATGTTAATGGCTCTAATGAAAGCTTGTAGTGATGGGTTGTGGGGAATGTCAGGTTTTGGAAGAGGTTTTTTTTTTGTACACACTTCTGTAAAATGCACATAAATTGTGCCTTGTTGCATGAAATACTACAAATAGGAGCAGTAATTTACAACAATTATATTACACACAAATTGTAAAACTCTCCAGGAAAAAGATAGTGCCTAGGATCCTCTTGGTATCATACACCTGTGCAAGTTCTCTTGTCTAGGCAATTGAACTGAATTTGGCATCACTGAATGAATCGTTTGGTGCTGATTCTTTGCTCAACAATTCATTCAATGGGTCTTCTCCAGTTGGGTCTGATGGAATTTTAGCCATGCAGTTGTGCATTTTGCTATGGAGTGTAACTGTTCATCAACGCCTTCAGTGTACCTCTGGAGTCTCTGGTACTGCAGAAACAGCCACTGTGCATTCCCACTGCCAAGCAGGACAATAGGCAGGCACAACTGGTTGCACAGTTTCAGTATTCAGAGGACAGGCAACGTGGCACAACCATCATACAACTAAATAAGTGTAGGCTTCCACTATATAAAGGTGATGTAGGAAATTTGCCAGTACAATGGCCTCTCCATTTTCATGGGGGTTTGGGGTGCAAAACCTTTGTGAAAGTGAAAAAAACTGCAAATAACTCCCCCTTCCACTTCAGTTCCCCTCCCATTCCCTTCTGGGGCTCCATCTCCCATTCCCTTGCCTTTTGCTTACTGGGCCAGAGGCAAGGGAATGGGAGAGGGAGCTCCAAAGAGCAGAGGCATATCTATGGTTGGGCAAGCAGGGCACGTGCCGTGGACACCAATGCTAGGGGGTGCAAAAAAGCCGAAAGCCCCCCACACCATTCCACCTGGGCCTGACCCACTGCTGCCCCCACCCACCCCACCGGGGTTGTTCTCGGCCTAGTATGGCACTGGCGGCAGAAGCAGCTCCTCCACCTGAGCCTGGCCTGCCACCACCCCCCCGCTGCTGTCTTCCTCCATCTGTGAGGGGCTGGCAGTGGCAGCAGCTCTTCCAACCAGGCCTGGCCTGCCATCATCCCCACCGGGGTCTCTCTCTACCCAGGGCAGTGATAGTAGGAGAAGCAACAGCACCTAGGTTCACAACTTCCATGCTTGCCCTAGGCACTGTTGAACCTAGATACGCCACTGCCACTGCCAGAATGGAGAAGGAAGGCTCATGTGAGCCTTCCCCCCATTCCCTTCCCTTTTGTCTTGGCACAAGTTCTCAGTGCAAGAGGCAAGAGAATGGGAGAGGGAGCTCCAGAGGGGAGAAGAAAGTCATATGTGTGCCTCCCCTCTCCATTTCCTTGCCTTTTGTCTGGGTGCTTGCCTTTCTGCTCTGCACTCTGGCAAAACACAAGGGAATGGGAGGAGAAGAATGGTGGGGAAACATGCGTGCGCCTTGTGAATAATCAAATTCACGGAGATCAAACTTGCAAATGTGGAGGGGGGAGTGTATCTTGGGCTAACAACAAGAATGAGTTTTCTTGAGTTATCTCAGGCCCTTTCCACACAGGAAAGTTAACACAGGCCAAGGTGTCCTGTCACGGAGGTCGTCCGCACCTTGGATCGGACTAGGTTCAGACTATTTACCCTAGTTCCGCACCTAAGTCTGATCCAAAATGCCCCCAAGTGGTCCTCCAGCATGCTATGTGAAGACCGGAAAAAATCAGTGTTTCAATTTTCTGGAGCACGCCATTTCGTTCCTGCTCGGTTGTTCAGACGTGCAGATTCGCACCAATGCAAGCCTGCGATCAGTGGAGGGCGGGCTGTGGGCATGGCCAGCTTCAGCAATTGGTCCGGACCCACAAACAACTGGAAGCTGCCATTTTGTAAGCCTCACCAGTGTAGATCTAAAGACCTCACACTGCTCCACATTGCCCTGGAACAAACAGAGGAGCCCTGCGGAAGGGCTTAAGGGAGAGTCCGTGTTGCTTCGAGCCAAGAAGAAGCGGTGAGTAATGGCATGGAGCAATTCACTCGCCTCGGGTGGAAGGATCCTCAGTTTTGTTGGGCTGAGATGAGCAGATCCGTGCACAATCCCTAAATCTCTTTTTCCATATCCCTATCTATACCTCTTTCACAGCAATCTAATTGCTTTTATTGATGGTAACACAAGGAGGGTCTCCAATACTCACCAGTGTTTCAACAGAAGTTCCAGAAAGAACACATTAGAGTTAAATCCAATTTGACTCTCAATATATTAGCGGTTAGCATGCACAGTCTTCCAAATTATTGCTGGATTGCAGTTCCTAGTCTTTCCCACCACTGGCTATGCTCACTAGTTCTGAAGGGAGCTAACAACCTCTAGAAGGTCACATTTTGCCAACCCTGGTACTATAGCATGAACAACTAACACAAGGACTTTCTAGATAGCATCACAGTTAACAGATAAACCCCATTCACATGTTCTAGGTACAAACATTGAACTGGACACAATTTGTGCTTAGAAAGAAACACAGACTCCCTCCTACTGTGAGAAAACCACTACCAGGGTGAAAGTCCTATGGCATTTCCTGGGAGGGTTGGGGTTTCTAACGCAATAGCAGTTTTCCTATGAAGATGACTTCAACACCACCTCATGAAAACCTGGGTTTCATTTCCTAGAGTTCACTAAATTGACAATAAGGTACATCCAGACTGGCCATGAAAAAAGAACTGAGTTAAGGAAAGGCTTCACAAGTAGGATTGTGCCTTTTTTGAATCTGTTTGCCAACATTCAATGAGACATATGTGTGCAACATCAAACTCTCTTGCTTCAGGTTTTTGCCTTGTACCTAGTCTAAGGCAGCATAATGCAGACTTTGAGAAAGTGACTTTGGTAGGGTGTAGTGACTGCCAGAATTTCCCTGCTGGCATGGCCAGTCAGGACTTAGGCTGTTGTAGTCAAAATGTCACTTTTCTACATAAGTTGTGACTACAGCATGGACACAGTTTTACCGCCATTTTGAGAACATAACTTCAATTAAGCTGATGTGGTGAATCTCTGGGATCTGGTTTCTGTTGTTTGGAATGATTTTTGTTAATCTATAGCCAGTTCTGCACTACACCGTTATAGTTTGCAGTTTAGGGAGGGGCATCTAGAATTCTCTGCCAAGAGCTCTTTGGCCTCAGTAAACTACAAACTCCAGAATTCCACAGGATGTTGAAAGTGGAATAACAGCATTGTAGCAGTGTAGTGCAGAAATAGCTTATGAACCAGTTGTTGCTGTTGTTGTTACTGTGTGCCTTCAAGTCATTTCTGACCTATGATGACCATAAGGTGAGCCTATTATGGGATTTTCTGGGGCTGAGAGTGTGTGACACACCCAAGGTCACCCAGCGGGTTTCCATGGCCAAGAGGTAAATCAAGCCCTGGTCTCCAGGATCATAGTCTGACACTCAAACCACTACACCATGCTGGCTGTCATGAAACATTTACCGCAAGATAAACAATCTCAGCCCACAAGTAATTTATAGAGTCAGCTCCAGAAACTCCTGTTGTCTCCTCAGATCCATCATGTTGACTCAGAACAGAATGTGATTCCAGAAATATATATGTTTCATGCAGACATTGAGACTTGGTGACCTGGCCTTGATGTATAGGGTTCAGTCTTCATTCTCCGTATTCCATAGGAACTGTAATGACCTGCAGGAAGCTTTTCCACTGACTCACTACAGCCAAGGAAAATATTTTGCAGCAGCTGTGAAGCCTATTAGTGCTTAGCCTTTTCACCCGTGCTCATTTATACAGGAAATGCTACAATTAAATGAAATAGCTGAGGTTTTAAGTGTATCCCAGAGAGATCAAGTCAGGTGAGCTGGATAATCAAGATAATGTACCTTGGTGTAAAAATGGAGGCAACAACCCCCCCCCCACTACCATTATTTTCCTCACAGCATCTTGCCTAAGAAAGACTTGTGGCAATTTAAAGTGATAAGAGGAAAAGGTGAAAGGAATGCCACTACAATCCATTGTCCCCTTCATTCCAAGAAAGTGGTGGACTTCTTCCCATGTTAGTTGTGTCCCTGTATAGGCTGTCTAATTTCTACTTAGGAATATTCTGGGATTATATATCTAGGCAGAAGGAACTACAGCAGAAACATTATCTCGCTGGTTCCACATCTAGTCATCCTTTGGATGGATAAGTTGAAATCACTAGTTCTTAAATTGCTGTTGTGTTATTGTGTGTCTTCAAGTAATTTCCAACTTACGACAACCCTAAGGTGAACCTATCAATGGGATTGTCTTGGCAAGATGTGTTTGGAGGGGGGTTGCCATTGCCTTCCTCTGAGGCTGAGAAAGTATGACTTACCCAAATGGGTTTCTATGGCTGAGTAGGGATTTGAACTCTGGTCTCCAGAGTCATAGTCCAGCACTTACATTATTACATCGCACTGGCTCCAGTGCTTAAGTTAAATCTCACAAGTTTGAATGAGTTTATTCTAAATGTCCCAGGCATAGTTAGACGGTTGTACTAGTCTGATACCACTTTGATTCTTTAATTTGTGATTTGAATTTGTATTTGAATCTCTTCTCATTTCTGCCTTCTGTTTATACTAAATGAGTGTATCTGCCGTAAAGAGCTGTCTGATAGTACTTTAACTTTCATGCCTCCCTCCTATGACACCCTGTTACCCCAAAACGTAGGTGCCACAAGGGCCACCCTGTGATGCCAGTACCTCTGTGCAAAAGTGGGGAATTAATTAGCTCAAAGAGGAAGCTTGCAAGAGGGAGGTAATATAACAAGACCTTTCTACCAATACTTACGGGCTCACGCAGGAAAAGAACCAGCCAGAGATTCAAAAGTAAACTAAAAATGTGTTTTATTGAGGGGGATTCACTCATCCATGCACACAGGATATGTACAGTCACACATTCACACAAGAGCTGACTGAAGGATAAAAGAAGGAAAAATATGTATAGAGATGCTGAAGGTTTTGTGGGGATTTATAATTACCAGTTCAGAAGAGTATGGAGAAGCTGAAATGTGGTTTGCTTAGGTAGGACCTAAGGACAGTTCTCATTCAGGAGCCAGATGGACAGAGTGACAGGTAGAACTTCAAGAGACTGCACTGGGCGTCCGGAAATCAGGGGTATTGGTACCCAAAAAATAGCCTGTGGCATTGGAAGGTATGTGCAGTTTCAGGTGTGGAACAATGGGAATTGCAACACGGACAGTGGACTATCAGCCCACTAATGTTCGCAGTGTTTAGATGACAAAGACATGATGACTGTTGTAATAGCTCTGTATTGTGGGTGCAATAAGGCAAGAGGAAGGAGTCCAGGTGCACAGGGGATGGGTATCTGTCAATCAGTGGCCTGGTGGGCTTTCCCCAATTGTATTCCCTGGAAAGACATTCAGCTTCTACTTAAGCCAATCATCCACAGGAACAACAGCTACTGCCTGGCAAATGACCTAATCTCAACTAGAGGGTGTTTAGGTTGACTAGCCTCTCTTTCTCACATTTACAGTCAGATTTCTTCCCTCACTCAGCTTGACCTCTCAGTCACCCTCAGGCTTGAATTTGATATTAGTGCCAATTAACGTGTGTTGCCAATTAAATACGATGCCAATTAGATGTGGTGCCATCCAATTAGACAGGGGGATCCCCAAAGCGGGACCTTACAACCCTAGGATTTGTACTTTGATGAGTTGTATAGAATTCTCTGCTAGAAACGTCTAGTGGCATCATTTGGAGAAGCAGTTTTTGGAGAAAGTGTGTGATAAATGGAAATAATGTTATGTTATTGTAAGTCCTTATGTTATGCTATGGTCTGAGAATGTATGTGGTGGAATTGTTGCAAATTCGAATGGAAGCTCCAAGCTATCAGATTGATCATGCTAGTGATGATGCCTGATGCTACTGGGCTGAAATAAGCCTGAAGAGCCCCACTGACATAAATAAAAAGTCATTGGAATCATACTCAAACCTGGTGCTGGTTATATATTTGTCTGCCACTTGATCAGTTGTCCTCTGATTCTGCAGAGATTCGGGACAAATAGAAGGTCCAACAGAAGAGACAGAGAGAAAAACCATGGGTCTAGAAAAGTGAGGGTTTATGAGGGCGGCAGGACAATGGAAACAGGGGAAAGTCAGGTTCAGGGTTCTGTGAGGAAATAATTGAGAGGGAGGGAAGGCAAATGGGAGAAGTCTAAGAGGATAAGGAAAATATAGCAAGAAGAAAGCTTCAGTGGGCCAGGTTTTGTACTAGTAGGAAACCACATTTTGACTTGGAAAGAAGCAGAAAAATTATTGGCTTAAGGCCTTGAGTTATTTTTTCCAAGAGTGAATTCACCCTGAAAGGATACTGGGACATCTTTGCCCACCACAGAGGGAAGACTACTTCCTGGCACTATTGTGTTTGTCAGATTAAAAATACCAAGATGCCACATGGAAAATTGACAGTGCCACAGTTTTCTTTTCACGCTTCCCTCGGCAGCTTTCTCCCTTGGTTTTGATCCAGCGATGAAACCTGCAGCCAGTTTTGCTGGAGCAAATGACAAGAGACTTGGTGGGAAGACAAACAAGTTTGTTCACAAAGCCTTTCTGGTGTGTTTCTTTTTTTAAGCTTCCTGTTGGCTTAAGGACATTGTGTTCCTCTGTATCATAGCCCTTCAGAGCCATATGTGGAAGTAATAAAGTGTGGCCCTGCTTCTCAAGATATGGGAGAATGTGTTGAGCCAAACTGACAAAAGAAAATACTATGAACTGATTAACAAATATGGTTATAGGCAGCCACAAAGGGAGCAAGCTGCGGGCCCAGAGTGCAGGAAATATTAGTCAGCACAGGCAATGAATAACCGTCCGTTGCAGATTGTCATTCCCTTGCCAAGGCAAGGCCAGGAGCAGGTTAGCTGGAAAGCAGGGGAAGTTTGCCAAGAGCTTCCTTTCCACTAGGATTAGATTACCAGCTGCAGAAACGTACATGCTTACACTGAGTGGCTGCTGACTTCATGCACAAAAAAGACCCCTGTTTTGTCTTCAGTGCAAAACCTACAGCGTGCTTCTGCTGGCACTCACGTGGAAAGGAAACAAAGCGAGACTCTTCCAAGTGATGTGTTTTACATACAATGGGCCTGCTCTCCATAACCATCCTTACATATTTATTTAGATCTTTCACCTCTGATTTACTTTAAGGGCACAGCACCATCTAAAGGTGGCGGTGAATAGCGGCTGGGTTAATCTTCTAAAGCAATAACATCCTTTGGCTCTTTTCTAGCATTTTTTTTAAAAAAAAGAAGTGACTGTGCAATACATGAGTAAAAATAAACATCAGAGCTGGGCAGTACATTTACTGGCATTGCTGAAAATAAAGAGATTTTTGGTACCATCAAGCCAGGAGTGAGAATCATACAACCTTCCAAATATCACTGGGTGTCAATTCCCAACATTCCTTGTCCCTGGCTGCTGAGCCTTACAGTCCAACAACTGACTCCCATCCCTTATTAGCCTAATTAAAAATTCTAGAGAAGTCAAAAGCACACAGTCTTTTGTGACATTTTACTTGGTCCATATAAAGGTATGCCCTGACTCTGATATTCACTTTCACTTTTCCTGTGTCTTTAGTACTTGCCAGTCTGGATAGATTTGCTAGATTCTTTAGTGAATAGAAGAGAAAGAAAGATTCTTTCTATCTCCATTTTCTGATCATTTCACAGCTGAAATATGAAGAGCAGAAGAGTGATAGTTTGCTGATACCAATCCTGTGTTAACTGACTGAGATGAGCAGACTTCAGGCATAGAGGGTTGATATTAGATAATAAAACTTCTACTTGTTTGCCAATAAATCCTCAAGATTTATCAACTAGAGTTAGTTACAAAAGGCATGCATTTAAGGATTAAAAAAAAATCAAAGCCCAGAAACTTATTCCAAACACTGCACTCCAGTAACTCAAGATGTAAATCTTCATGTTTATCATCGCTGTATGCAAAAACAAATGTTTTCGGCAATTTTCTCCTCACCCTTCAATAGTATGAGGGTTTCTGAACAATTTTTGATGACTACCCATACTTAAGGACTTAGCTGGAAGTCATTCCTTTATGCAAAAATAGATGTGGTTTTCTTGCAGAGAAAATGTGTTTCTGGGTAGAAAACATGTATGTTGAGCAAATTCAGTCCTCCTTCCACATTCATGGGTTTGACCTTCATAAATCTGATTATTCATGAGATGCACATGTGCCTTCCCCCCTTCTCCATCCCCATCTTTCCCCTTTCATTCCCTTGTGTTACCCTGTGTAATGGGAGTCCCGGGAAGGACATCAAAATGTGCTCAACTAAAGGTGGGGAAAATTAGGTCAGAGCACTGCTTAGCGTTACAAGAGGCAGGGTAACGTAGCGAGATCTTGAACCCTATGTCTACGGGGTCGGGTCGGGTCAAGGAGCACACAGAAGTTGAAGCAATAAATGATGTTTTATTACAAACACAAGCAAAACAGTGTATGCAACACACTCACACAAGATAACTAAAGAAAATAAAGGTTTGAGTGGTACAGAGGGATTTTTAGAGGGGTTGCTGGTTTGGGTGATACTTTACCTGTCCTGAAGCCCAGAAAAATAGAGAGCGAGGCTGGGGTGCGATGTAGCTCAGCACGTGGAGCTGAGGGGAGGCTCGCCAAGCAAAGCGGCAGCAAGGCGAGATGAAACTCGGGAGCGGTCCGAGGAAGGTCTCGGAATCAAGGGTTTTTATAAGGAGAATGTGACTGCAGGCTATGCTGTACTTGGGGGAAAACAATAGATTTGGAATTGGAGACAAAGCCTCCGAAAGGTCAGAATCTGAATGATTGAGTTATCGTAGAGGTTCTCAATAGAGTAGCCAGTATGCAAATGCAGAGTACTTGGGTATTGTATAGTTTACCCATCAAGCTGCCATCGCGGGGCAGAGGCTCTTTTGTAGGTTGCATGCATACCTAATTAGAGTACTTGCCTGGAGGTCTCCTAAAGCGACGAGTCGGTTGTTTTCTGGCCTGCCTGTATTGTCTAGGAATATTACGGTGATAATCGGCCGAGCCTGTATGCGTGCTTGTCCAGCGGCCTCGCAAGCACGTGGAAGGGAATAGATAAGTGAAGCAGAATTATGATGTCAGAAGGATATCTTTTAATATCCCCAAAGCTCGGACTAGCCAGGGCAGTAACACTTGCCTTTTGTCAAGGTGCATGTGCCTTCCTTTTCTGTACTCAGGAAAAGGGCAAGGAAATGGGAGGAGGGAACCCCGTGTGCAGAGAAGAAAGGTGCATGCATGCAGTTCTTCTTATTTTCCTCTTTCCATTCCAGCAAATGGGAGGGAGGAGAAAGGGGGAAAGACCTATGCATGCCTTCTCAATGCCTGGGCTCTATCCTTCTGTTCACTTGCCTTTTGCCCAGGTGTGTAGAAAGAAGGCATGCACATCTAGGCAAAAGGCAAGGGAATGGGAGAAGGAGAATGGGCAGGGAAGGCATATGCACATCTACTCCATGTCTGGTGCTCCCTCTTTCTATTCAGTTCCCTTTTCTCTGGGTGCAGAAAAGGAAGGCCCAGACACCCAGGCAAAAAGGAAGGGAATGGGACAGGGGAGCCCTGGAAGAGAATTGGAGGGAGACGACATCCATGTATGCATTCCCCCACTTGCTCACTTAAGTGGGGCAGAGTTATTGCATTTTTGTTTTACTTTGGGCAGGGCTCTGCACCCCAAAGTCTAGCAAAAGTTGACAGGCTGCTTTATGTTGATTCCTGTGCAAAAAAGATCTGTACAGAAAACACATGCAGGAAAACTATACATGTGCCAAAATCTTGCATCAGGAGAATTAAATCCATCACATACCTACATTTCCATACAGTGGCAGAGCTTGGAGTACATGCAAGGGGGGCGGTGAGGTGAGGACGGGGCTACAGTGCTCAAGGGCATGGCTACAGTGTGTGAGGGCAGAGCTATGGCATGTGGGGCTGGGGCTGTGGGGCAGGAGGCAGGGCTACGGCATGCAGGGGTGGGGCCATGGTGTGTGGGGACATGGCTAAGACACATGGGGCAGGGCTGTGATGCATGGAGAAGCAGGGCTAAACAGCACATGGGGGAGGGCAAGCAAGGAGCCACAGCACCCCCAACAAACTGCTGCCGGGGGTGCACCATCCTCATTGCTCTCCATCCCTAGGCAACTGTTTCCATATCTACATTTCCCAGTGCTAACTCTCACCAGGGAACAACTAAAAGTCTTGCCAAAACCTATTTTTACAACCGTACAACACTTCTCCCCCAATATGCTCATTCCCATGTTGATAAAGAGTGGGGGGATGAGAGAAAATTGCACCCAGCTCTCTTCCTGTAGTTTAGCGGATCCCCAACTTGGGTCCTCCAGGAGTTTTGGACTTCAACTCAGCCAGCTTGGACAACGATCTGGAATACTGGGAGATGAAGTCCAAAACCTCTGGAGGACCCAGCGGTGTTGGGAGGCATCGTTTCTGCTCACAGGGATCTGGTGCTAGTTTTCCAGGCCTGTTAGTTAAAGGGAAGGTTGCTATGACAACCTCCCTCCACCCTTCAATGTTCCTTCAACCATCTCTGTTTAAGCCTCTTTGCACATATGCATTATAAGATCCACTGTTTCATCCCTGACCATAATCACACTTCCTCCCGCTCCTTTCTGTTCATCAGAAGACGGAGGTTGGTCATGAGAGTGAATCACAGCTGCTATGAGGCGGCTTTCATCTCTGAAAATGCTGGAAGGTTACTGCACCCACCATTTGCAGAATAATTATAATGGTTGGATCCATAGAGTTATATTTGGCCATGGGAGAATCATACCACTTTCCTTATCGAGCCCTGCTAGCTCCTATTCATGGTTTTCCTTGCCAACACAGTTGCTTTCCTACTTCTGTTCAGTGCAATAGTGGAGTCAGGATGTATAAGAGTGAAGTGCTGTGATTTTTAAAAAAATTTATTAGCAAAGACAACAATATCATCCAACATCCATCTTGGGATTCCCTGTACATCCTGACCTTAGCTATAACCTTTACAGCAAAGCTGCATTGTAATATTGTAATGTATTTTGAGCTGCTTCAATTATAATGTAACCGGCACTGTTTCAGGGTGGATTGGTTTTTGAATAGGCAAGCAAGATCCAGTAATTTTACAGAAGACCTGGCTCCCAGTGGAGGTAAAGGCTAGAGTCTCGGTAGTGACATGAGCCAGCATAGATGCTCGTAAACTTGTGGGTTGCAGTTTTAGGATATTGTACAAGGGTTGTATCTAGTGGGTGTCCATGCTAAACTATTATAGCACTTTGATACAGTTTTTTATTGTCATTCATGGAATCTTAGGATTTGTAGTACAGTGTGATACTTAGCATTCTCTGCCAGAGAGCTCTAGTGCTTTAGTTCAGAGGAGCTGCATAAAGCAATCTGAGTACCTCACCAAACTACAAATTCCAGGATTCCATAGGATGGAGTCACGGCAGCTGAAGCATTATGAAACTCCTACAGTTACGCAGTGTGTATTCTTCCTCTGATTATGGTTGAGCAAACAGAGTTCTGTCAGCATAACTGTCATGTTAACTGCTTCACTTTTTAAGTCATAGTATCTGTGTGTCCTCACTACACTTTGACTGTGTGAGTCTATTAACCATTGCACAATGGAAACACACTTCAGCATAGTTACGTGATTTAGTGTGCAATTCTGCTATCCTGTATACAGAGGGCACAGTGTACCCACAGAAAGCTATTCTGATGTAATCTTATGTGACTCAACCCTATTATTAGATCTTGCCCAAAACCTTGCAAAACTGGTGTGCTGACATGGTTCAACATGTCATTCCATCTTTTTAGATACCTCTTGCAAACACATTTGTGTAACCCCTATGAAATGCTAGCTTGGCCCAGTGAACGGGGAAATTGTAAGGAAGGGGCTGTACTTACCAGTTCAGAAGACATAGAGAAAGAAAAGCAGAGAGAGATTGATGGGGATAAGAATTATACCCTTACTACGTTGATTTTTAAATTCATATCACAATTTTGGAGGAAATGATGGTAAATTCTCTGTAGTGGAATTAGTATTGTGCATTTTACATTTTTCATTTAGGGCTTTCAGGTTGCCTGCATGAAACTTTGGAATAGTGTATTTGCTGGATTCAACACAAAATGTTCACTGTTGTTGTTGTTGAGGGAGACCTAAATACTCTAAATGCACCAGATCTTGTCTAATCTTGGAACCTAAGTAGGGCCAGCCCAGATCTGTACTTGGATGTGAGACCACTAAGAAATACCAGATGCTGTAAGCTCTATTTCAATGGAAGGAACTGACAAAATGACCTCTGATTATTCTTTGACTATGAAATTCATGGGGTCACCATAAGTCAACAGGCAACTTGAAGGCTCATACATACACATTGTTGCTGAGTTGTTTTTGTTGGTTTTTTTAAGAAAAAGTTTATACACATCTGAAAATTGTTTAAATTTTGGACTTGTGTTTGCAGTATTCATTTATAAAGCAGTGTGATGCGGCAGCCAAGAAAGCCAACGCAATTCTTGGTTGCATCAATAGGAGTATGGTGTCTAGATCAAGGAAGGTAATAGTACCACTCTATTCTGCTTTGGAATAGAGGAATACTATGTCAAGTTCTGGGCACCTCATTTCAAGAAGGATATTAATAAGCTGGAATGTGTCCAGAGGAGGATGACCAAAATGGTGAAAGGTCTGGAAGTCATACTCTATGAGTAGCGGCTTACGGAGTTGGGTATGTTTAGTCTGCAGAAGAGGAGGTTAAGAGAGGACATGATAGCTATGTTTAAATATTTGAAGGGACGTCATATCGAGGAGGGAGCTGGCTTGTTTTCCACTGCTCCAGAGACTAGGACAAGGAGAAATGGCTTCAAACTACAGGAAAAGAGATTCCACCTACATCTCAGGAAGAACTTCCTGATGGTCAGAGCTGTTCAGCAGTGGAGTATGCTGCCTCGGAGTGTGGTGGAGTCTCCTTCTTTAGAAGTTTTTAGGAGAGGCTGGACAGTTGTATGTTGGGAGTGCTTTGATGTGGGTTCCTGCATGGCAGAGGGTTGGACTAGATCGCCCTGTGGTCTCTTCCAACTCTATGATTCTATTGCCATTTCCGCACTGGACTGTTATAGCGCATTATTCCACTTTCAACATCCTATGTAATCCTGGGGTGTGCAGTTTAGGGAGGGGCCAGCCTTGCCCCTCCATAAACTGCAGACCCCAGGATTCCATAGCATGTTGAAAGTGGAATAATAGCACTATAACAGTCCAGTGCAGAAACGTCATATGATTCTATGGGTCTGTAGAACCTAAGAGAGGAGTATACCTGCACATGAGAAATCGTCACTACTAGATTGTTTCAGAAATTAAAGTCTCTGCCATTGCAGGTATTGATAATGACAAATATTTGTACAGAGCTTTGTACAGAGTTATCTATCTGTCTATCTATCTATTTATCTATCTATTATCTAATTACAGTGTTTACAACCCTGTACAGTAAGTCAATATGATTATCACCTATAATGAAGGTGTTGGGACCAGGGCTAAGTCCTTTGTCTATTGTTGATAATATAACTAGAACTACCTGATTTGTAATTTATAATGCTGTTCTGTACATGTTTACTGTAAAGTAGGTTCCATTGTGTAACTGGTTTGATCATAAGTGGGTATAGAATTGTAGCTTTGTAGCTCAAGCTTAATCCCTCAGGGGCAGGACCAGTTCAGAGCAATGGGACTTATTCCAGTATATGAATCTATAACATTGCAGTATGACTCTATGGCCATTTCTGCACGAGGTCAATACTTCATAGTCGCCTCGAATTCTTATCCCTCAGTCTGCACATTATAGCATTGTAGTTTTACTCATGCTTCCGCACGTTCTCAGCTCCTAGCATGGTTCGCTGAGATGAGAAACTGTTGTATCTGAAAACCAGAAACACCAATGAAAATATCCCAAACCAGTTCTACTTCGTTTTTCACCTACATTGAGAAGCATAACATCAATTCACAGCACAGAAGTGGCCGGCTATGGGCGTTCCCACGCTGTCCCTTCCATCATTTCTGTCCCTTTCTCTCTCCGCCAATCAAAGGACAGGCTGCCGCCTTTATTGTCTATGAGCATTAAACAGACAGTGCGAAGAGAGTGGATCTGGTAATGGACTGTTCAGACATGTTTTTGTTTCTTGTTTTTACATATCAATGAACATACATATGTATGCACAAACTTAGCAATGCAGAAATAAATGTATTTAAAATGAACAGACCAATCAGCAATGGTAGGGTGAGGTGAGGGAGGGGAATGGGAGTGGCCAGGGACTTGCTGTTGCGGATACAGCAACCGCTGTTCTCTGTGGTAGTACGATTTAATTGGGGAGGGGGTGCAGACAGCACAATTTCTGAATTGTGTATAAAACACCACTCTTGACATGCGGTGAACTGCCCCTCCCATCTCAGGCAGAAATGGTCTATGAGTGCCTACTCAAAAAGTTCTACTAAATGCAATGGGACTTAATTAGGTAAATATGTATGACAGAAATGGATCTCCTATGGCACTCCAGATGCTGTTGGGCTTCACTTCCCATTAGTCACAGACAACATGGTATTTTGCAATCATGTTAGAAATAGTTGAAAAACATCTGGAGTATCATAAGTTCCCTATCCTTGGTGGACTGGATTGTAGCCTGAAGATTTTCTTGAGTTGCTGTGCTTCAGCAGCTCTGGTAGAAGAGTTCTGGCACCATCCCTGTTAAGTGCTGATGATAACTTGCCTTTAAAATTGCACTCTGTTCAGCAAATGATAGTGTAAGGATGATTTTTAGCTTACTATTGAATTTCTTTTCAGCTCATTAATCTGTAATGAGGACTAATGTTGTTTAACATAGACATGCCAAAATTCTACAAGAGCTGTGTTTATTTTTCCAATGAAACTCATTTGCATTCAATGTCAAATTTTATATACAAGCAATAATTTTTTCCCTGTTAAAAAGCTAAACGTCTACTGGTTGCTCCTTTGCAGCAATAGAGTTTGCCCTAGTAAAGCAAATTAGAAGATACATCTTGACCACTTACAGGAATCATTCAAAATGTTCAAAAGTCCTGAGTGATGAAGAGAACCAGTCTAAATATAGCCTGCTATTTGCATGTAGATAACCAGTTATGAACACACTACAACATGATTTCTGCAGTCCTAAGGCCTCTTTGCAAGACATTGGTAATACATACCAGGATGAATGATGTATGTATGGCAATGCAGAAGATTTCTTGGTCTAAGACAAATGTGAGTAGGTTTGCCATATGTGTGGCAGACTTCAATACATACACAAGAATTTTCAGTGGAAAACTCAGAAAGGTGCAAGAAAGCACAAAAAAGAAAGAAACAGAAAGCCAGAGACCATGCTGGCCAAGGGATTCTGGAAGCTTATTTATTTATTTACTTTTTCAAAAAACCAACTCTTATGTTAGCTAGAGATTTGTTCCATTTCTACACAGGCCATCTTGAGCAGTGCATTGGCAGAAACAGCCGTTAATCTTGATATAGTTGGAAGAGTGTTTACCTTAACACAGCCAACTTCTTAACCAATGTCTCCTGCCAAGATTTTTTGATGTATGCAGGATTTTTCTCCCTTAATATTTTATGCCAGGATTGTAGATGTAACAAGAATAATTTTATCTGGCAGGCCTACAAGTTACCAACCAATTCTTGAAGTATTCTGCCAAGTCAAGGTATATAGATAAATCTATTTATTGGTTTCAAAGGAATAGTTGAAATGGGATTTGCATCCCTTCTCTCTTTCTATGGGCTAAAGTCCTTCACAAAATCTAATTCTGCTGCCCCAACATGATGTGGTAGCAACCCTTGGGTCCTTAGGTCTGTGTGTTCACACTACACATGCTTTGTCAGGTTCTACCACGCTGGTGTGATTTTGAGTATGATCCGAATGTCTTGCATTCAGGGGTGGTCTACATACAAACAAAGAGCCATATCATCAAAAGATTGGCCACCAGGTGATAAATTGGCCACAGCAACTGTGGATTTGACAACAGTGTGAACTAGTTATGGTCTTTGCTAATGGAGAAGCTGACACAATCACAGATCTTGAAAGTATTCAAGATCAGTGAAAACCTACTTGAATTACAATAACACATTTTCATATTTGTTGTTGTTGTGTGCCTTCAAGTTGTTTTTGACTTATGGAGACTCTAATGTGAACTTATCATGGAGTTTTCTGGGGCTGTGAGTGTGTCATGCACCCAAGGTCACCCAATGAGTGTCCATGGCTAAGCAGGGAATCAAATCCTTGTCCCCAGGGTCATAGTCTGATACTTGGAGCACTGCACTGCACTGGCTCCTGTTTTCATAATAGGGCTAGCCAATTCCTGCAATTAAAGACTCTGACCAGGGCCTGGGAATGAACAAATCTGTTATACATTTGGAGCTCAAAAAAAGCCAAGTATAGCCCTGCTATTCTTGCAAAGTGAGATAGCCTCCACAGGTGAAAGATGCCAGAGGTAGCAACTTAGCAACAGTGTCTAGGCTGCATATATCTCTTAAGAGGTAAGGTATAGTATGTATTAATATGACTTCCTGCTTGATGGTTTCAGGCACACACTCTCTCTTCAAACATCTGTTCATCTGTCTTGAGATCATGTGTGATGACCCTATGAAGAATAACTATTCTCTGAAGAGCTTTCAGATGCCACATGGAGTTGGAGCCTTCTTGGTGGTATCCTCAGTTCTGTGGAACTATCCTCACTGAGAAGTACATCTAGACAACTTGCTTCTGTCCTTCAGAGGATCTGAAAATTTATTGTAATTCAGGAACACATTTATCTGTTCCTTTTATTTTATTTTCATCCCACCTTTCTCCTTGTACAGGACCCAAGGCAGCTAATTTTTATGTACAAATTCTTTAATGTCTTTATAGTTGTTTTTTTAATTGTTCATGATTTTATGATGAAATAGAGCCATTTTAATATAATTTAAGGGGTTGCAAGCATTCCTCAAGCTAGTAGGCAAGATATCAAAAGCCCTAAATTGTACAGGAATCTGAAATACTGGGATTCTGCTGATGAAGCCTTCCTGTACCACTTTTTATCTTCAAGTTACAGAGGAATGTTACCTGCTAAATTTTTGTCCAGCAGGGGCTAACATCAAAAGCAAAATGGTGGCAATCCTAGCCCAGACTATTTCCTAATGCTATGCGTGTGGACTTGGTACATTCCATCTTGCATCCTATAGTCCCATAACCACTGAACATTGTGTTACCCCCAAAAAAGTGGGTGACTCAGAGGTCCACCCATGGTGCCACTGCCTCCATGAAATGGTGGGGAATTATGCGCTCAAAGGGAGGCCTATGTGAGGGGGGTAATCTTACAGGATCTTTCCTTCTATGTATACCAGTACTAATGCAGAAACACTAGTTGGAAAGTAAAGGAATGTTTTATTGGGGAAAATCACAAACATATGCAAGATTCAAGCACTCTCACAACCACACAAGGCTAACCGAAGGAAAGGAAGTAAAAATTGGATATTGAGAAGTTGCAATGAAGTGGGTGATATTTACCTATCCTGAAGAGAAGAGATGAAGCGATGTGGCTGAGATTAGGGGTCTGAGAGTAGTACATGAACAAGAATCTGAGCAACAGAGTGACAGCCTACATCCAGAGTGCTATGAGTTGTCTGGCTCAGAGGCAGGGTTTAAATACCATGTTTTTGCCCTGAAGGGGAAGATGTTAATGGTTCTCTGGCAGAGCAGACAGTGGGGTCTGAAGCAGGCTAATGGCCTTAGCATTAAGTGACAAAGCATTGGTGGGGATCGTGATAGCTTCTTAATCTCTGGACAGTTAAGGAAACAAAGGAGAGTTTTGGTGGAAAGAGGAAACAGATTAATGACCATCAGTTGCTCTATTGAGACAACTTCATGCACTATTGTGTTGGAAGATGGAAGGGATTATTGCAAGCTCATTATCACCAGAGCTTCCCAACTGATACAACCTGGTCTGCCCTGGGGTCCTATCTGACCTACTTTTGCACATGTTCAGCCAGTCCTCTTTGCCAGCATGACTTTACAGTCATAACGGTGTATGATTTATATTTTCTATGCCAACTAAATAATGTTCATTGCCAATTATATCATATTATAGAGTGGAGGTGTGCAGTATGGTAACAATTGAGTGTGTTTTATGCATAGAAGTTTGTACCTCATTTTAAAAAGGTACAAACATGACCACAGTTGATCTCAACAGAAGTATTGTACTATTTTCCTTGCTGTTCTTTGTCATTCTTTTCTGTCTTTCATTGCTCAAGACTTTCTATATTATTAAAGAAAACTGTGCTTATTGACGAGTAAAGAACCAAGCCACTGTCTTTCACACTGCCCAACAGATGGTGCTGGAAATGTGCTAGACAATTATGAGGCACTAAAGGTCAGAGTGGTGTGCATTATACGGCCACCATCACCACCATGCATTTTCTCTTCTGTATTGCAGTGTGGTGGTGACTCTATTTTGACTAATCCATCAGCAGCATTCCATGACACCTAGTCAGTAACTGCTACTGTTAGTGAGACCTCAAGCAACTCAACCAGGCAGTTCCTGCTGGTGATAGGAACATAAGCAGGGTTAGCAGTAGCAGCTGGCAAGAAGCATTCTTATTCTGGCAGGTAGTATTGATAAGCACTCATTCTACCACATGTCTCAATTGGTCACCTGAGACAAGTGTCTCTGTGTGGCTCCTGTAGAGTCTGACCACAGGCACAGATGTTACCTTCAAGGTATAAGCTAAAAATTTGCTTCTAATCAACTGACTGAGAGATGAGGGCAGATTTGAACAGGTTGCACATCTGAAGTCAAAGGCTGAGATGCTGCATCATAGGACAGAGAGAGTAATGGTCTGCTCTTTCAAGTCTGTGCCTTTCTCCCTCCCAGACAACTGCCAAGGTCAGAGGTATACTGCTACAGCT
The DNA here is from genome assembly GCA_030412105.1 of Cyclura pinguis. NCBI lineage: Eukaryota > Metazoa > Chordata > Lepidosauria > Squamata > Iguanidae > Cyclura > Cyclura pinguis. Next base: position 121,841,025 of record CM059604.1, on the reverse strand, counting down.
GTTAAATATCCATGGAGGGGAAGAGGGAGGGAGAGAAGTGACTGAGTAGCAGGGATTACCTTCTGTCCATGTTGCAGTTCAGAAAGAGAGGGGAGAAGAGTGAGACCATTTTTCCTTTTCCCCTCTCTCAAGCAAACTGTAGCAGTGATGGAAGGCGACTCATATACCCTCCAAACATCCCAGTTTGACAGGGACAATTCCAGTTAATCTCCTGTTGTCCTTTTTTATCTGTTTTAATATGTCCCAGTTTCTCTCTTCTTCTCAGAGACATATCTAGGGTGGGGCCAGTATGGCATGCACCCTGGGCACCAATGCTGGGGGTGCAAAAAAGGCACACCAGGAGATTTAGCAGCAGTATCAGAGGAGGAAGCAGCCCCAGAGGTAAAGGCACAACTTCTATGCTTACTCTAGGTGCCGTTTATGCTAGATATGCCTCTGCTTCTTCTCCCACTTTTCCCTTTGTCCTCAGCTTGTTTCAATTGCTGTAAAACGTGTTGAAAGTGCAAAATTAGCTTGTACTCAATTAACTCAGAAGGGAAGAGAGGAGTGGAGGGTTAGGTTCAGGCAAAAACACACTGTTGCAGCTGTTTCTAGCTTGTATGGTCTTCCTCATTAATAGCTTTTGCCATCTTTGCCACATTCTGATGTTTCTTGGCTGCCCACGTTCCCATTTTCATGTGATATATGTTGGAGAATATGTACTCAGTCAACTTAGTCAACTCCTTCCCTCCGCAACCTCGCTTCCCCTACATGCTCTTTCAACTGCTATAACAGCACTCCCAAGGCATGGCAGCTGCCAGTAGGAGGTTTTGGGTGGAGCATAAGGGGATGGTGAATAGCCCCTCCTTCCAATTCAAAATATAACATATGTGAATATAACTTTTAAGTTCAGTTTATGTATTCCACTAAGAGTATTCTGGCCAACACTTTATGAAGTACAGAATATCTCTGAGGTCAAGTCAGTTCCCAATAATCTCAAAGTTGGGAATACCAAAAAAAAGGCTTTCTTTAGATTTTCTAACTTCAGAATTATTTACTTGTTCACTTTCTTTTTTTCTGATCTTGTTTTAGCAGCAGACTAATACATAAGAATTCAACAGCTGCAGCTTTATATTCTTCTGGAATGAAGGAAGGACCAAGTGTGATCTACTAGTAAGGATGAAAACTAATTTCCAAGGAGATGAGATTTTTGCTGAAATTATCAGTTTCACACCTACTTGTTGCAAGACTCAGTGCAACTTGCCTCCCCATTTACATACGTACAAGGCTTGAGGTACATTACAGAGAAATAAAATGCAAACTGGGAAAAATGTGGACAGTTGAAGTATCTGTTGGAAGCAAAGTAACATCAACACTTACATAAAATGATTAGCAAGAGGAAATTCTAGCAAACATGCCTGCCTTTCATTTCACCTCTCTGTTTCTTCCTTTGATCTATGTACTCAAGCCTTTTGCTTTCTTTCTGCCTTCAGAGATCATTTCTTCCATCTTCCGAAAGTTAGTTAGTCCCTTGTCTAGGAAGGGAGCATCCATGAGGCTCCTGCCTCATGAGACCCAGTTTTTAGGTGCTCTTCTACTGAAATTTAGGTAATCTGCTTTTGTCTCTCTCATTTCTGATCCCAAGATGAATTTCCTGAAAATGTAAGTTTTCCTCTTTTTTTATCCTAACAAGAACATCTGGAGTATTTTCTTCTGTTTTCTGCCACAAGCTCCTATTGCAGTAGCTCACTGCACTCTAGTTGATATAGATAGCAAGTATCTCTACAGTATCTGCACAAATATTCTTTATATAATGGAGAAAATGTGTACATCATGGAAAAACACGTCAATAAATCTAGACCTTATGGAAAATACATTAGAAAAATGAGTAGAAAAAATCCATGCTGGAGGGGGAAAAGGCTGGAATCCTGATAGTCTCATAGGCCTTCCCTTACACATGTGTTTGTACTGTTTTGACAGTTGCGCAACAAACATATTCAATTCATAGTTACATAAGTGGAGTTCCACAGGTGTGACCATGTAGAATTATAGACTCATAGAATCATAGCCACATGGACCTAAATCTTATAGTTAGTCCCAGCTAGAGCAGAGCAATTGAATCAATTGGATTTATCTATTTATTGGCTCACTGATGCGCAATTGATTTAGTGAGTGTGCTCTGGTTGGGATTAACCAACAGGAAAGAAACTTTCCTTGACTGTCCACCATCCTCACAACTTAAATTCTGGAAAAATCCATTTTGATCACATCCAAATGACTCAATCTGTCTAAAGTTTATGTCACAGCTATTATGTCTTTGCTGACCAACCATGGAATAACAAGACTAGACAGAAAGAACTGGGTTGAAAAGGGCTCTTTATTTTAACTTAGAACCTATTTAAATGGAATTGAAACTGTAAAGGTGCCAGAGGGGGGAACAACCTAGTGTGGCATCAACTGAGGCCAGGTGTCACTGTATAACTTCCTTCTCAGCCTTCCCCTGGGTGAATGACCTGAGCCCTGAGGGTAACCCAAAAGCCGGGTTGCTCACTGTCTGGCCATCAGTTGGAAGGTAGACCCAAAGAACCCCAACCTCAGGTCACAGGACTACAAAGCCTCAGGCTAGCCCCAAAGGTAGTCCCTTTCCTCATCTTGGGTGTCAGGACCTAAACAGGTAGTTCCAGAGCCCTCTCTTTCACCAAAAGAGCTCCAAGGTGCTCACCCTAGCTCTCATTTCTCCCCCCACTACTTTCCACAGAGAAGGGACAAGCATCTGCATAGTCCTTTTCTCCCAGCACACTGGTTAAAAGGGTCCTCACCCCTTTTTGCAAATCCCCAAGAAACAGCCTATTGCCCTCCTCAGATAGGCGCACATCATCCACTCTCTAAAGCTCAAAAGTCCTGATGTTCTTTGATCTATTTTTACTGCTCATCTTCTCTGTTTAGTTTACTACTCTTCCTGCTGTTGTTCAGATAACTTTGCCACTATCTTTAACTGAAGTGTCAGCTTAGCATTTTCTGTATGAACTTCAGTAAGACTAAATTTTTTAAAAAAAAATTAAAAAGGAAAGACTCTTAGAACCTTAGCACAAAAGTGTTGGAACGAGACCAAGGATCACCTAATGCAATCTCCTGCCATTGCAGGAATCCACACTCAACCCTCACATGTGGCCATCCAATCTCTTGTTTTAAAAACTCCCAGTAAAGGAGAATGCCCCATCTTCCAAAGCCATCTATTGCACTATTCAAAAATTATCTCAGTTCTTCTTTCCTGGTTAGGACTGCACTCTTTGAAGATGGAGACCATGCAAACTTTGTAGAGTAGAAGTAGCTAGCAAGAATATGAAGGAACCTGATTGAATTTATTTTCATTTGTACTTGGATGGGCAACTGCCAAAGAATCCCAGGTGCTGTTGGTTGTATTTCAAAAGAAGGAATTGGCAAAACCACCTCTGAGCACTCCTTGCCTAAGAAAATTCTATGAAATTCAAAAGGTTGCTGTAAGTCAACAGGCAATTGAAGATGCGTACACACACTTGTAGATGGAAAAACTATTAGTGAACTAATGTAATGTAATGCAGTAGTAAAACAATAGAAGGGCATCTGGCATCAACCTGCTAATATTATCTGCATGTAATTTTAGTTGGGTCTTTAAAGTAAATATGGAAGAAGAAGCAGGGGACACTTTGAGGATGAAGGAATAAGAAAGATTCACATAAAAAGAAAGAATGACAATAAATTGCAGTTAAGACCAGAAGAAAGAATACTACACAATCATGTCAGCTTTCCTACCCCCACTCATATAAAAAACTAAAGACTGTATGACACAGCATCTCACGTCTGTAGGGCAAATGGAGAGCTATGATGTAACCCCAGGATAGCCAGTCTTTGGCTATATTAGGAGAACGAGCTGATTATGTAAATACTCTTCGTCCAGTGCTGTGCAGTGTATCTAAAGGGCAGTTTACACTGTAATAAATATTTATAGACTTGGAGCTATTATGTATACTTCCAAGGACAGGATAAAAAATATTGCCCGCGTATGTTTTTTCTCTCCATCCTTGTCCAGGCAAAAAGGAATTCTGCCTCAGTACAAACTGAAATAGGTTAGGAACTAGAGGTGGGTACGAGTGGCCATTTGAAATTCTGCACCCCATTTGTGCACAGAGAAATTGGAGGGAGCACCATTTCATCGAATTAGGATCTCCACCCTAATTCTTTTTCTGAGTGACTTTTTGTTTTTCCTCTGAGGGTCTCCTCAGTTGTCATATTGAAATGGCTACCATCCTCAGTGTTTTTGCTTCCTTGGCCGCTTCAACTATGATAAAAGAAAAAGAATCTTATAGTTGCCATTGTAATAGTAACATGCACAGGGCCTTGGACTTAGAATTCTGAACAGCTACCAAAGCATCTTTATCCTCATCCATGCCTACTCAGAAGTAAACCCGGTAAATAAATCCTATAAGTAAATCCAGTGAATTCAATGAAACATAGACCATTTCCACACTACATTGTTATAGTGCTATTATTCCACCTTCAACATCTTATGGGATCCTGCAGTTTAAGGAGGGGCAATTGGAATTCTCAGCCAGAGAATTCTTTGGCCTCAGTAAACTACAAACCCCAGAATTCCACAAGATGTTGAAAGTGGAATAAATAATAGCACTATAACAGTGTAGTGTGGATAATGGCCATATTCCCATCTATGTACCTTTAGGATTGTAGTCTTAATCCCCACAAACAAGCCCAACCACTCTGTAATTTAAGTCTTCATAAGGCTTTGCCAGAATTTTGAAAAGGTTTTTTTTCCTACTGCAATTCCCAGAATCTCCATTGCAATCTAAAAAAGCAACTTTTCAAAGCTCTGAGAATGCCCGTTCATGTTCCTGACATGATTTTCCTACTGAAGCTGTGAGGACTTAAAAATGCTAAATCATGGAAGCTTCACCAATATAGTCACACACACACACACACACACACTAATTTCAAAAGCCATGGAAAGATTACATTCCATGATTTGGTTGTGGTCTGTTGGGCGGCTGCCACCAGAGGAAGGGAGTGGTAACAAAACAGTTTGACTGTGGTTGAAAATGGTAGGTAGATTTAAAAAAAAAAAAAAAAATTCCTAGTCCTATTTTTGTACACCACAATGGAAAGCATGTGCTGGGGTATATAATCACAGACTTAACTAGGAGCAAATAGATTGTGGAAACTCAGACAAGTGAACTTAGTCATATTGTTAGACTTAATTATGCTTGCCAGTTATACATTGCCAGTTCAGCCCTCATGACTAGGGGGAAAAAAATGGCAAAGGAGCTGATATGAGGTCAAAGAAAGTTATACGCATCCTCCTTTGTTGATCTAATTCACCCTCATCTTCTGCATAAAGCTAGATGTCTCATGTGGAATGCTGTGACAAAACTGCTAATACACTGTGCAAAATTAATTAATTTTGAATGGCCTCAAGCATCTACCCATAGAAGAGGTAGCACACTGAGTCACTGCCCTAGGCATGCCTCCATCCAGCCATTTTTAAAGGGGAAATAACCCCACCCCTACCTCTTTGATCATGGTGGTATGAGGCAGTTGCCACAGGCAGCAGATTTCAAAGGTCATGAAAGGACAGCAAATAATGACCCATTTATGTTGGTTTTGTTGTTAGTAGCAGCAGCAGTATTGCTATTTGTACTACCACAGTTAAGGACAGGTGCTTGTGAGACTTTCAATTTCATGTGCCAAAACATCTTGGCACATAGCTACTTACTTTGCTGCTACTCCTATTTTACTGTCAGGTATAAGGAGAGATAATTGTGGGACTTTCTGTTTCATGTGCCAAGATAAATTGGCACATTCCTACTTATTTGCTTTGCCGCTGCTGTTGTTAATTGCCATCAAATCAGCGTTGACTTATGCTAACCCTATGAATAAGAGAGTTCTTAAGACCCCCTGTTTTTGATAACCCTGCTCAGATCCTTGATTGAGTTTATCTACCTATAATACAGTCTTCTTTTCTTACTGTTTCCACTGTACCAAATACTACAATAGGATCTAATGAGTCATGTGTTCCCATGATATGTCCAAAGTACAATAGCTTCAGACCATTTCCACCCTACACTGTTACAATGCTGTTATTCTACTTTCAACATCCTGTGGAATTCTGAGATTTGTAGTTTACTGAGGCCAAAGAGCTCTCTGGCTGAGAATTCTAAATGCCCCTCCCTAAACTGCAAACTCCAGGATTCCATAGGAGATTGAAAGTGGAATAATAACACTATAACAGTGTAGTGTGGAAATGGCCTCCGTTTAACCATTTTGGCTTTTAAGGATAGTTCAGTTTTGATTTGTTCTCAGATGCATTTTTTTGAGGGGGGGTGAAGTCCATGGTATCTGTAGAACACTCCTCCAGCAACGTATTTTGAATGAGTTAAGTCTCTTCCTCTCAGCTTTTGACACTGTCCAGCTTTCACAACCACACATAGAAATTGGAAATATGCAATCTTTCTTCTTGAAGATCTTACTACTTCATAGCTGCCCTTCCAAGTTTTATGATTTCTTGATTATAGTCTACATCTTGATTTACTTTGATTTACTTTTCTATCATCATCATCATCATCATCATCATCTGGTAGTCTACTGTAGGAATGGAAAGAATATTTATAGTTATGTACTTCCAGGTTGAAATCACATTTTCTAGAAGAATATTAGAACAGCAAAAGTTTTGTGATGTTTCGCCTGCTATGAAAACAACCTTAAAACGTTATAGTGGAATTATTCTACACAGAATTTCAGATGGCTTTTTGCAGGAAAAATAATTTTCCTGCACAGAAAACAATATTTACCCACAGAAATCACAGGCTGAAATCCTTGATTGCAGTTACAAATGCATAACCTAGAGCTATGCATTTGTACCTGATTCATATTCAAAGTTCCCTCATATTCAGTAGTGTATGGAATATGTCCCCCATCCTGCCTTACCAGGCAGCAGTCACTGTGAGTGACAGGGGTCAGTTCTCCTGTCGATCTGGACATAGCAGGCTGATGTTTACATCTTCTCCCATGAGTGATCTCCAGTGCAACTGTCAGAAGCAAGATTCCTGTCACAATTCCTACTCAGACCAGAGATCACTTCTGAGAGGAGGTTGGAAATGTCTGTCTTCTGTGTCCCAAGTGATAAGAGAACAAACCCTGGTTGCTTGCAGCTGCTGCTGCCCTGTAAGAGAGGATTGAGGGAGGACAGACTGAGAAACACAACTTAGCTACCTAAGATAGTTATTTAACTGAGTACCTGATCTACAGCCTCAGCCGTTTTTCTCTTGGTGCACAAAATCCCATGTGTACTTCTCCACAGAATAATTTCTCCCCAGCATTTTGGGATGTTCAGATATGAAGTGAATACCACTTAGCAATCTCCATTTCCTTCCACAATGGTGGGAAAACTTGCATGCAAGAATGAATTAATAATGGATTGACATCCGTGTTTTATTGGCTTCCTTCTTTCTTCTCTTCCTGACCTTATGTCTCCCCATTTCGCAACTCCTCTAGCAAGTATTACTCGTCAAAATTCAGCTAAAGTGTCTTTCCTCTAGAATGGCAAACCTCTTTGGGATTTAGCAGATGTGCTTGGCCTTCTTGCTATAGAAAGATCAGTCCCACCTCTCGACTCCTGCTGCTATTTTTACTAGCTAGCCCTCCCACCCCGTGCTCTTTTAATTTTTTTTTGCTGACACTGAGTGAGCACACAGCTGCCCCTAAGAGAGAAAAAGTAACAAGTACTATTGCCTCCCTCCTATTTCCTCCTTTTCAGCAAGAGAGGGGGTCAGGGAGTCCCACTGGAATGCTGCCTGGGAAATAAAATCAGATTTTTCAACACCAGGTTATTGTTTTATTTAAGGGATTGTGCGAATCTTGTTGTGGGAAGGGGAGAAGGGGAGAGAGAGAGACACTTAGTACATAGAAGGAGCAGATGTTTGTTATTAATTGAATGCATATATTTTGCAAAAGAAGAAAGTGCATTCTGTGTCATTAGCGAGACAGATGGCTTCTCAGCAAGAGATTTCAACACTGATGATACGGCACTAGGCGCAACAGTGAACCATTTTGCAGTGCAATTAATACAGGATTTTTATTTGTTTTAGGGCCCTACAAAACATCTTCAGTGGGGGAAAAGATGAAATAGCATCTACATCCACATCCACACAAAATCAGAATCATAAAAATACCCTCTTTCAAATATATTCATGATGCCAGTTTTTTGCAACCACCATTTCCCAGAATTTGCAACCTTTGCAACTCTCATTTCAGTGACCATGCTGGGGAGCAGATTGGGAGTTGTTACCCCACTCCAAAAAAGGAATTTGCCCAAGTTCTGCTGTTGCCCCTCACTTCTTCTTTCTTGCAGTTTCTTTTTCCCTTTCTTCCTCCATCTTGCATGATTCCAAGTGATGAAGGAACATGTGGTGAGGTGTGATGCTTCTGTATCCCAGTTGACTCAGCAAGGGTCCCACTCCCATCTCCAGCTGGAAAAGTGATTTCACCAAGGTTCTGGGAGCAACTGTTGCCATATTGTTATTAAAGTGACCTCAGAAAATATCATAGCCTTCAGTTAGACTTCTCTGCCTCAGGCTTCTGCTCTTCAGTGGAATACCACACTTCTTCAGCCCATCTGAAATATCAACTGCTCTGGCTGTTTTTGGCACTTCTTAACTGTGTTTGTATTACTTGTGGTTTGAGAACTATTTCAAAAGAGGATTCTTAGTTTTTAATTGTTTTTGGTCATGTAATCAATTGTTTCAAATGGTTTTATCCTATCATAGAGGACTTCACAGGCCCTGGTGGATTAAGACAATAAACCAATGCCATAAATAAATAAAATAAACAAACTAGTCTTATTATCATTCAGGCCATTTCTGCATTACACTGTTATACTACCCTACGGAATCCTGAGGATTGCAGTTAGAGAGTGGCATTTAGAATTCTCAGCCAGAGAACTCTTTGTTGTCAGTAAACTACAAACCCCAGAATTCTACAGGATGTTGAAAGTGGAATAATAGCACTGTAACAGTGTAGTGCGGAAATGGCCTCAGATTCAGTTGCCTAAATCCGTTTGCTACTCCCAACTGGAACAGGTCTATTGATTCAGTGGGATTTATGTAAATACCGAGGTGTCTTTCAGAACTTAATTCAATGGGTCAACACTAGATGGAACTAGCAATAGAATTTAGGCCAATATATCCAACATTCTATTCCTTATCTTCCCTTTATTCATAAAACTTACTGCCTGAATAAGTTTATTGCAAGCCCAATGGCTTCACCCTCCCCAAAGCTCCATTCTAATTTGCAACCCATATTCATCCTCCCTTACCACTGCCACTTCCCCTTCATTTATTATTTCCCCACCTCTTACATTTACAGGGAAAATTCCTAGATTCAGGACCCTATCTGTTTGGCCTAGGAAATACAATAAAGCACCATGGACAATGGTGAAGTTGTACATACAATTTTCGGAGAGACAGGGGAAAAAATGAGGGGTTGAGGGAGATGGTGGAGGCAGACCCAGAATTAAAAAGAGAAGGAAAAGATCATTAGTGGTCTGAAGCTCCCATGCCAGTTTCAGTAATCTGAGATTTACAGGAGATATCCAAGGTGCTGAATCTAGTTTATGGACTTAGGCCATTTCTGCACTACACTGTTATAGTGCCATTATTCCACTTTCAACATCCTATGGAACCCTGGGCTTTGCAGTTCAGGACGGGCATTTAAATTCTCAGCCAGAGAGCTCTTTGGCCTCAGTAAACTACAACTCCCAGAATTCCACAGGATGTTGAAACTGGAATAATAGCACTATAATAGTGTAGGGCAGAAATGGCCTCAGTCTCAAATCAGATTCACCATGAAAGGCTCTATTACCTCTGGCAGATATTGCTTATGTGATTCTTGATTGGTTTGGAGCTTGGTGGATTTTCTAAACATTACCAAAACTACATATTAGGAGAGAAAACAGATGTATTGACATGGTGAACAGTATGGAAAAGAAAGAAGGCAGCATTTGTAAAGTCTAATCCCTACAGACTCCACTTGACTGGGAATATTGGAATGGATAAAAATTTAGGGCAGCTCCAGTGTTTAAGGACTCATTTCCCAGGTATTTGGAAAACATTCACAAATGAAAAATAGTTACTTAGGAAGCTCTGGGACATCTTCCAAGGATCATCTAAGATCAGTTCTAAACAACAACTTCCCCTCCTCCTCCTCCTCCTCCTCCTCCTCCTTCCACAATCCATTTTGTGCACAAAATTTTCCACTTGAAAACCTCACTTGTAAACCCTCAGTTCGAACTTCAGTTTCTGCACTAAACTTTCCACCTGCCAGCTTCAGTCTCTTTAATGGCTTGAATGTCAAAAGAAAATGACAGGCTGAAGACTTCACACAAACAACCTCCAGTAAACAAAGAAAATAACAATCCTGTTTACCTGAACCAAGCGCTAGCTTCACAGGCTGCAGCTATGACCAAAAATTTTCCACAAGTAAACTGATCTTTTCAAATGTTCTGAACTTCAGAACCCAACCTAGGTCATACAACACTTAGGACATACCATCAGCATTAAAAAGCCATATATGATTCAGTCCGCTATGGCAAATATCAGAACCCATATACCTCAGTTAATGAAGTATGTATTCCTGGGCACTATTTCTGTAACAGAATATTTAAAGGCAGAAATAACATAGAAAGAATAGGAACACACCACAAAAGAGAAAAAAAGGTCAACATGTTTCAGCAAATTTTAATTCAGAACCAATCAATATGTGCATGAGAAATTGAACAACCAGGTCAAATAAACCTAGTATAAAAAACCAAAATCATCTTGAACCTTGTAGAGATCACCTGGATAGTTCTTCCAAAACACTTCCAGAGATTACTTTTTTCTTCCATCAGCCTCCATTTTTTGTGACTTCCATTATAGTAGCCAAACTTCTTGATCTATGCTTTTTTAACATGTCAGGGAAAGCTGGTGAGGCAGGTTTATCTGTTCTTCCCTTTCCTCCGTTTTGCTGCTGATGCAGAAGAGATTCTAGAGGCAGCTGCTGTTTACCTTGCCTGTTGTATGCAAGTGCATTTGGCTACAGTAGAATCAGCTCCAGTAGCAGCCCACTCTCTCCCAACTGAAGATTTGTTTATTGTATTATTTAATGCTGCTGTAAGCCCTCCTTCACTAATCTCCCAGTTCCAGAGCTGCTTAAAAAAAAAAATCTTCCAGTAATTCCTGTAAAAAATCTTCCAGTAACTACATTCCTGGCTGCGGTAGGAGGTTTGTGGGCTAGAAAAGTACATTGGATAAGGCTCTGGCAGGCACCTAAAATACATTGTGGTCTATTAAACTGTTGCCAACCCTCACACTCCCCACTGTCAGTCCTTAAAGGAGAAATATACCTATTGGTATACTCCATGGCTTACAGATGGTTCACAACTACTCAGGATTAACTAGATCCTGCTGGGCTGGCATAATGAAGCATACAATTCACCTACATGAAAGGAATGAAGTTCATATGATAAAGATTTATTTAATAAGGATGTACTCCACCATAGCCACCAGATGGCACCAAAAGCCTGATAATTTTTTTAAAATAATCTCCCATATCTTCTATCTTTCTTTCTTGTCTAGAAATTGTAAGTACAGTTCTTGACACATGATCTTATCTTCCCTTGATAGAAAAGGATTTTGTCATTGCCCTTTGGAAGAATATTTGGAAATGCAAAGAATGAAGTAATTTCTGTTGGGGAGCAAGACATGGTTTCAAGAAAAGAAGTCGTGGACACAATTCCTTTTCCATTTTTGATAGACAAGCAGGCTACTTAAAAGCCACAGTGCCCCACAACATCTGGAACTGTGCAACTAGATGTTGGAAAAGCTAAATGGTCTCCAAGCTTTCATGGACTCCAGCCCGGATGCATGTAGTATAACCTTAGTTGGTAAATATCTATCAATCCAGGCTATTCTCCACATATCAAGCCCATTTACCATTTTGGCCTTCCTCCTCTGAAGAAGCTGGGACACATGAAAAGGAAGGTGACCTGGAAACCATGCCTTAGGAAGGAGTTGGGTATGTTTAGCACAAATATAGGATGGTGATATCTGGCCTGGCAATGGTATACTAAAACTCCTAACTCATTTTTATATATACCATTGCCAGGCCAGATATCACCATCCTAGGCCACTCAACAACTTGCTATGTCACAGGCCAGTTGCATCACTAATGCATCACAAATGCAAATCCCTCCCACCCAGGGATCACACAAGTATATATACTCCACTCCACCTCCATGTCTCCAGATCCTCTGAAGATACCAGCCACAGATGCAGGCGAAACGTCAGGTGCAAATACTACTAGAACATGGCCTCATAGCCCAAAAAACCCACAACAACCCAGAACTTGGTTAACTTCAGGAGTTTATCTAGGGTACAGCAAAAAGGGTAAGTGCCCTGGGTACCAATGCCAGGGGAATGCAAAAAGGCCCTGGGAAGACTTAGCAGCGGTGGCAGCAGCAATGGAGGAGGAGGAGGAGGAGGAGGAGTACGGGGCAACTGAGGCAGCTCCCCAGTGCCTGCAGCCCCCTCCCCCAGCAGCACTCACTTTCCAACTCCTCCTCAGGGATCTCCAACATCGAGTCTTGGTCAGTCAGACAGCAACCCCCCCCCCATGTAGGGGGGCAAGGAGCTGGCCAGCTTGGAGGGAAGACCCAGGCCATCGTATCATCATTATCTGGGTTTTAGAGCAAGCTGTGTTGGTGTGGGGCATCTGGATGTGGGGCTCCTTCTCCAAGACAGTTTCTCCTCCTGGGCTGCCCACCTGTTCCAAGGGACCAGCAGTGGCAGCAGTGGGGGAGTGTCAGGGAGTGCTTGCCCTCTCCAGAAGACCCCCTCAGAGGGCAAGCTGGCTGGTCTGGGGAAGTAGCAGTGGTGGTGGCAGCAGTGAGTCCTGAAGAGGCATAAAGAGAAGAAAGGCGGGTGCGAATCCTGCCAGGCATCCCTGCTTCCAAGTCCTGTCACCGCCTCACTGTGCCAATGGCATTTGGGGTCAGAACCTGGATGCCTGAGAGCAAACCTGATCAGTCCTGCCCTTCACGTAGGAAAAATATTTGGTGGGGGGGACTACTGCTTCCAGAATCAATCAGCTGGTGTCTATAGTAGTCCAAAAATATAGTATAGTAGTCCAAAAAGGAATTCTCCCAAGTGCTGCCTGAGCTATTTGCTGGCAACAGGTGATAGAACAGGAAGCTAGTGCCTCCCTCAGGACAAGAAGCTTTCTTGGAGGATCTTTTGGACCACGACTCCTATTCCACTAGCATATAGTAGTTATGTGAGCAAGAGCTGCCTTGTCTTTTTTCCTTTGAAGGTGTGTGTGGGGGGGTGTATCTGCAGACAGCCCATTGTTCCTTTTCAAACGGCTTTTCCAATAGGCTGATACAAATGACAAAGGCAGATCATTTGCTTCCAGATTTAAGGCTTGTCAAATATCAAAGAGCTCAAAAGATGGGGCTGAAGTGAAATACAAAGAAGGGCAAGTCAATTATTTGCTCTTCAGCTTTCCCCAGGCTCTGCTTTATCATTGTTACTCATGTTCCCCATCTTCTCTTCATAAAGATCAGTCTCCTTTATTAACAGGATTCAACACTTATTATTTCTAGAGACAATGAAAGTTCCATCAAAAGTGAATCTCAAGCTAACATATGGGGGGTGACAAATGATTAAATGTTTCTAGTGTATTCTAGAGACAAGGTAAGTTTGATCTTGAACATGTACCTGTGTTCTTAATTACGTACAGTTCAAATATTTAATATTCCTTTTCCTTTTAATACTTCCAATTCCTTTTCCATGCATACAGTTCAAGAGGATGAAGAAGTCCTTAGATGATGAGTGAATAACTCAACAGCAGCACAGTAAAGCCAGGGCTAATAGCAAGAGTGAACAATAGCAGGAGTAGTGTTACTAGACTGCATCTCCCACCAGGCCTAGCCAGAATAGGCAATGGTGAGGAATGCTGGGAGCTGCAGTCCAACATCTCAAGAGCCACACTTTGCCCATCCTGGCTTACAGAATCAAAGAACAAAGAATTTTGATTAGCATGAACAATCTTACCAACTGCCACACCATCTCTGTTCCAAATGTCCCTCTCTCTTCTTAGTTTAATGATGCTGATGGTTACTCTTCTGGAAATCTGAACCCTTTTGATTTGCAGTTAAAAGAGTAATATTTAGAATTCTTAGCCAGAGACTTCCAATGGCTGACCAAACTACAAAACCCAAGATTCCCTAGAATGAAGCCAAGACAGTTAAAGTGGAATAATTATGTAGTGTGGAAAAGAACTCCAGCTACCATAAGAACTGCTAGTAAACTCCAAATGTACAAAGAAGCTTGTTGGAAAGGTGGCAGACAGTACCATTGTTCCTGCTGATCAACACAGTCAAAGTATCACTTTGATACTGCAAGCCTTGGGGCTGCTTGTAAAATCCACACATATCTTTGGCTCCATGAGATATTTGGCCATATTTGAGCATGGTCAAGTCCAATCATACACAATCAATGGACTACCTCTGGCCATAACCTACCAATCCTGATTGTACCAGAATTCTATGATGGGGAAGTTCAGTTTTCAACAGTTTATTTGTAACCATTTCAGGACACTGTGAAGCATTCTGTGGTTGCTGTAGTTTCCATGTGACAACCATCATATGAATCAGCCTTTCGTCTGGAAACCTGACAAAGGCATAGTCCATGGAGATCATCTGCAACAGAAAAGTTCCTTAAATGAGTGGACTGCTTGGCTCCTATCACTGAAATACATTTATCCTAACCTTTCTCCAAACTGCTAAGCCTAATGAGAATAATTCTTTCCATTCACAGCCCTTTTATACTCACAACAACTAAGATGAGAGGTAAGTGACAGCCACATAACAGCCAGTGAGTGTTAAGGTCTAAGTGGGGACCTGACCCTATAAGTCAGATGTAGCAGAGCTATCTGTGAAGAGCACTTGGAAACTTCAGCTGGTCTCAAAATCTGTAGCCTGATTTTTCCAGGCACAGTTAAAAGCACAAGTTTTGATCTATAAAGCCTTACATAGCTTAAGTCCAAGCTATATCTCCACAGACCCCATATCCCCATATCAGCCTGCCCATGTTTTGAAACCTTCTGGAAAGGCCCTGTCTTACCAACCTTACAAGTACTTCTGGTAGTAAAATGGGAGAAGATGTCAGTGGCTGCTCCCAGACTTTGGAACTCCCTTCCTAGAGAGGGCAGATTGGTAGCCTCTTGACTATCTTTCCTTGGCTGTAAGTGCAGCACCAGATTGGTCAGTATCCTGTTGGTGTCATACATACTCATTTTCTATGGTCATTTTCAATAGATGTATTCAATTCATAACTGCGTAAGTAAAAATTCACAAATGAAACCATTTCACATAGGTCTCAATATTATTGTTTGTCCCAGCTGGATGAGAGCCATTGAATCAACTGGATTTACTGATGTCTTGGCTCACCATACAACATGTGATTCAAGGGTCAAGGGCAGTTGGGACTAACCAACAGATTCACTTATGTGGTTGCCCATATTTGGATGACGCATAATTTGTCACTGCCTTGAATGTACCACTTTCTTCACTGGGACTGCAGAAACAGCCGCTGTACTTTCCCTGTGGCACAGTGGGACAAGAAGCAGACACACGGGCAGATACATCATTGATTATACAATGTCAGTATTTAGCAAAAGAGTAGACCAACCAACGTGTAGGTATATGAGCATTGCCAGTAGAGATGCCAGCTTTTTTGGTTCTCCAAGCAATCATGAGTTGGTGATATGTTTTATTTTTCTGTTTGAGACCTGGATGGGTTTTTTTCAATCTTCTGGTAACGCTTCTTCCCATTAAGTTTCCCCCTCTCCCCAAGATTACTCTCAACCTGACCTTTGATTGAAATTAGGTGACATTGTCCAATTAATTAGACATTTTATCTTACTTATGGAAGAAAACAACTCAGTCTGTTTGCTCTATGCAATCCACTCCACATGAATTCATTACTGCTGTGTCAATGAATGGTGAATCTATCCAGCCTGACAGAACAGTGCACAAACACTATTGTCTCAGGGGAACACAGCAAGTATCATTTGTATGTGTGTGTGTGTGTGTGTGTGTGTTTTGGTTCTATATTTTAATCAGCCTCGGTGGACTCTGAATCCATTTGTGGCACTTGCAATTGATCAGCATACTTATTACAATCTGCAGGTTAACCTCCTGTCAGTCAAGCTGCAATTCGACAGGAACGGCCCTGTTAAAATTCACATGAAAAGCTTGTCGGGAGGTGCTCAGCTCCTCGGTTTAGCCTATTTGGTTTCACTGCAGTCCACTTCCCTCTACCTAGGAGCCACAGAAGCTGCATTAACCCATCACAATTTTATGGCTCATTAGAAGCAAACAATGTTAGCTCACTCCTGGTGACTCTTGCGCCACAGGTGTACACAACCATTGCAGGGCAGAGGGAGGGAGAGTGACAGAGATTTCTGGCTGCTTCTAGAGTAGTTAATCACATCAGTAAATAAGAGGTGTTTTAGCTCACTAATGGGCAAGTCAGGAGGGATAATTTGTGACATGCTGGGCAGAAACTGCAGGGCAGGTGCTCTCTAGAAAGGGATGGCAGGATCTCAATTGAGAAGCAACAATAATATGGGAGCAGGATCTTGTTACACAAACACATCATTATTCTTTGTCAAGCAGGATTATTAAATACAGTTTATGTTTAGCAGAAATATTCCTATAAAGCCCTGGTTCTCAACTAGATTCTTTGGACTTCAATCCCCAAAAGCCTCAGCCAGCACGGCCAAAGTTCCCAGATTACGGAGCTGGAGTCAAAACCTCCTTGAAGACCACTGCTATGAAGCCAGGACTGGACAATATCCAGCCCTGTTTGTAGGTGCTGCTGATTCTCTTAGGCCTTTACCGCATGAAGTCGCCATCCTGGCATGGCAACGTGTTACTATCAATCCAGGACACATGCGATCACATGACATCATGGCTGACCAGGTGCTGTTTCCTCTCCCTCTATCATGATTGTGTTGAATACCATTACCAGAAAAAATCTGGTAATGGCTCCCTTTCCCACCATGATCCTATCGGCCCATGCAGAAAGGGCAGAAGCACTATCAAGCACTTCCTTCCGCAAGAATTGGGGCAAGGGACCTGCCATTCATGCTATACTGCAGAAGGAAGAAGATTGTTCCTAACGCTACCCATCTGCCAGCAGCCGACTGAGTGCAGTGGGGAGCTTTCAGGTCCCAATCCCATCCAGGCAATGGCACTGCTGGGATCCCACCTCGACAAAGCACTACTGGGCCATAGTGCAGTAAGGGCCTTAATGTTGTGAAGTTTTTACCACCTCTTTCTTGAGATCAGCACTTGATACAGCAACTGCAAGACAAATGGCTGGACCTCCCATAGGCTAAATCTCTGTAAAAACCAAAGCAGAGCAAAAAGAAATTATTCTCAAAAAGTCCGTTCCAGTAAAGGAATTCTCCTTTGCCAAGCCCAGGCCTTAGATTCTGAAGGAGAGGAGCCTGACTTTCATTCCCATCCTCTAAAGAAACAGATGACCCTCTCCTGCAAATGTGGTTAACCATTTAGTCACAAACTCCATACCAAAATTAAATTAAGTTTAACAAGCCTGAGCAGAGGAAATATCATAGCTAGGCATTAAAGACCAACAGGAAACTAGGAAAAACTGACAACAACCACCCTGTTAAAGTATTAAAATAATGACATTACTAGTCACTACTAAAGCTCACCCTGAGGAAATGTATAAAGCACATTTCTCACAAAACTGAAGGTAGCAAAAGAGACAGTGGTGAAGGGCCACTTGGGACAGAAACAGGTCAAGTAGCAGGTTTGGAAGAGCCAAGGACAAAGAAATCCAAGTGTCTCCATCCTCAGAACCTATTACTTTGAAGTTTACTCAAAGGTTTGCAGCTCATGGTATTTAGACTGGAAAGGTACACCAATCCACTACTGTATAGCAAGACTTTTTTTAAAAAAAAAAAATGGATTTCCTATTCCAGCAGAATCCCAGTCACTGACTGGGAACAGGCTGGCTGGGAATTTTCTGGGAGCTATAGTCTACAAATGTATACTTCTCATTTCCAGATGTGGAGCTTACATACCCTTCAACATTTCAAAGATTAAACGAGAACACACGTCACCAAGCAACATCAGAGCATGGTCAGGATGGCAAAGGTTATTAATGAGGAAGAACACACAGGCAAGGAAGGATCGTAGCAGTTTATTTTTGCCCAAGTCTATAGGGAAGGGCAAGATTCCACCCTCTCCCTCTCCTTTCCTTCCTCTTGAGTTAATTGAGTGCAAGCTACTTTTGTTCTTTGAAGTCAGGCCCTTTCCACAGCACCCTACAATCCCACCATGGGGAGGAGAGAAGGTAGGACTGTGACAATGTTTCTGCATGATATCATTACAGTTTGTCCTTTCCCATCCCCAGGCAGTGTGATCACAGATTAAATCACTGACAGGTTTTCCCAGTCAATGACCAGCAATTGCACCACCATCCCACATTTACCTGTCCTGTGGAAGGGCAGGAAGCATTATGACAGCACTTACTGCCCCAGTGCAGCCTGGGAAAGTACCTGCTTGCACTGCAGAAGGAAGTGGCCAGTCCATCATGCTCCCTTCCACAGGGAGTCAGTCCTGCATGAAGGGGAGCACTGCTGCCAAGTTCCCTTCCTGGCAGAGCCGCTGCCAGGATCACCGCTGGATGCCATCACAAGAAGGTAAGCTGCAGAAAGGGCCTCCGTTTGCAGCAGTTGAAGTAAGCAGGATGAAGGGAGAAAGTGGGAAGAGGGGAGAAAAACTGAAACATATGAAGAGCAGCAGGACAGCAGAGGATCAATCAGGACACTTCCTGCCAGACTGGAACAGTTGGAGGTTTGTGTAGATAAAAATTTACCAGGGCCTGGCTATCTAACTAGGGTCTACAACTTCTTCCCTGGCCCCGAGAAAGGAATTTTGGGGTAAAAGCATTGCCTTGAAAAGTGTGCATATATCTTTTCCTCGTTTGTTAGATTTTTTAAAAAAATTGAATGGCACTTTCTGTGCAACAGTGCTTGACAATTACCCTATTATGCTTAGTGGCATCCCCAGGGGCTTCCCCTTGTACTATCACCCTTGTAACATCACCACAGCTTGCTCCTTGTGACATCACAAAAGGTCATCCTTAATTCTCAGATACCTTCATTTAACTTGATATTCAACAGAGGCCATTTCTGCATGAAATCACTATCCCACAACAGCAGCGAGTTGTTTCCAGTCCAGGAGTTGTCCTACCGCATGCTGTCATTTGCTATCCGTCTGCTGTCCTGTTCCCAAGCATCGCAAAATCACCCCAAACCATTTCCAGAAAAAATCCACTAAGAGCTTTCTTTAGCATTTCAATCCCATCAGTCAGCTCAGTGCTGCCATAATAACACTTGATAGCACTTTCTGTCCTCCCGGACCCAGCAGTGAGTGGCGTATGGGTGTTCACAGTCTGTCCCTCCCTCAGCTACTCCTATGGTGTGATAAGTTCAAGATCTATCACCTCTCCATGTTTATTTTAAGTCTCCCTTTTGAGTTAAACTTTATATTTTTAAAAAAATACATTTTTAAACATTATAGTACAAAAGTGCAATAGTGTACTGGTGTGTCATGCCATTACAACATTGCTGTGCTAGTACAGCTTCCAAAAAAATAAAACCAACAGTGGCAGCGGAGTGGGGTAAAGACAGAGAAAGGGAGTGGCCAAGGGCATTGTAGTGTGGAAGGAATACCAATGGCAAAACTACTACTAATCTGCTTAAGGCAAAAGGGTGCAGAAGACAGAGTTCCTAACTTGCTACCATTGCTCAAATGGCAACGCTGGGATTGTAACAGAAGAACATGCAGATAGCGTATGGTGCAGAAAGGGTCAGAAACTTCTAATATGACCCTTTCTGCTTCCTCAGCAATTTTTTTTTAAATTCATCGATGATGAGAAGGCAAGCATATTCTAAGCTTTTAAAAATACAGTTACAAAATGGTCTTCCTACATATTCTGATCAACAGCTTCCACTAGTCTTTACTGAAAGTAAGAAACGAGTTTAGTGAGACTGTTTCTAGCTGTGCCAAGAGATTAAAAAACAATCAACTCAATCACTATGAAAATAGCCCAGGGAAGACAATTGTAGTTTTTCTGTGTCTGAAACTTTGGGGAAAGTTTCCTCCCTTTCCCCCAAGTGTTTTTGTTTTGTTTTGTTTTGTTTTGTTTTGTTTTGTTTTGTGAAGGGAGGAGGGTATTTTAATGATAGTTGTCCTTTGTGGTGATGACATTTGCATTTTCTAATATGAAATAATGAGAGTAAGGGGAGATGTTAGACGAAATGGCTCCTTCTTGCTTTCCTCTCTAGAGTGCAAAGGGCCAAGCAAATTCCTTGCCATCTGTTTCATTCCATCTCCTGATGCTTGTAAAGGACCTGGTAGAATCAGGCAGATGGAGGAAACCGGCAGGAGCCATCCTTGACTTGTAACAGCCGCCTAATTTGTTCAGCTTGCCAGGCAAGTCCCCAGTGGTCAAATATCTCTACATAGGGAGAGCTATTAAAAGAGCTCAAGTGAAACAAGTTCCTTCCCGGCATATGCGTGAGAGATGACAGCCCGGGGTATTGCGTGGCTTGAAACTGTAACAAAGCTTCACGATACCACTAAGCAGAATGTAAGGGGCCATCTTGACTGACCTTACCTGAGAGAGCAGTTCTGAATCTGTTTTTGCGTGAAAGGGACATTTGCTTATCAGCTTTCACCATCTGTCATGGAGTTTATTTATTGCTTTAGAAAAGGTAGCTATGCACAACAAATGGCAGAATTGATGAAACACATTTTCTTACTAGACTCCAGTGGAAGAGTAACTAAGACCTGAATGGAGTTTAAGCTTAGGAAACATAGTCAGGGGTAGCCCTTGCATCAGAATACCGCAAAATCCAAAAGAGTGATACAGACTTCCCACGCTTATCAGACAGATTAGGGATAGGAGCTCTGTCAGAAAACTGGATTGGCCAAAAAAAACCAGACTCCATGTATTGTAATGCAGGGAGCATGAAGGACTTACGGAGGCTCATTTGGGACCAACCACTTTGTACACGGTTTACAAAGTCTCTTAGCCATCTTAGTGTCTTTTTTTCCCCTCTCAGCTTGCTTTGCAGGCAGCACGTGCATAGGCGTGGTTCTAAGTAAGCCTCCACAGGCAAGAAGAACTAATGAAGGTGTGGAACCCCCACTGAATTAATGTAACTTGTCCTTAATTGGAAATATCAAAAGAGTGAGCCATCAGATAATTGGGGCATCAAAAGGTGGGGGTTTCCTGTACCCTTATTGGCCCATCAAAGGTATTGCTCTTTTGTGGATTTGGGATTGTCTTGTATTTTGCTGCATGGCCAAAATGACTACTCCTGAATACATTTCCTGGACTTGAAGATACCAAAGTTTGCCACAACGGGGTGAATTTTAACAAGAGGGAGCGAATGGACTGGCACTTAATTCATTGAGGCTTTTACTTCCAAGTTAAAACTCTTACATGTGGACTAGAATTGGCAAGTTTTACCTATTCAGCACCCAAACGCTTTTCTAGATGTAATAGTACAGGAACTTCTTCAGAAAATTAATGTCTTCTGCTTAGTAAAAGGGTAGTTAGCTTTCTACAAGACTGGGGAAGTATGGATCCCGAGAGAAGTTACTTTTATTTTGCCAACGGAGTTGAAATTTTATTACCTGTCTTTTATTGCCCTTTGTCCTTAGTCCCCATATGGCCAAGAAGGGGAGTAGCCTCTGTCTACATTGAGATTTCTGTAGACCATCTTAACTGACAACAGAAATAACATCTCAGGGCCTTTCTGTACTACGCTGTTATATTGCTATTATTCCACTTTCAACATCCTATGGAATTCTGGGGTTTGCAGTTTAGTGAGGGGCATTTAGAATTCTCAGCCAAGGAGTTCTTTGGCCTCAGTGAGCTACAAACCCCAGAATTCCAGAGAATGTTGGAAGTGGAATAATAGCTCTATAACAGTGTAGGGCAGAAAGGTACCCAGACAAAATGTAGGTCTGTGACTCTAATAATCATCACTTTTCTTCTTCTGTATGTTTTTTAACATCTTTACCTGATGAAGAAGCTCTATACAGTGAAGCTTTGCAAGCTTGCATAATGTATTTTCTGCATTTCAGTTGGCCAATAAAGATATCACTCTTTTGTGGATTTTGGATTTTATGGTTTAAATATATAGCTCAGAGATATATACATATTTACCAAATGGCGTTTATGCTCTCTGATTTTTCATGATGTTGGTTGAGTGAAGAAGCCATTTCAGGGTGGATACAAACAAGGAGAAGTTCGTAGAAAAATCCATGGTTGATTTGTGGCAGGAATTAAGAATTAAGAATTGACTCACGGTCAATCTGGTTCTCAATCCAGTTTTCCAACAGGCCACAACCTTTTCCCCCATGATACCATTCCTTGGTGGT
This sequence comes from Cyclura pinguis, assembly GCA_030412105.1. NCBI lineage: Eukaryota > Metazoa > Chordata > Lepidosauria > Squamata > Iguanidae > Cyclura > Cyclura pinguis. The sequence goes on along the minus strand of CM059604.1, from coordinate 121,818,470 downwards.
TTCCCAACTTTTGTACAGCTTTTTTCTCCACTCAAAAAAAACCAACGTTGAAATGCCTTCGCTAGTTCTTGGCAGGAAGAGCTTTAACCTAAAATATGCTAGCATTTATGCTCCTACCTCACTGCCTTGGTCTATACCCACCACAGGAATGCAGAACTCAAGAACTTATCCAAAACCAAGGCCCTTTCCACATGGCATTTGCCATGTGAAAGGGCACCTGGAGCGTTGCGTGATTGTGAGGAGCAATCTGCACGAGACACTCACAATCGCGTGACGCTTCAGGGTAGGGCAGGCGCCGCTTGTGCACTTTTTCATTTTTGGCTTTCGGCCAAAAATGGTGCACCATCGCACATTGCTCCAGGGCCCCGTGCACACTTGCCATGTGTGCGGAGCCTCCAGAGCCACGCTGGTCGCACTTCCTGCCCCAGCGCAGCCTGGGAAACTCCCAGGCTGCACTGCAGAAGGAAGAGGCGGGGATCTCGTGCTGCCTGCTTGGGAGCAGGCAGCTTGTGCGGAGCTGAAGCAGTGGGAACGCAAGAGCCTCTCAGCAGAGGCTGCTCACGTGATCCCCGCTCCCCAGCGCCAAAAGAAGGTGAGTTGCGGAAAGGGCCCAAGTTTGGCCCTCTGGCTGCTACAGGTTTGTAACCTTTGATTAAGGGAATGCTGGACCATATGCTTTTGGCAGAGGTCACAAGCTTAATTGACTGTGAAAACAGATGGAGGAAAAGTAATAGAAAATCAGTGTATTAAGAGATACTAGGCATTAGGATGGGAATGTCTTTTCATGCCACTTTCTCCTAAAATAAGTTAAACGAAAAACAAGTGCAAGTTGTTCCCACGCTAGGTATGAAGAAATGTGCTAACACTGGTAAATTCTCATCAATCAAGAACAACAACAACAACATGAAATTTTCCATTAGCATAATCCTAATTAGATTGAAAGAGCCAGTGTGAACATTGGGCTACAGCCCTGAAGACCAGGGTTCAACTCATCTTTGACATTTGGCATTTCTCACTCCATTTGTGGTAAAAGCCTTTGTTGTAGAATTGTGAGCATCAATCTGCTAGCCTGGGAAATCAATGCAATGGTCCTGTGCTTACTCCTTCTCCCTGGTATCCTCTTTCTTCAGGATTGGAGTATATATTGAGTATTTCTAATCAGTGAGACATAGGCCCTTTTCGCACCTTACCTGGTGCCTATGGTGTCGCATGGGGATCGTGCAAAAAGCCTTGTCCAGGAGCACTTGCGTCCACTCCGCTTCCCCTCCGCACCAACTCCGTGCTAGCCGGAAGGAAGTGTGAGCGCTTCGCCCCTTCCTTCCACAGCACAACCAGGTACCTTCCCAGGCTGTGCTGGGGGGGGAGTGCGATGACCACACGTCCAGAGCCTCCACATGCAAGGTAAGTGCCTGTGGGGCACGGGAGGGACACACGATTGCACATCATTTTTGGCAATGAGCAAAAAATGATATACTGCACGATTGCCCCCTAAGGGCCTCAGGAGTGTTGCACAATTGCGAGGACATCATGTGGAACGGTCCTCGCAATTGCATGACGCTCCCAAGGCCATTTTGCAACAGGACTGGCATGCAAAAAGGGCCATAGTTTCTGAGAAACTCTTCATCTTCAGCATCACTGTGGCAGACGTGCAACATCATCATCTCTCTGCTGAAGAGCTCTTTAGCCCCAGAAAACTACAAGCCCCAGAATTCCACCGAATGTTGAAAGTGGAATAATATGTCTAATACAGTATAGTGTAGAAAGGCCATCAGACTATTGTATACTCTGAATTATAGTCAGACTATTTGCCAACCACACATAACATGTCAACAGCTATCTCAGGTGGACCAATGAGAAACCAATCTTAGATGTGAGGCGGCAACTCTATCGAGTCACAAATAGTCAAGTACTGATTTTCGACTGAAATAATTTTTTATCATGTCATGACATATCGTTACTTGTTTACTTTGTATTGCTTGGTTGACTAAGGCCATTTCTGCACTAGACAGTTATAGTGCTATTACTCCACTTTCAACATCCTATGGTATCCTGGGGTTTGCAGTTTAGGAAGGCATCAGATTTGGGTGGGCTGGGGGCTACCATTTACTATTGTATATCAGAAAGTAAAATGTTTTCCACAGGCCCTGGTCTTGTATATCCGAGCTCTTGAATCTCACAAAACAAAGTGGTTCTCTTGAGAAGACCCCTAGTAAGTCATTACTTATTTCATTCTTACATAACAGAATGACCAGTTCCATTTTTTTTTCTCTGTCTCACTTTGGATGAAATGAGTTCTCAGATATTTTTTTTTTTATTTTTTTTTTTGTTTGTTTTGCAGTGTGGAATTTTTTGGTGAAAATTTCACAACTTTTTTTTTTCATATAAGACATCGTTTTTTGTGAAAAATAACAGTAGCCTGAAAACTCTGGTTAGTTCTAGTGAGACCAGACAGAGTATATCAGTGGGATTTACCTACATGGCAATTCACCGTTCAACAAGTAATTAATTGAGTCTGTTCTAATTGGTACTAACCAATAGGATTAAATTCTGAAATGCAAACTATCTTGTACAGCCAAGTTGTCTTGCATTGTCAAGACATGTTTTCTTGTAAAAGATAAGACCAAGGGCATACATTCTTTATATCTGTTCTCTCGAGAGGAAGGTGGCTGATCTACAGAAGTAAGAGGCAAAATGACAAAACCTCTAGGAATGAAGGAGGTGAGAGGGATGCTGATGTAGATACAAAGAAAAGGGATCTCAGGATGAGGCGGTTTAAACCTTCAGAGCTATTCCAATTCATTCCATTCCATATTATTTTCAACCTACTCCAGGAGTCAAAATAATGTAGTTACTTCGGTCTCTTCCTGGAGCGAAACAAGCCTGAACTCTCCTCAGAGACCAAATTAACCAAGCTGAGGCGGTCACAGTTTGGCCATCTCATGAAATGACATGTTAGAAAAGATGGTAATCCTTGCTAAATAGGGGGGCAGAGGCTGAGAAAGGCTGTTGATGTCAAAGTGTTTGGAGGCCTGTCATTGTTAGAGCTGCCATAAGTGAGAGCTGACTTGATGGCAATTATAAATAACAACATAAAGTGAAACCATTATCCACGTTTCATATTATGGAAATGACATGCAGCTTCACAGCACATTGTTGAGCCAAGAAACAGGTCAACTAAATTAACTACCAAAGTTCCACAACATTCGTTTTCCTTTCATAGAAATGAAAGGTTAATCATATGCATATATCTGCCAATTGGCCGTAGTAAACGTGCATATTTAAAGAAATATGGAGAGATTCTAGATGGGGGAAGTTTCTAAAGGCTCCCTTAACTTGCAGTTTTTCATGAATCAATATTTTTTTCAGAGAGAGTGGGATCTATATATGAGAGTTGGTATGTGGGTTGACTTTAATCCAAACCAAGCACTTGTGTGTATGTGAGAACTGAGCTGAAATATTTGTGTAGCTATAGTGAACATATTGGGAATGAAACAGAATCAAAAATTAAGAGGCTGAAGTTTGGATTGAGGCAAAAGTCAGGTCATCTACCTTTCCAAAAACTAAGGGCAGTAAGAATTGCAGATCGTATGACTATACTTTCTGATAACTGTTTTCCACTAATCGGTTATTTATTATGAAAAAAAAACCCCATATTTTAAAGAAAGCAAAGAAAACTAAACACACACACAACCACATACAAATTAAGGGTAAAGTATAAGGTGGGGAAAAATAGACATGTAATCCCCATTTATTAAAATACATCATATTAACTGGAATTGCTTTCACATAAAATGTGGATACTAGGGAAACTTGATACAAAAATGCATATGTTGGAAGAAATATGTTTTCAAATGTATATGAATTTTCACAGGGGCTGCTATGAAACATCTGCAAGCTGTGCAAATTGATGCAGTGAAAACTGATGCAGAAATAGGATGAAATGAATCTAAGGCTGGAGAAGAAAATGAACAAAAAAACCCCTATCAGAACCATCCACCTATCTTCCTTAGCTGGATCAAAACCATCGCATGGTGGAAGGACTTCATTCCTTTTGCCCCACTATAAAACCTCTTCCCCACATCTCAGCTCCAAAGAGGCTTGTGCCCATCCTCCCCTAGGCTATTTTTAAAAGAAACAATTACAAACAGATGTAGTGGTCTGAATATTGAACTCAGAAGACCAGCATTTGAATCCTTACTCAACCTTAGGCACCCAGAGCATGACCCTGCACAAGTCTTAGGACCTTTCCACACTACACTGTTGTAGTGCTCTTATTCCACTTTCAACATCCTATGGAATTCTGGGGCTTGCAGTTTAGGGAGGTGTATATAGAATTCTCAGCCAGAGAGCTATTTGGCCTTAGTGAACTACAAACCCTAGAATTCCACAGGATGCTGAAAGTGGAATAGTAGCACCAGAACAATGTAGGGTGGAAAGGCCCACACTCTCTCATCCTTACAGAAAAGTAATGGCAAACTTTTTCTGAATGAATCTTGGCAAGAAAACCCCACAACAGGTTCAAGTTGCGAAGGACTTGAAGACACACAACAACAACAAAATACTTGACTAACGTCTAGAATGTATTTATACTACACTATTACAGCTGTCTGATTTCATTTTAACTGAGATGGCTCTTTTCTAAAGAATTTTGAGATTTGTAGTTTGAAGATGTCCTCTGAATTCTCTGCTAGATAGCCCCAGTTCCTTTCTCTGAACTATTTTACCATGTCACTGTAGCAGAATTCTAAGCACTTCATCAATTTACAAATTCCAGAATTTCACAGGATAGAGCCATGATAGTGTTTTGGACTTCTCTGTGTAGTGTAGTATAGATACACTCCCGGTTCAATACTAACAGAGCGAGTGCAAGAACCTTAGCTTGCAATAATTTCGTGAGACCCTGAATGTGACAAATTCAAATGAACATAATTGCAAATGAAGCTTGCTCTTCCAGGATCAGCCTATTGCAAGTTAAGAAGAAAGCCATTATTTCCTTTGCTGCAAAAAACTGTTCATTGGAACATCTCCTTTTTTCAGGCAAATTATCTCTTATATCTTGAACAATTATGCAGACTCATCAAAACAGGAGCTATTTTGGACTAAACTATATACCACATTAAATATATATATTGCATACAATTCAAGATCATTTTTTTCCCTTATAGGTTAAGTGCATGTAGCCTGAACCAGATCACAACTTTTAGACATAGATAAGAAAGACTGATTAACTACATGAACAGGAAGCGACATTGTTAACTCCACAAGGGTGGGAGAGGAGAATGAATTTTGAAATGTGAAACTAAAATTCATTCTACTGTCCCCTTCTGTGGAGCCAAATATGGCACCAATGGTGTTTTCCTTCTCTTTAAACTCTCACAAGTGGTCTGCTGGCATTTAAATTGACTGGTTGAGCTTGCTTATCTACATACTAAGACCATTTCTGCACTGGACTGTTATAGCGCGATGATTCCACTTGCAACATCCTATGGAATCCTGGGGTTTGCAGTTTATGGAGGGGCGGGCCAGCCCCTCCCGAAACTGCAGACCCCAGGATTCCATAGGATGTTGCAAGTGGAATCATTGCGCTACAACAGTCCAGTGCGGAAATGGCTTAAGTCTTGGTCTAGAGTCAGGACATGCATGCTTACTGGATGCAAAAATAAAATAGGTCTAAACTGCACACTACTTATTTAACATGTTGTTCTTGTGTGCCTTCAGAGCCTATTGCGAGGTTTTCTCAGCAAGATTTGTTCGGAGGGGATCTACCCTTGCCTTCCTCTGAGGCTGAGAGAGGGTGACTTGACCAAGGGCACCCAGTGGGTTTCCATGGCTGAGGGCAGAATTGAACCCTGGTTGCCCAGTATCCTAGTCCAGCATTCAAATTGCTAAATCATGCTGCCTCTCTACAGCCTGGGCTTTGATATGGGTTGAAGAAGTCTTTCTCTCTATCCCACCACCTTGATAGGTACATCTAATGAGAATACAGAAGAGGGCCTTTTCAGTGGCTGCTCACAGACTCTGGAACTCCCTTCCTACAGAAGTCAAATTGACATCCTCCATGCCTCCTTTCCATAGACAGGAGATTTTTATTTTGGCAAGCATTCAATATGTGATCATTTCCTGGCTGACAAAAGATACTGATTATTTTTAATTTGTAATAACTATGTTGTTGTTTGTGATATGTATTTTAACTCTGTTTTAGTTGTTATTTAATTTGTGTTTTAACTATATATACACACACACACACACACACACACACACACACACATACATATACATATATATATAAATAAAAACTATGGCCATTTTAAGCACTACAATGTTATAGTGCTCTTATTCCACTTTCAACATCTTCTGGAATTCTAGGGTTTGTAGTTTACCGAGACCAAAGAGCTCTCTGGCTGAGAATTCTAAATGCCCCTCCCTTAAACTGCAAACCTCAGGAAATTCAAAGTGGAATAGTAGCACAATACCAGTGTAGTGCAGAAATGGCCTAGGTGTTTTTTTTTCAAAAAGTACTGTAAGCCGCTTTGAGTCCTTCCGAGGAAAAAAAGTGGGTTACAAATAAAGATAATAGTAATAGTAGTAGTAGTAGTAGTAATAATAATAATAATAATAATAATAATAATGCATATAAAAACATAAAATAATGCAGTTTTTATGCTAGAACAGAGCAACATAATCATTTCTTTGCACACAGGTCAGCATTCAGGACGGTTAAGCAAGATCGTCTGTTCATAGGAGGATAAACTGGTAGAACCAGTAGTCAGAAATCACTCCCCACTACACACACACTGTCTGGTAAAATTTGCTGAACTTTAGCACAGATAAACGTCAGACTATAAATGCCTCAGAGGGAAAGAGCAGCAAAACTCTGGATGGGTTTTCTACTTGAAAAGAAAATATCCTGAGGTGTCAATGGAGTGTGGCTCATTCTCAGCAATGAGAACTTCATTATTCCAAGTAAAATACTGGAAAAGGGAAGAGTCTTAGTAACAGTTTGGCACAAGAGGTCTGGAAGCAAAAATAAGCCGATGTCTTAACTTGGCATGAGTTTTTCCACTGTGTTATGCTGCAAGTCAGTCAGAAACCTTGCAATATGGGACTTCAGGGTATTACTCTCAAGGTCAAGGTCTGTGGCGAAGAAGACTAAACGAATGCGAAATTAACTAGAGAAGTATAAATAATACAGTGAGGCCGTATGAATACAGGAACCCTTTGTGCATTGTTACAGATGGTGGATTTTCTCAAACAAGCATGTGTTTTTCAGTAAAATGTAGCTTTCCTGCACTGCTTCATGGACATTATGAATAACGTTAAAAGCCTTAGTTCAGATAATCAGGCATTATCCCTTTTATTTGCAAGAAATATTTTCCCAAAGCATTTTCCTTTCCTGATTTTCCTGATGACGCTTTTATACAAAATGTGCTGCCAGGAGAATGTTGCTTTTGTTACTCTTCATTTTCATACCTATGGGCATGTGCCAGGAGGTTAATTATGAGATTTATCGTGTTTGTCACTGTAGAAACCTGCTTCATAGAAAAAACCTGGAAAGGAAAGCAATCTGTCCAAGTTCGCCCAACTATTTATTTGCATGTTTATTTCAAAGTATTTTAGGATCACTTCTGCAGTCACTGTGTGAGATGACATACGCTTTTTTTAAGAAAATGAGAGGAATAAAATACTTAAAATACAAGAAGTTAAGAAATATTTTCTACAACAAAACAGGCCTCGTATTTAAATCTGAAGTAATACTCAGTATTGGAAGCTCAGTGGCACAATGTACTTTTCACAGCTTGGAAAGCTCTCTACAGAGGGAATAAGCTTACTATCCCTGGTGAGGACATTTTGCAACAGGGGCTGCTCCACAAAAGGCCCTGTCCCAAGGAACCACTAACTTAACCTCTCCAGAAGATAGGAGACATAACAAGTAAGAACATTTGGGACTGGCTCCTACACAGATACCTAAGCCAGTTAAAGTGGATTGCGATTATTCACTTAATGTCATCTGCTCCTATTATTGCTGTTATTCACTTAATATCATCTGCTTCTGAATTCCTTCTCTTTCAAAAGTGAGGCAGATTTCAACTAAGGGGTACATATTTTTGGCCATTTCCGCACGGGTTAAATAAAACGGTGCAGTGCGTCCTCCACGGAGGACGTCTGCACCTTGGAGCAGACTGGGTCCGGACTACTTACCATAGATCCGCACCTCAGTCCACTTCGGAGCGACCCCAAGTGGTCCTCCAGCATGTTTTTGAAAAACCTGGTTTTTCAGGTTTTTCAAAATGCCGGCACGTGCCATTGCCTGCCTGCTCTCCGATGTAGATTCGTAGGCTCGCACCAATGCGAGCCTGCGATCTGCGGAGGGCAGGCTTTAGGCTGGCGAGCTTCAGCGGTTGGTCGAGACCTCCGACCAACTGGAAGCCGCCATTTTGGATGCCGGAGCAGTGTGGATCTGTGATCACGCACTGCTCCTCCTCACCCTGGACCGGACTCGACCCAAAGAAGATCCGGTGAGTAGCGGCAGGGAGTGATTCCCTCACCGCATGCGGAAATGGCCTTTGTCTGTGAAGTTGTCAGCAAAAGCTCATCTTGAAACTTCTAGTTTATATTTAGATTCAACATAAAACTTCTTCACTTACCCAAGGATTTTTAATATGAGATAGCTGTGAGTTATAGACAATGGTGGAACTTGGAGTGTGGGGAGAGGGGGCAGGAGCAGGGCAGGGCTACGGCGCAAAGGTCGTGGCCACCGTGCATGGGGGCATAACCAGGGCACGCGGGGCATGGCCAGGACACACGGGGGTATGGCTACGGGCCAGGATGCTCCAAAAACATTGCTGCCTGGGGCGAACCATCCCCCTGCCTCCCATATCCTTACACTACTGTTTATAGGCTGCTCTTTCTTTCCTTCTTTTTCTCTTTTGTAACAATATTACACTGAACTTCTGTGGAATCAAATTTTTGAAGAAAGATAATGCAGATTATTTGGAAGATATTAACAATATAATGGGCCAGTATAATGCAGACTATTTGAGAGACGTTTACAATACAATGCCCCAAACTGCAGAAACAAATGAACAAAGAGAAAACCAAGAAAGGGGCATAAACTCAATTTACAGAAAGCTAGACCATGCCATAGACTAGCTGAGATGAAGATTTTTGAATGTGTGGTCAGGGAAGGAGCCAACTGACAGTTATGTCATTTTGATAGCACATTTAATTGTCACTGCTCTGTCCTACAGAATCATGGGTTTTATAATTTGATAGTAAAGCAAATAGACTTCTGTGCTAGACAGCTCTATAACACATTCTCAGCCGCAGAAAACCCCATTATAGGTCCATTGTAGGGTTGCCATAGGTCAGAAATGACCTGAAGGCACAGAACAACAAACAACAAAGTGTATCATGTGGCCAGTCCTTTCATATAAATTTCACAGAAGGAGAGATGATACAATGGTGATAGCAGTGTCTGTTAGGTTAACTCATAATGCAAGCTTTCTGTTTGATGTCCCCTAGATTGTTGGCACTACAGCACTCTTCTTATGGTGAAGGGCTGGTGAAAGTTCTGCTCCAGAACATCTGGAAGACACAAGATTGCCCAAGGCTAATAGAATCCCTTCCAATCAAAATTTCCAAGACCATAAATAGTTCATTAGGTATATAGCTTCTCTGACCATTATTTTTTCCACGCTTTGAGCCTAAGGTAAACAGAGATGCCAAGATCTTAGTAGAAATGGATTCATTAGGTTATATGCAGAATCTCTTCTACTCAGACACCTTTTTTTTAGCAGGCAGGTGACATAAAGCATATACTTTTGGATGACAAAAATCAGGTTCAGCCTAAGGAAAGAGACAAAGACTTGTATATGTGAGATTCTGCATTCTGTTGGCAGTCTTTCCCTGTTGGCTCGAAGATGGCTATTCATTCTAAAAGGTTCTCTCTGTGTGTGTAATGTTGGAAGTTGAGCATGAGAGACAGTAGCCAAATCCTATGGTTGCTTCATAAACATGAGTGCGTTAATCTGTTTCTTAGTTTAGTCATGCAGAGCAAGGCCTCTGGATTATTTCAGGGAAGCTCTGCTGCTTGCACAGGAACAGAAAACTCGATATAGGTCCAGAAACCTTGCAATTTTTTAAAAAGAAGGGTTGCCCATGAAGGAACTTTCTGCTGCCAGCATACCAAGCTCAGAGGCTTTTACACATCATTAATCTCCCTCCTGGCAGGCATCTTTCTCTGGCTCACCTCATCTTATGGTGTGAGCACAGCTGCTGGGCAACATGATGTCTCAGATGGCAATCTGGGTAGTTTTAAAGAAAAAAGTCTGTCTTAGGGATAGGCTGTGCTCCATTTCGTCCCGTCCACAGATGAGAAATTTAATTTTTGAACAAAATTTATGTGACTCACAGTGGAACCTCCTTCATTACTGTTAGCGGCAACAATAACAACTTATTGCATTGATCATTATGTTGCTCCTTATTTTTTCACTCCGTGTTTTGAAAAGTAAGAAAATGTCCTAAAATCTGGGGAGAAATGACCTTCTAACCCTCTTCTCCCATATTTTTCTGAGTAATGGGAATTGTGGGGAGGGGGGTTAAGACTGATTGTATCAGATGAATGGAGGCTTGCTTGTGTGATTGTTAGGTCCTTACAATGCTCCAATAGCACATTGTCCCAGCGGGATCTCAGTATTGCCATTGCTGAGATGGGATTGGGACCTGAACGCTCCCCACTGCAGCCAGTCAGCTGCTGTGGATGATTAGCATCAGGCATGCTGTTCTTCCTTCCTCAGTATGGCATCAATGGTGAGTCTTTGTCCCCACCTCCTCTTTTCTCTACAACTCATGATTGTTCAGTGCCAGCACTCTACTCTGGAAAGAAGCACTATCAAGCACTTTGGCCCTTACTCCATGCAGGCAGCTGATAGGATCTTCATGGGAAAGGGGACAATTACTGGATTTTTTCTCATAATGAAAAGGGATAGATTTGTGATGGATGGCAACACAACAGCAGTGAGTGAGCGACAACGTTGTGTGATGGCACATGTCCTGGACCAGGAACAATGAGTTGCTCTGCCTTGATGACAACGTCATGAGGTGAGGGCCTTAGTGTTCTATTGTTCTTTTGTGTGTAGGTCCAGGTCCTCTGCCTGACTGCATGATCTCAGGAGGTGGGGCATCTGCTGAAAGGAAGTGAGTCAGAGAGGGGGAAGAGCTAGTAGGCTCTATATAGCTGCAGCCCTAGGCCCTGGAGATTGGTGATGAGGGGCTTGGCTAACAGGGGTAAGGCCAACAGGCATTTCAGATGGACATGTTGAGGGGGAGGCCTGAAGTTCTGTTTTAGTGCCTGCTTAATACTAGTGCGTATGGATAGTGGAGTAGCCCCTGCAGTCACCTACAAAGCTGTGATATATTTCTGTTCAGTAGTGACACCAAAAGAGGATGTGGGTAGTGACACCTGCAGCAAGGGCAAGTCACTTGCCCTGTTGGAAGAGAAAGCCCAGCAACTTGAGGGTCCTGTATCTGCTTTCCAACATATTGGGGAGCATGAAGTTTTCCTGACACGATGCAGAGTAAGGGAGCATAACATCCTCACATAGATGTAAAAGGGGGTCACAGAAGTAAAAAGTTTGAGAACCACTGATCTAGCCAGTTAGGCTTTCTTAGGCTAGAGGCCTCTACTTCAGATGCCATATCTTGCATCTGAAGAAGTAGACTGCAGTCCAGAAAACACTGCACTGAAATAAATTAGTTGTCTTAGAGGAGCTACATGACTACTTTTTTTCCTTGTTTTTTTCTGAAACAGACTAACATGGCTCTATCTTTGAAATATTTATAAGATTGGGGTATATTTCCTTTAAGCCTCACTAGGGAGATGGTATTAAACATTACTGGTGGATGATGATGATAATGATGGATGTACTGTGAGAATATGGAAGCTAAATCCACCAACACCCTTCTTGCTGTTGTTGCCACCCTGGGCCTATGTTTGCTACACAGGAGTATATCTCACTTCCTGGAAGTGTGTTTTGAGCAGCAGGTTGTGCAACATATAGACTTGAATCCTATTATTAGTCTCCCACTAAAGTAAAAGCCATTGAGTTAATGGGATTTACCCAAGTGTTAGCTCATCTTTCAACAGCTGATTCACTGAGCCTACTCTAGGGCCCTTTCCGCACCTTACCTTAATACCACGATGTCCCGCTGCCATCGTAGTATTACCAATATCACAATAGGTCCAGTACGGAGCCTATCGCATTCTGCACGCACCAAGGCATTTGCGAGATCGCACCAGCTCACGCTCGTTACCTTTTCCGCTCCTTGGTGTCCTGGGCCATGCCCAGGTTCTACCCTGTCCCCATCCCACCGCCCCTGATTGGTCGGTGGTTTTTTATATCATCATCATCATCATCATCATCATCATCATCATCATCATTATTTTGCCGGCTATTGTGCTAATGTTAGCACGATAGATCCTGCCAACAGGTGCTTGCGTCAGCCTCAAGGGCAGGCCGGTAGCAGGAGCACCCCCATAACAGGCTGCACCGGAAAAGGAAGGGACTGACAGGACAGATCACAGCTGTGACCCAGCTCGAGGTGTAGCTCTCTCCACCACTCCCATGACCCGCAATGGAGCCTAAGTAGACGGAGCTCCTTGGGACACAGGCCATGCAGCTCTCTATATGAATAACATCACTGCTGTCCAGGCCTGGAGGGCACAACAGCAGCGGCAAGCGAGGGGAGCCACCCTGGTAGCAACCGCCACCATCTCCACCCAAGCAGCCAGCTTCATTGCTGCCTCCGCCTCAACCAACGGGGAAGATTCCACCAATCCACTGCTGTCTGGTGGGCTGGGGAGGGTGGGCTGAAATCATGGAGTCATGGGATTTAGCATCTTAGAGCTGGGAGGGTCCACAATGGCCATGGAGTCCAACCCCTGCCATGCAGGAAGACTCCTGATGGAGGGCCATCCAGCCTCTGTTTGCACACCTCTCAGGTAGGGAGGTGAGCCCACCACATTGGGAGGCAGCACATTGCACCGTCAGAAGGCTGTGCCCTCCAGGGATTCTCCCTGATCTTTGGGTGCAATCTGTTTTCCTGACATTTGGCCCTATTGTGCCATGTCCAGGTCTCTGCAGCACCAGGAAAAGGGTTAGCTCCATGTTCACCGTGATGTCCCCTCAAATCTGACAGCATGGCTCTCTTGTCTGCTGTCAACCTGATTTCCATCAGGCTAAACATCCCCAGCTTCCTGAGGCTTTCCTTGCAAAGCACCATGGTTTTCCGGGCGTTTCATCCTTTTGGTCTCCCAGCTCTAGACACGATCCGGTGTGTTCACTATTGTTATTGTTTTGTGGTGCCCAGAACTGCACACGATATTCCATGTGAGGTCTCCTCACAGCAGAATGAAGTTGTGGCACTACATTCCTTGGTCTGTACAGTACAGTCGCGTTGGTCCTGTCCAGACTCACAGTGGCCTTTTCAGCTGCCGCATTGCACACAGTATGGCGTTCCTTCCAGCCTGTGGACTGCTAAGTCCTCGGGGTGCCTTTCACACACTGTGCTTCCCAGCCAGGTGTCACCCACTCTGAGTGTGTGTACAGTCCATTCTTCCTGCTGACGTGGGGATCACTGCATTTCTCATTGGGGACATATGTATTGGGCGTGTTGTCTGGGCTCTCCAAAGCGTCCAGCATATTTAGCAAGGTTGGAGGTGTTTGACTGTTTGGGTGGCTGCCATAGGGATTGGTGGAGGGGGGGCTTCTCTCTGGGAGCTCTTTGCTGATTCCACTGTGAGAACTAGGCTGGCTGTCAGCCCCGAGGGCACGCTGCTTGGTGCTATAGTGCTAACGATAGCGCCAATTTTTTTTAACAAAAAAATTGTAAGTCGGCCAGACCCTGGGGGCTGCTGTCGTCACGAGTGTGGGCGGCGGCGTCAGCCCCAGGGTGGCCTCCCTTGGCGACGTGTCCTGCAGTGTTTGCTGCTGCGATGGGAGCAGCAGCCGCCCTGCTGCTGGGCGGAGCTTCCCCTGGGAATTGCTGTGTGAGGGACAGGCAGCAGGGACTGCCCACACCCCACCCACTCCTGGGTCGTTCCCGGAAGCACACCGAATGGCGGCTCTGCATGCCCTCCGCTCGTGCGATTGATGTGGGAAAGAGAGGTTATTTTCGCCTTTCGACTGAAAATGAAAAAAAAGCAGGATCAGCACTGCCTGCAGCCAGGATAGCACCTGTTTGGCCGAAATGTCATGCAGTAAGGTGGCTCCTCAAGGGGGAAGGGAGCCTGCCTAATGCACTTTAAAAACACCATGCGAAAAGGGCCTAGTTCAGGTTAGCCAGTAGGAGTCAGGCCAAGACATTTGTGTCGAAAGTGGACTTGTCTTTTCCCTGATCTAGGCAACAAGAAGAACCCAAGGCATTTGTCTTGCCTGCCTGCTGAGGCAAAACAGCAAATAGCATCCCACAGTCAATTTGAAGTGTACAGTACCCAAAGCCAATCAATATTCTGGTAAACATGGCCAAAAAATAACACAAAAACTTCTCTTTGTTCTCTGCCGTACCTCCATCCTTAAATCAAACAGATTCAACATTTGGGCATGTTAAACTTAATTTTATTCAGAATATGCATTGTAATTGATGGGACTTTATTGTTTTTCCTGTGTATACTGTTATCTCTTTTTATTGTATTCCATGTAAGCCCTGGTATCAGACAGAGGCTAGCATGAAAACAGTGTTAACAAGTAAATAAGCAAATAAACACATTTCCATTTTTACAAACTCTTTAAGTGGAAAGATTTTTTTTTTTCAGGTTTTAATTAACCCAAATTAATTTCAACTTTGAAAGCACGGTCACAGGAGAGGGGAGGTTCGGGCACCTTGTCAGAATAACAAATGACAAGACCAGATGGCATCTTCTGCCAAGATGGAAGACATTGAAGCAAAACAAAACTATATGCTCAGCACCATGTTTTCATACACTATAACTAGTCCCAGTAAATGCATGGATCCTCTCAATTGCCCCCCCCCCAAAAAAACCCTGGAGCCCACCCTCTATGCTTCACCCCTGAAACCCAATCCAGTCACCAGAATGATTTTCTTTGCAGAACTAACTGTCTTTAATGGAGTGATCTGGAGTTTCTCTAGACATTTCAGGATTTACCTATGTGCTAGGTTCCATTGATGAAGTCTTGGTACAGTGTTAGTCATTATTTGTATGGGACCTGTGACATGTTTTACACGGTTAATATGAACAACACATTATGAATTACTACATGTGTTCATGCATTATTTTGGTTCTCATCCAGGCCTTTTGCATTTTTAGAATTAGACTGGTTTAAAATATTTTGTCAATATTAATATTGGATTTGTGTCCTTGCAGCGTGTACCTTGGGAATACTTCCAAATTAAGGATCTGCTTTGGTGGAGGGAGACAAAGGAAGAAAGTGTTATCCACTCATAAGATAAGATAAATGGAAGATTTTAGATTATGACTTGTTGTTTTTCTGTTATGTTGAATAGATTGTATTTAAATAAAGAAAAAAACACTTAAAAGAAAGTAAGTCCACAGTGTTTCTATTGGGACAGTAGTTGGCATGGGATGATACAGAAGGAGGAGCAGGAAGCATCTTCTTAGAAGAGAGGCATGTAGGCCATTAGTGACTGTGGTTCTTTCTGGTCAGCCTTGTCTTCCCCAAAACTTGTGTGACTATGCCAGCCAAACCTACAGCATATTGATGCTGTTACAGTCGCAGAGGGACATGGGGGTGAGGGGGGCGATTTGCCCCAGGAGACAATGTTTTTGGGGCGTACTGGCCCATAACCATGCCCCCATGTACCCTGGCCACATCCCCACATGCCCTGGCCATGCCCCCATGCACCGCAGCCATTGCCCCTCGTGCAGTGGCTCTGCTCCTCATGCCATACCCCGTCCCCCTTCCACCACCCCCTCCACATACTCCAAGCTCCACCACTGTGCTGTTACTGAATGCCACTTCCGTCTGTCATAAAACTATGACTTGGCTGTAGATTATGGGGGTAAACCTGGCAGCTGTTGATGGTGACCCTAAGGTGAACCTATCATAGGGTTTTCTGGGGCTGACAGGGTGTGACATCTCCAAGGTCACCTAGTGAATTTCCGTTGCCAAGCAGGGAATCAAACCCTGATCTCCAGGATCAAAAGCCCTTTCTGCACTACACCTTTATAGTGCTATTATTCTACTTTCAACATCCTGTGGAATTCAGGGGTTTGTAGTCTACTGAGGCCAGACAGCTCTCTAGCTGAGAATTCTAAATGCCCCACCCTAAACTGCAAAACCCAGGATCCCATAGGATGTTGAAGGTGGAATAATAGCACTATAATAGTGTAGTGTGGAAATGGCCATAGTCCAATGCTGGCTCTCTGTTTGTATGCTGCTCCTTCCCAATACTACCCAAGGACCTTCTTGGCCAAGGTTATCTTTGGAGAAACCTTGCGTGGGGGTCCTAAGAGCCTTCAATTTTCATACAGTTTTCATTTGCCCTTGGTTCCTGCCTGTTTGCACTGCTTTATAGCATTGTAGTAGGTGCTTTTAATATATGATTTTAGACATGTCTAACCTGTGATTTTAGGCAGGTACCTCTATTTTTTATTTTAATTGTTTTATATAAGGTTATTTTAGTAACAACTTGAGTTTTTATGAGAAAAGATGGGGTATAAATTGAATTGGTGGTGTTGATTGTGGTGTTGGTGTGATGCTGAGGACATTTATCTTGATGGTGCTGATACTGCAAAATATTGTTGTAGCAAAAAGATCAGTCTGTGGTTTCCTCATTAAATGGCACTGCTGTTGATTATAGTTCAGAATACTTTTTTTAAAAGAAAAAACTCTTGAGCATGTTTATTACTTTAATCTCTTGGCTGATCATGTTGTATTTAGATCAGATCATTTGGCCTGTGGGAAAATTTTTTAAAAAATGGTTTGCTTCCTTTTTTCAAATTCTCTCTCTCTCTCAGATACACACACACAGACATATATACATATACACATATAAGAGAGCAGCTATATTGATATACTGAAGTCTTCTATGAAACTAATCTGAATCACATTCTTTTATTAGGCATTCCCTGCCAGCAAACATTCTCTTACAAGCATGCGGGTGAGTTTGTACGTGTTTAATAGATTTTGACTGCATCTGGCCATGAATGCTAAATAGTGATGGTTATTACTGGGGAATGTCTGTATTCCAAACACTGTAAATCATCTAATTTATTACTACACATATTGTTTTTCTGACACTAAATCATGTTCATGTTGTAAAAATCCATCAGCCAGTCAGAATATATATCTCACTCACTGTCCAGAGTGAGTTAACCATACTAGATTATTTTTACACATACACACAATTCCACTGTTAACATTGACCTAATAATAGTTGTTTTACCAAACTCAAATAGACCCCTCAAATCAATTGCTGAATGGTAAGTTAATAATATGGATATAGAGAAGTGGTAGGATCCTATATGACCCTTACATATAACGCAGCATCATAACTATGGTGCTGCGTTTTGGATTCTGGCCAGACCCTCCAAACTACGCTATCAGTATACATCCAATGAGATCGGCAGGGATCCATTTCCCTGTCGATTGAGAAGTAGCTGCCTGATGTTTCCACCCCTACTATGAGCAATCTCTGGTGCAAGAGGCAGAAGAAGACCCTTGTTGCAAATCCTTCTCATGCCAGAGACCTACAAGGAGGGTGAGAACATCAGGCAGTTGCTCCTTGACTGACAGGTGAACAGACCCTATTGATACCAGTGACTGCTTACCAGTAAATGGAGTTTGGAGGACTTTCATGGTCCCTATATAGCCCCTAAACTGAATTACAAATGCACAACTGCTCAACATGTCAAGATATTCTATGAAAAACTGAACCGCTATAAAATATTTTTGCCCCAGGTGAAAGCAAAAAGAGTTGACTCTTCTTTTTTTCCCCCATTCAGGCAGCAGTAAAAATAAAAAATTGTTGAGAATTTGAACAAATTACTATTATATTTTTTTAAAAAGAAATGTGCCCAAAACTCTGGGATTTTGTACAAAATATTCTGCTTTCTGTACAAAAACCTTGAGGTTTGTTTTGGTATGAGAAACAAGCTTTTTTTTCCTATGACTTTTTCCCCCTAAAAAACATATCCCAAGTTATGGAAGCTCTTGTGTCTTTGGACTATGTTCCCAATTGGTTGTCTAGATGTATTGAAATATCCTTTTCTGTTGAAAATAAGAAAAATTTTACAAATTGTTTTTTCACACAAAAGCATCCTACATGTGAATAACTATAAAAAAAAAATGCAAAAACCTTCATATCTTTCCCAGCTAGGGGAAAAAATGGCAATAATTTTTTCTCATATGTGATAATTAAAGAAATGAAGATTTAACATCCCTGCTAAGCATCAAGTCAGTTAAAAGTATGTGAGAACATCAGTAGCTCAAATATATTAGCCATAAGAAGTGGACCTAAAATAATACTTCTTATTGCATTGATTTTTCCAGTTGTCAAGCTCTGGTGATCAAGGCCATTTCCGCACTACACTGCTGTAGTGTTATTATTCCACTTTCAACATCCTATGGAATCCTGGAGTTTGTGGTTTAGGGAGGGGCATTTAGAATTCTCAGTGAACCACAAACCTCAGAATTGCATAGGATGTTGAAAGTGGAATAATGACACTATAATAGTGTAGTGCGGAAATGGCCCAAGTGAAACTTGTTTTTTTCTAAAAGGTATTCAAAAAGTGAAAGACTCTCTATGGCCAGTTCTCTTTCAATAAGTTGACACAACCAAGTATTGTTGATCTGAATTTTATTCAATGGCTGGATCTTCTCATAAAGAATTAGTATGGGGATCAGTAGAGAAAGATCTTTAGAACAGAAACCCTTAGATAATTTATTGAGGCTAGGTATTGTTGTTTTTGTGTGCCTTCAAGTCATTTCCAACTTATAGCAATCTTAAGACGAACCTTTTATGAGGTTTTCTTGGCAAGATTAGTTCAGATGGGATTTACCTTTGCCTTCATCTGAGGCTGAGAGAACGTGACTTGCCAAGGCCACCCAGGGAGTTTCCATGGCCAAGAAGAGATTCTAACACTAGTCCTCAAAGTCATAGTCCAGCATTCAAACCACTACATCATGCGGCCTCTCTATTGAAGGTACACCGGAGTATATCTCTCTGATCATTCCAGAACAAAATACAGTGGCTCATTCATTGGGGTTGGATGACATGGAAAGAGACAAAAAAGTTCCACCATATCCCTCCTGCCTAATGCTTTTCCAGACAGAATTCTGCTTTCTGCTTATCATCTCCAAGAAATGGTTCCCTTAATTCCACCACAAGGTGGCACTATGTCACTGTCTAATTGAGAAGAAGTTCAAGGAAGCTGAATGTTCTGAAAACATGGAAACCACAAGGCAATATGCTTCTCTAAACTTAAGTTTATCTACTAACAAATGGGAATAGAGGTCTAGAACAATTTTCCTCAACCTATTGCCCTCATGATAGCCAGGAATGATGGGAACTGTAAAGCAACACATCTGGAGAGCACCAGGCTGGGCAGGTCTGGTGCAGACCTGGGCTCCATGTCAGCCAAAATGAATATGTTTCTTTGGGCCAATCATTAATAATGTGGAGAATACTGTATAATTTTTGAAAGCAATGGACTTGATAACTCCCATTGCTTCCATTGTGCTTTGACTCAGTGTGTGGAAAAAAAGCTGGTGATTTCCCTCCTTCCCTCTTCCAAATGTGGAAAAAACTGACCATTTATAGTAGGGACTGGTCATGCATGACCTTCTAGATGTTGTGGGATTGCAACTCCCATAAGCCATTGCCTGTCTAACCAATGGCAAGAGATGATAAGACTTGCAATCTCAACAACATTTGGATGGCCACATGTTAGGGAAAAGCCAAGTCCCTTCCGATTGTAATTCCCATCACCCAACTATTGGCCATGCTGGTTGGGGCTGATAGAAATTGTAACCTAACAGCATCTTGCAGGCTACAGGTTCCCACTTCCATTCCGGCCAGGCAGGCTCAAGCTGCATTGTACTTCTTGCATTTATATCTTCCTTCTTGCCATTCAAGTCAAGTCATCATACATAGAATTCCAAGATGGCAGCACATCCTTAGGTCCATCAAAGTTGAGTCTTCTAGCTGTTCTTGTCCATTGTGGTCCCAAAAGGTAGTTGGTGATGGGAAAGCACTACCTTTGCCCGAGGATCTGGAAAGGTACCATCAGTCAGAGTCGGTGTTGCCAGGTTTTCAAAATAACAATAAGGGATTTCAAATTCAAGACATGTGGGGCTGACAATCATTAGGTAGCTGTCAACAAGTTTATGTTCTACTGATATACCAAATGAAAGCATTGATTTTAGTTAACTTAGCCATTTGTTTCTCTGTAAAATTAGCATATTGTTCACATTCATCAATTGCACATATTTCTGCCTTTATGAAGGGCCTCCATCCATTTTTTAAACTTAATTTAATATTTAATTTAATTTAATTTTTTTGCCATTTGTTCAGTCTTTGTAAAAGGAAAAGCTTTCAAACATTCAACTAAGGGGCATCCCTTATAATAGCGGAAACAAAGCAATCCTAGTAAGAGAGGACCACATGGAGCTAGATTCACTAAAAGGCCATTAGCCAACATAGGACCCTTCCGCCCTACACTTTTATAGTGCTGTTATTCCACTTTCAACATCCTGTAGGATTCTAGGGTTTGTAGTTTACTTAGGCCAAAGAGCTCTGTGGGTGAGAATTCTAAATGCACCTTCCTAAACTGCAAACCCCAGGTTTCCAAAGGATGTTGAAAGTGGAATAATAGCACTATAGCCATGTAGTGCAAAAAGCCCCATATTGACTGTACTTGGGGAAGCAGCTTCTGTAAGCCCAAGCAGGAAAAGACATTCTCTCCACTCTCCTGCGTTCCCCCCATTTCCCAAAAGCCTACTCCAGAAGACTAAGAACTTGTGCAGAGCCTGGGGAGTTTTTTGGTAATAGTGAAGACTGTAGAATTCCATTGCTACCACAAGCATCGCAGCAGATTTAGGCTACAATCTAGCCTTGTGAAAGACAGTTTCATGTGTTCCTTCCATGAAGTGCTGTGAAGTGACAAGTGAAAAGGTGGAATCTAGGCAAGCCGTCCCTTTCCAACTCCGTCTTTGCCAGCTGGATCTGGAACAGGTTGTAATGAGCCCATGGAGGAGCTTGACTGAATCACTCTTATTTGCATTAGACTTTATTCCAGGGGTCCAGCTGGCAGTATTGGTCCTGGAAGGGGGACAGCCTGCCTTCCAGTACACCAGTTGCAGTGGAATTGAATCCACGAGTCTTTTGATCACACAAAATCTGTTAATCATTTAAGGTATCAGATTTTTGTTTTGTTTTGTTAAAGCATCCTTGCTATTTCAAGTGAGTAGATGTCATGGTTCTACAGACCAAATGTGATAGATAAATGATCCTAAACAGAGTACACATACGTATTTCAGTTGCCATGAACAGTATGGCAGATTTAAATTGTGGCCTCTAATTGTCATAATTCATCAATTTATTTGGTGAATCATATCAGACATGACATGTTTTTTAAACAGTTCTAAAAACTACCCTTTAAAATAAATGGGTGCAACACTTCTCATGCAAGAGATTTTATTTTATTTTTATTTTTTTAAATGACAAGGCTAGTTTAAAGGACAAATCAAAATGCTCAGATAACAATTCCAGCATGGCGTAGTGTTTTGAGCATTGGACTACCTGGTTTGATCCCTGCTCAACTGTGAAATCCCACTGGGTGACCTGGGGCACATGATACACTCTCAGTCCCAAAAAGCCCGATGATAGATTTGCCTTAGGATCACCATAAGTTGGAAACAAATTGAAGGGACACAACAATGCCACACAGCACTAATGCATAACATTTCACGGGAAGATACCCTCAGTTTTTCTGATTTGGCAGGCATAATCTGGATTAATCCTTTGTCATCTCACATTTTCAGTTGCTTTTAAAATGCTCCAGCTTCTCTGCCCCCCCCCACTTCCCCACTTTCTCCTCAGCTTTTGGTAGTTGCTCCAAACTGAATTCAAAAAGCAAAACGTAGTTTTTACTCAATTAACTTACTAGCCCAGGGTCACTCAGTCACCCATGGAAACCCATTGGGTGATAAGTTGCACTCTCTCAGACACAGAGGAAGGCACAGAGGAAGGCAAACCCCATCTGAACAAATTTTGCCAAGAAAAATCTATGATAGGTTCACCTTAGGGTTGGCCACCATAAGTCAGAAGTGACTTGAAGGCATACAACAACAAAATAACAATTTCAGTCGGAAGGAAAGATGAGAAGGTAGCAGAGTCTTGCATGTCCCATTAGAGTCAAGAAAAAGCAAATGGCTGCAGGTTCTTTTAGGTCAATTGTTAATAACTTTGCTATCTGGACCACACTCTGGTGTTGCTTGGCCCCACATGTCCTGGTTTTTATCTGTGAAATGTTAGAAGGAATGCAAATGTTCCATTTGAAAAACAAGACCTTGGTCCCCACTTGCCTGAAAAAATGCCATCTACAATTTAACCTTCCCCCCAACACTGTATTGAATCATATGAGGGAGTCAGAGCCCCCTCTATTTGAAGAACAGCCAGTGGCTACATAATCTAGATCCGACTTGGTGGTGCCACCTCTGCTGAAAGTCTTTGCTCAGAGCACTTCTTCTAACTTTCTCATTACTGACTTTCAGATGGCAGATAAAACATATTCTGTTTCAGATAGCTTTTTAGTTTGCATACACAAATTGTACGCCAAAAAAGAAGGCTTATGAACCAAGCAGTATCTGTGGACAATTACCTTTCCATTGGATGATATAACTAAAACCTAAAGCATAACATATAGGTCCCCCACTCATGGGATGGATGCCATTTTAGACCTTTTATGAGAGGGGATTCTTTAGAGAAATATGCATTACCTCACATAAACCTCTGGCAAGTTAGCCCCACTGTATATTGAGAACCCTCCTATATTTGGACAGACTTCTTGCTTATATTTCTAAGTGAAGCCCTCAGTGTTGCCTGACCATACATCGTCATCATCATCATCATCATCAATTTCTCACTCACCTCTCCCCAAGGCTCAAGGTAGGTTACAACATAAATTAAACATAATTTAAAACATATATTAAAATATACTAAAAACACATAACACCAATTAAAATACAAATATATCATAATTAAAAAATATAATTATTAAAATACTTCATAATTAAAAATAGGTTGGGTAGGCCTGCCAGAAGAAATAGGTCTTTAGTATTATTTTTAATTCAGACAGCATATTTTGCTGCAGAATCTCTTCCTACAGGTCATTCCACAGTCTAGAAGTGGTTGATGAGAAGGTCTTCTGAATGACTGTTGCCAGCCTAGACATGGCCAGTTGAAATAAATGACCCCCAGAAGAGCTGAATGTATGGGGCAGGTTGTATGGTTTTCATCTGTTAAATGTTGGAGGATATGTAAGTATGGTCAAACCTTGCCCTGTGTGATTCATGATGAGTTGAAATTGTCATACAACTGAGCTAGGATGCTGAGATGTTGGGAGGTATCTGAGACCACTGACCGAGATCATGGGTGAAAAAAGCTTTGAACGCGGTCATCCACTCTACCACTTTGGCAGTTTGGGCTGAAAGACCCAGATGCTTTCTGTTCCAACCTCCAACTATAACAATTTTAGAAAATAACATTCAGACCTTCAATGCCAAGGATAGCCAAATGGGTGAGGGAGGGGACAATTTTGCCCCCCAGGCACCAAGCACATCCTGATGGACCAGAAATGATGTGACATCACTTCCTGTTGTCATTTGTGGCCAGGTTTTGGCTGAAATAAGGCAACTGGAGGAAGAGGTGGGGGTTCTAGTAGAAGGGAGAGAAGTATTTGTGTTTCCAAGCAATTTTCTTTCATTTTGGACTGTTTTGGGATAAAATAAAATAACCCCCAAACAGCCTGAATTTTGAGAGGGCTTTGGGAGACTGTGAGAAGTCATTGCCTGAAGACTGCAAAACTAAAGAAGTTTCATGATATAGAACTGCTTTCATGGTTCTTTGGATCATTATGCTTACCTTGCCAATGTTTCATCATTGCTTTAAGTATCAATTGTAGATAATAAAAGTGATCTGCACAGAATTTTCTGAAATGGCACATACAGGCAATGGAAGCAGGAAAATAAGAAATTAGAAGTTGTAACATAAATGACATGTGAGATCAAAACCATGCATCTGCTAAGCAAATGAAAACACTGAGGTCAAATTTTGGCCTTGGCTACAGAGTGGATTTAGGGAGCCATACATCTCTTGTACAACCTGGAAATATGTGCACAGTTTCATTGTTTCACTGTGTGTATATGTGTCTCTGTGCATCTCTCTGTGTGTAGAAATCTGCATATGTGTTTGTTTTATATTCTGTTCAGAATAAAAATGAGCCGGTTTCAAGAAAAACCCATTCAGAGTGTGATAGAAAGGCTAGAATTTAACAATCTTGTATTTGTGTCTACAAGAAGAGGAGGAAAATGTAATGTATAGATTAATGATGTTGTCTTTTTATGATGGTAGAACATTAAAAGATAAGTGAAATTATTTATCATATGAATCATGTTTGGCCTACAAAATGCTTCTGCAGTCAGTATTGAAGTA
Organism: Cyclura pinguis; assembly: GCA_030412105.1. Classification (NCBI taxonomy): domain Eukaryota; kingdom Metazoa; phylum Chordata; class Lepidosauria; order Squamata; family Iguanidae; genus Cyclura; species Cyclura pinguis. The sequence continues at coordinate 121,793,777 of CM059604.1, read as the reverse complement.
AATATGTGAAATTTCCATTTTACTTTCTCCCAGCTGAAAGGCAGTGGGAGATTCATACTGGATCCAAGTTTTAAAGACTCTGGAATGCATGTGAGTATTAGTGCCAACTAGAGGTAAACACACTGCACCAATAGGATTGGATTGTATATTGACTCACCATTCAACAACTGATTTGGTGGATCTGCTCTAGTTGGGAGTAACCAATGAGTTTCAGGATCTTATGTGCTGATGCATGAACTTCTTCCAGATCCTGAGTCTAGGGCCCTTTCCACACCCTACCTTCTTGCATGATCCTCTGGTGGCAATCCCAGCAGCAGCTCTGCTGGAGTGATCGCAATGGGAATGCTCCCCTCCACGTCGGACTGGATCCCTGCAGAAGGGAGCACAATGGACACACCACTTCTTTCCGCAGCATAACTATGTACTTTCCCAAGCTTCCTGCCGTTTTACAGGCCGGGTAAGTGTGGTATGGTGGTGTGATCATGGGTCATAAATGAGAAAAAACCATCAATGATTTAATCTGTAATTGCACTGTCTGGGGATGGGAGAGGAGTGTGACCACGATGATGTCATGCAGAAGCATCGTTGCAGTCCTGCTCCTCTTCTGTCCCCATGCTGAGATGGGAGGCTACTGCAGAAAGGGCCTAGGAAAGCAGCATCTAGAGAGCACAATGATGCTGAGGGCTGGAAGCAGTTTGTCTATCCTAAGTTTAAGTGAAACAAAAAGCAAAAAGTAGCTGTTTCACTTATACCCAGACCCAAACAAGGACCCAATGAGGTCCTTGGGAACCTACAGAATATTTTAACATGCACTGGCCACCATGTATTACTCTTGGCATGGTTAAATGATCTCTAGTATATATATCTAGTATATACAATATCCATTTTGCACACCTGCATCCTTCTCCCAAGATGCACCCACATATTCCTGGTGCCCCAGAAATGATGCAATGTCACTTCATTCCCCTCCCCAATTTTCAGTCAATGTCAGTGTCCTTTAGGATTGTGGGTATGTTTGAGTTGGTGTGTGTAACCACCATATGTAACCTCCATATTTTATTTGGGCAGGGATAGGGAGTCTTGGAAAGGTCTCCAGAGCAGCTGGAGTTGGGAACATTTCTGACACTAACTGTTAACGTACACTAAAGCCTCCAGAGATACAACAATCTTCTCTATTGCCGAAGTTCACAGATCTGTACAGACCTTTATGCAGCCTAAACAACACCTTCAGGGTCCAAGAAGGACATTTCAGCAGGCTCTGGGGACACCAAGATTTGCAGAAATCAAAAGAGACAGCGAGAGATAACTCAGTGATAACTGAGCATGTTCAATAGCCACAAAATGCCCGATTGGCTGCTGGATGGTAGAATGGAAAACCTGGAGAGATTGCTCTGAAATGGGACCTTTCTTGGAGTGTTCCATACTGTGACATTTTATTGTAGGTCTCACTGGTAACTTCTACAGGTTATGAAGAATTCACTGGTTTCTTTTTCCTACTTATCTTTGTAGCCCTAGCTGGATATCCCACCTAGCTAGAAAAGCTGGCTACAGCCTGGTAGATGTGAAATGTCGGTTCTGGTGTATACAGAGACCAAGCTGAACATATTCCTCCCAGAGGAAGCAGCTCATGGGAAACCCGTCGCTTTGACAAACCCCGCTGTCAAAGAGTTCTGACAGAACAAGATGTCATGGGCTTTTTCTAAGACTTCCACATAGATAAATTGTGTTCACCCAAAGAATTTTCTGACACCTCCCCCTCATTCACACACACACACGCACACGCACACACACACACACGCACACACACATACATATACATTTTCCTTCACTGTTGATATAGAGTCTAAATTAGGGTCCCCAGAAGAAGAGGGAAAGTCCACCTTTTCAATCCGGCAGCCTTGGAAGCAGAAGAAAGTGCTCAATTGTTTCTCACACAAACGGTCCCCATTAGAGCTCAAGATGTTCTTTTCCTTCTAATCCTCATTTGTCCCCCTTAGCCATTTGTTTAGAATTAAATTAACTGCAATTTGGGAGATGGGGATGAAAGGTAGTGCATTGAGTAGATATCACATGTTTTCTGAATGGTGCCTGTCCTGTCTCTTTCATGGCCATTCAGGGAGGCTGAAAGGGTGCAGTGTGTGAATTGTCCGACTGTCACTCTCTGGTGAAGCCTGGTAGCCAGTATTGCCATGGAAACAGCAGGAAAAAGACAATTAACAAAATGGTTCTGATTTTCTCCCCACCACCACCACCACCATTTCTTGGAGGGAAGCATGTTCATTAGTAATTTTTTTGTTTTGTTTTTCTTTTTCCTGGAAAAAAGAAACAAGGAGCTCATGGGGAGGACACTTCTCATTAAATTAGATATTGCCATCATTGTGGAAGAGAAATTTTTGTCCTTGACTAACAAAATATGGTTTTTTAACAGTTGTCTCGCCTGATTCCTTTCTTCCCTCCCATCGCTGAAAAGAATTTATCTCAAAATATTCTTAGGTGAATGACTGTTAATGAGCAGAGTTTGTGAGTTTAACCCTCGCACATTCATGAGTCTTTTAATTAGCTCCTCATAGAAACGTTCCTGTGACACAAGCACAATGTCGACTGGAGAGCCGGAACCAAAAAGGGGGCTGTCTGTAGATTCCCCCCCTGCCCAGTTTAAAATCAAATTTGTATGGAAAAAAAGGAGTATTGGCTGCTGCTAATGTCAGATTTGTATGCCTGAGGGGTAACCCTGTTGCTTGCATTCAGGAATCTAGCCATGATGGAATGAGACATGCTAGCAAGCCAAAATATCCAAGGGAAGGAGGCAAAAATCTAACATTTGATATACCCAGCTTTTTTAAAAAAAGTTTGCTCTGTGCATACATCAACTATGTGTTTGACATATAGAGAACCTCATGGTATGAGATCTCAGTCTATAAACAGGTCTTGGTTTCAAACCTCAAACCACTCACGATGCCATAAATAAGCACTACTTCCACAGTATTTGAAATAGCCCATCTTCTCAAATATGTTCCACAAGATTCATGCCACAAGTTTCATTATTAGTCCCTTCTGGCAGCCTGGATTGCTGGATGAACGGATCCCTGGGAGAGTAATGGATCAGTTAAAACTGATTTGCCTAATTCTTCTCATATGATTTGGTTTTCATTCTGGAGAAATTTGATGATTGAGGGTTACAATGATATTGTTAAAGCCTGGTAGACTGGTGGAATAATAAGGGCCCAAACTGTGGTTCCCAAGTACTTTTCTCCATTAGAAGCCTTCTAGGTTATCAAAGGACTAAGACATCTGAAGTAAGAGGACAGATATTTTGACTCTTTGAATGGGCATTATGGACATCAAGGGAAAGTAAAGATCAGCTTCCAAGGAAGCAAGCTTTGTCTTCTCTATGGCATTGCATCTGTGATGCTCTTCGCAGAATTACAGGCCATTTCTGCACTACACTGTTTTAGTGCTATTATCCCACTTTCAACATCCCATGGACTCCTGGGGTTTGCAGTTTCGGGAGGGGCATTTAGAATTCTCAGCCAGAGAGCTCTTTGGCCTCAGTAAACTACAAGCCCCAGAATTCCACAGGATGTTGAAAGTGGAATCATAGCACTAGAACAGTGTAGTCCAGAAATGGCCATAGTCTACAGCACCTGGATATAGTCATAATATATTCCTTTTGGAAATAAAGATCTTGCACTGAAGTTTTTTTTTGTAAAGTAACATTTAACAGTAACATTGTTACTTTTTTAGTATAACAATTATCATGACCAGAATTCTATTGGGGAATTATGAATGCACTCATGAGTTGTTTTGTATTTATGATCTCCACATAGCCCCTATTTTATGGGATACATAGGGACATAGGTATCTAATCACCACTTACTGAGTAGCAGATACTATGATCAATGTATATCTCTTCCCCTGTCGATTAGGAAACAGCTGACTAACAGTCCCATCTCCTCCCATGAGTGATCTCTAGCACAAGGAAAAATTGCAACAGAGGTCGTTCACAAGACAGGGTGGGAACATCCATTAGCTGCTTCCTGGTCAACAAGGAAACAGGCCCACACCAACTGCAGCAGCTATGCCCAGTAAATGTGGATTGGAGGGATCTGAACAGGAGTCATTGCATAGCACTGTAACTATGGTGCTTACGCATTTATAACTGCCCAGTGGAATTTGGGTCCATTTACTTAGCACCTCTAAGGGCCTTTCTGCACTATACTGCTATAGTGCTATTATTCTACTTTCAACATCCTGTGGAATTCTGGGGTTTGTAGTTTACTGAGGCCAAAGATCTCTCTGGCTGAGAATTCTAAATGCCCCTCCCTAAACTGCAAACCCCAGGATTCCATAGGATGTTGAAAGTGGAATAATAGCAGTATAACAGTGTAGTACAGAAAGGCCTGGAGCCTTAGGTAGAGTTGATCACATTGATCATTTCCTGGCTTCTAAATCATGAGGCAAGCTTCCATAGATGCAGGAGGGACAATCTCAAAGAATATGAGAAGGACATCAATTTCCTATGGATACATGAGGCTGTTTTCTTCAAAAACTTGCCCTTTTCATATAGCAATAGCATGTGTATTTCTATACTACTTATCAGCTAAGTGCTCTCTAAGCAATTTACAATGTGTTAGCTACTTGACCCCAACAAGCTGAGTACTCATTTTATTAACCTGTGGAAAGAATGGAAGGCTGAGTCAACCTGGAGCCCGGCAGGATGAAACTCACAACGTTGTGGCTGCAGTACCAGTATTTAACCACTGCGCCACCAGGGCTCCTATACAAAGGGTATATAAAGGGTAATAAAAGAAGTGGTAGAATGGTGGACAAATCAAGCACTCTGGTCTCACTTTTCCTTCCTGGCATGCATATCTAACATGTATAAAACTATGTGAATGGAATTCCAGTGTAGATTTCACGGGATGCCATAGATAACAGACTTCATCCTCTGAGCCACCATTTTGTGTTGGGCTTTTGTCTGTAGATCTCAGTGTTCCTGCAAAAAAATCAAAACAAAATGGACCCCTTAAGCCTGAGGTCCATCCATCCCTGCTATAGGAAATGAAGATGATCCTGATATAGTCACAACATGTTTATTGGAGGGCTCAAAGCTATAATCTTGATGGAAAACATAACAGAAGTCTGCAAGGAGCAATAAAATTAGTGTTTCAATCATAATTAACCTTCAAGAAAACAGATGCAAACAAACAATAACAATTGTAAAACCATCACTATTAAGTGAAAATTCTTTTTCATGGCAGCATTGGGGATATCAGGTATCACCCAATGCATCAACCATGATTAAGTGAAACATTCTTATATAATTATTTTTTCCATTAAAGTTAAACCAGTTGTAACAACATTTGAAACCACCATAATCATTTGATGTCAAGAAGAACAAAACTGTCCCAGAAGAACAATGAAACAGCATCTGTTTTACCTCTCCTGCTTTGTGTCCTTTCTAGTTGGTTGGATTTTTTGTTCAGGTGCACCCGGATTCCTGGTAATCTGACTTGCGCTGGCCTCTTCTTCTCTGCTTACAAGGGAATGAGCAACCAGCACATGAGACTTACAGTGAAGACAAGAAAGGCCTGATGGGCCTCTGGTTGGCTAGTAAATATGCTCTGAGAATCTTTTCCTTCTGGGAACGATGAGGCTTGGGTCATTTCTGCCCTACACTGTTAAAGTGCTTTTATTCCACTTTCAACATCCTATGGAATCCTGAGGCTTCCAGTTTAGGGAGGGGCGTTTAGCATTCTCAGCCTGAGAGTTCTTTGGCCTCAATCTAGCAACATCATCCCCACTTCAAAAAGACAATAAAGCAATTTTACACCAGACCAAATTACTAAAGGGCTCCTCCAATCGCTGATGGCAGCCCCCTCTGCCTGCCCACTTCTCCTTCTCCTAGATAAGGGTTCTTCCATCTGTCCTTCTGTCTGTCCATCCATCCATCCATCCATCCATCCATCCATCCATCCATCATCCATTGAGTGACATATACCAGTGTAATGTTTACATTTTCCTTTTTGTTTGTTGCAGAGGGAGGAATTCACTACCTCCTTTGTGCAATGACTCTCAACCCCTTCAAAATCCTTCAAAATCCACATTTCTCATGCTGTTAGAGTACTCTTGACATTTAACTCTTCAAATGGTGAAGACTTTTGGGGAACATCTACACACCTTTCACACTGGAGGCCCACAAGTGATTTTGAGGCAACCATTTTGGTGTTTTGCCCAGTATTACCTGCACCCCCGTAGCTCCCCTTCCCATGCAGTATAGATGCAGTTACTGGTGTTCCCATGCCAGCACTATCCACAACTTCACTTTCATGCAAGAAGAGTTATGGCCAGGTTATGCAATCTGTGGATTCCAGTGGTTCAGCATTCCGTTTTGAACCACAGATGGTGGTGTCATTGCACGCTTTACTGTGGACCTCCAGGTGGAAGTCTAGAATATGAGGCAGAAGTCTTCAGTCTAACTTTTTATCTGACATACATTTCTTAACAATTGTACATAAATACCAAAACATTTGATTGTTGGCCCTCAGCTCAGTGGTTATCCTCCCTGTGGCCAAGCTAAATGCCAGGAGAATTGTACCAGATTTCTTTCAGGATCTTGAGCCAGACACGTCCAACATTGTGCTAGCTTCCCACTCCACCTCCCCTCTTCCTTCCTCCTGTTCTCTTGACTCTTTCCATGCTTCTTGTTTTCCTAAGACTACTCAGATTTTAGTAAGAGTCTTTGCTCCACTGTCTCCCATTCCAAATCCTACCTTTTGCAAGTACATTCCACACTGAGGTCTTTTATAATTGGTTCCCACTGGTGCCCACTGCCATTGGTCACCCATCAGTCTTGTTCTCCTTGGAACAGAAAATTATTCTGTGCACTGTGGTTTTCTGTTCCTCCCTAGGCTGAAGTGTTTATTTCATTTTGACGTGGCTAGAACCCCACAGAAGTGAACATAGACAAGGCTCTCTTGCTGCAAATTTCCAATTAACCAGGAATTACAATTAAGTAGGAACACAAAAGGCTTCACTTTCCCCCTCTCTACTACTGGTAAATATATCCAAATTGACACAATTTGTGTTCAGAACAGGAAAGGTTTTTTTCTGTGATGGTGTCTAGATTTTGGTGCACCTTTCCCATTGATATCTGGCTGATACCAACACAACAATCTTTTCAGCACTGGAGCAAGAGATTGGTTGAAGGGTGAGTTTAAGATGTACTGGCCATAATCCTGTTGGTGTCATGACACACATGTGAATTCCCTTATACATGTGGTTGTTCTTCTTTGACCAATGTGCAACAGATGTATCCAATTCATGGTTGCATAAAATGGAGTTCTACAAAAGTAACCATTTCACTTGGGTTTACATCTTATTATTAGTCCCAACTAGAGGAGAGCCACAGAATGGATCTGGATAGATTTGGCTTTGCCTATATGTTGACTCACCTTTCAACAATTGATTCAGTACATCTACTCAGGTTGGGAATAACCAACAAGATTCCAGTCATGCAGTTGCACATTCTAGCATGGTGCATCATTATTTGTCAGTGCCTTTGATGTGCTGCTTTTTTCAACAGAATTGCAAAAAAAAATGTGCATTCCCCATTAACAATAAAACAATAAGTGAGCATATTGGCAGATACACAATTGATTGCACAAGGTCAGAATTCAGCAGTCTTCCTCTTTTCGTACTGCCTTCTACCTTGCCAAGCATTATTGCCTTTTCTAGTGGGTCATGTCTTCTCATGAGATGTCCAAAACATGACAGTCTCAGTTTAGTCATCTTGGCTTCCAGGGAGAGCACAGGCTTGATTTGCTCTAGGACCCATTCATTTGTCTTTTTAGCAGCTCATGGTATCTGTAGAACTCTTCTCCAGCATCACATTACAATAGAGTTGATTTTCTTCCTATCAGCTTTCTTCTCTGTCCAGCTTTCACAACCATACGTAGGAACTGGAAACACAATGTCATGGACATCAGCACAATCAAACATTGTGACACTTCCATTTCTTTTAAGAACAATCCATATTTTTTTTTCATGATCTACACAATCAAAGGCTTTGCTATCAAGCACACATTGAATTTCTTCTGAAATTCTTTGGTGTAGTCAATCATCCAATGTACGTTTGAAATATGATTCCTTGTGTCTCTTCCTTTCCTGACCCCAGACTGAACATCTGGTGTTTCTCACTCCATATGTGGTAAAAGTCTCTGTTTGGAGTGTCATTTTGTTTGTATGAGAAATTCATGCAATTTTCCTGTGATTATTACTAATCCATGGTGTCACCCTTCTTAGGGGCTGGAATGTATGCAGAGAGTTTCCAATCTGTGGACCATTATTTTATTTTCTATATTTTTGACAGAATTTAGTTAGAACTAGAGTAGATTCTGTCTCTGTAACTTTAAGCAGCTCTGTTGATATGCCATCTGTTCCTGATGAGTTATTTCTCCCAAGTGCCCTGAGTGCAGCTTCCACTTCACTTTCTAAAATTGTAGGTTCATCTTCAAATGGTTGTTCCTTGAATGAATTCAGTCAGATTTTGCATTATATCTTTGGATTGCTTTTACTATGTCTGTCTTCACTATTAATGCCACCCCATTTCTTCTTAGATTATAATTTCTTGAGTAAAACACTATAGTTATCTGACTCAGAATGTCCCAGTCCTGTCCACTTTAGCTCACTCTCTCAAGAACTGCAACATTTATACACTCCATTTCTTGTTTTACTATGTTTTGCTCCTCCCGATTCGTGCTTTGCACACTTCATATTCCTATAATATGTGTTGCTCAGCTTCTGACTTCCCTTTCACCTCTGAAGATGTCAATCTCTAAACATCGTTTTTGGCTTAAATCCAGTTGCAGTATTAGCCACAGCACTACTTCTTGATGTCCTCTGCTGTACCCCAGTAGCTTGCAGAGTGCCGTTCAACCAGGGAGTTTCATCTTGTTACACTGCCTCTTGTTTCATTTTGGATTGTCTTGTCGTAGGGTCTTGGTGGTAAAAGACATCCAAAAGGGGTTTTACTGTGCCTCCTTCTACACTAACAGGTATTACCTATGGTGCCACTGCCATTGTCTCTAAAAGATGCTGTGTCAGCATCACACACACACACACTACTACTACTACTGCCCAGTAGCTGTTCGGCACCTTTAGTGCGGTTCCTCAGCAAGTCGGTCTCACCAGAAGCACTGCTTCCATCAGCATAGCTTCTTGCCTCACAGGAGCATGCAATCGCACCAACAAATCTCATTTCACACAATACTTGCACATATTCATATTGACTCCAATACTTTTGATGTCACAATACAGGCAAATGCAAAATTTTACTCCTGCTCTGGGATGAATTTTCCTAGTATTTGTTCATATCCAGTATGTGCCCATTTTATAAACACAGCAACATACGTTCATCAACAGAGAAGATAACAACAGCATGAATCTGCAGGAATTCCTAGGAGAAAACAGTAGTATTAATGTTCCAGGTGTTAAAACATCTTGCTTAAGTTAAAATGTCAGGTTTCATTCTTCCTTTTCCCCATTTTCATTTTTCCCCAAGCTGAATACTGTGGGTGTCTACACAGCTGTATGGAGTTTATTTTAACGGCTGTTATCTTTATTTCAATTATTTTATTTAGTACTTGAGGATATAAAACTGACACAGGCATTTTCTGCGGACTATGCCTTGGAGCTTGACACAGTTCCCACAGTGCAGTTCTGGGAGCAGTTATGAAATATTACACTCTACTTATGGTTGAGTCTTCAAGTTATTTAAAGAGTTAGGGAGAACATGGTTTAATGTACTCTCCAAGTAACACCCAGTCAGCATTCATCGCAACAGGCTGCTTGTTGGACAGTGGAAATCTATTCCACCATGTGGTCAGAGACTTTGCAAACGCGCAAAGGAGAAGAGAAAATGAAAAATGAGTCATTGCCAATCTAATTATGGAAACAATGCCAATATGGAAATGAAAAGCCCTGGTACCCATGCTCATTTTTAAAAGTCAGGGTGGATAAGCTTTCAGATAAAGCCACAACTCAAGCCAAGCCAAGAGGCTGGCTGTTATCTGTGAACATGACATAGGATCCAGATCATCAAAGCCAACTGCATAAATACAAATAAAAGGGAGAACTATATGTATGCTGAGAGATTCAAAACCAAGATCACCACAAGGAAGTTGTGCCAAGAGATCATCTTCAGTCATTTATATTTAGGAAGCCAAACCAAACTAGGTACTGGATCATGAATACAGATTTTTCTTTTCAGACCAATTTGGAACTTAGGCCTCAGTCCAACATCCCTCCAGTGTAGGGTAAAGACCCACATGCAAACATGTGCCATAGAAGCTCTACACAGCCCCATGCAGAATAGTAACATGGCACAACACATGAGTGCATGCCATAGTTCATGCACTATACACCACACCCAACCTCGGTGCAAAGTGTAGGATGCATAAGAGCAATGTACAATCACATCGCAAAACACAGGACGCACAACCAGGATGCAGTGATGATGTACAGTGTGCAACTTGCATAGACAAGGCACAAATGGACATGCCTCTGCTACTATCAACAGAATGCATCCATTGCACAATAGTGACTTTTTTTAACCCTGCATGTGTAGCGTGACTTACGAATGCATAGGTCCCTAAGTGAATCCTGACTTTAGTGTGTCTAGAATAACCAATGTTAAACAAGCAATATTGATTTCATTGAAGACAATTTGAGTGCATACTTCATTCTCCCATTAAAATTAAGAGTGGGAAAAGGGTTCACTTTTCCTGTATGAGGCCCATGCCATAACAGCAAAACAATTTTAAAAAGGAAAACAGCAATTAATCATGTTGTTTAAGTTTCATAAGATGGACACTGAGCCAACTTTTCTTTCTTTCCTTTTTTTAAAGTAAACAGATCTGTCTTACAGCACATGGGATTAGACCACTCATTATCTGGAAAAGGGAGGAAGTAATCTAGTTAGATGAAAGATGAGCCTCTTAAAGACCTGATAATTAAACAAGAAAGAATCTCACAACAGAAAATTACAACTCTGATAAGAAAAGACTTGTTGATGGACTCATTATTGCCTTCATTTTCATGTAAATCTTTTAAAAAGAAAAAATAAGGGAAGGGGAAATATTAATTTAAAAAAAACTTGGTGTGTTTCACAAGTTTCCACGTGGCAATCAAGGATATTTTTTTAAAACAGCATCCCTTCTAAATTGCCTAGGAGTAAATCACAAAGCAGGGCTATGTGAAGCAAGAACTGTTGAGTGCTCTGTGCCCTGTAGCGCTGAGGTATTTCAAGGGTACTGTTTGCGTTCCCTCTGCAAACCATTTCGGGCTGCTGTTTAATTAGCTTCTGATTGAAAAGTGTTGACGTCTTATGTTCTGTACTGCTAAATGGGTTCTCTCATGCTGGGAAATATGTAAATTTTCATGGAGGGCTTGATTAGATTGCCAGTGAGACTTTTAAATAATTTTAAGGATAGGAATTGAACTAGGCAGCCGACATATTTGTCTTGAGCATTTGAACAGAGGCACAGACGTAAATAACGTAGATTCTTTACAAGACAGAGTATGTATACACTGCTATAGACAGGCATTTAGGTACAGAACATAAAGGCACAGAGGTAAAGGCTGAGGAAGACGGGACTTAAATTACTTCCATTGAATTTCATAGGATCATAGGATTTTAGAGGTAGGAAAAGCCAGAAGGTCCATCTTGTCCAACCCCCTGCAATGCAAGACTAAACTGTTAAAACATCGCTGAAATGTACCCAGCCATCATTTGTTTAAAGGCCTCCAAAGACAATGGCCATTTTCACACTACACTATTATAGTGCTATTATTCCAATTTCAACATCCTGTGGAATTCTGGGATTTGTAGTTTACTGAGGCCAAAGAGCTCTCTGGCTGAGAATTCTAAAGGCCCCTCCCTAAACTGCAAAGCCCAGGATTCCATTGGATATTGAAAGTGGAACAACAGCACTATAACAGTGTAGTGTGGAAATGGCTGAAGAGCCTGCCACCTACTGAAGTAGGTAGTCCATTCCACTGTTCGACAGCTCTTATAGCAACGAAGTTCTTCCTAAAGTTTAGGTGGAATCTCTTTTCTTTCTGACAGCAACGTTTGTCACCCATCGAAAATGTTTGCAGTATTATTCATATAGGCATTTGGCATCACATATCACAATTCGAACTGGCCAAAACATCTAAGGGTGAACTGAGCTGACACAAGACCTGCTGAAACTGTTCTGAATCCAAACTAAACAGATGAAGACTACTCATACATTTTCTATTCACAGTGAGAAACCAGTGCCCCAACACATCGACCAAATGGCTGCTGTGAAATGTGTTGCACTTGGGGATTTACGTGTGTGCTTCTGTGTGTGAAAAGTTTACTGGCACAAAACTCCTTGACTTTGCTCAAGAACCATTTGTTACAAGGTTACCATGTTTCTGCAGAAATGAAATGGTTGTAGAAAGTCCTGAGATGAAAAGAAGCTTCAAAAAATGCGCAAAAGCTTTCATAGATATCATCCAGCAGAGAGAAAACAACTGAATGAAATAAGTACAAATTTATACCTCTAATTCAAACCCCTTAGTGGTTTTGGAAATTATCCTCATCCTGGCCTGATGGCTACAGGTTTTGATCCGGCATAATTTAGTTGCATCCTTTTTTTGGCGGTTTTGCAGGGAGATATCAGCTAGCAGAACAGTTCTGCTGCGATATTGCTTTGTGAGCTGATGTCTGAGATCTGCCAGCAAAAAAGAGTTCTGCTGGCAAAAGAAACTCCCATCTAGTATTTTTGAAAGATATTGAATAAACAAATACCACCACCTCAAACTTAGAAGGAAAGGTCATCTTTACTATTTTCTTTTGCAAATGTTAGCAAGAAACACAAAGGGGTTTTTAGAACCATTGAGACTAACAGAGAAAGAAGTTAGTCTTCGTAGGCTTAAGTCTATCTCATCTGATATAGAAGTTGACTTAAGTCTATGAAAGCTTATGTTGCAACTTCTTTCTCCAAGTTAGTCTCAAAGATGCTACAATATCCCTTTGCATACTGATCCAGACTAACATGGCTGTGTCTTTGAATTCTTAGCAAGAAAGTGTGCCAGCACTGAATGGTTATAAGAAATAAGAAGAAAATTTAAATTTGCACTTTTAATTGTTGATTTTTTAAAAAAAAAATGCTCTCACTTGTTTGTTTGTTAAATGAGAGGTGGACAACTGCATTGGTTGTGGGTCACATTTAAACCCTTGAAAATCGCTGTCAGGCTACACCAAAGTACCAAGTCAAAACAGAACTGATGAGATGATATATCTATTTTCATTTTTGGTTGTTTGAGGTACTTTTTTGTTTTGGGGTGAGGCTGAGAAGCAAAGCAAAGTTTTGGAACAGTTTCATGTATCTGAAAGTAAGTTGGGGCAAAAAAAAAAATCAACCAGGATACACACACATAATAGATAGATAGATAGATAGATAGATAGATAGATAGATAGATAGATAGATAGATAATGTCATGGCTGAGGCTTTGGTGTGTCCTGGGAGGTCTTTGGCAGCCACAAAAAGGGGTATTGAAGCCCACAAGTCGCCTGTGGGTTACCCTTTTTCCACCCATTAGTTAAACAGAAACTTAGAAGACTACACACCTTAGTGCAGAATGAGCTCCATCTAAGGCCATTTCCACATGGGCTTAAAGAAACGGTGCAGAGCGTCTTCCAGGGAGGACGTCTGCACCTGGGAGCAGACTGGGTCAGACCTACTTACTGTAGTTCCACACCTCAGCCTGCTCCCGAACGACTCGAAGTGGTTGTCCAGCGTGCTTTTGAGAGACCGCTTGAAACAGGTCTTTCAAAAGCACGGAGCACACCACTCCGTTCCCGTGCTCTGGTGCAGATTTGCAGGCTCACACCAGTGCAAGGCTGCGATCTGCCGGGGGCGGGCTTTAGGCTGGCAAGCTTCAGCGGTTGGTGGAGAGCCTCGAGCAACCGGAAACCACCATTTTCATCCCCGGAGCAGTGCAGAGCGGCAGCCACTCACTGCTCCGGACCAGCCTGGACCCAAGCGTGGAGCCAAGAAGTCCGGTATGTATCGGCATGGGGCGATTCCCTCACCCCGTGCAGAAATGGCCTCATTGTGTGCAAATTTATGTTCAGGAGACACGTGCAGGACTACACTGTTAAGCTGTGATCCTATCCTAGTGTTCTGGAAGAAAGCGGCCCTGAACTAAAGACAGCTTACTTCTCAATAGACATGCAAAGCTTCTCATATTTACAAGGACAACCCGTCTGCGTTCCCTTTCACATTCTTTGCTATCTTGCTGCTCAAGGGATTTTCCCCTCTGATATTGCCCAGCAGCAAAATAAGGAATACATATCCCTCTGTAACAACAAACATCCACTAATACCCTATCTAATGATTTGGCATGAGTCAAAAAGGAAATATCTCTGGCTAAGGGGGGAAAAAGTGCCTTAAGTTATCATAAGACACCACATAAAAGGCTTTAATTGCACATATTTTAAAAGGCTAACAGATGTGTTTGCCTTTCATATCGGTGTCATTTAAGTTCACATCTACTTAACAATTCATCGAGTTGGCTATCTGCCTGAGATGAACTGCTGTCTTCCTTACTTCACTGTGAAATACCAGTTGGCAGATTATCACATCCTGTTCTCTTATCTAGTTTCCCAAGTCTAAGTACGATCAATATGAGCTTCATAGCTATGTTCACATGGCTACACAAGGGTGTTCCCTCGCAGATAAAACTCAGCATTCCTGAACTGCATTTTTGGTCAGACTTGTTCTTCACACAGACTTGTCTCCAGACTCTGTGGCCTGCCCCAATGCTCATTTCTTGCATATAAGTTTTTATATTCTGCCTGTTGCTTCCAAGGATGCTCACAACAAAGCATAAATACTGTTGAAACAAGACCAAATTTGTAGATATCAAGATAGAGTAAAATATATAAGCTGGGCAAAGTGCAGCCCAAAAGCCCATAAAAACTTCCTGTTTTGAGATACCTAGCTAGCTAGCTAGATATAGAAAGACAGACAGACAGACAGACAGACAGATACACACACCCTCTCTCTCTCTCTCTCTTTGTGTCTCTTGCTCCCTGAAACCCTCTGGATGGATCTCTGCCTCCTGAACCTTTGGACTGGATCTTGACCTGGCTTGGTTTGTGTTTTCCTGGTGTTTGGTATATTCAGATTCCCCAAGTGTTCCTGACCTCTCTCCTCCCTGCTGGCTGCAGCCTGGCAGGGAGAAATTCCTCACAAGTTCAATGCAACATATTCCCAGGCTACAAAGCAGAGTACTCCATCATGCGATAGTTTCCAGGTCATTAAAAAGCCTCCTGTTATATATTTCTGACCACAGATGAGAAATAATGGCCAAAGGAGCTTGTGAGCAGGATTGGGAACCATCTGTGGTCAATATCTAGCCAATGCGCAAAAGGTTCCTCAATCCAGATTTAGCAACAATTCAGTGATGTAGACCCAAGTCAATAGACTCGGATTCAAGTTGGACTTAAGTCACTGCAGTGACTCGACTTGGACTTCACTCGGCCATAAATGATGCACTGACTCAGCTTGACTTGAGACTCGTATATTTTTAATGACTGACTTTATGCCCTTGGTTCAGTTAACATAACGCATTCATCCAGAAACCTTATGACTTTGAACAATGCCTTCATCTCTTTTTGCCTACTAGTCACATGGTAATCTCTCTCAAGCCCAAAGTGTGGGTGCATTTCTCAGAGGGGAACAGCAAACAGGTTAGGCAATGGGCTTGAGGCAGGATTGAGGTCTACTCAGCAGTCTGTCCCTGCTGCATATCGGAGGAGCCATCTAAAACATTTCCTAAGAACAAAAGACAAGACTCACCCCCAGAGTGCAGGGTGCATTTTCAGAGAGGAACAGAAAATGTGTTAGGCAATGGGCTTGAGGAAGAAGGATCCTTCCTTCTAAAGCTTTTGAAGCTTCAGTAATGGGGAGTAAGATAGGATCCTGTTCCCTATTTCCAAAGCTGCAGATGGCAAAATCGCAAATGAGGAGAGCCTACTCTGCTTAAATTGTTAAAACTGAATTTATTTCTCTCTATCCAATAATTCTGGAATTTTGATTGGGGTATAAAGTTGGCTTCCAGACTTGAGACTTGTCTTGAGACTTGACTTGAAAGTATCTTGCAAGGACTTGAGACTTGTCTTGAGACTTGAAGGTAGAGACTTGAGGCTTGACTTGAGACTTGGAGTAAAAGACTTAAATACATCACTGCAGTAAATATAGCTCTCTCTTTCTCTCTCTGTATATGTGTATGTATATATATATATATCTATAGAGATATACAAATACAGATACACACACACACACACACACACACACACATATATATATGCAGATGTTATGTTGGTCCATGATACACATACCTTACTAAGCAGTGTCAGCAGATAGATTCCACATCAGTGGAGTAGCAAATCCACTCTGGGTTCAAATCCAGATTTTAAAGGAGCTATCCAAAGTGCTGAAAGCATGATGGATAGCTCCTTTAATGTACAGATCAGTAGCCAAAATAGATTTGCCTTGCCACAGACATGAAAGCCACCAGTCTCCAACTGTGCACAAGCTCTGTTCAAGTGCTCACCCGAATTCAAGGAGTACTAACTGGATGGTGGAGACATAGGCAGAGATGAAAGTTAGGAGTCCCAATCAAATGAGTTCTGAAATTCTGTTGAACTGAATAAGATTACTCAACCCTTTGCAGATCTTTATGCTCAACATACAAATGAATTTGATGCTCTTGAGTGTATGGAGATGCTCAAGGGGAGGGGCTAATGCTAACACTCACATTCTTACCACCCATTGACTCTTCATCGATTCAGACAAACGGCTGAGCAGGACTAGATACACAAATTCACCTACAGTGAGAATCCTGTTAGTGCCTTCTTGCGCATGCATAAGTTTCCCTATCGAAGTTGGTGGACATCATGTGCTTGCCATTGTGCATGAGACACACACTGTACATGGAAGTGCAATGTACATTACTCGTTGATGCACATATACATTTGTTGTGTTTTAAGCTCCACATTTACTGTCTTGGTACAGTTGGACAACACTGCTGTTCAACACAAGAGGTTACAATTAATACAGCACAATTAACACCCATGTGAAAATTTCGGCTACATGACCACAATGCAAGAGGTCAGCTGTCTCCACCTCTCTCTGTGTCTCTATGTCTCTGTCTCTTTCTTTCCACTGGAAAATATTAACAAAAAGGCTAACTGAGGAGTAAGGTCACTTGGGATGTTTTCAAAAACACAAAATGAAGTGGGGTTGTAAAGTGGTCCCACAGATATAGGGGTACATTGCAAATCCATCTGTGCATTTGAAAACTGGCCAGTGTTTCAGATTGCTTCATTTTCTTTAAGTCTGTGCAGAGAAATGTGATTCCAGTGACATTCTGAAAGCACAGAATGATAGTAGTACAGGAAATCAGCCAGTACAGACAGCTTTGCATGGGGCCTCGGGTGCAGGAAACACAAAAACCCACACACCTGCTAAAACTCCAAGACAGGTGGAGGAGTAGGTTTTCAAAAACAGCACAGGCAGTCACTTAAGGAAACCTGATGTGTCTCTGTAAATCCTGGAGAAAAGGAGCTTTTCACTCTTTGATAAGTCTCTGCATTAAGAAAAGACATTAAGAACAATGGCAGCCCAACCCCTGTGGTTCTTTAGAAGTCTAAAAAAGAGCTTAGAGTGTTTAATGAAATGCCAGGTGACTAACTAAGGGGGCACTTGCTTGGAGGTTAAATGTGAGTTTCTTTTTCCTTCCTTCTTTCTTTCTGAACTTTGAGCCTGTTCCACCGGGGGAAAAGAGGGGATGGAAAGAGGGAAATACACTGTTAATACTGTTCTTTAGTTTCTCTTGTCTAGAGGAGAAAATACAGGCAGGATCCACCTGAAAGCCAGGTCTGGAGACATTTGTTCATGCCTCAGGGGTAAACTGAAGTAGACTAGAAAGAAATCTTTGTCTTTGCTTAATTGCTGGCCATTTCATTCAAGCTATAGTTTAGCTTGACATAAGATTAAGAGTCAATTTTGTATTGATTAGCCTAAATCCTATTATTCCTTAAATTACTCCTATTGTTAAGCTAAATCCTATTGTTACTTACCAACATGACTTTTCTGTGCTGCAACAAGATTGTATTGGCCACAGGGTGAGCCCAAAACATATTGGGCAGTCCTGTTGGTGTCTTGCATGTGGCTGAGTCCCCTTACCCATGTAGGTTTTTGGCCATTATGAAGCTGAACTGCTTAATTCATGGCTCCATAAGCGTGGATCTCATACCAGGGAAAATATGAGATATAAATTAAATTAAATTAAATTAAATTAAATTAAATTAAATTAATTAAAATAAGTTGACCTAAATTTTATTGTCAGTCCCAACTAGAAGAAAGTCACTGAATCAAATGGATGTGCTTAGTTGTTGATTTGGCATATAAAAATTGACTGAATGGTTGTGCTCCAGCTGGGACTAACCAATAGGATTCCAGTTTACAATCTGTCTCTCTCACATACCTATTAAAGGGTCCAATGGCTTGACTGAACAGAATAGGTCATTCATTAAGCCACAATCCAGTGTGAGGAGCACTATGGCTGCTGGCCCTAGAATCCTGTTATTCTGAACCTCTTCCTCTTCCTTTTGCTCCACACTTTGGCTACCTTTCAAAGAAGTAGGCATGTTACTGTCTTGCAGCATAAGAAGGAGGGAGGAAGGAAGGAAGAAGGGGAAAAAACCTGTGGCAGCAGCTTTAAGATTCACTAATTTTTTATTTTTTGCATGAGCTTTCATGGATATAAGCCCGTTTCTTCAGCTGCAGTACCTAAGGTATTAAGGCCTGAGGCATAAAGCATATTTATACAATTGTTCTATCACACTCCTGTAGCTGTATAAATAAGCTTTATGCCTGAGGCCTTAATAACACTTGGTATTGCATCCAAAGAAGAAGATTTATATTCACAAAAGCTCATGTGAAAATAAAAAACAGTCTTAAAGGTGCTCTCACAGTTCGTTCTTTCCTCCCCTTCTTCCCTCCTTTTTACCTTTGCTACCTATTCATGAACTTTCTCCAGGACCGTTTCCACACCCTGCCTGATCCCATATCCTCCTGTTGCAATCTCAGCAGTACCTTTGCTAGGAAGGGAGCATGACAAGAACACTCACCTCTGCACCCGCCCAGCTTCCTGTAGAAGAGAGCGTAAGCAACATGCATCTGCCTTCTGCAGAGCATCCAGGCTCTTTCCCCTACTGTACTGGAGAAGGAAGCACCTGCATCATGCTTCCTGCCCTTCCACATGCACAATCATGGGCGTTTTTAATGAATTTATTCCATTATGTATTATCATGATGGGTGGGGGTAGGATGGCAGTGGCACCACAACGACATCATGTAGAAGCACGGCCCATGGACCTCTGCCATCACGTTCCCCTAGCGGTATAGCCCTGTCATGTGGAAATGGCTGAAGTGAACTATCAGTTATTAAAAACAGGGAGAAGCAGCTTGCCTTGCCCATCTTGTGAGCAACGGTGTGGGTTGGACTCAGACAGGGCAGGCAAACCAATTGGTCATGGTAATGAAAATAGTATTGACATGCATCCTTCCTGGGACCAGGTTTTCCAATAAAGGTATCTCACCCCATAACAAACAAACCAAAACATGTCAGTGAAGTGGATTCCCTTCACCTTGACCTTTCATCTTGCTCAGGTATTGTAGGTGTTCAACTGGTCATTAACAAAAATATCGTTTGAAACAAAACTTATTAAACCAGAAAAAGAGTAGACCAATAAAATTATTGGTTCATTTGTCACGTAAACTCTGCTGTAAGTTTCCTCAGTTCAATGAGTCTACACTATTTGAGACTGTCAATAGGAATTAGGCTTTCTAGAAGTTGTTTGGCTACAGCTTTCCTCTTCCTTCATCATCATCTATACTGGCACAGAGAAGAAAAGCAGTCCAATAGGATATGGAAGACCACAAGTTCCCTGCTTCTGTTCAAAATGCTGAAGCCTAAATTCTATCATTAGCCCCCACTACAGGAGAGCTATCAAATCAATGGTCATGTGGTAAGTCCACTATTATGGAATGTATATTGATTCAGTAGATCCACTGTAGTTGGGATTCATGATAAGTTTCTTGCTGAGTCTAGCACTGGAACTGAGGCCACTTCCACCACTTTTGAGGCCTCTCCCTAAACTGCAAACCCCAGGATTCCATAGGATCTCGAAAGTGGAATAATAGTACTGCAAGACTCTAGTGCAGAAATGGCCTGAGGCCAGAGCAACACAAATATTTTTAAGAAACCCCACTAGGTCTTAACTGTGTGAAAGTAGTAGTAGTAGTAGTAATAGTAGTAAAAGTAGATATAACTGATACAGTAAAATATCTGATGAAGCTTAAATGCCATTACATATGCCACATTGATTTTAATGGGATTTATTGGCAAACAAATGTTCCTGGTATCATGGCTTAAGATTTCATCTGATCTCTAGGAGATCAGCCTTAACAGGCCAAGATCTGTTATATGATTGCACTTCTTCCTGCATTTTCTTTTAAGAATCACTTCAAACAAGTGTCATCCTTGTATTAAATCATTCAAACGTGGTGTCCCGTTTTTTGCAAACTAGTGGGAAGAAACTTCAGAAGCCATCAGCCTTGTAAAGCTGTCATAACAATTTATCCAGTAGCATTTAGGCCAACCTTATGATGTCTTTGCTGGGAGAAGTTCTGGGAGATAGTGGTCAAGAATCTACATCACAGTTAAATTGTGTAAATATCAGCATGTGAAGTCATACATTAATTGTGCTTTTAAAGTTTTACATTTAACTAGCATATATACCCAGCGTTGCCTGGGATTTTATTTTCTCATAGATAATATTTGTTAGAAAGATTTGAGATCCTTTGTCTCTAATTCCCCAAACTGTCTTGTCCAGTACCTGTAACTTTTCCCCATATTCTCAAATCCAATCTGTATTCAGAGTTGTTAAGATACAGAGATTGGGTTTCTGGGGGAATACACTGTCCTCCTCCTTGCTGCTAGGCCTCATCTCCATAGCAACCAGCCTATTCCAGTACCTGTAACTTTTCCCTACATTCAGAGTTGTTAACAGAGGCTTGGTTTCTGAGGGAATACACTGCCCTTCTTCTTGCTGCTAGGCCTCATCTCCATAGCAACTAGCCTGAGGCCCAAGAGCTCTCTGGCTGAGAATTCTAAAGGCCCCTCCCTGAACTGCCAACCCCAGGATTCCACAGAATCTTTACAGCCCGCCAATCCTATGAGGTCTTCTCACCTCACACAGCCAATCGTATGAGGTCTTCGCCTGCCTGACCCAGACAAACAGACAAATTCACAGACAAACTTTGACTTTTATATAGTAGATGAAAACATTGAGCAACTGAACCAAGACAGCCAATGTGCTACCAAATGCACAACCACATGTGCATCTATGTATAATGTTCATGTGTGATTCAGTGGCACCATAAGTACAGCTCTGTTTTTGCACCCTTGAACTTAATGCAGATGTTTCATGTTGAACCAAGCCATCCAACTGTTTCCATAGGGAAACTTATGTCTGCGCAAGCCACCAAAAGGATCCCAGCCATGGTAATTTAGTAAACACAGTTACTTGTCTTCACAACTTCCTAACTTTAGTGTCTGCATGCCTGAAGGACCAATATACCTTGTAACCAGATGCATAGAAAATGTACACAACCTAGACTTAGCCTTCCCTCTCTCTTTTCAAAAAGAAATTTGGCAGAAATGATGAAGAGAATGTTGTCTTTATGTGACTTCCAGACCCTCAGCATGTGGTGCACTGCACTGCAAAAGACTGGTTCCTGGCAGGACAGAGATAAACAGTTTGCTTATTAGTTATAGTGTGGCAAGAGATTTTATAGATTAGATCAAAGGTCTTCCTCCTTGACTTCCAAATGTCTAGATAGTTACCCTCTCAACATGACAGAAGAGAAGAAGTGGAGGATTCTGGCATTCAGATCCATTATCACATTTACACAGAACTTGGAAAATTTTCTCTTTTTCTGGAATACAACTCCCACAATTCCCCATCCAGAATGGAATTCTAGTCAGAAAAAAAAAAGATAACTTATACAAGCTCTGCATTTATATTTCAGTTTCCTTCCAAGACCCTCAATATGGATTATGTGACACTCACCAAGTTTCACAACACCCCGATGAAGTAGGTTTGTTTAAGGTTTATAAGTCTGCTGGAAAAGTTCTCCTTCCATGTTTTATAGCAATGTTTATATGCTGGAATCTGGAGCAGTTCCACCTGCACACACATGCACACACACTATCCTTCTCCACTGGCTAGACCTTTACAGACACCCATGAAAGATTCAGGTAGACCTTACTCTATGTTTCCAGTTTTTGTTGGATCTGTTTCAGTTGAACCTGTCTATACATTGCACATTCCTGGCTGGTCTGCAAAAGAAGTCCTTTTCACATGAGTATAGACATGTGTGTACCACCCTGAATAGCTCCTGAAGAACAGTTACCTGCGAGCAATGGTGAGGGAGAATTGCCCTTATGCCCTGCCTGTGTGAGCTTTAGATGCGTCTCTATGGAAGGCAGAGGCCGGACCAAATGTTAGATTTTTGACCTGATTCAGCAGGATTCCGTTTATGCTCCATGAGAGAAAAGAATTTCTAGAAATGGCAGGTGGAATGGTGTCTGACCTTGAGAAATGAGTCAAATAGATTTACAGAAAGCTTGTTGCTTTTAGAGCATGAAAAAGGTTCAGGTCCAGATTCTGCTACAGGAGATGTTTCCTAAAGTTCTGCCTGGGTGGAAGTACAATGCATCTCCCCTCTCCCTTCCCTCCCTTTCCTCTTGCAGTGGAGGGCTTTTCAGGCATTTAGTAACCAGTAGAGAGCAGGAGACACTGGAGGAAAGTTTAGATATGTGTCTATAGCCAGACATGCAGCAATGACATTGTCCTTCTAGACCTCCAGAAGGTCCCAGCAGATATCTTTGTCATGCTGCCTCTGGTGATAGGGACATAACTAGACACTTCTCCAATGCCTCCTGGGGGCTGATTCCTAACCAATCTGGCAATACCTGGGCAAAGAACATCTATCTTTTAATCATGTATTCACTCACTCATAGTCCTTCCCCTACTTGCTGAAGAAAGAGAGAAAGGGACTACAAATATAGTTGTTGTATGTCTTCAAGTCATTTCTGCCTTATGGCAAAGCTAAGGCGAACCTGTCCCAGGGTTTTCTGGGGCTGAGAGTGAGTGATGTGCCCATGGGTTTCCACGGCTGAGTGGAAAATTGAATCCTAGGCCATTTCCACATAAACTGTTATGGTGCTATTATTCCACTTTCAACATCCAGTGGAATTCTGGGGTTTGTTGTTTACTGAGGTCAAAGAGCTCTGTGGCTGAGAATTCTAAATGCCCCTCCTTAAACTGCAAACCCCAGGATTCCATAGGATGTTGAAAGTGGAATAATAGCACTACAACAGTGTAGTGCGGAAATAGCCCTAGTCTCCAGGATCATAGTCCAAAGCTCAAAACACTACACCATGAATTTAAATCCAATTGCTAGTCCCAACTAGAAAAACCCATTGAATCATGGATTTTATACAAGTGTTGACTTGCCATTGATCAACTGATTCACTGGATTTATTCTGGCTGACAATAGCAATTGAATTTAGGCCAAGAGCTAAACCATTTGTGAAGCTCGTTAAAAATCTGAAAATCTATTGGAACAAAGCAAGCAACTTGTGGCAACTTTGCACTGCATGTAATATTGTTGCGAAACTCATTCAAATTATTGTTATGATGAAGAAACAAGCAAACAAACAAAAAATACAATCATAAAAGCATGCCAGTGTGGAGGTGCAAACATATAGTTCTTGCAACACTGGTTATCATTTGCTTCCAGACATCAGACCAAAAAAGCCCAAGAAGCATAATATAGACTCCAACTTGAAACATACAGGCAAACAAAGATGTCATCTTAGCAGTGGAAATTGCAAGATCCCCTGGAAAAAGGCATTACCTTAATGATTTCCTGCATTAACTCACTTGTTATGCTTCTTTGGCACTGGCATTCAGATTCCTCTCTTGTGCTTTCAGCTGCGATCCATAGTGCAGATGTGGGGAAACATTTTCCAATGAAACGGATATTTTCCAATTCACTTGCCAGTGACTATATTTCACACTGAGAAGCTGGGTTCATAGTGCACCTTGCAGAATTTTCTGGATCTTTGTCAGCATGGCCTTTAGGCCCTTGTCCTACAATATTTGGGCTGATAAGGAGGGAACTGGGAAGGATTTATGATAACGAGAGACCCAGAAAAAGTCAACCTCGACTGGGCCAATTATCTTTGCTGAAATAAGAAAGTTACCTGCTGGAGCCAAATCTCAGCAGGGAGCAGCTACAAAAGCAATCTGAAAATGTTTCAATCTTGTCTATCCTCACAGATGTCACTAAGAGGCAAGGATGTTTATAGGGAGGCCAAATCGGAGACAAGCTGGTCTTTTAGGATTCATGAATGTAGAAAAGATTAGCCTAGCCAAATGCAGGAGGAAACACACATTGTTGTTTTGTGTATGAAGTCGCTAATCAGGCTTTGCGTTCAAGACATGGGCTGCTTCAGGAAGCTCTTTGCAAAGTATTAGGAAAAAAAACTATTCTGCAGAAATGTATGCAGGAGGGAAAAGAGGAAAAAAATCTAATTAAATGTTATAGTTAGGAAATTCTTGTGGGCAGAAACTGGAATGAAACAGATGTAGCCTTCTTTTCCAGAAAGATATGTTATCTGAAGACCAAACTAGATAGAGTGGCTAGAGACATGGGTCTGCTGAAATCAGATACAAAACAGATATTAGGGTTCCTGGTTTTACACAGGGAAGTGCGTGAATGGGAGCTGAACCATAATTTCAAATACTATTTTTTAAACTATTTATTTATTGAATATACTGCTTTTGCTTTCAAATATGACTCAAGGTGGTTCATGTATGAGTTAAAGAAAGGCTTTTTAAGTATACTATTTTTACTCAAAACAAAAATTAAAGATTCCCTCCCCAAACAGCCACAACTCCCCCTTCACCAGCAACATTTTTGAAATAGTAAGTAAACATTTCTCATTACGCTGGGGGAAAACAAATAATGGCATTGTCCATTTGTTAAAGTTACTTTAAAAAGTAATGTTGCTAATGTTATCCCAAAAGTAATATTACAATTAGCAGCTTTACTAAAAATGCAACATCTTATAGGTAACATTATTACTTGTGACATATAACTTCAAAGCTTTGGGCCAAACTCTGCTCACACTAGCCATTTACTATCCCACAGGCCCTCCCTTTCCATCTCAGCAAGGAATTTACTTCTAGTTGATCTCAATTCTAGGAAAAAAATATCTCCCAGAAGGTAAGATGCAAGTAGGGGGAAAACGTAAGCCATTTCCACACTACACTGTTATAGTGCTATTATTCTACCTTCAACATCCTGTGGGATTCTGGGGTTTGTAGTTTACTGAGGCCGAAGAGCTCTCTGGCTGAAAATTCTAAATGCCTTTTCCTAAACTAAGGAGTTGTGGTTCAGGCCAGCAGCACTGGATACATGGCTCCATTTAGTCACGTGTGGGCCAAGGCAGCCACTTCCATCTTCCCAGCAGCCCCCATAAGGGCTGGGAAGGGTCCCTGGCTGCTGGCAGCCAAGGAGTATAAACCTGCTGGTTTGAATTCCTTGGCTACCTAGGTTGCACTTCCATGTGGTGGCAGTCTTCCCTCTGGTCTACCATGACGGCTTTTGTTCTGAGCTCCCCCTCTGCCAGACCTCAGTCTGCATTGAGCGTCGTCCTGCCCACCTTGCCTTGCAGGCACTGTTTGGGTAGTTCAATGTGTTTCTTTTACCTGTCACAATGTATTGCCATCAGCATGGGTCCTCAATCCAGGATAGCGGTTCCCAGTCCTGGACGCAGAGTTCTAGGGCATCAGAAGTGCAGAGAGATCTGGGTGTGTGATGGTTGGAGGTGCATACATCCTCCGCACTCTTTGGAGTGCAGATGGCCCTAGTGCCTGCCACCAGGTGCTCTTAGCCTGGCTGGGTATCTGATTCATTGGCCAACAGGCAGGTTGGCTGATGCCTGGATCTGGACCCATGTGCATGTCAACCGTGTCGCATCTCTAGGCAATAACATTGTGGTCTTATTTCTCCCAAACCCAGTGTCTGTGTGGTTTGTTCCTGGGTTCTGGCTAGCTCTCAGCCCTGAACACGCAAAGACAATTGCTGCATCTTTCACATGATATCACTTCAGATATATAAAGGTAGCTATCATCCCTCCTCCCAGTCTTCTCTTCCTAAAGCTAAATATGCCTACCTCTCTACCTCCCTAAGTTGTTCCTCATGAAGCTTGGTTTCCAGACCAAGTCATGATGCAGTTTTCATGATGCAGTTTTCTTGTGAATGATACACAACATCCCCTGTCCTCCCACTCCCCTTTTGAGTTTTGACATCAAACTGGCCGCTAGAATTAGAAGAAACAAAAATGCTACCATAATTTTCTGATGGTTCATGGCAGTATTTGTAACATCCATCTTGTGTATGCATGACCAAACTTCCTTTCTTACAAAAAAAAAAAGGAAATGCATACGCTCTCACACATAAGGGCACATGTGGATAGCAAAACATGAATCTGGTTGAAAAATGCATCTGTGTCTCATAAAGAATTTGCCTTGCTTCTTCAAGAGGGCCTTGGTAATTCCTCTAATTAAGGGTTATACTTGTCCATTTTTGAGACCTGCAAATGTCAGCATTTTGTACTCTGTTGAGACCTTATATAAACTCAAAGGGACCAGTTAGACCCCTGTTATGCAAACACTGCTGTTTCAAAGCTGCACAGTTAAATATTCATCATTCCTTTCTTTCTGCCCTCACCTCAACAAATATCAATAAATAACCAAAAAACAAAAAAACACAGAAATAGAAGGTTCCAAGTTGAAATTCAAGGCAGACATCATTTGGGTATAATAAATCTGTTATTCTCAGTAATTTTTGTTCTGGGATGCAGCCAAAACATTCAAGTTAAATATTTGTGGGGGGGGGGGAGGTCTAATGATAGAATGGGAATCTTATAAAAGTTCAGAAAGGAGCAACCAAGCCCTATCTAAACCAGCAGAGGAATTTATATTATGAGAACATCTTTTTTTTAAAAAAAAAAAAAACCAGATTAATGGCATGAGATGCTACATTCAGACACTGCAGCTGATGCTGTCTCTTTACTGTATTCGGGCAAAGGTCTATCTAGTCCAGGATGATGCTTCCATTAGTGGCTGATCAGATGCCCCTGGGAAGCTCGCAATCACAGCATCTGAAAGACAGCCATCTCCTGTTTCCCCTCAACATCTGACATGGACTTCAGCATTTGAGCCAGGATCATCATGTCTTGGTGCTGAGGCTTAGCCAAGTGAGCCAACTGAGAAAGTATGTGGTCAGGACTCAAAGTCTTCTTTGGGGAACAGGGGTGTGTAACATCAGATGGTGTGGTTAGCAAGCAGTATGCAACCTCAGGATCATCCCAGTCTGTGCTTTTTATTCCATTCCATTAAAATATTGAAACCTACCCTATACTAAAAGATTTCAGGGTGGGATATAAGCAAGAAAAACAAATTTAGCAAATATTTTTAAAATAGAAATATAAAAACCACTGAAAATGATTTCAAGATTTCTGAACAATTTAATGCAAGTTAAAAGAATTGTGGTTAAAGCAAGCTAAATTATGGCCACTTTACAAGAACTCCACAACCTATAGGCTATAATTTTTTAGTCTATAAATGTATGGCACAAATGTTAAAAACTGTTATGGCCATTTCTGCCCTACACTGTTATAGTGCTATTATTCAACTTTCAACATCCTGTGGAATTCTGGGGTTTGTAGTTTACTGAGGCCAAAGAGCTCTCTGGCAGGGAATTCTAAATGCCCCTCCCAAAACTGCAAACCCCAGGATTCCATAGCATATTGAAAATGAAGTAATAGCACTATAACAGCATAGTGTGGAAATGGCCCTAGATGTTTGCCCTTGTCTGACTAACAGTGACACAGCAGACAACAATGAAGTGCAGGAACTCACCAGAAGTCCCCAAAACTCAAGACTTGTGCCAATAAGCAACTGGGAGAAAGGGCAACGATGGGCCAATATTTAACATCCACAGTGGCTCACCATTCAAATTTACTGGGCTGTTGATAACCTTTTGAATTGTTTCCTGAATATTTCTCCAGAAATTTCTCACATGATGGCACATCCACCACATATGGAAGTGGGTACCTGGAGTATCTCCACATTTCCAGCATAACCCACTTTCATTTTTGGTTATTATTTTTTTTCCGGTTTCTGAGGTGTCATATACCATCTATGAAGAATTTTATAATAGTTTTCTCAGAGATTCAAATTTGGTGTGATGAACACACGGAATTTGAGATGAAGCCTGAATTATACCTACTTAATATTGAAGACACACAGAAAGAGTTGAATTAAAATAAAAAGATAATTTTGTATATAATAAAAGCAGCCAGACTCTGGCCCTTTTCGCACCTTACCTTTTCACGGAGGTGAGGGGCAGTGCTTGCGCGAGAAGCCTTTGGAGGAAAGCTTTCGCATCCCCGCTGCTTGGGCTCCGTAGCAGCTTCCTGGTTGCACGAGCACCCCGCCCCTTCCTTCCGCAGTGCAGCCTGGGAGCTGTAGGCTGCACTGGGGCAGGAAGCATGACCGGCCTGGCTTCAGAGGCTCTGCAGGGCAGGTAAGTTCGCCCCAGGCCCCTGACCGGTGCGCAAGCATGCACCATTTTTGGCTAAAAGCCTAAAATAAAAAGGTGCGTATGCGCTGCGCGTCACACGCTTGAGCATCGTGTAAATGAAAGTGCGTCATGCAGACTGCTCCTCACATTTACGCGACACTCAAGGGGCCCTTTCGCTTAAGAAACGCCATGCAAAAAGGGCCCCTGTTATGCTCAATACTCAGTACTGGAAAAAGAATATGGGTCCAAGCTTAGAATAATGGAAAGTCAAAATTACGGAGATGAAAGAGGCTGAAAAACTTTCCTGTTTACTAAAAAATTATACTTTTCAGCAATCTGAGAAGGAATAGAAATGTGTGACCAATTAGATCAAGTATAAGACTTAAACGGTGAATTGTGAAATGGTTCTGGATAACACAAACAGCAAAGTATAGAGATGAAAATGATAAAATAGATTATAGAACTACAACAATAAAAAATTTGGTAGAACTCAACAGAATAATAATATTGAGTAGAAAAAGGAATTCTTATAGGTGGTATGAGACATAATACGACACGAGGTTACAAACGGGGGAAAATTCACAAAAATGGAATGGCGGGCAAGGAAGGTACAAGATGTAATTAATGCAGAAATAATTGTGAATGTAAATCTATAAATTTTAAAATATTGTTACTTTTTAAAATAAAACTGGGGGGGGAAACAAAATTTATCGGGCTGTTCATTCTTCTAGAAAAAAGGAGGGAACTGTGAGGCTATCCAACTGTTGTTAAATTACAATTCCCAGTAAGCCTAGCCAGCACAGTCAATGAAGAGGAATGCTGGGATCTGCGGTCCAACAATGTCTGGATGGCCACACTATTCTTCTACCACGATCAAAATGAACAAACAAAACAAAACAAAATGTTTTCTTAGTAGAGTGGACTAACAGAATTTGATGCATAAACCTTTGGTACACGGCACTTTTTAAAAAAAATATCATCATTATTCACTACTGTACTGAAAAGGTCCTTCTTTTGAAGTCCGTGAAAATATACTCAGCTATAAGAACTCAATTGAACTAATAGGAAGCTAGAAAATATGAAATAATGAAGAGGAAGGTCTGAGAAGTTGAAGCACAGTTAATGTTGCCTTAGATCAGTGCTGCTACACTGAGGTAGTTTAGTTCTGGACTAAAAATGAAGGTATATCTTGCTCTTACACAGAGGAAGGAATGCATTTCCTTTATTTTATTTTATTTATTTTAAATTAAAACACAAATACTAAATAAAATAAGCAAAAGCAAAAGTTATACAGGAAAAAGAAAATCAAATCTAAAACATACAACCAAACCACTACACTAAAACAACCTAACCTAAATACACAATCTAACAGTAAACATAACAACCAAAAACTAAAATAAACAACTAATTAAAAAGTAGGTTCCTGCCCCACTGCATGCAGCAAGTAATAATATGTTAGTAGTCCTCAAACTACTCTAAAATACTATATCATTTAAGGTAAGCTGTTAAAGTTACCTAAAATATTAAGTAATTAATGATAATTAAAGTCTAAATATCATTTCTGTCATAACTACTATTTAATTGTAATTATACCTTAAAGTAATCTAATGATATTAAATACAATTTTAATATTCAGCGCCTTAACTATCACATTTATTAATCATGCCTTAATATCATTAAACAGCTTATAAGAATCCCAACTTTTAGTTGTAGTTACTTCTCTTGGAGTAACAAAATACATAATATGGAACAGGTAAAATGAGAGTCACCTTAGATGTCTTATTTCACTTTTAAATTTTCCTTTAAAATTACACATCTTCATAAATCATAAGTCTAAAAAGACCAACATATCACTTTTTAGAACCATGAAATCAGTACCTTTAAATTTCAGGTCATATACCTAAGCCAAAATAAAAATCATCAGTCATTTTGTCTGGTCGGCCACATGTTAATCTCTTAATCTTTATGAATTCCCTTTCACACTAGCGAAATCTTGTTTAGATAAACTGTAAAAAAAATCACTTTGTAACCAAACCAACATTAAGCAGTGCCTTGGATTCTTATAACTAAAAAACTCAGATTGGAGAAACAACTTGTAAATACATCCCTCAACAACAAACCATCCATCTAAAAATAAAATCATTCCAGACTTAATTTCATCTTTCCCCTGCGGAACATCATCTTCCCACAAAAAAAGTTTCCTTCTTAGCGGAATGCATTCCCTTGATTTACTGCTATGAGAAAAGTGAGCAACAATTCTGTCCAGAATCTTGCTGTCTTCTTTAAGGATCCTGATCAAGAAGAGCTCCCGAATGTGTGAAGGCTTCAGCTCATGTTAATTGGAACATGTCCCCTGAGGAATCCCTAGCTGAACACATGGAAGTTGAGAATATTGTGATCAGGTCTAGCATGTGGAGCCCCATTCATTTTACTCATGGGAATGTACCTTATTCAGGCACAACACCAGAGCAGAGGTGAAAGCATTCTGCCAGTATAACATGAATGGTACTGTGTGGACCAAGATAGTGTTTTAAGAAGTAACATCAGACTGAATTATAAACTTGACTTCTCCATTTTTTTTTCTATGCCAGACTTTGCAAACAGGTATTTCACTTGATTCTTGGAATATGCAAAGCACAATTCATTTGAAAGACTTTCTCTATACTTCCCTCATCAAAAAAGCAAACTGCTTAAACTTAAAACAAATTTCTATATTTTTGTCATTTTAAAAGGTTGGTCTGCTGTTTTCTAGAGTGGCCCCTCGACATTCGCAAGGGTTCGGTGTGCAAAACCTTGCAAAAGTGGAAAAATTGCAATAACTCCCCCCCCCCATGATCCCCCTCTCATTCCCTTCTAGCGCTTCCCCCTCCCATTTCCTTACTTTTTGTACTGGCACATGAGCCTTCCTTCTATGCACCGGGTCCAGAGGCAAGAAAGTGGGAGGGAGCACTCCAGAGGACACAAGGAAAGAGCATGTGCTGCCTGCCTCTCCCCCACCACCATTCTCTTACCTTTTGCCTCAGTGCAAATTCTCAGCACTGGGGCCAGAGGCAAGGGAGGTGGGGGGGGGCTTGGAAGGGCACAAGAAAAGCACTTGCATGGCTTCTTCCCACATTCCCTTGCCTTTTGCCAGGGCACACTTTGCTTTCCTTCTCCATGCTAGCAAAAAGCAAGGGAACAGGAGGAGGAGAACTGGAGGGAAAAGCACAGGCATCTCGCAAATAATCAAATTCATGAAGGCTAAACCCACAAATGTGGAAGGGGGCTGTATTTGCATATCTTTCTATTATCTTTGGCCCTTTCCTGCACTCTACCTTGTCCTGTTGTGCTCCAGTGGCAAACCTGGTAGCAGCTGTGCCAGGAAGGGAACATGATGGGAACATTCCCCTCTTCACCAGACCGGCTCCCTGTTGAAGGAAGCATGATGGACATGCCTCTTCCTTCTACAGTGCACTTTCCCAGGCTGCACTGAGGCAGGAAGCACCTCCATCGCACTTCGAAGCCTTCCGCAGGGCAAGTAAGTGAGGGACAGTTGTATGATCGCAGGTCATTGATGGGGAAAACTCATCAATGATTTAATCCACGATCACACTGCCTGGCAACAGGAGAAGGATGGGACCATGACAAGGACATGCAAAAGTGTCATCGTGGTCCAACTCCTCTCCCATCCCCATGTCGGGACAATAGTATCCTTCAAAAAGGACCTTTACTTTGTGCACCACACTGATAGCTGATATAACGAAAGGTGGCTGAGTCATCTTTTAAATAAATAGATCCTGCTCATTTCACATACTTCAAAGGTGAAGTTCAGAGAATGAGCCCTGCCACAGGGAAGGGTGATTGGGCTATCATGATTAGTCCTTGGAGAAAAGATCAGTTGTATATCTTCAGAAATGAAAGCTGAAACAAAATACTGCAGGTAGAGCGCTCCTGTTCAGAATGGTCTTTCAGGATACTGTATTCCATGCACACCACATGTTCATCCATGTAAATAAAGTGGGCTTAGACGTGTTACAAATTTTATCAAGGCCAAAAAGTATCAAAACTAGCTGAGGGAGGGAATCAACTGGAAAAGTGAGCTGTTCAAAAACCACATGGCTATTGCTTGAAAAAACCATGAGTGAGTCTGCCAAAAGATCTGTGCATAAATCCTACCTACATTCAGGAGAAATAAAAAGACTGATTTGAAGGTGCTTTCATGTGGGGGAAAAATGAAATGCAACAGCTCATTTGTGCTACTGGAATCCTAATATATGACATGTATGTCTATTTTAAACAAAGCTTCCATTCACAACATAAACAAATTGGTTTATAGGGAGAGAGGGAAAGAAATAAAGATCTTGCTCGACTTTAAGCATTCAAGTCTCTTCCCATCAAAGTCAAAAGTGAACTTGGACATGTATTCAAGGCTGCCGAGTGAATTTTGCGAATATGATTTTACGATTTGTACAGATGCGTGTAATTACCCCAGGTAGAAAACGCAGCTGTGGTGAAGCAGTGGAAAATTGGAACATGATGGAATCTCCAGTCACCTCCTTTCTTAGCCCGTCTTAACTAATCCTTAATGAATTCCCAAGAAAGCATGATGCATGTTCTTCTCCAAGAAGAGGGGAGGGGGAAGCTGCTAAAGAAATGAAAACGGATCCTGTAATAGACAGAACAACCTTCTTCTTTGGATTGTAGCTGCCAAGTGAAAATTAAACCAGAGGATGTCTGATTCTGCTCTAAGTAGCTACTCCTTTGTGAGTAAATCTAATCATGAAGTTGAGAATGAATGACTGCACGCTGGAAGTCAACAGAGAGCTTCCCTCTGCACACACGTGAGCCTTAAAACCTGGACTGAAAGAAAAGCTCATTTTTCTTGCACAAAATCATCATCATTTGAAGAAGTTCTTAAATCTCTTGCTGATCAGAGGAACTGTGGACTCCACCCATTTGCTCCAGCAAAGTGCTCTCTCCTTGGCCAAACGGCAGCTCCAGGCAGAAGAAACACACAGTGGTTGATCCCCTGCTTTTGAAAAGATAAAATCCAGCTGTCACTTGGAATAGACTCCTTCCATAGGCCAAACACCCAGCTTCCTTGGTAGGTGAAGAACAGAAGTAGAGAAAAACCAGGAAGCTTTTATAGTAGTGAAGCTGGAAACAATTTTGCACAGTACTGGTTAAAAAAGAAAAAAAAAAATACAAGCGAACCAACTGGGTACCTTTACCTAATGGTTGGAGGGGATACAGCCTGGAAAGAATGAAAGTCCCCACTTCAGGTAGTAAAAATCCTCTTCATCCTGTAGGATCTCAATTCAATATTTGCCAAATTATGCAAAAGACAAAGGTAACCATTTTAGCAACAAGGAGCCTTGACATTTTGACCGCAGTCTGATGTTGTTAGGTCATATGTCAGTCAGTTTTCACCTGTGAATTGTTGGAAGGTGTGGTGTTCACTCAAGCTAACACCTACGTTGCTTATTTTGCCCAACTCAGTGAGCCTAAGGTCATTTCCTCACTACACTGTTATAGTACTATTATACTACTTTCAACATTATATGGAATCCTGGGGTGTGCAGTTTAGAAAGGGGCATTTAGAATTCTCAGCCAGAGGACTCTTTGGCCTCAGTAAACTAGAAAGCCCAGAATTCCACAGGATGTTGAATGTGGAATAACAGCACTATAACAGTGCAGTGTGGAAATAGCCATAAAGTCTGTGTTCACCAAGGGTGCTTGAGGAGAAAGAGGCAAACACATATACACACACGTGAGAAAGCAGTGGTGGAAATTCATCAAGATTTGGCTCTTTTCTTTCTTCAATTTCTCCCTTTCCACATGCCCATACAGAACAGCCAAGAGAATGTGTCTGAAATAATGTCTACGCCCAGTGTAGTTCTGGGTCCCTCAGAACAGATCACCCTCTTTTTTTAGAAAAGGAAAAGGCATAAGTCAAGCTGCCTCACCCACAGAGCCTTCAGGCAAAAGACATCATTCTTTTTGCGCTGTCAGGGACTGAATAAATCACAGATAAGTGGGTTAAAATGTCAGCACCCAATGGGATTGTGGGGGGGGGGGAGAGAAATCTTCTATCTCCGTGCATGCAAGAGAGATGCAAAACAGCCGGGCCACCAGTGCCTTCTCCATTCAATGGGGCAAATTAAATATCTTAACGAGCATGAATATATATACATTTTATTCCCTTGTAATAAGTCGGGTGCTGGATCTCAAGGTGGCGGAGGTTAAAGATGCGTGAATGTGAATGATGGCGTTAAAAGGTTTTCAGACTCTGTTTATTAATAGCTCCCACCCTTTCACCTCAGCGGCAATTCATCACCGTTCAGTTTAAATACCCATCTCCTTTCGAGGGTTCTTCTTGTCTGGATGAAGATGGAGCGGGAAATGCAACAGACTGTTTGTTCAGTTGCAAAGTCACTTTGTAACTTTAATGCCAAAAAGGGATTTCTGTGAAATGGCGGGGGTGAGGTTCGGGCGTTACTTTATTGTGAATAAGCTAACTCCTAACATGGAGCACCAGAAACACATCAAAGGGTGGCCACTGGATTTCTTGAAGACCTTCATGAAGCCATTGATCAAAGACAACCTCGCTTTACACAAACAATATGGAAACTTTTCAAAGGCACTGATAGCTTTTTTAAAAAAAAATCTTTGGGGAATCTTCTGTTTTAATTGAGGTTGTCTCCCTGTAAACTGTTTGACGTTAGTAATGAAAAATGGGAATAGCAAATGGCCTCATGCCATCATGAGTACATCCACTAAATGTAGCTGTAAGGAAGAGCTTTAATTCCACCTTTGATGTTCTGCACTGTTCTTGTGCCTATAGGTATCAGAATGTACACATTAGTTGATTTTTAGACTCCATTAAATAGCTTCCTTCTCCACCCCCAGCAAAATATCTGCATATCTTCAGGAATGTGGGGTTCCCCCTCCCCAAAAGAAAGTTTGCCATGAAAGAGAAGAATATCACAAAAAATGGGTGTACAAGTAATGGTACTTATGATTAACTGTATATTGAGTTCTGGGATAAAGTTAGAAGAACTGTTACAATATGAGCAGCAAATCACAAAGGTCCTATGGAAAGTAGCTATTATAGCCCTATTCAGGGGTTCTGACAGTATAGTTACATCTGCTCAGATGCTATGTGTCAAGAAATCCTGGAGAGAAAGAAAAATAATCCATAAAAGATGACAGTATCAGGTCGCTTCTCAACAGATTTTTGACAAGACACACCCAAAAGGCAAAAGCAGCAACAAAACAGAGGCAGAGATTTATCAAAACAGGCAGCAGAAAATAAGGAAATAACTGCTGCATTTACAGTATACCTATTCTAGTTCATTTGTGATTAGAGATAGAAAATTCTATTAATTCAACTGTATTTAGCATTTGTTTAATCCTAAATTCATTTCTTCCCACTTCTGAACCAGTTTGCATTAACAAAAAGTCTACATGAATATGTCTTTGCATTTACAAATTAATTTTGACTGCTAACATGTTTGTATCCACTGTGTCCTCATATCACATATATGGAACAAGTTCTCTTGTTTTGGGTGGTGGGTACTGATGAATTTATTTTTGCTAACATACACATTTTGTAGGTTGAGGGGCACGGGAGCTATAATAGCAACTTTGGCAGAATGCAGACACTAAAAAATAACTTCGGTTCTGGTTCATGTCTTGGTTCAGACTCTGAAAGTGTAAATTAGAGAAGTTCCCATTAAGGTGCAAATCAAATAAACTTTTCCCCATCTTTAACAGTGGCATGCTTCACGATATAAAATCTGACATACTGTTTATTCAACATGCAGCTCTGTAGTACTACTGTAAGTAGAGAAGAAGTGGTAGATTAAATATTATACTCCTGGACAACCAAGCATTTGGCAGGCTTTTTTGTTTTCAAGTCGGGCAAATCTGTATCTCTGAGTCCTTTTAAGGAACCCCTCTGTTCCCTTTCATCTCCATCTAACTAAAATATTATTTAATATTTTGCACTGGCATTTTAAAATGTCAGAATTACAGCCCTCCTTCCCACCTCCATTCATTATTGTAATTTTTTTTTTATTGGAAAACTGCAACAGAAACTTGTAGCATGCCCTTATTGCCTCTCTTTTACTGCTTCCCGTGCAAATCACTCATCCTGTGCAACACATAACAAATACAGTCATCCACATTTGCTAGGGTTGGGACAAAAGAATCGCATGAAAGTGGAAAAACCATGCATAACTCTAGGCCATCCCAAACAATATTTAACACACAAAAAAGTGTGACCACCATATTCAACCCACTGTGGATTCCTTTGAGGTGTCAGGGTTCCTTCACAAGGCAGAAGTGGTTGGCTGTTGGGGCTTACTGCCACCTCCACTGCTGCCCCACACCCTTTTTAATAGGGACTTATGAGCCTCGTTCACAGACCATTTCCTCACTGGACTGTTATAGTGCTATTATTCCGCTTTCAACATCTTTCGGAATCCTGGGATTTGCAGTTTAGGGAGGGACCCTCAAAATCCCCTCCCTAAATAGCAAACCCCAGGATTCCAAAAGATGTTGAAAGTGGAATAATAGTGCTGTAAGAGTCTAGTGCAGAAATGGCCACAGTTTCTCAGTCTCACGAGGTTTATAGTCCCATTAAAAATAGCATAGGGAGGCAGCAGAGGTGACAGCAAATAATCCATGAATAATCAAATCTGCAAAAGTGAAACTTGCAAATGTGGAGGGCTGACCGTACATGGTTTTACAACCATGACTTATCTTGGGAGAACCGGTGACATTACAAGCCACTCTCAAAGCAGACATTTTGCTGATGTTAGACCCAGCAAGAATAACCTGTTTACTCTGTCCGTCCCTTCTCTTCTCCCTCTCTCTCTCTTTCTCTTTTCTACAGTGCACATCAGGAACCCGCCAATGATCCAGTAGACCAAACTAGCCCTTATGATGTGGGTTATCATCAGAATAAGGTGAATATACCATGGTGGCATAGAAAGCCCACCCACCCACCGGAAATAATTGCCTTTCCAGGACAGTTATCTGTTTCATGGGAGCATGCAGCATCGTGAAACCAGGAAGGAACTTCTGAGCGCAGCATAATTAGAAGCCTTCATACCTCATATGCAATTACCTGCTCTCCCTTTCCCTTCATTAGAGGGTCCCTTTATTTGTTTATGCATCAAATTAGTTGCATGTGTGAATAGTTTCACTGGGCCATCACCTACATCTGCTCTCTGGGATGGAACACATCATTGCATTAACCTCACAATTAACCCTTGTTAGGTCTGCAGGTGCACGGAGATTCCTCTCTGCCCAAAGACAATCTTGGTGCATGTCCAGAGGCCTCCACCAAAAATGAAGAGAAAGATATGTCACATCTGCTTTACGTTTACTGTGTGGCTCTCTTGGGAGGATTATGTAACTGTCTAACTGCAGTGTGGTCAAAAGTTTGGGGAGCATCAGCATCAAATCTTCAGCCAAGGCTACCTAATTGGAATTGAAGTAGCTTTTAGCCCCAAATGTAGACCTGATTTATGAACATGATATGTGCATTGGTTGAGGGGACTGTGCGCAGAATATGTGCGTTCCTTGGTCCAAGTTGAAGCAAGAGGTTAAAATAATAGACAGCACAAATGTTCCAGAATGTCTCTTCACACTTAAGCTTTGCCATCCGAAGCAAAGCTGTCCATTTGACATTATTTTACAGGATAGGAAGAGTTGTCAGACTTCAAGATAAATAGACATGAAAGTCCTGGAAAGGAAAAAGAGTGTGAAGCTTATTAAAGCTAAGGGGGAAAAAAGTGACATAATGTTATTAGTAGTAAAAGGGAAACGGTCATCTGGAAGCTATTTTAACAGCTATATTTATTCAGGTCCAACTTAATAAAAAGGTTGTCAGAAATGGCTTCCTTACAACAAACTAAACAGAATTTCGTCTTTCAAGAAAAAAAAAACTAGGCTGCAATCTTATACACACATCTGCACATCTGAGAATAAGTGCCATTGAGCTCAATGTGTCTTAGGCCCTTTCCACACCTTACCTTCTTCTGGTACGGGGGTCCAGGGATCGTGCAAGCAGCCTCCGGTGAGAGGCTCTCATGTCCAGGGTCCTTCGGCTCGGCACGAGCTGCCTGTTCGCGCGAAAGCCTCGCCCTTTCCTTCCGCAGCACAGCCTGGGAGTTTTCTAGGCTGCGCTGGGGCAGGAAGCGTGACTGGCATGGCTCTGGAGGCTCCACATGCCAGGTAAGTGCGCATAGGGCCCAGAAGCAATTTGTGATCTTGCACCATTTTTGGCTTCTAGCTGAAAATGAAAAGGTGCCGCGATCGGCGCCTGCCCTACCCTGGAGCGTCACGCGATTGTGAGTGCGTCATGCAGATCACTCCTCACAATTGTGCGATGCTCCAGGCACCCTTTCATATGAAAATGCCATGCAAAAAGGGCCTTAGTTATGCATATGTATGCACTGGAATGCATTCTAGATGGGTAGAATTTTGACAGTACAGTCATCTCTCCATATTTGCTAGGGTTAATGGCACAGGACCTCCATGAAAGTGGAAAAACCATGAATAACTCTAGGCCCTCCCAAATCATATTTAACACACAAAAAAATATGATCACTATATTCAGTACACCATGGATTCCTTTGAGGCACCAGGGTTCCTTCACAAGGCAGAAGTGG
Organism: Cyclura pinguis; assembly: GCA_030412105.1. Classification (NCBI taxonomy): domain Eukaryota; kingdom Metazoa; phylum Chordata; class Lepidosauria; order Squamata; family Iguanidae; genus Cyclura; species Cyclura pinguis. Next base: position 121,754,285 of record CM059604.1, on the reverse strand, counting down.
GTGCCTAGTGGGGCTTACTACCACCTCCATTGCTGCCCCACACCATTTTTAACAAGGAATTAGAAAACTCATTCACAGTTTGACAGCAAATCAAATCCACAAATTGAAACCTGCAAATGTGGAGGGCCGACTGTGCTTTTTTCCACATGTAGTGGAGCTGTGGTAAAGCTGAGGCCCTTTCTGCACCTTACGTTCTTGCATCATTCTCTAGTCATGATCCCAGCAGTGCTTCTGCTGGAAAGGGAGCATGACGGGAATGCTCTCCTCCACACTGGACCGTCTCCCTGCGCAATGGAGTGCAATGGACATGCCTCTTCCTTCCACAGTGCAGCTGGGCACTTTCCCATGCTGCACGGGGGCAGGAAGTGCCTCCATCACACTTCTGAGCCTTCCAAGGGGCAGGTAAGTTCAGTAGCAATGCATGATTGAGGGTCATTGATGGGGAAAACCCATCAATGATTTACCCCACTAGTGCGCCAGTTGGTGGTGGTAGAAGGACAGGATAGAGACCATCATAGGACAATGCCTGTTTCTGCAGAAAACACCTAAGTATTGGGTGATGATACATCACATGATGAAGAATATGTTGAAGTTTACAATTCAACTGATACCAGAACTGTTACTGTTGGGATTGATAAATAAGCAGATAAACAAGGACTGTGTAAGAGCCATATAATATATGGCTGTTGCATCTATATAAACAGAACTGGAAAGAGCACACAAGTCCATCTCAAGAAGATTGGATACTGAAGCTATTGGATATGGCTGAGATGGACAAATTGACAATATTGTTAAGAGATCACTGTCTTATAGAATACAAAAAGCAATGGGAGAGGGTTATATCATCTAAAGGTGATTGGAGGAAGACAAGCAGTAAGAGGATTTGCTGAAAGAATAAAGTTAGATTAATTTGCATAGAACAGTATTTACGGTATATTATACAGATGCTATATAGTTCTAACTATTTAGAATACTATAAATGGCAATAATGAAAGAATTATAAGTTTTAATGAAGTATAACAAGGGCCAAGTAAAAATTTACCCTTGATTAGGGTGGGAAGTCAATAATATGTATGGTGTAGTTATGTATATAAGTGTATAGCAGTCTAGGAGGTAGTTTAGATGGTAGGGGTTTTTGTAGCCCCCCCCCTTTTTTGTATTCAAATGTCTTTATTGTATGTGGCTTTTATTTTATTCTTTTTTTTGTCTTGTTCGTAGTGTATAGTTTTATTGCAATAAGATTGTGTGTATTAATAAAAATATATTTTAGAAAAGAATTTTGATAGTATATTTACACTGTCTGAAGCAATATTGCATTGCTTAACAGTTAGCTACTTTTCAGCACATAAATGGAGCTCCAGAGTATTTCACTCCCATTTTCTTCTTACTCGTACTTGGCAGCTCTGGACTATTTCCACAATACACTGTTATAGTGCTTTTATTCCGCTTTCAACACCTTGTGGAATCCTGAGTTTGCAGTTTAGGGAGGAGCGTTTAGAATTCTCAGTCAGGGGGCTCTTGGGCCTCAGTAAACTACAAACCCCAGAATCCCACAGGATGTTGAAAGTGGAATAATAGCACTATAACAGTGTACTGCTGAAATGGCCTAAATCAGTAGAAGTAGAAAGGGGAGAGGTCTGAGAGACAGTCAGAGTTAGTGAACTAGAAAAAGGTAGTCAGAAACATTGCTGGCTAGGAATATTTGAGAAATTCACCCTTTGCAAATTCTGATATTAACTGACTCAATCCACATCTCATGCATTAATACACAAATCAGAACAGTTATGCGTTAGATTCTGCAGTTTTGTGAAATCTGAGATCCTTCCTTGCCTCAAAAGACAAATTAGAATGAATTGAAAGTCTTTCTTTAAACACAGTTCAGCGGTTGCAAATTCTGATGTGACCTGACTTGATCCATGAATCATGAACTAAAACCTAGATCAGAACCAATTATTGCAATTTTGTGAAGTCCAAAATACAAACTTCACAATATTCAAATATATTAATATTTCCTTAATATATTCAAAGAAATGTTTTGTGGTACACTTAGAAATTTATTTTGAGAAATGTATAAAATGCATTTCAGATGCTGTTCGATTTTACCTCCTAAGCAGTGGTGTATTATTACATCTCAATTGCACCTTTTATACATCTGGTATATTTTCCTTTGTTAGGAGTCCTGAACTTTTGGAAAGGCAAGTTGTAAATGTTTAAAAGAAGCGCATAGATCTGCTTTTTATCTCTGTTCATTGTAATTTGTGTGTGTTGCTAAAAAGAGAAGTCAGGATATAAATCTTTCAATCAGTCTGACAACCAATCAATCTATCAATCAATGTCTTTAAGGATGCCTGCAGTATAAATATGAATACTTTTCTTCAGCAAACACTAGGGGGCACTCATAATATCCATTGCATGCAATTTGTGCTTGCAATTCAACTTCTTGAAATGAGCCGTATAGTGGTATCAACACTGGCAGCTTTTTTAACATTTGAAAGTTAGTGATAACGAGCCTTACATATTTTGCTGTAGAGTCCCAACAGAGGAGAAATCACACAGAAAGAGAGAGAGATTGAGGGATTGAGATTGAGAGAGAGAGAGAGAGAGAGAGAGAGAGAGAGAGAGAGAGAGAGAGACTATACATCTGTAATATTACATGCGTATGTTTTCCCCACTGTTATGGTTAAACTTCTTTATTTCCCAAGACTTGTAAACTGATTAATTTAAGGGCACAACCCACCAGTAAGTTATCCTATGTAGGTTCCTTGAAATGAATGGGAGTTACTGATTTTTGATTTGTGTTTTCTTTCACTTTGCTTGTGGAGGAAGAATTTCCTCTAGAAATCAGCAGAAGTTGCTTTCAGGATTCAACAACTGACCATCCAGTAGCTAAGATATTGCAATCGGCCCTCCACATTTGCAGGTTCGACTTTCATGGATTGGCTTATTTGCAAGTTACTCCAAGCTCTGTCCCCACCACCTCACATGCCTTATTTCTGGGGGAATCTTCCCTCTGCATGGCTCCTATTGGGCTGTGCAGCCCTTTAAAAACCTGCCTCTGGTCTTCCTCATCCTCATCCTCCACCACCACCACCACCACCAGCTGCTGCCTGGCCAGCCAAGGATGAATCACAGCCCAATTTCTCAGTACCACAAACCCTCATCTGGTACCCCACATACACACCTAAGAAAGAAGATGGCCAAGAGAAAGAGGAAGCATTGAATCACCATGCTGATCCCCCTTCCCTCTCCTTTCCCTGGTTTGGACCCTGGGTGCCTTTCCTCCCCACTGTTTCTCAGTCCCCTTCCCACAGACACACACATACAATTTAATATCTGTGATTTTTCCACTTTTGTGAGGATTCTGCACCCCTAACCCTAGCAAATCTGAAGTGCCAACTATATAACATTCAGGCTATGCCCAGTAATGCCTGGAAAATACAAGATAAGCAGCTGCCACTAATATGTGTGCCAGTGGAATACTCCAGGGATACTGGTGAAATGTTACACCAGTATTTTCGTTCCACCAGTAAAGATACACCAATGAATTGCAAATGGTGTCACGGTTGAGATGGGAGGGGATATGATGAAGATCATCCAGAGAAAGTGGATTTGATACCTGCTTGTTCTTCTAACTTGAGGTACACTTTTCTCTAAAGACTTGAAGAATATTTGAGACATTTCTCTGCTCAACGAGAGAAGCTGACTCAACAAATCAAGACAGGCCACCAAGAAATCCCCAGTCTCTGAGATAGTTCTCATCTTTAGTGCAAGAGTGAAACAAGAACTTTGCTCTTCATCAGAGTTTCCATAATTTATGTAAAAGCATCTCTTCACAAAACTTATGCCTTTTCTTTGCACTCACGCACTCAGCTAGCAAAGAAAGACTGATCCAAAATATACTGCTTCTAAATTTTAAAAGCCCATGCAATGATACAGCAGCTATTTTAGTTCAGCTACACAATTTATTCAATTTGTTGATTTACACAGAGATACACATGCACAAATCAGGCCATTTCCGTACAGGGTGAGGGAATCACCCCATGACGCTACTTACCGGACTTTAAGACTCCCCGGTTGAGTCCACGCAGCTCTGGAGCAGCGCGTGCTCGTCACTCTGCACTGCTCCGCCGTCGAAAATGGCGGCTTCCGGTTGGTCAACCAACTGCTGAAGCTCTCCAGCCTAAAGCCCACCCCCAGCAGATCACAGGCTCACACCAATGCAAGCCTGCGAATCTACATAAGGGCGCAGGCTCACTGTGGTGCGCTCCGTGCTTTTGAAAGACCTGTTTTTAGCGGTCTTTCAAAAGCACGCTGGATGACGACTTGGGGTCATTCCAGAGCTGGCTGGGGTGCGGATCTATGTTAAGTAGGTCCAACCCAGTCTGCTCCCAGGTGCAGATGTCCTCCCTGGAGGACACTCTGTCCCATTTTAAAAACCCCGTGTGGAAATGGCCTCAGTCTCACAAATGCAAAAAAAAAAAAAGTCTCTCAAGATCATCAAAAAATTTCTTGCCAAGAAAAACCAATCCTGTGGTTTTGCATTCACATGTGTGAGAACAAGAGAAGCACAGATTTACATTCTGTCTCCTCAAAGAAGACAGAAACCAAAGCTTGTTTTTATTTCCAATTGCCTGAATTCCTTCATTCCCTTGCCAGCTCAAACTGAGCAAAGAAGACACCAAGTTTAGGTGATGGTAAAACAGGTTCCCAGACTCCAATCTAGAGTGCTTTAAATTCTGGTGAACTTACCATCAGGACTAATGCTTGGGGCACCTGTTAAAGTTATTTTGCTATTCAGAGATCTGTGTGGTTAACGTTAGGTTGACCTTTCAAACTTCCCAAATCTCAGCTTCCATCAGAGAAGCAATGGGGGTGGGGTTGAAGAGAGTTCTGAATAAAACTGTAAAAAGAAAAGGTGTTACCAGATCTCAGAGTCTGGCCCATGTCTTAGGGCCTGGGCCTTCTTCTCCAGTCCTTGGGACAAGGTTGAAGAATCTCAGGGCAAGAGCACTACCTTGAAAGAGCTGTGCATATATATTTTGACCTTTGTTTATTTTGATAAATGGCATGCTCTATGCAACTATGGTTGATGCTCAATGTGTCATAATTAATGATATCATCAAGGGATCCCCTTTTAAGTATCACCCTTGTATCACACCAGAGGTGACATCACAAAGGCTCATCACTAGATCTCAGGTTTTGCCCCTGAACTCTCAAGCTGGGACAATCCAGAACTTGCCAACCCTATCCCTAAAAATTACTGGATGAGGAAATGAAACTTCCTATAATTCACCAAAGTGAACCAGGCATGTTGCTTGTACAGCCTGAAGCTGTAACAGGCTGGTGGCAACCATTTTAGATTTTGCAAATGTCCTGCTCTACTCAAGGACATTTGGAAGGGAGAGAAATATCACACTTACAGAGATTGAGTGAGAGAGAGAGAGAGAGAGAAATACTTAGGATATCCATCAGACCATGGCATTTTAGAAAAATTTAAATGGCAGCTGTTGGCTGCAAGAGCTCTGGAAGATTTTATTCCTTACCTCCTGTAATTTTCCACTGTCCCTGCTCAACAGCCCAAAGATGTCCCCCTTTCACATTGTAAAATAGGATCACAAAAGTTGGGAAACCATTGTTATTCAGGCCTACTTGAGCTGCTGTTATTAGGTATGCCTTGTCTGAATTTGATTGTTGATTTAACTCAGACTTATTCCCAATGTGGCAAGTTCTGAATTCTAGGACAGCCTTCCTCAACTTCTCTCAATCTGTTCACAAGATGTGATGAATGATAACTCCCATAATCCCACAGCCAGCATGGAATAATTGCTTTGGGTATTATGGGAGTTGTATCTTCACTCCAGCACATCTGGAGAACACCAGGTTGAAGAAGGATAAAACAATATAAAGAAAACTGTTCTAGGATACGCTAGACTTTATAACACTTTGTATAGTGGTGCTAAAGAATGATGCCATTTCTTCACTACACAGTTATAGTGCTATTATTCTACTTTCAACATCCTGTGGAATTCTGGGGTTTGTAGTTTACTGAGGTCAAAGAGCTCTCTGGCTGAGAATTCTAAAGGCCCCTCCCTAGACTGCAAACTCCAGGATTCCATAAGATGTTGAAACTGGAATAATAGCACAATAACAGCATAGTGCAGAAATGGCCTGAGACTGTAGAAACCTAGGTAGATAACTGAAATGATATTTCATTGTTTGTTTTTTTTCTCTCCTTCTTGAACTGCTCCTTTCAGGTCAAACTGGACACAAATCTATGGAATTCAATGGCAGAATCCTCAAAGGTTTTCCTTGTGCTACGTGAAGGGGGAAAAAAACCTTCTAGGTGAAAAGAGAAGCTCCCAGGTGATTCTCTGCCTTTCCCAAGTGATAACGTAGAACCGTACACTTAAAACAGGAAAAAAATATCCCTTTGCTCAATGAAGTTGTGTGCATAGCAGTTTCTTTCTCTTTCTTTCCATCCTGGGTTCTAATTAAAGTGATATGTATTTTTTGGGTAGTTATTTTAAATTAACCTTAGCCTTGGGGAAAATTTTGAACGATTGCCAATTTTTATTAGGATAGTAATTCGTTCTCTCACAGACTTTCTCTTCATTTCTGCATAATCCCATTCGGCAACCAAGTATTCTCTGTGGACTTAAGATCACATCACGTACAATACTTAGAATCCCTAAGAATGAGACAGCAGACATTCTTTAGGGAGTACAGCTGGTCAAATTTGCCCACCTTTTCCCATTTAGGAATAGCAGACTGTAGCAATTCAAGGGCACTATGGCTCAAAACTGAAGAAAAGAAGTGACTATCAAGTGGTATTAACTGGTTCCTGCTGCACTATTTATTTTTTTTAAAAAAAGATACAGCTCAACATTTGGAAGAACTTCCTGATGGAAAAAGCTGTTTGACAGAGGAATACACTGCCTCAGAGTGTGGTGGAGTTTTCTTCTTTGGAGGTTTTTAAACAGAGGCTGGATGTCCATCTTTCGGGAATATTTTGGATTCCTGTGTATTCCTGCTTGGTGGGAGTTGGACTGAATGACTCTTGTGGTCTCTTCTACCTCAATGATTCTATGTGAAGAGTACTCCAGTTTCCTTTTAATCTAGATTAGCAGTAAACTCATGTGACACCAAAACCAAGTAGATTGGCACAAGGGGGACCTTGGGGAAAAAGGGATGGATAGAGTGATTCAGGAGCCCATGGGCTCATCCTAGTATCTAAAGCTCAACTCTAGGTTTTTTATATAACTGAAACTGCATTTAGTAGAATGAGAGGGTGGTTAGAATGTTGTACTGGCAAGTGAAAGATACAGGTCCAAGTCCCCTCTGAGCCACAAAACACCCTGGGTGACAGTTGCTTTCTTTCTCAGCCTGACCTACCTCACAGTTGTGAGAATAGTGTGGCAAAGAGACAACCATAGAATCATAGACTCATATAACTGAGGTGCCCAGAACTGGGCACAGTACTCCAGATGAGGTCTGACCAAAGCAGAATAGAGTGGCACTATTACTTTCCTCAATCTAGACACCATACTCCTATTGATCCAACCAAGAATTGCATTGGCTTTCTCAACTGCCGCATCACATTGCTGACTCATGTTCAGCTTGTGGTCTAAACTAAGACTCCTAGCAGTCTACTAAGACTCCTACTAAGACTCCTTTCACACGCACTATTGTCCAGACAAGTGTGTCCCATCCTATTTCTGTGCATTTCATTTTTAATGCCTGGGTGTAGGTTGTTACATTTCTCTCTGCTGAAATTCATTTTGTTAACCCTGGCCCAGCTCTCCAACCTGTCTTATTTTGAATTTTGATCCTGTCCTCTGGAGTATTAGCAACCCCTCCCAATTTGGTATCATCTGCAAATTTGATGCATTGAGTTCATTAGAGGAAAGATGGGAGAGAACTTCAGAAACAAATAAATGCATACCCTCCAACAGTCCCAATTTGGCAGGACAGTCCCAATTAATCCTCTGTCACTCCACTTTTTCAGCTGCTTTTAAAATGTCCCAGTTTCTCTCTTTTCCTCCCACTTTCCCCCTTTTGTCTCCAGTTTACTTCAGTTGCTGCAAACTGAATCAAGTTTGCACTCCATTAACTCAGCAGGGAGACAGAAGAGTAGGGCATGGAATCTTCCCCTTCGCTGTAAACCCAGCAACCTGTAAAAACCTGTAAAGGCTTACTGCTGAAGCCTCTCCTTACTTATGAGTTCTTCATTAAATAACTTTTGGCAACCTGACCACACTCTGATGTCATTTGTCCACATGTGTCCTGGATTTCTTCTGTTGAATGTTGGAGGGTATGTAAATACACAATCATTACAAGCCTAGCAAAGCCATGGTCTACTTTTAATTCCATATGAATATTCACAGAGCCATCGCTACATCCACCCAATGTTCAAAAGTTACCAAAGAAGTGGAGCGTTTAGTTCTGAGAAAACTGGGGGCATATCAGGACAATAAAGGGGATGTATCCAAATGTTACTTTCTGACAGTCAGAATATACGTTTGAGCAAACTAATGTCATATCAAGTCAGCTTTGTTGTATGCAAGATGGGGTTTCTGTTTTTGAGCTGAGTGTGTATCTTTTAAAAACATGTTTAGTTTTCTAACATCAACTTCACTTACCTGTCTGACCTATTTTTGCTGGATTTGGTTTTTTTACAGTGTTTTCTGGCCCAAGGATAAAAATCCTTCTTTGCCAGCCTCACTGGGAAATTCTTTGCATGAAGGCTCCAATGATATCACTATTCTGGCTGTTGCCTGGGGCACAATTATAAGTACTGCTGTTATTTTATGTTGAGGTTTTGCAAATGATTTTTTTTTCCTCTGTGTAAAAGGAGAACATTATGAAGTGCTTAGCATCTTACAGTTACCTAGCCATGTATGTTTGCTTGTTGACCTGAACTCTGAAAGGCTGGCAAATGAATCTGGCTTGATCATAGCACAGCTGCTAGAATATCTCATGCTTTTCTTTTTTAATGGCTTGACTTCTGTAAATTAATTCCTAATGCTGCCTTATCATGGAAAAAAAAAAAGAACCCTACCAATCCATATTATTAATGAAAGAAAAATGTCCACCTGGGTTTCAAAAAGATCCACAGGGATAGATCATAACCCTGTGAATTTTTTGTTCAAAACTTGTGCTTTCTGCAGATAGATAGATGGATGAATAGATAGAGAATAGATAGATAGGTTCCCTGGATGGTCTTCCTAGCAAAGAAAAAGTTGGGGGATGGTATAAAGAGCTGAGATGTCTTGCAAATGAATCTTTGCTGTTTGGGTTGATTTTTTCTCCTTAGCTCTAAACAGCACAAACCCAATGGATCTTTTTTTTTTTTGCAAATTTATCAAAAAATATAAAAAACACATCAATACAACAAACAAAGCATATACACAAAAAAGAAAAGTATAAATATATACAAACAGAACAAAAATATGCAAAGATACAAATACTCAACAGTAATAAACAAAAAGCAGCACCTAAACATACGTGTATATACCCATACACCAATGGTTATATACATGTATATTTATTTAAAAAGTTAACAAACTTATCTAAGAAAAGGTAACTAAAACATACACAAAACAAATTTCCAAGTTGGACCGACAATAAGATTCAAGCCTTAAACCCTTTCTGCTCAACGTACCCAGGGATGACGCTTATGCACAATGTCATCTCAGTCCTGTTGTTATCCTGCTGGCATACCCTATCCCAGGAACTATAAGTTTGATATCAGATATGTCCACCATGCCAGAGAGGTTGCCCGCATGGGTACAGTGGCAAAGAGGTCAAATGACCAAGAACTACGTCAGGCCAGGAAAATCCCCAGTCATGTAGCCCAAGGGGACCTCAGGCTATACACATCCACATAAACAAAGGGTCCTCAGCCAAGAATAGCCAACTTGAGGGGATTAGCATGTTTTCCCCAGGTTGAGCAACTGTGATTCTGGAAAAATCCTACAAGGCAAGGTCCATCTACATAAACCAATACTGCTGTCAAGGTCAGAGACCCAGGTGGCAAGCCAGCCCACAGAAGGGAGTGGGAGAGCTAGCAGAGTCCTGCCAGGAGGAGTCAAGCAAGCAACTACTCAAAGGAAGTCCATTTACCTAAGCCAGAGTGACAAGCAAAAGCCATGGTCAGAGTTCCAAAAGCCAGGAGTCTGGAGCCAAGAGATCAATCCAAGGTATCAGGAGCCAGGTGCTGGGAGCAAGGAACTGGCAAGGGGAGGACTTGTAAGAAGGTTGCCACAAGCAAAGGGAAGCTTCCAAGCAGGCAGTTATATAGCCCAAGGCACAGGTGTGCCCAGTCGCCACTTCTTAAACTTAGCCAAGGAAGCCTCCCTTTGCACAGCTCTCTTGAGTCTCCACCTTGATTGGGGGCTGATTGAAGCAGGCTCCAGAGCATCTTCAGAATCGGATCCCTGTTGCTCTAAAGGAGTAGGCAGAGGAACGTCCGCGCCTGCTTGGTCCATGGCAGCAGGGGGAGCTCCTGAGCTGCAGGACTCATCTCCACCCTGAGCAACAGGGACCAACAGCTGCTGCTCCTCAGCAGCAGCTCTGGCAGGGGCCTCAGTTATCACAACTGCAACCCTGCACAACTGCAACCCTTCACACCAGCAACCCAGCACAAGCCAATCCTGCAAATGACCAAGTTGCCATTGTTTGGCATTCCTTTCTTTGTTGTGACCATTGTTCTCCCCGGGAGAGGGCCTGCCCTCAAGGTACATTCTGCCCTATAAATAGTCCCAGTTTTTGAGGGTCTCTTCAGAGAACTCCCCACCATGCTATCAGACCAGCACTTTGTTAGTTGAATGATCTCCTCAGCCGTCTCTTCGCTGAGCTCCATTCTTCTCGCCGCTTCCCGGACCAAAGACTTTGGGATTGCTGCATTATCACCGCCTCTACATTCCCTTTGCTATATCCCCTATCCATTTTCACCTCTTTTCCTTCTCAATAGGCCTTATGTGTGAGAGAGAGTGAGTGTGTTGGTGCATGAGAACGCTTCATTAATAAAAACCATTTATTAGTACGTTTGTCTGGCTTTTCTGCTTGGCCTGACCCCGTAAAATTGGGTAAAAGATCCTGCTGGGTTATCCTGCCCCTCGTTTTGCTAATGCCAGTGCTCCGTTAATTTACCCAACCTTTATAACTTGGAGCGAATCAAGGTGTCCCCCACAGGACCCCCAGAAGTCAGGGTAACACTGTCCTTCTCCTGTCCCCAGGAGGCACAATTGCACTATAAATCATTGATGGGCTCTCCCTCTCAGTGACCAGCGATCACATTGCCCTCCCAGCACACGCTGGCACTTACCTTGTCTACGGCGGCCCTGAAAGTGCGATGGCTGTGCTTCCTGCCCCAGTGCAGTGTGGGACAGTACCCGGCTGTGCTGTGGCAGGACAAGGCATGGCCATCAGGCTTCCTGGTTCCTGGAGGCAGCCAGTATGGAGGGGAGCACTTCTGGGAGAACTGCTGCTGCCATCATCACTAGACACTGCCAGAACAAAGGTAAACTATGGAAAGAGCCATTGTTTTTAAGCAATTTTCTGTATACCACTTTCATTGTTTCTTTTTCTGTGGAAGAGAAAAGTATGGTTTCTTGAGTATATAACAAAATAAATGAACAACCATTATTTTTCAACAGCATGCTATCACCACCATCACATGGGGCAGCATGTATTGAGGTTATCCCATTTTAAATTAAGTTAACAACAACAGCTTTAGCTGCAGTAACAACAATGACAACAACTCCTTATGAAAGTGTCATTGACCCAAAGGTTTAATCTAATTAACCGTCTGGTTGAAACTACAGCTAAGATCCTCCTTCAAAGAGAGGACAGGTAACTGTATGTTGATGGAGTTACACATCGATTGCACACCACCACCTCACTGGTTAATTGTGATGTTGCACAATGGAATATGCAACCCAACACACATGTAAATGGGCAATGCACATCTGCAAGCATAACACACACTGTGCAATGTCCCTCTGCATATACAATGGCACTGCATCACAACTCCATTCCCACAACTTTGAACTGAATGTGGACAGTCAACATTAGACAAATATGTTCTACTACCTTCCCTAGGAGAACTTACACATGCATAAGTCATCAGCAAGATTCGGGTCACATCTTCTTGGTATAAATGCAAAATTTTATCCACCATGCCACAGTGGCCCAGAAAGTAAGATGGGTACAGAGCTTGCAATTTTATTCATTTACATTTTCTAAAATTGCTATCCATTCATTCATTAACTCAGCATTACTCACTGTTTCAGGAATAGTTTGCTAGTACTTTATTATTAAACTGCTACCTTTTCTGCTACCTTTAAAAAAAATAGAAATACACTTAAAATTTAAAAATGGTTCAAGATCCTGCAAAACAACCCAGTTTGATGCAGTGAAAACAGTGCTGGACTGAGACTTGGGTCTAGTCCCCAACGAGCAATAACTTTTATTGCATGGCCTTGGGCTAGTCACCTCCTCTTAGCTCCTGCTTCACACAGTTATTGTGAAGATAAAATGGGAAGGAAGAGAGTCAGGCATGCCACTTTGACCTCATTATAGGAAAGTCTATAAATTGAAGCTAAATCTTAGTAAGATGGAAGCTCTGTGAATTGCCTGGGAGTACTCCTAGATCCATTTCTGTCACAGAAGGTCACAAAGGACTCTGTATCTGAGAGTGCTTGGTGCCAATTCTGACTTGTGGACCTGCTATGACCCTTTCTGGACAGGGATAAGTTAGCCAGAGTAGTTCATGCACTGGTGACTTCACAATTAGACTACTGTAATGGGAGGAATTGGCAAAACAACCTCTGAGTGTTCCTTGCTCATGAAAACCTATGAAATTCATGAGGTCACCATAAGTCAACAGATGACTTCAAGGCACATACACACACAATGTCCTCTACATGAGGCAACTCTTGAAGATGATTCGGAAGCCCCAGCTAATACTAAATTAAGCTGCAAGATTACTTATTGGAGTATCGTACAGATAACAAATAGTTGTTGTTGTGTGTCTTCAAGTTTTTTTAGACTTATAACAACCCTAAGGTGAACCTATCATGGAGTTTTCTGGGACTGAGAGTGTGCGATGCGCCCAAGGCCACCCTGCAGGTTTCCATGGCTAATTGGGGAACTGAACCCTGGTCTCTAGGGTCCAGGGTCCAAACCACTATACCATGCTGGCTCTCAGACAACACGGATCTTGAAGGAGCTTCGCTGGATGCCAAGTTGCCTTCTCGTCAGAATTCCCAGTGCTGCTGAAGACATTCAAGGCCTTAAATAGCTTGGGACCTTGACACTTGAAGAAGGATACCTCCCTATATATACCTGGCCAAGAACTGAAAACTGAGATCTACTGGAGGGCCCCTCCTCTGTGTCTTACTAGTGGGAGTAATACCTCATTTGGAGAAGGGGAAGAGGGCCTTCTTTACTATATTGGCACCCCATTATAGAATGTCCTCCATTTGGAGGCCTGATTGGCACCAACATTGGTTTCCTTTAGGCACTAAGTTAAAATATGGCTTTTTGTTAAAGTTTCTGGGGCCTAATGCCCTTTGCAAAATGTATATATACATATTTTACTAACAGTTTTAGCTTTTTCTGCTGTTTTAATGTGATCTGTTTCACGTTATTTTATCCTATTTAAATGATTGTATTTTTTTTTCCATTGGGAATTGTTTTGAATTATTTGTATTGTTTTAATTGTAGGCTGCCTTGGCAACTTATGATACAGGGCAGGATTTTAACAAACCAGTAAACAAATATTGTCATACTCTTGGTACACCTAAATAACGGCGTGATGCAGATTACATTTTGTTTGTGACATATTAAGACCAAGCTCTTGGTGTGTGCGGGAAGAACATCATACAGAGATCATCTTCTTTGGACTGATTGCTACTGGAACCATCTACTAGTTTTGTGTATTTCAGGTTGTTTCCAACTTATGGCAACCTTATTACAGGGTTTTCATTGGCAAGATTTGTTCAGAGGGCGGTTGCCTTTGCCTTCTTCTGACTTTCCCAAAGTCACCCAGTGGGTTTCCATGGCTGAGCGAGGATTTGAATTATGATCTCCAGGGTCATATTTCCAATTCCTATGTATGGTTATGAAAGCTGGATAGTGAAGAAAGCTGATAGGAAGAACATCAACTCATTTGAAATGTGGTGCTGGAGAAGAGTTATACAGATAGTCTGGACTTCTAAAAAGACAAATGAATGGGTCTCAGAGCAAATCAAACTCTCCCTACAAGCCAGGATGACTAAATTAAGGCTGTTGTACTTTGGCCACATCATGAGAAGACCTGACTCACTAGAAAAGACAATAATGTTTGGTGAAGTAAAAGGCATTAGGAAAAAGCGGAAGACTGAATTACAGAAGGATAGACAGAATCAAGGAAGACAAGTCCCTGAAGTTGGAAGACCTGAGCAGAGCAGCTGAGGATAGAATGACTTGGTGGTCTCTAATCCATAGTGTCACCATAAGTCAAAGTTGTCTTGACAGCAGTTAACTGCAACAATGCTCCAGGTTCATAGTCCAGTGCTCAAACCACAACCCCATGCTGGCTCTCTAGAACCCTCCAGATATACCTTAGTTGCTTCTAGAGCAGGAGTGGACAACTGTTGAAGGCTAACGAGCTGTGTAAGGCTCTCAGGAGACCTTGGAGTGCCACACACATCACCACCACCCCCAAAAAAGAAAAAAAACCCTCATTATTTGCCCACAATGCTCTACACATTCTCTAGAGGGTGGGAGATCATTTTTCCCATGTTGGGGTTGGTGGCATATTTTAGGCCCAGGATAAGCTGCTTGCAAAAGGAAATGTGATAGATGACAGCTCAGAGGTCGATGAGCAATTGATTGTGCCAGGAACAGAGCCTTTGATAGACCAAACTAGCTTGCAAATACCCCCATCAGTTGAAAGACAAGCGGAGGCAGAGTTGTTGCAGCCAGCCCCAGAAGGAGAAGGGACCAGCAGTGATTTAGAGGAATTTGATTCACCTTTGCCCCCCAGCCTCCAATCACGGAGGAGACAAAAACAAGCAGCTCAGAGGGAAGCCGATTTAGCAAGATTAAGAAAACAGAACAGTGATAAGGAACACCTGTTCTCATCAGCTATATAAGTGTCAGCGTGGCTTGCTGTTTGCTTATAGCAAATCACTATGCAAGTTCTCACAACCCTTGTGTTCTGGCTCCTTCGACCCCTTTGGACAGACCTTTAGCTTTCTGGACCTTTTGGATTTGACTTTGACTTGACTTGGCTCAGCGTTTGCACTTGTTTGTTTGCATTGGACATTCCCCACTGCCTCCTCTTCTTGGGCAAGTACTTTCACCTCCCTTCCCTTGCTGGCAGAGAGGCATAGACAGGGAGTTGGACTCCGTCAGGAAATAACACAGTGGTCACTTCTTCTTCTTCACTTCCTGCCTTTAAAAAGAAAAAAAAGGCTTCTCCTGGGCCTAAAATGAATTGGGGGGATAAAAATGTGTCAAAAGTGCCTCCATATCCCCTAGAGAACATTTAACATCATTTTGGGGTTTTTTTTTAAACTGTTTTCTTTTTCTTTTTTTTAAATGGAACACCTAGGTACCCGTAGGCTGCACTTTGCCGACCTCTGACCTAGAGATTCTGCTAAGTACATGCCATCTGTATTTGAGGAGGAAATTCTAGATTCCACTTCTGTAGACCAATTTTTGAGATTTATGATGTCTCAGTTTTCAGTTAGTTTCAGTTCTGGTCCAGAAATATCATGTCAAGCGAAGAGAGTAACACGTGCATTGAATTCCTGGCACCACATAACCGAGGGAAGAAAGAGAAAGAGTGAGCAGACCTGTCTGTTTTGAAAAAAAAAAACCTTCTTTTCCCTTAAGTAACTCCTCTATCTTAGACAATTCTGATGCTGATGAAACCATCACGCATGATCCAACTGCAAAGGTATCACTTCTGCTTCCTCTCGGCAAATTTCCCTTCCCAGGGTGCAATGGGGAGGGGGGAAGCTCTCATAAACCAAAGAATAGGTTTATGAGAGCTCCCCCCCCCAACCCCATTGCACTCATGTTCTCCTTCTTCCACCTAGAATTAAAATATTGGTTCTTCTTTGGCAGCAGAATGATGGCTTGATAAGATCACACTGATAGAGTGACATTCGTCATTTCTCACACATAATTAAATCCAACAAAAGCAATATTTAAGACCAATAAGCTGAGGACATGACAGATAGGGAGCTCTCTCCCTCTCTCCCTCCATCCGCTCCCCCTTTTTGACTCATACTGTACAGAGCCTAATTAGACCTTTAGGGACAGAGCATCTTTCTTGCCTAATCATACGTGCCAGTCACACAGCCAACATTTCGTAAGAGAAACTTCCAGGCTCTTGTCTAACAGCTGCACATCACCTCCCTCTTATTACAAATGCAGCTCCAGCTCTTCAACTTGCGGTTCAGATTGGTTTTGCCATCCTAATAGGATAATAACATCATTCATAATCAGTGTTCTCCAAATGTAAATTATTTTAATTGTTCACACACAATGGAGCTCTCTATTAAAATACACACACACACACACACACGTTGCACACACAGTGAAGCCCAGCCGAGAAAATTAATTTGCAGTGTTTGTTAACCATAATGAAATAAAAGTTGTTTCGGTTTAATGAATTCAGCAGCAGATTTCATAACTTCATAATGAACGCAAACTCAATTTTTTCCGGGGGTAACTTACCGTCAGTTCAAGTGAAAAGATCCATTCTTTGGGAAATTCAAGAGTCGCTGGTTCTATTTCTTGGGGTCATTCCAATTAATAAAATGAGAAATATTTGACAATGCCATAGAGAAAGGATCGCTGCTTAACATTGAAACTGTTCTTTCCTGCAGCCTAATTTTCAATTCTTCTCCCACTGCAATTCAAAATTTATTTTGCTTTTCTTTCTGAAAGAAAGAAAAACTTGGCCACTGAGACATAGGGGGATTAGCTAAATAAATAAATATATTAAAACAAAGTTAAGTTTTTGCTGTTTTAGTATGATGGAAGCTCCTTCCGACTCTATGATTCTATTCTTAGCTGCTCTGCCAACTTTTTAAAAAAAATGCTTGGATTCATTAACTCTATACTAAATTAGAAGTAAATTATTTGACCCTCTCCCTTTTAACTCAATCAATAATTTGTAGGAAATCATAAATATTTGAGCCTCAGTCTTAGAGTCTGGAAGTTGTTGCTGTTTATGCCCATCTTCCAATAAAACAGAATTCACCAGTAGCACCCAGTAGCTTCCAGTAGGGTGTTGAATCCCTTTCAGTATCTACTCTGAACATTGAAGGAGCTATCCAAGATTTCAAATCTATTTGGAGGCTAGATTTTAGCATGTTGGCTAGCTTCTTGAAAGTTCATGCTAAACATGAAGCAGATTCACTCCCCACTGACAATGAAGCCATTAGCCACCCTAATATTTTCCTGATTCCTATGACCACCAGCATGCCCTCTTCTGCTCTAGACTCCTTTAGACTAGATTTTAGTAGGGGGAGTAGGATGGAAAAACAAATTCCATTTGCACAAGTGGGTATCCATTCATGCTGTGTTGGTTGTGTCTCTTTTTGTCCTTATGTAATGCAATCCTATATATCCCTACTCAGGGGAAAACCTTATTGAGTTCAAATGGACCTATTCCCAATTAGGTGTGTACAGGACTGCCACTTTAGGTCTGAACCCTATCAATGAATTTAATTAGAGTAGGCCCATTGAAATAAGAGGATTGACATAAAAGATAACTCACCATTTAAGAATTAACTCAACAGGTCTACTCTCATTGGGACAAGCAATGGGATTCCATATGCTCTCTGAATATCTCAGTTGAGCACAGAGGTCCAGTGTATAAATCTGTTGATGTTTTAGACATCACAAGGAAATTTGTTCAATGCCATTTTCTTGCTCTAAAATTCTCGCCACTGAATTTTGTTCCCTGCCTTCATGCTAACCTAACTCCATCAAGTATGTTCTGTAGTCCACAATGGGAGGATCTGGAAGGAGTAAAATTAGGAGTGCTTCAATTAAAAAAATGTAATATGGCCACCATTACAGTAGTGGCAGCCTCTCGCCTTGTGGCTGGCCTTATCACTTGCTTGGCAGAGACCTTTGCCTCAGGAAGCTGATTTTGGCTGTTGTAAAAGGGAGACAAATAATTATGTTTTACTGATGTATATATCATTGTATTTTTTTAAACACCAATGAGGAGCAGAGGCCCTCCCACTATATTCATTATGTCATAAAAGATGCATCATATTCCCAGAGGCCTTGTTGGGTGGGGAGATTAAACTACTAGGCAGTCAAGGCCCCTATCTTCTTTCCGAATACTGTTCCTTTCTTTTAAAGGTCAAGACCAGTGATGTAGACTCGAGTCGATTGACTCAGACTCAAGTTGGACTTAAGTCACTGCAGTGACTTGACTTGGGCCCTTTCCGCAACTTACCTGTTCTCAGTGCTGGAGCACAGGGATCACGCGAGCAGCCACTTGCGAGAGGCTGTCACATCGCTGCTGCTTTGGCACCACAGCTGCTTGCTGGTTGTGCGAGCACCCCGCTCGCGCCCTGCCCCTTCCTACCACAGAGCAGCCTGGGAGTTGAAGGCTAGCGCTGAGGCAGGAAGCACGACCGGCACAGCTCAGGAGGCTGCGCACGGCAGGTAAGTGCGCTCCATGCCCCTGAGCATTGCGCAACCGCGTGGCATTTTCGGCTTGAAGCCGAAAATAAGAAAATCCGTTAGCGGTTCACGTCACGCTCTTGAGTATCGTGTAAATGTGAGTGCGTCATGTAGACCGCTCCTCACATTTACGCAACGCTCAAGGGGCCCTTTCGCTTAAGAAACGCCGTACAAAAAGGGCCTTGGACTCAACTTTGCAATAAATAATGCACTGACTTGACTCGACTTGAGACTTATATATTTTTAGTGACTGACTTGCTGACCTTGGTTCAGTAACATAACACATTCATCCAGAAACCTTACGACTTTGAACAACGCTTCCACCTCTTTTTGCCTGCTGGTCACATGACAATCTGTCTCAAGCCCAAAGTGTGGGTGCATTTCTCAGGGGGGAACAGCAAACAGGTTAGGCAATGGGCTTGAGGTCCACTCAGCAGCCTGGCCTCATTGCATATCACAGGAGCCTCGTAAAACATTTTCCTAATAGCTGAAGACAAGACCTGCCCCACAGAGTGCAGGGTGCATTTCTTGAAGGGGAACAGCAAATGTGTTAGGCAACAGGCTTGAAGAAGAAGGGTCCTTCCTTCTAAAGCTTTTGAAGCTTCCGTAATGGGGAGTAAAAAGGATCATATTCTCCACTTCTGAAAAATCCCCCAGCTTTGGAAATGGGAAGAAAGAAGGATCCACTTCCGAAGCTGCAGACTCTTTTATGCCTATTGGCTTAAAAACCTCCACTTTCAGGAAGGGGGAGTAAGAAAGATCCTATTCCCCACTTCCAAAGCTGCAGATGGCAAAATCGTAAATGTGAAGGTCTGACTCTGATTGAATTGTTAAACCTGACTTTATTGGACTCTGTCCAGAAATTCTGGAATATAGTTTGAGGTATTAAGTTGGCTCCCAGACTTGAGACTTGACTTGAAAGTATCTTCAGGGACTTGAGACTTGACTTGAGACATGAAGTAAAAGACTTAACTATATTACTGGCCAAGACCATCTAGGATTATGACACCCTAAAAATAATGTTCTCCCATATGTGCCTACCCCTACAGTCTGGTCAAATCAGCACCTTGATTTCTGCTTCTCCGCTGTCTTCGGTCTAGTGGAAGCTTTAAAAGTAAAAATGGCACCTCAGCTTCAGTATGGCCTTCCAAAGAAGGTCCACCTGGCTTGATGATTGTTTCTTTCTTTCTTTCTTTCTTTCTTTCTTTCTTTCTTTCTTTCTTTCTTTCATGTCCCACCTTTCTCCCAATATGGGAACCCAAAGCAGCTTACAACCTAAGTGAAAACAAAATAGTTTAAGGAGGGGCATTTAAAATTCTCAGCCAGGGAGCTCTTTGGCCTCAGTAAACTACAAACCCCAGAATTCCATAGGATTTTGAAAGTGATATAACAGCACTATAACAGGGTAGTATGGATATGGCTTTTGGTACAAAAGTAATAAATAAGTAATTAAACAATCTATCCAATTCAAATGAGAGTCAGCTTAGTGTAGTGGTTTGAACATTGGACTATAACTCTGAAGATCAGAGTTCCATTCCCCGCTCAGCCACGGAAATGTACTGGGTGACCGTGGGGGCATCATATACTCTCAGACCCAGAAAACCCCTTGATATGCTCACCTTAGGGTGGCCATACATTGGGAATGACTTGAAGGCACACAACAACCAATTCAAATATTAATTTAGGAGCAATTAAAAGGAGATTAAATGCATACTATAT
The DNA here is from genome assembly GCA_030412105.1 of Cyclura pinguis. Classification (NCBI taxonomy): domain Eukaryota; kingdom Metazoa; phylum Chordata; class Lepidosauria; order Squamata; family Iguanidae; genus Cyclura; species Cyclura pinguis. The sequence goes on along the minus strand of CM059604.1, from coordinate 121,733,861 downwards.
ATTAAAAAAATAGCATACCCACTGCAAATCCTACCTTAACCACTTAAAGACTGAAGACTTGTTTGAATAGGAAGGTCTTGGCTTGCCAGTGAAAACAGAGCAGAGGCCAACCAAGCCTCCCATGGAAGGAGTTTCATAGCCTAAGAATAGTGACTGACAAGGCTCTCTTCCATATCCCCACCAGATGATCCTGTAAGGATGGTAGGACAGAGAGAAGGCCCAGTTTAATCTCTAAGACAAGAATATAACTATTTTGTAGGCCCTTACTGTACATTAAAGGTAATCGTACTACCCTGCTGCTAAAATTCTTTATGTCATTTATCCTTAGCTGTGTTTTTCATTTTTTAAAAAAGAAAAATCTTTTTAAAGAATTCTTCACCACTCCAGATATCCCTGGATAGAAAGCTGAAGTATAAATATTTTAAATAAATCAATAACTGCTGCTGACATGGCATATTGATATTTTCTATTCAACATGGGAAGTTCCCTTATGCAAAGATGCAGATCTTTGTTTCTTTCATTCTTACACAAGAGAATGATTTCTCTCTATTGGATGAAATTACAAGGGCTCTTGGACCTTTTTAAAAAAGATAGATAGATAGATAGATAGATAGATAGATGATAGCATTTTTTAATGAGAATGTCATCTTTTTTAAAAAAAAAAAGTTGCCTAAAATGCATGTTCTGCACAAAGAATATGCAACTGCATCATATTTTGCAAAACATGTTGCCATTTGTACAAAACAGAATTTTTGTTTGAAGATAAAATCTTCACAAAAAGGTCCTGAAATGCAAAAATTGTTGGAAAATGAGCAAAAACTCCTATAACATATAGACACATGTTGAGACACTCCCTCTCTGAGAACAAGACAGTTCATGAATATTCTTAGCAGCCTTGACTTATTCTGAATCCAGCCTTTTGTCTATTTAGCTTAATACTTCATGTACTCACCAGCTGTGGCTCTCTGAGGAGTTATCCCCCCACAGGCCTGATTAGAGATACTGGTTAAGCATAGAGACAAGTATTCTGCAACAGTTACTTAGTTAAATATATACATAGAATTAACTAAGTAACCTCTCCTGGCCCAATTCCATCAAAACCAATGGAAATGTCATTCATCCATGCTTCAGTCACTGGCAGAATGGACCTATGTCTCCCCATGCAGTAGCCTGGGAGCGAGTTATAGTCATGGCAATAGATACACAATAATGATTAAATAGCACTTGTGAATACAGAACAGTTACCTAGATTTACTCATCCATAACTGTCTGTATTCACAATTGCTACTTAGTCACAATTGTGACTCTGTCTCCACGATTGTAAGTCCCCTTCAACCTACTTTGCCAGGAATCAACTGCATGGGGAGAAGGAGGTCCATTCTGCCAGCAATCAGAACATGAGTCAATGATGTTTCTATCAGCTTTAAGGGTATAGGGTCAGGTCAGGAGATATCACTTAATTAACTATGTAGCTGATTTAGGCCCCTACCACACAACATTGCCATGTTTTGAATCAGGTAGCTCACCTACAAAACCCTCAGATACTCTAGGAAGCCCATAAGAAGGGTTGAAGGCAATATGCCCCCCCCCCATATATTGTTGCTACCCGCCATCTGGTAATCAGTGACATTCTGCAAAGTAAAGTCAAGAGTCTAGTTGCAAGGGTCTAGACCAGTAGAACATAAACAGGGAATGAGTATTTACAGAAGGACAAATCCAAAAGCAAGGTCAAAACACTGTATTGGAGTCAAAGAATCAGAATCTTACCAAAGGACAGATAAAGTCAGTAACGCTGATCCAGTAGCAGAATCAAGAAGCAGTCCAGGGTTCAAACCAGTAGATTTCAAGGAGCAGCCACCCAAGGGGTAGTCCATGAGCCTGGGCTCCTTGTCTCTTCTGAAAGGTATTTCTTCTGAAATTTCAGGAACTTCTGAGGTAGTCCACACCTCGGCATCAGCTAGCTGTGGTTGTTCCGGATCCTTCTCCAGAGAGTAATGTTTTAGTGAGGGCATGACAAGTATCAACAGAGTCATTGTAATTAAGACAAAATTTGTCCTCCACAAATATGCTTCATTCTCTTCAGCTATTGACTGTCTTTATCTCTTGTGGCACCAAGCACCATAAATAAATTATACATCATGTGTAGAATTCCTTTCTTCTGTATGTTTTGAATCAGTTTCATTAGTTGAGCCTGAATTCTAATGCTTGGACAAGGCCTCAGATCCTTAATATGACATGGATATTGCTGAATGAGCTTGAACTAGATACCTTAAGCTGGTTCAGGAAACTGCATCCATACCTCCTGGTCCCATCTCCAATGCCATGATCCCCAGCAGTCTAGTGTGTTCCACCCAATGTCTGAAAAGTGGAAAGTATGTGTGTTAACCTGTACATGCAGAGATTTCTCCTTTCATACCCTATGCTGAATGCTCAGATGCTATGGCACATGGTGTAACCACCACTAACAGGCCTGCCCCTGATGCACCTTTTCCAAACCCTTGGCCTATGTGTGTGGAATTGACCTTGTCAGGCAGGATCATCTCTCAATCACCACTACAATTGGTGACATAAAATGGAGGAGGATGTCCGTAGGCCATGTGCTGTATTCTTTAGAAGAAGGTCTTATTTAAATTAACCAAGAATATACTATATTTGCCAATGCATAAAACACACCTGTGTATAAGACGCACCCCATTTATACAGTGGCAAATGCTATTTGTCAGTGATAAGACATACTGACATGTAAGACCTACTCGATTTTCAAACAGTATTTTCTGGGGGGAAAACGTGAGTCTTATATGCCAGTAAATACAATATATTCTAAGTTTTCTTGGAATAGGGATTTTCCTCTGCTTATGTCTGTCTTTGAACATCCAAATAAATTTAAGTTGCTATCATTACAGTCTCCTCCTCCTCCTCTTCCTCCTCCTCCATTATCTTAACTGTGATGTGTTCAGGGAGAGATTACATTTATATTTGTGAACTAGGGTGTGTGTGTGTTTTGTTTCCACATGTAATTCCATTCACTCTCGTTTCCTCCCCTAAGGCATAAGAAAATACATTCACATCTTACTGTATTACCATCTTTTCTCCATCTGTGAATGGGTCTTTCTCTTCCTTGCCATGACAGTTTTATACAAACATCTGTTTGCTTCTCCCTTTATCCCATTGCAAAGTTCCTGATATGTGGAGGGGAGGGGAAAAGTGAATAGCTTTCATTCATTATGTATAAGTAGGAAGAAAGCCACATTACCCCAAATGCCTCTTTGTGTATGTGTGTGTGCATGTGTGTGTGTTGGTTGGTTACTAAGCTGCTTACTATGCATGATGTGAACATTTCTGGAAAGAACATTTCCCCAAAGACCCTTCTTCCCATGGACAGCCAGGGCTTGTGTTCCAGAAAACAAACAGAAGAAGTGTTGCTAACCAAAATCTGGTGCAGCTGAATCCTTTTCTATAAGCAGATAACATTTTTAAACAATACCATCAGGAAGGACATTCAAGGTGTGAGAGTGAATATGTGTTGAGGGCTTGATCCTGCTCATTCGAAGGGTTCAAAGACCCATTCGGCCTGTTCATACATGTCCATCAGTTATGGCATCCTCAGATAAGAAACCATGCCAGGCCAATTTAAATATTTGTTCAATTGTGAGTCAATATATAGATAATCCTTTTGATTTAATGCGTCTATTCTAGGTTGAAGCAAGAACAGGATTCAGGCCAGATTTTGGATGTCTCCCTATCCAAACTCATGTTCAGTGCTAATGAGTGGGCCAGTCTTCACACTCAACCATGAGGTTGTAAATGGAAAGGCAACATTCAGAAGGTACAGGATGTAGAAATGTTGCTCAAGCTAACCAGGTCTGGGTCCAGACAGTGTCTGGATGGGAGATTAGCTCAAAACCCATGCGTGCTACACTGATATCTTCCAATAGAGGAAATGTGGGATATGCAAATCACAAATAAACAAGAGCCACCAGTCAACTATTGGGAAATCCCTGGGTAAATAAAACTAAATAAAGATCTGATGAGAAATAATCTGTTTCCAAACCACTGCAGGATGGGTTTGGAATAGATTTAGGCACTTGCAGCTAAACCAAATGGCCTTCCCTGCTGTCTATGTTCAGCACTACCTCTCTATGCTACATAGCTGAATATGGTAGCCCTTGATGCAAGGGAAAAGGAGAACCCTAAAAGTATGCAGAGACACCTCCTCAAAACCTCTGTCCATAATAGATGTCTCCACCCCACAAATTTCACAGCAACCCCAGTGCCCCTATACCACAGCTCATCCCACACATCACAGTCCAGTGACTTTCTCTTACCAACTCCAGGTGTTCTGAGGGGCTGAGGAAGGAAGGAAGGAGGGGACAGTGAGTTCCACTTTCTCCAACCCAGCTGCATGTGCCCCAGATCTAGAACCAACAGCCCACTGAGTTCTATTAGCCTTGGCCATTTCCGTCCTACCTTGTTATAGTGCTATTATTCCACTTTCAACATCCTGTGGAGTTCTGGGATTTGTAGTTTACTGAGGCCAAAGAGCTCACTGGCTGAGAATTCTAATTGCCTCTCCCTAAACTGCAAACCCCAGGATTCCACAGGATATTGAAAGTGGAATAATAGCACTATAACAGTGTAGGGTGGAAATGGCCCTTCTCACTGATGTGCACCAAAGGCCCAACTCTTTTGTTGATTTTCAACGTTACATATTTCTCAATTCCACCATTGTTTCATGTGCCTTCAAGTCATTTCAGACTCATGGTGACCCTAAGATGAACCTACCATAGGTTTTCTGACAGTGTCAGATGCAACCAAGGTGACCAAGTGGGTTTCCATGGCCAAGTAGGGAATCAAACTCTGGTCTCCGTGGCTGCAGTCCAACGCTCAACCACTACACCAAGCTGGCTCTTCCAGTTCCACCATAGTACCAAATATTTCAATTAAATATGCTCTTAATGTCACAAGCTCTGGTGTTTATTGGCCACAGAAGGGGAAACCTTTTCAGTGGTTTTCAGTGGATTTTCCTCATATGGCAAGCGTAGTACTTCACCAGATAGTTGGCACAATCAAAAGAAACATTTGTCACACAATGCTAGTGAAGTAAAGGCACCTTATAGTGCTGCAGAAAGATTATTACCCACTACACACACACACACACAAAGCAGAATAGTGCATCTGAGGAATGTCAGATAACTTCAGCTTCATCAGTTTCCAGTTGCATTTTTAAAAAAAGTTTTCTGAAGGTTTTTTTTTTTTAGGTTTCACAGGGAGAAAGAGAGATTTATTTTCTCTCCCTCTCTTTCACTCACTCTCTCTCTCTCTCTCTCTCTCTCTCACTCACACACACACACACACACACACACACACACACACAGCATTTCAGGTCAATTCATTAACTAGTACTCTTAGGACTATTTTAATTACAGTGTTCTCAAACCAGAGGCGGAAAAGGTAAATATTGCAGAACCAACAGACCAAACTCGCTAATTAATATGGATTGCAAATAGGAAAGGGAAAAGAGTCAGTTAAAAGACGTAAATGAGTTCTCTCAGGGATAATGCATCATATGGGATTTGTCAAAAATAGACCCTGGAAAAGGAAAACACTATGCATTTGCAGAAAACTTTGTGTCCATTAAACACAAAGCAGTGTGGAGACATCAGTTAAGACTGAATTGAATTAGGGCATCATATACAAGCTCAAGCTGTTTCTTTTTTGCTGCTGTTCAGGTATATATGTACTTATGGAGGAATTCTATATACCGCCTTTTGTAAAAACAAAGTAAAAACTTTGCCCAAGATATTATGTGACTGATAATGGAGCATAAATCTGTCCCAGCAGTTTTCCACTGGCCCTATCCTTCTGGTCTCATGTGCAACCTTCACTGATGGTGCTGGGGCATGTCCTCATGGCCAATCACAAGGCTGGTGGGGATGGCAGTATTCCAGGAATCATTCAGCTTCAGTGTTGCAGCAGGGGAAAAGCCAAGAGTCTTCATTCTCCTGGGCATCCACCAAGTACACTAGAGGTCCTGGAGGTGAAACTTCTCCTTTTAGTATTTAGACTCCTCCCCCTGCCATACCAGACAAAAATTGGCTGTTTGGGTGCTCCTTGGCACCATCAGTTGAGGTTGCATGTCGGGGTCATGGTGCAAGGATATACTGGATACCTCCTTTTGTAATGATCTTAAAAATACATAAACTTTTAAGTTTATACCATAGATGTCCCCAGCAGGATGCTGACCAAAGTTTCCAGCGAGGGTTAGTGGTGTGGTTAGGATTAAACTAATGGGCACAGATCTGCCTCTGTGAAATCACAAGTATATTTTTTATTACTCCTTTCCTTCAAGGCATCTTTTCACAATAGGAATAGTGGTGAGTGTCACTCAGTCATGAAGACACTGTGTGGAAATATGATAACTTCAAAGAAAAGACTTCCAAATCATCCTTTCATCAACAACTCTGTTTAGGCCTTGCAAACTTAGGGCTGTGGCTCCCTGGATGGAATCTATATATCAGTTCACATACATCATTAGCCACAGTACATTCATACTGGTCCTCTGTTTTTCCCCAGTACAGCCATTCCTTGTTTTTTGATGGTCTGCTCTTCAATGATCCACTCCTTCAACTTTTTTCCAATTACAACCGGAACCCATATATTAAATATGTGGTCCGCTCTTTTGACCACACATATGGGTTCTGGTTGTAATTGAAAAGGGTCATAAGAGTGGATTGTTGAAAAGTGACTATGTGATTCTTTTTCTCTCACCCAACTCGGTGCCATCTTTTTGTACACAGATTGAAAAAAAGATGATGTTGAATTGATTCGCTTCCACATTTCAATGATTTCCATTTTCCACATTGCTCTGGTCTATAACCTATCAAATAAGCAGGGGACGCCCATAAGCTTATTGACTGACTTCCAACTTGGGAGTCTCATCTTCTGGCACTATCTGTTGTTTCATTTTGGACTGACTCAGCTTAGAGTCTTCACAGAAAATACATTGATAAATGGTTTACCAGTACCTTCTTCTGCTCAGTACCACCACTCTTGTCTCTGAGAGATCCTCCATCAGTGTTGCCCTCCACTACAGCTGCTGCCCAGTAGCTGTTTGGCACATTCAGGTCATTTCCGCACTACACTGCTATAGTGCTTTTATTCCACTTTCAACATCCGGTGGAATCCTGGGGTTTGTAGTTTACTGAGGCCCAAGACCTCTCTGGCTGAGAATTCTAAAGACCCTTCCCTAAACTGCAAACTCCAGGATTCCACAGGATGTTGAAAGTGGAATAATAGCACTATAAGAGTGTAGTGCAGAAATGGCCTTAGTCTGGCTCCTCAGTGAAAGCCTGTCTGATGTGGGAGACCCTGTCAGCAGCAGCACTACTACTGGCATAAATTCTTGCCTCACAGGAACACGCAATCCCACCACCATCAAAAAGTAGTGTCATGGTAAACTGGTGCTTCAAGAAGCAGTCAGTAGGGAAAACAGCTCCTGCACCACCAGCAGTTGTCCACCCCGAACTAAAATGAACACTTAAAACAAAAGGAAAAGAAACAGGCAGGTTAAATTCTGCTTTGACCTTCTTTCGCTCTGATGCAAGAAAATTTTACTGCAGCAACTATCACTGGAATAGAAAATTCTCCCTTTAAGTAGAGCTAAGCCAAAATCGCTTCCATTCTACGCATGGAATGTTGGGAGAACGTTGAGGAAAGAAAGTTTCTAAGAGAACCTCAGACTTAATAGAGGGGGTACATTTGGGATGACAGTATCACCTTCTGTCATTTAAAGACATTTAAAAGCTATTCTCCAAATAGATAGCAGTGGAGCAACTCTTATGAACTCCCTTGTGACATCTGCCCTCTATTCATTTATTTACCTATTTATTTATATAACTTTATTTTAATTGAATCTATATCCCAACTTTCCTCCACTATGAGCCCCAAAAATGTTGCAGATACACTATTATTCTAGGGCATCCTGGAAACAAATGGCATCCACCACCAAAAAAAATATGCTTAACTGTGGATTTTAAGCACAAGGTTAATGGAAAAATGCCATGAGAAAATCAGAATGTCTCCCTTGCCAGCACACACCAAGACCACGCTCCACAGATAAAACCATATTAACCCCCCCTCCACTATTTCTTAAATGGAACCCAATTCACCCCTTGCAACTTCTTTCTCTCATTTTCATTACAAAATTCTCATTGGTTATTTACAGTTCAAGCCCATGAGTGTCATTTTTTTTCTTTCCTGTTTTCCAGGCAGCATTTTCATGGAGACTGATGAAAAGTATTTAAGATTTTTCAATGAATGTAGCTCAGCCAGTCTTTTTTTTTTTTTTTTTAACTAAAAGCCACTACAAGTTACATAAGAAAACCTTGTTAGTATTAAAATTAGTATTATTTCTTACCTGCTTTTCCCCATGAATTTAGGTCCGGAACAACAACAGATTAAAATGCAGCACATAACATCAATTAATGTCATGTCCTGGGTGATTTGCTCTCACAAATCACATTCAGAGTTTCAAGCAGAAGCGTTTATTTGGAGAAGAGCAAGCAACACAGCAACTTTCCCAAAAGTTGCTGAGAGTACTACATGTAGAATGTTCTTGTCTTACAAATTTAGGTGCACACATCAATTATTAGTGAAAGTCATAAATGTCACATCACCCCATCAGGGCAGACACTTTCCCAGACCTTAATTATTTACATTTCTTTTATCCTGGGAGCTACCAGAAGCTCTTGTATCCATATCTCTGCAATGTCCATTCTCATAACACCTTCCCACTATTTCACATTCCCCCTTCTGATCTTCTTGGTTCTTGATCAGATACAAAGTAACATTGAATAGTACAGCAATTAACCCTTTGGTGTCTTGAGATAGCTTAAAAGTTCCAACTGTATATGTAGTTGCAGGTAGCAATTAGCAGCTAATACATGATAGCAGTTCAGCATTCTATGTCTCCATTTAATCTAGTGAAGCTATTTTATAACATTTACTAATAAATCCAGCATACATTTGACAAGAACTATACAACCTGACAGTTAAAAACACACAAAGCAGTTAAAAACACATCAGTTTAATACACACACACACACACACACATACACACACACACACACACACACACACATACACGAAAGACCATCACATATTAAAATAATCAGTCCACACTTTAAAATTCATAATTTAAAAATCATCTGGATAGGCCTGTCAGAAGAGACTAGTCTTTAAAGCTGTTTTAAACCCAGACATCTCTGAATCTCTTCCAGCAGGTCATTCCACAGGCTGAAGAAAAGGTCCCCTGGGTGACAGCTGATATCCAACAAACACCCTGTTGTGTGCCTTCAAGTCATTTCCAACTTATAGCAACTCTGAGGCAAACCTATCATGGGGTTTTCTTGGCAAGATTGATTGAGACGGAGTTTTGCCTTTGCCTCTGTCTGAGGCCATTTCCACACTACACTCTTATAGTGCTATTATTCCACTTCCAACATCCTGTGGAATCCTGGGGTTTGCAGTTTAGGGAGGGACATTTGGAATTCTCAGCCAGAGAGTTCTTTGGCCTCAATAAACTACAAACCCCAAAATTCCACAGGATGTTGAAAGTGGAATAGTGCTATAACTGTGTAGTGTGGAAATGGCCTGAAGCTGAGAGAGTGCAGCTTACCCAAGGTCACTGAACGGGTTTCCATGGCCGAGTGGGGATCCGAACCCTGCTTTCCAGAGTAATTTCCCAACTCTCAAACCACTATAACATGCTTTACAGTCTTGTATGCTTTACCGTCATAAAGTTAAATGGACAATTCAGGTTAGAGAATCTCCTGTGTAGTCCACAATACTCAAAATCATGGCAATTTTGCAGCGTTAGTGTGTGACAACCTAATGGGAACCAGCACATCTTCACAAAAGGACTCTCATCCCATAAGGATAATGAATGTAGTTTAATTCTTTAAATTCATAGCAGAAAGGACAGGGATTTTCTCTTTTCTTGCCCCTTGGTGGCAAGATGGTGCCAGTTTTTATCACCCCCAATAGTCAGCAAGAAAAAATGGCAATCATCAAGCCACTGAACCACACTGGAAACCACAGGCCTCACAACAAAAGACCCAAGAGCATACGTACCACTTTGAAGAAAATCACAAACAAAACACAATATGGACACAATATTTGAAAAGAAAGAGTGCATCCAAGGTCTTGGACATTTGACAAAGAAGGTTATATCACCATTATTACTGTTCGCTGTGTGTGTATGTGTTTCTTCCTCTTATACTGTTCTAAAGATTACAACACAGACATTTCAAACCATGCTGACCTCATTGGTTAGGACATCTTCATACTCCATTTGCAAAAGCTGATTTTTGTTCAAGATTCTTTTTCACTGACATGAGACAACGAAGAATTTTTTTAAAAAAAACCTCATACTGGAACATCTGCAAAGGTACCTAAGAGGGCAGCCAAAACAATCAAGCAATCTCTCTATTTGGAAAGTGCATGACATTTGGAGATAGGTTTTCTAGTTGAGAAAAAAAAAAAGTCAAGTAAAGGTAGGATAGAGGTGTATAAACTATGTACCATGCATAAAAAGATTTTTCTCTTTCACAGTACTAAAACGCAGGGCCAGCCCATGAAAATGAATGGTGAAAAATTCAAAACAAAAGCAAGACATTTATCACAAAGTACATAGTTAAACAGAATTCTCTTCCAGGAGATGTCCATTAACTGGGCAGCTTTAAAAGGTGTTTAGACATAGAGAATCAGGCTGCCAATAACATCCAGTCATACTCAGGGATAGCTGTGTTGGCCATGCAGAAAAATACAACAAAATCCAAAATCCACAAAAGAGTGATACCTTTATTGGCCAAAGTGCACATAATACATCATGGAAGCTGTTGAAGCTCCACTGACTCCTTCATTGGGCAAAAGTTGTTTAAAAAATTGTTGTTGTTGTTGTTGTCTCTAACTTATGGCAACCCTAAGGCCAACCTGGCATGGATCTTAGTTTCCAAGATCAGATAGGATCTGGTGCCTTTAAGAGTATTTAGAGGTTATAATGGCACAGCTTAGTCTTGATGAAGAACTGAATTTGCAGATGTTTTTTCAAGTTTGACAGGACTGCAGCTAGAGCTTGAAAAAAAAAAGTTTTGGACTACAAATCCCAGAATCTCCTTGGCCAGTGGCCATACTGGTTGAAGGATCTGGAAAGATAGTCAAAAAGTAGCATTTCTAAGCTATGGAGCTTCACAGCCCATCCCTTATGTATAAAATAGAAGTATGTTGTCCATTTCAACATAAGTTTTCAGTGGGATGTCCAGAAATGCCCCAGATGTCCAACGTCTAAATCGGGCACCTTGATGTGCACAGATATCTCTTCTTGGCAAGAACAATTGTGACTATTCTTTATATTCCTGCTCAGGCTTTGGAGAGGGGATGATTCTTTCCATTAAGTAGGACTAGTTTTCCCTTTAGCTATTACCACAATCTCTCTTTAAATGGTCTAATGACCTACTAACATTAGAAAGAACTTCCTGACAGTGAGGGACCTATCACACTACACAGTTATAGCACTATGATTCCTCTTTAAGTGCCACAGTTCCATTCCATGGAATTCTGGGATTTGCAGTTTAGGCAGAAGTATTTAGAATTTCCAGCCAGAGAGCTCAGTGCCTCATCAGACTACAAACCCCAGCATTCCACAGAATGCAGCAATGGCAGTTAAGGTAGAATCATAACCCTATAATTATGCAGTGTGATAAGCCCCTTAGTGTTGTCTGGCAATAGAACAGGCTACTTTAGAAGATGGTGGACTCTAATTCATTGGAAGTTTTCAACCAGACATTAGAAGGATTCATCTCAGGGATGTTTTTGTGGTGAATCCCTTTGCTGACAGGAGCTTGGATTAGATGGCCCTTGTGATCCCTTCCAACTCTATTATTCTATGATTCTGTGACCAACAGTAGTGCTCAACATTTGGTTACATCCAGGACTTAGAATAAAAACAAACCAGCAGTTTTGGGAAGTTGAAAGAGACCTGGGAAGTGGAATGATCAGAATCTGGGCAAAGTGAAATACTTGGATTTCAATTGGAAGTGTGAACTGGAAGCAATCTTATTAAAATACTAACTCTAAAAAGTTTAAAAGCATTTAAGGAATACTAATGAAGATAAAAACTAAAAAGTACCATTAAAAGACCCTTCTACAACTGCTAATTAATAGCCAATGGTCTGCCCAAATAAAAAGGTCTTTGATGGTCTTACATGGGAGCAGCCATGGAGAAGGCCTTTCCCAATATCTTCACGATGTGTCCCTGCTATGGTAATAGGACTGAGAGACAGCACTTGTTACAGGCCTGTGCACCCCCCAGGTTTGATATGGCTTAATTGGCAAAATATAATTTTATTGGCAAAACACATTAATTGGTGTTGGTATAAAATGGAACCTGAGATGACTGAAAGGTCAAAAGCTGGAGAGAGGAAAATTACTGGCTGAATACATGTACTGCAAAGTAGATCAGTAGATCCCCTCTAGAGGCAGCAAAGACCATTGTCAGGCAGATAACCAAGCAACTCCAGGGACGATAGACTTAAGCTGAAGCTGTAATATCTCTGACAGCATACAATGGCAAAGGGAAGTCCTCACCAAAATACTGATTTTTTCAGCCCTGTTTTTGCACCCCGGATGCTTCCCTGCATTGTTCCCATACCTGTCCAAAATTACAGACCTATTACGACAGCCATTAAGTCTTTGGCACTTAACTCTAAGACCATTAACTCTCTCCAGGCCCCATTGTCCATGTGGCAACCTCCATTGTTTGCTCAGCCAGACAGCCATTCATACCCATGCCCATAAAGTAGATTTGGTGTATAGAACCCTTCCGTTTGAGCAATTCAATGCAGTATCTCACTTCCTGAACACCACACTGTCACTCTGATTTCTGAATGAGTACTGTCCTTAGACACAAGTCAAAACCACATTACTGCTTTATTTCCTGCTGTCTAGATCAGTAATTACCATTAATTCCCCAAAAACTCCCCTGTCAACAACTTTGCTCCCTTTACCCTTTGATTAGCTCTTGTGAAAGTGAGTGAGCATCTAGATCTTTTGTGTGCATGATTGAACATTCAATAAAACACACCATAGCTTATTTTGGAATCTCTGGCTGGTTCTTTTCTGCTAGAACTCCATAAACATTGATGAAAGATCTTGTTAAGTTACCCACCCACCCCCTGCCTCCTAATTTGAGCTAATTAATTCCCCATTGTCACATGGAGGTACTGGCACTGTAGCTGGACCCCTAAGCACCCACATCTTGGGGTAACACCATCTCCTGAGTATCTAAAAAGTCAGACAGGCTCATATAGTCTATCAGACAGCCTGCCACACAGGCCTCATAGTTTATAACCAGAATTTTGAATTGTGCCTGGAAACAAACCAGTAGCCAATGAAGCTTTTGGAACACAGCATTTATACTTTCCATATAACCAGCCCCAGTCTAGCATTTCAGACCTACCGGGGTTTCTGAACAGTTTCCAAAGACAATCGGGAATTTGTGAGGGTTTAATTTTGGCTGGCATACACTCAAAACAATTACCACTTACAGTTGTTCTAAAAACAACTGTAGTTAGGAGGGTTGTGCTTACGTAGAATGGTTCCTTCTGGTTGCACAGTTCCGGTTGCACAATTGTATCATTTGTTCTCCATCGACCCTGTAAACCAGTACATAATAACTTCTAAAAATATCAGAATCCTTGGAATAGAAACCAGATGGTCTGTCTGCACATGTAACACCTTTCCTTCTCTCCCCTCACCCTTATTAGAAAAGAGAGAAAAAATGTCAGTAGCACTTTCACATGGTAATCCTTTCATCTTAAAATAAACTGACATGTTATAGTAGCTATCTATGATAGCAGGGCCCGATCCCTGCTTCTGTTTTCAGGTGGTAAATTGATATGACATAAGGCAGAAACATTTTCTGCAGCCAGTGGCTGGAAAGCTGAAAGTATATCTGTAATGCATTAGTCTGCACAAGTGTAGCAGTCTGTAAAAGGTTCAAAACCATAACTTCCATGAGAAGACTATAATCCAAGTGGTTTAAGGCCAACATCTGTCTACACTTTCAGCTGCTCTAGGTCAACATGCTATTCAATAGAGTGTCTGCAGTATAAATCCAAAATGATATCAAGTTAATTGGGGGAACATTGATTTTGAAGACACCCAGCATGTCTATACTGCAGCTGGCCCTCTCCTCAACGTGCCATATTCCAGAATTTCATAGATGAAAACCAGGACACGTGTGGCCATGCAACATCAGAGTATGTTCAAGATGGCAGAAGTTATTAATGAGGAAGAATGCGCAAGCTAGGAGAGGCTGCAGCAATTTGCTTTTGCCTGAGTCTACTGGGTAGGGCAAGTTTCTGGTCCCTCCTTTTCTCTCCCACTTGCTGAGTAAATGGAGAGCAAATTACTTTTGCATTTTGAATTTTATTTTCAGCAATTGAAGGAAACAGATGACAATGGGGGAAAGGTGGATGAGGAGAGAAAAATTGGCATGTCTTAAAAGCAGTTGAAAAGTGGGATGGCAGAACACAAATCAGGACTGTCTCTCCCAAATCAGCACAGTTAGGGGGTATGATTGTGAATTCACCCTGAATACTGGAAACTGCATTCTATCACCAACTCTAACCATGCCCAGCACAGCAGAGGTGAATCTAGGGTGCGGCAACTGAGGCATGAGCCCTAGGGTCAATGACAGGGGGGTGCAAAAAAAGCAGAACCTCTCCACCCTCCTGCCTGCTGGGGGGGGCAACAGCAGCCCTCCTGCCCCCTGTGGCCCCACCCCCCACCTACCATGCCCCCCACCACCACTGGGGTCCTTCCAGCCTTGTGGGGGGGACCAGCAGCAGCCCTCCTACCCACTGCAGCCCCACCCACCATCCCCCATGGCTTCACTTCTCTGTTCGTTGAAGCCCCACCCACCGCTGGGATCCTTCCAGCCATGTTCTGATAACTGAAGCCTATGTCAGAGCTGCTGATGATGAGCAGCAGTTGTTGGTCCCTGTGGCTCTGGTTGGAGATGAGTCCTGCAGCTCAAGAGCTCCCCCTGCTGCCATGGACCAAGCAGGCGCAGATGTCCCTCTGCCTGCTCCTTTAGAGCAACAGGGATCCGATTCTGTGCCTGCTCATTTGGAGCAACAGGGATCCTATTCTGAAGAGGCTCTGGAGTCTGGTCCAATAAGCCCCCAATCAGGGCAGAGACTCAAGAGGGCTGTGCAAAGGGAGGCTTCCTTGGCTAAGTTTAAGAAGCGGTGACTGAACACACCTGTGCCTGGGGCTATATAACTGCCTGCCTGAAGCTTCCCTTTGCTTGTGGCAAATTTCTCACAAGCCCTCCTCTTGCCTGTACCTTGCTCCCAGCACCTGGTTCCTGATACCTTGAATTGATCTCTGGACTCTTGACCCTTGGCTTTGGAACTCTGACTACAGCTTCGCTTGGTGCTCTGGTAAATGAACTTCCTTGAGTAAGTGCTTGCTTGTCTCCTCCTGGCTGGACTTTGCTGGCTCTCCCACTCTCTTCTCTGGGTTGGCTCACCGCCTGGGTCTCTGACCTTGACACCTGTGGGGGGGTGGCAGCAGCAGCCTTCCTGCCCCTACAACCCTACCTTCTGCTTGCTGCAGCCCCACCCCCACCTGCTGTGGCCATGGCCCCACCCCCTGCCTGCTGCAGCCCCACCCATCACTAGGATCCTTCCAGCCTGGTGCAGGGGGGGAGCAGCGGCACCTAAGGGCACAACTTCCATGGTTGTCCTAGGCACTGGTAAGCCTAGATACACCACTGCAGCACGGTCCACTATGGCTGACACTAGCTCCAGCAGAATCTCAAGCCCTTTCAGAGGATTCTGAGTTTTGATCCAAAAAGCAACTTTCATTGACCCCCCACTCTTATCATGTGTTTTGGTCACATGTGTTTTGGATGGATATCAGTGCATATCAAATGCTGAAGTTTAATGTGAATATTACACTGTCTCTCTATTAAGATGTTCCAGTGATTAATCTCTCTCACAAGAGAAAGTAGAAGCAATAGAAATCTAGGGGAAAAAAACTTTCAAATAGCCCAGTGGTCTGCAATTTCCAATTATGGAAAGAGCATGCTGAGTGTGAAATCTGGGCACATTGAAATATATCCGATTGACTGTGCAAACCTCATGATTTCCTATAGAGTCATTATGTCTTGACCAAGGGAAGCCTACTTACCTAATAAAATATATAATGTATGAGATCTATTCCAGCGATGAGGGCAAGATAAGGCACATAGTATAGGATTAACTCTGTCCGTCATGATTTATCCCACTACGGTTACAAGATATGCAACAAATCCTAAATTATTTGAGCAGACTGGAGAGCTGGCTAAAATGCAAGTCACTAGAAGAAATTCAAGGAAAAATGAATCTCACAGGGCAAAGAAAGTCAAATGTGACACAAGCATAGAGACTAGGTAGGCAGCAGGGATTTCAAGGATTGAGGAGGTAACACCCCCACACACACTACTAGCACTCATAAAATTCACAGAGTCTTCTGCATGTGCAAAACCTCTGGATGTCTGGGGTCTAATACGACTTGCAAATCCATAGTGCTATTCTTGTTGCATGCCTTCAAGTCATTTCTTTCTTAAGGCGACCCTAATGCAACTCTATCATGGGGTTTTCTGGGTAAGCTTTGTTTAGAGAGGGTTTACTATTGCCTTCCTCTGAGGCTGAGACTGTGTGACTTGCCCAAAGTCAGCCAGTGGGTTTCCATAGTTGTGATAGCAATCAAACCCTTGCCTTGGTCCAACCTTAGCCTTGGTCCAACATCCAAACCAACCCCACCACACTGGCTTTCCATCTATGGGGCTACTGAAATAAATTAGCAGATCCGTGATCAGTGTTGATATTACTGATATCATCATCACCACCACCACCACCAGCAAGGTGCACAGTGCTTTGGAGAGTGGAAAAGGATAGGTCCCTGGCCCAAGATGCTTAAAATATAGGGAGATGTCAAATTACTTACCTGCGTCTTAGAATGTAATTTATGGTCAGCAGAAGTGGATTTTGACTGCTAAAAGATTGATATGTTTGACTGCCAAAAGATTAATAAAAACCTTGGATCCCATCCCAGGAGGAAGGCAGCATACAAATCCAACAAACAAGCAAACAAACTCAGTAGTGGAATGATAATTCTCCCCCACACCTGACTCAGTGAACAGAAGCCCACAGAAGATATAGCAACTCTTGCAACATTTGAAAGTGTGGTATATGGACCCAATTTGCAAGCAGACTTATACACTTGGCCCTCCAAATTTGCTAGGGTTGAGCCTGGGACATGAAGTCCAAAACATCTAGCAGGCCAATGGTTGAGAACCACAGTCCTAGTTTATGGAATTCCTGACCTGTTTACCAGATGCCTCAGTGTTATCTTTTAGATGCCAGACTGGGAGCATTCTTCGCACTACGATATTATTGCACTCTTACTGAAAACACTATTGCACTCTTACTGCAAACAAACACCATTCCAGTGTGCCTCTGGAGCACTGTACTTCTATGGGTAAGGGTTACAATAATCTGGAAACACATCTAAGGGATTTGATGGGGTTGGACACACCCACATCAAATGCAGCAGCTCACATCACAAGCAAGGCACCCAGAAATGAATGGAAACATGCCTCCTTTCTTTGGAAAGGTTAAGAAAAAAGGGAAAAAATGTCAGGGATTCCAGGCAGGGAACCCTGGGAAAATGATCAGCCCACTGCAAATTACGTACTGCAAAGATGTTGCATCATACCCCAGCTGTGGGTATTTGCAAGGTTGCATAAGAAACTGGGGTTGTGTGCAGATGGTAGAGGGAGGTGTGCAAACCTCTACCTGATTGGTTGTAGATATGTATATAACAAAGCAACGCCAGTATGTATTTGTCTGTTGACCAAACCTGGTACCTGGCACAAGCTTTTGTCCGTCTGTCCTATGTTTTGTATATAACGGAAATTTGCTGCAAGATAAAGTACCTCCTGTTTTGGAAGAAACTCCTCCGTGTGTGAGTATCCTTACAGGGGAACAAGGCTGCTGCTGTTGGCTCACTGAACTCTGGTTATTCCGCTGCGTTTCCGTAGGGCTGAAACTCCTATCATCCCCAACAGTGGTTATGGGCCCAGGCCCAGAGTGCACAGCATCCACAGCACATCTGTAGTTGTTTTTCCCCTGGATACTGGGACTGTTTTTGATTGTTTGCCTGGCTCTCCGGTGCTTTGGGGGTCTGTGTTTTGGCAGATAGACAGTTAATTTTTAGTCCGGTGCTGTTCAAGGACACTTTGGAGGAGGAGGCTGGCCAGCTGCGTTCCTGTGTTTTGTTTTTACAAAGGCAGCAGAATGACTGAAACAAGCTTTGTGCGTTTTGAAAGGCTAAAAAGAATATTTGGATAGGGAAGCACCAAGAAACGTGAAAAAGCAACATGAAATCGTGCAATGTAAATCAGACTGCTTTATCGTTAAGGTTCTAAGTCAAGTTTCTTTAAAAATTAAAAACACTAAATGGAGACATCTGTCTGTATATGCTTTCAAGTCACCTGTTGACTTACAGTGACCCCACGAATTTCATAGGGTTTTCTCAGGCAAGAGATAACTCAGTTCTGTCAGTTCCTCTGAAATATAGCCTACAGCACCTTGGCAGTCTCCCATCTAAGTACTAGCCAGGGCCAACCCTACTTAGTTTCCAAGAGCAAATGGGCTCTAGTGCCTTTAGGGTGTTTAAGCAATGGAGGAGTGAAATAGGGGAGAGAGGGGAAACTCCTTGAAAACAGGGAAAGAGTAGGGGATTGAATATATCTATTTCAAATGTCACAATTCACATAACAACCAAATGTACCTTCATTTAAAAAAAAGCACTCTTTTCACTTTCAGAAGTGCAACATATTTCAGAATACTGTGGAAAAGGAGTGGATCTTTCTTACTACCACATCCCAACTCATTTGCTCTGCTCATTTCAGATTCAATGCTGGATCAGCTAATTTGCTAACAGGGAGATAAATATTCTGTTGTTGTTTTTCCCCTAAAAAAAGAAAATCACTCAATCACTCAGTCTAGTGAAGATTTCTAACATAGTTTCAAAGGCAGCATTTCCAAGTATGATTTTAACAACCAGTTGAGACATTCTGAGCAAAATGCAACAGTTCACTTTAAAGGGCAATTTTAACAGGGACTAGAAAAATACCACTGTATCCATCCAGTCTCTAAAAATATCTTGTGGTTACCTGCCACATTCTTTGGCACCCAACTCTCAATCATTGTGTTGCCACAATTTAAAAACACCGACTCCAATGTCTCTTGCAACCCAAGGAGCGAAGGGAATGCCTAAGCACCGTATGATGTCTGCCTTAATTTTTTAAAGCTGAAGAGAGCTCAGCTAAAACGTATGTGCAAAATAAGTGCCTTCTCAAACCTTTTCGCACGCAGTTTCTTTTGCGAGAGGGCCCCTTGAGCGTCGCATAAATGGGAGCTGTGGTCCATACAACACACTCCCATTTACGCAACACTCACGAGCCTAATGCAAACTGCGCACGCATTTTTTTATTTTCGGCTTCAAGCCGAAAATGCTGCGCCATCGCGCAAGGCTTCTGGGGCCCACGCGCACTTACCTGCCCTGCGGTATGTCGTCCCAGGTGCACCGGTCGCGCTTCCTCCCCCAGTGCAGCCTACAGCTCCCAGGCTGCACTGCGGAAGGAAGGGGCGGGCACTCGTGCGACGGTCGCGCGACCAGGAAGCCAGCTGCGGGACAAAGGAGCAGCGAAGAGAGCGCCTCGCACAAGAGCCTGCTTCCACGAATGGCACCCCCTACCTCCGCGATAAGGTAACGTGCGGAAAGGGTTAGAGAAGGGAAAGCAATTCTTCTGACACCTTACCCGGGCAGTGTATAAGGGGATGTGTCAATACAAGCCATTCTTGAGCCTTCAGTACAGACATGCAATTCCTGCAGTCTCTATCCCTCTGCATCTTTCTGTGTATTACAATTCTTCACAATCAATCTTGTTGTTATGTGTCATCAAGTCAACTTGAACTATGAATAAACTACACCTCTAATATCTAAGACCTGAATAAATAGGTTAGGATTATGTCAGGTCCTGAAATTTCAGAATACAAACCTAAGACCTAGCGACGACCCTTTGTGATGTCACAGGAGGTGGGCTGTGGTGATGTTACAAGGGGCAACCCCACGTGCTGTCATCCAGTATGGCATCTTAAGCATCGGCCATACTTTTGCACTGAGTTTGCCTTTCAAATAAAACACACCAAATCTAACAAATGAGGAATATACACACATATATTTCAAGGCAGTATCCTCACCCTGAGATTCTTTCCCCTCACTCTGAAAACTGAAAAAGAAGGTCCATTGTTCAGGCCTTGATAGGCCAGGCCAGGCCCAGAGGTCTGGGAACCTTATCTATTAAAGAGAGTTCTCTAAGAGATCTTTTTGTCGAACAGTCCTGCTCAGATCCTGCAACGATCTCAGGGCTGTGCTTCCTTCTTCTGTCAACCAAAAGTCTAAGCCAGTTCTAATAAGATCAGCAGCCTACGATTTCTCCCTGCCTTTACTTCCTGGGGACTACCCAACTTAGAAATCATGAAGACAGCAAACTACATGTCTGGCACTGAATCCACCGCTTCCTAAAGTACTCTGGGGACTGTGAAAGAACCAAAGCAATTAGTGACATCTCCGTGGGATTCTGCTTATCCATGTTTCTGCTTACTTAAGATATTCTGCATGCACGTTAAACATTAACCTCTTAGTCTTATGTACCTGTAAAACTATGTGAGTTGTAAAATCATGTGTTCCTTCCGAGCATATTCAGAATTTATTTCTTTCATGTGAAACCCTAGCACTCAAATTCTTTTGAAAAACCCAGTGAAATTCTGGTTGATCACCGTGACAATAACAATGAGATTCTATTATTTATTTTGATTTGTGGTAACTATCTTTTGTTGTTTCTTGGGCTCTTCTTTCCAGAACTGTTGGAAGAAGGGACAGACCAACATAATATAGTACATGCATATTGGCCAAAAATTATGCAAGGTCATAAAAACTCATAAATACTAATCTAGTTCTGAAATAAGAGGAAGTTGTTTCTCACAAAAGTTTTTTTGTTTGTTCATGTTACAGTGATTAGAGGTACTTTCAGTATATCTCAGGGCATTGTTAAATCCTATGTGTGAATGAACTCAGAAAAGAACAGTTATTTCTGACAGCTGTGCTTCTAAAAGTATTTTAGATTGTGCATTATTTCTGTGAGAGCCATAGTAGTGTGGTGGTTTGAACAGTTCCGCACTACGCTGTCATAGTGTAGTGTGGAAATCTTATATTATATTATTCCACTTTCAACATCCTGTGGAATTCTGGGGTTTGTAGTTCAGTGAGGCCGATGAGCTCTCTCTGGCTGAGAATTTTAAATGCCCTCCCTAAACTACAAACCCCAGGATTCCATAGGATGTTGAAAGTGGAATAATAGCACTTTAACAGTGTGGGGCGGAAATGGCCTATGACTTTGAAGACCAATGTTCGATTCCGCACTTGGCCATGGAAACCCACTGGGTAACCTTGGGTGCATCACATACTCTCAGCCCCGCAAAGCCCCATGATAACTTCATCTTAGGAACAACAATTATTTGTGTATGGCCAAAGACCTCACCTCCCAGATGCCACTACTGTTATATTGGTCTTGATCCAGCATTATTAACTTTACAGTCATACAACATTTAAGACTAGAGAAGTGGTGAACCTCTGAAATTGACTGCACCAGATCTTAAATAGCACTGGGTGCTCAGTTTCATTTCTAAAAGAAATATAAAGCTGTCTAAAAAGTAGAGAAAGTTTGAACTAAAGCTGTCTAAATATAAAGCTGTCTAAAAAGTAGAGAAAGCCTGAACTTGTGGCTCTTAACCTTTAACCTATCCTTGTCTGCCAAATACATAACAAAGTAACTCAGTGCTCGTCTCCATCCACAAGCTTTAAAAAAATAGGTTATAAAAACATCACTCTACTCAAACTTTAAGAAACTTTGGTGTGACATATGGGTATGTTTATGAGACATGCATATGATAATGGTACATATGAATGAGGCTCCTTGACCTGACGGCCCCTGGCAACTCCTTAATATAGATTTTAATATTAGTAGAAATAATTCACCCATGATACTCAAGCATCACTGTATTGTGATTTGAGTGCTGGACTTGGACTCTGGGCTTGAATCTGCTCTGCCATGGGAAACCCCCCGGGGGACTTTGAGCAAGTCACGCTCACTCAGCCTTGTTGATATTGCTGTTAACTGACATCAAGTCAACTTCAACTTACGGAGATCATATGAATAAGAGAACATCAAGTCACCCTATCCTCAACCACCTGCTCAGGTCTTGCAGATTCAGAAACGTGCCTTCTTTGATTGAGTCTATGCTTCTGTAATGAAGTCTTCCTCTTTTTCTACTGCCTTCCACTTTACCAAGCAAGGTTGACTTTTCTAGTGAATCAGGTCTTCTCATGATATGGCCAAAGTATGACAGGCTTAGTTTAGTCATCTTGGCATCTAGGGAAAGTTCAGGCTTGATTCACTTTAAGACCCATTCATTTGTCTTTTTAATAGTCCAGGGTACCCATAAAACTCTTTTCCAACACCACATTTCAAAGGAATTGATTACTTTTAGCCTTAAAGGACAGCAATGGCAATCTCCTCTAGATAAATCTCATCAAGAAAACCCTATGATAGGGTTGCCATAATTCAGTGTCAACACACAAAGCAAGCACAAGCAGCCCTGTTTCTTACCAGGCAGATCCACAAGAGTACTGAAGGTGTGCTCCATTGAGGGCAAAGAGGAGAATGGCATGAGTAGATTCTGTAACAGTAGTAGCTCTGTTATTTTCCTTCTGGAACCTCACCTCAAACTCTAAATCTGTCTACGCACATAAACTGGCATGTGCAGATCTGTGTCCTATTTTGTACTCATTCTTGGTGATGCTTTTCCTCAATTTATGGCCACCTTAAAATGTATAGATTTTCATTACAGAGGTAGGGGAAAGCTACACTTTTCTAGACCAAATTGGCTTGGAGGGGGATGAAGTTACTTTTGCTCAGCTTGGCTTTTGCAACAAAAACAAATGGAGCTGGAGATTCTATTTGACTGTTAAGTTCCGTTCATCTTTCTTTATACTCAGAATAGCAAAAAGAAACATAGAGGGGGAAATGCCAGAATCCAGCACAAAGATTTCCTTTTTATGGAGTCCTTAAACATCTCTAACAAGGGAGAAACATATGGAAATGGGTCACAGGAAGCACACGTCAGATAAACACAGGAAGTAATTATTGAGCAGGAAAGGTTGCAGGAAACGGGTTGTTTTTCTTTCTTCACTGGTGTTCTTTCAGTCTTAGGACATCAGCCGTGATGAAGGAAATACGTCTGTAATTGCAGGGCAGCTATTATTTATATAGTGTTAACATCAAATGTCACTCATATGGTATTTACATTATCTAAGTAATCAAATATTCCACTAAACTGGATTGTACTCAATTTCCCAAAGCTGTAGAAAATAGGTTAAAAAAAATACACCCTGTGTTAAAGGAGAAATTAATTCTCCCGGTAAAACACTCGGGGATTTTTCTAGATGCAATCTCTGCATTGTAACCGAGGAATGCATAGAAGATATCTCCAGTGTTCTGGAGAATATATAAGAACAGGTATCAATGCTACATATTGATTATATCCCACATCATCCAAGGAGCTGAAGACAGCTTTCATGTTATCTCATGCAGTTTGTCCTCACAACTTGTTGTCAGGTGAGTTTGCAGGTATGATGTAAGATCTAGAAACTTTTCAGTGACTAGAATTTTGGACTGACTGCAAAATAGCCTGGTTCTCTTGGGTTATCAAACTGATTCCAGAATTGTAACTCTATCTCTTACCTTTTGTATAAAGATTTGACCGACTGTTTACCTCTGGATGAAGTGCGTGTTTGTGACCTTTCAGAAACTTTTCATAAAGATGCTGCATTTGTGCTGCTTCAGAACCAATCAATAGCAGTATCTTGTTAGATAAATGGGATGGAAGAACAGACACAATAGTGCAATTATAATAAATAGATTAAGAAGAAATAATATGACAGCTACTTTTGCCACCTCATTATATGATATTTTTCCTCAATCAATTTTTTTTAAAAAAATGGAACAAACAGGAGTATTTATAATATCTTGTCCATTGTCCTTCTTCGATGCAATCATTTAAAATTCTAGAATACAGTGTAATCATTATTGGAAAGCAATATTATGCTTTTATAATTTTTTTACTATGTCTTAATGTGTTTTAAACTTGCCATTTAGTGTTTTTAACACAATTATTTATTTATTTAAAAAAAACCCTTTTGTAACAAATAGGCTTTAACTGTAATTTGTTCTTAATTTAATATGATCCATCTTGGGTTTCATATCAGGAGAAAGGTTAAATAAATAAACAAATAAAAAACTTATTTTGGAAAAGCTGGTATCAAAAAAATTTTTATTCTTTTTAATTTTTTTATCTATTAGAGTCCTTAAGAAATAACATATGACTAACAAATTAACTATCTCAATAAATATATATATTTATATAAATATAACATATATATTAATGTTCCTACCAATATAATCCCTCTCACCCCCTCCCTCTCCCACCCCACGGAGAATGAAGTTAATATTTATTTATTTAAAATCCCTTTCCTTTGATGTGCAGAATTGTATTAATCAGATGCATATCTAGGGTGGGGAAACTGGGGCATGTGCCTGGGCACCAATGCCAGGAGGATGCAAAAATAGAGGAATCCCCTGCCCCCCCGCCACTGCCACCCGCTCCTGCTGATCTCACCCCCACTGCTGATCCTGCTGATCCCTTTCACATGTACTGTTATCCCCACTCGCCCCACCTGCTGCCGCTTGCCCTGACTGCCAGCTGCTGCCCCTCACCCCGCCCACCCACCCACTGCTCGCCCCCGCCTGCCTCCACTTGCCCTGCCCTCACCAGGGTCCTTCCTGGCCTGGGATGGTGGGGGGCAGTGGCAGCAGCACCTACGGGTGCAACTTCAGTGCTTACCTTAGGCGCCGTTGAGCCTTGGTACACCACCGGGATTAATTGTATCTTTGATCATTCATATCCCTGGCCAGCTGCACCGTGAAGAGAAGGCACATGTCGCTCATGCTCCCATCCACACGCAGCCAGCCAAGTGCACAGGGAGCATTGGGGTCATGCTCCCATCCCAGCAAAAGCACTGCCCGGATGATGCCGGGATGGTGACGGATAAGGGTAAGGTGCAGAAATGGCCTTGGGGAATTCTGTGGTCCAATACCATTCAGATTTCAGCTAATCAATGAGATTCTGGAGGAAAAGACACATAGTAATATGCAGTTTCATCACTAGGGGGTGCAGGGAGTGAAGACTACACTGGATGACACCATCGGGGTGTGATATCAAAATGGCTGCCTGTCCCTTCTTTCTCCCCACTCCCACGAGAGCCCATATTGCTTCATGTAGGACAACCACTTCTTTTTTCTTATGACTGGACAAGATCCCCAGTGCCTTTGAGCACGAAGAGCCAGGCAGGTACATCAGGACACTCAGAGGGCAGGTCTCCAGGGCAGTAGACTGAGACCCCCAGAATTCTGGCTCCTGGATGGAAAAGGTTCCATGTGGATCACATCATGAGTAACACCAGCCCTAGTGATTCCACTGGTAATATGAAGCACCTGTCATAGTTCAGCTTTGTAAACCTGATTTGCTGCCATTTTGATTCTTGTGGAGCATCATAGCAGAGAAGCAGCCTATATCTCCTTCCTTCTCCCCTCTTTCCCTCATAAGAGTCAAGGCTGCAGTTTGCTTCCATTCTCCTTCCCACATTTTATTTTTCCATCATGATTGTCCACGCTTGCTATAAAATATCACTGGAAAAATTTTTAAAGAGAATTAGGGAAAGGTCAGGGAAAACAAGTAGTTGAAAACAAAAAAGAGGAGGGGGGAAAAATGACACTCCAGTTTTTAAAAAAGCGTATAAATGAAAAGGGAAACACAATGGTGTTGTGAGTGTTAGACTAAAGCCATTTCTGCACTACACTGATATAGTGCTATTATTTACTGAGTCCAAAGAGCTCTCTGGCTGAGAATTCTAAATGCCTCTCCCTAAACTGCAATCCCCATGATTCCATAGGATGTTGAAAGTGGAATAATAGCATTATTACCATGTGGAAATGGCCTAAGTGCAGAAATGGTCTAAGACTCCAGGAGACCAGGGTTCAAATCCCAACTTAGCCCACTGAGTGACCCTGGGGAAGTCCCACTTTCTCAGCCTCAAAGGAAGGTAAAGGCAAACTTCCTCAGAGTAAATCTTGCCAGGAAAACTGTATAATAGGATTACTGTAAGTGGGAGTCAACTTGAAGGTGCATAACAACAGCAACCATCTCACACCACTTTATTAGTGCACATTACATTCATAGAATATTAGTAGAAAGAAAGCGGGGAGGGAATGGCAGCTTTTTGCTTCTCGCTTGCAAGATCTTTAATCGTGTGACAACATAGATTTGCAATGGTCACAGTGGGACTGCTGGGGAGGAAGAAAAACAGAACCTTCTCTCCCAATTGCCACCCCCCTCCACCCCTGCTTTTGTTCATCACAGTTAAATATATAGGATTGGAACAAACAAAGCCAAAGATGCCTTGGGCAACAAACGGGTTGATAACTGATTATGCTCCAATTCTCTTTCTCTCTTGTGTTTGGCTGTCATGGATAAAATAATCAAAAGATCCTCACCTTCAAATTTGGAGAGAGAAAGAGACGGGAAAAACAGAAAGAATTAAAGAGGACTAGTTTTCCTCTGTTCATTTTCTTGTGCTTTCTGACCTTACATCCTTGTCAAGGCGAGGCAAGACTGCAACTGGATGATGTCTCATTTCAGTCCTTTAGAGCAAGAAACTCTTGTGTTTCTCTTCTGAGTTTCCAACATAGGTCATGAATTCTGACTCGGTTCATCCTCATGCAGTAAACAAGAAAATGGGAGCCAGCAAATGCTGCTCACTACAAGAAAGCAAGACTGTTTTTCCCCCCTTTTTGCACATTTTTGGGACTGATTTTTGCACATTCTTTCAATAAATATTGTCTTGTTGCTAAAGTTGCCAGGTCAGGATTATCTCAGTCCCTGAGATTTCAGGACCTAAACCTTGTGATGTCATAGGCAGCAGGCACTGGTGATCTTACATCACAACCACCCCAGGGATGTCATTAAGCATGATGCAATAAGCATCATCTGCAACAGCAGTACTAAGCGTGCCATTCAAATAAAAAATCTTCAAGTCTAAATAATAATAAAAATACAGACACATTTTTCAAAGCAGCACTCTCACCCTGAGATACCTCTTCGTCACCTGGAGGACTGGAGAAGGAACTCTACTTGTTGAGCAAACTATTAAAAAGTGGTAGCATTGGATAGGTTGTTTGGTCCAGTGAATTTCAGACTTCAGTCCTCTGGAGTTTTGCACTTCATCTCCCAGAAAGTCCAGCCAACTTAAATAATCAGGAATTCTGGGAGCTGAAGTTCTATGCACCTGCAAGAGCAAAGTTTGAAAACCATAGTTTTTGCTCAGTCAACCTCTATGTATGTGTGTATGTGTGTGTGTGTGCGCGCGCACACACGCGTATGCAGGCATGCTTGTGTTTAATACCAGCAAGAGAAAAAGACACCAGAAACAGGACTTTTTTGCAGATACGCTTTTGCACAAAATACAGGAAGCACAATGGAGGAAAACCTGCTTGCAGTCTCATTTTTGCATTGGAGACAAGAACTCTCATGGAAATGAAGAGTCTTACAGCCTTATCACACTGCACTGTTATAGTGCTATTATTCCACTTTAACAGTCATGGCAACATCCTATGGAATCCTGGGATCTGCAGTTTAGGGAAGGGCATTTAGCATTGTCAGCCACAGAGCTCTTGGACCTCCCAAGACTTCAAACCCCAGGATTCCACAGGATGAAGCCATGGCAGTTAAAATGGAATAATAGCACTATAACTGTGTAGTGTGATCAGGCGATTAGACTGGGTGTCTCATGGTACTGAGATGGCCCAAGTTTCACCATGTCAATGGCCTGTCTCAGTCTGCTAAGACAGCCTTCTAAAGCAAATTGTGAAGAATGACAAGATTTTTGTTTACTCATATTAAATGTTTTCATGTTGTTTGTTTTTACATATCAAATATTTTATTACAGACAACTCAATATTTGCATGAGTGCCACATAAAGCTCATTACAGTAGTCCAAATGGGATGTAGCCAAGGCGTGTACCACTGTGGCCAGATCCGACTGCTCCAGCTTCAGCTCTCTCCTCCAACAACTTGTAACTACTAGCCTTAGTAAGCTACCTCATTCAGCCTACTTAAGCTCTATGCATGTTGCAGACAACCACTTAATATCCTCCAACTGTCCCATTTTGGTAGCAACAGTCCCAATTCATCTTCTGACATCCTACTTTTCAAATATTTTTAAAATCTCCTAGTTTTTCTCTCCTTCTCCCACTCTCCTCCTTTGTCCTCAGCTTTCTTCAATTGCTACAAATTAAGTTCAAAGTGCAAAATGGGTTTTCGCTCAATTAGCTCAGCAAGGAGGAGAGGAAAGAAAATAATTCTGTCCTTCCCAGGGAGGTCTGGAAAAAGCAAAGTGCTGTAGTACCTTTTAGATTGCGCGTACTTTCACTTTAATAACTTTTTTCCCTTTTGACTGGTCTCTGATGTTGCTTGACCACATACGTCCCAGTTTTCATCTCTGAAATGTACAGTCAGCTACCTACATCAGACAAGTATATTTATCAGCATAAGTGATCATTAGTATGAGCTAACTGAATCATAGAATCATAGAATTATAGAGTTGGAAGAGATCACATGGGCCAACCAGTCCAACTCCCTGCTATGCAGGAACACACATCAAAGCACTCCCAACAGATGGCCATCCAGCCTCTACTGAAAAATCTCCAAAGAAAGAGACTCCACCACACTCTGAGGCAGCATATTTCACTGCTGGACAGCTCTGACCATCAGGAAGTTCTTCCTGAGGTTCAAGTGGAATCTCCTTTCCTGCAGCTTGAATCCATTGCTTCTCGTCCTAGTCTCTGGAGCAGCGGAAAACAAGCCCACTCCCTCCTCAACATGACATCCCTTCAAATATTTAAACATGGCTATCATGTCCCCTCTTAATCTTCTCTTCTGCAGACTAAACATACCCAGCTCCCTAAGCTGTTCCTCAGAGGGCAAGGCTTCCAGACCCTTCACCATTTTGGTCGCCCTCCTCTGAACACATTCCAGCTTGTCAATATCCTTCTTGAATTGAGGTGCCCAGAACTGGACACAGTATTCAAGATGAGGTCAAACCTATGCAGAATAGAGTGGTACCATTACCTCCCTTGATCTAGACACCATACTCCTATTGATGCAACCAAGAATCGTGTTGGCTTTCTTGGCTGCCACATCACACTGCTGACTCATGTTCAGCTTGTGATCTACCAAGACTTCTAGATCCCTTTCACACGTACTGTTATCCAGCCACGTGTCCCCCATCCTATATTTGTGCATTCCATTTTTTCTGCTTAAGTGCAGGACCTTACATTTCTCTCTGTTGAAATTCATTTTGTTAGCTTTGGCCCAGCTCTCCAATCTGTCAAGGTTGTTTTGAAATTTGATCCTGTCCTCTGGTGTATTAGCAACCCCACCCAATTTGGTCTTATCTGCAGATGTGGTCAGCATGCCCTCTACTCTTTCATCCAAGTCATTGATGAAGATATTGAATAGCACTGGGCCCAGGAGAGAACCCTGTGGCACCCCACTAGTCACTTCTCTCCAGGATGAAAAGCATGAACTGATTCCCTGAGCCACAATTTTGTCTCTGTCTCTGGTTGCTGTTGTCCTTGTTGTGTGTCATCAAGCCATTTCTGACATATGGCAGCACTACAGCAATCTTATCATGGAGTTTACTTGGCAAAACTTCTCCAGAAAGGATTTCTCTTTGCCTCCCTCTGAGGCAGAGAGAGTGTGACTTGACCAAGGTCACCCAGTGGGTTTCCATGGCCATGCCAGTATTCAAACCCTGGTCTCCAGACTCATAGTCCAACCCTCAAACCATAGTGTCATTGTATTGTCTTTGTCCCTTACTGTATATGTTGATGTTGTGCCCTTTGGTGAAAAGGGTGCTATTATTATTATTATTATTATTATTACCTGCATGGAAATCATTTTTTGGCAGCACTGTGTACCATCATCACACCTAGTTTGCTTCATATTAAATAGTGGACCAAATTACACAAAATGGAGGCCGTCTGCTTTGGATGTCCTCCCCTGGGTTCAGTAGACGGTTGTGTGAAATAGTTTTATGTTAATGGTATGCCAAATCATGCATTTCATGCTGTTAATTCCCCACCACCACATTACATGAAAGAACTGCCAAAGAACAAAATTAGTGAACTGTTTTAGGAGAGAAGCATTCCTAATCCCAATAAATTCCCCTTGCCTCCTCCACTAATGTCTTTTAAACCTGATACAGGCCACATCTTTTCCCCTTCATTAGCATCTCCATGCAAAAAAACACACACACAAAAGCTCTCCTAAAGCTCCAATAATCCACATGTTAGCTTTGACTGCCGCCAATTTGTCCCTGCCTTGGTGTGAATGGAGGAAATCAAGTGTTGGATTGTTTGGGAATGTCCTTGACTAATGGTTTGCCATTGCTGAGACAATAGGACTGGCCTATGATTTGCCCACTACAAAGATATTGCAGATAATGCTTTGTACATTCCATTTACTTAACTTGAATGCCCTTTGCTTGAGCAACTAATTACATGTTTCTCTCCAAAGCCCTCGCTGTAGTTGGAGAGTCAATTAAGATAAATGTTTTTTTAAAAAAAAAAAAAGTTGGGGAAGAATGGACAAAAGGAGCAAGTTTCAATTTCAGAAACTGTGGACTAAAGATCCAAGGAAAGTTTAAGATTCCCCCCCCCCTTCATTTTCTCATATATAAAAAGGAAACAGTGTTTGATTACCTCCATTCCCTTTCCTCCTCTTTAAATCAGCTTCAGTGTTACCAAATTTGTCTTTACAGAATATGTAGAAGGACAAAAAAGAAAAAGTCATTAATATAAACAATCAGGAGATTCCCACTTGTTAAACAGCTTGGCTTCAAGTAATTTTTTTTTCTACACCCACTACTCCATTTGGTTGTTTTGATACTGCTGTGGTCATTTCACCTTCAGATCTGCTTAGCTGCAACATGGAACACCTTGTTTGTGTGTGTATGTGTTTCCAAGTCACCTGTTGACTTTTGGCAACCCCATGAATTTTGTAAGGTAGCCCAATGCTACTCCCCTCCCAAACCACCTTGTAGGCAACACAGCCTGCTCCATGGAATGGTCATTTCCATGCTGTTAGGGGGAATCAGCACAGGATGCATCCAGCTATTTTCCTGTAGTTGGGCACACTGCAACAAGCATCTGAGGACACCCTTGCAAATGATATCTTTGTGTCACATCCAGCTACAGAAAAATAGCTGGATGCATTCTTACTTGCCACCACCACCCCACATTTTCTTATAACATGGCAGTGGGGAGCTATGCTGCTTGCAAGGTGGGTTTGGGGGGAATCTTTGAACAGAATAAAATTCCAGCCTCTGCAGTGGAGTAAATTAATTTAAGCTATCATAATTCACTGGTAAGATGCCTGCCATAGGTGGGATAAATCATCACCATCTTCACCACTACTGCACTGATCAGTGTATGCCACCTTTCCACACTGTGGCCCTCAATCCCACTGTTACTCTTGACTAGAGAATCAGTAGGATTTGCCTATATGTTGACTCCCCATTCAAAAATATTTCGTCTATTCAAAGTGGTACTAGTGTACAAGATTCCAAAGTGGCTCACAACATAAAGACAGCTATACATAAATAAGAATGTATTATCAAGACAATCTTGCAATACTGTACCATCAAGGTCTAAATGCCCTAAAGACACCAGATCCTCTCTGATCATGGAAGCAAAGCAGGATCAGTCCTGGTTAGTACTTGGATAGGAGACTGTCAATGTATCTCAGCTGCTGCAAGCTATATTTCAAAGGAAGGAATTGGCAAAACCACCTCTGAATGTTTCTTGCCTAAGAAAACCCTATGAAATTCATGGGTTTGCCATAAATTAACAGGCTACTTGAAGGCCCAGAAAGAGAGGTCAATACAATAATATAGCTGGAGTCTGTTGCTTAGTCCTAACTAGAGCAGTGCATTGCTGAAAGGTAAATTACTTGCAGGTAGACCCAGCTGATTCAATGGCTATACTCTGATCAGGACTAACAGTAGGATTGAAAACCCTATTGGTACAATAATAATCTACATGATTCGTGTCATTTCTAACATTGCAACACATTGAATTCATCACAAACCAGGCAATATAAACATCATTCAGTTGATCCTATTTATAATAAAACATTTGGGTGTTTTCTGCTGCAAAAAAAAAGACGTTGCAAACCAAAACTATAAATGCAAACTTTCTAAGAGTCAGTGATTGTGTCCAGCACGTTGGCTGAACCATGAACCAGAATTTCCACTGAGATTATATACAGAAAGACGTAGAGACACACACACACATATTCTCCAAGCCAAGTAATGCTGAAACATTGTGGGTTTACTGTGATATTAGTCACTCCGCCATCTGCAGCTCCCCAAACCCACAAATGATTCAGTGATGGACAGATTGGACATAGTGTTACATAAGCCCTTCACAGCTGTTCACACATTTCTTCAGGACTTAACTCCTTCTTTGCCATCATATTTTTCATTTATCTGCATGCCTATGCTAAAGTAATGTCTGTGCTGTTAAAGTGCAAAAAAGGCAATGACATCGCTCAAATTAGCATCCTGCACCGAACAAATGCATAAAGCTGTCTGAACTCTACCTACAAAGGTACTGCTTTGGTGGTCTTGAGCCTAAATACTCACTCAAGGAGACAGATGAGCATCTGCATGGTAGGACCTTGGGATGGATTGCTACAATGTTCCCATTCAATACTCATTGGTATGCATCCTAAATTTTTGTTGGTGGAACTCCACTCACGGGATACTAATTCTACTAGTAGAAGAGTGGGCCATATTCATTTTTCCCTCCTGGAGCCCCTTTGCATATCTTGCCCAGAATAGGTATATTATTCTTCACTGATTTTCTTCTCATCAGGAGCAACAAATAATCTTGTCCCTACGACAAAGTCTTTAGCCATTTCCGCACTACACTGTTATAGTGTTATTATTCCACTTTCAACATCCTATGGAATCCTGAGGTTTGCAATTTAGGGAGGAGTACTTAGAATTCTCAGCCAGAGAGCTCTTTGGCCTCAGTAAACTACAAACCCCAGAATTCCACAGGAGATTGAAAGTGGAATAATAGCACAATAACAGTGTAGTGCAAAAATGCCCAAAATCTTTGAGAACCACCCAGTTTTCAACAATATTTGCAGTGGAGACTTATTCCTCAGGAAATCTGCACATAGTATTTTTGCACAGAAAACAGCATTTTCTGTGCAAAAGAAATTGCTGCTTTTTGTGCAAAACAACCACATGCAAATTTTCTGTAGAATTAAGTCCTGGGCTGGGAGGAATCAAATGATTCAAGGATCACTTGGTGGGAGGCAAGGTTTCTTGACACTCAAACATATTTTTCAACATTTTTGAATATTTTTGAATACTCTTCCTGTTCCAAGTCCAGAGGACCATAGGACCCTGCGGATCATCATGGGTGGAAAGTGAACCTCCCAAACTACAACACCTCCAACCTTCAACATCAGGAGCTCCCATTGGACTACAGTCCCTTCCAGGCCATTATACTTATACAAGCAAAAGCATAGCAGTAATCCCAAAACATGAAGATGGATTTAATGCCTCAATTATATTCAATTTTTTTAGTAATATTGTCCAAATGCATGCAGGCTGAGCTTATTCCATGGGCTTCACCATTCTAAAGCTATCCTTCAGAACTGAAGGTGCTGAGTTTGCCACCCTCATACTCCTCCAAGTGATGTGATATCCATCTTTCAGTCCTGGGGGTCTTATTACCCTAAGAGACCTCTGTGGGTTTCCAGCCTCCATTTCTCACTGATATTTCACAACATGTGGCAGACTCCTTTGCTGCGGCTCTCTTTAATTCTGTCCAGGGCAGAAATTTAAGCACCCAACTCCAAGCTAAATATTTTGTTAACCTCTCAACATACACAAATTCTGTCTAGCTTACAAATGAGTTTTTGATGTTCTGGTTTTCTACAGCTGCTGTGAACTGGGCCTCCCTCCTTCTCTTATTGATAATCTCTTGCTGTGAAGGAGATGATTGAATGTGGAGCTTGAAATGAAAAAGTCAACAAAATGTACCCATTGGAACTCCTTGTTTACACATTCTTAATGGAATTCTCTGTGCTTCATTATCTGCCTGCCTATCTGTCTTTCAAGCCATCCATCATCTCAGTGTTCTCTAAGGGCTGAAATATTGCACTGGGGCTTCGAAGATCCAGGTTCTATTCAGCACTGAGTCATGAACTTCACTAGGTAACCTTGGGCCAATCATTCTTTCCCAGTCTCACCTAAATCACAGGGGTGTTGTTTGACAATAAATTGGTGGGCAGGAGAGCCATCTATGATGTCTTCAACTTATTGATGGAAAGGTGTGATATAAATGTAACTAAAACATACATAAATTGCAAATTAGTCTTCTTTGCATGTGAACTGTATTTACTACAAGATTAGTATCTTAAGTGTCCACATACCTTGTATCAGCTGCATGCACTGGCTTCCACTTCATCAGAGACTCTGTATGATTAGGGTTCCTAACTGAATCAAAGCATGCAAACTAGGGGCCTTTCTGCACTATACTGTTATAGTGCTACTATTGCACTTTCAACATCCTACGGAATTAATTCTGGGATTTGTAGTTTACTGAGCCCAAAGAGCTTTCTGACAGAGAATTCTAAATGTCTCTCCCTAAGCTGCAAGCCCCAGTATTCCATAGGATGTTGAAAGTGGAATAATAGCACTATAACAGTGCAATGTGGTAAGGCTCTAGGAGTTCTTCACCTCTTGTAGGCTTCTTCTCTTTTTAAGTCCATTCTTCTCTTCTCTTCTCTCTTCTCTTCATATGTCCATTCCAATACATGTTCCTTCAAAAGTAGAGACAGCAACTTCCTGAACACCAGAAGTTGTCAGGAGGACCCTGATCCACTGGCCATTCTGGCTGGGCAATTCTGGGAACCATAGTAAAAAATTACTTTTCCACACTCTTTTTCTGACATCATCATCACCATCATCTAATCTGAGTAGTATATAGTCTTTCAGCATGTGTGGTGCCCTTGATGTGACAAGTAAAATGAAGGGAAATTGAAAGGGAAAAGTTTCACTCCCAAGTTAAAGTTTTGGCCAAAGAGAAGTGTGTAGCTCATGCTTACACTGGATCCACTGAACTCCAGTGAACAAGAACGAAGCTGAGAAGCTGAGTGATTTAGGTTCAGGGAATGAAATATAAAATCAAGTGTTCTATTGCAACAAATTCGTTAATAAGGTGCAATCCAACAACAATATTGTGCAACAGATATATTGTGCAACAGATGTTGAGCAATTTGCCACTGTAATACACAATGTGCAGTATTTCTGTATGTACAACTCTGCCACTGTCAGCAGAAGGCTCAATTTTGCCACTCTGCTCTGCTCCCAACACTATCAGTATAGCATTGTTGTGCTATGATAAATAATTCATGTGTGTTGCTAATAGGATGCCAGCTTCAGTTAGTCTAGACATTTATCTTGGTGGTATATGGTGATGCAGGATAATCTTGTAGATACCCTGGACTGCCAAAAAGACAAATGAATGGGTCCTAGAACACATCAGACCTGGATTCTCCCTAAAAGACTAAACTGAGACTGTCGTACTTTGGACATATCATGATAACCCATGACTCACTAGAAAAGACAATAATGCTTGGCAAGGTGAATGGCAGAAAAGAGGAAGACTGCATTACAGAGGAATAGACTCAATCCAGGAAGGCACAGCCCTGAATCTGAAAGACCGGAGCAGGGCTAGTGACAACAGGAAAATTTAGACATCTCTTACTCATAGGGTTATCAGGAGTTAAAGTTGACTTGATGACAGTTAACAATGACAAATGGCCTGTTTATGGAAAATTATTCCAAACCTAGTTGTTGAAAGATAATGACCTGTCCACAGATAAGAAAAATGTTTATGGAATTGAGGGTCCAGACCATGCCACCAGAACTATTAACTGACAGATATCTCAGAACATGCATGGCTCAGATAGAATGTGTTCTCAAGAATGGCCTTTGAAGACTTCCCTCGTTGTCTTTTTTTGTTGCCCCAGAGATATTTTTTGACTCAATATTTCTCAAATTTTGCATATAGTCCAATACAGTTTCATACTTGGTATACTTAGTGATAGTACATTCTCCTACAAAGCCTGTTTTGCCCAAGCAAGAAAAAGCTCCAAAAGTGATTTTGAAAACTCATTTGTGATCTGGATCAATGTACTTTTCTGTCATGCTAATTGCTATAGTTTGGTTCTGTATTTCAAATTACTTTCTTCTGATGTATAACTAGTACCTATTAGGGATTTGGGATTATTTAAAAGTCTCCTTTGGATGTGTGGTACTTTCAGGGCTATGGAATACAATCATTGGTAGGCATAGACTGTATATGTTAAACACTATACATGTTTTCTTTGTCTTTGTATTATGCTATGCTTTGTAGTAGTTTAGAGTTACAAGCAATACATTTACTACTACTTTAAAAAAAATTAAAACAACAAAAACCAATAAAATGCAACAAAATTAAAAAGGAAAACTAGAATCAGTCAGTTTATGAAACAACACCTTCAAAGACTAAAACAACTCAGCTAAGTTTTTATTAACTTTCTACTTTTCCAGGGACTTTGCTCCTTAATTATTTGCATTTTTTCTGTCTTGACTCTTGATGTTGACTTATTCAATATGGCAGTATTATATAAAGAAGTGACCAATGTATTCTAGCTTCCACCCCCCCACCCCACCCCCACCCCAATGGAAAGGTTACATGGGCTTAACCAAATACAACACATTCAAAACATGCAGCCAAGGGAAAAAAATTAAACCATTTATCACAATTATTTGTTTGACTCCCATTTTGTTAAGCTTTCTGCTTTTATACTCCCAAAAGAGAAAGCTAGTATATTTCAGCTAAAGTGAGTCAAGTTGGTGTCATAGGTGATATAATTTTTTGTCAGTTGGGAAGTGCTGAGAAATGATTTCATTGACCCTCCTAAAATATTTTATAGTTAATCTAAACTTATTAAGAAGATGTTTTGTTGCTGGTGCAATTAATTGCTGTCCTGAGGATTTTTTTAGAAAACTTCAGTCATGACTCTTGTTTCCCTTGAAAGCTAAATTTAGGACCTTTCTGTACTATACTGTTATAGTGCTATTATTCCACTTTCAACATCGTATGGAATCCAGTGGTTTGCAGTTTAGGGAGGGGCATTTAGAATTCTCAGCCACAGAAGTTTTTGGCCTTAGAAAACTACAAACTCCAGAATTCCACTGGACATTGAAAGTGGAATAATAGCACTAGAACAGTGTAGTGCAGAAAGGCCTCTGGGTGGATGGGATTGTCTTCAGGGTGAGTTGGGTGGCTTTTGTCATGGTTCTGTCTATACTACTAATCATACAACATCTGAAACAAATACAAATAATTCATGTTGTTTGGGAAGACTGGTAACATTGACTGGCATTAACATTTAATATTTGGACTTTCCCAAAAATTATAAGAAGATTTACAACCAGGACTATGCCATAGTTATGGAGCGGATAGGTGTTAATGGTGAAGGCTTAACTCTGATCAAATCATGTACAGCACAAGTTGATCATCTGACATAACAGAGCAAATACTGGCTTCTGAGTAGTGAAATTGGCAACAACTGCAGTAAAAGTAATGTATATCTTAAATGTATGCAAGTTGTAGAGGGCAAGACTGCATATATCATACAAATAGGTGTCAGAAATCCAGGATAGGTGGCAGTTTCTTAATTTCTGAATGAACAATGCCTAATGTGCATTCTAGGGATGGGGAAATGATTTCATTTTCTCCCATATTTGAATCTTAAATTCTTTCCATCCCAAACATAAAGAAAACTATAGTTTGGTAAATTCTTAAAAAATGAGCAAACAGAGAGAGAGAGAGAGAGAGAGAGAGAACTTTGCGATAGCCAAATTTAATAGATACAGCTATTCCCAGTATGGAGAAGATGGTGTTAAGAATGCCAGAAGAACCATGGTGGATCAGACCAAAGGGCTACCTAGTTTAACATTCTGTTCACACAGCAACCAAGCAGTTGCCTGTAAGAAGCCTGCCAGCAAGACACGGATTCAACCATACCCTCCTGCTTGGGTTCCACAGCATTCTGCCTCTGATACTGAAAGTGATATATAACCTTCCCGACTGTTAGCCAATTGTCCATGATTTTGTCTAATCTCTCTATAAAGCCAACCAAGTTGTTGGCTACCACTAAATCTTAACAGTAACAGATTCTACAATTTAAGTATGAGCGGTTTCAAGAAGTATTTCCTTTGATCTGTCCAGAACCTTTTAGCTTTAGTGAATGAATTCCTATTCCAGTATTATGAGAGAGAGAGAAAAGGCCTGTTGTCTCTGCCATGTTGTGCCTATTAAAACCATGTTATAGTTGTCTACCGCATACTCCCCTCGCAGATGAAAATCAGGACTAGCCAAGCAACATCAAATTGTGTGAAGTTATTAGTGAAAGAGAATACAAAACTAGGAGAGGCTGCAGCAGTTTGTTTTTGCCTGAGTCTACTGGGAAAAGCAAGATTATGCCCCTTCGTGTCCTTTCTCCACCTTAATTGAATGTAAATTGCTTTTACACTTTGAATTCAAGCCCTTTCCACAGACCAGCGTCCTCCTGGCATGGGGATGTGAGAGGAGCAGGACCGCGATGATGCTTCTGCATGATGTTATCACGGTCCCATCCTTCTCTCGTCACCAACCAGTGCGATTGCAGGGTAAATTACTGATGGTTTTTCCCTATCAATGACCCCTGATCATGCAACACTCCCGCACTTACCTGTCCTGTGTAAGGCTTGGAAGCATGATGGAGGTGCTTCCTGCCCGAGTGCAACATGGGAAAGTGCCCGGCTGCTCTGCAGAAGGAAAAGGTATGCCCATCATGCTCCCTTCCACAGGTACCCAGCCTGGTGCAGAGGAGAGCATTCTCGTCATGCTCCCTTCCTGCCAGAAGTGCTGCTGGGATCGTGACTGGAGGATGATGAACTAAGGTAAGGTGTGGAAAGGGCCTCAGTTTGCTGCAGCCGAAGCAAGCTGAGGACAAAGGAGGGGAAGCGGAAGGAGGAGAGAGAAAGTAGGACAGTTTTGAAGCAGCTGGAAAAGTAGCATGACAAAGGATTAATTGAGACAGTGACTGCCATATTGGAACAGTTGTGGGGTATGCTGCCATGCTGCCATATAAGCATTAAAGACAAGATGTCTCTCAGAAAAAAAAGGTGGTAACTCTAATTCAGTATAAAGATGCTTGATCACACTGGGATTTGAATTCCAGTTCCAAGCTTAAATGGAAGAATATATCAGCTTCATTTTTCTCCACATTTGAATTTTTTAAAACCTTAAGTTCTTTCCATCCTAAATATGAAAAAATCTGAAAATGTTGTAACTTCTTATAAAACAATATCTGAAAGAAAATTTTCATCCATCTCCTTTCCATTCCTGTAAAACTTTTTTAATGAGTTTTTATGTGTGTGCAGTCATGCCTACAAACTCATTTATGAGGAAAATGCAGGACTATAGCAACAACTTGTGGACCTCACCCATTAGACAGCAGTGTGCCATCCAAAATTATTTTGCAGGGCTCTCACCTGATAAAACCTCTGTGTTTCCATTTCCTGTTCTCTAAAACCATAAAATGTAACCAAGAATGAGGCTTTCTGATGAAAAGAAGAGTATTTCTTTTCTTTAGTGGCAGCCTTTATTCTAATAAGCAGATCCCATGAAGAGTAAGACTTAAAGTCTGATTCAACCTATGAAGTTAGGGAATAGCTTTGTTCTTTCATCTGTTCTCAGCATTGTACACAAATCAATTAATGGTATGCATTTTCTTTCATTGACTCAAGCCCCACATGATTTTAAGTGACAGTAGAAAGGTTCTATAGTCAATGCTCTATGGTTGAGGGGTTTCTTTTCTTTTGGGACATATTTGAGGGTCTGGAATAAACTATATATTTTTTAAAAAAAACCACACAGCCCTGTCATGCTAAGTAAAGCAGCACAGTGTTGAAGGCAAAAGCCCACTAATTGTAATTAGTTACAAATTGCCCGTTATGACTTAATTAAACTTCCTTGCCTCTCTGCTGCTTAGGCAACATGTAGAATCTTTTATGTGGCTACCAATTAGTGCTCTGGGATTCTGCTTTCTAATTGGATAAAAAAGTAGTAAATTTAACAGTGTCCTGTTGATATGTGGATTCAAGTTTGTTGAAGGGGGAGAAGGAGCAGGGAAAGGGAAAAGTGTAGACAGGTTTAATGCTTCAAATATTTATCTTGATTCAGGTTGATTAAAACAATTTGATGTTCCATGAGATACAGGCCCAGTTCTTTTGTTAACAAAGTCCATCTGGTCTAAGGGAGAAAATTAAGATGCACTAATTGAAATTTGGAAGCTTCTTTCCAAACATGCATAATTCATACTGACAGAGAACAGAAGCAGCAATTCACCGCAAACTGTCAAGGAGATGAATGCTGCATTTAGATGGAATTTAAGATCTCGCCCAGTAATAGGACTCTACAAATGCTTATAGAAAAGCTCAGCATTGAGAAACAGAAAAACTCAACCTCTCCCCCCCATCCCTTCCTTTTTTGGCGGGTAAAAGTATCAGAAAGCTTAAACTTTTAAAGATTTCACTTTAAGCCATTTCAAGTTCTTCCTGGACTTTTACCTATCAAGTATCCATTTATAACCATTGATTTGGCCTTTCTGGTGCCCACATCCTTTCAGTAAATGCTAATAGTCCCTTCAGCACAATTCAACAATTTATCCCACATACACACACACATGGAAATGTTCCCAAATTGATTCCCAGGACTAAACGTAGGAGCTGTGGATGAAAGTGGAATGCCAATGTTCACTGGAATTGAAAGATACTCAGTCCAGTTGGATGCTGGGAAATATTAGCAATGCGTAAATCCCTCTCAATTTGAATTCTAATAGAATCACAAATTGTGAGCATCATCATCCAATTAAAAAAAAATACAAAGATTGCTTTTTTGGACTGTTCCAAGTTGGTGCATAATCTAGGCATTCTCACAATGCCACTTGGCAATTATAATGTGAGGGAAAGAAGCAGAATTTTGGGGCAAAAGACTCAAGCTATGAGTGATCCAGACGTGTCATGCCTCACCCAGAGCCAGATGTCTCACGATCAGAAGAAGATTGTTAA
Organism: Cyclura pinguis; assembly: GCA_030412105.1. Lineage (NCBI taxonomy): Eukaryota > Metazoa > Chordata > Lepidosauria > Squamata > Iguanidae > Cyclura > Cyclura pinguis. Next base: position 121,692,260 of record CM059604.1, on the reverse strand, counting down.
TGCTCAACTCCCCATCATCACTTTTGATTCCAGCAATCCCATTGATACACACATACTCCAAGTCCTAGTGATGCTGATTAGCTCCTTCCATCCCTGGCACCCCTGCGAACAACCTCAAATGGAGTGCCTAGGGAACATTCCTCACCTATGAAATCAGAGGAAGAGGCCAGCTACCTACCAAGAGGGCATTGCTACTACATAATAGAGGAGCAGATGGTTGCTGTTGTTGAAGCAAATGCATAATACTCAAGAAACCTCAGGGCCCTTACTGCATGACATTGTCATCCCAGGAGAGCAATGTGTTGCTCCCAGTCCAGCACATGTGCCATCGCATGACATCATTGCTCACCTGCTGCTGCCATGTTCCTATCCATTCGAAATGCACCCTTTTTCATTACTGGAAAAAAATCCAGCAATGGCTCTCTTTCCCACCACAATCCCGTCAGCTGCTTGCATGCAGTAAGGACCATAGCCACTCAATAGTGCTTCCTTCTGCAGTACAGTGCAGGAACCGACCAATCATGGGTTGTGGGGTGGGGAAGAGGCAGGGAAAGGGACTTGTCATTGGCGCTGTACTGGGTAAGGAAAACAGTGTACCTGACATTACCAATCTGCAGCAGCCGACCAGATGCAGTGGGGAGCATTCAGGCCCCCAACCCACCCCAACAATGGCAATGCTGGGATCCCACCAGGGCAACACACTATTGGGGCATAGTGTGGTAAGGGTCCAGGTTTTTCAGTAGTAAGAATGCTCTCAGAAGAGTGTGGTGTTCTCATTAAGAATAGCATAGCAATAGCAATAGCATGTGTATTTCTATACCACTTATCAGCTAAGTGCTCTTTAGGTGGTTTACAATGTGTTAGCTTATTGCCCCCAACAAGTTGGATACTCATTTCATCGACTTGCAGAAGGATGGAAGGCTGAGTCAACCTGGAGCCCGGCAGGATCAAACTCACAACCTTGTGGCTGCAGTACCAGCATTTATCCACTGCGCCACCAGGGCTCCCTAAGAACAGAAAACCTCAAAATTCATTCCAAAGCTTGCAGATCGTTTTGACTTGGGCTCTGGAGGACTTCAGAAGCCTTCATTTGTATTTCCCCCACTGCTGGAACAACAAAAGTGCTACCCATGTGGAACTTCACTGCCTGGAGAATCTTGCCTTTTCCTCATATCCAGCTTTACCCAGCTCATTCTTAAACTGGCTCCTGTTCTTTTTTGTTCTCCATCATGCATGAGCTTGCTACTCTGTTGCCTCTCTCTTTGGAATATGCTCACAACTGTGCTACTTTTCTAGGTTCTTAAACTCTAGCCTGCAGAAGGACAAAGGGATTTTCACCTGCAATCACCAGCTAGCATCCTGTCGCTGAGTGTCATGCCAACCTCTGGGACAGCAGCAATTACAAGAGTGTTTGGAGAGGGGCCCAGCACATGTGTAGCCCAATTGGTGGAAACAATGGAAAAGACACTTTAGCCAGCCTGGATATTCTGCCCTGCTTTGTGAACCCTTGGAATTGGATCCTGACTACTCTTTTGCATGCCCATCTGCCTCTCTTAGTTTTCCCAACTACTGACCAATTCCTTGGTTTCTTAACCTTGGACTGCTCATTACCAATGCAGTTCTCTTCTCTCCCAGTAAATTACAACACTGGCATGCGTAAATTGCAATACACCATTGAAGAAAGGAGGTATTCATGTTTCCAGCATGTTTTAGCAGAGTTCTGCATGCAGTGTCTTGCAAAGGTGAGTGATGCAATTGTGCATGGATGCACTGCATATATGCTTCAATGTGCATTTAGTTGCCCAGTGCTGCAATTCACTAAGGCAGCATGGTACAACTGCCAGGTAACTCTGTAAGCATAAATAAATGCACACAGTAATAAAGATATACAAAAGCAATGTGTACATATTTCAAGTGAAGGTTTGATTCCCCACTCAGCCAAGGAAACCCACTGGGTGACCTTGGCCACATCACACAGTCTCAGCTCCAGAAAATCCGTGATAGGTTTGCCTTAGGGTCACCATAAGTCAGAAATGACTTGAAGATAACCAACAATAACAATATATTACAGCGCAGGAAGAAAAACAAAGTCCTGCAACCTGTCATGGAAGAAGGACAGGGAGAACATGAAAGTGGGGTTTAGAGGAATGCAACAGAATCAAAACTGAGAGATTTTCGCCTACAGAGGACATTCATGTGAAAGGTCTTAATGTGTTCCTATGTGCTCCTGCCTCATCTCAAAGCATTCCAGATTTTCATAGACTCCATTGATTCTGTTGATTTTTCAGTCCAAGCTCCATAGAACTAATAAAACGGGACTCTGTGGCATATGATCCCCCTGTAAGAAGAAGCAAAATGTGAGGGGATCAGTGTGACCATGCCTAGTAGTCACACTCACTGCACACCAGTGTGCAATGACTATATCGTGATAGCCATATATTTTACACTGGAGTGAAAGGAGATATTTATACGCAGATGACCATGTGTTAAGCTTGCATGTGAATAGGAACCTTATCCAAGCAGTGACACTTAGACCCATCCACTCCTTTCATGTTGATTTTGAATGGAGAGCTCTTGAGGAAACACAGTTTGCGTGAACTTCAGCATTGAAGGAGCATGAGTAGTGAGCATAGCCCCATTATCCTCTTTCACATACTGAGTAAAGAACTTGAAAAAGGAGCCATGCCCAAAAAGTAACTTTTCCAAGCTCTGGCTGAATGTGTGATGAAGGATCATGCATCTAGCACTTTCAGGAGAAGGTAATTGCTAATACTAGACCCACTAACTCAAGAATGCTTTGACTAATTTCAGCTCTACCATGTGGGATGTACTGTATTCCAGTACAAAGTTAAAACTGATATATTTGTGTTTCTCAATATCTGATATATAGAAGCACATGGGCTCTGATACTGGAGGTGTTACACAGCCAACTGTGTAACTAATGAAGTTAACCTCTGTGAATTTATCCAGTCCATCCATGTTGGAAGCCTCCACTACAACTTCTAGCAATAAATTCCACACTTCAACTGTGTTATGTGAAGAAGTGCTTCCTTTTGAACATTGGTTAGGAGTTCATCTAACTGAACAATTCTTCATATAATTATATACCCACTATTTGAGCATTCTTCTTAAACTGCTGGTTTTCTATGTGAAGGATTTTACAGGTATGGATGAGTACTGTCAGATGAGGCTGCCTTCTCCCCAAGTGCACAGTCCAGAAAGAGGCTTATCACCTCATCTTCTCTTCCAAAGAACTAGGCCTAAAAGGTTTGCAAAACCAGATATTATTTACCACCACAAAATACCATTTGCACAGCTTTTGCTTCTGGTGAATGAGTTGTACAGATGAAGGATACTGGCTCAGTGCTACAAACTGGAGGTCAAATGATGTTTGGGAAAGATTCTCAAGCCGTTTCTCTTAGCTCCAAAACAAATAATACTTTTGTTTAAAAAATGCTTTCATGCATACTATTAAGCCTCCACTTTGTAAATGTTCATTTCATTTTTATTTAATAAGAAAGTCCACAGGTGTTCACTGAGGTGACAGAAGAAAGGAAAACAAATGACTGAATCAGTAAAAGTAAATTTTCTTCCCCTACCTAGGCAGAGATTTATGAGCTGTGACTGGGGTGGCGGGAGCAGTGTTTAGATTCATGGTGCAAATTTTAAGATTTCTTCTTTGCCTTCATTAATTATGGCATTCAAGCAAGTTTCTTGTCATTTCATCAAGGGAATAATCAGAACTCATTTCAGCTATTCTATGGGTGTGACATCAGATCAACAATGACACAGGTATGATGTCAAAGAAAGAAAATATTTTGTAGAGTATATGTTTTTTGGGAAGCCGGCTGTACTGGGTGAAAGATTATGGAATTTGCAATTGAAAAAAGTAAGTTTTCTAAGCTCTGCATTAACCACAATGTTAACCATCAATACATTAGAATTCTCGCTGTGGACAAGAATGCCCCACAGCTCACTCAGTGCAGATTTTCTTTTTTTAACCGTGGTATGTAACAATCTGTTCAAAGTTAATGGCCATCACTGAATCTTGTAGAGACGAATTCCATAGTTTAACTAGGCAATATATTAAGAAAGAAGAGAGCATACAAGAACACTTATTTCAAATACTTAAGCCAATTTCGCTATTCCAGCATTCACAGAATATGACTTATATCTTTTCCCAAGATTCCACAGTAGGGCCCTTTTCGCATGGCATTTGTCATGCGAAAGGACCTCTGGAGCATCGCGCCATTGCGAGAAGCATTTCAGATGACGTCCTCACAATTGCGCGACACTGCCAGGGCCAGCAGGCACTGATCATGCACTATATCATTTTTGGCTTTTAGCTGAAAATGGTACACGATTGCACATCGCTCCAGGGCCCCACGTGCACTTACCATCCGTGCAGAGGTCTGGAGCCACAACCGTCGCACTTCCTCCCCCAGCGTAGCCTGGGAAAATACCCGGCTATGCTGTGGAAGGAAGAGGCGGAGCCCTCAAGTTGCCTGCCAGCCGGCCGGCAACTCTTGCAGAGCCGAAGCAGCGTGAAAGCCTCATGGAAGAGGCTGCTTGCGTGATCCCTGCTCGACCACGCCAGGCAGAGGTAAGGTGCGAAAAGGACCTAGGTTTTTTCCTCCTGTTCTTTATAGTTGTCCTTTCTTTATTCTCATTAATGGCACTGTGCAAAGGATTGATTTGCCTGAAAGATCACTGAAAGCAAAGGCTAAATCCAATTTTAGCCAAAACTAGAACAGAGCCATTAGAATCCAAAGAATTTATCTAAATGGTGACAAAACAAGCTTTATTCATTACAGTTGGTCTGGCTGGGAATAAAACTGGATTTAGCCCAAAGTTTGAAGTAAAAGTTGTTATTCTTTTGAGGAATTTTAAAGCCCAATGAACATTTCTTATGGTGTCGTCATCTTCCTCTTCCTCTTCCTCTTCCTCTTCCTCTTCTTCTTCTTCTTCTTCTTCTTCTTCCTCCTCCTCTACATCCTGCAGTCCATTTATTAACTGATTGGGCACATACACAGATGTACATATCCCAAATTGTCATCTCCAAGAAAGGAGGAAGAAAAAGTTCCAGGAAGACTTTTTCAAGAGATGGTGCTGTGAAATTTCTCAAGGAGCTTTGTCACCACAGGCTACATTGTTCTTCAATGTGACCACTTGGTGAAATCTAAAGCTGTATAGAAGGCCTTCCAAATTGGTACAATGTAAAGACATAGCTGTGTTGGCTGAATCAGTATGAAAAGGGATCTTCTCCCACCGTTAAGACTGAGAGAAAGAATTTGGTAGCATAAACTTTCTACTAAGTACGTATCTGCAGCACTGCGAAAGTCTGAATCCGCTCAATCTCAAAAATTATTTCAGATTTTATTCCGGTTTTCAAATAGCGCGCTTTCCCACCACATGGGGGTGCATTAACTCAGGATTACGTGTGGGAACAACGGTAAATAAAGCAAACCTAATTCACTCCCACATGCAGAACAGCTCCGTGCCAAAATGCATTGACCTGCGTTAATAACTCTGTGCGGAAACGGCCTAAGTCTACTTCATCAGATCCATTATATGAAGTAGACTTGGTCTACAAAACCTTATGCTACCAGCTTCTTTCTCTCAATTAGTCTCAAAGGTGCTACGAGATGTCCTCGAAGAGTTATCCACCATAATTGTGGGCAGAGTAATGATGGTGGGAAGAAAAGAAGAACTCTACTGAAACTCTCCAGGGGAAGGAGAAATATCCAATTTCTTGAGGCTGAGGCTTAAAATTAGCAATGACAGTAACTAAGCTTTTTTCTTCTTTTGATCCCCCTCCCAACTTATAGTGTGAGTGCACGCATGTGTATATTACAAGTGGAAGCAGCAGCAATTATGAGGTTTGCAATGTGGACCCCATTTTGAATCTCCCACAATACCTCATCTGTTGTCTCTATGAAAAGCTAATGGGTAAAATTGACTTGGTAGAAGGAAAAACCAAAAAGTGCATGCTTTTAAAAACTCACTTTGCACTTTTTGTGTATATCAGACAACAACAAAACTCTTGCCAACCAAATTAATTTTGGTAATTGTGTCGACTAGAAGTTTTGTAATGATTGCTTTGTTGTTACTATTCTGTGCCCTCAAGTCAGTTCTAATTTATGGTGAGCCTATCATAGGGTCTTCTTGGCAAAATAGATTCAGAGGGATATTGCCATTGCCTTCCTCTAAAATAGGGATGGGCCAACAGAATCCTCTAAACCTCAGCAAGGATTCAAGATTCACGAATCCAAATCCCTGCACCAAAATAGGAAAACCGAATCTTTCGAATCCACCAACCAAATAGTTTGTTGGAGACCGGGACACCTGAAAATCTGGGAGACTGGGATGCACAAGGGGAGATGGCAAGTAGGTGAGTTTTTCCCATGGAGTAATAATGGCCTTTGGTAACAATTTCAGAAATTACATCTGGGGTTATATTCTAATATATTTAAATTGAACATTTAATATTTAAGTTCAGCACTATTTTCTGTGCTGAAAATCAATGGCATGTATAAATGCTGGGGTCAGTGGGTCTGGCACCTATCAGAAGTAGTGGGGCGGAGGGCAAGGTCACACAATCTCATCCAGTGATTGCCACATGTAGGCCAGTGTACCTCCTTCCACAAGACAGTGCCTGGTTGTAAACTGATAGCTAGAATAGGATGAGAAGTGAAATGTCTGTCATGGTTTCTCATGAGCTACATGACAAACCACATGTAGCAGAAAGGAAAAATTGTTTTTAAAAATTGGCACCTCTGGGGCCCGCCAAAGGCCTGATTACCTGGTGGGCCCCTGGGCGCACGAAAATCGTGGCATGAAGCCATGTGCACACCAGAGGCTGCTTGTGGTTGTGCTCACTCAGGCTGCCTGTGCTTGCTCGCTTATGCTGTCTGTGCCCAATCAGCTGCCTGCCTGTGTCTGCTCATGCTGCCTGTGCCCACTGAGGCTGCCTGCCTGTGCCCAGTCAGCTGCCTGTATGTGTGGTTTCAGCATTGCTAAAGTACTGGCTGGAGTGGTCCCATTTATCTATGTTGAAACAATGAACAGCAGAGAAAAGAGTACAGTAGAGGCAAAATTTGTTCATATACTGGTGGTAAAGCTGGGAACTATTAGAATTCTTTTATTTTAATGCTGCAGAAAGCTTACTGTTTGGTAGCTGAGGCAACTGTAATCCACTCCTAAATAATATCCTAGGAACCAGGTGTATTCAACCTCCTCCAGTCCCTAAATGGCCAGAGTATCCCCAGACTTTTGGCATTGCTTCCCAATGAGGAGCATGTACTGAATACCTCTCTATGGAACATCCCAAAGAGGAAATATGTACTCTTAATACCAAATTATACAGGCAAATGTTCTGAATAGGATTCTAGCCTTTATTTCTTGAAATTTCCTATGAGTACATGAACCAAGGTCTTCATTTTTTCACACCAAGGCCCTTTCCACACCTTACTGTTTTCCATTGTTGTTCTGTCACAGTCCTGGCACTGCCATTGCTGGGATGGAAGCGCAACCTGAATGCTCACATCCTTTCCCGGCCAGCTGCCTACATAAGGGTAGCACAAGCAACATACGCCTTCCTTCCACAGTGCAGCTGGCCACTTCCTGTACCGTACTGGGAAAGGAAATGTCTAGATCGTTCTTCTTCCCTTTCCACACGGCCACCAGCAATGGGAGTGTCATGCAATCAGGGTTCATTACTGGATTTTTTTTCTGGTTATGGAATATTTCATAATTTCAATGGCTGGGGACACCTGGGCAGCAGGACTGCAACAACATCATGCAAAAGCATGACTTGAGGACTAGCAGCAATGCGTCCCTATCTCAGGACAGCAACATCATGTGGAAATGACCAAAATCTCAAGACTTGCAAAGAGACTATCAAGTAACAAAGCTTCTTTCCATTATTCACCTAAGCCGTTCCACCTGATTCTCACCCAAGGGAGGTCAAAATGGCAAAATATAAAATTTGCACTTAATTATCAGTTTCAGGTTTCATTGCAGAAATCTCCCAAAAAAATGCTAGAGTCTTTTTCCTCCAGCAGAAAATCCTGAGCCTTGAACATATTTCCATTAGATCACTGCTAATGTTTCAGATTCCATGTTGAAGATTAAGGAGTAACATGATAGCCATGTTGAAACATTTGAAGAGATCTCACTGGGACGATCTTGCGTTTGTCACCCACTCTCAGCCCCAGAAAACCCAACAATAGGCTTGCCTTAGCGTTGCTATAAGTCAGAAATGACTTGAAGGCACACACCAACATCATCACCAACAACGACAACAACAACTTATGGAAGATGGGAAAGCTTGTTTTCTGCTGCTCCAGACACTAAGGCCCTTTCCACATGTGGGAGGGGAAACGGCCGAAAACAGAGCTTACCGGCTTTGTTTTCCGGCCGGCCGAGTCCGTCACCACGAGGAGCAGTGAGAGTTCGCTGCTCCGCAGTCCTCCGCGTCCCTAATGGTGGCTTCCGGTTGGTGGAGGCTCTCCACCAACCAGAGAAGCTCGCCAGCTGGAAGCCTGCCCCCGGGCAGATCTGCAGGCATGCACTTGTGCGCGCCTGCAAATCTGCTCCGGAGCCAGGTGATGGAGCAGCATGGGGTTGCACGCTCTGTGATTTTTAAAAACCTCTAAAAAGAGGTTTTTAAAAAACATGCCGCACGACCAGTTCCAGTCGCTCTGGAGTGGACTGAGGTATGGAACTACAGAAGGTAGTTCACCCCAGTCCACTCTACGGTGCAGAAGACCTCCGTTAGAGGTCGCTCTGCACCGTTTTACTAGCCCGGTGTGGAAATGGCCTAGGACTCAGAGCAATGAATTCAAACTACAGGAAAAGAGATTCTGCCTAAACTTTAGAAAGAATTTCTCAGTTTGACAGTGGAATACGCTGACATAGAGTGTGGTGGGGATTCCTTCTGTGAAGGTTTTTAAACAGAGGCAGGATGGTCATCTGTTGGGAGTGTTTTGATTGTGTATTCCTGCATGGCAGGGGGTTTGACTCGATGGCCCTTGTGATCTCTTCCAACTCTATGATTCTATGATCTAGAGTACTTTGTCCATTTCTCAGCACTGCAATTTAAGAATCCCCCACTATTCATCTTCAGTGGATAACCTCAAGTTTTAGTATTATGACGGGGGGGGGAGCTCCTCCATATCTATTTTACTGTTGCACAGTTTGATACACCTTGTCTTCTGTCTAAACTAAACAGCCCCAAACAGAGTCAACTCACCAACCAAACAAGCTTCCTCTATTTTAGTGCATTCAGTGGAACATATATCCAGAGACATGAAAACGTATTTGAATGTTAATCCTAAAGGAAAAGGTTTTGACTCCAAGGACTCTTTCACTCTGCACAATTACATTGTTGTGATTACACTTTCACTGCCATGACAACATCCTATGGAGTTATGGGGTTTGCAGTTTAGGGAAAAGTATTTAGACTCTTGGCCAGAAAATTTCACTGCCTCAACAGACTATGAACCCTAGAACTCCATGGGGCTTGCCATGAGAGCTAAGTGGAATCATAGCACTATAATATGTAGTGTGAAAGGATTCTAAGGGTGTCTCTGGCAGCAGTTCTTTGGGATCGTTCTTCTCATGAGTTCAGTACATTGATATTACCCCAAAACATGGGTGACTCAGGGATCCACGCACTATATCAGTAGCTCCATGTGACAATGGGGAATTAATTAGCTCAAATTTAGAAGGCCTTAGGAGGTAACCTAACAAGATCTTTCCGCCAATATTTATGGGGCCCTAGCAGGAAAGAAACAACCAGAGATTCCAAAATAAGCTAAAATGTGTTTTGTTAAGTGTTCAATCATGCATGCAAAGATCCAAACACTCACACAAGACCTAGCTGAAAGATAAAGAGAGAAAAGTTTTTAATAGAGGAATTTTAGGATTCAGGTGATAATTACCAATCCGGAGAGCAGTGAAGAAAGCAGTGATGTGGCTTAGACTTGTGCTTAAGGACAGTATTTGGTCAGAAATTGGAGTGACAACGTGGCAACCAGCAAGCAAAGTACTACATCAAACTGCTCACAATGGAGGGCTTACATGTCCAAAATGTGCCTGGGAGGCATGGGTATGAATGGATCTCGGCCAAGTAGACAATGGAAGTTGCAACATGGACAATGAAGTCCGGATGAAGTTAACGGTCTTAGTGTTAGGTGACAAAGAGTGAAGGGCTGTTGTAATAGCCCTGTACTTGTGGAGAGACATGGGGACAATGCAGGGAAACATCCAGGTGTGAGGAGACAGGGTTGAAACAATCAGTGTTTTGGTGGGAACTTCCCTTGGCCGTTGTATGCTCAGAGATGTTCCAGCTTCAGCTTATTATCTCTGGAGTTACATGGTAATCTGCTTGACAATGACTTTGGCAACACCTAGAGGGTGTTTGGCTGACCTGCCTTGCAATCACATGTGTTCAGTTAGTAATTTTCCTCTGCCCAGCTTGACTTTCCACTCACCTCATGTTCCATTTTATATCAATGCCAATTAACATATTATGCCAATTAAACCATATCAAACGTGAAGAGGGGGCATGTGCAGGGCCATAACAACAACATGAGCCGTAATACAACAAGGTTGTACAACTGCACCAAGCTCATCTGAAAATGAATGGTGTGCAATAATACCTTTAGTTTTCTTGCAACAGGCCCATTTATTGTCACAGGGTTTATTATTACTACTACTACTACTGCTACTGCTACTACTACTACTACTATTATCTTTATTTCTATCCCACTTTTCTCCCCGAGGGGACTCAAAGCGGCTTACAAACATGAAAAAGCATAGTTAAAAACTGTAATATATAAAAGTTAAAACATCAGTAATGATTTAAACAATGTTAAAATACACATTTAAAAACAACATACAAAAAGCAATGAAATAGCCATTAAAATAACCAGCACCATTTTATATACAGATTACATATTAAATGCCTGCTGGAATAGGAATGTCTTTAACTGTTTCCTGAAGGTAGGCAGGGAGAGTGTCATTCTAACCTCTCTGGGAAGGGAGTTCCAGAGATTGGGGGCAGCCACTGAGAAGGCCCTCTCCCATGTTCCCACCAACTGCATTTGAGAGGGTTGTGGGACAGAGACAAAGGCCTCTCCAGCAGAGCTCAACACCCGGGCTGGTTCATAGGAGAAGACACGATTCTTCAAATAACCTGGACCTGAGCCATGTGGAGCTTTAAACGTCATCACCAGCACTTTGAATTGTGCCCCAAAACATATCAGCAGCCAGTGGAGCTGTTGCAGCAGGGGTGTTGTATGTTCCCTGTAACCAGCTCCAGTTAACAGCCTGGCTGCAGCTCTTTGGACCAGCAGAAGTTTCTGAACACTCTTCAAAGGCAGCCCCACATACAGTGCATTACAATAATCCAACCAGGATGTAACCAAGGCATGTGTTAACATGACCACGTCAGACGTCTCAAGGAGCTGGTGCACAAGCCTTAATTGTGTAAATGCACTACTGGCTATTGCTGACACCTGGGCTTCCAGGCTTAGAGTTGAATCCAGGAGCACTCTCAAGCTGCAAACCTGCATCTTCAAGGGAGTGTAACTTCATCTAACACAGGCTAAATCCCTATTCCTTAATCTACCTTTTTTACTGACCAGGAGCACCTCTGTCTCGTCTGGATTAAGGTTCAATTTGTTTGCCCTCATCCAGTCCATTACTGATGTCAGGCACTGGTTTAGGACCAAGACAGCTTCCTTGGCTTGTGGTGGAAAGGAGTAATAAAGTTGGGTGTCATCCGCAAACTGATGACACCAAACCCCAAAACTCCGGACAAGCTCTCCCAGTGGTTTCATGTAGATGTTAAATAGCATGGGGGACAAGACCAAACTCTGAGGGACCCCACAGGCCAAAGGGCAGGAGGTCGAACAGGAGTCCCCCCAGCACCACCTTCTGGGTTTGGCCCTCCAGGAAGGAATGGAGCCACTGTAAAACACCCAAGTCCCATCCCCACAAGTTGACCCAGAAGGAAGACCATGGTCAATAGTATTGAAAGCCACTGAAAGGTCCCGCAGAACCAATAGCGATACACTACCCCTGTCTAGTTCCTGGCGTAGGTCATCCACCAAAGTGACCAAAACCGTCTCAGTCCCATAGCCAGGCCTGAAACCAGATTGAAATGATCCGTTTCATTTGGAAACCCCTGGAGCTGAGAGGCCACCACACACTCCAGAACCTTGCCCAGAAATGGAATATTAGAGATGGGCCGGTAATTATCCAAAATGGTAGGATCAAGGGATGGCTTTTTTAGTAGTGGTTTTATAACAGCCTCCCTGAAACAGGCTGGAGTCTTACCTTGTCTCAGGGAGGCATTAACCACACTCTCTACCCGCTCAGCTAGTCCTCCTCTAGCTTTTTTAATCAGCCAGGAAGGACAAAGATCTAGCACATATATGATGGCTCCCATATCTCCAAGGATCCTGTCCACATCCTCAGGCTGTTCAAATGGAAAAGTATCTATTATCACTGAACAAGCAGAGACCGAAGTTACATCCAGAGGATCTGTATCAATCATGGCATCCAAGTCAGGGCTTGAGAAGGAGATCTTTCCACTGGGTTGAAGAAAAAAAAAAGAAGAACATTTTGCAAACCCAGCCTGAGCTACAAAGCATTAATCATGCAAATAATAGCATTTTTAATTAAACAAATCCCCACAAAAATCTGGTAGCAACACAGCAGTTTCCACTCAAATCTCCAATAATTACCCGTGGCTAACAGTAAGTGACATTTTAGTTCAATTGCTCTCGACACCAACAGCAAGACTAAGGTTGGATCAGTTCAGACCCTTGTTTTGCTGTATTTTTCAAGCCCATGTTCAACAATAATATCAAAGCCTTGTGAAGCTCACAAAGAATGTAGAACTGGCCAGCAAGAGAGTTATAAAATGGGCCAGCCAATGTGTATGGTCAGTGAATGAACAAGATGTCTCCTGTAATGTTGGCTGGATTTCTTGTTCTTTTTCATGAGAATAAGTGATTTATTTGGTACTATACAATGATCTTCATGATGAGGAAAACCCATGTGGGCATCATCTAGGATCAATCTTCTCTATCACCTTTCAGCAAAGAAGGAACCCCTTTAGTTACTTTTTTTTGCTGTTCTTCTGTCATTGCTATGTAGGTGTGTGGGTGGGTATGTTTCAAATGTTTTTGATAAGAAACTACCCAAATTTGTCAGTTTCTTCAAACTGGGAATGGAAATAGCAGTTAGCAATAGCAGTTGTATTTCTATACTGCTTATCAGTGCTAAAGCACTCCCTAAGCAGTTTACAATGTGAGTTAGCTAATTGCCCCCAACAAGCTGGGTACTCATTTTACCCACCTGAAGAAGGATGGGAGGCTGAGTCAACCTGGAGCCCTGCAGGATCAAACTCACAACATTGTGGCTGTAGTACTGGCATTTAACCACTGCACCACCAGGGCTCTTAAAGAACTTGAGAGGTTCAAAAATAATAAAATTTGGAAAGTTACTTTTCATATAAATGAATATAATGAGATGCTGAAGCCATCTCTAACTGGCTCTTGAGAGCATCATCCTACCATTGTTTAACTGTAGGTGGCTTCAGCATTACTTGTAGGACTATGTTCTCTCATATGAACTTGCCCAAGTTTTGAGATTTCTGGGGAGGCCCTTCCTTCATTTTCAATGAGTTATATTCACATTATGTCTTTGCTCCAATTAGCTTAAGGCAACAAATACGATTCTCCTGTACGAATGTAAATGTTCACACATTTCATTCTCACAGGCAAGATTATATAATTTTACCTTTTTTTCCCTCACTGCAAAAAAGTAATCAAAAACTCCATAGCTGTTGAAACTACTCATTGTCTGGACCTTATTCTGTAGAAACCGATGCACGTGGGGGGGAGGGGTTCTGTGCAGAAAATAGCAATTCTGTATAGAAAACCACTTTTTTTCCACACAGAATGCAGAAATAGTATTCTCTGTAAAGAAAATGCTGCTTTCTGCACAACTCCCCCAAGTTCACTTTCCACACAGAGTAAGCCCTGAACTGTAAATATATTCTCCCATTTAGGATTCTCTTGATTGAGTTTCCAGTTACTCAAGAAACCTGGATTTTTGCCAGTTTTGGGGGGAACATTTTCATATTTTCTTTCCACTCCTATTTCTTTCCTCCTCATTTTTCCCTCACAACTTTATTCTTATCTTTTATCCTGTGGGATAAGCCAAGCTAAGAAAGAGTGATTGGTCCAAGATCACCCCTTGAGCAATAGAATTCAGTGGAGATTTGAACTTGGATCTCTGAAATCCCAGTCTAACAGTGTAACTCTTTGAACACACCCGCTTCCAAAATTTATCAATATTTGCAAATTTCTTCATATGTATGATGCATCAGACTTGAAATTTGAAAATATTTGGATAGGAGAGCAAGCAAATGGGGTTGATTTCTGCATTGTGAATTACAAAAATCACTGTGCAGTGTGACACAGTGAAATATCAAAGCAAGTTAACTCTCGACACAAACTGCACAACTGTGCAAAGGCACGGAAATATGAGAAACAAAGCTGGATCAAAAACTGTGTGGAAAGAAATAATAATGTGCTCCAGAATCCAAAGGACTTGTTAATGTTATGTAACTTTACATACACCTAACTGTGTACTAGAGGTGCTAAGAATACTTACCCGGACCTGCCCAACAACAGTCATTGCTGGGGAGGGTAAAAACTTGATGGTCTCAATGGAAGAGACCAGGGAGTGCCTGTGACTGGCATGTGGTGCCAGATCACATCATGAGCCAGGAGTGAGGTTTGTGCTCTTTGAAGCTAGTCCACCACTGCTCTTGTCTATTTGTCTCAAATTATTGAACCACCCTCCCACCCTCATTGCAGTGTGTTTATCTGGTTGCTTCAGGGCCAGATAGGAATTTTTCCCTCTTTTGCAGTTTTTTTTCTTATCCCATACTGTAACTGATGGCATTTGAACAATCAGCTTGGGGTGGTATATTAAATCTGTTTTCCTTTGGCAGGTAGTGGGGAGAATAAGATTTTGCTTATTTACCTCCTGGCACCCCTATGGTGTAGGATAGGGGCTCTGGAACTCCCTCTTTAGGGCCTTGCATCCTAGAGGGTCAGGGAAGGAGGATACCCTTGAGGTTCACCTGGGATTAGGGTTCTCACTGGTAGGGCTCTGCAGCTTGGGTGGGAATCCCCATGTTACCTTCCAGTTATGCTGGACCAGGAACCAACCAAAGCAATTTGGATTGCCCTTGGGGCTGAAATGTTTTGCACAAGAGAAGGCAGAGGGGATTGTCACGTGGTGCCGTCTGGCCTCAGCTGGACCCGCATCAGTTTCCTCCCCCCTAGTTGCTCCTTTAGAGGCCAACACAATTTTGTGTTTGTTCACAGATTAAATAAAATGACCCTTACTACCCAATTTATGTGTCTGGTCTCATGGTTGATCATCAAACTCTTTCAATGAAAGAGTTCATGGTCTTCATGGTTGATCATCAAACGCTTTCAGTGAACTGAGAAGATGCATAACAGGACACCAGCAAGAGCACCCAATGTGCATTGGTGCCCAATGTGCCTCAGGACCCGTTGTGTGTTCGACGACAATGCGTATCAGGAAGTTTCCTGACTCTGCTACCTAGTAATGTAACAGCAGCCCTCTACTGGATATGGATGTTTCACAACTGTGTGATTCTAATCCCCGCATATATAAGTCCACTTATGAAAATGTACGGCCCCAACAGGCTTCTGGCCTTGGTCTCTTTTCTTTGTAACAAAGTAAGGGCCAAGACATTTCACCCACAGCTGAAAATTTTGAATGCTCTGCCCAGTGATGTAGACTCAAGTTAATTAACTCTAACTCAGCTGAGGGCTTCCTTCTAGTCCTGCTTGCTTGTGAGTGAATGGAAAAGGCAGAGCGTTGACACCAGCCATAGCAGAATGGGGAGCACTTTCTTTCCAGAGGGGCTGCTTGGTTGAAGGCTTCCCCCCAATCCCGCGTGCTCGCAATTTAAACCCCCTCACACACCCATACCCTATCACTTCCTCCTTTCTTCTTTTAAAGTTGGCTCCCAGACTTGAGACTTGACCTGAGAATTGACTTAAATGATCTTGCAAGGACTTAAGACTCGACTCGAGACTTGAAGGTAGGGACTTGAGACTTGTCTTAAGACTTGGAGTACAAGACTTAAATACATCACTGGCCCTGTCTACCTATCTCAGGATTTTGTCATGGTTGTCGTAAGGATGACAAACATTTATTCAGCTGCTGATTTTCTATTGCCCTTTTATATTTGAATGCTTCCTCGTTGTTAGGTTTAAAAAAACAACAACAGGAGAATGTTCTCTTTGGGCTACATAATTAAATGTCAAGAAGAAAAAAGAAAAAAAACCACAACCTTTACCGCTCAATATGTAATTCACTCACCATCCCTTGCTGTTTGAAGGAGTCAGTGTTCACAGATAGGATGGATTGAATTCCTAACAACATCTGGCATGAGCACAGGACCTGGCCCTCTGTATAATAGCATTACAGTTAGGGTAGGAATGACAGCTCCGTGCAAGGAGATGGATGGGCCTTTTCTATGAACAGAGAGATTCATAGTTGCTGCTTAATGAAACAGTATGCTGTAACCCCTGGCCATGTATGCGTGGGTCTGTTGGTAGTGACAAGCCATATCAGGAGTTCCAGAGCAAATTGTATTTGCCAGGTCTAATGGAGAAAGATGCAGGCCTCTATGCTACTCGGAAAGCCGAGTATAGTTTCCATTCCAATAATCGGGATCAAAACACTTCTTGGTTGCCTTGGTCAATTTATTCTGTCACTTAATTAAACAAAAAGCACTACCAATCTTCTCACTAGAAAAAGAGAACGGGGAGAAATATTTGGAGCAGAGTTGGCAAGCCGTGGGGGGGAGAGAACCTTAGCTGTTCAGTAGGAACGGAGGTTATTTATATTGCCAGAGCCATATTTTTGCAAAGATTAATAGCCTCTGTTTTATCCCTGCTACTTAAAATAGTTTGAGTCCACATCGACAAAATCAAATTTAATAAAGTTGTGGGAGGGGGGCTAACTGTGTCACAGAGCATGCCTTCCACTACCAGCTTTTATGCAGACCTTTAATTTATCATTGTTATTACTGCTTTCATCTTTCTGCCACACTGGGATTGGGCACAGAGCTGAACAGGAGGGAAATATCCCAAGGAGTTTATGGTTTCAAGGACCTCTAACTGTTCTTCTTAAAAAGTAACATGCCTTCCAACTTTCGCAGATTAAAATTGAGATGCACATGGCCAAGCAATATTAGAATGTGGTCAAGGTGGCAAAAGTTATTAATGAGGAAGAATCCACAAGCTAGAAGATTTTGCTCAGTTCGTTTTTGGCTGAGCCTACTGGGAAGGGCAAGGTGATGTCCCCTCCTCTCCTTTTGTCATGTTCTGAATAATTTGCAGTCTAAAAACTCCACTCTGATGTAGACAGTAGTGTCTATTTGTAGCCAAGCAAGCAACACAGCACACTTCTTTCAAAGTTGCTGAGACTAAAGCGTACGTGGAGTTCACAGGTTTTATGCCTACACATACAAATTTTAGGTGCCCAAAGCTGTGGTTGGAGAGGATCATAAATTTAACATCATCCCATGTCTTTTGACATTTCCCAGGCCATTTCCACACTAGGCCTCAGGGGCCCCTCCCTAAACTGCAAATCCCAGGATTCCATAGGATGTTGAAAGTGGAATAATAGCACTACAAGTATAACAGTCTAGTGTAGATGTGGCCCCAGACTCACAGTTATTTACCCTTCTTTCATCCTTGGGGCAGAAACAGTTTGTTGACTGTAGATTGTGATAATAATGTACATTTGGGAAAATAGCAGTTGAAGCATTTGAATTGTGTTTGTAAGCATAAAATTATATATAATCTGCATCAGGAAAGCTAAAAACCAATGTACATTTCTTTCTTTTTAGTATTTATCTTCATTCACCCTTATTACTTAGTTTTTTGGTTTTGCTTACCTTTGACTATCTTTTTAGTTTGCATTTTGTTGTTCCTCTTTCTGTTTCATTTGTTTGTATTTTGAAAATCTTTAAGAAAACTTAAAAAAAAAAAGATAGAGAGGTGACAGGATGTAACCAGAGATGAGCTGAGGTAATTAATTTAACAACTTATTGAAATCACAGCAGAGAAATGGGGGTTCTGAGGTAAAGGCACAATGTAACAGAATCTCTGCCTCCTTTTTGAACTGGAAATAGTCACACTGTTTAATGAACCAAACCAAAGAATTATTTCTTTACCTGCTATAGGTCCACAAGCTTTGCTCCAAGGATCCCAGACCCCCAAAAACAAGGCCTGGGGAACACTTGATCTATAAGAACAAAAGGAATTCTATAGATATTCAGTATCTTTTTAAGGCCCAACCAGAATCCCACAAGAGTGTGCAAGCTTTCAGGCTCCCCAGAAGTCTTCATCAGGCTATGTAATAGACAATGAAGATGGAGAAGGAGGAGGGAGAAGCATGGAAATGCAAAAATGTAGTTGGATGTTTTAAGCTGTGAGGGCTGAAATTAAACTCAGTCACAAGGTAAAGAATATATGCTTGGCAACTCACTGGTAAGCATGAAGGTATCTCATGACATCTAGCAATGCCTGCTGATACGAAGACAAAATGGTGGGTTAGCATTTTGGAAATACAGGGCTGACAGCCTCAGGCATCTACCTCTTGCTTTAGGCAAAACATAGATTTAGAAATCCCTCTGAAAGGCAATAATCAGGAAGGAAAGTACATGAAATTGAGTTTATCCCTAGCCTTTTTAGACCTTTTCCCCAACCTTGTTCCCTCCTTCTCACAGCATTTCCAGGAAATAGTGTGCAGAAAAATACATGCACATTTTAAAATGAAAGTGGCTAAAATACACAGCATTTTTTAAAAAAAAATACACTGTAAAATACTTTAGTAAACGGTGGAAAGTTGCATAAATTAGGTGACTCGCAGTGATAAACGTGCAAATTAGGGGGAAATTTTCTAAATATTTACATGATTTTCAGTATGGAAAGAAAATCCAAAGAACAGAACTATAGCAGTTTTATAGAAGTTGGCTTCTACTTTTAACATCCCTGACTCTGTCTTGTGGAATCCTGGGATTTGAAGCTGGTAAGGTACTGAGAGGTCTCTGATGTAGCTCTGAGGAGTTCCCTAAAGCTGTCTAGAAGATAATTCTGAGTATTTCACCAAGCCGCAGATGCCAGGATTCCCACAGGATGGAGCCATGAAAGTTCAAGTGGTATTAAAATACTGTAACTGAATAGTGTAGATGCATTCAGATTCACTCAACACAACAGAAACAAGATCAGGATGATCATGCACATCACATTTGGATAAACAGAGTTAGCTCCAGACAGAAATTTTTACAGATATAGTCTGAACTCATTACTTGCAGAGGACTCTTGAAATCAGGCAGAAAGATGCAAGTTGCTACCCTAACCCAAAAAAAATTAACAGATTGGTCTGTGACTCCCAGTATTCCACAGCCAGCATGGTCAGTGATCATTCGGTAAGTTCTAGTTTTGTTGTTTTGTTTTTTTTACTTTTTCCCAATTTTGCCCTGATCTAACACAGGGCAGAATCCATGAACTCTCCCACCATTGCTACTCAAACATTAGGAAGATTTAGAAAGTTCCTTTGAGTGCAACAGCCCACCCTTCCTAGTCGCTGAGGTGGATTATTGTAATATTTTGTTGAACTGAGTCCCAGATTCTATTAATTGAAAACCTGAATTTATAGTAAAATGCCACTCCTAGAAAATTGCAGTGATTAAAGCCAGGGAACATATTAATCCACTTCTTAAAGGCTTACCTAAGTGAGTAGGGAGATTTCAGAATGTCAGTTCTATTAAACTGCAAAAACCCTCTGCTGTATGATGCATTCCTTTGTCAGCACCATCCCTGGTTTAGGCCTGTTCTGGAGGATTGGCTTGTGTGGTTATGTAACTCTTTCATTCAAAGGAGACCTGTCGTCTTCTGAGCAGACAGCAAGATGTATCAACAAGGAGGTCTCTTGAACTAAACACAGTAACCAAGTCTGCCGTAGATGAAACACTATTACAGTTAGGCTGTGATTGTCATGATACAAAAACTATGCCACTGGCAGATGATCATGTTAGACTTGATCTTATCAGACAGCTTCTGAAAAGAATTGGCAACAGAATTGCATAACCTGGACATCTTCTCACACAAAGGGTGTCCTATCTGAGAGGCAGACAAAAGATACATCTGGATCTACTCAGAACACGGAAAAATTACTTCCTTGAACCATAATATGTTCCACTCATGCACCCTATTTCATCCCAGCTCAACCTTCTTTGGACTATATCATGTCTTATCTAGAGAGATGTGATTTACGTACCACACACTAAACTAGGAAGTGTGTTACCCTGTTTTCTGGGGGTCCCGGGGGGACACCAAATTGCTATAAGTTGGGGAAATTAGTTCAGAGCACAAGTTGGCAATATGAGAGGCAGCGTAACTTAGCAGGATCTTGCAACCCAGTGTCTACGGGGTCAGGCCAAGTCAAGAAGCAAACCAGTTGGAAAATAATGAATAGTCTTTATTAAATACAGGCACACAATGTATGCAACACAAACACACAGATAACTAAGGAAAATAAAGGTGTGAGTAAGATAGCGGGATTTTTAGAGGGATAGTTGGTTCGGGTGATACGAAACCTGTCCTGAAGTCCGGGAGAAAATGGGGAGCGAAGCTGGGGTTCGATGTATCTCAGCACGTGGAGCTGAGGGGAAGCTCGCCAAGCAAAGCGGCAGCAAGGCGGTCTGGAACTCGGGAGCGATCCAAGGAAGCGCTCAAAGTCAGGGGTTTTTATAAGGAGAATTGTGACCGCAGGCTAGGTCAGACTTAGGGGAAAACAATAGATTTGGAGCTGGAGACAAAGCCTCCGACAGGTCAGAATTTGAATGATTCAATTAGAGCCGAATTTATCAATAGCGTAGCCGGTATGCAAACACGGAATACTTGAGCGTTGTATAGCTCGATCATTAAGCTGCCAGCGCGAGGCAGAGAATCCTTTGTAGGTTGCGTGCATACCTAATGGAGTACCTGCCTTGAGGTCTCCTAAAGCGGCAAGTCGGCTGTTTTCTGGCCTGCCTGTATTGTCTAGGAATATTACGGCGATAATCAGCTGAGCCTGTATGCGTGCTTGTCCGGGGGCCTCGCAAGCACTTGGAAGGGATATGTGAAGCTGAATTATTGATATCAATAGATATCTTTTATATCCCCAAAGCTCGGGCTAGCCAGGGCAGTAACAATTGGGGTAGAATGTTCCATTTTTGCACTACACTGTTATAGTGCTATTATTCCACTTTCAAAATCCTATGGAATCCTGGGGTTTGCAGTTTAGGGAGGGGCCTTTAGAATTCTCAGCCAGAGAGCTCTTTGGCCTCAGCAAACTACAAACCCCAGAATTCCATAGGATGTTGAAAGTGGAATAAAAGCACTATAACTATGTAGCCCAGAAATGGCCTAAATTTGCACCTGTATATGTTAAAGCCTATTCAGACCTTTTGCCATTCTATGTCCTGAGTATTTTCATGATGTGATTCTTCTCATTCATTCTGTAAATGCAGAAATGGTCACATTATTTGGGGGGGAAAAAGACCCTTAGGATACAAACTCTTTCATTTCTGCTACCAATCTGAGTGGGTAGAGAAACACGTCTGATCTAGGCAACTATAATCAGTAAAATATTTAATACTTGCTTTAAGGAAATAAGTTGCTTTGAGTCGTCCTCCACCTGCTGTAGGAATTAGAATGATATAGTTATACAGATGTTGTCAGAATGAAATTCCTGACTTTCCTGTCTTCTTTTTCTTTTTCCATTTTTTAGTTGTCTTTTCTTTGGTATTATATTTTTGAAATTCCCATTATTTTAAAAAGGATACCAGGCATTGAATTTTTCAGTTTTGCAAAATGTGTCAAACTATTTTGATATTGGGGGGGGAAATTCAACATCTCATGGTGAGAAGAATATCAGGCATTGTCCCATTTACCCTCCAAAGATTTACATCCTGATTATGAACTTCTTCCAAATTGTAAGTGGCAATCACAGTGCAGCGTGCTTAGATTTATCTCACATTTTAACCTGAACATCCACCAGTTTCTCTAGGGCTTTATCGCTGCCATCCCCCAGCACACCCTAAAATACTTCAGGACCTGTTTCTTAAGCAATTGCTTCCTGATGCAGAACATTCTGATTTAATTCAGAGTGGCATCCCTTCTTTTAGTGCCAGCAACAATTTAAAACCAAAAACAGTGTGTGTAGGGAGGGGGAGGATGAAGTATTGTTGCAATTAATTGAAAACTACAGAAGAAGGACCGGGGGGGGGGGGGGCGGAATCACAATAGAATCTGTGCCGCTTGGAAAAGGTTAGGTTTGGTTTGCAGTGTCAGTGGGTGACAACGTCTCTTGCACACAAAATGAGTAGGAAATGGTTCCAAATATCTCCTTTGAAGAGGTAGGGGATTCTTCTAATTGTAGAAATTTGTTACTGAGATTGCGGGGGTGGAGGAGTAATAATAGGAAAGATGAGCAGTGCTCCAGGTGTAGATCAACACTCAAAATTCAGCATGACTTATCTTGATGTGCTTTCATGAGCAGGGAACTATAAAGAAGTCATGAGTGCTGTCCTTTTCATTTATTACAGCAGTTCCCTGTTTTCTCTCTAAATAGTTGCATTATTTCTGCTTATCCCATCCTTCATGTCATAGCTCAGGTAATAACATGAGAAAAAATAGCAATCTGAGAAGTGACATATGAACTGATCATTTGTCCTGATATAAATTATGGCATTTTAATAAATCGGTACCTTTTTTTTTTTTTTTTTTAACAGAAATGCTATTTTAGCTGTTACATTCATATCCTACCTTTCACCTAGGAAACTCAAGGGGGTTCAGATGGTCTCTTTTGAACATGACTACAACCCTGTGAGGTAAGTTAGACTAAGGATCTCTCCACCCTACACTGTTACAGTGTTCTTATTCCACTTCCAGCATCCTCTGGAATCTGAGGTTTGCAGATTAGGGAAGGGGCATTTAGAATTCTCAGCCAGAGAGCTCTTTGGCCTCAGTGAACTGCAAACCCCAGAATTCCACCAGATGTTCAAAGTGGAATAATAGCACTATAACCAAGTAGAACAGAAAGGCCCTGACTGACACTGACACACACACACACACACATGTCCAAAAATCACTTGATTTTCTCCAGTCCTCCTTCACCATGCTCCCAATGCCAGTGCTTCTAACAACTTACCAGCAAGGCAGAGGATGAGGAAAAGAGAAGGCTGGACAGGCCTAAAAAGATTGTACAAAGGAGCTTCTTTGCCAGAAGCCTTGTTAACTAAAGTATGCTTGTAGGGTTACCAAAACCTGACACCTAGGAACAACCTCTTGTGATGTCACAGGAGGCAGGCCCTGGGGATGTTATACAGATGATGCTACAAGGGGCAGCCCTGGATGATGCCATTAATCATGATACATTAAGCTCCAACCACAGCTGTAGAGAGTATGCCATCCAAATTTTAAAAGTCCAAGTCTTACAAACGAAGAATACACACAGATAGAGCTTTCAAGGCAGTACTTTCACACTGAAATTCCTTCCCCACAGCCTGGGGACCAGTGAAGAGGCTCCAGGTCCAAGATAGTTTCACTAAGGTTTTGGAGTAGTCAGAGTTTATTTTTTAAAAAAAAACACCTAATGTGGTGCAGTAGTATGAGTGCTGGACTAGGAGACTGGGTGACCAAGATACGAACCCTCACTCAGCTGTGCAAACTCACTGGGTGACCGTGGACAAGTCACATTCTCTCAGCCTCAGAGGAAGGCAAGGGCTATCCCCCTCTGAACAATTTTTTTCAAGAAAACCTTGTGCTAGGTTCAGCTTAGGCTCTCTGTATATCAGAAATGACTTGAAGGCACACAGCAACAGCAACAGCAATGCCCTCCACATGATATCTGAGGATATTTTATGGGTGGATTTTTCCTGAAATTTAAAGGGAGATGGAAGTTTGGAAGCCCAGGTGGGCATGGAGAACTACAGAAAAGAAGTTAGGGCTATAAGCAGTCTACAGGTTGTATTCCTTCCCCCACCAACCATATAGATAGATGGTTCCTTTAGCAAAACTGAGTTCTTCTTTAGTCAGTTCCTGACCCCACCGGTCTCAATGAGCACATCATCAGCTAACTATTCGTTTCAAACTGTAAAGAAATCTTCCACATTTCAGAGTCCAGCCATACCTTTAGACCAGCTGTTGTTACTTATAAAGTTTTTGGTGGGCCACAGAGAGATTTGATTTATACAAAGAACACGTATATTTTGATAGCAGGAAGAACTGGAAAATATTTTAAGCTCCCAAGTTCCCAGTGTGGTGTCTCTCAGAAGGATTGACATATGCAAAGTTCCTTCCAATTCCAATCTCTTAAATTCTGCAAACCCACCCACCCCCATTTCAAAAGGAAACCCTCCACCCTGTGCAGCACTGTCAGAGAGAAATGGAATTCAGAAACATACCAAAAAAGCAAAGTCCCAACTTAATGATTACACCATGTGCGAAAACAGCAATCAGGATATTTCATTTTCACATTTTTTCTATGACACTCTGAGGAATTTGTCTTCTACGTCGGTGAAGGCTATTGTATGCCGAAGCTCTGTCACTGGTTATAAAACTGTAAGACTTGGAAATGAGCCCCAAAATAGGGATGGGAAAGGATTTTTAGTTCGTTTGTTTAGAGGGAAAGCTATCACAATTTACAAACTTTCTCAAAAAAGAAACAGAAAAGCTAAGATTGTAAAAACATTTGAATGAGATAGAGAATGAAACCGACAAACCCAAAATGCTGAGTGCTTAAATGTCTGGATTTTAATCCTTGTACATTCAACCATGTTTATCATGCTTTAAAGTAGAGTTGTTGCCTTAAATACTGTTCTCCACTGTAAGAGCTACTAGGCTGGAAGACACTACATAGTCCTCTTTACCATTATGTACCACTTGTTAATAACTAAAACATACTTTTCAAGAGATTGCAGTTTTTTTAATTTTGCCACCTAGCTCTCCACAATAGTTTATACTATCTAGCCAGAAGCCATATGATCTCATAAACTTAAGAATTCAGATTTAAATCTTTTTTAAAAAATGCTGCAAAATTAATTCTTCTTGCTGGTCCTGTTGAAAGAGACAGAAAAAAAAAACACTGAAAACTAAATTTGGCACTACAGATTTGAAAAAGAAAAAAATACTAGAGTCAATAGTTTGACATGTTTTTTTAAAAGAAAGAAAGAAAGAAAGAAAGAAAGAAAGAAAGAAAGAAAGAAAGAAAGAAAAAGGAGTCTTCTCTTTGCATTCCAAAAAACTATGTCCAAACCTTGTTGTGGTTGTTAATTATTTTTATTATTATTTTAATTATTTGTATCCCAGTCAAGGCAGCTAACATTAAAACAGTATCAGTTAAAACACACATAAAAGTATATATATAAAATTTTAAAAATTCAACAGTTTATAGAGTTAAAAACACTACATGTTAAAAACATTAAATAAATTAAAATACCAGCCTTAAAAACAGAGTGGTACGGCATTAAAAGGCCGAGACCTAGTTGCAATCCTTGGTATGGTTTCAGAAATAGGATCTGAAGACTCAATGTGTCTCTTCAGAATACATGCGCCAGAATTCTGTTAGGGCCGTAGGCCACTTCCACTCTATTATAGTGCTATTATTCCATTTCTAACATCTTACAGAATCCTAGGGTTTGCAGTTTAGGGAATAATCAGCCGGAGAGCACTTCGGCCTCAGTAAACTACAAACCCTAGAATTCCACAGGATGTTGAAAGTGGGATAATAGCACTATAATAGTGTAGGGTGGAAAAGCCCTAAGACTATGGGTAAATCCAGACTGATTGAAAAGTCCCAGATTTGGTTCCTGTTCCTCTGTGAGTCTGGACCCCAAATCGCAAGAAAAAAGGGAGGCTAGTAAAAGAAAAAGTCATCCCTGAATTCATTTTGGAAGAAGCCTGAAAGTGGTCTCCAGTAGGAGCAAAATGTTTTTGTTTAATGATGCAAGGCTTACCTAGCATGATTCTTTCATTTCACATGTGCACTTTGTACATTCTGGATAAAAAGCTTCCTGAAATATGTTGAACTGACTTTTTTTTAATAGTATCTGTCCCCCATGTCATTGTCTTCCTTCAGCTGTTCTTGAAGAATGCTATAGGAAGATCCCATAATTGGAGAGACACTGTCCCTCTAATTCTAGTCAAATAGAAACAATGGAACATGTGCTTTTCCAGTGATTATACTATCGAGACCTATGTACTTATCTTATTTTGCCAATATTCTGCATATATCTAGGATGTTCAGAACAGTTGTTGTTTCCTTATTGCTTTCAGATACTAACCCTATTATAATTTATGAAGTGGCTAAATTTTGTGCAGCAGCAATTAAAATTCATCGGGTGACGACCTGCACGACAGATTAGTATAATGATTTTCTTGTTGGACTCTATTAAGACTAGTCGCATTCTGTTATCCGATAGATTAATAACTATCTGTATTTGTATCCTTTTATATATTTATATCTATATGTATTTTTATTTGGATTCTGTTGTTCTTATGCTGATCTGTGACCATAATAAAATATCTATCATTATCATTGTCCCTCATGTTATTCTTGCCTCTGGTATAATATTTTCAGTTACAGAAGTAATGCAGAGGAACACATCCACTTCATTAACTGAGGTATACCTGCATAACTAATCCTAATGACTCTCTCTCTCTCTTAGCTTCTTACTGTTGCTGCTGTTGTTGTGTTCCTTCACATCATTTCTGATTTATGGTAACCCTAAGGTGTTTATATTGTGGGGTTTTTCTGGGGCTGAGAGTGTGTGATGCCCCCAAGGTCATCCAAATGACATCCCTTCAAACATTTAAACATGGCTATCATGTCACCTCTTAACCTTCTCTTCTCTAGGCTAAATATACTCAGCCCCCTAAGCCACTCCTCATAGGATATGCTTTCAAGGCTCTCCAGAACCTATCATGGGGGTTTCTGGGGCTGAGAGTGTGCAACATGCCCAAAATCACCCAGTGGGTTTCTGTGACCAAGCTGGAAATTAAACCCTGGTCTCCAGAGTCATAGTCCAATGCTCAAATCACTACATCACTCTGGCTGCCCTCCAGTTTTCAGCAGATATTTTCCCTAGGCAGGATCATCCAAACTCAGCTCCAGTTTCACTTCAAGTCAAATCAAAATAGCAACAAGAACAGAGTGACTGGGAGAATGACACAACATGGAGCAGAATGAGACTTCACTTCTCCTCTTTCTAGGGTCATTTCTGCCCTACACTGTTATAGTGCTATTATTCCACTTTCGACATCCTATGGAATCCTGGGGTTTGCAGATTGGGAAGGAGCATTAGAATTCTCAGTCAGAGAGCTCTTTGGCCTCAGTAAATGACAAACTCCAAAATTCCATAGGATGTTGAAAGTGGAATAACAACACTATAACGGTGTAGTGTGGAAATGGCCTAGGTCTTGATTCTGTATTGCTAATGCCTGACACTATTTTGTTTCTGCCATCCCAGCTCCTGAAACATGAAGGCATGGCCTATTCAATTAAATGCCATTTGCTATTATCAGAGGGTGAAACTGTAATTAACTACCCCTGCCCCCAATTTCTATTGCTTTCCAAACTCCCTGACTTTACAATTCACCAAATGATTAACAAAGAACAAAGATGCTTTTCTTCTTCATTCCTTATGTGATTTATTGACCATTATGCTCTGAATACTTCCCAATTACTTCCAAAGGCAATAAAGTAGCGGGCAAAACAGTAAAGAAACAAATGCGTGATTTAAAATGGCAAAAGGCAGTTGTTGACTCTCAAAACAGGAAAAAAAAATCAATATTAATACTGTATTTCTTCGTGACATTTTAAGGTTCTCAGACTAGGTGCAAAAAAAGGCCTTTTTTATTGCTTGATATACATGAGTCTAAAGGGATTAGCTTGATACATGAGGGAATATTTATATGGTGCAAAGAATAAAATAGCCTTTTAGTCATTCCAGGCTTATACTGGTACTGCATTTTTTTTCTATTTACTTTTATAGTCTCATTGACCGAGTCAAAATATGTGAACTTACTGACTCATTACCTACAGCAGAATGTGCTACTATAGGTCTTTAAATGGTGCAGTCAGTATTATTTTTCTTGAAATGTGGACCATGCTTGGCAGCTGCTTTTGATTTGCCTGGTACATCTCAGCATTAGACTGAAGGCAACTGAGCATGCAGAAGGTTGAAAGAATATGTCCCCACAGCATTTACACCAGAGTTGGGATGGAGCCCTGCGTCACATCTCGCAGGAAGGTCAGTAGATCTTAGAATGCCAGGTGACAGGAAGGTTATAGAGGGGAGCCAGTCTAAAGGAAGAGTCTGTTGCAGGCCTTGATCTCAACTCAGGAGACTTTGTATAAAATGCTTGGACAGAGAAACAAGTTAGCTACTAGCAAACAGTGATGTATTTAAGTCTTTTACTCCAAGTCTCAAGTCAAGTCTCAAGTCTCTACCTTCAAGTGTCAAGTCAAGTCTTAAGTCCTTGAATAAACTTTCAAATCAAGTCTCAAGTTAAGTCTCGAGTCTGGAAGCCAACTTTATATCCCACCCAAAATTTGACAATTAATGATAGAGTGAAATAAATTCAGTTCTAACAATTTAAGCAGAGTCAGTTCTCTACATTTGCAATTTTGCCATCTGCAGCTTCGGAAGTGGGGAATAGGATCCTATCTTACTCCTCATTACTGAAGATTCAAAAGCTTTAAAAGGAAGGATCCTTCTTCCTCAAGCCCATTGCCTAACACGTATGCTGTTCCCCTCTGAGAAATACACCCTGCACTGTGGGGGTGACTCTTGTCTTTTGCTCTTAGGAAACATTTTAGAAGGCTCCTCTGATATACAGCAGGAACAGGCTGCTGAGCAGATCTCAAGCCTGCCTCAAGCCCATTGGCATTTGCTGTTCCCCTCTGAAAAATGCACCCACACTTTGGGCTTGAGAGAGATTGTCATGTGACTAGTAGGCAAAAAGAAATGGAGGCATTGTTCAATGTCATAAGGTTTCTCGATGAATGTGTTATGTTAACCAAACCAAGAGCCTCAAGTCATTCATTAAAAATATACAAGTCTCGAAACAAATCAAGCCAGTGCATCATTTATGGACGAGTTGAGTCCCTGAAGTGACTTAAGTCTGACTTGAGTCTGAGTCTATAGACTCGAGTCTACATCA
Source organism: Cyclura pinguis (assembly GCA_030412105.1). NCBI lineage: Eukaryota > Metazoa > Chordata > Lepidosauria > Squamata > Iguanidae > Cyclura > Cyclura pinguis. The sequence continues at coordinate 121,662,912 of CM059604.1, read as the reverse complement.
CTGCTAGTAAATAGTCAGGAAACTTGAAGACTTTGAGACAGGAAAGACAAGATATAAATAGATTTACTGATAGAGCCAAGAAAGAGATCAGAGAGCCATGCAAAGGTTTGCACGTAACAGCAGATCAGGGTTTGGTTGGCTGAATTCTGGACTGATGAGTTAGAATCCATCCTCACCAACAAACTGGTTCATTAGCAGCTACAAACTGTAATTAGAAGCCATGGTTTGATGTTGGCTTGTGGACTATGGCTTATTTAAGTCATGGATCATCATTACATCTCAGAACTTTCTCTTTGGCTTCTTACCTTTAAACTAGAACCAACAGAAGGACGGAGGTTCAGTCATCTATGGGACAATCTGAAAGGGAAGAAAAGAACTATGGCCAGTTATCACAACTGATGAAGCCTTTGCAGAAGCACACAGTTTTGTTGCGTTTTTTGAAAAACCTGCTCTCAAACCATTTTGGGTGGTATGGGTGCCAACTAGCATTTGGTGACAGTTGGCAGTGGACTGAGGTAGCCACATGTCCCACTTCACCAATGGTGGTCCCTTTTTCAAAGGATTCTCAGTGGAAAGTCCTCTACTTGAAGGCATCCTCTGTTTCAAAGACTTTCTGGACCAGCTGTCATTTAAAGAATAACATGAAGGGAAAGCAGGGGTCCTGAGATCTCCTATCAACCATTTTCACATGAACTTGGACACAGTCTTCCCTACAATGGTGGAATTTAAAAAAGTATAGTAATCCCAGTAGTTCTGAATTTATAACTATACCTATGGTGCCAATTGGTGTCTGATGATGATGATGATGATGATGTTGGGGATGATAGGAGTTTCAGCCCCATGGAAACGCAGCGGAAAAACCAGAGTTCAGCAAGCCAACAGCAGCAGCCTTGTTCCCCAGTAAGGATACTCACACACAGAGGAGTTTCTTCCAAAACAGGAGGCACTTTATCTTGCAGCAAAGTTCCGTTATATACAAAACATAGGACGGACAGACAAAAGCTTGCGCCAGGCACCAGGTTTGGTCAACAGACAAATACATACTGCCGTTGCTTTGTTATATGCATATCTACAACCAATCAGGTAGAGGTTTGCACACTTCCCTCTACCATCTGCACACAACCCCAGTTTCTTATGTAACCTTGCAATTACCCACAGCTGGGGCATGATGCAACATCTTTGCAGTGGGCTGATCATTTTCCCAGGGTTCCCTGCCTGGAATCCCTGACAGATGAAACATTTCTTTTTCCTCCCTCCCTCCGATCCTTCCTTTTTTTCCCAATATGTAAGCAACCATCCTATTATCACCCCAAAATTGCATGATGTGTTCTGCAAACTGTCTGCCTCTACACTGACAAAGGCTCTCCATACATCTTACTTTGCACAGCTGTTTTTGTATGGTTGCAGATGATATCTGACATCAATGACTAGTGGTCATCTATTTTGACTAGTGGTCATCTATTTTGGTGACTAAGGTTCAACGCCTTGGATAACTCCTTTAAATTTCAGACTAAAATCTAGAAGAGCTTGCCCACCCTGCTGATGGGGAAGCTACCATCTGCCATTGATATCTGATCATTTATGTTTGTTCTTTTGGCATGTAATATACTGCTTTCCTCTGAAACAGGGTGGTGACATTTTCAAGTTATCTGGAAGAGGGGGAAAAAAGATCTCTGATAACTATAAGCCTTCACTTATGAGGTTTTTTGTGCATCGGTAAGCTGCATATATACTCTTGTCTGCACTTGCCTGCTGTTAGCCCTATCAACTTTTCCTAGGCAAAGAGTCCTGCATAAGCATTCCATCCATTAAAATCAGATTTTGATTAAAGCCCGTAGAATTAAAATAGCCCATGCCAAATTTGACGTGACTGCAGCTTAACAGATTTTTCCTCATACTCTTCTTTTTCTTTCAGGAAAAAAAAAAGATTCATTTTAGATTACCACTGCTAAATTGATTGGATTGCACTTTCGGCATTTCCCTTAATTAATAATTGCCAGAGAAAATATCCTTGCCATCATAGGCTGAACAGTGCTGATGGTATCAATGTCCCAGCCACCTGTCACATCTGCCAAAAAAGCAGAGTGAAAGTTAAGCCTGAAATACCAAGATCCATTATAATGAAGACTTAGGGGAGAGAGAAAAAGATGAGTGCTGCCACTTCTAAACTTTCTATTTCAGCCATTCTAAAATTGATGCCTATAAGTAGGTGTAGCTGTCAAGTAGTATTCTGCAGATAACTTTATTACCTGGGGAATTTGTAAGCTCTAGCCAAAAATATATCTATATTTAATTTTCTTTCTTTCTTAAAAAAAAAAAATCTGAATTTGGAACAGCTGAAAACTGGTAGGAAATATGTGGCTCTCCTGGTGTTGTTAAGTTGCAGTTTCCAGCATTCCTTGTCATTACCTATGCTGGCTAGGGCTGCTGGGAGCTGCAGCCCAACATTTGGAGAACCATACAGCTCCCACCCCAACCAAAAAGATGTTTATAGACAATGGCCGTTTCCACACCTTACTGGTTCCTGTCATGGTCCCGGTGGTGTCATCTCAGCAGCACCCTTGCCAGGACGGTAGCGTGACATGAACACTCCTCTCTGCACCTGGTGGGCTCACTACAGAAGGGAGCATGAGCAACATGTACCTTCCTTCCGCAGCACAGCTGTCTCTTTCCTGTGCTGCACTGGGGAAGAAAGTGCCTACATCGTGTATCCACCTCTTCTGTATGGTCAGCAGTGATGGGAGTGTCACATAATTGTGGGCACTGAACAGATTTTTTCCCATTAAGTGAATATCCCGTGATTGTGATAGGTGGGGATGCACTAGCTGCAGGGCCACGACAATGTGTGCGAAAGCATGATTCATGGATACTGCCAACATGTCCCTATCACAGGACGGTGACGCCATGCAGAAATGGCCAGTGTTTGAGATCTGACAACAAGCTATGCATGGGCATGGGAATGTGCCTGTAAAAACATGCTTCTACCCTATCTTCCTTTCCCAGTTGGTGTCCCCCAACTTCAATTCTTTTGATCCCCAGTTCCTCCCTTATTCTGCAATTTTAGGCAAGGGGAAAGCACAGTTTAGCCCACAGGCAGCATGTGGCCCCTGGACCCCCCTTTTAAGACCCCAACCCCCCATTGGTCCACTGAAACCCACCATTTTGGCATGATCTTCACAATTTCTTTGTCCTAAAATCACACAGAAGACCCGTAATGTGTGGAAATGTACAAATATACCCTTATCTAACTCCCACAAGCACCTCAGAACCCTGTACAGTTCCCAAACACCTCCAATTTTCTCAGTAGTTCCTTTCAAAAACTGTAGGCGCTGTAGGGGAATGCATCCCAGGGAGAATTGGGCCTAGCCTCCCCGACCAAAAAAAATTGCCCATCCCTATTTTAGGCCCCCACTTCCATCCACTATCTGCACCCATTATCCAGACCTTGAGAAAGTTAATTTTTGGACTAGAAATCCTTGCTGCTCAGACTGACAGAAATTCCCCACGGTTGCTACACACTGCTAGAAAAAGTGACTGACGGCACTAAAAATTACCACCAGATTTCTAGCCGTTAGTTATTATATCAATAAATTGATTTCATTCCCACTTTCTATTGTTATCTCAAAACGACCCCTTCATTGCACCTCTTCTACAATTATTACCTTAAATCATTATATGCAGCCATGTTGTGTAGTTCATTATTTATAAGCCTTGGGACACATATGTATTAATATATGGTAGGTTCCCCATAACTGTGTGACCAGTATCCACGGTTTCATTTACCCACAATCTGCTCTAGAGCCATGGCCACCACTGGCAGCCAGCATCCATGCTTTGTGCAACCAGGCCAAGATAAGCACATGGCAGGCACAAATGGGCTTCCCATGCCACTCTCTCTCAACTGAAGAAGGAAATAGACACTCTGTCCTTGGCCAAGAGAGGCATAGAAACCCTGATTCCATGAAACCATGCACCTTGTTTGTCTGATCAAGAAGATGGACACTCCTTCCTTAGCTAAGAGAGGCACAGGAAGCCAGGCACAGCTCTCCTCTCTTGGTCAAGGAAGAAGACAGAACAGCTCAATGGTACTGTGCACCCCTCTTGGCCAAGGAAGGAGAAGGACACTCCCTCCTTGGCCAAGAAAGGTACACAGCTTCAAACAGCTAGCTTCTGTTTGGATTTGGCTCACCAAGCCCCGCTGAGAAGGAAGGCAGGAAGAAAGGAGGAGCTGAGCACTGAAATTGCCTCCCTCCCTCACCACCTCACTGACCTGGGGGCCAAAATATAGCATTTGGTATTATCTGTGATTTTTGCCATCTGCGTTAATTCTGGGGGTGTACTCCTTGAGGGTATTAAGGACTTAGTATATGTGAATTTGGCTGCAAGACTGCAATCCCAGCCAGGAACTTGAGCAACCTGCTTCCATACATTTTAATTCAGAATACCACAGTTATTCTGTTTTGCCTGTGTTTAGAAGGGAGGTACCATCTCTTCCAAATACTTTGCAGTAAAAGGAAAATTTCTGGATTCATAAGCCATTTCTGCATGCCGTTGCCTTCCCACGATGGGGAAGCGTTGGCAGTGGTCTGCGAGTCATGCTTTCACATGATGTCATCATGGTCCCACTGCCAACATGTCCCCACCCATCATGATCATGGGATATTCCATTAACAGAAAAAATCCATTAATGTCCTGTGATTGCACAACACTCCCATTACTGCCTGCCAAGCAGAAAGGAAGGAAGTGCATTATAGGTGCTTCCTTCCCAGTGCGTAACAGGAAAGAGGCCAGCTGCACTGCAGAAGGAAGGCATGTGTTGCTTACGCTCCTTTCCACAGGGAGCTGGCTGCGTGTGCATGGCACACTCCCATCCCATCAAAGGCACTGCTGGGTTTGTGATGTGACGACGACAGGTACCGGTAAGGCATGGAAATGGCGACAGGCTTAAGACCTTAACACCACACAGTTTCAACCTAGAGGATAATAGATACTAGAGTTTCCAGGTCAGTAAGATCTCAGGCCCTGAGATTTCACAGCCAAAACCTAAGACCTAGAGATTCCCTTTGGTGATATCACAAGGGATGAGACCTGTTGAAGTCATTAAGCATGCTATATTAGCTGTCAGCCATAATTGCTCAAAGCATGTAATTAAAATAGTAATTAAAATAAAATAAATTTTAAAAATGAGAAAATATTTATCAAGTTGGAAATTAAGTTTTCTAAGATCTGGATTGAACAGAAAAAGCACACTGTTCAAAGTTCTGCTTTCTAACATCTTTGCAAACAGATGTTTTTTGTAAAAGATAGGGAAGTGTAATCCAACCAAAGAAAGTTCTTCAAACTCCGTTTTGAGCAGAAAACAGTCTCCAGTAGCCACTGCAAAGCAGCGTGTAGCAGAAGATGGGGGCAGTATGGCCAGAATCCATGGTATCTACAGTCAGCCCTCTACATTTGTGGGTTTCACTTTTGCGGGTTTGATTATTCACAGATTATTTGCTGTTAGCTCTGCTGCCTCCCTATGCAATTTTTAATAGGGACTGCAAGCCTCATGAGATTGAAAAACTGCAATCAAGGCTTGTAAGTCCCTATTAAAAATGGTGTGGGGCGGCAGTAGAGGTGGCAATAAGCCCCACCAGCCACCCACTTCTGCCTTGTGAAGGAACCCTGGTACCTCAAAGGAATCCACAGTGGGTTGAATTTTGTATGTTAAATATGAGTTTGGAGGGGCCTAGAGTTATTCAGAGTTTTTCCACTTTCACCGGGGTCCTGTGCCACTAACCTTGGCAAATGTGGAGGGATGACTATATACATAAATACATATATATAATCAGTGCCATGCTCTCACCTTGAAACAACACCCATTCATCACAAGACTCAGAGAAGAGATCTGAGAACCTTATACTTAACATCATGATCCATATTAGAATGCTCCAATCATGAGCCTTTTTAACTGCCCCCTTAGATATACCTCATGTTCATTTTAAGCAACTGAGGAAAGAACTCAAACATTTTGCTGATACATTTAAGTAGTTGTTTGCTAACCTCTCTAATAAATACATATTTTAAGTGATCAATTTCATACTTCTGGGCCAAGGTCCTGTTTGACACACACACACACACACACACACACACACACACACAAATGATATGTGTCTTCTTTTGCACGGTCAACCTTGCAAAAACCCCACATCATTGCCACTTAATTAAGATGCATGTTTCTAAACCTGAGCTGTTGGATCCGTCAGGTCCAAGGAAAGGGGTGGGGATAGGCCTTTTAAGACAAATCCAGCAGATCAGTCACAAACATCTCAACTGTGGGCAGCTGTGAGGCCAATAACAGCATCAGGAAAGTGTTTTTTAACAGCTACAGTTTCCAACTAGTGTTTGTGCTTCCCAAGCCAATTTATAGTACAGAGCTGCCAATTTAAGTGGTTCTTTATTCCACTTTTATTGCTCTCATTAATCAAAGAGTCCCTTCCTCAAAAATATAGGGCTCCCAAGAGACAGCAGTTCTCCTGTGTAATTGTGGTGGAAGGAGTCTGGCTTGCGACTACATTAATCACTATCTTTGGTGCTATATTTCCTTTCCCTTCATGGTTCTTCTTCCCTGCAGTCCCTGAAAATCTGGGCCTTGCTTTTATATTTCCTCTGTGCAGCTAAAAGCTAAAGAAATATTTAATAACTTTACCATATGGATTCCCCATAGTCCACCCCAGGTAAATGAGCTGCACAAAATGATACATCTACCTTATTCATATTCCTTCTGTTTAAATTCAAGACCAAGATTTTTCCCCTTCTGCTATTCAGGCTTGTGGCTTTTCAATCACCATTTGATTTTGTGTTTTAAAGCGATGGATATTTGGTCATAACCTCTTCCACTGAATTTAAAGCAGGTAGCTGGCAAAAAAAATAAATCTTTCTTTACTCATTGAGGAGTCCAAAGCATCAGGGGTATACCTTTTTTGTTGATGATGCTGGAAAGGTTTTCTTAAAAAAAAAAAATCTACAGCATATTTGGAGTTAAGACGAGTTCTATTCCAATAAATCTCTACTCACTTGTGAAAATATTAAAGCAGAATAAGAAGGAATATCTTTCTTGTAAGTTTATAACAATTTAGAAGGATCTTTTTTTTAACCGAAGGAGATGTTTAAATTGTATATTTTCTTTATCTTGCTTCAGTTGTTTATAGAAAATTAATTTGGAATTGTTTAAATTGATATTGAAGGCACAGTTTCAAACAATTCCATTGAGGAGGAAAAATGAGAGGTGACTACAAAAACTAGGGCCCTTTCCACACCAGGGTATTAAAACGGTTCAGAGCGACCTCCCACAGAGGTCGTCTGCACCATGGAGTGGATTGGGGTGGACTACTTTTCGTAGTTCCGCACCTCAATCTGCTCCAAAGCGACCAGAACTGGCGGTGCTGCATGTTTTGTTAAAACCTCTTTTCAGAGGTTTTTAAGAAGCACGAAGCGCGCAGCCCCGTGAAGCTCCGTCGCCGCGCTCCGGTGCAGATTTGCAGGCGCGCACTAGTGCGTGCCTGCAGATCTGCTGGGGGCGGGCTTCTGGCTGGCAAGCTTGTCTGGATGGTGGAGAGCCTCCGCCAGCTGGAAGCCGCCATTTTGGACGCCGGAGGAGTGCGGAGCAGCGAGTTCACGCTGCTCCGAATGGCGACGGACTTACCCGGCTACCGGTAAGCTCCGTTTTGGCACGTTTTCCCCCATTTCCCCCTCCACATGTGGAAAGGGCCTAGGATGGACATCTAAAGAACTTTCAACTGAGCTAAGATTTAAAAGGGCCATGTTAAAGAAATGGAAAAAGAAGAAATCACCAAACAGGAATTCAGGTGACTAGCCAGCACATGTAGAGAGAAATTCAGAAGAACTAAACTGCAGAATGAACTCAAGCTGGCAACAGTATTTTTTTTAAGGTTTTTTTGATCACATCCATAGCAAAAGGAAGAAGGAAATGGTGGGGCCACTATGTGGAGAGATGTTAAAAGGGGATAGAGAAAAGGTAGAACTATTCAACACCTTCTTTGGCTTGGTCTTCTTCCAAAAGGAAAACAGTGACCAACCAGGGGGAAATGGAGCACATGATGTGGTAGGGGAAATGCAACATAGTATAGGTTAAGAGGCAGTACAGGAATACCTGACTACTCTAAATGAATTCAAGTCTCCAGGATCAGATGAACATCCAAGGGTATTGAAAGAACTGAAATAAGCTCAGAATCATTGGCAATAATTTTTGAGAATTCATGGAGAATGGGAGAACTCCCAGCAGACTGGAGGAAGGCAAATATTATTCCCATCTTCAAAAAGAGGAAAAAAGAAGACCCAAATAATTACCACCTAGTCAGCCTGACATGAATACCCAGAAAGATACTTGAGCAGATCATTAAACAGCCTGTAAGTACTTAGAAAGGAACGCTGTGATCACTAAAAGTCAACATGGGTTTTTAAAAAACAAGCCATGCCAGACAAATCTTTTTATATATAAAGAGAGAGAGAGTTACTTGCTTGATATATGAAGGAAATGCTGTGGATGTAGCATATTGTGATTTCAGTAAGGGCTTGGGCAAGGTCCCCTTGATATTTTTGCAAACAAGCTGATAAAATGTGGACAAGACAATGCTACTATTGGGTGGATTTGTAACTGGTTGACTAACCAAACCCAAAGGGTGCTCACCAATGGCTTCTCTTCTCTCCAGGAGGGAAAGTGACTAGTGGGGTACCACAGGATTCTGTCCTGGGTTCAGTGCCATTCAGCATGTTTATCATTGATTTGCATGATGGAATAGAGAGCATGCTTGCCAAATTTGCAGATGACACCAAATTATGAAGTGTAGCTAATACACCAAAGAACAAAATCAAGAGCCTGGAGAAGAGAAGGTTAAGAGGTTCCATGATAGTCATGTTTAAATACTTGAAGGGATGTCATATGGAGTTTTCTACTATCAACACTCTGGTTTCTGCCCAACTCATTTCATCACCACCAGCTCCCTCATAAACTATAGGGCTTGTTTGGCTCAACTTCATAGAGTGGACACTTCAGAGTAACCATGTCCACCATCTTAGCTATTCCTATATTCCAGAGATCAGCTAGAGTCTCAACAGTATCACCTGCCAGGGAACAAAGACATTCCTGAAAAGACATCAGGAATCCATCCAAATCCCTAAGTGTCTTATGGCAGACTATCTGGATGGATGTACTTATCTCTCCTCAAAGAAAGGATTTCTTCTTCTCTTGTGTTCTCAGACCACCACTCAGGTGGGCAGCTTGGATCACCTTACAGGAAGGGGAAAGATGTTAGTTTGGCTGCTTAACCAAGCAGCTGACTTAATACCTAGGGCTGGTCCTGAAGGCAATGGTGGTCTAGTTACAAATAGAGTAGGCACATTAAATGAATTATTGAATGGTAAGTCAGCACCTATTTACATGTTATTAATTCAATGAATCTGACACTGTTGGGCCTAGCAACTTGATTTAGGCTGAAACTGCAAACAGTTCTAGCTTCCCTAACAAGCTATACCTTCTGAAATTCCCTCTTATTTATTAAAGCTACAGGCAGACTGTCTTCTTTTGTGTCTGGTCACACATGGAATTTCTTCATCTCACTTTCTACTTTCTGGCGATATAAGTTTTACAACACCCAAAGGTCCTTAGTTGCACCTCATTCTTTATAGATGGACTTCCCTCTCCATTTATGGAGGGGAAAGTCTGCTGTACCTACAGTCTTCCCAACAAGGGGATTATAGCCCTGGAAAGTTCATAGTGTTCGCTTCTTTTTTAAGGAGCAAACCCAGTTAGATGGATTTAGACCAGAGTTGCAGAAGATATAATAAAGCTGAGTAAGATAACATATCTTCCAACATTTCAATGAAGAAAACTGGAACACAAGTGGTCAACCAATATCAGAATGTGGTCAAGATGATCACAGTATTAAAGAGGAAGCTCATACAAGCCAGAAGAGGCTGTGGCAGATTGCTTTACCTCTTCTCCCACCTGATGCATTAATTAAGTGTGAACTGCTTTGCACATTGAGTTCAGTTTGCAGCAACTGAAGTACACTGGAGACAAAGGGGGAAACTGGGAGGAACAGAGAGAAACTGGGACATTTTAAAAGAGGCTGAGAAAGTAGGATGGCATAGGGTTGATTGGGACTATTCCTGTTAAACATGGACAGTTGGAGAGTATGAGATTTTAAAAAAACAAAGCAGACAAAACCAGAAAACCAACAATCCCCTGGCTCAATACTTTCTATAACGTTTTTCTTGGCATCTAAGGAGAATGTCATTCACTATGTTGATTTATGGTGAAAGGGAAGAGGAAGTAGGTGGGAACCTGAAATGTGTACTTTAAATCATCTGTGGAGATTTTGTTTCTCTTCGAAAGCTTCACATATTATAACGTTTTGCTTTAGAACCTAGTAAAGATCTGTTGTTGTTATTTTTCTCTAAAAACTGGAAGCTTTTGGAAGTGAAAATTCACAGGGTTTTTTTTAAAAAAAAATTCTTGCATAAGCAACACATTACGCTGCTCTGAATGGAGCCTTAAGATACTTTCTGTACCAAGATAATTCTGCATATCTGATTACAGCATTAGGGTAAAAAGGATTCAGCTGTCCAGAAGGTTTTGCAATTGGATGATATCATAACCAGGGTGTTATTAAATCTCACAGCAGCTGGAGTTTTGATTCCAGGCTAGGAGTGATCCCATTGAGATATTTGGTAAGGATGGATTTCCGGCATGTCTCCAATTCTTACTTTTTTCAGAAAGAACATTGTTCATGAAGTTTAAATGTCAGTGTAACTTCACTATAGCTTTAAAAAGAACCATGCATTTTGCAGTTTAGCTTTAAAGACTGTTTTATAAAACTAAACCAAGATATGTACTCTAAATTAATTTACTTTGCAAGATTTTTTTTTTAGTTATAGCATGTTTCAAGCAGTAAAGCAAAATCATAATTTGTCATACTTTCTTTTGATTAAAATTACACAACTGAAGGTACAAAATAATAAGAGTAAAGGCCGTGAAAATGTTGTACTACACACTAAGGATGTAATTCTTCACCAAGTTTCTTCTCGAAGGCAGCAACAAGTAATTTTAACACACAGTTTTCAAAGGTTATTTGCAATTTGGAATTTTTTTTCTGTGCAAAAGTTGCACATGGTTCTTTGGCACAGAAAATGTTCTCTTCTGTACAGGAAACACCATTTTCTGCATAGAAAATAGTTTTATTTCAGATAATACATTTTTTTTGTGCGGAAAATGGCATTTCCTACCCAGAATTAGATGCTTTCTGTGCATAGAATCATAGAATCATAGAAATGTAGAGTTGGAAGAGACCACACAGGCCATCCAGTCCAACCCCCTACCATGCGGGAATACCCTCAAAGCACTCCCGACAGATGGCCATCCAGCCTCTGCTTAAAAACCTCCAGGGAAGGAGACTCCACTACACTCCGAGGCAGCATATTCCACTGCCGGACAGCCCTGACTGTCAGGAAGTTCTTCCTGAGGTTCAGGTGGAATCTCCTTTCCCGCAGCTTGAATCCATTGCTCCTTGTTCTGGTCTCTGGAGCAGCAGAAAACAAGCCCTCTCCCTCCTCTACATGGCATCTCTTCAAATATTTAAACATAGCTATCATGTCCCCTCTTAACCTTCTCTTCTGCAGACTAAACATACCCAGCTCTCTAAGTCTATCCTCGTAGGGCATGGCTTCCAGGCCCCTCACCATTTTGGTGGCCCTCCTCTGGACCTGCTCCAGCTTGACCACGTCCTTCTTGAATTGGGGTGCCCAGAACTGGACACAGTATTCAAGATGAGGTCTAACCAAAGCAGAGTAGAGTGGTACCAGTACTTCCCTCGATCTAGACACCATACTCCTATTGATGCAGCCGAGAATTTCATTGGCTTTCTTGGCTGCCGATGCAAATCAACTATATGCAAATTTTGCACAGAATAAATCCCCTTTTACAGCATTTTCTGCACGGGAAATAATATTTCTGCATTGTTTTGTCTTCTATACAAAACAATCACATGCAACTTTTGTGCAGAGCAAGTCCTAAACTGCAAAAATACCTCGTGTAAAGCTTTCCCAATACATGTTTCCTAGTCATTCTGAGAATATTTTGTAATAGTCTTTCCATCCCTACTACAAACGCACCAACCAAATCAAAATGTGCATATACATAAATACTGAATCTACTGACCTCTTCATGCAATGTATTTCCGAAACCCAGAACACTGTGTGACGTCTTAAGCATACAGAATCCTAGTATAAAGAAGCATGTGTCTTATTTCAATAGAGGGAAAAGATCAATCAGACCAAAAACAAACAAACAAAAAGTGTACGTAGATTTGTATTATGTAGTAAATTTTTAACAATTACTTGTACAGGAGGGGTATATGTACACAATAGTTGCCCTGTACAGAAGTGCTCTAAGGGATGAATCTACAATATTTATCTTGGTTCACCTCAAGAAGCATAACGCACATGTGCATGTCTGGACAGCTTAAGAGGGGGGTATCTTGTACAGAGTCTAAGGGATAAGAGCATTGTTTGATATACAAAAGCCTTTTGCAGTGAATACACAGTACCCATTGTGTTCAGCTTGCTGCACAGCAGGTTCTCTTGTCCAAGGAAAATTCTGAACTGTGCAGTATATGTGATTGACATTTGCACACACAGCATTTACTGCCAGACGGATGGGTGAGTATTTCAATTTTCTTTTTTAAAAAAAATAGGAACACTCCAAAATTTGCAAATGTCTTTGTTAACATTCCAGAAAAAAAAACTTGAGAGATTTGTTTAAAAAAAATAAATACAGGATCTCTGGCCAATGGCCATGCTGGCTGGGGAGGTCAGGGCATTGAAATGTTAAAACGTAACTTTTTCAAGCATTGATTTAGATGAGGTTTTTCAGATCCAATCAATACGCCCTGCCTCCTATGCAAGCCTAAGTATAGACGTTAAGTTGAATGTCTTTATAAGTCCTTAACAAAATTATACCAAAGCACCAACCACAAAATGCTATCCACACTATACCTATGCTTCAATCAAAAGAAAACAGTCTCCTCTTTACTAATGATGGGAAGAATATTCAAAAAAATTTCAGGAATGTAAAAAAAGAAAGCTCCACAAGGGTCAGGAAACCCTGAAGGGAAAAATCCTGGACACATTATAATCTTTTCTGAAACTTATTTAATGCAAAATATGTGGGGGGGTTGTTTTGCACAGAAAATAGCAATTTTTTGTTTTTTGTTTGTTTTTTGTTCTTTTTTCCTGTTAGGACACTGCCTACTCTGCAAACAAAGCAAGAAAAAAAATCTGTTTTCTCTGAAAAACAACCTCACACAAATTTTGTGCAGAATACACCCCCAACTGCAAATAATATTCGAAGCCTGCTGTTTTCAAAGATTTTCTTGCAGTGAGGAAAAAAAAAAATCTAAAATTATTCATTGATTCCTTTGAGAAGAAAATTAGTGAAGAATTACATGCCTGTGTTGAGCAATGCTACAGATCATGGGATGTGTCACACACGTTTTGCCTTTTAGGAGTTATACCTATAGAAGTTTCCCTAGGAAACAAACAGTATTTAATTTCTTTTCTGATTATATTTGTAATCTGCCTAATAAAAGAAATTCTCTTTTAGGAAAGAGTTTTTCTTGAACACACAGTTTGGTGGCTTCAGGCTAGAAGGAAAAGATGGTTTCTCTCTTTGATTCTGATGGCTACCTCTTGTCTTAGCCCTTTTCTCCATTCCCAGAACATAGCCTTCTATCACTACGCACGACCTTGATGCAGAAAATAAGAACTGTCTTGTGAACTGAGACCAGAAACCAATTCACACCATTGAATTATAGCATGATTGTTTCACTTTAATTGCCATGGTTCTGTCCTATGGAATCCAGGGACTGACAGTTTAAGGAGGCGTCTTTAGAATTCTCAGCCAGAGAGCTTTCGTGCTTCACCAATCTATAAATCCCAGAAGGCCATAGCATGGAACCATTGCAATGGAATTATAGGCCATTTCCACATGATGGGGCTGTTCCACTAGAGGGATGGGATGGCAGTGGTTGGCAGGTCATGCTTCTGCATGATGTCATCACTGTCCTGCTCCCATCCGGTCCCCAAGCATTGTGCTTGTGGACTATTTGCCTAACAGATTAAATCCATTAGGCAACTACAAACATGCAACGCTCCTGTCCTTCCCTGATGTGCAGAAGGGATGAAAGAGCAATCATGTGTTTCTGTCCCTACTGCAGCAAAGGGAAGGGGGGATGCAGTGTGAAGGGAAGGAACAGGTCCCCAGGCTTCCTTTCACAGCCAGCAAGTAGCGTGTGGAGAGGAGCTTTGGAGACCCATGGCAACCTCTGCCAGGATTGCCTCGGGACGATGCAGAAGGGCATCCTCATGTGGAAATGGCCATAGTAGTAGGATATTAGCAGTGGAATAGTAGTACTATAATTGTGTAATGGAGCCTGCATGTTACTGCTGTTTTCCAAAGTTCTCCTCACGATGCCACTGGAAGCCTCTTAAACATTCGCTAGGAAGAGGGAAGGGTAAGTGTGCCACAGACCTTGGAAAACCACTGCTTGCTAAAACTATAGACTATACTGAGATGGATGAATGAATACTGTGAATACCTGTAAAGCAACACTGAGTCCCTACAAGAGACAAGTTTTACTTCTTGTAATGAGTCCAATGTGTTCCATGTTGTTTTAAATATATAAACCTTCATGTGGAATCCTCTCAAAGAGTAATGGCCTGTACAATCTTATGAAGACTTCTGCAGCCCATTAATAAGGACAGAAAAAAAATATTCATATCAGTTGTTCTGCACCATACTCATATCAGTGTTTAATGAGCACCTGGTTTTTCTCCCTGTTTACCAAATCTGAGCTAGATTCATGTGCAAACCTGTAAGAAGCCAGTCTACCATAGCCTCAAGGAGAGCCAAATGAAGCCATCTTCTCTGATAAGAAAATCTATGAAAGCCACACCTTTATAAAGCATCTCAATCTCTATCACAGACCAAGTAACATGTAATCCAGTTGCACAACCTAAGAGAACAGGGGTATGCTTCTCTTGTCTCATCCTGTTTCACTGTTTTTTTATACTTCTCTCCTGCCCGCTTCTTCCTGATGGATTGTATATTTTCAGAGTTTATATCTCCATGAGCATCATTCCACATGCTTCTTAGGTCTTAAACTAAAAAGATTCAACCGGTAACATGAGCATGTAAAATTTTGTTTATTCTTGTTTATAACAATTTATTTTTGTTAATAACAAGTCTATAAAAATCCTCAAACACGAGCACCTAGAGCAGAGATGGGAAAAATTTTGCCCCAAAATGCACCAATATGTTCTCAGGGAAGAAAAGTTTTACCTCATTTTTGCCACACTCAAGCCATTTTAGGATCATGCGAGAGCTTTTTTTTTTTCTAAAAAGGAGAAGAGGTTAGGATGTGGCATATGGTCACTTCATATTGTGAAAAAATTCTTCGCTTGGACTAAAAATGGCCCTAGGGGCCCAAAAACATGACAAAAATGTTCCTATGCCTCCTGAGAGAGAATTTGGTGATATCTTTGCAAGTAAGAAGGAAGACTAAAGAAAAATACAGAGGGGTGAAGACAAAAGGGCAGGCATGATCTAGACTCCCCTCTCTCACTAATCACTTGATGTCTCTTTGATTCCAACATACATAGCCTCTCTTGCAGGACATATAAGCAGAAGGGTTTTGTTTTCTGTTGAGGAACATGAAAAATAATACTGTATCTCTCAAGCAGAGTAATTGGCAAGGCAGAAGCTGAACAACAACCAGTCCTACACTCATCTGTACATACACAGGGTATAAGAGAGAAAGAAATACACTTAGTCTTCTTTCTAAAGCTTCTTTCTAAAGCATATGAAAGTTACTTAACTTACAAATTGATAATCAAGCACAAGATCTAATGAAAGGAAGGGGAGAATGGCTGCAGGTCAAAGTGATGGAAGAAGAGAGTGGGGGTGAATGAGCAAAGAACAGACAAAGTCAACAAACAATGAAACTAGCAATTAGTGCATGCAAACATACAGATTTTCTTACTGTAAAATATTCACTCATGCCCAGCGAGTGGGCTTCCCACGAGCAGCTGATTGGCCACTGCAAGAACAGAATGCTAAACAAGACCGGCCTTTGGGCTCATCCAGCATGATTCTTCTTATGCTCTTTTGTTCTTAGGAGAGAGTTGTCCAGATCTACTGTCTTCTCCCTGGGATTTCCTTTCCTCCTTTTCATTGCCTTTGGGCCTGGACTTGCAGGCTGAGAACAAACAGTTTCAACCTGATCCAACTTGGTGACCTCAGGCAAGGTAAGTCAAGAATTTGTCTGGAAAAGAGGAGGAAGTATATGTCGTCTGACATGTGGACAGAGTGCCTTCACATCAGCCCCCTATCTCAAGAGCTAACCAGTCCTACTGTTGTTGGGGCAATGCCACCAGTTGCTTATGCTACCCATAGGAAACATGGTAGTGATGATCTTGCTACTCTTTTTGGCAGTTTCTTTTTGGCACTCTATCTCAGTGAGGAGAAGGAGCCTCTTCTGATGAGGAAAGTCTGCTCTAACTCTCCCTTCCCCTTTAAAGCCACATGGACCTTTGCAAAAAGCATGGGCTTACTTTGGAGCTAAATGAACCAAGCTGGGCAGGTACACATACACAAGAGGTTGTCAGGGTGAGTAGCATGGCTTCAGGACATGGGATGTAGCAAGGTGCTACATACTGGATTCTGTTTGTCATGGTATAATTTTACCCATCACTCCTCCTGCAAGATCTAGACATCCTGTTACCTTTTCTACCTCTTTGCTTATAAGCCTGTCTGTTCAGCTAGGCAACACAACCAATACATGCAGAAAGCAATAAACTGTAATGCCCTAACATGGTGCAATTGAATCATCCTTTTTGGAAAAAAAAATGTGGTCAATCTTCTTGTTTCAGATGCTTACTTGGAAACCAGACAACATCCTCTTCCTTAATGATTTTGGCACTTCCAAGACCTTTGCTGTGGTCTGTCCATTGGCTTCCTGTCAGGTCTTGGATTGATTTCATCTCTTTTCTTATTGATGTTTAAGGCAATGTGTGTTTGGGAGCTTTCCCACACTTCTAAGCTTCTGCATTCCCCATAGGCAAGGATGTTTTCTAATGTATCCTGGAGTGGACTTGACCATTTATTTATGGAGTTTTGGTTCCAGGGCATTTCTCACATTGTGCACAAAGATATCACACCTCCTAGAATCCTGCTATTTTTGTCATTTAAACAGCTGGATAGTCTTTAACTCAAACATCTTCTTTTCTCTTTTGGAAGACATTTCCCTTAGTTAACACCTTCTAATGGTAGTATATACACATGGTGACTTAAGAATGCTTTTAGGGTTGTCATTTAGGTGTGGAATTGTTCCAGGTCACAGCTGCCTGGTTTTAAATGAGTGGTGAAGGCATTCTAGAGGGATGACCCATAAAGAATGCCACCTTATGAAAGTTTCTTCATACCTCCAGCTTTTCCTGCTTTCTCACCATGTCAGTGTTTGTTATTCTAGCACAGGCCTTTCCATTTTCCCTCTCCCCTCCCCATCACATATACACACCATACACACACAACCCAAGTACACTTTATAGCAAACAAGACATGATGCTAGGGATGTAATTCTTCACTAATTTTCTTCTCAAAGGAAATGAGGAGAAATTTTAGCAGTTTCCTTCCCTGTGTGAGGAGAAACTGCATTTTTGAAGACTATTTGCAACTCAGATTTCTGCAGAAATTGTGGTTTTCCATCGAATATAGCATTTTTTCCGTACGGGAAGCAGCATTTTCTCTGCAGAGACGTGTTATTTCCTGTGTAGCAAAAGCCATTCCCTGTGCTATTTTCTACACAGAACAACTACGTGCATATTTTGCATGGTGACTTTGGTCATAACCATAGAAAATTCAGACCTGTAAAATAGCCAAACAAGTGGGTTTTGATGATATAACCAGATACCAGCTGTAATTTCTAATTCAGCATCTTTCCTAGTCTTTTCATTGACAAAGGAAGGGAACAAAATTTATGTTCAAACAAGGTAACGTAATCAGAGTGGCAACAGAGACTGTATGCTTAGAATGTCTCATCCAGAAGAAGCAGAACTGTGAAGTTTACAGGAAAGAGGCCATTTATGAAGAAGAGAGAACCAGAGAAATAAAGAATTAAAGTGAAGCCACGGCTGAGCCACTTATGAGGTCACTAAGGACTGATGTTGCAACATAAACGTCATTCAGCCTTGTGGTCATAGGATAAAATGTGAGGACACCACTGAGACAGCAACCCAATTTTCAAATTATGGGAATTCCAAAGAATTGGGCAGCCACTGCAAGTCTGTTTCTTATTCTTAAAAAAACATGTTTCTGCATTTTAGATCTACTGCTTGGTGAAATATTTCAGGGGTCCTGGTGGTGTCTGTTAGCCACTCCATTGACTAATCCAAGGATAAGAAAAATGTTACATGCCATTCATTGTTTCAAGAGATGCAGTTTGGGTCTATCAAGAAGGTAACCAGCCATAAGTGAGCAACAATTGCATGTATTTCTGTGGATGTCAGGCAGATCCAACAACTGGTTGCCATTGACCTCTGAAAGGCAGAGGTGAATGTTTTTGGGGTGGATGGATGGATCATTGTTTTTGTCATTCATCAATTTTGCATATGTGTTCACTCTGTCTCAGCAGCATAAGAATTTATATTCTGTGTATTTCCCATAGGATAAATTAATTCTCTCTGCATTTTCCCCAAAATATGTATGTTAGACAAGTAACACGTCACAGAATTCAAAGACTTGTGTAATTTGTATGTGTTTCAATCCATCCATTAGTTTGGTAAGCACAGATGTGTTCAGTTCATTGGAGGGGGAAATGACAAACCAAATCAAATTCTCCAAAATCCCTTTATGGATTAAGGTGATGTAGTTATTCACATTTGTGAGAACATTTTGTATACTGGACAAATTATTTTTATGCAAATTGCAATTGCTTCTCCATTGTTCCATCAGTTTTTAAAAATTAGACACATTGAATGGGTTCTTTTGATCATGAAGCTGGTCTTGTGCTTTCTCTTTTTCCATTTGCCTTGTTTCAGAAAGAGAAAAGAAACTGGTTGGCACAGAGACATCTTTACAGTGGTGAAGGAGAAGAGGAAGGGACTTCTCAGCTGTGGCACCTCACTTGAAGAAAGCTCTTCTTCTGGAGGCCCACCTTGTAGCAACATTGGTGTCTTTTCCATGCCAGGTAAAGACATGTTATTGTTATACAACTTACCAAAACACTTCTGACTTAGGGTGATTCTAAGGCAAACCTATCACAGAGTTTTCTTGGAAAGATTTGTTCACAGTGGGTTTGCCTTTGTGTTCCTCTTAGGCTAAGAGTGGATGGCTTGCCAAGGTCACTCAGTGGGTTTCCATGACCACATGAAGTTTTACATTCTGGTCTCCCAGAGTCCTAGGCCATTTCCACACTACATTGTTATAGTGCTATTATTCCACTTTCAACATCCTGTGGAATTCGAGGGTTTTTAGTTTACTGAGGTCAAAGAGCTCTCTGGCTGAGAATTCTAAATGCCTCTCCCTAAACTGCAAACCCCAGGATACCATAGGATGTTGAAAGTGGAATAATAGCACTATAATAGTGTAGTGCGGAAATGGCCCTCGTCCAGGCCTCAGACCACTGTACCCTATTGGTTATTCAGGTCAAGACATTATTTTTTTAGTAACCTTAGAGGACTTAATTTATTTTTAAGTATGTGCATGGTTTCTATTTAAAAAAAGAAACTCTTTTAGCCCTTTCCAGATATTTAAAGTTGTTTAAACTGTATGTGTTTTTTTATCTTGCTTCAGTTGTTTATAGAATTTAATTTGGAACTGTTTAAATTATTCATATTACTTGATTGGTTTGCTGCCCCAAGATCTCATGATAAAGGGATGGGAGAAGAGAACTGTGACTGGCACCCTCCCTACTCTCTTTCCATAGTCAAGCAAAGACATTTTTATTTCAACAGCCAGGGCTCGTCTGATAAAAGATGCTGGCTATTATTAACCATGCAGAATTTTTGAATGTTTGAGTTTTAATTGTACATTTTAACCATTTTTTAAAAATTATTAATTGATTTTTTGATTTGAGTTTTAACTTTTCTATTCAGTGATTTTTAAACTATGCTTTTTTCAAAAAAAATAATTATTGTAAACCTCTCTGAGTCCTTACCAGGAAAAAAGCAGGGTATAAATAAGGAGAAGGAGAAGGAGAAGGGGAAGGAGAAGGAGAAGGAGAAGGAGAAGGAGAAGGAGAAGGAGAAGGAGAAGGAGAAGGAGAAGGAGAAGGAGAAGGAGAAGAATGGGTTGTTTTAATAAAATAAATAAATTGTTTTTCCTTTGACAAAAAGAAAGTAATCAAAAGTACTCCCTATGAATGAGAGGAATTTTAGTGACAGTTGTTAAGTTTCTTAACATGGTGTTTTAATATACTGAAACATAATGTCTTGATGGGAATGAAAAAAAATGGTGTATTATATCGTTAAACTAGTGATAAATTAGGATTTTTAAACACACACACACACACACATACACACACACACATACATACATACTTTACCAAACCAAATAAAACTTATGGGATTTTTTTAAAAAACATTGTTGTTTACAGAGGACATTTCTCTCTAACAAAAATTTAGAAAATAAAAAGTGAAGTCATGGAGCAGCCGCATCCCTGTGGCTCAGCTGTCGGTGTCTCTGAAAACAGAGCAGGAGAAAATCAGAACAGTAGTCATGAGGAACAGACACTCAAGAGTTTGGAGAGCTCCGGTGCTGGGTCTCATGAGAACTTGCCTGAGTTTAACATTAAAAACACTTTTTAAAAAGTACATCCATATGTATGAAAGTGCTTTTAAAGACTTGGCATATCTAAAGTATGTGTCACTCTGTATCTGGCATAATGATATGTAAGTGACATCATCATCATATTAATACTTTGAGGTGAGGAGAAGGAGGAGGTAGCGAATCAACTAAAAGTGTAATGTCACACTGTCACAAATAAAAAAGCCAAAGATTTGAAACTGGAAAATAATAAAATGTGGGGAAATATTGAGAGTACCCAAACGGAAATCTAGCATGAACCGAGGCTCCTTGAAGAAATGTTCAGCTGGGCACATTGAAGTTGGCATTATTATTATGATATATATAAATTCCCACAGGGACAAATTTTTCATCAACTCCACAATGAGAAACAAGCAAAAGTAAGTTGATGGCTTTACTTATGGATTACCCTGAGGTACAGAAGCAGAAAAGTGAAAGTTTACAGACCATATGGTTCCCAAGATAACAGGACTCCAAAATATGTACTAAACATGTATAATGCCATTCAAGAAACAAAAGTATGCCAACATTAGGGACAGGAATCTTCACTTATTTTCTTCTCTCTTGAAATAATGAATCATTTTAAAAGTCTGTGATTATAGTTACGAGGTTTTCCCAATGATTGCTAAGTCTTCAAGACTTGTTTTATGAAACATTCACTTGCACGAAATGGATTTTTTTTTTCTTTTTTTCTGCAAAACAGAAAACAATGTATTTGGTACAAAATACATTGTTTTCTGTGTGAAATGTCCAACAAGTTTTTGCACAAGCAAGTTTTTCACAAAACAAACTCTGAAATGCATGTGCACACACATACATATCATAGTGGTTAACAGTTGTCTTGACTGGCATCTAAATATGTTGAGACACCATTTCCCATTGAGTATGAGTAAAGCTGGCATCCAGAAAGTGACACACACGTGCATAAACCAATCTAGCCATGCAGGGTGAATTATTCACCATAGTGCAATGGATGTATTCTGCTGACAGTGGCAGAAGTGGAATTGCTCGTACAGCAGCATTACACATCCTGTTTGTGCATTGCTAACTGCGTGTTACATGTTTCACATTGTGCAAAGACAGTCAGTCAGAGACATGTAGCTATTGTATGTGAAGGTCACATTGTGCTCACATAGTATATCTCTGCATACAAATATTCATGCTACACTAAAGGGGAGGGATGTTGGGTTGCAGTCAAACCGTCTAACTGTTATTTACATCCCTATCCTACATGGTGTTTCAGACGGAAGAGAAAAAAAGGATGGTTGGGCCAGAGAAGTAGAATGCCATCATACACACACTGATCACTGACTCAAAGTAATGTGGAAACGGAGGAGGTCTGTCTGTCTGTCTGTCTGTCTGTCTGTCTGTCTGTCTGTCTGTCTGTCTATGTGTTTAGATCAGATCTCTATCCATCTATCTCTATCCATCTGTCTGGCAGACTTATTGGGTAGAGATCTGATCTGAACTAATTAATTTATGGTGAAAATGCCACACTGGTTCTTATCATAACTGGCTAGAAATTCCATAATGGCGACAGAAGCATGAATGAGTTCCTGATAGGTATACAGGCATCATTTAACAATAAATAATACCTAAAGAACCCAATGTTCCAAATCATGCAAGAAGCCTGTGTTTTTAGAGCAGAGTCCCCTCTGCAGCCCTTCACCCTCTAACCAGTCTTTGGAAGAGTTATCTTTTTGAACTACAGCTCACAGAATGCCACAGCCAACATATACAACCATTAGTATGAAATGTAGTTTGCTGAGTTCGTTGGTGCAAAGGTAGCTTCCAAATGTAGAGCATAAGAATATAGAAGAGGAAGAAGACGGAATAAGCATTTGGGGGCTTACCAGAGCCAGGGCTCCCTCGTCATCAGAAACAACCATGTTATCCACCAGTCCCTGTCACCAACTCCCTGTTCCCTGTCTGTCCCCTGATCCCACTGAATTGGGCATAATTCTTATGTACTGCTTCACACGTCTGTGTATGCAATACCGACGGAGTGAAAGGAGTGAATCAACACATCTTGTTGCATTTTTTGGCCTATTTGGGGTGGGGGGGTGTAGGTATGGGAAGTCTCATGTTGAACACCTCCATCTCTACTTTTTACCACAACTCCATGAAAGCCAACCACCAAAAGAGAAACCAAAATAAGTAGGCCTGTTGAATAGAGAAAGACATCTTTGGCCTTTCCACACGATTCAACAGGTAAGAACTGTTCTCAGGATAGATTTTCTCGTTGGTATTTTTAATCCAAACCTGTAATTCCACTTGTTGTGAAAGTGAACATCAACTGATTTACATGTCTTAGTTATTTATCTTCATGCTCTGGTTATTTATCTTCATTATTTTTCTAGTTGCAACAGCAGTTGAAACCCCTGTGTTTTCTCACCGGTATTGGATTGCGCGGCTGCAGCCAAATTTTACAGTTGCAGAAGGCATTAGTGACCTAGGCCAGCAGGCGCTCCGGCTTCAATTCAAGATGATTTTTTTTTTTCATTACAACCCAGCTATTTCCATCATTATAGTAATTACTTGATATGCTATGGTTTTCACACTGACTAGAATGTCCGCCTTTCTTTCCCTTTTCTTCCCCCCGCCTTCCTCCTTTCCACGCTGAAAAACACTACAGTCTGATATAAACAGTACATATTTCTCAGACCCAGGGAGACCCATCAATCAACAACATGCTCTAATATGATACAGTATTATTAGCAGCATTTTCCAAAGCTTGGCTGTAGAGACATCAAGTCTGATCTCCTCATTGTTTCTTGCCAGTGCTTTTGTATTCTTCCTTTTATTAATCTGGCTGATTTTTTTTCCTCAAAGTGATTACGTTTGTTTGGTTATTTGGAGAAATGCCACAGACATCTAGATTAAGCAGTGGCTGATTCCCATCTGACAAACAGGAAGGTTGTATATAACACTATTGAAGGAGTTATCCTAAAATGCCTTACTTTGCAGTAGTCACCGTTGGCTTACTGAGAATACTGAAAATCTAGAAATTGCAGTGATGGATTTTGAATGAGGCTAGGCTTTAAATCTCATGTGGCCACAGCTGTGCATCTGCACTATGCAGTTATAGCAATGTGATTCCAGTTTAACTGACTTGACTCCTGAGATTTTTAGTTTGGGGAAGTATTAGCATTCTCTAGTGTAGGCTGGAAGAGTGAACCAGAGTTCTCTAGCAGAGAACTCTAAATACCACCCCAAACCACAAATCCCAAAATTTTCTAGGATAGAGCCATGGCTGTTAAGATAGCATCATACTGCTGTAACTGCACTGTGTTGATACTCTCCTTGTGAGAATCAGCTTTTAATGGGTTGTCTCTTACAACTTGAGAAATGGCCAGAAATTGAACAAAAAGGGCAATTTGCTCATAAACGGGATTCATCCAATCATCAGTCCTCACTATTACAGATACTCACCAATGGTAGCATCATTGTGATCTCTGATTGAACTCAGACCATTTAAGAAGGCCAGACTTTCAACAGCAGGAACATGAAATCAATTGTAGAAAATGGAAGTAGTTTTCACAAGCTATAAAACCGAAAAACAGTATTGGAGATGTCTGTCCTCCAATTCTCCTTAAAAACCTATGTGTTGCTGAAGAAGAAGGAGGAATCATAGAGTCATAGAATCATAGAACTGGAGGGGACCACAAGGGCCATCTGATCTAACCCCTTGCCATGCAGGAATACATGATTACAGCACTCCTAAAGGATGTTCATCCAACCTCTGTTTATAGACCTCCAAAAATGGAGTGTCAACTACCCTCTGAGGCAGTCTGTTCCACTGTCAAATAGCTCTTACAGTAAAAAAAAATATTCTGTCACAGCCCCATGCGACCCCACCCCAGGTTTGATATGGTTTAATTGGAGAAATATTATTTAATTGGCAAATACATTAATTGGTGCTGATATAAAATGGAACCTGAGGTGACTGGAAAGTCAAGCTGGGCAGAGGAAAATTACTGACTGAACATGTGAGATTGCAAGGTAGGTCCCTCTAGGTGTAGCCAAAGTCACTGTCAGGCATATTACAATGCAACTCAGCAGATAATAGGCTTAAGCTGGAACATCTCTGAGCATACAATGGGCAAGGGAATTCTCACCAAAAGAGTGATTGTTTCAACCCTGTTCCCTCACACCTGGATGTTTTCTTGCATTGTCTCTCAAACCTCTCCACAATACAGAGCTATTACGACAGCCATTAACTCTTGCTCACTTAAACACTAAGACCGTTAATTCCACCTGGATCCCATTGTCCTTGTTGCAACTCCCATTGCCTACTTGGCTGGGAGAGCCATTCACACCCATACCCTTAGGATTTTGTTTTTGTTTTTTTGAAGAAAGGGTGTCTTGCTGTGTCAAAACAACTTTTCTTGACCAGGACAAGACATCCTTTCATATATTCTTCTCAAATATTCTCCCTAGAATATTTATGAGCTAAATAAAATTCTCCTAAGAAAAAGATCTACAGAAAATGTGAGTCACTGAGACCAGACTAAGAGGTTTTGCTGCCAAAAGTCAAAGATCCCGTCTATGTTTGTTTCTCTACATGTACACAAATTTGTACATGTGCCTGAAGAAGACACTCAGGATAGCCCCTTCCCATTTTTTGCAGCAAAATACTGACAGGAAACAGATAAGTATTCTCTCTAACTGGGAAGTATCTCAAATTTCTTTACAGACCCTGGAAGGAGAGGGGTTCATAATGTAGACAACAGTTCTGCAGACTTAGTAATTGTGTCATTCAACCTACCAGTGTTTTCTTTGGCATTTGGTCATGTCTAGAAACTTCGTGATCTAATCATCCCCACTGTCCTTTTCTCCTCCTTCAAATTTTGTTAAAGTAGAGAAACAGATAGTTATGACCCATAGAAAAACCAAGAAGTAGAATCTTACCTCATTGTCAGTCTCTGTATTTTATCACTAAATAGTGCAGTTGTTCCTAACAAATCTTACAGCAAAAGCCTTTCTGCAACAGTAAAGGTACACAGGATCCAACAATGTTGACTCTCAGATAAATTCTGCATCAAAGGATTGCAGTTTGAAAGAACATGGGCATCTAAAATACCAAAGATTTTTCTAACCAACAACAACAACAAAAATTTTAGCACATGCAATCACAAATGGTTGATCACTGAATATGCCACACAGAAACATTATCTGCATTACATCACCAGCATTTAATTGGAGAAGACAGAAGTAGACATCTTTCTATGAAGATGGAAGAGTGTCCAGTAGACATGGAACAACAATTTTTTGCAAATATAGTTTTGGGATTATATTGAAGCTAGAGCCATTTCTCTCCTACACTGTTATGGTTTTATCATTCCACTTTCAATATCTGTGGAATTCTGGAGTTTGTAGCTTACCGAGGGCAGAGTGCTCTCTGGTTGGGAATTCTAAACACTCGTCCCTGAACTGCAAACCTCAGGATTCCATAGGATATTGGAAGTGGAATAATAGCACTATAATAGTGTAGTCCTGAAATGGCTGAAGGAATTCCAGGACGGAGAAAAAGGCAGAAACAAAACAGAATCAACTGGGTATGGAGGGGAAAAGGCAGAACACTGAAATGAAGATGGTATGTTTTTAATCTGGGTGAGACCAAGTGTTTTCTCTACAAGAAACAAGGTTGAAGCAGCTATTCTTATTCTTAATCTACAGAATAGAAAATCCAAACATTAATGAATGGGAGTCCCAGTGTGCTCCCTCCAGCAAGCTTCTGGCTTTAAGAGCCAAGCCCAAGCTTTCAATAAATAATTTAGAACCCTGAGCTATGCCATTGAGGATGTCAGAAAGATGGGCAATGGCAGCAGAGATACTGATGGACAGTAGAGACAGATCAGTTGAGTGTCCGTCAGTCCTGACAGGTGATTAATGATGATGTAAAAAATGACTGACAAGTTTCTCTCAAGCCTTGCTTTTATACCAGTTTCAGTTACCTCCTGCCAGACGAATGGCATCTTGCCACTCCTATTTGTTAAGGGGGGGGGGCAGAAAAGAAAAGTTGGAATTGAAAGGAAGTCTTGGCTCCAAAGAACAAGGTTGAATGCTTGTACCAAAGGGACATCTATCTATGGGCCTGTCCAAACTATTGCAAAAATGTGAGATCTCTAGCAACTGGAAACCTCATTATTGGTTAGGACTTCCTTGAAAAAAATCAATCCACACAGACCACTCCAACCAGCACAGAGGGCAGGAAGAATGAAATAAGCTAAATACGCAATTTAGCCAATAAATATTCAGATTTCATAGTTTTGTAGACATTTGGCTGGTCACAGACCTCTTGTTTTTGCTCATTATCAGCCCTACAGACCTTGATGGACACGCCTTCTTCTTTTTTTTAAAGGTACAAAGTTCCAAAAATCTTGCTCTCCCAGCATAAAGACTCTGTGCTATTCCCTCCCATCAGAAGGAATGGTTTTAATGAAAGCTATCCAAAAAGGAAAATATTTTTTTTTCTGTGATGTATCCTGTAATAAAAAAGAACTCAGCTTCTAGATAGGAATGAAGTATTTCTGATGGTCCTGGTAATTGTTTCTCTTTGTTCCTTGAAAAGGGCAACATTATGTATTTTTCTTCTTTCTTTTTTTTTATGAAAAAACTGAAAACTTCAGCAACAGGTAGAACGAACAACAGGAACATTTCGTTCATCTGTTTTCCCCTATGAATTTTCTTGGTAAAAAAAGTTGTAGCATCCACAAATGGAGCATCAAGTTGTAGCATCCATAAATTCTTCAAATTTGTTTCACACCATTCTACACAAAATGGACTCAAATCATCCATTTTCTGGATAAAAAAGTAGTAGCTTGCTGATCCTGAACTTGCATGAAAATATTTGGGTTATCAACCTAAGTCTACACATAAAGTTGAGATGAAAGTGGTTCATAAACACACATTCTAGACCCATACAGACAGAGACATACACAGATACACACACATACACACATACAAAAATCCAAAACTCTTGGTCAGGAGACGAGTTGACTGATTGGATCTGAATCCTTGTTTGTTTTGGTCCAACTAGAAAACATGCAAAGTTTGGTGAGTCTATGATAAAGGATGTGGATTTAGATTGCAAAACCGACAAAACAAAACCTGTTCAGATTTTCAGCTTAATTCCAGCTCCAGACAGACAAACATTTTATAACTGAAACTGAGCTAGAATGCAGAATGAATTTGTTTCTCTAATTTTTTCTCCTTTATAAAGTTTATATAAATGCTGAAAAGGATGGCATTTTGACACACTTTGTGGAAATATTTGTTTCTTATCTCTATGAACTTTATCATCATCAGTATTAATCCAAAACAAAATCCAATTATCTAGTTGGATGGGAGCAACCATGGGACCAATCCAGGAATGAAAGAAGAAGATAAATATAAATATTATGCACTTTGATTGGGAGAAAACCCCTTTGCAAGTATTTTAATAATTAGAGATGAAAGTTGAATGTGGCTTTGGAAATGTCTTTTGAAGTCTTGAAGTTCTGAAATGTCAGGAATGTATTTTCTGATTTCATGGAGAGGGGTCAGCAAATAGCACCACCTCCTTAAATATATTTTCCAGGAAATGAAGACTGGCATTCTGTTAGCAACATGCACATGCGTGAGCCATGCTAAACACATAGGATTAGTTATTCACCATTGTGCAACATGCACATTCTGCCAACAGCAACAGAAGTGGAGTTGCACTTACAACAAAGTTTCACTTGTCCATGGCATATTGTTCGTTGTGCATTGCGTAGCTTGCATTGTATAACAGAACTCATCAATGACATGTGTTGCACAATGTTGCTATTTAGCTTGGGGGTTGTGTAGCATATTTCCATATGCAGATATTTACACTATGCAGAGGGTATGTTGGATTGCAGTCATTGCAGCCTTCATTGTGTCATTACTACAAAAATTGATCAAATCTGGATTCAGTTGGCCTAAAAGAGATGGAGCTCCTTGAGAGCTGTTCGGTGGAATGACGGGTTAAGATGATTCCAGTCAGGATTTTGTGTTCCTTTAAAAAATCACAGCCCCTTCTAAATAGGCAGCAAATGTAAGCAAATTCTGAGCTCTTGCTGAGCACTGAAATCTAGTGCAAACAATCTGGGATGTCATGGCATCCCAGATTGTTTGTACTACATTAATACATACATTTATTTCACTTCCCCCCTAAAATTATCTCATCTTAGGATTCTTGCAACCAGCTTATTTGGCAGGGAAAAGGCAACCAGACTTATTAGCTAAATTTATTTATGATGACAAAAGAAAAATGGTGAAAAAACCCACATTGCAAATGGTAATTTATTCCTGATAAGTTATAAATCAGCAGGATTTCACTGCCCACATAGGGACTGCAGTTAAATAATTAATGATAAATAACGAGCCTTGGTTTGGGGGAGGTTTTTTTAAAAAAGATTCGCAGTGGTTTTGGAGCTGTTATTTATACATGAGCTCATCTGACAAACTTGCGTGCTGTTTATATTAATGATAACCTAGTGTCCTTGCTGAGTTACAAAGTATGGGCTGATGATCTTAGCCATTCCTGCGGTTAATGTTCAGGCTATCCACAGTCAGGTTGAAATAATTATTCATTGCTTATGAAGATTTGCTTCACATTTTAAGTTGATTTATCACAGTGTATGACCAAATCAACTGCTGGATCGAAGCTTATTTACACTTAAGGATGTCAGCCTGTTGAAATCAATGATACTTAACTTTGTGGTGGCTAGCCATGGTTTCAGTAAGTCTGTTCTGCCCCAGTTGACATAAATTCAGTGGTCAGTTCCGACTAGCATAGACCCATTAAACTAACAAGAACTTGATAAATCAACGTCTATGTAAATTCTATTGAATTAGCCAGTCTAATCTAGCTGACAATTTGACTAAAGTCATTAAAGTCTGGATCCAGCTCATAAGTTATACCAGAGAAGGATGAATTTGTGAGTTTCATGTCCCTCAGTCTATCAATGTCTTCATTCTAAATTTTACTCCTTCCCCTTTCTGCATCCATTTGCAATTCTTCCCATTGTGTCAGAATAAAATTTAAAGGCATTTTTGTGCATACTTCTCCTAATAGGTAATTTTTTAATTCGCAGTTTTGCAGACAGTGTTTTCACTAACACAGACATTTTTGTTGACATCATCCCCCAATATATGCATTTTCCTGTGCACCTTCCCTTAATACACATATTTTAATGCATTTTTAACTGGACAACTGCATCACAGAATTCAGAGGTGAATATGCAAGGACAGTTTGATTTCCATATTGATTTGGGAAGTGCAAATTTGGTAGACATGTATTAATTGGTGAACAAAACAAATTTATCCCCCATATCTAAGGTACAGTTTCACAGTCCATTGATAGCACTTGTGTAAAAGAAATACCAATAGGCCAAACCACTGATAATACAAATCAAAAGCAATGGAAACTACAAAACAATGGAAGCAACAGAAAATATATGTAGCTGCCTTATACTGACTCAGGGCATTGGTGCATCTAGCCCAGTATTGTCTACCCTGACTGACAGAAGGTCTTGGCCAGACCTTCAGACATAATTCATTCCCAGTCCCACCTGGAGGTATCTGGCATTTCTTGGAGGTAACATGCACAGGTCATTCTGAGCCATGTCCTCAAGCATCTGGACACATTCAGCTGATAAGGGATGCCAGTTAGAACACTAACATGCTTCAAGGAACAAGTCCGACATCCACACTTTGGAAATAATCCTTGTTCATTACTGCTGTCATAGCCTTTCTTATTGGTTAATTGCTGTTGATCTATAAGCTGGAAGGATGCTATACTAGCTTTCCCACACATATCTGATGGGTTAGGGACCAGACCACTGTCTGCAAGTGAAATTTGTTGAAAAGCGGAACCCAGTCTTTCATCAGTTACTGTCATCTTGCCTTCTTTCGGTAGGGAACACGAGGGAATTATAGACTCACCAAGCAAGCCTTATGGTCCCTACAGGAAGAAGGCAAGAGGAGAAGAACTGATGAAAAATCACACCCCATGTTGAAAGAATGGTACATGCCTATAATTTACAATGTTGAAAGAGTGGAACATCAAAAAAATGAGTCATCAAAAAGTGGGGGACACCTGTAAGATTCTCCCAGGTTGCTTCAACCCACTGAGCTTCCAGTTTTGAGCACTTAAGGGGCATTTTCCCACACCACCTCCTACACTAGCATTAGCTTCTGAAATCAGATGAGATTGGATGTGCTCAGGAGCCACCCAACAAATTGTATCTTGGAACAATGTAATCATGAGTTCTAGAGCACTTTGCCATATCTAGCCTTGCATATTTTCTGCCATGGGTAAATAAGAGCCGATTGAAAGACAATCTCCAGTGATCTCCAGTACATATGCTTCCAAAGCAGCAATAGCCAAGGAGGAAAGGTCAACCACTGACATGATGATGATATTATGACAATAGCAATGTTCAGGTACTCCAAAGAGGTTGTGCCATAGCACCAAAAAAGAGCGCAGAGGGCACTTGTTGTTGCCGGGCATATAGGAGCAATTTGAGCTGCTTTTGCTTCATACCTCAGGAGTGTTGACTGCTGGAAGTGACTGGAGGGTGATGATGATAATGGCATCCTTGTGTGTCCTGAGGAAAGAGCTTTGTTGCATGTGACTGTGTCTCCTATGCATGACAGCAAAACACAAAAAAGTAGTATAGTGGTTACAACCAAAAACAACTTGCATTGTCTCCAGAACAACTGTAGAGCAGGCCTGGATTCTATCCGCAGCACAATGACACTATACTCAGGAAGGGCCTCATAGCTCCTTACTCATGGCAGAGGGAAAGGCTGCAGTCCAGAAAGTTCCACCAGAATGTTCGACATTCAGTCCCTGAGATCCAGGTTTCAACAAGAACACTTAGCTTTCGTGACATGCACAGTGAGCATAGTGGCACCACAAAGCAATCAGTCTATTTTGAAGATGTCCTTGACTATTTTGCACAGTCAAGACACTTGAAGAGCCTTAGTCAATCCCATCTCCTGCTAGCCTTCTCACCATAATGGACATGGCCCCTGGGACCCTGAAGTGGCATCATTCTGAATCAAAGCTATATACAGTCACAGTTAAAAAGTGAGTGCCCATCACAGCCATCCAGAGTACAGCTGGAGGGTACCAGACCCTGGACACACTAACAAGCATTTTGAGATGGAGAAAGTGTAGAGAAAGAACCCATCTGATGGTTAGCCTGTCGATTGAGCAAAGAGAGCACCTCCATCATTCACTTTAGTTTGAGACACATACTTCCTAGCTTGATCCACAAAACACTACTATGGCTGAAGCCATCAAGAGCTGACCACTGGTTCTGACTGGGTACTCGCTATAACCTCTTTCCTGCTGCATATATAAGTTCTTCTCGCCATGCAGTAGCAAGGATGTGGCCAGAGATTTTAGGGGGGAAATTGATTGCCTAGGAAAGATGAATAATTTAGCAAAGCTGGATTTTTATTTTTATTTTTACTGAGCTGTAGTTAAAATGGGTAGTAGTTTGAAAACGATGCAGGTGAAAAAATATATCTGTTAGCCCTCTGAGAGTTGAAGCAATGGTGCGAGGTTATTCTCAATTTCTCTCACTCTCTGTCACACAAGCACAGAGTAGGGAGTTTTTGTGGGGGGTTTTTCCAGACAGTAAGTTATGCTGTTAGTCTGACAGATGTGACCTGAGCAGGAAGAAGAGAGAGGAGTTCTAGGCCTATCTTTTGGCTCACTGCCTGGCAGTGTTTCAGCATTTGCTAAGCTGTAGCTCTCCTGTCAGCAGAATGCAAAGCAGGGGTCCAGCCAGGCCTCTCTCTCCCCCTCACATCCACCCAGCGTGCTTCCAGCTATGAATACACAGCTGCAGGATGAATTTTGAACTGATGCAAGGGAAGAAAAGCTTATGCTATTCTGTATGGCTTCTATTCACAGCGAAGCTACAAGACACCACCGCTGGCATGTACAAACCTTTACATGTTTGATTAGTTGCTCTTGCAAGGAGACACACTATTTGGGAGCTGCCTTTTTCCATTCCTTGAAGATCTTTTGTTTGCAAGGAGAGCAAACAGGTAAAAAGAGGATGCATTGTTCTTGTTTTCTCCTACTGCTTAATCCCTGCCCACAAGAGATGGAAAGGACTGGGGACAAAAGCAGAAAAGATGGAAGATTTCCTTCTAGTTCCCAAGGACAGTAGAAAAACTGGAAAACTTAAAGAATATATATATTTAAAAGATCAAGTATATTCTTCCTTGGGATGAGTGAAACACTTCTTGGGACAAGACTGTCCTCACTCAAAACTGACAGAAACTGCATAGTAGGAAGATTTGTATGTAAGACAGCCAACAGAATCAGAGAACAAGAATTCCTGTGCATACTGTAAACACAGGCAACACACAAAGATGCATTTTTGCACCTGATGTGCCTGTCCTCTTCATAACAGGTGCATACAGGAGCTTCATTGCTTGTGGTCATAATACACTATTGATGAGCTCAGTGTTTTCAGTATTAATTTCCAAATATGGTGAGACTCTAGCTCATAAGATTATGGCCCTTTCCGCACGCATTTATTAAGGCGGGCCAATGCGTCTTGCCACAGAGGTCTTCTGCACATTGGAGCAGACTAGGTTCAGTTTATTTACCTTCATTTCGCATGTAATTCCAACTAAATGTGCCCCCATGTGATGCTAAAGCACGCTATTTGAAAACTGGAAGAAATTGGTTTTCCAATTTTCCAGATTGATCCAATTCATACTTTCACAGTGGTGCAGACACGTACATTCGCACCAGTGTGAATTGGTGGTCAGGGGAGGGCTCATGGGAGGGGCCAGGGGGTAGTATGGACTTTTGCATGTACGCGTGTATGCACGTACGCAATGACGTACTAAACCATGCAAAAAAGGGGGGGCCAATCACAGCCAACAGGGCAGGGTGAGGGGAGTAGCGGGAGTGGCCACAGCGGAGGCAGTGTGGATTCTGATCCTCCGAATCAGACAGAACATACGCAGTAACTGTGTGGAAGGAAATGAGGGAAAGTCTGCCTTGTTTCAAGCCTAGAAAATCCAGTAAGAAATGGCATGAACTGATTCACCAGCCTCGTGCTGAAAGGGCCTATGTCTGCATAAGATGATTTCTACGCAAATAATAGGTTTTAGTTTAGTTTGTTTATTGAAAACTTTGTGGCTTCTGATCTCATTGTTTCCCATACTTCCCAGATACATATGCTCAGGTAACATAGGGGTAGCATTTTGTGGCAATTCTCTCTTTTGTACAGAGAAAGGATGGGCATCTGTCAGTGTTTAAGAGCTGCACAGGCTCTCAATGTGACCTTGAAGACCTACATCTTCCCCACTGTTCCAATTTTTAAACAGGTAGATGGGTTAAAATGCCCCAGCAAGAGTTACTGAATCTCAGGGCATGGCTCCTCTTTCCCAGTCTTCATGGCAAGGGGGAGAAATCTCAGGGCAAGAGTACTACCTTGAAAAATCTGTGATGATGTACTGTTTCCTCACTTTATTACTCTTGGTATTTTTTTTTTAATTTGAATGGCATACTCTTTGTGACTATGGTTGAAGCTGTGTTGCGCTAAGAGATAGGGGACATTGGGGTCCACCCACAATGCCCGTGTCTCCTTAATATTTGGGGGAATTATAACTTAAAGGAAGCTTGCAAGAGAAGAGTAACGTAAGGATATTTCCACCTATGTCTACCAGTACTAACTGTAAAGAGGACTCCAGTTTAAGCTAACAAAGTATTTTACTCAAATTGACAAACACACAAGAAGTCAGACACTCTTAAGAATCATTCAAGGCTCTCAGAAAGTGAGGCAAGAAAGGTTGGATAGAGAGAGAGATTAGGTGGAAAATGTGATAGCTGTCAGTTTTGAAGAACAAATCACAGCAGAGTGGCTCAGAGAGCATCTGAGGGTAACACGGAGGAACAGCAGTCTGGGGCACCAAGTACAATGTATTACGTCAGACATACTACAAAAAGGCTGGAGTTGAAGCTAATGTTTTTATACCCTATTCCACACCCTGAAAGGGTGCGTTGACAAAGCCACAATGCTTTTCCCACAGGACTGATAAAGGGGTCTGCAATAGCCCGATTGCTTAACTCTGGAATGACAAAACATTGATGGGACTCATAACAATCTCTTAATTTTCGGTCAGGTAGAGTGTATCAGGAAGATATCCATAGAATAAGATCAAAGATCATGGTTTTTGATTGCTCACTAATCTGGGTAATTTGTCTTTCATTGTATTCAGAAATGCACAGAGCCTGGAATGGTAAAAAGATTAGCGCAAACCAATCAGCATCAGATTTTCCCACCTAATCCTCTCTGAATTTATGACCCTGAATACGTCTCAAGCCAGTTTGACCCCAAAACACATCCTCCAGTCAGTGTGACTT
This sequence comes from Cyclura pinguis, assembly GCA_030412105.1. Lineage (NCBI taxonomy): Eukaryota > Metazoa > Chordata > Lepidosauria > Squamata > Iguanidae > Cyclura > Cyclura pinguis. The sequence goes on along the minus strand of CM059604.1, from coordinate 121,627,582 downwards.
CAGTCATGTTCTCCGGTCATTAATAAGTCCAATTTACAAAAATCACACATCTTGCAGGAGGGGTCCTAGGGTATGATAACAGCTGATTTATCATACTGAATGATATCACCAGGGCTTTCCCCTTGTAACATCACCAACGCCAATCCCTTGTGACATCACAAGGGGTCATTATCATTCAGTCTCAGATTCTGCCTCTGAAATCTCAGGACCTCTGCCCACTACACCATGCTGACTCTCTTCTACATAAGCACAACACCTGAATCTTAAAATAGTCTTTGTGTCAATGATAGTGACACTGAGGCCCCCACTGAAAAGTTGCAGTGCAACATGATTATATCTGCAGTTTCATTTACTTGGTGCAAATGCTGAAATCAGTCGAGCCTATGTCTGAGGAAACAAGTACCAGATTATAAATGAATATTACAGTGGTCCATCCACTTTCACAAGTGTTTAGGGGATAGAACATGCATGAAAGTGGAAAAACTGCTACTAACTTCCCCCATGCTTCCTCTTCCATTCCCTTCCGGGGCTCCCCTCACCATTCTCTTGCCTTTTTTTTCTGTGTTGCAGCAAAATACAAAGGAATGGGAGTGGGAGGAGAACATATGCACGTGCCTCCCCCTGCCATTTGCTTGCCTTTTGACTAAGCATGCTTGGCTTCTTTCTCCATGCCTGCCAAAACGTAAGAGAATGGCAGGAGGAGAATTGGGGAGAAGGCATGCAAACACCTCACAAATAATCAAATTCACAAAGGTCAAACGCACAAATGTGGAGAGAGGACTGCACAGAGATCACTGAGGTATGGCCATGCTAATGTGTATGACCTCTGCAGTGTAGTGGTTCAACAGGACCCAGGGCAAGGGGGTGAGGTGAACAGCATGGGCAGGGAGTGGGGCAAGCAGTAGGCACAGGTGGGTGGGGTATGCAGCGGGTGGGGATGGATTGGGCGAGTGGTGGCGGGGTGGGGAGAGCAGGGAATGGGTGAGTGAAGGTGGGCAGGGTGAGCAGGGGCTGAGGCGAGCAGCAGCAGGCAGGGAAGGGGCCACTGGAGGTGGGCGGAACAAGCGGCAGTAGAGGCAGGGTGAGCGGCAGCGGGGGCAGGATGAGTGGTGGGCAGAGGTGAGTGGAGCAAACAGCGGTGAGAGTAGGGTGAGCAGAGGAGAGGCAAGTGGGGTAGGCAGGGTGCGCAGCGGGCAGAAGTGGGTGGGGTGAGCTTCTGTTAAGGAAAGGTGAGTGGTGGGAAGGGGAAGGTGAGCGGAGGTGGCCAGGGTGAGCAGTGGGGGGCCAGGCAAGGGACTCCTTTTTTTTACACCCCCCCCTGACATTGGCACCCGGGGCATGCGTCCCAGTTCCCCCACCCTAGGTCCACCTCTGCTGCAGCGTTCCTGAATATAGGTGCTTTCATAACAGTTTAACTCTGATGGCTTTGACCTATGGAATCTCAGGATTTGTAGTTTAGTGGGATACACAGAATTCTGTGTTAGACAGCTCTAGTGCTCTAGCTCAGGAAAATGGAGTAGAACTCTCCAGTGGAGAATTCTGACTAAATGATGAATCGCAATATTCTATAAGATGGTGCCTTGATAGTAAAAGTGGTATCAAACTGCTACAGCTGTATAGTGTGCATACTTTCTAAGTTTCAAGTGAAAAAAGTGAATGCGATCCCCGTGGATTCAGGTGAACTCAGCCTAAAATGTTTTCTTGTCATGCCCTTGGATGTAAATGTAATGTTTTTTGAGACAGTAACATTTCTTACTTTACCTTTGATTTGTTGGGACACTGTCCTACTCATCCTGCTGATCTGAACTCTCTTCCTCTGTCCCCAAAGTCTCCCCCACCCTTAGTGCCAGTATCATCAGGACAAATTTCACTCTTTCCTATGAGAGAAACACTATTTTGCTTTCTCCAAACATTACTGCTCTTCATGACTAGAAAGGTAAGTTGGGGCACATTTCAAAGTTTTCTGGTTTGATGCCGTCATTGTCTACAGAATTAGAAGAAGAAATAAAACTGCCTTCTTCTTTTTATATATTAAAAAAACAACACCTCACAACGATCTCATTCTTCCTTCTAACCCCAAGATCTAGTCACTTGCCTCAAAGAAAGAAGTAAAAAAGGCAGACTTTACGAAAAACACACAGCGACATAAGGTACATAACTGTCATCTGGCAAAGCTTTTTTCCTGGTGTTATTGATTCTGGATGAGAAGATGTGTGCCAGCAAGAAAGAGAACATGCATGTGTGTGTGTGTCTCCCCTGAGACCATCTTTCCTTTTGGGAATAAGAATTAAATTAAGATTCTATTTCCTTGCCTGCATCAGACAAACTGGCAGCAACAACCCTGGTGTTTTTTTTTCCAATCGTTAACTATGAAACAAAAATAAAAAGGAATTGAGTACAGAATTCTTCTGTATAAAAGTAGCAATGAAATCCACATTTTGCTTTCACTTGTCGCTACTGCACTTTCTACACTAACTAAAGCAGGTTCGGCAAGGGGACACATTTGCAGCCATCCTGGGATGGAGACATATTATGTCCAGAAGGCAACATGTAATTACATATTTCTCCCTGATACTAGTAGGACCAAGGTTTAGGGAGTCAATTTAAGCTTATCCCATCTGTACCCAATCTTCTTCCCATGGTTTTAGCATCCCAATCCCCAGTCGTTTGATTACAATATACAATCTTTTTCCTTAGGTGCTGAGACATTTTTTTTCTTTTTCCCAGTTTGGCACAGAGGACTAGGTTTTTCATCTACTCTACAGCAGGGTTAGTCTATGTACAGCTTACAGGTCAATTTAAGGTCCCAGAAAAGATTTTCTTTATAATACTTTCCCCTAAAAAGATCTCCACACACACCCTAGAAAGGCAGTTTGCCCTCTTTTTGTCCCCTGTCATTTCTACAACAGAAAATAAACTAGAAGTTGACTTCATTATTTGCTGGGGCCCTTTCACACCACACAATTATAGCATTTTGATCCCACCTTAACTGCCATAGTTACATCCTATGGAATTCTGGGGTCTGTAGTTTGGTAAGACATCACAGGTCTCTCCCTTTGTTAATTTTGTGTTAATTGCTGTCAAGTCAGGATTGACTTTAGGCAGTCCTATGAATGTGAGACCTCCAAGAAACTCTCTTTTTCACAGCCTTGCTGAAGTCTTGCAAACTCAGGGCTATGTCTCCGTCAATTGACTCTTATCAACTTTTAATAGAGTTTTGCAGTTCTCCTCTTCGTCTAGAGAAAATATTCCCCCCTAAACTTCAAATTGTTGGATCCCATGGGATATTACCATGACAATTAAAGTGGACTATAGTGCTATGGTTGTGTAATGTGAAAAGGGGCATGTTTTGTTTTATTTTTCAAAACTGTATTCCTCTCCTGAACCTAAAACTAGGGAAGCACAGGGGAAAAAAGGCAAAATTAAAAAGTTTAGGAGAGTAGGTGGGAAGAGGATGGTTCTCCAAGATTTGAGGAGGCAATGAATTCCTTCATTCTCTGGCAGTTGCTCACACCCAGCTCTACACCGTCCACTTGGCAGGGAGGTAATGGTTAATGGCTGGAGAGTGTCTAAATTTATTAGGCAGTTTATTCAATAACAGTGCTGGGGTGAATGCAGACAGGTGAGAACATCAGTGAGCCATCTAAGGTATGTTTAGCATGATGAGAAATCTCTGAAACTCACCACCCAGCAGTCTGGGACTTAACACATGGAATGTCTTTCTCTTGTCGAGAGAAACCAATGACCAATGACACGTGATTGTACAGTCCTCCCACCTCCCTTCCACACTTACCTGTCACGCAGAACATCAGGAAGCACAATGGCTGTGCTTCCTCACCCAGCGCAGCCTGGGAAACTACTGGGCTGCACTGTGGAAAGGAGGGGTGGAGCCATTGCTCTTCCTTCCATCCAGCAGGCAGCCGGTGTGGAGGGGAGCACAGCAGAAGCGTTTCCCTCCCTGAAGAGGCTTTCCCTGGATCCCCACATGATGACTTCGGAAAAAGATAAGGTGCGAAAAGGTCCCTTGTCTCACCTACCCCGATATTATGGGGCATGAAAGTGGAGCAGTGAGAAAGGCCTCCCTCAGCATTTGCAGGATTGGAAGCAGTGAGGAAGATACAGTTATTACACTAGAGTTCAACAAATAGCTGGATATGGCATGCCCTCAGTTCAAGGCAATGAGATCTGCTAGGCAGCTTCTACATTAGTAATAGCTATCAGAACAGTTGTAGATCCCCTTTTGTTGAAATATATGTAAACTTCTGGCTCTAATTAACCCACCAAGAAGTGACTTGTCTCATTATTATTCCCAGCCTTCTTGCAATTGCCTCTAGGGCATGGGCAACTGTTAGTCCCAAATGCCTGTTTTGTGCAATAATTCAGATGTTGATATTTCTTTCACATTGAGTTTTTCATTTTAGGATGTTGCAATTAGCACCTCAAAAACAACATCCTTGAGCACATTCTGTTATCTTGCTTTCTGCACATGAAATCTGCACAGCTTAACATGTAGAATAGGTGTGACTTGGTCTTTCGATATGGGAAAACACTTTGCCCCAAGCCCATGTGAATGATTCTTATCCCAGTACAATATCTGTTTACAGGGCTTCCTCAGATAAGTTGGAACAGTTGAGGTTGGTGCAACCTCCAGGTCATGGGTTCATTCACAGTTCAGTCAGATCTGTTTAGTTATCCAAGGTAACCCACCTTCAACAAACCCACTTGCCAGCAGATCAGGGGTGAGAAAAACATGACCTTGCATCCTGGAAAAAGCAGATACATATCTTCTCAGACGTTTAAAGCATGTATTTCTGACCTTGGTAGATGTAAAAAAAAAAGCTATCTTCCATTCTGTTCCTCAGAATTTCTTGTAGAATAAATGATAATCTCTACATATTGAATATAAGTTTCTACCATGGCAGTGGAAACTCATATCAGTTGCTGTGAATCTCTATGCAAATATTATCATTTATTCCATAAGAAATTCTGAGGAGTAGAATCAAAGGCTGTGATTCAGCTGACAGTACTTCTAGAAATGAACTAGGTCAGCTTGACCCAGGTCCAGAGTGTATAGTTGTGAATGCTCTGCAAAGGATAGGGGTGTCTTTTCTGTGTCTACCAATTCTGTCTGAACTGGGGCCCATCTTCCTGACATGAGCTGCATCAGCCACTGGCTGCTCATATTCAAGGAAAGAATCATAGTCTGAAGTCTTTCAAGATCTGACTTCTCCATGCCTGATTACACAGATGCCACAAGGTGAGTTATGACACAAAGTCAGGATCATACATACAACACCAGCTCCATTTCTCCATATGGATGTGAAAGCCAGAAAGGGAAGAAAGGATGAGGGAGGGGAGAATCAACTCACTTGAAACGTGGTGTAGGAGAGTTTTATCGATACCACAGAACACCAAAGAAGACAAATAAAAGGGTTTGAGAGAAAATTGTGTCTGAATTCTCACCAGAATGAAACCAGAGTGAGCAAACTGAGCCTATGATACTTGAAATATATCATGAGATGATATTTCATGGGAAAAAATTGTTTGGTTGAGTTAAAGACTGAAAGAAGAGAGAAAGATCACATAAAAGAAGTGGAGTGACACAACCAAGGAAGCCACACTCTGCAAGACCTGAGAAGGTCTGTTAAAAACATGGTATCTTAAGAGTTATCTCATTCATGCATGGCCTTTCCCCCACCCACTACTTTCCCTTCCGTTTTGCATGGGAAAGGGAGGGAGGGAGCTCAGAAGGAGAGAAAGGAAGGCTTGCAAGAGCTTTCCCCCATCTCCCATTCCCCTTTGTTTTGTCTTGGTGCAAGTTCTCTGTGCCATGGGAATGGGAGGAGAATGCGTGGGAATGGGAGGAGAATGGGGGAGAGGCATGTGCACTTGCAAATAATCAAATTCATAAACACTAAACCTGTGAACATGGGGGGAGAACTGTATACAGACAGTGACTCTGAAATGTCTGTACATTCCTTCAGCCATTTATTTGGGCTTTGAGACTTCATGGCACTCAAATTTAGCTATGTCTTTTCTACTAACATCCTTATCACATTTTGGAAACTTACTCTTTTGGATTACAGCTCTTGGGATCCCCCAAACAGCTTCCTTAGTTTTCAATGGTGGTGTCCCATCTTCAGGTGGCACAGCGTCAACTTTGATGAGAAACTGAACTCTCTTCAAGGCTGATCCTTATAATCCTTGAGTTGGTTAGACAGGCAAAAGTGTACTGTGGATCATGTTTAGTACCTAACAAAATTTCATGGGGGAGGGAAGCCTATTATAATTCCCAGAGGTTTGGTTTCATTTGGTATTTGGAGTACAGCTTCTTTGGACTACAATTGGCTGTCCTGGATGGAAGATTCTAGGAGCTATAGTCCAAAAAAATAAAAACGTTCCCTAAACTCTAGTATAAACATGTGTATGTACACTAGCGTAGTCAGTATTTTGAAAATACTATTTTCTATTTTCTAATGATTGTGCTACAACAAGCCTGGGTAACCTTGAGCCTTCCAGATGTTGTTGGATTCCAATTCTCTGTGGAGCAATCCCATGATAAAAGTAGATGTTGATCAACATCTGGAAGGACACCGGTTCTCCAGCCCTGCCTTATAGAGTGGAGATGTTCAGGAGCTAAGTCACCCATTATGTTCACCTCATAGGAGTGGTTTGGCACTGTAGACTGGGATCTTTGAAAATGACATTGCCAACAGACAAAGCAAACTGGAGAGGATCTCAATCCCACACACAGGGGAGGAAGAAACTGTTATTAAGTTGCTTGACCTCTAGTTTATTTCTCAAGAAGCAAAGCCAGGCCACTCCTATGTGGTGAGCACAGTGTGTGGTCAGTCTCTCTCATCACAAAAAAAGTGATATGGATTTTTTCATTTTAACTGAAGCTGTATCAAATGATCTGAATGAGCAGACAGAAATATGTCCTGAAAGTCTCCCCAAAGGTACCAAGGTTCACATTTCATCAGTCTTATCTATTCCCATTTGTTTGTTCTGTACACTGTTGACTTGTCACAACTCCTCTTCTGCTTAGAGCTTAGAATGATCCTAGAATGATCCCAGCCAGTCAAGGATCATGTAGTGAACATGACAACATCTAGTGCCTCATAATCAACCAGATCTGGCTATGTCCTGATATCACTGGTGGCAACAAGTCGGTTTAAACCACATTACAGAAGTCTTCTCCATACACACTTTGAAGCACGTAAGAAGGAAAGCAGTGATGAACCTATTGCTTTCTTATTGCCCATCACTGCAACTCTTACACTCATTAGAACAGTACCTCCTGCAGCAATATGTTATCTCCACCATGGGTGGCTGATATTTGGGTTTCATCAATGGGAATATAGTATCTAGATTAATATAGTATCCAGATTAAGGAAAGTAGTAGTGCCACTCTGTTTTGGTTGGTCAGACCTCCCCTGGAATAGTGTCTAGTTCTGGGCACAAGTATATCGACAAGCTGGAATGTTTCCACAGAACTGTGACTAAGACAATCACAGGTCTGGAAGCCAATATTTATGAGGAACAACTTAGGGAGCTGGATATGTTTAGCTTGGAGAAGACTGAGAGGCGGCATGACAGGTAGGTTGAAATATCTGACAAGAGGTCATGCAGAAGATAAGGGAAGCTTTTTTTCAGCTGCTTCAGAGACTAGAACATGAACTGAAGAATTCAAAAAAACAGATCCTACCTAAATAGGAGGAACCTCTTTATTGTATATGGTTTTGGTGACCCTAGCAAATTCATGTGAAAATAACGATAATGCTGAAGGCGAAATGAGGGTATTTAGCATGATGGAATGAATCAATTTTGTTTTTCTTCCTTTTTTCATGACAATCCCCAAGAAATCCAATGAAGAGTAGATACCTACTGAGGATCTTTGTGAAACTTTTTCCTCTTTGACCCCCTTCTTATAATATTAAACATCTAACCATAGGCAAATATCATGGGGTACTGTATCCCTGTTTGCCATGTGAACAGTCAAAACGAACGATAAACAGACAGGCTAGGCATTCAAATGCTGCTGTTTTTCTTTTCTTTTCCTCTTGGTGAAACAAGGAGAGGAAGCTATTAAAAGGGCTACTATCTATGGATTATCTCACTGAACATCATAACATGGCAATGGGCTATTAATTATCCCTCCATACTATAAATGTCTGAGCCAATTTGTAAATGTTTTCATTTGTCAAAGATAAACATTTGTACAGTGTCTTTGCTGTCATTAATCATTTTTCAAAAAACCGTGGGCTGCCTTTCTGTCTTGTTTTCTCTCAGAACCATTTTAGGAAGTACCCCAGTGCTGAAATTCCACTTTTAAGATGTTAATTCCAAGTGCTGCTGTTAATTGAAGGGATGGGCTTTTGTTGTGTGACAATATTTCCCCCTCCCCATTAAAAACCAACTCTGTTACAAATGGAAAATGTAAGAAAGAACAAACACTGAAGTGTGCTTGATTGCATTTTGGCATCAATCAAAACCTGCTGCTGTGTAGGAGTGAATCACCAACAATGCTGCCTAAAATTTGGAGAAGTTATTTTTGGGAACCACAGCTATCAGAATCCCCTAGCTGAAGCAGCCACAGTCCATGCTGTTTGGAAGATTCCTCCAACTGGTAACATTTTTGAGATCTGGTCCTCCTGTTATAGCTGGCCAACAACTGAATGAGTTGTCAGGCAAGATTTCCAAAGGAACACACCGAATATCAGGAAATAAGAAGACTAGAACCAGGAAGCCACAAACCATGGACTACTGTTCTATTAACTGAACCAATAAGGAGATGAGGTGGTCTTAAGCTCCAGGGTAACATCTACTCAACAAAGCCAACCAGAAGCCCTCTTAAATTGAAGAATCAATATCCCCATTCAGGTATTATGAATCTGGAGTTACTAAACACATGAGTAGCCCCACTACTCTGTTGCAGGTTTTAATGCTGTGTACATGAGAAGGCCAAATTTGTGAAGAATAAAGCCCCCGCTCTCTGTGGAGATTTGTAAATCCCAGGAAATCCTCTTCGGGAAGCCATCTTCCATGCATACAAGGTGATGAAAATTATAATGGAGAAGCTAGGACTATGTCTCACCTTCATTTAGTAAACTCAGATATGTAACACCTGAATAGGGCTTTAAAAAAGCTTTCAGTTTAGGCTGGAATGTAGGGTAATCATAATCTTTACAGTACCTGAGGGAGTTGGATCTCATGCCTCAGCTGCCTTTAGCCTCAGACCACCAGCAACCTTCACCTGCTGTGGTTCTCCCCACCCCCATTCATTTATTGGTTGCATTTATAAATGATCTGTCTTTCCTTCAAAGAAATCCAGGTGGCATACATGAATCTCCCACACCCATGTAAATCAAGGCAGGCTGAGAGAACACAACTGCCCAGAGGTCATCTAGAGAATTTAATGGTTCAGTGGAGACTTGAACCTGGGTCTCAAAGTCCCAGGTGAGATTCTAATCACAACACCACACTGACTTTTTCTCAGCTGGACCACTGGATTCTCAGATCAGTAGAGTGAATTTCACTTTGAAACTTGATTGTCATTATATACAAGTGGGGTAACTCTTGGGAAAATAACTTGACTGGCTCTAGCTTTGGCTAAGTTTCCAAGTCCTCTCCTTGGCCTATTTTCTTCCTCCAAGCCAAGAGGAAAGCAGAAAAGTCTCCAAGCAAAGTAGCTTAATCAGCTCAGGGTCAAGCCTGCACCAACACTTTGCCTTCCTGCTGCCTTGTTTCTCTGGCAGCACAACATAAGCACACAGGTTAATTCCTTTTCTTTCCACCTTTGTGTAGCACTTTGCTACACATGAGGAACAGGAGTGGAAGAGATGTTTGAAAAAATGTCCTAGAAGGGGAGAACAGCATGCAGGAATGCCAAGAAACAGACTGATCTGTTGCAAAGCAATAACCTTCTTTAACAATGTTCCAAATGACTGTGAGTGCATTGCCTACTATTGAACGCCCTGTAATCCACCTGGAAACATAGGGGAGGGGGTTGAGATAACAGACTGAGTTTAGAGAACATTCGACCTTTTATGTAAGACACATTTTGTAGCCAAAAAAAAAAAACCCCACACAACTAGAACTCTCCTCCCACTCCAGGTGCATATACAAAGCTATCTTTATTATTTTGGCTCTTTAGGAAGAAAAGATTTTAAGTGCCTCTTACTGCACCTGACAGTAAGTAGGTAAGTAAGTAAGTAAGTAAGTAAGTAAGTAAATAAATAAATAAATAAAATAAGAAATTAAACAACAAACCGTTTGCTGCCCTTTCAGAAGACCCCAAAGTCTTCTGCCTTGAGGAAGTTGCTCAAAGCTAGACCAGCTTAGTGGTTAGGGCAGTTTTGAAGGTTATGGGCCTTAGTGATATCAGCAGCCAGTTGAGTGACCTCTGCTCTCCCTCTTCATTTTTGCAAAACTGGAGATTCCTCAACTATGAAAAGGTACCATTTGGGGCCAGAACTCCCAGAATCCCTCAGCCAGCATGAGAAAACATGACCAAAAACACTCATTAATTTTTAAGCTTGAGGAAAGTCCAAGATGAAACTAAATAAGCTCACAAGCCATGCTGCGTAGTTCAGAGTCAATATGGTGGCAACCTTGCGGCATCAAGCCTTGCTAGTTTGGTGGAAACCTTGAATTATCATCATTGGCACGCTAAGATAGAAAGAAATCAACAGAATGACAATTAAAAAGACTGGTTTGTTTATGCAGAAGTCCACAGAAGTCCTACCATGTGAAATTGACCCTTCTCTAGACTAGAAGAAAGCTTGACAGATGACCATTACTGAGACATCCAGTTAAAGGGAAGCTGCAACTGAACTCAAGTGTGTTATGGCTTGAGAACTGTCTCCTAATCAGTCTGCATTGTACAAATGCCTGACTTATCATTCAGCACTGCTAGCCAAGTCAGCCCTCATTCATAACACTGTCTGGCGTTTGTCAGGCGGTGTTGTTTATTGTTATTGGAACTTGGAACAAACATTCAACAGCCTTCAGTGAAACACAGATAATATGAGAACAAATACATAGCACTAGAGGGAATGAAGAGAAAAAGACCTTCTTAGGAACACGAGACTGACTCCTCAGAAGTCCAGAAGATAACACACCACTCTTCCCACACATGTCTGGCACATTTAAAGGCTTGGAGACTGCTGGAGTTCCCAAACATCCAGAGTTCCCATAAAGTAGTTTGAAAAGAATTGGACCAAGATGTTTTTCTGCCTGTGACAAAGATCAATTATCCACCCCACCCCAACTTATGTCATGAATTGAAGTCAACTGGATTGGCAGTTAAATCTTACTTCAGTCCTGTCTTCCATTGCCTAAAGGTAGCAGGCTAGCTTTGGCCGTTTCAACACTACATTGTTATAGTGCTATTATTCCACTTTCAATATCCTGTGGAATTCTGGGCTTTGTAGTTTATGAGGTCAAAGAGCTTTCTGGCTGAGAATTCTAAATGCTCTTCCCTAAACTGCAAACCCTAGGACTCCATAGGATGCTGAAAGTGTAATAATAGATCTATAACAGTGTAGTGCTGTAATTGCCTTTGAGAATATAGGAAAGGCTATGGGGCACTCTCAGCTCCAGAGGGGAAACACAAGAGCTGAATACCTCCATCTATCACATGGTACAACTGTCTTTATTCTTGAAACCCTTGTGACTCCTTCCCATCCACATAAGAATCCTGGGAGCCATAACTTTCCAAAGATACTGCGAATTCCTTGGTAGATTCAACTCACTGATCAAGCACCCACTTCATATGTTTAAAGACTCGGGTTCAATTGCTGCCTGGCATCTCTACTTAAAAGAAAGGAAGGTGATGGGAAAGACTTCTGTCTGAGGCATTGCAAAACAGTTCATCAATAGCAGGATAAATGAACAGTCTAACCATGTATAATGTAGCTTCCTCTTTTCCTTGGTATCACTATCCCCATTAATCCTCAGTACTCATTAATTTTAAAAGTTACAGCAAGTATAGATCATATTTAGATGTATAGGAGGAATGAGAAAAGTGTAGCCTCAGGGCTATTTTAGTGGGCCCCAGCACAATCACCAAGGACCTCCAAAAATTATTTTGAAAAAATAAATCCTCCTGCTGCCCGCAGACGTAGGGGTAATTTTACCAATAGGATTGTTTTAGGCTGAGCAAGGTGTTTTTTCCAACAAGAGGCTAACTCAGTGTTTTCAGGGGCATTTGGTATCAAAAGATTAAAAAAGAGAGGGTTGCAGCAGAAAGATATAGTTCTCCAGGTTCCTCTCAGAAGCCAGTGAAGCCCCAAACCTCTGAACATTACCTGCTGCTTATTTATAGCGTAGACGTCGCACAGATGCCCCTGAGTGCTTCATCCTGACACCCATCTGCTCCATGCCATGACTCCCAAAATTTGGTCATCTTGCTTTGTTTTATGGCTGCACTATGCTCACATCCACAGTCTGCAAGGTTGTGTGCAATGTGCTGAGAAAACAACTGAACATCAATTCTATTAAAAATGTGCAGTTAAAAGCAGTATTGAACGACATTTAAAGCATGACTAGAAACATACCAAATAAATACAGAAGCACACCTCTTTGAACACTATTCTGCTGCATGCTTAAAATCAGCTAAAGGCCTGTCTAAAATAAAAAGGCCTTAAACTGGGATGAGGCTTACCAAACCCACTGTGGGAGGAACATCCACAGGCCAGGAGCAGCTGCTAAGAAGGGTCTCTCTTGAGTCCTCACCAACCATGCCTATGAAAATTGCGGCACTAAGACAAAGCCCTTCCCAAAAGATTTTATTATTTAGGCTGGCTCATATGGGGAGATACAGTCTTTTAGACAGTCTAGACCTGAGCTGTATAGGACTTTCAAGGACTGATCTAGCCCACCCTAGTCCTTACTGCCCACCAATAACAAACATGATGTGATAGTGTTTTCACATCAGTGGTTGCTACATGAGCTTTGATTGTGATGGGGTTGTGCACGCATGTAAATTTGGTTGTTGTTGTATGCTTTCAAGTCATTTCCAACTTACGGCCACCCAAAAGCAAACCTATCATGGGACTTTCTTGGCAAGATTTGCTCCGAGGGGATTGGCCTTTGCTTTCCTCTGAGGCTGAGTGTGACTTGCCCAAGGTCTCCCAGTGGGTTTCCATGGCTGAGTGGGAATCTGAACCCTGGTCTCCAAAGTCTTAGTCCAACATACTGTGTAACTTTAGCCCTAGGTATTATTATTACTACTACAATTTATCAATTTCACAATCTACTGGATGTTACTGGTTGGAGTTCTGGATCTTCAATGGTTTCAATTATATACAAGAATCTTGTATCAGTGAGGCCTCATTGATTAAGGTGACAAATGTTGTTGTTTAAAAAATTATCATTTCCATCTGGAAACATAACTTTTGCTCTTTAGAATGCTGAGCCACCTTCCTCCCACTGAAAAGCAGATTTTGTGTGACTATGGCCATTTCCACACGCGGCGAGGGAATCGCTCCCTGCCGCTACTCACCGGATCTTCTGGCGGTCCGGTCCGGTCCGGTCCGGGGTGAGAAGGAGCAATGTGTGGTCGTAGATCCGCACTGATCCGGTGTCCAAAATGGCGGCTTCCAGTTGGTCATGGGTCTCGACCAACCGCTGAAGCTCACCAGCCTAAAGCCTGCCCTCTGCAGATCACAGGCTCGCATTGGTGCAAGCCTGCGAATCTGTATCGGAAAGCAGGCACACAATGGCGCACGCCAGCATTTTGAAAGACCAGAAAAATCAGGTCTTTCAAAAACACACTGGAGGACCACTTGGGGTCATTCTGGAGCAGACTGAGGTGCGGATCTATGGTAAGTAGTCCGGACCCAATCCGCTCCAAGGTGCAGATGTCCTCCGTGGAGGACGCACTGCACCGTTTTACTTACCCCGTGCGGAAACGGCCCATGTAAACATTGAAAAAATGGGAGATTTCTGTTCCTTAAATTTCCTGCTGGGGAAAGGTACATTTTTTTACCTTTCCTTAGCAAAAGAGATCAACAGCATGGTGCTGTTCGACATTCTCCCTGCTTGTGTTTTCAGCAACAACTGACGGCTGCTATTTCCAGGGCATTTTGAGATGTAGCTATTATGATGCCTGGCCTTATTAAGTCTCCTCAGAGAAAAAAATTAGTGCAGTAGATATCTTCATAATGGACCTAAATGGGCTATAATTCCATAAGGCCTTGATGTGAAGGCCACAAGGAGAGAGTGAACTCATTTCAACTGTTCATAAAAAAGAGATGACAGTATATAATAACCTTCACAGGAAAGGAAGGTAGATAATGATATTGTGTCTCACAAAGTGGCTGAAAGCTATCTGCAGTTTATCTCTCTCATAAAGGCTACTCAATGGGCAGGCCAATGGTCTTTATTTATCTCAGACAAGAAATGTGAAAACCTCCCAGACTCATTTTCGTTGTTTCTCACAACCCCATTGATATTCATGTTCCATCCTGCTGCTGTATCCGATTGTAAGACACTCCTCCCCCCAGCATTTAAATCTGTGCCTATTTTTATGCATTTTCCCCCAAATTAAATGCAGTTGTATACACATTTTCCTCCTAAACAAAATAGGTGTCCATTTTTGAAAGGGACATGCAGCTTTGCCTGTTAGGAAAAGTTCGGCAATGCCATACAAATATTAGTTGCCTATCTACAGGTTAGAATTCTTCAGTCTAGACCTGCATACACTCACATACCCACCCTGAGGTCCCTCAGTGCCAAATTTTTCAACAGCAGCCAGACACACTTCGATTCTAATCTCAGCTAAATGTAATTGTCTCCCATCAAAAGCCATGGGATTCAATTTAAAAAAAAAACCTCCATGGAGTTTTTATTCAGATAAGTGTTTGCTCCAGGGAATTTTGACACTTGGTTCTGATGACTGGAAATGGTTAAGGTAAATGTTCAAGTTTGCTTCCCTTATCTTGCTGGTGCCTTACTTTAAAGAGCAAAAGGCTGCCAAACAAACAATTCCAGCAAGCTCTTCATTGAGCGTAGGACATTCCAGTTACTGTTGAGTAAATATAAGCATGACTAGTCTGGACAATAAACCATGCAGAATAGAAACAATGTGAACATTCCACTGGATATTACAGAACACAATGAAAAGAATACCTTAGCCTTGAATCAATAGCTTTGCACAAGTAAAAACTATTCTTTTTACAGAATGGCAACGAAGCCAGAGGGTTTGTTGTCGTTTCTGTTTTTCTCACATGCCTACACTTTAAAAAGAAAACACCACAGCTAATCATCACCTTTAATTGCTTTTTATAATTAAGTATGGTTCACTTGTGGAAAAGATGTCCATTCTTCAAAGTTCGTTAATGGCTAACTATAATGAGAAACTTCTTGTTTCGTTATTTATTTCTAAAAGTGATAACCTACCGTAGTAGAAAGCCAACAAATGGTTTACTAAATCAAAATAATAGTAATTTAATATGGAATACTGTAATATGATTTCATGATGAAATTGCTAAACATTGACTTAAAAGATGAGTCTCATGGCTGTTGACAACTACATGCTGCAATTAAAAACACACTCATTAATGAAAATGTCCCATTGAAGGTTGTAGGACTTGTTTCTAAAAAAGACTCCATACGATTGCTTTGTAAGTTTAAGTTTCATTTGTGGCAAATGTGATGGGGCTCCTGTTAACCTAAAATGGACATGATTGTTTTTCAGTTAATACGTTATGCATAGTCCAGAGCATGGTGATGTAGACTTGAGTCAACTGACTTGGACTTAAGTTGCTTCATTAACTTGACTTGGAATCGACAGTAAATGATGCACTGACTCAACTCACCTTGTGACTTGCATATTTTTAATGACTAACTTGCTGCTCTTGGTTCAGTAACATAACACATTCATCCAGAAACCTTACAACTTTGAACATCACTTCCATTTCTTTATGCCTACTTGTCACATGATGATCTGTCCCAAGCCCAAAGTGTGGGCCCATTTCTCAGAGCGGAATAGCAAATGGATTAGTCAATGGGCTTGAGCAGCCTATTCCCACTGCATATTGGAGGAGCCTTCTAAATTTTTTCCTAAGAGCAGAAGGCAAGACTCACCCCCAGAGCACAGGCATGTTTCTCAAGGGGAAAAAGCAAATGTGTTAGGCAATGGGCTTGAGGAAGAAGGATCCTTCCTTCTAAAGCTCTTGAACTTCAGTAATGAGGAGTAAAACAGATTTTATTCCCCACTTCAGAAAGTGCGTACTCTTTTATGCCTGTTGACACAAAAGCCTCCAGCCTTGGGAAAGGGTAGTAAGAAGGACCCTATTCTGAAGCTGCAGACAGCAAAATTGCAAATGTGGAGTGCTGCCTCTACTTATATGGTTAAAACTGACTTTATTTGGCTCTGTCCAGGAATTCTGGAATATAGATTGGACTATAAGGTGGGCTCCCAGACTAGAGACTTGACTGGAAAGTATCTTGCAAGGACTTGAGACTCAACTTGAGACAGGAAGATGGAGACTTGAGAGATGGAGTAAAAGATTTAAATACATCACTGCCAGAGCATCAGAAAAGTTACATACACTGATCATAGGCAAATATGAAGGACAATTAAAACTCAAACAGTTCAACATCAAAACATTTCAGAATACAGATGGCCATCCACATTTGTGGGTTTGACTTTCATGGAATTGATTACGTGTGAGTTTCTCCAGCCTCTCCCCACCACCACCACCTCAGGTACTTCTTTTCCAGGGGAACCTTTCATCTTGGCAGCTCCCATCAGGCTATCCAGACCTTTAAAAATCCACCTCTGATCCTCTTCCTCCTCCATCAGCAGCTGCCTGGCCAGCTAAGGACAGCTTGTACCCTGATTTCTCAGCACCAGAAACCCTCTCCCAATGCCTCCCATACCCAAGGAAGAAGATTGGGAGAGAGGAAGTAGAGGGCCACCATAATGACACAGCCCTTTTCCTCTCCTTCCCCTGACCTGGTTTGGAACCTACATGTTCCTTCTTCCCACCTTGCCTCAGGCCCCTTCACACACACACACACACACACACACACACACGCACACGCACATTTTGATATTTGCAGTTTTTCCAGTTGTGTGTGGATCCTGCAAATGTGGAGGCCAAACAAATGTGGAGATGAAAAGAAAATTTAATTAGGTGGTTAGAATTCTTATCTGGGGGACAATGCCTTCATTCACCTCCTCTTAGATACAGACCCATCATCAACCCCAATTGAAGTTTTTCCCTGGGGCCCAAATCACTGCTACCAGAATTTGTGCAACCAGAAGGCTGATGAATTTCTACACTAGCTCTCTACTTCTTGACATACTCCAAGTTCCCCAATGGGCCCAAGTGCAAACATTCAGTTTCTTTCTCCCTATATTTCCTCCCCTCATTCTTGGCTGTTTGGTGCACAGACCATTGTACAACTGTGA
Source organism: Cyclura pinguis (assembly GCA_030412105.1). NCBI lineage: Eukaryota > Metazoa > Chordata > Lepidosauria > Squamata > Iguanidae > Cyclura > Cyclura pinguis. The sequence goes on along the minus strand of CM059604.1, from coordinate 121,610,157 downwards.
CACACACACTCTAATGTTGTTCACCTGGAAATTTTCCTCCTCATCTGAGAATCACAACAATTCTCTGAGACTCCAGTTGGTATCCTGAGTCTTGGTAACCCTTTTACAGACCATACAAACGATGATATCCTGAATTGCTAAAAAGACAAATTAATGAGTCCTAGATCAAATCAAGCCTGAACTCTCCCTAGAAGCCAAGATGATTAAACTGAAGATGTCATACTTTGGCCATATCATGAGAAAACATGACTCTTTAGAAAAGACTATAATGCTTGGTAAGGTAGAAGGCAGTAGGAAAAGATGAAGACTGCATTACAGATGAATAGACTCAATCAAATAAAACATGTCCTTGAATGTGCAAGACCTGAGCAGGGCAGATCATGATATTGTGGATCAAAGGTCTTTCATCTGTAGGGTCGCCATATGATGACGACCTGACAGAAGCCAACAATAACAAATGATGCAATACACAACTTGCATTTGTGGGAACAATACAGATGTGGTGTATATCCATATAATCACCATGTTAGAGAGAGTGTGAATTCTTTAAAAGAACTTGGGAACAGACATAAAAGTCATACAAGCTCCATTTAGGTGATTATCATTTGAAGAATGAACTTTAAACTTGTTTTCAAGAGACAAAATCCTCACTGCTTTAAATGAAATGAAAGCTTTAAATTTTGCAGTGTGTGTGTGCGTGTGTGTGTTTGCGTGTTTATAAAGTAAACAAAATTGTGAACATAAGAGGAAAAAAATCAAGGATACAGCTTTTACCCGTACCATAAAAAGAATGATGAAGTAGTTGCCTAAAATTTGGGTTTATGCCCATTTTGTAGGGGGTTCCCCCTCATAATTATATCAGAACCAGTTGGCTTCTTCCCAGTTAACATTCCCAAATCCCTGTGGTGTATTGTATGTTGGTTTCAAAGTAATTTGCATAGTGAAATACATACGAGAGCAAGATGAAGCAAGGCATGTTTATTTCAATTCACCTATGGTGGAGCTTGTTATTTGTTGTTGCTGTTATCGTCCATGAATCATTCCTGCAGCATAAGGTGCTTTACCAGCCTTATCTCCTTTACTCTGACAAAACCCTCCTAAGGTAAATTACTACCTGTACATTTTATGGAACTCGAGGCCAAGGAACAGTGACCACATGCTGAGTGACTGCCTGCAGAGCGTGTCGTTGAGCGGTAATTCACGGGATGGCCTGGAACAACCTATTCTCAACTGTTGCATGCGTTGCCATAGAAATGTGAAAATTGCTTCTCTGTGGATTCCGTGGATGCTGCTGTGGTCATGGGTTGATGCCTAGAGCCATGTGACCAGGTCCAGTCTGAGAGACTTAAATCCTGCTTGTTAGTTCTAACCTAGATTAGACCCATTAATCCATGAAAGCTATAATGTAAATGCTTTTAAGCAGATTTAAGTTAGTTTCTTTTATTATTTTGAATTATTATTTTGAATTATTTTGAATTCTTATGACTTGTAACAGTCATGAACTGCCTTGGGACCCATATTGGGACAAGGTGGAATATAAATAAAATTAATAATAAATAATAAACCTAAAATAAACTTGGGAAGTCAACGTTTATTGCAACGTCCATCGATTTCAATAAATCTGCTGCAGCTGGGATTAACAACAGGGCTTAGGCCTGAAGGCCCTTCTCGTTTTGTTGGATTATGATTAGGTGGGAAGGAAGGACTCACGTCAAAACTGCTGCCAACATGGCTTTCATGGGTTATGTTTTTAAGCTGTGAAAAAACTGCTTCTGATCCGTTGTTATAGCATTGAAAGCAGTCTTGTTTCTGAACCTTCTCTGGGATTTTCTCTAGTGGTGCTTTTGGTTTCCAAAACCAAGGCTAATTTGTGAGAAACAACTATTTATTTATTTCAGTTTCAAAGGATTCAATTTCAACTAGGAATATTATGATAATATACTTATTGTGTCAAATTTCTGTGAAAAAGCTTGACCTTAAAAAAATCACCTTCTCAGTTCATGGAACAGTTTAAATGCTATGAAACAGGAGTGGGGAGGCCTGGACCTGTAAACAGTTTGGATTTCAACTCCCAGAAGTCCCAGCCACCATGGCCAGTGGGTTAAGAAACTGGAGCCTTGGAATTATGAGAGTTGTTGTTCAATCCATCAGGATGCTCAGTCCCCACTCCTGCTGCACAAGCTGATCTCTCTCATTTTGGTGCTGATATACACATTACAGTCCCCTAAAGCTCCAGCTAAACTTAAACTGAAAACCAATCACAAACCACAGGATTCAATTGGAAGCAGCCATGGCAATGAACTCAAAGCACTATAATTGTGTTGCATGAAAGGGCCCTTAGTCTTCCACATCATTTTTAAAAGCAGCCTATATCTGAACTAAAAGTATGGAAGGTTCTGATTGTAATGCTCAAACAGCCACTGAGCCTGATATTACCAAATAAGTGCTCAACCAGACCAATTGAAAAGTTCTAGATTTTGGCCATTTCCGCACTAGACTGTTATAGTGCTTTATTCCACTTTCAACATCCTATGGAATCCTCTGGCTTGCAGTTTAGGGAGGGGCCTCTGAACCCAAGGATTCCATAGGATGTTGAAAGTGGAATAATAGCATTATAACAGTCTAGTGCTGAAAATTTGTTCCTGTTTTTTCTGATTTTATATTGGATTAAAATAAACTGCCCTGGGCAGTTGGTATAAAAAGCCTCTGATTCTACTGGGAGCTGACGGAAAAATATTCTGGGATCAACAAAACATGTATGGATCTCCTGAATAAAAATTGGAAAGAATAGGAACAAAATCTGGAACTTTCTAGGTTTTTTCATTAGTCTAGATGCACCTTCCGTTGAACGTAAAACCCTTCTGTTGTGATCAGAGTACATACATGCTTGAGAATTTTGGCCTTCCTTTTATGCATTATTGCACCAATACAGCCTGACTACATTCCTCAGTGTGAGGCTGCAGCATGAAATCTATCCCTCTGACATGAATGCCAACTATATCACTAGCTCTGCATATGCATTTTGGTGCTTTTATATTTTTAATGCATTCAATCGGTTACAAAAAAAAAAAATCTAGGTTGCTTCAGTATTCTGCTTCAAGGGGGTAATCGTATGCGGGACATGACCCAATGCTGCAAAAAAAGGAAGTTAAATGAATAATATTTCTTGAAAGTATTTCTGATTATCTGGCTTAAGCAAAACAAAACCAGTTGCTTGTTTGCCTGACTTCCATCAATTGTGCATTTTTTTTTTTTTTTTTGGTAAGAGATTTCCAGGATACACTCAAAAGAAAAATGACATGAACAATGCATCACAATAACCATATCTCTGTTAAGGACAAAGAAGGAAAAAAAGTGAGAGCTGGCCAAAATGTTGTTGGTGTCATATACATATATGTAACTTCTTGACATTTTTTTTGTTTGACGCACAATATCCACAAGCAGTTTAAGGGTTGCAAAAGCAGAATTGTGTAGGGGGAGAGTTGTGCAAGTCCATATGCACCCTTGGTTCTGCATTTGGTAGTACAACATTGCCAGTCAAGGTACCACAATCATCACGTAGCTCATGAAGAGATTTACACTGCAAACCCCAGTGTGGGATCTCAGCCACTGCTGTGTTCTTCCCTTCCACCTATACTTATTTCAACTTGAGTTCATTATGTGTTTCTTCAGATCATGTTAGGAGTAGACAGAGTTGTTGTTCATGTGCATTTACAGTCTGTTAAAGAATTCTATGTAGGCCTGCATCTCTGGGCTTGCTCACCATTGTTTATTTGTTGTTTGAACTGGCTGTCTGTTGCTCCAGAGACACATGGAACAATACATTCAAACTACAAGAAAAGGGATTGCACCTGAACATCAGGAAGACCTTTCTGAAAGTAAAAGCTGTTTGACAGTGGAATATGCTGCCTCGGAGTGTGGTAGAGTCACCTTCTTTGGAGGTTTTTAAGCAGAGGCTGGATGGCCATTTGCTGGGGGTGCTTTGAGTGTGTCTTCCTGTATGGCAAGGGGTTGGACTCGATGGCCATTGTGGCCTCTTCCAACTCTATGGTTTTAAGTGGATTTGAGTTATTGTGTATTCTCACAAATTTCATTCATAGTTCTTTATGCTTTTGATCCAGTCAGTGGTCTGTGGGGCACAGCATAGTATAACATGCTACCTTTCTCCGTTCAACACCCCGGATTCACTGTTTAGCTGCTGCAGCCCCCACCACTACTCCATTGCTGGTGGAAAGCAAGAGTAGGGGAGAAGTATCTGGTTATATTCCTGTAGCCAGATGCAGAATGATTGAATCACCCACTGAGGACCAATGAGCAGATGCAGCAAACATTCTGCATCATTCCTCCCTCACTCTCTACCAATTACTGAAATGAGGCGGGGTACCACAGTGAAACAGTGAGTTTACTGGGGCCAAAGAGCTCTCTGGCTGAGAATTCTAAATGCCCCTCCCTAAACTGCCAAGCCCAGGGCCATTTCCACACTAGACTGTTATAGTGCTATTATTCCACTTTCAACATCCTACGGAATCCTGGGGTTTGCAGTTTAGGGAGGGGCCTTGGAGGCCCCTCCCTAAATTGCAAACCCCAGGATTCCATAGGATGTTGAAAGTGGAATAATAGCACTGTAATAGTATAATGGGGAAAGGCCTGGATCCGGAAATTTATTTTAGTTCTATGTCATTCCATAGCAGCTTCGTTATCACTTATTTATTAAAATATCTATAGCCTGTCCTCTTATCTAAGGATCCCCAGGCCACATGCAGTAAAATCAATAATATTGATAATAAATTATTAATTCATTAATATCATTAATAATATTATTTATAAGGTGTAATAGAAACTGTTCCTTTTCTCTGCTGCTAAAATTAGTAAAATTATGACTCGGACATGTATGCAATACTTGGATTTGTCTCCCTTTTAAATTATATTAAATGATATTAAGCCTATAATGTTTTTAAAATTTTTAAACAATTCTTGAATGGATATTACTCATGTCTGTTTTATATTGTTTTGCTTTTCTAACATTCTTTGTGTGATGGATATATTTTTGATTTAGCAGTTTGTGACTGTACAATCAAGACTGATTGACTGATAAAGTGTTTTCATTTAGGTCAAATAGGTTTTTTTTAATTTTACCATTGTTATTGAAGGCCCTTTAAGAACTTCTATAAACGTGAATACTACCAGGATTAAATCTGGTTTCTGTATAAACCATGAGCATGGATGAATTTTTACATCCTAGCTGTTTCCCAAGATGAAATTAAAAGTAGTTGTCAAAACTATTACTGACATTTAAATAATACCTCACTACAGATGTCTAAGGATATTTGATAACAGCAAGGGGTTGCAGAGCAATACACTCAGAGCTGTACTCACAGCAGAAACGTTGTTGTTTATTGTGTACTTCTGACAGGAATACTGACTGTGTTGGAACAGGGTGGAGGTGAAACTTCTTTAATGAATAAACTGGGGACATTTTGTGCTTTCAGCATTAAAATAATTAGTGATATTTTAAGTTCTAGCATGGCTGTTTTCATATTCCATGATGGAGAAGAAAGGTCCAAAGACAAGACAATTCTGAACCTTGCTTCCTACAACAAAAGTGATCAAAAATATACATCACTTTATTAATTCACTTTATCTTACATGTACCAGTTTCACAGAGAGTTTAAACAAGAGATTCTTCAATAGCCTTATGGGAAATTACAAAATAAGGTTGTCTCTCTGTCCACTCCTCATGTGGGATTATTCATCGTGTTTCTGACAACAAAAACTGTGAGTAGCACCTTCAGCAGCTGCCACAATGTGGATGGCCAGGTGCAACATTGGAAGCTGGAGCTCAATAACCAAAAGGAATCCACCCCATCCTGTACATAATTGATGTCTACCCTGAAAATTGTCTACTTTACTTTTTGATCACCATCTTTTTAAAAAGCCTTGTCTTGGATTTAGGCTGCGGCTCAAATTTCACATGTCAATGGAAGGAAGTTATGGTCCATTTCCACACAACAAGGCTGTCCTGCGATGGGGACATGATGGCAGCATCTGCAGGTCATGCTGCTGCATGATGCCATTGCAGTCCCACTGCCATCCCGCCCCCACCCGTCACGATCACCGGATATTCACTTAACAGAATAAATCCATTAAGCGCCCACAATCACTCAACTCTCCCATCCTCCTCGGCCATGCAGAAGGGCAGGAAACATGATGGAGGTGCTTCCTTCCCCAGTGCAGCATGGGAAAGAGCCTGGATGCACTGCAGAAGGCAAGCGCATGTCACTTGTGCTCCCTTCTTCAGGGAGCCAGCTAGGTACAGAGGAAAGAGTTCCCATCGTGCTCCCTTCCCAGCAAAGGTGCTGCTGGGATTGTGACTGGAGGATGACAGAATCAGGTAGAGTGCAGAAATGGCCATGGTTTATGGTCTACAGGAGCTATATGGAGGTTGTCTTATAGGAGTCAACGTGGCTGCTGCTTCATGTGATGCTCTGTTCATATTTAGCTCTTGCTTACGAGTGTTGGATCTGCAGGTAGGAAAGGGAAACTCCATGGTTCACTCAAGCTGTAGCCTGTCTCACTCATCCATCAACTCAGTCCAAGCTTCTGTTTTAGCAGACCACTCCTAATGCAGATTTTCTTAGCATCAGTAGAATGACATTCCAGAGTCTGTAGGGAGAACCCACTGAAGTGAGTCTTGTTTCCAATGTTACTAGAGGTGGAAAAGTAGGACTCACCAGAGGCATTGCTTGTCCCCAGCACCTTGGCTGTAGAAGGACAGGAGAACCAGGTTCTGGTCTCAGTTAAAGCCTCCTAAGTGGGGGTGAGGCAAGGAGGCCAATAAAAGAAATAGCTTGGAGAGGAGGAAGCTAGAAGGCAGAAGCTGCATGACAAGAGAAGGGTTCCAAGTGTCTTATTTAGACCTGAGTTCTAGGGGAATGAAGAGTGGTAGGGAAAGACTTGAGTAATAGTTGGACTGAGGCCTTTCTTTGGCAGTCTGGCTTGGGAGGACACCCAAGAGAGTTGGGAGCCCAGAGAGATTTAGGCCATTTCCTCACTATACTGTTATAGTGCTATTATTCCAGTATCAACATCCTATGGAATCCTGGGGCAGGAGGGCTGCAGTTAGGGAGGGACATTTAGAATTCTCATCCATAGAGCTCTTTGGCCTCAATACACTACAAATTCCAGAATTCCACAGGCTTTTGAAAGTGGAATAATAGCACTATAACAGTGTAGTGCAGAAATGGCCTCAGAGGAAGCCAGGAGAAAAGCCCTTTTACAAATGGGAAAGCCAGAAAAGGTGGAGGGGTAAATAATGGACTTGGGTATCTGAAGTGAAGCACCCTTTGTGCCTCACATCCATGTTACTGTGGTGTTACTTGCTCCTTGAATCTCTAACACACCCAAGGTATCCCTGCCTGGGCTCCTCCTCTTGTAAACACTTGCCAGAATCCTACCAACACCTACTACCCCGAAGCCACTTATTAAAGCTTGTGCTGCTGCCATTTTCCCTACCTAAGGGCTTTTCAGTCTTGAAACAATGACCTTTTTCCCTCCCTGAGAGGGTCTGGGTGTGCATGAGAGGTCATGCAAGCAGGGGTATTTGATATATCCTTTCCCGTGGAGAATACAGCCTCCTTAATGCTACATTATAAGGAACCGCACCATCCAGAGAAATTTTCAGGGTTCCTGGGCTATGGAAAGATTAGTTGCTATTATAATGGCATGCCCTACTACCTTCCTGCTGGGATCAGACTCCAAAGAGTACCTCATGACACTTTGTGCCAGTATATACCATAACTAAGTATTGGTTATATATGGATCAGGCTGACTTATTGAAGACTGGCAAATTTCCTAAGCTTGGAAAGGATAAGACCACTATTTACTACAGGGGTGAGAATTGTGCACCCCTCCCAATGTTGTTGAGCAGTAGCTCTCACCATGCCTCATCACTATGCTGGCTACAACTGCTGGAAGTTGTAGTCAAGCAACATCTGGAGGGACACACAAGTCACACTCTTGATTTACTGTCTGACAAAATATTATAAAGTTTTGTTTTGTTTTAAGAAATCCCAACACATTGCAAAGGATCATCTGGCCTGTTCCATAAAACCACACTGCCATTCTACCATTCTGGTAAAAAGAGTGTCATTGGGTTAATATGAACAAGTTTCAACATCTTCATCAATGACTTGGACGAAGGAATAGAGGGCATGCTGATCGAATTTGCAGATGACATCAAATTGGGAGGTGTTGCTAATACACCAGAGGACAGGATCAAAATTCAAAATGACCGAAACAGATTGGAGAGCTAGGCCAAAGCTAACAAAATGACTTTCAACAGAGAGAAATGTAAGGTCCTGCACTTAGGCAGAAAAAATGGAATACACAAATATAGGATGGGGGACACATGGCTGGATAACTGTACATGTGAAAGGGATCTAGGATCATGGCAGACCACAAGCTGAACATGAGTCACCAGTGTGATGCAGCAGCCAAGAAAAGCCAATGCCATTCTTTGTTGCATCAATAGGAGTGCGGTGTGTAGATCAAGGGAAGTTGTACCACTCTATTCTGCTTTGGTTAGACCTCATCTGGAATACTGTGTGCAGTTCTGGGCGCCTCATTTCAAGAAGGATATTGACAAGCTGGAGCATGTCCAGAGGAGGGTGACCAAGATGGTGAAGGGTCTGGAAGCCATGCCCTATGAGGAGCGGCTCAGGGAGCTGGGTATGTTTAGTCTGCAGAAGAGACAGTTAAGAGGGGACATGACAGCCATGTTTAAATATTTGAAGGGATGTCATGTCAAGGAGGGAACAGGCTTGTTTTCCACCACTCCAGAGACTAGGACAAGGAGCAATGGATTCAAATTGCAGGAAAAGAGATTCCACTTAAACCTCAAGAAGAACTTCCTGATGATCATTGCTGTTCGGCAGTGGAATATGCTGCCCTGAAGTGTGGCGGAGTCTCCTTCCTTGGAGGTTTTTAAGCAGAAGCTGGATGGCCATCTGTTGGGAGTGCTTTGATGTGTGTTCCTGCATGGCAGGGGGTCAGACTGGATGGCCACTGTGGTCTCTTCCAACTGCATGATTCTATGACTCTATGGTTAATGTTAATTACATTTTGTAATTATTATGTGCCTTCAAGTTGACTTATGCTGACCCTATCCTGGTTTCCTTGACAAGATTTATTCTGAGGAGGTTTGCTATTGCCTTCCTCTTAGAGCAGTGGTTCCCAAACTTTGGGCTTCCAGGTGTTTTTGACATTAGTTCTGAGAAGCCCTAGTCAGCTTGGCCAACAGTCAAGAATTCTAGGAGCTGAAGTCCAAAACATCTGGAGGATCAAAGTTTGGGAAGCACTGTCTTAGAGCAAGTATATGTGACTGGCCCAAGGTTACCCAGTGAGTTGCTATGGTTGAGCATGGATTTGAACCCTGGTCTCCCAAAATCCTGGTCCAGCAGTCAAACTACTATTCCACACTATCTCTCTCAACTACACTTTGCCTAGTAAGGAAGAATGATTGCCTTCACACTGAAAGCCAGTGCAGTGCGATACAGCACTTGCCTATTATATATGTGCAAAATACTTTCAGCTTCCACATGTCTATATTTATTTGGCAGATGGCAGAGCCTACAAGGGAATCAAATGCCTCCTTGACAAATGAACAGTTCATTTCTGCTGGGAAACTGTCAGGCATCATTCAAGGCCAGTAAATACACTGACGATCTGCTTCATTTCCCAAGAGGAATGAGCTGCCCATGGCAGCCAGACAAGTAGCAAGGAAGTAAAGGCACTGTCTCTTAGCAAAGCTTAATTTGGGAGCTACCTCACCCCTCTAAAAAAAGATTGAGAAATGGCTGTAAAGAAAAATAAAACACACACTGAAAGTGAAAACACACACACTCTAGAAAAAATGAAATTAGCTCCAATCAGCCTGAGTTTAGGAACGTTCAGCAAACCAGGGCTTAAGGAAGTATGGCCGAAGGTTAGAATCATAGAATCAGAGTTGGAAGAGATCACAACGGCCATCGATTCCAACCCCCTGCCATGCAGGAACACACACTCAAAGTACCCCCAGCAAATGGCCATCCAGCCTCTGCTTAAAAACTTCCAAAGTGACTCCGCCACACTCCGAGGCAGCATATTCCACTGTCAAATGGCTCTTATCATCATGAAAGCTCTTTTCTTGTTATTTGAATGTATTGTTCCACGTCCTAGTCTCTAGAGAAGCAGAAAACAAGCTTGTTCCATCTTCAACATGAATTGTAGCCTGAAAAGGTAATATTTCCAAGCTCTCCATCCACTAATCCCCAAATAGTTGGGTTTACTGTTAGAAGTGCAATAACACTTAGCACTGAAGAGTCAAGAATGCCTCAGAGTGGGCGGTAGTAATAGTGTGAATGACCCACAGTGTCCTCCTTCTCACTCAACCTATCCTTACCCCTCTGTGATGCAGACTGATACTCTTGGGGATGTTTTTCTCCACCTTTTCTCTTCCCATGCGTCTCTTCCCAAGAATGCAGCTAGATTAGAATAGCACCCTGAGTAAGCTTCCTATCTTAGAATGGAGTTCCTATAATAAAGCCTTAGTTTATTTCTCTAAACCATTGGCATCTTTGATCTTCAGTCATGATCTCTGCTCCACTACCAACACGCATTCTCTACCATTTATTAGTAACCTGGCATTTATTAATTGACTAAATCATACAATTTCATTAAAATAGCTGTGCAAATTACCATTTTGGGACAGGTTTCTCTAATGGTCACCCTCTCACATCAGTGCCCATCAATGAACTCTGATCTGGCATCAAACAGTGGTGGGCAGCAGTAGATTGACTCCAACAGATGCCAGTCAACTAGCGGCCATCCCGTGAGTGGTTCCATTTTAATTCTTCACAGTGCTCCGAAATGATACTGTGTTCAAAGTGCTCAGGGTGTTTGTTCTTGTTAGTTGCCACCAAGTCAACTTTCTCTTACAGTGAGCCTATAAATAAGAGACTTCCACCTTCGCCCTGTTATCAACAACCTCTGCCTAGGTCTTGCAGGCTCAAGGCTGTGGCTACTTGATTGAGTCTATCCATCTAGTGGTTTTCTTCCTTTCCTACTGCCTTCTACCTTATCAAGGACGGTACTACAAAGAGACTCAGGGATACCAAAAGAAAATCTGTCTTGCACTCATGAGAGGACTAGAGCCCCAAGTCACTTTGTGCTGATTGGATGACTGAAAAAAGGAAAGTGACAAAAGAAAACTTCCTCACTTTATTTTAGAGATTCTCTCTCTTTGCTTGCAAAAGATATAAATCTTAGGAAAGTTCATCAAAATGCATACATCTTGAGAAATATGTATGGAAACACATAGAAAGTTTCACTAAGATTTTAAGAAAACAAATCTACAAACTGATGTCAGCATGGGATGGAATGAATAGTGGTTGGAAGAAAACCAAGAAAATGAATTAACCTGAGCTTAGTTGATTAATCCATCCCAAATTAACATATTGATAAAGGTAGGGCTTTCAAAAAGAAAAAAAAAACAATCAGATATTTTCACTCCAAGGTTCAAAGCAGCTGTCTTCTCCAAAGCTGCACCCTAAATCCTATTAGCAATCCTCAATATTTCAAGTGTGGGAATATTCTTATGAATTTTGCATCTCAAAAATGGCAAGATGCTTTGGTATGTTTGCAAAATACAGCTCTGCTTTCTTCATCTCCCATCCCTGGAGCACTGACCCTAACAATCATTGGGGCCACGGCAGGAAGTGTTAGGTAGTGTCAATGGATGAAATGCTCCAAACCACAATCTTGTTTAGACAAGATTATTTTACCACTGCTGTCACCCCTTTTGGAAGAGGAATTCCTCTGGCACAGCAGCACTATGTTTAGGAATGAAATAGCAAAGTCATTAATCAACTGTAGAGGTCGGAGCCTTAAAACTTAGCTTTGTATCCATTTGCTGGCTGGTGATATCAGAAAAAAAGACTCCTAGCTGATAATGCTGTCATAAACACTCCAGCCATACCAGTTCTGGGTTGTATTCATACTGTTAGTTTTCTGAAGCCAGTATCAGTAAATCCAATACATTTAGATTCTCTAAACAAAAGGAAAATGAAATAGACTGGCCATCTGTTAGTGCCTTGTGCAGGTGTAACTCCAACTTATGCCTGTGTCAGTCAGTTTTTTGGTCATTGCAGAATCAGAATTCTCTACTTAGCTTGTGCAGTAGTCAAACTGCCCCTCCCCAAAAATAACTTTTTACCTTCTGGAGCCCCTCAACATAAACATTTGACAGAAAGTGAGGGGACAGTAGAAAAGCATTCAGCTAGGTACCTATAGTTGGATGTACAGTACCGATGTCATATTCTCAAACCTCCAGAGGACCCCCAGTGGGTCCTGAAGGATGCTTCATTACCATGCATCTGGCTATAATATTTGGACACTTTGCTGCCACCTCCCCCACTTTTGAGTGGCCATTAAACTGCCGTGTTGTGGGAGGTAAACAGTGAAGATTTGCAGAGATGGGAGAGGAGACATGATATAGTTCTAGCTGGTGGAAATTGATGCTACATCTCCCTGATCTGCAATCTTAACCCTACTTTGACCACAGTTCCTTCAGTTGCTCAGCACTGAGCATGCTGACTAGGGCTGGTGGGAGGTATAAGCCAAGAACCATTTGGATGACTACTGTAGTTGATCCTTTGAAACAGAAGACTATCCTCTGTTAAGCAGAACACAAGGACAGGAACCAAGGGCAAAGATCTAGTAGGAAGGCTGCATTTTGCAACTGATGCAGCCCCTAATGTAGATTGGGAGCACGTTTTGGCTTTGCTGTTTCTGTCAAATAAAAGTGACCACCTTCTAGCCTACCTTTCGTCCAAGGCACTCAAGGCAAAGAAAAGCAAAAAGGAAAGTGGAGAATTATTCTCAATTCAGACTGAGGTCATTTCAACACTACACTGTTATAGTGCTATTATTCCACTTTCAACATCCTATGGAATCCTAGGGTTTGCAGTTTAGGGAGGGACATTTAGAATTCTCAGCCAGAGAGCTCTTTGGCCTCAGCAAACTACAAACCTCAGAATTCCACAGGATGTTGAAAGTGGAATAATAGCGCTACAACAATGTAGGACGGAAATGGTCTGAGTACCCTTTTCTTGCAAGGTGAAAGTGCCTAGCTTAAGAACACTTTGTTTTTTTAAAAAAAAATGAATAACATGACATTAATAACTTCAGGTTTAAGGATACAGCCTTTTTTCTGAAGTCAGTAGAAAAATGCCTTAATTACAAAGCAGCTAGGTTGCCCCCTATGTTCTAATACTGTAGTTTTCTTCTACAGGTTAAAGCCTTACTTCTGAAAAACATCCTCATACAAACCACTGAGAAGAGGTTGGTTGGTATCCTGTTAGCTATTTATGTTATCACAAACTGACTTATAAGAATGTAAAAGTGGATTGCAACAATGCTTGGCATCTGTACTTTGAAGAAAGGACCAGAGACATAGCTACATTTTGGGGATTGTTGTGCAAGCAGACCCAGGAGCATTCCCATTACTCAATGGGCATGGTTGTCGGTCCTGTTGTGCAATGGGTGTAATAATGCTATGGGCCCAATAGTGCAATGGGAAAATTCTCAAGATGCCATGTTAAGAATCACTTCAATTCACTAATGGGGAATCAGTTTTGTGATGTTGTAGCTCTGATGCAGGATCCCAGCCATGAAATTTAACAGATGCTGGACATGTCTTATCTATGGGACATGGGAGACGTTTTCACCATGTTTGGGGGACCGATCAATCTGGACTCATTTTTTGTTGGAGTCAAAAACAAACCATATTATTTAATCCCCCTGTTTTTGAAACAAATGACTTAGATAATCTCTGATCTGCTGTGAGCCAAGGTGAGGAATAACTGCACTGAATTCTATTGGCAGTCCCAGTTAGGGAAGACCTATTGACTCAGAGGGAATTACATAAGTGTTGACTCACCATTCAACAATTGATTCAGCAAACCTACTTTAGCTGGAACCAGTAATAGAATTCAAGACATTGTTATCTCCCCACTAAAATCAAGGTAACCTGAAATCACTGCATTTCACTATTTAAAAAAAAAAAGGTCTATGTAAGATATATGGGAGGAGAAGCAACATAAATAGACCTAGTTAAGTAATCGCCTTTTTATTTCAAAACATGGTCTGTCCCACAGCACAATATCCAAAAATAAATCTCATTCTTAATGTTATGATCTATGGGTATATTTGTCTTGAGAAATAAGATTGAGGCAAATAGACCAGAAATTACATGGAGATGTAAAGATCTAAGTGACTACCACTGCACTACCACATAGTTTTGGTAAGGATGTCAAATACAGAATCCAAAGAATCACAGAGTGGAGTCATGTGATCCTAGTTTTCACACACATGGCTGCACTTCCAGTTTAGTGGCTTTTTTATGCTAAACTGCTGTTACATATTGAGCCACTGAAAATGATGCAGATAGGGCAGAAATACCAATAATAATTATAAATGACACATTGTTGTGGGCGTGTTCACACAATACTGTTTTCACACTACACTGCTATAGGGCTATTATTCTACTTCTAAGATCCTATGGAATCCTGGGGTTTAGGGAGTTTAGAGAGGGGCCTTTAGAATCCTCAGCCAAAGAGCTCTTTGGCCTCAGTAAATTACAAACCCCAGAATTCCACAGGATGTTGAAAGTGGAATAATAGCACTGTAACACTGTCGTGTGGAAAGACCCTATGATTCTACTGTAACTGCCATGGTTGCCTCCTGTGGAATTGTGGGGTTTGTAGTTTGTCAAGGAACTAGAGCTCTCTGGCTGAGAATTCTAAATATGCCTCCCTAAACTGTAGATCCTGAGATTCCATAAGATGTTGCCATGGCAATTAAAATGAAATCAAAGTGCTATAACTATATAGTGTGAAAATGCTCTTAGATAAAAATGAATAGGAAGAGAGGACCAGGGGTCCATTCACACTACATAGCTAGATCTCTGTAATTCCATTTTAACTGCCTTGGTTACATCCTACGGAATAATGGGGTTTGTACTGAAGCACTGGAACTCTCTGACTGAGAATTCTAAATACTTTTCCTTAAGCTGGAAATAGTGACAGCCAGAGTGGTATAGTGGTTTGAATGTTGGACAAGGACTCTGGAAGACTGGGGATGAAATCCCCTCTTGGCCATAGAAGCCCATTAGGTGACCTTGGGCATGCTACATTCTCCATCTCAGAGGAAGGCTATGGCAAACCACCTCTAAACCAATCTCACAGAGAAACCTCCATTATAGATTCACCTTCAGGTCACCATAATTTGGAAATGACTTGAAGGTGCACAAAAACAATAAAAATGCTAATACTAGGATTACAGAGAATGGAGCTGTGACAATTGAAATGGAATCACAGCACTATGACTGTATAGCACAAAAAGAGTTATAGTACACATAAGACACCAGTGGATTCTCTAGATTAACTTCAGCCATCAGAGAGGAAGCACCAGCAATTTTAGTCTTGGAAAGCCAAAGTAATCTCCTTATAGATTAGGGCTATAGAATGAATTCTGCACTAGAATTTTGATTTCTCAGGAAGCTGAGAATGTCCCCTTGGGTTCATTACTGAGGGTTAGCAGGGCCAAGAAAACAATTAGTGTGGCAGAATTTCAGTCTCATTTTTT
Source organism: Cyclura pinguis (assembly GCA_030412105.1). NCBI lineage: Eukaryota > Metazoa > Chordata > Lepidosauria > Squamata > Iguanidae > Cyclura > Cyclura pinguis. The sequence goes on along the minus strand of CM059604.1, from coordinate 121,594,476 downwards.
AGCGGGGGGTGTTTCAATGTCATCCCAAGATTCTATATTTCGGATAGAGGAAAAAAGAAACTCTTCTCCCCAAATTGCACCCAATTTCAGCTCAGGAATGAACACAATACTTGACAGTTTTATTGAGAACAACATGAGAAATCTCTGTCTCTTCAATAAATATGGAATTTGAGATGTGGATGTTGCATATTCATTTACAAATTTGTTGACTCTACTGGTGGAAGAAGGTTTATAACTTTGAGACTGAGCGCACGTTTAGCATACAGAAGGTCCCAACAAAATCTCTGGCATCTCCAGCTAAGGATCTGAAAGAATCATGCCCTGCTTGTGGTCTTCCATGGTCTAGGTGAACAAAATAGTGGATCCAATGGGCCTTTGTCCTGATTCTGCATGATTTTTGATATTATTTAATCCTACCTGATACCCTGCCAGTCAGTGTCAACAATATTTTGGTACATGAACCAATGGTCTGGCTCACTGTATATTTTTGCAAATGCTTTTGAAAGATGGAAGATTGTATATCTTGTTCTAAAGCAACCTCCAAAACTCCTACAAGGTTCAAGGCAGGATTTGTGCCAAGAGCAAGTACAGCTTTTAGCTTGTTCTATGGAGCAATCCAGTTATTATGGTCTGATGAAGATTTCACTAAAGTTCACCCCCAGGGTGAGAATGGCCCATGTTCATATTCAGTGCTACTTGAATTCTCCCCTCATTGCAGAGAATGGCTAGGGAACATATTACAATATTCCATGGGAAATCTCTCTCTCATTCACATACACACACACACACACAGAGAGAGAGAGAGAGAAAGGAAAAGAAAGAAGGCAATGCAGAGGTCAGATAAATGTAAAACAGTTCCACTGGGCAAAGCAGCAGGAACAAAACCTGTGTGAATTATTTTTCTTAGGCAGTTAATATAATACAGAATAAAAAAAATCATTCTGTTGCACATCCTAAACATTGGAGCTCTTCTGAGCTGAAGATGGGTAGCATGTGTGTGTGTGTATTGTTTCTCCAGCTGTCAAGGGCGTATATATGCCAGTTTTTATTAAGAATAATTTCCCCAAGGAGGCTTGGCTTAGGTTAACCTTCAGACATTCCTTGACCCTCACCAAGCTCTCTTGCTTTCTCTTTCTGCATTATTCCAGGGAAAAGTATACCTGCAGAATCCTGAGTAACACACAGGATGAACATATAATCACTTCACCACTTGCTTTTTCTGACCTAATTTGTTCTTATCCTAAAGGAGCTTTGGGTTGTTGTGAATCTTATTCAAAACTGTCATGCAACATGGGTTTGTCTGGCAAACTAATATATTTCTTGACCTTCTGTGGATACTTTGACATCATGTTTCCAGTTTGTCTAAGTTTGTGTGCCACTTATAACATTGGCCAGGATCCAAAGGTATTCCATGAGATTCTGCTCCCTTTAGCAGGAAAAACTGAGAATCCCCTGCCTCTATAAGGCTGAAATCCTGTTCCATAAGATTTTCTAGCCATCCAGAGAAGTTCTACTCACAGAAACAGTAGAATTGTAGGAGAAACTTGCCACACTCAGAGTTGAGCAATGGGGGCATTAGTGAACTGAAGATGGCAGTTTATTTAACATGCTAGTCCAGATGTTAGCATCAGACTGGGCAGTTTGGCACTGAAGTAAACATATACCATACTATGTATGGCAACTTCAGAAAATCTACCCGTCAGCAGCAGAACAACAAAGTATATCAAATCACAGGAGTATACTAGATAAATTTTATCCGATCATTAAACAGAAGTCAAGCCATAAGGAAAAACTGCTAAGCAAGTGCTAACTGAAACTTGTCATGTTATCTTTTCCTCTTACAGTTCTGTTTTTTATTAGTAATAATAAAAACCCCTAGTTGATGGTAAAGTTAGAATGCTCTGGAAATGTTTGGTCTTCTTTTCCTTGAGAATCCTAAGACACTAATCACTCAGAAGTTCCTGAAATTTTACCTAGTTGAAGATGTGTCCCACCAGCATGAACCTACCTTACTTTTGTCTTATGTCATTCCCTGATCTTTCCACATTAGAATCCAATAGAAGCATACCACTGGATTCTGATTGGACATAGGAGCCAATGCTTAGTATACCTTTCACACACCAGAGATCTAGACCATATGGAAGAAGTCTGCAATGTGTCTGTCACGAGCCAGGAGTCAGCTTAGCCAGATGTATAGCAGCCTCAATGGAAGACAGATGAACATAAATGTACCAGGAGCTAGTCAGGTCATGAGGGCAGCAGGCTAGGATGAGAGCCAGCTGGATTTAGGCTTTAGGCTTTTTAAGGAAGGCAGAGGGCAGTGATCCAGTGCTAGAAACAACTTGTGTGTTTGCCTGCCCTTGCCTTTGTGTACTACAGATTCCCTGTTTGCTGTCTGCCAGGATTCTCTGACCCTTGGACTGTCTGACCTTGCTGCTCACTGGATTCCTGACTCCTGGACCAACTTTTTGACTATGCTTCTGCTCAACCCTAAACAGGCAAGCTCTACTGAACTGTTAACATGTCTCAGTTTGTCTGCTGAAACAACCTTCTGCTATCTCTGCGTTCTGTTGCTGGCAATGGACAGTTGGCAGCTATGACAATGTCTCCTTCCCATACCAGTGCTTCTTGGAAAGATATAGAAGCTATATTATGGACATATCCCAAATGGTCTTGATCAAGGATCAGATTTTCCTGTTGAGGTCATCCAGATTATGTCCCTTAACATCACTGAGGGTTCCACAGTTCAACAGTAGGGGGAGACAAAGGCAACTGTAAGTGGAGTTACAGTCAAAGTGACCAGGCTTTCCATAAAACCAGGCCAATGCCTGCATGAGGCCTGTAGGCTACACATTCCCACTATTGTCCTAGATTTTCTACCCTTTATCAGAGTGATATCAGAAAAATGCAGGAAGAGTGGCTCAGAAAGAACAATGGTTTGGACAGGTTGTGCCACAGAAGTTTTATGCTGTTCCACTTCTTGTGTTTCATATAAAGTTTGTCATTTTCCATCACACCATTGTTCCTGCAAACACAGTACAATACTCTGATTAGCAACAATTCACCATGGCTCCAAGGCACATTCTAACCATGCCTCCTGAGATCTAGTTGACCAGCAGCACCAGTCAGAGTCTTAACCAGACATCTTCCATATACAAAGTCTGTACTCAGCAAATCAGTTTCCCAGTTCAGATATACTTTAGCCACACCAGCTACATCTTCCAGGGTACTGAAAACAGACCAAAAGTTAACCCCTTAGCTTTAAAACAGTTAGATGAAACCATTGTCATTGCAAAATTATGATGGACAAGAATATTCAGCAACTTATTATCCAAGATGAGAGGCAGTGATTGGTTTACTGTCATGCAGCAAGCCTCATAGGTCAGTGGGGACTTCAACCAGATCTCTCAAGTCCCACTGTTTTGTTCTACCTATTCTAACCACAGCTGTTCTCCAAATCAACACGTGTTTTTCCATCTAGTGGCTCTCCAGCATGAGGACAATATCATCCTGAGTCATTTATATTTTAGAGAAAGTTAATGACACCTACCTCCTTGCCTAAGAAAACCCTATAAAATTTATGGGGCTACCATAGGTTGACACATACATATACACAAGGCTATTGAAAGAATTGCTGAGATGAAGAGACACTTTGAATAAGCAGCAGAAACAGTAATTATTTTTTGTGAACTCCTGTATTCTGCACTGAGCAAAGTGCACAAATACATTTTTAAAATGTTTTCATATAGTTGCATACGTTGCATCAGCTTTGTTGTATGGGATGGTTTCAAACAGGCGTATTCATCTGTGCTTAAGTCCAGTATATCACTGGTAGACTGGAAATATTTCACAGACATGAGATATTTCCCAGCTGAAGGCTGAGTTGTGTGAGTTTGTTTTTTAAGGTCTCCAGTCTACTATTTGCTAATGACACTGCTTCCCCCATTTTCTTGACAATCACATTTTGTTCATTGTCAAAATTTAACAAATAATTTCAAGCTGAGGTCATTCTTGGTGTGTGCAGCCGAGAATGGCAAAGGGTAGAGAAAAAATTTCCGGGATAAAATCAAATAGCTAAGAAATCATGTAGGAGCCCTTTCCACCTCTCAAACCCAGTGGGTCTTCTGAACAGATATCAAGTAATTTTGTGGTGTCAGTAGCAGAGTCAAAACACGGGATAGCTTGACAAGAATGAATAATGTCATTTAAATCAAGCCTGCAAGTTTGAAAATGCCTTATCTATGGAGTTTTGATTTTTAACCTTCAGTGAGGGGGAGGTGTTATTTTATGAAGCATTGAATAAATGTAGCACAGGTTTTTTTAAAAAAAAAATCACCTGAAAATGGAGGCATTAAGTCATCAATCAATAACACCATTATTTTCCTTAGCTGCTATCTCCCCTACAGTGAACACATTATCATAATATTCTTTTTATTGAAAGAACTGGTTTTAAGTATTTCAAAATATACTTAGTGTTCTTTATTAGGATGATGATAGTGGCAATGTCAATGTCGGTGGTGGTGGTGGTGTTACTTACATAACAACCTATTATTTTACCAGAAAGTTGTACTTTCTCCATGCTCTCACAGGGAGGTGACAATGAGAGGAGATAGTCTCATACCGCCTATTTCCTTAATGCCTTGCTTCCAAAGCCCTAATGGAACAGGTTTGGATAGTCATTTGTGACAAGGGATAAATGATTGTCTAAACCAGGGGTGTCAAACTCAATTTCAACTTGGGCCGCATCACCATTATGGTTGCCCTCAAAGGGCCGATTGTATCTGTAAGTCTATTTAAATGTATCTACTCTTTTATGATATTAAATAATTGTCTCTGCATTCAATTATTACTGGTTTTAGTAATAAGTAACTGAAACGAGAAGTCTAGGAAAAATAATGGCAAGCAGATATTCAAGCGTACAACTATTGTACAATTTATTGAAAAATGAGTTTTGAAAACAAAAAGTTTTTTTTAATCATTAGACAAATATTACATTATTACATTATTATTACATTAACCTTAACTTTTGGTCCCAGTTAAGACCCTCTCTGTGCCTCTTTCTGTTCCCCCCTCCCTTGTGGCTCCTTCTGCCCCCCTGCCCCTCTCTGTACCTGGTGAGCTGGATCCCCACATTGTAAGCCCCCAGCTGCCGGTATTCTGAAGAGGGGCCCAGCAGTCAGCACTCGCAATCTACTTCTACTTCTGACTGCTCCTCTGTCCAACTCTCGCAAGCCGCATGGAGCATTGCCATGGTAACCGGCAGCAATGCTCTGATGGCCAGACTTGAACAGAGGAGCAATCAGAAGTAGAAGTAGATTGTGAGTGCTAGCTGCTGGGCCCCTCTTCAGAATACTGGCAGCCAAGGGCCCTCAATGTGGGGATCGGGTTCACCAGGTGGAGGGAGTGCCGAGGGAGTGTGAGGGCCACATGAAATGGCCGAGCAGGCTGGATTTAGCCTGTGGGCCTTGCGTTTGACACATGTGGTCGAAGCAATCCCTTCCAGAGTGCCTTGTCTCCAATGATCTGCCCTCTCCAAGGCTGGCATTCAATATCTGAGTAACACAGATCTGGCAGAAATCTTATCTCATCACTGTTGACCTTTCTGTCCTTTCTTTGCCACTGCTATACTTAAAGCCTGTCTCCTCTTGCCATCAGCACTGCCCCACTCATCTCCTCTGGCAACATAACTATACCATTATTGCTGACAGGATTTGGATATTTATGTACTACTGCTGTTTTTAACTTATTTGTCTCAGATTGTTTGTTTGTTTGTTTGTTCTGTGGCTCTTTTTGTTTTTATCTGACTTTTTATTATTATATTTTCTGTGTGTGCAGTTATATTTTCAGTTTTTATACCACTCAAACATCCTAGATTAGTGGGAAGTTTTAAATGAAATAAATGTATGATACCCAGTCTCACGAGTTCAGACTTTAGATGGCCAAGATGGCTCCTCCCAAAAAGATGGGTACAGAATTATCCTGCACATTTGTCAGAAGCTTAGAAATTTCCATGCAAAATACCATTTAGGGAGCTGCTTACTTAGAGGAGTAGATGTGTACAACTCATTTGTTGCTGAAAATAGGACCGAAATTTTGTTTCTGGTTTAGTCATTGCCAATTGTTCAAGACGCCAAATGAGGCTTATGTTCCCTACTGGCTTGGCTGTGTTTTTGTAAGCTGGAACTGGCTCTCATATATAATCCCTCATGTTACTGACAACAAGGCTCCTTGCAAACTTTTTTCTAAAAACCAGGAAGTCTTATGTTCCAATATTACAAACCTGAGGTCTCAAACATTGGGCCTTCCTGCACTACACTGTTATAATGCTATTATTCCATTTTCAATCTCCTATGGAATCCTGGGGTTTGCAATTTAGGGAAGGGCATTTAGAATTCTCAGCCGGAGAGCAATTTGGCCTTAGTAAACTGCAAACCCCAGAATTCCACAGGATGTTGAAAGTGGAATAATAGCACTATAACAGTGTAGGGTGGAAAGGCCCATCACCTCAAGTGCTGAGGTAAGGTGCCAGCATTTGTCTGGGATCCCTACTACCTAGAGTTCTTTCTTCACCACTTTCTGTAGCACATCAAGGACAGAAACGTAGCAATCAGAAAAAGCATGGATACACACCCCTGCCTGAAACTAGCCCAGTGCATGTAGGGAAGAGGAAAATACCTTTGAAGACCTACTCTTCGAAGTACAAAACCAGATTTGTCAGCTACCATGTCAGGGCATTCTGGGAGTTGTAGCCCAAACTGTACATTTTCCAAATTATGGAAATGACCAAATATAGGTCCTGTGCTGTCTCTACCGCCTGACCTCACAATGTCCCCAACAGAACAGATGAGAATGGGTCATTTATATATGTATTTATTTATGAAATTTACATGTGCCTTTCAACTCAAAAAAGTTGCTTGAGGCAGCTAACTATATTAAGAAAGAGAATGAAAAACAATACCTTGATTAAAACATAAGATGAAAGCCAATCACTTAAAAATATATTTTAGAAGACAGCAGTCAAAGATAGGGCATTTCCGCACTACACTGTTATAGTGCTATTAGTCCACTTTCAACTTCCTGTGGAATTTTGGGTTTGTAGTTTACTGAGGCCAAAGAGCTCTCTGGCTGAGAACTCTAAATGCCCTTCCCTAAACGGTAAACCCCAGGATTCCACAGAATGTTGGAAGTGAGATATTAGCACTATAATAGTGTGGGGCAGAAATGCCCAGAGTCAATACTCAAGAAGCTAAGTTAAGCTGGACAATGTATTTATTAAGTTTTGGGTTTGGAGATGATACATCAAGTAATGAAAGATATCTGTTCTTTCAATACATATGATGCTCCCCATCCACCTGTCTTGAATTAGGTATGCTTTCTTTTGTGATTGGTTATTGATAGGCCAATGTTTCTAACTTGAACATGGGTTGATCACAGAGAACATGCATTCTGCTTAATGTCTAGTGTGACTCTATCAGCTAGAGATTCCACCAAATTGTCTATCACAGCTAAAAAAATTACCTCCCATGTAGAGTCAGTTGTGTAGGGATGGGGGGGGCGGCAAAGCGGTTTGCCCTGGGCGGTAATGTTTTTGGGGTGTCCCGGCCCATAGCCATGTCCCCAAGCGCCCTGGCCATGCCCCTCGCACTGTAGCCCTGCCCCCCTCCCATTTCCCCTCCACACACTCCAAGCTCTGCCACTGTGTACAGTACCATTGGCCTATGAACTCTGAGAAAATCTCTTTGTAGAATTTTAGGAAATTTTAATTGCAGCAAAACCACATTCTTCCTTAGTGTTGAGTTTGACCCTTAACCCCCCGCTTTCACATGAGACCAGCTTACCTGAGTATTTTAAAAGAAGAATCTTTGCTGTCAGAGGGTCAACAGAGGAGGGATGAACAAACCTCCCTTGGCTGTACTCCCCTCCATGCACTGAAACAGTTGAGAAAAATATGTTACCTAAAATATCTCTCATCAACATGAATTTCCATACCAGCTCCTATGACATGCCCCTATGGACTCTGCCAGTGAGCTACAGGATAGGGAAGAAGGAGTAGGGAGCAACGTTTTTTATTTTTTTGAGTATTTGTCCACTATTAGACCATGTCAGCAGAGAAGGAAGGCAACCTTTAGCCCAGAAACACACTAGTTTTGTCTATTGGCTTGTTTGTTGTTTGTGTGTTTGTTTTGGAGGCTTTCAGAAAGCAGGCCTGTGTTTTTGAAAAGACAAGGCCTGATAGTAGAGGAAGCAAGATGTGCCAAGTGCTCTGTGCAGCCAAACCACAGAAGCTTGGCTGCATTTTCTCTCACTCAATGGCTTCCACACTGTGTTTTGGAGTATTCTTTTAGCTCCTTGGAACCTTATCAGGGCTTCCGTATTTTTTAAAAAAATAAACAGGGAGAATCAATATTGGAAGATAGGCTGTGCTGAAAGATGACTTGCCCACCATTGCCATGCTTCTGTTTTGCAGCCACAGTAGAGTACTGAAGAAAATATGCATCTTCTGTATCATCCTCCTGGGTTGGTTATAGGGAACATGCAACTCCCTTGTTGAAACAGTTTCACTGGCCATCGGTACCTTTCTGGGCAGAATTCATTGCACTCCTTATGATGTATAAAACTCTGTATAGACTGTCTGAAAGCCCATAATTCCCTACATGATGTTACATTTTACGATCTTTGAAGGAGGACTTTCTCTCTGCCCCATCATAGCCTTGTTTGATAAGGACGCAGCTTTTTCTGGTGGCTGTTCCTAGGCTATGGAACTCCCTCCTAAGAGAGGCTTATTTGGTCTCCACTCTACACTCTTGTTACCAGCAGACAAAGACCTTCTCATTCAAATTGTCCTTCAGCCTTTAACCGGTTGGGGTGTATCGATGTGGAATGGGGATGCCATTTTTTAAAAAAATCTGTGTTTTATGTGTTTTTAATTGTTTTAAATTATTAGCCAGGTTCCTGTATTGGACGGCATAACTATGGAGGTGTGGCTATGTCTCTGTAGCTACCTCTCCCTAGTGCAGGTCTCCCTCCAACATGGACATTTGTGTGTTGGCAGAGAGTGGGGGGGGGGAATCAGTGGAGATGAATCCAGCTTTTTTCAAGTAGCAAAATGCAGAGCAACCAGCTTCTGCAGGTGCAGGACTGAGAAATGGTCATTGTTGGGAGGTGGCTACATTGCTTAAAAGGTGGATTTGGGGGGGACTTTTAATTTTTGCAAGAGACTTCCAACCAGTGCAACAATCCTAAAAGCGAATTGTGATGGCATGAGTCAGACTTAATCCCACTGAAATTCCTGAAGAGGATGCTAACCAATGTTTGGACATTTATGTTTTTATTGGAAAGACGGTTTAATGCATTTCTTTAACCATTGTACAACATATTGTTTTAGCTATCTTAACTTATTGTCTAAGGGCTTTTCTGTACTACACTGTTATAGTGCCATTATTCCACTTTCAACATCCTATGGAATCTTGAGGTTCGCAGTTTAGGGAACAGCATGTAGAATTCTCAGCCAGAGAGCTCTTTGGCCTCAGCAAACTACAGACCCCAGAATTCCACAGGATGTTGAAAATGGAATAATGGCACTATAACAGTGGAGGGTAAAAGGCCCTTAGTCATCTTCTCCCATATTGGGAGAAAGGTGTAATATAAATTAAATAACCAAATAAATTCATAGTGAGATAATGGCTATTTTAAAAAGGAATTATTTCTGTTTGGCTGATAATATTGTATCCCAGTCAATATAGGGTGTTCTACTCATACATCTCCACCAGCTATCCCAATCTAGCAAGGACAGTCCCAGGGACAGAGGACAGCAGTCCACTCTCAACTCACTTTGTGGGCTTTTTTTTAATGTTTCAGTTTGTCTCACCTCCTCTTCCTTTTCCCCTTTATTCTACATTTATATCAGCTGCTGAAAACTGCATCCAAAGTGCAAAAGCAGTTTGAACTCAACTCAGCAGGGGTACAATCCTGACCTTCCCAGTAGGCTCCAACAAAAGCAAACGGCTGCAGATCTGGAACAGGGATGCTAGTGATGGCATGGTTTGGAAGATATGGGGACATTGGGAGTTAGACAACGTGTGGGTACCTCCCCAGTCCCTACTTTGAGCACATACACATGCATTCCTCTACATGCATGAACAGAGCCATGGACCATCTTACAAACTTCTAGAGCATGTTCAAAACATATAAAGATGAATGTGACCAGTTACTCCACTATCATTTACAATATTCATCAAACTAGATCCAAAATAATGTTTATGTACCAGAAATAAGTGTGGGAATTACAGCTGAACTGAAATGCTTCAGCAGACTTTTTTTTCCTGAGAAAATTCTGGAGAATTTTCTTTTTTGCACCCCCCCCCCCCGAAGAATAAAAGGCCTATTTTACGGAAAGCTTCCTGAATATTCTCCACTGTTTAGTGACAACTGCTCTAGAGAGATGCTAGGTCTAAAGTATTATGGGGGATGCAAAATAGAAGCTAGGCTGCCATGAGTATTGCTGTTGCCACTTGCAACAGAAATACAAGTAAGAACCAAACGTTTTGAGTGAGGAGGGGACAAATTTTGTCAGTCCTGCCGGTGAGACAGATAGCCCTGACCCTACAATGTCTGTGTGTATATGCCTTCTAGTTGTCTGTCAATTCATGGTGATTCCATTAACTTCCATATAATTTTCTTAGGCAAAGAATACTCAGGCCCTTTCCACATCTTACCTTATCCCGTCGCCCTGCAATTGCAATCCCAGCAGCACCTTTGGTGGGAAGGGAGCGTGACAGGTATGCTCCCCTCTGCACCAGACCAGCTCCCTGTAGAAGGGACACCTCTTCCTTTTGCAGCACAGCTGGGCTCTTTCTAATGCTGTCCTGGGGCAGAAAGCGCTTCCATCACGCTTCTGACCCTTCCACATGGCAGGTATGTGTGGGAGCATTGTGCAGTCAGGAGTCATTGACAGAGAAAATCCATCAATGATTTACCCTGCAATTGTGCCAGCTGGGGACATGAGGATAGGACCATGATGACATCTTGCGGATGTGTTGTTGTGGTCCCACTCCTCTCACATCCCCATGCCAGGATGCCATGTCCATTCAGAAAGGGCCTCAGAGGTGGTTTTTCCAGTTCCTTCCCCTGAAATATAGCCTACAGCACTTGATAGTCACTGGCAGACTCCCATCCAAATACTAACCAGGGCTGACCCTGATTAGTTTCCAAGATAGGATAGGATCTGTTGCCTTTAAGGTAGTTAGGCCCATTGCAACACTGTGGGGAAATTCTCTTCTAGCCTCCGATCCTTGCATATGGAGAATATTCAGTGAAATGATATCTCCATTTTTTTTAATGCCCATAAAACAGGGTGGAGAGTTGCAGGAGGTTATTTCCCCTAAGTCCTTGTGGGAATGACAGTGTTCTCTGGTTCTCCGAACACACTGAGAAGTAGAAAACACACCAGACAGCTATTCCTTAAATGGGTTGCAATTTAACAGCTCAAGGATGCTTTTGTTGTCTGGAAGGGCGCTGAAGGAATGTAACACGCTACCTGATTTCACACTCCTCTGGCTTAATGGGAGTAGGAGAGCTGATTTGACAGCCAGCTATGGGATTGCATTTGCAAGAAAGTTTACAGATACTGTATTGATTTCTCTGCTCACTTAGAGCCTTTCTGTGCTGGCCCAGCCTGCAATAAACAACTCTGCCCAAGCCTCCGTGGTTGTGAAGAAGGAATACATTATTTAACAGGAGCTAATCAATATAAAACGTGCATTCCCTTTGTTACGGGGGCACTATTGACAGAATGCTTCTTCCTTTTAATTTTTTATTATTTAACATTGATTGCTGAAATTCAGTTCTGGGTGTTGCTTTCTTTCCATCAGCTGCTGCTGTGTGCCAAACCAGACCTGACTAGAAATCTAAAGTCACACACATACTTGTGAACACAAATTACCTCCCCAAGAGGAGAGGAGAGAGTAAACTGGTACAAGGCCACAATCCTCCTGGATTGACAATTTATAGGACTCTCTCTGCTGACCTTGGTAAAACCAGGAACCCCAATTTATTCTTATTTGGAATCCTTCCAGAAAGGAAAGATTATTGAAATAATTCCCAATTATTAGGAAATCAAGACTTTCCTTGACCATTGTTGAAATGAATTAGCAAGTCCTCAGTTTTTTCATACCACTAGGGTCTTCAGTTTGTCATTTCCTGGAGCAGACTATCAAAACAGTGAAAGGCACTGTCAGAAAGCTAAACATATATTTGCAGAAGAGAGTATGCTGTCCTCTCCTTGCTCTCATAGAAATCACTAACAGCATTTCTAATAAAACTTCCTGGTTTTCTATAACACTGCAAGATGTTTCCCACTTGCACTGGGATTGCGTGCAAAAGAGTCCACTTAGGCACTTAACATAACATCACACTTCCATACAGCAGCCATATACAGAGGACAATCCTCTCTTTGAAAGGATTGAAGGGTTAGAACGGAAGGATTAACTAATCCAAGACCAGAATCATCACACAGAAGATTGTGATTGGGTTCACCAACTGTTAGCATCTTGACAATAGACAGAGCAAGCACACAAGTCAACTGGCCAACAATATTCCTCTCTACAATCAGGTTATTTTCTTTCTGTTTGCATTGTAGTAATTATTTCTAAATTTGATTCTATTGCTATAGAATTTGAGAGGTTTATCCAGGTCCATGTTATCATTTTGGGGGAAGCATATATGTCCATCCTATATACAACACAGAATTATTATTCTAAAGCCTGCATCAGGAAGAGGTTTCTTCTGTTGTTTGGGGCTCCATACAGAAAGAAAACTTCAAAAATTGTATAAGATTTCTCAAAAGCACTTCGTGCCACAGATCATCAGTTCGAGTATGTCCTATTGATTCTTATTATATGTTTTTTTAAAAAAACAGTTTTGCTCCCACCGTGTATCAAGATCATTTAAGACAGACAGTAATGAGGTACAGGAAAAGGCAGAAACTGGTGCCTGAACAATGCAGCGAGACTATTTCAATAATTGGCCCTCAGAAAACTAGAGGACTTTTGGTTCTGCTCCAAGGAGTGGAAAGTGCCATTCCACTTCAATGTATTATCCATGACCTATATAAAGAAAAGGTGTATGGCTCACACCCCAGATAAATTGTGTGGAAGTCTTACTTTCCTAAGGGTCAAAGCAGACAACACATTTATCACTTCTATTTTTTTTTCAGAGATACTAATTTCCAAGCAATGAAAGGCATCTGTATGCCACAACACATAGTTTTCTTCACCTATATATCTTACATTCACATGGGTTTTTCATTGATCATTGAAAAGCAAACATTGAAAAACTGAGGCATGTAACTCTAAGGAAATCCTTTTCTATAGAGGAAATGATTTAATCATGAAAAAATTGTCATAATTCACTGGGAGAAGAGAAAAGCAACATGGCTAATTAGCAGTTCAGATCTTAAGAAGGTGAGGAATCAGTCAGCATCTGGGAAAACCAAGACAGGCAGAGGGATGAGTAGAAAAATAGTCAGCACCTTGGTCCAAATGCCCAGAAAGCAGAGCAGTCTCCAAGCTGCCTTTGGTACCTTCCTCACATAGAGAGTGACAGATGCTGCTTCCAGTCCCTGAGGAGTGTTTGCTGCCTGCCTAATGTAGGCAGGCTAATTGTTCAGTGAGAGCAACTGGGGCAGTACCAAATGAGCTGCTGGTGTGCTGAGCCTCGCCAAACAGACTCTTGTACTACTGCTGTCTCAGAGGGAAGGGTGACGTAAATACACATTCTGTTTAACGTCTAGTTGGACCCCAAAAGCTTGAGATCCTACCCATGTATCTATTATAGACAAAAATTACTTTGTGTGCGGGTCACGCAGTGGCAGAGCTTGGAGTGTGTGGAGGGGGCGGGGCTACAGCACAGGGGGCGGGGCCACTGTGTGCAGAGACGTGGCTATGTTGCATGGGGGCATGGCCAGGGTATGCGGGGGCATGGTCAGGGCGCGCAGGGACGTGGCTATGGGCCAGGACACCCCAGAAACATTGTCACCCAGGGCGAATCGCCCTCCATGTTCCTACACGACTGTCACTGGTGTCTCATGGGCTCAGGGAATGTTTGTTCCAACTGTGCAAGATGAGATGACCTCTTTGTGCAAACCCCAAGGGAGAAGGAAAGAAAGAAAAAGGGAGAATGCGTGAGGGGGCCATTTTTTGGCATTTGGAAGTTATATAGTTAGATTGCTTATGAATGGCAAAAAAATGACATTCATCCAATTGAATGCCTAATATAGGAGTTGTCTCCTTTGTCCAGAAAGAAAAAGAAAGGAGTAGGTTTGACAATACTTGCAGTACCCTTTAAAGAAAATGTTTTTGCACATCATAGAGATCTATGCAGAACACACACACCCATATGTTATGTCACTCGCACATAATGATTTTCCAGCAATGATTTCTCTCCTGAAGCTTAATTCATTGGCAGGGCTAAGACTTTGGAAGTAACCCAGCATTAATCAACAGACAAAGGAGAGGTTTTCCTTCTGTTTTTAAAAGCCCAGGCTGGAGCTTGCTGTCCATCCCATTACACATTTTCAGCAGATTGTTTAGTTTATTTTTGGAAGGCCAGAAGGAAGATGGATTGTGGCTTCTCTTCTAAGGACAACAAGTAGACTGCTTTGGGGGACAGAGAGTCCTTCCCCCCCTCATTACTTGCTGCTGGGTTTACCATCAGAATAATTTTATCCAAGACATATGTAAATATTTCTGCTGCACAGGTAAGTTCTGAACAAGCCAGTGCCCCAATTCTTTTTCTACAATATAAAAGGTACTATCTTGTTAATTAGCTTCCTTTCCTTTCCTTTCCTTTCCTTTCCTTTCCTTTCCTTTCCTTTCCTTTCCTTTCCTTGCTGAGTATCACAATAAGGAAAAATTGATAGACAACCTAGATGTTTTGCTTAAAACCTTGTTCAATCAATCATCAGAAAATAAGAGAAAGTTTAAAATTGAAATCTTGAATGCACATAATACTATTGCTATATGAAAGAGAGAGAGAAGGTGGTGGTTATGGTGATGATGATGATGATGATGATGATGAGATTTATACCCCACCCTTCCTCACCACAGGTCAAGGCAGCTAATAACATCCATAAAGCACAATTTAAAAAAATAAAATCAGATATTACCACATATTAGACCATCAACCCTATCACCAAAAAGCAGACATAGTACTTGCTTATATTCCAGAAGCTTGCACAAATACATTTTTAACTGGAGCCTAATGACAGCAGAGAAGAGGGCTATTTCTGCACTAGCCTATTATAGTGCTGTTTAGGGAGAGGTTGGAAGTGGAATAATAGCTGAGGATAGCCAGATTAGTACAGGAACAGAGTTCCACAGCAATCACACCACCATGGAGAAAGGTATGTCACATCTTATAACAGAAAAATAATTGCACTTTTCAGAGACCTCACAAGCAGATACTCCCGGATAATCTTAAATTTTAAAACTTGGAAAGGTGGTCATCCACTCACCTGGCTTCTGAGCCATTCCCGGCTTTTCATACTAGCATTTACACCTTGAATGGATCCCATCACTCACTGTCCCCACTGCAGAGATTTCAATACAGGTGTAGCATGTTCATCTCATGCTGTTCCTATCAGCATATGGGCAGCTGTTGCTTCCAGATCATGTTCCCTTAAAGTCCTTTGTATTGGATTGCAGTAGCTCATTAGGGATATTGCTAGAGCATGGGCAGTTGTGGCAATCCAGGAATGGCTGTTGCTGGTAAATCAGTAATCTTTGCCTTAAGAGCTCCGTGAAACACAGTGGAAATCATTTCTGAATAAACATGCATAGTTTGATCCAGCTGGATCCAGATCTAGTCATACTTGGAGCTCTGCATGCCAGGTAAGTGCGCGTGGGGCCCGGGAGCAATGTGCAATTGCGCATCATTTTCAGCCCCTGGAGCATTGTACAATTGTGAGTGCATCATGCGTATTGCTCCTCACAATCACACAATGCTCCAGGCCCTCTTTCGCATGGAAAATGCTGTGCGAAAAGGGCCTAGGACTCTAGGAGACCAGGGTGTAAATCTCTGTTCAGATATGGAAACTCCTTGGGTGATCTTGGTGTTACCCTGATTTCTGGGGGTCCCGAGGGGGACACCTAAATGTGCTCTCAATTATATGAGTTGGGGAAATTAGCCAAGAGCACAGCCTAGCAATACGAGAGGCAGGGTAACGTAGCGAGATCTTGAGCCCTATGTTTACGGGGTCAGGCCAAGTCAAGGAGCACACAGAAATTGACACAATAAATGTTGCTTTATTAAAAACACAATCAAACAGTGTATGCAGCACACTCACGCAGATAACTAAGGAAATAAAGGTTGGAGTGGGATAGAGGGATTTTTAGAGGAGTTATTGGTTTGGGTGATACTTCACCTGTCCTGAAGCCCGGTTGGAAGCAGAGAAGCTGGGGAGTGTGGATCTCAGCACGTGGGGCTGAGGGGAAGGCTCGCTGGACAAAGTGACAGCAAGGCGGGATGGAAGCCAAGAGCAATCCAAGGAAGTGCTCAAAGTCAGGGGTTCTTATAGAGAAAATTGTGACCACAGGCTAGTTCGTACTTGGGGAAAACAATGAGTTTGGGGCTGGAGACAAAGCCTCTGAAAGGTCAGAATTTGAATGATTGAATTATGGCCAAATTATCAATAGGATAGCCAGTATGCAAACGCGGAGTGCTTGAGTGTTGTATAGTCAGATCATCAAATTGCCAGAGTGGGGCAGAGGATCTTTTGAAAGTTGCATGCATACATAATGGAGGTACTTGCCTTGAGGTCTCCTGAAGCTGCGAGTCGGCTATTTCTGGCCTGCCTGTATTGTGTTGGAATATTATGGTGATTATCGGCCAAGCCGTTATGCATGCTTGTCCGGGGGCCTCGCAAGCACGTGGAGGGGAATGGGTATGTGAGGCTGAATTATTGATATCAAAAGATATCTTTATATCCCACAAGTTCGGGCTAGCCAGAGCAGTAACATTGGGCAAGACAATTCTTTTAGCCCCAGAGGAAGGCAATGGTAAATTCTTTCTGAACAAATCTTGCTGGGAAAACTCTGTGATAGGTCTTTCTTAAGGTAGCCATGTCAAAAATGACTTGAAAGCACACAACACAGAAACACCTGCATCTATCTATCTATCTATCTATCTATCTATCTATCTATCTATCTAGTGTGTGTATATGTGCATGTGTGCAACACATGTGTCTGTGTGAGTATATCATATGCATCTATATATAATATCTATATATAATATAATATGGGTCGATGGGTGGGTAGGTAGTAAGCAACCTTGGTCTTGTACTGAAACCAGCATTAAACAAATCTTAATTAGTTAAGCATTACCAAAGGTAAAAGGAATTACTGCAACAATTCTAAATCCAATGAACATATCCCAGAGATTTTGAGCATTGCAATTTATTTCAGCATCCTGATCTCCAAGAAAGCAGTTTTTTGAGATGCAAAATTGAGTCTTCATGCTCAAATCTCAACTCTTCTCATGGGATTTTATATTGTGGTGATATGTGGGCACAGCCTTAAGGATTGCAAAAGCAGCCAATCTCCCCTTTCATATGTTCTAGTTTCTAGAGTTGTGGCTGTGGACATTTGGACTTCTATTTTTGGTTTGCACGTCTCACAAAATTGCTATTATTCTTGTAAAGTGCTCTGCCTGAAGCCTTTCTCTATCCACAAAGTGTATCTGTGTCCAGTGAATACATGAAGGAGGGGAGCTGGATTGTATTCAATGGCTGCTCCCTTCCCCTTTTGTTCATGTAGATGAAGCTCCGAAGGGAACCTACCTGTACACACAAAGCCAACTATTTAAATGAATATTTAGAAGAGTCTTCTCGGTTCCCCCTTTGAACAATGTTTTGTAATGCATGTGCTCTCCCTGAAATGAGAGTTGGTTCTTTTTGGAACAACTGAGGTCAGCATTCTGTGTCAAATTATACCACATTCTGAAGACAGAGAAGGAACCATATAGCTCTGTGGCAGAACTCATGCTCTGTGTGTATTTGACTCAGACTCATTCCCTACTTTCTCCTGTTAAAAGGGCTGACCATTTCAAATAGCTGCTTACGAGACAAATTTCTTCCTGACTTAGGCCGTTTCCACACTACACTGTTATAGTGCTATTATTTCAACAACCTATGTAATCCTGGGGTTTGCCATTTAGGGAGGGGCATTTAGATTTCCCAGCCAAAGAGCTCTTTGGCCTCAGCAAACTACAAACCCCAGGATTCCACAGGATGTTGAAAGTGCAATAAAAGTACTATACCACTGTAGTGCGGAAATGGCCTTAAGAAAGCTGTTGTCATGCCGTGGTCATGACACAATCTGGAACGGAGGTAGCATTTGTGACTTTCTCAGAAACAGGCCACTACACCAGGTCCATGACATGCAGTCACATGTTATGTCAGGACATCAGTGTCCACAGTAAAGCCTAAAAGGTAATAAAAATCAATCTCATCTCAAATCTGATGTACTTCCCACCCACTTTACCCAAGGTAAGCAAGATGATTAGCCACTTATGGGGCCAAATAGATTTTTTTTTCCAGTGCCTAGATTGGCCCACAGTGTTTCATCTTTCTATCAACTTTCTACTGAGTATCCAGGGAAAATGGCTTACAGTAGGCAGTGATACTGTTACTTAGGCCATTTCTGCACTGCACTGTTACAGTACTATTATTCCATTTTCAACATCCTGTGGAATTCTGGGTTTTGTAGTTTACTGCGGCCAAAGAGCTCTCTGGCTGAGAATTCTAAATGCCCCTCACTAAACTGCAAACCCCAGGATTCCATAGGCTGTTGTCATGGCAGTTAAAGTGGAATAATAACGCTATAACAGTGTGGTGCGGAAAGGCCCTTAGTTGTTTGGGATGAGTCCCAGAGTCTCTTATAATAAATAAACGTCCCTCCCTAAACTGCAAACCCCAGGATTCCTTAGGATGTTGAAAGTGGAATAATAGCGCTATAATAGTCTTGTGCAGAAATGGCCCTGAAGAGATCAACATCATCTGGATGGTCACCATTTCCCCACCTGTGATGGAGCTTACCCAGCGCCTGATGACTGTCTCCTTTATTTTTGGCAAAGAAGTCTTGCATACAACAGCAGAGCCTGCTACATTTAAACTAACCATTTCAAAAAGAAAGAAAATAGGTGAAATGGTGTACCCATTACTCGAAAACCAGGACTGTCCTTGGTAAAATAAGTACAGTTAGAGTGTATGAAATCTTCTCAGATGTGACCATGTAAAGATGAACAGACCATTTTAACAATTGCAACAACATACAGCTAGGAATGTCAAGACTGGTAGTTTCTTCAAAAATTAGAAGTATTTTGAGAACTATTTGGTTAACAAAATAGATCATGTTACCCGCCCAGCCTCAAGGATTTGGCTTCTACTCTCTTAACCACTGCTGTAAAATTATATGTTGTACACAGCACTTATGATGGACGTAGTCCTAGTAGCCGATCGGTTATATGGACAAAAACAGATCTCTCAAACCAATCTTATTAAATCTAAGGCATTCCTATAAGGAACAGAAAGTTTGACCACATAAGAACATTCCTTGGCCTTATTACTATGGAGTTTTAGCAGCCTCTTAGAAGGAAAAGATGGGCAGGGACAAATGTATATGGAAAGATGATTTTTAAATTTGCTCTCCACTACAGCCAGCCTTGAGCTGAGCAGAATAGGCAGCTGAGCCCTGTAAGTCAAGCTCGTCTGCTTAACCCACAGCTGCATACCAGATTTAATTGGACCTTCTTGCAAATTGCAGTGACTCTGCTTTTGCAGGAGGAAAAAAAGAAAACAACACAAAAAGGAGTGAGGGATGCTGAAAAGAGAAGAGCAAGGCTGGAGAGAGACAGAATCTGGTTCAGGGGTAGGGAGACACGCTTTGTAATCCAGAAGGTCCCAGGATTAATGCCTGGCATTTCCAGCTAAAAGGATCAGGTAGCAGTTGAGGAGAAAGACCTTCACCAGAGAGTCACTGACAGACAGAACAGAAAAAACCTGGGTGGAGAGATCAAGCAGAAGGCGGTTTCCTGCATTCCAAAGCCATTTTTAGATTAAGACAAAATGTATTTTTATAGATCCCAGGTTATTCCTAGATGGGCTTATAGAAAGCCATCATAAAGGCTTCTGTTTCCCCCTGCAAAAAGGGAAGTTACTTTTCTGTTGCTAATGCAGTTACAATTTTATTACCGGTTTTCTATTGCCCTTTCTTACTGGTTCCCCCCTCCCCAGCCAAGAAGGGGAGTGGCCTCTGCCTGCACTGACATCTCTCAATACCATCTTAACCGACAACAGAGTAACATCTAAGACAGAATGTAGACCTGTGGCTCTAACGTCATCACCTTCCTTATCCTGTATAGTTTTTGACATTTTTGCCTGCTGAAGAAGCCAGTGAAAAGTTTGCATGATGTATTTTATGCGTTTTGGTTGGCCAATAAAGGTATCAGTCTGTCATGAATTTTGGATTTTGTTGTATTTTCCCTGCAGAAATATCAGACATTGTAAGAAAAAGGAGGTGGGGGGCAAAGCTTCCATGATCCCCCAGACAGCATTATCACATTTCTAGGATTCTGTGAGACATGATTTTGAAAAAAGTATTCTAAGGCCATTTCCACACTACACTGTTATAGTGCTATTATTGCACTTTCAACATCCTGTGGAATTCTGGAGTTTGTAGTTTACTGAGGCCCAAGGGCTCTCTGGCTGAGAATTCTAAATGCTCTTCCCTAAACTACAAATCCCAGGATTCCATACGATGTTGAAAGTGGAATAATAGCACTATAACAGGGTAGTGCAGAAATGGTCTAAGTCAGAGAAAACAAAATATTATAGAGTGGTTGGGGGACAATGATACATCTCCAATATCTCCATAACCTATAGGTAGGTTGTTTCACATATGCTTTCTGCTTTGTAACTTTTTTTGAAGGGGGGAAAGATAAGAGTAGGCTCTGGAGTTGTGTCTACATGTCCACATGTGTGTAAATGTCATTTGTGCAAAAGAATGACCCACATACTTTTTTAAAAAGAAAATGCTTTAGCTTTCCATCCCCTCCCGACATGTGAATAAATATAGTGTCTGCCAACTGAAGCTACATTCTTTGCATTTGATGGTCTGAAGTTCATGAAAGCTTCTGCCAAATAGAAGTTCATTAGTCCTTTGGACATCACAATACTGTGTTGTTTTCTACTACAACAGACCAACGCAGCTAAATGCTACGTATGGTAAAGTTAAGAGTATTGCACGGTGTTGGTAGATTGGCACCCAGAAAAAGATATATATTTAAATACCCTAGTGCAGTGTGAGATCAAGTAGTTCTGTCATCTCCCACCCATTTCATCCTCATCCTGTCATCATCCATCTCATCACCTGCTTGCTATAATGAGCACCACACCACATGAACTGCAGAGAAGGCCTGAGAGGGAGGCAGACTACGAAAGTGGAAGAAGACTAGATGGGAGAGGCTGAAATTGACATCTCCTGCTGCAACATGGAAATTAAAGACCCAGGAACATTTCCTTGGGTTGCAACCTTGCAATCTGGTTCTACGGGAATTTTCTGTGCTATGAAAAGTTGAACTGATAAAATAGGTAACACTTCTACATATTTCACTGTCTGGGTTGTTGTTGTTTTTTTCCCCTCCTTGCTCAGGTCTCCCACCAGTGTGTCCTGTCCTAGATTTTGTTACCAGTCAGTTTTCTCCTTTGCTATCATGTTTACTCTCATGGGAGAAGATAAGGGAAGTCTGTATTTGTCTTCCTATCACATCTGTTTCAGAGTTTAGGTGCTGGAAGTGGAGCTGCATCCAGGAAGGCAAAACAGACAAATGTTTAAGGCAGCACAGTATTTAAGACAATTTTTTGTTCTTTTCTGCCTGTTTATATCTCATAATAAACAGAGCAGTTCTGCCAACAACAACAAAAAAAAACCTTCCATCCTGTTTGTTTATAAGCAAATATATGTGTTCTTTGAGAGTAGGTAGCTTTGCTGTGGTAGGAAGAACAGTCAACATATTTATAAAGGGCAGTTCTCAGTTCTCATAATTTGCCAGGACTAAAAATGGTAACCTCTGACTCTTTGGCTGCAACCCTGCATGATTCAGTGTAATGTAGTTTTTCACATGGAACTGCCCTATGCTGAGCCTGTGATAACTGGGGTTCCCATTATCCAGGTAAACAGCGCTGAAAGGAGATAGTTCTCCCTCCAGGCATACAAAGGGTTAATAGGTGCTGGGTTAGGTTACATTTTATTGGAGGTCAGCATCACAGGTGAGGAGAGATAGTTGTCCAATGAGGGGGAGAAAGGTGAGAACCTTCAAGATGCTTCAGTCCAGAAGTTTTAAAAACCCTCAGGAGACCACAAGGCAAAGAGAACAAAGGAGGAGAACAAAAGGCATGAACCAGAGGAGGCATATTGCTGGTTGCAGGTGGGCCAACTAGGCCTCACTTCCCGGCTCTGCCTCTGCATACCATCTCACTTGACCAGCAATATGAATGGCTAGGATGTTTCTTAAATAGTTGCATTAGGATTTCTGTTCTTTTGAAACCTTTGGCTGATATGATGTAACTATAACTTGTAACTTCTAACTAAGACCTGGGGGAAGAAGCTGCCATGTATAGTGATATCTTCCATTATTTTCATTGCCTGTTCTTACAATAAATGCTTTATTGCTTTAATACAATAAATGCTTTAAAGAATTTCCTACTCTCTCTCCATTCCCACATGCTTGTCAGCGACACGAGTAGACAGGATTCCTCGCTCTCAGAGGGAGTGGGGGGAGGAAAGGTATCTCTAAGCTTAGAGACTGTTGGCTCCTTTATGGCATCCCACTGTGCTATTAAGACAGGGATTTAATTCAGTGGGTGGTGGTAGCATTTAATTAATGCAACCCGGGAGTTTCCATCTCCTGTTCAAGGGCAGAAGTCAGCATTGAGTGGGAGAAGGACACTGGGTCCATGACAGAGCTATTTCCCACTACTGTCCTGGACCTACTGCAAAGCAGCTGAAGCCTGCCACCCATAGCCATTCAAACCTGGAGGAATGTGGGGGGGAAATCACAAAAATGCTCGGCTATGTCCCTGTAGTCAGGCATGAAGTGATTACATCAGCTGCTGAAGTCTACCAGGGTCCTCCAGAGGTCTCAGGAGTATGATAATTTCACATCTGGCCATAGAGACATAGCCGGACACTTCTGCAATCCCCTGTCCATTGTCCTCCCAGCACAAATGGCTGTCGGTAAGGGGCTTCGGTGGTTCTATGGGAGGTTGGGGTGCTTTGGTTGCTATCACAGGAAGAAGGAAATGCCACCCTCTGCAGTGACCAAAAGCAGACATGGTTTAATTATGCCTATATATGCCACGAACAGGATAACACCTTATGTGTGACAGTCTTCCCTGAGCTACAATTCACACACTTTTGTATAATGTCTGTGACATCCCTGTGAGCCATGAAATCTGCAACTTATTGCATGTTCCTGTAAATGACATAATCTTAAGTTCTAGACTAGCACCACACCCTGTCAGGTGGCAGCTGGTCTTTCCTGGATAAGAAAGACTATGAAAGGATTCCTGTTTAGTCTGGGACCAGGCCAATAAGATCTTCTTTGTTCTGGACAGCTTCTCTCTGTTATGGTCTCCTTCTGTGGTCTCTCAAGTAGGGATGTAATTCGTCACTAAGTTTGTTCTCAAAGGTAGCAACAAGTCATTTCAGCAGTTTTCTTCCTGCTGCGAGAAAGTCTTCAAAAACCACACAGTTCTGACGTACAGTCGCAATTCAGGACTTACTCTGTGCAAAATTCACATGTGACTGCATTGTGCAGAAAACAGCATTTTGTGCAGAAAATGGCATTTTCTACACAGAAAATATTTTTTGCATAGAAAATAATATTGCAATTCAGAAATAATAATTCTTGCAGATAAAGCCATTTTCCACACAGAAAACACTATTTTTATGCAAAGCAACCATGTGTGAATTTTACACAGTAAATCCTCAATTACAGCATTTTCTGCACACAACACAGTATTTTCTTCGTGGAATATGATATTTCAATGCAGAAATATTAACCCCTACACAGAAAACACTGTTTCTTATGCAGAAAATGCTGTTTTCTGCATAAAACAAACATGTGCAAGTGTTGCTCAGAATAATTCCCAAACTGCAAAGATTCTCATCTGTTCCTGATTCTTCCCATCAGGCTCTCTCAGCACTTAAAAAAAACATGATTTTCAACCATTTTCTGAATACTTCTTAAATATTCTTTCCATCCCTCTGTCTTAACACAAACTCTTGAGGCATCCAATCACTTCACTTCACCAGTAGCTTGAGCAGGAACTGAACCAAGAAGGAGATTATACAAAATAGAGGTCTGAGCCAGTGATATAGACTCAAGTCAATTGACCTAGACTCAGGTCAGGGACTCGATTCAGATTCGACTCAGCAATAAATGATGCACTGACTCAACTTGATTTGTGACTTGTATATTTTTAGCAACCAACTAGCTGCCCTTGGTTCAGTAACATAACACATTCATCCAGAAACTTTACAACTCTAAACAACACTTCCATCTCTTTTTGCCTACTGGTCATATGATGATCTGTCTCAAGCCCAAAGAGTGGGCGCACTTCTCAGAGAGAAGCAGCAAATGAGTCAGGCAATGGACTTGATGCAGGGTTGGGGAGTGCTCAGCAACCTGTCCCTGATGATTCTAAAGCTTTTCCTAAGAGCAGAAGGCAGGACTTGCTTCCAGAGCACGTGGTGTACCTTTCAGAAGGGAACAGCAAATGTGTTAGGCAATGGGCTTGAGGAGGAAGGATCCTTCTTTCCAAAGCTTTTAGAACTTTAGTAATGGGGAGTAAGAAGGATGCTATTCCTCACTTCTGGAAAAGCCTCCAGCTTCACAAATGGGAAGTAAGAAGGATCCTATTCTCCACTTATGTAGCTGCAGACTCTTTTATGCCCACTGAGACAAAAGTTTCCAGCTTTGGGAAGGGGGAGTAAGAAGAATCCTATTCCCCACTTCTGAAGCTGCATATGGCAAAATCGCAAATGTGGGAGGATGACTCTGTTTAAATTTTTAAAACTGACTTACTCAACTCTGTCTAGAAATTCTGGAATATAGGCTGGGGTATAAATTTGGCTCCCAGACTTGAGATTTGACTTGAAAGTGTCTTGCAAGGACTTGAGACTCGACTTGAGACTTGACTTGAGACTTGGAGTAAAAGACTTAAAATACATCACTGGTCTGAGGTGTGCCTGTAAATGCAATCTCAGCAGGTCCAATTTTGCACTACAGCTCCCAGAATCTCCTAGCAGCGACTGTAGTAACTAGTTGTTGTTAACTGTACTTTTTCAAAGCTCTCAGAGGAATGCACGCTATCTCTGAGGGCAATGAAAGACACCCAACATTCCTCCAATGCCCTCACTGGCTGCAACAATTCATAAAACAATTAACATGATGCATGCTGCATGGCTGTTGAAACACTTCCTTTTGCTACATGTGTTGTGGTATACCAGTGTCACTGTTGTTGCTAGCCCAGTGGTTTGCTTCTACTAGTCCAATGTGCCATCTGACAGTCATTTGAACCCCCTTGGACCACAGAGACCTCAAATCTGTATCTTGTAGTTTGTCTTTATCAGAACTCCCTGTCCTAACTTGGGATTCTTGAGATATCCAGTCATTAGAAATTCCAGTACAAACTGGCTTGATCCAAACCTCAAGAATTAATCTTGAGGTAGGAATGTAACTGGCTAGTGATTAGATTTCACATTTCTCCAAATGTCATTATGTAGTTTTTAGACTGTGTGTTTATTTTGAAACATATGTTTTGTAATTAAAGTCATTTCAAAATGTGTTTTTGAAGTGAAAATACATTCAAAACTGCCTGTTTAAATATGTATTTAATATGTATTTAATGTTCCTATCAATTTTTAAAAACCACAACAGAATGGAATGACTTATAAGCATCTGCGAAAGTGTCAAAGGACTGAAACAGACCATTCCATCCATCTCTTATTCTGACCAAGCTGAAATGTTTGTACAAAATTCCTCCTTGTTTCATTATTCTCTGGACCTAGTTTAAAGGGAAAAGATCCTTACCTCTGTGAACTGCAGGGAGAATTGGCCTGGGAGCCTTTTCTCCATCCTAACCAGGTAACCCCTATGATCAATATAGTCTTGGATATGTGTCCAAACACCTCATTATCACTGGCGAAAGATCCATCATTCTAACCTTAAGCATTTTGTTTATAAGGACAGCGATCATTTTATAAATATATGTCCTGAGAAAGTTTTGCCAAGATTCCTGGGGGGATAAAGAACACACTGGAAAGAACACTGGACAATCTTTCTTGCACTATTTTCAGCTCAGGCTTCAGCCCTGTAGTGAAGCCACATACTTTTGTTCCATAATTTATGGAGCTCTGAATTTATGGATAACATAGCACACCTATTAGAAGGAGAAGGGGAAAAGGAAAGGTAGTATTGGGAAGAGCTGGCAAAGCACACGGGCAAGACAAGGCAGTTTCCTGCATTATCTGAAAGCCTGGCTTCTCCTGCTGCAAAAGAAATGGCTGAAGAAATAATGAGCATTATTGATATCCAGTCCTGCCATTAATATTAGTGAGATCTTTCATATGCTACTGGCCAAGACCTGCAAACACAGTGAAGGAAAAGCTGGTTTGTCTTGATTCAACACAGCTTAGCACTCTCTCTTTCTTTCTCTCTCTCTCTCTCTTTCTCTAATTAACAACTCACTTGGAGCCAGGCTATGCTAGGGCTTAGCTACAGAGCCTGAAAGGAGGTTTGCCAAGTTGTTAATTTAAAAATATTGGCTACTCTCTCAGGGCTGGAGAGGGGTCAAGCTAGTGGTGGGTCTTGGCAGACCAAATTTCTGTGGGTCAAGGCTGAGCAAAGAGGAATTTCATCAGGTATGGGTCCAGCTGCTTGTTTAGGGATAGGCAGTAGCACACACACACACACACACACACACACACACACACATCCAGGTGAAGAGAGGCAGGAGGAAAGAAAACACATCCCATTATTAGGCCAGCAATGACACTCACTGGCTTTTTAACCCCTGTTTCTGGTTACATTCTGAAACACATCTTTTAGAAACATTTGGTCCTTGCTCACCTCATTTAAACTCAAAATTAGAAAAACCAAAGTTAATCCCACCTATGCTTAAAATAAATTTTATTGAGTTCTGACCATCACATTCCAGATGAAGAACTCCTGTTGGGGAAACACACACCTCTTGCTTTAATGGGCCACATCTAGGACTGTAATCCAATTTCACTTCTCTGCAGCTAAGCTGCATTCAGTTCAGTGAGACTGGCTTCTGAGTGGACATGTATGGAAGTGTACGGTATAAGAACACAACTGAAATGAAGGGATATTGTTCAAGATGCTGAGGTATACCATAAGCCATGTTTTTCTTCACCCTTGAAAACATATCTGTTTATCTATTGGAGGGCTTAAATAAGAAGTGGTATTAATTGATTTATTAAAATGGGTTTGCGTACATACCTAAACCTCACATGGTTGATATGGAAGGGAGGGGGGCAGAGAGATGGGAATTTCAAAAAGTTTGCAAGGGATTTTAAAAGCTAGTACATGCATTAGAAGAAAAGAATATTCAACAATATTAGAAAACTTGAAAAGATGACTCCTGGACTGACGAGAATCTATGTAAAGTCGAAGGCTTTCACGACCAGAATCCATAGGTTGTTGTGGGTTTTCCAGGCTTTGAGGTCATGTTCTATTAGTATTTTCTCCTGATGTTTCACCTGCATCTGTGGCTGGCATCTTCAGATCCTCTGAAAATGCCAGCCACAGATGCAGGCAAAACGTCAGGAGAAAATACTAATACAGCATGGCCTCAAAGCCTGGAAAACCCACAACAACCTATGACGAGAATCTTCTCAGAACAGAAATATTGCTTTCTGCACAGAAAATGCTGTTTCCTTTTCAGAAAAGGCTCCTTTCTGAGCAAAGCAACTGCATGCGAATTTTGCACAGAATAAGTCCTGAATTGTGAAAAGGCTTTAAAAACTGGCTGGTTTTTGAAGACCTTTGTCACAGCAGGAAGAACATTGTTAAAATTATGTAATTGCTTCCTCTGAGAAGAAAATTACATCTCTAGAAGGAAAAGTGTCTATTGCTGTCATAACAACCCACATTCAAAAGAGCCTCAAAAATAAACAGCAGCAACTGGTGATTCCCATGCCAGTGAAGCCATTCCACATTCTAGTGTGAATGTTGAAGGTGGTAATCAAAGTGTTGCATCTGTTTGGGGGTCAGCATCTTGGATAGCTTTGTTAAAAATCAAAATGAAACCCAGGGTAGATTCACCAACCCACTGACATGGAAGCCCACAGACACCATTGCTCTTGAATTACTAATTAACCAATTTTAAACTATAGTTGATTAACTACCAAGAAAGTGAAAGGCAAGCCTGGAACTCTGCCTGTGAGGTGTGTTTGATTGTATGAACTTGTTTCCAAATATTTGTATTCTATCATCCAGAGCATATATTTCCTGGCTAAAGTTGCAAGGCCTCAGCAATAGGGGGAAAAATCTGGATTTACTCTGCAAACCAAAAATAACAGTTCACCAGCTGCATCCTGAAAATTGAAAAATCTGTGTGCAACTTTTCGGCAGCAGCTCAACAGCATCCAGAGCCATCAATAACAATAAACTAGAAGGACCCTCCCCCACTTTAGAAAAAAAAATGTTTAAGGCTATGGGTTATAGCTTGAACTCACTGAAATGGAGACGCCTGCCGCTTCCACTTGGACGGCTGTGGCAAAGACGATTGATGTATATGTCTCACTCATGTAATCACTCTGTGTGAGGTCTGGAAACAGAGGAGAAAGGGGGAGATATTTTGAACATTCCCCAATGTGAAAAAGGTTGGGTGAAATCCAGGGAGCAGGCTGTTGAAAAATTGTTTTGCTGTAATTTTTTTTTTTTTTTTTTTTTTTTTTTTTTTTTTTTTTTTGCAGCAGTCCAGTAAGACACCAGAGGGCCTTGTTCCTTCCCTCCTGTAAGGAAATTTGCCACCTGGCAGGTACTTGACCCTTTAGGATGAATAAGTTTTCCAGGGCATATTCCCAAGAGCTGTGTTGCTTTTATTTTTTAAAATCAAACATGAGCTCTACATGAAGGTTCATGTTTGAATATTCTGTCATTAAAAAATGTATGACTAGGCTTTTGCACATTGGCTGAGAGTCTGCATCATTCTTGTGTTGGATAAACTCACATAGTGGTTATGAAAATCCACCTTTTGATTGAATAGTGTTGTGTAGCCAATTGTTTCATGTGCCAGTGTGCCTACTTATTGTTCCATGTGCAATAGCTCTTGCTTCAAAAACCCCAGCAAAGAAAGTGGTACACTGATAGCATAGACAAATTGTTACACATCATCCAAGAAGGCACAACTGCATAGCTGGAATCCTTTCATTAATCCCAATTAGAGACCTAATGAAACATTTGTAGAATGGAGAGAGAACACAGAGGTAAATCCAACTGATTAAATGGCTCTCCTCTAGCGGCTACTGAGAATAACTTTTAGGTATCTGAAATTCTTCTTATGCAACCACGAACAGAATCTATTTGTTCCACAATGGTAACAAAAGTACCACCACATCTGTAGGGGAATTTACACAGCCATTGTTTTTGTCATTGTCCTCTTCCTCTTTCATCTTCTCCCCTCCTTTCCTTCTCCTTCTACTCTTCCTTCTTCCACAAATGTAAACACTGCCTTACAAAGTGCAAGAGGATTGTCTCTACCCTGAAGAACATGCCATCTACCATTTAATAAGGAGGAGATTAGTTAGTTGGCTTTTCTTTGGGAGGGCAGCCCATAAACAAGAAATAGGCATGATTTAGAAGGCTCTTTCTCTGATGACCACATTGTGTGCTTTGTGTGTGCACATGCTTTCAAGTCACCTGGCAACATATGGCAACCCTATGAATTTCATAGGCTATTCTTAGGCAAGAAAGACTCAGAGATGGTTTTTCCAGTTCCTTCCTCTGTAATATAGCTTACAGTGCCTGGTATTCATTGGAGGTCTCCCATCCAAGTATGACCCAGTGCTGATCCTGCTTAGCTTCCAAGATCAGATGGGATCTGGTGCCTTCTGGGTATTTAGGGCCTATAAGACATAGAAAAGACCCTTAAAGATTGTCTTCATCTCAAAGAATGATGCAGAAAGCATTATTCCATCCTCCCACCCAGTGATGTACTTTTTCAAAAAAGAAAATCATTGGTCCTCATTGCTCCTAATTTAACTTATTGTGGGGAGTGGCCATTAATTTCCCAGACTCATACTTACATTAAGATCCTTTAACACCAAGGCTTTTTAAATAAGGAATGGGGATGGGGGAGAGTATCACTTGTGTTGTCCCATGAGTTTTTATATTTCAATTTTAAAGTTTCAGCCATAATTTCACTTCCATTAAAAATGTATTCATTTTGTAAATTCAGAACTGGAGTACTTTGGGTTAAACTCTCCTGGTTAGTGTAGTTATGACAGGGCCTCTGATTTGGTTGCAGACTTTATTCTGAAGTTTATGAGGCATAATATGTAATCCCTTCCTGGCTGCTTGAATTGCTATCCTCCTTTTCTACAGCTCTCTTTACTTTTTGCAGTTTGTCCTATGGAATCTGACTCATTTTTTTCCCCAACTGATGTGATCCCCTGTCACTGAGATGAGGAATTTGGCAGGACGAGAACTGGAAGCCTCTGCTTGTGCTTGAACAAGTTCTTTTTTCTTCGAGTGAGAAAATTCAGCTGCCAAGCTGGTGTCACCAGAATGACAATCTGTAATAAGGTCAGCCAGGTCTCAGTCGATGTAGCTTAACAGTGTGCAATTTCAATCTAAAAGCTAATGAAGAAAAACATTGGTTCATAAACCCAGTTCACCACTTAGATGCATCCTCATTCTGACCTAACTGGGGACAAACAGGTTTGTTTTAAGATTGCACATTTAACAGCCTTATCCATGAACAGAAAAGCCTGAAAACAGGAATTTAGAATGGGAATGCGGGTTCTGAGAGTAATGGGCCTTTGAATTAGAGCTGCTCTTCACCAATAGTCAGGAGCTGGCATTGTCAGGAATCCAATGATTCTGCCGAACTCTGAATCCTTCTGGCACTGCTACTGCTGCTCCTTCCTGCTTGTTGCTGCCTGTTGACTTGCTGCCTTTGAATGAGCAAGCAATGATTGTGGTAAGAAAATATGCCAGCATTCTCTGCCTTGCACACTTCAGGCAGTTGAACATTTTAGGCCCTTTTCGCACCATACAGTGATATCGCGTCATCTGGGAGGATCCTGGCAGTGCCCTTGCCAGGATGGGATTGGGACCTGAATGCTTCCCCTGCACCCAGTTGGCTGCCAGCAGATGGGTAGCATTAGGGACACTCTTCTTCCTTCCTCAATACAGCATCAATGGCAGGTCCTTTTCCCCACCTTTTCCTGAGCTGTACTGCAGATCGAAGTGCTAAGTGCTTCAACCCTTATCACACACCCACAGCCAATGGGATCATCGTGGAAAAGGGGACCATTACTGGATTTTTTTTTTCTGGTAATGGTGTAGGGTGCATTTTGAATGGCTGGGGACGCGACAGCACCTGGTAAGCAATGATGATGTGAGATAGCTTGCATCCCGGACAGGAAGCAACACGTTGCCATGCTGGGATGGTGATGTTATGCGGTAAGGGCCCTAATCTCAGAGGAAGAGGAAAATGAGTAACTAGCAGTGGCAGTCGTGGTAAAGCAGTAGCCCTACTCAAACAGAGGGTACAACTGACAATCTATTCCTCACCTCCTACAAAAAACAGGATCCTGAAGCCAGCACTACCAGGTATGTTTACATGTGGAGTTGTAAGCCAAAATATCAGGAAGGCCATAGGTTCCCTGTTCCTGATCTGTAGCATTATCTTAGCTTCATATCACTGGCTCTGCTTTCATGAACTTGCAGTAGGGCTGCCATATTCCAGCCCCTTGAATCTGGGTATATAATTTCTATATTAGACAAATGATTATAATTATGGATAGTATTAATTTGCCTTCTAATTATGCATATTCTATTGATCTTGAATAACCAGAATACAAATTAATGGGTGGGAGACCAACAGTGAATTTCACGTGCTATAGGCTATATTTCAGAAGAAGGAACTGGCAAAACCACCTTGGAGTATTCTTTGCTTTAGAAAAACCCATTAAATTCATGGGGGTCTTCATAAGCCTCCAGGGAACTTGCAGGCACGTACACAGATAATTATAATAATTATAATCACATATACTTGTTGCATTTTAATAATCTGATTAATTATAATGATTGCATAATTCAAATGCAAATTAATACAATGCATACTTATAATGAGAGCCAGTGCAGTATAGTGGGTTTTGTGTTGGACTAGGATTATGAGAAACCAGAGTTTGAATATCTGCTAAGCCTGGAAACCCACTTGGTGTACTTGGGCAAGTCACACCTTTCACCCTAAGAGGAAGGCAGTGGCAAACCTCCTCTAAATAAATCTTGCCAATAAAACTCTAGGATAGGGTTGCCATAAGTCAGAGTTGACTTGAAGACACATATCAACAACAATTATAATTAATTATGATTATTGCATTTTCTTCCTCCCACTATGTTTCAGCCTTGGTACCATTTTTTTACAGTAACTGTTCTTCTCAGAGAACTTATAGAATACTTTTAAAGTGCTGGACATGGGACAGGGAGACACATGCTACTGTGAACTGGACAGTCATAGCTTCTTGGAAAGTTGGTGTTCAGACCATTTTCTGGGACACTAAAGTTTTGCCTGTAATATTTGTGTCTTAAGGCATCTCTCCCATCTTCTCTTGAGGGGCTTATGAATTTGGTGATCATAGCTATTTGTAAAGAGTGTTCTGGGCTGTTTCCCAAAATCTAAATGTTTTTTCCAGGAATTGGTATGAGAAGGTGGTTCCTAGGGAATTTCTGTGGCTTGTTGCACCACTCCCATCTCGAGTTACTCCACTTGCGAATTTGGAATGTAGTGAGAAGGTGGCAGTGAAGACCATTTTGTTCTCATTAGAGTGGTTTCTCACTATTAATTAATTGGTTAATACTAGCATAATAAAGGAAACATTTTAGATGTAAAATGTTGTTGTCAGGTTTGTCCAACACATCTCAATCTTTGTGGCATAAGTTCAGGCTTGTATGCACATGCAGTTGGAGGACCCTAACTGCATGTCATAAAATGGAACTTGATTGTTTTTCTGGACATTGAATAAAAGCTGTAATATTTTACATCAATCACCCTCTCACTACACCATACATAGCATATAAATCTCCTACCTTCGTTGAAAGGAGAGACCCAGAGAGTCCTGGTGGAACCATTGGGAAGACTACAAACACTGCCTCCCAGCCAGCATTGTAGCTACAGGTGAAGCAAAATGAGGGCATTGCCCCGGAAGTAAGAATTCTTCCTTACCAAATGAAATTCTCCTTCAGTCCCCAAATTCCTATCTTTGCAATAATTTTAATCTTCAGCTTAGACATCTAAAGTCAAGGGGGCAGGCAAAGTTTCCAAGGGAATACAAACATACCCAACATAAGAGTTCTAGGAGTAATTTTCAACAGGTGACTTTCTGCACTGCTGAAAATTTGGGCAGGGGGGCAAAGGAAATTTTCAAGGGGGCAGACAGAATTCTTATTTGGAGAGCCATAGGCTCATTTTCTCCCAGCATTTGTCACCAGAAGTGATCACCTCATTCTGCCTGACAGTAGAGACAGCCCTGCTGTTAGCTTGCGCTTCCCCTCTGTTACCCTACCCCACACCCCCAACCTGCAGTATGTGCTTTTTCATATGGCTGGAAATACATGAATCGAAGGCATGCTGACTGGAAGAGCATGTTGCCAGGTCAAGCTGACTTGAGACATGGTCAGGCCATAAGTCAAAGGGGATCATATGGAAAAACCCAGCATAAAAAGGGTTCGAGCTATTCTCTTCACTGATCCCAGATCTTTGCATTTCCAAACTGGCCTGGATAAGAGAGTCAGAGACCATCCCTTTGATCTCACCCTACAGAGACTTTTCCTACACCCCCTTACCAGTCGAGACTTTGAGAGGTTATCACAATTCCTATAAATTTTGTCACTCTGGTGTCAATATGATCACTTATTCCAGAACCTTTTGTCAGTCCTATGAGAAAGTTTTAAGGCTTTGCCAGAACACCCCTTTAGAATAGGAAGAAGGGTATAAAAACCCTAACTTTGGCCATGGAAGGTTGTAGCATTTTGGGCATAATACATGGGGCCCAGACTGCTATTTGTCCATGCTTCTCTCAGATGCTTTCTGAGCCTCTCTGTTTTATCCTTCTTCTCCAGGATTGGTAACTATCACCCTCTTCCCCTAATTTCTCTCTTTATCCAACATTTCATGCCTTACTTTCTGACAGCCTTGTATGGTTCTTAGAGTGTCTGATTTCCTGTGTGTGTTTGCTGATTCCAAATAAACTATCTTGTTTATCTTTAAATGGAGCCTCTCTGCAGTTAGTACTGGTATACATGGATAAGAAGATCCTGCCATTACCTTCCTCTCACAGGCCTTCTTTGAGCTATGATCTCCCCAAATTCTAATGAGATGCTGGCATTGAAGGTGGACCCCAATATCTATGACCTTTTAGGGTAATGCCTCCAGTATACAGAAAAAAAAGAGAAGGATGAAAGGATAAAAGAAGGAATGATGCTGCTTTTTCTCCTTTCTTCGGTCACCCTTTACACATCTGGAAAGGGTAAGTGAATGCCAGTGGCACCAGAAGGAGGGCAAGTGTAACTGGGGGGCTATGGATTTTGTATAGGAACCAGTTGCTGGGCATGGGCCTCAGCTGATCCCCAGTGATGCCAAATCCTGGTGCTGGTCCATTGTTCTCTTGTCCAATGATTCAATGCACCCAATAATTTCTGAGGTACTAAATGCACACAAGAATGGGATATTAGTACTTCAGATCAAATTTAGTAGTGATGACTCACGTGTAAATATTCATATCAAATAAACCTTGGAGGCATACCCTCTCTTGGTTGCAAACCCACACTGAATGACTCAGTCAAACTGCAAATGAGTTCAGTGTACAACAACTGTGATTGGAGGACAATAAATACAGGCTGAAAAATAAATTGTATAGCAACTCCTTTTCAGCAGTCAAGCAGAAAATAGTAGGCTGGTAGAGAATAGAAATAGTAAATGGTAGGCATTTGTGGGTTTGGAACCAGAGAGATCCCCTGATAGGCTGGGCATCGCACTCTGTTCCAAACCCCAAGTCCAGCTATATAATTATGTTTAGATTTGGCTTTTTTACAGCCTTTAGTATTTTGCTTGGCTTGAGGACTGTTTGGGAGTTAGGACTTTTGCAGAGCTGCCTATTTACTGATGATGTTCAGAGCTTGCAAAACCATTATGCGGAGTCTGCTGCTGACTGGGGAGCCCTTGTGAGAGGAAAGCTCTCTGAAAACTCATGAAAAAAAGTGATGCAATTTCAGAGTTGCTGCAATAAAACTGCTTCACACCACAATCAGTGGATATAAACTCATTAAGACAATCAGAGTGAAAACAATCATCAGCCCGCTGGCTTCGGCTTGACAGTTTCCCTCATAGCATGGTGTGAAGTGAACACTGCCATGTGATGTGTTTCAAGCCATAGGCAACAAAAAAAAAAGAGCTGCTGAGATTAAATAAGATCTCAATATATATATTTTTTCCCTGGTTCTCAGAGACTGTCAAGGAAACATACTACAGGGTTTGGGGGGGGGGGGGGTGGAATCCTTTTTAGACTACAGGTTCCAGAATTCCCCATGCATCTCTCTTGCTGGGCAGTTTGGGAGTCTGCTATCAAAAAAAGGTAACTTTCTCAAACTTTGAGGCAAGACTTGCTCTTTCTGCTCTAAAGCGGCTCCTTACAGTGGCTCATTTGTAGATTTTTGAGAAAAGTCACCTTATTCTTGTTTCCCAGCTGAACATGTGGATGTTTCATTTTTGGTTGGGTTGTTTGTTTGTTTCTTTTAGATGATATACCACTCTGAATTTGGCAAGGCAGGTTTTGATTCAAAATGCCTATATAAATGTCCATACTAGGAAAATGAATAAAAAATGTACATATTAGGAGAAGTGCATACATGTTATCTTTACACTTTTTTCTCCAGATGAAATCAAGGTGGAATCCATGGCTTTCCTCCTCCCCATGTTTTTCTCACAACCACCATGAGAGGTAGGTCAAGGCTCAGCAGAAATCTGAACTTCCTCCGTCCAACCCAGCAGTCTAAACACAATAACATTGTGGCTCATGAACCTGTATGGTAAGAAAATTTGTATAAAAAACCTATTTCAGAGAAAATGCACCCCAAATGAAAATTTTAGATAACAATGTGTTCAATTAAACATGTGTGGGTTTGCATTGTTTTGTTTAAATTGAAGACCACTGTGGAAATGGGACAGAACCAGCTTATGATTCAACAGATATAACACAGACAGTGGGACTCAACACACAAGACTGTGATCCATCCATTCTGAACCCTGTTTCTTTTCCTTCTTGAGCTTTTTTATTCATTCAGTCAGCATGTCTTGAAAAGCAAAATGTGCACAACCACTTTCAGACTGCATTCCTGAGTGTCATGTAAATATTCCCTTTCCTCTACTTAAGATTGCTTTCAACACATGAAGTTGAATGCACATAACTCAATCTATTGCCCTACCTCTCTTTTTTCTTGCTGGGTCACCATCATAAGGCAAGGTTCATCTTAGGCATGGAAAGTTTATCCAAAAATATTTTTAAAAAATGATTGAAAAACTTGTTTTTCAAGTATTGAGAAACCCTGACGAGGAGAATCCTAAACTGACAAAAATCTTCACAATTCAGGACTTATTCCATACAAAATTCACACAAGGTTGTTTTGCATGCAAAATAGTGTTTTCTGCACAGGAAACAACAATTTCCAGACAGGAAATAATGTATGTGTATAGAAATAATATTTTCTGCTCATAAAATGCTATTTCCAGTGCCATTTAATCATTTATGAATTTTGTGCAGATTAAGTCCTGAATCGCAAATAACCTTTTAAAACTGTGTGATTTTCTCAAAGACCTTTTCACAGTGAGAAGAAAATTGCTAAAATCACTTGTCACTTCTCAAAGAAGAAATCTGAGAAGAAACTTAAGAATTCTTTGAGAAGAATTACATCCCCAGTTTATCTCCTAAGTTTTAAGACTGAGAGGTAGAAATGTCACGTCATACTCTTCACTATTTTTAGTTGGTAACATATCTTTAACTATATGTGTAACAAATGTAAGATGACTGTCTCCAGTGGGAGTACACTACATTCCACACAAATCCTCTTAACATATACAGATAAAAATAAATGAAATAATTTTGCATCTGTGGTTTCCTCTTCAGTATCAGAAGCAATATATGCTTCTGTGAGTGAGTTCATGCAGAACACGAGTGGGAAGGTGCTGTTACTCTCATGTCCTGCCTGTGTATTTCCTATGGGCAAATCACTGACCACTGTGGGGACAGAATGCTGGACTGCAGAACCAAAGAATCTTAGCACCGGAATGGACTGCAAGTGTCATGAAGTCCAACCCACTATGATGCAAAGATGCACAACTAAAATACTCCAGAAAGAAGACCATCTAACCTCTATTTAAAGATCTCCAAACAGGAAACTCTAGCTCCTTCTGACTAACAGCTCTTACCATCAAGAAGTTCTTCCTAATGTTTAGGTGGAATATTTTTGTTTGCAATTTGAATCCATTGGTTCTTGTCCTAGTCTGTGGAACAGCAAAAAAAAAAAAAAAAAAACCAAGGTTCCTCTGTTCTGACATTCCTTCAAATATTTAAAGATGGCAATCATATTAATCATCTCTTCTCCAGGCTAAACATACCCAGCTCCCTTATCAGTTTTTCATAGGTTTCCAGACATTTTTACCATCTTGTTCACCCTCTTCTGGACACATTCCAGCTTGTTGGTGTCCTTCTTGAACTGTAGCGTGCTGAACTGGACAGGTGAGGTCTGACCAAAGCTGAATATAGTGATACTATTCTTTCCCTTGATCCGGACAGCTTAGACTGA
Source organism: Cyclura pinguis (assembly GCA_030412105.1). Classification (NCBI taxonomy): domain Eukaryota; kingdom Metazoa; phylum Chordata; class Lepidosauria; order Squamata; family Iguanidae; genus Cyclura; species Cyclura pinguis. The sequence continues at coordinate 121,556,307 of CM059604.1, read as the reverse complement.
AATGGACTTTGGTCTGACCCAGCATGGTTCTTGTGTTCACTTCCAGATTTTGCTTTAGGAAGCAGTGTGCACCCGTACACATGCACACACTCACTTTTTCAAGCCTAGATTACCTTTTAGCCCTTCATATCGACAGATCTATAAATATTCCATGTGAAATATGTATCCCAATCTATAATTCCATAGAGTTGTCTATCTCCTGATATATGACTAAAGCCTGTGGTGAATTCAGTGGGGCCCTATTCATATAGTGCCAAATTTGTAATGGCTTAAAAATAGGGTGGGACCCTTTCCAAGCTATTACACATCTCTCCCTTCATAATCATGCTATAAATTTTTCTAAGACCAGTGTGGCAAAAGACCTCTGACTTCCATGCTATGGAGCACTTCGCTATAATCCACAACGTCCTCCGAACTTGGCTCGAGTGAAAACCAGATGCCTTGTAATATGAAGTTTAAACATCCCTCATTACTCATTAATATAATTAAAAAGATGTGTCAGAGTTTCCACCAAGAAACCCCCATTCTGCAGAGGGCTCAGGCAGAGGTCCTAGGGAATTTTTTCTGGCACTGAATATGGACTAACTACTATTCAGCCAAGAACAATATTGGTCTTTTTTCAGAAATTAAAAAATGAAGTGAAATTGATTTTAATGTGCCTGAACTATACATATTTTTAAATTCCTTATTTGGTCATTCACTTATTCTCATATTTTTATATGTAAAAAGGCAAGGTTTATGATTTTCAGTGTAGGCTTAAAATAAGAACTGAGTCACTTGGCCATTTTTATGTAGTTAGGCAAATAAATGAGTTTTGAGTATGCCATAAAACAGTTATGAAGTTCTCCAAATCCTAAACTTTCTCCACATCACTCCATTTTTCCACTTCTCCAAGTCCCTCAGAGTTTGGCATGGTAATATTGAAAGAAAGCTTCTGGATAAGACCAAAGATCTGTCTAGTCCAGGCACTGGCAACTGTGGCCTTTCAGATGTTTTGGCCTCCTACTCCCATCAGTCCTAACTAGGGCCCTTTCTGCAACTTACCTTACCCCGGAGGTGTCCTGTGGGGATCCTGGCAGCGGCTCTGCCAAGAGGGAAGCATGATGGGAGCACTCCCCTCTGCACCAGCTCTCTCCACAGTCCAAGAAGTGCAATGGGCCTGCCTCTTCCTGCCGCAGTGCAGCTGGGTACTTTTCCAGGCTACACTGGGGCGGGAAGCACACCCATTGCACTTCCGGTCCCTCCATACACCAGGTAAGTGTGGGATGGTGGCACAATCGTGGGTCACTGATGGGAAAAACACGTCAATGATTTACTCTGTGATTGCACTGCCGAGGGACAGGAGACGGACAGGATTGTAATGATGTCATGCGTAACCATCGTCACAGTCCTGTCTTTCTTTCATCCCCCACTGCAGGATGACAATGTCTTGTGAAAAAGACCTTGGATAGTCAGTGGTGAGAAGGTATGAGAGTTGCAGTCCAACAGCATTGGGAGGGCTACAACTGCCCATTCCTGTCCAACATCCCGCTTCCTATTGGATGGCTAGATTCTGTTATGAAATCTCTTTATTTTGCTCATGTTCATGGATTTCACAAGAAAATCCATCTGACGTCAGATTCCAGCTAACTGGGAATTAAACTTGGTATGACACCATTCACCGAATTAGTAATTGTGGGAATAGTGTTTTGTCTAGTTTGACCTCCATTAGTACTCATTATTGACCCTTGTTTATACTTCCCATATATAGGATTGCTGATATTTTGACACCTGAGGACTTCTTTTGAATATGGGAAACAGCACTATGCAAAGATGTCTTCCAGGAACACAGAGCAACATCTGACTTTAAAGAAACATAAAACTACTCTATATAGGCCTCAGATTGTCATGACTTCTGGAGAAGTGCAACAAACTGCTACTGCTCTGCCTTGCTTCTGACCAAAATTTTTCTCCTGTTCTTCCTACAAAGTCTGCTAGTAATGAGGACTATTGAACTTGCTTCTTACAGATGCAGGACAGAAAAACTTCAACCACAGTTGCACAGCAACATGGATTGATGATTTATGGTTGCTGCATAAATTCTAGTTCTTGTCCATAAAGAACAAATATGCAGAAAACCAGTTTAACTATATAGTGTCACTCCAAATCTGGCTAGTATTTGATTCTAGGAAGAATTCAACAGTGAATCTAATTTATTGAGTTCCACTTGTCCAACCACCAAAACATTTCTAAGATCTCCTCAAGATTTGGAGGCAGCTGGTGGTTCTGCAGGAATGGAAGACGAGTGCATTAAGAAGGCCACAGAGGCAGCTGCTGGCCTTTATGGAAACATTTTAGAAAGTCCAATAGGACTCTGAAATAACATTGGACTTGGTGCTTAGAGAGCTAGCTTCTATGCAAGCTCCAACTAAAGCAGACACCTTGAAATGAAGGGGAAATTACTAATCACCAATTACATAAGTCCCGTTGATTTCAAAGGGTCTACTCTAATAAGCACTAACACTAAATTTAGTCCACATACACTGTACACGATTTAGATTTTTTTCCCCCAGCATTTCCCCAAACAGAAAATTATCAAGAGCTGTTATTCACCCACCTATCCCCACATTTCATATTAAAGTAACTTGGGAGACTCTTCTATTGTAGTTGGCACAGAAACATTTCAAAGCACTGAAATGTGTAAGTTCCCCTACAGAAATGGTTGGACATTTTTGTCTGAGGTGGAACATCCATGTTCAACTCAAGGTTGCAGAGTCATGAATATGGTTCTTTTGTGCATGCAGCGCTCATGTAATGCATATGTGTATGTGCGCATGCATTAGTTTTGTATTTGGTTACATATTCAAAGGTGCATTCAGTTTCCGTTGTTGCCATTCAATGCAAAGGTCACATAGCACAATCGGTGTATAACTACAAAAGGAAATTTATGCTACACGACCCTGATGTACAATCTTGACCATTATAATAACTCAAACGGAATAGATATTTTGTAGAAAAATTTTCCTATTCACTATAAGAAGCATTTTCCTTGTGGCTTCCTTTAAAAATCAAACATGACAGCTGAGAATTAATATTCAGAGGAGATATGTCTCACCAAATAGGTGAATTTCACAACCATCACGCACATGGGAATTGTATTCTTCATTTTGCAAGTTGTCAATACATGATTTCAGTGTTCAAACAAACACTCTATTTCCCCTTTATTCTAATTAATACATACAATTATTTAAATGGATTATTAAAAGTAGAATGAAATATGAAAAATAACAGGGACAACATATGGCCTGGACTAATAAGCTCCTGAAATGTTTAACAGCCATGCTGGCTCAGACCAAAGGCTTATGTAGTCTAGCATTCTATTACCACAGTTGCCAGCCAAATGCCAAGGTTATGGGAAGCTCACAAGAAGAACACGAGAGCAGTAGCCATGAAACCCAGTGGCCACTCATAGACTCCTGGAGGTGTATATGTCCCTCACCTCAGACTTTTTTGCTGAAGAGCATAAGTGGGAAAGAACTGTTTCAGACATGATAAGCCTTCGATGGGCAAATGTCTGGTCACTGTGTGAACAGAATGCTGGATTAGATGAGCCATTGGTTTAGTCCAACTAGAAACTGTAAATCATTATGCCAATGAAGTAAGTTCCGGCTTACTGTGTTACTTTGAAATGGAACTTTGTTGGAGATTCATTACACCATCCTCTCTGAAGCCACCACCATTATCATCATCTTTATCCTGTCTTTTCCTCAGAACTGAGACTCAAGGTAGATTACAACATTAAAATAAATAGAAAATAGACTGGCATCCTGTTAGTGACATAAACAGGTTTAAGTCCAAATTATGCCTGCAAATGTTTTCAGCCTACAGTCACCCTGGACTGCTAAAAGGACAAATGAATAGGTCCTACAGCAAATCAAACCTGAACTCTCTCTAGAAGCCAAGATGACTACACTGAGGCTGTCGTACTTTGGATATATCATGAGAAGGCCTGACTCACTAGAAAAGACAATGAAGTTTGGTAAGGTGGAGGAAATAGGAAAAGAGGAAGAGTGCATTCCAGGTGGGTAGACTCAATCAAGGAAGACACATACCTGAATCTGCAAGACCTGAGCACTTGTGTGACTTGGGTGACTTGTTTATAGGGTTACCATAAGCTGAACTCAACTTGACAGCAGTTAACAATAGTAATTTTATCATTATCTCCCTGCTGTGAGAAATTTCCAAGGACTGTTTGCAATTTGGAATTTACTCTGCAACACACATACCCCATCCCAATACCAATATGGGATTTTTCCACATACAAAAAAAATGCCATTTTTCTGTGCAGAGATCCACATGCGGTATGTGTTTATGTGTGTAGGCAGAATAAGTCCTCAAAGTTCTCATCTGTTCAGGAGTCTCTGCGTCAGTGTTTCTCAACTTTTGGAAAATCCATTGTTCACCTATTATTTGGATATGTTTGAGAATTCTGACCATTCTTTCATTAGGTACCAATATTGTTTTAACTCATTTTTATTTTTTCATTGCCTCCGGAGCCCTTGTGAGCTGGGAGGTGATACAAAAATACAATCAATCAATCAATAACTGCCAATAGGTCAAGCAGAACCAACAGGGACACACTCTCCTACTTAGTTCCTGCCATTAGTCATTCACCAACAAAAACAAAACCGTCACCATCCCATAACCAGGTTAGCATTTCAATTTGAAGCCAAAGTGAAAGGGATCAGAACAGTTTACTCCTCTAGGAGCTCTTAGTTTTAGTTGTTAGTTACCAGAAACTACATTAGTAGTAACTTTTTACTTCAAAGTTCTGCCTCTTTCTGTGTCTATCCTCACAACAACCCTATAAGGTAGATTAGACTTAGAGATAGTGGCTGATACACACTATGCATCAGCACACATTAACTTCACACAATGGGGATTTGAGCTGACACCTCTCCAGACTTGAGGCCTTTCCATGCTATACTTTTTTAGTGCTACTATTCCACTTCCAACATCCTATGGAATCCAGGGGTTTCCACTTTAGGGAGGACCTTTAGAATTCTCAGCCAGAGAGCTTTTTGGCCTCAGTAAACTACAAACCCCAGAATTCCACAGGATATTGAAAGTGGAATAATAGCACCGTAACAATGTAGTACAGAAAGTACCTTAGTCCAATATTCTAACCATTACTCCACCCTCATGGTATAAAATGAGCAATCTCATACCACATGGTATGAGATGATCACAGGAGGCAGTGATGTACTTCCTGTGACATATCCACAGCCTTCCCCTTCATAAATAAATCACTCCATCTATTAAGAGATGTGATATCCCCCCAAGTCTGTTTCTTCCAAAGGTTTCTCTAGCAATAAGCTGAAATATTTTCTGGCAACCTTTCTAATATTTGATTAATGTACCTCTCTTCTTTTCCAGCTAAAAAAGTAGCTGAACTTTCTAAGGCACCCCCTACCATTTTTTATTTTTCTGGTAAGAATTCCCTGGAGTTTCCAGTCCATTCAAAGCCAGAAGTATCACTTTACACAATTTTTCATTGTCCTCGGGGGAAGTCTATGGAAATTTTACAGCAATAAGTTACAAATGGGAGGTTGGAATACTGCCAGTCTAGATCCTTCTCATGCCCTCACACTTTTTTTCTTTTTCTTCTTCAGCACTTAGCACATTCCATAACATATAAAAAATTTATCCGACTGTTCTATTATATTTGTTTTGGAGAAACAAAATGCATTAAAACACAGCCACTGACAATAGCATCTGGAGACCTGGACAGGCATGCTTCCTCTACATTTCAAGAAACGTTTTTTTAAACATGACAGTCTTAATTGTGTTTATTTCACTGCCCTGTTGGTCTTTTATTGCAGGGGCCCTTTCGCACTACACAGTTACAGAACTATGATTCCACTTTTATTGCCATGGTTCCATCTTACGGAATCTGAACATTTGCAGTTTAAGGACATGGGTTTAGAATTCTCTGCCAGACAACCCCTCTACCATCTCATTGTTGCTGTTGTGTGCCTTTGAGTCATTTCTGATGTATGGTGACCCCAAAGTGAATCTATCATGGGGTTTTTCAGCAAGATTTGCACCCTTTTTGCACCTTACTCTTTCACAAAGCCGGGGTGTGAGGCTAGTGTGAGAAGCCTGAGGAGGAAGGTCTCTCGCGTCCCTGCTGCATCGGCTCCACAGCTGCTTCCAAGCACCCCGCCTCTTCCTTCTGCAGTGCAGCCTGGGACCTTTACCAGCCTGCACTGCACAGGAAGCTCAACCGGCCCGGCTCTCGAGGCTCCGCACGCCAGGCAAGTGCGCACAGGGCCCTGGAGCAATGTCCAAGTGCGCAGCATTTTCGGCTTTAAGCCGAAAATGAAAAAATGCGTGCACGGTCCACTTTAGGCCCTTGAGTATCGCGCAAATGTGAGTGCGTCGTGTGGACAGCTCCTCACATTTACACGACGCTCAAGGGGCCCTTTCGCTTCGGAAATGCAGTGCAAAAAGGGTGTTGTTCAGAGGAGGGTTTCCATTGCCCTCCTCTAAGGCTGAGAGAGTGTGACTTGCCACCCAATGGCTTCCAAGGGCTGAACAGGATTTCCGAGCCTTGTTGTCCTAGTCCAGTGCCCAAATCACTACATCATACTGGCTCTCTTCTCTCCTTTAGTGCCTCACCAAACTACATAACCCAGGATTCCACTGGATGTTGCCATGGCAGTTAAAGTGGAATCATGGTACTATAATAGAGCAGTGTGAAAGCCTCAACTTTCTTCCATTTTAATTTGTGGCACATTAGAGAAAATTGCTGTAGACGGGTATTACTGGAATTTCCATTGCCTCATAAACAAGATTTCTGGGTGACTTTGAGAAGTCTCATTCAAACTGACAGGACTGAATTCATAATTAACTTGATTTCCCAATGACTGCTATGAGACCTCAATTCAACTAACCAAGTCTTAATCCCACTCAGTAAGCAATAAGCAATAAAGATACAAATAACATTATAATACTCATCACATCACAGGTAAATGAATAACATTGGGATAGAGAAGTCTTAAAATTTGCCAAGTGCCAAGAAACAAAAGGCCTAAATCCAATTCTTAGGGCCTTTCCACACTACACTGTTATAGTGCTGCTATTCCACTTTCAATATCTGTGGGATTCCGGGGTTTGTGGTTTACTGAGGCCCAAGAACTCTCTGGCTGAGAATTCTAAATGGCCCTCCCTAAACTGCAAACCGCAGGATTCCATAGGATGTTGAAAGTGGAATAATAGCACTATAACAGTATACTAAGGAAATGGCCTTAGGTACTTCTTCTTGCTCTGTGACCTGTTCAGGATTCAAGGCCCTTTCTGCACGAGGCGAAGGAATCACTCCGTGCCGTTACCTACTGCTTCTTCTGGGATCCAAGGCAACGCGGACTGTTCCTGAAGCCCTTCCGCAGGGCTCCTCCTTGGTCCAGGGTGAATCGGAGCAGTGCGAGGTCTGTAGCTCCGCACTGCTCCGGCTTCCAAAATGGCAGCTTCCGGTTGGTCGCGGGTCCCGACCAACCAGTGAGGCTCGCCATGCCTAAAGCCCACCCTCCACAGATCGCAGGCTCGCATTGGTGCAAGCCCGCCAATCTGCATAGGGGAGCAGAAACACAATGGCGCGTTCCAGGAAAATAAAGACCTGTTTTTTGCGATCTTTAGAAAACACGCTAGAGGACCACTTGGGGTCGTTTCGGAGCAGACTGAGGTGCGGCTCTCCGGTAAGTGGTCCACTCCTAGTCCACTCGAAGGTGCAGATGGCCTCTGTGAGAGGACGCACTGCCCTGTTCTAATTGCCTGGTGCGGAAGAGTGCAATCTGGTAAACCTAGTACCTTCTCTCTCTCTCTCTCTCTCTCTCTCTCTCTCTCTCTCACACACACACACACACACACACACACACACACACACACGTGCGCGCGCACACACACACGCACACCTTGGCCACGGTGCTTGTACCTTGTACTAATGGTGATTCACAGCAGTCACTCTTGAACAATAACATGATTGTGACACTTTAATTTAAAGGTTAACAGCCAGAAGTGTAGCTGTGGATTCTGTGCTCCTTTTGTAACAGTTGATCACTAACACTTAAGACTGTTCTGGGAGCTAAATTTCCTGCATTCCTTATAAAGCTGTAAGTGTTACTGCTGTCATCAGCAATCAGAAGGAAATGCTCAGACCAAATCTTGCCCTTGTATGGGGCTAGCCGTCAGAAAAAGAAACAGCCAATGTCTCTAATAATATTGTGCTTAGCGTCCCTAGATTGTAATGTTTATTGTGGCTGTACAACTCTTTTGTGACTGAATTGGGATTTCCAGCGGTTGGGGCTTAACATTTTATTGTTTGTTTTTAAACTGGGAGGAGGGGAGTCCTTTCCTGCAAGTATATTTAAGTGCTTTCAGGGTGACTTAGAGGCATTCATTTCTCATGATCATTCAGTAGGAAGGTGTGAACTTTTAACCTCCCACCCTCCCAGCATAGGGCCCTATTCATAACACACACATACACACACCACTTGCACACCAAGCAACTGTAATACATAGTTTGGACTATATGGCCAAGAGCAATTATGTTTTATTCCCTGCTCAGGAGAACAACTTGTCAAGTCTGAAGGAAGGGGGGAAAAATCCCACATGCCTCGCAGGCAATTAGTGCAGACTTATTTAAGAAACGCCTTCTTTTAAAAATAAATCTGATCTTTCCTCCATTTCAGAATCAAGAGGAATATACAAAGAGTGCACTTTTAAGGGACATTTATGATTGCAATCTTCAACTTGCTTATTCTGTAGCAGTCAGACTGTTCTGAAGGGTGCTCCCCATTTCCCCTTGTGGTTGAGACCCAAAGCTACATTTCCATCCAGAGGGATGCTTTAAGTTTTCTTGAAGGAAAGGTTGGGAGAAAAGAAGATTTCAGAACAGGACATAACCTTTCAGAAGCCCATTTAGCTATATGGGAGCTTAAATTGTGAAACGACAGGGTACGTTAAGATCTTTTGTTGTGGGATATTTATATCTCCTAGCAAACTCTTTAGTTCCTCCTGCCCCCAAAGTGCTCATTTTCTTTCCCTCTGCTGTTTCGCTTTGGCTAGTGCTATTATTCCACTTTCAACATCCTATGGAATCCTGTGGTTTGTAGTTTCATGAGGATCAAGAACTCTCTGGCTGAGAATTCTAAATGCCCTTCCCTAAACTGCAAACCCCAGGATTCCATAGGATGTTGAAAGTGAAATAATAGCGGTATAACAGTCTAGTGCGGAAATGGCGTTTGTTTCCTACGACCTTTGCATTCTTTTTCTCTTCTCTTCTCTTCTCTTCTTTTTTTTCTCCCTCTGTCCATGTGCTCAGTCAGCCCTCCCATCTGCTTACATACGTCTTACTTCTCCTATTTTTTTTTTCAGTTTTGGGGCCCTGCAGAATAAAGCATCACTTACAGCTGCCTAGAGGCCTTGCGGAGAAATAGGTCTCCCAGGCATGCATCCAGCTCTGTCTCTAGGGATATATTAACACATCTTAAGGATATCTTTATGCTAAAGATGGTACTATGCATATTTTAGTTAACTAAAATTCATTAACTTATTTTGGAAATAAAATACCCCCAAGATGCACATTCCCTGAGGTCCCCTCAGTACCTATGCCAAGTTTCAAGTGTCTGGGTTTCATACTGTTGGACTGATGATAGAGACATAAACACATATTGTCTTTCATTATTATTGACATAGTAAAACAAACCTTCCTTCAAGGAAACGGATTTGCATTTTGACATGCACACTTTCTACATAATGCTGTTTGATTGCTTACAGAAACTTTCCCCAACTCAACACCCTGTAGATGTGGTAGACTCTCAGCATCTCTAGCCACAACAGTTATCCACTATACTGGCTGGGGGGAAAAAACAGTTGTAATCCAAAACATAAGAATGTGATCAGTTAGGGAAAAGCTCCCAAGATATGAAAATCTCACCTCGTGGTTCCGTTCCATTTTTTTCCAAATCCCAACTGCATTTTGGATCCAACCTTGTTTATTATCCGGTTGTGGGACTTTTGATTGGTTTGGAGGGTTTGCCTACAAATTTCACCCAGATTTTTATACATTGTTTCTAATGTCTTACTTATACATTTTGTCTAACTTATGTACTAACTCTACTCATTAAAATATATGGGTTTTTTTTTCCCAATTCTACCCACTGCTCACATTTTAAAATGTTGACATCTTACTGTGCATACTTTTATCTCTCCAGAATAACCCACAAGTCTTGAAAGTGTGGGAATTTCCAAGGCCAGTTGAATTTAGACTCATTACTAGTCTCACAAGGTAGAAAAACTTGCCACTTTTATCAAGACTGTCAAATGTAGTTGCATTCTTTTCAACTCCTTGTTTTTAGTAATAATTGCTCAGAGTGTAGAGCTCATCCATTGACTAATTAAAAAGCTCCTCCTCAGGTCTCAAACATAAGAGAGGACTCCACCAAAATGTTCTCCTTTACACCACCCCACCATTAAAATTCCTCTCAATTCACCCGTCTTAGAGGCAAATAAATCCCCATCACAATCAATTAATCATGTCTATATTTTGAGTGTCCTCTGGATTCTGATAAGACTATCATTCACTAAACTTTACTTGCATAAATAGCAAAGTGGCTCTTTGGAGCCTGGCTGTCTAATAATCAAGTCGCACACTGAGAAATATAATGTGGTATAGTCTTTTCTGGAATGTTGCAACTCTGAATGAAAATGAAAGAGCTGCAAACTTGAGTGCTTCTCATGCAAAAATAAATTTCTTGGATAGGTCAAATGAAACATTTTAGCCCTTTGCATGTATGCATATAAGAGCCAGCATGGTGTAGTGGTTTCACATTGAATTATGATCCTGGAGACCAGGGTTCAATTCCCCGCTTGACCATGGAAATCTACTAGGTGATCTTGGGCACATCACATGCTCTCAGCCCCAGAAAATCTCATGATAGGTTCACCTTAGCGTTGCCATAAGTCAGAAATGCCTTGAAGGCACGCAACAACAAGATATGCATATAGGCCTAGGACACACCTTATGTAGTATACAAAACTTGCCAAAGTTCCTATTCAGGTCTACCACTCACAGAACTCCCTAGCCAGCATAGTTAGTGGCCTTGATAACTGGCAGATTCTAGGAGCCACAGTCCCAAGAAAGTAATTTGAAAAGTCTGGTTGTATCCAAAATGGCAGGGTGTGCCCATAGGTCAACATGTTCAACACTATGTTTCACAGAGCACATGAAATAACCTTTAAGCATTCACACAATGAATCTTGAATCATTGAGGTCAAATCCCAGTGTTGATTAAAATTTCAACAGATGTTCTTTGCACTTACAAGAACCTTTTTTTCTTTTTTTTGTCAGACACCTTCCCAGCAATGTTCATCAGCTGCAGTTCAATAATGGATGAAATCAGTAAAGCTAAGAATGGTCATGTTTAATTATACTTTAAAACAGAAGGGGAAATTGTCCTTATCTGAATTTTAAAATCTCCCAGCCGGGTGTAGAATAAAGTTCAAGGTTTTCTTGTGTTTCCTCTCCTGACAGCTATCAGAATTGATTGAGCTACTGGGTGAAAGAATGACTTATGGCTTCATGCAAACAACATGAAAGTCTCAAGCCACAGAGTAACTCCATAAATCATGATAAGGTTCTGCAGAGGCCAGTGTGCAGAGTTGCCTCAATGAAGGTACATTGAGTTGGCATTTCTGATGAATAGAGTCCTTAACAATCAAGAGTCTGTGTTGATAATATTTAATATCAGCTTGTATTTCACTTTTATTAGGTGCTACTTTCAGAAGACTTTGTCAACACACACAAAATCCCAAATAGTGTTTCAGTTTGGGGAAAGTAGGGCAAAGAGTGTACAACATTACACAGAAATGTTACAGGTATGTTCATTGAATTTACTTTCTTATTCCTCAGTGCTTTCAAACTAGATAAATATGTTTGAGTTCAATCCATGGAATATTACAAAGTGCAAGGGTTGACAGTATGGGACTTTGTTGCTAAACTTGCACAGGATGGTACAGTTCAGACCTAAAGGAGTGCCTAGGATGTCCAAATCCAGGGAATGTTGCTTGCTTTTGCTTTAATTTAATGGGAGCAAATTAAGATTGAACTCTGGTTTCAGATACTGGTTTGCTCTAAAAACATCATTAAAGCAAACCACAATTCCTTAAGTTTAGGAACAATAATAACCAGGTTGTTTTTATTATTTTTGTTTTGCTGTTAAAAGCTGAAGCATATGCTTCTAGTCTCCTCCTCCTGATTGCCAAAGAGAAGAGAGGAGTGTACAAAACCAAGATTTGTGCAGGCTCCATTCATGCAACAGCAAATCATGGTTTCCCATTTTGTCTGAACTGGGACAATGGCCATTTCCACACTACACTGTATAGTGCTCTCATTCCACTTTCAACAGCCTATGGAATCCTGGGTTTTGCAGATTCAGGAGGAGCATCTTTGGCCTCAATTAATGACAAACTCCAGAATTCCATAGGATGTTGAAAGTGGAATAAGAGCACTATAACAATGTAGTGCGGAAATGGCCAATATCGGTAATATCAATTCTAACTTTTATAGTATTTATTGTATTTTAGAAAGCGTCCGTGATTTTACCCACTTTATTGTTGTTTTGCTGGCTGAATAAATGGAAGTCATTGAATCTCACATTAAGTATGGATCCACAACAACATTTCTTTTCCCTATCACAGGGAGACTATACCTGTACACAAAAATAGCTGAGGCAGCTGTAGAAACAGCTTGTACACATGCTCCCAATAATATGTGAACAGGTCCTGTAGGTGGGGAAGGGCTATGACTTAATGGCAGAGCACAGATTTTTCCAGCCAAAGATCACAGGTTGAGCCTGTTGCATGACCGTGTACAGCAGGGAAAGGTTCTCATGTTAAATCCTGCTGACCATGTTGAGCTAGATGGGATGATGGTCTGATTAGTGACATTTTGGTACTTATACTGGCAAGCCAAATGGTTTGGTGCTAAGTTTATATATCCTGAAAGAATTAAATAATCCCCAAATTGATAATTAGGAAATGAAAGCCAACACTTTTTTTAAAAAATCTATTCTGATATAGATCAGAAGGAAAAAAACTAACATAGATTACAAAGCTCCGACAACTGGCTTTTGTGAGTGCAGATGTGCTGGCAGCCATTGTGGAGACGTATGTCAGCCTCTTCCAAGGAAAGGACAGCAACAACCATTTGGAGAAAGAGCAGGAAAGAAGTAAAGCCAAAGAACTACAAGCTACATATGTCAATGACTGCTTAGAAACTTAAGCAGCGTGTATTGGGGGGGTACCTGTTTGTCTTTTTGCTCTCCATCTTTTATTCCCAGTGGTTCAAGTTACTTTGCACAAGTAGTGGCACTCAACTTTCAATGCAGAAAGTAAAAGACATGTAGATTTCTATGTGACCCTGATATTGATCCACCAGGGGAAGTGCTGTCTCTGGAGATCCGCTGAGGCTTTTCTGCATCATATCACCATATCTCTGTTCATTCTTCTGCAATGATTAAATTCATCACATTTGAAAATGAACTTCAGAACTGTTACTCTGCCAAAGTTAGCCTGTTTACATTCTGTTTTCAAGACTTTCCATTTTCAAATGTGCTCATTTTTTTACTGATAACTCTGCTTTTCCTCTCAGAAATTCACACAGCTAGCGAGTCTCATCCACATTCCTTGGATTATTCATTTTGTGCCTGAGAACAGAAAAATTGTAAACCATATAGCTAGGGTGATAAGGTGAAAAAGGGTGGCAGTGAGAAGGCCTGACCTGTTAAGGAATGTTAAAGATATCGACATTACCATGTAAAGCCACCAATCGAGCTCCCAGAGTCAATGGCTGTTTTGGGGACATCAGATTAACATGGAGGGTGGGAGTACAAGAGCTGGTCAAGTGAGTTGTTCCGAAAGCAGACCCTGCTGTGTTGCCACAGGGTGACTGAAAGCAAAGCTTTCTGAGCTCTGCTTTTTTCTCTCAGCAAGCAAGATGGTGCAATTTAAGTAGCCAGCTCAGGCTGAAAACCAAGTCTATCTGCAAGTAGATTCACAGGCCAGATTGAAGGCACGTTTTGCCATAATGAGCAACTTATGGCCATGATAAATGTTGCCAGCTCCTTCAAAATGCTTCTTAGATGCACTGTGCACGTGTACTTGAGCAAGCTACCTGCCTCCACACTCCTCATTCAGCACCAGCGACGTAATGGGAAATTGTGCAGAAGGCGTATGTGGCAAGTCCTGCTTTTTCTTACAGGCTTGTATGGCAGCTTCCCCAGTCTGCTAAAGCACTCTGCTACTTCACTCAGGTCTGCCTTCTCCTTTCAAACATCACCTTCATGTAAAAAGTTTTTCAGTTGTTATTTAGTTATGATGTATAGTAGTCTGGTTCTGTTTAGTTATAACTACTGAGAATCATTCAAAGCTGAGTCCAAATTTATAAAAATATATTATAATCTTTATTAGAATAACAACCAGAATAAAGTATTGGTTTTCATATGTATGTCTCAGCGCAAACAGATCTTCAGAATGTGTTTAAACAGTTTCTTATATCTTTACATCAGCATAAAGGCATAGGTCTCTCACACACAACCATCTGGCTACCCTTCTACCAAATGCTCAGTTCCCAAATCTAGGTCACACTGCCTAATCAGATTCAAAAGTGGCCTGAGTTCTTTTCTGCCCCGCTTTCTAGGCTTTCTCTGAGAAAACAAACTCTTCTCACTCAACGCCCCCCCCCCGCTTGACTGAGAACCTCGCTAGATGAAGGACTGACCTTTAGCCCCTGAAGTCTGACAAAAACCAATTCAGTATGCCTGCTATTTATGCATTTCCTCTTAGACCTCTAAACTGTCCTTCACACTAATGGGCAGGGTTTCTCTCTGGAGTGGCTATTCTGGTTGCCTGGAAACCTCTTGCTGGGCAGCTGTAACACTCAGGATAGCTACTCCCCCAGGCTCTGTCACAGCATACTCCTCATGACAAGCCCCCATACAAATTCCTCCAAGAAGAATCCAAAAAGGTGGACAGCTGGGTTTGATCTCTATCAACAAATCAATTCAATGAGTTTTGATCTCCACCAGAAGCATATCTTTGGTAAGGATACTCCCAAATACCTTCCAGTATCGGGGTGATGGCTGCCTCATAACAACATGTTGTTGCTGAGAGGAATCCATTCTCTGCATACACATATCACCTGAGCTGCTTTGAAGACTGCAGATAGAAGAAACATGAAGGGAACCAGCAGATGATGCCACTGTCCCTGCTAACTAAAAAAAGGACTCCAGTCCTGTGATAGGTTCTCCTTGGGGTCACTATAAGTCAGAAAAGTCTTGAAGGCTTTTGTAAACTGCCTTGAGCCCCACCAACAACACCACACTAGCAATAGCTTAATTTTGGGATGATGATGATGATGATGATGATGATGATGATGATGATGATGATGATGATAATGGCCTAGTGTTATCTATTCTGACTGCAGCAGTTTGCCAGGGTCTCAGTCAGGTGTCTTCCTCCCATTATCAGCTACTAATAACTTTTAATTCCAGTTGCCAAGGATTGCATCTAGAATCTCCTAAATGCAGTACACGTTTTCTGCCCGTGAGTTATGAGGCTCAATGCCTATCCAAAGAGCCTTGCTGAATCAGAATAAAGATGAGCATTCTGTTTGCCACAGGAACCAAGCAGATGCTCACAGGAAATTCACACAGTAGGACATAAACACAGCAATGCTTCCTTGTTGTCTACAGGGCTTTAAAAAAAATTATAAATATAATTTGATGCTATAGTTGCAAACACACAAAATTTATAGTTTCAACTATTTAATAAGGTCCTTTCTGCACTACACTGCTATACTGCTATTATTCTACTTTCAACATCCTGTGGAATTCTGAGGTTTGTAGTTTACTGAGGGCAAAGAACGCTCTGGCTGAGAATTCCAAATGCCCTTCCCTAAACTACAAACCCCAGGATTTCACAGGATGTTGAAAGTGGAATAATAGCACTATAACAGTCTAGTGCGGAAATGGCCTCAGTCTTTGCTTTACCAGTTTCCAAAAGTAACTCTAATCAGTTACTTTTCATCTATTTTTTTTTAAAAAAGCACCTCAATGCTACAAGTTCCTGACCTGCAATACCAAAGCACACCGTTACCGCTGTTTCTAGCCCGAGCTTGTGTGATATTAGATATCTTTTGATATCAATAATTTGGCCTTCTGTACCCATTCCTCTCCACGTGCTTGCGAGGCCCCGGACAAGCACACACACAGGCATGGCCAAAAATAGCTGAACCATTCAAATCCCAATCCAGGCAGGCCAGTCATTGCCTAATGCAGCTTTAGGAGACCTCAAGGCAAGTACTACATTATGTATGCATGCTACTTACAAAAGATCCCCTGCCCCGCGCAGGCAGCTTGATGAGCGGACTATACAAATCTCAAGCACTCTGCGTTTGCATACTGGTTGCTCTATTGACAATCTGGTCATAACTCAATCATCTAAAGTACTGACCTTTCGGAGGCTTTGTCTCCAGCCCAAAACTCATTGTTATCCCCAAGAATGGACTAGCCTGTAGCCACAATTTTCTCTATAACAACCCCTGACTTTGAGCGTCTCGTTGGATCGCTCGTGACTTCCCTCCCGAATTGCAGTCTCTCCGTTTGATGAGCCCTCCCCTCAGCCCCACATGCTGAGAATCCACGCTCCCTAGTTTCTTTGCTTTTACCAGGCTTCAGGACAGGTATAGTATTTCCCATACCAAACCTCCTCTCAAAATCCCTCTATCCAACTCCTACCTTTTATTTCTATAGTTCTTCGTGTGAGTGTGTTGGATACACATGTTTGACTGTATTTCAATAAAACAATTATTATTATTAACTTCTGCCTTATCATTGACTCAGCCTGACCCCGTAGACATAGGGTTCAAGATCTCGCTATGTTACCCTGCCTCTCGCATTGCTAACTAGTGCTCTTTGCTAATTCCCTCCCCATTGTTGTGAGCACATTTAGGCGTCCCTCCCGGGACCCCAGAAATCAGGGGAACAACACTCTTCTCTGATCCACCCCATTGTCTCCTCCAATTCCACCATAAGAGCACAAAGCAGCAATATATGTCAGCAGTTGAACCACATACTGTTTCATGAACCCCCTTTCCATGATGACAAAAGTAACTAAAAAGTTACAGTTTTAGATGGTGAAGTTATCCCCTCCTTAAGTTGTCACCGTAATATAAAATAACTATAACATCATTATAGCTATAACATCATGGCGAAAGGAATGAATTACAAGCAACTCACTGTCTGCAACAAGTTTCTTCCAACCTCTGCTAATCTGTTTCCACCAACTGATAACAAAGACCTGATACTTTTTAAACTACAGCTCTCAGAACATCCAAATGCCAAGTATTTGGGAAGTTTAGAGCTCAAAAATATGACTTTTCCCATCTCTGAAGAAGTTACCTTTAGAGTGGGAAACATGTGGCCCATGGGCTACATTTGTCCCCAGTAACACGGAGAGGGCAACATTTTTTCCAAAATCTCTCTCTGTCTCTCTTAACATTTGGTTATTTCATCATGCCAACAAATTAAAGGCTTCAGTCCTAGTTTGCTGATATCCTCCAACATGTATCTCTGTTTCCAGCAGGAAATGTTATTCAGATATTTGATTGTATTGTACTTCCTGCTGGCTCAATCATGCCTTGCCACTAGCTTTCGATGGGCCATGTCCCATCTTGTTCATCATATAGTTGAGCCAACCCACATTCCTGTCATGAATCATTTTTCTGTCTCATACTGGTAAACAACAATGGAAGCTTTGCCAAAACCTCTACCAAATTCCATCAGCCAGGCCAGTTACTAATGTTTTGCAGGGCATGCTAGATCCTTCGCTTGAGCTGAGGTTACTTGCTGAGGATATCTTTCAACCTCAAATTGCTCTCTGCAGGCCAGACTTGATCAACTCAGTGGTCATGTAACCAGGTTCAGTTATAAGAATGGAGCTATCCATATTAGAATATTTCAACAGTGTCCTGGCAACTGTCTCAAATACTCCTCATTCAGATAGCTTTGGGGGGATTTTCTTCCATATTAAAGTACACTCTGCATTTCATCAGTTCATCTCCAGCTCCCTGTAGTCTGTGGCTTTTTTCTCCCTTTCCATTTGTGGGGAACAAAATGAAACCAAGTAGTATGGGAAGTTCTTTCTAGAAGACTTTATAATCCCCACATGAATTTCTGGAATTGTCTTCTGTCCTCCTAGCTTCCAGCTGTCCCCCCTCTCCCCCTTAATAAGCTAAACATTTCTGAAAGTCCATCCTTCACCCGTCAGATCAGCTGAAGTATGTTTGTGAGATATCACTGCGGAGGTCATTCAAAAACTTCCTTTCCGCCACCTCCTCCCATTTTCTGGGGATCCACTGAAGCCTACAACAACATAATGTGGCCTTCTGATTTTAGAGTTCAGTTTCTTTGTTGGCCAAGAAACATGGTATTTTGTTCTAGAACAGGAATTCTGGAACATGCTTTCCAAAATCACAATGAACTCTTTTGTCAATTTACTTGAGACATCTATGCAAGCCAGGCTGGCAACAGGAGTCAGTGCTGTTGGGCACCTGCCAAAGCCCAGACACCAGCAGCAGGCCAATGCTAAACCTAGATCAGAGGTAGGTAAAGTGCATCCTCTGGAGCAAATGTGACCACATTTGCTAGGTTTAGGGGTGCAGGACCCCCTCAAAAGTAGAAAAACCACAAATTTCAAAATGTGTGTGGGGAAAGAGGGTCAAGGCATGATGGGACAATGGGGACCCAGGGTCCAAACCAGGTCAGGGACAGAAAAGGAAAAGGTGATGGGGCTGTGATCCATCCTTAGCTGGCCAGGCAGCAGCTGGTGGAGGAGGAAGAGGAGGACCAGGGTGGGTTTTTAAAGGGGTGCATGGCCTGGTTGGAGCTGCTGAGAGGAAAGATTATCCCAGAAAAGAAACGTCTGAGGTGTAAAGGGCAGGGGTGGGAGAAACTTGCAAATACTCAAATCTGGGAAAGATAAACCCACAAATGTGGAGGGGCAAAGGTACTTGTATGCAGTGAGTAGACTGGGCATGGAAGATGATGAGAAAATGGACAAGAAGTGTCTAAGACGGGAGAGGAAACCACTGACAGCATCTTGTCCAGGCCATACCCCATCTGGGGGCTTTGGTCAGTTTGGAGAAAGGAAGGGAATATGAACCTCCACATCAAACCAAAAAAAAAAAAGACATACACAGGTGTCGGATTGATGTATGCCTGTATTTGTCACTAACAGAATGCCAGCTGCTGAAATTGCAATTAAGAATGCAGATCTGAATAGTTAAAACCTTCCTTAATACCAAATCATAAGATAAAGTGACAGTCATCCACCCTCGAAGCTAGTGAAGGATGCTCCTTGAATCAAACCAGTTCTGGATTTTCCTTTCTAACTTTTGGTAGCTGTAAACTTCCAGGACTGGGCTAACATAAAGCTGGTATTGCCATGACAGAGCCGGGGGCAGAGTGACTAGAGAGGAGATGTGAACTGACTTTTTAACATTTTGTGGGTTTGAAATTAGAGCTCGTCTAGGAGGGAGGCAAAAAGCTTGCAGCTGGAGCACGTTGACTCCTCTCTGTAGGAGGTCAGAGTGGTGGGGGAGCTCAGAGAGCAGAAGGCAGAGTTTTTGCAGGAAGCAGCAGCTCTTTCTCTGTTAACTCTCACCATTCTGCCTTGAATAATAATTGTTTCACTCAGAGAATACAGACAATGATAAAGGAGGCTTCAACAAGAAAAGGAAGGAGTGAGAGACTAAGAGTATGTTTATCTAAACTTTCATAGATAATATTTTTAGTATAGACCAGTTCCAGGAAGAGATGTTGCCAGATTTCTTACTTCCAAGCTCAGAAGTAAAAAAATAAAATTAAAAAAAATTTAAAATCTTGACAGATCTGTAATGCGTGCCTTCAAGTCATTTCCAACTTATGGAGACCCTAAGATGAACCCTTTGGGGTTTTTTTGCGAGATTTGTTCAAAGGAGGTGTTACCCCAAAAGGTAGGTGACTCTGGAGTTCACTCACAATGCCAGAACCTCCTTCAAAAGGTAGCGAATTATAGCTTAAAGTAGGACAGAGATGGGGGCTAACTACAGGACCTTTTTGCCTGTGTATACCAATACTAACGGCAAGTTAAAAGATCGTTTTCTTGGGGGAATTCACAGACATATAAGAAGCAGTCCTACAAACCATATAAGACTATAAGAGAGAAAGGAGAGAAAGGTTGGATCGCAAGGAATTTTGGGTGAAGCGGGTAATAATTACTGCTCCGGAAGCAGAAGGTCAAAGGAGAATGGCTCAGACAGTGAGTCTGAGGGTAGCACAGAGAATAGGCATCGGGGAACTCACGTGCAGCATAACACACCAACATATGTCCAAAGTACTACAAATTGCCAGACTTGGAACTAAGGCTTAAGTACCCTGTTTTCCACCCTGAGGGGGAATGTGTTAATTGCTCTGTGATAGAGCAAACAGAGGGGTCCAGAACAGACTTAATAGACTTAATAGTCTTAACTTCAAGTGACAAAGCATTGATGGGAGTCTTTATAGTCTCCTAATGTCTGGACAGGTGAGGGAATGAAGGGGAGTTTATGCAGCAAGAGGTTATAGGATGTTCATCGTTGGTTTCATCAGGGCAGTCTCGCTTGCTATTGTTTTCTGGGTTTGGGAAGTTGGGAGGATCATCTCAAACTCATTAAGTCAGGTTCTTCAGCTAATCCTTCTGAACTTATGACCTGGCCATGCTGAGCTCATCAGTCCTAGCATGAGGCTTACAGCCAGTGTCCTTTCCCTCATGCTTTCCAGCCATAAGTACATGGTTTTTATGTGAAAAAGGATGTTTCTTGCCAATTATGCTATGTCACGTGATAGGGGTGTAAGGCATGGTAACAATGGTTTTGCCTTTGCCTTCCTCTACAGCTGAGAGAATGTGTCTTGACCAGTGGAGCAGGATTGAGCAAGAATTTGGAACCTGGTCTCCAGATTCGTAGTCCAACATTTCAACCACTACACTATGCTGGATCTCTAGATCTGCACACTTCCAATAAAGGGCCAATGATATAGACCATAAGGTTCCTCCCCAGCACAGAATAGATAAGAAAAACTCTTGCAGAATTTTATATATGTGTGTGTGTGTCTGTGTGTGTCTGTGTGTGTGTCTGTGTACATATATATATATGTAAAACTTCAGAATTTTGTTGAGGAGATTTTGCCAATCACTAGCTTCAAACACTGAGTAGTACATGCTCCATCTATATCAAAATCTAGGCTATTCTGTAGTGCTTGGTCCAGGTTATCAGAATGGACTTGGGAATGATGTCTTCCATGAACACCTTCCTATGAAGTGGGTCTAGTTCCTCACCACCACTGTCACCATTGCTCATATGCGTACCCTCTCCATGGGGGCAAATCTACTTCATGACCTTTCAGAAGGAAAACTCAAGACCTGAAGAAGATTTTGATTCTCCAAAAGTCTGCAGGGATCCCTCTGCCAGTCTGTGGACCTTGGCAGGTAACCAGCAAGAGATTCCACCTGAACCTCAGGAAGAATTTCCTGATGGTCAGAGCTATCTGACAGTGGAATATGCTACCCCGGAGTGTGCTGGAGTCTCCTTCTTTGGAGGTTTTTAAACAGAGGCTGGATAGCCATCTGTTGGGAGTGCTTTGATGTGCATTTCTGCATCACAGAGGATTGGACTGGATGGCCCCTGGGGTCTCTTCCAACTCTATTATTCTATGATTCTATGACTGTACCATTATGGTTCACTAGCAAGGGCCAGGTTCACTAAACAGTTAATAAGTCAAATAAGTGTTAAACTCTCCCTAGTATAACAGGGGCTGCTAGGTCAATGGCTCCCAACCTTGGATTGTCAAATGTTTTGGGACTACTACTTTCTCACCACCGGTTGTGCTTTGCCTTTGGGAGATGAAACCTAACAATATCTAGGATGGCAATGTTGGCAACTATGCTAGGCCACTAGATCTTACCAAAATTCCCTCTTCTGTACAATTCTCTCAGGCAGAGGATCCCTGTGTTCCATTGCATCTAGTTGGCCTTGAACAAAAAAAGATTGTGCATGATTGTTGCTCTTGTTGTGTACCTTCAAGTAATTCCTGACTCATGATAATCTTAAGGTGAACCTATCATGGGGTTTTCTTGGCAAGATTTATTTGGGAAGGTTGCCTTTGCCTTCTTCTGAGGCTCAGACACTGTTGCTGCCCCCTTGGTAAACCCTGTCCCGGGGTCTACAACCTGATATAAAATTATTCTAACCCACCCAAGAGGTCACCAAGATGCGCACGTAGGCAATAACGGTCGTATGATCAAATGCACCAGGTCAGACCAGTAAAATCCCCAGTCACATAGCCATAGGAGACCTCATGTTGTGATAACCCATGGTGGACAAAAGGTCATCAACCTTTCAGGAGTCCACTTGAAGGGAGTAAAAGTGTTCCCAGAAAGTTGGGCACTGGAAGCAATAAAACCTTATCAAATCGATCTCCAGAAACTCACACCACAGCCCCAAAGTGGAGGAAGATCCGGTTATTTGGATGACACCGTGTTATCTTCCGATATCAAAGAAAATGCCAGGTGTGGAGTTGTTTTTCTCTTCTGTCCCTGTTTGTTTTCCCCGGGAGAGGATTTGCCTTCAAAGTAAATTTCTCCTACAAATAGTCCCCGTTTTTGGGCTAGTTAGGCAAGAGACAAGGCAAGGAGAAGAAGTATGATGCCTCCTGGTCATACCAACCGACCAGTCCCCCCTACCGATTGCTGCGCGATCTCCTCAGCGTCTCTTCACTGAGCTGCTGTTCAATCGCTGTTTCCCGAACTAAGGACTTCAGGAAGAGGTGCAGTATCACCCAGACTATGAACCCCTCAACAATCCCTCTATCTTATTTCCACTCTTTATTTCTTAGAGCCCTTGGATGCGTGTGTGCGTGTTTGCATTAGTGCAAGCTATTACTGTTCAATAAAGTCATTCATTGGACTTTTCTGTGTGATTTCTGACTGAGCCTGACCCCTTAAAAATTAGGTAAAAGATTTCGCTAGGTTACCCTGCCTCTCGCATTGCTGTTGCTTGTGCTCCGTTGAGCTTATCTTCCCCATCACTTGGAGCATATTGAGGTGTCCCTTTGGGACCCCTAGATTTTCAGGGTAACAGTGTGAGTTGCCCAAGGTCACCAAAAGGTTTCCATGGCTGAGTGGGGATATGATCCCTGGTCTCCAGAGTCAGCCAATGAAGCTTCAAAAGCTTGCATGCTGTGTTTTCTGGAATTTGATTGGCCAATAAAGGTATCAATGTTCTGTGGATTTTGAATTGTCTCAGACTTTGTTCTCCAGAGTCATAGTCTAACACTCAAACTGCTACACGATACTGGCTGTATGATTGAGAAACTAAAAATGGACTCCATGCTGGTGGCTATAGTTACAGCTAGGTCTAAGTCTGTTGGGCAAAATATAGGACAAATTATACACAGTCAGGCCTATGGTGCTACTGTCCTTATATCAATCAGTTGGATCTACCTTCAGAAGGTCTCATTTCCCATCCTACCTTCTCTCTTACTAACATCAAGGTTGAACTACTAGCTCTTGCTTTCTGTTTCCACTGTACATTCACAATAATCCTGTGAGGAAGGTGAGATTGTGAAATAGTCAGTAGCCCCACTTCTACACAGTACGTTTTGTGATATTATTAGGTTGTGGTATAGTGGTCTGAGCATTGGACCCTGGAGACCAGGATGAAATTCCCCACTCAGCCGTGGAAACCCACCATGTGACTTTGGGCATATTACACACTGTCACTAATTCTCACAGAAAACCCTGTGAGAGATTTGCCTTAGGGCTTCCATAAATTGGAATTCACTTGAGGGCACACAACAATAAGAAACTAGCAGTCCAACATGCTAATCCCTCTAGCAGTGCATTGCATTCAGATTGCATGGAGGCTTACTTGAACAATTTCTGTCCCCTTAAAAAAGACTAGGAACTCCCTGAATCAGAGTGTGCATATACACTGAATTGGACCAGACCTACCATTAGGTATAGTTAGAATTCTGTCTCTCATGGTAGGTGTAGGTAGAAAAAGTGCCTTGTTACTCCAGCTGAAGTTTTCTTTCCTTTTGTATGCTGAATTAGAAGATGCTGTATCTTCACCTTCACCTCAAGCAACAAAATGTCTTAGGCCAGACTCACACTAAACAGAAGCCACTGGATAAGGGTAATTAATTTCAGATAAATCTCACCAATAAACCAATGTCTTGAGGCAGTTATTCCTATAATCAACAAGATGCATCTCCCTGGTAGAAAGCAAATAGTAATTCTGTGCATCCAAATTTGGATTTTGTTTGCTACCGATGACATTCAGATTAGCAATGCTAAGCAAAAGCATATGCTTTGTTTCAACTTGAAACAAATGCTAAGTCACAAGTTAATCATACAGAACCAATATTGGACTCATTTTTACATATTTGGGAATTAAGACCTTAGAAAATGCGTATTAGCTTAAACCTCTGTTGGAATGCCTTTTGGGATATCTTAAACAAAGATATTATTGGTCCATATTTGCTTGGACCACCCAGAGCAGCACTGCTATATCTTTTTACATGAACAGAATTTCAACTCTTGCCTCAAATGATATTTACGCCACAATGACAGTGAAGCAAGCAAGGCTGTGGCAAACATGTACTCCATACCAGGGTGGTCTAGTTTCTTAATCACTATTGGCTAGTAGTAGCGATAGTTTCTGGGATGTTCCATAGCTTCATTTATTATGTGAATGCTGGAGCCAACAGTGCATTTATCAGATTTGTAGATGAAGGACTGCAAAGACTGCAAAGAGTGGCAAAATCAGGCTTTTCAGGATAAAAGAATGACCCACAAGCTGCATGTTGTCCCTGAACCCCATATGGTGCCCCATGAAGTCCTCTGCCAGTCCCTAACCCCATCCAAATGTAAATTTATTTTATTCAGTGACATTTGAGGGCATTTTCCACTCCAAATTTTGCAGACATGCCCCAACACACACAAGAAAACACCCAGCCCCGCAGAGAAAGCACACTGGAAACTCCAAATACCTCTATTTTCAACTGAGTCCATCTCAACATGGTGACAGGAAGTAACATGACATCACTTCCAGTCTCCATTCCTTCCATCATTTTGGGAAGGACTTGGCTGAAGACAGAAGTCTTTGTGAGAGCTCAGGGGGAATGTGGCCTATGAAAGGTGCTGGAGCAAAACCAATTAGTTCCTGGCCCCTATATAGTTGTCCATCCCTGCCCTGCATAGTTAAGTCCAGAGGAACTACACTGCCACTTCCTACCTGCATGAGACTGTGTACAAGAAGACAGTCTGTGGAGAAGGTATCTTTAGATGTTTCTGGTTGCAAGCCAAATCTATTTATCTCCTTAGATAAAGGAAGACATTATCTCAGCCGGCACACATAGCATTGTTCTATCAGTTGAGTAACGCATGCCATACTTGTTTCTAAAAGGAGTTCTTCACCGATCTGATCCACATTTAAATACATCAATGGAGAACCAAAATGATTGGAGAAAATACCCTAAGCAGAAAAAGTAACCACATCTGGAGCTGTTTAGATTAGAAGAGTGAGGGTAAGGAGAAATGTGATAGAGATGTATATCTATCCTAGGCATATTTTTCATGGCACAAAAACATTGAGAGGGAGCAGGTTTCTCTCTTTCTCATAATATTAGAATTTGGACCTAAATCAAAGAAAATTCAGAAAAGATAAATAGATAGATAAGGAGGCACTTCTTTACACACCACATAGTCCAGCTACGGAATTCACTACCACAAGATATCATGATGGCCACCAACCTGGCTGGCTCTTCAAGAGCGTTAAACAAGACTGAGGAGTAGAAGGCTGTCAGCAGCTACCAGTGATGGCCACATATTAACCCCAATTTCAGCAATAGTATGCTTCTTGATACTAACCAGTGGGAAAAATGAGTGGGAGAGCACTCGTGTCCTGATGTCTGGCTTGCAGCCTTCCCAGAAGAAACTGGTTGCCCCATCATGTGAACAGAATGCTAAACTAGAATCATCATATCTCTTCTCCAGTTCTTATGCTATGATCAGAATCTGTCAATGAGCAAAATTGTATGCTACTGTTACTGCCCTGACTAGTCCAAGCTTTGGGGATATTAAAAGATATCCTTTTGATATCACAATTCGGCTTCACTTCTCTATTCCCCTCCACATGCTTGCAAGGCCACCGGACAAGCACGCATACAGGCTTGGCCGTTAATCGCCGTAATATTCCTGGACAATACGGGCAGGCCAGAAAATAGCTGAGTCGCTGCTTTAGGAGACCTCCAGGCAAGTACTCTAATTAGGTATGCACGCAACCTACAAAAGAGCCTCTGCCCCGCGATGGCAGCTTGATGGGTTAACTATACAATACTCAAGTACTCTGCGTTTGCATACTGGCTACTCTCTGAGAACGTCTGCGATAACTCAATCATTCAGATTCTGACCTTTCGGAGGCTTTGTCTCCAACTCCAAATCTATTGTTTTCCCCCAAGTACGGCATAGCCTGCAGTCACATTCTTCTTATAAAAACCCTTGATTCCAAGACCTTCCTCGGATCGCTCCTGAGTTTCATCCCGCCTTGCTGCCGCTTTGCTTGGCGAGCCTCCCCTCAGCTCCACATGCTGAGCTACATCGCACCCCAGCCTCCCTCTCTATTTTTCCGGGCTTCAGGACAGGGGAAGTATCACCCAAACCAGCAACCCCTCTAAAATCCCTCTATACCACTCCAACCTTTATTTCTTTAGTTATCTTGTGTGAGTGTGTCGCATACACTGTTTTGCTGGTGTTTAATAAAACTTCATTTATTGTTTCAACTTTTGTGTGCTCCTTGAATCGACCCGACCCCGTAGACATAGGGTTCAAGATCTCGCTACGTTACCCTGCCTCTCGTAACGCTAAGCAGTGCTCTGAGCTAATTTTCCCCACCTTTAGTTGAGCACATTTTGGTGTCCCTCCCGGGACCCCCAGTACACAGGGTAACACTACATTCTAATTCACCTTACAAGCAGTGGCACTAGCACTTAATCTGCAGACCAGAATGCACATTGTACATGAGCTAGGTACTCCACCAGACATGAAATTCCCTGGAGGTTCTACTCAAGTGGTTTGTCTCAGGGCTTTTTCGCGCTTGGTGAAGAAAACACCCTGTTCTGTTACTTACCGGATTGGCGTGCTCCCTCGGAGGATCCAGGCTGATCCGGAGCAGTGCGTGGCCGCGCTACACACTGCTCCGGGGACAAAAATGGCGGCTTCCGGTTGGTGGAGGCTCCCCACCAACCAGTGAAGCTCGCCAGCCTAAAGCCCACCCCCCCCGAAGATCTGCAGGCTCGCGCTGGTGCGAGCCTGCAAA
The DNA here is from genome assembly GCA_030412105.1 of Cyclura pinguis. Lineage (NCBI taxonomy): Eukaryota > Metazoa > Chordata > Lepidosauria > Squamata > Iguanidae > Cyclura > Cyclura pinguis. Next base: position 121,528,814 of record CM059604.1, on the reverse strand, counting down.
TCTACACCGGGGCACAGCCACGGAGTGGGGCGTGCTGTGCTGTTGAAAGACCTGTTTTAAGCGGTCTTTCAATAGCATGGCGAGCTACCACTTCTGGTCGTTCCGGAGCGGGTTGAAGTCCGGAACTACAGAAAGTAGTCCAGACCTAGTCCGCCCCCAAGTGCAAACGTCCTCGCTGGAGGACGCCCTGCCCTGTTGCAAATACAAAGTGCAGAAAAGGCCTCAGTTTAAAAAATCAAGGGGGGGTGACCTAAATGGTGGAGGACAAACATACAACACAAAACTGCATGGTGGAAATATTTCATCCTTTACCACTGAGCCATAAAAGGACTGACCCAATCTCACTCCAGATAAGGGGGGAAACAAGATTTGAACCCTTCTTCCAGAGGTACTAGGTATGGAAGAAGGATGAAAAACAGCTACAAGCCTGGAATACCAATAGGATAATTAAATGGAGCTAAACTCACTAAAATTAATGGATCAGCGCATTAGAGTTGCTAATGCTTAGAGCGTTGATGTTGTTTTTGAGGTTGATTAGGCTCTCACTGACGAGTTAGGCTAGAAGTCAAAGGAAAGATTTTAGATAATTAATGATCTGATCTTTACCCAGTTAATTATTCTAGATTTAATTCAGTTTGTAAGTCAATATATGCAACAGCTTCCTTTTATTGAAATTTTACAAAAAAAATTGCATCAAGTAAACCACATAATCCAGCAAAATCAACAACGGTTCCTCCCCACTACAGGTGCCTTTCTGAGGTTTTTTTTTAATTCTTTTGAGAAGATACCATTTCTTTGTTCTTTCAGGGATGACTGATTGTCAACAAACTGAAGAACTGTTATTGATTAACCACCTGCCTTTAAGCTAATTAATCACCTGCCTTTAAACTAACTACTTGATTCTACTTAAATAAATGTGCAGATTTCCAAGAACTCTGTATAACTGTCACGGTGAAATATTAAGGGAAGTATGAGATAAACTATCATTTATTTTTAAAAAAGGCTACCAGATGTTGTTCGAAGGAAAGGCTATCTTTAACAATCTGTTTTTCATTCCCTATTATGGTAACATGCAGGAACCAAAATATCATTGAAGATAAATGGAGAAATTCTTCCTTTGCTGATTAAGAATTTTCTTTACTGAGTGAACACTTTCACTGATTAATCCACCAATTAAGATAATGAAAGGTTGCCGCTATGATGACTGCAGACCAATAGGGAGATGATGAATACCCTAAGCAATTGTACTGAGATCAGCACTTGACTGATCAGTACAGAAGATGAGACTTAATTTAGACAAAATGGAGGTTCTGTTGGTTGGGCAGATAATCATAGGAAAGGTAAGCTGCCTATTCTGGATATAGTGGCAATTTCCTTTGTGGATCAGGTCCATAGTCTGGAAAAGCTTGGGTGACAAATTGTAACAAATGCATTTGCATCACCATAGTTAATGTGACAAGTTTTGGTTTTTCTTGTGAAGACAAAGAACTCTGCTCATGTTTTGATTACTTCAAAGCTGGATCCCTCTAAAACAGGGATGACCAAATATGGCCAGGAGACACATGTGGCCCTAATGCCATTCTTGCAGCCCTCGACCTCTTCAGGTTCCTTGGACAGCCCTTTTTCTGGATCCTCAAAATGTGAACACATCTCCTGCAAGTTCTTAGGAGTGGCAATTAACCTGTTTGTTTGTTTGATTGATTGATTCTTTGTTTGTTTGTTTGTTTAAAAAGGTTCAACCCACTTGCATTATTTAAAACACCCCTTCTTTTTTTAAAAAGGCAAAACAGAAATGACCTTCCAGCCAGCTCTATTTTTTCTAATCTGCAGGCCCCCCCAGGGGTCTTGGAGATGGAAAATTGGTCCCTGGGTCCACCAGGGTTCCTTACCTCTGTCCTAGAGTACCATACATAAGACTGCCTTTGAAGATTACCAGGAAAAATCTGTTAATACAGAATTCAGAAGCCAGACTACTGTTAGGAGCTCAGTCAGCTGACAACTTACCATCAATATTGATGTAGTTAGATTGGTTTTCTATTTGTTTCCAACCTATTCCAAAGATTTTGTTTTAAACTTAAATAGCCAGTCATTTTTTTCCCTTCCTCCCTCCCTCCCCCAGGCATTGGTTGTTCTTAGATGAAATGGCATTTCCACAGTGACAGCTGGTGGCTCTCATGTCAGTGTGAAGGTGACTCTGAATGATGGATCTTATCTCCAAAAATAGGTTCAGGACCTTGGATAGTTCCGATAAAGTGAACACTAAAACCTAGGATGGATTTACTGCTCCACTGATATGGGATCCACCAGCTCCCATTAGATTCCTCACACTGCCAGAAATATTTCCTGTGTGGGAAAACCTGATGTACTCCTGCTCAAAGAAAGCTTTCCTGAACTGCACCTTACGATTGGTCTCCTTTAGTTCAGTAGAGTTTCTTGATACTCTAGATACTCTTTTCATGTCAAAGATGCAAATATAAATGAGTATTTTACACCCTTACTGGGGATACCCTGCTTTATTCTCCTCTCCCTGTTCTTTTAAGTACCACTGAAAGGCATATTTATTTCACTGTACCTTTCAGTAACTGCCTCTGTAATGTATTGTTCTCACAAATCTTCTCTCTCTCTTTCTCTCTCTCCCCACTCTGCATCTTTTTTGCTGCTTCTACTATTGTTTTTTATTTAGTTATTCAAAATATTTCATTCTGCTCATCTTAAAAAAATATCAAAACTATATGTAGTATAAAATCCAATGGCAATAAAACCAATATACTTGAATTGCACTAGGGAAAACCTAAGTGCTAAAAAGGCGTTTTAATTGGTTATCTAAAAGTCAAAATTGGCTTCGCCTTTCTAATAATAGTAAGAGAGCTCTACACGGCAAGAACTGGATACTACAAGCTCAGTAGAGAAGTAACATTTTTGGACTACAGCTCCAGAATCTTCCAGCCACCATGGCCACTGGTCATGATTCTGGAAGGTGTTTAAAAAAAACATATTCAACATCTCTTCTATACTTGGTGTCCACAAGGTGGATCATGCAGTACCACCAAAAATGCTTCCTCTGAGGATGGCAGTGACTGGGTATAGGCATAGGAAATCAAACAATTCTTGAAGCTGTCTGGGCCAGAAAGTCCCAAGGAGCCTTCTATACCAATAAGAGAACCTTAAACTTGGCCTGGTAACATATTAGCAGTCACAGAAGTTCCTTCAACAAAGGTGTTACATGTTGTTAATGGGTTATCCCAGGTGGCAGCCTAGGAGACACATTCTCCACCAGCTACAACTTCTAAGCCAAAGCTAAGGTCAGCCCCATATTGAGTTCATTACCAAAATCCACTTTGCAGGCTACCAGTTCCTGGGCTATTTGAGTCAAGCTATTCCAATCCAGGAATGGCCATAGGTAACATACCAGATGAAGCGGGTAAATATGAAAATTGTGATCAACCTTGGGGATATCTTTAAGGAAACAAAAGGTGGGGTATAAATATCTGCAAACATACATGCTTACATTGTTACATCCATTAAAAACATCACAATGTTAGAGTCTCTGATGGGAACTATCCTAAACATTGTTGGCTGAAACAAGCAATGGCTTGGAATATAACCAACAAGTCTGGAATCCTGTTATGGGACTTCTGTGTCCAATAAAATAAGAACTGAAATAGAGAATATTCTCAGTTCAGTCATTAGGAAACGGCTCGCAGACTGTAGTTTTATTATTAATCACTGAACAGCTTTATTAATAATCAATGAGCAGGGAAAGTGAATGTTTTTAAGGAGACTGTGTCATAGTAGTGAGAAAAAGACAATGGTATTTTCAGTTTCTACAAAACCATTCAAAAAGCATGCTCAGCCCAAGCATATCCCTGAATTGGGAAGGGGGAGAGCATTATGTTCTAGTTTGGCTTATCACATGCCATTTAAATGCACATACCCCTGTGTCACCAAATTATTCCATGCCATGTTCCTCAAAATTTTAAACAAATATTCACTGTCAGTGTGCCAAACTAGCCTGCACCTCAAACTCCTGGCTACATTATAAGAAAAAACACAATGGCTGGCATGGGGAACTTATACACTACATATATATCATAAAACAGATTTAATATTAATACTTGACTAGTGGCATATTCTTCTGTAGGGATGTAAAACCTTTATTATTTTTTTCCTCAATGAGAGAACAAATTATGGTAGTTTTCTCCGTGCGGAGAGAGAAAATGAATATTCCTCCTGAGTATTCTTCCTGTATTCAAATGTCCCAAAATGTTGTGGAAAAATTATTCTGCTGGGGGAAACATGTGGGAAATTTTGTGCAACCCCCTCTCCTGGTTATCTATGCAGAAAACAGTTTTCTGTACAAGAAACATGTATGCACAGAAAACTTTTTTTTTTCCCAGAGTAAAGCCCACATATAATTTCTCTGCAACAGTTTGGGATGTTTGAATGCCTGCAGAACATTGGAGAAAATTCTTGCTGCTCTATTGTTCTTCCCAAGGGAGCTTCATAACTGTCAGGGAAATCAGTTTTTGACCCACAAATGAATAATTAAGAATATTATTTCCATCCCTGTTCTTCAGTTGATCAGTAACTCAAACATTGTCTTAAGTGTGCTACTCTTACTCAAGCAAAACTATTGCCCATTCTTTAGTGCCTTGCAGAATATGAGAGAGTTACTATGGTGGACTACTAGACCGGCAACAGTCACCCAGAGGCACTTCTTCTTGGCCGCCTCTAGATTGTGGAATGACCTTCCTGAAGACAGTCATCAGCAAAATGTGCTGTCCAAATTCATAAAAGTTCTAAAGACCTATCTCTTCCGGCAGGCCTACCCAGTCTATTTTTAATTATACTTTTAATTGGACTTATAATTGTAGTTTTACTGTATCTGTATTTTATTTGTACTTTTAATAATGATATATTTTAATTAGGATATATTTGTATTTTAAATGGTCTTGTGTTTTTAGGGTATTGTAGCCATAATTTGTTTTTAATGCATCTATGTTGTACCCCACCTCAAGCCTTGGGGAGAGATGGGTAACAAATATTATTATTAGGGAGCCCTGGTGGCACAGTGGTTAAATGCTGGTACTGCAACCATAACATTGTGAGTTTGATCCTGCAGGGCTCTGGGTTGACTCAGCCTTCCATCCTTCTGTAGGTTGGTAAAATGACCACCCAGCTTGTTGCAGGCAATTAGGTAAAATACACTGTAAATCACTTAGGGAGTGCTTCACACTGATAAGCGATATAGAAATGTAACTGCTCTTGCTCTTGTGTATTATTATTATTAGATTTCTGGGAGTTGTTCTCAAAAGGCAATTTTTCCAAACTCTCTTTGCTTGTTTACTGCTGCTGCTGCCACCAACTTCTCTAAGGAAGGAATGGTAGTAAAACAGCCCCCAGCCAGGTGACCTGAGATAGAAGCAGCACCATCTCTCTCACCTTTGGGCACTCAAGTACATTTGGGCACTCTTCCCAACTTTTCCATTTGGAGGAGGAGGTGGTAGTGTTCATGGATGAGAGTGAGAATTTATGACAAGGTGAGAACAAGCAATCCTGGTGGTTTCAGCCAGAAATCAGGTTTATAGTATGCTCATCTGCCAATGCAACCAAGCTGTCAAGAGCAATCAGGCCAACGTCTACAAGGAATGGTTGAGGAAGTTTGGTATGTTTAGCCTGAGAAATGGAAGACTCGGAGGTAATGCAATAGCCATCTTTAAATATGTGAAGTGCTATCATGTAGAAGATGAAGCCAATGTGTGTTGCTGTAGAAAACAGGGTTGAAATCAATGCATTCAATTTACAAGAAAATAGATCCCCACTAAATATTAGTTTTCAGTGGTAAAAGCTATTCAGCAGTGGAACAGACTATATCTGTTGGACTCTCCTTCATTGGAAGTTTTTATGGAGAGGTTGGACAGCCACCTCCGAAGGATGCTTTACATTTGGATTTCTGCATTTTCAGGGGATTGGAACAGATGGTCTGTGGTACCTCTTCCAGTTCCATGAGTCTATGATTCCATGAAAAAAGGGTTAAATGGAAAAAAAATACTCAGCTTGTTCTGTGATAAGAATTTACAAAATGTGAAAATTTCTCCATAAACACAATAACATGAACATGAGAGAAAATATTGATAAGCTATTGACAGATTACTTGCACCTACTGGATTTGGGCAGATCAGATGCTTGAATATATGGTTTGAGTTTGCTGTAAAATCTTCCTAAATTCATAAAATTTGAATTTGCTACATGAACAGAATGGAATGACTTGAGATTTCAAAATGCAGAATGCAAAAGGACATAAAACTGACAGACCTATCCTGTCCTTTGGAAGAAGAAACCTCCAAGATGCTTGTTTTGGGTTTGTATTAATCTTTGATACTTCTTTCTGCAAACTTAGAGCTAAGCATGTTTAGAATTCAAAGGAAATTAGAAAAATGCCCTTGAACTATCTTTCAATAGAATGTGGTTAGGTGCACTTGGAGAAAAGTTAACAAGCCATTTTATATGATGAGAGAAAAATTAAAGGAGGACAATTTGCCCATTTTAATGTAGTTTCAAGAACTAAAAGTGAAAGGTAAACTTCCTATTGATCAACTGGATTTTGGACACAACTGAAATTAATATAGAGATAGAGAAATTAATGATAGATATTATATGTGGATGGAGTGAGAAAGATTATTATTATTATTATTTAGATATCTCACCTTTCTCTCAATAACAGGACTCAAGGTGGCTAACAACATATTTAAAAACAATACAGATTAAAACTATGCAAAACATAAATAAAAGTATAAATATAGCATAAGAGTTTTTAAAAAGTGATCAAACATTACATTGTTAAAACATTAAACATTAAAAACATTAAAGGACCATGTACGTACCTTAAAAACAGCATTACAGTGCCATAAAGCCCCACCCCAATATGTATGCATACAATAATTTACACATTTGACATATTGTTATAATAAACTACTCCATTGGGAGGATTTGGTGGTAAGTATTGATTCTTTTGTTATTGTTAAATTCTAAAAAGATTTTTTAAAAACTAAAAAGTTAAAAAGTCTTGGAGAACTGGAAACTGGACAACTCATGCCGGTTGCCTACCTGAGGTGAAAGGGAGCACGATTCAGCCTAGAGATCCATGTTCTCTGACTCTGAAGCCAAGGTGCTCTGATATAAGGATGGGATGAATCTAGAATTTTCCGAATCCAAATCCCAGTCTCTGGAAGGTTCTGGGAATCCACAAATCTTTCGAATCCTTTTTTTTTTTTATAAAGGGTTTAAAAAGCAAGGGAAAGAAGGATAATCTTGGGCAAGACACACTCTCTCAGCCTTAGCAAAAGCCTAGGCAAAGGCAAACCTCCCTCTGAAGAAATCTGGCCAGCACAATTGTCATAGTTTTGCCTCAGGATCTTCCCAGACTGAAAATGACAAGAAGACCCTTTCTACACAGGCAGGAAAATGTGGATTAATCCCCCATTTTCCTGCCTGTGTAAACAGGGCCACATACTACAGTACAGAGATAACGCAGGTCAAAACTGGATTTTCTTTGCGTAGCACCTTATGGCATCCTGGGGTTTGTAGCCTGATGATGCACCAGCACACTTTGGCAGAGAAGGCTGTGACACCTTGGAAAACTACAAACCCCAGAATTGTGTATGAAAAAGCTTTGCAAGGGAGCTATGCAAAGGAATCTTTCAGCTGTCCTTGAACTCTCAAGAAGACTGTAACTTCCAGTCAATCAGGCCTTTGATGGGCCCCGGAGGCGCCAATTTTATAAAAATTTTCCTTTCTGCTACATGTAGTTTATCATGTGGCTCATGAGAAACCATGACAGACATTTCACTTCTCATCCTATTCTAGCTATAGGTTTACAACCAGGCACTGGTCTTGTGGAAGGAGGTGCACTGGCCTACATGTGGCAATCATTGGATGAGATTGTGTGACCTTGCCCTCTGCCCCACTACTTCTGATAGGCGTCAGACCCACTGACCCCAGCATTTATACATGCCGTTGACTTCCAGCACAGAAAATAGTGCTAAACATAAATATTAAATGAACTTATATATTAAATGTTCAATTTAAATATATTAGAATACAACCCCAGATGCAATTTCTGAAATTGTTGACAAAGGTCATTATTACTCCAAGGGAAAAACTCACCTTCTTGCCATCCCCCCTTGTGTATCTGGTCTCCCAGGTTTTCAGGTGTTCTGGTCTCCATCAAATTATTTGGTTGGTGGATTTGAAAGATTCGGTTTGCCTATTTTGGCGCAAGGATTTGGATTCACAAATCTCGAATCTCTGTCGAGGATTCAAGGATTTGGTTGGCCCATCCGTACTCTTTTATATTGGGAAAATGACAGTCGGGGAGTGTATTTCTCTGACTTAGGCCAAAATCCTTTCAGCTGGTGTAACTACACTAGTTTGGAGGAGAAAGACGTGGAGGCAACAGAGGTGGCAGTATGGCAGAAAAGGCAAAGTGGCTGCAGCTACCTCAACAAGAGTCATATGATAGTAAATGTTTATCTCAGTTAGAAACAGCTCTGCCCTACTGCTTCCCAAGTCTCTCAAGAAGGCAGTTTTAACTCCTGTCTGAGAGATTTTTTTAAAAAAAATTTTTATTGATTATAAAGGGGAAAAAAAGAACAAAAAAGAAAAACACGACGTGATATACATAACAGTGAAAAAAGAAAATTTCAACAAAGCAAACTTATATTGTTATTTCTCTCCAGTTCCATTACAATCATATACTTATTCAGCATACTCTGTATCATACTGCTTATATACTTTTGTTACCTATATCTAGATCTCAATCTCATTATACTCATTATTATTATAATAATTTCATTCTTAACTCTATAGTTTTCTATTACATTTAATCTATTACTATTACTAAATATGATCTTATTATTAAACATATCAAACTATTTCTAAAAGTAAACCCACCCCAGAGCCAATTATGTTTCAACTTACTCCACCTTCCAGAACTGTAATTCTTCTTGTGGAGGTATGATACCTTCCTCTTTTATTTAAGCCTTTTCCACAAATAGCTTCCATATTGCTTCGAAATTATTCCCTTCATTATTCCCTTTTTGGCCTTAATTCAATATGTTAACTTATCATTAATCACAATTTTCCACACTTCTTTATACCAATCTTCTATTTGAAAATCTCCATGAATTTTCCATTTTCTTGATATAATTAACCTTGCTGCAGTTAATAAGTTTGTAATTAAATCCTTCATTGCCTTGGTACAATTAACCTTATCAAATATAGATAATAATGCTATACCTGGACATATTTGTAAATCGGTTTCAGTTATCTCTTTTATCTCTTTAAACACCCTTTGTCAACATTTCTGTACACCTTCACAATTCCACCACATATGAATATATGTACCAGTCTCTTGACAACCCCTCCAATATAACCTTGAATAATTCTTATCTGAGAGAATTTTAACTGCCATCCCCACCACACTTTAGAAAGTGACTGAGGCCAGTGAAATGGATCCTAATACCAATGGAAGTCACGCACAGGACCCCAGACTTAGATTCCAGACCTCACATTCCTTAGTCTCTGAACATAAGGCTGAACAATCCAGAGACCCTTTCAGACTACACAATTATAGTCCTATGAATCTATGTTAATTGCCATGACAACATCCTTTGGAATCCAGAGATCTGCAGGTCAGGAAGAAGCTTTTAGAATTCTCAGCTGAAAAACTCTAATGCCTCACCAAACTATAAAGCCCGGGGGCCCACACACACTATTTGATTATAGCACCCTATTCTACTATAACTGCCATGGCAGTATCCCATGGAATTCTGGGATTTAGAGTTTAGGGAGAGGTACTTAGAATTATGAGCCAGAGAACTCTAGTGTCTCACTGAACTCTCAGGGTTCCATAGAATGTTGCATGGGTGTTAAAGTAGGAATTTAAGATCTACAGGCAATTTAAGATCTACAAGAAAACGAATTACTATTTGGGAATTACTATTTAGGAATTTAAGATCCACAGGTGTAGCAGCAAACTCCCAAATTAGGAGTTTGCTACTACACAGACAAAGTAGGAATTAAAGATCTGCAGGCAAAGGATTACTATTTGTTCCACAGTGTACAGCTCTGTCAAGTCTGTGAGCCTTTCAAGATCTGGTTCCACATTTGTGGAACAGTCTTCCTTTGGACCCCCAGATGGAGGAAGATCCCACCCATTTCCTTAAAGAGTTGAAGACTTTCCTCTTTGATTCACCATCTTAAGCCACTGAGTTGTGTTTAAGGTACTGAGATGGGTAGCAACTGGTAAGGTGTTGGGGACTTCATTCCATGTACTGGTATAGTGTTATGTTTATTGTCTTTGTCCCTGAGTCTATATGTTAATATTCTGTCCTTCGGTGAAAAGGGAGTCATAAATAAACGTTGTTGTTACTGTTGGTATTGTTGTTATTATTATTATTTGTTGTATTTACATAGTGTAGTTCCAGGATTCCATAGCAGGCAGGCATGGCATTTAAACTGGAATCATCACACTATAATTGTAGTAAGAATGGGTCCCAGCTCCACTAAACTATCACTCCTTTAGATTCCAGACATTGCCATATTATGGATTTAGGGAATTTGGGGTAAATGAACTAAGCTATTATTTTTTGGCAGAATTACATACAGGTTGATTTTCATGAAAGCTTCACTAATGAGCCATGTATACTCATACCGGTACATTCTCTGAAAACCAAACCACATAAAGCAAGAAATTCTGTGTTACTGTAGAATGCAGTTATCTTTGCTATAGTTGTGGGTTAATCTCATGAGCTCCTGGGATGAGACAGCAGCTGTTAGGATTCAATGCTGGAGGGTAGCATGCTGTCAGGAACCACAACTGGTGCACTCATACCATCCCTGAAATCCATTCCGCCACCAGTACAGAGCAAATGTTTACATTCCAAACATAAGTAAAAGTAAGGATGGGAAGGGTATTGTATCTCCACCCACTTGCCTGGAGCTTCAACAAGATGAAAATCTCCTTTGCATTGCTTTAGCAAAAGTCAGTGTATATTAGGGATATAAAGAATGTTCACAAATGTCACCTTCAAAAAGAAAAAAAATCAAAATATCAAGAAAACATCAAAAGAATGGAGAAGAGCTATGCAATTCTCTGCACTTTGGGGATTTTTTTAAAAAAATGTACATGCAAACAAAGTGAAATTTTATGCAGGAAAGAGTAGATTTTATGCAACATTCCTTTTCCCTGTTTGGTTTCTTATACTTAAAAAATCAGGATTTTGTTTAATAAAATGTGGTTTTTTTCCACAAAAGAATTTTTCAAAATAGTTCCAATAACCCAAAAGAATAGTTTAAAATGGCACAAAAACCCTCATAATCCCACACAGTAGGGAGAAAACCATGGAAATAATTCCTTATTGAATGCAAGAATAAACCTGTTCATCACGGCAAAAAACAAAAAGTTAGTAAGTAATATGAACTTATTTTCTGTATATCCACAGTAATTTTTTTCCCACAGAAAAAGGAGTTCGTTTCTCACTGCATGCATTCTGAATTAAAACTGAAGTTTAGCTTTCGTTTTGGATTTACATAAACTTGTTTTAATTCAGAACACTTTCAATGAGAAACTAACTCTTTTTTCTGCAAAAAAAAAATACTGTGAATCCACATGAAAATAAGTTCATTTTACTCACTGATTTTTATTTATTACCATAAGGAACAGGTTTCTGCTTGCACGCCATAAGAAATTATTTCCATAGTTTCTCCCTGCTGTATGAGATTACAAGGGTTCTTGTGCAGTTTTAAACTATTTTGGGGGTTACTAGAACTAAAATCCAAAAGAAAAACTTTTTAAATTGAATAACTTGACCACCAACTTCTGCACATGCAATGATCACTAGATCTGAACCCTTAGCATTTGAACACAGAATAGAGAAACTAGTGGCTAGGTTGAAATTTGAAATGTTAAACCCTTTTCCATGCAGGGTTTCCAGGGCTTTTCTGATTAAAAGGAATAATGACACCCAGACCCACAACATATCTCTTTTATTGCTCTAAATTCTAAAGAGTATACAAGCAATGGTGGGTTGAAGCAAATTGTCTGTGCTTATTTTTCTTTTCCCCCAGGACCTGTCAATTCAAAATGCAATCAGATAGGTTTTTTGGTTGTGTGTGTGTGCGCGTGTGTGTTTGACTCAAATAAATGGAGTCTTCTCCAGCTTGGAAAAATGAGAACTTCTCTTTAAAAAAATTAACTCAAAGTACATTTGGGAATTTAGCATTGCTCAGTTGGATGGAAAAAAAGGACAAGGGATTGGGGGAGGGGGTTGACTCCAGCTGTTACCAGCAGTCTTGGCAGAGAAAATATGTCTCTAATCCAACTGTTGCAGAGTGGAAAAGACTGACTAGTGGAGTGAAGCAATCCCACACCGGATGGAACTCCCAACTGCCCCTTATTGTATCAACTGTTCATCTTCAGCTGAAAAGAGTCTCTTCAATAACGCAACAGGAGATTGTTTTTCTCCCATGGCTTTTGCCCTTCTTAGGCTCTTGTGAGTCAAGGATGCTTTGCTTGCAACTTTTTACAACTGTATCAACTGTAGGTGCTAGAGTTTTCAAACATTTACAGTTTTCACCTTACAAAACGAAAATATGTATTTATGGTGCTTTGGGCATCCACTTAAAAATTGTAATATTTGAACGTAACCACAAGGCGTATGAAAGACATGGATCACCCAAAAAAGTGAATTAGCTGCAGCTCCATGATAAGCATCAACTGGCAGTTAACATATTAGGCAACATATTAGGTCAAATGCATGTGTGAGTGTGTGTTTATTTTATTTTAATCAATGCAGAGAGTTCGGGGATGTAGCACAGGGTCTGTGATTGTTTTTTTCTATACAGTGGGGCCTTGGTATCCGCTAAGGTTTGGTCCCAAGACACCCCCCCCCCCATGGATACCAAAATTTGTTCATGCTCAAGTCCCATTATGTACAATGGTGTAGTAAAATGGCATCCCTTATTTTAAAAAATGACAAAATCAAAGTTTGCTTTTTGGAATTTGTTGTTTTTGTTATTGTTGCTGTTATTTGGAATACAGTCATCCCTCCACATTCGCTAGGGTTAGGGGCACAGGACCCCTGTGAAACTGAAAAAACCGTGAATAACTCTAGGTCCTCCCAAACCATATTTAACACACCATATTCAACTCACTGTAGATTCCTTTGAGGCATCAGGGTTCCTTCACAAGGCAGAAGTGGGGGGATGATGGGGCTTACTGCAATCTCCACTGCTGCCTCACACCATTTTTAATAGGGACTTAGAAACCTTGTTTGTAATTTTTTGGCCTCACGTGGCTTGCAGTCTCTATTAACAATGGCATAGGGAGGTAGCAGAGGTGACAGCAAATAATCCATGAATAATCAAGTCCGCAAAAGTGAAACCTGCAAATGTGGAGGGCTGACTGTATTTTCAAGCTGTGGCTGGCTGAATCCATTGATACAGAATCTGTGGACATGAAGGGCCTACTCTATGGTCATTTCCGCATTACACTCTTATACCGTGTTTATTCCACTTTCAACATCCTATGGAATCCTGGGATTTGCAGTTTCGGGAGGGGCCAGTTGGCTCACATGTCTCGCAGCAACAGTTTTGGCATCATTTATCAAACTCTCTTGGTGATTCTTAAAGAGAGGTTTGATAGTTCCTTAGCTAGGATTCTTTAGTTATAGATTCCTGTACTGGCAGTGGGTTGAACTAGATCAATGCCTCTCAGGCTATCTGATGTGCTGGACCAGCACTTTTTGTTCCTATTATGCCACAGACCTGTGGCACCATATTTGTGTTCATCCACTACAATTGCCTTTTTCCCCTGGAAATTTGTCAGGGACTGGCAGCCATTTAGAGTAGCGCTCAACTAGCTGACTCTTGCAGCAACTTCCAACTCTCTGATTCAATTACTTTATTTTATTTTTATTTTTTTTAAAAAAGAAAGTTCTTTCTGGCTTTGTGATCCAGCTTTGTTGACCATGTAGCCACAGGGATGATATCACAATGACAGATACATGATCAACAAAAGGTGTTACAGAAAGCAAAACTTTTTACAAAAACAGCCTCTTCCATTTCTACCCCAGTCTATTAAAACATTGTTCCTTCCCCAAAATTACATTGAAAGAGAACACATCCAAAACCGCTGGGCTGTTTCTTAATGTGATTTTAACTTTAAAGTAGGAGGTTCAGAAGATTCCCCTTACACATTCCAAACATGTACAAGAAGGTTGTGCAGATTTGCTTCACCTCTGCCACCAACACATCCTACAGGTAAAGCTTTCAGAACACACGAGAAGAGACTCCACATATGGATTTTAGTATGCTCATAGAAAATTTCCTCTTTACACTAAAGGTGTGAACATGGGGACTTGGCCACAAGGCTCAGTAGCCTTGGAGGATAGGGCTATTCCACAAAACTCTGCAAACTCCTCCTTCCACAGACTGAGGCCATTTCTGCAGTACACTGTTATGGTGCTATTATTCCACTTTCAACATCCTATGGAATCCTGGGTTTGCAGTTTAAGCAGTGGCATTTAGAATTCTCAGCCAGAGAGCTCTTTGGCCTCAGGAAACTACAAATCCCAGAATCCCACAGGATGTTGAAAATGGAATAATAGCACTATAACCGTGAAATGAGGAAATGGCCATATTTTCCAAAAATACTTAAGAAGCATCTTACACACCTACTGGCCAAAATGCAATAGAACTTCTAGCAGAGTGTAAATGTCTGCAAGCATACTTACTGAGTGCTCAAAGGTACACAAAGACAACCCACAGCCAGACTCCATCCCTGTCCACTGATTGGTGATGGAGAGGAAAGCTACTTAGTCACCATTCATCTGCCCTTGGAAAAGAATAAGGATCCATTGCCTCCTCCCAGCAATGTCTGTCCCTTCTTTCCCAGTCGTACAAGGGCAGTTGGACAACACCTGGGCACAGATCTAGAGCCAATCCACGTCCAGAGTTGCAGCCTGCAGCCACCCAGCTGGCTTTGAACAGAACGGGTGAAAACGCTATTGGATGTTTCCATTTACAACATCTCAGATACTTATACTGGCGTAACCAGGTTTGGCACCAGCATCAGCTACCGAAAGGACTCCAGCCTTTGCCACAAATGATGGGAGAGTATGTTTTGGAAGCCTTTATGCTTCCAAGATTGCTTCACCGTCATCTGAGACACACATTGTCAGAAACGATGGGAAAGTATGTTTTAGAAGCATGTATGTATAGTGATGGGGGATAATGCACTTACAAAAGAAAAAATGTACTTTCTGGCATGGTGAGTGCACAGTCAAAGCTCAGAAATTTAAGAGATTGATATCATTTTATCATATTTATTTTAGTAAGAGACTAACCTCCTTACCTCGACTCCAGCAAATAGTTTATAGTTCCCAGGTGCATGACTGCAACGTTAAGTTCAAGTCAAACTTTTCCCCTTAAATCTACCCCTAATGCTTACATATTTCAAAATAAGCACTATAAGTGATTTTTTTAAAAAAACCAACAACTTCCAGTCATAAAAAGTGCTTAAGGAGTTAGGAGGCTGCAGTTATTCACTAGGAAATTGTGAACCACATGTGAGTTGGATCCCCTTTCTCTTCAGCCACTGGGGCAATAAGGAAGTTTGAAAGCAACATTCATAAGCCTTGGACGTGGAAGTGAAGAAGAATTCCCACAAAGGCTCTTTATCAGATTGAACTAACAACCTCTCCAAATTCAGCCTGTGAAATGCATTTATGGCACCTAGAAAATATGAAGAGCAGAGCAATTCATTTCTTATTTATTTGCAAACTTTTAAAACCTGGATTGGACAGCTTTAGATATTAGGTCTAAAATCCCAAAGACAGAAGGTTCACATTTCAAAGGCATTCACTTTAAGTCAAAACAAACCATATGAATGAATACAGTAGGCCCTCCACATTTGAGGGGGATAGGTGCAGAGAACCCCCACGAAAGTAAAAAAAAAAATGGAAATAATTTCCCCCAGTGACACTCCCCCTTCCCTGGGCCCCCTGCCCAGGAGAGCACCAGAGACAAGATAGCCCTCCCGGTATCCTTCTCCCACCTGCCCCGGGCAGGATCACGCCAGTGGTGGGCTGGAAAACAGAGGGGAGAGTGAGATCGCGCTCCCCTCATTCTTCTCCCACCTGCCCCAGGCAAGATCATGCTGGCAGCAGGCCAGAGAAGAGTGGGGAGAGCGAGATTGCACTCCCTACATCCTTCTCCCATCCGTCTCTGGGGCGATCGCATGGGCGGTGTGCCAGGAGAACAAGAACGCCCTCCTCAGTTCCTCTGCCACCCTCTGGTGGCACAGAGGAACAGAGCAGGGAGTGCAAGATTGCTCTCCCCACTCCCCTCTGCCACCCACCCTGGGCAAGATGGAGCCCTCAGCTGCATGGAAGAGGAGCTGGGTGGAGGAGATGCCCCCTCCCACTTCACTCTCCCACCAGCTGCTGGCATCATAGCTGGCAGGGAAGCCAGGGGACACAGTCTTCTCCCTGCATTAGGGAATGAGGGGAGGGAATGGGAGAGGCAAGCCACTCACGAATAGTCAAATCTACGAGTCTCAAACCCATGAATGTGGAGGGAGAACTGTATTAAGCAACCACAAAGAGTTACCTCTCCTACTTAAGCAAAAAGATAGGTAAGCATTATGTTTGATTCCTTTTCATATAGCTTTTTTTAAAAAAAATTAAAAATGCTGAGACTACAAAAGCTTATGCTACAAACTTCTTTTGCACAGTCAGTCTAAAAGATGCTACAATGTCTATTTGTGTACTGATTAGACTAACATGGCTATGTCTTTGTAATTCTAGAGTTGTAACCGTAGATAAATGTTAAAAGCATAGATTACAAATACGTGTAGATTGTTAGCTGCTCTAGCAGTAGTAAAAATAATGGTGGTAATAATAAATGATATAATAGCATTGCTATGTGGTGATGTGGAGATGCAGTGTGTATGTATATGTGCCTTCAAGTTGCCTGTTGACTTGTGGTGACCACATGAATTTTACAGGGTTTTCTTAGGCAAGGAATACTCAGAGGTGGTTTTGCCAATTCCTTCCTTTGAAACATAGCCTATAGCACTTGGCATTCATTGGCAGTCTCCCACCCAAGTATTAAATAGGGCTGACCCCACTTAGCTTCCAAGACCAAATGGGATCTGGTGCTTTTAGGGGATTTAATCCCTCAGGTGCAGTGTAGAGTTGTTATATTTGAGACAAATCCAGACACCTTTACCTGCAGTCTTTGCAAATC
Organism: Cyclura pinguis; assembly: GCA_030412105.1. Classification (NCBI taxonomy): domain Eukaryota; kingdom Metazoa; phylum Chordata; class Lepidosauria; order Squamata; family Iguanidae; genus Cyclura; species Cyclura pinguis. Next base: position 121,511,504 of record CM059604.1, on the reverse strand, counting down.
AGTTGCCAATTACAAAAATCATGTGGCAAGTTAAGAAAGAGTTTTAAGAACCCTTTCCTCAAATACAGTTTACTGAGGAATATGACCAAGAGAGTTCTATTAGTCTCATGGCCAACATGTGGGCTTCGCTTGGGTGAGTGGTTGGGCAAAGTGTGAACAGAATTCTGGACTAGAGCGAAATTTTGTCTGGTCCAGTAAAATTCTCATGCCAATCCTTGTTGTTGATGATAATGATGTTGTTATAGTCAAGAGTAGAGAAATCAGGAGAAAACAAGATCTCAACTTAATCTGCAGCCACATTAGAGTGAGGAAAAAGAGTGAGAGGACCACACTTCTGTAGCTGTTGGATACATTATATTCCAAAATAAAACTCAAGCCTGTGGCCATTTCTGCACCACACTGTTATTGTGCTATTATTCTACTTTCAACATCCTGAGGAATTCTGGGGTTTGTGGTTTACTGAGGCGAAAGAGCTCTCTGGCTGAGAATTCTAAATGCCCCTCCCTAAACTGCACACCCCAGGATTCCATAGGATCGTGAAAGTGGAATAAAAGCACAATAATAGTGTAGTGTAGAAATGGCCACATTTCCTTTGTGTTTGGTTCCTTTGCTCACTCACTTGCTTTCTCTGTATTCACACATACACAAATTCATATATATGAATACAGACTTCTTTTCGTGACTTGTAATATTTATGGAAGGTAAACAGAGGATGGGAGGCTAAGAATTCCTTCTTTCAAAAAAACCCAGTTTCACATACCTTTTTGATGACAGTACTTCATGAATTTAACTCATTTCTGCCAATACATTTCTATACACAAAGTTCTACTTTGCTTCTGTCTAATTCCTAAACACGTTAATTCAAAGAAGGGGGCCATAATAATAACAAATAATAAGATATAAACCAAGAGAATGAAAAAAATAATTAAGCAGAGACTGGACGCTTACATCTTTCTTTCTTTCTCTCTTTCTTTCTCTCTTTCTTTCTTTCTTTCTGTTTGTTTTCAGATGGACTTTCCACTTTATACTTGCACGTTAAATCTTAACACTCCATTGCAAGATTCTTTGCATACACAATTAACAGCTAAAGACTGCCTTTGCACTTCATGGAGATATTTTGCTAAAACTCAGGGTCCTAAATCTACCTGTTCATTCCAACTAGAACACACTCACTGAAGTAATGAGAAGCTGGTAAATCAACACTTATATAAGCTCCAAATGATTTAACCATCTATCCTTGTTGTGTGCCTTCAAGTTGTTTCTGACTTATGGTGACCCTAAGGTGAACCTCAGATTCTCTGAGGCTGAGAGTATGCGATGCTCCCAAAGTCACCCAGTGGGTTTCCATGTACAAGCAGGGAATCAAACCCAATCTCCAGCATCACACTCTAATGCTCAAACCACTACACTACACTGCCTCTATTCTGGTTTAGCAAAGACTGCCCCAGTAAATTCTTTGTTGTCCCACTTTCTCTGGTGCTTTGAAAATGTCCCAACTTCTCTCCCCTCCCCCCACTTTCCCTCTTTGTCCTCATCTTACATCTGTTTCTGCATACTGAGTTCAAAGTACAAAGATAGTTTGCATACAGTTAACTCGGCTACCATGAGAGGAGAGGAAGGGATGGACTCTTGCCCTTCACCACAGATCTGTTTGGTATTGTTGTTTTGTTTGATTTCTCCCCCACGAACTTTCCTAAAACCACGTAGATTTCAAGGTTTCTCTGATTAAATTGGTTTTGTGTGTTCCTCCTTATAAATGTTTGCCCTCTTGTTGCCTGGCTGCACCCTTTTGACCACACTCTGACGTTGCTATGCAATGCGTGTCACAATTTTAATATATCTGTGAAATATTAATGGGTTTAGTCTTACCGTACTCTATGATCCCTACTAGGAGATATGCGATTTTCGTAAATCGGACCTATTAATGACCAGAGAACCTGATCAGGGTCACGCTCACTGAAAACGTGTTTAGCGTCATGATGGTGGGAAAGTCCAGGCAAGATTATGTGGAAAATTCTGACACTGATGGGTTTGTGCCAATCCCTCATCTCTTCAGACTCTTTGCATTTCTGAACACAATGGAAAAAACTGCCCAGATAATGCAATCAGAGACCATCCCTTGATCTTACCCTGTGGAGACCTTCCCTGTTCACCCTTCCTGACAAAACATTAAGAGACTGTCATGAATCCCATTAATGTTTTGTCACTCTGGCATTAAAGCAATCGGCCCATTCCAGACCCCTTTGTCAGTCCCATGGGAAAGCCATTACAGTTTTGTCAATGCACGCCTTGAGGGCATGAAATAGGGTATAAAAATCTTAGCTTCAACCCCAGCTCATTGTAATACATAGTATGCAGTATGTGACATGTGGCAGACAGTGTCCTAGACTGCCATTCCTCCATATTACCCTCAGACACTGTCTAGGCCCCTCCTCTGTCACCTCCTTCTTTAATACTGGTAACTATCACACCTTCCACTCCTAATCTCTCTCTATCCAACCCTTCCTGCCTTGCTTTCCAATAGCCATGTATGGTTCTGTACAGTATGTAATTTCTCAGATTTTTTCAGTTCAAATAAAATACCTTAACTGGAGCCTTCTCTACAGTTAGTACTAGTATACACTGGTGAAAAGATTCTGCCATTACCCTCCCCTTGCAGACCTCCTTTGAACTATAATGCCCCCAAATTCTAAGGTAACAATGGCATTGAGGGTGGACCCCAACATCCCCCACCTCTTAGGGCAACACTAGCTAGGACAAACAAATGGATTTAGGCCAGTATGTTTTATGCTGTTATTAATTTTCTATAGTCAGAAGCTGGCACCAGTGAGTTCTACACAGCTTACTCCCAGATAATTGTGCATAGTATTCCTAATAAATGTGACGTTCTGCTCTGCTCTTTGGTGGAAGGTGTGTCTATATGGATACTGTCACTGTGAGTTCCTTCTCCACTTCAAAATTTATCACTACTACACTGGGATCAAACAACTAGATATATATTTCCCAATAGTTAGGAATTTTAAAACAGGAGTGAGGAATTTTTAGCGGATCCAGGGGGATGCCATCCCATTTGATGCATACTCAAGGCAAGATCCTAGATTGCATGGGGCAAGGTATAGTGTTCCTCTGATGCATTTTTATGGGGTTACTATTTCCACCTCACAAAAGGCAGCTTTCGAGCATGGGATGGCATCTCCATGACTGGGGAAGGTATTGGGTGAGTATACTGGAGATCCCAGTGAGTGATACCGACCTTTTCTCCCAACTGCATAACTACAGTTGGATGCTGCGTTGATGCTCCTGACCTCACTTGACCACTAAATAGCTCCCCCTGCTTTTCCTGACCAGTAAATGGCTATGGGGTAAAATTACCTTTCACAGGGGAAGGACTGTACAGGGAGATATTAAATATCTCCTTGTACAACAAATTCAAAAACGCATATACTTACATAATCCGTGGTTACATGAGCATAGGGCACCACCAGGATTCTGGCTCCAGGTCCATAGACTGCTATGGGTTGGCTGAAGGAGTGGAAGAGAAATCTTCCTCCCTCTCCAGTGACCAGGATGACTATTTCCCCATCATCATTTTCGATCATCTCTGAAATCTAGCCATTTCTAGATATCATAGAGTTTTTACTAAAGCTTGAGCTCATGTCACTCCTTCTGCTATGCTTGATGGTCATTTCTAGTGAATCCCTTACAAAAAATGTGTTTGTCTGTGTGGAGATGAATTAGTAGAGTCTCTAAGCCAAACATTCTTGTTTCGTAATTTTTAAAGAGATGAGAGATTAAGACTAATTATACCCCCCTTAAATAAACTTCCTGGAAGACCCACTGAATGGTACTTGGCTTATCTGTTAGCAGATACTAAAAAAAGTATACCAGAAATGGTTGCAAAGTTCCTTTCATTTGCTGTTAAGATTTGTAAAATTATGATTCAGACACATAGGTAACACTTGAGGTTTGTCTCCCTTTTTAAATTGTACTAAATGGTACTAAGGCCATTTCCACATGACATTGCTGTCCCGTGATGCAGATGCATTGCTGCCAGTCCACAAGTTGTGCTTTTGCACAACATCACTGCAGTTCAGCTGCAAACATGTCCCCACCCATCACAATTGTAGGATATTCCATTACTGGAAAAAATCCAGTAATGGCCAGTGAGCACATGATGCACCCATCGCCAGCAGCCATGCACAATAGGCGGAAGTACAATCTAGGTGCTTCCTTCCCCAGTGCAGCATAGGAAAGAGGCCGACTGTGCAAGGAAGGTGCATGTCATTTGTGCTCCCATCTGCAGGTAGCTGGCCAGGTGCAGAGAGGACAATGATGGAGATGGGTAAGGTGAGAAAATGGCCTAAGTCTATCATGTTTTCTTTAAAAAAAAATCACTCTTGAATTCCTATTACCCTTGTCTGTTTTATATTGATTAGGTCTTCTATCAAGTTTTCTATGACAGATACCTTATGGTTTAATGGTCTTAGACTGTACGAGAGAGAGAGAGAGAGAGAGGCTTCCCCATCACCATCCATGGCATGGAAGTAGCAAAGCATGATAACCTGCTGCTTCACGTTCTTGTGGAAGCAAAGGTTTCCTCCCTTCCAACAATCCCAGTCAGAAATGCTGCTTGTTCTTGCCTTTAACAGCTGAAGAACAGAAACCTTGGGTGGTTCAGGGTCCCTGTGGGAGAAGGGGCCACTAAAAACATTGCATGGGAGAAAGTGGGAGGAGCTGCCACAGGCTACTTGGACAGTAGCCAAGGGTTGCATCTAGCCATGAAACTGTGGCCTCTGTATCCCCTGAAATAGAGGACTATCATCTAACTGCCCTTCAGACAGACCAGGGATAGACAAGTCTCCTCCCCCCACGACTTATGCAGGCATAGGTGTAACTTATGCCCCTCAAAGTTCCAGAGGATGCTCCATGTATGGACATCCAGCTATAGGAACAGAGCTGGATCTTCTCTCCCTTTCCTCATTCTCCACTAGCCAGTAAATGGAATATTGGGGGAGACTACAGCAGGTAAAAAGTGGTTTGGGAGACAGGAGAGGAGATGTGACATAGTTCTACCTGGAAGAACTTAACACTACATTACCCCAATTCAGGGCCTGAGCCACAATCTGGCCACAGTTCCTACAATTGCTCACCACTGACAATGCTGGCTAAGCTGATGGGAGCTGTTAAATTAAAAAACATCTGGAGGACTACTGCACTATTGCTAGCCCCTTAAAATAGAAGACTTTCCTCTGTAAAGCAGGACACACTAGGGACCAAGGGCAGAGAGCTAGTAACTTTTGGAAGGACACTGTAATGTGGATTCAGAGCACATTCTGATTTTGCTTTTTTTTTTCCCTCTAAGGAGTGTAAGGCAAGTAAAAGTGAAAAGAAAGGGAAATGGTGGTGTACCGTCAGTCAGACTTAGGGCATTTTTTTTCTGCAAGATGAAAGTGTCCAGCTTAAGAACAACTTACAAAAAAAAAACGCTAGAAAAACAATAACATTAAGTCTGTGGGCACGGCCCTTCTTCTAATGAAGTCAATAGAAAAATTCCCTTTAATTACAAAGGGGCTGGTCGCCTCCTGTGTTCTAATAGTTTTATTCAGCAGATTAAAGCTTTAATTATGAAATGCTTCATTATACAAACCACTGATAAGATTTAATCTATAAAGTGGATCGGAGAGTTGCTTTTTGGAGAAGAATGAATTTTTTTCAATCGTGTGATTAAAGAAGTGTTTTTGTTTTTCATGTAGAAATAGTATGAACTGATGGGGAAGGAACTGTATTGTTGTGAGTTTTCACATCATTTCCAACTTCTGGCAACCCCAAGGTGAACAAAGCTTATCTCAGCAAGATTTGTTTGGAGGGGGTGTGCCTTTGCCTTCCTCTGAGGCTGAGACAGTGTGATTTGCTCAGGTCACCCAATGGCTTTCCATGGCTGAGCAGGGTTTTAAATCCTGGTCTCCATAGTGGTAGCCCAAAGCTCAAACCACTTCACCACAATGGGTCTCAAGGAATTACATCAACATGATAAAATACTTCCTATCAGTTTTAACTTTGGCTATTCAGCTCACTGCTTGTAAATCTTTAAAAACTGTGTAACACCAATTAAGAAAAATAAAACACAGATTGAGATACCAGACTCCAGAAAAGAATGCTCTTTGGCAGACACCCCAGATATTCCGTGTGTGTCCTGGTCAGTCTCTGGTGATTCATTTGTAACTGTTCCAGGAAGTTTAGGGAAAGTTTTTTCACTGACATCACGCAATGAGCTGTGCAAAAGATGCACCCTGGGAAAAATTTAGGGTCTGGTTCAGCAACCTATACACTGTCTATGGTAAACATTCTCCATGTTAATGAATTCTGCAGAGCTTCTTCAACACTGTGTTCAGAGCTGGATTCTTGAGCAGAAATGTTCTTAATTTGTCTCTGCAGTTTTAAATGGCTATTTTCTTCCTATGCTGGTATTTCCAGAGTTATTGATTCATTTACTCCCTTTCTTTAGTTTCTAAGGTAAGGTTCAGCGTAAGGAAAATAAGTCACTCTCACACATAACGCTGTCTAGCAGGGAAAAATCACTCAAGCATCAGCCCCCCAAAAATTAACTTTTCTAAATTTTGTAACTCAGTTTATTAAAAAGAGTGGTGGTGGGGAAGGAATCAAAAGCTATACTCTTAAAATGCATTGCCTTTTTTTTTCTTTGAAATTTAATCTTGGGAACATTTTTATTTATTTCTTCTTTTGTTTGTCTTATTTCGCATGCTTACCAGTTTAATGGTAATTAAACTTTAAAGGCACTAACTTTGAAGAAGTAAGATATATTGATGCAATGTAGTGAACTTAAATATGACAACTGTGAATATAAACCGGCAGTACCTGAGACAGCATTATGATGACGTTAAAATGTTAAAAGCAGGAGGAAGTTCTTGTGAAATTAGAAACTGTTCTAGATTTTCTGGAAATTTATTTTTTTATTTTGCACTTTTAGGCTCACTAATATGTGCTCTGGGCAGTGTGTAATACATTAAAACATATAATACAATCAATTGATATATGAATGGAAATCACATATAATAATACCAAGCTTAAAACAGCAGCAGCACTGTAGCACATAAAAACAAAATGAATCCCAGAACAAAACAGACGTGTGCTAAGATCTAGAACAGTTCCTAAAATCCCAGGAAAATGCTGTCCAAAAGATTGTAATAGGGATGCTACATAAGCTCTCTAGAGAGAGCATCCACAAATAGGGTATGACACAGGAATCTGACCAGCCCAGATGAATAGGCAGTCAAGAGTTTGTATGTGAGGTCTACATGGATTACTGGGAGAAGAAATTCATTTTTTCAGGTGTCACCGCTGAAAGGACCCTTTCTCTTGTAGCCATCTTCCTCACCTCCTAAGTTGGAGCACGTATGTCCTATCTCAATCCCAGCAGCACAGCTGATAATTCAAACCAAACAAACTGAATAGCTCATTACAAACTCATTACAAAACAAACTGAATAGCTCCCAGCTCATTACCTACTTTCATTCAGTAAGCACAAAGCTCAAAATAAAGTCCAACAGAGTTCAAAGGCAACAAGTCCAAAGTCAGTCAGGGTAATCCAGAGTCAGCAAGGCATCCAGCAAACAGAGAGGTTAGATAAGCTCTGACAACTCCTAGAGGAGAAGGGTGGCAGCTATTATAGGTTAGCTGTCCAAACACAGCTGTTGCCTGAATAATTGTTGGCAGTTATAAATTCTCTGGGATCAATGTAGACTGTCTCTTTGTTGTCTGCGCTTGGTAAAGGTAGGTATTGGTAAGCTATCTTCTGTGTCTGAAGGGGTAGGACCTCTGCTGGAGTTGGCACAGTTGGTGGCACTGCAACCTCTTCTTCTACAGCAGGTCCTGGCATATCCCTGTTTCAGACTCTGAGTGAGAGTTCATGTTCTGGAAGCACGGTATGACATCCTAGAAATGATGACCTTAAGATCTAAGTAGAAACATGGGGAAGACATTCATTCAAAAATATGGGCCTCAAGGTATGTTTGAAATAGGGCTTAAAAATGAAATAGCAGCCAGTGGAGATAGCAAATTTCATAATTTCATCATCTTAACCCATTCTTATAAGCAGTCTAGTTGTCCTTTTTTTAAATATATGAAATTTCTACAGTTTGTTTCTAAGCCAGCCCCAGATAGAAGACATTGGGAATAAAAGTTGCAATAGTATCTCTAACCAATAAGGTCATAGCTACCATATCTTCTAATCTGATAGATGGTAGTCCATGTCACCAGGCCACCTGTGCCTCTAGTAACAATGATAGCGCTAACAGAAACCCCAGAATAAATTTTGATCTTAATCTTTTAGAGGGTGTGGAAGCAGACACACACACAGCCCCCCAAAAAATCCTAGGCCAGTGGTTCTTAACCTTTTCTTTGCTGGTGACAACCTATAAATATAATTTGTTGGCAGGGTCTCCCAAGACTTAAGTCAAGATTTAAATATTTAAATTTAGATTTAAATATTCAAATACTTATTTAAGACTTCTAGAGACTAGGATTCAAATCCCTGCTCAGACACTGGGTGCCCTTGGGCAAGTCACATTCTCTCAGGCTGTTTCCACACAAAGGACCTTCCCTAAACTGCAAACTCCAGGATTCCATAGGATGTTGAAAGTGGAATAATAGCACTGTAACAGTCTAGTGCGGAAATGGCCCCAGTCTCAGAGGAAGGCAAAGCCAAATCCCCTCTGAATAGATATCATTCATTCATATACATACACACACACACACACACACACACACACACACATGATAGTGTCACCTAAGGGTTGTCATAACTCTGAAGTGACTTGAAGGAACACAACAACAAAGTGCCACTGACAGAGAGAGGTTCCCTCTAGCCATCATGTCTCCGTTTTCCATACCAGCACTGATCACCTTGTGGATGAGGTGGTAGTAGCCCCAGACTTCAACAGAGAATGTTCCAGAACTGTGGGATGGGTGGTGTTTGTTATATGTTATGACTGTAAGAGCTAAGTGATCACAAGAAGGTTTTTCAGCAATCTATAATGTTCATGGCCATGCCTTACACATCTGCCTATAAAACGATAGGCAATTGTTCCATCGTGCATCACAGTGGAAGCACGAGAAACAGGAAGCATATCATCTCCACTTCCTTTTTTGCAGTGTCCAATCACACTTCTTCATTCCCAGTTTCCTGTGTTGGTTGGAAAAGCCCTTTGGCTGCTCATTATTTCTATCACCTTTGTTCCAAATGCATCAGCTGGTCCAATTTCTTTTTGGAAGCATGAGCAGAGCCTTAATACAGAAGAAAGCAGGATGTTTTATAGCTCTCACCTCTGACAAATTCAAGCCATAATGCCTCCTACTCCCCAAACACATATTTTACTGTCAAAGGTTAACTGCCTTGCCAGAAACAATGCTGAGACTGTGTAGGTGACTTACTGGCTTTCATAAAACCATCAGGTGGGAAAACTGTAAGCATGTGCGTGCATATTCATCAAGCCAGTTCCCTTCCAAATCTCCTTCTAAAGGCGAAACCATGTCAAACAAATTCCAAGAACAATAGGAGAACACTTTTACTGGGAAAGGCACTTAAGTTGTGTTGGCCAGAGGAGAAACATAATTTACATAACTGAAACAGGTTTTTTTCCCCGAAGCAAATAGAAGCATAAAGCACTTTTTACAGATTATTATTTTTAAAATTGGAGCTGCTCTATTCAGTTCTGTGAGAAACATAGAAACCTTTCTTATCCTATCCACGACTGCAAACCTGTTCTTATATATTCAAATAAAAAATTCGCGTTAAGTTCAGTAAATCTTTCTCCCAAGTCTGGATTGGATTAAAGAATTACCGTAATTAAACTCTCCTATTATTCCAAAGAGGCAATGTCCACAAACTTTTCAGCTCACTGTCCAAAAACACTATGATTTTCAGAGAGGGCTTTGCCTTTAAGTTGTTTCCAACTTACAGTGAGTCTAAGGTGAACTTATTATGGGGGTCTTCTTGGCATGACTTGGGGGGGGGGTTCTTTGCCTCCCTCTGAGCCTGAGAGAGTGTGACTTGCCTAAAGTCACGCAGTAGGTTTCCATGACTGGGTGAGGATTCAAACCCTGGTCTGCAGAATCATAGGCCAGTGTTCAAATCACTATACCACACAAAGAAGCCTACACTCACTTTATTCTGTATAATCTTTTTTTAAAAAAATACCTCCCTCATTTTTAGCTCTATTTATTTAGTTTAGTTAGCTTTTTGGACTGCTTTTTCAGCCACAACAACCCTACAATCATAGCAAATGTCATTGCAAGAATGGAAATTTGAACAAGACAGATAACTGCAACTGAAAATGTAACTTTATGATTTACATCTATGGGCCATAACAATTCCAATTTACATTGGAATAATAAACAGAATGCATATAAGAATACAAAATACAGATTCTAAAAGAACAAACCTACTTTGGTCAGACTTCACATAGAATACTGTGTGCAGTTCTGGGCACCATGGTTTGATCATACTCACAAGCTAGAATATGTCCAGAGAAAGGCAACCAAGATGGGTTGTTGTGAGTTTTCTGGGCTTTGAGGCCGTGTTTTATTAGTATTTTCTCCTGACGATTCGCCTGCATCTGTGGCTGGCATCTTCAGAGTGTTGGGGAATTGAGAGATTTTTGGTAATGAGACTCTCAATCAGCAGAGTATCTTAGTAACTGCACAAAAACGGAAGTTGAACAGAGTACCAGTCCCACTTCTATCACTCCACCCCAAACACACTTAACCTAGCTCAAAATAAACACAAAAAATCAATTTGGTTAAAAATATAAAAGAATTTACTCACAAAATCTTGTGCATGGTCTACACAGGTTCAATTCTTGAAGAAGGTAGGAAGAAAATTAAGCACTCACATGCTTGCTGAAAATAATCCCTGTTAGGAGATCTCAGGGCATGCTTTCAGGACAAAAGGCGAAGACAAAAGGAAAGAGTAAATGGCAAGAGAACATTTTTAAGACCAAAGAATGTGTACGTGCTGGAGGAAGAGGTGTTGACCAAAACAAACAGGAAGTTTTTCTCTAGGCTATCTCTCTATGCCTACAATAAACATGCAAACAAACTAGCCAGTTAATTAAACATGCAAAGGTTGCCACTCCCAACACAGAGGATCTCCAGACGATCCTCTGAAGATGCCAGCCACAAATGCAGGTGAAACATCAGGAGAAAATACTAATAGAACACGGTCTCAAAGCTCAGAAAACCCACAACAACCTATGGATTCTGGCTGTGAAAGCCTTCGACTTTATAGCAACCAAGATGACTGACAGTCAGGAAATTGAGGCCATTTCCACACTACAATGTAATGGTGCTATTGCTCCACTTTCAGCATCCTGTGGAATTCTAGGGTTTGTAGTTTAATGAGGCCAAAGGGCTCTCTGGCTGAGAATTCTAAATGCCCCTCCCTAAACTGAAAACCCCAGGATTCCACAGGATGTTGAAAGTGGAATAATAGCACTGTTAACAGTGTAGTGCAGAAATGACCCAAGCCTTGAATCTCATCTAGGGAGGAAAGCGGGGTTATAAACTCAATAACTAAATAAAATTATGAAGAACAACTTAGGGAGCTGAGTATGTTTAACTAGGAGAGTGGATGACTGAGGGGTGACACAATAGCCGTCTTTAAATATCTGAAGGGATGCCACGCAGAAGATGTTGTGAGCTTGTTTTCTGCTGCTCCAGAGACTAGAACACAAACCAATGGAGATTCATTAAACATTCGGATGAACCTCTTTACTGTAAGAACTGACTGTCCTTCTTTGGATGTCTTTAAACAGAGGTTAAATGGGCATCTTTCAAAAATATTTGAGATGTAGATTCCTCTATGGCTGTGAATGGTCCAGGTAGCCCTTATGGCTGCTTCCAACACTAAGATTCCATGATTTTACCTAAAATGTTTACAGTTATTAAAAGTAAGATTTACAATAAAACTTTCCCTCCTAGTACAGAAGACAAATCAACCCTATCTTCATTTAGCACACAGGTACAAAAATCTAAATTTTATTTAACTGCTGCATTTTTGACGCTTGGCTTTTAATTTCCTAGCAGCCAGAACAAATTTAGCAACCTGCGCAGTAATGAAAATATTAGTGCCTTCTAGCAGTACACATATTCTCTTCTAAGGGGACTCTGCTTAACAAAGAACAGAGAATGCAGGCAAGAGATTTGTGCCCTGGAGGCTTTTACAGTGAATAGTTTAATAAATAGTAGGAACTATCCTCAACTTCAAGCCTTAATAGTCCTAGTATAGTTGCCAACTGCCTTCTTTTGTTAGGGAGAATGGTTTTCCAAAGATGGACTTCTCAGTCTTGAAAAGATAGTGTTCTCGCTATGCCTTCTGTCTGTCTGAGGGCTGTCCCATTCCAAGTCCAGTTTAAACAGAAATAATCACAAAAAATAAGAGGGCAACAGCCTTGAGATTGTCTGGCAGAAAGTGGCAAACTGAGGAAGCACTAGAGACATAAAGAATATTTACACATTTTCTTGTCCCCAGAAAGAAAAGGTGGCTCAATTTTGCAGAAATAATTGTCAACTGCTTTTTTTTTCCCATGTTCTTTTCTTGCTTTTGATGGGTTTTGCATGGAAAAAATTTTTTCACATAAAAGAGCACAAGAGTTGTGGAGACAAAACCCATTGTACTTTACGCAAAAGAGAGCTATTTGTAGAAACAAAATTCTTGCCAAAAGAAGGGGGGAGGCCTCAGTGAAAGTGGCAAAACCCTTGAGGTGTGCCCGAATGTTTTCCTTTTCTCACTCTCTGAAAAGAAAATGTTAGAAAATTTTTCATTCTGATGTGCAAGAATGAAATGAGTAAAATTTAAATCCCTAAGAGGCACACAAATAATCTCATCATGGCCTTTCCCACTATGCTGAAATGAGTTGCATTTCTAATTCTGAAAGCCAAGCAAGGTCAGGCCTGGTTAGTATTTGGTTGGGGGACCACCAAAGAAAGCAGGTGTCATAGGCTACAAAAGGCAATGATAAACCATCTCAGAGTGTTCCTTGCCTAACAAAATTGTATTAAATTCATGGGGTCACCATAAGTTGACAGGCAACCTGAAGGCACAGAAAGAGAGAGAGAAAGAGAGAGAGGTTTATATTCTTATCCATATTTTATTTTATACCCCTTTTTTTCTTTGGTAAATTGGAGAACTAGCATGATGTAGTGGTTTGAACATTGGACTACGATCCCAGAGACCAGGGTTCAATTCCCTGTCCAAATATGGAAACCCACTGGGTGATCTTGGGTGTGTCATACACTCTCAGCCCCAGAAAACCCAGTGATAGGTCTGCTTTGGGGTCAACTTGAAGGCACACAATAACAACAACAAACAGTATGAGGAACATTTCACCCAGTTGGTTTTAGTCACTACAAATTGAAGCCAATGGCAGCATGTTCTGAGAGACACAGGGCCTTTCCACACTACAGTTATAGTGTTATCATTCCACTTTCAACATCCTATGGAATATTGGGGTTTGCAGTTTAGGGAGGAGAATTTAGAATTCTCAGCCAGAGAGCTCTTTGGCCTCAGTAAACTACAAATGCCCAGAATTCCACAAGATGTTGAAAGTGGAATAATAGCACTTAACAGTGTAGCATAGAAATGCCCCATACTTTACTTCCTCATTGCCTGTTTTGGAAGTGAGTGGCATGGTTCCTAAGTTCAAATTTGGCTTGTGTTTATCTCCATGTCCACTAAAAACAAAGCTTGGGGAAAAGTCACTTTTGGAACTACAGAACCCAAAATTCCCCTGCCATCATGGCCAGTTTCTCTCCATAAGTATTAGAAGCAGAGCATGGGCAAAGTTATGTTTTGGATTACAGACCCCAGCCTGGAGAATTCTAGGCACTGGATTTCCAAAGAAAGAAAGAAAGAAAGAAAGAAAGAAAGAAAGAAAGAAAGAAAGAAAAACACTTCCTAATGCTGAGCACTGTTGTCATGAACAGGGGATTGAAAAGAGAAAAGACTGATAATATGCATTTTCAGATATGCACCCATCCACTTCACAGACATCAAGTGTATTTGGATGATTTTTTCATGCCTGTAACGCTGGTATCTGACAATTAATAGACAAAAATAGTGATGAGAATGCCCCGACATTACCAGAAGCTATTCTGCTTTGATATGCATGCAATCAACACATTACGTTGTCACTTCCAACAGGAAATGTTGTCAAATTACAATTCCCAAGCATTCAGTTTGATGAGATTGAGGCAAAAACATAGAGGAGGAATGGCGGCAATGAAATGTTGGCCCATGAGGCAAACAATGGCCCTCCTGTCCTTGAGAGATATATGTATTGGAAATTATAGCAGGAGAGGGAAAGACTCAATAAGTCTTAAGTCTGTCCTTATTATGTCATAGCTAGGCACGTTGTGCTATACAGCCGCAATCTGCTGTTTTGTAAACTGAGCTGTCAAACACTTGTTATTTTAAAGCTGGAATTTGTCAGGCTCCTCTGACAACCGAGCAGCTCCAGCTCCCAGTCTGATTCATGACTGGCTCTGAGACAGGGGAAGTTCGTGTCTGCTGTAATCTAAACAGAGTGTAAATGGAGGATGGAGGCAGTGGTGAAACAAGGAAAGAGGCGAAGCCCAATAAACTACTACTAGAAAGAGGAGGGGAAACTACTGAAAACCTGAGCTGATAAAAAAGAAATCATGGCTCAGAATTAAAAACCTGTAAGAAAAACAATTTCAAAAATCAGTTATTCAGAAAGCAAGCAGGGAAGAAACTGCATATTCATCAGCTTTTTACTCCAGAACTGTCCCACTAGAATTAGCAGCTTTAGGACTGTGATGTCCAATGGAGTTAAACAATATCCCACTGAAGTACTTGTGTCACATCTTTGTTTTCCATTAACGGCATCAATGCCACAGGTTGCATCTTAGGGCCATTTAAAAAAAAAGCCTGTTTCCTTCCTTGTCCTCTGTTATAAAGCATTAAATGGATTCACATTGGGGCCCTTTCTGCTCCACCCTCCCAACCTGCCATAGGGATGGGAGAAGGATGGGACCATGACAACGCTTATGCACAATGTCATTGCAGTCCCATCCTTCTCCCATCCCCAGGTGGCGCGATCATTCCTCCAATATTGATGAGTTTTTTCCTGTCAATGACCAGTGATCACGTCACCATTGCAGAATTACCTTGTTTGGGGAGGCCCTGGAAGCACAATGGCTGCACTTCCTGCCCCAGCGCAGCCTAGGAAATTACCTGGTTCCACTGCAGCAGGAAGAGGCGTGACCATCACATTTCCTGGAACATGGAAGCAGTCGGTGCGAAGGGGAACGCTCCTGTCATGCTCCCCTCCTGGCACAGCCAACACCAGGACAGACACTGGATGTCTCAGTGACCAGGTAAATTGTGGAAAGGCCCTGAGTTCAGTTAAGAGGGAGCCAACACCTACTCCTTAAATGGATAAATGAAGTTTGTACTGTATAGGCAACTGAGGAGGAATCATGGAGAGTTTATTATTAATTGCTTTCAAGTCACCTTTGACTTACGGTGAGCCTATGAATGAGGGACTTCTAAGACACCTACCCTTGTTCAGATCCCACAAACTCAAGGCTGTGGCTTCCTTGATTGAATCAATCCACCAGGAATGTGGTCTCTGTCTTTTCTACCACCTCCCACTTTGCCAAGCATTATCATCTTTGCTAATGAGTCATGCCCAAAGAACAACAGCCTCAGTTTGCTAATTTTGCCTAGTAGGGAGAGTACAGACTTGATTTGCTCTCGAACCCCCTTATTGGTCATTTTGGCAATCCATGGTATCCAAAGAACTCTTCCCCAACTTCGTAAGGAGTGGATCTATTGAAACGAATAGAGCTTACTAGGGCTAACAGTGGATTCAGTCCAGATGCACATCACCCCTCCTGCCTCCTTGCCACCCAATATCCAGCTACAGGGATAGGGAGTGTTGGTTCTGCAGCAGTCAAGGTGGAATGAGTTGTTTGGAGGCCTACTGCTCACGTCAAAGGAGGGCTGGAACCTATCAGCTAAAAGATTTGAATGCTTTCTTCTGCTGTAGACCATTTGCTGCATCTTTTACCAGCAGTCAGGCTTATCATTTAGCACTGGGGCACGTCAGTTTTTGGTACCAAATGGAGCATTGGGAGATAAGGGCCATTTCTGCACCACAGTGTTATAGTGCTATTATTCCACTTTCAATATCCTATGGAATCCTGGGATTTGAAGTTTAGGGAGGGGCATTTAGAATTCTCAGCCAGCAAGCTCTTTGCCCTCAGTAAACTACAAACCCCAGAATTCCCCAAGATGTTGAAAGTGGAATAATAGCACTATAACAGTGAAGTGCAGAAATGGCCTTAGAATTTCAGCTTGTTCCAGTTCAAAAGATGAGGGTGGAAGGCAATAAGGTACAAGTCAGGTATGTTCATTTAGCTGGTCTCATGAAGACAATGCCATCCTCATGGACTTCAGATGTCTGGCTGTAAGAACAGATGCTGCCTGGCTTCCTTCTCCCACTAATGGCAAGGAAGTAGGTTGCACTAGTGGAGGGGAGGTCAGATCCTTGAAAACAGAAGGGCTGAATACTTCCATCCACAATGACCATAAAAGGACACAGGCAGCCTTTCTATGTCACTAACAAGATTCCAAAGAAGGTTAACATATATTTTAATGTTATGTTAAAATATAATTAAAATTACAATAGTTTTAAAATTCCTTTGTGAAGTTAAGAAATTTCAATTTTACAAAAAAAATGAGAACCCCTGAATGTATTCCATAAAGATGTCCAATTTTCTTTATGTAATGTATTTATTTAATTTATATCCTATCTTTCTCCCTACAGTAAGAATCAAGATGGTGTGGCAATGTAAGATGTCCAGCTATTGTGATAATATTTTCCCAAACAACCTTGTTACGTATGATCTGGATCTTAATTCAATCACATTTTATTAATGCAACAGAAACTGTGGCCATTTCCGCACTACACTGTTATAGTGCTATTATTCCACTTTCAACATCCTATGGAATCCTGGGATTTGCAGTTTATGGAGGGGCATTTAGAATTCTCAGCCAGAGAGCTCTTTGACCTCAGTAAACTACAGCCTCCAGGATTCCACAGGAAAGTGTAATAATAGCACTATAACAGTGTAGGGCGGAAATGGCCTATAATGTGCACACAGACTTCATGCTCTCACAATGGATATCCCACTTCACTTAATGTTTCTTTGTGCATTTGTACCTGAATGTAGTACAGCAGAACTTTATCAGAGTTAGGTGTAAAAATATCATCATCATCACCATCTTGATTTGCATTCCACTTTTTGCCAACATTGGGCCTCAAAGCAGCTGACATATTAAAACAATACAATTTAAAATGTATAAATAGTCTATATTAAAACAGAATTAAACTAGAAAAAAATTACAACAGCTAAAACAAGAATAAAAGAAGCAATTAACATTAAAAGAAGACAATACCCTCTAGCCTGTTCTTTAAAAACTTTTCTTATTAAAATGCCTGCCTGAATAGAAAGGTCATTGCTTGACTCCAGAAGGACAACAAGAAGGGAGCCATTTTGATCTCCCCGAGAAGGGAGTTCCGGAGTCTAGGGGCAGCCTGTGAGAAGGCCCTCTCTCTCATCCCCACCAATTGTCAGAGTCCAACTCCCTGTCTGTGCCTCTCTGCCAGCAAAGAAGGGGAGGCGAATGTACTTGCCCTAGAAGGAGGAGGGGGATGCAGCTGGAAGTGTCCAACACAAACAACTAATGGAAACACGGGGCCAAACCAAGTCAAGGTTTAATCCAAAAGGTCCAGGAAGCCAAAAGTCTGTCCAGAGGGGTTGAGGGAGCCAGAGCACAAGGGTCAAGAGACTTACATAGTAATTTGCTACAAGCAGACAGCAAGCCAGGCTGACAGACTTAAATAGTCACTGAAAACAGGTGTTACTTTTCATTGTTTCCTTAATCTAGCCAACGCAGCTTCCCTCTGAGCTGTCTGTTTCAGCCTCCTCCATGATTGGGAGCTGAGGGGCACAGGTGAATGTAATTCCTCCAAATCACTGCTGGTTCCCTCTCCCTCTGGAGCTGGCTGGGGCAACTCTGCCTCTGCTTGTCTTTCAACTGATGAGGATGTTTGCAAGCTGGTTTGGTCAATCACTGGCTCTGTTCCTGGCACAATCAGTTGCTCGTTGACCTCGGAGCCATCATCTATTACATCAATCATCATTTGCATGGTGGTGGGACTGAGAAAAGGGCCTCTTCCAATGAGCTTAGAGCCCAGGCCGGTTCATACAGGGAGATACGGTCTGTCAAGTAGCCAGCACCTGAGCCATATAGAGCTTTACTGGTCACAGCCAGCACTTTGAATTGTGCCTACCTACTTTCAAACTGCACTATCAGCTTTCTAATTTAACGTTCCATGGCCTTCCAATGAATTTATGGAATTACTGTGTACATCAGCTCCAGCGCAGTCTAACGGCTCCTATGTCAGTGATATAGTGAATCTAAGTTTTAGTTACTTAACATTTGGATTACAGTCGAGCGCAGATCCATCACCCCAGGGACATGGATTTGTCCCACTCAGCAGAAGCCTCCATAGCTCCAAGAACCTGACAGCCCCACTTCCTACTTCCCTGAATCCATTAAGTCTGATGGTATGAAACTAGATGTTTCAAAGCACAGATCTGGTCCTAGGAGTGAGGAAAGAGATTTAGCAGACACATGGATGGAAAGTAAGGTGGTCATATGTCTTGTTTTATGCACAACAGTCCTCCATTTGAAAGGTTCTCTGAGTCCTCTGCCTGACGGGGTGCCATGTCCAAGTCCAGTAAAAGATAACCATAAAAAATGAGAGTAGAAAGGGCTTTGAAGATACCCATCAAGATTTTGCACCCAGACACCAGACTAATCAGCAGTTGCTCAGGTCTCTTGGCCACAGGTTTTCTTACCATGGTGGGATGCATGGTATATGGCAATGTACTATGCTCATCAATTCTAAATTTAATTGATGCAGAAGAATTTGCACATACAAATGTTGTGTGGATCTGTGTCTTCTTTTATGCACTCCCATTTGGAAAGGACTCTTGACATTCTGAACAGCATTTTCCAGGGTACAGAAGGGTGAGTCCAGTGCAGTAAAGTCCACTTTCCCCAGCCTGTTCTGTGTGGTTAAATTTGGATCCATCCCAGGATCTTTTCCATTTTTTCTCTTTTCTTGCATTCAGTTTGGATTTTTAATAGCTTCCCATACACGTAGGTCTTACTATTGTTCCTCTTCATTACTAAAAACCATACTGACAGTCAAGACTGCATCTGTGATTATTCCCCCATTGGCTTACCGATTTAATTTATTTATACTTGGGATCTCTAGGAAGACTAGAAGAGGGTGGATGCTGCCTTTTGTCCAACTTTGTGTCTAGACAATGTGAGAGGAAAGGAAACTTCTCTTAATTAGAAGTGGAGACCCACAGCATTAGATCATTCTTTCATGGAATACAATGCTTGAAATTTTAGAAACTGATTTTAAACTCAGCCACTCAGAGTCCCAGACAAGCATAAACCAAAAAGATTAAGGTGAAATTAACACATTGCCTTTGGGAAAGTCCATGAATTAATTGTAAGAATGTTGATTATACCAGGCCACGTGAGAGACTTGCAGTCAAAATTTTTAAGATCTTTTTTAAAAAAAACCCTCTCATTTTATATCTTAACCACTCTAAAAACTCTTATGGGATCTCTTTAGTGTTTTGTTTAAAATTTAGGATTTTAAGGTTCCAACACAGATACAAAGATTTTCATTCCAAAGCTAATTCCAATAAAAATAAGCAGAATTAAATCCGTATGGATTTTTCTATCTGAAATTCTAGTCATCAGCTTGAATTTTGATCTTCCAAAGTAGTAAATGTATTATTGTATGCGCATTCCATTTGCAGTCTCCCAGCAACATGGGTCTTCTAATTTTAAGACTTAAAAAAAAACACTAATAACTTATACCCATGCATGTCTTTATTGCAAGAAAACTGGTCTGGTGTATTTTAACTGTATTTTAGTTCTAAAGGGTACAAATAAGAGGCTACTGATAGTTTGAGCAGATGTATCCCACGCAGTCTGGCAAAAATACTAACATTAATGCAAGCTACTATAAAATATTTTAACTTTTGAATATTATCTAATATATAAAAGTCAAAGGTTGTGAGTTTGTCTGTGTCAGGCAGGTGAAGACCTCATATGATTTGCTGTGTCAGGTGAGAAGACCTGATACGATTGGCTGCCTGTGAAGATTCTATGAAATTCTGGGGTTGGCAGTTTTGGGAGGGGCCTTTAGAATTCTCAGCCAGAGAGCTCTTGGGCCTGGTCAGTTGCTATGGAGATGAGGCCTAGCAGCAAGAAGGCGGAAGGCAGTGTATTCCCTCAGAAACCAAACCTCTGTATGTTAGCAACTCTGAATACATATTGGATTGGGGAATATCGGGAAAAGTTACAAATACTGGACAACACAGTTTGGGAAATTAGGCATATAGGATCTCAAATCTAACAAGCATTATCTAAAATCCCAGGCAACACCAGGGAGTTTGGAAAATTGGAGACACAGGCTATCAAATCTGTGTATTTCAGTCACATCTAATTCCTAAAATAAAATAAGGTAATTCCTAAGGTATTTCTAACAAGTGTTATCTATGAGAAAACAAAATTCCAGGAAACGCCAGGTAAATACACTAGTATTGAATATTATTTAAATCTTTTAGCATGGCAATATTAATGTAAACATTTAAAAATGTAAAGTTCTTCACACAGATTCATGAAATCTTTGCATGAAATCAGAGAACCATGGCAGATTTCCAAAGGCACTACCAGATTTTTTTTCAATCTATTCAAAAGCAATATGGCCTTATATTAAAACTGAAATCCTGTTCTATAAATTTTATTGAAAGATTTAGAGAAAGGTTTCTCTTCCTTAAAGATTCGTACTTCCTGTTAGTTTCTCCACATGCATCTCAAGTTTGGAAGTAATTATGCTATCCACGATGTATTACATTCTAGAGTAACAAGGACAGGACAATATCCCTTTCAGAAATGTTAATGCTAATATTTTGGGGGGTGGTATTACATTTTTTTCTTTTTAAAGCCTAAAATCAAATAAAATGTTAAAAACTCCTAAATTCATGTTTATTTGGTAGATATTGTACTTTGTTGTGAAACCATTCAGTAAAGATCTTTAAAAATCAAGTAAAACAATGTGTTAATGTCCTGGTAGCATTTGCTGTTATTGTTAACTGCCATCAAATTGACTTCGATTTCTGGAGACCCTATGAATCAGAGACCTCCATGTCATCCAGCAACAGCCCTGCTCTGGTTTTGCACACTCAAGGACATGGCTTTCTTCACTGAGTCCATCCGTCTTTAATACAGTCTTCCTCTACCCTACTGCCTTGTACCTTACCAAGCATTATTATCTTTTCTAGTGAGTAATGTCTTCTCATGATATGGCCAAAGTAAGATAGCCTCAGTTTAGTCATCTTGACTTCCAGGAAGAGGTCAAACTTGATTTGTTCTAGAACCCATTCATCTGTCAAAAAATCCAGTTTCATCCAACTATTCATGCACAAATTCCTGCCCTCCACCTGAAGCAAGCTGTGAAGAAAATACTTGCCAGTCCTAATTCTGTGACTTGGTTATGTCTGCATAACTAAGTAACATCACCTGCCCTGCCCCCACCAGCCCAACTTAAGAGCCAGCTCCCAGATCGGGCAAAGGACATCCATTCAGCTTCCAATCAGAGCCCAAAGAGGATGCCTCACTCCCACTACTGAGCAAGGCTGAGACAAGAGCGTGCAACAGGGGTCCTACTTCTAAAAGATGCAGTCTTACTTGCTGGTGGGAGGGAGCTGGAAACATATTCTCCTTGGCCCGGATTGGAAACTGAACAGGGCTTCGTTGTTCCATCCAGCAACTGGCTGTTAAGGTAGATGGGATGACATTTACATAGTTTTACAGTAAAATTTCATTGTCTTACTGAATACCAATCCGTTACAGATCTGCAATTCTAGGTAATGAATCCATAACTGCACTACTGAATACCAGCCAATGTATTTTGTGCAAAATATATGGTTTATGCCACAGAAACAAGATGTAGGGGTTTTGGGGGCGGGGTGCACAGATGAATTTTTCACACACACACACAACCCTGACAGCAATTTATCATTTTATCAATAGGGTGTCTCAAGAAAGATACCATTTGTCATCAATGATGTGAAAATTTGTGACCATTCTTTCTATCTTCCCCAGATAGATAGATGGCTAGATGGACAGAAAAAATTCATTCTTCTTCAGACGGAGCAACAGTGACAGCAGAGATTGCATGATCACTATATATCATCTGATTAACTTTCTGGTGAATGAGAGTACTGCTGAGTTGTCAGATTTATGCAGTTTGATGGGCATTTTCTGCTAGACTTAAAAGCTGTTTTCAATCTGCATAATTGCAGATAATTAGTATCCTTTGGGACATGTACACCACACTGAATCACTGTTTGCTTTTCTACCCTCTTGCACATTGGTCACAGGATGTGTGTGCCGGCAAGTACAGGAACAATGGCCAAAATTGTAATTTGCATTTGCTACTTACACCCGTTATCCATTTCCTTTGTAAGACCTCTAAATGCATATTTTGAAATCACTCTAATGAGTAAAGCAGAATTACAGAACGGGCCGGCAAATTACAACTAAATCTCACCAAGAGAGGAGATCTTTTTTGTTTAGTCACTCCAAGGGCTGGAGTAATTGGATGATAGCCTTGGGGCATCCATTTGGTCTATAATTAGGTCATTTCTTCCTCATCCCCTGTGTGTGTGTATAATTACAAATTAATTTGAAATCCCACTGTGAGGGGGGAAAATCAATATAGTATCACAGAGGAGGAAAAACAAGAGCCATGGGACCTTTTTCTTTAAAAAAAATACCCATTTCTTTATGACAATAAATTCACCCAAGCCAAAAGTCATATCCACTTAGTGGCAACTTCAATATTTTAAGTTTCTTGGTAGGTGTTTGGTAAACAAGGATCATCAATGTTCTTGTTCTTTGCTCACTGCAACTGTGTGGTACGAGATGTGCTATCTTTCTGTTGCTTGTGTGAAGCTCTGTTTCAGGCTCATCATCCCTTCAGACATGTAGCTTACTGTGAGCCTTTGATCAAGTCCTTATCTCATAGCCTTACTTACCACACAGGAGAGTTGCAAAGGTAAATTAGATATCAGCCATGAGGTCCCTAATGGGCTGTTGAGAAGGGTCATAGAAATTGGCCTGGATCCCAGCCCTCTGCTCCATTCACAGAAAGAGCTCCCATTAATGGAAAGAAAGCAATGCTCGTGGAAGGAGTCCTGTAACTCTGCAACCCTTTCCTTCAATTCATAGAGCAAGAAATTAGGATGCAGGCTTTTTCATGTTTCTTTTCCTTTTTTCATTGGCTTTTCCAGGTGTTATTTCTTTCTGAATTTTCTCTGAGATATAATTTGCATCATCATCTTTCTTCTTTAGCTCTCCTCCTCCACAAATACACTTCTTGTCTCATGTATGTTAGCAAACTTGAGTCCAATGAATTTCCTTTTATGTTTAGGGGTGTTAGGGGTGTTTATGTTTAGGGGTGTTCCCAAGCTGCCACCAGTAGAGTGAACCTACTCTGAGTTAAAGGCCCTTTTTGCACAATGGTTCCTGTCATGCCTCCACCCCAGGACCCAGACACGACTCTTCCCAACAGCCACACCCTAGAGACATGAGGGGGACAGTACTTACGGCAGCCAGTGTAGGTGGAAAATACAGAGCTTGTTAATGAGGCCAGAGCTGGCCAGGATGCTGAGGCTATATAAGCAGAAATCAGGATGGCAGAAAGCTGCTGGAATCTATTGACTTCATTGGTGATGACAGCCTTGCTGACTCCTGCATTCTGTGCTCGTGTTCTTCGGACCTTGGAGCTCTGCCTGGACTATAGATTCTGCTCGTGGACACTCTCTCCCTGGACTCTTGGTAGATTCAAACTCGGTAGCTCTGGACTGCTTTGAACTGCTTAAACAAATGCTGTTTGCTAATTCCTGTTGATTAAACAGCCATGAAGCTTTGGCAGGCTTCCAGCACAGGACAGGACCATCCTGGCATACAGATGCGTTGCTGCCATCACACAACATTGTCTTGGTGTTCCCAGATGTCGCAATCATGCCATATACCATTACCGGGAAAAAAATCCTGTAATGGCCTCCCTTTGTACAATGATCACATTGGCTGCAAGCATGCGGGAAAGGGAGAAGTGCTATCCAGCACTTCCTTCCTCAGTGCAGCACAGGAAGAGGCCAGCTGCACTGCAAAAGCAAGGAGCATTTCTCAAACACTACTCATCTACAAACAGCTGACCAGGTGCAGAGGGGAGTGTTCAGGTCCTGCTCCCATCCCAGCAATGGTACCGCTGGGATGATGCAGGGAGGTCGCAGGATCACAACATAGTACAGAAAAGGCCTCAGTCTAAGCATTTTGGTGATAGGGTTCTGCACTTTGGATTCCTCCTTTAAAGTTCAAAGTAAACCCCAACGCAAATTCACCTCCACACTGAATCCCATTGGTTTCCACTCTGTGGCAGTGGGAGTGAACTCTTGTTGTTCCCACTGCATGAACAATCATTATTGGGTATCTTCCCTACTTGCACTGACTGATTTTCTTCTGATGTCACAGTTGTCCTTGGGAAGCAGATGTGTCATAGCCCTTCTGGCTGCCGCTGGAGTCATTTCGTTTCTGTGTCACTGAAAGTCAGGGCTCCCAGTCCTAAATGATCCTATAACTAGCCTGACATCCTCTACCATAATAGAGTTCCACCCTGTAGCTTCTTCTCAAAGTGGAAGCATCTTTTCCAAATCTATGCAAATCCAGTCTAGCCCCTTCCTCTCTCCTGCCCAGCAGAGACAGAATAAATTAAAATAAACCCATCCTTGGCAGATGTTTATCCAAAAATCCCCACTCCATCCTTTAAATTAAATGTAACAATCTGCCAATCTCAGTTTAATATAAACAGAAATTGTAACTACCGGTTCAGAGCATAACCATTTTAAATGCACATTGAAAGCAAAACTGTAACAACCCATTTGGTTTTAAATTAGATGTTTACTTAAAAGTCTGTTTTGCTGCAAAAGAGCATTAATAGAAAGCAGGATTTAGGACTGGGAATGAAACATGATGTTTAGACTTGCAGAAGGAAATGATGGTTCAAGGAGTCTTAATAACTACAGATGTACATAATCTTGATCTCTGTTCATGTGAAATCAGTAGATGTTTTCCAGGATAATTTCCATTAGGAAAAGTTTCAAAATGTCACAAGACAGTTTCGTCCGAGCAAATGCTGAGACAGCATTATTCCTGAGTCACATTTTAAACTAATCATTTGAGTTTAGATTTGAGCATCCAGAAAGCATCTGAAAATCATTGCTCCCAAAATTATCATCCAGCTGTATGTGATATAAGCTGAATGTTAGTATTTTCTTCCCAAGGCTTGACAAACTGGCTTGTGTAAATTTGTTGTTGTTGTCATATGCCTTCAAATCGAATCCACCCTATAATGACCCTATCATGTGTTTTTCTTGGCCAGATTGATGCAGAGGTGGTAGTCATGGCTTTCTTCTGAGGCTGAGAGAATATGACTTGCCCAAGATCACCATGCTGGTTTCTACAGCTGATCAAAGATTCAGACCCTGGTCTCCCAGAGTTCTAGGCCAACATTCAAACTACTATCTCATGCTGGTGTGTAAATATTAAAGTAAATCTATCTACAGTTGGCCCTCCACATTCACTAGGGTTAGGGGCACAGGACCCTCACAAAAGTGGAAAAATCACAAACATTCTGTGGGAAGGGGGCTGAGGTATGGTGGGGAGAATGGACATCCAGGGTTCAAACCAGGTCAGGAAAAAGAAAGAAAAGAGGAGTGGGCTGGCATAGTAGCCCTATGCTTCCTCTCTCACACCCATCTCCTTCCCTGGGTGTGTGGGACATCAGGAGAGGGTTTGTGGTGCTGAGAAATTGGGCTGTGAGTCATCCTTAACTGACCAGGCAGCCGCTAATGGAGGAGGAGGAGAAAGGCCAGAGGTGGGTTTTTAAAGGGCTGTGTAACCTGATTGAAGCTGCCAAGAGGGAAGGTTTCCCTGGGAAAAAAGTGCCTGGGATGGAGATGGGGGCAGGCTTTGGGGGGGAAACTCACAAATAATCAAATCTGTGAAAGTCAAACCTGCAAATGTGGAGGGCTGATTGTATATAGCTTTCCTGAGAAAGCTACTGCCAGATACATGGATTAGTGACCAGCAGTAGCAACTGGTATCTTGCATGTCAGTGAATAATGAATTCAGTCTAGCTTTTAGTCTGGTCTTTTAAACATTCCCTGTTATACACAGTTTCAGCAACAGCCTGTCCAGTGTGGACAGACAAAGCATTTTTAGTGCATTTAGGAAGAACTGGTTCTCTTCCAGTATTTCAAAACTTCTTGTACTGCCATGCGTGGCTGCATTTTACAGAAAATTACAGCATTCTATGGAGTCAGTTCTAGGACTTGCATGTTAGGGACGACTGCTTAGAATTCTCAGCCTAATAGTGGCTTGATGAACTAGAAATCCCAGGATTTAATAGGATGCAGCCATCACAATTAAAAAGGTATCAAAGTGCTGTATTGTATAAAAGGCCCAGTTCATTTAAATATCAACCTTCCTGTTTTACAGCTTTACCTAACAGAGAAAAGTCAAAAGCATGAATTTCCACTTGTACAGATTTTTTCCTGGGGGAGGAGAATTTACTTCCTCAACAAAAAACAACTTTTCCTTCCGTTACAGGAAAAAAACTGCTATCGCACAGTAACAAAATTGAGTGGGTGCTATACTTGCCTTGTTTGCTGTACTTTTACTTGTTTTTAATTCAACGCTGAATTAATATTATAATTTCTTTATAATTTGTTTAGGTATTACGATTCTTATGCTTTCATCTTTTTGTGTTCATCTTAAGTCCTAGTTTGAAGAGAAAAATGTAAATAAAGAGAAAATAATAGAAACTTGTTTTAATAGTCAACAGCCACAACCCATTCTCACTGGACAAAATTTGACTAAAGAATTTGCAATTAAGAGGCAATTCAGCACTAATGTTTAATTGTGTTTGATATGGAAAGAAGCAAAAAAAGGATAAACATGCAAGCCAAAAGCTTTTGATAGCATTAGACATGACCTAGGAATCAAATGAATGAGCTTACACCATACAGCAGCTTTGTTTTCTTTGTTTTCTTTAACTAACTACTCTGAGATACGCAAAAGCACATATGTGAGTAGTGCATATCTCTTTATGGCTGAAGCAAGTGGCAGTGTTTTGCATTTTGAATGGAAAAAGAAGTGAAACACAGAGTTTGTAAGTTACAATTAATATAAGTACGTGGTGTCTTTGCTGGCATATAAGACACACCCCATTTATACACTGGGAAATACTATTTGCTGGTGTATAAGACACACAGGCATATAAAACGCACCCCATTTTCAAACAGTATTTTTTCGGGGGGGGGAAGTTGTTGGAAAAATTCCAGCATTCTCTCTCCCCTCCACCATCTTATTCTTAGAGCAAGTGGGCATAGTTGGCATAGGGCTTCCTTTCTCTTTTGCATGCCAAAGCTCCACCTTTGTATCATTTAATTGCATGCTCATAAATACCTTTGAGGTTCAGGTGATCAGATCATGTGACCCAGGTTTGTTGCTTGGGTCATCACTCTTATAAAAGAAAGAGACCCCTTCTCAGATCTCTCTCTCTCTTCTCCTCCATTTTTCGCTTCTTCTTCTTCCTCTCCAACCATGCTTCACATCTCCATCAGAAGATGGTGAGTTAAGAATGAAGCTACCACTATTCATTAACTCAGGGCTTTCCAAATAGTGTGCCATGACACGTTAGTGTGTCACCTGAAGTGTGTAGGTGTGCCGCCTACAATCTTGGAAATGTATGTTATTATTTATAAATCATATATTTTTAACAATATATGAAAGGTTTTCATGAGATATATTGTGTCTCCATACATTTTATTTATGTATGTGTCTGTATCTCTTATAAGGGGTTAGTTTAATCTCCGGTTTGCAAGTAAAACTGAAATTACTGTGTCACGAAATGATGCATGTCTAAAAAGCGTGTCATCAACAGGAAAAGTTTGGAAAGTTCTGCATTAGCTAGGTAGGATGTAGGTTCCCCAATGCATATGTAAATGTAGAAGCCATTAGTAAACTTTTCTAAGTTTATAAACTGAAGCTGCATGCATTTGTTTTGTTCCCTTAGTCAGTTTCAGATCAGAAAAGCCACACCGAAATTTGGGCATGCTTTTTCTGCTACTTTGCTAAAAGAAGGCTGATTCCTTACAGTTTTTGCTTCCATAGAATTTCCCAATAGGGCTGGGAAACTCTAATTCCCAACAAAAGTGAGTCTTATACACCAGCAAATACAGTAGTTACCAGCAAAGTACTTACCTATAACTAGTTATGAAAGGATGAAGTGGTAACATATTTACATCTCAAATGTAATGCAATAAGTGAGAGTGAGGTTGTTTCATTAGTGTAACAAGTAATAATTTCAAAATGAGTTTTAAAAAAAGCATTTCTGGAGTTTTGACAGAATTTTTCAAGTCTGATGACTTTCTCTTATCAGTCCCAAAGCCTTTTTTCCCTAAAAAAAGACTCTAGAAAATAATAATATTAAAAAAATTAGCAATGCAAAAAAAAAATGCAACAGCTTACTGTTTCATCACTGCATGTGCTACATTTCAAACAGTGTAGCAAGAAACAGGAATGAATTACTTTTCGTTTTTAATTAATTTTATTGTGATTACATCGTATAAAACAACATTTCTCATTGTACATTTTACCGAACTATTACCGCTATCTTCCACTCCTCTCTGGATTTCAATAGTGTTATTTCATTGACATATCAGCATTATGCATCGCATTGCATTTGTTAACATACAAGATAGATCCTGCTCTTTGACTCTACTTTACATGTTCCATGATATTCCACTGATTTTTACTTCTAACTACTCATGCTACCATGAATTAAGAATTATTACCTGTCAACACCTTACCCACTTCAAGAACAATTTGCCATTCTTTGTTAATGTTATCATCTGATTTTCCTTTTAATCTCTGAGAGACTATATCTGCATTCCGATTTTCAATAAAAGTTGCCCACCATTGCTCTATTGTAGGTATCTGCTCAGTTTTCCATAGCCTTGCATATTCAGTACGGGCTGTCGTAATCATATACAGCATTATTCGCCAATATTTCTTTGCAACAGTTCCATCTAACACATGTCATATTTAATAAGTACAGTTCAGGTTTCTTATCAATTTGAACCCTCAATATTTTACATATCATATTATGTATATCATTCCAATATTTTTTAGCCTTAGGACATGACCACCACGTATGAAATAGTGTTCCAACATTCTTCTGACACTTCCAACACTGATCTGTTCCCGTATTATATATCTTCTTTAATTTTTCTGGTGTCATGTACCATCTATGAAAAAGCTTATAATAGTTTTCTTTTAGGTTCTGAGCTGCAGTAAATTTTTGTGTCCATTGCCAGCTCTGTTCCCAGTGCTCTAATTGAATTGGATGTCTGAGATTTTGAGCCCACAATATCATTGCTGATTTGACTGTCTCATCTTCTCTTTCTTGATTTAAAATCTCCTGGTATACATGTGATAGCAAATGAGGCGGGTTTTCCCACAGTAACTTCAACATTCTTCCTTGCTCTTTTTGTTCTATTCCATAAGTTTTCACATCTATCTGGAATCTCTCAGTTAACTGTCTGTAAGGGAACCAGTTTAACTTTATTCCTTCTAATTCCAATTTTTCTCTTGATTTCATCTTAGAAAGATTCAGCTTTGTCATTTCTAATATGTCATCATAACACAGCCACTTATCTGAATCAGACCATCTTCCAAAGAAGGCTTCTTGAGGGGAGACCCATGTAGGTAGTTGCCTAATGTTCTTATTCTTGTAGTCAGTCCATATTTTAAGTAGTGATTTTCTTACAAAAGGATGAACAAAGTCTTTGTCAACCGCAGCTTTCCCATAGAACATATAGGCATGCCAACCCATCCTTAAATCAGCTCCCTCTAATGTCAGCATTCTCGTATTTTGAAGATTCATCTAGTCTTTTATCCATGTAAATGTCGCTGCCTTGAAATATATCCGTAAATCCGGTAGACCCAACCCTCCTCTTCTGATTGAGTCTGTCATGATATTCCATTTTATTCTTGGTTTTTCCCTTGCCATATAAAAGGAATGAATTACTTTTAAGATGGAACTTTCCAAGATCTGGTAACACATCACCGCGACAATGGCTAATGTATTCAGAGTTATATTGCCTTAGAGGTATTACTTTGGTCAGGGCTCTGTCACAAGCAGTAGGCAGTCTATAGTCAGGAGCTGAGAGCCAAGCCTTACATCATTGTGTTGTGGCAGTGGTTGTTAAAATACACAAGCACTACACAATTTGCTTTGGTACATATCATTATTATTTCCAATTCAGGTGAGATACTGTTTGAAGTGAAAAGGCAGCATGGTGTAGTAGTCTGAGCTTTGGTCTATGGCCTTGGAGACCGCGGTTCAATTCCCTGCTCAGACATGGAAATGAACTGGGTGACCTTGGGTGGATCATACACTCTCAGCCCCCAGAAAACCGCACAACAGGTTCACCTTAAGGTCACCATATGTCAGAAATGACTTGAAGGCACACAACAAAAACAACTGTGTGAAGTCCTTTTCCTAAACCACCCAGTAAGCACGTAGCTAAAATAAAATCTAGAGGCAGTGACTTCAGGTAATGTTTCATTTGCTCTTCATATGTTCCCGTTGGTTAACCAGCATAAAAAAAGGCAATCCACTGCTCCATTTAAGATACTCAGAAAGAATCCTGCAAACCTCAGTGGTCTACTTGTTTCTAAGAAGATATGTGGTCCAAAACTCCCAAAGCATCACTTGAGAGCCTAATGTGCACCGAACCCAGAAAAACCACAGCACATCTGTTAGTCTAATTTTAGAGCTTCCAGATGGGATATTCCAGATGGGCCAGGATGAACCATTTGAGGTTCATAATCCAATTACTTCAACCTGCAGTTAAATGCAAATTTTGGACCCAGTTTTGCTATATATGTTTATGATGACTTAGAGGCATTAAAACTGGCCACAGGCATATTTGCCCTGCCCTTAAGGAAAGAAGGAGGAGGTACAAAATCCTAGTCAGTTGAGGTTTCATTATTTTAGATTTCCAACTGCTTTAGAAAGATTTAGGAACAAAAGAAAAATATTTTGTGTAATAGTGTAAACCCTATTAAACAGAGCCGGATGTCCATCTGATGAGAGATTGTATTGCACAACTTCTAAGACACAGGCCATTTCCACACTACACTGTTAAAGTGGTATTATTCCACTTTCAACATCTTGTGGAATTCTGTGGTTTGTAGTTTACTGAGGCCAAAGAGCTCTCTGGCTGAGGATTCTAAATGGCCCTCCCTAAACTCCACGTCCCAGGATCCCATAGGATGTTGAAAGTGGAATAATAGCACTTTAACAGTGTAGTGCAGAAATGGCCATAGAAATGTGCAACATGCTTTCCTCTCAATTTATAGATGCAAATGATGCACAGGAAATTAGCAGATCGATTAACAATCCAAGAATACAGAGAAGGGAAAAGAATATAAAAATCGTTCAAAAATATTAACAGAGAATGAAGTTATTAAATTAAGTGGTATGCATTCTTTTTTTTCCCTTTGAGGAAGAATGTGGAAAAAGAAACAAAGTAATGTAGAATTTCTACTTGCAACATCAAGAATGTGCAGTCACAGAATGGTCTATTGTCCATTGTAATATGTAAAGTAACCAATTAGTTTTGTACATCTGGTGCCATAAACGTACATGATAACACTGTACCAAAGAATGTATAAATTGTTGTGAATTGATGGAGGGAGGGCTCTCGGTCTTTGGAAGCGATTCCACCGAGACCCAGCTGGCTGAATAAACTTTGAATTTCTACTCCGTGGGTCTCGATCTCTATTTTCTGCAACACCCTCAGGATTCTTCATAATAGTAATACACAATGGATGGAAGGAGATACTATTCACCAGTTACACAAATGGGATCCCGGGAATTAGCAGGCTGACTGAGAGACTTAGGGAAAGGTAGTATATGCACTGGAACCAGGAACAGATACTAAAGCTCTATGGTAACACTGGAAGTAACCAGGGGAACATACATAGCAGCCATCTCTTTCTCTCTCTTGCTGTATTTTAATTTTGTGTTTTTTATTAATTAATTGCAGCCCATTCAGTCCTTCTGCTATCTTCCATACCAACCACGCATTCTTCATTTATTTGTTTGTTTATTTCACTCTTTATCACCTCCCAGCCTACTTAGGTCCCCAGAAGCAATGCACAACCAATAAAAGCAGATTAGAAACATTCTTTAAAACTAAACTGAAGCAGTCTTCTTGTTTTCTTGCAGTAGCCATGATGGACTGTTTGAAAATAGCAGAAATAGGATTTCTCAATTCATTCTGAGGATTAAGAAGTCGGAGATCCAAGTTCAATATCAAGTATCCATAACAAGGTATATCCTGTTCAGACCTTGGAAACTATGGCCATTTCTGCACTACATTATTATAGTGCTATTATTCCACTTCAGTATCCTGTGGAATCCTGGGCTTTGAAGTTTAGGGAGGGGTATTTATAACAGTGTAGTGCAGAAATGGCCTATACATATGGAGGGAATGTAAAGCTAGGCCTTGTTAGAGGTAGCAACTTTGGCACACCTATCCTCTTTCTGTACCAGTTAGCATGAGTTTATCTGTCCTCCATTTTGCATGATACACTTCTCTCTCTCAGCTCCATGTCTGAAGAGCACATATTACAGAGCCTCACACCACAACATGTTATGAAATCTTTAATATTTGTAAGTAAACTTACTTTATAAAGAAAAGCCTGCTTTATTTCTCTACTAGACTCTGTATATATGGTGGTGGTGCTGCTTTGGGACAGATTGTTGCTCACCTTCTGCTTGTGAATACTAATTATTCTGCATGTGAGAGACATTACTACCTTTCACATTCACGCTAGGCGAGACAAAATTTAAACAAATGCTTTTATATCCCTTTACACTTTCCTTTTCAAGTTGTAAAAGTCAAGAATGAAATGAGAAGAACCATTATGCTTGCCCACACACTGGCTGTCTTCTATGGCTACAAATCTGAACAGTTAGAATTGCAGTTTCTGACTAGACAGAACAAGCATATCAGCCAAAAGAAAACTGTCAGTTATGACAAAATACATCACAGAAATCTATTACATGGGAGGCAGGAAAATATTACATTACTTAGGCCTACTCTGAACAATCAAGATCTTGGCTCAGTAAACTGATATATACACAAAGATTCAGACACCTGTATGAAGGTGCTTTGTATATCTGTAAGATTCAGGCACGTGTACAAAGGTGCTTTGTACATCTGTGCATGAGCAAGCAAACAAGCCAGGAACTCCAGTAAACATAGCCTCCTGTTACATTAGAACTGAGAACTATGGTAAATGACTCTCCAATAATCCATGAATTCACAGTCTGGCTTGTTCAAAAGCTGTTAGCCATTTTTTTTCCCCAATTCGGACACAACAGGAAGCAGTGATTAACAGTGTTTCCTTGTGTGTTTTGTCCTTTGTGCAAAGGTAAAATCAAAGTAGTTGCATGCAGCTACCTAAAGCTTTAGCATATCTCAGATAATTAAACCAAAATTTTACAATCCAGATGCAACCACAGACTTGGATCCATACGAATTCAGTGGTTCATGGGAAAAACATTAGAGCTATTCCACACATTCTTACATAAGAGCTTCTGGAAGACTTCTCTAAATAAACATCCAGTTTCTTCATTTTATAGGTCTATTCCAATTAAAATAGGAATTGGATTTAGGACAGAGGACTTTCTGACCTTGGGAGTCACTTTTCTTGCATAAAACTTTTCCATTACATCCTCTCCAACTTTCCTAATTTGACAAGGACAATCCCTTTTATCATCTTATTTTTTCAGCTGTTTTCAAAAATGTCCTCATTTTTCTTTCCTCCTCCCACTTTTTCCATCTGTCCTCAATTGCTGCAAAGTCCATTCAAAGTGCAGAAGTAGTTTCTACTCATTTTACTCAGGAAGGGGGGGGAGAAAGGAAAGGATGGAATCTTGCCCTTCCCAGTAGGCTCAGGCAAAAGCAAACTTCTACAGCCTCTCCTAACTTGTGTGTTCCTCCTCATTAATAACTTTTGCCACCTTGACCACACACTGTGGCTTGTTGGCCATGTGTGTCCCAATTTTCATCTATGAAATGTTGGAAGGTATGCTGTTAAGCTGGAAGAAAATGCAATGAAAAAGCACTTAGCTAGCACAAAGTCATCTTGGGATCTAATCTATAACTCACAGAGTTTTGTCTATACAAAATTCCTCCCACTGAAAAGAAAGAATCTAGTCCTCATTTTTTCTAGTAAAGGAAAGCAGTAACTTACTCAAAGGATAAAACAACTGGAATGATCAGCAGATAACAATCAGTAAAGACAAGGTGGTTTGTGGTCTGTGGTGGCTTTTTACTAGTTGTCTAACAAAGCCTCAAGATACCTGAGCAGGATTTAATATTTGACTAATCTCCTATGTGAAAGGTGGACAAATGACATCTAAAATGTAACCCATAGGAAGTATATGTGAACAGCAGCGAAACCTTAAGATCTGGCTGCTGTCGTCAGGTGTCAGCCATGAGGATAGGGCTCTATTTATAGATGAAGCAAATGGAAAGTGTTGTTTCTCTTTTTTAAAAGGGGGGCAGGATGGGGAAGACCGGGAGCCTCTCACTTCATGTCAATTTAAAGAGACAGGTGGCTTTAGGATGGTGGCAATAATATGCTACCATTCCCCGAGGTATAAATTAAAACACCAAATCTACATTTAATCGCTGAGAAGTAATAGACACTGTAGTACCATAGTTGCGGCACAGCCAAGTTCCACTGTTAATCAAAATGAACAAGGACCTCAAGGGAATGTCTCAGCCTAGCTAATTATCCATTAAAATACCAAGCCTTCCCCCTCCCTTTTTTTTTTTTAGTTGTTGTTATATATACAAGCCTATGAGTTGTAATCCTCACGTGCAGGAAGGAAACAAAAGTTCTGCAGAAGAGCCTCGGGTATCCACTTCTGACACAGCCATTTGTTTTCAGATCATCTGTGCGCACTAACATGTGGGGGATCCTTCCCTGAATATTCCAAAGGTTACTTAATTTCCTGCATTCAATAGACACGGTAATGGCCTGCCTACATTTTTGACTCATTAACAAACCACTGAAATAAGTGTATCTTCTCCATAACATTTGGTTTCTTCCTCCCCCAGTCCAGAGCACTGTTTTTTAAAAAAAAATTTCCTTTGGACCATTTCACATCTCTCTCCACCCCCCATGCACCTTATTTGTACTTAAGGCATAACTGCACAAATCCAATCAATGACAGCTTGCTCTTCTCTGGACAAAGTGCCTTTTTGTGCTCGTTAGACCCTCATTACCTCCACGTTCCCACAGAGCAGTTTGGCTTGTGAATAGTGCTGCTGCAGGGTGACTTTTTCCCCCCAGCTGCCAGACATCAAGAATGCTTCTGCAACTCCCCAGACAGTGACCCTGAGCTTTTAAGATGGAAATGGCTTAATGCCTGAGGAGGGCATCCAGCAAAATGAGCAGACATTTAAGGCAGACTGGAGTTCTAATGTCTGTTTCGAAGAGGTTCACAACTGAGAGTCATATCAGCATGGATGGCTTGGGATCAGCTCCCCCACTTTCAGGAAGTACCATGTGCGTGTATGTGC
The DNA here is from genome assembly GCA_030412105.1 of Cyclura pinguis. Lineage (NCBI taxonomy): Eukaryota > Metazoa > Chordata > Lepidosauria > Squamata > Iguanidae > Cyclura > Cyclura pinguis. The sequence goes on along the minus strand of CM059604.1, from coordinate 121,475,564 downwards.
CTTCAAGTCGCCTATCGACTTATGGCGACCCTGTGAATTTCATGGAGTTTTCTTAGGCAATGAATACTCAGAGGTGGGTTTACCAGTTCCTTCCTCTGAAATCTAGCCTACGGCACCTAAAATTCATTGGTGGCCTCTCATCCAAGTACTCACCAGTGCTGATCCTGGTTAGCTTCCAAGGTCAGACAGGATCTGGTCCCTTTAGGGTATTTAGGCCCACTGGGGGAGTACTACAACTCTTCGTATCTTCTAGCCAGCATCATTCCTATGTAGGAGTGTAACGATGCATTGCAAATTTTCTCATGTCTTGACATATCAAGGCATCTGGAAGAAACAATGGTCAGCTACCTTGAGATTTTTCAAATCTGATAACTTTTTGCAGACCCATGTTGCTTTGTTCCGCACATGTTTTTGTACGCAAAGTGATAGTTTTTAGGTGAAATGCACCATCCAGTGTGAAAAGCATTGCACAAAACAGCACAAAAAAATAATGGCTTTGCACAGAGGAAGTTTTTATAAAATGCCATGAAACATGAAAAGTCATCAGAAAATGTACAAAATTAATGTCAGCCAATGGGAAAAGAGTGTTTGAAACTCTTGTGTGAATTAAATAAGCAATTCCCAAGTGCTCTCACTCTTTGCAAAGCCCATTAAGCATATATCTGAAAGAAAGCTGGGAGTCAAACTGGAATGCAATGGAGAAGCACCCATCTCAGCTCCAACTGAACACTACTGACCCCATTCTGTGATGGTAAGGCAAGCAACTAAATAGCTTTCTTTTCCAGCAGTAGCCAATCACCAATCAACTTTTCAAGGTCACCGAATATTCTCAATATTCTTGGTCCATCATTATCACCCTATGGCTATCCTATACAGGCTCAGGCCATTTCTGCACTACATTGTTTGAGTGCTATTATTCCACTTTCAACATCCTATGGAATCCGGGTGTTTGCAGTTTAGGGAGGGGCATGTAGGATTCTCAGCCAGAGAGCTCTTTGGCCTCAGTAAACTACAAACCCCAGAATTCCACAGGATGTTGAAAGTAGAATAATAGCACTATAACAATGTAGTGCAGAAATGGCCTCAGTCTTACTGTTCTGAGGCATTTCCAATTTGAGAGAGAAGTAATCCCCAAAGATACTTTGTGTGTATGTACACACCTTCAAATCACCTGTTGCCTTATGGCAACCCTGTGAATTTCATAGAGTTTTCTTAGGCAAGGAATACTCAGAGGTGGTTTTGCCAGTTCCTTCGTCCAAAAGATAGCCTACATTTAAAACCACCAAAATAAGTTTCTCCAGGCTTGCTAATTCCTTCATCTAGCAGGTGCATTGTGCTATTTTGGTTAGATAAGCATCTTGACAAATTTGCTATTGGTTTACAAAGGGGTAAGTCAATTTAGTCTATGGGCCACATGCAACCTCTGAAGGCCCACTGCAGCCCCTGTGCCCTTAAAAATCTCCCCCTAAAGTTTTGCCACCATTTTTAAAATTTTTATATTGTTTTGTTTTTGTTTGAAGGGCTAACTGTGATCTCTAAGAAATGTGATCAGATACTTGACTGATTTTTTTTCTATTTGATAGATATATACTTTTTATTTCCTTTTAGGCCATATCCACACTACACTGTTATAGTGCTATTATTCCACTTTCAACATCCTGTGGGATCCTGGGATTTGCAGTTTAGGGAGAGGCATTTAGAATTCTCAACCAGACAGTTCTTTGGCCCCAGTAAACTATAAACCCCAGAATTCCACAGGATGTCAAAAGTGGAACAATAGCACTATAACAAAACAGGGTGGAAATGGCCTTAGTCTCTTCCGCTGTTTCAAGCCAAGGTGAGCATCCTATTATTTCCACTTTGGGAAAAAGGTCCCCTCCTCTTCCTAACAAAGGCCAAGGAATGAAAATTCAGCAAAATGTCCAGTTGGATCCTTTCTAGAGCATATTTGATCCAAGAGGTAGGTAGGGCCTTCCAAGGTCCTATGACATGGAAATAGCTCTTGGATGTATGGAAATTGCCTATCCCTTGTATATAGGTTTCATTTCTCTTAGTAGACTGCATTGGTGGGAAGTCAGTAGAATCCAAATGGTATAAAATGTATGAAAGCTTTGTAGATTGTAATTGGATATGCTCTTGGAATTCATTTAAGGATCCTAAGTGTTCTTAGCAGGAAGTAAGCCCTGTTGAACTCGGTTCAAAGAAAACTAGGTTGGATCCATAAAAGCAAGGAAACGTAAACGTGTGATAGCTTATTTTCTTCTTCTTTTTAAAGGTCATTGTATTTAAATCAACCCCAGGCTGAGAACCTTATTTCTGATGTTTTGACAGATTCTTTCCCTCTTTTCATGGAGGGGAAACAAAATTCTCAAACAGCTTTACAGACTTTTCTATTGACTCTGTGAATCGTCTTGACTCGATGGATTATCCTCAAGCAGCTTTAGAGAATACAAAAGCTTTTCCTAAAACATTGGCATGGGGTGAGAGCAAGGAAGCCCCAGGGCACTTTTTTGGGTAACTGTTTTTTTAAAAAAAAAAAAAACTTTCAGCTCTCAAGTGACTTTCAAGAGCCAGTCGGTCTAGAAGGTTGGATTTGTTTGTAGGAAAAGTAAGCACTGCCAAAATCAACAAGTTCCTTCCGCAGGGAGCTGTTGAGCAAATTGGTCTATAGATTAAGACAGTTCAGTCAAGGCATAGTGGAGCTAATGTGAACCCCTCAGATTGTACCTCAGGAAAAAAAAAAGTTAAAATGTGTGTACGTGTGTGTGAAGAGGAAAAGAAAGAATGCACACAATAAATACAGAAGAGAAATTAGGCTTTGTGGACTTGAGAGGTGAAGTAAATTATAACTGATCTCCCTCTATAAATATCCCTGGCTAAAGCCATTTTGAAAAGCCAAAAAGAAAAAAAAAGGGGGGGAATGAATGAGTGCCACTGTGTTTTACTGGTGGTTTCCTCTACACTGGATCAAATTGTTCTGGCTAGACTGGTCCTGGCCCATGATTTAATGGCAATTAGAGTTATGCAAAATGATGTCATGTGCTCTCACTGACCACAGAAGCTGCAGCGGATAAAGTTTAACACCATCAGAAGTCATGCCTAAGTAGAGAGAAAAAAATCTCAGAAAAACAGAGCTGTAGAGTATTAAATAGGATGGATAAATCAATTTGAATATGACGTTGAGAGGAGGGAAAGGAAATGGGAAAGCGGACCAAAGTTCAGTACATCAGTCATGTCTTCCCAACACAATAATAGCCTTACTTATTATATGTCAGTAGTATTCCAAGACATCGCCACATTAGTCTGTACAGTATGCAAAGGGATCTTGCAGTACCTTTGAGACTGAGGTCATTTCCACTCTACACTGTTATGGTGTTATTATTCCACTTTCAACATCCTATGGAATCCTGGGGTTTGCAGTTTAGAGAGAGGCACTGAGAATTCTCAGCCAGAGAGTTCTTTGGCCTCAGCAAACTACAAACCCCAGAATTCCACAGGATGTTGAAAGTGGAATAATAGCACTACAGCAGTGTAGGGTGGAAATGGCCTGAGAGAAAGAAATGTGTAGCATAAGCTTTCATAGACTGAGGCCATTTCCACACCAGACTGTTATAGCACTATTATTCCACTTTCAACATCCTATGGAATCCTGGGGTTTGCAGTTTAAGCCCCTCCCTAAACGTCAGGATTCCATAGGATGTTGAAAGTGGAATAATAGCGCTATAACAGTCTGGTGTAGAAATGGCCTGAGTCTTGTAGACTTCTTGCACATTTAATAGACTTCACTGGATGCATTGAATGAAGTGCCTATTGATGGATGTGCTGTTTGCAGAAATCTAGAGCAGAAGTCCTTGACCCAATGAAGGTTCTGCAAAAAATGCCTGGGATATTCCTACATTCTTTTTAGGACTATATGACATATTCCAGTGATTATGCAGCAGGGTTAGGCAACTGTGGGCTGTATTAATGCCCTCCAGTAGAACTTGGAGGGTTGAATCCATGCCACCTCAACCTCCCCTCAAAACATTGCCCCAAAGTGCCCTTTCTACAGGGTGTGGGAGTATTTTCATTACATTTTGGTGTCTCCTGGGTTATTTTAGAACCAGAAGAAGGCATTTTAGGCTCAAGATCACTTCCTGTTTTAGAAAAAATGTTCTCCTGAGCTTAAAATGGCCCAGAGGGAAGGAATGATGGTAGAAAAGCCTCCCCTACAAGGTTTGGGAAAATTTGGGCACCAAAAGGAAAAATCAGGAGGAAGTGTTGGGAAGAAAGAACCTGCTGGTTTCATCCATTTTGTTCTGCAGGAGTGAGAGCCTACAGCCAAAGGACCACGTAGCGCATATGAGTCCCATGAAGTCCTCAGTTTAGTTTCATGCCCTGCCCACTTCATAAACTCTTCCAACACTCATTATTGTTCTTCCTGTTTTGGGTTCTAGCCCCAGTCAGAGTTGGCTCTCACCCAACCCAATCCAACAGTGAGATATGATTGCCAACAGATGACCTACCATCACCACCACCCCAAGAGAAAGGCAACCCTCAAAAAAAGAGGGATTCCCTACTCCCAGCTTAAAGATGCTGTACATTATGGGAAAGACAATCCCAAATTTCTAGCTGAAGTTGCACTCAATAAGGAGCCTGAGCTAATTCTGGTTCTCTTGTGGCTGCATGAAACCCAGGTTTTCAACTACTTGTTTGCTCACACTTTTTATTGTTTTGGAGAATTGCCACATATGGTGCAGTTGCTCTTAGCCAGCCCAGGATCCATGGCTTTGAATAAAAGCAATGTAGTATTCAGCTATGGACTGGAAGCTCTTTCTCTAGACAAATGGTGGGAGCCAATTGTTTCTACATCCCCTGAGGTAAAGCCTGCTATTAGCACACTACAGGCTGATTCTACAAGTTTGCAGAGTCCATTTTGGGACTTTGGGACACTAGGAACAATATATCCATGACTTCAATATCTAGCCAGAATTATATTTGAACATTTTTCTTCTTTCTCCCATGGAGGTGAAGAGTCTTGAGTAAAAGAGTCCAGAGTAAAAATGTCTCACCTTTTAAAATAAATATATTAAACAACTCTGTTTCTGAATTTTGCTCATGTTAGCTTGTGCTTCTCTCCTTCTCCCATACATACACGGGGGGGGGGTTAGATGAATAGAACTTGAAAATGGCTTTAGAACGCAACATTGGAAATCTTAGCTAAAAATCCATGAAGAGTTTAGTTTGTTTTAGCATTGTAATTGCCAATCATTAAGCTGTTACAATCAGGAAAGCCACAATAGATATGCTTTATAACCTGGATGGATTCTGAGAACATCTTGCAAATACAGCCAAGGGCTAATAGATATAACTGCCTTAGAAATTTGTCTGTCTGTCTGTCCATCTATCCATCTATCCATCCATCCATCCATCCACCGACTCACTGTGACCCTTTCCTATCAGCTCAGATTGATTGTAATGAGGTCACCCAAGTTTTTCATAATCATTTCAAATTTTTGGCAGTACCACACATCTAGGCACATGACAGAACACTAAACCAAACAATTACAAACTTGTAAGCTATAGGAGCGCTCCTACCTGAGGAACTATGAAGCAAGGTCCTTTAAAAGGCATGTCTCCTAGCTGATGAATGTTTGTAATATTTCCAGACCCACACCAGTACCAGCTCCAAGTTTTTTAAAGACTGTTAGGAGGGACACCTCTAATGTCCTTCTGCCTTCAGTCTACCTTCTCATCACATTGTTGCTACCTACTGCTGCTATTCTTCTGTTGCTGTGTCTTTCTTTTTCCTCACCATTGCTACCACCTTATTGCTTGTCAATAGGGAGGAAAAGAAGGTTCAAAGATATTCAATCAACTATTGAAAAACATGTTTTTTGAGTGCTGAGAAACCCTGATGAAAAGACTGTGCTTCCAGGGATCATTTCTATAGCATTTTTTACTAGAATTCTGGACAGACAGAATCTTCACATCTTGGATCTTATTCTGAGCAAAATTCAGACTTGGTTGATTTGCACAGAAAATGACATTTTCTGCTCAGGGAAAAGTGTTGTCTGAACAGAAAGTAATATTTCTACATACAAATATCGTTTTCTGTGCAGAGAAATGCTGTTTCTTTGTTTGTACAAAACAACCACATGCAAATTTTGTGCAGAATGAGTCCCAAATTGCAAATGGGTTTTTAAAACTCTGGTTTTCCAAATACTTTCTTACAGTGGGAAGAAAATTGCTAAAATGATTCATTGCTTCCTTTGAGAAGCAACCTAATGAAGAATTACATCCCTGCTTGCCAGACAGAAAGTTGGCATTCATGGTTTCTCATTCTCAGCACCATGATTGCCTGGGCCAGAACAAAAAGATAGTGAATAAGCATAGTGAAGAGAAAAAACAAGCACAACGGACTGTATCTGGTGTGTGAGCCCTTTGCAGGTGCCAGGTGATGCTTGGCACTATCTCTGACATTAAAATAATACCATATGGTCATATCTGGAGGTCCCAGAAAAATTTTTGGTGCTAAACATAGAGCACCTTCTGCTAGGAGCGTGTTTTCCTTCTCTTTTTTTAAAAAACCTTGCATGCAGAAAACTAGTAGAGAAAAGTTATTATCGCATACTCAAGTTTGCTACCTGCAAGGAGTTTAGATGAAGAGGTGGTCAAAAACATAACATTCCCTACTTGCAATCTGAAGCAACACAAGGAAAATGATTCATATGTTTCAATAGATCCTCATCACGTCTGTCTCTGTCTAAAACATTACACCTATCCTATATCACAAGATCCCAGAGCAGTATACAAATTAAAAAAAAAAAAACCTTCTTTTGTTGTATCTTCTTCAGCTCCTTTATGTATAAAGCCCATTGTAACCATTTTTAAAAACTCAAACTACGCGCAGATTACCTTTCTATATTTACTACCATCCATCTATATTTTACCACTTTCCTTAATGGTCATACTCTGTGCTGTTAACATTTCCCCTTCAATGTGTACTATAACGAAACTCAGATGTCTTCACCATAGGCTGCAGGCTTAAGTAAAATTCCTGATGGTAGTATGTCCCACTGAGGCCAATTAGGACTTCTTCAGAGTAAGCATACTCAGGACTGCAGCCAAGAGTTTCTTTCAGGATCAAGAGTGGCAAATCTATGGAATCCACCAGTTTTTCATTGGCCTAATAAGGCACCATTTACTTCTTAAAATAATATCAATATTTCTGATGCAATGTGTAGTTATATGTGCTCAGGTCCCATTGGTTTTTTAACAGGACATAATCAGGCTATGGATTGCAGTTAGTAAGAATAACACTAGCTTGCACTTTCAGAATCCATGCTATGTAATGAAACCAAGTGCCTTATTGTCGACGACATTTGAGCTGAACTGGAGTCTTACATTTTTATACCACATTTTCTTCAGTCGACTGGATGGAGCTATTTTCCATGGCATTTGGTTTATTATCTTTCATAATATAGAGCGTTACTAAATAAATAAAGTATGAATATGGAATATTTCTTGATTGCTTGTAATGATGGCAATTTTTTCCCTGTAGGAAATATGATATTGGCTGTCTTCTCTCTGCTTGGATTATTAGTTTTTTTTTACTTCTTCTATTCCTGCCCAGTTTTGTGTTTTAAGCTTATGTGTTATTGAAAAAATGTGGATGACTGGCAGCTTGTAAAATTAAGATTGACTTTGGTGGGTATAAAGGTCTCTACAAAACATAAAGAGGTGGTACCATCTTCTCCCCGGGGCTTTGATTAACTTTGGCAGCATCACTCTCTCACCCTGAAACAATTTTACAGTGTTATAACATTACTGTTCTAGGTCTGCAGTCTTCTAGCAAGTAAATTCTTGGAAGCAAAACTCATTGATCTCAAAGAAACCTATACCTGAGCAATACACATAGGCCTGGACTCAGCTAATAAATAAGTCTCACTATATTGGCTGAGATCTGACATTATGCTTACGCAGTGTAAATCTACACTGATATAGTTATGTGGTGGCTACACTGCATCATCTTTCTGCTGAATACTGAGTCAACAGTGTGGAGCAGCAGCCAAAAAGGCAATTCTAGGTTTGCATGAGAAGGAATGTAGTGTCCAAATCATGGGAGGTCATAGAACCACTCTTTTCTGATTCAGCCATAGCTCATCTTAAATACTGTGTCCATTTCTGGGAACCACAGTTCAAGAAGCACATTGGCAAGCAGGAAGATACTCAGAGAAAGTTGACATAAATGGTTAAAAAGCCTGGAAACAAACTGTCATAGGCACTGGCTGTCCACTGCCAGGCAACAGAGTGCATGTCAGGAATCTCTCCCTGCCAGACCGCAGCCAGCAAGGGAGGAAAGAAGTCAGGAACACTCAGGGAGTCCAAATATACCAAACACCAGGAAAACACAGGCCGAGCTAGGTCAAGGTCCAGTCCAAAGGTTCAGGAGGCAGAGATCCAGGTTCAGGAGGCAGAGACCCATCTGGAGGGTTTCAGGGAGAGGAGACACAAAGATTGTGAGGGCTTGCTAATAATTTGCTGCGAGCAAGGAGCAGACTTAAATAGCCCCTATGAGCAGGTGCTGCTCATTATTGTTTCCTCAGCCTAGTCCAAGCAACCTCCCTCTCAGCAGCCCGTTTCAGTCTTCTGCGTGATTGAGGACTGATAGGCACAGCTGGCTGCAACTCCTCTGCATCACTGCTGGTTCCCTCTCTGTCATGAGCTGGCTGGGGCAACTCAGTCTTTGTTTGAACTTCCAGTGCAGGGGATGTTTGCAGGTTGAGCTGCTCAGTCACTGGATCGGCCCCCTGCACAATCAGTTGCTCCTCAGTCACAGCATCACTATCTATCGCAGTGCTGGCCTAGCAGAAATAGAGCTTGCCTGTTCAGCATGGAGCAGAAGTGTTGTCAAGAGTTGGTCCAAGAGTTCAGAAATCCAGTGGGGATCAAAGTCAGACAGTCTGAAGGTCAGAGAAGCCAAGCAGACTGCAAGCAGGGAATCTGTAGCAGACAAAGGCAAGGGCCAGCAAACACATGAGTTGTTTCTTGAGTTGGACCACCACCCTCTGCCTTCCTTAAAAAGGCTGGAGCCAGCTGGCTCTTATCCCAGCCTGACTAGCTCCCAGCGTACTTGTGTTTGTTTGTCCTCCTTTGAGGCTGCTGTTCACCTGGAGAAGCTGACTCCTGGCCCATGACACCAAGCCCTATAGGAACAGCTTAGGAAGCTGGCGATAAAGAGAGAGACAGAAGAGAAGACTGAGAGGTGACATGATAGCCTTCTATAAGTAGCTGTCATGTAGACGATGGAGCAAACTTGTTTTCTGCTATTCCAAACACTTGAATACAAACCAGTGAATCCAAACTGCAAGAAAAGACATTCCACCCACACATTAGGAAGAATTTCCTACTGATAAGAACTGCTCAACAGTGGAAATTAGTGTCTTGGAGGGTGGTGGACTCTCTGTCGCAGGAAGTCTTTAAAAAGGGGTGAGATGGCAATCTCACAGGAGTGCTTTATTCATGTATAACAGGGAGTTGAATTAGATGACCCTTGTGGTCCCTTCTAACTCTATGAGTCTATGATTTTATATACAATAGGCCAACATATCTTCTTATTCAATACTGAATGGCTGATTCTGCAAATCCTAGCAAAGGAACTGGTAAACTGAAGACACTGATGAACAGGGGCACACCATCCAAGAATGTACAGTTGCTTGTGAAATGGTTACATTTATGAAACTCCACTTAATGCAGTCATGAACTGATTATGTCTATTATACAACAGTTAAAAAAAATCACAACCACAGTTGTGAGGAAATTTACACAGGAGTATAACATCAACAGTATTTTGGCCATTGATTCTAGCAGGGCTGCTTCTTAAGGCTGCTCCTAAAATACTCCAGATCTGAGCTGGCACTCCTGGAAACTTTTTTGTGGGGTTACCTTTTAAACAGCTGCAAGAGGACCCTATAATTTCTTACAGAGAAAAAAAAACTATTTCTTCTCGTATCCCAAGAAGAAGTAAATATCTGCCCACCCCTGTTGTTGTCTTTTTACATTTTTTCCCAGGGTGGGACTATGTTGCAACCATAGTGTAAAACTGCCCCCTGACTCATGATGTTGTTGGACTGACAGTCCCGTGGCCTTTCATCACAGGCTGTGCTGGCTATGACTGATGGAAGCTGCAATTTAACAACATCTGGAGAGACATATACTCTCCATCTTAAATTATCCTGGAGAAGTTGAGTGCCAATTTTTCACCAAGATTAATTCATCTATAGACAGGAGATACAGTAACCATTTACATATTGAAAACAAGTAACAATTCATCATGCAAAAAGAGGACAGATTTATAAGCGTACATGTAAATTTAGAAAGATTTGCTAAGTTTAGAAACACCATAGCGAAGACAACAGTAACCAGGTGGTCTGTGTGCATGCTTAATCTGGTCTCCAGATGCTTACTCCTGAAATGCAACTTCAAGATCCATTCTTATGGTCCGTTGGTCTTTAAATTAGACTTGCATTGGGCATTGGTTCATCACACAACTCAGCCAGTATTGTTTTTGCCAAACCTGAATTCATACTCGGCTACAGAAGTCACTCCCTTAATTATTCTTCTAGCTACTTCTTTTCAATACCACCCAATACCTGCATCTTTCTGGGAAGTTCAGAGAAAAAAAATCCAGACACATAAATACATAAATATAATAAGGTAATGTAAACTCTTCTAAAATATCCATAGAATAAAACCAATCTCAGGCCAACAGCAAAGACAGCAGCAGTGCACAGATCCACATTTTTAAATATGAAAGGCTAAAAAGTCTGAATGAATAAAATGCCTTCACTTAGCAATGAAAATACCACAACAGAAGCCCCAATATAAGGGCCTCTGAGAAGGCCATTCCATAGGCAGAGTGGCACCACTGAAAAGTCTTTGTTTCTCCAAGAGCAATAGATTGCCATGCTAGAAGGATTTATAGTGATTATTTCCATCTGAGATCAGCCTTGGTTTCATAAATCACCAAACAATTATACACATGTGTATGCACGCATCTGTGTACAGCCACACTTACACTATATTGACATGCCAAGCACACAATCACCTATTTGGGAATAAATTATTAGACCCCCCTGAATCACAAGGTGTTACTTCTAGTCTCAGCTTAAAGCCTAGGCATTCTGTATTTATATAAAAATTAGGACTTGTTATGAGGTAAAATAGGGGAAATTGTGGTTACTGAGACTTGCATGTCTCAAATTATATAGGGCTTCATACATCTGGATACTCTGCATCAAATTTTGACCAAAAACAAAAACAAAACAAAATTCCTGGTAGATTTGAGCCACAAAGAAGTGTTCCAACCCATAAGTAAATAATAGTGAGGAAGTCTGACCAAAGCAAGCAAAGATGCCTGTGAGGAAGCAGAGGGCAAATAAACAAGTTTCTTCCTGCTGCCCAGAAATACCTGAGCTGGTTTTCAGTAGGGAGGAAAGGGAGGAAATCAGTGCTTGGAGAGGTCAGTAATTCATCCTTCAGAATCAAGAAGCCCATTGACCTGGTTAAGCAAATACCTACAGATGGATAACCTCCGCTGCAGTTTCAGAAAGCAGGTGATCATAATGCCGAGCTTGTCTTCCCTGTACTGATAAATGCAACCTTTAATCATTTACCTTATTCTGTTTTTCCAAATGGAAGGAAGGAAAGGGAGGAAGATTGTCTGCCAGGTAAAATTTTAATGTCCCTCTTGAGACCCAGCTAAATGCTAAACCATTCAGAGGTATAATTGAGTTCTGTCATCTGTCTTCAATACGGTCATTTTTCTCTCTTAATCTTCCATTTAAAAAGAGAAAGAGAGACAGAGACAGAGAGAGAGGGGAAAAAAACTTGGAGCAGAAAGACAGAATTACGCCTTCGGCCAGACTTAGTCTCCAGCCTTAAAATTTCCCTTATGATTACCGTGAAGGCAGGTATAAGTGGCACTGGACACTGAAAATGTTCCTGCATATAAATATCAGAATATTTAGTGCAATTTTTTTAAAAAAACTTTCAGATGTAATGTACTTCAATTTAGGAATAGGGCTTTTAATTATCTACATCGAAAGCAGAAGGGACTGTTTTTATAGGTCTACTTGGATCCAGATAAGCATGAGTGACTCATGACTCAAGCTTCAGCAAAAGAGGACAAAGCCCATCCCCACCACACTGGGATGAAAGAGGTGCCTCCTCACACTTGGGCTATTTCCACACTAGACTGTTACAGTGCTATCATTCCACTTTCAACATCCTATGGAATCCTGGAGTTTGCCGTTTAGGGAGGGGCGTTTGAGGCTTGAGGATTCCATTGGATGTTGAAAGTGGAATAATAGCACTATAACAGTCTAGGGCGGAAATGGCCTTGGACCATGACAAGACACTTCTGCCATGAACACAACAGGGCGCCCCCTTAACACATTGCCAAAAAAGAGAAAGGAAGACTGTGCCAGTTTATGTAAATGTCCACATCCTGATTTATATGTAAGGATACAGATTTTAAAATAGTGCAAAGCAAATACACTATTTGACTATAGTGAGGAAAATTGTGACCAAACTGTCTGCAACAGTTAACACTCAAAGGCTTGGTTAAACAGATAGGTCTTCACTTGCTGGCAGAAAAAGAGGGAGCAGCCTACCCTTCCATGTGAAAGAATTCCACAGATATCTTGATCAAAACAAATAGAGCGAAAAAAAGATGTTGATAGCCCATTATAACAACAGCATAAACAAGGTGAACTATTCAATATTTGTCCATCTCCCTGGAAACCAGCCATCCTCACTTCTGTTCTATCCTCTACACCCTGGCCTTCCCCACATATGTTTTATTACATAGGCAACATGTATTCAACCTGTGAAAGACAAAATTTATTAAGTCCACAGGATAAAATAGGCTAAAAATGTCTTTTCAATAAAAACTACAAATACCTTAAACTATTAATACAGCCATAACTCACACTAGAATGGACTGTCCTCAAATCAATCTCTTCTACACTACCATTACTCAGATGAATTCCCTGAGGCATTTTCTGAAGAGGAAGGATAGAAAGTATAGTCTCCTCTCTCTCTCTCTTGGTGTCCAGCTATGATGAAATACAGTAAATACAGACCACAGATAAGGACTGAGCCTTATCTGTGGTCCTGTAAAATCCAGAGTGCATAGCAATCATGTCCCTAACAAGGTGCTCAATTTTAGGATATCATAAGACTGTTCTTAACTGTGGCCTTGTCTCCTATAACAGCTACTTTCCAATCAGGGTTCAGAAGTAATTTATTAAAAATAATGATGGGGATCTTGCAATATCAGTAATTAACTACAGTGATGTCACATCCTGCTTCCAGAACATGGAAATGGACTCTGACTCAGAGACTGAAAGAGTGGACATGCCAGGACCTGCTAAACAGGAGGAGGCTACAGAACCACAAATCCCAGAGACAGAACAGATGCAGTGCCAGATCCAGAAGAGTCCTGCCCCTTCAGATACAGAAGACAACTTACTTATACCTACTTTTGCTGAGCACAGACAGAAAAAGGAGAACTTTTGCTGGTCTCAAAGGATTTATAAGAGACAGCAATTAGTTGGGCAGCAGCTGTGTTAAGCTGCTGACCTATATAACAGAGTCCTTCCCCTCGAGGAGTTGTCAGAGCTTATCTGACCTTCCTGCTAGTTGTATTTCTTCAATCATACTGATGCTGGACTATTTTTCTCTGTCTTTGGATTCTGTTGGACCCTGTTTATGCCGTTGACCTTTTGCTTACTGAGTAAGAGTAAGTGACTGATTTCAAGCTGTTCTGTTTCTTTGTTTGCTACTCTACTCTCAGCTGTGCAGCAGCTAGCTCTGACTTGCTGCCCATATTGAGATAGGACAAGTGGAGCTTTGTCACCATAGCTCTTTGTGCCCCCCCCTCCACAAAAAACCTACCTCTCAAGCCAGGCAGTACACCAGCCAGAGTTTCCAAGACGCTGCAGCTTGGGGCACTATGAAATGATGACTAAAACACCTTCCTAGTCACTGGGTGTACCGAGCCAGGCAGATGCAGAGACTTGCCACAACTGTTTGTCTCAGTGTTGCCTGTTGTCCTATCTCAGTCCTGGTACAGCTGATAAATCAAACAGAACAAACTGAATATCTCCCAGCTTGTTACTTACTTCCAGGCAGTAAGCAAAGATGCATAAATAAAGTCCAACATAAACAAAGTCCGGCAGGGTTTCACTGCAAGGGAGTGTCCAAGCCAGCAAGGTAGCAGGTCAGAAAAGCTCTGACAACTTCTGGAAGGGGAAGGACACCAGCTAAATAGGTCCTGAACCTAGCACAGCTGAGACTTGATTGATTGTTGTCAGTTATAAATCCTGACAGAGCAACGCTGGCTCTCTCTTTGCTGCTTGTGCACTGTGAAGCTGGGTCAAGGTAAGTGTTCCTCTATATCTGAAGATGCAGGACTATCTGTTGGAGCTGGCACTGTCCTCTGCTCTGTTTCTAGCACTGTAACCTCTCTCTGTACAGCAGGCCCTGGCATGCCCTCTGTTTCAGACTCTGAGTCAGAGTCTGTGCTCTGAAAGCAGACCATTACACCTGTGACCAGGAGAGTGCTATAGTCATCATTTTCCAGTGCTCCAGCCTGAAGCATCATGGATATCCTTCACTTGAAGTGCTGCCTGGCTTACAGGGTCGGTTTTTGATGTAATGTTCAGTCATTAATGACCATAAACATGAATCCACAATGCTACCATATCATAAATTGGGTTTATGATCTTGTAAATACTGAACAAGATGCCAGCCAACATCTTCACTCATTGACCACCCCTTTTGCAAACAATGAATGCCAACAATAAATGTAAAAACAAAAGCATTATAATTTTAAGTAACATTTTACATTATTGCAATTCTTTTGGAAAACATTTTGGAGAGTTTGGGAGCATTTTTAGTACTTTTATCCTCTTTGCATATAGAAGTAACACTTTAGTAATAAGTAACAAAACACACTGGGTGGCATTCTGTTAGTGAGTTACAACAGCATAAGTGCAACCTTTTTGTTCATTGCAGAGGTTGGAAATATTTTATTTTATTTTATTTTAATTATATTCTGTCTTTCTGCCACTACAGGATTTTTTAAACTAAGGGCCTTTCCACCCTATCCTGTCATAGTGCTATTATTCCACTTTCAACATCCTATGGAATTCTGGGGTTTCCAGTTTACTGAGGCCGAAGAGCTCTCTGGCTGAGAACTCTAAACGTCCCTCCCTAAACTGCAAACCCCAGGATTTCATAAGATATTGAAAGTGGAATAATAGCACTATAACAGTCTAGTGCAGAAATGGTCTAACAATGCAATGACCAAAACCCACCCCACCTTTTAAATAACACATGCCCACCAACACATTTTCATATCAATGGAAACCAAGGGGATCAGCAGAGACAAATCCAGCTATTTTCTGTACCTGAATGTGCTGCAAGGACATATCTGCAGCAACCTCGCAAATATCATCTCACAAGGTCCCTGAAGGTATCTGTTGCAATGCATCCAGCTACAGGAAAATAGCTGAAGACATCTCCACTGACTCCTCCACTCTCCAGTTGTTGGGTTGGGCCGAAATATCAGTCCTACCATGCCTTTCTAGGTATGTCATGGAGATGGATTGGGCCCTGAACCCAGATAGGGAGACAAACAAAGTTATTTTAGCCCAAGAGGGACCACCTTCCCAGCCTCTGGTTTCAGCCTTGGGTGCATAGCAAGAGTTTAGCATAAGTGCCACCATTTCTATAAACAAACAGATGTTCTCAGGGTAAGACAGCCAGTTTCAAAATTGTTGTTGCTACCTTATCTGTGGCATTGACTGTGGACACATTTCTTGCCGTTAGCAGTTGCAAAAAAAAAAAAAAAAAGACAGTAAGAAGGAATCAGAACAGACTCAATGATTTTTAACCCACAGACTAAATGCTTGAAAATATTTTTGTGTCCAACCCAATGACACAGTAATGTCTGTGTTGTGGGAGGTGTCGTGGATCACTTAAAAGGTGGATTTCATGTCACCTATAGTCGTAGCTATAGAGATCTAGCTACATCTCAGGCATAGATCTCTCAGTCCAGGATCTCAGCCATTACTTTTCTGGATTGTTTTAGGAGTAACATCTCCAAATAACTTTTCTAAATAGCACTAATATGTTAGCTTTTAAGTAACATGTCCAAGGGCTACCTCAGCACCAGCATAGCAAAGATTGTCTGGGCTTTCTACAGAAATTAAACAGGTGGTTTTTTGTTTTTTTTTAGTTTTCCTCCCTTTCCTGACTGAGTAAAACCACCGGGGCAGTCCAGGAATCCCCTGCACGCTTCCATGATGACGGAAGTGAATGAATTTTAACTTATTTGAAAGTAATCTCTGATTTTTACATCCTTCTGTAAATTCTAAGAGGTAACTGCATCCTCTCCAAAATTTGAACCTTAGGAAATTTCATGTCACCCATCTGGACCTCAATATTTTATTTTTCCTGACACATTCACATGCATCCCATAAATAACCGAGGACCATCCCTACCAAAAAAGAAAGGATGTTACTTTTCAACACAAAATTTCTCCCCATGGATTTGTAAAGGCAATACATGCATAACATTTCCCCACTCCCCAATATATGGAATGAATTTGTTCCAATCAAAAGAAGTTGTAAATTGGGATTTATTATCATTTTTATCATTCCTGGCAGTCCTTCCAGCCGACAGGCCAGTCCTTGAACTGTGCATGGCTTTCCTGGAGCTCACAGATTCCACAACTTCAGACTGAGGGAAAATAAAATTTACAGCCCCTTGTCAAGCTGGTATGAATGGGAAAGGTCACCACTTTAGGCCCCAGGACAGTCCAGTACACAAAGTGGAAGCTGAATAATTTCTCCAACATAAATTCCACATCCTGGTGTTTTTGACCAATTAAATTGACTAGGTATGGCAAATCACAGTGGAAAACTGTCTTCCTTCTTAGAAAAACAGGTATGGCTGTTTCAATTCTCTTTTGTGGCTCTTTTCATATACACCTACAAATACAGGATATCACTTCTCAATGTAAGTGTATGACTATCACGAAGATATAGTGCAGCCCAGTTGTAAGTGTGTTTCACAAGCAGTTGCTGTTCAAACAGGAGAAGGAACAATAACTAGGTTGGAAACTGGTTATGCCTATAGGATTGACATATTCACAGATACACATCACATAGGATTACACTGTGCAGAGCCATCATGCAAAGCAGAAGAGCATATCTGCACATTAGTGTGTGTTCTTGTGCCTATGATTGATGACATAATTTTATATTGCGTCCGGCCTTTGAGCCTTACTAGGATTCGAGAACACCCTGATACAAGAACAGCTGAACTCAAGTTTTCTACTGGGCTAGTGGCGAAGAGGATACGCTTGGGAAAAAAAACAATGAAATTACTGTTATCGTATGCTTCTATGTTTCCAGTGTTAACAGTTTGTATGTATAATAAGCTTCAGTGCTTATTATTTTTTTTAAAAAAAAATATAATTATAATTAGTTCAAGTTTATTATAAATCTACATACAAAAAAGGGAGGAAAAAGAAACACCACTAATGTTATTTCTGCCTCAAAGGGCCCTCCCTAAACTGCAAACCCCAGGATTCCATAGGATGTTGAGAGTGGAATAATAGCACTATGACAGTCTAGTGCAGAAATGGCCTAAGTAATATAGACACAAAAACTAAATTAACCTAAACATCAATATACCTACAAAACTACACACTTATCAAAAATAAATGACAATAGAGAAAAAAAACCCAATTGCTCATTTAGTTTCGGACCCTTCCAAAAAATGGTTGTAGACTATATATATATAATATACACACACACACATGTACAAATTCCTCCATATTATTAAAATTATATAAAGTTAGTAGTATAATTATATTACTTATATATGTCTAATTTAAAAATATCACGGAAAATGAAAAGCAAAATATCAACTACACCTTAGTTCTTCATTTTAATCAGAACCAACTGTTGCAAATTTCCTCTCAATTCTCTTTAAAAACACTATAACTTGAATCCATTGATTCTTGAATTCTTCCAGAGAGTCTTCTCTCACTAAAATCATCAGTTTATCCATCCCAGCCATGTTTAGAAGTTTTATTATCCAAGTTCAGGCTTCAGGATCTTTAGGATTTCTTCTATCACATGATGTAACATCAACCAAAACTTCTTTGCTTCATCACAAGTCCACCAGAAGTAGAAAAGCATGCCTTCTGCCTGATCACATTTCCAACATTTAGATGAAGCACTGTTATATATTTTTGACAGTTTCTCTGGAGTTAAATACCAATTATATGTCATCTTATATGTAAAGCCTCATCTTATACATCACTTGTTTGCAGCATATTTGATTTCACTCCTTCCCAGTGACCAACCTGTTGAATCACTACCTCTGAGGATTTGAACAACAAGCACAATACAACTAAAAAACCTTCAGGTCCTATCACACCAAACTGTTATAGAACTATGATTCCACTTTAACTACTATGGCAACCTCATGAGGAATTCTGGAATGGGTAGTTTAGTGAGGCCCAAGAATTTTCTAGCTGAGAATTCTAAATGTTCCTCTTTAAACTGCAAATCCCAGGATTCCATAGGTTGTTGCCATGGTAGTTAAAGTGAAATCATAGTGTTATAATAGAGTAGTGTGATAGGGCCCTTAGTCTGATGGCTGATAGTGTTCTGTAACTGACAACTCATTTGTTTTCTAAGAAGAACAAGATCTCATAAACCTTGAGAGGTGAAGTCATAATGAAGATTGCTTTGACTGGCAGGTAGGTAGTTTTAAATTCCAAAGTCAGTGGTTAAACACTGACTTAGTGCTGAAAGGCATCATCTGTCAAAGTCTGCTGCCAGTTGTTTATTTTGCAATGGACTTGTCTTGAGATAGAGAAGAAAACCTTTGCCTGTGAATGCTAAAATAATCAGGGGAAATCCTTGGTGTCTTAATGAATAGCTATTTTTGCCACACACAGAGTTTGTCATACTACATCATAAATTACTGATACGTTATCATCAGGAAACATTTGCGATAAGAATGTGAATTCACTCACAATACTTCCAATCCAATTAATGTCCAACTCCCACCTCCCATGTTTGCTGCTATGTTCAGAGACAGTTCGATTTTAAAGACGTTGAGATGCATACCAGTCACATTTCAGAATTCAACTCTCTGAGTCACTAAGTGCCTTCCTCTAAGGCTCATTGAGAAGATGACCTAAATTCTATATTAAGAACATTATCCAACCTCTCCCTCTGATAGAATGGAATGAAGTGCCTCTGAGCCAACTTGATGATTTGCAATTCTGCCTCCATCATGGACACATGACACCCTTGGGACTCAATTCCACGAAGAAACTAGAGGCAGTACCTGGACAAGACTCATAAGTATGAGATCTAGGATCACAGCCTCCATGGAAATACTAATCTTCAACCTGAAATCTGTATGCAATAACATTTGCTGATTAAGTGATGGAAATGAGCAATTATGCTAGGAAATGATTTTCCAAATTTGAAGGCGATCAAGCAATATTATAAATCCAATTGACTTTTATCAATCCCACTCTGAGTGAGAGTTGCTTGGATTCAGCCATATCTAAGAGTTCATTGCTTGGCATTTCTGCCATGTGTGTGGCTGTCAGGATCTGCTGCTATGGGATGGTGATGATGGCTTTAGCTGCATGTACAAAGGTTTCAGAAGACCCTTCAAGTTCAGATGCAAGCTCCTGCACAATTCTTGATCATTTAAGGCCTTCCAATTTTTGATGAAAAAGATAACCCAAGCAGATAACTAAATCATGCTATGCAGATAAACTGAAATGACATGGAACTAGTTTAAGTGATGGATTTAAAAGAAATAAGTAAAACAATACACAAAAAGCAAAGGTAGCTATGTTAGACCATACAGAAAAAAATGAAAAATCTATAGTAGTGCAATACCTGTATTAGGATCAAGGAAGATGTCATTTAAAAGGACAAAACCATAAACTGATTAAATGATGTTTCACCAGTTTCAAAATCTTTCACCTTAGTCCGAGGACTTCCTTAGGGTACTGTACCATTTAATGTTATTCCTTAAACATTAATTACTTCCCCATCCAAATGCTCTCCTGACTTTTTGAAAAACTTCATGAGCACCATGATTGTTATGTGAGTTATGATGTTAGACTGGAGAGCAGGAACTCACCTAGATGTAAAATGAAGACGGGGTGGAGGCCCTCAATACCATCATAGTACCATATTTGCCGGCATATACGGTGCACCCCATTTATACACTGGCAAATACTATCTGCCAAGATACAAGATACACCAGTGTATAAGACACACTCCATTTTCAAACAGTATTTGGGGGGGGGGGGTGAGTCTTATGCACCAGCAAATACAGTAGTTTATAGAATTATCACTAGCGTTCTAGAGACTCTGAAAAAAAAAGTCTCTCTCTCCACAAAAGAAGAAAGATATTTCCTTGAAGACTTCCTAGTCAAGGATGGGAAATGAAGTGGGTTCACTTGGGAAAGCATTGCTTGGGATTGCCTTGAAGTTAAAAATGGGAAGCATAGTATACATTTACTTCCAGTGTGCTGGTAAGTATATTAAGACAAGAGAAACATTGGCCCTTTTCACATGTCGGGGGGAAACGGGCGAAAATAGGCTAAAACGGAGCTTACCTCCAGCCGGGTAAGTCCGTCGCCGCGTGGAGCAGCGCGAGCTCGCTGCTCCACACTCCTCTGGCGTTGCAGATGGCAGCTTCCGGTTGGTGGAGGCTCTCCACCAACCGGAGAAGCTCGCCAGCCGGAAGCCCGCCCCCGGCAGATCTGCAGGCACGCACTTGCGCACTCCTGCAGATTCACTTTAGAGCCGGGCAACGGAGCGGCACGGAGCTGCGCGCTCCGTGCTTTTTAAAAACCTCTAAAAAGAGGTTTTTAAAAAACACGGAGCCCAGCTAGTTCCGGCCACTCCTGAGTGGATTCTGGTGTGAAGCTACTAAAAGTAGTCCACGCCAGTCCACTCTACGGTGTAGACGACCTCCATGAGAGGTCGCTCTACACCGTTCCCCCCCCCCACATGTGAAAAGGGCCATTGTTTGGATCTCAGAAATAAATGCAGTAAGTGCAGCTTTGAAAACTGCCACATTCCTGATGCAAGAAGCAAAACTGAGAGCCCCAACTCCATCTTAGAATTCTACTGCAGTTTCCCTGACAAGACACCTTCCTGATGGAAGCATCTGTTTAACATTAACAGCACCCATTGTGTCTCAAGCTATCCTGTTGAACCTGGAATAAACTCTGGTTTGAACAACCTTGATTGTTCTGGCTACCATGGGTGTTGATTGCCAACATCTCTTCAGAAAGAAAGCAAAGGAGGTTGTTTACAAGCTTGCGAATAGTTCCTTTGTGAAACAGCTTGTCCGCATGGCACAGAATTCTCTATTTGGCCAGCTTATGCTGATCTTGCACCTTCTGTGAGTCCTTCCCTAAGCTAATTCAGCATGAAATATCTTTCATATGGTGTCATGCCAAGTTCTAGCTTTTCAACAGGTGTCTATACCGTATGATTATAAGTCAGTCCAGCAGAGGAAAAGTGGTGTCAGGCCTCCAGGTTGCTGTGGTTCTTGAACTGGCAGTCTGAGCAGTGTTAGCCAGAGTTTTTGTTCTGACCAAAGGTGGTAGCCACCTGCTCCAGCGCAGAAGCCTCTTTACGCCAACAGGTAAGAGCAGACCAAGCAGTATGCGCAGATCATAGTAAGGGATTCTAGGCCAGGTTTGCAGTCAGCTATAAAATTATTTTGCTGACTCTATCCAGTTTTCATTTTTGCCTTGCCCCCTTTGCCTTGCCCAGGCTCACTTAAAACTAAATAGAAGCCAAGCTTCACTTAATACAGTGCTTGTTAAGCTATCTGACATGGAGGACAAGCAATTTTCTTCCCAATGTTCTAGAGACTGATACCATACTGTTACCCTGATTTCTGGGATCCCTTGGGGGACACCTCAATGTGCTCCAAATAATGGGGAATGGGAATTAGCCAGAGCACAAGCTGCAGCACTACGAGAGGCAGCGTAACCTAGCGAGATCTTTAAACTCAATTTTTACGGGGTCAGGCTAAGCCAAAAACCAAGCAAAATTGTCTAATAAAATGATTTTATTGAGGGGAACTCACTCATGCATGCACACAAGATACACACAATCACACATTCACACAAGAGCTAGCTGAAAGAGAAAAGGAGGAAAAATTATAGAGAGGCTGAGGGATTTGGGGGGATTTATAATTACCAGTCCAGAAGAGTAGTGAAGAGTAGAAATGTATTTTGGCTTAGGTAGGACCTAAGGGCAGTTCTCATTTCGGAGCCAGACACACAGAGTGACAAGTAGACCTTCAAGAGACTGCACTGGGCCTCCTCAAATCAGGGGTATTTATACCCTGAAAATGGCTTGTGGCTGTGAAGGTTCCAGATGCAAGATAAAGGGAACCTGTTGTGGACAATGAGTCTTTCGCCTGTTGATGGGCTTAGTGCTTTGACAAAGACATGATGAATGTTGTAATAGCTGTCTATTGTGGGTGCTGTGAGGACAGATGAAAGAATCCAGGTGTACAAAGGATGGATATCTGTCAATCAGTGTCCTGGTGGGCTCCTCACAGTTGGATTCCTTGGAAAAGTCCAGCTTCTATTTAAGCCTATTATCCACAGGAATGGTGTGTATTTGCCTGACAAATGACTCAGTCTTACCTGGAGGAATTTTGGAGTTGACCTATGCTTCTCACATTTACAGTCAAATTCTTTCCCTCACTCAGTTTGACCTCTCTGTCACCTTTCAGGCTTGAATTTGATATCAGAGCCAATAAAATGTGTTGCCAATTATATATGATGGCAATTAGGTATGGTGCCCATCCAAACCGTACTGATATTGGGGACCCCCAAAGCAGGGCCTTACAATACCATTGGCTACCCTTGTTCCTTTCTTTCTTGAAAACTCTCCAGGAATCAGCAGCTGATGGTCTACGGACCAGCAATGGTCTGTGGACCACCGCTCTGAGTAGCACTGATCAATGGGCCGTGGGCCACCACTTTGAGTAGCACTGACTTAATACACACTACTTATTTGCTTTCCAGTCCCCAGCACCATCCAATTTGAAAGCCTTCATTTTAATCCACAGAAACTTTCCCTTCCCTTGCTAGGATTCACTTATGATGACTTTGTCAAGGTGACAATAACTCCATGCTTCAGGGTATTACTGAGCACTGAGTGACCTGCAGCCATTAATTCCACCTGAACATAATGAATCATTCATTTACTGTGTAGCTAACACTTAACGAGAAACAAACAGGCGATCGATTGATATGCCACTGCTCAGATTAATACCGAAATGTTTGCTTGGAATTAAACAGGTGTTAGTGCTGACTCTGAATCAGAGCATTACTAATTAGCCTACCCACTCCTGTTAGGGTGATTTAGCCTCTTATTGATTTGTTGGTGTTGTTTTAATGTTCCCGTTTTTCATCTGAGCAATGCTGGCTATGGAAATTGAAATGCCATGACCATGCAGCTCCCAAAGGGACAGAGCTGGGCAACAATATTGAGTTAGCATTGTTGCTGTTTTTAAAAAGAAATTGAGCATTTGGTATTTACAGTTCTCTCTATACTTTTTCAAGGATGAACCCAGATAGCTCTGTTTGGAAGAAAGTTGATGAATTGAGAACATTTGCTCACAGCAGCAGCTGACAGACAGAGAAAGGAATCTGCCTGAGGTAGGCCGGCTTGTGCTGCTTCATGGTGCCTGCTGCGAATGGCAGCTCCTTGCCAGGACACACAAAGTGCAGTTTATGGGGGCAATAAATGCAAAGGTTGGAATAGGAATATTTTGAAACAACTGGAAACTGACCCAAAATATTGTGTGAGGAGACTTCCTACTCAAGATTGTAGAGACTGAAGCAGCCAGGTCCCTAACAGTCCATCTTACCATCCCCTCCCATTTTCCAACCCTCATTAGGCTGTTACATCAAACCATTCCCATTATGTATTTTTCTTCCTTTCTTCCTTTAAGCAGTGATTCTTCGAACCCTGTTGATACCTCTCCATTGCATGTGTGGATGGTGTCATTTTGGTTTTGGAAGGAGCCACACTCAGAAAAGTAAATTCATTATTAATGTGCAGCAAATGCAACAAGGCTTGTTGGGGATGATAGGAGTTTCAGCCCCATGGAAACGCAGCAGAAAAACCAGAGTTCAGTGAGCCAACAGCAGCAGCCTTATTCCCCAGTAAGGATACCCACACACAGAGGAGTTTCTTCCAAAACAGGAGGCACTTTATCTTGCAGCAAAGTTCCATTATGTACAAAACATAGGACAGACGGACAAAAGCTTGCGCCAGGCACCAGGTTTGGTCAACAGACAAAATACACACTGGCGTTGCTTTGTTATATACATATCTACAACCAATCAGGTAAAGGTTTGCACACCTCCCTCTACCATCTGCACACGACCCCAGTTTCTTATGCAACCTTGCAATTACCCACAGCTGGGGCATGATGCAACATCTTTGCAGTGGGCTGATCATTTTCCCAGGGTTCCCTGCCTGGAATGCCTGACAAGGATATGGAACAAGACTACCATGGGAGGCTAATTTGGCCTCCTCCTGTTGTCCTTCCAGCAGCAAACATTATTCAGGAAGGATTTCAGCAACTGATGGAATGTGAAGAAGGGGACTTTTACAGCTTGGCACTGTACTTTGCAAACAGTCACGCAAAGCATCAGCATGAGGGGTTGTGCAACCAGTGGTGTGACCACTTTGCACAATAGCTCACACAATAAAAACTGTACTGGATACCGCCCTTGTATTAATTCTGAAAATGCTGAACTTAATATAATGGGTTTTCCCCTGGTGTAATGACACAGTGTTTTATTGCTGTGATTTGTGCAATTGTACTTTTGCAGTATAACTTTTTGTCTATCTCTACCTGCTATTATCTGCTTTTATATGTATCTGTTTTTCCTCTTGTCACAAGCCAACTTGAGTGTAAAGTTCTGGGAGGAAGATTCGATAAAGGCACCAGATCCTGTCCAATCTTGAAAGCTAAGGAGGGTCAGCCCTAGTTCATACTCGGATGAAAGACCACCAGTGAATATCAGGTACTATAGGCTGTATTTCAGAGGAAGGAACTGGCAAAACCTCTTCTGAGTATTCCTTGCCCAAGAAAACCCTATGAAATTCATGGCATCACCATAAGTCAACATGCAATTTGAAGACACACACACACACACACACACACACACACAATAACCATCATAAGATATCAGTATTTTTCTTCTTTTTCACCATAAACAATATGATGCTGTGCACACTGTCTTCATTAAAAGGGTCTTGAAAGATTCAAAGTCAGGCAATGAACAGATAGGAAACATCAGCAAGATAAATTCAAACCCATGGTTATTTAGGATATAAGGAGATGCCTTGCACTGATCTGCCCTGGTCATCTCAGACATCTCTCTAGGGTCTTTGGCAAAGCTCTTCTTTAGGCCTGATGGGGGGGAAGTCCATCTCCATGCAAACACATCCAAAAGACAAAATGATTCCACTGAATTTAGTGCAAGACATTAATTCCTCCCCTACCAATAGAAACACCTATCGGTATCTACCCATGCAAACATGGTATCTATGGCTTGCATAACTACCATTGTGATCCCAGGAATTAGGACAACAATTCACATTTGGGTGGCATCCTCACAGTTGTCAAAGGCAGCATTTCTAGATACTCCCAAGGGACTTTTACAAGAACACCTAAAATGTAAATAAACTCTATTTTCCATTAAGCAGAAATTCCATAGACTGAACCTTGATGTTCTGTACATGAAGCAAAGCAGGGGCGGACAACCTCTGGCCATCTAGATGTTTGGAAGTTCAGTATTCACAGTCCATTACCACTGGCCCTGCTGATTCAGATTGTTAGGAGAGTGAACATTTGGAAAGAAATCCAAAGTTTCCTCACCTCTGATGCAAAGATCAGAGACTTAATTGGTCAGATTTAATTGGTCAGAAAGTTCATTTCAGAGCCTGGAAAAGTTTCCAATGGCCCTGACATTCTGTAATTTGCCATCCAAAACAGTAACACTTTCAAGATTAGCTTCATTCAAAGCAAAACTCACAAAACTCTCAGTCCTAAAACCTGTTTCCTGGTCTAAACTCTAATAATATCAAAGCAGGACAGAGTAGTACCGTGACTTCCCTCGATCTGGACATTATATAAGCTTCCTCTGCTTACCTGACAGGTTAGGAACCACAGCACTATCAGAAAGCAGAAATGCTTTGAAAGCGGAACCCATCTACTGTAGAAAACATGAAGGAATTATGGAGGGTTATTTGGGACTGACCACATGTACACACTGCTTGTAAAGTCTCTCAGCCGGCTTGGTGCCCTTTTCTCCCCTCTGAGCTCATTTTGCAAGCAATGCATGCACAGTCCGAAGTCAGCCTCCATTGGCAAGAAGAACTGACAGAAGCTCACTGTGTAGATGCTTGCAATACAGCCAAGTTCTATAAATTCCACCAGGTGATCCACTCTTTCCATAGGCAAGAGTTGAGACAGTGCATGCATACAAGCGTTTCCAAGCAAGTCTCCCTAGCCAAGAAGAATTGGCAAAAGAGTGGACTCCATGTCAAGTTAATAGAACTTGTCTTTAATTTGGAAGATTTGAAACAGTGAGTCGTCAGATAGCAGGGCATTGAAAGGTGGAGATGTCCTGTACTACTGTTGAGTCAAGAACAAGAGTATAAAGCCTGTGTGCTTGTTTTGGGCCAAATCACATGTAAAGCTAAATTTGTGAATATATGTTTCTCTTGAATACATGTACAAATACATTTTTTTCTTATCTGAATAACAGTCATTCTCGGTCAGGGGTGAGTAGAGAAATTTAACTTCCTCCCCATCTCCAGTCCCCATTAACCAAAAAAAAAACCCTGTATGAAACAGGTTTTTACATTGCTCTCATAGTATGACAAGAGCCTCACTTGATGTTCAAACTGCAACTTCAGAGAAGAATTTTTGTTGGGCAGGAGGTGAAAAATTTCTCCTGTGCTACCCACCAACATGAAGCTACACAGGCTTGCTTGAGGCTGGTATTGACATAACAATTTAAAAAGTGCCGTTAATTACATTTGCATAATTAATGTAACTTTAAGCCTTAATATTTAGTGGCTAAGCACCTACATATCACTTTTCTATGAAATGCAAGGAGCTGCACTTAAGACTAGAAGGGTCTTCTGCTGGCAGATCAGATTTAAATACCCTGTTTTCTGAAAACATCAACTTGTAATAATTACAAGTTGCCTCTTGTGACAGCAGTCAGGAAACATTTTTGTCTGAACAAGGAAACACTAGGTGGGAAAGAAGCAACTCATCTTGCAAACATTGAAGTCATTTGGTCCTAATGAAATAGCCTTATGGTGCAACCTGAGCCATGGCTGTTACTGGATACCCACATAGTTTTTGCTTTCATATATGATACATTTTCACTTCACTAATACATGGGAGTATCATTGACATTGCATTCTGTGATGCTAGAGGACTCATTCCAATCATGCCATTTAGAGAACAGTGTCACAGTCATTTCTAAACCTTGGACAGACCACCCAGAAATGGTCACCAGAATAAACCAAGAATATTGTTGTGCCTTAAGAGTACTGCTGCTGCTGAACTTCAAAGTTCTTGCTACTCTGATAGACTTCTCCTTCTCAGAAACTTTTCTGCAAAAATCATACAGCCTATGGCTACATTTTCTCTCTCCATAAATAGCAATATACAATTGGGTATTCGAAGTAAACCACTAACGCTTGTAACAACTAACCTGAAGCAGAGAATATGTAGAGGTGATCAGACAGAAAACCAGGCACATCCCCAATAACTTTTGCCCCCTTTTCCTTCTATGTGGCTGTTTGTTGATATGGAGACTGCAGTACTTCAATTCTTGCCATCTTTTGCTCTTCTGTTGATGTTCTTTCCTTTGGAAGAAACGGCCTCCAATGGCAACTGGTGGCCCTCATGTCAGTAGGACACACTGATATGTGTTTCCTTTTTCTCCCTTTAAAAAAAAAATAATCAATCTGCTCTGGGCTTTTAAGGAACTATCCAAGGTGCTGACCCTATTGCCATCCAAGGTGCTGACTCTGTTTCTCAAATAGGTTCAGCAACTTAAATAATACCTGTGAAATTTGGACTGAATTCCAGAGTAGATTGACATATTGTAGAACATATGCCTTTGGCAAGATTTGCTGTCTTTTATATTACTTTGTGAAGTGCCATGTATGCTGATGGCACCATATAAATAAAATCATCATCATCATCATCATCATCAAAAGCAAGACACATCTCAAAATGATGAAAAGACAGGGTTTTTTGTTAAGTAAAAAGCCCCCCACATTTGCCAGGTTAATACTTGAATGGGAGGCTGCCAGTGAACACCAGGTGCTGTCAGCTACATTTCAAAAGAAGGAACTGGCAAAACCACCCCTGTGTATTCCTTGCCTAAGAAACCATATGACAGTCACAGGGTCATTGTAAGTCAACAGGCAACTTGAAAGTACCTACACATGCATCAATAAAGTCCACATCTGTGGATCTCCCTCCTTTCCTGCCTTCATAATAGCACTGTGCCCCATTCTGACATATATTTACAATTTGTAATACACTAGAATCTGTCCCCTTTTTTATTATTTGTTTTCAAATGTGTGTGTGTGTGTGTGTGTGGACTGATGTTTTAAATTTAAATAATACTATTACTTGAATTCATCCCTCCTTGACTAAGCACATTAAACCAGTTTTGAACATATACACACATTTTGTTAGGCATAATTCTCAAATGTCTGCATTCCTTTTAGACAGGGTCTACATATAGTTTGGGAAATACAGACCAAGCACAATCAACAACAACAACAAAAATCCTCCAGATTCATCACACATACTTAGAATGTGCATCACTGTGTTAGGCTGTAAGGTTACATTCAATTAAAACCTGCAAAGATTGGAGTTGCCGGATCTATTCTACCTTCTGATGGTGTCGCAATGTAGGGAAATGATCAGAATAACTGGTCTTCACTAATTACAGAATCAAGTACATTTGTACATTCTGTTGTTCATCTCTGCCCCAGGAGAACATGAATAAGTTTAGGCTCATTCACTGCATATGCTTTCACTGTATCAAGCTTCATACCTACACGGTATTTGAAGCCTCCAACAAAGATGCACACTCTAGCAATAACTCCAACTTCAATACACCCATTAAATCAATAGGACTTATGTAACTGTTGACTTACCATGTTTCCATTGATTCCATGGGTCTAATCTAGCTGGTACTAACTACTAGTTTTAGGCCGCTACTTGCATTTGCCTTATTTGCTTTTTGATAATTTGTTAATGAAGGGTAAACCATGAGAACAAATAATGTTACAATAGGTATCCCTGAGGCTGAAAATCACAAAGAATACCACAAAATGTGAAAAAGAAGTGAATATCCTGAATGAGTACATTTGTGGTCTTAGCTTCCCTTGGACAACCTGGGAATTACAGCAACAAAACTCACAGGAGTGTTGTGAGAATATGTGAAATAAAAAATTGCAAAGCAGTCTTAACAATCCCTGTGAGGTCTCTTTTTGACTAGATATGTATAGCATTATATAGTACTGTTAGTCAGCAATCCTATGCAAAGTTTCCTGTGAGTAAACTCCATTGAACATAATGGGAAGCAGTTCTAAGTAAACATGCATAGGATTGCACTGCAAAACACCTGCATAATCCATATTCAAATGAACATTGTTGGGTTGATGGGAATGCTTTGTTAACAGACAAATTTCTGTTGCACCTTTCTGAGGAAGTTGGAGGCATATTTAAATATGTATGCATAAACACTAGGCAGCAATGGAATTTAATTCAACACGAAATTAGGCTATTTCCACACTACATTGTTATAGTGCTCTTATTCCACTTTCACCATCCTATGGAATCCTGGAGTTTGCAGTTTAGGGAGGAGCATTTAGAATTCTCAGCCAGAGAGCTCTTTGGCCTCAGTAAACTACAAACCTCAAAATTCCACAAGATATTGAAAGTGGAATAATAGCACTATAACAATGTAGGGCAGAAATGACCTTAGAAATATTGTTGAATTTTTCTGTGAATTACATGGGACTGGATCATGATTCCATTTCTGTCCACAGCATACCCTCCAACTGTTCTGGTTTGGCAGGAACAGTCTCAATTAATCATCTTTTTCTTAATTTTTCCAATGCTTTTATAATGTCCCAGTTTCTCTGCTCTCCTCCCACCTCCCCCCTTTGTCCTCAGTGTATTTCAATTGCTGCAAACTGAACTCAATGTGCAAAGCAGTCTACATTTAGTTAACACAGCAAGGGAAAGAGGAAAGGAGGAGGCGGAATCTTGCCCTCTCCCAGTAGATTCTGGCAAAAAGCAAATTGCTTCAGCCTTTCCTGGCTTGTCTTTTCTTCCTCGTTAATAATTTTTGCCATCTTGATCACACACTGATGTTGTTTGGCCACACATGTTATTGTTTGCATCTGTGAAATGCTGGAGGGCATACCATAAGGGTTTAGCTATCACCACCTGATGTAATAGATAAGGCATGAATTAAAATTACTGTGATTAATTCACACATTCCAAGTTAACAGTGCATTCAAAATTTCAAAATTTATAATATCAATTATAAATTGGGGGATCCCAGACTGGATCAATGTTGAATGCTGAATTTTTCAACAAAAAAATTTGTTAGTGATCCTGTTCATGCAATCATTTTTCTTTCTTGAATATTAGCCAGTGACAAGGGGACCAAAATAGGGCTGATAATTGCCCACTTTATAAGGCTTCCTTGCAACTTGTGAACAGGTGCCGTTCTGGCCTTCGCAGAGCCGAACACGACTCCTTCAGATTTAAATTGCAGCCTATAAACAGAGGGAGAGAGAAAGGGCAAGGATGTCTCAAGATGCCTTCAATCAAGCTTGAAGAATCTGAGGTCAAAGTCATCAGCAGCTGCATGCTTATTGCAGCAAATTTTGATCTTCTGTCTAAAGGTCCATTAACACACTACACTTTGCACTTAGATGTGAATACCTAGTACAAAATGCTTATAGTAGGACATGAGTTCTGACTGATGCACATGCATTCAAAAACTGAGTATCCAGAAGCTTTCGAAAATCCTAGTCCCCTTAGTTGCTGGGATACTCCAGTCAAATATTTGTTGACATAGTGATACCTCCTGGGAATCTTCACATATCTCTGAAACTCATGAGAGGTGATATACATAATCCATCTTGCACATTCACACAGTGTGTGGGGTGAAGTCAGGGGGCCGTGATAGTGAACTTTGTTCCTACACAGGCTTGCCAAACCTCAGGGTCCGGGAACTCTTCTCAAGGCAAGGGGAAGGAATCTGAGAGTGAAGATGCTACCTGAAACTTCATATATACATATTTTCCTCATTTGTTAGAGTTTTTTTTTTTTACTATTATTTAAATAACATACTTGGCACAATGCTGATGATTAACATATCATACTTAATGGAATCACCAGGAGATGCCTTCTGTAACATCAGCAAGGCCAGCCTCCTTTGAGATCACAAGAGTTCATCTATTCCTACTTCTCAGGTTTGGGCCCTAAAATCTTAAGGCCTGGCTTAGTTCTCATCTGGCAACCCTATTCTCTCACAAGGCATGACCTTCCACCAGCCATGTGATCTGCAGCTTGGTTCTCATGTACACTAGTAGAGCTGCTTTATATGAAGATGTTCATTGACACAGCATTTCTTCTCTTACGAAGGAGCTTTAAGTGCTTATTGTTGGAATAGCACTTTGCATGCTCAGAATTCACTGCCTAGTTAGGTTGCATAATTATTGCAGGTTTAGAGGCACAACCTAGACAGACCATAGACTAACTTCCTGGTTGTTGTACATGCCCACTTCCTCCTGCACATAGACAATTTCTTTGTTCTCAGAGAGCCTGTCTGGCTGTTTACTATCTTTGTCTTCTGCCTCCTTCCTGTAAGCATGTGTGTTAAACGCAGGAAAAAAACCACCACCCGTCAGTACCGCCAAGTGCGAAAGGCACACCCAAGCCTCGCACTCAAGGCCTGCCCAGCCTGACACCTCTTTGTGATCAGAACTGAACAGCTAGGGAGATCTCTGAATCAAGCCAGGGCAAATGGGTCTGCTTCAGTTCTCCCCCTCTGAGAACGCAGTCCCTTCCTTACTCTTGTCCCCCCTTGCTTCTTCCTTTCAGGACTCTCCCCCTTTACTGCCTTCTCTAAATCTGCCCTTCTCCCAGACGTAAGAATCAGCAGTGATTTATACTTTCCAAGATTGTGGTACTGTTGGCACTAAGGTCAAGATGATATTATTGGTAGCGTGTATATTCTAGGATTCAAAATAAGACTCTGTGACTCTGTTTTAAGGAACATAGAATTTCAAACATTTATTGTAACACTGTTGCTTTAAATGTGTTTTGTATCTAAATGTTTATAAAGAGCACACTATTCTTCTCTCTCTCTCCTTCAATTCATTCACTATCTTTCGTACACCCAATTTCTCAGTTCTGTCCTCCAAAGAGCTCTTCAAACCTCCAACCTCCCTCAAACACACCAAAAATCGCACTCCTCTTCAATCACTCCCCAGACAGTTAAAATCAATTATTTTCCTCTTTCCACCAGCCGCTCTCCTGGGCTATCCGAGGTTCCATTTCACCAGCCAATCAGCTTAAACACTCTCAGTTGCCAAGGTGGATCTGTTGTCAAGGCCCCCTCCCATCAGGTTTGTCACAATGTGGTCTTAGATGATCTAAAAGAGATGCTTCCCTACAAGCACGTAATTGCTTTTTCTTCTTACTTTTCTTCAAGAACATGAACTTGTGCAGATTATGCACAAGTATCTGTAAGTAAACTTTTATATACTTCTAACCAAACTGTTTTTGTGTTTACTTCTCAGCTAGAGTTATGTGTGTTGGGGGAGATTGAGGTGGGACTGGTAAGCTGTTCAACTTGTGTCTGTGTATTACCAGTGCTCTGTTAAATGGAGAGATTCGCCAGTTCTCTCATTTTCCAATACTTATGTCAGTACACAGATGAGACTTGGGTTAACAAAATTTGTAGGGTGCCAGTGAAGTGCCAGATGATCCATAAAGCATGGCACAACCCACATGCAAAGTTTAAGCCCTTTGCTTAGACCACACCATGCAGCTGATTAGAGAAATTGTCCTGAGACATTCTTTTTCTCAACTCCATACCACTGATTCTTGCAGTTCTTGCAGGGCAGTCCCATTAGGAAAGTAAACTTCCTTCTTTTTACTGGCCATATTTCTTACACTCTTTGCTCAGTGGAGAATCCCACTACAACTTTTGAAGTAAGGCCATTTCCGCACTACACTCTTATAACACGATTATTCCACTTTCAACATCCTATGGAATCCTGGGGTTTGCAGTTTCAGGAGGGGCCAGGCTGCCCCTCCCGAAACTGCAAACCCCAGGATTCCATAGGATGTTGAAAGTGGAATAATCGTGCTATAAGAGTGTAGTGTGGAAACGGCCTAAGATTTGTCTCCTTGGAATGGGTAGAGAATGTGATCAGTACTTTGTTCCAGCCAGCAACATGGGGTCAAACCCACTTTCATACTTTCTACCATTTCACATCTGAAAACTGGGACACGTGTGGCAAAGTAATATCAGTGTGTAGTCAAGATGGCAAAAGTTGTAAATGAGGAAGAACACAACCTGGGAGCTGCTGCAGCAATTTGCTTTTGTTTGAGCCTACCGAGAAGGGCAAGATTTGGCCCTCTCCTCTCCTCTCCTCTCCTCTCTCCCCTGCTAAGTTAGTTGAGTACAGACTAGTTTGCAGTTTGAACTCAATTTACAGTAATCGTAGTAAGCTGAGGACAAGGGGCGAAAGTGGGAGGAGGAGAGAGAAAAGGGGTCATTTTAAAAGCAGCTGAAGAAACAGGAGAGGAGCAGATTAATTGAGACAGTCCCTGCCGAACTGGGACAGATAGAGAGTATGCACTTTAAGTTAGGCCTGCACAGCTTCTTACCCATTAAGTCAAGCATCATGCAATGTTGCCCACTGGTGCTCTAAAAATGCCCAGGAAGGCAGCTAAAAAGATATTAGCTGTCACAACTCTGGAGAAAAAAATGGTGGTATATCAGACCAACAAACAAATAATCCTCTGATGAATTAGCCATATCTAGCTCTCTGGGCCTGTTTGAGCTACCCGTTATAGGAATGCCCAATTTCTTCCTCTGACAAGTTTGTTGTTCAATCAATTAGGAAGGCCTACATCCTGAACGAAAGAAGACTGGAACGCACAGAAGGTGACCCCATCTTGTAGTTGTTAAATTGGAGGCACATACTGACATAGGCACCACCATGTGCTACACAAGCTGTGATATGCACCCTGGTGTTCATCAGGGTAATGAGGTCAGTTGCCTGCTTCAATCAAAGTGACAGGAATAGCCACGATCGAAACATGAGCAAAACAGAGTGTAGGCGCAACTTAAATGTTCCTGGCTGTGGGTGAATAGTGATGTGAAAAAGGATAGCTCAGATCTTCATACACCTTTAATTTGCCTCAGGCAGCTATAAAACAACAAAATCCGTGTGATTCCTCTCCTTCTTGTGAAATGCAGACCAGTTTCTTAAGGCTCTCTTGCATCTTCAGTGTCCTTTTATAGGGGATTTTATACTAAATCTCATAAACATACAGACTTGGCAACGGCAAACCTAGCAGCTCTGGTTGGTTCAGACTTTGCAGTCTAACACAGTGAAGTGCATCCCAGACATATCTGGTGAATCTCCTTCAAAAGACTTGTTGTTGTTGACTTTGCTTGGCTTGTATTTCCCATTGTTTGTAGGCCCTCTCTGATACAGAGCAAAATGTGTTTATTTGAAATGTGTGCAAAACACTGGTTTAACATGCTTTAGTCAAGGAGGCATGAATTCAAGCAATGCCTACAATTTAAAACATGCATTCAAACATATCTAGGTGAACAATCATACTGACCATGCTACCTAAGGGATGCTGGAGCTGTACTCTGAGAAAGTAACTTTTCCAACCTCCATTACAAGTGGCAAAACAGATGCTTTTGTTTGATCCAGTTAGATCCTATGAGGAACTGATTGTCTTCCGAAATATCAGAACAGAGTATCAGATTGCAGTTGAAATTTGTAATGCCTTTAATGGGTTGTAAAGCTCTTCATAGAAATGGAATATATCGTATATTTTAAAAAAGCATATCATAACAGATGTTTATCATTTATCCCATAGAAAACAAGTAGAAGCTGATAGAAATTGAAGGAATCATACAGTTATATGTATTTTTGAATCTCTGCTTAATTATGAATGTGTTTGATCCTTGCCTATTAACTGCAAACATATATTGATTTTATTTTAGTTATTCATAATTTTTAAAAAGTCCCACCTTCCTCCTTCTTATGCAGACAGTCAAAGCAGGTTATAGAACAATAAACACTGAAATAATGAATAAATAATGAATCCATGTTCGTGAGGTCTTTAAAAATACAAAACTACAAGCATCAGTAAAAACATTGGAGGTGAATTAATAATAATTTCATCAGTAATATAGTGCTTGCTAAAACATTAAGGTATCTTTAGTTATCAATTGGACACCATTAGGTGTTCAAGTGCCACTGCAACATCTAAACCCATGTTCTTCATTAACCATGTTGTCCGAGGACTCAGAATTATTTTCTAAACAACTCTTAGTATGTTCCCCTCAGCTACAACTCTAGGACTATCTAACTATACTTTTAGCTACCAATTAACTATCACAGCTCCATCCTATGAATTTCATAGCATTTTCTTAGGCAAGGAGTACTCAGAGATGATTTTGCCAGTTCCTTCCTTTGAAATATAGCCTACAACATTTGGTGTTTATTGATGGTCTCCTGTCCAAGTCCTAACCAGGGCTAAGCCTGTTTAGCTTAGAAGATCAGATGGTATCTGGTGCCTTGAAGGTATTTATGCCCTCATCCTACATATTCATGGGATTTATAGTTTGGTGAGGGACTTCAAAACCTCTGTTGTTGTGGTTGTGACCCTTCAAGTTGTTTCCAACTTATGGCAACATTAAGGGGAACCTATCATGGGGTTTTCTGAGACTGAGAGTATGTAGCACACACCCAAGGTCACCCAGTAGGTTTCCATGGCCAAGCGAGGAATCGAACGTTGGTCTCCAGGGTCATATTCCAATATTCAAACCACTAGCCCATGCTGGCTCTTCCAGAAAGATTTAGTACTGTCATTCAGGGAACTACACCAGAGCTCTCTAGCACAAACACCCCTCACCAAACAACAGAGCCCAACATTCCACAGAAAGGAGTCATGACAGTTAAAACACTATCAAACTGCTATAATGGTATAGTGTAGACACACTGTCAAGTGGCAAACTCTTGCTCACAGAATAGGGCTTTGAAGCTGGGGTTTCTCAGTACTGTCCCTCTATCAAATGCCCCCTTCGCTAAGTGAGCAACCTCCATATCTGCTGGACTATCTAGTTGAGGGGAATCTCCCAAAGCTTTTCTTCACAAAGTGACATGCAAGTATTAAAATAAAGAAGAGACAAAAGCTGTTATCCCTGCTGTAATTATTTTATCCCTTCAGAGGCAAGAGAGAAGAGGGGATAAAAACCTAATGGTAGGATAAAACTTCTGAACAAGATTCACTCCCTACAAATCTTTGAAACATCCCTTTGGGTGTGACAGAAAGACATTTTTCACATTAAAAGAGTTAATCTTGTTCATCTGAACTCAATTACCTTTTAATATTCATGATTAATGCCAAGGAAAGTGGGTGTCCTCACAGTGAAACCAAGATGCTATCTTCAATGTGCCAAGCTAGGAACAGTTTATCATTTTATACACACACACACACACACACACACACTACATACCCTTCTGAACCTGATTAAATCAGTCCTTGACAGAATATGAAATTAAGATGAATGATAATTTAAGCAGAGAGGCAGGTTGCTTTTTTCTCACAAGCCCTTGTTGCTTAAAAGAATGATCATACAAAATGTAGTTGGAGAACCTGATGCAGCGTGGCAACTTTTTGATAAATGCCTTGGGTTTTGTTTGTTTTTCTCAGTAATGAATGAGGGCTGCATAGGAAGAGATCTCATTAATGAGCTCTATTGATTTCATTACTCTCTGCCTGTTTCCTCAGGAAAGATTGAAGGTTGCCGCAGAAACCAAAGAAAGGGTTTGGGCAAATGGCCAAAGAATTTGGGGAATGTCCATTTTCTTTGTATTGGGTGAAGAAGTCAAGCAGCTGGTGGATAACAATTAATATTTGTGCTTTTTGGAACCTCTCTGTGTTGTGAGAGACATTCCTTGTTAATCTCAAGTTTTGGCTAGTGTGGGACCACTTGTTTTGCTCTAAATATTCTCAGCCTTTCACGGTCTGGGTTAGGAATGGACAAATCTGACTTTTTCTGAGCCACATAGCTTTTGCAAGCATTCCCTTATAGGTCAGTGTGACGTCACAATTGCAGTATTGTCATAAAATATAATGTTTTTTATCAATGAAATGATCACATGTTAATATTTTAAAGCCCAGCTCTTTTTGTAACTGAAAACTTTGGAAAGTCATTAATTTTTACTCCCAAAGTACTGACAAATGTAAATTTCAGAAGCTCTTTTCTGAAGGAATTGGCACCTTTACTATCTTCCTGGTGGGTTTTCCACAAACTGTGTTCCAGAACTCAGAAGGCACACATGGATATGAATTCCACCTCTCTTCACTCAGCAATAGCCTGTCTTGTAGGAATGTGAATTTTCATGGGTTTTCTTTTCGCAGGCAAGAACAAAACATTTTATGATTTTCCTTCTTGCTTCAAAAAAGTCATCAAAAACTGTGCACTTCACAAAAACAATTAACCATTCGAGGCTTATTTTGTTTTTAAAAATGCAATATCTGCACAGTAAAAAGTCTTCTGTGCAGAAAACAGCATGTTCTAAACAGAAAACAACATTCCTGTGCCGAAAATACTGTTTTCTCTTCAGAAAACTTGTTGTCAGTACAGTAATGTTATTTTTGTGAGCCAGCATGGTGTAGTGGCTTGAACATTGAACTATGACCATGGAGATCAGGGTTTGATTCCCCACTTGGCCATGGAAACCCACTGGGTGACTTTGGGTGGGTCACACACTCTCAGCACCAGAAAATCCTGTAAAGGTTCACCTTAGGGTCACCATAAGTTGGAAATGACTTGAAGGCACACAACAACAACAACAACAACAACAACAACGACAATGGTATTTTCTCCTGCTATCTTTGTTTGGTTTATAAACAGAGGACTATTTTGACTCTTTTCAGTCATACTTCAGGCCTGGTTACAGGACCTAGCCAGCTTTGCTCACCTTGGGAGATGACCTACATGGGGAACTAGTCAAAAGGTATGAGTCCCTGTTGTTTCTTCTGGACATCTCAGCAGGTTTTGATGCCATCTACCATGCTATCCTTCCAGGCCATCTATCTGGGATG
Organism: Cyclura pinguis; assembly: GCA_030412105.1. Classification (NCBI taxonomy): domain Eukaryota; kingdom Metazoa; phylum Chordata; class Lepidosauria; order Squamata; family Iguanidae; genus Cyclura; species Cyclura pinguis. Next base: position 121,436,972 of record CM059604.1, on the reverse strand, counting down.
GGATTTAAGGCACTGTTTTGTGGTGGTTCTGGTCCATGTTGGAGGGCGACACTCAGAAGGTGGTGCTGAGGGGTATCTGTTCATTTCCTTGGTCACTGGCCTTTGGGGTCCCTCCAGGCTCAGTTTTGTCCCCCATGGTGTTTAATATCTACATAAAACTGCTGGGAGAGGCCATCTGGAATTTGGAGGTATGCTAATAACAACCAACTCTCTCTCTCCTTTTCATCTAACTGCAGGGAAGCTGTTCAATGTTAAACCAGTGTCTGTTATCAGTAATGGAATGGATTAGGGCAAAAAAGCAGAAATGAAATTTAATTGAGACAAAATAGAGGCGATTCTGGTCAGTTGGAAGGAAGATTAAGGAATAGAGATTCACTCTGTGCTGAATGGGGTTACATTCTACCTGAAATCTCAGGTTCGCATTTTGGGCACATTCCTGGATTGAAATCTGAGCTTGCATCATTAGGTTTGAGCAGTGGCAAGGACTGTGTTTGCACAACTAAAATTGTGTACTTGCTGTACGCCTCACTTGTATCTTCAAAGTACCATTCACAACTGCCTTATACTGATTCACAGAGTTGATCCATCTGGCTCAGTACTGACACAGCTGACTGGCAACAGTTCTCTGGGGTTTAAGGCAGAATGTTGTGTTCTACCCTAATTGGAGGTGCCAAGGATTGAACCTGAGACATTTTTCATGGAAATCAGGTTCCCATGGCCCTTCACCTAATTATTCAATGGTTTTTTGAATGCCCTCCAACTGTCCTGATTTGGCAGGAAGAGTCCCAATTAATTCTCTGTTGTCCCACATTTTAAGTTACTTTTAAAAATGCTCTGGTTTCTCACTCTTTATCCCTCTTTCCCCTTTTTTCCCCTAGCTTACTTCAATTCCATACTCTCCAAGTACCCCAATTTGGCAGGAACAATCCTGTTTAATCCTCTGTCATCCCATTTTTTTCAGCTGCTTTTAAAATATCACTGTTTCCCTCTCCTTCTTCCACTGTCCCCTTTGTCCTGATCTTCCTTCAGTTGTTGCAAACTGAGTTCAAAGTGCAAAAGTAGTTTGCACTCAACTCTGCAGGAGAAGAGGAGAGGAGAGGCTGGAATCTTACCTTTCCCAGTAGGCTCAGGCAAAAACAAACTGCTGCAGGTCTCCTAGCTTCTGTATTTTTCTCATTAATAACTTTTGCCATCTTGATCACAGTTGGATGTTGCTTGGCTGCCTGAGGTTTTCTCCTCAGCCATGATAACTATTCTTACTACAAATAGATGGGAAAGGAGGAAATGAAAATACAAAAAAACTAAAGAGTGGGGAAAGTCATGGATGCTAAGGTCCAAATCCAACTGATACTTCCAACTAGGGTAGACCTATTGAATCAATAGAATGAAGATAAGTGTTGACATTGAGTTCTCATTGATTAAGTATGTCTACTCTAGCTGGAAGTAGCAACTTGATTTCAAGTATCCCCTATTTAACCATTGATAACGTCAGCCTCTTGCTTGATGTCTGCCTTTCATTTCACTCTACAGCAAGGTTAAAGCCAGAAATGTATACAGAATTATACCATTTATAAAACAAGATATATCACACCTAAAACAGCAATCCCTTAGACCAATCCTTGATTTAATTATAGTCATTTTCAGAGAAGCCCTTTGATCCAACCAACTGTGCTGTTGAATTTTTAAGTTCTTGATAGAATGTTTTATTACTTTCACTGTCTGTTTGCTACTGAGCAACTGATTTCATAATATTTTTACTTCAGTGACATTGTTTTCCAGATGGGATAACACTAAAGCGAGTTACTTCTTGAAAATTTGATTAATTTGGTATAAATGTGGATGTGTGATTTCTTGGCTTTAGTCATGCTCTTTTAAAATCAGAAAGTTAAACCTAAAGAGAATAAAGTTGCAAGTTTCTGTCTGGTCTTTATCTTTCTGAAACACCCACCTGAGCCTACCTATCACTCTTTCAGTGCCGTTTTTTTCTTTCTCCTCTACTTATGATAAAATATTATTCATAATGTTCTTCCAATACAATATTATGCATAATATTCAGAAGTCCAGAAAGCTGGGCCTGAAAAGTTTCAGCTGTGACTTGGTGACTCAGCTGGATCTCTCGACAGTATTCAGCATCATCAGCTGAGATATATTTCAATGGCACCTTGTAGGGCCAGGCTTGTGACACTGAATTATCAGTAGACTTTGTTCCTAGGCACCAGAACCCAGAAGATTGGACTGGATGCTACTGGCCTACTCCATCACCAGTAGTTTATTGGGTCATGTAAGAGTCTAGCATCCCCATGTTTTTAAGTATCTACATTGGAAATGGACAACTTCAGTAGGCCAATTCCAGGAGTCAGAAAAATATACATGCTGCCAACCTCTGAAAAAGTTTTTTGAACTCATGAGTGACTGGAAGTTCACCTCCAGGTTTTATTTAAAAATATAAAGTCTTTTTTTTTTCCACTAAATAAGGCTGCAATTACTATCAGAGAATAGCAAAGACAGCTATTGATGAAAGTCAAGGAAGAAAATGCAAAATCAGAGTTACATTAGAACACGAAGGGAAAAAATGACCACAGATGATTCACATGACTTTAAAGTGGATGACGTAGCTATCAAAATGGTTGAAGATTTTCTGTAGCTTGGGCTTAGTCACAAATCAAAATTGAGACTGTAGTCAAAAAATCAGAAGAAGAGTACAACTTTGAATGGCAACTATGGAGCAACTAGAAAAGATCCCCAAATGTAAAGGTATATTAAATACCAAAGTCAAGATAATTCATAGCATAGTATTTCTGATCATGTATGGGTATGTAAGCTGAACAGTGAAGAAACCTGACAGGAAGAGTATCAACTCATCTGAAACATGGTGCTGGAGGAGAGTTCTATAGATAAATGCGCCTGACAGCAAATCAAGTCTGAACTCTCCCTAAAAGCCAAAATTGCTAAACTGAGGCTATCCTACTTTGGACATGTCAAAGTCCAATGATTCATCAGAAAAACCGATAATGCTTGATGAAGTTCAAGGCAGTGAGAAAAGAGGAGGAAACATTACAGATGGATTAATTCAGTGAAGGAAACCACAACCGTAATTTTTGCAAGACCGGAGAAAGGCTGTTAATCACAATGTACTTTGGTACAAATAAGACTTTTCATTCATAGGGTTAAAGCTGATTTGACTTGACAGGAATTAACATCAAAGATACCATTTTAAGAACATAAGAGCCATATTGAATCAGACCAAAGGCAAATCAAGTCCAGTATTCTGTTCACAACACAGTGACCGATCAGTAGTTTATGCAAAGCCCACCAACAAAACATGGGTGCAACTACATCTTCTATCTTGCACTCCCCAGCAGTATGCTGGGTTCTTTATGCAAACTGGCTTACTCATATTAGCAGCATTTTCTGTTTCTGGAGGTGGAACAATTTCTGAATTTGAACTTGAGAGTTTGAATCTAAAAAAACATCAGGACTTTGACTGATAAAAGGTTTTCTGAGAAGGCATCAGATTCATTCCACACTCTCCATTCATTATCTCAGTGTGGGGGGAATTTATTTCCTCCTTCCTATTATCTTTGGATTCTCCTTTACCATCTTCTCATTTGTTCAGGCAGCTAAAATGCTGTTTTGTTATCTGCCAGCGTCTCTAGTAGCATTTAGTCTCGTGAGTCTCTTTAAAGTGGATTCCCAGATTAAAATCGGCTGTCCTCACAATCTTTTCATTCAGAAGGTATTGAAAGGCACAGAGAGGGAACTATATGCAGTATAATTTCCCTGATAATATCTCATAATGGTGAAATGATACCCACAGCCATTTCATGTCCAGGCCATGTGATCTGCCTCAACGGGGTCAGCAGTTCAAATCTAGCCACTGTGCTTGTGTTGTGACAATGGAAACCACAATCTCTCCCTACCACCACCACTACTACCACCACTACCAGTTCTTTTTATAAAAGACCATTTCATTTGTGAAATGTCTTGAAACAGATGAATGGTACCACACAAGGGAGTTTATCCATCTACTTCATTCATACCTGTTAGTCTTCCTTAGGAAATCGCTCTTTCCCTTTTTTTTTTTCTCCTCTATGTATTAAATGCAGAGGTTCTAAGCAGGTTTGTATTTTGGATGGAAAATTCTGAGTACTACATAAGCAAGCTACTTCATGCTATCCAAAATTGTATTTCCTGGAGTAGAAACAAATGAATAGTTCCATTCATTCATTCATTCGTTCGTTCGTTCGTTCGTTCGTTCGTTCTTTTTTTTAGATTAATTTATATCCTGCCTTTCTCCTGACATGGGATCTAAGGCATTTTACAAGAAATTTGAAATATTTCAGGAAAGAAATATTTCTGGAAGAGTTCCACACAAAAGAATTCTTTGAGGTCTCCATAGATCTGGCTGAGTTAGGTGACATGCATGCTTACTGTTACATCAAAACACAGGGAGATTGCAGGTGAAGATTTTATTGCACAACTAAATAGAAGGCACTTTCATCTAGTTTCCCTTTTCTTCTTACTGGATATTTTGAAAGAAGAAAAATAAAGGAAGAAGGGATGGAAAATCAAGAGCAGATTATGAGCAGAGGGATGACATTGTGAAAAGCTCCTGTAAAATCCAGTGAATGATCCAAGGCAATGCTATGAGCTGTAAAATCTGTAGGAGGGAACACGCAAGCCTGTGTTGCTCATAGTGAAGGTCAATGTGACGTATAACTAGAAAAAGGAGAGGTTACCTACACCCACTTCTCATTGCCCCAGGATGAAACTTGGGGCTACCAAGATAATACATTTAGCATGTTTTCCAGTGCCTCCCCAGGTGGTAAAATTATATGTCCATCACAGCATATGACTGTCCTCAACTGCATATCTTACATTTAGCATACTTGGTTTTGTGATTGTTCATTGGAAAATAAACACAGGCTTAATTTGCAAGTTTGATTACTGAAAATCTCTTTGCTGGGGAAATCCCATTGAAGTAGGAGAAATGGAGTAATTGTAAGGAATACATATTCTGCTTAATGTCTCATTTGATCCTATATGATTTCTAACAAAACTAGGACTTCTCACAATATCTGTAAGGGCTCACTTTATTAAACACTTTCTCCTTTCTCCAAACATTGTCCTCCCCTACTGCTGTCTGGGGTTGATGGGGGCCGTGGTCCAACACATGTAGGTTGGGGAAAGCTAGTATAACCTATTGCTCCCTCTTTCTCCTCACTTCAGATAAGCTCAACTTAAAACCCTCTCCATCTGAATTTCGATGGGTTATCTGCCAACATGCATAATATTATGAAATCTTCAGTAACTTAAAAGAATTATTCATCCACAGGCAAAATGCTTAGCATTCTGCTTACAGACAATTACTCAAGTATTCACTGGATAGCAAAGGAAACTTTTTAGACATCAAGCCAAAACCAAGCCAAATCCAACAGTAGATATTATATAATCTCATAAAAAGATATATTCTACCAGAAGCCTTTATTTTTCTGGATGTATTACAATCAGATAAAGTACCCAGTGGCTTGAAATCTTGAGAAGGGGTGGGAGAAGAAGGTGAGATGGAGGAGTCCATTTAAGATACACCATTGTAAATCTTTCATCTGCTAAAGCTGTTATTTTGCTGAGTCTGTGGTTTTCTTTTCCACATGCAGTTTCAGGTAGAGATATCTTGGCTTGCTTTCCTGTTAAGTCTCCTGTGGGTCACTTTTTTTTTATCTGGTTAATTCATTGCATGATTCAAGAAGCTCTAACAAGAAGGCCAAGCTTGTAGATTCTGCCCAATTAAAACAGTGGTTTTCTACTGATAAGGAATTAATTCCACATCAGCTCAACAGCTGAGGAACCCCTGATGAACAGCTGCAAGAGAAATACAGCCTATCACAGAGGATCCTAGGAACAAGAGTGTTGCATTAGGCCTGTACGCTATCCAGCCTGAGCAGCTGGTCCTCATTGGCCGTTTCCACACTACATTGTCATAGTGCTATTATTCCACTTTCAACATCCTGTGGAATTCTGGGGATTGTAGTTTACTGAGGCCAAAGAGCTCTCTGGCTGAGAACTCTAATTGCCTCTCCCTAAACTGCAAACCTCAGTATTCCATAGGATTTTGAAAGTGGAATAACAGCACCGTAACAGTGTAGTGCAGAAATGGCCATTGTCATGAGAACTGTGTGTCCTACACACATCCAGCATTTCACCATTACTTGGTAACATTGGGAAAGTCTCCATTCCATACAATCCTGACATTCGGATTACATCAAAAGTGATTTTTAAAAAAGAAAAGGAAGTGATTTCAGAGTTCCAAATACAATTACACACTTTACTATCCTAGCAATTTTTATTAACCTTCCCACCACCATTAAAAGGCCTGAATTAAAAAAGAAGAAAAATCCCTAAACATCCATCAAAGCTCTTTTATTATTATTATTGGTTAAAAATATAACAGAACTGTGAATGCAAAAATATCTATTCAGGGATTGCTTTTATTTTTCCTTTGCAGTAACTTGTGCAAAGCATTAAAATAAGGGTGGGAATCATGTGGTCCTCCAGATGTTTTTGGAATGTACCTTCTAGTACCCCGTGCTAGTATTGCCAATGGGAAGGAATGTTGGGAGTTGTAGTTCACCAACAACTGGAGGACTGCCCACCGCTGCATTACTATATTGGCGTACTGCAGAAAAACTAAAAATCTTGCAGGCTCTAATGAGAAGGGCTGGAATCCTGTTGCTGATATAACATGCATGTAACTCAGAGTTATGTGCACATAATGTTCTCTTTTGCACATGGAGCTCCTGCTTTCCAAAACATTCCTCTAAGGTAGCTGTCAAGCCGAAGGATGGGGGAGGTTGCACAGCTTGGCCATCAACAGACCAGAGACAAGAGGGTAAATCAAAAAATGAAGCAGCAGCCATTTCAGCTGCAACTTCAGCCAAGGAGACATAAGTAAACTCACTCTCCTGGGCGGAGAGCGACCTATTTTTTTATTCCTTCACAGCAGAAATGGACACTACCATGGTCACCTGAGTTGCTTCCTCCTCCCTCCCAAACAGTCAGTGAACATCAGCAGCAATGGCTCCCCACAAGATCTGACAGCTGCCACATGGGGAGAGAAGTGCGGAGCTGTGCATGCAGAGCATTATGTTACATAAGCACAATGCATGATCTCAGCCCAGATATATATATTATATACATACATAGGACAGATTGAAAAGAAAATCTTTGTTATTCAGTTTTATATTTTGTAGTAAAATAGCAATGCTTTCCTTCCCTTCCTCTCCATCCAAAGATTTTTAGGCAAAACCCAAGGTTTTGCAATTGAAAATTGACATTCTGTCACACATATACACATATACACCCAGTTTTCTCAGAAAGGGTATGGATTTACCTTGTGCCAAGTCTCGATGTGATTCCAGGACCAAATTACCGTATTTGCTGGCATATAAGATTCACTTTTTTTCTTGAAAAATACTGTTTGAAAATAGGGTGTGTCTAATATTCTAGTGCATCTTAAACGCCTGCAAATAGTAATTGCTGGCATGTAAATGGAGTGCATCTTATATGCTAGCACATCTTATATGCCAGCTAATACAGTAAGTCACTAACAATTAAGTCCCTCTTGACCTTCTAATTCATAGCAAGGATCACATGGCGTGTAGGTCACATGCACCCCCATTCATTGTTGTCACCTTTCAGCCCCTTTTGGACTCCCTGCCCCCACTGAAAATTGAGGGAGAAAATGTGAAGTATACTCCAAAACATCTGGAGTAAATGGGTTTGGTGGAGGATGCCCCATACCTATAAAGAATGAAAAGATGAAACTATTATTGCTGTTTTGCAGCCCAACAACCCATGGGGCCTGATGAAGTAGCTAAGCAAGGGTCAAAATTATTCTTTTAAGTTGGGATCAACCCATTTCCTCTTCCTGATAATTCTTTTCTTTCTTACTTGTTATATTTCTATCCTACACTTCTTCCTTTAAAATCTAGAATACAATCAAGAGTGGATTCATTGCAACTCTGACATGGTGCCATTGGCCACCCTGGTAGATAGATTCATCATGGAATATAAGCATAACATAGCTCAGGCAAATGGCTGTGGACTGATTTCCAAGGCTGGTACAGTACCAAAACTCTGAGTCTTGGATTAAGAAGTTCCATAGCAGAAAAATTATGAAATCCAATAATAAATAAGTCCTCAATAGATTGTATCAACAATCTTGATCTCAATCTCCATATTTGGAGCTCATTTGCTCCCAAAATTTCATGTGTTCTGCCAACTCAGAAGTACTATTCCCAGGTTCTGCATAATGTTGGTCCATTTTTCCTTCATCTTATTTGAAGTACATTCAGTGATTTCATGTCCCTTTTTTGTTTGTTTGTTTGTTTGTTTCAGTGAGTTTTACATAGAAACTATACAATGAACACTTCTGACTGGCTGATTTTACTCAGAGAAAGAGAGAGAGAAAGAGAGTTCTCCCACTGTTGGTTCTCAGAACTCAAAAACAACCCCTTTTTTTGGATTTCAACATATCTGTTCCATCTAAGTTTGGGTCTGGGATCTGTGGCTAATTTCTCCATGGCATAAGCATGAACGCCATTGAATGGCATGATGTGATTTAAGGCTGAAGGCATAAGATTTCACATATTTCATATTTTAGTTGAATCCACATGGATGTAAGCATGCCTCTAAGGCCATTTCCGCACGGGGTATTTGAAACAGTGCAGTCCGTCCTCCAGGGAGGACGTCTGCACCTGGGAGTGGACTGGGTCCGGACTATTTAACATAGATCCGCACCTCAGCCCGCTCTGGAGCAACCGCAAGTGGTCGCCCAGCTTGCTTTTGAAAACCTGTTTCTTTCGGTCTTTCAAAAGCATGGAGCGTGCCAGTGCAGATTTGCGAGCCTGCAATCTGCCGAGGGTGGGCTTTAGGCTGGTGAGCTTCAGCGGTTGGTCGAGACCCTCGACCAACTGGAAGCTGCCATTTTTGACGCCAGAGCAGTACAGAGCGACAAGCACGCACTGCTCCAGAGCAGCCTGGACCAGACTAGGGAGCCATAAGACCAGGTAAGTAGCAGCACGGGGCGATTACCTCGCCCCGTGCAGAAATGGCCTAAGAGCAAGGGTGAGCAGCAACAATATGCCCATCATATATACTAATATATACAATGATAGACCTATTTTTCATATATGCATATAGATATACAGTAATCCCTCCACGTTCTCTAGGGTTAGGGGCACAGGATCCCCATGAAAAAAAAACTATGTATAGCTCTAGGCCCTCCCAAATCATATTTAACATACAAAAAAGCACGATCATCACATTCAATCAACCATAGATTCCCTTGAGGTATCAGGGTTCCTTCACAAGGCAGAAGTGGGGGGCTGATGTGACTGACTGCCACCTCCACTGCCACCCCACACCATTTTTAATAGGGACTTACAAGCCTCATTTGCAGTTTCTCAGTCTCACAAGACTTGCAGTCCCTATTAAAAATGGCATAGGGAGGCAGCAGAGGTGACAGCAAATAATCTGTGAATAATCACATCTGCAAAAGTGAAACCCACAAATGTGGAGGGCTAACTGTAATATATATACATATACATTATCCATTGATATTCACTCTACCCCTGAATATGGGTCCACTGGTGGTATTATTACTTATTTATTTATATATTATCCTTTGACATTCAGTGTTTTCTGCCTAACAAAGGGGCAGCTAGCTTTGCACAGGACAGAGACAGCTTGGACCTCAAGAGAGGTTACTTATCTGTTGCTAATGGAGTTGAAATTTTATTACTCTCTTCTATTGTCCTTTGTCCCCACATGGTCAAGAAGAGGAGTGGCCTCTGCCTGCATTGAGATCCCTCTAGATCATCTTAACCGACAATAGAAATAGCATCTGAGTCAAAATGTAGGCCTATGACTCTGACATCATCACTTTCCTTCCCCTGTATGGTTTTTAACATCTTTGCCTGATGAAAAAGCCCATGAAGCTTCAAAAACTTACATGATGTATTTTCTGCATTTTGGTTGGCCCTTAAAAGTATCACTCTTTTGTAGTTTTTGGATTTGGTTATATTTTGTTTCATGGCCAACACTGAATATTCCCCTGAATATGTGTCCATTGATATATTGTTATTATTATTGTTTATTTATGTAGCACCATGACTGTACATGGCATATTACCAGTAAAACAACAACAGAAAGCAGCCATATGCCTAATTCCATTTTAGAGCCACTGGCCATCACAACTTGCAGCCATCATATCATGTTACAGTGAATTCCACAAGTTCATTGTGTGAATTATGTAGAGGGGCTTTCTTTTGTCTATCTTGTATCCATCACCAATCAATTTCTTTAACTTACCTAAGAGAATAAAGTGTGAACAGGGAAATAGGGAGATCTGAACTTCCCACTCATTGTTCTCTGATTTTTGGTGTGACTGCCTGTTGTGTATTTGTTTAGCACACAATTCTAACATTGTTCCATAATTCACTGAATGTTTTCAGCTTATCAGTCTCTCTAGCAAGTGTTAACATTTCTTCCAATTCCCCATACAGAAAGCAACCTGCTAAATTTATACTGAAAGCAAGTTTCATCCCAGCACAAAACTGCAAAATTTCCCAAGCAGAACGAAGAATCACATGGACCACAAAGAAGCAGACACAAAGTCTGTACAAAGCTCTTGGATCTCTTTGATCAGCAGTCCTTACAGATGCATTATATATGCCTCAAATGTGAGTGTGCTATGTTGTGTTTTAACCTAAGTTGCTTGGGCTGATTACACAACAGTGCATTGGGCAAGGTCAGTTTTGTTCTCCGCTGGTCACAGGAATGACGTGTCTTCATTCGCCTCCCCCAGCTTGGACTTGTCACTTTTATTGATTTTGATTGGCTGTAAAGCCGGCAAACTGTGGGTGCTCCAGGGGTTTTCTTGACAGCTAACTGAGCCCCAGGCAAGCGCAAGTAATCTCAGACTCAGGCTGCTCCAAACAAATATACCTGAGGCTTTCTTCCACCTCCACCCCCCTATCCAGTTCCCCACTCAGTGCATTTTGCATTAATTGTGTGTGATAAGGAGATTTTTAATTAGGATGAGCAACTGGGGAAAAAAAGGGCCAAGTTGTCTGATAATTAACATGCTAAATGCACTGTGTTTGCACATGTTTTTCCTACAAGTCTCTAGAAGGAAGATCAATGGCTTGGTCCAGCCATCCAGTGACTCCAACTCCAGTGCAGATCACGTTTTGTCAGACCCAAACCAAACCAACTCCCCTTTCAGCTGTCACAACCCAACCAAAGCCAAAGTATTTCTAGCAATATGTCTCAGATATTTGGGAGGGTATTTCTCAGGGTCAGGCACAGCATGTGACACCCATATCAGGGGGTCAATGAATCTGCACCAGATTTTAGTCCAAATATTAAAGGAGTTGTGCACACTGTTAGACCCTATGGTCCAAAATAGGGTCAGCACCTTGGATAGTTCCTTTATATTTCAAACCTGAAATGATTCACACCCTACCAAGATGAGATCCACCAGCTGCCACTGCTCAGCTTCATTTGGCATATCTCCTATTATTACAGACAAATGTGTTCTTCCATGCCCAGACATGATCCGTATTATGATTTATGCACTGTCTAAGTGACACCCGCGGTGTCACCATAAATTTTTAACTGCAGGCACCCATATCATGAAAACCACCATTAAAATATGAGCATCCACACAGATCCACATCCATAAACCAGTTCTAGCAGTTTTTGTTTCCCCCGGAGGAGCAGGTCTATTGTAAAGTGAATTGTTTTTTGTGTTCTTTCAGACCAAGCCTGCTCAAGATACTTTGCTTTATCATTGAGATAACACAAAACTGTAGTTTGCTGGTAGGAAAGTTAATTTCACTCCACCCCACCCCACCCCACCCAGCTTCTGGGCTGGTTGCAATTAAGTTAAAAAAGAACAAGGAAGCTGGAAGGGGGGAGGTTAAAAGATGCCAGCCCTATCCTAATTCTAAAGATGGCTAATCAAAAATTGTCATGAAATCTTCTTTCTGAGATAACAGCTCTGAGAATATTGTTGGCTCATACCTGGAAATGGACTGAAGCTTTGACAACGAAAGAATGGATTGTTAAGGTTGCTGAGTTAGCCCACATTGCCAAATTAAGGTGGGTTTTAAAGGATAAGCCAACTGAAGATTTCTTGAAAGCTTAGAAATCATTTATGGATTTTCTGAGCAAAAAGAAATCTAATGATGCGATAATTTGTGGATATGGGTACAGGTAATTCAAGTAAGATTGTTTAGTTGGATCTGTGATAGTAGAATAATAATTTTTAAAAAATCTTTTTCACTTTCACTGCAGTTTGGTTTGGGGAGTCAGAGGTCTTTTGCGTTTCAATAGGTTAGGTTACTTAGTTTAGCTAGTTAGTAAAATAGTGTTTTAGTGAATTAGTGTTTAGCGGTTTTAGTTTACTGTTCTAGTATTATGTTTTAATTTTGATGTTGTTATTGTTGTTGTGTGCCTTAAAATGATTTCCGACTTATGGGATCCCTACGGCAAACCTATAATGGAGTTTCCAGGTGCTGAGAGTATATGATGTGCCCAAGGTCACCCAGGGGGTTTCTACGGCTAAGTGGGGAACTGAACCCTGGTCTCCAGCGTCATAGTCCATCAGTCTAACTGCTACACCATACTGGCTCTCATTCTTTTGTGTTAATATTAATAAATAAATACATTTTAAGAAATCATTGTGAGGTCCTCAGGGTCAGATTTTACTCATTGCTGCTTTAAGAGTCAGATTTAGAAAAAAGACGGGCAACTGTGACACTCTGCATATTGTTGGACTTCAGTTCCCAGAACTATGCTGGCTCAGGATTTGGGGACATCTAGATCGAAAACATCTGGAAAATTACAGTTGCCCACCCTTGATTATAACCAATGACATCTTTCTTTGTGACAGGTGGGAAGTCCTGGTTTTCTGCCCTCAATCCTCTGCTCAGGCAGAGTTGCAGACGGAGTCATTCTATGAGCCATTAACTACCACTCTAAAAGCTTCTAGACCAGCGGATGTAGCTTTGCTAGACTCTCCAGTGCTATCTATCCAGGGCAGAATGTACTATTGGGCAATCATACTTTAAGAGGAGGTGGGGAGAGAGAGAGAGAGAGAGTTCCTCTGCAAGTGCAGAATTAGCAATAGGCCGTCATCAGTCAGTCTTCATAAAACTTCAGAAAGCCTCTGCATGTTTCTGAGATAACAGCTCTTTCTAAAGAGCTCGTCCTGTTCTGACAGCATGATTCTAATCCTGCATAACGCCATTTGATTTTGTACCACTGCACGTGGCCCTGCCGTTCTAGTAAGTACTTTAGATTGGCCTCACTCGGAACCCTTGAATCTGGCAAGGACAAGAAGAGTCTCATGAGGTGATAGGGGGTTTGGAAGGGAGAACTTTCCTCAGTGTAGAGCATTGTTGTTGCTGTCATTGTCATTTCCGACTTATGGTAACCATAAAGCAAACCTATCACAGGGTTTTCTGGGACTGAGAGTGTTTGATATGCCCAACATCACCCAGTGGGTTTCCATGGCTGAGAAGGGAATCACACCCCGGTTTCCATAATAGTGCAATGCTGAAAACACTACACCATGCTGGCTCTCAGTAGACAGCATACCCTCCAGGATTTCACAGATGAAAACCAGGACACATGTGTCCAGATCAGAAGTTGACCACAATCGCAAAAAAATAATGAGGAAGAGCACACAAGCTAGGAGATGCTGCAGCAGTTTGCTTTGGCCTGATCCTACTGGAAAAGGCAAGATTCTGCCCTCTATTCTCTGTCCCATGCTGTGTTAATTGAGTGCAAACTACATTTGTACTTTGAACTCAGTTTGCAGCAGTAAGCAGGGGGTAAAGGGAGTAAGTGGCAGGAGGAAAGAGAAACTGGGGAATTTTAAAAGCTACTGAAAAATAGAATAGCAAAGGATTAAATGGGACAAATTGGGGAAGTTGGGAGGATGTAGCAGAGGTGATGGAAAACTCAAGGCAAAAAGAGAAAGGCAGAGTATTGCATGCAGATGGCCCCCAGGTTTAATCCCTGACACCCGTAAATGGGAGTCAAAACTCTAAAAAGCTTCTGCTGGTCAATGTGGACAGTACGGACGTAGACAAGCCAATAGTCTTGTGTCTCAGAAAAAGTTGCTCACATCCCTAGCTTCTCAACATGTTGCCTCATTTTGTTTTCCCCAAGATTTCTCAAAACTTTCCCAAGGTTTCTCCCATATTCAAGCTTCTCCTAAATTAGAGCATGAAGTAGAATTCCTAGCCTCTGGCTAATCATACATCATAGCTGTCAATGTCATTCTTCAGTGGAATAAAAAGGAGGTATTGCTATCATCCATTCCTTAAGTCACTAGCTGAAGAAGAAGGAAAAAGAGGAAAACAGACATCCACTGCATTGCATTTTAATCGCAGTATATGCAAACTATTTTCTGATTTTATTTCTGTATATGCTTATCTTAGAGCCAGAGGCAAAGTTTTGAGTTTGGACATAATGATAATCTATGGCTTAAACAAGCCATAGTTCACAAGCCAACAACAAACCATGGCTTCTAATTACAGGTTGTAGCTGCTAACAACCCAGTTTGTTCACGGGAATGAATTCTAACTCATCAGTCCAGAATTCAGCTGACTATAATCTGATCTATTGTTACATGCAAACCTGACTTTTGCATGGCTCTGTGGTCTCTTTCTTGGCTCTGTCAGTCAATCAATTTATGTCTTGTCTTTCCTCTCTCTCACAGTGGTCAAGTTTCCTGACTATTTTGCTATTATATGACTATAATCTACTAATATATAAATGTCAAAGTTTGTTTGTTTATCTGTGTCAGGCAAGCAAAGACCTCATATGATTGGCTGTGTGAGGCGAAGACCTCATACGATTGGCTGCCTGTGAAGATTCTATGGAATCCTGGGGTTTGTAGTTTAGAGGGGCCTTTAGAATTCTCAGCCAGAGAGCTCTTAGGCTTGGCCAGTTGCTATGGAGACAAGGCCTAGAAGCAAGGATCTCAAATCTTTCTAGCAAGTATTCTAACAAGTACCTATGAGAAAATAAAATCCCAGGCAATGCCAAGCGTATACACTAGTATAATATAATACAATATTACTATTTGCATCTGAGGCAATGTGGTATAGTGATTTGAGCAGTGGATTATGAGCCTGAAGATCGGGTTTCGATTCCCTGCTCATCCATGGAAACCCACTGGGTGACCTTGGGTGCATCACACACTCTCAGCCCCAGAAAACCCTGTGATAGGTTTGCCTTAGTGTCACAACAAGTCAGAAATGACTTGGAGGCACGCAATAACAACAATGCTCTCCTAAATCATTTCCTACTAGAAATCATAATGGAGAAGAAAGAGGACAACATTAGAGTATACAGGCCTACATTTTGTCTCAGATGTTTCTCTGTTGTCAGCCAAGATGGTACTGAGGGACTTCAATGCAGGTGGAGGCTACTCCCCATTTTGGCCATGTGAGGATCTGTGATTCCATCATTATCAGCTTTCTTCTCTTGTGCAGTTTTTGACATCTTTGCCTGTTGAAGAAGCCGGTGAAGCTTCAAAAGCTTACATTATGTATTTTCTGAATTTTGGTTGGGCAATAAAAGTATCACACTTTTGTGGATTTTTGAGTTCTGTTGTATTTTGCTGCATGGCCAGCACATTTACCCCTCAATATGTCTACTAGAAATCAGTTATTTTAAACAAGTTGAACCTTGAAAAGTAATAAAATCCTGTCAAACAAAAATGTGTATGTTTGCCTTGTTACTTCCCAGCCTTGATAACACTTAGATCATATATTATAAAGTGTAAGTCAAGAACTTCAACCATCCAAGCATAAAGCTTTTATTAAATTTATCAGAAAGCTTCTATCCTGGAGCTCTCGGCATTTCTCCAAACATCAGCCAAAAGAGGGAAAGAGATTGAGAGACTGGGGGGGGGGGGGGCAGTAACTCAGCTGAATTCAAAAATCTAAATCTCCAGCCCTACAGAATGCAAGTCAGAACTTGGGATCATGACTTAGAGGAGACTGTAAGCAGCTTTAGATGTTACAGGAAATGGTGTTCGCCAGATCTGCAACTCATTTGTGCATCTCCCTTGCAGCATTTCCTGCTATGACTGGAGTCACCTAGCCAAAAGACTTCAGAGGTTTACACTTTTTTGAATCACTATTTTTGCTTGTCTATTTCCAGGGCCACAAGACATTTACTTTACAACGGCCCTGTAAACCATATTTTCAGCTGTGGAATTGAAAAAGTCTTTCCCCTCCCTCTGATGTCATCCGGTCATCAGGCATCAGGCTTTCTTTCCTTGAATAGGTCTTTGATTTTTGAAATGCATGGCTTATCTTAATATTTATTTTCATTTATTTCTTAGTTGCCTTCATATCCCACCTTTCTGCCAACGAGCCCAAGACTGTTCTCCCTGCCCAGAAATGGACCCCCTATATCTATTCTCAGAACAACCTTATAAGGTAGGCCCAGCTGAGAGGAATAACTTGCTCTTTCTCACGGAAGTTGAAGTGGCCAACAGTTTATGCCAGGAATAGGAACGGTGAGTCTTTCCAAATGTTGTAGGATAGCATCTTCCAGCATTCCTCACTATAGGCTATGCTGCCTAGGGCTGCTGGGAATTATAGTCCAATAACATTGCTCTGCAGTAAAAAAGATTATTAAAAATCACAATCCACCGGTATCCAAAATCATAAGCCTCTGATAAAATATAATAAAAGCTATATAATCTACAGCTAACTCCTGCAGGTATTTTGAAGGGATGTAAAAATAAATATGGCCTAAATTTAGTTGTTAATCTCAATTACAGTAGACTTGCTGAATCACTAAGAATTTGATAAATCAACACTTATTTACCTGTATTTGCCGGCATATAAGATGCACTTGTGTATAAGACGCACCCTATTTAGACACTGGCAAATATTATTTGCTGACACACCAGCATATCAGACACACCCCATTTTCAAACAGTATTTTTGGGGGGGGGAAGTGAGTCTTATACACCAGCAAATACACTAAGTTCCATTGATTCAATGTGGCTACTGTATTTGGCATTTACCATTGGATTTCAGTCTTTGTTTTTAAATGATGCCTTAAAGGCAAGACTGGGGCCCTTTGGAAGGATTTCAAGCAAAGGTGAGGAATATATGGGCCAGAGGCCACACACACACCTAAAACCCTATTTAACGGCCGTTGAAGTCCTCCAGGGCACTATCCAATCCTCTGATCAGAAAGAAAAGATCAGATTTTTTTTCCAGGCAATTCTTATTTTGCCTCCAAAATGCTTTGAATGGCCCCAAACCACCAGAAAAGCTATCTGTTTAGTATCTGAGAGCCAGCATGTTGTAGTGGTTTGAACACTGGACCTTGCAGACCAGGGTTTGATTTCCTGCTCAGCCATCGAAACCCACTGGATGGCCCTGGGTGTGTCACGTAATCTCAACCCTCCAAAAAACCCCATGATAGGTGTACCTTAAGTTCTCCATAAGTTGGAAATTACTGGTAGGCACACAATAATAACAATTCCCACAACACAGTCCCAGACTCAGAGGAAAGCAAAGGTAACTCCCTTGTGAACAAATCTTGACAAGAAAACCCCATGATAGGTTTGCAGTGGGGTCACCATAAGTCAGAAATTATTTGAAGGCACGCAACAACAACAACAACAACAAGCCCCCACAGTCCTCACAATCCCAAAATAGGTCTAATAATAACTGAAAATGATGTGATGAAAACTCTCCACCCCACATGGTTGCCCACCCCAGTTTAAAAGCAGATTGGTGAAGATCAAAAGTGGAAAATGTGTATTTAAATTAAATGCAACACAACTCTAACATGCTATAATGTCAAGCAGGGCTATAAATGCATGTGACCATTTCAAGAAGACATGATAAACACAGGGCCTGTGCGATTCAGCCTGAGGGAGAGGTGTGGAAGAGAAAGACAATGCATTTCAATTTGGAGATTGATATTATTTTAGAGTTCAGGCTTTCTTGGTGGTTCTTTAAAAAATGTCAGATTTACAAAACGAAGAATGAATGTAGAAGCAAGTTCCCAGTTACAGAAGGGATCCAAAGGCCATTTCCGCACGGGCTAATAGAAACGGTACAGAGCGTCTTCCAGAGAGGACGTCTGCACCTGGGAGCAGACTGGGTCAGACCTACTTAACGTAGATCCGCACCTCAGCCCGCTCCGGAATGACCCCAAGTGGTCATCAAGCGTGCTTTTGAAAGATCGCTTAAAACAGGTCTTTTGGAAAATTGAGCAGATACCTACAATAGAGCAATGATGGGTAACTTTTACTGAAAATCGGAATGCAGATATAGTCTCTCAGAGATTAAAAGGAAAATCAGATGATGACATTAATAAAGAATGACAAATTGTTCTGGACATGGGTTGGGTGTTGACAGGAAACAATTCTTAATTCATTGTACCATGTGTAGTTAGAAGGAGAAAATCAGAGGAACATCATGGAACATGTAAAGTTGGGTTGAAAAGCAGGAACTATCTTGTATGTTACTAAATGTAATGTGATGCATAATGTTAATATGTCAATGAAATAACAGTTAATGAAATCCAGAGAGGAGTGGAAGATAGCTGTAATAATTTGGTAAAATGTACAATGAGAAATCTTTGTTTTATATGATGGAATTATAATAAAATTAATTTAAAAAACAAAACAAAAAAACCAGGTCTTTCAAAAGCACGGAGCGCGCCATTCCTTGCCCGCTCTCCGGTGCAGATTTGCAGGCTCGCACCAGTGCAAGCCTGCGATCTGCCAGGGGCGGACTTTAGGCTGGCGAGCTTCAGCGGTTGGTGGAGATCCTCAACCAACCAGAAGCCGCCATTTTCATCCCCGGAGCAGTGCAGGGCGACGAGCACGCACTGCTCCAGAGCAGCGCGGACCAGACCGGGGAGCCAAGAAGTTCGGTAAGTAGCAGCACGGGGCGATTCCCTCGCCCCGTGCAGAAATGGCCAAAGTTAAGTTCAAAGTTCCCAGTTCATTGTTCAAACTTCACGCTTTTCCAGATTGGTCCACAAAAGTGTGAGTTATTGTATCAGAGGTCCTTGGGTTTTGCCAGTTGTCACTTCTTCATCCACTCATTCAATTTGGGTGGAGGGGGGGCTGTTGGTAGTGATTTCTGGGTTCTGGACTTCCAAAAGCTTTTAAAGTGGGGGTGAGTAGTTTGCTGTGGTTTGAAGAGTTGCTGTGGTTTGAAGGGCAGTTTTTTTTTCCTCCTGATTTTTTGAGAAAATTGCAACAGGCAACAATAATCCTAAGGAAAGACAATAACACTGGGAAAAATAGAAAAAGAAGAATACTGTATTACAAATGGATTGACTCAACAGAGAAGGCCAAGACTCTGAGTTTGCAAGATCCAAGGAGGACTGTTAATAACAGGACATCTTGGAGTCTATTATTCACAGAGTCAAGGCAGCTAAAAGGCATGAAAAAGAGTAAGCTTTCAAACATTTCCAAACTGTTGGCTCCTGACAGCAAGTAGCAAAGATCAACAGGCACAAAGGTGTGAAGGTTTGCTTTTTTTTTTCATGCTTTCTAGTTCTAAATCATATGGAGGGTGCGCACTAGATTGAGAGGATTGTATCTGCTGCTAGAAGACTCCATAGCCACTGAACGGAAGATATACGAAAGACCAGGATTCAAACTTTGGACAAACCAGGAATCCTCTCAGAACTTCACCTGAATGGAGATGACACATTGGGATGTACATCCTGACTTGGCTTGTCCTTGCTCAGTCAATGAAACAATTCAAAACAAGTTTCTCCTGGCTGAAAAATGGGGGGGGGGGGGTCAGAGAGATTTTGTGCCTTCTTGAGATGCTTTTTTTCCATATTTCTGTAAAATGCACAAAGTGAAATAAAACAGTTGTTTCACTGCATGGCCTAGTAAAATCAGTAGCGCTGCCTCTTGTTTACATATTGACCAAGCAAAAATAGTTTGCAGCAGTGGAAGGATAAGTCCTCCCCCCCACCTCCGCCCAGTCAGCCACACTTTTTTCCAGCTTTAGGGGTTTAAGGGGGCAAGTGTGGCCATATGAGTCTTCTTTTTTTTTTTCTGTACAAGAGCTTCAGAATAGATTATTGATTTTCTTTTGAATGCAGCAGCAGGTGAATAATCTCAGTTTGAGTGGAGGAGAAATCATTTTATCAAGCAATCCTATGGGGAGGCGAGACCATGGCAACTGAATCCCGCCCCCAAACTCACACACAGACTTTCTAAGACCCATTGGGCTTGTTCTGGCCAGGATACAAGGGGGAAAGAGTTTACTTTTTTTTTCTTCCTCCCTCCTTGTTTTAACCTTCCATTCTCTCCTTTTCAATTTTCCCCATTCTGTTTGTCTTAAGGAAAGGAAAATGAGTATGCCAGTTCAAGGGCTGGTGTATTTTTTACCTTTTGTAACAGTATGTCCTGGAAAGAAGGGGTTGCCTTTTTAACCCACAGTGCTCTACACTCAGAGGGAAGTGAATCATTTCTGGGGTTTACCCCAGGAGTAAAGGATCTATCCAAGGTACTGAATCTTTTGGAGGGATAGATTAGATCCTTTAAAGATGAGACTGAAACCTTAATTGAAAACTCAATTTCATTGGCTCAATTTCTTGTTTTCCAAAGCATTTAGAATTTTAGTTTAATATTGTTTTATAATTTTGTATATTTTGATTATATGTATTTGTCAGCTTGCTTCACATTATGTTGTAATTTTTTTTGTATTTTATCTGAATAATTTGTTTTACAATGGTATTGAATAGCTTTATATTTGTGTTATTCCTTCCTTCCCTCTGTGTGTGTGTATGTGTGTGTATACATATATATTTTAGATTGCATACCTCTGGCCAGATCCACTGTATTTTTTTTGTTTTGCTTGTGAAGTGCCATGTACATTGATCATACTATAAATAACAATAATAATTTTTTCCCCCACTGACATGGAAGTCACCCTAAGTAGCAATTCTATGTCTCATCCTTGAATATTCAGCTTTCATTTTTAAAAAATAGAAGATTTTAGACCAGGAACAGGCAAACCAGATGTTTCTGGGCTGCAAATCCCACCACTAGCTAGGGCTGATATGAATTTCAGTTCAACATCTAAAAGGTCAGTTCCCTGTCCCTGCTTTTATCTGCCCATCTTTACTGTGTTTCTGAAAAATACGTGGAAAGGAGTGTGTCATCAGAATTCTATACAATTGCTCAGTGCACACTCAACCTGTCCCATGTGCTTCTGTCCTTCTGGCCAGTTATTCCAAAGGTACTGAGAAAGTAGATGAGATCATGGGCAATAAACTTTCATGTTACAAAAAAATGAGTCCCTTACAAAGGGGCACCATCTTTGAGCCAAAGAGCTTACACTTTACATGCAAAAGATTACAGGTTCGATCTGTAGACTCTCCCATTTAAAGTGACCAGATATGATAGGGAAGACTTGTACCTTGAACCCTGAGAAACTGCTTCTAGGCAGAATAGATACTCTTAGGCTAGATGGACTAGACCTCAGAAAAGTTTATATTTTTGCATAACTGTTCCCAAAATGTTCCAGCCAGCATGGGAACCTCCAAAAATGAATAGCTTCCTGTGTTCCTAAAATTATTGTTTTAATTAATTTTAATTAATTTTTAAAACCCGTTCAGCTACCTGCACTTTTCTTCTGCGTGGATTTTTCCTCAGCTTTCCATAGACCGTGTAAACCTGGGGCCCCAGATCTGGTAACAAGCCTGCAGTTCCAGCCTGCGGTGTCCAGTATAAAGGATACCAACATTTATGGAAATTTACTGTCAATTACAAGTGCAAGAATTCATGCAGTGTTTGCGTTGTCCAGTCAACAGTCTGCCAATCAGGAAATTCCAGACGTTAACCTGAGTCATATCTTGTCGGACTCCAGCAAGACTGTTAAACAGTCACATAATTCAGCCAGTTTGTGCATATGTAGCATTTGCTAGTTCAGTGTATAATTTATTGGTGTTTGTGTTCTACAAGCCACAGCATGACATAAACAAGAGGAGCCATGTTGTGCATTGATTTGGCAGGAGGAATTCCTAGAGCTAAATTGATCCCCGCTGTAAATCTTCACGTGGAGCCAAAATGAATTGAACCAAAGGGGAAAAGGTTAGATTGAAGGACTGTGCAAGGATTTAGTAGAGGTCATTCACTTTCCTGTGGGCCTATCACACATCTTTGAATACATCTGGAATCAAAATCTCCTTTATCAGATGAATGTAGTATTCCTATGTTTAGTTACAATTTATCCTTGTTAAAATAATGGTTATTTTGTCAGCCAGTGCTTGACAATTTGACCCTCTACACCAGGACTACCCAAAGTGATTATCTGTGGCCCGCTGCAGGTCCACAAGCCATCAGTTGCCAGTTTCTGGAGAGTTTTCAGGGAAGAAAAAAACTGTAGCCAATGGGCAACAATGTGGTACCATTCCCTGGCATACGTCCGGTGGGGCAGTATCAGATAGCTTAAAAAGCACTGGTCTACACTAGGGACAAACATGATTTTCTATCTGTTGAATAGCTTTCTTTCTTCCGAAATGATGCGCAGTTTGGTTTGCAACAAGACTGAAGTCCCCATGTTCTACTGCCATTGCTCTGGCCTCTGTAGGGGAGAAGATCAGCCAAGCACAACTCCACCATGCATTGGCTCAGCAGCTGGTGAGAGCCCCACCCACCATGTTTCAACTGTCACTGCTTTGGATGCTGAGGGAGAGAAGATCAGCCAGGCACTGCTCCATCATGGCTTTGCCCCGCAGCTAGTAAGAGGCCCTCCCTCCATATTCCAACTGTCATTGCTCTGGCCTCAAGGAAGGAAAGCATCCAGGAACCTCTGAAGCTAACCTTCTCCACCAATGCCATCCCCCTGTGTGTCTTATCTTATTTGGATTTTAAACCTGAGGAGCAGAGAACTGTCAAGTTAATGATTTGTTAGCTTCCATGGGAACTTTTTTGATTAAAGGCTGGGGTATAAATACTCTAGTAAACAAACAAAGCTAAAAACCAGATGAAAAAAAATCAAAACACAATTAAACAAGCTATTGTTATTAAAAATGCCATTAATTTTAAAAAAGTAAAAAATCATTTAAAAGCTTAACAAGATTCTGGGGCCAACTTCCTACCCTTGGAACCCACTAGTTCAGACCCCCAAAAATTGTTAAAGGCAGAAGTGTCTGGAAGTTCCTTTCTGGTTTGGGGATGATGGGAATGATTTTGAAGGCTTTTAAAAGCTGAAGAGAGATGCACCTTTTGAAAAAAAAGAATTGCCACTCCTGAAAGCTTTCAAAAATTATCTTCTTTCCCCCTGCCACTTCCTGCTCCCTGTGTGTGTATACGTGTGTGTATACGTGTGTGTGTGTGTGTTTGTGTTTGGTAAGCCGGGTGCGCAGGAGAGATTCAGAGGCTGCAAAAATGGCCTTGGATCCACAGGCTTGCCCATAGGCCACATGAAGTGGAGGCTGAAGGCTTCAGTGTTCATGGAGAAAGGAGTCCATTTTTGGGTTGAAGTCTAAATTTTAAAGAAGCTATTTCCTGAATAGGCTCAACCACCTGGGTAGCTAATTTAAAGTTCAAACTAAAATTGAGAACAGCCTCTGCTCTGCTGACATAGAAGTCACCCTACTGGCCATATGATTCCAACTCATGTTGCTACATTTACCATGGTTAAGTCTTCCATTGTTCTGTATTGAAGTATGATAAGCTCCAACCCTCCTCTAAACCATGAAGCCTTATAGCCTGATTCTAATCATGCCTTTTACTCACGTTCACCAATCCTTAAGAGATAGTTTGCTTCTCTTCTTATCTTCCTACTCACTGGACCAAAAACAAAACAAACGTATACACAAAAACACACACACACAGAGGTGCTTGATTCAAGAACTGAATTGAATAAACTAAGAATCACTTATTCATGAGACAGCAGAGTTTTAAATAGTAAATAAAATGATAATTTTCAAAGATTTTAAAAATGAGTCACAATGATATCATGTCCAACACCTACGGAAACAAAAGCAAAAGCAAAGCTGTTCACTCTCTTACAATCTTGATGGAAAATGTCTTCTCAGAGCAAGGACGCCCACTCACTAGATACGGTTAGCATACAACTGTTGAAGTTTGTGGCTTCCATGTGCAATGGGCAGGAGAATCAGCTCCAAAATGTAATGCAAGCTTTAAATGAGCTATCCAGAGCATTGAGCCCTATCTACAAAATGGCTTAGCACCTTGGACAGTTCCTTTAAAATTCATACTAAAACCTTAGACAGATTCACTGCTGCAGTGAAACAGAAACCATCAGCTAGAACTGAAGGAACATGAAAAAATAGATTCCTTTTTATTCATTTATTTGGTAATGTACTAAACCATGTAAAGAACAAAAAAAAAAAAAGGAAAAGAAAGAGGAGCCAAAAGAAGAAAAGAAAAGTCAATAGGGGAAAAATCAGTGGAAATTGGAATACAATAATGAAAAAAGAATCTATGTATAAATGTCAATGAGAAGCAATTATATGTCAAGATAGTTATCCATGAGAAGCAGAGATCTGAATGCCACACATTCAAATGTTGGAAAATTTGTAAGATTCTCAATCCAGTAAATAACAGGAAGTGGGCATTTATTTTTCTAGTGTTGTAGTATATGTCTCTCAGCAACTAAGAGGTCTTGGAAAACCCATTTCCAGTAAGCAGTTAATTTCCAAAGAATGGGAAAATAATTTAGAAGTGCATGCACGTTTGCAAATTTCAAAGTCTTCTGCAGCACTAAGTAGAGGTAATAACCTTCCTTTCTTCCTTGACCCACAAAAAGAAGCTACAAGTTGAGCTTGCCTGGATCATACATGTAAAGGAGGCATGACAGAATTCAAAATGTAGGTAATTTGTTGACAATGCTAGGCAACTGCTCTATATTGAAAAAACACTCAAAATTAATTCAATCTATGGTCATGCCAGCCAGAATTATTTACGGGCAAAAGAGGAAATCAAATGAGAAACCTGTGATAGATGATGGAATATCAGAAATACTAGGCATGATGGAAATGGAGAAACTAACAATGTTATTGAAAGAAACAGCTATTCAAAAATTTGAGAGAGAATGGGAACCAATTCTAGAATATATTAAAAAAGCAAGGAGGAAAAGAAGCCATCAATAAAAATAACTGCAAAGAAACTTAAAGTATCAAATTTAATACAGTATAACATGTTTTATACTATGCAATTGAAATTTGGTGACATTGACACAAAAATATTAAATTAGAAGAGCAATTATCACCTGTTAACAATTCCATGTGAAACAATTCCATGTGGAAAACAAAATGATAGAAGATAGAAAAGGGGTGTAAGAGGATGGGGTAGAACCAAGGGAGGGAGAGAGGTGGAGTTTTATGTATTTTAATATGAGGATATCTGTAAAAAAGTGAAAGAAAAGAGTATACGCTGATGTACATTTTGATGCATCTGTTCTGTTCTTTAATAAAAATAATCTAAAAAAATAAAAAACAGGCAATTAACTGCAATAGTCAAACCTTTATCGCAGAGGTGTCCAGCAGCCACAAAATGTGTTTGCTAGATAAGTCATGGCTCAAAGTCCACAGATAATGGCAGGCATAGAAGCCAAAGCCACACTCCATTCACTAGACAGGACTGAAATGTCCAATTCATAAAGAGAGAGACTCTAATTTTCATTAAATTATAGTTATCTTTAGCCCAACTGGTTCAATTTTAAAATCAGGAAATGGAAATTGAGCCCATCATAAGAAAAAAAAAAGTAGCCTAAAATTCCCCCTGCAGCCCAACATTAAGGATATTTTAGGGGCACTGAAAAGACCTTTAAAAAGAAAAAAAACAGAAGTAACCCTTAGGAAAAACAGGACAGATGTGGTTCAGTGAGAGCAGGGGAGTAAATGGGGTGGCTGTGGCCAGAAGATTCGCCTCAGCTGCCCACCCCTCTTAAAATCTCTGTTACAGACATATAAACCAGCAATATTTCATGCTTCCCTGTACACAAGTTGGAGGAAACTATAGCTCTTTTTCATTAAAGTACAATGATTTGCAAGAAGGAAAAAAAACAATTGTCAAAACTAACTTATGGAGTCAACTCAGCCTTTTCTCCTCCTCCAGGAGTCAAATGTCATTATAGGACCTCCTCACAGAAATTTAACAAAGGGAAGATAAAGGGGGAAATCAATCCTAGCATAATTAACAAACTATAATCCATTCTTTGTTTTAGAGACCACAGAGCCTCTGCAGAGTGTCAGAAATACACACACACATAATACTCCAGAGTCCTGCATTTTCTGTACCGACTCTTTCTGCTGTAAGATGACAGACATGGAAAAACACATGCAGCTGGGCCAGACAGATCCCTGGTGGCTACCCATAAGCAGATCCTGCAGAGATCGTATGAGCAGCTGCTGAAATCAGCATTCATTTAGCTTGAAATGAAAGGCTGAACTCCAACAAATGGAGGAGTGGGTTCCACAACATCCATCGTCAAACCAGGGAAACCAAGAAGCCCAAGATAGCATCTTTGCTCACAGAGAGGGGCTATAAGTTGAGAGATCGAGGTTCTAGCTCCCACTGAACCTGAAGCTCATGAGGTGGCCTTGGGTTATCCATTAGATCTCAGCCATTTGATCCACGAATTAAGTGCTAAAGGCACACCCAAATAAAAAGATTTTTGCCTGCCAGCAGGAAAAAAGCAGAGAAGAATAAAGTAAACCCCAAGTGAATTCAGTGGAGTTTAGATTCAGATTGGCAGCTGAATGGTGTTTCTGGGAATGGAAGGAAGGGATATCATCTGGTCCTTTGCCTCAGACAGCTGACTTTGAGTCCAAGGCAATATGTCTTGGGCTGACTTTGCTTCCAAGCAAAGTCCATGCAGAAAGCCACTTCAGACTGAGATCATTATGCATGGGTTGGGGAGGCTTAAAACTCCCCCTCACCAGTTTTTCCACTATGCCTATGTGTGGAGGAGAGATGGATTTAAAGGCGCAATGGACGGAAAGAAAAGGACTGAATTTTTGCTATTCACACACAGTGGTCTTGATCCAGATCAGAACCCCCCACCTTTTACTATAAAAAGAAAAGAAAAGACAGACAAGACAGGGAGACTCATCTATACTCTATGACCTGAATCCCATTGGTAGATCCAATTAGACTAGACTCATTGAATGCATGGGATTTATACAAGTGTTGACTTCCCATTCAACACTTATCTAGTCAGCACTAGCAATGGGATCCAAGCCTATGTATTTAATGCAATATGTAGTTTAGCCCCAAGTTCCAAGTTTTATAAACAAACAATAACTCGGCATGCAGGAACATCTCGTTGTCTGTGGCACTATCTTTCCTAGCCTGAAGCCTCTTAGGTGTGTCAGACAGCATTACCCATCATCCCCATACCTGCCCACATTATCCAGGGATGCTAGGCATCACAATCCAACCCAACTGGACTATCCAATAGGATAAAGCTACTGTAGACGTACAAAGTGGTGCTTCCACCTAGTCTCTTTTATTTGTTGCTAAACTAAACTATGACATTAATTTCAGTTGCCTCGGGTGGTAAATCCTGAGAGGTGGCAACAAGGTGATGGTGGGGGACTATGGATCATGTCACCTGCCCTGTGTTACCTAAGGCTGGCCATCTACTTTCAGGTGTGATGAAGAATGCTGTTCCATTATTAGGGCTGAAACAAGATTCAACTGGCTTTTGCCTATGGAAAAGGAAGGGGAGGCATCTTGTTCTTTGCCTCTGGCAGCTAAAGTCTTGGGCTAGCCCTGATTAACACTGTTAAGTCTTTAGTGATCTCTTCCTCCACAGGAAAGTAATGCTTGTTAAGTGCTGCTCCCTGAAACTATGTAATATCATGAAGACTGTTAAATGGCTCTGTTCTCACATTCAGATTAGCTTCTTGAATTTTTTTGATTGGGCATGAGCCAATCATACATCCACAGAATCAAACACATTGTGGTTCTGCTTGATTCTCTTGTATTCTTCCCATTGTTTCTGGAGAAGAACAAGATGGTCGAGCAGAACCATCTACCTATATGCAAGAGGGCAACATCATGTTCTGTGTTTCAAGCAGCTAAAGGTCGTGGTCTGATTCTGCTTAGTGCATGGTTTGTGCAAAGATGTTCCCAAGTTCAGTCCCTCTGGTCTCTAGTTAAGAGGATCAGGTAATGCGGAAGGTCTTACTAGTCTGAGAGGATATATAAGGAAACTGGCTATATTTTAGTCTTAGGGGTGCTTTCTTAATTTTTAAGGAATGTCAGTTTTAATGCATTGGCTTTCTTAGCTCAGGGAGCATAAAGCTTAAGCCTCCCCTGATGGAATGGAATTGTGGTTCCCTCCCTTCATTCCTCTGCAGGAAAGAACTTTCCTGGAGTTTATTTGAGAAAGGCATAAATACCAAAAAGCTTCTCGAGAAAGAAATGTGCTTAGTTGCAAGTAGAACTTGTGCCCTTAAATGTCCCACATCCCACTGAGTGCCAGCATTCAACATGTAAGCAGATACACATCCTGTGTTTCCACATTCACCCCAAATCTGCAGTTTGCCTTGTAAACACAGGTTCTGAACAAATGATAGGACTTGCTCTGAGAAGTGGTTCCATATGGGTGCACCCAACCAGGACCAACAGGAAACCAGACTGAATTCAGCAGGGTCCAAACAACCAGATCAGCTTGGAAGGCTGGAGCCATACCGTCTGGATGTGAAATTCAACCTCGAAGGTAGCAATTGCTGTCAGTCTTCACCAGGAAGAAGGTAGGGGTTGGTTATCCGCTGAAGAGTCATAAATCTATCCAAACCATAACGAGGACAGAGGGAATGAACTCGGTCTGAAAGCCATCCAAGGCAGTAGGCAAAATGTAGACAGGCAGGGACAGCAAGAACAACTGCATGGCAGCAGCCCATGGCAGGCTGTGCCAGATGTCTGACAACTGGAGGGAAAGACCAGAATAAATGCAGAAGGGAGAACTGAATTTCTAAGGATGTTTCTTCAATAAGTAAAAAAAAGAAGAGGGGGAGAGGGAAAAAAAACCCATAGCCTTTTACATACCAGTTGTGTTCTCTGCATCTAATAGACTGAGACCAAGTTATAGGCTTCGCTGAAGGAAGATATAGATTGGGGCGAGGAGGTCTTTTTTGGACATGTGGAATTGCCAGGATGACTAAATGTACAACTTTAAAGGGAACAGTCTTCTGGTTGGAGGGCTGTTAGGGCACTGTTTTCTATTGGGAGAGTGGTCCATGCCCAGCCATAAGAAGGGAGAATGAGGCTTTTATAGTGTCCATCAGTAGCACCTGAACACCAGACTGGGCAGGCATATAGCACAGCTGCTCACAAATAACTTATAAATTTGCATCTCTCTATATAAATTAATACATGCAAATTTTATGTAAATCAATCCCCTCTTCTCATCTTTGATAATGCATTTCTTCTTTTTTGCTAATGTACAGAGTGGAGAGCCCAGACATTCTAAGGAAACGAGGTGCTTTCATATACAATGAGCAGTGGTATAACAGTATATTTTAAGTGCAGCTCATCATTGCCATAATCTCAATAGTCCCATACAGAAAGCAAATCTAGACAGGGAAGCAGCTTATGTTGATTCACAGCAAAGCACTTTTCCAGTATTTTCCATGGGCTCCAAGAACAGGTCTTTTGTGAAGCTAATGGATCTGAACTGCTCATTCAACTCCATTCTGCATTACACCAGGGATATCTCATAACTATATGTTGTTGCTTGGAAAATACAGGTCCCCAACCACTGTGAGGATTGTGGGTTTGCTCAGGAGGAAGGCAGAATGCTGGGAGAAATAGCAGATGATATCATTATCTTTGCTAATAAAAATGAAGCACTTACTTCCACTGTACCGTTGACTATCAGTTAGAATTCTTGGATGGGAAAAGAAAAGCTTCGGAGACTGCTTTATTTTCACTTGGTCCCCACAGTGCTGAAGAGGGGAGGGGAGACTACTGCTGCTGCAGCTGAGCTCATAGAGATTAGATAGAAGGAAGGGACAAGGAAATCTAGTGTCCACACAGTGGTGTTTCATACATGTGGGAAACAGTGTACCTCTTTTAAAACAAGCAGAGGTGATCTCCAATGTCCCTTACACAATCATATTTACATCAGCTAAGTTTCACAAGTGGAATGCAAGAACAAAAGTTAAATGGTCTCGACATTCCTTTTAAGTAAAGGACATCAATGTTAATGCAATACTACATTTCTCACAAAGCACATGATTTTATGGTTCTCCGTGGGATTTGATTGGTGCTACCTGCCTCCCTGCCAGCCTGCCACCCACACCTTCTATTTTACTGGGTTGTAAGCCATTATATACAGGACACAGGAATGAGCTCAAGGCCCAATCGTCAGCAAAATGATGTTTCACTAACCACTTTGGTACTTGAAAATCCTGAAAGACTTGACAGGAATTTA
Source organism: Cyclura pinguis (assembly GCA_030412105.1). Lineage (NCBI taxonomy): Eukaryota > Metazoa > Chordata > Lepidosauria > Squamata > Iguanidae > Cyclura > Cyclura pinguis. The sequence continues at coordinate 121,406,466 of CM059604.1, read as the reverse complement.
GGGTACTCCCAGATGGTGGAATTTAGCAGAAGGGTTGCAGAGCTGAAATTGTTTCTTCACTCTCCCTCTGCCTAGGTGACATTTTGTCTAAGAGCATTGTCATTCCTGTTCTCCCGGCACTGAGGGTTGTATGTTTATTTCTCAAGCCAACAGTGCAACTTTCTCCATGTCTTTGCTCCAGGGATGCAAGCTGCAATCCCATCACTGATCCTATAGGACAACAGCCATATCATCATTTCAGCTCCACCTAATCCTGTCATTTTGATTGCTTGTTGTTCCTTCCTGATTTATGTGTTTGGAAGCTGTGAGCTTCTCTCCTTTGGTGATGGGTCAGAGTCAAGAATTATTATTAATTCCCAGCTATGTACATTGGCAATGATTTTCTGAGCTGGCAAAATGAACCACAACTCCTTCCATTACACAGGAAGAGGTCATTATTTTCTTCATTACTTTTATTCCCCTCCCTTTCTCTCAAGAGCAAAAAAATACAAAAAACAAAAACAAAAGAAGAGCACATTACATAGAGTTCCCTGAGCTTACTGCATATAGTTCCCAAGTGGTCCCCCATCCATCCAACTCACAGGGCCAGGCCCCCTCAGTTTCAGCTGTCAAACTCTTCATCTGTCCTCTGGGATTTGTACTGACATGAAAAATGCTCAAGACTGCACTTAGCTGCCACTGCACATAATCAGCTGGCTAAAAATGTAGAAAGCTTGCAACATGCAGAAATTGCTAGCGTTTACCAGATGTCCATTGGTTGTATGAATCTGATGTGAATTCATCCTATCAGCAAAGTTCTGGTCCCGAATGAAGCCTCTTAGACCCTGTCTGTACAACAGCCATGTTGGCTGGGGAATTTACAAAACTGTAGCTCAAAAAAGTAAATTTTTCCAAGCTGTACTAAAGAGTTCCATTAAGTGGAATTGGCAAGGTGTAAGCGGTGGCCATTCTGGTGAACTTAAATAAAGCTAAAAGTGGAAGACGATGGACAAACACACAGCAAAGCTACTTGAACTATTAAGTTGGATGTGTAGCTAATATTAACTACCAAGAAGGTTAACTAGTAACAAGTTAACTATCAAGTGGAGTGAAATTTTGTGAAATGTACCACACATATTGACCTAAATCCAATGGCTAATCCCAAGTGAAGCAGACCAATTAAATCAATGGGTTGACGTACTTATTGACTTTGCCTTTCAGCAACTGATTTAGTGTCAATTAGATATAGTCCATCGACTTCCTAATTTTCCTCTCAGCTACCTTGCTTGTTATGATTCTCAAAAGATTTGGAAGCCCATGCTGTGATATGGTGGTATGAAGGCAGTAGCTTCCAAAACACAAGCATTTGGGATATGGTCCATGCTTACAGCAGGGGTGTGGCAAGAGGACAAGTGGCAAAATAAGGACATTGCCCCACAATAAGAATTCTGCCGCCCCTGGATGTTTCCTTCATTCCCCACATTTCTAGCATTGCCATAACTTAAAACTCCAGTTAGAGTCTACCCCCCCCCCCAAAAAAAATGGGACAGGTAAAATTCCAAGGGAAAGGAAACACAGCAAATATAAAAGTTCTATGTGTGAACAATTTTTAAGGTCTTACTCTCTGCAATATAGAAGTTTTTTTTGAGGGGGGAAGTGATACATTTAGAAAGTGTAATGGTTTGAGCATCAGGCTATGCTCAGCCATAGAAACCCACACTCTCAGCCTCACAAAACCCCATGATAGGTTCACCTTAGGGTTGTCGTAAACTACTTGAAGTCACACAGCAGCAACAAATACATTTAGAAGTACTGTCCATAATCCCCATAGCTTACAGATGGTACATTATTCACAGTATAATTCCTGAAGACATGTGACTATCTAGTGGAGTAGCTGCTACATCTTCCAGATATTTAAGGATTCAGCCACTTTAAATGACCACAATAACATTAAGGATAATTTGGAACATGTTAAATGCAAACATTTCAAAGACTTGATTCCAAAGCTTCTCTCAAACTAATTGTCAATATCAATTAGTCTGAAAGAGGCAAAGGTTTATACCAGACATGTTGTCAGACAATAGCAGAAGAGCAAGATCTTCCTCCTGTTCTTTCTCATATTAAATAATTGAATAAATGACTTGAAGCTACACCAGCACTGAGGTTGACTTCACGGGGCCAATCTTCATTATAAAGACATTTGAAGGCTGAAAATATTGAATCAAACTATACAGATGGTCGAAAAGTAAAAGAAGACAGGTCAAAAAATAAATGCATATACACACAGTTTTTGTTCTCACAGAAACACATTAGCTGACGCACCTTGAATTCCTCTTGGGAAAAACAGGTGAGATATAATGGGATAAATCAAATATACTGCAACACAGGCCATTTCTGCACCTTTTCCATAGTCTTTCTGTTGTGATCCTGGCAGTGCCACTGCTGAGATGGGAGCATGACATGAACACTCCACTCCACACTTGGCAGCAGCTGCAGCACAGCCAGTCTCTTTCCTGTGCTACACCAGGGAAGGAAGCGCCTAGATCACGCTTCCGCCTGTTCCACAGGGCCACCGGCAACGGGAGCATCACACGATTGCAAGCCATTAATGGATTTTTTTTTTTGTTAATGGAATATCCCTCAACCATGACGGGTGGGGACATGTTGGCAACAGAACCACAATGACGTTGTGCAAAAGCACAACTTACAGACCAGCAGCAATGTGTCCCCATTGCAGGACAACAATACCATGTGGAAATGGCCACAGTCATTTCCAGTTTCAATAACACTATGAACTAGCCATTGAATTTTTCTCATTTTGCTATGTAAGCACCAAAGGGGAATGCCCAGAGAGTCTTAACTGATTGGATAACAGCATACCTGCAGGTGATATGCAAATAATCAGTAATGGCTGGGAGACAAAGTAGAGCAGAGCTTTCCAAACTTTTCATGTTGGTGACACATTTTTTGGACATGCACCATTTTGCAACACAGTAATTCGGTTTTACTAGCAAACCAGAGATCAAACAGCAGGAAAGGCAGCCCCTACATCCGATCCTGGCTCACTGCCATTGCCCTCGCCAAGGAAAGACCTCAATGAGGGCAGCAGCAGTGGAAAAGGCAGCCTCTCTACCTGATCGTGGCTTGCTTCTGTTGCCCTTACCGAGGAAGGACCCTGGTGAGAGCAAAATCAGCAGGAAAGGAAGGCCTCCTACTTGATCCTGGCCTGCTGCTGCGGCAGGGGGAGAGGCTCGGCTGGGGAGTCTTTCTTAGCCAGGGGAGGCGACACACCTACACGCTTCAGGCGACACACTAACGTGTCGTGACACACCGTTTGGAAAGCCTTGAGGTAGAGATTCAGAACACTTGCAAGTGCTTCCATATACACACAGCAACTTTACTGATTTCCTCCCCCATATGTGTCTTCTTGATCTGCATTCTGACCTTCTTCTTCCTCAGAAAGAAATCCCAGTCTTCAGGGCTGTGGCACAGATAAAGAGGGACAACAGTTTAGGATGGCCACACCAGAAGAAAAAAAATGTCTACAGCAGATTATTTTTAAAATGTAAAATATAGCTTTGTGGAAAAGGCTTTAATAAAAGAGGGAAGTGTCACACCTTCGCAAGAAGAATTACAATTTTGGAAAGCAGAGTAAGCTGAAATATAATTGTCTCTGGGAATGTGCTAACATTTAGGGTTAGAGTTTATGGTTAATAACAGGATCATATATAGTATTAGCAATAGGTTAAATATAGTTGAAAAGAACAGATTTCAGAATGAAATTATTATAGCAAGAATGAGTAGAAGGAGAAGGAGATTTAGATACATGAAATAAAAATATATAATCAATGTGATATATAATATGTTGAATAAGTATATGATGATAAAGGATCTGGAGACAAATAGTAATTTAAGCTATTTGTGTTGTAATTTTTCTCTTTTTCACATTTATGTTATTCATGTGGTGGTTTTGTTTTATTCTGTTATGGATTGTTCTTTTTTCCTTATAATAAAAAAATTCTTAAAAAAATGTAAAATATAGTTAACAATCAGATCAAGAAAGTTTTATCCTCCTCTTTGATAAGTTGGAATAAAGCAGTGGCTCTCAGACTCTGGTTCTCTGGATGTTTTGGATTTCAGCTCCCAGCATTCTTTTCTATTGTTATGCTTGATGCAGCTTCTAGGAACTGAAATCCAAAACATCTGGAGCACCAGAGTTTGAAAACCACTGGAACAAAGCATGCCTATTTCTGCACACCTTTAATTTTATGTCTCTGCTGGTTATAAGGCTCCCAGGCATCTCTCTTTAGGCTGCTTAGTTCACAATATCTGTTATACTTATATGCCCCCTTTCTCCCAGAATGAGGCCAAGGCAGCTTCCAAAAAAAGTTTGAAACATTAAGAAACATTTAAAACAATTAAAAATATTTTAAAAACATATAAAATTATAGAAGCCTACAGCAGTTATAAAAACCTGCAACAAACAGGGACCATCCCTTAATCTCGCCATATGGAAATCCTCCCTATACCTCCTGCCCAACCAAGACATTAAGAGATTATCATGACTCCCATCAATGTTTTGTCACCTAGGGTTAATGTAATCAGCCCATTCCAGACTCCTTTGTCAGTTCTGTGGGAAAGCCATTACAGCTTTTTCTGTGTACCCACCTGAGGGTAGGAAATAGGGTATAAAAACCCTAGCTTCAACCTCAGCAAATTGTAGTACTTTTGGTGTGTTAGGCTACATGTGGTGCCTCAGACCCCCATTCCTTTGTGCTACCTTCAGACACTGTCTGAGGCACTCTGCTTCAGCGTTCTTCTTCAGGACTGGTAACTATCACCCTTTACACCCTAATCTTTCTATCCAGCCTTTCTTGCCTCACTTTCTGATAGCCTTGTATGGTTCTTGAGAGTGTCTGATTTCCTGTGTGTTTGTTAAATCCAGATAAAATACTTTGTTTAAATTTTAACTGGAGTTCTCTCTACCGTTAGTACTAGTATACACAGCTGAAAAGATCCTGCTGTTACACGCTCTTGCAGGCCTCCTTTGAGCTATAATTCTTCAAAATTCTAAGAAGATGCTGGCATTGCAGGTGAACTTCAAGGTCCCCTACCTCTTAGGGTAACAGTGCTACTTAACCATTTCTGGAAACAAGATGATGCATAGCCACCACAGTTAAGGCAATGAGGCCATTCACATTTAAAAGTCCCATTTCTAGGACTGTCATTCCAAGGACGATAATGTACAAGACAATTAGTCACTTTGCATATTAACGTACTGTATAACTGCTTATTAATATAGATTACCCTACCATGCATCATTATTACCATGCATTAATTTATCTACCTATCAATTTGTACCAACAGTCCATAAGCAACCAGCTTCTGCGTTGCCCTCATCATTTGCCAAATCACGATCAAATAGCCCTTGAGATGCTGGCGAGGCTGTTTTTTGACTTGGGTTTGAATCCAAATGACAGAGAATCACTTGGATGTGATGCAATTAAGGGCGGCCAGTCAAGACGGCCATTTAATGAGCTTCAGGCTAGGCAGAAGGGAGTTGGCACCACTTGTCGAAAAACCAGGGGAAAGATCTAATATGCAGTGTAACACCAACATGATAAATAATTGAAGCAATGAACAATTGTAAAGCTGAGAGCCTCTTACCCACCAGTTGTGTGACATGGATTGTTATCTGGGGAAAGACAGAAGCTGACAAACTCTAGTGAGGACTATGGGTGGAAGAAAGATTGCCTAAATAAAAGCTAAATGGCCTAGAAAAACGCTTCCTTTCCTTCAGGGTCATGGCATTAGCACACTTTAGGCCTGCTAGTGGAAGGTGATATGCATTTTACGCAACAGTGAATACAGCAAATTATGGGCTCCAGTGTCCTGTCTAAGACCATGGCCCTAGAACAAAATGATGGTACCTCACATTGTGAAAATTATGCCTTGTCCTATTTAACATAAGACAACTAAGTGGCCCCTAAATTAGTCCAGTGGGGATACAAAAGCCATTCCAGGCTGCAGAATTTCTTTAATTCATGAGAATAATTGGATATTCACAAGCAGGGGATGTCCATAGCATTGTGATTTGTAATTGTTTTTTAAAAGGACTTGTCGGAGGATTATCATGGCTATTTCTGTGTCTCTACCCAGGGGTATTATCCAGTCACTTAACTGCAACAGTAGCCTTTCCCACACACGCACCCCCCAAAAAAATCATTGGCTTTAAGAAAAAGAGAACTCCAGATCCTTATGGAACAGCCATTTGGTACATCTGTGTCAAACAGGGATTGCTCTGGCTGCATTGTTCTAGAAACTTCTTCTGTCACTCATGTCAACCAAATGACACTGGCTACTAAAGGGAGGAAAGAATGGATACGCTGGTGCCAGGAGAGCAGGGCTGAGGGGATAAACGATGAAAGAACTGTCCACCATTAAGCAGGAAATGAGAAAATTAGCCTTGAGTTAGTGTCCTCCAGGAATCAAACAAGGGAGTCAGTTTTACATCTGCTGCATTTTTCAAGCCCTCTTTCCTGTTCAGGGCCAAAATACATAATTCAAAGGCAAATACTCGGCGTATATGTGTGCTCCATTGTCAAAAACCCGGCAACTGCCGAGGTAATTACATTAGCAGGCTGAAGGCTGAAGCAGGGGGAGTGGAATGTATTTGGGAGGCAGGGATACACAGGACTTTCCAAATAGGTCCCCCCCGCCACCTTCAGTTATATAAGAAAAGCATTTTCCAATACCTGAAGATGCCTACAGGAGTTTCTCTCTGAGCAGCTGTGAAACAGAACCCTTTTTTTACTTCAGGGTTAGTGTGAGGAGCTCATTAGCAAAGCCTCAACCCTCTGCTAAACAGCCTAGTTTGCATACTGAAGCAATAGAAAGTGAAGGAGATAGATATATATTTATATACACATATATATGAGACAGAGGAGGTGGAAGAATTGCAGCCAGTACTCCTGACTGACATGTCTATCTGGGCTCTTGTGTTTACAAGAGAATAACGAAGCTGCCCCAAAGCCCCTACTGGGCCTGATTATTATGCAGAGCCTTCTTAGATTATGTATAATTGATATCCATTTTCCCTCCAGCTAACCAATGGCAGCTCTCAAGAGTAATGCTAATTCTCACGCATCTTACCAACCAAGCAAACACGGCAATTGCTATCTTTTCTCACTGCTTAATCATATTTAAAAGGCCACAAATTGACATTTATTCTTTTCTCTCTATTTTTTTTTCCTCCAGCACATATGAACATAGTTTGGTTGTTTTATTAGCAACTAATCAAAAAGAGAGAGAGAATAAGAAAGAGAGAGAGGCAACGTGATATGATAATCAAGGGATGCTTGGAGCAAAAGAATAGTCAGGCACATATTGGTCTTCATACAGGAGCACGCATACTCGTAAGGGCAGTCTGTGGTCATCTGATTCAGTGCACATGTCCAGAGGAGATTGTATCCTTTTCCATTCAACTGTCCATGTTAGCTTGGGGGAAGTATAAAATGTATATCAGGGAGGGTGTGTTTTTGTTGGAACTTTTTAAAATTTATTTATTATTTGTTTGTTTGGCTAGAGGAAAAAGAAGTGAAGCCCTGGGCCTATGCATGGATTTTGCAAGTGCAGAACTCTGGATGACTGGTTGACTTTCCAGAGAAAAATCCAGAACCATTTTCACAAAAGAATGCAAATTCTCTATGCAATAGTGGGAAAGAGGGATAATTTGCTGAGGTAGATTTAGGAGAAAAAACAGGGGGCAGAGACCTCAGCAGTAGATTCTGTAGACACGCACAAACACAAGTTTTTGATGACTGAGCACCTGGGCATCACTGGATGAAGATTTTCATGAACAAACACAGAACCAAAAGGAGGAGACACGGACACAGATGCAGAGAACATAAAGAAAAAAGTAGCAGTGCCCCCCCCAGTCAGTATTTGGGGGGACAATTCAGCAGATTCAGGTGGAACACCCCCAAACTCAGCAACACTAGCTCAAACTAAGCAAAGTAATACCTACCCTCCAACTGTCTTCATCTGGCAAGGATGCCACTGGTTAATCCTTTGTCATCCCACTTTTTCAGCTGCTTTTAAAATGTCCTAGTTTCTCTTTCCTTCTCCCACCGTCCCTCTTTGTCCTCATCTAACTTGAATTACTGCAAACTGAGTTCAAAGTGCAAAAGTAATACACACTCAGTGAAGGCAGCTGGAAGAAAAGGAGAGGAGGGGTTGGAGTCTTGCTCTTCCCAGGTAGACTCAGGCAAAAGCTTCAGCCTGTCCTTGCTTATATGTTCTTCATTAATAATCTTGCCATTTTGACCACACCAATGTTATTTGGCCACATATGTCTCTGTTTTCATATCTGAAATATTGATAGGCATGCCATTATGTGCACGTTTTATTTTATTTTCTTAAATGTTCCTCCCTCCCACAAATATGGAAATTAATCTTACCCCAGAATTGTGAACACTGCTGCTAGAATCAGTTGTAAAAAAAATTTTTTAAGTGTAATGCATTTTTTTAAACTGAACTAATAATACTTCATTTTTCCATGGAGAACTAGATTTCTGGCCTTCACAGTTTTACAAGGCATTCTTACAAGCCTTTTCTGGAACAAGTGTAGTTTATTGCAGAGGTTCTGGGGTTCCTCCTAGACACCTTTCTACACCCCCCCACACAAGTCCCATAACTTTAAAACATTTGAAAAATGGCTATTGGGGTCCATTTTGAAGTCAATGATGGTGGTGGAAAACCTGTTCAATGAAGAATTGTAGTCTTTGGAGGCCTCTGGAGCTTGGAATTGCCATTTTATTGGAGAGGACACTGTTTTTGAGGCAATGGGAGAGCTTAGGAATCCAGTGATTTCTGAAAGTTGCATAGAAGCCCCCTGCCCCTGGAGGCAGTAGATAGACTTTAGGCCACACAATTTTCACTGCTGTTTTAGATATCAGTGTCTCCAGGAATGGGCTCAGCTGGCTCACTATCTAACTGTGCAAATGTATCCCTTGCCATCACTGGATCCTAGGCCTCCAGGTTCGGGGTGAATTAAGAAGTATATCCAAGCTACAAATCTGACATCTCATCAGGAGTGTAACCCTGTCCAGCACTGGCTGGATCCTGCTCCCTGCTTTGCTTTTCTGCTCACCAGAAGCACTTCTGTCTTGTTCTAGATTAAGCTTCAATTTGTTTGCCCTCATCCAGTCCATTACTGACAAAAGATATTGCTTGAATATCAAAACAGCTTCCTTGGAAGTGGATAGAAAGGAAAGCTTTAGGCCATTTCCACATGGTGTCACAGTCCCGTGATGGGGACACAATGGCAGCGGTCCACAGGTCATGCTTCTGCACAAATTCGTTGTAGTCCCACTGCCATCCTGTCCCCACCTGTCACTATCATGGGGTATTTGGTTAACAGAATAAATCTGTAAAGCACCCACAATTGCATGATGCTGCTGTCACTGCCAGCCATGCAAAAGCAGCAGAAGTCTGATGGAGTCAGCACAGGAAAGAGGCCGGCTGCACCGTGGAAGGAAAGTGAGTTTTACTTGCACTCCCTTCCGCAGGGGCCGGTGGGGTGCAGAGGGGAGCATTCCTGTCAGACACCCTTCCCAGCAAAAGCGCTGTCAGGACCAAAACGAGAGGATAGCTTAAGGAGGTACTGTGCAGAAATGGCCATAGCTGAGTGTCATCAGCACACTGGTGACAACAAACCCAAAACCTCTGGACAATATCCCCCAGTAGTTTCATGTATTTGTTAAACAGGATGATGGACAAATCAGAGCCCTGAAAGATACTACAGGCCAGATTGTTGAACATGAATCTCCCAGCATCACTTTCTGAATTCACCACTCCAGGAAGGACTGGAGCCATTACAGAATAGTGTCCCCTTGTCCTATCCAAAAGAGGAGGTCCGGAAGGATACCATAGTCAATATTACCAAAAACTGCTGTGCAAATTTGAGAACCAAGAAATTCCAAGTTTGAGAACCAACACACTCTTTCTGTCCAGTTCTATGTGTCAGTCACGCACCAAGGCAACCAAAGCTGATTCCAACCCATAACTACACCTGAGGCCAGATTGAAATGGATCAAAATAATGCATCTCATCCAGAAATCTCTCTGAGGTGGGAGGCCACCACATGCTCCAAAGCATCACAGAAAACAGGGATATGAGAAACTTACTGATAATTCTGAAGGTTGTATTTCTAGGAATATGGATATCTCACAAAGAACCCATGGCAGTATTATCAAATGGGATTCTCAAAATAGGAGAAGGCATTGTATTAAAATGAATATAAAACCCATACATCTATGTTTGATTTGTAACTTTCTTTTCTCCCCCACCCCCTAAAAACCCAGTGGATTTAAGTTGGCTAACAATAATATGTATAAAAACAAATGCAGTTAAAAACATAAAACAGATCAGCTAAAAACATGACATCTCCAATTTTCATTCTGGTAAACCAAAGCAGATGCCATTTTAGGGAACACTCCTAGGGAGCTAGGGAACACTGACTGGCAAGGCTATCATTCACATTCCCACCAAATGTGCTTTTGAGGGCAACAAAACTGAGAGAAGAGTCTCCTCCAAAGACCTCTAAACCAAGGCAAGCCAATATTGGAGAATACAGTACTGTCATTCCAATAGCCTGGCCCATACTGTATTTGTTGTATATTTATAGTGCACTTATGCCAAGAGAACTATGTACAGTAGGTCACCCATAACTGCTTGACTGGTATCCACGGTTTCAATCACCTGAGATCTGCTCCAGGGCCACAGCTGCTGCTGCTGGACAAAGTCCTTGCTCTGTGCAACCAGCTGAGAGGGGTGCATGGCAAGGCACAGCTGGGCTTCCCATGCCTCTCTTGGCTAAAGAAGAGACAGACACTCCTTTCTCAACCAAGAGAGGCACACAAAGCCTGGTACAGCTCCCCACCCCATTATCCACATTTTTCACCATCTGCATTAAGGCCATTTCCACACTACACTGTTATAGTGCTATTATTCCATTTTCAACATCCTATGGAATCCTGGGGTTTGCAGTTTAGGGAGGGGCATTTAGAATTTTCAGCCAGAGAGCTCTTTGGCCTCAGTAAACTACAAACCCCAGAATTCCACAGGATGCTGAAAGTGTATAACAGTGTAGTGCGGAAATGGCCGAAGTCTAGGAATGTATCGCTCGCCCATATGAAGGACCTACTGTACTAGGGATTGAAAGAATATTCAAACATAGCTGAAAAATATGTTTCTCGAGTGTTGAGAAACCCTGAGATAAAGAATTCTGGACTTATTAGAATCTTTGCAATTTGGGACAAAATTATCACCGAATATTTTTGCACTGAAATACGATTTTTCTGCACAGAAAATGCTGTTTTCTACACAAAACAATCGCATGCTAATTTTGCACAGAATAAAACAGCATATAGTCTCTGAAACTACACATTTTCCATAGGCTCTCTCCCAGCAGGAAGAAAATTGCTAAAATTACTCCTTGCTTCCTTAAAGAGGAAAATTAGCAAATAATTATATCTCTACCAGATACCAGTGCCAAAGTCTACAAAATTATTTTGGCAGTTCATCTTCTTTTCCTCTTCCTTCTCCTCCTCCCCCACCATCACCTCCCCCACCCCCAATTTTTGCATATTCTAGTACAGAGTGAATTTTCATTTTCTTACTATTTAAATTCTTCATGACATTGCTAAGAGCAACAGACTAATGGGACCATTTTCAAGCCAGGACTATGCGGCTTGTAAGGAAGAAACCGCGTATATTTCCTTCCCCATTTGGACTAATGCACTTAATACTAACCTTCAATCACTCTTCTGTTTTGGTCTTGGATTTCCCTCGGGCACTCCTGGACTTCTTATGCAGATTGTGTAACAGGCCAATCTCAACCGTCAGCAACACCAGCCCAACATCCGACTCCTCAGACATATTCACTAATCCTCCATATCATCTGACCTCTGGCTGCCTTTTAATTTCAGTCCACTCCCAGAGGAAAAACATAAAGTAAATCTATTTGCTGGAAACCCAGTTTCCCAGACTATGGAGCTGTACACAATATCATTGCATCCATTGCTGCCAGGTTATGAGGTCAAACAGTTATCTATGCATGTATGCATGTTTTAAAGGCTTCAACGTTTTTTTAAAAAGAGGCAAGCTCATATCTTGATAAGGTAGAAGAACCATATCTTTGTTCAACTTTAAAGCCAATTTGGAGAACTCATCTTTCCTATGAGAACCTCATCCCACCTGGTTCAGATGGTCAATCCATTGCTACAAGGGCAGCAAATCTACTCTCACTTTCATGGCTGATCCTCCTACAGTTGTTCCAGGTTGTTTTCTGGGTGCCAAAACTGTGTTGAGAGTAATGCCCGGCCCCTAGATGGATCCCAAGCAGAACTGATTAGCAGCAGAAGATGAAGCCATAAAACTGATAAGGGGCTTGCCTCCCCCAATCAGAGGCATATCTAGGGTGGAGCAAGTATGGCATGTGCCCCAGGCGCCAATGCCAGGAGGGTACAAAAAAGCCGTGCATCTAGGGGTGGGGTGGGGGGAGGGGTTAGAAAGGAGGGGCGCAACTTCCACACTTGCCCTACACACTATTTATACTAAATACACCGCTGCTCCCAATGGAAATGGATTCATTGGCCACTCCTACATGTCAAAGAAATTTCTCAATAATTGTTCATCAGAGTCTCAATAGCCCACCCAGTCTTTTTTTTAAGAAATTTTTATTATTTTCAAAACACATAAAAACATATATAAACACAAATATGTATATCATTATTATAGTTCTTCCATTGCCCTCCCCACTTCTGTATATCAAGAATTTTCCAGTTGAATCCTTCTTCTCCCTTATACATATCTTGTCACTTACCAACATACTCGATCCACAGACATTTACAAGTTTAGCCAGAGAATAGCCCACACAGTCTTGACACGCCAAAGTGTGTATTACTGAAGAGCTGTGCCATTACTCATATTCACCTCCATATGAAAGGATAAAGTATGGGGGAGAAACCAGGACTGAGCATGTACACCTTGCAGACAACAGTGTGTGTTTCCTGATTCCCAGTGTCTAATCACTGAGTATTCATGTTTTCAAATGGTGTCTGTGTAAGAAGAAGGTATGTTGAGACGAGCATGGGATCAGGACATCTAGACAATTGGGGATCCTGACCACATGCAGCTCATCTATAAGAAAGTACTTCATATACAAGTAGTTTAATCTGCCTTGTTCTTTAGTTTGAATCTTTGCTTTGATTGATTGATGGATTGATTGATTGATTGATATGTTACTGACCTTTTAAGAGAAGCTGAATGGAATTCTGGAAAAATGAGGGAATAAGAGTTCCCACAGCAGTTGTGATAGGCCTATGCCAAATTGCTGGAGTACTAGTTTTTCTTGCATATAGCTGGATATATTTGACTCTCCCCGGGCTAGAGTGTATCATTTGGCAAGTTACCTGGGAGAGTTTAAACTGTAAGGACCTTACTCTCTGAGAGATCTACCAAAAGCACCTTGCTCCTAGAAGAATTCCTTGAAGGTTGTAATACCAAGGACTGGACTGATCAGAAATGTGATGGCAAATAGAGACTTACGGTGCTTTCATATTGTTCAGTTATAGATGTATATTCTACTTTAATTGTCATGGCTGCCTTCTATGGAATCCAGGGGTTTGTAGTCCGATGACATACTAGAGCTCTCTGGCTGAGAATTCTAAACACCACTCCTTAAACTGCAAATCCCTGGATTCCATAAGATGGAACCATTGCATTTAAAGTGGAACCATAGTGTTATAACTGGGTAGTGGAAAAGGGTGCTTTGTGAACCAGCTTATGAAAACAGATGGCCTTTTTGTGTCAGCTTCAGGATGTTTGTGACTCTGTAGGCATTTCTGAGACACAGCGTAGCAAGATTGCAACTGTGAGCCTTTGGGCTTTGCACATTTAGTGCAATATTTGAATAGCGCTGTGCAAAGAGAAGATGAGGAGCAGTCCACATTGCTCAGAGTAAAAGCTCCCCTTGTAATGATGAATGCAGTCAACAAGGAGGATACAGAAGCAATATAATGAGAAAGTGAAACTAGCAAAGGTCCTTTTTCAGAAAAAGATAAAAATAGGTAAGAAAATTTCAGGAGATGGAAAATTAACTATGGGCATGATCAATCAAAACAGAGACATTTTAAGATAATGGGACAAACAGATAGCCTCCAATAGAAAGACAGACTGAGCTCAGCAGTTTGGCCTAGTAGATGGAGTCAAAATGAAGTGCACAGAGGCAGAGATCATAAAAAGTATGATCAAAGCAATTTATCACAGACTCAGCCTGAAGACTTACCTGGAGGAGAAGGGGAATTTCACCTGAACAAAACTAAGACACATCCTGAGATCCAATTATTAGGAAAAGAATGCAGTTGGATTTTACTTGTTGCTTTGTGCCTTCAAGTTGCTTCTGACTTATGGTGACCCTAAGGCGAACCTATCATGGGGTTTTCTGGGGCTGGGAGTATATAATGTGCCTAAGGTCACCCAGTGGGTTTCCACAGCTGAGCAGGGAATCAAACCCTGGTCTCCAGGGTTGTAGTCAAACACTCAAACCACCCCACCATATTCATCACAAAAACAGCACAGGAACTGCAAGAGATACCCCAAGATTTTCCAGTCAAATTATGTGATCTAACATGAAAGATCTTATTTGCCTCATAAGAACCAGATTCTGCCCTAAAGTATGACACCACCCATGTAAAATATATGGTATGCTGTTCCATTCTTATAAGACTATGGAGTGATAAAGCTAGAATCATGAGACAGCCTATGTAAATGACAAACAGATCACAAATGGCTTCTTATTTAAGAAATTCAATATGGTTGTCAGTGAAAAAAATGAAGAAACAGTAGAAACAAGGCAAACAGGAGAACTTTCAATCCAACAGCTGTACCTTGAGCCTGTGCCAGAGAGGGGAATAGCATCTTCATTAAGAGAGAGGTGAGGTAATGGTGAATATGAGGTAACTGAATGCCAGCCTTGAAGAAACTGATTTAGGTCATGTTACCCTGAAAATCTGGGGTCCCAGAGGGACACCTCAATATGCCCCGAGTGATGGGGAAAATAAGCTCAACGGAGCACAAGCAACAGCAATGCAAGAGGCAGGGTAACCTAGCAAGATCTTTTACCCAATTTTTACGGAGTCAGGCTCAGTCAGAAATCACACAAAAAGGTCTAATGAATGACTTCATTGAACAGTAATAGCTCGCACTAACGCAAACACACACACACGCATCCAAGGGCTAAAAGAAATAAAGAATGGAAATAAGATAGAGGGATTGTTGAGGGGTTCGTAGTCTGGGTGATACTGCACCTCTTCCTGAAGTCCTTGGTCTGGGAAGCAGCAATCAAACAGCAGCTCAGTGAAGAGACACTGAGGAGATCGCGCAGCTATCGGGAGGGGGGACCAGTCAGTTGGTAAGACCGGGAGGCATCATACTTCTTCCTCCTCTTCTTCCCTCTCCACCTTTCTCTCACCTACCTAGCCCAAAAACGGGGACTATTTGTAGGAAAAATTTACTTTGAAAGCAAATCCTCTCCCGGGGAAAACAAACAGGAACAGAAAAGTAAAACAACTCCACACCTGGCATTTTCTTTGATATCGGAAGATAACACGGTGTCATCCAAATAACCGGATCTTCCTCCGCTTTGGGGCTGTGGTATGAGTTTCTGGAGATCGATTTGATAAGATTTTATTGCTTCCAGTGCCCAACTTTCTGGGAACACTTTACTCCCTTCAAGTGGACTCCTTAAAGGTTGATGATCTTTTGTCCATCATGGGTTATCACAACACAAGGTCTCCTGTGGCTATGTGACTGGGGAGTTTACTGGTCTGACCTGGTGCGTTCGATCGTACGACCGTTATTGCCTACATGCGCATCTGGGTGACCTCTATGGTGGGTTAGATTAATTTTATATCAAAGTTGTAGACCCTGGGACAGGGCTTACCAAGGAGGCAACAGTCATCTCCACACTACACTGTTATAGTGCTATTATTCCACTTTCAACATCCTTTGGAATCCTGGGGTTTGCAGTTTAGGCAGAGACCTTTAGAATACTCAGCCAAACAGCTCTTGGGCCTCAGTAAACTACAAACCCCAGAATTCCACAGGATGTTGAAAGTGGAATAATAGCACTATAACAGAGGAGTGCAGAAACGGCCTTAGTTGTCTAAAGCAAATTGTTGAGAGTACAAACAAAAGTGGTAGTTATTGAAAGGGAGACACTGATAGTTTAAAAAAAAAGTGAGGGGTTGCAGGATCTGAGAACCAGCTGGCCTATAAGTCAGATACAGAAAAAGATGTCTGAGGGAAATAGAAGGGAAATGGCACAAGGCCATTTCAAAGAGACCAAAACTGACCAATCAGATAGCATGATCCCAGAGTCCAAATTAACATTTTGTACAAACCCCACTTCCATGTTGGGACAAAGCAGACAACATGGGGCTAAATATACTGTAGGAAAATTATGCATGCCACCTCACAACTAAACAGAAATTTAATGGAAAAGAAATGCAGTGACATGAGAAATTGATAAAAAACTCCAGTTCTGTAAAATAACAGAGGCACAAGGATGGATTGCATCTAGTCATTGGGAGGAAGACAACTTTCCAAGGACTCCCCTGAAGGACTCTGAAGAGTTGTTCAAAACAGAAGATCAACCCAGAACTAGAAACACTAAGTGGGATTTCAGTGCTCTCAATAGGATGGATCAAAGTCCAGTTCCAGCTATACTCAGATGATGAGTTCTTGATTGTTCCTGTGTTTTTCAGCCCACAAAAAAAGGAGAGGGAGAATGCGTAGTCAAATGCCATGCAGTTCAGACTGTGAAACACCTACAGCTATTCTCCTTGACCAGGTGATACATGTATTCCCACATGTGGATACTGGAAGAAAAGTGAGATTGTGGTGAACCTCATTGCACAAAACAGTTCTAGTCAGTAAGCTGGACTTGGAAATGTGATCCTACAGGTATTCATGCTAGAGTTCCTTCAGTATTTCTTCCTCTGGCCATGAAGTAGCTAGGTTTGGATCAAAGGATTCCCTAGCAGGGCTCTGTATGATCCCAGTGTTTCACGTATTTTCCTTTAGTGCCTTCATTTTCAAGTACATTGTCATTGTACTTTTGCTGTTGTTAAACAATAGAGAGCCAAAAACCTTATTGGTCATGCTGCTCTTGGTATTCTACGCCACTAGCACTGAGGGAAGCCAGATTCAAGAATACCTGGCAGTTGCATGATTTTCAGCCCTGTTACTTCAACGCCATCTAACAATCTACCTTATAACCCTGCCACCCTGCCTTACAATGATCAATGTCATGTAAGCAGTAAGAGTCCTTCAGGAATCATAGAGAAAACCACAGAAATCTTCAGCCAAGTTGTATTTTAAAAAAGTTTCTTCCTCCACTAGAAACTTCCAGTATAAGCTTCAGCAATGGAAGAGACAAAGAGAGGGAAAAAAGAAAAGGCAAGGTAATAGGGAGAAAATAGGCACAAGAGATTGGCATTTATTAACTCAGTAATTATTCTTTCACTTAAAGCGAAGAGAAGGTCAAAGTGGAGAGATTATCCCATCAACAGAAACGGCTTTCTGTTTACTAATACACTGCAAAAGTATCCTTTTAGATCTGTCCCTGTCTGAAAGTGAAGAGTGGAAATTTGCAAAATCCTTGGTGGTCATTCCTGCTAGAAGGATGCGGTATTTATTTGTTGCTCATCATCTTCTGGCATCAGTACTTAGTTACTGGGGTTTTTCGAGTCACTGCTTCCATGATTGCACACTGATGGCACCAAGCTCACAAATGAAGCAACAGCATGAAAAATGACTGCGGGACATGATTATAGTGAGGAATAATTGAACGTACTGAAACCTTTCGGCCAGAATAAATTTCAGCCTGCCACTCACATACCGTCTGCTGTGCGCGTCTTCATTACCATTCATTGGAAATGCCACATGCCCCAAGTTTGCAGCAAACACTAGGAAGTCTCACTAGCGAGGAGACAACACAAGCCAAACGGTAGATAGCAGAACTGCCAGAATAAATGTTTAATGACTTAATAAAGAGACAGAATAGAGAACTTGAAGGATGGAGGGAGAAAAAGATTGCTGCTCCCATGTGAGGTCACAGCAATTCTGCTTTGCGATTCTATGGCTGAAACCAACCATAAAGTCTCACTTGGCTTTATTATGAATCTACTGCAGTTAGTGTCCCCCCAAAACCTAGCATTACAAACATTTGCAAAAAGAAACCCAATCTTACACTGCCTATGAAAAAGAATACTAAAATGGCACTGGGGGCCGTCATGTTGTCAACAGATGAATGTCAGATTCCTAGTCCATTTGCCTGTGACTTTTTGACCTGATAAAGTCATAACAAAATTATCAGAACTCATGCATTTCCCACGGTGAATATTTCTTGCAAATCCATACCCCTTGCTATGGTGACAGCTGGTATTTATCATATCAGGGGAAAGGCTTGAAAACTAACAAGCTCCCTGAAGTAAATACTTAGTTGTCCATATTCCAGGCAGAACGAAGTAATCTCTCCATGAAACTGGTGGGCTAGGGTGGTATACTAGATTGATAGACTGAAACTAGAAAGACCCAGGTTAAAATCCTCACCTAGCAAGGAAGCTCAGCAGGTGTCTAGTGCCAGCACTGAGTTCTTTGGAATGCTGGACACACATTACTGCCATAGTATAGGATTCTCTGATGTTTAATGATGCCCTAGATGGTATACAAAAGAGAAATGTTCCAGCCCTTTCTCTGACAAAGTCCAGCATCTCCCCCACAGTTGATGCTAGAAATAGCCCCTCAGAATAAATTCTATCCAGACAATGCCTCAGCCAGCAATCAAATTCAGTCCCCAAAACTGGACTTATGGGGAACCCTTGGGCTAGAGTGCACACACACAACTCACCCAGCCAGGCCTATAGAAGACAGCTATCAAGGCTGTCAAGTGCAGAAGCAAACAAAGAAAGGGCATCCCCACACTACACTGTTATAATACTATTATACCACTTTCAACCTCGTATGGAATCCTGGGGTTTGCAGTTTAGGGAGGGGCATTTAGAATTCTCAGCTGGAGAGCTCTTTGGCCTCATGTAAACTACAGACCCCAGAATTCCACAGGATGTTGGAAATGGAATAATAGCAATATGACAGTGTAATGTGGAAATGGCCAAAATCAAAGTGCCCAAGCGTCACCCATCTCCTCCCTCCATTAGCTGTGCAAGCAGGTTAGCAACACAGAAAAATTCACTATGCCATCTGTCTCCAGCCTCAATATCTTTTTCAAGCCTCAAACACCAAAGTAGATGCAAAATTATCCATCAGAGTCACTAATACAAATGAACCCTTTCATGGTACTTGACAGCTATTAACATTTGGCCATAATGCTAAACAGAACTGCAAAACCCATCTGCCTGGTGATAGAGACCTAGCTCACCAGAGTGAGTCACAATCTCTCAGCTTCATTTATTTTTATTACGAGGATAAAAATGGGGGAGGAGGCTCTTGGAGGGGGAAAAAAAACAACAGGACACAAATATATAAATGTATTTATACAAATGAATCAATTGAGTAAGATTATCTCATGGTTAATTTAAGAAAGGAACATGTGGCCCTTGGACTGTGAAGAGGAGGGGTTCAAATCCCTGACCAGCCATGAATCAGTAGTAGTAGGAAGTCATTCCTCTTCAGAAACTTCTGGGAATATTAATGGAAGTCTTTAACCCCATGACAGGTCTTCTGTGAAGGTGTTCAGATAATCACAGCAAAGTAACCCTGTGGCTCTCTGGAGAATTCTGTCTCCATCTTAGCCTCTTTTCAACATTCTCCTCCTGTAAGCTTCTAAGTTCCCTACCAGCTTGACAGCCCA
Source organism: Cyclura pinguis (assembly GCA_030412105.1). Taxonomy (NCBI): domain Eukaryota; kingdom Metazoa; phylum Chordata; class Lepidosauria; order Squamata; family Iguanidae; genus Cyclura; species Cyclura pinguis. The sequence goes on along the minus strand of CM059604.1, from coordinate 121,386,551 downwards.
AGACAGAGAAGCCCAAGAGACAAAGGCCAGTCATCAGAGAAATGTATGTCAGCAATCCTTCCTTGAACAAACAAAATAGGAAGAAAAACAAAACAACAGTGAATTGTTCTGCATGCACCCTGGTCAGCATGCCTCCGTCTGCTCCAGGCCACAACATGACACTAGAGCTTGGAGAAAGTACTTATTTTGACACCGGCTCCCAAAATTTCTGGAAGCAGAAGTCCAAATATAGTAACTTTTCAAACCTCTGACTAAATGCAGGTCACAACCAAGCGATTCTCAGGGCTGGTGGTGGTATAACTAGAGCATCCATTCTGGTGTGCACAGAACACATCTGCCTGTCAAACAATGCCTACTTAAAGCAAATCCTTCTTTGTTTGTCTTGTTATTAGTTCTGGAGACCATCGTGACCGTCCATGCCGGTAACTAACTGCTTGCTTTTCATGTTCCATTGACCACTCTTAAGGGAGAGATCGAAAGCCAAATATGCATTGCTCAGGCTGTTGGCTGGCTGTTTCAAGCAGCACTTCATTTCTGCAGCAAATTAATCGCAAATGTCCTGGGTTTAGTAATGAAGTGTTATAGATTTTTAAGAGCTCTTTGGTCGTTCTGTGTAGCTTGAAAGAAAAATGAGGCAAGGACTTAACATTTCGCCCATGCATTTCATCAAGCTCCAAAGACCTGAAATGGCAGCAGCTAAGCTAATGATTATCACCAAACAGCAATTTTCCCAAGGTTTTGAGGCAAGAGCAAATTAACACCAGGGTAAAATGCGCCTGCTTCCAAACCAAAAGATGCCTGATTATTTATTTCTTCTTTATATTCCAGTCTATGCTGACCTGTTATGTTACACATACATTTTTTGAAAAGATACTCAGCCCTTTCTTTCAGAAGCAAACAGCCATGCAGGGCGCTGATCCAGGTACAAGCATGGAAGGGAGTTAACTGTTCCTTCTCCTTGCTGTTTTCTTGCCCAATCCTGCACGCATGTGGGCATGCACACACACACACACACTGTTTATTGCTCCCAAATCTGCTATTTGCTGTTAAAACATATAGATACATGCATTGATAGAAAATTGCAAATGGAGATTTGGTACTGAAAATAGACATGTGGAAGAAATGATAAAACTACTGCTCCTCACACACACTATGTTCCCAAACTTCACGGTATCATAGAGTCTTGCACCCTTTCCCCATCCTGCCTTCTTGCCTAATCTTCCTCCAGTGGTGATCCTGGCAGCGGTTCTGCTGGGAAGGGAGCATGATGGGAGTACTCCTCTCCACACCAGACCACCCCCCTGTAGAAGGGAGTGTGGTGGATATACCTTTTCCTTCTGCAGCACAGCGTGGATCATTGATAGGGAAAGCCTGTCAATGATTTAATCTGCGATCACGCCCCCTGGGGACAGGAGAGGAGCAGAACCATGACAACATCATGCAGAAGCATCATCACGGTCCCACTCCTCTATCGTCCCCATGCTGGGATGGGAGGCTACTGCGGAAAGGGCGTTAGAGTTGGTAGAGGCCAGAATGGCAATCTAGTCCACCTCCATGCCAGTCTTAGGTTGCCCGAAGATGACACTCCCAGGTTGAAAGGCACTCAACAAGCTACTGGGATGCAGCAGAGGACAGCTAGGGGTAGTGCTGTAGCTAATAATGCAACTAAACTCAAGCTGTACAAATATTCAGCTGTTGGCTTGCTCAGAAGTAAAAGGAAAGTCTGAAGCTGCACAATGCATATTATAGAGACATGGAGTGTGAGAAGCATGAATCAGGGGAAGCTAGACATAGTAAAACAAGAAATAGAATATATAAACATTGCAATACTTGGAATAAGTGAGCTAAAATAGACAGGAATTGAACATTTTGAATCAGATAATTGCAGAGTGTTTTTCTTAGGAAATGAAAATCCAAGAAGAAATGGAGTGGTATTAATAATGAAGAGAGATGTAGCAAAAGCAGTCAAAAGATATACTGCAAAGTCTACCTGAATGATATAAATAAGACTTCTGGGAAAACTTGTCAGTATAACTATAATGCAAGTTTATGCTCCAACTACAGAAGCAAAAGAAGAAGAAATTGAAAGATTCTATGCTGGAATCAAGGCGGAAATGGACTGCACGCCAAAACAGGCCTTCTTATTAATCAAAGGCAATTGGAATGCAAAAGTAGGAAACAGACTAGAATCAAAGATTGTGGGAAAGTTTGGCCTAAGATCAAAAAATGAAACAGGAGAGTGACTGATTGAGTTTTGCAGTTTTGCATCACAAACACATTCTTTAAGCACCCAAAGAGGTGACTGTATACATGGATATCACCTGCTGGCCAATACAGAAATAAAGTAGACTACATAACAGGAAGCAGAAGCTAGAGAAGCTCCATTCTTTCTGCAAAAATAAAACCAAGAACAGACTATGGCACAGACCATGGACTGGTGATATCAAAAATAAAACTAAAGAACATTAAACCAACCATTGTGCCAAAATACAGCCTGTAAAACATCTCCGTAGAATTTAAAATTAATGTAAAAAACAGATTGCAGTCTTAAGCCTGAACTCTCCCTAGAAGCCAAGATGACTAAACTAAAACGGTCATACTTTGGACAAATCCTAAGAAGGCATAGCTCACTAGAAAAGATAATAAAGCTTGGCAAGGTAGAAGGCAGTAGAAAAAGAAGATGATCACATTGCAGATGGATAGAATCAATTGAGGAAACCACAGCCCTGAGTCTACAACATCTGAGCAGGGCTGTTGATAATAATGACCTGGAGGACATTTCTTTGGGTCACCATAAGTTAGCTGTTAACAGCAAGAAATTAGTTCTAGTTCTATTCAGGCCATTTCTGCACTACACTGTTATACACTGCTATTATTCCACTTTCAACCTTCTATGGAATCCTGGGGTTTGCAGTTTAGGGAAGGGCATTTAGAATTCTCAGCCAGAGATTTCTTTGGCTTCAGTAAACTACAAACCCCAGAATTTCAAAGGATGTTGAAAGTGGGATGATAGCACTGCAACAGTGTAGGGCGGAAATGGCCCCAGTGTCAACAAAACTAAAGCATTCATTTATTTGTCATTCATAAACATGATCTATCCTGGCCATAGCATTTTTATAAAAACAAGAACTAAACAGGAAGTTTTCAGAGTCAAAGGACTGCATTGGTCTCTCCCACTTCAAATAACACCCCAGGAGGCTTCAACAAAGTCTAATTGGCTGCTAGCACTGCCACCCAAATTCAGCTACTGAATTTTCTACCTCACAGTTCCCATCAAAACTTGTCAGCAATTAAAGCAGCACTTTCTGGCTCTGGAAGCTGCTCGAGCATCCTCCTACATCATAGAGCCCTGTAAGACTGCAGGAGAGAAAACTGATTTCATTTTCAGAAATTACAGGAAAGGAATAAAAAGGAGAAAGCTTGTGTGATTTTGGTCCTTTCCACACTGTGCTGTTATAGTGCTTTATTCCACTTTGAACATTGTGTGGAATTCTGGGGTTTGTAGTTTACTGAGGCCAAAAAACTCTCTGATTGAGAATTCTAACGGCACCTCTCTAAACTGCAAACCCCAGGACTCCACAAGATGTTGAAAGTAGATTAATAGCGCTATAACAGTGTAGTGGAGAAAGGCCCTTTGTCAGCATGGATTGGGATGATGGCCCCAGCTGCCATTGCTTCTGCAGCATTGCTCTGCAGCAGTCCTGGTGGTGATGCCTTGTGACCCACTGGCCATGTCTTGTCCATCTTGGATCTAGTGTAATCAACTGCCAGATAGGATCATCAGCACACAAGCTTTACTCCCCCTTCCCTTCTCCCTGCTCCCAAATTTATGTGATCCTCCAACTTGGGGGCTCGTTCTATGTTTTGAAACCTCCTTCCGTGCATTTGACATCATGTTGAGATCAGCCCTATGTGTTGGATCCAGCTGGAAATGACACTCCCTTCTTGGATTCCGCCCAGTGGTGTTGTAGTCCCAGTATGCAACAGGGAGGCAAAGGTCACCTGTGTTTACCTTATATCAAGACAACTTGTACCAAGCCAAATGAGACTAGGGTAGAACAAGGGAAACAGACAGAATGTAACAACTCAATAAATATCAAATCCTCACCATCTTGCAGTATCAATTCTATCAGCTAAATCAGATTGGTCTGCTTACAAAAGTCCGTGAGTTCCCCTCTCCACATTTCCAAACTTGTACAACGCAGACGATTGCCTTTTCTTTTTGGGGCGGCATGGGATTTACTCATGTATGTCAAATCAGAAATCTATAAACAAGCCATATTTGAAAGGCTGAGCGGGGTCTTCCCTAAGCCTTGTGGAGGCAACCATTCAAGGCCCAGCCATAACAGTTAAACAGCTGAGATGGCCACTTTAGCCAACGCAGTGCAGTTGCATTTTTTCCGCTGCCTGTTAGCATTTAGCCAACAAAATCTCCTGCTGCATCTTCCATTTCTCCCTATCTTTCCTGTGCCAGCTGCTGTTTTATGCTGCCGTGGTACAGAATGAAGAATTGCCTTGATAACCGTTGTCAGACAGGCAAAGGAAGGCTATATCCATATTGGTAGTCTTAGGCCATTTCTTCCCTACACTGTTATAGTGCTATTATTCCACTTTCAACATCCTATGGAATTCTGGGGTTTGTAGTTTACTGACGCCAAAGAGCTCTCCGGCTGAGAATTTTAAATGCCCCTCCCTAAACTGCAGACCTCAAGATTCCATAGGATGTCAAAAGTGGAATAATTCCACTATAACAGTATAGGGCAAAAATGGTCTTAATTATGATGGGGGAGGACAGGGATTAATTGATTACAAGAAAAAAAGAGGGGGAGAATCCAGACTTAGCCATACAACTATATGTCTAGCATTTTTTTTATTGCAATAAATCATAGAGAGCCAGCTTGGTGTAGTGGTTTGAGCATTTGAGCCTTTTCACACTACATTGTTATAGTGCTATTATTCCTGTTGTAGTGCTATTTCAATATCCTATGGAATCCTGGGGTTTGCAGTTTAGGCAGGGGCATTTAGAATTCTCAGCCATAAGGCTCTTTGACCTCAGTAAACTACAAACCCCAGAATTCCACAGGACCATGAAAATGGAATAATAGCACTGTAACAGTGTAGGGCAGAAATGGGCAAGGACATTGAGAAACCAGGGTCTGAATCTCCGCTTGGCCGTGGAAACCCACTGGGATTACCATGGGCAGATCACACTCTCTCAGCCTCAGAAAAAGGCCATGGCAAACCCCCTCAGAAGACATTCTTCCAAGAAAATCTCATGATAGGGTCACCATAAGTCCAAAATAGCACACAGCATCAACAATAATAAAATATATCTTGACCTTCAAATATTTCCCAAAGCAATTTACAAATATCAGTAAGGTACTGCAGGCCATTAAAAACACAAAGAGATTAAAACTTTGAGAGATAAAGATATGGATATATAGAACTGGCAACCAGAATTCCACAGAGTAAATTTAGTGTTGAAATTCTTTCCATCAGTGGAACCAGAACAAGAAGTTCTCACCATTGTGCAGTCCCTTGTGCACCCTCAAAACCTGCTCCAGGGCCAAGAACCCTTCTGCAGCCATTGATTGAAAGGGTCTATTCTAGTTGGGACCAGCAATTGAATTTAGCCTTTAGGGCCTGTCTGATTTGTTAGCCTCCTTTTGCATGCTGAATTCAGGTGCTCTTAGAAAAGAAATACTGTGCACCAGTGAAAATGCCCCCAAAAGATGAATTTCCTATCCTGGAAACCTCCAGGAGGAGCAATTAACCTTTTAAATGGGTTGCAGGACTCCCTGGTGCTCTTTAAACATCAAATAACCTCCATTTAAAAAACAAACAAACAAACATAGACTTCTAGCCACTTCCTTCAGGGGCCTTTCTGTACTACCTTGTTATAGGGCCTTTCTGCACTAGACTGTTATAGTGCTATTATTCCACTATCAACACCCTATGGAATCCTGGGGTTTGCGGTTGAGGGAGGGGCATTTAGAATCCTCAGCCAGAGAGCTCCTTGGCTTCAGTGAACTACAAACCCCAGAATTCCACAGAATGTTGAAAGTGGAATAATAGCACTCTAACAGTGTAATGCAGAAAGGCCCATAGTGTTATTATTCCACTTTCAACATCCTGTGGAGTCCTGGGGTTTGCAGTTTAGGGAGAGGCCAGAGAGTTCTTTGGCTTCAGGAAATTATAAACCCCAGAATTCCCCAGATTGTTGCTATATCAATTAAAGTGGATCCATAGCAGTGTAACAGTATAGTGTGATAGGGCGCGAAAGTTGCTTAGCTGTATCATCCTTGTTTTTTATAGTTAGAAGCCATCAGATTCATTTAGAGACAGTGCTTCAACAGGTTGGCCGTTGGGAAGGAATGGTATCAAATATACTACAAACAAGTGTTGTATGATGAGGCTTTGCACATGTGGGCATCCCTCATGAACTGCTGCTCTGTCATCTTTATTAGAACAGAAAGTTGAAATTATAATCTCAATTACTGGTAACTAGTAGAAGGCCTGGAATCTATGCCCTATGAAGATCATGAGTAAGTTTACCCCGGAGAAGAAAAGGTTAAGAGGCAACATGATAGCTATGTTTAAATATTTGAAAGGATGTCATATGTGGATGGAACAAGCCTGTTTTCTGCTGCTTCAGAAACTAGGATGCAAAGGGATGGATTCAAACTACAGGAAAATAGATTCCATCTAAACATCAAGAAGAACTTCCTGACGGAAAGAGCAGTTCGACCGTGGAATATGCTGCCTCGGACTGTGGTGGAGTCTCTTTCTTTAGAGGTTTTAAACAGAGGTTGGATGGCCATCTGTTGGGAATGCTTTGATGGTGTATTCCTACACGGCAGAAGGTTGGACTCAATGGCCCTTGCGGTCTCTTCCAACTCTATGATTCTATGTGTGTCAGCCGGTATGTTTTCTTTTTAAGTGCTATCTACCGTCAGCACTCTGGTATGAAGTAGAGAGGCAGAACAGTGCAATTTTAGAATGAATAACTCAAGCAAGTACTTTCAACTAGGAAGGGATTAATTTTGACGTGATAGTAGAGTTACGCCTAAAGGTGGTATAACCATCTTTAACAGTAACAGCCTGAGAAGAGAGGTCAGGAGGAATATGTGAGGAGGCAAAGTGTAGACACTTGGATTCAAGAGAACAAAAACACCCTTCTGTGGGAAGCTGGCAGTCTTTGGATACATCACTCATCAGTTCATTCATAGTTGCCATAGCAGAAAGCAACTGAGCTATTTCAACTACTGTAGTTTTTAGACTTGTTGCCAGCAACAGGAGATGAGGAACTGGCATTCTTCCCACAGGGCTTGCAGACTTTAGCTGGTGTGCTGCTTTTTAAATTTTCCAGGGGGAACGTGTCTATTTCAACAGCTAGCCATGCTCAGCACCAAGTAAGGCATGGCAAGTAAAAGTAGAAATGGCCACACTATGTCTCAGAGCAACAACTGCCTGATCCCATAACTGTGTGTCACTGCGGCAATATTTCACTCTGTCAGTACCCAGCATAAAGTCTAACAGCTCACCAGGGCCATTTCCACATGGGGTTTTTAAAACGGTGCAGAGCGTCCTCCAGAGAGGATGTCTGCACCTGGGAGCGGACTGGGTCGGACCTACTTAACGTAGATTCGCACCCCAGCCCGCTCTGGAACAACCTCAAGTGGTCGTCCAGCATGCTTTTGAAAAACCTGTTTCTTGAGGTTTTTCGAAAGCACGGAGCACGCCAGTGCGAGCCTGCTCCCTTATGCAGATTCGCAGGCTTGCATTGGTGCGAGCCTGCAATCCGCCGGGGGCGGGCTTTAGGCTGGCGAGCTTCAGTGGTTGGAGAGCCTTGACCAACCGGAAGCCGCCATTTTCGTCCCCAGAGCAGTGCGGAGCGGTGGCCACGCACTGCTCCGGAGCAGCGTGGACCGGACCAGGGAGCCCAGAAGTCCGGTGAGTAGCGTCACGGCGCGATTCCCTCGCCCTGTGCGGAAATGGCCCTGGTATCTCTTAAGGGAAGCAGGCTTTTCTTCTATTTTTTTATTTATTAATTTGCCCAAACAATTACCAAAATAGTGTACAGCAAAGGCATTATCATAACACAACAAAACAAAGCACAACAAAATAACAATTCTTGTTTTCCAAACCTTTTCAAATACCAGTAAATATTGTTTTACAAACTTGTATATTGTGATTATATGTGTTTGTCAGTTTGCTTTATATTATATTGCTTTTTTGTATTTTTTTCTGGGGAATCTGTTTTACTATTATATTGCATACTTCTGTAGTCATATTAATTCTTTCTTTTCCCTTTATGTATGTGTGTGTGTATATAGATTATACACCTTTGACAAGGCTGTCTGTTTTGTTGTTGTTGTTTTACTTCTAAAGCACCATGTACACTAATGGCACTATATGAAACAAATGATAATAAAGAGAAGAAGAAGATCAAGAGATATTAATCTGGGCTGCATTCAGACTGAATGAAACTTTCTTGATTTTGTTCCTGTTTTGCTTTTTGTTTTGTTTTTTCCTATTTTATATTGGTTTAAAATATCCAGGAAGCTGGTATGAGAAGTCTGTGACTGTACCAGGATACAAAATATTCTGCAATAAGCAAAATGTGTATGGATCTCTAAAATAAAATCAGAAAGAACAGGAACAAAATCTCAGATTCTCTGGCCTTTTTAAGCAGCGTGGATGTAGCCTTAAAATCAGTCCTAGTTACCCTAGGAAAGCTTAGGAAAGACCTTATCCCGTCGGCACGGGAGATAGAATGGCCTAGTGGTTATGCTGCTAGGCTGTGATTTGAGAAATCTGAGCTCTAGCCCTCACTGAGACATAAACCCACTGAGTGGCCTCCACCCAATCACATCGTCTGCCTGACTTATCTGATTGGATTGTTGTAATGGTAAAATGGGGAGGAGGAGAAAAGTGTACGCTGCTTTGATATCATTGATGGGATATAAATGTAAAAAATAAATAAACCAGTGCTTGAAATGAACAGAGCAGATTATCATCATCCAGGCTGTTTCAGAAGCTGAGCACCTATCTAAATCTCCGTTATTGGTTGCTTGCCAGAATATTGTCTTATAGGCAAGTGGTTGACTGGAAATTCTCAACTGATGCTGCTGAAGAACAAGCAGTATTCACCAGACTTTTACACTGAAGGATTTTCTCTGCAACCTGGGGCCCTTTTGTATTACACAATTATAGCAACATGATTCCACTTTAACTTTCATGGCTGCATCCTGTGGAAGCCTGGGATTTATAGTTTGGTAGGACACTAAAGGTCTCCAACTAAGCATTCTAAATACTCATCTAAACTGCAAATCTCAGGATTCCACAGAATGTTGCCAGGGCAGTTGCATCGGAATATAGCACTCTAACTGGGTAGTGTAAAAGGGGCCCCAAAGCACTGAATGACGTTTCCTGAAACAGGTGGTGGTTGTCCTTCTGACTTCTAGCCTCAGATCTCCTGAAGCAAGCGGAGCACCCCTTTTCCTTCCATACTTCTAAATTCCTCTTCAAAGGCACAGCCTAGCCCCTTCCGTCTCATCTTCAAAACAAGCCCTGAACTTCTTCCAGGGTCTGAAATACATACCACAATTTATGAAGCTCCGGAAATGGAGGTGTGATATAGCCATTATAGGGATGGAATGCATCGGAAATACAATCAGTTCATGAATATTCTTGTACTCCGGGAGTGTTCTTTATGCATGCATTTTTCCCCTTGTTTGCTGTTTCCCTTTTGATGTTTTTCTTTTTCTGAAAGCTAAATTAATTTAGCAGGCCTGGATATTTAAAGAGGTTCCTTTCTGATTCCCAAAGACGTGCATGACTTGGCTTGTATCCTGTTGCTGTTCGTATTCTTTCAAATGGTTTCAAACTTCAAGAGGAAGTTTGACAGCTTGCTGTCCTATGATCAATAGCAAGAGCATTTGTGCCTTGCTCCAGCACGCACAATGGAAATGACTTAGATTGTTGGCCCAGGTGGATCTAGCATGGGGGTTGTTCACTTTTTGTCCTGCTCAGGGGGGAAAATGGATGAGAACACAGAAACCAAGGATGAAGTTCTAAACATCAAAAAAAAAAATCCAAAGTCAGCCTCCTTGAACCCAATGAGGGTGGAGGACCAGGCAGCAGAGGAGTCAGCCTTGCTAACAGAATTTATAAGGGTTTCATTCATGAACTTCCAGCTACATCAAAGGCACAATAACATCCTCATGCTAACTATAAATTCAGGAAATTGGAAATAATTAGTCTTCATTTCAGCCAGGGTCCTCTGCTAGGGTTGAAGAATACTACAGGGTTGTGCCAAAAATCTTGCAGGAAAGGTGATATTCTAAGGAAGGATTTGGAAGAAAATAAGAGATCATAGAATCATAGAATCATAGAATCATAGAAATGTAGAGTTGGAAGAGACCACACGGGCCATCCAGTCCAACCCCCTGCCATGCAGGAACACCCTCAAAGCACTCCCGACAGATGGCCATCCAGCCTCTGCTTAAAAACCTCCAAAGAAGGAGACTCCACCACACGCCGAGGCAGCATATTCCACTGCCGGACAGCCCTGACTGTCAGGAAGTTCTTCCTAAGGTTCAGGTGGAATCTCCTTTCCTGCAGCTTGAATCCATTGCTCCTTGTCCTGGTCTCTGGAGTGGCAGAAAACAAGCCCTCTCCCTCCTCTACATGGCATCCCTTCAAATATTTAAACATAGCTATCATGTCCCCTCTTAACCTTCTCTTCTGCAGACTGAACATACCCAGCTCTCTAAGTCTATCCTCATAGGGCTTGGCTTCCAGGCCCTTCACCATTTTGGTCGCCCTCCTCTGGACCTGCTCCAGCTTGACCATGTCCTTCTTGAATTTGGGGTGCCCAGAACTGGACACAGTATTCAAGATGAGGTCTAACCAAAGCAGAGTAGAGGGATCACAAAGACCTGCTGCTGGACCATCAACAGCAACAACAGGGATGTTGCTTCAGGGGGGATGCGGGTGCTGAAACTGCTCCCTTATTTGTAAACAAGGAAGCAGTTTGGACGTGCACACATGCCTCCCTCCATGTCCCTTCATCAGGGATGCAGCAGTAGGGGATGTGGGAGCTGAAGGACATGGCAGCAGAAATGTGTGTGCACCCAAAATGCTCCCTCGTTTGCAAATGAGGGGGCAGTTTCGGCATCTGCACACACTCCAGCTGCCACATCCCTGACAAAAGGGACATGGTGGTAGGAATGTGCACACATCCAAACCATGACTCTGGAGACCAGGGCTTGAAGTCCCACTCAGCCATGGAAACCCAGTGGGTGACCTCAGGCAAGTCACATTCTCTCAGCCTCAGAGAAAGGCAAAGGTAACAATTCTTGCCAAGAAAACCACCAGGATAGGTTTGCCTTAGGGTTGCTATAAGACAGTTTTCAAAAGAGAAAGACCTGACATCTAGAAAGAATCTCCCCTTGTCAGCAGCACTTTGTTGTTGTGTGCCTTCAAGTCACTTCTGAATTATGGCAACCCTAAGGTGAACCTATCACAGGGGTATTTTTTGCAAGATTTGCTCAGAGGGGGTTTGCCTTTACCTTCCTCTGAGGCTGAGAGAATGTGACTTGCCCAAGTCTCTGAGTGGGGATTTGAAACTCCAGAAACCTTTAATAAATAAACAAATATTTGAATATTTAAATAAATATTTCAAACTTTAAATCTAAATTGAAATATTTAAATCTTGAATTAAATTTCAGGAGTCCCCAGCAACAAATTATATTTACAGAGTGTTCCTGGTATAGAAAAGTTTAAGACCCACTGCTCTACCCTACTGTAGTCTCCCCACTTTACTGAGTTAATTTAGTTCAGACTACTTTTATACTTTTAACTCAGTTTGTAGCAATTGTAGTAAGCTGAGGACAAAGGGGGAAAGTAGAAGGAAGAGAGAGAAGCTGGGACATTTTAAAGGCAGCTGAAAAAGTGGGATGACAGAGGATTATTTGGGAAATCAGGGCAGCTGGAGGATATGATGGTGATTTAACTGAAGGAACAGAACTCACAGGCAGGATCACAGGCATGACTAGAATTTGAATGCAAGGGTAAGTTTGGTCGCTGGATCTATAAACAAGCAGGAAATCAATGTGATGAGTGCTGCTCCTCTCCCTATTTCTCTTACATTTTGAAGACCAACACATTTTTATACCTCTTTAAATCCAGCAGCCAACAGAAATATCAATCTGAGAACCACAGTGATTCAGTGTCGCATAGGGTTTTGCTTGCAAGTGGCTCCTTTCCTGCATTCATCATCCAAGCCCTCAGGGTAGAAGAGAATTGCTCAGCTTGACAATCTACATCTTTCTTAGTCTACAAGCTCTTATGCACTTCTCCCCTTCTAGCTCAGGAATTTCAAACCCACATTCATTTTCGATAGCTGTGATGATCTCTTCTTGGACAGCAGATAAACACACATCTGTTTCATATCCCACTAGTTTCTACATCCCCATCCTATAGAATTCACTGAGGGACTTCTTAAGTTCTCTATTCAACACCTTTAATTCAGGGGGCTGATCTGGGGAGCTCTCTAGCAGAGAGCTAAAGTTAAGTTCTTCTCCAAACTATAAATCTTATGGCTTTATAGGATATAGACAGGACAGTGATGTGAAATTGACATAACAGTGTAATGCAGATACGTGCTTGGTCCAGGCTATGCAAAATCTTCACAAAGTAGGGCTTTACTGTGAGTTTTCTAGGTTTATCTTGTCATAATAGTTTTAAGAGTTAAAGGACTCTTTGATGCCATCCAAGCTCAGAAGCAGCAGGTTATTATGGCCATTTCCACACTGCACTGTTACAGTGGTATAATTCCACTTTCAACATCCTGTAGAATTCTGGGGTTTTAGTTTACTGAGATTTACTGAGATTTCTAAATTCCAATTGCAGACATAAGTAAATTAAACTGGATGTTTCAGAAAAATAGCATCTGTTGTCACTGACAGATATCTGCATATAGCGCATGGTGCCAAACAACAAAGCAGAGGTGAAAGGGAGAAGAAAAGAGATATCATTCAAAGCAGAACATTAATTGGGCATAGTTGCTGCTCAACCTGTATTTCTTTCTGTGGGAGTTTGTATTCAGCAAAGCCATATACAAATGCCAATTTTTTTTAAAATTGTGACCCTGAACACAGTTTGCTCCTGGTATCTGCATCAGGCTAAAACTGGTCTTTGCCACCCTTCTTGCAGAATGAATATAAATGTTTCATTTTTTCCCCTTAACAATGCAGGGCTTATGTCAGACAGCTGGGTGATATACATTCAATGACTGCGGTATAAATCTTTATGCCTGCTGCAGGGTTCGGCTGGGATCAACGTCTCCTCCATCACAGCGGCTTGGTGCAATGCCAATAGCCCAGGGAAAGAAACATTGAAGAGGAAGGCAGACCAAGACACTAGCCACCATCCAAAGAACGTTGCAACTGGTTCCACATTCCTAAAAGGGATTTAGACCTGCATTTCTTGAACATCACCCTGCCGTAGTAGGGAGCTATTTTTAGCAACTACTATGTGAGCAATATCTGAAGGTGTTTTCAAAAGCAGCATGAGATGCTGTCACAGGGGTCTTTGTTCCAAGGATGGGAAAGGCTACACCCCACTGGGCATATCCAAACTTTTTAGTACATCTAAAGCAGATCTTTGAATCCTGTGCTTCTCTGCCAGTCCTGTTTCTTTCCTGTCACCTCCTGCTCCATGTCTAAGAGAAGAAATCTATTACTTGGGATTAGCTGCCCCTTATGCCCTGCTTATGGAATCCCTGAAGGCCACTACAGTGAGAAGCAGAGGGCTGCACTTCGGTCTGATTCAGCAGCCCTCTTCTTAGCTGAACTCCAGAATTCACCACCATTAGAAAGTAGCGACAGCCATCTTCATGAATAGGTGTAAAGCAGTTTAGAGATATTCATGGAGAATAAATCAAGTACAGTGGCCCCTCAACTTTCACTAGGGTCTGGGGCACACAACCTTTGCAAAAGTAAAAAAAAAAAACATGAATAACTCCCCCCCCCGCACCCAAATGAGCACTCCCCCTTGCATTCCCTTCCAGGGTTCCCTCCTCCCCATTCACTTGCATTTGGCCCAGGCACACTATCTTCCAGGTGCCCAGGCAATAGGCAAGTGAATGGGAGGGGCAGTCACACACCTGGAGAAGGCATGCATGTATGCTCCCCCCCCCCCGCATTCACTTGCATTTCACCTGGGTGTGCTGTCCTCCAGGCACCTGGATGATAGGCAAGTGAATGGGAAGGGGCAGCCATGTGCCTCCCCCGCCCAATTCACTTGCATTTTGCCTGGGCACGCTGCCTTCCCGGAGCCTGGGTGATAGGCAAATGAATGGGAAGGGGCAATGACATGACCAGAGAAGACATGCACATGTGGGTTGCCTCCTGCCATTCACTTGCCTTTTGCCCAGTTCCATGGAAGGAAGACATGTGCACCCAGACAAAAGGCAGGGGAATGGGAGGGAGAAAATGGAGAGAAGGCAAGTGGGCACCTCTCGAATAATCAAGTTTGCAAAGGTCAGACCCGAAAATGTGGAGGGAAGACTAATAGCTAATATTCCTGACAGATATATTCCACCTCTACAATCAGGACATCATGACTGTCTCTCAGGGGTGCAGCTACAGGAGAGGCACTTTCCAGATAACATTTCTTCTCCACATTGAAAATTTTCACCAGATCCCAAATCTCTAGCATTGTCAACAGTGAGACACTAAAAATCATTCTGACTGCCCAGCCTTCTAACATTTCACAGATGAAAACCAGGACCCTTTTCGCATGGCATCTGCCATGTGAAAGAGGGCCTGGAGCCTCGCGCGATTGCGAGGAGCGATCTGCATGACGCCCTCGAAATCGAGCAAGGCTCCACGGACTGGCAGGCAACTATCGCGCACCTTTGCATTTTCGGCTTTCAGCCAAAAATGCTGTGCAATCGAGCGTTGCTCCCGGGACCCCTTGCGTACTTACCTGGCGTGCAGAGCCTCAGGAGCCAGGCCGGTCCCACTACAGGCTGCACTGAGAAAGAAAGAGGTGGGGCTCTCGCGTGAGCAGGAAGCTTGTGCGGAGCTGAAGAAGCAGGGAAGCGAGAGCCTCTCACAAGAGGCTGCTCGTGCAATCACTGCACCCCAGTGCCAAGAAAAGGTAGGATGTGGAAAGGGCCCAGGGCTTGAGTGGCCAAGCAACATCAGTTTCTGGTGAAGATGTGAGAAGTTATTAATGAGAGAGAGCACATAAACTGGGAGAGACTGCAGCTGACATAGTCAGGCAAAAGCAAACTGCTGCAGCCTTGATGAGTCTGTGTTTTCTTCCTCACTAATGACTTTTGTCAACCTGACCAAACTCTGACATAGCGTGGCCACCCGTGTCCCAATTAACACCTGTGAAACATTGGAAGGTATGTTGCCATGCTGGCTGGGATCTTCTGAGTATTTTACTGCCAGAAAAAAAGTAATTTTTCTAAACTTTGCTGTGGGTCTCATCTGTAGCACTTCTCTAAAGAGAGGGGACAGGGCATGCAGAGGTTACTGTTCCTCCTTTTTATAGCTTGATCACTTGGAAAAATTACAGACCAAAGAGACCAAAGAGGCTCCAGGGAAGGGCAGTGGGCAACTGCTCAGAATACGGACTTTGACCCAGTGGTGTACCAAGGGAGGAGTGGGGCGCCCTGAGCAGCATGTTTTTGGGGGCAGCACCGGGCCACCCTCCACACGCTGGCAGATGTCCAGCGACTAGTTGGGCACTTGAGTCTCCCGGAGAGGTCTGCTGGAGGGGTATGCTGCTCCGGGAAAGGGGGTTGTCCTTTCCCCCCTCCCAATCTGGAGTCAAACTGTTTCCAGCAAAAGCAGCAGCGCCGACACCAGCAGACCTCTGGGTCAGACAGAGAAGAAGGGAGAGAGGGAGAAAAGGAGGAGAGGAGAGGAGAGGAGAGGAGAGGAGAGGAGAGGAGAGGAGAGGCCCTGAGGAGGTGGGGAGAGGCATCTGCCTTCCCCCCCACCCCACCTCTGAGACTGGGGATAAGCCCAGCCCAGCCGACCCTCTGAGGAGGAATGGGGGGGAGGGGGGGCGCTTGCCGCCACAGGAATGCTGGCATGTCTCTGAGCATGTGCAGAGCATCCCCTCTGAGTGCGAACGCCCAGAGCCCAATCACCCAGTGCCAATTGAGCAGTTTTTATTTGGTATTTTGGATAGGTTCTCCCTCCCCTGAGAGGGGCGGCAAACTCAGAGACCACCCCGGGGCAGCAAAAGCTCTAGCTACACCACTGCTTTGACTCATGTTCAGCTTTGCTGTCCATAAGCACCTCCATTTCCTTTTTCAAGCATCTGCTTTCCTATTCAAGAGGCGATTGTGGGCCTTTCCACACTACACTGTTACAGTACTATTATTCCACCTTCAACATCCTGTGGAATTCTGGGGTTTGTAATTTACTGAGACCAAACGGCTCTCTGGCTGAGAATTGTAAAGGCCCCTCCCTAAACTGCAAACCCTAGGATTCCATAAGATCTTGAAAGTGGAATAATAGCACTGTAACAGTGTAGTGTGGAAAGGCCCTATGTGTTAGATCCACTGCACAAAGTTCCTCCATTCCGGGACTGTGAATGATTGTAGAGGAGCATACCTCACATAACTGTCTGCATGTTTTCATTTTGGCTGGTTGTTTCTTCACCTGAGGCATTTCAGTCCTGTTACTTCAAGAGTCATAAGGCCCAAAGCAACCCAGCCCTCCATCACTGAGAAGCAAGTATTTGCATGCAAATATGCACCTGAGGTACAAGGGTGAAGGAAGAGGAGAGAAAAAAACCCACAAAGATTTCCATCTGATTGGATTTTAGGAATCCATGCCGAATCATCTCTCTCGCAAAAACAGTCAGCTACATCACTGAGCATAAGTCCCCTTTGGGAAAGTGCGAGGGGGAGTCTGTTAAATTGTTAATCCCTTTGGTAGCTGTAATTGCTTTACGGAATCTAAATTAGTCCAATAGATGTGGATTTTCTGGAAATCATAAACATGCATTTCTAAGAACTACACAAAAATGGGGCTAAATAAAAAATGGGGCTAAATAATAGGAATGGGAAAAGTTCTGATCATGAGGAGGAGGAGGAGGAGGAGGAAGAGGATGAAAACCTAGTTTAGGTTATACTTCTCTGGAACAATCCTTCTTTCAGAAGAGATTCTGTGCAAATTTGGGGTGTTTTCATAAAGCCTGCAGTGTCTACTTTTATAAGACTCCAGCAGTTCAGGTTCTGGTAACCTCCAGATTGGACTACTATGGCCCTTTCCGCACTTTATCTTTTTGTGGCGCTGGGGCACGGGGATCGCGCAAGCAGCCTCTTGTGAGAGGCTCTCGCTTCCCCGCTGCTTCACCTCCGCAGCCGCTGCCTCCTGGTGAGCAGGCAGTGTGAGGGCTCCTCCTCTTCCTTCCGTAGCACAACCTGGGATTTTCCCAGGCTGCGCTGGGGCAGGAAGCGCGAGCGCCGTGGCTCCGGAGGCTCCGCACACACGGTAAGTGCGCATGGGGCCCTGGAGCAATGTGCGATTGTGCACCATTTTCAGCTACAAGCCAGATGTCATGTGGACTGCTCCTAGCAATTGCAAGATGCTCCAGAGGCCCTTTTGCATGGCAAATGCCGTGCGAAAAGGGCCTATGTCTTGTACATGCATCTGCATTTGAAGACGGTGTGGAAACTTGAGCCAGCTCAAAATACAGCTACAGTACTTCTGAATGGGGCCAGCTGGTGGGATCATATCTAGCTCCACTTAAACATCTTTGCTGCCTGCCAGCCAATTTCTAAAGACAAATTGAAGTACCCAACATGGCTGTGGAAACATGAGATCTGAAGGAAGATTTGCCCTGGTCTTACCTCACCTCTGAGGCCTGCTAGATAGCCTCAAAAGTCTTCCTCCAGGTGGGACAACAGACCTAAGAAGAGAATTTCCTCTGTTTTGCCGATCTCTTCATTATTTTCTTTTCTTCTAAGAAGGCTTACCAACAGTGGCATCTTGTTAGAACCACACAAATATCCATTTTCCCTTTTCTTGGATTGTTAGTTGTTGTCATTGCTGTTTTTTTTTTAAAAAAAAGATCTAATTGTTTTTATTTCCCATGTTTTTTAACTATTTGTGCATTAATGCCATGGCCATACAACATAGATATAAAGAAATGAACTGCTCCTCCATGTCTCTCTGCAAAGAAAATGTGAAGGCTGAGATCAACTTTCTCCAACTTGATGCAATCTGAGTGGATTGGACTGTAAGAGACATTATCCACAGTCAACTTGACTACACTAGTTGAATGTAATGGAACTTGTAGTCCAACATGTCATCTACGGTGCACTGGAGCTGGGGAAGGTGGCTTACATCATCAGTTTGGAGTACCTTTGTCTTCTAACATCAAAAAATATGACCACGCTACATCCACTACAAACCAAGGGACCTTCTATACTGCATAATTTAGATGCTACAATTCCATCCTATGGAATCGTTGTTGCTGTTGTGTGCCTTCAAGTTGTTTCCAACTTATAGACACCCTAAGACAAACGTATCACGGGGTTTTCTGGGGCTGAGAGTCTCCAGGGTCATAGTTCAATGCTCAAACCACTACACTGCACTGGCTCTCAGATCTATTCACCATTTCACTTATGAAACATGGGACACATGCACAAGATAGGACAGGCTGCAGCAGTTTGCTTTGCGTGAATCTACAAGGGAAGTCCAGAATCTTCATCCTCCTGTCCTCTCCCTCTATTGAGTTAATTGAGTGAAAATGACTTCTTCAGTTTGAACTCAGTTTGCAGCAACTGAAGCAAGCTGAGTACAAAGGGGACATGTGGAAGGAAAAGAGAGAAAGCAGGACATTTTAAAAGCAGCTGAAAAAGTGGGATGACGGAGGATTAGTGGGAGGCAGAGGGACAATATGATGACTTTGCCCCCCCATGAGAACTTTTTCCTCCAAAATGAAAGTCTCCTTTATTCCTCAAATTTCTAGCATTGCAGAGAGTGAGACATTGAAAATAATTCACATCTTGAACTCTTCTATTTGCTGTGTTTGCATTCTCTTGATAACCTTGCCTGCTCTTTTTCTTTGGATTCCTAAACTGTCTTTTTGTATGTTTGTTTGTTTGTTTGTTTTGGTGTTTTGGTTGTTGTTTTTTTGTTTTGTTTTGTTTTGTTTTTTGTTTTTTGTTTTTTTGTTTTTTGGATGTTCAGTTATAACTTTAAGTTACTACAATGCTAGAAGTTTGAGGACTGAGAGAAAATTTCACTGGGGGAAGAATTCTATTTTGGCTGCAATATCTTCACTTCCAACCGCAATAGCTACACCCCTAAAGCCCACCACAAAATGAGCTTCCTGTATGATTCAGAGCAGCCACATGAATGGTTAAGTACCTGGACTGGTCATCCTTTTAAGCCATGGGATGCATCTGCCTCAGACAGTAGATTTTGGGTGGCAGCAAATTGTAAGTTATTTATTCTGACTGTGCTGCTACTGTTAGGGAAGAGGAAAAGCACTTGCCGGATTTTCTTGTTGCCTGTACCAAAGCAATTTGGCTTGTTTTCAATGCTATGCATCTCAGCTTGGGTGGATAGTAGATTTTTTATTTTGCTGTTCTGCCTCCGGCAGCAAAATACCTTGGCCCCGTCCTGCCATGAACTCAGAGGGGCATAATTGTTACCCCTCAACAGAGGGAGGGAGAATTGTGCCTTTAGGTTTCTAAATGAACCGGCTGTAACAAAAGACTCAGTTCATTCTGGACATTTTATCATGATGAAGGAAAATTGCTCACATTTCTAATCCACAAATCCCAGAATTCCCAGCCAACATGCCCATGGGCACACAGTCTGGAGGGATTCAAGGAGTTATAGTCCAAAAGGTAACTTGTCCAAGCACTGCTGTTTTGTCACTGGCCTCAGCTTGATTTAAGAACCAAGGCTATATGCTAGGAATAAAACCCAGTGAGAATTTCTCCTGTACAAAGCAGAAGCAATTAAATTTGGCTTACCTGGGAGACTTTGGGTGGATTGGGTCCAATGGAAAATGCAATCCATCCAAAATATGATGGCTTTACCTGTTGGTGTATACATGTGGAGAGAGTATATTCCAAACCATTGTCTTGAAACATTCTTACAATATGTTTCCAAAGCCTTTGTTATTGGATTCCTTCCCCCAGCCCTGCTTCATTTTGAAACAACAACAACACATACGGTTTCTGGTAGGTGTTGGGAGGGGTGAAACAGTGGGAGGAAGACAAGAAGCCATTATCTTGTCCCCAATATGTCCTCATCATCTTGCTGGACCACATGCCAAACTAGGAGAAATAATAAGATCTAGTGCTAATTCTCTTGACAGTTTCCAAGTTGCCTCTGGGTCTGTCACGTCATTAAGAGTGGGCTGCCTGCTTTGCCATCGGTTTCCTCCCACTTGCCATTTATTTCCCTTTCAGTATCTTTCCTTATCGTTTGCCCACATTCTATCCATTTATGAATAATGTCCGCTTCAATTTGATCATAAAGAGGGACGTGTAGAAAGCTGTTAAGCCAGTGAGGGATTCCCAAGCTAAAGCCTTTTTTTTTTTCCTGAGGTAAATATCACTGGTGTTCTCAGTGAATGCAGAAATCTTCTCCTTCCCTGAGGATCCGCCAGAGCACACTTCCAAAGAATGGAACTGCACATTCTGATAATCATGAGGCTGTCACCAAATGTGGCAGCGATGCATTGCATTTGCCTTCTCCATGAAACAAAGAAAGCTTAGCACATGTTTGGGCTGCTCGCAAGAAAGTAATACATACCCTCCAACTGTCTTAACCTGGTAGAATTAACCATTGATTAATCCTCTGTCATCCCACTTTTTCAGCAGCTTTTAAAATGTCCCAGTTTTTCTCTCTCCTTCTCCCACTTTCCCCTTTTGACCTCAGCTTATTTTAATTGCTGCAAACTGAGCTCAAGGCGCAAAAGCAGTTTGTACTCAATTAATTCCGTGGGGAGAAAAGAGAGGATGAGGCAGAGTCTTGCCCTTCCCAGTTGGCTCAGACCAAAGCAAACAGCTGCAGCGTCTCCTGGTTTGTTTGTTCTTTCTCATTAATAGCTCTTTCCATACCATACCTCACTAGCACATTCTTCTGTTACAATCCTAGCTCTGCTATTTCTGGGTGAGGGGTGCTCTCTTCTGTATGCCTTAAGCAGATGAATAACGGTATTGTCACCAGTGTTCCTTCCACACTACAGCATCATTGGCCACTTCTTTTCCCTGCCTTTTCCCCGCCACACAGCTCCTGGTCAGGTTCTTGTTTTGTTTTGTTTTTTTCTGTAAGCTGTACTAGCACAGCAACGTTTTAACGGCATGACATGCTGGTACACTATTGCATTTTCACGCTATAATGCTTTAAAATGTATTTTAAAAATAAAACATTTTAACTCAAAGGAGAAATGTAAAATAAACTCGGAGAGGTGATGGATTTTGAGGTTACCATGCCATGGGAATAGCTGAGAGAGGGACAAGCTGGGCACGCCCACACCCCAACCATTCCTGGATCCGCAAGGACAGGAAGCCCTATCAGGAGCTATTATAGAACTGCACTGACATGGCTGACAGGATTGTAGCTCTAAAGGAGGCTCTTAGTTTTTTTTTTTTTTTCCTGGAAATGATGTAAGGCTGATTTTCAACACTTGGGAGCAGGATAGCAGCTGGATAGTGACAACATAGGCCCTTTCCGCAGCTTACCTTTTTTGCAGAGCTGGGGTGCGGGGATCGCGTGAACAGCCTCTTGCAAGAGGCTCTCGCGTCCCCATTGCTTCAGCTCTGTAGCCGCTGCCTGCTCGTGGGCAGGTAGTGTGAGAGCCCCTCCTCCTCCTTCCATAGTGTACCCTGGGATTTTCCCAGGCTGCGTTGGGGCAGGAAGCGCGAGTGCCGCGGCTCCAGAGCTCAGCATGAGTAAATGAGCGCAGGGGCCCGGAGCAATGCACGATCACGCACCATTTGCAGCTCAAAGCCAAAAATGAAATAGTGCATGATCAGCGCCTGCCAGCCCCTGGAGCGTCACGCGATTGCAAGTGCATCGTGTTGACCATTCCTCACAATTGCGCGATGCTCCAGGGGCCCTTTCGCATGGCAAATGCCATGCAAAAAGGGCCATAGTGTGGTAGCACAATTCCTGGACTGGGAACAACCCATTGCTGTGGCGAGACAGTGACGTCTTGTGGAAATGGCCAATAACTTTTGTCATATTGGCCATACTATGATGTTGCTTGGCCACATGTGTTCTGGTTTTCATCTTTCAAATTTTGAAGGGTATAGACGAGTCCATTTTTAATGTGCATTTTCATCAAGGTAGGTGTTCCGTTCACATTGCAAGGGGGAGTAACTCATACGAAAACATGCTTACTTCCTTTCTCTCCTTTTTGATGACAAAGAATGAGAAAGTGAAGTCATTCCCTTCTGTGACAAATCCTCAAAGATGAGTACTATCTGTAGCCCGAGAAATACGGAGGAGAGAGGAAACATTCTTTGGCGTGGAAGACATTTAAAAAAAATAAAGTAGTAAAAAATGCCAGCATTTGCAAGCAAAATCAAGCCCGCAAATTAAATATTCTCAGCCACAGTTTTAATTGTTCAGGCACAGCATGGGAACTTTCCCTGTAGTTTTACTGAAAGGCTGTCATCTGTCTTCACATAGCATCCTCTCTCCTGTCAGTGGCTGATCTCTTTTTCTGGAGCAATTTTCATAATGAAATTTTCATATGCCATTCCCCAAACAAACACAGAGGAAAAACAGGGAGAGAGTCTCAGAAAGGATGCATAAAGTCTTCAAACAGGTGTCAAAGTCTGGTGTGTGTTGACATTTACCTGAAGACTGGATTAGTTGGGCAGAATTGGTTTGTTAGTGTGTTTTTTACCCCTTCAAACAAGGAAGGTTTATTTATCTGGGTCTGGTCTTCACTAGGGACTTCTTCCACAATTGCAACTTGTGGTTCAGTCCCATGGCAAATAAGGGTGCCAGTTCAGGACTGCCCTAGGCCCTGAGGTTTCTATACAAAAACTTGAAACCTAGGGAAGGCCTCTGGTGATGTCCTTAAGCATTATGCATTACATTGCTCACAGCTTGTTATTCAAGCGCGCGCGCATGCGCGCACACACACACACACACACACACAAAGAGAGAAACAAACAGGGAGAGGGAGAGATTTTCCTGTTTGGAAATGAAGACAGAAATTTTAGCTAAAGGAGTTGTTCCCAGATCAAAATGAAACGAGGGGATTATTAGGATATTCAGAAGATAGGATAAGGAACATTAAATCTAGCCTATTTGCTTCTAGTCAGAAGGCTGGTATAGAGCAGAATAGAAGGTAAGCCCTGGAACCACAACAACAAGGAGGGAAGGAGGAAGTGAACTAAATACAGTGGCCTCTCCACATTTGCAGGAATTCAGGGTGCAGAACCCTCATGAAAGTGGAAAAACCACAAATAACTCCCCTCTCCACAATCCCTTTCTCATTCTCTTGCCTCTGGCCCCAGTGGTCCTGGGAGGGGAGAAAAAAGACAAGGTAAAGGGCTTATTTCTCCTCAGACAGAGAAGAGCGGAGCGCTGGATTCTGGCATTTTAGATACTTCCAGTTGCCATCTTGAGGAAGGAGATTCCTCCAAGAGGGGAGGGGTAGGAGCAAAGAGAGCACCTGATCAATCAGCAGCCATTACACAACAGAACATCCAGAATATCCAGGCAGAGAGGACACATCTCCAGAGGGTGGGGGGCTTTGCTCACCCAGAAGGAAAAAAGTCCATTTTAAATACAAGCCTCAAAGCCTGGGGTGCGGAATGCAAAAGAATGGGAGGACGAGATGGAGAGAAGGCAAGCATGTGGCTTGTGAATAATAAAATTTGCAAAAGTCAGACCTGCAAATGTGGAGAGTAGACTGTAAAACCCCCCCCTGGGGGGGGGGCTGCAAATCACAGCAACATACCAGTTAAGCCTTGCAAATTGTAACAAGTTTCTGCTTTACTAGCTGAGCTGGAGATTTACACACAGCCTTTTTCTCATGCCCGGAGGCAAACCCACCAAAACTGGAGACTTTACATCTTGGTCCCCTACCTGAAGAAGATCCATGAAAACTGGAAAATCAGGGTCAGGCCCTGGGATCTGGTAATCCTAGTGGCTCATGACATACTTGTCATCCCATTGCCCTCATGCACTTTCTTCTTTTTTTATTGTGGTGTTTTTCAGACCATTCTTGCAATGTTTTTATTTATTTATTGTGGTTTCCAAGTGATGTTGGTTTAGGTGTGTGCTGCTAACTTCATAATACTATAACTCTTCACGCTGGACATGTTTTCAAAGCTGTACAAACAGTTTCACAGCATTTTCTGTCTTCCTCCCAGTAACTACAGACAGTGTGGAGAGGAGGTTATTTGCAGGCAGGAGAGCCATGCCTGTCCTCAACTTCTTTGCCATTGAAAACAAGACTGGTCAGACATTATTTTCTTATTTTATTTTATTTATGGAAACTATTTTTTAGTGTATTCCTACACAGCTATAAATTAGCAGGGAAACCTTTTGTTTTATAGCTGCATATTCATTCACCCATTCATTCATCCAAATATTTCTGTCCCGTGCTTTCAACATGACATCTCAGGATGGCAAACAGATAAGACAGTGTAAACAATTTAGACAATTCCAAATTAAAATCAATAAATAATGTAAACAAAATTCTAAAAATGTTAAACAATTCAAACAAGCTAAAATATCTTTAACAGGCTAGAAGAGTTTTTTGAAAACCAAGCATATGCTTAAAAGTCAGTGATGTCTCATACCCTCCAACAGTCTTGACTTAGCAGGGACAATCCTGATTAATCCTTTGTCATCCCACCTTCCAGCTGGTTTCAAAATGTCCCAGTTTTTCTCTCAGCTGCTGCAATCTACTCAGTGCAAAAGTAGTTTACACTCAATTAATTCAGGGAGAGAACAGGGCAGTCTTGCCCTTCTCAGTAGGATCAGGCCAAAACAAACTTCTGCACTTTGTATGTTCTTCCTTATTGACATCTTTTGCTATCTTGACCACACTCTGCTGTTGCTTGTCCATAGACATCCTGGTTTTCATCTGTGAAATACTGAAGGCTGTGGGGCCTAAAAGCTTTAATAAACAGCCATGCTGTGACCTGGCACTGAAAAGAAATTAACAGTAGTACCAATGAAGTCACAAACTCCCAGTTAATAACACCAGCAACGCCTCCAAAGGTGTGGCATTCCACCAGTGGGCCATCACAGCCAAGAAGGCCCTCTCCCATATCCTTCCCCATTGTATTGCTCCCACTGCTGGGACACAGGGGAGGGTCCCACTAGCAGATCTCAAACCTCCAAGAGCCATATATGAATTTTGAACTGCAGTTTAAACAATGCAATTCCTACTTCTCATGCAGCTCCAGGATGATGAGGCCTGTGATCCCACTATAACAGCAGTAAGCAATTTCTGAGGGCCCCTGGGGCAATTTTTGGCAGACCACATGCCTGCTCCAGTTCCCTTAGCCCCCCACCAACACTGCAGAAAAAGAAGAAAATGCTACCCCACCCCACATCCTGAAGCCTCAGGTGCCTAAAATGTGCCTTCCCTGGTCTGTCCCTAGATTCAGCAATCAGGCTGGCAGACTATAAGGCCATTTCCACCCTACACTGTTATAGTGCTATTATTCCACTTTCAACCCCCTGTGGAATTCTGGGGTTTGTAGTTTACTGAAGCCAAAGAGCTCTCTGGTTGAGAATTCTAAATGCCCCTCCTTAAACTGCAAATCCTAGGATTCCATAGGATGTTGAGAGTGGAATAACAGCACCATAACAGTGTAGGATGGAAATGGCCCTAATCTTTGCTAGTGTCTATAAAATCATAGAGTTGGAAGAGACCCCAGGCACCATCCAGTCCAAACCCCTGCCATGCAGGAACACCCATCAAAGCATTCCCAACAGATGGCCATCCAGCCTCTCCTTAAAAACCTCCAAAGAAGGAGACTCCACCACACTCCGAGGCAGCATATTCCACTGCTGGACAGCTCTGACCGTCAGGAAGTTCTTCCTGATGTTCAGGTGGAATCTCCTTTCTTGCAGCTTGAATCCATTGCTCCTCGTCTTAGACCCTTTCCGCAACTCACCCATTTTCAGCGCTGGGGTGCAGTGCTCGTGCGAGCAGCCTCCAGAGAGAGGATCTCGCATCTGGGGTCCTTCGGCTCCTCACGAGCTTCCTGCTCGCGCGAGAGCCCCGCCTCTTCCTTTTCACAGTGCAGCCTGGGACCTTCCCAGGCTGCACTAAGACAGGAAGTGTGACCGGCCTGGCTCCCGAGGCTCCGCACACAAGGTAAGTGCATGCAGGGCCCCGGAGCAGGCTTCAAGCCAAAAATGAAAAAATGTGTGCGCGGTCCGTGTCAGGCCCTGGAGCATTGCGCAAACATGTGGACCGCTCCTCACATTTGCGCAATGCTCAAGGGGCCCTTTCACATCGGAAATGCTGTGCGAAAAGGGCCCTAGGCTCTGGAACAGCAGAAAACAAGCCCGCTCCCTCCTCAACATGACATCCCTTCAAATATTTAAACATGGCTATCATGTTCCCTCTTAACCTTCTCTTCTGCAGACTAAACATACCTAGCTCCCTAGCCAGTCCTCATAGGGCATGGCTTCCAGACCCTTCGCCATTTTGGCCGCCCTCCTCTGGACACATTCCAGCTTGTCAATATCCTTCTTGAATTCAGGTGCCCAGAACTGGACACAGTATTCCAAATGGGGCCAACCAATGCAGAATAAAGTGATACCATTACCTCCCTCAATCTAGACACCATACTGCTACTGATGCAACCAAGAATTGCATTGGCTTTCTTGGCTACTGCATCACACTGCTGACTCATGTTCAGCTTGTGATCTACCAAGACTCCTAGATGTTGTCGTCACTAGGAGTGGAGATAAGTCCCTTGTCTTTACTTCCTTGCCAGTCCACAAGAGCAGCCAGAGAGCTTCCAGGCAGGTGGGGAATGGGCCTCTGCCCAGGCATGTTTCAGAAGCTCTTGGCTACCTAGTAGTGCAGAGACATCCTCCATCCCACAGCATAATGCTGTGCCTACTTCACTAGATGCTTGAGGGCAGCCCTGCATTCAGTCAGTGGTCAGGAGAATGGAGCCACACCTAGCTCTCCTCGTACAGTGGGGCAATAGTATTGCACAGGGAGGTATTATCATTATTAACATGGCCTGGCATCTGTTAACTAGATATGCCATTGTAAACCAACTTACAGTCACATAAAATTGAATTGAGCCATTGCACAACAGTCATATTCTCAAGAGAGGAACAGAGACATAACTACATCTTTGGGACCACTGTGCAACTGTCATAGCACTCTGGGTCCCATTACACAATGGGCATCACCAGGCTATTCCAACTTCTCCTGCAGCTCCAGGATGATGAGGCCTGTGATCCCACTATAACAGTACTAACCCACTTCTGAGGGTACCAGTAGTATAATGGGCATCCTAGTACCACAGTTCCCACTGTACCACAGGACTATGTGCAGGATGCCCCAATATGCATCATCAGCATTCACTAGAAGGCTTGTGTAGCAGGTCAGAGATATCACTACAGCGTCATACAGTTACAAATGTTAACCTCTGGCGCATGATCTCAGTTTTTATTTATACCCTGCTTTCTCCCAAAAACTCGGATTCAAGGTGGCCTACCAATTAAAATGAGAACGATATCATCAAAAACATACAGAGGATCAGCAGTAAAATAGCATTAAACTAGTAATAATATTAAAGCAATTTAAAACGTATATTTAAAAATAATTTAAAGCATACACTTAAAAAAGGTACAGAATATGTCCTTGTGCTTTCTCATTCAGAGCACATAGGGTTGTGTAACTGAGGTTTATATCAGAACATGTCACCAAGGGGACCTTGGCCTTAGGATCACTTCTAACTGTAACATCCTATGATGCTAGGAAGTCCCACCACTTCTGGTGGATCCTGACACTCAGTAGCCGGTATCCTGTTAGTGATACATACAAACATAAGCCCATCTTACGCCTGTGTATTTCTTTTTGGGGGGGGAATCAGCCCATACTCCCCTCCCCCATGACCAAAGCTCCCCCTCAGAACTCATAGTTTTACTACAATAGTTCCCATGAACAGCCAATAAATAACTGGTGGAGCATACCAGGGATTGGAGAAGTCATCTGACATACAGCATGGCTGCACAGCGATCCACCAAGACCCTGTAGATACTAACAGAACATGTCAACAGTCTATGGGGTATGGCTTTGGGGCATAATGAGATGCTTCTATGATTTCCTTCCCCTCCATTTTCCACCAGCCACAGGATTGCTATTCAAGGGGCTATCACAATGCAGTTGTAAGTCCTGAGGGTCATGAGTGGGGAATCTTAGTGGAGTTCCACCTGTGAAATTCCTACACGATGCTGGGCAATATGAGCTGCTCTCAGGCTGTGGAACTCCCTTCCATAGGATGTCTGGTTAGCCCCCTCCCTGCTCTCTTTCACCAGCAGGCAAAATTTTTCTATTTAGGCTGGCTTTTGGTTTTCAGTCACATGGCTAAAGGGTGTTGAAAGTGATGTGCTGTGTTTTTACTGTATATTGTGTCAATCATGATTTGATTGTCTTTTAAACAGTCTTTTGCTCCATGTACTTTTTCACAGGATTGTTCTTTCATTGTTTTGTTTCCGTTTTTTTGAAACTTTGGTGAGCTAAGATTTGAGCTCAACTTCTCTTTTCAATTGTTAGAAGCTACTTTGGGTCTTATGCCAGAAGAAAAGTAGAGTATAGCGTTGTCCCTTCATATTCACTAGGGTTAGGGGCGCAGGACCCCTACAAAAGTGGAAAACCTGCAGATATCATAATGTGTGTGTGTGTGTGTGTGTTTAAAGGAAGAGGAACAAAGCATAGTGGGAAGAACAGGCACTGAGGGTCCAAAGCAGGTCAAGGAAAGGGGAAGGAAAGAGGGTGGGTCAGCCATGGTAGCTCTATACTTCCTCTCTCTCACCCATCTCCTTCCTTGGGTGTGTGAGGGCATTGAGAGAGGACTTGTGCTGCTGAGAAACTGGACTGTGATCCAGCTTTTTAGCTGGCCAGGCAGTGGCTGGTGGTAGAGAAGGAGGAGGACTAGAGTGGGTTTTTAAAGGGCCATGCAGCCTGATCTGAACCACTGAGAGGGAAGGTTCCCCAGAAAAAAAGTACCTGAGAGGGGAGGTTCCCCAGAAAAAAAGTATCTGAGATGGAGGGAACAGGGGTTGAAGAAACTTGCAAATAATCAAATCCATGAAAATCAAACCTGCAAATGTGGAAGTCCAACTGTAAATTGAATAAATACCTACTAAATAAATAAATGAGATCTCAGTCAATAGCTGTTCAGCAAAATTCCTTATGAGAACTGAGGACCCCATTTCCCATAGCAGTTGAACAACAGGGTTGTGAAGAATTGCTGCCACTAAAGATTAGGGCCATTTCCTCACTAGCCTGTTACAGTGCTATTAGTCCTCTTTCAACATCCTATGGAATCCTGGGGATTGCAGTTTTGAGAGAGGCATTTAGAATTCTCAGCCAGAGAGCTCTTTGGCCTCAGTAAACTACAAACCCCAGAATTCCACAGGATGTGGAAAGTGGAATAAGAGCACTATAACAGGCAAGTGCGGAAATGGCCTATGTCTAGAGCCCTTAAGATGTCGTCAAAAAGCGATCAGGCAGTGGTCTGTAGTAGCTAGCATGAGAAATTGCAGGGAGGGCTGCAATAGATCATTTGTAATGCGATATCATCAGAAATGTAGTTCTCCCAAGCCTTGATCGTAAATTCCAGACACTCACTAAAGGCTACATTTCACAGGTTACAAGTTTGGTCTTGTTTTTCTCAAAGCTAAACCTGTGTTGCAAAAGATTCTCCTGGAAAGGAATCAGAGACCTATCTACAAAAGGATTTATTTTGCATATTCCAAAAAAATAAGAAAAAAGGACTAATCATGCCTCTGCAGTGCTCAAACGCTGTTCTGCTTAAGAAAGAAAGAGCAAGAGAAAGAGAAATCCAAGGGAATTCCTAGTATAGACCGAAACTGAATCAAAACCATCTTCAACCTCCTTGTATAACTGCTACAGCAGGGATCTTTCCCAGAACCTGTCTCCAGGCTAAGAATCCAGCTTTTGGAAAGAATGACAAAGAGTAAAGCGATGACATTTGAGCATCTACATTAGAGATAGCCATACAATCTATGAGCCACGTGTGACAACCCCCAGGCCATTTTTATGAGTAAAATATTAAGGGATTTTCCTGCTCCTTGAGTATTTTTTTTAAAAGAAATTGTTACTGGTTTTAGGAGTGGAAGCTTCTTTTCTGCATATAAACCTGATATTTACACTGGAGGGAAAAAATGAGGAGTTTGCAAAAACATTTACATACATCATGTCCTACATAAAAATACATAAAGGAATGCTGTAGTATCATTGAGACTGGGAAAAAGAAATCTCTAGCATAAGTTTTCATGAGCACAGTCATCAGATCCTAGCAACGGTCAGTGCAACATCCAATCTGAATCAATGGTCATTTCTTCACTACACTGCTTTAGTGCTATTATTCCACTTTCAACATCCTATGGAATTCTGGGGTTTGTAGTTTACAGAGGCCAAAGAGCTCTCTGGCTGAGGCCCTTTCCACACCTTACCATCTTCCAGCGCTGGGTTGTGGGGATCGCGCGAGCAGCCTCCAGCGAGAAGCTCTCGCATCCGGCGTCCTTCAGCTCCGCACGAGCTGCCTGCTCACGCGAGAGCCCCGCCTCTTCTTACCGCAGCTCAGCCTGGGAGTTTCCCAGGCTGCGCTGGGGCAGTAAGCGTGAGCGGTGCAGTTCCGGAGGCTCCGCATGCCAGGTAAGTGTGCGTGGGGCCTGGGAGCAATGCGTGATCGCGCACCATTTTCGGCTTCTAGCCGAAAATGAAAAGGTGTACGATCGGCGCCTGCTGGCCCCTGGAGCACCGCGCGATCATGAGTGCATTGTACAGATCGCTCCTCACAATCACGCGACACTCCAGGCCCTCTTTCGCATGGAAAATGCCATGCGAAAAGGGCCTGAGAATTCTAAATGCCCCTCCCTACACTGCAAACTCCAGGATTCCATAAGATGTTGAAAGTGGAATAATAGCACTATAACAAGTATAGTGTGGAAATGGCCAATAGTCCTGGTTCATTGATTAAATTAGGTGTGCCCCTTAGTCATGACTCTCTTGTTTCCATGGGACTTAGGTTCGGTGGCAGGGTCATCGCTGTCCTACATTTCCTCTAGAGTTATCTAAGGAAATAGAAAAGGCATATTTGCACTTAATGTCTAGTTAACATGCCCAGTTGTTTGTTAAAAATGCCTTTTTCTGGAGGCTCCATGGTAGAAGTTCTTCTTTCAGTATGACAGGGTTAAACGTATTTTTAAAAAAAAAAAAGCCAGAATTGGAGGGGCTTTTTTTTTGCTATTAAAAAAAATTGACTGGCATTCAGTATTGCAGGTATGAGTTCATAATGTAGAGTTATAGATCCCTAACTGCTCTATATTCAGTAAGACTATATAAATGCTTCCCAGTCCACCTTAACAACCAGCAGCTGAATTGAGAGAAGGAGATCTGTTCTCTTCAGTTGTCAATTGGGGCATAAAGAGGGTGACATTTCTGGCCCCCTCCCAGAAGCAGAACTCTGACACAGTTCTTTGTCACAGTCTTGCTCACTACTGAGGAAATCCTTATCAGTTTAGCAACACAAAACTTGGAGGGGTAGCTAACACCTTGCAAGTTAGCAACAGAATTCAAAAAGGCCTTGATAAACTTGAAAATTGGGCTGAAACTAATACAATGCAGACTCCTCAGGATGTACAAATCTGCACATCCATGACTGTGTTGTATCCTATACCTAAAAGGGCAGTGACACATGCATGCATGCACTGAAATGTCCACATGGACATCACCAGCATTGAATAAAATGGGATGTGAGTATTCATGCATTTCATCATTGGAACTGTCAAGGTCAGAGACCCAGGTGGCAAGCCAGACCAGAGAAGAGAGTGGGACAGCTAGCAGAGTCCTGCTGGGAGGAGTCAAGCAAGCAATTACTCAGAGGAAGTCCATTTACCTAAGCCAGAGCAACAAGCAAAAGCCATAGTCAGAGTTCCAAAAGCCAGGGATCTGGAGCCAAGAGATCAATCCAAGGTATCGGGAGCCAGGTGGTGGAAGCAAGGAACAGACAAGGGGAGGGTTTATAAGAAGTTTGCCACAAGCAAAGGGAAGCTTCCAAGCAGGCAGTTATATAGCCCAAGGCACAGGTGTGCCCAGTCACCACTTCTTAAACTTAGCCAAGGAAGCCTCCCTTTGCACAGCATTCTTGGGTCTCCGCCTTGATTGGGGGCTAATTGAAGCAGGCTCCAGAGCATCTTCAGAATCGGATCCCTGTTGCTCTAAAGGAGCAGGCAAAGGAACGTCCGAGCCTGCTTGGTCCATGGCAGCAGGGGGAGCTCCTGAGCTGCAGGACTCATCTCCAGCCAGAGCCACAGGGACCAACAGCTGCTGCTCGTCATCTCCACCCTGAGCAACAGGGACCAACAGCTGCTGCTCAGCAGCAGCAGCAGCTCTGGCAGGGGCTTCAGTTATCACAGGAACTCCCACATATGTGGAGGGCACACTACAGAATGAAATTCAACACAGACAAATGCAAATTCTACATTTAGGCCACAAAAACCAAATGCACCCCTATAAGATGCAGGATGCCTGGCTCAGCTGCAGGACAATTGAGAAAGATCTTAGGATTATTGTTGATCATAAGCTGAACATGACCCAGCAATGTGATGCTACAGCAAAGAACACAAATGCTATCTTAGCCTGCAATTATAGAACTATCATTTCCAAGACAAGAGATAGTGGGATCTCTTACTCTGGGCATCTTCAAAAAGAGGCTAGACAGCTACATGCTAGGAATCTTCTAGCTGCATTACCTGCATTGAGCAGGGAGTTGGACTTAATGGCCTATGGGACTCCTTCCAACTCTATGGCCCTTTCCGCACCACCTCTCAATAGCATGTTGTTCTGTTACAATCCCAGCATTGCCATTTCTGTGATGATACTGGGTTAGGAACGCTCTCTACTGCACACTTTCACTTTAAGCGGATGACTTGCCACCAGTATTGCCTCTGCGCTACAGCATCATTAGTCACTCCACTCCCTTTCCCTGCCTTTTCCCTACCACACAGCTCCTGAATGGTCGGGAGGGGGTTGTAAGCCATACTAGCGCAGCACTGTTGCAGCGGCATGACACTCAAGTACACTCTTTCATTTTCATGTTATAACACTAAAAAAGTATTAAAAAATAAAAAAAAACTCAAAGGTGAAATTTAAAATAAGAGGTGATAGATTTTGAACTTAGCACCGCATAGCAATAGCTGAGAGAGAGAGAGAGAGAGAGAGAGAGAGAGAGAGAGAGAGAGAGAGAGAGAGAGAGAGAAGCTGGGCATGCCCACACCCCACCCACCGCTGGATCAGGGACCACCGAAAGTGCTATCAAGCACTATTGAGGAACTGCACTCATCCAGCTGATGGGATTGTAGTGCTAAAGGAGGCTCTTAATGGATTTTTTCTGGAAATGAAACAGGGCTGGTTTGCAGTGCTTGGGGATGCAATAGCAGCTGGTTAGCAACAATGTTATGCGGTAGCATGGGTCCTCGACCAGGAATAACCCATAGCTGTGGCAGTATGACGACATTGTGCAGAAATGGCCTAGGATTCTATGGCGCTAGAAACATCCTCCTTCCTGCACCCCAACAGGCAGCTGAACAGGTCTCCTTTGCCCAATTTAGCTTCTGGCTCTTAGGGTGGAATGAGCGGGGTCAGGCCTAGAGATGTTACTTAGTTATATATATGTTTATGCAAGTGTATGTATACACACACTATCTATCTATCTATCTATCTATCTATCTATCTATAATACAGATGAATATCAAAGTCGTAGAATATCAAAGTTGGGGGACTTATTATTTCCAAGTCTGCCAGGGTATAAATTTAGCCCCTAGACTTGCCAAAATTGGCTACTTGTGACATAAGAAAAGTATTTCTTTCCTCACTAAGTCATCTATTTGATGTTAATGCTGAGGGTTTCTTTCCAAAAGTAGCAGGCTGAATCCTTGGCAACTCCCTCTATACAAATAAAGCCCTAGAAATATGATCATTTGAAAGCAAAGCTTGGGAAAGTTATTTTTTGGGACCACAGCTCCCAGAATCCTACCTCCAGCTGGCATGGAAAAGTAACACTTGTAGATTTATTTGCTATCTACCACACAGTGACAGTGGCAATGAGACTGCTGTGTTACGCCAAGCTGCCTTCCTATTTTGCCACTGTGCCCCATGCAATGAGGCAAGCGATCTTTCAGAGGTACAGCCACCAACATCTTCAAGATGACAGTGTGAAGGATATGTCAAGGTTTATTGAAACGAAACCCTATAGAAATCCAGTAAGTATAATTAATCGCTGACTTGGCAGTGGCTTTCAACCAGATTTCAGCTGCTCAACCCCCATGTCAGTTAAGCATTTCTCTGATTTTACCCTAAGGCACTCTTCATGCAACTGGTTCCATTTGTACAGATCTCATGGCTGAACAGAGCCGTGCCTATTGGGAGAAGTGTGTGTGTGTGTGTGTGTGAGAGAGAGAGAGAGAGAGAGAGAGAGAAACCCTTCCAGAACTGCCTGCAAAATGAAAGACTTGGGACAACTATATAATTGACACAAGCAGAAGGTAGGAGACAGAAGAAATCTGAACTCTCCAATTAGCAGTATGGACTGGTTGAAAGCAAAGGCTTGGATCCAAAGAGTTTGCTTCCATGTGTAGTAACCGGTTTCTTCGCGTGCAGGGGAGTTATTTTATTTCTGCAGCAATGCAAATCACACCTCGTGAATCAAGCTGACATCCAGAGCTGGGAAAGTTACTTTTAAAAAGTAATGCGTTGTCATTATAGCCCTCCCCCCACATGCAAAAAAAGTAGTCAGCTACCATTCTAGTTAACACTTAGGAGTAAATGCTTTAGTTCCCAAGTTCTCAAAATGAACTAAAATAAATACCTCTAGTTAGTTGTGCTTTTTTTTAACAAAATAGGAATACAATGAGCCAATGGCCCAAAGTACAAAGCACAGGTCTCCTCCCATTCACCTCCATGTCACCTCACCACCCACAATAGAGCACAAGGCAACATCACGAACTAACAATTGAACCCTGTGACATTTGCTCTACCTCTGCCATTTAGTGAAGTCGAACCTCCCCAGTAAGAGGAAGAATAACTAAAAACGTTACTGATCAACTGCAGGGGGGTTGTTGTCCTTCATTAAGTTACAGTCATATGCATTGTATTTTTACTGTCCTCATTGGGGGCATATGTTAACTGTAACTGCCATTTTGAAGAATTTTCACATATAGACATGGTTCCTGGATGCTTGCAGAATTCAGGTGTAACTAGTTTAATTAATTAATTAACTATTTTTAATTAATTAACTAGTAATTAACAGTTAAACCACTATCCAACTGTTGTTAACTGGGGGATGTTGATGTGTGCAAGGTCACACTTCAGAAATGCTGAGGTGTAAGGCACAATCCAGGTTCTTTGGATCCCACCTATATGACTGAGGCCCTTTCTGCAGGACTCTGTTGTCCAAGCATGGGGATGGGAGAGGAGCGTGACTGCAAAAATGCTTCTACTTGACATCATCACGGTCCCATCCTTCTCCTGTCGTCAGGCAGCGCAATCATGGATTAAATCATTGATGGGTTTTCCCCATCAATGACCCACAATCACGTGACCATCCTGCACTTACCTGGCCTGCAGAAGCCCCAGAAGCACAATGGAGGTGCTTCTTGCCCCAGCGCAGCCTGGAAAAGTGCCCAGTTGTGCCACGGAAGGAAGAGGCGTGTCCATCATGCTTCCTTCAGCACGGAGCCGGTCTGGTGTGGAGGGGAGCACTGCCATCACACTCCCTTCTTGGTAGAGCCACTGCTGCGATTGCCCCTGGAACACAACAGGACAAGGTACTGTGTGGAAAGGGCCTGAGCTCCTGCTTTTAGTAACATAGCCCCCCAAAAACATTACATTGTTAAACAAGCTTTTGATTACAGGAAATGTCATATTTAGTTTTGCTATGAATAAACCAAGGAAAGGGCTCAGGATGCCACAATGGGAAACTTCCAAGCAGGAGAAAGGAAACATTTTCTTCCTAGCAGCATCAGTGAGAATATTCCCCTGGGAGAAAGGGCAAGTGCTGGAGATGCTGAATCTTCCAGCTCACAGTGCCAGAAGCAAATCTGTAGGAATTAATAATGGGCTAGTTGAGAACAATGTGTGAGATTTTTTTTTCTTGTTATGGGACCCAAAGTAAGTGATAGTTAGGCTGAAACATGTATATTGGATGATCAGGATGATCTCATAGAAACTGGACTAACTTAGACAAATAGCCTCCTGGAGCAAAATTATTTGCCAGCATTAATACGAACATTAGCCATGTCTCTTGAGCGCATCTGAGTTCAATGTGACCTTATATTCATATTACTAGCTATGATAATGTCAAGGGCATGGGGCAGCCAAAGTTCAGCAATGTCTAGTCCCATTTATTTTAATTGGAGCAGGGAATTTAAGCACTCACTTAAGTCTCTTTCCAAATGAAATCAATGGAATGGTCATGTGCATACTTACTCATATAAATAAACACCACTGGGTTCACTGGAGCATACAACTAGGGAAATGTGCATAGGACTGGAGTGTTAAAAAATGCTTTATTTTGGCTGCATATAGGTGCCTTTGATTCTTGTAACATTTTGATTATCAACTGCACTTTTAGATCACCTGATAACCAGAGTTCTCTGGGCTTCCTATAATAACTGTTATAGCACATTGTAAAGCCAACATAAAATTAATAAGAAAGAAATCACTGCCTCATTTGAAGCCAGCATGAGCCTGCATGGTGTAGTGGTTTGAATGCTGATCCAGGATTCTGGGAGACCAGGATTCGAAGCCACAGTTAGCCACTGTGCTGGTTGAGAAAAAAAATGTTGATTATAGCCGAAGGAGAGTTCTTCAAACTACCTGATAATTTGGGTTATGATAGTCTAGAACCAAAAAGCAGTGATCTGATAATGTTCTGGTCAGATTTGTTTCAGTGTAGTCTATATATATGGCTGGCTCTGAAGACAACTCAAAAATTGCTGTTATACAGAATATGGTGATAAGAGTATTAACTTCTATTAGCAGTTATCCCAGGGTGTGTGTGTGTGTGTGTGTGTGTGTGTGTGGCCCTTTCCACTCGACACACCTAACCCGCCATGGGGATGGGAGAAAGACAGGACCAGAATGACGCCTATGCACGACGTCATCCTGGTCCAGTCTTTCTCCCATCCTTAGGCAGTGCGATCACACCACAAATCATTGACAGGTTTTCCCCATCAATGACCAGCGATCCCTCCTCCATTCTGCTGTGTGCCCTCACTTACCTTGTCTGTGGAGGCCCTGGAAGCACAATGGCTGCGCTTCTTGCCCCAGCACAGTGTGGGACAGTACCCAGCTGCGCTGTGGCAAAAAGAGGCATGACCATCACACTTCCTGGGTCCTGGAGGCAGCTAGTGCAGAGCAGAGTGTGATGGGAGAGCTGCTGCTGCAGCATTTTGAACTGGAGAGACAAGAAGTAGAGAAGCACAGGGTCTTGTGCTGTTTTTCTTTAAAATTAAAGGAAAGTAGATTTTTAAAGAAAAATCTCATGCATTTAATAATAAAATGGGCAGAAATTCCCTCCAACTCCAATAATTAGTAACACAGCAACAAACCGCTTAACAACTAATTAACATTTGCAACAGGAAATGAGTAACGTACTAAATTACTTCAAAAGGCTTATTCTGTCCAATTATCTGATTTATTCTGTCATTTTGTTACATACGTTATCCTGAGAGCTTTGGCTACTGGGTGGCCCATGCCTGAAATTAATTAATTAATTATCTTTAAATTTTAATTTTAATTTTAAAATTTCCCATTATCCCTGAAATCTCTGCTGTCCCTCTCTCCATTACAGAATTTTGAAGTGAGTCCACCTCTGTTTCTAACCATGAAGCCCAAGACTCAGGAAGCAGAAATTACCTGGGATAATACAGTAGGGTATAGAGAAATGGTGAATGGGATAGTGAACGCTTTTAAGTTCCACAGACAAGGATTTCCCAAGCTGTTTTGCTTCCTGCTAGAGCAGCAGTTGGTGCCCACCCACCCTCCAATGCAAATCAAAGTGTATCGTATCCAAAGCAAGGCAAGTTATCTGTGCCACTGAGGCAGAAAATCTCATAAGCACCTGTTCCTCTACTTGGGCATTAAGAATGGCTGACATCCTGCACTGTAGGTGCCGAGCATGAAACTATGCAGCACAGAAAGGTAACATACAGGTTCTACATGTGGAATTACATTATCTCTAGTCTCTCATTCACCAAAACTCACCTTTTAATGACAGGAGCTCACCTCCAGAACCATTTAGTGATTGGTGAAAAGCACGTACTATTGAAGAAAATCAAGGAAGAAGGTGCCAAGACAGGATCATATGTGCTGCCTTGAACGAGGGCAGCTTATACTGGTGCTGGGAGAGAGTTCTGTGGATACCCTGGACTGCCAAAACCACAAATAAATCACAAGCAAATCAAGCCCAAACTCTACCTAGAAGCTAAAATGACTGAACTATCATACTTTGGACATATCATGAGAAGACATTACCCATTAGAAACAACAATAGTGCTTGATAAGGTAAAAGGCAGTCGGAAAAGACAGCCCTAGGACTACAAGACCTGAGGAGAGCAGTTGCAAACAAGGAAACTTGGAGGTCTGTTGTTTATAGAGTTACCATAAATCAAAGTCAAACTTGATGGCAGTTAACAAGAACAATGGAAAATAGGAGGCATCAGAGAGGCATATGGCTATATCCCTATAACAGACACAGAACAATGGCATCACACACCAAGACCTCAAGAGAAACCCCCTCGTAAGGCCCTGACTGCATGAAATTGTCATCCTGCCAGAGCAACGCGTTGTTCCCAGTCCAGGACTTGTGCTATCACACAACGTCATCGCTAACCAACTGCTATCACATTCCCATACTTTGCAAATGTCTGGTAATGGCCTTCTTTCCTGCCACAATCTCGTCACTGGGTGACTGCAGTTTCTCAATAGTGCTTGATAGCGCTTCCTGTCATTGCTGATCCGGGAGT
Source organism: Cyclura pinguis (assembly GCA_030412105.1). Taxonomy (NCBI): domain Eukaryota; kingdom Metazoa; phylum Chordata; class Lepidosauria; order Squamata; family Iguanidae; genus Cyclura; species Cyclura pinguis. The sequence continues at coordinate 121,347,261 of CM059604.1, read as the reverse complement.
GGGCATGGTGTAGGCATTCCTAGGTTGTCCCTCCCTCAGCTACTCCCATGGCATGGTAAGTTTGGAATCTATCACCTCTCTCTATTTATTTTAAATTTCTGCTTTGAGTTAAATTTTGTTATTTTTTTTAATACATTTTTTAGTGATATAGCACAAGAACACAATAGCATACTGGCATGTCATGACATTACAACATTGCTGCGCTAGTATGGCTTAAAAAAAAATTTTAAAACCCTGATCAATCACGAGCTGTGAGGAAGAGAAAAGGCAGGGAAAGGGACTCACCAATGACACTACAATGCAGTGGGAACACCAGTGGCAATAGCCCTATTCATCTGCTGAAATCGAAAGGGTGTGGTAAAGAGTATTCGTAAGCCAATACCATCACGGAAATGGCAATGCTGGGATTGAAACAGAACAATGCGGTATTAAGGTATGGTGCGGTAAGACCCAAAGTCACTAATAGCATGCCAGCCTACAATCCACAGTTCCATCCCCTTTTCCTCCCACTCAGAGCAGCTGCCATGTTCCAAGGAGTCCTGTTATGGCCATTAAATGACTGGGGAAGGGAAGGAGCAAGAAGAAGGCAACTGAGCAGTGGGGACAGCGACTGGGGGGGACTCCTTCTCTACTCCAGTTCTCCCAGAAAGAGGGAGTAGAAGAAGAATTGCCACAGGAACAGGTGACAGTCCCTGTCCATCAGTCACCTCCCTCCCACCCCATCTAGAGACATCTTTTGGCCACACTGGTGCCTACTGGGGCTTGGCAGCTGCAGGGGGCATGGAGGCTTTGAAAGCAACACAGGAGGCTAGTGAAGGGCAATTTTCTGCCAGATCTGCTGCCTTGTTCTGTCTAATGGGAAGAAATGGGTATGATCACAGAGCCACAGGAAAGCTTTTAAAAGAGGAATGGCCAAATTGGACCTATATCATTCCATATAAGAAACAGCCCTATTGGGCCAATTAGATAGATAGATAGATAGATAGATAGATAGATAGATAGATAGATAGATAGATATTCTCCTCTCTCTCTAGTCGCAAACATAGCAATTCTCGCCACACATATTTCTCAGGCTTTCTCGTTATTTTTCCTTCCCCTGCTGTCTGTTTTCAGCACTGAAAGGACTAGACATGCAAGCTGCAAAGCAAGGACAGAGTGAAATAACCACATTGTACAACTCCATCTTCCAGACTTTGGCAACAAGCTGAGATTGTCAACTTGCTGGCTTTAAACAAGGGGAGGAAGATAGGTATGTATCTTCTGTGTGCCTTGCCAGTTCTTAATGGTAGGCGAAAGCAGCTGCCACCATCACTTTCCCAAATCCCCCCAGTCCCGTAGGCAGCAGCTCCCCAGAGTGCTGGGAGTCAGCAGTCACTCATACAGGCAGAGCACGGCCTTGCTCCAAGGCATTCAGTCACACAGCATCACCATCCAACTCCAATTAGGATAGACTTGGCTAGTGGGAGAGCAAGTTGATTTATTCAGCCTGTCAAACTTCATTCAATGAATCCAAAGATTTCAGGGAAGGCACTGAATATGGAGGGGGGGCAGGGAATGAAGAGAAGAAAGCCCAGAAAAATTCTTAAAATGGTCTAATGGTAACAGGATTACTATAGCAGGAATCAGGGCTGGCCCAACACATTTGGTTGCCTGAGGTACAGCAGCAAATGGAAACCTCCATTTACCCAGGTTGAGGGTACATGGTTCCAAAAAAGAGACAGATCATTTTGGTACACGAAGCAGAAAAATCACACAAGAGCTATCCCCTTTCCCTGACAGGAAGAATACAATAACAAGCTAAATAAAGTTTTGCTGCCTTTTCATGCTACCCAAACTCTGATGCCTGAAGCAGCTGCCTTACTTTTCCTAATGGTTGGGGTAGCCCTGGCAGTCATCACAGATACATTCCCACTCATACTGAAAAATGAATTGCTTGTTTGGAAATGTGGAAAATAGTAGTCTTTCTCATAAGCAGAGTAATTACTATTAACAAGCAGAAAGTGAGCAACAACCAATCCCACCCTACCCCACTCAAACATATGCAGGGTGTGGCAGAGAAATAAATCGGGTTTGATCTTCTTTGAAGATTTCTTTTAAAATATATAAAATAGGTTTACTTACAAATACTAAAGGTTTTATAACATCTCATGATGAGCTGTGCAAATATGTTTCAGACATGGGGAACTAGAAACTACAAAATGGGAGGAAACTCTCAGACTAAGAGGAGAGTAATTGATACAGGCAGAGAGGGTGTGGCTGAAACCAAGGAATAGGAAATTACATGAATACAGGTGATGCCTAAATTCTTAGAGAGAAATGCAAGCCAGCAGCGACTAAATATGGCCATGGTAAGGTTGCTACTTCCAACACTGGTAACATTAATGACGGTGGTGGTGGCGGTAGCAGTGGCGGCAAAGATTCTCCTGCTCACAGACCAAAAGGAGTTACCGTTGTATACAATTTCATAAGTGGTGAGACATTGCAGACATACAATGAAGGGGTTAACCAGTGGATCCACCATCAGGGAGCTTTGGATTTTATACTACTCTTCTCACTCCTGATCCAAGCTGAACAGGAGCTCTACTGGTCCTGAATCGTACATATATAAAATCAAGGTTAAGCTCTGGTAAAAAGCCATGTTTTAGTTTCATCCTGAAAAGAAATCAAAGTTGTTACCAATCAGGACTCCAATGAGAGGTATGACTCCCAACATTTCACAGATGAAAACTGAGACATATTTAGCCAAAAAATATCAGAATGTGGTCACAATGGGGGAAAGTTCTTAACAAGGAAGAACACACAATCCCCTCAAGGCCCAAAGACATCAGGGAAGGGTTCACAGCTTCCATAGGAGTGGCTGCAGCAGTTTACTTTTGCCTCAGCCTACCAGGAAATAAGCAAGGATAAAAGGTGAAAGTGGGAGGAAGAGAAAAAAACTGGGACATTTTAAAAGCAGCTGAAAAAGTGAGATGGCAGAGAGTGAATCAGGACTGTCTTTGCCAAGCCAGGACAGGTGAAGGGTATGGAGGCCACATTCTATACAATAGCCACCTATTGGCTTTTATGCATAACCAAATACGGGGGTTTATGGTTGAGACACAATTTGAGTGTGGCATCCCCCAAAGGCCAAAGGGGTTAGCAGGGACAGCTGGTATGTTGTCACTGCTGCCCCTACGTTTGTCATCTGAGCTAGCTGCCACACTTCTGTCTAATGGTAGGGCTGGCCCTGCCCTTACTACTTACACATGCATGCCCAATGAATATGTTAAAAAAGAAATCCCCCAAATACCATGAATTGTCAAGCCACGGTATGTGACTTGTCAGATACAATTGTATATATTTAACAAGGTTGTGGCTAATAAACAGGGACCCTATGCTATCCCACATTTCATCTGTTTCAATAGCATGTTAGAAAGGGTGTCTTGATTGTTGGACTAGGAATCTGGAAGACCAGGGTTCAAATCCCTGCCCAGCCATAGAAACCCACCAGGTAACCTTGAGCAAGTCACAAGCCCTTTCCGCAGGATGTTGTCGTCCCACACTGGGGACGGGAGAAGAATAGAACGCAGACAACTGTTACACACAACGTCATATAGGTCCAGTCATTCTTCCATCCCCAGGCAGTGCAATTGTGCTGCAAATCATTGGTGAGTTTTATCCATCAATGACCAGCGATCGCGCAGCCCTCCTGCCACCCTCCTGAACTTACCTTAGGTGCAGAGGTCCTCCAAGCGCAATGGCTGCACTTCCTGCCCCAGCGCAGCCTGGGACAGTGCCCAGCTGTGCTGCGGAAGGAAGAGGCAGGACTATCGCGCTTCCTCCATTTATGGAAGCAGCCAGTGCAGAGGGGAGCTCTCCTGTTGCGCTCCCCTCCCAGGACAGGCTCTACCAAGATCCCCGTGGGATGCAACCAGGATCTGGTAAGCTGCAGAAAGGGCAACATTCTCTCAGCCTCAGAGGAAGGCCGTGGCAAATAAATATTGCCAAGAAAACCCTATGATAGGTTTGTATAAGGATCACCATAAGCTGGGAACAACCCAAAGATACACAATAATTATAAACCACTCACTGCACAGAGATAGACACAGGTGCATACACAATCACAGACTTATACACAGAGAGAGAGAAAGAGAGAGAGACTGGAGATAGTTTGCCTTTCTCTGCCTTTCACATTTGTGTGTTTGTGTATTCTTTTAAGGAAGCTGCTATGTTAAGAATGCCCATGTGGTTGAGACTTGGATACCAGTTACTCACTTTCCACCTTTTCATTTCCAGTCCCTGTGTCTCAATCTGCCAAGGCAAACATTTCCTCTTCTTTCTCTCTTTCTTCCCTCCAAATTATCAATCAAGTTGCAGCAGGCCTTACTCATGTCTCATTTTCCTAGGGCCGCCCCCCCCCCGCCCCCCGCATGTAATGTTTCTGCTTGGGAGAGGGGAAAGGGAGGGAAAAGAGAAACAACTTGGGAGGTGAAGGAGGTTGATCTAGTCATTTATTAATGCCATGCAGCTTCAGGCTACACCGATTCAGTGTGGGGAGCAACACTGTTACTGCTGTCAGTCAATGGAAGCGAGATTCCCTGCCCCACCCGCCCCACTAAAGGTTCTCCGATTGTAAAGACTTGCAATGCAAAGATCCCCTGGACAGCTGCCTGCTGGCATCCAATGACAGAAGGAAATCAAGAATCTTGTACAATCCCCACAGGGTACCACGGCCCCTGTGACAACACAGGAAAGTTCACAAGTTCCATAGCAAGGAAATTGCATGAAAGAGGCTGGTGAAATCACTAGAAACTTGAAACAGGTTTTCTCTCAGTCTGATAGACAGAGTTAACCCAAGTCTGTCTGTGCATGTCTTGTTTCTCTCTCCTTCTTCCGACCTTTTTAAGCGACAATAGCAGTCGTTGTCCAGGTCACTCTTACTCATGGGTCTGATCCAGGAGTGGGCAACTATGGAAGCCCCCAGGAGATATTGGAAGGCTGCAACCCTCACCTTCACAAAAAAAGATCTGTCATTCAGGGTAGCCATTCCCGTCATGATGAGGGGCTTATTTATCAAGTTACTGGTGTAGAACTCTTCATAGCCAAAGGATAAAGGAGTCTTTTCATTAATCTGCAAAATGTACAGAGCATTTTTATGTCCATTTTACAGACATAGAGCAGGGACTGGGAACTAGTAGGATGTTTTAGGTCACTGATGAGTTTGAAACTAAACAGGATTTCAAAAGGAGGCTTTCCACACTCCAGATGCTGGAATACTACGGTGTTGTTTGTTCTGAAGACCCAGTTAGAACAATTTGCTTCAGAATCCATGGAATGGAAAGCGAATCTGTGCTTTTATCTCCTCCACCCATTTTCATTGCCCTACAGCATAATATGTGTGATCATAATGGGAGGTAAAGGAATTCAGTGCGTTGGCATCTTCTTTGAAGGTCAAGTCTTCAAAGTTTTGGGAATTTCACTTTTCCTAAGCCCTGCCCTAGACCAGGTTTTGATTGCTATGTTTCTTTCGTGTATGCTGAAGGCAAAAGAACTGGCAGGGAAAGCTTTGTATGTTCAAGAACGGATATTCACTCAAAAGGCTTAACATGGGAAACCTAAACTTCTCTTGTGAAGAAATCATTCTTGTTTATCAGAGGTGCTTCGTAATTAATTTCAGTGGAGTCTTAGCAACTTGTGAAGAGATTAGTCCCGAACTCCATGCCCTTTATTTTTTAAAAAAAAGTTGGTTATCAGCTGAAACAGCCTAAGCCAAGTCACTCGGATACCAACTGCTACCGTGTTCACACACTACCTGTGTTGAAGACTCTAAGAGCAAATGTAGATTGTTCAACCTGCTCAACACTCTGGCCGAGAATTCTAAATGCCCCTCCCTAAACTGCAAATCCCAGGATTCCATAGGATGTTGAAAGTGGAATAATAGCACTGTAACAGTCTAGTGCAGAAATGGCCCAAGTGGCCTGTACATCCTTCTGTCCAAGCATTATTGATGGGTTACTTCAAGGCTCTGGACCACTCTATCCTTCTCTATTTTTATACTAGACTATTTTTCCCTCTATTTTTAAATGTTTAAACTGGACTTGGACAGGACAGCCCTTCAAACAAGACTGTCCTCTGTAAACTAAAAGCAGCACCTCAAGATTATTATTTTGTGAGTCACATTACATGAATTCTCAATGGCCTCTCTATGCCTTTTGTACCTCCATTCCTTACAAGACCCATAAAAACTCAAACCTGTGATTTTTCCTCAAGGGAGGTATGGTGTTGTTAGTAGCAATTCCTATAATGGCTAGTTTTTCTGTTTCAAAATAACTCTCGGTGTTTCTATATACACTTTTTTTTTAGTAAATATTAATAGGACTGTGCTGTTAGTTACATTGGGTTAATTCAAGGATAGGGATTTTTGAGGCTCACAAAGGTAAATGATATCAATGACCCTCTTCCACATGGAAATCTTTCCTTCTTTATTCAAGATGACCTCTTCATACTCTAGAGGTGTAGAAGGCAATTTCCCAATGTTTCTCCCAGACTGATTTAGAATTAGTCCTGTTCACACTACAAAATTATAGCACTATGATTCCATTTTAACTGCCATGATTCCATCCTGTGGAATCCTGAGATTATAAGTTTACAGAAAGGTACTCAGACTTCTTAGCCAGAGAGCTCTAGTACCTCACTAAACTACAAACCACAAGATTTTGTTACCCTGTTTACTGAGGGTCCCGTGAGGGACACCAAAATGTGCTCAACAATAGGTGGGGAAGATTAGCTCTGAGCACTGCTTTAGTGTTATGAGAGGCAGGGTAACTTAGCAGGATCTTGGGCCCTATGTCTACGGGGTCAGGCCAAGCCAAGAAGCACACCGGAGTTTAAGAATAATTGTGATCTTTATTAAATACAGACAAACAGTGTATGCAGCACACTCACACAAGATAACTAAAGAAATAAAGGTTGGAGTGGGATAGAGGAGTTTTTAGAGGAGTTGTTGGTTTGGGTGATACTTCACCTGTCCTGAGGCCCGGTTGAAAGCGGAGAAGATGGGGAGCGTGGATCTCAGCACGTGGAGCTGAGGGGAAGGCTCGCTGAACAAAGCGACAGCAAGGCGGGATGGAAGCCAAGAGCGATCCAAGGAAGCGCTCAAAGTCAGGAGTTTTTATAAGGAGAATTGTGACCGCAGGCTAGGTCGGACTTGGGCAAAACAATAGATTTGGAGCTGGAGACAAAGCCTCCGAAAGGTCAGAATTTGAATGATTGAGTTACAGCCAAATTGTCAATAGGATAGCCAGTATGCAAACGCGGAGTACTTGAGCGTTGTATAGTCAGATCATCAAGCTGCCAGCGCGGGGCAGAGGATCTTTTGAAAGCTGCGTGCGTACCTAATGAAGGTACTTGCCTTGAGGTCTCCTAAAGCTGCGAGTCGGCTATTTCTGGCCTGCCTGTATTGTTTCAGAATATTACAGCGATTATCGGCCGAGCCTGTATGCGTGCTTGTCCGGGGGCCTCGCAAGCACGTGGAAGGGAATGGGCATGTGAGGCCGAATTATCGATATCAAGAGGTATCTTTTTATATCCCCCAAAGCTCGGGCTAGCCAGGGCAGTAACAATTCTATAGGATAAAACCATGGCTTTTAAGGTGGAATCACAGGGCTATAATTGTGCAATGTCAAAAGGCTTCTGGGGAGGGTTTTTTGTTTTCAAAACAAGGAGTGATATCTGTTTGTTTTTTTCCGGGTATGAAAGACGCCTCACCTGGCCCCAAAACATCATAGGGAGGCCAAATCCATGGTGAAAATGCTCTCCATGCCCATAGAGAATGGACAGAAGCATACTGAGTAAAAATTTTTTTAAAAAAGTTAGAAAATGGGGTGGTGTGGGTACATTCCTCCAATGTCTAGTGAGGAACAGGTATGCCCCCTTAACAGGTAGCTGTCCAACCTGGTCTTAGAACTAAACTAAGTTAGCTGACTTTAGCTGAACCCAAAGGGTGCTCACCCATGGCTGCTTTTCATCCTGGAGAGAAGTGACTAGCGGGGTGCCACAGGGTTCTGTCCTGGGCCCAGTGCTGTTCAATGTTTTCATCAATGACTTGGATGAAGGAATAGAGGGCATGCTCATCAAATTTGCAGATGACACCAAATTGGGAGGGGTTGCTAATACGCCAGAGGACAGGATCAAAATTCAAAATGACCTGGTCAAATTGGAGAGCTGGGCCAAGGCTAACAAAATGAAATTCAACAGAGAGAAGTGTAAGGTCCTACGCTTAGGTAGAAAAAATGGAATACAGAAATATAGGATGGGGGACACGTGGCTGGATGGCAGAAAGGGATCTAGGAGTCCTAACAAAGCTGAACATGAGTCAGCACTGTGATGCGGCAGCCAAGAAAGCCAATGCAATTCTCGGCTGCATCAATAGGAGTATGGTGTCTAGATCAAGGGAGGTACTGGTACCACTCTACTCTGCTTTGGTTAGACCTCATCTTGAATACTGTGTCCAGTTCTGGGCACCCCAATTCAAGAAGGACATGGTCAAGCTGGAGCAGGTCCAGAGGAGGGCGACCAAAATGGTGAGGGGCCTGGAAGCCATGCCCTATGAGGATAGACTTAGAGAGCTGGGTATGTTTAGTCTGCAGAAGAGAAGGTTAAGAGGGGACATGATAGCCATGTTTAAATATTTGAAGGGATGCCATGTAGAAGAGGGAGAGGGCTTGTTTTCTGCCACTCCAGACACCAGGACAAGGAGCAATGGATTCAAGCTGCAGGGAAGGAGATTCCACCTGATCCTCAGGAAGAACTTCCTGACAGTCAGGGCTGTCCGGCAGTGGAATCTGCTGCCTCGGAGTGTAGTGGAGTCTCCTTCCTTGGAGGTTTTTAAGCAGAGGCTGGATGGCCGTCTGTCGGGAGTACTTTGAGGGTATTCCTGCATGGTAAGGGGTTGGACTGGATGGCCCGTGTGGTCTCTTCCAACTCTACATTTCTATGATTCTATGATTCTATGATTCAACTGAAATCAGTGGGACAAGTTAATCATGACTTATATCTCATTAAGTTCGGTGGGAACTAAGTGTAACTAATTGTTTCTAATAATTACCTATGCTGAGCCTTCAAAGACAGGGCATGTTATAAAGCCAAATCAATGGTGCTTTATGTGACCTTCTCCAATCGTATTATCTCTTCCAAGACAAGCATATTGTTTACAGAGCAATTCTAAGCATGTGTTTTGATGAACTGATTGGGATATACTCTTAAAAAAGTATGTATAGCATTGCAGTCTTGGAACACATTTGTATAAATAGCTACTCAGAAGTAAGATCCACTGGGTTCAGCGGGATTTGCTGCATGCAAGCCTAGCACTGAGTGTTTCATTTTCCTTAGAAGAGAGAATGTTTAAGGGAAGCTTCAATCAGAGCAAAAGAGTAATTTTTTCTGAGTTACTGTAAGAACTAGTGACTTTTTGCAGCAATGCACTGGGAGTTGTTTTTCTTGGAATAGACATGGAACAGCCAGTTACTTGTAAGTAAATGTTTGTGCTGACTTCATGGGCTGCACAATGGGAGGAAGAAGAGGAAAGTTCAAATGAGTAGCTGCCTCCTGCTACAGCTGAGAAATATAGCTTTGTATTAACTTCTGAATTATTCTCAGAATTTAAAAGTGCAATATGTGAATTGGCCACTTGGGGGAACCAGAGAGCATTTTCCTATGTTTTTCCAATGGCACAACAGTAACAGCAGCAGTAACATATACTTGCTAGTAACAAGAAACTCAGTGTAGTACCTTTCCAGATTGCATTAAGAGTAATTAGTAATCATCTGTTGGATGATCAAAGTACTATGGAAAATAACCAGCTCCTTTAAAAAAAAAATACTGTTCATGTTCTGACTACAGTAAGTAGCATCTTTGTTTTCTTTTTTACAAATAAGAAAATGGAGCACAGCAAAAGCAAACTCAAGGCAGGAAGGAATGTTGTACCCTGTGCAATTTTACACTAAAATCTTGAATTTTTCCATTGATTTCTGTTGGCAGCTCTTCATTCATTTTCAAATAACCTCCCAGTGTGAACCTTTTAAAAATAGCTACTCAGTGTGAACCAGGAACTGACCTATCTAGAGTACAAGATGATTCTTTCTATGTTTTCTGTGGTTCTTCCTTCCTTTCCAACCACAAGCATGGGAGGAGTGGAGAGGATGAAAGCTACATGGAAGCTGAGATCCTGCATCAGACACGTAACCACAATGTCATGGCCATAAACTGTTTCCTAACCTGATCTGTCAAACCTATCTTAAAAACCAGTCAGCTGCCCTGAAGAATGGAATTCTGAAGCACTGGTAAGTTGGGTATTGAAGGATGGCATGTCCAGCTCCCTCTTGCCAGTGTTGAGTCCAGCACTGGTATTATAATATGAGAGATCGTTCATTCAACAACGAATTCAAGTGGGAATAGCCAATGGGATTCAGGCCATCAGCTAAGTTGAGTTTAAGTCCCATGGAATGCAGTTGGACTTACTTCTGCACTGACATGCACAAGATTCCTCCTCCAAGATAAAAAGTGTAGTGTTCTGCCTCAACAAAAATCAGGCTCAAGTTTTATATATCCACTGTTGTCACCATTCCTTTTGGTATTGGGAAAATGTGAGAGATTGTACTGGATCTGTCAAGCTGAGTAATCAAACTGGCAAGGCAGAAGCTGAACAACAACCAGTCTCTCACACACAGCATCAACAGGACTGTTGTGATTCATCTTGTTGTGGGGAAAATATGTTTTTATCTATGTTCACCTATGTTCTGTGCCAGCTTAAAAACACTGATAAGAAGCCCAAATAAAGTAATGGGTGTCATGGCTGAGAGATGAACAGGAATAAACCCAAGTGCTAGTTATTCACCTTAATGTTAAGTAAAAGAGTACTCAACATCAAGGTAAATAACCAGCATTTGAGTTTATTCCTGTTCATCAAATCCACAAGCAGGAGGTGAGGAAGCATCAAAACAAAGACATCTGTATATCAGTTGTAAACGGAAGGAAACAATCTTAACTCCAAACAGAGGGATATGGATTCTGCCAGGACCCGTTTGAGGTGATCAAAAGAGACTTAGCTCAGGTACAACAAGAGAATGAGGACATTAAGATGAAACAGAATTACACAGGGGATAACTATTCATTTCTCAAAACCTATATTTAAAGTGTTGGGGGGAACTGTTTGGCACTCGTTAGCCCCCTTCAGTTCCCTGTGCTTTGTTATCTACAATTACCGATCTCTAATTATGCATTTCAGACAGTGGCCTGTTTGTAAGAAGCTATGATTAAGTGTTCCTACCAAATTGGCCCTTTGTGTATTAGTCATTATTTTAATACCCAACACATCTAATCCTTCCCTCACACTTACATCTCTTTTACAACTGTGTGATACTAGCAGCGCTTGCCATTTTGTGCCTCTGTGAAGAAATTTACCAACTACAGACCATTCCATAATTAGGATTAATTTTTGTCCCTGTCAGATATTACCATCATGCTAAACTCAGAAACATTCAGTTCATAGGATAGGCAGCCTTCATTTGAGGTTTTAATAAACTTCAGTGCAAACTGATGATTTCCGAGCTGTATAGACATCAGGATGCCTTTTCTCGGCTTCTATAAAAGAGCAGAGAAACACAGTTTTTATACATAATTTGAGCAGAGCTTGGAACGGAAGCTCTCACCATCACTGTTCTAACCTACCAAAGTAGTTTGATATATTACGGTTAGAATCCTAGAATCATAGAGCTGGGAGAGACCACAGGGGCCTTCCAATCCAACCCTTTGACATCCAGGAACACACACTCAAAGCACCCCCAGCAAATGCCCATTCAGCCTCTGTTTAAAAACCTCCAAAGAAGGAGACTTCATAACACTCCAGGGCAGCATATTCCACTGTCAAACAGCTCTTACTGTCAGGAAGTTCTTCCTGATGTTTAGGTGAAATCTCTTTTCCTATAGTTTTAATCCATTGCTCCATGTCCTAGTCTCTGGAGCAGCAGAAAACAGGCTTGCTCCATCTTCAACATGACATCCCTTCAAATATTTAAACATAGCTATCATGTCCTTACTTCTTTTCCGCAGGCTAAACATACCTAGCTCCCTAAGCCACTCATCTTACAGCACGGATTCCAGACCCTTCACCATTTTCGTCACCCTCCTCTAGACACAGTCCAGTTTGTCAATATCCTTCTTGAACTGTGATGCCCAGGACTGGACACAATATTTCAGGAAACTCTAATCAAAATAGAATAGAGTGGCATCATTATTTCCATTGGTTGTTGTGGGTTTTCCGGGCTTTGAGGCTGTGTTCTATTAGTATTTTCTCCTGACGTTTCGCCATTGATCTCAACACTACAATCCTATTGATGGAGCCTAGAATCACATTGGCTGTTTTGGCCACCACATCACACTGTTGACTCATGTTCCACCAAGACTCCTAGATCCCTTTCACACGTACTATTTTCAAGCCAGGTGTCACTCATCCTATATCTGTCCATTTCATTCTTTCTTCCTAAGTGTAGTATCCTACATTTCCCCCTGTTAAAATTCATTTTGTTAGTTTTGGCCCAACAAAGTAACTCCTGACTCTCTCATTTCTCAGAAGCAACTAATTTTAATTTGAAATCTGAAAGTTACAAGCTATTGGCCTGTGGCACCAAGCACACATTCTTTTCCCTTCCACCATTGTTGTCTCACCATCCACAGAGAAATATGAGGCAGCAAGGCACAGCATAAGCCAGCATTTCAACCAAGAGACATTCTTTCACCATCTGTCACACCCTTATAATTAGAAAAATAATTTAAAAGTGAAGTTCTACCATGAGAAGGGAAGTTATTCCTTGCTAAGTGGCAATCATAACGTAATTTACTTGAAATTTTATCACTGGAAAGATGAAGTAATTACAAATAACTAGCCATCTGTAAACAGTTATTTCCAAGCTCTGAATCTGTATAATTCTCTTCATTGGCACCCATTTGGTCTAACGCAAGTTACGTTGAGTATGGGCAAGCTATGTTGAATATGACTATGGGCAAGAAAGGAGTAGGTAGCTCAGTTTTGGGCTGGAGAAGAGAAGTGATTTGACTAATAATTTATAGAACTGACCCACTAATTCAAAGAGAAATCATTTCATGCAGTGTTCCCTTCCACAACTTTATTGCTGTGAATTAATTTGCTTATAAATCCCACAGAATTCAGTGGGTTGTACTCCTGACTAGAAATTGTTGCTAACTGCTGTCAAGTTGACTTTGACCTATGGAGAGCCTATGAAGGAGAAATTTCTAAATCACCCTGTCATCAAAAGTCCAGCTCAGATCTTCCAGACTCAGGGTTGTGGCTTCCTTGTTAGAGTTTATCCACCTGTAATGGGGTCTTCCTCTTTTCCGACTGCTTTCTGCCTTACCAAGCATCATTTTCTTTTTTAATTAACCATGTCTTCTCATGATATATGCAGAGTACAACCATCTCAGCTGAGTCATCTTAACTTGTAGGGAGATTAAATTATATGCATAAGATTAAAATATATGTGGGCAACCTATGGCCTTGGGGCTTCATGTGGCTCAGAAAGCCCAGAGAGCTTCACCTGACTTCACTCAGAGCCCGGCTGGTCAGCAGTCAACTAAGCAGCAGGGGAAAAAACTCTTAATCAAATCACTGCATGGGACATTGAGGCTTTCATTTATTTTGAAATGAGTTTAATGCAGCCAAGAGCACTATTTGCCCAGCACTAATAGTGATGGAGGAAACAACAGTCTCAAAAGACATCATTGCATTTTTGGAGAAGTTTTCACCTCCATGTCTTCCAGCAATCCCATCCAGGGGTACCTATACAGTGAATCTATTCTAGGTTCTATCTCAGACTGTAAAGGATTTATCCAAGGTTCTGAACTGATTTGGGGGGTGGGATTTAGCACCTTGGATAGCTCCTTTAGCGTTTATTGAAATGCAAGGTAGATTCCCCACACCCCCAACATGGAAGACACCAGCTTGCTCCCCCCACCAACACCATGCAAGAAAGAAAGATTCATACCTCCCTGTCTCAGCAACTAGGATGTAAATAGCTGCTAGGAAGACTGTATGCATGTGTGTGTGTGCACCTGCATACCCGCACATGCGTGTACAAATACGTGCAATCACCACCCTGCTACCACCAGCATTACCTGCGGTTTAGGGGCTGGAAAGCTTATTGAGCCCTGGGTGACACTGTTAATCAATGATTCACCTCTCCATTACAAAAAGCAGCAAGGGGAGCAACTTTTGGATCTGCTTTGGGGCGGGAATCTTTGGGTGTATTATCATTATGATTACTACTGCTACTATTGGGCTGGGACATCGCAACCAGGCTGGAAGGGAGTATATTCAGCTTTTAAATGGCAGCACTTAATTCTCGTCTGGCAATGGTGACTCTAACGATTCCCCTGCTGTTAGGCAAGGTCAGGCTCTGTCACCATGCTAAGGTTCTTTTCTCAGTCTACTGGCTACAATATACACTGCAGGACCCAAGGTTCTGAGACAGCTAATTTTCAATAGTGCCACATTCTGTGCCTGAACTTGGCATATCAGCTTATCCAGGTGTCCCCAATCCCACAGTTCGGGAAGGTAAAATGAACAAAGTGGATACGGTGAACTACAGTAGCCCCTTCACTTTCATAAGGATTCAGGGCACAGAACCATGACAAAAGTGGAAAAACTGCAAATAACTCCCTCTGCTCCCCCTCCTCTCCCTTCCGGGGCTCTCCTCTTCCAGTTCCCATGTAAAACAGAAGGAAAGAGGGATGGGGGAGGTCTCACATGAGATCGCCACACTAGGGAGCTCTGGAGGTGGAAAGGAAGGCTCTTGTGAGGCTTTCCCCACCCCTCATTCCCTTCCTTTTGCCTCAGGGAGTTCTCCGCACCGGGGCAAAATGTGTGGGAATGGGAGGAAAGGCGCACACGCTCGGAAATAATCAAATTCATGAAGGTCAAACCCACAAATTTGAAGGGAGGACGGTATTTCTGTTTCATTCAGAATGCAAAATTATTAAAAGGTTTGCAAAGCTTTTAAAACATTCTGCTAGATGAAATGCAAATAAATCGCTTACTCACTCACACTTTCTTTTCTTTCTTTCTCTCTTTCTTTCTCTCTTCCTCTGTGTGTCTCCAGAATTCTCTTGTCTATTTCATCAAGCCTGAAAACTGACCCTGGAAAGTACTTTACCAGAAAGGCTTCATATTTATAAAAATGTCAGGAGTTTGCTGCTATTCAGATTAACTTCATGTGATGTACAGTTTGAAGACTCTTCCCTCACCCCCTGCCCCCTTGTAGGTTCTCTATGAGTTCTCCAGATCCTGCTCTGAATGATATTCATCATTTCAAAACTACACTGTTAGTGGTTTAATGTGAGAAGTCAGGGTTGAGGAGTAAAAAAGCCACTGCCAGGGAATTGGGGGAAATCTGCAAGCAGCCTAAGGAGACATCCAAACAGCTAATTACCTTGTCAATGATTTTTTTCCCTTCCATTCCTCTGCATCAGTTTGGACAAACAACAATTTCCGTCTTGCACCAAAAAAAAAAGACCTTAAAAAAATCCCAAACAGGTTTTGCAGCCAGCAAATCTTGACAGCCATCCGATACCTGAATAATGGATGAAATGCTCAGTTTGCAGAACATGTACAAGGAAGAAGAGAAAAAATCAGCAGAACCATTTCCCAACCTCCTACCAATGAGCACAAGGGAGAGGCAGGATAGTGTTCAGTTGACTTTATTTTATTTGTTTGGAATCCTTCTTCTAAGCAGGCCTGTCCAAGTTTATTTAGCTAGTTAGTTAGTCAGTCAAATATTTATATCCTGCCCTAAATCATAGGATCTAAGGATGGCATACCAGTCATGTCAATTGGAATGATTTAGAATAATTAAAACTTTGAAACAGTAAGAAAAATAATATAAACAGGCTAAAATATATCCAATGAGTTGACAAGTTAAACCAGCAGAAAAGGTTAAAACAAATTAAAACTGTGTACTTGCAGATGTTTGAAGGAATTAGTTAGGCCCCAAAGACCTTTTTTTTAAAAGCCATATTTTAACTTGCACCAGAACGATGCCAATGTTGGTACCAATCAGACCTCCAAGGGGAAAGAAGTCTACAGATGTTGTGATTTGCTGGTCTAGATACAATTATCAGCTATGCACAGTGGCACTCACATACGCGTTTGCTTATTTGTCTTTAAAAAAAAAAACTTTATAGACTGTTCCTTATTATTATCCCAGGATATACATTTGGCCCTCCACATTTGTGAGTTTCACTTTCACGGATTTATTTGTGAGTTTCTCCAACCTCTGCCCCCCACCCCCACTTAAGCACTTCTTTTCTGGTGGAACTTTCCCTTTTGTTGGCTCTGAGTGGATCACACCAAGGCCCACTTCTTTCTTAGTTGAGTACTACATCTGCATCCCCTTGGTCAACTGGAAAAAACCTGCATTCTTTGGATTGGGGGCAACATGGCAGGATGTGTGTTTTCTGTCCTTTCCAACGGATTGATGCAAAAAAAAAGATAGCACCTTCCATTGTTCTGGATCATCAAATATCCAAGTCCTACTTCTCAGAAACATTTAGCAAGGCTATAGACTGCACCACTTCAGAATTCAGGAGGGTCTCTGTCACAATGGAAGGGCCAGCAACACTGAAAAAAATGAGATAATTCCCAACATATAGAAAACTGGTATATCAGTCAAGTATTTATACAAAGAAAAGCGAACAGGCATAAAAATGCACATGTCAGTGCAATTCAACTCAAGGAAAAAAACAGCCCGATGTTAACGGGCAGCCATTAATTCTGATACATCATCTCAAGTGTCGGTCAAAATCAACACACAATAAAAGAGATAGATTCCTGTGAAAATGCCACAGGTAAGAACAGTTATTTTCTTGGACTCTTAAGAGCTTGGTAAAAATGCCTTAGATAATAATGAATAAATATATCACATGGTCTTTCTGAGAATTGGTTCCATTATTTTATTCCTTTGATATATTTTTTTTTCTTAATGAACTTCCTTGTTCAGAGAAGGTTTATCTGGGACAAAAAGAGATCTCCCATTCTGTTTGTGAAGCTTCCCAGAGCCATTCAAAAGAATCATAGAATCATGGAATCATAGAATCATAGAGTTGGAAGAGACCCCAGAGGCCATCCAGTCGAACCCCCTGCTATGCAGGAACACCCATCAAAGCATTCCCAACAGATGGCCATCCAGCCTCTCCTTAAAAACCTCCAAAGAAGGAGACTCTACCACATTCCGAGGCAGCATATTCCACTGCCGGACAGCTCTGACTGTCAGGAAGTTCTTCCTCAGGTTCAGGTGGAATCTCCTTTCCTGCAGCTTGAATCCATTGCTGCTTGTCCTAGTCTCTGGAGCGGCAGAGAACAAGCCTGCTCCCTCCTCGACATGACATCCCTTCAAATATTTAAACATGGCTATCATGTCCCACCTTAACCTTCTCTTCTGCAGACTAAACATACCCAGCTCCCTAAACCGTTTCTCATCGGGCATGGTTTCCAGACCCTTCACCATTTTGGTCGCCCTCCTCTGGACACCTTCCAGCTTGTCGACATCCTTCTTGAATTGAGGTGCCCAGAACTGGACACAGTATTCCAAATGAGGCCTAACCAATGCAGAATAGAGTGGTACCATTACCTCCCTTGATCTAGACACCATACTCCTATGGTGTATGGTGCCATAGAAGTATGGAGTATAGGAGAATGCCAGACTATGTAGTGTGTGTGCTTTAAAAAACACAAAAAACAATGATGTGCTTTAAAATTGCATGTTATTTCAATTGTGTTTCAATATAACAGCTTGCTTGATTGTATCTTAACAAGGAGTATATATTTCCTACATAGTTTTATCACTTTGATTGCATTTAATCCTGAATTCCCTGCTAAACAGCAAAAAGTGTTGCAGTTCAAGAGGGTGGACTAGAACTTTCTGGCTAGGGATTTGAAGTACCTAGCGAAACAATAAAACCCACAGTTCTAGAAGATGGAGCCATGGCAGTAAAAATGGCAGTAAAAGTGGTATCAAACTGCAATATTTGTTCCGTGTGGTTACATCCTTTTAAAACATATATGTTTATTTATATCTATTTTCATTTTCTAGTGAGCCAGCTTAGGTCTCTTCTTTGAGAGAAAATCAGGATTGAAATCAAGTAATAACAATAGTATAATCAATAGTAATCAACTAATAAATAATAAAGAGATCTTCACTCTCACCCAATAGCTTCATTCTTATCATCCTAGGCCTAACATTTAAGTTTGGTTTTGCTTTTAATGACTCAAGGGCAACCTGCCCAATGCACCGATATCGGCATTGCAGTTTTGTTCCAAAAGAAAATGTAAATGAACTCAGATGCCTCTGCTCCTGACTAAGGTGTGCGTGCAAAATAATTCATTCTTATGCTTCAGTAAAGTGTGGTGTCTTGTGCTTTGAGGTCCTCATACACATTTCCTCAGTGGAGTAACTTCAGGATAACTGTGCAATTCTCTTAAAAATGAGGCCTAGAAAAGATCAACCCCTTTTATTGAAGTGAGGTTAGCAGCTGCAGCTGTTTGCATGTCAATTTTTCAGAATTCTGACTGAATAATAAGTTAACTTGGATTCTGAAAAGAATTTGGCGGGAAAGGCCTAGTACCTAAAATCTGACTAAAATGTACAAAGCAAGTGTTTTAAATTTTTTTAAGCTATTGTATGTTTTTAAAATGATCTTACATTGTTTATGTGTGGTGATTTTAATTGCTTTTTATGTTTGATTGTGGATGTTTTTAACTGATTCTTTTTGGAAACTGCCTTGGGTCTCACTCTGAGAGAAAGGCATCATACAAATGCAATAAATAAATAATAAATAATAAATGGCTTATTTGAACCAGAGAGGAAACATTTGTATACGTGGAATGGATCAGCCAAAAAGAACAACCATGCTTTGGTCAGACCCCCATCTGGGATACAGTATCCAGTTCTGGGCATCAATGTTCGGGAAGGATATTGACAAGCTGAAATGTGTCCAGAGGAGCCGACCAAAACAGTAGAAGGCCTGGAAGCCATGCCCTATGAGGAGCAGCTTAAGAAGCTGGGTATGTTTAGCCTGTAGAAGAGAAGGTTAAGAGGTGGCATGAAAGCTATGTTTAAATATTTGAAGAGATGCCATATGGAGGATGGAGCAAGCCTGTTTTCTGCTGCTCCAGAGACTAGGATGCAGAGCAGAGGCCTCAAACCTCAGGAAAAAAGATTCCATCTAAACATTAAGAAGAAGTTCATGATGGTAAGAGCAGTTCAACAGTGGAATATGCTGCTTTGGAGTGTGGTGGAGTCTCTTTCTTTGGAGGTTTTTAAACAGAGTTTGGATGGTCATTTGTCAAGAATGCTTTGATGGTATATTCCTACATGGCAGGGGGTTGGACTCAGCCCTTCTGGTCTCTTCCAATGCTATAATTCTATGTTCTTACGAAAAATGTTACCACGAAAAACCTGAAGATAGATGTTCAGCTATTCTTAAGGCTTTCATGATAAGTCTGAATCACAACATGGATACTGAACAATTCTTTAAGCATAAATATAAGCCTTATTCACCCGGCTGTCCAGCAACTGATAGCGATAGATAGATAGATAGATAGATAGATAGATAGATAGATAGATAGATAGATATAGACAGCAAGTCAGTGTTTCCACATTCAGAGGTGCGTTGTGATCAGAATCAGCATAATTTCTCAGCTTCATGTGATGCCATAATAAATAATGGAGCATCACTTGCTAATATTTTAAGACCACCCACATCAAAGACATTCAAAGTCTATTACTTTGACATTTTCCAATCTAATATCTACAACAACACTGTGAAAATGCTTCCTCATTGACTTGACTTTGGCCAAGAAGATACATCACCCTAAGAGCAAGGACATAGTGGGACCAGGAGTCAGGGAATGATATTCTGAAGAACTGGCCAGATTTTATGAGAAATTATATAAACAAAGATAAGCTGTTCTGTTCACTTTGGACCATTCATGTACATTGTGTTATACGTGTACAGGTTTTGACTCCTGCTATAGTTATGGTAAGAAGGCTGAAGCAACACTGCAAAGGTTTTGCTGGTCAAAGTAATAGAAGTTAATGCAGAAAAAGCACATAGAAGAAAATTTCTCCACTTAAGGGATACAGGAGAAAGCAATGTTTAAAATATTGTAGTACAAGAGGGACCTGCAACAATGTGTTGCCCAATATTCAGGGCCATCATTCAGAATTCCAAGGACTTGGTTCTTCACCAATGTTCCTGGCCTTTTCTATTTTTTTCCTTTTCTAACAGCATTCCATTGATGCTGAGCAGACTATGGTTGTCAGTGACAGACACAGGTGCAAATCCACTTTATATCTGCTTATGTCTTTTTTTTGCCATTGCAGAGGTTGGTAGGCTTTTCCATGGTGGAAGAGCCAGTCTCACTGTTTAGGCACTGTGGCCAGTCTCACTGTTTAGGCACTAAACACATTCCATGGTTAGTGGGAAGCAGGGAGGGCATTGGAGAAGCATCTGGCTATGTCCCCCTAGCCAGATGCAGAATGATTCCACCATCCAAAAAGTCCTCTGGATCGCCCCAGCAGATACCAATGGATGGTGTGATCATTCTGTGTATGGCTACAGGAATGTAGCCAGATGGTTCTTGGATCCTCTCCCTGCTCTCTACCAACCATGGGGAGGGCTACAGTGCCTGAACAGTGAGTCTAGGGGGTGTTGTAATGTAGTTCTGCATGTGGAACACCCACACGATCCTGTGCCCTATAGGATCTTGGTACCAGTCTTCTCTAAACCATTTTTTAAAAAATGGGAAAGGTGTGTACTACCCTCCCAAGCACAAACACACTTCATCTCACCTGATTTGGGAAGTTAAATTGGATCAGGCTTGGTTAGTATTTGGATGCAAGACTACAAGGGAATGCCAAGGATCTCCACTTACAGCTGGGAAAGAATCTTGCCTGCAAAGCCCATGCCAGTCAGAGTTAATAATAGTGGGCTAGATAGAACAATAGTTTGACTCAACTGAAGGCAGCTTCCTAAAGGTTTGCTTCCCAGAATTTTTCTAACTCACACATGTGATAGCACTCAGCAACCTGAGCATGGAGAATCAGGTGAATGGTGTAGCTGTCATTTCAATATGCTGCTTTCTTAAATTTGTCTACATGAACAGTAGATTTTTGGAGGCAGGCAGGAACTTTCACTTTAGAAAGTGTACATCTGAAATTTGGATATAATTCTGTGCTTCATGGATGGACATGATCAACAGAGAGAAATGTAAGGTCCTACACTTAGGCAGAAAACATGGAATGCACAAATATAGAATGGGGGACACATGGCTGGATAACAGTACGTGTGAAAGGGATCTAGGAATCTTGGTGGACCAAAAGCTGAACATGAGTCAGCAGTGTGATATGGCAGCCAAGAATGCCAATGCGATTCTTGGTTGCATCAATAGGACTATGATATCTAGATCAAGGGAGGTAATGGTCTCACTCTATTCTGCTTTGGTTAGACCTCACTTGGAATACTGTGTCCAGTTCTGGGCACCTCAATTCAAGGAGGATATTGAGAAGCTGGAACGTGTCCAGAGGAGGGCGACCAAAATGGTGAAGGGTCTGGAAGCCACGTCCTATGAGAACCAGCTAGGGAGCTGGGTATGTTTAGTATGTAGAAGAGAAGGTTAAGAGACAACATGATAGCCATATTTAAATATTTGAAGGGATGTCATGTCAATGAGGGAGCAGGCTTGTTTTCCGCTGCTCCAGAGACTAGGACAAGGAGCAATGGATTCAAGCTGCAGGAAAGGAGATTCCACCTAAACCTCAGGAAGACCTTCCTGATGGTCAGAACTGTTCAGCAATGGAATATGCTGCCTCAGAGTGTGATGGAGTCTCCTCCTTTGGCAATTTTTAAGCAGAGACTAGATGGCCGTCTGTCAGGAATGCTTTGACGTGTGTTCCTCCATGGCAGGGGGTTGGACTGGATGGCCCCTTCCAACTTTATGATTCTATGATCATAGTTTTGTTGTTGTTGTTATTTCCTGTCATGTTGACTTCAGCCTTGGTGACACTATGAATGTGTGACCCCCATGATCCCTGGTCCTCGAGGTCTTGCAGAGCTGTGGCTTCCTTGATTGGATCAATCCACCTGCAATGTGGTCTACTTCTTTTTCCTAATGCCTTCTACTCTGTGAAGCAATATTATCTTTTACAATGAGTCATGTCATCCAAAGTATGACAGCCTCAGTTTAGGCATCTTGGCTTCTAGTGAGAATTCAGGCCTGCTTTGCTCTAAAACCCATTCATTTGTCTTTTTAGCTGTCCGTGGTATCCATAGACTCTCCTCCATCACCACATCTCAGATGAGTTGATTCTTGTCTACCTTTCACAACCATACATACAAATCAGAAATGTTATGGCCTGATATTTCTTGTTTTGATCTTTAATATGTCTTTACACTCCATCACAATTAAAATGATATAATGAGCATAGTTAAATGATCATAGATAAGGGCTATGTATGCATTTATGAGCATTCAAAATGACTGTTGACTTACAGTGGCCCCATGAATGTCCCAGTTTTCTTAGGCAAGGAATATTTCAGAGGTGATTTGCTGGTTTCTTCCTTGGAAACACAGCATACAGCACTTAGTATTTGTTGGTGGACTCCCATTCAGGTACTAATCAGAGCTGACCCTGCTTAGCTTCCAAGATCAGACAGGATCTGGCACCTTTAGGGCGCAGCTACTGATGCAACTACTGAGTATATCTACAAGCCACCCTTTAAGCAGTATTGTATAAGATAATGGCTCTAATATTGCTGTAATGGCAGCATGTAGATCTACTTAGTAGTTGCATCAATTTCATACCACGTTAACTATCACTGCTTCTTCCCATGGAAACCTGGACTGTGTTGTTGACAGTGCTGTAATTTAGGGGAATCAGCTAGAGATCTCTAGCAAAAATTACAAACTAAACTACAAATCCCAGAGTTCCACAAAGACAGAGCCATGATAGCTAAGTAGCTTCAGACTGCTATAACAGTGCACCGTAGATATGTGCCTAAGTTTCCATGCAGCTGCTGTGACTCCTCTTTAAATTGCTCCCTTGGCTTTTTTTCTCCATTTTGGAAACTATTTGTTCAGACACAGTGGCTTGAAGAATTTGTGCCATTCCGCAGTGGCCTTCAGAATTTAATGCTTCTGTCCCCACTGCGCAAATTGGATGCTACATGGTGACACCCGTCGTTTAACAAGTTGATTAGTGGAGCCTCAGACCAGACAGAATTACAAAAGAGCCCCTGGAGATAAGGTAACCCAATATGTTTCTCCAAGTCAATTAATCTCTTTAAACTGTGCAAAGCAGGAGGGGGAGATGTAAGCAGGATGTATAAGTGACATTTGCATATGTCTCCCTGCTGTTTTGCATCACCTCTTGTGTCAGAAGCTGTCAATAAGATTCTTTTCCAAAGCTTTATCTACACAGGGAAATCCATTTGGATTAATTAAAAAAAAAGTATAAAACCAATCAAAGAATCAGTTGCTTTCAAAATCCCATGTGGACACATGGGATTTAAATTAAAGGTGACAGATATAGGTTTTTTTTTAAGTAATTTTATTACAGTTCCAACATATAAAACAAACAATTATCATTGTATTCTTAATTGTCGTATTACAACTGTCTTCCTTCCTCTCTGGATTACAATCTTTATCATTCCATTGAACTGTTATCAATGCATCACAATAAATTGTTAGTATTATCTACTTAATTCGTTAGTTCCTGTTTTTCTACTCAACTTTACTTGTTCCATGATATTTCTCTGAATTTTATCTTGTAAGAACCTTTAATACCATGAATTATGTATTATTCCCTGTCAAGACCCCTCTCGC
This sequence comes from Cyclura pinguis, assembly GCA_030412105.1. NCBI lineage: Eukaryota > Metazoa > Chordata > Lepidosauria > Squamata > Iguanidae > Cyclura > Cyclura pinguis. The sequence continues at coordinate 121,323,333 of CM059604.1, read as the reverse complement.
TTCCGAAATCATCTGCCATTCTTTATAGATATCATCATCTGATTTCCCTTTTAATCTCTGTGAAACAATATCTGCATTTCTATTTTCAATAAAAGTTGCCCACCACTGTTCTGTCGTTGGTATTATATCACTTTTCCAAAGCCTTGCAAATTCAATACGGGCAGTCGAGACCATATACAGTATTATTCTCCAATATTTCTTTACCGCAGTTCCTTCTAACATATGTGTCATATTTAACAAGTACATTTCAGGAGTCTTATCAATTTGAACCTGCAATACACCACATATTATCTTATGAATTTCATTCCAATACATTTTTGCTTTAGAACATGTCCACCACATATGAAATAGTGTGCCTGCAGTCTTTTGACACTTCCAACATTGACCTGTACCCGTCTTATAAATTATCTTTAATTTTTCGGGTGTCATGTACCATCTATGAAATAGCTTATAGTAGTTTTCTTTAAGGTTCTGAGCTACTGTGAACCTCTTTGTTCGTTGCCAACTTTGTTCCCACCATTCCAATTGTTCCCACCATTCCAACCGTTCCCACCATTCCAATCTTTCTCGATATCGTAACTCTTGTTGCGTAATTTGAATATCTTCTTCCTGCTATTTCCCTTTTACTTCAGCCATTTCAGTTTGTATTTGTATGACCTGTTCTTTTATTTCTTTTGTTTCTACCTTTATCTTTGAAACATCCTTTGTTAAAGCTTCCAGCTTCTTTCCCAACTTATCAATTTCATGTTTCATATCTGTTCTCATCTCTTTTCTTGTTTCTTTTAAGTCTTGTCTTATGTCTGTCTCTGTCTTCCTGATACTTCTCTAATATTCCTCAATTCTTCCATCATTTGTAACATTAGGTCTTGTGGCTTCTGGGATGTATCCGTGGATGTCCTTCTTGCTGGCTGGGTAGTCATTGTTGCTGCTGCAGCCACTGTGACCTTCCTTGTTCTTATATCTATCAACTTTCTTAAAGAATAAAATTTTCTCTTCTACTTGTTAGTCTTCCTGCTCCTCTCTGTTATCTTAATTAACTGAATGATCTTGGCACCAATTATCTTGAGACCTGTTATTTTGTAGTCTTAATATGCTCTAAACATCATAAACTTATATAAACAAATGAAATCTTAATTGCAGTATAATACTATATGTATAAATGAAATCTTAATTATGTTATAATAATGTTCAATAATGTGTCTTAATAATAGAAAATATAATAATACAGAATATAATTTTCCACTTTTTAGGTGAATTCACACAATGTTATTTACATAGTAAACCATGAAAAATCTTAGTTCTACTTTAACCACTGAGGCTTCAACCACTCCAGATTCCCCCTCCCAAACGTGTTTATCCAATCCTCTTCAGTTCACTCTTTTTCCAGCTACGACCTTGGATAAAGAATGCAGCTCTCCATCGCTGTCTGCGTGGGTGGGGAGTTTTCAGTTCTCACTGTTTTTCAAAGTGAAGAAGCCTTCGTTTTTAAGAGTCAAATCAACAGGGTCTAATACCAAGTACACTATATGAAGTAAATAAATGAAAATAGATGTCCTTTTAAAACAAAGTCCAATAAAATAATTTTAGAAGCTCATAAAGTTCCCAAAATCAGTTCCTTGAAATAAAGTTCCTTAAAGTTCAAACACTTAAAGAGTTACAATCAGAGTCCTTAATTTCTGCTTTTATTTCATTTAACTTCTTTATCCATTTAAAAATTCCAAATCAAAGTCTCGGTGCCAAGTTCATTAATCCATTTGCAAAAGTTTATAAAAATTCCAGAGAGTTTTCAATGGGAGCAAATGGGAGCAAAAGGACAAAAAGAAAGAAGGATTCACTTTGTCCTGCAGCTTGCCAAGTCCCACAAAAAAAAAAAAAAAAACAATTTTCCCCAGCACCAAAAAAGAGTCCACTCCACTCCAAACAGTTAGGAAGAAAAGAAATTCCAAAATATGTATGTAAAATGGAGAAGAGAGAGAAAAAAAAGCCCAGAAAAGAGTGCCACTGTTAAATCCCCTTTGTCACCATTCAGCAATTTATAAGCTCAGTGTCTTCAGTCACTTTAAAACCAATAACAAGTTCTTGCCAATTGGATCCAACTCCAGTTTACTCCAAGTCTAAATCCAAGTCCGGTCTAGTTAAATTTCAATAATCCACCAAGAGAAATACAGGAAAATTGAAGTTTATTCAAACTCACCACTCTGGTCTCTGTAGCTTTGAGAAATCCGCCATTACGTTTCTGCTTCCTGCCACCAGGGTCTCCTCCAAGCTGCAGTTTATATTCGCTGAAACAGGTACATACCTCTTGTGTTTTAAATTAAACTGTAATCCAAATCAGGCTGTTACTTGCTATCTTGCCTTGCACTCTTGGTTAAAAGTTGGCGGCGGCGCTTGTGCCGCTAAAACGGCGATCCAGAAGGTGCCGTCATGATCCTGTGATCCTGCACAGCTCCTCCACTCTCCCCCTTCGGGGAGGGCTTGGTGCTAGAATTTGGATCCCCTTCGGACCTCTTCCGCATCCCCCTTACCAAGGGGATAGCTAGCTGGAATTTGATGGCCCCCATCCAGCTGGAAACCTTCAGGTGGCGGTTCGGGGTTGCGCAGCACTACTCCGGACAGCCTCTCGCGTGCGCCATGCGGCCGGAAGTCCCCGTGACAGATACTGTTTTAGACCAACTCAATCAGGAAGATGATCCAGTCCCACCAACTCAATTGCCAATCACAGTCTTTGCATAATGAAGCATTCTCATGTCAAGATTTGTTCAACTAGATCAAGAGCTCAGTAGGCATCATGCAACATTCCTTATCCCAAAGTCGGTGCACATTGACATGTGATACAGCACAGGAGGAAATAGGAGAGATGCAACAAAACAGTTTGCAGCTCAGTTATTGGGAAGGAAAGACTGGCATTGGGACTTGCCCAATTTGCTCCAGTGTGGCACAGCAGAGCTAGTTTTTCTCATCCACTGTGGTACACTTTTCACAACCTATCTCCCACTACCAGAAAGCACAAGATCAAGGGTGGACAGTCATGGCCCTTCACATGCTGGACTGCCTCTTCTTCAGTCCCTCAGTGTTACCTATGATAGCTAGGGCTGATGGAAGTTGTAGTTTCCAGCAACATCTGGAGGGCCATGGTAGCCCATATCTCCATGAAATCATGTTTTCCCAGGGAGCTGTGAATTTATTTACTGGTAGACAATTTCTCCAACCCAACCATAACATAACCTCCATTTTCTGCTAGCTTCATCCATACTGTCAGACACTTCTCTGTGAGTGTAGGAATGGATACTAACTAAATAAAACTAAATAAATCAGTAGACATATAATAATTTTATTTTCAAAAAAAAAAATCAGCAGAAGCCAGATGTTGTTATCATTGGTCATGGGAAGTTTCTTCTGCATATTCCAAATATTTTTAGTCCCCAAAGAGTCCTTTGCAGATACTCTGAAATTCTTCTTTCTTTAGATAAGATACCCTTTCCTTGGCTGCAGTGTCAAGTTAGTTGTGAACCCGTTGCTCAAATTCTGGATCTGAGCTAGCCTCCCACTTCAGTAACATCAGTCTAAGCCTTTTTGAAAAATATGCCAAAATCAGGAATTTTTGTGACAGTCATCCTCTAGTGCATGTTCTAGTGCAGACAGTGCGACCTTCACGGCTGAGGAAATCTTAGCCAACTGCCATCTGCTGGGAGTCCCAAAGGTTCCCTGGGGTTTCAGGGAGCCTACCTTGGTCATGCCCTGGTCTTGCTGCCCCAGGCAGTGGCCATTTTTCTTCCAGCTAGAAATTAGCAGCTGGTTCTGAGGCACCGAAGATGAGGTAAAAGCAACAATGAACAGCACCATAAAAATACGACAGCAGCCATGTTTTGTAGCCAAAGCTATATTTTCAAACTCTAAAGGCCCTGAAGTTTATCTGCCAAGGTGTTGCATTCATTGAGGAGCAGAATGGCTAACAAAGCTACCATATTTTCCTCCTTCAATGTCACAGAAGTTGACAAAAAGGTCTAAGGCATTGTATGAAACAGACAGTGGTCACCCAGAGATAGTAAAAAATACATTTTCCCCCCATGTGTCTGAAACAGGTGTCGACAGCTGCTGAAGCCTCCATATGCAACCTCAATGTTGCCTTTGCATGATTTTGTTTCTATATAACTTTTCTGGACGACAACACAGCAAGGGAGAAGGCACTAGTAAGACAGGTTGAACTGTCTGCCACAACCACTTCCACAGGCCTACATGATCTTCTCTGCAGAAATGCTGTTTCCTACTGCCTCTGCCATCTTAACTTCAGACTAGCCAATGACCAGCCCATGATATCTTACTACCAGAGGAAAAGGGCACTTTGTGTTCTCTCCCCACATTTGAAGCTGGGTGGAATTGTTGCTGATGGGATGACATTCTCCTCCATTTGTCTGATTGAACGTAAAGCCAAACTTGGAAAGAGGGGATGAGCATGCAGATAAGCCCTACCTGCCAATGTCTGAATGCACCCAGAAGTTAGACTGTCATGCATTGAGTCCAAAGAGTTTTAAGGGGTTCTGTAATTATGTTCAGCTAAGCAAGGTTAATGAGATCCTGTCATCAGAAACACACAAAAGACTGGGTCCCTCATCATGAGAACTCTGTAGCCACATTCAACTGAGCTCACCTCCACAGTCCTGCTCTTGTGGAACACATGAAATTCTGGGAAATTCAGGTGCACAGCAGTGTGAAGGGCAGGGCTTTCATTTCCTTGCCCCAGTTTAGTCCTACATGAAAGAATGCAAACAGCTGCATAGGGTTACTGTGTAACTCTGCTTTCTTTTCTTCCTCCCATGTATTATTATAATCATTTTCTGGAAAAGAGCAAGATAGAAGAAACAATGTGAAAACATGGAAGTGTTATAAGTAGAAGACAGTATCCTGTGGAAAAAGTCAAGGTAATTTCACAACAAAATCCTCACCGGGGCAGCCAGTGACTTCCATGGGGTGGGGGGGTTGAATCTGCTTTCAGTTTTAGTTCCAACCTTGAAAGAGCTATCCAAGATACTGAATCTGTTTTGAGAAATAGGATTTGGTATCTTCAACTGTACCTCTAAAGCAGGAGTAAGTAATTAGAATCACAGAATCATAGAGTTGGAAGAGACCGCAAGGGCCATCCAGTCCAACCCTATTCTGCCTTGGAGGAATACACAATCAAAGCACTCCTGATTGATGGCCATCCAGTCTCTGTTTAAAAACCGCCAAAGAAGGAGACTCCACTACACTCTGGCCCTTTCCACACAGGGTAATAAAAACGGTGCAGTGCGTCCTCCACAGAGGACATCTGCACCTTGGAGTGGACTGGGTCCAGACTACTTACTGTAGATCCGCACCTCAGTCTGCTCCGGAACGACCCCAAGTGGTCCTTCAGCGTGCTTTTGAAAGACCTGATTTTTCCGATCTTTCAAAAGCACGGAGCGTGCCACTGCAAGCCTGCTCCCATGTGCAGATTCGCAGGCTCGCACCAACGCGAGCCTGCGATCTGTCGAGGGTGGGCTTTAGGCTGGCGAGCTTCAGCGGTTGGTCGAGACCCACAACCAACCAGAAGCCGCCATTTTGGACGCCGGAGCAGAGCGGATCGACAACCACGCACTGCTCCGGAGCAGCCTGGACTGGACCGGGGAGCCAGAAGATCCGGTAAGTAGTGGTGCCGGGCGATTCCCTCACCCTGTGCAGAAATGGCCTCTGAGGCAGCATATACCACTGCATATACCACTATTGAACTGCTCTTAAAGTCTGGAAGTTCTTCCCAACATTTCAGGACCATCTCTTTTCCTCTAGTTTGAAGCCATTACTCCATCTCCTGATCTCTAGAGCAGCAGAAAACAAGCTTGCTCCTTCTTCCATGTGACATCCTTTCAAATATTTAAATGTGGTTATCACGCCCCTTCTTAACCTTTCAGATTTCCGCACAAGGCTGTTATAGCGCTACAATTCCACTTTCAACATCCTGTAGAATCCCGGGGTTTGCAGTTTTGAGAGGGGCCAGCCAGCCCCTCCCGAAACTGCAAACCCCAGGATTCTATAGGATGTTGAAAGTGGAATTGTAGCACTACAACAGCCTCATGCGGAAATGGCCAAGTTTTCCAGACTAAACATAGCCAGTTCCCTAAGCTGCTTCTCGCAGGCCATGGTTTCCAGGCCTTTTACCATTTTGTTCACCCTCTTTTGGACACTTTTGAGCTAGTCAATATCTTTCTTCAATTGTGGTGCCCAGAAATGGACACAATATTCCAAGTGTATTAAAGGAAAGATACAGTAATAATAGGAGATTTCAATTACCCGGATATATGTTGGCAGTCAAACTCTGCCAAGACAGCAAGGTCCAGCAAGTTTCTTGCTTGTCTTGCAGACAATTTCATGGTCCAGAAGGTGGAAGAGGCCACAAGGGGATCAAATATTCTAGATCCGATCCTGACCAACAGGGATGACCTTGTTAATGAGGTAGAAGTGGTTGGATCTTTAGGGGGGAATGACCATGCCCTATTGGAATTTGGCATTCAATGGGAAGGAGAAGATAAGTGTAGCCAGACACTCATCTTAGATTTTAAAAAAGCAGACTTCTGTAAACTTAGAGAGCTGCTGGCTGGAATTCAGTGGTCAAAAATAGTGAAAGGGAAAGGAGTTCAGGAGGCATGGGAGTTCCTTAAAAGGGAGATACTGAAGGCACAGTCTAAAACTGTGCCAGTAAGGAAGAAAAATGGAAGGCATCTGAAGAAACCAGAATGGTTGACTAAAGAACTCTCAGTTGAGCTAAGTGTTAAGAGAAACATGTACAGGAAATAGAAGAGGGGGGAAACCGCCAAAGAAGAATTTAAGCAAGTAGCTAGGAGATGTAGGGAGGAGATCAGAAAGGCTAAAGCACAGAATGAACTTAGGCTGGCCAGAGACATCAAAAACAATAAAAAGGGCTTTTTTAAATATGTCCGTAGCAAAAGGAAAAAGAAGGAGACGATAGGGCAGCTGTGCAGAGAACATGGTGAATTACTAACAGGAAGAAGAGAAAAGGCAGAACTACTTAACACCTCCTCTGCCTCAGTTTTTTCCCAGAAGGATACAAGCACTCAACATGGCGGTTGGGGAGCAGGTGAGGAAGCAGGGGAAATGAGGCACATAATAAGTAGAGAGGTGGTACAGGAATACCACACTGGATGAATGCAAGTGTCCAGGGCCAGATGAATTGCATCCTAGGATATTAAAAGAACTGGCAGAGGTCATTTCGGAACCGCTTGCTATAATCTTTGAAAAATCTTGGAGGACAGGAGAAGTTCCAACAGACTGGAAGAGGGCAAATGTTGTCCCCATCTTCAAGAAGGGAAAAAAAGAGGACCCAAATAATTATTGCCCAGTCAGCCTGACATCAGTACCTGGAAAGATTCTGGAGCAGATCATTAAGCAGTCAGTTTCTAATCACTTAGAAAGCAACACGGTAATCACGAGAAGTCAACATGGATTTCTCAAAAATAAGTCATGCCAAACTAATCTTATCTCTTTTTATGATAGAGTTACTAGCTTGATAGATGAAGGGGATGCTGTGGATGTAGCATTTCTCGATTTCTGTAAGGCCTTTGACAAAGTTCCCCAGGACATTCTTGCAAAGAAGCTAGTAAAATGCGGGCTGGACAGGGCTACTGTCAGGTGGATCTGTAACTGGTTGACTGACCGTTCCCAAAGGGTGCTCACCCATGGCTGCTTTTCACCCTGGAGAGAAGAGACTAGCAGGGTGCCACAGGGTTCTGTCCTGGGCCCAGTGCTGTTCAATATTTTCATCAATGACTTGGATGAAGGAATAGAGGGCATGCTCATCAAATTTGCAGATGACACCAAATTGGGAGGGGTTGCTAATACGCCAGAGGACAGGATCAAAATTCAAAATGACCTGGATAGATTGGAGAGCTGGGCCAAAGCTAACAAAATGAAATTCAACAGAGAGAAGTGTAAGGTCCTACACTTAGGTAGAAAAAATGGAATACAGAAATATAGGATGGGGGACACGTGGCTGGACAGCAGTACGTGTGAAAGGGATCTAGGAGTCTTAATAGACCACAAGCTGAACATGAGTCAGCACTGTGATGCGGCAGCCAAGAAAGCCAGTGCAATTCTCGGCTGCATCAATAGGAGTATGGTGTCTAGATCGAGGGAGGTACTGGTACCACTCTACTCTGCTTTGGTTAGACCTCATCTTGAATACTGTGTCCAGTTCTGGGCACCCCAATTCAAGAAGGACATGGTCAAGCTGGAGCAGGTCCAGAGAAGGGTGACCAAAATGGTGAGAGGCCTGGAAGACATGCCCTATGAGGATAGACTTAGAGAGCTGGGCATGTTTACTCTGCAGAAGAGAAGGTTAAGAGGGGACATGATAGCCATGTTTTAATATTTGAAGGGATGCCATGTAGAGGAAGGAGAGGGCTTGTTTTCTGCTGCTCCAGAGACCAGGACAAGGAGCAATGGATTCAAGCTGCAGGAAAGGAAATTCCACCTGAACCTCAGGAAGAACTTCCTGACAGTCAGGGCTGTCCGGCAGTGGAATATGCTGCCTCGGAGTGTGGTGGAGTCTCCTTCTTTGGAGGTTTCTAAGCAGAGGCTGGATGGCCATCTGTCAGGAGTGCTTTGAGGGTGTTCCTGCATGGCAGGGGGTTGGACTGGATAGCCGGTGTGGTCTCTTCCAACTCTACATTTCTATGATTCTATGATTCTAAGTGAGGTCTCACCAAGGCAAAATAGAGCGGTACTATTACTTCTTTCAACCTAGACACTATACTCCTATTGATGTAGCCAAGAATTGCATTGGTTTTTTTATCTGCCACATCATATTGTTGATTCATGTTCAGCTTATGATCTATTATGATTCCTAGGATCCCTTTCACATGTACTGTGGTCAAGCCAGGTCTCATCCATGCTATATCTGTGCGTTTCATTTTTTTCTCCCTTTTTTTTTCCTTGTTGAAATTCATTGTTAGTTTTGGCCTAGGTCACTAATCCATTAACGTCATTCTGAATTTTGATCTTGTCCCCTGTGGTATTAGCCACCTCTCCTAACTTGATGTCATCTACAAATTTGATAAGCAACTGTGGAACTAGGGGGCCACATTAGAGCCTCAGGAGACCTTAGAGGGCTTTACCCCTCTTCCAGAAAAAAAAAGCCCCACAAATGCCTCCAAAGAGCTTCTAGGGAATGTGGGGACATTTTTGCCATGTTTTGGGGCACCATCAAGCCATTTTAGGCCAAAATGAGGCCTTTTTAAGCAACATTTTTTTAAAAAAAAGAGGCCCTTCCTTCCTTCCATTCTACTTTAATTGTGAAAGCTTATAACACAGACAACCTGGAGTTGTCTTTTGGGTACATTTTGCGCCCTCCGTCTGCTTTAAAGTATGAACTAAAGCCTGGAGTGGAATCACCACTCCATTGACATGGAAGCCCAACCACAACCATCGGCCTTATCTGGGACACCTGTACTCTGTTGAAGTCACCACTTCAGCCATTTCCTTTATCTTTCTCTCCTCTTTGCAAGGTAGAGTGCCTTCAAGTTTTGACCTAGATACATTTCCTTTCTTAACCACAGTCCTGCTTGCTTTCCTTGAAACAGCTATGAAAGTGAGGTGTTCCATCTCCCGTGGTGAAGAGGTTGGACAAATCGGTCATTTCTATGAAGATGAGTGAAGAGGAACACCTACCTGGAGGAAGTTGTGTTGTGTACTTCTTTGTTTTTATTCTTTCTCGCTTTTTAAAAAATATTTTCCATTACTAATCAAGGAGCCCATCCCTCCTGCGCTCCCCTTCTCCACCTCCTCTTATTATTTATACGAGAAGCTTTTGATTTCTAACGTGTGACACGTTGGAATGAAACTGGTGACTGAATTAATTAAAAACAAAGATGAGAGCTCTTCCTTCTCTCCCCCAACCCCACCCCTGCAATTATAATTCAAGCAAAATGCTGGCAGTCAGGCGCTCAGCAGGCAATGTTCTACTTTAGAACCGTGAACTTGTTTTATAGGTTTCTGTCATCCCAGCTTCTGCTTCTGGCTAAAATCTATAGTTGGAAGAGTAAGGAGTAGAGAAGTGTGAGCAGCCCCAGAAAGGAGAAGAGAAAAAGAGAAAAGGGTGGAGACAGGCATTAAGTAGTAATTAAAGAAGCCCTCCTCTATAAGATTGCCAGATTTTTTTTTCGTACTAGTCTTGTTTCTGTGTATTTACAACATGTCAAATTTTTAGCAGTTCAGTAGGAGAAAGGCTATCCTTATCACTTTCTCTCCTGGTGAAGGATGATGAATGTTCTATTTCTGAGCAGGTGATCAGATTTGTACAGGAAAAATAGTCCAACCTGTTCCCATCCATTTTTGCAGATAACAATCTTCTAAATAAATAAATAAACAAAACCAACATTTTTGATTTTGTGCACCTTTTCTTAAATGTGCATGTTATCCACATTTTAGAAATTACGGTGCGCAGTTTTAGAATTCTGTTCTGTCCTCGGCATAGGCTAAAGCGTTGCTAGCATACAAATGTGTACATGGTTGTGCATCTTTTTAAAATATGTGCATTTTTATACATATCCTTGAAAGGGACAGATCTTGAGTGCAACAACATCCTGGAAAAGTCACAGGTTTGCTCCACTCCATCTTTTAGTTTGTAATTCCAGGTGGGGAGTTGGGTAAATCTAAATCAAAAAAGAGATCTAATATAGTTCTGGAGAACTTCTACACTCTGCTAGGAAAAACTTTCCCTTCGAAGGAAGGAAGGAAGGAAGGAAGGAAGGAAGGAAGGAAGGAAGGAAGGAAATTGCTCACAGAGCGATAGGGAGGCCATTTCTGCACGACATTGCTATCCCACAACAGCAGCAGGTTGTTTCAGGTTCAGGAGCTGTGCTACCACACGACATTGTCACTATCCAGCTGCTATCCCATCCCCAAGTGTTGCCAAACCGCTATATTCTATTTTCAGAAAAATTCCATTAAGTGCCTCCATTAGCACTTTAATCCCATCAACCAGCTCTCTGTGGAACCGTAATAGAGCTTGATAGCACTTCCTGTTATCACAGATCCAGCAGTGGGTGGGGTGGGGGTGTGCCCAGCTTGCCCCTTCCTCAGTGACTCCCATGGCATGGTAACTTTGAAAACTATCACCTCTCCTTGTTTATTTTAAAGTTCTCCTTTGAGTTCAAACTTTTAATTTTTTTTAATACATTTTTAGGCATTATAGAGTGAAAATGCAAAAATGTACTGTGCATGTTTAGTACAGCTTCCAAATTAAAAAGAACTCGACCAATCAGGGCTGGAGGGGCAGCGTGAGGCGGGGAAAGGGAGTGGCCAAGGATGCTGTAGTGCAGAAAGAACACCAGTGGCAATACCACTATTCATCCGCTTAAGGCAGAAGGGTACTGAAAATGGCGTTCCTAATCTGCTACCATCACATGAGTGGCAATGCCAGGATTGTAACAGTTTATCGTGCTACTGGTGTCTAGTGCAGAAATGGCCTAAGACAGCATTGCTTTATACACTACCTTGGAATCCGTCCACACTGCACAGTTTTAGCAGTTTGATACCACTTTAATTACCATGGCTCCTTCATAATTCTCCGCTTGACAGCCACTGTGATGAAATTCAGGAGAGTGAACTAGAGATGATAATCTAAAGTACCACACCAAACTACGAATCCCAGGATTCCACAGGAGGGAGCTAGGGCAGTTAATGTGGTATCACACTGCTATTGGTGTAGATACATGCTCTGAAATAAGTCCCATTGAATCGAGTAAATGAGGCTGGCATCAGCAGTCAAAATTCAAGCACCCCAGCAGAATCCTCCCACCCCAGCAAAAGCTTTGGCCCACTTACCAACAAACTGACAGAGTAGCTGCAGCTGGCTCTGGGAAGCACCTGCCTCATTCTTTGAAATATTGAGTGACCTCCCAGATGCAACAACTGCCACCAGGAAAGCCAGTAGCATGGGGCGAGGAAGGCTGAGCATTGACTAACACCTTGCTGGATGGAGGATTGTCTGGTTAAATCTGGAGCTGACCATAGGTGTATCTGCACTGCATAGGTCTATCACTTCAATGCCACTTTAACTGTCATACCCCCTGTTTAAGGAAATCTGGAATGTGTAGTTTTGTAAGGTATTAAGAAATCTCTATCTAAGGACCACGCTACACTGTTGTAGTGCTATTCCTCCACTTTCAACATCCTATGGAATCCTGGGGTTTGCAGTTTAGGGGAGGGGTATTTAGAATTCTCAGCCAGGGAGCTCTTTGGCCTCAGGAAACTACAAACCCCAGAATTCCAGAGGATGTTGAAAGTAGAATAATAGCAGCGGCAAAGCTTGGAGTGCTTGGAGGGAGAGGGGGAGGGGGAGGGGAAGGGGGGCTACAGCGCAGGGCCATGGCCATGGCATGAGGGCGTGCCCACAGCACACGGCATTGCTATGGGTCAGGACCCCCCCCAAAAAACATTGCTGCTGGGGCAAACTGCCCCCATCGTCCCCCCATCCCTAAACAACTAAATAATAGCACTATAACAGTGTAGTGCGGAAAGGTCCTTAGACTTCTAATCCACTCTCCTAAACAACAATAGCTGAGGCATCTTAAGTGCCTACACTACAAAATTGATTAAATCCTGCCTCTCTCCCCCTTGTTCTCATTGTGCCTTAGTATTTGCTAAGTATCTCACCAAACTGGAAATCCCAGATAGAGCCGTGACAATTAAAGTGAATGAAACTAACATAATTGTGAAGTGCAGACACAGTCAGCCCTCCATATCTGTAGATTCTGTATCCACAGATTCAACCAACCACGACTTGAAAATATTCAAAAAAAAATCCAAAAAGCAAACTTTGATTTTGCCATTTTATATAACAAATGCCACTTTACTATACCATTGTACATAAGGGGACTTGAGCATCCATGAATTTTGGTATCCATGGGGAGTCCTGAAACCAAGCCCTCGCAGATACCGAGGGCTCACCGAACCCCTCAAGTCAATGTGACTTGCTTCCTTTAAGTAAACATTCATAGAATCAGGTTACGTGGGTTCTACATTTGTTCATCTTTTGACTCTGCTTCTCCCTCCCTCTCTCCCTCCCCCCATTTACTTATTATCAGATCTTCCCACCAAGGAACCACCTTTCCTCACTAGCTCTCACAGCAAACACACCTCTCTGCGGGAACTCTCAACGGTGACTAACAGCAAGAGGCCTGTAGCAACATGTGAGAGCTGCTTGTTTTCCTCCACAGGATATTCCAAGGTATTATTTATGGGCAGAGTTCCTGTCAGCTACATCTAGTGGGAGAGCGTGTATGAGAGAAATCACTGTCATGCAAACATTTATCTTACTGCTCCCAGGCTGGGCTCTGACTCCCTCCAGAGATGCTTAACGATCTCCTGACCTCTGAGAATGAAGGCCAATGTCCGTGTGGTTCTCTCTCCCCACACTTCCCAGCAGGAGTACTTTTCTTCCTGACAAGCATATGTACATTCTCAGGGCAAACTACACTTTCCAGCATTCATTGATGGAAACAGAGATGCTCTTGTAACCCCAATTTCCACACCACACACATCACTGCCTGACACCTATCCATTCCATTGCTACCGCACGTCGTCGCTGAATTCTTTTCTCTGACTGCTGCGTGCTGAATTCATACACATTGCAACAGTTCATTCTGCTGCCTACACTACTGAACCCAGCCCTCCTAGTAAACAGATCATAAGAGTGTCTCTTATTTTTCTTTATATATTTATTTTTACTTGTGTTTTCTTCCCAGAAGAAAAAACCTGGGAAAGGTTCTACTAGAATATTTACTCGAGAAATGGACCAAGTTATTATCATGATTACTATTCCCCAGTAGTCTACATTGGCTACTTAGTTACACAGGCATAACTGAGGCCCTTTCCATACCTTACCTTATTGCGTCACCCTGCAGTTGCGATCCTGGCAGTGCCTCTTCCAGGAAGGGAACACAGTAGAAATGCTCCCCTCCACAACAGATCAGATCCCTGCAGAAAGGAGCATGATGGACAAACCTCTCCTTCTGCAGCGCACCCAGGCACTTTCCCATGCTGCACTGGGGCAGGAGGTGCCTCCATTGTGTTTCCGAGCCTTCCACAGGACAGGTAAGTGCAAGGGCATTGCACGATCGGGTGTCACTGACAAGGAGAACCCATCAATGATTTACTCTGCGATCACGTCGGTTGGCAACAGGAGGAGGACAGGATCCTGACAATGTCATGCCGAAGCGTCATCACGGTCCCACTCCTCTTGTGTCACCATCATGAGATGATGCCTGTCTGTGGAAAAGGCCCAAGCAACATCTCCTGGCCCAGCCCCACCAGCCTAAATTAACAGCCAGGAGTTGCATCAGGGGAAAGAGGTCTGTTCAACTGCCATTCAGGGCACAAGGAAGGTGATGTTTCCAGGCCCTTACCACAGAGATTGAGGCTGCAAACAGGAATTGAAACTGGGATCCTGCTTCTGATTGTCACCCTCTTGCATACTGGCGGGAGGCTGCCAGAAATACCATCGTTCATGTGTTTCAGTCTGCAACTGAGTGGACCTCCTTTGCATGATGGCTGTTAAGGTGGGCTTGGGAGCCCTTTATATAGTCTTACAGAAAGACTACATAGTCTTACCAAATACAGAGCAGTTACAGGTCCATACCCTAGGGCCCTTTTCGCACCTTACCTCTGTCCAGCGCGGTCACACGGGGATCACGCGAGCAGCCTCTTCCGTGAGGCTCTCGTGTCCCTGCTGCTTCAGCTCCACAGAAGTTGCCTGCCGGCTGGCAAGCAACATGAGGACTCCACCTCTTCCTTCCACAGCGCAGCCGGGTATTTTCCCAGGCTGCACTGGAAGAGGAAGTGCAAGGGCCGCAGCTCTGGAGCTCTGCACACAAGGTAAGTGCGCATTGGGCCCCAGAGCAATGCACAGTTGTGCTCCATTTTTGGCTAAAAGCCGGAAATGATATAGTGCGCGATCGGCGCCTGCCAGCCTCGGCAGCATCACACGATTGCGAGGACATCGTCTGAAATGCTCCTTGCAATCACGCAACGCTTCAAAGGTCCTTTCACATGAGAAATGCCACGCGAAAAGGGCCTAGGTTATGAATCCATAACGGCAATATAGAACGCCAGCCATCGTCATATTCGTATCCATTTGTATTTATTCATTTACATTTATTATTTTATTTACTATTCATTTATATCTTGTCTTCTTCCCAATTTGTACGTGGATATGTTACAACAGGAAGAACAAAAATGGCAGAGCAATCAGTAAAACAAAGAAGAGAAAATGGAGATGTGTCTCAAGATGCTAGAATACTCTTTGTCAGGAAAAAAAAAAGCCCAATGTGTTTCAACATATGGCTACAGTATTTGGAGTCCTTCTCCCAGGCCCCCTAATAGTCTAAATTTACGAACAAGGAGCTCCAATACCATTATTTTGTTTTTGCCAATAAATACTACTGGAGTTCCTTGTGCAGTCTAGAATTTTAGAAACCGTTATAGAAGGCCTCAGAGTACTCACACGCCCAAAAACCTTTGGGCTTTTTTGCTAATCAAGACTATCTTCTAACATCTTAGAGATGTGTCTCTCTTTTCTCTTGCACATATTATAGGAGAGACAATTTTCTGTGAACCCTCAGAGCCAATTACACAGCCTACTTTCCTGCCGCAACCACCACACCTCTTGCTGTCATTTCTGCAGTGACTGCCACAAAAATTGCCTCTCCTTTTGTTTCTGGAAAACATGAAGTATGGAGAGTATTGTTGTGTTTTCTAGCAGAATCATACTCCTTCTTGTGGCAGCACATGCAGCAGCACTAGGGACCCAGTAGAGGAGACAAAAATGGAGGAAGCATCCTATTGGAACCACCATGATGGATATCGTCCCTTCAGAATTTACCACCACTTTATTGCTGGGACTGATTAGGGAAGGTTGGCAAAATCTGCCACCTAGTGACTGAAGATGGTTCGGTAGGATACAGATAGGCTAATTAACTAAAGTTAAATTAATTAACTAATTTTTAAAAACCAAACAATTTAAAGATGTACATTCTAGGGTCCCCTTATTAAGCACATCAACTTTCAGGTGTCCAGATTGCATGGTCTTGGATCTCTGACATGTACATGTACATGTACACACACACATACACTTATTATCTTTCCTTGTAGATCAACACGGAGATCCATTTATGAAGGCTGCCTGATACACGTTTGTTGAATCTACTCAGCAGGATCCCAGAGGTATCACCTTATCTTCAATTCATTTTTCCCCGCTCACATTACGGTTGCTATCATAGCAGTACATTGAACAATAGGTTTCAGCAGAGGCCAATTCATTTAGGAACTTGTTCGGCAACAGATTTGGAAGAAAAACAGGACATTAAATATTTAGGGTGCTCTGTAACTTGTCATGTCTCCCAATTGCTTTCTGAGCAAGATGGATAGAATAAGACCGGCTTCCCTGAAGTAATATCCATTAGCACATCTGATCCAGCAGGCTGAGCTGCAACTTTTCCGCTATCCCTCAGTAGGAAAACATTGACTTCGCCAAGGTGAGTCACACCATCCAGCACAGTTCAGCTTTCCTCACACTTCCCTAAATTAACATTACAGTCTCAGACATGGTCTTTGCCAAGGGGTCACAAGCAGGCCACGCAGAAAGACAGAGATCAGTCTTCTGCAAAACTTCTCAGAAAAGTAAGGGAAAAGAGGGGGAAAAGAAGAGAGAACAGCACAGAGAGTACAGTGTATATGTGTGAAGTCAGTTTAAGATTTAGAGCCAACTCTCTAATGAGACAAGGTGAAACTCTTGCCTCAGGCAGCAGATTTTGCGGGGAAACAAAGGGATAAGTACCATCAGACTTCCTTCTCTGGCCATCCACAGAAGCTCCCATTTCACTCTCTCCCATCACTCTTGCTACTTTCATGTTCTTTGCTTAGCAACATGTAAGAAGCATCACCAGCAAGTCAAAGAGCAATGATTCCATCATTAGGAAGAATGTCAAAAATACTTGACATTACTGCAGTTATCGAGTTACAGATTCTGGGGTCAGACCACCCCTTCATGCATATAGCTGGGCCAGGAGAAATGGATAGCGCTAATGAGCTCCAAACATTCTTTGACTAATTGGGGTGGTTATTTCCAGTCACAGATTTCAGTTTTATAATTAATTTTCTCAAGGCTTTCTTTATGGATCAGGTACCTAATGCTTTCCTTATTTAATCTGTCAAGAACATCATATCACTGTAATGTGTGATAACAAAAAAAAAATTCCACAAGAATTGGCAGTTACATCTTCTAACAATCAGTATGTTGGCTATGCAGTGGTTTTCAAGGGTACATATTGAAATTCCATGTATTTGATGCCCAGACTCTGCATGAGAAGTTGGAAGTGTAACTCCTCACTCACTTCACCTCACAAATCTTCAGAAATTCAAGATTCATCACCCTCAAGTTTAGGCTCATAGTCTGAAAAAGAATTATTTCTCTAATATAAGAGAATGCATCAGGACTTAAGGCCTTTCCGCCTTACAGTGATACAGTGCTGTTATTCCATTCTCATCATCCAACGGAATTCTGGGGTTTGTAGTTTACTGAGGCCAAAGAGCTCTCTGACCAAGAATTCTAACTGCCCCTCCCTAAATTGCAAACCCCAAGATTCCATAGGATGTTGAAAATGGAATAATAGCACTATAACAGTGTAATGTGGAAAGTTCCTTAGTCAAACATGCAGTGGGAAACTTGCTGAAATTTGTGGAAGTTACATTAGTCATGACTGATTTATGTTTCATTGGATTCTATGAGTCTTCTCTTGAGTCTGCATCCAACCCAACATATTTTCATTGTCAGTAGCCAAGATCCCACATTATACTTGTAGACTATGCCAGAGAGCTCTTTGGCCTCAGTAAACTTCAAACCCCAGAATTCCACAGGATGTTGAAAATAGAATAATAGCACTATAACAGTGTGGTGCAGAAAGGCCCTATGTGTCTACAATCACATAGTTACATGGTGGTTGTGCTACATAACTTCTGCTGTGAAATCAATCATGTTATCTGTCAATGTCCTTGCTTTTCATCCCACTGTGCACTGAGGAATACACAGTGGCTGTTTCTGCAACCTCAGTGAATAAAATGGTACACTGATAGCACTGACAATTAGTTATGCATCATCCAAGAATGTTGAACTGCATGGCAGGAATCCTGTTGGGTAGTTCTGACTACAACAGTTGAATCAATTGTTGAATGGTGAGTCAACACATAGGCAAATCTGACTGAGTCAATGGATCTCCTGTTGGGAGAGCCAATCCTAACAGTACGATTTAGGCCCATAGAGAATGGTTTGTTGTTGCTGTTGTAAGCCTTCAAGTCATTTTCCACTTAAGGCAATCCCAAGGCAAGTCTATCACAGAGTTTTCTTGCTAAGATTTTTTCAGACTGGGCTTGCCATTGCCTTCCTCTAAAGTTGAGAGTGACTTTCCCAAAGTCACCCAGTGGGTTTCGATAGCCAAGCAGGGATTCAAGCTGCAGTCTCCCAGAGTACTGGTCCACTACACATGCTGGCTCAGTGGTTACACTTCTGCAACTCAACCTATACAACCATCAACTGAAGGCGTTGTTGCACAGCAGCCAAAAACAGGACAACAGGATGTGTAAGGGAACTTACACAGATGTATGACACCAGCAAGAGATCCAGCATGATGTAGTGGTTTGCTCATTGGACTATGACCGTAGAGACCAGGGTTCAGTTCCCCACACAGCCATGAAAACCACTGGTTGACCTTGGGCATGTCACACACTCTCAGGCCCAGAAAACCCCTTGACAGGGTTGCTATAAATCAGCAATGACTTGAAGGCACCCAACAACAACAGACATTCTGGCCAATGTCCTTTCAAACAGTGGCTTTCCAAGTTTTACCCTAGCAATTGTCAAAGATATTGTGTCCTAACAACCTTTCTTTAGGTTTAGCCTAAAGTACTTGCATTGCATTGTTTAGCCTACATATGTTCCAGCTTAACCAAAATCTGTTCCAGAGCATCAAGAATATCACAATAGACCAACATCCCCTGGCTTTTTCTTACTTACTGCCATAAAGAAAAACTGCCTGTTCAGAAGTGGATTTTCCCCTTTCTCCCCTTTCAGGCTAATGGCAGAAAGAAAAACAGCTGGAACTTTAGGATCTGATAATATTCAGAGATATTGCTGCCAGAAAGTACAACCTGGCTAAAAGAACAAATTCAGCACTGGTATAAACACTCTTGCCTACAAGAGAATTGCTCCAAGGAGGATTCGGCATCTTCTGTTTAAGCAGTAGGAGTGAAACTTATCCTCTTGATCTGAAATTCCTGATATAAGCAGCATGTCTCGTTGTTTGACTCTTATTTACTTACATTTTGGCATAAATTCTGTGTGCTTTAGACCACCAGTGCTCCTAAAGAGGAAAATTAATTGCCAGGTATCATCCCTGTATATGTCTAAATGATAGGGAAGCCAGAGTGTTTTACAATCAAAACACATCCAATTTTAATGCAGTTCAAAGGAAGAAATGTTTATTTATGGATTAAAGTATAAAAAGATTGGCTGCTCATAAAGTTTGCTGAAACACTGACAGGATTCTTTTTTTTCTGTCTCTCTCTCTTTTTAAGACATCACTTCTTGAGCTCAAAATATGGTAAATGGATCATTGCTCCATGGAAAGACAGAATGCTCCTGGGTCCTCCAGTTGCGACTGAGAACACATGATCTACCAATGAAGTCTAAGGCAACTGAACGTTGCCTCTGGTGAAAAAATGTAGATTTCTAGAGTGTCAGCTTGTCACCACCACGGTGGGGTGTTTTAACATGTCTGGAGAAAGACAGTACATTTCTTCCTTTGGGGTTCAGCTTTGCTTATTTCTTGAGTGCCAAAGCCCTTGTTGCTCAAATTCAAATTTTGTCAGTGTCTCTAGATTATTTTGCACATCATCATCTTATTGTGTAATATGGAACTTGTTGCCGAACAGAAGAAGGAAAAAAAACCCTGAAGAGCTGGATGGGCAAAATTACAATTCATAAAGGACACCCTGTGTTTTAGACATTTCCTCTGCTGGTACACAAAAGGAGAATGAAGTACCTAGGCTAAGGATTGGTGAATTCCATTTTTCCAGTCATTTCTGATAGGCTTCTTCATCCACATGTGACAGGAAGTCTTACATATGGCTGGCTTGTTGGAGTTAGCAACCTTTGTGTGCCTATAATCACTAATAGTTAGATTGCATGTCATTCTAAGAGTTTAGGTACAGCAAATTTTATAGCAACATCCTGTTTGTTTGTTTGTTTGTTTTGTGTGTTTGTCCACACCCACTTTCTTCCTGCACCACAGTTTCCCTCTCTCTTGCTCCCTCTCTCCCTGTCTCTCTCTCTCCCAGTTCCTGTCTCCATGAAGCACGATCATAGGGCATTTCCTCACTACACTGTTATAGTGCTATTATTCCGTTTTCAGCATCCTTTGGAAAACTGGGGTTTGCAGTTTAGGGAATTCTCAGCCAAAGAACTCTTTGGCCTCAGTAAACTGCAAACCCCAGAATTCCCCAGGATGTTGAAAGTGGAATAACAGCACTATAACAGTCTGGGGCGAAAATGCCTACAGAATTATAGAGCCGGAAGAGACCAGAAGGGCCATCAAGTCCAACCCTCTGCAATTGTAAGATAAATTAAGAGCCTCCCTCCTAGTGATGCTCCAACTTTCCTCATATTATGTAGGTCCTTTCTCATCTTTCTTCAAGAATATAAGCTGTATTGATTATACACAAGTATTCATGAGCAAACCTATGAATAAACTACTCTTACATACCTTCTAAAGAGGATGAAGTTTAATCTTTCTTTGCTAGACCCTGCATGTGGGGTGCAGTGAACTAATGAACTGTTCCGCTTCCACCTTGTACATTAATTACTCTTGCTTAGGAGATCCACCACTCTCTCACATCTCCCATAATCACCATCATAAGGTCATGTAAATAAAGCATTCCTATCAAAATGAGCCACGTTAGGTGCAATAATAGCGGTCATACCCCTACCCAATGAAAAGGAAGAAAACTGCATCCCAAATATAGGGAAGACCATTGTCCATAGAAGACTGTCACCCTGGTAAACAAGAGATTGAGAGGGGGGGGGGAGAGAGAGAGAGAGAGCTATTCAGGTGTTGTATGCAAGCTGTTGTTGTATGCAGAGATAGCAAAAGATGTATGCGCTGGTCCTGCTCCCTATTACAAAACTATTCAACCAGATACAGTTGCAACTTTTCCTTTTTTTTTTTTTTTTGGACCTCCTAGGTGGAGGGGACAGAACCAGGGGATGAATCCCTTACCTTTCTAAACATAAGCAACAGCAAAACACTTGAATAGTGCTATGAACAAAGAGAAATGTCATCTTTCTGAAAACTGGATTTCATTAAGGGGGAAAATCACTCAAATCTTCACCATAGCTGTTGCTAACATTGTTTTTTTTTTTTTTCCAGGAAAAGGAACCTTCTAAGGGGCTCTATATGGAGTCATATAGCTCAGTACAGTCTACATTGACTGGTAATGTCTCTTCATGATTTCAGACTGGATGCTTTCCTGGCCATTCCTGAAGATGTCGGGGACTGAATCTGGGACCTTCTGTATGCACAGCATGTATGCTACCAGTGAGCTAAGGCACTGAGCTATTGCAGAGACTTTGTAGGACCTGCAGGCTCACAACACAATTAGCAGAGGTTAGCAATTTTAAGTGATCCAGTGTGATGTAATGGAAGGCAAAGGCAAGCATCTGAACAAGCATTTCCAAGAAAACCCCATGATAAGGTTGCCTTAGGTCACCGTAGGTCAGAAACTACTTGAAGATACACAACAGTAGCAGCAATATTAAAGTAGTGTACATATTTGATATGCTTCCCACGTCTATGAGTGCAGGAGACTTTGAATAATTGCTTCAGAAATGTTAAATGAACAACAAGTTTAAGCAGCTAAATGCCTCCTGCTGTCTGTATGCATTGCTTGTTTCCCATGTTTTAGCATGTGCATTGCAATCTATGGACAGAAGTGCAATCTCCCAGACCTAAAGTAGCTTGCTCCTGTTACCCAGCTTGCCTGTGATTTAAGAGATGAATACTTGACTTTAAACTTTACAAAAATATGTGAAACGGAAATACAAATGCTTCCTGATCTTCAGTGTAATAGCTGAAACTGTTTTCATAAAGATTTTTTCAACCCTCACATTAGTCACCTGGCCTTCTTGCACAAGCAAATTCAACAGGTGAGGCTCTCCCTTTCCTTTGCAGCTGACTTGTGCATTCTGCATAGGCCCACAAGGCTCATCATGAACCAAGATACAAGTGGGACCTGCAGGGGTTCCATATTGCACATATATGACATACCCTCCAACATTTCACATTTGAAATCTGGGACATTTGTGGCCGAGCAACTTCAGAGTGTGGTCAAGATATTAACAATCATTACTGAGGAAGAAAACACAAACTAGTAGAGGCTGCAGCAGTTTTCTTTTGCCTGAGTCTACGGGAAAGGGAATTATTCCACTCCCCTTTTCTCCTCTCTCCTCCTTCTGAGTTGAGTGCAAACCACTTTTACACTTTGAACTCAGTTTGCAGCAACTAAAGTAAGCTGAGGACAAAGAGACAATGTAGGAGGAAAAAAGAGAAACGGGGACCATTTCTGCACTCCACTGTTATAGTGCTATTATTCCACTTTCAGCATCCTGTGAAATTCTGGGGTTTGTAGTTTCCTGAGGCCAAAGAGCTCTTTGGCTGAGAATTCTAAATGCCTTCTGAACCACTTCTTTCTGCTTCATCCGTCCCTGAGCATGTGGATACAAGTAACACTGAGGATATAGATTTTGACTGGCAGTGGACAGCAACCAATACTGGTGCCGCTGGCCCTCAAAAGGTGAAAACAAAGCTGTTAAATTCTTTAGAACGAACAGATGTGCCAAATGTAAAAATGGCTGGAATTCATGTACTTAAGCACACGTAAGTAAAGCCACCATTGTGCAATGGACATATATTGCTGATAGCAATGGCAGCAGAGTTGTGCAGACAGCATGCTTATCTGTGCCTTGCCTTTTTCCAAGTTGTGCCTTGTGGGGGTTGTGGCTGTACATCCTATACTTTATATTGTGATTACACGTTGCAGTTGCACATCCTATCCTTTGCATTGTGGTTGTTCATCCTATACTTTGTATTTTGGTCGTGCTTCATGGAGCATGTGCACTACTCTGTGGCAACCAGTAATTGGAATGTGTTGTGCAATGTTGCTGTCCCACATAAGGGTTGTCTAGTGTTGGTTAGCATAAGTCTGCATGCATTACACTATGCAAAGGGGATGTTGGACTGAGGCTAACAGGTGCTTAAAATGGAACTGGAGTAGGAGTTCCTTGATAAATCTGACTCACACTTTATCCACTGAAATCGTCATCCAGCTCCCACGCCAAAATATTTACTCTGTTCCAAAGAACATCTTATAGCCAACCAGGCAAGCTAGTTTGGAGGCAAATCCTAGACGACTACCTGTAATCATTGCTCAACAATGTCCTGCAATTGTATTATTGTACACAGCTTGGAAAAGTTACTTTTTTGGACTGTAGCTCCCAGATTTCCCAAGCCATCATAGCCACTGGCTCCACTAGGTGGGAGACTTGGGAAATTGTAGCACCCTCCCTCCAAAAAGTAACTTTCTTCCACTTTTGTTATTACTCCTGGCCTGCTTTAGACTGCCAGAGCCATTTCCTTTGCTATCTCTGACAAAATAATCCTATCACTGCTTGGGGAAAGAAATCAGGATGTGATCTCCAAGGAGACTGAAAAAGGGAAGTTCAAAATGGCAAGCGAGCGGTGGGAGAGAGTATCCGAGAGGCCAAAGAGGAAAATGTCACTTTGGCAACAGCAGCAGAGGAAGGCACGAGGAGATGAAGATGCCTGCCCTCTCCATTGTGCACACATGCTGTTATATCTCTTGCCATCCTTGCCGGCAGGACCCAGAATTAAAATAATTACCTTCCTGCCTTTCTTTCCTAGCCAAGGAAAGGTTCAAAGGTGCGTTCGATGGAGCTGACCCCCTACCACAGAAGCACAAGCACAAGAGCACCTGGTGGCAGAATAGACACAGGCAACTAACAGTGCAATCTATCCAGAAGGGAAAGCAGGCTGGAAATTATCCTTTGCTTCTGAATGACTCAAGCTCCTAGATACTGAAAGAAAGAACTGAGGTGCGTGCGTGCGTGCGTGTGTGTGTGTGTGTGTGTGTGTGTGTGTGTTTCCCAGTCATCAGCTGGAAATGGAGATTCTCTAGGAATTAAAGAATACAGAAGTGAGACTCACAACGAAGTGGGAGATGCCACAAATTTCATAGGGCAGAGTAGTTAGACCTTAAAGACGTTACTTGTTTGGACTGCCACCCCGGGAATCCATTCTGGTTTGAGGAATCTGGTAATTGTAATATATATGTGACTTCTCCCAGCTCTGGTTGAGTGCCACTGTTCAACATTCCAGCTAAGTCATGGTTGGCACAATTTGGGCACATACAGGCTTAGAGAACTGTGACTGCTATTAGTATATCGGTTCACAGAAAGAAGCAGGAGATCTACTTTAGGGTTAGAGTCCTAAGATCTGCAGGGGAAGGCTTTCTCTCAATCCTGCTACCATTCCAGGCTCTCTTGGTAAAGACATGGGAGAGAGCCTTCTCAGTGGCTGCTCCCACCCTGTGGAACTCTCTTCTGCAGGAGGCTAGGCTGGCCCCCTCCCTGCTTTCCTTTCGTAAGCAGATAAAGACATTTCTTTTTAAGCAGGCCTTTAATGAGTGAGCAGGAAAGTGTTTTACTTATTTATTAGCTGTTCTTATTTATTGTTAGTTTTGTAATTTTTATATATATATATATATATATATATATATATATATATATATATATAAAATTATATATAAAATTTATATATATATATATATATATATATATTAAAGTTTTTAATTGTTTAAATGTTTTTGTTTTGTTTTTTTAACTTCTTGGAAGCTGCCTTGGGTTCCACTTTGGGACAAAAGACAGCACATAAATTCAACAAACAAATAAAATAAATTCAATATGAGTATTCACTTATGCAAAAACATATAAAAATAGGCCCACCATATTCATAAGGGATTGGTTCCAGGACCTCTCATGAATACTCAAAATTGCATGTTCTAAGTGTCTATGAAAAAATGGCACAAGGCAGCATTGGAGGTGACATCAAGCCACAGTTGCAGCAGAGATGTGCCAATCACCACTGCCATGTCCCTGTGCAAGCTCCTTGTCACCTTGCGCTTGTAGGCAGCGGGGGCAGTGCCAATCCTGCTTGTTCATTTGCAAATGAATGACAGGTTCAGTGCTGCCATTCTCAACAACCCCAGGGCAGCCAGCAGCTCCTCACTGAAGCTCCTCATCATCCTTCAATTGTTGGCAGACAGGACAGTGTCCATCTTGGTTGCTTGTTCGCAAACAAGTCAGCAGGATCAACAATACCCTCACTGCCATGTCCCTGCCAAAGCTTCTCCCCGCCCTGCAATTGTTGAGGTGAGAGAGCAGCAACCTCTCTTCTTCATGCCCTGCCTTGGAGAAGCCTCTCTGTCATGCCTTGCAACAGCCTCCTCTGCTGCCCTGGGACGGTTTCTGCTGTGGATGTCAGTTAATCTAATTTTTTTAAAAAATGCTTTTTTCACTTTTCAGTTCATGTTCATAAATTCTGATCTCACAAATACAGCAGGCTCACTGCATTTGAAAATGCTGAAATCTCATAGAATCATAGAATCTTAGAGTTGGAGGGGTCTGTAAGAGCCATGTAGTGCAATCTCTGTCATGCAGGAATATTCAATTTCAGTACTCCGATAGAGTCACAGAATGTTAAAGTTGGAAGGGAAAGGAGAGGTCTTGGTCCTCTCCTTGGTCCCAGAGAACTTCTAACAGCCATCAAAACATCTAACTATGTCTTAGCTATGTGATTGTTTATTAATAAGTGTGGAAGATTCCAGCACAAGAACGTAAGAAAGATCAGAATGAATCAGAATGAAATCCCATCTTGTCTGTTCACACAGCGGCCAACCCATTGCTTCCAAGCAGTGGCACAGCTTGGCGGGAGCAGGGGCAGGGCAGGGCAGGGGCGGAGGGAGCTAGATGGGCAGGGGAGGGATGACTGCACATGGAGTAGGGGCAATGGTGCACAAGGGAGGGGCGACGGCATGTGGGGGTAGGGTGAAGGTGCACGGGGGGCAGGCAAGGAGCCGTAGCACCCCCAAAAAAGCGCTGCCCAGGGCGCACCGCACCCCTCGCCTCCCCCATCCCTACGCCACTGCTTCCAAGCAAGATGTGAGTTTAACAACACTCTCCCTCTAGTGATCTTTATACAGAGGCATATAAGCCCAAGCTACTCTTTACATTGGACAATACTTCAACACCTATAGAATAAGCTTCCTGTTTGTAAAATGTCAGCTTTGGTTATTTTTTCATAGATTAAGATATCTTTTGTTCTTTGATGAGAACCTTTGCCTCTTCCCTACGTTATTTTTAGCCTATAATTCCCAGAATCTCTTCACCCAGCTATCAAGAAAAGTAAATGTTCCAAATTCCACCACTCACCATGTGAATTTGGCCCACTACTCGCTCTCTTTTCATGTCCAGTCTCTGTGACCAGCTGTCTTCAAAACCAAATGAAGGTAGCTGAGACCCTGGAACAGTTTCTAAAGTATGCTTCCCTTTCATAAACATATGTGAGCTACTCTAAAAATAAGGGCATAACAATTAAAGAGTAGAGATGATGATGATGATGATGAATGCCTTTCAATTAAACTGTGAATTATGCCAAGCTTTCTTATTCAGAGGGTGTTTCTTCACCCTTTTGCCTTCCTCTAAGAATGAGGGAATGTGACTTGCCCAAGGGCACTCTTGGGCCTCCATGTCTGAGTGGAGATTTGAACACTGGTCCTCCAGAGTGCTAGACCAACATTCAAACCACTACACTACACTGGCTTTCTCGTTCAGTGAGTAAGAACACCAGCATCTTCATTTGAGAATGCATCTCCAGCCTCCCAGCTTTGATGAGACTACAGCCTTATCCCACGTAATTTTACTCAGTTATCCAAGTATCACAAAGATTAATGGTAACAGAAAAACATAGAGATTTAGGAAGTGACAGGGGAAGAAAAGGGAAGCAAGCTACACCTTTTTCCTTCACCCAGTGATGGACCTGGGACAATTGCACCAATTGGCTGTCATGTTCCAGAGACCATTAAACTGATGGCTTTTACTCAGGCACTGGGTGTTGTCCAAACAATGCAATTGGGATCAAAATACAAAATGCTGATTTGAAGGTGGTCCATAAGTGCATCTTACAGATCAGATGAGTATTTCAATATTCTTTTGTGTGTCTGATTCTTCTCAGTCCTAAAGTGATACAACAATTTCCCTCTGGGTGTTTCCAGACAGAGGGTCTGTAGCACTATAACCAACTAGTACATCTTTCCTTTTCTAAGTTAGTCCAGCCCCAGAGATGGAAAAAGCAGTGCCAAAACACAAATTGAAGACAATGTCATGTAGGTTCCTTCTTAAGAAAAAAATGAGTGAAATAGTCTGATTTCACCATAGAAGCCTACGTGAATTATTTGAGATCCATATATTTTTAATATAATATGATATTTAAGATTGCATCTTATGGAATATTGTGGCAAGAAGAAATATTGGGAGAAGGACAGTTTTTAGAAAAGGAAGAAGTCAATCAATATGAAGGCAGGAAGGAAGGAACTTTAAAAGAAAGTGTGCCTTCCAACTGCTTTGTGAAATAAATGGCTTATGGTCAACTTTAAACCACTAATTTGGACTGGATATTTCAGGACAGATGTCAAGGCTAGCCCTGAAATTAACAAGGATATAAGGTGACTTCTACCTCCAGCTCATGCATAGGCTTGAGTTCTTGTCTCTTTGAAGTACAGTGAAGATGATCACAGCAGAAGCTGACATGTAAGAGAAGAAGGAGCAAGAGAGGAGAAAGATCACATTGGATCTTTGTCTTGGGAATTATCAATGTGAGATTGATAGGGCTGAAAATAAAATGATCCAGTCATCTTGCACATGCATGAAGATTCTGCTATGAACACTGAAGTTGGTTTCGTTACTCTCTTTCCTTCGGAGTGAGGAAATGCTCTGTTATTAGTAATGGTTTCTTCTGTCAGATTTACTTTCCTGCACGTTCAGTTTTAAAAAAATCTCAAGTTCTGCCCATAGAATTTATGTAGAAAAATGTAATTTTTGTTAAGTTTGTCTAAAAAAGGACCTGAGCCATCTACGCCAGACAAATTAAATCAGTACAGCTATTGTCTGTTTTACATGCCTGCCATGAAGCTGTTAAAGCTCCTTAGAAAAAGAAGAGATGGCAACCAAACTCTTAAAACATGGCTGAATATACAGAAATTCAAAGTGAGATTTACTTGAAGAATGAATGGAGTGAATTGGTGATAGCAAATTTAAAGAGATGGAGATAAATATGAGATACAAATATTATATATTATCAAAGTGGCATTGTCAAGAGCTAATAGGATTTAAAGTCCGGGGTTTGAATAGCAGAACTTGTCAGCTTCACATGTGGATGAAGGAGTTGAAACATTACGATCTCAAAGGGATTTTTAATAAGATGGTTATCATTGATGTATGATACCAGAGAAATTGTCTATAATGTACAAATGTGCATCCAATATATGTCAGATATGTAAACAACATGAAGGGAGTTTTTAACATGTATGATATATATGTGAAAAAGCTTTTTAAAATGGTTTAAAATATACACATTAACGCAGAAGATTTTAAAAATTAATTTTTGATTAAAACTGGAGCTTTTCCTTTTGAGATTGATGCATGTACAGTTGGAAGAAGAGT
Source organism: Cyclura pinguis (assembly GCA_030412105.1). Classification (NCBI taxonomy): domain Eukaryota; kingdom Metazoa; phylum Chordata; class Lepidosauria; order Squamata; family Iguanidae; genus Cyclura; species Cyclura pinguis. The sequence goes on along the minus strand of CM059604.1, from coordinate 121,294,403 downwards.
CATGGAAGATTGTTTCAGTAGACGGTCACGGCAGCAAGAATGTCGTATGAGCAAAGACAGAAGAACTCTACTTGGTATGGAGGAATGGTTGCTGAAACTGACAGATCTGGCAGAAACAACAAAATTGTCAAGTTTGATTAGAGAAAGGTCATTAGTGGCATTTTCGAAAGACTAGAAACCACTTATAGACTTTTGCAAAAGAAAAAAAAAAAGGGAAGGGGGAGAAAAGAAAGAAAGAAAAGAAAAGAAAATGACCTAATAAGTTTTGGTTTTGGTGATTGCAAAGGGTAACCTATTGAAAGAAGGGAATTTGTAATTTGGGAGAGAGAGGTATGGATAAATGTTCTATGCATATATAATTGCTAAAAGGAAGATCGGAAGTCACTTTTCTTTCTTTTTCTTTTTCTTCTTTTTCTCCATTTTTCCATTTCTTTGCAATTCTATAACAGTTTGTAACTTTTAATGTATTCTTTTAAAAATCTTCTTAATAATAATATTTTTTAAAAAACAGAAACTGAACCCAAATGTCCTTGGGAAAAATCACAATTTCCTTTCTGTTTGGAGTGCTTCTGTTCAAGAGTAACAAGTTTCAGTTGAATATATTAATATTTTTGCACAGTTGCCGTTTTTCCTGTAGACTTCATTGGGTTTTCATTAAAGATCCTTAATGGCCTACTCCTTACATGGAGACTCATATATGTAATAATAAATCTAACAGGCAAAACCTAATGGCCAGACCTAATTGTACTGCTGTGTCTCAGTCTACACGTTCAGTGACAAAAGTAATAGATATGAAATGGGATACTGTTATTCTGAGCTTTAAGGCAATGATGGCCACCTCTAGATGATGGTGCTGGACAGGCCTAAATACCCTAAATACACCAGATCCATTCTCATCTTGGAAGCTAAGCAAGGTCAACCTGGGTTGGCACTGGGATTAGAGACCACCAGATGCTGTAGGCTCTATTTCAGTGGAAGGAACTGGCAAAAGTATTCCTGGTCTAAGGAAATTCATGGGCTCACCATAAGTCAACAGGCAATCTGAAGGCACATTCAGAGAGAGAGATGGTGGTGGTGGACTGCAACTTCCAGCATTCCTTCCTATTGGCTATGTAGCTAGGGCTGCTGGGAGCTGGAGTCCAACAACATCTGGAAGAGCACCCTTGCTACAATGCCGTGAAGATATGACCGACAAACAGAGGAAAGGAGACAGGCCCCTTATGAACTGCATATTAATTGCTGAACAATGCCTACCCATGGAGTCACACCTCTTTGTGAGTCATTATATAATGAAAGCTGCTTCCTCGTTGTTCCGTTGTGTGGAGATGGCAATTAGTGGTTTTGTAAATGTTTTGTTTGGGATTAAGGCCTCCTCACTGAAAGCTACCTCTTGTATTCATGTAAAGTCAGCTTATTTCAGACAGGAGGGACGGAGATTGCCTAAGCCTACCTGGAAAGGTAGGATGTGTCTTAAGCCATGAACAATAAAGAGTGTACTGACATCATCCCACAAAAACTTGGAAAAGATATTAACCAAAGATGAATAGGTCGGTGGAAAGGCAAAAAGCCAAGGCTGATGAAATAAAAAAATGGCTGCCATTTGGTGAGGAAATAAGACCAGGCTTTCTCTCAGGCTCAGACAAGATGTAATCACGCCAGGCATGTTAACTGAATATAAACCCAGGTCTGTCCTAGCCATACATAAAGCAGGAAGTAAGATATGATTTGTAAAGTGCTCCTGGGGGGTGCTTGAAGGCCAAGGAGACCAGGGTTGACCTTACCATTATGCAGTATGAGTATGCGGTATGCATTATGCACACACCTCAGTCACTAGGTGGAGGAGCAGAGAACGGCAGCAAGGTTTGTTCCTTCTGATTACCAGCTGGCCCTGTGCCCCCATGTTAATTTGCTGCCCACGACTATGATGAAAGATGTTGTCCCAGTGCTGGTGTTGAAATAATAAATAACTGCCTCTCGGGTTGATTTATGCCTGTGGAATTGGACAGCAGCAGGGATGACATCTTCATCTCAGGTAGCAAAATGTCTTGGATCAACCCTGTCATTTCTACACCCACCGCCTCTGCCTTCCCCTCCAAGTACTTTTCTCCCAGCCAAATTCATTTCCTGTATTTTGGAACTCAACCTGTTGAGAACAAAACCCCACCCTCACCCCACAGGACAGACTGGCAAGAAACAAACCAGGATATAGAAACGGTGGTTAACTCATGCTACTGTAAATGTAGCCACTTACACTAAAAATCAGACCAGCCTGCCATGCTTTGGTTCAGTGATGGAGCTTGGAGTGGGGGGGGGGGCTAGGGTGTGTGGGGTGGGGCCTCAGTGTGTGGGTGTGACCAGGGCATGCGGGGGCAGGGCTATAATCTGGGGCACCCCGCAACATTGCCGCCTGGGGTGAAGTGCCCCCCTACCCCTCTCATTCCTACGCCACTGCTTTGGTTGGCACATGATTGGAACAGCCTCAAAGCATATTCCAGTGGGGTATTCCATTTGCTGAGAGTGGTTGCAAAGCTACTGGCAAGACTGCTTCCTACTATACACACATTTGGTGAGCATAAAAACAAAAAAGGGAATGGGGAGAAGAGGAATCCAGCATCACCTTTAAGATTGATTTGTTCTGGCGTGAGCCTTCATAGATTTCCATGAAAGCTCATGCTAAAATAGGTGCCCTAGTCTTAAAAGGTGCTGCTAGATTCTTCTTTGCCCTGCTTCCCCTTCTATGTTGCTGCTGCTGCTGTTGTTGTTATTCTTATTACCATCATCATTATTTATATGCTACTTTTTTCCTTGTAAGGACTCAATAAACAAAATAACAGACTAATACAGGTGTGGCTATACTACACTGTTACAGTGCTGTTATTCCACTTTCAACCTCCTATGGAATCCTGGGGTTTGCAGTTTAGGGAGGGGCATTTAGAATTCTCAGCCAGAGAGCTCTTTGCCCTCAATAAACTACAAATCCCAAAATTCCACAGTAGGTTGAAAGTGGAATAATAGCACTATAACTGTGTAGGGTGGAAATGATCTATCTCTTTGAAAATATCTGGTGAATGTTATATATGTGCATATATCAAAAGGAGGTCTTTATAGCTCCTCTGCCTAAATGGGGAGGAATTGAACTGGCTTGATGACTCCCGTTGCGTGAGGATTAACAGCTATGTATCTGGGCAGCCAGTAGATCCACTGCTGTTGGATTCAGCACCAGGAGAGCATCGAACTTACTCTAGATTTTATAGCTTCTCCACCCACCATTCACCCAAGCTGAATGGGAGCTCTGCCAGCACTAAACCTCTGAAGGGACACTGTCCTGCACAGAGAAGCTGTGGGAGGAACAGTAGTAAAATCAAGAGCCAATTCACTACCTCAGTAGTGGTGCATCCATCATGTGCCCTGCTAGCTGTGTAGAGCCACTTCGCACTCTCAATGCACTGCTGGCACCGGGATGTTGATTAGATTCTGAGACATAGTAAGGCTGTGCAGCCCAGGTTCCCCTCCCCTCCCCTCCAAACATCTAATGAGATTTGTTTGGTGAAGAAAAAGCTGGGTCTACCTGCAACCTATGTATTTTTAGGGTGTTATTTCACAAGAATATTGTCTTTGCTAAGGAAAAAACTTAATAAAAGTTGGGGGACCAGTGCTACCTAGATGTTATAGGGCTCTAACTCCCATCAGCCTCCACTAGCTTGGGCAATGGTCAGGGATGATAGCTGCTGTAGTCAAACAGCACCTAAAGGGCACAGGTTTCCCATGGCAGTTCTAGGTTGGATCCAGATTTAGGCCCTTTCTGCAGGACAGCATCCTTCCAGCATGGGGACATGAGAGGAGCATGACCGTGGCAACGCTGCCGCATGACATCATCGCAGTCCCGCCCTTCTCACATCGCCAGCCGGTGCAATCACAGAGTATATCATTGAAGGAAAAACTCTGTCAATGGCCCCTGATGTCTAAGCCTTCTGTTGCAGCCAGCCATGCAGAAGGGTCAGAAGTGCAATGATGCTCTTCCTTCCCCACTGCAGCATGGGAAGAAGGCCAGCTGCAATGCAGTCGGTTGCGTGGGGAGAGGACATGCTCCCTTCCACAGGCAGAGGTACTGTCATGATTGCAATGGGAAGAGACACAAGAGTGTTGTCCTGCAAAAAGGGCCTTAGTTGGAGCAGAGCCATTGTGATAAATGGGATTTAGGGCAGCCATGACTGACTTGGGTCCTGCAGATTTCAGTGGGTCTGTTCCAAATGTGAACCAATCTGAATCCAATTTCTTGTCTTGCTTAGAAAATATTGTGAAATATCTTGGAAATGTGTAGATCAATATGTTAGAGGTATTTACAAATGAGTATAGCATTTGTGTCAAACACTTTCCCCCTAAGTGTTGGCATGAAATATTACAAACAAATCATTGGAAAATGAACAGTTTTCTTCCCCTATCTAACTTACTTGCCAACAAAAAGCAAGAAATATTTTAAGGAACTGGCCTCAAAATACTTGGTAGCCACAAGAAGTCCAACTTCAGCTAATCTTTTGCTAGACACTTAAATCTCTCAGGAGGTTTTAAAAAGCGAACAATCAAATCAACCCCCATAGTTAATTCCAAACACAGTCAAGGTGATTATATAAAAAATGGCAAACAAAAGACCTGCCCTCTCCTTGGAAAAGCCTCTCTTAGCCTTTTTTCATAGCCTTGGTGACTATTTTATAGACATTTAATAGACCTACAGTCAAAGTGACCACAAAAAGAAAAGAAAAAACCCTTTGAGATTTTAACAAGCAATCTGTACTTTTTAACTGATTTACTGAAAGGGAAATGGAGTCCAAAGGAAAATTCCCATAAAACTGCCTGTAAGCCCCAGAGTTTGTTTTTGTTTGTGTGGATTAGTGCTCTCACTGTTTCCTGTTATGAGACTTCCTATTAGTAATGTTTAACTTTAACCACCAAGCCAGGAGCTGAGGAATAGTTTAGGGAAGTTTATTTCCTGACTTAAGCTGAGAAAAGGTCAGAGGTTAATTTCTGCAGCCACAGGGCTGCATTGCAAACAGCTACTGCCTAGGCTTGCTTGAATATACACAATAATGGTTAACATGAAGTTCAAGAGTCAGGGCACAGTCTGCTGAGATACAATGTGGACTTGCAGTCACACTGAAGGGCTGAACAACAGGGTCAGGGGGGCAGTGTAGGTGCTGTTTGAAATTCTAGGCCATGGGTGTCTGCTAGATTTTGCAGAAATGACTCTGCGAGGAAGGAAACAAAGCAGAAGCAATGACCATTCTGCTTTGAGGCCCCTCCCCAAACTGCAAACCCCAGGATTCTATAGGATGTTGAAAGTGGAATAATAGCACTATAACGGTCTAGTGTGGAAATGGCCAAAGTCTGAGTGCCACTGGTGTAGCATGAATGGGCCCCAATGACCTCTATATCTGTTTGAGTCTAGTTCCTGGAATCCAGAACTCCAAAATTCAGAACAAAACAAAATCACTTCTACGGAAATTAACACATTTTTAAATTATTTCTATACAAACAAGTTATTGAATTATAATTCCTGACATGTTTACATGCTGCTTTTCCAGCACATTGATTTGTCAAAATATGTATACCTGCAGCATCGTTTTCATTTTTTGAAGATGAGGAATCAATTTTCAGGAAACAGAGGCTTAAAAACTGGGTGAACATTACCATTAGCACAGCAGGTCACTCTGAAAAATATGGCCCCTATCCACTCATTCCAAATGATTTTGCCTTAAGCCTCAGGCCGTTCATTCAGAGGGAGTGAAAAGCCAAGATTTACAGTATCCCCAGAGTGTTGCCTAGAGTACAATTTCAGAGGAAAGAATCACATCCAAATTAAAAGAGTAAAACATATCCAAAGGCCAGAATTCTTGGACCACAGCTAGCCAAAATACGTATATTTTTTGCACAATAAAAAAAGAGAAGCTGTTTCCACTCAATATGAACTTAGCTTTTCTGACTGGCAGTTGATTTACTGTTTTCTCATATTTTTAGAGGCCCCTCAAGGATTACAGATACAATTCCTCCAACATGTTTAATTATTTTTCAAGCCTCTGCATTAACCTTTAGGATAAAAACATGAAATATTATCTGTTTTCCCTCCCCCCCCCCCCCCACACAACTCCAAACCCTTTGTGGTTTGAAAGACAAGGTTTTTATTTACATTCCCCCGTTTTTTTGTCCTTAAAAAAAAAATCACTGGCCCTGGCCCTGAGGTGAAGCCATTGTAAGAAATATTAGCAGCGAAATATTTATTTAAGAACTGTTTGAGAAGATTGACTTTTCCCTGTGATACCTTCCAGTGGAAAATTGGAATGAAAATGCTTCCCGCTCGGCTCCCAGGGCTGTCTCAAAACTCTTCTTCCAGGCCTCCTCTTCATTTACAGCTGGAGGAGGAAAGAACAGCAAAAAGTGAGAGGAAAGCTCTCTTTGTTACTCTGGACTCTGGAATCTGAATAGTGTCAGACAAAACCTTCTTATTGATTTGCAGCACTTAAAAGGGCTGGGTGAGGGGGAAGAGATAGATTCTCCCTCCCTCTCTCTCTCTCCCCTCTCTCTGAGTTTGGCCTGTCACTCACATGGGTGGGAAAACATTGCACAAACCACTGGAACAATGCTCGGCAGTAGCAGAAGGAAGGGTACTTCAAGAGACAATTGCTTACTATACAGTGTCTCTCTTTCTCCCCTCCCTCTTCTCTATGCTCTTACTCAGGCCCTTTCCGCAGCTTACCTGTTTTCGGCGCTGGGGTGCTTCTAGAGAGAGGCTCTCACATCCCGGTTCCTTCAGCTCCGCAGCTGCTGCCTGCTCGCTTGAGGGCCCCTCCTCTTCCTTCCGCAGTGCGGCGTGCGCTGGGGCAGGAAGCGCGAGGGCAGAGCTCCGCATGCATGGCAAGTGCACGCAGGGCCTTGGAGCGATGCGCAATCACGCACCATTTTCGGCTCACAGCCAAAAATGAAAAAGTGCGTGATCGGCACCTGCACATGGCGAGTGCATCATGTGGGTCACTCCTCACAGTCGTGCGACGCTCGAGGGGCCCTTTCTCATGGCAAATACCTTGCGAAAAGGGCCTCAGAAGCTATGAGGTACCAGCAATGCAGCAACCAATAAAGAGTGGCCTTTTTAGGGTAAGAAGGCGGAAGTGCATAACAAAGTTACATTTCAAAAGTAATGCAATGGGTTGAAACAAAGTTGTTTTATGAGTGTAACAAGCAACATTTTTGAGTTACTTCTTAAAGGCCATTTCTGCACTACACTGTTATAGTGCTATTACTCCACTTTCAACATCCTGTGGAATCCTGGAGTTCATAGTTTGCTGAGGCCAAAGAGCTCTCTGGCTGAGAATTCTAAATGCTCCTCCCTAGATTGCAAACCCCAGGAATCCATAGGATGTTGAAAGTGGAATAATAGCACTATAGCAGTGGAATGTGGAAAGGCCCTAGTCTTCAGAATTATCTAATAGATAGAGAGATATCTGAATATTTAAATAAATATTTGAATTTAAAGTTAAATTTAAATCTAAAGTTAAATATTTACATCTTAAATTAAGTCTTGGGGTTCCCCAGCAACAAGTTATATTTACAGGGTTCCTGGTAAAGAAAAGGTTAAGAACCGCTGTTCTACACTGTTATAGCCATATAATACCACTGTAAATCTTATGGCTCTTTCTTTGGATTACAGGTTGGTGATATAGCTCCAGAGCTCCAGTGCTATGGCCTACGGGAATGCACTAGTCCAATGCTCAAACCACTACACTACGCTGATTCTCAGTCCCGAGTGTTTTTTCGCTACCATCACGCTCTCTTCCCAGCAGAGCTGCTGCTGGGATCCCCACCAGATGCCTCTGCAAGAAGGTAAGCTGTGGAAAGGGCCTTCGTCTCTCTCTGTCTTTCTGCATAGTGGCTTGAGTCTTGGTCTAGAACTATAGGAGCCGAGCATTTAAATCAGCCATGGAAACATACTGGATAACTTTGGGCAAGTCATACTCTCTCAGCCTTGAGGACGGCAATAGCAAACTTTCTCTGAAGAAATCTTGCCAAGAAAAACCTGAGTCTGAGTCCACTTGAACAACAACTAGTAAAGACGTGAAGATAAAAAAAAAAAGTGTAACTTTCCAAGTAAAGTGTGAACTCTGTGTGTGTGCATGCACATGCATGCACACTCTAGAATTATGACCCAGAATTAATGCATAAGTACAAATTGTGTGGGCACATGGTCTAGAATTCTGCTTCAAGAATTCTGTGCTGTAGCTGTGGGGATTTTCCATGTTAGGAGCAGAGGTAGAAACTTTTTAAAGGCTACTCTAGAACCTAATACTTTTGAAATGTAACTTTGTTATGCACTCCCCTCACTGCTCTAAAAAAGAAACTCTGTACTTTTGACTATATTGCTCTGCATTAGTTTTTAATTAGTTTTAAAAACTAACCTAGAGCCCAAATATGTGCTGAAAAATTGACTATGCTTTCAAAATTGTGCTGAGATTTATAATCAAGCTTCTTCTTTAGCAGTCCTCAAAACTTAATTCTACATATTACAAGATAGATGTAATATTTATTAGTTACAAGATGCATGTAATGCATAATTTGCACTCTTCTGGGAACCAGATTTTCATAACAGTTTAAAAGCCCCATTCATATTTATGTGGTTAGGAGGTAGTGGAACTCTTCCAAGACAAAATGTGTTATGCTACAGAGGTAAAGGACAGCAACAGTAATTATAAGGAACTGTAATCATATTAAATATTACTCCTAGGAATAGATATCATCATTGCACACATTTTATAAACAACAAACAGTGAAACACTGGGTAGTGTAAGCACTGTTAGAAATTTTCCATTCTGAGCTGCTAACCAAGCAATTGCTTTAAGGAGAACAGAGGGGAAATTAAATGTTTCTTGGGATCGGGATCAATCAGAAGGGTTAATCCCAGAATCAAAGACTTGTAGAAGTCTCTGTCTTCCCAATCAATTAACAAGACTGCTAATGGGGTACCATTTTAAGTAATAGGGCATTGTTTCAGATTTCTAGGTCTTGCTTCCTAGACATCCTTACTGTCTTAAAAGTCCTATTAGATCAACAAGGCTTAATTCTAATTTTTTGGTTCCAACAAAAGTAGAGCCGAGCAAATCAATAGAATTTACATAAGTGTTGATCTACCAAATTCTTATTGATTCAATGGTCCATTCTAGGTGGGACTAAAAACAGGATTTCGGTTTATACACTTGAGCCAGTATGACACAATGGTTTCAATGTTTGACTGGATCCCTTTCCGCAACTCACCTTTTCGCGGAGCTGGGGTGCGGGGATCGCGTGAGCAGCCTTTTGCAAGAGGCTCTCGTGTCCCCATTTCCTGCTGGGGCAGGAAGTATGAGCGCTGTGGCTCCGGAGCTCTGCATGCACAGTAAATGCACACGGGGCCCCGGACCAATGTGCGATCGCGCACTATTTTCAGCTCAAAGCCGAAAATGAAACTGCGCAATTGGCACCTGCCAGCCCCTGGAGCATCACACGATTGCGAGTGCGTCGTGTGGACTGCTCCTCATAATCGCACGACACTCCAGGGGTCCTTTCGCATGGCAAATGCCGTGCGAAAAGGGCCCAGGACTCTGGTAGACCAGAGTTCAAACCCTCTCAGCCACGGAAACTCACTGGCTTTGGGGGAGTCACAGGGCTTTCCACATTACACTGTTATAGTGCTATTATTCCACCTTTCAACCTCCTGTGGAATTCTGGGGTTTGTAGTTTACTGAGGCCAAAGAGCTCTCTGGCTGAGAATTCTAAATTCCCCTCCCTAAACTGCAAAGCCCAGGATTCCATAGGATGTTACATGATAAATGCATGGGGGCAGCAGAAGCAGCAGCTTTCTGGCTGTTTCTTCTGAGTGCCGTCTTCTGGAGAACAGAGCTCTGTGTGCCACTTGCCCCATTCTGATCCCTTAAACTGGTTCACTGACTGTAAAATCCAACTGGTAGCCCACTCAGCTTCTGTGTGGAAAAAGAGGGGAGTGCCATCTTGGCCTTTGCACCAGGCAGCAAAGAGTCTTAAGTCCCTTACCTCCTCCTACGTTCCGTCCTAAGACCCTGATCACACAGGCTTTCAGGATGTCAAATGTGTCAGCCATTTTCTTCCTCTTTTTTCCTTCACCTGCTTTTTTTGTAGCATCTTCCCTGAGCAAGAGATCTGGAAGTCTTAAAAACACTGGCACACTATTTTGGAATCTTCAAGTTAGCTTCAGTTTATAATCATATATGATCTATAAAGCCCTATATAGTTCACATGATATCCATATTAGCACCATATCGGCCTGCCCAAGTTCTAAGAGGCCCTTCCTCTCATCTCACCCCTTTTACAGGTATGTCTGATGGAAATATGGAGAAAGCCTTCTCCACAGCTGCTCCCAGACTCTGGAACTCCTTTCCTAGTGAGGCAAGGATTGTTCTTTGCTGTCTTTTCTGCAGCACAGAAAGACCTTTTTATTCAAGCTGTCTTTTAGGAATTGATTGTTTTACAAGAAATAGGCTTTTTTAGAATGATATAGAAAACCCTATGAAATTCATGGGGTCACCATAAGTCAACAGATGGCTTGAAAGTATGCACACTTACACACACACACACACACACACACACACTGCTTTTATCCTTTGTTCTAAAGCAGTGTTTTAAATTGTTGTGTTTTAGAGCCAATGTGATTTTAGATTGTTGTAATTTAGAGCTAGCATGCTATAGTGGTTTGAGGGTTAGACCACAACCCTGGAGCCTAGGGTTCAGTTCCCCACTTAGCCATGGAGACCCAGTGAATGATCTTGGCCACATCATACTCTCTCAGCCCCCAGAAAACTCCATGATAGGGTCACCTTACTATAACTATAAGTTGGAAATGACTTGATGACACACAACAACAACAACAATTTTGCTGTTAGTTTCATAATGCATTCATCTCAACTTTTGGTATGTTATGAACTGTACTTTTTGTTGTAAATCTATTTTCTAAGCTACCTTGAATCCCAGTTTGGGAAAAGGATGGGGTATAAATAAAGTGATGGGTGAATAGGTTGCTCCAATAGCCATGCTACCTGGGAATTTTGCAAGCTGCAGTCCAACATGTAATTTTCCCAAGCTTGGTGGGATACCACTCACGATACTGCACCCACACTGAGTTAGTAGTCCCTGTGTCAAAATCCAGGACAAACAGTTTCTACCAAGGCACTCTGAGACTTTCGAAAAAGCCAACTGGACCTGGCCAAGATTCTTTTTAATTCTCCACAGAGCATGCTGCTAAATGCCACTGGGCTCCTATCCAACCCACCGAAATGCACATCTGTAACTATATTCATGCAGAACTTAGTAAGTCACACTGAGAAAAACAGAATGTACTTCTTAATAAGTGGGTTTTCTCAGGGCAGCAGGTTTAAAGGGCCAGAAAGCAGAGGGTGCTCTTTTGTTTTGTTTTGTTTTGTTTCATTGTCATTCATATATCATACATTCTCAGCACTGGGGATTCAACAATGGAAGCAACCAAAAGATGATCTCAGGCATCAGTCTGTTTAGGGGCCACAATAAAACACGTACCCCAGCAACTTCTGCCACATCCCAGTAGGTGCTGGAGAACTCTGCTTGGATCAGGCAGCCCATTCGCTTTGGTCAGCCAAAGGTCTTGGAGCTGGCGGTGCGTCATGTTCCATCAAAACAAAGGTTGTCAAACTGGAGGGCAGGGGAGAATTTGGCCTACTGCTGTGCCTTTAACAAGGGCTAATGAAACTTTTTATGGCATGGAGAGCCAGACATAATCACCCGCTAATTCCCGCAGATTAAACTGCTATTAAAGGGACAAAAGTTGGCAATCCCGTTGAAAACTAAGTGAGGCCTGACAAGTTCTGACTCAGATTCAGCCCCACTGCGATTTCAAGAGAGCTCTGGGATGGCTGACCTGTTCTTGCTCTGCAGATTAAGCATTAAGGGAGGCTATGGTTCATTGGTCTTACTATCTCCAGTACCTATGACTTCCAGCAGCAGTTGATACTCTATATTAAAAACTACATCGAACAACTTTTCCCAGTTTGGGGAAACCACCTGTTCTCATCTTCAGCCAAATTATGCAATATTTAAAAGTATCTCATCCCTGCAGTCCAAAATCATACTCGACTGAGCTTTTGTATCAGCCACTTGACAGCAAATCTCTTTCACCGTTGCTTAGCAGCTGTAAAACACAACAGGACTAGAAACGAATGATGTTGCAGCAAGCAAATCTGTCAAGTTAATTACAACAAGGGAATAAGAATTGATGATTTCACAGACCTCTTTAGCTGATCTGCTCCTCCAGAGACGTTTTGAACACAGAAGGTGAAAATACGGGCTTGGCCTGATTTGGAAAGGCTTTTTAAATAAATAAAAGGAGAGGGAAAACAAACCTAGCAATACCTAGGAGTTCAGACCTGCCATCCTAGAAGGGATTGACTCTTCAAGGTTAGGAAAGTACCTTCAAAACTGTTCCTACTTCAGCCACAGACTGCAGTTATGGTGATGCCTTAGAATCATAGAATCATAGAAATGTAGAGTTGGAAGAGACCACACGGGCCATCCAGTCCAACCCCCTGCCATGCAGGAACACCCTCAAAGCACTCCCGATAGATGGCCATCCAGCCTCTGCTTAAAAACCTCCAAGGAAGGAGACTCCACTATACTCCGAGGCAGCAGATTCCACTGCCGGACAGCCCTGACTGTCAGGAAGTTCTTCCTGAGGTTCAGGTGGAATCTCCTTTCCTGCAGCTTGAATCCATTGCTCCTTGTCCTGGTCTCTGGAGCAGCAGAAAACAAGCCCTCTCCCTCCTCTACATGGCATCCCTTCAAATATTTAAACATGGCTATCATGTCCCCTCTTAACCTTCTCTTCTGCAGACTGAACATACCCAGCTCTCTAAGTCTATCCTCATAGGGCATGTCTTCCAGGCCCCTCACCATTTTGGTCGCCCTCCTCTGGACCTGCTCCAGCTTGACCATGTCCTTCTTGAATTGGGGTGCCCAGAACTGGACACAGTATTCAAGATGAGGTCTAACCAAAGCAGAGTAGAGTGGTACCAGTACCTCCCTTGATCTAGACACCATACTTCTATTGATGCAGCCGAGAATTGCATTGGCTTTCTTGGCTGCCGCATCACAGTGCTGACTCATGTTCAGCTTGTGGTCTATTAGGACTCCTAGATCCCTTTCACACGTACTGCCATCCATCCATCCAGCCTTCTTCTGGATGTTTATGATGATGTCCTGTTTGTACAATGGAGAGAAGATTGAAATTTTACAACGCTGGTGTGAAAAAACAGGGAGCAGAATAACAGGGTTGTGGCCATTTCTGCATTACACTGTTCTAGTGCTATTATTCCACTTTCAACATCTTGTGGAATTCTGGGGTTTGTAGTTTACTGAGGCCAAAGAGCTCTCTGGTTGAAAATTCTAAATGTCCCTCCCTAAACTGCAAACCCCAGGAGTCCATAGGATGTCGAAAGTGGAATAATAGCAGTAGAAGAATGTAGTGCGGAAATGGCCTATGACACTACAATCCAGACATGCAATGCAAGTTGCAACAAGAACCACTAGTAAAGCATACATTCCCACCAGTACATGCCCTCAACTGTTCCAGTTTGCCAGGAACAGTCCTGATTCATTCTCTATTGTGCCACTTTTTCAGCTGCTTTAAAAATCTCCCAGTTTCTCTGTCTTTCCCCCTTTGTCTTTGCTTATTTTTAGGGCTGCAAACTGAGTTCAAAACTCAAAGTAGTGTGCCTTCAATTAACTCGGCAGGGAGGAGAGAGTAAGAAGGGATAGAATCTTTGTCCTTCCCAGGAGTCTCAGCCAAAAGCAAACTGCTGCAGCCTTTCCTAGCTTATGTGTTGTTCCTCATTTATAATTTTTTGCCATCTTGACTACACCCTGATGTTGCTTGGCCACCTAGTTTTCATCTGTGTTTTGGTTTGGTTCTGGGCTCAGTGTAAAGCATTGGTCCAAGATCCTAAACCAGAGGGTAGGCAACTGCAGCTGACTCAGGAACCATTATTTGCCCCTGGGATCTTACATGGACTTCTAAAAGTATCTCCCTCCAAAAAACTTATAAGTGGATGGAAGGTTACTCTTGTCTTTGAAAAGGGGGTTGATGTCTTCCTGTATTAAGCAAAGCAAGGGATAATCTGCAACTTATTTAAGAAGTGATTGCCAGTCCTGGAGGCTACCAAGAGAGGTGTCCTCTCAGAAAAAGGGTGGTCCAGGGAGTCTAGAGATGTTGAGGACCACCACGACACCATCCAGGTGGCACATGTGGCCCCAAGGCCATGTCTTGCCTGACCCTGTTCTAAAGCCTTCAGTGGCTTAGGACCAAAGACCCTTTCCCACTACTCAGATTTAGCAGCCTGATTCCACTTGAACTGCCACAGTTCCATCCTATGGAATTCCGGGATTTGCAGTATAGGGAGGGGTGTTTAGAATTCCCAGCCAGAGCTCTCATGCCTCACCAAACTACAAGTCCAAGATTCCACGGGATGAAACTAAGGCAGCTAAAGCTGGATCTCACTGCTATAACTGGGTAGTGTGAAATGGTGGCTGCTTACCTCAACACTCTTCTTTTTTTTCTTCTTTTATCTTGTTTTTTTTTCTTTGAAATCATACATTTTGATATCCTGTGTGTGTGTGTGTGTACACACATGCATTTGTGTGTGTCCAGACAGAGACCGTCTAGTCTTCTGTCATAGCAGTGGTTCTCAACCTTTCATCCTCCAGATGTTTGGCATTTCAACTCCCAGAATTCCTGAGCACTGGCCATAGCAGTTGGGACGTCTGGAAGATAAAGCCCAAAACATCTGGAGGACCAAAGGTCAAGGGAACCACTGTACTAGATCCTAAATGTGGATCCCTAGATGTTGCTGGACCTCAGCCTCCCAGAAACCCCAGCCAGCATAAAAAATAGTCAGGGATTTTTGGAGCTGTATGAAATAACACCTGGGGAACTATGTTTAGGAATCACTGTGTTAGAGGAGGGAAGTGGAGGTTTGGGGCCCCTCCAACTACCCTCCAGCCACAAGGCCATCAGCAAAGGGATGTTCATGATAACTTCAAAGCTCAGGAAGTCATCAGACAAAGGGCTGGATATAAGTGTGACAGATATAGCTATAGTTCCTCCCATGAAAACCAATAGTCCAAGGTCTTTTTTGCTTTTTTTAAAGAAGGCATTATGTTTCCCACTGCTTTTTTGTGAATTCTTTGCTTAAAAGGTAACATGTTCTGGTCAGCACTGTATGGATGTAAAACCCTGCACTAAGTCTCTTGGTCACTATTCTGTGTCCATGAAGGAAAATAAACATGTTAGCAATGAATCCTACCCTGCTGATTTCCTACTGGCATGCAGTAATGTGCAAGCAACGTATTGCTCCAAGCGACTTGACATCCATTGTTCCATTGGGTTGAGTTGAGTCACTTCAGTATTCTGTTACATTTTGCCTTAGAGATTATTCTGAAAGCATTGTCCATTATGTGTTGAAAGTCTCACCTTTCAGCTGATACAGAAGACTTCCTGCTGGAGAAACCTTATTATTTAACCGGATCTACTGCTCCTGCCCTGATTTGTTTTATTTTTGTTCTTGGCAACCGGCACTAGCAGTTCTAGGTGATGTTTCTCTCTCTCCCGCTCTCATTCAACTAATTCCTTCCAAACACTTTGGCAAATTAGTCCTTCTGTAGCGCCCTGAGAAAACAAGAGATCTCCTGAAAGGATTTACAAGACAAAAGCACCTCAGATTATTCCCCACCACCACCAGACAATCTCTGTTTTTACTTCAGTTTTGTCTTGTCTAAGGCTCAGGAAGCAAGCATGATTTTATATCCTTCCCTGATTAGGACATACAAGCAGTTCTAGAGAAAATTAAACAGGATCTGCCTTTTCTATGATTGTGATTATGACAATTCTGTTAATGATAGATAGGAAAGATGTCAAGGAAGACACATGTTAGGTCTGTCCCAGAATTAAGCGGAAAATAGTAGAACAAACATTGGAAAATTTTAAGCTTTAAAGGTTCCTCTCACCAGTTTCCAAAGTGCCTACTGATTACTGAATATTTTACCTTATACTGGAGTTAACTTGTTGATTGTACCTACCAACAGTTTGGTAAACATCCAAAGCCATTTACTAAACAGTAAGTTACCACAGGAAGCCTCCTAAATATTCTAAAGGCCCTAGGTCCTTTCTAATCTTGGCAGTTAAGCAGGGTCAGCTCTGGTTAGTACTTGGATGGGAAAGTGCCAATGAATACCAGGTGCTGGAGGCTGTATTCCAGAGGAAGTAATTGGCAAAGCCACTTCTGAGTCTTCCTTGCCTAAGAAAATCTTATGAAATTCATGGGGTTGCCATAAGTCAACAATTAACTGTAAGAGACACAGACACACACATGCACACACACACAAGTTATCGTAGACAGCATGGAAAGCAGGCTATCTATATTGTTCATCTAGGGGTAGGCAAAATTCAGATCAGATCAGAAATCAGTATCCAGACTACACAGTAAAAACCATTTGGACCTGTCTATTCTATGGAATCCTGGGATTTATAGTTTAGTAAGGCAGCAATTTGACTGTTGGACTGGGACTCTGGGAGACTAGAGTTTAAATCCCCACTCAGCCATAGAAACCCACTAGTGATCATGAGCAAATCACACTCTCTCAACCTTAGAAGAAAGCAAGGGCAAACCACCTTTGAACAAATCTCACTAAACAAGACCTATGAGTGGGTCGCTACAAGTTGGAGTCAACTTAAGTGCTGATAACAACAAGAAAAACATTTAGTTGTTCTGCTACTAGTGCATTCCCATAGGCCATAGCACTGGAGCTCTGGAGCTACATCACCAACCTACAATCCAAAGAAAAAGCCATAAGATTTACAGTGGTATTGTATGGTTATAACAGTGTAAAACAGCAGTTCTTAACCTTTTCTCTACCAGGGACCCTGTAAATATAACTTGTTGCTGGGGAACCCCAAGACTTAACTCAAGATGTAAATATTTAACTTTAAATTTAAATTTAACTTTAAATTCAAATATTGACTTAAATATTCAAATATCTATCTATCTCTCTATTACATATTTCTGAAGACTAGGGGACTTTCCACACTCCACTGCTATAGTGCTATTATTCCACTTTCAACATCCTATGGAATCGTGGGATTTGCAATTTAGGGAGGAGCATTTAGAATTCTCAGCCAGAGAGCTCTTTGGCCTCAGCAAACTACGAACTCCAGGACTCCACAGGATGTTGAAAGTGGAGTAATAGTACTGTAACAGTGTAGTGCAGAAATGGCCTTTAAGAAGTAACTCAAAAATGTTACTTGTTACACTCATAAAGCAACTTTGTTTCAACCCATTGCATTACTTTTGAAATGTAACTTTGTTATGCACTTCCCCTTTCTTACCCGAAAAAGGCCACTTACCCGAAAAAGGCCACACATCTATCTATCTAACAGATGCTTCTGAAGACTAGAGGCCTTTCCACACTCTACTGCTATAGTACTCTACTGCTATTATTCCACTTTCAACATCCTATGGAATCCTGGGGTTTGCAGTTTAGGGAGGGCATTTAAAATTCTCAGTCAGAGAGCTCTTTGGCCTCAGTAAACTACAAACCCCAGAATTCCACAGGATGTTGAAAGTGGAATAATAGCACTATAACAGCGGAGTGCAGAAAGGCCCTAGGATTCAAATCCCCACTCAGAGACTGGCTGACCTTGGGCAAGTCCCTGTTGTTGCCGCAGTTGTTGGTATCCAACAGCAGGGCTTTGTGGACACCCTGTGAGGGCTCTGTGGAGTCCAAGGGGTCCCCGGATCCCAGGTTAAGAGCCACCGGTGGAGAATGCATAAGCTTAAGGAAAAGAAAGAGGAGTACAATTCCTCTGAGCAAATGAAAGAACTAGTTTTAGGACTACTTCCTACTTCCTACATGAAATGGATAGAACGGACTGTACTTCAATCTGTGGTCAGGCCATCACATTTTTTTAACCTTACCCTTTTCTTGCATTAGAACAAAATTCTCACATATAGAAACCTAGCTTGGCATGAAGTGACTTAGGCCAGAATCTTTTTCCCTAATGTGCAAGATTCTAAGCAAGAAAGAATTATATCAAAAATATGTACAGGAAAATTCAAAAAGGGCATCTCTACCTGAAGCTACACAATTCACTCCATCACCTCTAGATTCAACTGTCTCATTAGGGATGGACCACACTTCAGTGGTAGGACACTCAGGTGAGCACTGCAACAATATGGAATTTGATTTAGGCCTCTGTGTGACAGCATGTAAGAGCTTGGGAAAATTGCTTTGGGGAGCTACTGCTCCCAGAATGCTTTATGTCCAGTAGCCATTCTGGCTGTGGCATTTTGGGGAATTGTTGATGAGTTGCAAGGGAATACCAGATGCTGTGAGATAAATTTCAGAGGAAGGCAATGGCAAAACCACCTCTGAGTATTCCTGGCCTAAGAAAACCCTGTGAAATTCATGGGGTCACCATAAGTTGAAAGGTGACTCAAAGGCAGGTATACACACAAAAACATGTTAGCCTCTTATAGCAAAAACACCACAGAGTCTTCTGGCACATTAAACACTGACACAACCCTTCAGAGACATCAACTAACTTCATCAGATTCATTTATTAGAATAAAAGAGGCTGCTGTCCACTGAAGCTTATGCCAGTAAGACTTGCTTGCTTTAAGATATCTCATGACACCTTAAAGACATTTAGAACACCTTTTTCTGTTCAAGAAAGTAACTTTTCCAATCTCTGCCAGCACACTATCTGCTGGTTGTATGTGTCATTCTGTGCTTTGAGTACTTGACATATTTTACATAAGCAACATTTTCAGCTGTGGATATTTCAGGCAAATAGGCTTTTGACTTCCACTTGTGTACATTGTGGTCTCAATTTCCTAATTATGTACATATGAAATTATTTCCCCCTCTGCAAAAATACAAGCTAATGAGCTGAATACAGCCATCACAAGAACAGAACCATCTTCCCAGACACTTATTTATAATGAAGTCAGGACACCTGAGCAAGAGAGGTTCACCATAACAGTTTTTCAAGTAAAAACTTCCATCCTTTCTTCTGCTTTTCTTCCTGCCCTGGTTAACAATCACTGTACTTACAGCCAAAGCTGCCCTGAAGCAGAACAAGAGCTAAAATGCCAATGCAGAGGCGTAGATTCCCAGTTAATAATTTAGTTGCAGCAAGCTTTCAGGCTATTCCAGTCTATAGTCATCACTTTCCTCACAGGATGGATGGATGGATGGGTATTTTCTCCAAAGGGGAATCTCTTTGGGAGCTTTCTGCTACAAAGGAGGAAGGACAGACATGTCTAGAAGCAAATATACATTTCAGATGTCTAAAAATTAATCTGATTTTATTCGGTGTTTTTAGAAAAGGAGCACTATCTCCCACAAAATCCTTGAAAAATACTTTTTTCCCCTGCTACTCTGTTGCCTTTGAACCCTCCTTCCTTGGGCTTGTCACACTCTCTCAGCTGAAGAGGAAAGCAACAGCAAGGCCCCTCTAAAAAAAATCTTGCCAAGAAAATCCTGTGATAGGTTCACCTTAGGGTCACCATAAGTCAGAAAAAGCCTGAAGGCACACAACATTATTATCTTTCATTCCATGTGCAGTTGGCTCTCAGGTTAGGGGCACAGGATCCCTGCAAAAGTGAAAAAATGCAAATATCAAAATGTGTGTGTGTGTGTGTGTGTGTGTGTGTGTTAGAAGGAGGCCAAGGCATGGTGAGGGGAACAGGCACCCAGAATCCAAACCAAGTCAGGGAAAGGGAGTGGACGTATACTTCCTCTCTCTCATCTGTTTCTTTTCTTGGGGGAGTGTTGCAGGGAGCGTTTGCAGTGCTGAGAAATCAGGCTGTGAGCCATCCTTAGCTGGTCAGGTGGAGAGAGAAGGGGACCAGAGGTGGGTTTTTAAAGGTCTGCATGGCCTTCTCAGAGTTGCGGAGAGGGAAGGTTCCTCCAAAAAAGAAGCACTGGGGTGGCAGAGGTTGGAGAAACTCACAAACAATCAAATTTGTGAAGGTTAATTTTTTTGGATGAAAATTCCTAGAATTTCACAGCCGGTCAGCAAACGATAGCTGTAACAATAACGAGATACACTGAGGTGGCTTGGAACTAAACTGTTACATTGGGTCTAGGATTTTAGGCACTGTAATCCAAAAAAGTAACTTCACCAAACTCTCCTCTGGAGTCACATCTTCCAAAACCGTATTCTGCTTTGCTTATTGCATCTGCTGCATTATATGCATCTGCTGCATCCACAATCTAGAAGGGAAGAGATGATCCTTTACAGTACAAACTCCCTACAGAATTCCCATATTCAAACATTTCTGAATAAACAGGATGAATAAAGCATAACCAAAAGCAGTGTGAATAGACTATGGTCAATGTAATAAGGAATGTGGGATGGTATCATCTAGATTATAGCATGTGGTAGTAGACGCTGGCCATAACCCGGGTTCTTTGGGCACAGGATGGAGACGTTGAACCATTAAACAATGTAGGAGGCACGGGAACAGATAGAACAATCCCATAGTTCCTTAAATTTTAGAGTCCCCAGCTGACTTCTGATTCAGCCTTCTGATTTTGAAAGCTGATAGGCCAGACTACTATTACTCATTTGTTTGTTGAATGTCTATATCACACCCTCCACTCACCTGGCACCCAAGGCAATATACAATAAAAACATTAAAACTGTCACGTAAAACAAAAAAAACAACAACAAAAATCAAAATCATGCCACATGATAAGAGTGGCATTAAAATTAAAGAGCAATAGAACATTAAACAACATTAAATATTGAAGAGTGGCATTAAAATTAAAGAGCAACAGGACATCATTAAAGGACCAGCAAAATGAAAAACATTTTTATTGCCTGTCTGAAACAAAATAAGGAAGGAACTCATCTTACTTTCCTTGAGAATAAATTCTGCAGTTGGTGCTGCTTAGGGTTACCAAGTCTCAGGGTTCCAGCTGGAGTCTCAGGGAACTGCTGTTCCTTTCTGGGTCTCCAGGCAAGATGACACACCTCAAGAAGAGAAGGGCGAGCAAACATGGAAAAAGATTGAAGAACCAGTGACAGAAAATTGGATTGTTAAGGCTACTGAACTTTCCCAAATGGCCAAAGTAACATGGGTTCTAAAGGATAAACCAACTGAAGATTTTTTTGAAAGATTAGAAATTTTTTATGGATTTCTTGAGTAATCTAATAAGTTAGTGAGTTTGTCGGTGTCAGGCAAAGACCTCACCTCATATGATTGGCTGTGTCAGGCAAAGACTTCATATGATTGGCTGCCTGAGAAGATTCCATGGAATCCTGGGGTTTGCAGTTTAGGGAGGGGCCTTTAGAATTCTCAGACAGAGAGCTCTTGGGCCTGGTCTGTTGCTATGGAGATGAGGCCTGGCCACAAGGAGGAGGGCAATGTATTCCCCTAGGAACCCAACCTCTGTATGTTAATAGCTCTGAATACATTTTGGATTGGGAAATACGGGCAAAAATTACAGGCACTGGACAACACAGTTTGGGGAATTAGAGACACAGGATCTCAAATCTTTCTAACAAGTATTACCTATGAGACAACAAAATCCTGAGCAACGCCAGGTATATACGCTAGTAATTATATAAAAAAGAGGAGCACAAGAAGAAGAGAATTTTTTGTTTGTTTTTTGAGTTTTGGGGGCGTTTTGTTTTGTTTTGTTTTGTGTGTTTGGCTTTATATACATATATATGAGGTGGATTTAAAGCTTGAGCACCCATCCCCACCTGTACCAAGCTGATGCCAAGCCTTTCTGACTCAATAAAATGATATCTGTATGCGTGTTGCACTTTGGCTACATCCATGCATCAAAAGGCCAGGATGAAAGTGAGGTGACTGAGGAGAAAGATGAAGTAGGCATGTACTTGGGCCCATTGTGGTGTTTGAAGAAAGGCAAGGAACGTCAAGACAAGGATTCTCAAGATTCTCTTTCCCAAGATTACTAAACTAGTGTAAATCTGCATTATAGATAAACCTCAGAATTAATTACCCTTGTTTTGAGGAAAATATTTCTATGCAACAGAAGAAAATTCCTGATCTTATGCTATGTGTGTGCCTTCAGGTTGCCTGCCAATTTAGGTGATCCCATGAATTTCATAGGCCCTTTCCGCAACTCACCTTTTTGTGGAGTTGGGGTGCGGGGATCGCGCAAGCAGCCTCCAGCGAGAGACTCTCGCGTCCCAGTTCCTTCAGCTCTGCTGCTGCCGGCTGGTCGCGCGAGAGCCCCACCTCTTCCTTCCGCAGTGGAACCGTGGGAGTTTCCCAGGCTGCGCTGGGGCAGGAAGCGCGAGCGCCACAGCTCCGGAGCTCCGCATGCACAGCAAGTGCGCACGGGGCCCCGGAGCGATGCGCGATTGCGCACCATTTTCAGCTCAAAGCTGAAAATGAAAAAGTGCGTGAGCGGTGCCTGCCAGACCCTGGAACGTCGCATGATTGTGAGTGCATTATGTGGACCGCTCCTCACATTCGCGCGACGCTCAAGGGGCCCTTTCACATGGCAAATGCCATGCAAAAAGGGCCATAGTGTTTTCTTTTGCAAAGAATACTCAGATATGGTTTTACCAGTTAATTCCTCTGAAATATAGCCTTTAGTACCTGGTATTCATTGGTGTTATCCCATTATTCCCCCTGACTCTGCTTGCTGTAGAGGGGGAAAAATCAGCAGCTATATCTTTTCTTATCCCAACACTTAAGTGTCAGGAAACAACCATTATGAACTTTCCCTCATTGAGAAAGCCATTAGAGGGCCATAAATAATGCCACTTGTACAGATCACAAAAGCAAGACAGATTAGCAGTTCCTCCTATTCACTTTCCTGAGGACTGAATACATCTGGATCTTTCGAAAGGCTAACCCAGTTATTTCTGAAAGATTTGGAGCAACTTTCCCAGCCTGTGGTGAGTCAAGTAGCCATTTTATATTTTGAAGTTGTTTTTGGTGGGGAAAAGAGAGAAGAATGATGTGCTACGAACAAATAGTTTACACAAAAGGAGATCATAAAAACTCTTCCTTCAGAAAGAAAAGTCAGACCACAAGTTTATTGCTTTATCTGCCTGCTTCTTTGAACAAACCACATTTTAAATACTTATAACAGTAGTCTGCTTTCAGTAGATAACAAACATCTGTCCAGATTAATCAGCGCAGTGATGGGAGTATCATTAGCCTTTAATTGAATTCCATAATTAGTAGCAAACAGGGGTGGGTTTTTCTTGAAGAAAAAAAAACTAAAAAGAGCATCATTTCAAATCAAATTTACAGTCAAACAGCAAAGCTGTCATTCAGATAGCACATTTATCAGTGTCTTTGATCAGTCAACAAGAAGAGATCTTTACTTAAGTGCCAAGATTTCATCTTTTTCTCTCTCTCTTTATGTGTGCATGCACACACACATACACTCAAAACTCCCTACACCAATATTTACAAGATTAAAGGAATTTTGCGAAAACTTCTAGAAGAAGAGCAAATGGCTAAATCTTCTGTCACTAACTGTTGGAAGAATCCTAGATGTGTTGATCTTGACTTCTTTTGGCTCTTGCTATGACATTTTCTGTTATGAAGGAAAAGAATTAAGAAAAATGATAACCAGGAACAGTTTTGTTCATTGCTTTTCAAGAAATATGGAGAAATTGTGTTTTCCCCAAAGGTTTCAGAAGATGGATACACGTTGACCCTCTGTCTGAAGGGTAGTGTAGAGATTTTTAGCAATAGTTTAAGCCCTTCAGACCATACCCACTGTCTTTCAAGTGTCTCTTGAGCTGGAGATTGCAAGGTTGGATCTTCATAAGAAAAGGTCTTGGGTCCAATAAGTCAGAAACAACCTGAAGGCATGCAACAACAACAATGCCATAAATAGGTTGACCGTGAGAAAGCCTCTTGAAAAATGTAATCCTTCCATTTAGAAAAAGATAAGCAGAACAGCTATCATCGTGATCATCGTGATCATCATCATCATCCCTGGACACAGGTATAACCTATGAAACATGCTTGAATATATAGGACTGGATCTATATTTCATTACACTTCAGGCAAATCTATCAAAATCATTGGGACTTAAGGTAGCCACGTAGACTTAATTCCCTGTGGTTTTGACAAAGCTGCACTACGTATGACTAAATCTGGATCCAATTCATAGGCTATTACTTATGGCTGATGACCAAGAACATGAAGATCCAGTGTCAAAAGGGGAAAAAATTGAAAGCTTCACTCACAGGCATTTTGTTTCCACATTCAGTTCATAGTCTGGTCTTGCCCTTAAAGCCCTTCTCCATTCCTTCCTTTCTCCTCTCCCTGCAAACTTTCCAGCTGTATGAGACCATTTCAGAGACCTTTCTCCAGAGGCCCCCAAATTGCCAGTAGGCAGGTAAACTACATGAAAATATGACCTTTTTCTCTTGCAGTTTCAAAATCAAGTTCTTTCCCTCATCATAGGCTTGCCAAAATGCACACTGGAGGCAGCTCCTATATCTTTAATGGTTGTACAGAAAAGGGAATTTCAGAAGGTGTTCCTTGCTACCCATGCCTGCTGAACTTCTCTTTTCCACACAACCATTAAAAATACAGGAGCAATCTCCAGTTTTCATTCTGGCAACCCTACAGCCAGGCATGTTGTGTTTAAATTTCCATTACCATGCAAAACCTCAAAGCTTGAGAAAGTTCCTTCAGGGTGGGTGGATGGAGGAATATGATATCTACGTAAAGTAAAGAGTGTTCACTTATCCCTCCTCCCAAAATAAGACACATATATGCATAAAGTGTGCATGCAATAATTTATATGTATAGATCCAAAATTAGAAATATGTACTGTAATTCTAAATAGACATACAGTTCACCACAGTGAGAAAAGATGTGGCCAAATGACCGATGTGCCTTTTCAGTCTGCTGGCTGGGTTTTGATTCCTAAGGGGAAAATATTTAGGCCCTGTTTTCCTTTCTGATGGTTCTTTATCTTTAAACTAGACTTAGCCTGGAGAGCCTTTCAAATAGATGGCTGTTCTTGGTAAAGAATGACACATAGCCACTCTAACAATCCTGAAACACAATAATGTGAGACACTGAGCTCCAGTGAATCAAGTGAACAGACTTGTGGCACTTCCAAAAAGCATTTGTTAGAGAGACAAGTCAGTTCCTTCGGAAAATGGAACCAAGCTAAGGATTAGAACGAGCTGTGTTTTACACTTATATTCAGAAGATTTGAGCAAGCTGATACAGGCCTCCAGTGGTATTGTTCATTCAGGTCTATGAATTATGTTGTAAATATATATACGTATTTAATATTAAGGTGAGATAGCCTCCCCCTCAACCCACAACTACAGCAGTGCCAACCTCAGAGACCCACAGCTATAATTAAAAAGGCAAAGAAGCCACACGTCACCCTTGATGCCTGGTGAGAAAAAATGTCTCCACCCGGCAGTAACTTCATACTGCTGTGCCGTTCTGTGCCAAACAGGTCCAGTTTTCTGTCAAATGCCCTTCTGAGAGCTGAAATGAGAAGGAAACCCATTGTGGGGCTCAACTTCTTCTGCAGTTCAGAGACCCAAAACTGAGGAAATGTATATTACAAAGGAAGCATGAGGTCTTTTTTTTAAAAAAAAAAATCTTGATTACATTTCCATAAACTGCTTGCTATAAAGATACAGCAAGCCCCAATATGAAAAAGCCATTAAAACAGCTCTTGCCTTTTCCTGTTATCCCTCTCCCCCGCCCCACTTTCCTCCCTTTTCTGGAATTTTGCTGATTTGCAACTTCTCCTCTTGCAGTGTTTCCCACCACCCTGCTCCCCTCCTTGGAGTACTATAACCCTTGACTGTTGTTAAGAGCAAATACTTCATAATCATTCAAGGAAGGGGAGGCGGGAGAGAGAACCGCAGCCACACATTCATGTGGAAGCCCCAAATTCTGATGAAATAAAGTTGTTAAAGAAATTAGAATCACAGTGACACACTGCTGTACGCTTTCCATTTAGTACACCCCTGGTGATTTGGGAAGGAAGTGGGACAGACGCCTACAAATTTCTGGAAAGTGGTGAGGAGACAATTTACGTTAACACACTCTGTTGGTCTTCATTTACACTGTTTTTTTGGACAGAATTTCAGTCAATCAGCCAATAATTTATTACGGTCATAAGCCAGCATAAAAAGAGAGAAGAGGATTTTTACCATAAGGTGTATAAAGCAGAATAACATGTAATAAAATAAACACATAAAATTTGTGTTTAATAATTAAAAAAGAGTACAGTACGTCCCCTATATCCACGAAGGACACGTCCCCAGATTTAATGCTGATAGCGAAAAACATGGATAACAGGGGATGGGGAGCTATGCTGGTCTTTGGGAGCATCTGTTTCTTTCTCAGCAGAGGGAGCTGCAGGGGGGAGCTATGCAGGGCTTTGTGTGCCTCTCTCCACCATGAGAGGAACATCCATCTCTTCCTCCACCAAGAAAGGTGTGGGAAGCTCAGCTGTGCCTCACCATGCACCCCTCTCAGACAGCTGCACAGAGCATGGACCCCAGCTGGTGGCAGCAGCCATGGCCCTGGAGCAGATTGCGGATAAGCGAAACCATGGATATCAGTCACGTGGTTATGGGGGACCTACTATAAGTCAAAGCATGCTACCTAAGCCCAAGGTTGGATAGAAGTTGAACTGTGCAAAGCATCAGAAGAAGATGACCTTTGGTCACAGTCATTTTGGAAGCAACCACGATTCACATAGCAATTTTTTTTTTATTTTCAAGCATCTTCCACAGCAAGCATCAAGGTTCTGTACAAGAGCGTGCCTTTATTTTTTTTAACATTTACTGATTTATAAACAACGTTACCTAAACTGGAATCATTAAAAAGAAAAAACTGTTATTTCAACACCCATAATAGAGCCTGGAGAGTCCTGAGATTCACCTTTGTCACTAAAAACGTCATAAATACAAGCAATTGGTTTATTTGTAACTTCTTACCGCCCAGTTGATGACATATCCTGCAGTGTCCTGCAGTGTCAGAATGAATCCCCCCCGGTGGTGTAGGGATGGGGGGCCGAGGGGGCAGTGCGCCCTGGGTGGCACTTTTTGGGGGGCACCGTTGGTCCTTGCCTGCCCCCCCCACATGCTGTCAGCCCACCCCCACGCACCCACCCCCATCCTTACCCCTCTCATACCAGGCTATGCCACTGAATCTCCCTTTCCCTCGTTTGGACCATGGCTGCCTAGTAAACAGTGCATGGTGAAGAGCATAAGCTAGCACTTGAACCATGAGATGTTCCTCCTGTACCACTTAGTGAAGCTTCACATTTGCAATTGTAAAAGTAACTAAAAAGTTACTGTTACTCCCCAAGAGGACTGATATTCTCCCCTGTGAAATTAGAACTAGAATTAACAAGTCACACTAGAAAAGGCATTAATTGCAAGTAACTAGTTGCATTTGTAACTAGTTACTGCCAAACCCTAATGTTCCATGACAGAAAGCAAAAGAAATATAAAATGATCAGCTGGGAATGGTGGTCATTTTTTTTTCTAGGTCAGATTCTCCGCAGGGTCATGTAAGTGCATTCCTTTATAGCACCATTACTAAATTATTCCTGAACCATCTCTGGCAGATAAGGATCTTGTCTAGTCTCCAGTCATAAAATATAAATTGCACACAAACATCTAAGTGATCCAACAAGTTTACTTTCCCAAGGCTGGGAAGATCATGTAGATTTCTTTCTCTCTCTCTCTCTCTCTCCCTCCCTCTCTCTCTCTCTCTTTTTCTCTCTTCTCACAGTCATTACTGCTGTGTCTTCCAATAGGAGGGACTGAAGCCTGGGCACCTGAAACTTTTTCACAAAAAAGTATGCCAACAAGAATTCTTTGGCACTGCCAAAAAAGGTAGCGGAACACTAACCAGTGGGTAGATACATACCCTCTAACATTTCACAGATGAAAACCAGGACCTTTGTAGAGGAGCAACATCAGGGTAAGAGCTGGATGGTAAATGGTCTTAATGGGGAAGAACACACAAGCTAGGAGGGGCTGCAGCAGCTTGCTTTTGCCTGCATCTATGAGGAATTGAAAGGTTCTGTCCACCCACTGAGTTAATCAAGCACAAACTACTTTTTCACTTTAAACTCAGGTCCTTTCTGCACCTTTCCTGCATCCCATGTCATCCCGCCATGATGGGAGCGGAACCTGAACGCTCCCCTCTGCAACTGGCCAGCTGCCAGCAGATGAGTTGCTTTCAGGACATGCTCCTTCCTTCTGCAATGCAGCTGGCCTCTTCCTGGGCTGCACCGAGAAAGGAAGCACTTGATTGCACTTCTATCCTTCCCACACAGCTGATGGCAACACGATCATTGCGTGACAGGAGGCCATTACCAGATTTTTTTCAGTCTTCACGGCTGGGGATGTAAGAGCAGCAGGACCACGGTGACATCATGCAATAGCACCCACCGTGGACCAGCAGCAACACGCCCCCATGCGAAGATGGTGCCATCGTGCAGAAAGGGCCTCAGTTTGCATCAATTGATGTAAGTCAAGAACAAAGGGAAAAAAGTGGGAAGGGGAGAAAGAAACTGGGACTTTTTAAAAGCAACTGAAGGAGTGGGATGGCAGACAATGAATGAGGACTGTCCCTGTCAAATCAGGACAGTTACATATGCATCAGTTCTGCTGATCTGAATCCATTTTAAGTGAACTGCAATTGTGAACAGAGGAGAAGTTGGCAGTAGTAACTTTAGAAAAGGGGCATCTGATATCATTGATTTTCCCCTTCTCTCCATCACATAATCTTTTCTTGATTTTTGTTTCATATTTATATTTACAGGAAGCCTAAAAGGCAAACTCTCAAGGCATTATATAATTTAGAAACAGAACAATAATGCAATAAAATTTTTAAAAATCCTGAAAGCACAATAGGAAAACAAAATACAGAGGCAATCACAAAGCCAGCCTGTTAAAGTAGAATCAAAACAAGGAGATAACACCAGTCAGGAACTAAAACTGACTTTTCTCTAATTCGTAAGAACATAAGAGGAGGGCCACTCTGATCATATAGGGGCCAACCAGATGCTGTGGGAAGCTCACAGCTTTAATACATAATGTTACACAACTGCTTTTAAGCTATCTGGTGTGGAGGACCAACTGACTTTTCCTCCCAGTGTTCCAGAGACCAGTGCCATATTTGTATGCACTGGCTACAATTGTTTCTTTATTTCCTGGGCCCTTTCCACAATTTACCTTTTCTCGGCGCTGGGGCACAGGGATCATGCGAGCAGCCTCTTGCAAGAGGCTCTCGCATCCCTGCTGCTTCGGTTCCGCAGTTGCTGCCTGCCAGCCGGCAGGCACCATAAGGGCTCTGCCTCTTCCTTCTGCAGCACAGCCTGGGATTTTCCCAGGCTGCACTGGGGCAGTAGGCGTGAGCTCCGCAGCTCCAGAGGCTCCGTATGCACAGTAAGTGCACGTGGGGCCCTGGAGCGATGTACGATCACGCACCATTTTCTACATCTACAAGCTGAAAATGACATAGTGTGTGATCGGTGCCTGCCGGCCCTGGCAGCATTGCACGATTGTGAGGACATCATGTGGACGGCTCCTCGCAATCGCACAACACTCCAGAGGCCCTTTCGCATGGCAAATGCCATGCGAAAAGGGCCCTGAAAACTCTCCAGAAGCCAGCAACCAATAGCTCATGAGCCAGCAGTGATCCATGAACCACCACTTTGAGGAGCACTGTGCTGCATTGACCTCCATTTCATGCTTTCCATCAACTATCTTACAGTGGCATACTGTCCCTTGTACTGGAAGTGAAATATAGCCATCTTGAATTGTAGCCACTGATGGCTATATGCTCCATAAATTTATTATGTCCCTTTTTAAAGCTGATCAAATTGATAGCCACCATCTTGTAGCAGGGGTAAACTATGGACTCATCAACCAAGAATGGTATAGTGTGGAGTACTCTCACATAGCTTCCAGCCACTCCCCGCCAACATTTTGTATTTGCTTACAGTTAGGCCATTTCTGCACTACACTGTTATAGTGGTATTATGCCACTTTCAGCATCCTATGGAATCCTGGGGTTTGCAGTTGAGGGAGTGGCATTTAAAATTCTCAGCCAGAGAGCTCTTTGGCCTCAGTAAACTCCAAACCCCAGAATTCCACAGGATGTTGAAAGTGGAATAATAGCACTATAACAGTGTAGTATAGAAATGGCTTTAGTCTGCATTCCAGTTCACTCATTCCTTTTTGACATCCTTTTTGGCACCTACCTTCTTGGGGCTTTTTTTGGGGGGGGGGGTTAAACAGATTTTGAATACATGTGCAAACTTAGATATGCCCCCAAGCCTGCTGATTTGGCTCCTTTTTTATGTTGGTACCCTACTGGGTACATAAGTAATAGCACAGCCTTAGCATCAGAAATACAGGAAAACATAGCTCATGCACCCTTGAGAGTTTGGTGCTTGCTTTCCTTTACTGCATAGCTCCATTTGTTCTCTGAACTGGTGAAGTATCTGTTTATCATGCTTTTAAGTGCTCTTTTAAATTCTCCTTTCTTTCTACAAATATTTCCCGCAAAGATTCCCTGCAAAGATTAATATTTCCAAGATGATGAATTAAATCAGCTTCCTGCACATTTGCAACCAAGAATGTACACCTGCACCCTTAACTGGGCTACACTAGTTAGACTATGGTGCTGAGACCACAGAGATCCAGGTTCTAGACCCACTAAGTCATGGGCCATTTCTGCCCTACACTGTTATAGTGCTATTGTTCCACTTTCAACATCCTGAGGAATTCTGGGGTTTGTAGTTTACTGAGGCCAAAGAGTTCTCTGGCTGAGAATTCTAAATGCTCCTTCCTAAACTGCAAATGCCAGGATTCCATACGATGTTGAAAGTGGAATAATAACACTATGACCCTTTTCGCACCTTACCTTTTCGCGCTGCCGGGTTGGGGTTTTAGCACAAGAAGGCTTGGGAGGAACGCTGCTGCGTCCCTGCTGCTTCGGCTCCGCACCTCCTTCCTCCTCGCGTGAGTGCCCCGCCCCTTCCTTCCACAGTGCAGCCTGAGAGTTAGAGGCTGCGCTGGGGCAGGAAGCACGACCGGCGCGGCTCAGGAGGCTTCGCACAGCAGGTAAGTGCGCGCGAGGCCCCAGAGCGATGCGCGACCACGCAGCATTTTCAGCTTTGAGCCGAAAAATGAAAAGATGCGTGCGCAGTCCATGTCAGGCCCTTGAGTGTCGCGTAAATGTGAGTGCATCATGCAGACCGCTCCTCACATTTACATGATGCTCAAGGGGGCCTTTTGCTTCAAAAACGCCATGCGAAAAGAGCCTATAACAGTGTAGTGTGGAAATGGCCATGGATCACATTTGATGACCTTGAATCAATCACTCTCTCTGTGCTCCATCTACCTCATATGGTTATTATGAGGATAAGTGGACAGCCACCTTGGGCTCATTGGTTGAGAGTTGGGGTATAATTCTAAATAATAACAACAACAACTTGTATTACTAATAAAACTATAGGTGAAATACAAGATAGCCACCAGAAAGCAAAGGGAGAAATCCCATTCCACCACCAGAATTGCTGCTTAATCATACTTTCACTCCAGAGGTTTCAGCAAATTCTTCCCACTGCTCTTCTAGCCTTTCTGCACAGTTAAGATGACTGAAATAATATTCTGTTTAATAAAAAACAATATACTTTAGAAAGTAGCTTGTGTGCCAAATTTCAGTTTCAATGCTAATGGTGCATCCGGTATGTATCAAATGCATATGGTCCTGAGATTTAGAAGACACGAGCCAAGATCCTAAATGTGCACATAGCTCCTCATACACAGTCCTAGTGAAATGCTTATCTTTTGGTTTAACAATTTGTTGGTCTTCTAAGCATCCTCCCTGAATTGAACAAGGTGGAAAGGAGTACTGGGAAAATGTAGGTTTTTGGACTACAGCTCCTAGAGTCCTTCAGTCAGCTCCCAAAATCTCCCAGATGACTACCAGAATTGGCAGCAGCAGTAGTCATGTTGGCTAGAAAATTCTGGGAGCTGTGCAGCAAAAAACAAAACAAACTTTTCCTAGTTCTAGTGAAAAGTTTCTCCCATCAGTGAAATGAAAGTTATTTTGCTTCTTTGTGTGATTTTGCACGGGTAGGAAAGTAGCAGCAAATAGATTTTGCACCTCTGACGAATATGCTCATTTTCAAAAGACAGCAGCAAATGTGTGGCTTTTTTTCCCCTCTTGTGTCTGATCAGGAGCCCACAGCCAGCATGGCGGAGAAGGATAAAATGGAATCATGCCAAATATCGCACTATAAAAACCTCTGTAGTCATAGCCGACAGTTTAAATGAAATAGGCCAAAGGGACTATTTCTAGATTAAAGAACCAGAAAAGGGAGGAGCTGTTGCAGAAGAACTAAACTTACCAACTCAAACTAGCCAAGATCCTTTCAATCACCCAAGCTGGGGCGCCTCCCCACACTCAGCATCAATGAATGTGTAACTAAAATGCACATCAGAAAAAAAAAGCCTCGTCGTAAATGATGTTGTGAAAAATTGATAAGTGTTGGCATCCTTCCAACACATTTGTGATGCTCACTCTTTGGGGGATTACAAATGAACAACTGAGTGCCTCCAGTTATGCAGACACGTTTCAACCCGCCTGCCTCACAAATAAGTTTTTGCTGTCCCTCTGCAAGAGAGGGTTTACCAATGACAGCCCAAAGGCTTAAGTCCATCTCGTGGCTAAAAGGCTCGAAAGGAAATGTTTGCTCTTCTGTTTTGAGCATTTTCATTCTTGAAGCTGCCCGGCGACACATTAAAAGTACAAGCAGAAGAAGGATGCGGGTATGCAAATGACTTTTTTTTTTCTTTTTGGCCAGCCACAGAAAAGAAAATGTACTTAAGCATTAAAAAAGCAAACAGAAACGAGCAGAAATAAAGAATAAAGAAAACTATAAATATTTAAATCAAGGCTGAAAGTCGAAGTGTTACCCCAAAACATGGGTGACTCAGGGGTCCATTCATGATGCCAGTACCTCCACGTAACAATGAAGAATTAATTAGCTCAGTTAGGAGCCTGTGAGAGGGGAGTAACCTAATGAGATCTTCCACCAATGTTTACAGGGTCTCCGCAGGAAAGAACCAGCTAGAGGTTCCAAAATAAGCTACAATGTGTTTTATTGAAAAAGCTTCAGTCATGCACACACAAGATACAAAGAGCTAACCAAAGGGTAAAGGGAGGAAAGTTGTTGATACTGAAATTTAAGGAATAGGCGAGAATTACTGATTGAGAGAGCAGTGAAGAAAGCTGCAATGTGGCTTTGATTTGTACCTAAAGACAGTACTTTGGGGGGAATCAGAGCAACAGCATGGCATTCAGGAAGCGAGATACTCCTTCTGACTACCTCCAAATGGAAGGATTTTATACCAAAAATCTGCCTGAAGGGCAAGGATGTGAATGGCTCACTGGCTGAGCAAACAATGCAGGTTGCTACATGGACAATGGGGTCTGCATAGTGTTAATGATTTTAGTGTTAGATGACAAGGAGTTAATGGCTGTTGTAATAGCTCTGTAAAAGTGGACAAGTAAAGGAACAACGAAGGGAAAGGTCCAGGTGCTAGAAACAAGGACTGAAACAATCAGTGGTTTGGTGGGAACTTCCTGTCGTTACTATGTGGCAGCAAAGACATTACAGATTCAACTTAAGCCTATTATCTCTGGAGTTACCTGGTGATTGTCCTGACAATGACCTTGGCTATGCCTTAGAGGAGATCTCTGACCTATTTTGCAGCACACATGTTCAGCCATTATTTTTCCTCTGCCCAGCCTCACCTTACAGTTACAGCAGAACCCATTTTATATTGATGCCAATCAATATGTTTTGCCAATTAAATAATATTTTGCCAATTAAACTATATCAAATCTGTGGGGTGTGCGGGCTGGTAACAAGTACAGTTATCTTACTGTTGTGTGCCTTCAAGTCATTTCTGACTTATGACAATCCTAAGGCAGGCCTCTTATATGGTTTTCTTGGCAAAATTTGTTCAGAGGCAGTGTGGCATTCCTTTCCTTTGAGGCCAAGTTGCCCAAGGTCATCCAGTGGGTTCCCATGGCTGGGCAGGGATTCAAACTTTGCTCTCCCAGTATCCCAGTTTAATACTCAAATCACTACACCACACTGCACTCTCTCGCACTCTCTCTCTCTCTCTCTCTCTGTCTCTCTCTCTCTCTCACACACACACACACACACACACACTCACACATAAATATGTGTGTGTGTGTGTGTGTGTGTGTGTGTTGTTGTTGTTGTTGTTGTGTGCCTTCACGTCATTTCTGACTTCTGGCGACTCTAAGGCAAACCTATTGGGATTTTCTTGGCAAGATTTGTCCTATCCTTGCCTTCTTCTGAGGCTGAGAGAGTGTGACTTGCCCAAGGCTACCCAGTGGGTTTCCATGGCCAAGCAGGGATCCAAACCCTGGTCTCCAGAATTGTAGTCCATTGCTCAAACCACTCCATCAGACTGGCTCTCAACAGCAACCTAAAGGGCAGAAATTCAGCAGTTTCTTTCAACAGTGATTGGAAAACTGTCCCTGCTGAATTTCTGCCTGATAGCTGGTAAAGGCACAAAGCCTGTATCAAGAAAATTCTGGCAAATCTAGATGTGAAAGGCCCAGTGCAATAAACCTGTTTACACTTGTTTGGGGTCATTAAATCTAAGTCCCATATAGTTTCTCCCTAAATCATGCACAACTGACATATCTCTTTTGTTTTATCTAATGTATTTCCAGTGGTATTTTGCAAATTACCCCTTGGCAACCTGTTCCATTGCTTAATTTCTTTAATGAGTGGGTGAACTGTTTGGAAGCACACAACCAGCAAGTTCTCTGAGCACTTATTTGTGTGTTTAAAATGATCATCCAGGAATGTATTCCATACTGAAAACTCTTTCTCTTAGCAGGACTTCAATATGAGATAAACTTAGCAGCTTCAATCTTCTATCATGGTGTATATTACATAACTTTACGTATATTTAGCTGTGTAGCAGAAGCATTAGGAATCCCTGTTAGTGAATTGTGAAGATGCGTAACAAGATGCAAGCAAGAGTGTCCTGATATGTACAGGCACTCCCTTAGACCATATACCAATGCACAAGGGGATCAACACACAATGAGACCAATGCACACTGGTCGCTTTGCTGGTTCCCCTGCATTCAGCCTTTACTGAATACAGATGTTATGCATCTGCCCAGTTCTCATTCCCATAGAAAGTCCACTTATGAATGCCTCAGCTCCCAATAGCCATCTCAAACTCCGCAACCAATAGGCTCAAAAACATTAAATTTTAAAAATGGGGAAGAAAACCTAAACAAGTGAGCCCCACAACAAAATGTTTTAATGAGAAGTGCTCCCTTTTCACTATTTAGTATCAGCACTTTGAACTCAGCCTTGAAACAGGCTGAAAGCCAAAGTGGTTGCTTAAGCCCGAGGAAAATATGTACCCAGAATACTGGCATCTTGTCATGATCAGTGTCACAGGGCCTACTTCTTTCTCTCTCGGACTGGTATAGCAGCTCTCCAATCTGATAAGGCACCCTGTCACTTCACACACAACTCTGCCTTCTCTCTTATAGCACCACCTTTGTGTAAAGGGTGAGGCCTTTCAGTGGTTATTTAGAACCACTTTATAGTTCTATAGTGGTGTGTTTTCTGTGTGTCTTTAAATACTGCATACCACTCGGCCGAGGCAGTATTTATAAAAATAAACTATATGATTTATCAAAATAACGTACAGAACAAAGTATTGGAATTCCAATGCAGATCAAAATTAACACAGTTCTTCAGAATACTTTTAATCTGCTTCTTACATCTTTAAACTCTCATATAAGCACAAGTATCTTAACCGGCCCATTGGCGATGCTCTCACCAAAGTCTCAACCTGTCAGGGATTCCAGGCAGGGGACCCTGGGAAAATGATCAGCCCACTGCAAAGATGTTGCATCATGCCCCAGCTGTGGGTAATTGCAAGGTTGCATAAGAAACTGGGGTCGTGTGCAGATGGTAGAGGGAGGTGTGCAAACCTCTGCCTGATTGGTTGTAGATATGTATATAACAAAGCAACGCCAGTGTGTATTTGTCTGTTGACCAAACCTGGTGCAAGCTTTTGTCCGTCTGTCCTATGTTTTGTATATAACGGAACTATGCTGCAAGATAAAGTGCCTCCTGTTTTGGAAGAAACTCCTCCGTGTGTCAGTATCCTTACTGGGGAACAAGGCTGCTGCTGTTGGCTCGCTGAACTCTGGCTTTTCCGCTGCGTTTCCGTGGGGCTGAAACTCCTATCATCCCCAACACAACCCCCAATCTAGGTCATACTTTATGACCAGATTCTATAATGGTTTAATTACTCTTCTGCCTCTCTCTAGGCTTTCCCTGAGAATTAAGCCCCTTTCCCACACAGACAACCTCCCTGGCTGACTGAGGGACTTTATTCCAGAGCTCTCTCTGGCTGAAGGACTGACCATCAGTGTTTGCCTTTATATCCCTTTTCCTCTCAGCCACCAGCCCCTCCTTCACACTATGGACTGTCTTTCTCTCCTGAGAAGCTATTCTGGTTGCCTGGCAACCTGTTGCCAGGCTGGTCTGGCACTCAGGATAGCTACACCTCCAGAACTCTGTCATAATCAGGGTAAACTTTACTATGACACTACTCTAGAAGGAACAGGCATGTTTCTTGATGCCACATCATCTTGCAGACCTGAGCCAAGAGGGAGTACATATTTTCCCCCTGTCAGAAGTTTAGCACCATCTTGGCAGGGGAAATGCAGCAATCTTTTGCAGGCTTTGCAGGAGGACAAGAAGGGAGAGAGAAGCAGCATAAAACCTTCATTCCTGACATTTCCTGTTTGCTCTATAGCACTGCCACACACGAAGTTTCATTCAGTTACTACATGGATTAGAAGGAGAGATCAGCATAAGTGTTTGTAAGAAGTACATCACTGTGCCAGTAAATCGGATAGGCATATTAGTAGGATCATAGGTGCTCTGGGTTCAGCACAAACCAAGGCCAAAGCCCAAAGGATCCAAGAGGAGGGAACTGTAGAAGGAAAGGCCAGAACCCAAACAGAGCAAGGCTGCAACTGGACAAGAATTCTTGTGATAAGGAAGAAGAGAAAAGAAGAGAAAAGGTCTATAAGACCAATGAAATAATAATCACAGGCTAAAGATGACCCAGTAAAGCTCAGGACGAGGAGAAAGTGACATAGTGGTTACAGTTCTGGACTGGGATTTGGAAGAACCAAGTTGCACTGAGGCATGAACCTCATCGCGAGACTTTGGGACAGTCATTCTCTCTCAACCCGGCCACTTCACAGGGTTGTAGTGAGGTTAAAGTGAGAGGGGAGGAGAACCAGGTAAGCCGCATTAAACTTATTTGAGAAGCAGTGAGATATAAATGTAAGCGATAATCAAATGAACAAAGCATAGCCAAGAAGCATCAGCCAGTGGCAGCCAGTGGCTGCCTTGTCAAGGTGGTGGTGAATTTACTTCGTGTCTCAGTCCAGACTTTGAAGGAACTACCTAAAGTGCTGAACTATATCCTGTGCAGCACCTTGGATAGATCCTTTAAAGTTCAGATTTAAAAAAAACTACAGCAAGCTATCACTAGTAACAGGCAGGGTGGTGGTGAGAATACTAGGTATTAACTACCTTGTGGCCTAGATGACAAAATACACCTGACTATCAGCTGTAAGTGGGAAAGTTAGGGAGGGCATGATGGCTGAGATACTGAATTTTCCCTCCAGCTGCTAGTAATAAACAAACACTTCTCTAGTTTCCCAGATTACAGGCTGGCTACCAACTACAGTCCTTTTTTTATACATTGCAACATACCCAAAGTCTTCTGCCAGCCTACCAAATAAGCTGAAACAGATACCAGGCTGAGTGTAAATAGAATGGAAGATGAAGAAGAGTTCTGACACTTCTACCCATTATCATCTCCCCTTCCCTCACACACATATCCCTAATTCTTCTCATCCTTCTCCTCAACAGGTTGAAGACATTTTTGCTCCCTGATGCGAAGGATAAGATGGTATCTTCCTTCTCTTCCTTATACAGAGGTGGACTGGATGATCGTTTTTAATTTTCCCTCTGTCAGGACAGAGTCCTCCACCATACCTGAAGGCAACAGGTTTGAGGGGAGCTAGTGAACCCATGTGATCTACATCTCCCTCCTCCAGCAGTTTTCTTCGACCATCCACATCAGGTATCTAAAGCAACTGCCTCACTCTGCCTAACAATAGCGCCCTGCTTCTCAGGAATATCCATGGGAATATGATATACAATCCTCCCTTCACATTCATAGGTTTGACCTTCATGAATTTGGTTATTCATGAGGCATGTGCTTGCCTTTCCCCACCACCCATTCTCCTCCTCTCATTCCTTTGCATTCCTCACCCCAGGCTTGTGTTTAAAATGGACATTTTTTTCCTTTTGGATGGGCAACGCTTCCCCCACTGCTGGAGTTGTGTCCTCTCGGCCACGTGGCTGCAGATTTTGCCGCATAATGGCTGCTGATTGGTCAGGTATGCTCTTTGCTCCTACCTCTCCAGGAGAAATCTCCTTTCTTAAAATGGCAACCAGAGGTAGCTAGAATGCAGGAACTCAGCACTCCACCCTTCTCCATCTGAGGTGAAAGTACCAGTAAGCCCTTTGCCTTGTCTTTTTAATTCCCCCCAAGAGCACCGGGGCCAGAGGCAAGGGAAAGGGAGGAGGAGCTCCAGGGGGAATGGGAGGGGGATCATGAGGAGAGTTTTTCATGGTTTTTCCACTTTCACAAGAGTTCTGTGCCCAAAACCCTCCTGAATGTGGAGGGGCCATTGTATACACTTTCTGTTCTGCAATGACCAGGAGTTCACCTATATAACTTTCTGCCTGATATTAGAAGACAAGGGCAAGCCATGACATTAAAACTGAGTTTGGCAAGTGTTTTCCATCACATTGTGCCCAGTGGATTCGTGGAACTCCCTATTGTCAAAAGTAGAGAGTGGAAACTCATATGTGCAATTAGTAAGGAAACAACAAGTTCCTGGAAGACAGGAGTATCAACCAGCCCACAGATGGGAGGGATGGGAGAGATTGGATATCTCCTTGTTGACAGAAGTGTTGCAGATTAAGACTGGACAATGTGCACTTTACAGAATGCAGCCCTTGTGCCTGAATGAAACATAGGCCCTTTCCGCACCAGGCAATTAGAACAGGGCAGTGCATCCTCGCACGGAGATCGTCTGCACCTTGGAGTGGACTAGGAGCGGACTACTTACTGGAGATCCGCACCTTAGTCTGCTCCAAGACGACCCCAAATAGTCCTCCAGAGTGTTTTTGAAAGAACGGAAAAAACAGGTCTTTATTTTCCTGGAACGCACCATTGCATTCCTGCTCTCTTGTGCAGATTTGCAGGCTCGCACCAATGCAAACCTGCCATCTGCGGAGGGCGGGCTTTAGGCGTGGCAAGCTTCAGTGGTTGGTCAGGACCCACAACCAACCGGAAGCCGCCATTTTGGAAGCCGGAAGCCGCCATTTTGGAAGCTGGAAGCCGCCATTTTGGAAGCTGGAGCAGTGTGGATCTACAGACCGCACACTGCTCCGATTCGCCCTGGACCAAGGAGGAGCCCTGCAGAAGGGCTTCAGGGACAGTCCGTGTTGCTTCGGACCCCAGAAGAAGCGGTGAGTAACGGCACGGAGTGATTCCCTTGCCTCGTGCGGAAAGGGACATATTTTAATCTGTCTCTGTTTTTAAATGTTTAAATTTTTGATGCCAAACTATATACCATGCTTTAGGAAAGGAGTCATGCAGATGATCATCTCTAGACATTGACACTTCAGAGTTCTGCACCATCAGTGAGATCCATGTTCTAGTTAAGGTAAGAAGTGACCTGGCTAAAGCACAGAGTAAGAGGAAGCAAATATAATGGTTAGAGTGTTAGACTGAGATATGGGAGATCTAGGTTCTAGTCCTCAACAAACCACAACACTCCCTTGGTCACTCACAACCCCTCAGCCTCACAGGGTTGCTATTCCAAGAAAGGAGTGGAGAGGAGCATAGTCGTATATGTCACTTTGAACTTATTGAAGAAACGGCTAGGTTAGAAATGAAACTGAAAAATACATAAAATAAAACCATAGGAGTCCCTTTTTGGGTGAGTTGGCAGACAACATAATATAGATGGCACCTATTCATTGAAATTAGCTTTCACGTTCTACAGTCAACTCTCCACATTTGCTAGGGTTAGGGATGCAGGACCCCTGCAAAGGAGAAAACTCACAAATATCAAAATCTGTGTGTGTCTGTCTGTCTGTCTGTGGGAAGGGGCCAAGGCATGGTGGGTACAGCAGGCACCCAGGGTCCAAACCATGTCGGGGAAAGGAGAGGGAAAGGGGATGGGTCAGCATAGTGGCCCTATACTTCTTCTCACCCATCTCCATCCATATATGTGAGGGGGGCATCAGGAGAGTTTTTGCGCTGCTGAGAAATCGGAGTTTGATCCATCCTTAGCTGGCCAGGCAGAAGCTGGTGGAGGAAGAAGAGGATCAGAGGTGGGTTTTTAAAGGGCTGCGTGGCCTAATCAGAGCCACCAAGTGGGAAGGTTCCCCCAAAAAAGAAGCACTTGAGGTGGGAGGGTAGGGGTTGGAGAAGCTCACAAATAATGAAATCTGTGAAAGTCAAACCCACAAATATTGAGGTCACACTGTATTTCAGCCCCAATCCAAAGATGCCTTTGGATTGCCAGGGTTGGGAAAATCACTAGCTAGCGTATCTGTTCTCCTTCCAAATCATGGGGACACTGCAGCTTAGCCTTAGCTGTCTGAGCAGTACTTCAGTTGTCCAGAAAGGTTGTCCCGTCACTGCAACATCTTATTGAGCAAGGCAAAACTGCTGGAGATAACAGAGAATGAGATGGAGGTGAGGGCAACACAGCTGCTCTTGGGTTGGTTGGGAGAATGTTCTACCTGGAGCTCTTATGATCTTTCCAGATATACATTTGCCGCAATATCTACACAGCAGTCGCATTTATGAGAAACTGGAAGTGATTGTAGGTGATTGAGATTTATCTTGTGAATTAGTTGTACTATCTGGTGTCTTCTTGAGGAGTTCATTGAAAAACACAACTGCATCTGGATGTGGTTTGTGTGAACAATAATGCCTCTGGGAGTGCAAAGAAACAACCACCAGCATCACCAACCCTTCTTGGAAAATATGCCACAAATGTTATGGATTTTGCTCTCTTTTCTTACCCAATAAATGACTGAACTCCTCTTTTTGCTGGAAATGGTCTACTGGTGCCGAGTAGCTTTCATTCCAAAATTCAAATACAGTTGACTGATTTCTGCTGCATTGGGTCCCCTCTCCTTTGAACCTCTGGAATATTAGAAAACTCTTCACAAACTTAGCACGTTTCTACAGGAAACTTATATAAGACAGCAGATAAATGTTTTAGACTCTTATGTTGGCAAGCATCAGTC
Organism: Cyclura pinguis; assembly: GCA_030412105.1. Classification (NCBI taxonomy): domain Eukaryota; kingdom Metazoa; phylum Chordata; class Lepidosauria; order Squamata; family Iguanidae; genus Cyclura; species Cyclura pinguis. The sequence continues at coordinate 121,252,806 of CM059604.1, read as the reverse complement.
AGCATATTTAACAGGGAACAGGGGATGGTTGCTGCAAACAAAGACATTCACTGTTGCTATGAGCTCACATTGTTTATCCTAATAAGTGGACAGCGGAAAGCAAAAGTGACATAATTTGCCAATTGTTGCTACCTTTCACATTTCTCTTCCTTCATTAAAATGTGTTTTTTCTTTTCTTTTTCTTTTCTTTTTTTTGTTTTTGTTTTTGTTTTTGTTTTGTTGCCTCTGTGCCTCTACATTGTTCAATACTGGAATTGGTTCTCAGTGCATGAGATTCACCTTTGAAAGGTGCCACCAACAAGTAATACTGAGTGGCCAAAATGCAGTTCTCCAGATACTTGGATTGCAGTATCCAGCATCCTTCACCTTGCTATGCTGGTTAGGGCTGATCGGAGTTGCTACTCAACAACTCTGGAGAGCGGGGTTTGGATCGCCGCTGGACTACCTGTAATTTAAAAGGACATATGAAACTGCCCCCCAAAGTGAGGTCCAAAGAACTAAGCTCGGCTTTACCACTGGGCAGAGGGATGCAGACGCCTCATGTAGCAGATACAGGGCATCATGATTGTTATGAGCTCACATTGTTGACCTTAATAAGTAGACAGCAGAAAATTAAAATGGCATAATTTCCAAACTGTTGTTAGCTTTCTCATATTTCTTCCTTAGTTAGGAACTTTTCTAACTGAAAAGTCCAGTAGATTATTATTACATCTGTGACTGCTGCATTTTTTTCCTGCTAGAGGTAGGGAAAAATGCAAGAGAGATTATCTGCTTTCTGTGACAAAAGAGCTTAGCTGATTTTGGTATCCACCTTGACCTGGGTGGATAGAGGCGATTCCTCTTTGTTACTCTGATACAAGCAATCTTCACTTTATGACTGATTGGGAACTTGAACTCAACAGTCCATGTTCCAAACAGTGTGCTGTCGATGGTATTATCACACAGGTTTTCTGCACATTGATCAGACCCTTGTGGTCCCTTCCAACTCTATGATTTTATGGTTCTAAGGCCCTTAAAGAGTTTGATCAAAGTTTCTGTTCTTGTTGGGACTAAACAAAGGGATTCAAGCCAGAATGCCAGCCCTTTTCTCCTTTCCCATAGCATCAGTACAGTCAACATGGTGACAACCTTGTTCTCCTCATTATCTGGGCAGGCTACAGTAAGCCAACACAACATATACCTTAGGATCAGCTGTTGGCCAGCGCCGACCTCACTACATTAAGAGGACAAGACCATCTGTTTGCCAAGCAAAGGCAATGCAAGATGGCCCTTTCTTACTAAAGATGTAACAAAAACAAATTATCATTTATACCACCATGACTGCACCTCAGATTGAGGCAACAGTTACGCCTGGTGATATGCAGCAACCAAGGAGAATCAAACAAAGCTGCTTTCTACACTCACATGTGGATCCTGTAAGCATTCCAGACATGGACATGTACTTCACCTCCCATACTTGTTGTACGAAATCAGCCACATGGAATCCCTAGCCCAAGCTGGTCCCTTGAGGCCAGGGGAGAATAGTCAGAGGCCTCTAACTGTTTTTGGACTATAACTTCCACAGTCCCTTACCATGGGCCATGCTAGCTAGAGCTGATGGGAACTGTATTCCAAAATATCTGGAGGACACCAGGTAGATTGTCCCTGCTGCAGTCTATTTACATAAAGTAAAAACACTGGCAGGTCTCTTTATGTAGAAAGATGAGGATACCTACACAGAAGGGTGTCTGAACTTTAGAGAGCAAAAGTCCTGGAAGAGGACATCTTGGTCTGAATCAGATACCCTACTGGAGCAGACTCATTGAGTCAAATATTGAATTATGAGCCAATGTGTAGGTAGATCTAGCAGAGTCTAAAATCCTATTGGATTTTAAAATATAGGTTTTAGACTCTCATTCCCTAAATTAGATTCCAGACCAGGGGTGAAGAACTGTTGGCATTCTGGATGCTTTAAACTACAGCTCCCATAATCCTCTAGCACTGGCTATGCTGGCTAATGATAGCCATGAGTTCCCTATCTCCTCCCTTAGTACAGTAGCCCATCTGCATTCATGAAGGTTCAGGGCATAAAACCCTTCCAAAATTGAAAAAACCATGAATAACGCCCCCCATAATTCCCTCCCCATTCCCCTCTGGAGTTTCCCCCTCCCATTCCTTTGGCCTCAGGATTGGGGGGGGGGGAGACAACCTAAAAGGCTTATCAGTACTTTCCTCTTAGACAGAGAAGAGGGGAGTTTTGGAGTTCTAATTACTTACGACAGCCATTTTGAGAAAGGAGGAGCAGAAGCAAAAGAGAACACCTGACCAATCAGCAGCCAATACACAGCAGAATGTGCAACCACATGGCAAGGAGGCCACACCTTCAGTAGTGAGAGGGGGCTTTGCTCACTCAAAAGGAAAAAACATCAATTTTAAATACAAGCCTCGCAAGCCTGGGGTGAGGAATGCAAGGGATGGCAGGAGGAAAATGGGGGGGGGGGCGGCAAGCACGTACCTCACAAATAATCAAATTTGCAAAGGTCAAACCCGCAAATGTGGAGGGAAGATTGTAACTCTTTCACTGAATGGAATAGAGTGGGATTCATGCAGCTCTCTTGCTGCTGGACTGCAAACTTCCAGCATTTTTCAATAAAGGCTATGCTGACTAGGGCTGCTAAGAGTGGCACATCTGGAGTGCCATATGATTCCTACCTCTGCAAGAGGAAGTCAAATCAGCTTCTGATTCTAGGTCATCACTGTGTGCCAGAAGAAAATACAAATGAGCTTGAGTTTAATAGCATGACAGGTAAAATGCATACATCCATGGTAAAACCAGTCTGTTATCAAACTGGAGCCCAAACTGCAGTGTGGGGTTTTGCTAGAGGAAAATTTGAACATATCAGCTGATATCCTGTTTGGCATTACAATGTTGTAAGATAGAGTTATAAGTTTGTAACTTCTTTATATTCACATGTGCAATTGTGGCACCATTGCCTGAACTGCAAATGCCCCTCAGATCCACCTTAAAAGGCAACCAGCTGTTCTGAGCAACTGAGTTCTGTGGTGCTGCCAAGGGGTGGTAGTGAATGACAATGTGACAAAGATATATAACATGGCTGACTGGGGTCCCTGATTCTCTCTCGCAGGAAAGGTCTGGTCGCATCATCCTGCAGCTCCCTGCTCACCAACAGCACAGAACTCTGTTGCTCAGGATGGATGGATGGCTTTTAAGGTGGGTTTCAGGGGTCAGATTAGGAAATGGACTTTCTCCACTGCAGAATTTTGGCCATCGTTTGAAGACATGTCCGTCACATGAGATTAAATAGATAGGTAGAAAGATAGATAGGCGACAGAGAGAGAGAGAGAGAGAGAGAGAGAGAGAGAGAGAGAGAGTTGTGTGCCTATCACAAGGTTTTCTGGGGCTGAGAGTATGTGACACACCCAAGGTCACCCAGTAGGTTTCCATATCCAAGTGGGGGAATTGAACTCTGATCTCCAGGCTTATAGTACAACACTCAAACCACTGTACCACACTCTCTAGAAAGATAGATAATTTCACACAATTCATCAGGTTTGTGTCTAAAGTCAAAAGCATAAACCTGTCTCTGGCCATTTCTGCAATATACTGTTACAGTGCTATTATTCCACTTTCAACATCCTATGGAATCTGAAGTTTGCAGTTTAGGGATTGGCATTTAGAATTCTCAGCCAGAGAGTTCTTCAGCCTCATTAAACTACAAACCTCAGAATTCCACAGAATGTTGAAAGTGGAATAATGGCACCGTAACAGTGTAATGCAGAAACGGCGTCTGAATCCATTCATCGTGTTAGTAGAACAAAACCCTCTCTAGGCTCGTAAGATGATTTTTCAAGTTTCATAGTTTCTTCTGAGGGGAGATTGTGGGGTTTGGGTTTATCCTATCTCCTTTTTAAAAAAAATCCACTGAATGCTTAACTAAGGATCTTGCTGCTCAGTTAGAATGTAGATTTGTCTACTGATGAACTGTGTTAATATTTAACAGCAACAGTGGACTGGAGAAATCCCTGTGAGTTAGCAGAATCAATGGAGAGGAGCTGCTGCTGACAACGCACCCTTTTTAGAAGAAGGCCTCAAAAGATCTGCCTAGCAGCGCTTGGTCCGCATATTAATACAGAGGCCTCTGGTTTACTAGCTCAAACCACAATATCGTGTCTGGCAGCTGACTAAAAGTGAAACAATGCTTTGCAAGAAGTGGTCATTCTTAGTACAACTTTTAATCATGTGCACCATGCATTCAGATTTAATTTTTATTCCTTTTTCAAATATCCACCAGTGATTTGCTCTACCTAACATTTAAAGCTTGCAGGCATGTTATCTTCTAGCCATATGTGCAACACTATGGGAACACATGGGTAGAATGGTAAGCTGGGACTTGGGCCATTTCCACACTACACTGTTATAGTGCTATTATTCCACTTTCAGCATTCTATGGAATCCTGGGGTTTGCACTTTAGGGAGGGGCGTTTTTGAATTCTCAGCCAGAGAGGTCTTGGGCCTCAGTAAACTACAAACCCCAGAATTCCACAGGATGTTGAAAGTGGAATAATAGCACTATAACAGTGTAGGGCAGATATGGCCCTGGATTAGCCCTACCCTCCAAGTTTTCCAATTTGGAAGGGACAGTCTGCATTAATCCTGTCATCCCACTTTTCCAGCTGCTTTTAAAATGTCCTAGATTTTCTCTCCTCCTCCCTGACATCCCGGTGTTTTCAGGGGACATGTAACCCCATCCAGCACTTCACTGTGTTGTTGTGAGGATGAAGTGGAAAGGAAATACGTTTTTATGCACCTGTTTCCATACCAAATGATGTGTACATGTTACAACTATTTGACTCTCAGTATTTACCTTTTTCCATCTTCTCCACAGCCTTATAGAAACAAGTCTGATGAAGCATAGTCCGTGAAAGCTTATGTCACAATTGTATTTGTTATTCTCTAAAAGTGCCACAAAACTTATAGCAAATCGGTATTGTTTTACACTGTTTACACTGGTTTTGTTCAAATTTTCATTTGTCCCTTTTTTCATACTATTATTGGCTTTTGGAATCTGCTCATGTGGCAGGCAATAAATTAATAAAATTAAAATGCATGCAATTTTGCTGGCTTCTGTGGTTAAGGGCACATCCACACTCATTAAAAAAGATGGAAAGTCCAAGCTTTTGTCGCTACTCTTTTCGATTTTATTTTGGAGATCCATACATGTTTTGTTTATCCCAGGATATGTTTGATCAGCTCCCAGTACAAAGACGTTTTAAAGCCAGCTTCCCCAGTGTAAAATTGAAAGAACAGGAATAAAATCAGGATCTTTTCAATAAGTCTGGATGTGCCCTCATTTGAACAATTTGTTCCTCGGTACTGTGAAATACAGATGCAAAACCATAGGAGGAGCTTTGATAAGCAGGCTTCTGGATGATCTTGGCATCTTCTGGAAACCAACAGAGCATGTAAGGTTTGAATGGTTTTTCTTCACTCTTGCCACGCACAAAGCCCCTGAAGTCTAGACTAATCTTTAGTGCAAACTGGAAAACTGTCATACAACAGAGACAATCATCGATGTTAGCACAACAATTCATTTTGTTTGGAAAGTACCAATCAGCCTATTTGTTACCAGCAATGTGCTAATTATTCCTGCTAATTACATGCAAAACATTCATTATCACCTATATGGGGAAGAGGACCCCTCAGGTTCCAGTGACAAATTAATTACTGTGTTTTCCTTCAGAACACTACTTGTAGCCCATCCCTGCTATTATCACAAAAATAAATTGGCTTAGCAGGAAGTTTGTCTCTCAAAGGACTCCCCACCCCTTTTTTTTCCTTCTCTCAAATGGAAAGGCAGGTTGACAAACACCATATGAAGTTCCTCTCTCTCCTCTAGCTTTTCTGAGCAGATATTTCCTGAAACTCTCAAGATCTAGAATACTGATTTTACAAACTGATAACCCCCATAATGTAGACCACAGCACTCCTATTTTCATTGCACAACTGAGTTTGTAACCAGAGATTTATACTAAAATGCAAAGGAAGAGCACAGAATATATGAAAAATATACAATGATAAGGAAGCTCAAGATATTTTGCTGCCTGAGGCAAAGAACAAAATGGTGCTGCCTCCCATTCCATCAACTGCCAGTTCCATCTTTCTTCAGCACTGGTATCAGGAGCCTTCTCTACTAGACCTTAAAGCAAAAGGTTAGCATTACAGACACATGGTACACAGTTCTCTTTTCCGACACCATGCCTCTGCCTCCCGCCAACTGCTGCTATGGAATTAATAAACCGGTAATTGGTGTGCAACTCTCAGTGCAGCTACACAAAGGCTGTTGAGAAACTCCATGTTAAGTCAAATTAGCTCTGCCAAAAAAAGAAAAAAATTAAGAATGATCTCTGTCAATATGTTTTTCAAGCGATGTCAGAATGGCCTCCTATCAAAACAAGAACAATTCAGAGTAAAGAATTCTACCAAAGAAGTTTCTGTAATCGGGTTTAGCTCTGCCCATGCTTAAACTCCTGTGTAAACAATCTTAATTTGGTTCCAAGCGTGACATTTCAATATGGCTTAGGTTGACAAGGAAAAGATTTAAATAGGTTCAACAAAATAAACACATTTAATTAAACAAAATTGGTGCAGCCTATTTCATTCAGAAGAAAGCCTTAGTGACTTCTTGTTTGTTTAAAGCTGACATTTCCTCCATCCAATTTAAGAAAATACGCCTGGTCCATTTCCCCACTGCAATGACAACAACATCATGAATGTCAGGTTTTCACATGTGCTTGGTCCAGCTTGCCAGCCTTCCAATTTTACTTGCTCACACCATAGTTCTTTAACAGAGACATGTATTTCCTAGCTTCACAGGGAAATAGTATCACATCATTTATCCTTCTCAAACAAGATTTGGTTTTAAAAGGCACCAGCTATAACTCTGGCTGCAAATCAGTCCCAGAAGCTAAAGTGATACTATCAGTTCAATTACCTACCTCATTTTGAAAACTTTAGGATGATTGTTGGCTTATTCGCTGTTACACCTTAATTTTGGGTTTCACAACAGAGGTAAAGTTAGAAATCTTACTTTGGGAATTAAAAAGTGTCATAGTTGTGTCAGATTGAAACCATCGGCCCAAGCAGAAAAAGGGGGGAAATACCTTGCTAATGTTGGCCTAAGGTTGCCATATCTCCTACTTTCTATACTGCAGTTCTCTGTCCAAAGATATTCTCTGACTGTTTGGTCCATGTTCAGGCCATTTCCACACTAGACTTTTATAACACTATTATTCCACTTTCAATATCCGATGGAATCCTGGAGTTTGCAGTTACAGGGTTTGCCTCTGGCCCCTCCCAAAACTGCAAACCCCAGGATTCCATAGGATGTTGAAAGTAGGATAATAGCGCTATAACAGTCTAGTGTGGAAATGGCCTCACTCTGCAAATAACAAACCATCAGAAAGAATTGCTGTGGAAGCCTTGAAAGTGCTCCTCACCACTTAGCACCTGGACAACAAGCTGGGCAATCATGAAGCAATCCTAGTCACAGTATTCCCAACTACGGGAGTATTACTCCAAAACAAAGTCATGTTAGCTTGTTTCAATATGCAAAGGTATCTTTCAGCATCTTTGAAGCTAACTGAGAAAAAGAGGTTTGAAGCATAAGCTGTCAGATACTTGGGTCTACTAGGTTGCATCTTGCTAGACTAGGCTCTTCTGATGAAGTAGACCCAGTTTATGAAAGCTTATGCTACAAACTTTTTTTGTCTCAGTCTCAAAGGTGCTACAAGATCCTGTTGTATGGTGCATTACGTTTCACTGCCCCACTGATATAGGAGCCATCCGTAAGAATGGAAGCAGCAGAACATGGAAAAGTTACTCTTCTGTCAGTGACAGCTCCTGGCTCCCAGTTCAGCCAAGCAGCAAATCTGCCCTGAGTTTTATTCCAAGCTTGAAATGAGCTATTTATGGTGCTGGACTCACAAGGTTAGGATTCAACTCCTTAAATTGTTCCTTTAATATTCATATAAAATTCCATGGACGTGGGAGCTCCCAACTGCTACTGGCAAAAGAGGAACTTTTCCAAGAACTGCTTCTTCCATTTTCTATGGAAGAAAGGTGACATATAGGCAGATGAACGAGGACATAGTCCCGTAGTGGGTATGTGTTCCCATATACTCTGCTAAACCTTGAGTTGGCACCGTGAGCCCCTGGAATAAACACACAGGTTTGCTCTGCCCAGTCTTTACGTCATGTCTCAAGCCAAGGTTTTTGTGAAAAGTGCTTTTACAGCCAACAACCTCCCTGAAGATGTCAGCCATCTCCTTATTTACCAAGGTGCAGTTCAGAGTCAGGATAAACAAACAGATGACTCAACCAAATATCAACTATCATGGAAATAGCGGCGCTGGATGGGGTATACTGGTAGAAGATGCTGTTTTGCAAACCCGCTCATAGAGCAACCATTCATAGGAAAGTGTCAGAGAGCGGAGAGGAAGCAAAGTTGGGAAAGAAGATAGGGAGAAAAAAGGATCTTCTTTTCATTTTTGCTTTTTTAACATTATTTACTAGTTTTAAAACAAGCAATCTAGTTGCAGTCAAAAATCACAATCAGAATCCAAGAAATCCACATTCAGAAAAGAAAGAAAACACACTGAACAAGACACGTAACTAGGTCAACTCTATACACTAACTAAAACACTAAACATTTGGCACCCCCCCACACACTAAACTGCAATGAAAGGATAGAAGATTTAAAAAGAAAACAAATATATTATTCTACTATTAGAACTCCAACTACTAATCCTACCAGAATAACTAATAACCATAACCACAAATTATTGCATCATTAGATTTCTCATTGCTCAAAGAGTCCATAAATGGTTTCCAGTCTTTCAAGAAATCTTCAGCTGGTTCATCCTTTACAACCCACATTAATTTGGCAATTTGGATCAATTTAGCACTTTAGAATCACAGAATCAATGGATTTAACAATCCATTCTTCCATTGTTGGTGCTTTGGTTCATTTCTAGGTTTGAGCAAACAATGTTCTTGCAATTGTTACCATATAATGAAGAAATAGAGGATCTTCTCTTTCTGTAGCTTTCCAGTTATCCTTAGGATCTCCTTGGTCAAGAGTCTAAGCTGAATCATACTCCCAGCTAGAATAAACTCACTGTGTGTATTGCTAAATGAAAAGTCAATCCTATGTATGTATGTAGGCATGTATATAAATCCCATTAATTCAAGGAGGCCATTTCCACACTAGACTGTTATAGGATTATCATTCCACTTTCAACATCCTATGGAATCCTAGGGCTTGCAGTTTAGGGAGGGGCCGGCTGACCCCTCCCTAAACTGCAAACCCCAGGATTCCATAGGATGTTGAAAGTGGAATAATAGTCCTGTAACAGTCTAGTGCGGAAGTGGCTAGAGTCTACTCTAGTGGAAACTAGAAGGTAGATTTAGACTAAGATCTTCAGGACGGATAGAAACATCCAACCAAACATTGGTGAGAAGACTCTACGTTTCTTTCACTACAAGGCTTCTTGTGCTAATAGCACTCACAAGCCAATGGAATTAAATTTATAGGGAACCATCAAGCAGGTACCTGAGGCTGGAAGTCAGAGCCCAGTGAGGGCTAGATTGTCAGGCACCTTCTCACCATGACTAAAAAGTCCCTATTGTGTTTTTTGCTGTAAGGAACCAATGGCTAAACAGGCTAGCCAGATTCACCCTGGAGCCAAGCTGTAGTTTCATCAATTTGCTACACAAGGCAGTAGTTTCCAAAACCTTATATATTGCTCTTGAATCCTGGGAACTATTCACGCAACACAATTGCTGTGCTGTATTTGACTACAATTGCTATGATATCATCCTATGGAATCCTTGGATTGGCTGTTTAGGGAAGGGCACTTACAATTCTCAGTCATAGAACCCTCATCCCTCACCAAACTACTAATCCTAGGATTCCATAGAATGTTACCATGGCAGCTGAAGTGGAATAAACCACTATATTTGTGTGGTGTGTATGACCCCCTGCTATCTCCACAATTGTGCACAAAAATTCAACAGGAAAAAAAAGGCACACAGGTTAAATTTAATTTTAAAATCCTCAATCCTATTGTTAATCTCAATCAGAGTAGATTTACTCTGGCCCTTTCCGCATGAAGAAATTAAGACGGGCCAATGCATCCTGTCATGGAGGTCGTCTGCACCTTGGATCGGACTAGGTTCGGCCTATTTACCTTAGTTCCGCACCTAAGTCCGATTCAACACGCCCCCAGGTGGTCCTCCGGTGCGTTATGTGGAGATCGGAAAAAAGCAGTTTTTAAATTTTCTGGAGCGCGCCAATTCGTTCCTGCTCAGTTGTGCAGATGCACAGATTCGTACCAATGCGAGCCTGCGATCGGTGGAGGGCGGGCTGTGGGCGTGGCCAGTTTCAGTGGTTGGTCCGGACCCACAAACAAGAAGAAGCTGCCATTTTGTCAGCCTCACCAGTGCGGATCTAAAGACCTCGCACTGCTCCGAATCGCCCTGGAACAAACAGAGGAGCCCTGCAGAAGGGCTTAAGGGAATGTCTGCGTTGTTTCGACCCCAGAAGAAGTGGCAAGTAACGGCACGGAGCGATTCCTGGCCTCGTGCGGAAAGGGCCTCAATCAGTGAGATTTACCTACATGTTGGCTCACCATTTAACAGCTGATTCAATGGATCTACTTTTGTTGTGTGCCATCAAGCAATCTCTGTCTTATGGAGATAGGCGAACCCATCACACGGATTTCTACGCAAGATTTGTTCAGAGGGGTTTGCCTTTGCTTTCCTCTGAGGCCGAGAGAGTATGACTTGCCCAAGGTCACGCAGTGGGTTTCCACAGCTGAGCAGAGATTCCAACCCCAGTCTCCAAAGTTGTAGTCTACCACTCAAATCACTACACTATGCTGCCTCTCTGGATCTACTCTAGTTGCAACTAAACAATAGGATTCAGGCTAATATGACGTGTATTTTCTTGGAAGGAATGGCCTGATCCAGGAATCAGAGTAACATTTTTAAACTCCAGACATCTGATGCTTCCCTTAATCAAATCAGAGAATCTTTTAAAAAAAAAAAAATCAGAGAATTTAAGGGGAGGGCTACTCTTTGCTTCAGCGGAAAATATATTTTTACCTTGTTTTCACATATTGGATATTTGTCGTCCTGGAATTTTCCAACCAAGAAAGAACTCACAGTGCCCAGAAACAAACACTTTAAGCAAGGTTGAATGAGATGTCTACAGCTTTCTTTGAAGTAAGAAGAATAAATAACAGCAAGACTCGAGGATAGTTGTTCCTAAAATGGGTAGTGCTGCCTCCTTGGAGATGGTGGAAGATCCAGGGGGGTAGTGAGGAAAAAGGGGATAGTAGAGGGTGGCAGAGTAGAAGGGCACCAGAGGGGCACCAGAATCAATTTGCCTCACCTCCTAGCACGTTTTTCCACCACTGCCACCACCGCTCCTAAGCTTCAGGGACTTTTGCAGATAGAAGTCAATCACTCAATGTTAGCGAGCAAGGAGGAGACACAACCACAAAGAAGGCTTGCCCTGCCTGGCAGCCGCTTTTCTACTTCCTCCTCACACTGCCACATCTTGCCCCGAACAAGGGACTTGTGCACATGGAATCACTAACTCATGCTGACACATGAGGAGGAAGCAAGTGGCTTGCTTGCCTTCAGAGATATGCAAGGATCTAAGTCCAGTGCTTGGCACCAATCCACACCTCCCACCACTTGACAGACCCTCTTGTCTCTCTGCAGCCTTGTGTCTTTTGTGGTGTCTTGGGGATGCATCTTTTCCGATGCAGTAGGAAGCATGATTGATCCAAAGCCGTTTGCCCTATTCATTTGGTTTGCTTAGGAACAACCGCCTCTGAGGCCATTTCTGCACTAGACTGTTAATAGCGCTATGATTCCACTTTCAACATCCTATGCAATCCTGGGGTTTGCAGTTTCGGGAGGGGCCAGGATTCCATAGGATGTTGAAAGTGGAATCATAGCGCTATTAACAGTCTAGTGTGGAAATGGACTCAGTTTAATTGCAGCTTCTCTGCCGGCTCTTTTTTGGGGTGGAGACATTAGGGATATAGCCAGGAAGCCCTTTTTCCCCCAAAAAAAGTTCAGCAAGTACTGCTCTAGAACAAATTGGAAGAACAGGGGGTGAGATACCTTTGTGCATAAAGGCCCAGTATTAAGTCAAACTTGGTAGTTTTAGTGGCACTCTGCTGAAATTTGCTAGTACCGTGGAGTTAACTACAGTTATCTTGGCTTAGCATGTCTCTTTATACTGGGGGGAACAAACTGTAGCCCACCGGCACATGTTTTTATGACCCTCATGACCCCCAGGCAAAAAAAGATGTAAATGCCTTCAGGGGGCATTGAGGGCATTTTTGCCATATTTTCAGTGGTCTCTGGGTCATTCTGAGCACAGAATCAGAAGTCTTGCTTGAAAAAGCAAGAAGTAAATAGTTGTCTAAAAGTCCTTTCCAGGGCCTAAAAAGGCTTGAGGCGGATCTAAAAACATGGCAAAAATGCCCCCCTCACTCTCTTGGAAGGATTTGGGCTCAGAAAAAGGGTCTTGTTTTTTTTTTGAGGAAGAGATGCAGCCCTCCCAAGTATCCTGAGGGGCAAATGTTGGCCCCTTAGCCTTCCACAGTTGCCCACTCCGGCTTTATACTAAGCCTCAAAGAGAATGTTCACACAAGCTGAAATAATTGCACTGAAATGAAGGCTCCCTGCCCCGGCCACATAACATGCTAAATTAACATAACCTGCTTTTTATTAAGACCTTTGGGCCAAACTGATTTCCCCCCCCCATTTGCACATGTGCTCTGGTCAGCATTATTTTAAGTGGTTTGAAATTGTCCAATTTGAAGTGACAGATGATTTAATACAGTATATTTTCACTCTTTTAAATCTGTTATTGCTACTTAGGATCTTAAACTGATTTTGTTGTGCACCACCATCAGATCTTCAAATACAGGGTGGGACACGAATATTTCACTAAATAAAATTAGTGGTCCTTGGCTGGGAGACTTTGGGAATTATCATCCAAAAAAAGTAATGCTTCTAGAATTTAAGAACTCTTCTTGAGGTTTAAGGGGGAAAAACCTTCTGCAATTGTTTGGTAGTTCATTTTAGTAATCCAGTTGAAATTTTACAAAAGCATTAATAACTGTAGCAAGATTGTTCCTCTCTGAGCACCTCACTCCTAGTGTAAGGCCCATTATTATTATTATTATTATTATTATTATTATTATTATTAATCTTTCCATTTATTTATTTGATGATTTTATAGACTACTTGTTGTTATTAGCTATCAAGTCAACTTTGACCTGTACCCACCTTTGCCCAGTTCAGGTTTTGCAAACTCAAGCCATGGCTTCCTTCATGGAGTCAATCCACCTTCCTCTTTTACCTGCAGGATCACCTCCTCCCATACAATCTGCCCCAGACACTCAGGTCTTCTGGGGGCTATTTACTTATTTAAATCAGCCACATCTAGACTGGCAATGGTCACACAAAGTATGCTGTCTGAACTTTAAGAAGTACTTCTGGCAGGCCTACCCAGTCAATTTTGAACTATGAATTTTAATCTGGTGCATTTTAAATGGTTTTGTGTGTTTTTAGTTGTATTTTAATTTATGTTGTACCCTGACTCAAGCCTTGGGGAGAGGAGGGTAAAAAATTTATAATTATTATTATTATTACTGCCTTCCATGTTGCCAAGCATTAATGTCTTTTTCCAGTGAGTCACATCCATCATTTTATGATCTGCCTAAAGTACAACAGTCTCAGTTTAGTCATCTTTGCTTCTAGAGAGCTATAAACCATTTGTTATAGCTCAAAAAGTACTGTGGAGAACAGAACACATCCAGAAAAGCCCAATAGCCCCAAAACACATTTGATCAATTTTTTTCCCTGTCTAGAAGACTTCTTAATTTTCTTTACACGCATACTATCAACCAGGGTTGAGCTGTTGTTGTTGTTTTGTTTTTTTATATCTCTCTAAGACTGGATGGTATCATTGGTTTTTCTGTGCTGAAATCTTGTTTTCTGCTTGAAGCTTCTCAGGGCCTTTCATTTCAACATATTCTACATGCTCCTCCTCCATTTTCTTCATTTGGATCTTGATACTTAGCCAGTTCTACCTCAAGCCTAGAAACGCCACTAGACTTTCAGCCACAGTCCACCATACAGATGTAATTAATCACATTTGGAAGCAACTGCATCTCAGAGAATATCTGTGTACATCCATGTGAAAATATAAGAATTTTTTTTTTAAGGAAAACTGTTTCATGAGCCACGGAAATTGATTCATACCCAAGAGCTTGCAAGCCTGTGAGAAGAGATCCATAATTATAGCAGTTTGATGCCAAGTTAACTGTCATGTCTTTATCCAATGGACTCCTGCAATTTGCAGTTTGGTGAATTACTTGGAGCTATCTATTATATTTCTCTTGAACTATAGCCTTAGGGCTCTCAGGCAGCACATTTTAAGAACTGCATGAAACTACAAAACCCATGACTCCATAGAGTCAACCATGACAGTTAAAGTGGGATAAAACCGCTACAATTGTGCAGTGTGTGCACACTGTAAATTTACTATGAATATAGAAAACCATGCTTACCAAATCCTTATTAAATGCTTCCTTGCTCATATCAGTCCCATTTGGACCTTTTACACCTTCACTTAGGTATTGATCCTTTTAATCTCAGAGACATTTATTCCCCCATTAGGACTGATTCTTGTGTATTATCATTACTTGATTGCTCCACACTTCATCGCTGCACACTTGGGGCCTTTCTGCACTACACTGTTACAGTGCTATTATTCTACTTTCAACATCCTACAGAACCCTGGGGTTTGCAGTTTAGGGGAGGGGCATTTACAATTCTCAGCCAGAGAGCTTTTTGGTCTCAGTAAACCGCAAATCCCAGAATTCCACAGGAGACTGAAAGTGGAATAATAGCACTATAACAGTGTAGAGCAGAAAGGCCCTTGGCAACTTGACTGGGCTCCTCTGAAAAGTGTTATATGAAAGATGATATGAAAGCTCTGTCTTCAGTGGGGTTTATGATGACCCATTCATATAAACAAGATTTAGACAGCATTTCATGCTGTGATATTTGAATACAATGCATTTAAGTAATAAAAAGTTATGTGAACAACTCTAATACATCTTAAGGCATTGTCCTTATGGCTCTGCTATACCATCAATATGTGTTCTTCCAAACTGAGAATGTCTGTTTTGAAACCACATGTACTGGACAGCAAGTTGCAGTCCACTGAATCTGTCATGAGGCAGACAATGAATCCAAAGTGAGAATGCAAATCCTCTTTGAATGTAGTGGTCCTTACCTCTGAATAAACATCCATAGGATTGCATCACAAGCTGCCTAAGGGCAGGTAGATAAAAGCACATGTTCCTAAGATTATCATCGGTTTATGTGCATACCATTTCACAGGGAGCAAGATGAAATAATTGTACCAGTGTATAATATTTAGGTTAACATATTAGAATTTTAAATGCAACAGTTACCTAATGAAACTGGGGCATTGTTCACAAAAAAGATCACATTAGAGCCATTGGTTTCCATGAGAGCTGCCCTTTTTTATAAAAAAAAAAGGGGGGGGGAGCACCCTATAATTATTTGCATACATTTACATGTGTTAAAAAGCACAGCCATTCAAAAGAAACAAGGAGTTCACTCCTCAAGACAAACTCATATGGTTGAGTGACAGGCCAACACAAAAGACCGACTGAAAACTTTTTATTGGCCTCTCCCATTCATTTCTCACTTTTCTGATGACAGCGTGTCAGCTAAGAATGTCTTGGGTTTTCCCTTTTCCCAATTTTGTTTCCACCTAAAGAGACTTATATATATCTTTGTATGTGTATGCATGTATGTATGTATGTATGTATGTATGTATGTATGTATTTTGAGAGCTTTTCAATAGAGGCCAAAGGAGGCTGGGGGGACATTATAACACACATTATAGTCTAACACAACCACAGAGGTTAACTTCAAAGGCAGCAGTTCCATCCTGGGATGCCCACCGGCAGGACCGGTTTGTTCCGATGAAGGGAGGCCAAACGGTTTTGCAAAGCAACATTCATAACATCTCTTAGCTAGTCCTGCATCCAGGCATGTCAGCAGGCATTCCTAGCAGCTGTGACAATAAGAACACATCCTTTCAGCCTAATAGGTCCTGAGCTCTCTCCTTTGTCTGCTGATTAACTGCTCTATTCAACGACCAGGCCACTAATTGCATGCTCCTTATAGTTCCTCTTCCATTACTGTAAGAATTAATGAGACACAATTACCAGCTCCAAGAAATGGCAGGGCCAAGCTAACCAGCAAAGCACTCTAGCTGAATGAGAACTCCAGGAGAAAAAAGGAGCGGGCAGGGGGGAATGCAAGCCATTGTCTGAAAGAAGCAGAATGGGAGAGGGAGTCGGGGGAGGTTGATTTCTGTTCAAATTTTGTATTTATTTGAAGCTGTTTCATAATTAAGGGACAGGAAAGAAAGCTGAGGAGGGAAAGAAAGTAGAATCGACAGTGGGCGTTCATTACCCAAATCCAAGCAGAGGTGAAGAGATGAGCAACATTTTGATCAGGAACTCCACAGAACAGCTTTTAAGGTGAGGGGATCAAGATTAACCAACAACAAGAGGGCACAAATGCAAATACACACACACACACACACACACACAAGACCATCACATAAACAAAACTAATATATAACAATACAAACTACCAATAAATATGATGCGAAGGAAAATATTGTTGTTATTAATGATGTCAAGTTAACTTCAACTTACAGTGACTATATGAACTAAATAGCCTAAAGGCACCAGATCTCATCTGATCTTGGAAGCTAAGCAGGTTCAGCTCTGGTTAGTACTTTTGGGTAGTCAGACGCAGTATCTCACTTGTTGAACACCACGCTGTCGCTCTGATTCCCAAACAAGTACTGTCCTTAGGCACAAGGCTAAGCCACATCGCCGCTTTCTTTGCTCCTCTCTGGACCAGTAATTATTGCCCGTTCCCTAAAAACTCCACTATCAACAACTTTCCTCCCTTTATCCTTCAGTTAGCTCTTGTGCAGGCGTTTGAGTTCTTGGGTCTTTTACATGCTTGATTGATCCTTTTTCGATAAAACACATTTTAGCTCATTTTGGAATCTCAGGCTGGTTCTTTCCTGCGAGGACGCCGTAAACATTGGTGGAAGATCTTGTTAGGTTACCCCCATCTCACAGGCCTCCTAATTGAGCTAATTAATTCCCCATCATAATGTGGAGGTACTGGTATTGCAGGTGAACCCCTGCTTTGGGGTAACAACTCTGTTTCTATCTATCATGGTTAACAGCAGAGTTTTCCGTTGGTAGAGCAAGTAGGAGAAATTCAGACTGAGTGGAGCCCAGGGAAGGTACAATGGGAGTCGCTTGGGGAGCTGGCTGGCTGCTCCATACTTTAGCCGAAATTTGAAAGAGGCTACCCAAGCTGCCAAAGACTATCTCCAAAGCAGCTTCAGCGACTTTGCCAGCACCTGTAAAGTTCAGATGGAAACCCAGAGTGGATTCTCTGATCCACTGAAAGCCATGGGCTGCCACTGATTTCAACAGCCAAGCTGCAGCCATCCTCTTGCAAATGTACATCCGGACAGTACCGGAGCTCTGCCCGGCGTGACTGGGATTCATGGAAAATTGATGCTCTCCTCTGATGCCATTGCTCACACAATGTCCCCTGCTGATCATCAGACACTGTTCCCTGCTGAGTATAAATGCTGCTCTCAGAATGTAACACTCTTGGCAGCAGTAGGCAAAACGAGCTCCCCGCCGAAGAGGACTGCACCTCACTCATCAGGCACTCCAGTTTGTCAATTGAAGCACTGCTGAGATGCCCCACCAAGATGTGATTGAAATTAGCAGTGTGTTAACTCTTGATTTCGAGTATGGTAGGGAATGTGGGACAGGATGCCAGGGAAGGAAGGGAAAGGTAAGGAAGAGGGGCTGGCTCGCTGGCTAAGCAGCATGTGAACTGCATTGCAAAATAGATCCTGGGCTGCAGAACACAGTCTGAAAAGAGGAGAGGAAGGGAATGTACACAGTGTTGTGCCTTGAGACAGCTTTGCTTCAAGACTACTGTACTAGAATCACAACTGATGGACAGCTTCGAGAAAACAGACAATGTGCTTCAAAGACAAGCCCTACCTGAACATCACACACATATAAGAATCACACACATGTAAGTTACATTTTCTTCTTCTTCTTCTTCTTCTTCTTCTTCATCATCATCATCATCATCATCTTTATTTCTATCCTGCTTTTTTCCTGGTAAGAACTCAAAGCAGCCTACAGTAATTAAAAAAAATAATTAAAAATCATGAAATGCATAAGTTAAACCAGAAATTAAACCATCTGATAATAATCAAAACAAAGGCCCTTTCTGCACCCCACCTTTTCATGGAGTGCTCCAGTGGAGATCCCAGCATCGGCTCTGCCGGGAGGGGAGCGCAACAGGAGTGCTCTCCTCTGCACTGGCTGTCTCCATAGTGAAGGAAGTATGATGGCCACACCTCTTCCTTCCACAGCACAGCCTGGTACCTTCTCAGGCTGCACCAGGGCTGAAAGCACAGCCATTGCGTTTCCTGAGCTTCTGCAGGACAGGTAAATCCATGATGGTGATGTGATCATGGGTCATTGATGGGAAAAACCCAACAACGATTTAATCCGTGATTGTGCCGCTTGGGGTCTGGTGCAGGACAAGACTATGACGACGTCATGCAGAAGTGTCGTCATGGTCCCATCCTTCTCCCATCCCCATGACAGGTTGGGGGGTGGTACAGAAAGGGCCAAAGTTAAAATACATAATTAACCCACAAACATTCACAAATGCTACACAGTTAAGAATATCCAGCACTTTTCATCAGCCAGGCTATAATCACCTATTGAATGTCTGCCAAAATAAAAATGCCTTTGCTCTCTATGGAAAGAAGGCAGGGAGGGTGCCAGTCTGGCTTCTGTGAGAAGGGAGTTCCAAAGCCTGTGAGCAGCCCCTGAGAAGGCCCTCTCCCTTGTTCCCACCAGATGTACCTGTGAAGGTGGTGGGATGGAAAGAAGGGCCTCTCCAGCTGATCTCAAAGCCTGGGCTGATTCATAGGTAGGAATACAGACCTTCAAATTTATTTTGGACTACAACTCTCAGAACTCTCAGCCAGCTCTGTACAACTCTGGAGATGTAGTCCAACAAAAGGAACTTTGCCAGAGCTCCAATAAAAATTCAGGAAGAGGCCTGCTGGATTATTGTGATCTGTCTTGTGTCTCATATTAAAAGAAAGACAGAATATCAATTGAATAAATAAATACTTTGGACCAAACATTGATCAGATCTAACTTTATGTTTCTGTGGTTGTCAAACAGGCACGTAAAGGAAACTGATCTGCAGGCCAGAAATGCATTACGGACTAATTCATTCTATAGCCCTGAGGCTCTCTGCCTTCATAATCACAGAGGCTGGATGAGAGGAATCGGTAGCAAGAGAAAGCTGTGTGCATGTCACCATCTCCCTAATGAAGCCCACCCCGTTATCCAGCCCAACCTCACTGGATTTATTTTGATATACGTTTATGAGGTTCATAGGGAAATCTATATAACAGCATTGGGTATCTGTCAGGACTGAATCTGGCCATTAGGCATGCCCTCCAACTCTCCCAGTGTGGCAAGGACATTCCCAATTAATGCTCTGTCATTCCAATTTTTCAACTGCTTTTAAAATGTCCCAGTTTCTCTCTTCCCCTCCCACTTCACCCCTTTGTCCTCATCTAACCTGAATTGCTTCAGACTGAGTCCAAAGTGCAAAAAGTAATTTATCCTGAACTAAACTGGAAGAAAAGGAGAAGAGGGGGAGGAATCTTGCCCTTCCCAGTAGGCTTAGGCAAAAGCAAACTGCTGCAGCCTCTCTTAAGCCATTTCCACCCTACACTCTTATAGTTCTATTATTCCAATTTCATCATCTTGTGGAATTATAGGGTTTGTAATTTACTGAGGCCAAAGAGCTCTCTGGCTGAGAATTCTAAATGCCTCTCCTTAAACTGCAAACCCCAGGATTCCATAAGATGTTGAAAGTGGAATAATAGCACTATAACAGTGTAGTGCAGAAATGACTTTAGGCTATGTGTTTTTCCCAATTAATAATTTTTGCCATCTTGACCACCCTTTGATGTTGCTTGGCCACATTTGTCCCAATTTTCACCTGTGAAATGTTGGTGGGTGTGCATTATGAGAGTAGGGTGAATGCTTCAGGAAGCAGACAGTGAGGGGAACAACAGTGCCTTTTTCTCCTGGTCTCCACAGCATTTTCTCCCTCTTACACAGGTTTGTCCAGGCTCCCTAAATTCTCCATTTGCCTCAAGGTTATTGGAGGATGTTCTCTCATCAACCAGTATCAACAGCAGGCTGAGCAGCTAGTCCAGCCAACTCCTACAGAAGGAACAGATAGTGGGCCCCATTTTGTCATTCACCTCAGGCAACCAGACATCTTGGTATATGCGACTCTTTGCCTATGGCTGAGATGGACCCACAGCCATGGCTGTCTCCAAAGTGCATTCCCTTTCAGCACAGCATTTTTTTAAAAAAACAACAACAACCTGGAGCATTCCAAAGATAAGAACAAAGATCTCCTTATTTCTGGAAATGTTTTGCAGTGGTGTGCGTGCACATGGTGAAACCGGCATATTGGTGTTTGCAGATGGTTATCATACTCTGGCCTGCCCACACATTTCTCCCAGCAATGGTAAGTCCTCCTGTCTCCACCGTGCTGCTGCCAACTTTTCTCATCATCATGCTGATAGGGTCACAGAATTCCTTCCTGCCTAGATCAGCCTATTATTACCTCATGGTCCTAGGAATGAGGTTCTAGACACAACTGTCTGGGTCTTTGTGCTTCACTGGGAGTAAAGCAACTGGGGGAGCCAGTTTTAGGGGAGAAAGTGTGGACAGGGAGAGATCCAGCAGTCAGTTAACCTTTCTGCAGGATAGAACCCAGAGGATCTGAAGAAAGCTCTACCACTGAGCTCAGGTCTTTCCAAAAAGAAGTACTGCCACAAGTCCTAAATTAATATACTAGTTCCGCAACATGGAAAAGTTGTTTTTGATTAAAACTCTTATTTTGGGATATTTTAGGAATTATCCAAAAGAATCTAACCTTTCCAAGCTCTGACTGGTATCCAGCTATGGCTTATGGTAAACAATAGAACAAGCTAGTACAGTCAGCCCTTCATATCCATGGATTCTGTATCCATGAATTCGACCAACCACAGCTAGAAAATCTTCGGCCCACAAAATCTAAAAAGCAAACTTTGATTTTGCCATTTTATATAAGGGACACCATTTTACTACACCATTGTACATAATGGGACATGAGCATCCACAAATTTTGGTATCCACAGAGGGTTTCTGGAACGAAACCCTAGGGGATACCAAGGGCCCATTGCATCTGCTTGGGTAAGCTGACACAGAACACACACTTCTCCAGCTCATACTAATTGACCACTTGCTAGACTACCATGCTTCCCTCTGTGAAGATCTTCCCCAGCCTGAAAAGGAATCCAAGGGCCTTTCCACACTACACCGTCCTAGTGCTATGATTCCACTTTCAACATCCTGTGGAATTCTGGGCTTTGTAGTTTACTGAGGCCCAAGAGCTCTCTGGCTGAGGATTCTAAATGCCCTTCCCTAAACTGCAAACTCCAGAATTCTGTGGGATGTTGAAAGTGGAACAATAGCACTATAACAGTATAGTGCAGAAAGGTCCCAAGTGTCTAAGCTATGCTGATCAACAAAGCATTCTGAGATACGTACTTACCCAGAGAAAGTATCTGCATGATATAGAGAGTTGAGTGTTGGCCTGGGACTCCAGGACACCAAAGTTCAATCCCTGCTCAGCCATGGAAACCCACTGGGTGACCTTGGGCAAGTTACACTCTCTCAGCCTCAGAGGCGGGCAATGGCAAACCCCTCATGAAGAAATCTTACCAAGTAAACCCTATGGTAGTTTCACCTTAGGGCAGCCACAAGTTGGAAAGGACTTCAAACACAACAACAACAACATTTTCTGGATCAGCAGGGTATATAGGTGGGACTACTGTGATTCTGTTGCTCACGTTCATGCCACCATCTTAGAATGTGTATGCTGCAAAGCACTCAGTGGGCAGCATCTTGTTACAGACATATGCATGCATAGATTAACCATATGTAGGCATATGTAGGCATATAAGAGTCGGTGTGATATAGTGGTTTGAGCCTTGGACTACGACCCTGGAAACCAGGGTTCAATTCCCTGTTTGGCCATGGAAATGCATTGGGTGACCTTGGATGCATTACATACTCTCAGCCTCAGAAAACCCCATGATAAATTCACCGTACGGTTGCCGTAAGTTGGAAATGACTTGAAAGCATACAACAACAGAAGTAGCAAAAACATGTTTATTTTTGGTCACTGCAGAAGCTGGTATTCACTTCACCTCTCTGCAGTTCCAAAAGCCCTCCCTTGACCTATTGTAGCCCTGTCAAAGCCCCCCACCCTGTGACCAATCTGTGCCTGGCAGAGAGAGAGAGACACACAGCAGCATTTAGCTATATCCCCATAGCCAAACATGAAGAGATTGCCTCAACTTCAATTTCAACTCAGTGCCTGAGGTAATCTCTTCACATCTGGCAATGAGGACATAGCCAAATACTGCTGCCCCTTCCCCTAATCCTCATCAGGCACAGATTGGCTGAAGGGTGGGGCTACAGTAGGTCTAGCAGCTAGCAAATGACTCAGTGTAGTGGTAGCCCTGCATGTGGAACTATATGGCTATGCTGAGGTATGTTGGATTGAGGCCAGGTCCCTACTGAGTATTAAGGTTGCCTGGGAAAATTGCTTGTCCTGGAGAAGTAGCCATTGTAATGCTCCATGCCACAGGAGCTTTGCAATAGAAAATTTGCAGAGAGGTCATCCAAACCTGTTCCAGTTACTATCACCACCAGCTAAGATCTGAGTATATGGGGGGGGGGGCCTTCCCCAAGACAGGGCTGAAGGCTTCAGAATAGCTGTGGACACAATGGGATAGGGGATGGTGGAGGAATTCATGGATTTTTTTATAATCTGGAAAAGCCAATCTGAAATTCCCTAGTTTGGGAACTGCACAGTATCCCATGTAGGGTGGATGGCAGACTCAGTTTATCGGGCCCAGTACTGATGCTAACCAAGATGGGTTTGCCACTGTCCAACCACAGACACATTAAAGTGGTGAAGGAATCTTACAAATATAGTGCAGCATGATTTCCTGGTATAAGCAAGTTCTCTACCAATGTCACAAAGTCTAGCCCTCCTGGATGACTTGCCAGATGTCCCTTGTTTGAGGGGAAGTCCTCTCTTTTCCCAGCACACCGAAGCTCCCAAGGGGACAGACACTGCAGCGCCAAAGTGTCTCCTGTGGCTGAAAGTACCTGCCAAACCTAGTTAGAAAAGAAAAAAGAAAAGAAAAGATAGCAACAGCCAAATCTCTCTGTTGAGACTGGTTGCATTCAAGACAAACCAGCAGGTTAAGCACTAAGAGAACCTGATGTCATTTCCCTAAGGCCAAGCTAAACAATGCTATCTGAAAGATCTCTAGAAACTAATGCACATGCTGTAACTTCTTCAGAACACGGCTGGTTTCCGAAGCAGAACTCTGACCTCACAGCAGCTTTCCTTTGGGTGCCATTCTCTGAAGAGCTGAATCCTGCTGGGATCCCAAGAGAATTTGAACCCTGGTCTCCTAGAGGATTTGCATCCTTGTGTCCCTCCTGGAGATGATCCACAAAAACTGGAGACTCTAGATCAAGCCCTGTGTTACCGCTGTTTCTAGCCCGAGCTTGTGGGATATTAAGATATCACTTGATATCAATAATTTGGCCTTCTGTACCCATTCCTCTTCACGTGCTTGCGAGGCCCCCGGACAAGCACGCACACAGGCGCGGCCAACAATAGCCGAACCATTCAAATCCCGATCCAGACAGGCCAGTCATTGCCGAATGCAGCTTTAGGAGACCTCAAGGCAAATACCATATTATGTATGCACACTACTTACAAAAGATCCCCTGCCCCGCGCAGGCAGCTTGATGAGCGGACTATACAATTCTCAAGCACTCCACGTTTGCATACTGGCTACTCTATTGACAATCTGGTCATAACTCAATCATCTAAAGTACTGACCTTTCAGAGGCTTTGTCTCCAGCCCAAAACTCATTGTTATGCCCGAGAACGGACTAGCCTGCAGCCACAATTTTCCCTATAAGAACCCCTGACTTTGAGCGTCTCGTTGGATCGCTTGTGACTTGCCTCCCAACTTGCTGCTGCTCCATTTGACGAGCCTCCCCTCAGCCCCACGTTCTGAGAATCCACGCTCCCCAGCTTCTTTGTTTTTAACTGGGCTTCAGGACAGGTATAGTATTTCCCATACCAAACCTCCTCTCAAAATCCCTCTATCCAACTCCTACCTTTTATTTCTATAGTTCTTTATGTGAGTGTGTTGCATACACGTGTTTGACTGTATCTCAATAAAACAATTATTATTTTCAACTTCTGCCTTATCATTGACTCGGCCTGACCCTGTAGACATAGGGTTCAAGATCTCGCTACGTTACCCTGCCTCTCGCATTGCTAACTAGTGCTCTTTGCTAATTCCCTCCCTATTGTTGTGAGCACATTTAGGTGTCCCTCCTGGGACCCCCAGAAATCAGGGTAACACCTGAAGCCTGGCAACCCTATCCCGAAGCACAAAGTAGCTGATTGGTTAGCTGATTAGTTTGCATTGCTGTTTATATAGAATTTATATAGAAAATTTGCTTGTACTTACACACACACCCAAACAGAATGCTGTGAATCAAAATGGTAAGAAAAAGGGAAGAAAACTTCTATCATAGTATAACATAATATAATCATAGTATAACATAATATATCACTAAATTTTAAAAAATCACATTTCTATCACTTCATATCAATATTGAATACTAGTTCTCTTCTACCAAAATAGTTACATTCCTAACTTTGTCATTAGTCAAGACTTCTTGCAGCTTGTTTTCCATCAGTTGATCTTAAATAAGTTATGATCTTTTCTCATTGTGGCTTATGCAGTCCACCCTCCCCATCCATGGTTTGTCCATCACAAATCTGATTATCCATGAGGCATGTGTGTGCCTCCCCACCCCCCTTCTCCTCCTCCAATTCCCCTGCCTTTTGCCCAGGTGCACATGACTTCCTTCTCCATGCCCGGACCACAAACAAGGGAATGGGAGGTGGGAGAGCGACGCATGGAGAAGGAAGGCCCACACGTGCTTTCCCCACCTATTCCTTTGCCTTTTGCTCAGGCTTGGAGAAGAAAGGCACATGCACCAGGGTGAAAGGCAAGGGGAAAAGAGAGGGGAAACCTGGACAGGAATGGGAGAGGAAACAAGGGTTCTGCACCCCAAACTCTGGCAAAAGTGGAGGGGCCACTATAAGAGCCATCTCTTATTAAAGTTGGTAACTTGTCCATTTCTGCCATGTCTATTAGTTCTGTCACCCAGTCTTTTGCAATGGAATCTCAGAGTCCTTCTGAGCCTAGAGAATTCTCATTGCCACTAGCATGTGTTGTATTACTCTTACACAGTTCTTGTTTATCAGGTCATCAACAAAAACAGTTCAAGTTTCATTTGAAATTTAATTTTCAGAAGGTGCTGAAGATTGGGGTGCTAGGAAACAACAAGTACTCTCCCTGGGGGTCAGCATCAGCAGAAGTAGCTACAGTGATGGAGCTCCATCATCATAGCACCGTCTGCTGATGCAGAATCTCCACCAATATGTAACGAAATGAAACCTGCACGTGTGTTGGTTTGTTACCCTGGTATCCCACCTTTCCTCCATGTGAGGAGGTGTAACATGGCTCTCTCCCCATGTTCTCCCAGTACCTTTGCAAGGAAAGTGAGGCTGAGATCACCCAGTAAGTTTCATGGCTCACTAGGGACTAGAACCCTGATCTTCCAGTCCAACACTCTAGGCTCTGGTTCTCTGTGCCAGCTGATTGCTTCCACATTGGTCGGTGACACAGAAGTGGTGTCTGGTCTGGGCTGTAGTCTGAACTTTAAAGGAACTATCCAAGGTGTAGAACCTATTTTGGGGGTAGGATTCAGCACTTTGGATGCTTCCTTTGAAGTTACTGCACTGGTGACTCCGGCCCTAGTGATGCCACTGTCTCACATCACAGTCATTTCCACACTAGACTGTTTCAGTGCTATTATTCCACTTTCAACATCTTACGGAATCCTGGGGTCTGCAGTTTAGGGAGAGACCTTTGAGGCAAACCCCAGGATTCCATAGGATGTTGAAAGTGGAATAGCAGCACTATCACAGTCTAGTGCAGAAATGGCTCACATCACACTGGCTCTCCCAACTGCTGCAGGGTTCAATGGTTTTGTCTCCAGGACCGGTCTGCATACAGGATTGCAGCCTTACCAAAATCACTGCCACAAGCCTTGGTAATGGCCACAGACTTCAGTGAATTTACAGAAGGAGCAACTCTCATAATCTTTCAGGCCAGAGGGACTGGATCTGATAGAAATTGGAATACAAAAGGTCAATAAGGCATGAAGTTTCCCAAACCTTACGTGTTTCAAGGGCTATCAGGTCCAAGTCCAGTTTAATGATAAAGAACCATCAGAAGAAAGAGCACCAGGGGCCTTGGAGTTGCCATCAACAATTCACCCCCGGACAGCTGGCTCAGCTTACACACCGGTCACCCACAGGCCATAGTCTTCACTGCTATGATGAGGTGCATTGCATTTCTATACACACTTCAGTCAGTTTCCAAATTTGCATCTACAGCTTTATATTAGCATGCACAAACATTAATGTCTAACATCCTCACTTTTGCCAGTGAGCAAGCAACCACTGCTGTTTGCCTCACTACCTTTTTCTATAGCAGCCAATGGTGATGAATGCTGGGAGTTACAGTACAACAACATCTGGAGGGCTCCATGAATCCTACAGGGACAAGAATCATGCGGCCTTCACCATGCTGTAGGACTGCAACTCCCATCATCCCTAGCCAGCAAAACAAATGGTGAGGGATATTGGGAGTTGCTGTCCAACAATATCTGGAAGACCGTATATGATTTCCACGTCTTGAAATCATTGCAGATATATCGCATTGAACTTTCAAGAAATTGATTTAAGCTATTCTGTTGTTTTGCTTTTTACCCTGACGGCATCTCAGCCATTTTCTGATAGCTCAAATTAATGTGTTACAGGCCTGTGTTGGGGCTATTTTTCCTTTTATCCCTTTAATCCCTAATTTTAATGGTAATAAATACACCTCATTCTTATAGATACCGAGGAAAGCTTAGAAATACACATGGTAACAAGTTGACCCAACCTTCATTAACTATTCTCCCTCGCCAATTTTTTAAAAATGAACCCAGGATGCTAGAGAGTGACAGGAGAGAGGTGAGAGTCATCACAGAACTGTCAATCTATTTTTAATTGAGTCATAACCCAGTTGCATACAGCAACTTAAAGAGGATTTCAGAGCGCGTTCTCACTAGCCATTTAGTTTTGGAAACTGCAGCCGGACAGGTTCCCACTGTTACAGGGCTCACAGAACTTTAAATTGCTGTTGGAGAAATCAAGCCATAGTTTACTGCTGACTCCCTGAGGAGACTTGAAAGAGGCAGTGTGGATAGTTCTGGACTTCAGATTAACTCCTTGTAACCCCTTGGGAGGAAATAATTGGGCAGAGCACTCTTTTCAAAGAGCAGCATCCTCCAAACACCTTCACTCCCCCTGTAAAGGAATATGAAATAGCCATGGCCTTCACAGTGCAGAAGGAGAGCAAGCGAGTACACAGTAATAACTTAATTGCACAGAGGCAGCAGCAACTGAGTACTTTGCCAGGTGCTGAGAAAACACCCCATTCTAGTGAAAACGGAAATACCCTACTCAGACTGGATGTTTAAACCAAGCTATCTGATGTGCCCACCATCTGTATTGTCAAACCAGTCACTACAGTGTAGTGCAGAAATGGTCTATATTTCAGACAGTTGAATGTTTTGAACCAATATTAACACCATCTTTGGCTGTTCAGCTACCAATGACATGGACTCTTTTTGTTGTGGCACCCCAACTTTAGCATTCATCCCCCAGATATGCTTACCTGGCATATTGTTTAATACCTCTTTTGTGCCTAGATTTCTGAAAGAATGCCTTTTCTTATATGAATCTACCCAGCGTTTTGGATCTTCAGCAGAGGCCCTGTTGTGTGCCCACAAGCAGAAGAAACTAGACTGGTGAGCACAGGGGAGAGGACCTTCACTCTTATCATACCTCCTAAGGGAGATCAGACTGCCTCCATCCTTGTGGAGCTTCCAGCAGACAGCTAAAACTATATTATATTAGACTCGACTCTGCTCTTTAGCATTGGTTTTTCTCTATGTTTTTAAATAAGGTTTTAGATGTGTTCCACTGTACATTGCTTTGGGAGCTCTAAGGGTGAAAAATAATTAATACACTTTAAATATCAAGTACACAAATAATGAGCTAGCATGATGAAGTGGTTTGAGTTTTGGACTAGGACATTCCTACTAGGATGCCCAGCCATGGAAACCCATTGGGTGGCCTTAGGCAAGTCATGTTCTCTCAGCCACAGAGGAAGGCAAGGGTAAACCTCCTCTGAACAAATTCTGCCAAGAAAATCCTGCGATAGGTTTGCCTTGGGGGTCACCATAACTCAGAAATGACTGGAAGGCACACAACAAGAACATAAATAATAAAACGAGCACAAATTACAATATGAACTTATGAACAGGCCTACTTGTTCTTGCTTTCCATGGGTCTTCTTTTAGGTTTTATGTGCAACATCTTGTTCTTGTTCACACGGAGGAAATAAATAAGAAAGCAGTCAGCTTCTTCCATTCTTGTTAAAAGGCAAAAGAAAAAGCTTGAGCAAGTTATTTTTGTGACAGCTCCTAGAATTCCCCAGCAAGCATCACCAGAGGGGCTGGATGATCCTGGAAGTTGTAACTCCAAAAAGTAACTTTCTTGAGCTCTGAAAAGGCGTATCCAGGACATAGACCTTGTTGCATGTGTTCTGTCTGCATTCACACAAGAATGCCAGGGCAACTGCCAATCACACACACACCCAGAAACTGCCAACACATGAAAGGCCTTATGCCCATTTGCATGCCAGACAGTTTATATAATCAAACCTATTGCACTGTTACCAAATCAATGTCATCCTAAGGAACCTTCCTTTGTCTTCCCCTATCAGCACAATGCGAATAGTAATGAAATCCCTATTCATCAAGTCTATGAGTATCATTATTGTCTCACCTTATAGGTGTTGCGCAGGTAGTGAGCAATGGCTAAGAGGGTGAGCAACGAGCCAGGAAAGTTGCTAGTTCACACATCTCAGCTTAGCCATAAACTCATTAAGTGATCTTCAATGACCAGGGATGAGCAACCAACATCAATACTGGGAAGCCCAGAAAGAAGAGAAATGAGAAGAGGGAAAGCAGGGATGTACAATGGTTAGAGTAATTGGTGGCCAAGGATTTGTGAAGGATGCCACAATCTTGCATTTGTTTGATATGCGCCCCCTCCCAGAGCACTCGCCTTCCTCCTACAGGACTCCCTACTTCCACAGCCATTTAGTGACCAGTGGAGAACAGGGGGTGGCTGAGAAGTACCTGTCTATAAGATTATAGATACACAACAACGTTATCTTCCAGGAACCTCTGGAGGATGCCTTCATTGTTGTGCATCGCCAAATAGTACAGTCACATAGCCAGAGGCTTCTCAGCCATCCCCTTCCCACCAATTATGTTGGGAGGAAGGAAAACATAGGTTTTCAAGGGAGATTGCATGAGGAAGATGGAGAACTCCTGCCTCCACAGTGACAAAAAATAGAAGAACATTCACAGGCACTAGCTGAACTTACACCAGCTGCATGTGTCACTAACAGAATGTCAGCCACCAATCAGTTCCTTCCCAAGATCAGAGCTGATTTTACCACTAGGCACAGTAAGGGAACTGCCTTAGGTGGAAGATTTGAAGGGATAAAACATCTACTGCCCCTGAATCCCCTGGTTGTACCATCTCCAAGGACATTGCTGTGGGTGCCAGAGACCCTAAATTGCCTTGATGACCCCCAAGTGTGGTGGATTAAGCTAAGAGTCCACTCAGCTTCTGTGTGTGGAAGAGCACTGCAGTCAACTTCTTGTGCTTTATCTCAGGAAGCCAAACACCGTGGGATAGCCCTCCCCAGGTAGGGCAAGATTGGAGAGAAGTAAAAAGAAGGGGAAGGAACTGGCAGAAGGAAGGCTGCCCCTTCACACTGCACAATTATAGCACCATGATTCCACATTAACTGCCACGGGAACATCCTATTGAATCCTGAGATCTGTAGTTTGGTGAAGCATGAGAACTCTCTCACCGAGGATTCTAAATGTTGTTGCGTGCCTTGTTTCTGACTTATGGCAACCCTAAGGTGAACCTATCAGACTAGTGCGGGGGGGGGGGGCTGAAGCTGAGAGAGTATGACTTGCCCAAGGTCACACAGCGGATTTCCATGGCCAAGTAGGGGTTCAAGCCCAGGCCTCCATAGTTAATAGTCCAATGCTCAAAACACTACACCATGCTGGTTCTGTAAACAATACCACATAAAGGCTATACCACTCTGGATTCTCAAAAATACCTCTCCCTAAACTATAAATTCCAGGATTCCATGGGATGCAGCCATAGCATTTAAAGTGGAATCAGAGTGCTATAATTGTGCAGCGTTAAAGGGACTGGATAGAACCGTGGCCTCACCCACTTTTGGTTCCAGCCCCACCCACTTTCGGCTGCAGGCTGCCCACAATTTGTATTAGATCCACAACAGATTAAACCAAAATAAAAACAGTCCATAATAGGAAATAAGAGCTCCCGCTGTTTTCTTAACCACATTATTAATTCTCAGACCAAACCACATTTGCAATAAGGGTGTTTGCTTATTATTTCGATTCCTTTTTAATTCCATCCTTGATCCAAGGAACTCAGGCTGGCTCACAACAACCCTGTGAGGTAGGATAGGTTGAGAGTAGTACAAGATGATCCAGAGAAGATTGGACCTGAATGTTTGAACCTGTCTGTACATGGCCTTTGCCAGCTGTTTAAGAATTAAACTGAGATAATGGCCATTTCCGCACTACACTGTGATAGTGCTATTACTCCACTTCCAAGATCCTATAAAATTCTGGGGTTTTTAGTTTACTGAGGCCAACGAGCTCTCTATCTGAGAATTCTAAATGCCCCTCCCTAAACTGCAAATACCAGGATTCCATAAGATGTTGAAAGTGGAATAACAGCACCATAACAGTATGGTATGGAAATGGCCAATGTAATGGACATTCCATTCAGCATGTAATCGTCAGTACCTTGAACAGTCAAGACATTCTCATATGAATGCTAAATGTTATTGTTAAACTCACCTAGACTTTTATTTGAAGGGTGGATGGTAAAATAGTTGCCACAAATGTCACAATATATTGTGTAAAGGTTTATGAATTTAATTCCAGCCCCACAATCAGGTCATTTAAAAAGCTCCACCCTTTCTCCTTTGTTGCTCCTTATGGCTCGAGATTTTTTGGAGATTACTACATAAGCCTCAGTTCAGCAGCCGAGGATGGGAGAGGAAGAGAGGCCAGGCCAGGTCAACGACCGGCTAAAACTGGCATTGTGGTTGTGAGATAGGATTTCCAGATCTTAATGCCAGAGCCCTCTTCTCAGGTCCTCAGGAAAAGCAGGAGAAATCTCAGGATGAGAGTGCTACCTCGAAAGGTGTGTATTATTTTTTCCTCGTATCATGAGATCATAGAGTTGGAAGGGAATGCAAGGGTCATCTTTTCCAACTCTCTGCCATGCAGAATACACAACTAAAGCACTCCTGAGAGATACCCATCCAACTTCTGCTTAAACACTTTCCAAGAAAGAGTTTACCATCTTCTAAGGCAATCTGTTCCACTATCTAACAGATTTTACAGTCAAGAATTCTTCCTGATGTTTAGATGGAATCTCTCCTCTCATAATTTGAATGCACTGTTTTGTGTTCTAATCTATGGAGCAGCTGAAAATAAGCTCTCTCCATCTTCTTCATTATATCCATTCAGATATTTAAAGATGGCTGTCATGTCATCCCTCTCAATCTTCCCTTCTCCAAGGCCATTTTGGCACTACACTGTTATAGTGCTATTATTCCACTTTCAACATCCTGGGGTTTGCACTTTAGGGAGGGGCATTGAGAATTCTCAGCCAGAGAGCTGTTTGGCCTCAGTAAACTCCAAACCCCAGAATTCCACAGGATGTTGAAAGTGCAATAATAGAACTGTAACAGTGTAGTGTGGAAACAGTGTAGTGTGGAAACTTTAACCAAGTTAAAGCTAACTCCCTTTAGCCAACTCCCTACGCCATTCTTCATAGGGCTTGGTTTCCAGACCTTTGAACATTTTGGACACCCTTCTCTGAACATGTTCCAGCCTGTCAATATCTTCCTTGAACCATGGAGCCCAGAGCTAGATACAATCTTCCAAGCAGAACAGAGTGGTGCTACTACAGAACTTCCCTTGATCCAGACGCTATATTCCTGTTCTGCAGCGTAGAATTGTGTTGGCCTTTTTAGCCACCTAATCACACTGTTGATTCATGTTTAGCTTGTGGTCTACTAAGACCCCTAGATACTTTTCGCTTGTATTGTTAGAAAGGTTTTATATATATGTATTTGAATGTCTCTCTGCAACTGTAGTAAATGCTTAATGTAGCATGCCTAATCACATCACAGGGGCTGTCCATGATCTCACAAGGGATCATCTCTCAGTCTCAGGTATTGGTGCTAAAATGTTGGGACCTGAGCTATTGCTGATCTAGGAATGTCATCGTGGGACCAAAGTAAAGTTACATCTACTTATCCTTTCATCTTGTTTGGACTTTTTCCCCACCTTCAGTGTCAACATTTACATTGCCATGACCTTTTCTGGGGCAGGAACCTCAAATTTTCTGCTCACACTATGCCTTAATGGTACAATATAAATTTTAAAAATGCTGATATGCACAGACAATTTTTTAAAAATCCATCCCACATCATAAACACATGTTTCATTTATCATATGGGGGGCAGAATTAAGCCAATGTGATAAAGGTGTGGAATGTACCAGTTCAATTGAAATATCCATCCTTTCTCCTCCTCCACCATAGTAGCTTGACTTCAAAGGGGAGGAGGTTAGACGCTCTCCTCTTATCGGAGACACGTCAGTGTAAACAGCATAAAAATTATATTTCCATTAGTTAAAGACAGTCAGGGGTGGGAGGAGAGAGCAAGAGGATTGCCTCCTCTCTGTAGAACATATAAATGCTCATAATTAAACTTTTAACCTTTCCAAGTAGCTGACTGTGTATTCCTACACAGTGGGTGGTTTGCTCTGCAGACATACTGACTTGGAACAATATACAAAGAAGAAATAACTGAATGGAATTCATTTCTGAAGGTAACCATTCCACAGTAGGCATCTACACCTTTCAGTGTTTTGCTCCACCCTTCCTACAACTGAAAGCTAGAAAATTACAATGAAATGAAACAAGTTAACTGTTTTGTTGGTTTGGAGTCCCCCCCCCCAACAAAGTTACTCACTTCTGTAATTCTCCACTTCTCTAGTTCTGCAATTCTCTAACTCTATAATTCTTCAGTTCTGAAAGGGCCTCTGTAAGAATGCCTGGTATTATGAAAGTGCCACTAACATTTAACCCGGGTAAGAAACACAATCATACCTCCACCTTTGCACTTTTGATTTTCACAAATTTGATTATTCATGGGTGGCTCCGATTAGGCTGTGAATGTGGCCCCAAGACTGATTTTGCAGTTTTCTGAGCATCTGGGGCCCTGGTAGAGCGTATACTGGGTGGTGGGGTGAAAATTAAGCCTTTAGGCCTACTGGAGTTGACCACCTTTAGTCTTTCAATTATGAGCCTCCGACATTTCACAGATGAAAACTTTGGCAAGTGTGGCCAAGCAACATCAGTGCATGGTCAAGATGGCACCAGTTATAAATGAGGAAGTTCAAACAAGCTAGGAGAATCTACAGCAGTTTGATTTTGCTTGAGTCTACTGGCAAGGGAAATATTCCACCCACTCTTCTTTCCCCCCTCCACTGGGTTAATTCTGCACTTTGAACTCAGTTTGTGGCAACTAAAGGAAGCTGAGGACAAGGCAGAAAAGTGGAAAAAGGAGAGAGAAACTGGGACATTTTTACAGCGGCTGAAAAACTAGGATGACAGCGGATGAATTGGAACCATGCCCGTCAAACCAAGACAGTTGGAGGGTATGTGACTGGTGTCAACATCATTTTTGCAAAAGCCATCAAATTTCTACACAATGAGGCACATTGTTGTTGCATTTTAGTCAGGTAGTAAAGACACCTGTTTGTGTATCTGGGTTACTCCCATAAACCAAAGTCCTTTAAGCAGCATACAGTCTGTTAAAACCAGAAAATACAATAATAATGCAACAAAAAATATGACTTTCCAAAGCAAAATATAACGAGATAAAACTAGCAGAAAAGAATTTAAGGTTGATGGTGAAAAAGATTTGGGGGGAAATGTTGCAGTGCATCTCAGCAACAGAGCATGTTTATGCTGTAGTCTTAACCACACACAGGTGGAAGTGAGTCCCATAACTGCCACTGGAACTAATGTGTCAGCAAACAGCCCTGGGCCAGGGTCAACGAACCAGTTCAAACAACCAAATTAGTATGGGATGAGAGTGTTCCTTTATGTTTCATCAGCATGCTCATGGGATTGCTTCACTTGTGTATATACCCCTTCCAGCTAGTCCACACTGATAACTGTGCCAGTGCAAAGTCGACAAAAGAGGATTGGCAGCGATGCACAGAGTGTGGGTTTAAGTAAGAGCTGAGCATGTGAAGCAATAAGGCAATCATTCTACCTCTTGGCCACGTTCCCTGCTCAACCATGGTTCCCACCACTACAGGTACATTTGTAACTATGAGGTATACATGTGCTTTTAAGGCTAGAAGTCATAGTCTTGGACCTCTTCAGTTCCCCAAGTACCTGTGGTCTTCTTGCAGCCACCCACCCATCCTTTTCCACATGGGTCAATGTCTGAATATTAGTACCACATTATTCATACCTCTGTAAATGCCCTCCCAGAACTGCATTCTTAAGCAATCTTCTGGAACTGAATCACATATCTATATTCCCTGTATGATTGCAACACCATAATGTGTGTTTCACATGTAAATGGGCCACCACAGACACAGAAACACCCTTATGCCCTTAAAGACAATATCAGCTCCCACATTTGACTCCCAGTCATCACACATTCAACATTTAAATGGCATTTATTCTTTTTGCTTGTACCAGCTCTTAGCCAGTAGATTTAGATTTCTCAACCAGGGTACCTTGGAACCAGAGCATTTATTTATTTGTTTGTTCATTGTTTATTTCTGTGAGAGATCACTAGGGGTTCCGCAAGAGATTGTGACTGTAGGGAAAAAAATTAAGCTACAGATGTAATAATTTTCATACAGGAGTTCCCTGAGACCCGAACATTATTTCAAGGGTTCCTCCAGCGTTAAATGGTTGAGGAAGGCTGCCATAGACAGTTTTACTAAGTATTGCCTTTAAGTGATGGATGGGATGGGCAGAGATAGGTAAATGACAAATATCTGTAAGTAATACCCTGGATCTGGATAATATCTGGAAGTAATACCCTGGAAGTCCAAGGAAGGGGTAAAGAGAATAGATAATACTACAACCAAATAAACAAACAAAATAGTAAGTGCATTTAGTTAATTCTAAATAAGCTAAGCAATCTAATTCAGCAGCATGTGTGTTAGGAGGGTCAGATGTTAACAATTACATTTAATTACATTGCCATTAATCAAGTGAAATGCCTGAACTAAAGTCTTACCAAAATGAAGCCTAGAAAAAAAAATACCATGCAAGATTTTCCTCCCATATGCCCAACCCTTGTCCCAGTTTGAACAGATGCATGAAGCAAATAAATGCATGAATTTTTGAAAACCCCACTTCTCATCCACCCCACCAAAAAAAATCCTTCTCTTGCTTTCCCTTTCCCTCACCTTCATGACGTCATGATAACTTTTAAGTAAAACTAAAATATGTGCCTTCACATCATCTGTCAACTTTCAATGACCCCATGAATTTCATAGGGTTTTCTTAATCAAGGAATATTGAGAGGTGGTTTGTCATTGCCTTCGCCTATAACACCTGGTATTCCCTCACAGTTTCCTTCCAAGTACTAGCCAAGCCTAACCCTGCTGAACTTCCAGATTAAACAAGATCTGGTGTCTGCAGGGTACTTAGGCAAATGGCAAACCCTATTCCGATAAAACTGTTTTGATAGACACTGCAGTGGTGTTGTCCTGAGCATGATCTCAAATTATCCAGTAACATTTTGTTCAGTGAAAGTAGTTAGCATGCAGGTTAAGTCTACACCTTCCTATGTAAAGCATACTTTCTTCCCAAACCACCAATGTCTGTGATTCTTCCAGTTTCTCAGTGCTGAAGTCCCCCCGCCGCCAGTGCAGAGTCTCCGTGAAAAGTTTTCCTAATACCTAGCCAGTGTCCTTTTCCCCTCCACAGGGGAATTCTGTGGCCATTTCTGCACTAGACTGTTATAGTGCTATTATTCCACTTTCAACATCCTATGGAATCCTTGGCTTTGCAGTTTAGGGAGGGGAAACTGCAAACCCCAGGATTCCATAGGATGTTGAAAGTGGAATTATAGCGCTATAACAATTTAGTGCGGAAATGTCCTGTGACTCCTAGGTTGTTCTAGTGGCTAGTGCAGGGATAGATAGAGTACAGCTCACAGGCCGTACACAGCCCCTGGATCTCATTTTTATGGGCAGAACCATGCAGAAAACCCGCCAAAATGCATAAAAACATGTTAAAATATCCTCACCAACCCACAAGCACCCCAAAATTCCTCCTTTCTCCTCTATAGTACCTCTCAAAATAGCAATAAGACTTTCTCAGTTCCTGCTGACATTTTGAGATGGGCTGTAGAGGAAAGTGGAGGTATTTGTGCCTGCTGCGGAGGCATGAGCCCCATAGGGAGATTCTGGCCCTTTCTGCACGAGGAAGTTAAGATGGGCCAAGGCGTCCTGTGACGGAGGTCGTCCGCACTTTGGATTGGACTAGGATCAGACTATTTACCTTAGTTCCGCACCTAAGTCTGATCCAAAACACCCCCAAGTGGTCCTCCAGCGCACTATGTGAAGACCAGAAAAAAACGGTTTTTCAATTTTCCGGAGCGCGCCATTTCATTCCTGCTCAGTTGTGCAGATGCACAGATTCGCACCAGTGCGAGCCTGCGATCAGCGGAGGGCGGGCTGTGGTCCGGACCCACAAACAACCGGAAGCTGCCATTTTGTAAGCCTCACCAGTGCGGATCTAAAGACCTCGCACTGCTCCACATCGCCCTGGAACGAACAGAGGAGCCCTGCGGAAGGGCTTAAGGGAAAGTCCACATTCCTTCGAGCCAAGAAGAACGGTAAGTAATGGCACGGAGCGATTCACTCGCCTCATGCGGAAAGGGCCTCAGAGGGGAACGGGCCTGGGTCTCACACAGTTGCCCATCCTCAGTTAGTACATTTATGGCTTGGTCAGTGTGGCTGGTAAAGACTAAAAACAAAACTACCAAAATGTAAAAACAAAACTACAAGGGATCCAGAATCAGGGCTAACAATCAGGGCTAACAGGCATTTTGGCCTGAAATGTGTAGAACATTACAGAATTATTGATTGGTTGATTGATTGTATTTATACCCCGCTTTCCTCCCAGAGTGGGACCCTCCCAGGCAGCTTCCAGAATAACTATGAATGGGTCAAATAATAACCTGCCGCCATGAAGACTCAGAACAGTTAGAGTGTTGGATTAAGACCTCAGGAGACCAGGATTCAAATCCCTGCTCAGCCATGGAAACCCACTGGGTGACTTTGGACAAATCACACTCTCTCAGCCTCAGAAGAAGACAATGGCAGGCCTCCTCTAAATAAATCTTGCCAAGAAAAACCTATAATAGTATCTCCATGAGTCAGGATCAACCATAAAGATGTAACAGCAACAACTCCTTACCTACCTTGTCCCCTCCAGTTTTCTTTGTTATACTGGTTTCAGAAAGTCCTAGAGTTAAGAACTTCAAAATTCAGTTTCCTGCAACAGCTAAGAAGCTCCTATGCAGTGTCTAGTGAGGAACAATCCTACTCAAAGTTATGGCCCACAGGCCAATGCTGGTCCATGAGATGTCAGATGCTGGTCCATGATGAGTTTCTAGGAAAGAAAGAAACAATCATAGCCAATGAGACAAATATGGTACTGGTCCTTGGCATCTTGGGGGAAAAAATTGGCTGTCTCCCATCTCAAGTAGTTAGAGAAGTAAAGCACAGGAAAATCATCTTTATGCTAAGAAGATTATCCACTTCCAAGTTAACCTCACCACTTGTTGGTTCAAAATCTTCTAACCATGAAGTTAACTGATCTATCCTTCTCCAGTCATGAGATAAATGAAGTAACTTGGCTCTTGTGACTTAAACAATATGATCCCCCAATCCATTGAGGGACAAGCAAAACGCAACAAATACTTCCACAAAAATCCAAGCTAACTAGGCTTTTGTTTTCTAAAAAAAAAAAAAAAAAAATCATCTGGAAAATGTAACATTTGTTAGTTCTTTAGTACTGTTTCTCATCTAACTAATAACTTAATATTAAAATGTGAACATAATCATTCACGTTACTAAAAAAGAAATTGTTCAGTTGCCCCCTTGTGATAGAAAATGCCGAACTTAATTGATAACTTACTGGATTTGAATTAGTTAGTTCCTGTCTCTGGGGATGGAATGGAGGAGAACCATAACTGGAGACTTGTAGCTTGCACAGGGTCATTGAAAACTGCTTATTTCTATGGGGTGCCTCAGAGGAAAAGAAGTACCCTTAGGAAGTGCCTAATTGTGGCAGGCAGTTTCTTCCACAGGAAGAAGCTGACAATCTCTTCTCAATTACTGCTAACAAGCACATATAACAGGCCACAAGCTTAAGAGAATTAGAAGAGCCCTCTTGGATCAGCCAAAAGGCTTCTGGTGCTACTTTTTAATGGTCACATTGATGTTTTCTTTGTTTTTCTTGGTCTGGTTTAGAATTGGTGGCATTCTGGCAAAAAGAAAAGATTAAAAATATTAATAATCAATAACATGTAAAAGAAATCCCTTTTTTCTTTTCTTGAACGCTTCTTTTTGGCAGAAAGATGGACATAACATTAAATAAATTATTTATTTCATGATGTAATCATAGGAACACAGAAATCTGCCTTATAACGAATCAAACCTTTTGTCCAGCAAGCCAAGTACTGTCAGTTCTAACAAGCCATAGCTCACTAGGGTTTATTTTATTTTATTTTATTTTCATCCTGCCTTCTTCCCTGAATGGAATCCATCATGGCTCACACATGAATCAAAACAAGGCATCTGAATTAAAAATTAGTAATAAGGATTTTTAAAAAAAAACCAATTAAATAATTTAATACGTTTAAAGAATCAATACTTTAAAACACATTTAAAACCATGACAAGTGCAATAAAAAAAAATACAGCATACACACGCCTTTAAAGACCTTTCTACATTGCCCCTTAATCACCAAATGTTTGTTCAAATAAAAAGTTGCCAGAAGAAAGAGGACAAGAACAAACCAGCCCAGTTTCCTGTGGGAGAGAGTTCCATAGCCTAGGAACAGCCACAGAGAGAGCTATTTCCTGTCTCCTCAAAAATTATGCCTGTGAAGATGGACAGACAAAAAGGAAATGCTCTCTTGAGGGTCTTAAAACTTGGACAGGCTCCTACTGGGAGCTTCTTTTAGATAGTGTTTCGAGAAGGAGTCTTTACTAGCCCTGCCTAGAGATCTCTGATATTCCCTGTTGGTTTCTCATTCATGTCTTAACCAGGTCCAACCCTGCTTCACTTTGGAAATTATATATCTTCATGGCAGTATGGTGGTTTCCATAGCAGGCAACCAGTTGCTAATGGGAAGAACATCAGAACAGCACTTTTTGACTTGTTTTCCATAGCATCACCTGAGACCCAATTGACTAGTGATTAAGAATTTTTTGAAAAATTGCTTGAAGGTGTCTTCTTTTTTTCCTAGATAAACTCAGATTAATTATTGCTTTCCATAGGAAAAGTGAAACCACTTCAGATGTGACTCAAGACAAGAGCCAAAGAAAGGATCCAAGGAGCCTATTCCTCTTTGTCATCTGTAAATGATCTATTAGAATTCACATTTTGCTTTTGCCTGGACCACAAGTAGGCAACCCAGTGCTCACTGAACTACAATTCCCATCAACCCCAGCCACCAGCGTCAGTATTAAATCATTGTGGGAACTGTGATACAAAACATCTGGAAGTTTCTACAGTGCCTCCCCCACAAGTTCTATCCAATCAGCTGATAACTGACAAGTGATGAGATCAAGAATTAGATTTATTAAGTTTATATTCCAAGTTTTATTATTCCCCAAGCTCTTACCTTTTAAAAAAAAATTAAATTAAAAGAAAACCTCTGAAATAAGAACATCTCCAAAGCCATTTCTGCACCCAAATATTATAGTGCTATTATTCCACTTTCAACATCCTATGGAATCCTGGGGTTTGCGGTTCCGGGAGGGGAAACCGCAAACCCCAGGATTCCATAGGATGTTGAAAGTGGAATAACAGTGCTATAACAGTCTGGTGTGGAAATGGCCCTAGATATTGATATTTCTCCCATCTAATCCTTCCAGTCTGTGAACACCTGGTATAAAAGTACAACTCTTCCTCTGGCTCTTGCTAATAGCGCATTTCCTCCACTTAAAATGCTTGTTAGCCCCGTTTAACTTTCCATTTGCAAGAATCATCAGTTATTTGCATAAGCTACCCATCTGCCTTTTGTTCCCAAGGCTGGAAGTGCATAGGCTTTTCTGTCTCCTTAAGATGCCCTCCATTTGGGATTCTCCTACTGATAGCCCCAGGGAGCAATTACAGGCCAGAGGTTGGCCTATTCTCCATCTCATGTCTTATCATTTAACACACTGGGCAGAGCAAGTCTGCTCTGCAGCGAGATTCTGCCCAGTAGCCAGGTCAACATGATCACTTATTAGATAATGGGCAAGCAAGGAAGAAGACCGCCAAAGCGATTAGTGCCGTACATGAAATTCCAATGAGGAGAAGGAAAAGGAGAGTCAATGTATGTGTACAGGAAGTCGTGTTGGACATTTAGTAAAACTGCAGAACTCTAAAAGACACATTGCTGGTACTTCATTCGGCCAACCAGATAGTTTTCAAAGCTCACTGGCTTCTTCATCAGACGAAGACGGCAGTTCAAGCAGTTCCCTACCTTTCTCTGCTGGGAGATAGGGCTTAGCTCCAGGTCACAGAGTGAGCTCCATAAGAGAGCGGCGCTTAGCCACAGCTGTCCCTGATCCCAGTCTGGGCCTTCATAACTGCTACACCACACTGCCCTGTAGTCAGGGGTGGCTTGTAGACTGAGAAGGGGGTGAGGCTCTGCTTGGGAAGGTGAGGTGTGACACAGCTCATTCCACAAGTCATCCATGTTCCCCATACCAGCAATGGAATACAAACATCCATGGACCCCCTGGTTCAAGAGAAGTAGCCACATCCTACGTAGATACGCCAAGTAAAGGGAAACTGATAGTCAGACACCAAGGTCTGGAATTCTCCCGGGAGAAGGGGTGTGTTTCATGTGTAAAGAGGAAAATAATGTTGATCACAAGACCCACGGATGCTCTGCAAAGAATATCATTTGCACAAACTTGGAAACGGACCAGAACACCAGAAGATTGGATCATTAAGGTTGTTGAACTACCTCAAATGGCCAAACTAATGTGGATTTTAAAGGATAAGCTAAGGGAAGATTTTTCTGAAAGACTGGAAACTGTTTATGGACTCTTTGAGCAATAAGAAATCAAACGATGCAAATAATTTGTGAATATAGTTATTAGCAGTTTGTTTAGATGGATGTGTAACAGTGAAATAATATTTTTCTGTTTTTTTCCTTAATATTCTCTTTCTCATTACAGTTTGGTGGCGGGGTAAGAGTCCTTTTGTGTTTTACTGTGTTAGTCGGTCAAGTCAGTGTCCTAGTGTTAGTGCTTAGTATTTTTTTAATGTATTCTTTTAGTATGGTGTTTTAATTCTAGTTTCTGTTTATGTTAAAAATGGTAGTCAGGGTTTATGTTATTTTATGCAAAAATTGATGAATAAATATATTTTTAAAACAAACAAACAAGACCTATTAATGTAAGATATGAGTGGAATTTGTTCCATGGACAGAACACTACAACTTCTACTGCAAATGTCTCCCCATCCCACCACCCTCATAGGCACTTCTGGCAGGTACACGGAGATGGGACTTTACCGGTGCCTGCCAGTACGGAACTTCTTTCCTAGAGAGGCTAAATCAGCTGCCTCCATAGTGTCCTTCTGGTAGCAGGTAAAGATTTTTCTTGTTTCAATAGGACTTTTTAAACTGATAGTTGGCAGGGAAGGGAAGGCGTTTAATAATGTGTCGTATTGTCCATATTTCATCCTTTTTAAAGGCTGTTTTTAAAATTATGTTTAATTCAACTTACTGCCGTTGTTGAGTTCTTTCAAGTCATTTCTGACTTATGGTGACCACAAGCTGAATGGGATTTTCTTGGCAGAATTCGCTTGGATGTGGTTTGCCCTCACCTTCCTCTGAGGCTGAGAGAATGTGACTTGCCCAAGGTCATCAAGTGAGGAATTTGAACCCTGGTCTCCAGTGTCCTTGTCCAACACTCAAACAAATACGCTATACTGGTTCAATTCAACCAATATCTTGATTATATTTGAACTTCTGTAAATTTT
Source organism: Cyclura pinguis (assembly GCA_030412105.1). NCBI lineage: Eukaryota > Metazoa > Chordata > Lepidosauria > Squamata > Iguanidae > Cyclura > Cyclura pinguis. The sequence goes on along the minus strand of CM059604.1, from coordinate 121,209,771 downwards.
TAGTGAAGTGAACTTTTATCTATCTAACGTAGATAAATGTATCTACTTACTGTAGATAGATGAATGAAGTTAGACCTATGTAGATATCTAACTTCAGAAGCTGCCTTCAGTTTCTGAACTGGGGATAGAAATAAAAAATAACGAATACCCAATAATCAATAATAATAATAAGTATGATCCCCAAACCCCTGAGCTACAGAAGCCAGAGCACAGGTATCAAAATGCCGGATAGGAAAACAATCCAATCTGGGCAACACGCGTGTGATAAGAGTAAGACGAGAGACCAAATGTTGCTCATAGGAAACATGGTCCAGCAAAATTTAGTCCCACTGTTCTAATGTTAACTTGCCCTAATCCATGCTGTTTACTCTTTTTGAAAAATCTTACTTTGTAGTTTGCTCAGTGCCTTCAAGCTGTTTCCAAGCCTAAGGCAAACCTGAAAGCCAGTGCAACGTCGTGGTTTGAGTGTCAGACTATGACCCTGGAGACCCGGATTCAATTCCCCACTTGGCCATGGAAACCCACTGGGTGACCTTTGGTGTGTCACACACTCTCAGCCTCCAGAAAACCCCATGATAGGTTTGCCTTAGGGTCGCCATAAGTCAGGCCATTTCTGCACTAGGCTGTTGTAGCGCTATGATTCCACTTTCAACATCCTATGGAATCCTGGGGTTTGCAGTTTCGGGAGGGGCCAGCCCGCCCCTCCCGAAACTGCAAACACTAGGATTCCATAGGATGTTGAAAGTGGAATCATAGCGCTATAACAGTGTAGTGCAGAAATCGCCTCAGAAATTACTTGAAGGCACTCTACAACAAGGCAAACCTGTCAAGGGGTTTTCTTGGCAGAATTTGTTCAGAGGGGGTTTGCCCTTGCCTTCATCTAAGGCTGAGTGAAGATGACCTGTCCAAGGCCTCCTTACTGGGTTTCCCTGGCCAAGCAGCAATTTGAACCCTGCTTTCCCAGAGTCGTAGGGCCTTTCCGCACTACACTGTTATAGTGCTATTATTCCACTTTCAAAATCCCGTGGAATCCTGGGCTTTGCAGTTTAGGGAGGGGCATCGAGAATTCTCAGCCAGAGAGCTCTTTGGCCTCACTAAACTAGAAACTCCAAAATTCCACAGGACGTTGAAACTGGAATAATAGCACTATAACAGTGTAGTGTGGAAATGGCCAAAGAAACTTATTTCCAAGTGTGTGTGCAGAGGAGACAATATGACTGTTCAACCCACTAGTGGTTGAAGGTGGAAAAGAGCTAATTCCCATAGTAGGGTGCCTGCCTTTGCTCTTTAAAAAAAAATACAAAAAAGTTACATCCCTTGCTGTTATTTTCGCCATCCTATCAACACCAGAGGCAATGCTAAAGTCTCTTTCACGCATGCTGCGGATTAATTACTGCTTTCACGCAGCCCGATCCTGCGCCTCCTTACATCTAAGTAAACCACACTTTCTATATGTTTCCGCGCGAAGGCTCTTCTCCTGAGCTCGACGGGGCTTAACACACGAATACGCGCGCCGAGGAACCATTGCAGATTCAACCATACCGGAAAATGAGCTAAAATCCAGAGTTTCCTTCAAAAAAACAAAAAATGCCGTTCATAATTTAAGGCAGAGCAGTCGTTTTTCTTCCGACCCGCGGGTGCAAGATTTAACCCTTTTGCAGCCCCGGTTCAAGGCAGTTTGACTCAGCGAGAAGGCCTCCTGATATCTTTTCCGCACTCGACTGTTATAGCGCTATTATTCCACTTTCAACACGGTATGGACTGCTGGGGTTTGCAGTTCAGGGAGGGGTCAAGGCGGGTTTTTTCCCCCGGCCCTACTTCCACGTGCATAAGGATCGCGGCGGGTCTTACAAGACGTGAAGACGGCTCGTTTCCAACGCGCGACATCCACGCTGGCTTTGGCGCCACGCGCGTCCCTCCAGACCCACGCAGGGAGAGAAGATCGGGAGAAGACCAGCCGCCTCCAGAGACTTGGACCACCGCCTTCTCCTTCCCCACTTGTTGTTCCATTACAATTTTCTCCCCGGCCCTCCTCCGCCTCCCCCCGCAAAAGGCGCCCCCTTCCCCCGCCGCCGCCCTCTTAGCGCCTTCTGCTGCGCAGGCAGTACAATAATTACGGCCCCAGCGTGAGCTCCGCAGAAGCGCTAAACGAAACAGCGGATCAATTAAAAAATAAACACTATTGGTTTAAGGGGGAAAAAAGAACGAAGACAACCCCCTGGGACGGCCAAAGAGGCGCAAATGAACCTGCCAGGCGGCCGGCCCCCTTCCTCCTTCGCCGCCTCCCTCCCGGCCCTGCGCTTAAGGTGGCTTCGGGGGATAGAGGAAGGAGAGGCGAAGGCCGTTTCCGCACTAGACTGCTATAGTGCTATTATTCCTCTTCCAACATCCAATGGAATCCTGGGATTGGCAGTTCAGGGAGGGGCGGCGCAAGTGTCTTTTGGACCACAACTCCCAGAATCCCCAACACACGCTCCCTGGACCTGAGGGATGGGGGATTCTGGGAGTTGTAGTTCATAGGATCATAGAGTTGGAAGAGACCACAGAGGCCATCCAGTCCAACCCCCGGCCATGCGGGAACCCACATCAAAGCACCCCCAGCAAATGGCCATCCAGCCTCTGCTTAAAAACCTCCAAAGAAGGAGACTCCACCACACTCTCAGGCAGCTGCCAGACAGCTCTAATGGTCAGGAAGTTCTTCCAGAGGTTCAGGTGGAATCTCCTTTCCTGCAGCTTGAATCCATTGCTCCTTGTCTTAGTCTCTGAGGCAGCTGAAAACAAGCCCACTCCCTCCTCAACATGACATCCCTTCTAATATTTAAACATGGCTATAACGTCCCCTCTCAGCCTTCTCTTCTGTAGACTAAACATACCCAGTTCTCTAAAATGCTTCTCATAGGGCATGGCTTCCTGTCCAAAAAGAAACTTTTCCTGTGCAGGGTGCCTATGATGGAGAACAGAACTTGAGGGGCAGGAGAAATGATTTTGTTGGACTGCAACATCCCCAGATCTTCTGGCAAACCTGTACACCGGTCAGTGGCCATTTGGCTGGGAGGTTCTGAGAGCTTGTTCCAAAAAGAAACTTGTTCAAGTTCTGGGTGGATGAGAGCAGAGCTTGGAAGAACTGCTTCCTTGGCTTGTGGCTCAGGGAACCACATAACATATCCGCTTATGACCACATTGGTTGGGGGATTCTGGGGGTTGTAGTCCAAGAAGAAACTTTCCCAAGCTCTCTTGGTGGGTGCACTTTGTTGGTCTGCGGTTCCCAGAATCCCTCAAGGCATTCCACACACAGAGAGATGGGGCAGTGGCCACACTATCTAAGGAATTCTGGGAACTGCAATCCTAAAAGTAACACCCGCCCAGGTTGTCTATGACAGCTTGGAAAAAAATGTTTATCTAAAGTTATACCAGTATACCCCAGCAGTATACTTTTCTGGGAACTGTGGTCCAAAAAATGTAAAAGATAACTTTCCTAAGTTATGAGTATGTATAGCGTCTAGGGGCCTTTCTGCCCTACATTGTTATAGTGCTAGTATTCCACTTTCAACATCCTGTGGAATTCTAGGGTTTGTAGTTTACTGAGGCCAAAGAGCTCTCTGGCTGAGAGTTCTAAATGCCTCTCCTTAAACTGCAAACTGCAGGATTCCACAGGATGTTGGAAAGTGGAATAATAGCACTACAACAGTGTAGTGTGGAAAGACCCTTAGTGTGTAAAGATTTCAGGTCCTTCACTTCCACATGCTCAGTGAGGGTTCCTCATGACAACTCAGGCTGGATCTCGTGGCTTGATAAAGGACTGAACTGATGGGGGCATCTGACTCCCCAAGAAGTCTCGGGAGAGACGAGACTCAGGACTGATGAAAGAAGTACATACATGTTCCCACCAGAAAGAGGCACAGATTTCATTCATCACTATGGTAATTGGCTTGGATGGTTTTCCAAAAGAGCTACAGATTGATGTAATAAGCCTATCTGTACCTTTTGGATTTGGCAAGAGCCTCCATTCTTAGGCCATTTCCACACTAGACTGGTATAGTGCTATTATTCCACTTTCAACGTCCTATGGAATCCTGGGGCTTGCAGTCTAGGGAGGGCCCTTAAGAATTTTAAGCCCAAGAGCTCTTTGGCCTCAGTAAACTGCAAACTCCAGAATTCCACAGGATGTTGAAAGTGGAATAATAGCATTGTAACGGTGTAGTGTGGAAATGGCCTCGAACCCTATTCACAATCAGACTAGATTCCTTGCATCAATTACTGAATGGTGAGTTAACACATAAGTAAATGCCACTGATTTAACATGTCTCCTCTAGATGGGATTCATAATAAGACCCAGGCCCTGATTCAAAGTACCTTTTCCTGGTGTTAAATGTCATAGATTTCCATAGTGTACACTGGACAGTGTGGGTGAAGACTTTGCATTTTTTTGTTAACTTCTTAGAGTTGTCATATTTCAAGAAATTGTTATATCTTGGTTCAGCACCAAAATCCACAATCCTGTTGTGGAATTCCCCCTCCCCCCTGCCAGTTTCAGTCCTGTTGCATCAGGCTGAAGATTCACATATTCCCTATAGTAATTTTTTAAATTACACAAAAAAAGTAGACATGATTTTACCCAAAGTTATGGACTCTGAGGTCCTATTCATTTCAAATGATAGTAAATTATTTGTGTGCTGTACTTCAGCTAGATTATGCCAACCAATACTTCAAAGTCCACACTGTCTATTTCTGGACAGTGTGATGCAATATATGTTAAGTGCCACTGTGTTCAGTGGGTTTTACTCCCAGGTAAGCAATTACAAGATACCAGACTTGGAAAATATCTACATTATACCTTTGGCCACTTCTGCACTACACTGTTATAGTGCTATTATTCCACTTTCGACATCCTATGAAATCTTGGGGTTTGCAGTTTAGGGACAGGCATTTAGAATTCTCAGCCAAAGAGCTCTTTGGCCTCAGTAAACTACAAATCCCAGAATTCCACAGGATGTAAAGAGTGGAATAATAGCACCAGAACAGTGTAGTGCGGAAATGGACACAGTTTGCAGCAGTCTGAGACTAGTTTGCTCTGCCCTATGGCATCTTGGGATTTGTGGTTCAGTGAGATATTTAGGATTTTTTACTAGAGTTCCAGTGTCCAGAGGAGTGCAATAGTTTATAAAACTACAAATCCCAGGATTGTGTCAGATAGAACCATGACAAAGTGGCATCAAACATCACTAACTGCATAGTGCAGATATATTTCTAAATCTGGATCCAACCCTAGGAGTTTTAGAACAAAGATCTGTCAAGTATGTGGATTTGCCCCTTGGACTCTCACCCTACTGTGCGTTCCTTTCAAGGAGAAATAGTTCAACACACTGCCCTTGTAATTCGTTTGAACATTCTACAAGTCTGTAACCCTTGCTGTTGCGTGCCTTCAAGTCATTTACAACTTATGGTGACCCTAAGGTGAAATTATCATGGGGTTTTCTGGGGCTGAGAGTGTGTGATGCACCCAAGGTCACCCAATGGATTTCCATGGTCGAGTGGGGAATCGAATCCTGGTCTCAAACCACTGCGCCACTCTGGATCTCTGTAATCCTTATACAGTGGCCCCTTCACTTTCATGAGGGTTGAGGGCGCAGAACCCTCATGAAAGTGGGAAAAATGGAAATAAATCCCTCCCCCATGATCCTCTTCCAGAGTTCCCCCATCCCATTCCCTTGCCTTTTGCATGCCAGGCCCAGAGGCAAGGGAATAGGAGGAGGAGCTGCGGAGGGGAGAAGGCAGGCTTGCATGTGCCTCTCCCACTCCTCATTTCTTTGCCTTTTGTCTGGGCGCTTGCCTTCCTTCTCCACACCCAGCAAAACACAAGGGAATGGGAGGAGGAGAATTGGGGGGAAGGTATGCACACACCTCGCGAATAATCAAATTCATGAGGGTCAAATCCGCAAATGTGGGTGGAAGACTGTATAGTCAGTATGCAGCACCGGCTTGAAAAAAATCCAGGAAGGTCAAATTTCATTTATAAAATCAATGTTTCTAGTCCCCATGTTGTATGCTGAATATATTTTGAATTTGTATGTCTGTCCAGTGGGTAACCCACCCTATTCTCACAAGCTCAATGAGCCTAGCAACAGTCATCTGTTCACAGGGGAGGGCCTATCACCACTAAGAGGCTTATAGCCCAGCTGTAGCCCTTGCTGGCTACTGGCTTCCATGTCAATGAGACTATGGCCATTTTCGCACTACACTGGCCATTTCCACACTAGACTGTTATAGCGCTATCATTCCACTTTCAACATCCTATGGAATCCTAGGGTTTGCAGTTCAGGGAGGGGCCAATCGGCCCCTCCCTGAACTGCAAACCCCAGGATTCCATAGGATGTTGAAAGTGGAATGATAACGCTATAACAGTCTAGTGCGCAAACGGCCACTGTTATAGTGCTATTATTCCACTTTCAACACCCTATGGAATCCTGAGTAAAGGGAGGCTGACCTCACCTAGTCGTCTGATTTGACCTGACAATGTCCTCTTCTCTATTCCCATGTTTATAGGTGAAATAATCAACTTCCAAAATGGTGACAAGAACCTTCAGGATGGTCAGGGAAGTGAGCTAAAACTACCGGCGGAAAAGAAGAAGAGGCCAGTTCTCCCCGTAAAGTTCTCCCCGCAACAGAGACCCAGAGAAGGACAGAGCTTGGGAAAGTGACCTTTCTGGACTACAACTCCCAGAATCCCTCAGACTGAGGTGGTGGTCCCTTGGGCGGTGCTCATTCCAGAGCCATTGGTTCCCATCCCCTGGTGAGTTTCTAGGAAAGAAAAAAAATGAGCAACAGTAGCCAAGGGGGCACAAATACGGTGTGGTCCCAGGCACATTAGAAGATAATAACAGCTAGTCCCCCACCTCAGACAGCATGAGAAGGTCTGACCTAGGCAGTGTATCCATTGGTCATGCTTGTTGAGGGATGCTGGGAGTTGCAGTCCAAAATATGAGTGACACTGGAGGGAAATAACGATGTGAGGGCTGAGGAAACTCAGGAGGCAGGCCATTGCAGCCAAAAGATATTTTAATCAGATTTCTTTCTCAAGCCTAGAGGTTCTCACCTGCTGCAATACCAATGGCTGGGCACCATGGTCTTTGTATGTTCAAGTGCTTAGCAGGGAGTCATCAAGAACGGAAATGTAGAGTTGGTGTGAAAATTAGAGGAGCACCTATGCTCAATTCCATCAAAATAAATGGGATTTACTTAGCATGTGGTTGCAGGAAATCTTTGCACCTCCTAATTAGCACACTAAGCAAATCCCATTCATTTTGCCGCAGACTTCCACAAATGATCACATGAAGGCTCCAGACTCACCCATGCTTAGGGCAGACCCCATGCAAGCCATGGGACAATAAATCATGGGTAAGTGCAGTCCCAAGGATTTCAAGGGGTCTGCTCCAAGTTTCTCTAAACGTAGATCTAAGCTACATGTTCCTCACATTTGTTAAATGAACACACACACAGACACACACATAGAAAAATCACTCTCCAGTTTGCTTCCCTGCACTTGAAAAATTCATGTAGAAAAAAAGGATTTAAAAAAATGGAAGGGACCCTGCCCCAAAGATCTTACAGTCTGCAACAGGGAGAAACAGTAGAGGGAAAAGTGGAAGAAGGAAGGTTAGATATGCCTTCCGTTACATGTATTCAGGTTTAGTTTTGGAACAGAAGAAGGAATAAGATGTGCTGTTCCTGACAATGTCTTGTATGAAAAATTGCCGGGTGAAATAAAAGACAGAGCTCCTCTCCTTTTCATGCCTGTGCAGAAGAGGGAACTTCAGCAGCACTTTAGCAACACTTGTTAAATTCCCTCACCGGGTGACCTCGGGCGCATCACACACTCTCAGCCCCAGAAAACCCCCTGATAGGTTCACCTTAAGGCTGCCATAAGTAAGAAACGACCTAAAGGCACACAACAACAACGTAAGTGCACGCGCCAACACACACACTCCAGCCTAGGGCTTTGCATTCTTTTCCCCAGGGACGGAAAATACGTTAAACAAGTTAATAAAGTTAAATAAATAAGTTAATAAAATAACAAGATACAGAAACCGATAAGGCAAGTGAGGGGAACTTCCATTTTATTTTTTAAAAAATTGAATTCTAGCAACAACGCAAGGAAGCAAAGAAGAATCTAATAACGAAGAGCTGCGAATGGAAATTTAGCCAGAAGCTCCTCAGAACAAAACAATGGGGTTTTAAAAAAATAACAGCTTACCTGCCGGGAGTGTCAAGCGAGCTGTTTACACCTTAACAAAATATATATACATACATTGGAATAATCCCGTCTTAAAGGGCCAAAAGGGGCTTCCTCTTTCGCGAACTCCGGTGGCAAGTTACGAGCCACCTTAAGCCATGCCGCTTCAACGGGGACCCCCCTCCCGTTCCCCGCCCGGAGCCTTCGCGATTGGTCGCTGGCGCGGGGGAGGCGGGGCTTGGCACCCTTCGGTATAAATAGGCCTGAGAGCGCGGCCACTGGATTGGCGCTGCCGGAGCAGGAGCGGGCGAGAAGTTGCGCGGGCCGGGGACTTATTAGGGACGGCGGCGGTAGTTGGCGGCCAGCGCCGCTGCGCCCGCGGCACAGCTCAGGTGGCGTGGCTCGGAGGCGAAGGCGAGGGCGGAGCGGCGCCGCCGCACAGCCGCCCTCTGCGGGAACGGGCGCTCCTCTCTCCGCCGGGCGCCTCCGACCTCCTCGCCCCGGGGCAGCGCGCGGAGCGGCCGCGGCTGGGGCGGCTTTCGGGCGCCTCCCAGCCATCTTGGCCCCGGTAGGGCTGGAGGAAAGTTGACGGGCGAGCGAGAGAGGGAGCCGGATCGCCGTCCTCCGGGAAAGGATGAGCGCGGGGCGGCGGAAAGCAGACTGAGAGCCCGGCTGGGAGAAGGGAGAGCGACTCCGAGAGAGCCCAGGAGCCGCCGCCGCCGCTTCCGGCCGGCATCTCCGCAGGCGGACTTGTTCGGAGGGCAGGCGGCGGAGAGGCGATCTGGCGCTTGGAGGGGCGGGAGCGGCGCAGCGCGGCGTGGAGCTCCCCTTGGAGAGGCTGCTGCGGGGAGCCGGAGAGGAAGGAGCGTGGCCGGCCCTCGCTCGCCCGGAGGAGCCCGCCAGGACGTGCCGCCGCCGCCGCCGCCGCCTCCGAGCCTCCTCGCCGAGCATGGAGCGGAGTTACCTGTTGGCCCTCGCCGCCTTCCTGCCGCTCTTGCTGCCCGATCGGTCCCCGCTGCAGCGCTCTAGCTGCGCCGCCTCGGCCGCTTCGGCCGCCGCCGCCGCCGCCGCCTCGTCGTCCTCCTCCTCGTCCTCGTCGTCTTCTTCGGCGGCGTCCGCCTCGGCCAAGGAGCTCTCGTGCCAGGAGATCACGGTGCCGCTGTGCAAAGGCATCGGCTACAACTACACCTACATGCCCAACCAGTTCAACCACGACACGCAGGACGAGGCGGGGCTGGAGGTGCACCAGTTCTGGCCGCTGGTGGAGATCCAGTGCTCGGCCGACCTGCGCTTCTTCCTGTGCAGCATGTACACGCCCATCTGCCTGGAGGACTACAAGAAGCCGCTCCCGCCCTGCCGCAGCGTCTGCGAGCGGGCCAAGGCCGGCTGCGCGCCCCTCATGCGCCAGTACGGCTTCGCCTGGCCCGACCGCATGCGCTGCGACCGCCTCCCCGAGCAGGGCAACCACGACACGCTCTGCATGGACTACAACCGCACGGACCTCACCACCGCCGCGCCCCCGCAGCAGCAGCCGCCGCCGCCGCCCCAGCAGCCCCCCAAACCGCCCCACCGCAAGCCCGGCGGCGGAGGCGGCGCGGGCAGGGCGCCCGGGGCGGCGCTGCCCCCTGCGGCCGCCGATCCGCCGCCGCGCAAAGGCCGCCCGCCCGCCCCCTGCGAGCCGGGATGCCAGTGCCGGGCGCCCATGGTCTCCGTCTCCAGCGAGCGGCACCCGCTCTACAACCGCGTCAAGACGGGCCAGATCCCCAACTGCGCCCTGCCCTGCCACAACCCCTACTTCACCCCGGACGAGCGCGCCTTCACCGCCTTCTGGATCGGCCTGTGGTCCATCCTCTGCTTCATCTCCACCTTCGCCACCGTCTCCACGTTCCTCATCGACATGGAGCGCTTCAAGTACCCCGAGCGGCCCATCATCTTCCTGGCCGCCTGCTACCTCTTCGTCTCCCTCGGGTACCTGGTCCGCCTGGTGGCGGGCCACGAGAAAGTGGCTTGCAGCGGCGGGGCGGCGGCCGGGCCGTCGGGGGCCTCGGGGAGCGCGGCCGGAGCGGCGGCGGCCGTCGGGGGGCGCGGGGCGGCAGGGGGCGCTGCGGAGCTGCAGCCGGAGCTGGCGGTGGCCGAGCACGTGCGCTACGAGAGCACCGGCCCGGCGCTCTGCACGGTGGTCTTCCTCCTGGTCTACTTTTTCGGCATGGCCAGCTCCATCTGGTGGGTCATCCTGTCGCTCACCTGGTTCCTGGCGGCAGGCATGAAATGGGGCAACGAAGCCATCGCCAGCTATGCCCAGTACTTCCACCTGGCGGCCTGGCTCTTGCCTAGCGTCAAATCCATAGCGGTGCTGGCGCTCAGTTCGGTGGACGGGGACCCCGTGGCCGGCATCTGCTACGTGGGCAACCAGAGCCTGGAGAACCTGCGGGGCTTTGTGCTGGCCCCCTTGCTCATCTACCTGGCCATCGGCTCCATGTTCCTGCTGGCCGGCTTTGTCTCCCTCTTCCGCATTCGGAGCGTCATCAAGCAGCAAGGGGGGCCCACCAAAACTCACAAGCTGGAGAAGCTCATGATCCGGCTGGGCCTTTTCACCGTCCTCTACACCGTCCCGGCGGCCAGCGTGGTGGCCTGCCTCTTCTACGAACAGCACAACCGGCCCCGCTGGGAGGCCACCCACAACTGCCCCTGCCTCCGGGACCAGCAGCCCGACCAGGCCCGCCGCCCGGACTATGCCGTCTTCATGCTCAAGTACTTCATGTGCCTGGTGGTGGGCATCACCTCAGGGGTGTGGGTCTGGTCCGGGAAGACGCTGGAGTCCTGGAAAGCCCTTTGCACCCGGTGCTGCTGGGCCAGCAAGGGGACGGCTGCCGCCGTGGCCTCTGGAAGCATTGGAGCCGTGGTGGGCAGCGGCGGCATGGGGGGCGTGGTGGCGGCGGCGGCGGCAGTGGGCGGACTGGGGGGCGGAGCAGGGTCCATGTACAGTGACGTCAGCACCGGCTTGACGTGGCGGTCTGGCACGGCCAGTTCGGTCTCGTATCCAAAACAGATGCCCTTGTCCCAGGTGTAAAAAAGAGAGGCAATCAGTCAGCTAAAACTTTTGTCAATGAACTTCCTCATGGCCTCCCCATGTGAAGAACAATGTACCACTACTGGGAGGTTCCCAAGTGCCGCCTCATTTGGCCCCTTTCATTCCTGGTTTCATATTTTCTCATGCCAGGAACCGCCTACTTCAAGCCACACCAGCTTCTACTGTGGAAAGAGAGGCATGGAAATCTGTCAAGACTGTCCCCTTAAACTAGGCAAGAGACCCGTGGTTGTAAGGGGCTTCCCTGCTTGCTTTTTCTCTTTCCTTCCAGCTTAAGAGACAAGAATCAGGAAACGTAGTTGACGTCTGATTTGACTGCATGGGAGTGGGGCGTTGGGAGAATTTTCCTTTTTTAAAAAAACAAACAAACTGGCAGATGCCTTAAATTCAAACCATGTCTTAATTATACGCCCCCAATAAATACGGGTTTCTTACGTTAAAGGATGTATTTATATAATTATTTGGTACCTTGTACAAAATGTGTAAAATATGTATATAATCCAAATGCTATACAGTCTGTAAATTTTTTTTTAAAGAAAAAAGTTTAGAGGCTTACCATAACTGCTCCCTCCTAGGAGCAAATATTTGAGTATTCTATTTTGTCAATAAAATGATAAATGATTTTATTGGAAGCAGGGACTCTTCCCTGTTGATGCCCTGGTTATTCCCGTGGATTTTGGCTCCTTGGAAAATGTGAGGTTTTGGGATGTTAAAAAGTACGCTTGAATAGGAAAATCCAGAGTTTGTTCTGTGGACGGGGATTGCACTCTGGTATTTCTCTAAGTCAGGAGTGGGAAACATGTGGCACTCCAGATGTTATTGGAACATTGCATCCTATTATCCCAGCTGGGGTGTTGGATGGTCAGAAGCAAGGGCAATTGAAATCTAGTGGTAGGACCTCCAAATTTTGATGAACTACATTTCCTGTCATTCTTTACCATTGATCCTGCTGCTAGGGGCTAATGGGAACTGTAGTCCATCAGCATCTGGAAGGCCACAGGTTCACCACTTTCCTAAGTCAGAGGTAGGGAAAGTTGTCATTAAGGAAATTTCAGATGTTGCTAGAGTCCAGTTCCCATCACCCCTAGCCTTTGATCGTACTAGCTTGGGATTATGGGAACTGAAGTCCAACATCCACTGGATGGCCATGTTCCCTACCTCTGACTTTAGGGAGCAGCAAAGTGGTCAAAGTTGTGGCCACCCAAGAGTTGTTTCTGGAGTAAGTAACTCCTAATCTAGTTAGGAAGCTATGAAGAGCTGATTATGAGTATGGATGTGGGATAATAATTCAGTTTTCCACAAATACTTACACCTGAAGTCTGGGGAGGCTACAAGAGAGAAAACAGAGATATCCAAGGCATTTAGTTTCTTGTGTTGTGGTTTTAACAGCAGTTTCACAGCAAGCACCAAGCAAATGAGGTTATTGGCACTTCTATTTATAATTTAAAAAAGAAGAAGAAAATGAAAGTACAGCTACTTACAGGTTTAGATGGGATTTGTAGAACTTGGGAAGTGAAAACATTTTGGGACTATAGTTTCCAGAATCATGGAGGGTTCTGGAAATTTCAGTCCAATAAAGTTTTAACTTGTCCAGACTCTTGGGGCTTTTTAAGAATGAGTTAAGAACTGCAGCCTCCATTCTTTACTATCATTTCTGTGTAATTTTTTTTTAAAAGGCATTCCTTTCTCCTCTTTTGTTACCACTTCAGCTAAATGAATGTTTCTTTAGGAATGTGGGAGACGAGGTTTCATGTGTGACATCCTTGCTTGCTTTGGTAAGCACCTGCTACTTCACCAGGCTGAGGCAGAAACGGTAAAGCTGCTTCATGACAGAAAAATAGGGGACTCTTATTTTATAGTGTTCTAAATCCACTTAGGGATGCAGCATGGTCTTAACTGCTCATACTTACATACATCAAATGCCTCCCTCTTGGGAAATGGAGATTGTCCTTCCAGCAGGGCCAAATACTAATTGGTTGGAGTCAGAGGCTGTGGAATTAACAGAATGCTTTATTCAAACTAGTTTGAACTTTTTACCTGTCTACCCCAGTTGCTTAGTACATCTCTCCTTTAAAAATTGGTGGGGGTGGGGGATAAATGAATAGGGTTAATCTGTAGGGATCTCAGTTCTTTTTGAGTCTGGCAAAAACTTTGATCTTTTCTCTAAGTGTGCCATGTAGGGTTATTTAAAAAAAAAAAAACAATCTTCCTGACCAGTTTCTATTGTTGTACACCAATTGACCACCACGGAGCCTCCCAAGTTCTTCAATTAAAAGAATGTTGGGACTTATTATTATTTTTTAAAGGGAGTCTTGTAACAGTTAGTGAACAGCAGAGCAAAAAGAGAGGACAGGCTTTTAAACAGCATTGTTCACCAGACTGCAGGCAGTAAGGCCCAGGGTTAGAGTATTATAATGGGATGTGGTAAAGAGGGGGGAGAATGCCCGTGAATGCTCTACAGGTGGTCTAGTTGCTTAGAGTTGCCCCAATTTAAAGCATTTTTTTTCCCTCTGTAGAACAATTGTATTCCAAAATTCTTCTCTTTGTCCAAAAAACTACTCTGAACTCTGAACATTGTGTGGTTTTGTTTTTAAAGAAATCTTGCACCCTTGAAGTCCCTTAGCACTGGTCTGTACTTATTAAATTCCAGGTTTCAGTGCACAAAAAACTGTATAGTCCTATTTTTGAGCAATGAAAGGCTGAACATCCTGAAATGGGAACAGCATCTCATATTTTTGTATTTTTATGCCTGCTGTTTCCTTTAGATTTGCCATAAATATTTTAAAAACTTCAGTTTCCTTCCCAGCAGTAAAAAGGACCTCAGAACCCTTGGTTAGCTCATGAAGAACTGAGCAGCCACTTTCTTAACAACATAACCGTCAATTGCAGATGAGGTTGCAGACCAATGTGGAAGGGGCACAGGTTGGAAAAGTTACTTTTTAGACTACAGCTCCCAGAATCCTGCAGCCAGCATCGTTTGCGGCCATGCTGTCTGAGGGATTCTTGGAATTTCAGTGTAAGGTGGTCACTTTTCCAAGCTCTGGTAAGGGACAGGAACCTTCGGGGAGTCGTTGCTTCAGTTATGGAACAGTTCTTAATGAAAATAGTTATATAACATGTGACCATAATAAAGAAAAGTTTTGTTGGTTAACATTAATGTGGTGTTAGAACTTGAACCAGTTAGTTATCAGAATTTGTCTCGTCTTCCACTTTCCTTGTGATAAATGCCCCACACCAGCCTTCTTCAAACTGGTGTTTTTACAACAACTCCCATCATCTCAGCTAACTGTGGTTGATGGAAATTGCATTTAGGCCCTTTAAAGGTGTGCTAGGTTGAGGAAGGCAGCACGTGGAACAACAGGCCTCTAAAAAAAGGAGGAAAACTCTAAAAAGAGTTGTGCTAGTATAAGCGAAAGTGTAAGTTGGTAAGTCAACTTCCTTTTGTGTTCCATCCAAAACTTTTTTTTCCTCCTTTATGAGTTCAGCTGCCAAAGCAGGATACAACCTGCTGAGGTAAAAGAGCATAGTCAGCTAAAAAAAGTTAAAAAATAAGATGGGTGGAAGGGAGAGTGAGGCTGTTGCTTTGACTTGTCAAGGCAGTACATACCTTGGGGTGTATGTTTTCTAGCAATTAAAAGCACTTAGTGAAAAAGCACACACTTACCTTTGCAAAAGGAATTCTTCTGGTACACAATACAGTACCATTTATTGCTTTGAAATAAGACATAGTGACCGCATGAAAAGTAAAGGCATGGGGGGAGGGAAACAACTCTTTTTGGACAAACATTAGTCCTTATAACTAATTACAAAAGTAAACCCCCCCCCCGCATTTTTGGTACCTTTCCCCCCTACTGTCAAGTAGCAGGTAGGGCTTGGACAGTGTAAAGCAGATGAATGAAGGAATGGATAGTAAATTCATGACAGCATTGGATATTCTCACACTGAAAACAAGCTAACTTAAACTCCCCACTGATGTTTCCTCAGTGGGTGTCTTTGTTAACAGTCATGTTAGAAAAGTCATTGCTTTTGCCAAAAGGAAATGATCCTGACTGGATAGTCTGCAGTATTTAAATAAGACTTTGTTGAGATGTGTACAATTGATGGATAGCCCAAAGTATGGGGTGGGGGAGAGAGAGAGAAAAGTTGCTAAATTAGAAGAGACACATCCTATTGAGGAAAAGTGAGGGACTAGTGCCACCCACTGGCCACAGAAAATGAAACAACCAACAAAAGTAAGAATGTAGGAGGCTGTGTTCTATTGAGTTAAGCCATTGGTCCATCTAGCCTAGCTTAGTACTATCATCTCTGGCCATTTCCGCCGTACACCGTTATAGTGCTATTGTTCCACTTTCATGTGGAATTCTGGGGTTCGTAGTTTCGTAAGGCCAAAGAGCTCTCTGACTGAGAATTCTGAATGCCCCAGGATTCCACAGGATGTTGAAAGTGGAATAATAGCACTATAACAGTGGAGTGCAGAAATGTAATGTAGGTATTTTCCAAGTCTGGTATCTTGTAACTGCTTACCTGGGAGTAAACCCCACTGAACACAGTGTAGTTTGGAAGTTGCCTCAGTTATGATTCTTTCCCAGCTCTATCTGGAGTTCCTTGGAACTCTCCTGTCCCAAGTACTGGCCCTGCTTAACTTGTGAAATGAGGTTTTCTCATGGAGATGTGCCAAATAAGACTATTATTTACAATTGAGTTGTACTACTATGTACTCCCTTGATAATGTACTGGGGGGGATCAGCTGTAACATTTGGTTTTTAAACACCTAAACAGGGAACTGTCAGGCATAATTTATCTCTTCCTCACACCCATGCTGTTTTTGTGCAAGATAGGTTTCCTACATATATGTCACTTGAATGTCGAAAACAATCACGCATGCCAATTGGCACATGTGACTATACACTGCATCTTCTGACTATGCACAGTATATTTTGCTACGTATATGCTGGACCTACTTAGCTTTAGAGTGTGCCCACAGTCAACTACTAATATTACAATCTACAGGCAGGATTTCCTGTATAGAAGTGAATTGTATTATGTTTGAATTGTGGTCACATCAAATGCAGTTCTATTCACATCGCTTTCTCAGTAAGTCCCATTAAGTTCATTAGGATTTATATCCAGTGTTTAGGACTTCAGTTAATCAATCAATCAATCAATCACTTACTTACTTCATTAATATTCTGCCTTTTACCCAGGATAAATGAGACACTTACACCAAGAAAGCTGACTACACTAACTATATGTAGGAGAACTAGCATGGTATAGTTAGTGGTTTGAGCACTGGACTACAACTCAAGAGGACAGAGTTCGATTCTCTGCTCAGCCATTGAAACAAACTGGGTGACCTTCGCTCCCAGTATCCTATTCCAATTTTCAAACTATTACACCACACTGACACTCATTACTCTCTCGTAACAGTTACAGATGGTAACTGTTCTGTATTCACAGACACTGTCACTATGATCATAACTCCATCACACACATACCTATACTTAATTAAGCAGTTGAGGTAGGAAACTGACCTATGTGTGATCACAGGCAAGATGATTCAGAGATGAAGTCATTATATGGCAATGTCACAGATCAGTTGGCCATTGCTATATTTTGTTGGCCTGTGAATGTAAAATTATTTAGGTTAAAATTTAAAGTATGAAAAAACTTTAGTATGGAATACCTCAAAGTCCTTGTGAACTCTGTAGGATTTGCTTTCCATGAAAACTGCACAGAACAGTCTGGTACATGAGGTGAAGCTGCCAGCACCATCTGTAGATCACTCATCACCATACAACAGTTTTCATTTCACCCTCACTTTCCTAAGGAAAGATAAAGATTTCTGAGAGTGATCAGTGGCTCACCTACAAATCACTTGCTGACATATGGCAGCCCCATGAATTTCATAGGATTTTCTTAAGCAATGACTACATAGAGGTGGTTTTGTCAGTTCCTTCTTCTGAAATACAACCTATAGCACCTGGCATTCAATTGGTGGCGAGTGATAATTAGTGCCTATGGATTTTCTGGATTGATTACTCTGCAATGTGATCCTCTGTAGCTTTTCCTGCTTGCATCCTACTTTGTACTCCTGAGTGTGTTTGGGATGGCAGCAATTGCACTGAGCCTCGTTGTGCTATTAGTCAAGTCTCCAAGCTATTGTTGCTGTGTTGTTGTGTGCCTTTGTTTCCAACTTACGGCAATCCTAAGACAAATCTGTCAAAGGTTTGCTTAGCAAGATTTGTTCAGAAGAAGGTTTTTGACATTATCTTCCTCCAAGGTGATGAGAGTGTCACTTCCCCAAAGAGACACTGGGCTTGGCAAATGTGTCTTGGAGCAGTGCTACGGCCCCATAGCTGGCACAGGTTCTTTAGGGCAGAAAAGTGGCTCAGCTAAACTCTGGTGCTATCATGGCCTCTTTCACCTTGACACCATCAGCCCTGGATTTCTGGCCACTAGGTCTGGCGCCTCATTGCCCAGAGGACTTGCAATATTACCAACAGCTGCAGTACTATGAACTCTCTGGCATTTGCTTTCTTGTAAAAATCCATAGCAGTGGTTCCTGAACTTTGGTCCTCCAAATGTTTTGGACTTCACCTCCCGAAATGCCTGACTGTTGGCCAGGTTGACTGGGGCATTTGGGGAGTTGAAGTCCAAAACCAAAGCTTGGGAACCACTGCTCTATAGGATTGGACTGTGCATCAGATACAACTGCTAGTATATGCTTTGGTTTTCAAACTCTGATCCTCCAGGTGTTTTAGACTTCAGCTCCAGGAATCCCTGACTTTGCCAAACTGGCTGGGGCTTCTGGATGTACATGTTCAAAACATCTGGTGGACCACAGTTTGAGAGCCATTGCTTTGGACTATAATTAGGGCTGCCAGGTGCAATAAGGAATGGGGGACACCTCCTGGAATTGCCTTTTCTGCACAGCTATTAAAGACACAAGAGCCCTGTCCCTTATTCCCCCTGGTATCCCTAGCTATAATTGTTGTTGCTTGTCTTCAAGTCATTTCTGACTCATGGCAACCCTAAGGTTAAGTCGTATGTAAGGGCTCTGATCTAACACCCAGCTCAGAGAAGGACAAAAACCAGTACCTACCATGCAAAAGCTGATCAAAAGAGGAAAGTCATCTTTTTCAGCCCATACCTGCTACAGGAAAGACACCTCCCAATTTTCAGAGCTGGGTGGCCCCTAAAGTTAGCTTAGCTTGGGAAGATATGGGTCAAATGGAAATAGTTCTGAAAGATTTTGCCAGAGCTCTCAAACAGCAAAGGTTCTGGGAGGACTCAACTCCCTTCTAATATGTGTAGGTCCTTGTGCCATCCACTCAGAAAGGGGCATTTGACAAGAAAGACTGCAGAACAGTCCACAAGATGGAAATCAATGGAAAAGAAAGACAAGGTACCTCTCCCAGGTTTTGTCAGTCCTTTGGTAGCTGTGCCAAGGATAAAGGGCCCAGGACTGTTTGTGATGCCCTCTGCTGCCAAACAGCAATAGAATGCATATAATTTTTCTGCTTTGGTCAGATGGACCTCATCTGGAATACTGTGTCCAGTTTTGGGCACCTCATTTCAAGAAGGATATTGACAAGCTAGAATATGTCCAGAGGAGGGTGACCAAAATGGTGAAGGGTCTGGAAGCCATGCCCTGTGAAGAATGGCTTAGGAGCTGGGTATGTATGCAGAAGAGAAGGTTAAGAGGAGACTTGATAGTCGTTTTTAAATATTTGAAAGGATGTCATATTGATGAGAGAACAAGGTGGCTTTCAACTGCTCCAGAGGCTAGGACAAGGAGCAATGGATTCAAACTATAAGAAAAGAGATTCCACCTATACTTCAGCAAGACAGTCAGAGCTGTCCAGCAGTGGAATATGCTGCCTTGGAGTGTGGTGGAGTCTCCTTCTCTTGAGATTTTTAAACAAAGTCTGGATGGCCATTTGTTGGGAGTGCTTTGATGTGTTTTCCTGTATGGCAGGGATTACACTAGATGGTCCCCGTGGTCCTTTCCAACTCTATTATTCTATGATTATATTTAAACACATTTTATAGATCTTTCAATCATAGTCCAAAGCCATTTACCTTATAATTCTATAAATATTTTTTTAAATGTGTACAGGGGAGGACACTACCTCAAACTACACTACCTCAGAGATAACATTTAATTTTGTTTTGTGGAATATTATGCAGATTAATAACAATACTTCTAAAATCTCTGGCTCAGTCACAATTTGCACTGGGGGCAGCATGGCTATCCCAAGGAGATTTTAAATGTTTTATACTTATTCACATCTTTAGGATATTTTGAACTGGAGAAAACGCAAAATGTTTCAAAGATCCTGTGTGTTCTAAACTTTTTAATATCTGTGTATAATTACACCCCATATACAATTGAAATTGTATCCCATATTCAATTATTTTCCATATTGCAATGAAAATAACACAGATTTAATCCTGGAAAACTGGAGATTGGTTGCTATTGCACACCACACAGGCAGCCCACTTTCCAGTTTAAACTTTAAGATTTAAAAAACAGCCTTGCTTTTAGTCTACAAAATTCTCCCAAACAATGAAGCTACAGGTTATTGCTGACAAATTTTGCTTTAAACGTTCACTAGCAGAACTGTTTCTGAAGTTTACTTGGTTTGAAAATTAGTGAGTTTTGAATTTGCCAAACTACAATTTATTGGGATACTTTAAAACAGACAACCCTTTTCAGTTCCCCTAGAGAGCAGTTATGTCCATTTCATAATTTTTGGTAGAACACTCTGCTCAGTAATAATGTGAAGCAGAATTTGCTCTCTATAAGATATGGACCCAAATTGTGAAGGGTCATAAGTCATGCAGGCACCAAGCTTAGAAACATTATTCTGTTGGACTACAACCGTCAAATTCCTCAGCCAGCATACCCCAAAGCAACTTTTCCAAGCTCTGATGGAGCCTTCACTCCTGGCAATGCAAACACTCTTTTTCAATAGCTACCTCCCTCATCACATGGTTGGAGGGTGAACACATAAAAAATAGTACATACAAAAACTGAAATAACTTGCCTTGCAGAAGAATTCCCCGCTGTTTGATTTTTTTTTCACATTTTGTTGCTTTGTTGTTTAGATTTATTGACCCATCCCATAGCTTTAGTTAAACTGCAAACCCCAGGATTGCATAGGATGTTGAAAGTGGAATAATAGCGCTAGACCAGTCTAGTGTGGAAATGGCCTTCGTTAATTATTGTGATACTATTGTCATGATTGTAACTTCACCCCACCCCCCAAGATGCTTTAGTGGGCATCAGCTGTATTAGAAGGAGGAGATGCATTCTGCTGGCAATCAAAGCATGGATGAATGATGATTCCATCAGGTTTGGGGATGTTTGTCCAGAAGAAGTAACTTAACTAGGTAACTGATACAGAATACTGAGCAATATATTTAAGAAATGAGATCCTTCCAAACTTCCTATATTCCTGTTTCTTCTAAAAATTAGTATCAGCAGTAACTTTTGCAGTGCGTGAGCTTCTGTAATCTCACAGCCAAGCAAAATGAATCACCACAGTTGTCAGCAACGGTGATGTTCCCACAGCTGAATAAAATATTGCTTGTCTTGTCTTTGGTGAAGGCCAGGGCTGAACTCTTTCTCATCCACGAGGCTTTCCAACAGCAGTTCATTTCTTTGAATTTTTACAGCCTTGGTTTAGAAGGCAAAAGCTAGGCCAACACGATTAAGGGCAAATGAGAAGCGAGCCACTGAATCTCAGATGAAAAGCGTTATGAATCAGAGCCTGGAAAAAGAATGTGGCAGTACCTCTAAGATCAACTGGTTTTTATTTTAGAATGAGCTTTTGTGCATACAAACCCACTTTTTCAAATGCAGTACAGAGTGATATTAAAGCCTCAGGTTATAAAGCATATTTATACAGTTGTGGGAGTGGGATAGAATGTAACAGGATCCAGAAAGATGCAAATCATCTTCCTTGCCCTAAATTTTCAAAACACTACACCACGCTGGCTCTCATGACTATGTTACTTGATCCTTCCAAGGATCTGTATGGTAGTCCCTCCACATTTGCGAGGGTTCAGGGCGCGGAACCCTCGCAAAAGTGGAAAAACATGAATAACTCCCCCCTCCGCAATTCCCTTCTGGAACTCCCTCTTCCCATTTCTTTGCCTCTGACCCCAGTGTTCCCTGGCAGGGAGCAAGGTAAAGGGCTTACAGGTACTTTCCCCTCAGATGGAGAAGAGCAGAGTTCTGGCATTCTAACTACTTCAGGCAGCCATCTTGAGAAAGGAAGGGTAGGAGCAAAGAGAGCACCTGACCAATCAGCAGCCATTATACAGCAGACTGTGCAGCCACAGGGCACAAAGGATACTCTCCAGCAGTGGGGCGGGGGAGGTTTTGTTCACCAAAAAGGAAAAAAAAAACATCCATTTTAAACACAATCCTCACAAGCCTGGAATGAGGAATGCAAGGGAATGGAAGGAGGAAAATGGGAGAGGGGGAGGCAAGCAGGTTCCTTGTGAATAATCAAATTTGCAAGCGTCAAACCCATGAATGCGGAGGGAGGAGTGTACTTGGGAAACCTATTCCACAACTGCTGGAAAGTGACTAAGATCCACCCAGTCCAGTAGACAGAGATAAAACTGCATTTCATTAATATGTCTCAGACAGTGCGGCTGTGACCCTACTCCAACTTTCAGTCAAAACTTCAAAGGAGCCATTCAGAGTGCCAAACTCTATCTCCATCATACAGGGAGTCACCAGCCACCACCAATTTCAGAACACTCTGAATTGAAGAGGTCAGCCTACAGTGTCTGTGATGTGGAGCAGTGTCAAAGTTCTCATATCTAATTTGGTTTTTTTTTTCTTGCAAGCAATGGAATAGAAACATCAAGTTATTTGCTTCTGCCAGGGAATCACACATCGATCTAATATTTTACATAAACACTGGAGGGAATGTTGACGCTGAACTGGAGCGCTCCAAGGAACTGGTGTTCCATTTCGCTCCTCCACAATAAATAACATGACAAATTCAAAGACGCATTCTTACTCTTGCCTTATATGACGATAATTTAGTTCAGCTCAGAGCCGGAAGAAAAGCACAAATTCTAGAGAAAGAAAAATGTATCATCATCCACTTATCACAGTCATTTCTTGTAAAACTTGGAGACCTCACTTGTATTCAGTCCAGGCTGTTTTGGGAAAGTTTCTGTAATTCCTTGAATACCTGAATGTTCAAATGTAAGCTTTTATCTTTGGTTCTTTATGAAGTATCATGCCCCTTTTTCAACATAAAATATTAAAATATGTTACAATGTGATGCCATGTTTATTTTTATTATAATATAGTGTTTGGTAAATAATGTCCTTAATAATATTAGAAATGAATAGCAACTTGTTGTATAGATCATTCAATGAGTTTGATCAGCATAGATACTCTGAATTTACAAGTAATAAAGTGGCATTACTTTCCTTCCCTTTCCTTTTTTTTTCTTCTCTTTTTCTTGGAAAGAATAACATATATTAGGTATTAGTTAATGGTTTTGTTCTTCTTCTCATGTTTAATTATTTCTTAAGAGGTATATGAATTTGTAAAGATTTGTTTTTAAAATAAAAAAAAGAAATATCATGCCCCCATTTCCACTGCAAGCTTAGGCATGTATGAATTCCTCTGCGGAAGTGAATCGTTGTTTTGAAAGCAGCTCTTACAGCGACCTCCTCACCCTGCAGTCCTAGGCTTGTCTACTTAGAAGTAAAACTTATGGAGTCCAGTGAGTCTTGAGCAATTTGCTCATACAACAGGTTCCTCAAAAGCTGATTCAGACATGGAGTTATTCTGGGTGTTGTTTTGTGCCTTCAAGTCATTTCTGACGAATGGTGACCCTAAAGTGAACTTATTATGAGGTTTTCTTGACAAGGCCTGTTCAGAGGAGGCTTGCTTTTGCTTTCCTCTGAGAGTGCGTGATTTGCCCAAGGTCATCCAATGGGTTTTCCATGGCTGAGCAGAGATTTGAATCCTAGTCTCCAGGGTCATAGTCTAAAGCTCAAATCATTTCACCACACTGGCTCTCAGAGTTATTACACTGCAGTCCTAAAGATTAGTTGGATATGACTATGTTTTGTGGCAATATGATTAGAAAACAGTTTTGCCTATACTCTGGACATAGAAACAACTGTCAATATGCAATACTTCAAAACCCCACTGAACTCTGGGGCAGCTGTTTTCATTAAAGTATGTCAGATATAACTGGGGTTGAGAAGAAGAATGTTTGAATTTAAAATGTTGGAAGGCTCTGGGGAGTTCGTTCACACATAATACAGAAGAGTTCACTCATACATAAGTTGCGCCATAAGCATATAACATTAACAACCCAAAGGATACTTGCTCCCCATAAGGTTTCTAGGGTGCCATTTGTACCATAAATATACTTCCAAAACTCTGACTCATCTCTGTCTCTCTAACTCTGCCACATTTGAGTTTCTCTAAACTCGATCCATCAAAATTACTTGTTCAATTCACCCTTCCTTTGCTGCTGGGTGGAGGACAAAAGGAATTAATTCTCCATTTAGTTTCTTGTCTTCGGCCCTCTTAGAATTTCAGGGAGCAGTGTTTCTCAGTGAGAAAGAAAAAGGTGTCATTGTTACACAGTCCTTGTTACAATCCTGAATTTAAACACTCTGGTTTGTTCCTCCAGTGGCTAAGCTGGAAGCCTAAGGCTTTAGGTCATGTTGTTTCAGGATCTTGGACCAAACATAACCACAAACACACACACACACACACATACACACACAGATAGCTACTTCCTTCCCTTGCCTTTCTCTGTGTTGATTGTTTTCCTTAGAACTGTAAGGAGGATTTGTAAGAAGACCTTTCTCATTGTCTTGGCTGAGATTCTTGATCATCTACCTGGTTTAAATATACTTAACAAAGTAGCATTCCTGGCCCACCCCATCCCACAATCTTTCCTAATGAGCAACAGCCACTGCTGGCAACAGAGGTCTGTTCTCCTGTTGGATTGATTTTTCCACTTCTCCTGCCAGTGAGCTCTAGTGTAGTAATCAGAAGCAAGATCCCTGTTTCAATTCCTCCTTGCACTGGAGATCATTGAAGGGGGGGATGAAAAGCTCAGTCTGCTGTGTTCCCATCAGAGCAACAGAGCACTATTGCTCACAGCAGATGCTGCCTGGAAAGCTAGGATTGCGGGACTTTTATCATCCCTATTTATTCCCTACACTATTGCCATAATCATGAATATGTAGGGATTGTGAATATGAATCAGTTACAGGTAGGATAATGAATTCCAGACATTTTAAAAATGTATTCTACACCTTTTTAGGGTGTTTCTCACAAACAGTTCAGGCAGCCAGCCAGCTGCCTTGTGATCACCAGTGATAATCCTTCTTTCCTTGGAAACGACAACTCTTTCATGTATACTGATTGTTGAAACTGAGATGATCATGGCATCAAACATTTTGGACCCAACAGCCACTGTCTTGAATGAGAGTGAAGAAACTTTAAAACCCATGGATCAGATTCCAGCACAGGAAGGGTTTGGGGAAAAAATATTTTCACCAGCGGAGCCAAAGGAAAATAGACAAGGCCCAATTTAATTTTACCAGTTTGAGCATTTTCCCACGAACCATGCAAAGCAGAGGTCCGTTCTCTGTATATCTACTTATATTCTGCTCACTCACTTATAAGACCCTTTGAAAGGTGGAAACTGGAGCTCTGGTCACAGACTATGAGCTTCCCAAGCTGGAAAGTGGAGCTCATTTCCACTTGCAATGGCTTTTCAGATCAGAAACCAGAGCTTTCACTAGACTCATCTTCAGTCATGAATCAAACAGAAATATGAGCAAAACAAACTTGCATACCAAAGCCCCTGTGTCATGCCTTATCTGGAGGAGACTTCCTCAGATGAATGAGGACAAGAGGGGTTCCAGGAGGAAAAACTCCAGCTGGAGTCAGAGGAGACTGCCACTCCTGTTGTGACAGAAGCAGAGCCTGGTTCATTCCAGGCAGGACCTGCAGGCCTAGAAGAGGAAACAGAATTTCTGCACCCTATCATATATCAACAGCAAAAACACCAAAACCAGAAACGGCAGAAGCACTCTTCTTTGCCTTAAAGAAACTATGCCATCTTAATGAAGCTAGCTGTGCTAATTTACTGCTCGCTACTCAGCCAAGGCCATTCCGGTGCTGTGGACAATAGGGTCAACACTTCCTGCTGACCCTGTGTGACTTCCTCAGCCTCCTATATTTCTGAGCCTTGGCTTGAATTTGGACTAATCTCTCTGGAAACTTCCTTCTCAGTTTTGGACTCAGCTCGGGACTGTTTATTTTGACTTTGGACTATTTGGGTCACGCTTCTGCTTTTCCTGGTGTCACCTTGCCTGGCTTTCCCCTCACCTGCGTCTCTGAGCCGGGTGTGTTACTCTCTTGGGTGCTTGCCTGCTTTAATACAGGACACCATGGGCTATGTCTAGTCCACAAGCCAAAGGTTTCCCCTGTTGGTAGTGACAGAGATGCAACTGGCCTTACATTCAAGATGTATGTGTTTTCAGGAGACTTGGATCTCCTCAGGTTGCTAAACTGCCCCAAGTCTACTTGGCCTATGGTGACCTTCCTTGGCAACTAAACTTGCACAGTTAGCATTGCTGATATCATCATGACTTTTCCTTCTTCTTGGGTTTCTCTTTTGATCCTCCAAAAAGGAGAGGCTGATCACAGCCTTCACTAATTCCCTTCCTCACAATCATAAATCCCTCTCCTGAAGCATCCCTTTAATTCTCCTTGGCCCTTAGTTTACATTTGGGAAAAAACACAATGGAGATATTTATGTTGTTTGTGATTTAGGATTTGTCATCCTGATTGAAACAAAACCTGTGCCTATAGAACCCATATGGCGCCATCAAACCTCCATTCCTGTCTCGGCTTAGAAGAAGGGAGGGAAGAGGAGGGGTCAGTCTTGCCCATCCCAAAATGCAAATTGCAGTCATTCCTAGTTTATGTGTTTGTCATTCTTAACTTTTGCTATCATGACCACACTCTGATATTGCTTGGCCACAAGTTTTCATCTTCAAAATGTTGGAGGGTATGAAATGTGTAGAATGTACGTTCATGTGAGTCTTAAAGCACTAAGAAGTTCTGATAATTGAATGTTAGATGGTAAGCATTTGTCCTTCCAACCTTAAAGTAAGAATCTTTTAGCTACTAGGAAAGCACACAAGATGCAACCATGGCCATTTCTGCACTAGACTGTTATAGCGCTATTATTCCACTTTCAACATCCTATGGAACCCTGGGGTTTGCGCCCAGCCCCTCCCTAAACTGCAAACCCCAGAATTCCATAGGATGTTGAAAGTGGAATAATAGCACCATCACAGTCTAGTGTGGAAATGGCCATGGTTAACCATCACTTAAGCAGCAAGTCACAGGAATGCAGTTTATAAGTATATCTGCATCTGAAAGTATCAAAGACTTTTCTAATGCAAGTATTAGGATTGTAACAACCTGTAACAAGCTTCGAAAAAAAGCTTATAGCCCCAATTATGATAGAAGTGTATGAGGCTATGCGAGAGATGGAGAAAGTGGATACAGAAGAGTTAGTCTCTCTCCTATACACACATAGACAGTCAAGGTCATCCACTGAAGCTTGAATGGTAGGAGATAGCATTGGTAGATGAAATATTTCTCTACAAAGCACTTAGTTAAATTATGAAATTTGATTGTAATTTGATATCGCAAAATGTCAGGGTGGACAGCTTTGAGGAAGGATTAGATAATTTACAGGGGACAAGACAAGAATTTCATAAAAGAGATCAGTTAAGTGACACCCCCCATTAAAGCAGGCATACAGTGGGAATGCACATATAAACAAAACCTTCCCTCCACCTCCCAATGTTATGGTCTCCCCTACCACAAAGTCACACAATAATATGTAGATATACTTCAATGTCATAGAATCATAGAGTTGGAAGAGACCACAGGGGCCATCCAGTCCAACCCCCTGCTATGTAGGAACGCACATCAAAGCACTCCCAACAGA
The DNA here is from genome assembly GCA_030412105.1 of Cyclura pinguis. NCBI lineage: Eukaryota > Metazoa > Chordata > Lepidosauria > Squamata > Iguanidae > Cyclura > Cyclura pinguis. Next base: position 121,182,413 of record CM059604.1, on the reverse strand, counting down.
TGGCCATCCAGCTTCTGGTTAAAAACCTCCAAGGAAGGAGATTCCACCACACTCACAGGCAGCATATTCCACTGCTGGACAGCTCTGACTGTCAGGAAGTTCTTCCTGAAGTTCAGTGGAATCTCTTTTCCTATAGTTTGAATCCACTGCTCCTTGTCCTAATTTCTGGAGGAGCGGAAAACAAGCCCACTCCCTCTTCGATATGACATTCTTTCAAATATTTAAACATGGCTATCAATTGTCATTGCTCTGAATTCTCCTGTTCCCATCATCTGTCAAAACAGAGCACTGGAAGCAGGGATGGTACACAGTTTTTCTCATTACACTTTCAACCATGACCAGCTCCAGGTGTGAGGCAGCCCCAGATCAAAAGCTTTTTCTCCCCAGGTTTACTTGTTGGTGAGTGTTAGCAGCAGCAGAAGCATTTCAAAGATGCTTGGGAATTGTTGGTTTTCACTTCCCATAATGCCCAAGGGTGTCCAATGGAATGTCATCCAGAGGCATTGTGGAAAATTAAACTGAAAACCCAATATAATGGTATGTAGGTGCTGGTGGGCACCCTGACAGCTCTGCTAGAATGCCATGTACAATGCCAGAAGACTTTTGAAGCAGGGGGCAGAAGGAAGAACCAGCATGGTGTAGTGGTTTGAATGTTAAGGAAGAAACAAAAGGAAGGAAAGTTAATGTCAAAATTAACCAAAATCTAGAAAAAGGAAAAAACAAGAAGGGAGATATCAGTAAAGGAAATCATACCACAGCATCATCCTCTGAGTATTTACAAGCCTGTTAGGATAACTAATGTTTAAGAACTGCCCTTTCATTTAAAGACCAGTGAGTCATCAGGATGAGTTTACCAAATGACTCACACATTTGGTGACGAAGATTCAGAACAGCAAAAGGGGGCTTTGGGTCTGTTGATCTTCCATGCACAATATCCATGTCTTGAAGTATCATCTACCAAACCTCATCCCAGAAAACCCAGTCAACCTGTGCTCTGGAGTTTTGCCAAGGATGGCATCTACTTCAAGGTGAATATGAACTACTGTGTCATTAAGATGTATTGAAAATTCATTACAGCAGGCCTTCCAGACTTGCATTTATTGCACTAGGAAGAGCAAATTTTAATAGCTTGTTGACCACAAAGAAAAGCTCTCCTAGATGAATAATTGGGGATCAATGGATGTGAACTAATACTTCACTATGGACATCACCAGGAAATGAGCAAGACTGCATGTGTTGACTGGGAGATTTATGTCTCTACATTCTAATTATCACTCAGCTTGTTTCATAGTTCATGGTTCCCTGCTCAACCAGGACATTTGCTAGACTGGACAACACCATAGAGACCCTTTGGAAGCAAAACATGTCAATAGTTTGTTCCATCTTATCATTCTATGCTGATAGCAGAGCCATAGCATGTGCTTTCAAATTCCTGTTCACTTGTCTTTCACTCACTCAAACTGTTTTTTTCTCCCCTAGAAACCACCTAGCTTTCTCCTCTTTGTTACCACTGAGCTGTTCTAAGGTCCACCACAGCATCTCTACGGCGCCTAGGAAAATAAGATGTCACAGTTTCCTTAGAGACAATTTTCTGTGTTCTTTTCCTCATTGCTGTCTTTATGATTTGAGAACACAGAACCATTCGGCAGAGCTCCAACACCTGTTACAGCTTGGCATATGAGAAGACAATACAGGCTACTTAACAACCTACTGTGAACAATTTGCACAATACTTTCCATTCCATTCCGACTTGAATGCTATAGTTGATACAATCCTAGTAGAAGTAATTTTGGTTCCCACTTTTTCGGTGATAATGGGTTCTTTTCCATTTGTACAGGTCAAGGATATGGGCAGGATCCTTGGAGAGATGAGAGCCACCACATGTGCCCATCCTGACTCATAAAAAGAAGCTAGGAGGGGACTGGGTTAGTGAGTGAAGAAAGTGACCAGTGCCACTTTACATCAATGGCAGAGTTCCAACATGCCTATGTGAAAGAATATGCCAAAATATGAAAAAACATTCCATGTTCATTACCACATTCTGAAAATCTACAGAACTGCAGAACATAGGCAAACCTATCTGCCTTTTTCAAGATGTTTAGTGAAACCAGAGGTATATTTTCTAACAATGTAAGTAATTCCAGATGCAAGAAATCCAAAATTTTAGGCAGAGATCCTACATCAAGGAGACAGAGCATAACTTTATGCTCATGGCGTTATGAGGCAGTTGTCTAATGCACATGTGCCATGCACATCTATATCCCACCTTTACCCCAAAAGTGGGAGTCAAGCTGGCTTACAGAATAAAAAGAGATATGTGTAAAACCACAGATCGCTAAAACCATGTGGAGCTCCATTTCCACATCTGAAACATCAATGTTTCTGTTGCACAGAGGTATACAGGTTCAATCCCTTGGTGAAAGGCATCTTCTTATGTCACCAATGGGATGCCAGCCATAATATCATAAAATATCTAAATAATTTGTCAGTACATATTTTGCACAACTATTTTAATGATTAATGAATGAGCAGACACAAACAGACAGAATACTTTTTTTAAAAAAGAGTAATGTTGAACAAAAGCTGCAAATATAAGTATTGATACTACACGAACTGCATTCAAACTGGCATGCTTGAAATAACTTCTTCCACAGCTAAGCCAAACCTCACACTGAACAGCATGCAAGTTTCATAAGAGTAGGGAATCAAATATCTCTTGGACACACTTTTCTGATCCTTTTGCAAAACTGGATGTACTTTCAAACAAGAAAAAAAGTAATCATTCTCAGAACAACGGATGGAAAAAATCTTTACGATCCAATTTAGAACTCAGTTGCCTTTGTTGGGTCTGCTAGACAATCATATAACTAAGGACTTTTCAAGAGTGATACAAAATATGACTACAGCAGCAAGACTACAACAGCTAGGATTGTCACATTAGATCCTGACTTCCCTTTTAGGGCTGTGCTTTGGTTATTTTTCCACAAATTTCTTCATGGGAGACCACAGAATAATCAAGTACCTCAGTCTACAGCACTGGCATGTGTGTACGTGAAAAGCAGTGTGCACATGGAGGAGCAAGCTTGTTTCACGCAAGCTTTCACCATTCATTATGGAGGCCCCTCCAAGTACATGAAAAGGCCATGTTCCTTCCACTGAAATGAACATGGAAACCCTATATTTGCACTGGAGAGAATACGTAAAATAATGCTCAGCCATGGGTCACTGCAGATATGAGTGTACTCTGCAACAGTAATTCTGCATAGATCATTCAAAGACTATGTACAAAGTACCGACCAGAAAGCTTGGCACATTAATTAAGCTTGTACCTCCTAACTTATCTTGTAGTAATTTGATTCTCTTCTGCTATTCTCTTAGGCAAAGAAAGAAGACCAGGCAGAGCATTGAATATCATAGAAATTCTAACACACTCATGTTTACTTTCTGAGCTTTCAGCAGATTACAACCCGAGTTTTTAAACTTATCTTCTAACCATGCTACCTGAAACCGGGAGAAGGGACACATAGTCCTTTGGATACTGTTGGAGTACAACTCCCATCAGCTTTAGACAGCACAGCCAATTCTGAAGGATGTTAGCAGTTGCAGTTCAACGAGATGTGGAGTGCCACACAAGTCTGGAAACTTCAAGTTTAAAAACCAACATAAAAAACAAAAGGTGATTATTCTCAGAAATCTGAATTTTGCCTCAAAAATTCACATCTGCATAGAGTTTCCTCTGATGCTCCTAGTTGCAAACTCTTTTTGAATATTCTTCCCTCACAAAATTTCAATTATATAATGGGGAAGGAAGGAGCATGTTCACTGTTCTCCCCACACACATAAACACAAAGTTCTAGATGGGAGGGGTCTGATTTACTTGAGTTCTCTACAAGTTTTATAGCCCAGACAGTGCAGGCTTTTAAATCATGCAGGAACCTTTGGCTGAGATCCTACATCACTTCAGCTTAGTGTAAATATTTGCAGATGAAATTACGATATGCAACCCCCCATACTGAATACTAAGACAAGCCATTGTGCAGTTGCAATGCATAATGTGCAAAGGAAATGCATAGTGGCAATGAGCATTCACACACTACCCTGGGTGCTTTAATGCTCTAACACATACGCAATGGTCCCACATGTGCAACTCTGCTTATGGGGCCATCAGCTAGAAACCATTGTTGCACACAGTAAGAAAAATAAAAATTCTTGCGCATAGGACAACTTACCCCTATATATGTCACTAACTGGATGCCAGCAGGGGAGAAAAATAAGCTTTAAGGATCCAATAGCCCTTTTTGCATCTCCCGAGACAATTTTGCATTCACCTTGATTACCGTGTGTGTGTGTGTGTGTATTTTCCTGTTCCTGAGGAAAAAGGTACGCACGGATGTGCATATTTACATTGTGAATAACTAAAATTCCACATGCAAATCTTAAAAAATACACACAAATGCACTTTTTCAAATGGGGGGTAGGAATTCCTTACACTAGTTAAAATGCATAAATAAATGCACAGGTTCAGAAAATCGTGCATAAGAAGTACACCAAGCTCAAAGGAGGGGCTGAAAATAACAGCCCACTATCTGATAATGAAACAAGGATGGAAAGAAAATGAAATTGGGAGCTGGAGAAATGGAGCAATTACAAGGGTGAGCTGTTTTCACAGGCCCAAAAAGCAGAGTAGGGTTTGCTACTGCTGCTGCTGTACTCCTCGGCTTCTCTGGGGCTGAGAGTATGTGATTGCCCAAGGTTGCCGAGTAGGTTTCCATAGCTGAGTAGGGATTCAAACCCCGGGCTCTAGGGTCAAAATCCAATGCTCAAACGGCCACACTGCACCCTTCATGACGTCCCCCAAAATACTGATATAAGAGAACAAAAAATAGGGAAACAAGTGTGGCCCTGCTCTTCCCCTTATGCAACTGTAATTGTGTGAAAGAAGGATGTCTGAAAAGGGTTTTTTACTGTCCCTTTGGTGAGAATTCTGCAGCCATGGGCTGTGTGTGTGACCCACCAAGCCTTTCAACCCCTTCCCCAGCTTCCACCCTGCCCAACATCTTCCCTTGCGAAGGCCAAGTTTTCAGCAAAGGCCAAGTTGCATCCCACTGAAGTTCAGGGCGGAAAAATGGAGAAGACATAGACCCTGTGCCAGTCCCTCAGATGCTGCCCACCTCTCATCTAAAATTTAAATATGTGTAGAATGAATACTTTTTAATGCCAGGTGTGTATGCCAGATTAGTGAGTCTCCCTAATTAGAAAAACAATCTAGCCAGTTAAGCAGAATGATAGCATCTTATTTCACATCCAGGAAACCAAATGCTTCCTATTTTGCTATTGCCATTACAAACAGTATACTTATTTTAACAGTAAATGCAATACAGGTAACACCACATGGCACGGACCATCCTGCACGCTATGCTCCATTCAGGCTTTTTTCATACCCATTCAGATTTCTTGGATCTTGGACACCCAACGCTACTGCAGACAGATTGAACATCAGAAGCCTTTCTCTCAAGGACAGAATAATGAACTGATGGCTTGTGGTAACTGGCAGAGGAACGAGACCTATGATGACAGCCATCCTGGGGTTTAAAAGTTGAGACTCCTTTGAGAGAACATGTCTGCTGTTCAGATCTTGGTTGCTCACATGAAATCTCTGGCTGTTCACTTCCACAGAAAGGCAGCGTTTTGCTCTCTGGGTTAGCAGCTGCAACACAAGACTTATTACTATTGCTGTTGAGGTTTGAGTTAATTGTTTGCTGAGAAGTCACTATAGGCTGGAAAGTGTAGCCTTCCTTAGCCCCAGGGCCAAGCAAACAGTTGCCACAATTGTCTGGCATAGCAATGCTCCCATGGCTGAGCAAATCTTTGTTTGGCTTGTCACCCTGGTGCAGGTCAGGGGTGCATTTCTCCTCAGCTGCAAACCTTTCCAACAGCAGCTTATTTCTTTGGTTTCTTACAGCGTTGGTCCGGAAGGCAAAGATCAAGTCGATGAGGCTGAGGAGAAATGAAAAGCCACTGAGTCCCCAGATGAAAAGCATCATAATAGATTTTTCAGTGGGTCTGGAGATGTAGCAGTCAACAAAACTTGTACAAGGAGGCTGGTTACAGGAGAAACGTCTTGGGACAAAGAACCCAAAAAGATAGTAATGGCCAGCTCCAAAACCAGCTTCTATCAATAGTCTCAAAAGAAGTTGAACTGTATATGCCCCTGAAAAATCAGGTATATCCATCTCATTTGCTCTGCAATTGATTCTGCTCCTTCCTGCACTTTTGGATGATTTCTTTGTAGCTTTGGGGCCTACCGAAGTTTTGATCTCTTTGTATCGACGGTAAGGTGAGGAATACGCCTTCACAACCTGCCTGACCACACTGTGCAACACACAGACACCAAACACAGCATAGGGGAGGAGGATGGACACTGTCTGGATGAGCCAGAAACGGAAGTGGGACACTGGAGCAAAAATATCATAGCAGACGTTGGAACATCCTGGTTGTAAGGTATTGCAGATGAAGCGTTCCTGCTCATCTTGATAGAGAGGATATGCTGCTAAGAATATCACCATAAATCTTAGCAAGATCACAAGAGTTAACCAAATCTTCCCTGGAAAGGAAGGAAGAAGAGGAGACACATCAATAAAAGGCGTGGTATCATACTACAAAACTGCAGTGTATTTATGAGCTTGGTTGATAACAAATCATTAAGTAGATATTCACTTTAATTCAAGGGCAAGTAAGGCACCAGAAGTTGTTCATCCGAGGATTAGCTTAGCCAAGATGCAAGTAAAATGCCCTGAACAGCAAATGGCTACAAGAACAGGCGGCTTTGGTAACCATCATTTCTTACATATTTCAACTGAACATTCTCCTTTCCTGTGTTTTGCCTTGGTTATTGTGTGACCTATGGTGACCCTAAGGCGAACCTACCACGGGGGTTTCTGGGGCTGAGAGTGTGTGAAGTGCCCAAAGTCACCTAGTGGGCTTCCACTGATAAGTGAGGAATCGAACTCTGGTCTCCAGGATCATAGTCCAAACCTCAAACCACTATACCACACTGGCTCTCCATCGGTACAAGCGAATAAAATGTATAATGAGGAGATGGCATTTGCACCAGCTCTATTACTGTGCACATTGAAAGGAGGGAGGGAGGAGGAGAAAAAAAGAGAATGGGGCAGCACCTTTAAGCCTGGTTTTAGCATGAGCTCACACTGAAGAAAAGCATGCTATGGAGTCTTGCATCTTAGCACCCCCAGAAAAAGTTGACTAAGGTGCGCATCACAGAGCCCTTGTAATTTGTGCTTATTCTGAGGTCTAGACAAAAACCCTCGAAGGATGCTAGTTGTCTATCTTTAAATACAGCGAAGTACCAAACGCATTTAACATATCAAAATACTAAATACACTAACAAAGCTGCATAAAACAAATATAATGGTTTACGCATGGTGCTCTAGACTATATAGGTTGATAGGCGCAGCTGAACAGCTACATTTTTGGTAGGCAATGGGCTGAAGGTTCTTTCAAACGCATTCCAAACCTGTAATGCTATACTGGGCACATACACATACTGGCTCCATTGCGGGTGGGTGTGTGGAAGGTGAGCTGTCTGCATCAAATTACAATAATCTCAAAAGTCAGAACAAATTAATTTTTTTAACATTTACTTATACTCCCTTATAGGCATAGGGATAGCAATAAAAGGAAGCCGTATAACAGAGGAAGGAATATCTTTTGGCTCTGGTGGACTATCAAATTTTATCTCAGTGACTCTGGAAATCTTTCATTTCAGAACTGTTTCCTGGAAAATGCATCATTCTCAACCCAAACACTTTAACTCGTCCTGCTGCTTTTCACAGTTCTGTACATGTGGACAAAGGTGTCAGATGCAATACCAATTAAGAACTTTCTTGCCCCATAGGCACCTTCAGACAGATGCAAGAGATACAGTGTGAAACCAAATGTTGTGGAATGGGGTGGTACTATTCTGGGTACCTTTAGGGTGCCCATGCCTCTTTCCAAGATACTCCATTCTGTTTCCCCTCCTTCTCAATTCCTTCCTGCAACCCAATGAGTCAGCCTGCAGAAGTAAGCTCAGCCCTTGCCTTAGAGAGATTTTTTTTTCCCTACAAGTTTTTGGTATTGCTACAAACTTTCGGTTCTCTTAATGCCTCCCAGTGCCTATTCTTTATGTATGGATTGTCTACATAAGAATCCATACCTGAAGAGTTAGTTATAAATATATGTGATTCAAGGGTATCTTGTATCTGAAAGACTTTGAAAAAAAAGAAAGAAAGATATTTTACTAGGTCTTTATCTCACCTCTGCGTATTCCTTGCCTAAGAAAATCCTATGAAATTCATGAGGTTGCCACAAGTTGACAGATGACTTGAAGGCACACACATCTCATAACTTACATGGGAGAATCAGTCAGAATCCCAATTTTAAGCAAGGAGAAATCTGAGCTCATTGTTATCATTAAAAAAAAACTGAGCAGGATATGCAAATTTTATAAATATTTTACAAATATAGATATTTTAAAGAACTAGCCACTTAGCTTCAGCAAATACTCATCAAATTACTTCAAGACACGCCCCTGCCATTTTCATCTATTGCACTGTTCATTTGTTCAAATCACAGTTACAGCATTAGTTACGGTATAGAAAGTTCATGCTTCCACGTCTTCTATCATCTCCAAGGACATTACATAAAACAGCTGACTGAACGGCCGCACAGAGAAATAATCCTTTAAAGGAACAACAGGTAAACTTCAATATCAATCAACATGCCCATCATGGATCACCACAGTTCTCTTTTTAAAATAATTGTTCTTTAGAGAAAAGTTTTATTAAATTAATGGATGCTGAAACTCTCTCTCTCTCTCTCTCTCTCTCTCTCTCTCTCTATATATATATAGGGATTCAACTTCCAGGAAGAATGCCAAACTTGAACAACAATTAAGATACATATTTCTAGATACTCACCTATAATTGTGACATTGTAGCTGAGAGCAATGATTAAGAAGCCAAGTGAGTCCCAACATTCCATGTCTGGTGGCAGGCTTCTTCACTTACTGAAGGAATAAGAAGAAATCAAGCATTTTTAAAACATAGAACAGCCTAAGTAGGGAAAGGGGAAAAATACTGGGCAAAAATTATTTCAGAGTTGGGCAGAAAAAGGAGCAAGTAAAACAAGGCTTTGCAACTTGGCAGAGAGAAACAAGTGTTCCTTAGAAAGCCCGGCTAAATGCAAGAGCTAAATCCAATTCGTTGCTCTCACCTCTGGCCCGACAACTGCAAAAAGACAAAAGGCAACAGGAATTATCTCTGCCATTGTTGGCTATTCTTACCCTCCCGGGGGCATTCCAGACTCCTGAAATTGCTGGGATAGTTCAGTGGTGAAAGAGAAATTGAGCAGGAGAAGAAATAATAGAAGAGGCTTTGTTTCTCCCTGAGTGATAAAAATGGATAATGTGAGGGAAGAGGATACAGAAACACCAAGCGCCATGTTTTCTGGTGGTATTTTCTCCACAGTGGCCCTGTCCGGAAAACTCATTGAAACAGATAGGTATGCGGTCCTGAAAGCCAATCAAACTCTAATGTCGCAAGGAAACAGACCTTGGTGGGGTTTCCACATTAATGTAAGTGAATAGCTAATATGAACTCCTACCCTAAAGCAAATTTTGGGAGGCAAACCTGATTACCTTCAACTCTGTATAGCCCAGCTTTTACGAAGAGGACTATACGTGTCTCTGTGTCACTGCTTACATTGTATTCCTCGCAAGACTATGTAATATATTCTACTCACATTCCACCCATCCCATTGTTTGGCACTGTACTTGCAACAAAAAGTCCTTCCTCCTCCATGGACTCCACGGACAGGTCATTGAGAACTGCTATAAAACTGCAGTGCTTCTTTCTTTTCCAGGAGCCAGTGGGATTCAGCTGATGAGAGTGGGATTGGCCACCGGAAGCAGAACACGGGAATACTGAAAGGGCAAACCAAGGGTCCAACATCTCCAGGTGGGAAAGGTGTTGAAACTGAATACAGTTAACTCCTTAAAAGTACGACGCTATGGATACCACACTTACAGGTGAGATCCCATCAGTGCTGCAGGCTGCCAATCTGCCAAATGCCAAGTGATGAAGTCACGGAGAAGATCTTAATAACGCATATTGTACTTCCAGTTTCTAACCCCAGTGTTATGAGTTTCTTTGCCTGCTCAATAGAAGTAAACACAATGGTGATGTAAAGCAAAGGGAATGGGATGGGAGCCCCAGAAGGGAATGAGAGGAGGAGTGCAGCAGCAAGCGTATTCATATTTTGTCCAGTTTCGTGAGGATTCTGCACCTTGAATGCTCACAAAAGTAATAAAGCCTTCACTCTCCCTAGAAGCCAAGACAACTAAACAGAGACTGCCATACTTAGGACATGAGAAGACATGACCCGCTAGACAACAATGCTTGGTAAGGCAGAAGGCAATAGGAAAAGAGGAAGACCTCATAACAGATGGATAGAGTCACTCAAGGAAGCCACCGCCCTGAGTCTGCAAGACCTGAGCAGGGTTGTTGATGACAGGGTGACTCATTCATAAGATTGCCATAAGCCAAAATTGACTTGATGGCAGCTAACAACAATATTCCTATTGCAATGCAACATACTTTGTGGTGGCTCTTGACTGGACAATTCAGATCCGTCAGCTTTACAAAAGCCCTGTTCCTGCTGTAGATTGGAACTACAACAACTGGATTGTCGGTTTGGGTACAAAGAGCTGACTGGATGTTTCTTGGGGACATAGTTCTAAAGACTACCACATTAGATGTCCGCGCTTCAGAATTTACCACGACACCAATACTCAGCAAAATCATGTGGCATAGCTGTTGCTACTTCCATCATTTCAGACTGCTGTCTACATTAAGATTCCCTAAGTCAAGAAAACAGGCAATTCAAGGAGGATTCCGGCTTAAGAACACATTCAGAAGTAACTCCTATTGTGTTCAATGGGACTTAATTCCAGACAAAAGTATAGAATTAGAATAAAGAGGAACCATGAGCACTGTGAAACTGAAGATCTTCAGTTCAATATGTGACATGATAATTATTAACATACTGAAAACAATATGTTGGTAACAATATTGGTATTGATAACAATAGTGTTGGATGATAAAAATCCTTTTTTTTCAAAAATGGTAACTTCCGCTTTTTCTGTGCACAGAACCTCTGTATTTCCCACCACACTTAAAAGAGTAGTGCTCTATCTCAATGTAGTGTAGAAAATTTCACCAAGAAACAACTAAGTGATGTAGGCCAAATGCATTATTTGCTTTTAGCTTTCACAAAGCATTCATTTTGTCACTGGGTATCAGCAGGCACATTATTAAACAGGTTTAAAACCACAGAGTTAAAACAAGACTCCTTTACGCATTCTTAAATTTCACCACTGGTCATGTTAAAAAAACAAAGCCCAAATCTGTTTATTCACAGCTACTGAATGAAGAGACTGTTTTGTGTGCTTTTCAATCACTGGAGACAGAAAGATAGTAGCAAGATGGCACTGAATGCTGGCAGGACAAGCAGCGGTGACTAAAGAGAAGCTAAATTTCAACTAGGGCACAGATAGCAAAGAGATGATAATGCAGAGATGTGATGGTATGAAACAGGTTGGCTAAGTTATAAACATCTTGGTTGGTCTTGGTTGTGATCTTCTTTATACAGGATTGTTTTTGTGCATATGCAGCAAACTTCTAAAATTTGGGCTTGTGTTTTGGCCCCATTCTCAATACTAGAACCACAACAACTTGTGTGTAGCCTTTGAAAAGGTTGCAATTGCCTTTCCACCCAGTTCTTCACTGACAGCTGTAAGAGCAGGTATAATGCCTGAGCCAAGACTACCTTAAGGGCACAGTAACTCAAAAGGTAGACACATCACAGGCCGTCCTGCTGGCATCTTATGTACCTTATCCATCTGGAAAAGGAAGTTTGGGGGACACATTGTTCAGAACTGTCTCCATAATCTGCCTGCTTTGAAAGACAAAGAATAAAAAAGTGAGGAGACTTACGCCATTTCCACACTAGACTGTTGTAGTGCTATTATTCCACTTTCAACATCCTATGGAATCCTGGGGTTTGCAGGAAACCTCAGATTCCATAGGATATTGAAAGTGGAATAACAGCATTATAGCAGCCTAGTGCGGAAACTGCCTTAGAAGCACTGTGGCAGAAGGTCTAAGCAAAGGGGAGGTGGAAGGTATGCATCCCACTGGTGCATCAGAACCCACCGTCTCCATCTCCACTTGGATCCACAAGTTGCAGACACTTGCAAGTACGGTTTTATTAGCCCTCCTCGTATAAGCTCACAGTAACATGAGTTAAAGAGAATCCGGTGCTTCTAAGAGCACAGGGACACCCTCTTCCCGACCCTGCATTCTTTGTTCTCTTTTTGGTATAGTTGTGGGAGAACCATAAACTCTATAGGTTGTTGATGTTTTACCCCAATGGAAATTTTATTCTGCCACACTCTTTCAACAGCCTTTCAGCACCCAGGTCACCTTCACAACCTCACATGATAAGCTCCTGCCCTGGCACTCTCAACATTTCATCAAGGAAGCTGCTAAACTTACCTCTAGGCCTTCTCTGAGTTGGAATCCCAATTGTGGAATATTCTCCCCGTGGAGCCCGATCGGTGTCAATGTTGGTTTCATTTGGCCCAAGTCAAAATTTAGCTTTTTATTAAAGCCTGTGGGACTAATAGATTTTAACTAGGTTGCACGTGTGCTATGGCTCCATTATTTTAAATTGCTTTACCTGGTTTTAAATTGGTTTTTAACTGACAAAACAATTTAATTATGTTTTTAGTCTTTTAAAGTTATAGTTACTATTTATTGTTTTAAACTGATTTTATCGTAAGCTGCCCTGAGATCTTCAGAGAGAGGGAGAGATATAAATATTTTAATAAACACACACACACACACACACACACACACACACACACACAGTTTCCAAGGCCATTTTGCCAACTCCGATTCTGAAAATACACTCAGATTCTAGCTATGCTATTCTGCATAAGGACAGTGCTTGTTACCTCCACGTTCAGTACTGTTCAATATGGGTTAACCGTTGGGGTTGGGGAGTACAGCTGTCTTCTTACAGCACTCAGTCCCATATAAAAGCACATCTGCTCATTAACAGACCAGAATTTTTCAAGTGTTATTTTGCAACCTCAGAACAAGCCAAAACAGAAATCCCTGGAAGAGTTTACAGGAAACCTCTTTTAAAAAAATGTTCAAAATAAATGTATACTTGAAGAACACAACATTAACAATGAGGAAAAAACCCACATTTAACAGTAGATTTCTCTTTTTTTAATTTTTAGTGCAAGAAACATAACCCAGTTAAATCACAGAATCAGTACTAATTGAAGAATATGGAAAATTCTCCTATACAGAGGTAGAATCCAGTGCACAAGGCTAAAACGATATCCAATAGTCTAAACAAGACTGAGCCAGGTTTTACGGAATCCACTTGAAATTTTAAGTATCAGACTGTATGTACATACATACAATAAATAGACTATACAATCTTTAAAGTTGTTTAATAAACCTCACAAAATTATAGTAGATGCATTGAGAATTTTACATAATGCAAACTTTCCTGTCTTTCTGTCATCGTCTATCTCCATCCCAAAATGTAGAACTTTCTCACTAGAAAAGTCAGCTCAGATATTGTTTCACAAACTGTCAATAAAACAAGCTGTTGTAAAAATTATATTTGTATATTTAATAGTGGGGTTGCAACCCATTTCTATCAAAAGGTGGCTCTTTTTCACTCTTTCTATTCTCTTACTCCTTTAATTTGAAAGATACCTTTTAAAACATTCCATTCAAGATAAAAGAAAAGGCAAGGGTTGGATGGGATGGAGCCTCAGAACTCTTGAGTTTTGAGATATATTGGCACAACAACCAGAAAAAAAAAGGAATGAACTGTTTAAGGATCAGGGAACAAGAGTGAGCAAAATCTTCATGTTATGTAGCACATGCTAGAAAGGTAGCAGAAAATGCTTAGTTATTAGCAATTTAAACTTGTCAGTGCCCTATCCTTTTAAGGCAAGTAGCATTGTCAGGGCATTGCCATCCAATAATAGCTTTTAATGCTCCAGACCTAAATACATTTAGGGCACATCCAATTAGCAGTTCTCTACACTCTGGGCATTGTAGAACCAAGAAAGAAACACGGAAACTTTTTTAGGGAAATAAGTTCCTTGCCTAACTAAGACTTGTGGCTGGCTGTGGAGATGGCACAGCCAAGTCATCAGCCAGGTAGACACAGAAGTTGCAAATGCTGCTTTTGTGGACTGAAAATGCCAGATTTCCCCTCCAGCCAACACAGGTGGGGGGGGGGGGTAGGCAGATCTGGACACTGAAGTACAAAAAAGTAACATTTCCAAGTTATGTGTAGTGCAGCAGAGCACCTGTGGGCCAACAGCCAACTTGCGGAGATCCCAAGAGCGATAACAATTCAAGACGGATAAGAACCAACCACTTTATGATTCCCATACAGCAGCATTTACTACTAAGGAGTTAAGTAGCTGATGGGTTTAAAATGCTATTTGCCTCCTCATAGTGTTTACCTCTGCAGGAAATCACATAAGAGCAAAGTGCCAGATTTGTGGGCAGATCTCCTCATTGGTTCCAGGCCTCTGACTACAGGCAGCAGAAGCAGTAGGAGCATGCTCCTGCTCTCCAAAATGGGAGTGGCATGGGTGTGCCTTTACATGGAAAATACTCATGCAATTGTTCAGAGCTTACAATCAAGTGAACAAGTCATGAAGTGAGATTTTAAGGTTCAATGAGATTGCATCAAGGAATGTGTGTGGGCAAGTCTCTCATAAGAGCTACTACTGAAACAAATGGCAGGGGGTTCAGGAGAATACAGAGGGACATTCACCTTGTGTAAGCCTCCAATGAAATGACTGGAAGGTGTTTATAATAGTACAGAAAGAATAGGGGGGATGGTGTAGGAGAACTTCCCGGTGGCATGGGCCTTTCATGTTTCACCCCAGTAGTGTACATAAAACATGTCCAGTACATTATAGTCA
Source organism: Cyclura pinguis (assembly GCA_030412105.1). Lineage (NCBI taxonomy): Eukaryota > Metazoa > Chordata > Lepidosauria > Squamata > Iguanidae > Cyclura > Cyclura pinguis. Next base: position 121,167,325 of record CM059604.1, on the reverse strand, counting down.
ATGTCATCCATTTTACCATTTTTGCACAGGATAGAGTTTATGGAATTCCACAAACATGAATCTTATATCTGCTTTTGGTTTGTTTTCTGCCTCATAAAATGGTGTGATTTTTTTTCGAATGTGCAAAATAATTCAGACACTTGTGTAGAACACAAGTATTTTTTTTTTTTACAGAGATAATGTAATTTGTTACTCTTTTTAAAAAGTAGATATTCAACTCATTTATCCTGTTAAGGAAAGAAGGGGGGGGGGACCCAGTAGTAAGAACAAAAAATACAATATAATCAACAAAGCAACAAAAATTTCTTCACAGTTTGCATTTTGTTTAAATTTCTATAAGCACCTACACTGAAAAAAAGCAATTTTTAAAAACAGGTTTTTTTATTCTGAAATCTAACCTGTGACAAAACACTTCGTAAAATTAATACAGTTTTTTTCTTCTTCTTCTTCCATGGACCCTTTTCCACTAGAACAAATTTTTTTATTTTTTTTCTATTTTTTTTTTACAAACGGATTGGTTTCCATTTAAAGTAAACATATAAAAAACTTGAGGCTATTGCTTGCAACATTGAACCAGAAAATGAAGGAAATCAACTGGGCCATACAAAAGGAGATTCTAGCTCTCTCTCCATCTCTCACACTTAAACTCTGGTAAATTTCTACATGCTATGAAAATCTTGCAAAACGGACTACCACATCCAATGCAAATCTCACCTCCTTGGCCCCAGTTTCACTGTCATCAGTATCCTTCCAACAATCATAACTTCTATAGTAAGGAAAAATAAACTATCCCAAAGAATGTAGGAAGGCACATGCAGCCACATTTACTATGAAACAGCCAGTATTCATGATGCATCATGAAGCATCATGTATCTAGCTGCTATATAAATAAGAAAAAAGAAAATGAAGTTACAAACGATCACCTGATCTCTTTTTTTTGTATAGTTTTGGTTCAGCACTATAAATCAAGTCAACTGTTGTTTTCAAAAATACAACAAAGGCATACAAGAAACAAAATATGCATAATAATTAGAGGGAGAAAACTAATTAAACAGCTTATGAAGAAAGCGTGGTGTGTTGAATGGGAGAGGAGAGAAGAAACCAACCAATGCTGTCCAGTCCAAAGGCTTTTGTTCTGCTACCGTAGACACTGCCTTCTTCGTAGCTGTTGCTTTGTAGAAGCAAGAAAACCAACCCAAGGAGGAATGCAAAAAAACCCAGTATATTGATAGAAGATACCAAAGAAAACATGAACCACTTCCAACTCCTTTTTTTATGGTACTTCTTCCAAGCTTATCTTGTGGTTTTCATTTTCATGCCATTCCTTCTGGTGACGATCTTTCTCACTCTTTTTAAAATGGCACCTTATTTATTTTCTCCTCTTCTAAGTATAGGTACGCATTTGCTTCTTTATGAAAAAGGACAGGATCTGTAGTAAGTAACAAAACCAATTTGCTCCCAAAGTTCCTTCCAATATACTGATCTTTCTCTCCAACCCCTATATTTATTCTTATGTGCTACTCAACAGGGGAGGCACTGTAAAGGCAGATCTAAAAACAAGAAAAGCCAAGAACAAAGAAAGAAGAACCAAAATGCCCCTGCTGCCCAAAGTTGATGATAGAAACAGTACTTTCGGAGGAATATCCCAGACTTCCCTGTTAGGAGATAATAGCAGGTGACCATCTAACTACTGTTAGATTGTCCGAACTGACTGAACGTTTCTTTGCAGATTTCCTGAAGTCCTTATACTTGTCTTCACACAAGCGAGAGATGGCCTGCAGGAAGATGGCCAAATGAGAATGGTCAAATGGAAGAAACAAGAAACCAGTACTGTATTACTTGATCCTTTAATACAGAAATGCTAGGCACCAAGTCTGGGGATTTCTGCATGCAGAACGTTTACTGCTCATGTTCTACCCTCATTACTTGTCTGCCAAGTTTTTACAACTGATAGCCCACTCAAGTTTTTGCCAACCCATCTTCTCCTATCCTCTCAGAAATGGCAAAGAAAAACAACTCTGCCTTAATGGATCACTTCAGTTAGTTCAACATAAAGTATGTAAAATTATGAAAAAGCATGAAGATAGGAGTTACACTCATTCTCATATTAAGCTTGATTTTAACATAGTGAGGTCTCACTTCTGCTTTTTCCGCCCTGTCCTCTGCATCTCTTAACTCAGTTTTGGCAAGCCTACTAACCCCACCCCTATTAAGTTCAAAACTTTAGGAAGAAATTACTATAAGGAATGTGGTTAATTTTAAAATATTTTATTTAAAAAATACAAGGACAGAGTACAGCTACTAGGCTTTCTATTCTAACTGTCAAACTTTGGTTAGAGAAACAAAGTCTGTAGTACAAAATATATGCAGTACACAGGGAGAGGGGCAAAAATGAGGGCATGGGCCCCAATAAGAATTCTGCTCCCACAATGAAATTTTAATTCATTCCTCAAATTTCCAGCCCTTAAGTTACTTAAAACTTCTGCTGAGTATTTAAAAATACAGTTTAGGCATCCAAAGAAAGTTGCCCAAGGAATGGGAATACAGCAAACATAAGGGTTCTAGGTATGAACAATTTTCAGCATCTTGCTCTCTGCTATGCTAGAATTTGACCCTGTATGCATAGGATGGATGTGACTCTTCTCTGCTGAGCAGATAACACAAGAGACAGACACACTGGAACGACAGGCAAGTGTGTAGGCCTGATTATGTCAAACCCAAGCCCTTGGCTTCTCCTGTTCCAACCAAGGGGTGCCAAAATCTCTATGCCACTTGAGAAACTCATTCTACTAGCAGGTGTAGGGTGGCATAGAAGGTAACTGGTGGCACCAATAAAGAATTTGCCAAGGGCAAAGTGCTGAACACCCACCCTTTCTGGCAGGCAGCACGTTTACCAGTGTTTCATTCAATAAACCTCAGTAGCTGTGTAAAATCACAACAAAGTAAGCTTGCTATGCCCATGAGGAGAACAAGGATCTCACCTCAAGTTTACATGCCCTTTCCCTGCTGAGGGGCTCTAGTGGAAAGCTCAGGTTGTTTGCTTCAGCCAGGGATCGCAAATCAAAATAATACTTTGCATAAACACTGGAAGGGACGTTGATGTTGAACTGCAGCAACTCCAGGAACTGTCGCTCTAACTCATTCCTGCAAAAATAAGTGATATGACAAATCTAAAGATTTGCGTTAATAATCATCTTGTAGAAATATAATTTACTTCAGCTTCCTAACACACTGACGGGAGAGAAGTCCAGAGAAAGTAAATAAATCAGAAGCTTGTCACACAAATCTTCAGTCCAGGCAGTTTCAGGGAAGAGTTCTCCTCTTCTAAATATTTAGATGCATGAAATGTACTTTTCACTTAAGCATTTATCTTTTGATATTTATGGAGTATCAAGCACTCATTTTCTATTGCATGCTTGAATCTCACAACACCCAAACTGCCAAGGGTGAAAACGTAACTGCAGATACTCAACTGTTTTTTTAAAAAAAGGACTTTAAAAAATGTATTCAATCAGACTCATGCTTGGGATTTACCTATTTAGATACTTTAATGCACATTTTGACTTGTAAAAAGAATTCTAGATTACAGCCTCTGAAGCACATAATTTAATCTCTTGGGAAAGCAAATTCTTTTATTTTACATAGGACTTTTTAACATAATATTGGATTTCAGCCCAAAGTAGAACTACTTCCTCAAACCTGCACAAATAATGTTTTCCTGTCCAGAAAATATAATGATTGGAACAGTGAAAGAGGAAGCATGTTAGGCCAAGTAAGTTATGTGGCAGGGCACCACCCTGCTTTGACAAGGTCTGCAAGCCACTCATAGGAGGCTTTTTTTTCTTTTGCTAGTCTTCTCTTCCATATCTCATTTGCCCATGTTTTTGTTTATCTTTACTCAGAAAAATCTCTAAAGTATACTTATTGAAAGTCAATACCAAAGTAGTGATGGAAAACATTCTGAACATGCATTTCTTTTTTTAATTATTTTTTTAAATTATTTAACGACATAACAATATCTGACATTACAAAACACATAACACAATATCAAATACATAATAAACATATACTAACAAACTGCTATATACCATATATTCTTAAACTTAATCTATTCTACAATTAAATCATAAGTGCTCCCCACCACCGGGACCATTAGAGGTATAACCACTCTCATTCCTTTAGGAAGTTCCATTCCCCTTCCAAAATTGTAATGATTGTTCAGTTGGTTTACTTCCTTTCCCCTATATTAACACATAATCAATAAATTCACCCCAAGTATCTATAAAAATGTCTCTTTTTAATTCTCCCTTCTTTACTTTGATATTACAAGTCAATTTATCCCATACCTCTTTAAAGCATTCATTTAAGTGAGTATCTTGCTTTATTTTCCAATTCTTAGCTATCCTTAATCTTGCTTCATAAAATAGAAATTAATTCTCTTGACCACTTACTTTGTTCCTTATCAAATATTGATAGCGATGCTACCTTAGGATTTAACTGTATATTTTGGCTAGTTATTTCCTTAATTTCTGTAAAAAACAACCACCAAAATTTCAAAACACTTTCACATTCCTACAAAAGTAGGAACCAGTTCTGAACATGCATTTCAAGTGTTACAGAAACCTGCATTCTACAGACAAAACAACACAAGTACAGCAGGCTTTCACGGAATGAGAAAAACCACTTTTTGGGGAGTAATGAGAAAAATACTCAGCAGCTGGCCTGACACCTCTGACAAACACCTAGTTGGATGTACAGCAAAGCCCTGCATAGATCCTGATATGATCTTCGGTTTGCTTAAGAGCCCCAGACCACTGCCTCCAGATCAGGTCCTCTCTCCCTCTGAGTACTCCAGCTAAGCTTAATGCTTCCCTAACATAATTTCTACAAATTGTCTCCCTCCTCTCCAAAACTGTGTTTGCACTGTTACTCATAGGAGATGCTATTGTGCTCTTTTCTTGCATTGTGTCCTAAAATTACTTGTAAGGGGTGGTGATAAAATGTCTCAGCTTGCTCCTGATCTGCGTTCTTGTACATCAAGCCCATCTTCAATAGCCACACCTACAGAACTTGTCTAACCCCAAAAGGATATGACATAGACCCAACTTAGCTGCCAGGTGCCAGATATCAGGTACAGCAGAGAAAGAGAGATTTAGTGAAAAGTCACATTTTGAGAAGCATGTGGGAAATAATACAGATCCCAGCTGAAGGAGAAAATTCATGGCCATATTACAATAGAAGAAGACTCCAGGAATGGACTCAGGGTACCAGCTGTTCCTACACATATAGCAACAGTTGTGGACAGAACATTATACATGGCTTCTGCCCTACCTATTTATCTTCCAGCAATGGTTTACAGAAACTTTATTTGTGATAATTGCATCATTTCCTATAAGAAATACCCTTTTTCCATCACTATTGTTTCTACATAAAATAAACAGAGAAAAGGAACAGGTCCAGATTCCCAATTTTTCACAGAGAATCGTATTACATGATGATGGGTTCCGTATTTTTCTTATTTTTATACCAATTTGTCACAAATTCTTTGTGCAGCGGTAATTTTTTTTGTGTCTTCTTAAGATTACTGATAGCTCAAGTGGGAAGAAATCTTAGAATCATAGAGCTGGAAGAGACCACAAGGGCCATCAAGTCGAATCACCTTCCATACAGGAATACACCATCAAAGCATTCTAATATATGGCCATCCACTCTTTGTTTAAAAACCTCCAAAGAAGGAATCTCCACCACACGCCGAGGCAGCATATTCCACTGTCAGTAGCTTGTAGTCAGTAGTCAGTAGTAACTGTCTATTGTTCTACAAATACCAGTTGGATCCAGGAGAGGGCCTACATTCAGTTGCTAATCCCAACTAGAGTGGAATTGTCCCATTGGGACAATTTCTGAATCGTAAATCAACAATTACTTAAATCCATTCAATGAGTCTATGTTAGTTGGAACTAGCAATAGTGCTGAGTCCAGGAGTAAGAACAACCTTTCAGGTGTTGGTGAACTGCAAGTCCCATCAGTTGTAAGTATCACAGCCGATGTTGAGAGATGAAGTTCAACACTATCCCAAGGTCTGCAATTTCCACCCTTGAATTATATTGCTTTAATTTGCTTCCCACTACCTATATCTTCCGTGATTTCAGTGATACCTAATTTGCGCTGACATCAATCTATTTTTTTACTTACTCTATTTACATTTATTAATGAATTTTCTGCAAAATCTGTACAAATGCAGTATATCATGTCAGATAACTTATCATTTTAAAATAATTTTTCATATGATTTTAAATATTGTAGTATTACAAAATAAATAGCAGGCAAAATAATATTCAGTCTAGTTTGTAAATCAAGAAATCAGGAGCATCTACATCACAGAGTGTATAGCAAGGGTAGGCAATCAGGCATCCTCCAGGTGTTTTAGACTACAACTCCCATAATTCTTGACGCTGCTGTGAAGTTGATGACCACTATAAACCATCAGAAGAGCATCACATTGTCCACATTTGATGTACATTCATTAAAAAGACATGGTAAAATCAAAACAAAATGGTGAACTCACATGTCCTCAACTGTGATGTCTTTCAGGATCTGACAGTAATCCACATTCCACACCGCCTGATCATCCCAAACTTTTGATGCCAGTAGAATTGCACCCAGCACAATTCGCTTCCAGTTTGCTGGACATATATCTATTTCGGCGTACGTTAAAAGTCTTTCAAGATATACCTGAAAAGACACATTATGATAACAGTTCATTGGATTTCCCTAGCTATGTAGAAACTGAAGGGAGAAGTCAAAGGAAAAAAAACCACTCTCCCGCCTGTTGATCTCAAAATAGAGAAAGCTTATAAAAACATTAGTGCTGCAAATGGCAGAACATGACAAAAGCAAGGCCTACATTTCAGCAACAAGTTCCAGTCATCAAAGAAGATATAACTCCTATTCTTTAGAGCAGTACCTGAGGCCTTAATAACACTCAGTACTGTATCATAAGAAGTGGGTTAATATCCACAAAAGCTCATGCTAAAATTAAAACCGGTTAGTCTTAAAGCTGCTGCTGCAAATTCCCTTTTTCTCCCCCTACCTTCCTCCTTTTTAAGTTTCAGTTACGTTCAATTCTTATGGTGGGGATGCAGGGGAGGATGTTCCCCATTAACTGGCATACAGAAACATAATGCCAGCTATCTATAGTTAATACCAAAGGTCAAATACAGAAATACAAAATCGTGTGTGTGTGTGTGTGTGTGCGTGTGTGCGTGCCTTCAAGTTGCCAGTCAGCGTAGGGCAACTCCATGAATTTCACAGGGGTTTTTTAGGCAAGAGACACCAAGGCCTTCCTCTGAAATATAGCCTACAACAGTGGTTCTTAATAATGGGGAATCCCTTGTAAATATAATATTTTGCCAGGGACCCCCAAGATTTAAATATTCAAAAATGCATTTATCTATCTATCTATCTATCTATCTATCTATCTATCTATCTATCTATCTATCTATCAAAGGCTTCTGGAGACTAAGATTCAAACCCCTACTCAGACACTGGGTGACCTTGGCAAATCACATTCTGTCAGCCTCAGAAGGCAAAGGCAAATCCCCAATGAACAAATCATGTCCAAAAAAAGTCCTGTGATAGGTTCACCTTTAGGGTTGCCATAACTGAGTAGTGACTTTAAGGCACATAACAACAAAGCACTGCTGACAGAGGGAGGTTCTTTCTAGTCATCATGTTTCTCTCCTTTGAAAACCAATTTATGGCAATCCTAAGGCAAATCTATCATTGGGATTTTCTTGGCAAGATTTGCTGCCTTTGCCTTTCTCTGAGACTGAGAAAATGTGACTTGCCTGATATCACCCAGTGGGTTTCCATGGCCAAGTGGGGTTTTGAATTTACGTTCACTTTTGAATTGAATTTAGGGAAGTGAACTGTCATAGAATTTACATAAGTTCTTGAGGTACTCTCAGATCTTACAAATCAATGATCATTTGGAACCTTTGCTTCTACATTTTCATCAATATTTAACAAAGTAAAGTAATATAACTGAAAAAACGTAGGGCTAGGTTCTGCTTGTGAGAGAACAGAACCCAGAGTAAATGGGAGGGATGTTGTTGTTATTGTTACTATTACTAGTTTTATTCATACCACAACTTTTTCCCCAACCCAGGAGTCAAGATGGCTTACAAGTTAAAATGATTAAAAATATACAGAGGATCCACATTAAAATTAAATTATTATTAATTAAATTATTGAATTATTCAAATTAAACTATTAACAAAATTAAAACAATTTAAAGCAAACACTTAAAATGACAAAAAGCAGTTATAAAACAGTACAGTTAAAAGGCCCTTCTCTTAAAAACCTTCTGTTTTTAAGACAGAACATTCAGAATAAAAAAAGCCTTTGCCTGCTGATGAAAGGACTACAAGGAAGAGGACATTCTAGCCTTCCTTGGAAGGGAAATCTAGGTGCAACTACTGAGAAGGCCCTTTCACTTGTCCCCACCAGCCTGTTTCCCTGCTTGGGAACAAAAGCAGCAGAAGTTCCTGCAATGCAACTCTGTGCAGGTACAGATTTCATATGTGGGAGTACAAAGAACTCTCTTTCTGCTTACTCTAAGTTCGGCAATGAACATGGGTAAAAAGCGTTGGGATTCTAATACACGGCTGTTCCACCCATTTGTATTATTACTTACATAGCAGGAAACAGGAAGATACAGCAAAGATGAGGCTATAATGATCCAAAACTGGCTTGATTCTGACATAGTAGTTGTCAGAATGGTCCAGAATTTCTGTGCTTTCAAAAAGCGTTCTGTATCCAGGTTGGTTTATGATATGTTCTGCTACTGCTGATTTTTCTGGGTGGATCAGTCTGCAGTGTCTTTCATGTTCTTTGATTCGTGTTTGGACGCTGCATTTTGTAGTCCTTATGTAGACCTGCCCACAGCTGCAAGGTATGCAGTAAACTGTAGCAGAAGTTAGAGGATCCCTCTTGTCCTTTGCTGAACGTAGCAACTACTATGTCAGACTACACAGAGAGGCCATTGAAATCCACAAACACATGAATAATTTCAACAGGAAAGAAGAAATTCAGAAAGTAAACAAGATTTGGCTACCACTACTGAAGAACACTAAAATCAAGACTCAGAAATATGCCAGTGAACACCAGCCAGACTCTGGAGGTCCCTCTACAAGAAACAATACAATGGATGGCTAATGTAATTAATGCACTGTTATGCATATCCCCTGACTAACAATACAACCCTGGGGGATATCCCATTTAACAATAGGCCATCACACAGGCCAACTGTAACACATGCAAATTGCTCCCTCCCACCTGGGTACTACACAGGTATATATTCTCTGTCTCGCTTCCATGCCACCAGATCCTCTGAAGATGCCAGCCACAAATGCAGGCGAAACATCTGGAGAAAATACTAATAGAACACAGCCTCAGAGCCTGGAAAACCCACAACAACCTATGGATTCCAGCCGCGAAAGCCTTCGACTTCACAAGTATGCATAAGATCGTGGCCTAAATACTGATTATTTGTCTTCAGCTAATCTAGTTAAGCTCAAAAGTCAAACAAAAAAACCAAAGGTTTCTACCACTATAAAAGGATTTTAGGGAGCAACGTTTCAGCCAAAATTTTATAAAAAATAGGCATTTGATGAATTAAATTAATGTTGATTAAAACTTTTAATATTGGCTATCATAATTTAGCTATCTTCCCTTCTGATTTAAATTTCATCACCAATGGGTGTAAGGAAATTCCTGGCAGCTTCGGAGACCAGTTAGAAAATTACATAAATTGTGCTTAATTATGACTTGCTTTTTCTTGCAGCATAAAAATTTTAATTGGAAAAAGGATTTAATTAAATGCATGGAGGACTGGCAATTCCACCACCACCCCCGTTCTCTGTTGGAAACCTGTCTTTCCAATGCACAGGAGGAACCCACCAACTACTGTGACTAAAGCAAATCCCACCAAAAGTAATAGAGGCTGTACATCAGAAGTAGATTGGACAAATTATTGTCTTCTATACTACCTTCAGCTCCTTGGGAAAGGGGTGAGGTAAACATGCAATTGCATTTTAATGCTGAAAACAGTAAGATGTCATCAGATTCTGCTTACAGGAAAAGACAAAAGTGAATCTGGAGGATTTTTCTCAGATCAAACATCTGACGAATGTTAAAGAAAGCCCCTCAGATTTAAGTGTGAGTAGGGAAATGTCTCAGGTATGGTCTGTATATCTTTCCTGATTTCTTGCCATACATGCAGCTACTGATTAGTCTCAACATTTGGCCCACTTCAAGGGCAAGGGCAAAGTAAGTGAATGCAAGAAAGCTCACAGTGTGTGTCCATGTATACAAGTGTGTAGGTAAAGGTAACATACAGTATGCAGAATAAACAATTCCCTGGGTTGTTAAGCTCTAGTTCCCTGAGGAAACAGTGCAAGCTGGCTGACAAGATTACTTGACAAGGCACACAACAGGGCAGGGCTGCAGTACAATGGGAATGTCTGTGTGAAGGCTGGAAGGTCAAGGCTATGCATTTCCTCAAAATCCAGGCCTCAAAACTCAAAGTGCTCAGAAGGCTTGCGGAAGATTCAGAAGCTAACTCAGAATGATTATGAGTTCTGTAAACTAAAGATTTACTGGCCTGGAACAAGCCCCAAGGGATGGAATTTTACAAGAGCCCTTCCAATGACAGGAAAACTAAAAGAGAGCAGAAAAACAGTTGATGTGGTTTTTGAACCCTGTAAGGAGACAGCCAGTAAATGGACAGCTTCCTTTTGGATTCCTTGCAGGTCTCATGGCAGAAAAAGATCTAGCCTGAAGGGACCCCAGCTAATTTCAAAGCAAGGAACACAACCATTTCTACACATCCTGAAGGCATCACTCCCTCTGCTTCTCATGCTACTGGTTTAGTGCAGACAGCCAAGCTACAAATATAACTGGACAAGCCCTGTACTAAACAGCATCCCTGTTACACAAGTAACTCTGCTCCAAGTAGCTTGCAGTTGGAGGCTGAAGCCAGCACAGCTGTTTGGGGCAGAGTGAAGACAATGAACCAAAAAACACTGTTGTGTGTCACCCCATGAAATTTTGTGAATGGGGAACAGCAATTGCCCCATCTCCTCCCACTACATCACCTCTGGAAGCCCTCTGGCTATCTCAAGATCACCTGGAAAGCTTCAGGGTCAGGAGCTGAACCAGGTACCCCTGTGGTCAATACTCAGGCCAATATACCACGGTAGTGGTTGCAGGGAAACAGGAAGATACAGCAAAGATGAGGCTATAATAATCCAAAGCTGGCTTGATTCTATACAGAGGAAAAACCTTGTGGCTCTGCAGCACTGATGAAACAGCAGCAAAAATTAGGCATCTTCAAGAGTCTCAATCTGCTTCACAAATGTATCTGAAGAGGTACAAATTCAAACTGAAAGGCACACAGCAACTTAATTTAGCACAGCTGCCATCAAACAAGACCGCACAGTATCCCAGCTGACAGAGCACAGCGTTTACATATGAGAGAGCAGGGATTTCTCAATTCATCAGCCTGTGAAAATAGCTTTAATAAAAATGCAGGTCACAGAGCTGTGTTTTTTAAACACAGAAACACAGTAGTAACATAGTAGAACAAAAATGAAAAACATAGCATAAACTGTTAGTCATTAAGGTTGCAGTCCTGAACCCAACTAAACACAGAACCTGTATACTCATAAACATATAGGTCCTATCTGTGATTCCGCAAATTAGTTCAGTTGGAATAGAAATGATAGCCCCTGGATACATGGGGATTGAACACACCATTTTTGTTCAAATGCAGCCATCATTAGTTCTTCCAGTAACTACATATCTATCAAGCCAAGACTCTTTTTTTTTAAACAGCTTTTTCATTCTGAGGCACACAATAGTGAATCTTTAACATATATAACACAGATTGGCACGATGTAAGCTTAGAAAGATGGTTTTTAAAAGTAACATGTCACAGTTCCAAATGCTAAAAAAATAGCTACTGTTACAGTTTCAATTTTAAAGAAGCCATTTTTTAAAATTCCATCCCATACCTCAAGGTATGCGAGGATTGGGGCACAAGACCCCACAAAAGTGGGAAAACTTCAAATATCAAAGTATTTGTATGTGCCTGTGGGAAGGGGGCCAAGACATGGTGAGGAGAATGGACACCCAAGGTCCAAACCAAGGCCATAACATAGTGTTATGGTGCTATGATTCTACTTTCAACATCCTGTGGAATTCTGGGGATTGTAGTTTACTGAAGCCAGAGAGCTCTTTGACTGAGAATTCTAAATGCCCCTCCCTGAACTGCAAACTCCAGGATTCCATAGGATGTTGAAAGTGGAATAATAGCACTATATCAGCACAGTGCGGAAATGGACCAAGTCAGGAAAGCGGATCGGGTTGCCATGGTGGCCCTAAACTTCCTCTCTCTTGCTTATCTTCTTCCTTTGATGTGGGGAGGTCATCGGGAGAGGGTTTGTGGTGCAGAGAAATCTGGCTATGAGCTGTTCTTAGCTGGCCAGGTAGTGGTTGGTAGTGGAGGGGAAGGACCAGAGGTGAGTTTTAAAGGGCTACATGGCCTGATCAGAATGCCAAGAGGGAAGGTTCCCCCAGAAAAGAAGCACTTGACATGGGGGCAGAGGTTGGAGAAACTTGCAAATAATCCAAGCTGTGAAAGCTAGGTCAAAAATGTGGATGGTCGACTGTAGATACTTTTTAATAACTTTAAATAAAACCTGAATGCTACAAATTTTCCAGCCGAGGATGCAAAATACATATCCTCCTCACATCAAGCTCATTATTGTCTACAAGAGAACGCTAGGCAGCTGCATGCAGCACAGCATAAACCAATGCCCAAACCATGTGTTATTGCTCTCCTATGCTTTAGGGAATGTGTACCTCTCTATCTATGAAAGACCCTAAAAAGTTACACTTATAGCAGAAAAGGACAAAAGTTCTACCTCATGAAGTTGGTTATTGCAGAAAGAAATGAATTACAAGTAGCCAGCAAGGTGTACTAGTTTGAGCACCGTGCTATGACTCTGGAGACCAGGGTTCCAATCCTTGCTCAGCTATGAAAACCCACTGGATGACCTTGGGCAAATCACACTCTCTCAGCCTCAGAGGAAGGCAAAGGCAAACTCCCATGAACAAATCTTGCAAAGTAAACCCCATGGCGGGTTCGCCTTAGGACTGTCAGAAGCTGGAAACAACTTTAAGTTCCACACCAACAAAGTTATTTATATTAATTACTTCCAAGCTCTTACAAGCATACATATGCAGGGGAAATGTTTTTAAAAGGCACGTGCCTTATACCTAGGATGAGAGAATATAACAGCTCTCATGGACTGAGCATTCACTGCCATCTCACCTCCCTGGAAAAAACTTTTTCAAGCATATAGCCTTATTTTAAAGTGGAGAACTCTCACCCTCAGCTATTCAAATTGTTTCAACTTGTATCAGCAAGACATGCACAGTGGATATGTGTGTGCCTCTGTGTGTTTAAATATCACTTCACATCAGCCATAAATGTGTGCCAGTCATTCAAACAGCCCCTTCAGCATCCACCAGCTCTTATTAATGCCCTTGTCACTTCCTGATAGTTGTCCAAGATTCTTTGCCTGAAGCTAGAGTGATTTAAGACCTAGCCTTACAAACATGGAAAAATTCCAGCTTGTAACATCCTCAGGATGCCTGCAGGATGACCATCCCCACCTGTATGTTATATTAATCAATCAGCAGGGGAGTCTGTAACAGTATCCCTTGGCCTGACTCACAGATAATCCAGTCTAGGCTCTTTAAATAGATCTCTTCACTGTATATAACAATGGTTAAAACCTCCGCCGTGTCTTACTGCCCAACGAGCTTCTGTACACTTTTATGGGCCTTGCCAAACAAGGCACTTGAGTATATTTTCTAGGAAAGCACCCTTACCACAGAATTGCTTTCCTAGAGGAAGATCAAAGCTGGAGGGAATGGAGGGAGAACCACACTCTTTTTTTTTTAATAGTTAAAAAAATCTACTTTGCCTGGCATTTTAAGCAAAAAAGCTCATTGAAAATAATGTCATCTCTCTTAGGGGTCATTTATATTAGCTGATTCTTTTTGTCCGTTTATTTTATTACAATGTTATACTGGCCTTACTCCAAGGAGCACAAGATGGCAAAGTCCTCCCTTCCTCAACATCATTTCATCCTCACAATAACACCATGAGTAGGTTGTGGTTAGAAACTGTAAGTGATCCAAAATAATACATGTTTTCATCCCTTTAGCTGTACTACCTCTGCAGTTGTGTCTGTATCATGCCCCCTAATGTCTCTATTATGTGTCCCCACATTTAGGGCAGATCAGTTACATATCATACCAGTCATACTCATTCACTCCTGGGGTGGGCATCACCAGTGTGGTATGTACCTTTGCAATTCACCTCTGTATATAGCTAGAAAGGCTTAGTTAGAGTGATATAAGAGCTGCCACAGAAGATTCAGCAACCTAGCACATCCAGGTAAAAAGTCAACGGGGCTTTAGGCACCCATTTTTTAGGCCCCAGGCCCAAAAGCCCTAGGTGAGTGAGATTTCTCTAGCTAATGCATGGGAACTGCATGGTCCTCCAGAACCTGAATAAACTGTAGCTCCCACTGTTTCTATTTCTGTGAGATATAGTCAGCATGTGTTTGTGTGCCAAGTGGGTAACTGGAAAAAAGGCCATGTCGTCAGACTGGCCACCCAGTTGCGTTATTCATACACAGCTGCTTTGGACTTCACAAAGCAAAGCAGCTACCACACCACTGTAGCTGCATGTGACAGGGGCCTAAAGTGTACCATTGCAAAAGCCCCTGTGGATTCAAAAGAAACAAGCAAACACAACACATTGCTGACACATGGAGATCTTAGAAGGCACAAATGAGCTTGTGGTATTCACTTAGAAAAAGTTCTGCTGCAACATAATGAGGCCAGCTATTTGAAGTCTTCCTTAGGAGATCGCTCTCTCCGACACTGCATAGCCTTTTTTAAACTAATATATTTAAAAAATTAAGATTAACTAACTTATGAAAGGGCAGGCACTGAGTGTTTTCTGCGCTAACTAAAGAGTGAGTATGCACAAGGCGTTTTCTGAGCTAGCTCTGCAAGAAGTCACTTTCACCCTGCCTAACGTACTGGTGGAGGGTGGGGTTTTCCGAATCTGATTGGGACTGACATAGGGAGAAAGGGCTAAAGCTCCCTCTGCCATGCCAGAGTTTGGATCTTCTCCTCCCCCCTCCGTGCCAGCTACACAGTTGCTAAAAATGGTTGCTAAGTGTGAACCTATATGACAAATGTCGTATCTAGTTTGTCCCTCAGAAGTGGACAGTTGGCCCATTAGGAAATTAACAGCTTGTATAAATTTAATATAAGACTCTGAAACTGAACTTCATCAAACTGAAGCATCAAGAATCCTCAAACACAAGGTTTGTTTTTCTTAAAAGATTTTCAGAACTAATTTCTCTTCTAGATACAGTCACCACTGACACTTCAAAGAAAAGGGGAAAGGAAACAATCCCATAAATCCCATATCTTACCAGGGAAAAATCACTACTTTCAAGCTGCATATTTTAAAACATGAGGCAGAAGGATTTTGGTGTTGAGACATACATAACAAGATTGGAAAAACTGAATATATTTTCCCTAAAGGACACAGATGGGTAATTTTCAAGTATTTTCAAGGTCTGAAAAAAGAAGAACATTTTTCTCTGTTGAACAAGGACACGAGAAGAGTTTAAATGTTTCACATATGATCTTTGGAAGATGTACATGGATGTATAAATTGAATACCCAAAACAAGCTATAAGCCAACTCAGTAGCTCATCCCGGAGGCTTAACATACTCACCAGGGTGACAATGGCACATTCGGCAGTCAGTTGAGCAGCACTGAACAACGTCCGGACAAAGCGATAGATCTGCTTCTGCTCTGGGTCATGTTTGTCATAATCTGGCGGCACTTCGGATTTCTAGGGAAAAGACGTTGTTAAAAAGGTGACCAAACTTCAAAATAAATTGGAGAATGCAAGCAAGAATTATACAGAGCTGAAGAGAAGTGGTAGAATTCATCCCATAGAAAACATTTTAAAATGATGGCATAGGTGAGGTTTTACCGAAAGAGGGTGGAGGTTTTCATCAAAAATATCTAGGAGCATCCTTCCATCTGTGTCCCTGGAAAAAGAGAAAGATGAGAAGAATGACAGACAAATTGTAACACCATGAAAAGAAATCCAAATTGGAGAAAAACACATATTGAAGGATCTATTTCAATACCAACCAATTTGGCATCCTGCAGTTTGTTCAACTGCAGCTCACATAATGTCACAGACAGCATACCTGTGAGATTATGGGAGCTGCGTAATACACTAGAAGGTGCTAGCTGTGGGATTATGGGAAGTGATTTGGAGATTATAAGAACTATAGTCCAAACACCTGCAGGGTACCAATCTGTGAGATGTCTGACCTATTCCCACACTGGCAGCATAGCAGAAATAGTTTGCTGCTGCTGTTGTTGTGCGTCAAGTCATTTCCAACTTATAGAGACCGTAAGGCAAACCTACCACAAGATTTTCTGGGGGCTAAGTGTGTGTGATGTACCCAAGGTCAGCAGTGGATCTCCAAGACTGAGTGGGAAATCATACCCTGGTCTCCAGAGTCGTAGTCTAACCCTCAAACAACTGAACCGTGCTGACTCTCATAAATAGTTTACTGGAGGCTAATTCTGTCATTGCTGTAGGAACATGCATGAAAATATGTCTGTCCAATTTTTTAAATCTTATTTTCCCCATTACTAGTTAAAGGAAATCTACTTCAAATCATCTAGCCCGTGTTTTAAATAAATAGGAAATTCTACAACAGGCATAATTAACCTTTGGGATTTGCTGCCATTAGATAGGATGATGACCAGTAATTCTAAAAAGAAGATTTGAAGGGGAAGTAGACAAACTGGTGGAGGAGGAGACTTCCCCAGAAAAAGGAGGACATTTGAAAATAGTCATAAGGGCTATATGGAAACTTCTTACTGGGGAACCTGCATGCCTCCTGTAGGCATCAGCTAGCCACTGTGCAACAGAGGATGCCAAACTAGATGGATTTTAGTTTTGATCCAACTGCGCTTTTCTAACATTACTAAGGCCATTTCTGCACTAACCTGTTATAGTGCTGTTATTCTACTTTCAACATCCTATGGAATCCTGGAGTTTGCAGTTTAGGGAGGGACCCTCCCTAAACTGCAAACCCCAGGATTCCATAGGATGTTGAAAATGGAATAACAGCACTATAACAGCCTGGTGTGGAAATGGCCAAAGTTAGACTAGGTAGAATTTAATATCTTTAAGATACAGCAGAGGGCGCATGGACAACATGTTATTGGACAATACGACTAGGGATTCACTTGACAAAGTAGCTGCAAAAGGAAGAACTAAAAAGTCACAACAGCTATCCTCTACCCTGAAAATTCACGCTCAGTCCTTGTCCTGAATTCTAAAAGTTAGCTTTAGAGTAGCCATGGGGAGAGTCACACGCAATACCATACCAGTGTAAACAGGAAAAACTGAGATAACAGGAGTAGAACAGGGAATGTAATTCCTCAGCCTGCCAACCACCATAGTTAAGAGTGAGCTAATATACTGTATCTACAGAAACTGGAACAAATGAGACAGAGTCTCTTGACTCATCTTTCAGTTTCTGGGAGGTGGGAGGGGGCTTTCCTGCCCTGTTCTTTCCTAGGACTGTTAGCAGAGCTTTAGTAAGTTACTTTTTTAGACTACTGCCTTCAGAATCCCCCAGCCAGGATACCCACTGGCCCTGCTGGCTGAGTGATTCTGGGAGTTAAAGTCTAAAAAAATAATAGTCCCAAGTTCTGGCTACTAGCATGGTTATTTGGAGTAGGTATTCAGATCTTGATCACACAGCACCTGTGGTCACTTACTTCTGATTAAACAACTTGTTAACTAGATGGCATGAGTGTCTAGTTACCATTTTGCCCATAATATCTCCTACAACACCATTCTCTACATCCCTGTACTCTGTCTACATAAATACATTCTTGCTATTTTATATTTTTCAAAAGCCCATTAAAAGCTGCAGTTAGAATTAGGAAAAGTGACCACATACTTTTTGAGGTTGTTTTTAAAAAGGCATTCATATATTGTATTTTTATACCAGGCCTGACTGCTATTGTATTTCAGTCACATTTTAAGGACGTCATCATTCATCACCACGCTTCCATAAAAGTAGTTTCATCTTAGCCTTTTCCCATGCTGAGTGTTAACAGTGGGATCCTGGAGCCCCTTGGGTATGATGGTTGGCTTGCAATTCCAATACTGCTGAGGTAACAAGTACAGCAGCCCTAAATCATTATTAGACAGTATTGCTTGCAAAATGTATCTATAGTGGCCAAAGAGAAGACAGTAATGAATTGATAGGGGCAAGTTCTTGGTTATCCCAATATTAACGTACCTGTTTTTGATGTGGTAATATATTGCAAGAGCTACGCTGTAAAAGAAAATCTAGAGTTAGTGTCTTGGAATATGAGTAAACACTTTCTATAGCCTAGCAGTATTGAGTTCCACAAATCTGTCAGACGACTCAGAAGGCTGAGATATAACTAACAAGAGAAATGATCACGTATTAAGTGACAATAAAGCAGATCAATAAAAGAAATGATAAATGGTAACACAATATTAAAAAAACCCACATTTTATCATCCATATGGAGACTGGAAAGTTACTTTTTTTGGAGTATAACTCCCAAAACTCCCAACCAGCTATGTTGGCAGGGAGATTCTGAGAGCTGTTTCCAAAGAAGTGACTTTTCCAAGCCCTGCATAAGGAACATCAAAATCTCTTAATTCTTTGAACCACATTTCACAGAATCATAGAGTTGGAAGAGACCCCAGGGGCCATCGAGTCCAACCCCCTGCTGTGCTGGAACACCTATCAAAGCATTCCCAACAGATGGCCATCCAGCCTCTGCTTAAATTGTCTTAATTTAAATTGTCTTTCTGTCCTTTTTCTGTATCAGGTTATAAATTTCTGGTTTTCTTCCTGACATTCCCACATTTTTAACAGGTTTAATTTTCACATTTAGTTTCACAATTTATCTAATATATGCCTGATATAGCATCTTTCTACTTTTTCCCAACTGTTCTGTGCGCACTTTATTCCTTGGAAATGTCCTGGAAGCCTGGAAATATGTGAATGCTCAAAGAATGATTGGGCGGGCAACTCCCCTGTCATGGTCAGATGACTTTGTTGTGAAGTTTGGTCTAGGGTAGGGGATCTTCCCTGCAGAAATAGGGGACCATTTACATGGTCTGCTCCCAAAATATGACTGTCCTCAAATATGACTCAGAAGTCGCAGCAAGTGCAAATAGGCTGCTGACCAAAACTTCATACGAAAACCATATAAAAAGGAATTGCACTGGCTACTAATATGGTTTTACACCATTTCCACACAACAACACCCTCCCATATCATCCCATCACAACCCTAGCAGGACCTTTGCTGGGAAGGGAGCACGACAGGAATGCTTCTCTCCACACCTGCCCGGCTCCCTGAAGAAAGGAGCACAAGTGACATACGCCTGATTTCCGCAGCGCAGCCAGGTTCTTTCCCATGCTGCGCTGGTGAAAGAAGCGCCTCCATTGTGCTTCCTGCCTTTCCACATGGGCAGGAAAGACTGAAGAGTCATACCATCATGGGCACTTAACAGATTTTTTCTATTATGTGAATATCCTGTGATTGCGACACATGGGAACGCGATGGCTGCAAGACCATGATGACACCATGTGAAAGCACAGTCCACGAACCGCTGCCATCACGTCCCTAATGAGGGACTGTAATGCCATGTGGAAATGACTTGAGTCTGAATTCAAGGTGTTGGTAGTGACATTTAAAACTCTAAACACTTTGAGACCATGATACCTGAAGTAGTGCCTCTCCATACATGCACTTACCCAAGGTTTAAGATCTGCTGGAAAGGTCCTCTTTTATGTCCCACCCATTGCATAAAAATTATCATGGATGGGAAGAGATTTTTTATAATTAAATATGGAACAGGAAGAACAGATCACCTAGATGCCAAACAAGAGGTCATAAGACCTAGAAGGGCTATAGTTGTCCTAGGAAAAATGTGTAGCAGCATCTGAAGACAAACTACTGATCTAACTATACATTCAGAAGAAGAGTAAGAAAAACTGTTAACACATAAGGAATGTATTTCTCTGTTTGCTGACAACTTGTCAATGTTCACTGTTTATAAACATATTATGGATCTGTGATTTTATTAAAGAAACAAACCATTAAAAAATGAACATTAAATATAAAAGACAAACCAATGCATGGGGTGCGGTTCTAGAATTTCTCCTGAGAAGAACTTGTACAAAAAACCCTCTTTTCCTGCCTCCCTCCCTCTCTGATGCATGACTAGTTATGACAGACAGTGTGTTCCAATTATACTATGATGTGCCTTTCACAGGATTTCAAAGGCTGTTGGGAAAAAAAATGGAACGGCATAAGAGGATTATTTGTGAATATCTTCTGGAAGTTCCCAGCATTTCAATACAGAACTATGCTACCATTTGGATACCATGGGTGTTCTAAGATTGAACTGTACCTTTTCAAAACAAATTTAAGGAGTAAATTGAATACAAATTATCTTTAGAGGTTGACAGCTTCTAATATGCTTGTATTTATATGTGTATTCATATATGTCCCTACTCTTATGATCTTCAGGGAAGAGCACTGTCTCGGCCCACTGACCTCAAAGGCTTCTCTTGTAAGGACACTAGAAAGGGCCTTCTCAGTGGCTACGCCTAGGCTCTGGAACTCCCTTCCAAAGGAGGTTTGGCTGCCCCTCTCTGCTCTCTTTTCACTAGCAGGCAAAGGCCCTTCTATTTAGACAGACCTCTGACTTTTAACTGATTGGAGCAGGAGAGTTTTTTAATGAGGTATGAACTATTATTTCCTGTGTTTTGGATGTGCTTTTAACTGTTTGAATTTAATGCTTTAATTGGACTGTTTGAGATCACAGCAGGAAAAGCAATGATTTCCTTTTCATTAAGTAGTGTTTGCATTTTTCTCATGCCACAGTCCTTTCATTAAATGATGCTGGAAACCAAGGCATACATTAAAAAATTAATATGAGTCACCACCTCATCTTGGACATATCTAGATATCCTGAAGTAAACATAACTATGATTCTCTCAGAAGCCAGCAAATGTAGGAAATTATTATCAAACCAACACATTTTAGAACCTAACTGGACCATTCTCAAAGTACCAAACTCAGTACATGTGGATTTACTGTGGGTCAACCCAGAAATACCTTCTTAGCAGACAGCATTTCAATGCATGCCCCAAAGGATGTGTTTTTAGCTTAAGCATGAACACAGAAGTATGCCCACAATTGGGCACTGCAAGCAACAGAAGTGAAAATTCATTCCTTCTTTTCCAGTAGTAAAAGAAGAATAGGATAGGCCAGTCTCCATTTGGTATGCCACAGGATTAAGATGCAAACAGCAACAACAAGGTGCAAGAAGCAGGTTTGCAGATTTGTGGGTAATAACACTGAATTTTATCACCACAGGGCTGTAATCCAAATGTTGACTTCAGACATTCAGACAGGGTCTGAACAAGGAAGCATATATGAAAAGTATTATTGGAGAGTTTCATTCAAAGCAAACAGTTCACCCTGCAATGACAGATTTGAAAATGTCCACTGTACCTTGTCATTATGTGCATAAGAGAGCAGAAAACAAGAGAAGACTGCCAACAAGGCTCCAGATTAACACATCTGGAATCATGTCAACACACAAATGGGCTTCTAACAATATTCTGGCAGCAACATGCAGAAACCACACTTTCATGAGAATGACTTTAATCCAGGGTTTCTCCCATCACCATGTAGCACCACAGAAGCCTCTGCCAATAGTCTAAGAACATTTTTATATTTTAGGCTGAGGAAGAGTGAGGGAAGGCTGCCTTTTATTCTCCTTTCCTCCCAAAAACAGGCTGGATAATTCCACTGAAACTGATACATAAGATCTGCCAACACACTCCACAGAACTTTTGTAGATTCCCATGGAAAAATGACAGGAGACTTGACCGTTTGTTTATGTCCTCCCTCTTCTTTCGGAGGGCCTTTGTTAAAAGCAATTATCCAGAAATAATTACAAACAACATCTCTTTGAGCCAAGGAATGCAACCATACCCACCATTTAATTGTATACTTGAGGTTGGGCTGACTGACTGTGCTGTCATCCAGGAAAATAGTGGAACAGGAACTGTATTTCCTTCTCAATTGACCAGGAGGATGCTGGAAAACAAACACATGAAAAGAACAGTGGCAGTCACGTAATACCAGAGAACTTTTCTTCCTCAGACAATGCAGCTTGTGTAAACAGTTCCTCTCTCATCTCCTTGCACATATACATATTAACAAGGCTCAGGGAAAAATGTTAGATGGCTTGGGTATCACAGGCATCGCGCAGAAATGACACTGTGCCAGCCAATCAATTCCGAAGACCAATCCAAAGACCGCAACGTATCAGCAGTTGCAATGCAAATCTGAATGGTATTTCAACAAAGCATATTCTTAAAAGAACTGAGACAACACTGTAGGGGTTCATACACAGAAAACATACACCACACCTTAATTTCAAAACACATCAGCTAAAGGATAAAGAAGTTTCCATTCAGACATCACCACACTCTGATCAACCTCCTCTGTAATTAAAAAAAAAAGAAAAAAAGAGGAAGATTTGAAATGAAAGAAAAGAAAATGAAAGAGAAGTTTTACTACCAAGACCTTTTCTTGAAGTTGCCCATATTTGCTTTGGCAGACCCATTTTGGTTTTGTTTTCTTTGGCCTTTCCATTTACTATAAAGGAAATGTAGAGGGCTAGATCCAGTATTTAGCCAGAACTAATGTAGCCCCAACTAATGTAGACCCAATGAAATTAATAGGATTTGGTTGTTTTTGTTGTTATGTGCCTTCAGGTTGTTTCCGACTTATGGTGACCCTAAAGCAAACCTATCACAGGGTTTTATTGGACTCACCTCTGTTTTATTAACAAGATCTACTGATTTGGCTGGATCTACTTTAGTTGAGCCTAACACTGGATTTAGCCCAAAGAGATCTATGTTCAGCGTATACAGCTAAAGACTGATAACTGTATCTTCTGAGTTTCATCCTTTCCACAGGCACATTGTAAGGATGTCATCAGCCTTCAGTTCTTGTAATTGTTTTCAAATCGAATGGCTAAGCCAAACAGATGGGCATGCTGGTGCTAGTTCATCACTATAACATTTATTCCAAGATCAACAATGTGCCCGACAGTGTACAGAACAGGAGGAAGTAAAGGAGGATTAATAGGAAAAATGTACCCAAAAGGTTACCTGCTCTAATCCACCCCAAGACAGCTGAATGATTCAGCCAAGAAATGGCTTAAGTGGTGAACCAGTATTAACTGTGCAGCTGTACACTAATCAAGTGCTAAGCAACCATAGGAGGGTGTAAAATATTGTAAAAATATCTACTTTCTGGTGGTAAACGAGGAAACGGCTCAGGTACTTTAAAACTTCTGTTCTACCATCTGCTGATTTAAATGTCTAAATTTAAGCCAAGAAATCCATTCCTAAGGAAAAATGGAGCAAGGTGGCAAACAAATAAACTTAGATTTTTCCAAAAGTTTAGCAATAATATGAAAAAAAATCTGTCTAATACACACTAATGACCTATGTACAGGACAGCTGAATAGTATGATATGACTTGCTGCCTCACCACCTCTTCTAACTCTCCCACTTTGGACCTCAGTTCTCGCAGTAAAACTGGACAACAGCAAATTCCTCTGTTATTTTTTCAGTGCAATAATTCTAAGGTGGGATGAGCACACGAGACAGAGATGAGCCGAAGCCTCTTCTCTGACTGACATTTCATCCCAGAAAGTACAATCCAAACAGGGTTGCAGGATCATACGCTGTAGTCATGGAAATCACCCTTAGAGAGCAGGTGGAGAAAATCAATCAGCAAAGCTTCCTACAGATCAAGCGGCATTAACTAAAAATGGGGAAAATGGGTTTAGCTTCGAAAACAGAATGACTTTTCCCCGCTTCAACTTCAAATGGCCTTCAAATCACAAATGAAATGACCAGGAACCAAAGTCCTTACATTCTTGCCTGGGGTATTCTGTTGCACTCTCTTTGCCACAACACATTTGTTGCTCTGAAAAAGATTGCTGCTGATATTTGGCACACAGTCTCACCCCTGCATCCTTTCTGAACTCTCAAACCCCTGCTGTTTAGTTCTGTTGCTGCTGTTATTTATTTATTTCTTTTGAAAGGGGGAAATGTTTGAACAACTCTAATCTTCAACAGAACGCCTCTTATCAAAATCAGAACAGCCTGCAGCTGAGAATGGCACAGAAAGGATGAAAAATATACAAATTCAGAAGTGCTTGTAGTTCAGTTAGCTGTTTACAAATCCCTCCCTCCCCCATGACTGACAACTTTATCCTAACCTTAACATGGATTTGTGGGGTTTTTTTGGGGGGGGGTCTTTATATTGTATCTTAGTGGGAGAAGAGATCTGATTTCTAAATCCAAAATATTGAACACTGAGAAGCAACAGATGATAGTATTTAAAAACCAGGTAGCCTGAGAAAGTCTGTGAAAAGGCCTGGTGAGACAAAACAAAAAGCAGTTAGTTAAAATCAGGTCTCAGACCCAAAACATCAGGATTCCACTGATCTGATGAGGACCCTCCACATTCAGCATTTGCCAGATTCTGAGTATATGTTACTGACTTAGGTACACACGTGTCTGCGATTCTGCTGCTATGCTATCTATCACCTCTGAGTATTCCTTGCCTACGAAAACCTTATGCAATTCATGGGGTCACCATAAGTTGACAGGCAGCATGAAGGTCTGCGTGCACGCATGCACACACACGCACACACCATCCATCCCATTGTCCAACTACTTGAGTTGGGCAGAATAATCAGCGGGATGATGTTGGACTCACTCAGACTTATTCTGAGGTGTTTCAATGTGTTAATATCCAAGCCTCTCTGACAGGAGCTGCCCAGATTTTAATGGCTGTCATAGTAACATGGGCTTGTCCTCAATAATTCCTGTCATCATACATTCAGCTGGAGACATATATTGGACTTGCTGTTTTGTGCTGGATGGAAGAAAAGTCAGCTGAAGGAACTTACTGTTTTTTTGTCAGGTATAAAACCTGGGACCCTTTCACACTATACAATTATAGCACCATGATTCCACATTAATAGCCATAGCTGCATCCTGTGGAATACTGTGGTTTGTAGTTTGGAAAGACACTAGAGCTCTCTGACTGAAAATTCTAAATATTGCTCACCAAACTGCAAATGCCAAGATCCCACAGGATGGAATCATGCCCATTAAAGTGGAATCATAGTGCCATAACTCTTTAGTGTGAAAGGACCCAAGGCTTCATGCTATGGAATCCTGAGTTTTGTAGTTTGATAAAGCATCAGAGCTCTCTGGCTGATTATTCTAAATGCCTCTAAACTCAAATCCCAGAATTCCAGAAGATGAAACCATGACAATAAAAGTGGAATTAAAAAGGTATAATTGTACAGTGTGAAAGAGCATCTAGTCAGGTTGATGATCTTTGCTACACCAGATCTTCACAGGACCAGGAAACCCATTATGCTGGTCTGCCACAAGGGATTAATGGATCAGAGTTATTAGGCTATCTCTAAATGTGAACTATTTTCATTCCACTTTCCTCCACCCCAACAATTCTCTTGACAGAAGGCAGGGACTCAAAATCATGTTTTATTCTTTTACAAGCCAAAATTAAATAAGCAAGTAGGTGGTTGCTTTATCACCACCCCCACAGAGGGATAACGTTTAGGAAACCATGACTATATTCAAAATAAACTATCAAATACTTGCCACCATAACTCAAGACAGTCAACAACTGCATCATTTTCTCTCTCTTAAATTTAATTTCTCCAAAGGAAATCAACATTCCAGTGTAATATAAATACACTTCACTATTTCAAAATATAATACCAAAAACTCTTTGTTTCTTTATTCTGAAACATATATTGGAAGTTATACTGGCCAAGATACTACTGTGTTGTCCCTCTTAGATTCTTATTTTTTTCCCCCTATTAGTTGTTGCAGCAACTATGTGGACTGAGATCATATAACTCCTTAGTCAGAATACTGGTGGTGGCATACACAGGTGTAATTACAATACAATGCATATTGACACACTACTCTAGGTGCATTATTGTACACCTAAAATAGTTCCCTGTGCAGATTTTTGTTCCAGACACCATCAGTTGGTTAAGTCTGTTCCATGTTATCCAAAAAAGTCACTCTGCATGCACAGTGCAACTTACATCTATGTATGTCTAAACAATATTTTTATTCATTTTTTTCTAATTCATAACATTAAGAAAAAAACAATTTTATTTTTTTGCTGTGGGTGCCTGCTTTGTAAGCTTACTACTTAGCAAACTTTCTTAAGTTAAATACCCACAGTAAGAACAATTTCCATTTTGAGCTACCTAACACATGCTCTTTTCAGGGCTGGATGCGGTTATCGATTGAGACAATACATTCTTTAATGCATTAATCACAGATGACTATAGGCTGCCAGAGTAACCCAAACAAGCGCAGCTGCAAAAATCCAAAGATTAGCACTGAAAATCTTTTGTTTTTCTGCAAAGCTGCTTTTACATTTGGCAGTGGTTTTTATTATTTATTTAACTGATCATTTAATATATAGTTAGTTAAAAAACAAAACTCTAGCAGTTTTAGAAAGCAGAAATTTCCAGGACAAAGATGGAGATCTGCCAACAGAAGGACTTCAAGATTTCAGAAACCTGAGATCTGCCAGTGAATCCCCAGTGAAATAGGGGATTGCCATAAGAGATCTGCCTATGAAACTAGCGTGAACTGCCAGCTTCTCATACTGGTGGCAGCTGTCCTGCGACAGGACATATTTGCTAACAGGAAGCTCTGATGAAATAATAAGGCGCGGATGGGGTTATTAATCACCAAACTACCTAATCCAATGGTTCTCAAACTTTTTATCCCTGTGACCTCCCTTTATATCTACATGAGGACATTGTGCCCTCCCCGCTCCACACTGCACCCTCCCCCAATTTCCAGTTATGTAGACTCGAGACGAAAGACTCAGACTTAAGTTGGACTTAAGTTGCTTCAGTGACTCGACTCAGACTTGACTCGGTCATAAATGATGCACTGACTCGACTCGACTCGACTCGACTCGAGACTTGTATATTTTTAATGACAGACGTGATGCCCTTGGTTCAGTTAACATAACGCATTTATCCAGAAACCTTGCGACATTGAACAATGCCTCCATCTCTTTTTGCCTACTAGTCACATGACCATCTCTCTCAAGCCCAAAATGTGGATGCATTTCTCAGAGGGGAACAGCAAACAGGTTAGGCAATGGGCTTGAGGCAGGCTTGAGGTCTGCTCAGCAGCCTGTCCCCACTGCATATCAGAGGAGCCATCTAAAACATTTCCTAAGAGCAAAAGACAAGACGCACCCCCAGAGTGCAGGGTGCATTTTCAGAGAGGAACAGCAAATGTGTTAGGCAGTGGGCTTGAGGAAGAAGGATCCTTCCTTCTAAAGCTTTTGAAGCTTCAGTAATGGGGAATAAGATAGGATCCTATTCCCCACTTCTGAAGCTGTAGATGGCAAAACTGCAAATGTGGAGAACCAACTCTGCTTAAATTGTTAAAACTGAATTTATTTCAGTCTATCCAATAATTCTGGAATTTTGGGTGGGGTATAAAGTTGGCTTCCAGACTTGAGATTTGACTTGAAAATATCTTCAAGGACTTGAGACTTGAATGTAGAGACTTGAGACTTGACTTGAGACTTAGAGTAAAAGACTTAAATACATCACTGCCAATTTCCTAACCTATATCCTGCGCCTCTCTTTCCCTCTCACAGGCACCTCATGCAGCAAATGTCCTCTGTCTTAACACTGAACTCTCATGCTTTCCACCTCCTCTCTTCACTTCCTCCCCACCCACCCAAGAAATTGCCTCATGGGCCATTTCTGCACTACACTCTTATAATGCTATTATTCCACTTTCAACATTCTATGGAATCCTGGAGCTTGCAATTTAGGGAGGGGTCTCTAGGTCCCTCCTTGAACTGCAAAGCCCAAGATTCCTTAGGATGTTGAAAGTGGAATAATAGCACTATAACAGTGTAGTGCAGAAATGGCCATGGTTGCATAGGGGCATGCACCTGCTGCACCACTGACAGAACATTCAGAAAAGCTGAGTGGGGAAATCATTAAAAAAAGGGAAGCCACTTTTTGCTATGTCTGAGTTGGAGGAAAGCACAACAATGGAAGATGCTTTGTGCTGCTCTTTTGCAGAGACCAGTAAATCCTCAATGGTGCACGCACACACATGTGCACACAGAAGTCTGCCTTTCGTTGCACATTTGCTGTACGTGCAACCTGACTTTTCTTGCACTCCCCGCATAAACAATTATTGCAACCCTGCTTAGGGTCCCACCCCACAGTTTGAGAACCACTGGCCTAATCAGAAAGAGTCATGCCTCTGGTACACAGACCTGTGTTGGTATACTTGCATGCTAACATCTTTTTTTCAGTGTGTCACTGTTTGGAAAACAGTATCATGGATGCATTATATCACTTTCAGAAAAGGTTCCACACCTCAGCTCCTGAAGTGAACCTCTACCTCCACCCTCTTCTAGAAAAGCTGTGTTTACTTGAAAACAAATAATTTTGTGTGGAGTATTTAGCTTAGCTGGAGAGCCAGTGTGGTGGAGTTGTTTGAGTGTTTGACTAGGACACTGAGAGACCAGGGTTTGAATCCCTGCTTGGCCACAGAATCCTACTGGATGACCTTGGGCAAGTCACACTCTCACAGCCTCAGAGGAAAACAAAGGCAAAACCCTCTGAACATATTCTGCCAAGAAAAATCCACAATACTCCACGTTAGGGTCACCATAAGTCAGAAATGACTTGAAGGCACATAACAACAACAACAATTTAGCTTGACTACCACAGCAACACTGCAGGCCTACAATAAGGTAGTAGCAAGGATTCATGCCAAAATGCATGCTCTACCCCTATTGCCATTACCTTCAGTAAAGGCTGTGGTTTCCCTGATCTACATCTACAGCTAGAACTATGGAAATCAATTCAAGTCTGATCCTCACAGTCACTTTACTGTCCCTATACTGACAGCTGTCTCACAGCAGCTTTCCAACATCTGCTAGTTGGCATTTTTGAGGAGAAATTCTTTATGGCAGCTTACAGTATGACTTTCTTTGGCTTTCTCCAGGTTGGGGTGTTGGTGAAAGGCTCATGGTCAGACAAATCTGGCAGCGCTTTGCACGCAAAGAATGCTTCACTACATGGTGAAGCATTCTTTCTTAGCCTGCTTCCGACAAAGTCCAAAACTGATGAAAGTTGGCAAAGGATCAGGGTCCACCTAAAGGTGTTGGGCAGACAGCTATGTTCAATCCAGGCTGTACAGAAATTTCTAGCCATTTAAGCCCTGGTGGCGCAGTGGTTAAATGCTGGTACTGCAGCCACAACATTGTGAGTTCGATCCTGCAGGGCTCCAGGTTGACTCAGCCTTCCATCCTTCTGTAGGTCGGTAAAATGAGTACTCAGCTTGTTAGGGGCAATTAGCTAAAATGCATTGTAAACGGCTTAGGGAGTGCTTTGCACTGATAAGAGGTATACTATTACTATTGCTATTTGCCCTTGGTACCTCGAACCCTCCCTTCTGAACAAGAATCAGTGTCCCCATACCAGGTTCTAGTCGTAAAGGCCAGTATGACAGAATCAAGCTGTCATCAACACAGTTGGGATGGGGGCATTCATGTTACACCTGTGGTCATGGCAGGAAGACAGCATTAGACCTTCCTGTACTGGTGGCATGGCGCGGGACAACATTCAGGTTTTGGGGGAAGGAGGACCTATGATCTCTTCGATCCTCTGAAAGGATGTGCAGCAGGCTAGGGATCAGGCCCAAATTAGGGAATGAAATATAAGTCACATCTGCTGGTAGCATCTGTTACTCCTCAGTTGCACCCTCAGAAGCCAGGTTAGGGGGATGGTCTTTTAGATCAGAGGTAACTTACCCATCTCCAGGATCTATACCTCATGCCAAATCAACAATACACAGCTGTGATCAATAAAATTATGGCCTCTTTTTCTCCAATTCCATGGTGAGCTATTTTTGTCTCCTTCTGTCCAAACTGGTCTTCCATCACCAGACCTGCAAACCATTTTCATTAAATGGCCTGTCTTCAAAACACACATGGAAGCTTGAATGTATTGCTAACATTTCTCTTTCTAATATTCTAACAAGCATCTCACTTTGGGAATCAAAAACAAACACTCAGCCTTGCTGCACTGTACTAGCACAGGTTTTCATGTTGCCTTGAATGGTATGGAGTCTCTGACACTGCTCCAGTAAGGTGTACGTTCTGTATCCGTATGATTAAACTGAACTGAGCGGTTATGTCCTGTCTATACACATTAAAAAAAAAAAGACTTACACTGGAAAGAGTCTTTTCAAATATATTACTAATTTGGTCCTCATCAAGATCAGGCTCTCGAACTGGCTTAGAAGCGATTACTAAAATGGTGCAAATTACCAATACAGCAGAACAGCACTGTTTACAAATGTAACTAGACAATCAAAATTCAACAATGCAGGTACAGCATACAAAATCTAGCCCCAGTCACTCTATACAATCAGCATCAGTCAGCAGACTGTAGTGTAGAAACAGATTTGTCTGAAAAGAAAGGGTTTTTTAAACTGTTTTTCTAATACCCAGGAGACAGCTGGCCAAGTAGATCTGGTTCCTTCTCTAGCCACCCTGAGTCACACTTTTGTAGAAAAAGTGGGAAACCAATAAAGTGATTGACTAATTGACTGATTGCCTTCTCCGTCAGACTGAAAGGCACCTGCTAATCTGCCAGTGATTGAGGCACACTTTCCCACTATATTGTATCTGTTTATTTCTTGTATATCCTGTCCAGAATTCCAGGGCAGCCCGTGAAATGTTAAGATCACAATACAAGTTTAACAAAATAGCAGTCTTGGCAGTCTGTGCATTTGTTGGTTAGCAAACACAGTTTTCATGAAAGCAAGTAAGTGGCCCATTAACTGTACACCATTTAAAACAAAATGAATTACAGTAATGAAAATGACAATAGTGTGGTCTAAAAATTTACAGACATTAATTTACGCCAGTAATTAGACTATAGCCATTATAGTACTGAGCAAGGCAAAATAAATTTGTTAAAGAGGACCACTACCAAGATCTCATTTCGGTTATGTAGATATGCACGCGTGCAGAAAGAACCTCAGCTTTTTTAAGAGGAGAGAAGTTGCTGGCATACTTTCCACCTGAAAGATCTCCTTATCTCTTGGCTCAAGCTAGAATGCTTCTTTACACTACTCAGCTGTTTGAGGATGCTAAATTGTCTTTCAGAACTGCTGTAAGGAATGTCAGCTATCTCCATTATTCCTAAGCTTCTTTCTCCCTTCAGCAGGTCTGATACTATTTACTTATTTACCTTTGAAAGAGCCTCACTGCTCTGCTGAACAAAAAGGAAGACCATCAATGTAACAGAAAGATGCATGATCTTTCAGTTGTCAACCCTGACTGGGGTGAAGGAGACTGGATGTCCTCTTTATCTTTTACATTCAGGATTGAAGAATAATGCTAGTAACATCCACCAGGAAATACAGGGTGGGTATAAGAGCTAAATTCCTCCTCCATATCCTGTACTTTGTAAGTTGAGGTGGGAGGGAGGGAGGATGAGTGAATGGATGTGTACCTCATTTCTTTGTGTGAAAATGTGAGAACTTCTACTTATGCCCGACCTCTGTTCCCAAATGTGAGGACCTTCTCCTGTCCCACCACTATGGCATCAAATATGAGAACCTTCTAGATGCCTTCATGGTTCATCTGCAATACTTCACAGAATTGCAGAGTTGGAAGAGATCACAAGGGCCACTGAGTCCAACCCCCTGCCATGCAGGAATAAACCACTAAATCCATCCAGCCTCTGTTTAAAGATCTCCAAAGAAGGAGGCTCCACCACACTCCAAGGCAGCATATTCCACTGTCAAACTGCTCTTACAAGTTCTTCCTAATCTTTAGGTGGAATTTCTTTACCCATTCAAATATTTAAACTTAGCTATCATGTCACTTTTTAGCCTTCTCTTCTCCAGGCTAAACATATCCAGCTCCCTAAGCCTCTCCTCACACAGCATTGTTTCCAGGGCTTCATTTTGGTTAACCTCCTCTAGACACCTTCCAGCTTGTCAATACCCTTCCTGAACTGCGGTACCCAGAACTGCACACAGTAGTCCAGGTGGGGTCTAACCAAAGCACAAAAGAGTGGTACTATCACTTCCCTTGACCTCAGACACTATACTCTTGTTGATGCAGTCCAGAATCACACTGGCTTTCTTAGCTGCCGCATCACACTCCTGACACATGTTCAGCTTGCGGTCTACTAAGACTCCTAGGTCCCTTACATATGTACTGTGGTCAAGACAAGTGCCACCCATCTTATATCTGTGCATTTCATTTTTTTCTGCCCAGATGTAGCACCTTACACTTCTCCCTGTTGAAATTTATACTTTATTTGACTAATCCCACCACTGGACGCCACCATCCTTGAATAACTGCTGTCACCACAGGTATTGTGTGTCTGTACTCAAACACTCCAATAACTCTTCTCAGAGGCAAAAATGTATAATACAAAATAAGTTACTAAACCAGAAGTTCAACATACAATTAAAAATTGCTTACTTAAAACATCTAAAACCTAACTGACCCTAACTAACTCTAATTAACATCTATCATTCATATTCCTGACTTCAACACTCATATCTCTCACTTACAAGCAAGAGCTTTTAAAACATACACGTAAATTAATGTGAGAATTTAGGGAAATTACTGTTTGGGTTACAACCCCAGCCAACACAGCCATTTTGGCTGGGGGATTCTAGGATTTCAGTTAATAAAAACTGTTCAGACTCCATCCAGTGTGTGTAATTTAACCCTGAGAGGGAGCAGCTGTCTCTATACACAAAGAAGAGGAAGTGTGTGTGTGTGCTTGTGTGTAGATGGAAGCTATACAGTCACACGAAGGTATGCTCACACACATAGATGATGGGAAAACGTTCTCCAGCCTGGCAGTAAGAAAAAAATTAATACAAGAAGCTGTTTTCAAACTTTAAAAGTATTTTCTGTCTGAAGGAAATTATATCCTCTTCACGGGAGTTTAATCTGTCTTCATCTATTGTGTAAAAGGTGACATTATAATCACTTAATATGATGAAAGTTTCTAGGAACTTAACGGGGTGGGGCGGAGAGACAGAAAAGTAAAATGTTAATTCTCAACCTGTTCCATGCCATCAATCACTAGGACCTCTACTTGTGATAATTATGATACTATACTACAGATTCCCAACTGCAAAATATACGTATCAAGTCCAAATGATATATGAACACTGAATCAATGTTCTGCTTGTCAAAATGGAAAGCTGCAGAACAACTGGGGGGAAAAGTTTTAACTTGCATGTATAGTCAAGTCATCCACATTTGCTAGGTTTAGGGGCGCAGAACCCACACAAAAGTGGAAAAATCACAAATATCAAAATGTGTGTGTATATCTGTTGGAAGAGGGATGAGGCATGGTGAGAAGCACCCTACGTCCAAACCAGGTCAGAGGAAGGAGAAAGAAAAGGGGCAGGTCAGCATCATGGCCCTATGTTTCCTCTCCTTTACCCATCTCCTTCCTTGGGTGTGTGCGGGGAGCATCAGGAGAGGGTTTGTGGTGTTGAGAAATTGGGCTGGGAGCCTTCTTTAGCTGGCTAGGCAGCAGCTGGTGGAGAAGGAGGAGGA
This sequence comes from Cyclura pinguis, assembly GCA_030412105.1. Classification (NCBI taxonomy): domain Eukaryota; kingdom Metazoa; phylum Chordata; class Lepidosauria; order Squamata; family Iguanidae; genus Cyclura; species Cyclura pinguis. Next base: position 121,133,321 of record CM059604.1, on the reverse strand, counting down.
CGACCAAGGGTAGGTTTTTAAAGGGCTGTGCAGCCTGATTGGAGAGGGTGAGAGGGAAGGTACCCCTGGAAAAGAAGCTCTTGAATTTGGGGAACAGTGGGTGGAGATATTCACAAATAACGAAATCCATGAAAGGGAAACCCACAAATGTGCAAGGTCTACTGTATTTGCATATCTACAGCTGAGTACTAAAACAGCAGAAAGCCCAAAACCCATCTATAGAACAACGAAAAAAAACACCTGGGTGATGGCAGCTCAACAGATTTTGCTGGTTTCTCTTTAATCATTCATCCACATCAACTTTCCCAAATCATGTACACCCATGTTCTCTCATATTCCTGAATTTAGACAGATCTGTTTCATCAGAAACAATAGAGCTCCATGCTACCCAGATTCTTGATGATCTTAAGTAATTTACAACCTCTAGCTACTTCAAGGCTTATAGCAAAGACACCTGCCCCACCTCCATCCTCTTCTTATACCAACAATCTTCATTCTCCTCTCCCGTTCTAATATGCGGGGAAAAGAAGGGACACAAAAAGTGCAAATGCACTGTATCTCCCAGGCCAAATGCAAGGGATTTTTCACGCTCCTTTGAATTCGGTGTCATGCAAGCTCATTGCCACCAGCCTTTTCTGCTTTATGTAACATAATACACTCAACTCTCTATTGCAGTTTCCAAGAACCCTTTGGCATTCCATTTGCTAAACAGTTAGGACAGCTGATTTGCTTGCAAGACAAACTTTTAGATTTAATCATGTATACTTAAAACGCACTATTTAGCCAGAGAAGTTTTTTTTTTTGGTCACTTACGTGGTTTATATAGAGACTCTTCCGTTTTTCTCTCACTGTGAAAACACAAAAATGTTGTTAAAATGTTGGATGATCTGATCACAGGTAACTTTTTCGTAGTATCTACATCAGAACTGAAAAGTGAGACATTTCTAACAAAAAGAGGGTGGGGGAGGACACAATAGCAACTGACAGATGTTGGGGGCAGAGTAAGTTCAGTAAGTTCAGCTAAATTCAATAATATTCTGAATTTAAGTTTAAATTTCCTTATGGCTAATAAGAAGCTCATCACATGCAACTTAAAAGAATATGGACTGAAATTCTGCTTCCTAAATTAAAAACTACCTTAGCCTTATAGTTCTATTATTCAGTTTCATCAAAAGTCAGCTTCTAGGATCATAAAAGTTTTTAATACACTTGAATAAAACCTACCAGTGAAGCATATTTTAATAGGGTTAATATATTTATAGACATTGCCTGGCAAGGATGTTTATTAATGGCCAAAGTTTGGATAGAATATTTCTGTTTATTGGAAAGGGAGAAAAAACCCAAAGTCTTTAGTTCCAAGAGTAAAGAATAAGTTGTCTGCAGAGCACTGGACTTGCAGGTAAGCCGCTATTTCACTCCATCTCCTTTGGGCTTGTTCTGCATCCAGATCACTGCAGTTTTAAAATACCCACCAGTGCCAATCCACTTAATAACTGATGCAGAAGACATCATATTACCAACATTCTAGATGTACAAGAATTCCCACACACATAAGAACGTTCCCTGCCCAAGAGTTCTCAGACAAATCTTATTTCATTTGGCATTGCTTACAAGGCACAAAGTGACCTCAGAAAAGTGGAAACCATACATAATAATTATCTGTTTTATTTAGGTGACAGGAACACTTAGTTAAAAAATCTGATGCCTGACATAAAAACAGGGATTAAATGAAGTTGAACATGTTTACAGTCAAGGTGGAAAAGTTCAGATGACAAGCTCCTGCTAATTTCTTCTGTTAACTTCTTTCCTCCAAACAGGATTGCAACCTATTTATTTTTTTAGATTAACACAGGGTATGGCAGCCAAGATTTCTTAATTTGCTTTATTTTTAAAGCCCAGTGACCCATTTTAATATCTGAAAGTACAGTTAACTGTTAGAGCTTACAGTATGGAAGAATAAATTAGGGAGCTTTAAAATAATTTTTTTTGAGAAGACAAAAAACATTTCCACCATGTTATTATGCCTTTCGGTTACTTTTCTGTGCAGTATGTTAGAGACAGATTTAGTGAGAGACTTCAAAAGGACAAAAGGCAATATCCTTGAGTTAATAATTACACATCAATTACAACCTCTTGCACTTGGATAGCTCGTAAATTATTTATGATTTTTCTTGCTAGGCGAATTGCCTGGTACTGATCTAATCGAAGGACTATGGGCATTCAAAGAGAATTCTTCCTTGTTTCTCTTCGACCCCTAAAATGAGAACTGGATTCTTTTCTTTTACCTCTTTTTGGGCTGGGTTTGAAGGTAGTAACAGTACTGGCAGCAAATAAATAAATAAATAAAATACAATCCCAGTTAACTCAGGAAATGTGGGGGGGGGGCCAGAGGTACTGTATTTAAAGCAAACAGGAATAGAACAAATAAGGCTTTTCTACTGTTGTACTAGTGGAATTCATCCCACTCCTGTGTCCCATTGCTGGTCTCTTGCTCTTCATTTACATCATACTTGCAGAGCTGCAGATTTTAATCTGCTCAAACACAAATGTATCTGTGAATGCCAGTTCATTTCCAGACACAGTTCAATGTGTTTGTTACGGCCTGTAACATTAGGTCCAAACTACCTGAAAGATTCTATCGTCCTATATGAATCTACCAAAGTCCACCATCATCACAGGCCCACTGGGTGAGAACACACGAAAAAGCCTTCTTGGTGGCTGCTCTCAGGCTGTGGAATATGCTTCCACAGCAGGTTAGTTTGGATCTCTTTTCTCTGGCAAGCAAAGACCTTTCTATTCATATAGGTATTTAATGATTAACTTGTTGCAAGGAAACTCTTACCAGTGGAGGTGTGCCAGAGCCCCATTGAATCAATGGGAGCTGACAGGGCAGAAAAGAAGGTTTATCTGTATGTTAGAAAACTGTAAGCCATCTTTGGAGCTTGTGGTGGCATATGGGGAAGGAGAGTCATTTTTAAAAAGAAATAAAATATTTGGCAAAGGGCTTGGGTTGGGGAAAACATGCACTTCCCATATAAAGGAAGACAAAGACTGACATTCCCATCACATTCTTGCATTTCCAGCAAGATCTTGTGGAAGGGTTACAGATGTGAAGGTCGCGGGGGGGGGGGTGGATGGGGAAAAAAGAAAAAAAAATCCATACCTCCTTCTTCCCAAAGCCTTTTTCCCCATCAGAAATAGTGGCAAAATTGATTTTTTTAAAAAAAAATTGGAAAATGAAATTTGGAGTATTTTCTGGTGAACACTATGTTTAAGACAAAGCATTGATACATTTACTCCCCCAAAATTATTTCTAAAAACTATGTAAGAGCAAGACTTTTATGTAAGATAATGCACAGTACTTGGTCATAGGAACCGCCTGAATATTTTTTCTGGGAATTAATGTTTTAAACTTGCTTGATACTATGGAAGACTAGAGGAGACAAAATATTTTTCTCTGTTTTACTAATCTTAACAGTTTCTTCTGTTTTTATTTTCATATTTATTTATTTATTTATTGCCTGCCCCTAACAAAGAGGCAAAACCAAAAAAATTCCTTACTATGCAGGAACATGTAACAACATTTGTAACAAAAATGAATGGTTTTTAAAAGGGTATTCAGTTTGCAACTACAGCCATCCCTCCACATTCGCTAGGGTTAGGGGCACAGGATTCCCATGAAAGTGAAAAAAAACAAAACATGAATAACTCTAGGCCCTCCCAGACCATACTTAACACACAAAAAAAGTATGTTCGCCATATTCAACCCACTGTGGATTCCCTTGAGGCATCAGGGTTCCTTCACAAGGCAGAAGTGGGTGGCTGGTGGGGCTGACTGCCACCTCCACTGCTGCCCCACACCATTTTTAAGAGGGACTTGCAAGCCTCGTTTGCAGTTTCTCAGTCTCATGAGGCTTGCAGTTCCTATTAAAAATGGCATAGGGAGGCAGCAGGGCTGACAGCAAATAATCCGTGAATAATCAAATCTGCAAAAGTGAAACCTGCAGATGTGGAGGGCTGACTGTATAGTTTAACTGAACTGTACTTTTAATATACCAAATATGATAATTTTATGCCAAACTGAAGTGTACAAGTGTACCATCTTATGGATATAATACAATTTATGTTCTTCAAGTAACAAAGTAAAGGATGCTTGGGATCATTTTTTTTCCAATCATCAGAAAATTTCCATTTTAACAACCTAAAACAGAAAACTATTTTCCCCCTTATGGCTTCAAAATTTCCAAAAATGTTATGCTTTTAGATGCTGCCCATTTCACTGGAGTAGTGTACCTGCTTTGAATTTTAGTCTGAACTTTTAAGGAGCTGTTCAAGATGTTGAAGTATTTTAGAGTTAACATTTAGCACCTTGGGTAGCTACTTTCAAGTGTGGTCTCAATCTCAGAACAGATTTATCTCATAGTGACATGGAACCCATGAACTAGTGGTGTGGAGAGCCATCAAGCTAGAAAGGGACAGTGGACTAAAATTTAGCCTCTAAATGGAGTCCAATGTTTGCACAAGTGCAAGATGAAAGGAAGAGGGAAGAAGAATTGCTGGTAGCACACAAATGGCCTGTGAGAATTTTCAATTCAGGTCATGAATACTGGGGAGGGGGGGACAGCACCAGTAAACATAGCTGCCCAATCACACCATCATAAATAACATTGCTCCAAAGCTGATGGCCATCATAAATTACTCCAGAAAATGTAGGATGTTTAAGATAGCATGGGAGAGATCAGTGGCCAGGTCATTAGAAGTATCAGTTTATTAAGGGAAGAGATGTCCCATGCCTCGCCAAAGCGGTAGAGCTGGAAGGTGCAAGGTCCTCAGAATAATATATTAGGCATTCTCAATGGGAAGTATCAACCTGAGCTCCTGTTTCTAATTACAGCTCCATTTCACTTTTTAATTTGCCACTAGCAATTTCGCCTAGCCAGCCTATCCTAAGATTTCAGATGAGATCATAACAGACTATCTCCTTTTCTGTGACAAATACTGAATTTATACCTAACACCAGAGGCTACTTGCCAACTGCTCTTTTTTGGCTTCCACCGTGCTACTGGTCTTATTTTGGGAACAGAATTTCACAACTTTGCAAGCATGACCTAAATTTAGAAATTCTGAACACTGTTCTGGGAGTGAGAAGCTGCATGACAACAAAAATGTTCCATCTTATGGGAAGATAAGGGCTGTAATCCAGAGAATCAGAAATGTGCATACGCTACAGCCTCTCGACATCACAAAAAGGAACTCAGAGAAATGGCAGAAAATGTGGTTTCAGCACGATGTAGTTTGCTATTTATTTATTTTGCATATTAGTGCTACACCTTCTGTGTTCCAGAATATTCACAAGGACTTACAATTAAAATTACCACAATTAAAAAATTAAGTACATCTTAATATTATCAATAGGTCAATAAGCCAACCTAAGTCATCATATATACAAGTGTGTGTGTGTGTGTGTGTGTGTGTGTGTAATCAATAAAATGGCAGCAGAACAGCAAATTGGTAAAATCTCAGCAGCAGTAATAACAACAGTACCACAGTTCATTAAATTTCACTGGATGTCTAAAACTCAAGAGAAGGAACACCAAGTCCAGCTGCCTCCTAGTTTTGCCTTTTGACACCTTTCAGTGACTCTTATTTCTGGTACTGAATATGCTTTGGCTAGGGATTATCACAGAATCCTCAGTTTCTCAGCTACGTTCTGAAAGTAGAAAAAGTGTGAGTGAGTGGGGCAATTTTTCCACATTGGGCAGTCTTGAAAAATTAGAAGGAAATGTGGGGACAGTTGCTTTTGTTGGTTTTGTTTTGTTTTTTGGAAGCCAAAAAGTACAGAAAACTAGGAATAGCAACCAAATATGATTTTGGGGCTCCAAAGTTCTTTCAGATGCTCAAGTCTCTATCTTTCTTTCGCATGCCCAGTGTGTTCTCTAGTTGCTCAAAAGCAACTTCCTCTATTTCTACCATGTACACATCTACTGTTATTCTCTTACATGTTTGGATATATTCTGGGGATTTCTCTTCTCTCTCTTGCCCTCCTTTTTTCACTTTGCTTCAGACTGTATCCCCTCTTCTTTTTCTAATACACATCTTTGCTTGAAAATCTGCCAGAAGAAAAGTGTTCCCAAGCATCGGCAAGGCTACTGTCCAGCATGTCCAGGCACAGATTGCTGCAAAACTTTGTGCCCTGGTACCTCTCACACAACAACAGATACCCCTGGCAGCTGGTCATACTGGCTGTAGCCACCTTTGCTGTTTTTTCTTCCCCAGAATGCTCTGGACCCCAACACAATGCAAGACAACTGAGGAAGCAGTTTTACTTGGCACTACTTCACTTTGCTGGGCACTGCTGCCTACTGCTGCTGTCAACTGGCTCAATAAGCTTATTGGGAGACAGAGGGAGATGGGCCACAGGCAATGGATGGCAACAGAGATGGCCAGCTGTTCAGTCAATCACTCAGCAGAAAAGTGCCAAGCAAAGTATCTAAAGGAGCTGATGCTATCTTCATTTCCTGGGGATCCAGGGGTATCTTTTGGTCAGAGACAAAAGGCATCATGTTCACAACCCCCACTAAGCTGGCCTTGGGTACAGATATATGTGCTGAAAGTAGAGAAATATGCAAGCCAAAGTGAGTACGGTGGGCCCTCAGTATCCTCCAGGATTTGGTTCCAGGGTCTCCCGTGGATCCCAAAATCCATGGATGCTCAAGTCCCATGATATACAATGGTGTAATCAAATGGTATCCCATATATAAGATGGTGAACAACTCACAAGTTTTGCTTTTTGGATTTTTTTGGGGGGAATACTTTCAAGCTGTGGTTGGTCGAAACTGTGGATATGGAAGGTCGACTGTATGTATCCACATGGGGTGACGGAGACAGCTAGTTCAGTTTCCCTAATGTGCTTCCTCTTGTCTAGTCTGATCTGCTGCTTCTTTGACTATTGACTGTTATTTTCAGGTCTGACTTCCTTTTTCATCATTCTTCATCTTCCTGCAATCTTTGTCTTAGTCATGTGACTGACAACCTTCGTTCTCTAATATGGAAATTTCTTAATAAATACTTTACTGGCCTTTAGGAAGTCATTTGATACTGATTCCAAAGCAGCCAGATTCAACATAAAAGTCAACAATAAGGACATAACGACGTGCAGGGACTCAATAGAGGGCTACTATTTGCAGCACATATTTCTAGTAAACCTTTTAGAGACAACATGGTTGCCATTTATTATATGTGACAGCTTCCGGAGGGGAGGGGAGCTTGCATCACTCAAACCCAGCTCTACAGACTGAATAAGGCAACAGTAAATGAATCTCCCTCTGCTGATTACATCAAGAGGCATTCTGAAGCAAACACCATTAATTTCCAGAGGAGGTAAAATCACAGACTAATAAATGATTATGTTCAACACCACCGATCAATGAACTCAAAGAGGATGTCTGTGTTTTATTTTTAAAGTGTGCAGCTTGCAAGAATGACAATATAAATCAAGAACTGCAGCTTTGGAGAACAAACATATTTGTTATAGGCTTCTCCAACTAACCTAACTTGCTGAAAAATAATTCTAGATTTTTCTTTCATAATTATTATCTGTTTTCCAAATAAGACATCATTCATAACCCAAATTTGTATGGTCCATAGAAAAAGTGTGGTGCATCTATTTTTAAATTCCTGCTTGGTCTTTAACAAACTGGGCTCAAATATGAGCCAATGGCTTTCTATCAGTTTACGACAGAATAAGCTACATTACAGGCTTGTATTAACCACGCCTGAAAGCCAAGCTAGACATTACACTGAAAGCCGAACTACATATTACATTGAATGTGTGATCACATTTAATGTTTCTGGAGCTTGTTGTTGTAATTGCCCTTAAGTAGGCCTTGTGGGAGATTATGACTGGAAGTTACGCCACAGTAACAAAGTTTCCCACTAACTTCAATTTACTACTTAGTGTGGGCTGGAAGCTGCTATTGCATCACCATTTCCACTGGAAGTGACAGCTGTAGGGAGCGTCTTTGTTGGAATCATAGCATAAATTGATTAAAACAGATTAAAAATTATTTTAAAAAAGATTTCAAAGGATTTAACAACTATTCATCATAGTCCCAGTTTCTCATTCCATCTGCCCCACAGTGAAGTATTTTAAAAGCTGAGTCCCTCTCCACCCCTTCAGGTACTTAACTAGGCAACAAAAACACAATAAATGCAGCAACACATTTAAAATGATATGGAATCTCACCCTAAAACCATTCATAACATGTAAACAATAGAATTAAACACTGAGAAGAACTTTTAAAGAGTGGAATAAAATCTGCATATCCACAAGCTTGCCTCTTCAGACATACTTGACTGTAGTAAACAACCACTTCACTATTTTGTACATATTTGATATGAAAGAAGAAAGGTCTTCATTAGTTTTCTTGGTTCTCACCTAAATTAACATTCAGATATCAGACCCTCCAATGCTTTACTGATGAAAACCAAGGCACGTGTGTCCAAGTAACATCAAGTGTGTGATCAAGATGGCAGAAGTTATTAATAAGGAAGAATACATAAGCTATGAGAGGCTACAGCAGTTTGTTTTTAACTGAGCCTAATGGGAAGGGCAATATTCTACCTTCTCCTCTCCTCTCTCTCCAAAGGGTGCCACCTATTTTTACACTTTGAATTCAGTTTGAAGCAACTGACGTAAGCTGAGGAAAAAGGGAGAAAAGGTGGAGGAGAGAGAAACTGGAACATTTTAAAAGCAGCTGAAAAAGCAGAACAACAGAGGATAATTTAGGACTATCCCTGCCAGGGCAGTTGGAGGGTATGAGATACATATTAACCTATGGAAAGTAATTTAACAAAAATAGTAAAAAAAAAACACTCAGGTTTTCTTCCACAGTCCTTTCAAAAGATTTATATGATGTTAGATGCAAATTCCATGTTACAATGTATCCATTTCAGAACACTAAACTAGTTGATTGCATTTGTATAATAGAAACAGATGAACTGTAGAGGAACACACACAAGATCTGGACTAAACTTGATACTTAGTTCACTACGAATCAGCACTCTGATTGAGAATACAGCCCTCCCTCCATATTCATGGGTTTGACCTTTGTGAATATAATTATTCACAAGGTGCATGCGTGCCTCCCCTCCATTCTCTTCCCATTCCCTTGCATTTTGCCCGGCTCTGAGAAGACAAGCACCCAGACAAAAGACAAGGGAATCAGGTGGGAAGCACACACCTCTCCAGAGGTCCCCCTCCCATTCTCTTGCCTCTGGCCTCCATGCTGAGAACTTGCGCCAAGACAAAAGGCAAGGGAAGGGAGGGAAGGCACCCGCGAGCTTTCTTTCTCCCCTACTGAGCTCCCCCTCCCATTCCCTTGCCTTTGGCAGCAAGGGAATGGGAAGGGGATCATGGGGGAGAGTTATTTGCAGTTTTTTCACTGTCGCAAGAGTTCTGTGCCCTGAACCCTCACAGAAGTGGAGGGGCCCCTGTACATCCATACAAGAGTGGTTCATGAAATGAGATGTGCATCTGTGCCAAAGCTACTGACAACTCCAGTGTTTTGTGTTACTGTTGCACAACTTTAAAGCACAAAGAGAGAGAGAAAGAGAGAGAGAGAGAGAGACTGCTTTCTCACTTGGAAGCAGGATCATTCCACATCACGGGAAAGAAAGTGCTGCCTATGAGTTACATGAAACCCAACCTGTTTTCTAGGCCCCTCCAGCCCCACTGATTTTTCAAGCTGCCAGATGTAAAAAATGAAGGAGGATCATCCCAAGCAAGCTAATTGTTCCTGCTGGAGAGCTCCAAGTGCAGCAGTTTACTTCATTTTACCGCATCTCTGAAACCCCCAGAAATAGAAATCCAAAGAGATTCCTGGTCATGTCCAGGTTGGGATTTGGAGATGTTGTGTCCTAGCAGGGAAGTGTGGGGGCAAAATCTGCCCCCCAATACAGTTGCCCACCCTGTTTAACATATTCAGATTTTTTAAAAAAAGTTCTTAATAAATGAAAATAAATCTGGGAATCCTCTCCCCCCCACCCCCATCATCTTAAACATGTTTACTGGAACTTATTCATGGACAAAAAGGTCTTGCAGTTAATAAGAGTCCCTGTGGTAGCATATTCTTTAACTGTTCACCAACAGTTTATCCTGCAACAACAGAATAAAACTCACCATCTGTTTGAGATTTGCTGAGAAATATTGTGCTGGCCCTTGGGTCATCTGAAGGGTTGAACTCCATGTTCACATCTGGAAAGAAAAGCAGGAAAGAGAATAGGAGGTTATAAGTTTGCTGTTGAGGAGCAAAATTAAATTTATATTTCACTGTATAACCACACATTCACCCATTCAGCTCTACGGCCTTGGGACCCAGAAGTAAAGCTTCACTTCCTACAATCCAGTGTTCTCAAATCAAGAATCTGTTTAGCTATCACCTTTAAGTGTGTTTTGTTGACGCAAGATTCACCTGTGCCTCTGCATACACACATCATAATATGTAAGTGTTTGATACAAAGGTATCATTTATTGTCTTTTCCACAATGAGCCAGATCCATTATGGTGAACTAGTGCTGTGATAAAATTAGAGCACTCGCTTTTGATGAGAGACCCCCGGGTTTAAAACTGAACACAGCCATTAAACTCAATGGGCGGGCGGGCAGGCAGGCAAGGCAGAAGCTCTAGCTGCAGTTCTGCAGTGAGGAGAGCTTTCATGGTAAAAGTGGTAGCCAGAGAGATCTCTGCTGTAGATACTCTCCCTGGAGTGGAGAGTTATGCATTAGGGTCCAGAATGCCCATTACCTGCATTTATTCATGAGATAACATATTATGAACGGGAACAACCAAGGCATGACATATTGTCCTTGCTGTGAAACACAGCTGTTTGGATCTGAGGATCTGATAGCCTTATGCTGGCAACTTGTTTTTTAAAAGAAACTCTTAATTAAGCCTTTGGAGTTAACAAAAGTGAAGAACCCTTCTGATTAAAATGAACAATAGAGCCTACACAACTACCTTCTTTCTGCAATTAGGAGCTGAGTGTGTTTACCCCACAGTATCAGGACAAATAAATTAAAATACTGGAGGCTGTCATCTTCAAAAGAGAATAATTAAGGATTTAAATGCATATAATTTGTTGAACAGATTGAATTACATTTTTTTTGCATGACAGAGCTGGATTTTAACAGCATGAGAAAAACTACAGCATGAGAAAGTACAGATGTTATTTATTTGATGTTGATTAAACTGGCTTGCTGATCTCTGGACACAAGAAAAGTGAATTGTTAACTCTGAAATTACTGGATTGAATGAAAGATGGAACCCTCCTGGGAATATTTTCAGAACTTTTTGCAATGAATGATGAAGGACTTTTAACTTCAATAGGAATATGATAGAGGTCCTGAGGAATGATTTCAAGGAACTGTGGGAAGCTATAAGATAACAGGGGGACACACAAGTTAGCAACAGGGAAGTGAAGGAGAACGAAAATTAAATGGAGAGATTAATTCAAATTGAGTTAATGAAGGGAGCTAGTAAATTGGGGGAGATGTATGACCAAGAAGCTTTGTTTTGTGAAAGGGAGTTTATGAAGGAGGAGGCTAATCTAAAATTCATTTGTAATCAAAATATTTTGATGGTTGAACAAAACCAAGCTGACTTAACCTGTTTGATTGAAGGGGGTGAGTGCTGTTTCAGGACAATTGTTTTAAAATACCAAGTGGGAAGGAATCTGAACTAGTGAATCTGAGAAGTTGAGGAAGGCAAAGTCAATGGACAGGACGGTTACAGGGGAAGTGGGGAGTTAAATGCAAAATGAAATAACAGATATAAGACAATGAAAATTGGACTGGCTTAACTAATATTATTGTAAAGGATTTTATAATATAAAACGGTTTAGAAATATTTGGATCTTGTATAAAATGTAATAGATCTACAATTTTAGCTAGTGAAAATATTATGTAATCAAATCAGCAAGTAGCACTTAGCACTGATGTCGTTTATCACACAATAGTATTAATGTCATTTATCATGTAATTCTAATATGTAACAGTATATAATAGAAAGTAATGTTGTGATATTATGTTAGATATATTAAATTTTGGCAACAGAAAGTTCATTCTCTCTCTCTCTCTCTCTCTCTCTCTCTCTTTGTTTGAAAGCATGACTTGGGGAAGAAGGGAAATATTAGATATTATCTTTGAGGGGCTTAAATCAATTAGACTGCTATAATCCATTAAACAGAGGACGGAAGCCTATTCTTTTTCTTTTTTCTTTCTTTCTCTTCACTTTTTCTCCACTTTTTAATTTCTAATTATTGTGTTTCATGTTTCTTTATGTTTTTTCTCCCTTTTATTTTCTGTACCTGTACAGTTTTAGTGTTTTTGGAAATTATCAATAACGGTACCCTTAAAAAATAAGCAAACTCACTCACTAGGTCCTGAAATCTGTTATAGTCCCAACTAGACTAAACCCACTGAGTCACTTATTGAATGGTGAATCCTGCTGTGATTCAACAGATTTATCGTAGACTGGACTAACAGCAGAATTCAGGCCTGTGTGACCTTGCAACATAGACATTATTTATGAACTTCAGTATAGAAATTAGAAATTTTATTTAAAAAAAATACAGTTTCCAGAATTCCCCAGCCAACAGAGCTGTCTGTTTGGGGATTCTGGCCACTGAGAGATATTTTTGGGGAATTCTGTCAAAAATAGGGTTTAAAAACTCTTGTCTATAATGTAGGATTGAAACTTTTTAAACATCCATTACCCTGAACTACCTAGAGGAAAGGCAGAAAGAAACATACTATTACAGACTCTCTAAAAGTTCTTGCCTAGTAACTTTAGAGAGCAAATATTCCTTCCGAGTAATCAGCTGAAAACTCTCTCCAAGGCTACTTTTTTTACATTTTAGATCATAAATGATTAAAATGAGCAATAAATGATCAAAATAAGTATGATTTGGCATCTAGACCACTTTTTAAAAAACATTTCTAGACCAGCAATTTTTGTGGACTTGCTTGCATGGAAATATTATTCAGCTACTAAACAGAAAGTGAGGATTTGTGTGTGTGGAGCGGGGGAACCTCAAGAGCAAAAGAAGGACAGGGCAAAAAGGAAGCTTTGCATTGCCTGTATTCTGCCTCCATCCCACAATCCCTTTTCTTGGCTCTTGGGCCAGCTGCTAGAGCTCTTCTCTCAGGAAGTGATTGCTACAAACACAAAGTCTGCAGTGGGACTCTGCAAGAAGCCTCTGCAGGTGCATCTCTCTCTGCCCAAGCTGTGAGATGCAATCTGTTGGTGCAGAACCACCTCCCTGACATGTCCTCAAAGCTACCGTTTTGATGTGTGAGTAGAAGATGCACAGAGAAAAAGAACTCTGTTTTACCTTGTTCTTCTTGACTCTCTCACATTTGCCTTGGGAGCAAGAGGAGATAGAGGGGATTAAGAGAAATGTGGCCTGAGGGTTTTGCTTCTCCACATTCCCTTCTCTTTTGGCTTTGGCCCAAAGCTACAGAGAAGGTTATTTGCTTCACTTCAGTCACTCTCCCAGACATGACTTCCTCAAAACTTCAGCCTGTGACCTGCTGTTTGCTGTCAAATAAGGACAACACAAAAGCAACGTTTTCAGTAGTCACCTGTGCTAGCTGGAAGATTCTGGAAATCATAGTTGAAAAAAGCAGCTTTCCCCAGTATTATTGCTGTCCTCTGCCTGCTTGCTTTCACGTCCAGCACATCCACACATAGCCATACCACACTAATAAGAATATTACTACTACTACTACTACTACTACTACTACTACTAAACTTTGTTTCAAAAATCCCATAGCAAGATTTTAGGTATGAGAGCAGACAGAAGTAAGAGAAATGATTCTCTTATTTGCATTACCTGCTTAAAAGTAATGGCCAAATAAGTATAGACTTCTTAGACTAAAACAGGACAAAAAGCTTGTTAGAGCTTGTGGACATGAAGTTGACAACGGCACATTTTCCTTGACATCTCCCTACCACACCCAAAATATTACAAAGAGCAAGAACAAAGTCTGGTGCTCAGAAGCATGCAAATGCTGTAACTAATAATGTGATACAGTACAGCTATTAGCTGGGTACATATAATTATTTGAGATTGCTAAGAACGGTAACTCATTTGAGTTTAAAAGTAGGCTAACACATTTAATCTAGCATCTGTAGGCAACAGACATTTCCTCATCCTAAGGTTAATAAACCAGAATATTTCCACTTTGACATGTATGAGAAATATGTGTACATACACACCAAAAATACAAAAAGACAGAAAGAATAAGGATTATGTACAACAGCATATTACAAATCTAGGCACTTAACAGAAAGTCTCTAAGGCCCTCATATGACTGTCTAGCAATCTTCTCCCATTATAGATCACTGCAGCTTATTGAAGAATCCACCTCCTTCTACTGGGGGAGCAGTAGCAGCTCCTTGCAAAGAAACTCTTGATTCCCTGCAGATGTCTTAGTTTTCCTAAAAATCTTCCCCAGAAAATGTTAAATTGCACTCAAGTGTGACCTCCAATTCCCTTTTTATAATGGTCTGTTTCTGAAAGGTATCTGCATACCAACCAACACCATGGCATACTCATCTCACTGGCTTTCAATTAGCTTACCCTACCAGGGCCAAATCTGGTTTTACTGTATCAGCCTTGGGGCAGCTGCTGCTAAGTTGGTTAATATTTGGATCTCTTTGGTTGTTTTTTCGCATGTTTCATATTTACTTGTTTTGTTCTTTATTTGTCCTTTGCAGGGATTAAGGAAATGAAGACTGCTGATGTTGTATCAAATAATTCAGTAGTTCCTAACCTTTTCTTTACCAGGGATCTCCTGTAAATATAATATGTTGCCAGCTCCCCCAAGACTTAACTCAAGATTTAAATATTTAAATTTAAACATCCAAATATTCATTTAAACATTTGTTTATTTATTAAAAGCACCTGGAGACTTAGATTCAAATCCCTGCTCCTCCCCTGTGGGCAGGTCACATTCTCTCAGTGTCAGAGGAAGGCAAAGGCAAAACCTCTCTGAACAAGTCTCGCCATGAAAACTCTATGATAGGTTCACCTTGGCGTTGCTATAAGCTAGAACAGACTTGAAGGACACAGCAACAAACTGTTGCTCAAAGGAGGAGGTTCTTTCTAGCCATAATGTGTCTCCCCTTTGAAAAACTGATCTACAGTGAATCTAAGGCAAACCTATCATGGAGGTTTTCTTGGCAAGATTTGTTGTCTTTGCCTTTCTCTGAGACTGAGAGAATGTGACCCACCTGATGTCACCCAGTGGGTATCCATGGCTGAGAAAGAGTCAAACCCTGGTCTCCAGATTCGTAGTTTGAGAGTACACATGCCTGCTGCCATGTCCCTTTTGTCATAACATAATTCATAATGACATAATTCATTTCATTCAATACAACTTGCAGCCATTGGAATCTTCTATAGTTTTTCCTGGACGGTGCCATTTCAACACTAGAGGGAGGGGATCACATGTCTGATGCTTCCCCAAACATACAGGAGAATTCTCATCCAAGAAGTCTAGCAACAATTAGAGATGGATGGGAAGTATGGGGGATCACCAGCTCAAGTAGCTCTAAATGCTGATTCATTTCCTGGTTGATTCTCTAAAACAGGAGTGGATAAAGTGTATACTGTAGGCTGCATGTGGCCCCCAAAGTTTTAAAGAATTGCCCCCAAATGTCCTCTGGGGGGCTATTTTGTACACAAAAGAGACTTTTTTAAAGATAGGAAGTGAACCAGAAGTAACCCAGAGGTAACTTCTGGGTCACATTGTGTTATCAAAAAGGCTTCTCCTGGGCATGAGTAGCCCAGGTGGGCCAAAAAAATGAGGGAAAATGCACCCCTAAGAGCTCTCAATTTTTGGGGGGGGGACTTGCAACTGGGATGTGGCTTTGGGGGACCAATGTGGCCCCTAACCCCTACAGTTTCCCATCCCTGTGCTAAAAGTATAGAGCCTTCTCATGCAGTACATTTTATACGCTTACACCTTAACAAATGAAAACATGAATTTGGCAAACTGCTGTTGCTCTCTGCTGCGTATCTGAATGCTTAATGGCAAGTCAAGTTTAATATGAGAAAGTGGCCCTTAGGTTTGTGTGTTGTATTAGGCCAGACGGTTAACAGGGCTGCTATCCATTGCATAATGGATTGAGGGAGGCAGAGCCAGCATGCCATGTTCTTTTGCCTTTCACAGTGGTTTAATTTGAAAAAAAATCAGCAGGGGAATATTCTTACAGGACAGAGATGACCATAATTACCTGCTTGTGACTGATCATCATGCTGGTCTTAGAAATGACAGGGACAGGTAGAAAAAAAGTTGGCAATCCTTTCATCATGATGTAAGCAAGCAGTAAAATCTTCTATATATATAAATATATAACAGCTTTCATTATTTAGATATATAAATGGAGCTGCTGATGGGTATACCCATAAAACCAAAAGAAGAACTGTTCATCTTGTTTGGGGAAAGTTGACATGGACTTTTATCTATTAAGCCTATTGCTTTTAGAGAAATGCAGTTGGGCAGAACTTCTGAGCACAGCTTGGTAACCAAGGCATGTGAGCAGTTATGTTTGGTACCCTCACAGCCAATTTTATAACCTGACCCACAAAGAGAAATTGCCTCTTAATGGCACATTGTTAGTAAGGAAGCTTGTTATGCACAGCTGTGAGTTTGCCAGGTTCTTCACTTCAGAGTGACCCAAGGTTTAAGAAACAGTGATAAGTAAAACAGAATTATGCAAAGAACGATAAAAAGAGAAAATGAAACAGGAAAGGTATCTTGGCATCATTTTAAACTGAAGAGAAATTCCTTAAACTCATTAGCGCACAGGAAGGAGACCGTCACAAAAAGAACAAAGACCAGGTATCCTAGCAACTAGCTGCTCCTGAGGAATTCTCAGAGCTCTCCTGGGTGTGTAGTGGCAAACACAAGTGTTTGTTGCCTGGCTTTATTTTTATAATGTTACAGGAATGAGCTTCAAAAGGGGACAAGGAAAGAGGCATCCACTTCTGGGGGGAAGTTGAAAACTTGCTTTCTTAGACTTTCTGCTTAGCCATATCCATAAGCTTGACTTGCACTAGACTTCTGTAACAAGTGTGGTATAAAAATAGCATTGCTGTTGTTGTTTTGGTGATGGTGGTAGTGGGAGATTCATTGTCAGGCTCAAAAAACATGTTTTTGGATGCAGTTTTCATGCCCCCACCCTTGAGAATTAAGTGCACACTGGAGAGTCAGTTAAGAGTACCCTTGAGAGTTAAAAGTTAAGAACAGAACAGTGGTCACAATCATATTACAGAAACACAGAATTTTTGAGAGCATTTGTTTACTTTACATTTTATAGTGCCTGCTCTCAGGCTGTGGAACTCCCCTCCATGGAAGGTCTGGTTTGTCCCTTCTTTTCTACCAGCAGGCAAAGACCTTTCTATTTAGGGGAGTTTTAAATCATGTGGCAGAACGGAGTTTAGAAGTGTTATGCTGTGCTATTATCTTTTCAACTTTAAACTGTTTTAAACCATGTGCTTTTTTAATAGAAATGTTTCTTTAATCTGTAAAATAAAATTTTCCCAAATTTTGTTTAAATTATTGGAAATTGCTAGGCCTAAATACCCTGAAGGTACCAGATTCCATCTGATCTTGGAAGCTAAGTAGGGTCAGCTCTAGTTAGTATTTGGTTGGGAGACCATCAACAAATACCAGTTATCGCTAGGCTATTTTTTAGAGGAAGGAATTGGCAAAACCACATATGACTATTCCTTGCCTAACAAAACCCTATAAAATCCATGGGGTCACCATAAGTTGACAGACAACTTGAAGGCACACATGCACACACACACACAAACTGCTGTGGAGCCTATGCTGGGACAAAAAAGAGAGTCAGTGTATTGTAGTAGGACTAGGATTCTGGGAGATCAGGGTTCAAATCCCCCCAGACACCTATAGGGTGACCGTGGGCAGGTCACATATTCTCTTATGAATAAATGTTACAAAGAAACCCGGTGGATGCGGTCACCATAAGTCAGACTCAACTTGAAGGTAGATAACAACATCAAAGTAATGATAATCCTGGAGAATAATCGCACGTGATCTGAAACAAGTTTGCTGGAGCACAGGCAAATGACTCCAAACCTAAGCAGTATACCTCTTGGAAGAATAGGCAATAAAACTTACATCCATTCTCCATTCTATACTACCCTCTATAGTCCACTGTAGTCAAAAAATCAAGCTTAAAGACCTGGATGGACTTACCCACAAATCAACGCTGCTTCATAGGAATTGAACTTGCTGAAAAGGAGTTTCAGGAGGTCATTGAAAAACTATCCAGACCTCTGGGGAGCCCATGCTGCTGGTGGGGGGTGGGGTGAACAGCTTATCCACAGATCATACCAAATTCTGTAATTGGGGCCCTCGACTTATCCTTGAGATCAATACAGTTAAGTATATATGGTAAGTTATTTTACAAATAATTTTACATATCCAACCAGCTTTTAGTTAACTCATGTAATATTGACTAGTTATATGTCATGTGCTAGGATTAGAGCCTGGAAAAAGTGCTTTCGGGAGGCATTAACTCTATTTGTAATCTCTGACAGAGCAGATTCATTCAAATACTGACTCAACAGTTGTGTAAATACCACTGATTGGACGGGTCTACACTAGTTTGAACGAATAATAAGATTCAGACCACGAACCAAAACTTGCATAACTCTCCAACAGCAGGAATTTGTAACTTCCAAATTCAGATGCAGAACCAAGAACTTTTCATCTGATGTGCAGCTTAACTGTACAGTGAGTTTTTAGAATGGCAGCCTTGCACATCTTGGCAAGGAAATACTCTCTGTTTGTAGACTGGTGTTGTCGTATTGGGACCAATTGGACAGGAAGGCCTATAAAGTCTTTCTGTTTGGGTGTGGATCTTGCCCATAAAATCCAGGCATCCTGGCCTTGTTGTGTCCTTCAAAAAAACTCCTTAGCTCAACTCTCAGATGTAATAATTCACCCTATCACGATATGTTTCAATGCATGTATTACTGTGTCTCTGGACAAAAGGAAGAAATTGCAGAAAGACAAGAACTCTTTTGCTAGTGTGGCTGAAAGTCTAAGGGCCAAAGCAGTTCAAGTAATATCCTGTGACTATAAAGGCTTCCAATCAGGCTAATCTGCCAGTCTGAGCAACTGGCTAAACTTGCTGGCTACCAACAGCCTTTGCCTTGCCTTCAGCGTACTAGCAATACACATCAACCAATACTCTTTGCAGAAGAAAGATTCCACAGACCTTTCCCTGGGAGACATATTTTCAGTTCTATTTTTGTACTTTTCTTTTGTTCAAGCACACATTCTGCAAATCATTGCCCTTTACTTCTACAGCCTAAACAAATAACAGCTGGAAATATATCACTGCCTGCACACTTCCCTCCACTGAAATCAGAATTCTATTCTAACAGGAGCCTAAGAATATGTGTAGCAGGGGAAAAAATGTACACAAACATTCGGAGCTATAAAAAAATCTCCAGTAAACATCTTGCCATGGTTATTGCCTGGCACCATGTCAGTGAGCTGAAAGGATCATTGGTCTCACCCAGAGAGTATTGACCACGTATTTTGGACCCCCTTAGTACCACTGTTGATTTGCTTACTCTCTTCCTCTGAGCCCAATCCACACCACTAAGGAAGAAAAGACAAAGTAGAAGAAAACTGCTGCACCTTCTCCTCACTGAGTACATGCCTTCAGAAGATGAGCATGGCCAGAGGGAGCAACAGTGTACCTTCTGTAAGTGCTTTGGTCTTAAGAGATGCTCAACAATGGTAACCCCCCAACACCTACTCTGCATTCACAGCTTCATAAGTCTGAAATGCTGCGGTTTTGCTCTAACTGGGGCCAGTCTTTGAAACACAGAATCAGATTTAATATCACAGAAAGTCAGATTTAATATCACAGAAGTTCTTGGGGACTAACTTCCAGCGGTGGGTACAGCTGGTGCTCTAAAAAGCTCCATATTTTAACTTAAAATCTCTTATCGCCAATAATTAAGCCCTAGAAGAGGCATTTTAACCTTTTTTGGCTGGGGGAATAAACGACTACGTGTGGTAAGGGGGCACGGCCATCATGGCCTGGAGTACCATATCTATACCCCAGGAGGGCTGAATTTCATCCCAAGGCTAGAGGTTCCCAACTCACCCCCTCTGCTTTGAGAGCTAGTCTGAGAGTCACTAAATTTCACCCACAACTGAAATCAGTTTATTTGGCCCACTGGTGATTGTCACATGCCTCTCACAATATGACTCACATACACAGAAGCATTTGGGACCTTTCTAGAGGTTATATCATATCATGACTGTGTCGTGCCAACAACATTTTCCCAGAACAGAAGGAGGATTCCTGCATCTGACAGATGAGGATGAAAGACATAAACTTGTTGCCTTCTTCCTACAAGCTTTCTCTACTCGTTCATTGAAAGCCGGTGTGATGTAGTGGTTTGAGTGCTAGAATAGAACTCTGGGGACAAGGGTTCAAATCCCTGCTCGGCCATGGAAACCTACTGGATGACCCTGGCAAGTCACATTCTCCCAACCTCAGAGGAAGGCAAAGGCAAATCCCCTTGCCAAGAAAACCCTGTGCTAGGTTTGTCTTAGGGTTGCCAAACATCAGAAATGGTTTGAAGGCACATTACAATAACTGGTTCATTAGGTTAGCTTCCTATGAAATCCCCGGCCCACCCCAAAATCCTGTCTGAGTCATTACATTTCTGTATATACCACCTATTTGCAACAATGTCTTTTACTCCAAGTCTTAAGTCAAGTCTCAAGTCTCTACCTTTAAGTCTCAAGTCAAGTCTCATATCCTTGCAAGATACTTTCAAGTCAAATCTCAAGTCAAGTCTCGAGTCTGGGAGCCAACTTTATATCTCAACATATTCCAGAATTTCTGGACAGAGTTGAATATATTCAGTTTTAACAATTTAAGCAGAGTCAGGTCCTCCACATTTGCGATTTGCCACCTGCAGCTTCAGAAGTGGGGAATAAGATCCTTCTTACTTCCCATTTCCAAAGCTGAAAGATTTTTTAGGAGTGGGGAATAGCATTCTTCTTACTGCCCATTACTAAAGCCTCAAAAGCTTTATAAGGAAGGATCCTTCCTCCTCAAGCCCACTGCCTGACACACTTGCTGTTCCCCTCTGAGAAACATGCCCTATGGTCTGTGGGTGAGTCTTGCCTTCTGCTCTTAGGAAAAGTTTTAGAAGTCTCCTCCAATATGCAGCGGGACAAACAGCTGGGCAGTCCTCAATCCTGCGTCATGCCCATTGCCTAATGTGTTTGCTGTTTCCCTCTGAGAAACACACCCACAATTTGAGGTTGAGACAGACTGTCGCATGACCAATAGGCAAAAAGAGATGGAAATATTGTTCACAGTTGTAAGACTTTTGGATGAATGTTGTGTTACTGAACCAAGGGCAGCAAGTCAGTCGCTAAAAATATACAAGTCACGAGTCAAGTCAGCACATCATTTATTACCAAATCGAGTCCAAGTCGAGTCACAGAAGTGACTCAAGTCTGACTTGAGTCCAAGTCAGTCAACTCAAGTCTACACCACTGCCTATCTGCCATTACAACTGCTGCAGAAGCTGGCCACTGGCCTTAACTTCCATCTTCAAAGGACAAGACCATATACAGAAATTGCTTCCCATATTTAACACTCCATGCTGTAGATGTAAGAGAAGCCCAGCATATTTTCTGAAAGCTATGCACTCTTCAGAAAGGTACCAGCTACTCAAGTCTGTTTGCCTCATTTTAAATTACCTTTTTCCTTTCAAACGTTTTCTAACACACAAACATAATGAAGGCTTAGTGGATCAGACAAACAAAGTCTACATCACCCAGCATCCTGTTTACCATAGTGACCAATCTTATACCTCTGGAAAGGCCAGAAACAGGTTATGAGATCAGCAGTATCCTCTTTGGATCCTGAAGGTAGTATTTCAATGCACTTTGAGACTGGGCTCTTCCAGATTGATTTAAAGAAGCATGAGTTCTTATAATACAAGTCCAAGAGTTTTGTTTGTTGTCAGTGTCTCCACATCGGTTCATTCTATTCTTTTTGGTGATTATCTCTAGTGATTTCTTAGGAATCTTCCTAAGATTTTTTTTTTAAACCAGGAATGGTTTGCTGAGATGAATCTATGATCTAAACGGCAAGTTTCTTACATTTATAGTATTATAGTGCAAAAGTGCTTTTTCATTCATGTGCTGAAACTTTTTAAAAAATTATTTTTAAAAATTATTTGTGAAAAATTTTAAAGAAAAAGATGGAAAAGAAAAGGTTTTTTGTTTCAATGTGTCTCGGAATTAAAAAGAAACTCACTTGAGGGTACAAACAAAATATTGCCATGAAAGCCAGGAATTTGCACGAAATACTCTGAGACAACACAAACACCATTTAGATTTTTTTAAAAATTCTTAAGAACTACAGCCACAAATACCCTCCTAACATTTTTGATCCATCTGAAGGAGTCCACAGTCAACCACAATTTCAAAAGAGCACTGCCTACCCTGAACTGTCAGGACAAGTTTAAAAATCTTAAATAAACTGTGTGTTGTTATGATCCATGGGATGGATTCAAAAGTGAAAGTTCTCCTATGTCCCATCCCATGATTTCTTTTTCTGAAATGATCTTATGAATAACATCCTGGAAGCCATGAGCAAGCCAAAGAAACAAAAGTTCTTCATTTTGAATTCTAGCTATTCCAATGCGAAACTCCTTAGGAATACAGTTGCTACTCACACAACCTTTTAACTCAAATACAAATAATTTTTTTAAAAAATCAAGGAATAGGTGATATTCCACAGGGAAAAAAAGTGCAGTGAAAAACTGGAGTTTGTCTATTTTTCTGGTCTTGTTAAGAAGGCAAAGAAGAAGGAGAATAAAAAGAAAACATTTTTTCTAGAGAAGAACATCAAGTCAACTGTTCTAAGCCAACAGGGAAAAAGCTGTCCTGCCTTATTGCATTATGACATTTACATGTCAACAGGATATTAAAAGTTCTTATGAGAAAATCCTAAGCAGGAATTATGTAACACTCCACCCAAAAACTGCAGCATCTTTATGCATGTTAGCCAAGCCCCCAAGGTAGGAGGGTATTCTGTTTATGGCTGCTGATCACAGAATCACCCAAAGACAACTAAATTAGCAGTGTGGTTAATTCTACCCTTTAAGAGAATGAGGCAGAACTCATACCATCTCATTCCTGGAGAATGTACAGTCCTGATTCAACAAACCCCATTAAATTATTGCACATAAATCCTGCTGTCCAGGATTGTCTTCTATGATGAAAAGATAGATCTTTACATTATTTCATACATATTTTCTTCATTTCTTATAGATGTTAAAAGTGCAAGTTAAACATTATGTGCAGGCACAGACAGAGAAACACACTAAATAAACCAGAAAAAGGCAAACAAAGGTTTTTCTTGCTTGAAACAACAATCAGCATTGCATTATGATCACGTTTGGAGTGTAATTAAGGAGTTGAAGATACAGATTCCTCCACCCCATCCCACCGCAAATGCTCTGCTAAAATAAGCCACACTGTCAATGCTGTATATATGCTCCTTTTGCGCCAAGCAACCACAGAATCTGTTAGGAGTTCTGCATCCATGTTGTTATTGTTGTCGTTTTTGTGTGCCTTCAAGCCATTTCCAACTTCTGGTAGCTGTATGGTGAATCTATCATGGGGCTTTCTGAACGTAGGTGTGTCTGAGACACTCAAAATCACCCAGTGAGTTTCCATGGCTGACTGAGGAATCAAACCCTGCTTTCGAGAGATGTAGTCCAAAGCTCAAACCACTACAGCAGGCTGACTCTCTACAGCTGATTTTTAAAGCATATTTCAGCGCTTAAAATTGCTTGCATACTGCTGTTTGCCCTTTCTAATGCAGAAGATGAATAGAGTCTGCCAAAAGTGCCTTGAAGCAACAGTAAGGTTTACAAAATGATGGGTCATACAGATATTTCACATATGATACAGCAACAAACCAGGGTGTACATCCAACAGGAAGCTGAAGATAATCCATCTGTCTAACCATAAGTAAACTCATTCACTGCCTTCATATTTTAGATTTTTAGAGATAAGCCTAAAAACAGAATGGCCTGATCCAACTTTTAGTCTCAACCAGAGAAGACCAATTTAACTAATGGAACTTAATTAAGTGTTGACTTACCAGGTTTCCATTGATCTGATAAGTCTACTTTAGTTGGGACTTATTACTGGATTTAAACTTATGAGTGTCCATATTGTTCAATGAAATAGCTCAATTTTAAGTCCACCTCAGTTCAACAATGGTTACTCATAACCAGACAAGATGGTATAAGAGTTCAGTGCCAAGTATTGAATTGGAATGTCTAACATAACTCTCCATCTTACATCTATTCCTCATTTTATTTTCAATTTCTTTAATGCTTATTCAGTTCAAACTATCTTCATTTTGCAATATGTTAGGAAGCATACATTTTCTTGATCTAAAAAACCTCATTAAGCACATATTTGAAAAATTATGCATTACTGAAAATCTTTACTTTGCTTAGAGGATGGGGAAATGAGTTAACATCTCATAATGAAGTTGACCCATGCCTAGTCACCAATACAAAAAAGAAAAAAATTGCTAAAATCTCCTTGAACCCTTTGAACAGAAAATAATTAGAAACTCCTTGCACAGTTAAATCAGAGATTTCAAGGGTAATGCAACTTATTCTTTCACATGCAAAAATTATAATTTGTAGTCTCTTGTATAAAGTACAAAAAAGGAGCTTGGGAAATGATATCACAATGTCATTTCTTCTGCCTTCTTATCCATTCCTTCCGAAACATATTCACATGGAATCAAGGAGAATATAATCATGCTAGTAATTTACACTATTTTATAAGCAGCTTTCCAAAAAAGTCACCATCCCAAGCAACTACACAACAACACAGAAGAATCTGTGCTAAAAGAAGCCCCTCTCTTGACAAACAATATCTAAATAATTTATCACATATATCTTTATCTCAAGTGAGTAAGAGAATCACCTCTGGCTACAAAGGGAATGCAAAGTGAAGCTTCCCAATATATTTATTCAGAATATGTAAGAACTATTTGATATATTTGGTACACAGTTATGCAATCTCCTCCTCCTCCCCCGCTCTTCTTTTTCTCTCCTTACACCCAGATCAAATGCATTTTCCCACACTGCTTTTCAAATGTGCTTCTAAAAATGTACCAAAGAAACACAGGAAACATGAATTTATAAGCACATATATCACAAAAATGCATTCATCTGACAGTCAAATATAGTCTCTTTCAATGTTCTCCTCTCAGACCAAACAGATTAACATCACATGAGTAAGAAACTGGGCAAACCCATTGGCATCCCTTGCTTCACTATCACTGGATTCACTGCTTTCCATGTGTCACAATGGCAAACCTCTACAGTAGGGATTTGTCTCTATCTTTGGAGACTCTCCACACAATTTTGAAACCTCAGTGATTAGTTGATGGTCAAGAATCTCTCCTTATCAGCAAACAAATTGGCAAATATACATTACAAAAGAGCTTATATGTGTTAAATGCACAAACACAGGATTTTCTTTTCTTTTTCCCTATTGCACAAGAAGCCAAGGACCAGTACCAAGGAGACGCTTATCCCTATGTGCCCAGTGCCATGTGCTATTTTGCATGACCATAGTGTACCACAGAAAGTGAAAGAGACAGCCTCACTATCCAGACATGGAGTGAAGTGAGCCCTGATGGCACAGTGGTTAAATGCCAGTACTGCAGCCACAACATTGTGAAATCAATCCTGCAGGGCCCCAGGTTGACTTAGCTTTCCATCCTTTCGTAGATCAGTAAAATGACTACCCAGCTTGCTGGGGGCAATTAGCTAAAAAAAACATTGTAAACCACTTAGGGAGTACTTATCACTGATAAGCAGTATAGAAATGTAACTGCTAACCGCTAACTGAAAATAAATTGTCACTGTTCCTGAGGTGTGATGGCACTGTGGAGCAAACCAAATAAAATATATGTAATGGTGAAATCCCTTACAAAATGTAATAATGAAAAGCCCAACTTCGTAGATGTCAGCAAACCCTGGATGTAATTGACAATGCCTGCAGCAACACAGCTGGATCTAAAGCAGCTAGACTTATCTTCCTACATAACTCCTCCTTGGTCACAGATGGAGGAGTCAGGTAGTCACAATTACATACTATTTATACAAGATTAGGAAGACTGAAAGTAATAATAGTCATTTAAATTTTCTACTTTATATTTTCCCCATCCACGTATTTAAAGAAATAACCCTTGTTTCTGATTAAAGCCCATATTACCAAGTGTACAAAAGCCCATTTCCTACTGCAAACTTTTCCCACTTCACAAAATGTGTCCACCTACACATTGGAATATTGTCTGAACAAAGAGAGATACTTGGATTCCAAAACTTTTGGAATATATTGCTCACATATTCTTTTTTTTAAAACAATTCTTCATTCAAACCCACATATTCTAACTCATATTTTATTTATTCTTTACTAAAAGTTAATTTCCTTCTTCCACTTTAAGGCTTAATTAACCTGGAAACAGTAAGTAAATTAAACTACCAGTTCTTTGTTTCTCTTGATCATACATCACTCTTAGGAATTCTACATACTGGAATGTCTCAATTGCATTCACATACATAGCAGCAATGCTGCATGTTACCGCCATTGCTACCCCGAGCTTGTGGGATATTAAGATATCTTTTGTTATCAATAATTCGGCCTTCTCTACCCATTCCTCTCCACGTGCTTGCGAGGCCCCCGGACAAGCACGCACACAGGCTCGGCCAATAATCACTGTAATATTACAAACAAATACAGGCAGGCCAGAAATAGCCGACTCGCAGCTTCAGGAGACCTCAAGGCAAGTACCACATTATGTATGCACGCAACTTTCAAAAGATCCTCTGCCCCGCGCAGGCAGCTTGATGATCGGACTATACAACGCTCAAGTACTCCGCGTTTGCATACTGGCTACTCTACTGACAATTTGGCTATAACTCAATCATTCAAATACTGACTTTTTGGAGGCTTTGTCTCCAGCCCCAAACTCATTGATCTCTCCAAGTACGAACTAGCCTGCGGTCACAATTTTCCCTATAAGAACCCCTGACTTTGAGCGCTTCCTCGGATTGCTCTTGGCTTCCACCCCGCCTTGCTGTCGCTTTGTCCAGCGAGCCTTCCCCTCAGCTCCACGTGCTGAGATCCACACTCCCCAGCTTCTCCGCTTCTAACCGGGCTTCAGGACAGGTATAGCATTTCCCATACCAAACCTCCTCAAAAATCCCTCTATCCGCTACTACCTTTATTTCTATAGTTTCTTGCGTGAGTGTATTGCATACATTTGTTTGATTGTGCTTAAGTAAAACAATTATTAATTTCAACATCTGCCTCATCTTGACTCAGCCTGACCCCGTAGACATAGGGTTCAAGATCTCGCTACATTACCCTGCCTCTCGCATTGCCAACTTGTGTTCTGTGCTAATTCCCTCCCCATTGTTGTGAGCACATTTAGGTGTCCCTCCGGGGACCCCCAGAAATCAAGGTAACATGCAGCTGTACAATGGCTCAACACAGCAGGCCAACATATGCAAGCATTCTTAGGAAGGCAAGGCCTTCCCTTCCAGCAGATCCACGGCTTCTGTGTAAGTTGCCATCCCTGACTCCATCCTCGGGAGGAATAAGATGGAGGTAAAAGTACAGTGTGCTTTACTAAGAACCAAAGAAGGGCTGTTTGGGAAGACAAGTTCTACCATGATACCAATATTTGGGGCTCAAAAGATGTTGTGCCCATAATGTAAGGCAATGAAGATATTGCTTTGTAACAATGAGGTTCATGAATTGCATAAAACATGTTTATTCTTCTTTATTACAAATCCGGGTATTGTCATGCATGAAAACTGTGTAAAAATAAAAAGTTAGAAAGAAAAGGTGGTTCCTATTCAGACTTCATCTGTATCTCCCTTTACTCTCCCCATTCAAAATTTCATTGAAACAGAAGTTGTGGTCAAAAATATCCATGGGAAAATTTATTCAGTCTCTCTTAGGATTTTCAGTGTTCTCTTCTCTCTCTCTCCCTCTCTCTCTTTTTTTTAATCCCAAGAACTACACTGCCACGTTTTCAGCATTTTTTATTAGATAAGATGTTGACAGCACTTCTTGTCTGTCAGGTATGAAGCTATATTGTCAGCTAAGTGTAATGAAAATCACTCATGCTTAGCCAGTGGTATTAAGACAGAAAAATGGCAAAAACATATTAAAAGGTCTTTTAAATTGTTGCTGCTTTGGCCATATTTCTTTTTCAAATTTTGTGAAGTGTTTTAGTTTAAAATGTTGTTTTGTTGTTGCCTGCTGGGAATCTTATGCAAATCAGAAAGCAAATGATCAAATCTTAAAGCAAACTAAACCGACCTAGACACTACTAAGCAAACAGGGAAATAAACAGGGTCTGGTATTTTTAGGAGCATGCCTCTTGTAACATTTAATTCTAGCATAAATTGATGAAATAAATCAGTTTAAAAATTGACTGCTGGATTCATCCCAGCCAATGATCAGTCATTTTAGCCAATGGTTTTATGCTGATACACAGAAAATAAATTTAGCCCTCTTATCTATAGTATCTGTATATGATTAACTGCATAAAGTATGTAAAAAATGTTGATACTTCTGTTTTACAATTAAACTGACATCTTAGTGTTATTCTACTCATTTTTTAAAGAATGTAGCAAAAATATCAGACTATGTGAAAAAAAACCTTCATTCTAAATAAGCTTGTGATATTATCACAGTTCCTAACAACTTGTCAGCCCAAACTGAATCATTCCTTCAGGAAATAAATCCATAAATTAGCTATAGCCTGGAAACACACAAAAGGTGCTGCAGATCCAAGAGTCAGCATGTATTTTTAACATCTATATGAATTATTCACGATCCACAGAACTAGTGAAACCAAATCCTAAGAACTGCAATTTACAAGAGCAGGCTTGCTGGCAGGAACTTGTTTATAGCCAGGTCATAGAATATTTTTTCTTTGAATATTTTGAATTCCTTGAGCAAATACAAATACTGAAACGCCAATACAGGAAAAAAAAGGTGTCTTTCCATATATCTGTGCAACCCAGGCTCATCTGTGGGTTGTTTATCCAGTTTGTTTATTTTTATCTGCTTCTTTCTCTAGTGAGAAAGTGAGTGGGAGAAATGAAGAAGCATCATTTTTATAAGAATGCTAGTGTATATACCCGGCGTGCCCAGGATCTTATTTTTCTCACAAGTAATACTTGTTAGAAAGCTTTGAGATCCTGTGCCTCTAATTTCCCAAACTGTCTTGTCCAGTTCCTGTAACTTTTCCCCACATTCCCCAATTCAGTCTGTATTCAGAATTATTAGCACACACAGGTTGGGTTCCTGAGGACATACAGTGCCCTCCTCCTTGATGCTAGGCCTCATCTCCATAGCAACCAGCCCATTCAAGACAGTCACAGTTGACTGAGGCCCAAGAGCTCTCTGGCTGAGAATTCTAAAGGCCCCTCCCTAAATTGCAAACCCTAGGATCCCACAGAATCTTCTTAGGCAGTCAATCATATGAGATCTTCGCCCAACACAGCAATCATATGAGGTCTCCATCTGACACAGACAAACGAACTTTTGCCTTTTATATGTTAGCTAAGCCATTGGGAACAGGATGATCTCTTTTCCTCTCTTCCACGCTCATCTCCCACCTTCATCTGATGCCTTTCTCATAGGTAATACTTGTTAGAAATACCTTAAGAATTACCTTACCTTAGGAATTAGATGCAGTTGAAATACACAGATTTGAGATCCTGTGTCTTTAATTCCCCAAACTGCCTTGTCCAGTATCTGCAACTTTTCCCCATATTCCCCACTCCAATCTGTATTCAGAGTTATTAATATGGGGGAGCACGCTGCTCTCCTTCTTGCTGCTAGGCCTCATCTTCATAGCAACCAGACTGAGCTCTCTGGCTGAGAATTCTAAAGGCCCTTCCCTGAACTGCCAATCCCAAGATTCCACGGAATCTTCACAGCCAACCAATCATATGAGGTCTTCTCGCCTCACAGAGCCAATCATATGAGGCCTTTGCCTACCTGACACAGACAAACAGACTCACATACTTTGACTTTTATATAGTATATTATCCAAGCAATCGGCTGAGTTTGGCACCATAGTTTAGCATTACAAAAACAAGCTTGCTTTATTCTTGGATGTATGCCTATCTTTCCTTCTCTTTGGTTTAATCTAACCACAATTTGTTGTTACATCTGAAGCGGATCAGGCTGTGATTTTCTTAGGCCATCATTTATTGAAATAAGCCAAGATTAGTGTTGGATTAGGGTCCTAATAAACACATCTCTGGACACAGCAGCAAGTTGCATGGACACAGCATGCAAAACTCTCTTCTGCAAGTCCTACTGTGTGTCGTCTCCTGGTTGGAACATGGAGCCCACACAACAAAATGGGGCAAGACTGGCGCTTTTAGTTGCAGCATCACAACTAGCCTCAAGTGAGCAATTTGCTCTGACAAAAGCTGGAGTGAAGTCAGGCCTTTTCAGCACTTGCCATCAACACACCTATCTTTTGTTGGAAAACTGCAAACTCTTAAAGGATCAATTCTAAGGAGTGTTGGACTGGTGAAATAGATATAGGACAATGGTTTCCAACATGTGGTCCAAGCAACCACTGATGCTTCTGATGTTGCTGGACTGTAACTCCTATAATCTAGAACCACCATGCTTCGTGATCAGGGCAGATAGAAGGTTTAGGTCAACAAAATACGCAGACCTACAGATAGAAACCATTAAGTTTGACAAGTTGTCTCTCACTGTCCTGAGCCAAGTTCAGCTCTTTACCTGAAAGCACAGCAGCCTCAAATTCCACGAGCTCTTATTCTGATTCCTCTGACAACAGTTCAACTTAAACTCAAGACTAGGGTCATGGTAGCATGGAACAGATTGTTGCTATTGGGCACGAGTTCCTAGAAGATAGAATATATTAGCAAGTTGGGAAAACTCAAGAATTAACTGTTGTTCTATGCACTTATATCCTGCCTTTTCCCCAACACTGGGACTCAAGGCAGCTTACAAATTATTAAACCCAATACAGATCAAAAATGTACACAAACCTCAATAAATATACAGATAAAATACAGATAAAAATATTTTAAAATGACCCTAATGGATTTTATATTGGTGTGGAAATCCTCTTACAAGGCAACAAGATTTTGATAACAGGAATTTATACTCCAATATAAAATAAACAGAATTTTTTCAATGGACTGTTTAATAAAATAGCTGAATATTAATAGGAGATTGGAACAGGATAATCAATCCTGTACAAGATAGAACATCTTCTAAAAGGATAAAGAAGAAACAGGGAAAATTACCCCAAAACCTATTGGAATCATTCAAGAACTGGTCATTGATAGATATCTGGCATTTCAAAAACTGAAACAGTAAAGAATATACCTATTACTCTGACAGATACCACTCTTAGTTGAGAATTGATATGTTTTCCATCTCCAAAACATTGAATAAGATTGTTTTCATTAGGATGTCTGCCTTTTTAACTATTTCAGACCATAGCCAAATCACAATGACATTAAAGAAACACAATTCATAATTCAGCTGGAAGCTAAATGAAATTTTATTGAAGGACAACAATATAATAACTAAAGCAAGAAAGGAATTAAAATCTCATTTTGAAGAGAACTTAGATAAAGAAATACTAGTAAGTATAGTCTGGGACGCAAGCAAAACTGTGCTTCGAGGTTTCTTTATCCAACAAGATATAGAGAAGAAACCAATAAGAATAGGGAAAAAAATTACTAGAAGAAATTAAGAAAAAAAAAAGAAACAGAACTACAACTTCATACTACAAACACTAAAATTATCAAAGAAATTATGATCGTAAAAAAAAAAAACGATCATTAGAGATGACTACAGAAATTGAAAAGTAAATTAAATATACAAAACAAAAATACTTTGAGCATTCTAACAAGCCAGGGAAGTGGTTGGCATACAAGTTAAGACAAAAATAAGAGAAAAGAATAATAATTGAAATCAAAGAAGGTCAAGAAATAAGAAGACAACAAGAAAAGATAAAGAAAGTTTCTTTATTATTCTGAACTGTTTGGTGAAAATGACTATAAAAAAGATATAGAAGAAAAGCTTCATAAATATTTGGACAATCAAAATATCATCCAAATATCTTAAGAA
Source organism: Cyclura pinguis (assembly GCA_030412105.1). NCBI lineage: Eukaryota > Metazoa > Chordata > Lepidosauria > Squamata > Iguanidae > Cyclura > Cyclura pinguis. Next base: position 121,100,981 of record CM059604.1, on the reverse strand, counting down.
CAAAGAAATGAGCTAAATCAACCTATTACAAACAAGGAAATCTTGGAAGCAACCAATAAAGTTCAAAATTGGAGAAGCCCCCGGACCAGACATATTCACTGCCCTATATTATAAAATATTTGAGGATGAATTAATTATTTCACTACAGAAAGCATTTAATGGAATAATCGAAGGCAAAAAACCTGAATCTTTGAATAATGCATACATTACTCTGATTTCTAAAGAAAACAAAGACCATACAGACATTGAGAATTACAGACCCACATCTTTGCTCAATGTAGATTATAAGAGATTTACCTCAATTCTAGCAGAAAAGCTGCAGAAGATCTTAGACAGTGGATCCACTCTGATCAATCAGGATTTCTCCCAAAAAGATTACTAAGAAATAATATTTGAAGTATGCTATGAATAATTGAATGCTATGATAAACACCAAGACTGAAAATTAGGACCGGTATTTATCGATGCAGAAAAGGCACTTGATAATGTAAAATGGAAATTTATGTTGGAGGCCCTAAAAAGAATGAATGCAGGGCAAAACTTTTATAATTGGATAAAAAAAAAACTTATATAAGCACCAATCAGCACAAATAACAGTTAACAGAGAGAAAACCAAACCTTGTTTGATCCAAAATGGAACTTGCCAAGGATGCCCGCTTTCACCGATTCTTTCCTCAATTACACTGGTAACTCTCAACAACAGATCATAGAACGAGTCTGAAATAAAGGGAGTCCAAGTAAAAGACCAAATATATAAGATTCGAGCCTTTGCTGATGACTTAGTAATATATTTGGACGACCCTTCAAAAAGCATAGAAAAACTGATACAAACAATCTGAAAGTATGGTGAATTAGCAGGGTTAAAAATAAATGGGGACAAAACAGTGCTGATAACAAAATATATCAAGCAAAGAAGGAGAATTCATTTAAAAATCCAATTTTGAAACAGAGAAAAAAATAAAATATTTTTGCATATACCTAACAAAGAAGAAGACAGAACTGTTTGATAATAATTATTTTTAAAAACTGGTCTGAAATTTAAAAAGATCTTAAATGGGAAAAATTAAATTTGTCGTCTTTGGGAAGAATCTCTGTGATTAAAATGAATATATTACCTAAAATGGTCTTCTTATTTCAAAATATACCTATTATGATAAGACAGGGAATAAAGATTTATTTAAGTTTGTCTGGTCTGGGGAAAAGCTCAGAGTAAAATGGAAAGTGATCAAAGATTCAAGAGAGAGAGGAAGAGTAGGGCTTCCTGACTTAAGACTATATTACCATGAATGCACTATGTCACGGATTTTTGACTGGATACTACTGCAGGACAAAAGAATTCTTCATCTAGAAGTTTCACATCTACAAATGGGCTAGCACACTTCTTTATGGCGCCATGAGAACAAAAAGATAAAGGACTTTAATAACCATCAAATAAGAAGGTCTCTGATTAAGGTCTGGAAGAAATATGAAGACAAAATCTACTCTAAAATACCATGCTCCATCATCTCATGAAGCAATTCATAAAAATGAGAAAACTGCCCAAGGCAAACTGATAACTTATGATGATGTGATCAAACAAACTAGAAGAAATCCACACTTAAAACAGAATCAAGAACTATTAACAGAAGGTATAAATTGTTTGTGGTTATTATATAAGCAATTGATGGTGAGATTCAAAATTGTCTTAGACTCCATAGGATTTAAAAATTAAAAGACAGAATTTGATGTAATTATCAACTCAGGAGAAAAACACCTGATTTCTAAAATAAATTTTTACTAAAAATAGAAATTGAAACAGAAACAATAAAGCATAATATGGCTGAATGCGCACAAAACTTTGGACATGTAATTCAACTGCAACACTTGAAAAAAACATGGAATATAAACTTAAAATTTACTGAAAGCTACAGTCTCAAAGAAATGGTACCTAACACCAGAAACGATTGCAAAAATGGACAAGACAACAAATGATAAATGCTGGAAATGCAAAGAATCAATAGGAACCTTCTACCATATGTGGTGGCATTGCAACAAAGTAAAAAACATTTGGGGAATGATCCACATGGAAATAACTGAAATTTTAAACAAAAAATTCCCAGTGAAATCGGAAGCGTACTCATTAAACATGCTGTATGCCACTGACAAATTGTTAAGCAACAGAGTAAATTGTTATTTTATACGATAACATCTGCAAGAATTATTTTTGCTCAAAACTGGAAAACTAAAAAACTGCCAACAGAGGAAGAATGGCTTCTGAAATCAAATGATGTACTGGAGATGGATAAACTAACAATATTGCTAAGTGAGAAAACCGATAAAGCATTAAATAGTTGGAAGAAAGAGTGGGAATACTTGACAAATTATTGGAGAAGAAATGGGGAAACACATATGTACTAAGGATAGAAGGAGTATAAGATAATTAAAGGAAAAAATAATTTTAAGTTTAATAAGAGTTAACTTAATAATTAGAAAATATATTTAAGATAAACTTTTTGCTCCTCTTTAAATTATAAATTCACTTACCTCATTTAGACCAATAAGTTAGATCAGATTGGAATACAACATGATGAAATACAATTTCTTCTCTTTTCCTTCTTTCATGTAATTTTTTCTCTTTATTGGGGCAAAGAATTTTGTACTAATTGTGCTATTTTTGATAATGTATACAAAAAGGTTTTGTCTTGTATTTTAATAAAAATAAAATAAATTTAAAAAAAGAAATCAACAAAAACAGTGCACCATTAAAAGTCCTTCACAGTTAATTCCTAAATGCTCGATAGAATAAGAAAGCTTTCACTTGCCAACGGAAGAAGAGAAGGGAGGAAACTTTCCAAACTTCCCTAGGGAGGCAGTTCCAGAATCTGGAAGCAACCACTGAGAAGGCTCTTAACAGCAATGTCTGAAAAGCATATTTGCAGTCTAGTGTTTCAAAATTAGGAAGAAGCAAATGGACTATTATTCTGCTCACAACATCACCTCCTGTCTGCTACAGACTTTAGAAACTACTACCCACAGCTATCCCGTAGCTTCCCCCATTCCAACACTAGACTGCCTGGCATAAAAGCGGCTGAGGTTGGATTATTGTTCGCCAATTGTTTAGCACTACTGGGATTTTATTGTTCTTCTTGATCAGTGTCTAATTCTGGTAATAATAGCCTCATGTCAGCAGGACAGAGAACAGAACGATTGTTGATTGCCAACATACATACAACAGGGTCTGTTTTTCTGAGAATTGTTTCAGCCTCAAATTCAAACCAAGGTGGACTTTCTCCCTTTTTCAAAAGGGCAGGGGGAGGCAATCTTGAACCACAAAATCCTTTGCAGGGACATCAAAACTTTTGGTAAACAAAAAGCACTACTTTCCATTGCTTGTTAGAAGTTGGTACTTCTTATCCATTTGAGTTTACTAAGCGATTTACAGCACTGCACTAGAACTCTGGAGACCAGGGTTCAAATCCCCACTCAGCCACAGAAAACTACTGGCTGCCCTTGAGCAAGGCACACTTTCTCAGGTTCAGAGGAAGGCAAAGGAAAAATTTCTCTGAACAAATATTGCCAAGAAAATATCATTGGTTCGCCCTAGGATCACTACAAGTCAGAAACAACCTGAAGGCACACAATAACAACTGTTTCTGCAGCTATATAGATTATTATATACGGACATGGGGGTAAGACAACTAACTCAAGTCCAATTCAAACATTATACTATTCAAGTAGAAGCAATTAAGCAGCCATCTACACTACGGCAGTCAAGAAGCTTAAATCAAAATTCTAAATACATTTACCTGAGAATAAATCCCATGGACCTCAGTCATGCTAACTTCTGATTAAACAAGTACAGGAATGAACTGTAAAGTGTTTCAGTTTCACAGGATGGTTCTGGGTGTGTAGAGTATAAAATAGCTTCCCTTGGTTTCAAAAATTGGTATATTGAAGATAGCATTTCAAATCACAGAATGAGGATGTGTTGTCAGATACATCTGGGAGAAGTTCACATGATTCACCCACTCATTGGTGATATGTTTGCAAAACTGTCTAATGTGGGGGGAAAACTGCATATAGCTTTACTACGCTTATGCAAGAGACTCTCAACAGGACAGTCTTATGATAAAAATCACAAGAAAATAAATACTTTAGAATATGATAGTAAAAGCAGAAAAGGAAAACAAGGCCAGGGACAGTGTGATGAACTCTAACAATCTGAAGAGGGGACTAAAATTGTTAATGTGTAGGTACTGAGAAACCTAACTCAAGCCATCTAAATTATGCTTCTTTTAACGGAGTGCACTGAAGTACTTGTTATCTTTTGCATTAGTTACTGTTATATGCCAGATCTCTATAACATACTGGAAAAACCTCATCTGAACTGTCATTATTTTCTTAGCAGGGAGCAGCTGCTTTCCTATTAAACATCTATGGTAGGCTAGTTTAAAATTCAAAAGACTCTTATATTCTTCCCCAATCTGACGCCCTCTAGATGTGCTGCAGAGAGGTACCTGCTGGCTCTCATGTCATCGGGGCTGTGAAACTGGTCCAGGTTTTAATCCATACTTTAAAGGAACTATTCAAGGTACTGAACTGTATCCACAAAACAAGCTCTTCATCTTGAAAAGCCAGAATACATTCAACATTCCAATGACACAGAAGCCACCATCCACCACTGTTTGGATTATTCCCATCACCCTAGCCTCCAGAAGATGGGAAAGGTCAGCACTTAAAATTGATAAATTCAGATTTTAATACAACGACTACTGTAAAAAGTACACATTTAATGGTAAAAAGTACACATTTGGGGTGCTATTCCATTCTAACAGACCGCACTAGGAGTGTCCCATTCATTTCATCAACAGAAAGAAAATGGCATCGCCTACCATAATATATATAACTGGGGATAGGGCAGAGGTATATACCAGCCCGACTACATAAGAAGAAAATGTATGAACACATGGGATCCACTACTTTAGGTGCATACTGGACCTGATACTGCCAACTTATACACACACATACACATACACACACACACACACACACATATTTAAAGTTATGTTACACAAATTCACTTTCTTGATTACAGAGTCGTCAGACTTGGCATGCTGTCTAATGGACCAAAACAGAGACGGATTAAGCCCAATCTGTCAACTAGTAGGTATCTTCAAACAGACTGTTCTGTTCTGTAGTGCATGTGCCCTACAACAGCTCCACCCAGAAATGTGATTCAGAATCCTGGCCTTGATGCTTGAGGCATACCATTGTGTACATTCACCCCCAGCACTTTGAATTGCCATTCCCCTCTCATGTACAGTTTGCTAGAAGACAGAAATTCAAGTTTCTAATTTAAAACATATGACAGAGCTGGCCCTGATTTTATATAAGCACAATGTGACAGTCTAACCCTAAAAAGACTTAATTAAATGACAAAAAATGATGAGTCTCTTCTCAGTTCACATGCACGCAGAAAACATCTGAGATCTTAGTGATGTCAAACATCTTAGGTTTCTGTTTTTCAAAGATTTTACAATAATCAACTTCAGATCTAGAAGCTTCTCAGAAAGGATATGAGAAAGAGTCTTGAAAATGAAAACAGTCATCAAAACATAGGTAATAACCAAACAATGAAAACTGTGATGCTAAAAGTAGTAACTCTCCTCAGAGAACTGGATACAAATACTCCTTTTATCAAGTCAGATTTCACTAATGCTGGTGGTTATTCTAACCATAGGCAGCACTATCTATTCCACAGTAAGATCATCTCAACAAACAAAACCGATTTAACCTTTTCAAATTACCAGGGATCAAAATGGAAACACGTATGACAAAAACCATACTGAATTCACCGACCTGCGATTTTCAAGTGACTGTACAAATATGAAAGTAATCATTACACCATCTACTTTAAAGCTGCCACGTCTGTTCCATGATACTTGACAGTTTTATCAACAGTCATAAATCTGATGCCTGTTCTCTGGTGAAACTCAGAGCTGATGCAACAGAAAAATCAGAGAGAACAGTGGGAGGGCGATTTTTCTAGATTAAAGAAATAAATGAATGCTCAGAAGATGTGAAATCTTGATTGATTTTTTCTGGGCTTGAGTGCCAAAGCAAAATAATATGAATCCTAGCTGCACCCAGAGTTTCTTTAATATCAGCTTCATATACTATGTTCCATACACGAGCCTTCAAAAATCAGACAAAGCAGAAGTTTATTTCCAAGATATGACAAATAAAGGGCTGGGTCACATTACCAAAATAAATAAATATATAAACAAATATCCCCTCCACATTTTCAGCCATATCAAGATTAGACTACCCTCAGCCTAAAACAAAATCTTCCTTGAGCTCATTAGAGAAAATGGGAGACAGAAATTTAAGTAATAAATACATACATACACATACACATACACAAATACACATATAGACATACAGGGGCTAGGTCAACAAGCAGCCTATCCACTGGTTTATATATGAAAGTAAATGTTTTAAAAATAACAAAAAAATGTTACTCAACACACTAAAAAGCCCAACAGTATTATATGCATGTTGTTTCACAAAAATATCATCACTATGCCCTAACACACCCTCTCCCCGGCTCTGCTGTTAGCCTGACTTCTGGAGGTCCCGTGGGGGACACCTTGATTCACTCCAAATTATAAAGGTTGGGGAAATTAGCGGAGCACTGGCAATAGCAAAACAAGGGGCAGGGTAACCCAGCAGGATCTTTTACCCAAATTTACGGGGTCAGGTCAAGCAAAAGCCAGATAAATGCACCAAATAAATGAATTTTATTAAATGAATGTAGTATACGCACTCACGCAGTCATGCAATCATGCACACAAGGACTACAGAGAAGGAAAAGGAGTGAAAAATGGATAGGGAATATAGCAAAGGGAATATAGAGGCGGTGATACTGCACCTATCCTGAAGTCTTCAGTTCAGGAAGCGGTGAGAAGAATGGAGCTCAGCAAAGAGATGGTTGAGGAGATCACTCAACTAACAGAGTGCCGGTCTGCTAGCATGACAGGGAGTTCTCTGAAGAGACCCTCAAAAACTAGGACTACTTATAGGGCAGAACGTACCTTGAGGGCAGGCCCTCTCCCAGGGAGAACAATGGTCACAACAAAGAAAGGAATGCCAAACAATGGCAACTTGGTCATTTGCATGATTGGTTTATGCTGGGTTGAAAGTGTTCAGGGTTGTGGTTGCAAAGGGTTGCAGTGTAAGTTTATGTAGATGGACCTCGCCTTGTAGGATTTTCCAAAGTCAAGGTTGCTCAACCTGGGAAAAACCCGATAATCCCCTCAAGATGGCTACTCTTGGCTGAGGACCCTTTGTTTATGTGGATTTGCACAGCCTGAGGTCTCCTTCGGCTATGTGACTGGGGATTTTTCTGGTCTTGACCTGTTTTCAGTTGTTTGACCTCTTTGTCTACGTGCCCATCTGGGCAACCTCTCTGGCATCGTAGACATATTTGATATCAAATTTATAGTTCCCGGGATAGGGTATGCCAATGGGGTAACACTGCCACAGACCAGCCATTCTCAACGGGAGCCATTTGGTCCCCAAGGGGGTCCTGGCACATTTAAAGAGGGTCACAGACTGAAAACTATGAGAGGGGGGCCTCAGTGGTTTATGGGGGCCCTGGTAACCAAACCAACGAAATACGAAAGCAGCAACCTACTTTTCCTCCTATTTACAACACCTTTCCAACACACAGTTTCACAACTTCCTTGATAAAATCCAAGAAAAGAATTGATATCATGACAAAGAAATGATCTCCAACAGTCACTGTCTAATCTGGAGCCCAATATCATGAAACTTGCAGAAAAGCACTGAGCTCAAGCTGTTTAATTTCATACAGTTTTTTAACAAGTTTTGTTCAGTATGTTGGAATGTTCAAGTTTTCTTGGTGTTCAATAATAAACGATTTTCTGTCTGTTTGTGTTGTATCCCTGTTTGATTCGGGAAGAGGGGGTCCTAGAATCTAACAAGAGCTCTTTGGGCGTGGGGTGGCCAAAAATAATTGAGAATGGCTGCCACAGACCAAACGGGGGGGTACCTTTCTGACAAGCAAAGGAAGAGGCGGGGGGGGATATTCATGTATTATTAACAATCTCTTGTGAAAAGGGTTGGCTATTCCACAAGCCTTCTACTACTGTAATGTCTACAGCTTCTGCTATCAAGTCCTACAGCATATTTTGATCACTTTTGGATTCTGATCTTCCTTTTGTCCACAACAACTAGACCCTTTCTAACAAACTTCAGGAAGCCATTGTTTGGGTTGTCAGACCTCTGGAAATATATCCTGGCCAGCTGTTGACTAATCAAAGACTCTTGTGTGTTCTGAAGAAGGTCATGAGCATTTTAAGAAATGTAGTCAGATGTGTGCATTCAAAGCTATTACATCCCTCAGAAAGGGAAGAAAACTAGTACTCTGTTGTCATGCCATTCCCCTTGGAATCAACTGCAGGACAGTACTGCTCATGTAATCCACAAAGTCATGTGAAAGCTCCATGGTAAATGGCCCTTTGTACATTTGCATGGCAACTCTACTCTGTCATGTGACTAGCCCTTTCACTTATACAACATCAAGCACATATCACTTCAGGGAAACAAGCTCACATAGAAACAACTGAATCAATGACTGAGATGAACTAAACTACACACAGCCCTTATGGTTCTCTACACTGAGAAGTCTGCTATCAGAGCTAGAAATGCACTGCAGTTCTTTAGCTTCATGGCTGCAATGGGGTTGTGTTATGGGAGGTGCTACTGAATAGAACCAAGGGAAGCTGAATTGTGCTTCTGTCATTCTTAAGTAATAGAACCTCTTCACTCTCTGCTATAAAATTGCCTTTTTATTTATTAACATCAGTATAATACTGAAGAACACTCACTTTCTGCAGGCCAGTTGTAGTGCTTTGAATAATTTTGCTTTTCTCATGCAGAAAAACAAGACCTCTGCTTTGCATTTGGGGATTCCCATTCCCCAGTTCCTTTTTTAGGGGACACTTAGGAATACAGGGAAAGTTTCACATCTTTCCTTCTTACTAGGTTCCTTTTTAGCTTTTATTTGGAAAAGAAAAAGAAGCTCTCACAGTGCTGAATTTGGACCCTATATACTATCTTGTAACACAGAAATCACACTGCTCTGATTCTATCTTGAAAACCCCTCTCCTCCCTCTCCACTTTTTTCTTTTCGGAAGAATAAAAATCTAGCTGTCCTAAATATGCAAAGCCATGTATAGACCTGGATAAGGCAATCTAGGTAAACATTGCCAGCATGTGGCCAAGATATTTTTCTTAACACAGTCTCAGCAAGAAACTCATCAAGCATTTCATCACGAGCAACAAGATATAGTTGAGTGGGTATAGCAGTGCTCATAAGCAATAACATTCCATGATATTCAATGGTGTGCATGAAACGAACTCAGAATGCCAATCCTGCTGCTCATCTAGAATTTCCAAGAAATCTGTCAAGGGGAAAGTCTCTTGACAGAATTTTTAAGTCAGAATTATTATGTCTTTTTTTTTTTTAAGTCCTTTGCAAAAAGATCAGCATGAGCTGCTCTCCTTTCTAAGGGCAAGTGTCAAATATTCATTTGCCTCCTACGATTCTAAATGTCTTTACAATCTGTGCCATCTTCAACATATCCAAAGAAAGAGGATTCTTGAAAGAGCCAAGAGTTCACAATACATTCCTCTGACAGAACTGTATTAGAGATTTCTCCTCAGATGTCTGTCCCATTGAATTCAACGGGGCTTACTTCCAGGTAAGCCAGGACTGGACTGCTCTAAATGCAGCCTAAGGTACACTGAAAAAGAAAAGTATATTGACAGGCGATTAGAAGATATTGCTTTTGGAAGGTGTGATATATTGATAGTTCAACTTTTACAATGAGCAAATCTGTCAAAAGTAAAAGAAACGATAAAGGCAGACACAATCAGACAATATTCAATATCTATCCTTAATCCTGTTTTGAGTTCACAGAAAATCTCTACTGCTTCTCTTTATTCATGGTTCACCTTTATGGTTTGTGAAAAACTCTGAAGGACAATTCTCTTTTCAAATGTAGAGATTATAGTTCATAGAAATCAGCAGTTGTAAGCAGAATCAGGTTAAATATCACAAAATCAAAGTGTTGGCAACATATTAGTATAATAAACAAAGCACAGAAAAGTACAAATTATTTTAAAGAAGCAAGTTTCCTTGAAGTTTAAAGACTGAAACATTCACAAAATCATTTGCAGGGACCAAATACAATCAGAGACCACCATTACTATATGCTTCAGCAGTGATATAGACTCAAGTTGATAGACTCGGACTTAAGTCGGACTTAAGTCGCTTCAGTGACTCGACTCAGACTTGACTCAACCATAAATGATGCACTGACTCGACTCGAGACTTGTATATTTTTAATGACTGTCTTGATGCCCTTGGTTCAGTTAACGTAACACATTCATCCAGAACCTTATGACTTCAAACAATGCCTCCATCTCTTTTTGCCTACTAGTCACATGATGATCTCTCTCAAGCTCAAAGTGTGGGCACATTTCTCAAAGAGGAACAGCAAACGGGTTAGGCAATGGGCTTGAGGCAGGCTTGAGGTCTGCTCAGCAGCCTGTCCTCACTGCATATCGGAGGAACCTTCTAAAATGTTTCCTAAGAGCAAAAGACAAGACTTGCCACCAGAATGCAGGGTGCATTTCTCAGAGTGGAACAGCAAATACATTAGGCAATAGGCTTGAAGAAGAAGGACCTTCCTTTTAAAGCTTTTGAATCTTCAGTAATAGGGAATAAGATGGGATCTTATTCCTCACTTCCGAAGCCGCAGATGGCAAAATTGCAAATGAGGAGAGCCAACTCTGCTTGAATTGTTAAAACTGAATTTATTTCACTCTATCCACTAATTCTGAAATTTTGGTTGGGGTATAAAGTTGGCTTCCAGACTTGAGACTTCACTTGAAAGTATCTTTAAGAACTTGAGACTTGACTTGAGACTTGGAGTAAAAAACTTAAAATACATCACTGTGCTTCAGTAAACAGCGATGAATGGTATTCCTAAATATACATAGGGTTTGAACAGTACTGGGCAGGATGCTCTCAATGGTCATATTTTGTCCATGACAATTCCCACGACTGCCCAATTCGCATCACCACCTAAATGAAGAACACAACACTGGTAGAGAATGTTACATTCTTGTCACAGTTTGCATGCTTGGGAAGGGCAAGTTTGAACAGCAGCAACAAGAAGGAGCAACCAAGTTTGGATGCCTCAGACATGAACACAGATACCAGTCCTGGCTCTTCCTATACTCATCAACCATTTCAGGGTGAAAGAGCACTGAAGTCATACAGCCAAGCAAATATATGCAATGCATGGGTTGAAACACGAGTACTACCAATGATAAATGTTTCACTTCTATTCAGTGAGAGCATCCTGAAAATAAGCAGACAGTTTCACAGTGTTGTGAGACACAATCAGTTAACAAAAGTCTGCTTTTTGTTATTTCCACTTAGTTCTATGGCACTTTGCAATACGTCCCTCTGATACAGTGAAAAGCATCAAACTAGTGAAAATATCACATACATCTTTTTTCACAGGCTCAGAAATTAAAATCCAGGTGTTACATAACTGCTATGAATTCTGCTTGTGCTCTCTTTTTTCATAAGACTGAAATCAGTTACCTGCTGGTAAAAATACTGGAGACAAACCCTGTCTAATACTTTCCTCCAGAAAAGGTATCACAGAGCCCTTGTAACTACACAGTGGTATCTGGAATGCTTAACATGAAGCCTGTTGGACCAAGGAAGCTCATGTCCCTGGTTATTGAAGAGATTATTTTGCTTGGGTATGGCAAAGCTTCTCTGCAGTTCATCTGCCAATTCAAACTGGAATGATCTTAATATTGCTTAATAACAAAGAAACTGAACTATTTTGCCACACAGGGAAGGTGCTTCTCTGGGAAGCTTTCTGAACGTTTACTTGTCATGTCAGTAAGCTTGGTTTGAGTGCCACTTTAGTAGCAGACAATGTGGTCTGTATAGTTTAAGATTATAGTCATCCCTCTGCATTCACTAAGGTTAGGGTCACAGGACCTCCGTGAAAGTAAAAAAAACATGAATAACTCTAGGCTCTCCCAAACCATATTTAACACACAAAAAAGTATGATCACCATATTCAACCCACCATGGATCATTTTGAGACAGCAGGGTGCCTTCACAAGGCAGAAGTGCGAGGCTGGTGGGGCTTACTGTCACCTCCATTGCTGCCCCACACACCATGTTTAATAGGGACTTACAAGCCTCATCTGCAGTTTCTCAGTCTCACAAGGCTTGCAGTCCCTTTTTAAAATGGCATAGAGAGGCAGCAGAGATGACAGCAAATAATCTGTGAATAATCAAACCACAAAAGTGAAACCTGCAAATGTGGAGGGCTGACTATACAGTTTAAAAACAAGTCATACGCCCCCACAACTATGACATGGCTGCAACCCCAAAGAAAAAGATGCACAGATTTCCCTCCTCCCAACAGAAAACCAAATGACCCTCTTGTGCCAAAAACCACTCAGGTTATCTTGAGGGAACAACTGACTTCCCCTATATAGCCTGCTCTCCATATCCACAGATTCTGTATCCACAGATTTAACCAATCACAGCTTGAAAATGTTAAAAAGAAATCCAAAAAGCAAACTTTTATTCTGCCATTTTATATAAGGGATGCCATTTAACTACATCATGGTATGCAATCGGACTTGAGCATCCATGAATTTTGGCATCCACGGCAGGTCCTAGAACCAAGCCTTTAACGGATACCAAAGGCCCACTGTAATTACAAACTTATGTAATCCCCAATAATTCAAGAACCTGAAGAAGTTATGTTTTGAATAACAACTCCCAGAATCCTATACTGGCCATGCCAGTTGGGAATTGTAGTTTAAACAGAGCTTCTAAGTTCTGTAAAATCACTTTTAATATTTTTGCCCAATATGATTTTCCCAAACTACAGTTCTATGTTACAGTTTTGGTCATTTTATTTCGTCCCCTGGCCACCACTCCTTTTAAATCTCTAAAAATGAAATGTTCAACATATTGAAAAGACTGAGTAATAAGTTGCCTCCTGAATTTAGATCATTTTTCACTTGATGTAATTTTCTATTAATCCTGATGTTTCATACTGCTGTAATTTGAGCCCATCAATTATCCCTCTTCATTACTTCTTTTAATAACGTACTCATCAACATTTCTTCGTAAGAGCCAAGTTATCTGTTTGATGGCCTCTCTGAACAATCAAATACTGAGTGACCCTGAAAAGCCATAATTCTGTTTCTCCTTAAAATCTCAGCCCCCAGTCTCTGGCTGTACTTAACACACAAAGAACCCTCTCTAAAGACATTTTGGTTTTCTAACTTTCATTCTTGCACAGATAGTACATCACTTAAATCAAAAAATGTCAGTGCTCTTTTATAATCTGTCCCAGTCAATCCAATTTCTTATGTCCAGCACACTTAACTGTTGCAACTTAGGCATTCTTTAACTATCTAGCAAAGTTAAAAAAAATAAAAATAAAATCAAAGACCAGTTTAGAGATTTAAGAGCTAACAATATTACAAGCAGATCTCTTACTCTCTTTCTCTGTTTCTGTACTGCAAGCACAAACATTTTAAGCACAATGCAAAACCAGAACAAACTCATCATGATATTTAAACATCAAAGAAAGTTTAAATACAAGGTTAAAACAAGATTTTGAAAGCTGGGTAAAGTGAAAAAGCAACGTATAAAGACGTCAGAATATATATTGAATCATGTCAAATGTTGTATGTATTCTAAAAGGTTAGCAGCATAATAGTCCAAGATCTATCACCATTTACCTCCCAAACCAAAAATACATGTGGAGAGACTCCTGGAGGTTATGCATTTCAAACACAGGTAGCTGGAGACACACAAATTTTGTGGAATTAACTGCCAAACTAGTTGGAAGATGAATGTGAATATGAAATAGTTTGTTAAAAAAAATAGTTAATAATAATTAATTGGAATGCTAACTAGGGTTACAAGGACCATAGAACTCCCTTGTTACAACAGCTCAAATGGCTGCCAGTATCTTCCAGGAAACAATTCAAAGTGCTGGTTATGATTTATATAGCTCTTTATGGTTTAAGTCCAGGCTTTCTGACAGTCCATATCTTCCTATATGAGCCTGTCGAGATACCAAAACCTCAGGAGAGTTCTTTTTCTGAGTTCTGCTACCTTCACGGAGAAAACTGTTCAGGATACAGGATAGGTTCTACCCAGTGGCTATCTATAGGCTCTGCAACTCTCTTCTTAGAGAGACTAGAATAACTCCCTTGTTGCAGTCCTTCTGTCAACAAGCATAGGCTTTTAAAAAAAAAAATTCTGACAGGCTTTTAGAACTGAAGGCTTTTGAACAAAGGGCTTTAAAGAGGATGCTGCATTGCTTTTATCATTTTAACTGTATTGTTTGATAGCCCTACCAATTTCGACAGTTACAAAAAATTAAGCTATCTCTCTCCCAATACAGCCAGAAAGATGTTGTGTGTAGCATCTCTACAGGAAATTTCAAAAGTAGTGCATCAATTTCTGGAGTGCCAACAGGTTCCCCCATGTCTGCTCCTCTGGTAGTCTGTGGACCAGTGCCAGTCTGTGAGCCATCAGCTGCTGGGCTATGGAGAGTTTCCAATTAAGGAAGAAACAGCTGTGGCAATAGACAGAAACATGGTACTGGTCCCTGGCACATCAGCAAAAGAAATATTGCCTGTCTGCCACATCAGATAGCCTCAGAAGCATTGCTTTTAGAGAATCTGTTTGGACTATTCTAAACGTCTCCCTCCCAAATTCAGCAAGAGTCACAAGGAAACAACTGTGGTCCCAAAATTTGATGAAAAGGCACAGACTTTCATGCAGGCTGCAGAGTTCAGAGGAAATTCCTAGTCCAAACACATTTACAACAGTCATTCATACCCCTCCAGACAACTAAGATAAGGTGCTGTGTCATCATGTACTGCTTCTCTCAGGAACACCGTTCTCAAAGAAACTACAGTTTTAAAGCAGGGGGAAAATGGGTTTTATAAAGCCCTCAGACCATTTTGCTTACTGTCACATGCATTTAAGGTAAAACGAATCCCTCCTACTCCAGTCCTCCCTTATGAAAAAGTTCCAGAAAGTGTATTCCCACTATCTGGGGAATAAGACAGACCCTATAAGTTGCCTTCACTCCCACTTTTGAGGAAGCAGTGAGGTATAAATAAAGCAAACAGAGGGATAAACAAGGACTAAAATGGGGAAATCAACAAGATTTTTTCTCATACCAGAAGAACAGGGCAATAGGTCACATTTTCAACCTGTCCTCACTTATTATCAAAAACTAGAACTACATGCCTGCACCACTGCATGAAGATACACGTAAAATGGTACACTTTCTACACTACAGTTAGCCCTCCACATTTGCAAGTTTGATTTTCACAGATTTGATTATTTGTGAGTTGCTTCAACCTCTGCCCCCGTACCTTAAGCACTTCTTTTCCAGGGGAACTTTCCCTCTCAACAGCTTTGATCAGCCACGCGGCCCTTTAAAACCCCACCTGTGGAATTCTTTCTTCCCCACCAACTGCTGCCTAGTCAGCTAAGGATGGCTCACAGCCTGATTTCTCAGCACCACAAACCCTCTCCTGAGGTCTCACAAACACACAAGGAAGGAGATGGGCAGGAGAGAGGAGGCATAGGACCACCATACTGAACCCACCCTGTTCCCTCTCCTTTACCTGACCTGGTTTGGACCCTGGGTGCCTGCTCTCCCCACCATGCCTTAGCTCCCTTCCCACAGACATATCCACACATTTTGATATTTGTGATTCTTCCACTTCTGTGAGGGTCCTGTGCCCCTAACCCTAGCAAATGTGGAGGGTTAACTATACTTGAATACACATGTATATAGTTACAACTGTTCAGTTTTCAACAGTGGATCAGTGCATGTTACTAAAAGACGATCTTGGGTTGAAAGACTGCGCTTAGCCTAAAATGCCATAACCGAGCAGTACCTATGACTCTCTTTCCAGTCCAGTCTTTTATTCCTTGTATCACTAAATTGCTCATCTAGGCAACATTATAGGTTTCCATTCCAATAATATAGTACCACTGGTGTCAAACAAGGGTGGTATTTCAAGTCTAAAAGTTTAACCATGCCCAAGAAGAAAAGGGCAGTCATGTGGCTGGCTATCAGATGCCTCTTGTGCTTTGTGTCATTGTAGGAAAGTCTAATGCTCCCCTCCCTGCAAGCACAATGCTATCCGCAGTGTATCACATCTATCTGCCAGTATCTTGCCAAGGCTGAAAAGATTACAGAAGCAGTGGGTAATGGCATATACCAGTTCAGACACAACACAGCCCTTGTTTCCAAAATGTATATCACACTGTACAAACTGCTGCATGTTCCTTCAGCTTCTACAAGCTAATCTATTTGTAGCTGCTGCTGAACAGAGCGAGATAGACTATAACAGAATATTCATGTGGAGAATATACATTTTTCAGCCAACTAACCATTTTTTCTTAAAGTTCAGGTCCCAAACTGGAACGTGTCCAGAGCATGGTGACCAAAATGGTGAAGAGCCTGGAAACCATGCCCTGTGAGGAGCAGCTTAAGGAGTTAGGTATGTTTAGCTTGACAGAAAGAAGATTAAGAAGTAACATGATAGCCATGCTTAAATAAATATCTGAAGGGATATCATGTTGAAGAGATGGAGCAAGCCCGTTTTCTGCTGCTCTGGACACCAGGACCTAGAGAAATGGATTCAAACTATAGGAAAAGAGATTTCACCTAAACATCAGGAAGAACTTCCAGACAGTAAGAGCCATTTGACAGGGGAATATGCTGCCTCGGAGTGTGGTGGGGTCTCCTTTGGAGGTCTTTAAATAGAGGCTGGATGGCCATTTGCTGGGGGTACTTTGAGTGTGTCTTCCTATACGGCAGGGGGTTGGGCTCAATGACTGCTGTGGTCTCTTCTAACTCTATGATTCTATGATTCTCACTAGCTAGTAAACAGAGTATATTTAATTCTAGTAAACAGACAGACAAGCTTAAATAATGCAACTCTCATTTGACAGACATACTGGAAATGTACATGTCCCGTCTCTTTTCAAGAACATCTCAGAATTTTTAATTGCTACAGTCTGGATCTGTTTCACATCAATCTTTCAAGCCTAAACATAAAAATGATCTCGCAATGCACTTTACTTATTCAGCTATAAGCTACACTGATGGGAGAGCTGAAAGTATGAAGACACATATTCATTTACATTGGGCATGTCATGAATCTGTGGGTAATTCACATATCTCTGTCATGCAGCCTTTTAGACACAGTTATTGCCATGTGATTCCAAACGGGGGGACAGGCAATCTTTCATATAAGCTTTTTGAGCTGCATTGATAGAATTTTTGAGGATATGTAAAGGCACATATGTGATAAAAGAGGACTTGCTGTAAGTGAGAGAAGGAATGGGGCTCTTATTCACCAGCACAGCAAACACTGCTGGTCTTCATGATTTAGGCAGATCAGGGAGAAGAGTTACCCACCCCTCTGGTAGCTGTCCCCTTGTTTCGGGAAAACATGAGCATTACTCCAAAGCCAGAAACAAAATTTTCTTTCCAGCTCACTGGACTGTTAACAATTTAAATGGACGTATTGCTCCCCAATATTAAAAAGGGAAAGGTGACATCTTGCTCCTACTTCTGAAGCTGAGTCCTTACGATGTTAACTGGCACCAAGACAATCAATACAAACTGAAGAAAATATACGCTCACTAGAGTTTGGAAAAGTTACATTTTTGTATAACAATTCCCAAACTCCTCCAGCTAGCAAGTTTTTTCCCCCCCAAGTTCCAGTTGAGGCTGGAAGTAAAGATATACATAGTCATACATCAGGAATTCTGAGTCTGGATCCAACTTGTTTTATTTGTATTGGAAGGGTAAATGCAACTATAGAAGTGGGGCAAGATTCTGGTTACACTCATTAACACTGCAGGACCAGAGGGTAACATTGCCCCATGCATACCTTTCCCAGTTAAAAAAAATTCCCCTGAAGGTACTATTTGCAGAATAAGGAAAGCACATGTATGATACCTGTGTATTCTCTCTTGTGTGTCAAACAGCAGTTAGCCAAGGACAACTTAAAATTGGGAAAACAGCAGGGGAAAAGTTAGAAAGGAGATTCTCCCAACACCACCACCCTGATTTTAATTCCTTCCACACACACACGCACACATATGCTGCAAGATTTCACTTACATTCATAAACTTCCCAACATGGTGTCTTTCCAGCTTCCAGAAGCACAGATTTATCAATTATTCTCTTTCAAATGAATATAATGAGGCCCCCTTCTCCTCTTTCTCTTACATACGTTGTAACACAGGACTGCTCTGCGCCAGTAAAAAAACAGTTTGTGTAGCCTCATACACACACATGCGTGTACCCTTGCCACTGGCTTGGTCTATGACTCCTTAGCCAATATGCTAAACTTGGGTAGAAGGACAATCAGGGATAACCAAATGAGTGAAAAGCAAACACATATTCCCAAAACAACAATTTTGAGGTGGAGTTAGGAGTAGGTATGAGTATGTCTGATTTGAGGTTTTTTCATTTGTTTTGGGGGCAGTCTTTTGGTGGCTTGGTTTTTTGGTTTTTGCATGTGCTCAGAATATGTCACTAACAGCATTCTGCTGCTATTCCCAGGGGACTACTTTTACATCTCAACAATTGTTCAGTTGTAGCCTTGCAATTACTGTAACTGTTGTCAATTGCCTTTCATTTTAAGATTCCAGCATGTCTACAAAATAAAACACACACTTTTGTGCAGTGTCTAGGATTATTGCCATAACAAAGGCAAGTTATATTTCCCTTCATGCCTTATATCACTTCAAATTAGTTCTGTCTTGTCAAAGAGCTGAGTCAATGATACTGTGGCTAACCACCATCAGTGTTTCGCAAAGCAAATGCTCAAGAAAGGACTGTAGTCAATTGGCTCTGAGAAGTGATTTGGAAGCAATTGTCAGGAAGGCAGAAACAATGTAAGAATTCCAATAGGGAGTACCAGGCACAGGGAGAATGAATAGGAAAAGGAGGAGAATGAAAGCATCTCTGTTTAAAATAACAGACCACTTTGAGTGAAAAGGTTGGCAAGGGAAGGGCCATGAAGAGCTCTGAAAGCACTTCCACAGATGGGGATATTTTTATATATGTCAAATCACTAAGATTAAACTCTTCCTATTTGTAGTTGTATTTGAATCAAAAACTATCTGAAACAAATTACAAGTTCAAAAGGTGCTGGTACAGTATGGCAGCTTTTTATGCGGTTACTTCACCACTGAAAATAACTTCTCAATTCTTAATAAAAACAACTCAGTGCTGATTACCTGGAATATCTGTTAACTACAGCTAGAATAAATATTTTTGCGATACAGAAGTACTGTTAACTGGTTATTCTGTGTTAGGCAGTTTATATTCCACAAAACTTCTGAACCAAAGGAAACAAAACCTTTTTTTAACGGTAGCTTCAGAAGAAGTAAAGAGATGAAACTACAGTCAGACCTCCACATTTGTGAGTTTAACTTTCATGGATTTGATTATCTGCAAGTTTCTCCAACCCCTGCCCCCAACCCTGCATCTCAAGTGATTCTTTTCCACGGGAACCTTCCCTCTCGCAGCTCCGATCATGCCATGCAACCCTTTAAAAACCTGCCTCTGTCCTCCTCCACCAGCCACTACCTGGCCAGCTAAGGATGGCTCACAGCCCAATTGCTCAGCACCACAAACGCTCTCCCAATGCCACCCCACAGCCAAGGAAGGAGATGGGTGACAGAGAGGAAGTACAGGGCCACTATGCTGACCCACTTCCTTTCCTTCTTTCCCTGATCTGGGATGCCCATTCCCCCACCCTGCCTTGGTCCCCATCCCACAAATACACACTCACATTTTGATATTTGTGGTTTTTCCACTTTTGTGGGGGTCCTGAAAACCTAACCCTAGCAAATGTAGAGGGCCAACTGTATAGAACAAAATTGGGTAAGTAGGCTCATCCATCACTGTGAAGGACCATAACGTACCCTAAGTATCAAAATGACTCCATTTCTAGTCACAAGCAACTTTTCTCAGATCTGTAAGTCACCCCTCAAAATGCCATTTAGCTGGCTGACGGACACAAGAGAACGTGGAGGTTTCGCAGTAACAGATTTAGAACTATATTACGAGGTGGCATGCCTAGCCTGGATGAAGCCGTGGATTTGTCTGGATGACAGGAAGGTATTAACACTAGAAGGACACGATCTCCACTTTGGCTGGCATGCGTACATGTGGTACGGAAAAGTCGGAACCCAAAAGATTTTCAAGAACCATGTGATCAGAAAAGCATTGTTAAAAGTGTGGGAGAAGTATAAATTCTATTTTTGTCCTAAAAAACCATCTTGGATTTCTCCGTTAGAAGCGCTATCAATCAAAGGACTGAGAAGATATGGCAACTGGTTGACCTATAAGGATCTATTAAAACAAAACGGAGATGTACTTATATTAAAAGAACAACAGCAGTCAAAGGATGAAGGATTAGAAATACAGTGGTTCCCTTATATGCAAATAAAAGAGAGATTTAAAAAGGATGTGCAAGAAGAAGGAGTGGATCTCTGACAAAATGAATTGGAAGAATTGATGATAAAAGGTGAAAAAAAACTGCTTTCAAGATCGTATAAGAGGTTGCTATCCTTCAAGTTAGAGGAAGAAACGATTAAGGATTGTATGACAACCTGGGCTAAAGATCTCAAACATAATATCCTTTTAGAAGACTGGGAAAGAATATGGAAAAGCAATATGGTATACTCAAGATCTTATACCCTACAAGAAACTGTGCTGAAGATGGTATACGTTGGTACCTTACACCCAGCAGATAAACAAATATGAATAAAAATATGAATAATAAATGCTGGAAGTGTAAGGACCAAGTGGGATCCTTCCATCATATGTGGTGGGGATGTGAAAAGGCAAAGAGGTTCTGGTACACAATACGAGCCAACATACAAAAAATATTAGAGACGAAAATTGAGTTAATTCCTGAAATTTTTTTATTGGGTATTTTTGATGAATCAATGGACTTTTGTACCAAAAGATTAATGTGGCATCTGATTGTGGCGGCCAGATTAGTCTATGCCAAATACTGGAAATCACTTCACATTCCCACAGTGGAGGAATGGTTAGAAAAAATAACAGAAATGGCACAAATGGACAAACTGACTTATAGATTGGACAACAAGATGAATAGTAAATTTTATAAAGCTTGGGAACCATGCACAAAATTCTTGGAAAACAAAGGAATCGCAACAACAGGTTTTCAATCTTAAATAGTTAATTTATTACTATGATATACGATGATATATGATATATGGGAATAATAATTATTAATTTAAACAACGGTAATCACTGGTATTAGGGTGGAGGGAGGTGAAAATAAGAGAAGAGAAGCTGAAGTAAATGGTCAATGTACGGAAGAATAGGGATGTTAACGAATAAGAATTATTAGGTGATATATGAAAAGTTTACTATAAAATATGAGGGCTAACAGGTATGTTAATCATAGCTAATTAAGGGAAAGTATGTACAAGCAGATATATAATTTGTTCCCTTTCTGATTTACGGAGGTTGATTTTTTATATAGTTGATCTATATAAATATTTTATAGCTGTATCCCACGAAAAGGGTGAATCGTTTTATGTTTGTAAGATTTTGTAAATAATGTATGAAGTATGCAACGTAGCAATTTTTATGTCTGATGTAAAATATGTAGGAAGGATGTAGCTTATGTATATGTATGTTTTGTTTTTTTTAGTTTTGTGTAAGTCTTGTGTAAATATGTGGTTGGTTTTGGTTATGTTTTCTTGTTTCAATGCTTAATAAAAATATTTTTTAAAAAATGCCATTTTGCACCTAAATTTTTTAAAGGGACCATTAGGAGTCAAATGTGCAATCCTCGAACTATGCCAGATATAATTCTGCCAATTATTTATTGACTTCGCAGGCAATGCAAAGTACCACCCAATACCAAAGATCACCCAAGATAGTAAGACAGGAACATAATATTTGTTATAATTTTAAACATTTAGGGCACAGTCCAAGGAGGGGTTGTCACGTATAAAACTTAACAAAGTAAATGAATACCATATAAGAACTACCTATTTTATGTCATCTTCACAGAAATGCAAGATCGATCATATATTTAAGACATTAGCTTTCTAGACTTTTGCCTTCATTCATTGCTTGTTGAATCTGAGAGCATCTGGTTGGTTACAGTGAGAGAAACCACCAGACTAACAGAATCATGGTGAAATCAAGAAGTCTTCTTCTAACACTGGGAGATACTGGGAGATACAATACTCAAGTCTCAGCAGTCCTTGAACTATTATTCCAAGTAAGACCAGGAAAATCTCTATCTATACACCATTAGCCAGCTCTTACCAAGTAAGACAAATCAGCCATAGCCGCTCTTGCACTAGTATATCAGACCATCAGTTAATACTTCTGAAGACTTCAGTGTTGAGGTATTTGCTGGTCTGAGCAACTGTGAAACATGTTCTTGTTTTTGTTGTGTTTTATAATCCAGGTTACCATTTTCCCCCATTTATTTTTGCCTCCACTTCATCTCCACTGCCAGAGCTACATCTGACACCATATACATAAAAGATTTCTGTCCCATCATTCTACATCAATGTTCAGACTGACTTATGAATGGAACAATAAAAATCATCATGAATCAGTCCAACAGCAGCCAGAAATAACATACAAAAATAGCAGTAGTCCCTGCAAGTTAGAGTAAAATCAGGCTTTTGGGAAGATAGTATGCAAAATGGGACCATGTATTTTAAGTATCAATTTTGACACTTACGTAACAAGGAACTATCCTTGCCTGACTGTACCCTTTCCTGTTGTCTTTCCACAAGCAGGTAAAGAACTTTTTATTTATGCAAGCCTTTGACTCGTAACTTGTTACAGGAGGATGGAGCTTCAGATGGGGAGGTACTGAGTCTGTATTTTATTATTCTTTAAATGCGTCTTTTAAATTGTTTTCAACTTGTCTTTTTAAAAGAACCACGATTCAACTGCCTTTTAACTTTTATATTAATAATGTTTAGTTGTATATTATTTTAAATAGTTGTTAAGCTGCCTTGAATCATCTGTAGGGAGAAAGATGGGATATCAGAGAGAGAAAGAGAGAGAGAGAGAGAGATTTTGCTATTTACAGTCATCTCATTTTTTAAAAAAAAACATTAAATTTCATTTTATCAACACTTTTCAAATATTCCCCTGAATATTCCATACAGAATGGTGGTTTGCACAAAACGAACAAACAAACCAGATTCCCACAACACAATTGTGAAATGAAAGCATTTCTAAAGCAGCTTGCAAGTTGGCATGAGTTTGAAGGCATTTGCTATTCCAAGCAATCAAGAATCAAAGCTTCTGCTGGGCTTAGACAATTGGCCTTACCTATGGCAGCTGTCTAGACCTATAGTTGCAGCTTTTAGAAGAGCAACTGTGGTTGAGGAGATGAGCTTAGGCCTCCAGCATGCCATCTGCACAACTGGTGTATTGCCAGAACCACAAAATTCTGAAAACAAAACCCAAAACAAAGAGATTTAAGCTCTTCAGTTACTCCGGTTTGTTAGATCACTTCCCACTGAGATGTATACTAGCAGCAACTACCTCTCTTGAAGAGCAACCTATTGAGATGGTTCCCCTTGGAAGGCGATGGATTAGAACAGATTCACTGATGA
The DNA here is from genome assembly GCA_030412105.1 of Cyclura pinguis. Classification (NCBI taxonomy): domain Eukaryota; kingdom Metazoa; phylum Chordata; class Lepidosauria; order Squamata; family Iguanidae; genus Cyclura; species Cyclura pinguis. The sequence goes on along the minus strand of CM059604.1, from coordinate 121,077,164 downwards.
GCTGATGGATTCCAGAGGTCTCTAGGAGATTTTCCAGCTAGTATGACTGACACATTTGTTGAAGCCTTGGTCATTTCTGGAAGAGAGAACTTGTGTGGTTGACATGATTGCCCTTGAGTGATCTTTCCTGCTTAGCACAACCCATCTGACTCCTTGGAATACATATAAGTGGAGGGCAATGAAGCAAATTGCAAGGCATTTTGATTGAAAATCTATATGAAATCAATATGATTGTGCAACCTACTTCAATCTACTGATGGTTGCAAAGAAACGGTTTTGTCACCACCATCATTCTGTGGGAGAAAATAGAGCTTTTCTGAGTGATGTGTGGCCATTTGAAATCTGGCCCCAGTGGTATTATATATATTGGAATCCTCGGTAGCACACCGTGACATTTTTGCTAGACATTTTGAAGGGACAAAATTTTTGGATCATACAGTTTGTACAGGTCAATTCATGGAGTTGTTCAGAGTACTGTTTGTTCATAGACGGTTGGTTGACTTTCAGTTTGTCGAGCCCAAGGATGGGCATATTGGGATTTAGTAGTGTTCGAAAGAGCAAATGTTTGCACACACCTTCCCTCCTACAGTTAATTCCACCTGGCAAGGTCGAAACAACCAGCTGGGTCCAGGAGACAGAGAAGTTCTCTTGGAAGAAAGATAACAGCCCCAGCTTCCCAAACGATCCGTAGGAAATTATCACTGCACCTAGATCAATACTAATAGGCTTGTAAAAACGTTTATTTTGGGGGCAACTGTTGAAGCATGTAGTAACTCACAAATTAATACTCTTTTGAATAGGTCATATTTTTCTGAGCCCTGCAACCAACTTATGTTGACTATACGGATGAACAAGGGCCCAAAATGGACTCAAATCCCCCATAAGTCTGTAACTAGGCATTCTAAGGAAGATTATCAACTGTCCAAAATAACCACAATGCAGATACCTACACCCTTTCCAGGCCTGCTGAGTCCATTTACTGGATCCTGAATTACAGTTAACAAAAATTAAAACTGCACTGATGCTAATATTTATAGCAGTTAGCAGTTTCTGCTCAAGCAGCATCTCAGCCTGAACATGGCTATCATGAAGAGAAATCCCTACAGGCTTTCAGCCTCTAAATTTGTGAAGATCTGTAATGAAAAACAAGCACTGCAGAAATCAATAAGTATGGTAATAAAAGGATAATCCCCTTGCTGGCAAATTTAGTAAGCCACAGCGCAAAATGAGAAAAATATTCCACAAAACATGCATTGTTCGGAGACAACTTACTCTTCTACCAGCCTGGTACCTTAAGAAGAAAATGAAACTAATACGACCACTGCCTTTTTGATGAGCTAGAATGAGTATTTTGAGAAAGAAAGTAAAAAGGAAAATGGGCCACAGTCAAAGATACGAATGTACTCTGTTTTTGGTTTTTTTCTTAAGATTGCAGGTGCTTTAAAAGATGTGTCCATGGCACAGGGTAAAGGAGTACAGGCAGGAAGAAACTAGAAATAGGGCAGTAGCAAGTACTGTAGAACACCTGAAAAAGATGGCAGTGACATCTGATTTAAATCTACGTGAGGATAGTTATATGGACATCTCTCCCTCAGTTCCTTCTGGAGCTCAAATATCACATGTTCATTTACAGATTTTAACCACAATTAAATGACTGCAGCACCAGCATTAACCCAGTTTTCAAGGAAGTTGCAAACTCTGATTAGAAGAACTAATATGACTAAAAAGTGCTAACATAACATAAATGCATTTCAGGTTGGGCTGGCGGGAGACAAACAAGAGGATTTGTACTCTGATGGGACCATACAATTCTATAACCTGCTCCCAATTGGTGAACCATAATTAAGCATTTGTTAACATGTTCCTCAGCCCATTTGACAACTACAGCAGCAATTTGATATCAGTTCTTAATTCCCTTAATATCACAAACATATAATTGTACTTTAGAGAGTTATAATTACATTTATTAACTTCCTCCTACATGCTCCCCCCAACTGTCATGATTTCCTTCCAAAAATAAATTTGAGACTGCATAGTTTCACAAGAGAACAGTAGCAAATACACACAGAGATATTCACTAAATTATACTATTTTGATCCATATTCACTAGGTTATACTGAATATTTTGATCCACTTTAATCTAATAAAGCTTTTCGACTTATTATGAGATTAAAACATGTTTGGTGCACCAAACAGCAATGCACACTACCAATGGTCAGCTTATGCCAATACAGAGTGCTGGTTCTCCTGGATTTCTCTGGGCTTTCAGCATCATCAAGCATGGTATTTTGCTGAGCCATCTGACAGAAAAAGGACTTGGATGAATGGTGTTACACTGAATGCATTACTCTCTTGAGGGACAGAACTAGAAAATCATTCTAGAAAACTATTGTTCTGCTCTATGACCACTGGGTTTCAAGGGTGCTTTGGGGTTCTTTCATGTCTCTTCTATTGTATGCCATCTACATGAAACCATTAGATGCGATCTGGAGGATGCGATAATTCCCACTAATAGATAAATGATACACCACTCTACTTCTGTTGTCTGTCTACCAATGCTGAACACATGTCTGAAGGCAGTTTGGTAAAAAATAAGGCAAACAGGCAGAAAATGAAGAAGAAGTAGATTCCAAACTACAGGGAAAAGAGGGAGATGCATGTTCTGGCACCACCTCTAAGCTCAATGTGTTACCAGGGAAAGGCTGAAGTGTGTAACCACATTCAGCTGAACATATTTACAGTTCTCCAAGCAACTGGAACACTGTACAATCAAGAGAAGGGAATGAAATACTGAGGATGGTGGGACCAACAGGGACTGGAAAGAATGAGAGTAAATATATTTCCAATCCTCTCTGCTCTCCCCTTGTTTGCTTTTTGAAATTATCTTTAAAAAACACACTGTTTTTGGTGGGACAACTTATATCAGCATGGGGGAGTTTAATAGAAGTGGTCTATCTCTAATTTCATTGGCAGGTCAGTAAATCTCCAAAACTGGCAAAGCAACTTTGGACAGCAGTCATACAGCTGCCTAATATTTTGACAACTTCCATCTATTTTATGATTTGTGGGATGCATGTATTTTGAACACCATGCTTCTGATAATTACTAAAGACCAACTGGTAAGGAATTCTTTAAGGGGAGGAAATTTTCATCCCTATCCAACAGCATGTACTATGTTCAAGGGACTGATTAGTATTGCTTGGTAGCAAATTTCTGGCATTTTAACTGTTTACGGAAGTCACCTGCTGTTCATCCATCAATAAAGGCCAGCCCACAGTAGATTTCAAGTGAGCAGCTGGAAGCACTAAAGGGTTTTTATTGTGAAGGATACTAGCAGACCAACCCTGCCCCATTCTCAGGCCTTTCATTATTTCCTCATCCCAACTACTTTGTTTAAACTATGACAAAAGTTCTAGACTTTTTTTTCTACTGCAATAATAAAATATTCCAAGCTTAGTAAAATCCAGTGCCTAAATTCAATCCGTACTTCCTACAACAATGGCTATAGCTACGGGGTAGGGGTGGGGGACAGGGGCACTGCCTCTCCAAATTAGAATTCACCCCACCTCATAAAATTTCCTTTCAGTTCCTAAATTTCTAGCATTGCAGAGAGTGAGACACTGAAAACCATTCATGCCTAGAACTCTTATATTGACTGTGATCACATTCCCTTGGATAATTTTGCCTCCCCCTTTTCTTGGGACATCTAAATGGCCAATGCAAGTTATTTTAAATTACTACAATGATGGAAATTTGGGGACTGAAACAAACTTTCATTTTGGAGGGTAAAATTCTTACTGGGGCCAATACTCTCATTCTGCCCTCCTCCAATGGCTTCATCCCTGCCTACAACTATGGTGCTCAGAGGAAAACATCAGCTCAGGGGTAAGTCACATGCAGCCCATGGAAAACACACATGTTTTTGTGGGCCCTGAACATGGCCTAGCCTCTTACTCCAAAAAATTTTGGAGAGGGAAACAGAATTGCTACTGCTAGAAGCCCCCAAGAATGTCAACAGTCTTTTAAAAGAGGCAGATTTCCAATCACTTCTTGTTAAAAGTGGTAGATGTAGCCTATGGCAGGTCCTACAGAGATTGTCACTAGATCCCAGAGTTTACCTACTTATGATTTACTCAGTACCATCTACAAGGACTAGCAGTGTTGCTCCAGGGTTTCAGGCAGGATTCTTTCCTAGCCCTTCTTGGAAACACAGGAAACTGGCACTATTTATAATTCAGACATATCTCAGTTAACAAAGTATATGTACTTCTAGATATTATTTCATTAACAGTAAATTTGGTACCAAAGGCAGAAATAACATGGAAAGAATAGGGATAGGTTCCTGTACCATAAAAAGGAAAAGCAGTTCAATATGTTTCAACAAACTTTTTATCCAAAAAAAGTTATCCAAAATACACACATGAGAAATGAAACAATCAGGTCTGGTAAGCCTTGCGTAACTAAACAAAATATTTGTGAACTTTCTGGATACTGTTTGAAAATTTCCTCCAAAATGCATCCGGGGATTATTGTTTTTCCTTCATTAGCCTCCATCACTGTTACGATTTCCATTTTGGTCATCAAACTTCATTCACACACACACACACACACACACACACACACACACACCCTAGGGGTAGCTAGCGAGGCAGGCTTATCCGCTTTTCCCCTTTTCTCTCTGTTTCGCTCTTCATGCATGCTCTGTAAGGGATTCTTGGGGCAGCTGCTATTTGCCTTGCCTGATGTGGGCTGGCACACATATTTACAGCAGAATTGCTAAATCAGAATTGTATTTTCATTCAGTTCAAGCTTTATAGCATTGTTTGCTGCAGACATGCTGCTGCAAACCAACACCAAAATCAGGGACGGGGCTGAGACGGCATAAAAATACTTTGAAAAAAGGTTCATTGTAGCTGAGGTACGCCTGTATATGCAAAGCAAATGTTCTACCAACAAACTATGCTTTTTCTTCCTTCTTCTACAACTGCTGCGTCCTTACCAACTATCAGTACTCTGACTCTTCAAGAGGCATATTCTCTTCACCTGCTTCATCCTGGCATGTGATGCTCACAGACTCTCACATAAAGCCATCAGGACTACTTCTAAAAGATTCTTACCACTATTCATTTTCTCTAAGTGCCCATAAGCAGCACTTTGAATGACTCCCACACAGAGCCTTCAGAGGCATAAATGTATCAACCATCAGGACAGCTCTAACACAGTTGATATCCTCATTAAATCCAGAACAAAAACAGGGTCTTTTCTTTTTTTTTCGACTAAGGACACTCAAGGCATGTACTTGAAATCAACATCTACCCAAATGAACTGCAATTTCAAGGGAAGTTTATGAATCATCAGCCACAGTTCTGAAAAACAAGCCTCTTGTAACTCCATGCCAAGATATTTTAAAATAATTATCTTCAGAAGACTGATGGTTTAAAGATTGCTAGTACCACCCTAAAAGAAAGATCAGGAAGCCCCACTTAAAAATTAAACAATACTAATTTAACAGAAGTAAAGGTTAGAATAGTAAATAGAATAGTTGGAAATCTGAGAGTTTCATTGGAAATAAATTAACTTTCCAAATTAACTACATTTGACCCTCACAAATAAACTTATAAGAGAAATCAACATTACTAGCCCAGACAGTATCCAAGTATGAGAGACAGCAATTCACCGCCATCCAAATTCATGGTGGAGGTAACACTCCATATATTATCTTTCTGCCTCATGGCTTGGACTCAGCCACTCTGCTATGCCAGTTCTCTAAATCCCACTGAAACTCTCTTAAACACAAGCTATAACACGGGATGGCTTTTCTTTTCAAAAGGATGTCAAATGTTAAACAAATAAAAACCAATGGGCATATTTTGCAAACCACAACAGGATTTTTCAGCAATGTCCTATGCCACAGTTTTCTCTTGACACCTACGTAAACAACCAACAATATTTTACTGATGTCAAGGTAACTAGCTTTAAAATTAACACCTCTCATTAAATTATGTACCCGAAGGCAACAGGAAAGAAAAAGAATTAACAGGGAAGTCATTTTAAAAAAAAAAAGCACAGCAGTACACGGAACTGGTCATACACAGAACTCAACTTTTGTTCTGCATCCAGTGTTTCAGCATTAAAGAACTTACATTTTCAGGAGAAAAGTGATGTGTGCTGAACTTTACATTTTGGTCTGTGTTTGTCTTTTTTAAAGCTAGAGCCAGAAGAATGGGAATCCAGAGGTCACAGAAGTCCTCTGTTATACACTACACCAAAAACAGAGAAGACAGCGCCTGGTCTGAGTGTACCACCAAGCCAGCTCTTCTGGCCCTCCCAGGGCTGCCCTTTGCTTGCCAGAAACACAGAAAAGGGAATTCTCTCCTAGAAGCCTTAAGAAGAGGCAATCCACCTTTTAAATAAAGGCCTTCAAAAACTACCCATTTTTCAAGACTGACTTACGGAAAAAAAATGAAGTGACTTCTGGCTATTTTTGGTTTGATGTTGGGGTTTTTGTATTGTTTTGTTTTTGAGGAGTGGCTTTCTTTCAATCTATGGGCTTATCCTAACTCGCAAAAAGCTTTAGGAGTTGTAGTTACACAGATCCAGTTTTTTTCTTTTTAATATTCAAATGATGTACAACTTGCCCCAGGTTCTTTCCCATGAATTTCCAGACCAGCCAGGATTTTAAAATCCACAACAGGAGGATTTAAAAAAAAAAAAAGGCCCAGGGAGATCCCAATATTGCTGGGTAACCTCTCATTGGCTTTGTTCCTCCTGTACTTTTGGATGTTCTACTGATGACATGTCTGAAGGGGAAGAACAGGAAGCAAAGAAAACCCCATCCACACCAACATTTACCACCTTCAGCAGGACACAAAACCCTGGTACATTTATGGCACAACTGGATGCGGGGCATGTACAGACACTATGAGGCAAGCAACTCGGGAACATAATAGCCAAATATTTGTTGGGAATGTTGCTCACCTGAAATTCCAATGGGGAACTGTAAATGTAAATGTAAAATGCACTTACCTACGAAGTTGACAATTCTATGAGAAAGACACACACAGGTCAGTCTAATTCATGAATGTCCAGTGGATTAAGCCAACATAAGTGGCTCCCAAAGTTCCAGGCAGCATATAAGCAGATCTTGGAAAAGTTACTTTTGGGCACCACAATTACCAGACTCCCCTAGCCAGCACAGTCACTTGAGATTCTAGAAGTTGTGATCTAAAAAACTTATTTTTTCCAGGATTTCAATTTACAAGGGATCTTTCGTCTTGTTCTTGTTAGATTTAATTACAAAATGAGCTACGACTGTAAAGAACGGAGCTGCATTTAACCGAAGAGACACAGAACAAAAATACATCCACCAGTGAAGTAACAATTGTTGTTGCTGTGTGTCTTCAAGTCATTTTTGACTTATGGTGACCCTAAGGTGAACCTATCACAGAGTTTTGTTGGGTGAAATTGTTCACAGGGGATTTACCTTTGCCTTCCTTTGAGACTGAGACATTTGACTTGCCCACACTCACACAGTGCATTTCCACGGATGAGCAGGGACTCAAACCCTAGCCTTCCAGTGTCCTCCCAGTGTCCACTACATTATGCTGGCCCTCGAAATAACAATAAATGAGTTCTAATAATTTCTGATGAGATACTTGGAAATGAAAGACGTCAGTAAATATAATTGCAACGTAAGTCCTAGAACAGAGGTGCAGATTCAGACTACAAAATACCAGCACTGATGCCCCCACAAAATACGGACTACTCTAGACAGTCTATCCCAAAGCATGCTTTCTGGCTGTTATGCAATGCTTGTTTTAGCACTATGTATTAATCACTCTTGAAAGATCTCATCAAGCATAGTGACAATTGGGCCCCTTTGCCAACAGCTTTTCTATATTACTCCATCAGGGAACTGCATGGAAACTGAATGTTTTCCTAATCTTCTGAGCAGAGGTTTTTCAGTATAGAATGCCTTCCTTTGCTAGTATCACATATCCACAGCTGGCATTAGATTTAATAGAAATAAAAATGTTTCTACCCTATTCGCCACTATTTTTTTAAAAACGTCCGCATTCCAAGAAAATGAGCATCTCCACAATAGAATCTCCAAGAATGTTGGCAGCCACCCAGCAAAAATTCCATCAGCTTTATGGTATCCTTTAAACATCTTTCCCACATTTTCCCTTGTTAGGTTAAAAAAAAATCCCTCACATAAGACACACGTAATTTTTCTCAAACCATCAACCCACTGATTACTTTATTAATTACTTAGGACAACATACTTCACAATCCGTAGAATTTCTCCTCACAACAAACCTAGTAAGTCTGTACTACTCAAATTTCATCAATAAGGAATAAAGCCTGAGAAAGAGCTGCTCGCTATACAATTCTATGGATATGAATACACAAGCTCACCTGTCCACAAAACTATAAACGCTGCTCTTAACTGCAGGGGTGAGTCTTTCAGTAAAATATCAAAAAATGTGAAAATCATAAACAGTCGTAATGAAATCAGTCACTCAATCAGGGAAATTAATTCTAAACCCTGATATATAGCATTCACTTGCTAAAAGAGGAACCGATGTTCTTACTGAACCATGCCCTAGTCAGTTACTTCACCTTTGCAATGTGGAAGGAAAAACACTCTTCCTGTTGTTGATGAAAGCAAATTCTTCAGGAGTCAGAAAGCAAGAAATGAAAGGTAAATGTTTTCTGAAAGTAAGAGCAGGGCAGCAGACATCAGTTCAAGACACACAGTATTTAGAAAGAAAAAAGGTACTTTCTTCTCACTTGTTTTTATCACATAATGCATTCCACACATACCATGCACATTCATCATTTCCAGTCCAGTCCAGAGTTAAGAGCACTTAAGATCATCAGTTTCAATGAGTATGTGTTATAAATTCTGTGTCAGGCAATGGTCAAGGGCTTCTATGGACCACTTCTACCCTGGGCAAAACTAGAAAGTAGTTAGCATGCAATAGCTTTAGAACACGTGCTTTCTATTCACACTACTCCAGGTTACAGGCAAAAGTTAAATGTTTCAATGCTCAGTCACAGACAGAGGGAAAATAATATAACAATTTACAAACAGAAAACTCGGAGATCAGGAACAGCGTTAAGGTTTACTTTCTCTCTGGCAGACCATCTTTATATGTGATGGGAGTCTTTTGACAAGGAAGCAAACATGATTTCCAACCTGCAACCCCAGTTGGCACACTCCACAAAAACCTTTGCCATTTGCTGCTCCTGATTTTATCACCAGGCTCTATTTTTTCATACACAGAGCTAGGGAGACCAAATTCCAAACAAGCTAAACCTTCTGTTACTTTAACAACCGAGAAGTTGAATCATTTGCTCCTTCTGGATACCAGACACATGAAATGTAGGTACCTGTATATAGGTTTCCACTGTTTCAAAACACTATGCTAGAAGAATACTAAACCTGGAAAAGATTTCCTACTCGTATCTGCAAAGAAAAAAGAAAAGTCCATTTCTTTTTTATAATACGTTGCTAATAATATTCAAATTGTTCTTTTTTCTAACCACTTGAAGTACTATTACATTTCCAAGGTAACTGAAACACTGATATCATGTGAGACTGTTTCCAGAGTTCTTATCCCACTTTCTAGAGAGAAGTAATAAACTTGGAAAACCTGTTTTTTTAGACTAAAGCTTCCCAAATTCCCTTCCTAGCATGACATCCATGGGAGTTAAGTACAAAAACAGTTATGCTTCAAAACTCTGGCTGAAAGAGAAATGGCATGACACAGTATTACACTGCTGGAATTAAAGAGGTTCAGCACTATAATCTATCTGGAATGAGATTCTTCAGCATCTGTATACAAACTCCTCTGGCAGTACAATTCTATACATGTCTTCTCACATTTAACTTCCACTGATTTCAGTTGAACTTGTTCCCAAATAAGGGTCTTTAGGACTACGGCCTAAGTATCTTAGAAAAACAGGCTGCAGCTAAATAAATATATTACTTGGAACATATGTGGCTACTCACTCCCCACTTTAGATTCTCTGCAGTAAAGACATGAACACAAGTTTACAGACTTGTTAACCTGAAATTAATTATTTTTGAGGGCATGGCTGATTGTAAGAATCTCTCCACCAATATGGGAAATAGTCAACAGGTATAAACTAAAGTGGGGATAGAAATTTAACATCCCGTATTAGCTAAAATATCCAGAGAACCCATCAAACCACATCAGAGGAGCATCAATTCACAGGCAAGAACTGTCTAACAGACTCACACAGCTCAGCAACAGTACAGTTAAACTTCATTCCTCAACATCTGAAGTCCAGTAGATTTCTTCAGAAATGGTGGCATACCCTGATAGGCATTGTATATTTCCCCCTTTGAAAAGGGCATCAGCCTGGCAAGCTTTCTGAGTACCTTTCACACACCCATGATCATGCTCAAAATTTCCCAGTGACGCAAGGAAAATGCTAGCACATTGCATCAAGAGATAATGGAATCACTGGCATCAGCATTTCCAATCTGAATTTCACCTAAGTGAATATGTTCAAATACATGCAGTTAAGCAGGTATTTTACAGCAGAGGAAATTTGAAATTTTTACAGCATCAGGAATAGTAATTTCACAATTTTTTCCACATTTATACCCTTTGTTGTTGTTGTCATTTACCTTCAAATCGTTTCTGAGTTATAGCGACCCTAAGGCAGAACTTTCCAAACTTTTCATGTTGGTGACACACTTTTTAGACATGTATAATTTTGCGACATAGTAATTCAGTTTTACTAACAAACCAGAGGTTAAACTAACCCCTTATGAGAGATACAGACACATACATAAATTGTAATAGCAAAATGTATGGGGACACAACATATCTCATGAAAACTTTTTGTATATTTTTAAAAAATATATGATTTATGAACAATAACATACATTTCCAAGATTGCAGGCGACACACCTACACACTTCAGGTGACACACTAACGTGTCACGGCACACCGTTTGGAAAGCCCTGCCTTAAGATGATTCTTTTACGGAGTTTTCTGGGGCTGAGAATATGTGATGCACCCAAGGTCACCCAGCTGGTTTCCATGGCCAAGCAGGGGACACAAACCATGGTCTCCAGGATTACTGCCCAATGCTCAAACAACTACACAGTACTGGCTCTCATTTATATACTTCCCCTCTTCTTAATGCAGTATATATGGGGCTTCCTCCCTTTTATTCTATCAGTGAGGTTCATTAACCTGAGAAGAGTGATAGCCCAAGGCTACTTAACAAGACCTCATACTGGTTCTAAAACATATTAAATAGCTATGTTATTGTATGTTATAATATATACACATATACATACATACATACATACATACATACATATACATACATACATATATATATATATATGCATATGTATATGTGTGTGTGTGTATATATATATATGTATGTATGTATGTATAATGCAACATATTTTTGTTGCATAGTAATGTAACCTTGTATCATTGCTATGTTAGACAAATAATGTTATATCGAACAGTAATATTCCTCATAAAAATATTAATAACACACCACATTTTGCTTTAGTAAATCAACAACTGTAACAATGTTCCTGTTCCATTTCATTGCTTCTTTATTCATCTTACTCATCATGTTTTTACTAAGGTCCCTTCACACTCAAATATTTAGATGTTCATCTAGAAATGTACACATAGGATGTTTTGGGGCTAATCACATAGTTGTAAGAAGTGTTTGTGTTCATGCATGCACACCCACATGAAAGCTATACTTTTGGCATGTTTAGCATTTTGTTGAACAGAGCCTCAAAAACAAATTCTATTAATCAAAATTAAAACTTTTTTAACTTAAACAAACCTTACATCCATAAGGCAAACAACACAATCACAAAGATGAAAGGAAGAAAACACATGAACTGAAATCTCAAACATGGAGCATTAAACAATGGGGGGGAGGCATGTCTTCCACATTTTTCACCTCATAACTCAAGGAAGGGACTGCAGGAGACATGCAATAGGGTCTTCTCCTTTTCACCTTCTCTCCCTCTCTCTCTCCAGATTCTCCAATGTATTTCTTCCAAGCACCTTTATCATAACATCTATGTGCAAATGGTCTCCAAGAGTAAGTAGTGAACTCTCCTTCCACTGAGGAAACAGAGCACAAGCAAAGCCAGCCCAAGACAATTCGTTACCTGAGGCAAAGAAAAACAAAATGGCATCCCTCCCTACTCCAAGTATAAAGGATCCTGGACCACAGGTACATCTTTCCTCAATACTGGTAATGGGACAACATCCTCTACCATGCCTATAGCAAGAAGTTAGCTTAGAGGATGCAAGACTAGCACATGGCACACAATTCTGTCTTCCAACAACATATTGGTGTCTCCTAGTTTCTGCTATTTGAGGTGAATATCATTACCTGATGATAGTGTGGCCCTGAGAGTGGGCATGGGAGGAAGACGACACATTTAGAATCTCCATCCAAAATTTACTATACTAAAACCACAAAGACAATCCAAGTACTGTTATTATAAGGGTTTTCCCCACCAAAGTGCAAAAGCTTGTCTAACTTTTCAGATACTTAAAACTCTTAAATAGTTTGTTGTCAATTTGTTGACAAATTTTCCTTTATAATCCTTATTACTTTGGAAAAGCCACTCTACAAATGGTAGGACTTGCCAGCAATCATATATATTGCCATCCATATTCAATCACAACAAACAAAATATGACATAATTTCCTTCCTTCCTTCTCTCACAGACAAGGGTACTATTCTTCAGAGGTGAACTGTACAACACTGCGTGCATGACAAAATAATTTGCCTAAAATTGTATCAGTGCAGGGATTAATAAGGCTGTTTGTTCACCACCATCCCCAGCCTGATAACTGGACATTGAGTTCTAGAATATCTGCACATGTTATACAGTATGGATAGTTTAGGAAATCTCTAAAATCAGTCCCAATTCACATAAGATGTGATTGTCAAGTGTGAAAATCTTGAAAGTAATTACACAGACATCTATGTATCCAGAACAGAAAGTAAATCAGGCAAATCTATTCTGCTAGAGGATTAACCATTATCTGTCCTTATCTATAAAATCAGCTACTACTCTTCATGAATAGGTGGAGTGAGAAAGAAATATAATGCAAGCTCGGGGATTAACTGCTGTGTTCAAGCACTTAAGAAGGATGCAAACCCTCAGATAAATGAGAGCATTAGCAATATTCCTTGGGATTTTCCACACAATTAAGAGTGTTTGAAGTTCTGAAAGCAGGGAATCAAATGATCACATTATGTTGAGCAGATGGATTATACAAACCTGTATGTCAAACTGAAAAATGTTAATAATTACAACCAGACACACACAGGCAAATTTTGATCTGGACAGTTTCTTCAGATCATTAACAATCCCAGATTCTATACTCCGTTGGGAATTAGTTGTTTAATGCAAGATGAGCACTGAGTGAATGCTATGGTCTAAAAAGGAACATGATGAAGCAATCTTAAACTGAAACTAAATCATTCTGGGTTCTGCTCAGTAGGACAACAACCATCCCCAACCCTTGTCCTTCAGACATTTTACACTATACCAACCACATTAACTGGTCATGGTGGCTGAGGCTGATAGAAGTTATTGTCCAAATCTTTTGGAGAGCATGGGGTTGGGAAAAGTTGATTAAGCTGACCCTAATACATTTTGTAGATTGTTTTGAGCAAGCCACACAAGTTAGAAAAGCAGATATTCCCTCTCTCAAATAGAAAAGCTATTTGAAAGAGAGAATATCTGTGTGGAATCCATGATTCACTGGGACACAGGACAACATATCTGACAATATATGTTTGGTTATTATCCAAGTTGCACTGCTGAATTTTGATCAAGCTTCCAAAGGGGAACTCATCAGGGAACCATGGAAGATGCCTTAAAAACTAACAAAGTACTTTCTGTTATTGCTCAGATTGCACTGAACCATTGCAAGTCAAAAAAAATGAAGTATCAAGCAGGACCCAGCACAGAAGGAGGAAGAGAGAGGAAGGAAGGAAGGAAGGAAGGAAGGAAGGAAGGAAGGAAGGAAGGAAGGAAGGAAGGAAGGAAGGAAGGAAGGAGGAAGGACAGACAGAGGCTGTCAAGACATCATAGTAAGTGCTGTGAAATTTGACAGAGTGTATTTAGTGGACACCCCAAGATGTTGTGGCTAGTTCCCCATGACATTCTTGTGTTCCCCATGACATTCTTGCAAAGAAGTTAGTAAAATGTGGGCTGGACAGGGCTACTGTCAGGTGGATCTGTAACTGGTTGACTGACCGTTCCCAAAGGGTGCTCACCAATGGCTGCTTTTCATCCTGGAGAGAAGTGATTAGCGGGGTGCCACAGGGTTCTGTCCTGGGCCCAGTGCTGTTCAATATCTTCATCAACGACTTGGATGAAGGAATAGAAGGCATGCTCATCAACTTTGCAGATGACACCAAATTGGGAGGGGTTGCTAATACGCCGGAGGACAGGATCAAAATTCAAAATGACCTGGACAGATTGGAGAGCTGGGCCAAGGCTAACAAAATGAAATTCAACAGAGAGAAGTGTAAGGTCCTACACTTAGGTAGAAAAAATGGAATACAGAAATATAGGATGGGGGACACGTGGCTGGATAGCAGTATATGTGAAAGGGATCTAGGAGTCTTAATAGACCACAAGCTGAACATGAGTCAGCAGTGTGATGTGGCAGCCAAGAAAGCCAACACAATTCTCGGCTGCATCAATAGGAGTATGGTGTCCAGATCGAGGGAGGTACTGGTACCACTCTACTCTGCTTTGGTTAGACCTCATCTTGAATACTGTGTCCTGTTCTGGGCACCCCAATTCAAGAAGGACATGGTCAAGCTGGAGCAGGTCCAGAGGAGGGCGACCAGAATGGTGAGGGGCCTGGAAGCCATGCCCTATGAGGACAGACTTAGAGAGCTGGGTATGTTTAGTCTGCAGAAGAGAAGGTTAAGAGGGGACATGATAGCCATGTTTAAATATTTGAAGGGATGCCATGCAGAGGAGGGAGAGGGTTTGTTTTCTGCTGCCCCAGGGACAAGGAGCAATGGATTCAAGCTGCAGGAAAGGAGATTCCACCTGAACCTCAGGAAAAACTTCCTGACAGTCAGGGCTGTCTGGCAGTGGAATATACTGTCTCGGAGTGTAGTGGAGTCTCCTTCTTTGGAGGTTTTTAAGCAGACGCTGGATGGCCATCTATCGGGAGTGCTTTGAGGGTGTTCCTGCATGGCAGGGGGTTGGACTCGATGGCCCGTGTGGTCTCTTCCAACTCTACATTTCTATGATTCTATTATTCTAGTTTGAAGCTGAAATTCCAAACAAAATTTATTAGGACTTTTTAAGGGCTAGAAAACAGGAGAGGGCTCCCTAAGGCTCTGCCACTAAGATTATTTTGAGTCAGAAAAGTTAATAAGAAAACAAGACAGGGCTAAGGCACTGCTGCAAAGATTTCTGTAAAAGGAGTAAAGGCAAGAATACATGCGAGAGCTAAGGCACAGTTGCTAAAGTTCCTGAGGTCAGAAAAAGGGTGGGAAAAGTGGTGAGAGTTTTCTCAGATACTGCTTCTAAGACACCTGAGGTTAAAAAAAGTAGGAACAAAAAAAAGCTTCACATTTTTACCCCGTTCATTTGGGGTATGGGTCTACACAGGACTAAATGCTGTTGTTGCTAACTGCCATCAAGTCGACTTCGACTTATGAAGACTATTATGAGAGACATTCCAAGTCACCCTCTCATCAACTACCCTGCTCAGGTCTTGCAGATTCAGGGATGGGTCTTCCTTGATTGAGTCAATCATCTGTAATGTGGTCTTCCTCTTTTCCTACTGCCTTCTACCTTACCAAGCATTATTGTTTTTCTAGTGAGTCGTGTGTTCTCATTATATGGCCAAAATATGAGAGTCTCAGTTTAGTCATCTTGGCTTCTAGGAAGAGTTGAGGCTTGATTTCCTCTCAGATCCAGTCATTTGTCTTTTCAGCAGTCTAGGGTATCCATAACCCTCTTCTGCACCACATTTCAAATGAGTTTATTGTGTTCCTATCAGCTTTCTTCACTTTGCAGCTTTCACAACCATACAAAGAAGTTGGAAGTGTAATGGTATACACAATCCTAACTTTAGTGTTCTATGATAGGCCTCTACACCACAGGATCTTGTCTAGTTCCTTCATAACTGCCCTTCAAAGTTCTAGTCTTCTTCTGATTTCTTGACTGCAGTTTCCATTTTGATTGATGAATGAGCCAAGGTATGGAAAATCTTGAACTATTTCAGTGTCATCATCCTCTGCTTTAAGGTTATGTAAATCATCTGTAGCCATTATTTCTGTGTTCTTAATGTTCAACTGCCTTTGCATTTTCTGCCTTGACTTTCTTCAGTAATCGTTCCAGGTCCTTGCTATTTTCCACTAGTAGTATGTTGTCATCTGCATATCTAAAATGATTGATGTTCCTTTCTCCAAATGTCATGGATCCATCCTCTGAATCTAATCCTGCCTTATGTATGATATGTTCAGCATACAAGTTAAACAGCTAAGGTGATAAAACACAGCCTTGCCTGACCTCTTTGCCATGTGGAAACGATTCCATTTCTCTGTATTCTGTCCTTACAGTAGCCTCTTGTCCTCTGTACAGGCTACAGATCAAGATAAACAAATGTTGTGACAAACCCATTTCTTTTAGAGCAAACCACATTTTTCATGCTACACAAAGGCTTCCTATAATATATAAAGCATAGGTTGATTTTCTTCTGAAATTCTTTGGGGTGCTCCACTGTCCAACAAATGTTTGCATTATGATCCCCAGTGCCTCAGTTGCCTTGCAGAAGAGCCTGGGGAGAGGTTGCATTACAGCAGGGATGGGTAACAGTAGAAGGCTGGGGGGAGGTGGCATTAACCCCCAGGAAAGGCCTCCCTGTCACACCCCCTGCAAAAAAGGGGGGGTTGCATTTAAATAACTTCTGTAGGGCATGGGGGCATTTCCACCATGTTTTTAGGCCAAGGCAAGGCCTTTTTTTTTAACAACAGGAAGTGAGCAAAGTCACTTCCGGTTCATTTCTTTTTTCAAAAAAGGTCTCTCCTGAATCTAAATTCACTCAGGGCAGTCAAAATATGGAGGAAATGCTCCCCTACACCCTCTGTAAAGTATTTGGGGTAAAAAACACTGGAAAAAGCCCTGGGTTTTGCAAAATAAAAAAATTACAAAACAGAACAAAACCAAACCCTGGGGATACAAGTGGGACTTAAACATGGTGGACATGCCCTCTACATCTCTAGAAGATTCTGGGCCACTTTGGAGTAACTGGGCTTTGCAAAACATTTTTAATATTCTGAGGGGCCCTAGAGGGCCACACGCTGCCCCTGGGCCACACTTTGCCCTCCCCTGCCCTAAAGTGTCCAAATCAATGTTGGCTAAACTTTCATTTTAATATTACATCTTTTTAAAAGATTTGTACACTATGTAGCATGGGGAATAAAGCTGAATCCCATCCCCCTAGGGAAAACCCAAAACCACAGCTTTAGACCATTTTCTCTTAAGAGGCTATTTATTAATCAACCAGGCTTGGTTTTCCCCACTTTCAAGTGTGCCAGCTAGGAGGAGCAGAGGAGATATGTCAAACAGCACAGCAGAGACACCTGTCCAGAAAAGCCCTTTGCTCGTAGAAGATCATTTTCTCTGCACAAAATCATTAGCTAATGGAAACTATTCTCATAGGAAGAAGTGAAAGCTTTAAGCCCAAGGTCATACTAAAAAAATTTGAAAGCAGGTCCATACGGCAAGAATGAAACCTGCTTGTTAAGTAATGTTCATTTGTTGCTCTCTTTTCTTGTTATATCACGATTTAAAACAGATATGTGATTGATTGATACTTTATATCCTGCTTTTCTACCAGCACAGGATTCAAGGTGATGTACAACACTTTAAAAACACAACGGTTTCATTCCCCACATATTTGCTACATCCAAGAAACTAAGTGCAGTACAATCTGCATGCTCAGTTCCTCCTCTTTAACACTACCTGATATATGTCCAGTTTTTCTGGAGTGATAAAAAAATATTTTCCTAAATGAAGCCTTCCCATTCTTTATACAAGGAGACTGCAACAGGGATGAAAGTTACTTAGAGAGGTGGAGGCAAGAACCATGAAGCTCAGGATCAAAGATATCACCGCAAGATATTGTGCTGATCACAGAGTTGGTAAGCAATAAGTTACAGGTAATGTAGTCACCTGAAATGAGTTACCTTTTCTTTAAGTAACCAGAGTTACTTAACATTACATATCCAAAGTAATGCAAGGGGAAGAAAAAGTTATTTTATCGGTATAACTGGTAATGTTTTCTAGTTACTTTGTAAGAGAACTTTAACACCACTTGCAAAGACACTTCAAAATTTTTGTTCTATTTTCATGCCATTATCACTCCAAAGATTCCCCTCGCCCAAAATTAACTGAAAGTAAAAGAAAATTTGAGAACAAGTATGGTGCGGTCATTTGAGCGTTGGACTAGGACCCCGGGAGACTCAGGTTCAAAATCTTGCTCAGCCATGGAAATCTACTGAGTGATCTTGGATAAGTCACTCTCTCTCAGCCTCAGAGGAAGGCATGGGCAAACCCCCTCTGAACAAATTCTGCCAGGAAAATCCTGTGATAGGTTTACGCTGGGGTAGCTGTAAATCAGAAATAACCTGGAGGCACACAACAACAACAAAACAGCAACAACATAATGAAAAATGCAAGGAATAAAGCAGCAAGATTTTTTTTAACCTTAAAACATTGCAGTTAAGTAACAGTACCTAATTACTTTTCAAACACTGTGATGGGTAACACAGTGATTCAAATTATTTTTAAAAAAGAAAGTTTCCAAGCTCTGGCCAATCACAGAAAACTCTTGGACATCAATGTTAAACTGCAGCCTATGAATCTGAATAGTCTTGTTCAGACATGTCTTGCTGCTGTGTGCCTTCAAGGTGTTTACAACTTAAGGTGACCCTAAGGTGAAACTTATCGTGAGGTTTTCTTCCCAAGATTTGTTCAGAGTAGGTTTGTCTTTGCCTTCTCTTGAGGCTCTATTGAACTGGGAATTCTGCAACAATGAACTAAAAAGGATGCTTCCACTATAATGCCATACCATAGTATGGTAATATATAGCACACTCAGGCTCACATGCTCTTTTCCCATTTTCTCTATTATTTCCTACTTCCTGCTGTTGTATTTGAAGGCAAACAAAAGTTTAACACTTAATTAAAAAACAAGAGGGGAAATCAAAAAGTGTAAGAAGAAGAGCACATACATAACTACAACACTCATTTATGTAGCATCAAATCATAATTTAATAGGACATTTGAATCAATCCATTAACTCCAACAACATAGACAGATAGATATAGACATAGATAAAGATAATGAGATAAAGATACAGATACATATATTTGTTTCCATCAGTATGTGTCATATGCCTTTTCCGAACTAGGCTGTTATGGTGCGATTATTCCACTTTTAACACTTTCAACATCCAACATCCTCAAAGGTCCCTCCCTAAACTGCAAACCCCAGGATTCCGTAGGATGTTGAAAGTGGAATAATCACACTGTAACAGTATAGTGCAGAAATGGTCATAGTCATTCGTCTGCTATCCCTTCTTCATCATACAGGAAAAGACTAGAGTTTAGGCTAATATTCTCTCATATGAGCATATCTGGTCTTAGAGCAATATGGCAGAAGCCATTTTCACCTGCATCTTGCCACCCTCTGATATACATGTGGAGGGACAAAAAAGAAGGTCTTCTTGGTGGTTGTTCCCAGGCTGTGGAATTCCTTGGCATCAGACGGTAGGCTTGTTCCTTCCCTGTTGCCATTCCAATAGCAGGTAAAGACCATTTTTATTCAAGTGAGTTTTTGGCAACTGACTGGTTGCCAAAGAAAAGGCTTTTAATGGTTGAGTACTGTACTTTCTTTACTGGTGTGTTTTAAATTGCTTTTCATCCAATTGTGTTTTAATATTATCATTTGTTTAAAATGAATTTTAATATTGTGACAGCAGATTTTTCATCTGTACTTACTTTTTAAGGTTAATCTTGTAATGGGCTGCCACTTTGGAAGAAAAGTGGCATATACATAAAATAAAATAAAATAAAATAAAATAAAATAAAATAAAATAAAATAAAGCAAAGCTAAGCAAAAGCAAAACAAAACAATGGGTACTACAAGCCTATATGACTAGCAGCCATGAAGCTGGACACAGCCCACTCTGCCCTGCTTTCCTGATCATCTGCCACCCGGAGTTGCTGAGCAACATTCAGCTTGGCAAGAACCAAGTCATGCAGTCTATTCTGCACAGGCTTGCACAGACAAGGCAGTTGAAGGAGCAGAACATATTTTGTACCTTTGTACAAGGAGATGATGCCTTTTTCTTGCTACTCACCCAGCCATACAAAACACCGTGAGAAAAAAAAGCCATGTGTATCGACCTTTTGTAACTCAAAAATGTTTCATGCTTCTAGAGTTCAGGTATGATAGGTAGAAAACACAATCCATTTCTCCTGCTGTCAGCCCAAAAACTATTTACAGTTTTAGTTCTGCCTTGCATCACTCAGCAGTCAAAGAAAAAAAGTTCTTCATATTTATTTTTATCTGTTGCCTTACCACCAAGTGATTTTTATTTCAAATGTACATTTCCAGGCAAAGACAGATTTATCTGCCAAAGGAGTTGATTCACAACAGCATTCACCTAACATTTTCATCTGCAGGAAATTGACACCATGAAATGGTATCCTAGGCCAACATTCTCAACATTAAGATCATCAAAGTGATTCCTTCTAGCTTAAGTAAGTGGAAGTAGTAAAGAAAGGCTACTAACAGACCACATCTTAATGCATTAAAAATTACATTTCATTTTTTAGCTTCCCATAAGTTCTAACTTGCCAAAACCTAAAGGAGAGATCTGGTTTTAATATTTGATCCTGTTTAACTTCACAACTATATGTGCAAAACCTGAATTATCAACACACAAATACTGTAAACCAGTGCTACTCAAAGTGAGAGTCTGTGGACCAGTGCTAGTCCCAAGTCACTTCCTTCCAGTCCCTGGAGAGTGTCCAGAAAAGAAAGAAGCAATTGCACCAATGGGTATAGATACGGCACCAGTCCTTGGAACACTGGGGAGGGGGGGAATGACTGCCTTTTCCCCACATCAGATAGCTTTTAAGGAGCACTGTAAACTGCAGTGGTGCAGCCAGGTATTTTTAGACTCCGCACTTAATTGCCTTATACAAAGGGGGTTGCTTTAGATGTAAATAAGTATCTCCTCATTAATATTTCTTTTCTTATTGTCCTCCCCTGACACACATGGCACAAAATGGGGAGCTCAGAAATAAAACCAGAAGAAGGAAGGAAGTGGAACGAGAAGGGGGAAAATGATGAGAGGAGGAAAAGTCACTTCTAATGCATTGGTTAGCCAACAGTAGCTCAGTAGGCCTGATAGCTGCTCCATATCTTAAATAAAGCACATTACTCTTATGAAAATGAGAGTTGCCCCTCAATTATACAAGCAGCATCACAAGAAACACCCCAGGGTCACAATTCCATGCTTTACAACTGCTTCTATACTTGGAAATAAAGAATCATTTCATTGTAGAAAGGAATAATATATTTTTAAAGTAAAAATAATAAAATGAACATTTGTAACTATGTGCCTTCCTGAGTGAGCTGCCATTCCCATGTTTCTTTTAAAAGTATCAGTCCTCCAATGCCTGTATTGTTCAAAGTGCATTTGTGACAACTGCCAGTTTGACATGGTCCCCATCATCTATTGCTCTCTTGATGGTCACACTGGATTCCAAAGTCCTGAGTGGCCACCTAGAATATATAGCTGACATGGCCCCAATATGTGAACTGACTCCACAGGAACATAACAAGCTATATTACACACAGGGGGATAAACCAGCTCAGTACTGTCAATACTGAGTAACAACAGCCATCTAGAGTTCTAAGCAGGATTATCTCCTGCCTGGAAAAGCTCCCTCCCTAAGCTACCTCCATCAGAATACACACTATCTGAAAGAATAAGCCATGTAGTAAGCTCTCTCACTGCCTGCATCTTACCACCCTAGGCTGGTTCACTTTTAATACTGGCACTGGCTTGGATACGGTAATGTCAGATCGACAGGTTACCTGGTTTGAAATGTAATGTAAAAATTTTGAAGTGCCGGACTAGCACTGGAGAAATCCAAGATCAAATCCTATTTGCTTGTGAAATTCATATGGTGATCATTTAGCCAGTCATCATTTCTACACTACCTCACCCAACTGCTATGAGGAGCAAGCTATATATACCACCTGGAGGGAACAGGATGAAAATGCATTAATAAATGTGTGTCTTTCTTGCTCAGATAAGATCCTTCCTCAATTGTCTTTCAACATGTCTCTAATAAATCTAGCTTTAAACAAACACACAGATATGTCATGTACTAATGTAGTTTGGCTCCAGTGATTCAGCTGACACCAAGAGTTTGCTAACCAAGGTATACCTTGAAGATCAGCAATATCATTAATGCAGGGCTCCTCCACCAATGCAGATCACAACTAGTTCATACCATCACTAGTCCCACTTTTGCTGTGGATAATTTGTTGCATAAGAGTCAACTTCTGTTGATGAGCCTCTCTTTACTTAGCCAGGGCTGGTCCTTAGACAACAGACATGAAATTCACCACTGAGCCAAAGTCTGATCGGTTTGCTAGAATCTGCCAGAACCTGCATTCTGCTGACACAAACTTTGTGACTCCAGATCATGTGGGACCTCTGTGCCAAGATGAGGTGGCAGAGAAGGAATTGCTGGGAAAACCTGGAGACACTGCTAGATGTGTTTTGATTTTGTCTTTGTCCAACAGACTTTGATATCAACACAGATAATAGTACTGAGTCTGAAACAAGATTGCCAAATGGCTGGTTAGACAAATGGTACGATCCTGTACATGCTTATTGGTAAATAAGTACTAACGTATTCAGTGCAATCTATTTCACCAATCTATTCCAATGTTAAGTCTGCATAAGGGCTACATACTGAAAGTCTCTATTTCTTCTGCTTACCTCTTCAGCAATTGCTTTGGAAAGATCAAGACATCAAGATTCCCATTTCTTAGCAATGACAGGGGCTCAAAGAAAGTTCAGGCTTTTTATTTCTTTGCAGTGAAGCAATTTCTACTAGCTCCTGTCAAACAAACCAACTTATTCAGCCGGTTAGAGCATAATAATATCTTTTAGCAGGTACTCCAACCTAATACCCTAAGTTCTAACTGAGGCTGGATTAGCCCAGCATGACTTACACAGGGAGAGATGATTGTCAAAATGACTGCTAGTAAGAGAATATTCTTAACAGCAGACAGGCCTGGAAGCAACAAAAACAATTTGGGCAGTCTCACCACTCTTGACACAAGGGTTGGGGGGAAGTGAAGAGCAGAGATGTGAGCCATTTATTTCATGTTAGAGAGGTGGAGGGGGGGATTCCAGCTAAAGGATGTCATAAAAGCAACATAAAGTACCAGCAACAGATAGAGAAGCTCAATGTTATCCTTCGTTTTGCCATCTGATGTCCACAATCAGGCAGCTAGGCTATCCCACATAACCAAGCCAAACAATTTAGTTGCCTACTTCTCCTTTCAGACAGACAGCATGGTATAGTGGTTTGAACACTGGACTACAACCCTGGAGATCAGGGTATGATTCCCCACCTAGCTATGGAAACCTACTGGGTGATCTTTCACACATAACACACTCTCAGCCACAGAAAATCCCAAGATAGGTTCATCTTAGGGTCACTATAAGTTGGAAACAACTTGAAAGCACCACAACAACAACAAAAACAACAACACCTCCTTTTGTCAGCTCAAGTGTCTTGGCCTCAAACCAATGGGAGCTCCTACAAGCTCAGAAAAGTTGCAACAAAGGAAGCCACGTGGGCAATACAGCAAATACAGCAACCATCCGGGCAAAACAGTTGACCAAAACACTCTCCAACTTCCTCTCAGTCTTTGAACTGGGACAGGGCTTGGGTTACAGCGTAATTGCCAGGAGGATCCCCTACTCACCTCTGAAGTTCCAGGGCTAGGAGTTAGATCGGGGATTTTCAGACAAACCAACGAGCACTAGCACATTCACCCTTGCAGGTAAAAAAAAGGAAAGCCTGCCACTGTTTGGGGAAGGACCATCTCTCAGCAATAAATCACATTGTTTGCATGCAGAAGGTCTCAAGTTCAATCCCTAGAATCATTCCCACTTAATAAATTACTTTTGAAATTTGATTTGGTGGTGCCCTTTCTACGCAAAAAGTGGTGTATACATGTCAAAATGACATACTGTTGACAGAGCGGAACAATTAGTATCCGTGCATGCCCCATGAGAGAGGGGAGGAGTGGAGGGTGGGCCCTTATAGTGTACAGGATGAAGCAAGAAGAAATCTGCCTAATACATCTCTGAGAAGTTGGTATGAAATGAAGCGATGCACCACCAGTTCCGTATCTGACACAGTTCTCACCAATTTCAAATGCCTTTACAAAGAAGACAACTCTGATGGATTTTGCCCCATGCATATTGAAGAAAGGCACCAAGCATGACACCATGGCTAGGCTTCTAAAATAGGACAACAAAAAATAAACTACAGAAAGAAAATATTTAAGTAATCAAAATCTCATCATCACAACCTAATATTCAAGAAGAAAAGTGCTCTTCAAACCCACTCAGTGTAACTGACTAGTAAAAGGGAGTATTTCTTGCTAATTTCTATTTTCAGTTATTGAACAAACATTGAGCAAAAGGGCATAAAACCTTTACCACCAAAGCCCAAATATCTCTAAGGAAAATTTAAGACAAACAGAGAAGATGGAGGAATCTTATTTTAAAACTTGTCTCGTCAACTGTAAGACATTAAAGGGGGTCAGCAAGTCATCCGCAGCAGGACCTGGGAGCTTATGCCAACATCCACTCTGATTAAAGATACAATTCACCAGGCACACCTTAATGAAATGAATGAGCTGCAGAAGTATTTAGTGGGCTGCAGTGAAGGCACACACATAAACACAGAGAGATAGACAGAGGTCTCCCTTGTGATAAGAAAATAAAACCACTTTCAAAATGACCATCTAAACAGTGTGCAATCTTGTGCAAGGCAGCCTGCTTGCAAAAAGCTACAGTCAGCTTTCTGAATGTGAATACTGTTTGTTGGGTCAAATACTGCAGAGTACCGGGTGGGGGTGGGGAGAGAATGGGATAATGGGGATAAAAATCCCTGGGTAGTGTCACCCTGGAACAGAAGACAAAAATATATTCAATTGATATGAACTCCTGTGAAATCTAAATACACAATTCCATGAACAAGGGGTGGGGGGAGAGAGACATACAGTCCGTTCTCCAAGATAGAAACAGTTCTCTTCAGTACCAAGACATGAAGTATTCTGACATATTTTATGTTAGCATTGGCTTAACAGAGTAACCCAAGAAATAGAACTATCTTCTTCCAAAAGAAATGAGCAAGAAACTGATCCTTCCTGGAAGACATTGGAACAGAGACCCAAACTGCAGTTAACTGCAAGCTAATTTGAACAAATATCTACTTGCATTGTACAAACCTTTTCCTGCCCCCACATACAGTCTATATTTTTTGGCTATGGGTCTCACGCTAAATGATGAATGTGTATTATTCACCAGCTGTTCAAAAAAATGAAGAGGTAATAGCCTCCAGCCTTGGTCAGATAAAACTTTTAAGAGCTTCCCCTCTACCCAAGGATGCTGCTGCTGCTTTTACTTCTTGTGATTAGTAATCAGAAATATCGGGATCTTTAAAACCTAAGAACCGGCTGCCTGGGACTGAGCTCCAGTTTTCAACTTCAAAATGAAAGGCAAAACAATGGAACAAAGGTGAAGAGCCACATGAAAGATTGCAAGGCAGGGGTCTGATTAATAACAACAACAACAACAACAATAATAAAATTTATTTTTATCCTGCCTCTCCACATGGATCGAGGCAGCAAACAACATTAAATACATTAATACATTAAAAACATTAAAAAACATACCCAATCCTCCCCACTCACCAATCCACCTAAGACCAACCCCCTAAAACACACTACAAACAATCAACTATTAAAGGAACAGCAAGACAACTGACGGGAGGCGATTAGACAGTTCTCATGATCCATTCCAACTTTGTTAAGGCTAGGAATGTCAAATAACAGCAGAGAGCAAAGAAAATAGAGAGCAGAACTGGTATTTTAACCAGCCATCTGGCAATCTTGCTTCAGGCTCGGTACTAATATCTAACTGTGTGAAGCAGTCTGAGCTGAGAGGTCTTCCAAGGCCTTCTCACATTTTTGACTCATCCAAACCTCCAACCCTATTTCTTGACTCACCAAAAGCTGCTCTGCCTCCTTACTGGAGAACAAAGGACACCTCTGCTTGTTAAAGCAACTCAGGGGGCAAACATTCAGACTCAGAAATAATTCTAGCATTAGGGTACACCAGCCTTCGCCATACTGGTGTCCTCTCAAACATGTTGGACTGCAGCTGCCAATATAATTAATGTCCATTCTTTCTGGGGTTTATTTACAGTAGCTGTAATTCAATATATCTGCAGGGCATCAGGTTGAGAAAGGCTGGGGTACAGAAAGTTAGGGGCCAGTGTGGTGTGGAGTGCTGGACTAGGATTCTGGGAGACCAGAGTTCAAATCTCCACTCAGCGGTGGAAATCCACTGGGTGATCTTGGGCAAGTTATACTTTCACAGTCTCAAGAGGAAGGCAACAGCAACCACACCCCCCTCCAAACCAATCTTGCCAAGAAAGCGTCGTCATAGGGTTGCCTTAGCGTCATTATAAGTTGGAAGACTTGAGGGCACATAACAACAACAGCAGGACGACAGACGACAGAAGGCAACAAAGGGGAGAGGAGGAAAGATGCCTCCTCCAACATGGTAGTTTACCAAGATTACAACCAAGGTAGATTGATTCTCACATTGCCATTTTAATGAAGAAATATGTCTATCCAAGCCTCAAGTACAGTCAGCAGTAGCTGGAGACTCCACTTCTGGAATTCATAGCCAATTCATTCTTGTAATCCCAGGCAGGCAAAACAATCACCTGGCGAGAGGTTTCTTGAAGCTGGAACTGCACACCTATCACACAGCTTCCGGACAGCAGCATTTATTCATTTCTTCTCATATCTGTGGTCTTCAGAGACTATGAGAGGAATTGAAAGTAAGGTCCAAGTTCTGCAATTATTATGTAACCTTCATTAACCATCAGGGGAAAATCATAAATCATTGCCAAAGGATGCTACCTAGCCCTTACTGCAATCATATTACCTAGTAAAGGGGGAAATGGCAATTACGATCTGGGTCAAAGGTCAGATTGCCCTTCTTGGCAAATACAGCCATCATAAACTGGCAATGAAGTCCTGAGTTCACTGTACAAAACATGGTGTACATCTGTGACATCAGTTCCTTTCTCACCAGTACTTAAGTTAGTTTATCTCAATGAACTCACTCACACACAAACTGCAAAGCTTCAAAGGGAGAAACTGAACCATACTTTTAAAGATCTTAATATAATTAGCATAGAGAAGTCATACTTCTAAACAAGGCCAGCCCAGATATTTTGCTGCTGAAGCAGAGCAGCAAATAAAATTCTACCTTGCCAGCCAAGTCAAAGTACATGGAGCTTATTTTCGCCCATGAGGGGGAAAATAATAAATCACAAGCATGTCACCATCTCTCAGCACCATAAAAACACACTGATAGTAACTGAATAGCTGGCACATACATGATACTCAAAATTTACTGTCCAAGTTGGCTGCCTCACTCTTTCTAATGGTAAAACCAGTCCTACTTCCAAAGGAACGGGCATGTACATATAGTATTCCCTGAAGAGAAATAAGTGTACCTACAAATGAACAGACATTGTTGTATTGTTTAACAATGGGGATCATATTTGTTTATTTAATCTAAATACCACCTTTCTCCTAGTACAGGATTCAAAGCAGCTTGAAAGCATTTTAAAAAACAAGGTACTGCTGAATTTTTATTTATATAAAAGTTAGAAAAAACTGAATGACAGTTCTGTTAGAAACAAAAGACTAAAACAATAAAAAAACACAAGTAAGACGTAGCAAAAAAATAAATAAAAATAAAAACACAACTCCATTAAAAACCTTTCCACTTTGTAAATTATAAACCAAAGACCTGTCTGAATTTTAAAAAAAAAATTACTTGCCAGCAAAAAGAAAGCAGAGAGGGAATTTCACAACCTGCAAGCAGCCGGCAAGAAGGTTCTCTCCCGTGTCCTCACCAAATGTGTTTGTGAAGCAGGTGGAACCAAGAGAAAGTTTTCCCCCAAAGATCTTAAAACTCAAGGAGTCTCATGCAGAGAGATATGGTCTTTCAGATAATGTGGGTCTAAGCAGTATAGGGCTTAAAATCATAACCAGCACCTTGTTCGTTTTTAATCTAAATATGCATAATAAACTAAGAGTAGCTGGAACTGGCAAGCTAATAAACATACCAATAACTCTGCAAAAGCAGAGGGAGCGGGCTTGTTTTCCGCTGCTCCAGAGACTAGGACAAGGAGCAATGGATTCAAGCTGCAAGAAAGGAGATTCCACCTGAACCTCAGGAAGAATTTCTTGACAGTCAGAGCTGCCAGGCAGTGGAATATGCTGCCTGGGAGTGTGATGGAGTCTCCTTCTTTGGAGGTTTTTAAGCAGGGGCTGGATGGCCATCTGTTGGGAATGCTTTGATGGGTGCTCCTGCATGGCAGGGGGTTGGACTCGATGGCCCCTGTGGTCTCTTCCAACTCTATGATTCCGTGATTCTATGAAAGGCAGTAAACAGGCAGAAACTACCAACAAATTAAGCCTAATTCTAAACAACAGTACTAATTAGAGGAGACTCCCTGAACCAATGAAACTTAGGCAAGTGGTTACATACCATGTTCCCATTCCTTCAATAGGCATACTCTAGTCGGCACTGACAACTGGATTTAGGCATTTCCTGCGTATATGTTAATAAATAAATGACTTATTAGCCATGATTATCTTTCTGAATAGGCCTATTCTATGGATGAATGGGCCCCAGCCAATGGATTTAGGGACATTACTTTACCAGGAAATTTTACAGAATGTCTATTATTAATCAAAGACTAAGACAGCAGAGAAGAATAAGGGACAACACAGAAGTGGATATCAGGAGCCAATAAATGCACAGCTGGAAGAAAGACAAAAACTAAGGGAACAGGAAATACAGATTGGTCAAAAATATCAGCACCTTGATCAGCAAAAACTATTTTCAAGACCAAAGCGTTCAGGACAAACCTGGTAAGACACAGCATTTCTACCAGCTGTGCCATAGGAGAGGAGGACCATATAACTCCCAAAGGATCTTTACTCGTAAGTAAATGAACATTCCAACAAAAGAAAGAAAGAGTGTCCATTGAGCTTTCTTTACAGCCTCATTGACAGTGCACAGAGCAAAATGCAAACTCTCCCCAAAGAAAACAGAATACATTTTAGCCCTCGTCTGTAAGTCCATGAACTAATTCAGCTTAAGGTGAAACTACATCTTATCCACCCTTCCAAACGAAGTCAAGCAAATAGCAGCACTAGGCCCTTTAATGTAAAATGAATGCCTACTGAAAGGAAATTCATAATTGATTCCAAATTTAAGTTGGGTTTTTTAACTCAGCAAGGAAGCTTAATGCAAAGTGGCAGAAGTGTGCGTACAAGCATCTATAGCTATAGTAACACATAAAGGGGCAGAAACAAACAACACAATCCCTGTTCCTGATTATTTGGAAACTGCAATGAGGTTTCAGGAATGCAAGAACAATGTGCTAACAGACACCAGACCCATAAATTGCTGAATCAGAAATGCACAAGGGAAACTTCACAGGGAAAACAAAGAACGCTGGTCTGGTATTAATTTGCTACTCTCCATTCTTCAGTTTCCCTGTTCTCTCCATGTTGATACTCCAAGACCTGGCAGATGCAGTTATATGCCACCATATATAATCTCTTTTATGCAGCCTACGTCTTCATGAGCAAGGATATAACACATTAAATAATCATTTAGGTATTGCTATTCCTTTATTCTGATGCACAGCACATACACTCAGCAACAAACAAAAGCAATAAGGGGTCAATAACCGTCTTTTAGAATCAGTAGGTATCTTCAATCATACTTTCCTTTTACTGCTGTTTCCTGTATGAATGAAAGCTGCAGTTTAAGTTGGTGAAGAGCTTTGGCTCTCAGAGCAATTGTTGTTGTATAAAGACCACTACAAGCGAGGAGGTAAAAGCTGCTTTATGAAGTGGCTTTCTAGCTACTGCTTTTTTGTGGTCGAAATTAAAATGACTTCAAGTGAATTTTAAGTAATTTGTACTAATAACATTTCACACCAGAAGCATTCCTGCTTTGCAGAGCAGTATGTTACAAATATTAAATTCTTTTTTAAAAAACAGAATACACATTTCAAACAATGTGCCAGGAAACAAAACCTTTTTTCAAAGCTCAATGAATTCCACCATGTGATGTTATATCTCTTAATATACATCAACAGTAAATATACATATACAGAAATGCCCTTGGCTATTTACAGAAACAGAGTGTGGAGCAGTCTCAAGTGATAGTACCACTCTTCCTTGGCAAATACTGCACCCAGAATTGTATTAAGAGATAGCCTTTTACAAAAGATATGTGGAAAAGCAAAAGTTTCAGACCTCTGTTACCACCAGGGTCCCAATGCAACATCCCATATTTGGCAAGAAGTCCAGCAGAGTTGTCCCATGACTGAAGTGCATTTTTCCTCACATCAATTATTATATGATATAAATGTCAGCATGTGCTCAACAAATTCATGTTCCTCTTCCTTTCAAAATATATTTGACACTCCTCCTCAAAATTAAAAAAACAGCAATACATTTATTCCTAGCTTTCCCATCCATCTGAACCAGATCTGTACCTGAAATACTAAGATACACGTTTTTTTGTTATTAGGATTGGAATTCACTCAGTCAAGTCCGCTCTAATGCAGTACACAAATATTAGCATCTATGAAATGCTTGAATTTCAGAATTGAGGTACTCCTTTAGCCAACTCAGGTCTTTTTCGGAGGAGTGCAAGTAAGTTAAGGTTGTTTACCACAGTATCAATAGTCTGAAGTACTATAAAACCTGACTGACTAATTATATGTCCTGGACTTACTATTCTAATGTCATTGTTGGTGCTTTTAAAATAAATATTACAGTTATGCTCCAACACAATCTAATTGAACATTCCTTTTTTTTTTTAATAAAACATCTGAGCAAGGCACATGAGAATTGCAGAAATATATGCTATATAGTTACCTGCTTCCTGTTGTTGTGTGTCTTCAAGTCATTTCTGACAAATTCTGCCAAGAAAACCCCATGAAAAGTTCTCCTTAGAGTTGCCGTAAGTCATTTCTGACTTATGGTAACCCTAAGGAGAACTTTTCGTGGGGTTTTCTTGGCAGAATTTGTTCAGAGGGGGGTTGCCTTTGCCTTTCCCTGAGGCCGAGAAAGTGTGACTTATCCAAGGTCACCTAGGAGATTTCCATGGCTGAGCAGAGATTCAAATTCTGGTCTCCAGAGTCAATCAACATTCAAACCACTGTACCATGCAGACTCTCCTATCTATCCAGGGCCACATTTAAGGTTTTTGTAGGCCCTAGGCACTCTTGTATTTGACTTCCTGTCTTGCCCTGACGTGCCACTGAGGATGTTTTCGTAGGCCCTAAAATCCTGCTTTTATAGGCGCTAAAATTTTCATTGGCCATAGGCACTGTGCCTAAAGTGCCTAATGGATCAGGTAGCCGTGTATCTACCTGCTACTTTGATATATTTAGGGTTAAATCAGATTGTTAGTCCAAACTAAAGTAGATCCATTGAATCAAGAGGATTCACGCAGATATTAAGGCAAAAACAGTCTCATTCATTTAATTCAGGGGTGGCCAAAGTACAGCATTCCAAGTGTTGTTGGACTCTAATTTCCATTAGTCCTATCAGCACACCTAACAGTAAGCAATGTTAGGCATTACAATCCAACAACATCTGGAGGAGTACACTTTGTTCACTACTTTTACTTTACACAATTATAACACTATATTTCACTTTAACTACCATAGCAAAATCCTGCAGAATTCTGGGACTTGCAGTTTAGAGAAGGTTATTGAGAGTTCTCAGCAGACAGCTCTAGTGCCTCATAAAACTACAAAATCCAGGATGCCCTAGAATGCTGCCATGGCAGGTAAAGTTGTAAAACATGATAATATATAAGGGTCCTAGATCTACTCTACTGTTTACTGGAGTGGGGGACGCAATAAGATTTCTCCCCAGAGTGGCAATCTTGCAGTTTTCCAGGTGTTTCTGGACTGCAACTTCCAGAAGTCCTAGCCAGCACAGCCAAGGATGGGCAGTGTCGGAAACCTCAGTCCAACAACATCTGGAAAGACACATGATTTCCATTCCATTTCTACTCCCATGTCTTCTACATTTAGTTCATCAGGCCTAAAGGCTGTTGTACAGTTCCGCCCTACATCCAAGGTTCCCACATACTAGGCTAAAGAAAATATACTGTCCTGTCTAGCTAATAAATCATTTTGAAAAACAATCCCCTGTAAAGAATTCATTTACCACACAGAGAAAATTTAGCACACAATCAACACGCCATAAAAAGGAGGGTTGGCTGAGTTTTATTAGCAGTTGAGTTATATGGGATACAGTTTTCTCATCTGGAATTGACAATGAAAGATGGGATCTAGCAAAACTACCGGTTCATAGCAAAAGTCAAGGAAGGAAGATATCAGAGTTCAAATTATTACACTATGCATGGTTTCCTGCCAACTTCACAAGCAACACATCTGGCAATGTTCTATGACTAAACGTCCTGGAGCAGCTTGTGGCATCAGTGCAACATTACAGATAATGACATCATAGCAACACAGAAATCACTGCACCTAATCTTAAAATACTAATTTGACAGTGCTGCAGCCAAACAGGATCATGGGAAAAGAGCATTTTAAAGATCAGAGGATACTCAACCGGTTCTTACCAACCTCAGTCTTCTAATTAATGCAACAGAACATGCTTTCAAGCTGCTTTTAATTCAACTGTTTTAATATTAAGATTTCATTTTAACTTTGTTTCATTATTTAACTTTTTCTGCTTTCATCTATACCTTTTTGGTTAATTATTGCCGCAAATTACTCTGAGTTTCAGTTTCAGAAGAAAAATGGGATAAAAAAATTAAAAAATAAACTCATACAATAATTGCCATACAGCAAAAGACTAAGGCCATTTCCACCCCACACCATCATAGTGCTATTATTCCACTTTCAACATCCTGTGAAATCCTGGGGTTTGCAGTCTAGGAAGGGACATTTAGCTCTTTGGACCCTGTAAACTACAAACCCCAGATTTCCAAAGGATGTTGAAAGTGGAACAATAGCACTATAACAGTGTGGGGTGGAAATAGCCTAAGAAGGCATTTGTTTTACACAGAAGTAGGAAACTTGCAACCCTCTGAGCACTGCTGGACTGCAAGTCCCATCAGCCCTAGATAGCATATCTAATGTGAAAAATGCTAGGAACTGCAAGTAAACATCTGGCTAACTGCAAAACACACACCTCTGGCTTAGCAAAACTAGTTGCTAACTGGACCACACACAAGTCTCAATGGTGGGAAATATCACTTAAATATAATACAGTGTAAATCTGCCACCAACTTCAACCCAAATTTTATTATCAGTGATTTCTCTCTTGAACTGTTACTCAACTTTTATGAACAGCCATAAAAAGATAATTTCAGTAAAAGTGCAATGTCCATCAAAATCATCCTTTATGGGAATATCTCGGACATTTCAAATTGCCATTTACTTACTTTCAAAGGGATGCAAGAATTAGAGGATTAAACAGCTTTTCACTAACTTGCTTTCAAACAATTGCATAAGGAAAAAGAATTCTCTTATTGCACTGGGCAATCTATCATCTGTCTCTAGCCAGAGGATCTCCAACAGTTCTGACTGAAGAATGAGAGATACCCAACACTGTGATCGTCTGAGAGAGAAAGATTAATTTCCTCTGAGTCTGCTTAATAAACACCAAGGCTCAAGATGCCGTATCTATAGCAAATATATCAGTATCAGAGATAGAGAAATATTGCATTAGACTAATAACAAAAATTAAATAGCAAGATCATAATAACTAACAGGAAATTTTAAGTTACTGTGCTTTTTCAAGTGGGAACAAAAATCAGCACTCTTTTTTAATCATAAGAGTTAATTTTTTTAATCATAGTTTAATCATTTGTTTCCAGCACCGTGTTTTCATCCCCCCCTTTTTATAACATTTCTGATCTCCTGAGCTTAATAAATCCATGCATTTACTTTATGAATTGATTAGCCAAGCATAGGCCACACCCACAATCCTGCTTTCATTCAGCATGTACCCTGAACAGTCTGTGGCTTTGGCGAAAGGTCAAACCAAGTTGACAGTGGATTACGCTACATACACATAGGCACAGAAATTACATATTCAGAACTGTTACTTTATTTTGAAAAGGCACAAAACAAATACTAAACACACTGCGTCTACTCGTATGAAAGACAACAAGATTCCCTGCACCCCCACCAATAATGTATCATAATTATGCATTCACTGCTAATCTGAACTATTCTGATGTTCAAGCATAAGAATTAATACACCCAAGATCTATTCTCGGTTTATTTAATTCCCATTGACCAAACCATAAGGCCTGTTTATCACCTACGAATATATGGCCTTTGATGATAAAAGATTCCTAGAAGTATTCAAGTAGTTTTATGAAATGATTTAAGTTGCAATCCCATCCACATTTCTCTGAAAGTAAACTGGGTGAACAAAATGGGACTGAACATCTCAGTAGAAATGTATAGGCCTGAACTGTTAAATATACAGCACGAGCCAATATCTCCATGCTATTTATGAGGAAATATACCCAATATTTCCGATCAACCCAAAGAACATCAGGTAAGAAAACACTAAAACAAAACCCTACAGCAAAGGTTCAGCAAACTATTTCTATTTATACAAACATATACATACAAACAGATTTTGTAGTAAAATGCATCCCTCATATAAAGTGGCAAAATCAGAGTTTGCTTTTTCGGATTTTTTTTTTTTATATTTTCAGGCTGTGGTTGGTTGAATCCATGGATATTGAATAGGGAGGGCCAACTGTATTATTAAACCAGGTTTTGTTGTGGTAACGTAATACAAGAGCAGTTATGCCATGTTAGCGATTAACATGTCTGACAATTCAAACTAAATGTGTGTAACTACGGGTTATGCAGAGTCAGATTTAGGAAGTAAGGGAAAAAGGAGTATGTTTAGCCAAGACCTATCCATGATCATAACATGCAAACAGTCCCAAAAGGTAGCGTTCGTGTATGTAGCTATATGGACTGGAAAGGAAAACTCCACAGATTTTCTTGTTTGAATACCCTCGTAAATGGTAACACAAGATTCAGTGAAATACTTGTTGCCAGGGAACATATTATGTTAGCTATAACAAGTATTTTTTTTTTTAATGAGGCATGGAAGAAATGGTTGAGGCCTTCCCCACCAGAGCATAAAAATAAACATTCCGTCCTCAAAATGACCACATCCCAAAAGTAATTTCCCAGGTAGTGCTCCACATGGAAATGTGAACATCTGAAAATCTCATACAGAGTACCTTTGCCAGAAAACACGAACAACCCATGCGAGCCAGCAAGGCCTGCAGCAGACTGGGAGCAGGACTAACGTGGGTGGACGCATGGGTGGAATGAGCAACAGCTATTCAGTGGTTCCCACATGAAGAAAAGTAAAGTTCAGTTCAGTTCAGCTCCACGATGTACAAAGAAGACAGTTCCAGTCCTCATCTGTTTCCTTGAAAACACAGACCGAAAATCATCTCCTCTTCGGATGCTTCTCCCTATTAGAGCAGGAATTGCCATGTTGCTAGCTTAAGAAAACCCCATGAAATTCACTGGGTTGCCACAAGTCAACAGGAGACCTGAAAGCATGTATATATACACACAAGAGGGAATATGTATATATGTGCTGTGGCTATTTTAGTATAACATATCACACAAAAGTATCTCCGGGGCTTTCAAAGCAACCAGGAATGTACAGGAAACACTCCTCCTTCTCCCATATTTCTCTTGGGCCAGCTCTGCACTAGACTGTTATAGTGCTATTATTCCACTTTCGACATCTTGCAGAATCCTGGGTTTCACAGTTTAGGGAAAGGCCTCAAAGGCCCATCCCTAAACTGCAAACCCCAAGATTCCGCAGGATATTGAAAGGGGAATAATGGCAACACCATCCCCCTATATGGATTGAAGGATGGGGGTTAGAAATGCTGGGAGAGCCCTGTCCCTTCACAGACAAAAAAACTTGAGGAAGGAGAATACAGGCAGAGAACTATGGCTCCAAATCTCTGAGGAATCTATCCATTAAGTTGCTCACGGACTGGAATGATATCCCCTTCCTGCCCTTTCATACATGAAGAAAGAAGGAACTTCCCTTATACCCTTCATCAGCTGTGCAACTGGAGAAGGAAAACATGCTTTCCAGACTCTTTCTACCATTGGACTCAGCAAGGTACCGCCTGGGGTCCTTGTTTGCACGGTAGTTGCCTCAGAAAACCTCTGGGCAGAGGCTTCTTTTTGAGCACAGGATATCTCAAAACACTATGGGTCCCTGCCCTGAGGAAACAGTCCCCACAGACGCACAATGAAAACCTATGAGAGAAAGAGAAGGCCTTGATTTCTTTTCTTTCTTCTTTTTTTCCTTAAATAAGCCAATATATTTCTAGGGTGAGAAGACCAAAAAACCAAAAGCAAAGGCCTCCAACTTCTCTGTCTCTGCAGAAGCTATAGGAATCATGAGACACACAAGCCTGGGGCACCCAGATGTGTTTTATTTTCCATATCCCCATACACCAGGCTATGAACCCAGAGAGACATCTAGGTACTTGAGGCATCAAAACACCCACATCCTGTACATGCATGCATCACTGACAATCAGCTTCCCCTCAATGAAACCCCAAATCTGGCCTTCTCACCAAGTCAAAAGCCATTTCTGCACTAGACTGTTACAATGCTATTATTCTATTTTCAAGGGGCTATGGAATCCTGGGGTTTACTGTTCCATGAGGGGGCATTTAGAAGTCCCAGCCAGAGAGCTCTTTGGCCTCAGTAAACTACAAACCCTAGAATTCCAAAGGATGCTGAAAGCGGAATAATAGCACTGTAACAGTGTAGTGTGGAAATGGCCAAAGAGAGAGAGAGAGCACTGAACGCAGACTAAAGCCATTTCTCTGCTACACTGTTATTGTGCTATTATTCCACTTTCAACATCCTGTACAAGTCTGGGCTTTGTAGTTTACTGAGGCCCAAAAGCTCTCCGGTTGAAAATTCCAAAAGGCCTTCCCTAAACTGCAAACCCCAAGGATTCCACAGGATGTTGAAAGTGGAATGATAGCGCTGTAACAGTCCAGGGTGGAAATGGCCGAAGATTAAAGGAGGAGGGGGAGAGACCAGACCGGACACACTGCACATGCTCAGAGACCCTCTTGCCAGTTTCCGCAGAGCGGCCCCACACAGAGCTCCCCTTCCCTTCTCCCTGTCGGAAGGGATGGAGGATTCCCCTGCCGGGTATAACCGCGGGCGGAACAGATCTTCGCAAACCCGGAGGAAAAACAAACCCAATTTTTTTCTTCTTCCTCACCGTCGATGTTCTCCCGGTCGCTGATGTGCTGGAGGTTACAGCCCGTGTCCTCCCGGCTCAGCTCGGTGTCGGGGCGGTAGGACTCCAGCCGCGAATGGGCATTCCGCCGCAGCTTGGGGCTGGACGACACGCAGCAGGAGGTCGTGTTCCCCATTTTGACCGCCGCCGCCGGGGCCGGGGACTACCAAGTCAGCCCTCCAGAGGCTGCAGCCAGGCCAGGAAAGCGAGGCGCAGGAGGTGCGGGGAAAGGAAGATGGGAAGGAAGGGTGGAGGAGGAAAAGGTAAGGCAAGAGTCACCAACGAGGAACCGTAAGCGGCGGCGGGGAGGAAAAGGACAACCACCGCCGGGGAAGCAGGAGGCGGCGGCGGCGGCGGCGGCAGGAGGAGCGCCGGCGGAGGCTGCGGCTCTCTCCCGCCCGCCCGCCCGCCCGCCGGCCGGCTGCTTCCCTCCCGGGCAGAGAGGCTCATGCAAGCCGCCTCGCCCCGCCGCGCGGCTCAATCATGCTGCCCGCCCGGCGGTCGCCGCGGCACGCGGGCAGGGCTGCCAAGCCGAGGAGGCGGCGGCCAAGCGGCGGCTACTCCGGCGGCGGCTGCTGCAGCCGCCCCATGGCTGTCGCCCTGTCCGGCGCAGGGCGGGCGGGCGGTCTCGATTCCCTCGCCTCGCCTCTCTAATGTTTTCCCTCCTCCTCCGCCTCCTTCTTCCTTCTCCAGCCGGCTGGTAAGAGAGCCTGCACGAAGGAGGAGGAGGAGGCGGAGCGGCGGTGGGGGCAACACCGCAGCCTCTTCCTCAGCGAGCGGCAGGCGGGCGAGCGGCGGCCTCCGAGGCTGCCTTTTGCAAGAACGGTTCCGGTTCAAGTGGGTGGGAACGTCGGGGGTGCGCGCGTGTGTGTGTTTTTCTGTCTGTGAGGCCATTTCCCCCACTGGGCTGTTACGGCGCTCTGATTCCACTTTCAACATCCTATGGAACCCTGGGGTTTGCAGTTTCGGGAGGGGCCGGCCGGCCCCTCCCGAAACTGCAAACCCCAGGGTTCCATAGGATGTTGAAAGTGGAATCAGAGCGCTGTAACAGCCCAGTGGGGGAAACGGAGCGAGCAGCTTCCTCCCGTTCACGCGGGCGCCCCTTTGCTCGCCCCTCACGTCGGGGCCGCGTCTCTCCTCTCTTGCCAAGCGCGGGAGGGAAACCCGGGGAGGATTCCGACCGGCGAAGGGAAACCCTCCTCCTTACGAGGACTCCCCCTCGGAAAGAGGAGGAGGAAAGCTGCAGCGCCTCCTTCCTCGGGCTGCCGCTCCTGCCCTGGAAGGGAGCGAGAGGCTTCGTGGCCAGGCCGTCGTCAGCGGGCAGAAGCAGCGGCGGGATGGGAAGCGGCCGGGGGCGGGAACCACGCCCCTGGTCTGTCCGGCCTCCTGCCAGCGGCTTTCCGAGGTCTCGGGAGGGATTCTTTGCCTGCCTTTGCCCAGGGCGTTTCCGCGCTGCGCTGTTGTAGTGCTATTATTCCACTTTGAACACGCTGTGGAATTCGGGGGTTTGGAGTTTACTGAGGCCCAGGAGCTCTCTCTGGCTGAGAATTCCACATGCCTCTCCCTAAACTGCAAAGCCCAGGATTCCACAGGATGTAGAAAGTGGAATAATAGCACGAGAACAGTGCAGTGCGGAAAGGCTCCTAGGGATGCCTGGTGGAATCCCATCCCGAGCACCACCCAGGCCTGACCCTGCGCGGTTTTTAACATTAGACGTTCTTGGTGGTGAGAGGCCCTGGCTTATCGCCAGTCTTCTGGAGTAGCTCTTCTTTGGTGCTAGAGTTTTGGCGGGACTCCGCCACCCTTCTTTAGGCTTCCTTGAATTTTCGTTTTGGCCCTTTCATTTTATTTATCAGCGGGGGCCAAATTTCCTCGGCAACACTATATTGTGAGCTATCCCTGTGATTACTCTCAGGGTGGAAGAGTGTCTTGTTAGTCTATTGCAGTAAAAAACCTTAAGAGAGTCCTGTGGCACCATTAAAGGTTCATCAGATAGAGTGGGCCGCACTCCAAGAAAACTTATATGGAATAAAACATTTTGTTTCCCCCCCCTTATTATGTAAAGTTGTTATGCCCCCCCCCCATTATGTTATGTTAAGGGGGCTGTCTTGGTCTTGAAAGAGCAGTTAAGAGCCATTAGTTTTAGGGCCTTTCCTCACTATACTGTTATAGTGTTGCTATTCTGCTTTCAACATCCTATGGAATTTTGGGATTTGTGGTTTACTGTGGCCAAAGAGCTCTCTGGCTG
This sequence comes from Cyclura pinguis, assembly GCA_030412105.1. Lineage (NCBI taxonomy): Eukaryota > Metazoa > Chordata > Lepidosauria > Squamata > Iguanidae > Cyclura > Cyclura pinguis. The sequence goes on along the minus strand of CM059604.1, from coordinate 121,037,068 downwards.
AGAATTCTAGCGGGCGCTCCCTGAACTGCAAACCCCAGGATTCCATAGGATGTTGAAAGTGGAATAAAAACACTCTAACAGTGTAATGCAGAAAGCTCCTTTACAAAAGACCTGCTCCTGAGGGGGTTGGCAAATGCTAGAATTAGCTTGCTGAAATGGATTGATAAAGCTGCCTGTATTTGGGGAGACTTTTTGAGAGTATAAGAAAGAGGAAGGGACAGAGGGGGGAAAAATGCTGGCAGCACCTTTAACTGTTTTTTATTTTAGCATGAGCTTCTTTGGACATAATCCCAGGGCTTCAGATGCAGTACCAAGTGCTATTAAGGCCTCAGGTACAAAACATATTTAATCAGTAGTGGGACTGGGATAGAATGTAATAGGATCTAGAAAGACGCAAATAATTTCCCTTGCCCTAAATTTGCAAAGGGCTGGGTAAGGTGATACAGGTCTTTCAAGTCTTTACAGTGGTCAGATAGTGTTGATTTTTGAAAGCAGTAAGTCTGTTTACTAAAAGCCAATTTCCCTGGGTTCAACTCTCTGAGAAGACTTGCTTTGTTATATGTGCAGTAGCAAGGACTTTTATATTTATATATGTAGTGTGCCTTGAAGGTACATGGTTATGAGTGTTATGGTTATGAGAGCTGTCACGATGAAGTGCTCTCCTTTAAAATTTATTGCTGTCGCTTTTCTTTTGCATGCATGCTCTCAGCTTAATTTGCAAAATCATGTGGTAAAACTCTTGCCACCAGCCCACCTTTCTAGATTTTGTGTTTAGAAGTCTGAATCTAGTTGAGATGCCTTGTTCACTCCTCCATTTTTCAGTCCTTTCAGTCTCAGACAATCAGAGGATACCATATGGTATTGGACTAGAGGAATTGAGAGCTTGATTCTAAACAAGGGAGCATCGCAAGCATGCGCTCAGTGACAAGACTGGCCCTGCTGGTATGCAGGGTGAGGTGGCTACTACTGGTAGAAGATTTTAAGTGTTGTGAAGAGGTAGCACATGGTTGATTCAGTTTATTGGTGTGTTACATTTACTGTCATGAGAAGTACATACCAGATTTTCTGCCTTATGTTTCAGAGCATTTTGGCAGCCTTCAGGAGTTACACACACTGTTTGGCGTTTATATGGTGGGTGCCATTTGCTTGGCCAGGAAAATGCTTTGGGGCAGCCCTGACAGTTGTCTAAGGCCAATAAAAAGGTACATGGACTATGCCCAAAAGCCAAGTGAGGGAACCTGCTGTGGAACCAGAGGTGTTGTTGAACCATCCACCCTAACCAGTCTGTCTGGGGATGAAGTAGGATGGAATTGGTGTTTCATCCATATCTGGGCGGCAAAAGTTTTCAACCCTGCTAAAAAGAAAGACAGTCCTTTTATTGTTGTTTGGCATGTACTAGGGTTGAACTCAAAGTGCAGGAATCAGGAGACAGGTTCTGTTGCAGTAACATCCTGGCTTCCCAGGCACAGGGGGTGCACCATATGAGCTTCCCAAATGCACATCACCTGTTGTGTAAAAGACCATAATAAGAGTCTGGAAATCCTGAGTGATAAAAATTGTTTGCTATAGTCTGTTAGGCTGGAATAGATTCCCAGTTAGTCAGTATAGCTTGGCCTACATACAATCATTTCAGGCAACCTCATAATCTGATGTAAGAGCAGCACGTTTCTTATATTGTTTTCAGAGCATGAAGATGCTATCTTTTGGGTTTGCACTCCCAGAATCCTCCAGCGAGCATGTCTAGCAGGTATGCTGGTTGAAGGATTCTGGGAACTGTAGTCCAAAAAGGTAGTCCAGACTCTATTTTGGGTAGGACTACCCGATAATTTTATCTGGTGTGAAATTCTGTCTCTACAGCATTTTATTTAGAGGGGCGTTGATCAAAATCAATGAAGATGACATTGTGCAGGAAAACCTAGAGAAACTCCAACCAGTGGCAAGAGAAAATCAAAGCAAAACAATGTTCTATAGAAAGCAAATAGTCTGATAATATATCTTTTCTGGTAGTAATGGATTTGTTTGTTTATGGATATTGGCATAGGGGGGAAATTAGCCCAGTTCTGTTCATTTCCACTTAAAAATTAATTCAGTGCTATTTATTAGGGATGACATTTACTGAGGAGTTAGGCCCATTGAATGCAGAATGACTTCCATCCAAGTAAATGTGCATAGGGCCAGGAGTCACAAAAGAGTGCTGTATATTTATACTAAAGGTAGGGTTTCCCAGATACGGTGGACTTCAACTCCAAGAAGCCACATTCTGCATAGCCAGTGATAAGGGAGTGTAAGAGTTGTAGTACAAAACTTCTGATGTCCCAATGATTCCTCAGATCTGATTTATATACAATCAACAGATTATTTATGCATACATCTTTTAACTATTGCGTATTTCAGCAGCTTTTTAAAAATTACTTCTTATATCCAGAATTCTAAAATACTAGTTTCTGTGGCCCCTGTATCATTGTGTGGGTTGAGGTACATCGTAATTCATATGCTAAATAAAACCTTTTCTTTTTTTTAGAGATTCCCATTTATCTGGTTCTATCATTCCACAAGTCCTGATCCTGCTGCCATAGCAGCAGCCAGTCAGATGCTGGGGAAATAAGATGGAGCCAGTGGTACACTTAAATTATTTTAGATACTGTATTTAATGTCTTCACAGAGATACAGAGAGAGACAGAGATGGGGGGCCCTTAGGATCTAAAGGTTAGGTGATAGAATATGTATTACTGCATGGTCTTACCCAGAAGGTCTTATGAAGCCTCTTCTTTAGACAGTAATGATTATTATTGTTTTGCTTCTCTCAGAATGTCACCTCTATTCATTCTGGGAACTGGGGGCTTGGACCTCGGCTCCCAAGGGTAGCGCCACTAGTGGAACAACCCTTAGCAGTGAGAACACTGGAGAATTCTGATTCTATAAAGTGAGTAGAGTGTCATGCATTCCAGAGGATCACTAAGTTAGACCAAATCTTCTGAGATTTCCCCCACTCCCCTGTGACTCTTCAAATTACATGGGTTACCAGCTCACCTTCAGGTGCAATGTGCTAGTTTTGACTTTTAAAGCCATTCATAGTTAGGGCCCATTCACAGTACAAATATGTAGCACTGTGATTCCACTTTAATTGTCATGGCAACATCCTATAGAATCCTGGGGGTTGTAGTTTAATGAGGTTTTAATGCTGTCTGGCTAAAGATTCTAAATACTCCTCCCTGAACTGCAAATCCCAAGATTCCATAGGATGGAACTAGGGCAGCTTAAGTAGACTTGTAGCACTATAATTGTGTAATGTGGATGGACAGACCAGAGGAGCACCTCACGCTCCAGCTTGATATCAAGCTGGCTGTTCTTGCTTTCTGTTCCATACTCATGGTAGGTAAAAATGCCAGCAATTAAAGATGACAGGAAATGGGGAACAAGGCCTTTACACTAGTGACTGAGCCTTGGAGTCTTGTGTGGAAGACAATTCAGAAATCCACATCTAGGCTCAAGTCCTCATGAAGTTGTAAAACTTCTCTTTGTCATCAACTGTTTGGTTGGTTTTAGCTGTCTGAAGCCAGTTTCTTTCATTATTTTTTATGTTAATATTAGTTTGATGAATATTTATGATTTGTGCAGTGCTTGCAGTTTTTCTAAAGCATTCTGTAAATGTTTAAAATCAGCCTGTCAGCAAATGAATTTTCATCAAACAGGTTAATTCAAAAGGACACTCAATAAAAGGAGGATTAGGTGTCACCTTAGTATGTCTTTAAAAGCAAATGTCAAACATTGCTGCTGCTTAAGAACTGGCCCAAATAAATCTGGGAATTAAATGTCAAAAAAGGTATTCTATATCTTGTATTACAAGTATTAATTAAGGTCAACCAAATCAAAATGTGGGATGCTTCTATAATAATTCTCAGTGTGCAAGCCATTGCAAAACAAAAACCTTCCTCGCTGTACCATTGTTGACTTGCATAAAGTGTTTCTGAATGGAGACATTGTTAGTGTATTTTGCTAGGTCAGGGACCACTAACTCTATGGAGAAAGCTGCTTACATGCATGAGCTTCCCTATTCTCTGAGGAGCTCTCTGTCGAAGATCAGGAGCTTCACAGAAAGGCAGAGGCTGTACGATGTGACTTGCAGACAGAATGCACATGGACAGAACAGGGAATCATTTGGAAACTAAATATATTCTTCCCCCGCTCCAATTGGAACACAGCATGAAATTTATTTTGAAAGTCTCTTTTTTAAATCAGAGTTTGGAAAAGTTTTTTTTAAGAGTACATTTCCTGGAATTCTCCATAGCCAGTATGATCACTGCACATGATGGCTAAGGAATTTTGGTTGTTGTAGTTCCCCTCCAGAAGGACCTTTTCCAAGCCTTGCTGTTGACTAAACTGTAACAGTCCTTTAAAATATCAGGATACATGTCCAGAATAGGGATATGCCAAGAAATACTGATGTATTCTCTGCTGCCTCAACCATTACAGATAAGAAGCACAGCAGAGGCTAGCCATATTAAGGCTGTGACTGCAATTCACAATAGTAGTTCTGAAGTAGCTGGTCAAAGCCTAGCAACTGAAAATCAGCAGCCTGCCTCTTTGCAAGGAGGTAAACCTTGTAAAATACATTAGAGTACTAGCAGCAAAACAGCTAAATACCTTGAAGAAACTAGAGGAAAGAATGTAGCACATAAAAACTATACCTTTACCCATTATATTACCATGTTCACTATCCAGTAACCTATTAGTTTTAATATGCTTATATTTTTTCCTCCCTGCCCACCCCAGTATTCTGGCCTCTTGTGCATATTCTATTAATTGTCCACTATGTTTATCCCTTCACTTATTAACATTAGGGTACAGTGTTATAAGTAATATTAATCATCTCACTCCATATGCACATCAGTCTTACGACATTTCGGTCTGGCTTGAGCTTGGATTTAGGGCTGAAACAGCCTTAATCATTTTGGTAGACACCTTACAGCAGAAATTCTTCATTTATAGTTCTGTAGGATCTCTCTGCATTGATACCATCAAAGGTAACATTCTCCTGGAGCTCTTGGAAGGAATGGATCTTGGAGGTATTGCTCTGCTTGGTCGAATTATTCCACCAGTTGATGTCAAACCGTTGATGAATGGAATCTGACAGAGACTGATCTCCAGTATTACTTAATTTCTGCATCAGAAGTGAGAAACTTGTTCCTCCAAAGGTTTTTAGCCTGAAACTAGAACTAGAACAAGAGGTTGTTAAAGAAAATAGGATAAAATGGGCCCAAAATATAGGTCACTCCATCCCACTAGAAAGCTGAGAAAAATCTTGGAACGAGACATCAAGCTTTACTAAATGTACAAATTTGATAGAAAACTAATATAAACTTTTCAAGATGGTACCTTACACCAGAGGTGCTCCCTGGTTTGTTTTTAAAGGGCTGCATGGCCTGATCAAAGCTGCTGAGACAGAAGGTTTCCCTGGAAAAGAAGCACCCGAGATCAAGGGGAGGGGGCTGGAGTTGAAGAAACTCACAAATGATCAAACCCGCAAAAAGTCAAACTTGCAAATGTGAAAGGCAGATTGTATTGTTCTCCATGTTAAAAGATTTGGAACACAGGAAGCAGTTACCAGATTCAGGCTATTTGTTATTTGTTCCTCTAACCCAATATTTTCTGATCTGCCTGTTAGTGGTTTTACAAAAGTGTGCATGGATGGATGGATGGATGGATGGGTAGACAGACAGACAGATCTCATCTGCTTCCTATTTAGGAAGATATACCAAAGACCATGCTTGAGAAGGAATGTGCTGTAATTAGAGCACTGGACCTGGACCCTAGAAAAATCGGGTCCTATTGGGTTCAAGCCCCAACTTGGCTATAGCTCCCTGAGTGCCTTGCAGTCATTCACTACTTTTCAATCAAGTCTACCTCATAGAGTTGTGAGGATAAAAATAAGGACGATACATGTCACCTTGAACTCCTTGTGAAAGGCAGGTTCTAAAAGTAACAAAAAAAGATAAACAAACCTCAGAATTTCTGTATCCAAAGGATGTGCTTCATCAATGAGCCTTACTCCCTCCTCAATAATTTAATCAACAATTTAAAAAAGACTCCTGGTGTTTTGTTGTTTTTGAAGTTCCAATAATGAAAAGGTTGTTTCTGGAGGATACGTGGGAGGCAGATACAAGTGGAAATGTAATTATGTGACAATTAGAAAAGTAATATCATCATCCTGCTTTTCTGGTTTATAAATCTGCTTCATCTGTTTGGGGCCTGGTGTGCTTCGTTTCTACTTAATCATGTCCCACTACAAGGGGTTGCATAATTGATAGGAAACAGTATCTTGGGACTTTTAAAAGAAGTGAGTACCACTGAGGTTTTGCAGATTATTTATCAAAGAGATCCAGGCAGACATATCTAGTTAACATTTCACAGAGGAGCACCTATGGGAAAAACAAGCATATGGTTATAGTCATTGTAATGTTTTGCTTTGCTTTGCTTTAAATGTACAAAGAAGAACTTAGAGGAAATACGCAAATGTATTTACCCAACTACAGTTAACTTTATTTTTTAAAAAACCCAAACTTATATGGAATAATAACATAAGATCAGTCTATACAGTATGGGTAAATAAACAAGAGAACGGGGAGAAATTTGTTAGTTATAATATTTGTTTAGGCTTCTCTCTCTCTCTCTCTCTCTCTCTCTCTCTCTCTCTCTCTCTCTCTCTCTCTCTCACACACACACACACACACACACACACACACACACAGACTACCTATCTCCCAGCATGGGACCTGGAGTAGTTTGCAAAAAGGCTTAAACATGATAAAGCTAAAAACCTAACAAAAGAAGTTAAAACACAATTAAACAAGCTATCATATTAAAACACGATTAAATTTTTAAAAGTATAAACTTCCAAAACATAGAAGTTAAAAATACAGAACACACATACCATACAAAAAATACTCCTTGCAATGAATCGGTCATTAAATGCCTTTTAACAGCACGCAAATAGAGAGAGAGAGCTGGCTACGCAGAACTGTTGGTCTGTGTGAATGGAGTGAAACTGGCCAGTGGTTCTCATTCTTTGACCCTCCAGATATTTGGAACTTCAACTCCCAGCAACCCCTGGCAGCATGGACATCATTCAAGGATTTGGGAAGTTTAAATCCAAAAACATTAGGGAATTTGAAGTCCAAAAAGTTGAGAATCACAAAAGTAAATGACAAATGAATGACTTGGCATAGCTGCATGATGGACAGGGATAGGCAGCAAGTCTCGATCACAAAGCCAGGAATGATATTATACAAATACATGCTTGGGTCTCCCAGCTTTCACTGCACTCCAGTCCCACCATGCCCATGCTGAATTTGGCTATCTAATCCTTAATTGGTGGTGGGATATAGCAGTTTGTTTTTATTCACTGGTTGATCTTTAGCCATCCTATGGAGGCCATGTATGGAAGGAAAGGTGTCAATTTTAATAAATGTATTCATAAAAAGCCCTGTCTGGACATATTGCCTCAGTTCTTAGTGTACATCACAGAACATAGCAAATATTATAATACCATAATAGTCTGATAGTCTGTTACAGTGAACACATTTGAATTATGCTTATATTATTCATATTTCAATATATTTTGATGCCCTATTTTTGAGGGAGAAAAGGAAGGAAGGAAGGACAGACAAACAAACCAATCAGCTCTAGGGATCTTAAAGTTCTTATGGCACCTTGAAGACTAATGGCTTTATCGCAACAGAAGCTTCTGTGACAGGGTCATTTGTCCCCCATCTCTGCTACAGACTGTAGCACAAGAGTGTGAATCATGCAGCTTTGTAGATGTTGCTGGGCAACTACCAGGTTCCTTCAGCATTGGTTAAAGCCACTGGGACTTGCAGCATCTGGAAGGACATGATTTGCACCTCTGTCTGTTATATGGGTTGCAGCAGGAGTGGGGGACCTAGACATTTTGGACTTCAACCCTCAGAAGCATGGCAAATGCCTAGGAGTTGTGGGAGCTGTAGTTCAATACATTGGAAATGTCTCAAAGGAGAGTAGAATCTAATCATTGCAGGATGAAAATCACACCTGGTGAAAAACACAAATCCATTAGTCTTTAAGGAGCCAGAAGTATTACCCAGAAAGTATTGGGCTAAAGGGTAAGTTTAATCCAACTGATGTTCTGCACTCACCAGTCAAAAGACAAAGGAATCATGGATTGCCCCACAACATTTTGGTGCTTGAGATGAAGAACAAGACAGTGCCCACTTCCATGCCATATATAAAAGACAAGGGGACTGGCACTTACGTCCCCCATGTACCTGAAGGCAGTAAACTACCTTGGGAGGGGGGCATAAAACAAGCCATGTGGCACATAGCTCTCTTCCCTAATACTTTGACACCACTGTCCAGTATCTGCCACCTGAGACACCTATCGCATGTTGCTCAGTGGTAGGGCTAGCTCTGTAAAGGAAAATAACTGTGTCATTCAATACCCACACTTTCTCTCCCTTATTTTCTCTGGTTTTTATCTTTATCTTAGCAGCCTCGTGATACAGTTTGTGGTGTGGTGTGTGGGTTATCTCCTTGGGATCAAAAATCAGCTGCCCTTTTCTCATTCTGAGGGCTTGAAGTTTTACAGCTATAATTACCCAGTCATCGTAAGCTTTATTTAGTTTGTAGTTGTTTTCTTAATAGAGTCAGCTACTGCATCCTTATGTCCACCTGAACAGTAAAAACACTTTTGGGAAGAAAATATAACAAACCAAACCGAGACATTAAAAACAAACTCATGCTCCTGCTATCAAACAATTTCCCATCTGGAGTGTTTGCATGACATGCAAGTGTCAGGCTGTTCTGTTCCAAACCTTGCCAGTTTCATCTATCTTTTTTTTTAAAAAAAAAGATCTGATTCATTTTCAGAAGGTTTGCTAGCCTTTCACATAGTCCAAATTGCGTTGAATTATCCCTAGCCCCAATTTGTACTTTAATAAGAGAAGGTTCTGCTAAAAAGCATCTCCAATTTACTTCTTTTTAAGAAAAGATCAGAGAAACTATGAGAAGATAACCCAGAATCTGTGGTAAAGAAATGGCATTTATTATGCAGACAAACAGAAGTTATATAAATGGAGATCATTTGCATAAAGCTTGCATATGCTGTTTTGATCCTCTTGCACCTGCAATGGAACAAAGGATATCATGTACCGCTTCTCTCTTTAGAAAAAGGACTGCAACCTTATTTTAAAAGAATAAGGATTCTCTCAAGAGATGAGACCATCTGGGTGAAGAACGAAGCCAGAACCTAGGAGCAGCAAATACTGCCTGACCTGTTGATCAGGTTGTAATGCTGAGGGACAGCTGATAATGGACTACTGTAGTGAATCAACGCCATCACCATTGAAAACATGGCAAGCCTATTGGTAACGTGACCACAGTAGGAACCACATGCCTTTGGCATAAATTACCTGAAGGAGTGTCTCCTTACACAACTATCTACTCAGACTGTGAGATCATCAGCTGCTCCTACTAAATGAGACAAAATAGATGTCTATAAAGAAGACTTTTTCAGTGGTGGCATGGTGGCACCCATCTGTAGTAACACGCTGTCCTTCAAGAAGCTCTCTCTTGGCAGCTGCATTATTGTCTGTTCAGTGCCAGATGAAAACCATTTCATTCCAATTTAAAAAGACTTCTGGTACTTCATGTTTCCAAACACTTCCATTTTGCTGCCAGTTTTCCTTTATGTCTTAGAGTATTGTTATGCTTAGCTGTTTGTTTCTCTTTGTTTTAAAATGTGCTTTTTAAAAATCATTGCTCATTTTTTTGTTACCATATAACCTCAGTATTCAGATTACTCCAGTTAAAGGGTTAAACAAAAAATCATGGAGAGTCAAACTAGATTATACACTTAGCATGTATGTAGAAGTGGTATTCCCTCAAGTGGTTGAAATACATTTGTCGTAGACTGTGCTTTCCCTCACCTTCAGATCTTGCTTTATGTTTGATTGGTCACTGGAAAGTATGTTTGTAGAACAGCGATAGAGAAAGCTTGGAAGCATTCTTACCATATAACAAGAACAAGTATTCCTCCAGATATTATTTGACTGAAATGCCCATTAGCTGTGATGGCTAAGGGTGATGGGAGTTGCAGCCCAGATGCTTGAAAGCACAATGAATTGTTTGTGCTGTGAGTGTTTATAAAGCTAGAGAAATCATCATCAAGGTTTTTCAGCTAAAGCCAAGCTAAGGCCTCGAGACAGTGGATATCTATGTTATCATTTGCTTTGTCTTTGTAACACAAGCTGAAGTTTCAAGGTCATTATGATTTATTGAGATATGCCCAAGTATTACTGGCCACCCTTCAAAACAAGCATAGGATGGAGGGGGAAGATGCTCATGCTCAGGGTGGAGGGAAAATATCTTCTGCAAACACAGATCTAGCAGGGCTACTGCAACATGTACATAAAGAGGGCTTGGAAGCAACCTGTTACAAATAACTTGTTGTTGCCATCGTTGTTAATCCCCTAGAAGTCAGCATCAATTTTTGGCAACCCTATGAATGAGAAAACTTCCAGAGTTTTGGTCATCCAATAACTGTGCTCAGGTCTTACAGACTCTTCACTGAATCAATTCACTTGTAATGTGGTCTTCCTATTTTCGTTTTACCAAGTCTTTTTGAATGCATAACTAGTTACTTGTGGTTAGTAGCTTTTGGCAATAACAAAGGCATAATTTATATTACAGTGGTAATTTAATGAGGGATGTGTTTACTTCTTTTTGACTTTTTAGTTACATTTAGACAGTGACTATATCACAGAAGTGGTTGAAGTTTTGTCTCATGGTGTTGTTCAGCATCTGTTGCTTCAATTGAGGAAATGATGAGAAATATTCTGCACAAAAGGGATGCAGTGTGTAGCTTTTAGATTTTTTGGAGTAACTAAGTAGTAACTATTTTAGTTACTTTTGAGAAACACGAAAGAGTTGGTAATGGTAACCAGCTACTTTGGAGAGTCTTGGAACTATAATTATAACAATAAATCACTGTATAATTATAACTTAACTGTACATTATTATTCCCACACTCAGACAGGCGCTTCTCAGGGTGACAGCAACATGTGCATAATTACAGAGACATCTACAGAATGTTCTTTTTGTGAAAAGAGAAGACTGTGATACAGCATTCCATTAACATTTCATATTGAATGGAGGAAAGGTGCATATTTGAATATTGTCAAAGAGAAAATTATTATTGCTTGTTAAAAACTAGCAGCCAAAACGAAAAAAATTGGTTGACTAGCATAATCCTGTGCATGTCTGTTCTGTTCTCAGTCCCAAAAATGTGTATAGGATTATAGCCTTAGATCCTTCTCCTTTTTTACATACTACTATTTCTCGTTTGCTGTCTTTCAAGCACAACTTATAGTCTAAAGTGTTCCAGTCCTAGGAGATTTGTGGTACATGCTTCTTTTGGAAACACCAATCAGCTGTTGTTTGTTTCTCTGATATACCAAATGTTTCATATTGCAATTAAATCGTGTCTATGGGGGGACCTGGAAATCCCTTTGACTCAGAAAGCCTAGCTATCAATTCATAATCTATGCAGGTGGAAAGGGTCAGTCAATAGGAAACCGAAATCCCAAGGTGAGCGCCATCATCTCATGGTTTAGAGTTATGAGACTCACCCTCTTTTCACTATAAATAGACGAAGGATAAATCACCCAAGCTTATAATGTGGGCCTGGGAAAAAATTAGTCACTGACCTAAAAATGCTTCCTACTGGATCTCAGTGACTATATTTTGCAGTGCATAAAAAAGTAATCACAGAAAAGAATAGAAGTAGATCAAGGAGCACCAGATGATAAAGTGAAAAACAGACTGTGCTAGCTGAGACAGAAGTCAAAACAACAGAAAATATAACTTTGCCTCATAATGTTATGATTATATATGTGTGCCAGGGAAACCATTTTGAGACAACCTAAGGATCACTGGAACTGGTAATTGGGATGTCTTCCATAAGCAGCTGCTTTCCTACAGAAGGGATTGGGATGGATAACCTGGCGAGCACTCTTCCCCCCCCCCTAGTTTTAACCTTTCATGTCTTTTGTCTATCCCTCCTCCCACCCAGCCCGCACATAAGCATTGGGCCCCCAAGGTGTTGAATTATAAGTTCCAGAATCTCCAACCATAGGAAATATTGTCTGGGCTTGCTGTAAATGAATGTCCAACACCGTGTGTGGACCTAATGTGGAAGCTGCTGATTTAGTCAACATATATACCATTTCCCTTAACATCCATGGGTGCTTAGCCCATACGATTTTAGTGTTGCACTGCCTCACTTGTGAGATTTCACAGTGGTGGGTCTAGACATCAACATCTTCTGCTTCAAACACTCACATGTTTCTCCATTACTACCATCCTTTTTCTTTCCAGAAATGAAAAAGGAAACATTAAGGAAGATGTGTTAGCTACACAATGCATTTTTATCAATAGCATTAGGAACCTTCTATCAAGCACCCTATGATAGCAAAATACATTGACTGGCATCCTATTCAATATTTGCAAGAATATAATCTGATAGAGCCAGCACTGTGTAGTGGTTTGAGTTTTGGACTATGACTCTGGAGGCCAGGGCTTGAATCCCTGCTCAGCCAAGGAAACTCATTCAGTGACCCTGGGCAAGTCACATTCTCTCAGCCTCAGAGGAAGACAAAGGCAAACCCTCTCTGAACAAATCTTGACAAGAACTAGGTTCTTGTGACCTTAGGGTAGTTGGGAGTGACCTGAAGGCACATAGCAACCAATTGAGCTTATGATCTGGTAACTTTTGGGTTTCTCTTTTACAAACATGAGCCAAAAAAAAAAATCTCTTAAACTGGGCAGTGCCCCAACCAATTTGTTGCAGATGGGATGCTGGGAAATAACTGCAATGCTCTCATGGTCATGAGGTGCATTGATACAAGTAGCTGTGACAGGACCCCAAGAGGTCTCTCCAGCTGCCTGTCTCAACAAACGATGTGACCAGGAAAGTACTGCAATCTTCATTTCCCAACACTCCATTCAGTAGCACTTTGGAAACTTTTTTTGGGGGGGGGGTACTGCCTCGGTTAAAAGGTATGCTTTGGGGAGGTACCACTGGCAGAAGTAGGTAAGATGATGGAACTTCATCATCATAGCTACATCTTCCGATGCAAGATCTTGGAATCACAGAGTTGGAAGAGCCCACAGGGGCCATCCATTATAGTTTGAAAAATGCCATAGATATACTGTAGATATAGATAGCCTATTTAAATCAATCAGCATATACAAATTTTGGCTTTCCCCCAGCACACAACCAGCACTGTTCAACATTGTTGGACCTCCCCTCTCTTAGGAATTATTTTGTTCTGTTTCTATGTGCATTTTTCTTTCCCACATCAGTTATTCAGGCTGTAGCTACCTGCTTGACTCTTGTTTGGAGTTGTCCCATCTGCATTACTGTCTGCAATTAAGCCCTAAATGGCCAGCGAGTTAAAGTCAGAAGATTCACAATTAATCAAATTAGTTGAATGTCAACATTGGATAATACTGATCAGTGATGAGACTTTCTCTCTTTTGGCTGTGGCTGCTTCATTCAGGGCTGCACTAAAATATTTGACTGCCTGAAAGGAAAGACAAGGTGGCATTTGTCCCTGCTGCCTGTACCAGAACCAACCAGACTAGTGGTTAATTCTTCTATCTGCCTTCCAATAGTTTGCTGCTCCTTCCCAGAATTTGCAGCCTAAGGTAGCTGCTTCAATCTCTCTGATCAATGTCAGCCCTGACTTCATTATCACATTGTATTCAGGAAGGCTAGCTAGAAACTTGTTTTTACAACAGAAGCTAGGAAGCCTATCATTTCAGGAAAGATCCGCAAGCTTTGAGAGGCACAGGCAGGAGGAAAAAATGTGTGGGAAAAGTTTTTGTCTGCTTCTCAAAGATCTGTGTGACCATTAATCACTTTTAAGCAACTTTCATGCCAATGGGAACAAGCTGTGCTGAGGTAGAGATGTCAAAGAGATTTCATCTATAGTACTCTTTGTGATGGGCTGGCCTGGAATGGGGCTTTGGAGCCAGTAATTGTACGGTACGCAGCAACCCTCATACATCAGAAGAATAACACTTTTCCCTACTTAGTTTTGATTGTTAAATTGCATAGGAGTGTGCTGTTACACTGCTAATAATACAGTGCATCGTGTAAATCTGTTGAGTAGAAAACAGAATGATATTAACACCAAAGATACAGGTGCTTCAAACCAAGTGTTCCATATTTTTTAAGAGAACACAATAATCAAAATAACTATGAACAAATAAGCTACTGTGAAAGAATGGAAAGCTTCCCAGCTAGTGTTGCCTCTGGCACAGGGAAGAAGGCACATTCTTAGGCTGAAGTTGCTAGTCTGAGTGATTGAGAAAAGTATTAACACAGGTTGGAGGCCATTTTCAGAGCAAGCCTTGATCAGCTGGAGAGGTATCCTAATTGTACCTTGAAACATATGCAGAACATGCACATTCTAAATGAATTCAAAGATGTATTGGCATTATGTTTTCCAGACTGGTCTTTTCACCAGTTAACAACTTTTCAAATAGTTAGTGTATGAAATGTGAAGTAGTTCTGTGCAGTGCAAGAAAGAGAACTGGAAATTGGAATCTTTTCCTTTCAGTTACGCAGATATAGTGTTTCCTTTTTAAGAAATGTTACTTGCTACTTTTTGAGTAACACTTCATAAAGTAACGTATCTTTCATCTTACCTTTTCATTATTACTTTTTTAAAATATATACTCCTCCTCAAAGAATAGAAATACAACTCCAAATGAATATTTCCCAGATCTCCCTCAGTGCAGTATTTTGTAACAAGCAAACATTACTACTTAACACCATATTTTTTAAAAACATCCATAATTATACAGGTGGTTATGTCAATTCATAAAAGACAGTTGTGCCTTGTTGTCTCAGAGAAGAGAAGACAGAGTGGTGACCTGATGGTTATCTTTAAATAGCAGTCAGTCAGTTTGTGTGTGTGTTTTAGCAAACAGCCATTATACAGAAATATATAAGAAGAAGAAATCAAACTAATTAATTTACTAATAGTAATTAACCTTCAAAGGAGGGATCAGTTTCCGTATGCTCCTTAAGCATTATAGCACATATATCTTTAAATATCTGAAGGGATGCCATGTAGAGGATGGAGCAAACTTGTTTCCTGCTGCTCCAGAGACTAGAACATGAACCAATGGATTCAAATTACAGGAAAATAGTTCCAGTGAAACATTAGGAAGAAGTTTGTTCTTTACTGTAGGAGTTGTTCAGCAAAGGAGTAGACCAGTGGACCTTCCATCTTTAAACAGGAGTTGGGTATGTTATCTTTCAGGAACGCTTTACTTGTGTATTCCTTCATGGTAGGAATTTGGACTAGACGGCCCTTGTGATCCCTTCCAATTCTTACATGCAATATAATTATACATAATAGGTTACTTCTGAGGTCTAAAGAAAACATCTTCGAACAAAAGTTGTTTCACCAGAATAATCTTAAGATGCTGAAGCAAAGTTACAGAAGTTAATGCTACCACCGTTCTCTACAACAGTGTCTTAAGACCCCAGGGAAATCCACTTTCTCTGTGAGCTAACTAAATACATTAAATGGGGAAGGGGGGAAATGCATCAAGGTTTCATGGGCCAATTTTGGCTCTGCCAAACTCTCAGTGAGCTGCAGCGCCATTCCAGGTGTAAACTGGAAAGCACTTCTGCTTTTGGACTCGTTCTAATTAATTTTTGTTCTTCTTTTGAGTGCCCTTCAGGGCCAAAACCATGCCTACACAGCAGTTTCTGACTTTTTTCCCCAAGGTTTGGGGGTGTCTCTGAGGGTGCACAGGACATACCAGAAAGGGCCAGATGTGATACGCGGACGACAAGATTTTCACATCTGCCTTAAACTCAACTACAGTCATTTCCATGATGTCTGATAAGTAAAGTATTATACATTCCATTCAATTCAGAATAAATTTGGCTCCCTCTGCTGGCTTTAACCCATTGGTTATAGTGACTCTTTTTAACCTAAAGGTATGTGCCTTCAAGTTGCCTGTTGACTTATGACAATTTCATATGGTTTTCTTAGGTCAGGAATATTCAGAGGGGGGGTTGCCTACAGCACCTGGTATTCCCTGTCAATCTCCCATCTAAGTACTAACCAGAGCTGACCCTACTTAGCTTCCAAGACCAGATGGGATCTGGTGCCTTTAGAACATTTAGGCAGGTTTAAACCTAATATACTATCAAAAATTATTACAAACTTTGTGAACACAAAACAATCCAGTCTGTCTCTGCTTGTTTTACGTGGACCAAGGAACCTATTTTGTTTTGCCTACAGATAGAGATGGCTATAAGTAACAGCTGAATTTAATCCTCCCACCACCAAAATGTGGAATTAACTACTTATTTCCAAAATAACAAAGGCAGGGGTGCAGTTTATCAGGAAGCCTACATCATCCCATATAAGCCTGCCCAAGTTTTAAGATCCTTGGCAGGGCAGCTTCATCCCAGTCTCACAATCATAGGCACCTTTGGTGAAGACATGAGATAGGTCCTTCTTGGTGGCTGCTCCCAAGTTGTGGAACTAACTCCCATGGGGAGGTTAAGCCAGAGCTCTCTCTGCTCTCATTCCACTAGCAGGCAAAAATCTTGTATCCCAATAAGCCTTTTGTAATTAACTGGCTGTTGTATAAGGTATTTTAATGGGGAGAATTGCACTGTTATGTGATAAATGTTTCCAGTCTGCTTTTAATTCAGTACTGTTTTAACCTGATGGAGTCCTTTGTCTCATATTGAAAGCTGCCTTGGGTTCCACAATGGGTGAAAAGGCAGGATCAAAACAAAATAAAGAGCCTTGTGGCACTTTAAAGACAAACATTTTTATTATGGAAAATTATCCTAAATGTCAGGTACATATACATGGTGTAGTGGTTTGGGCATTAGATTATAACCCTGGAGACCACAGTTTGATTTCCTGCTCAGCCATAGAAACCTACGTGTGTGTCACACACTCTCAGCCCAGAAAATCCCACGGTAGGGTTGCCATAAGTAGAAAACGACTTGAAGGTATGGAACAACAATACAGTACACGTAACTTGTGGTTGGACTGTGAAGCTAAGAAGAACCTTAAATGTTGAAAGTACTAATGGTGACAATAAATAAACTAATGAGTGATTCAGATAACAAAAGCATTCTACTAATAGGTGGTAACCCAATTAATACATGTAGTGTGATAAGAATGTCGCCCTATTCAAATATTTGATTATGGTTACCCAGTTTAAATTCTAATTCAAGCATCTTTGAGTTATAACTACGCAGCCTGTCTCTTTAATGTTTATTCACTATCTAAAGGTCAGTGACAAAGCACTGTAGGAAGCCGAAGTGTTCTCTCACTGGTTTTTGAATTACTGTCCTATCTGATGTCAGATATGGGTCCATTTACTTTTTTGTGTAGAAATTAATCTGTTTGCCCTATGTACTATATAAAAGGGCACTACTATCAAAAGATGGCATATGTCAATACTACCCAAAATGGTGATCCGTGGACTGGAGCTGGCTCACGAACAGTTGGCTGCTGGTCCTTGACATGTTTCCAGGAATGGAAGAAACAATTGTTAGTCATCTGTGGTACCAGTCCCTCATACATTACAATCAACCGAATTGCTGATTCCCCAAATAAGATAGCCTGAGCAGTGCTGGCATATCATCTGCTGAATCCCAGATGTTATGGGCAATTTTAAGTCCTGTAATAGTGCCATCAGAGCAGATATGGGGACAGAGTTGGGTGCATAACAAGCTCTGGTCTCTGTGTTTGGATCCCTGTTGTGCAGATTGTTCTGGCTATTTCAGCTGCAGGTGAGGCTCTCCAAAATTAAATGTAGACCTATAAGACCTGTGCAATTCCCCCCCTACCTGTTTTCTTTTTACATTGAAACAGGCCCACACATCTCCTTGAAATGTGCAAGGAAAATGTTGATGTCCAGAATGGCCTGTACTGCACTGATTATATATTTGAGAGTTTTCTCCTGATAACTACAGGCAACAGCAAAGAATGTCCTTTCATGTTTTTTTTCTGGACCTGTGCTGAAGTAAACTATTTCTGAGCATCAATTTGGCTTGGCCTGTCAGTTAAACTTCTTTTCATGGTACTATAATTTGACAAATCCTTGTTGAAAATCCTTCAGTTCTGAATCTTTGTCAAATGAGTATGAACAGATATGGCTGAATCATGCACTTGACTGCAGATGATGTTCCACCTGGAAGCTGGAAACATATATGTATGTACAGCAATAAGTAGGTTTTGGATATAAAGCGGTGCCTATATTGCAAGATTTGACTTTTTCAAACCTAGGCCTATTATGCAAATTCTTATAATTATGCAAGTTACTCTGATTTGCATAATTAAATAAATCCAGTACACTGTTGCACTTTTTCCTTCCACTACAGTTCAACCTTTTGTTGTTGTGGTGGTTTTTTTGTTTGTTTCAACCTTCGTACCATTTATGACTGATTGAATCATTATAGAGTAAGTGTTTCAAATGTTTGCCTTGGAACAGGGAGACCCAAGTTCAAATCTCTGCTCACTACTACCATACACCAAAGAGTCCTCATGTGAAGAAAATATTAAAGAGACATCAAACTATTTGATTTCTTTATCATAAACTATTATGTGCCATAATAATTAAGACCACGTACTAAAGGTGAAATAGACATTGAGAGAGCTTGGTAACTTTAGATCAAAATGTTTTATCTCAGGACACTGAAGTCTAGAGGTTTTCCTGGGGTAGAATATGCTGTCCCTATGTGTTTCTATCATCTGGCAACTTTGATTGGTTTAATTAGTAGATTACCTAAAGCTGTGAGGATTAATTAGCAAAGGCTGGTTTTAAAGGCAGAGGCAGATCTTCATCAGCAGAGGCAAAAGTTCAGGATACACATTTGTTTTTAAGGCTTCTTTGGAGGTTATGGACCTCCTCTGATAGGAACTGGATCCCATCCATAAGAAGGACACATGGTGGTTGCAGAAATTCAGACAACTTTGGATGTTTTAAACAGTTTCCTCATCTCTGATAAATACATTTATGAACATTTTCTGAACATTCCTGAATAGTGTGCACATTTATAAAATGGCTATGTTTCAGAGGAAGGAACTGGCAAAGCCACCTCTGAGTGTTCCTTGCCTAAGAAAACCCTATGAAATCCATGGGGGTGTCATAAATCAACAGGGAACCTGAAGGCACATACCCATGTAAATACATTTATCAACCTTCCAAAGGTCCAGCCTTCCTTTCCAAAGGAAAATACCATACAGGAAGAAAAGGAGCGAGCAACAGAGAGGGAGCGTAATATAATTATTTAAATCTGATTGCAGCCACAGAATAACTTTAGCAGAGCTATCCAAAAACATAGCTTTTGGAGAGGAATGCTGAAGTAATTTTTCAGAAGTTAGGCTGATATTTCAAGCTTTTTGATTCTGCAAGAGCAACACTGAAAAGGTTGTTACAATGGGAGTGGCTGCATTTTTCCTTTGCGACCTTACTCTAATCCAGACCAAACTCTCTCTTAAAACACAACTCCTTTAATCCTAATTTTTGTTTAATCTTGCTGTTTGCATGCTTGCTATTTGCAGGAAGTCCCATTCACCTTTCACCCCACCATCCCAATTCTAGCCCTATTTGCATTTGATTTAATTTCAATAATAAATAATTGAAGGCCTCAGGTTGACTCAGGCCATTTCTGCACTACACTGTTAATAGTGCTATTATTCCACTTTCGACCTCCTGTGGAATTCTGGGGTTTGTAGTTTACTGAGGCCAAAGAGCTCTCAGGCTGAGAATTCTAGGGCCATTTCCGCACTAGCCTGTTATAGTGTAATTATTCCACTTTCAACATCCTATGGAATCCTGCGGTTTGCAGTTTAGGGAAGGGCCTCAAAGGCTCCTCCCTAAACTACAAACCCCAGGATTCCATAGGATGTTGAAAGCAAAATAATCACACTACAACAGGCTAGTGTGGAAATGGCCTAAATGTCCCTCCCTGAACTGCAAACCCAAGGATTCCATAGGATGTTGAAAGTGGAATAATAGCACTATAACAGTGTAGTGCAGAAATGACCTCAGAGAGATACTACTGTATTTCTCTGTGTCCTTTTTTGTGTGTTCCCATCCACCTTCTAGTATTAGAAGGCTGAATCCTATTAATTCAAACTTAAGTAGACACATACAATTGTTAAATGGTGAGACATTACATAAGTCAATTCCAGGGAGTGTATTCTAGTAGGAGGGGCTAACCATAGAATTTGGATGATAGTGTTTGTTGCTGTTCTATGCCTTGAAGTTGTTTCAAACTTATGACGACATCAAGGTGAAGCTATCCCTGGGTTTTAGGGGGCTTACAGTGTCTGACGTGCCCAAGGTCACCGAATGAGTTTCCATGATCATGCGGGGAATCGGATCCTGGTCTCTGGGGCCATAGTCCAATATTCAAAACCACTATGCCATGCTGGCTCTTAAAAGTGTATACAAGCACTGTATTAGTGAAATTTGGAAGTGTATACCACAACAGGTCATCAGTTCCACAAAGTATGGAAGAAAGGCATAGCAAATGTTGTGTTTCCTCTAAAGAAGTTTCTGGGAGAGGTGGCAAGAGCCATTCTCTCCCACTCTCCTAATCACATACCTTTTTGGAAAATCCTCCTACACCTATTTGCCTGAAATTTTCAGGATCCATCCACTCAAAAGGGCATCAGAGCCTGTAAATCTCAACTGAATTTATGGCCATTTGTTGATTTTTGTCTTTATAGTTCATGGGAAGCCACCTGGAGTTTTGGAAAACAAAAGCAAAGCTCAGCTTCAGATCTGAAACAATGTCTTGTCTTGTCCAAGAGTAACAAGAAAGCAGTCCTCTATCCAAAGCAAAGTAAAGGGGGGTGGGGAAAAGTGTCACATTCTTCCTTCTATATCCCAAAAGCATATATACTGAGTTCTGTAATATGCAAATTTATTTGAAATTTAAATGGCTAATAAACTGTTGGCTAACTAAACATCAGAAGTCCTAATAAGCATTTTTTGTTTGAGGAATATCAGCATTTCCTGGTACATTCATATCATGTCAATGTATCATGGTTATCTGCATCAACACAGCACTGAACTACGCATTATCAAACATTCATTTCGCTTGTGAGTGGATGGGCTTCATACAAATGCAGTCACTGGAAATGAGAACAGAAGACAGGCAGCCACTCTCAATGTTCAGCATGTCAACTTATAAGCTTATCAGGATTGTTGCAAAAACTCTTGGAACTGGCAAAACAAAACCCTTCCCTTTGCAATTATCATTCCACAAACCTTTTCCAAACACAAACAGATTCCAGATTCATCATGGATACTATGGTCAGAGAGGACTGTGCTCCTCTCTTCCTTACCTAGTTTCTACTGAGAACTACAGAGGTTGTGGTGTTACCCTGATTTCTGGGGTCCCTTGGGGGACAGCTTGATTAGCTCCAAGTTACAAAGGTTGGGGAAATTAACAGAGCACAAGCAATAGCAAAATGAAAGACAGGGTAACCTAGCAGGATCTTTTACCCAACTTTTTTACAGGGTCAGGCCAGGCCAAGAACCAAACGTATCAAATAAATGGATTTTATTAAATGTTCCCACGCACCAACACACTCACACACACATGCACACAAGGCCTATTGTGAAAGAAAAGAGGTGAAAGATGGATAGAGGATATAGCAAGGGATTGTAGAGGGGTGATACTGCACCTATCTTGAAGTCCTTGGTCTGGGAAGCAGCAAGCAAAATGGAACTCAGCAACGAAATGGCTGAGGGGATTACTCAATTAACAGAGTGACGGTCTGCTAGCGTGGCAGGGAGTTCTCTAGAGAAATTCTCAAAAACTAGGACTATTTGTAGGGCAGAACGTACTTCAAGGGCAAATCCTCTCCCGGGGAGGACAATAGTCATAGCAAAGGAAAGACTGTTCATCAAAGTCAACTTGGTTTGCATGATGGTTTTATATGTTGCCAATGTTTCAGGATCTTCAGTTGCAATGAGTTCTAGTGTAAATTTATGTAGATGGGCCTCGCCTGGTATGATTTTTCCGAAGTCATAGGTACTCAATCGGGAAAATATGCTAATCCCTCAAGTTGGCTCCTCTTTGGCTGAAGACCCTTTGTTTTCATGGGTATGCACAGCTTGAGGTCTCCTTGGGCTACATGACTGGGGATTTTACTGGCCTGACCTAGTTCTCAGTTGTTCGACCGTTTTTGCCTACGGACCCATCCGGGCAACCTCCCTGGCATGATGAGCATATTAAATATAAAAATTGTAGTCCCCGGGATAGGGTGTGCCAGTGGGGTAACAGTGGTATACGGTTATGTCTCTTTCCTCCTCTTGTTTTTTAAGCTGAGAAATAAAATGGAAACATCCTTTTTTCAGACCTATTGGGAGGGATAGTATCAAAAGAAGGCTTAATGGACTCCAACCATCACCTCTCTCCAGTCATTTGTCATAATACTCCTCACCTCTTCCTTTGGCACCAATGCAGATAATGTAAACAAGCAATGAGAAAACACAGCATGTTGAACAAAAGCAGCATGCATAAAGGTGTGTTTATTTTATTAATATTTCTTCCTGCCTTATTTCAAAATATGTCAGGTCAAGGGAGATAAATTGGAACTCATTATAGAATAAAGTCTGATCAAAAGCCTCAAAAGGTGAGGTGGGGGCAGAGCAGGTTGCTTACCTTTAACTGTGGTTCTTCAAGCATCTATCTGTGAATTCACACAACTGGGGTTTGTGCCTGCATAAAGCCTCTCACAGAACAGTCTGGAGGTGATCTTTTTCAGCAGGAACTCCTTTCCCACACCTTCAGGATGCATGCCTAGGTGTGATTCAGCTAACTCTCCCCAATTCCTTGTCCACCAAATGAGAACAGACAGGGCGTGGGGGAGAGGGAAGGCTGTGTGAATTCAGAGATGATTTACTCAAAGAACCATAGTTTCAGGCAACCTGTTCTCTTTCATGTGCAATCCTACCTCCACATCCACATTCATGGGTCTAGCCTTTGTGAGTTTGATCATTCATGAGACATGTGCTTGCCTCCCTCCATTTTCCTCCTCCCATCCCTTGCATTCCTCAAGCCAGGATTGCGAGGCTTCTATTTAAAATTTTGGGTGAGCAAAGCCCCCTCCCATTGCTGAAGGTGTGGCCTCTCTGCCATGTGACTGCACATTCTGCTGTGTATTGGCTGATTGGTCAGGTGTTCTGTTCTCAAGATGGCCACGAGAAGTAACTAGAACTCCAGAACTTTCCTCTTGTCTGTCTTTGGGGGAAAGTGCCAGTAAGTATTTTAGGTTGTCCTTTTTCTCCCTCCACCAATGCCAGGGCCAGAGGCAAAAGAACGGGAGGGGGAAACTGCAGAGGGGAATGGGAGGGGAATCACAGGGGGGAATTATTTGTGGTTTTTCCACTTTTGCAAGGGTTCTGTGCCCCAAACCCTCACGAATGTGGAGAGATTATTGTGTAAATCACACAACTGGATGATTGGCAAGCTAACTCAATGGTAGAGGGTTCCATGTCAGGATAGAACAGATGAGAGAAGAACATGACCAAAATATGGGTCAACCCTCAAGCTGACAGTTAGGTAACAGTGGGAGACAAAGGAGGGGAGGCTGGGACTAGGTGGCTGGTCTGGACGGTTCAGGCGTTGGGACACCTCTCAAGAATATTATACAGATTGCAATGGCTCTTGATCAGTAAAACCAAAGACCATTAGGTGGCAGGCTTAAGTGGACATGATAGTCTCAATTACCCATCTTAAGTTTCTCTGGGAGGAAACAGGAATCCCTTTCTTATGCCCAGAATATCCCCAAAAGTGAAAAAATGGTGCAGTGCAGTCAATGCAAAATACAAGGTCTTGTGTCATATCTATCAAATGCAGGTATTTTCCTAAAGTAGTGGCCAGATTTTGGAGAAATGAAGGCAGTACCAAGTCTCATTGAGGGTGAAGAAATCACCTTAAAAAAAAGGAGGCATATCTGGGTAAAGTATCACCTTGTCCTTATACAATATTAGGTATGAAGAATCCACAAGCAACATTGGAAATTCTCCTTCTTACAGAAGTGATGGCCAGAAGGAATACCATTTTAAGGGTAAATCTCCCACAGCTAGTGACTCAAGGGGCAGATTTGTCAACTGGCCCAGTACCACTGAAAGAGACCACAGCTATAATTTGAAGGACAATGGTAATTAGAACCATTTTCATAAGGGGATCCATTTACTGTGAACTCGCTGCTGGAGCAAATCTAAACAAAAGGAGTACCAAATTTACCTTAATGGAACAGGATGACAGACTAGATGTTTTAAGATAAAGCAACAAACCCAGAACATGAGACACAGAGACTTGTTCCCAGGGAAACAGCTGATCCAAGTGGAATGAAAGGAAATGGTTCAAATTAGCACAGTAGGAACATAGAGCAGAAGACTGTCATGAGACCTTGAGGACAGTCAACCATCTTTGAGACAGGACTTGATACACAGGACGTGAAAAGAAGCCAAATATGGTGCCTGATCCTCCCTGAATCTTGAGTCAGCAAGTCTGCTTGTTGAGGAAACTGAATGTACCAATAAGTCAACAGTCCTAGAAGCATGTTGAAGTATAGCTGGTAGGGGCACCAAGGAACTACCAGAATGCAGTCCATCTTCTCCTCTCTCACTAGTATGACCCTGGTTAACAGGGGGAAACAGAGAACAAGTAAAGAAGTGGAGCTCTTCAGCTGAACAGGAAGATATCTCTCATGGGGTGAGCACCTACACCTTTCTTGCTGCAGTACTCATCACACTTACTATTCCTCCACATGGTGAAAAGATCTATGAACGGCAGGCCCCATTGCTTTGGTTATCTGATGGAACACAGAGGACGAAAGAGTCCCTTTGTGGCTCACTTCGTGATGGCTGAGAGTCAACATCTTCTCTTGGCTTGAAAGATAGAAGGCCTATCAGCAGGACTGACAAAGGCGGGGTCAGCACCTTTTAGTAGGTTAGTGGCTTGTTTCTCTTTAGTTTTCAGGTTCCCTAGTTCCTTAAACTTTTAATTATTACGAACTGCCTCTTCACCTAAGAAATGGTGTGCTTAAGAGAGGACTTCTCTAGCATCTTGTGTGTTGTTGGGGAAGGATGAGGATTATGCCGCCAATAGTTCTGAGCCTGAAACTGAAGTTGGATGCCCAATATCAATGAAGGTGGAGACTGAGGAGGACACAGTGTTAGAAGCATCCAGGATGCCATAATCCAACAGGGCAACAGCTTAGAAAAAAGAGGCAGAACCATTCCTAAGGACTATGTCCTTGGTCATCAAATCTGCTGAACTTAAGAGTGTCTTCCCAACTGGCTAACTGTAACTTCATCTAGTGGTTCTTAAGAGTCTGTTTTGCAAAACCTTGACAGATGGCACAACCTTGGATCTTGTGTCCCTTGTCCAAACAGAACAGGCACTTGGAATGTTCATCCAAACAGGAGATCTTTGCTGTGGACCTTGAAGAACACCGTCAAGGCCACTCACCATTAGAGACAAATGATGGTAAAGCTGTTAAATTTCCAAAAGTAAGAAAAGAGGTGAAAAGGTTGAAAAGGCTGTAGAAGAAAACTGAAGAAAGTAGAGAAAAGACTCAGCTGAGGTAAATCACAGGAAGAACATTCCGGTTGATGCTGCTCCTGCAGCAGACAAAAAGGAATTGGGGAGAGTTAACTAAGGTGTACATACGCGCCTAGGCATATGTGCTGAGAGACTGGAGGTGGGGTTCCTGCTGAGAAAGCTCAGCTCTAGAATGTTTCATGAGAAGCTCTGCCCAGGCACAAAAACATAAAGAATCATCATTCTTTTTAGGTCATTTTTTAAAGGTGATTCATACAGTTTTATAGACATGAAGGTAAACCTCTGTGGTGACATCTTAGATATAAAACTGCTTTGTAGTTGAATATCGCTATCATGCATGTCTACTCAGTTTTGTGCACAATGGGACTTATTCCAACATAATCCTGTGAGCAGAATTTTAGGCAGCAAGTCCCACTGAACAGAGTGCATAAGATTAGGTGAAAATATTTTAAGTGTCAATGACCCAGCTCAGTTCTTAAAATGTAGGATATTAATTTACTTAAACTTCTGGACAGCAAAGCTTTTTCTCTACTTTTGCCAAAGCTAATTCCTTCATATGTATTTTACTATGTCGATGTAAACACAGGTATACACAATCAACTATTTCTGCACAGGATCCAACGTTATGTGAAATGGTAATTTATTCCATGGGCTGTCATGTTCTTCATGACTGTATAACTGATTGGGTGCATTTGTAATGTTGTCCAGACCAGACGAAATTTAATTAATATGTACAAATAGATGTAGGAAGGGAAAGCAGTTACCTGGATCCAGAGCACTGGTATGTCTTTGTTTCTAGGAAATACGTGTTCACCTAACAAACAGCATAAATAGCACAATCGTACTTTGTATTTCAGACTACTTGTTGACTCCACAACTTCCTTGGTTAAAGATAATTATGCAAAACAGTAAGGAAGCTTCCGACCACAACTGCCACATCCTGGCCAATGGAAAGTACATTTCAGTACTAAACAGCTTTCTTCATTTCCTTTCTAATATGTCTGCACGTACATGTGCAGGCATGTACCCACATCTGTATACATTTTTTGGTGTTTAAAAAAATAAACCCTGACCATACTGTCCACGCATGGACCAAAAGGTCTTTGGTTACAGATATTATGGCTAGCATTTTCAGATTCTCCTGACTCCACAAGCAAATGGTTGTGGATTTGGGAATTTTTTATTATGGCCCAACATGACCTGGTCAAAATGACATGGTCATTTTAACAAATTAGAGAAATGCCCCTTTGAAATTTAGATTCTTGAGCTCCTAACTCTGTACCTTCTAACAGCCCATTTTTTTCAGTAATTTGAGTTCTCTCTGACCACAAGATGGCATTGCACAGCTGTTTCAGAAATTGTTTCTCAAGCTGTCATCAGAAATCTATGAATATCCATGGGAGAACATCATCCTATTATTCAGAAGACCATTTATCACAGGATTAAAGAAAGATGCATCATCAATGAGATCTTAAACTTATCAGGAGTTGTTGACTCTCAACTCACTTCAGTCTTTAAACAGCCAATCTAGTTAGAGGCTGGATTATTCCAGGGTAAGTTACTCCAGGGTAACATCATAACCCTTGAGAGGCCAAGAAAAAGCTGTATGTCAAGAATTACTGACAAAACTTTTACTGACATCTTAAGACCCATTTCTTCATATGGTACATTCATCTATGTACATACCAGAGTTTGCAAGTGTAGTATATTTACATATCAGCTATATCCATGAAATACTTTCATGTTCTGAACTTCAATAGTGGTTGTCCTATTATTGTCTGTTGTTGCTGTCTTCATGCTGAGAAATGTAGCAATAGCATTCTAAAATCCCCTTGTACTGAAGACAATGACATATACAACCTTTAAAGAAGACACTGACTAGAAAAACACTTATAGTTAATGGATATAGTTACACTATTCCAGAACTGTTTGTATTTATCTCAGAAATCAAGAGAAAAATCAGGTAAGTGACATTTTAGACAAACTCTTCCACTACAATCTACAGTGCCCAAAAGTTGCCCATCCCTGCTTTAGCACAAACACAATTGTTGACAATGATTTAACAGGGATGGAAATCTTTCATGCAGGAATATTGCTTCAAAAAGCTAGAGACAGATTAAGCAGAAAAGCACGAGCTCACACAAATTCTGAAAACAAAGCTTTTCACTATCTTGCACACTGCTGCACTGCATTATATAGGCAGGTGAAGGTGATATAAAGTCTGAGATTATAGTCACTACCCCTTTCTCTCATGGACCATGGAGAACTGCAGTCAAGCAGAAAAGACAGTAATGTGCTAGATGGTTGAACAGTCTACATGCCTATGGGAGACTACCTTATGTCAATACAACAACTCACAATTTATTTTGGTATCCTAAACTGCCATTTTCTAAGAACAGTCAAAATGATAAAAGTGTTGGAGCACCTTTCCTCCAAGAAAAAGACAAGGATTTTGGGCTTGTTGTTGTTTTAGTTTAGATAAAGATGTCAAGAAGAGATACAAAGGGGGACACATGAGCAGAATGTAGACAGAGAAACAATTTTTCTCTCTTCCAGGACAACAAATATAATTTACAGGCAAATATATCTACCCACTAGTTTAGCTGTCCTTAAACAAGAAATATATTTATGGAAGATGGAGGATGACAGACATATCACAGAACTTCAATATGAGTACTACCAATTGGAAGTAGAAGATAACAAGGAACAGATTTAGTTTTTATTTCTTGTTTGGGGGCCTCCCAGGTGCATTTGTTTGACAATTGTGAAGAGCACCTGGGACTTGATGGGACTTTGGGCCTAATGTATCAGGTCTTTTATTATACTTTTATGCGTATAGCACAAAGCAGCAAACCTATCAATGTAAAGTAGTCCTTATACAGCGACCCAAAATATATCATCTAACCATTTCATAGAATCATGGAATTGGAAGAGACTACAAGAGCCATTAGTCCAACCCTCTGCCATGCAAGAAAAAAAAACAAAGCGTTTTCAACAGATGGCCATCCAACTTCTGTTTAAAAACCTCCAAGAAGGAGACTCCATCATACTCTGAGGCAGTGTATTCCATCACTGAACTGCTCTCACCTTCAGGAAGTTCTTCTGAATGTTTAGTTGGAATCTCTTTTCTTGAAGCATGAAGCCATTGTTCCATGTCCTAGTCTCTGGAGCAGAAAAAAACAAACTTGCCCCATGTTCCATATAACATCCCTTCAAATATTTAAACATGGCTATCATGTCACCTCTTAACATTCTCTTCTCCAAGTTAAACATACTCTGTTCCCTAAGCTGCTCCCCAAAGGCAATGGTTTCCAGGCCATTTTGGTCACCCTCCTCTGGGAATGTTCTAGCATGTCAATATCCTTCTTGAATTGTGGTCTTGAATTGAATTGAACTGGATGCAATACTTCAGGTGAGATCAGAATGAAGCAGAATACAGTGGTACTATATTCCTATCAATGCAGCCTAGAATCACATCGGCTTTTTTAGCTGCCACCCCACACTGTTGATTCATTGATTGATTGATTGATTGACTCTTTCACCTGTACTGTGTTCAAGTCAGGTGTCACCCATCCTACATCTGTACATTTCATTTTTTTCTACCCAAGTGTAGTACCTTATATGTGTAGTACCTTATATAGTACCTGTTGAAATTCATTTTGTTAGTTTTGGCCCAGTTCTCCAATATGTCAAGGTCATTTTGAATTCTGATCTTATCCTTTGGGGTATTAGCTACCCCTCTTAATTTGGGGTCATCTGCAATTTATTTTAATGTTTTAAAGATCCTGGAGATACAGTATCCTCCAAAACAACAAAGTTTTCCAGCCCTAAGTCTCAACTGTGTTTTGAAGATCCACAGTATTTTGTCATTCTGTTGCAGTAAGGCCAACAGAAATTGTACTGGCTTTCTAAAAGAAAACCTCAGGGGCATATTAAAGATGCCCATAATTTTAACATGCTTACTGCATATCCTTCTCAAGTCAGAGTGCACTTTCCCATCAAGTGAAATACTTCGTGACTCTAGAAATTTAAGCACACACCAGTACACACACATACATATTGTGAATACATCTGGTAAATCTTTTTGATCTGGTACGGCCTGACCACAGTAAAGAAGGCAGACCTCAGAATGTACCACAGCAAAGCTTCAGACTTGCTACCGCAATAAAATTACAGGCCCTCCAACTGCAATAAACAACAAAGCAACACAATATGTTGGCTGGAAAGCAACATGTAGGAGTGACATCAGTAATCTAACCACCATTGTGTTGAGAGAACCACATCAAACTCCATTAAAGCAGCCATTACAAAGACAGGAAAAGCCTCAGCTGGTAATAGCATTTCCTTTCCCCTGTTGATAGTACTCAATTTTAAAGAGACTTCAAGATGCATTTAATATGATTTAATGATTCCCACCCCTACCCCAAAAAACATACATTTGCATGATTCATGATTTCCTGATGCCAGCAGCCCATGTTAATCATCTATGATCCAAGAAGCAAGATAAGCAATACCAACTGCTTGGGACTAGGTATGAAACATGTAATTTTAAAACCCTGCCACCAAAGATTGAGGAAATTTTATTTTTGAATGAAAAATCCAACACTTCACTAGCCAGCATGGACACTGTGCTAGAAGTGGGATTCTGCCTATAAATAAATCAATAAATAAATAATCAGTATTTCCAAACCATGCTATATACCAGGACCTACAGTTCTACATTTGAATACTAACAAGAATAGGCACTAGACAGCTACAAAAGCAGAATTATGGAGCATCCTATACTGTAAAAATAATGTGGGCTAAGGCTGCATACTCTATTTTATTGACAGAATAAGATTAAATGTACCATTTAGAATGAGTTCACACTGCAAGGGCAGGTCAGAAAGACCAAAAACAAAAAATAGCATTAATTGACCTCGCTTGATCAGTAGAAAGATACAGGAGAGAAAAGACTGGAAACAAAGCTCATACTTTTTTACCAAATGTACTGAAATGTAATATAACATCAGCCTTTTGAAAGTCTGTGAAATGTATAAGAAAAGGGGGATACACTGGCTGTACCACCCTGTCATCATTTCTATCCCTCTCTACTTGTGGAGGGCAACTTTGCAAAAGATGAGAATCTCTTCCATTTGTACAGCCCTCACATGCAATTTTAAACCAGGGCTACTGTTGGTGAGCAAAAGGACTCATGGACTGACTTCTGGGAGTGCTGTTCATAAAAGTGCAGGTAAACAAAACATGATGACAGTGTGGAAACAAATACAATTCTTTATTACCTACAAATACTTTATCAGGGATATTCAGAAGCTAATGAAAACTACTAGACAATTCCAACCTTTTGTAAAAAAAAATACATCTGCCTATTTAAACTGTCTTTAACCATGTGCGTTTTAATAGAATTGTTGCTTAATTGCTTTTTAAACTTTTATAAAATAAACTTCTGGCTAAACTTTTATATTAAATGACTGCATTGTGAGCCAATTTTGGTCCAAGGCTGAGAGAAAATGGGGTATAACTTGAATGAATGAATAAATACATAAATAATAGAGCCTTTTTCTTAATAAAATCTAGCTACTCTTTTCTAAGCAAATATTTTGTTATCATTGCTGTGCATTTTATTGTAGCCCTTTGTTGTCTGTTATTTTGTCTCAGTAGGCTGAACTTGAGACAGTGATACTTTCCCTCTAAGAAACCTCTACACCAACTATACAGGTACCAAATATGAGTAACTGACCAATTAACTCCATAGTGCATAAACACTTTTCAGGTCTTTTTGCTTTGAAGAGATAGGCCATCCTGCTTGAGATGGGCATAAATTCCAACTATTCACAAAGGTCAGGCCAAAATTCATGTCAGTTTACCCTTTGTAGTAAAAGAGACCTAGGTCACTGTAATACCATTTAGTGCACCTCATATATACATTAAAGCATTAAAAACACTGGACTTTTTTTTAGATGAAGTCTTTCCATTCAAATATATATTTTCCATTTTGTACTACCTACCGAAAAGCAAACTGTAGCCAACTAGAGCTTTTCTTCCAGCAGGTTCATCAAATGATAAATAAACCTACAGAATCAGCACCTATTGTTTACTGTGGTGCTTTCTAAAAGGCAAGAATGAGCATTAACCCATTTTAATTACAGCACAATCCCATGAGAATGCACCCATTTTCTGTTCTAGTATTCTTTTCTTAATGAATAAGGGGATACATCTATCAGATGATTCAATTGCTGATTTTTTTGCAACTTTTCTAGTGCTAGTTGAACTGCAAGAGTTCAGAAAGCCTCAAGGAAATATCACAGTGCTGTCACAGTGAAAGGAAACACTATGACAATTACCCAACAGGAAATCCTCCCCATACATAGTATTTGACAACCAAAAAGCTTTCCTTGGCATCAGGATCTGCCTTTGTAACATCGTCTCCCTAACTCAAAGCTCCAGATCAACAGCAACACACAATGGAATGAACCTACATGTTATGTTAAATGTGTAGAATGCATTCTCTTTTGCTTTTTAATTAATATTGATCATCAGTTTTCACTGGGACAGCAATGTGCAGTAAGGGAGATTTGACCATTGCCTTCCTTGCTGCAGTCCCTATAAAAATCTTTCCCACTCAATCTCAGGACTATAATTAGCGTTAGAAAGAAAAACTTCCCTTGGCTCTCAATTGAGACTATACTAAAGAATGCGGACTATAAAGAAAATGAGATGTTGGACTTACCATGAACATTCATCCTGGGATGGCAGAAAAAGCAATCCACAACCATTGGGTTAGTCCCTGTGTGTCAACTGGATCAGGCAGGAATCCATGTTCTTTTCAGTTGTGATCATTAGGACTCTCTCCCTTGAAAGTTTGATTATCTAGCCCTACCTAACCTGACTGTATTTATTTGCCTACCTCATGACCATCCAATGACTTAAAAAATAAATTGGGTGGGTGTGTATGGCTCCTCCTGCCATCCCAGAATAAATATTCACAGTAAGTCCAACCTCTCATTCTCAGGATGGCATGGAGGAACAACCCACCAAAACTGTGACTTACCAAAGCGGTATTACTATTTTCCGTTAGCCACTGGCTATAGCACAGTCATGCCAAAAGCTTCCTGCGCAGATTTATATTTGTCCAATTTATAATGTCTCACAAAAGTTGATGGCTGTGACCATTCAGCACTATCACATGTGTGTTGCATAGCACTTGTAGCAGCATAAGTTGCAGTAGTAGCCATCGACCTTGCTGAGTGCGGCCATACGTTTATTGGTTTATTCTCATAGTCATAACATTTATACATGCCTTAATCCATCTGCCAATCACTGTCTTTGAAGCTCTTTGGCTCAGAGTTTTAGGACTGTATGAGACAAATAAAGCATCTGTGTATCCCAATTGTGCAGGGTTTTTTTTTAACATAAACCTCAAAAGCTCTCTTGATATCAAGAGTATGCTACCTCTTTTCGTCTTAGTG
This sequence comes from Cyclura pinguis, assembly GCA_030412105.1. Taxonomy (NCBI): domain Eukaryota; kingdom Metazoa; phylum Chordata; class Lepidosauria; order Squamata; family Iguanidae; genus Cyclura; species Cyclura pinguis. The sequence continues at coordinate 121,003,918 of CM059604.1, read as the reverse complement.
ATTTGGTTGAAGACAAAAATCCAATGGATAAGTAAGCTCAGGTGTCCCCTTGCCCAATATACATTTTGGCTGAAATGCTGGATCTAACATTAATGTCAATCTGTCCTACTCAAACTTGCACTGATTCAGATTTACTGATAAAGCAGCCAGTTCTGATATTCGCCTTGCTGATGTTATTGCAACCAAAAAGACTGTTTTAAATGACAGCATTCTCAAAGAAGCCTCTCTAAGTCGTTCAAATGGAGAATACTTTAACCTATTCAAAACCAAGGTTGGGTCCCAACTAGGAAACCTGTGCCTTGTTGGAAAAGTCATAATAGTCACACCCCTAAGGAATCTCTTTATATGTAAATAAGCTGACAAAGGGACACCCTTAAACTTCAGTGCCACTACTAATACTGAAACCTGGTACTTTAAAGTATTAGGCCTAAGGCCCTTGTGGAGACCATTTTGCAAGACCTGCAACATATGCAACTTCTATGTCCCCTACCTGCAACTTCTTATAGGTGCACTACCTCTTGAAGGCCCTCCATGTATATTTGGATTGATTGTCTTCTAGAAGCTAAAATAGTCTCAATAACTCCTTCAGAATATCCCTGTAACTCTTAACACTGACTTTTCAAAACCCAGGGCCTCAAACTTAACCATTCTGCATTTGGATGATGAATTGGCCCTTGATTCAGAAGATTTGATCAGCTGTGTAATTTCCATGGACCGCCTACCGCCATTTAGAGTAGGAAGGGAAACCAAAGTCTCTGGGCCAATAAGATGCTATCAACAGCACTTCCACTCCCTCTTGTTGAATTTTTAGAACTCTTGCAAAACAATATTTTTTTGGAAGTCAAACTCTGCCAAGAGAATCAGAAATTGCAGACAATTTCATAGTGCAGAAAGAGGAGGAGCGAACAAGAGGACAGTTATTTTAGATCCAACCCTAACCAACAATGATGATTTGGTTAATGGAGTAGTGATGGCCTGATGCTTAGGTGGAAGTGACTATGTTCTCCTGGAGTTTATCATATAACCAAGCATAGTTAAACACAGATTCTAAACTTCAAGAAAGTTGAGTTCAGTAAACTTAAGGAAATACTGGGAGTGATCCCATGGTCAGGAATATTAAAAGAGAAGGGAGTTCACGATGGATGGAAGTTTCTTAAAAGTGAGATATTGAAGGCATAATTTTTAAAAATTCCAATGAGCAAGAAAAATCAGGTGTGTAAAGAATCTGAGATGGATTCTAAAGAACTTTCAATGGAGCTAAGATTTAAAAGGGACATGTACAAGAAACAGAAAAAGGGGGAAATCACCAAAGACAAATTCAAACAAATTCCCAGCAAGTGTAGGGTGAAAGTTGGAAAAACTAAAGTGCAGAATGAGTTTAGAGTTGCTAGAGAGGTTAAAAACAAGAAAAAAGGAAAAATGTAATGCACAGATATAAGATGGGTGACACTTGGCTTGACCACACTATGTGTGGAAAAGATCCAGTAGTCTTAGTAGACCACAAGCTGACCATGAGTCAGCAGTGTGATATGGCAGTTAAGAAAGCCAATGTGATTCTGGGCTGCAACAACAGGAGTATAGTGTCTAGGTCAAGGGAAGTGATAGTACCACTCTATTCTGCTTTGATCAGACCATTCCTGGAACACTGTGTCTAGTTCTGGGTACCACAGTTCAGGAAGGATATTGACAAGCTGAAATGTGTCCAGAGGAGAGTAACCAAAATGGTGGAAGGCCTGGATATCATGCCATATGTGGAGAGGCTTAGGGATCTGGGTGTGTTTAGCCTGGAGAAGAGAAGGTGGAGGGGTGACACGATAGCCATGTTTAAATATTTGAAGGGATGTCACAAGATGGAGTAAGACTGTTTTTTGCTGCTCCAGAGACTAGGACATAGAGCAATGGATTCAAACTTCAGGAAAAGAGATTCCATCTAAACATTAGGAAAACTTCCTGAAAGCAAGAGCAGTTCGACAGTGGAATATACTCTCTTGGAGTGTAGTGGAGTCTCCTTTGTAGGTTTCTAAATGGAGGTTGGATGGCCATCTGTCAGGAATGCTTTCCTGCATGGCAGGGGTTCAACTTAATGGCCTTTGTAGTCTCTTCCATGATTCTACGGTTTTAAAATGGAGAGAAGGCATAATGACATCCCTTTGACCAAGGCACCATCAGAACATCTAATGCCTCTTCAGACCTTCTCCTATCTATCGAAAAGAATCTTCTTAGCCTGGTATTCTTGTATGAGCCAACAGGTGTATTTGAAAGCAACCTATCCATCGGTTCAAATGCCGAAACACTGCCAAATGTCCATTCCCCTGGATGCAACCAGTTCTGGCTCACGTAATCTGCTCTGATGTTCAACTCCCTTTTCAAGTGAATTGCTGTTATGGACTCCAAATTCTTTTCTGCCAAACAAACAGCTGGTCTCCCTACTTTACTAGTGGTTTCAAATTAAGACCACCTTGATTCAAAATATACACTCTGATATGTTGTGTGTCCATATTCGAACAAGATGTCCCTGCACCACTGTTGCAAATCTGAGGAGCGCTAACTGCACTGCATTCAGTTCTAGAAAGTTTATATTGTGTTTTTCATTTGACATCGTCCATACTCCTTGAGCTGCTACTCCAAGACAGTGACCCCCCGCCCCATTCAACTCTGGCTTGCATCTGTTGTTATCTTTGCATGATTCAGAACCATCAGAGGCACTCCTCTGTTTAAGTTGGAAACCCTGAACCATCTTCTCAAGTCTTTCCTTAACTGAAGAGGTAAAGCAACTGCATAGTTCTTTCTCTTCCCTATGGTCTGCTGATATGGAAGCAGAACCCTCTGAAAGCCTCTCAAATGATACCGTCCCCACAGTACCAGTTGAACAGTTGAAATTAGCAAACTCATTCTCTTTTTTAGCACCATTGCACCTACAGACCTCGAAGATGTTAGCAGTTCCACACTCTGCTTCACTTTGGCTCTCCTTTCCTCTAACCCACATAACCCAATCTGGTGTCTAGCAGAGCCCCAGATGTGTAATCAGACTTTTCTCTTGAGTTTCCCTTCATTAAGATGTCGTTCAGATAAAGATGCACCCCCTTCTATCTCAAAAACACCACTAAGGATATCAGAACTTTTGTAAACATCTTTGGAGCTGCAGTTATATACATGAAACCTTCCCTATCCCATTGCTTTTGGGCACAGTAAACTCCAGTGAACCACTGATCCACTGGAACCTCCTCTATTGTCCCTATTTCCAATAATATTTCAATACTATCTTCTGTTTCTTTACATCTTTCACCACTGGTAAGGAGAAATATCTGGATTCCAGCCTCTTATGGAACATTTTGTAGCCCTGAGTTAACTGGTTTACCCGCTGGTCTAATGTCACCTGAAATCACAAGACCCTGAAATGCAGAAGCCTTTCTCCCACTAGTGCCTTCTTTTTGACAATATTATAACATATCCCTTGTCCAGGTAGATCTTCCTCCCCTTCCTTGTCCCTATTAAATGCTCCTAATCTATCAAACTGAGCTCTTGATCCATACCACTGTTGTTGTTAAAACATGAAATGAGTTTGTCTGCCATTTCCTCTACTATCATAAAAGGAAGCTTTTATCCATGTTCATTTTTTGTAAGGTGCGCATTACTTGTTTTTTCTCTCTCTTCTTCACCAGAACCTACTCCAGGGCCTATTCACTAAACAATAACTCACCTCTGAATGGAACATAAGCTAAGTTTTCCTTAAATTTGGTCTGCCTCCCACTGAAATAATTACAAAGATCTCCTTGTCACCGCTATTGCATTTATACTTGTAGTCATAAAGGCCACAGAGTCATGACTAGCATCATGTGTACTTCACATTGGTACACTAGACTGTGTACTTCAACACCTTCCTTATGCTACCTAATGCCTTGGCTAAAGAATATGATCCTAACTCTTTACTGCCTACAATCTCCTCCATCCACACCACCACTGCCTGAGCAAACATCAAGGCAGCCACCTTATGGCTAATGCTGAAGCTTTGTGCATCTTTATTAAAGCAGAATAAGCTCTCCTTTTGTCAGCTTTCTTTAGTGTCGTGTCACCTTCCCAAGGTACAACCATCTCAGAGAAAAGAGCTGCGACTGGTCCATCCACCAACAGAACCTTTAAAAACTAACTCCTTTTCCCCAAAGGAATAAAGTCTATTTGTAAGGTCTAACAGCCTTCTAGTATTCAGGGGTGTTTCCCATTCAGCTTGAATTTGTTGTTGTTTTTGTTTGCCTTCAAATCATTTCCAACTTACAGTGAATCTAAGGTGAACCTATCACAGGGTTTTCTGAAGGCTAAAAATAGTCTCCAGGGTTGTGGTCCAACACTCAAATCACTACAGCAAGCTCAGCTTGAATTTACTTCTTCAATATTTCAAGCATTGGCATCTCAACACCTTGTACACTTGCTGCTTAATTGCTGATGTTACCTTGCTTTCTTTATCATTCTCTTACTTGGACTATGATATTGCATCTGGATTAACCAAGCCCAATGTCTACAGCACTCTTTTTAGCAAACTTCTAAAGGATTCATTCTGTAATTATCTGTTGGCATCTAAAACTTTGTTATCCTCTTCCTCTAAAGAGTCACAATTTTCAGCTGTATATACATCCAAGATTTCATCCTGCCAAATATCCTCACCTAAATCCCAACCAACCACACGTCGTCTTTTTCATATACTTCATTGGCCTTTCCTCATTCAATTCATCTCTGGAGTCTGCATTTGTAATTATCTTCTTTTTTCAAACATCTTTCTGTGTACTCTGGTGTATTCTCCTCTGTACTGTTAGTTGTTGAGGTACCTGGCTTTCATAGAATCATAGAGTTGGAAGAGACCACAGGGGTCATCGAGTCCAACCCCCTGCCATGCAGGAACACCCATCAAAGCATTCCCAACAGATGGCCATCCAGCCTCTGCTTAAAAACCTCCAAAGAAGGAGACTCCACCACACTCCGAGGTAGCATATTCCACTGCCGGACAGCTCTGACTGTCAGGAAGTTCTTCCTGAGATTCAAGTGGAATCTCTTTTCCTACAGCTTGAATCCACTGCTCCTTGTCCTAGTCTCTGGAGCAGCAGAAAACAAGCCCGCTCCCTCCTCGACATGACATCCCTTCAAATATTTAAATATGGCTATCATACCCCCTCTTAACCTTCTCTTCTGCAGACTAAACATACCCAGCTCCCTAAGCCGTTCCCCACAAGGCATGGCTTCCAGACTCTTCACCATTTTGGTCACCCTCCTCTGGACACATTCCAGCTTGTCAATATTCTTCTTGAATTGAGGTGCCCAGAACTGGACACAGTATTCCAAATGAGGCCTAACCAATGCAGAATAGAGTGGTACCATTACCTCCCTTGATCTAGACACCATACTCCTATTGATGCAACCAAGAATCGCGTTGGCTTTCTTGGCTGCCTCATCACACTGCTGACTCATGTTCACCTTGTGATCTACCAAGACTCCTAGATCTCTTACACACGTACTGCTATCCAGCCACCATCCCCCATCCTATATTTGTGCATTCCATTTTTTCTGCCTAAGTGTAGGACTTTACATTTCTCTCTGTTGAAATTCATTTTGTTAGCCTGGCCCACCTCTCCAATCTGTCAAGGTCATTTTGAAATTTGATCCTGTCCTCTGGGGTATTAGCCACGCCTCCCAATTTGGTGTCATCTGCGAATTTAATCAGCATGCCCTCCACTCCTTCATCCAAGTCATTGATGAAGATGTTGAATAGCACTAGGCCCAGGACTGAACCCTGTGGCACCCCACTAGTCACTTCTCTCCAGGATGAAAAGCAGCCATTGGTGCCATTGGCTTTCATTGTATTTCCCGGAAGTTCAATTTAATATTGTTAATAAATTCATTTCATTTAAATTAACTGCACTATAATTAGCTTGGTAATTCATTGGAATAAAATTCATTATATTCAGATTGATTAATTTAAAATGATTAATTTGTTACATTAATTAAACAGATTATTTCATAGTTCATTAAATTGATTGTGTGTAGATGTAAACAATAAATTTAATTCATTAGCTATTGTTTCCTTAATCACAAATTGCAATTCATTAGTATCTGAATAATTTAAATTCCTATTAATACTAGCAGATTTTAAATTCATTTCTGAGACATCTGGGCCCATATTAATTCCAGCATTAATATTTGCTATATTCATTTGGTCACTATCACTTCTGGGCACTTGTCTTTGTTGCTCTTTAACAGAATTATTTACATTAGGCACATCTTTAAAGATCATCTTTAATTCATCAATTCTGGCATCATATTTTTTAAAGGAGAATAAATACTAACACTCTTCTGCTGCTGTGCTCTCTCCATGCCTCTGCAGCATGTCTGTAACAATGCTGATGCTGGAAACACTGAGCATGTCTGTACAGAGGAGCTATGTTCTAACACAGTCCCCCCCATCACCTTGGAATCATGGAAATCAAAATGGCAGTCTGAAGAAAACCTTGGGAGTTTTCATGGCTGCTGCTGCTGCATTTTTCTCCATTTTAGAGCCCACAGTAAGACCCAATTTAACACCAGGATCCCCTTTCTTCTTCTTCATCTGCTATGCTGAAGTTGCTGACTTTTCCACCTTAGAACTTTGTTTTCTCTCATTTTCCTTTCCATTTTTATTACCAAATAGAGCTCTTAATTTCTCAGTATTACTCTCACTGGAGGACTGAAACATCTTCCCTAATTCCTCCTTACTTTCCTCCTCAGAGACTCATGAGATGGTAGTTATCTGAGTGGCCATATTTTTACTTCTCTCCTATTCCCCAATCAGCTGTTCCACCATCTGGTGGCAAGAATCATCTTTTATTTTTTTATCTGAGGCTTTCTGTTTACTATCTCTGTTATTTTTCCTCACTTCTCTAGGCTTCCCCATTTCCAACTGAATCAGTATCTATATTTAATCTAAATAAATCAGCTTCATGTCCAGGTTTGTCAGAGAAGGCAAACCCATCTGGTTGATATGGCAGATAGAAAAAACTGTCAGATAAGGAAGAGGGTTCTAAAGGTTGCAGCTGAAAAGAAAAAAGTGAACTTTTGCCTGATCTGGTTCGCATTTCGCTATTAACTCAATTGTGGTGGACTGCTCTTCCATTCAATCCCAAGGATGCAAGAAGTAAGGGAGTGTGGCACAGCTACAAAACAATATAGCTAAAATGCAGGGGGAAAAAATGAAACAAGCTTCTTTGCTTACACTGAGCAAGAGAAAATAAAGTTTTAGAAATATAACTGCCAACATATTTAAGTGTGGGTTCCTGCACTGCCAGGAAGTTGAACCAGATGACCCTTAGATCCCTTCTGACTTCATGATGCCAAGTAATATAGTTCTCCCACATCCACAGAACCTGGGTATGTTATGACATGTCCAGAGAAAACTACCATCAAAGAGAGCTGACTAACTGCACTGGTATATATATGAAATTTCTGAAAGCAGATAGGCTAAGCTGGTACAAAACCACAGATCTGTATCATACAGGACTCTTTTAAAAGTGTTAGCAAGAAGTCATGGAAAAGACAGTGGGAATTTATGTGAGCTGATTTAAGATCTCTCTATGACAAGTCTGTAAGTTGTTAATGAAACAAAAAAAGCAGGAAATTAACTTGTTAAAGTTACTTCACAACATGCACAATTCATGTTAAATTTTTTAGCTGGGTCAGATATTCAAATAAACACCAAACACCACAAAGTTTAACCAACATGGTTCTATTTAAAAACTAGTTTCAACCATGGCACTCAGTGACAGCAATACAATACTTTTTTCACAAAGCGATGAATATAAAAATATGCCATAAATTCATTTGTAAACTAGTATTCTAATACACGTATGTTATTACAACATACTTTTCATATAACTCTTTCCTGAGATACTTCGGGTGTTTTTCTTTTATTTTTACCGTGTTAAATGCATTATCTTTGATCACTTTAAAATACTGGTGCAAGTGGGATGCTACCAAAATTACACATTTAAAGTAATTAATGCAAATATTGGGCAGAGGAGCAACTCTTACACATGTTGCATTTTGAAAATATTGAACACGCACTGCCTTAAACATCTGACTCTTTCTGGGTAAGAAAAAGACACCTGAAGTTTCAACTAAGAATCTACAAAAATGCAGCAAAGTGTTTCAGGAATGTTAGAGGCTGGAGTAGAAGACAAATGATACAAAGGAAAAGTCATAATTCTTGTTGACTAGACATTGCCTGCAGAAGCATCTGTACATGCTGTAGCCAGTTCACAGTTTCAGTTTTGACACTAGTCTGTCTTGGAAGAGCAAATGTCTTTTAAGGTTTCTAGCTCTTCTATAAGTTTCTTGTTTTGAACTTCTAACATTGCAACACGACTCTCCAGACATTTCACGTATTCTTTCTTCCGTCGCCGACATTCTTTTGCAGCTTCCCTGAAAAAGCAGAAGTAGAAAGGGCAAACAAAAACACTTTTTGGCATGCTATTGGATGGGTCAGGGGACAGGAAAGGGGAGATGCAATGATGCAGGTCTATAGAATACGGAGGCTGTGATGCTTTCCGATGTTTGGAACAACTTCCAAATCTTTTAGAAAACACCTAAGAAAAACGAGGATCACAAGGGCCACACACTGTCCCCTCCTCAAGGATCACATGGCAATCTGTAGAATTGCTTCATCTCATGCCTTGATTAGCACTGAAAGCCAAAATGTCCACGGCCAAGAGCCAGTTATTCTGCTTTATGGCAATAAAGATCTTTGAGGGCCTTGAGTTCCTCAATGAGAGTCTTGTTTTGGTTTTCAAGAACAGCCACACGATTTTCAAGACATTTGACATACTCCTTCTTCTTCCTGCGACACTCACGAGCAGCTTCCCTGGAACCAACATAAGGCAAATGACTACAGGAACAGTCACACCACCATAAAAACGTGGATAAGTAAGATAAAACCTCCAACACCAGGAATTTTGAAAGAAACTGAATGTAGCAAGTTGATAAACCACAGAACAAACACATCACAATCTATGCTACAATGAACAAGACAAAGCTGAACAATGACACATGATGACAGGCCCAGCAGCAGCTTAGCATGCAAGTGTGAGAACCTTGTTACAATGCAGATGACCAGATAAGCATTCTATCAGATGCTAACAAAGCACCTCTAACTGCATCAAAAGCTTGCATTAAGACAATAGCACAGTGTTTACAACCCACACATCATCTGTGCCTATAGCATATTTACATGCCAAAACAAGTAGCTGAAGCATCCTAGCCAATGCCTGTGAAGGGTTATCAAACGGAACTGTTAGCAAAGATAAATATTATGTTCTCTCTTCAGACTGTAGTCTAGATACCTGTTTGTAACAGTGACTCCCAAAACCCTAAATTTTGTGAAAACAAAGAAGTAAATGCAATTTTTAAAAATGGGATCAAATTATTGCTTTTTTTTTTTACAGTGGACATCATGTTTTCATGTAGGAATTAAGTAAAGAGGAAAAAGTTGTCAGTAAGTAAAGTGTTTGAGCTCCTGCCTCCATCTGATGTTGCACTGGACAAGGACTAGGCTAGAGAAAAGAGAAGCATTATCATAGCCATCTCTTTAAACAGGTACGATGTGTTTTTATTGACCTTGTGTCAGCTGTTCTGGGAACCATTTCAGCTAAAGATTGGAGAAATGAGAAAAAGCATATTAAACACAGAGTTTTAATATTCAAATGCATTTAGCCTGTAATAACCATGCACTGCAACTCAGCAGATCATTATTAGCTCTGTCCCTAACAATAAGACAGAGAAAGTGCAGCTTCCTGAGATACCAAGTTAATGAGTTCATTCCTGAGGTGCACTGGGATAGTGGAAGCAGGGCTTACCAGGTTAAGAGCTCTGGGACTTTCTGCCAGTATGGACAAAGATATCATCTGCCACTCACACTCAAAGTTTTTCTGTTTCCTCCGATATTAACTGCAATCCTCACGGTAGATGGGATGCAAAACAGATTTTCTTAACAACCAGGTATTTTTGTGAGCTATGCCTGTTATTAAACTGTTTTGGAAAAGCCTGGTGTTGAATGGGCAATTAAGACCCATTAGCTTTACCAAAGACTAGTATGTTTGCAGAGGCTGTCAAGATGAATTTCTGTCCTTGAAAGGTATTACTTGAACTGTATTACTTCTGTCCTTGAAATGTATTGGATCCATCCTTCATTTAAATGAACATGAGAAAATGCTATCATTCATCTGCTATTATGGATAATCTTTCATGCCAGAGCTAAATCTGTTTTTCTCTTCAACTGAGATTGTTAACAGCGTCACAGAGACAAATTTGTAAGCTGCCTTATGCCATGTAATCTGCTGTGGAAAAATTTTGTTGAAAAGCAGCATGTGTATGTGTGTGTGCGCGCGTGCACATGCATGTGTGCATGTTTGTGAATTCTATACAAGGAAGCAAATCAACCTCCAAAGAAATGATGAAGGTATGAGTGCAGCAATAAGCATTTTACCATCCATTCATTTCCATGTATCGTACTAGCTCATCCGCAAAGATTTTACAGGGTGTACCTGCATCTGCAGTTCACAAATTGTTGCTTCAGATAAAATTTTCTTCTAGCAGGAGTCCCTGAAGGAGCCCTGCTTCAGAGGTTCTCTCTTTGTCTCCCCAACTGGAGCAGGATTGTTAAAAATTATTTATTTATTTATTTATTTATTTATTTGAGAACAAACACTACGGGTGCTAGAAACATAAAACTTAAAATCTCGTATGTGTGAACTGGTTATCTGCATATGCCAAATTTATGATCCCAGCCATGATATAGTTATATATAAAGAACCACCAGGTTTTTAAAAACTAACAACTTTTTGCATAGGTTTTACTGATAGTGGATATTCTAGACTGAATCTGAAGAGAGAAGACAGAGAGAAAAACTCTGGATTCAGTGGCATGAATTTTTCTGGATGAGCAATTTAAAACAGAAGGCATGAGAAAAAGCAATACATTTAAAGCAGCGGGCAATAGCAAGGTTAATTACAAGCAAATTAAATTTTTCCTAGAAAGCGCATACTAATTTTGTCTAGTAATGCTTCTGACAGACATGCATGGATACCAGCAAGGTACACAGGAAGCAAGAACAAGCCAAAGGTTAATGGCTCCAGCACAATAATGAACCAAGCAAAGCAAAGAACAAATAAAATTAATAAATGACACCTAAATGTCACACAGAAATGTCCACAAAGAATTCTAACACAAAAATGACATTCCACAGCAAATTTATTTTGCTGTAACACATGTGACTGAAAATTAACAAAGCCTTCCTAAAATTAAAGCAAAACAATTTCACCCTTCCTTTAACAAAACAGGTGCTTCATTACAACTGCCTCTCTCAAATCAACATTCTTGTCTAAAATACTGGCAATAAGAAACAAAACATGTATGTAAATTCCTGTGCATTCTGTATATTCTATTATGAAGACCAATTTATACAGAAAATACTGTTTCATAATTTGCAGATGTTTCAGTGAAGATTATCATTTAACATTCCAATCAATACAGCAGCGTGTAAGGGAAGTGGAGAACTCTAAAAACAGCTTAAAATATTTATTGTCAAAAAATTATCTTAAGAACTCCCATCAGGGAACGTACAAAAAGGCAACATTACTTTATTTGAAATGTGTAGAGCAATTTATATCACCCTGGCAATTGAGGGAATAAGACTTCTTTTATATAGGAAATGTCTCCAGAATAGCAAATCTGCATTTCTGTCTATTCACCAAGTAATAGTAAACTGCTGTTGTCCCCAGTGTGGCATTATGCAGCAGAAGGAATTACAGCCAGTTTCAAATCAGCTACCACCTCTAAGTGGTAGAGGTTGAGCTTTCTGGTCCTTTGTCAACAATTGTTCTAAAGGTCCAAACCCTCCAGGAATGCAAGTATATCCCAGCTAATAGTGCTTTCAAGATATGGCTGAGCCTCCAATTAGCCATTGGTCAACTGTGGCGGAGAGACATGGCACTGCCCTTTTCCCCAGCAATGCAACAAAAAGGTGCTCTGCCCTGTATTTGAGAATCTATTTTAACTATTTATTTAAGGAAAAGTGTTTTCCACAACAAGTTTGCCACTCCCTCTGTCCATAATACAATATGTCATTTGGTTTTGAAAGAAAATTTCAACCATGATTTTTTTCCCCAAAAATAGTACCTATTTTTCATAAGCCTTAGTTCTCTTTTACGTGTTGCTTCCTCTGCTAGCTGCTGGGGGCTATGCAATGTTCCTGGGGAAGCTGCCATGACGACGCCCTGAGGTAAGGCTGTGGTTGGAGTTCGGATTTGGTAAGTTGGCATGTCACCAGTAGCAGCTGTAATTAAACACACACAGAGAAGGATAAATTTAATTAAAAACAAGACAAAGTGATACTATTGATAACAAACCTAAGATTGAAGAAGAAGCCAGTGGAGCTTCAAAAAAAGCTTGCATGATATATTTTGTGCCTTTCAGTTGGCTAGTAAAGATAATGCTTTTTTTTGGGAGGGGGATTCTGTCGTATTTTGCTACATGGCCACCATGGCTACCCTTGAATATGAAATCTGAGACCCAACTGCCTCATGTTTCAGTCCCATGATCTCAACGGTTGGTCAACATGCTATTATCTTGACATGAAGGATATCCATGGAAATTGTCTCTTAAAGCAATTGTCTTTTAAAGCAATTAAAGTTAAAGAAAGCATTTGATAAGATCAAGCTACGAAAATGAAGGCTGAAAAGTATTTCCCGATCTATCAACCGTACACAAATTCTTATAATTAGTGGTGTAACACATGCACTTGTGTAAAAGATAATTCTGTATCATCAAAACTGTGTTCTTCATGTGATCTCACGGTTAATATGCAGTGGGCCCATATTACTGAAAAGCTCAGTATGTGCAAATTCAACCTTACATGAGGTAAAAAGAGAAAAAAAATACATATTTTTTAAAAAATTGCGTGCAAGCAACCAGGATCTGAACCAAGCCCTCAACCATTTCAGGATGGGCTGCACCTCTGGGATAAAGCTACACCCCACCTTGCAATGGCTGGTAGCAGTAGCAGTCCTGATCCTGGTTGCTTGTGAGCAACTACAATTGGAACCAAGCCCTCAACCATCTCAGGGTGAGCACAGCACCTCCAGCAGGAAGGTACATCCCACCCTGTGATGGATGGCAGCGGTGTCAGTCCCAATTCCAGTTGCTGGCTTGCTCGTGACCAATCAGGATTGGAACCAAGCCCAGTGACCAGGAACATGGCAGCAGTGACTGCCGCTCCCCTGCACTGTGTTTTGACAGGGACTTGAACACGTATGATTTTTGCTATTTGAGAGGGGTCCTGGAACCAATCCCTTGTGAACACTACAGTCCTACTGTATTCACGTATGTACCATCAGAAAGTATCTTTGGAGACAAAAAAAAAATCTCACTTAGGAAAGAATTTCTATTCTAAGATGACAGCTCCCATCAAACATTTTTGTAAGCAGCTTTACGAAAAAAACAACAGCATGTTGCCTGCTTAATCGGGGCACAGTTTTAACGGTTGAAAATGTTTTTATTTGGTTAAACTAACCAACGAGATAAAGTCCTATTTTACAGAGAAAGGTGGGATACAAATCAAATAAATAAATCAGTCATCAAAACACTGCAGCTCCACTAAAACCCAATGGAAACAATACCTTTGTCAGCTGCTTCTAAGTACAGTAAAATGTTTAAATACCCTATCTGTGCTTCTGTGGACTTTATTTTGTTTAGTAAAAATCGGCCTCAGCACATATGATGATGCCATTTGTTAACTCACCACTTTCATTTTAGGTTTCAGAGAAAACGGTTTACTTACCATGACAGAGTCAGGAACAGAGGCCAACACATGCAGTGATAAGGCACCTATCCTTACTTCTACCTGGCTTTACACGAAGGACTGATACCTGACTCCTCAGCATCACTCAGAGGAAACAGCAATGTTGCACATGACAGATGGCAACTCAAATAATAAATTACACAGCTGGCAGGGGTCTTTTAGTCCATCTAGCCCAAGTGCCTGCTCAATGTAGCAAATGTAGAGCTAGAGCATTCTCAATAGTCAGATGATGAGCTTTTGCTTTAAAGTCTTCAATGCAGAAGAGTTTAGTAGCCCATTGGATAATTGGTTCCATTACTAGAATCAAATCTCTCACTATGTCAGCTGAAATCTAACTTCCTGAACTTAAACTTATGAGATCCAGCCTGCTCCTCAACAAATCTTCAACTCCTTCCTTATGCCTTTCCTTCAGGTAGTTGAAGAAATGTGCCTATCTGTCATGCCTTTTCTTCTCTTCCCAAGGCTAAACATGCCCAATTCCTTTAAACTTTTCTCACAGGGCTGTTTTCTGGACCCATGACTATTTTCACTGCCCTCTTTTGAATATATTTACATTTGCAGTATCCTTCTATCATCCCCCTAATTACTGTGATAACAATGCTTCCTAGCAAACAGCCCAAGACTACGGGCTTTCTAACAACAGTAAGTGTTAGAATTAAAACTAATTTTTTGTTACACCAACACAAATATTTTGTTACTGCATAAAGAGTGGAGCGTTGGACAGTTGTGTCCAATACAGATGTATACATATGTCACTGCATGACTGCAAGTCAGTTCTGACTTATGATGACCCCATTATGGAGTTTTATTCTGAAATTTATTCAGAGAAGGTTTGTTACTGTCTTACTTGGAGGTGAGAGAGTGTGACTTGCCTAAGATAACCCAGTGGGTTTCTTCGGGTGAGCGTTCTATGGATTTAAACCCTATTCACCCAGCATCCTGGTCCAATTATATTAACTGCCTGTACAATCATCGGACTTGACTGTCCTGAATCTGATCCCAGACCAGAAGTTTCTCATTTACTTAACAAAATGTTTACAGAATAGAAAAAGCTCTGCTGGATCACACCAAGTGACAATCTAGTTAAACATAATTTTCTAGAAGCCTTTAGCTGGATGCTTCTAGGAAACCCAAAAGCAGCACAAAGGTCACAGCCCTGACCCGTTTGGCTATCAATGTCACAACATTAAGTTCACTGCCTGTTTAACTACACTTTGTTTTAAGCTGGAAACACATTTTGCTAGAGATAGAGAGGAGGAAAAGACTGGGGGAGAGAGATTGACTGCTTTATTGCTTTCCAGGAATACATGTGTCCCCTTTGTATGGGATATGGCTACTGTTTGAGAATCTAGGAGACTTCCTAGAAAGCCACTGAACTTAAAACTAAATACAAGTGTTAGGAAAAACTGCCTCTTAGTTTCTCAATTCCTTTTTAAAAACATTTTTTTAAAAAATAGAAATTAAGAACATCAAAATGAGATTGGGACTTTTCTTGCTCAAAAAATTATTAATCAAGAGGGTTTGTTGTTACTCTGTTCATTGTTCTCAGAGTTTATTGCTTCCTGAGAGTTAATACACACAATTGTAATACAGATACTGAAATCTGACTTGTGTGCTTCAAACCACAATATAAGCAATAAGAGAATGGTAAACTATTGTTCTCCAACAAAGTGAATTGCTTTGACTAAAGTCAAGTTTCAAGTCAATTACAAAGCATTAGTTTGTATACTACTAGACTGTGCTTCCTTCTGTAAGAAGAGAAGCCTGGGTTTCTGAATCAGGTAGCCTGAGGTCTCCAGATTGGGAGAATGAGCCACTATGGCCATTTCCACACTACACTGTTATAGAGCTATTATTCCACTTTCAACATCCTGTGGAATTCTGAGGTTTGTAGTTTACTGAAGCCAAAGTTAAATGCATCTCCCTAAACTGCAAACCCCGGGATTCCATAGGATGTTGAAAGTGGAATAATAGCACTGTAACAGTGTAGTGCAGAAATGGCCTCTGTTTAACAGTATTTCCTGTAAGCCACGGGTAGAGAATGGGAAATTGGCTTATCAGACCAACTGTCTTCTGATACTACAGTAGCTTTTTTTCCTTTATTGTGGTACAGGTCTTTGCCATAGGATTCCAGCTGAGAATACAGACACTAGAGTTCAGCAGTGAGAAATAAATCCTTCTTGATGCATCTCTAGTGTTTGTTACCTACAGCAAGGATGGGTATAATGCATCCCTGAGGGCACACAACTGTTCCAAGACTGTTTCTATGGTCCTTCACCCATCTCCAGACAAACTTTCCCCCATAAAACCCTGCTTTCCTGGAAAATTCCAATAACGGCAATTCACCTTTTAAATAACAATTTTTGAAAACCAGAAATGGAGTCTTGGACACTTATGTGAGTTTTTTCCTTTTGGTTTTTTGGCATTTTTGACAATCTGTCTGGCTCTGGCGGCTCCCAGGATCAGAAAACCAGTCACAGACTTGCAGCAGTTGCCAATCTTGGTACGGAGGAAATACCATTTAAAAGAAGTAATGCTTCTCCATCTCAATGACACAGAGCTTGGATTGTACTGCATGTAAGCTCTGTACAGTACACACAGGATTCACCTTAGTTAAATGACAAGCAATAACAACAGCAACAACAAATACATGCAGGATCCTATACATATTATAGGCCATGATGCAACCTTTCAGCACAATGTACCAAGCTGAATATAGTCCATTACCTAATAGAGAGAGAGAAAGAGTTTATCAGAATGGCTTGGCACAGTATGAAACCACCAGCCTTCCACTACTACTATTACTTCAAAAGTGAAGATGGCAAGCTCGCAATTACATTTTTCCTTATAATGGCCGCAGATGCCCCCCAAAAAACACTTTTACAAAAATAAGAAAATAATAAGAGAACTCATAATAAGAGAACTCATCAATGTTGATGATGGCAGACTGGAATGGGAGGTAGCAAAAAGTGACCAGAGCAATATTGTGGTAGAGTGCGATTACCGAGCAACTTTATGTTAGATGCCCGTTGCATGTAGGTGACATAGGGATCTGTATGTAAGGAAAATAATATTTGGGGAGGCTGCAGGATTAAAGAGAGACAGATAGAGTGGGAAGGTACTATGTGTCTGGGTGACAATGGAAAAGAGCGATAGGAAAGATGAGGAGGCTTCACCAGCAAAATGGACATTACTGAATGCTGAGTTAACAGAATATATACTACTTTGGGTAATGAAGATGAATGGACTGAGTTCATGTAATTTGGAAAGATCCTGCTATTGATTTGGATAATTAATCTTAAAGGAAATCTGTTCAAAAGTAATCAGAGAAAATAAACCGGCTTTGCCCTGTTAAACTGATGTTTTGTTGCTGCATCAGAAAACAATCACTTTAAAGGGGCAGTTTTCCATTCAACCCCATCTTGGGCAAGTTATCTGTTATTCAGTTGCACCAGATTGCCCAACTGTTAAACAGGTGTTTGGTGATTGGCTACGGCCATCACAATAGCCATTCTGTAAATGCACATTATGCTTCCACTCTGTTGGAAGCATTGTATGAGAGCACCACAACACTTCAACACTTTCTAAACATTTTACGTGTGCTCACTATCCCCTCAAAGGCTGAAGACATCCCATCTGGCAGGAACCATTCAGCATCCTGAATCATGTGTTCTGCAGAGCTATTTTGGAACTCTTCTAGGCCTTTTTTTTTTTTTTTTTTTACAGATTAGACATAAAAGATTTACTCTTCAAATGGAAGACAGCTATAGCTGCAGAATCCTACAGAGGCCTAGAATGGTATGTTTATCCAAATAGACAGATGCTTTCATTCTCTGTTATGTCCAAAGATCATAAAAAAGTATGATGATCTGCTGGCTGTCCAAATTTCCTGGTTGAAGCACACTGCTACCGAACATAGCTAGATGTAAATGTAATTAAATATAAATATGAAGGTTTTTGTTCCTCCTTTAACCATCCATTCACTATGACAGCAGCAAGTAAATCTGCATTCTTTGTTCAGGCCTGCCATGGCTGAATCAAACAAAATTCCAAACAAAAACACCATTAATTTGTATAAAGTATACCATGATGCCACTGGATTATATGCTTCTTTTCCAGTGTTAACAATGCCTATGTGAATCATCACTATTATAATGAAAAACTGCTACAGGACAGAGTGACACACAGGTTATTCACTCTCTGTTAATTTCCTAAATATTCCATTTCATTCACTCCTTATCCTCTTGATAATTCTGGTCCCAGAGTTCTGCCTTTTCCAACATCACGCAGACTTAGCTGCAAACTTTTACTTCAAATGAAAAAAAAATGTGGAGGGGGAGGTCTGTTCTATCCAGAGGTATTCATGAAGCCTATTTGATTACCACCTGCTTCAGGAGAGTTAAATGCATTATCGGACTGCCGTCTGGTAGTTTTACACAGGCAAGGTTAAAGTTCCAGAGAGCAACACACTATCTCCCCACTCCAACCGAACTACAGTGTAAAGCTTCTACACATTCAATATAAAAAATACAATACAGGCTTGTATACCTGAGGTTTGAATGTTATACTCCCTATTGGTGCATCTCAGGAAGTAGATTGTAATCCCAAAGACCTCCTGTTCAAATAAATCATTCTTAAGGGTGTTGCAACAGTCTTTCCCTCTTTTTTAATATACCAAAACTGATAAACATGACTAACACTTTGATTACTAGCTCCTAAATGTCTTAAGGTATAATAACAGCTGCTTTAAAACTGAAGAATAGACAAATAGCACTCCTGCAGTGTTAATCCATGCAACCCTGAGAATCAGTCTGAGATATCACAAATGCATGGAGCAACAGCCATTGTTGTTCCAACAACTCTTAGTGAAACCCATTTGGTATCTGGCATGCTCTAATCTGGTGTTGTAGTTTGAGTGTGGACTATGACTCTGGAGATCAGGGTTTGATTCCCTGTTCAACCATGGAAATCCACTGGGTGACCCTCGGTGTGTCACACACTCTCAGCCCTAGAAAACTGCAAGGTAAGTTCAGCTTAGAGTCACCATAAGACGGAAACAACTTGAAGGCACACAACAACAACAATCTCAAGAGGCCTGTAAAATACCTCCTATATTCCCATCTCAAGATTATTAGAAACTGGAAGCCATTGGGCTTTTCCATCATGGCCAATTCTCCCAACCCCTTCTCCTTTTTCTGTTGTTTTGCTTACAGGCAGCCTCTAGAAGAAATTCTGAAGAAATCGTAGTCCAAACCTGGTAGGTCAACTTTTGTATAAGTTCCATTACTCAGTGGGTCTACTTTAACTAAGACCAGTGATTGGGATTTAGGCCCCTCAGTCAGCCCTAATAAAAAGTCTGATCTTAAGGTAGCTTCTGGATATTTCCCTTGCATGGAACAATATGACTATTTATGCAAAATATTGCTGGTTTGAGAGTTTGTTTGTTGCCATAGAAACCAAAACAGGGGGGGGAAAAACAAGAATGAATTTAGCTTTCATGTAGTTTCTAAGTAATTTACAAAATATCAGCAGGGTTATCTACCCAATGCCCTACGCTGAAAAATGTGACACTCCTGTAAGAAATTCTGAGTCCTGACTCCCACCACAGACTGCTGATTAAAAGAAAAAAAAATCTGGCAGTACAAGTACTGGAGAGCAAAACCAGACACACTACATAATAGGAAAGGAAAGGTCTGCCCACCACCCCTGCCCCCACCCTTCCTAAGACATGTGCCTTACCAGAAGGATTATAAACTTTACTCAAGTCTTCTGCACAGCTCCTACTTCTTTTGCTCCCATGAGTCTGAGATCTTTAAGCACGGCTAAAAAAAAAGATTGCTGGATAAACCACAAATAAAACACACAACCCAGATTTACTTAACTCAAGCAAGAGAGTGCCGACTAACAAATAACACTATAAAATGTGCCAGCAGTACTAGATGAAGCAGAAAGGAACTGACTAAATCACAGCATGACTTGCAGCTGACGTCAATGTGTATGCTGTTTGTGGAGTTTTAAGTTTTCCAGCCCCGTTACTGAAACCCGATTCCAGGAAATCTAGTGACGTCAGCCTTTTGAAGTCTATTAGCTGTGGAACAGACCATTTTTCAAGTGTAGGAGGCACGAAATAATAAATTATCATCCAAAGAATAGTCAGAACATCCACCGGTCCCTTGGTTTTATTTCTCGTCATATCTCATATAGAGGCTATAGGGCTGATTACACAGAACACATCCCACAACTATACTTCATCTGCTGAAAGACGAAGACGCAATCTTACATATGCTTCCAAGCTTTTAAAGGAAACAGGTTGCTTGTTTTTACTGCCAAATAGAAGGGAAGCTTCAGTGCTCAAGCTACCAAGAGAAAGCAGAAGTATGTAACTCTTAAGAGCATTAATCAACCCATTATAAATGCTGCATCAGTTAAGGAAATATTAAATCATTTCAAAGTACAAACAAGGCTTGACAACAAAGTGCTACAGACCAACAAGTCTGTTACTGAAAGTTCCAGCAAAACAAAGGGTCTGTGATTCTTCCTGAAGTTAGACACTTAAACCCCACTGAAGTAAATGGGATTTAAGCAGCCTAACTGTACACAAGACTACAGCCTGAATCTCCTCTTTCAAAAAGAAGTGGATAAAATTGCCTACCAGTTTCATCTCTCGTTACAGCCATGACCAGCCTCTGCTCAAAGAATGCTCCTCTGCCACCACCAGCTGAACATGAAATGTTCCAAACAAGCAAGCATGTGCAGGATTACAAGCCTCAGCACTGACATCATAATGACCTCACTAGCCTACCCCGTCATTAATGTTCTTTCTCAGTGGAACAGCTTGTTGAAACAGGAGCCCAGGGAAAACCTTTTCTAACAAACAATCACTTCAGTTTTTTAACACACCATAGTTTTGCTCACCCTTCAATACAAAAACACACACAAAAATGAGAACTGTAAATCAAGATGCTCCACAAATGCAACTGCAGCCAAGGCAGAAACTACTTTCCTGCCAATTCTTCTCAAAAAAAAAGTCTCAAAACTGTACTTTAGACAACAATGGGATTCAACAATTGACCCTACATTTATCCTGTGGCACCTTTCACTTTAACAAGGATGTAAGAGCCTTCTTAACTAAAATTGCATGCTCATCTAGTCCAATATGCTGTTTTTACAGCAGCCACCAGAACTTTTCTATCAGTTATCACCTGGCATATGCTCTCTTTGACCAGAAACATACTACCAGATGATGTAAACAGCATAGCTCAATGAAATTTTTTTTTTACTCTTAGAGCCTTTAAAAGAAAATTGATTTTCTTCAAATCTATCCATTCACTCTAATCTCACACTGATAGTATTTCTCTTTCTTTTTCTTCTTCACCATCATCATTATTACCACCACCAAAGCTACAGCTACTAATATTTTGTAGTTCGTGTTGTGTCAATTGTATTTGGTGGTTGGGGTTGTGTTTGCTTAACAACACTATCATTATGTGTCCCTGTAACAAACAGAGGGATTATTGATGTTCCTCATTTGCTCCAAACAATCACAGAGAAATCATTCCAGAATGCAAGGAGTACAAAACTACTTATATAATGCTTACTTATGGTGGTATAACGCCACTCATATATAATGCTATTCAGCCACACAGATACAGATTTTGTCACCACAAGCACCTTCAGCCTCCATGGTGTTTACACACTGGCATTTCATAACATGTTTACAACTGCTGGTTGCTTTCCATTCTCCTTGTGTTAACTTTGCCTGTCCTTTTATGTAAATGCCTGAACTGTATTTCTAAATTCTCAACCGAAGCTTTTTGTTACTGCAATGCCAGAAATTTGAGGATTGAAAGAAAATTTCCAGGGCGGGGATTCTTATTTTGGGTGGGCAATGCCCTCACTCTCACTCCCTCTCTCCAGCTATGGTCCTGTACAGTGAATATGGAATGTTA
This sequence comes from Cyclura pinguis, assembly GCA_030412105.1. Classification (NCBI taxonomy): domain Eukaryota; kingdom Metazoa; phylum Chordata; class Lepidosauria; order Squamata; family Iguanidae; genus Cyclura; species Cyclura pinguis. Next base: position 120,982,099 of record CM059604.1, on the reverse strand, counting down.
TCATGTAGTTTATGCTAGTACACCAACTATTCTTGTTCCTAAGGAAATCCTGGATACAAAAATACGCCTCATTTACATCAATATTGAGCATCTCTTACTTGCCTTACAGGGGCCTACCTCTGAAGAATCTTTAGAAGCTGCAGCTAGTCACCATGCAGGCATGAGACTGAGTTTTAAGTATCTTGCAAAGTTTGCACCAGTTGCCAATTTGATTCCACACAATTCAAAATATTGGTGATTACATTCAAACCCATGAATGTTTCAAGAACAGGAAATCTAAAGGATAACACACAGTAATCTGACTACAATCAACAGAAAAGCCCTTTGCTGCATCCAGCCTAAGGTAAAGGCAAACTTGATGGTGATGAAAGACAGATTTCTCAGTGGTTGCACCTATATTGTGGAACACCCCACCCTATCAAAGAAGAATGGTCCCACCTCTAGATGTTTTTCACCAGTTAGTGAAGACCTCTGTCAGCTACCTATTTGTGTTTATTCAGTTGTTTTTTCTTGTGTTTTCTAAGTGTGTGATTTTATGCAGTTTTGTGGTTTCAGACTGACGGGTTTAGGACCGAGAGCCAGTACTTTGCACGGCCAGAATACTGGACTAGGGCCAGGGACACCACAGTTCAAAATATCCATTCAGTCATGAAGCACAAGGGTAGCCGTGGGCCACTTCTTATCTCTCAGGATTGTTGTGAGGTAAAAATATAGAGGAGGACCATATACACTATCTTGAGATCCTTGGATGCAAGATGGGGTATAAATGTAACAAACAAATAAATGAATAAAATTGTTTTGATGTGCTTTGAGTGGGGCAAGGGCACCAGAAAGGTGAAATATACATTTACATATAAATAAATAAAACAAACATCTCCAGAAGACAGAGAAACCTGTACTTTTTAGAAGTTCTATTTACATATCTCCAAAATTGTGTGTAACGAAGACACAGACAGCACATGTCCTTGCCACCATGCACTGGAACCCCTTGTACAACTGAGAATTACATGCCTAAAATTGATATTGTTAGCACTGACGCTTCAGAAACATCTCCCCTAATATTTGCGGTAAAGGAACATAAATAACTTTACCACCACATATTCAACAAGTAGAGCTATATATTAACAACCCAACGCGCACACACAGAATACACAAGATTCTACTGTCCCACAGTGCAAAAGCCCCCAAAGAACATATCCCTTAAAATCTCTGACAGTCACACTCACACCAACACCACCTTATTTCCTTGCAAAAAGACAAGTGTCATCTGTTTCTCAAATAAATTATGTACTGTTTCACAGATTTTCATGTATTTTGATGTATATTCATTACGCCAAACCAAATAATCAGTCACCAACTAGTGAATCAACAGAACTCACAGAAACATTGACTTAACAAGACCAGTCCTTTACTGGGACTTTAATTGGGCTGAGAATTGGATTTAGCCCACATTTTCTAAAGTGAATAACAAAAATGTGAATGTGATAAACAAGTGTTCAGCTATATGTTAATACTAATTAGCAGATAAGAACTGGCTGTGGTCTCTTATAGAGCACCCCACAATAGTAAAACCGAGCTTTCTGGTATACAGTGCGTGAACTATCTCTAGAACACTGATTCCAAAACATGGAGCCACATTAGACTTTTGCAGCAAAACCACCCTGTGGCACCTTAAACGCTAAAAAATGTAATACAGTAGAAGTGTAGTCCATCAAAAGTCATGCTGAAATAAATGCCAAATTTAAAGAAGCACTGTCAAGTCTCTGAAATCTTAGTATGTTAAATAAGTTACCATTGTCTCACTTTACAATATGTGCTATATTTTAACTAATGATGGACTTCTGTAAGAAACTGTTTGGGTCACAGTAGCATCTGAATCTAGGAAGGCATAATTAAGAATTTTCTAGTGTTTGTCCACATGGTATCATATTTATTTATTTTTTATCCCAACTTTCTCCCACTATGAGACCCAAGGTGGATTACAGCACAGGTTAAAATGAAATCCAGACAGAATAATTTAAAATACAAAAAGTTTTTAAAAATAAAAGCAATCCTATAAATGAATTTAAAATAGGTTAAAATCATTTAAAACATAGCAATAAAAATAAAGGTACAGCTTTCCGCATTAGAACACCATTCTGCAACATCCAGTTAAAAGCTAAAGCCCTGTCTACTTAAAAAGATCTTTCGGTAACAATGAAATGAGAGGGGGTCAACACAGCTTCTTGTGAAAGGGAATTCTGATAACTTACGAAACACTTATGCACAATATTGTAAGATGGAATAAAATCTGCACATTTTTTCACTTTTTGCAGCCTCACATAACCACTGAATCAGAAATAAAATCTTCTTTATCAACTAAATTACAATCAACATAATGTTTTTACTCCATAAGAACTGCCTGAACTCTGTGATATGCTTCAAAGACAATCTTCTGGCCTCAACCAAGAGAAAAAAATTAAGTAGGTGATGAATAACAAGACAGCCCTTTCAGCAGTAGCACCCTGTTTATGCAAAATCCCTCATAGTACAGGAGGAACATAGAGGTGTCCTTTGGGCATCATGACCAGGCCTTTTCATTCTCCAACATTTTTAACAGAGTGCATTTGTTGCTTTTACCCATTTTTTAAAAAGAGTGTTCATTGTACTTATTTAACTGTGATTTGGAAACCACTTCATTAAATCCAGAAATCCATTTAAGACATCTTCAAATAGAAAGGTAAGGTATAAATGTTCTCAACAAGCATTTATTTTAAGGGAATTATTCCACCTAAAACAAAAATAAGAAAAAAGAACACACCTTGGACAACAACTTGACTCCCAGGTACAAAGAACTGTTGTGTGCCATCAGGTGTTTGAGCTGCATATTGTACAATTGTAGCACCAGGCTGAGGAGCTCCTGAATTTGTCATTGTTAAGGTCTGCAACCCCTGGACGCCATCAGATGCTGGGTTAGATATCTGGATTGCTCCCCCTTGGGCTATAGCAACTTAATAGAAACAACAGATTTGTTAGACAACAAAAGCAAGAGTGGTTGAAAACATCTCTAACCCAACCATCCCCAAACAGTATTGGGTAATTCAGTGTGACTTCAGAGAACTACAAGTATGTCGTAAGAAATCAAGCTTAAGAATTAAATTACAAGCCACTCTACTACTTTGAAGCCTATAGCATGGAAGTCCTATTTTGGTCTTCAAGTGGGGAAGAGAGGCAGCTTCCACTAGGGCTATTGTATACACAACACGTACTTTAAAAGCAAAATGGTGTGTGTGACTTTTTAAAAGGCAATGCCTTGTTGATAAAGCATTGTCTTCTAATTTGATTTGCACACTGCCTAAAGGACACAAGCAGAGAAACACAAGAAAATAATATTTTGGTTCTACTCTTATTATCCAACTTCATCTTGTTCAATCTTTAAAAAAAAAATTAAAAAATTCTTCTTTTAATGCTTGCAAACCCAATTTTAAGTTAGAAATGAACCAGGGGAAAAAACTGATTTATGTCTCAATCTAAAACCAAAGCTTGAAAAACATTTCCAGAATTTTATAAGTTCCAGAATCCCCCCAGCCAGTTGCTATCTTGGCTTCTTAAATCTGGGAGCTGTTGTCACAAAAATGACTTTTCAAAGCTCCATCAAAAATACTGAAAGATGTCTGCTGAATTCAAGCCAATTTAAGCTTACATGGCTGTCTTTCTGCCACCTAAAGATACAAAAGAAACATGCTTATTAACTCTCTCCTGGACCTGTAAATACCACTGCAAAGTATCTGCTTCTCCTATTCCAACTTCTCCTCTAGCACCACGTAAGAGGAGAACAAATCATTTTCAACTTTCCTCTCATCCTTCTTTCGAATACCCATCTCCCCACAAATCCAGGGACCATTTTGAGTTATGAACTTTGCTTTGTTTTAACTGCTAAACCTGAGAAAATGGATAAAGACAAGAAATACCATTTTCTCTTTAGATGAGCCATGGAAAACTCAGTGGGTTCTTAAGGTGAGCATTTGTAGGCAACTTAGGGGCATTTGGGAGCAGGAGATTTTCAGATGAAAAATCATCCAGAAATCAGGTTGGAAAATAATTTTGGGGGCGGAGTAAGAGGAGGCCCTAGGGTTTTAGTAGATACAAAAGGATGATTTATGGACTTCATGTATCCTGGGACCCATTCCAAAGCAAAACAATGAAAAGTAGATTCATAGTATTTCTACCTAAAAATTATAATAATAATAAAATTTATTTCTATCCCGCCTCTCCACATGGATCGAGGCGGCGAACAACATGAATACATTAAACACATTAAAAACATTAAAACATACCCCAATCCTCCCCACCCACCAATCCACCTAAAACTACCCCTTAAAACACACAACAATTAATAGTCATCAATTAACTATTAACAAAACAGCAAGACAACTGATGGGAGGCAATGGGAATGCTAGTCTTGGAAGCCCTGTCAGAAGAGATCAATCTTGACTGCTTTTTTAAAGCAGTCAAGACTGGTAATATGCCGGATCTCCTCCGGTAGGCCATTCCATAACTTGGGAGCGATGGAAGAAAAGGTCCTCTGGGTAACCGCAGCCAACCTAGTTCTGACTGGCTGCAGTAAATTCCTCCCAGAGGACCTTAATGTGCGGGGCGGATTATATGGGAGAAGGCGATCCCGCAGGTAGGCTGGCCCCAAGCCATGAAGGGCTTTAAAGGTGATAACCAACACCTTGTACTGTGCCCAGAAACTAATAGGCAGCCAATGAAGAGACTTTAAAATTGGTGTTATATGGTCAGTTTTAGGTCTGAAACCTGAAAGAACACACTAAGACAAACTTAGTGCAAAATCCCACAGTATTACTAGGATCTGTGATGCATCTTCCTTTAAATCCCATTGATTTCAGGGTGCCAAGTACAAGATTAGCTCCCAACACTTGATGCGCAACCATCTAATCCTAAATTAATTAAGCCCTTTCTGAATAATAACAATAATGATGATGATGATGATGATGATGACAATGATGACAACAACAACGATTTTTCTGGGATGAATTCATGCAATATACTAGGCTACATTTCAGAGGAAGGCAATGGCAAGCCACTTCTGAATATTTCTTACCTAAGAAAACCCTAACTTAATGGACATCTCATAAAACAATAGGTGACTTGAAGGCGCGCGCACACACACGCACACACACAGCCTTTAGCCACTAATTATACAGTGAAACCTATGGTCTAAAACTCATCTATATTAAGGAGCATCAATCTGGTTTTGAAGAGAACAAAGAAAGCAATGTTTCTTTTTTTATTTATTGTAAAAATAAAAAGGATGGATAAAGTTGAGTGTGAAGGTTGCACTGTTCATCCCCAACTCAGCAATCACCCCATCCAACCTCTTCTGCTGCATTTTGGCAGATAAGCAGGAATACTTACACATACTCATGTTAAAACAAAGCACTGGTTTAACTCCTTTAAAAGCTGAACTGCATTTCTGTACAATAGCTCTAAAAAATGGAAATGCAACTGTCGCTCAGGTTTCAATGAAGATTTTTCCTTTTCCTTTCCTTTCCTTTTCCTTTTTCCTCCTTGCTTCAGTATTTGTATTTTATATGGAGGGGACGTGTTCAATATTGGTGCTTTTATAAACAACAGCTTTAAAAATTCTTTCAGATGTTAAAGAATACATACTGTATTGCCCGGTGCTGGTCTGATAAAGGCTGGTTGGCACTGCCATGGCAGGGATGCCAGATGGTGTTCCTTCTTCATCTGGTTTTGCTTCTTCAATCTTAGTGACACCAGGTGCATCAGAAGAAAGTTCACTCAGAATTTTTCTGACAAAATATATATATACACATGCATATTTAAAGAACTAGACCATGAAATAAAGTAATTATTTATTTTAAACATAAAAAATATTATTATTACTACTACACTTATTACCATTAATAATGCTTACCGATATGAAGGCCTCCTTGAAAGTATCTCCCTCCTCTTCTGAGAATCAATTACAACCTCTGACTCTGTAGATTCATCGGCACTTGTAGCTGATCCTACCTAAAATAAGAACACTTCGGAAATTTATCTTTTCAGATGCAAACTTGGTAACAGGAAAACTTCTACACAGCCAATGAATTGCAACCACACAAAGTTTCCTGTCTAGAATTCTGCAACACTGCCATCATACTCAAAACATAACATCAAAACTGCTAGCACAAAATGCGGTACTAACAATCTGCTTCATGGGATTGTCATGGAAGTACTTTACAATTTAATACTGCTTTGTTAATCAACAACAGCAGAATGATAGTATCTAGAAATATGTGCAGAATTTGGATTATTTTGGCTCTTACTTTGAAACAAAGTCATGGCTTCAAAATGAGGGGCTCCAATATACCTGCCAAGTTTTACCTACAGAAAGATTTGTCCATTCTTACTAATAAACTAAATGGACCATGCATATACAGGAACACCTATTTTCCTTAATAGAAGAAAACTCTAGTATCTGATGCTGTTTGAAAGATGCTGCACAAAACGCGGAGCCAGCACAGTGAGTATGTATGGCAGGGAATGAAAGAAGCAAATAACACAAGAAAAGTATGTACAGATGGACCTAGATACTTGAAGAAAGATATCAAGAGTGTTAATTGCCTGTGTCCAAGGGACAAAGAAAAAGAAAGTAACCAACAGGTAAAACAATAATAGCATGCATGGAAGAAAAGAAAAAGACCAAGTCAAACTCTCTCAGCCTTAGAGGAAGGCAAAGGCAAATCTCTCTGAATAAATCTTGCTAAGAAGACCCCTTGATAGGGTCACCTTAGGGTTGCCATAAGTTAGAAATGATTTGAAGACATGCAACAATAACAAAAGACCAAGATAACCCTCTTGGAATGGAACTGGAGAGCAGGGTGGGCAACTACATGGGTGGCAAAGGCCAATTTTCACTCCCAGCATAGCTGTACCCTGCTTCTTGGGTATGCCAGAAGTGATGCCATTTTTGTTCATTTTTTTAAAGTGAATTTTGGCTGTTTTTCTTGCATTGGGGAATTGGGGGCCCTGGGAGATTTAAGGGAAACTGGTGCATCTTCCTCTTGATGGAGATTCAATTTACCCCATCTCTGCTGTCTTTTCACTGGCAGGCGAAGTCCCTCCTGTTTAAAAAGGTTTTCAGCATTAACTGATGTGGACAGTTAAGGATTTAGGCATGTTGGCCTTACCATGCAATGTGTATTTTCTCTTTTTAAGTGTTTTAATGTAACTGCCTTAAAGGTAGTACTTTAACTGGGTGTGTGGTTTAACAATTTTCAAATTTTTGTACTCCATATTGCTGTTGATGTTGTTTTAATTTATACTGTAAGCCACTTTGAGTCCCATTCAGGAGAAAAGTGGAATGTCAATCAATCAATTAATCAAATAAATAGCTAAATAAAACTGTGAAGAACTGCCTCTAAACAGCCCACTTTTTTTTTTCTGTTGAGGTTGGAGAGTCAGAACTCTCTGGAGTGGGATAGGGGGGCTTGAGGCCTTTATTCAGCCTACAGGCCACACTTCCCCCCTCCAAAAAAATCAAACACTACTGCCTGAAGGTGAATTCAGAAAGTAACAAGCAGGTAGTACAGAGAATTCCAGCAAGGTGAAAAGAAATGCCATTTGCTAGTACAGCCAAGTGCGCAAGGGAGATAACAAAACAAGATATTAATTAACAACCGCTTAAAGAATTATATTAATTGCCATAAACAACAGCAGGAGCATAGACGGCTTTTACCAGAAGATACAGAAGTAAAAAAAGGATGAGCAAAGGAAAGAAAGAAGAGACAGGAGAAGAACAAATCTAATCAACCACTATGCTCACTCTTTCTGCAACATCCTTCGCTCTACCTTGGGATCAGAATTGCTTGGCTCTCCGGATATTGTTGTAACTTCCAGCAACCCTGGCCAGCACAGTCACTTGCGGGGAATACTGAGAGTTAAAATTCAGTAACTTCCGCAGGATTACACAATCTCTTTCCTAGCACGCACACTTCCATACTCCATGATGCTTAGTACCTTCTTTTGATTTTGCCACTCTTACAACCTGAGCATTCCACTCATAACCTTGTTTCCACTATTTCTAACTCAGCTGTTGTGTACCTTCAAGTCATTTCTGATTTATGAGGACCCTCAGTGGAACTTGTGGTGGGGTTCTCTGGGACAGTGTATATCACACATCCAAGGTCACCCAGTGGGTTTCCATGGCCAAAGCGAAGGGAATCAAACCCTGGTATCCAGGGTCATAGTCCAATGCTCAAACCACTACCCCACTCTGGCTCTCAAATTCAGTTGGGATTTTCTGTATGCACAACAGCTCTTCATCAGTATTTCAGGCACACATGTCATATCATGGGACATTTCAGGTGCTTACATTTGAGCACTTTACTCTAATGATCTCTGGCATCTAATATTCATCAGAATGCAGCAGAGAAAGAACTGCAGGGCCTCTGAACTGGCTCTGCTAACACAGCAGTTTACCCTTCTTTTAACCTTTGTCCCAGGATGAACCCTTGGAATAATATCCAGGATTTAGAGAACCTATACATAAAACTTATAGGACTCTGAGAATCTCTGAATAAAAATCATTATATCTACGGCTCAAAAATGTTTAATTTTCTTTTAAATCACAATCTCTCGCAGAACCCCTAGCCATCTTTCAAGGAACCTCAAGGTTCTGAGAGCCCTGGTTGAAAAACCCTGCAACAGTACCATCAGTTCCTCCCATAAGGTTCTTCCACTAGCCACCATTCCACCAGGCTCTAGCAAAGGGAGAAACTACACTGCAGGCTTCCTCTTTCATCTTGTCTAAGGCGCCCTGTCTATCAAGCTCCTCCTTCTCTCCCAAATTGTCTATTCAAGCTGGCCTTTATCAGAATGCTGAAACTTTAAGGGCTGGTATCTAAGATGGTTTCCCCTCTCTTCCCTCACACATTTCTCTTTTTCTGTTCAGATGTTTAAATTCCAAGCCTCCAGGAGAAGACTGTCTTTTGGCTGAGGAGTGGCCTGGTGACAGGCATGATTTATATAAATAATGAACAAACATTAATACGTTTACTTCTTCTAGCAAAAGCACTAAATTCTACTTTTGAGGGGGACGAAAAACAATCTCGTTCCAACTAAGGCCACTTGTTGAATTAATGGGACCTGCATAACTGTTGATTTAACAAATTCCATGGATTCAATGGATCCAGCTAGGACTAAAAACTGGATTTGGCCTTTTATTCTTAACTTCTAGAGTGAACCCACACACAACATAAAAACATTTTGTATAATAAGAATGCACATACAAACACGCACGTGCGCGCGCGCACACACATACACGTGCGTGTGCACACACACACACACACACACACACATATGTGCATCAAAGGCATACTACCAGCACTGCTGAAATAGGAAACTGCCAAAATCTATGGGATCTGCACTGAAACAGATCAAAACTACTGAAGGCCACTCAGTGTGGGTGGTGAATCACAACAAAAGGGCCAGTACAAACTGATATAGTGACAAAGAAATGTTTCACTGTGTTTCCTAATTATTCCTCAGATTTAGAAGTATCTGAGCACTACCATCTGAGCACCAGAAATGTGCTTTGTAAACAAGAAAAATTAAAGAAGAAGAAAGCCTGTAGGTCTCATCAATGGTTCTTTATTAAATTTACAATTTTACAACACTTGTACATTCCCACTCTGAGTGGATGACCCTGCAGTACTGCTTGATCATTCACACAGGAAAAACAGAGCGCATAGGGAAACAATCATAAACATTGGAGCTGTCTTGCATATATGATAAATACCTATATGGTCTGGCTGGAAGTAAATAGTCTTTAAAGCTGCAAACAGACCAAATGTATTAATATGCAATTCCTAGACAACAAGTGAAATATTCACCAGTTCGTAGTCAGCCCTTGACAAGGAAGGTCTCCTGTTCCCTATTTGCACAGAGATGAGAAATCCAAGATGTCATATGAAAGTTAAGCAAAACCTGAAGCAAAACAAAGGAGACGCTACTAACCTGAACAGATTGCAACTGTGGTGATTGAATAACTGAAGGCTGAGTGGCTTGAATCACTCCCTGTACATGGACAGTTTGGCCAGAAGGTAATTGCACTACAGTTACTGAAGGAGAGCCTCTTCCTGTTGTTGACCCCGCCACAGAAACCTATTACATTAGTGAAAAACAGCATGAAGACATTAGTCAGCATAAGCACCTTGGCATCACTGCTGACAAAAAAGACTCCAAATTTGACAGAATTAGAAAATGCTGTTTTCTAATTAGAAAATAAAAAATTATCACCATTTGCACTGACAGTTTAGAGTCTGACCCAATCCAGAATATAACACTGGTACATGGATTTCACCCCAGTCAAAATGGAGAAGGCTTTTGTGGTTGAAATGAAATTGGAAGCACATATATTCCACAGCACAGACGGGGACTCAACAGCACAGCTGGGTTGCCTGCTTCTACCACAATTAATGCTATAATAATTATTATACCTTACTAAAGAAAGTCTTATGCTCATTTTACAGAAAAATAGAAGGCAGAAAACTAGCATCGTATCAAAGGCCAGCCTTCATATCCATCATTTAATTGCAATTTGAAACAGGATCCTCTCTATCTTAGTCCAGAATTTCATCCACTGAAGCCAAGCAGCTACTATAAATGATTGTTCCAAGCAGTTCTTTATAAAGAAATTATTTTCAAAAAATTACAGTGGTGATGATTATGCCTACAAGACAAAGTAGATTGGTGCCAAGATAGCCATTACATTAAAAAAAAGCAAGGCATTTTTCAAAAAGCTATTTTTCAAATAAACACAATAGCTGGACTGAATTCCGACCTAACTTAGGTAATATTTTAAAGTTTAGAAGCTGATCCTATATCTCTTTCCTATATTCTTCTTTCTTTCAGAATTTAGAATACCTCTCTATTTTGAAACTATCTGAACTTATCAAAAATATCTGAGGAGCACTTCTTGCTTCCTCCCATTTTAAAAATTGCAGTATTGTAAATCCTGCACCTTTTGCTATTACCTAGATCACCAAACCTTTCTCACATTCACAAATGTTTGCTGAATTAGTCATGTGAAGATAGTAGCAGTTCTGGAACTGCTGACATCAGTAAGAAGGAGAACCAACTGCAGCACTGGCATTTGAATGCTTACACAGATCATTACTGGAAACAGATGTCCTGCAGGACAATTTTAGCACACTGGGAAACAAAGTTTTTTCAGCACCAAATAGAGTACTACCAGAAACTATCAGACCCACACAGAGCCACCTTCTTTCAAGGATAGTTTATTTCAGTTAAATAGGTGTTCAGATAAAAAGGTATTCTGCAGCTCCAAGTGTATGCTTAGGATTCTCTGTTTGTTGGAAACTGTATTTAAGTAAACACACCATGTGTATATTAGAGCAGGTGTGATCATGAGCACAGGGTGGGGGGAGCAACTCTTCCTGCGCACACTGCAGGTCACAGTAACATGACATCGTTTCCAGACTTCATTTTTTATACCATCTTGACCAGTTTTGGCCAGCTTCTTAAATTTTATTTTGGAGATGTTAGGGATCTCTGTGATAGTGGCTGGATGTTGTTTTGGCCGCTTGTGGGGAGGGAAAATGATAGCCCAAAAGCTTGGCTGAAGAAAAAAACTGGGGGGACTCAGGGGCTTTGGGGATGTTCTGGAGAGGCCTCAGGGCCCAAAAGTAGAGATTGGGGGGCCACATGATTTACAGCAAGATTAGGGCCAGGTGTCACACTGCTAGTTCAAGAGAAGAACAGGGCTCAAAACTTTATACCCTTTATAAAGGAGATGGACAGCTTTGGTGACGACAGAAGCCAATCCCTGCAAAAGAACATTTTCTGAGTCATATGCCTGGACACACACAATGCTCAAAAACTCTTGAAAACATGGATGGGAAACATGCAGCCCTTCAGATGTTGTCAAACTGCAACTTCTAGCATTCTTCAACATTGACTATACTGACTATGGCTGCTGGGAGTTGCAGTTCAACAGCATCTGGAGTGATGCTGTATTTTGTGGTGTGCTGAAGAAAGCAAGCAGCACAATGGCAGGGATGGGGGGAACCTTTCTGCTACATAAACAGCCTTGGGAACTGCATGTGGCCCAAGGGTCCCATGTTGCTTTCTCTTGATTATGTGTCATACTTTGGCTTGGATCAAAAGACTAAGTGAGCTAAATCTGAGTCCCACTGAAATCACCTGAAACTTTAATATAATGCTTTTTAAATGTTCTGTGTACATACTTGCAGTAGTCTTTCCAACAGTCTGTAAGAATGGTATTACTATCTTCACATTGTTAGCTTGGGACTGAATCCAATAGCAGCTTACGTAATTCTCCTGAGACATGGTCACAGGAGATTTTTAAATGGGTTTTCGTGGCTCACAATTTGTGCTTAGCCTCTACATTGTGTCAAGGCCTCACGAAGTTACAAGGACAGACACAAGTAATGAGTGTATCTCAAACTGGGGTTTGTTTTGCCTGTCTGAGAATGAACGCTTCTGCATAAGAATTTCTTATACAGAAAAAAAGTCTTTCCTTAAGACTAGAGGCAGAGGTAGTTTTAGGGATGAAGAGAAGAAAGGTGGTGGTTGAATAATTCCTCTACATCAGCTCCTCTCTGAATTCCTTGTTTTTTTGTCCCAAAGGACAAAACAACTAAGTTTATATTTAAAAAAAAAACCACACTGGATATTTAAAATGGTGCATCTTTGCTCTACAAAGATAATTCTCACAATCTAGCTAGGGGGCTTCACATGTCAAAGATATTTTCTAATGCTACCTAAGGATGAGAGAACGGCCACTTAGAGAGCTCTGGTAGTCTTCAGCAATGACAGAAGCCATGTCTATTGAGGCTTATGGACAGGAGCTGCCTCCTGTCATTCAGTAAAGGATTCTGGGTCTCAGAAAGCTGGTGTAACTCAAAAGTTTAATCCAAGATCCAATAAAAGCTGCCAAACCTTCTTGGGGATAGCACTCTAGCTTTAAAAGGAATATTCTTAAAGATAGTCTTGCCATTTTCAGTTTTAAATTCCTGATGTGGCACAAGACTATAGATACTCTAGATATCTTAACAAGGTTTCTTTTCAGTCTTGCAATCTTCCTTCCCAAAAGCTCATGCACGTATACACTAGATTATTCTGTTGCACCTGAACAATATCTACGGATCTATTAGAGTAAATGAGTGACTCAAGGACACATAATGACGATTCCATGATCTATGTACAATACTGTCTCGGCTAAATCGCACTAGATGGTGTATTGTAACCCTGCAAGCAGGACTTGTATTATCTGCAACACTGCATCAGGTAGGGCTTTTCAAAGAAACCAAACATTTCAAATTACCTGAGCTATAGCTGAGATCTGATTTTGGCCAGGTGGAGACTGCATATTAGCAGAATCACTCTCAGCAACAGAGTCTGCTGCACTGCCATCTTGTTGTGATTCACCTGTTTCCATGGTCATTTGTCTAAAAATACGAAAGAAAAACAGAGAGAGAATGAGAGAAAAACAGAGAGAAACAAAGGAAACAAGTGAGAGAAAACAGCCTATATAAAACAAGTCACATATCTATTACTTCAACTCTTAATTTTTCCTTCTATTAAAAATTCTGCAACACAGCATAAGATAGCACAGTAGTCCCAATCTTACAAATCCTCAAAAAGTTCCAATACATTTACCCTCAGAGGAAAACTCAACCTGTATCCTCCGTAAGGTGCCTTTTTTGTCAGGAGGAAACATCTTTCAGGCCTCAAGAGTCAGATGCTTCCACTTCTGCTCTAGCAGTGAGATACTGAAACAATCCAGAAAGTAATACCTTGGGGTGAAAGGTTTTTTTAGGAAAACGCCTAAGATTCCTATCTAAAGAATGTACCCAATCAGGATGCTGAGATATTATAGTGTAATGGGAGACAAAGCAGCCCAATATTAAAAGTATCTGAATGTACCATCCCTATGGAAAATTGGCCTTTTTTTTTCCTGGCTTACAAACTGTTTCTGTGTTATTGTCCAGAGTGCCAGGCCTGTTCTTTCCAGATTTGAACAAAAACTTTCTCCTCTGTGGTAGCTATGCAAACCAAGAGACAGGTAAAGACAGAAGTTTATAATGCATTTTTAAAAGTACAGATATTCATCTAATACAGAAGTCTATTAGTTTCACGGATTTAACATTTGCTAAGATCCGGGACACACTACTTTGGAGGGGAAAAAAAGATCTATTAAGCAGCAGGCACCGGGGCAAAGGCACTCAAATTCCTAGTATTCGGAAAATCTTGGCCCTAGTCAATCCAACAAATCCATGAAGTAGGGGACCTCTCGCATGCCAGCCCTTTTCAGTTTAGCCCTACATGACACTGTTCCTACTAATCTCCCCTATCTTGTTTTTAATCATACTTTAAAACCTCTCCATACACTATCACCTGAATATCTAAGGAACACAAATCCATTCATTAAGTGTTATCATTCATACCTCAACAAGACAGTGCTGTGGTTCTATGCCTGTTCAGTAATGATTAGTACCATCTTTTTAAAAACTCCAGGAGCAACCTATTTCTTCAGCAGTTCACAATCTATTACAAAAGTGTTCAAGGTTTTTTGCAAACATGAAAATAACTCTTAGCAACCATACTGTCAGCCTTATTCTAATTCAGCAGCTGTGGACACAAGTTAAGGGTCAGAAGGCTATTTCTGTGTCTTCTGACCCTAATCAGGCTGCACTGCCATTTGAGAAAACAAGAAGCAATGTCAATTACTTTGATTATTTTTTTGCCGCTTCAGGCCATTGCATCCTGGAACATAAAACCGCACTCCCCAAAATACTTGAGTGTAGGGGCTTGGAGGATCCAGAGCTGCAAGCAACCCTCTGGTCATATGGGGCCCACACAATCCTCACCCCTACAACAAAGGAAACTTTGTCAGTGATCTGGGCCATGTAGAAGTGCAGATATATGCAGACAGATCCCATTACAGTGGCAGTTCATATATCTTTGGGATACCTGCAGCCCCACATGAAAAACCTTCCTTACAATACCCAGTTACACTGGTTATTCTGCATCTCCCAGAAATGTCTCCTATCTCCCAAGTAATAATACAAATGACAGCTTAATTTTAAATGTAAATCATATTTGTTGTACTGGGCTGAACTGAGAGCAAGAACTCTTATTACATACATATCCTCATTCCTGCTGATTCTGTCAAGATCTATGCATGTGCTTGGTAACTTTTCACAGGGATTTATGAGCCATTCCTATTAATGAGACATGTCTGTAGTGCAGAAATGTTTTCATAATAACTAAATATATAATGGCTACCTTATGTTAATTCTTGCATGCTGTTTTTTGCCACATTTGCTCATTATGATTGTTTTGAAAAGGAGACTTCTTCTTCAGACCACGCTTCCTTCTCCTGAACCTTGCAGTGGAGTTATGTTCCACCTGTGATGTCATAATTACTACCATGGCAACTAACACTTATGGTGTTACAAACACAGTACACAAGGTTTACTTGACAATCAAGCAGGAATACTGCAGTACAGAGAAAAAGCTTTTGTTTAATCACACACAAGAGATCTGATAAGTGTTATGCAATGCTTCTCTTCAAATTAGGAAAGAAAAAAGTATGAAAGCCTATTAGCTACATTTTTAAATACACAATTGGATGTTATATATGTGGTTCAAGGTTTTGGGACTTCGAGCACCTATGCTACTGTGTATATTTCTTGGAGGCCTCCGACTCTCATAGTAGTTTTCAAATTTTCCCAGCAAACTCTGTCACTGTGTCTGAACAATGACTGTTCTGTTGCCAAGATCTCCTACACCTACATGGCATTCTGGGACATACTGTTGACCACATGTTCAGATGACACAGTATATTTGCTGTGGGGCTTCACTGCTACCCCATGTGGACCAAGGACAGCAGACCACTCACTCACCCATAACAATGCACCCATAACAATATAACACAAAACGGAGCAGCCTCAAATTTGGAAAAGGAACCTTTATTTTTGAAAAGAACACCCACAGGCAAGAGAAAAATAAAAGAAAAAGAGCCCACCAAAAACTGAGGTACACATTTGTACTTTATAGAAATATTCTTCAGAGTACACACATGGTCTCCTATTTAACATTCTGGTAATCAAATTGGGGTCTAACTATTTAATAATAAATGCAGCTGCATAATTAAATAGTAAAAATACACAGTGCTAAACCAGTAACATTGTAAGTATATTTTTTACAGTTTGGATACATTTTTTTAAAATTGGACAGTAAACATTTAATTCCATTCTTTTTTTTTTTTAGCCATAAACAAGAATTACTGAGGCAACTTTTCCCCCTATGTATCTGTGGCTAGATAAGGAAAAAGTTATTTCTCTACATCTTTCACTGCTTCAAGAAACAGCAGAATTGAGACATATTCACAAATTCCAACGAATAAGCAAAGACTGTGAACATAGGTAATGGGGTTTCTTCATACACTACATGTATTAATATACAGGTCTCATCAGTTATATATGTAACATAAGGATTTTCTTCAGAAAATGTCCTACATTAAGTGAACAGACTTTTGGATAAGCAGAATGTACTGCTTCCATAACTCAAGATTAAAAGGCCAGCTCCCTGAGAAATCGTATCATCTTACACAACTTGCTTGGATGATTTATGACAAGTGTCACAATTTGCATCATTCCATATCCCATTACACTCTGATGCTAACCCCACAACTGTGCAACTAGTTAAATATCAGTGTTGTTAATACTGTGCTCCAGCAGTACATCTGAAATCCATAAAAGCTTGTGCAAAAATAATTAATCTCAAGGCTACTGCCAAGTCCCCTCCCCTCTTTTTCTGAAGTAGACTACTAACAGCTAGTGGCTATAAAGATGCCGAAATCACAATCCAACACTGCTTCTTTTTATGAACTCTGCATTTCATATTCAGAATATTACAGTCATCTACGTGTCACTTCCCTGCCCATAATGGAGCAAAATGGTAGTGTAGGAAATACTTAAAGAGTGAAAACACTGGTGTCAAATATAAGCTCTCACACTGCCCAGTCCAGAATTTTCCCTACTACAGTGAGCTTGGCTATAAAGGCATTCAGTATCAAGCTACAGAACAACTCAAAACAAGACATACTCCTCCTCTACCATAATTTACACAGCACAGTTTATTAGATTCTATTAAATACACATTGTTCATTCCAAGTTTTAAAATCAATCAAAAAAGCATGTCCAACACACTGATACAATGGCAGCAAGTGGCAATAATCAGCTACTACTTTCACCTATACAATAATGATTGCAATAAAGAAATGGCCCAAACTGCATTTTATGTGTCAGTGCATACCTTTAGGATGAAGAAACAAAATTCTTACTCTTATGTGTTCCCGAATGCTTTTTGACTGCTCTGCTAAGTGCTGCTAAACAATTTGGTCTGGATCCCAGCAAGAAAACTAGCTGCAGAAAAAGCAGGGCTGATAGATTTAGCATTTAAGCAAATCTTAGCCCTACCTGCCACAAGCCACTTTGTTACTTTGATGGAACAGACTAATATAGCTAATCTGCCAAAAATTCCCATTATAGTATGAAACGGCTCTTTCTCCTGTGCCTCCATGCTCTCCATTCCTTGTGATTAAAGTTGAAGAGGATCATTTACCGTGATTTTGATGCACCAGTTGCAAGTGTTCTATAAATAACAGCAACGAAACTATACTTCAAGAAGAGTTACGTAACCTAAAATCTTGCTTACAGTTTTGTGCCTTTGTAACATTACCTTGAGTGGACTAGTCTAATTTTTTGTTTCTTACTCTGTACAAACAACAGACTACTACATTTTCTTATTTCAGGAGTACAGTGCAGGAGGAGGGACTGCACTTAGTTTTATGGGATTCTTTACTCCATATAAAGTACTGTTAAAAGAACCTAGGATAAGTGAATACCGGAACACTTTCAGTGAAAGAAATTAAATAATTTATCAACTCAATTGAAACCCAAGATTGTAAACAGAAAAGGGATGCATTCAAAACAAACAAATAAAAACATCCTAAACACTACTCACAAGGAAATTACATGCACAGGATACAAAGTGCACTCTCACAGAAGTATTTAAACAGAGAGAGCAGTGCAGAATACTATTGGTTGACTGACCAGAAAGCTCATTTGTACACAATCATGCCCTTCCTTTCTGATCTTTGCTGTTGTACAGCCCATTCATTTCTAACATAAATTTCTTTTTTACTTCACAAGATCACCTAATGACTTCTTGTGCAACTTCATTCTCCCAGTATTAATTGTAACATGGTGCTGTCAGTTCCCTGTATTTTCTTCAGGATCTGTGCAAGGTGTTTCAGTGAAGGCATATAAAGTTCACAAAGAGCGATCCTCTGGAACAAGTCCCACTGAACATAGCAGACCTTCATGTTATTGTTGTGTGCCCTGATATTGTTTCCAACTTATCACAGGGTTTTCCGGGGGTTGAGTGCATGATGGGTTTCTTTGGCAAAGCAGGGAATTGAATCCTGTCTCCAGGGTCGTAGTCCAATGCTCAAGTCACTACACCTTGCTGGCTCTCTAAAATTATATAGGAGTTAAGTGGAATTTACTCCTATATAATTGTTCACAGGACTGCAGCCGAAGCCAGGTATTTCACAACAGCAAGGCTTAACGACAGAGTTAACTTACACCATATTATGCAACATTTATAAGAGGAGAGGGCAAAAAATGCTGGGGAACACATGCATCCCCCAAGCTGTTCTATGCCCCCTCATTCTGCTTGACTACCCTTTCCCTATTGTTTTTTAAATGGGGGGGGGTGAATTCTTCAGAAATCTTCAAGGAGTGGCAATTCACTTTTTACATAGATTGCCCTTCCCTTTTAATATACAGGAACACCGGTTTTTCCATTTTTTTCCACTTCTCGGTTCTGTTTATTTGTTTAGCCAGTCAAGGAACCTCAAGGGGGGTTCCTGGAGCAGCAAACTCACCCCCAAACCCACTGAAGCATCCCCTTTAAACTGCATCACCTCAAACAGCTAGAAGTTTCCATAAAACACTTTAAAACGCATTCTTCCCCTTCCCCTCTATAAACAAAGCCCCTCTATCCTGGGTATTAGCAATTTTTGTATTTTCTAAGCTCATCCTTTTATAATTTTACAGTACTTTAAACTGTAAAACATTTCACAGTCTGTATATTATAAAACAAGAACGATAAAACATTTTATTATTTTCTTTTCGGTTTCAAATAGACTTTACTCAAGGCTAGACAACAAGACCTTAGCAGCAGTATTGCCAGAATCTCATTCACCAAGATTGAAGTCCAAAGCTCCTGCCCTGCATCACAATGAAGCCCCATTTGTTTTATTTACAACTCCACACTCAATCTTACCCACAGCACACAACTGCCCATACTACTATGATACAGCCTGGCCTCATTGACTTCTTGCCAATGTATCACTTTCCTTGTTTTTGCTCTTTCTGAACTATCTTAAATGTACATTTTGGTGCTCCTCTACTCATTTTTAACTTTATATCCAAAGTTTTCCTGATAACAAAAGGCAATGAAAACATCAGAGTATAACAGTTTTTTTAAAAAAAAAAAAAGCCAGTGAGGACTAATGCTTATCAGTTAAGCACCAGATGGGTTGGGAGAGTCTTTCATCAACTCTAACAGGCACAGCCGCCAACCGTGAGGAGGTAACATTCCAGCAACATTTGAATGGCCATATGCTCTCTCCTTGAAGTAGATTAAATTCTATTCCCTGTAACTTATCCAGATGCACCTCTGAAGATATTTTTTTCCCACTAGCCTACAGATAGCTGAGAGTAACTCCTACTGATCACAGTGGGACTTGCTCCAAGTAATCATACACGACTGATTGGTCTGGAAAACCTGAGAAACTCCTGCCTACTGACCAAGAGTAAAAACATACTCTCGAGAAAAGATATGAAGAATTGTGCCATCTTTTACCACTGCTGTTGCTGCTGCTTTTTTAAAAAAAAAATCCTGCCTAAAGAACAGTGGTTCTCAACCTTCAGTCTTCCATATGTTTTGAACTTCAACCACTACAACCTGTCATCATTAGCCATGCTAGTGGAGGCTTCTGGGAGTTAAAGTACTGGGGGGGGGACATCCCGGAGGATCAAAGGTTGAAAACTCTGGAAGAGAGCAGGGGACCTAATTTTGGAGCCACAAAGGCTTTCCTATGAGGTGATCATGCTGGGTAAATAGAGGAACGAAAGGGAAACCACTCTGCACATGCGCAGAGGCATTCTAGACTTCATCAGTTTTCCACAGGCCAGAACACAGAGAGGATCCTTGGAAGGAGGTCAGGTCTTTTCCTTTGGGTCTTGACTATGTTTAAGCCCCTTTTGGAGGAGCCAGGATGCCAAGCCACACACTCCTACCAAATACCCTTCCCTCCCCACCACCCCCGCCCACGTCTTCCTTCGCAGCCCCGTCCTGCCGCCGCCGCCGCCGCTGCTGCTCCTCCTCCCCGCCAGAGCAGGGACGCCCCGCCGCCCCGGCCGGCTTCTCCGCCGCCCTTTCTCCTCCGCCATCCCCGCCGCCGCCGCCGCCGCCGCCACAGGGTCAGGCCGGCTTGCGCACTCTCGTCTTGTCCCCGCCCCCTCCTGCGACTCACCCGAGTACGTGGCGCCCCCGTCACAGGGGAAAGGAGGTGGGGGGAGGAGGGATTGGGCCGGGCGAGGCCGCGCGTCGCCCCCACGTCAGCACTGATGCCGCTGCGCCGTCACCGTCGGCGGGGGGGGGGTGCCCAGGAAATGGCGGCCGGCGCCGCGCCTCTCCCCCCGCTCACCTGCGAGCCGCTGGGCAAAGAAGGGAGGGGGAGACACGGAGCTAGGGAGGGAAAGCAGGAGGGCGGGGCTACGGCCTATCCGGCTCGCGCTGGCCGCTCTTCCCTCTTTCTCCCCCCTCCCCAACTCTGCCACTGAAGGCCAACGCCCATTGGCTACTTGCGAGGCCCCAACGGCTGGAACTCGCGCTAACCGCTGCACCGTTCTCTCGTCCTGCTGATTGGCTGAGCGAAAAGAGCACGGTTGGGGGTGGGGAGGAAAAAGGGAGGCCGGTGGCGGCGGCTGAGTTTTCGCGAGCCTGAGATAAAGCGTGATGGGTCCGGCGGAGCCGTGCATAGAAGGCAGCCGCTTAGTCCCAGGAGCCTCCTGACCTCGGGGGAACGGGGTCCCTCTTTAAATGAGGGAATGAACTTTCCGAGTCAAGGGAATGCGCAGGCCCGGCGGTCGGTTTAGGGACTCGGGCAGCAATTGGCGGACCCTTGTTCGGGAGAATCGACGCCCCCGAAGAGAGCGGGGGACCTAATTTTGGAGTAAACACGGGGAGGACTGTGCGTCGAGGCTGAACTCGTACATGCTTCCTGGGCCGGGAACATGCACCGGTTTTTGTTTTGTTCCTTTTCTATAAGGGTGATAGAGACAAACCTGCATTAGAAAATGGCTTTAATATTAACGGGAATTGCCTGAACGGTTTAAAAGAACAGAATGGCAATAGCGCCAAAATTAGTACAGAAATTTAGAGGGGTTTTTTTTTAAAGCACTAGCTATAGAACAGAAAGGTGGGAAAATCATGTATAGTGATGGCTCTATAGAAATAGATGATGATGGGGACCCATTTCACCCACTGAGGGTTTGGAGACACCTAGGTACAAACCTTTAAATAACTATTAGCCTGACCTGAAGTCCTCTTTAACCTTTCCTTTTCAGTAGATTATTAGTGCCTAATAGGGACTGCACTGCACTGTACTTTCCACAAGCAAATCACAGTACCTTATTTGCAGGACTGTAGCTTGTGTCTTTCAGAGGAAAGCAAGGGCATACCCCCTCTGAACCACTCTTGCCAAGAAAGCTCCATGATAGGGTCGCCATAGGTGCGAACCTACTTTAAAACACACAACAGATCGGGTGGTCTAGTCCAATAGTTCCCTCGAGTCCCCAGATGTCATTGGACTACAATGGTGTTAGGAACTCCATCAGAGCAGGGCCCCACTTTTTACCACTTGCAGCCTCTGGGTGCATTTGCCCCACACACTCCCAGTGGGCTGCCAAAGATGTGCGATGCCACTGGCAAGTGGAGAAACAAGATTGCCATGTTTGTAGGAAGGGTTTGCATGGTTTGGGGGATTTCAGACCCCCAACAAATATATATAAATATATGTGTGTATAAAAAGATAAAAATAATCAGGACCCAAAATTAAAATACAGCCCATAGGCTACACTTTTAGAATTCCCTGACTTGCCAGGTGCCATGAGTAGAATTAAACAGTCCAGTATCTGAGGACCTAACTTAGAGAAGCATGTTACGATGTAAGAAAATCATTATCTGTGAACCTCACTGGGTTATCCAGAATCTGGAAAAAATTACATTAGTATGTCTGAAAATTATCAGAGGGGGTGAAATGGCAATTCCTCCCATGTATGGGGACAGATACTATAATTACTATCATATTTACATAGGTCCCAGGAAACTTGCCATGGATCAGCAGCTGATGGCTTCCCCACCAGCACCCAGTGCAGGGACTAGCACTTACCAAGTTACCCAGTTTTCTAGTTGCTGGCTAGTAATATTGAGATTTGCAGTCCAGCACATCTGACAAGTGCCAGATTGGGGAAGGCTGTCCTAAAGCATGCCATGCAATTGGAATTCTGTCAGTAATAATCTTGGCACATTGGGCTCTGCGTGTGAAAACTAAGAGTTAAAATGTGTTAAAAGTCTTAAGTCTAAAAGGTGCTATCTGTAAAACAGACATGGAAATATTAAATGTATAAATGTATACTCTTGAAGTTTGTGTCTAAGCTTCATGTCATGTAAGTATGGTTGTCAGCTTTTAAAAATAGAAATAAGGGCAGTCAAGTGCAGCAGCACAGCATTATTTACATTAGTCTTTAAGGTGCACTGCCACAAGCCATTTGTCTACATATTACCTCCCTAATAAAATTGATTAGTCTTTAAGGTGCCAAGCTTCTTAGACACAGATATGACTAAAAAATCCTCAATACTCTTTAAAGCACACTGCCACAAAAACATTCCCCTCTGCATAATTCCACTTAAAATGAAGTTCTCTGCTTTTTTATGTAGAAATAGCAAAATCAGAGAAGTATGGATTTCAAAGAAGCCAGAATAGTAGTCCATGATTTAAGTTGATCACAGCAAAGTTTCCTTCTAAAGGACATTCATACCACTTAGGCATCTTGATTCTATCAGTGCTTTATGTGTTACAGTTTATGATCCACCCCCTAGTAAATATAAATCTAATTAAAAAGCTGAAGCACAAACACAAGAAATAGGTCTATATTAAGGCTTTCCTCAACTCTCATGAAAGGAGGCCCTCCTGTGGAAACCTCAGTCTCCTGTGGGACTCCAAAGACCTACGGAAATCTCATGATGCCAGCAACCATCAGGAGATCAGAAATTTACAGCCAAGAGTGCACTGCAAGCATGCTGCTTGGTCCAGAGAGATGAAGAAGAGTAGGCACCAGCTACATCAGCAGTTTGGACACACACACACACCACCAGCACTTTGCATATAACTTTGCTTCATAAATAACATCTGGTCTGTGAGCACAAGTGGCACCTGTTCTTCCTTGCTCTTTCTCTGGGCTGTGTAGGGTATAACAGCACACCTGAAAAATATGGGATGTGGTCCCAGTATTTGGGATGTGGTTCCAATATGGGACCACCCCTAAATATGCAACATACCATACAGTACAGGATTCCCAAGAACAGCAAACTTTGAACAAGAGATTAAAAAATGCTGTTTTCTTAGGGAAAACTAGAAAAGGAAATTGGCAATAATTCTGAAAGAAATGAAATTCAAATTGGAGTCTTATAGGACTAGGTGTAAGGAAAGCCTATAGAAGATTAGTACATCAGGAAGCAGGGTGTGCTCTGGAAATCTCTAGTTTCCAGTGGGAGTAAATTCATCCCAATACTGGATGAAGGAAAGGTAAGCAACCATCAGCCACAACTATAAAATCAGAGAGATGGCAAAAGACTGTGACAGGTCTGTCTACTAAGTCATAAATACTGCTAGTTGATAGCAATCCCCAGAATGAGTAAGGCTATTTTCCTTACAATGCTCTTTTGAGGGGTTGGTCAGAAAGTGTTTTAGTTATGCTAAATAATTGCAATGTGTGTAAATATACTACAGTGCTGAACTAAGTCAAAAAGTGTCTGAACTGTTTTTGGTAAGAAACAAGATGCCTTAAGTGCCCTGCAATATATTGTAAATGTGAAATGTTACCATCTACTGCAATGTATGTAAATACCTGTATGAGATGTGCCAAGGCCCTCATCCAATAAGCTATGATCTATGATTTCTCAGTATTATGTAAGCTGATATATTACTTTGAGATGGAATATTACAAGTACCACATGCCTAGTAAGTATGAAATGGTTGTAGAAACACTATGTCTAGACTAGGATTTCTATGTGATATAATCCTCCACAAAGAGTACATAACTGCATTAGCTAATTGTTTTACATAATATGTGAAAGACTACAAAAATAGTAGTTATTCAACTATCAATTATTTCCTGACAGTCCAAAGCTTTAAGAGATTCTTAAGGGAAATGTTTTTGATCTGCCTGTGAGACAGTAATGCTGTTTATCTATGGAGCTCAGGTGACTAGAAGGTAAACTGTGGCTAGATGTGGATTGACAAGCATATAGAAAAGAATTTTCAATCCTTCAGCTAAGAGAGGGGGGCAGAAAAAATGCCCGTTTCAATAGCCTGTCTTAAGTTTTTTCCCTGTCTTGTGTTTATTATCTCCACTCCAAGAATATACACATTGTTCTCTCACTTTTTAAACACAGTGGATTGTTTATGGAATGATTTAAAGAATGGATACTAATTTGTTGCTGATGTTCAGAGAAACAAGATTTTCTGTGTTAATGGTTAACTTTTAAAGAAACCATGGGATTTATAGAAAATGGCATGTTAGGTTGCCACTGATGCCCCCTAGTGGCACCTTTATTTTGGCTCCTTTAAAAGTATTTTTGTAGTTGGCTCGCTCAACTACGTATCTCACTCTGACAGCTAGGGATGGTGCGAAGTGTAGCCCAATGCTCTTGGAAACTCCTAGGATTCAACAACCTGTTAAATTCAGTTCAGCCATTGATCTGCATCTGTCTTGTCTTTGGTCGCATTGACCCACGTGCCCTGGGTTACAAAAGCTGAATAAGGAATGGTGAATTTGTTCTAGACAAAGAACACTATATTAATGAAATAATGTCACTACAAGAATCCCTTGATGTGTGTAGAGAATTCTTTATGTATATAAATGTATATTTATAAAAAAATATATAGTATTGATATTAGAAATATATTTTAAAATAGTATTATATTGCATTATAAATATATAATGTTTGATTTACATTTTAATAATATAAAATATATTACAAACAGTATAATTTGATCTCCAAATGGGTGCAGAATTCTTAATCTGAAATATAGAAGACATCTGCACAACATTTTTCTGCATAACTTTTCTCTACTTCCCCACATACCATATTATGCTGAGCACTGAATTATGTCATCTGATGATTAAGAAACACAGGGCTGGATGCTAAGTACAATCCCTGACATTTCCATTTTAAAGGATCAACTACTTGTGTACCAATCACACACCTTAATGTCTTTTTTCATAAGCTGTTACTATTTCCTAGTTCTGAAAAATGGGTTGCAAGTTTACAGATACCTTAGAGACCTAAGAATTTCTGTCCTGGTTCATCTACAAAAACAGACTTCCTGGAAAGGAAGGCTGCAATCCTATAATCAACTTAAAACCAACTGGAAATAACCATCACTGAATTCAGTGGGACTTACTTCTGAGCAGATACGATCATGACTGCTACATGTTTACGGATGTTCTTCAAAGAAGAAAAAAGCAGGGCAATTGCTCTACTATTTCCATTACAAAATTACTTCTATCTGCATGTATGTACTTGCACTGTTTTTTTTTTAATAGTAAGAGATAGTATTTTATTCTGTAGTAATTTATGATGGTGATGCTTAAGATACCAGAAGCAGACTTTTTTTTAATGTTTAAAGAAAATGAGAAAAATCAGTGTTTAAAATAAACAGCACCCTCACCACAAGTGATGTATGGTGGGTCAAGATGTGATCCAAAAGAAATCACAGCTAAGAATTTAAATGCAACAACTTTTTATCTACCACATCAGTTTGTCAATCCTGACTCCAGACTGACTGTTTTCCAATTCTAATTTTGAAGGATTCATCCTCACATCCTTAAATGAGAAACCACAAAAATGACCATGTCAAATAACCTTTTAATAACAAAGGGAAGGCTCCCGCTTCAGTCCTTGTTACGCCAAACTGATCAAGTTAACTTAAAATGTTGAATTACTGGTATTACCTACCCATTAAGAAAAAAAATCACAAATTAAAGGTAATTATTTCGTAGCTCCAGGTACAATATATACTTCAATTCCAGGAATCTCATTTAAAGAATTATATATCTAATCATAATGCTCTGCACCCAACTTACCTTAAAGTCTATTTGTTTAAAATTTCTTAACATTACAGTGCAAAGCTAGTAAGATCAAGCAACGTCTGTCTCTGTTCCACATACGTAACATTTTAACTGTTCTTCTACATTTCTTTAACTTAATATTTCTTATATCAAACTTCTGAAGTCATAGATGTTCTCACACTTCTCTGAGAGAAACCTTTTGCGCCTCAGAAGAATCAGGTGCTTAAGATCATTAGGTCATGTCTCTTCATAATGATGACATCACTTTCAGCAGTGAATAGGCATTCTTTTGCAGCACTTGGGAGATATACCTGTGTTATACTTCAGAAAATTCTCCAGAATACATGGAAAGCCATGCAGTGATTACAATGCCACTTCTCTGCCAGGAATTTCAGGTGTCTTTAAGACTTCCCCTTCAGCAAGAACCAACTTCTGGTGCTTGACATCATGAATGTGCACTTGAAAAAAAAATCATCTTTGGGTTGTGCCTTGTCTTTTTCTTCTGAAGATTCTGCATCTATGAGAAAAAGAATTTCATAAGTTAGGAGACAGAAGTACATATGGCTCTCAATCAGCAGGTTGTTTGTTCCTGGAATATACTGTAACCACTTATAGTGATAACAGCTGCCAGCCTTAAGGTTTCAGAGAAAAACTTAGATAATTTCCTCTTGCATCTGGATGGGCCATGGTTGGAAATAGAATACTGCATTACAGGCACCCACAACTACCTTACATGAAGGGCTCATCTTGTGTCCAGTCAAGAATTATCTGGGAGACAATCCCCTGCCAGACCTACCCCTCTCAAGAGATGTCTCCTTCTTTGCCATTTTCATAATGGAGGTAACATCATTCTCATTACTATGCACTTTTTTCCCCACACATGCTATATCTCCTACCAATACTCTTAAAAGAAGGGCAAGAAGAGGCAGGCACAGCTCCATTATGCCTAAGTCCAGAAGCAGATGAAAGGCCCTTTCTCCATTGCAAGTTCCACTGCCCCAGCCTTGGAGGGATAGGAGAAGTGGCAGTATCTGCTGGACTTAATCCATTCCCATAATGCCATCCCCTTTTTGTTTTTTGTCATGTCTTAATTAGATTGTAGCCTGAGGGCAGGGAACTGTTTTACTGTTCTTTTACTTGTAAAAGTATCACATAGAGGGATGGTGCTGTATGAATAAATGAGAATAAGAAGAATACACTGAACAGAAAGAAATTGCTTTGTTGAAAAGAAATAGTTATTCACTGGCTTACCACAGTCAGCCCTCCATATCCACAGATTCAGCCAACCATGACTTGAAAATATCCCCCACCCACAAAATCCAAAAGGCAAACTTTGATTTTGCAGTTTTATATAAAGGATGCCATTGCACACAATGAAACCTGAACAACCATGAATTTTGGTATCCATGGAGGGTCTTGGAACCAAACCCCAGTGTATATCAAGGGCCCACTGTACATTTGTTTCTCCCATCTCCCCACTTCTTTTAATGAATTCAGTGTAGCTACCCTGTAACACAGATCAGGTGAACACAGTACAACTGGCCCAAGCTCACCCAGTCAGTGTCGTGACTTAGTGAGGACTAGAACCCAAATCTCCCCAGTTCAGTAATCTGAGCCCCTAATTCTCATGGTGTATGTATTTTTTGTAAGAAGGCTTTGCTATCACTAAATCAGAGATGGGAGAGCCAGCAGAGTATAGCAGTTTGAGTGTTGGACTGGGAGACCGGGGTTTGAATCCCCACTTGGCCATGGAAACCCAATGGGTGACCTTGGGCAAGTCATACTCTCTCAGCTTCAGAGGAAGGCAAAGGCAAACCCCCTCTGAACAAATGCTGCCAAGAAAGCCCTGTGATAAATTTACCTTAGTGTCACCATAAGTCAGAAGCAACTTGAAGGCACACAACAACAACAAATGGGGGTAGGCAAAGTGCAGCTCACAGATATGCGGTCCCCAGGAGTCCAAAAGAAAAAAATGCTTCTTAATGTCCCCCAGAAGAGTTCTGGGGGTCTGCGGGCATTTCCACCACATTTCAATGCCCTCTGGGGCCATTTCTGGCTGCTGGCAGAAAGTCCAGTCCAGTTCCTATTAGGTACTACTAAGGACATTTCCACCTTACACTGTTATAGTGGTATTATTACACTTTCAACATCCTGTGGAATTCTGGGGTTTGTAGTTTACTGAGGCCAAAGAGATCTCTGACAGAATTCTAAATGCCACTCCCTAAACTCCAAACCCCAGCTGAGAAACCACCAAATGATGATGTCTCTGGGAGTGGGCCTAATCATTTAGTGGAGCATAGATGGCCAAATCAGTACCTCAGGAGGGCTAGATTTGGCTCCAAGAATCCCTCAACCATTATCAAAAAGTAGTCTTCTGATTTTCTTAACAGAGGTCAGACTTTGGAGTTCTGTTACAAAACTGACTGTGCCAGTATGGTAGAGGAGTTTTGAGTGCTAGATGAGAATTCTGGGAGACCCCAGAGTTTGAACTCCAGCCATGAAAACCCACTGGGTGATCTTGAGTAAGCCATACATTCTCAGCCCCTGTCTCTCAGAGGAAGGCCATGGCAAGTTTTCTCTGAATAAGTCTTGTCAAGAAACCCCTACAATAGGGTTGCCATACATCAGAGTCAACTCGAAAGAAGATTAAAGTAAAGTAGACTTGTAACTAATTGAAAGAATACCATATTAGTTACAAGTCTTGTATTGCTAATCTCCCTTTAAGCTTATAGCAGCCCTAATACACTTCAATTAGTCAGCATGGTGTAATGATTTGAGTGCCGGACTATGACTCTGGAGAACAAAGCCTGAATCCCAGCTCAGCACAGAAACCCACCTGGGCAAGTCACACTCTCTTCACCCTCACCTCAGGGGATGGCAAAGGCACACCCCCCCCCCCGCCAACAAACCTTGCCAAGAAAAGCCCACGGCCATAGATCAGAAATTACCTGAAGATTTATAGTAACAACATTTTGAATCTGTGGCCCTTCTCCAAACTAATTCCAGACAAAAGTGAAAAGACCTTCAAACATCTATCCAAGGGGGACTGTATTTCATCCAGGGCCTGCCCCCAAAACAAAGCAATAAGCGCCCTGCAAGGCCTTTTAAGACTTGCCACAGGTGCAGAGCAGCCAGGCCATAAATCCAATGAATTTTATCTCCGCCCTCAAGGCACCAGCTGGTCTTATCTTGAACGGTAAGCAGAGTCAGCCTTCCTCAGTACTGGAAGACAGACTGCCAAGGAAGATCA
This sequence comes from Cyclura pinguis, assembly GCA_030412105.1. Taxonomy (NCBI): domain Eukaryota; kingdom Metazoa; phylum Chordata; class Lepidosauria; order Squamata; family Iguanidae; genus Cyclura; species Cyclura pinguis. The sequence continues at coordinate 120,952,297 of CM059604.1, read as the reverse complement.
GGTGCTGTAGGCTGTCGCCATTTCCACCCTACACTGTTATAGTGGTATTATTCCACTTTCAACATCCTGCGGAATTCTGGGGTTTGTAGTTTATTGAGGCCAAAGAGCTTTCTGGCTGAGAATTCTAAAGGCCCCTCCCTAAACTGCAAAGCCCAGGATTCCATAGGATGTTGAACGTGGAATAACAACACTATAACAGTATCGTGTGAAAATGGCCTGTATTTCACAGCAAGGCCCCTCTTGAGTATTCCTTCCGTAAGAAAGCTCATTGAAATTCACCGGGTCGCCAGAAGTCGACAGGTGACTCGAAGGCACCTAAGTACACACACACACACCTCTCTCTGCTTTCTACTGGAGAACATATAAACCCACCACCAGGACACCAAAGCTCGGCCCCCGGCTCACCTCTCGCCGCCTGCTTCTTCCAAAACTCTCCTCCATCCTTCCACCTCGCCGCTCCCTTCAACGCCGACAAAGGCAGTTAAGCGCAGCCACAACCGCCATGACATTTTACTCCCCATTCCCGGTGCGGCCAGAACGGAACCGCTAACGAGACAAACGCGCTACCGGTATTGGAAGTTACTTACTCGTTACGTTAGGCTCCCCGCACGGCCGACGGATAAATACCTCGGCCATTTCCGCGCTAGACTGTTATCGCGCTATTATTCCAATGTCAACGTCGTACGGAATCCTGAAGTTTGCACTTTAGAGAGGGGCATTTGGAATTCTCAGCCAGAGAGCTCTTTGGCGTCAGTAAACTACAAACTCCAGACTTCTACAGGATATTTAAAGCGGAATAATAGCGCCAGAACAGCCTAGTGCGGAAATGGCCCTCATTACCTGTACCTCCGCGGGTTTGCCCTCACGATATCCCCTTCCCGCAACTACCTGCCCGAGGAACGCCATCTACTAGTCTAGCCCGTTTATTCTACTAGACAGAATCCCCCTCCTGCCGGGCGGCAATAACAAAACCCTCGCAGAGCCTCTAAATGAAGGAGGACCAATTCGGAAAAAACCTCTCAAGGCCGAACAACAGCTCCGCGCACGCGCATTTCCTCAGCATCCCCCTCCTTTCCCTTTGCGCTAAAGGAAACCTCATTTATTTATTTATTTGCAAGAACGGAAGTGGGGGGTATGTTGGTCCGCGGCGGCGTCCGTACTTCGGGAGATACCAATTCTTCCCGCGCATGGAGGGGGACCGAGAAAAGTGGCGGACTATATCCTCATGAAGGCCCGTGCCCCATTCTGCCCGAAGGAGCCCGGAACGCGGATGAAGTCCTTGACGCCCCGGAAAAAAGCTTCGGGGCGCAAGGGTGGCGGAAAGAAAGACGTTAAGTCAATAGTCGGGTCCTTATCAGTTCGGCGCCCCCTCCCCCCCCGCGCCGGATCGCGCTGGGCTACTGGGAAGCCAGTGGGCGGGGCTCAACGGGCAGCCGTGGCGGCTGGGTAATGGCAGCCCTGTGAGGTGGTTTCGGGCGAGCGGCGGGGCAGCGGGAGAGCCGGAGCCGGCGCGAGACACCGCGGTGTGGGGAGGGGGCGGGGAGACGACGCGGACCCAGGCCTCTCCTGTTGCCAGGTAACCACCGGAGGGCGGAAGCGGGGATGCTGGGCGCGGGGGGATCAAGCTTTCTCGCGGCGCGGCTCTCTCCTTGCCTCCCCCTCCCCCTTCGCGGGTTTGCTTCCTCACCCATTCCCGGAGCGTCAGGTGCCCCTCGCAGCCTCTCCCTCTCTTCTCTGAAAAATTCTCTTCGGCTTTCTCTCCCCGCCATCCCCGAGGGACGGATCGGACCCCGGCATGCCGCCTTATGACCGTCGCCAGTTATTACTAACCCTCTCTGAGTCACTCGTGCTTTTTTTTTTCTTTTTCTCTGTGTGTATGTGCTTGTGCGTCTCTACACGCTTAGAGATAACGCTTTCGTGTGTATTTTTCTTTGAATCGCTGAGGGTTGGGTTCCCACAAAGTTGGTCGTTCTGCTGCTCCGCTGCAATCAATGAAACTTAAAGCAGGGTTAGCTCGGGGCCTTTCCCCACTACACTGCTATGGTGCTATTATCCCACTTTCAACGTCCTGTGGAATCCGGGGGTTTGCAGTTTAGGGAGGGGCATTTAGAATTCTTAGCCAGAAGCTACAAACCCCAGAATTCCGCAGGATGTTGGAAGTGGAATAATAACACTATAGCAATGTAGTGTGGAAAGGTCCTTGTTTGGATCTTAGTTTATGTGTCTGTACGTTTGTGGAACTAATTCCAGTGTGATGCATTCGATCAGGCTCCGATCGGATATTATTGTGACCTTTTCAGAAAGCGCAAGAAGTATGTATCTCTAGATGATCGATGAAATGCAAGGATTAATGCTGTTCAGTCCACTATTTTTGGTTTGCTTTCATTTCAGGCCATATAGTGACATCAGAGGTGGTGGCTGTAGGACTCTGAGGCCATTTCCACCCTACACTGTTACAGTGCTATTATTCCACTTTCAACATCCTATGGAATCCTGGGGTTTCCCGTTTAGGGAGGGGCCTTTAGAATTCTCAGACAGAGAGCTCCTTGGCCTTAGAATTCTATAGGATATTGAAAGTGGGGTAATAGCACTATAAGAGTGTAATGTGGAAATGGCCTGAGAGTAGAAAGTTCAACTTACTTGTAGCAAAAACTCATGCAGGTTTGTTCTTTGCTGCCTTTGAGCACAGGACCAGGTTAAATAGTTTTAAGTTATGGGAGGATAGGTTTCCATTGAGCGTTAGAAAGAAATTCTTGATGTAAGAGCTGCTCAGCAGTGGAATCAATTACCTAGACAGGTGATGAGGTCCCTTTCTCTGCCCATCTTCAAAAAGAGACTGGGCAGCTACCTGCTGGGGATGCTCTAGCTGGAGTTCCTGCGTTAGACAGTGGATTGGACTCAGTGGCTCATGGGGCCCTTCCAGTTCTGTGATTCATTGCTTTCATTATCTCAGCAATGCAAAACACATAAAGTTAAACTGAATTTTTTTTTTATCTTTAAAACAACTAGCTGCTGTTTATTTACAATTTGTCTCCAAAGTTCTGAACTTTAAAATGTCCATGGAACACTTGTCCCATTTGGAGCTCTTTCTGCTGCAAAGAAGAACATCTACAGAAATTGCCTGGAGAGCTCAATTAAATCTATCAACAACTGTAGTGAATAGAGTAATTGTATCACCTGTGTATATTCTAGGACAGGGCTTTTCAGGGCATCTGATATGGAAGGCCAGGAATTATTGTTTTCCCAGTGTGCCAAGGACTGGTACCATATTTGTGTCAGTTAGCTACATTGTTTCTTTCTTTCCCAAAAGCTTACCAAGGAGCAGCAGCTAATGACTCAGACTGGCACTTTGAGTAGCACTGTTCTAGGAAACATACTAGAATGCCTTTCGGAATGATGTACAAGTTACCAAAAAACAACAACAAAAACCCCTAAATTCTGGCTGCTGTGCACCATAAGTTGGGAGTGCAATACTTTATTCCCTGTTACCAGTTGGGAGCTGCAGCAGCCAAAACAAAACAAAAATGATGCTTGTCACAGCACATTTACTGATAACTCTAGATAGCCATTCCTTTCCTAATGAGCTAAAATTCCTGCTGGATTTATGCTGAAAAATACAATATCACTTTTGCTTGGAATGCTTTTCAAAGCCTCTTGTTGAGTAAGCACCACTTTCTGAGACTTCTTTTGTACTTTTTGTTTCCTTATGTTTATCACTTTGGTCTAGTTCCTCTTCTGAAATACATCTTTCTCACTGCTTAGGGAAGAACCTGGAACAATAACCCAAAGTATGCTTTTCTTTTTTCAGTTACATATATCTAAATCTTGCTTGTGTGTACTTTTGTTGGCTTTTCTTGCATCTTTCGTCACATGTCCATGTTTTTAATGTTCTCTTCCACATATCAAATGCACATACTTGGAGGCAGGGTTATATCTAATAACTGTGAAACAAATGGAAAAATATTTTAGACATGGTGCCCAAGCAGTTATTTAAATTAAAAAAAAATGATATGCAGCAGAATCTTAATTTACCAAAAGAGCTAAATCTGGCACTTTTCTAAAAAGCTAATATCTCCTTTGCTGTTAAGTTGTTTTAGATAGCAACCTACTTCCATCAGTTTATGCAAGTGGTAGGGTCGCACGCCCAGCTGAATGTAAATGATTATTGACATTCCTCAGTCTTTGTATGGAAACAGTTTATCTTCTAAACACCATTCACACATCCTATATCTCTACCACACTTACTTGCCCATTACTGTCTTATCTCTTGGCTTGATATATCTGCTCAAGATGTCATGAGTAATGGACCTGGCATTCGACTTCCCAGAAAAGATTCTCACTTGCTCTATACTTGGGCAGGTGGCAAACTTTCAAGGCTTAGGGTAAGATAAGATATGCAAAACACAGATGTAAAATTTAAATACTAAGTAAGGAAGTGAGACCCAGCAAGGTGTAGTGGTTTGAGTGTTGGATGACAACTCTAGAGATCAGTTTTTAAATCCCCACTCAACCATGGAAATCTGCTGGATGACCCTGGGCAAGTCACATTCTCTCAGCCTCAGAACACATCGTGCCAAGAAAACCCCATGGTAGGTTCACTCTAGGGTTGCCATAAGTCAGAAACAACTCGAAGGCACACAGCAACAAGTAAGGAAGTGGTATGTTTTCCTGCAGAATCTTAGGACTCTTAAGGATCATATTTTTCCCTCTACTTGTCAGAATAAAAACATGAACTCAGTTCCTTATTTCCTCTTCTATCCTAGCTCCCTTAGGGACTTTGTCACTGTGACAAGATAAGATGATGGTCAATTGATTTCATGGACTTAAAAATAATACAGTCATGGAGGATAGATAAGCCATGATGGCTTGCGCAAGGTCTGCATTAAGTGGCTGTATATTTTTGATTAGTATGAAGTGAAAACAAGCAATAGAGAAAGGTTATTACCATTGTCATATTGTTCTTGTTGGCTACCGAGAAACATTTATCTAGTGATTGTTGGAAAGAGAGTGTTCTCTAGATCAGTGGTTCTCAAACTTTCCTTTACCGGGGACCCCTGTAAATATAATTTTTTGTCAGGGACCCTGAAGACTTAACTCAAGATTTAAACATGGAAATTTAGATTTAAATAATCACATATTTATTTATTTATTAAAGGCTTCTAGAGATTAGGATTCAAATCCCCACTCAGCCACTGGGTGACGTTGGCCAAGTCACATTCTCTTAGCCTCATAGGAAGGCAAAGGCAAACCCCCTCTGAACAAATCCTGCCAAACAAACCCTGTGATAGTTTCACTTTAGAGTTGCTATAAATCAGAAGTGACTTGAAGGTACATGACAACAAAGTGTGACTGACAGAGGGAAGTTCTTTCTACCCATCATTTCTTTCCCCTTTGAAAACTGACTTATGGCAAACCTAGCATGAGGGTTTTCTTGGCAAGATTTGTTGCCTTTACCTCTCTCTGAGGCTGAGAAAATGTGATTTGCCTGAGGTAACCCAGTGGATTTCCGTAGCCAAATAGAGATTCAAACCCTGGTCTCTAGAGTCATAGTTTGGACACACACATGGCTACCATTGTGTCCATTTTGTCAGGGATGCAGCAGCAGGAGTATGTGTACATGCACCCAAACTGCTCACACGTTTGCAAATGAAGGAGCAGTTTTGGCACCTGCTGCTGCTGTTGGTGTCTAGCAACAGGTCTTCATGGACCCTCAAGGGCCCCCAGACTCCAGGTTAAGAACCACTGCTCTGGATAAACCGTTAATATTATTTTCCTGTTTCTATATTTCTGAGTATTTTCTGTTGATTTCTTTTTTTCCTTTTCTGCATTCTGGAAACAGTTACTGTAGCCCCTCCACATTCATGAGGGTCTGGGGTACAGAACCCCAGTGAAAGTGCAAAAACCATGAAACACCCCCCCCCGGCGATCCCCTTTCCGTTCACCTCTGGAGGTTTCCCCCCTCCCATTGCTTTGCCTCTGGCCCAGTATTGGGAGTGGGGAGAGAAGAGACAAGCTAAAAAGCTTGCCAGTATTTTCCCCTCAGACAGAGAAGAGAGGAGTTCTGGAGTTCTAATTACTTCTGGTGGCCATCTTGAGAGAGGAGCACCTGACTAATCAGCAGTCAATACACAGCAGAATGTGCAACCACATGGCAGAGAGGCCATGCCTTCAGCAGTGGCGGAGGGGGCTTTACTCACCCAAAAGGAAAAAAATGTCCATCTTAAATAGAAGCCTTGCAAGCCTGGGGTGAGGAATGCAAGGGATAGGAGGAGGAAAAGGGGCCGGGAGGCAAGCACATGCCTCACAATCAAATTCACAAAGGTCAAACCTGCAAATGTTCTAAGGAGTTGTAGAGAATGCTCTGCTGAATCCAGGCATAGTTATACTCTATAGTAAATGGGACCTAAATTAGAGTTAGAGAGACAGTGTTGTGTAATGGTTTAAGCATTGGACTGTCACCCTGGAAACCAGACTTGAATTCTTTGCTTGGCTGTGGAAACCCCTGGGTTACCTTGGGCATGTCACACGCTCTTAGCCCCAGAAAACCCAATGATAGGTTGCCATAAGTTAGAAATGACTTGAAGGTGAACAACAACAATACAGTACACTGGAGGAGGGAGCCAGTGTTACATCTAGAGAGAACCAGGAGGTGCTGGCTTTATTCAAATGTACTCAAATGTATTTTTTAAGTTATTGTACAAAACTGTGTATGTACACTTTATATTTTCTATTTGTTCCCTAATGCAGCTTTGTTGGCCTCTCTGTTGGCTTCCTTTAAGCCCCTGAAAGTTCAAAGTATCTATTGGATTTCATTTTCTATTGCAATACATAAATAGAAACAATTACACTAGGTTTCCTGAATATAATGCCATTTTCTATACTTTTCCTGTCTGTCTTAGTAAGTCTATCTGGTGAGAAATTGACCTGATCTCTTCCCATGAAATCTTCCTGATGAATCAGGATACATGTATGAGTGGTCTATAATTCTTTCTTATCCTTGCCATTTGTAGAATGCCTGTCAGCAATGTGGAACTATTAATAATCCTTAAATTGCCAAGCAGGATATTGCTATTACACAAGGGAAGTACTATAGAACAGACTTTTAGATTCAAAGATTATCAGAGAGTACGAGCAGCAGTCCACTGTTAGATTACATCTTTGGAAGACATAATCTAACAAATCAAAAAATAAGCAAAGGTATTCAAAGGAAAGGCAGTGCAGTGTAGTGATTTGAGCTTTGGACTACAACCCTGGATAACTGCTCAGTTCAGCCATGAATTCAGCCACTGGGGGTCTTTGGACACGTCACACACTGAGCCCCAGAAAACCTGTGATAAGGTCACCATAGGTTGGAAAGGACTGGAAGGCACACAGCAACAACAACAACCAAAGGAAAAGAGGGCTATTTTTTGCAACTAGCATTTATTTTAGTGTGAAACTAAAAGTCTGAATTTTTCTCTCTTTACAGATTTTAATACCAACACCCCACAATGTCCTTGAAACCACGTGTAGTTGATTTTGATGAAACATGGAGCAAGCTTCTTACAACAATTAAAGCTGTTGTTATGTTGGATTATGTTGAAAGAGCAACATGGAATGACCGCTTCTCGTATCCTTTTAGTAGGAGACGGACTGCATGATTATAAATTCCCCAGATATTGATTTGACATTATCCAAATAAACTTAAATTTGCACCCCATGTAAAGCCAGCTGAAATAAGATGTTATTAGTGATCCTTTAAAACTAACTAATTTAAAGTGAAGGTCTGCTTTTCCCTGTCAGTAAAACATTTCTTGGCTAAAAATATCATATACTGTAGAATTTGCTAAGACTGCATTGATTGATTGCTATAAATTGCATACTATGGATTAATTGTAAAGTTTATCTAAATACGTTGAATTCAGTGCATGGCTTTGTGGATTTTGCTCTGTGTGCAAGTTGTCTTATTAGCCCTGGGCAATTGAAGTTCCAAGCAATCATGCCACAGTTAAAGTGATACACTGAGTGTCATCTGTTCTATTATTCCACTGTATTACAGTTCAGTTTTTGCTGAAGCTAAGACTGTAACAGCAGAGAGCTTGGAGAATGCTTTGATTTAAAAGAAGAGATAGCCATTTGGTTCCCATTTCCATAGTATTTTCAGAGGATCTGACGGTCTTTGCTCTAGCAATAGCTCTGCTAAATGCCTGTTCTTCATATATTTGGAATGATGAGCTACCTATATTCATATGTGTAAATGGTGGATTTTTGTTTCAGCGTATGGTTGCTGAGGTGAAGTAAGAGAAAAACAACATTTCCTTGATACAAAAACAATCTCTCTAATCTATAATGTAGTTCTGAGGGCTGGTACATTCAGCCCGCTCCAGGAGGGAAAAACATCATTTTATTCTACACATGGTTAAAAAAGTGGTCTTGTCTAGGCAATTTCTGTTTCTTCTCTCAGATGGAGTCTGATTGTGTCAATCTTCATAGCAAATTTTAATTCAACTTTTAATTAGTACGCATTCTTCTTGAGAGTGAAAGGAGGGTAAATACAGTTAGAACACTGTGCCCCAGTATAAGTTTAAGTTGTCTCAAAAAGAGCAATGGAAGGTCACACGATACTTTTATTTAAAGCATTGACTCACTTTCAGTTACCTTTTGACCTTCAGATCTTGTCTGCCTGAACCCCTGCATAAATGAGATATTTCTGGCACTCCTTTGATGTGTGCCCCCTAAGAGCAGGCATGTGACATATCTTAATCCTGTTGCTAGAAATAATTGAATGGCTTATAACTATGTCAGAAAGTTACTTTTGCTAGTATTTTGTTGTTAATGGTGGCATGAATCATTCCAAAGTTTCCTTTCTGTTTCCAACCAGAATAGTAAAAAGAGTTTTTTAAAAAAGAAAGAAAGAAAAGAAAATCTAGTAAGCAATTCCTGTTTCTTTCTTTCTCTACTTTTAATTCTTAGCATCTGTTGTGAACTTTTTTAAAAAAGCAATTAATGGCTCGCTTTTCACAAGATAGAGTTCTCTTTACCACACAACTACCATGACACTGCACTTTGTGGAAGCTGGACACCTGTAATCATACACTGCAGAACCAATGTAGCTTTGAATGTAAACAAGGAACAGGAGCTTTCCAGTGCTTGGGGGGGGGGAGGTAGTTGGGACGTACACCCCACCTGCAAGGGGCCACAGAGCTGTTGCAATTCATTGGACGCTGCTGAGGTTCCCACAATTGCCTTGTTGTCTATGGTACAGGCAAGTCTCAAAGAACCCTCTTGTACCATAGAGCCCTGCAGACTGTTCAGGGAGAGTCTCTCTCAAGCACAAAATTTTTGAAACTCATTTTTATTGATGATAATGGTGTATGAAGTAGTAGGGAGCCAAAATGGCCGAGCGGCTGCATGAGTCTTACAAGCTTCAGGTTGCCCCTCATAAACACAGGAACAAGAGCAATGTGTTTAGGATTCTGCTTTACAAAATGTTTGTTTTACCTTTACAACAGCAGTAACATTCAGCCAGGCTATAAACCCACAGGATGCTGGACCACGCCTAGAGGAAATTGAAATTTGAGCTGCTGTAATGAAGTAAAGGAAAATACAACTTAGATCATGCAGTCCCATTTTGTATTGCAAGCGATGGCAAATATTCCAAGTGCTGCTAACACAACACTGAGCCCTTACTAATTCAGTAAGGTCTCATGGTTGCAGGAAGCCCATCCATCAAGTGCAGATGCAGGGCATTCCACAAGGTACCATTCTGACTTGAAAGCATACAGTGTGATGCTATTAAATAATTACAGACCGCAGCCTTTGCTTGCTCTAGTGAGGACATTTTAAAAGAGCAAAGAGCTGTAGATAGTGGGTGGGCTACCTCAGGGTCTTCCTCCCAGAAGTTTAGGTAACCTGTAATCATCCACTTCCTGTCCCACTTCCTTTGAGAAGTATGCGCTAAGATTCTGTGACCTGCAGATTCTGAGGCCCTGAGGTCTCAGCAAATGCTTCTTTGCTGCTGGTAGCATTTGGTGTGCTTACAATCACAGGGAAGCTTGACCACAAAAAAAATGTGTGCCTTCTTAGTCATAGACTATTAATGTCAAAAGGCTTTAGGAATCCAGGGGTGCTTCCATTTTCACTTTGTTCAAAGTTTTATTTAGATATCTGTACAGATGGCTAGTTCTTCTTTTTAAATCACAGTTTGCATCACATTTGTTGTTCCAGAATAATTTGACTAGGTCAATACTACTTATTAGTTTCAATTAATTTTGATTGAAAACTACTTAGGGTATTAATGAAATCCCGTGCTTTTAGAGTTTCTCATTAATGCAGCAACACTTTGGAGAGTTTGGGAAAAGGCTGGCCTTACTTATGCCTTCAGTTGTCAATAGAGTTCTCACTCCACATTTGTAGGTTTGATGTTCGCAAATTTGATTATTTGTGAGTGTGTGTGTCTCCTCCCTTCTCCTCCTCCCATTCCCATGCATTTTGCCCCAGCCAGAGAACTTGCATGAGGCAAAACAGAAAGGAAAGGGGGTGGAGGAAAGCTTGCGCAAGCCTTCCTTTCCTCCCTCTGGAGTTCTCTCCTTCCCCTTCCCATGCGAAATGGAGGTGGGAAAAGCTTGTGTGAGCCTTCCTTTCCCCCCTCTAGAGCACCTTCCTTTCCCTTACTATGCAAAATGGAAGGAAAAGTTGGTGTGGGAAGCTCACATGAGCTTTACTGCCCCCCCCCCCGAGCTCCTGATATTCTTATGCATTTTGCCCTGTCTTGGAGAACTTGTGCAGAGGCAAACGGAAAGGAATGAAGTTGGGGGGGAGGCTTGCGTGAGTTCTCAGTGCGAGGGCAAAATGGATAGGAGTGGCAGGGGGAGCTCTGGAGGGGAAAAAGAAAGCTGGTGTGAGCCTTCTCCCACCAGCCTCCATTCCCTTCCCTTTAGGAAGGGAGGAGGAGGAGGAGCGGGGGAAGAGTCATTCGCAGTTTTTCCACTTTTGTGGGGCTTCTGCACCCCAAACCTTTGTGAAAGTGGAGGAACAACTGTAATTTGCTATCAGAAAATCTCTTGGAAGACTTCGTTATTAAATGCTCTTAAGTGGACTTCGACTTCTAAGTCACCCTGTCATCAACAGCCCTGCTCAGGTCTTTCAGATTCAGGGCCACGGCTTCCTTGATTGGGTCTATTTGTAATGCGGTCTACCTCACCAAGCATTATTGTCTTTCCTAGGAGTCATATCTTCTCGTAATTTGTCCAAAGTACAGCATTCTCAATTTAGTCGTTGTGGCTTCTGCTTGAAAAGACTTAAGTGGTGGTTATTACTGATTTTGTCATATTTTCTGCCTATGTAATTCCTCTTTCTAATTTGAAAGAAAAAGAAAAGATTGAAATAAAGTGCTTTCCCCATATAGTCACATTAGCTGTGGAACAGAGCTATCTAGAAATTTCTTCCTTGTTTCATTGTTTTGTATTTTTGAATAGTTTGTAGGAAGGGATAAATTGACTGTATGTTAAACATAGTGAGTAATGGCAATGCCATTTCCCTTTTTTTGCAGTAGATCCCTCTCCTTCATCCTTGTATCTTCCAAGAAAGCTTTTTAAAAAAGGGTGGGACTTACTTAATGTGGCATCCTGCTATTCTGGATGGTTTAACTACAAAGATTTCCTGTCCTAGGAATGATTGTGTTTCATGTATTCCCAACCTTAGGTTTTTAAAATGATAACTATTCAATAGAAAGTGGCATAATAAAGAACATTGTTCATGAAAACAGTGGGTTTATACTAATCCAATATGCTGTGCAAGATGCCACCACTATGTTGCTTTGTATCTAAGAACTTTTTATTTAAAAAGTTTTATATAAGGAGGCATTTGGTTTTTAATATGTTGTGGCAGATGGAGTTTTTAATGAGGGGTGTTTCCGTTTTGTTATGTTTTATACCTGTTTTTAAAATGACTTTTAACTTGCATTTTAACTTGTATTTTTTAAGTAGAATTCAATTTAGTTGTGTTTTAATTTTTGTACTAAGAGCTATTTAGCTGTATTGTGTTTTTAAAAGGTTATATGCCACCTTGGATCCCATCCTGGGAGAAAGACAGAAAGACAGAATATTAAATAAATACTGTACAGAAATACATAAATGCATATGTAAATGTGAAAAGGGTCTTTCTGCCCTCAGGCTTTATTTGTATATTTTATTTGTTTATTTGTATGAATTGAATTATTGAGTAATGTAGAAAGTGAGTATAATGTAGAAAGTATAAATAATAATAATAATTTTGTTCTGCTGTTGCAGAGCCAAAGGAATGTATATGGTATCCTATGAAAAACCCTAGTGCTCTTCAGGCACTTTTCCTGTAGTTGTCTGTACGCAGAAGAGAAGGTCATCAGAAGCATTGTTAGTGAATGCACAGAGCTCTCTGAAATCCAAAGTTTAATTTTTAAAGAAATCTCAGCATGATTTTTACTTGAAGTGTTTCAGCCTTGACTTCAAACCCAGTGACATTTATGCTTTATGTGTGGCCTATCCTGAGCCTCTGGGGGAAAGACTTTATATGGAAACAAAGAATTTTTTGGAAAATCATGTACGCCATTTGCACAAGGTAACTACCAAGTATACAAAGCGCACATTTTACGTTTCTATGTATCAAGGTTCTGCATTAAAAGTTTATTGTTTTGGTGTTAAAAGAATATAAAATATTTCAATCAGATGAGAATACAAAAGAAATCTCTTATGCTGGTTCAATGTATTTGAACCATTTTATGAAACGGAATTTGTACCAAAATGGGGAGTAGTTGTTGTTCACAATATTTAATTAAATGTTGTCATGTAACATTTAATTGTTAGAGCATGAATAATTCATAATTTTCAGTGTGTCTTTTTTTTTTGTAGAGAGTTCTGGACTCTGAAGAACAAATACTGGTAATGTATCATAGATATTGGGATGAATACAGTAGAGGGGCAGACTATATGGACTGTTTATACAGGTAAATTATGGAGATATTCAAAGTATAGTTAAAAGTATAATTAATAAAAAAAAACCAGAACAAGTTTAAAGCCATTAGAAGACTGAAACCGGTTAAAATTTAATTTTGAAAGATATTCAGGATGAAACTATGAATTGCTGTATGTGACAAGTTTTACAGTAGTGGAATGTGTTTCCAGGTAGCAGAGGAAGCTAAATGCTGAATACCACAGCATCGTCAGGTGAAGGAGCTTAGACTAGTAGATTTGATTACCCGTGTTCTCTTCTGTGAAGTACATATTTGTTCTGAACTTTGCATATTCAAGACATGACAAACAATTTGAGTTCGTTGATCATATATAAAGTAAACACATTTTAAATAGCTCACATCTAATTTATTTGCACATACAAAAATTGCCAAATCTATGAACAGGCTGGGTTTTTTTTTCTTAAGTAGTCTTAGAAATGGATAAGATAGAGGGGTGAGTAGAAAGGATAGCTTTTCAGGTTTTGGTACTGGCATCTACTGGGATATACATTTTCTTACAAGCAGATTCAGTTGTAAATAGGCAGACAATATCTGTTGTGTCTAAACATACTGAGGAGAGATGCCAGGATAATATGTGTTTGTTGTTGATATTGTGCTAACCTGGACTACCTTTAAAATTAAGGTCTAAAATGTGGCACAGACTAGAGCAGCTCTTTGTTTTTTATATGTTCTGAAATGCGTCATGGTGAAAGCTACAATAAAAATCTCTCCTGATATGGCTTAAATTTGAATCAAGGAGTTCTATTTGAGTGGAAGTTAACAATAGGAAACCATAAAAGTAAAGTTGAACCCAGTTCTATAAACCTTTCTTTATATTACAAATTTAGTTGTTTTTGCTACTTTCTGGTTTTTAAAAAATTCTTGTAAGCAGTGATTATTCACTCTTAAGTTTTGTTTGCATTATGTAGGGCAATAACTTTGATCTAGGATCAACAGCACAGAATAGTCATGAAACGCTATGTGCGCCAACGCGAGGCTTCTGCATATCCCTCCTACTTCCTTCATTGATATAGCAGAAGCTTAAGTGTTAGTTGTGACTTCATTATTATGGCAAAACCTGCAATTGGAAATACATGGAGTTGTTTCTCTACTTGAGAAAAGGGGATTTTTTTTCTGTGTAGATCGGCTGATCTATAGGAAAAAGTCAATAAGGGCAGGGCCAAAAGTCAGAAGAAGGGCCTCTCCTGAATGTATCAGAATCTCAACAGGCTGATATGAGAGAATATAGTACTTCATGCTGTCTGGCCCCCATAAGCACACTAACAATGAGGAAACAAAAATAATGTAAAATTAGAATGCAGTTAACAAGAAAAAGTTGGTGGCAATGATTTAAACTGTAACAAATAACTTCAGAAAGTGGAGGATTTTTTTAATGAAGAAACGTTTATTAGAGATTTTAAAAAATTTCCACTCTGTGGTAAAGTTCCAAATTGCAATATTGTTGTATGAAAAGAATTATAAAGTAATAAAGAAAATTAAAGCCAAAGTCACTTGTATTCTAACCCAAAACATATTTTTTTTACTGCATGCTGCTTGCTTTTAGTATTTCATAGCCACATAAGGTTGAGAGAGAAGGCTTTTAATTTCAAAGTTTATTTTAACTGGGGACTTTGCAATACAGGATGATACAGGTGCTGTGTAACCTTCCTGCTGAAATAGCATTTTTCATTGTGTTTCCCCAAGGACACATTTGCAAGTTTCCCTTATGTTCAGTAATGTCTCTCATTAAGCCAAAGAAATCCATCATTTGCATTTATAAACTGAAATTTCAGCTCCCCCAGTGTCCAGACCTCAGTCAACCTTTTGCTTGTTTTCAACACTCCAGAATTTATAGAATGTCCTAAAATAACACCTAGGCATACCCTAGAAGTGAAAAAAAAATCTGAAAATCTATTCATGTCCATGGGAAAAACTGACCACATCAGGGAACTAGAGTTTTATGTAACCTTTGCCTTCTACCTACAGCTGGCCTAGGAGTGTTTTGTGCATATATTGTGGAGTATTGCGTGGGGCTTTAACACCATAATGCATGTTATCCTCTAAGATACCATCTAACCACTCCACCCCTAGTTGTCTCATCCCAGAGATTGTACACAACTGAGACACACGCTGGCTTCTTTGGCCTTCCCCTGTCAGGTCTCAGTGTTGATGTGCTCAGATATACTTCTTCTACTAGAAAGCAAAGCAAATGAGCCAGTGTGCCTCTGAGTGCCTCTAATTCCATCCTTCTTTTTCATTTTCTCCTGTGACTGTGACCACCCACCCACATGAGAGTGGACCAGTTGATTCTACCATCATTCTGAAGGCTACATATGAGTTGGCCCAATCTAGCCTTCTTGATGGTACCCATCCACTTTTCCATCTTGTAAAGTCTGTCCCTTGACACAGCAGAGGAGAAGCAGAGAGAAGACAGCAGTGAGGATCATTAAGTATCAAATCCAGTCTTGCACCTTCTTCTCTGGTGGATGGGGCAAAGCCACCACTGCAGGCTAGCGCTGTGGGCTGGTGGTTTCTCAGCCCAGTGCAAAATTATTGTCAGGACTAATTTCAGATTTTATACACAGTAGCTGTGGTTAGTTAAGCAAAAACCTCTAGTCTCGTCACAGTTGTGCTAGCAGAGAAAAATGGAGAGGGAGTTCACAGATCTGAAGTTTGTCCATATAACATGCTGCATGCTGGCTGTGTTATATATCCCTTGACATAATTTTTGATTTTCATGACAATAAATCGTTCCTTGTTTTCTGTCACCCAAACATGAATTTTGTCTTTTACTACTATAGACGTGCTCCAGAAAGCATCTATTAACTGGAATATTTCATATTTTCGTAGATACCTCAATACCCAGTTTATTAAAAAGAACAAATTGACTGAAGCTGATCTCCAGTATGGTTATGGTGGTGTTGATATGAGTGAGCCGTTGATGGAGATTGGAGAGGTACGTACCCTGCAGAAGGGCTTTCAAGAGATAAATATGAAATGCATATAAAAACACCAAGTTCTGTAGCCTGCCGTTAAAACTATTTCTACCTTTAAAGAATAGTAATAGCCCACTTTACTGGATCAATAGAACAGTCATCTTTTTATATTGACTTCATGTATTTTGACAGGGTGATACTATGTACTGACTTACTGTTGGTTACTCCTTGCTAGCTATAGTTGTGATTGTGCAGTAGCTTGGTGCGATTGGCACATACAGAAAGGAGTTGGATAACAGAGTTACCAGGTTTTACGAAGTAGCTGAACTGTACAACACCCAGTTGCTTACAGTAGCTCCTGATAAGAGAAAAGCAGGGGCAGGCAGTTTCCCAAGGTCTGGAAGTTGTACTAAGATTCATGGAGTCTTTGAGTTGAAAGGAACCACAGGGGTCATCTAGCCCAGATTGCAGCCATGAAGGAATATGCAACTTTCCTGAAAGATGCCCATCCAATTTCTGTTTAAAGACCTCCAAAGAGGGAGAGTCCACTGGAGCAATCTATTCTACTGTCACACCAGTCTTACTGTAAAGAAGTTTTGTACATGCTCCTTGCTGGACCTCAGAGAGTTTCACAAACACCCCCATGTACAAATGGCCTCAAACTTTCCCACTTAAAGTTGTTTTTGTACTCAAAAAGACCCATTATATCCTCTGATGGGCCTAGGGGGAGCACTTTTTTCTAGTTATTCTCAAAATTATTTTAGAGGGAGATAGGGGAACCCACAGGCCAATGTTTTTCTCATCTCTTATTAGAAGAGTCATATTTGGGGTCTTACATGTCTAAACTTCACTGGCCATTCATGCCTTCCTCTTCTCAGGTAGAAAGCAAGGTCTGATCTCCTATAGTACCACTCTTATCTGTAGCCGAAAAGTGCTTAACCCTCTGACTCACCCTTGTAATCACTTAAGGCAGTCGAGATTAGTATTAAGACTGCTTGATAAACATAATGGTGTGTAGCCAGGCTAAATTAGTTGTCCTTGGTTCCCTTTGTCTACCTTGCTCCTTTCATTTCAGTGACATCTAATGTGAAATTACTCAGCGTGCATATAAGTGTATATTCAGAGTACAATGCTATAAAATCTAAGTGTATACCTAAAAATGTAATATGTGAATGACACTAACATGTTCAAAAACACTGATATCATAAAGGTATATATAGGGGGAACAGCTCTAGGAGGCCAGCGTTTTCTTTCTGTATGTCCTACTGGCATTTTATGGTTTCTGAAAAGGACAGATTCAGGCTGTTTTGGATAGTCAGTGTTAACACAGTGGTAGAGTTCAGTATTTGGTACATGTTAGCTGTTTAATTTAATTAGTGATTTTATGTACTTTAAAGCTACTGCTGCCCTACTTGGAGTCAATACAATGGAGCAGCCTTTTAAAAACTGAATGAACGACTAATTTGTGGCTGACATGTTTCTGTTACACATTTGTCATGACAGCTAGCACTTGATATGTGGAGGAGATTAATGATTGAGCCCTTACAGGCCATCCTCATTCGAATGCTCCTCCGTGAAATCAAAAAGTGAGTGCATTCTTTGATACATTATTGTGTGTGTTTCTGTGTATAGCCCAAACTAATCTGAGAGTTGTGTGTGTGTTTGATTTAAGCTGTAATTGTGTCGGGGGGCTGTTCATTCATTTTACTTGGGATAATGGTATTTTTTTTCCAAAATGCATATGTTGACAACATGTCCAAGCAAAACAATAATTTTGATCTGTGAGTTCATATACAAAAGCAGGAAATGTGACATAGTAAATAGAAGATGTTTCCAGAATAGGGATCAGTGCTTATGTATGCTTTTGCTGTGGAAGCTTGAACTCTGTTCAGAGTACTTCCATTGTAATATTCTAAAATCTTCCTTCTGCAGTAGCATTAGAATACAACTTCCCCCACAGTCCTTAGTCAGCATGGTTATGCTGGTAGGGGATGAAAGGAACTATAATACAACATGCTCTACAGAGTGCTAGGTAGAGAACAGTGTTCTACTGCTTTGCACTCTGGCCTAAAACATTGGTATTTTTCCATTATTAGATAGAGCTCATCTTTTGAAATGTACTTCAAATTAGGTATTATGGAGTATTGTATAAATGTGAAAAAGGACTGACGTTAGATCCAGAACTCTTTCTGAAATTCTGAATGTATTACAGAACGCATCAGCAATACAAGCTTCAGCCACTTCTGTCAGTCAGCTTTGTTCCAGGGTAAGACTCTGATTGCAAGCAATATAAAACCTTGCATTTTCTGTAGTGTGTTAGCAAATGCCTAGAAAAGCCAGACACATCTAGGCAGCCTGACAGTCTTGCCGGTATGGTGAGTTTTTTTATTGGTGACTTTGTTTTTTCCTCCCCTGAATCTGCCAGCAGGTGGCATAGAATTTCCAGCACCTTAACTGAAGTTGCAAAGAGTAGCCACGATGTAACACACTATTAAGCATACTTTAGATCTGTTCATTTTTGTGATCACTTTGTCAACATACCCTTGGTGTTATCCACTCTCATTTACAAAATTCATTACAGAATGACAGAATTCCCTTAAAGTTTTAGCTGCAGATTTAAGTCAGATACAGTTAACCCAAAGTTGTCCATCTTAGAAATATTTTTAATGCTTACTTACTGAAATAAGTAAGCCAGTATGCTGTAGTGGTTTGAGTATTGAACTCTGGAGACCGGAGTTCAAATACCTGCTCAGCCAGGAGTATCCACTGGGTGACCTTAGGGGGTCACACTCTTTCAGCCTCAGAGGAGGGCAAAGACAAACCCCCTTTGAACAAATCTTGCCAAAAAAACCCAGGATAGGTTCCTTTTAGGGCTGCCGTAAATCAGAAATGACTTGGAGGCACCTAACAACTATGCAATGTGTCAAATCAGTCACTACCGAGTATCACTACTGAAAATCACTCAACACAGTTGAGAATATATAGCATTAAGTGCAGAATTAATAGTTAAATATCCTATGGAGTGGACCCAAGCCCTCTCTTGTGCTTTTTTTTATTACATGCTAACGTATTAACAAAATATATGGGTGGTCTAGCGCTAGGGCATTTCCTGCCACTTCTTAAAATATGATTTTTCTTTGATTCCTTCATGTTCAGCTGTCCGTTGTAGTTTCTCATCCAGGTTTATAGTAGTTTTGTAAGCATGGGAGCTCAAGTGTGGCCATTTTTTGTGTGTGTGCTTTGCCTACCTCTTGTTCATATTGTTGTATTTGTTAAGACTCGGGGTTCATTCATCATCTTTGTAATTTTGTCTACTACCAATGGAAATACAGATATGATGACATTTAAAAAAAAAGGGGGGGTTGGGAGCCATGAGACCCCTAGATAATGGACTGCAACTCCAGTTGGCCCAAGGTGAAGAATGCTGGGAGCTGCAGTCCCGTAACATCTCAAGGGCTGCAAGATTTTCACCCGTGTTTTAAAAGATTGCAGCAGAACTTTGGCATGCTGACCAACAGTTCCATGTAGTATCATGCATTCTTTCTTTATAGGTGTCATATCCAAAGGAGGAAAAGTTGTGGTGTAATCTCTCCTGGACAATCTAGGTAGCATGTTATCTTAACTAACTTGGTGACATCAAGAAAACCTCTCTAGATGAAAATAAAAGGCTCAGCCATGTCTTCTCTATTAAGATTTCAGTTTGTAGAAACTTCAATATTGCAAAAACAACAGTCCTATAGCACCTTAAAGACTAACAATTCAATGATAGTTTGAATTCATGAAAGATCATGTTATATGTGTGTTATTTGGGTGCTACAGGACTCTTGGTTTTGACTGTAACAGAATAATATTGCTACCCTTTAATATTACAAAAAGTTTTGAACCAGAGCTTGGAAAA
Source organism: Cyclura pinguis (assembly GCA_030412105.1). NCBI lineage: Eukaryota > Metazoa > Chordata > Lepidosauria > Squamata > Iguanidae > Cyclura > Cyclura pinguis. The sequence continues at coordinate 120,932,496 of CM059604.1, read as the reverse complement.
ATTGTTTGTTGGACTGCAGCTCCTAGCCAGTGCCATGCAGGCTGTGGGATTCTGGGGGCTGTAGTCTTAAAAACTTCTTTTTTTCTTTTCCCCAAGCAGTGGTTCAGATATTAATCACTTTGTCAAAACTATGGTATGTAGTCTTGGCTCAGCTTCAATTAAAGTTTCCTCTAGAACAGTTTGTGCATCTCGGTCATTGTCTGTATGATATTCATGTGCAAATTTAATATTGTCATGGCCTATTGCGGGAGTTGGCAACTGTGGGATGCTAGGAGTTCATGTTTGCCCCATAGGAGGCCTTGGAGTACCAAACTCCCCACCGTACACACACAGACAAAAATTACCCCTAATTAACATCTGAATGTAGGGAATATTTTTATAATGGTTTTAGACCACCATGGGCAATTTTAGGTGCAGGAGATACCTTTCTTTTTTTAAAGAAAAACCCTCTGCTGGGCTAAAATGGTTGGGGAGTGTGTGAAAAGATGACAAAAATGCCTTCTGCACCTCTAGAGGGCATTTGGGAACATTTTGGAGCAAAAAAAAGGGGGGGTCTGGTCACTATCTGGTCTATTTTTTCAGGACACACTAAGGGAAAGCACTGAGTGTAGGATACTCAGTTAAGCAGTCACAGAACAGAGTTCAGTCTCTTACTTTGTTATGAAGAAGTTAATACCTCCTTGGGAGAAATTTGCTGCTTGGAATATCAGGCTAGTGTACCTATCCAAGAGGAGTGGCAACCATGACTGTCTCCCTAGTCTGCTACTCACCTCTCACGAGGACTGTTTTACTTTTAGGGTTTGTAGAATAAGGCAATTATGTAAAGAGCAATACCAGAACTGAAAGGCAAGGTACAAGCACAGAACAATAAGAATCACTGGGATGCACATGAACATGTCTTTTTTCTCAAAGCCTCTGTGTCAAAATGCAGCAGGGATAGATAGGAGAACACCTGGGAAGGTCCAAATCAACTTCATCTCAGCCTATGTAGCATCTTTTAAATTTGCTTTTACTTGGGCTCATTTTTTGTCCCTCAAAAGACTCCTGCTTTTTTACTACCTGTTTGGGAAGACTGACAGGAAATAGTTTGTTTCTTACCAGCTGTGAGATTACTTTCATGCTTTTAGTTTTTATTTAGTTCACACTAAAGGATGTCTGCTGTGGTGTCAGCATGTGTTCCCGACTTTAATCTGCTGGCATAAATAATATAGGATTAGTGTCGGTTGCCTGTTACTAAGTATCAAAACTACCCTTTCCCCTCTGCTTGTTCTTGACAGAGGAACAGGCTGATGATATGAAATTGCCTTTCTCTTGGCTCCTTTCCTCCTGGTGGTGCACTCATTTTTGGCCTCAGATAATGGTCATAGGACTACTTAACCTCAAATTGTGATCCTGTTGCAATGTTGGTTTTGCTTTTTCCCCCTCACCTTGGTCTACTTTCTCTCTCTCTCTCTCTCTCTCTCTCTCGTCTATCTCCTCTTAAAAATATTTGAAAAAGAAAAAGTAGTGATGCTGCTAGTGTAACCCACACTTTCATTCAGAGTGTAACACCACTGAGGGCCCATGTGTATATAGTTCCATTGTCTTGCTCCTCATAGGTGGACTTAGCTTTGTCCTTTGATGAGAAGGACTTCCAGAAGCTTCAGCTAGACTCTCAAATGCACAGCAGTATGGAGAATAAATGGAAGAAGTGTTTATTTCTTACCCAAATGCTGTGGACAAACCTCCACTTTTCCCACCCAACCCTCTGTGTGTTCCAGAAGATCACATAATTAGTATTGTGGAGGGGGGGAAATGAAGCTAATAAGCTAAGTTGATACTTGGGGACTGATTTTGGCATAACAGTTGAAATTCTGCCGACTTGCTTATCAAGATAGTACCCACCTTTATGGAGCCTAGCCAAGGGGTACAAAAATGACTTAGGAGCACTTTACACATAATTTTAATGAAAAGATTTTTTTAAAAAAAGGTTCATTTTTTCCCCATGTAATATGCAGGGGCAGTATTGCTTAATTGATAAACACTTTATTATACAATTCGAATAACTTTTATGCAAACAATAACAAATATTACCTGCTTTTCAACTTCACTAGTCATCTATATTGACTGTTATGTTGAAAAAACACTTAAGCTGCACAGTACATGGGGACTGACATGCAAATCCAAACTTCCTCTTCCTCCATTCCCTATAACATGTGCCCATTTTCTTTTTTCATATTGAGAACTATGCATTTTCAAAAGGTGTTGTGTTTGCAAATTATACAAAAAAACCAAATGTTCAGGCACTGAGAAGTATGCGATCTCTGGGGAGGGGCAGTGGTTTTAACTGTTTGTCTAGCTGGTGTTGTAGCCTGGGCCATACATAAGTAGCACACATTTTGAATGTCATGAAACGCTTCATTTCCTTTTTCCTTTTTTCCATTTTTCAGTGATCGTTGTGGAGAAGATCCAAATCAGAAAGTAATCCATGGGGTTATTAACTCCTTTGTTCATGTTGAACAGTATAAGAAAAAATTCCCTCTAAAGGTAAAAACAACGCTGCTTTTTTGTCTGGGTTAATTGTGAGGATTGATTATTCCATGCCTTACCATATTTGTACTTGATCAGAATCTTTTACTTTAGTTTTATCAGGAAATATTTGAGTGTCCTTTTCTGAATGAAACGGGGGAGTATTATAAGCAAGAAGCTTCAAATTTAATGCAAGAATCAAACTGCTCACAGTATATGGAAAAGGTAAGAAGCTCCTATTTATACAAAAGAAAAATGCATTAAAATGTCTTGCCCTCTGTACATAATAAGATCATGGAACTAATGCTCCTTATATTCTGTAAGCATCATGGTAGGATGCCACCTAATTCTTGAATTGCCAGCCTGGGGACAAAGGACAGAATGAACAACTTCTGTGCTAATGGAATGGAACTGAACTATAGGCTGTTTTTGGGAATAGGACACAGGCGTCGGCTCCTACATTCCCATCAAATTGTCCCACCAGAAAGGGGTCCAGGAGCTATCTCCAGAAAGCTTACAACTACAGTTGTCTTCCCACATTTGCTAGAGTTAGAAGTGCAGGACCCTCACAAGAGTGGAAATATTGCAGATATCAAAGTGTGCATCCGTGGGAAGGGGGCCAAGGCATGGTGGGGAGAACGAGCACCCAGGGTTCAAACCAGGTCAGGGAAAGGAGAGGTAAACGGGTGGGTTGGCATAGTAGCCCTGTATTTCCTCTCTCTTGACTATATCCTTCCTTGAGATTGTGTGAAGCATCGGGAGAGGATTTGTGGTGCTGAGAAATCAGGCTGCAAGCTGTCCTTATCTAGTAGGCAGTGGTTGGTGGAGGAGGAGGAGGGCCAGAGGAAGGTTTCTAAAGGGCTGTGCAACTTGATTGGAGCTGTCAAGAGGAAAAGTTGCCCCTGAAAAGAAGCACCTGAGGTGGGGTGGGGGGAGGGGTTGAAGAACCTAGGAAATAATTAAATCTGTAAAGTCAACCTACAAATGTGGAGGCCTGTCTGTAATTTTGTATAGCCACTGTGCCTACTTTGCCTCCTATGGAGCTCACTGTGCTTTCTGAAAAAAGAGATTTCAGTAACAGCTTGTGATGTGTCATGGAGGTCATCTGTTTGGATGAAGGTCAGCATTCCACTGGGCCAATAGGGCCTATGGAGTTTTCTGCATTCCTGCCTAGATGTTAAAATAAGTTCTTTTTTTGGTTTTGATTTTGTTGGATTTGAGCTATCTTGAGTGTAATCAGAATGCATATCATATTTATTGGCAGAACATGTTTTCTAAGTGAAGTTGAGCCTTCTAATCAGCATTCTAAGATCAGTATCTGAAGCATGGAAGCATGTTTTTTTTAATGAAAGATATTTGCTAGATACGTTTAGATACTGCTGCCCTTCCTGCTGTTCCGTCAGCATCCAAGGGCCTGCTTTTTTTCCCCCAGTGAACTATGATGAGGAGACCTTTTGTAGTTGTAGTGCCCACATAGTGAAGTGTCCTACTCCCCAAGGCCTGCCTGCGTGTAACCTTAAACTCTCATGTGGGGGCCAGACTAAGTTACTGCTTTTTAGGTTGGCTTTTGATACATGGAAGTCTGGTTTTGACTTTCAGTTGATATACTGAGGCTTCTAGTTGATTATCTAATCTTTGCTACTGTTGTATTCCATCATTATTTTGCTTTGTACGGATTCTGACACCTTTTTCATTTTGTTTTTATTGTCTTTTACTGTTATGTAAACTGCTTCTCTTTTTCCCCCCCTTTTTTGGCAATGAAAGCTGGAATTTACACAGCTAAAGTAAATAAAGCTGTATAATGTGAATGGACATTCACAAAAAGATATTTTGGACCTAACTGTCTTTGAAGAGGACTTTCAGGCTAGTTTAGATGTTCCTTTTTTAGGACATCCAGAGCAAGATTTGGCCCACATCCTTCCTCTTCACCATTTCTTTCATCTTTTCCCTTCATTATGCTATCTTATTTAGGTTAAGCTTCAGTTCCCCATTATAGCCAAAACAGGAAGCTATGATTGAACAGTATATTAATCAGAATTTTAAACCACAATTGCAAAATCCCCACCCTTTCAGTGAGGGTAAACTGGATTCTTCCTTCTAAAATGGCTTCCCTCATATTACAGGATACAGTCTAGTATATAACCTGTAGCAGATTATCACAAATGGGTTATTTGGGATTTTGTTGATCATCTTCTGCTTCTCTTTTTTATTAGCAATCCCATAATATTCCAATATGTATTAAATGTACGAAGATGGAACATATAGTTGTGATATCTTAAGGCCTAACAAGTCTTAAGTCATCCTGGGTAGATTTTGTTGGTTAATTTTGTTGGTTAAATCACATAAGTAGATTTTGTTGGTTAAATCGCATAAGAATTACTTCTCCTTGGTCAGTCCGAGGTGCGTGTAATCAGGTTACCTTTGTCCCTTTGCTTAGCTACTATATTCACAAGTGTATGGTTTGAGAAATGTACCCATTGCACTAAATTGTTGCTTCAGCCTTTATTTTACCCTGTTATTTCAATCTTGAATGTTCTCTCATTCCTAGGTTTTCAATATTTTATCACATTTCTCTATCTTGAAAATTGTTCTTAGGTTTTAAGTAGATTAAAAGATGAAGAAATGAGATGTCGAAAATACTTGCACCCCAGCTCCTATGGCAAAGTAATTAATGAATGCCAACAACGAATGGTAGCAGAACATTTACAGTTCCTTCATGCAGAATGCCATAACATCATCCGACAAGAAAAACGAAATGGTAAAAGCATATATCGTTATAAAAGCTTGAATCCACATGAATTTGAAGTAAAAGTACTCTGCCTCCTAAATATTTTATTTCAACAAATCTACATCTGCATTTCCTTCTAGTATAAATAAATGCACTGTGATCTAGCACAGATTTTTGTGTGGATATGCATCATTTTGATCACCTGATACCCACTGATCGTGTGTATTACTATCTGGTGATTATTTGTCATTTATTTGTTACTTACAGTAGACCTTGAGTACAGTGGGATTGAGACCAAAATGAATTGAATGAACACTCTTTTCCCTTTATGCTGGGATGTTCTTGTGACTTCTCTTTGCAGTGTTTCATTTGTTTCTACATTACTCTCCACTTAAAAAGGCCGTAGCTATGAATCTATATACACACAATAGTATATCAGCAGAGACATGCAGGTGACAGACTCACAGGACAGTAACAACCTGAGGTTTGGCAATACTATCCTATCTGTTATTGCTGGGAAGAGGAAAAAGAGGAGAAGGGTCTATGGAAAGGGCAAGCATTGAGTGAGTCTACCTGTTGGTGTTGCTGGATGGTATACATGGCCTTCGTGAAGAATTTGGAAAATCTCTTCTTCCCTATCAAAACAAAATGTCTGCATTTATTCAACCATATCTTGGCTTAAGCTGAAAAATCAGTTAGCATTTTGTGTACGTGTCTTTCATCCTCTCTTTGCAGCATGACCAAACAACCAGGAAGTCTTAAATTAATAACATTTTCCTATTTGATCCAAACCAGGAAATGTTGGTTAACTGTTCTGGACCAAGCCAGGATATTAAACCATCTTCACTCACAGTATACTATCATGGCTTATTCCAAAGCTTTGTTAACTGTGGTTATCAAGTTTGACTGAGACTTAAAACTATAGTGACTTGAAGACTTCATGTTTTGTTTGCTCCTACCACAAAAGGGCTGTGCACACAGCTGTAAGATCTATTCATATCTTTGCTTATTAGGACTGGCATCTCCTGATAGATTTTTTTGGCTGAGTGAAACTCGTGTATGAGTAGACCTGAGAGGATTTTCTCCTAGGCAAGAACAGAGCATAGATAGACCTAAGCAAAACATGGGAGAGGTCCCCGACTCACCACTTCCTCCAAAACTGTAGGTTAAATGTAAGGAACATGTCTCTTCTCAGCAGCTTCAAACTTGACAGCGTTATTTTTGGAAGATGTTTTTGGATGTTCTTACTTGCCTATCTACTCACTAAAAAGTGTGTTCTAGTACTGCATGATGAAACACAATGTAGATTTGCAATATATAAATAGCACTGATATGTACGTGCTGTTTCATTATACCACATTCCAGTAATCTTATTTATTCAATAACTTTTTCTCACGTCTCTTACCTTCATAATGTTTTTGAAAAACAGACTTAATAGCAAGAACAGAAGTCCAAACATCACTTTAAAATAGCACATTCTGCTAGCAAGTACTTTTCCAGATACACCCACACAAATCATTCATACAGAATATTCCATTTTGGTGACATCAAACATGTATAAAGGCCATCAGACTGAAAGGATTTTGTTCATCATTGTAATGCACTATGTTGAATCCTAGCTCTCTTCCACCTTGTTCATTAAACTAACTTGTGACTATTTTCATGTTTACATGTCATTTTAAGTGAGGAATCGTAATTCATGAAATGGCAGTATCATAGGGTACATGCCAGTGAATATAATTTGTTCACTCCTGCTTTATTTTTCAGATGAGCACGTAAACAAATCAGGCATAGATTACTGTTATGCCTGAACATGGGGTTATGATATATTGCCCTAAGATTTCAAAACCGGGATTCATAAACCAGTAGCAAACCCGGCTGGTTTATGATTCTGGTTTGAGCATAATAAACTGTAATCTTACATTGAGATGTAATGTAAAGCACTCTCTATACTGTGTTTTCCATGTGGCAAAGTGAGTAGGAGAACCAAAAACGCTGCAAGCAATAGTATGCAGCACATAATTATTGTGATTTAATATGCCAGAATCCATGGCTTGTTTATTCAGCTTACGTTCTGTGCATTTCTTGGTATCCTAAAAAGAAATTAACTTTCTTCAAAATCATTATGCTGTTCAAATATTTGATTATAATGCATTTTAGAAGTATATCCTGCAAACCTAGATCTTCCTGACATTTTTGCAGATATGGCAAATATGTACACATTGCTTCATGCTGTGCCAAGTGGTTTACCTCATATGATTCAGGAACTGCAAAATCATATCCATGATGAGGGCCTTAGAGCAACCAGCAATCTTTCTCAGGAAAATGTAAGTTTCTTTTGCGATCGGAAGGGAAATAATTTTTTGATAGTTCAAAATTTAAAGACTTCATTTGTATAGTTTTGTTGACATAGTTTTGCCTTTGTTATGCCTTTCACTTTACATGTAACAGTGGCTGAGTGGTTTACAACAGACCTGAATGAATTGTAGTCCAATATTACTTTAATACAGCTTTCACCAAGTGGCTGGTATTATTTTGATGAACTTTAATCCCCATTGTCTTCGGGAAGTGTTGTTCTAGACTACATTATTGTAGACTAACACCCTGAGAGGAGGGAGAAGGATGCTTTGAATATATGGACATGTGATTAGTATAAAGAAAAGCAATGTGATGTTGGCATAAACAATGACTACATGGTGGTGCTCGATAGTACTCTGATCTGCTGATTGTGAATTCTGAGAATTGGTAATATAATGAAGAAGCCTTTAGTGTACACGAATGTGGGATACAAGTGAATGGGGGGGTGAAAGAAAACAGTTTAAACCTTTATAGATATGCCTTGCACCTTTGTTCTTGAAAGACTATAGTGATCAACACAATGTATGAGATCAGTACAAATTGATTATTCTTACGGTATTTATAAAACAAATGGATGAATTTTTCTGATACACTTGTGTGTAATGAATGTTCCATGGACATTATTCTTCTCCACACTTCCACTGTTTAGTTTCTACTTAACTTTTCAAGCTTTCTTTCTGGCAGAGTTACTTAGGTACAAACTGTGGAGTAAAATATGTGTTTGTACCATTGTTCTCTTGGTGCATTTTAAAATATGTGGTTCTGTCCTCAGATGCCCACTCAGTTTGTGGAGTCAGTGTTGGAAGTACATGGTAAATTTGTTCAACTCATCAACACTGTTTTGAATGGTGATCAACGTTTTATGAGTGCCCTTGATAAGGTAATTCCAATCCAGTTATTATAATTACTAAATTCTTAGCATCATAACGTTAGATCAAAAGTGGTCATGCCTAGGGTTTATTATGTATGTGCGTGCGCACGTGCATGCACATAGGCCTTCACATCACCTGTTGACTTATGGAGACCCCATGAATTTCATAGGGTTTTCTTAGGCATGGAACACTCAGAGATGGTTTTGCCAGTTCCTTTCTCTGAAATACAGCCCACAGCACCTGGTATTCATTGGTGGGGTCCCATCCAAGTACTAACCAGAGCTGACTGTGCTTAGCTTCCAAGATCAGAGAGGATCTGGTGCCTTTAGGATATTTGGGCCAACCTGGGTTCATTAATTTGTCTAAAATTGAGGCTTGAATGAATGATGGCTAAATTTCCTTAACTTTATTTCATCTACTCTTAATACAGCAAAGTCTGAATCCAACCCATGTTTGTGAAGAATTTTGAAAAGTATGTTGAGTAGTGGTACTAAGTAGCAATAGTGATTTTGGCTTTGCTTACTATGACTTAAATTATAATCAGTGACTTTATTTATATGTAATTAGATGACTCAAGTAGTTGGAGAAAGGAGATGACCTAATATCTTCAATTTGTTTTAGAAAAAAAATTCAAACTGTAGCATAATAAATTGATAGCATGTTTTTTTTTTATGAATAGAAATAATTGGGTGCATTCATGTCAAGATGCTCCATGAACCTGTTACACTATTAGAGACGATCCCATACATAGCGTGGAGGTCATGATCTAAAAAGCTACACCAGGGTTGCATAACCCTAAAGGCTTTACTTTCATGGTTACCTTGAGCAGTCATCACGTAGGTTTCTATTGCCACAAGCAATAGAACAAGCAACCACAAAAACCTTATAAACAGAGGAAACTTGGACAGATTGTAGGTCTAGTGATCAATATAGTGTTTGAGGGGTTTTTGTACTATTGAAAAATAGAAAGGATGTGGTTCTTGATACTCTCGAGGTACTTCTGTTAGGATAATTTTTGAACTTTTTTGCTCTCATTCACAAGTGCAGTAGATTGTCATATGCTGCGGTTATATACTGAAGATGTTGCCTAGTACCACAAAGCTACTATTCATTCATTGCATTTCCAAGAGAGCAGTTCCTTCCTATTCTGCTTCTTAATACACAATATAAATCAGTGGCAGGGAATCTCAGCTACTGAAGCAACTCCAGTTCCTCAGTATCCCAGTCTGAGCCTCTGGACTTCCACCAACATTGTGGCTTCCAGCTAAAAAAAGATTGAAATATTTTTCTTAATGACTAATTACTGATAGTAAGAATTTTAAGCTGACGTATACTAGTATTTTGGATCTTACTCTTTCACCTTTGCTGCCTCCTTCCACTGGAGTGCGACTCCCTCTGCAAAAAGTTGTCTGGAATAGTATTCACACTGAAAGAAGTCCCTCACACACACACCCTTGATGATTTCCAAAAGCAAATTATTCTAAAAAACATACTCAGGTTATTGAGAAGTTTAAAATGCAAGATATGCTTTACAGAAAGAAAGTAAAATTGTTTAAAAATTTTTTCTTTGTGCCTCACTACCAACCAAAGCTTTCAAGCACCCAATATTGTCTTGGGAATCTTTCGTAAAAGCAAAATGGTCAGGAGATCTGGACAAGAAAACAAGAGATATGTGGCTTCTCATCCCTGTGTTTTGCAGTAGATTTACTCAGTGGCCAGTGAGGATATAACTTTTAGTGTATTGCTAGACATGTAGCAAAAGACATGTAGCAGCAACAATTGTGACAGAAAGCTGAAGAAACATTTCAGTCATTCTGAAACTTCTGCTTGGCTCTGATTTCAAGTGATAAAGTCCACATGTGTTTGTTTGGAGGCGGTTTGGAATTAACTCTGAAGTGTATGGTTAACATATGACTGTCTATGAGGCTAAATGTGGTGTCAACATTTCTCTGTAAAATTGGTTTGATTTCCTTGTGTTTTTAAATAGGCTTTGACATCAGTAGTGAACTATAGAGAACCAAAGTCTATCTGCAAAGCTCCTGAGCTGGTAAGCATCTCATACTTGTTTATGTGCTCGTATGTAAGCATGAAATCTTTCCTGCTAATGTTGAGGCCAAAAGGCTTTTTAAATCGCTGTATGTTATTAAAGTAATGGGTTTAACAGAAGCTTTTGATTTGGCTTAACTTGGAGAGGGCTTGTATAGGTTAATGGAAGTAGATACATACTGTGACTTAAATCCAACATTGGAATAGACCCACTGAAACCAGTGACATTTAAGTTAGTTGTGAATAACAAGTTCCATTTATTTCAGTGGGGTGGGTTTAGTTTTGTGTGTATAAATGTGTCCAAAGTCTTGTTGCATCTCTTTTCCAAAAGCAAATCTATCTAATTCAGAAGTGGTCACCTGTGTGGACCAGTTTTTGCCCCCTACCCTGTCCCCCTCCCCCTTCTGGCATCCCAGCAACCCAGATATGATTTCACATCACTTCCACTTTTTTTTTTTGGCTGCAAATTGGCCATTTGTCAGGTTTTTGTTTCTGAGAAGGTCAACAAAGCAAACTTGCTTTCAAATCGTTTTGCAGTGATTTAGGCTATTTGTGCGTGTGATTTTGTCAAAAAGTGTTTGAAAAAACTGGAGGCTTGGAGTAGCTTGGATGAAAAAAGGGATGGGGCTACATCCAGTCAAGGAACACTTCCCCCATTCCTAGTTTAGCTTAATAAATATTCTTTTTTTTCTTCACTTGAGCTGGCCAAGTATTGTGACAACTTGCTAAAAAAATCAGCAAAAGGCATGACAGAAAATGAAGTAGAAGACAAACTTACTAGCTTCATTACCGTTTTCAAGTACATTGATGATAAAGATGTTTTCCAAAAGGTAAATCACCATTTAAAAGCTACTTAGATTGGTTCATTTTTGTGTTTCCTCCCTGTTCTTGGATATTGTATGTATGGAATACAAGGAAACCTGAACTCTTGCTTTTCTTTAATTTAGTTCTATGCCAGAATGTTGGCGAAACGGCTTATACATGGTTTGTCCATGTCCATGGATTCTGAAGAAGCTATGATTAACAAACTGAAGGTAAGTACAAGTTTAACAGTTCAGAAGAATCAACTGTACACTAACATAAGCTGTGATTAAATTGATTCTCGAGGAATTTCACTAAACATACTTTGAATCCTACCAAATTTTGACAGAGCAGCTGTTAATTGGGCTGACTATAATTACAATCCACTGGGAAGTTTTAGTGGATTGCCCCCTATTTACAGCTTTGTTCAGAATTAGCTGGAAGTTGTCATTGTTAAATAGAGCCAGCAGATGGTGCCAAGATGATGCAAGCTGGCAAGTTCCATTTTCTTGCCATTCTAAGGCTGCATAGAGGGAGTTCTCCAGATACTACAAGGTGTGGAGTCTTCACTGCCTGCATTTCACATATCTGTCTGGTGAAATGGTTCTGCAGATTTCAGCATGTATCAGCTAGTATCTGCAGAACTCTAAACTAGCTCCCACCTGCACAGATGGTATTGCTGCAGTCAGTGTGTGTTTGACTGTCATGGATACTTGTTGAATACCTGTGGCACTGCTAGAGTTGAAGGACACCTACCTTGCCCCCCCACAGCCCCCGTGACTGGAACAGTTCTGAAAGTATCCTATCGTACTATAAAGGGTGTGGGCATGTCCACTATTATCAGTACCATGTGACAAATATAATGGCAGTAGTCATATCACTGCTCTTACCCCATGCTAGAGCAGCATTTTTAAACCTCTTAAAAACTAGGTGAATAGATTGTTCATATTTCTTATTTATCATGTTGCACAAGAATGAGGAACATGAGGCTGTCGGAGATGTTTGGACTGTAACACTGATCAGCCAATGTAGTGAATGATGAGGGATGATAGGAGTTGCAGCCTTGCAGCATCTGGTGGGCCACACATCTCCATGTGAGTGTATTCCTTTAAAAAGAGAAGGGAGGGCTGCTCACTTGTTAATATTTACAGTTTGTGTGTATGTCTTATCTACAAATCTTACATATGTGGTTGTGTTTTCCAGCAAGCCTGTGGTTATGAGTTTACTAGCAAGTTGCATCGAATGTATACAGACATGAGTGTGAGTGCAGACCTTAACAACAAGTTCAACAACTTCATAAGAAATCAAGACACTGTCGTAGATTTGGGAATTAGTTTTCAGATATATGTTCTTCAGGTAATAAGGCACATATATATGTTTTGTTTCATGTAATGTGTATTCCATATGTTTAATGGTGATAATGCAAGTTGGATCTGTAACAGCACATCCTAGTTTGGAATGCTCTTTTTCTCTTTTTCTTTCTCTTTCTCCCTCTTTCTCTTAGTTCCTCCTGCCCAAGATTTTCACACTTGTGAAAACCTAAGAGTTTCCTCAAACATGCTGATCCTTACCATTTCTCGGTTATTCTGTATTGGCTACATAGCCTTCAGAACTTGCCATCTGCAGTGTAGATGATAATGGTACCTTGATTAACTTTGAACACATCACAGTAACTCCTGTTTCTAAAGCAAGCATATGTGTGCAATATGAAAGTATATTCTGATATGCCTCCTACTTTGTTGAAGCACTAAATGCTAAATCATGCTGACAGATCTCTACAAAAGAGATACATAATGCAAAGGTATAATCCATCATATGGAGAAATTGGCTCAGACACTTAATTGGTGTTCTGAATTATTGCCTGCAACCTGTAATTTTTCAGGAATGTATTAGGAAAGCCTAGAATTGAATCTGTATGCTGTCTTTTGTGTTTCTGCACATGTTCAGGGCCCAAAGCAGCTTCAGTAACCCTCATGCATTTCCCAGTTGTTACTCTGTACTTCTACTATTTAGTTGAGGAAACTCAGCAGAAAAACAGACTAAAATGGAAGAAAGAAAGAATACTGTGGTGTATTTCCATGTCAGTCTGCCCAGCAGAGCAACCCACATTAACATATGTGTGAATTCTTTCTCAAACCAAGAACTCAAAACCGTTGAGTCGACTACAAGAAAGGGGCAGAAGAAGCAGAGTGACCATGGTTAAACATCCACAGAAGAGGGTAGCAGTAATGGGTGAGATATGGGATGATACAGATTATAGGTGTCACTACCTAAGCTCATCCTCCTGTTAAGCAGAGTAAGGCAGCTAGTGTCTTCCTGAATCAGGTAGCACTTGGTGGGCACTAGGAAGAAGCATCAAGTTGTCTTGGGACAGAATTCTTTGTGTACTACATGCCTTTCCTGCTTCCCCACTTGTTAGCAAGCTACTGTCAGGGATAGTGAAGGATGCTGTACCACAGTGAGATCCCATGGCCAATTTGACTAACTTCTGTATTGAGACTGATAAGAGTGTCATCTTGTCTTCTGTCTCAAGCAGCAAAATATCCTGCACTGGCTGGTTCTGGGTATTTTTGGGTCATCCCACTCTATTCTTACATTAGATATGAATAAACTTTCATTCTGCAGAAGAAGCAAGGCTGATTCTCTGAACAGTTGGCTTGGGCAGACAGGAGAGCAGGAGTTTCCTTCTTCCATACCACATCTGTTGTGTGGGGAACAGAGGTTTGGGATTTTTCAAATAAGTTTTCTGAAACTTCATAGGTTTCCACTGTTGCTTCATTATGTCAAGTGAAGCTGGTATTAATCACTCTCATTCTGATTCACCTTACCTATCACAGCTTTGGATTCTTTTTTTAGCAATGACAGTTGCCTTATATATCTTTGTGAAACTGGTTTTTGTATAAAATAATTATTTATTGTGCTGTGTTTTCAGGCTGGTGCGTGGCCTTTGACTCAGGCGCCTTCATCGACATTTGCAATTCCTCAGGAACTGGAAAAAAGTGTACAGATGGTAGGTTAGTAGGAGATTTCTTGCAGATTAATAACAAGTGGTATTAAGTTGGGGCTGGAAAAACTTAATCAATCTTACTCTAGAAGTCATCTACATTATGTATAAATCATGGCAACCTTGTTAAGTTTTGGTGGCTTCACACAATCCTCTTTACTCGTTCTATGCATTTTAAGGACTAGGATGTATGAGGATGGTAGTCTTCTAAAACTGCCACCTGTATCTCTTATCCTGGGATGTTTGGGAGATCTTCCTCGGGAAGGGGAAAGGGTGGACACTTATAGGTAGCCTAGTATTTTCAGATTGTTCACAAGCCTTTCCTACCTTTAAATTCCTGCTTTTGATTTACTTAGTTTTAAGCTTTAATTGTAGTGATACCCAGTTTGAAATATAACTTACAAGAATTCAAAGAATGAAGAAATTGCTACATTGTATGATAAGAATATTTGGCCTTCTATGGAACACCATTTGCTGCATGGTTTTCTACCATAAATTGCATGGAATTTATTCCTCTCATAGACATGTGTTTATCAATGTACATTGAAACAAACTTGTGTGTTCACACATTCAGTGCTTCTGTGATGTTTTATCTGCAGTTAGTATTACATGCTCACCTGCTGAACAGATACTGATCTTCCTTGACTTACCAGGCCAGCAAAAAGAATGTTTCCAGCTTTTACTCTGGTATCCATTTTCATAGAATAGGAGAATTAAAGAGTTGACTGGCATCCCAAGGGTCATTCAGTCCAGCCTCATCACTGCAGGAATTCAAGCCTAAAGTATTCTTGGCCAGTGGTCATCCAATCTCTGTTTGAAAGTGTCATGTAGAATCCCCCAATTTGTAAGGTAGTTTGTTCCACTGACAAACAGTGTTTACCACCAGAAAGTTCTTCCTATCTTCCAAATGTTGAATTGGAATTTCCTTTCTTATATCCTCAGGAGCTTGCTTTGTCTTCCATGTGAGATGGCTGTCATATCACCTCTGTCTTCTGTCCTCCAGACTAAACATATTCAGAGGAAGGTGGCCAAGCTTGACTTACCACATCCTGTACTATCTGGGTCACCCTCCAGTTTGCCAGTTGTCTCTGTTTTCTTCAGTCTCCCTTCAGGGTAGTCAAAAAGCAGTTTAAATTGTTTTGGGGTTATTTCCAGAGATGCCCAAAATTTTTGGCAGGAAATGTTCAGCCATTAGCATTGGCTGTCATTAATGATGAATAAATAAACATAACTTTCACACTCAAAGGAAACTGATTTTTTAAAAAACATTTGTGCATTGACATTTCTGATAAACAGAGCTGCCTTACAAATGCCAGTAAGATCACTTTGTGACATGCTGGATTTCAAAGTAGTTTAATTCAATATGGTGTGTTTTATATGTCTAACTAACATTGAGAGCCAGTGGTTTGAGTGCTGGTCCAAGACTCTAGATTCAGCCATGGAAACCCACTGGGTGACCTTGGCCAAGTCACACTCTCTCAGCCTTACAGGAGGGCAAAGGAAAAACTCCTTGGAACAAATTTGTCAAGAAAATCCCATGATACGTATGCCCTAGGATAGCCATACATTGGAAATGACTTGAAGGCCCACAACAAGAACAATAAGAACTAACATTATTCAAATATACCTTGCCAAATAAATTTTGTAAAGGAGTGGTGGGGAACACTTTGCCCTTCAGACATCTTGGGTTTCAGCTCCTAGAGGCACATGCAGGCACCCAGCGTGGCCAGTGATAATAAATAATGGGAGTAGTAGTCCAAACCAGGCAGACCAAAGGTTCCTCACCCTGGCTGAAAGGCATAGACTAAGTGCCTAAGAGGGTGTCTAGTCCTGTAACATTCAGGCCTCTGGCTTCTGC
Source organism: Cyclura pinguis (assembly GCA_030412105.1). Lineage (NCBI taxonomy): Eukaryota > Metazoa > Chordata > Lepidosauria > Squamata > Iguanidae > Cyclura > Cyclura pinguis. The sequence continues at coordinate 120,916,321 of CM059604.1, read as the reverse complement.
AGTATTTGTCCCTGAATTTCAAAGACACAACTGAGATCTCCTTGGAACCTTTCCATTTCTTTAAAGATAAGGTGGGACTCTGTGTATGTGAGAGAGAGTACTTCAGAGAAAGTCATTTTCTCCATATGATAAACCTTTCTGTGGAAACATAATCCAGATTCTTGTTGATCTTATTGATTTCTCACCACAGAACTTCAATACTAGATCTTTCCCTTCTGTTTCATTATCTGCATTTCATTCTTTAGTGAAGACATAGCATGTTCATGCTTGTTGGTTTGGGGGGTTTTTCTGGCAAGTTTGATTAATAATTGTGTTCCCGTTATTAGATATCACAAGACATGTTTTTTGTGTACACCTTGAATTTTAGGAAAGGATTTCTTGACTATAGTTCCAGGTTTCTTGTTGCTTTGGGGCAATTTTTAAGAAAGTGGGACTTTTATCGTTAGAAAAAGTCTTGTTTGTGGTGTGCCCTGTATTTGCAGCTGGTTACCAAGCTCTCTCCAAAGGACCTCTTGTATTCCTCTAAGTAATTCTTTGTGTCAGATTTGAACTCAAGTTAGTCTCTTGCTCCATCTTAGTGACACAAAGCGAAAAAGTCACTGCTTCCAAGTGGCAGGTTAAATGAAAAGGAATCTGACCAACTCTGTACTTTTTCAGTTCTTAGGTGGATTCAGTATATCTTGTCTCAGGGCTTCCTCTCAGATCTCTGAACAAATATACCTCTCTTTATACCTTTCTTAAGGTTCTTTGCACTGTTGGCCGTGGAAGGAAACTGTCAGATGAATTTGCAATATTTCTGCTGGGTAACCCCTCCTGTCTGCCGGGAAACTCAGAAATAGTTTACCTTCCCCCTACACTGAAGAGATCTTTATCATTTTCTCTCTCTTTTTTTTAAACTGATTGTTTCTTCTTAGGATTGGTGGGCTAGGCATAGCTTGGTACGGAAAGGATCTGCTTGCTGATCTGGTGATGTGTGTCAGGGATCCATCCACTAGTCTTTAACTCTCTGTTGTTCAGCACTGGTGTTAAATGTGGGTGTTTTTATAGTTTGAAAGAATCAACTGGGAATTCAAAATGCTTTCTGTCTTTATAGCCTGGAATCTAGATGTCAAGAACATTTGAAAAAGTGACTTACCTTTGTTGCAGCACCCAGGCCCAAAACTTCTCAAACAGGACCTGGCATGGCAGATTTATAAGAGAAGACCAATTGACAAGTCCAAACAGTAACAACTCTAGCACTAAATTTCTGAAGAAGTATCTATCTGCTCTAGAATGTGTTTTCTGAATTCTAGCATTGCTAGCCAGAATTGTTTTTCCTTGTAGCATCCTAAAGTTTCCTACTGCTAGCAGCCAACACTTTAGACTTGTTCCTTTCTTCCTTCTCCTTATAGTGTCAACTTCAATGTGGGTGTCTGTTTGGGGAGCAGGAAACACTTACAGCTGTGGCTTTTTACAAATCTCAAGAAGTGTAGAAATACAATGGGAAAAATATAATATTTGCAAGTTATAAGGCAATACTCCTGAGCAGAGGGAGGTGGGTCATTCCACCTCTGTGTACTTTGGACTCTGTGTGTGTATCTGCCCTCAAGTTGCCTATTGACTTACGGTGGCCCCATGAATTTCATAGGGTTTTCTTAGGCAAGGAATACTCAGAGGTGGTTTTGCCAGTTCCTTCCTCTGAAATACAGCCTATAGCACCTGGTATTCATTGCTGGTCTCCCATTCAAGTACTAACCAGGACTGTCCCTACTTAGCATCAATCTGGTGCAATTTAGGGTATTTAGACCTTTTTTGTTGGAGGCAGATTGTAGCTCTCTAGGTCCTGCAGCTTACATACCATAGCTGATTGGGAAGTTGTTGGAGTAATGGTCCAAAAAACTGGATTCATAACTTTGATATATCCAGTTTGTTCTTAAAAAGAAAGACCATCTTTTCAGGGCAATGCCTGTAAATAATACAGTTTAAAAAAAATATTCTAAGGCCTTCTCAGTATCGAGTCACTCTTAACTGGAGCCAACTTCATAATCTGTTCTTGGAAAAAAATGGTCAGATTTTGTTTTATTTCTGTGTAAGCAGTACATGGATGATGATTGGACTCTGGTCACACTTCACACTCCATTTGCTCTGAATATTTAAAGAGCAAGGCTTCTCTCTCCTCATAACTGGGGGCCTCCTAATAATAACTCCTAGTAACTTTTGGCCATGCCTAGCGCTTCTCTTACCCAGAGCATGAAAAGCAGTGGACAAGAAAATTCAGAGATTATTCTGTTATTGCTGAATTTTACTGCTGTTTTCCTGCATAACTTTCATAGCAATGGTCTTTCTCCATCACCATGAATTCTGGGGCATGGTCTGTAGTATGGAAGCTTACCATTCCAAAAATGAGGATTACATGTGGAGGAGAGTAGGGAAAACATAGTGTTTGAGCCACATTTAGCTTTCACACACGCACACACATCTGTATTTTTTTTTGCAGTCCTCCAAACCATCTGCAACTCCTCCCATGTCTCCCCCTTGAGTTGGTGAAAAAACCCCTCTATAAGGTCGAAAAGCACCACTTTTGAGTGCCATTATGCATTAAAACAACCTTTCTGGTCCATTCAAACTCTCTTAGATGGCAAGTAGCTTAAAAAAACTTTAAAAAAGTGCAGGTTAGAAGTGACTTTTGAGGACTTCCAGGTCACAACTGCAACTGAAAAATAGCATGGTGCACCACAGCAGTACAAGAATAATCATAGGCCTCTTTTGCAGTACCTACACCTGGTCTAATTCATGACCCACCATGTTTTAAAATACCACTGGGAGACAATGTACTATAGTAGTAGAGCACTGAGTAGTAGAACATTGATGAGTAGTATAAACCTTCCTGAGCTATTCGACGGAAAAACAGAATAAAAAATAAGTTATTTTGATGCTATTATACTGCCTTCAGAAGCAGGATCCCATTCATATATCATTTCCTAAGCATTGAGAGTCTTCTCCCCCTTGCCTGAGCACGGGCAGCATGTACCAACAGAAGGGATGGAAGGGCTGTGTGCCCCTGTCCAATCCAGCACTTCCATGAGGTAGGCATTTGCAAGATGGATGCCAGGATGTTGCCCAAAGCAACACTATTCAAACTTCATTGCAGCCCTCTTTCAATTTCACTGCAGCCTCTTCTGGCAACGCAGATTAAAACCACAATACTGTGTTGGCGTCAGTGTGGGTCTGGTTCACCAAGGTTCCTATCACAGAGTGTCCTGAAGCTTGAGACCTGATGTTGCCTTGGATGTGATTAAATCCAGCAAAAAGAAGCATAAGGAGAACAATTTTCCCATTCTGTATGCATGTATGCAGCAAAACTAAGAAAACGTATCTTAGTTAAGGAATTGAACTGGATTGGAGAAGGCAGCCGTTCCCAACTCTTAGATCTTACCTTTGTCTCTTAGATACTAACATCTTGCTGATCTGTTTGCTAAAAAATAAATAAACTTCTCTGCTCTAGTTCTCAGAATAACTTTCTTGGTAATTGCTGCCTTGACTATTTAGCTGCATCTCAGTTGCTGGAATGGGGACTGGGGAATGTAAACTGCATTGTTTTCCAATTTCTTGGTACATAATGAGGGTATAATGCAGAAGAGAGCAGGGAGTTAGGCAGGAGAGCGAGCTTTATTAGCTGTAAAGAAGGTGTGACATGGCTCACACCAGGGATGATTGTGATTTAAAGGTGTAAACGAAATCTTGAAGTAGAATACATTCTGCACTCTCATGGAGAGACAGGACAGAGGTCTGTATTGTACGAGGAAATGCTAGTTGTATAAGCTTCACTGAAATATGTCACACACAGTCTCTGGAAATACTTTAGAAAGTTTTTTGGGAATGACCACTTACTTAGGTGCTTATATATGTATCTAACAGCTCAGTACTATATCTTGGGTTATATTCTGTTTTGTACTAGTGGAAAATGACAAGAGTTGATGTCGCTCCATTAGCAGTCACACATGACTGCTACCTGCGTAAATTCATGCAAGCAGCATCTGTCTTATTGAAGTTTTAATAATGAGGTATTCTACATCATGCTCAAGCTGAATCAAAGTACTGGATTTGACACATGTACATGGCTGCAAGCAGTCAAAATTTCTGTTTTCGTGGAGTGGTACCGTTGGATATAAGGCAGAGCACACTGTGGCTTACTTGCAGCTCAGATATGAATGTAATTGTCTAAATTAAAAATTTTAACTTTTAAGAATCAGAATGAATCTTACTCCAGATGTTGTTAGTCCCTGTTAAATCTTCTAATGAAGGAATGTGGGATCCACATGTGCCCAGTATAATACCAGTGGACACTCTAGAGCAGCCTTTGATTAATTTAAAGGAATGTGTCTTAGGTTTTTGTGTACTCCCCTGGGGCTAGATGAAGCCACATAATGAATGGGAGTGAGGGACTGATGAGCAAACTCTTAGTTGACATCATCCTTTCCTGCAGATTTTGCCAAATTGAAATATTCTCAACAGCCTTAATAAGGGCTTAACATGGTGCTATTTAAAATGTCGTTTTAATCAGTGATTTGCTTTCTAAATCCTGCTTTCCAATTTATTTGATCAGTGGAAATTAACTAATGTACTTAGAATTTAGATAGAATTTGCCCTTTTTTCTGAGCTCATTTCAGGCAGGCTTCAAAGGGAAAAAAGGAGACTGAAATTGAAAGGCTGCTAACTTTTTCTCCTTTCAAATCTTATGGTAGCAGTGGGAGATGGCCCCAATAAATTCCAGCCCCTGAGGACTGAGAATTAAATTAGTCCTAGTTTTTTTTATGATGTTTCAGTAATCTCCACTGCAGGTATCATTTTTATTTAATGAGTCATTAACGTAATTAATGATAAACATATCTTAATGTGAAAGATGTGAAACGCATTTTTGAACTGTAAGACTGATGCTTTCAATTAAGATGTATGTATTACACTTACTGGGATTAAACATTAGACTTTCGTACAGTAAATGCATATAAATATTTTATAATTAGTGAATCATTCCATAATAGTGGGATTTATCTTGTACAAACAGCATAGCTATAACCCATGTTCTCATAAATATTAGAAATTCCAAAATAATAGAGTAGTGTGTGACTCTTACAGCTGTCCTAAGATCCTGATATATACTTAATTGGCATTAGATAAGCAAGAAGGATATGAACTAGAATTGTTAGTGTTTCTGTAAGGACTCTTCCTAATGAAATATGTTAAAAGCCACTCACCTGTAATCTCCTGTGACTGAGCTAGCTAACAAAAGTTATTTCTTAGTGCCTCAGGACACTAAATAGCGACTACACAGCCTAGTTGTTAGCTCCTCTAGTGATCTTTTTTGTAGGTTGCATGATGCAGCCCATGGGACACTCAGAATTACCAGGGCACACATCAAGTGAGAACCACAGTCACTCAGCCAGTCACTTTAACATTTAAGGATAGCTGGCCTGCCTGACAAGCAGAACTCTGATACCAGAGCTTAGATTCAGAGCTTGGATATCTTGTTGTTTTATTCATTTATATCTCACCTTTCTGCCAATAATGGGACTCGAGATGGCTTACAACACATTTAAAAACAATTTTTTTAAAAAATTCAAAAAAGATTTTAAAAAGTATACACGAGCTACAATAAACTTATAAATCTAAAATGTTAGACTCTATTAAACACTGTTCAGTCATTCAGTTCCCAGGATGAAGCCATCCTGGCTTCCCTATGGAAGGAATTCCACTATGGGTAAATCACTGTGACTAACATTGTGACAAGCAATTATATACAGTGGCCCCTCCACTTTTGTGAGTGTACAGGATGCAGAACCCTTGCAAAACTGGAAAAACCATGAATAACTTCTCCCATACTTCCCCTCCCATTCCCTTCCGGGGTGCCCTTTCCCTTGTCTTTTGCCCAGGCATGGAGAAGGAAGGTACACAGGCCCAGGCAAAAAGCAAGGAAGTGGGGGAAAGAGAATCGGGGGGTGGGAGCAGGCATGCTCAGGCCTTACAAATAATCAAATTCACAAAGGTCAAACCTGTGAATGTGGAGGCATTCTGCACACTGAAATGTGCTATAGGAATGTGTGAATAGGTCTAAATCCAACTGTTAATCCTAACTAAAATAGTTCCATTGAAAGCATGGGACTTACATAAGTGCTGACTTACTAAGTTTTCATTGATTTGGTGGCCCTATTCTACTTAAGACTAACAATTTGGTTTAGACTTGCTGCTCATTGAAGCACATTGAGGTAATATTTTTCCTCCAGATTTCCACTGTTTCCAGAAATGGAGTCTTGTCCATATGCTGTCATGACCATGTTTACTATTTTTATTGAATTATACATTTGAAAGAGGAAATCTTGTTATGTGAGCATAAGCTGTAGCAGGAATGCAGGGGCAGGATGACAAAGCCACAAGTGTAGCACAGTGAAAGAGGGAAGGCAGAATCTTCATGGACTGTATTGGGAAATTAAGTCTACTGGCTGTTTGTCCAATATTGGTCTTTTTTAAGGGGTGAGTCTGCATCTTTGGAACAATAAGCACCCTGGGAGGTTTTGCTTGCAAAATTTCCTGACTCATGGCACACACCAGAGTGTGGAAATTTGGAAATTTCCAGAGTGTTTTTATTTGTAAAGACAATGGAGCACCTTTTAAAAGCAGAAATTTCCGCAGCAGATAGGGTACATCTGAGGCTAGATCGCTTTCAGGGGCAACACCACCCCTTGAGTGCCGTGGAAAGAACTGAAAAATCCTATGGCCCTGGAGCACCCTCATTTATCCCTAATAAATATTGCACTTTGCTTGTAATTGGGTCTTCTGTAGCATGTGGATAATGAGTTTCCACACATATGTTACATTTCTAATACATAGAAATTACTGTTTGTTATGTTTTTGTGTATTATTCTGGATTAGCCAGAATTCTTTCTCTTGAGATATTTGGCCGAAGATTTGATCTCTTAAAATCTTTGCCCTAAAGCATGATTTTGTTTTACAGTTTGAATTATTTTACAGTCAACATTTCAGCGGGAGGAAACTTACCTGGTTACATTACCTCTGCACAGGTAAACTCAATGTGACTTTTTTAATCTTCTGAAACATTTTATACAGTAACTCATTTTATATCATGCTAATGAGCTTTCCTTACTGGAATGTACATGTCCTTTCAAATTTTGTTAAGTAGAAAAGAAACCTTTAATTTTTAAGCTGCCTTCTCTGAAACAGTTAATAGAGTTTTGTTGATTGCTCTTAACTTGACTGTCTCAATTTTCACCTGCTTTTATTTTTGCCTATAAGTTTTATTACTTCACATCTTTATTTTGTAGCGTAAAAAAAGGTATTTTTGAGAACTGCTCTCTGAAAAATACCCAAATAGCAGTTTAGCTTGAAGAGAAGTAGAATGTCTTTTAGTAAAATTAGGTAATATGTTCTAACTGTAGTATAAAAGTACTTCCGTAGCACTTGCAAGTTGTCAGAGTGCTTCAGCTGTCTTACCCCAGTTTTCTTCAACAGCCGTGCAAAGTAGGTTCAATTACTGAATCCTAACAGGCCAGAACCCAAGACCCGGCTTTGGGCTGCTTCATATCTGCCCTCAAAGTGAAACAGAAGAAGCTTTGCCACATTTCATTTGTAACATTGGAAGCTGCTTGTTAAAATAATGTGTAAAACATGTAACACTGATTTGCAGGTGAGGTCAAAATGAATTATTTGTGCAAACCGTATGTAGCCATGGTGACAACCTACCAAATGGCAGTGCTGCTTGCCTTCAACAACAGTGAAACAGTCAGTTACAAAGATCTTCAAGACAGTACTCAGATGAACGAGAAGGAACTGACAAAAACGATCAAGTCATTACTTGATGTCAAAATGATCAACCATGATTCAGACAAGGTATGTCATAGAAGAAGACACTGAGTATCTTCCTGTGGGGAGCAACTTTGTTTGTCTCAGTTGTATTTGTAACCTTTTTGTTGATTTTTATCAGAGCAGAACTCTACTATATATATATAGTATACTATATATATTGGCTCCATCTTGTAGGTTTGGAATGCTATTGGTGAGAACTGCAGAGTTAGTACACATACTTAAAAAAACATCTTGCAGTTTGTGCTTCCCAAACACCAGATCCTACACAAGTAGCAAATTGCTTTTGAAACTCAAGACTGTTAAGGAATGGCTTTACCATTAGGCAGAGTGAAGTGGCTGCTTTTACCATCTATTGCTGAGGGAGAAGGAGCACATTGATGGGGGAAAGAGCTGTGGATGCTACATGACCTAGCTTGCACTCTCTAAACTAACCTGTTGCCCTCAGGTGCCAAAGAGGATGTGTCCTTTTGCCAGTGTTAATGTAATATCCAACTTTCAGTCCTGTTGGTTTATGTCTTTGGAATGGGAGGAGGTACCATAATATCTACCTGGGACGGCAGCATATCCTTGGCCAGCCACAGGGGTTTTTCGAAAAGAGTTCCTCAATGTGGTGTGGAGATCCACTGTTCAAAAGTGGAAATAATGTCATGAATCCCAAAGGGCACATTTCAGTGCTTTGGATACCAGCCACAGTCTGGAACTCTTTGTGTCTGTGTTCTGTGCATAAACTTTGTGGAGGTTCTTGAAGCTACCTATACCTTATAAGCTGAAGTTGAGTTTTCTACAAGGAAACCAACTTTCTTTTAATTCAACTTTAGAAATACAATTTCACTGGACATATTTTTTTATGTGATGTTCAAATAAAGCAGGATAGATACATGAATATTTGCCCTAAATATTTCGCAATAACATTATAATAAGTGTCTTACTGTTTCTAACAATTTGGAAGAGAGTTTGTGTTCATAATAGTACAAGAATACAGTAGACTCATTTTAAAACCAATGATAAATGTAAAATGTATGTTTTGGGCTCATTGTCTTGAGCAGCCATGCTGCTCCATTGGGAAGTTAAATAATTCAAACTGTCAACTTCGAATAGTTAATATGCCTGCATTTCAGCAGAGGAGATGAAAGCCATATGTAACTCTGTCTTTTTCAAGCAAGCCATTCTTGGGAAAACAGATGAGCTGTTAATATGCTTGCCACCCATGTGCTTGTGTGTATATCTGTCTGAAAGAGTGTGAAATAACTCATGCCTTTTTCACTGCAGGAGGACATAGAGGCAGAATCTACTTTTTCATTAAATATGAACTTCAGCAGTAAACGAACAAAATTTAAAATCACTACATCAATGCAAAAAGATACACCACAGGCAAGTATTGTTAATGTCTTCACTGTGACCTTGTTTGAAGTGCCAGGAAGGGTATAAAACTGTAGCAGATTCTAAAAAAAACAATGAAAATACTTCAGTGTTGGGAAGAGTTATGTCAGCAAGCAAAACTACTAGGGGACATACAGAAGTATGGGCAGCAAGATATTTTGAAATGGCTGTGTCTGGGCCTTTCAAATTATAAACACATCCCAATAATGTCATGACTAACATAAATCCCATTGATTTGAATAGGCCCCCTCTAAATATGAACAGATTCAACTTTCTGAAATTTACCAGAATCTAATAAAAGCAATTTGGAGAGCTTAATCAAACAGTTATATTTTTCAGTGACCAGGCAATGGAGTGAAAATAAGTATTGAAACTTGAACTGAGTTGTCTTGAATGAGCTTCTTAGAGGAGTAAACTAGAAATATTCCTAAATCCAGTAAAAGTAACCCTTTTTAAAAACAGCTATACCGTTCTAAGGAAGGCTAAAGGACCAATCCATGACCATTTTTCTTCTTGAATTTTTTTCAGTTCATGCAGGATTGTATTATTAAGTACTATTTTTCTGTTCTCTGACAGAACATGAAATTTTTTTCCCCTAACATACGTATGAATATTTTCTCGTAAGGCCCACTGTGTTCACAGAGGCCTGCTTCCCAATAAATGTGTTCAGAATTGCAAACCTAGGCCTAAATCCTATGGTGAGTCCCAAGTAGAGCAGATCTGTTAAATCAATGTGTTTTATCTCTGCTGACTCATTAGTCAACAATTGATTCAGTGGGTTTAGTCTAGTTACGGAGCGCCAGTAGGATTCAGGCCATTGTTTTTAATGTATAATCTCATTTATCTTCTCAAATTCCTTTTTCATTTTTGCTCAACATGTACTACTTTCACACACAATAAATTCTGTTTAATGCTGTTTTTCCTTACAAAGAAATGTGTCATATTTTTCCAGAAGGATTTCATGGTACTTCTTAACTTATATTCTGGATATGCTCTGAATTATTAACACCTCAAGATCGGAATGAAACGTCTCACATTGGTAGTGTCATAAACATTTACTACTGTGTCCAGACGAATATTGCAATACTAAATACTTAACACAAGAGCCAGCATGGCAAACTGGTTTGAGTCTTGGACTGCAACTCTGGAGACCAGGGTTCAGATGCCCCTCAGCTGTGGAAATCCGCTTGGTGACCTTGAGCAAGTCACACTCTCTTGGCCTCAGACCCCCTCTGCATAAATCTTACCAAGAAAAACCCATGATGGAATTGCCTTAGGGTTGCCATAAGTCAGAAATGACATGAAGGCACACAACAATAGATACTTACAACAGAGCAGAATATCTAGTGCTACTACAGTAACTAGTATTGTGTGTGGGAAATAGTAAAAATGATGGCACTGCCCAGCATACTTTTTTTTACAAAATATTTAATTCATCTTTAGGAAATTCACTTCCCATATGGAATTTTAAGTTCTAATTTGAGTATTCTGTTACTTCACTGTGCTCATTAGCAAACAACGAATTACCTGGAATATGATGTTACCCCCTAAATGCACACTCACATAAACATTTATATTCCCTCCCCTTCTAGAAACCTACAATGACTTGGTAGCAGAAAAAGATTCCCACTTTGCAATATGGGTCTAAGCCTCATCAGTCCAGTATTAGCTAACAGTTAGTTGTTTCAACATGTTAATAATTATAGCTTCAAAAGTACAAGGTTTGCAGTTGGAATGTCATTCCTTTCAACCATATGTCATAACAAATGTCTAGATAAGCTAAAAATTAATGCCTCCTGAATCTCCCATTTCATAATGAGCTAAACTTTATCACATTGTACTTGTTACTCCACTGATCCCAAAAAAGTCTCTGGCAGTGCAATACTAAATATGCTTCATATAATAAGGAGTAAGCCGCATTAACTTTACAGGGAGAAACTTTTTAAAAACTATATTACAATACCGTCCCATGTATTTTTCTCTCTAACTTTCTATTTCCTCTTAACATTGAAAGTCTATTTTTAGATAGCTCTAAAATACTGTGTATTGTGTCACATCAGTTCTATATGTGAAAGTTCTTGGAAGTGTTTAGGTCATGTGAAGAATGTTTCATTCTCATTGTTCAAAGAAGACTCAACAAGCTACCTCTGCTTTAGGTTCTGTTCAAGATCTCAAAAGTTGTAAATTTCTCATCCTGAATAGCAGTTTGAGGTTTCAAAGAAGAGTTCATGGCACAGTTCTTAATTTTTCTTTATAGAGGTTGTTTTCTGAAGGAGGTATTCTGTAAAATAGTTATTTTGATAAATATTCTCATGAACTGAAACCTGGTTTTGCTGGAGGAGACCACCTAGCTAAGCATCTTGTTTCTCAAAGTAGCCAGTCACATACCACCAGAAAGCAGAATACAAGTGGCAGTTACTCCTTTTCACTGTTGATCACTGTTCGCTATTTGTTTCTCACAGTTTAGGTGTTAACAAAAGCATAGCTCTAGCACAACTTGAGTTCTATGGCTGTACATCTGCTTGGTACCATTGCATTGCCCCTTTCTTAGCTGTTGTTGCTTGTTCATATTTTGCAGGAGATGGAGCAAACCAGAAGTGCTGTAGACGAAGATAGGAAAATGTACCTTCAAGCTGCTATAGTCCGTATCATGAAAGCACGAAAACTGCTGCGGCACAATGCTCTCATTCAGGAGGTAAGAGTGTATGTGATTTGGCATGGGAGGTTTGGTCATGGGAATATTCAGATTGTAAGAAGTATTGTTAAGGAAGAGAAGTTTTAGCTATAGTTACTTTGACTGGCTTTGGATTCCTTGATGCTTTGCCTACATTGGAGTTCTAGATGTAGAATTTTGGATGTAGTTTTAAATGCCCAACCTCTTGTACAAAATAGCGTGGTAAGTTGGTAGCAGCAAACCATCTAAAAGACATTCAGGCTTTGGAAGTTCTCCAGAAAAAGCAAGTCATTTGCACTGTGCAGTCTTGTCTTGTTCTTGAGGCTCTTTTCTCAAAAAATGTTTGGTCTCTTCACAGTAGAAGTGTTTCACCAAGGTAGTGGCTTACCATTTCCATGACCCTAAAGTACAGTTGGCCCTTAATACCGGCGAATTCTGTATCCATGGATTCAACCAACCACAACTTGAAAATACTCCCCCCACAAAAAAATTCCAAAAAGCAAACTTTGATTTTGCCATAATACATAAGGGACACCATTATACTGCATGATTGTACATAATGGGACTTGAGCATCCAAGACTTTTGGTATCCATGATAGGGCCCTGGAACCAAACCCTGGTGGATCAGAGGGCCCACTGTCCTTTTTCCTGGATTCCTGGTCAGGTAATCAGCCAGTTTACACATGTTCCCCCATGTTGTTTTGATGGCCACAGGCCAGAGGAAAATGAAGTATGTCCTCTTTTAATAGTGAGATATCTATTGTAGCATTTGGCTCAGTTGACATGGTTGCAGATCATTTTAACTAGGCGGCGGTTACATAAAGTGTGTGTCTTCCTCTCTTGTGCAGGTCATTAGCCAATCGAGAGCTAGGTTTAACCCAAGTATCAGCATGATTAAGAAGTGTATTGAAGTTCTGATTGACAAACAGTACATTGAGCGGAGCCAGGCCTCAGCGGATGAGTACAGCTATGTAGCATGAAGTTAATATCCTGCAGATATGGTTGTACGGAGATCATTGCTGTCACTGCTTGGTGTGTCCTGTGGGGGAAAAAAAAGCAGGCCTGTCATGCCTCCATAATTGGTCACTTGGCAGCCCCTGTTTTTTCTGCTGTTTACAACATCACCAGTGCCACGTCATGAGCGTCTATGAAAAAAAAAAGGCTATAGATATTCCAAGCCCATGTCATGACATTTCTTGAAACTTTACTAAAAGAGAGAGTGAATGAAGTCTTGCTGACTTGTGGAAATTTTGGTTGGATACCATGCTTCCTCCCTTTACCCCCTCCATCCCCACCACCCCACGTTTGCAGTTGATGTTTTTTAATGTATCTTAAAAGACAAATGTTAAAACAGACTAAATATTGTAATATGGCAGATAACATAATAATTGTATCTACATTAAAATGTAAAAAGATGATGATACCGCTGCTTGTCAAATAAATAAATGAAATGGAAGATCTTGCGTGGCTTGCCTTTGATTCAGCAACAGAGTTGCTTTGAAGGACTACTTCTAAATTATTTACTGTCCCCTAAGCACATCTGCAGCCAAGGCCTGTGAGTTTTTATTCAGAAGCAAGGTCCATTTTGCCCGACTGCAGAGGCGAACATGGATGTTGATTTGTATCCTGTTAAAACAACTGATCTTAATTCTGGGTTACATTGTTCAGGACAAAAGGGCAAGTTTTTTAACAGGAGATTTCTGATTTTCCTGGAAAATAATTTATGCTCTTTTTCAGTAATTTTACCTAACGTTAAAATAATGGGTTATCTGAATGTGACTCTATTAATAAAACTGTGATCTGACTTCTGTCATAAGGTGGGAATGAGCTAAACAAGATGCTCATCAATTCCTGATGCTCTTACTCAATTCAGGATGCATGACTTGAAATGCATGGAGGGAAATCAAAGAGGTGGCTCACAATTTCAAATTTCATTTACACAATAGTCTCTGTGAGCACACAATTGGGTTTCACACGGCAACCGGCAAGTATGTTACAGTTTTTAGGAAAGGAGGTTATGAAGATAAGGAAGGGCCAAAGACACTGTTGCTCTCTTGCTAAAGGGAAGAGAAGATTTGGACACTGAAAAGTACAACCAGCAATAACTCTGGCCTTAACAAACTTAGTCCTCTCCCCCCCCCCCCGACATACACACACAGAGTGGGATTCTGGGTTATGAAACAGGGAACAAAAGATACATACTTAAATTACATGTGAAGTTCTTGCCAATTCCATTTTGTAGCTGAGTGGCCCCTGCTTGTAAGTAATGTTTAGACTCCAGAAAGCTAGTGTTAATGGATTCATCTTAATCTGGGTTAGCTTTCTGACAAACCATTCAACCTCAAACAGCTAACCCTACAGTTAAATCACATGTGGAAAGTTCCTACACTGATGCTTTTTTTGGTTGATTTAAGTGAGGCCCTTTCCACACGTGGGGAAGGAAATGCGTAGAAATGCTACTCACCGGCTTTTTCGTGGGTCCAATCGGGTCTGTCAGGACGAGGAGCAGTGTGAGCTCATCGCTCCGCACTGCTCCGGCGTCCAAAATGGCGGCTTCTGGTTGGTGGAGGCTCTCCACCAACTGGAGAAGCTCGCCAGCCTAAAGCCCTCCCCCAGCAGATCTGCAGGCACGCACTAGTGCGTGCCTGCAAATCTGCACCGGAGAGCGGCAACGGAGCGACACGGAGTCACGTGCTCCGTGCTTTTGAAAAACCTCTTAAAAGGTTTTTAAAAAGCACGCTGCGCGACCACTTCCGGTCGCTTCGGAGCGGACTGAGGTGCGGAACTACGAAAAGTAGTCTGACCCAGTCCACTCCACGGTGCAGACGACCTCCGTTGGAGGTTGCTCTGCACTGTTTTAATTGCCCCGTGTGGAAAGGGCCTAAGTTTGTTACAGTTAATTAAGACAACCAAGTCTTTGGTTAGGAGTTAGTGTGGTATAGCAGTTAAGAGTGGAAGACTAGGATTTGAGAGGCCTAGATTCTAGTCGCTGCTGAGTAAAGAATGCTCACCTTGCTGAATGAGATTATTATTTTCACACATTTTCTAAAAAGTTTTCCTATCCAATACTTCGTATGTGAAAATTTCACAAAGGTTTTTGCACAACATATGAAGTGTTTTATAAAGACCATTTTGGCTATGGCTGCTGTAAGAAAAAGCAGTGATCTTTCACTCCCATGTATCGGTGAAAATTCTTACTTCAGTTTGCAGCTTTTTCATCAGGGTGTCAAGGCATTCTTTCTTCAAGGAGGAGAACATTTCTTAATATCCTTTACACACCCATCACTGAGCCATGAAACTCAGTGGGTGACCTTGAACTGGTAACTCTTTCTTAACCTGTTCTACTTCAGTGAGGTGCAGTGAGGATAAAAAGGGGAAGGTTTACCTTTACTCTTTGAAGGGATGTACAGCAGTTTGACTCGTAAAAGGAAAAGTGGGGTATAAATGTAAATAATGTACAGTTTCCCTTTGTGCTGCATCAGCTGGCTAGATTTCTTTATCCCTGCTGACAAAAATTGCTGGCTGTAAGGAATGTACTTCTTTTTTTTTTTCCTACTTGTTAAATAAGATACTGATGAGCTCTGATAATATTGAAGAGCTCTTGTGTTAAAGTACCACCCATGGCTATTAACTGCCCATCATAAACACAGTATTCTTAATTCCTTTTTTTTTTTTAAGCATTTGAACTCTGAGAACATTGTTGGGCACTCTTGTCTTCTTTCTTTGTGCTAAGAAATGTAAAATAATAGGTTCATCAGAGGCACCCACAAATGAAGTAGCTTAGTGGAAGATCTTGCGTTGCCCTGGTTTTTAAAAAAGTACATTCTTTATTTTGCACAGCTACTGCTAGAATACCAATTCATTTTAGAACAGGATTGGGCACCCTCAGGAGACAAAAGAAAAACAAAAGTGTGCCTCAAACATGTCTAGAGGGAAAGAGAGCATCTTCACCATGTTTTTGTGCCTCAGGAGAGTCCTTTTAAAAAAAGAAAAAGAAAGTGAACAAGAACATGCCTTCCTACTGTCCTGATCTGGCAGGTAGAATCCCAGTTAATCCTCTGTTGTCCCACATTTCCAGCTGCTTTTAAAACATCTCAGTTTCTCTTTCTTCCTCTCACTTTGGCCATTTGTCCTCAGCGTTGCTGATTTCAAACCTGCAAAACCAGATTGCACTCAACTCAGCAGGAGGAGGAGAGGAGAGGAGAGGGCAGAATCTTGTCCTTCCCATTAGACTTGGGCAAAAGCAAACTGGTGCAGCCTCTCTTAGCATGTGCACTTCATTAATAACTTTTGCTATCTTGACCATTCTGTGATGTTGTTTGGCCACCATGTCCTGGCTTTCACTTGTGAAATGTGGGATGGCATGCAGGAAATGACTTCCAGTCACTATCTCTTATAACATAACATAACATAACATAACATAACATAACATAACATAACATAACATAACATAACATAACATAACATAACATAACATAACATAACATAACAGGCTTCTTCTGGATCTAAAATGGCCCAGGGGGGCCAAAAATACCCACAGGAGGACATTTAGGAGTAAATAATGTTTTTTTATGGGAGTGCAGTAGGGATTTGGAGTCTTCCAAGAACTCCTAAAGGATTAATGTCACCCACCAGCCTCTGACAGTCGCCCACCTGTTTTAAGAGCTTCACATAACAGCAAGACTATGCCCTGATTCAGAGCAAGACAATCCTATCTTTCATAAAATGCTGGCATCATTAGTTCTCTAAGGGGTGGGACAGTGCTGGCCCATTGGAATCCTGATGTTTTTGAACTGCATTTCCCATCATTTCTCAGCAGTGGCTCTGTTGTGTAAATCTAACAGATGTTGTAGGCCTAAATCAGTTGGAGTACCATACTTGCTCACTAATGATTTATGTGGGAAGGCTGTAGCATAGTAGCAGAGCACATACTAAGTGTGCAGACAATACAGCCGTCACTCCCTTGTTGCTCTAGGGAGTGCTGGAAAAAACCTACAGGTCAGGGTCTACAAACCTGGGAGGTATGGACCAATGGTGAGGCAGCTTCCTATGGGTGATGCTATAGATTAACTTGAAGATCATTGAGTGAAGTATAAAATAGTGTTCAGTGTGTAATTTTCAGTGTGTGGGAAGGCCTACAGTATATTTTACAGTGTGCACCTGCTTTAATAAGATCTATGGCGACAGTGTACCGTTTTCTGGATTCTGTGAGACCAGTTGTGAATGTACATTGCAAGCAGACTACATTGGGTTGAACAATCTGCAAGTTTAAATCAAATTGTAAACTCAACAGCAACAGAGCAGCCTATTCCGTGCTGAAACCAGCTCATGTATAATCTCCCAAAGTTGCTTGCATGCCCCAAAATGCTTGTGCAGGATTTGCTGGCAGAAATCTTGCTGCTCAGCAGTTATTGTCACTACCCTAAAAATCCTAAATGACAATACGGTAGGTTCCCAATATCCATGAAGGATACATTCCAAGACTTCATGCACATGGCAGAAAATGTGGATAAAACCAATGCTATGTTGAGACCCCCAGGCCAGGTGAGGCAGTAAGGGAGAGAGGCAGCTCCACCACTCAGCTCCTCTTTCTTTCCTTCCTGCCTTCCTTCCTGGTGGGGCTTGGTGAGCAGCCCCCTCCCTAGGAGCCAAATCTGGTGGAAAGCCTGGCTGCTCGTAGCCTTGTGCCTCTCTCAGCCAGGGAAGGAGTATCCATCTCATTCTTCAGCCAAGAGAGGTGTATACTTTTGTGGACCAAAGCTTCCTGTGCCTCTCTTGGCCAAAAAAGGGTGCCATGCACCTCTCTCTGCTGGCCATGTGCCTCTCCCTGCTGGAGATGGACAGAGACTCCTTCCTCAACCAAGAGAAACACAAGCAGCCTGGCTGTGCCTCACCATGCACCTCTTTTGTCCAGGGATGGAGCATTGGTATTATCTTCCCTTGGCCGAGAGAGGTGCAGGAAGTCCAGCTGTGCCTTGCTGTACACCTCTCTCAGCCTGGCTAAATAGCAAGGACCCCAGTCAAGAGTAGGAGCCACAGTCTTAAAGCGGGTTCCAGATAAGGGAAACTGTAGATACTGGTCACACAGTTATGGTAGACCTAATGTACAAAATAGGTGCAAACAAATAATAGTTACCTATTTTTTACCCTTCCGTTCCTCCTGAATTCTTACATTAAAGGATTAAAATTATATCAAAATAAAAATCATATTACCTAATTCAAGGTGACAAAAACTCAGTTCTTATCCCTGGCAAGCCAAGCTCCACTCCTCTCCAGTTCCAGCTCCAAACTGAACTTCCTCAGGATTTCTCCACCCATTGAGCCAATCAAAAATTCATATTGGCCTTTTCCACACCGGGCTATTAAAATGGTGCAGAGCGACCTCCAACAGAGGTCTTCCGCACCATAGAGTGGACTGGGGCGGATTACTTTTTGTAGTTCCATACCTCAGTCCACTCCGGAGCGACCGGAACTGGTCGCGCAGCATGTTTTTTAAAAATCTCTTTTTAGAGGTTTCTAAAAAGCATGGAGTGTGCAACCCTGTGCCGCTCCGTCGCCCAGCTCCGGAGCAGATTTGCAGCCGCGCGCAAGTGCGTGCCTGCAGATCTGCCAGGGGTGGGCTTCCAGCTGGCGAGCTTCTCCGGTTGGTGAAGAGCCTCCACCAACCGGAAGCCACCATTTAGGACGTCAGAGGAGTGCAGAGCGACAAGCTCGCACTCCTCCTCATCGCGACGGACTCGACGAAGTTAAAATCCGGTGAGTAGCGTGTTCCGTCGTTCCCCCCCCCCCCACGTCTGGAAAGGGCCACAGTTACAACAGCATGCTTCTAGATGAAGTCCTGAGAAGTCTTACGGATTTTCAACAAAAAAGTATGTGGAACAACATGGCTTTCTGGAAAGGTAATGCCCAGGGAGATAACTTATCTTTTCCAGAATCTTAAAAAAACCAATGTCAGTTCATACGATTTGTGTTGATGTGTGTCTTTAAGTCATTTCTGACCTAGGGTGATCCTAATGTGAACCTATCATGGGGTTTTCTTGGCAAGATTTGTTCAGAGAAGGTTTGCCAGTGCCTTCCCCTGAGGCTGAGAGAGTCTGACTTGCTCAAGGTCACCCAGGAGGTGTCTATGGCCAAGCAGGGATTCAAATCCTGATCTCCAGTATCATAGTCCAATGTTCAAAACCACTACACCCTGCTGGCCCTCATTTATCTATGTGTGTGCTATGCCAAAGCCTCTGAAACATTTTGATAACCTAGGCATGTAGCCATGGGGAGAGAGCAAAAAAAGGGCATCATCCCCTAATAAGAATTCTGCCTTCCCATGGAAATTTCCTACAGTACCCCAAATTTCTACACTGCAGACATTGAAAATTGTTCCTAGAATTCTGATATTTGTTGTATTTATATTCCCTTCGTCACTTTGCCTACCCCCTTTCTTTGAATGGCTAAACTGTCATTCTAAAGGCTCAGCCGGAGTTGTAAGTTCTTGCAATGCTGGAAATTTGGAGATGGAAGGAAAATTTCATTGGGGGCTGGTAGAATTCCTATTCTCATAAGAATTTTGCCACCCCCCAAGGAAATTTTCCTTCCATCCCCAAATTTCCAGAATTGAAGCAACTTAAAAATTCAGCTAAGCTTTCAGAATGAGAGGTACTTATTTGGATGGGGGAAGGCCTTCATTTAGAGCCAGATGTTTGAGTATTGGACTACAATCCTGGACACCAGAGTTCAATTCCTTGCTCAGCCATGGAAACCCATTGGATGATCCGGGGGCATCACACACTCTCAGAACCAGAAAACCCCGTGATAGGTTCATTTTAGGATTGCCATAAATCAGAAATGGCTTAAAAGCACAAAACAATAACAATGCCTTCATGCCCCTCTTCCCCATAGTTACACCCCTGTTATAACCCACATTCTGTATTTTTTTTCTTTTTCTTTTTCTTACCACTCAGTTTTTTTCTTTCACATTCAGAACGATTAGAAAATTGCAATCTAACACTCACTACTTGTTCTTTATTGCCTTTTATTTACCATTCTCCCACTTTGATGTACATATCTGCAGCAGCACCACAACCCCAAATGTATTGAAATAGTACAAGCATCGGCTTCCTGTTAGATGAGGAGGGAATTAGATTAAAGTCATTCTGTTTGAGGAGCAAGGATGTCAAGTTTTCATTTCAGGAGGTGTCACATTTTGCTGGCACTTGAAGCATTTATGTAATGCGGTGTGTAACCACTTTCCTTTCCCTGTAAAGAGTTTTATTGTAAATAAATGGGTAAAAATGCAAGGTCAAAGCAGGCATTTTTACTCAAACCACACCAAAGGTACAGAATGACTAATGGAATTTACTGCCACAAAATTGTAGTGATAGCCACCAGCTTGGACAGCTTTAGAGAAGGAGTTGGTGCGGCTTGAAATGAACAAGTTTTCCTCAATGCAGGCAACACTGATGCAGATCAAGGAAAGTTGATTCATTTGCTGATATATGGGCCTTTCTGCACTACACAGTTATAGTGCTATTATTCCACTTTCAACGTCATATGGTATCCTGGGGTTTGCAAGAGAGCTCTTTGGCCTCAGTAAACTACGAACCCCAGAATTCCACAGGATGTTGAAAGTGGAATAATAGCACTATAACAGTGTAGTGTGGAAAGGCCCTATATCTTTATCCACTGTCTTCTCCCCCTCCCAGTGCATATCGGGCTATTCCAATTGCTAATCTAACCCTAACTTCACAGTGGGTAAAGGTGTAGGGGAGGTGTCATGTACTGCACACTCTCTGGGCTAAGAGAAAAATTTATTAACTGTTCCCTGTACCAGCTATGTTGTTTCCTTGAATGACCTCCCTGTTTCCCGGAATGACCACTTTATAACTTGGCGAAAGCTGGGAAACATGCAGGCTGGCAACATCAGTGTCTGTTCAAGATGGCAAAAGTTATTAATGAGGAAGAACGCACAAGCTAGGAGAGACTGCAGCGGTTTGCCTGATTCTACTGGGAAGGGTAAGATTCCATCCCCTCCTCTCACCTTCTGAATTAATCGAGTCCAAACTACTTTTGCAATTTGAAATCAGTTTTTAGCAACTGGGGTAAGCTGAGGAGAAAGGACGGAAGTGGGGAGAGCTGGAGAAAGAAACTGGGGCTGCTATTTTGTTCCCATGCATCACCAGGGGTACAGCTAGGGAGGGACACAAAATTAGGCTACTGTCCCCCTTGAAATAAGGTTTCTGACCCCCACAAGTTAAATTTTCCTCCAGTCACCAAATTTCTAGCATTGTACTA
The DNA here is from genome assembly GCA_030412105.1 of Cyclura pinguis. Taxonomy (NCBI): domain Eukaryota; kingdom Metazoa; phylum Chordata; class Lepidosauria; order Squamata; family Iguanidae; genus Cyclura; species Cyclura pinguis. The sequence continues at coordinate 120,895,125 of CM059604.1, read as the reverse complement.
ACTCAAGCTTCAGTCAAGCATTTAAAAATACAGTCTAGGCCTCCCAAGAAATGGGACAAGCAAAGCTACCAAGACAATGCAGCATATAGAAGTGGTCTAAGGGCCTTTCTGCACTACACTGTGGCCATTTCCGCAGGACACTCTTATAGTGCGATGATTCCACTTTCAACCTCCTCTGGAATCCTGGGGTTTGCAGTTCCGGGAGGGGCCAGCCGGCCCCTCCCAGAACTGCAAACCCCAGGATTCCAGAGGAGGTTGAAAGTGGAATCATCGCGCTATAAGAGTGTCCTGTGGAAATGTTCTGTGATAGTGCTATTATCCCACTTTCAACATCCTGTGGAATCCTGGGCTTTGCAGTTTAGGGAGGGGCATTTAGAATTCTCAGCCAGAGAGCTCTTTGGCCTCAGCAAACTACAAGCCCCAGAATTCCACAGGATGTTGAAAGTGGAATAATAGCACTATAGTAGTGGAGGGCGGAAAGGCCTTATGTGTGAGCAGTTTTCAAAGTCTCACTCTCTGCAGTGCCAGAAATGTTGGGAGTGCAAGTACATTCATCTTGGGGGGCAGGATTCTTATTTGGGAAGAATACCCTCATTTTGCCCCCTTCACAGCTACATCGCTGGCTCAAACTGCTGTTTATTACATATAATGTCACAAAGGTTAGAACTGGGCTATTTAATTGGCTGCCTTCTGCCGGAGCTTGTCTGTCCACCTCATTGTTCACATGAAGCCTTCTTGTACATCTTCTGTCTTCTTCTTCTACATCTTGTAGCAATCCAAAGTTCACTTGGCTGGAACAGAAGACCTTTTCCCTCTCCGTCTTCTTCTTATGCTTCTTCGTAAGTTTGGAAAGACCCTCCAAACCGTCGTTTTACTATGTGTTAAATACAAAGTGTTGGTAATTGTGCTTTCCATGCCATATGTGTGCAGAGTCTTATTTCACAGTTGTTTATGGATCGGACTGATGAATCAAAGGGAGAGACATTGATGGGGAAAGGCAGATGGAAAATATCAGGGAGAGAAATACTGCACTTAAGCCCTCTGTTCCACTAAAAGAGAAAGAGAGACACCGGACAAAGGAATTGTCAATTAACTATTTTCAAAGGTTTCCCTTTTGAAACATGCTTCCTAAATTTTTGCTTGTCAACAAACTAGACAAGGAAATGTACTTTCCTACAAGAGCGTAGAAATGTTACTTCGTGGAACTATAATTCTGCTAATCCCCCAGCAGCATGGCCATGGAGAGAATATAAAAAAAAAATTGTCAAATGAACTTTTTTTTTTAATTGTCACCAAATGTTGGCAGTGGTGGACCTTGGAGTGTGTGGAGGGGTGAGTGGACGGGGGGCATGGCCACAGTGTGTGGGCACATTGCTATGGGCCAGGATGCCCCAAAAGCACTGCGGCCTAGGGTGAATCGTCTCCACCCACCCCCATCCCCATCCCTACACAACAATGTTGGTGAGATAGGAATCTTCACGGCTGGGATTGAAACTGTGCAAAATTCACACGTGGTTGTTTCACATGGGAGACAGAATTTTCTGTGCACAAAATACTTCTGTGCCAAGAACTTATTTTAATGCACAAAAAGTGCTGCTTTCTGCACAAAACAACCATGTATAAATTTCGTGCACAGTAAGTCCTCATTTGTAAATAGGCTTCAAACTCTCTTATTTTTGAAGACTTTCTTACAGCCGGAAGAAGATTGCTAAAATTATTTAGTGCTTCCTTCTAAAAGAAAATTACTGAAGAGTCACATCCTGATTGTAGTCCCATAGTAACTTTTCCATCCTCTTTTTCTCTCTATGGGTTTGTAGCAATGTTACCTTAATTAAATATCCCACAATCTGTTCCAGCTCTGCTGAGTAACAGCTGGATCACACACTTGGTGAAAGATAAGCTTCTGCATTGGACCAAAAGTCTATTAAAGCCCAGCACCCTGATTCACTTAGTATCTGACCAGATGTCTTTAGGAAACCCACTGGCAGGACAGAACAATAAAAATCCCATCCCTTTCCCTTCTTGCACTCCTCTGCAATAGAGATTCAGTGACTAGTCTGAACCCAGGGGAAAACACCAAGAAATGACTTTTTCACATTACTTCTGTAAAACTAACCCTAGCGATTTTTTTATTGCTGGGGTAGGTAGGTCTTGAGTACATCTCCTATTAGCCCTCAGCATGAGCCATGCTGGCTATGCATGATGGGTATTGTAATTCAAAAACTTTGAAGGGCGTCTGTTTTCTTACCACAGTTTTTCACAGGTTTCCAAGACAAACTGAGAGAGAGAGAGAGAGAGAGAGAGAGAGAGAGGCAATTTCTGCTCTACACTGTTATAGTGCTATTATTCTACTTTCTGTATCCTGTAGAATTCTAGGGTTTGTAGTTTACTGAGGCCAAAGAGCTCTCTGGCTGAGAATTCTAAATGCTCCTCCCTAAACTGCAAAACCCAGGATTCCCTAGGATGTTGAAAGTGGAGTAGTAGCACTATCATAGTACAGTGTGGAAAGGCCCATTGTCCCATCTGGAAATGAAGATAGAAATGTTAGCTAAAGAGGCTCTTCCTAGAGTAAGTTAAAATGAAGAGATTATTCTTTCTCATGTAGGGAGATGGGATAATAAGGAACATCTAACTAACCTACTTTCTTCTAGCCAGAAGATTGATGCAGAGGAGAGTGGAGGGTGAGTCCTGCTGCCACAGTTACCAGGAGAGAAGGAGGAAGATAATTAAGCAAATACACAGATATGCATATCCACCCTGCCAGGAGAGTTTTTTATCAGTTGCAGCAACAAATGATGTAAGTTTTGCAAATTGTAGCATGCCGCTAGCTGAGCTGAAGATTTGCACGCAGACTTTTTTCTCTTGCCTCAATCTGAGACTGTCAAAACATTGCACCATCACCTCCTGCCTGGAAACAGTGAAAACTGGAAACTCAGGGCAAAGCCCTGAGATCTGGCAACCATACTTGAGAGAGAGAGAGGGTAATGCTTCTTCCAATGCAAAGCAAGTGTCCCAGTCCCTTGCCTCCAGTCTGTATCATGAGGTTCCTCCATGTAACAACACAAAATGTACTTTGTGAGGAAGGGGAAAGCAGGGAGGAGGGCGATATTACCTCTTTGACAATTGCTGCTTTCAAGAGGGAGAGATGCATAAAAACACAAGGTTAAGAGGACTGGAGTCTGAGATGAGCCTGTTTTCAACATATTCAGTGAACGGGAAATACTGTAATTATTGGCCTCTTGAGTGCCTGTTATTTTTTTCAATATGCATAAAGCTGCATTCTACCACAGCTGCAAAGCAAGACCCCAAGCTTGCCTTGCAATTAGCTCTGACAGCAGCAACCATACCTTGCTTTCAGGCCTGCATAACCCAAAGTAATCCTAAATGGACATTGTTAATTCATTACTCCTTTAACAAAACTGCAGTGCCGTAGTGATTTCCAATAGCTCACAACTGCAACACAATTCATTTTGAATCGGTACACCCCTATATAAATGAATATGGATTCTTTTTCCTTTTCTACAGCTGTAACTATTTGCCTGGGTCTGCTTGAAATAAATCAGTTGATAGGGGTGTAGTTACAAGAGAGGCAAAATGATGGCATTGCCCCTCCTCAAAAAATAAGGATTCCACCTGCTACAAAATAAAATGTTGAGTTCCCCCATTTTTAGCATTGCAGAGAGTGAGACACTGGACAGTGTGAATGCCTAGAATTCTTTTATTTGCTGTGCTCATACTTCCTCAATAAATTTGCTTGTCCCTTTTCTTTGGACACTTGAAAGACTACTTCTAAATGCTCAACTGAAGTTTTGCATTATTGTAATGCTAAAAATTTGGGGACTGAAAGAAGAATTCATTGGAGGGCAGAATTCTTATGGGGGAACAATGCCCTCATTTCACACACACACAGCTGCCCAGTAGCTACACCTCTGTACTTGAGTAGGATAATAGGTTGGTGGTAGAACATTATATATTCCATGTGTATGGTACCCATTTCAGTCACCAGTCAAATAATCCTATATCAACAAAGTCAGGAAAGACAATTGTCTGAAATGCTACTGCCAGCCAGGGTATTCTGTATTAGGTGAGATGGACCATAGATCTGACCTGAGAAAGAAGTTGTATCATGTGAGCATCTAATTTCTGAAATACAGTTAGCCCTCCATATTCACTAGGGTTAGGGACACAGGTCCCTTGCAAAAGTGGAAAAATCACAAATGGGTGGGTGAGTGGGTGCCTGTGGAAATGAGGCCGAGGCACCGTGAGGAGAACCAGATCCAAAATAGGTCAGGGAAAAGGAGGGGGGGGAAGGGGTGAGTTGGAATGGTGACTCTATACTTCCCACTTGCCCAGCTCCTTCCTTGGGTGTGTGTGGGACATCAAGAGAGAGTTTGAGGTGGTGAGAGATTGAGCTGTGATCTGTTCTTAGCTGGCCAGGCAGTGGCTGGTGGAGGAGGACCAGAGGTAGGTTTTTAAAGGACAGTGTGGCCTGTTCGAGCCACCGAGAGAAAAGGTCCCCCTGGAAAAGAAATGCCTGAGGTGGTGGGGCAGGGGTTGGAGAAACTCACAGATAATTAAATGTGTGAAAGGCAAACCTGCGAATGTGGAAGGCTAAGTGTATATAGATTCACTTCTGGATTTATACCTGCTAAGACCTATTTCAGTTCTTCTGCCCTTCAGTTGTGCCTTTCTGTTTGGGCCTCGAAAAGGCCAGATCCTGCCCAGGCGATCTACCACTCCCTCTAGCAAAACTTGGAGTGTTAACTTTTAATAAGTTATTTGTTACATAAGTCATAGTAAAATCCTCAAGAGTAATGAATACATGTGTTGTAGAACTGAATGTCATAAAACTTCAGCATGCCCCCCAAATGCCTTTCAAAACTAATCTTAAAAGCCAACAGTAAAATCCTACTCTTTCTACCGGAAGTTGACAACAGTGTGAGCGCAGGGGCCAATTTTCTATCCAGGGGATCCTCAGAGTACCAAAAGGGATGAAACAAACCAAGGCCATTTCCACACTAGTCTGTTATAGCATTATTATTCCACTTGCAACATCCTATGGAATCCTGGGGTTTGCAGTTTTGGGAGGGGCCGAGTGGCCCCTCCCGAAACTGCAAGCCCCAGGATTCCATAGGATATTGCAAGTGGAATAATAGCACTATAACAGACTAGTGTGGAAATGGCCCAAGTGGTCAAAAATTCTCTTCTGAGGTTGAAAAATGGGAGGGGGAAATGGGGAGATGATGTTAAAGGAGAGCCAGTGTGAATAGTGGTTTGAGCATTGGCCTGCAACCCTGAAGACCAGAGTTCAATTCCTCGCTTGGCCATGGAAACCCATTGGGTGACCTTGGGTGGATCACACACTCTCAGCTCCAGAAAACCCTGTGATAGGTTTGCCTTCAGGTCACCATAAGACAGAAGCAACTTGAAGGCACACAACAACAACAACAACATCAGTAAGTATTTCAGGAGAGGAGAGCAATCTATTCAAGATGTGAATTGTCACTCATAGAGGCAATTTGCATTTTCTCTAGCTACAAAAAAGGTAGCCTTGGGAATCTGGATGGATTGAAGACCACAAAAGAGCCTTGAGGTGTTATGTGCAAAATTGTACTTTTCCCACCTTGCTTTAAACCAACCTCCCCAATGTCTTTCTTACTTGTTATACTGTTGTCTCATAAAATATCTTTAAAAAAACGAAACAATGAGAACTGGTAATACACAGTATAGAGGATATAGAGAAGAGACAAAGTCTCAGGGTGTTTTAAACCACTTATTCACCTAGAGGAGCTTACACAAAAAACAAAATATGAAGTGGTTTTAAAATTGAGACATTTTACTTGCATTTTTCTGTAAGATATATGTACACATAATTGATATAGCAAATTGTCACTTGTCTCCTATTATAATTGTTGTTGTTTATGTACAGTCAGTATCCTTTCTTTTATCTTTTATCAATCCCTGAAGAAGGCCATTAAATATTGCCAGGCTGAAACACGTTGAGCTAATTGGAAAAAAAAAATTTCCTAACACCCTGAGACATTGTCTTTTCTCTACATCCCATAAAATATCTAACCTGTTAATTAATCCAAATTGGTTGACACAGTTAAAGTTGCTGTGTGTTTGTAGGACTGAAACACTGGGGCTTTGGGATGAGCAGGCTCAGTCGTATAATCTACCACCTGGCTCAGGTTCCTATAAACTATAGTCCTCACAGTAGCTGGTAGGCTGTGTGTGTGTGTGTGTGTGCGCGCGCGCGCACGCACCTTTTCCACTATAATATATTGTACTAATCTATCCTTTTTGTTATAGGAGAGGGGGAACAACCTGTTCCTGAATAGGTAATTAAGGTAATTAAGATTCATTAGCCATACAAAAGATAGATAGATAGATAGATAGATAGATAGATAGATAGATAGATAGATAGATAGACAGACAGACAGACAGACAGACAGACAGACAGACATGCAATATAGCATCTATCTATTCCAAGAGATGCTATATATATGAAGTAGCCTTGGGCAAGTTACACTTTTAGCCTCAGAAGAAGGCAAGGACATCCCCACTCTGAACAAATTCTGCCAAGAAAACTCTGTGGTATATTTGTTTTGGGATGACCATAAGTTAGAAATGATTTGAAGGCACACAGCAACTAGATAGATAGATAGATAGATAGATAGATAGATAGATAGATAGTTGTGTGCCCTCAAGTAATTTCAGACTTATGATGACCCCAAGGTCACACTATCATGTGGTTTTCTTGACACAATTTGTTCACACAAGGTTTTACCTTTGTCTTTTGCAATGCTCAGTTTGTTACACCATGCTTGTTCTCATACACGCAGGCACACACACATTGCACACAGAGTTCAGGATCAACACAGCTGCCTAATTTTTGGACTCTCCTTGAGGACATGGCTGTGGGAACTGTCAAGAATGAGTGCTTGCACTTTAAAATTTTCCACCACCACAATGGCTTAAAGGACAGCTGTGCCTGCAGAAAAGGTGGAAAGGTGCAACTCTTTTGAGAAGAGAGGGACCTGGCTGCCACAAAAAATATTTAGTGTGCATTACCGCATTAACAGTCATCTTTTAAGATTCATTCCCATAGCCAGAAGGAGCTCACTGGCGTATGGGCTTGTCCAGACCAGTGAACCCGTCCTTTCCTTGTTTGTGCTGTTCCTGTGAGGGTGGGGAGGGGTTAATGAGCCCCAACATGCCTTGTTTTGTTGACAGCTCTGTGATGAGAATTCATGTGGGAACCTTTTTAAATGCATTGTATGGTTCGGCATCTTGCAACACAGCCTTATGTTCCTTCTATACTTGTTTCAAGACTGGGAGTGCCTGTGAAATAAAATAGGCACAGACAGAAAATGAAAATGTTCTGAGATGTCCCCCTGGGCAGAGACTTTCTTTGAGGGGATCAAAGTTCTGTCAGCTAGACATACAATGTGTCTGTTTTCATTTTAAAGTCTTTGGAAGAACAACGGACTATTCTAAATTGAGTTTTTTTTCTCCCCAGAGTTTGGAAAAACTGGCTCTACTGGCTAGGGTTTTTTACAGGGGCGGGCGTTATTTTATTTCTTTAAAATTGCAAGCGCAGTTGATGTCATTTTTTTAATGCAATAATATAAATAGGCTTGGAAGAAAGAGGGAAGGATTTAATACTCCAGAGGGCCGAAGTGGAAATAACATTTATTTACATTATATGTGTGTAATTTGGGCTCATATATTTCCGTGGTTCATTTCGAAGTCGGAATAGGATAAAAATGCTGCTCCATTAATTCTTGTTGTGCTCACACGTACACACTGAGATGCAAACATAAACCAAATTCACGGACATAGGGCTGACCCAAAACATTTTGCTGCTTTAGGCAAGAGATGTGTTGCTTGCTAATCCACCTTCCACACACAAAAGCCACTGTTTTGTTTTGTTTTTACAGCAGTGGTTATGGCACAGCATCCAACACTGATCCTGAGGGCCATGGATCTGGCTTTGGAGGCACAGACCAGGCTATATACAATGTCCTCCGACTGATAGAACTGGCTGGGAGAGTCAGTAAGGACAGCCGGGAGGGAGCTGCTGACTTTGGCCCTCCATATGTTTTAGCGTCTGTCACCTGAGGCAGTTGTTTCACTGCCCCTAATGACAGCACTGGAGGCCAGTGTAGTATACTGGTTGAGGACTCTGAGGCATCATGGTTTGAATCCTTGCTTGGCCATGGAAACCCATTGGGTGACCTTGGGCAAGCTACACTCCAGAGGCCATTTCCGCACTACACTGTTATAGTGCTATTATTCCACCTTCAACATCCTGTGGAATTTTGTTCAAAACATTAGTGTTCCCATAACAGCATTATCACTACATTGGCTTTTGTTCCATGGCAATTAAAAAAAAACAAAGAATCAGGGTATTAAGGGCCTAAATCCAACTTCAGTCTTACTTAGGGCAAGTATGTGTGTATGTGCCTTCAAGTCACCTGTCGATGACAACCCTATGAATTTCATAGAGCTTTCTTAGGCAAAGAATACTCAGACATGGTTTTGCCAGTTCTTTCTTCTGAAATATAGCAGCTGGTATTCATTGGCAGTCTCCCTTCCAAGTGTTAATCAGAGTTGATCCTACTTAGCTTCCAAGATCAGACAAGAACTAGTACCTTTAGGATACTTAGAGCATACCCACTGAAATAAACAGTACCGAGGTCAGTTGTGAAACACAAGGCCTGTTCAGTTCAGTAGATCTGCTTTAGTTTATCCAGGTTTACCTACAATGGGCATTTCCTGACTGGAATTGCTTTTCAGGAATAGTAAATCAAGAGTGCTGTGAGATCAGGAAGACTGACAAATGTTACAGAATCCTTTTGTGAACTAACAGCGTGATGGCTAACTCTCATCTTTACTTCCCCACCAGCAATGATTAAAAGAGGGACTGTACCATCTTGGAGAGGTTTATGTGTATAACTGTGAGTGCATCCAGATTGATTGAAAAGTCCCAGATTTTATCCCGTTCTTTCTGATTTTATGCTAGGTTAAAATAAGCCAACCTCAGGAGCTGGTATGAAAAGTCTCTGACTGAACCAGGAACTGAGAGAAAATATGAACAAAATGTCTATGGATCGCCAAAATAAAATCAGAAAGAACAGGTGTAAAATCTCTGGACTTTCTGGTCTTTTTAATCAGCCTGGTTGGACCCTAAAGGAGGTTCTAGCAGGCTCTTCCAGAATCCCTGTTCCTAGCTGCATAGACAGTAAGATCTGTGCTGCATTTAAAATCAATGCAAATGAGTTTCCTGTCAGCCGTCACCCTTGTTGCTGCCTTTGTCTCCTGGGCTTCTCCAGCTGTCAGTGCCTGCCAGCTAATAATTGCCATACTGTGTTGGGCACAGCCCACATGCTGACCTGCTTCCCTGATATTACTATCTTCTCTAAATAGCCCTCAGGAAGAGCATTTCTCCTCTTAAGCAACTCTGCCACATTTAAGACACTAGGTACTTGTGTTATCCTCACCAGTGTACACATATATATGCACATACAATTGTCAGTTTTCAATTTAATTTTTTTGAAAAAGAAAACTGCGTTTAGTTTGGTTGCAAGCAGGCTATTTTTTAATCAAGAGAGTCAAACAGACCAAACGGTGACTTCAGAGCCCACATAAAAGGTCATGACCAATTAAAGCACGGCTTTTTATATATTATTCATTTAGGAGATTTATCTCCTGCCTTTTGATCGAAGGAGGCTGGGCTTTTCTCATTAGCAGGTAGTGAAGTCATCTGCCACCCTTACTTCTCAGGTTTCCCTGTTCCTTCTGAACTTAGCAACACTCCACACAGCAGGTGGAGGACTTTTCCAGCAACAATATATTTTGGTGAACAGTATCACAGCATCACTATTGTTCATACTGAGGGAGCTTGGTCCTAAACTGACAGTTAAGACTTATTTGCTTAACAAAAGACCTGTTCTTGGTGGAGGAGAAGATGCAAGAACTAGTTTGTTGATATGGAGCAACACAACTGGCTGTATTTTTGGACTGTCTTTCAGGACGTGGCTATAGGGACTATAATAGAATTCCAAATCTCAGGGCCTGGCCTCTCTTCTCCAGGCATCAGGCAATGGGGAGGAATCTCAGGGCAAGCTCAGTGCCTTGAAAAGAGTATACATATGTATTTATACTTTTTCTATTGGCTGAACTTAGTGTTTTTTATTTGAATCGCATTCTCCGTACAATTGTGGCTGATCCTTAATGTAGCATGATTAAAGACAATGGCCAGAATTCATTAAGGCAGTTACAAATGTGTAACCTGGAGTTATGCATCCATGACTGGTTTATATGCAGGATCTCTATTAATTCACTGCTTTAGGGGATATGTGAAAGGGACTGTGAAAGTTCCACAATCCCCACTTATTGGGCAGCAGCTACTGCAAGCAAAAGGGATCTGTTCCCCTGCTAATTGGGAAGCAGCTAACTGACGTTTCTCCCCATAAAACCATTTATCACCTACTAGAAGACAGAAGTTACGGGAGCCATGGGAACAGTGGTGACAATGGAAAAAGACTGGAATCCACCCTCCACTTTTCTCCTCCAAACTTTTTCAATATTTCGACACTGTGAGCTTAAAAAGAAAAAATCTCACTAGCTAAAGCCATCCAATATGTTTTGCTGCATGAGACAAGGAACAAGATGGTGGCCCTCCTCCATTTCCCCTTATCGACACTGACTGGACTGTCTGTTGACTGTTCGATAATAGCAATATGATAGAGTCTTCTACCATGAAGACAGCAAGCTAGTTAAGGAATTACAGACAGGCTACAGAACACACAAGTTTTCTCCTCCAAGAAGGAAATACCTGGGAGGATGAGAAGGAATAGCCAAGTAGGGGGAAAGCAACTGCTGCCCCCAGGCATCTTCCACTTGCCTCATCCTGCCTAATGATAGAGCCATCCCTGGTATTATCTTTGTTTTCAGGCCTCAACACATGTTTCCATCTGTTACATATCTATCCAAACGGTTAAGTTACATGACAACCAACCACTTTGAGGTAAATCCAACCTCAACTTTATTGTAGAACTCAGGCCATTTCCACCCGACATTGTTATAGTGCTATTATTCCACTTTCAACATCCTGTGGAATTCTGGGGTTTGTAGTTTACTGAGGCCAAAGAGCTCTCTGGCTGAGAATTCCAAAGGCCCCTCCCTAAACTGCAAATCCCAGGATTCCACAGGATGTTGAAAGTGGGGTAATAGCACTATAACAGTAAAGTGTGGTCATAGCCTCAGTAATACCAGCTAAGACGGGAAACGGAAAGATTGTGAGATGAGGAGTGATAGGATGAGCAGAAGTATGAGGTTTAAAAAAAAAATAATGAGAAGACCAGGGGCCCTTTTGCACTGCACAGTTTTAGAGCTATATTCTACCCTAACAGTAATTATTGCATCCTGTGGAATCCTGGGATTTGTAGTGTGGCGAGGCAGCACAGCTCTCTGGCTTCCCTAAACTGCAGATCCTAGGATTCCTTTGGATGAAACCATAGCAATTAATGTGGAATATACTTGGCTAGTGTGAAAGGGCCCAAAGCTCTTCAGAGTACAGAAGGAGAAAACTGATGAGAATCAAATCAGAGAGGGGAGATCTGTAAGGAACAACCAACCAAACACGACAAAAATTGTTAGGCCCGATCAGTAGCTGTGTATGCAGTCAGCAGCACAGTTTTACAGCTGGCTCTCCACATTCACTGGGGCTATGGGCACAGGACCCCTGCAGAAGTGGGAAAATTGCAATATCAAAATGTGTCTGTGGGGGTCACAAAATATAGGACATTCAATAGATATTGAGAGTTGGAGAATGGTATGGAAACAGATTTAAGATTTACATTAAATTTAAGTTTAAGAGAGAACTATCATAAAATGTTGCATAGATGGTATATGACGCCAGAGAGATTACAAAAAAATTACAAAGAATGGAAATCTGAAATGCTGGAAGTGTGGAGAAAAAGAGGGAACATTTTATCATATGTGGTGGACTTGTAAAAAGGTGAAGAAATTTTGGAAAGAAATCCATGACGAAATTCAAAAAATATTCAAGATGAATTTTGAAATGATACCTGAATTATATTTATTGAATATAATAAAATCAAAGGTAGAAATTAGAAAGCATAAAAAAATAATGTTATATTTAGTTACAGCTTTAACTTATGCTCAACGCTGGAAACAAGATATTAAAATAAATTTAAATGAATGGAAATTAAAGGTTATGGAAGTGATGGAGATGGGAAAATGGACAAATGCATTAAAGAACAAATCTATTCAACAACTTGATAGAGAATGGAACAAAATAAAAGAGTGGCTTCAGCTGTAAAGCTAATGATTATAATGATATAATTTGATAAAAAAGGTAAAAATGTACTGACTGGTTAAAAGACAAATTATGATTGTTATACCAAGGATTCTATGTGTAGTGGACTGGACTCCTTGTATTGTATTATATTGTAACTTTTTTGATTCAGCTGGGCAAAACTGAAGAAGAAAACCTGTTATGGGAGTAGGGGGGAGTAGGGGAGTAGAATTTTTTAAAGAAATTCTAATAAGAATACTTAAAAAAATGTGTCTGTGGGAAGGGGGCTGAGGCATAGTGGGTAGAAAGAACACACCGGGTCCAAACCAAGTCAGGGAAAGGAGAGGGAAAGGGAGTGAGCCAGCGCGGTGGCCCTATACTTCCTCTCTCTTGCTCATCTCCTTCCTAGAGTGTTAGGGGGGCATCAGGAGAGGGGCTGGGGTACCGAGAACTTGGGCTACAAGCTGGCCAGGTAGCAGCTGGCGGAGCAGAAGGAGGACCAAATTGCTGTGCAGCCTGATCAGGGCCACTGAGAGGGAAGGTTCCCCCAGAAAAAAATGGCTTGGGTTGGGGGGCAGTGTTACCCTGAGTTCTGAGGTCCCATGGGGGACATCTCAATGTGCTCCAGATAATGGACAATGGGAATAAGCCAGAGCACAAGCTGTAGCGCCACAAGAGGCAGGGTAACCTAGCAAGATCTTTTCAACCCAATGTTTACGGGGTCAGGCCAAGCCAAAAACCACACCAAGTTGTCAATTACATTATTTTTATGTAAAAATAAGTCCTTGCGCATGTTCGCACTTACGCACTCACTCACTCAGAGCTAATTAGAAATAAAAGAGAAGAAAATTGATAGGGGATTTTGGAGAGGTATTATCAGGTTATACTGCACCTAGTCCTGAAGACTGAAGTCGGAGACAGCAGCGGAGCGAGAGAAGAAACTCAGCACATGGAGGGCTGAGGGGATTGCCGGACGGAGAGACGTGGAGCCGAGAGGAAACCGGAGCGATCCGAGGAATATGGTCTCAAAAATCAGGTCTTTTTATAGGGGACAATGTACCTGGAGGGCTAATCCTTTCCTGGGGAGAACAATGAGTTGAGGAGCTAAAACAAAGCTCCAAAATGTGCATGATTAGGAGAACAAAGCTCCAAAAGATCAAGTTTCTTGGTTTCTGCTGGGGTTGTCAAAAGCCGCGGCAGTATGCAAATTACTCTTGCTTGACGGGCTGTTTGCAGGATCACTAATCCTGTCAAGCTGGCTTCTTGGGGCAGAGAACTCTTTCTCTAATTTAATGTGTGCATGTCTGGAGGGCCCCTGGGACTACGTGACAGATTGTTTACTGGCCAGACCTGGTTTTTCCTGATTGCGGCCGTTCGGCTATGCCTGCCTGCGTGCTCGTCCGGGGGACCCTCTCAAGCACTTGGAGATATAAATTTAATATTTGATATTAATAAATTGTAGGCCCTTAGAGAGGACTAATTTACCACAGTAACAGAAGGGGTTTAAGAAATTTGGAAATAATCAAATCCGTGAAAGTCAAACCGTCAAATGTGGAAGTCTGGTTGTAATTACAATCTAGGGCAATAGAAAGATCTTGTCTAAACTGAATATAGTCCTGAAAAATATCTCACAAGTTGATTAGGGTAATTTTCAGCTTGTTAGAAATAGCAGTCTTAGCATGCCTTGACTCAAGTTGGACACAGCGTGTATTGATGTCATATCTGAGATTATTTATCTTCTATTCTGTAGTCTGCAGTTTTCTCCCTTATCCTAGAGATACAAAGAACACTTGTTACACAGTGTCTCACCATAAGGTGTTATGGACCTTCTAGTAATTGCTGGAAACCTACTTCATTTGTTTTTACCAAAGAATACCAAGCCTACATTATTTCTCTGCTAGACCTTGTGGCAGGAGGCAGGTGATAGTAAAGGACTGGTTGTTGCTCACCTGCTTGAAAATATTAATTATTCTGCTTGCAAAATACACTGTTTTTTTAATTTTATATATAATCACCAAGAATAATGAATGGTTTGAGACTCGGTCCTGTGTCTGAATTTCAGCAGCTGTTTTGTTGTTACAGTGTGAATATTCCCGTCTACATTCTCTTATGAAAATGGAGTCTGACTCCAAATTCCAGCCCTATAATAATCTTAGAACTTTCATGGTATTGGGAGCTCTCCATATTTGCTGGATGTGCTGCTGCCTATTAAGCGAAGCGAAGCCTGGTGGGAGCATCTTAAATTATTTTAGAAGAAGCAGTTGTTTATGTAGTTCATTATGGAAAAGAAGAGATGAAATCTGGGCTTTTCAGTACAAGCTATTTATTTTGTCGGTCCCCTGGCACTTTCGCTGTATATTTTAGAAGCTCTTTGACCAAATGCAGATCCAATGGATTTTCTGCCCCTGAGATTAAAATTTTTAATCTGAGGGGGAAAATTGGGGGAAAGGAACTGAAGTATAATGAATGTTCTCTTCAAGAAAGGAAACCTGATCCTGGGCTGCAATTGTTGTGTGTATTTGTGGCTAGTTTATGAAATGAAGGCCTTTGTCTGCTTTTTATTTGATTGCATTCCAATCACATTTTGAAATGGCATTTTACACACTTGGCAGAAGTTTATGCTGTTTGCCTTTGGGGGCTTGAAGTTAGAAAGTAAGATAAAATAAACTTTTCTTTCTCTCTCTCTCTCTTTTTAACAGAGAGACAAATCCAACTTTAAAGGAACATCCTTTTGTTGGAATAGCAATAAGAACTCAGTTTAGTATGTGATCAACTCTAAAACAAAATCTCAAATTGAGTTTTTCCTTTCAATGCAGTGCAACAGGTAAGCTTATGAATCCCATGGGTACCTTCTTCAACTTAGGGCCCTCCTACAACTAACACATTTGGAGTACACCTGTTTGAAGAAAGCTGGATCAGAAATTATAGTCCCTGTTGGGTCACTAACAATGAATGACAGTGGCAAATAAAGAATTTGCTAGACAAGCAGGGAGAAATGGAACTCTGGAGAATATAATGAGAGAAAATTGGAAGTGAACATGAGTCAGCAGTGTGATACAGCAGCTAAAAAAGCCAATGCAATTCCAGACAGCATAAAGAGAATTAATAGTACCACTCTATTCTGACCATTCACTTTGGTCAGACCTCACTCGGAATACTGTGTCCAGTTCTGGGCAGCATAGTTTAAGAAGGCCTTGAAACCATTACCTATGAGGAACAGCTTAGGGAGCTGGGTATGTTTAGCCTGGAGAAGAGAAGCTTAAGAAGTGCCATGATAGCCATGTCTAAATATTTGAAGGGATGTCTTATGGAGGATGGACCAAGCTTGTTTTCTGCTGCTCCAGAGATTAGGACATGGAACAATGGCTTAAAACTACAGGAAAAGAGATTCCACCTAAACATTAGAAAAAACTTCCTGAAGGTAAGAGCAGTTCGGCAGTGGAATACACTGCCCTGGAGTGTGGTGGAGTCTCCTTCTTTGAAGGTTTTTAAGCAGAAGCTACATGGCCATCTACAGTGGCATAGCTAGAGCTTTTGCCACCTGGGGGTACTCCCTGAGTTTGCCACCCTTCTCAGGGGAGGGAGGACCTATCCAAAATACCAATTAAAAACTGCTCAGTTGGCATTGGGTGATTGGGCTCTGGACATTTGTGCTCAGAGGGGGCACTCTGCATGTGCTCAGAGACATGCCAGGATTCCTGCAGCGGTGAGCTTCCTTTGTCTCTTTCTCTCTCTCCCCCCTCTTCCTCCTTGGAGGGTCAGCTGGGCTGGGCTCATCCCCAGTCTCAGAGGTGGGGTGGGGGGAGGCAGGCGCCTCTCCCCACCTCTTCGGGGCCCCCTCTCTCCTCTCCTCTCGTTTTCTCCTTCCCTCTTTCTCTGCCTGACCCGGAGGTCTGCCTGTGTCGGCGTTGCTGCTTCAGCTGGAAACAGGTTTGACTCCAGATTGGGAGGGGGGGAGGAGGGGGGGAGGACAGCCCCCTTTCCAAGAGTGGCATACCCCTCCAGCAGACCTCTCCGGGAAGCTCCAGTGCCCATCTAGTTACTGGACATCTGCCAGTGTATGGAGAATGGCCCAGCGCCACCCCCAAAAACATGCCGCCCGGGGCGCCCCACTCCCTCTCCCCCTGGGCGTGCCACTGGCCATCTATTGGGAATGCTTTGATTGTGTATTCCTGCATGGCAGGGGGTTGGATTTGACGGCCAACTCTATGATGCTGGCTCTACTATTAAATATAATGAGCTAGCTGCCACAGTCAGCAGATGCAGAGTCTCATGAGAAATCAACATATATGATTTGTTGTATTTTTAAATGTCGGGAAGGGTAATGTGTGCTTTGGGTATTTTCTGGCTCATAAACCCAAATAACTTGCTTTGCCTTTGGTACCATGCATCTTGACATGAGTGGATGGGTGGAAAGATGTGAGAGATATTTTCTTCTTTGCCTTAAACAGCAAGAGGTCTTGGGCCAGACCTAGGTAATTCTAAAATTCCAGAAATAAAAGAGTTACCAGTACTATAACATTCTAGTCATAATATGCTGTTGTGTGTAGCAGTTACCGATTCCCAGTTGGGAGGCACATTAAAAACAGTTTACCCACCATTGCCTGGAAAAGTTATTTGTCTGGGCTACAACTCCCCAAATTCTCTCAGCCAGCATTCTGGGAGTTGCAGTCAAAGTAAGTAACACTTCCAGATTTGATCCAGACACTCTAGCGATGGGGTCCAACAGTCCCTTGTGACCCACATCTGCCTTGTAACTGGATGCAAGCACAGACCAGTAACTTTCATTCACTGAACTAAGGTGGGTGTGTTGGGAGTCAACCCATTTCTCTAAGTGATTTGACTCAGACAGAATCACACTTTGCTCAGCTCAGCACAGTATTCGTGGTTTGTGAGCTGTTCTTAACATTATAGATGCATGCCTTTACAGAGAAATGAAAAGCAGAGGTCCCTGCCATTATGAGCTTGCAATCTGAAATGCAGTAGAGAAAGAAAAGAAGATGAAAATGAGGGGAACCTTTGGTTCAGATGGAAGGATGTAGGGTTGTGTCAAAGGCAAGTGTGAGTCTAAGTGATATTTAGCATTACTTTAATATGGCCTTTAAGGAGGTATCCAAGGCTTTGAACTCCATTCTCAAAATAGGTTCAGCACTTTAGATCACTCCTTTAAAGTTCAGGCCAAAAGCCAGAGTGGTCTCATTGCTCTACTGACAAAATAGCCACCAGTCACTGCTGGCACCTTTGCTAATCACAGTAGCTGATCTTGTCATGGACCAACACTGAAAAAAATGATAGAAGTTGTTGAGAAACTGATTCAGGTGATAAAGCGGGCTGTGACAATTTCCTGCTCTCAGATCCAAAACAGAGCTTGGGAAAATGACTTTTGGGATTCACACACATTTGGAAACAAATGTTGAACTTCTCTTCCTTATTGCTGTTGTAAACAAGACTGCTCACAATCTGTGGTTACAAGCAATAAATATGGACCAGTGCAGTCCAGCTTTTGAATGAAACAAGAACACCCATTTGTAGAACTTGTTCAGATTGAGCCATTTATGTAATTGCTTGTTTTGCATAGTGTATTCTACCCACCCTAGTCATGGGGGAGGGACAATGACATCCGTGCGTGTGCGGTGTGCACCTTCACATTGCCTGTTGGCTCCATGAATTTCACAGGGTTTTCCTAGGTAGCCTACAGCTCCTGGTATTTGTTGCTGGTCTCCCATCCAAATACTAACCAGGGCTGGCCCTGCTTAGCTTCTAAGACCCAGTGTGCCTCCTTGATTTCTTGCCTCCTCTATTATTTAGCAAAATGTCTTATCTACTGCCTTCCTTCCTGTTTCCCTCCTCTGGCTGTTCCTCCTGTTCCTTGTGCCAATCTCTACAGAGGACTTGAAACCCTCCAACATTTCAGAGAAGAAAATCGAGACACGTGTGGACAAGCGAAGCAGAGTGTGGCATATGTCAGAAATAGCTACAAATGATGCAATGTGCTATAGCTGTTAAGAGTGTCATGTTAGGGGAAAGCAAACCTGGACTCAAATCCTCACTCATTCATGGAAGTCACTGGGTAACCTTGGGCCAATCACTATCTCAGGATGGGAAGAATTTGTTTTTGGGGGTCATGCCCTCATCCCCCCTTGCTACACGGCTTCTATGCAGGTATAATGGGGATTGGAGAACTGTGTATGCTGCCCTAAGCTTCTTGAAGGACGGTTGGGTAATAAGTTAAACTAAATAAACAAATGATGACTTCTAACCATGACTCTTAAGAACATAGTCTCCATTTCAGACAATATACCACGTACTTCTGGATCCCGGAAGCAAACGAACAGAGGGTGTAAATGTTATCTATCTACCCTAGTGAATTGCTCTACTTGGCTGTCTGCTTGTGCTGTATTGGAGCTAGCTAAGATGGCTGCTGAGAGCCGGCGTGGTTTAGTGGTTTCAGCACTGGAGTACAACCCTGGGGACCAGAGTTCAATTCCCCACTTGGTCACAAAAACCCACTGGGGGACCTTGGGCATGTCACAAAAACTCTCTGCCCCCAGAAAACCCTGTGATAGGTTTGCCTTAAGGTTGCCATAAGTCAGAAATGACTTGAAAACACACAACAAGATGGCTGCCACCAATAAAACAACTGTTGTTTCTGTGACACAGATTCAACAGAGATCAAATGAGAGAAAGAGGAATGTTAGCACTAAAACAAAATGATCCTAATGCCTACTTAGTGTATATCATGAAAGTGCTTTACCACTTTTGATATAATTCCTGAATAATAATTTTAAAAGGCTCAGTGGAAATCAGTTTCTGAAATGTGGCATGAGACTGGATATGACAGATGATCGTGGGGCGGGGGGAGAGAACATAAGGGAGGTGAAGAAAGGACATTCCAGCATGTTTCAAGAAAGAGTGGATGCAACTTGTAAATAAGCAGGTACAATCAACACAAAAAGGTTTGGGTTTTGTTGTCTGTGCGTGTTAAACAATTCTATTAAAACTGGCTGCCCATACAGGCACTTACTTGTCGTGTCCTGGATAACTCGCAATCCACAAATTCCACTCTGAGGTAGACAGTAATGTTTATTTGTAGCCAAGCAAGCAACACAGCACACTTCTTCCAAAGTTGCTGAGACTAAGGCCCTTTCCACACGCGAGAAAGGAAACGGGCAAAAACGGAACTCACCGGCTTTCTTGATCATCCGGGCTAGTCCGTCGGGACGAGGAGCAGTGCGAGCTCGTCGCTCCGCACTGCTCCGGCGTCCAAAATGGCAGCTTCTGGTTGGTGGAGGCTCTCCACCAACCGGAGAAGCTCGCCAGCCTAAAGCCCGCCCCCAGCAGATTTGCAGGCATGCACTTGTGCGCGCCTGCAAATCTGCAGCGGAGCGCAGCGACGGAGCGACACGGAGTCGCGCACTCCGTGCTTTTTAAAAACCTCTTAAAAGAGGTTTTTAAAAAGCACGCGGCGCGACCAGTTCCGGTTGCTCCGAACCAGACTGAGGTATGGAACTACAAAAAGTAGTCCGCCCCAGTCCACTCCACAGTGCAGAAGACCTCCGTCAGAGGTCGCTCTGCCCCGTTTTAATAGCCCGGTGCGGAAATGGCCAATAGCATACATGGAGTTCACAGGTTTTATACCTATACATACAAATTTTAGGTGCCCAAAGTGTGCTTGGAGACGATCAAATATTTAACATCATCCCACATCTTTAGACATTTCCTAGACTCACAGTCGTTTACTCTTCTTTCATTCTTTGGGCAGAAATGTATTTCCTGCCCCTTATCTTTAAACACTTTGAGTTCCCAAAACACCTTTTGGCACTTTCATTTTTGCCCACAGTGATCTTCTCCTTCTTCACCTAAATGGCAATAAAACAAGTAACCGCTTGATACATTGGAGTTCACAAGCAAACTTCAGACAGATACAAACAGATACATTGTTGCAATAAACAATTAACACTCAATACTCTGTAGCACTCTAACTAAACTCTGGCATTACCCCTACATTGACTACCATACGCTATTTCAATAAACATCCAGGAGATCCACTGATGACAGTGGCTATGTTCATTTCCTAACATTACTTCAGTAACTATTTATTCTTCAGAACATGGTTTTAACTGGTTCACCCAATAAAACAAAAGCTATTTGGCAACTCCATGCTGACCCAGTTGCCACAATTATACACTGCACTTTTCATTAACACAGTATCTTAATTATATTGTAGCATCCTGCAGTGCAGTCCAATGAGGCAAGGGATCCCTATAATGCCTGTGAAAAGCTAATTATAGACAGTACACTGCTAATACAATTGCCATCACACCAGAGCTGCCATTGCTTTTAGCTTCTTGGATGGATTTTGTGTTGGCACAATACTACCTTGCTTTCAAATGCATTTAAATGCAAAATGGCAATGAGTGGCTAAGATACAGTGGAAACAAAATTAATCTGATTTTTAAAAGCATAGCACTGTTTCCCTTCCCTACCTTTGCATTTATTTTTTGGATTTTTTTTCTCCTTTACAGGTCTCTTGTATTTATAAATTGCTGTGATTTGTACTTAAAGTTGAAACCAAGAAGTTAAAATTTAGCATTTTTTCTGTGTAAATGTTCCTTTTTCTGCCGTTGTAGAATGAAATATATTCCAAAACATTCCCTTCAGTTGAAAAAGGTAATTCTACGAAAGAGTGGAAAATGCAGTATTTTTAAACTCATAAACTTTCCAGTAAATGATTACATAATTTTAAAATGTATTAAACCAAAATGTCAATATAAGTGCTTTCTAAGGAGCTTGAGAGAAGCATAAAATAGTTTATAATACCGTCTACCACTGATGGTAAGATTGGGTCAGAGAGGCCACCAAGTTAGGCTCCTCTGCCATGCTAGTTAGACTGCTTAACTGCTCTGTTTCCATGTTGTTTTGATGTTTGGGTATTAGGACAGGTATTCAGGCCATAGCCTGGGAACAAAAGTCATTTTAGAAAGCTGGTACTGCCTGGTGTTGTGTGGGAAAGAATATGGGAAGGATTGGGAGTGGTCTTAAAACCAAAACCTGTGCTGTATCTTCAGTTCTGCAAAAATAGGGTCTCTGTGCTGCATCTGATCTCTAATAAAACTTTTGCATGGGTAGGGGCGATGGGGCTTCAGAATAAGACAACACACCAGAATTGGGGAACAAAGGCCACAACTTTATTGGCTACGGCATACAATGGGTTGGCCAAAACATGGGTCTAGATCCTGGCATCGATCAGCCCGCTGCTGACCAGTGTACCCAAACCTGTGCTGTATCTTCAGTTCTAGCAAAAATAGTGTCTCTGTGCTGCATCTGATCTCTAATGAAACCTTTCTGGATTCAGCCATGAGTTAGATGAAGACAAAACATTACAGGCTGTTTCTGGTATTTGCTTTTTTGCTCCATATTACAATACCACTCCAAGACCAAAATGATGTAGAAAATAAACATACACTGTTGATTCTCAACACTCACTCATTTTAAAGATTTGCCTACACCAATAAAAATGAGCCTGCAACACGTATAGCTCTTTTTGTGGAAATGACACCTATAGAGCTCTTCTGAGATTTAAGTCTGGACAGACAAGCATAGATTTATGCTTCTGACTAATTCACTAATTTAACTTCTTGATTAAATTTTTTTATTCATATATCAGATTTATATCCCACTTTTCTGCCAAAATGTGGCATTCAAGGCAGCTAATAACAACAATTAAAAAAGCCCCCCCAAAAAACACCAAAACCACAAACCTATAAAAAGTGGCAACAAACCTATTCACTTAAAACCCAGCTAGATGCTCACAGCTTGCCTGAATAAAATTACTCTTTGCCTGCCAGCAAAAAGAAAGCAAAGAGGGGAACACCTGCTCTGAGAGACAGAGAGATGCTACCAAAAATATTCCCCCTCCAAATTTGGTGAATCCAAGAGAAGGGCCACCTCAAAAAATCTTTTAAAACCTGGGCTGACTTGTAGCGGAGAATGTAGTCTTTCAAATGGCCTAACCCTGACTTGTATAGGTCTTCATAGGTCACAACCAGCACTTTGAACTGTACACAGAAACCAAACAAATAGCAAGTGAAGCTGTTGCAATGCAAGTGTCACAAACCACTTACAACCTGCCCCATCAGCAGACTGGCTACAGTATTCTGGACTCCCTGAACTTTCTGAGCCTGTTTCAAAAACATTCCCATGCAGAGCATGTGAGGGTAGCTGAAATGGAATGCTTTTACAGCATGTGTCACTCACAGGGTTAGCTGCCAGGGTGGCAAAATGAGGTCATGGTCCCTTCAAATACAAATTCTACCCCCCACAATGATTTTTTTCCTTCAGTCTCCAAATTTCTAGCATTGCAGACAGTGAGACATTGGGAAGTATTCATACTCTTACATTTGCTATGTTCACATTCCCTTGGTCATTTGGGCTGCCCCTTTTCTTTGCATGTCTAAAATTGGATCAAAATCCTTCCTCAGAGGCTATGATTTATAACTTTACAGTGTCGTAAAGTCCAGTACCTTGGACTGCTAAAAGACAAATGACTGGTCCTAGAGCAAATCAGGCTTGAACTTTCCCTAGAGGCCAAGATGACTAAACTAAGGCTGTTGTTCCTTGGCCATATCATGAGAAGGCCTGACTCACTCAAAAATAAAATAATGCTCGGTAAGGTGAAAGGCAGTAGGAAAAGAGGAAGACTCCATTACAGGTGGACAGATTCAATCAAGGACGACTCGTCCCTGAATCTGTAAGACCTCAGCAGGATGGTTGATGACAGGGTGACATGGAGGTTTCTCATTTATTGGGTTGCCATAAATTGAAGTCACCTTGACATCAGTTAACAACCTATATCCCTGATAGGACATGCAACCCTTCCAGTGAATTGCAGCAGTGCTACCTAACATGGAGTCCTGCACAGTTTTGCAATGGGAGTTCCCACTCTGCAATGAATCCCATGGATGTTCTGGTGCACATCAGGTCTCATAGTGTTATGGCCATGCTATTGGTTCTCTTTTGGCAATAGCCCCAGAGACATAGCTGAGTTTTGGCTCCTGTCTTGAGAATACAAGCATTGCACAATGGCCATTTCCACACTAGACTGTTATAGTGCTATTATTCCACTTTCAATATCCTATGGAAAACTGGGTTTTGCAGTTTAGAGAGGAACCCCTGAGGCCCCTCCCTAAACTACAAAGCCCAGGGTTCCTTAGGATGTTGAAAGTAGAATAATAGCACTATAACAGTCTAGTGCGGAAATGACCAGTGTCTCAATTCAGTTTACATGATGGTAGGTCGCATGATGGGGTAAGTAGCTAAAAGGATACACCTTCTCTTCCAGTGTAGTTTTAAGTTACTATTTTAAAGGAAGAGTTAGTATGGTAAAGAATGATAAGTAAAGAATAATAGTAAAAGTAAAGTAAAAAATAATAGATTGTGGGTACTCCAATTTAAAATAAGTTCAATTTAAAATAAGAATGGTTGAATGACAATAATGCAAATTGTAAAGATTTTGTTTTTTCATTTTATTGATTTTTTTAGGTTAATGAATATACAGGTAATGGACACCTTCAAGATTGTAGGATATAAGTAATGATTGGATATATGTGATATTGATGATTAGATATATATGATATTGACTATATGAAACAGAATAATATGTAAAATCAATACAAATAATGTTAAAAATATAAGTTACTGTAGCACTAGAAACCTGGGGACTGCAGGAAAATTTCATTGTTGGGGGTGAGTACTTATTAGGGTGGCAATATCTTCATTCCTCCCCTCTCATAGCTACATACCTGGTATCATCATGGGCATACACCACTGTGTTCTTTTTATAGATATGAGTCTTAACGCCATGGATCTTTCATATTCACCATTAAAACCTATGAGTTGTCTCTGCTGTTTCTTCCTACAATCAATATCTATCACAGCACTAAGAACTGTGGTTTCTAAAAATTTACCAGCAACATAAAGGAACATTGGAGTGAGGTGCTTACCAGTTATTCCACCTCAAAGATTATGTTCTATAAGACTGGCATATGTTTAAAACATATTGCAAAAAGACTTACCTTGCTTTCAGAAGCCACTGTCCTTGATAATGCCCTGGCCACCCCCGCCACCCCCGCCTTCTTTCTCATCAGAACACTTCTTGTCATGAGCGAGTACCAAAAATAACAAAAAATGTATAGGGGTGAGCTGTGTCAGACAAAGAGATTAATCTTCAAAGAATGGAAGGACTGTAGGAAGCAGAAGTGCAAATTCCAAATAATTTCTATGAGGCAGTTTTGGAATGTGTGGCTGGGCTAGCCAAAAGTATCACAGGACCTCATGCTAGAAATGAGAAATTGCTTCCCAGCACCCAGCCTCCTTGAGATCCAATCTTCTCATCTTAAGAGATTCAAATGGAGTAAGGAAGTTTGTCAGGGAATTTTGCCAAGTTCAGGTGGAGTTTTTCTATTTACTTCATCCCTATTTCATACTCTCCAAGTGTCCCAGTTTGGCAGAGACAGTCATGGTTAATTCTCTGTTGTCCCATTTTATCAGTTGCTTTTAATATGTCCCAGTTTCTCTCTCTTCCTTCCTCTTACCACCTTTGTCCTCAGCTTACATTAGTTGCTGCAAACTGAGGCCATTTCCACACCATACTGTTATAGTGCTATTATTCCACTTTCAACATCCTATGGAATTCTAGGGTTTGCAGTTTAGAGAAGGGTGTCTAGAATTCTCAGCCAGAGAGCCCTTTGGACTCGGTAAACGACAAACCCCAGAACTCCACAGGATGTTGAAAGTGGAATAATAGCACTATAACAGTGTAGTGCGGAAATGGCCTGAGTTCAAAGTGCAAAAGGAGTTTGCACAGAATTAACTTAGCATGGAAGACAGAAGAAGAAGAGATGGAATCTTTCCTTTCCCAGTGGGCTCTCGTAAAAGCAAATTGCAACTGCCTCGCTTAGTTTGTGGGTTCTTCATCATTAATAATTTTTGCCATTTTGACCACACACTGTTGTTGCTTGGCTTCATATGTCTCAGTTTTCATCTATGAAATGTTGGAAAGTACCTTATCTGTGAATTCTGCAGGTGACAAAAACTCTTCCCTCCGCAGCAGCATTCGTTGACCTGATGACTTCCAGACATTTTGGTCTCTAGCTCCCATAATTTTTAGCCAATAACTCCCATTATCAAATGTAGGAGACCCGTGTGTTTTTTCCCAGTGTGCCAGAGACTGGTACCATATTTGTTCCCATTGGTTACAACTGATTCTTTCTTTTCTGGAAACTGGCCAGGGACTGACAGCTGATGGCTCATGGACTGGCATCAGTTCATGCACCATCACTTTGAGCAGCACTGCTATATAATACTGTGCAGTCTGTACTGCAGATAATGGAGTTATATCTTTGCATTTGAAAAATTTAATTTTGTTCAGAGCTTGAAAATCTACTTTAAAAAAAGAGTAGTTTGTTACAGTTGTAGTGCCTACTGTTGCCATAATAATTGCAGTTTTTAAAAAGTAACACTTTTACCTTACCTATAACTAAAATGGTGCTTCTAATTACTTTTTTAAAGGTACACCTTTAAAAAGTTGCTACACATTGCTAGGTGATGGTACAAAATACTCTTTCTTTCTGACAACCTTGTTATCATCTTAACACTCACAAAAGAATGCTGAACCAGTAGCAGATGCAATGTGGGAACAAGACCTTGAACCATAGGATAGCTCTCTTCAGTCATACAATAATATAAAAGTGACTGAAAATTACAGTTGCACCACAAAAGGAGGCAAAGGATCCCTCATTCAAGTTACAACTAGAATGAAAAATAATTATATCATTATTGTTGGGAAAAGAACTAATTACAAGCAATTGATTGCTTGTAATTACTTACTTCCATGCGGTCATCTTGTGTGTCAGAGAAACTATTATATTTTACAGACAGTGTGAAGATGTTAGGCAGTCTTAAATCATACCTGACAGTATGCTATCCGTCCACTCACCAAGGTTGTTTTCTCCCCAAAAGAAAGGCCACTTCTGCACTAGCCTGTTATAGCACGATGATTCCACTTTCAACATCCTCTGGAATCCTGGGGTTTGCAGTTTCGGCCCCTCCCGAAACTGCAACCCCCAGGATTCCAGAGGATGTTGCAAGTGGAATCATCGTGCTATAACAGGCTAGTGCAGAAATGGCCAAAGACTGAAAGATTTTTCAGGCTTGCAAACCACAAACAAAAGGGGCGCTCTATATCTTTTTTTTGTTTGTTTGTTTTTTGAGGTATTTTTCTCTTGGGATCATTGCATCAGTACAGTCAAGATGATTAATCTGATTGAAAGCCAGAGCAGTGTAGTAGTTGGAACATTGGACTACCACCCTGGAGAACCAGGGTTTGATTCTCTGCTCAGCCATGGAAACCACACTGGATGACCTTGGGCGCGTCACACACCCTCAGCCCCAGAAAATCCTTTGTCAGGGTCACTCACCACAAGTCAAAAACTACTTGACTTGTGGCGTCCCCAGGGGACTTTGCATAAAGCCAAGTTTTTTGGCTCACTGTCCACTGTTTGGCCACTGATCTGAACCTCTGGGATCTTCTTAGGAATCCCATTAGATCACATTTGCTAGCCCTAGTATCTCAGCTGAAGCCTTGGTAGAGATGACATTATGTACCTAAACATAAGATTTCAAGGACTTGGATGATATATACAGAATTTGGAGATGTTGCTTTTTAGACTGCAGCTTCCAGAATCCGCAGAAACTTCTGACTGGAGGATTTTGGAATTTATAGTCCAAAAATCAACTTTTCCAAGCTCTGGATGGTCCAAGGGCACAATGCTACTGTCTTGGGAATAAGTTCTCTTGAGGTCTGGATTTGATTCAAAGTGAATGCATAGGTTTCTATTGAAAACAAATAGTTGATTGTAGGAGTCTGTACTGAGAATTGATTTCAATGTTTTTGCCAACAGAGCTGGAAATTTCAGGTTCTAATCTGCATATCTTTTCAGCCAGCAGAATAGCTCCATCTAGGTATTTGCAGTTTGGTCTTGAGGGAATCGTGTTATATGCTGGCAAGAAGTGCAGCTCTGGTATCTCGGATGAAAGAAGAAATAAAAATTAAGCTTTTCCTCTATGTCAAATGATTAAAGGCTGTAGTAAACAAGCCAGTAAAGCTTTCCCTAGATAGAAGCCACATACTAAGCTTTGCAAAGGCACAAAATATAAGTCCTTGTGATTTGTACAAACAAGCAGCTACTATTAGCGTCTTAGTGGCTCTCAGCACTTATCCCTCTGTATGGCTGCTGTTTGAATTAACTCAGTCCCTATTGTGTAAAAATTTGCATTCAATCAGCATTGACAAGGCAAACACGACTGAGTTCACAGCGTTCATTAACGTAGCGCCGTTACAACCCACAGTTGGGTACTTGCATATGCATCTCAACCATGCGAATGCACTGATAGGAACAAGCCCAAGTTTGTTGCTATGTAATGTGTGAAACAACCCAGGTCATTTTCACATTGAAGGCAACTTGCTATTCTCAGTAGATGGTTCGCAGCTGACATGGGAATCCTATGCAGCTAACAGCTGGATGAATCAGAGTAAAATGCATTTACAGTACGGTGGAGTCACCTTCTTTGGGGGTTTTAAACAGAGGCTGGATGGCCATTTGCTGGGGATGCTTTGAGTGTGTGTTCTTGCATGGCAGGGGGTTGGATTTGATGCCCATTGTGGTCTCTTCCAACTCTATGATTCTACAATCCTCCCTCCACATTCACAGGTTTGATTCTTGCAAATTTGATTACTCACGAGGCTCGTGTGTCTCTCCTCATTCTCCTCCTCCCATTCCCTTGCATTTTGCTGGTGAGGAGAAAGAAGGCAAGTGTGCCGAGGCAAAAGGTAAAGCAATTGGGTAGAAGATGCACATGTACACTTTTCTTGTGCCCTCCAGAGCTTTCCTCTCCCATTACCACACCTCTACCATGGCACTGAGAACTTACGCTGAGACAAAAGGTAATGCAATGGGGGGGGGGACAAACATGCTCCTTTCTTCTCCCCCTTCTCACTCCCTTGCTTCTGACTCCGGCGTGGAGAAGGAAGGCTACTGTATCAGAGTCCTGGAAAGGAATGGGAAGCGGATCATGGTGGTGGAGGGGAGTTATTCACAATTTTTCCATTTTTGTGAGATTCTGCACCCCGAACCCTCATAAATGTGGAGGGTCCACTGTATTTAGAATTAATTACCCTAGTATTCTGCCTTTTCCCCAATAAGATCAAGGTGGCATGCATGACAGTCCTCTTCCTCCCAACTTTATCATCACAGTTCCAGCTGAGAAAGACTGCCTAGTCCATGGTAACTGTTGAGTTTCTTGTCTCAGTGGGGACTCCAGCACTCTAACTGCTACAGCATACTGTCTCTCATTACCTGTTACAGTGCTCAACACACATTACCTGACTGATATAGCAATCAGGTTTTGCTGTGGATACCTGTATGCCCCAGCCATGAGGGAAATAGCAGCTTTTGATTTTAATGTATTCTCCTCCCATTTAGTGTGATGACACGCGGAAGTCATCAGCCACAGCCCTTGTGCAAAAGGTTTCTCCTGCAGCATGGGAGTGGCACCCTGGCAATGGAATACCCTTACCAGAAGGGTACACCTAGTCTTGTAGTGGATCCAGAGCTCAAAGGGCTGAAGCACTAGACCTTTTTGATTAACTGGAATGACAACATCATTTACCACCCTCACTCTCACCTCAGCTTCCCTCATAAAAGCAGGGGGTGGGGTGGAGTAGTCAGAATGACTTCTGCTAGCAACAGTAAACTTTAACACTATACTGTTTATTAGGCAAAGTATTCTGAGGTGTCCTGGTTTTGAACAGAATTTGGGGAAGGGGCCATCCTGATTGGACAATTCTGGGCATTCTCATTCTCAGGACTAATGTTCCCAAGCTCTTGTCTCAAATGGGTGATTAGCACCCATTGGCTTTGCAAAAGACCTGCTCCGAGTTTAGATAAAAAATGCTAAAAATGCTTTGCTGGTATGGATCAATGCAACTGTCTTAATTGTGTTTGGATTTACCTTGGTGGAATAGCTATGGGGTCTGTTGTGATAAACACTTGCTGAATTTACAACTGCAACACTAGATATACCTAACATTTACTTTGTTGTCTTTCGGATACCAGACATAAACTTTATAATTTACTCAGGCTGTGCTGTTAAAACACACTTACCATCTCAAATGTTTTAAACTCTGTTTTAATTGCATTTTATGGGCTGGTTAGATCATTCCCATTGCTGTTTTTACTTGTTTCAGTTTGTGCAAACCACATTGAAATCACTGATAAAAGTATGCATATAAATACTTTAAATAAAATGAAGGGTGAACTCTGTTCTCCCTGGGCCACAGTCCTGATCAGATTCTGCACACTCACATACACCCCACCTCCATTAACGTTTTAAAAGCCTTTTAAAAACAGATCTAATTGCAGATTTCCTGCTATCACATATAGCAAAGTTCTCAGTAACACCTGCTCAGCACCATCTGGCTGAAAACACTGGAGACTTCAGACTGGAGCACAACAGTGATTGAAACTTGTCCATGAGTCACTGAGTTTATTCTTTTAAGAGGACATCATCGGTTCTTCTATATCAAAAGCTTAACAAATGTTATTCTAAATCAACTCAAATTTTCCAGAAGTCTTCAAAGGCAGCCCTACATATAAAGCCTATGCACTAATCAAGTCTGCAGTTCCCATTCTACTTCCTTTTTACCCGTCAATGGATGTCAATCGTTGACATTCTCATATACAATCAAAATAATCCACAAAAAAGTGCAAAGGGATTGCCAAACATATTTGTAACATATACCTATTGTAATGGCAGTAGGCAATGCAGCTTGAAGATATTTGAAAATCTTTAATTACTTCACAGGAACCAACAGGGATGTGATGTTTCAGGGCTGTTTCTGAGTCAGATAATTGTGTAATCAGTCATGAGGGCAATTCATGTAAATTGGCCCAAAACCTGGTAAAAACCCAGCTAACTGGGTCATATGGCAACCCAAAGCCAGAAAAGCTAAACATTTACTGGACTCCTATTGGCTAATTCCCCGTTACAGTAGAGTCACTGAATTAATTGTTGAATGGAGAGCCAACATTTAGGTAAATACAATCGACTGAATGGCTCTCCTCTAGTCAGAATTAACAATAGGATGTAAGGCTACTTTTACATATCTAAATGGGCAGCCAAATGCACTCTGCAGCTGCAGCATTTGGCATTCCTACATCTCATGCAGCCTCACCTACAATACCCATGATGTGACGAGTTTTTCCAGACCCTGCTGTAATCTGGGGGCTGTTGCTGCCAGGATTTATACAACTAGAAGGTCAAGGTGTCGATACTCCACTCCCTGCATTGCAGTTGGCATGAGGGGTCCAAGTACACAAACCCACCATTTTAGCTCTCTCTTTCTCTCATCCTCCCCCTTCAGTCCAGCGTTTTTGGTATCCCCATGTTGCACAAACACAACATGCATACAACTAGCTTGCACTGAGCCCAGGAACCCTTGTGCCAGTTGAGAAAAGGAAGAGATGGATGCCTAGACTTTAAAGCCAGCTCACATTCAAAATTCAAACATCCATTCCTCCACTATCACTCACTGTCAGAGTTACCTACCTTCATGGAGACCCAGGGCAGCACAGCAATTCCTTGTCACTTTTAGCAGATACCCTGAGACCTGGCAGTCTACTATATGAACCACCATTCACTCATTACCATTTAAACCACTATGTTTTCTAGCTTTTGGTCCACATCCAGAATTAAATCCCATATTGTCAACGCAGTAAGACTGTTGACAGGGCTGGATAAAGACAGTCAGTAGGTCAGAAGGTGTCATGCCCTGCCTTGGAGACTGTGGCAGTGAGGAGGAGGATTCTGACTCCGAGGCAGAGGCTTCCCCAGAGGCTGAAGTGTCCCCAGAGGCTGAAGTGTCCCCAGAGGCTGGTCCAGAGAGAGATAATACACAACAACAACAAGGGCCTGAGCCAGGGGAACAAATAGAGGAAGACATAGCTGACACACCTATTTTTCAGCAGAGATGCCGGGAAAAGGAGGGCTTGTGTTGCTTGGCCCGTTTAAGTAGCAAGCGAGCCCTAATGAGGGAACACCTGTGGTGACAGCAGCCATAGATAAAAGAGGGCTTCACCTGGCCTTTCCTCCTGGGGTCAGCAATGGGTCTCTTTGGCCCTGAAACTTTGTACTGTGCTCTTGGATCTCTGCCTGTTTGGGCTATTGTTTGGATTTGTCCCTTCAGATTTGTTTGCTCTTGGCTGCCTTTCTGTTTGGACATTCTTTGACTCTCACCTCATGAGTAGGAGCTGTGCTATTTGTGACTAACTGCCCTACTCTGCTGTAGACATGACAGAAGGGACCTCAAGGCAATGGCCAGTTCACAAGTTCACTGAAGATTAGTCAGTGAAGATGGTCTTCTCAAAAGCTCAAACCTAGAAGACAATGGCCACCAAAACTCCCAGACAAAGCAACAATATCTAACACTCTATAGTCTGCTGAACTCCCCCACTTTGTTCCCTCACCCGCCCAGACATTAAGAAGCTATCATAATTCCCATCAGTGCTTTGCCACCTAATGCTGAGACTGTTAGCTTTGTTGGCTCTGCCAGAGAACCATTAACACCTTCCCCTTCAGGGCAGGAAATGGGTATTTAAACCCTGGCTCCAAACCAGACAGTCCATAGTATACTAGAGGTAGGCTGTCATTCTGCTTCTCAGATTCACATTCTTGTGCTACCCTCAGACCCCTAGTATGAGCCACATTGCTTCTTCTCTTCTCTTCAGGATAGGTAAATATCACCTACTTTGCTCTTCTCCTTGCTATCCATCCTTTCCTCTGGTTAGCCTTGTATGGTTGTGAGACTTATCAAATCTTGTGCATGTTTGTGATTTTTCCCCCAATAAAACATCCCTGCATTACTGTAGGTATACACAGGTGACAAGATCCCAGAAGTTATCTCCTTTTGAGACAATAATTTCCCATCTTCCCATGGATGCATTTGGGCAGACTCCTGCATCATGCACCTTTTGGGGTAACAAGATTGTTCTGGGTGACAGAAGAGCAACCAACTCCATCCAAACCAACACTATCTGATGCCACAGCCAAGAACCAGCACTGGTTGCTGCCTGCCCCTGGTTGATTTTAAAAGGTGCCCCTCAAAAGCCATACTAGAATTATTCTGTGGGGATGGGGTGGGGGGTTGCATATGAAAAGCAGAGGCCATCAAGAGGCAAGTAAGTCAATAGCTGGCTATATGTCTAGGGTCAGGAATGTGGGTGCACAGGCTGACAGGTGGCAGCTGCTTGCAGTATGACATGAGCAAACAATAAATCTCAACTCTCAAATAATTCTTCTTTCCCCATCCCACCTCCCCCACTGCTGAATTCCCAATTTCAGCTGCTTCAGTGAAACTAAACATTTGGCACTGCATCTGGTGTCTGTGATTTGGTTACTATTTTGAACACATTGATCTTGCCTTCCGTGTTTTTTGGTGTGGTAACATTTTTTCAAGCAGGGCACAATTTGAAGGGAGGGGGAAGCCAAACAAAATAAGATCCTATTTGGCAAGAAGTGTTTACAGATGGCTTTTCTCCAGCAGGCTAATCTCTTCTACAACAGCATAATAGCAAAAGAACACAATGATGCATTTTCATGCATTAATTTTCTGAATTAATAGTATAACTTTCTCCTCTGAGCAGATGACAGAGTTTGGATTAATGTGGGTCACAGAAGCTCACAAAAGGCCAAATCTGTTTTGAATATAAAAGTTCAAATCTGCAGTTTGTGCAGTACTAGTGACAAAGGGTACCTCTGAGCGTATACAGAGAATATCTCCCTCCATGCTGAGTAATCTCCCTGTACCTGGAATTAATTCAACTAGCTGTTTCAGCTCTCAAGTGGGGACAGGAATGAGAATGGAGCTTTGCCCACCCTTGATGCTAGTCTTGTGTGCAATTTTAAATGCTTATTTGTTAAATGAGTTATTACATGTGGGTGTAGCCAATGGGTAAGACAGATCAGGTCTCCATATCTATTTTATCAAGTCTGGGGTGACTCTATCATATTTTAGTATAGCATTTTGCAAAATGGTTCTCCATAAATTTTCCTGTAAGGAGGCACAGCTCCAGCATGCCTAGGTCCAGCAACTGGTGAAAAGCCCTCTTTCCATCCCAATTGCCCCGCAGCAGCCTTGGAGGGAGAGAAGAATGGGCAGTATCTGTTGGACTTAATCTTCTCCTCTGATGCTGTTTCCTTTTGCTTATGTGTCTTGTCTTAGATTGTAAGCCTAAGGGCAGGGAACCATTAAATCAACAATTTGTAAGCAGCTCTGGGAGTCTTTTTAGCTAAAGGGCAGGCTATAAATACTCTAAATAAATAAATAGTTTTCATTTGTAAGATATTCAGAAAGTAACCTGCACTTTCATGTTAACATTTCTCATTGGGAATTACGTGTCTAACCGTTGTTCTGTGCCTTCAAGTCATTTCTGACTTAAAGCAACCCTAAGGCAAAGCTATCACAGGTTTTCTTGGCAAGATTTGTTTAGTGGTGGTCGGCCTTTGCTTTACGCTGAGGATGAGAGAGGGTGACATGTCCAAGGCCACCCAGTGTGTTTCCATGGCCAATCAGGGATCTGAACCCTGGTCTCCAGAGTTGTAGTACAATTCTCAAACCCCTATGCCATGCTGACCCTTAGGCATTCAGGTATAGCTATTTATCTAATATCTTAGCTATATTGGGGTGCCTGTTCTCCTCAGTTGTGAAACCCTTGCCAGTTTCAGAATGGTTCCAAGTTTACCATAGGATGATTTTTATTTTTAAATGTGAGTCAATGCAGGCAATGAAAAGGAAGAACACTTCATAGCAGTGCAAATAAAGAGGAAAGTAAACAGACAAATGCATAAAGTAGTTACACTTGCCAATTATAGTTTTTGGTTTATTTTGGGTAGGCCTGAGGGACATTTACAGTTAAACAGCTTGAGGAGAGGATCACTACTTGAGAGATGTGTACATTATGCAAACTGAATCATAGTGAGAAAAATTCATCTTTATTTCATTGGAATATGTTCACAAGCTTGAAATAGATTCCATGTGGGACATCAGTAGAAAGCATGGTTTTATAGTGTATCTTTTTCTTAAAGCTGGATATCTAGGTTGCTGCAATTGTGGAGAGAGTGTATACATAATCATAAGTTTCCCAAATTTTATGTTTAGAAGGCCGCCTGAGGGATTTTGAGTTACATCTTATTCAGGACTTTGCTGCTGTAAGGAAAGGCTTATTAAGATCTTTATGCAGGAATGTAGGGCTATTTGATTCCACATGGCAGAAAAGCAGAACTTGAAAAAAGCCTATTTTTGGACTACAGCTCCCAAAATACCCCACTCGCCATGTGCACTGACTTTCTTCTCTAGGATTGCTAGGATTAAGGTAAGTCACTGAAGCTCACAAAAGGCCATGTGACATAGTAATGAAAGAGGGTGCCTCTGAGCATACACAGAGAATACTGCCCTCTTTGTTTAGTAACCAGTGAGTAACGGTCTTCATATGTAGGAGTAACCCACCTGGGGTTTTCTGGGAGTTGTAGTCCAAAAGAGTAATGTTTCCAAGCTCTACGAGAAGCATGGCATTAGGAGTTACCCACGGGCTAAAGCGGAGGCCTTCCTCTCAGGAATCAGCAGCCATCTTCCACCAGGCTATTTGACCTGTGAGAAGTTCCACCAAGGACAGAAATATTAACTTACCTGCCCAAGCGGTTGCATAGGGATGGGGTGGCGGTGGAGGTAGTGTGCCCACGGCAGCAATTTTTGGGGGGCACTGCAACTCCTTGCTTGCCCTCCCCCACACACTATAGCCCTGCCCCCTGCACATTGTAGCCCGCCCCATCCGTCAGAGCCCTGCCCCCACACACCGTAGCCACACCCCAGCATGCTGTAGTCCTGCCCCTGTACCATAGCCCCGCCCCCATGTGATGTAGCACCACCATGCACTGTAGCCACGTCCCTGCCCCTCCACCCACCCCTCTGCCTGCCCCCCGTCCACACACTCCAAGCTCCGCCACTGTGCCCAAGGAGTGGAATAATGATATGACATGTAACTGAGTGGCGCTCCTTTAGTCTTGAGGAGATGGTCATTTTGAGAGGATCTCCTGAAGACAATTGCTTGGGCCTTAGAACATAACTGGAGGTGAGGGCATGGTAGGCTCATTTGGAAGGAAGAATTAACAAAAATGGCTACTCTTCCTCTTATTATGTCCCTGGTAGAACTCACAAGTTGGATCCAAACCGATATATTGAAATTGATCTTAAACCATGAAATACCTTTTTGAAACCAGATCAAGTCTTTCATACCTTCTAACATTTCACAGATGAAGACCCAGCCACATGTGGCCAGCAACATCAGAATGTAGTCAAGATGACAAAAATTATCAGTGAGGAGGAGCACACAAGCTAGGAATGGCTACTGCAGCTTGCTTTTGCCTAAGCCTACTGGGAAGGGCAAGATTACACCATTTTTGTTCCTCCCCTCACCAAGTGAATTGAATGCAAATTCTTCAAACTTTAGGAAAAGAGATTCCATCTAAATGTTAGAAAGAACTTCCAGACGGTACGAACAGTTCGACCGTGGCATACATTACCTTGGAGTGTGTTGGAATTTCCTTCTTTGGAGGTTTTTAAACAGAGGTTGGATGGCCATCTGTTGGGAGTGTTTTGATTGTGTTCCTTCATGGCAGAATGGGGTTGGACTCAATGGCCCTTGTGGTCTCTTCCAGCTCTATGATTCTGCTTTTCCAATTTGAACTCAGTTTGCAGCAACTGAATGAAGCTGAGGACAAGGGGGGACATGCGAGAAGGAAAGAGAAACTGGGTCATTTTTAAAGCAACTGAAAAATTGGACAACAGAGGATTAGTTGGAATTGTCCCTGTCAAATTGTTACTCCAAAATCAGGACAAGGGGAGGGTATGGTCTTTAGATCAGAGGGAGGAATCACAAGGCCTTCCAGATGTTGTTGGACTGCCACTCCCAGTATTCATCACTCAACTAGGGCTGCTGGGACTTCCAGTGTAACATCATCTGGACAGCAGCACAGCTCCCACTCCTAATTTGCACTGTAAGTAGAATAACATTCCTAGAGGCCTTCCTGCCTCTCATGAATGGCTGGCAGTGAGGCACAACTGAGTAACGGTTTAGTATGTCTGTATAAATATAATTATTGGTGTTTGTACATCTCCTTGGCAGCTAAAGACCAATGCATGTCAAGGTGGGGGAGGAGCAATTTCCCATTCCAGCAGAGCGAGAGTGATGCAAAGCTGGATCTCAGCCATCGCTGTGCTTTGCCTCCTTGACTTATGCTTTCCTTTGTGCCAACACCGGAGGCCCTGGCCCATTCATTTCTTTCTCAAGAGCAAATCGGGACAGGTCGAGGCAGATCTGGAGAAGGCAACTTTCCCTTTGTTGAAGCCCTTGCCTTCAGTCTTCCCATGCACACACCTGCTGCCGTTGTCATTCTGTGCAAAGCATGTTTCATGCACATGAGGTTGCTCCGGATCCTACCTGTCACACCTCAGGTGATCTGTTCCAGTGGGAACACCTGTGCCTCTTCGAGGTCCCTTCTTGTTCAGTTCAGGATGTGATGTGTTAATTTCATGACGAGGCTTCCTCCCACAACTCACAATTGCCTGTTCTGTTCACCTGTTCTGACTCATCACCGCCCTGCAAGGGGTAAAGACTGCTTTCTTCTTATATGGCTGCGCAGCTCTATATGTCAGGAATCTTTCATACTGGCTTTGAGAATCCTTTGGCATCCTAGGTTGTTTTCCAAGCTTTGGGTCCTCAGTGGGCTCCTTCTTAATGATCAGAGGAGCATTTCCACCCATGGCTGCTCCTTTGTCAGTACCCTCCTGAAGTTTATGGTGAACAAAATCAGAGGGCCAACCCTGTAAATACGTAAAGAGACCAAGCCGGCCTGCCCCAACCTGAGGCCTTCAAATTGTGTTGGATGGGAATAACGAAACTTGTAATCCAATACAGCACAAAGGTGCCAAGTTGGTGGATGGCTGAAGTAAATATATTTCAGGGTGGGTCACACACTCTCAGCCCCAGAAAACCCCATGATAGGTTTGCCTTAGGGTCACTATAAGCCGAAACAAGTTGAAGGCATACAACAACAACATCAAAGCTGTCTTCAGTCCCAGTCTTAGAGAAAAGGTGGAGTATAAAGAAATTTATTATAATTGTTGTTGTTCACTGTTTCTTTGAAATGGAAGCCATCACCTGCTACTGATGTTACAGATATAGCTACCAATACAGTTGGCTTTTGTAGGTGGAACAAGGTAGGATCACCATCTTCTCTACCCCAGGCAGCAAAATGTCTCAGGCTATCCATGCTTTAAAATGGCTAACCCACTTATCCCCTTAACAGTTTTCTGAGACAGGGCATCACACTCAGGATTGTGTGAGTTACAGTAGCAGCTTAGAACCCCAAAATGGTTGCCTAAAGAGTAGTCCTCTGTGATTCACTGAAGCCTCAGCTCCAAACTTCTTGGGAGCCTTATTCAGACCTCTCTGTTTTTTCCTACCCTTGCTCATGCTTTCATCTGCTGTCATAAGGACTAGAAACTTTATGGGTAAAAACTCAGAAGGTATTGAATTTATGATACTCGGGTCTACACTGTGCACTGAATCCCTTGTCTGGATGGCTGAATAATTTGTAAGGTCCAGGAGAAGCTCCTGTGCTCCTAATAGCTGTGTGATCATCCGATTATGGTCAGAATCCTCTTACCTTGTGTGAGCTCTGCCCGTGTGGCTCCATATCTCTCCTTCTTCCATGGAAGGCAGAGTCTAAGCACTGGTGCACACTACTGTAGCCATTTACTGGCTGGTGTACGACAGATGGAGGAGGCATCCAGGTAGCTCTCAGCAACAGTTTGCTGAGGTTGTCCTCCCAGATCCCAGGGGCTCGTTTGAAGATCCAAGTGGGCAATATCAGCTCTATTTTCCTGCCTGCAGGTATTGAATACCTCCTTCGTAATGTCTGAGAAAGCATATACATGTACATACCCCAGAGTACACACATGTACATCTCCAACAGCATTCTGGCCTATGTCACCACTAGGTCTTCATCCTGCAAAACCTTCCATCTGTACATTCGTATTTATCATGCACCTGCTGAATGTATACAGTTTCATCTAGTTCCCCACCGCCACCCATTTAAATCATCATTCCACTAGGAACATATTAAATAGTGTCGGAGTCATTTTGTTGCTTCTTTGGTTCCTACCCCAAAGGAAGTGTTTATTCCATCCCTTTAACTCTATATGTGATCTTGGGGCTTGGAGCCAGGCACTCCCAAAGACCAACCCTGGTTATGAGGTGATTCATTCCATAGCCTTGAGCAAGTCTGCTTTGTATTTCAAGTTCTCATTTTTAAATTTCCAATGTGATACTATTTTGCAGTTGTCTAGGACTGGTAACAGGAAAAGTTAGGGTGATGCAACTGCCTCAGGCAGCAGATGGGGGGCAGCAATGGCAGTCTCCTGTCTGACCTTCTTGAGTTTTACATTTGTCTTCATCTGACACAGGACAAAACTGTGTGTGCCATGTGGCATGTTCCAGAGTTTGGAAAAGTGGCCAATGGACTGGAAATTCTGGGAATCTTTCTCTTAAAAAATAAATAGCATTTTTAAGCTCTGGGACCCTTTCATACTACATAGTTATAGCACTGTGATTACACTTTAATTGCAATGGTTCCATCCTATGGAATCCTTATAGCTTAGTGGGGCAGTCAAGATCTCTGGCCATCCCTAAATTGCAGATCCCAGAATCTTATCCCTTAATCCACCTCAGGCGTGGTGGAGGATGATACACAATTGCCAGTATTAAGGCTGAATTAGCTTTTGGATATAGAAAGGGAGAAAGGCATCCTCTCATCTCTCCCCTCTGCTAGCACGATACCATGTGGCTAGGTTTGGCAGTAGCTGCCTAAATATCCTAAAGGCACCAGATCCTGTCTGATCATGGAAGCTAAGCAGGGTCAGCCCTGGCTTCCACCTGGATGGGAAACCACCAATGAATACTAGGTGCTGTAGGCTGTGTTTCAGAGGAAAGAACTGACAAAATCACCTCTTGAGTATTCCTTGTCTAAGAAAACCTTATGAAATTGATGGGGGTTTCCATAAATCATCAGGCAACATCAAGGCACATACATACACACAGGGTTGGCAGTTCAGGATTGTTCCAAACCCTGAAGTTTCTACCTGAGACATAGTCCATTTCTGCACTACACTGTTATAGTGCTGTTATTCCACTTTGAATATCCTATGGACTCCTGGGGTTTGCAGTTTAGAGAGGGGCCTTTAGAATTCCCAGCCAGAGAGATCTTTGGCTTCAATAAACTACAAACCCCAGAATGCCACAGAATGTTGAAAGTGGAATAATAGCACTACAACAGTGTAGTGCGGAAATGGCCATAGAAACAGCCCTTGGTGATGCCATGAAACATTATGCATTAAGTAGCAATCACAACTCCTCACAGCCTGTCATTTTCCATTTAAGACCAAAATCTTAACTAAAGGCGTGGTTCCAAGAGCAAAGTGAAATTAGGCTATTATTCTTTCTCAATTAGGGAAATCAGTCAAGGAACACTTAATGTGGCCTACCTGTTTGAGCCAGAAGGTGGATGTAGAGCAGAGCAGAGCCCCGGCACTATAACATGTAGGAGGAAAGGAAGAAGGGAACTAAGTAAATACATAGACCTTCTGGAAAGTCTTTGCATGTTGTAACAACCAATCAGTTAAGCCTTGCAAGTCATAGACAGATGCTGCTTTAATAGCTGAGCTAGAGATTTACTCACAGTCCTTTCCTTCTTCCTGGACCAGAACTAGCTAAAACTGGAGAATTTGCACTCTCATCTTCCACTTGGAGATAGCCCACAAAAACTGGAGATAGGGCCAGGCCCGGAGATATGGCAATCCTACCTGTGGCAGCCTTTACTGATAAAATCATGGGCACGCAACTCTAGAGGGTTCCAGCTGATCCTGTGCATATTTACTCAGATTAAAAATAGGCCCTTTTGCGTTATCCCAGGGGAGCTCACACCTTGGTACACCTGGACAGAACTGAAGGATTTCAGTACGGCACTACTCAGATGAATAATCAACTAGGGATTCCTGTCTTTGCTTTTAAACTAGAGCAATTATTATGACTTAGCACAGGCCATCCCCCAACTCAGTTTTCTCAAGATGTGGCCATGCTGGCTGTGAAGGATGGGAACTGTAGTCCAACACAAAGGAAGGGCATCTGGTGGCAGAAAGTTGCTTTAAAGAAAAAAACCCCAAATCTAGCAGGCAAAAGTTTAC
Source organism: Cyclura pinguis (assembly GCA_030412105.1). Lineage (NCBI taxonomy): Eukaryota > Metazoa > Chordata > Lepidosauria > Squamata > Iguanidae > Cyclura > Cyclura pinguis. The sequence goes on along the minus strand of CM059604.1, from coordinate 120,854,383 downwards.
AAGCTTACAATAGGTAAACATGCACAATAAACAGCCTTCTGCAGAAATGTTACCCATTTAGTCATTTCTGAGTTCTTTGATACAACTGGTAGAATGGTTTTATGCAATCAGTTTGTTATACAGCTATTACAAAATGCACTTTTGTGTAAACTGTGGGTGTTGTACTAGCAAGCAAAGAGAGACCTCAAATTAAAATGGCTCCCACTCTTGCCAATGAGAAGTTTGTAGCCTTCAATTAATCTCCCAGGAGCTGACCTCTTATAACCTTATGTGGTTAGGGAATTATAGGATAGCAAAACATGAGAGAAATGCCTGGAGATGAAGTAGAAGTTTGGCCCCGAGAGCTTTTGGAGCGAAAAGCTAGCTAGCTATATGTCAAAACCATAGGCTAAAGAATGTTAAACTTTCTGCATATTGTAGCTTTTTCTGGCATGGTTAAAAATATACACACGTTAATAGCTGCTTTGATGGGTTTCATATAAAAGACAATAACAAGCTCTCCTCTTTCATAGTTACCCTTCATTTTGCAAGCACCAGTGTGTCCAAACTGTTCTATTACTGCATCTGTTAGCAATTTGGTTCGGTTTGTGTGTATCTCTGTGAGTGGCCAACTCTCTTACAGGTCTCCCAAACCGCACATGATCTACGGGAAACCATGAAATAATGTTAAGTGTAGCAAAAGAATGTCTTTAGATAACTAAGTATGATCCTGAAATTAAATCACAAAAAGGAAAAGCCAATGCGCCTAGATTGTATAACTTAGTGGGCCCCCTGACCTTCTAGGTGGTCTTGGGCCAGTAATTGAATGACTGTAATCTAGATTACCTCAAGATGCTTATCCTCAAAACAGATGTAACAATCACTTCCTACAAAAAGTCCTGATGGTTCAGAATTCAAGAAACAGACTGAAATGGTCAGATATCTGAATAGCATGATCACGGATATGTTTTGTCCTTACCTGTCCCCACCCTTGAATGTTATCAGAGCCTGTAAGAGTTACATATTTGGATTAGAGTTCCCAGGATCCTCTTCAGATACTGTGCCCAGAGATACTTCCTAAGTCTTCTCAGAATGGAGGAAATCTGGATGAGATGTAAAGTCGCCTTTGCCTGTATCCTGCCCTTAGCAAGCAGCCTGCTGCAACAAAGGTCCTGAAGGGATCAAATTTGGGAACTACTATTGTTTTTCATCAGGGACAATAACGATAAGCTAAAACAGTAACTGACACATCACATTATGGTCTACACCAACATAAGATCTTTCAGACAGCACATTGGTTGTTTCAATCATAGCAAAGTACAGTCCTCTCTCCACATTTGCGACTTTGACCTTTGTGAATTTGATTGTTCGTGAGGGCACACGCCTCCTCCTGCATTCTCCTCCTCTCTTTCCCATGCATTTTGTCCAGGCATGGAGAACTCCAGCTGAGGCAAAACGGAAGGGAATGGGGGATGGAGGAAGCCTCGCACAAGCCTTCCTTTTCCCTTCTGGAGCTCCGCCTTCCCATTCCCATGCAAAATGGAAGGGGGGAAGCCTTCCTTTCCCCCTCCAGAGCTTCCCCTCCAATTCCTATGCCTTTTGCCCCAGTGCAGAGAACTTGCACAAAGCTTCCACCACCCGCACTTCACTTACATTTTGCATGGGAACTGGAAGAGAGAGTGCTCCGGAGGGGGGGAGGAAGGCTTGCATGAGGCTTCCCCCATTTCTGTTTTGCATGGGAACTGGAAGGGGTGGAACCCTGAAAGGGAATGGGAGGGGCAGCGGGGGGAGTTATTTGTGCTTTTTCCACTTTTGCATGGATTCTGCACCTTGAACCCTTGAGAAAGTGGAGGGGCCACTGTACAGCAAGACTCTTTAGATTGTTTCTGTGCACCTTCAAGTCATTTCCAAACTGTATTGATCCTAAGGTGACCCTATCATGGGATTTTCTGGGGCTGAGAGTATGTGATATGCTCAAGGTCACCCAGTGGGTTTCCATGGCTGAGCAGGAAATCAAACCCTGGTCTCCAGGGTCGTAGCCCAGTGCTCAAACCACTATACTGCACCAGCTCTCACTCTTAAGATATAAGGGGAAAAAATCCCCAACATACTGCCTAGCACAGGGATGGGCCCCTCCAGATATTGTGAGATTATCATTCCTATTATCTACAGTTATTGGCTGTAGTGGCTGAGCTGGTGGAAATTATAATGTAATAAATACCAGGGAGCATCTGTTCTACCCCTCTAGCTGACAGTAACCCAGTGCCACTGTAGACAATGGGTGTTACATAGGCACTAAGGAGTGAAATTAGATGATACATTTATCACACTTTGCACAGGTGATTCTGCAAGTGGTAAATGACATCTATTTGCCATTTTCCTCACCTACATATATTGCTTTTAGCAGGCTTTGTTTTGTGATTAATAACTGGAAGATAAACACAGGCTTAATTTGCAAATCTGAGTGCCGAATCACTCTCTGAGAAAATCCTGTTGTAGAAGAAAAAATAGTTTAATTCCAAGGAATATACAGCTTGACATCTGATTTGACCCCAACTCTGTATCTTTATATGCTCCCTTCTGATAAAGTTGGATGCTTCTTAAATGCAAGCCAGTTATTTATTAAATACATCACAAAATAACATCCAACCAGATGCAAAAAATGTTTGTTCACTCAGGGGCTTATGCTTTCCTGTGAATGGAGTGAAACTGGCCAATAAACCACTTGATTTAGTGTTCAAATGGATACAGCCTGATTTTCATTTTAAAAAGAAAACTCTGTGAGCTTCAAAAGACAGCTGACAAACACTAATTTATGCAGTGCATTAAAATATGGTTAACAGTGTAAGATCAATATAATTCCAGCCCTTTCAGAAGCAATGCATGGGTTTCTCACCATATAGGAACTGAATTAGAGAGGATTTTACTGTGAGGGTTAAAAACTCATCAAGGGAAGTGTACAAGTGTTATATTGTATCTCTGACTATAAAGATATTGATATTGTTCCCAATTCGCCTGGTTTTTAAGATAGCACTCTGTTACATTATTCTTGCAGGCATTACTAACGCTCATAAATAAACACTGAAAATGGACATATTGCTCTGACACATTTATCAGAAGCTCCATGCTGGGCAGCAAATTCCCAGGATTAGCATTAATGAGAAACAAGTTCAGGGATTGGCTACTTAAAGAAATAGATAAATAAATAAATATTCCTGAACCATTGAAGAACTGTTTTAATCAGAGAGATGCTAAGCCTACTGGAATGTTAAAAAAAAACTGTTGAGAATGGAAGGCAAAGAATAAAATTTAAAAACCACCACCTAGCAGCTTGAGAGTTTTCATCAGCATTAATCTTATTGCCACTCCAATATCAGTGTACATCCAGTCATCCTTCCCATAACTGTAGCTTAGGAATTTTTCTGTGGAACATTGGTATCTATTTTTGGTACTTTTCATAGTGGGAACCATTTTCTGAACGTACAGAGATCCCTAAAGTTGGGTCAGACCATTGGTTCATCTGAAATCAATACAAGTAGAGAAACAAATACAGATAGAGGATCCCAGGCTGAGGGAAACTGATTTAAACTCAGGATAGGCAACTTTGCTGGTTTGGAGACTTATTTTTATTTTTTGCACTGGCACCTTCCTGAGCCAGCAAAGACTGTCAAAAAATCCAGATGTAACTGCAAGAGTGCAGCTGGGGGGCAAAAATGAGGGCATTGTTGCTCCAAACGAGAATTTTGTTCCCCAAATGAAATTTCCTGTCAGTGGAGAAAAACTCTATGAAATTCATGGGGGTCATCAAAAGTCAACAAGTGACTTGAAGGGACATACACATACATACACACCAAAAATTCATAGTGTTGCAGAGAGTGAGACAATTTACACTGAAAACTTTTCTATTTGATGTGTTTGCTTTCCCTTGGTGACTTTGCATGTCTCTTTTCTTCTGATGCCTAAACTATTTCTAAATGTTTATTAGAAGTTTTGAAGTTACTGCAGGGCTGGAAATTTGAAGGAAACTTCACTTGGGGGCAGAGTTTGTATTTGGAAGGTAAGGCCTTCATCCCCACCCCCAGCTACATCCCTTACCAGATGTGCACTTCTGTTTTTGAAAAGAAAAAAGGTTAAACAGTGCAGGGAAACCATGCAATCTATTTAAAAGGTGAATCACTGGAGGTTTCCTGAAGACACCATTGCTCATCCCCTTTTTTTGCCAGAAAAACAGTGTTCTGAGGAGTTGCAGAATTGAAAAACTTTTCCCACCCATGGTTTCAAGTATGGATGAAAGATTGAAACTATCTGTACTCTTCACTAAGATGTAAGGCATGTAGGCAGCATTCTACCAACTGCTAACTGAGATATAATAAATCAATGAACTGTAAATATATTAAGCTACCTGTGTTTATGGTTTTGCTGTTCTTTCCCTTAGACCCCCTCAGCACCAGCGTTTCTGGCTATAAACCCAGGACTGCCTACATCTTGTTATGATTAGAGTTTAGAAATGGAAATGGTAGTTTTCAATCTACTTGTGACTGTGGTGAGAGAGAAGGAGGGGGGAGAGAAGATGCAAACCTCAGCAGGGAGCAAAGGTGTGCCCAGGGATATAGGTAGAGGATCGCAAAATGAGGACACTGTTCTTCCCAAATGAGTATTCTACTTTCTCCACCCTAGATTTTCCCTTAGACACCAAATTTTGAGCATTGTAGTAACTTAAACGTTCAGCTGATCATCTAGAAATAGAGTATAGGCATCCAAAGAAAAAGGGCAGACCACGTTACCAAGGAAATGAGAACACAGTAAATAAGATAGCCCTTTTACACTATGCAGTTACAGCACTATGATACCACTTTATCTGGCATGTCTGCATCCTATGGAATCCTGCGATATGTAATCTACGGAAGCCCTGTTCTCTGGCAGAGAATTCTAAATAACCCAGGATTCCAGAGGATGGAACCAGAGCAGTTAAAGTGGAATCATAGTGCTATAGTTGTGTAGTGTGAAAATTCCCCAAGGGTTCTCAGTCAATCATTCTCAATGTCTCACTCTCCACAAGCCTAGAAATTTGGCAGCTGAAGGAATATTTAACTGGGGAGGCAAAATTCTTATTTAGAGATAACGCCCTTGTTTTATTCCCCCCTCCTTAGCTACACCCCTGTGGTCTTTCCCATCATAATAAATCATGGTTTATCTTGATGCCCAAATATAGCCATAGCCCACAACAGTATCCAAATATCATCAACAAAACTATAAAACTCCGCTGGGCAAAAAGAAATTTATAAACTTGACTGGAGCCCCTTTTTTAAATGGCAGACCTGGCAGGACTTAAAAGTGGAATCATACAACATAAATATTGCATTTCAGAAATCTTATCTTGTTCTGTTTATTGTCAGGTGCCTTCCTTCTGGTCTGTAAAATGCAGATATATTTACAGTACCTGACATACTGTCATATAGGGCTTAGTTCAGCAGAAAAGGATCTCCTATTTCATTGCATTTTCTCAGTGCATCTCTGAAGCCCCAGCTATTGCCTAAAGAGAGAAGATGCAAGGAAAAAGAAAGCAGCTGAGAAGAAGGGTAAGGGCTTAGTAAAGAGACCTATGAAACACAAGACATGAGGTAGGAATCGAAGCTTATATAGGCAGTGGGACACAAAACAGAGAATTCAATAGCAACATTATAATCCTGTGTTCCTTTCTCTTATTTTGTTATCATTATTATTTCTCATCTTCTCCTGCTTTTCAGCTCAAAAGACAGCTGACAAACATAATTCAATGATTTAAAACGATGAAAAGCATTGTAATTCTTATACCAAAACAGTTTTTTAAGAGTCCACATCGAAGAGCGGCTCCTATGGATGTGCTTCCACATGTTTCCATGCTGTGTTTTAGATTTCTTTAATTGAGTATTGTTTCTTTTTTGGCCCAGGTTAAGACTTGCCAATTGGAAGAAGGCAGAAGGTCTCCAGAAGTGTAAACACTGGGACTTGGACCTCCGCAAAGTTTTCTCCTGTTCCTGGAAAATGAAGGCTGAACTTTTAAGTATACCTCCCTGGAAATATGTCTTGTTTAACTTGGTGGGGTATTTCTAAGTAAATAAGCATTGGATTGCTCTGTGAATTTTGTTGAGAATGACAAAGATCATTGCATAGGCAATATCTTTCTGCTTATCAGATAGACCTTGCTTAGAACAGATATGTGATAATCTGAGGGAAAGCTGGGGAAATTCAGGGGAAAAAACTTCTCCCTGTTTGGATGAAGGGAAGGGACAGTCCCATTTCTTACCTGAGCCTTCATGTCTCTAAGTCTGATGGAGCAAGAAACGTTTCTATTGGCCATGCTGGCTAAGGATTCTGGAAACTGTACTTCCAAAAGCAAAACAAAACAACACTTTTCCAAAATCTATACATAACCTGTACAGGCAGGCATAACAGTCCCAAGTCTATAGCCAGAAATTCAGGAAGTGATAGATTTAAAGGAGTATACTCTAGAATCATTGTGGAATAGCCAGAACATAAATACAGGTGGACTAACATGTTTAAAGTTACTTAAACGTATATCTCAGTGAGCATCTGAATGGAGGTCTGCTTACACATTTTTTTTTAGCAAATAGAGTTACAACTACAGTTTTTGAAAATGGAAGTTCAACAGTCATAAAAGAAGATCTTGAACATCCCTGAGTCTAAGCTGCCTCCCCTTGCAAGTGACAGGATCAGGCGATCTAGTCCAACAGACAGATTTTGGGCCTTCATTAAAATGCAGTAGCCAATTCATCATTATTGCTATTTATATGTCTTTTCTAAAGTCACACTCTCTCACCCTCAGAGGAAAGCAAAGGCAACTCCCCCTCTGAAAAATCTTGTCAAGAAAACCCCATAATAGGTTTCCCCTGGGGTCAGATAAGTCAGAACTGACTTGAAGGCACACAACAAAACAAATGTATTTCTTTTAACTGGCAGCACAGGACAGCAACATTTAGATCTGCTGTCTCAAAACAAAATCTTATGTCTCTTCTGTTCTGCAGGAAAAGAAATGACAAACTTTGAAGGCTAGATATCAAATAGCTTGGATTCTATCAGGGCACAGGTGCGGTATTTAAAATTTCACACCTGACTCCAATTCCAAAATGTTTAAAGTGAGCAGTAGTTGGAACCTGTGAAGTTTTCAAGATTTTTTAAAATGAAATATTACTTTTTTCACTTTATATTTAGCTTTGACCCAGTCCAGGTGCCATAAAATAGATGTGCATTGGAAGACTAGCTTTTTTACAGAAAATTTTGACATACAGACAGCATCACAGAGTATCAACTATGTCCCCATGTCTGCTCTGGCAATACTATTATAGAGCTCAATAATAATGTCTATACTACTAGGGATTCAAATATTTGCTTATATTCTAATGTAATATATACCTTTTGGCTAGGAGTCTCCTACTTAATTTTACATGGAACAAGCTGGCCAATCTTGATATAAATTAACAAATGAAACACGAATCTGAAATCAGAAATGGAAATAGTTGGGTAATATTTTGTCTCCAATCACAAGCCGTGACCATAAGCCACCTTTGAACAAAATAATTTCAAGGACAGATTCCAAAAGGAAAAATGGTAACTAAAATTGAAGGGAGATTCAGCTCTGTGATCTATAGTGTGAAAAGTATAGAAGCTTTTTATTTCATATTGCATTTGTTAATCAGCTCACTAATACAGGAATATCATTGTCATTGTTAGCCTTAAAGTCATTTATGACTTATAGCGACCCTAAGGAGAACCTATCATGGTTTTTTTCTGGGTCTGAGAGTATGCGATATGCTCAAGATCACCCAGTGGGTTTCCATGGCCAAGTGGGGAATCAAACCTTGATCTCCAGGGTTGTAGTCCAATGCTCAAACCACCACACTAGTGTTAGCACCCATCTATTGTTTGTTAATGACCACTACTGAAGTAATGATCACTGTATAAACTTTTTAAATTTCAATTTTTCTCTGATTCCCCAGATTAAGATCATCCACTTAGGAATTTTTATAATAATTTGCCAGTTGAGGCAACTCCAGGCATCTGGAAAAATGTGATATGGAGTACAGATGCTTAGGCCAAATAAAAGATTCATAGAATCATAGAGTTGGAAGAGACCACAGGGGCCATCCAGTTCAACCCCCTGCTATGGGGGAACACCCATCAAAGCATTCCCAACAGATGGCCATCCAGCCTCTGCTTAAAAACCTTCAAAGAAGGAGACTCCACTGCACTCCAAGGCAGCATATTCCACTGCTGGACAGCTCTGACCGTCAGGAAATTCTTCCTGAGGTTCAAGTGGAATCTCCTTTCCTGCAGCTTGAATCCATTGCTCCTTATCCTAATCTCTGGAGCAGTGGAAAACAAGCTTGCTCCATCTTCCCTTCAAATATTTAAACATGGCTATCATGTCCCCTCTTAACCTTCTCTTCTGCAGATTAAACGTATCCAGCTCCCTAAGCCGTTCCTCATAGGGCATGGCTTCCAGACCCTTATTTTTGTCACCCTCCTCTGGACACATTCTAGCTTGTCGATATCCTTCCTGAATTGCGGTGCCCAGAACTGGACATAGTATTCCAAATGAGGCCTAACCAATGCAGAATAGAGTAGTACCATCATCTCCCTTGATCCATGTTAGCTCCTAAGGAGTCACAAGATTTGTGCTACTTAATCCCCCCCTAAAATAATTAGCCAAAAAGTAGCCAAAATGTTGTAGACATGCTTGGGGAAGATTTATATATTACTAATTTTAACCCTGCTCATCAAATTAAATGAAAAAGACTTTAGTCATTAGTAATTCAGATATTGCAAATGATTCATTTTCTGCACCTAGACTTCCAAAAACCGAGAAGTCATCATACAAAACAAAAGACACTGCAGGGATTAGGGATACAAACCCAGGCACTAGTTCTAAGTTACAACCAGCTGGAATAAAAAACAGTTCAAGAAGCCAAAGAGAAGCCAAAAGTTGCTGCTGTCTCAGCTGGGCTGATGTAATAGCTTAGTGTCTTTCTTATTCCTTTCTTTTCTACAGAAAATATAATGGCTGCTGCCAGGCAGGTGTCCAGAACCAAGAATGGTAAACAGCCCTCGGAGCTGCCTTGGGGGAACATCTTAAAATCCTGCAAGACCTCTACCTGTCCATCTCTTCTTCACTTGCCCCTCAACATCATAGCTATTTTCCTGGCTTGCCTTGGGCCATTTCTGCACCCTACCTGATCTCGTTGTCCTCCCAGTGCGATCCCAGCAGCACCTTTGCCAGGAAGGGAGCACAACGGGAATGTTCCCCTCAGTGGCAGAGCTTGGAGTGTGTAGAGGGGGGGCCGGAGGGAGGCGGGGCTACAGCAGGAGGGGCATGGGTACTGTGCATGGGGGTGTGGCTGCCATGCGTGGGGGCATGGCCAGGGCACACGAGGCCATGGCTATGGGTGAGGACGCCCCAAAAACATTGCCACCGGAGGAAAACCTCCCCCCTGCCCCCCATCCCTATGTGACTGGCTCCCCTCTGCACTCAGCTGGCTCCTTGTGGAAGGGAGTCTGAGCAACATGTACCTGCTTTCCACAGTGCAGCCAGGCTCTTTCCCATGCTGTGCTGGGGAAGGAAGTGCCTTCTTCATGCTTCCTGCCCTACTGTATAGCCGGGAAGGACGGGAGTGTCGCATGATCATTTTACATCTATTAAGCGAATATCCCATCGTTGTGACGAATAGGGGCGAGATGGCAGTGGGACTGCGATGATGTCATGCAAAAGCACGATCTGCAGACTGCTGCTATCACGTTCCCATTGAGGGACAGCGCTGTCAAGTGGAAATGACCTTGATCTCTTCCACAGCTCTCATGAAAGACCTTCTACCTTCTCCCTGTTTCTGGTGCAATCAGATTTCTGGGGAAGATGGGCATGCAAGGGGGCCAGTCCCAGATCCAGGAAGAAGCCTTCAGGGGGAGAAATTCAGCAGCTGCAACTTTTCCCTTTTATGAGCGGGTGCAGGAAAAGGGACAAGGCCTCCTTGTATGAAAGGCACAAGGGACTGTGAATTGGAGGGGTGGTCTTGCTATGAGGTAAAGGACTTAGCTCACCCATAATATTCTTCACAGATTCAGCGTCTGAAGGAGATTGTGGAAGGTCGGCCTTGGGTGGGCAGCAGCAGGAAGTTCCCATTAGCCGGCAGTCCAAGGGCGATGTCCTCTAAATCTAATGGTAGCCATGCCACTGCTGCCAGCTGATGGAGAGATGAATTTGATGGAGATAATGGCTTGTTGGCAGAGTTGATGGTGGCTCCGCTTTCCTTTATTTCCTCTGCTATGTGGCTGCTGCCAGAGCACAGTGTGCCAACCTCCTTTCATTCCCTCTGCTAGTTGGCGGCAACTGCCAGATATTTGGGTTGTCACTAGTAATGCCAGAGGAATTAATCAGTTTGTGACCCATGACCACATGATTCCAGTTCATGTAGTTAATCTAGTATAAAAGAGACCTCCTTGAGCCCCCCCAACAATGCTTTGGGACTGTAACTTGCATAATCCATCATCATTGGCTCTCTTTGCTAGGGTTGATGGGACTTCCAATCCAACAGTATTTGGATGGAGGGCCACAAATTACCCAACCTTGATCCAGTAGCTGCAGCAGTTGGGTAGGAAAGGATGCACCTTCCTCATGTCACAAAATACAAGATCCTGAGCTTTTGGAAATGTGAGCTCACCACAAAAATAGCCATCACTTTTGGAGGAAAATCTGCTAGATCTTACATAGCAATAACTGAACAGCAGTTGCACAATTGTTATGGTAGATTCTTAATCTGAGAAGACCCTCAGAAAACACTAGCAATGCCTCTAGGGATGAATTTTATACATTTTTTTCTTTAGTTTGCTGTGCCCACATTGGCACTTGTTTACAATTGGAAACAATAAGTTAATTCTGTGGGCAGAACAGAATTTTGCTCTTGAGCCAATATTTACCCAGGAAATGATGTGCGGTTAGAATTTTAGTGGCCGCAAGAAAGAATCACAGTGAATTTTAGCCATGCATGCTTGAACATGACATTATGAAATCCCCCCTTTAAAAAAAAAACAACTTTTGCCTGTAATGTACAAACTGCATCAAGTATAGAGACTCCAAAGAGGCCATCATACTTTGCCTGCATTCTATGTTCCTAAATATTTATGAGGCCTTCCAAGCTTGGAGGAGTTACTTTTTTGGACTATAACTCCTGGAATCCCCCAGGCAATGGCCATGCTGGGGCTTGGGGAACTGAAAAGTAACTTCTCCAAGCTCTGGGTGAGAGGCTAAGCAAGATTGTGGCATAATGGCCATTGCTCCCTGAAATCTCTCTGCCCTTTCTCCCTTGCTATTTCTGTATTCAAAGAACTACCTCCCTGAACACCTGCATGGCACTCAGAAATCCATTAAAGTCAATTTTGTGGAATGGAAATAATCACCTTACATGACTCCAGCAGTGTATAAGAACCCAGGAGCATGGGGAAAACTTAATTACAATGACTATTCCTAGGTCTTCAGGCTTTTCGTCTAACAAGCTGCAATGCAATCCATCTCAACTTCCTGAATTGCTTAGAAATCAGGAAGCGATTCAGCTTAAACACATCATGTTTTTATCATCTTCTGTGACTACTTTTATTTGACCACTAGCAAGCCATTCATCATTTAGTTCTATAGTTTAAATGTCTGTGTTGGCATTAATATAAATATTAATATCCATAGGCATAAATACTATGGCCAGCCCAAGGAATTTTTGTTGCCTAAGACAAAAGTCACGATGGGTCTGCTCTTTTCCACGTACAGGAGGAGCTGACTGGACTGGGAGCTGAGTCTAATGTCAATACTGGCAACAGTACACTGGTCATTCCTGCCCTTCACTGTTATAGTGCTATTATTCCACTTTCAACATCCTGTGGAATTCTGGAGTTTGTAGTTTACTGAGGCCAAAGAGCTCTCTGGCTGAGAACTCCAAATGCCCCTCTCTAAACTGCAAACCCCAGGATTCCATAAGATGTTGAAAGTGGAATAATAGCACTATAACAGTGTAATGCAGAAATGGCCATTGTTCTTTATCACATGTAAGGGTCCTAGGCTGGTTTAGGAGATACAGAATAACAGCACCTCTAGGCAGCAATGGCCATTTCTGCACTAGACTGAGGCCCCTCCCTAAACTACAAACCTCAGGATTCCATAGGATGTTGAAAGAGGAATAATAGCACTATAACAGTTGAGTGTGGAAATGGCCAGTGTCTTTTTCCATCAGGCCCCTTTACCTATCACATGATGCTCTTATACTGCAATTGCTTTAAGTTATTCTTACCTTTGTCTCAGCCTTCCTGCCTGATGTCATGACTCTGCTGGTGTTCTTGTGCTGTAGAGTAGTTGAGAATTCAATTTTTCTCAGGCTGCAAATAATCCATTAATGATAATCTATTCTGATATGATATAGTAACCATCCTGAATGAGAATGTATCTAGTGTGCTTCAGACATGCCCACTTAAAATCACAGAATCTTAGAGCTGTAAGAGACCACAAGGGCCATCTAGTTTAACCCCTTGCCATGCAGGAATACACCACCAAAGCACCCCTGAAGGAGAATGACACAAGGTTGTTTGAATGAGGATCAGGAGACTTAATTTTCACACCCAGCTCACACCCCCACTGCTTAAGATTTAAAGGTACACACATGCAGCATGAAAATGGTCCTCAAGAAACTTCACTATGGTTAGTCCTGGTTATATAAAAAGCTAGGAGGTATACCCGGCATTGCCTGGGATTTTATTTTCTCATAGGTGATACTTGTTAGAAAGATTTGAGATCCTGTATCTCTAATTCCCCAGACTGGCTTATCCAGTACCTGTAACTTTTCCCCATATTCCCCAATCCAATCTGTATTCAGAGTTATTAACATACAGAGGTTGGGTTCCTGAAGGAATACACTGCCCTCCTCCTTGCTGTTAGGCCTCATCTCCATGCCATCCAGCCTATTCAAGACAGACACAGTTGACTGAGGCTCAAGAGCTCTCTGGCTGAGAATTTTAAACTGCAAACCCCAGGATTCCGTAGAATCTTCTTAGGCAGCCAATTATATGAGGTCTTTGCCTGACACAGACAAACTTTGACTTTTATATATTAGATATGCTTTAGTACTCCCAGTGACTGTTCATTGTGACTGTAATTACATCAGAGGAAAAATCAGCCAATCAACCAGTTTCAGGTTAATAGAGAACTCGTCATGTCTCGCAGCTTATTAGCCCTAACAAAAAAAAAAAAAAAAACAGCTTCTGAAGAAAATCTCTGATATATATTTGCCACCCACACCGAGACAGGGTGTTTTTTCATTAAGACTTATGATTAAGCACATGTGAAGTATTTCCAATTTGTATAAATCAGTAATCCTTGCCAATGTTACTCCCGATTACTATAATCTGCTATGTTAGGAATGTTTTATAGTTCATTTCCCTTGTGGAGGCACTCAGAAACATGTTTAATCTCTGTAAAGTCTTTTTTGAAAAGTCAGTGCACGTGATGCCTGGAAATCAAAAATAAAATGTATATACACAATGTGCTAAAAATATGCATTTGTCCTGTCTTCAAAGACCACTTTTGCATCAAGATTTGGCAGTGATATCATTCTTCAGCTGCCAGACTTGACAAACCTTATTCACATGAGTTGGAGAGCGTGATTATTTAGGTAAGTGTAAACTATTCCCAAGAGTTTACTAGAACTGGGTTTCAGTCAAGTAAACAGGGAAATGTAGTTTATCTGTTCAAAAGAAAATGATGATAGTTTAAAAGTTTGTTCCAAGTTAAGTTTCTTTCATGTTTCCCTGCAAAGGTATATATAAAATATCTAGAAAACTGGAGTAAAAAAGTATAACCCACTGGAGTTCTGACTCAACTAAAGTCAGTCCACAACAACTTGAATGCTATGCAGTTTCTCTTCTGAATCAGTCCCCTTCTATCAAGTAGGACTTTGAAAATAAACATTAATTGGGTCCCACTTTCTATCAAAATGGCATTACTGGAACACGCTAGTTCCTTTGTTTTCAAGGGGCCGAATCAGATGCTATGGCAAGGATGGGGAAGGTCCCCATCTGGCTACAAGCATCTTTTCCTGTTATCTCTGACCACTGACTGGAGATAATAGAATTGGGGCTATTTTAAGCCTGGGAACATTTTGCAATGAACTGTGTTCTAGTGCACAGCACCAGAAAGTGTTGCAAGGCACTGGGTTCTGGGATGTCTTAGCATAGAAATGAATTCTGGTTTGCCGCCTGCGAAGTTGTTGCTTTGGGGCTTACTCCTAGAGTGTGCATATGCTTACAACAAAGCTGCCCTTTGCATGCCTGAAACCTGGCATACTGGGGCTTTCTTCTGAGCAGCGAGCACAGAATTGTGCTTTGCTTTGTGTAGTGAGTGGAAAAATGTGCAAAGGATTACCATTCACATTTGGCCTTGCCCATTTGACTTTGGCCCCATTCCGTGCCCTCAATTCCACCCATCCCTGGAATGCAGCTCCCCATGACCTGTCCCAAATTAGAATTTGCTTCCCTTAAGGCCTAAAAGGTTTTCCAGCCTTGGTGTTAAAGTAAACTTGCTGCTGCCACTGGAAAAGGCAGCTACCTGTACTTGCTGGAATCCTATATGGCCTGTTACATTATATAACTTTATGTATATTTAGCTATATAGCAGAGACACTTGGAAAGCTTTATTGAAATGCAAAGTTGTGTAATAGGACACCAGTAAGAGTGCCTGATGCGCATGGGGACTGATGCACATCAGGTACTTTGTCAGCTCTGCTACGTAGTAACATAACAGTAGCCTTCTACTGGATACGGATGTTACACAACTGCACAATTCTAATTCCTGCAGACATTAAGTCCACTTATAAGAACTTAAGACCCCAACAGGGTTCTGGTGATTGTTCCTTCCCTGCCTGCCACCCCCAGGTCCAGAAGAAAACATCCAGCACAAATCAAACAACTGTTTCTGATCGGCAGGCTTCCTTGTGGTTGTTGTGGGCTTCCAAGTTGTTTTTGACTAATAGTAACTCTCAGGAAACCTATCACAGGGTCTTCTTAGCAAGGTTTGCTTAGAAGGGATTTTCCATTGCCTTCCTCTGAGGCTGAGAGAGTGCTACTTGGCCAGGGTCACCCAGTGGGTTTCCATGGTCAAGTGGGTATTTTAAACCCTGATCTCCCAGATTTTTAGTGCAAATGTTAGCTGGTACACTACACAAGTTTGCAGCCTTCCTTCACAAGTAAAGAATTCTGGAGAATACATTTTAGATATATTGTGAGGTTATGTTTGAATAGTGAAAACAATAACCAGAGGCAAAGGCGGGCACAGTTTTTCTAACTTTAATAGTTGTAGAAGATGAACTTTCAGCTTCTACTATAAACTACACCCAGTGGCAGCAGATGTCTCTCATGTCAGGGCAATATTAAGTCTGTGGTGGTTTTTAGCTGTCTAAGGTCCTGAACCCTATAGCTTCAGCATGCTCCTTTAAAGTTTGGACTAAAACTCAGAGTGGACTCACCACCCAACAGACATAGGAGCCACTAGCCACTCCTGGCTTCTGCTGCTACAAGTCTTGCTGCCCAGCTGCTATAGGCGTAAGAGTCATGTTTTCCTTGGCAGTTCTAGTGGTTAACAGATATGACAAATGACCCATAAATTGCACATTGCCATACTACTGTGAAAATTACTTATTAAAGACATATTGCTTGACTACGTTGCCTCCCTCTAGTTACTGCTCCTGAACAATGTTCCTCAGGTGGCATCTCAAAAAATGAGAGCAATAAAGTGATTTATCCTCCTCCCTCTGTCAGGCATACTTCCTGACAATTTCACTTGTTCACTTGAAATAATGCAGTGGTATCAGTTGAATGGAAAACTTTGCTTTCTCAATAATACATTTGACAAAGCAGTGCTTATAAAACAAGGAATGCATTGGCTTAGGTTCGGCATATCAGCTGCAAACTGTTTTATGACAGTTCCATTTTTACAAGGCATTATGCATTCTCTTTTCCTTTTAAGGCAACTAGGAAATTATGAGCAATAATATGCTCTCATTTGGCACCTGCTAAATTATTTACTAGCAGCATAAATTGAAATAGTTGCCACCCTTTGACTGACTGCATGGGATTTTGAACAGTTTAGGTATGGGTGGAAATTGTAATGCTCCAGATATTGTTGGATTGTAGGTCCCATCTGCTGTAGCCAATGTAGCCAATGGTAAGGTATACTGGGAATTGCAGTTAAGGAGCAGCTGTAAGGTGGCATGATTTCCACTCTTAGTTAAGGCTACAACCTCATACTTCCCCAAGAGTAAGTCACACTGAATTTAATGTGATTTATTTCCATTAAAATATGCATTGGATCATCTTGTGCTACTACAATGCTCTTCACATTTACTTGGGAATAAGTACAATTAAACATGGTGGGATTTACTTCTAAGCATACATGCACAGGGTCAGACTATAGTGTGTTTTGATGACATTGACCTGTGATGCATATAAAGGATTTTATTTGGCAACCCTGGCAAGGAACCAAATAGAGATCTCGTGTGGCATGCCTTCTAGGCGTATTTTTTTGGGCAAATCCAGAAAGCAAGGTCAAAAAGGATAGAGGTCTCTACACATTTAAAAATTGTCTGGAATTTCACTATTACAAGCTACTCTGGCTTAAAAGTCCTAGAAGAAAATCGCAAAGACTTGGGATGACTATTGCCGAAAATCAGATAAGGAAGTGCAAAAGCAGAGTTACAGTGGAACATTAAGAAAGCAAATATAACGACCACAGATTTATACAGTCTTCCCTCCACGTTCATGGGTTTGACCCTTGCCAATTTGATTATTCGCAAGTGCGTGTGCCTCCCCACCATTCTTCTCCTCCCATTCCCAAGCATTTTGCTCCTGCATGGAGAACTCCCACTCAGGCAAAACCAAAGGGAATGGGGGGGGGGAGGCTCATGTGAGTTCTCCACCTCAGGGCAAAATGCATAGGAAAGGGAGGGGAAAGGGAAGGCTTACACAAGCCTCCCCTGCCATTCCCTTCTGTGTTGCATGGGAACGGCAAGGAGGGAGCTCCGAGAGGGAAAGGAAGGCTCACGCGAGCCTTCCGTCAGCCCCCATTCCCTTCCCTTTTGCATGCGAATAGGAAGGGGTGAGCTCCAGAAGGTAATGGGAGGGGGAGGAGTTAGTGTTTTTCCACTTTCGGGAGGGTTCTGTGCCCCGAACCCTCACAAAAGTGGAGGGGCAACTGTATAACTTTAAAATGGATAATGAAGACATTGAAATAGTTACAGATTTTAAATATTGTGGCTAAGTCATAAATGAAAATGGAAGGAGTAGTCAGAAATCAGAAGACTAAAACTTGCAAGGGCAACTATGAAGAAAGTGGAGAAGATCCTCAAGTGCAAAGATACATAACTGAATACCAAATCAAGCCCGAACTCTTTCTGGAAGCCGAAATGACTAAACAGAGGCTATCATATTTTGGACATGCAATGAGACATTTAAAAACAACGATAATGCATGTTAAGTGAATAAACCAAAACAAGGAAGCCAAGGTCATGAGTGCACAAGGCTTGAGCAGGGCTGTTAATAACAGGGTGTCTTGGACGTCTCTCATTCAAAGGTCACCGTAAGTTGAAGCTGAGTTGATAGCAAATAACAACAGCAGACTTTTCCATCCAGCCAGCTTAGGTTACATAGACCTAATAGAATAAGAGCCGCACTGGTTTAAGACAAAGGTCCATCTTGTTGTGCAACATGCTTTTCACAGTAGCCAGCCACATGCAGTCCTGCACTTTTAGCAGTTGCATGGAAGGAACAATTTCAACTGGTATAGCTCATCAGGTGGTATAGCTTGCTGGGGGTGGGGTGGGGGAATCTTCTTTTACAAACTGCTGGAGCCCTGTCACAAACTGTAGGAGCCCTATCTCTTATTTTGCATCTGGGCACTGAAAGCATCACAAGTATTTTTTTTTCTTCTTTATACAGGATTTGAGAAAGTAACCACCATGCCCAATGGGCAGGGTTCCAATGCCTTTTTTATTTCCCTGCATGATCACTTGAATCATCAACCCACTCTCTTTCTTCCCCTTATCTGCAATTGACCCTCCACTAGGGTTAGGGGCACAGGACCCCCATAAAAGTGGAAAAACTGCAAATATCAAAATGTGTGTGTGTGTGTGTGTGTGTGTGTGTGTGTGTGTTGGAAGGGGGCCAAGGCATGGTGAGGAAAGTGAGCACCCAGGGTCCAAACCAGATCTGGCAAAGGAGAGGGAAAGGGAATAATTTGGCATGGTGGACCTATACTTTCTCTCTCCTGGCCATCTCCTTCCTTGGGCATGTGAAATCAAGCTAAGAACCATCCTTAGCAGGCCAGGCAGTGGCTAGTGGAATAGGAAGAGGACAAGGGGCAGGTTTTTAAAGGGCTGCATGGCCTGATCAGAGCTGCCAAGAGAGAAAGTTCTCTTGGAAAATAGTATAGGGCCACCACGCCAACCCACCTCCTTTCATTCTCCTTTCCCTGACTTGGCTTGGGCCACAGGTGCCCATTCTTCCCACCATGCCTCAGTCCCCTTCCCACAGACACAGTGACAGGCACAAAGACAGGCACAGAGACAGACAGACAGAAACTTTTCTATATTTGCAATTTTTCCCATTTTTGTGACGGTCCTGTCCCCCTAATCCTAGTGAATCTGGAGGGCAAACTGTATATTTTAAAAAGTTACAAGATTATATTTCTCACTTAGGATAGACAACAGTGGAACATATGATTATTTCATCCCTTGAAAACAGTAGTTTGACATAGTTTTAGAGAAGTGATTGGAATTGTGTGGCCCTTCAGAAGTTGTTGGATTTTGACTTCCAGCATTCCTTAGCTGTATCTATGCTGGCCAGGGCTGCTATGATTTGCAGTCCAACAACATCTAGAGAGTGACATGATTCCTACCCCTTCTTTAAAGTAACAGACATGCCACTAACCTCTCCTCCTCCATTTTTACCCATTCCCTTTTGAACTACAATGGACACAACTGAAACGGAACATACTCAATGGCAGGAATGAGGAACACATTTCTTAGAAGTGCTAGTATGTCTTTGACAAGTTCCTTAGGCTTTCAAAATGACTTGTAGGTATGATCCACTAAAAACAGCCCTCTTGCGTTTAAACTGTAAATTCCATTGAAATCAATGGAACTAAGCTCTTGTATAACCAGTTTTAGAACAGAAGTATTAGCTCCCCACTGAGAATAATTCCTCTTTACACTCTTAATTTCTTAGCTCCCAGTATGTATTTAATTAAGGCACTTTAACAGAAATAAAATTCAAGTTCAATTTTAGAGGGAACAATGGCTAATAAGTGTCTTGTTGCTCGTACTTGTGGGTTACCTTTCTGTAGAAAAATACACACATGCATACATGATATCAAGGTTACCCAGAATAATACAAATAGAATAAATGTAAGTTAAACAGATCCATTGTTATTGGAAGAAGAAAAATAGTTTACTGTGATTACACCTAAAAATCATATTGGCTAGTTTTCCAGATCAGCTGCTTAGCTGCGTAACTTTGATTTGAGTGGGATCTGTTTTCCGATTGACCAGGACACAGCTGATATTTCCACCCCCATTCCACAAGTGATCTTGGATGCAAGTGTCAAAAGCAAGATCCCTGTTGCAATTTCTCCTTGTGCCAAAGATGGTTCATAGGTGGTGGGTGGAAATCTCAGTTTTCTGTGTCCTGATTGGCAGGAGAACTAACTCGTGTTGCTCACAGCAGCTGCTGCCTAGTAAAGCAGGATTGGGAAACTTTTACAATGCCTATGTACAATGTCTATGCATTGCCTACACTATTGAATATATAGGGATCATGTATACAAATCGGTTATAAATGTGTAACTCTAGGTTATGGAGTCTTAAGTATGATCTTCAATTCTAGCCATTGTATGTACATATGTGTATGTGTATGTGTACACATGTATATTCTTCTACCCTGCCTTTCTACTTAAGCCTAGTAGGCACTCAGAGTTGTTAATTATAATAAACTCTATGATAATATATTATATATCATAACCTCCAGCTGTCCCCATTTGCCAGGGACAGTCCTAATTAACTCTCTGTTGTCCCACTTTTTCAGCTGTTTATGAAATGTCCCAGATTCCCCCGCTCCTGAGTTCTCCCTTTTTTCCCACAGCTTACATCAGTTGCTCCAAGCTGAGTTCAAAGTACAAAAGCAATTTGCACTCAGTTAACTTGGTAGCGGGGAGATGACAGGAGACGGAAGAATCCTGCCCTTCCCAGTAGATACAGGCAAAAGCAAATTGCTGCAGCCTCTCCTAGCTTGCATGTTCTTCCTCATTAGCAACATTTGCCATTTTGACCACACTCCCATTCACTGAGTCCACTCTTGCATTTCCATGACATATGCCTCTGACAATTGTGGGACCAAGAGAATGATTTTTCCCAAGGATGATAAAACCAGTATGGCTTTATCATCCTTGGGAAGAAGGGAGAATATGATATGAAAGCATGTTCCACTTCATTTAATGGAACTTGATTCCCTTCCTAATCATTGTGTTTAGTATTCTAGCCTGGTGTTGCTAATTTATGCACATTTATCTGGGAACAGGTCTGCTAAATGCAGTGAGACTTACTTCTGAGTACATGTGCATAGGATTGCTCTGTATGGCTGCCATATTATGCACACTTACGTAGGAGTCAGTTCCAATTTAATACAACAGGACACAATTCTGAGCAAATCTGTACATGACTGTATATGTTTTATCTCATGGATTCTCATATGAACTCTGGGAAGCAAGCCATTATACACACCCATTTTACAGATGGAGAACAGAGATAGTGCTTATCTGTGGTTGGTAAACTTTGCTGCTAAAGAGGAATGTGAATCTAAACATTTTCCAAAACCGAGAACCTCCTTCCAGTCTACCCCAATCTTGAGAATTCCAGAAATACATGCAAAAAATTATGTAATTTGTCTACACATTATGAGATTGTTTTTAAGTATAAATATGGTACACACTGGTAATCTCATGGCTAGATTTTTGCAATGTGCTGTACATTTGGCTACTTTTGTGCCAAGTTTGGAAACTTCAACTACCAGTAGTACGAAACATGGCAGTCAGATTGGTTGCTTGGTGCATCTTAGGAGTGATCATATTACACCTAAATTGTAGTAATTCCACTAGCTGCCAGTTAGTTTCTGGGTAGAGTACAAAGTGTTGGTTGTTATCTTCATGTCCCTAAATGGTTTGGGTTCAGGTTATCTACGAGATCTCCTTCTTCCATATAATCTGCCACATAGCCTCAGGTCTTTTGGGGGGCATTTATTTCAATCAGCCAGGACCAGGCTGGCAAGTGTTAACCAGAAGACTTTTGCATCAACCACCCCAAAATTGTGGAATCAACTGCCAGAAGAGATTCAACAGAATTTGCAAGCAGCACATGCGCAGTCGGTTCCAAGTGAGCCTCTGTAAGTCCCTCATGCTCCTTACATACAGTACCTGGGTTCTGCTTTTCAAGCAATTCCATTTTTGTGACAGTGCTTTGGTCCCTAACCTGTCAATTAAGTGGGGAAAGCCTGCATATAGGTTTAACTGCATTCTAGTCACCAGAAAGGCAACATATCCTCAAAGAAGAAAACAAGGTTACAATTCTTACATTAGCACACAGCTTTCCAAACTTTTCATGTTGGTGACACACTTTTTAGACATGCATCAATTCGCAACACAGTAATTCAGTAAGTAATCTAGCAAGCAGAGGAAGCCCCTTCACCCAAGCCTGGTCTGCTGGTGCCCTTGCTGGGGTCTTCCTCAGCCTGGGCTAGTTGCAGTGGCATTGGGAGAGGTAGCCACTCCAACTGGGCCTGGCTCACTGTTGCTGCTGCCCTCACTGGGGTCTTCCCTTGGCCTGGGGCATGGCGGTGGCGGGACAGACAGTCCTTCGCTTGGGCTTGGCCCACCGCTGCGGTAGGAGAGGCAGCCCCTCCACCTGTTATGTTTGCACAATATACCTACACACTGCAGCCGACACACTAACGTGTCACGACACACAGTTTGGAAAGCTCTGCAGTAGCGTGTAAGCAAATGATAACAAATCAAAGCGACAGCCTGGCACACGGTGGCCGAATCAGTCCAAGAGGAGCCTGCATCAAAACCCTGTTCAGTTCTGCTGCTGAGCAGCAGGTCTGGGCCTGCAGGCCTGTTGCAGTCCTATGCATACCCATCAGTTCACTGGATCAGGCCACTCTTTTTATCACTTGATTTTGCTGATTGCAAAAACCGGCTCTGAGTGTTCTGGTGGTGGTGCCTTCAAGGTTCTCCTGTATGTCTTGACTTGCAGAAGAGACAAACTTTGCAGCAGAGCCCTCATCTGCTAGGGTATCTCAGCCAAAACGTTCTTCTTTTCAAAACTAGGAAAGAGAATCTCTGTAGCTGAAGCATTTGAAGGCACAATTGGTAGCATGAGATAAATGGGACCAAAAGCAAGAGTAAGTTTCAGAAGTCACAAGGAAAATTAAGCATTTTGTTGTAGTTTCACACATTGTTGTTGTTGTGTGCCTTCAAGTCATTCCCAAGTTATGGTGACCCTCTCATGGGGTTTTCTGGGGCTGAGAGTCTATGACATGCCCAAGGTCACCCACTGGGTTTCCATGGCCAAGCAAGGAATCAAAACCTG
The DNA here is from genome assembly GCA_030412105.1 of Cyclura pinguis. Lineage (NCBI taxonomy): Eukaryota > Metazoa > Chordata > Lepidosauria > Squamata > Iguanidae > Cyclura > Cyclura pinguis. Next base: position 120,831,689 of record CM059604.1, on the reverse strand, counting down.
GTCTCCAGGGTCATATTCCAATACCCAAACCACTACACACACTGGCTCTCAGCCCCACATGTATGCTCCAACATCTCACAGATGAAAACTGAGACAAGTGTGGCCAAACAGTATTAGTCAAAATATGGTCAAGAATGCAAAAGTTAAAAATGAGGAAAAACAAATGAGCTACAAGAGGCTGTAGCAATTTGCCTATGCCCAACCCTACTGGGAAGGGCAAAATTATACAGTGTCATCTTCGCTCCCCAGTGCTGAATTTAGTACAAACTACTTTTGCAGTTTGAACTAAATTTGTAGCACCTGAAGTCAGCTGAGGAGAAAAGAGAGAGTAGGAGGGAGGGAGAGAAACTAGGACATTTTAAAAGCAGCTGAAAAGGTGGGATGACAGGGACTAATCAGGAAAGACCTGCCAAATTGGGATAGTTGCTGGGTATGTTCACAGGAGACACAACAGACACAAGGTCTAATTTGAACTAGGGGCCCTTTCACACTACCCAATTATAGCACTACGATTCCACTTGAATTGCCATGGTTCCGTGCTATGGACAGTCAAGGGAGGCCTACAGGCTTTCTCCGACTTATCTGACAGTGCTTTGGTCCCCCCTCTCAGCTCACTTTGCAAGCAGCACCTGTGTGCGAGCAGTTTGAAGCAAACTTCTGTGGGAAAGAAGAACTGATAAAAGAGTGGAACCCCTGTTGAATTAATGGAAAACTTGTCTTTAATTTGGAAGTGTCAAAAGAACAAGTAATCAGATAACAGGGCGTCAAAACGTGGCGGCTTCCTGAAGCAAGGCTCATTTGGAGCAGTCTTTCGGCATGGGGATCAGGAGTTTTGGTTGATGAAGGCACCAGATTAAGACTTCTTTTTCAGCTGAAATACATTCCTTTACAGGAAGACCAGGGTTCAAGTCCTTCCTCAACCACAGAAACACACTGGGTGATCTTGGTCAAGTCACACACTCTCAGGCCACTTCTGCACTCGATTGCAATAGTGCTATTATTCCACTTTCAACATCCTATGGAGTCCTGGGGTTTGCAGTTTAGGGAGGGGTATTTGAGTCTAGTGTGGAAATGGCCTCAGTCTCAGCAACAACACGCCCACCTGTTTCTTGGACTATGACTCCCACCACCCTCAGTTAGTATGGTGAATGCTCAGAGATGATGGAAGCTGTAGTCCACGGGGAGGGGGAGAACCAATTTGGGGAGCAGGTAGCTTTAATTTCTTTATATCTTCATCCTGATTTACAAAATTTATTTGTATTTCTATTTCATAAGATTGAAGAAAAAGAAGAAAGTGAAAAAAATTAATTTAAGCCTTAATCAAAAAATCTTAGTAATCCTGAAAGCCGATTCTCTGTTCTCTTACACTGAAGACAAGCCAGGCTCTTGGCAGGGGTGGGTCTCCCTTTTCAGTTTAGTCCATTTCCACACTAGACTGTTATAGTGCTATTATTCCACTTGCAACATCCTATGGAATCCTGGGGTTTGTAGTTTTGGGAGTTTTGGGAGGGGTCATGTGGAAATGCGGAAATGGCCTTAACCACTTAGCTGCCCAGCAAAGCTCCCATTTCCACCTTTGTGCAGCGTGACTGTCAGCTTGTTTGCTCACAAGTCATCCCAGAAGAATAAGACATGAACAAGGTGGGCTGTCCACGACCCAAATTGCTGCCCTGCGACCAGAACCGAGGGCCACCTCCTGAGTACCCCTCCAATCTCTAAGAAACGAAGTTGAGGAGCTGGGAGCCTTCACAAGCAACACCAACACCAACCATTTCCGCACTGCACTGTTATAGTGCTATTATTCCACTTTCGACATCCTGTGGAATTCTGGGGGTTGTAGTTTCCTGAGGCCAAAGAGCTCTCTGGCTGAGAATTCCAAAGGCCCCTCCCTAAACTGCAAATCCCAGGATTCCACAGGATGTTGAAAGTGGGGTAATAGCACTATAACAGTAAAGTGTGGTCATAGCCTCAGTAATACCAGCTAAGACGGGAAACGGAAAGCTGCAAACCCCAGGACTCCACAGGATGTTGAAAGCGGAATAAGAGCACTATGCCATCCTAGTGCGGACATGGCCACTGTTTGCACGACCCAAGTACATTGAGTAAACTTGGCGCAGAGTCAGAAAACAAACCTGGCGGGAATAAAAGAAACTTTCAATGAGCGGAGAGCAGCGGGAGGGGGAGCAAAAATAAAATAAAAGAGATCGTATTGAAATCGCCCTCGCATCACCTCCACCAAGAGATCGGAGTTGGCAGCTCCGTCCAGAGCCCAGGAGACCCAAGCGGCCCCCTTTAGCGGAGGCGGGGAAAAGCGAAACAGGAGGCTTGCGAACGGCAATGCCCCGCACAGCCTTGGCGGGGAGACAGCCCGGCCCTTCCCCTGCCGCGGGAGTGAGGAGGCAGGCACGCAGGCGGGCGAAGGCAGCGAGAACCGCCGCCCGGCTGCGCGCAAGGAGGAGACGCCGAACAGGTGGCCACGGGCGGCGGCGGCGGCGGCGGCGGGCGCGCCAGGAAGGGAGCGGACGAGCCACGCCGCCGAGCGGGAGGGCAGAGCGGCGGCGGCGGCGCCCTCCTCCTCCTCCTCCTCCTCCTCTTCCCGGCCCACAGCATGTGAAGGGCCAGCCGAGCCTCCCCGTTGGCGCAGCGGCGGGACTCTGCTGACTTAGTAGCCGGGAGCTCAGCCGCCCGCCCGCCCTCAGGGCCGGGCTCCCGCTTGGCGCTGGTGGCGGCGGCGGCGGCGGCGGCCGGGAGTCGCTCGCTCGCGCGCGCTCGTTCTCCCTCGCGCTCCCTCCGCGCTGCCGGCGGCCTCACGCGCGCCGGCGGCGGCGGCGGCGGCGGCGGCGGAGGGTCGGGTGGCGCCTTCGCAGGGTCGGGGACCCGGCGCCCGGGTGGGAAGGCAGAGCCCGTCGGCCGGCGGGTTGGTTCGGAGGGCACGGCGGCGGGGCTCGGCGGCCCCGGGCGAGCGGGGGGATGAAAGTCACCGTGTGCTTCGGCCGGACCCGGGTGGTCGTGCCCTGTGGGGACGGGAACATGAAAGTTTTCGCCCTCGTCGAGCAAGCCGTGACCAGGTACAGGAAGGCGATCGCCAAGGTGAGTGACGGGGGCGCGCCGCCTCAGGGGCGCGGTGGGGCGGGCAGGGGGGACGGAGGGGGTGCGCTTTGTGGGGGGGGGTGGAGGAGAGAAGGAGGCGAAGGAGCAGCGGCAGCTGGAGGAGGAGGAGGAGGAGGAGGGAAGGCTCGAGCGAGAGAGGGCGCCTGGGATCAATATGGCGCTTCCTGGAAAGGGGACGGTGGAAAGAGAGGAGGGAAAAAAGTGAAGCCCGGGCTGGGTGGAGGGGCTGCTGAGGGGAGGAAGAGAACTAGAAGGGGGAGTGGCGGTGCTTATGGGACCCTTGTTTCTTTTTTACCTCCCCCCCCGTCCGGTAGGGCCGGGAGTTGTAGTACGGCTCGCCCCCGGCTAGGACTTGGCCAAAATCCCCTGTGGAAACGTGGAGAAGAGTTGTGGGATTAGCCTTCCTTCCTTTCCCCTTGAGTTTGGCTTCCTTTTCGCACCCTTCCCATAGTCCCCGGGGAAACTTTGAAGCGTGGCCGGGCTCCGCCAGCCGTCTCGGGGCTTGGAGCGCCCGCGAGTTGGCGAACGTGTGAAAGCGGGCCGTTTCCGAAGTCCCCCTCCGTTTTTTAACTTTAATTTCTTTTTCTTTTTTCTTTTTATTTTTTTTGATAGGGGGAAGCACTGGACGTGAACATGGCTTCTCCCCCCCCCCCCATTGCCTTTTCTTCGCTGGGACAAGCTTTCTTTTTTTTTTAAATCTGGCGTGTGTCGGCCAGCTTCATCGTTGTGAACAGTGGTGTGTGTGTGTGTGTGTGTGTTGCCTTCAGGGAGTTGAACTCTTTGTTGTGGTTGCTGCCGCCGCCGCCGCTTCTGCTGTTTCGGTAAATCAGCGAGTGGTCGCCGTGGCTGTCGTAGTTGCCCCCCCCGCCCCACTGGCCATTCCCCCCCCCCACCCGCGCCTTTTTTCTCCCGTGGAAGAGAGCGGCTGAGATTCCCTTCCATCTCTAGATTCTCCCTAAAGCTTCAAAGCCCAGCTCGGCTGTTTTATTAGGTGTCATAACAGAAGACTTGCACCTTTTTGCTAATATTCATAGAAGTAGCTCTGTTAGTCTCTTGCAGCATAAAAAAAGAGAAAGGGGCAAAAAAGGGGGAGAAATATGGCAGCATTTCTAACGCTGCTTTTTATTTTAGCATGAACTTTCATGGAGCTAATCCATTTCTGATGCAGTTCCGAATAATATTTAGGCCTCCGGTGTAAAGCATATTTATACAGTTATGGGAGTGTGACAAAATATGATAGGATCTACAGAGATCCAAGTCATGTCCCTTTGCCCTACATTTTCAAAAGGCTAGGTGAGGTGATAGAGGTCTTCCAGATTTTTATAGCAGTCAGTTAGTGTTAATGTGTGAAACTTCTTTGCTAGTTGCAATTGTTGCAAGGAGTTGTACTTCTTAGTTGTTCTAGGAGAACTTGTTACACTGGTAAAGGTTTGTGCACAGAAAGAGAGAGAGATCTTTCTTTCTTTTTCTCCTTTTCTTGTCCCTCCCTGCCATTGTACAAGCTTCTCCTCTCCTGTTCCCTCTCCCTGAGCTGTGGTTTCTGCAAAAGACTTGAAATCCAGCCCCAGGCTTTCCAGCTAGTCCAGGCCCCAGAGAGGGAGGGAGGAGGGGGGAAGCACTAAACAAGAAATCATGGAGTCCACATGCCTGTTAGCAAGAGTGGAGTTCTTACGCTTCTAAAGCATGTGCTCTGTTTGGCTTCTCTTCTGCCTCTTTTTAAGTTGAAAAATAGACTCGCTTAACCAATGCGCAAGTTGGACCAGGAGGGTCTCCCTTCCCGCGCCTTTGTTTTGGAAAGAGAAGATCGCTTTGATTGAAAAAGAAAGTGCATTTACTGTAGCTATGTGGTTGTGCACATTTTGCGTGCTGAGGACAATAATATCCTCTCCGGATTTCTAGACAATCGCTTTCTCATTGTGGAAGATACATATTTGTCTTGTTGCTGTAAAGTTAGTGGTAAGGAGAAGGGAGTTTGAAGCAACAAAGTACTCCGTGGATTGAAATCATTACTACATGTCTTCTGGAACGGTGGCTGGTGTGTTATTCCTGAGCATACAGTCTGTTATAGCCAACTTGCCCTCCTACTTTACTTGGGTTGTTCCTAGCTTTGTGCAGGGAAACCCTTTCTCTCCCCCCATGCATAAACATATCTGAAACAGGCCCAATTTTGGAGAAAAGGTGGAATGGTAACAATTATTATTATTATTATTCAGTCTTGCAGCAATGCATGGCACTTTCAGTGCTTCTTCCTCTGTGGTGAACTCACACTGACTAAGAACATATAGTCCCTTTTGAAAATCAAAACACAGTAATCCTATACCTTTCCTTTTTAGTGGTGATTTGATCACAGTCTTTCATTCAGGGTATCTAGATCCTCACCTTGCAGCCTGGGTGGACGTTGGGGCAGTGGGATCGGGAACAAAGAGCACTGGTCATTATGGGAATCGGTATCTGATCTCCCTGAAAACATTTTGGTGGTAATTCGATCAACTTCCTGCTCTTTTCAAATTAGGCGTCAAAAATATAAAACCACACTTGACTAAGGGCAGCAGAGAGGTGCAACCTGGACTGTGGCATTTTGCCTTTCTGATGGACCAGAGCCATTGGAAAAACAGGCAGACAACTTAAAGGTTCTCCTATTAGGGAAAGCAACAGCCTTCTGTTATGGCACACAAAATACATCTCTTGGAAAATGAAATCTGTGGACTTCTAAGAATTTACCAGAATTTTTACCTTTCTGGACTACAGCTCCCAGAATCCCCCAGCCAGCTATGCCAAATCAGAATTTCCAGGCTGTCTTGTTTAGAGCCTGGACCTTCCACCCAAAGTATATTCATGTTGTGAATATTGCTGGTTTTCATCAATAAGTGAGTTCAGAGGGTTGTGAGTCATACAAGAGAGGCTGGTAGAGACAGCATGTTGCCTGGAAAACCACCAGCCCAAGCAAAGACAATGGAATTGGTGCTCATATAGTATTTCAACAGGTACAGCATCATTTCAGCTGGGTGTGAGATGCGGGTACTGCACACTAGGAACGGGGGATAGGCTGCCGGATGGCTGCTCAGGTACCTTGGGAACACTGCATCATATACGCAATAGTCTGGAGAGTTGTAGCTGTTTTGTAGGTTAGGGACTTGATGCTTAAAAATTGTGCCTTAAAAAAGGCAAAATGCTACTGCATTATGGGCATGTTGGTATATCAGGTTCCCAGATCTCAGGTCCTGGCTGCTCATCTCGTATCCTCAGGGCAAGGAATAAAAATTTCCAGACAACAGCGTTGCATTGAAAATTGTGCACACTTGAATGGTTGGCCCCTGTTGCTGCAGGCTGCTTTGGAGTGGCTGCTGTAGACTACTTCCTAAACCAGATCCTGGGCAACTTTCTGTGTTGGATTACAACTCCCATATATTTGAAAGCAGTGTTTTAAAGTGTTAAAAACAGGACTTGAAAAAATTGAGTGTTGTGTGTGTATGTGTGTGTGCTCAGTGCAAAGCTTAGAAAACTTAACTTCCAATCATGGAAGTATTTTATCTTTGCTAGACTTGATGTTTATCCTTTGAATTACATGTGCTGAGCAGTTGTGCTTGATGCTTAATGCATTGTACTTAATGGCTTCAGCGGGAAGCATCCCTCTCTCTCAGGTTTTAGTCCTTAAAATCCCAGGGCCTGGTTTGTCCCTGATTTGGCAACCCTAGTTGTACATCTGTGATACTTCAGTCAGTAATCTTGGGGCTCTAGTTCTGTGTTCTTGCGTTTTCATTTTTAAGGACATTACAGGTGACAGTCAATTTCCCGTTCATCAGTTGAGACAACATCCATCTTTACCTTTATTTTGAAGTAGGTATTCTCCACAGTTACATCAACTATATTAAGTCCTGGCTGTCATGGTTCTGGCCCTTACTTAGGGTCAGGCTAATAGTATGTGAAAACCTAACCTCAATCCCAGTTGGTTGTAAGAAAAATATATCTAATATCAAGAACATTGGAAGAGCTGGCTCAGACCAAAGGCCTGTTATACAGCATTCAGCTGAGACAGTGGCTGAGGAATGTATTATTTGTATTAGCTACATTTAGGTTCGTCCCTTTCCTTCAGTGAGTACAGAAGAGTGTATGTAGCTCTCCTATTCTGCAGGATGTGGAGGCAATTTCATTTTTCTCTTGTCTCTCCCCATCAATTGATATACTAAAGTGTACTGCTCCAGGTACTAGGAGGAGTATATAGTCATGATAGCTACTAGTGGCTATTGAACTCTATGAATTTGTCCAGTTTCCTTTTCAGTCCATCCATCAGTGAAGCCTGGTGTTTAACTTTGCACCATGCGAAGAGCATCATATTCTTGGGAGCAGAAGCAGTGTTTGTCATTTGAATGAGCCTTGTTTCTAGATGAGCACCAGGTTTTCTGCAATTGCATGGCAGGTGTGATTGTATGAAACATGGCTCATGAGACTCTTCAGTTGTATAATTAAAAACTGGAAAATACTTACCTTCTCAGTGGGGTATATATTGACAGGTTTGCCATTTTGATTTTTGGAACTTGTGCCTAAGTTGACGTGATCTCTGGACAAACCGTTTTGTTAATAAGGCAGTTATTACTGTCTGTGATTTCTGCATTTCACTTCCCTTTGACTTTACTGTTTACAGCTCTTTGTGTCCTTGTATTATATAACCATGTATTTCTAAATCACAGGAAAGCATTTTGTGTGTTTGATGGTGTGATCTGTAGGCCACAAGTTTGTGTGTGTGTGTGTGTGTGTGTGTGTGTTTTCTTCAGGTCATTTCTTACCTGTGGTGAACTTAAGGTAAATCTCTTGTGGGGTTTTCTTGGCAAGGTTTGTTTAGAGAGGATTGGTCTTTCTCTTACTCTGAGGCTAAAAGAATGTGACTTAGAGTTACCAAGTGGGTTTTCCTGGTTGAGCTGGGACTTGAACCCTGGTCTACCAGAGCCCTAGCCTAATACTCAGACCACTATACCACACTTGACTGTTTCCGTAAAAGCTTATATTGTAACAAATTTTGTTAGCCCTTATGGTGCTAAGATTAGCCTTGTTTATTTTTATTTCCAAAATATTTCAGGATTTCTTTTTTTTTTTTTGCATTATCCTGCCCCAACAACTAGTTTGCTGTGTAGTGTATCATAGACAGAGACAGAGTTTAGCATAGTTACTTTGGAGGGTCTTCAACTCCCAAAATACCTGGACAGAGTACCTCAGTCTTGCTTCCTTAGTGAGTGTATGTGTACAATATATTCATTTGTGAACATGTGTTTGTAGCTTTGTATGTTTAGATTTAGGTATGAAGTTTAACTATAGGTCCCAAAAACCTAATGTGCATACTGTCCCTTCAGTTTTAGAGAGAGGATTCCCTCTCCTTGACATGTCAGTGCTGTGTCAGTTGTGGGAATTTAAGGTGGAAGGTGTTTTAATGAGATGGTTCAAACTTTTCAAGGGGTTTCAGTGTACACCTCTGAATGCTTGAATTCTTTGAGTGGCTTTCAAAATCAAGAGAATAAATGAAAGGATTGGCCTTGCATTTAACTATTCCAAAAGAATGACAATTTGTATCTCCTTTGGCATTGTTTGTTGAATCTTTATATCTGAGTGGGAAGCCTTTGAATACATCTCACTGTTTCGCTTATACAGGATGTCTGCTGTATATGTGGGGGTTTGGTTTTGGGAACCCCCATGTAAAACAAAAAACACAAATCATTGCATCCCATTATAGTCAGTGGACACAACTTATGTATGCTTGCAGAAGCATGGGTGTGCACCCACTGCATCCATTGATTATAGTGGGGTACAATGCTTCTCACAACTTTGCATTCATGCGTGTTGAGGTCACATGAGAGAAGGGCCCACTGTATAGTCAGCGCCCCACTTTTGCAGGGGTTAGGGGTATAGGACCTCCATAAAAGTGGAAAAGCCACAAATAAATAAGCCCCTCAAAACTATATTTAACACACACAAAAAAGTACCTGTACTGGCAGGATATCCGGGCCTGGCCACACTTACTTGTGTGAACAGGGGGTGGGTGGGATGGGGGAGCAAGAGGATGGAAAAAGGGGGTACCCATTTCACTCCTTTCCCTTTCCCTCCCACATGAGTGAGCAAATGCACACAACTTCCCTCCTCCTGTCCCGTCCCCTTCCCCGCTCCTGCCCAAGTGGGTGAGCACCTTCTCCCTGGTAATCCACAAATAATCAAATCCATGAATGCTTAACCTGCAGATACGTAGCTCAAGTGTAGTCTTAAGTGTACAACAGACCATCTAGTGGAATTTCATTCAGAATATTTAATACCTATTTATATATGTTCAATATGCTGTGAAATCTTTGCCTTGTTTTCAGATATACCTTAGAATAGGTCATTTGGGAATAAACTTCCTTAAATAGTTTGCCTCTTTCTCTTGTTGCTCTGGAACTACCTCATATAATATCTGCTTGGGACGAAATCTCTTCCTTCAAACTCCTCCATAAAACCTACTGCTGATCCTCAGCCTTGAGAAAAACAAAAGATTTCGTTAGGCATACCCCATCACTTGTTGCTCTTTTCCCTGCCTCTGGGCTCTCTGTGAATCTCCTGAAATATAGATTGGATCCTTCTGTTAGCAAACATCTTTTTTTTTTCTGCTTAGATGAGCCTGTGAAATGGGATGTACTGTAAGCACGATGTAAATAATATTTCAAACCCATTAAAGTTTTTTCAGTGTACGACCGGAACACAGAAAGTACTCTGTGACTAACAGATGTGATATATAAATCCTAAGCATATTTATTATAATGTATTTGCTCTGTCCATTTCTTTCTACTCTATGCATATCTTACCTCTGTAGCTCATGCTTTTCCAAAGGATTTCCTTCTGGTAAGGTATGCATACAATTGCAGCCTTACATTTTAATCTTATAGCAATTTTTGAATAAGTCCCTTTGACCATGGTGGAGCTTACATCTCAGTAAAAATGCATAGGATTGCAGTGTAAAATGTCTCAGTGATAGATTCTGCTTTGTAAGAATGCACCACATGGGGTGTACCAAATTGTTCTAGTTTGGACTTCCTGTTTCAGAAACAGGCTCACATGACGTCAGTCTGTCAGAGGCATATTTTGCAAAAAAAAAAAAAAAAAAATCAAAGCTGAATTCTTAGGTGCTGATAATACCTTTATAGGAAGCAGTGTTCAAAATTAAGCCGACTATAATGCAAATGACATCTTTTGTTGTTGTTGGAGTAGAATTATACTAGGAAAATGAAAAGTTAATTATATGGTAAGAGACAGAACTTGCAATAAAAAAGAAGAGTTAAGAAAACATGTATGACTGAATGTACTTTTTTCCTTTGTCTATTATGTGTGTGTGTGTGTGTGTGTGTGTGTGTGTGTTTTAATAATGGAGATATTGAATCATGTCTGGTCCTTTCACTCCTAGTTGTGGATCCAGACCCACGGAAGTGGAAATTTTATGTCTCTTTGAATGAAGCATAGTCTCTAAGCCATTTAGGCATACTAAGGCCATTTCTGCACTACACTGTTATTGTTGCTATTATTTCACTTTCAACATCCTATGGAATCCTGGGGTTTGTGGTTTAGAGAGGGGCATTTAGAATTCTCAGTCAGAGAACTCTTTGGTCTCAGTAAACTGCAAACCCCAGGATTCCACAGGATATTGAAAGTGGAATAATAGCACTATAACAGTCTAGTGCAGAAATGGCCTAAGTGCACATGGGTTCTATGTATATGTATATATTCAGAAGTAATCCACAGGCAGAGTTTTAAATCACAAGCCTTCTGATTTCTATAGTTTTCCTGTTTCCTTTGTTGTGTTCTGTTATTTTTTTTGCCTTCAGATTGACTGATTTATGGTGCCTTTGTTGTTAGGTTTTCTTGTTAAGATTTATTAAGAAGTGGTGTACCATGGCCTTCCTCTTAGGCTGAGAGAGTGTAACTTGTCCAGTATCACCCAGTCGGTTTCCATAGCTAAGCAGGAGTTTAAATCCTAGAGTTCTGGTCCAGCATTCAGACTTTTCTTGGCTGGTTAATTAGAGATTTCAAAAAATTGAAGTTTCCTTCACAGTGCTGGAAGGAAAGCAACAAGACATATGGAAAAAACTTGTGGTCTTAGGTGGAACAGATTATTCATCCCTGCTGACATCTGTGAACAAGAGGTAAAATATTAGTGGGACAACATCAGGCTCCACTCCTAACAAGAATTCCTGAGAACTAAGCTTTATCCGCATAGTTTACTTGCAAATAAATCTCTTTTATGATGTTGCGTAGTTTGGATGTGTACATGCTCCAGGAGTTTGGTTTGCAGACATGCTCCAGGAGTAGCTGATTCTTGTTTTGTTTTGTACTTTGATGGGTATATGAGCACAAACTACACATAGCTTTTTCACTTGAGAATATTGTATATACATTTGAATGCATGTGTATATGTCGCATTACTAGAGTCACATATAAAATATTAAGAAGCGTAGGTAGCATCACCAAAAGCCTAACCAGAAGTGCTATTACCTATAACTCTGAATTGTGTGGATCTTCCTCCCCACTCCTTATCTTCCTTCTTCTGATTTTTTTGATACACATCTTGAAAGCTGAGCAGGGTCAATCCTGATTAGTACTTGGATAGAGACCACAAAGTAATGCTAGGTGCTCTAGGCTATATTTCAGACGAGCGCCCAACAAAACCACTTCTGAGTATTCTTTACCTAAAAATATCCTGCGAAATTCAAGGTGTCATCATAAGTCAACAAGTGACTTGAAGGCACACATACAATATTTGTAACTGGGTGCACTCAAATTATACAAATACAGGTATACCACAGTTAAGGAAGTAGAAGCTTGAGCAGAAGCTTTGATACTAGAGGTAGAAATAACATGGAAAGAAAAGAGTACAACCTGTTTCAGGAAACTTCTTATTCTAAACTAACATTATACATACATGTGAAATGAAGCAGCAGGGTCAGGTAAGCTTGCATAAGTAAACAAAAGCATTTTGAGTCTTATAGCATCCAGTTGGTGTTTCTTCCACAATGCATCCTGATTTTTTTCCCCCCAACAGTTTCCACTTTTCTTATGATTTCCATTTTGGTGGCAAAACTTACAGATCTGTGCTTTTTCATTATGCCAGGGTAGCTTTTCAGGCTTGGTTTGGTTTCCCCTTTTCTTTCTGTTTTGCTCTTCACACAAGCTTAGTAGGTGATTCTGGAGGTAGTAGTTTACCTTGCCTCTTGTAGGCAAGCATGCATGGTTTCCGTAGGACCCTCTAGAGTTGAAGCCCATTCCTACACAGCTTACGATTTATTTCATTGTTTACTGGAGACATGCTGCTGCAGTCCAATACTGAAAGTCTATCTGTCTTTAGTCTTCATCATCTTCCCAGTGTCAATGCAAATAAAATTTTAAAAAATTAAAACAATCCCGTCCAGCTAGACAGGAGACAAGAAAAGTGGGGAGGGGACTGAGTTGGGTTTCCCATAAAAATACTATGTAGAAAGAAGCTTCTCTGCTGGAGGCTTTGTTTACTGAAGTATGCCTGTATGCCTTTTGCTATATTGCTCTTCAAAAAGTTATCAGAAATTGTCATGCCTCTTTAGCTCATTGCCCACACCTTCTGTGAGTGACTGTTTGGAAATATCTTATTATATTTATGTTGCTGGTTCCTTTTTTCACTATGCATGGTAAGAAAGAGCTAATGTGCCAGATGTCGTATCAGAGTGATATTTCTCGGTCGGATTTAGCAATAATACAAATATACAAAATCCATTTTTATTTTATTTTTAGTTCTTGCTCAAAGAAGTATTTTGTTTAACGCACCTTAGGTTTGCTTTTCTTTACAGAGGAGATGTTTTCTCTTGTGTCAACATAGAAGAGTTCCTGAAACATCTGTCAGTGATTTTGTATGCTGTTCTTTACAGCATAAAACAGCTTTTCCCAACCTGGTTCTCCCTCCCCACAGAAGTCCTGGGACACATAGTTGGCTGGTGGCTTCTGAGGGACGTAGTGCAACAGTTCTGGAGGGCACCAGGTTGGTGAAGTCTGACTTAAAGCCTGTGAACTCCATACTTGTTGGTTAACCTCATGGCTCTTGTTTCTTGCATAACTGGTTTTTGATCCTGTGGGAATTATACCTGTTCAAAAATTGTACAGCCCTTAGTGTTTTGGCTCTGGATACCCAATTTCCAACAAAGGCTATATTCAAGTGTCAGTTGTAAGTCTTCATAAAGTATGTTTCTTGTACCATTTACAAATTGAGGTAAAAGTTATCCTATTCTTGGAGTCTCTGAACGGGCTGAATGTGGTCAAGACTTGTGCTGCAGAATTAATTAATCTCATCTAATCTGCAGAGGTCTGAACAAGAGCTGCTGTTTTGGACTATAACTCTCAGAATCTTGTAGTCAGCATGGGAACTAGCCATGCTGGCTGGGAAGTTCTGGGAGCTGTAGACCAATTTTGTCCCCCAGGTAGTGGTCTGGATGCATCTTTTGCTGATATTCTTTTGTTCATATCAGCAGATCTGTGCCGTGTGTGGGAAGATGTGGGTGGCTTGAATAGGGTGCATCAGAATGATCTGCTTCACACCACACACCTGGATTGTGGCTGGATCCAGTGTTGCAAAATCTCTGAAAGCGAGTTTACTCACTGATGCCGAAAGCATCAGTCTGGATCTGTGATGAAGGTATCAAATTAATCTCTGCCTGGGCTTGATGGCAATAATAGTATTACTTAACCACTTTAGCATCTACAAAGCTCTTCATATATATTATCTCAGTAATCCTTAAAACAACTCTACAAAGTAGGTAGTGTTATTATTTCCATGTCACAGATGGGAACACTGATACTGAGAGAAAAATGCCATTGTGGGGGAGGAGATTTGAACCAGATACTGTTTGGATCACAGTGAAATCTTAACCTTTTTCTCTAAACTGGTGCCATTTATATATTTTAGACTACAGATCTCATCAGCCACAGGTGGTGTAAGGACGTTTAGAGATGATGGATGTTGTAACTCCAAATATCTGTGGAACACAAGCTTGAGAAAGGCTTCTTTTGTGTGCAGATTTTGGCAGAAGTCCTAAGCATACGTACTTGAGAAAAGGATCTCCTTCTGAGTAAACATGCATAGGATTGTACTGCTAATTCCCTAACAGTGTGAATCTTTGTCTTCTGTTCTGTGGGTCAATGTGCAGAGAATATTAGACTTTTTGAAAATCTGTTTGATCACTTTCAGAAACCTTCTTTATCAAAAATATTCTTAATGGTTGCAGATTGGTAGGCCAAAATGTTGTTTTATTTAGTGTTCTTATATCCCCCCCCTTCAGACAAAACAGACCCAGAACAGTTTACATGTCATTAAGTTGACAGTTTGCTACCCTCAGGCTTGCATTTAAATAAGACAGGACACAAGGAAAAGGGAATGGCCCTGAGAAAGAGGATTGAGTGGAGTAGATGCTGCTTTTCTCTCCCTCAAGAGTCTTAGTAGTTGAAGTTGGAACATGGAGGGAGACTTCTCACCAGCCATTGAGCCAAGGCACAAAGGAGTTGTGCTGGCTGCTGTTTTCTGTCTCTGAGGCCAGAGCCATGGCAGTTGAAACATGGAGGAAAGGCCTTTCAGCAGTGCTAAGTCAAGGCAGTATGGTGCTATGCCTGGATGTTCCTCTCCCTCAGAGGACAGAGCAATGAGAACATGGAGGGTGGAGTTAAAGTACGTAAGAATTACAGTAGAACCACTGAGTCAGATGTTGAGTGGTAGCTACCTAAATCCTGTTGTGAGAAGTTGGATTTGGGTCATGGAATAGCAGCTCCAGTGGTTGTTTTGTCTATGAAGACATCCAGCAGATGTGTTCATAGATAAAAGTTGCTATCTGAGCTAAAAGTTTAAGTACACAGGGTTCTAAATAGCACAAGGCTATATTTTTTTCTTATTTTCAAAGGTTGTGTGAGATGCTTAGAATATAGCTTTCAGTAGCAAAGATACTTGCTTTTGTCACTGCAGCAGCAAAGATAGCTTAGGTCACGCACCCTTCAGTACCTACACATTTTGAACAAAGAGTGGGTGTGGGAAGCAAAATGACCATTCATGAGTAACTTAGGGCTCCTTGTTTGGTTTAAGAACTGTTGTGTTCATAGAAAGTCTGTGCTATAATGAAAGTGTTAGGCTTCAATGAGTCTCAAGGTGCTCTCTTTCAAAAATTTAGTATTTTCTGTTGAAAATTCTCTGATACAAACCAACAAGGCAGTGAGTAGGAAACGTGGGAAGTATAAGGAACAGTCAAGAGATGCTGTAGAGATGAAAAGGACAGGATTTGGGGGTCAGCATTTATAGAACCGGTTTTAGTCAAGCTTAATAAATGCAGACATTCTTATAGAGACATCTGCTGTTGCATATGACTTCAAGTCTCCATTGAAATAAACTGAATCACAGAGATGTATGTGCCGCCTAGTTATTTTGGAGAAAGTCCATTCATGGCTATAGGATGCTTTTTCCACTGGAAGACTGTAAGCTTTCCAGTCCACTGGATAATAAATGGTAATGATTTTTCCTGCCAAGAGCCTGGAAAAGTTACCTTTGGACTACAGCTCCTAGAATCTTCTAGAATTGACTCTCCACATCTGTAGGTTTAACTTTCATGGCTTTGATTTTTTGCGAGTTACTCCAACTCCTGCCCCCCACTTCAGGTGCTTCTTTTCCAGAGGAACCTTCCCTGTCTGCAGCTCTGATCAGGCTGCTCGGTCATTTAAAAACCTACCTCTGGTCCTCTTCCTCCTCCTCCAGACATGGCCTGGTCAGCTAAAGATGGATCACAGCCCAATTTCTCAGCACCACAAACCCTCTCCTGATGCCCCACAGTGGGCTTCCTTCCCACAGACACACACACATTTTGATATTGGCAATTTTTCCAGCTTTTTGAGGATCCCGCGCCATTAACCCTAGCAAAAGTGGAGGGTTGACTGTAATTGAAGATTTCCGGGACTTGCAGTGTGGGAAAAAAATCCATTTCCATGTACTGGTTCTTTCTGTCTTGTAATATAAGCCTTTTAGCTCATTTGGTTCATTTCCACTGATTCTTCACCCCTTTCCATGCTGCTGGAATGTTATGCCAAAAGGGCTGCAGAAAGGACTGCAGCTTGCAAGGTGACACTTACCTGTAAAGTTTTACGAGATTATCATGGAAATGCACCAGAGTGTGCTTCAGCAGCAAAGTAGCTTGTCTCACCTTAAGGACTAGCACATCTTTTGTCACATAAATGTGTGTTTTGCAAGGTATAGAAGTGCAAACCTGTACATGACTACTCAGAAGTGAGGCCCATTGTTCCTTTGAACCTCCTCATGCATTTAATGATTGTGAGGCTGGGGAGAGTGAAAGTTTGTACCGACCAGAGGCTTCCCATTGTGCTGGACCCACTGGCCAGGCATCCAGTCTCCATGCACTTCCTGATAGAGAGAAGTTCTTTAAACTCAGAATTCAATTTCTATTTCCATAAATTTCTTGGTAGGAAGGATTGCTGTATTTCAGTCATAAAGGGAAAAAGAAAGGGCGGGCAACTGTATGGGGGAGGAAATTGTTTTTTTCCCCCTGGAAGGCTGCACTGATATGTCTGAGTAAACTCACAGTGATGTGACCTAGCTTCTGGGTGCCATTTTTGGCCACATTCCAGAGGCTAGGTTAGTTCTTATCCTTTTCTATTTCCACCAGCGGTCAAAGACCTTTTCTGTTTTCCCCAGCCTGTTAACTGACTGTTGCAAAGGGTCTTTTAATTGGGATGTGCTGTATTTTTATTGTTTTTACTCTATTTTAACTGTCTTTAAATATCATTTTAAGGTAATATTTTTAACAAGATTGCTTATTTAATGTTCTTTAAACTTTTATGTTATCAGTTTTTTAACTGAACTTTGTTTTATGGTTTACTGAAAGCTGCCTTGGGTTCCATATTGGGATAAAAATGGAATATAAATTAAATAAATAAAAAAGGCTTTGGGTGGGGTTATTGGGAAGGGAGACAAATCGTTACGTATGCTTGTAGTTTTGGAGAGGCTGGTGTGGGTTTTGAGTGAAAAAATTGCCTAAAAAGTGCACCAGATTTTATAGAAATTAGGAGGGCTCAGAGAATTGCTGGGAGTTTGGAGTTCAGAGCCCCGTGCCAAAAAAGAGAAATGGATGGGACCAAAAGTGCCAGCCTATTTTACCTTAAAACTTTTACTTCCATTAATAAGCTGTTGTTGCTGGTTGCCACCAAGTTGACTTCGACTTATGGCTGCCTTAGGAATGAGAAATCTCCAAGCCTCCCTGTTATTAACAGCCCTGCTCAGATCTTGCATACTCAGGGATGTGGCTCCTTTGATTGAGTCTACCCATCTGTAATGTGGTCTTCCTCTTTTACTAGTGCCTTTTACCATACCAAGCATTGTTGTCTTTTCTGATGTGTCATGTTTTCTCACAATACGTCATGATATGTCAGCTTAGTTATCTTGGCTGCTAAGGAGAGTTTAGGCATGATTTGATCTTGGACTAAATTCTTTGTCTTTTTGTGAGTCTGTTGTATCCACAGAACTTCTATACCAACTAACTAAGCCTTAGGAGAAGCATTTGAGCCTTATATTGTGTTGGGGAAGGGAGGCAGAAAGCTTGTTGGAAAGTCGGGAAACTACTGAATACCAGAATCATGGAGAAAGCAGGTATGGCCTTCAGGGAACTAGAGACAGAGTCCATTTGTTGTCTGGACATCTCTTCTAGCTGCATATAACTCTCCCACCAAAATGAAAACACTGCGTAGTTAAGTTTCTCAGTCAGGAAAGCATACGTAGGGGTTATGCAAATACGTTGAACCACTGAGTGATTTTGTAAGGGCATTATTCCTGTGGCCAACCAAGATAAGGGAACAAAAATTCTAGAAAATGTGTAAGAGAGGACATTTCAGCCAGAGAGGCTCATCTTACTCCTGAAGCACTAAAATTATCTATTTTCCCCCTGCAATATAGTTGCTGAAGACAGAGGAAGCGTGTCCCCATTAAATCTGGTTGTCCTAGTTTTGGATAATGGAGAGGGAGAACCTGACCTATTGAGGAAGAGAAAAGAAGTTGTTTTGGGGGTTGTGGAGGTATGGTGGTCAGCTTAGGACTGAGTGAAGGAGGAATAATTTGCCATCTTCCTACAGCACCTTCTTCGCAGTTTCTCTCCCCTCACAGCCATTACTGCTCCTTTTAAAACAGCAGGATAAACTATAAGCCTTAAAGACATTGTAGGTGGGGAAAGATTGAAGAAGAAAGGCAAGGAATTGAAAGGAGATACTGAAAAACAATAGTGTGGTGTATTCAGCCTAATAAATGAGAAGATATGCATGGTATCAGTGAGTGAACCAGTTATCCTTATATAGAACAAACAGTTGAAAGAATGAAGGGCGAAGGAGTGGGAACAGTGATTATTTTTTGAAAAAAGATGAAAGAGCATTGTTTAGATTGTGAGGGAGGAGGCTTCCAGCTTACAGAATCTACTTAATCTTTTTACTAGAAACACAAGTTTCACCAACTGGAGCTTGGTTCCAAAGAAATACATGTAGAATTTAAGAACTGTGAGTCCAAGAATTTGTCAGAATTGAATGGAGTCCACGCATACAAAAATCCCATCAGAGTTACTCTAAGCTTTCTTTGTTTCAGTGATAGGGCGATGGTTGATTTTGTTGCTGCTATTACTGAACAGCTGGAAGTCAGAGATCCTTGATGTTCTGTTGCAAATCACACTGCTGTTTACAAGGAACTCTAAATTCATCTTCTGTTGACTCCTATTGTGATCCTATATATCCACTTATCTGGTATACAAGGCCTGCTAAATTCAGTGAGGCTGACTTTGGATCTGCCTGTTTAGGATTATAAGGATAGCTTTCTTTAATCAAGTGTTACTGTGTATCCTCACGTGCTTTCTGGCTTTGGAAAGAGAGCTGTTCTTATTGAGGATTTAGGAAGCTAAGCAGGCTTGGACCTGGTTAGTACTTGTATGGGAGACCACAAGGGAATGTCAGGGATCTTCAGGTAGGGCTAGGAAAGAATTGCGCTTGATTCCCTGAGAAGTCACTGCTATGAGTCAGAGTACTGATTTAGATGGATTGATGCTCTGAATTAGTATAAGGGAGATTCCTCTGTCATTCTGTAGAGTGTATGGTACTGGGTACGCTACACATACATATGTATAATGTCTGAAAAAAAGGCAGTGTGAAGGTTTTTACGACTGTACATAATTTGTGCAATATATTTCTTTATCTGCTTGTGACTCATGGCAGTTACAGCTTCAGAATTTGCTGAATATGCTTTGATTAAACTTTGTTTTAATTTATAAACAACCTAAGAACAAGAATGTGAACACATTGTTCTGTTGTATATCTTCTATCTGCTCGGTGAGTACATCTCACCTCCCCCATATATAAAAACATAAATAAATGTGTGGTCTTCTGCTGACCAAGCTGCTCTTCTCTGACGTGCTTGGTATAATGTAAACATTTTGTCTAAATTAAGAAAGCTTTTCCTTTTAGAGGAAACTTTTAAGGTAAAAGTAATTTGTAGCTATTTTTGTGTATATGTGTGTATTAGTGGGTGTGTCTGTACATATCTATATATGCACTGTGTCTCATGATGAACAGTCACAACATTTCGTTTAGGATTAAATGGAAAATTCATACCACAGAGTCTGGCCTGTGGTCAGGATGCTGATGTGAGGCAGTCTTTTATGTTATTTCTTGCAATTTTGCATCATGGGTAAAACTGATTTAAAAAATTGTTCTTGTTGTATACCTTCAAGTTGTTTCCAACTTGTGATGACCCTAAGATGAGCCTATCATGAGGTTTTCTAGGGCTGAGAGTGTGTGATGCGACCAAGGTCATCCAGTGAGTTTGCATGGCTGAGCAGGGAATCGAACCCTGGTCTCCAGAGTCATAGTTCAATGCTCAAACAACTATACATTTTTGTGGTTTGCCCTGTGTGTGGTATTCTATTCTTCTGTATATTACTGGTGCCCAATCATGCAATTCAAAAACATCTACTGTTTCTGAGGAGTTACAGTTCCTCCAGTCCGTGTTTAGTTTTTTGCAAAAATGTGTGGAATATTCTTTGCACCTTTCCCCATTCTCTGCTACATTTACTTTTTCAAAATGCAACATTTCCATTCCCTGGCAGTATTGTGCCAAAAACTTGGATGTAATAAATTACAAACAGTGTAGATATTTGTAACATGTTACTTTCTATGGTAGCAAGGGAGGGATGAAACTGTATTTCAAGAACAATGTAACGAGTAGGAATGGAATAATTCTACTAGTGTAATTAATAAAGTTTCCTATTTATCCTAAAGGCACCTGATCCAATCTTGGAAGCTAAGCAGGGTCAACCCTGGTTAGTATTTGGAAGAGAAACTGCCAAGGAAGACCAGGTGCTGTAGACTGTATTTCAAAGGAAGGCAATGGCAAACTTCTTCAGTGTTCCTTCCATAAGAAAACTCCATGAAATTCATTGGGCTGCCATAAATCAACAAGTGACCTAAAAGCATACATGCACATTTTACTTTGAAAGTGTGCTTTTCACAGTATTTTGACAGAAATTTTTCAAGCTTTATGCCTGTCTTAAACTTTTCTCCCAAAGAGAAGTAACAATGCACTGAAGCATGCAAGAGGAATGCAGTGCCTAGATTCTATTCACTAGATAGATTCAGTCAACTTTTTAACAGTGAGTTGTCACTGAGTGGGTCTAGTTGGGATTGCCGGTAGAATTAAAGCCAATTAAGACTGTTTTTTTTTATCACAGAAATAGTAGCAAATTGTTTTACAAATAATAGAAGAAACAAAACTGCTTTTTAATTACCTCGACAGATTCTTATTCTGAATATGGATTTTATTTTGTGGATTGGAAAGTCAAGCTATGCAGCACATTTTGGCTGCAATCCAACATCTCCTGATTGTGGTGTAAGGATCTGCATGCTCAATAACTACAAGAGCACTGCACAATTCCGAGGAAGATTTGCAACATTGTGCAATACATTTAATGAATGAGTTCTGTTGTGCAATGCACAATGTGCAACTACTGTGCCCACTACAAGAACACAATTCACAGTGTAGATGTATGTTAAACTCTACTTCTGCTGCTTTCAGCACAATGGTCTGTTGCACTATGGCAAATAATTTACCCCTTGATCACAGTGCTACGTACACACACATATGTTAAAAAGCCTTTGTTTGAGAATTAAATGTTTAACTTGCTGTTTCCAATATAGAAGCATCTCTTGCTTATTAGGGACCAGAGCACTGACAGAAAGTTGAATTGACTGAAAATTGGAACCAGTCTTTCATCAGTTCTTCTCGTGTTGCCTTCTTCCTGTTGGGAATGTGAGGGGTTAATGGAGGCTTAGAATGGAGTGTCCTAGAAGAGTATTTAGCTGGTTGGTAGGGTTCAACAGCAGTAAGCCAAAAGATGTCCCAGTGGATTGAACCTTTGGCTTTGAGGCAAGAATTTGTGAAGGAAATGGTACAACTTTGTTTGGAGATATAAATGTTAGTCAGTGAGCAACATACCCTCTGACAGTAGTTTTAGAGGTATCCATCTTTAGAATGCCAATAATATTTTTGACTAGATGCTCCCAAATTATACAAATACTGTATCTAAAATCTATCCTCTCTCATAGGCTGCCATGGCTATTCATTAGGATTTTGTTTGTTTTATGAAACAGTGTTCCATGTGCTAAAGAAATATGTCTGTCTGCAGTGTTTAAATGGAATACAATGGGAAGAAGGTATGCTATTGCATCAACAAGTATTTGTCTACAAAAAACAAAACAGTTGAAAGAGGGATTTCAGAACTTGAGTATAATCCTGTACCATTCTACTCAGAAAAAGGTTCCAGTGAGTTCATAGAAAGCTTCCTCCCTGAGAGATACAGAACTGGAACTTTTCCAGAAACCAAAATATGGATACTTTTACTGAGTGGAAAGTGACATTTCCCTTGTGATAGTATGTTACAGCAGTATTTTGCAGTGTTGTCACATCTTAAACATTTGACTGAATGATATTGAGACATGTCAAATTGCCTGTGGAAGAAATGAATTATTCCTTCTGACTGTTGAATTTGGCTTAACAAGCATACATATCTTTCTGTAGTAAATCTGAAAAAAAAAATCAGTAGTAACTCTAATTGTTTTCGCAATACCTCGTTGTTCTGCTTTTAATCCATACGTTTATGTGTGGGTGTGCATATATACGTATATACAGTGAACACACTAAGACATGTGCTTTCGATACCCCTTCTTTTTTTTTTTCCCTTTTGGCACTTTCCTGCCTTTTAAATAGTTCTGCCTTCTAAGTGTCGGCCATATGAATTTCATCAACTCAATTTATTGTCCTTCTTTTTGGTTACCTAGCAGTGCTGTTTTTCTGACAGCATGAGCTTTCTTTTTCTCCCTCTTACTATTGTATTTTAGAATAATCTCTCTTCATGCCTCCCTGACATAATTTTTCTATACAACTTTTTCTTTCTACTCTAGAGCATTACTATGTCTTGGTGTGTGCATTGGCAGTGAACTTAAAGAACCTCCCTCCCCAAGGCCTTGGTCTTTGCCCTGTGTTACTGCTTGATGAAGCACTGAGAGAGAACACCTTGCTTATTGATTTCTCCTGCTCTTTACATATTGATTTCATTTCTCTTCCTTATATTGTATGATCCTTAAGCCTTTTGGGGATTTTTTTCTCACATGGATGATAAACTATCTCTTTAATTTACATTAGCATAACTTATCACTGAACTATATTCTTCATGCACTTTTATTTTGGTCATCTTAAACTATTATTACTGCCTGTTAATTGAACTTGGATAATGTTTCCCCCCTACTCAGTAGCATTTTTCAGTGTGCTGCTTCCAAAGATGGCAACACGTGAACACCTATATGCCTCTTGAAAATCTGTCCATCCTTCTTTCCTTCATTCCCTTCCTTCCTTCCCTGCTAGATCTGGCATGCTCTCATTTCTGCTCAGCCTTCTACTATCTTTGTTTAAATGATCCAGAATAGCTGAACAGGGGTTTAGTGAAAAAGAAAGACAGTATGCCTACTATGCGAGGTTATTTGTTACACTTTTGAGGATTTTACACTGCTCTTATTAATTTTATTTGGGCTGATTTAGGAGAACTGAGTCTTCAGACTTAAGAACAAAATAAAATGTCAGCTAAGTTATTCAGTGAAACAACTTTTCCGATTAAGCCTTCTTTGCAAAGTCCATATAAGCAGATGTTATGATGTCATGACATCTGCTAAGTGTTACCACATGTTATGGAGAGGGTGAATTTGACAAGGTGGCATGGTTTGGGGGACATCATCGTAGCACGTCTTTGTGCCTTTCACTTTTTCTGATAAGTGATGTGATGATACCTATTTTAAATGTCAAGCTCTATATGTCAAGCTGCATGAGTCAGTGGGAGAAAGGAAAATGCATTTATGGAAACCTGAAGAAAAACATTTTTTTTAAAAAAAAACTTCTGTTAAGTTGCTTTGGAAATATGTAGAGTCAAAGTAATTCATTTCTTGGTTATTATTTTTTTATTTCATAAATGAAGGGTACAGTGAAATTATTGCAAAACTTCTTCAGTTGTACAAATTTTGCTTCTTAAAATGTGCAAGAATTGCCTTGCTGAATCACAAAAGAAGTCCATCTAGTCCACTTTTGGTGCCTAGCAGTGCCTTGTTTGCTAACAAACAAGAAACAGTTAGCTTTTCCTTAGAATCATAGAGCTGGAAGAGACCACAAGGGCCACAACCTCCTGGCATGCAGGAATAAGCAATCCAAGCATTCCCAACAGATGGCTGTCCAACCTCTGTTTAAAAACCTCCAAAGAAGAAGAATCCCTTGTTGATTGTCCCTTTCGTCTTTTATTTAGAAGTGTACCGCCTCTGCACACAGTGTTTCATTTAACTTCCAAGGCTTATTGCTGCTTTTTGCTATGATTGTGAGATGCCTGCACATGGAAAGGGCAATGCCAATTAACCAAATATTGTCAGAGAAGTACTAACATTTGATTTCATGATAAGGCCTACTTGCACAGTAAGTGAACCAGGTCTGTCATGTGCACAAAAGAGGTTGGCATGTTCGTGGCCCTGATTTTTATTCCTAGAGATTTGAGTTTATAAACAGTTAAAAAAAAATCCTTACATGCTCTCACATTTCGCAGCCTGAATCCTAAAGCTGCTTCCCAGTTACCTATTTTGAAGTTATACTCTCCTCTTCTGTTATGCTGTGCCCAACACTCCAAGAAAGAGCTGTAACCAGATTTTCTGGACTCTTAGCAAATTGCCTTTGTGTGTTCTTTCATGAATTGGCAGTGCCTTTGGCTCTGTGGCTTGGTTGTTTTCTATTCAGCTCCTCAATACTCAGTGTCACATTGGAATGTGGCCCTTCTTGCTGCCAGCACTATATTGTTTGAAAAAGAAAAACACCTCTAGAACCATTGTGACTCCTTCTGAGGAAGTGGCAGGAGAAATGGAAATAAATTTTATGGGAAGAGAAAAATCTGGATGATTGATTTATTTGACTTATATCCCACTTTTCTGTCAAATGGAAGAGTGGTAGGATGGAGAGGAAGTTCTGTCCTGGAGATGGTAAGGCTTGGGTATGCTCATACGCTCTCTGAGAAATGAAGTGTGAATGAGTTTTGCTTCTCCTTCCACCTTTCTGTTTGTTTTGCAGGAAGGGTGCATGGCCTCTGAAGCAATATATAAATGCACATCTTCCAGAGGCTCATCTCCTCCTCACGTTTTCTAGACAAGCTCCAGAAACATGAGCAGGATGCTGTGAAACAAGATCTGCAGGTCCCTTTCCGATTGTGCTTATGGAACGTCTAACATTTTCAAAGAAGGGAGAACAAATAAGGATGTTTGATAAGAGAGGAATGAGTGATAGAATCGGCAGTTGGGAACGTGGCTATTTTACTAGATGAAAGGGCAATAGAAACTTGCATAGGAGCTGTAGTTTTTATTGGTCCCCAGGTATCTCTTGATTCATGTTTTTAAGAATGGCTTTTGGGTCAGTCAAAGCTGTATAGTTCTTTAAATGTTGTCTGAACTTTAGATCTAGAAATGTCTTCGTGCAATCCAATAAAACAGGTCAGTTAAGAAGCCTTTTCAGGTATTCTTACTGGTGACTTCAAGATTTTATTTTTATTTTGATCATTTTCAAATATTCTGAGAATGATTTGGAGGTACGTTTGGCCCATCCATATCTTTTGTTAGGAGTTACGTCACAGTCACCTTAGAATATGTGTTTCTGATTTCATACTGGTACTGCTCGACGTCAGAAGGAGTAAGGGCAGATTAGATATTTTAACACTTAAGATATTATCTCATTTCTGTTGTATCAGTTTCTAAATTAGTCTTCTTTCCCTTCTGCCTATGGTTGTAAAGCGATTCGTTATTCTAGTTCATTCTGTCTCATAATAGTATGTAGAGATCACAGGAAACAACTTCATTTAGAGTAATAAAGTAGTATTTGCAGTAATAAAGACTCTATGTGTTACCTTTGGTGCTGTTCACCATTAGAATTCTTGACAGGTTGCATTCTCTTTTCAGTTAGAGCTCCCAAATGAAACCTACAATGTAAATCAGAAATTAAGCAATTAGCTTGGGGTGGTTGAAAATATCAATACACTGAGCCCTCCAATTTTGCAGGGGGTTAGATGCAAGACTCCTGCAAAAGTGGGAAGAATGCGAATAAAAATAAAATCATGAACACTATTTTTTTCTTAACCTGAGAACATTTCTCTAGGAATCTCATTAGGTCCTCCAGTGCAATTCTGTGGTCAACTTCCAGTGGAAATGGACCATAGAGTCACCCTGGAGGGCCTAGAGAAGGCATTGGAGGACCTAGCAATGCTTAGAGAAGTGTTCTATCTAGGACTCTAGGTCCTCCTGTTGAAGCCTTGGAGAACCTAGAGATTCCAAAAGAGAACATATTTTTTTTCCTGTGGCAGGGGCAAATAGACGAATAATTTTTAAAAATAAGTTAGTTAGTTAAATAAAATAATCCACAAATAATCAAATCCGAGCATGCTGAACTGCGGAAGTGGAGGGCCCACTTTAAATAGTTCCATTCAATTTGCTCTTCAGAGCATTTGGATATACTCTCCACTGAAATGACTTTTTTTCCATTTGAGAAGCTGCAATCTGGTTGGGTGTGAAATAACAGGGACATTTATAACACAATGACTCTGCTTTAACTGTCATGGCAACATGTTATGGAGTCCAGCGTATGCCAGTTTAGGGAGGAACATTTAGAATTCTCTGCCTGAGAGCACTAGCTTCACTGGCTACTTGTCTCTTTCTGGGCAGAATTCAAGTTGCTGCTTCTGATCTTTAAAACTCTCTGTGACTTCAGTCCAGACCATCCGAAAGACTATATCTCCACCTATGAGCCTGCTTGAGTTTTAATATCTTCAGAGGAAGGCTCTCTCTCAGTCCCAACACTTACAGGCATGCTTGGTGAGGACACAGGAAAGAGCCTTCGCAGTGGTTGGTCCTACATTGTGGAATCCTGTGACAGAAGGTTTGGTTGGCCCCTTCTCTTCTCCCTTTCTGCCAGGAAGACAAGTATCTTTTTGTTCAGGTAGGCCTTTAGTTCATAGTTCATGTAGTAGAAGGGACTTTAAATGGGACTGTATTTTTATTCTTTTTTATGTTTTAAGCCATATTAACTTTGTGTTTTTAAATAGAATTGTTCATTTAGTTATTTTATAACTTTGTATTAATAGTTGTTTAGCTGTTGTTGTTATGTACTTTCAAGCCTTTTCTGATTTCTGGCAGTCCTAAGGTGAACCTCACAGGGTTTTCTGGAGCTGAGAGTGTGTGATGTGTCCAAAGTCACCCAGTGGGTTTCCGTGGCTGAATAGGGAATCCAATCCTGGTCTTCAGGTTCATAGTCCAATGTTCAAACCACTACACCATGCTGGCTCCCTTTTTTAGCTGTACTTTGTTGTAATTGCATGTAATTCACTTTGGGTCTTGTGCAAGGAGAAAGATAAGGTAGTAATTAATTAATTAATTAAACTACAAATATCAAGATTCCATAGGATGCAGCTATGGCAGGTTAAGTGGCATTATTGTGCTATAAGTGTGCAGTGTGAAAGGGCCCCAACTGCACGTAATAATGTTGTACTTAACCTGGCTGCTGCATGGGGCTGGGATTGAAAAAGTCTCAGTGTGTTGTGGTGGTGGACTGAGATACGAAGATCAAGGTTGTAATCCTCATTGAACCATGGAAATTGCTGGGTGACCTTGGAGTGACCCAGTCATTGTCTATCTCAGCTGGACATTGTATACCTTAGAGGATTGTTGTGAGGATGAAGTGGGGAGAAGGAAGACCATGCATGCTGCCTTGAGTTCTTTGGAGGAGAAGCAGGGTATAAATGCGATCAGTCCCATTCCCCCAAAACCCCCAACCCTCCCCTGAAATAAAAATTGACATTATTTGGGGCAAACCATGCAGAAAGCCTCTACCCCAGCACATGAGAATACATGAAAAATACACCCATGCAAGTACCTCAAACACTCCTCCTACTTCCAAGTACCTCCATTTTCCTCTGCAGTCTGCCCCAAAATGGTGACAGGAAGTCACAACAGGAATCACTTCCTGTTACCATTTTGCTTGGGACTGCAAAGGAAAATGGAAGTATCTGGGCTTTCTGGGGGGAGGTGTCCCAGGGAGGCAGGCAGTGGAGGGGAGAAATTGGATACTGATCCCCATGTATTTGCTCAACTTTGTACTAAGGCCGAGGTAGCTTTGTGTATACTGCTTGACAGAGGCTGTCCAGTGTTTCAGACAAAATTTTATCAGGAGATGCCGGGGACTAAAACCGAGGTCTTCTGTATATAAAATATGTGCTTCTGCTGCTGTGTTCTTGAGTGTGTAGGCCAGAATGACGATCAGAATGAGCTTGTGTTTTGTGGTGCTACCTAATGCATATCTAATATAGTCATGGGTCTTTAAATTAAAGATGAGGCCTCTCAGGCTCTACGGTCAAATTGGTCCCTGCAGCAATCCCAGTCTGTTCTCTCTGAAATTCCTCTGATGATCACGTTTTCTTCTCTGTGACACCACTGTTTGAGATCATAGCTCTTTTTGCAGGCTGAAATGTCTCTCCTAAGGCTTTGTTACTAGGCAGGAAGAACTTTTCAGATAAAGTAAGTTGGTTTTTGTGGTCTCAACGTCCTGCTTTTCACCCTGCCCACTGCTGGAATGTACCTGCACCTGAGAACATCTGTGTAATTAAAATCAGCCCTGAGGTTGAAAGGATTTCCATTTTCCTTGGTGGAAATGATGTGTATATTCTATGGCTGGATGGAAAGTAGCTGTGACCTTGCTAGGGTGAACTTAGATGATACACTTTGCTGTTCCTTGGCTGCAGTAATCATTCATCAGTGTGGGTTAGATACATTTCCTTTGCGAGATGAAATAGGAGGGCCATTTTCTCAAATGTACCAATCTGTTTTGACCCCAAGGCTTCTTTCTCTAAAGTTCTCACTGTCATCCAGGCTGGTGGGCATGGCAGCCAATGAAACATCAGATTATTTAACACACAATGACCGAAGGAAGTGCTACGGGCAGTGGCTGTGATTTAACGGATAAGTTACAGTGGCTGCCTCAGCTGACTCATGGAAAAGACGTAGGGAAGGCCTGTTTAGCTCTGTCAGCTGGCTGTGATTTAAAAGAAAGTGTTTCCATTCTGAGTGTAGCTCAGAGGCATTCTTAAATGTGGCACACAAACACGAAGATGGCAGCTTATAAATGCTTATTATGTACCAACCCAACCCCCCTCTACGCAGTTATAATTCATGGCAGACAGGTTTGGATACGAAGAGAGACAACAAGTTGATGAGATACCCTGAAATGCGTGGCTGGATGTGTAAAATATTTGGTCTGGTGATTGTTTTTTCACAGGTGTTTTTCTCGCTGTTTTCTGGAACCCCAATTTGAAGTTCTTTTTTTTTAGGAAGGGGAGAATTTGGGGGTTGTCCCTACTCTTACTCGGAGTGAGGGAGCCACCTCAGGAAGATTTTAGGTGTTACATAAAGAGCAAATTTGTAGTTTGTTACTTGGTTGTTTTTTTTTTACGTGCTTCGGATAGGGTGAAGTGTTAGTGGGATTTTTCTACTTCCAAAATGTTTACTTTTTCTTCTTCTAAAATAACTTTGACTTTTGAGTATTGAATACCTTGACTTGTATGAGTACATATGTAGGTGCAGGTGGGGGGGGGGGAGAGGGAGAGAGAGAGAGAGAGAGAGAGAGAGAGAGATGTACTTCTGTCTTAGATAGTGAAACAGCTTGGGTCATATGTGCGAAGTATTTTATATTTTGTGGGGTGGGAGAGTTATAGGGAAACAGGATTCTTTGTGGAAATAAAAATCTAATTAGTTTGTTTTGAATGTGGGCTGTAGTCCACGAAGGCTTATCCCCCTATGTCTTAACATCTAAGACTCTCCTATGAAAACTCTGGCAACTGTCTGGTTATATCAGTGCATAATGGAAGAGAACCATAGTAACCATAATGTCTGTTATGGAGCTTCTGCTTGCTGTTTAATACATGTGGGAGAAGCCAAATGCACTAAACATGCAAAATGCAACGGTCTTCTCCTTCTGTGGTGTGGCTGTAGAAACAGAGAAACAGCTGCAGTATTAAGTGCTACTCCCAAGGGGAAGAGCCAGGCTGGAAGAGATCCAGAATTACAGTGATATTCACCAGAGCTTGGGAAAAGTTCATTGTTTGGACTACAGCTCCCAGAATTCTCCAATTAGTATCTTGGTTACCATAAATACACAGACAGGAGCACTTCCAAGCTGTGATATTCACATGCAATTGAAGCTGCTGGGTGACCAGGAGCCCTTTCACACTACCCAACTACAGTACTATGATTCCCCTTTAACTGCCATGACAGTGTGCTGTGGAATCCTGTAATCTTCAGTTCAGTGAGGCACTAGAGGTCTCTGGCTGAGAATTAGAAATACCCCTGCCTAGACTGCAAATCCCAGGATTCCATAAAATGGAACCAGGTCAGCTGAAGTGGAATATTAGAGCTGTAACTGTGTAGTGTAAAAGAACTCCAAGTCTCTGTAGGTTTCTTAGAGAAGAGAAATGTGGACAAATCTGTATTTTGTGTGTGTGTGCATGTGTGTTAAATGCACATGTAAGCACTGTTGTGGATTTTTCAAAGCAGGATCCCAGTGTGCCCACAGACTGGAACTGTCTGGCCCCTTGTCTTCCTTGCACTGATTACCCCAGACAGGATAGGCTCTGTTCCAAAAGTTGTCAAATGTGTCTGGAAAGGCATCCCTGCGAGCTTTAAAACTCAGCACAAAAAACAGCACTGCTTGCCATTTTTGGTTTCCCACCAAAGCCTTCTTTCAGAGCCTGTTACCATG
Source organism: Cyclura pinguis (assembly GCA_030412105.1). Lineage (NCBI taxonomy): Eukaryota > Metazoa > Chordata > Lepidosauria > Squamata > Iguanidae > Cyclura > Cyclura pinguis. The sequence goes on along the minus strand of CM059604.1, from coordinate 120,801,163 downwards.
ATGGATGCGGTGCAGCTGCTTGCTCCGTTATTTTGGAAAGAAGGCTTTTGCAGGCAGAAGGAATCTGACAGATATTATTCAGCAGCCCAATAGGCCTTAACTCTGCTCTTGTTTCTTTTTGTCTTGCCCTCCTAAGAAGCCGCCTCAGGTGTAGCTTGCGTTCAGATGGTTATCCATGCTTTGGGGAAAGGGTTTGTGTAACAGTGTGAGGACAGCTATGAATTATCTTTCATATGAATTATCAACATCAAAGGGTCTGGTTTACACTTCTAGTGGAATCTCTTAAGGTATTATCCTTTTGTTATGTTTGCAAGATTCCCTCTTGGGCTTCCTCTCTACATGCACGTAGCAACACTGGGTTTATCATGCTCTCACACTCTACTTCGGATGCTTCACTCATTCATGCTTGCATGGCAACTTGGAACTCTTTGATATGTTGGACTGCAGCTCCCATCATCTCAGCTATTGTCATGGAATTTAATCAGTTACAATCATGGTGTTGGCAGAGCTCCCATGGGCCATCTAGTCCAACCTTCTGGCAATCCAGGGATCCATAGCTAAAACATCCCTAACAGAGAACCTGTGTCCACTTGGCACTTCCAAATATCAAAGCACTTTACTTTTGAAGAGGAGGCCAGAGCTGACCAGCAGAGTAGGTGCGCTGCATGCACCAGATCCCAGGTTTAATCCCTAGCATCTCACTGTGAAAAGGTGAAGTAGAAGTTGGTGTGGAATATCCTCTACTTCAAGTTCTAGAGCCCATGCTGTCTATAGTAGACAGTAGTGGGTGAGATGAACAAATAACCTGACCTAAGTATTAGCTAGGTTTCTGTGGTAAGCCATTTAATATGCAGTAGGAATCATGCAGTCACTCAGATGTTGGCCTGCATGTCCAAGCAGCCCTAGCAAGTATACCCAATGATGAGGAATTAACATCTGAAGAGCTCTTTTGGCTTATTGAAACAATGAGGGGCTTGAGGAATTTTGTGTGTTGTTTGACTCCATTTCCCATCAGCCTTTGCCAGGCCGCCCAAGAATGATGACAGATGGGAATTGTTATTTCATCAACACCTGGAGACCACAGGTTCCCTCAGTCCTTGTTTGTTGCCAATAACGTGTTGTATGCTAGCCTCTTTTTTTCCCACGGATGTCCTTTATGCTTATGTTCGTTTAAGCTTCACTCTAGCCTTTGCTTCTGTAGTTTCTTTTGGTGTAGAATTTCCCCTAAATTTGAAAGGATCGGGCTTTCTTTTGTACTGGCTTAACCCTTTTTTTCTTCATTTAATTTCTCACCTGGTAGGGCTTCCTCAAGTCCCTCATCGTTTCAATAAGCCAACAGAGCAACCAATTCCATTTTCTGTCAGTGCTTTGGTCCCTGGCCTGTCAGGGGAAGCCTGTATTGCACTGTACCTTTTTTCAGTTTTTCGTTTTTTTAAAAAACCAACCTTCCTCCGTATCTTGCTAATTTTAGTAATTAGAAGAAAACTGTTTTTTGGGCTTTGCATCCAACATGGCATAAAAATTCCATCTTAAATTGTACTAACATTGTTCTGTATGCTTCTTAATAAAACCAACTTTGGAATGGGCATATTTTGAGTGACCTGAAAATATGTTAAAACTTTTTGGATAGTTAGAAATTTATAGTAAAAATGGAACCATATATAACATGGATTTCTGCTGAAATTGTAACAAGTTATTTGATTTGTATCACGGACAGAGGAAGCTTAGGGCACCAAATTGTTTCTACCAAGCTGTCTTTGGCTTTGATTGGGGCCTAATGCCTCTCATATAAACTTCTAGTGTGTTTCTGCTGCTGTGAATTAATATGGTTGGTTACTTGTCTGATGGTGTGCCATCTGTTCTGAGAAAAAAGGAGCTCTGCATAATTAGTGGCTTGACTGTAGAGAAATTCCGCTGTGTATGGAAAGTCGTAAAAACCACCTCAGCACTACAAATCTTTCAGGTGTTTGAACTCATAGAGAGGCAGAAATCAAAAGGCAGCAGGGCAGGCCAAGGATATGTAGTCTGAATAGAGCCTGGGAGAATCTGAGATTTATATTTATATCAATCAGTGACACTAGATTGGACCTCTGGTGTCACCAGATTGTGCAGGCCAATTGGCTTCTGGATTGTTTCTGGTATCTTCCCATTTGAACTGTTTAAACTTTTCTCAAGATACAAGAAGGCAAAACACAACCTCTAAGGCTGTTGCCCGTATCATTTGAATGCCTCTCGTATAAATTTTAGAATTTTGAGTCCACTTGACATGGTGTTTGCTTAGATAAAGTCAACTCTTTATCTCATTAATTTTTTTCCTGGTCACTTTGTGCTTATGCCACTTAAAACTGTGTTGAAAGCATATCACAATATCAGAACAGTTCATGTAATCAAACAACATTTCAGAATGATGCAGTACCAATTACAGGAGAATACCACATGAATAATTATACAAAAATAAGGAATATGCATTCAGAATTAAACAGTTCAGTAAAACCCAGGGACTAATGACAGGAGTTATGGAAATATAATCCAAATGGCAGCAAAATTAATATGTCTCTGTCTATGTTGTCCTCAGCAACAGTCCCCTAAACTTTAATGGTCTCTAACTTGGAGTCAGTCAGTGCCTCATGGTCCTATACTGGGTGGAAATGAACCAGATACCTCTTTTGAAGCCAACACAAGTAAAAGCAACCAGCAACATTACATGGCTGTAATGTTTATTGTGCCAGATTATAAGTCCCAATAAGCAACTTGGTTTCCTTGAATGCTAGTTTTGAAGGCCAAGACCACAGCTTCCCACTAACAAATCCATTTGCCCATAACCCATCCTTCTAATTTGTTTTATTTTGATATGGGAATCAGGTTATATGTTTTATTTTTATGGCTGCTTCTGAGGATGGGTTCTGTGACTCACAGTGCACTGAACTTGAACCAATGGTTCCTAGCACACTTCTGAAATTAGGTGACATGCCTTCTGCTGTTTTTTCCTCCTGCCCCCATAGGAGGTCCTCTCCGTGTCCACCTTTTTTCAAAGGAGACTGTTAGGAAGTTGTCATCACTTTGGAAGTCCATGTAGCCATATATCTGTTGGTATTTTATTGGTTAGTCTAGAAGATATTTAATCTTGGCTCGGGATGATTGGATTTATCTTTTCCTGTTGTGTCTTGGCATATTCCTTCATCCGTATTTTAAATGTAGCACTGAATATTTTTTTTACATGATTTTAAAAAAATGCTTTACTGTTACATCATTTTTCATTCTGAAAAATGGTACGCTCCTTAATGTGGCACTGGGGTGACAGAGATATATAGAACAGCCTTCACCAATTTGGTTTCTTCTAGATGGTCTAGAACACAGCTTGTACTGATTGGAGAAATATGGGAATTTAGCCCAACATAATTGAGAGCCAGCATGCTGGTGTGGTTTGAGCATCGGACTATGAATCTGGAGACCAGGGTTTGCATCCCCACTTGGCCATGGAAATCATAGGATCGCCGTAAGTGGACAGATAACTTGAAGGCACATAGACCCAAAATATTTTTCCTTTTTTTCCCCTCAAAAATACCTCAAAGTTATCTCTGGAGTTGTTGAAGACATTTCAACCATGTTTGAAGCCTCCCTAGACCTCCAGGAATCAAAATGAATTTTGGAAAATTAAAAAAATCCCCAAATGCCCTCTGGGGATGCATGTTTCCTAGAGGAAGTTTGGGAATATGTGGGGGCAAAAAATGCTTTTTTTGGAAGAAGCAGGTGCAGTGGATGGTGTGCTTCTCAACAATCTTCACATGTGAATGGATGGATTTCTCAAAAATAAGTCATGCCAGACTAATCTGATCTCTTTTTATGATAGAGTTACTAGCTTGATAGATGAAGGGAATGCTGTGGATGTAGCATATCTTGATTTCAGTAAGGCCTTTGACAAAGTTCCACATGACATTCTTGCAAAGAAGCTAGTAAAATGTGGGCTGGACAGAGCTACTGTCAGGTGGATCTGTAACTGGTTGACTGACCGTTCCCAAAGGGTGCTCACCAATGGCTGCTTTTCATCCTGGAGAGAAGTGACTAGCGGGGTGCCACAGGGTTCTGTCCTGGGCCCAGTGCTGTTCAATATTTTCATCAATGACTTGGATGAAGGAATAGAGGGCATGCTCATCAAATTTGCAGATGACACCAAATTGGGAGGGGTTGCTAATACGCCAGAGGACAGGATCAAAATTCAAAATGACCTGGACAGATTGGAGAGCTGGGCCAAGGCTAACAAAATGAAATTCAACAGAGAGAAGTGTAAGGTCCTACACTTAGGTAAAAAAAATGGAATGCTGAAATATAGGATGGGGGACACGTGGCTGGATGGCAGTACGTGTGAAAGGGATCTAGGAGTCTTAATAGACCACAAGCTGAACATGAGTCAGCAATGTGACGCGGCAGCCAAGAAAGCCAATGCAATTCTCGGCTGCCTCAATAGGAGTATGGTGTCTAGATCGAGGGAGGTACTGGTACCACTCTACTCTGCTTTGGTTAGACCTCATCTTGAATACTGTGTCCAGTTCTGGGCACCCCAATTCAAGAAGGACATGGTCAAGCTGGAGCAGGTCCAGAGGAGGGCGACCAAAATGGTGAAGGGCCTGGAAGCCAAGCCCTATGAGGATAGACTTAGAGAGCTGGGTATGTTTAGTCTGCAGAAGAGAAGGTTAAGAGGGGACATGATAGCTCTGTTTAAATATTTGAAGGGATGCCATGTAGAGGAGGGAGAGGGCTTGTTTTCTGCTGCTCCAGAGACCAGGACAAGGAGCAATGGATTCAAGCTGCAGGAAAGGAGATTCCACCTGAACCTCAGGAAGAACTTCCTGACAGTCAGGGTTGTCCGGCAGTGGAATATGCTGCCTCGGAGTGTGGTGGAGTCTCCTTCTTTGGAGGTTTTTAAGCAGAGGCTGGATGGCCATCTGTCGGGAGTGCTCTGAGAGTGTTCCTGCATGGCAGGGGGTTGGACTCGATGGCCCGTGTGGTCTCTTCCAACTCTACATTTCTATGATTCTATGATTCTATGAAAGGAAACAACCAGGTAAAATGAGCCTTGTATAAGTAAACGAAAACAAGTTGAAGCTTCTAGAGATTCCTTAAAGACTCCTTCCCAAATGCTTTCAGAGGTTATCTTTTTTTCACCAGCTTCCACTTTTCTTATGATTTCCATTTTTGGTGGCTAAGCTTACAGTTCAATGCATTTTTAACATGCTGCAGTAGATGGTGAGGCAGGCTTAGATGGTGAGGCAGGCTTATCTGTTCTCCTCATTTCTGTTTTGCTGTTCATGCAAGCTCAATAAGGATTTCTGGAGGAAGCTGCTCTGCCTATTGTAGACAGGCACACACAGCTAAGTAGAATGGGCTAGAGTCAAATCCCATTTTTCCCAAATTTAAGCTTTATTTGTTTGCTTTAGACACTCAGCTCCAACTTACAGCCAAAAGTCTCTGTTTCTCCAACAATCCTCCCAGTGCTGATGCTACCAGCTAGAGAGAGTTTCTGTGTCAGAGGCATAGTTAAATGAATTATGCCTATATAGCTCTGCATCTTATTGTAACATCAACCCTGTAAGGTAGCTCAAGCTGAGAAAGACAGATTGGCCATGGTTACCAAGTGAGTTTTGGATCACTAGAACCTGCACTTGTACTCATACTTGCTGCTGCTGCATTCCTGTACAGTAAGTGTGTATCAACTCCCTCTGAACTCCGTGATAGTTACTTCAGGGTAAATAAGTGGATGATTGGTAGTCTATACTGGATGATTGGTGATCTATACTAGCATTCTTCCATAAAAACCCTCTTATTTGTCTACGCTTCATGCTTGGAAGATTCTGTATTTCATTGTGTGATGGTTTCGAGGGACAAAAAGGCACACCAAAATTACATTTTTCTGAACAATGCACAATTCTGTGTCAAATTATAGCCCTTCTATATTTTACTGTTCCAGAATAGTGTAGTAAAAAAATGGCAAGTCTGCAGGCAAACAGTAGCAACCATTTAAAATAAACATGGAGATTTCACTGTTTGTAATAATGATACTATACCTCTAATTAGGTCTGTAAAAACCTTTGCCAAGTCAGAAGATGCCAAATGCATGTGACTGTTGTGAGGTGGTATTTGTGTATGTTTGTTCTTAACAGGATGGCTACCAGTAAAGGCAGTTTTACACCCCAAAACTGTATTGATCAGCGAGCTATTCAAGAGCTATTCCAGTGGTTCGCAACCTTTTGTCCTCCAGATAGTTCAGACTTCAACTCCTAGAATCTTTTACTGTTGTTAGTCCTGATGTGAGCTTTTGGAAGTGAAGTGCTAAACATCTGGAGAACCAAAAATTGAGAATTTCTTTGCTGTGAATCAGGTCACTTCTGTTCTCCTCAAGCATTTCTCTATTCTCTCCCTTGATAGAAACAAATAGAAGTTTTCCTATAGCTTCCAAGTCATCTGTTGCTTTTGGTTGTACCCTTTCCATCAGTTGTCAAGTTATCCTCAACCAGCCATTTCATTTGTTCAGTTTGGGCTGGCGGTAACCTTATATTAAGAGTAATGTCAGGCACGTGAAAAAAAATGTTCTTTTCAGAATTCCACATGTTTGGTGTTTGCAACTAAACTGCAGCTTACCAAGTGTACAGTGTTTGTGTCTGAACTGGAAACTTGGCTTTTTATTATGTGTTGCCGTGCAGATAAGGGGAGCTGACCTTGCGACACGTCCAGGTGTGCAGGGAGGCCACACAGATAAGTTGGTGAAGAACCCTGAGAGTGGCAATCCAGCAACTTCTGGAAGCTGCACTTTGACCTCTCTTATATTATATGGTCCACCTGTCACCAGGATTTGGGCTCATGGCATAGTGGTGGATCCATATGCTTTCTATTGGTGTGTGTAATAGAGATGTTATCGTCTCCCTCTTCCTTGCTGTTTCACATTGTAAGCATACCACCTCCCAAAACTAATCTAATGGGTCCATCTTGCTGGTTGACCTAAAGCTGATTGTTAGTTCCAGTCAGAGAAGATCCACTGAAGCACTGGAATTTATATAAGTATTGATTTATCCTTCAGCAGGTGATTTGGTGGGGCTGTACTAGCAGGGATTCACAGTTGGAATAAGGTCACTGGAAGAGAGCCAGGGTGATGTAGTGGTGTGAGCATTGATCTGACCCAGTAAACCACAGTTTGCTTCTCTGCTTGGCCATGGAAACCCACTAGATGACCTTGGGTGTGTCACACACTCTCAACCCCAGAAAACTCTTTGATAGGTTCATTTTAGGGTTGCTGTAAGTCAGAAACAACCTGAAAGCACACAACAGCAACAGAACCAGATTGATCTTTTAGACCCCATAAATGAATATTCCATGCTGCTGAGTGTGCACTCTTGGAAGGAAACCTACCTATCCCAGTGCCAGAAAGAAGCTGGGGAATTTTCTTATACAAAAGAACCTGCTCACATGGGCTGTGTGAATTCCTATCCCAGTGCTGGGAGCAGATGTGCAGGACAGGTTATGAAGTTAGAAAAGTGACTATGGGAAGGATCTGCCCATGTTGAATGTGCTTTGGGGCTGAGACTGCCTTATATTCTGTGCGTGCTCCGCCTCCTTGGTAATGCCAATAATTACAGCAATTAAATGTTAATATGTGCTGGTGTCTTTTGATCCTTGAGTTTTTATACTGATGAACAGAGGCTTCCATCTTGCCCAGGCTTATGCTTTACTCAGCTGCAAAGTGATTAATATTATTGCTTCTCTTTCAGTTCAAGTCAGTTTAAATATGTGTAGAGGCCCATTTGAAGTCATAGCATTGTAGAGCTGGGAGAGTTCATGTAGGGTAAGAGTGGATGAAGTGTAGTCTACAGGCTTCATGTATTTCCCAAACACTTTGTTTGTGCTCAGAGTGCTCCAATGCTTCTCAGAAGTGTTTTTTTTTTAAGTGTTTGGTGAAAAATTTTCAAAAAAAAATTTTTTTTTTAAAGGAAAGACATGATGGTGATTTGCCAGTGGAATTCAGCAGCATTAATGGGGAAATGCACTGTAGTGAATGGCATAGTACATATAGCATCATATTTCCTAGTAAATATCCTGGGTATAATCATACTCTTGAGTGAATACCATACAGAGCACCTACCAGATATGTGGGGCTCTATTCTTGTGTAAAACAAAAAAAAGTAAGTGTCATGTCCCATTGTTGTTGATGGATATAATGTGCACATGCCCGTTGTATCCATTGACTGTAATGTGGTGTGATACTTGGTGCAACCTTGCATTCATGTGTGCAGAGGTTGTTCCAAAGAGGGCACATTGTATTCAATATTGTATTGGTTAAATAATACATCAAAATTAAACTTGAGAATTTTAAATAATAGGCCAAGATCCTGCAACCAAAGATATATCTATATTACGTAGCATCCCTGCTGCTACATCAGCTGATGCAGTCTTCACAAGACTCACCATTTAAGCAGTGCAGCTTGCCCCCAGTGTAGCTGTCCCATGTCGTTAGAAGAAAGGAGGATAAATGGGGATATTTCCAGTTATTTTAATTTAGCTGGATTCTTTGCCAGGGAGCTGTAGGAAAATAGCTAAATGCGTCCATACTCATCTCTTTGCTTTCTGGCAAAATGGCAATGGCTGTAATGGGGTAGGGCGTTACTGCTTACAAGGAAGGTTGTTGGGGTGGATTTGATAATTGTGTGGTAAGAACAGAATTCCAACCTTCTCAGGGACCAGAAATCTTGATGCCTCCTCAGGCATCAAGTCTCAATCTACTTCCATTAATAGTCAAAAATTGGCCAGCAGTTTTGGTCTACCCAAATTACTGCATTTTTGCTGCAGTTTGAGTATGGGGGTCAATTCTTATTGGAATTTGTTTAATTTTGAGGTGGGTGTTTGGGTGGTTTGAGGAGTGCAGAATAGGGATTGGAGGTCCACATGCAGCCTGCAGACCATATTTTCCCCACACTGGTTTTAAAAAAAAGTAAAATACTCAGTATCTATTCAACTTATTTCAGCTCTAGCAATTCCAAGTAGCTGCAGATTATCTCAAGGTGGGTGGTATAATTAAGAGCCCTGCAATGCTCACTTTTGTATATGTTCTATGTGGGTCTAGCTGACGTCATCACAAGGATGTGGGAGAATTGGAAGAGGAATGTCAGTTCTTTTTGTGAACGAGCCCAGAGGGTGGCTCTTGTTAGGCGCCAGCATCCTTCTTGAAGATAAAACCCAGCTGTGTTTCACTTGCTGTCCTAACAGCTGCTGGGGCTCTATATCTCCATGTGGCCTTTGTAGGAAAAGGGATGGGGGATGCTGGACAAAGAAAAGAGTGACTACCATTCAGAAGTGCCTCCCTCTCCACAGTCACATTGAAAGTGCGGTTACTACAAGAAAGAGATTCCTTCTTAGCCTTTTGGCTCTGAAAATAGCATTTCACAGTACACTTGAGAGCTCAGTGCATGGCTGTGAATCTGTGAACTGACACATACAATCTGCTTGGAAGGAGCTCCTTCTGCTTTCTGTTTGCTGGGATGCTTTCTTACAGATCAGTTCCTTCTTTTCCTCACATGAGTGATCTCAGTACTGATTTCAGCTGAACATAAGCAACAGATTGGCTATGTACTGTTTATAATTAGGACCCATTCACACTACACAGTTATAGTGCTATGATTCTACTTTGTCATGGTTCCACCTAGGGGAATCCTGAAATTTGTACTTTGATGACGCTCTAGAGTAGCCATTCTCAGTGGTGGCCATATGGCCCCCAAGGGGCGTCCTGGCATGTTTGAAAGGGGGTCATAAACTGAATACTGTGAGAAGGGGAGCCCCAAGAGTTTATAAGGATTCTGGTAACTGACTTGGTGAAATACCCAAGCAGCAACCTTAATTGGAGCCAACAGTTTCCCTCTTATTTATAATATTTTTCCAACAAATTGACAATTTCCTTGACTGTAATTGTCTTAATTTGGAGTCTGATATCATGAAACTTGCAGAAGAGCACCAAGTTCAAGGATTACATTAGACTTGATAGATGTTTAAATTTGTACAGTTCATATTGTATCCTGGTTTGACAGGGGGCCCCTGGAACCTAAGAAGAGCTCCTAAGGGGCCAAAAACCAGTTGAAAGTGGCTACTGTAGAGCCCTCTGGCTGCAAATTCTTAATTCCCTCTAAATTGCATCACAGTGATTTGCTCAGGGTCACACAATGAGTCTCTAACAGAACTCTAGTTTCAACCTGACTATTCTAGGTCAGTGGTTCTTAGCCTTTTGTTTATCAGTGACCCCTTATAAATGTAATTTGTTGCCAGGGCCCCCCGAGAATTAACTCAGGAATTAAATATTTAAATTTAGATTTAAATATTCAAATATTTGTTTAAAGTTGCTCATCAGTTGCTTCCCCTTATCCCTTATTCTTCCAGTAGACAATGTAAAGTAAAGGAGGCTTGTTAATGATCTGTGGAGTAGCACGCTGAGATCCTTCAAGTACCAGAAGGGTAGAATAAACTGGAATTTCCTACAGGAAAGTTATGAATGGGAAGCAGGCCTAAAGAATAATTTCATTTGCCCTTTCTTCCAAAGCAGCACCTGGGAAGTAAGGGTTTCAGTGCTGCTTTGGGGACAGGTGTGAAAGAAATGCCATTTCCCTCTAAGGAGCACAGAGAGAGTAGAGAGGATAAGTGCTTCTTCTGAAACACCTACCTTCTCTACTCCCTCAGTGCTCCTTCAGAGGGAAATGGTGTTTGTTTTGCACTTTCCTGCCAAAAGAGCACTGAGACCTTTACTGCTTTGCTTCCAAGCAGCCACAAGAGTAAAGGGACTCGCTTCTGTTCTCATGACTGCTTGGAAGCAAAGCTCTGTGATGCTGCCTGGTCCCAGACATAGTCATTATTGCCACACTCATCACACAAGGCCGGGGCTGGGCATCTTCCTTCATCTTCTGGTCTGTCCTATTGCCTTTTTGCCTTGTGGACTCTGCACAGTAGCACCTGGAGCCCATAGCGCAGCGTGAGAAGCCTGCCAGTAAGTCGTGGATGCTGCTGCTTCCATCATCACCACCATCGAAGAATCTGGGACATGTACATCAACTGGCTGGGACATTTTTTAGTCCCTTAAACCCAGGATTTTTCCAGTTTGATGAATTTACCCCCAGAGGTCTGCAAACCCCAGATTAAGAGCTACTCTTCTAGGCTGAGCATAAACTGTAGATACTCACTTTAGATTTTCTTTCTCCATAATTAGAAAAAAATGGGTTTGGATGGTATCTAGTTCTGACTCTTGCTGCTGTTGTGCCATTGATGATGGGGGTGCCGTATTTGACAGCCTATAAGATGCACCCATGTATAAGACGCACCCCATTTATAAACTGGCAAATACCACTACATTTTCAAACAGTATTTTTTGGGGAAAAAAGTGAGTCTTATACACCAGCAAATACAGTAGATGTATACCACCAAAATAGGGATTGTCAAAGTATAGTTCTCCAGATATTGTTGGATGGCAACTCCTAGCAGATAAAGCCAGGACAGACAGATGTGAGGAATGCTGAGAGTTGCTTTGCCTACCCCTTGTCCAAGATATGCAGTTTCTAAGACAGATGGTTGCTATCAGTGGAGGAGTCAGTCATTTTGATGGATCATTTTCCTGCCAGTTAGAAGTAGAAGGTGATGGGAGTTAATAAGTATTGTAAGTGTTGCAAATGGGATAAACATGCACTGATTTTATCATTCCATGTATCATTAGCATTAAAATCATTAGCATTTATTCTGACTGGATTGCTGGGCAGCAAGAGGGGGTAGGGAAGTGCTTGTACACAGTCTTCAGGGTTGTTTCTGTGTCCCTACTCCCTCCAGACTTTCCTTGCTAAAAATAGAGGAAGAATTTGCTCTCCCCACAGCCTCTAGGCACCAGCAGATTGCCTTTTAAATTTAAATAGATTATATCCCTCTGTGGTGTTTTTACAGCAAAACCTGCCATTTTTCAAACCAGAGATGGGTCTTTGTTCACTTGGGGTTAGGGGGATAATTCTTACAGTTACATGGACCTCACAAAACCCAGGGGCAGAAGATCTCTTCTCCCCAGCCCTAGTAGACTTTTGCTGACTTGTGCTAGAGGCTCTGAGATCTCTCAGAAAATCCAGTTTTGCAAAAATAACCCCCTTTTGCCACAACGCTCTGAGGGCCAGAAGCTGCTGCAGAATCATCTTTTCTTCCTCTTATCTTTTTGGGGGGGGGGTAGATCTACATTAGGATAACTTTATATTTTGTAATTTATTGTGGAGTGGAAGGAGGGAGGTTGGGAGGAAGAGGGTAGATCTGGAACTACTGGTGGATCTCTTGCTGATTTACAGTAATCTTGTTCTGCATCTGACTCCCAGTCATATAACAATTGCAGAAACAAAATGACTCCCTTCTGTGTCTCTCTAAATTATACCTCTTGGATGAAGAAAGCTTGTGATAACAAGGGGCGTCTGGGTGTCTCTGTAAAGACTGTGAGCTCCATTCAGTTCTGATCCTCAAAATAAATTCCAGTGCTTGTAATTTCTTAATTCTGCATCTTTATTTCTTTAGCACCAGACTAGGGTTGCTGGACCTCAGTTCCAATAGAATAACAAAGTAAATCTTCAATCTCTTTGCTCCACAATCAGGTACCTTGGGTGCCAAAGTTCCTCTGTTCTTTTCCTTCTATTTTGTTTTTTATTTTTTTTCACCAATCCTGTGTGCTGCTGGAGAGCACTCTGTCCTGAATGACAGACACTACTTACATGGATCTGTCCTTCATTCTGAGTTCTCTCATGCTCAGGGGCAAGGTTTAATTGTGCATTCAGGCATGGAGAGTCAAGTCTGAGTCACTTAGATTGTATGGGTGTTGAGTGATTTATTGAAAGTTGTTGCTGATTTTTTTTTAATCTCTCCTTTCTGAATTACTGCATTGTGTAGCCAGGTTTCTGGAGAGAGTTTCTTTTGGGGTGATTCAGTTTCTGATGTTTAATTTCCTAATGTCTACTGGATTAGGGAAACACACACACACACTTACACAATCTGTAAAGAATTGGTACGTTAACCTTTCCAGTATACACGTGAACCTGGAATATGATCTGCTGTTACTTGCTTATTGTCTTCCACTTCCAGCAAAGTGGTACAGCTGATGAATTTTTCAGCAGATTACTCATAACAGCAATAATTATTTCCCCTGTAGTGGTGATATTACATAACCATTTTATACATTTTTTCCCTGTAGTACATGGTACTATTGTTATGCTAATTTTTTAGCTATTAGGAGGGAGAATGAAGGAAGTGAAAATTGAATGAAGATAAGAGGTTGTTGCTGTTGTTGTGTGGCTTCAGGTCATTTCCAGCTTATTGCAACCATAAGGTGAACCTATTGCAGGGTTTTCTGGGGCTAAGAGTGTGTGACACATCCCAGGTCAGTTGGTGGGTTTCTGTGGTAGAGCAGGAAATTGAACCCTGGTCTCCAGTGTTGTAGTCCAATGTTGAAACTGTTACACCACACTGGCTCTTATAAGAGTTTGACCAGCTGCTAAGACCTCTTGTGAGTATATTACAGAAGCATATTTGAACTTGAGTGTTTTCAGCTCAGTGTACTTATACTTAATACTAATTGTTGAATTAGAAAATAATAACTAGGAAAAAAGCCACAGTGATATAAGGCTTGGATTTTCTGTTGTTCTAAAGCCACTATCTCCCAACTGTACCTATCTCCTCAATCTTTGTATTCTAGTTCCCATCAGCTCCGACAAGAATAGCAATGGTTGTTTGGAGTTGTAGGCCAACAACATCTCAGTGAACTGAGGTTGTGAAAGGTGACTTCAGAGCATACTAACAGGGAGCAGTAGAGGCAAAGTGCAGTCTGGGCCAATCCAATTCATATATTATGAGCCTTCTCTGATATGCTTAAATGTGCGCTTCTGTGGGTGGCTTACTCTCAGGAATATTACAGTCTTGCAGGAGATTGCTCATGAAAGATGCAAGAGTAGCTTTCGGGAGCAAGGACTTGCTGCATCCATAATGTGTCATAATGAACCCAGAAAGCTCATGGAAACTGCCAATCAGTCTAATATGTGTAAAGCTTCTGAGGTTGCGCTGCTTGTGGGAGTAGACATCTTACACGATCCACCCTGAGTCTAATTCATAGCTTAGGAGCAGGCTCCCACACTTTCAACACATGGTCCCAGACAGTCTGCATTCAGATGCTGGCTCAACATGATGGGACTTGGAATGATCACTTGTGTCTCCTGTAAGCAGACAGAACATTAATCTAGCCCTTCTCAGCTGTGGTATCTGCTTAAACACACACTGGCCAGGGTGGTTTCCTAATAGGATGATTTTTTTTTAAAGTTCTCATTAAGATTATTTCCTTTTCCCTATTGCTAATATTTTTATCATTTTGCAGTGGGACTGTGTACCTTTAATGTCCGGATGAGACACTTATGTGTAATTTTTCTGCAGAAAATAGGCTCTCAAAGTCAATACTGTAGTATGTTTTTTTTTTCATCAAGTTACAACATCAGCTGTAATAAATTATTTGATTTTTGTTTTTTCGTCAAAGCCTGTTTTCTTCACATACTTGTTGTGGGTGCAGTACTGAAGTGTAGTTCTGGAAGGGACATTAAGGATATCCAGTCTAGCTGCAGGCATATCTAACTCCCCATGAATCATCGTAACCTGAATGATAGATCATTGGGTCACAAGAGCTGGTGTGGAGGCAAACCAAGCCAAGTCACACCAAAGGATCTTGAAGGCTAGGCATAGTTAAGTTAAGCCCCCTTTATGCAGTTATTGCCTCTAAACTGGGGGGGGGGGCAGAGCTGTGTTCGGAGCCTTCCTCTTCAGTGAAAAGGCCTTTGCACTAGATCTTTACTGCATTTGTTCACAGAAGTCTCTTCTGCTTGCATGATTTCTTTCTTTCTTTCTTTCTTTTTTTTTTTTTATTTCACCTGAGGTCTCTACTTTCAGTGATAGAAGACAGGGCTCCTGGGTAGAAAATAATTTCAAGCCAAGTTCTGGCATTTACATTGAGCCATCCTAGGGTTTTCGTTGTGAAAAACATGCAGGAAATGTTTGCCAGTACCTCTTTCTGTTCTGTGCTTGACAAGTATTAGCCATGATTGCCACTATCATTGTTTCTGATAGATCCCCCACCAGTATCACTCTTTACTGCTGCCAAGGAGCTGGATGGCATATTTAGTCTGACTCCTCAGCAAAAGCTTGCCTGACATGGGAGATTCTACAGCAGCAGTGCTATTGTCAACGTAGTTTCTTGCTTCCCAGATGCATGCAATTCTACCATCAATGAAAAGTAGTGCTGTGGTGGGCATTTGGGCCTGCCCACAGTCTAATCCAGATCTGACCCTGACCTTGCTGAATAACCTTACAGATGCTTGAATAAGCAACTTGCTTGAGAAGTTTGGGAATTGTCCCTTTGGTCACAAACCTCTTCTGCAGACTATCTAATGAGTAGTTAAAAATAAAGCCATGGATACCTATAGGAGTATGCACCTTTCCGTTAATGTAGTTCTCTAATGGCCCCAGGTCAATTTAAATCAATACATCTACTTTGCATGTCTTTCTGTTTGCTAAAAGATCTGTAAGGTAGTCATAAAATAAGCTGATAATACAGATCCAGTCACGTTCCAACCAACTAATGGACTAAATAACATTAAATTTTGGAAGGGTACTTTAATGTAACAGTAACTACTTAGCATTTCTGACCATGGAGTTGCAGGCTCAGTATGTGATGACATAGTGGGTTCTGCTGTGCAGGAAAGTGAGGTAACTGCCTCTGGTTACAGAAGCTGTTTTTTCTGGGCTGTACAGCCATTTTTCTGACTTGGAGGACAGAGATCTGTGTGCTACACAGCCTTTCCTGCCCCCTTAAATTATCCCACTGCCCCCTGGTGTGGTAAAGGATGCTATCCAATTGCCAGTGTTCAAATAAAATTTAACTGTCTGTTCATTCAACTTCTTTATGTAGAATAGAAGGCGCACCATGTTTTCTTTGCAAGTGGCAAGGAGCCCTGGTGGTGCGGTGGTTAAATGCCAGTACTGCAGCCACAAGGTTGTGAATTCGATTCTGCTGGGTTCCAGGTTGACTCAGCCTTCCATCCTTCCGCAGGTTGGTAAAATGAATACCCGGCTTGTTGGGGGCAATTAGCTAACACATTGTAAACCGCTTAGAGAGCACTTGGCCGATAAGCGGTATAGAAATGCTATAGCTTTGACCCAGGCAGCTCTGTAATGAGAAGCTATGGTTTGTCATTATAAGAAGGGGTAGCAGTGGGGCTTGTGTGTCCCTTCCTCTTCCTCATCTGCTTCTTTTTGTAACAGGTTTCCAAACCAGATTAATAAGTCAGATTTCTAGTGTGGGATCCTGGTCTGGGGGGCAAACTGTAGTTTGTACAAAACCATAGCTTGTTGAATTCAGGTGGAACAGCAAACTCTGGTTTGCCCTGAATTAGAAATAAAACCATCAAATATTCTCCTGCTATGCACAAAAGAAGGATAAAGGACAGGTGGGAATATGTGGTTCTGAGGATTTTTGCTGCCTATTCTTGTGAAGACAAAAGATTTCTGAATTATTTCTGTGTTAAGCCATTAATTTATGTATAAACACAAAAAGGGCCACAGTTCTTAAAATTGGAAACACATAACTAGTTTTTGGACAATTAAAAAAAAGGCATTGAGTTCCTATTGCATATTTATATGTGCTTTCAGTTTGGCTTGTCAACTTAAGGTGACCCCATGAATTTCATAGGGTTTTTTAGGCAAGGAATACTCTGAGGTAGTTTGCTATTGCCTTCCTCTGAAATATAGCTTGCCACACCTGGTATTTTTGTTGGTCTCCCATTCCAAGTACTGATCAGAGCTGACCCTGCTTAGCTTCCCAGATCAGCGCTGACCCTGCTTAGCTTCCCAGATGAGATGAGATCTGATGCCTTCAGGTTGTTTGGGCCTCCTGTTATAGCTTATGTATTTTACTCCAATGTTATCATGGATGAACTGGTGTTGCAGGTTTCTGAATTACTTAAAAACATATTCCACAGGTAACAGAGCTTTTTACAGCAAACTGTCATCCATAATTTTTCGGCTTTCCAAAAAGTAATGAAGGTGCCTTATACCTCTCCAGCTGATCTGTATGAAACTGGTACTATTAACTTCTTTGGGGAATGAGCCACCACAGTTAACTTTTAGAAATAGTTGTACCTATTTTAATGTAAGGGAACTGATTATTTCCCATCATTTTCTGGTGTCATTTTGAGAAGGACTGGCACTCATTCATATGTTTGGGAGGCTGAGGGAGCCAGTGTTGCCTGAAAATTGTGCCAAGTTAAAAAAAAATGTTTTTGGAAGGCTGGGGGTTTGATGGGAAGCAGAAAAAGTAGGGTGCAGGGGCCTTCCCCTGTTTTATGAATATCCTCATAAATGTCTCAGTATTACCCTTAGTGATTTCTTTCTTTTTTAGGAAGATAAACTTGGTAGAATATTGGTAGAATATTAGTAGAATATTAGCATGGCCTCAGTGATTGAAGTTTTGGCAACCTCCTGGTTAGTCTTCAATACTGAGCTGTGGCGTCAGAAGCAATTCTGGGTGGAGTTGGAATCTGTAGAAATGTACTGACCTGGCTTCAAAATAAAAAATTATACTGTAACAGTATATGGAGAGCCAGTGTGGTGTAGTGGTTTGAGTGTTAGACTGTGACCCTGGAGACCAGGATTGGATTCTCTACCTGGCCATGGAAACCTACTGGCGACCTTGGGCACATCACACACTCTCAGCCCCAGAAAACTCCATGATAGGTTCAGTTTGCCTTAGGATCACCACAAATCTGAAATGACTTGAAGGCACACAACAATAACAATATATGGTAAATCATACTTAAGTAAATGTATTTTATATTCTCTCAGTCTAAATAGTCTGATTATTCATATGGCTATGATGAAATGCCTTGTGCTACCTATACGCTACAGTACATTTGTTATAACTCATTAATAATACATTTGTCATTTATGAGGGGGTTGGACAGTAGTAAAATAAGTTTCACAGTCAAACTCAGAGGTTGGGTGTAAGGACTTCACAGCTTTGCTTATATGCAGAGCTTTTAAGGCAGGCATCGATGCTGTAGACAAGCGGGGCCTTACCTGATCCATTTTTAACCCTTCACTGCCAACATGCCTGGACCACACTTCTAGTTTCAAATGCAGCTGTTTTCAAGAACAGTAGATTCGGATTTTAAAAAGCTGCAGGGTGATGCCTGCGCTTTGTTTTAGCACAGCATGCCCTGGATGTGTAGTAGTCTGTCAAAAAGTTATTTTTGATAGTGGGGGTTCTGGGAATCCTAGGCACAACTTTTGGAGGCTCCATGCAACCTGCTACAATTTCAGCTTCTGTTTTAAAGATTGTTCTGAAATCCATGTAGTTGAGAACACTGCAGCTTGAAATGCTAACTGGGTTGAGGCATTATGAATGTATCGGACTGATGTTCTTCACTACTGTGAATCTATTATGGGGTTTTCTTGGCAAGATTTGTTCAGAGGGGGTTTGGCTTTGTCTTCCTCTGAGACTGACAGAGTGTTACTTGCCCAAGGTCACCTAGTGGGTTTTCCATGGCCAATCGGGGATTTGATCCCTGATATCTAGATCTGTAGTCCCAACTTTCAAACCACTATTTCACACTGGCACTCCTCTTATTTTGTGTACCTGTATATTAAGATCCACAGCAGAGGTCTTTCTCTGGATATATGGCAGGCAACTACCATAGTGGTAGCATGCGGTATTACAGTGCTCTCCCTAGGGCTGTTGCTTTTTTGGTACCAGGTTAAGATCTTCAAGAAAAAAAAAACATTGTAAGGCTCTTCAGCTTTTAAATGTTTGCTGTTATAGAGGTGCTATCTTTAGCTTATTTTAATTTCTTTGTTATTTTGCAATAAGGTACCAAGATCATTCCCTTGAAACATGGAATTTAAATCTCAATGAATATGTCTAGATAGCTTGGATATGTGGAAGAAATGTATTTAATGCAGATGGAGACGTGTAAGCATCCAGAGCTAACAATGCCTGATCATGTTTTCCCCATGAGCTGTAGCCTTTAATCCTGCTGAGCTCAATGTTTTCTCAATTTATTTTATGATTTTAATGACGGAGTGTGAAACTGTTATATAAACACACATTTTGGATTTAGTTTCGGGAGGGGCAGCTGTGTTGATTTGTTGCAGCAAAAGAGCCCCTGAAAGAGATTCTAGTAATTTGACTTAGACTCAAATTGGCTTAAACTAGGCAGTTATAATTCAAGACAGGGAAGACCATTTAAAGAAATTCACATTAGCATTGCTAATACTGCTACATCAAAAGGCCAGAAGGAGCTCCAGATTGCCCAAATAGAGGGTTGAGGGATGTGCAGTCTTCCAGATGTTGTTGGACTACAGCTCCTATCAGTCTTCACTATGTTGGCTAGGGCTGATGCAGGTTAGATTCCTACAGTATCTGGAGCTCTTCACGCTACACAATTAACAGCGACTTCTAACTGCTGTGGATGCATCCTGTGGATTTGTCCAAATCTTGGAGAAACGCTAGAGCTCTCTGGCTGAGAATTCTAAATACCCCTCCCTAAACTGCAAATCCCAGGGCTTCATAGGATGTTACCATGGCAGTTGAAGTGGAATCATAGCACTGTAGTTGTGGGATATGAAAAGATGACTGGTTCCAACATGTTGATGTGGGTTGCTGTCCAATGTATTTATTCCTCACCTGACTTCATAGATTTCATTCTGTGCCCATTAAATTTTGTTTACTTTTAACTCTGTAAGCAACAGTTCTTAACCTGGGGTCCATGGACCCCTGGGGGTTTGCTGAGCCCTCACAGGGAGTCTGCGAAACACTGCTGCTGAATACCGATAGCAGCAGCAAGAGGGGTGCAGCACTGAAAGGAGTGCAGGTGTCAAAAATGCTCCCTTGTTTGAGAACAAGGGAGCAGTTTGGGAGTGTACACCATCTTGGCTAGTTTTTTTAAAGCTTACAATAAAATGTGGGATGGATTCATTGCCGCAATGCAATGGAAGCCACCCACCAGCCATAAGTAGCAGCCCAGCATTGCAAAGTTATCTTTCCTGATGTGTTTTCCTGTCTGAGTCTGTCATCTTTTTGGCCCCAGGTGCAAATATAGTTGTTAATCCAGGCCACTTAAGATTCTTGTATGTTTCAACTCAGATTTTATCTGGTTATGTTGGTATTGTGTTTTCACTGTTCCTGGTTTACTAAATCTTAACTTTGTTGCATGGTTCATTTTATGGAATGCCATGTAGAGGAGAGAGTGGGCTTGTTTTCTGCTGCTCCAGAGACCAAGACAAGGAGCAATGGATTCAAGCTGCAGGAGAGGAGATTCCACCTGAACCTCAGGAAGAACTTCCTGACAGTCAGGGCTGTCCAGCAGTGGAATATGCTGCCTGGGAGTGTAGTGGAGTCTCCTTCTTTGGAGGTTTTTAAGCAGAGGCTGGATGACCATCTGTCGGGAGTGCTTTGTGGGTGTTCCTGCATGGCAGGGGGTTGGACTGGATGGCCTCTGTGGTCTCTTCCAACTCTACATTTCTATGATTCTATGGGAGAATCTACTCTGTACTGAAGAATGGAATAGTAAGTAGTCACAGCAAAAGTCCTTCCAAGCTTTGAGATCTTCAATGTAGACTCTGCTCTTGGTATCAATGACATCTTAAGCAGGACTGGCATGCTAATAACCTTCATGCTGGTGTGCTCCTGATGCATCTGACACATTTGGAGGTCAGGGGCTGTTTCACACTATACAGTTTTAGTACTGTGATTCTCCTTTAAATGCCATGGTTCTATCTTGTGGAATCTTGGGATTTGTGTTTTAGGGAGAGGTGTTTATTCTCAGTCAGAGACCTGTAGGTCTCTCTCCAAACTACAAACTCCAGGATTCCAGTAGAATCATTTTGCTCTAATAGTGAGTGTCCGAGGTTGGAGAACACCAGTGGAATGTTGTTTGAAGTGAAGCATTCTCTATGGAATTTCCTACGTAATGAAACTCATCTGAGTAGTTTGCTAGGACTTTTTATGCAATAGTAAAAGCATTTCTGTTCAGATTTTCTTTTTTTAAATAATGACTCGTAGTGCTTTATAGATCCCGTGGAGTGGCTTGCTTTTGCTGTTATGATACTATCGTGAGGTTTCTAAATTTGCGTGGGTATTCCTATTACTTCGTTAAGTGAAGGTAGGATCATTTGTTAGATAATATGTTGTATAATTTAAAAGATAGTTTCGAAAAAAAGTAGCAAATATAATACACAGTTAGGCTTCACACTGGACTGAATAATTTCTCTGTTACATGCTATGGGAATAGACTTTCAGTCATACCACTTTTATCACTTTTAGTCTTTCCCAGCCTGAGTGTCTTCTAGAGGTTTTGGATTACATCCCCGTCATCTCTGATAATTGGGGGAGTGATGGGCACTGTAGTGTAACATATCTAGAATGCATGAACTTAGAGGAGGTTGCTCTGGGCAGACCCTTTTTAAAAAGGAAATGTTTCCCTCTTTTTTACAGAGGGAATCTCTGTTGTAAAAATGCAGTGCCAATTCTGGTGCAAAATCTGTAATGAAAGTCATGTCTTGGAGCACCTCCCTCTTTCTGTATCTGAACTCTCCTGCAGACAGGAAAGAGAACGCATGTAGTGTCTCAGCAGATTGTGGAGTTACTATATGTGGCTGTCTCCCATATCAGCATCTATTTATTACTACTGCAAAATATTTAAGCAGCACATTTTCTCTGTTGAATTAGTAAGCCTGGGAAAATGCAGACATAATCTTCCACAGACAGGCAAAAAATTGTTCTGTAGGGATCTAGTTTCTCTGTTCGTCTAAGTGGAGTTGGTATTTCAGAGCTTCATTTGCAACATATGGGCATGAAGAGGTTGCCCATGAGGTAAATTTTCACTGTGTCATGTTGTAACATGAAGGAGCACTGAGTGTTACTACATGGCTGGTCTTGCCGAGAAGAATTTTGGCACAGAGATATTAAGTACCAGGATGGAAATGGGCATTCTTTTTGCCTTTCTAACTTTTTGCTGCCTCTGACTCACTCTTGAACCCTTGGGTGGATTGCTCTGCTTGTTTCTTCCTTTCCTCCCCACCCCCTTAATAGAATACAGCTCTGTAGGACTCTTCGGAGAATTAAGTGTCTTTACTTCCTGTTTCTTCAAGTGGGAAAGGCTCAGCGATGTCATAGCGTGCTCATAGAACATATACAGGAAACAACACCAAGTTGTCATGGGGTGGGAAGAGTGGGAGCAGAGCCCTGAAGTCAAAGCCGTTGAGGAAGTAGTATACAGGAAAGTGTCCCACGCTGTTAAATCTTCACGATCCAGGATAGCTCTCTTCTCCAAGACAGTTGGTAGCTACGATGAATGATGCATTGTTGAGGCAAACACCATTATCTCTCCTTGAACCTCACTACAATCATCCCTTCATACTCCTGTGTATCAGCCCAGAACAAAGAAGCTAGGAAGTGATTTTTTTTTCCCTGTAATTTTTCTGACTGGGAAAATGAACTTCACTTCCTCTGTCTCTACCACCTTAAATTTGAAAACTCTTTGCCACACAGAAGGGATGGGGACCCAGCAGCCCTTCAGATGTTGTTGTACTGCAAGTTTTATCAGCCTCAGCCAGTGGACCCAGTGATGAGGAACGCTGGAAGTTGCATTCCAGCGTCTGAAGGGCTGCATGGTTCCTACCCATGCAGGATTGCATAATGGTACCTTAGCGTGAGTAGCTTTGCGTATGTTAAGTGGTAACAATACCAGTGAAATCCATTTCACTTTCAAGGTATAATACAATAAAGTGTGGAAACGTCAAATGGGAATTGAGTATTTCAGCAAAGAGGCTCTGTAGAATAGCTGCTTATGAGGATGGAACTGCAATGCTTTGTGCAGTTTATATGGAAACAAATAAGAGTTTAGAGATATAAATTAGGAGGCTGTTTCGACTAACAAAATCTTTGTTTCTGCTGCTCTCAGATGATCAAATTGATGACCAAGCTCCTAGATGATTGAGGTTTTAAGGCTGGAGCAGTTGTGTGTGTGTGTGAGAGAGAGACCCCATAGGATATTAGTTCACCTCATTATTGGTCCCTTCTGGAATGAGGTTTGGGCAATAATTAACTTTGTGTTACGGACCTCATTATGTTTTCAGGATATGTATGTGCTAATGGAATATGCTCTCTCAGTCTGGAGTCTTTCTCCTGGTTAGGAACTATTGATTTTTCATGCATGAATCATAGTTCAAAGAGTATTATTTCACAGATTCAGACATAATAAATATTTTATATGCAGTAGAAAATGCAAAATACCATCCCTTGGCTTTATGAGCCATGCTTGGTTTGGCATCTGAAAGCAACCTTGGTGAACATGATGTTTTTGAGTTGTTTTTCATTTTGAGGGGATGTGTTGGCTTCTTGTACTTTCGTTGTGATTATTAAGCATTGTTGTTGCAAGTAATTATATAACTTAGAAAGATAATAAGAAAGAGTGAAAGCTAAGTGCATGTCTTCACATATTGCTTTGTTGTACAAAGCATTGTACTGGGGTTAGCTGCTTTTTGCTCAGCTTAAGAACAAGGTATTTTTGGTAGCCGGGATATAACAGTATCTTGATTGGACAAGTCCTTTCAATGCTAATGGGGTAGGGGAGTGTTGGGGAGTCAGTGCGGCTGTAGTAGTTTGAGCGTTGAACTTTTACACTGGAGACCAGGGTTTGAATCGCTGTTTGGCCATTGAAGACTCCCTGGGTGACTGCATTCTCTCAGCTTCAGAGGAAGACAAAAGACAACTCCCCTCTGAACAAATCTTGCGAAGAAAACCCAGTTACAGGTTTAAAAAAAAACCTGAAAAGTTACTGCTATGTAAATATCCAGTGTCATAACTAACTACTGGTTGTGTTAATAAATGTGGTTACATTAAGAAATTGTGGAGCATGCTCCACAACAAAAATGATAGCCACATTAGGGGAAAACATCAGCTTGTTCTTCTTGAAACAAAAATTGAGAGAAGGTGCCTGTGGGACACCAGGGTAGCTGTGTGAGCCCAGGGTCCAGAAATTGACCAGTAGTTTTAACCAGCAACTAAAGGCTTAAAAGAAGAGCAGCAAGGCAAAACTTGCAAGACCACAAAAATAAATAAACTAAGACTAACTAAGCAAAACAAACTAAAATGGGGAAGCAAGTGCAAGCAGATGCTGGAGTGCGGTTAGCCCTGTGGCCTGCAAGGTCTGAAGCACCCCAGACTGGGACAGTAGGTGGAAGAGCAATCACAAGAGCTGAACTACAGTTACATATAGCTTCATTAAATATTAATAATATTAATATTTAATATTAAATTAATATTAACTTTCACACCTTCAAGGTGGGATTTGGTATTATAATTTGGGGCCACTTATATGCACATGCACAATGCTTGAATGCTGATGTGATAATGTATTCATGACATAGTTTCTTATATGTATGGAGTTATCTCTACCCCAGGGAGGACCATTTAATCCTTGTCAACTATATGAGATGTAATTTGGCTTGTGTTCGGGGAACACTTGATTTGCTGTGTGTCTTGTGTTCCATTCTGCAGAATTTGAAATAAAACTTTGATCTCTCTCTCTCCCCCTCTCTCTCTCTTTCTCTCTCTCAGTGTGGCTTATTGGCTGGTGTACTGGGCACGAACCCTGCCTAGGAATCCTACTCTGGGAGAAATCCAGGTGACATACCTATGTGTATGACTAAAAATGCTTTCTTCCCAGTTGAGTTCTATTCTGAAAACCATCTCATAGATACAGAAATTCAGGGCAAAGCCTAGCTGAAGTGTATACATTTCTGATAAAAATTGCAGCACAATCATAGTTCAAGCATAGTTGAGATCTGGAATTCTTACAAAATGATAACAACTAATGAACTCTGAACATCACTTCACCACTCCTATTATAGACTCAGATTTCTTTTTGAAACAGCAGAGAAAATAACTTGATATATGTTAATAAACCAGTATTCTTCATAGACATACAAAGAAGTATAATTGCTGTCACTTCAAGTCTGAAACTAAGCATAGGGAAGGTGTGCCTAAACAGAGACAGGTCAGTTTAATGCACGGGGTTGGTGCTACTTAGCATGTTCCCTTTGTGTTACTAAAAAGTGAGAAATCCAGAAGAAATATGAGAAAAGAGTCAGCCATACTTAGCGACTTGTTTCTGGCTGTTGGATGATGTGATGTCAACCTGGGACAGGCTGAAGCACAGAGCCAGAAAGCTGCTAGAAAAGACACTACAGCAGTTTGCCTTTCCTAAAGGGAAACATGTTGCAATGCTAATTAGAAAGCATACAGAAAAACATTTGCTGCCCTTGCAAGTATGGGTAACTCTAAACGGTGTGTTTTCCTTTCCCTGCTGTTTTAGATTTCTGGAAATAACAATAGAGTAGTGTCATACCTGATGGTTTAACAGAATATGTAACAAGAAACAAGAACCTTTTTGTTCGTGGATGTTCTCTTGTTTTTAAAAATCTTACTAACAAAAAATGCAAGTCTGGCACAAATAGTCCTAAAACTCTTAAGAACCTTTTCAGGCTAGTCTTGCTGAAGCAGCCAGTTACAGAGCCTTCCAGATAATTGATTTCTTGCTAAATGAAGATCCTGAATGCTCCAAGCAGTAAAGCTTGGTCCCTGGAAGTCCATTTTGTTAATAATTTGAGACAATTGAGAGGTTTCTCTAGGCTGTGGTGGGTAAAGTGTGGCTGTGGGGTTGCATGTGGCCTCCCAAGGCTGTTTTTGCAGCTCTCCACCTCTCAAGACTCATCATATTACACCCACCCAACCCTTTTTTTTTTGGCCAAAGCCTGTAGGAGTGGCTATTTATTTATGGGATTTATACCATGCCTTTCTTCCAGGATGGGATCCATCAATTCGTCTTTTAAATAGGTTGCACCCCTCATGCTTCTTAATTTTTTTTTTTTAAAAACACTTTCCAAAAGCAGTAGATTTCTGGCCACATCTGGTGTATGTGTTTTTGGTGATATTTTTAACAGTCCATGAAGAGTTTCCAGGGCCAGAAGACTGGCCCCAGGAACTGCCTCAGCTGTCTACCGGTAGTCTAGGCCAAGGAAGGGCAGCTTTGGGAGAAATGTGTCCCACTTTGGGAGAAAAGGTGGCACATAAATTCAATAAGTAAATAAATAAATACTAATAAACTGTGTGGGTCCCAGGGACCAGTTTCCCTCTGGACACCCCCATGGGCCACTCCCTCCCCCACAGCAACCCCAGCCTCAGACATTTCCTGTCAAAATGGTGGTGGGAAATGATGTTGTGTCGCTTCCTGTTGCCATTTTCAGAGGGACTGTTTATCAAAACGGAGATATTTGGTTGTAGTACAGGTTTCTAGGGTACGTGTGGGGTGCTTTGGGGATATTTTCACATATTTTGATGCATTTGGGATGGCTCACATGATCTGGGCCAAACATTGTACTTTTTTTTTTAAATTGGGGGAAGGTTTGAGGAAACTGGTGAGTGGCTTCAGGGCTGCAAGTGGTCCACACGGTGCTCTGAATATACCTCTGCTCTAGACCAACGGACTTCATAGTTATGTTTCGTACTTCAAGAAATTTTTTTAATTTTAAATTTTAAATTTAAATTTAAATGGCAATGATAACCTGCCAAGTTGTAGTAGGGTTTTGTTTTCTTTTGTTGTTTCTTTTTCTGATACTGCAAGAAATTTTTGAGGTAGTACAAGTATTCACGTTTCTGTGGTATGAATATATGCCTGGCCTACATTTTGCCCCACCTTTGGTTTTGATTTTGCAAGGGGACTGTACTTCCACTCTGTCACTTGCATCCGAGAGAGTAGTTCTCAGAGAGGCAGAGTTTCGGGGTATTCTGTTTCATTTACAGGGAGGGCAGCATCATCGGCCTCCCCTTCAGGTTTCTCTACTTCTTCTGAATTTTATCTGCTGTCTTCAAAATAGCTGTGAAGGAGGAGGAGTGGGTGGATTTTCTTCAGCATCAATACATTGCTCTGAGCTACCCTTGTTGGAATGCAAAAGTAATTTGGAAATGGCTTAGTCTTGAATGAGCAGCTAAGATCCATGGGTTTTATAAAAGACCTGCTTCTGTTGCCTTAAAAGGTCTTGGAATTTCCTTGTTGGTATGAATCAACACAGCACCCTGCAGTTTTGGACTCTCCTTGAGGGTCCCCCCCCTTTTTTTGAGTCTGTAATGACATCTGTGTCCACTGCTGTGCCACAGTATAGGCTGTTGTGGTCATATGAGCTGGCCAGTTATTAAAGAGGGGTTGCAGTACTGTCTGTGTACACCAGTTTTTTTTTAATATTCTGCTGGGTGATAGCAAAATACTTTTAAGTGCTGAGTCTGAATGTACGAGTGAGTGTGTAGTATTACATTCTCATATCAAGGCTTCTGATGGTAAGAGACAGAGGGCTAATCTCTGTGAATCAAGGTAATACCTTTGTGGTGATGGAGCTTCAGAGAAACAAAATTGTACCCCATTGTCTGTAATTGATCTGAGAACCTTTAGCTGCTGTGGTATGATTTCCAACAGAACCTAGTTTTAATTGTTCTCTTTTAGCTTTGGTTGTTTTAGATTGTTGTGTGCGGTGATGTGAATGTTTTGGAGAGGGCCAGAAGGCAATTTCTCTCCCCTTATAAAGCTAGAACTTAGAGCCTCTTGGTGTAATTGATTTGCTAGTCAGTTCAGGATATCCAAAAGCAGAGTACAGAACATATAATTAACATATGGAATTCACACAGCTTATAATTAATGTATGGAATTCACTACCACAAGATGCATTGATGGCCATTAATGGAGACAGCTTTTGAAAAAAAACTGAAGATATTTCTGGTTCTCTGGGAAGAAATTACGAGCAGATCCTAAAACTGGCAGTAAAGTGGTTGTCAGTTCAAGACAGCCAAAGGTGTGTAGTCAACATATAATTAACTTAGGGAATGAGCATAGTTTAAAATTAGCTTATGGAATTCACTGCAACAAGATGTTTTCCATAGACAATTCCCCAGCTGTTTCAGAGTGCTTGGTATCCTGGCCTGGTTTGCAAAAGAGAAGAAATGAATAGGAAAGCAGCTACCTTTGTCTGGTTACTTAGGTAACTCAGGATCGCTCTGTTTGCTGCTGCTGCTGCTGCTTTTGTCTGCAGATGAAAGAGGCAATTTTGTAGATTAGTGCAGGGCAGCTGGCCTAGGAATAGGTAGCTTCAGAGAAACATAAATGTTGCCTTGCCTTTGAATGCAGCCCTCACCTCACCCACCATTGCCTGATGAAGGGGGGCACTTCTGAACTGGGACCGTAGCATGGGACTTTTCTTCCCTCCCACCCCTTGTGTTCCCAATTCAGACTGAGACCAGTAGGCATCTGGTTTGCTTTCCAGGAAAAAGAAGTCCCATTGAAACAAATGCCCACCTTTTTGCAGTGGAAGTTGCTGTCACAGGGCTCCCAGTACAGATTGGAATTGCAGTGGGTAGCACAGGGTTAAAGACCCTCTCCTATGGTAGAATAGTCTTTTATCTGGAGGAAGGCATATGACAGCGTGCCTCTCTATGTGTGTGTGCTTTTTGTATTCAAGAGGCAGAAAGTACATGTTTGAGGTCACAAGTAAGAATCATCACATTTTCTTGGAGGTTTAGCCCCACTGAACTTTTGAGTAAGCAGAATCCCTATTTAAAATTTTTTTTAAAAAAAATGTGGATGGGAGAAGTGTTTGAAGCGTAACTAAGCTGCTGTGGGCCTTGACCACAAAAGTCCCTTTATTTTCCCCATATGGGTGGGACAACCCCTCTCATCATTTTTACAACCCATCACTCCAAGACTGTTATTCCCCAAAAACCCTCTGAAGCTCTCTAGCAGACTGGCAGACAACACTGGCTAACATGACAGGGCTGTGATACTGTCCTCTCCCTTTCAACTCTATCCCTATGGGGCTGTATTCATGGCAGATGGACCCCTCCAGTCCCTTCTGCAATATTGATGATAGTAGACTGTGTCTGAACGAGCAAGTTTCCCTATATGATCCTGGCCTAGTTTTAAGATTATTGGGAGAAGAGCTTCTCTCGGTTCACCATCACAGGTGTGTTTACTGAGGGCATGTATGTGAACCTTCTCAGTGGCTACTCCCAGGCTGTGGAATTACTTCCAGTTTGAAGCTAGGTTGAGCCCTTTTCTGCTTGTTCTGCTGGGGAGAAAGACTTTTTTTATTTAGATAGGCCTTTGGATTTGTATCTTTAAGTAGAAATGTTACAAATAAATAATGACATGTGGAGAGAAGACAAAGTGTTATTGAACTGAAGATTTTGCCTTGCCTGCAGTCCCTACCCTTGCCATGAGTTGGAGTATTGCTACTCCACCCATAAAGTTTTTATGCGTTTATTTAGTTTGGCTCCACTACGTTGTTCCAGACTTCTGAGATATGCCTACAGATAGGTGAACGTCAGCCTAAAAACAGCTAACCTAAACTGGGAATCCCAAGGACGAATGTCATTGCTCTTGGTTTACTTATGCGAGCCTGATAAGGCAAAATTAAATTTCCATGTTTGTGGTGTTCAAAAGCTTGTGTGATCTTTTCTTGAAACCAAGTCAGTGCCCAGGATGTATGCCAATTTATGTGCTGGCAATTTAGAGGATGGGTTGAAAACCATTCTGTGAAGTAAACTAAAACTATTGAGGTGTTTTCCCCAAGTTTTTTGCTCAGCTGTTACTACTCTGTGCAATGTCTGGCTGAGATCCTCAGTGAGAGATTATGCTATATAGGTTTCACATATAGAACTATGCTACATCTCTCCTTTCAACCCTAGAAAAATGAAGGCTGTTTAAAAAAGAAGAAAAACTTTTCTTTCCCATATTTTTCTTGGGAAAAAAAATCCTTTTTTCTCTTTTCCTAACCAGGCCTTTACATCCCCAGACCTGCTGTTCAATTGTTGTAGTACCCCCACTGCCAGCCATGCAGTAACTGGTGTAGAGCAGGGAGGGAGAATCGGAGAACCATCTGGCTTATCCTCATAGCCAGAAACAAACTGATGGCATTGTCCACTGAGGTCCTCCACGGTTCTTGGGAGATATGAGTGGATAATATAATCATTCTGCATCTGAGAACACAGCCAGATACTTCTCCAGTCCCCCCACCAGCTCTCCACCAGCCACTGCATGGCCCTGGGCAGGGGCTGCGGTGGCTAAAGAGTGAATTGAGGAAAATGTCTTTTGTGGATGGAAGAATAGAATACTAACCTCCATAGCAACCAAAAAGGAAGATATGCAGTTGTAGGTTGGACTTAAATCTATGTATGACATTAATAGGATGCTGGCCTGCTTGTGAAACAAATCTAGGGGGAAAAATGACTTACTTTGAACTAATGTACCCAGAATTCCAACATTTCCCGTAACGCTGGCTGGGGGATGCTGGGAGTTGCAGTCTAGAAAAAGGAACCTTCCAAACTCTGGAAGGATGTGTAAGTGCAGTTGTGTTTTAGCATTGGGAAACTGTTTTTCTCTCTATGATTTCCTTATTTCCAGTGGTTGCAGTCTTTGAGCCTTCTGACCTGCCTAGTTTCATGCAGTTGGGTTCTTCTGCATGAAGAAATATCAACAGTATGAGTGGTAGAGCTGATGGTTTCTTCATTGCAGTTTTTCACCCAAAGCAACAGGTAGCTTATCCTCAAGAAGTGTTGACAGCATTATTTCTAGGGCAGTAGACTGCTAAGTTGCTCAGGATATTCTGCAGCTGTGATTGGGGTGTGAGTGTGGCTTTTTGTTGAGTAACCAAATGTGAAAGTGTTTAGTTGATATGGCAGATACAAAGATTTTCTATTTTTCTTTTTCTTCAGGGTGTGCTTAGGAGGAACACACACACATACACTATATTTGGCAGCTGAATGGCTTGGCAACTAGTTAATGGTTTGACAGCTGTGATGGTGTTTGTATTATTTCTTTATATTCTTGCCACCCCACCCCAGTACTGGACTCATGGCAGTTTGCAAAAGTTGAAACACACAGTTAAAACACTTATGGAATCATAAATAAAAATACACAGAAAGTTATTATTAAAATGTAATCAAATTATCCATAGAATTGAAATCAATCAAAATCAGTTAAAAAAAAAAGATCTGTTAAGATCAGCAAAACAACACACAATTAAAAGCCCTGGCAGTCAGTTGCTGAAAGCCAGCTAGAAAACAAAGATGTTCACTTGCTGATGGAAGGACACCAAGGAGAGAAACCATCTGAGCCTTCCTAGGGAGGGAATTTCAAAACCTGGGAACAGCCACTGAGAAGGCCCACTTCCTTCTTCTCCCGGACATGGTGAGACTGAGAGAGGGCCCTTCCCCAGAGATCTTAGATCTTGGGCAGGCTAATATTGGAAGATATGGTCCTTAGATATGTTCTAAGTAGTTTGTTATGGAGATTCATTGAAGCTGAGAAACTGGCCTCATGGAGGGAGGTTGAGTGAGAGATGAGCAAATTGGCTTACTGTGGGATGCCTCTTGACAGCTCTAAAATTATAAAATTATGGCACTGTGATTTCACTTTAACTACCTTTATTCCATCCCGTGGAATCCTGAGATTGCATTTTAAGGAGGAGCATTTAGAATTCTTGGCTAGAGAATTCTTTTGCCTCATGAAACTACAGGACCCAAAAATTCCAGAGGAGGCAGCCAGAGCTGTTAAGTCATGGTGCTATAATAGTGTTGTGTGAAAGGAGTTGAGTTCTATTGCATGGTGAGCTTTTAGGCAGCTATGAAATGGCTATTGTTTTGTTTTGGATGATCAGTAGGTGAGTTAAATAATCTTATGCTACTAACAGAAAATGGCAAAACTTTAAACAACTATTGAGGCAAGTCAAGGAAGAAAGTGCAAAAGCAGGGTTACAGTTTAATATTAAGGAAACAAATCTAATGACCACAGATGATTTTCATTGTTGTTGTTGTGTGCCTTCAAGTCATTTCCCACTTACAGTGATTCTGTGACGGGCAACATTTAAAGAATTTCAAAATGAATAATACATTCATTAAAATAGATATTGTAGTCAACAAATCAGAAGCAGACTAGGACTTGGAAAGGCATATGGAAGATCTTCAAGTGTAAAAGTATATAATTGAATATAAAAGTCAAGTTTATTTGTGCTATCATATTTCTGATATCTATGTATGATTGTGAAAGCTGGCCAATGAAGAAAGTTGACAGGAAGAAAATTAACTTACGAAATGTGCTACAGGAGAGTTCTATAGATACCATGGACTGCAAAAATGACCAATAAATGGGGCTTAAATATGCTAAAAGAATCAGATCCCATGTGATCTTGGAAGCTGAGAAGGGTCAACTCTGATTAGTGTTTGGATGGGAGACTGACAGTGAATGCCAGATGCTATAGGCTATATTTCAGAGGAAGGAACTAGGAAAACCACCTCTAAAGAAAAGCTTATGAAATTCATGGGGTCACCATAAATTGACAGTTGACTTGAATGCGCACGCACGCACACACACACACACACTGCGGATCAAGCCTGAACTCTGTCTAGAAGCCAGAATGACCAAAATGAGACTATTGTATTTTGGCCATGTCATGAGATGACATGACTCATTAGAAAAGATAACAGTGCTTGGTAAGGTGGAAGTCAGCGGGAGAAGATGACCACATTACAGGTAGATAAAACTCAGATAAACTCAATTAAGGAAGCCGTGACTGCCCTGAGTTTGCAAAACCTGAACTGGACTGTTGATGATGGATATCTTGGGAGTGGGATTTCTCTCTTTCATAAGGACTCCTCCATAAATTGAAATTGACTCGATGGCAATTAGGAAGAACAATTAACCCATTCTTTTGGGTCCCTTTTTTCCCCCAGGCTGGCCAGTTTCTTCTTGGAAGGGAACAAAACAGGTGGAAGCAGCAAGAGCAGAGAAATATTCACTGATGGCAAATGTACAGCTGTGTTGCACATTTTACTGCTGGGGTGATCCATGAGGTTTAAGTGCAATTGTGTTTGTATGTGTTTTGTGTATGCATGCAATGGTAACTGTGCATGCACCCACCACAAATGTTAAAAGAGACCTGTCCCTAAAGCAGTCTTCCCTGAGCTGGCATGGTTGTGGTTCATGGCAATTGTAGTCAAACACATTTGGATGGCACCAGATTGAGTAATACTGCCTCTTTTTTTTTAATGTAGGTATCATTTATATGCCAATTACACTGAGTAGGTACCTTCTCTGGCATTCTGGCTGACCAATTTTATACAGGATGTCTGAAAGTTATCTTTACAATTTCAATTCTGTATACAGTCGAAATTGTAAATATAATTTTGGGACATGTTGTAAATTTTCAAAGTACAACAGTAGTGCAGCTTTCTTGGTGATAGAAGTTGAACAAACAAGAGTTATTCATTACAATGTGGTCAGGGGTTTCATAGAAAGCTGCATTTGTGATATTATGTCCATTCATCCAGGAAAACAGCTGGTTGGAAGAGCTTTTGCTGCCATTGACTGATGGTCTCAGGTCATCTGTAGACCTAGGCACTAGGAACATCAGGAAGAACCAGGTTTATTATGAAAAGTTCTATTTCTTAAGAACTGAAGATTGAGAAACTGCAAATATATGTTGCTGTTTTAAAATGACCACACTGAACAGTCGTTTTTGTTTTGTTTGCTTCCATGTCATATTATTAAGGTCATTTGCTTCTCAAGGCTGTCTGTGAAGGTGATAAGATGACTGAAGGTTGCAAACCAATATGGTTAGAGGATAATATAGTCTGCTTTTATTTAAATATCATGGCTCAAATACAAGGCTGTCAAAAAGCCTTTCTAGTGGTAGTACTCCACATAGCTGCATATACTATTCTAAAATGATGTGGTATTATTAAACAGTGTGTATGCTGCAGTCTTCTTATGGGAGGAATACATTTTAAACTATGCCTACAGAACGGCTTGGAAAAAATACTTTTGGCTAAACCCCCAAGAATCCCCCAGCTAGCAGTAAACTAGTTGAGGGATTTGGATGTTGTCCAAAGGTCACTTTTCCAAACTGAGATACAAATGGAAGAACTTGCTTAGATGCTTCAGGTTCTTGTGTGTACGTCTTCCAAATGTAGTCAATACAGTCAGCCCTCTATATTTGCACATTCTGCATCAGTGGATTCAACCGACCATGGCTTGAAAATATTAAAAAATAAATCCAAAAGGCATACTTTGTTGATTATGTTATTTTATATAAGGGACACCATTTTATGGCACCATTGTACATAATGGGACTTGAGCATCCGCACATTTCAGTATCACAGGAGGCCCTGAAACCAAAGTCTAGCAGATACCAAGGGCGTACTGTACTTTGTTTTGTAGTTGCTTCATTTTCAAGAAGCTTGCTCATTATACTCCTTGTATCTAAATCTTGTGGGATTCTTGCTGCTACTTCTAGCCTGGTGGTAAACATGTCCCTTGCGCTGACGTATTTCTTTTCTGAAAATGACATGATCGGGTAATATATCCTTAGCTTCTGAAAGGCAGCTCTTTGATGAAGCAGAGAAGAGACCAAGGGTCAGACAGCTGCTTTTAAAAAGAAAACATGTAAGATTACTGAAAAATTGCTATAAATGCCTTGTGGTCGCTTGTGTCTGACCAGCTGTGGTGGCCATCAGGTTTCCCAATCTTCTCTCTTTGAAAGCATTCCTTGGCTATGTTCTTAAGATATCCACCTTTTGGGGAGTATCCTGTGTTTTGCAGTCAATATCATCAACAGTACATTGAGAGAGTCTGAAGAACAATATTTTTCTAATCCTCGGAGCATAGAAAGTTACTTTTAAAAAGCACTTTACTCCACTTACTTGTTTTACTCATTAAAAAATAATTCATTGACATCATGTACTGCATTGTTTAAGAAGTAGTTGGCTAAGTTAGTTCATTTAAAATGAGTTGCTTGATACTTTTTTCAATGCCTTTCTTGGGGAAAACTCTTGAGATTAATAAGAAAATACTATAAAACTTTAAAAGTACCTCCTAAAAGCACCCTTTAAAAGTAACTTTATAAAGTATCTGGAAAGTGCAGTCTGATTTCTATTTGTTGCTTTAATTTTGAAATACAGGTTCATCTAACAAGGTAACTTGTTGCAAGTAGCCACATTACTTCCAAGCTCTGAGCCTCTTAGCAGAAATATGTCACCAAATGTGGATCCACACTACATAATTATAGCACTTAGATATCACTTCAACTGCCTTCTTTCTGTCATATGGAATCCTGGGATTTGTAGTTTGGTAGAAGATGTTTAGGATTCTTGGCTAGAGGGTTCAAGTTCTTTAGCTCAGCGAATGGCCTAAACTCGCAGGGGTGTCAAACTCAATTTCATCTTGGGCTGCATCAGCATTATGGTTGCCCTCAAAGGGCCAGTTGTATCTGTAAGTCTATATAAATGTATCTACTCTTTTATCATATTACATAATTGCCTCTGCATTTGATTATTACTTGTTTTTAAATTGTCTTCTGTCTGTATCAACTTTTCTTGGACATTTTGGAGCTATTTGATCGTAGTTTATGGTCCCTATACCTCTGTAAAGTGGCATAGAAGTGGTCAGTATATGCCTCTTTCTGCTCCTCTGTGGCTCCTTCTGCCCCCACCTGCCTTTCTCTATACCTGGTGAGCCTGATCCCTGCATTGGAGGCCCCCGGCTGCCAGTATTCTGAAGAGGGGTCCAGCAGCCAGCACTTGCGATCTGCTTCTACTTCTGGTTGTGTAACTCTTGCTAGCCATGCAGAGCGTTGCCATGGTAACCTGGGGCAATGCTCTGACGGTGAGACTTGGACAGAGGAGCAGTCAGAAGTAGAAGTAGATTGCAAGTGCTGGCTGATGCGCCCCTCTTCAGAATACTGGCAGCTGGGGGCCCGCAATGTGGGGGGGATTGGACTTGCCAGGCGGGAGGAGTGCTGCAGCTGCAGGAGGGGTGTGAAGGCCACATGAAATGGCTCGGTGGGATAGATTCAGCGTGCAGGTTTTGTGTTTGATACATGTGGACTAGAGATCCTTTACAAAGAATTCCAACTACTCACAAATCTACAAATCCCAGGATTCTGTAGAATGACGCCTGGGCAGTTAAAGTGGTACTAAACTGCTATAACTATGTAGTATGGATGCATTCCAAATAAAGTTTATCATTTTATTTTATATTGTGCATATCATGAATGAAAGTGGGAAAACAAAAGGCTAAAGGAGAATATAACAGGATTTTTCTGGGCTCTGCTTGTCCTCATCTTTGCATCTGCCAGTTAGTGATCTCTGATAATAAAACCGGATGAAGGGAAGGGAGGTGAGGCTAGATGTCACTGACTGATTGGGTGTCATAAGTAAGCTCCAGTTTAGAATGATGCTTGGGCATATGCTCAGCGCTTCAGGCAAAATCGTGTGTGTTGCAAGCTCACTAGTAATCAAAGAGTACAGCAACAGCCACTGAAATGCTGACTGTGTTTTTCACAGGCAGGCATAGGGAAGAAAGGGTCAGTAACCAGTGAAGAGAGAAAATGTTCCATGTTTTTAGAGTCCCACACTCAGAACCGGGGAAAATTTACTTTTTGGAATGGGAATCTCAGAATCCTACAATGAACATGGCTGCTTTTCTGAGAGTTGTAGTCCAAAAAAGTAAATTTACAAAGTTTTGTACAGGCTTAATTGTCAACTGTCTTTCGCCCCTCTAATGTGAGACCAGAGTCCTTTAGATCTGAAAGGGAACAGCCTCTTTGTTAGTATGGAAAGCCAAGCAAGTTCTTGTGGGTATGGTTTTTGGATGAGTTGGACAGCAAACAAGCAGAGATAAATGTGGGAAAGCTGACAAACTTTCAGCATGAAAAAGAGAAGTCAGGGTAGCTGTTTTGAATCTTGGGTTGGACTACAGTGCCTGAATCTTGGACCATGGGCCATGATGGCTTTCATTTCTAGGGGATGAAGTCCAACGATATCTGGAGACTCTGATTTGATAACCACTGGGTTAGAGAAACAACATGAGATACTCTATTAACTAGAAGGGTCCTAACACTATGATTTGTGTTAGGCTGCCCACATAAAACTCCTAGGATCCATGCTTTCTTTCTTCCGACACTTGGGATACCATTACTGGGTTTTCCCACTAGTGTCTTGCGTAGGAGTGGAAAGGTTACGGCCTTCCAAATGTTGGCTTTGTAACTTCTATCATCTTAAGCTAGTATGGTGGGATCTGCAGTTCAGCAAAATTAGGCAGGTCGCAGGTTCCTTACCCATTATGAAATCTTGCTAAAGGTTTTTCTTTTCCGTAGTGTGAACAGCAGCTGAGGGTACAGAGCTGGGACTAAAGACAATACTTAACTAAAACCTACTTTTTCCCTCTCTCTGACTTCCTTTTTTTGTCAGCTCAATCTGATTTGTTGATGCTTCTCCTGGAAAATATATGAGAATAGGAAGCAAAGTAAATTGTTAAAATGAATGATAGACTAAATGTCTTCTGACAAGGCTTCACAGGAGAAATACGATTGCACTGGATTTGGGAAGAAATAATTTTGGGAGCAGACTTCAGCTTCTATAATCCCCACAGCTGTAATAGCCATGCTGGCTGGGAAAAGAATATTCTAGGAGTTGTTGTCCAAAAAAGGTTGTTGTCCTAAACTTTGCTATTAGGCTGTCCATCACCTGGTGTGATCCATCTGTCAGAGCGTACTTGGTAGGATCAGGTGCAGTACCTCTTCCTTGACAAGTGTTACAGTTTGAACTAGAAGAATAATCCATTTGGCTTCTTACTCTTAGCAGGTGGGCCATCCAGTCTATTCAGTTGCTTCTGAATTTTCTGCTAAACAATGTTGATTTTAAAGGATTTTCCAGCAAAAATTGCTAGGAATTTCAGGGAGACTGGTTATCTGTCTATTTGTGAATGGGACCTGTGGCAATAACCTGTGATATTTCTTTTACACATCTAACACAAATCACTCTTTTATCCTAAGTTTGTCCATGGTGACCTAGGTAGATGCTACAATATGCACCTTTGCAAATGGAGTGCTGAATGACACATCAGTCTCATTGTTTTCTTCTGCAAAGATCAGAGAATTTCCAGAGCCTGAAGGTTTTAAGTAGCCTGTGATCACAGATTTTCAGATCTGAGACAGCTGCTTTCTTCCCTCCTCGTTCAAAACAAGAAGCTCTGATGTCTCTTAATCAGATTTATCCCCTTTGGGTTGATTTTTCTTTTCTTTTCTTTTTATAGATTACTGGTGTTTTCTCTAGTTAATCCCTTAAAGTTAAAAAAAATGTGTTCAACAAAAGAATTCGGTTATATATTCCTTTTATTTCTCCAGGCTATGTTTCGCTCCTTACAGCATATTCCTCCTCCATATATTTTGCCCCCTCTTACGTTCATAGATGGAGGTACATAAATAAGAAACAGTCTGTTACCAAGCAATTTGGAAATATGTGTGAATGAAGCAGCTGGGGAGGGGCACACAGTGGTCCCTCCCTACACAGCTGCTTTGTTCGAACACCAGAATGGACAGTCAGATACTACGCTGCTGTGGCTGGCTCAGAATATAGCACCTATTGCTTGGTATGATAGTATTTAAAAAAACCACAAAATTTTACCTTCCAGATCTTTTTCTTTGTTTGTTCCAGGTTCTAGAAATATAATATGGCTAAAGGTGCAAAAAAGTAGCATGGTTAATGGTGCTTCTGGGTCAGACAGGTACATTTTGGCTAAGCTTGTTCCAACATGTGTCTACTTTAATTCTGAAATTGACATTCCAGAGGTCTGTGTATGTATATTTGTCCATGGCTTATAAGTATGTCTGTAGGGGGGAGAATGTGTACTTTCTTGCAAGTGACAGCATGTCTCCTGGGGAATAGGTAGAACTTAAAGTTAACCTAGGCAGAAAATGTATATGGATGAAGTATGTATGTCAGCAGGAAAGAGAAGGTCAGGTTCTCATGCTGAATTGTGGTGAATTATGTTGATTATTTATTTTTTGTACTAAAACATGCAATGAGAACTGCTCACTCTGTAACTGCCAGC
This sequence comes from Cyclura pinguis, assembly GCA_030412105.1. Lineage (NCBI taxonomy): Eukaryota > Metazoa > Chordata > Lepidosauria > Squamata > Iguanidae > Cyclura > Cyclura pinguis. The sequence goes on along the minus strand of CM059604.1, from coordinate 120,762,101 downwards.
GTGCCAAGGGATGGTCTTTGTTTGCTAACCCCAATTCGAGGTAAAACAGTCACTCCATTTTGTCCCTGTTTTCCCTTCAGAGAAAGTGTTTTTTTTTTTAACAGTTCTGTCATGTTGTCAAGAGCTATTGCATCTCTGTGCAGTTCTCTCATGTGGTGAACCACTCATGATAGCAGTCTTCTCAGTGAGTTGCACCTATGAAGACTGTCCCCTGGCTTCTGCTCTGCAGGAAGGAGTAAAAGAACATTTCCTGTCCTTAATAAGTTTCGCTCAGGCAACAAGATCTTTCTGAACTATATTGTGTTCTGTATTCTTGTTGTTATTGTTGATGTTGTTCACATTAATTCACACTATAGCCTGGTTTTCATCCAATATCGTATCCAAAGTAGCTTACAGAATAATTTAAACAAAATAGCAAAAATGATATATGGTACCAAAATTAAAAAAGCAGTAAACTTTCAGTAAAATTAAAACATTAATTTAAAATAGTTAAAAACACATAAAAGCATGTTGCTTATCAAGAAACAGCACACCCATTGTACATCCTTCTACCCTCACCGGTTGAAGGCTATAGGCCTGTTTAAGTAAGATCTTTGCCCACTGGTCCTTTTGTCTGTCTAGAGCTTGGGAATGTTAGTATTGTCACTGATCCCTTAATATGAAACCTTGAAACAAATCTTAATACAGTAAGACCATTTCATGACATTAATTTAATTAATTTGTTTATTCATGAAATAGTTATAATGGCCAAGATTCCGCATCAGTGGTTACTGTTCAGAACTGTATGATGATGTAGCTACGTCTCTGACACGGCAGCAACCCTTCAAGTGAATTGCAGTGATGTGTATTGAGGCATTCTGTATGATGCACACTGGGAGGTCATGTTGTGCAGTGGAGAACTGCAGAAGATGCTCTGCTATACGGTGGGCCAGCAGTTGCACAGTGTTGCCCCATAGGACTCGTGGCACTGTGGTGACTCTGCTTGTGCAGTCATCCCAAAGATGTAGCTATGTCTGTGCTCCTCTCCTGAGAATAAGAACATTAAGTAATGGCACATTTCAACTGTATGTGATCATAAGTCAGTTTATGATGATGTAACTATCTAATAGGTTACTAACCATTATTTTTAATTAAAAAGGAATAAAAAAGCAGTAGGATAAAGGTAACGAAAAATATTAGTCATTACTTTAAGGTAATAATATTTGGCATTTGGGAATTCAGATAATATGTTGAAAATGATAACTAATTAGGAGGACAGATACATTTTTAACAGATTATATTCAAGCATTGTACTTGACTAGGTCTTCGAAGCTACCTCGTAGGTTGTCTTCTGTTGTAGAATCCCAGCTTGCTGCAGCCTTTATGTTTCAGACTGTAAAGTACTGGAGAGAGTAAAATTGTCCTTTCATTTCTTGCACAGTTTACTTCTGAGATATTTTGAGTGTGTGTATGCATCTGTACAAATGCACATACACAAGGGAAAAAGGGAGACTGGGCAGTAACACTGGGAATTAATTTCCTCAGTGTTTATTATTTTTCCAAAAAGTTTAAAAGGAGTAACTTAATTCCTCTTTTGCTTTGCCCCTACCAGTTTGACTTACGTAATATTTGCAAAGTGTTCTTTGCTTTCTTTAGGCTGGTCTGTGCAGTAGGAGAATTGGTTTAAAAGTCTGCATAACATTTTATGTGCTGGATTGTTATGATAACAGTCAAATACCCCAGGGCATACTCCAGTGCTCTGCTAATACACTCTATTTGCCTGTGACCTTATGCTTGGCAGTGAACCAGATGCCTGTGTTAATGAGCCAGTTAAACCAGCCTTGCTGTATCTTGCCATCTCAGAATGATTCTGCTCAGTGATCAAGGGAGTACCTCACTTATAAGTGATTATTGTAATGTGGATGTGTGAAATGCAGGAGGTTATGTCCCCTGTGGAAGTTGTCCTTTTCTTTTATCAGTGAGTGGTAGCTCTTTGTATAGTTATTAGAGGACTTCCTTAACATTTCTGCTGAAGTATTCTTAATAGGCAGATGCATTTAAAATTTGTTAATTGACTGGTTGGCTATGGATCAGACTTGGTTGAATATGGATCATAATTAGTCAACCAATCTCCCCCAACATATAGAACACAGATGGATTTAAGCTGAAAATAAAGTAATATTACAGCTATTGAATTCTTTGTTTGAAAATAAAACTTAATGTAACCTGACTTTGCATTAGAAAAAGTGAAAATGATAGTTATGGGTACATTTAGTTACCATCCCTCCACCAGCCACGAATTCATTTGAGGGAGTTTTCTTTTCTCTTAAATCTCAGCTGTTATGCAGTACAGAAATAAGACTTGCCAACCTTACAAGGATTCTTGAAATGATTAACAAGAAAATGTAAAGCGTCTTTCTTTAATCTGGCCCCCTGCAGATGTGTAGAATTACAACTCCCATCTTTCCCATCTAGCATGGCAAAGGGCTTGCTAGCTGAGGATGATGGAACTTATAGTCGAAGACCACAGGAGCCCACTGATTTGAAAAAGGCTGAGGTACAAATGGGTCAGTAGTAGTTTGCACATACGTTGAACATAGTATTTGGTTCTACCAGTTCATAATGTGGTATCCTGACAGCCTTCAGGATATTTGTGTAGGTTTTAGGTTCCTAGATGGCTTTCGAGTAGTCTCAATAACTACGCCAGACACTGGACAGTGGAAACAGTACCGACAAGTGGAAACAGTAGAATCATATAATAGAGCTGGAAAAGACTACAGGGGCCATCAAGTCCAATCCCCTGCCACGCAGAAATACACAAAACATTCCTGACAGATGGCCATCCAGCTTCTGTTTAAAAACCTACAAAATAGGCTCCACCACACTCCCAGGCAGTATATTCCACTGTTGAACTGCTCTAACCATCAAGAAGTTCTTCTAAAGTTTAGGTGGAATCTCTTTTCCACAAGTTTGAATCCATTCTTCCATGTCCTAGTCTCTGGAGCAGCACAACACAAACTTGCTCCATCTTCCATATGTTATCCTTTCAAATATTTAAACATAGCCGTTGTGTCACCTCTTGCCTAAGCATACCCAGCTCCCTAAGCCACTCCTAGAGCAAGGTTTTCAGCCTTTGACCATTTTGTTTTTTCTCCTCTGGACATGTTCCAGCTTGTCAATATCTTTCTTGAAGAATGGTTCTAAATTTTGCTTCCTCTTGTCATGTCTTGTCTCTTGTGGCATGTTTATTGCCAGCCAGGGAAGCACCTGCTATAATGTAGAACTAGGAAATTAAATGTCTTACAGCACTCTATTATTGAAATGTCTAAAACATGTTCTACCCCTAGCTCAGCAGACACAGATACAATTGTCAGTGCACAGTATTGTTTCAGGGTAGAGTAGGAGCATTTTAAAGGTGGAATCCTGAGAATAATATGTTATATATTCTGACCTAGAAGATATGTCTTTCCAGGTTACCAACTTATGGTAGAATATAGTGATATTGTGCGTTCCACAAAAGTCAGCAAGTCTGAAATAGGACACATTTAAAAATATAATGAATGCATGGATCAACAGAAAATTCCATCATTTTGGCAGAACAGTGAATCTTAGGAAAACTTTGAGAATGGCATTAGTTTATAATTACAGGATGTTAGTATAATAATTCAGCACGCTGAACTAAATCTCTTGTGTTCCTCATACAATACTGTGCAAAACTAATGTGCCAGATTTTTTGCTATTTCCTCCCTCTCTTGCCCTCTACAGTTTTTCTTCTCACAGACCTCTCTTGTGATTTAAATCTATCCATCAGCCTTCTGCTATGAAGTAAACACAGACTTGTTGGTGGCACTGTGAAGCAAGAGGTGCTTTTGTCACTGCCTTCTCAGAGAGAGGATATTTCACTTTGTTTTTAAAAGAAAACATTTCTCTTTTAAAATTGTCTTACATTTTGTACATGGTGGGCAAATGTACCATGGGGCCACATGTAGTCACCCAGGATTTGGGGGGGGGCTCAACACCCACCCAGGCTGGTAATTTTCTACCAAAATAAGAGGAGGACTTGTGTCTTTTAGAAGTTTTCATGTGCAGTAATATTTTAAAAGTTTATTGCACAGTTAACACACTTCTCCCCATTTCCCAAACCAGAAGTAGGCCTTTGGTTACCCCCCCTTTTTTTTTTTAAAAAAAAGTTTTTGGTTGTACATATAGTCTTCACAGGTTCCCAGAAAAGTGGCCCTTGGAACCCTTGAAAGCCACCCACCCTGATTTGAAATAATCCACAAAACTGAAACAGGCCTGAGTTTAGTTAAATGTGTGAACCTCACTAACTGGGGCCTTCAAATGCTAAGCTAAAAGGAATCAAAACAACTGCGTCTACATGTGAAACTCTCATACCACATTGCCTTGTAATTTGCAGTTATTTATGTAATAGCAGGGGTAAATACTAGAAGTAAGTGAAAACTTGTTTATATATACATGTTGTTTAAAAAGAAAGTCTTTCCTGCCAGCCAAAAAAGTGTCTGCAGGGAAAGAAGACAAACTATGAATTTAGGTAATGTGCTTCCTCAAAGCAGAGGTAAACAAAGAGTAGCCCTCCAGATGTTTTTGGACTGCAACTCCCATCACCCCTCTTCAGCACAGCCACTGATGAGGAATGCTGGGAGTCGCAGTCCAACAGTACCTGGAGGGCTACCATTTACCCATCCTTAACCTAAGCAAAAGCTGCTGTGTAAAACTATTTTAGAACAAGTGTTTGGCCATTTGTTTGCTTTTGTTTTGATTGTCTAGGGTGGATTTCCTAACCTGTGCCTTCCAGCTTTGTTGAACTACAGTTGATGTCATCTTCAACAAGGCATTCTTGAAACTATAGTCTGGGACATTTGCTGGGCGCCAGGTTACAGAAGGCTGATTTAGGGCTAGTGGCCATGGAGGAGTTGTAATCCAACCCCCTTCCTAGTTTTAAATCAGTTTTAACAGATTTCAGAGATAGTATATATAACACTGCCACAAATTTGCTTGATTTCATAGCTGTAAAGATCTATTAACAGATTAAGAGATCTGTGAGTTCCTATTAAGAGATTCATAAATACGCCAGGAATGGGATCATGATGCCATTTTTTTCACTCCTTTCATGTTAAGAGTTCACTCTTCTCCAGTATTTCACAACAAAATTTGGCAGCAAAAAGAGATTAATTATTTATGTATAGAAATCATTTCCCCCTTGCTTTTCCATTTAAGGGAAGAATGTGATTTGTGAACTTCATGCAGTTGCAGAGGCTGTTTTTACAGCCCCTGGAGCCCATGTTTTACTGTTGCCATATTCTAACTCCCCTAAACCAAGTAGTTCAATCTGCATACTGTGAACATTTCTGTAATAAATTATGTTGTGGAATTTTTTATATAATGGAAATTAAGTATGTTTCATTGTTTTTCTAGCACTATGTTTCAGATTTGATGTTATTTATATGGTAAGGATTGGCCTGAGAATTAACGTGGTACAGTACTTGGAGTCTTTGACTTGGAATAGGAGGAGTCACATTCAGTTGTGTTTGGAGCCCTCTGTAGATTTAAAAGAGCAGCTAAGCTCATTGGGTTGATGCTGGTGTACCTAAATTAAGGGAGCTGTGGGAACTTTGCACCTGAAATGGGAGAGCTTGGTTGGTACTCTGCTGGGAGATGGCTGCCATTGGGCTGTGGAACTGTTGTCCTAGCTCAAACAGCTACCTCCTTTTATGCTAAACTAGCGTATATACCTGGTGTTGCCCAGGATTTGAGATCCTGTGTCTCTTATTCCCCAAACTGTTTCGTCCAGTACCTTTAACTTTTCCCCATATTCCCCAATCCAATCTGTATTCAGGGTTATTAACATACAGAGGTTGGGTTCCTAAGGGAATACACTGCCCGCCTCCCTGCTGCTAGGCCTCATCTCTATAGCAACCGGCCAGGCCCAAGAGCTCTCTGGCTGAGAATTCTAAAGGTCCCCCCTAAACTGCAAAACCCAGGATTCCATGGAATCTTCTCAGGCAGCCAATCATATGAAGTCTTCCTGCCTCATGCAGCCAATCATATGACATCTTTGCCTGCCTGACACAGACAAACTCACAAATAAACTTTGACTTTTATATATTAGAGACATTCTCCAGTGGTGCTGGGTTTTATCCAGTGCGTATTGGTTTCTATCTCTCTCAAGAGTAAAGTCTTTGAACTGAACTGGTATGACAGCTCCTTTGAAAGTAGAGAATAATGGTGTTTTACTGATTATTTTACAGAATTTGTTGCCAAACAATGTGGTGACAGCTATAACTTCAAAAGGAGGTTAGTAAGAATACTAGTTAGTTATCAGCCATAGTGGTCACATGAGACCTGTTTCAGCGCCATTGTGCCTCCTGATAGTACTCTGTGGAATCAAACATTTTCCCCCACATGCTGCACTGATTATTGCAACAACAAATTGTATTTTTTTTAGGCTGTCACTTCTAAAAATTGCTATATCTGAGTCCCCCATAGGAGCCATTTTTTTGCTTCTATAATTTATTTCTCTGGTGACATGGAGAAATCTGCACCACACAAGACAAGTGGGGCCCAGGAAGAGTGAGAGCTGTTCCATCTTGTGATTTCTACCCATTTGTAGTACTTAAATGGTAAATTATTTCATTTGAAAGAGTCATTTGTTCATACCAGATGGTGCATGGTGCCGTATAACAACTTTGCATGCCAAATTGCTTGAAAATATGTAGTTTTTTTTAGTTTTTTTTTTAAACTTCAGCTATGTAAGTAGATTCAGTCTTATCCAATACCCAGTTAATCAGAATGTCCTTAGGATTTCCGTTTGTTTTAAAAGCAAGGAAATGTTGAATAAAATACATCGGCTTGCTGGGTACTAGTAGAATATAGTGGATGGTTTCCTTAATAGCAGTGTCTGTTTGTGTTCGCAGTCATGGAAGAAATAATTGAGTTGTGGCAGTTGCCGTGTTCTACAATGATTAAACTCTTATGTGAAAGAGGCTTCCCAGTGTGCAGTTCTTCGTGTGCACAATCATTTTCTGACTGCAGTACTTACGTTTTCCACTATGTCATTGGCTTTATGAACACCTGTCTGAAGCATAGTCACAACTGAGCAGTAATTGTTACTAGTGGCTTAGTTCAGATATTGCACAAAAGTATGGTTTATCCAACCTTGGTTAGCAACGTTTTCGAGGTCTAGGGTTGCTTTAGGTTTTGGGTGATCAGTCAAAGGCAACATACCTGTAGAGGACAGGATCAAAATTTATTTCTTTTCTTTTCCTGTTTTCACCTCTTTGTTACTTCTCTCTTCAGTAATTGGTATTCTCCACCCCACCCTGGACTAATGTCCTTTTTGTTTTAATTTTTTTCTCTTTCCACCTTGGCCACCCATACCACCATCCAGTTGTAACAAGGGAGCTGCTGAGGTCTCTGTTTTTTTTCAGAGGAGAGTGAGCACTGGTGGGTGCAAAATTGGGTGACTCTGGGCTGGGTCAGTATGCATGTATGGATTGAAATAATAGTGTGGGAGTACAAGAAGCATACCCAGTGGTCATTTAGTGCAAGTCCTAACTAATGCAGATGGAGGAATCTGTAGTAGTGGTGGGAGTAGTAGAGACAGCTGCAATTGAAATGGTAACTTGGCGGTTGTACATCAGCAGTATGGTTCCCAGATCTTATCACGTGACTTTGTGTGCAGGGCTGGACTACTTTTTCTGGTTCTCTAGGTGATTTGGAGGAATCTCATGGACTTGACAAATGTGTGCTTTATATAGTCTCATTTAAAACAAAACAAAACAAAACAAAACAAAACCCTGAATGGGATGTTCTGTGGTTGACAATGTGCCATGCTTGATGATATCATGAGAGTCCGCAACACCATGAGCACCCTTATGACATCCCCAGAGGCTGCACTCATTCAGGCTTTTGGCCTTGGTATATCAGGATCTTGGATGATAGTAACCAGCTGGGGCAGGGTGGTGATGGTGTTTTTTGGAACCTCTATGGAATCTGTGAGTCACAGGTAAGGCCTTGAGGGAGCTGCATACAGACTGCAGAACACTGGTTTAGAGATATTTTTCTGGCTTGTTTTTTCCTGCAATATTGGGTGCTCAGATTTGTATCTTCACTTTTCTGTTTGTATTTTAGTAACCTGTGGAGGCAGAGCTACTGCTGTAACTGTCATTTGACAAATCAGATACCATATCAGAGACAGATCTTGGAACTTTAGTATTAAAAATTAACAGATTAGTGTTAGCTGTTACTTTGGGAGGAGAAGATGACAAACCATTCCATTAAGAGTAATGCAAGAATAACACATTATTAATGCTGCTTTACTTTGCATTAACATATGCATGTGCATGCGTGCGCACATGCACACAGAGTTTAAAATAAAAAAATGGCAACAAATTCCTTCAAAAATGCTTCCCCGTTTAATGATTTTGTTGGTCATTTATTTATTTATTATTCTTGCTTTGCAAAATATAATGTTGCAATGCTGTCATTACTACCCCCTGACAGCATGTTGTTTTTAATGGTGCTGGTCAAAAAATGTGGTTTGCAAACATAATTCAAGTCTTGCTTATTGGTTATGATTATGTGTGCATCGTGTTTGTGCAATTAATGCAAGGAGGGGAGTCTATTCAGCAGCAGTCTCTGTGAATATGAGCTTTGGTCCTTAGAAGGGACTTGAATTTCAGCTTGCTTTTATTTATTTACTTATTTGTTACATTTATGTCACATCTTTCCATCAGTGAACTCGTAAGGTAAATGGTTTCTCTACTTTATCTTAGCAACAACCTTGTGGTGTAGGTCATTCCGAGTGATAATATGTGTGTGGCTGGCCCAGGATCAGTTTCATGGCTTATTGGGTGAGTTTCATGGCTTGTTGGGAATAGTGAACCATGAAATCTAGATCTTCCACATCTCATTCCAACACTTTAACTGTGACACCACTCTGGCTCTTCTGTTGCACTCTAGCATGCCCTTGATTAGATACTTATCAGCAAGTTTATAAAGAGTATATGTGACTCCATCTCTCTGTCTCGCTCTCTCTCTGGCATTACAGGCTAACGTTAAGGGTGCATATGGCATTGGGAAGGGCTAATGGATTATCCACCACATTGTAAATTTTGTGTAGCTCTTCCACAGGCTGACTGCTGAAATTAAGCTTATTCACTGCTTTTAGTATGCTGAATAAACACAGTTTGCATGAGTTAACAGATGAGTAGAGGGTCTGAATCATTCAGGAAGCGAGCCACATGATCAATGCTTTTTGGCATCTTTCCCCTCCCTCTCCCCAGATTCATTGTGAAATTTCAAATAGTTTTTTTTCTGTCCTTCTTCATTACACCCAACTGTGTGAAAATAAGAATATTGCCACGAGCTAGAGAGACTGTTCACAGCAACCTGCTTGATGTTGTCATGAAAAGAATCCTTTATTAAAACCGGTTAGTCTACTGGGGTGCAGTCAGTTTTGTGTATTTTTGTTTCTTTAAAATGTTGGAGGCATCCAGACATGTTTAAGGTTAACTGAGTAGAGAACACTGTGAAATTTGATTTAGGCAGAGCAGCAAGTGGATTGTTACTTCTATTTGTTCAAGTATTGGGCGATCCAGACTATTCTTTAGATTTTGTTGCAGTTTTTAAATGGTGTATTTTGTTGCGGTGTTTTTTCTTCTTCCACCCTTATTAGAAACCCCTCTCCTGCTTCAGAGTACAAACATTCAGGATGATTATTCTGAATTAAGGAGACATTCACATTTTGTTATACATTTTCATCCATGCCTGAAAGGGATTCTTTTTTTCAGTTTCCTATTATTTGCTTAGATCTCAATCTTGACTATTTCAGTTCTGTAGCATTTGTAGAGATTCACATACTTTAATAGTATTTATGCGTGATCCAACATTATGCTCTATTTCTAGTATCAACAGACTTAGGGCTTTATCTTCAAATTCCCACTTCAGGATTCCACGAACCATTTCATCTCATTATTACATATCTTTATTATGTAACTATTTGAAAGAGATGAATTTGCTTATTTAATTTTCCCTTCATACCTTTCTTTGATATCATGTTTTCTGAATTCTGAGCTCTTGCTTTAAATTGTAACCCATCCACTGTGTTTTGGCAGTATAATTCTACATGAATGTATTACATAAATGTATGAAATTTGGGGGATGGAATAGGAACTTTATATACTACCAAGCACTAATCTCATTATTAATGCTAGTTATTATACTGTGACACTGTGTTTAAATTATTAAGGGCAGCCATATGTCATTGTTAATATCACTACTCAGGCAAACTCTGGCGATGGAAATTATTGGTCTGCAGCCAGTGTTGTTTTTTTGAAAGCCTTGCAACACAGAGTTAGAACTTCTCAGAGGATAAAAACAAATGCTTATTGCTTTAAAAAATCCAGTGTTGTGTCACTGTAAACATTGAAAGATGTGAATCCATTCATAGGCCAAGTCTTTCAGACTTCCATAGGAGGTCACAGTAAGGTTTGGCTGAGTCTGTGGTCTGAATACTGAGAATACTGAGATGGGCAGCTCTCTCCACAGTGAGAGCTAGTACCATATGGCACATGTTTAAGTAGCAAGTAATTAGTTATCAAATGGGTCTGGATATTTTTGTTATGTCCGTATAGGCATTCTTGTCGTGGGTATGGAGAAGACTTAGGAGAAGGGGCAAAGGACAAGAATGCTACCTCTGCACCTCTATTATTGTTCTGGTCACTTCACATTGAGGAAGCTCTCTGTAGCAGGGTAGACCCTAATTTTCCAGGGTCAAAACCAAATGGGAAACCTATGCTGGAGGTGAAAGTCATGTGACCCATGAGTTAATTCCTCACAATTGGTTATGCTAATACCCTGGGAGCTGTAGTTCAACTAAAGAGCCACTCCATTCTCAGTTTTTATATTGTTTGTTGTGTGCCTTCAAGTTGTTTCTGATTTACTGTGATCCTAAGGCAAATTTATCACAGGGCTTTCTGGGGCTGAGAGTGTGTGATGTGCCCATGGTCTCCCAGTGGGTATCTGTGGCCAAGCAAGGAATTGAATCCTCGTCTCCAGAGTAGTAGTCCAATGTGCAAACACCACGCTGGCTCTGAGTATGAATAGGGATTTATGTAGCTGAACATTATGATAATTCTATCCCCACTGGATATGTTCACCTTCAATATATGAATAACTATGAGAAGAGCAGGGATGGCAACCAAATGTCCCCAGATGATGTTGGACTACAGCTTCCAGCATTCCCCACAATTGGCTGTGTTGGCTAGGGCTTATGGGACCTACAGTTCTCCAATACCTGGAAGGCCACAAGACTCCCACTTCTAGAACAGAGTAACAGAGAGGTAGCAGAGCTATTGTATCCTTCTCATAACTCTCCTTCCTTGCCTGTTCATCATATCTCAAACATGAATGCCTGCACAGCTGTTGTGAGCACCTGCTCATGGGCAGGGCAGAGCTTGGAAAAGTTACTTTTTAAGTCATGAGCTGCCTGAGGCAAAGAGCTGGATGGTACTTTCATCTTTTTCTGTATGGAAAAGCTGGCTGGCATAGCTGTTGAATGTTTCTTCTGCACTGGCATTCAGAGAGCACCACTCCACTTGTAAGCAGGGATTCAACTTAGAGGGCACGGGCAGGTGGCATAGAAAGCATTTTGCTGGTACCTCCCAGCAAATGCCACCTGAGACAACTGCTTCAGATTTCCTTGTTTGGTTGAGGTTCCCCATATAAGCATACAAGATGTATTTGAAAAGAGATGGGGATACTTCACTTTGAGTAACGATGACAAACCATAGTCTTGATAGTTATATCTAAACCGTCTTAGAATGCCTGCCTTCTCTAGGAGCACTTTGTCCAGAAATATCTCCCCCACAAAAAAGCATTACAGAAAGAGTCAATTGCCATTTGGCTGAAAATGTGTCAGAGTTTGTGGACTTTGCCAGCCAACTGAAATTTAGCAACTGGAACTGGGGCTTCTCGTTACTAAAATCACATTCAAGAACAACTAGTTAATTGGCCATGACTGTCATTTCAGCTGAGTAGATTGGGACTGTATCTTCAGGTTGCTGTTATCTGAAATGTGCTAATGACCAATTCATGTGATTCAGTTCCGGAAAATGAATAGGCACTAATTTTTTTCATGAGCTCTGGGATGGTAGTTTAATGTAATTTGAGAGATTACGAAATAAATCAGTATTGCTGGAAAGTGTTCTGTGGGAGAAAGAATTAGTGTAATGTTCTGCTACATAAATTCCTGTTCATATTCAGCAGCTTTCTTTTTTTAAAAAAAAGACCCACAAGAGTGCTACATTTTTGTATGGATGTCATGGGTTGTATAGAAAAGACTTCCTAATGATGGTGATAGAAAGCAATAGAAAGCTTTGAGTTGTTACGCAGGATTCCCTCTAGCTATTGCTGTCAGATTTAGCTAAGGCTGATAATTTCTCAATTTGTTAATATTTCCCCCTGCATATACGTAGACTATCAACCTACTTTTATCAGTCACTTGTTTATTTAATAAAGTCTGTACAGAGTTTCACATTTAATGCACATCTTTGCCCATCTATTTTTTAGGGTGTGTATGTATGTCTCTTCAATTCACCTATTGATTCATGGTGGCCCCATGAATTTCATAGTGTTTTCTTAGGCAGGGAACTGTCCTAACAGTAACCTACAGGACCAGGTATTCATTTGTGGTTTCCCATACAAATACTAACCAAGCCTGATGGTGCTTAGCTTCCGAGATCAGAGAAGTTCTTGTGCCTTTAGGGTATTCGGGGCATTCTTTAGGGAGCTGCTCCCAAAGTAGAGACTGCAGAATTGTACTCACACACAAAGCCAATTACTAGTTGGTATATAGCGTTCATCAACTGTCTTGGATTAAGTTATCTGGGTTTTTAATCCCAGAACCACAAATAAAGATCCCCCCTTTCTTGGTAATGATTTTGTGTGACCTTTTTTTGTATTAAATCTTCTGTATCAAATTTTGTAGGGGCTCTTTCATTTGCATTTTGTTATTAGGTACTAGAAATTGTAAGCTGCATTGGTTTAAAAACATACTGTTCTGTTCTTGCCCTGAAAAGAGGCTGCAGTTCAAAACACATGTAAACCCTGGCAACTCTGCCTGAAAAGATCAGGTACCATGTTCAAAGCAGAGACCTTTTTCTGGGGCCCCTGCAGAGCTATTGTCAGTCAGTGGAAATAACGCCAAGTTATATGTATTTCATATATCCTGCCTTTTTCACACGGCATCCAAGGTAGCTCATGATATGATTAAAAATTAAGTAGAAATAGCTTCAGAGAAAGGCAATGGTGACCTCCTCTTTGAACAAAATACTATGATAAGTTCATCTTAGGCCTGGTGTAGGTCAAAAATCATTCGAAAGCACAGGACAGCAACAAATCAAAACATAAGCAGTTAGAATATTAAAACAGAACAAAGCAAGTTAAAATATTAAAATATGAAAGCATAATTTAACACATTAAAATAACATTATTGTGATTTAAAAACAGGCTTAGAAGCACATCAAGGAAAATAAGAATTATTTTAGAAGAGGTAGATCAGGGATGGACTCCAAACAGCTTCTAGGGGGCATAGGCACCTTTTCATATTTTACCCTCTAGGAGAGGACTTTGTTTAAAAAGAAAGCCACAAATTTAGCAGGAAGGGAGAAAAAAACTGTTCTGGGCTTAAAATAGGCTGGCTTCCCTTCCAAATGTGGTGAAAAATCCTTCACTCCATCAGGGACATTTTGAGGCAAAAAATAATTTTTTGCACCAGCTTTTTAATATTCTTGTGTGTGGGGGCGTTGGTGGTGGTGGGTACAGCCCTTCCAAGGTCTCCTAGGGAGATAATGTGGCCCCTTACCCTTACTCAGTTGCCCACCTCTGGGTTAGACCAGTTGTTTGGCTCTGTGTATGTTTGCCTCTGTGCTTGTTATAGCTTTTCCTAAAACCCTTGGAAAAGTTAACATTTTTGGACTATAGCATGTAGAATCTTCCAAGTGATGGCCATATTGGTTGTGGGGGATTCTGGAAACTGAAGTGTTTTTCCCAAGCTGTAACTAACTGTTTTGCAGACATGAAATCAAAAGCTCTCCTCACAGACTCAAAATCTAAAGTGCCCCCTCAAAATAGAAAAAAAAAAGAGAATGGGGATTGGAGGAAATGAGGATTCTGTGGTTTTTGGTGTCAACAATTGGTGCCCTGGCTGTGGAATGACGTCCCCACAGAGGCCTGTCTGGCACCCACCCTCACATCTTTCCACTTTCATGTTACATTGGTATTACTCTCATGGGTATTTTAGGATTTTCATTAGTATTGGATTGCTTGTAAGATATTTCATTCTTTTGGTCTAATATCTGATAGCGTGTACAGTTATTGTCATCACTGCGAATGCCATTTTATTGAGTACAAGAAGACAGGCTGCTACCCTGAGACACTTACAATCTAAAACAGGCATGAAGGAAAATCTTCAGAAAAAAAAATAGGCCAAAGGGTACATTTCCTCAAGGTTGCTCCGTAGGGGACTGTGTGCCATCTGTGAGCAAGGCCAAAACCTTCCAGAAAAGGGAAAGGTTGCTTTTCTCAGTGGTCTGAATTAATTTCTTGTGGAAACGTTTTGAAATTCAGCCGAGGCATCAGATCCTGTCTGATTTGGAAGTTCAGAAGGGGCAGCTCTGATTAGTACTTGAATGGGAAACTGCCAATGAATACCAGGAGCTGTAGGCTATATTTCAGAGGAAGGAACTTGCAAAACCACCTCTGAGTTTTCCTTGGCTAAGACAACCCTGTGAAATTCATGGTATTGGCATAAGTCAGCAAGCAATTTAAAGACATACAGATACACACATATGCAGGAGATTAGGTCAGGGTTGTTCATTCTTGATATAAATTTGGCACAGGGGAAAAGAGGAGAAGGTTGTGGCCTACAAAGTCCTTTATGACTCAGGTCCAGGTTGTCTGAAGGACTGTATTTCCCTATGTGAGCTTTGTTGTTGTTTTGTACCTTCAAGTTGTTTCTGACTTATGGCGACCCTAAGGCGACCCTATGACAGTGTTTTCTTGGGGGCTGAGAGTGTGTGATGTGCACGAAGTCACCCAATAGGTTTCCATGACCGAACTGGAAATTGAACCCTTTTCTCCGGGTTTGTAGCCTGATGCTCAAATTGCTATACCACGCTGGCTCTCTTATATAAGCCTGCTGATGTCTTAAGATCTTCTGGGAAGGCCCTTCTCTCTGTCACACGAGGCAATTATCCTCCTTGCTATACTTTTCTAGGGTTTTCAAGATCTTTTTGTTTTAGCAGGCCTTTGAGGGCTGACTGCATGGTGGCGGGGAGGACGACTTCCATGTACTATATTTACATTTGTTGTCTTTCTTTCTAGTTGTTTAACTGCTTTTAATTTTGTTGTTTGTGTAGTTATATTTTAAAATTTTGTAGGATGTAATTTTTAAGGATGTATCTGTTTTAACTGTTGTAAGCCACCTTCAGTCCTGTACTGGGAAAAAGATGGGATCTAAACAAATATAACAATGAGTAGTTCGTATGGAATTAATACAAGAATTTATAACTTGCTTTTTAGCCAATAATAACAATAACAACAATAATGATTTAAAAAATCTCTGAGTGGCTTACAGTGGTTACAAATTACACTTCCAAATGCACAAGAAACAGCAGGGATAAGGGGGACTAGTTGTTCATATCATATATACAGTCGGCCCTCCACATTTGTGGGTTTGACTTTCACGGATTTGATTATTTGCAAGTTTCTCCAATCCCTGCCCCCTTCCCTACCTCAGGTGCTTCTTTTCTAGGGAGACCTTCCCTCTCAGCGGCTCTGAGCAGGCTGTGCAACCCTTTAAAAAGCTGCCTCTCGTCTTCCTCCTTCTCCCCCAGTAGCTGCCTGGTCAGCTAAGGACAGCTTGCGGCCCAGTTTCTCAGCACTACATACCCTCCCCTGATGCCCTTCCACATCCAGGGAAGGAGGTGGGTGAGAAAGAGGAATTATAGGGCCTTTACCTGACCTAGTTTTGGACCCTGGCTGTCTGTTCTCCCCAGAATACCTTGGCCTGCTTCCCACAAATGCACCCACACATTTTGCTGTTTGCGATTTTTCCACTTTTGTAGGGGTCCTGTGCCCCCAACCCTGGCAATTGTGGAGGGCTGACAGTACAACATAAACAAAGTATCTAGGTGGGAAGATCGTGAGTGTTCAGCAAAGATTCTGACGTCCAGTTTAACAGTAGCTCCAAAATTATGACAATGCCTCCAGTTACATAGCTGAAATGAAAAAATTTGTTGTGGTAACCAGAAATAAATTTTGGTTTTGGTGAGGAAGGGAGAGATTGTGAGTTGTATTCACTTCTGGTACTCCAAACAAATTTGAATGCGTATGTTATACACCGGGAGCTTGTTGGCTGATTTTAGAGCAAGTCCCTTCTGATAGCATTTTTTTTTTGGTGGAAATGTAGTCAACAAAGAACTTAAACAAAATAAGGTAGCTGACAAGGGGCATCCTGGTATGCTAAGGTAATTGCTTTTCATAAGTTTATAAATAGTTACTGTTTATAGTAGGCAACCCACTTACCCCATTGTTAAAGCAAAATTATGTTGATAAATAGTAAAAGGGAAATCAGAATTATAGGCAATATAAAAGGAGGGGAGGCGGAATCTAGTATTTCCTTTTTCTACAAAAATAAACACTCCCTGTTTTCAGTGTGCTAAAAAGGTCATAGTTTTCCATGCGTGCTTCTGTAGTGCAAGAGGGAACAGCCAAAACAAGCATTCAGGTTGTTTGTTAAGGTGGGAAAAAAGCACAGCTTTTATGTTAAAAGTTGGATTCTGGTTGCTTTCTTTAGTCCAACAGCCTAGAAAAAAAACAAACACTAGAGTTTGAAATGATATCTCTTGCACGAGCCAGAATTTCAGACAGAGAAAGGTTAGCAACATATAAAACCTAAGCAGCTGGGAGACCAGTTACATGCCTGCACTCCCCAATATGGACAGTTCGTTTTGAGTAATCCTATTATCCTGATTTCTGTGCGGGTCCTCAATACAGACTCAGACTTGTAAGACTGTAATATAAGTAGCACTATGAATAGGTTCACAGTTGTCATTTAACATATGCTCTTAATTGTGAAGGTGATGAATGGAGCTACAAAGGAAATTCACACAAACCATCATGCGTATGTGGGAAGTTATAGAGCCATGTAGGAAAAGTATGCCCTTCCAGATATTAATGGATTGTAGCTCCCATCAGCCCTAAGCAGCCTAGCCAGTGGTGAGGGATGATGGATGACACAGCCCAGTGACATCTGGCAGACCATACAGTCCTTCATTTCTGCCTTATACGAATGTGGCAAGTATTAGTAAAACTATAAGGGCCTCATTATCACTTTATTTGCTTGTCAGAGCAAGGAGTATTTGCCAGTTACTTTCTCAACTCCAGGCAGAAGTCCCCATTGTTACTCTTCTGCAAAATGTCCCCTGCATTTTTCATTTTTTCACTGCCCAGAAGTCTTGATTTGGTCCTCACTTCATACTAACACTGAGTGCATTGAGTATTGAGAATATTGAGTAACATACTGATACTGAGTAACAAATGTCTTGTTTTGACATGTTTTGGATTTGTAAACCAGACTTGCTTATCTCTTATCTATATATTTCCTAGCCTTGTCTTTTGCTGTTAATATCATTTTTATGCCTCTTAGACTTTTCTTTTTGTGTGTGTTAGTATGTTGAATTTAATCTATTTTTTTCCAGGGGTGCAAATGCCAAAGTACAGACAATTTAAGAGGTACATATTCATGCTTAGATTTGATTTCGTTTTCGATATCACCACCTTCAGTAAAAACAAATCAGTTCTTCCCTGTTTGTAGGAGATAAGTGCTCCAGGGAGAAAGTGTGTGCATTTTTTTTAATTCTAGAGAACATCTTCTGTATGTACAAACTTTTTTATATGATCTGAAGAGAAACTAAGGTCTACATATTTTGTAGAAAGCTTCATGTTGGAAGAGCAGTAAAAAATATGGGTCACATATATCCAACATCTACTCCTGCACTGTGTATTCCCAATCCAAATTTCTACCAGATCTTGGCCCCTAGGGTATGCATATAGACTACACCTTTATAGTAATTTGCTGCTACAGCTCCATCCTTATGGAATCTTGGGATTTATAGTTTGCTGAGATACTTAACGTTCTTTTCAACCTCTAGTCCATTCCCCTATACTGCAGTCTGGAGCTTTGTAGTAGAGAATTCAACATATCTCATGAAACTGTGTAGCAGAGCTGCACTCTTAATTTGTTGGACTGCTATACTCCTTAGTCCAGTCACATCTGTGATTAAAGTATTTCAACACACCATATATTGACAAGTCTCAGGGTGGGATACAGTCAGTGAAATCACCGTAAACCAATTAAAACACTTTAAAATGTCTTAAAATGCTTCAGAATAGTTTGGTTACTCAGACAAAGCAAAGGTTGTAAACATATAATGTTGTAAAATACCTTAAACGCCTTTCAATGGAAAAAAAAGGAGTTAATGAGTATTTATAAACCTGAGTGACAGAAGGCTTGCGCTTAGTTGATTCAGAGATCAGAACGCTGCGTTACTTCTGTTCCCAGTAATAAATGTTGCAACCTCTGAGGAATAAGCTATTGTCTTAGCACTGTTCAAACAGTGCTCTCTGCTGGCCTCCTATTACGGACCTTTGGAAACATAATAGTTTTAAACAAATTGTAATCTTTTGGTGGTGGTGGAGCATGATATTGACACTGTGAGCATAAGAAACTAATGTCAGGCACTAACATTAAAACAAGTGTGACAGTCAATACGTGGATTCAAAACACATACACATAGAATGTCTGAAAGTTGTGAATGTCATGGACATGAAAACACTTCACTTGGTGAGTTTCAGAAATATTTTCCCCCTTGCTTTCTCTGGCCATTAAAGAATACTGACATTTCTCCTGTCTGAGAAGCTGAGATGGCATAGCTCCCATGGAGTGCTGAATTAAAATATTTTGCATTTGGCTGTAGTTTGTCATACAAAACAGAAGCTCTTTGTACTCCCTGGAAAAGAATAGGCTTTAACATCTTGTTCTTAAGTTTTCAGAGACAAAAGGGGGAGATTTTATTTCCCTTCAATTATTAACAAAAGAAATGTTGTGATTTCATTGATTTGGGCTTAATGGTATTATTGGCTCAGTGTATCCTCATTCAGTCACAATAGGTTAGCACTAATGATACAGTAGTCCCTCCATGTTTGCAGGTTTGATGTTCATGAATTTGAATCTTCGTGGATTACTGTGGGGAAGGAGGTGGAATGGGAGGGTAGAGGGTACATATATGCGCTCAGTCACTGGGGTGGGAAGGAGGAAAGGGAAAGGATA
Organism: Cyclura pinguis; assembly: GCA_030412105.1. NCBI lineage: Eukaryota > Metazoa > Chordata > Lepidosauria > Squamata > Iguanidae > Cyclura > Cyclura pinguis. The sequence continues at coordinate 120,742,708 of CM059604.1, read as the reverse complement.
GGCGTCTCCTTTCTCCCACCTTCAGCTCCTCTCATCCCATCCGTCTCCTACCTGAGTGAGTGAGGAAATGCACATGCAGCCAGGCCCAACTACCCTGCCAATATAGGATTTTTTTTTTTAATCTGTGTGTTAAATATGATTTGGGGGCTTATGGCATTTGCTGTTTTGCTACTTTCTTGGGGGTCTTGAACCCCAGGTTCTGTGAAAGCGGAAGGCCAACTATATAGTTCGTTCCCCTCACTCTGATTAAGAAATCACAGGCTATGTTCATATGCAAAGTTAAACCATAGTTTAGGATTAAAACAGCAGCAAACCTCAGACTTGTATAGTTGGTCCTCCATATTTGCAGCTTTTCTTTCATGGATTTGATTATTTGCAAATTGCTCCAACCCCTACCACCCTACCTCAGGCATATCTTTTCTGGGGAAACTTCCCTCTTGGCAGCTTTGATCAGGATGTGCAGCCCTTTAAAACCCACCCGTGGCCTTCTTTCTCTTCCTCTTCCACCACCACCACCGCCACCAGCCACTGCCTGGATAGGTAGGAGTGGCTTACAGCTCAATGTATCAGTACCAGAAACCCTCTCCTGATGCCCTCCACACCCAAGGAAGGAGACAGAGAAAGAGAAGAAGTATAGGGCCACCAACCCACCCATCCCTTTCCCTCTCCTTTCCGTGGCCTGGTTTAGATCCTAGGTGTTCGTTCTCCCTACCATGCCTTGGCCCCCCTTCCCACAGAAAACATACTTTTGTGGGGTCCTCCACCCCTAACCCTAGCCAATGTGGAGGGCTGACTGTACTTTCTTCCCACTCTTTATCCAGTTTTTGATCTCTTCCTCATGGCTGTGGTGAGGAAGGGATAAATAGGGACTTTATAAGCCATGGTTTCCTGGATGGATACCCTCCAACATTTCACACATGAAAATCTAGCAAGCCAAATAACCTAAGAGTATGGTCAAGATGGCAGTTATTCATGATGAAGAAAAGACAAGTAAGAGGCTGCTTTTGTCTGAGTTTACTGAAAAGGGCAAGATTTCAGTGCGTATCTCTCTTTCTCCGCCACTGAGTACAAATTACTGTATGTCCTCCATATACGTAGAGGTTCCATTCCAGATATCCCCATATAAAACAAAAAAAGTAAATTATTGTGTCCTATTATCTTCAGTGGATGCAACGTGTGGCAGTCTGGGTGCATGCCCATCATGTCCTTTGATGATAATAGACATGATGCTTTGCGTGTGCCAAGGTTGTACCACAAGAGGGCACACTGTACTTTGCACTTTGAACTCAGTTTGCAGCAATTGAAGTAAGCTGAGTATGAAGGGGGAAAGTAGGAAGAGGGCTGGGAAATTGGGACATTTTAAAATCACCTGAAAGGTGGGAAAAAGAGGATTAATCAGGACTTTCCCTTCCAAATCAGGATTGCTGGAAGGTATGTGGATGCAATGTTTCCAATAGATACCAAACTGGCCATACAGCACAACTATAGTTTAGCTCACTGAGCTTTGCACTGCTCGTACGGAAAGATCTTATGGGAATGAAACTGTTACCTTTAAGCACCGTGGTTGCAGAGGTGGCAAAAATGCCTTTATTAGTATGGCTTGTTGTTGGTGTACTGCTTAACTAGACTTACTACAAACTTGTTTCAATCAGGAGTTTATTGTTTTGGTTTGCATCCAGTCCTGAACAATGATCTTTCTATGACATAATACTTGGCCGTGGTTTCTTTACCTTCACCTTTGTATTATGGCTTCCAAGGGTCATCATGCTCCCGTGTTACTGCCAATTGTAAGATAGTGCTGTAGTGAATTTGCTTTGTGTTGAGTAAATTGCTTTCATATTGTTTCATTTTTGTTCCTCATAATTTAAGTCACTGAGTAGCAAGTTGAGGTACAATAAATTCAACAGAGTCCTGTGGCCCCTTAAAGACTAACACATTTATTATGGCCTGTGCTTTTGTAGATTCATTGTGTTAGAGAAGAGATTATTTTTATGTAAGTGACAAAACATTTATTTATAGCAGTAGGAGCAAATTGCAAAGTTGTAAAGTGCTTTTATTTATAATCCTGCTTTCTTTAGGTCAATACCTAAAAACCCCCCATTTGTTTCCTTAAGTGTTTGGATTGTATAATTTATATTGGTTAAGTGATTTTTGGAGTGTCATCAAAATGTAACTAGGCGTAAGCAGGAAATAAGAGACTTCACTTGTTTTGACATGTAGCGCTAAGTGATCATATCATGGTGCTGTTTATCAGGTTTTCTGATTCTTCCTATATGCTGTTCAAGTAGAATATAAAGCAGTTGATACAGATCTTATAATTACAGTCCCCAAGTTTATTAGTCTAAAGAGAGTACATGCTGTTTTAAAGGTGCAGATGTATTCTATTAATTAATGGCCTCATCCAAAGTTATTGAAAGTGTTAACACTGTAATTTAATAAGGAAGAACTATATGCTTCAGAAAAGATCTGTGCCTTAAATTTCACATGTTAAGATTGCATAAATAAAGACTCAACTATCAGAGTCCGGTTTAAATCTTGCTTCTGCCATGAATTTACTAGTGGAATTAAGCATGTATTTTTGTCAGTTCAATCTCAGCTCCTATCTGCAAAGTTACATTTTGGGACTAAAACTCCCAGACCATTCTGGCTGAGGCATTCTGGGATCTCTAGTCTAAGAATTACCTTATCCAAGCTCTACAAGTGGTACTGTCTTATAGAATGATTATAAGTTTGATAGAAACTTGGAAATTTACTGCTGTAAACGAGCAGTACAGATTTTGCTGAAATAAGTCTCTCTCTCACACACACACACACACACAGCCAAAAAAAAAAAGAAAAGAAAAGAACATGAGACCATTTTTCTTGACTGAATACTTGTGAAGAAGTAACCGTGTGTAAATAAAGGAATCAAAAAGAAAGATTGTCTTGTACAGAGTGAGGAGTTGTCAGTAAATGGACTGACAATACTTTCATGTTTACTTAAGAGATACTAGTCGTAACTTTAGCTGCTGTCAAACTAGTTTGTGGGCGTCTCCTGCCCTGTCTAGTCTTGCTGACCCACTGTTTTGCATTACTGCCTTGTTGAACAGGAAGAATCACAGAAGACTTCTCTCCATCTTTTGCAGAATCACAGCTATGAGCTTTATGACTCTAAAATAACAACAACAACAACAACAACAACAACAACATTTATTTTTATCCCGCCTCTCCACCTGGATCGAGGTGGCGAACAACATTAAATACATTAATACATTAAAAACATTAAAAAACATACCCAATCCTCCCCACCCACCAATCCACCTAAGACCAACCCCCTAAACCACACTACAATCAATCAACTATTAAAAGAACAGCAAGACAATTGATGGGAGGTGATGGAAATGCTAGTCTTGGAAGGCCTGTCGGAAGAGATCGGTCTTGACTGCTCTTTTAAAGCAGTCAAGACTGGTAATGTGCCGGGTCTCCTCCGGCAGGCCATTCCATAACTTGGGAGCGATAGAAGAGAAGGTCCTCTGGGTAACCGCAGCCAGCCTAGTTCTGACTGGCTGCAGTAAATTCCTCCCAGAGGACCTTAGTGTGCGGGGCGGATTGTATGGGAGAAGGCGATCCCACAGGTAGGCTGGCCCCAAGCCATGTAGGGTTTTAAAGGTAATGACCAACACCTTGTACTGTGCCCGGAAACTAATAGGCAGCCAATGGAGAGACTTTAAAATTGGTGTTATATGGTCAGTTTTAGGTCTTCCGGTGACCAACCTGGCTGCCATATTCTGAACTAATTGAAGCTTCCGGACTAAGCACAAGGGTAGCCCTATGTATGAAAAATGAAATAAAGCCATTTTTCTTCTGGTCATTTCTCATAAGAAAAACAATACCTGTTAGCACTTTCAAAAGAGTAGAGGGTGAGGCATGATTTGATAAGAACCTCTGTACAGAACATAAGGTTTCTGTTGATGTTTGTTTCAGCGTGTTGCATGTTGACCAGGACAATCTTTCAGATGTGCTTAGACCAGAACTCTCATCAGACTTTTTCCAGTATAGCACTTGATGACAGATCATGGGAGTTGCAATCCAAAACATATGCTGGGCTGTATCTTCCCCACTTTTTGACATAGAGAAATCCCTTCAGCAGCTTTATAAAAAAACGTAGTCTTTGTTATTCCCATATTATAATTCAAATGTCTGCTTGGCTAAAACTGCCTTGTGCTTTCATGGATACGGTGAAATTGGACATGGGAATTCCTGACTTCGCTTTACAGTGCATGGTGTAGGGGTGGTGGTGACATCTGTGTGGATGCGCTGACACATGGATGCATACATTGCCACTATTGACTATAACGGGATATGAGGGTTCACAAATCCCATTATTCATGGGGGTTCCTGGACCAGAATACTTGCCTACATGGAAGTACATGGTTTGAATTTCTTTGATTTTTGGGACAGAGCTTCATAACTTTGATTCTAGACTTAAGCTGAAGACTGCAGGGCTCTTCTTGGGATTATTTTGTGTGTAGGCTAAGGTGCAGGAAGGGTATATCAGTGTGCCCGTGTTTTCTGTTAGCATGGGGAGGAGTTTGGTTTATGGTCCAAAGAAGCGTAGCAGTTTACTGCTTGTACTAAGCAGACCAGTTACTCCCAACCAGTTCTAACTGGATTTCTAAGGAAACCACACCAAACCACCAACTTGTTAAGGAGGGAAAGTTGGTATGTTACTGAATGCCTGTGAAGCACATCTTGGAATCAGGAGAGGCAGCTTTGTAACATCTCCTTTGCATGGCAAAGTTATCCTTCTGTGATCCTAGATGGCATTTGGAAACAAAAGGTTTTTTTAAATTCATTTTTGCAAAAGGTGCAGTGGGGTATGAGGCTTTCTGAGATTTTGGGAGGGGTGCAGTTTGGCTCCTTAACCTGTGGCAGTTGTGCCACTCTGACTGAGATAAAAGGTACAACTAGACAAAAGATGAGCCAGCGTGTCATAGTGGTTTGAGTATTGGACCATGACTTTGGATACCAGTGTTCAAATCCCCTTTCTTCCATGGAACCCCCCGGGTGACCCTGGGCAAGTCACATACTCTCAGCCTCATAGGAGGGCAAAGGGAAGACCCCTCTGAAGAAATCTTTCCAAGAAAATTCTGTGATAGGTTTATCTTAGGGTTGCTGTAAGTTGAAAATGACTTGAAGGCACCGAACAACACAAGAGCAACTAGATACCATTTTTTATTTCTTCCAGTTTCACAGAACGTTGAGATAGACTCAGAGAACCTTAAAGCTGGAAGGAGCCTCATGGACCACTGGGTCCAGCAGGATCAGTGCAAGATTTCCAGTTAAACTATCCCCAGCAGGTCCAGCCTCTTTTTGAAAGCATCTAGAGAAGGAGACCCCATCAGCTCTGTAGGCAATTGGTTCCATTGCCAAACCACTCTTACTGTCAAGAAGTTCCTTCTAAAATTCTTTCAAAATCTGCTCTCTTGTAACTTAAAACCACTGGATCTGGTCCTGCCCTCTGGAATTGAACAGGCCTGTTCTCTCCCCTCTGTGACAGCTGTTCAGACATTTAAAGAGGGCAGTCATTTCACTCCTCACTCCTCTCTTCGCCAAGCTGAACAAACCCAGCTCCTTCAACCCTTTCTCATATGTTTTGTTCTCCATACCTCTTATCACCCTTGTTACCCTTTGCTGTAACCACTTGCCTACATCCTCCTTAAAATGAGGCACTCAGAATTGAATGCAGATGAGGCCTGATCAGAATATAGTGAGACTGTTGCTTCCCTTGAATTGGAAACTGTGCTTCTATTAATACAAGCTAAAATAACATTCACTTTTTTTGCTGCAGAATAACACTGCTGGTTCATGTTCAGCTTATGAGCAACAATAATCTCAAAGTCCTTTTTGCATGTAGTGCTGTTGAACCATGTATCTTCTATCCTATACCTGTGCAGGGTTTTTTTTGTGATGCTGTCAGCACTGTCTTAGGCCATTTCCGCACTACACTGTTATAGTGTTCTTATTTCACTTTCGACGTCCTATGGAATCTGGGGTTTGCAGTTTAGGGAGGGACATTTAGAATTCTCAGCCAGAAAGTTCTTTGGCCTTAGTAAACTATAAACCCCAGAATTCCACAGGATGTTGAAAGTAGAATAATAGCACTAGAACAGTGTAGTGGAGAAATGGGCTTAGTTTCCCCTCATTTTCTCATTCCCTCTGGCTCTGATCATTGTTGCAGTTCACACTTGACTCCTTCACTGTTTTTCAGGCAGTGTGGGTGGTGCGGGTTCTTGGAACTGGCTAGTCAGTGGTGGCAGTGGTGACTGTTCCTTTGTTACGCTTGGACTGTGTGAGGGGAAGCTCTGGGCAGTGATTGTGTGCACATGCAAATTGGAAGTCAGATCACAGCCATTTGAGGAGAGAAAGTGAGTTAGAGTGAGAGTAGGCATATGTATATCTAAGTAAGGAAGTCCCTTCTCTCTCCCCTGCTTCTTGTCAAACATCCTCCATCAGAAGGGGTGGGACTATGATGGTCCAGGACTGGGAGCAAGGCAGGCAGTGGTTGATCATCCCCCCTGCTCCAGCTGGAAGTTCAGGAGCATGGCTTTTCCCTGCCCATTGGAAACAATGAGAGTGTTTCATCTCATTTTTCTGATCCTCCTCCTACCGAGAATGAGGAACTCATGCCTTTCTCCCAGGGCTGTTGGTTTAAGGTACTTTAGAACCAATCTTGCTTGTCAAGTGCAATTAAAACAACGGTATTGCCAAATCACACAGGATCTGCAGTAGATCTGCAAAGAACTATGTATGCCACCTTCTTGCCAGGTGTAGAGGTTACCTGGAAGGGATTCTCTTTCTATTGCTTTGTCTTGGATTTGCTTGTAATAGTTGAGGCGTGCTGGGGAAGATTATCATCATCTCTTTTTGGTGTGCCACTCCCAAGTTTAATGGGTGACACTGAAGCTTACCCAATGGGAGGTTCCTGTTTTGCTCTTTCTTTCTTTCTTCCTCTTCCTAGTATTTCATTATTGTTTAGAAAGGAGAGAAGGGACCTGCTGATGAGGACGAGTGGAAGAAAATAAATCTTTTAAATTTCATTTCTTTTTCTTTTTTGCCCATTTGGCAATGACACTTTAAAGTCAAGTTAGTTGTTGTGATTGTTGTATGCCTCCCACTCAGTGTTATGATACAGGGTTTTTTTGGGTTTTTTTGGTCGAGATTTATTCAGAAGAGGTTTGCCATTGCCTTTATCTTAAGGTGAGAGAGTGTGTCTTACCCAAGATCCTCCAGTGAGCCCTGGTCTGCTAGAGTTCAGGGCAAGCATTCAAACTATTACACCATGGTGGATAGGACTATGTAAATATTACTTCTGAAGGAGGATTATAGGAAGAATCAGCTAGAATTGATATGTGCCCTAATCAGAGCCTGGACCAAATTATGCTGCGCGTGGGATTGTGTGACATCCTAGCATTCCCACTGGGCCATAGACAGCTGAGTCTAGAGCAAGATTGAAGTTGTGTCCTAGTATGACTAGCACTAGAATAGCTGTGGTGACTCTCCACATGAATTGGCACGTTGGAAAATCATGGAAAATTTGTATAGCGAGTAGATATATAAATCTTTACTAATTTTGTTTTTGAAGGAAGCAACAATTTTAACAATTTTCTTGCCACTGCAAGATTTTTTTTTAAAGTCACACTGTTTTGGAAGCCTATTTGCAGTTCAGGATATATGTATATTTTGAATGGCTAATAACTGTGTGCAAATTTTGCATATTATAGCATAGGAAATAACATTTTGTTCTCAGAAAATGTTTCTTCATTGAAATATTATTTACTGCACAGAAAATATTGTTTACCTATTAGAAAATTCTGTTTTCTCTGCAAAACAACTATGTGTCAATTTTGTGCAGAATAAATTCTGAACTGTGAACATTCTTGTTAGTCCAGGATTCTTCTTTTGAGGGTTTCTCAGCACACAGAAAACATATTTTTCAAGCTCTTTAAAACTTTTTCAGATTTTCTTTCCATTTCTAGTTGAAATACCCCATGAACAAGTGGGCTGCCACCTGCAGACATAGGGAAGGCAGTGAAAACAGGAAGGAAGGAGAGTAAAGAGCCAGTGGGCCTGTACAAGCATCTGCTTTTCGTATGTATTAATCAGTCTGTCAGTCAATTAATCAACGAATCATAGACCAGTATGTTTTCATATGTATGCTTTCTTTCTACATGCCTTCAAGTCACCTGCCATCTTACGACAACCCCATGAATTCCATGGAATTTCCTTAGGCAAGGGATACTCATAGATGGTTTGTCATTGCCTTCTTCTGAAATATGGCCTATACCACCTGGTATTCCTTGGCAGTCTCCTGTCCAAGTACAAACCAGGCTTGACCCTGCTAGCTTCCAGGATCAGACAGGATCTGGTATCTTTTTAAACACTTGAATAGGGCTTTAAAAATGACAATTAGAATGTATTTTTGGTACACTTGTCTGAATTTAAATGTGGCTGGGAAGTCCTGAGCTCAGCAATTTGTCATTTGGTAAGTTAAGTAAGAGTTAATGATGGAAGGTAAAGTGGACCATTGCTTTCACTCCCCATCCAGTTTTTTGTTTCAGGAAGTTCTCTTGAGAGGTAAACTTAATTGGATTACTTATATTCCTACTGTAAAAATACTTTTTCTCCTCGTACCATTTCTTCCTTGATGCCTCTTTTAAAGCTTTTCCTTCCTCTTAAGTGGCATTTTCAGGGCTTCTGTAAATATAAACTCTTATTCAATCCATGAGGTATGAAGGAGCAGAACAGCCACCTCTTGGCTAATGAGATTGAAGGAAGATAGTATTGTTTTATAATCTGTTTGCTTTGTAAGTGTCAAATCAAGGCATGTGCTTTTTTCATTTTTTTTGTTTTTAGTTGTGCTGCCAACAATGATGTGATTGGGAGGGGAAAGTATGTGGCTAGTACCACCTAGGTTGTGTTACACGGTAAATACCTTGCAGCCATAAAAAAACAAAAAACACATAAATGCACCGGGAGAACTGGCAAGACAAGCTACACAGTCAGCAAATATAGGGGACTATAGAAATTCATTATGCTGATTTTGATGGAAAAAAAGAAAAGAAGGGGGGAGAGTAGAAAACTTAGGGCCTTATCACATTACATTGTTATAGCGCTATTATTCCACTTTATCTGCAATGGCAATATTGCATGGAATCCTGGGATTTGCAATTTAGGGAGAGGCATTTAGGATTCTCAGCGAGAGAGCTCCAGTGCCTCACTAGACTACAAACCCCAGAATTCCACAGGGTGCAGCCAAGGCAGCTAAAGTAGAATAATAGTGCTATAACAGTATAGTGTGATGGGGACCATAGCAGTTTAAAAGGGAAAAAACCCTGTCTATATTTTGGCTATGAGAATTCATACCTGTGTGGCCTTTTCTATCTTCAACTGGTAATAATAGAAGGAAAGGGCATTTGCACGCCCTGAACACCATGAGTCAACACTGCATTTTACACATTATATATCGCTCTGGATTGGTGCCAAGGTACACTTTTGAGAAAGCAGCAGCCAATACCAGTTTTCAAACAGAATGATTATCAACTGAAGAGGGCAAAGTGTGGTCCCAGAACTGCAAGGGACCCCCAGGTTGTTTTTTTATTTTTTTATTTTTTTTTGGTGGCCCTTGGTCCATCCAGACTCCTGTGGACTGTCTTTTTGCTGCCCAATATGAAGATGAAATGTCTCTCCTGGAAATCACCAGGAGCTTAGCTTTTTGTAAGTTTAAGAGGCTTCCAGGGCCATAGTTCAATGGTCAAACCACACCATCACACTGTGTAATTACATCCTGTGTAATGCAGATATTTTCAAGCTTGTGTTTGTCACATTCACAATTTTTGGTGGGTCTGTGCTTTAAGAAAATCATGGAGTGCTCACCTTAAAATTTGTAATTCATACAGAAAAACATGGTAGGCTAAACTGGAAAACTGCAGATTGTGACTGTGTAACAGCACATTTAACACTTTTTTTTAACATTATCAGATACTTGTTTTCTTGTAGTCTTTTTATTTATATCCTTTTCCTGTTTAGTCTGTCTGGGTTGTCAATGCTCTTAACACTGCTGAATTATATACATTTTAAAAATCTAGTAATAAATAAAAGCACACTTTTTTAAAAAAATTATGACATGGAAAAATGAAAATGTTCAGTAGCTTTACTAAACAAATCTCAGCAAACCTTAACTGGTATTAAGTCACATTGAAATGAATGCAATCTGTTTCCAGGTTAGCATACTACCACACATTAAGTTAGTTATTTACAAGGGTTACAGTCCTACTGCCAAACAGAAAAATAAAATGGGCAAAGACAGTGGATGGTTGGCACATGATGTAGGGGAAAAAATTCCAGGAAAGTTGAAGATGGTTCCTCTCCCTCGCCCCTAACAATATGCATGGATGCATGTACTTGAAGATTAGGCCTCCTGGCCTTTGCTGCTCTAGCAACTTCAAAAGCTTCCTCTTTATTTAAAAATACAAATACAACTTTTCCAGCTTATCCCTGATTTAGATCAGTCAAAAACTGTGTGATACATGTTCTAATATTGGCTCCAAGCGTAACAGGTTTGTGATTAACTGCACAAGAATGTTTTAGTTGCTTATTTGCTACAGTCTAACAATGCCCTTGGCCTCTACCACCTGCTCTCTCTGCTTCAAAGTTTGCAAACTGATTCATCTGGTTAGAGTAAATAAAGCATGTTTGGATATAATGAACTACAAACCATAGTTCTCTGTCCTATTTGTGGATTCTGTGCCTGTGTTTTGGCCACCAGATGTTCAGGATAGGTTACTATAACCTCGTTTGCTGTTTCTCGATCCATGTCCTTACTTACTTGAGTTGGTTCGAAAATGTCATACTGGAGGGAAGTCCTCCTTCTGTCTCAATCAAATCACAAAGATCTCTCATTCTTCCATTTCATTCTCTTCCACCAGGTTCTTGTCATTTTGCTTCAGTTTCAAAGTTTTGATCTTTGCCTCAAAGATCCAAGTGCTAACCTCATCAACCTGCACCCAACATGGCTTGGTGGTCAGGGATTCTGAGAATCATAGTCCAACCATATCTGGACTTCATGGTTGGAAACCATTGGCTTGCTTCAGTTGCTCTCAAACTGTTGCCCTCCTCCTAATTGAATTACAACTGCTACAATACTTGATCAGTAGCCATGCTGAATGGGCTTAGTGAGATATGTAGCCCAAAACAGCTGATGGGCACCATGTTGGGTTGGGTTAGTCACCATATTGGGTTAGGCCGCCTTATATGAATGCAGACTTCTCCTTTGGAACACAGCATTTGTTTAAAACTCTGTTTTGGCTATATCTTCTCTGTTGTCTCCTCATTTGTTATTTGCGATCTGTGGCACGGTGCATAGCACATATACTCTTGTTTTAAGGTACGATGATCTTTTCCACGAGGGAACTGTAAGCCTATCGTAGATCCTGTGCTCTGCATATATAAAGTCATGGATTGAACCTATTGTCTCACCAGTTAAAGGAGCTCAAGGGCTCATGTTTGGAAAGACTTTATGAAGACTTATTGCCAGTGGAGGCAGACAATGCCAAACTAGATGGATCAGTCATTTCAGTCTATAGACATCAGTTTCATATTTGGCTCTGAATTAGGAGGATTTTAAGCTGGTGGGATGGTTTCAAAGAGATTGCTATGGATTAGCCAACCATGGGGGGATCCTTTGCTTACATATATGTGATGTGTGTGCGTCTCTTTGTTTGTGTACAGGATCCAAACTACTGGATACAGGTACATCGTCTGGAACATGGTGATGGGGGAATCCTTGACCGTGATGACATTCTTTGTGATGTAGCTGATGATAAAGACAGAGTGAGTATAAATGTTTGGAAGAGCACAGATCCTTGGCATATGGAAGGAACTATTTTGTAAAGGAAATTTAACTGGAAAGATGGCCAACTATGGAAACAAATAGTTTTAGAATGGAAGAAACCCATTTTTAGCATTACGTTTTAATGGCTCTACAAATGCTATTTGCTAATCAGAAGTAGTCATAATCTGGGCAGATAAAGAACACGCTTTCTTCTTAGTGAGATGAAAATGTAACCAAAGAGAGTGTTGCTTTTTGAGAGGAGAACTAGGAGAATAGCACTATTTTGTCATGGGTAAAACTGCAAACATAGGACTTGGTTTGCCTTGGGTTTTGAGAATGTGTTAGTGACAGAACCATGTATAAGGCTTTTGAAAATGCTTTTATCTTATTGAAAAATATTGTATAATTAATAAATATGGAATGTCCTTTAATCTGATTTGCTTGGATGTATAAAAAGTCACTGTGTGTGATTTTTTCTATTCCTTCTGTGGCATTTTGTGTTCTGACTTATTTTTTGAACATCTTGTCTCTTTCTTCTGACTGCATTACTGAAAGATTAAAAAGAACTTAAGGCAAGTCAAATTTTATTTTGCATCAAGCCGTTGGCCACTGTATTTTTAACAAGTACACCACATACTAACAAACATGACCAGCGTAAAAAGATATCAATACTTTTGGTAAAACAATTATATAGCAAAAATCTATATTTGGAACTGAAAATTGAAAAGCCTTGTCAAGTATCACTGAATTCATTTAAAAATGAAATTCTGCAGTTTAAAACTGAGGGCTTGAATGTAGTCTGTATTTTAAGAACACTTGCTAAAAGTTTTTGTAATTTTTTTTAAACATAACCACAAGATCACAATCTTCAAGGAGGAAGGCTGAAAGAAGGAATAATTATACAATGTAACATAAGTGAATGCAGTGAATTATGCTGTATCTTGAAGCATTATAGCTTAAAAAGAATCACAACATATGCTGTATAGAGAATTATTCAGGATAATACCAGTGCTTTTGATTTGAACCATGCAATGTATAATGTGCTGCTGCAAGATGTGAAGATGGTCATTTATTTAGATGGCTTTGTTCCATTTCACTCTCCCTACAATTGGACTGTCATGTCTCAGAAAGCTTTAGTTGGTACAGTTGGCCATTTTGGGCCCCCAGTAGTTTTTTTTAAGGCTTGGAGTAAGAGGCTTTTTCCTGGTTTTGGGGAAAAAATGTCCTAATTGCCCTAAGACAGTCTCCCTTCCTGAAAATGGCTAGAATTGACAGCTTGAATCCTTAGGGACTTCAGTATTTTAGGGTATGTATATGTGTGTTTGATTGAGCAGTGGCATGGGCAGCAGGTATGTCTTTGTAGTCTACCAGAGGGATCTTTTGCGGCCCCTCAACACTCCAGTGTTGCCCAACCTGCTTTAAAAGATGTGAGAGAGATTCATGGAAAATTTCCAGCAGTTGCTGTTAGTCAGGATGGCTATGTGGAATTTCTAGGCTCAGCTACCATCTGCCATTCAAAACTTCCTGCTATGGAACAACAGTGGGAAAAGACTGTTACCTTTCTGTCCTGCTTTTGACCTTTTGTAAGAAACATCTGGTCAGCTGCTGCGAGAGCAAGGATGTTGGCTTAAAGGTTGTTTTAAGCCTAATCGAAGAGACAGAACTGTTTGTGTGCTATGAACAAGAATGTATGAAATAGTTGCAGTTTTTGAGCTCTGGTACAAAATGTTGAAAATGTTCTAAAAAATGTAGATTTGAGATTTACAAAGGAAATCTGGATAAAATAGCCAATAGTGTAGAATTGGGAAGGTAGGATACCAAGGTTGCTTTAATGTATGGTCATGGAATTGTAGGCAGGGGTTAGGTTATGCAGGAATATTTGTTGAGATCAGAGTTTGACAGCTTTTTGATTCCCAAATGTTTTGGACTACAAATCTTTATCTTTGGCCATATCATATATGGCTGATGGAAGCTGTAGGTCAAAATATCTGGAGAGTCCCACGGTTTCCCAGTCCTAGTATTCTTTCACACTACACAGTTATAGCGCTATGATTCCATTTTGACTGCCATGGTGATGTCCTAAGATATCTTGGAGTTTGTAGTTTGGTGAGGCATTAGAACTCTCTGGCTAAAAATTCGCAATATCTTTCCCCAAACTGTAAATTGAAGATTCTATAGAATGTTGCCATGGCAATTAAACTAGAATAATGGTATAATTACGTAGTGTGAGATTCTGCTTAAGATTCAATGTAAGACTAAGTGTTACTGAGTATTGAAGTATCCTTGTGAAAAAAAAAGTCTAATTAAAGAATGTGTGAAATGACAGTAACTTATTTTACTGGAAACCTGTTTTGAGGAATAGAGGAATACTCTGCTGGTCCACAAAAGTGGACCAGTGGCAAGGACAGTTAACCACAACTGCTGCTTGCTCCACACATCTCTCTTGCTTCTGAAGGAGAATTGGGATTGAGCTGGAAGAACCAAGGTGATGTTCTTTAGGGCTTTTTTGTGGGGACTTATATTTCCCAGTCCTTACTGTTGTACAGGAGTGATCAAAGTGCATCCCACAAACCTGAAACCCCCCACCGGTGCCCAAAGCCCCCAATCTCTGATTTTTTTTAAAAAAAAGTTGGCCTGATTCTCAGGAGTTTTTTATCTGAAAACCCACATAGAGAGCCCTAAAACATGCAAAAGCACCTCCAGCCCTATACAGAATGCCCCGGCACCCCAATACCTCTATTTTCATCAGAATCCTTCTCAGAATGGTGACAGGGAGTGATGTGATGTCACCTCTGGTTGCTATTTTGGGAAGGACATGGATGAAGATAAATGTATTTGGGTACAGTCCACAGAGGAGATTGGACGGGGGGATTGGCCCCCTTAGTCCCCATGGAGTAACAAACCTCTGCTGTAATGAGATGGATTAAACATCTTTGCATGTTGTAAGAATGATTTTCTTGAACATAGAATAAATCCTTGTGCTACAGTCTTAGGGGAATGTGTGGCTTTCCTGATGTCATTGGATTATACTTCCCATCACACCTCACTGTTTTCTGTGGTGGCTGTGCATGATGGGAATTGCAGTCCAATCATGTTTCTGAACCCTGCTGCAACTTCTTTCACATTCTGTATTGCTTTCTTCCTTTAAATGCAACCTGTTACTCTCTATAGCATCTGCTTCCAAAGATGTTGATGCCCTCCCTCTGTGTGTGTGTGTGTGTGTGTGTGTGTGTGTGTGAGGGGGGGGGGGAATCTGTATGCTCATATTTTAATGAACAATTTTTAATCCTGAAACTGTGTGTGGGTGTTTTTATGTCATCTCTTGACTGCCACTTCAACAAGGATCCTCATTGCAGCGTTTTGTGTCAGAAGCTAAGAAACCTGTCAGACAGCTGAGGACCATCTCTCTCTCTCTCTTCCTCTCTCTCTCTCTTTCCTCAGCTCCTTCCTGGTGATGACAAAAATTATTTCAGGCTCCTGACTTGTTGTTGATGTGTGCAAGTCATATTACAAACATCCATGATGATTATAGCATTAGAGAAATTTGAATAGGCAATCGGAGCCTTGTTCAGAGTTTATTTTTCCCTGTGTGCTTCTGTCCTTGATGTTTGCAAGTTACATACCTTTCTACACCCACTTGGAGTATAGCTTGCTTTTGATATTTGGCCATTCTTTCCCCTTGTCATGAATGGTTTTAATTGTATGTTGTTTGGGTTTCTCTCTATGTAGTGCCTTGGTTTTGTGTACTCTTGTCTGACCCTGTTTTTTTAGCAGGGTGTTTAAACCTTTCTGGAATTCATATATAGCAACCTTCCCCATTTGGGTACCCTAGAAGTGATCTGGACTGTGACACGTACCATTACCAGCCAATATACAACACATTGGCTCTGAAAGATAGATGCTATAGTCTGACACTTTGAAAAGATGCCACATTGGAGAAGCTTGCTTTAAAGCAGGGATGGGAATCCTGTGACCCTTCAGAAGATGGGGGACTGCAGCCTCCTCATGAACCTTAGCCAATATGTCCAATGGTGAAAAGTACTGGAAGTTGCAGTTTCAACAATATCTGAAGGGCTGCATGATTAACCATCAGTTTCAGGATTCTGCTTTTAAAGACTATTGCACACAAAAGTCACACATGTACAGGGACCTTCTTATTTACTTCTAGGAAGGGACGTTCCTCATGATCCATCTTATTATGTTTTTTTATTTTTCATTGACCTGCTGGTCATAGAGGAGAATTGGGAAGGTATAGAACTCCTAGGCCATGGCTCCTGATGTCTGGACCTGTTTGTGTGTTGAATGTTATCAGTCTGTGGAGGGAGAGTGGAGAGTTACAGTTTTATGAGAAACAGAAATTGAGGCAGAATGCAGTGGGAGGATAACCATTTTATTTATTAAAATATTTTTATCCAGACTTTATCACAGGATTTCTGGATAGCGTACAGATATAACAACAAGCAGTTTAAAACAGTTCCAGATTTAACCAATAAAATAACAAAAAAACAGTAAAATAATAATGTTTTTATCTTGTTAAAACTTTTATTGTGTTAACTTGGATCTGGAACTGAGTCTTGACAGCTTTAAAGGCTGCAACAATTAAAAATCAAGTAAATACACATTTTAAGTAAATTATGGCCCAAAGTCTTTAATAAAAAGCTCTGTCTTGTTTTGGCACTGGAAAAAAACAGTGTTGATGCCAATGGGAAGGGCTTCCGCAAATGAGGTGCAACAACCAAAAAGGCCCTTCCTTGAACCTTCTTATGGGAGAAGATTGGCCTTATGCACTCATTCTGCTAAGCAACTTATATATGCAAAGCACTGCAACCCCCTGTCTGGCTTTGTATGAATGCAGCTAGAGTCTCATTTCCTTACAACAGAGTTCACAGGCTGGTCACAGAGGCAGCTGTGAGGCAGGTGATTTTGTCCAACACATGGTGCTGTAGGCCTTGGGGCATAGTACAGTGTGCTGCAGAAAGTTTTATGGCACTGTACCCTAAATATATTCTTTATCTTGGCTTTCAGTTATGTTCGCACTAGCTTGACCTTTTGGGGACCTGTTTGGAAAGCCAGACTCTTAGACTATCAGTCACCTATTGAATTCAGAAATGTTTCTGTCTAGGCATTGCCGACAAAACAGTTCTGGGACAACTTTGACCTTTGCATGGTATAAACATTTCCTGATAGTTGCCTCTTTCTATTATTGAGTCCTTGACTCCTAGAGATTTCCACTTTGAAAAATGTTTTTCCCAACTGATTAAAATGTACATGCATGAGACTCTACAACAAAATAAGTTGATGATAAAGCACAGATAGTAGAAGGTTTGATGTTTAGATCTATGAGGAAAGACTGAAGGTCATTTTTGACCTAACAAATGGCCATGGTGTGGAAAAATGGAGAGTTCTGGAAGGAGGAATGCACATGGCTTTAAACCCATTTTGAATAAGCTGTTAGAAGGAACCAGGTTGCTAGGTTTTCATCAGAATGGATAGAGAGGTCTGTATGTGATGCTCTTTTTAAAGACTTGTGGCATTATGCTTCAGATCTTGGTTGCTATACTGTGAAGTAAGATAGTGTCTTCTGCTGCACATGGTATAAATAATTTAAAAATGAAATTTGCTGCAGTTTATTTCTTTCAACTTATTTAATTATCATCTGCTACTCAGTTTAAGACCCCAAAGAATGGTAGTCTAATGTCCTAGGCTGACTTTTGCTTGAATGCACAAGGATTAAAAGTGGGTGGTGAACGGGCAATCTCCACCCACATCAAGCAGGTAGAGTATAATGCTCCACCTAGGCAGTTCACTGACCACCCCCTACATGCATGCATGCATGCATGCATCCATCCATCTATTCATTCTTTTCTTTTCTTTCGGGCACTGTCCTCTAACCCAGGGATATTCAACTTTGACCCTCTAGGTGTTCTAGATTTCGTCGCCCCCCCAAAGCCTCAGCAAGCATGGCCACTGGTCAGGGATTCTGGGAGCTGAAGTCCAAAACATCTGGAGGACCAGAGGTTAAGAACCATTGCTCTAGCCATTTGCACTCTATCTTAAGTCTACCCTCACAATGATTAATTCCTGGAAAGGGCTGCTGCTCTTGCTGCTTAACATTGAGGAGAGCAGAGAGTGTGGAGGCAATTTAGACATTGACAAGCTGTCTTGTCTTGGCTCGGAGAGGAAAGGAAATAGGAGTGTGCTCACAGATGTAGTGCATTATCCCGTGCCTTTTCTCCAGCTACATTGGTTGAATTTCCTCACCGCTCTCTTCTCTCGCGACTGTGATCAGCAATGATATCCCATTCTGAGGCTTGACAGCTAGGGGCAGAAGTTTTGGACACTGTACAAGGGCCCTTATGCTGTGTCAAAAAGCAGACATATGCTTGTGTGAGCCACACTTAAATGCGCATGTGTTCCTGGTAAGATTCCGTCCTCCATGTCATAGCAGGCTGCTGTTCTGACCTGGTCATCCTCATTGTGAAAATCTGAAGATTTAGACTGAACACACTTGGATGTTGCTCTTGAGTGGAAATCTTGCCTCGTTCGTTTCCAAGATTTCTGAATGAGTTCAGCCAGAGCTTGAGGAAGTTAAATTTTTTTGGCAACAATTTCCAGAATAATTCAGAAACTCACATTTAGATGTTTGCGCAGAATGCTCAAAGATTTGAGGATGAACCGGCACATTTGGAGACTTTGGGGATAATGCTCATGTGTACAAATTTTGTTCCACTGCAATTCCCAGCATCCATAACCATTAGCTATATTTCCTGGATCTGATGGGATGTGCAGTCTAGCAATATCTGGAGTGCCTCATGATTCCTACTACTGTATAGACACTTGCACTGATACACTGGCATATTATATTTATTTTGGTGCCCAGTCTAGGGTTTGGCATAAGACATCTTAAGTGGTTATTGCTGAAGTAAAGAAAGAAAGTTTGTAACTGAAAAGAAAGCTTGAAAACTGTGAGAGAATTTCCCCCCCAGTAGTACTGCTTCCTGAGGCACTTGGAGTTTGTTCAAAACCACAATAATAGAAAGCTTGGGTAAAATCTAGATGACAAATGAGGAATCTGGGCCAAAGAGATGCCCATGTGGTTAAGAAGCATGGTCAAAGAAACCATAATGGGGAAGAATGCTTCCTTTGGAAAGTGGAAGTGCAGTTCACAGAA
Organism: Cyclura pinguis; assembly: GCA_030412105.1. Lineage (NCBI taxonomy): Eukaryota > Metazoa > Chordata > Lepidosauria > Squamata > Iguanidae > Cyclura > Cyclura pinguis. The sequence goes on along the minus strand of CM059604.1, from coordinate 120,723,665 downwards.
GAAAATGAAAAAGGAGAAACCCCTGCAATTGTATTGCTAAAAGAGTGTATTGCTAAAACACATGGAAACAAATTAAAATGCATAAGGAGCAAAAGCCAACCAGGGAGGCAGTTGAACTGAAGGACGGTAAGAGGTGATGGGATTGCTAAAGGAGGTAGGGAATAGATTGCGGAAATGCTTAGTGACGTTATTGAGTTCCTGAATTCTGGAATTCTTGAATTCTTAATTTTCATCAAGGAAGATAATGGATAGATACTAGTGCATTCTTCAGAGAGGTTATCTGTTGGGAAAAGTGGCAGCTAACTGGCAAAATTAACAAGTCACATATTTGGGATGGTATACTGTTTTTCTGAAAGTCCTTAAAGAATTTAAATGTGAAACTGCTAATACTCCACAAAAAAATATGCAACTTTCTAGTGCAGTTTTCCTCTTTCATAGGATTAGGCTGTTGGTTAATGCCAGCTTTTAATAAAGAATCTAGAGGGAGCCAGGCAATTATAATGCTATTAGCCTAACTTTGTGTCTGACATATAGTGGTGGAAAAGCTTGTTTAAAGATAGAATAAGTAAGTTAATTTGGCTGTCATTCCTGTGGGCATAATCTAATAGGACCATTTGAGTGCTGCCCGACTGTAAGGAGCTGCAACATAAATGTAAAAGTGATCCTCTGTTTAATTTGCCATGTACTACAGAGCATGAAGGTGCTTGTGTATAACAAGGCAACACTCGTGTTCCACTTCATCCACAGGTGTGATGGTTTGAATGGCTATGGACTGCTAGAAAGTGGAGAAACACTGTGATTTCATGTGCTTGTAGACATAGCAGAGCCAGATTCATGGTTTGTATAGGCTTAGCTAGAAATGATGAGAAATGATGTGCAACTTTCTACTCAGCTAACATTAGTCAGGATGCATCCTTCCCTCCCAGATTGCGGAGCTCTCTCTCTCTTGTACCTTTCCATTCCCACAGCTAATGGTCCAGAGAATTCTGATTTTTAAAATGTATTGCAAAGCTTGCTTTTTCCACTGGTAGATGTGTTCCTTTATTTGAAGCAGAGCTTTCCAAACTTTTCATGTTAGTGACACACTTTCTTAGACATGCATCATTTTGCGACATAGTAATTCAATTTTACCAGCAAACTGGAGGTTAAACTAAATGTCCTTATAAAAGATAAGGACACATACATAAATTGTAATAATGAAATGTGTGGGGACATATCTCATGAAAACCTTTCCTTTATATTTTTTAAAATTTGTGATTTATAAATACTAACATACTTTTCCAAGATTGTTGTCATTTATGAGTAACAATATGTAAATATGTGCAAGAATTAAAAAAAATTGAATAAAACCAATAACTACTTACTGTTTTAATGAGATGTATGAGGTTGATAGGATAAATATAGCTTTTGAATATTTGGTGTAATATTAGATAAAGACAGTTGCATTTTGTCATCAAGCATTTTTAAGCTTCCACGTTTCAGAGTCTTTAAGTTTGTTCGCGCAACACACCTACACACTGCAGGTGACACACTAACGTGTTGCGACACACAGTTTGGAAGGCTCTGATTTAAAGACTTAAGTGTATTAGTTTGGATCAGTATGCAAAGGAATCTTGTAGCAGCTTAGGGACTAACTGATAGAAGGAAGATGGTAGCATAAGTTTCCTCTGAGGTAGTCTCAAAGGTGCAACAACATCCCAGTGCATAATGTTCCTTTACAATACTTGAAAAATCTCTTGCTTTGTCCCTGAAGATGTGAAATTGCTTTCAACCATGAAAGGCGGCAAAATGTGGATGCGAATTGGTTTATTGGAAATAATTTCTTAAATGGTTTAATGTGACCTGGTATTGTATCAGGATAAGATCTTGGGTTATGAGTCAAAAAATTCTGTATAGTTACATTTCTGTATATGGCAGTTCATGCCTACCGTGAACTCGTTGTATGGCCTTAGGTAAATTACTGTCTTTGTCTGTCTCTCTTTGAATCTCAGTCTCTCATTTGCAGTGTGGGGACAGTGCTACCCTTCTACTTTACTGGGTTGCTGTAAGAATTGTTCTTTTATCTTCCAACTGTCAAATGTCCTCAGGGTGATTTACAGTCGTGAAACGCTGCATCCGTTTATAAAATAACAGCCAATACACAGCTGAATTCAGTATTCTTATTATAAACTTTGTTGTGTTGTAACAAAAACCATCGTACATAATCCTCAGCCTCTTCCTTTTCAGTATTAAAATGTCAAATGATGAAGATGGTTTAGAAAAGGCTGGGAGTGGGGTGAGCAGATAACAACAAAAGAACAATACACAGATTTAAAGCCTGACAAGAAGAATATATTAATCTGTTAAGGATCTCATGTGGATTACACCAGGAAGGAGCATGCCACAGATTGGGGATGTTACAGAGAATGATGTTTTCTAGTAGCAACATAACTGTGCTACTGTAGGGGTTGGAACTTGGAGGAGAGCACCCAAGGACGATCTTAATAATTGGTTGGGAACATGGTTCCTTCAGGTAGTCTGGTTCTGAGATCCTTAGGGCTTTAAACCAACACTTCAAACCTGGAAGCTGCTTGGGAGTCTATGTAGTTGACGTAATACTGGAGCAATATTCAAAATGGCCAGTCTCAGTAAATGACTTCCCTGTTTGTTCTGTATGCACTGCCATTTCTGGACTGCCTTCAAAAGGAAGCTTCATATACAGTGTGTTGTGATAACCTGGAAGGAGGTTGTGAGTGTACAGATGTCTATAGATAGGCTGTCTCTGTTCAGGCAGGGCCAGAGTTTGTGTTTTATGTCTTGATTGTTTTGTGTATAGTTTGTCTTTATTGTTTTCTTTGTGCATTGCCTGCCTTTATTGTTTTATTGTTGTCTGCCCTTATTGTTTTGTGTGTCTCTGCGTGTATGTAAGACCATATACATTGATGGTGCTGTGTAAGTAAATAAGTATTGACAGAAGCCAGTAAAAGCTACTTCATGTCATTTGGAACTCAAGGAACAGAGATGGATGGATAGCTTCGGACAGTGACAAAAAAATAATGGATGCAGAGCGCTTTAAATATTTAAGAGCACTATACTGGGGTGGGAAAATTGTGGCCCAAGGGTCCTGGCCTCTCTAGGTCTGTTTTGGTGGCACCTGCTCCCCTAGATTTCCCTTTCTCTGGCAAAAAAAGGAATGAATTGACCCCTCCCCGGAAGCTTCTTAGAGCAGGGATTCACTTTTTTCCCCCCCAAAGCCAGAAGTAGATTTGGACCACTTTGGATTTGGTCCCTCTCACCAGCAGTTTTGGTAGTTTGTGTAGTCCAGAGGCTGAAAATTGAGTCCTGAACCTGTGTTCCCTGCCTGGGCCCTGTGCAAATGCCGTTTATTCTTACCAGGTAAATGTGTTTGTTACTGTAACTGTTTTTTATTTTTTAAATCTATTGCACTACTAACATTAATAGGCTTCTCACTTGGTCTCTTTTTGTTTAGTTACATAGGAGCCCCTTTAACTGCTTCTGCCTTTGTCTGTTCTTCAGCTTAGAAGCATAAATTCCCTCGCTTGGCTTCTCGTTCCTTAATATTCAGTCAGCATTTTTGCCCCTGCATAACTCTTCATCTTTTATTTATACTCTCCAGAGTGCAAAGATGCAATAAGGGGGCAGGAGAGTGGCAATGTCTAGACCAGATTTCCATGCGTGTACGTCAGTGCAGCCGCCCTTGATTTGTTGAGGTTGTGGAGGGCCCCTCACGCTCATCTGTTGAGGGGGGAACAGATCAGGGTGCTATCTTATTGGTGATTAGGTGCACCATCTGAAAGACTGAGAAGGGTGCCGGAGGAATTTTTGTCGTGTGTTTTCTTTAGAGGACGTAGTGGCAGAAACAAGAAGTTCATTTTAGTACACCAGTGCCCAACCAGAGTTCATAAAACATTCATAGCACAGAGTCGTGTTAAGTGATCAAATTGCTGCTGAAATTTCCAGTGAGATAACAAATTGCTTTCTGTGCAAACTCCCATTTTAAAGCCCTGCAAGGGCTCTTTATCCCTTTAATTAATGTCTGGCTGTGCTTTGTCTGGCTGTAGAAAATACAGAGTTTAAGCGGCCCAAGCTTAAGGGGTTGGGGACAGATTGAAGGAGGTACAGTAGAGCAGCTGGAGAGCATTTTACATATCTGTGGTCTGATTCTCTCCCCCCTTCTTCCCCTTAATTTCCCTTGACCCTCTCAGGCTTCTATTTACACAGATGTAAGTCCTGCTGAACTCAATCAGCGACAAGTGATTGAGGTGAGCGAGGGATAGTTGACCCCCTCCTTTCCCCCCCCGAAGGCTGTATTAGGGATCTGATTTGTATTGCCACATGTGGTGTGTACAATTTGCTTCCAGAGCCTTAAACCTGGAAACCTTTCAAAAGGACAGGGCCATGCCATATGTGTTTCAGTCGCAAAAACAGGTGCATTCATGGCCAAATGTCTATTACAGTGGAAATGTTCAGAATCCATTTTATGATAAGAGTCCAACCTGTGAGTGTGTTGTGCCATTCCATTAGCTTTATTCACCTGCCCAGTTAGGAGTGAGGCACTTTGAACATCTTTAGCCATACCTCTTTGCTGTTTCACAGCTTCTCAGGAGAAGCTAAGGCCCCTGTACCAAAATAAGGGGAATACAATAGCTTTAACCAGTTAATATTTGCTAAGGACTTTCCTTGAATGACCATCTACACCTAGATTGTGTAGCAGAGGTGTAGGAGAGTCGGTGACACTCTTGCCTTGAGGCTCCTTGTTCTGGGGCCCTTTCATGCTGAACTAGTATGGCAACATCCTGTAGAATCCTAGGATTTGTAGTTTGGTGAGGTATTATACCCTGCTTAAACTGCAAATCCTAGGATTCCTTAGGATGTTGCCGTGGCAGTTAAAGTAGAATCATCAAGCTAAAATAGTGTGATAGGGAAAAGGCATCTGATCTAGATTCACATCTTGCAGTTAAGGATGGAACTTGTCTGGGGCTAAACTTGGAGTGAGTGGTTAAGATGCTGTTTCATCGATAGCTTCCCATGCACATTCCCTAATATTCTCACACATCATATTCTGGTTCCAGAATTAAGGAAATTACTATTTTGGACTACAGCTCCAGGAATTTTTCACTAGCACAGCTAACATCGAGTTATAGTCACCCGTCCCCCCAAAAATACCCTTTCCCAACCTCTGGATGATCCTCATGCTTCCTGTCTCACTGTTATTTCCCAGAGATCATTCCCTCTAATGGTATGCTTCCTGGAGCACAGATCAGTCTTTCTTTCTCCCTTTTTAACTTACGCCTCAGAGCACCAGGGTATAATCATGGTAGTTTAGTGTGAATGCTTCATATGGGTGCTCTTCCCCATTCCGTTCTTTTTGAAGAGTACCAAAATGGAGTAAAAATTGGTTTGATCATTACAGAACCATTTAGCAGTGAGGAAGAAGCTTCATCTCACCTTTAAGCTGTCCACTCCACCTGCTGAAAGGCATAGTGCTTAGAAGGGCTACATGTCTGCATGCAGTGTCATCCAGGCCTCACTGCAGAATGCCACCCTGTCACATCTGTGTATCTCTGGTTTAGGGACCTCCACAGCATATAACATTGTACTAAAAGCATAGCTGCAATGCCCTGTGATATGCATACACTTTGATAGTTCTTGCACTGGTGAAGCAAATAGCAACGTATAGAAGCTCCTAGTGGCATAATGTGAAGTTAGTCTGTTGTTCATTGTCATCTTCTTATGATTGATACTGGTAATTGGCATTTTAGAGGCATCTGTGTACCAGCTGCTAACTGTGTTTGGAAAAGAGTTCTGCAACAAACGGTTGTAAAACAGCTGTTTTCCTTTAAAATGATATTTGAGGGTATGAGTAGCTTTAAAATGATACTATTTCAGAGCAGAATGAGTAAGATGTCTTGTTTCCAATATGCAAAAGAACTTTTAATAGGTGAACTAAATGATGGCTGCTATAGTTCAGTGCTTCAAAGGAGTACCACAACAAACCCCAGGCTCATGCTTGTTTCTTCCCCTTGTTGGACTGTGCAGAAGAATTTGCAGAATTTTGCTTCCATTTTAGACAAACCAGAATCTTGTCATGACATCTGAGCCTCTGTGAACTGAGATTACTTTTCACTATAGGAAGTGGAAAGAAAACAACTTTGAACTACAGTCTGTTAAGCTGGCTTGTGTTCACTGACCATAGTTAAGATTAACTAGAGTTTACATTTTAAATGACAGGCTTAAAATACAACAAAAGCTACCAATCTTGTCCTTACAGCATCTCTGGAGGAGAAAGTGCGCAAGAAATAAGTTTATTTGCTACAGCTCATCCTTGCAAAGCTAAACTGGTTTTGCATTATGTGTGTACCAGCCCAATATATTGGAATATGTAGATTTCTGATGGATTTGCTGCTTGTCCTCTTGCAATACAGCTTGATAGCAAGGTAGAAAACTATAATTATTATGACACATATTAGATGTAATGATGGAAGCAGTTTAAAGGGAGAGATCAAGCTCTCTGAGCTATTTTTGTGTAGTACAGAGTGCAAGCTTGAAAGAGTAGTAATTGTAATTACTAATAATGCAAGACATCTGAGATTACGAAGTCTGGCATTTGTCCAGTTGCTGTGAGATTTGTATTTATTTTTAAAGAAATGATTTTAGGGAATTTTTGCTTTTCTAAATCACTCTATTGAGAGCAAGAAACAATGTAGTGTGATCCTAACCATTTATCAGAATAATACAAAATGGGTGGAGGGGGAACCTAGCAGCAGTTTATTATAGTTTGTTAAACAGATGTTACTCCCAGGCTGCCAAAATTTTGGCAAGAGATCTTCTGAATTAAAAGTAGCTCACATAAGCATGAATATACATATACTTTCTTTTTGCCTTCTCACACCCCTAGTTAAATGCAGCTCTCTAGAAATGGTGGGAGATGTTTACTTCCATACCTGCTGTCCTCTGTATGTGGACTTACAAGTACACACCTTTTTAACAGCTGGGAAATTATGGCCTACCTGACATTGATGGGTGTGTGGTTCATAGGATCTTTACCTTCTGTGGAAGGGTTTTGTTATTGTGTTACTGTCTATAAGGACAGATTCTAACTAAGCATGGCAGAAATATAGTACATTAATTGAATATTATGATTGATCTAGCTGAGATTTCACTGTGTACATGAAATGAGCAAAGCTGTTTGCCCCAAAGAGATTACAAATCAAGGTGGTTGGGATATGCAACACATGGTAGTCAATCATGGCATTTTATAATTGTGCAGTAATCTTCTTCTTCTAGGCCATATTAACATTAGCACACTGACTTTGCTTTTCCGTTCACTCATCTGTGCCAACATTAATCCTTATTTTATAAGGAGAGAATGATGCAGTTATACTTCAAAGTGCAGCTGAACCAATCATGTTCCTTTTATGTCTTGACACCTGGAGACCTTTATTAATTCTGCATTTCTCTTCTGTAGAACAAGTGAGATGTAGACCTTGGCACTCTGAGTATCCTTCCCCCTTTACAGTGTTGACTAAAGCCACCTTATACATAAATTATTCACACTGGTTTTAATGTGAAGTGGATCACACGCCAACACAGAGGAAAGATGTGTAAATCAAGGCAGGTTATGTTTTATTTAAGGTAAGCTAGTCTCTCTTTAAAAAGCCTAATGTGTCCTTGTATATGGTCATTGGGTCATATGATTAATTGTCTCTGTCTTCTAGGGAAAATTTGCTTTTAGTGGAGGAGGGGATTGTGGAGTGGGATGGATCAGGTATCCCAGTGGATATTTCTCAAGGCTTTCCTACACATTAAACAGTGGCAAAGAGAATGAAGCCAGTAGGGAGTTGTTACCATTTGCATTTTTCTATTAAGCGCAGCTATATGAGATGCAGCTATCTAGCATCCAAACTTTGCATCTTTACTATGTGGTTTCCTAATACTTCTAAACAATATAATATGAAGTTTCAGGTCTCCTGAAGTATACCAGACCAGATTAAACATATTCAGTAGTGCGTATCACTCAAAAAGCTGAGTTTTCTTTTTTCTTTCTTTCTTTCTTTCTTTCTTTCTTTCTTTCTTTCTTTCTTTCTTTCTTTCTTTCTTTCTTTCTTTTTTTGAGCAAGGGGCACTTCAGATGAATGTTCTTACCTGTGAAAGATGTTTCATACGTGCAAGTCATCTCTTGATATCAAAGGCATCCAGTAATAAGCGTGCATGTGAGAGAGCATATCCATTAGTCACAACTTTTTACTGAATTAAAAGTACAGACTAGTGGGAGTGATAGCAGGAACCCTGTTGTTCCTTTTTTTCTCAAATAGCTTGTCTGTCTTAGTGAATTCAATTTCAGACTACCAAGAACTTTTTGATCTCTGCTATGCAGGGAAATGTGACTTTCAGGCATGCTGGTTCTGATTTCTATATACCAACTGTTCCTTCCCTTATGGAAGAGAAACAGTGGAACTTATCTGAATTCATAGAGCACCATTTGAGCTAGTAGATTTACTACCATTTAGTAAACTAATGTTTTAAGGGACATGAGGATGACATGCTGTTCAGTTTTCTTTAGGCTTTATAACTTGAATCTGCTTACAGTAGCCTCTCTTAACACATTTGATCTTTTAATATGTTCTTTAAATGGCTAGCTCTTTGGCACAGAAAACATGATTCAAACTGTTACAACCTTTATTATTATCTAATACAGGTTTGGGGAAGTAGGAGGACTTTTTATAACTCAGCGTCCAGAGCCAGTGCTGTTGATAGGTGAAAAGTATGAAAGTCCTTAAGGAGTCACCTGGCTGGCTACTTAAATTTAAGCCTTTTCTGGGGTGGTACCTCAGTGAGGAAAGCCAGCATAGTGTAGTAGTTTGAGCATTGGTCTACAACCCTGGAGTCCAGTGTTTGCTCCCGTCCTCAGCCATTGAAACCTACTGGGTGACCTTGGGCACATCACACACTCTCAGGCCCAGAAAACTTTGTGGTGGGTTCACCTTAGAGTCATAATAAGCCAGAAGGGGCTTCAAGACACAAGAACAAGAACAGTCGTGGAACTCTCCTCCTAGACATATTGGCCATTTGGAGCCCCAGAGAAATTTGACATGTTCAGCCAAGTCTTCAACCTGCTCATATATGCTCTCTTTCTTTTGTTATGCATCTTTCGGCTGCCTTTGTTCAATTTGTTCATTGAGTGTTCTTAGTTACAGTGTTTTAAATTGCATCTGTAAGCTGTCCTCTCAGGAAATATAGGATATAAACTTCCAAAATATTTCCAGAATGATATCACCTGATCACTTAATTGTTTGGAAATTCAAAGCAAGGGAAGAAGCATCTAAAATAGTCACTGTCGTGACATGGTATGTGTGAGAAACACGTGAGCATGTTTGAAATTTGACTTCAGTGAAAAAGCTATGGTGAAAATACAATCCAGGCTTGTTAGTTAATACAATGCAGCTTGAGCAATGAGTTTCTGCAAGGGAGGAGTTAAAAAAAATAATGGCTTTGAACCCCAGTTTGGTTGCTTCATCTCCACCCTGTAGGTGCTGACACTAGTTACACACCCTTCTGGCTTGCATTAAGTTACCTTTCTTTCACCTTTAAAGTTCTTGACAGGATATGTGTTGTTTCTTCGATCGACACTGCAGAATTTCTTGTTGTGATGAATCTTATGCTGCCTTCCTAATGATTGTGACCCTTGGAAAGAGTTGTGTGGCTATTTGGACACATGACAAATACTTCTCCAGTGCCGCTAGTTCTGCTGGGCTATTTGTTTTCTCATAAGATTAATTCTTCTACCCAGAGACCAGAAGTCTCTGGAGACTGGTATCTGTGTGGTACAGCTTGGGTTATCAACAACAAAGAATTGGCACTGGCTTCGGTGGATTAAAATGGCGGACAGATCAAGAATGAAAATTAGAAAGAAGTCCAAATCATTTTCTTATGATCGCCGAAGGGATTCGGTGAAAGTTAAGAGGCAGAGTAAATCTCTCCGCTTCAAGTCTGCTACCTTGGAAACCCGTACAAGAGAAGTGAAGGAGAGGCAGGTTGGTACAAGTTCATTTGGCACAATTCCTGATCGCATGAGGGTGATACAGATTTTTAATTTACCAGGTGCAGTTTAATAACAACGATATCATTTCCCACCGCTCCAATTGGTTGTCTTTTTTAATTCTTCGGTCATACACTGAAATGTTAGTTTGCAAATTTTTTTTTGTGTGAAGAACAATGATAATGTACTCTTTTTTTTCCCCCTGAATGCCATGTGAGACTAGGAGATGCAAAGTTACAGCTTCGTTTTTGAGAGCAATTTCAGATAGGTTGTGTTGTGGGTATTGTCATACTTCAGCTAGATCACCAGGTGTCAACTGATAGGTCTGTTTTGTCTGCTGATCGTTTTCTAGTCCTAATAGACCAGCAAGTACCACAGTACAAAAACATTAGCAAGAACTCAAAAACTCCAATAGGAAGTGGCTTCATTGTTACTTCCTGGTTTAGTATTACCGCTGTCACAGGGAGGCCATAATTCATGTTGTATGAACCATCTGATGTACTTTTGTGAGACTGTTGCAGTATTTTGGATGCTTAATGTTTGCCAGAGTATGTGTCTGTATGTTCTACTCATGTTGATTAGAATTCTGATTCCTTTTTTGGAAAATGTTCATGCGTAGCAGAGGTAGACCAGCTCTGGGAATCTGTAAATATTTTGCTACTTTCTGTTGAGCTTTTCATTACACATCCTTGCCCTAATATTGTTATAATGTCCAAATTTATTTTTAGTGCTTTTATTGGTGCAAACAGCTTTATTGATTGCCAACAGCTTTGAGGTAGAGTTTCAAGTTGGGACACATAGAAAGTATAGAACTGTACTTGTAAATAAATAAGAAAGAGTTGGGAGACAGACGTGTTCCCTTACCTGTCTGACCTGTCTGTCCTGGAGTGACCAGTTTTCATCTCCTTGCTTTGATTCTTACTTTCTGCTTCTCTCTTTGGCATAAGGCTGATGAGAGCAGTAAGTACAGTGAAACACATCGAAAACAAACACAGATGAAACCTAACCACTCTACCTTGGGGCATTTGCTCTTTGGAGAAGAGAAACAAATAGGCAAGCAGATACAAATAACCATTACAGATGTGCAACTTATTTTCACCCTCATTGCTGTGTGATGCCAGATAGCTTGTTGTTCATGGTAAAATGCAAAATTAACAATTACCAATCTCTAAATAGTAGCTTATATTTTCATTTTCAAATCTGATGCTGATTTGTTAGGCCGTAGTGGGGCAAGTATGAGCTAGCATGGTGTAGCAGGATAAGTGCTGCACTAGGATTTCAGAAGACTAGGGTTCAAATCTCTGCTCAGACAGTGAAACCCTTTGGGTGATCATGGGCAAGCCATGCATTCCCAGTCTCAGAGAAAGGCAGTGGGAAACCCCTTCTGACTAAGGGCCTTTCCGCGTTACCCATTATGATGCTGTGGCATCCTGGCATCCTGTGGCATCCTGGGGTTTGCAGTTTAGGGAGGGGCCTTTAGAATTCTCAGCCAGAGAGCTCTTTGGCCTCAGTAAACTGCAAACCCCAGAGTTCCACAGGATGTTGAAAGTAGAATAATAGCACTGAACAATGCGGTGCAGAAAGGCTGCATATTTTGCACAGAAAACCCTGCAATAGGTTTATCTTAGGGTCACAGTAAGTTGGCAACATCTTGAAGGCACACAACAACAGCAAAGAAGATAACTGATACCGGACTGAAGCTTTTCAGAGTTCAGTTTGGTATGTCCTTGTTTTGTTGTGCTTGATACATTTGTGAGGGTGCATATATGCATGCACACAGAAATAAAGACTGATTTGGGGGTTTATTTCTGTTCTCATTTGGAGAACATAAAAGAATGAAGGATAGGGGCTGTTTGTGTAAGGGAGTAAGTTTGCTGATACATGCTTACATTTGCAAATCAACAATGTATGTTTTGACGCCTTAAGAATTAATCAATCTAAGCTGTATTAACTGACTTTATTCCACGAACAGAATTGCCTCAGAATGAAAGCTGCACCTTGCACGAACAGATCAAAATTCAGCTAGCTCAATAGCTCAATATTATTTGGGGGCAGGGACAAAGCAATTTACAGATGGACTTGGATGGCATGCTGCCTTTGCTCACCATGTCTTCTATCAGAGGCAGGGATGAGGAGTGTGTTCTGCTCAGCATATTGTTGGAATACATGGTTATCTGTTACTATTGGACATGCTGGCTAGATCTGGTGGGAGTTGCAGTTCAACTAACATATGGAGGGCTTTGCCCTCCCCGATTCAAGGAGTATTGTAGGCTCCCAGTGAGAATGCAGCCACAGGACAGATTAGCATGGTGTGCTTTCTTGCAAAAGACATTGCTTGAAGGTACACAGGATCAAGTCTCTTTGTGTGCACATGTTTTTCTTTAAGACTGGGCTGTTAGTTTCTCCATAACAGCAAAGTTGGACTCTTCATTTATGTATTAATGTACACTTTGTTGTTCAGATGAGTGCCACAGATTGTGCATGCCCCCTAGTGGTCAGTGGGAAATACCAGTTGAGGTAGAAGAAGTTCTCAGAGTGGTATGTACATTTGGAATCAAAGTTTCTGCAGATTGGAAATTAAAACAGCGAGAAGATTTGGCGGGATTCTTCTAAAATTGTCTTTTAAAAAGTAAATAAAATGGTGATGGAGATTGTATCTTACATCTTGTACCGTTTTGGTCCGTTACTTAAATCTGTTTATAACTGTAGATTGTAAATTCGCCTCTGTTTCAGTTAGCATTTGGCTAAGCTGTGCCTTTATTGCCCTTGCTGTTTGATTAGTGCTTTTTAAAAAGCACAGCTTTTTCTCTGCTTTTATTTGTTTTTTGTTTGTTTGTTTGTTTTTGTTTTAATATGGTCCACTTAGCACCTTGGAGGAAAGTGACACATGAGTATTTTAAACAAAATAAAATGGGTTTGTCTTTCTGTTCCTTCGCAGACACACATCGTGCTTGGCCATTTATCGCTTGCACAGCTTGTAGTCCTGTCAACAGGAAGGGCCGGGTGGATACCTGGCCTACGGGCATGGACATCCAAATTTATACATGCTTGATTCAGTATGTTGTGTATGTCTGGAGACTGTGGTGAGGTGGCGTGGCATGAGATGCAGTGCCAAGTAGGAATGAACACAGGGCCTTCCATCCAAACAATCCTTCAATCCACATATCTATACATACATGCTAATATGGGAAGCGTCTTAAATTTTACTTAAATTTCTAACTAATGGGAGACAAAATGAGTCACAATGAATTATTCTTTAACTCTCATGCATTAGGATGAAAAGAAAAAAAATTGTGAGTTGTGAGATATTTTCTGACTGGATGCACATTGTAGTCGATTCAGGGGCTAGCTTGGGGGCTGGAGTTGTGGTTAGAGGTTAATATACACAACTTGTATTTTCTGACCCCACTGAATATTCCAGTGTTCAGCCCAACAAAAGAAATCTTGATTTTCTCCAAATGGGCTGAATCTTCTGACAACCAGAACATTTTTTCCCATGGATAGGTTTTCTTGGATGTTTTCTTGTTTATTAAAAGGAAGTAGCCGAAATTTGGGAATATTATTTGCAGCTGCTCTGGTTACAGTGCTGTGGAATACCTGCTTTCTCGTTCTGTTTGGATGCAGCCATGAAGTGTGACTTTGGAGGACTAAAATGACCTAACCTGGCTGTGGAAGGGTAACCTGGATTGTTTCAGGAATTTCAGGAAGGGGCCGGATTGTGTTTCATGTTTTACGTAATTTCAGCTGGTGCGTCTCACTGTTTTCCAGCACAATTTGAGAGTGCAACATTGAAAGGGAGAATGTCTTCATCATTTGTACTTGGGAAATGCTGTAAGTAAGTAAATAAATAAAATAAAATAACTGAGGGAGCTGTTGAATTGCCAGAGGGCCACAGATGCCATATCTGCTGTGGGATTGGAAATAACATTTAAAGACCCTGAGACTGGCCATCTGTTCCGGAGACGCTGAGAAGTTGAAAACAGAGACATCAGATTTGCAGACTCCACTGTCTTTTTTTAATTGGAATTTTGAGGAGTTTCCTTCATTCCATTAGTATAAATTAATCTGCCAAGGTGGGGGGTAGGCATTTTGTTGTTGCTGTTACTACAAAACTATGGGCTAAACAGTTGTTAAAAAGTCTTGCTAGTGTGCTGTTAAATATTCAGAAATCTACTAGTAATTTACCCCCTAAAATTAAGAAAAAATGTATTGTGTGGTACAGCTTGTATTCCTGCCCTTGCAATTGACAACAAATGATAGTACAGTGGCCTCCCCACATTCTCAAGGGTTGGGGGTGCAGAACCCGCACAACATGGGAAAATGGTAAATCCCTCCCCCGCAACCCCCTTCCCCTTCCCTTCCAGAGCTCTGGCACACGAACCGTGCTTCTCCACTCCTGGGCCAGAGGCAAGGGAGTGAGAGGGAGCAACTCCGGAGACGAGAAGGAAGGAGCGTGTTTACCGCCCTCATTGCCTTACTTTTTGTCTCAGTGTGAGTTCTCAGTGCCAGGGCAGGGGCAAGGGAATGTGAGGGGGGAGCTCCAGAGGGCACAAGGAAAGTGTGCACTCATCTCCCTCCACATTGCCTTACCTTTTGCCTTGGCACGCTGGCCTTCCATATCTGTACCACCAAAACACAAGGGAATAGGAGTAGGAGAATTGGGGGGCGGGGTAGGCATAGGTGCCTCACGAATAATCAAATTTGTGAGAATCAAACTGCCGATGTGGCAGAAGGACTGTAAAATTTAGATCTCAAACAACTTCTATGTTTGTTTCCTAGGGGAGACAATCATGAGAAGGGGGAAGGTGTACATGTGTTCATAAGCATGTCCGGTTTTTATCATGAGATTTATTTGTATCATAGCCTTCCACATCTAGACTTTTAATACATACACACAAAACCCTATACCTGAGTGGATGAATCTGTCAGTTTTGATTTCTCTTACATTCAGATTTGTTCAATCTCACCTTCCTTTCATCTAAAATAGTGCTTCTTCTCTTCCTGATGTGGCACAGTCCCCTGACCCCAATGTGCCAGCGACCAGTGCTGTATTAGTGCCCACTGGCTGCAATTGTTTCTTTCTTTTCTGGAAACTCTCTAGGGACTGGCAGTTAATGGCTTATGCACTGGCACTGTTCTGTGGACCAGCATTTTGAGCAGCGCTGCTCTAAAATGTGAAGAAATTTGTGAATTTTGGTAAAACTCTTATCCAGAAATGAGCTGAAATCAAACTTGGCTATGTAGTGTATACATCAATTTCTCATCCTTCCTATGTGGAACTCTTCCTTCCTTACTTCTTTTCTGCTCTCTTGGTATCTATCCTCTCTGCTTGGTCCATAGATTGATCACATAGATAACAAAACTTGAGGAAATATCCATCAGGAATTGCTAGATTTCGTATATGTCACAATTCAAGCTCTTATTTTCCTTTGATTTGTGGAATGTAATTTCCACTGACAGCCTTAGTGGCTTTTAGAGGAACAAGCGTCAACAAGCGACATCCATTCCAACAGATGCTCCCTCATCTGACTACTGCCAAATGACTGCAGCATCTGGCAGAACTGAGGTTACAGTAAATCTTAATGGTGGTTCATCTATTATTTAAAGCAGAGTGAGAGGAATGGATGAGACAGCCGTGCCAAACTCTGCACTGCTGTGCCATCTAAAGCCTTAGTAGAGCTTGCCTTTTTTTTTTTTTTTTTTTGCACTGCATGGTTTGTGGAACAAGAGTGTTTGGCTACCCTGACTGACCTCTTTTTATGGGAACAATATATGTGAATGACACACTGTGGGATGTAACTTTGTATGGCAGTTATTCTCACATAGGATCTAGCAGTAAAATACTTCAACTCAAAGAAATGTGAAAAGGTCTTTTGCTCCTCATTCTAAAGCAAAGTTATGAGAACTAATGTACGGAGTAGAATTGTAGAGTCAGAAGGATCACAAGCAATCCTCTAAATAACCCTCTGCCAGTGCAGAAACCCACATCTCTTAGGATTGTGTACTTCTCTAAATTTTATGGTTCTCTGTTCAAAAGCTGCAAGGGAGAGTTTTCTTTTTTTCAAAAATATGAGATGGAAACAGAAGTTAAACAGAATGGACTCATGACTGAGTAAAAGTGAAACTGCCATTGATAGAATAGAGATCAGAGGTGGATTGATTGGCTGTGCTACCTGGGAGATTCTGGTAGTTATTCAACAAAAAAGGAACACACACGCACACACACAAAACATATATATGCATGCATTGTTCCATCCCTGCTCTGTGGTCTGTATTACAACTTCAGCTGAGAATGAGCTCCTGGTGTGTGTGTGTTTCTTTATGATTATGATTATTTTGGTTCTTAAGTAAGTTGGAAACACCTTTAAATTACCATACTATTTGCATTTGGAGATAACACTAAACCATAAGTTAGTCTTGTGTCAACAAAACTTTGTGATGTCCATCCTGCTTCTTCTGTGGAAGCTGCAAGATCAGAAGCTTTTGCTTCCATTTTCAATTAACTGCAGTTTCTTGTTGTGTGAACTGAACAAACTGATCATTCTTAGCAATAGTTCAGGAAAACATTCTAATTTTAAATTTTGGTTTATGGTCTTTGTTTTTCCTAAATCATAGTTATTACTAACAGTCCTGGGCTGTATGAGGAAGTAGAGTACCTGACTCCAAATATTGTGTACCTGTGCAAAATTATGGCTGAGCTCTGTATCCAAACCCAGCTACAATGTGTTTGCCACTACAGAATCAGATTTGAAACTGCGTCAACTTATGTCATAGAAATGTACATGATGTGTCTACTTTTCCTTCTTTCAAAGCACTTCTTGCAAATTCTCTATTGTAACTACCTGGAATGCTGTATTATTGCAGAATAATTTTTTGAACTCTGATTCAGTTCTGAAGCTATGCTTTCTGATTATTCAAACTATGACTTGTAAGATATGCTTCCTGATTCTTCAAACCATTATTGTATACATCCAGTGGCCAGTTTAGGGGGCAATATAGGTAACACTTTCCAGAACTCTCATTAATGCCTTTTTTTGATACCTGCTGTTAATTATACAAGATCAGGGTGTTTTGTTTCACTTAAACATTTCCTAGGCTTCAGAACGTTAATAGCTAGTAAGTGGTATGATCCAGAAAATGAATGCAGTTAACTTAATTTTCATGGGTGTTGGTGGGCCTGTTCTAATGGTGGTTTTTTCTGGATCCAAAGAAATATGAATTGAGAAAATGGAGCTTAGTGGACTATCCTTTTACTTGAGAAGAGGGTATATAAAGTATGGCCTGAGGCCACATGTATCCTTCAAGGCTGTTCTTGCAGTCCTTTATTCCTTCAGATTCCCTTTGTTGTCATTTGCCATCAAGGCAGCTTTGACATGTGGTGACACTATGCATGAAAGACCTCAGTGAGTGCCAGCCGTCAACAACCCTGCTTGGGTCTTCCAAAATCAGACCTGTGGCTTCCTTGATTGAATCAATTGATCTGTAATGTGGTCTTCCTCTTTTCCTACTGTGAGGATGATGCTTTTCCCAGTATTATTCTTTTCAAGTGAGTCATGGTCTTCTCCTGGTATGTCCGAAGAAGGATGTACGTTTGCATATGTGCCCTCAAGTCTCCTGTTGACTTATGGCAACTCATGAATTTCATGGAGTTTCTTTAGACAAGGAATACTGAGAAGTGGTTTTGCCAAGTCCTTCCTCTGAAATATAGCCTACAACACCTGGTATTCATTGGCGATCTCCGATCAAAGTACCAACCAGGGCTGGCCCTGCTTAGCCTCCACAGTCGAGGGGGAGTTTGGTGCCTTTAGGGTGTTTAGGGCCTCCACTGTATGATAGCCTCAATTTAGTCATTTTGAGGAGAGCTAAGAATTGTTCTCAGACCTGTTACTGCCCACTATTGGGTAGCAGCAAGAGCGGAGGTGACACTAGTAGAGACAATTGCAGTGGCTCTTTGGCTAACTTTTGTCAGTATGGCAGAGACGGGAATGGCAAGCAGCTCCTGAATGCTTGCTTGCTTGCTTTCTCTCTCTCTCTCTCTCTCTCTGTCTTTCTTTCTTTCTTTCTTTCTTTCTTTCTTTCTTTCTTTCTTTCTTTCTTTCTTTCTTTCTTTCTTTCTTTCAAACCTTGAATACCCTATGATGAAACAATCTAGATTCCCTAGACTGCCTTTTTTTTCCTGGCAAAAAAGAGGGCCAGTTGCTATCTCGAGAAGCCTCCAGGAGTAGCAATCTGCTTATGAAGTAGGTTTGAGCCCCCTCCTCCAGCAGCATTTAACATAAAAAAAGACTTTTCAGAATCAGAAGTGGACTTCTGGCCACTGAGGTTTATTTTTAGTTTAGGGGGCATCTTTGGCAGTCTGTGTGGCCCGTGAACCCACCACAGTTGCCCACCCTTGCTTTAGAATTGTGCCTCTGTTTTGCATGTAATTTAATGTGACAGAATAGTTCACTGTAGGGTTCCAGTCTGCCTTTCATTCTGAAGAACGAATTCAGTAGATTTGTATTTGTTGGAGTTTTTGGAGTGACACTGCTTGTATAATACGTAGAGAAATTCTAGTAGCCCCCCCAGCAAGTCATAGTTGAGTCTCCCTGATTGACTGTCAGTGCCAACCTGAATTTCTTCTAGAGGCAGCAACTTTATCTGTAAAAGTTTCAAGCAAGGCCTTGTGTTTATCTGAGTGAAACTGTGACCAGGCATTTGACAGAGATGAATGCATCAATAGGGAATTTTCTGGGAGGCAAGAACTGTGCTGCTTCATGGACTTTCGTGAGCAGTGACCCTCTCTTAAAGAGCAGTGACATGTGGGACAAGTTGGCATGGGAACTTGTATTGCGCTGACAGGGAAACATTCACAGAGAGGCAAAACGTCTGAGCTATTTTTAAGGAGGAACTCTGCAGATGTATGTCACAGAAGAGAATCTGAGAAGAGAGGAGGAAACAGTTTGATTTGTAGGGACTGGTAGTAGCTTATTCTTTGGGAATATGGTGCAATGCATTCTCTTCCATAGATGGGAGAGAACTTTCTCAGTACTAATAAATGTCTGGGTTGCTATCTATTTATTATTATTAGAAACTAGTATTCTCCAGCCTCTCCTATTTAAGTGACACCATCTCAGAACAGCCAGTAGGTTTAGTAGCAGTTTGGCTCTGAGGATGCAAATGTCTTGGCTTTTGTAATTCTAATAGGTCTGCTTGCAAAAGATCAGATAGAATGATCTCTGCTTCTGCTTCTTTATGCAGTTGGGAAGCATTCAGAAATGGTAAACATCTACCTGCAGTCTGAACTTGTATTCTACCCTCTCAGGCTTTCCTTTCATCCCCTGGCACCTCTCAGCTACGTTGAACTACAATGATCTTCAGCTTCAGTGGGCATGCTGGTTGTGAATCATGGATTTTGTACTCTAACATGTCTGTTAGGAACTCTGATCCATGGTCTGTGGTAATGGAGGAATCCCTAAAAAAATGTTTGCTCTTAATTCTAAAACAAACAAAAATTCTATGTTTTTTTTTAAAGAAGTTAAACATGAAGTAAAGATCCAGTATTGAAGACTGCAGTTCAAGGTGACTCCTAGGTCTTGAAGAGCTGAAGAATGCTGCCACCCAGAGCCATGGCAAGACCTCTGCCTCTTGTCATAAGCTGTCTCCATTAAATGAACACCAGTCTTGGCAAGACAAAACAGTAAGGGAAAAGAGATGTAACTGTGGGAGGCCTCCAGCCAAAATTTCTTTCCTAGATGGAAAGCTTTTGAAAACTTTGGCTGATTCCTATGGATGTTAATTGCTGTCTATAATATTTTCATTGGATTTTAAATAAACATGATCTCCTGACTTGTTACCACCTGAAACCAAAGATTTTACCCTCAAAAGTCCCTTGCTATATAATATTGCTCCTGGTTTTAGCTTCTGAGTGGACTTCTTGGAGTGTATGTTAAGTCTGTCAGATACCTGAAAGAAGGCTTGAGGTTCTTATGTGTCATTAGTATCTCTCCAACTTAAGGTGACCCTGTCATAGGGTTTTCTTGGCAAGATTTGTTCAGAAGGGGCTTACTGTTGCCTTCATCTGAAGCTGAGAGCATGTCACTTGCCCAAGGTTACCTTCTGGTTTTCCACGCTTGAGTGGGGATTTGAACCCTGGTGTACCGGAGTCCTAGTCCAACGCTACACCATGCTACAGAAGGAGAGTTGCCACTGCAAACTAAGAAGCGGCAGTACAAGTGGTCCTTGGGAAGGCGTGGGACTATGGGCCACTGGAGTGTGGTGGTGACTAAAAATTTAAATTTAAAAAAGTAGTTTTGGAAAACAGTTTGGCCTTTCCTCAAAAACTTTCAGCTCGGTATATAATTAATTTCAAAAGTAATATGTAAAGGCAAAAACAGCCATGTTTGTTGTAAGAAAAAATTTAACATCCATGGTAATGTAATGCCTTAATTTTATTAATCTCAGTAACCTTCATAATAGTTCTGTGAATCAGGGCAGTTCATTATCCTAGTACTATATATGCAGTGATTGACATCTAAATCTGAGAATGTCCAACTTGACTCATAATGAATTCATAGTACTATTGAATTCAAGACCCTTGAATGAATTTACCTCAGAGCCAACCTCTCATCCACAGGCCTAATATCTTATAGTTCATAGCTTTTGGCCGCTATGCTGCACTATCTTTTTTTTGGAGAGTTTTTTTTAAAGATCCATTCCAAAGGAACAAATCTACCCCTAGGTTTTCTCTACCCATTGCTGCCAGATTTTTCATGCCTGCTTTATTACCTCACTTTTTAGTGTGCATAATTCTTGAAATCTGGGGATGCTTATAATTGTGTGGAAATTCTCGATTTAGTCCTGAAAAGCACTTCTTGGGCTGTCCAGGTCACTACAGCATATGAGCTTTTAAGGAAAGTGATGTTCCAGTTATTGTTTTACAAGTGAACATGGTGGGATTTTGCCTGTGGCCATCATTCAGACAAGAGATAATTGCATTTTCAATTATACTCTTTATCTGAACCTCTCTGTGCGTGTTAAAGCTCATACAGATTGCTGAATGGCAGGCTCGCAATCTCTAGTTCTTTTTATGGCTAACCCTTTTCAATTAATTCACATTTTAAATCACAGGTGAGTAGACAGGTGCAAAATTAGTCCTGACTGTTAGTGGGTGTGAGTTTAGTGCATGGGGTAGGAAAGGACAAATAGAACAAATGAGAGACCTTGTGGCACCAAGCTAATTATGACATAGTCATAACAACATAACCCTATCTAGCCTAATAAGATAAATTTAACCAATTTATTATGATACAGTCTTTTATTTGTTAGTCTTTAGAGTGTTGTAAGACTCTGTATGGTTTTTGCAGCAACAAGCCAACATGGCCACCACTGTGGAAATAATAAAAATTCTGGCTGGCATTCTATGTTCCAGTCACAGATTTGTAACCTAGAATTACAGGTCAGTAACTGCTTTGTATTGAGTAAATTGGTGTAGCTAACGACATAGTAAATGCTCCCCAGCTCACTTTAGCACTCAGCAGTTGTATTGGGTGAACGAGGTCTATTCAGCTGCCAGTTGGGGCACAAGTGGGAGAATGTTTCCAGTCCCTCCCACTAGTGAGTGAGGCTGTGACAATCAGAAGCAGGACTCCTGGGAATGGTCTGGAAATGTCATTGTCATTATGCCGTGATTGGTAGCTGAAGATGCCTATTTCACCCAATATAAGCACTGGGTGTTAAAGTGGGCTGGGGCCAGGGATGTGACTTGCCCAAGGTCACCAGTAGGATTCCATGGCCAAGCAGGGATTCAAACCCTGGTCTCCCGAAATCCTGTCGCAGCACTGAAAACATTACGCTGGCTCATCATCATCTGTTTGCACAGTGAACTTAGTTTTCAGAATTCTCTTGTTTTCATGTAGCCAAAATGGCATTGTTCAAGCACAGGAGCAGCAGGGTAGGGGCGGGGAGCTAAAATGCTGCAGTGGGTGGTAACCTTAAAAACAGGTTCCATAGAGATGGGATAGAAAGTCAGCATGGGGTAGTGGTTTGAGCATTGAGCTCTGGAGACCAAGGTTCATATCCCTGCTCAGCTGTGGAAACTCATTGGGTGACATTAGGGAAGTCACACTTGTGCAATGTCAGAGGAGGGCAAATACAAAACCCCTCTGGAGAAAATCTTGCAGAGAAAACCCCCTGTTAGGGTTGCCGTAAGTCGGAAATAACTTGAAGGAACACAACAGCAATAGAGATGGGATGCTGACTGTCAAGGGAGAAGGAGAGAGAAGGAAAACCAGGAGGTGGAAAGTAGAATAGGGTATCTTGAACTGAAGTACTGTGTACTGGGATATTTTCTTGCAAGTTCTGTTTTTTGTAGTGTTTATTTTATAATAATCCCCCAGACATTATTAAAAGTTGGAAGTGGTTTCCTTGCAGTATGTTTCCAATCGGGCACTCATGCATACCCACTCAGCATTCTTGCAATTTTTATACAGCTTCTGTTTTCCAATCTGCAAGCGTCAGCGAGGGCTTCTAAACAGAAGGCAGCTAAGCCAACAGGGAGTTGCTCAGACCATTTCAGCAGCTCTCCTCTAGCCGTGTTGTTCATAATGCTGATCTTCTCCAAGTGAACATTATTCATGGTAGAAAACTACCCAAAAATGAAATGCAGACACGAACAAGTCATTTTACCCAGATGGTTACTTATTACTACAGTAAAAAGAAACATTTGGAAAAACCCAGTGTGCCCTTCTGAAATGTATAAGAAAATTCAAATCACCTTTGATTTTGATGGATAGCTTCTATTGTGTTAAGTGATGATTAAAATGATTACTCACACAGAGGCAAAACATTGATTAATCTCCATGACGTCTTTATGAGACAGGTAATAATTACGCTGTGCTGGATATGCTCTGTGTATACACGCACACACTCGTTCACCTTCATGTGTTGGTTGATAACTGTAGTGGGTCCAAGCTTTAATTAAAATATTTCAGATATCAGAAAATGTCTCTGTCTTTAATTATAGCTCTACCAGCAACATTTCATGTAGAATTCAGTCACAACATACTGCGTAATATAAGAGTTGAAGATTTTATTTTGTAATAGTGGTCCCTAAAACAAGTGCCTTGCCTTTACTGGCAGCAGATATGTTCAATTGCTTGCCTAGTATTTTTGTCATTCAAAAGCCCCGGATACATACCCTGCAACATTTCATGGGGTAAAGCTGGGACAGGTATGGCCAAGCAATGTGAGAATGTGGTCGAGATGGCAAGTTATTAATGAGGAAGACTGCATGAGCTAAGACAGGCTGCAACAGTTTAGTTTTTGCCTGAGCCTACTGGGAGGGACAGCAGTTTGCCCCCTCCTCTACTATCCCCACACTGAGTTAATTAAGTCCAAACTACAGTCACCCCTCCACCTTCACTAGGGTTAGGGGCACGGGACCCCCATGAAAGTGGAAAAATCCTGAGTAACTCTAGGCCCTCCCAAACCATATTTAACTCACAAAAAAGTATGTTCACCATATTCAACCCACTGTGAATTCCCTTGAGGCTTCAGGGTTCCTTCACAAAGCAGAGGTGGCTGGGTGGTGGGGCTTACTGCCACCTCCACTGCTGCCCCACACCATTTTAAAGAGGGATTTACTAGCCTCGATCACAGTTTGTGAGTCTCAGGAGGCTTACAGTCCCTATTAAAAATGGCACAGGGCAGCAGCAGAAGTGACAGCAAATAATCTGTGAATAATCAAATCTGCAAAAGTGAAACCCACAAATGTGGAGGGCTGACTGTACTTTTGCTCTTTGAACTCATTTTGCAGCCACTGATGTAAGCCAAGGATGAAGCTGGAAAGTGAGAAGAGGAGAGGGAAACTGGGAACTTTTAAAAAGCAGCTAGAAGGGTGGAATGTCAGAAGATTAGTTGGGACTGTCCCTGCCTAAATGGGATAGTTGGGGGGTATGCTGAATAATCAAGTTTACATCCAAACAACTCGTCCCCATTAGAGTCAATTGACTTGCTGAATAGTAAGATAGCACTTAGCCAATATGGTGTAGTGATTTTGAGTGCTGGACTTGGACTCTTATAGACTAGGGTTCAAATCCTTACTCGGCAATGGAAACTCTCTGGGTTAGCTTGGGCAAGTCATACTGTCTCAGCCTCAGAGGAACGCAAAGGCAAATCTCCTATGAACAAATCTTTCCAACAACTCGTCACCATAAGTGAGAAATGATTTGAGGACACACAGGAACAACAACAAAAGGTAACACATATGTAAATCCCATTAATTCAATAAATCTGTTCTCGTTGTTATAGTAGCATTTAGGCCTTGAGCTACTGAGGTTATTTGGGAAAAGTAATGCTCAAATATTTATCACTTCTTCTCAGAGCAGGGAATTATCTGACCTATTTGCCATCTCTTAGATATATTAGACTATTTTTCCACCAAGCCCCCTGTTTTTCCCCTGATTCAATTTTTACTAATGTCTGGATTTCTTGCAAAACGTCTGGTAGTTCTTGTTCACATCCTGTAATGAAATATGGTGCCAACAGCCACCTCTAGTGTCCTTTGTTTTGAACTGCAGCCTTGCCTGCCTTTTGCAAAGCAAGTGGCAGAAACAGACCAACCCAAATTAATCTGATAGGAAACAAATCACACAGATTAATGGATATGATTTCAGCAGTGAGTTCTTCTTATTGCTCAATGCAGGCATCATTTCCATAAGCTTGTTTTTATAGGTAAAAGTTTAAAGAGATAAACCTATTTGCTCAAAACCCTGATCTAACATGGGTGTAAAATGTTTTTTTCTTTGCTTAAATTGTTCAGGTCAGGATGGACAGAAGATGTTTCCAGATGTTTTGGATCCCATCTTACCTAATCTCTTGCCAGTGGCTGTTCTGGCAGGAAATTGATGTCCAAAACATCTGAGGAAAGGAAAAAGCAAGGCAATGTAGTGATACCTTTAAGACTAAGCAGTTTATTTCAGCAAAAGAAGCCATATATTGAAATAAACAAATCAAGTCTTAAAGGTGCCAAGAAACTTCGTTTTCTCCTCATTTAATACTAGAACAGACTTTGAGAATTGTACAGTGGAAGGCAGAATATTTAGCTGAATAGAGCAGAACTTCATCAAGAAACCGTCCCACATACAGACAGACATTATCTTCCTGATAATGCAAACAGCAAAATAACATTCCCAAAGGGACTGAAGCTGAAATATCCATTATGGGCAACATAATGCAAGGATTAGGAAAAGAGAGGGTACACCATTGTCTCCAAAATACCTACTGAACCACCTTGTTTAGCATACAAAAGGATATGCTGAAATAAATTGGTTGGTGCCACAGGACTACATTTCCCTTCCCTTTTTTTAAGGAAGCAGGCTATCATAGGTATCACTTTGAAGCCTGCTACAGTGGGAAACACCTGGATGTCTGCCATTTGCATACTCTTCCCAGGGTTCATCAATCAAGAACTTGAATGAATAAGGGAAGATGTAGTGGTAGTAATTATTATATCTTAATTTATAACTACTTGGCCCCTAAAACTAAGATTCAGAGTAGTTTCAATTTTAACTGCCATGGCAACATCCTACCGAATTCTAAGATTTTCAGTTTAGAGAGGTGCACTTAGAATTCTCAGCCAGAGAACTGTAGTTTTTCTCCAAAGTGCAAATCCCAGGAAGCCACAAGATGTAGCCATAGCAAGTAATGTGAAATCATGGTGCTGTAATTGTGTAGTGTGAAAGGGCCCTATGGCAAAATGGAATCATAATGCTTTCCAGTGGCCCCTCCACTTTTGCGAGGGTTTAGGGTGTGGAACCGTCACAAAAATGGAAAAGACACAAATAACTTCCGCTTGTGATTGCCCTCTCATTCTCCTCTGGGACTCCCCTCCTTTTCTCATGCCTTTTGTATGCTGAGGCCAGACTCAAGGGAATTGGGGGGGGCTTCCAAGGGGAGAAGGAGGATGCATGTGTATGTGTGCGCGTGCCCCCCCTTTCCCCTGTCTTTTGCCTTAGCGTGAGTTCTCAGCATTGGGGCCAGAGGCAAGGGAATGGGAGCGGGGAGCTCCTGAGAAGAAAAAGAAGGCACCTGTGTGCCTTCTTCCCATTCCCTTGGCTTTTGCTTTGGCATGAGTTTCTAGTGCTGGGGCCAGAGGCAAGAGAATGGATGGGGGAGCTCCAGAGGGGGGAGAAGGAAGTTGTGCACGTGCCCCCACTTCCCTTATCTTTTGTCTGGGTGCTTGCCTTTCTTGTCTGTGCCAGGCAAAATGCAAGTGAATGAAAAGAGGAGAATGCAGGGGAAGGCATGCATGCACCTTGCAAATACAGTGGCTTTGGGGAGCAGAATCCTTGCGAAAGTGGAAAAACCACAAGTAACTCCCCCTCTATGATCCCCTTCCCATTCCCGTCTGGAGATCTCTCCCATTCCTTTGCCTCTGGCCCCAGTGTTCCTGGTGGGAGGAGGAAAGAAAGAAGTCAAGCTAAAGGGCTTACCAGTACTTTCTCCTCAGATGGAAGAGAGCAGAGTTCTGGCATTTTAGTTACTTCTGGTCTCTGTCTTGAGAAAGGAGGGGTAGGAGCAAAAAGAGAACCTGACCAGTCAGCAGCCGTTACACAGCAGAATGTGTAGCCATATGGCAGAAGACATGCCTCCAGCAGGGGGACATAGTGTGCCCAAAAGGAAGAAAAAATTGTCAATTTTAAACACAAGCCTGCAGACCTAGGATGAGGAATGGGAGGAGGAAAATGTGTGTGTGTGTGTGGGGGGGGAAGCAACCACATGCCTTTTGAATAATGTGATTTGTGAAGGCCAAATCTGCAGGTGTGGAGGGAGGACTGTAATCAAATCTACAAAGGTTGAATCCACAAATGTGGAGGGAGGACTGTAGTTGTATAGTGTGAAAGAGGATCAGGTCTCTTTGTGTCTGTACACTGGTTTAAAGCTATGATTCTAAATATTGGACTCTCCAGCTGTGTTGGACTTCAGCTACCAGACACCCCAGCCACAAGGGCCAGAGATTCTGGACACTGCCACTTAACAACCTTTGGAGGGCCAAAGGCTGCGAACCACCCTATGGAAGCTAACCAAATAGCAGCCCCATCCACAGCAGTATTAGCCAATGATGTGGTAATGAGCAAAAATTCAGACCAGCGTTGTAGAGCTAAGGGGTGTGTGTGTGTGGGGGGGGGGCAGGTATAAGAATGATCTCTTTTTCTATATCATGATTCCATAGGATGCAGTCCTAGTAGTAAAATGGAATCATAGTGCTGTAATTGTGTAATGTGAAGGGATCTCTGTTTCAGTATGCAATTTATCAAGTGAGTGAAGAATCCAGTTCTGACTACTTGGATTGCAGACTACTTGCACAATCTATGTGCTGTCATACTTGGAAATTTTCTCAATGTTTTGCTTTTGTCAATGATACTGTAATTCTATCCTTTTATAATTTGTTGTTCTTGTTGTTGGCACTATGCATTCTTGTAACTGGAAATGCTGTTCTTCCAGTTTCTTCTCAACATTTTCTTGTTACCACCTGTATTATAGCAGCATGGAGCATTTAAACAGCATCTTTTTAGCAAGCGGGGGGGCGGGTTGGCCAGGCAGCATAACAGTCATTATCCAGTTAGGGGTCAAATGCTTTCCTATTTTATTCTACCTGTCCCTTGAGTCCTGAGTCAACCTGGATTGGCATCGTCAGAAGATTGCACAAACAAAGAGCATCAGGTTTGAAAAAGAGTGGACTTTGTGTTTAGTATAATCTCAGCCTTCAGTCCTAAAACCTGTTAGAATGCTACCAAGTATGTATACTTTGGAACCACACTGAATTTTACTCAGTTGTTTTGGAACAGATAAGATACAATGTGTGTTTGCAGTATTGTGCCAACATTATTTGTTGAACAGCGTTGTATAATTTACACTGCTGGATAGTTTCAGTGGCAGCATTTTTTTTTCTCAGTTGCTTGCATCTGCTCTTCTTTACAGATATCGTGCTTCAGTATGTAGAGGTTGCATTTCAGCATGGTATAGTGGTTTGAACTCTGGACTAAGACTCTGAAGATCAGGATTCAGATCCTTGCTCAGCCTTAGAAATGTAGTGGGTAACCTTGGGCAAGTCACGTTCCCTCTGCCTCAGAGGAGGGCAAAGACAAACTCCCTTTGTACGAATCTTGCCAAGAAAACTCCATGCTAGGTTTGCTTTTGGGTCACATAAGTTGGAAATGAATTGAAGGAACATGGCAACAAAAAATTCAGTGTCAAGATTTGATATTCAAATGCATCTGCTTAAGTAACTTGTGCTATAGATTACTACTGCATCTTATGGTACCATGTACTGTACAGTTTTGTGGGAAAGAAGCTCTCTGTCCCTTGGCTTATGCCATTTTTGTAAGTTGGCTTGTGAGAAAATTGAGAATTTCTCTAATTTTCTCCCCATAAGCTCTGTATTTTCCACCTCATTTTTTTAAAATAGTGTGTGACTCAAAGAAGTGGATCCTCCCCTAAATTCCTTATTAGTGAAGCTTCAGCCTTTGAACATGGAGAAGGTACGTTTGCCTGTCAGTGGAGTGCTTCACCTCATCTGCCATTCACTCTTGGCATTAGGAAAATAATCTTCCCAGATCCCAAGGTTGGGACTTCCACACTGGGTTGAGCTTAAGAACCACTCCTTTTAAGATTTCAATGCATGCTTAATTCTGGCTTTGTTCAAAGCATGTACCTCTTTTTTTTCCCCATTTTTATATTTGTTCTGTTCACATGGCAACTACAAGACCCAGATGCTCTTTATTCTGCTGTGTGATGCTGTTTTCTAGCAGCATGGCTCTCTGGCACACACCTCCAGGCTGCTGTTACACTGTAAGGGTGCCAGATGCTCAGGCTTTCATGGCTGTTCTGTTGTCTGGATACAGTTTACTTGTGATTTCCTTCCCACCCCACCCCTTTGATTCTTTTGATGTATATCATTTTACAGGTTTGAATCAAGCCTTGGCACAAATTGCCCAAGAGGATGATGTGTAGCCTTTTATTTACTAGAAAGATGGATGGCATCTCATCTGCTTTGCCTTTTGATATCTCATTCAAAGTGCTTCAGGAATACCAAACACAAGTAGGAATCATATACTGCAGAGTTCAGGCTTATAAAGAGAATCGTGAAATATCTGAATGCATATTGCCATTTCTCAGTGGGGTGTGCATCCTAGCAGACACAAGTTGAAAATAGGATATGATTTTGTATGGAACGGTTTCTCATTTCTCAGTGTATCTGAGCATAAGCAGAATAGGTGATTTTGTAGATATTATTTTTTTTATGCATGGTTTAATATGAAAGTTCTGTCTAGTTTATAGACTCCAGTTTTATAGGTAAAAATTTTCACTGCCACGATTGTCAGGCCTAAGGGAAGATAAATAGGTATATTAGCCCCACGGAAGCCTATGATAGGGTTGCCTTAGGGTCACCATAAGTCAGAAATGACTTGAAGATAAACAGCAGCAAAGGGGAACTAAATAGTATTCTCTTGTAAACTGTTGCATGGCTGAAGCAAGTTGGTAGGAAGCCAGAAACATTAGATTGGTCTGCCCATCTGGGACAGCAGCTGAGGCTCAGTCAATACAGTTTTGCCTCTTGAACCAAAGGACAAGCGGCCCCCCCTCTGAATTTCATGTACAGAAGACAGTTTAGTTTTTCTTCAACAGTGACTGTAGAACTGTATCTTCTACCACACCTGAAGGTAGTAGGCTAGCTTAGAGGGACAGAGCTAGCAAAGTTAAAAGCAAGAGCCTGCCTAGAATTTGAAATCCTCAATGGAGGCTCTATTGTGTGTCTTACCACCCTGAGGAGCTAGGTTGGTGAATGCATGAGACTGGGCTTTTCTCTCTGTGGTGGTATCTGGTTGTGGAACTCACTCCCAGGAGAAGTCAGACTGTTTCCATCCCTCTTGATCTTATGTAGTCATCTAAGAATGTCCTATTTTGGTCCTTAAAAGAACCCATTGTTTTAAATGTGTGTGTGTATATTTCTAGAAAGCTGTTTTAGGCTGTTTTTAATGAGTTTTTATTGTTAATTTTCATCAGATTGGCTTCAACTAATGGCTACCCTATGAAGGATCTCTAATATACCTTGCGATCAACAGCCCTAATATTCAGGTCATGTACACTTCAAGCTGTGGCTTTCTTGATTCAGTCAGTCCCCTTGTAACATGATCCCCCTCTATTCCTACTGATTCCCACTTTACCAAACATGATCATATTTTCTAATGAGTCATGTCAGCTCATGATATGCCCAAAGTGCTCATTTTGGCTTTCAGGGAGAGTTGAGGCTTGATTTGCTTTGTGATGCATTTATTGGTCATTTTAGCAGCCCATGGCATCTGTAAAACCCTCTTCCAGCACCACATTTCAAAAGTGCCTGGTTTTATTTGCTGTACATTGCCTCAGTAGCACTGGTGACTTGAGATACAATGAAACAAACAAACAACAAACAGTTACTTCTATGTTTAGTTTGTTCCTGTCATTTGTCATATGGTTTTGAATAGTAATTCATTGCCGATGCTTGTTAACGTATTTTAAAAGTAGGTCATTGTATATTGCATTCCCTTCTTGTTGCTGTTTTGTTGTTTTTCATGCCTCCCTGCAACCTTAAGGATCAATAAGAGAATGGCATAAAAATGGAAAAATTCCTGTTAAAAATCCTCTAAAATGCCCAAGAATTCCCTGAAAAAAGTAATTTTAAAGAGTAACTAATCAACACTACTTGTTAATGTCAATGAAATAACTTTGTTCCCACAAGTTATGTTTATTTTTGAAATATTATTTCCCTCTGTCCTGTATTATCCCTCCCAAAGGTAACTTGTAACTCTTAACTTCCAAGCTGTGTATACTAGGCAGGCTTTAAGGCCAATAGCCCTGTGTTCAGCCATCGTGCTGCACCTTGCAGTATCTTCCATTAGTAGTCTCATTTTGCCTAATGATAAGGGCTGGTCATCTTCCCATAAAGTCTGATTTTACAGATGAGGTCAAATATATTTTTTCACTGGAACTGCAGTTCCCTTCTCTGGCCTGTGCAGCCACTACCTCCTGATTCCAGCTCTGTGGTACTTGGACAGAGACATGGTTCTAAATGTATTTTACTTTATAGAGGAAGGCTGCAATTCATGTACGTGTAAAGCTTAATTGACCTAAGTAAGCCTCACTTCTGAGTAAATATGTATAGGATTGTCTTGTAAGTCTACCTTCATGCTCAGATATGGACTAAATCATGGTGTTGGCTCAGTGTTATCCCCTTGATTTAACAGAATTACAATCAAGGAAAAAAAAAGCAGTTTTGTAGTTATATCTGGATTTTTACTCTCACAGTCCTTTTTTTTTTTTTTTTTGGTATAGCCTAATATACTAGAGAAGTTTATCAGAAAACAAAGCCAATGTTTTTGTTGGTTTAAGATCTTGCTGTTCTATTCTCCAAAGCCTATATCTAAATCTATATATAAACATGTTACCGGGCTAGAAAAAAAATCATTAAAATGTCAATTTAGCATTCAGCACTATGGACAAAGATGACTTAATACAACATTAACACTGATTTCTTTTGAAACAAATGATAGTTATAGAGCTGCGTGAACAATATGGGAGAAGTGCTTATGTGGCAATTTACAGCAGAGAAGCAAATAAATATACAAAGCTATAGTATAATGAAAATTAAATCTCCCAAAGCCCTTAGCGTTCAAAATCAAGGCTTAAATTCTGTGATTGGTACATTTTTCCTCATCCCAGTTCCATGAAGGTACCCAAATAGAACAGCAATTTAAATAGCATGTATGCTTTACTAAGTGCTGCTGATAAAATCTTTTCATTAGAAGCTTGCATGTGAGTTTTTGGCAGCTTATATTGTTGTGAGGTATTAAGGATGATAAATCTGAAAAGCAGGACTGAGCCAAACTAATTCTCAGGACCCCATTTCAGCACATTTGAATTGGTGTCTCATATCCTGCTAAGTTGCTTGCTATCTGTATAGGGTTCTATACCTTCCCTAAGGTAGCACCAGAAGCAATTTGAGCAACCCATTTATGATTGGGATCCAAAGAGCTTCTCAAATAGGGATACGAAAATCTTGTCAGTATCGTTTTCATCGTGGTTCTCAGAATCCTAACCAACCTTCTTGTTCTAAGGTCCTTACTGGGTTATGATACTTGCTTCTTCTTCCTGAATGGGAATTCAGGCATATTTTGGTATGTATGAATTTTTAACCCCCATTTCTTAAAGCATGTTTGTGTACATTTTTCAAATACACGTTTTGGCCTAAATGTTACCTAATAGTTGGTTAGAGAAGACGCACTGAATTAACTTACCTTCTGTTGAGTGTTGACTAACCAAGTTCCCACTAATTTGGTGGATTTGCTTCTTAACCTGGTGGAACTGATAATTTTTTTTTTCTTCCAAGCAGCTACTCTCATCACAAAGATTTCTCTTGGATTTAAAAGCAACATGCCAC
The DNA here is from genome assembly GCA_030412105.1 of Cyclura pinguis. NCBI lineage: Eukaryota > Metazoa > Chordata > Lepidosauria > Squamata > Iguanidae > Cyclura > Cyclura pinguis. The sequence goes on along the minus strand of CM059604.1, from coordinate 120,691,167 downwards.
ATGGCATGAAAGGCTGATGTTTGGAGAAAACCAACTGTGTAAACTCCCTTGGGACCCAAGACATATACTGTTCTTTGGAATTGGCTTTGTTATCTAGTGGCGAGGTTAACTGAAAAGTAGCATCCAGCTCTTGTCTAAGTCACCAGAGCTGCCTGCTATTTACCAATCTGTTTACATCTTCTCCATAGTCCACATCTTCCTGTGAGAGGAAGGTGCTGAACTGGTAATCATGGATGGGTTGGAGTGGCATGTTGGATTTCTATTTGATGAGCCAGTAGATAAGAGGAATTTAGCTAATTTGTTCCAAGTGCTATAAATGGATGCTTCTCAGTTTCAAGGTGTTATTGGTGGCCAGTTCTTTGGGCTGGAGGGAAAGGTGAATGAGGTCTCACCAACTTCAGAGGCCATACAGAGAGTACCTGAGGGCATGTGTGGCTTCTAGTGTGTGGCCTCTACCTCATATGAATGTAAAATAGAACAATAGCTGGCTTATTGCCTGAGATATTTAAGTGACCTCCAGTGGCTGGAGATGTTAATTATGGATTGTTTTTTCAAGAACTGGTATGGGTAAAAGACAGTGGAGTTCAAAACTTTCTCCTGAACTCTTGGAAAATCCCTGAATCCATGAGGTGAGCCATATTGATTACCTCAATGTGATGTTTCTTTCAAAAGGCCAGCATCTCTGTCAAAGATGGATAGAATTTCATTTGGGAAAGTATTTCATTTTATTAGGTATTTCTTGAGTTTCAGTTTTGCCCTTGTTTTACCCCTTTAATTTAAACCAGGATGTTATATTATCATGACAGAAAGACACTTGAGAATTTGGGTTTGTTTTTGTTTTTTTTAAATAAACATTTTAAAGTAAATCATTGCACGCACAAAATTAATTCTGCTTGGCTCAAGCCAATAATAACGTTCGTCCCACATGCCCCCGCTCTTTTCCCTAATGAATCTAGAAAATATTATTCATAATTTGAAGAGAAGAAAATTAATCATATTTGGAGCCAATAATTTTCAAATGAGGTATGGCAAGCATGGGAAGTGTTCCTATCTAAGTAATAACCAGAACTTTATTGTCTCCAGTGATACTGCATTACACATTTAAGGCCTTAGGATTAAAACATGTTCATGTTATTAGATAGATGCTGCTGCTGCTGCTGCTGCTGCTGCTGCTGCTATGTTTTACTATGAAATTGCTGTGGTATTCTCTGAGGTACAAAGTGATATTAATGACCATTTTCAATAAGAAATAACACTCTTCAACATGAGTATCATTTCAACATACTAAAATATTTTTTTAATGTGCAGTTAAAGCCTTGGGGCACAGAGATGAAAACGAAATAGTTTAATTTGAAAATGCGGTGGGGAAATATATTTGGACATATTAAAAAAAAAGATAAAGAGTTAAAAGTTCAGTAATGATTCTAGTGATTATAGAGATGCATTTAAATTACCAGGAGGTAATTGCAGTTTTCACGTGACTTTTAAAATAATTGTTAGAGAATGGACCATGGTTTTATTACTTTATGCTTGCTGAATGCCAATACTCTTAAATGGCAACAATATCTTAGTGTTAGCTTGGGGTCAGAGTTGGCTTCTGGATTTGTCTTACAAGATGACTCTTCTTGTTTTTCAAGACTTCTTCCTATGGACATTCTATCTAGCCGGCTCCCACATCTTTCCGTAACATTTTTCAGAGGTCTGAAGAGGTGGTGAAAGGGAATGTAACATGGGTTCTCTTTGGCATTCGCTTAAGGTGCCGTAGGCCTCAACATAGTAATATTTGTCGTGTGTAATAGGGAATTCTGGCAGAAATTGTTAAGTTAGCAAGTGAAGGTTGCATCCAACACAACTTGTTCTTTCCTGGAAAAGAACTACAGGGGCTTCCTGATAAAATATATTACTCACTCAAAGGAAAACTGTAGATCATGAGTCTGATACCTGGCCTGATAGATAACTAAAATGCATAGTATGGTGGAAAATTACCTCAGCAGATGCAGAATGCATTGTAGGGGGGCTTCACAAACTTTCTGGAAATTATACTAGAGTATATAAGCTACTGGTTCGGAGCCCTCATTCTGTACAGCAGCCTGACTGTTAGACATGAGACAGAAATGCATTTCTTTTAACAAAGTGTGTTCTTTGATTCACCAGCTTGGCCTTCTGACTTGACTGGTAATGGCACAGGGCAGATTCCCTTCAGTGGGAAACCCTTTCCTCCATCCTGGTTTCATAATGCAAATCTGGATCCCAAACCCAGACAGTCTTTGGTATGAAATGAAGGGGAACATGTTTAGAATCCTTTGCCAATTACAGGCTAATTTTCTATATGCAGAAAGATTTTCTCCCCCAGTATTTAGGAATATGAGTATTGTGATGCTGTGTTTTGATTGTTAACTGTTCAGTTTCTTTCTGACAGTCTTTGCTCTGGTTCTGACCATGTGCTGGAGTTCTAAAAGTGACTGCTATACCCAGATTTGTTGTATAACATGTGGAAAGAATGTAAACATCTTTTATGTTGTAGAACAAATGTGCTGAGCATTCCATTTTTTTTCCTTTGCACACCATGCCTGTAAGCATTCTAAATCATAGCTACTGTTGTACGTAATATGTTAATTATAGTCAGGTGCTTCTCCTGAAATTACAAATTAAAGTCAAGTCTTTTTTTGGCATGCAATTTCCTTCAAAAATATTCTTTAGAAATTGCTTAGTGCTACACAGTATAAGAAAGGACTCTATCTTGATGGCTTTTCCTCATCAGGGTGGGGGAAAAATGGGTAGGGAAACTAAGCCTCAGATTAATTTAGAACTTCAGAGTATATGAAATAAGGGAACTGTATGGAGGAAGTAATTACTCAAATAAATGTGCATATTCCTTTAAACTATTTACCCCTGTCTTTGAAATTAATATATGGACAGTAGAAATGGATCTTTCATACTCTCTTGACTGCTAAAAGACTGATATTCTCAGTATTGGAAAGATAACACATCCTCACTTGTGAGTCAGTGCAACATTTGAAAGAATAAAATACTGATGCAATTTACAAATAAACTTCTGTTCAGATGTTCTGTCTGCTTTTATTGCAATTTATGAGTAATGATTTCTCTTTTTCATCTCCATAGTCCTTATTGCTGTGATGTGAGAAAATCATGATATGAAATTGAGAACATTAACAATGGAATTTTACCTTTTACCTAATAACTTTTTTTTAAAACATACACACACACACATTAAAAAGAACTTCAGAGATTCTGAAATTAGAGAATTATATCTTACACTGAATTTGTTGCTATGAAATCTAATTCCATGTAGCATTGTTTGGTCTCCACTGTTAGTTCTATGTAGAATTGTAAATAGATTGAAATGAGTAGAACTTATTAGTCATGACTGATGTATCCAATTAAACTAAATGGGTCTAAGAAAAACTTGTGTGCCTTCAAGTCATTTTGAATTTGTGGTGGCTCTAAGGTGAATCTATTATGGGGTCTTCTTGGCAGAATATGTTCAGAATATGTTCAAGTCACATTCTCTAAGCCACTGAGGCTTAGAGAATGTGACTTGGGTTTCCATGGCTGAGCAGGGATTCAAACTCTGGTTTCCCAGTACCTTGGCCCAACACCACTACACCAAGCTGGCTTTCCTAGGAAAGGCTAACATGGATTTAGTCCAATGTTTCCCCTTATAATTAATTTACAAGTAACATTTGATTGTTCTTTTGGTATGTTATAGCTGCTGCGTCCATAACCAAACATAACTGTTCGCTGTCTTGACTGAAGAAGAATGGCTTGAGATTTACAGGGACAAACAGCTTTCTGTTTCCATATTTTTTCCCCTGCTAATTGTGCTTAACACCTGGAATGAGGAAGGTGGCCCACAGTTTCATCAAGCATTTCACAAAGAAGCTAATAAATATGTTTAGCCAATGTCTTCTGTAAACACACTTGTGTTACATTTAGTAGAGAAGATGGACAGGATATTCTAAGTATATCTATATAGTTATAGTGATTTGATTACCATTTTTGTTGCCACAGGCTCATCCTAGGGAATCCTGGGATTTTTAATTTGGTGAGGTTCTGAGGATTCTCTGCTGTATTGCTCCTGCTCAACAGGGAGCGCTATGGAAAGATATTATAGAGTGAGTGTGATATTATCTTTATGTTAGTGGCTTTACATGATCGATAACCCTGGTAAATTCCAATGTAATTTTTCTTATGGTGTCAAGGGTTATATTTCTTTGAATTAATTGCTTTATAATCTGTAAGTCACTTTTACTTTTTAAAATGTAAAATGTGTAGATGTGTTGAAGATATGAGAAATATATATGTATGTGGGTATTTAAAATAGTGTAGTTATACACGATCTCTTCTTCCTCTTTAGAACTGCATTGTAATACTGCTTGGACTATTGGGTTCCACTGTGACATCATTCAGCTATATAATCATATATACTAGCATATATACCCAGCGTTGCCCGAGATTTTGTTTTTTCATAGGTAGTACTTGTTAGAAAGATTTGAGATCCTGTGTCTCTAATTGCCCAAACTGTCTTGTCCAGTACCTGTAACTTTTCCCCATATTCCCCAATCCAATCTGTGTTCAGAGTTATTAACATACACAGATTGGGTTCCCAAGGGAATACACTGCCCTCCTCCTTGCTGCTAGGCCTCATCTCCATACCAGCTGGCCAGGTCCGAGTGCTCTCTGGCTGAGAATTCTACAGGCCCCTCCCTAAACTGCAAACCCCAGGATTCCATAGAATCTTCTCAGACAGCCAATCATATGATGTTTGCGCTCACACAGCCAATCATATGAGGTTTTCGCCTGACACAGACAAACAAACAAACATTGACTTTTATATAGTACATAGTTCTGACCATCACAATAGTTCTCTTTGCTTGTATGACTTTCCTTTCTTCCTTATGTGCTCTGATTTGTTCCCTCCCTTCCTGATTGAGCAGGCCATAATATCAATGACACCCAAATTGGTCAGTCTTTGGTTTGTGCAATCCATAGTTCACCACTAAACCAAAATAGGAGAGTGTGCTTTAGAAATGTAGGAAGAGACTGGTGAGGTAGGACCAAACAGACAAGCATGTCCAGCCCAGACCAAACATATCCTTGTAGGAAGCTCTGAACTACTGATTGACCTAAACTAGACTTCTGAGCAATTTATTCCGAAAATGAGAACTCAGTGAAGGCGGTTTTCTTCATCTAATAAAGTATTGTGTTGTTTTAATGGACAAAGCTGCATCAGATGAAATTCTGGCCTTCCAAGTCCTCTTAAAGATATGAGGGGTCTGTACGTGCCTTCTGTAGACAGCATGGCATTATTTATCACAAGCAGAACAGAAATATCTTCTGCTGTTGATTATTCCATATGTTTTAATATGCTGTAATCAGATTGAAAAGGGTAGTTAAGTGTTCCACTTTTTTGCCTTTCTGTACGTAATATACACAGAATGCTCAGCAGAGGTCACTCTAAGTTTGCGGTTTGAGTGGTCTGCTTTTTTCCTCATCAGGTTGCTGTCCTTGTAATAAGCTGTTACACCTATACGATACTTCTTTTGTGAGATTTCTTGTGAGCACTAATCCTATTCCCCCAGCCCACTCTGCCACTTTGTTTTGCACTTCTTTGGTGAAATTATGGGGATTCTAGTAAGAGAAATGTAAAAGTAGGAGACTACAGACCTGACATATTGTGTATCCCAGGAATTCATTGTCATTTAGGCAGCTGTACTGAAAGAGAGCCGCTGAAGTGAGATAACCCAAATCTTTCTTTATGCAGTTTTGTTCTTTGGACTGATATGCCCCTAACTGTCTCTGCCCATAAGGCAGAGGTGTTAAATGTTCACGGAGAGGTGTGTTGTTTCTGTCTTCTCCACAAGGAGGAGTGAATATAACTTTGGATGGCCTACTGTTAAATGATTTACTGGCTTTCTAAATTTTAATTAGTCTCTGAAGACAGTTGAATCTTTATGACTCTGCAACCCTCTCTGCCTATTGTTCCAGAGAAAACAATTTACAAAATCAGCCTGTTTTTAAAACTGTGTTGACGAAATGTCTCTCTAGATGAAGGGTATATGTTTCCTGCTAAATAATCCCATGCACACCACCACATTAAAATTAAACAGAAAACATGACTGTCTTTAATTATAAAGTGCTTTTGTGTTTAATGAGCACCACTTGATGTTTCTGAGTGAGAACAGGATAACTCTTCTCTGAAATGTCTTTCTGCTCCATGCCAGCCATATTCTCTGCTGTGCTTCTAGTTTTAAAACTTTCCATATCCATGGAGCAATTTCTTCCTTAATTTGAATGCTGAGGCACTGCTGCTTAGTTCCAGAGCTTGTAACTTACTTTTCAGAGTGCCAGCTCTCAGAATCCCTTAGCCACGAAGTCCTCTAGCCATGATAGCTGGGGAATAATCAGAGCTGTAGTCAAGCATGTAACTTTCCCATTGTCATTGAATCTCTCTGCATGTTTTGCTGGACTGGTCAAACGGCCATCCTACTTGTCAAAAAACATAGGGCTATTACTGTTCTTTGGGAGAAGTTTGGCATAAGGAGAGTACCTCCTCGTTGCATGTGGCAACCATCTCTGGCCCATAATGTCTTTTACATTGACATGTCATAGCATCGATATGTAGCCTCTGGAGGGAAAGAGGTGAAGCCAGCAAAAAACCTGCATGAGTTGCCTGAATTCCATACACTTACAAACCCAGAGAATGCTCATGAGTGGTTGCTCTTCATGTAGGAGAGAAGTGATTAGTGGAGTGCTTCAGAGTTCTGTCCTGGGCCCAGTGTTATTCAACATTTTTATAAATGATAATGATGATGAAATAGAAGGCATGCTTATTCATTTTACAGATGATGCCAAATTGGGGAGGTGGGGTGTAGATATTACTCCAGAAGACAAAAATCAGAATTCAAAATGACTTTACAGACTGGAGAGTTAGACCAAAACTAACACAGTGAATTTCAACAGGGATGAATGTAAGGTACTACATTTAGGGAGAAAAAAATGAAATGTACAAATATAGGATAGGTGACACCTGACTTGAAAGCAGTACATGTGAAAAGAATCTAGAGGTCTAAGTAGACTAGAAGCTAAACATGAGTCTACGGTGTATTGTGGCAGCCAAACAAGTCAATGCATTTCTAGGCTGCATCAACAGGAACATAGTATCCAGACTGCTTCAGAGAGTGATGACTCTCATTCTTTAACCAGTAGTAGGATGGGCATCTTTTAGGAGTGCTTTAGGTGTTTATTCCTGCATGAGAGGGAATTGGGCTGGCTGGCTCTTGTGGTCCCTTCCAACTCTTAAGATCCCATGATTCTATGTGGAAGATGAAGAAAGGCAATGGTTTTGCCATCTCTCTTGTTTCAAAATGCGAATCAAAGTCAAAGTAGTATTTAATGAAAATTTGGTCCAGTGCTAGTGTGTTCTGCATCAGTGGTTCGCAACCTTTGCTCTTCCAGATGTTTTGAACTTCAGTTCCCAGAAGGCGAAACTACTGGCTGTGTTGGTTGGGACTCCTGAGAGCTGAAGTCAAAAACATTTGTAAGGCAAAAGGTTGACACCCCTGTTCTAGACATGGAAGATAGAATATTGTCTTTGTGCCAGTAGCCTTAATATTTTGTGACTTCATCTGCACCTCCACCTTACTCATGGATGGAAAGGAGAACAGGTCTCCCATACTTTTTAAAGCTTTAGCTTTCTAACAGCTGTGTCATAAGGCAGAGATGCCACACACTTTTTTTCCATCTCTATGAAAGCAAAAGGAGCTATGTTTCCTCTTTGTGGTCTCTGTGACTCACACAAATGGGTTATCTGGTTAAAAAAATGATGTTGTGACACATTTGTAGGTTTTTGAAGTTGAACACCAGCAGCCTGTGTTGTGCTCTAGGGTCAAGTGGCTGTTAACCACCGTTCTTTGTCAGTGAAGAGTCCATCTTTGGTCATGTCCAATATTATGCCAATAGTATAACATTTTAGGAGAGACGATCAGAAGTGGTGAGCAAACTGTTGACTGAGAAAAATTTCTCATCATTAATGAGTTTATCATTGAAGGCTATTCTTTTTGTCTACAGTTTGGGATTGCTTGATTTGAGAATGAACAGATTAGAGTTTGCATGCCTTAAAACTTTCGCAGTCTTCATTGATTCTGAGCTGGCTGCTTTTTTCCCATTGTATTCAATGTATTTTTATTTTCCTGTCAGAATTTGTGAACTTATTTTTTGGTAGTCTTCCAAGTATGTTTAACCTTTTTGTTGTATGTTTTGATATCCCATTTTGTTTGCATTTTTGCATTCATCTTTACACATTATTTGGCTGGAGATACTGTGCTCATTATGTTTTGCTACTCATTCTATGCTGTCCATTGCCGTTCTGTTTACTATCGGTGAATTTGTGATGGTCTTTTCTGGTTTGTGTCTTCTCACTGAAGAGCCACAGGTAAACTTCTTCCCTTTGTCCTTCCATCTATTGGAGGCGGTGATAACATATGCTAATAATAAAGTCTTTCTCCTCTTCCTTCATTAGACTCATATGTCATCCAAGCAAACATCCTTCATTCTTATTCGAATACACTGGGTTTTCTTGTTAATCCTATAAGTTGGTATGTTAAATCCCAACTGAATTGCACTTACTGAAACTCATTTTCCTCCCCCTAGCTAGAGTTGTTGGAAGATCATATTAACTTAACCTTTGCAAGCTTAGGTGTCAGGAGAGACTTGTGGTAGGAAGGCAATCATAACAAGCTATTTAAAAATGTTGAGAAAATGCTTGATAGGTAAGAGAATGCAAGTGGGGACCCCCTTGCTGCTTGTTAAACTGAAAAAAAGAATATGGAATGCATTCACTCTATGAAATCTGGTCTTTCAGACAGCACTGCTGTGAGAACCTTCTTTCTCACAGACATAGAAGATGCAGCACATATCTTGAATACTTTGGATTTTTTGCAGAATTGTGTTCTGTGACATGCAAATTACATTTTGAAGTGCCTAGGTTTATAGGTAATGTATGCGAACTTTATCAGTGGTATCCTCACAAGGACCCTCTCAGTGTGTTTGGCAGCCTGGAGCTGGCTCCAGAGCACATAGGAGATTCCTAGGCTCAAGCTCAAGTCTCTCCTGCTCAGGAGAAATGCTCTAGCTTTCTCTCCCCCAGCGTGGCACCCTCGATATAGAACTGCCAATGTGAGGAGCCTGAAGTCCTGCACATCTGGAGGGCACAGGTTTGAGCAAGCTACTTTAACCTCTGGACAGTCATTGTTTGTGTTGTTTATGGAGTGTAAGGTCATTTGTGCACTAGACTGGTATAGCGCTATTATTCCACTTTCAACATCCTATGGAATCCTGGGGTTTGCAGTTTAGGGAGGGGCCTTTGAGGCTCCTCCCTAAACTACAAACCCCAGCATTCCATAGGATGTTGAAAGTAGGATAATAGTGCTATAACAGTGTAGTGCAGAAATGGCTTAAGTAATCCCACACTATCTAGTAATTATGGTATATGGCATACAGACTGATAGTTGTCAAGATGGCATTGCATAACTTTGTAAATGTAGGCAAAATGGTTCTCTTCCTCTTTAAAAATGATAGTTCATTCAGTCATTATAATTCTGTCCTACCTCCTCCGTTGACCTCAGAACGCCAAGGCTATCACTCATCAGTTTACTGATGAGACCTATTTTTAGCTTCAGCAAAACTGCAGGCTCATGGGCTCCTTTAAAATTATACTGAAGTAAATTGTCACATTCTGAGCCTTTGCGTGAATTTTGATTGCTCTTGTGTGTAAATTAAGTGAGTAAAATACCACTCTCTCTCTCTCTCTCTCTCTCTCTCTCTCTCTCACACACACACACACACGTGTGTGTGTGTGTGTGTGTGTGTGTGTGTATGTATATCAGAAGGATTTTTATAAACTTGCAATAAATGTAGAAGCTCCCCCCTACCTTAAAAACAGATTTTTCAAATGGTACTCAAATTTCTTTGGGAGATCTTGGCATGACCACTATATGCCAGCTTGAGCAGGGTATAAAAACTGCTTGCACCTGCAGACATTGAACCATGGAGAATGTTCTGCTTTAGGAACTTCACCAAATAATACAAGATGTTGAAGGAAGGAGTTGACAACTCTTGTCCAACTTGATTTGAGAGCAAGGGGATAGCGTGCAAGGGCTGTGAACCACATGTTTGTGTTTCTCTTCTGACAAACTAGACAGGGCAAGAAATAGCTCCAAAAGACAGGATACTTGTCTGAGGGTTTTCTTTTTCAGCTGTAATAAGTTTTCCAAGTAAAATAAATAAATTCTTAAAGGGGCAAACTTCAGCTTTCCTCTGATGCTAGTCCAATCACTTTAGACAGCTCCATAGTTTCAGAAATAATGTAACAAAACAGAATCTGAACTCATGATGCCTGTCCTTTGAGTATAAAAGTTCCACCAGTGGCACTGTGTACCTATCTCTTTAAAGCAGCCTTACTTAATGTGATACTCTACTGATGCTTTTGACTACAAGTCCCATCACCAACAGCTAGCATGGCCAGTGGTCAGCAGTGGGGAGTACAATGTTCATTCAAGGCTATTTTAATGGTACAGTAACAATGTCTTTTATCATATTTAATTATATTGACCTCAGTTCTTCCAATTCCAGTCTTTATGTAAATGTTGCCAAGGAAGGGGGAAGGCATCAGTAAGTTGGGAGTTTTATTGAAGCATTTAAATAGTTAGTTGTAATAACAGTAATAATAAAAAATCCCTGAAAGGAGAAGAAACTGGGCTTTGGACTTATTCTCCTAATGACAGGCCAAGTGATGCCTCAGCATTCTCTGTGGGCACAGATTGTTGTTTAGGGGGAAGTGGAAAGCTTTGTGTGGATGTGATGAGGAACAGAACAACTGACCCCAGTAATGTCAGCAACCTTAGTTGTATCTGATGATCTTTGGTGTTGACTTGTGGCCTCCCATCCAACTGCTAACTGGGTTAGCCCTGCTGAGTGTCCAAAATTTGACAATGTCAAGTGTGTTCAAAGTGGCAAGTGTCCCTCTTTTATTTCTTATGATATGTCTATCAGCAACATTGTTTTTGCAATAAAATAAAAGGTGGTAGCCTAGCAGTGCTTCAGAAGAACAAAGAAACTCATACATTATCTTGTTTAGGGGTTATGTTACACCATGTCAGATTTCCCAGTCTCACCAGTCAAGACAACACAACATGAACAGTGATGAGGAGTGCTGTGAATTGTCTAGCAATATTTGGGGGGGCATCATGATTTCTGCTTCAGGCATTATACAGTCAGATGTCCAGAGGTAGCCCTTATGTGATTTCCTTAGCCAAATTAAGTCATTACAGTGGTGGTCAAGCCCTTCTTAACACTACTGTAGTGCTATTGTGTTTCTTTAGATCTCACCTGGGTAGTCTGTGGCCTCTCAGATGCTGTTGGGGTGAAGCTCTCATCATGCCTCACCTTTGGCTATAATGTCTGGGGCTGATGGAGTCAGGAGAATTAGGAGTGCCCTAAGTTGTCCGTCCCTGTCCTGATTGATCTTCATTTGGCACAGCTTTGTTAGAAATGGCAGCTGTTCACATGACCGTCTCTTCTGAATGAAGGAGATAAGCAGACCAAGAGGAAGAACTGAGCCCTTGAATTGCCTTGTGTATGTTCAAGTGAATTGAGAAAACAAATTGGGCAAGTTTCCTGTCCACTAAACTTTGAAGGCCTTGTATTTTAACAGACATGCTGTGCTTGTTTTCCAAAGTCCAGCTTCTTCTCCTTTGTTGTCCTCCCAACTTAGGAAAAAACAAACAAATGCAGTGCTCTTAGAAAGACAGCATTTTAGATTACTGGCCCAAACCTTGTTGGCTGCCCTGTCACATGATTAAAATGGAAATCCAGCAAGTCCTGCCAATGGAAAAATGTCAGTGACCTGATTATTCTGCCTCTGATTATGGAAAGTTCTTTAAATGAACAGAACTCTTGTCTTTTCAGTACCAGCCTATTTTTCCTTATTAAATGTTTCCCCCACAACCTTTTGACAGCTTTTTTAGTTCTATCTTACATTGCTCCTGCCTCGCTCCTACTTTGATATTGTTCATATTTCTGTCTTTATTTAAGCCACTTTGGAAAGAATTTATTTGGAAGGATAAAGTTTTTTGTTAATTACTGTCAAGTCAGCGACTCTATGAAAGAGGCAACCCTATGAATGAGGAAGGACACACAAGAAATCCTTAAAATGAAAATTTAACAATAATGCCCAAGCCAGAGACCCCTAAATGACAAAGCTTGTGATGCAAAAGAAATAACAGTCTGATTTGGACAACCCATGTGGCTGCCGTGTGCATGGAGGCCAGGCTCTGCAGAAATGGCTTTTCAGTGAGAACCATATCACTATGGAAACGCATGAATAGGGTCTTTGCAAAGTAATGAGAGGGGTGTGTTTGTGTAACATTTCACCCCTTTGTCTTTTTCAGTGTAGTGTGTAGTCCGTCTGCATTTTCCTTGTATTTTGCTTTGTTTCGCTGCTTCTTCTAGTTCTCTCATTCTCTTTGTCTCTCTCTGTATGTGTATGTGTGAGAGAGAGACTCTTAAACCTCAGCGTCCAAGAAGGAAAATGAAATTACAAAATCACAAAATTCTACCCTTGGGGAAAGTTTTTAGAAATTCTCTTAAGAATTTATGAAGAAAACAACACGTTTTGCCCTGGGGACAGCAGAGTGAGAATTGATGCACTTGAGCAAGCTCATTCATTAATGCCTGGAAATACACAGGCTCAGAAGGCGGTTGATTTGTTGTCTACCTGCCCAAGAAAATGCTTTTACTGATGGACTACTCTGTTGTGTTTGTCTTTAATTTATCGGCACCTTAAAATCTAGTGCTTTGTACATTTTATGGTATGCTTGATATGAAATAATATTCTAAAATGGCAACCATGTAATATTTTACTGAAGCCAAGTTCTCTTGATCTCAGTAGGACTTCTTCCTAAGTATACCTGTATAGGTTTGTGCTGTAAATTGTCAAACAAATTAGTCAAGAAATTTGCTTTTAATGTTGTGTTTACCTTCAGCACTCAGGATAAAACTGTCTGATATGCCTTCAGGAGACTCAAGATAAAGAATGTCTCTAGCCTGATCATCAACAGGATGCAATTAACTTTATTTTCTCTTTAAGGGTTGGGCCAGATACCTCACAAGTGGTGTGGGGGTATGGGAGAGAAATGTGGCAATTGTATATAGATGTATAGTTATTTAATTATATATTTGAATATTTATGGTCCACCTGTCTGTTACAAAAGACTCAAGATAAGATAAGATAAATCAATATAGAAACAGAGTGAGCAACACCCCCTCCTCTGCAGATGAAAATCTTCTCTTTTTGCCAATATGAACAAGAGTGGTTGAGAGCAAGAGAGTGGGCATGTTATACTGCTCTTTGATAAAACTTTGCAAAGCAGCTGACAGCTCACATCTTGTGTAACAGTAGGACAACGACAGGTAACAGTGCTGTGCAAAACAAACTAGGAATAGCAAATAGATGTTTAAAAAGTGAGATCACAACACTAACTTGTGTTTTGTACATGCTGCTTATACATGTGATGTACAGGACTTGCACCGTGGAAAAAGGGATGGTTAGACTTGAAACTGTTAAAATAAGCTGGATGTATAAAAAATGTAAAGCAGAGTTTTGAATACACATGTAGCACATTGAACTGAAATCCAGCAGCCTTTGACAGAACCAGCAGAAGTTTTGGGTGTTGTTGAACAACTGCACTCATGGTTCTGGTTTTGATAAATTTTGCAGGCTACACTAGCTTCACAGTGGGAACTGTCTACAGCACAAGGAATTATAAAAGCTCTTGCCGTAACATATGGCCACTTCTAAGTATTTTTCTGAAAAATAGATGTCATTTATTCTAGTATTCTCTCCCTCATTAGAAATTTAAATGAAATTTGGTCCATCCACGATTTATGTGTTGGGGTAAAGATTTTTTGTTTTCTTGTTAAGTAGCGAATGTTGTCGGCAAAGAGACCGAGTCATGTCATGTTGCAGTATCATTGAATAAAAGCATAGTTTAAAATAATTTTGAGGCACAGTTCCTCTTCAGAATGTTGCTGGCCATGTAGAAAATGTAGATTGAACAGAAAAAAGAATAACTGGGAGTTTCTTCACTTTGTCAGGTTGGTGACAGTGAATTTCACAACATGGTAGTTAGAGTATACAACCCATACTGTGATGGCCTAGCCATGACAGGCCCAGCTCACAACTGGGTGTACTACTGGCCCTTTTTCCAAGCCAACTTTCCTGTGATAATAGTTTTAGGGAAACAGTAGTGCATTGGGCATGCTTGAAAAGAAGTCCTCAAAGCATAGATTATTGGATTGCTTGGTAACTTGCTGCATTAGTTGACTGGTCATTTCTTGGAGTGTGAATGGTACAGATGGGTATGAGATTAAGGATATTAAGCCAGCCTTGCTATGATGTTCTGCTCTGCATTTTCTGCGTACATGGCCCATTCAGGAGATAGGTTTCTGCAGAGTGGACTATTATTGGCAGCATATCTTGCCTATGATCTTCCTTTCTAAGAAGAGAAAGCACCCAAATACGTGTGCACTAGAGCTAGAGAAAAGGTACTTTTTCGGACTACAGTTTCTAGAACTTGGGAGTTGTAGTCAAAAAGACGAACTTTTCTAGACTCTGATGTGCACTCATACGGAGGCCTTAAATAATTATATCCACCGTACTTGCAAGCATATAGGGATCTGAGATTGTGAATAACAGGTTGGATTTCTTGCTTGTGGAAATTTGATTTGATGATGCAAGGTAACAACTAGTGTTTATCTATAATAAGCCCATAAATATTGCTTGTTTTTAGTAGAGAAGATCATATTTTGTTCACTTTTTGCCTTACCTTCCTTCATAAATTAAATCTTGCATGTTGATTGTAACTGTATATCTGTTTATCATAGATTCCCCTGATCAAAGGCCATCTTTGAGCTTCTTGAATTGATTTCTTGGCTTTGAATAAATCTGTTTTATACTCACTTGCAGACTGTTCTTGTGTTGCTGTCCTTCTTACTGGACCATGTTAATTGTAAGCCAAGCAATATATTGAGCAACACATGCATGGCATGACTACACAATATTATACTTGTTTGTATTGCATAATAGAGAGGAAGGACAGCTCAGACCTATAGACTTGACTCTCAAAAAGCAATTTAAAAAGAGAACCTTTTCACTCGTAAGAATGCCCTCCCCAGAAACAATTTCTCACCTAGTTTCTCAAATTTATAATGCATCTCTGTCACCTACGGTAGCATTTCTATTACCTGTCCTGAGTTCCTTGTGTATAGAAAAGCTAGTCTCCAATCTTTTTTTTCTGAGCCAACCTATACTTGCTCCCCTCACCTTCCAGCCACTTAATCAGACAGTGTGGAGAACTGCTGTCATGCTGTCTCTGGCAATGTCACATACTAGAGCAGTAATTTCTGTACTGGTTTCTGGTCTGTTGATCGGGTTGTGCATGGTGCTTGCACTGGTGAGAGATAAAGAGGAGCACATCCAGAGCTGAGAAAAGGAGCTTGAGTGATAGGTAAGAGCAGCAGAACTGTTTTAGTGTCATTACAGAGGTTGCACCAGACTGGGACGTGTATAGGATTCTGTTCACTGGTTGCGGAGTGTAAAATTATGCCAGCATAGCTATTCTAGAGATGTACTGGACTGCACTCTTGGCAGGTGTTTGCAGGCTGTGTGTCTAGCTGTGGATTGCTTGGGTGCAACTGGGGGTCTCCTTTGGACTTAGCCAGAGCAATATCACTTGTACAGCATTGATTAGGACACCACCCCTTCCCAGTGTCCTAAAAGCATAGGTCACAACCATGTGCACAATGGTAACAATGGTAGCAGAAGGCATCAACAGGTTTCTGGGAAGGGTTTGCAATGTACACTGCAGTATTATGTTGCCAGAGTAAATCCTACAGATGTGAGAAAGATCAGCATAGGGCAGATCCATAGGACACACCTTAGTTACAGCAATAATAATGATTTTTGACATTGAAGTTGGTGCATGATTTTAATTAGCTAAGCTCCATAACACTGGTAATCTCCAAAGAACCAAGGAACAGCCCTACTCAAACTAATACCTGGAAAGAGAATGCTTCATGAGATTATAACTACGGTGGCTCTTCTGCTTGGAAGATTCTGAGAGTTGTAATCCACAATGGGTTTTCCAGTCTCTGGACCAAACCACTGTTCCACCCAGTTCAGAATCCTACGTATTTGTCTAATGGTCCAGTGTGTATAGTTGGCCTGTAACACAGGTTTTCTAGATGGCTCAAAGAACAAATGCAATTAAAATACAGTAGTGGGATAAGAATTAATGGGCCAGATCATAAAACATGAATTATTTCAAAGACAAGAGCAAACAAAAAGGCACTTTTCACCAGACTTTGAAAAGATGAGAAATTCAGTGCCCTGCAGACATCTCTGGTAGAGTTGTTCCATAATCACAGTGTTGTAGTTGAAAACAAACCCCTACCAATAAATTTGGTGAGGGCATATGAAAAGGGGCCTCTGAAGAAGATCTGAGAAGATCCATATGTTGAGATAGGAATATACTGCAGGGGAGGCTGTCTTTCAGTTAAGCTGGTCCCAAGGTGTTTAGAGTTTTCAAGGGTTAATCTAGTACTCTAAAGTTCCCACAGCAGCCAAGCACACAACTTTTACTGTTGTAAATCTCTTGCAAGATTCCATTCACTGTTTTATGAATGGACTTCCTTCATCCCTTCCAGTGGCTTTCTTTTTATTGGTCACTGGTCATGATAGATATATACTTCCTCCAAAACTGAGGGAAAGGAATGCCTCTGGTTGGTGGAGAGCCTGAGCAGGAGGGCCCAGTTCAACTCATGTCCTGCCTGGGGTTTCACACAGGCAACCTGTTGCCAGTATGTAGATGGAATGTGGGAATAGATAAGCTTATGGCAATGTGGCTGCTTTTTGGTTCTTATCCTGTTTGCTGCCATATTCCCTACCTGGAATAATTTTATCTACTGGTTTCCCAAGTCTGTGTCTTTGGCCAGCCAAGCAACGTCTTGCGAATGATATTACTTGTACATAGTGGCTTCACTATCTGACTATAAGTAGTCCTGACAATTACCTCTTTGATTGTCAACATTTTATCTTCCTCTTCCTTCAGTTGCCTTAGCCTCTACTGTCCTGTGTTTGAATTGGGAGCCTAATAGATGGAATAAACCAAATCAGGGCAATGGCTTGCGCTACTGAGTTGTACCCTGCAGTAGTAAAATAAACCCTGCAAATTGCCGTGTCCTAGTTACAGCAGATGTATGGCTTGGGGCACTCTTAGGACCTTTATTGTACAGTATGTTTGTGCAAAAGTGTTAATCTTTTTTGCTGGCAGGTCATTAGCCTTCAGAAGTGAAAACCTTCTTAGAATTCAGCTATGCCAAAGACTTAAGGAAACCAAGTTTCTCAAGATAAATTAAAGGAATCTGATGAAATATTAGAAGGATGTTATCAAGAAGCATTTAACATCTGTTGCAGTGATGAGCAATGTCACCATGTCAGTCATTTTCTAAGGAGCCTGGTGATGCCAGCACAGTTCCTTAGTGGAGGCTAATCATACTGCTGGGAATTTAATTCTAGCTTTATTGAACATCTGTGAGGTAATTGTTTTTCTACATTTTAAAAATGATTTTAGAAAAACAACTATGTTTTATTTTTATTTTTCTCCAACTGTAATGCATTTATTCTTACTGTGTCTACTTCTGGTAGCTTGCCTTATTGTCACATTGTCAGGCATTTTCACTTATTCCGAGGTGGTGTTAAGTGGTAGATACTGAGGAACCAGAATATATAGCCAAACCAGGGGGTCCTTTATACTGTGGTTAACAGCTGATGCTACTGAGATTATAAACAGTGAAATGTCATTTTGTCTTCTTGATGAAGTTGTTCAGCAATCAGAAAGGTACCTGCTGTCTAAACACTATGGAGGGGAGATGTTGCTTGGCTTTTTAACCCTCATTCTAGAACACAAATGAGCAATCTTGATATGCAGGCCAATGTAGCCTGCATGGGTTTTCCATCTAGCCTGCATGCTTCTTCTGTGTATCTCCAGTGAGTGATAAGACATTTTTCAAGCCTGGGAAACTGGTCTGTGCTTAGTGGCCTGGATCACTGTTGCATGGAACTGGCTTCTGGTTGCCTATCCAGGAAGCAGTTGTGCTGGGACATTCTTCTAGAGCAATGTTGGGGCAACTGCAGGGTGCTGGGAACCAAATTGTCCCGCTCCCATAGCACCTTGGAAGGCCATGTCTTTGTCATATCCCTTAGGGCCACAGCTTCTCCTGTTATAGCCTCCCTTTTAAATTACTTTTAAACTTCTTTTAACCAATTGCCCTAGGGGCCAAAAGGACAATGTAGTGATATTTTTTGAACCTTAGTGGGTATGGGGGTCGATTTTTTTCTTATTTTGGGGAGGTTGCTGGGGAATTTTCTTGAGGGCTTCAAATACAGCTTTGAGGGAGCAGTTGTGGCCCAAGGATTGCACTTATACCATTTCTCCTGTACAGGAAGCCCCCATTTATTTGACAGGTTAGGAACAATGCACAATGCACAGTGACAGTGAAACACATGCTGCCTGTAATGCACAAGTGCTGGGCCCACCCCAGTCTCCTCTATCTGGCTTGCTGACTGGCTTGTCGGCGGTCTGTGTCATCTGCCTTCTTTCCCATAGGCTAGCGCTGCATGAAGCCTAAAGAGACAGATGGCCCCAGAAGCCAATGAGGGGGTTTCTAAGGAGAGGATACCAACTTCGCCTCCCAATGGAAAGTCCCAGTAGAAGTTTCTTTTTTAAATCTCACCTCCACAGCCTCTTCTTCTCCTCTTTTGACTATGTTAAATTATAGCTATGAACCATTCTTTAAACATAGGTCTACTCTTTCAAACCCTTTCAATCCATATGTATGGTTGAAAGAGTGGGCCCCATGTCAAATGAATGTTACACGCCTATAATTTAGCATGGTTGAAAGAGTGGGACATTGAAAAAAAAGAGTTGTTGAAAAGCGGGGGATGCCTGTATAGTCTAAAAGGATGCTATTTATCACCTATTTATCAGCTAGAATGTAAGTTCAGGTGTGCATGTGCATGCATTCATTTTTTCTGTGAGCCTAAAAATATTGAGAAGTATTTCATATATCTCAGAAGATGACTTCCAACTTCCATCAATTTAACTCTTTTGCAGTTAGGGATCATATTTAGGGTGCTTCATCTCCATTATTTAATACAGTAAAATGTTCATTATAACTATGGCATGTGTGTGTGAGAGAGGGAGAGGGAAAGAGATGGTGATAGCTTGTTTCATGTAAAGATTTTGGGAAGAAGGAATGAGGATGTTTCTGTATGTGCATGCTCGGTCTCTGGTCAATTAATATTATGGCTGGAAAGCAAGTGTTGGTCTCATTGTCAGAGTCCTCTAGAGTAACATGCTGGTTTTGTTCATAAAAAGTCAGTAAGCACTGTTTGCACACAGGAGAAAATAATGTCATTGCTTACTATTGGTGTCGGGTAGCCCTCCATATTTTAGTAATGGGATACGTAGTAAGAGTTAAGTAGCAGCTTGCTTGTAACAAGGTATGAGAACCAGAGACCATTAGATAAACAGAAGCTAGGAATGCACTGATAAGCGTAGCCAGGCTGCACCAAGACTTCAAGGTCTCTTGCGGGCGGGAAGATGTACTCTTTGTATTTTATGTTTTGAATCTTACTAATTTTCTCCAGTTCACTCGCTGAAGTCCTGTACAATGTATCATGCTCCTAATAAATAGTGTTTAGGCACTGTTCTATTTGTGTGTGTGAATTCAGTTCATGACAATTGGAGTGGGTAGTATTGAGTTTGCATATGACTGTCCTTGGTGATTGACATAACTGGAAAAACTGAGAATCAACTTTCTTATAAGGGAGGCCCTGCCCCTAGAATCTTCATATTAGTTTGGCTATCTTAGTGTGTAGTAGAATCTTAGGAGATGGTTTCTGCAGTGTAACAGTATGTGTTACCCCTGTTGTACTGATGATGCTTTTTGGAGTGAATATATAAAATGCAATAGTATAAATATTGTTTCACTCTTAATGTCTTTTTCTGATAGAAGTCACATTTGTTGGTGCTGCTTGGGTTCCTCTATTCCCATGCCTCTGTAATGTTGCCTTGCTGTCTAAATGTTCTTCCTGGTTGCAAATTGTTGGAGATCTGATAAATGGAATGGAGACAAAACAGAACCATAAAGCTCCTATATTGTGTAAGCCTCTGATTACTCTGTTCTGCCTTGTGGAGCAGGTTTCACTAATCGTGATTAATTGTGAGACAGGCTACATGAACTGCCATGTTGAGTGGGTTGTAATTAAATAAACATATAATCATTTTAACATAATGCCACTAATACGTACTTAATGGCAGATAGTCCCTTTCAAAAGACTGTTACTCCCTTTGTGATTAAGAAGTCCACGTCTATTTTTTGAAAAGCACAGATGTTTTTAAAAGCTCAAATTTCAGGTCATAAAAAGTTTATTTCATTCTTGGGCGGTATTGTAGTATAAATAAGCTTTGGGCATCTGTTTTGTGAAGCTCTAATGGTTTTCTAAAAGAAAACCAGTTGGGAACTAAAAAAAAGCAAAAAGAGAAAGATTTATGGGGACCCCATGGATGGGAAAGCAATAGTCTCTGCAAGTTATTATTTATATCTTATTAAAAATATATGTGAAGTGATTGTTGTCAGCTTTCTTAGTTTTTTTTTTATTTCAAAGGAGGATATTTTTTTCATTTCAAAGGAGGATATTATTTTTATTATATGTATACAAGGTTTTCAGTTAACTTGGAGGTAAAATGGCTGTTCCTTCTAAGCTCATTATTTTCTGTTTATAAAAAGAACTATGAGTTTGCTCACGTGATCCCAAACTTGTTCTCTCAGATGAACATCCCCATGGCTATGTTTCTGCAGCAGGTCCACTGCAGATCCCAGGGCAATTTCTGGTTAATTTCACCATTCCGGGCAGAGTCAAAGGGAAGTTGTCAAATTCTTCATTTTTGTCTCTTCTTCCTTCTCTTCTCTGTTTCCTTACAGCAATTCATTATTTTTGAAAATTTTTGTATTACTTCCTTTTTAAAGTGAACCTCAGTCATTAAAATACGTAGAATCAACAAATGCAATCTGAAAATCAAAATAAACAGTAAAAATAGCATGGATAGATGAGTCAAAATTTTTTGAGGGAGTGGGACTTTGCCCATGGAATAACAGCCAAGAAGAAAGTGGGGTCCGTATCTACTTGCTTTAGGATGGTTTCTGTTGAGTAAGTATGAGAAGGTTTGTGCTCATTCATTGAACACAGAAATGTACAATAATACAACAGATTACTTGTTTACACAACTGGATTTGACAAATTTCATCTTTTATTTGTGCAGGCAACAATTTCCCATGTTTTTTAGCATCACATATTCCTGGCTATAAGTCTTGTGCAGGACACTGTGAAGGAGACTGTAATGGCCAGAGACAACCTTGCATTTCCCTTCAGAATCCCTTGAAACAGCAGGACTCCTTGATCTTGTTGGATCCATGGATCTAAGAGGAAAGGAGGAGCCCTAGCTGAGTTGTAACATACATGTTTTAGGTGCAGAAGGTCACAGTTTGTTTCTCCAGCATAACTAGATCTAAAAAAAAAATTAAAGAGAGAGGAGGAAATGGGAAAGATGTTTCATATGAGCTGGCAATTTTTGGTTTATCAGTATGAAGTGGTGATCTGAACAGTTTAGTGGAGAATATGGTGGAGAGATGGATGAACAGCAGGAGAGCCAAGGAAAAGGCAATCCTCAAGGATAGCACTGGAAAGGAGTAATCTATTCTTGTGAGGTCCAGCAGCACCTAGGACAAGCGCGGATGTTGCACCCCTAGGTGCTGCTGTGCTGCTGCTGCAATGGGGCAAGAAGAACCCCAGTAGTGGCAGGTGCTGGAGGGGGCAATCATGGCAGGTGCAGCAGTGAGTGGGGGGGGGCGGCAGGCAAGGGGTGATGGGTGCAGGTTGGCAGTGGCGGGCCCAGGTGGGCAGCAGTGGGTGCTAGGGGGCAACAGGCGGGCACGGGAAGGCAATGGTGGGCATGAGGGGGTGATGGGCAGGCGCGAGTAGGCAGCGGCGGGCACAAGGGGGCGATAGGTGGGCGCGGGAAGGCAGCAATAGGTGCGAGAAGGCAGTGGGGGGCGCGAGGGGGTGATGGGTGGGGGGCGCCCCCAGGCATTTGCACCCAGGGCACACACCCCAGTTGCCCCACCGTAGATCCGCCTCTGAAAGCAGTCATCGTGCTCTTTGTTCTAGTATAGCAAATACAGCACAGTCAATAACATAACCTTTATTAAATAGAAGTGGAAGAAACAGAGGAAGAAATTTCAAGATCTGAGCAGTATTGCAAAAAAGTGTTTGTTGCTTTTATTATGGATATTGCAGTGGACTGGTATTATGAATAACTAGCTGACTCTTTGCTTCTCGGGCACAAGTTAATTTGAAGATTCTTTGTTGGAACATGTCATAAGTGAATAATAAATGTAAAGAGCAGGGAATGAACATGTCTGAAAGTGTCATGCCCTGCTTCCAGAGCATGGACTCTGACTCAGAGTCTGAAGCAGAGGGCACACCAGAGGCTGAAACAGAAGGCATGCCAGGGCCTGCTGTACAGAGGGAGGTTACAGTGCCGGAAACAGAACAGGGAATGGTGCCAGCTTCAACAGAGAGTCCTGCCTCTTCAGATATAGAGGAACACTTACCTAGACCCAGCTTCACACAGCACAGGCAGCAAAGAGAGACTCAGTGTCGCTCTCTCAGAATTTGTAACTGGCAACAATCAATCAAGGCACAGCTGCGCTAGGCTTTGGGTCTATTTAGCTGGCATCCTTCCCCTCCAGGAGTTGTCAGAACTTATCTGACCTGCTACCTTGCTGGATGCCTTAACAAATGCTCAGATTGACCTTGGACACTCCCTTGCCATGAAACCCTGCTGGACTTTTTTATGTTGGACTTTTTTTATGACTCTTTGCTTACTGCCTGGAAGTAAGTAACAAGTATTCAGTTTGTTTGATTTATTACAGGACTGAGATAGGACAGGAAGGGCCAGCTTATTTATTTAACTTATCCCCTTTCTCCTAAAATGAGATTCAAGGTGGCTTACAATAATTTTAAAAAGATCCAGTTAAAACATTATTTTACAAAAATTAAAAACAATTAAATGAATTTTTACCTGGAAAGAGACTGGTAGCCAATGGAGCTGTTTCAATAGGGGAGTCACATCATCCCTGTATCATCCGTGGTCAACAACCTGGCCACACTATTTTGGACCTGCTGAAATTCCCAAACGTTTCCAAAGGCAGTACCACATGTGGTACATTACAGTAGTTCAGACAGGATGTGTAAGAAGAAGTACACCTTTAATCAAGGTGTGGTGCCTACTATCTCACTCATATGGAGATGCTTTGAATGATTTCCAGTTAGGTGATGTACCGAGAGGAACACTGAGTCTATTTGAGAATTGAATGATTTGAATACCTTGTTTTTCCTTTTTCTGTTCCAGTAGAACACACACAATGATTAATCTAACTTGTTGAACTTCTTGACTTATATCTAAAATTATTTTTACTGTTGCTGGCCCTCTCCAAACTAACAGATGGATTAGATGCATTTGTTCCAAACTCATTCTTTTGTAAGAGCCAGCATGGTGTAGTGGTTTGCGTATTGAACTAGAAATCCAGGAGACCAGGATTCAAGTCCCTGCTCAGCCACAAAAACCCATTGGGTGACGTTGGGCAAGTCACACTCTCTCAGTCTCAGAAGAAGGCAAAGGCAAAAGTCCTCCGGACAAATCTTGCCAAGAAAACCCCAAGGTAGTGTCACCTTAGGGTTGCCACGAAATTGGAAATGACATGAAAGCACAGAACTAACAGTCTTGGGATGGAGAAAAAATCTACTTGAATAGATTGCCTTTTTGTGTGTGTTAGATGTATCTATTTCCCTATGTATAAGCAGTATTTCAAAAAGATACTATTAACACTCATGCACACCTATGTATAAGCAGTATTTCAAAAAGATATGATTAGCACTCATTAGAAAAAAATGGCAAACTGCTTTTTTCCGTGGTGATATGGTGTATATGATTTGTAAACAAATAGCGCTCCTGTATATATGTTATCACAGTATGTATGTAAGTACTTATGTTAAAGAAAATATCACCTGCAATCTTATTTATGTGATTGAATGCAAGTATAGATGAAACCATTTTCAGTATGTGGGCAAAATAACCGCTGATCTACATACATGCTTCAGGAATCCCAAAGTTGCAATCCTGACCAGGAAGCTGGAGAATTTTTGATGACCATAGTGACTTTTAGTGGCTCTTAACTTTTATAAACTTTCATCTTGCTCATTTGTTTGTCAGAGAGCTGGGGAATATTTGTTTATTTAAAAGATCTATAAGACACCTTTTAAAGCAAACATAGGCCTTGCATTTTGGTTTAAATTAGAGTTGCTGTATTTGGTTTGAATGTACAGTGCTAGCTTAGTTTGGATTCCTGGGCCTGATGTATCCTTCATTCTCTTTATTGGAGATGCAGCCTAAAATGAACCATGGAAGGTCCTAGGATATCACTTTGCTTTGAGGTGCCTCTTTCTCCTTGTTCTGGGCACTGTCTGTGGAGCAGCAGGTTCCACATGGTTTAGAAATGGAGTCAAGAACAGCCAGAATTTTTAGCATCCTATCTTAGCCTTTGTATTTTGAGTTGACTAGTGGAATTAGTTTCAAATAAATGTTTAACTTTTGTCAGAGTAATGGATGCTGGCACCAGTGACAACTCTATCAGGTTTTTACTTGCTCATAAAACTCAGCACTAGTGGTACATCCTAATTGGCAACCTTGTTCCCCCCCTTCCCCCAGCCTGTGTGCAATCTCTTGATAAAGCATTAATCATCTCAAAGTTTCATCTGAACCTATTGACAGAAATTGTGAAATGTAATTTTGCTTTGGGAATAGAATTAATGTTTTCTAATAGCTCTAAGCTATTCTATGATTTATTGGTTTCAGTGCTTGAGGGTTTTTTTATCATCTAAATTGGTGATTGCAAATGATACGTAACAATGTGTATTATAAATAGGAATTATGTGTCTGGTAGAGGTCTGTAATGAGAAATTCTGCTTCATGTATGTTAGTGAATATTAGGAGCTGTAGAGAAATACAAAGTTGATCATGCCCACGTATTCTTCCTACTCACTCACTTTGTGAAGCTACCCACTGCCTTGTGGTCTCTGATTTATTCACTGTTCATTTTTCAGTATTTAATACCAATAGAATCACAAATCAGATTAATGAAGTATTGGTTGTTATTGATTATGTTTGTTTTAATAGTTAACAGGGCAAGAAAATAAATTTAACTGTGGTATTTACTGACAATGATAGTGTTCAGATTGGACTATCAGATTCTTCCCTTGATTTTGACAAACTTTGTATGGCTTCAAGGAAATTTTGATGGTGAGAAAAGATGGTGTGCCTGCTCAACTTGTAAGCCCAGTGCTGATGGGCAGCACTGCTTTATCCTTGGACTCACAACAGGGACCTTCTCCCAATAGACATTAGACAGGTGCCCATAGTGTGACTTTTGAAAGTTTCCTTAAAATGTCTCCTTTGGACACAGATTTTACCCGTGGCATGACTTGGCCAGAAATAACTGTTCTGTTCTACTTTGCTTTGACATTTTGAGACTGAGTTTCTTATTGTGTCCACAGCCTTGATTATGTTATTGATAAGCGACTTATATATTTGTGATAAAAATGGAACAAGAATGGCTTGGAGGATGCCATATTCCTTTGTGGCAGTGTAGACTTTAACAGCATGTAAGTACTCATCCCTTCCCCATTTTGGAAGCTTAGATTAAATTGGTAAAGGGTTACAGATACTCATAATTGTTACTCTGTTTATTGAGGC
The DNA here is from genome assembly GCA_030412105.1 of Cyclura pinguis. NCBI lineage: Eukaryota > Metazoa > Chordata > Lepidosauria > Squamata > Iguanidae > Cyclura > Cyclura pinguis. The sequence goes on along the minus strand of CM059604.1, from coordinate 120,665,152 downwards.
TCTTCTGCAGTATATTGGGTAGGCAACAGCCATGGCTCAAAGGACTTATAACTCCTTAAGATTCTAAAGGGCCACACCTCTATTTTACTTTAACCCCTTACCAAAACTTTAGTATCTGTTCTCTTTCCCAAATGGCCAGTTTCACTTTATCCAGCCTACCATGGTTATCTCCTTCCCACTACAGTGGGAAGCAGAGATCTAGAGATCCCCTGCCAGTATTTGGCTCTTGTCTGAATGTACTCAGCTCTTGTCTTAGTGGAAGACAAGTATGGGATATAACCCCTTGACTATCTTTTTTTTTAAAATACACTTACAAATACAAAAATGACCCCTAAATGGCAATGATGACCATGCCCAAATGACCCACCCCCACCCCGAATTTTCAGAATAAGGAATAAATTTTACTAATTAAACCAGAAATGTGTCAGTGTTACTATTTGCTTAGTTATTTTGCAAAAATTAAAATTTTTGTCCTTTTGTTATCTCCCCCAAACCAATACATTAAATGTCGTTACATCTGTTGCTTTATATCTAAGCTCTTGATTAAATACCCTAAAGGCACCAGATCACAACAGAACTTGGAAGCTGAGCAGGGTTAGCTGTGGTTAGTACTCAGTTGGGAGACTGCCAACCGATACCAGGTGCTATAGGTTATATGTCAGGGGATGGAACTGGCAAAACCACCTCTGAGTATTCCTTGCCTAAGAAAACCCTATGAAATTCATGGGGTTGCTGTAAGTAAACACGTGTACACACACATACACCCCCCTAAGCTCTGTGCATAAACTGCATAACCCACCTGGTTGGGAAGCGGCCTTTCCTACTGGCCTGCAACAATCTGCCCGAGTAAGTGAAAACTTCTGTGGGCAATATGAAATCTCAATTCATGTTGGTAAGTCATCCTTGTATTAGAAGACACATTGTAGCCTAAATTCTACTGTCAGGGTAGAGCCACTGGATCAATTGACTTTCCCTATGTGTTGGCTCATCATTCAACTGTTGGCTCAATGAGCCTAGGATTCTAGTGGGAGTAATCAACAGGATTTTAGTCTTTGTGTATATACAAAGCCATAATATGATAAACAGTAGATTGTTCATAGAACACATCTTCTGTTCTTCAGTACATTGAAAAAGATACTTTTTGTCTTACATTAAGAGAACTAAATTTGTAAAAAAATAAAAAAAACTGAAATGTTTTTAGAAAATACATTTCAGTTAATTATGGGAGAATGCTCAGAGCATTAGAAATTTGATTTTCCGAGCAAAAGTCTCACAGTCATTTGTCTAGCAGTAAGCCCTTTTTTACCATCTCTTTTGCAGCAGCTCTAAATCAGATTTGTATGAAGCAGCAGTTGTTGATTAGATCCTAATTGGAACATACGCATGAGCCTCCCTGGCTCATCTTATCCCGATTTCGATCTACAGTGGCTACTAAGAGAAAAAAAAATCAGAGAGAGAGTTTTAATAAACACACAAGTCCATCAAGCTGAATTTTCATAATAGGGCAGTTGTGTGACGAGCTTTTGAGGTGTGTAAGGAACTGAAGCATAAAGGAAATGGCATCAAGTTGTAAACTACTTCCAGTTTTTGCTGGAACAAAGTCAAATACAAACCAGCAGCTGAAGGATCAGTAGTGATCATTTTTTGACCTTCACACCTATGATGTACTTAGTGTTTTGAATTTAAAAGACACAACCATGTTAGTTTGAATCAGTGTGCAAAGGGATCTTGTAACACCACTGAGATTGAGAGAAAGAAGTTGGTAGCGTAAGCTTTCAGAGACTTAAGCCTACTTCCTCAGATGCAAGTGTTTTGGTTTGGATTGATTTCGATGTAGCTTTCCTATCTCATGGAATCTCAACTCAGTTTTCAGTTTGCACCTCCAACTGTTTCTAAGGTGTTTAAAAGTATTCTGTGATATTTTTATTTTTTTGCCTTTTTAAATTGATATGCTTTATATTCAGCTTCATCCTATTCATTGTTGGATTACTTTCTAATGTTTTGTATATTTTTATGAATACCTGCTCATTGACATATATGTTTTGATAGTTGTAAGCTGCCTTGAGTCCCATTTCTGGGGAAAGGTGGGAGAATTTCATTTGGTCCCCATTTTTTAAATGTACCACTAACCTTTACTGGAACTTCATGGACTCATATGCAAATCAGAAAATTATCTTTCCAGTTCAGTGTTAGTCTGAATTTTGGGTTGCAGGTATTCCACAAAAATTACGTTGAAATATTACATACCAAAATGAACATATTAGAGAAAATTGTATACAAAAATTCCTGTGGATGTTCATGCAACCTTATGATCAAATGTAAGACATTAAAACAAGCTGATTCATCTGTAAGAGCCAGTATGAACGGTACCTGACAGCATTCCATTCTCTTACTTACAGCGGGTGGTGTTGTGCCTGTTCTGTTCCCTGAAAAGGACTTTTCAGGGTTGAATGTTTACAAAGATTCCATAGCATCACAACAGAACGAACCAATCACTACCATAAACCCAGCAGAAATTATTTCCCATTTGCTTTCTGTGCAATAACACACACTGACTTCCCTTAAAAAATCCCTCTCATTTTCTTGTATTAATCTATTTATGGATCTGTTCACAAACATGTTTCATTGTTCTTTAAAGCTGAGTTTGTGTACGTACATATGCACATGTATGTATGTGTTTGTGCATGGAAACTGTACTTTTGCTTTCCTGTATCATAGTAAGTACGAATTAAGACGGGCTTCAGAAATTGACATTTTATATCCTTCCTGCTTGAGAGAATTCGATGAAGCAAGCAACACATTGACTTGAGTGTGGTGGATGATTTATAGCTCGATTATCAAAGTCTATCCCTTGAGACAAATTCATTAGGTGTTTGATGAGCATGGCTTATGGGACTACAAATATTTGAGCGTTTTGCTTACTTGGAACGTCTCCCTTTTCTGAACACAGACAACTAACTGTTACCTGTAATGACACAAAGGCATCACTCTCCATTAGGATTCATTTTTGGGATTCATGTGGTTGTATACACAGGCTGTCAAGTCTAAAAAAGAAGCGTGATAATATCCTTATTTTTATATATGCCTATGAATTCAGGTGGACAAATTTACATTATTTTAGTTCTCTGGGAGTCAGACAGGATTCCAAGCTACTAGTTAGCTATATTTCAGAGGAGGGCGGTGGTAAACCACCTCTGAGTATTCCTTGCCTAAGAAAACCCCATGAAATTCATGGAGGGGGGGGGGAGTCATCATAATTTAACAAGTGACTTGAAAGCACACACAACCACACAGTTCTTACAACGATCCTACAAAATAAGGTGGCATTGTTATTTTCTGCTCCCTCGTATTACAAACGTGGTTATATGTTATAGTTGGGTAGGTGGTGAGAGATGCCTAAGGCTGCTTAGTGAGTTCATGGCAGAGCTGAGGTGTGAATTCCTGATTGGTAGCACAAACTCTGCCATTAGGCTACACTTCCCTTTCTATACATTCAGCCATTTATGGACACCCCCCCCCCCCGAGACTTTAAAGCTAGAGCAGGGAATACTTTTTAATCTCTGTGGGACATAGTCAGTTTTAGAGAAGTTCTTGGGCACTGCATCCCACAATGAGTGCAGTCAAAGGCAAAAAAGACAGACATTTTGGCTTTTAACTGAGCTAAGTGAGTAGGCCTTAGAACATTTCAGACTGACATTGAAGTTGGGAAATCACCAAATGATAGTATCATAAAGGGCAGGTGTGCCCATTTGGAGAGGTTCAGAGGGCCAGGATTTGGTCCAAGAACCTGAAGTTTCTTCTGCTTTAATAATGGATTTGGGGTATCCCTTGAGGACAGAAATTGTTGAGAAGAAAATCTGGTGAAAATTGGATTCCAAGCCAGTTTGGATCATAAGTTGGAACATTAGCAGATGGAGTAAATAACATTTAATGGAGCTTTGAAAAAGAAAATTTCCCAATCTGGTTATGTTTACATAGCTATTTAATATGGCCCATCTTTAATCTGTTTGAAAAAAAAAATAGAAGAGGAATCCGATATTCTATCTTGGTTCAGAAGTCAGTTACGAAGCACTCTGCTTTTGGTGTTTCATTAGTATTCATAGCTCCATCAGACTGCAGTTCAAACTCTTTCTCTTGTTTTTGTCACGGAAGATGATGGAGGAAGGTTGCTTAGAAACACTTAGCCACACTCTCAATGGGAATTATCAATCTGTTCTGTGTATTCACCTCCACATGCAGAGGAGAAAATTGAGTTTAACTGCTGACAGTGTTAATTGATTGCAAGTTGTTTTAGCGGGAGTATTATGTCTCAACCCAGATATCCTTTTATTTTTATTAATTAGATGTAGTAACAAACATAGAGCAATAGTGCCTTCATGCCATTCTAAAGACCATTTTAGGGTTACAAGCCTTTAATTTTTATGTGATTTTCTTCTGCCCTGGTATAGAATGCAAATTACTAACTCTCTTGGCTTTGAAAATATGTGTCTTCGATTAACACAAATGTTTGAATTTGAAAGAATACATTTCTGGTTTCCACTGGAAATCTTAATATAAGCTCTGTTGAGGTGTGCAAAAGAGGCAGTCCCACCTATTGGCAATAAACCCTGGCCTGTTTTCTTGGTGAGATCTCAGGATTTTGATGAAGTTTATTTCATGTTGCCAGAGCTCCCTTTCATAAAGCTGCTGGCCAGGATACATACAACGAAGGGCTCTTCTTTCTTATAAGTGAATGAGTTGATAATGGGAGTTTCATATTTTTTTGCCTTTGATACCTGTTATCTGTATTTGATTCCTGTAAATTCAGAAAATGTGGAGTTAAAAGCAAGGGTGCTCTGTCCAGACCATTTTTGAGGACCTAGGACACTTTGAGTGACCAACCCCACCCAAAACAAAATTCCAAGGTATATATATATTTTCAAAACAGGGAAAAAATTCTTTTCCAGCAGGTACGCCTCTCTTCTAAAACAAGGGCCTATTTTAGCAGAGAATATAAAGTTTTGGGTTTTTTTAAAGCACAGAAGTCATTTTCAGTTTCATTTGGAAAGGGATGTTATGTCCTCTGGAGAGTGCTGGGACTGAAAAAATGGCCCCTAGCACCTCGGAACTTGTCTGTCCCAGGGAGCCAATCTGTCTGAATTGCAGGGGATGAGAAAATGAAATGGGGAGGGGAGGTCAGATTCCCCTAGCAGATCACATAAAAGAACCTTTGGTCCCCAGCCCAAGAAGTTTGGGCAGGTACCCTCTGACTCACCCTCTGACGGGATGGTGAAAGGGGATCAGTTCTCAGAGAGACCTTCCAGGAGTCAGCTGAGTCACAGTGCTGGAGAGTGTGTTCATTTTTTAATGCCTGCTGAAAACATAGCTGTTGCATAGGCCTTCCCCAGGTGATGAGAATGACACTGGTTTTGTGTTAATGTTGAAGAGTGTTAGCATATTTATAATTTTAAAGCGATTTTTAAAAAGCTTTTAACTATTTTTCGTATTGTCTGAGATGTGTATTTTTATGTAAACCACTTAAAGATTTGATGATGTGAAATAATATTCAGATTCTACTGCCATTGCTTCCTTTGCATATTAAATATAATGGCTGACATGCTGTTGGGAAGTTAGAGTATAAACTAGACATACAACTTTGTACCTGTTTTGTATTCACATTTATAATGGTGTCACTATTGCCATGACCACAAGTTCCCCTAAAAGTTGTCATAAGGGCCAGGCAGCCTTATGGAGCCAAGGACTTCTGCAGTGCATCTTAGTGACACATTGCGGGATGACGTGTCCAGCAACCTTTTCCAGCAAGGAGTTATGGCGTACTGGCAGGAGGGAGCTAGATACATTATCCAGCAGGACCACACTCACCAATACTACAAAACTTCTTCACTAGATATGGCTTCCTGACCTCTAAGGTTGATTTTATGGCATCAGATCAGGAGACAGACTGTAGCTAGGACATGCTAGTTATGTGTCCCATGAAGGATCTCAATTATTTCCTATATATATTATGACTCTTTGGTATACTTATTGTTATTAAGTGTAAGTATGAAACTTATGCTGTCTCTGTCTGGGATTTTGAGATATCTTAACTGAGATTGCTTGCAGTGTTGTTCTCAAACAAGTGACCAATGGAAAAACATAGATTAAAACAGCCATTGGTATACATGACTATGTTTGTTATTTCTACAATCAAAGTACAAATGACTTGGAAGGCCTGGTTTTACCAGATGATGGAAGAGCTGATGCTTTTTGTTGAATTAGTAATGTTGTTTCAATTCATTAGCTAATGGCTAGTGTATAAGATGCTGTATTAAAATAAGCTAACTCTTTGTGATAGTTTTTGCCTCCCTGTTTGGGTGTCCCCAGCCACAGTTATGAGTATGGAAATGGTTAGTTAAGAGTTAGTTGCGCACAAAAATTTCTAGTGTCTATGGAGTATTGTATGGAAGAAGTATTCTTTTAAGATAGGATACCAGTCGCGTGTTGTTAACAAAAACTTTTCTAGGCTCCTATAGTACTATGTATCATTAAGTGTTAAGGAAATCAGTCTCAATTTCACTTAGAGACTACCTATATAGAGATTAAATTTGCATCAGATAAAGACTTTAGTTGTAGACATCTGAAGTTCATTTTAAAAAACTTTTTTCCTTCCAGTATATCAGCGCTGTTAGAACTAGTAAATAGGAACTTGTTTTCGATCCAATTCAGATACCATGTTTACTGGTTTATAAGGCGCACCTGTGTATAAGACACACCCCATTTATACACTGGTAGATACTATTGGCCAGCGTATAAGACACACTGGTGTATAAGACGTATCTCATTTTCAAACAGTGTTTTGTGGGGAAAAAAGTGAGTCTTATATGCCAGCAAATTCAGTAATCTTCAGTATGCTGAAAAGAGCTTGTGTGTGTTGGTATGTGCCCATTCATAGCATTTCTGTCTTGCCCTTCTGTGGAAAAGGATCTAAGAGAGGCTTAACAGATCAACGAAACAAGATAAGATTGTAAATCCGTATCAGGTTTACAGTGTACAAATGAAACATCAGAAGAGGAAAAAGGGACGATGTAAGAAAAGGAAAACAAAGAGAGTACCAACTTCCAGCCCAAAAGGATCCATAATAAATAGTCTTTTGGTTGCTGGAAAACATTTATATTAATACATGCTTAAATGCTGCTGTATTAACCTATATGTATGTTAATATACATTATGATGTTCATTATCTCAACAGTAATTGTAGCTAGTGAATATTGTTTCATTGCTACAAGATGTAATGATGATGACTACTTTAGGTTTAAAAGAGGATGCTAGACATATTCAGGGTGTATAGGGCCATCAAATAGGTTTTATGGCTTTCTAGTGTGCCAAAGTTCAGGGTCAGCATGCCTCTGAATGACAGCTACTGAGAAATAGGGATACTGCCCACGTGTCCTGCTCATGGAACAGGGATACTGCCCACATGTCCTGCTCATGAGCATTCCAGGAGTGTCTGGTTGGTCACTTTGGGAAATTATAGAAAGCTAGGCTTAGATATCTGGGTCAAATCCATCAAGGCTTTCTCATGTTCTTAAGTTCTCTTTTCCCATGCTACCCAGCAAATGTCCAATAGCCAGATTATGAATGTCTTGCACCATGTCACATCAAATTCAACAAGTCTGTTTTCTTTCCTGAAAAATCTTCATAATTATGAAGATAATTTTTCCACCTTAGGGATGGATGACATTAGCAGTGGGGATTTGAAGGGCAGTGACAGACCTCTACACAGTCCTCTGTCAGCTGTGCCATAAAGACAAGCAGCAGCTACCACTCTCTCTCTGCGTACAAACACACAGAAGTTTTGATAGGATCTTTGGCATCTTTAGTCATAGTAGTTTGAGGGATCAGTGTGTCTTATATCTTGTTTCATTTGTTGTGTGGGACCCCAGGTCTTCTAGATGGACGTTGACGCTTTAAATTGCTGAACACTTGTTGAAGAACTAGTTTTCACATAAAAGTCAGGACTGTTTATGAAGGTGATAATTTCGGATTATTGTCAAGTTTTGTTTCCTAATCTGTCCTGGAGAGGTGTCAGGATTTAGATGTATCTTTATGAAATATTGTACATCAGGAAGAAGATTCAGGTGCTAACCAATCTTGAAGGTATCTACACATAACCTGTGTAAAAATTTATACGGCATACATTAAATAGCTGTTCAGATTTTAAAAGAAACACATTGTAAGCAGCATGGATTTGTTGTATGTATGGAAATATAGTGTCACTGGTAGGCAGTCTTGGTGATAAATAGCCTTCAGAGGATGGCTTAAACTGCCAGTCCTGATCAACAGCAGTTTGTAGTATGCTGACTTCCTAAATTAGCAGTTACTACAATAAATTTATTAGAACATATTCAGTTTTATGTACTCATCACAATTGATTTATAAAAATGTAAAACTACAAATGTAAGAAATGTCATACTTGAACTTAAATTACATGTGCATTGTATGCCAGTAGTGAAGCTGTTGTGTATGCATGAGCTTGTGAAGCTCATATAGTTCAAACTAATTCAGTTTGGAGTGCTTTTTAAAGCTCACGACTTTATCAGGAAACAAGGTGGTAGTTTTTTTAAAAAAGGCCTTAAAAATTGAGTGCATGGTATTTAATTTGTCATTAACCACAAGACTACAATGGCCAAACGAGTGATCTTTATTTTTTCCTTTGACAAGTAATTTTTTAGAATATTGCCTGTGGTTTGAGGAATCAAAGTGACTACAATTATAGTTGAGCTAATGAACGTGGTAATAACATACATTAACATACTACAAAAAGTCTTGCAGGCATTCTACTGAATGCTGATCATTTTTTCCAACTCTGCCCCCATAGCAGCAATAAGAGCGTAAATGCTTTCAAGCATCCAAAAGACTATTCATTATGGACCAGTGATACTGTTAAACCGGAAAGCATTAATTTATTAAAATTATAATAGACTTTTCATTTATACACAAGGAAGAAGAAATATTATCTGGATACAGATGCATTGAAGCATTGGCTGGGTATTTTTTATTTATTTGGAATATTTATACAAAGGCTCTCAGAGTGGCTTACAAATTGTTAATCTGACATTCCCCTGCCCTCAGGCTTACTATCTAATAAGACATGAAACATGAGGAAAAGGGAATGGCAGTGGGGGAGGGAATTAGTCTAGCAAGTACTGCTTTTTCTTCTCTCTCTCCACGGCCAGAACAGTGGCAGTTGAGATGGAGGCATGCACTATGTATGCACCTCTGTAGTTTGTTGAATTCTCCCTTTATTTTTCCTTCAGGAGCAAACAATGGTTTGTTCCCCATCTGCAAATCACAGTTAGAAATCATGGTTTGTTGGCACATTAAAGCCAAGAAATATCCGTTATCCATTCCTTTTTTTTTTCCGGAACTGTGAATCCTGAAATGGAAATGACAGAAAGTGAGACAGTAACAGACCAGAAATGTGGAAAAATCTCTTGTTGTTTGTTTCTCTATTCATGGTGAAATCAAAGAACTGTGGCTAACACAAAACATGGCTTAGTGTGACATGCAAATTTGACCAGTATCTCTGTAGGTTCATGGGTGGTTTCATTAGTACAGAAATTGAATTCTCTCTCTTCTGTAATAAGATCCTCAAAATTTTTACATTTTTATAGAGAACAGCAGCAAAATGACAAATTATGACTTCCCTTTGTGTGTAGAGAAAGACACCTGCTGTCTTCTTAGTATGAGTTTTTCTTTACTTTCTTCATGGACATGGATGGTACCTGTAGGAGCTTTTGGAAGTTCAAGGGATTACCTGTTCCTATTACCTGCTATAACCTCAAGGCGTGACACTTATGACTGCCCTTATTCCATTTTATATCCTCAGAAGAACCCTGTGAGGTAGACTAAGCTGAGAAATAATGACTGGCCAGATCATCCTGGGGATTTCGTGTTTCACTAGATATTTGAAACTTGGTTTTCCCAGTGTTAGTCAGACTGGGAAACCACTGAGTGCATTGTCTGTCAGATGTTGCTGCTGCTGCTGCTGCTACTGCTATTGTTTTTGCTGTGATAATGTTTAGCACTGGTTGCCTGTTTTGAATGCACCATGTAATGAAACTGTTTATAGTTTCAGTTGAAGGCCCTTTAATTCTCTTGTAAGTAGTAGCAGTACTAGTAGTAGTAGTAGTGGTAATTGTTGTTGTCATTGTCACTGTTAGTGTCATCATCAGTTTGTTAACTTTTTTGTACTCTTCATGATACCTTTTGAAATTCCATTTTAACATTGCCCTCTGCCATGCTGCTTTAATAGTTATCTACCAGCTTTTAAAATGTTCTTATTGCTGCTTTTAATGCCTGCTTTCAAATGAGCTTATTAGGCCCTTTCCGCACGAGGCAAGGGAATTGCTCCATGCTGTTACTCACCGCGTCTTCTGGGGTCTGAAGCAACGCGGACTGTCCCTGAAGCCCTTCTGCAGGGCTCCTCCTTGGTCCAGGGCGAATTGGAACGGTGCGAGGTCTGTAGATCCGCACTGCTCCGGCTTCCAAAATGGCGGCTCCAGCTTCCAAAATGGCGGCTCCAGCTTCCAAAATGGCGGCTTCCGGCTTCCAAAATGGCGGCTTCCGGCTTCCAAAATGGTGACTTCCAGCTTCCAAAATGGCGGCTTCCGGTTGGTTGTGGGTCCCGACCAACTGCTGAAGCTCGCCACGCCTAAAGCCCGCCCTCCGCAGAATGCGAGCCTGCAAATCTGCACAAGGGAGCAGGAATGCAATGGTGTGTTCCAGGAAAATAAAGACCTGTTTTTTCCGGTCTTTCAAAAACATGCTGGAAGACCACTTGGGGTCGTCTTGGAGCAGACTGAGGTGCGGATCTCCAGTAAGTAGTCCGCTCCTAGTCCACTCCAAGGTGCAGACGACCTCCGTGCGAGGACGCACTGCCGTGTTCTAATTGCCTGGTGCAGAAAGGGCCTTAGTTTCATAGTTCTGTTAGTTTTGCTTTCATTAAGTTGACCTGAGAGCTTGTTGTCTCCTCAAGGGCATTATGTTGGGCTGAGAGACTGACCCACACAATAAACAAGAAATTAAAAGTTTTTAAAAAATTTATATTCCACCCATAAATGCTGCTCGTGTTTATGGGTAGAATACATACTATCTCATACTACTAAGATTGGCTTTTGTCGGGGGAACAAGGAACAAGATGATTTCTCCTCTCTCAATTATCGCCTCATACATTCTCAAACTCTTCTCTGGAGAGCTGAGGGGATCCCTGGAGCAGATTTTTAGTATGTTTCAGAAGGAGTAGAGAAGAAGAGCTGCCTATTCTCACAATGTTGGTTGCATCTATAAGGAGTGGGAGTGAATTGTTGCAGGCTGCATCAAGCTTATAGGTTATATATTGTGATAGCAGCACGCAGGTCAATCCTAACTGTAGTCTAGAAGAAGCAGATCTGTAAGCTGATGAAGACAAGCAAGTATTTGTAGTATCATTTTCACTTTTGACTGTTCTTTGGGCTTGATCTTTAGCCATAGTCACACAGCAGTTTTGGTCTACTGATAACAGTATTTAGATTGAGGTGAACAAGTCGTCTGGCCCTCCAGTGTTTTGGGATTGCAGCTCCTATAATCCCACACCATTGACCATACTGGCTAGGATTGATGGGAAGAAGCTGCAATCAGATAACATCTGGAGGGCCAGAGTTGTTTAATCTTGGTTTACAGGTCCACTAATATATCTTCATTTCATTAATAAACTTGTGTTTTCACAATGCCATTGTGTGAGCTTTCATGTTAGCACCTGCTCCCCTCCCCCATTTCTAAAACTGGATATGAAGAAATCATTTCAAAGGACAGATTTTCAGATGTAAAAATTCTGTTCTGTTCTTAATTGTTTTGTTCTTAAAATCAAAGATAATCTACAGCCAATTAAATCAGAACTGTGTTTTACCTTAAGGATTCTGGTTGCAGAAGGACAGGCTGGGATTAAGGGACAATATTGGAAATCCAGTTTGAATATTTAAAAGCCTATGATAGTCGATGAACAACGGCTGTCCAGAGGTTTTGTCTGTTGGATTTGGTGTTAAGTGTCCTCCACAAAAGATTCCTATCCATGCAGTCAAAATCAGTAGTAGAATTCACAGGACCAAGAGGATTGAAACAGATCAATATTATGTTAGGTGTGGTGAACATAATGAAATGTATGACTAGATGTAGTTATACGAGCATGATTTAGAAATGCCTAAGTAATTTTTTGCTCATGATACTATTTTCAGCCAGAACTTCAATCACAACATGTTCATATTTCAACTTTACTCTTTTTGTCTTCCATTTGGATAACCATTGTCATTTGATGTCCACAATTATTTGCCGGCATATAAAATGTGCCTGTGTATAAGATGCACCTCATTTACACACTGTCAAATACTGTTTGCTGGGGTATAAGACACACCAGTGTATTAGATGCATCCATTTTCAAACAATATTTTCTTGCAGGAAAAAAAGTGAATCTTATACGCCAGCAAATGCAATACATTCTTTTTGCCAATTAATAACCCTGGCCCAGCATCTTCTAGAAAAAGTCCTGAAAAAATCTTTCATAAAGAGAACTCTCATATTTTCATTCCCATGACATCATCATCAACATCTGTTTAATTGAATGCTCATTTGGCTCCATGTACTTTGAAATATAGCAACTCATGAACAACAGAACAAACAATGACCGGTAAGCACTGAACCAGTGGTTAAAATGTGAATCCATATGCTATTTAATAAAATAATGCTACTGAGCTGACCTATTCCAGCTACAATGACATGCTTAGATGTAGCCCTATTAAGACCATTAATATATTCTGATTATGGAATATAGAAATCCATTCTGTTCATGTAGCAACTACCGTCTTCCTTAATTAAGGCTGTTGAGTGCTTTTAACCTTGATTTAATTACTTTGGGGGATTTTAAAAATAGGTTGCCTTTGCCCTGTTTCCCACACAATCCCTAAAATATGCTAATGGAGGAAGGAAACCACCACGGCCACATACAATGTGACTTTCATTATCTGTTTGATGTAGACAGGGTTCCCTTGGTGATGCAGAGGGTATCAACACATCATGGCACATAATCATTTGCTCCTCTCTCTGTTTAACAATCTACTGGCCATAGTATATTGTATTATTATACTATATTTTTATAGCAAAGTGTTTCTAGTTGCCATTGACCTGTATTCTAATTAAGCCAATTAAAAAAGAATGATTGTGGGAATAGTTGGCTGGAGCAAATGTGAATGCTAAACGTAAGTGCATTGTGAGGTCTGTGCTAGGTAAGTTACTGTCCAGAAGTGACTGTTCTGGGATGTGGGAAGAAACAGAATTCTCTGTGTTTATATATGTTTAATTGCATAATTGAATAAAACTGCTGCTGCTTTGATAAGCCACTGCAAAGCTCTAAATTAGACTAAGTGCATGAACGGTGCTATTTAAATCTTTACTTAAACTAATTAATGAGTAGGAGTAAGTACTCCACAGGAGGTCAGCCTCAGGCCTGTTTTCAAAAAAATGTGACAGGAACTACAGTTTAATTGTGAGAAAAATGTATCTCTATTAAACTGCAATATGGAGGAGCATGCATGAGGGAAAACGGTCTTTATAAAGGTAATTGAGAATTAGTTGTACTGTAACAGTCTGAGAAATAACTGCAAATTGCTACACACCCGTAGTACAATGCAACCCTATATTAGAACTGTTACCATATTGGCCACTGTCCAAAGTGCTTCTGGAGTCTCCCCTAAGAGATTATTTCCAGTCAAATTCCTGAATAATTTTCTTCCCCTAAAAACAGGGGCCTAATCTTTTGCACGTTTTGTTTACCCACTCTAGGTTGCAAAAGTAGCTGACCACACAATTCAGGGGACAGTTGGTGTTTGTGTGTGTTAAATCACTACTACTTTGTAGAGATATCTTTGTCAGATCTTTGGTCCTTCTAACTGTTTATTTCCTCTAGTGACTAGTATTGCTGTCCACTGTCTTCTGGCCATACCTAGAAGTGCCTGGGATTGTGTCTGTGATCATCTGCATGTGAACTTTGTGCTTCACCACTGAGCTAATGCCCTCACCAGCAGTTATACTTATAATACTTTATAAATGCTCAAGCAATGTCAATAGAGGAAGAAAAAGAGGCAGGGAGGCATGGTAGGTTGTAAACTCAGGTCTCTGTAACGGGACAGTTTTAAGGTTCAAGGAAATAGTTTGAAGTGAAGGCTTGGCTGTAATGTCCAGAGGTATTTGCAGTGGGATATGGATAAAATAAAATTAATGTAAAAATCAAGAGGAAGACTCTGAGAAAAGAGCTAGGGCAAGCAGAACAGCAAGACTTCAGCACAACCTTCACTTGGCCATGACCCATCTTGTTTAATGGAGTCACCATGGAAATGTTGAGTGTAGCAGGTAAAAGGTAATTTATGGTGGTGTATACAGGATGCTTGTTTAACAATTGTTCTCGCCTGTTGATTTGTTAGTGCTGCTCCTTTATCTAGAGATAGTTTTGTTGGAGTAAGGTGAGAATTTTGTTCTGTAATGACAAGTGCAACCCCTGTTCCTTCAAATCTTCATGTTCGTTTAAAAAAACCCTGTACATAAGATAATGTATGTAACTGTGTGCATGTGCATATAGCAGCAATATCATCTGGTGTCTTCTTGTTAGGGCCAGCAACATAACTTGGAAGGCATATTTCTTTTGTACAGGTTGCCTGGGTACTGATTGCTGAGTGTGTTGAACTGGGACTAAACCTCATGTTTAGCTTCATCTACCAGTACTATGGTGTCTATAAACCGCTACTTATTGGACCACCAGTTTTTCTAGTTCCAAGTATTTATTGTCTTGCAGCCAATGTGAAGATAGGCAGTCATAATCTATCAGGCCAACATGGTTTTTATCTGGCAGCATTTTGCTTGTGTGTCACTTTTAGATGCCCTGCTGTATTTGGTAGAGTGACGATAAATACTTATTTGGAGGGAAGAAACATGATCCATTAACCACTTGGATGTGCATGTGTTCAGTTCACAAATTTTGACAGCTGTAACATGGCTTTCCGGATCCAGTGTTTCCTGCTTTTTGTTTGCTGTTTCCTAAAAAACCAGCCTGCAACCCATTTCCAGCTGTTTATGGGGAAAGTAGACTTAAATAGCAGATAGTTATAATGAGCCACCTTTGGCCTGAAATGAAAACAGTGTTGTCTATTCCTGGAACTCTGTTAATGGCTTGGGAAGTGTTCTTCTTCTTTTTTTAAAATGTATGCTTTTGCACGTCCTTATTTCCATTAAGCATTGTAAACAATTTAGGTGAATGGCTTAATCTAAAATTATATGACAGCCATGTGCTTTTTCTTAAAGAGATTAGAAAAACTGTCCAACGAAATATAAAGATACTAAACATTATATATGCCTAGGTTGAAAGCCAGCATGGTATAATGTTTTGAGCATTGGGCTACAACCCTGAGACCAGGGTTCAATTAGCCGCTTGGCCATAGAAACCCACTGAGTGACCCTGGGTGCATCACACACACACAGCCCCAGAAAACCCTGTGATAGGTTCCCCTTAGGGTCACCATAACTTGGAAACAACAACTAGAAAACAATTGCCTAGGCTGTCAAAAGCGCTTGGTTCAGCACAACCACCACCATTTGAGGGCAATCAATGTTTCAGTCCAGGTTAGCGTTTTCTTTTTCTTTTTAGCATGTGTCTGCTAACAATGGAAGAATAAGTGACAAATGAGTACTGTAACTTCTGTATTCTCAGAAATTAAAGGTTATGATAATGCCCAAATCCTTTAGTTAATGGATGTGTCCATCCTGTTACCACTAGACAATTGGACTGTTTCTAAGAATATGAAGTTTTTACTTTGAGTGCTTCTGAGATAAGTGTCATATTAATGCCTAGTTGAAAACAAGGCAAGGTCTAAAAACTTCACTTTATGAAACTGGTCTTTCTGCTTCTTTCTTTTCTTGTTCTCTTCTCCTTCCCCCTTCTTTTTGTGATCTGGATTATATATTTCAAATAGTTTGTGTGTTTTTGGATTGCTAGATTAACAAGCTGTTCCATATATCTTGGTGCTGATGAAAGAATAATGGAACTGTTCTATAGCTTGGTAGGGGGTGCAGTAATCGATCCCTCAGTATAAATCTTTACCGTTGTAAATATACTATTTGGAATAATTTTTTAGATATAAAATTAACATATAGATTCACTGTTCCATATGCCTGGGTGCTGTTGAAAGAATTGTTGATGTCTGTAAAAATCTGGACAAGAAAAACACTTTTTTGAAAGTTGTATGGAATTCTTCGTGTTTATGCTTGCTGTTGTTCTTAAGTAGCAACATAGAGAAAAGGCATACTACCAGACTGTAAGGCATATGTGGAACACATGCTTTCTGCTCTCTGATCCTAGATGCCTAATGCTTAGCCTGGTCAGGACACCAATCCCTTTGATGAGATGAGATGCTTCATCTGTGTTCTTGACAGAAACATCATTTTGTCTCAGTATCTAGTAGGACATCACTAGTGTGTAATAGCGGCTACAACTATTCAAGCTTTTTTTTAAATAGCAGTTTGAAGAGAGTAGTCTGAAAACTCATAAATGCTTTAAACTTCCCTTTAAAATGTTTCTTCTGATGGAGAATATGTGATGTAAATTGAGACAGTGCAGGAGGATATGTTCTCAACTGTGTTTTTGGCATAGTTGCAGCATTAGAGTGAAGAGAGTGGATGAACGGTATGAAAGCGCATTGACTTGATTGCCAAATATCCTAAGAGGTTTGGCCAAGTGGCTGAACTCTGGATGCCTTGCTGAGTTTCCCAGCGTTTCAACTTTCTGTGCTGCTATTTTAAAAATCACGCCCACAAAATAAAATACTCAGGCCTTTAAAATATTGAGATGTTACAGCAGTGCACATTGTTACAGTTGGGGAGGAGAACCAGTACTTGATTCCCAAGAAGGACAAATCAGGTTGCTGTATTCTTGTATTTTTAAAAATATATTCTGGCTGTTGACCAGTGCCTCAGAAGTATCTCCGATTTCTACTGCAGCTGCTAAAATGGCCTTAAAAGGATCTCTTTCTTGTTCCTCTAAACAGCAAAGTAATTATATTACAAGATGACAAACTAAAATATTCTGGTTGCAGTTTAATGCTAAAGATTTGCCGAAAAGTTGCAAATAAGAGGACAGCCTTAGGTGGCCAAACCTGTTAGGCATAATGTGTCTGATTTTATCTCTAGCCAGTGTGCCCCTTTGTATTTATGACGGGGGTGGGCAACTGTGGAGGGTGGGTGGGGGCCTGGTTTTAACCTCTGTTTCCCCTGATTGGGCTGCACCAGTGTGTCAAAGCCCCCAGACACAATAATTTTTTTTGCAGGTGTCCCCCCCCCATGCAGTCGTTTTCTTGCCACATATCCAACTCCTCCTATATCTGGAAAAAAAACCCAGAAGCCAAGTAGATGGGCTGAAATAGAAACAAGAACTAAATGATGTCGCTTCTAGTTTCAATTTCAACCCATTTTTGGTTGATTAATTTTGTATTTGTCTGTGTGGGTTCAAGGTATTTGCAGAATTGGGGGACAAAACCACTGTGTTCTGCAGCAGCCTCAATCTATTTGACGTGGTGGGGGGGGAAAAAAAAGCTACCCAGAAAAAAACATTTCAATAGGTCTGGGGTCTTTGGGGGCCTTCAGGGGCCTCAGTTGGATGCATGCAGCTTGCAGGGTGCACTTTGCCAACCCTTGATTTAGGAGATCCTTTGCTTTCCTTGCCTGTGTGGCTTTTGTCACATACTTTTGCCCTCTGCAGATGGTATTTCTTTTGCAAATGGACATGGGAAAAGAAAAGTTGATCTGGACTGAAAATATTGTGCAGGGAAGGGAGTTTAAACATTTTGTCTTCCGTTGGTTGCAATTACAGATGGTATTTCCACATGTACGTCTATCACTGAATATTTTCCCCAACCATTATTAGGCTTCAGGGATCATCTCATAAAGAAATTTCATAGACTGTAGACTATCATCATGAAACCAGTTTAAGAGTAAGGGCAAAACTTGAAGCTACAAGCAACAAGAGTGAAAATACTGGGACCAGAAAGAGTTTGTGTATGCGTGCTCCTTCATGTTGGCTGTCAACGTAGGGCAACCCCATGAAAGATTAGACAGGATCTGATGCCGTTGGGGTATATAGGCCTGGGGTTGTAGTTTAATTTAATTGAGAGATTACAAAATAAATCAATGCTGATTGATCATGGTTTGCAGAAGGCATTTTTGAAACTACTTCACCCATAATTCCCCGGGCAGCATGGCCTCTGGGAACTGTCATACAAAAACTGAACTTTCCCATCCCAAAATTTGTGACAAAATTTTACAGTTCATCATCAGCGGGGTTAGAGTTTTTTTTTTAAACTACAGTGATGTGAGGAGATGAGAGTAAAACACAACAAGGATGAGTGAGGTTATTGTTGCTTCTTCTGGACAACAGTGTGGAATAGAATTATGTCTACAATCAGTGTTCATTAGATATAGGCAGTCTGATTATATCTAAATCTAAAGTCAGCCTTGACGTTTTATTATTGGTTTCATCTTCTTATTGAAAACGTACATTTGCTATCTGTAACATATCCAGTTTTCTATGATCAACTGACATGCATTCTTTGTGCATTTGTGTAACAAAATGTGATTTAAAAATACTTCTGAATATAAAGTAACAACAACAAAACAAAAATATTGTTAAGACTCTCTGCCCTGCAGTTGTTTGGCATATCACTTTTAAACAAAGATACTTGCAAGGATTTTTATAATGGCTCTTCTTTGTGCCTCGTGATTCCCATTGATCAAGATGTGGAGTTTGTGAAATGAGAAATAGTGGGGAAAATGGCAGAACTAGTAACAGAAAATATTACATATCTTTCTCAGCCATGTAGCAACGTCTTCAGCTAGCTGAACATTTATGATGCTCAGTGTCTAAAGACATTTTTTCAATTGTATTATCATACTCATTTGTAAGCAGTCATTTAATCTTTAAGTAATGGAGTTGGCGAAGCCATCTTCTAGCTTATCATTGATACAGTACACATAATTTCTTGATCCAGTATCCATCATTTCCTATAATTTAGATAGGAAAGCAATTCCATTGCGTCTAATGTTATCTGTTTTGTATGTAATAAGCAAGCAGCACTCACTTGATCAAATGAGTGCACACACTGCTTTATTCAGCAACTAGCTGGTCCTGGATTATATTTTTTTCCCTTTTCTTTTATAGACCAGTGTGTTGGGTCATATTCCCAGGCCTGTTTACTACATGAATAAATTTAAAATGTTATTGAAAAAATTACAATGAACTGACAGACCATTAGAATCATAATAGCAGTATGAGCAAGCAAGAAGATTAAAATTATATTCAAAGAGTTATGAAACAAACTTTATTGACTGGTGCAAGAAAGGACAATAAGGTGCGGACACAAGGTGGACCTCTCAGGGGAGGACATTCCACAGACAGGGCAACACCACTTAAGAGGCTTTGCTCTAGTACACTTTGCTACACATCAGGTGCATGGTGATATCTTTGGGAAGCCTCAGGATGATTTTAGAGTTTGGGCAGGTTCATATGGAGACTGGTATTCCTTCTTAGTCATGACCAAAATATTAATTTCAATCTTAAAACGCTTTTAAATTTAAAAGGCAGTTTGATGGTTTGGAGCTGCTTTAAAACTTAGAGATCAGTATAGTAGATCAGTTCTACAGTTCTACAGCTTCTTAGAGGATGCACTAATAGGCCTCTCTGCCTAACTCTATGCCATTGTAAGTGTGCCTCTTGGGGATCATTTTATGTATAAACCTTGTGAAATCACTCCTCCGACACTTGCATTGTAACCTGTAAACATAGTATAGTGCTGCGTGGTTCAAGACTATTTGAAGCCTTGACTTTGTCTCACTCACTTTCTCTCTTCTCTCCTTGCACATGACCACGGGAAGAAATGTGCCAGAATAGAGTTAAAGTTTTGCAGATTCCTGTATTACTATTATATGCAGCCCAAAAATAAACTCTAGCTAATTGTTAGAGAAGACAGGAACAAACCTTTGTTTATTTTTCTGACTTGCTTAGTAAAGGAATTTACCTGAAATCAATATTCCCAAGTTGGCATGTGACTCCAAGCTAAGAATCTGATCAAATATAGTTGAAATCTGTTGGAGCGGAAGAGGAGAGCATGTGACTTAGGTTTGTCTTGTCTTCTGTCTGTTTCTGTATGTGGTTCTAAAATATGATTTACTGCAGTCTTCCACAGTGTCTTCCAGATGTGCTGGACTGCAGTTCCCATTAACTCTAGTCAGCAT
The DNA here is from genome assembly GCA_030412105.1 of Cyclura pinguis. Taxonomy (NCBI): domain Eukaryota; kingdom Metazoa; phylum Chordata; class Lepidosauria; order Squamata; family Iguanidae; genus Cyclura; species Cyclura pinguis. Next base: position 120,644,812 of record CM059604.1, on the reverse strand, counting down.
GGCCTTGTCTAAAGCTCCACTGCTGTTCAATTTTGCTCCCCACAGCTGTCTGCCTGCCAGATGTTTTCGTGCATTTGCTCTATTCTGAGAGCTAATTTGGCATTTCAGAGTCGGGCGCCTCTTTCTGGGAAAGCAGCCAACCTTAGCTGTACCATGCTTCAAATTTTATGGGCTGTAGGGCAGCCTTCCATATTGACCAAAGAAAGTGTGATGGAACAGCCGAGGTAAGGACTTTCCAAATGGAGGAAATCCCATTTCTGCAGATCTAAAGAAATAAAATGAAAGTTGTCTATGACTTGTTGAGCTTTCCTTTTGACCTCAGTTGCTAGAGAGCATGAATTGCATACATGTATAAATCCAGCTCTGTTCATGTGTCTCATTTCACAGTGGTGATGTAATTGGCCAGTGGACCCATGAAGGACATTTCAGTGTCTGTTTTGGCTGTGGAAGTGAAAAGTCTCTGCATATTACCTACCCTACTATTAGTCCTACTAATTGGTCTCTAGTTAGTGACCTTGGTTTGCTGTAACCTTTCCTTCTCATGTTTCATTACCAGTCCCTGGAGGTATCTAGCAACCATAAAAGGCATTGAAGAGATTGTTTCATCGGAGTCAGGGTTGCCTTTGTTGTTACAGCACAAAGGTGGAACAACTGCTTAGAGAAAAACTTAGCAAAAGGATTTCGCAACACACATTTTGTTCCATTTTTGTGCCAAGTGATGACAGGAAATTAGCTGGTGCAGCTCCAGTATTGAAAGAGTGAAATAATACAATTGCAGCAATATAGATTTAGTAGGGACTCCAAATGGGTTACAAAGACGTGTCTAAAGTTTACTCATTTTTAGACTTCTGTAATAATCTATTCCTGTTAATCTCACCCCATAGCAACAATTGAGTCCCTGGTTCATATTTGCGAAGATGGTGTATTTTAAATTATCAAGGCTGATGTTAACTGTGAACACTTTGTTTCAAACATGTGCTAATAGTGATTTTTACTGCTGATACAATTAAGTTGCAAGAGCTACAACCTGTAGTGAAGGGTTGTTAGGCTGTTTTCCTGTCCATTGCTGTAGTTCAGCTGGGTCAAAGGATTCAGAACTAGAATAGCCATAGTTCAGGTGGGGCAATTTACTTCCTTGTAGTAATGGGTCTTGGGTAGAAGTGATCTGAACAATTTAACTTCCCTTTTGATCCACCACCCCAAAAGGATTTACAGGGATAGTTTTGAGCAGATCAAGAAAGACACATCAACTGTTTTGTCAGTGAAGGATATTGACTTCTGTAGATGTGAGGCAAATTCTTCCTCTATTTCTTCCATGTATGCTTTGTAGGATCCCTCAAGCCTTTCATTCCACAAGCAGTAAGAATTAAGCCTAAGATGAAACATTTCAGTGTGTGTTCTCATGATGGACAGCTTCTAACTGGACGACGATTACTGTACTTCCTGTTGATACAGTGAAAAAATTTAAATGTAGGAAGGCTTTTGGCTAAAATTTCTATTGAGAAAATTGATCTCAATTTCTGTTTATCTTATGGCTCTCAGAGCCGCTGCATTAATTGTATTCACATAGTTAACATCACACTTAGTCAGAGCTTAGAAAATTATTTGTCAGAAATGCTTAGTTACAGCTGGTTCACTTTAGGGTTGACATAAGTTAGGGACAACTTGAAGGCACAGAACAGCAGCAGCAGCAGAAACAGTAGAATCAGCCAGTCATAGGTAGTTCTTGTTACAGTGTCTAAAAAGTAACTCTTAGTTTTTTTGTTTTTCAAAAGCAACTGATAGAGTTGCCTTTTAGTTTCTTAAATCATCCTTATGCTATAAGCTACTGACCTGTTGCTCCCACCCATTTCACTGTCTGATCAACACCCACAAGGCTCAAAATGAATCAGCACTTGTACAAGGCATAGGATGAATCAGTTCCATCTAGTGAGGTCACAGTGAGGATATGACCTCATCCTCGTAAGCCAAAAACGTACCTGAAAGTGGCATTTAGTCTACAAAAGAAGTGAAATTGTTCCCTGCTAAATTGCAGTTGCATTGCGTTGTACTTAAGACCTTCCTTATTGGAAAAAGGAGATAACTAACTACAGTTGTAAGGATTCGGATCAGAGTTGTTTGACTCTTGAACTAAGGCCATTTCTGCACTACACTGTTATAGTGCTGTTATTTCACTTCCAACATCCTCTGGAATCCTGGAGTTTGCAGTTTAGAGAGGGGTGTTTAGAATTCTCAGCCAGAGAGCTCTTTGGCCTCACTAAACTAGAAACCCCAGAATTCCACAGGTTGTTGAAAGTGGAATAATAGCACTATAACTGTAGTGCGGAAATGGCCTAAGACTGCAAGAGACCAGACTCAAATCTCTGCTTGACTGTAGAATCCTGCTGGGGTACATTGCCCGTGTTGCATATTCTCAGCCCCAGAAGAAGGCAATGGCAAACCCCCTCTGAATGAATCTTGCCAAAAAAAATCTCATGATAGACTCACCGTGGGGTCTCCGTAAGCCAGAAATTACTTAAAGGTACACAATGACAACAACAGTTACAGGGAACTAGTGATTTAGTTCTAAACTCTTCATCTATCTTGTCTTTGAGAATGTTTTGATGGGAGTTTGTTTGTTTATTTTAAAAAGAAAATAACTCCTATGTATTTGGTGGTTGCTGCCATCTTAATCACCGTGCTTCTCTGTGGTGGAGTAGTGAAATTCATCGCCCCAGAATACATACCTGGAATCCACTTTCACATTGTAAATTTTCTCTTTTCTGATTGACATGATCATGGTTTACACTTCAGTTTTTAAAAACATGATTGTTGAGAGGCACACATGATTATTGGAGAGATGTGGAATAAAATAATGTCTGCATTGGCCCGACATGAAAGATAATCCTTTTGAGCTCACTTGAAAAATATGGGACTTGGCTAGCCATAAACATGCTCTAAGAAAGTACAGACATTGCCGGATGGACACATGTGGTGACCCATGGCTTTTGAAGCATTCTATTCAAGATGTGCCTTCTTCTTTTCACCAGCTGGCAAAACATGTCATCTTTAAATCCAACCCCTGTGGTTAGTTTTTTTTTTTGTTAATCTCTGTCTTTCAAAGATGGGTTGGAGATATATAACTATTTTTATTTGATTTCCATTGGAATTTTGGCACTCTCTGCTTCTGAGGCAATTGCACACTGCTGCTCCCTAGAACTATAATTCATAATGTCTCACTAATTTCTTGCTGTGTATTAAATAGCCTCATGTTTATAAAGAACTGCAAAGAGTGTAGGGTAATTTATTTTTTCAGCCTGCTTAAATTTTTCATTGTGACAACAGATTTACATTTTGAGCTTTGCATTTTTTCTTAAAAAATAGGTTTTTATTGGTTCTTGCTCTCTGTATGAATTGCTAGCTCTTTCTCTACAATATGTAGACACAACCAAGTATATGGCGTGTGGACTGAAACACTTTACCAAATTTAAATCCCTCCACATACATACTTAATTTATATCTGATTCTCAGTTCATGACTCAATTGAATTAATGGTCCTAGCTATTTTATATATATTTTTTAAAGTCCTGGGATGACCGCTAAGAAAATTTATTTCTCCTTGCTTCCACCAATAAGCATCAGACCCCAGGAGGGTCTAACACTCTTTGCCAAGCACTCTAGATGGTTTGGACTTTTGGTATCTGTGTGGATCTTGTCCCTTTTTGTTACACATCTCCCTTCTTTATACCAGTTTTATGCTAAGTTGATAGAGTAGACCCACTTATTGAATTGTTGAATAATCTTGCAGTGGTGAGTCAACACTCACATAAATCCATTTGATTCAGTGGGTTTGTTCTAGTTGAGACAAGCAGTTAGATTTCAGGCACTGCATATCCATTTTGCATTGGAGACAGAAAGTTAAAGATACTGGGCATCGTGACAGAGACAAAAAGAAGCAGCTTTAGTTCTTTTACTTCCCAGAGCAAGGCCCAGATTGAGAGCATAGCAATGAATACTAAGCTGCCTGAGCTTGGAATGTTCTTATTTATACGTTAATTGTTATTACATTGGGAATCCTGCATTAATGCTGCTCATTATTAAAAGTGCAACTCATTATCTCATATTCACTTTCACTCTTTTGCATATTTGTTACTTTGCATTGTTTTGAAGAAAAGGTACAAAAAATACAAAAAAAGAAAAAACTCTCTCCCAAAAACATGAAATACATTTTAGAGCAACATTATTTTAAAAAGCTAACAGTGTATCATTTTACTTTTTGTAAGTAATGACATTGATAACATTTAATACTACCTTTGCATATCATTCATTACTTTCAAGCTCTGCTAACATCAGACTGACAGATGTTCCTAGGAGCGAGGAGCTTGCTAGTAATTCCATGTTAGTGTGGATGTATGTAGGGACAGCCTGTGGCTTTCTGACTTTAAAGGAATTATTCAAGACTCAAAATAGGTTCAGTGCCTTGAATAGCGCGTTTAAAGTATGAAATAAAACCCAGAGAGGAGGCATTGGATGGAAGCCTCCAGCCAGTGTGTGAAAGCTTACAGCTGCCCAGTGTGTGAAAGGTGCAATTTGTGAACAGTTCATGGGTTGGAAACAGAAATATTCCGCAAGTTGGGCTGATGATGGTTTTGTGTTTTATGCAGCTACTGCAAAGGTCAAAGAATAGCACTGTGTAAACAGGGACAGAGCCACCCGCCCACTTTCTAATGCTTTTGCTACGTATCTCAAAGTCGTAGCTTTCATGTTGACTGCTATTGGACTCGCAATGAACTCTGGAAGAGATGTCTTATGGGAAGAAGCCAGATAACGGAGCACTTGGAAGTGCTGTCAAAAGCTAACCTTCCTTTTATTCTGCTCTTGACATGAAAACACTGGAGGACTGAATTTTGTACTGAACTATTCCTCCTCCCCTCCCTGCAGTCCCTTCACTGCTATGCTTTGTATTGTTTTTGGCAGAATAGAATGGGATTTTGCAGAAGAGGAATTTAACTGTTCTTTTATAAGCACATAGTGCTCACGTTTTCCTCTTCTGTAATTGCTGTGTTGTGACAACTTGGGACAGAACTTCCCTCCTTCTCTTAAGTTTGAGTAGATTTTTGAAATGCTGGCATCAAGATTGAATCAAGGCGAGTCAAATGTGCCCATCTGCTAAATGTGTTACATATCTTTGAAGCTCTAGTGTCTCGTAGTATAACTAACTTTTTTTAAAAAAAATATAGTTAATTTTTTATTTACTTTTAAAATGTGAATATAAAATATGTATCCACAGTGGCTATTTAACTAGCCCTCGGATGTCCAGTGCAGAGCATACATGTGTGGAGGGAAGGGTCATCCTACAGTGTAGTGATTAATAAAATAAAGTATTTGAAAAACAGGTTTTTCTGGAAGCTCTGACATGGAGAATCCTGGACAGACCCCCCCCTGTTCTGTGTAAAAATGTATGTTGCTTTTTTTAATAGAGAAAAAAGATTTCTGTGCAAAAGACACATTTCCCATGCAGAAAACAGCATTTTTGCACACACGTGCACGCACACACACACACACACATACACACTTGCAAACAACACATTTCTGCAGAGGAAATAAAGTTCCAAACAGAAAACAATTTTTTCTGTGTTTAAGGAACATGTTTTCTGTGCAGAAATATTCTTTCCAATAACAAAAATGTTATTTTCTGTGCAACACCCCATGTGGATTTTTGGCAGAGAATAAGTCCTGAGCTACAAATAATTTTTGAAAACTGCATAGTCCTGCTATTCCATGGCTGCCATTCCATATGACTTCGTGAGTTGCACTGTATACTTTATGGGCCCTGCTTTTCTATCCAAAGAATACAGTGGCTGGATCATGGTCAGAGAGTACAGCAGGAATATCCCCTGTGGAAATGTGTTGCATGAGAACACTGAGCCATTTTTGGACAAGATTGTGCTGTTCTCTGATGATAAGGAACCAGATTTTGAGAAAGTAAGGTTTTTTATACCACAACTCCTAGCATACTGGCTTGAGGTTTCTGGGAGTTGCATTCCAGAAAATTAACTTTTTCAAGTTCTGCATTGAACTGTATCCACAACCAAGTTGATAGCACCAGCAGATATGTGAGCGTTTCCAAAGCAACAAGTAAGCCTATTTACAATTCAGTTTAGGAATTTTTGCATGCTGATATGTTTATGTTCACAGTTAGTCTTTTGAATCCTTCCTAAACTCTATATGATATACTATTCATGCTAGGTGCCTCCCTGGTGTGCACTTTTGCATATTGTGTATAATCGTGACTTCTCTGCCAGTACATGCTACATTTTGCCAGCACAAAGGCACTGTTGGATACCTCCACTCTTGTGGGTGGGAAGAGGACTTGGCAGTTGAGTCTTATATTTTTGGTGTTTAATTGTTCTGGATTTCAGGCTTTGTATATTTTGCAGCTCTGTAAATTAACGTTTTTCTCTAGTTCTGTCAAGAAGCCAAGGAATTACTGGTTTAATAAAACATTGTGCTGTAATTATGCACGCTAATGGACCTTGATTTTATTGATGTCGTAACTGCAGAGACTTAACCTGAAATAAAGTTGTCAATCTCCCAATCAACCCAAAAGATAAAATGGAGAATTAAATTCTTAACTGTAAACCTGAGTTGAATTGTCCTCACCCCTCCCTTTTCTGTTTTTCTTTCTTCCTCATGATGCCCCCCCTTTACTTAGTTGTGCTATAAAAATATCCTTTTTGATCTAATACGGATGAAAGTTGGAGGTTGCTTTTTTTTTTTTTAAATGCATCAATCAAGTTGAATTTGCAGATCCATGAGCATTAGCTATATTTTACATGGAACTCTTTCATCATGGAGTGTGATGCTGGTGGTAAAAGGAGTTTATGGAACTGCGAGTAAAACTTAAAAGTACAATCAACTTGGGAGTAATTGTAGATTCTCTTTATCTATACCAGAGATAGGTCAAGTGAAGCCTTGGGTCCACATGTGGCCCACCATGGCTGTTTTTCTGGCACCCAGCTCCTTTGACCTCCTGGACTGCCTTTTCTCTGCTTTTCCATTGATGAATTGCCTCTTCTTGAAGTCCCAAGAGAGACAATTGTTCACCTTTTGAATATAGTGCCCTGCATTCTTAATCATGAAAACAAAGCAAAACAAAAGAATTTTTGTAAAGCCAGAAATGCTCTTCCAGGAACTTCCTTCTTTTTCTTTTTCTATTTTGCATTTTTTCCCTCAATCTGGGTAGCTCCTAAAAATCCCAGTGGCAGAAGACTGGTCCCTGGATTAGTCCAGCCCTATTTGCAGTGCATACATAATTTGCTTCTCCTTACACTGTTACCCCTTCCAAATGGCTTACAATGGTATAAACAGAAACAAAATATATACTGTCTATTTCTAATTTATACAGAAACAAGCAAAAAAAAAAAAAAAAAAACCCATACTGAAAGAAGAGAGCTATAAAAAACAAAAAAGCAGATTTTAAAAAAATATTGTAGGAACGCAATGAACTTCCCATAGAGTCTGTTTTGTAGGTTGGGTGCTCCTACAGGAAAAGGCCATTTCTTAGGTTGCATTGATCAACCCTGAAAGACAGAAGGAAAGGGATTTTGTAGACAATCCTAATATGCAGTCAGGTTTGTGTAAAAGAAGGTTGTGAGTCAGAAATCCGTTTCCCAGATCATTTAGGACTTTTAAGGTAATCTTGAATTATGACTGGAAATGGATCACTAACAACATTAAGGCAGTTCTGTTGACACAGAAACCTCCACGGACCATGCGTTACACTTGTAGAAGGTCTTCATGGTGGAAGCCCTCTTCAGGCTGGCTGTGCAGTTTCACCTCTAGGGCTCTTGTCACTCACTGTGTCCACTGTGTCCTCAAGATCCCTCCCTGGACCTGGGACTTGGCCTCACAGTGACTGCTATTCTGGACAAGTGGCTGTGTTGATCACTGAGTTCTGTGTGATGAAGCGTCACCCATTCTCCCTTTCACTTATTAAAATAAAATGTAGGGAATAAAAGTGTAGGAAATAAAAACAGTAAAGATTTATTTTATAACATTTAAGTTAATCATGAACTCCCTGAACTCTATCCACATACCCAGCTCCCCAAACTATTCAGATCTTAACTGTTCCTTTCCTCCTACTCAGCCCTTCCCTCTGTCTCTGACTGCCCTAATTCTACAGTCAGCCCTCCACATTTGCTAGGGTTAGGGGCACAGCACCCTGGCAAAAGTGGAAAAAACTGCAAATATTAAAATGTGTGTATGCATCTGTGGGAAAGGGACTGAGGCATGGTGGGGGAACAGACTCCCAAGGTCCAAACCAGATCAGGGCAAGGAGAGGGAAAGGGGGTAGGTCAGTATGGTGGCCTTATGTTTCCTCTCTCTTCCTTCTACTTCCGTGTGTGTGTGTGTGTGTGTGTGTGTGTGTGTGGAAAGGCATTGGGAGAGGGTTTATGATGCTGAGAAATCAGTCTGTGAGCTATCCTTAGCTTGCTGGGCAGTGTCTGGTCATGATGCAGGAGGAGGGCCAGAGGCAGGTTTTCAAAGGGCTACGTGGCCTGATAGGAGCTGCTGAGAGGGAAGATTCTCCCAGAAAAGAAGTGCCTAGGTGAGGGGCAGGGGTTGGAGAAATTCACAAATAATCAAATCTGTATAACTCAAACCTGCGAATGTGGAGGAGGGCCAACCGTACTTCTTCCTGATCCAATCTTATCTCATCCTTTGACAGCGTTCCAAAACCTCTGACTTGCTGGCTCTAACCAGGCTTGCCCAGCTTGTTGCTTTACCATCTCCAATTCAACTCTTAACCTGTTAAGTTGAGGTAGTAGGCATTTTGTTCTTATCACCCTTAGGAACCTCTGTCAGAGTAGATTAGGTATTTCAGAATAGATCAGCAAGTTTGAGAAACTTTTGAATCAGCAGCGGAGCTTGGAGTGCGTGGAGGGGGGGCCTGAGGGGGAGGGGCCATGGCGAGGCCACAATGCGTGGGGCACGGCACAGCACGCGGGGGTGTGGCTACAAGCCAGGATGCCCCAAACTGCCTCCATTGCCCCCCATCCCTACGCGATTGTGTGGAATGGCTATATGATTGCCCCGATGCCAAAAACAAACAAACACCAGTCCATTTCTTGCTTTGAAAAAAAGGCATTTCGAGATATTATTTAATCTCCCACTTCTTTTTCTGACATGGGATCTAAGATGGCTTGTAACAAAGTTAAGACAAGATACAACTAAAAGCCTCATGGTGAAAAAAAAAAGTTAAAAACATTATTAAAGAAGTAAATCATATTAAAACATAGTGAATTTTAAAAGTAGGAACATAATAGTTAAATTAATAATTAAAAACATAATAATGAGGATAGAAATAGAGCATCACCATAATAATTAATTTAAGAAATAAAATTAATTTTAACCAATTTATAATCAAATGCCTGTTAAAATAAAAGTGTATTTTTCCTGCCAGTGAAAGGAAAACAGAGAAGGAGTCAGCCCAGCTTCCTTTGGAAGCTGGAGAATGTTAAATAGGGAATATTAAACTGTGCAGGGAGTGGGCTTGCAACTGATTTAAAAGGTGAATTGCTGCTTCTTCCCATGGCTTCAAGGAGAGGCAATTCACCTTTTTATTTTAGCTAGGAAAAAAGAAGTCCAGGAGTCTGAATGTTTTAAGGACTACAAAAATTGTCTGAGAGGCTGCATGCAGCCCCAGGGTTTCAGTTTGCCCATCCCTGAACCAGACAGTCCTTTCACCTTGCACAATTATAGCAGTATGATTCCACTTTAACTGCCATGGTTGCATCCTATGACATCCTGGGAGTTGCAGTTTAGGGAGGATCATTTAGAATTCTTAGCCAGAGAGCTCTATTGTCTCACAAACTGTAAGCCCCATTTTTCCACAGGAGGATGCTGTGGCAGTAAAATGGAATCATAGTGTAATGATTGTGTGGTGCGAAAGGGCTCTTCACTAGATGTAACAATAGCTTCACCTGCTACTGGGGAGCTTCGTGGCTCCTAGGTAATTCCTTTCTTCTCTGAATGGTAATATTTTAGTAACAAAGGAACAGGTGATGGGAGTGAGAAGGTGAAACAGAGGGCAGAGTGCAAAGATGTCATTTTACAGGCTTGAGTTTTAAATCCTAACTTGGTTCATCCTCCATGTTGGTTCGTTCTTGCTTCACAGTAGAGAAGACAGGGCAAAAATCGTCTTCTTGGCATGAAATGGTGATATGTATTTTTGTTATTTTCTGATTTTTGCTTATTTCTGCGAGTGTGAAAACCTGAAAAATGTAGAAAATGGTATCTTGTTGCAAGGACTCTTTAATTAAAAAAAACAAAGACTGGATGAGTTGTTTGTGTCTTTGTGAACAATCAGCCTGTTCTGTTGTGGTTGCTTTGTGTGCACAGTTAGCTTCACAAATGGAAAAGACACTAGTTTGGTACAGAGACATTTTGTACAAAATACAGAAAACATGATGGAAAAAGCCTTGGTTGGAGTCTCAGTGTTCCACTGCAAGCAAAATCTCTTCTGGGGGAATGGATTATATTTCTCCTTGACAGACTGTCTTGACCAAAGTCTCAGCAAGAGTGGATTTTTGCCCCACATCCTTGTTTTAGTGTTTGCTTCATATAGCTAAATATTAGATATATTAAGGGGATCCTCCATATTTTGGAGATATGAGCATGTTTTGTACCCACAAACTGATGTTTTGTATGTTACTGTTATTATTGGGTTTTCTGTGGCATTTGTGTGAGTCGCTTATTGAGCAGACAACCGTTACACACAGAAGGGTTCAACTCTCTGTCCTGAAGTAGTGGAGAGTGGATTAAAAGGCCATTTTACACTTCCTTTATAATAACTAACGTGATTATCTTTCTTCCCTGAATCATCACTTTTGTGGATTTTGAGAAACTGGAGGTCTTTTCTCGGAATGGTGAAGGACAGGAATGGAAAGTCACCTCATTACCCATGTTTCCTTGGTCTGATTTCTGTCCTCTCTTTAACTGACCGATGTTTAAAGGATGGCGCTGATGGCTTATTTACTCTTTAATTCACTGGCATAAAAACCTAATTTAGGCACATTACTGACTGAACTGTTAAACTACTTCTACTGTTTAACCTCGGTATGTGCAATGTTTGACTTTAATATCTGTGTGCTGACCTAAGAGATGTATTTCTCATTTGAGTGTTTGTCCATAGTTAAAGCAGATTCACATGACTGTCTGTGAAAGCAGAGATTATGATTTCCTTCCTCAGTTCAGTTTACTCATTTTCAGAAGCAGAATCTGCATGTATAAGTACCAGTGTTCTGCTTTGCTCTTGCATGATCAAGAAATGGTTCTCAGACTTTTGGAGAAAGAAACAAGGCTGGTATCTCATTGGCTAGTTTTGCCACAGTTAGGAAACAGATATACTTTATACCTCACTTCTTCTTATTCTTCTTGTTCTTCTTATTCATATTTGAATAGGGGGAAGGGTATAGAAGTTTTACTGTTGTGTGTCCAGAACATAGCTGGATAATTCCCCATGCCCTGCGCCCAAAGGGCTAATATATGCGGCCATTAAATGTATGTGTAGACAGAGATTACAGCCACTAAGAGTTGAGTTTGTTGGGAGGATGGAGGAGGCATAGTGTAGTTCCACCTGGATGAACATTATTCTATGCCTTACTTTCCACTTTCTCACTTCTTTTCTTACTTTATTTTCCTATTACAGATACAGGATTCCTGTGCCCTCTTAAGTCTGACAATCCTAGCCCTGAATCAAATGAAAATCTTCGTTTTTCTCTCTTATAGTTCCACCTCACTTTTGAGAAATACGTAATTCTATACCTTGGGACACTATTACAAGAACAAAGCCTGCCTTCGGTCCTTGAAATGTACGGCCCATGGGATCCCATGATGTGTGTGTACTTATGTGTATGTGTAGCCATTTTGTCTTTCATCTGAATTTCAAAACAGCATCTCTTTAGAAGTTCTCATAGTAAAGAGATGCGTGCAAGGCAGATAACTTCCACTAGCCCCTTCCATGAAACAATGTCTTGTTTAATCATGTATATGCATATTGTTTCCAGCTGAAGCATTTGTAGTAATTAGCAACTCAAAATGAGTCCAAAACTGTATTTTGAATCCTTCCCACTTAAACCAGTTTTCCTTTGCAGTGCTGTTACCCCAAAAACATGGGTGCCACAAGGGCCAACCCGTGATGCCACTACCTCCTTGCCAAGGCGGGGAATTAATTAGCTTAACGAGGAGGCTAGTGAGAGGGGGGCAACCTAGCGAGATCTTCTACCCAATGTTTATGGGGTCAGACCAGATAAAAATCAGCCAAACGTCTCAATAAATGAATTTTATTAGCGAATATGTTCACCAGCAGAAATGCAGTCACTCGGTCATGCACACAAGGCTGTCAAGATGGGAAAGAGATGAGAAATTATAGGTGATAAAGCAAAATGGGTGTAAAGGCAGTAATAGTGCACCTGTCCAGAAGTCTTTGGTCCGGGAAGTGGCAAGATGGAAGGAACTCAGCGAAGCAAGGTGGCTGAAGGGAGCTCTTAACTGACAGAGTGCCGGTCTGCTGGCGTAGCAGGAGAGTTCTCCAAAAAAGGCCTCAAAAAGGGGGACTATTTATAGGGCAAAACGTACCTCGAGAAGAACAATGGTTGAAACAGAAGGAGAATACCGCACAATGGCTACTTATATGTTTCGCTGTTGGAAGCGTTGCTCAACAGGGGAAATCCCAGTAATCCCCTCAAATTGTCTTTGTGGCTGAGGACCCTTGTCTGTGTGGACGTGCCTGCCTGAGGTCTCCTTGGGGAAACGTGACTGAGGATTTTCCTGGTCTTGACCTCTGCTGGGTTCTTAACCTATTTGTCTACGCACCCACCCTGTCAACCTCTCTGGCATAGCCAATGTTTTTGATATTAATTTGATATCCCCCGGGACGGGATCTGCTAATGGGGATTACAATGCTTACTTTTTCTTGCGGTTTTCTATATTTTTATACGTGAATCTTTACTTCATTCATTAAAGAACTCTTGTCTTAAGAAAAGGTTAAGAATATTCAATATATTCGTTTTTAAACTTGAGAAGTGTCAGCTGACTATAGTGTTTCAGGACCCTGGAGAAAGAAGTCAGCCAAACTGTCTTCCCTTTTTTGGTACCAGCTGATGACTTCATTGGCAGTAGAATCTTAAGTCCTTTTTCCCCCCCACTCATCACTCTGTGACTACAATAGTTACTGCCTCATGTTTCTGGTCCTTCCTGAGCAGATGCCACCATTTACACAGAAGTTAAACCAGATTTACCCAAGTTAAGTAAGCCGCAGCTTGAGGATTTGGAAAAATACAAACAAATTATTGAAGTTGTGAGTAGTTCATTCTGCTGGTAATACTATAGGAGCTTCTTAAACTTATCAGTGTTTGTGATAGGAGTGTTGCCAGGGTTGGCAGATTGAAAACTGGAGAGGGCTGCTGTATGTTTGATGGCTGTGTAGAAATGGGGATTTCAGCAGATGTTCCTTTTTAGTAACCAGATAACAAGTAGCACCTGCTGAAATATCCTCTTCTATACAGCCGTTAAAGGGACAGGAGCTGTCTCTGATTTTCACCTTTTAGTGCTCTGGATCTTGCCTACTAGAGGTTGTTGGATTGCAGCTCCCAGGATGCTTTGCCATTATCTGTGTTGGCTAGGGCTGGTGGGAGCTGCAGTCCAACAAAGTTTGGAGGGCTGCATGGTTCCCACCCATGGCTTAGAGCAGTGTTTCTCAAACTTTGGTCCTTCGGGTGTTTTAGACTTCCAACTCCCAGAAGTCCTAGCCAGCTTGGTCAACAGTCAAGAATTCTGGGAGCTGAAGCCCAAAAGATCTGGTGGACCAAAATGTGGGAACCACTGGCTTCAAGTGTCAACATGTTTTTATCTGACCTTAACAGAAATGCCACGTTGGCTATGATTCTTCAAGGAATATTTGCACATCTGTATATGGTAAATACACAATGTATATATCTAATGCATCAAAAAGGGTATACACAATATGTGTACCAAATACACCAAAAAGGGTATAAATAGTACATACCAGATAGCATGTAATATTAGGACATTATGGTATTTTCTCTTCGTCTTTTTATTCTTGTTATAGTTTTAGCTGGAAGGACACAGTGTTGGAATGTACATTTACTTTGTGTGTCAGCAATTGATGTTTAGGTGATTTTTAATTTTGTCCTATAATTCTCCCACCCTGTTCCAATGGAAACAACAAAGAAATCTTCTTTGGGATCTGTCTGTCTGTCTGTCTGTCTGTCTGTCTGTCTGTCTGTCTGTCTTTCTTTCTTTGATCGTGTTGTTATCTTTTGCCTTTTCACCCTAAATCTTTTCCTGCTCTTTATGAGGAATGGTTCCTTTAGTTAATTGCTAACACATTTGAAAAGTATTTACACACAATCCTGAAGGTGCTAATTGGCTCAAGAACGTGTGATGAATGGCAGTCCACTCTAAATAAAGTTAAATAAAACACAGCCATACTTGTATATGATCCTTGAAATAATTACTGGAAATAATTCCAATAATCTCTGGGGCAAAGTGGGAGTGTGCCTTTTCTGCCCTTGTTAACTGTAATTAAATTGCCAGCAGACATTTGTTGTGCTGTAGTTTGCATGGGTTTTTAGTAGCTTTACATTTGGTGCCTTATTATTTGAATTATATAAGATAGGCATGTATTGAGGATGTAAATTTATTTAAAATGTTAGTGTTAATTAATTTAAAAGTACCATTAACCTGAGCCAGTGTGGTATAGCGGTTTGAATGTTGGGCTAGGATGCTGAGAGATCAGAATGTGAATCCTCACTTGGCCATGGAAAGCCATTGTGTGACCTTGGGAAAGTCATACTCTCTCAGCCCCAGAGGAAGGCAAGAGGAACCCCCCTCTGAACAAATCTTGCCAAGAAAACCTGATGGTAGATTTGCTTTATGGTTGCCGTAAGTTGGAAATGACTTGAAGGCACACATCAAAAATAATAACATCTGTTAATCATATTTCTGGCTACCAGATCCATCAAGGCAAAGTACAGTAAAACATTTTTTTAAAAAAATATTTAAAAGTTGTTTAAAAATAATTTTAAAATCCATTAAAAATGGACCTGACTCTCTTGCAGTTGAAAAAGTGTTATTTGCCCAAGGTCACCAAGTCTGTTTCAGTGGTTGAGTGGGGATTTGAATCCTGGTCTCTAGAGTCATAGTCCAGTGCTCAGATCACTACACCATGCTGGCTCCCACATAACAACACAGCCTATATTGAAAATCTCAAGTGTTGGGTGACCAGAAGGAAGCAGACTTTCAGATAATACCCAGTTTCCAGATCATTTAGGGCTTTGTAAATTGAAGCCAGTGCCTTGAATTGAGCTTGGAAATAAATGAGAAAGTTAACATCAGGAGTAGGGAAAGTAGACAGCTTATACCTTGTCTCTGGGATCTTTTTGAACCCCACATTTCTTTTTATTGTATTTTGCAAAATTAGTTTTGAATTTTATGGGGTTTTTTTGGTCCCATAATCTTCTGGTTTCTTTCCTGGGCCTGAAACAATCAATTGGAGGTAAAATTGTGGGGAAATTGCCCTCATCTTCTAGGGGGTGTGTGAGCAGTGTTTATTAGATTTTTTAAAAACTATAGTAAAGAATCTCCAAGAGTGGAGGGATATGATGATGGTGATGGTAGAATTTGTGGTCTACTGAGGTCTTGCAGTGGACTAACAGACCCCTCAACCCCTGGCAGTTCTCCATCCCTGCTTTCTGTGCTCCTTCTTCTTGTAATAGGAGACAGTGCTTAGTAACACATTGGAAGCCTTATGGGCTTGTATCGCAAGTTTCTCCTCTTGTTATTGGGTTAGACATTGTGTAGCTCCTAGAATGGGAAGAGAGAATTGCGCAGACCTTTAGATGTTGTTGTACTAGAGCTCCCAACATTGTTTACTGTTTCTTATGCTGGCTAAGGTTGCTGGGAGTTGCAGTCCAACATGCCCTATGAGGAACAATTGAGGGAGCTGGGTATGCTTAGCCTGGAGAAGAGAAGATTAAGAGGTGACACAATAGCTGTGTTTAAATGTTTGAAGGGATGTCATATGGAAAATGGAGCAACCTTGTTTCCTACTGCTCCACAGACCAGGACAGGGAGCAATGAGTTCAATCTCTAAGAAAAGAGATTCCATCTAAACATTAGGAAGAAGAGTGGTTGGACGGTGGATTATGCTGCCTCAGAGTGTGGTGGAGTCTCCTTCTTTGGAGGTTTTTATACAGAGGCTGGATGTCCATCTGTTGGGAATGCTTTGATGGTGCGGAACAGGGGCTTGGGCTGGATGTCCCATGTGGTTTCTTCCAGCTCTATCATTCTATGATTCTATGTTCATCTAGTGGGCCACAGAAATTCCACTCTTTTTCTACATGGGAAAAATCGAAACTGATAGTTTTTTCTCTGCTAATTGTGGTTCGTTGTCAGTTCCATTTCTCATCTCAGGACATGTGGTTACTGCTGAGAATGCTGCTGTTCTGCAACAAAGTTGTTGTGATATTTGGCATATTTTTCATAGGCTGTTCAAGAAGAGGTATGCCTTATGACATAAGGGGTTTCAGAATATATATAACTCGCTGAGTAGTTAAAAGTATAAAAGTGCCACTAATTCAAGAAGTGGAATAACTAAAGGCAACCTTGACTTCCCCATGCTGGATTAAAAACTATTTGAAACTTCTTAAATCAAGTTTATCAAAGCAAGAACCTCAAACTTCTTGCTTCATCATTTTTTTGCTGTGCTTTTTATAAGTTTCATTTCTGAAGTCTTCTAAATGACGTCTTTATTTTTTTTTTTAACCACATAGATCTTATGGGCTATGTAGTGAGTAAAACTTTAACTCCACTGAAGTTGGTGCCAAAATTCCAAACAGTTTCAGGGGAACCTAAATTTCTTTCTGATGTTTATGGAAGCTATAACTTCCTGGATTTTCTGCTTATTGTAAGATACACCTTTGAATTTTTTTTATAGTGTGCATGGACTTAAAATTGGTTTGCACAACCCTTGAAGATATTTAATGTCAGCTTGGTGTAGGCTGTTCATCTATTACTTTGAAAAGGAAAATGAGTAAAAGACTAAATGTTCATGATGAAAACCAGGAACATTGGGAAGACAGAGAATGGTGGTGCTTTGCTCCTGGATTTTTATTTGTAAACTACAATAGTAAAAAGGCCTTTAAATCTGTTTGTTCTTTTGCAGTACAGGCATACATTCTCTATAAGTCTGTTATCCTATTTAAGAGCATAAAACAAGCTTGGGAAACTTTTAACTTTTCAGATGTTTTAGACTACAATTCCCACAGTCCCTAGTGGGATTTATACACCATGTTGACTGCTCTTCCTTTTCCTTCTTTGATTTTATCATCTGTCTTAAGGGTGGGAATTGTCCAATCATCAAGGTGTTTTTTGACTGCATCTCCTAATGTTCCTTGCCATTACTAGCAACATCTGGAGGGCTGCATGGTTTCCACCTCTGATGCTTGCATTTTAATACTTAAACAAGCAAATGTGTTCTTTATCCATTTTTTTAAGCACTCTACGAGATTTTTAGTTAGTGGTACTCTTATAACTGATGGGATTCAGAAGTAGTCAAGGCAGGTTTTTATAATCATTGCAAAGAAATTTATTATTTTCCAGTCTTACACTTATTGTAGCACTTCAGTTTATTCTTAACAGTATCACCAATGGAACTGGTTTTGTTTGTTTTTCATTTTTCCCAGAAATTCTACAGCAACTTATTAGAATTTAACCACAAATGATCCTTTTGCTAAAGGAATGCCTATAAACATAAAAACATCCTTCTCTGGAAAAAAAAGGCCTTTTGTTTCTTTCACAGTGGGACTCTCAGGTTCCTTGACAGAGTGATTGGTGAGATGAAGAGACAAAAGCACAGTCTACATGACTACATATGCGTGCTTCACTTTTTGTTGCTGTAATTAAGAGCAATTAATTTATAAACAGAGGATCTGAATAAATGAATTAGTATTATTAGATCAGCAGGTTTTTTTTTTTAAACACTCCCTCTATTTGATTCTCTGGCAGAAGGTGAAGCTAAAAATGTCTTCTGTAGCATGCAACTGATTAAAAATTTGCTTGTTTGTCCTTTCTTCCAATGAGTTCAAGGCAGTGTGTGTGACTTTCTTGTCATTCCTTTTATTTGAACAGCCTTGAGAGGTAGGTCAGGCTCACTCAAGGTCATGCAGTGTATTTGTGGCTCAGTGGGGACTAGAACCCAGATTTCCTATATCCCCGTCTAACTGAGCAAACTCTGATCTGTTAAAAAAAAAAGTACAATATTAAATTTATTAGTGTTGTTGCCTTAAATAGCTTAAATTAACTGTTGAACCATGGAAATACTGTTCAAATGTTGATTTTAATTACCTGTTCAGTCCACAGCAGTAGGGATTTAATTCTTTACTGCTTTTGTTCTTGAAAGAAGCAATGAGCAATTTTAGCCATTTTCGAAGTAATTTAACACATTTTCAAAGACTATTCATAGTTCAAGACTTATTCTGAGATTTTTTTTTTTTTTTTTTGTAACAACAGCAGCATTTTCAGTGCAGGAAATGACATTCTGCGGACAGAATATTTTCAGCATGGAAAATGTTGTTTCCTACTCAGAGTATATTGTGCAAAAAAAGTAAGACAAAAACATCACATGCAAATTTTGTGCGGAATAATTCCTGTCCTGTGAAGATTTCTCCATCCAGGATTCCTCTCACTGGGTTTCCTGACACTTGAAGAAGATGCATTTTCACTGTTCTGTGTGTGTCTGTTGAATATTTCCACATATTTTTTCCGCATATATTTCCACATATACAGCAGTGCTATTTGTTTCCAATATCAGTCAGGTTGTTGAGTCTGTCTGTCTGTCTGTCTGTCTATCTGCCAAGTAAGGGGACAGTTTAATATAGCTGAAAAAGTGGAGTCTGATTCCCCATCCAAATAAATAAATAAATAAATAAATAAATAAATAAATAAATAAATAAAATTAAAAATGCCATGAGAAAATGGTTAGTCTGTAACCCAGCAACATGTCAGTGCATCCAGTTGTTTAACCCTGGAAATTATAAAATGGGGCTTTTAGCACAAAAGATTTTTTTAAAAAAGTTAGAAAATGGTACCTGTGGCCCTCAGCCATGTACCTTTGTCACTTGTGCTACAGAGAGCAGAGCCTCTTTATCTGTGTCCAATCCTTAGTAAAACTTAATTGTGGATACCTCCCCCCAGGGTCTTTTCTCCAGGGAATGGCTAAACCTGTC
Source organism: Cyclura pinguis (assembly GCA_030412105.1). Taxonomy (NCBI): domain Eukaryota; kingdom Metazoa; phylum Chordata; class Lepidosauria; order Squamata; family Iguanidae; genus Cyclura; species Cyclura pinguis. The sequence continues at coordinate 120,625,520 of CM059604.1, read as the reverse complement.
AATGAGTGTAAGGATTTTGAACATGGTTAAATAAGAGCTAAGCTAGATGAAATAATATTAATGCACTTTCCCTTATATTTTTTTTAAAAAATAACTCTAATAGCAGGTTTGAGAAGGGGTCTAAAGCCCAATCAAAATCCATAGTGTGTGTTTGTGTGTGCATGCATGCATGTCCATGTGCTCAGATGGTTGATTTGTCCAGTCCATTCCTTTTACAGTGGAGGGAGGACTCTCATTGGTGTCAATCTCACTCAGTTTGGGTTGGGATTGTGGTGAGGGTAAAAGATGACAGCCCCATTTCCCCTTAGCCTGCTTCTTGCTGGGGTCCCCCTCTATCTATTTTTAAAAAGGAAAGAGAAAGCCTTCACCAAGGCTGAAAAATATGGATGGTGTTACTCTGCTTTGGTCCTTGGGATTGCCAGACTGAAAACTGGAGATGCTTCCTGTCCCTTTGATGGTTGTGTAGAAGACAGAATTCCAGAAGATGGTTCTTGTTACCTGGTTGCATGACAAGCAACACCTGCTGAAATTCTCTCTTCTGCACAACTGTTACAGGTACAAGAGCCCTCTCCAGTTTTCGTGTTGACAGCCCTAGTCCTCAGTGATTCAGAAGCACATTTCTGCTGGCTTCTGACTGGGGACCTTATATTAATATAGCTAAGACATTAAGGATGTTCTACACATCATTCAGTTCCATAAAATTCTGCTTTAGAACTATAATGCAAGTGCTATTGTTTTCAAGGTAACTTTGATTGTATGCTTAGAAATTTGTAACTCTGCAACATCAGAATAAGAAATACTTTTCTTCAATCCCCTCACTTCTCTTTTTACAAGCTAAGCACTGTTTGTTTGTGGGTCTTTTCTTTATTATGAGCAACAGAATGGATTTTCCTCCTGAGAAGTTTTGTGCCTTGAAGCTAGCAAGACCTTTAAAACCACAAATGAACCAATGCAGAATGAAAGCCAGTCAGTAAAAAAATTAGCAATTTGCCTGTGTGCCATTAATGATGCCTTCAGAGATAGGAAGAAATTGTCCTTATTTGTTGCTGGACTCATTCAGCAAAGTAATAGCGAGCTCACTGATAGCAGATTTAATTGCTTTACAAATGAGTTGGCTAATTAAAATGGTGTATTTTCTAGAAGAACTACAAGTGGTGTGGTGGGCCTGCCTCTGTCAGGTGTCAACATTGAAATTATTTTGGTGTTTGAGGCAAGGCAGTTGGGTCTTTTTGGATGACCCTGTTCTAGATGATTTCCTGCTTGTAGATCAGAGGCAAAAGACTAGTTGCTTTTAAGGACATGTTTCTGGACAGATGGTTGAATGAAAGGAACTGTTCCCTGTGAATTGTTATGGTTGTCTCTGATCTGTCAGCTGTGCAAGCTGGTGTTCACTTCAGTCTCATTATCTGTTCTACTACTTTGATGGTCATGATGCACTAATTGAGACAAGTCAGCTCACGGAGACTATGTAGCCATTGTTAGAAGCCACATCTCAGATGCTTTAATACTAGGGCTGGGCCCTTCTTTAAAGAAGAGCAGTTAATTTCTTCACATTGTCATCTTTCATTATTTGCTGTTAAGTATAAGCACTACTTACTAGAAATTATTTGCTCTACTGAAAGCTGGGCTACGTATTAAATTTGATGTGGACCTTTTTCTTAAAAAAGGACACTTTAGTTTGATTGCACACTTGGAAGGAAGAGTGCCTCCCATCTGTCTATCTCTGTGTTGCTGTCTCACTTTGTTTTAACAAACAATGGCTGTCTGGAATTTGAAAGGTAAATTGGCTGTTTGCGAGCAATGTCCTTGTAAGTATCACCCAGTGGCAGGTTTTCTCCTATGCACCAGTTGAGGGAAATGGACTGGATAAGGAAACATGTCCTTTTTAATCAGCTGAGTGCTGTGTGGGGTTCATTGGATAAACAGCATTGAGATAGGGGAGGAAAACACCGAGGCCGGCGGGTTATTCATCAGTTTCTTCTCCTGTTGAAGTTGACATTTATAAGGAAACTGAGGCAGTGAGCCAGTTCCGTATGCTTGCTGTAGGCTGGGCAGACCAACATACTCAGGATATTTATTGGCAAATCAACAGCATATGACCTTCAGGCAATAAGTAATTAAATGTTGGGTCTCTGTTCCAAAAACTCTGCAATTCTCAGCTGACATGCAAACATTTTTTGAGTCAGTGGTTGAAGTTCCAGCCAAGCAAGTTTGCCTGTCATTAGGAGATTTTTTAGCTAAAATAGATGACTGGATTAGTCAGTTCTAATGGTCTTGTTAGCATGTGATTATGTCACTTAGGCCACTGGTTTTCATTTGGTGGAGTGGGACCCATTAATTCGTTTAGGCACTAACCTACAATGGGTCATAGTGTGGGCACCATTATCAGTGCCATTGCCTTTTTTTTTGGTGTTTTTAGAGTGGATCAAGTGATAGAGAGCATTCTAGCAAAGAAGAAAAAACCAAAGAAAGATGAACATTTCTAAAAAAGAGTTTCATAGTTTTGTAGAAAAGGGAATTTGCATATTTTTTATTCTTGGATAACAAGATGTACCTATTAAATCTTTCTTTTCTGTACTACTGTTTAATTTAGAGTAGTTATGTGCCTTCTGGTATCAGTAGACAGGAAAGGAAGCAGATCAATGTGCAGGATTAAAAATCTGAAAGCTGACCTAACATTGAGTGCAGTTAGAATTAGGTTGGAAGACTTTTACTTCAAGTACTGCAGCTGTGAAATCTCTGAAATGCTTTTGTCAGGTATCCTGTTGAAATATTTTCACTTCATCATCAACCGAAGTTGAAATGGAGATGGCTTTGCTATATAGGGAGGCTCTGAGATTTTTTTGCCAAAGACAAAGGTAACGTGTTCAGTGCTGAACCTCTTTGGGGTTAGGAGGTTACACTTTGTACCTGATCCATGATTTTTTTAAAAAACAAGAAACCAGATGCACAACATAGTGTGAGGCCTGATTCATATTGTATTTGTTAAGGCAGGAGAAGGGAAAGACAGTTTGTAGCTAGAAAGTGCTTGTTGCTTGGACCAGCAGGGAAGCCTGACCTGTAAATGTTTGCCAGAGTCCAAGGAATACCGCCTAACTCACTCCAGCCTATTGATATTTGGAGGTGTCACTGCCAAATGTGGCTGATTGTCTGCCCCTATGTGATTTGGTGGCGTGCAAGCCACATCCTCGACATGGTCTCAGACTCTTCAAGTTGCCAGTTCCCATCCCACAGAGAATTCCTGACCTGATAGTTGCCAAACTACTGTGGAATGTAGGTCTGATAACATGCCTTTTGGCTGTTGTAACTGTGTATTATTTAGGATTGCTATTGTCTAAGTTTCAAGATAAAAGCAAGCAGTGATTGTACCCCATCACCCCCAAAATGTATTACCTTTGAAGGAAAGAATACATCTTCCAACAGCCACTCTAGTAGACTGTTGTGGTTATTGAATGATTTATTGTTCTTCCTTTAATTGGTGATGCATCTTTTTTTGTGCATGTGATAGTATACAATCATTGTATTCTAGTACAAGTATCTTGATTTGGATGTAGAGGTGAAACAGCCTTCACTGCTTCACATAAAACCAATAAAGTTTTAGTGGTTTGAGCACTGGATTACCACCTGGGAGGCCAGGGTTCGATTCCATGCTCGGTCATGGAAACCCACTGGGTGATCTTGAGCATGTCACATGTTACCCTGAAAATTGGGGGTATCTTGAGGACACGCAAACCACGGTTTAACAATTAAGGAATTAGTGAAGCTACCCAGCAAAACTTGCAAGAGGTCAGGGCAAGGGATCTTCAACCCTATGTCTACGGGATCAGAACCACGCAATAGTCAGAGAAATGAGCAAAAATGGTTTTTATTGACAAAACTAACGGAGAGAGAGAAAGTCATGTACACACGTTACCAAATATTCTTGCACTCACACAAGGGCTATAGAAATAAAGCTGGAGATAAGAAACCAAGTGGGAGAGAGGGCATACGGACCTTAGTCTAGACGTCCTGGGGAAGGAGGATATTAGAGCAGGCTCGGTGTAAAGCACCAAGGGGAGGCTGGATCCCGGGCTGGACAGCTGGCCACAGCGGGGTCTCGCGGAAGATCGGGGATGCGAGTCGCATTTAGCTCTCAGCAGCATCTGAGAGGCTTGAGTGGAAGACCTCGGTAGCAGCGAAACGGGCCCTTCTGTCCGGTCTAGGAGGCTCTCCAAAGAGGCTCCAAAATTGAGGATATTTATAGCCAATTTCTGTCCTCAGGCTGCGTATCGGCTAGCAAAGTGGCGTTAATGGGCAATGATTGCGGAATATAATGTTAGGCAAATATCATGACCTTTCCTCGATATTGTTTTTCACGGGAAAGTCCAGGTGCATGATAGATTTAAAATTCCAAATTGATAGGCTTTGATTGTCTATCCTCGCACAGTTAGCTTGGGGCTGTGACAGTGTCAATGATTCAATTTATCAATCAAGGAGACTGATTGCAAAGGGTGTTGTTGGTTTTAAGAATGTTTTAATTCAAAACCAACTTTTTACCTGAAACCAACCTTTGCTAGCCAATATCCGATTTGGGGAAGCCAAACCAATTTTAGAGGTCCTCTCTTAGGATTACTTGGGGGTGTAACACACACACTCTGAACCCCAGAAAAGCCCATGAAAGGTTTGCCTTCAGGTCGTAAGCCAGAAATGACTTGAAAGCATATGATAACAACAGAGAAAATGAAAGTACTCTCTAATATTTAGGTGATTCATTCACAGAAGAGCAAGCAACCCAATAACTTCCTGATATTTTTCACTATCACCCCAATAAGTCTCAGCCAAGATGACTCAGTTATCGCAAGAGCTTGGTTGCATGTCTGGATTACAGTTTCCAGAATCTCCCAGTCAGCATGGAAGCTTTTTGATTTTTGATGATCTAGCTGTACTCCCAAAACATCTGGATGGAACCAGATGTGCTTAGCCATGACCTAGGCACAGGAGAAACAAGGAAAAAAACACACAAAGCAAACAAACAAAAAAAGAAACACAAAACAAAGGAGCTAATATTATGTTTGCCTCAGCTGGAACCTTTTTGGAATGTTCAAAATTTATTGCATGTGTTATTCAATAATTTGTAATTATCTCAGGAATTCTTACAACAGCCCTCCAAGGTAAGTAAATATAGCATTGCAAACAGAGGATAAGGCTGAGAGGCATGAGCTTTTCAGTTTGCAGTAGACATAAGATTTAAAGCAGAAGTTTCTTGATGTAAAGCTTATTCTTTTAACTCATTTTTAATGGTACACCACCCTTGAAGTGTATGATTCTGATTAACCATTCTGTGTTAAAGTGATAGTGCCCTTTCCTGGATCAATTTGATCATATGTGATAATTACCTACTCTTGGTATGGCAGTGGGACAAAGCAGACACATAAAACTGCGTAAGGAGATGACAGCTTTTCACATGTAATTAGATATCCATGCAAATTGGGCCAGATCAGTTCTTTAGCTCAAGAATGTGTATTTGAGTGCCTTCAAGTCACCTGGTGATTTATGACAACCCTACGAATTGCATAGGCTTTTCTTAGGCAAGCAATACTCGAGGTGCTTTTACCAGTTCTGACTTCTGAAATATAGACTACCGCACCTGGTGTTCATTGGTAGTCTCCCATCCAAGTACTAACCAGAGCTGACCCTGCTTAACTCTCAAGAATACATCTGCTAGAGTGGCAGTTCAAAATCTGAATACTTTATCATATACCAGAGCTGAGAGAACTGTTCTGTGTATTGATAACTGAGTGCTGATGAACCAAAATGTATTACTTGATTTTAAAAAAGATCTACGAATGCTCTAGTACTATAAAAGCTGAGTTAATATGAATTTTCTAGTGCTGTCTTCAAGTAGTTTGGATGCATTTTTTTAGAAGATGTAGGTTAGGTAATTTTAATCAATTAAGTGCAATAGGAGGAGGTGAGTGCTAGAGTCTTCCTTCACATTTTCCTCTTGGCAGGATCTCTTGACAACCCCTCTAAACCTGTTCTTACTATGGCTTCTCCATGTTGAATCCCCCTGAAATTACACATGGATGGGGTACTTCTCAAAGCCAGAAAGGTAACTGCTTTCTTGGAATCTGTACGTGTATTTTTCCTTCTAAAAGTTAAAGTGAGAAGGGATGTTGGCTGGTAGTGGAGGTTAGCTTCCTACATAGAAGTGCTTTTAGTCCTCTGAGTAAGTTGTTAGCTTTAACACATAGTGATAGAACAAGGATAGCAGCTAGAGATGCAGTCAGCTCTCCACAGCGTTCTGTAGAAGCCGTTGAAGAGAACTGATACCTTGTGGCCATATTAAATATCTTTTATAGCCTGTTCTATTTGAAAAGCCATGTTCTAGAGGTCATTCGTGTTCTGTGTTGTGGGTCAAGAGGATTGCATCTGAAACACTACTGCTGGATAAACACACTGTGTGAAAAAACTTTAGGGTCCCATAATTCATGATGAGGCTAAATATGCGTCTGAATTTGCAAATGTTAATGTGAGCTTGAATTTTAAAATGTTAAGTGTGTCTGAATTTGAAAACGTCAAAGGACTAGTAATGAAATAATAATACAGGAGATCATTAGTTAAAGCTGCAACATGTAGCACTTGGCAGTATATATATTATGGGAATTTTGCCAAAGAATTTGTGCATTGCTTTTTTAAAAAAGTCATATAAATAAAAATATACAGACACAGAATAAAAATGGCAGTGGGGAACCTTTGACTTTTCAGATATCTTGGCCTTTACCTTCCATAATCCTCAGCATTGACCATATTGGTTATACTTTCTGGAAGCTGAAGTCCAAAACATCTGAAGTGTTAAAGTTTCCCTTCTCCCCCTATATGCCAACCTGTGCATTTCGCATACTTCAGAAATAGAGAAAAGAGGAGGGTGGTGATAGTGGTGTAGAATTGACAGGTTAAACTATAGTGTGGTATTGTATATGATTATGTGCATAGAGAAATGTAAATGAGAGACTTTATGATGTAATGTGAGACCCAGTGTGGTCTAGTGATTTGAGTGTTTGTCTAGGACACTGGGAGGCCAGGGTTTGAATCTCCCACTCAGCTTTGGAAACTGACTGGGTGTCCTTGGGCAAGTCACACTCTCTCAGCCTGAGAGAAAAGCAATGCCAAACCCCCACTATGCAAATCTTGCCCAGAAAACCCTGTGATAGGTCACCAGAAGTCAGAAATGTCTTGAATCATGGAATCATAGAAATATAGAGTTGGAAGAGACCACAGTGGCCATTGAGTCCAACCCCCTGCCATGCAGGAATAAACACTCAAAGCACCCCCCAGCAAATGGCCATCCAGCCTCTGTTTAAATGCCTCCAAAGAAGGTGACTCCACTACACTCCGAGGCAGCATATTCCACTGTTGACTGTCATGAAATGTTTTCCTGTAGTTTGAATCCATTGCTCTGTGTCCTAGCCTCTGAAGCAGCAGAAAGCAAGCTTGCTCCATCTTCAACATGACATCCCTTCAAATATTTAAACGTGGCTATCATGTCTCCTCTTAGCCTTTTTTTGTCATACTAAACATACTTAGCTCCGTAAGCCTCTCATCATAGGGCATGGCTTCTAGACCCTTCACCATTTCAGTTACCCTCCTCTGGACACATTCCTCCTGAAGGCATGTAACAATAAATTATGTACTATATCTAGGGAGCAATTTTATGTAGAGATTCTTTAAAATGGATTAAATTGTTGAGAAGGATTAAAGATTAAACAAGGGTAACTTGACAGCCTGTAGTTCAGGGAAATGTGCTAGAGTTCTCTAACAGAGATGTCTGAAGTAATTCACTAAACTACAAATCTCAGGATTCCACTGGAAGGAGCTATGACATTTAAAACACCACTTTGATATGACTTTGCCATGTAGTAATGGTGGTTATGTGGCTCTTCCTTTGGATCCCTGAGCTGACATAATTGGTTTGTGTGTGTTTCTGAATTGAATCACAGGGAATTTATGGAAAGGAGAATGAAGCATTAAAGAGGATTATGCAGGTATCTGTAAGTTATCTTGACTCTGGATATTTCAGAAAGAGCTGAAAGAGCTGGCTTGCACACTTTGAACTAAAATATTTACCTTAAAAGAAGCAGATCTTCAATCTGATATACATTAGGACTAAAAAGAAACAATCATCCTTTGAAGTGAAGGATGAAGTAACAATAAAAGGAGCTACGATTTATTATTAGACTCTAATGAGTTTTCTGCTGTATATGGTATAAATATTAGATTACCCTTTGTTGAATGCTTTCTGTGGTCTCTGATCAAGTTTTTTTTCCTAAAGAAAAGGCTTTTGATATGCAGGCAAATTTTTAAAGATGTTTTTTTGAAAATTCTCCACAGGTGGAGTAATAAAAGAGAAGGCAGTATAATTAATATTCTATGGAGAGCTTGCTTTTTCCTTTTCTAACTTCTGTTTTGCTGTTGTCAGGCTTGAGGGCATCTGGTTTTAGTAACTCTTGGAAAATGTAGATAGCCTGTATGTGTTGGAGATTTTGAGATGTTTTCCAAGTGATTACTCACAGGAGTGAACTATGACACCAGCACTGATGTGGTACTGCTTCATTCTGTGTTAGTGACCTCTCTGTAAAGAAGAAATCGTGATCCCTGCATGTTTCTTTAGTTTATGTTCCCGAGTGTTATAAAATCTGTAACAGGCAGTAGGATTAAAGGGCTTGACAGTACATTGGAAATACACACACACAGATAGACCTTAAATTTGTAAAAAGCAATGAAGCAGTGGATGATATGGGGGAAATTGTATTATTACCTTTTTTATTTTCCTTCAGACATAGAATGAAAATCACAATGGAAAGTGGGAAATGAAATACAGTGCGTTCTCTGCTAGCACAACCTCTGCACACACGAATGTGAAGTCACACAAAGGCTCATGTCCCATTATCGTCAATGGATGTGCTGGGTGTGCACCCACATTGGTTTGGGTGTAGACACATTGCATTCATTGGCGATAATGGGACAGAGCCTTTGTTTTTTTTGTTTTACATGAGGAACCCCTGCATATATGGAGGGCGCACTGTGTTTGCAACAGTATCTTACCCAATCTTTATATACAATTTTAACTGCATTAAATGTAGAATATGTAGTTTAATTAATACATACAGCAGGCATATTTGTGCTCAGTACAGAACAATGTGATTTCTTTATTTTGAATACCTCTATTGTATATTGTAGGTTTAAAAGCCTTCTCAAGGTGGTTCCTGTTAAATGATTTTAGATCATTGTTGCTGAGAAGTTGGGCGAACTCTTTTCGTTCAGTTTGATACTTGTTAGATGCCCATAAGATTCCATGATTAATTTTTTGTGGTCGTAATTGGGAATATACACCAGACTAAAGGGAATGAATGATCTTAAAACTGAATAAGTGATTTGAAATCTTACTTGTTGATTGTATCTTGATTGCCTTTAAGTTGATGAATTTTGTTAAGTTTATATTGCTCATAATAATAAAATAATAATAAAAGTGTTATTGTTACATGGTGAGAGTAACAGTGTTACTAGTAATTGGCTTGTATTGGGAAAGCAATGTCGTTATGCCCTTGTTATCCCCCCAAAGTGACACATTATAGGTGCTGTTATTACTTGGAATATATTATTTCAGTGCTCTGGGAAAAAATAAAATTGAAAATAAAAACCACAACTTTTTGCAGTAACGAAAAGAAACAGCTTTATATTACCACCATATTAAGGCCCAGTAGAATATTTAAATACTGTTAAATTGCCGATGTTGAAACCTGAGTTTGTGCAGGAATTATCATTCTCTAATGTTGTTGATTATCTCAGATAACGCAGAGTAGAACTCTGTGTTTAAAAAGGTTTCTATTTATATAGAAAAAAGTCCTCTCCTTCCTCCTCTCATTGGGGAAAAAAACAGCCCCCCTCCCCTTTTCTTCTGCTCCCTCTCCCAGACTTCACATCTCTAGGTAGACAGGCCGGCAACAAACAGAAATGCCACTGGCAGACCAATCTGGGGATGCCAAGAGATAGTCATGCTTCCAAGCTAAAACAGTTTGAAAGATGAAACAGACAACAAAAAACATCCACATAATGATTCAGATGATGGCTTTGAAAAATACCTTGAAGGTATTGGATACTTAGGGCAAATGGTACCTTGAAAGTTATGATGCTAGTGATAAGATGCCTTTAAGTTTTGCTTTTCATGCGTCCTGCCAAGGGGATGTCATGCAGACCAGCCTGATTTCCTCCCAAACCAAGGTGAACAGTTTCAGTTTTACTGCACATTTGTAGAATTGCTTGAGTCTGTTCTTCATATTTCTTCCATCTGTCCTGAAGATTCATACCCTCCCCATAAATTTCGTATTGTTATACTTTTTACAACTTTTAACTTCTGTATTTGTCCTGTTCCCATATTTATTCCAGACACAACATATAAACATGTGTCCCTTTTCAAAGCTGTTCTCTTTGAATTACAACTCCCAGAATCCCCTATCCAGCATGCCCAGTGAGTAAGAGGATGATGAGTGCTGTAGTCTACGAATCAACATTGCCAAGCTACATTTAAGTGTTGCTGTACAGAGCAGGGTTGGCTCAGATTTTAATGGCTCCCATTGAATTATGTGGATGAAATAATAAGGCTGCAGTTGGCAGGATTGCTAAAGGTGGCCCCCAAACCTTCTTTTAAAAGCTGGGGTTACCTATGTGAAGATACTGACATCATCTTTATCTCAGCAATAATCTTGAATACATTCCTCTACTGTCTTCCATAAAAGTGTATGGAGGAAAATAAAAACTTTGAACTTTGGCAAAAAAAACTTTCCTGGAGACAAAAGCTGCTGTCAGCCTGATATTGGCCTTCAGGGAGAGGGAACTGATAAGAGCACAAGGATTCTAACCCAACTCCATTTATCCTCAACAGTTAAACATGTAGATGTAGGCATACAGTACAGTTCTGAAAGGGCAGAAATAGTCAGATCTTTCAAGAGAACACACATCTTCCTGTTTTTTTAAACAATTCCTTTTTCAAGTTATCCAAGCATAGCTGCATTATATTGTAATTGTGCTTTAATGAGGGGTCACTTCCTTTTGTGCTATAATTAAAACTTTTTCAGTTACTATTCATAGTTACAGGGATATGGTCTCACAAAATGAATATTACACAGTTCAGATTCTAACTTCTGCAGCTGCTGTGTGTGGACACTAAGTTGACAATGAGCTGGGCAGGATATTATCTTTTGTACCACAGGCGAGTGGCTTGTTAACATTCAGGCATTTTTGTTGCTGTTTTACAACTAACTAAACATAATATTTAGTTACTTGTGAGAACTGAGAAAGTGAAGTTGGGTTCTTGTGGGTTTTTCGGGCTTTGGGACCGTGTTCTGGTTGTATTTTCTCCTGACGTTTTGCCTGCATCTGTGGCTGGCATCTTCAGAGGAATGGTGAATTGGAGGTGGAGTGGAGAATACATATGCCAGTACTCCTACGCACAAATGATTTGGCCAAGTTTCTGGCCACACAATTACAAACCCATATTAGACAAACCTCCCACTACATCAAGGACTCAGCTCACTTTATATAAAAAATCAGCAACATTGAACTGAAACCCGGAGACAGACTGATCAGCTTTGATGTGGTCTCCCTGTTCACCAAAGTCCCCATAGCAGACGCCATTGCACTCATCAACCGGATTTTTCCCAAAGACATCACAGCCCTGTTTCAACATTACCTTACTACAAGTTACTTCCAGTGGGACAGTGAGTTCTATGAGCAAAGAGATGGGGTAGCCATGGGAAGCCCGCTCAGCCCGGTGATAGCAAATTTTTACATGGAACACTTTGAAAGGCAAGCCCTGGAAACAGCACCAAAAAAGCCCACTACATGGTTCCATTATGTGGATGACACCTTCATCATTTGGAGCTATGGTGATGAACAGCTGACCCAGTTTCTGGACCATCTAAACAACACCCACCCAAACATCCAATTCACCACGGAGAAAGAAAATGAGGGAAAACTACCATTTCTGGATGTCCTAGTCACCCGCAAACCCAACCATCGATTGGGCCACACGGTGTACAGAAGACCTACACACACGGACAGATATCTACATAAAGACTCCATCCATCACCCAGGACAAAAAAGGAGCACAATAAAAACTCTGGTAGACTGTGCGAAAAGAATTTGTGAACCTCACCTCTTGAATGAGGAACTGAATCATTTAAACTGGGCTCTACAGGCGAATGGGTACTACAGCTCAGACATCAGAAGGGCCTCAAGACCCCGAAAAAACCACAGGAGTAAGGATAAACAGCCACCTGAAGGGAATGTGTTTTTACCATATATCAAAGGAGTCACTGACCGAATAGGGAAACTTATGAAGAAACATAACCTCCGAACAATTTACAGACCAACCAGGAAAACTCAACAAATGCTTCGCTCAGCAAAGGACAAGAGGGATCCCCTAACCTCTGCAGGAGTTTACCGCATACCGTGCAGCTGTGGTCAGGTCTACATAGGGACCACAAAATGCAGCATCCAAACACAAATCAAAGAACATGAAAGATACTGCAGGCTGATCCAGCCAGAAAAGTCAGCAGTAGCAGAACATACTATAAACCAACCCGGACACAGAATGTTATTTGAAAGCACAGAAATTCTGGACAATTCTGACAAGTACCAGGTCAGGCTACACAGAGAGGCAATTGAAATCCACAAACACTTGGATAATTTTAACAGGAAAGAGGAGACTCAGAAGGTCAACAAAATTTGGCTGCCAGTATTGAAAAACACCAAAATCAAAACACAAAAGGTACTAACGAGCCCTAATGAACCCCACATGGGCTCAGGAAGTCTCTCTCCAGGAACAAGTATTCAATACACACAATAGGACTATTATGCTAATTGCTCCCTCCCCTCTGGGGTAGGAGTACTGGCATATATATTCTTCACTCCACTTCCAATTCACTATTCCTCTGAAGATGCCAGCCACAGATGCAGGCAAAACATCAGGAGAAAATACAACCAGAACACGGTCTCAAAGCCTGAAAAACCCATAAGAACCAATGGATTCTGGCCGTGAAAGCCTTCGACTCTACAAAGTGAAGTTACTTTTACAAATCTTTTAAATGTAAAGTTAACTACTTCTAAGGGTCCAGGAAGTATACTTGCAACTTTTTCTAAGATATTATTTCTAAGATCTGTACCTTTTGCTGAACAGACAAATTGAAGCAGGGAGTTGTAAAGCAGGAATGCAGAACGGGCAACCCTTGGCACTGCTGAAGTGCAGGTATAATCAGCCCTAGCTCGTATTGCCAATGGTGAGGTTGAATGTTGAGAACTGTACTCTATCATCCACATCCAGAGGGCCACATATTCCCTAAACCTGTTAGGAACAATAAATGTTTGTTCAGTGCATATAGCTGGGCAAAGCATGGTACAAAACTTTTTGAGAGTTGGTGGACCCAGTTGGTAGAGCAGAAGTGTGTATGGTTGCACATCCTGACTATGTGGGTGAGGCTGATGTCCAAGAAACATCATCTCCTTGATGTTAAAGATCATAGTGGGAAGCTGAATGACAGTTTGTAGTGCTGTGACCTGAAAGTATGTCTGGATACACTGTATAAACTGATTCTTCTGTCACGGGAGTCTTGGAGATACTTCTTGACTTTTCTGAGCATTCAGAAAAAGACCAAATTATTATATTATTTTGTAAGGGAATTGTACATTTATAAAGCCTGCTAGGTTAGTCAAACATTTCAGTCAGCCCACTGGGATATCATGTTTGATCAGGAATATTTTTATAGATTTATATATATTGAATTTGTTTTTGCTTGTTGACATGTTCTCCTTGGGGCACATCCATATACATCAGTATAGATATGGATAAATATGCACACGTCCCTCTACAGAGCTTTTAAACAATTTCATGTTCAAGAGCTTCCATTAATATTTGCACAGATAAATCTGATAAGTATTTCTTTTACTACAAAAGTAATTCCTGAGAGGAGCTAGGCTGCTGCTTAAAGGAACAAGGCCTGTGTAATTTTGATTATGAGTGATGTGGTTCTGTAGCATCTTCCATATTTATAGGGACAGAGCTGTTTTAATGAACAAATGGTTTCCAATGAAACAGGTAATTTAAAAGTGATATTAAACTGCTGAAAATGTGACTTATCTGGGTGGAAGATACTAAAAAAGCCCTATTTTGAAACCCATTCCATCTGTGTATCTTGGTTTTCTTCACAATTTTTAATTACCAGGGATGTTTTCATTAAAGTGGGATCTTTAAGGTATTATCCACTCCTGCTGTTTATTTCCCACTTTAAATTCTAATCCTTTGTGACAGCATAATAATTTCCACAGCAACCAGTTTCATGCAATAAGACATTATCTTGTACCATGATTTTCTCACAAGCAGCTTAAGAAAATACATATTTTAATACCTTGATAATAAGGTTACTGAGGTGTGAGTATTTGTGTGGGTATGAGTGCTGTAGGCTACATTTCAGAGGAAGGAACTGGCAAAAACCACCTCTGAGTATTCCTTGCCTAAGAAAACTCTATGAAATTCAGGGGGTCGCTGTATGTCGACAAGTGATTTTGAAGGCACATACACTCGCACACATGAGTGACAGAGAGAATCCAGAGATATGGTTAAAGGACAAAAGGAATGGTGGTCTGAGATACTGATGTGGGAAGAATAGGTTGAGAACTGATGGGACAGAAACATAGGAAAGCTGTTGTAGATGACAGGAGTTGCGGAGAAGATGATTCTTTCATGGCTGATGATGAGCCTTAACTGGAAGTATACTAGGAGGTCACTACTGTGTTGACAGGAGGGGGCAGGAGGAGAATTGAAAAAGAAGGCAGAGAGAATCAAGAATCTTGAGGAAGTCTTGGACCAAATCCTAGGAGAGTTTTAAATATGTAAACAGGATTAGAGTAAGTAGAAAATACGCAAGAAAAGATAAGCTCTTTAGCACAAACATCCTGTTTTCATGCAAGAGGCATAAACTGAAACAATGAAAGACAAATGGCATGGCTTTGGGAGCAACAGAATTGATGAAGAATCCTCATTGTCCATAAATTTTGGCTATGGTTAAGGCACTTTGTATGACAGAGGGATGTAGTGTGAATCTTTCAGGCTTCAGCCTTGCTCTTCTGACTACACACTCAGTCTAGCATGGTGTTGGGCTTCTGTTTCATACATTAATAAGAGTCTGCAGAGTGGCTTGTTCCCCCCACTCCCTGGATTGTACTGATGCTTTAGTTTTGATACAGTACTTTTAAAGAGCTCTGCTGTCTTCTGTGTGTTTACTTTGATTTATTTAACATTTATTTTGGTCATTTGTCACTATGTTGTTATGAGCTGCATGCCACAGTTGATAAGTATGTTGTGGGAAAGGGTGTTGGAGGACAAAGGTCTAAATCCAGTTGCCCCTCCCAACTGGGGTAGAGTAGATCCACTGAATTCATTGCTAAGTCGTAAGTCAATATTTACATAAATTCCTTTGGTTGGATGAATATACTGCTGCAGTTGAAACTAGCACTTGGATTTGGTCAAAGGATTCAAAACCCTATTTTGTCCAATTTTCTCTTCATAGAGTGGCTAACTTCATAGAGTGGCTATGGGAAGTCCACCAGCTGGACATGCATGTAGTTGTTTCACCCTCCATCTCATGTTCCCCAGCAACTGATATTAAGAGGCATGGTATCTCTGAGAGTTCAATTACGTACAGTCAATGTGCTTGATAACCTCCATTAATTTATCTAAATAGCTGTTATATTTTAACAACTGTGGCTGGCGTCTTGATTGTTAGTGTCAACATCCTAATTTAGATTTAGAACATTGTAACTCCTTTGCATTCTAATTTACAATTGTGACACTATTGTCATGGCCACCAGTGACTTTGAAACCCACCTTAAAGCCAGTCAGTCAGTCAGTCCAGAGCAATGGATACCTGTACTGCTACCAAGAGGGGTGCTGCTAGATGATGTGACCAGCTTCCTTCTATCAGCAAGCAATGTTGCGGAGAGCAGAAAGAGGGCCCTCTGCAGTAACCCATTGAAACAATTCCCTGCAGCATTGTTGCTGGAGGGAGGGGTCTGTCCTCCACAGCACCCCATTCACCAGCAGCACAGACTTCTGTCACTCCTGATAGCTAACTGGCTTAAGATGAGTTCTGGGATTTGGATGAGGAGTTAAGGTATAGCTATGACATCATGGCTGTGTGTTTGACGTAGGATCTCAGCCTTTGATTTTTGTGAAGAGTATGGAAATAATTTGATCCAGAAATGATAAACCTGGAATGGTAGCCAAGTGAAAAGGCCAAGTCTCGAGTCCCTACTGAAGAATGGTTTTTGTTCCTTTATGACTCTGTGCCACATCTTTGTCTTCCTCCAGTATTCCCATCCCATATCAGCACTCTGGTGGCATGGAAAGATTTATATTATTGACCACTTTTCATGTTTTCTGCATGGTGGCACTGCTGGAATTTTGGGAGAGGGGTATCTCTGTTACTTTAGATATACAGGAATCATCCTGTGTTTGCTGAATATCAGTACACAAAGCTTTGAGAGCGAAGCAGAGTGGTGGTCAGTAGTCAGCCTATGGATATAGACTAATTCAGTGTAATGAATTTCCTGCATAGACAGCACCGGGGCTCTGGGTTGTCTTGTTCCAAGAGTATGTACCTCTGTCAAAAAATAGCCCCAGTAGTCAGTGTATTTAGGCTCCAATACTGGATTTCTGCAGGTGGAGTGGCATAACCTAGAGGGGGCTTGCCCCCCAGTGAGCACGAGGGGACTAAGAAACTATTTGAAGCTGATTTTCAAGTGATGGAGAAAGCTTCAGGTGGGGATCAAGGATGTTTTGTTGTGTCAGCTAGTGCAACAAGTTTGCAGTATTAGTGAGATGAAGATGTGCTTTCAAAACTGGTTGCTGTAAATATTCTTTATACTTTGAAGAAGACCTTTTTAGTCAAAATGGATATTATCAGGAAATCCATTGTGTATTGTGTATATGTTTTGATTATATTGTATATGTTTTGAACCTATCAAGGGGTGTTCTTGGCAAGATTTATTCAGATGGGGTTTGCCTTAGCCTTCCTCTGAGGGTGAAAGAGTCTGACTTGTCCAGTGTGACTTACTCATTGGGTTTATGTGTCTCAGCAGATATTTGAATCCTGGTCTCCAGAGTCGCAGTCTAATGCTCAAACCACTACACGACACCACAGCGGCTCTCCATACAGATACATACAATGAGGCAAATGATTTATGGATAATAATTGATCTATAATCATGGAATGAAGAAAAAAATTTTTAATGATGATGTGCTGCAGGAAAAAGAAAGTCAGAAAATTAATAAGTCAGTCCTTAGCCGCCAGATTGAGCCCATAAATTTCCATGAGTGCACTGGAAGAATTTTTATTGATGGAGATAAAAGAGCATTTAAATCTTGTTTCAGAGTTCAAACTGCTAATATTGGTGAGATGTGGATACCCAGAACCTGTAGTAAATAAGCCTCTGTACACTCTCTGCCCTTATGCAAA
Source organism: Cyclura pinguis (assembly GCA_030412105.1). Taxonomy (NCBI): domain Eukaryota; kingdom Metazoa; phylum Chordata; class Lepidosauria; order Squamata; family Iguanidae; genus Cyclura; species Cyclura pinguis. The sequence goes on along the minus strand of CM059604.1, from coordinate 120,607,971 downwards.
ACTTAATGAAAAACAGACTTAGCATTGAATATATTGTTTTGCCTGTTCAACAAAAGGAGTTAAATTCAGAATATTTTTGCATAATAAAGATAAGTGTTGACAGTGTAATGATCCATTTGGCGCTGGGAGATAAAAATCTTGAATGATTTTTAATAAAAATAAGCCAGCTCGGCATGCTTTGAATTCAGGATGAACCATAAAGTAGTCACTGAAGTCAAAGACTCTGTGAACTATTGTGTTGTACAGTGAACTCCAAGCAGATCCAGCTATATTTCCTCTCTGTTTTTCTGGATGATGGAAAAACCAAGCTAGAGTGGCTCTGGCATCATGCCAGGACATGCAGTAGGTCACACTAGGTTACAGAAATGTGAAGCTGAGATTCAGATTTTTCCTGGAAAATCTGTCATGGAAGATTTGTGATCAGACGACACCTGACTGATTAAATTTGATAAAACTTTAATATTGGTGATGATAATTTGGTGGCAACAGTAATTTCTTCCTGCAAGTGACACATGCATTAAGTTAACTAGTCTCTTTGGAAATGCAAACATATTTACATGCCTTGTTCTCGTAGTCCTCTGAGACAAAGCTCAGTGAATATTTTAGAGCAGGGTTCTCAAGTGACACAGTCTTGATTCTTTCACTGTGTGATATCAATATTAGTAAAAACTTTGAATATTTGAGTTTTTAAAGGAGTCCTGTCTCTCCCTCGCCACCCTTTGCTTGCAGGAGATGCCAATATGTTATGGATCGCAAAGTGTCACACGTTTTAGAATTGTGAGATCTTGGATGTTGCTCTTCGTGACATCTCAGACTCGTCAGCTGATTTGTTATGTTCTCCACATGAATGAGTTATTCTTGCAAGAAAGATTTAAAAAAAAAGAAAAAGAATGAAGACCCTGTGAACCAATTTGAAGGTGACATAAAAACAAATACCTCAGCTAGTGTTCTCTTCTCAGGGCTCTTTATGTGAGTGATCAGAGGGCTAGAAGTGGGGTCACAGCATGCCTTCATGTGGTCAAGAAGTCCATGAACATCTGGTGCCTGCCTGAGTCTTTACCTTATTTGGTTGAGAAAGTACATCCAGTATATTTAGTCTATATAGCCAGGTAGGTATAGAGGGTAGCCAGAGTGGTATAGCGGTTTTTGAATGTTGTTCTAGAATACTGGGAGACTAACAGTCGAATCCCTACTTGGCCATGATAACCCACTAGGTAACTTGAGGAAACTACATTCTCTCAGCCTTAGAGGAAGGCAGAGGCAAACCTCCTCCTGAATCCCAAGAAAACCCTGTGATAGTTTCGCCTGAGGGTTTTCGTAAGTTGGAAACTACTTGGAGGTGCACAACAACAGTAGATATAAGAGGAGGCACTCCTTTATTTGTGGAAAATGGCAAGGAATGCTTTGATGGAGTTTGCTGTACATCACAGAAATTTAGTGGAAATTTAGTAGATCTGAAAGAATTGGCTACTATAACATTTTTGATACAGTCTTTGTTGAAAAAATGCTTAAATAAATGAAAATCCACCTGAGGCAATAAGAATAGCCAGTCCCGTTTAGAAAGTCTTTTTGTTAAGTGTAAAGCCCTTTTCTTGTTATTTGAATCTGTTGGTTTAGGCTTCATACACCTGAGCAGGAGAAAGTAATTTGCTCTGTCATCTGAATAGCAGCCCTTCAGATAGAGCATAGCTATAGCATTGCCTCTAAACCTTAACTTCTGCAGGATAAACATACCCCTCCTTTCCTCATTCGTTGTTCTCTAGGCTCCCTCACTATCTTTGTTGCTCTCAGCTGGACATGTTTCTTCAGATACCCAAAGGATGTTTGCTTCCAAGCATGTATACCCTAGAGACCATTCTGGAAGTTGGTTTTTGTGACCTACTTGTACTGAGGATGGCATTGTCAGTTCTTCTCTTTGATGTTGCTGACAATCAATATACAAACGTGCCATATTTTCAGCCTTGTGATTTGTTTTCGTGATGACTGGTGGTTTTATTGGCTAAAGTATAATTTTTGATATGAACCAAATTCCTTTTATATGAAGCTGGAAACTGGTAAAGAACGGTTGGAGTTTAGTTAGCATTCAGTAGGAAGAAAAGCTAAATGATTTAGGGACATCTTAGTTTAGGGGGCAAAACACACCACTTAGTATGGAGGTATTATGAAACTTATAAAAGTATGAATGATAAAGAGAGTTTAGATAAATAAAATTTCCCCACCCCTGTTCATTTTTATAATTTTTAAACTCAAAGTGAACAACTACATTGATTAGCAGTGAGTTCTGGGGAGACAAATAAAGTGCTTCTTTGCATATTACGCATTTTAAATAATAAATTTGCTTCCACAAGATGTGTTGATACCTAAAGTTCATATGGCTTCAAAAGAGTGTGGAATATATGACTGGAGGATGAGAGCTATTGATAGCTAAGTGAAGCCTCTGTGTTGGAAGGCAGTACACCTGTTGCTGCTGGTTTCTATTCTTTCTTTGTAGACTTTTGGAGGCAGCTAAATGAGTAGTGTTTAACATGGATGCTGTACTATGTGAACTTTTGGATCCAGTTTGGACTATCATATTTCAGTTCATATCTACAAATTAACTACATCCATTTCTCTTTCTAATAAGCCGAGATATAAATGCCCAGATTTGGTCATGATCTCATCTAGCAGGCCTCTTTGATAGTCTTACTTCTATATTCTTAGTTTTTGGTCATGACCCAGCTGAAGTTGAACTCTTTCCAATAACACTGGACTACTTTGCAAAATTTTTTTCGCTGGATAATAATAATAATGATAATGATAATGATAATGATAATGATAATAATAATAATGTGGAATAGTTGTTCTTTTGCTGTATTTACTTTTTGAATCAAGCTTGGCAAGTTGATTAAAATAAGGCTAAATGAATAGGTATTGCATTGCACACCAAAGCTAATTTAGGCTAATGTCAAAGAAAAGTATTATCTGCTCTTTATTACGGCAAGGTGTTGAAATAATGAGCTGAACAGAAGGGAATCAAAAAATGTTTGAAGTTTCTCATCACTGTCTAGAGGAGTATTTCTAATTGCATTTTCCTGGCTTTTGCATGCAAATTAAACTGAACGGCATACACTATGTAAAATTAGCAGCTATATGTTACAAATTCTATTTCCTTGAGCACTTAAATATGCTGCAGATATTGGTTTGTCCATTTAACGGACTTAGTTGTTTCTGTGCTCTTGATTAAGATTAAACCCTTACATTTTTACGGTAGTGCTTCTTTTGTTACCCTTTTTTGGATCCTGTGAAGTTGAGAGATTTGCTGGTGCTTGCGTTGGGAAGTCTGTAGTGGCCATTATTGCCTTGGCATTTGAGGCCTCCAGCTCCAAGTGACAAATAAGAAAATGGATAGACTTAATACATCTGTATTTGAACAATATATCTTGCAGTCTGACACCAGGCTCTCTAATAAGCTCAGTGTCTGGATTCTTTGCTAGGTAATGTCAGTACTTTAACTGCCAACCCCCAATGTTAGAAGTAAAAAGCAGAGCCTTCCCTGTGACCTACATTTAGTGGGTCAGAGACTTTTTTTTCCTGAGCTGAAAAGCCACTGACCTCAGAGGTGGTTCAGACTCACGCATTCAGCTGAATGGAGGGGAGTAGAAGAACAATCTGGTTGCCTTTTTAGAAGCACATCTTTTTAAAGAGGGCAGCAGGATTTTGAAGAGCACTCACAAGATGCTCCTTGCTTCGAAGCGGTATAGCTGCTTTGTGCCTGGAACAGGTCATGCACACTCATCTGTGTGGGGGAAGCAACTGTGGTTTCCTTCTTGTGTGGTTCTTACTTCCTGTTCAGTATGTATATTTTTTTTATGTTTTCTTTTTCTTTTCTTTTTAATATGATCGTGCTTTGGTTTTTGTGGCCCAAATGTCAAATGATGGAGACTATCTTTTACAAAGTGTATATGCTTTGCTACAGATTCCCTTTCTGCCTGCCTGCCTGCCTGCCTGCCTGCCTGCCTTTCTTGCATTTATACCTTTCCCTTTAACCAAAGATTGCTGGTGTGGTGTAGTAGTTTGAATGTTGGACTATAACTCTGGGGACCAGTGTTTGAATCCCAACTCGGCCATGGAAACCCACTAGGTGATCTTGGGCAAGTCACACTGTGCCAGCCTCAAGGGAAAAGTAAGCCCCTGCTGAACAAATGTTACGAAGAACTCCCCGTAATGGGTTTACCTTAGGGTCTCCTTAAGCTGGAAATGACTTGAAGGCATGCAAGAACAACATTAGCAAAAAGGCTCCCAGAGCAGTCACCAATAGTTAATCTACAGTTCCCTACCCTCAGACTTGCAATCAGAGACAGGACACAGAAGGAAAAGGGGGTGGCGGTAGGGGAGAGGATTAAGACCAGCAGATGCTGGCTGCTCTTCCCTTCCTCGGAAACCAGAACAGTGGTAGTTGGCATGGAAGGGTGACCTCTTATTAGCTGTTGGGGCCAAGGCATGATGGAGCTGTACCTGGCTGCTCTTCTCTCCCTCAGAGGTGAGACCAGTGGCAGTGGGAATGGAAGGATGGCCTCTCATCAGCTGCTGGGGCCAAGGCATGATGGAACTGTTGAAATTATGTGCAAATGGCAAAGCTTGCCCCCACATTTCATGTCTTTGAAGTGTAGGATTCCCTTTAGAAATACTCTACTCTCGGTATCATTATGTTTCTATATGTCAACTAAACCGATTCTCAGGCTCTGTCTTCATATTAGTTTCTTGATCCCAGTCTCTTCTCTATCACCACACTGTCTATTATGGGTGCCCAGGTGTATGCCAGCTCCTGTTTCTAGGCAAATGCTAAGTGGACTGGAGTGTTTTTATTCCTTCCGTTTCTTCTTTCCATTTGTCGTCCGCCTAATATTCGAAGGATGTGAGCAAGAACTGAAAGAGTTTCATTATTAGTTCTTTGCACCCAAAAGGGCCTTTGAAGTTCTGCTTCCAGAAACACCAGGATATATCTAGCTGTATGGATCAGGGGAGACCTAGCGGACTTTCAAAATCCATTTGTGATACAGGATAGAATTGTCTGGTGTACCAGAATGAGGAAAGTCTCACAGGTTCATGTAGGCCATCGAGTATCAACAAGAAATCTCTTTGGCTCTGGGTCATAGTAAGTTCACATCATAGGAATGATTTATAGTCTCTAATGTTCTGTTCCGTTTCTGACTGTGTTGTGATGTCCCACTGTCAAATTTTTTAAAAGAATGAGCTGATTTATTGTAACTTCCCAGCTCTAGCCGCTCCCCCTTTGATTAAGTATTCGCTTTGGCTTCTGGTTTCTCTGATTATCCTAGTGAGGGCATTTGTTGTCCTTCAGATGTTGTTGGATTACAGCTCCCAGCCTGAGCCAGCATAGCCAATGACAAGGGAGGATGGGAGTAACAGTCCAACAACATTTGAACATTTGAAAGTTCATACATTTCCTATCCTGTCTACAGTAGATGCACTTAATTAGGAGATAGACAAAAGGAATACATCTCTCCTGGTTTTCCTCACAGACTATAGGGTCTATGTGTATGTATATATGTATATACACTAGTATATATACCCGGCATTGCCCAGGATTTTATTTTCTCTTAGGTAACACTTGTTAAAAATACCTTACCTTACCTTAAGGAGTTAGATGCGGTTGAAATACACAGATTTGAGATCCTGTGTCAGTAATTCCCCAAACTGCCTTGTCCAGTACCTGTAACTTTTTCCCATAGTCCCCAATCCAATCTGTATTCAGAGTTGTTAACATATAGAGGTTGGGTTTCTGAGGGAATACAATGGCCTTCTCCTTGTTGCTGGGCCTCAACTCCATAGCAACTGGCCTGACCTCTCCAGCTGAGAATTCTAAAGGCCCCTCCCTGAACTGCCAGCCCCAGGATTCCATAGAATCTCCACAACCAGCCAATCGTATCAGGTCTTCGCTTGCCTGACATAGGCAAACAGACAAACTCACAAATAGACAAACTTTGACTTTTATATGGTACTGGTATATTTACCTGGTGTTGCCCAGGATTTTATTTTCCTCTTAAGAACTCACCAAATTGTCTTCTCCAGTACCTGTAACTTTTCCCCATATTCCACAATCCAATCTGTGTTTGTATTTGTTAACATACAGAGGTTGGGTTCTTGAGGGAATACACTGTCCTCTTCCTTGCTGCTAGGCCTTGTTTCCATAGCAACCAGCTTATTCCAGTACCTGTAACTTTTCCCCATAGTCCCCAATCCAGTCTGTGTTCTCTGGTGATGTTGATGTGTTGGCTTTTTGATTTTTTTGCTTTTTGTTGAATTTGTGCAATGGCTTTATGTTTTTCTGGAAGCATTTTTTGTTCTGAATTTCAACTTTAAGATTCTTCACATATGGAACTCATACAATCTACTGTGTGAGGCGAGAAGACCTTGTAACTATGTTGTGTGTTTCACTTTAATTTTTCTCACGTATGCCTTCCAAATGTTTTCTGGCATCCTTATTGATGGTAGGCCTCATCTCCATAGCAACTGGCCTGAGGCCTAAGAGCTCTTGGCTGAGAATTCTAAAGGTCCCTCCCTAAACTGCCAATCCCAGAATTCCATAGAATCTTCACAGCCAGCCAATCATATGAGGTCTTCTCGCCTTGCACAGGACACACACAGGTCTTTGCCTGCCTGATGCAGACAGACAGACAAACTCACAGACAAACTTTTATATAGTAGACATATGTATATGTATATGTGTATATGTATGTATGTGTATATATAGTATATTCTACATCTACTGCCTGTGTCTGTGTGTGTATGTGTATTTATCTGTCTGTCTATCTACATGTAAATATAGATATAGATATCAGTGATATAGGTATAGATGTAGATATAGGTGGTATAGTACCTTTCCAAGTCAATAGTGGAATGTAATAAAAAGATCTGTGATCATTTTTGAGGAGCAGGTTTCATAGGATGGTTCTGTGGGAGTATTAATTCAACTTATAGACATGGATTGAGGTGTTGCTGGCATGCTGATTGTCCCCAGTTCTTTCATTTTCATTAGCTCCCGAGGTGGTATTAGAAAACTCAAAGCATCCTTTGGGTGAAATGAGAGATTGTGTGTGGAACGAAGGTACTCTAGGTAAAATGGAAGTACTGTATTGTTAGTTGAGAGCCAGTGTATTATAGTGGTTTAAGTGTTAGACTAGGACTCTGGGAAAATGGGGTTCAGATCCCCATTCAGCAGTAGTAATCCACTGGGTGACCTTCGGCAAGTCACGCTCTCAAAGGAAGGCATTGCAATCCCCCCCCCCCCGGCAAACAAACCTTTCCAAGAAAACCCTGTGATATGATTTGAAGGCACACAACAACAACTGTTTGTTGATAAATCAGTCACTCTTGGCACAGTCTACTTTTCCTTGCCCAGCTCATTTTAAAGTATTGGTTCTTCCTTTTAAAGGTACTAAACAACTTGAGAATTTCCCCCCATGAACTCTGAACAAATCATATCAGAGATCTTGGTCTCTGTGTGTGTTTATCCAATATCATTTTCAAGATGTTATGCTCTCTCCGTCCAGTAGGCAAGTACTGTTGAATAAGCTGTGATCATAGTTTGCATGTCCGTGTTTGGCTTCACTGAAACTCTTGTACCTAGAAGTTTTACACTCCCATATATCACGCTGTTCCGTTGTTTCATATACTATTGATAATGTTGTGCTGTTGCAACTGTAGTTGCATGTTTAGAACACAAACCCATTTCTCCATTGCTCTTCTGCTGGATTTGTATGTTTGCTTGTAGCTTGGAATTAGTGTGTTAAGTTGTATTGTTCTGTAGTGAATCATAGAATCATAGAGTTGGAAGAGACCACAGGGGCCATCCAGTCCAACCCCCTGCCTAGCAGGAACACCCATCAAAGCATTCCCAACAGATGGCCATCCAGCCTCTGCTTAAAAACCTTGATTCTCTGTCTTGTGTTAGTTCCTAATACCTATTTCATACATTGCCATATCACATGTTCCATACATATTTTCATGCCTTTTCACACATTAATAGAGCTTGTAGCAGGTTCATCCCAGTGTCTCTCATGCCACTTAGTTTATTGAGAGTTATGCCTTGGTTTCCTTAGAAAGTGGGAACCTCTTGTAGCTTGTGAGAGAGAGAGAAATTTTTTGGATAGTATTAATACACAAATCTTTCCAATATGCAGCAATTGCTGTGTTCCATTTAGGGGCAAATAAAGTAGCTTTTAAAAGTCATTTTCAGTGACAGAAAATACGTTTTTCTTTTAATTAGATGCTTGATGGGTAGCTATTTTGAAAAATAATTGTGGGGGAAAAAGATAGATTTGATATGTAGTCTTGACAGTAGGGGACTAGGCAATATAATGGCTAATTGTTTATTAAATGTACTAAGTGCGCATTAGTTGCATAGACATTTTAAAATGAAGCTACATTTGTTTAAAGGATTAATGTCTTCATCTTAGTATTAAACAACACATCTTTGTTCTTGTGTGCTTCCATGCATTCAGTTATTTAGGATTTCTCTTAGGTGCCATTATTTGCCATTTTAATTTCAGGTTTATGGGAAACAGAGGCATATTGGATGACACAACTGTGTTCCTGCTATGTTTCCTGTTTGCAAACCCTTTGGAATACTAGTTATCTTGAAATGGATTTTTAATGAGCCATGTAAGAAAGGGAAGCTCAGAGAATGATTAAGTATTTGGGGTAGCCTTGGTGCCGTTAAAAGTCAGTTCAGTCATCAGAAAGCTTACAAATTGATTTTATAGTTACTTTTCTTTTTGTCCGAACAATAATTGGTTACTGCCGCATTATACGTATTCCTGTATTTCATATCGGCCCTGTGTGTGATTCTGCACCCATTATTTGGAGATGCTACAACAATGTTTATTTTACCTTTAATGAGAACTGTTTTCTCAAATTAGGTAGGTTTATGACATATGGAGGTCATTGAGATATTTGTGGATGTGACTCTTAGTATTTCATATTGTCCTTTAAATAGGTGGGAGAATTCGCATCTGTGAAGGCACCAGATCCCATGTGATCTTGGAACTAAATAGGGTCAGTCTTGGTTAGTACTTAGATGGGAGAACACCAAGGAATATCAGATGCTGTATGTTATTTTTCGGAAGAAGCTAGTGGCAACCCATCTCTGAGTATTCCTTGCTTAAGAGATTCCTATGTAATTCATGAAGTTGTCATACATTAACAGGCAGCTTGAAGGTATACACACATACGCACGTGCACGTACGCGCGCGCGCACACACACACACACACACTGTTTATGAGGGGAAAAGATGGCTCAAGCATACACTGAAAACTTCAATCAGTCATAAGACTGCTTAATGGTTATAATTTCCAGTCTAGAAACTTGGATGATTTTTAAAAAATAAGATTCTTCACATAACTGTAATTTTCAAGATGCTTTGGAGAACAGGGAGAGAAAACATTAAAATTTATTACTTTTTCCTCAGTTTTTATCTTGAAATCGGGTAGATACGCCATCAGATTTTATCTTTGTGAAATATAAGTAAACAAAAGGGATTGTTTCAGTTTCTTATTCCCTTCATACTTGATGCATGTCGATATTAAGGAATTCTTTGCACACCAAGCAAGAGTGAGTGTGTCTCCAGTTCTGGGATGTTTCTAGTCATGCAACAAATGTAGATTTTGCCCTTGTGTATTTTTGTAAAAGTTGACAAATAGAACTGAATTCTGTTCTTTAAAAACTGATAACATCTGTAATAATAAAAGAGAAACCATGTCTCATGTCTGTCTCTCTCCCCTCTACTTCCAAAAGACATACACTTCCAAACAACCTGAAATAGTATGAATAATCAGAAGTCTGCTTCTTGGTATTACGTTATTTGTAACACGAATTGATTTTAGTTATTTGAAATTTGTCTTTAACCTTCAGTACAAACTTCAGTCACTAGATGTCAGACTTCCCCAACCCTATCCTTCTACTATGGACAATTTATTTCTGCAGAGGGCCTTCATGTTATGCTTCCACATGCTGAAATCTTCAGCTAGTTGAAACAGATATTAATGAAAGAGAACAAAGGAGGGAGGGACGGAGGGAGGGAGGTATTTTTCTTGGAGAAAAAAAATGGAGATGAAGAAAAGAGAAAAAACAGAGGGAAAGAGAAATTGCTCTTGAGTACAGGAAGAGCTGTATACTTTTGCCAGTTCACAAATATAATGAATTCCTGATTCTCTCACCACCCAACCCCACCCCACCCCACCCCACGTCACTCAATAATCCAACCAGACATAATTTTTCCTATGTATTTCTCTATGCTCTGAATAAGAGAGCTGCCCTGCTTGGATGACAGACGTGTGCCTGACCAGCATCTATAAAACTGTTCTCCTCTCCCATCAAGCATTATTAGTTCAGTGTGGTTGCTTCCACTAATGTAGTCATGGCCATGGAGAAAGTCATGCTGTGAATTTTTTTTTTTAAAGGTTCTGGGTTATTGTATGTTTTCTTGTCTCTCTGAATGAAGAATCCTGGGTCTCCATTCATTTCTGTCAGCAGGAGGTTTGTGACAGTATAATGAAGATCCCAAGCTGAGTAAAACAAGTTATGTTTTGTGACACATTTTCTCTTGGAAGAGACATTGAACAGGACTAGAGAGAGAGAGAGAGAGAAGTGGGTTGAAGAGAGTGAAGAATATGTTTGTTTCACTCTTCTGTTTATTTGTCAGAGAAGAAGCACTGGAAGAACTGTTTTAAACAAATGTGTATGTGAGAGGCATATATCTCAGTTAATGAGGTACATGTGCTGCTGGGTGTTACTTCTTTAATAAAAGATATAATATCAGAGGTAGAAATAACATAGAAAGAATAAGAATAGGCTCCTATACCAAAGGAAAGAAGAGCCGTTCAATATGTCTTAGTAAACCTTTTATTCAAGACTAACAATATGTGCATATGAAATGCAGTAACCAGGTCAGGTAAGCCTTGCATAAGTAAGTAAAAACATTCTGAACCTTCTCTAGACCACTAACTGGCCTCTTATGAAAAGCATTAAGGGATGAGTGTCATGACTCTCCACTTTTCCTTTGATTTTCATTTCCATGGCCAAATTGCTAGGTCTGTCCTTTTTTAAAAGCATGGTAAGGGTACCTGGTAAGGCAGGCCTACCTGTTCTTCCCTTTTCTCTGTCTTTTGTTGTTCATACATACTCAGGAAGGGATTCCTGAGGCAGCTGTGTACCTTGGTTGTTGTAGGTCAGTACATGTAACTACAGGAGGATCAGCTGGAGTGAAATCCTGCTCTTTTCCAGCTCGGGCTTTGTTTATTGCTTTATATACTGTTTCTCCAGACCCCATTCACCATCTTCCCAATTCCAATGCTGTTAAAAAAAAGAAAAAAAGCTTCCAGCTGGACAGAGCATGAATGTGAGAAAGAGGGCTGGGTGGTTGCAAAAAACTTCTGTGTAAATGAACTTCAGTCTCAGAGGCTTTGTTAACAGAGGTATGCCTGTACATTGCTTTTGGGAAGCAGTGGACTGTAGAAGCATTGATATCTTAGCACTTGAAGGCATATACCTTCTTCCCTGTTTTGTGGAATGGAATACAATAGAACTGTTACCTTAAACTGAATACACTGAATATGTGCTTACTCAAATGTGCTGTATAAATACTATGTAAATATGTGTGAGCCTGAAATGCTACTTCATTTATCAGAATACTGCATTGTACTTTGCGTATATTCGTATAATACAAGTATATACTATATACTAAAGATTATAATTGCTGGCATACTATGGATGCATAAATGATATATTCTATTTGTGTTAGTATTTTCTTTTTTCCTTAGTTTTTGCTTCTTCTGCATTTTTAAAATAGAAGATGTTTTAGCTGAACCATTAAATTCTTACCAGCTCCTTCACCTGATAATTTATCCCAACTTTCTGAAAGACCTTGTGACAATAAGCAATGTCTCAGTAAGAACTGAAAACTAATATAAGATAATAATTGGACACTCATCTGAAAACACAAAACAACAGAGAGAAAACTAGTCTAAGCTAAGCAGGAGACTTGCAAAAAGCCATTCTTGGTGCTCTGAAAAGTGCCTGAATTAATAAGCTTTATGTAACTGACCAGATAAAATGAATAAACCTATGCTAACTGTAGTATGATTTTAGCATAAGAGTCAAATAGAAAAGACATAGTCACTTATTTTCAGAAAAGCACTAGTTAAAAACAAGGTAAGTTGGTCCAGTGTTACATGTAGAACTACAAAACACAAAGATTGTAACTGGCAAATGTGAAGATCTGGTTCTGTTTCTGTTTTACAAACATCTGCAGACCTATTCTGCTTTTAGGGTCAGCCTGTTGCTGTAGCTACACACATGTCATCTGGAGCTTAAGCCTGTAGGATGCCACTTAATTAAATTAGACTTGGCAGTACTCCACCAGTGCCTTGGCACTATTTTCCATCTCCAAATGTTGCTACCAGTTCAGCAAGATAGAGATCCAAAACCAGCAACCAAGTGCTATACTAGCAACCGGTGAAAAGAGTAAGCCTTTGTGGTTCAGTGTACACTGCTGGCTTTGTGCCTGGCATAACATAGTTCAAGCTAATAGTTCAGACATGTATTCACAGTCAGGGAACAGAGGCCTGGCCCATGTAGATGACCAATCTGTGCCTGACTATAGGCTTGAACTGAGTTTTCCTAGCTATTCCCCTAAAAATGGGAATAAAAAAAGATGAGGTTATGTTGGAAGTGAACTTTCAGTGGTAAACCATAGTCTTGAGGTTTAGTAATTTACTGACCTATACATTTAAAATATTATACACCTCTACGAGTAACCAGAAATATTTGAGCTGTTTCCAGCTTAGTATCTACCGAAGGGTCCTGAGATATTCAGGGCGTGTAATTGAGATCCCCTAATCACATAAGCAGCCCCTAATATCTTTTAATTGCCCTGTGGTATAATCAGGTCCCAGGTAGAAGGGGAAGAGGGCATTTAATTCTTCCATTACAGTACGTTATTATGGGTTCTAAAATATGCTTTTGTAACTGTTAATATAGAATCCTAGGAAATTAAGTTGTTTGTGTTAATTATCTTGTCATTTTTTTCCTGCCACAGAGTTCTTTTGTGTTTCAGCTACCAAACTCAACTTACCTGGAGTCTGATTCATGCATTTTAACAAAGTTTCTGGCTGCTGTAGAACATGTGCGAGCTATTTTGGTGCAGATGGGCATACCAACATCCACCAACAGCAATTTAAACACTCTCTCTACCTTTTTAAATGTTCTAATGGGGTGAATATACATTTAAACCACATCCACAGCACTTGACCTGCAGCAGTGTTGTTCCAACCTGACCTGGAAGAATGGCTATGTATATAAGCGAGTAGACTGTGGCTGGGATTTGCAATCATTATCCTGTGTTCTGTCTATACAGGTTTGGTTACACTGAGTATGTTGTAAGAACAGAGCTTATGGCCAGCCTTTTTATATTTTGATGCTCCACTGTGCTTTATATGTAGATGTGTGGGGCTCAGGTTCAGGGTTCAGTGGCAGGTCTATGGAGGTATGTGAGCACTGTGGCCTTTGCAGGTGTTTGATCTTATAGAGGGATACCTGCACACGTACAAGGATATGTGCATTGTAGACCTGCAAGTGGAATACATGAACAGCAATGGTTGAGCCTGCTGACTCTACCATATATACATTAATGGCTTGATGCCCAAAGACACTTTCCATATTCACTCTTGCAGAGGTGGGAATCTCATGGTCTGTGTGCTGCAGGCAGATGCCACCAAAGTTGTTTTTTGTAGTCCTTGCCCCTCTATCTCAAATTTCCCTTTTTCCTCTTCCCAAAGGAGAGTCACTGTTCCTGGAAGCCCTCCAAAGGTGGTGGTTCTCCTCTAAAGCAGTAGTCCTGCAGATGTTTTGGAGTTCAGTTCCCTGAAGCTATAGCCAGCATGACCCCCGGCAAGGGATTCTGTGACCTGAAGTCCAACACATCTGGAAGAACAAAGTTTGTGGGGCTGAACTTTGCTTTAGCTTATATGTGGGGAATGTGGGTGGCCTTTCTGTGTTTGTCTTTGTTTTTGTTTTCAAAACCAGGAGTGAACTTCTGGGCACTTCAGACTTAGAAAAAATCTGAAATAATCAGATTTTGGATGGAAGTGTTACCCTTGATGAATCCCTGTGTGGCCAAAATTGCTTCTTCCCAAGGGTTTGCCAAGCCCAGCTCTCTTGCTTAAAAGGCAGTTTTTTGGGGCATTTCTTCTACTCAGCCAATATTCTGTCACATTTTTAAAAACATGATAAATAAATCCATGATTACAACCCTCCCTCCTTTTCTACCTTTTAGCCTTTTGCATTGTTTTATGGAGTCAATTATGGCCTGATAGTATTAATAACCTACTTTTACGTGATGTAACCCCATTGTGTCAAAACATTACTGTGAAAGCAGAATGTTCTGTCAGTATCTCATAACTTGAATAACACTTAATTCTTTTTTTTTTCTTTTACTTTTCTGCAGGGCATACAAAACTATTTCAAGGTGCTTTTCACAAGAATTGTGTGTGTGTGCATGCATGTAAAGGTTGTGCTGTCAGCACTAGTCAATAAGTGATGATCAAAGCGAGAGCTTGGAATAGGAAATGTTAATTTTTAGTGAATGGATTGACAAGGAATAATACTAGATTCAAATTCAACTTTTGATAGCCAGTGAATTATACCTCAAGTTTTAGGCTAGTTAGAATACCAGGAAAATAGTGGAAGGCATCCAGGATAATAGATGTATTGCAAATCAAGGAAAGCTTGCCTATCCATCTTTCTATTTTACATTCTTTATAGATTGTAATTACAGTTGACTCTCCGCATTTCATGGATTTGATTATTTGCAAATTTCTACAACCCCTGCCCCCCTCACACCTCAGGTGCTTCTTTTCTAGGGGAGCTTTCACTCTCAGCAGCTCCGATCAGGCTGTACATCCCTTTAAAAGTCCAGCTCTGGTCCTCCTCCTCTTCTACCAGCTGCTACCTGGCCAGCTAACGATGGCTGGTGGCCAGATTTCTCAGCACCACAAACCCTCACCCAGTGCCACACACACCTAAGGAAGGAGATGGGCAAGAGAGAAGGAAGTATAGGGCCACCATGCCAACCTCCCCCTTCCATCCTTTTTTTTGTGACCTGGTTTGGACACAGGGTGCCTGTTCTCTCCACCATGACTCAGCCCCCTTCCCACAGACACACACACACACACATTTTGGTGTTTGCTATTTTTTCACTTTTGTGAGGGTCCTGCACCCTTAATTCTAGTGAATCTGGAGGGCCAACTGTTACAAACTTGATATGAGAAGTTTTTGGTTATGGCAGTGAAGGAAGGCACAGACCTGATGTATTTCCTTTAGATCTCTCCAATGTATTTGCCTGTCTTGACAATGGTTAGGCTTTTCGTGTATGGAGGGGGGAGGCTGCTCTTTCTTGTACAGGAAATTGGGAATTGCCAAGTGAGTTGTTTGGACATGAATTCCTATGCCTTAACTAGTACAATGGGTAGAAATCAACATTTTGTCATTCTGATCCAAATGCAGTTCCTCTGCCCTCTGCCAGTTATTTGTTTTTTTCCCCCCCAAAACTAGCATATTTACCCAGCGTTGCCCAGGATTTTATTTTCTCATAGGTAACACTTGTTAGAAATACCTTAGGAATTACGTTACCTTAGGAAGTAGATGCAATTTAAATACACAGATTTGAGATCCTGTGTCTCTAATTCCCCAAATTGCCTTCTCCAGTACCTGTAACTTTTCTCCATATTCCCCAATCCAATCTGTATTCAGAGTTATTAACATACAGAGGTTGGTTTCCTGAGGGTATATACTGGCCTTCTCCTGGCTGCTAGGCCTTATCTCCATAGCAACTGACCTATTCAGAGCTCTCTGGCTGAGAATTCTAAAGGCCCCTCCCTGATCAACCCCAGGATTCCATAGAACCTTCACAGCCAGCCAATCATGTGAGGTCTTCTCGCCTCATACAGCCAATCATATGAGGTCTTTGCCTGCCTGACACAGGCAGACAAACTCACAGACAAATTTTGACTTTTATGTAGTAGATAAGGATTCTGAGGCTAAGAAGATGGGTAATTTCACATCTTTGTGGGCCATGTTGACCCCAATTAACATGCAACCAACTTTCCAAGAGGTAAAACTTGGAGAAGCCACACACCAAGGTCCTGATCCTTGTATCATATGTTGAATATTTGGCAAACATGGTTTGTTAATACAAATTAACAACATAAACCATGGTGGAAAACAGTCCCACTTGTTTAAGTTGGTTGTGGTACTACAGGGTTGGGAGACGTGGGGCTGCCTGGGTGGATTGTGGCTCCCATTGGCCAGCAAAGCCAATGGTGAGAGGTGATGGGCAGAACTGTCCAGTGACATCTGGAGGACTACACATTCCCCGTCACTATTCTGGTAGAGTCTTTAACAATCTTTTTCTTTTCATATCTCATTTTCCCCTCCCCCACCCCAAAGAAGCATGTAGATGTCTCTGCTAGCTGGGAGATGCCTCAACATTCTGTAATCTATGTACTTGTGATCTAAAATATGTATTTTCCATAAATCAAAGATGAGAGATACTTCAGTATCCTGTCTGTTCTATATTTATGTCTTGCCTAAGTAAGCTCCCGAATTAAGGAAACTTAAATGATATTGATTTCAGCTAGACTTAAGTGCACATATTAAATTATTACATTTGAATCCAGTCCTCTACCCAAAGGGCTTAGAAGAGCATATCAGGACTTAAATAAAACCAAATCCTTTGCTTATTGCTGTTTCTAGGTATTAGCTCATAATTTTAAGTGCTCCTTGGAGAGCTTTGTTGATTATAAAGTTGGATTCACTAAGTTAGAAGCCTGGACGTTAAGATGCATCTCTTTCTGGGAAATGTATATTGAAGATTTCATTGTTGCCAAGTTAATTAGCTAGAAGGATCCACTCTAATTTTCCAATCTCCCCCTTCATCAGAGATTCCCAGATGGTGGGCTGCGACCTACCAGTGAGTTGTGAGAACTTCCTGGGTGTGCTGTCAGGCTAGAAGAAAATGACTAGACATTGTAGAGCTGATATTTGTGGGAATAAATCACATCTGGGCCAGCTGACCTGCAACATAGAGTTGAAATGGATTAACTTTATTCTCAAGATGCATTATTTAATCCTGAGACAGAGCCAAAGATAAAAACTTATCTGTTTCTAACCTGTATGTATATATAAAGTGAACCCTCTTTCACCTTTAATAATTATTAGTATGTAGGTCTATCGCTCTTTTAAAGTAAGGTAGAATACCTGTCAGACTAAACCATGGCCGCTCAGCTTTTATGATGGTTTGGGGCACAGAACACTTGTGAAAGTCAAAAAATTGCAAATAACTTTCCCCCACCCTAGTGAGCTCTCCCCCTCCCATTCCCTTGCATTTTGCCTGGGTGAGTGTTTTCCTTCTCCTCACCTGGGCAAAAGGCGAGCAAGTGAGAGAGGGCAGCCCTGCAAGCCAAGAAGGTGCACATGGACCTCCTCCCTCCATTCTCCTGCCTGTTGCCTGGGTGCCTTGCCTTCTTTCTGCGTGCCTGGATGAAAGCCAAGCAAATAGAGTTGGAAACACCAGGAAATGGGAGGGGAGAATGGGGGAGAGACAGGTGGGCACCTCATGAATAATCAAATTCATGAAGGTCAGATCTGCAAGTGTGGAGGGAGAATTGTGTTGTTGGTGTAATGTCCACTATACCAATGGAGTAAAAATGTCTTTTAAATAATCCCAAGCTTGTTGTATGGTTATTTCCTAATTCTCAAGATCTCAGTGGGCACATTATTTTTTGTCTGCATGAGATTTCTTCAGGTCAGATTGGCTTGTGACCTGTGATGGTACGGGAACATTCTTTTCCTTGTGGTTCAGGGCTGAGCTCAATAGCTGAAGGCCTCCTCAACTCTTTGTTCACTTTGGTACCTCATTAGCTCTTGAATGCTATTGCTAATGTCTATTGTGCTTGAATAATCTTGATTATTTGATTACTTTTTGGTGAAACATGAGACTGGATTTGGCATCTTCTTGGTCCCTGTTGACACAATTGCTAATAAACCCTATTTGGAGGCATCTGACAAAAACGGTTAAAGCCGTCTCTAAGCTCATGTGTTGGACTCCAACACTGATCAACAAAACTATTGGCCATACTGGATAAGAATGATGGGACTTCTTCACCCACCCATCTGGAGGGAACAAGATTGTGTAAAGTTGGAGGAGGGGTTTGTCTTATCTCTTCCATCTCCCACATTAATTCTCTTCACAAGTGATGCATGCATGTTGACTCAACTTGGACTGGGGTTGTACCACTTACTCCTGTTTCCAAAATGGTGGTGGTGGTGGTGTACTATCTGCTACAGTCTGTGTATCTGGCGTGACTGTCTTCTTCCTGTATGCAGGTGTGCCAACAGTGATTCACACCGAGGAGGTATTTGCTCTGAACACCAAGGCCTATAGTCTACCAATGGGCATGTCATTTGGGACAGGACTTGTCAGCACAGCTGCATCAGGCTTCATTTTGAGAAGTCTGATAATTTCTTAGCCTCTGTTTGTTGAGTTTACCCAAATCTCATGTGCACTTTTGTCCTGTCCTTGCTTCATAAATGGTTGTGAATGTAATTTCTTACTGCACTGAAATACACAGATTTTTTTCTTTTACAATTGCACATTCATTTTCTTAACATTTCCTCATTGACTAAAGTATGATTTCTTCCCAGTTATGCATATATTAACTGTTCATATCTTCTCAGATGGTAAGAAGTCTCACAAATGTGCAAATATCTGAGATGAGGCGCATATTTTCTTACTGCAATGCAAAAATGTTACTTTCATCAAGACTATCAAATCCAACAAAGTCTCTTTCTGTTCCTGTTTAGTTCACTGGTCTGCAGGTTGTGGTCTTGTACGTAATATCCTTAAACTGTGACAGCAGTAACAAGGAATTGCGCCCTGTTTCTAGTAACTTGTTGATATATTTTTAGGAATATGTAGGTAAACAGCATCTCCCTTTTCCCCACTCCAATTACGTGGTAACGAGAATACATATAAAGAGCTTGTATTGTCATAGAGTTAAACTGCAGTTACAGGAATCCATCAATTAAGCGATAGTTACAGGAACCTAGGTTTTTAGTGCTGCTGCTCATTGTGCCTGATTGCAGAAAGTCTGATCTCATACAAACAGAGGAAATAATATCTCTTGAGAGCAGGTTAATGAGTAATTTGGGAGGCACGTGTTGCTCCGGCTATATGAATATACTGCTGTAGGATATTTGGTAGCCCTTGTCATGTTGTGGGCATCTTCATACCTTTCTCTACAAAACCCACCACAGGCTTGTTCCTGATATCATACCCACCACTGTTCTTGTGCAAGATGCTTGCAGTCTCTCCAGTCTGAACAAAACTTCAACAAAAATGGGGAAGGGAGGGCAATTTAGAGAGAAATGCTTCCCCTGTTTTCTTTCCTTGAAACACAAAATGGAGGAGGAGCACATCTCATATGATGTGTGCCACTCATTCTGAAACAGAAAAATAAATGTTCTAAATTGTTACTTTTCCAGCCAATTCCCACTGCTAGATAGATCTGAGATTCGGAGGTAGTAATAATTTTGATAGGATGTTTATCTGAAACCAGCAATTTTAAAGGCTTGTAGGCTTGTAAGCTTTTAAATGTTACAGGATGTTTTGGGGAATTTTGAAGTTATGGAGGTATTTTCCTATAAGTCAACATTCTGTTCCAGCATGGCTTTAGCAAAGATGAGACTCTGAAGAGATTTCCTTTGTTGATACGGTTAGACTTCTCATCCTATAGGAAAGCTCCTAATACTGAGCCACTATCATGCCATAATACCTTTATTCGGTCCCACCCAAGTGTTTTGATTTGATAGCTCTGACTCCTCTTGGCTTGCAGTGGCACTGACCTGTCCCATTCATCAAGTTTCAGGATTGGCACTCCTTAGTACTTTGCACTTAAGAATCAAATCCAGCCAGTTCATTTAGATCATTCCAAGGCACTATATACATACTTGCAGTTAAAAATAAACCAGCAGTTATGCTTAAAATCTGATATTCTTTCAGTCTAATGATATGCCCATTGATGAACCAGTGGCTGTCCCAGGCAAATTGGGACTACCTGGGTGTAAGTGACATTGAGCATGTTCATTCCAAATGATAAAAAAGAATTGCTGAGAATTCTGGTTTATCAGTTGCAAGCTCTTATATTGATGCACGCTGATCAGTCAGTCCTTGGCCTCTTCTGCAAGCCACAGTGGCTACCTTAACCTGTAGGTTAATAGCCATGAAAAGTTTAGTGCTACATGCCTGAATCAGTGACAAGTACAGGCATGCACTAAACTTTCCATGACTGGTAAATTACAGGTTAATGTAGTCACTCTGGCTTGTTCTGTTAAGCCACTGGTTATTATATGTTACCATTTCAACTTCAACTTTTGGTGACCCTACGAATGAGAGAGATTCTGCTATTAATAAGGTCTTGCAATGTCAAGCCATGCCTTGCTTTTTTGACTCAATCCATTAGTAATACTGTCTTCTCTTTTTCTATTGCCTTCAACTTTTCCCAGCATTATTGTCATTTCCAATGAGCCCTGTTTTGTTGTGATATTGCCCAAAGTATGATAGCCTGGGTTTAGTAATTTTGTTTTTTCAGTAGAAATTCAGGCTTGATATGCTCTAGGACCCATTTATTTAGCTTTTTGGCAGTTAGTGGTATCTGTGGAACTCCCCTCCAGCACCACGTTTTGAATAAGTTGATCTTTTATTCCTGTCATCTTTTTCATTGTCTGGCTTTCACATTTGTACATGGGAACTGGAAATATTGCGGTATGGCTAATTTTGATTTTGGTGTTCGGTGGTATATTTTTACATATCTTTAGAGGATGTTATTTAGTTTGTCCTTCCAATACTCAAGAGAGAGAGAGACTATATTCAGATGTGGCAAGAGCAGTTGTGGTTACTCTCCTTTGCATCTTTGCAGGAGGTCCCAATCAGGGAGGGATTAGGCATCAATATAACGGGATGCTAATAAGTAGAATTCTCAGCAATTCGCATTTATCTATTTTGTGTGAACATGCCCAATGATTCCAAGTAGAGTAGTAAAGGAGAAGCATGCAAGTGTGATAGATAATGATGCTGTAATTGAGGAGCAACTGATTGTCCAGGGGGCCGAGCCAGTGAGTGAGCAAGTCAACTGGCAAACATCCCCTGCACTGGAAGGTCAAACAGAGACTGGGTTGCCCCAGCCAGCTCATGATGGAGAGGGAACCAGCAGTGATGCAGAGGAGTTGCAGCCAGGTGTGCCCATCAGCCCTCAATCACGCAGAAGGCTGAAACGGGCTACTGAGAGGGAGGCTGCTTGGACTAGGCTGAGGAAACAATAACGAGCAGCACCTGCTCACAGGGGCTATTTAAGTCTGCCGGCGTGGCTGCTCTTTGCTTGCAGCAAATTATTAGCAAGCCCTTACAACCTTTATGTCTCCTGCTCCCTGAAACCCTTTGGACGGATCTCTGCCTCCTGAACCTTTGGACTGGACCTTGACCTGGCTCGGCTTGTGTTTTCCTGGTGTTTGGTATATTCGGACTCCCCAAGTGTTCCTGACCTCTCTTCTTGCTTGCTGGCTGCGGCCTGGCAGGGAGAGATTCCTGACAGCAAGCATTTTTTGAGGGCACATTCCTTGGGAGAGAGTGGCATATAATGTACATGGGGTCAGTTGGTCAACATTTGCCTTTTGCTGGATGACACTTGAAAGGTCTCATCCTGTATACTTATTTAGTTTTCAGCAAAATAAGCTGTCAGATGGACTTATCACCCCCACACCCAAAAACATGTGTTAGGCTTATATGACTTAATTCCTCTTTAGCACCAGTGGAATTGTTAGTGGATTTGTGAATTAGTGGAATTGTTAATAGAATGGTCAAATCAACCTCTCCCCTACAATTTAACACCCTTCAGATGTGGTGGACTGTAGGTCTTACACCCCAGCATGGGGGTGATGACATACATAATACATCTTTGGAGCATGTCAGGTTTGTTGTTGTTGTTGTTGTTTTGTTGTTTGTGCCTTCAAGTTGTTTCCAACTCGTGGCAATCCTAAGATGAACCTGTCACAGGGTTTTCTGGGGCTGAGTGTGTGTGATGTGCACCAGGTCACCCAGGGGTTTCCATGCCTGAGCAGGGAATCGAACCTCGATCTCCAGGGCTGTAGTCCAAGGCTCAAACCACTACACCATGCTGTCGGGTTTAGGCTATGTAAATATTTAAGAAGACCCATCTTCCTGGTTCCCAGGCAGACCTCTTGAAGCCATATGTGGGTAGAATGGTAAGGTCGTCGTCCACAGTCTCATGGGTTTTCTTTTGCTTTTTGCTATGCTTTATGTCATTACTGATTTCAGCATGTAAGCCAATATTCAAAGTTACTGTTAAACCTTAATTAAATTTTAATTATCTTTATTTCTTTGACTCCCTCACGATTTAAAAAAAAACGGAGAGAGAAAGAAGAATTTCTTCTGTTAAGGAAAATGCACCGTTGGCCTCTTCCCAGCGTGCAACACAAAAGCTTCTGTAAAAGTTCAGGAACCCATTCAGAATTGTGGAGAGGGTGATACTGAGAACTGTGTGCGTATGCCTTGAAGTGAGTGTCTGGTTATTTATCATGCATGGGCCATTGTTTCTAATCCAAGACAAAATAACTTTGCTTCTGTTTACTACAGTGCTGGTGCTCTTGTTTCATTCGCTCTTTCCTGCTCCTCCCATTTTCCCAGCTGGCAAACAAAACAAAACAATAAAAATAAATATGAATATGTATCGATACCTGTATAATTGGAGCAGCTTACAGCTTCATCTACAGTAGTGGCCATATTTGTAATTATTGTTGGATTAAAGTTGAGGCAATTGTATGTTAATATTTAAAAAATGCACTGCGCCGTTTGATTTAATGTGCCCAATTTTATACACAATATATTTCAGGGTCTAAAAATAGTATAGCAAGGATGTGTGATTCTACATACACCTATTTGAAAGTGAGTTGCAAAAAACTCAGTGGAGCTTGATTTTGTGTGTAAAATACATTTCTGTGCAAAAAGTGGGAAGGGGAGGAGAGCCCCATCTTTTCATTCTTTCATAGGGGCCAAAAAACAGCTCTGTACAGAGGTAATTTCTTTTCTGTGGGGCATATCAACGGGGTATGAGGATACCCTTTCTTCTTGTCAAGGACAAGAAAATCTGTGAATCATCTTTACATCCTTGCTTCTGAGTAAGCATATATAAGATTTCCCTGTTCAGTTGTCAGCTTACTGCAAGTTAGAAGCATTGCCCGCTGTTTTTTTTTTTTTTTTGATGTTGTTAAAGAAAAGGGGGAGGATTTGCCCCCTCCATGGCTTGAAAAATTTCAAGATTTTACATCTCTGTTTATTGCCTTCTTACATTCACTGCTATTTCAGCTGTCACATTCATAGGCTGGCAATTGGGAAAAATGGGTCTAATTATTTGCTTTTAAAAGGCTTCCTGTTTCATCTTTGGCAAGTCATTTTAGCTTCCTTTTGCCTGTCTCCCATCTAAAAGCTGAGGATAATGTCACATGCCTTCCTTGTGGGATTACTGGGAGAATGACACAAGTAACTACTTCAGCAAATTATAGAATGAGATAACAGCAATATTCCTTATGTGTTTTAAATCATGGAGTCAGCCACCATGTTTTCATTATATGAGGAACGTTATTTGTATCAATTGCACTGATTTTGAGGGAGACCATTTTTGCCAAGCTTTATAATCTCAAGCCTTCTTTAGCCACATACCTCACATTTGTCACAATTTGGGTTGGAGATGGCATGTCTTCTACATTGTAATTAGGAGTGTCTGAGCAATCCAGATAGCTTTTGGCACAGTGTACAGAATGTGCGGGCCTCTTAATGTTATAGCTTCAGGACTGTACTTCCCATCATGTTCACATGCTTGGCTAAAGCTACTGGGAGACTTGCGTCATCTGTAGATATTCATTATCTCTAGAATAAACTGCTTTTATTTTTATTTTTAAAATGATATTAAAATAAAATAATAAACAAACTAACCAGTTATGTTGTTAATTTAATACTGTTTTAGACTCAACTTCTGCATCTTTTAAGCCGTATACATTTTTTATTGTAATTTCCTCTCTTTTGTAAGTTGCCTTGAATCCCAGTCTGGGAAAAAGGTGGGCTAGAAATGAATTCATTTAATAAATTTACTATTGCTTTCTCATGCTGTCAACCTCTGAACAAGAGATTTCACTTAGGGGTTTTTTTTTTGTTTTTTGTTTTTATTTTGGTGAAATAACATGTAAATCCTGGTGGGTTTCTTATTTGTTCTGTTAAAAAATGGTTTTGTAGCCATGTTATTTTGTTGTTAACACAATATTTCCCCCCTAAGTTCTCTTGTGTTCTGTGTAGGTCTTATAATGATGAAAGTTAATGTCATGCCTCTTCTAACCAGAGACCAATTTGTTATTCACAGCTTGTAGCTATATTTGATGAGCAAGATCCACACCATGGAGGAGATGGCACTAGTGCCAGCTCCACTGGCACCCAGAGCCCTGAGATCTTTGGGAGCGAGCTGGGCACAAATACTGCGTCAGCCTTCCAGCCTTATCAAGCAACAAGTGAAATAGAGGTCACGCCTTCGGTCCTTCGCACAAGTGAGTAAGAACTACTCTTGTCTCTGCACATTTCATCTTCATTTACCAGGATGCCAACTTCTGTTACCCTCTTGAATGACTGGGAGTATGATTCATTAGTTGTCTTTATCGGAAGCTGATTGAAATTTAGAAATGGGGTAAATATTTGAGGAATGCAAGTAAAAATACTTGATGCCATTTTTTTAATGCACTGTTCATGATCTACTTTCAACGTTCATAATGCATGTGTGCACATGTGCACACAGACATCTCCAATTTGAAGGTAGCCAAGCTTGGAAAACTTACAGCTAAATTTTTTCCCCAGGTCATAGTTTTAAATATGGCAGATTTGACCTAGCAAATGAAGATGAAGAAGGTGAATAATTAGATTATAAATAATAGGTCATACAGTTTTGTGAATGTCATAGGGGGCTTTTTTCTTTTTTTTTGGTCAGCTTGTCTTACTCAATGGCAAACTATTCTTTTTTCCACACCTTTTCAAAAGGGGAGAAAAGAGAGAGAGAGAGAGAGATGGAGGGGTTGTATTCCATATCTTCCTCTTCTCAGGATCAAAAGAGATCAAAATCAGGACAAAAGTAAGGATTACAATCAACACTGGATGTTACCAAAAACAGGACAATGCCTGCACCACATAGCATACTTGTCTTTTTATATTTTTCTGTGTTCATCTAACTTTATTGCATGTACAGTCATTCCCTCCATATTTGCTAGGGTTAGGGGCAAAGGACCCCCAGGGAAACTGTGATTAACTCTAGGCCCTCCCAAACCATATTTAACACACAAAAAAGTATGATCACCATATTCAACCCACCATGGATTACTTTGAGGCATCAGGGTTCCTTCACAAGGCAGAAGTGGGTGGCTGGTGGGCTTACTGCCACCTCCACTGCCACCCCACACCATTTTTCATAGGGACTTACTAGCCTCATTTGCAGTTTCTCAGTCTCATGAGGCTTGCAGTCCCTACTAAATGTGGAACAAGGAGGTAGCAGAGGTGACAGCAAATAATTCGTGATTAATCAAATCCGCAGAAGTGAAACCTGCAAATGTGGAGGGCTGAATGTAGTATAAAGTCACTCCATGTTCTCATGTTGTGCTCTATAATACATGCTTGATGGGTGTGGACAAGAAACTATTTCAGGAGGAGGAGATAGAGAAGAAGGGGAGGATTTGACTAAATATGGAATGCCACCAAAAAAGGTCATTTTTGGTGTTGTTTCACATTTTTACCAAGGTCTTCTTTCTCCCATAATGAGCAATTTGGAGCCAACTTTGCAAGTTTTGTGCTTAAAACATCCCCAGGGATTGATACATTTTGGGATTTGCCGGTCTCACTTGTTCATGCCTTCATTTCTCTAAATTCACTAAAACCAAGCAGGATGGCCTGACCCTGAACTTTTCTTGCTTAATAATCTTGCCAGCTTGAGCCTTGTTGCTAGCATATCATTGAGGGCAAGAGTTCTTCATCTTTACTGTATTCTGAAATCTGTGTCAGTGAAACATTTCTTCATTCCCCGAGAGTAACAAAGACACAAAATGAAACAAATGAGAAGATCTCTTGCATTCCCCAGATATGTTGCGTGACAAATGAGGAGAACGTGTGAGAGCAGACACACTGTATGTTTTAATGTCCCAAAGGTTTTACTAGGGATACACATTTTCACTCTACCAAGCCATTAAAACAACAGCAACTCTGACTGTAAAAGTTACCTCTTCCATTGACCTTTGTGAGTCTTATTACTCAGCAAACAAAACCATTCCTTTTATACTCATTACAGGAATGGAGGAAAGATTGCTTTCTGGATCTTAGCTCTCCCAAACAGTACGTGTAGCTTAGAGCTACCTATTGAATCAGCCCAATGCCCATCGGTCTGTTTCCAGCAGTGGTCAAACAGATAACTCTATAACCTCACAAATAATACCTTTGCACTCCTTGTGATACATCACTGCATGGATTGCATAGATTGATCAAGCTGCCTAATATCAGAGTGTCAGACTAGATGCTTTTTGTTTTCTTATAAAAGATTCTGTTAAAATATAGCCAGTTGGAACTTTCACTTCCCTTAGCCATTTTATACACCTGCGTAAGTTGTCCTGCTTGCCAGAAAGTGTAGTGTTTGCTGAAACTGATAGAAGATGCCAACTGAGGCAGTATATTTGCGTGACATCTCTGCCCAGAGAAAAACGTGTGAAATATTTTGGCACAGATATCCCAGAAAAGCAAATGCAGTGCTCTGTGTACCACTTAAAAGAATTCCTTTCCATTCTTTGTGGAATAGTTTTTGTTTTTCAGGACACTGTACCCCATGGGTAATTGAAGCCATACTCACAGTGTTGCTTGACATTAAAGCAAACCGATTTCAAATACCTGATTTAAATATACTTTGAACATGGAAATAATATCCCTATTGTATTTCCTTTTTAACTTGTGAAGTGAAGCATGGCATACAAATGGTATTCTCAGGATTTCAAATAATTATCTTCTTACTCTTCAGCTCCTATTCAGCTCATAAAACCCGTCCAGTTTCGTGGTAGATGCAGATTCTGATTGTTACATGTTGACAAGATCATATATCTATTAATTAGATTGGAGATGGGATGCAAAATTGCTGTAATTATTGTAATTTTCCAGCTAATTGTAGGGTTTCTGGTGAATATTTTACTTCTACCAAATGAAAAACAGTATTCCATCTGAAATTGTTTGGTCGTTGTTATAGATATTTCACTCTTTTCTTTGGCGCTTTGTAATTTTATTTTACTTTTCCCTCCCTGGAACATACTTTTTCTGAGTACCAAATGGTACATTTGAAAATGTAGCTTATGTGGTAAAAGTCTACATTTTATATTACTGTTCACAAGCATCTGAGGGGTAACAGAGCAGCCACCATTCCAATGCACTGTCTAAGCATATTAAGCTAAGGCTGAATGATCTGCTGAGATTTTCATCTTCCTTTGTTCAGGTTGCCATGTTACCCCCTTTTTTTGTTTGTGTATAAATTGTACCACCTTCTGTAGAAAGAAAAAGGTTAGCTAGATCAGCTCCAGCTGAGAAAGCAATATTCATCTGGGCTGCTGTTCCCCCCTATGTGCAAGACATATAACCGTGTACTCTCTTCAGTAATCATGTACAGTGTGCATGCAGAGACTTGGCTAAGACTGGATCTTTGCAGCTAAGCAAAAAGAAAGTCTTTTTGCTTTTCTTTGTTGAGACTACTCAAACCACACCATTCCCCTGTATGTGTTACTACACTCATCTTTCTATCTACCTTTCATCTGACACTTCCGTTTTTGAATGTTTCTTATTGTTTGAAATTTCATCTCATCTAATCTTTCTGCTGCCATATTTGTTCAGATGAGACAGATTTCTTTAAAAAATAATACTAACTCTGTACTGTGCAACAGTGATTTGTGTGTATGTTTGTGTGTTAAGTGGATGTCTGCGTGGTTTGGAGAAAAGCTAGAGAGCCTGCTGTAGCAAAAATGGTGTGAAGCAAACTGATGTTTATTCCCTGCTGAAATATAGAAACTGGAGGCGCAGGTGAAAATTGCTAGACCTAATGAGCAATTTGGCAGGTAAGACAGGATGTCAGGAAGTGACAGTTCAGCTGTGGCTGCTCTGCCTGTAAACCAACTTGTTTCTTTGAGAGGACAGCATTTAAATGCTATTAAATATGACTTTGATCACTGTAGTAAGCAAGAGCTCTTCTTCTTCATAGAAGCATAGGATTTTAAAGTTGGAAGGGATCACAAAGCCTATCTAGTCCAATCCCTTGCCATGCCACATAACTATAGCACTCCTGAAAGGTGCCCATCCATCCTTTGTTTAAAGATCTCCAAAAACAGAGAGTCTACTCCCACCTTCCAAAGCAGTCCATTCCACTGTCAAACAGCTCTTACACTGGAGATGTTACTCCTATTGTTTAGGTGGAATCTCTTTTGTTGTAATTTAATCCCTTAATCTGGATGCTGTGCATCTAGTGATGAAGCTAAGAATTCCATTGGCTTTTTTTGGCTGCTGCATCACACTGCAGCTTGTGGTTTACTAAATCCTAAATTTGTGTATCTCATTTTTCTTTTTTGAAGGTGGTACCTTGCATTTACCCCTGTTGTAATTAATTTTGTTAGTTTTCACTCAGCTCACCCATCTGTCAAGATCATTTTGACTTCCCATCCTGTTGTCTAGGGTATTAACTGCTCCTCCAATTTTGATGTCATCTGCAAATTTGATAAGCATGACTTCTATTCCATCATCTAATATATTTACAACCATGGGCTGAGGACAGAACCCTGGTGCACCCCACTAGTTATCTCTCCAATACAGTTCTCTCCATGTGTGTGTGTGGTACCTGTGTAGCCTTGACAATGTAGTAGTGTTTTTTTTTAAATTACATCCTGCTTTACCCACTAAACATTAGTGGAAGATGACAGGTGTGTGACACAGATGGTTGGCTAACACAGATGTAGCCATATTTCAAGGGGACCCATCAGAATTATTCGGAATCAGTGTTTACCAAGTCCCTGTGATTTCAAAGACTCTTCTATAAGCCTATCTAGGTATGGAGTTTAGGGTATAGTTAGTTTTGAGGGGTACTTAGGTCTTACCTAACTCTGGAGACATTAGACAGGTTAAAAAGAAAGAGAGAACAAGGATAAGCTATTATATTCATGCCATCTGAGAATTAAAGTTTTGAGATAAAGTAATTAGAATGTCACTATACTTGACCATAGACAGTAAATACCTGTTCCTTCCCCTTCCATTTGTTTATAAGGTCTTAAGTACCTATCTGACAATACTCATCCTCTAGCTTTAGTGAATCTCTAAGAACTTCTGGAGTTCTAGAACAGTTATAGTTAATGAATCTCTGCCTCCTTTTGTCAACATAAAGCTAATGTTACACCAGCAGCCAAGCTCTAGCTAATAGAGATGTCTTCTTCTGTCCCCCTGCCTGCTCCTCTGCTCTGTAAGGTTCCTCAGTAGGTTTTAGGGGATGCTGGTGGTGGTGGTGGTTGAGGGTGAATATCCCCATTCTGATTCTGTTGATGAAAGCAGTTAACAGGATGACCGTATAGGATGCTGGTCTGGGATTTTACCAGCTACATGAAAAGGGGCAGATCATCTGTTTAACACCTGCAGCAGACCAAAGCAGTCAAAATGAAACAGGGAATAAGGTGGCAGTCTCCTAGCGATGTCAGTTTTGACTCATTTTGCATGTACTAATAATTGGCAGAACTGCCAAGTGAATGGCTTGAGAATTTGATGAGGACTCTCTTCAAATATTTTCAGAGTTGCCCTTGAAGGGATAATGGTGCTTTTAACAGCGTACCTGTGTTGGGAAATAACTAGATTAAAGTCTATTTGTAGACTAGGCATGATCACTTGATTTAATAGACTGTTTAAAAACAGCCTGCTTTTTTCCTATCACGTTTTCTCAACAACATTTTCTAAGCACAGCCAAATATCTAACTGGTGATATTTTATCTCTCTCTACCTGAAAATGGCTTGATAATTTTCATGTGCCTGTTCATCACAAGTAGATATGGTACTGATTGCGCTGTTTCATGTCCACTTTAGGTTTCAGACCTGTTCACCATCTACCTTCCTCAGCCACACTATGTGTGTCTGTTTTCATGTCACCTGTTCACTTACATCAACTCCATGAATTTCATAGGGTTTTCTCAGGCAAGGCATACTCAGAGGTGGTTTGCTATTGCTTTCCCCTAAAGTATAGCCCCGAGCACCTGGTATTCCCTGGAAGGCCCAGAACCTAACACTAACCATGCCTGACCCTACTTGGCTTCCAAGATCAGATGGGATCTGGTGTTTTCAAGGTAATGTAATGCTACTCTTGACAGAGCTTGGGGAATTACTTTCTCATTATAACTCCCTGCATTCCTTAGACAGAGCATTCTGGGAATTCTTGTCCACAAAAACCACTTTCCAGGCTTAGATCCATGAAAGAAAGAGATCAGCCACCTTCAATATCCCATGTATAGGCTTTCACACAAATTAAGCTGTGGATATGTTGGCTTCCCGCAGATGCACACATTTTGATATTTGTGATTTTTCAACTTTTGCAAGGGTCCTTAATTTCTAACCCTAGCGAAGGTGGAGGGCTGACTGTACTGTATTTTTAGAGCCAGTGTGGTGTAGTGGTTTGAATCTTCACTCAGCCATGGAAACCTCCTGGGTAACCTTGGGCAACTCATGTTCTTTCAGCCTCGGAAGAAGATACAGGCAAACTTCTCCTGAACATCTCTTGGCAAGAAAACTCCCATGATAGGTTTGCCTTAGGTTTCCATAAGCTGGAAATGGCTTGAAGGCACACAACCGCCACCTCTCTTCTGCATTTTGAAGTTGGATCTGAACTGCTCTCTGGGTATGTGCGCACATGTGCATATGAGAGAGAAAAGGAGGATGGGGGGGAGAGAGAGGCCATCACTATCTTGTTCAGTTGTTTTGCAAAGCTGCTTTGTCAGGTGGAGAAGGAGAGAGAAGCAGTGAGAAGAAGGAAAGGGGGCTGCAGGAAGACATTGTCAGGATTGCTTGTTCAGTTTAAGACTCTTGGGCCATTTCCGCACTAGACTGTTATAGCGCTATTATTCCACTTGTAGCATCCTTGGTGTAGGGTGGGGTGTGGTGGGGGTTAGCTCATTCAGCATAATTGCTACTAAAGAAAGGATGGACAGGCATTTTAATAGTTTTTCTCAAAAGAACGTGTGAATATGGAAGCACGAAAAGCAGCCAAAGAGCAGCCGAAGTGACATTAAATGCATCTGATTGAATCAGTACTGGTTGTCAGTCTGGATGATACCTGAATGAGATTAGGAGAGTTTTTCACATTTCTCAATAATTTTTCACACTTCAGGACCCCGACCTCACCCCAACCTCATCGTTTGAACAGAAAAGCACAAGGTTGTGCGAAAACCTTGTTTTATTTTTAAACATTTTTGTGCAGAAGACAGTTTGTGTGTATGTGTCTTGAAGTCATCTGCCATTTTATGACCGCTGCATGACTTTCATAGGGTTTTGTTCGACAAGGAATTTTCAGAGTTGGTTTGCCAGTTCCTTCCACAGAAACATAGCCTCACATCTGGTATTTGTTGGTAATGTCCCATCCAAGTATTAACCAGAGCTGACTCTGCTTAGCTTCCAAGATCAGACAGGATCTAGTGCCTTTAGGGAACCCCAGGTTTCTGCAGGAAGTTGCTAGGGATTCTGCAAGGGATCATGAGTGAAGAAATGTAATCATTTCTTCTGAGCTGTATGTATAATAATTTTTGTGCGGGGCTTCCCTGAGACCTGAATGTTATTTCAAAGTGTTCCTGCATGGTAAAAGGATGAGAAAGGGTGCTCAAGGCACTTACATGAATAGGCTAAGTCTTTTGCAGGCCTACCTAGGTTTGTGTCCGGGTTTGGCTGTTTTTTTCCCCCCATTAGCAGTGGCGTGCGAAGAGCTTAATTCCGAGCAGCTTCCATGAGCCATGTGAAGTCCCGCTGAGACTTTTGCTGGAGGTGTTGACGAAGCTGAAAAAAGGACCACCTATAGCAAGAGGCTCGTGTTGTTCTCTTCCAATTCAGAAACAGATGTCATTCCCTTGAGACCAGGGAAGCGTGAGTAGGTGGTTTGGGAGTTCTCATCTGTGGATACACCCTGTGGTGCTGTCTAATCGAGGGAGAGTTGAAGCAGAGAACATACACAGGCTGGAGCACAGCTGTTTCGTTTCCCTGAGCAATCCAGGGAGACTTTGGTGTCAACCTTCCGTGAAAAGCGACACCCAACCTCATCCTCTGAAAAACAGGAGGGAGGAGTTGCATCCAGTTAAACAAATGCCATGCCAGAAAGAGCCTCCAGAAATTTAGCCCTGTGATTTGATCATTAATTATATCCCCTTCTTCTCTTTAGCAAGTTTCTACTAGGGTCTTTTCTACCACCCTAGCTTGGCTACGCATATTTTTACTAGGCTATGTTGTGGCTGATTTTTGTCAACACTGAAGCCTGGGAGATTTAAAAAAACCTGTTTCTTCTCCTGTTTGATAAGATCCTGATAAGGATCATTTTGTTTATCTACCCAGCACTGTATGTATTTTTTCATTTCCCCTTTAATGTGAGAAATTGCTTGGCAGTCCCATTTTGAGTTTTGTTCCAAGATTTTTTTTCCCCCTCTCAGCTGGAGTCTAAGTGATAAATCCTTGTCTACATTTGCTCAGCGCTGGTGTCACGTTTGTGTCACAGATGGGTTATGCTGTTTTAGACGAAGGTTTGAAAAGGATGCTTTTTTGGATGTCAGCACCCAGATCTGTGGGGTATTGTCATGGGAACTGTAGTCCACAAAAGTGAAGTTCCCAAACTCTTCACAAATCTCATAATGTGGTAGAAAGACATTTAATGTAGCAACTCTGAAACTAAGCAGTCTTACCAGTGCCTTCATGGGAGAGACAGATGATCCTGAGATCTGTGCGGAATATATATGTAAAAATGGTGATATTTTCTGAAAACATTGCTTGTCAACGTTAAGTGAATTTCTGTCCTCAAAATATTGAGGCTTCAAGGAAAAGAATAGCTGCTACTTGGAACATGGGGTATCTTTAGGTGAGCTCTGAAGTAGCGTCAGGTCTGAAATAGGAGCCCAGATAATGTATAGTTGTTGTTTTTTAAAAAAACACAGCTCATTTTTAGATATGTTTGGTTTGGGGTTAGTTTTAGATATGTTGGATTTTTTTCCCCGTAAGCTGTGTTATGGATGTTGCATGCTTTGATGTGCCATTGCATGCTTTGCAATGCATGCTTTGATGTGCCATTGTTTGAGTGTAAGCTGCAGGATATAGTCTGGTAAAGAGATAAATATAGATACCAGGCATTCCTGCACAGAAAGCGTAATGATGAACAAATTCTGCCAACACTGACTCTATGTTGGTTTAGAATACTCCCAAGTACCTCTGCTTCCAAATAGGACGTAACTTGACTAATTCTGATTTGGTTCCTTCAAAACTCATCCTACATTTGGGCTTCTTCTGCTTCTTACGTATCTGCTTAACCAGGAAAAAGGGATATTCTCTCTGGTTTTGCTCCCATCTCTCAGTACCTAGCTCACAGCAGTAATAGCATTAAGGGCTAAGAGAAGAGTGCAAGAAAGACTTGTATAATGTTTTCCTTAGTAGAACAGCAGCTAGGAAACTGGATGGCAAGATTGTTGAACAGAGGTTTTTCTCTAGTTTGCATTAAATTGTGAACTTGAGAGAATAATTTTTGGTTGGTGGGGCTCATAATGCTCACTTCTCAAATGAGCATGATGTCTTGCCAAGGTTTGTATTTTTCAGCCAAAAATCATTCATTCTGGTTAATTTTAATTTTTGGATATAGCAATCTAAGCCCTCCCTACACATCTTCTCTATATTAAAAGATAAAAATGCATAACCCTTAAAAACATATATAGTGAAGATGAAGACATCCAAGTGTGCTTTATAGAGTTACAAATGGTACGAGGCCTTTCCATTTAGTTTTAGTAGCTAGGTTATTAGCTTTCACACTCTTTCTAGGGAACCCTGGTGTTGATTGGAAGCTTATCAAGAGTTCCATTAGGTTTCATAATGATAGCCAAGCTTTCCCGAAAAACACCTGGGAGTAAATAAATGGACTCAATGATGCTTCCAGCTGAGTAGCTACATTTAGGATTATTCCATTGGGGGTTTCCAACATTATATCTTCATGTGACCCTTTCCATGTGAATTCGGTAGCTACCAAAACCTTGATTCTTTCAGTGGATTGTGGAAGATTTTTAAGAGTGGAACAGAGCTCCCCAAAACATAAATAGTTTGTCTTTTATGAGCTCTAGGTTGAAGTTAGAGTCTACTTTTTGTGTGTATGTGTGAGCACCAAGTAGAAACTCGCAACAAAGATTGCTGTGGTCATTGTGTGTCTTCAGGTAATTTCTGACTTATGAGACAAACCTATCACAATGTTTTCTTGGCAGAATTTGTTTTGGGGGGGGGTTGTCCTTGCCATCCTCTGAGGCTGAGAGAGTGTGACCTACACAAGGTCACCAGTTGGGTTTCCGTGGCCAAGTGTGGATTTGATCGCTGCTCTCCCAGTGTCCTAGTGCAGCACTCAAACCACTGTACCATGTTGACTCTCACAACAAACATATCACAATCCCGTGCCATGGGAATGATTCTATTTTAAATCTGAATGTATATTTTCCACCTTTCTGAAATTATTTCATACCCCATACTGGTCTTTTCTGTTATGCTCCAGTCATTCCTGCTTCCCACAGATACAAAAGCTTGTTGACTCTTTTGCCATTTTTTGGTTTGTTCGTTTTAGTATAATGGATGAATACGCCACAGAATTTTTAATGGGAGATTAATTCACTTTAAAATTGTATTTTTTCTTACCCTTTTCAATACAACATAATGCCTTAGCTTTCCAAAAGTCCCTTGCACTTGCATTTTTGAACTCTGTAGACATTCTGTATTTAAACATTCTTGCTCTGTGTATGTTAAGCAACAAAAAGAAATTTATACACATGTTCACAGATTTTGTTCATGTATAGCTTACCAACAGTATTGATTTTCATTGGCCTTGTGCCCAGTTAAAAAGTCTTATCTTGAAAGGATGTGCAATACAAGTTGTGTTCAGCTGTCTGTGCGAAGGCAGTAAATTAAGGTTTCTCAGCCTTCGGTGCTCTAGCTATTTTGGACTTCAGCTCCCAGAATTCTTCACTTCTGCTTTGTTGGTTGAGACTTCTGGGAGTTGATAGTCAAAACATCCAGAGGGGGCTGCAAGTTGAGAACCACTGCTCTAAGTGGACATTTGCCTGAATGAGTGAAGATGCTAAATGGTCCTTTTGTATCTGCACTCCTTCTCTCCTTCCCTTCCTCCGTTCCAGCCTTGCCACAGCAGTGTCCTTGAAGGTCTCTTGAAGATCCTTTGAAGATTCTACTCACATTCACTTGAACATGAGCAGAAAGTTCCATGTGATCATGGACCGTGATAGAATGGTTCTCAGTGTGTGAAGTACCCTACTTGTATTCAGTTGTGCACAGTTAGAAGGTCCCTTCAGACCTCTCTGTTCAAGTCAATGAGGAGGCTGTAAGGAGGGAGAAACGGGGCATGTGAATGTTGGACGTGCATGAATGACACTGCCTCTCCAACTACTGGTAACCTGAACAGGACTGTAGAGCAGCATACATCTCTCTGCTTGTATACAACCACAAACCCATACTCCATCTGTCTTCTGGAGAGGGTCTTGGCTGGCAGTTCATTGTTCATTATGGTGCCTGCTCTGCATTAATACTACTTCTTTGATTGGCTGTGGCAAATCTTGCAAGATAAGGAATGCAAGCAGGAAATAAATTCCTATAAAGATACTAAAACATAATCTACAATAGTTTTGGGTTTGGTCATCCAGATGTTTGGATTATAGCTCCCACAAGTCCTTAACACTGGCTATGCCAGCAGGGGGGTACTGATGGGACGTATAGGGGATAGCGTCAGTAGGACCAAAGGATACGTTCCTATTTGTAATAGACCCTCATCCTCATCCTCCTTCATGGTAATGGGTTTGCAGTTGTTCTGGGCCTCCCTAGGCCCCACTGGTTTGTGGCTCACAGTAGGCCCAAACACTGATGGTCAACAACTTTCCTATCATTGGAGAAATGTATGTGTTCTGTATTTTAATCCTGGTTTTGAAAACACTAACCAGGTTTTAGCCTCCCCCATTAGCACCATGGATAGCTGTTTTCAAATTTGGACTAAAACGTGGAATGGTTGCAGTTTCTGCACTGGTTGGAGCCACTTCTGCCACTGAGCCCAGCCAACTTTGCCCCCTCTGGGAGGAAAGAATTTCTCTGCATTGCTGCTCTGTATTGAGCCTATGGGAGCTCACTCGTCTCTGATTTTGATTAGTGCAGGCAGAACTTGTATTTTTAAAATGTGGGTCAGGTTTACCGTTAAAACTCTTAGCTGTTGAGCCTGATATATGTAATGCATTAAACAGCTTTAACTGTCATCTTGCATGATTTAGGTTTCTGGATGTGAAACTGTATGATTTACTGTCTTTTGTATAAGTCAAAGTAGTATTGCAATTTCTGGATTCTGGCTCTTATGCTCTTTAGCTGAGAATTAGCTTCCCCCTTCTTTTAGCACTGTAGGATTATTACTTTTTTGATCTATTTTATAAAGTCAGATTTGAAGCAGATTGGTTGCTTCGATAGCGGTTCTTGTGTAATATAGAGAATTAGTACCGTGTAAATGTTAGTTTCTCCAGCATAACTACAGCACTATGCAGTCAGCCCTCGACATTGGTAAGTTTAACTTTCATGGATTTGATTATCTGAGTTTCTCCAACCTCTGCCACAAGTGCTTCTTTTCTTGGGGAACCTTCCTTCTGGGCTACTCTGATCAGGCCACACAGACCTTTTAAAAACTTGTCTCTGATCTTCCTCCACCAGCCACTGCCTGGCCAGCGAAGGACAGATAACAATCCAGTTTCTCAGCACCACAGACTCTCTCCTGATGCCCCCCCCCACAGCAAGGAAGGAGGTGGGTGTGAGAGAGGAAGTATAGGGCCACTGTGCTGACCCAACCCGTTTCCCTCTCCTTTCACTGATCTGGTTTGGATTCTGAGTGCCCACTCTTCCCATCATACCTTCACCTCTTCCACAGACACACAGACACACACACACACATTTTGATATTTGCATTTTTTCCACTTTTACAAGGATCCTGTGCCCCTGACCCTAGCAAATGTGGAGGGCTGACTGTAGTTAGTTTCTGCACTAAAAAATCAGTGGTATTTACTTCTGTGTCACAGTGTTGGGAAATGACAACATTTGTAGATAGCATTCTTTTCTGTCTTTACCTTGTAGTTTAAACAAATGGGAAATATTTCTTTAAATACTACACTAGCTTCTAAAATTGTTACAAGAGCTTGGATAATTAGGTAAAAATTGCATTTTACTCTAGCATGGGATGAAGTAGGTAATCATCTATGAAAATTCAATCTTTTTCAATAAACATCATTTAATCTTAAATAACAACTGGACTCTCAATAACTGCTTGAACAATACTCATATTTGCATACATGTATCTTAAAATGGGCTAATTGCATGCAATGCTTCAATTTATGCTGGGGCTGGCCTAGATTTTGTTTTCTTGTGAGGAAATGGATTTACTGTACTAATCTTGAGGTTTTGATGAGGAGTCCTATGGCACATTTGTCCAAACAAGAATTCTGATCACAGGAATTGCTTTGGAGAGAAATTTGTTACTCATTGGTCCAAACTCATGTTGATTTACATGTGTCTTAAAGGATGTTACCTGTTTATTGGAATTATTGTAACCACCACGCCTTTCGTAGTATGCCGTCAGGACTCAAAAAGATCCATGAAGATTTCCAGCAGGACCAAACTGAGTTTTAATGGGCTGCCACCCTATCAGCCACAGGATATCATTCAGCCAGGACATGAGGACAAAAACTAGAGTGTCATATCCACACACACACACACACACACACACACACTCATTAGACTATTTTTTATCCATATTCTTGACAAGTTTCCTGCTGGCTGTCTGTACCACCGGCTGTCCTGGATTCTAAGCATCTATATGTGTGTGTGTGTGTGCATACATGTGTGTGTGCATGTGTACACACTCACGTATGTATGCGTGTGTATGTTGATAAGTTTCTAGCCCTTGTAGGAGCTGAGATTAGGGGCAAAATGTGGAGCAGTCTTTGTGAATTTGTTCTGTAGTGAATACAACTACCCCTTCCTTTCAAATATGAGGGAACGGACAGTAAGCTGTGCAGACAGTGAAGGAACATATGAAGTGAAGTGAAGTGAAGGAGGGAGTGGTAGGAAAAGGACAGAGAGTGATGCAAGAGGTGGAGTGCTAGAAGCAAGGGATGGATGTATTGCAAGGTCATGAGGAGAGGGAAGGAGTAGGAGGGAAGCAGAGGAAGCAGACAAGCGGGACTGAGTGGTGAGAGTGCCAGCATGTGAGAAGCTAGGCATTGCATCGTATGGTTGTGAGGTGAGACAGTGGTGCAAATGGCAAAGTTCAATAAGAAAGGGGAGCACGTTGCAAGGACCCGAGGTGAGGTGAGGTGAGGGAGGGAGGGAGGGAGTAAGAGCAAAAGGGGTGTGAGTGGTACAAACAGTGAGGTACAAGAAGCAAAAGGCATGTAAGGTAGGGTTTTTTTTTTGACAGGTAGTGGTAGCTAAAGGTAATATGGTAAATTCCATGACCAAAAAGAGATTTGAACTTGGGTCTCCCTGTTCTATGTCTAACACCTCGAACTTTACTCTGTATTGATGAGTTATAACTGTAGAGAATGATATAAAAGTTGAAACATAGTGGAGAAAATGCAACAATTAGTGTACTGGATTTGCATGGTTAGAACAATTTGTTCTGTGCAATATGGTGCAATATGCAAATTTTATGGCTGTATTTGAAGAAATGAAATATGGCAACCCTAGACAAAAAAAATCTCCTGTTGTTGTTTCATGCTGTCTCTGAAACTTAGAGGTTCCTTATAACCATTAAAACTATTAAGATAGTCTCTCCTTTTTGCTAAGCAGAACTCGGAGCCTAAAAATGTTATCTTTCTACCTATGACTGCAAGGATACCATGGCCATCTATCTAGGGCATTCTGTAGTCCCGAAAGAAATGTTTAGAGCTTTGGGTGGTTCTTTTGAAGTGGACTATAGGACAGCATTGGTGGATTATTATATCCCCTGGGTGATAAGAATCAGGTAGATCTCCCTGTTTCTGACACTTCTGTGCCACTCCTGCTGTCGTAAACTACATGGTCATATATGTAAGGAGACAGTATAGTGTAGTGGATTGAGGATTGGACTACAATTCTAGAGACCAGGGTTCAATTCGCTACCTGGCCATGGAAACCCACTGGGTGATCTTGGGTGCATCACATACAACTTGGCCCCAGAAAACCCCATGATAGGTTCACCTTAGGGTTGCCGTAAGTCGGAAGTAACTTGAAGGCACACAACAACAGCATCGCATGTGCACCTGTTATTATTGCCAAATGAAACCCAATATCCCAGCCGACAATATCCCTTTTCT
Organism: Cyclura pinguis; assembly: GCA_030412105.1. Classification (NCBI taxonomy): domain Eukaryota; kingdom Metazoa; phylum Chordata; class Lepidosauria; order Squamata; family Iguanidae; genus Cyclura; species Cyclura pinguis. Next base: position 120,568,160 of record CM059604.1, on the reverse strand, counting down.
TTTGAAAATGTTAATAACCTATGTAGTTAACAACTATGGTGTCTTTATTCGACACTGCAAATGAAGTCGTGCCTTTTTCTTAACATATTTGTTATATATATTTATATTCAAGGTCAGAACTCAAGGCGCTCACAATATATTAAAAATATTTCAGCAAGGTACAAGAAATTAAATGCAAATGTTAAAAGCACCGGCAACAAAATGGAATGCTGCACAAATGCAAGGCTAGCAGGAAGGAGCCCCAAGCAACACTTTTTGAATTTGTCCCTCTAGGAAGGACCCAAGGCCTTGCAAAACAGTGCTTCCATGTCCCATCTGAGACAAAAAGCTCAGAAGGATACTGTGCGCAATGGTATTGGCAGGCATCAAAAGATCCAGCAGAACCAAGAAGGACACATTTCCCATATCCAGCTCCCAATGTTCAAAGTTGTCTGAGGCCTGAAGTCAGATTCCAGTGGATCTGAAGCTGAAAGGCCTAATGTGTTGTTCTTTCCAATTTAATTTTGGAACTCTCTAAGATGAGTTAGTTCTTTTATGCTGCTTCTGAAAATTCTTTCTTCATCCATCTCCCAGAAATTTGGGATGGAGAGAATACTGTATTGCATAAATTAGGTGTTTGGCTTCTGTTTAATTTCATGTAAGCTTTTCAATTTTGTCAGAGTGAATTATCATTAAAAGTGGCTTTTATGTAAAAACCAACAACAATTTTCAAGGGAAACAGATACTTTTGAACTGAAATGAGGATATTTTTAGTACCATATTTGCCAGCATCTAAGATGCACTCATGTATAAGACACACCCCATTTATACACTGGCAAAATACTATTTGCTAGAATATAATACACACCAGTGTATAAGACGCACCCCATTTTCAAACAATATTTTTCCAGAAAAAAAGTGAATCATATACTCCAGTACATACAGTAAGAACCTGGCTTCAAGCATTACAGTTAACCACTTAAGGGATGGTTGAAAAACATTCAGCATAGTGTTTGCCATCAGTTAAAAGCAGTGGAGTTTTTTGAGAACGGGATGCTGGCTTCAGTCGTTTTTTTCATTAAAATGTCTCTAGACTCTTATTGCAGAAGACATACAGACAAACCTTAAGTGTGCGTAAGGCTTAGAAGATCCCAGCTTGTCATAGACAACCCACAAATACTATGCAAGGCAAAACTTGTCACATTTATTTTCTGTGAATTATTCCCTTGAGTTCTAATGGGGAGTGTCTGCCTATATGACATGAAAAATTATTTGTAATGAGTAGTCAACAAAAAGGCAAGAAAGGGAGGTTAGGGGAGGAGAAAACATATCCTTGTTTATGAGCTCATGTCATCTCCTAATAAATAATAATTGCTATGTTGTTGGCCTCCTCCAGGTGAAAAATAACATAGATGTAGAAGATGAAAATAGCAGCTTTCAGGGCAGTTGCCTAGGAAGATGCCTTATAATCTGGTTAGATTATATGTCTTCCTAAACTAGTGTGGTCAAGTCCAGCAGTTGGTTTTCCAGGTGATTTGGACTTCTGCACCCAGAATATCCAATCACTTGTTGTGCATGCCAGTTAAAGTTTCAGAGAGTTTAGGTCCCAAACATCTGGAGAACTGTGTTCTGCCATTAAGCTTTGATTTCAGTTACTGTTGTTTTCTGGGATAGCCCATTTACTGCACCATTCTCTTACAGTATTTCCATACTACACAATTTTAGCTAACACTTCTAAGCATCTCGCCGAATTATAAATCCCTGGACTTCGTGGAAAGGAACCAGTGTAGTGAAAATGGTATCAAACTGCTGTAACTGTGGCTTGTTTTTGTGTGTCTTCAAGTTGTTTCTGACTTCTGGTGATCCTAAGGCAAACCTATCACTTTTTTTTTTGTGGTAAGATTTGTTTAGAGGGAGTTGGCCTTTGCCTTCTTTTGAGTCTGAGACAGTGTGACTTGCCCAAGGTCACCTAGTGGGTTTCCATGGCTGACTAGGGATTCATACTCTGGTCTCCAGAGTTGTAGTCAAAGCTGAAACCACCACACCATTTATAGACACAAAATGGCTGAGATCTGCCATGATTCTTATGTAGTATAAACCCACAGTTGCATAGTTACATGATGGCTATGCTGCACTAATACAGGTATGCTTTGCTTAATGAAGTAGATGTGCTCTTTGGCATTGCTTTCTTTAACAGAAAATTTGGTACCAGAGGCATAGATGACATAGAAAGAATAGGGATAGGTTCCTACACCCCCCCCCAAAAAAAATCTCACAAACTTTTTACGTAGAACTAAAAACAGACACATGTGAAGTGAAACAATCAAATCAGGGAAGCCTTGTATAAGTTTTCTAAAAAGGACGTTTTGAACCTTGTAGAGACCACCTGAAGGCTTCTTCAAAAATGCACCCAGGAGTGGATTCGTCTTTCATTGTTCTCTGTTCTTCTTATGATTTCCATTTGATTGTCAAACATGCAGATCTATGCTGGTGGAAGCTGGTGACACAAGTTTGTCTGCTTGCCCTTTTATCTGTGTTCTACTGTTCACACATGGTGAGTAGGAAAATCTGGAAGCAGAGGCTGTTTATCTTGCCTGCTGTAGGTAGGCACACATAGCTACAGTAGGATCTGCCAGAGTAGAATCTCATTCTTTCATAGCTCCAGCTTATTACATTGTTATTGTAGACATGCTGCTGCAGCCTTAAGCTGAAAACCTGTGTTTCTCCTGTCCTCTTTCACCATCCTCCCAATTCCAGTGCTGCTAAAAAACTCAGCTAGATGGAAAACAAGGAGAAAAAGGGGGTTGTTGAGCAACTGTAAAGACTTTGAGCAAAGGAGCTTCTTTATCAGAAGCTGTGTCAACTGGCCATGTCTGTATTGACGTTACGCAACAGATTGTATATTATTTCCTGTTGTGCAGTGGGGAATGCATAGTGGCTATTGCTGCAGTCCCAGGAAAAAAGGTGGTACACTGGGAGCACACGTGAATGGTGATGCACTATCCAAGAATGTTCAACAGCATGGTGGTATCTTGTTGCTTAGCCCCAATTACACCTATTGAATTAATTGTTGATTGGTGAGCCAACATGCAAGTAAACCCAGTGGATTCAGTATCTCCTTGTAGTTGAGGCTAACAATATTATTTATTGTTGTTGTGTACTTGCAGGTCGTTTCTGACTTGTGGTGACCCATCATGAGGATTTCTTGGCAAGATTTGATCAGAGGAAGTTTGCCATGGCAGCTGAGGCTGAGAGAATGTGACTTGTGTAAGGTCACAAGCAGGTTTCCATGGCTGAGCAGGGAATAGAACCCTGGTCTCTAGAGTCCTAGTTCTACATCCAAACCACTACTTTACACTGGCTCAACAGTATTATTTAGGGCCCATGTTAAATCATGACACTTCTTTAACTCCTTTTATTTTATATTTTATTTTATTTGTTGCATTTCTATCTCACTTGTCTTCCAAACAGGATCCAAGGCAGCATTGTTGCTTGCGTAACAATGAAATAACTGTCCATTGCTCAAAGGCCAAAAAAATTTCACCTGGATGTGTAAGGAGACTTACTTATGTGTATGGAACAAGTGAGCTTGAGCCAGTGGCCAAGTTGGCTGGGAATTCGTGCAGTTGCAATCTAAGTGATTAATTTTCACCTTCTAGCCATTGGAATTCTGTGAAATGGTTCTTTGATTGAGAAGGGTTGCAATTGGGCTAGGGTTTATCTGCCAGTTTTTATTTATTTGGTAGAATGTTGTAAGGAGAGAAGCCAAAATACATCTGGAATCTTTTAGATATGTTTATAGTACATTCTCATTGAATGTATTCTGTTTCAAGCCACAGTGTTCAGGAGGTACAAGGTTTGCTTTTGACCAAAGGTGGAAGCAAAATCACGTCTGTTACAGAACTCCCTGTGGGGAGTTCTGATGAAAGAAGCAAAGTCTACAGAGTGGTATAGGCATGTTTCCCCAGTCCCATTAGTTTCACTAGGGAATGCTTTGGAGAAACCGCTGCTGCTAGATTGTGTCAAAACTAAGCCAATGAATGACCCTGGAAAGGAGAGTGTCCCCAAGCAATACATGTAGTTAGCCTTCTGTGGCTGCTTATTTTGTTTAATGTATTTATTCGTTAAAAGCTAACCTTCCCAGATGGGTCAGTCATTGTGACTCCCCCACTTTTTTGTACATGATCTTCTGAGAGCTTTTGGTTACATGTTTCAGAACCCTCTGTATGTTTATGCTGTGCAGAGAAGAATTCTCATGGACTCTCAGCAGAAGCAGAGTGGCTCTTCTTTATTCATGTTGCTTTAAAGCAGAGGTAGGAATGGGGTGACCTTCCAGATGTTGTTTGACTGCAACTATCACGATTTCTTTCGATTGGATGTGCTGACCAAGGACACTGGGAATTGAACTTCAACAGATGGAGGGCTGCCCAATCCACACCCCTAGTTTGAAGGCTAGCCTGGCATAGTCATGGGTCTGTGAGCAGCCTACCATGCTAGAGCTGATGCAGCTTCCACACACACGGTGTTTTGTATCTGAGACCACAACATTAATTGTTCTGGACACTGATTTCTATTGGATAAGTATTTTTCAGGTCCAGCCTATATATATTGGGAAGTTAAAATGAGCAACTACCTACTTGTTTGATACAATTAAATAAATTCTAGCCAAACGGGATGTTTTCAGGAGCAATCTGGTTAAAAGTATCCAAACAGAAATCTGGTATTTATCTAATGCTGTCTCTCACTATTGACACTTTGAGGCTTTGTTGTAAAATTGCTATAAATGTCATTGCGGTTCAGGACCTTGGCTTATTGTGAGTCCAAAGCTGTAATTCTTCAATGTTTAGTGTGAGCAGAATAATTTAGGCAAGTTAGACAAACATGACTTTATTACCCATCTAATAAATGCCAGCTTTGATTTATTGAATACACACTCCTGTCAGCAGCAGTCATAACAGCTTTCTTTTCCGTATTTGTTGGAGACAGTGTTTCGTTTTTTCTTTTGGCAAAGACTTTGGGACCATAACCACCACCACACAAGTGTTTGTGAGTGACAGTCACAGCCATTGTTTTCTTTATTTCTAGTGCACACCGTTAATTCCAGGAGCTTACATTTTTACACACAATACTTCTATACAGTTTTATCCTCACAACAGTCCTGTGGAGTGGGTTAAACAGAAAGAAAGGAATTGGCTCACAATATGGTGAGGAGAAGGTTGAATCTGGACATCCTAAACCCAATGTTCTACTCACTAAATACACTGCTTCTCACGCTATTTTCATTTTCAGCAACTCCCATCTACAGGGTTGGGGAACTTTTGACCCTCTTGGTCATGGGTGATCAACTGTGGGGAACTGTTTGAAGTTAGAGGGCCACACCCCAGAGAGATTTTTGTTTTTTAACCTTCTGGTGCCATAAATCGGCAGGGGCGGCTGCTACTTCCCTTGTGCACCCCTGCTCTAGGTGTTACGGACTTTGGCTCCCAAAATGCTCAGCCAGCATAAACAGTCAGAAAGTTATACCACTTTTTATAGTAGGGGGTTCATAAACATTGGCTTTAGTTTAGTTTTCCATATGTTTTAGGCTACACCAGTTACAGTTGTTTGCCATTGGCTATGCTGGCTCAAATTTCTGGGAACTGAAGTCCAGAATATCTGTGGGGCCAAAGGGTTCTCTACACTTACCCTACTGGGTCTCTGATTTTTTCAGCAGTGAACCCTTTGACTGTCTATAGCTGCACGAACCAGCAGGTAGGGCAGCTGAACCTGAGGAGCTGTTCATTAAGATGGACACTCCACTTCTGTGAAGTAGTCAGAGAAGGAACAGGGAAGAAGCACAGTCCAGCTCTCAGCTGGGATTTTTCAGCTGAGAACAAGTAGATATTTTGAAAGTGGGAAGATGGTGGATTCAGTCCAAGCCTGTCTTAGCTCTGTTTGTGTTCTGTTCTGTTCGTGTTTGTGTTCTGTTCACTTTTGTCAGCACAAGGGCTAGCAGCAACCCTAGCCTTGCCCCCTTCATGTAAAGAAAGCAACATATTTGGAGGAGGAGTTCTTGTTCATGTGGAGGCCCTGTGCATGAGCAAGAACCCTGAAAAATCAGGGATCTTGTTCATATGGAAAGTCCCCACATGGACAGGGACCTCTCTTTTTATGTGTGTTGTTAGGAAAGTGACAACAGTGTGGTGGAGCTGCGTACTCAAAGCTTGTGAGCAACACCTGAGCAGGGCTGTTGTCACACTCACATTTTATTATACTGCCTTTAAATGAACCCAGGGTTGATGTTACTGTAGCTAGGGAGCGTAGCAGGTTTGTTTTTGAGTAGATATTTTCTAAGTTGCTTTCCATTAGGAAATCTAGCCTGTTTCCCTTTGAACAAATAAAATCTATTTGGTATAGTCCCAGATCACAGGAAGGTGATTCATGTCACAGCGTCCCATCATGATGCTTTCCTTTGTTATTTTATTCATTCCAATCCCTGTTCTTTTTCTCCTATCCTTACCCTCAATTTCCAGATACTGCCCTATGTTAGGGCCGTGTTTAAGTTGTAGTTTCAATGTTCCCTTCACCACCAACTTCTATTCTCATATTTTCTTTATTAAATTGTTAAAGGAACAAGATGTGAAGCTTGACGAATATTTGGGTAGCACAGTGCCGCAGTAAAACGCAGAGGAAGATGGAACCTGGAGGTGCTTAAGGGAAATGTTGGAATTTTAGTCAAGGAATTATGAGTGGGACTGTGGAGAAAGTATCCCTTGCCCACTGAGAGGAGTTTCAGAGTCCCAAAGAGCTGTGTCTCAGATTTCTGATAGCTGATGTACTGACATTCTGGAAGAAATGATCAGCTCCTCATGGTCCACCAGCAGAAGTATCTTATTTTCAAAATAAGAAAGCATACTCTCGTTGGTTCTTAGTCAGAACAATCTGATTTGACCATCCCTGAGCACATGAGAATTATGCTACTGAACTGGGTGCTAGCTTGCTCTATCAGTTAGAACAAGCAAAGAACATATTGCGATCCAGATGTTGTTGAACACCAATTTGGATGGGCACTAGCCATCATGGCCAATTGTGAGGAATGGTGAAAGTTCTATTCCAACGATACCTTGAGAGCCATTAATTGCCTACTTCAGAACTGGATGTAATCTCTAATACCTATACCAGCACCATTTTTAAGAATAAAGGCATGCTATATTTTTAGTTTATTTATGAAATGTGAAGTGGCAGTTAACAGTATTAGGAGAATATGATTATGATAACTTATAATAAGTATTATTTGTAATTTGCATTATGCTGTCAACCAGCATTTGTGTCCTTAAGGTTATACTGCAGTAGGGAAAAACAAAAACAAAAACCACCTTCTGCACTGTTCATTTAGGATGCAATTTACATTTTTTGGAGGCATTCAATTTTCATTGTAATTGCTCTCCATTTGCTTGGTCCATTATCAGTAAGTTTGGGGAATTAAAGTTTTTCTCTTTAAAGTTTGTAGCAAGCTATTTGGAATTGAATTCTCGAATGATATTAACCTGCATTCTCTCTGTTTCTACTTATGAATGCTACCTATAATGCTAGCTTTTGGATGCTGCTTCTAAAAGCAAAGAATTCTGTGCTCTTATTAACAGTTCTTCTGTAATAGGAAGATGTTTCAACCATGTAGACTCTTCTAACACAATGAGTAAGTAGGCCTAGGCTGCCCATATGCCCTACTTTGCAGAGAGCAGCTCTCTGTTTGAGGTGATTTGTGGGAGGACAGCCCGCTATTTGAAGATATCACCTGTATCAGTGACTAAGTCTTTAATGATAAAGAATGATATTAAAAGAAAATGCACAGAGACCTTGGCATTTTTCATTAATGTTTAACATATGGAGAACAAAATGAGAAGTGTGGTTGGTTGCAGTCTTTCCCTACAATGAAAAAGTATATTATATTAATGAAAAGATAATTATGAAAATCCATGTCCCTTTTTTATGGCAGGCTGTAAGTGACCACCCTGACTGAACCAATGTCACAGCTTAGTATTAACTCATCTTCCTAGGTGTCTGGTACAGTTCATTTCATTCTCTGCTAGTGAACTTCCAAAAAGACTGTTCCTGAAAACAGACTGAAAAGGGTATGTTTGATTTCAATGAGCAAAGCAGAAATTGGAAAAGACTTTTTAAATTATAATTGCCCAGAAAATATGGCCACTGGCCATGCTGGCTGGGTGGTTCCATACATGTAGCCTTAAAAAAAATCATCATCATCATCATCATCATCTTCATCTTCATCTTCTTTATTTATTTATACCCTGCTTTTTCCCAGGTTGGGACTCAAAAGTGACTTATAACAGTAAAAAAGACATAGTTAAAACCCATAGAATACAAAAGTTAAAACATAATTAAACAATCAAAAATTAAAAACAATGTTAAAATACATAATTAAAAACTCAAACTCTCATCGGTAACACAATGGCCGTTCCCACACTACACTGTTATAATGCTATTATTCGACTTTTAACATCCTGTGGAATCCTGGGGTTTGCAATTTAGGGAGGGGCATTTAAAATTCTCAACCAGGGAGCTTTTTGGCCTCAGTAAACTACAAACCCCAGAATTCCACAGGATGTTGAAAGTGGAATAAAAGCACTATAACTGTGTAGTGTGGAAATGGCCAATATCCAGCATTTTAAAAAGGAACGTTTCCCAAGCCCTGTGAGCAAGATGATATTTACACTTATTCATAGCTGTTTTAAGCTTTTGGTCCATCACACCAATTTGTGCAAATTAGCCCTGGAATTAGAGTTATAATGAGAATTTGACTTATCCTGTCTGTTTGATACATCATGGATGGGAAATTCAGCCAATTTTTGAAAACTAAGGCAAAAAAAATCCTCACAGATTCCCCCATTTAGATTCCAAGAGACCCTTTTTGGCCTGTAAACCCTGCTTTCTCCAGAAGTGGGGGAGAAGGAGAGGATGAACAGAAGCAACTTCAAGTTGTCCAAAATACTACTTCCAGTTTCTGTCCAGAGTACTGCTGTGGTAAAATATACCAAGAATCTGGAGGAGATAGAAGTGGCTCTCTCACTTTCAAAGCATGCCCACATCTATCACTATTTTCACAGTTTCCAGAGGAGTAACTATGGTAGTCTTACAGCAAAATGAGCAGACTGACAAACTTATTATGACACATGAGCTTTCATGGGCCTTTCACTCTCCTCACAGTTTGTGAAATTAACTCAGTAATCGTTCTACCCTACATCTCAAGGCATGGAAATCAGGCTCAGCATACACCTTGGTGCCTGAAATGTCAACTTGTGAGTCATTTTTGCTTTGGTAGGTTTGCTTAAAAATACCAAGAAGTTTAGTAAAGATGCTAATTCCCCACAATTATGTGGGGGCTTAAAATCGTCCTGTTATATGTGATGTTTGGCTTCTTTTCCAAAAGGATGCTGTGTGTGACTAGTAGATAATGCCTGTTCTCCTTCCCTCATCCTAAATTCTAGAAAAGGGTCCTTGAGGGTGGAAGTATATGTTAGTCATCTTCTGAAAATTCTTCAAATACTCGTTTTTCTGCATCTTATCTCAAGTACATTTGCCTCATGGGTTAATTGTTTTGCAGCAACTTTCTTCGTTTCTGAGGAAAGTAAAAGGGGAACGAGATTGTTCTCTTTGATATTTAGTTGCTCAGTTTCGTAACAGCTTTAAGGGATGTTGGTATGTTTTACATAGTTCTTTTTTAAAAAAATAATTATTTGGATGCAGAAATGAATGTTTCATCAACCGATGCACAAGAACTGACTAAGACTAGCACCAATTTGTATATTATTTACAAAAGTAGGGGAGGGGGAAGTGGGCGCAATCCATATATTCTTGCCACTAACATTTTGCCACTCCTTCCTCCTATACTTTGCTGTGTTAGGCCTAAAATCTGCAGCAGAGATCCTCCTGTAGTCATGAACAAAGCCTATAAAAATTACACGTGCAGGACAGCTTCCATTCTACAAATGTCCCAGACATCATACCCAGTTATCAAGATGGCTAAAGGGTTTTGAGAATTGAGAAGTCTGTCCCCCCTCCAAACTATAATTCTGGAGGCCATTGGTGTGATTTAGAACTGAAATGATGCAGAATGTGAATTATGTGAGGAACCTCTTCGAGTGCAGAACCCTTTCACACTACACAGTTATAGCACTGTAATTCCACTTTAAATGCCATGGTTCCATCTTATGGAATCCTGGGCTTTGTAGTTTAGGGAGGGGCATTTAGAACTGGCAGCTGAAGAGCTCTAGTGCTTGATCAGACTACAATTCCAAGGTTCTATAGGATACAGTCATGGCTGTTCAAGTGGAATCGGAGCGCTGTAATTCTGCAGTGTAAACAGGCCCCAGAAGTGCTTTGTATATTATTTTGAACATGATACCTGCAAGGGCAGAGGGAATGGCATGATTTTGGGGACAAGGCTAAATTTGAGACCTCAGTCCTTCTTCAGTATTCTTATCCTGTTCATACAAATAGTGCGTGAATGTAGCTGTTGCATTAGACTGTTTCGCACATTGTTGCCAATCTGACAGGTATTGACTTTCCAAAATGTTTCTCGGTCCTGCTACTTATAAAGACATTCCCCCTTTAAAATGGAAGTTTGAGGGAACTGCTCCTAAATCTTTCTGGAGGCAAGGGATATTTTATGCTTCTGAGTTAAGCATCAACAATCTTGTGTAAGGAGAGCCATGCTTTGAACGCTGTCGGATTGTGTTAACCTGCTAATTTCTCTGCCAGAATTCTATGATTTCTTGCTGGGGTTCTACTTATGTTGGCTTATATTTGCACCAGTGACTGGGAGCCATTGTGCATTTTGGGCCAGTAATAGTATGAAGTGATTTGCACAATGGTTTCTTGGGCCTGAGGCTGGGCATGCTATATACTCTTAAATGGGGAAGTTTAAGTGCTGCCATGTTCAATAGCATGAGAATCAGTGATTACTTTAAAAGACTTTTTTTTCCTAATGCACTTGATTAATCCCAGGGCCAACCTCCTCTTTTAACTTATAGGCAGTTGTCTTCACAGAGCAAGACCACTGGAGGCTTGCGTTATTCTTTACCACTTTTTACCTTCTTGCTGAAGTTTATTTTTACTTAAAATTTCAGGTTTATTTGGGAAGATTTGTGTGTGTGCTGGGGATGGTGCTGATGCTGCAGGAGAATTCCCATCCTTCCACTGTATTTCCAGTTAGATTCAAGCCAGTGTTTTTGGAAGGGAGTATCTTAATTCTCCTCACATGAAACCCAGTTATGAATGAAGAAAATCATCTGTTGCCATTAACTGCTGTTAGTTGATCCCAAAGTTCTGATAGTTGAGAGGCCCAGCAACATATGCAGCTAGAGGTATGAAGAGCAGTAGATTTGCAGTTCCATCACTGACTGTTGATTTTGTAACCTTGAATTATGAAATGAAACAGTATAAAACTCCATTAAGGAAAACAGATAAAGAATAGGTGAAAAGAGGTACGCTTGAACTGCTAATAAACTACCCATAGGCCTGTAATGACTGTGTAATTAAGTTTTAGTGGTAGCTGTTCCTTACGTGGATCTTCAGTTGTCTTTTGTGTGTGTTGAGGTTAGGCCAAAGCACATACCGGTACAAATTATTCATGGCAGACAAAGACCATATTATGCAGACAGGCTTTTGATATGTAGGCTGGGTAACAGTTGAAATATGTCCCCCTCTTTTTAATTGATATGTTTCAGACCTGCTTTATCTTTCAGTTGTATTTGATTTGGTTTGAATTGTTTTGTATCCACCGTGAGTCATTTTTGACACTTGAGATCTGCATTTGTTAAATAAAATAATATAGATAGATCTGAATTTTTAAATTAGAAATTCAAAGAAATCTGTTAATCAGTTTTGGCATTTTGACTTTGTTGGTCTGTTTTGGTAGGACATTTCATAGGCATCTGTATAGACATCCTTCCATTAACATTAGCTATTCTTAAAACGTCTTGAGGCGCTACCCTCATCATGAAGTACAAACTGCAACTGAATACACAGATCGAAAAGTCAATAGGCAGGGCTAGGATAACCATAACATCAGGAAGCTTTCTAAATTCTAATGTAAACTAAAAGTGATTGGATTTCAGACTTGGCCTGGTAAATCCATTACTTTCCCAAGTGAGTTACAATGACTGTTTCATTAGGGCAAAATACACCCATCTAGCCCTCTTGTGCATGAGCTTTATTATTCAGTTGGTCATGTAGATTTTTTAGAACCAGTACTGCATATCTCTTTCTTTTAAGAAGTGTAAACACAGCTTGACTTTTCTTAGGCCTTAATCTGATGTCATACTGGTGTTATAGCAGAGGAGATTTCTTCTAGTTCCCTCTGCGGCCATCGACACCACTCAGAGTATGTCAGATCCAGGTTTTAGGATGCATGGGGGGCTGTTGTGAGCAGTATAGATCACTTGCTTCCAGTTCTGCTGATAGAAGCAGTTCTATCAGCAAATGTTCCGTATTGGATCCTGGCCAAAGTATCTAAAAATTAAAATGCATATTTTTAAAAAATGCTACAGACATGCTTTTTTCCCCCAGCTTATGAACATGAGTAAATATACAGCTTCTGCGTAAAACTATGACAGAGTTGAGAAGAAAATTAGATTCTCTCAAGGTGTAGCACTCCAGAAAATCCTGCTACTTCAAACAGCAGTATACCAACAGGATAAAAATGGTTAAGCAAAGATAATATATGCAAGAAAAAAAATTATTCACAGTCAGCCCTCCATATCCACGAATCCTGTATCCACAGATTCAACCAACCATGGCTTGAAAATATTCACAAAATAAAAATAAAAAAATGCAAAAAGCAAACTTTGATTTTGCCATTGTATATATGGGATGCCATTTTCTATACCAATGTACATAATGGGACTTAAGCACCCATGAATTTTGGTATCCACAGGGGTACCGGAACTAGACCCTAGCAGATACCAAAGGCCCACTGTGTATACTTGCTTACTTAGTCTACATCCTACCTTTCTTCTTGTACAGGAAGTCCTTGCCTTTCAGTGGACCATTTATCTGACAAATCACTCTTTTTTGATGCTTCTAAATGAAGGACAAATTATATTAATTCAGTGTGGTTCTGCTCTTTCCTCAGTTCTTGCCTTCAGAGATTTGCTTGGGACCACTCACACAGGTAGTCCCAAGTCTTCTCTATGAAGATAGTGGGTCTCCTGGTCAGATTAATGGAACTTGTCTATATGATAAACATTGAAACAGCAGGCTTCCATCAGTTCTTCTGGCCTACAGAGGCTCACTTGGAACCGCACATGTGCTACTTGCAAAGTGAATTCAGAGGGGGGAAAGGGTGGCAAGCCCGCTGAGAGACTTTATAAGCAGCAGATGGACGAGGTCAGTCCCAAGTGACCCTTTGAAGTCCTTTATTTCCCTACAATAGATGGGTTCTGCTTTTTGACCATTTCCACTTTCTGACAGTGCTCCAGTCTCTAACTTGACAGATAAGCAAGGAAAACCTGTACGAAGATTCGAGGTGGTTGTGTCAGTAACTTTCAGTGTTCCTGTTCATGTCTGCAAGAATTTAGATGGTAACGGCTTTTTTTTAATATAATGTGTAATATTCTAAATTTTGTGACCTTAAGATGTAAAGTTTTCAAAGTGTGCATGCTGACAATCAACGTGTGGTTAACTGTTAACAGATATCTTCATAAGTGCATTGATAATTATATATAAAGTGGTAGGTGTACACAGTTAGGAATATTACCTATTTACAAAGCGTTCTGTATTAAAGTCCTGAAGTCCAGATGCTTCCATGTGCATAAACAAGTGTTACAGAATGCATCCACAAGATACAGTCTGTAGGCACATGCTTGAAACTAAGTATTTCAGAGTTTGGTCCATCCTTGGATGGAGCCATTAGCAACATGCAAGTTGGGCTTCCTCATGAAAGAAAACTGGGGTAGAAAATTAAAAAATAAAACAGAGCATTCTAGGTGGCCATTCAAGTTGTGCAAAGAAGATGGAATTCAGCAGGGAATTAACAACTTGTCTGACTGGAAAAGGAAGAGTTAACTAGCTGCTTGTTTAAGCTCGATCCAGCAAGGCTAATGAGTGCCATGGGATTGTATCTGAAACCTCATCATTTTGGACGTCAAGCAACCACTGTAATTAGCAATGTGCCATTCTGTAAGTGCTTAGTTTGACTATAGCTGGACAGCAACACTTCATCTTGTACGAACTTGTCCTTTTAAGTTCTTAACTATTTCGTGAACCTGATTCATTTTTTTTTAGTACAGTTCCCTTCAAGCATGAATGGATTAAAATCTGAATTTATTCGTTGTAGTGTTTTCAGCATTTGGCATCTCTGGTGGTCTCGATGATTTGTACACCTATTTTTCTTAATGCTCAAGTAGAATGCTGCAGGTTTTCGATGTTTTTCCTTTGCACAGTTGGTGTCGGTGCTTGGTTACCTAGGAAACTGCTGTTGCATGGAATTTGATTTGCTTGGTTGTCAGAGTTATGGTTGAAGTTTGAAGTGGAGAGTGGGGTGTTCAGAGGGAATGCTCAAACCAGCTAAATGCTGGCAAGTTGAGCTGCTGCATATTCAGCAGCCACGGTTTTGTGAACAGCATAAAGAGAGGATGGCTTGTACTTTACCTAGCCAAGTATATTTTATGGCAGATTAGAAAACTCAGGACTGACCTATTGATCACTTTTTTTTCCAACTTTAAAAAAGCAAGTGTTCCTCACCAAGATGAAGTGCATTTCCAGATGAAGAATATTGAAAGAAATGACAGATTAGGAATATGCCCACCTGTCTTTTCATTCTATTAAATACAAAATTCCCAACTTGCAAGGTGTAAGTATTATAACATAAGTCCTATGGAACTTACTTTCCATGACTGGTTGTTTTAGAGTGTATTCGAACTCAGAGCATATTGCTTGCAGATGTCTGGCATGTCAGCAAGATACACTAGCAGTTTACACCGAGCATGGGGGAATTTTTGAAACTCTGTACTCCATGTCATGTTGGTCTCCCAGTTCCCATCAGGCCAAGCCTACATGTCCAGTGGTGAAGGAAGATGGAAATTTTTAGTCAGTATGTGGAAGGTTGTTGCTTCACTGCCATTGCCCTGTATTTTAGAGCCTACAACATCTTTTTTTCATAAATTGTCGGGAAAGAGGTGACAGAATGAAATACAACTTTCTAATGTTATACGTACAGTACAGCAAAATGTGCATATATGAAAGCATACATATATTTTTGTTATTAATCCTGTCACTAAGAAATTATGTCTAATCATATCTCAGCTGTCTTATCTTACAAATCTTATGGTCTTTTACAACTTTAAACATAGATAATGCCTTATATAATCAGAAGTCTCCCCTTCTGTATGTGCTAACAAAATTCCTTTCATATTTCATTTCTCTAACTACTGTTGAGTTAATATTAACAAGGATGTTATTGAAAGTACTTAAGATCTGTACATCTTTATTTTAGTTCTTCAACTTAAAAAAAATTCTTCTGCAATATGTTATTAGATTTCCCATTTCAAGTGCTTATTTAAAAATGCACCTTGGCTCCAGAAGCAAATCAATATTTACAGTGCATTAGTGCCACAGAGAATTTGAAGCTGTGTGATTAGAGTTCATTGCTGTTTTATCCACTCTTCAAAGCAACCTTCGACATCAAACGCTATCTGCCATCATCCAGGAATTTGTGACGCTGCACTGGGCCCACGCATGCCTTCATCTGGCATTTTAATTTTTTAAAATCTTTTTTTTTTATTTTATTTTTTTAAAAAAGAGAAGATAAAATTCTGAATTCTATACATTAAGTAAACTTACAAATGGCATCCAGCCACTTTTTCAGATAAGGAAGTATTCATGTTCCTTTTTTTTTTAAATTCCCACTTGGGTAGAAAGACTGGTAGGCAGTAGGGAAGGATGGTTGGGGTGTTGAGAGGAGAGATTGCAAGCAGTGGGGGGTAAAGAGAAGGCGGAAAGCTTAATGACAACCCTGCTTCCTGGCAATATTGATGATTATTCAGTGAATTGAATGAATTAATATGTGGGCTTACCTTGCTAATATGATAGAATAGGTCTGAGACCACTACTGTAAAGTGAATCTTGACTTAAAGCAAATGATGGTCTTTTTTTCATCTGCCAGTGCATATCAAAGCCTAAAAACATTTTTACACTATCATTTATTGTGTATGTACTAGAACTAGGCCTAAGAAAATAATGGAAAAGTTAAAATAATACAAAAAATTGCCAGAATACAACATTAAGACATGAAGTGCACACATTCTGTAAACAGAGTGAGCATGGGTAACAAAATGGCACTGTGCTGTATAATTTAAATGAGCCATGTTAGCAAAGTGCTGTAAAGCCAAGTGCCTTAAAGCGAGGGATTGATTTTGGTGTTGATTTGGTGGCATTTTGGTGATGGTGTGTATACATACTGTATCCTGTGCAGAAAAGGTGTACGTGTGTGTCTGTGTATGTGAGCGCACACACACAAAACCTGTTCCTTTCTGGAATTCTAGCCTTAATAAAATGGTGTATTAATGTCTTTTTTTTCCAAATGCTGAAATGCATTTCAGATATGTTTAAGGAATTAGGCATCCTGATTGACTTTTGTTGGTAAAGTATGGATATTAGCCACTAATCGCTGACGTTTGAATATAGATTCAGATTGAGGAAAGACTTCGTGCTGGCTACAGATAGAGGTTTCATGTCGTATCTTCTCATTAGCCATGTATGTAACTCTTTTGTGGGGGGGGGGCACATGAAAAGAAGCAAGGAATGAGTATTTAAGTGTCTCATTATACTGGCTTCGGTGCTGAGGAATTTAAAATAAGATTTTGAGAATCGAAAGCTAATCAGTGAGGGTATTATTACCAGCTTCATTATTTTTGATTTCTTCTGATACATATTATAATTTGGGGATCCCTTTTTGAAAGGCAGTTAGGTTTCAAGATCATCAACAAAAGTACTTAGCAACATGCAAACTCAGATTTTGATACATCAGAGAAGAGCAAAAAATCACGGTTGTGGCTTTGAATTTTGGATCCCTTTATCTTGTTTTGACCTGTTGTCATTAGCACTTTTCCTTTTCTAGTGAAAATAATAAAACCTGTGGACCAAAGGAACATGTAGTTAAAACAGCTCCACTACTTACTAGTTCATTTTGGAGCACAATTCAGAGTGCTATTCATGACCTATAAAGCCTGATATGGTTTAGATCCAAACTGTTTGAAAGACCCCATCTTCCTATAGTAAAATGCAGGCTGAACAGGGCTACTGTTGGGTGGATTTGTAATTGGTTGACCGACCGAACCCAAAGGATGCTCACCAATGGCTGCTTTTCATCCTGGAGAGAAGTGACTAGTGGAGTGCCACAGGGTTCTGTCCTGGGCCCAGTGCTATTTAACATCTTCATCAAAGACTTGGATGAAGGAATAGAGAGCATGCTGACCAAATCTGCAGATGACACCAAATTGGGAGGGGTTGCTAATACCCCAGAGGACAGGATCAAAATTCAAAATGACCTTGACAGATTGGAGAGCTGGGCCAAAGCAAACAAAATGAATTCCAAGAGAGATAAATGTGAGGTCCTACACTTAAGGCAGAAAAAATGGAAAGCACAAATATAGGATGGGGGACACGTGGCTGAATAACAGTACCTGTTAAAGGGATCTAGGAGTCTTGGTAGGTCACAAGCTGAACATGAGTCAGCAAGTGTGATGCGGCAGCCAAGAAAGCCAACGTGATTCTTGGTTATATCAATAGGAGTATGGTGTCTGGATCAAGGGAGATAATGGTACCACTCTATTCTTCATTGGTTAGACCTCATTTGGAATATTGTGTCCAGTTCTGGGCACCTCAGTTCAAGAAAGATATTAACAAGCTGGAACATGTCCAGAGGAGGGCGACCAAAATGGTGAAGGGTCTGGAAGCCATGCCCTATGAGGAGTGGCTTAGGGAGCTGAGTATGTTTAGTCTGCAGAAGAGAAGGTTAAGAGGGGACATGATAGCCATATCTAAATATTTGAAGGGATGTCATGTTGAGGAGGGAGCGGGCTTGTTTTCTGCTGCTCCAGAGACTAGGACAAGGAGCAATGGATTCAAGCTGCAGGAACGGAGATTCCACCTGAACCTTAGGAAGAACTTCCTGACAGTCAGGGCTGTCCGGCAGTGGAATATGCTGCCTCAGAGTGTGATGGAGTCTCCTTCTTTGGAGGTTTTTAAGCAGAGGCTGGATGGCTGTCTGCTGGCCCCTGTGGTCTCTTCCAACTCTATGATTCTATATGAACCTGCCGGAACATGCAGGGAAGGGCTTTCTCTCAGTTCCACCATCTTTACGGGCTCACTTGGTGAGGACATGGGAGAGAGCCTTCTCAGTGGCTGGTCCCACCCTCTCTGGAATTCCCTTCCATGGGAGCCAAGGCTGGCCCTTGCCCTGTTCTCTTTTTGCCAGCAGACAAAGACCTTTCTGTTTAAGCAGGCTGTTAATATGTAATAGCTTGCAGGGAGGCTTCTTACTGAGATGTGTGCTTTTGAACTTCTGTATGTTTTTAAAATAATTTTATACTATTTGAATGTGGTGATTTTACTTGTTTTTAATCTTTTATTGTTGAGTTTTAATTGGTTTCTTCTGCGAGTTGCCTTGGGTCCCACTCTGGCTGACAGACAGTATATAAATTAATTAAATAAAATAAATAAATAAATAAATAAATAAAAGGGGTGTATCAGTAGAATTGGGAAAACCTCAAGTTTTGTAGAAGTACAGCACATGGAGGGGTGGGAGAGAAGCTTTCCTGAAATAGCCCAATATATGTGATGTGTGGCTACAGAAAACGGAAAAAAGGGGCAAACTTAGGGTGGAGGATGCAGAAAATAATAGAATTTACAGAATGGAGCCATTCCACTTGTGAACATTCTGTTCCGGGTAGGGTTGCCATTTCAGGATTGTACCAAGCCCTGAATTTTCTGGACCAAAACCTGGGACGTAGAGATGGCTCTTGGTGATGTCAATAAGCATTATGCGTTAAATAGCAACCACAGTTGCTCACAGCTTGTCATTCAAATGCACATGCACACAGCACATAGGGGAGATTATTCCTTCTCACTTACTTCGGGAAATAAGACGAGAAACACTTAATCTGATCTAGTTGTTTTTAGCCAGTAAGTGGATGCAGAGCAGAGAAGAGGGTGAGCCCTGGTGCTACAGCATCTTGGAGGGAAGGAGGAAGCAAAATACTGAGACCCTCTGGAGAGCTTTACAAAGTATAGGAAGCTGCTATTTTAATAGCTGAGCTGAAGATCTGCACGCAGCCCTCTCCTGTTGGCTAGAGCTGAACCTGCTCTTGCTTCCCATCTGGGGGTGACAGAAACTGGAGACTCAAGGCCAGGACCTGGTATCTGGCAACCCTAATTTCAGGTGCCACTTATAAGGTCCTAATAAGGTTTCTGACTAACATCTAAGTAGGAGATGTTGGGACTCCAGTGGTCAACCGTTGACTGAGTCTGTAATGGCAATGGAAGACACAAATTTGGTGGCCAAAAATACATACAATTGCTTACTTAAATCATTAATTTAACTTGTCTATTCAGTTGAGTGTTATCAGGGGAAAGACTGGAAATAAAATGACAGGCATCTAGATTTTTAAAACTTTATAGTGCAGTCACATTCCTGGTACTGTACACACTTCTGGTCACCCTTTTATCAAAGAGGGCATCGCAGAGCTGGAAAGTGCACAGAAAAGGCCAACAAAAGTGTTCAAGAGTTTGAAGTGGCTTTCCTACACCCTTCAGCTGAAATGTTATGAGACTTTTTAGTGTTTTTTTTAAATAATGACTAAAGAGTGACAGGTACTGCACTCTGTACTGCCTCTCAAGAAGTGGGCTTATATCCATGAAAGCTCATGCTAAAATGAAAGCTAGTTAGTCTTAAAGGTGCTGCTACATTTTTTTTTATTCCTTTCTCGTTTTTAAGAGTGATACAGTAATAGTCAAAATGCTTATCACTCAGTAAAATCAAGTGTTGGTAAGTTCAGCCTAGACTAAAGTAGGCAGTCATTTCTTCACATAATCAGAGTTAATTTTTTGGACTATATCTTCCATAAGCCATCACTGGATTGGTCAAGACCCTGCTGGCTGGAGGATTCTGGGAACTGTGGTCCAAAAATGTAACTTCCTCCTAAGCACTGAACTGTGTTTCCTGTGCTTTTTGTCCAGCCTGAGCCCTATATTTCAATTCTGCCAGATAACACCAGGAAGCATGCATGGAAGAATGCAGGCTCATGGTTTGGAGTTGGCCCTAGCAATTTGTAAGACTGTTTAATATGCTTAGAAACCCCGTTGAAGCACATAAACTGTGTGCTATTAGGTAAGAAATAATAGATAGTTCTCGATATATGCCTCTAATTATTTTTGTTCCGTTTTTATATTACATTCTGCCTCATTAGCAGGGAAACATATCTCTTCTAATGTGTTTTCTTTGTTGAACATTGTGGAATGTAATAAAAAAGTATGGTGTTTAAACAGGGAAAAGAGACAGTCTAATGAAAATAAAATGCATTTTTCATTTTTACTTATTTTTCCTGTTTCCCCATAGCATGCTTGAGAATGTGCTGATTTTGGGTTCTCTTGGGTGCTGCTTGTTACAGAAAAGGTTTAAAGACAGGAAATTGTGCTGCTAAACAAATATTCAACATCACAATATCTTTAGTCTATATAAACCCTTATGGTTGGAACCATGGTGCTCTGTTGAGTGAGTGCCAATCACAGTAAGAATTTCAGTCTTGATCAAGACATCTGACTGCTACTGTGTAAAAAAGATCTTGAAGAATATGGTATTTTATCTGTTGACAGTATGTGGCATTTCCCTCCATTTCTTTCTTGAAATGTCTGAGGGATAAATGCTAGCAGCTTGTGCAGTATGAAGTCATTAGTCAAAGCGGTTAGGTAACAAACCAGGATATCAAATCACAGTTTGATCTTGATTCATTTAAACACATTTGGGCAGAGCAAACCACATTTCTTACGTAATGTAGACAGGAGTTACATGGAAGATGGTGCACATTTGATCCTTCAGATAGTCCCATAATCCATGGCCATTCTGGATGACCTTCCAGAACTCCCATGACCCGTTACCCACAGCTGCTCTGGGATGAGAGTGGTAGGCCAGAATGTCTGGAGCATAAAACATTCCCATCTTTCTTCTGAAGGAGAAGCTCTCTCTCCTCGTATATGAAGAAGAAGGAGAGTGTGCCACTGCTGATTTGCCGTTACTTAGATTATGGTTTAAGTTAGTTCCCGGACCTGTATGGGTCTACATTGGTTTGCAGATCATGGTGGGGGTGGGAGTAGTGACCGTAATCTGCAGTCATGAACCTTTAACATTCCTGAAATGCAAAGTAACATTTCTAACTTATGAAGCTTGGTTTGCATATTTGGGTGTGGGTGGTTCATATATTTGGTTGTGGGCAGTACAGCACAGAGCTTGGGAAAGTAACTTTTTGAAATACAACTCCCAGATTCACCCAGCGAGCATGGCCTGTGGCAAAGAAGCAGCACATGTCGCCTCCTTCTCTCATCCACACACGCTGCCGTGGGAATTAGGGTGTTCTGCCTGAGAGCTAAGTCGCATGACAGCAAGCAATTCTGATAGGTTGTGTCACTCATTCTTGCTCGTAACGGCAAAGATCAGTATTTTTTTGGTCAGAACATCTTCACTAGAAGAGCTGTTGAGATTTCAGCATGAGCAAGCCAGAAAACTTGAAGAACTTCAATTTGTTTCTTCAAGGGATGCTGAACAAGTATCTCTTAGGAATGATTTAATACAAATTATCCTTCCTTAAGTCAGTTGACTGTGGTAGATAACTCACTGGAGACTCGTCCAATTCCGTGCCATCATGCTGGTTTCAGACACACTCAGCCTTTTAGTTTTGAAATGAGAGTTATACAATTTCCTGACTTAATTGGGGAAGAAATAAGGTCTTAAATCTTCAGCGCTTTTGCTTTTTGTTGTTTCAGATATGCCTCTTCATGTACGACGCAGCAGTGATCCTGCATTAGTTGGCCTTTCAACATCAGTCAGTGATAACAATTTTACTTCAGAAGAGCCTTCTCGGAAAAACCCCACAAGATGGTCGACAACAGCAGGCTTCCTCAAGCAGAATACCTCTGGTGGGCCAAGGAGTCATGAAAGAAAGGTATTATCTTCTTTCCTTCAGGCAAAATATTAAATAAAGCACTACTTACCATTTCACTGTTGTTTATTCATTAGGATGTCCAGTCCTGGGGAAGCGCTTTTTAAAGTCATAGAACCCAAATGGCCAATTTTTAAAATGGCTAACAGAATGAACAATATAGAACACAAGTGAATGCTCAGGCCTTCATAATAGCCAGTCAGCCTCTCCGCCAAAAAACCCCCACAGCTTTTGAACAAACAGGTACATACATGTATGCATGTGTTCTCTTCTTCTTTGTGTCCTTCCACTTATGGAGCCATGTGAAATCTTCTTTCCAAAGGAAGTGATGGAATTGCTTAAGAGAGAAGCATTATTTTTTCTTTAATCATTTTGCACATCTGCATGAGTGAAAAGGGTTTGAGGGTCCATGAAATCAGAGTTTGGCTCTGATCCCAGATCACTTGGCTCCTTCTTGGTCCTCACAAACTGAGATATAACATTGGGCAGGCTTTCCAACTGTGGCAGCTCCCCACATGATTCAAGATTCCCTGCTGCAGAAGTTATGTCTCAAAGCATAAATGGCTGAGAGGAGCTATGTGAACTGGGAGGCAGACAAACACTAGACTCTGTACTTTCGTACTTATGTTGATGATTCACATAAGTAGTAAGCATTATAGTAGCAGTGGCAGAGTTTTGTAAGAGTTTCTTGGAAACTCCAACTTCCCCAATTGATACGATTTTATTGTTGGGTGTAAATGGTGTTTCATACAGCTCAGTTTCACAGAAAGGTTTTGTTGTAATAACTGAGGTTTTAGAACAATGAAATCCAGATCCTGAAGTATGATAATAATGATGCATATAGGCTTCATGTACCACCAAGATTCGCCATTTGAAAACAGTGCTGAAATATGTTTCTTTATTAATTAAAGTGATGTTATTTCTTGACCTGTCTTTAGTAAGAAGGGAATAGTATTGAGAACCTGAATTACACCTAGGAATAATTCCTTCTGTACTGGATTAATAGTATTGCTGTTCTGGTTACTTTTATTTTTCCTCCTGCAAAGTAAAGTATATCAAAAATATTCTTTGAATGCTCTATCCTTTGTAAATTGGACTTCTTGGATAGACATGGGCTTACAGGATAAATGGTCAGTGATTCTGATGGCAGTATGTTAGTTTGAGTAGACACAGATGACGGCCCATGTGTGCTCGTTCGTTCGTTGTTGTTGTTTTTATTGTTGTTATTTCTGTTCCAGCCTTTCCCAGATTGGGACTCAAAGAGGCTTACAATATTTAAAAAAGACTTTGTTAAAAATCTATAAGATACAAAAATTAAAACAAGATTAAGCAATCCAAAAGAATGAAACCAGATTAAAACATACATGATTAACACACCCACACACCCCACAGCACAACAATTAACAATATCCAGTGCATTATTTAAGATGAGCCTTTCATAATCACTCATCAAATGCCTGTCGGAATAGAAAAGTCTTTACTTGTCTCCAAAAAGAAAGTAGGGAGGGCGCCTTCCTCTTTGGGAAGGAAGTTCCAGAGACTGGGGGCAGCCACTGAGAAGGCCCTCTCGCATGTTCCCACCAGATGTACCTGTGAGGGAGGTGGGACAGAGAGAAGGACCTACCCAGCAGATGTCAAAGCACCATCTAGTTTGTAAGAGAGAATATGGTCCCTCAGATAACCTGGACCTGAGCCACATAGAGCTTTAAAGGTTATAACCAGCACTTTGAATTTTGTCCAGAAATGGACCAGCAGACAGTGGAGCTGTTGCAACAAGGGACTCATATGATCCCTGTAGCCAGTCCCAGTTAGCAATCTGGCTGTGGCTGTTTGGATCAGTTGAAGTTTCTGAACACTCTTCAAAGGCAGCACCACATAGAGCACATTACAGTAATCCAACCTGGATGTAGTTAAGGCAGGTGACACGGTGATCAGATCTGGCATCTCTTTTTTGTACTAATCTAGCATGTTTAATTGACACTGTACCATATATCTTCTGTGTAGCTACTGATACATAGTGGAGAGGTCAGTAGTTGGATGCTCCTGCAAAATTAGGCCTGTAATAGACACCAGGTTAGATTACCACCTAGAGGCAAGGAAGATATTTTTAAAAATGTCAGTGGGTGCTAACAGGACAGGTTAGGGGATAGAGTTGAAGGACCTGTGAGTGATGCCTCTCTTCTCAAAATGATGCATGTGAAACATAACTATTGCTCATGGACATATGACAGAGAGGCTCGTTTGGTGGGATCAGGATTCAATCATGTCCAGTATTTTTATCTTATATCATTGACCCACCAGAACATTACTGTTAATCTTAGGGTTACAGGAGCTGTGCTGTTTGCTGACTTAAATTTTGAGCCCTAAAGGTGCTTTTTGGCTCTTTCCTGTGAACCTAAAGAAATCACTCTCACCTCAGTTCTGAATTTCTCCTGCCTTTATCAAATCTCCAAGGTAGTTCTTAATAGTCTACCTATTCTTTACAGCCCCCAACTCTTTATAAGGCCCATAGCAAGGAAGGGGGGGGGGAATCTGCAAAGAATTCCATAACTTCATTTAAACTTCCAATACAGAGTGACTCACAGTGTGTGGTATGTTTTTCTCTCTGAATAGTTTCTATGAGTTCAGTGTCTCCACATGAGCAATAATACTGGTAACTAAAGAAATCAGCATGAAGCTTGTTTTGCTATGTACCTTCATTCTTAAACAGAGGACTTCAAAGAATTTTGGGGGCTTTGTTTTGTTCTTGCACTCTCCTTCCTTTGACCTAATTCTGACAGTGAAAATACTTTTAAAGAAAAAAAAAAGGAATAGAAATGAGCACTTGCTATTTCTTCATTTTCAAAACATGGTTATAAAAATCAATTTTCCGGGCGAAACATATTGTACATTGCTTTGTGGTTAAAGGCTGAAATTGGCATTTACATGTACTTTGAAATTGCTATTCGGATACTGTGTAAATAAGACATTAATTATATTTTTTTGTTAGGAGTACATACCCTTCCTTATCTTGTGGGCACAGAAAAATTTATAACAATATCATCAGCATCTCTGTTTAGAGGGTTGACCCATGTGGTGGCGGGGGGTTAAGCCAAAAGAGGGGGCAAAGGAGCTAAAGAAAATGAGGATGGAGAAAAATTCTTAGTAAAAAATTTCTTTTCCCTGTTATTGTTATTTCTCCTCTCATTTAACTCTTTCGTGATATATCCTTTCTCCTAGTTCACTATGCTTCTACTTACTGGCATCTCAAACAACAAATGGAAAAACTCTGAAAGATAAAATGAATACCTCAGAGAACTCACTCTTGCTTCATATTACTCGATATTATTGTAACACACTATATGTGGGGCTGCCTTTGAAAACTATGTGGAAACTTCTGTGTGTCCAAAATACTGCAGCCAGGTTGCTGACAGGGGCTGGTTATAACGCCCTTGCTGAAACAGCATCATTGACTGCCAGTGTGTTTCTGGGCAGAACTCAAAGTGCTGGTTGTGATACTTAAAGGCCTACACAGCTTGGGTCCAGACTTTGAGAAAAGCTGTATTGCCCTGTATAAGCCTGCCTGAACTCTTAGATCTCAGTCCTACCACAATGATAGGGATGTTTGGTGAGAACACAGAGGAGAGTCTTTTTGGTGGTTGCTCCCAGGATGTGGAACCTGCTTCCTTAAGAGGGCCTATTGGTCCCCTCCTTTCTATCTTTCTGCCAGCAGGTGAAGAACTTATTTAAGAAGGCATTTCGTTCTTAGTATGTTGTGGCAGACAAAGCTTTTAATGGGATTTCTATGTAGTATTTCTATTTATTATGCTTTAAATGCCTTTTTAATGCTGTTTTAACTTTTTAAAAAAGTCCAAGTTGATTTTAATTGTATTTTAACTTTTCTGCCAAGAATTGTTTAAATTGTATTGTGATTTTAAAATGGTCTAAGTGGCCTTGAATCCTTGGCTGGGAGAAAGGTGTGATATAAATAAAATAAAATAAAATAAAATATACAATCTTTTGAAGCCTACTATCTGAAGGAGGTCCCCCAGTTGTAGCTGGAAAAAAAGTGTTAGTTGAGCAATAGCCCCTACTTTTTGTGAGTCTCCTACTCCAAGGGCAGTTCCAAAATTGTTGCCATCATGGAAGAAGGGGCCCAGTTCTGTTTGATGATGTAGCAGGAGGTGGAGTTACTATGATGACAGATTGCCTTGTGATTGTTAAGATTTGTTGTTGTTGTGTGTCTAAGTCGTTTCTGTCTTAGGGGCACCCTAAGACAACCCTGTCATGGATTTTTCTTAGCCAGATTTGTTCAGAGAAGGGGTTTCCTGTGTCTCCCCTGGAGTCACCCAGTGTGTTTCCAAGGCTGAGCAGGGATTTGACTTCTGGTCTCCTAGAATCCTAGTCTAACACTCAAACTTACTACACTATTCTAGCATATGTAGCTGGGTGGTGCATGTAGGCCACACAGACATAATCTCCACACAAGAAGCCTAAGAAAATATGCAGAAATAGTATATAAATCCAGAATAGTACATTGTCTGACTTCAGTGACTGTTGATGATTTCCATGTGAATCTATTCTGGATTTCAATCTAAACTTTAGAGGTATTATTCAAGGTGCTGCACCCTATCCTTATAATAGGTTCTGTTTGTTGGACAGCTCCATTAAATTTCAGACTGAATATCCATCCATCCATCCATCCATCCATCCATCCATCCATCCATCCATCCATCCATCCATCCATCCATCTATCTATCTGTCTATCTTGCCTTTCTGCCAAAATGGGATCCAGACTAGATTCATCACCCTGTTGACATGGAAGCTTTTATTAGCTAAAATATTTAGACTGCACTGAAGAAAACTGAAATCTTTCAGTTTAATTATCATTTGTGGGCTTATTAAGAACTTTGAATCTTATGATCTTGTATAGACTCTTTTAAGGAACTCTAGGATGAAAATGTGTAGGTTAAGACAAAGAGGCTTAATTAGTTCAATATTTGGGTTGTCAAAGTGGTGGAATATGGCTTTGAGAGATAGTCTGTTGAGTTTATCAGTGATAGGTTCCTCATATATCCAGTAATTCATCTTCCAGTAGTTCTTCCTTAGCCCATGGAGCTATTTTGTAGTAACATTTTCTTCATTTTTTCTGCTCCATTATTTTTTCCTCCCCCTATGCTCCTTTTTTAACCTGTGCTAGGCTGGTTGCTCTCCCAGATTATTTGTTTCTTTCATGGACATAAGAACATGACACCCTTTCTGCCTACCACTGCTGCTGATCTGGAGATAGTGCCTGCAGTAGTAATTGGACTTCTCCATTTTGCTTTCCCCATTTGTGGTTGCTTGCTAGTGCAGATCTGAAGGCTTTTAACTGTCATCAGAATCACCTACGTTAGAATATGTAGATTTCAAACAACATAGAAGTTTCATTATCCTAACACTAGGCAAACACACAGCATGGTGAGTTTTAGAGTTTTTTCACTTAGCATAAGAAGTTCTACGAGTGAGTACGGTAATTGGTTTTAGGACACTAAACACCATCCATTTTAAAGATACAGTTTCATCTCTTTACAGCATTTATGTACTCTTGATTTTTCTCAAAACATTTTGCTGAAATTCACCAAAGCAACATATCACTAGAAATGTGTAAGGTGACCAAGATAAAAAGAAATCCAATTGATATAGCATAGTGATGGGAAATCCAGGCACAAGGGAGCCTTAAATCAGGAAGATGGGAGAAATAATGTGATGTTGTACAAGAGATATTGATATTGATAATGTTATCTCCTTAAAATCTGTTTTCCTACATAATAGCGATTAATCTTTTCAGGAATGGCAGTCTATGGGAATAGTAAATCTTTGTGTTATTTATTTTTTGGAATGCTTGAGCAATAAAAAATGGACTGATTGGCAGAATGGACAGTGAGAACAATAGTAGAACATTTGGGAAGGGGGGGTTATTTGAAGCACAGAGTTATAATCCCGTCTCCCTTCACACCATGTCCCAAATTCTGTTTGGCTTGTTCTGTGGCTGTTGTTTGAAAAGTGCAACCCACAGAGCTCTGTTACATGCAGTCAGACATTTGGTATGATGTCCTTCCAAAGAGCTGCTGGGTGCCCACATATGACTTTGGATGTACTTAGTGGGATTTTTGCATTTTCAGCTGCAGACCTTTGCTGGCACAATAACACACAGATTTTGACATTCCTGTGTAGGGTTCAGTAGTGTAACTGTGTTAAAGAAGCACCCAAGTCTGAGGCTCCTTAGAACATGTGAAAATGACTGAAACCATAAAGTGGGGTGATCTGTTTTCTGCCCTTTGTATGTTTTGGGAGATACACAGACTGCCAGAAAACAAACTGCCTTCTCCCATATACACCAAAAACAAAATTCTGAAAGTGTCTAGAAGTTCATGTATTATCAATATATATTTATATATACCTATATAAACAGAATCATAGAGTTGGAAGGAGGCCCATGGGCCAGTGAGTCCAGCCCTCCATTCAGTGCAGGAAATCCAGCTATAGCATCCCTAGTAGATCGCTGTCCAGCCTCTTTCTGAAGACATTGAGAGAAGGAGACCCCATCACTTCTCTAGGAAATCAGTTCCACAGCTTTACCACTCTTACTATTGAAAAGTCCTTCTAATGTTCAATAGAAGTCTACTGTCCCGTAGACCTGGTCCTTCCTTCTAGGGCAGCAGAGAACAAATCCTCACACTCCTATTTGTGACATCCCTTGGGGCATTTAAAGAGTGTAGTTTCATCCTCCCTCAGTCTACTTTTCACCAAGCTCAACATGCCCAGCTCCTTTGACATTTCCTCATATGTTCTATTCTCCATACCTCATATCATCCTTGCCCTTTTCTAAATTTTTTCCAATTTGTCTATATCCTTCTTAGAAATGAGGTTCCCAGAACTGAGTGCAGTACTCCAGATCAGGCCTGACCAGTGCAGAATATAGTGAAACTTTGACTTGGCAGTTATGGTTCTCTTAATGCAGGCTGAAGTACTGTTTGCTTTGTTTGCTGCGCAATCACATGTAACCACTGTGTCATGGACAATGTGTGGTCAGCAGTAATCCCAAGATTGCCAAAGTGGCAAATGGGTATTTTCTCATGTTAAACAGTGGTGAAAGTAGGATGAAATATATTTTAAGTTGAATTGTCAGTTGTGGGGATTCCCTCCCCTTCTTTTTTGAACAGAAAGAAAAGTGGGTTGGGCGAGTCTAGTGAAATCAAAACAGCCTTTGGGGCAGAATGTGGCACTGGGCTCCCTTTGTCCACCCCTACCAAAATACAAGGCATTCTGCAGAAGTTCTCTATAGCAGTGAAACTAATTGGAGGCAAAATGACTCTTGATCTGATCATGAACAGCACCCAGGGTTAGGTCCACAAAGCAAATGTTGCTGAATACTTTTCAGAAGTATTCATACTACAAAAGTAATCTCTTACCTGTGACAGCTCATATCATGTGCTCCTTTGTCTTTTATGTGCCACAGTTCTCCTTGTAGTCGTTATGGTAATTCGCTGATATGGCCACACTTCTGGAACCAAAAGATTTAGGTTGATTTTTGACTGTATTTCACATCTGAGAATGCATTCCATTTTCAAAGCAGGGTTCCATGTTTAAAAATAAAACATTCAGACCAAAGTGTAATTTACTCTGTTGCCGAGCTCTTGTTTGTTTGCTTTCTGGCTTGTTAAAAGTAATTGTCATTTTTGATCAGGAAAATGTACTATGGCAAAAATGAGGAAAATTGCTGAATTTATAGAACTGTTAACAAAGCTAGTTAGTGTTGGTAAAAGAAATATGTGTGTACCTAGAGTAGGTATATAAATACATTTTAATAAACCACAAAATTGTATATATGTGTTTTCTTTGGGATATGATAATCTCCTGTCAGACTTTCATATGGGGATAATATACTCCAAGCTAAATGTAGCAAAACAGACATAAAAATGAAATTAAAAGAGCGTGTGTGTGCACGAGAGAGTTTATTATCTTCTTACTTGGTGTGTAGGGAGTCATAACTTTTATGTCACAGCAGCTCGTGTTTTTTGAGGCATGGGGTGGTATGGAATGAAATTAAATCTCTTATCTATAAGGGTGAATTTCAGCATTCTTATTTTCGAAATGGGAAACCATCTGTAGTTTTCAACTGTTTTTCTACTAGGGTGTTATGCATTTTCTCTCTAAGACTATTAATTTTTTCTTTTAAGATCCACTGTATTATATGACTGGTAAGACCAAGAGGTTGGTAAATCAGAAGCACACTCACTGCAGATTGTGCCAGTGAGAGAGAGAGTGCAGCCTTTCCAGTTGCTATCCCCATTACTTCATGGCTAAATACAGGGTAGGGGTTGGGAACATATAGTCCTCCAGACTTCAGCTCCCAGAACCACCAGCTAGTTTGGCCAGTAGTAGTAGATTTGGGGAGCTGTTGTCCAAAATATTTAGAGATCTAAAAGTTCTCCACCCCTTGTGTATGAATGGCACAACTATCTCACTGGTTTGATATTGGCTAGATACAAAAACTGTTGGTGTTACATGATACTGGAAATGGAAGAATCACATTTTTATATATCCTATTAGCGTATGTACCTGGTGCTGCCTGGGATTTTATTTTGTTGTTGGTCATACTTGTTGGAAATACCTTAGGAATTACCTTACCTTACTTTAGGAATTAGATGTGGTTGAAATACACAGATTTGAGATCCTGTGCCTCTAATTCCCCAATCTGTCTTGTCCAGTACGTGTAACTCTTCCCCATATTCCCCAATCCAATCTGTGTTCAGAATTATTAATATACAGAGGTTGGGTTCCTGAAGGAATATGCTGGCCTACTTCTCACTGCCTGGCCTCGTCTCCATAGCAACCAGCCTGAGCTCTCTGGCTGAGAATTCTAAAGGCTGCTCCCTGAACTGTGAACCCCAGGATTCCATAGAATCTTCACAGCCAGCCAGCCAATCATATGAGGTCTTCCCACCTCACACAGCCAATCATATGAGGTTTATGCTTGCCTGATGCACAAACTTTGACTTTTATATATCCTATATTTCCTCCTGATCTAAATGTGATAGAGGTCATTATTGTTGTTCTGTGCCTTCAAATCATTTCTGACTTATGATGACCCTGAGGCAAACCTATCATGGAGTTTTCCTGGCAAAGTTTGTTCAGAGGGAGTTTTCCTTTGTCTTCCCCTGAGGCTGAGAGAGTGGGATGTGCT
The DNA here is from genome assembly GCA_030412105.1 of Cyclura pinguis. Lineage (NCBI taxonomy): Eukaryota > Metazoa > Chordata > Lepidosauria > Squamata > Iguanidae > Cyclura > Cyclura pinguis. The sequence continues at coordinate 120,536,762 of CM059604.1, read as the reverse complement.
CAAGGTCACCCAGTGAGTTTCTATGAATGAGCAGGGATTCAGACCTTGGTCTCCAGAGTTGTAGTCAGTGCTCCAACCACTGCACTATGTTATCTGTTTAGACAGAGGGCTGAATCCAAATGTTCATTCCAAAGAAGAGTGAACCCTTTGAATATTGCAAGGGTGTTGACTTAAGTACCTCCCATTTATTTAATGAGTCCATTCTAGTTAAAATTAATAATTGGGTCTGTCCTTAAGAGCCTGCATGGTATAGTGGTTTGATTGTTGGGTGCACTATGGATTAGAAATTCAACTCTGTCCTGGAAATCCACTGGGGGACTTTGGGCAAGCCACACTCTCTCAGCTTCAGACGAAGACCATGGCAAGCTCCCTCTGGACAAGTCTTGCAAAGAAAAGTTAGAAACGACGTGAAGGCACACAACAGCAGCAGCAGCAGCAACAACAGTCTTGGACGAGATCTTGAAGCCTTCACTCTTTGACATCCAAGAAAGTGTGGTTGAGCTGCACGTACCTTTCCTCCCCAGTTAAACTCCTTCAATCATAGAAGAGAATTCCTCACATTGGTCTTTAAGACAAGAAATACAAAGAGAATGAGGCCTTTCCATATATAAAGAATGAAGCTGGTAATAAATATGATTCCAAAAGTGGTTGATAATTTTGATCTCATCAAAAGATGCAAACATGTGTTTAAGCAAACTAGAATCTTTGGGAAGGAATAGCAGAGTACGAACAAGACTTTGCTGTTTGTGCATGGTATGGCAAGGCAATCAGCAAAAGGACTTAAGTGGAGACATAATGTGATTGTAATGAATAGCAAGAACTTTGAATGGATTCTTAAGCGAGTTTCATCTTGACTGCGTTAGATTTGTAGCACAAATATATTGCAGATGGATGATTCTGAATTATTGTTTAAATAAACAGGCAATATTTCTTGTAGTGCATGGTGGTTATTCCTCTTTAAAATGCACCTGGGGGGAACAAACATAGTTTTCTTCTCTTTATTTTTTGTCTTATTAAACCTACCAGCAGGATTAAAGCCCAGCTCCTGCATTGTAATTACACTACATCAATCACCATATGCTGTTTTGTTTGTTTTGCATTATCTTTATTGAGATTTTACTGTGAGATTAATGAATAGAGAGAGAATTGGGGGAGGGGGGCAGAAATTTGTCAGAGCTCTGAAGTCCTGGGAAATAATTTGAATTGCACATGAGAATTTTTTGGTTTTCGACGTATACGGTTGAAATCAAATGTTGTACCATTTTTCATAGCTTCTTTATAAACAGGGAAAATTGACTATGGCATTTTGACTTTGGATTCCAAATTGTTCCCCAGGTGTGTTTCAGATTCTTCAGTGTTCATAGTTTAAGTACAACATTTGTTGTCTTGTGGAAGAGCCATTCATCACCCACAACTTTGACAATTGTTTCCTCCCCTTTTTCCTTTCTTTTTTGTTTTGGTGAGACCTTGTTAACCAGTCAAAACTAGGAGGTATTTATCTGTAATGCAACTTTTATCAACATAAGGGCGGCAGAATGAGATCTTGCACTGGCTTTTGAAAGGACCTGCTATTTTCTCATGGCATTGCTATCTAGTAGCTGTTCTTTTTGTATAGTAAATTAGTTCCATTTGTATAACTGTAGAGGCAGACATTTTCTAAAGGCTTTTGATATCTGGGATGAGTAACGACTAGTCATCTCTCCTGAATGTATTTTTTATTGGTGCAGAATGAAATAGTCTGCTCCATTTTTTTTATCATTCTTTTTTTGTTCCTTTTTGTCCTAATAATGCAGGAAGAACCTGCTTTTTTTTAAAAAAAAAGCCCATTCTTTTCTGTTTCATCCTTTTCTTCCTTCCCCCAGCATACACCACACAAGTGTCTCTATGAGAATACTCTGTATGAGAATAATTTCAGCGTACATTCTTTCTCTCTTCTTTTCGTGGTCTGAATAAAAGACTAATAGATCCCTGATACTGTGGCTTTGGAGCTGGCCTCTCTGTTAAGCATTTCTTTGGGACATCACCTGTCTTGTCTGCTTTAGTTTACAAGGTCATGGATCTAAAATCATCTGGAAATAGGCAGAGTGTTAAATTGCACTGTAGAATGATAAAATAAACTGAACCTGCCCAGAGGGGAATAGAGACTGCCAAGCAATGGTGTCCGTCTCATTTAATATATACAAACACTTGTAACAAGTCACTCGCTGACGGACACAATTAGTCTCTATGTTCCTATTATACAGGAAGCCCTGAAACATGTGCTTGACATGCTGAGTAAAGAAAATATCCCCCAAGTGGCCTTTGTCTCCAAAGAATTATGAAGAAAATGGCTGTTGCTTTTAGATTTTTTAAAAAAATGGATTATAATTTTTTCATTTTTTATGGATTTCCACATTATTTTCTGAGTTATCTTATTTCTGCAAAATTTTGTCTTATCTTTATCAATTCCTGCTGACATAACACAGTGAATTTGTGGAGACCCTCAGCATACATATATAGCTGTTGGGTAACACTCTTTGTGCAAAGAAAAGGTAATTGAAGAACAATTTCCTTTGAGTTTATGACAATTTAAATCCCACAAATGAAGAAATCTCCTATTTAATTATTCTGTGTACTATAGTCTTGCTACTAAAATCTTTGTCCCATAGTTACTTGATTTCTTGAAATGAGGCAGAAAGGATATATGATGAACACCTTCCCCCCACACATGTGAAAATGTGGCCATGAAATGTCATGTATAGCTATATCTAATAATTTAAATCCTTGATGTACTTTGGTTGAAGTAAAGGTGTATTTCATTAGACATCTATAGACTGACCTCTCTACAGCCAAGATGACCACCTATTCACTATAGTTGAAACATAAAATCCATAGCTGTTTATAGAGTTTAGTGGATCCATACCTGTTTATAGAATATATTCAACAAATTTACTGGAATCTAGGTTAATCATTATTAATTCCATTGATTTCATATCTCTGTTTTTCATATGACCAAATCTGGATCAAACCTCTTGTATTTTGGTAGTATAGTGAAAACCTTTTCAGCTTGTTCATGTAGGTGTTGCAGCAGCAGCAAAGAGCTGCTATAAACCTGGACATGCTACTACCATGTTCTATAGCCTGTTCCATATCAGAGTGTTTTCTTTTTTCTCTAAAGTGAGCCCCAAAGGGCATTGGCTAATAATATTGTGGTCTGATAATTTCCGTAATACTGATCAGTTCTCATTACAAATGTTACAGAACTTTGCCATGCCCATAGGGTTCTGAATACAGGGAAAATCTTCTTTTCAAAATCAGAGCATTTAATTGTAACCGATGAGCCATGTCAGTAGCACTCTCATGAGGTTTCCGGTTGAACTCTTGAAAAAATGAGAGTTCTGTTTCCCATGCTAGTGGCCACCTTTTACTGAAAATTGACCACCTTTTTGTGCCTGCGAATGAATTGCTATTAAGATGCTTTGTTTGTTTATTAATACCAGCACCAATATAGTAAAAATTTTATGCTCAGTTTAATGTACTTGTATTTCCCATATTATGCTTTATAGAAGGTGGGGGGGATCATTTTGAGCCTCATAAAGTGGCAGTGAATGGAGGTGTTGAGTGTTTCTCGCTTTCACCTCTCCTCAATAAGTTTCTGACCTGTGTTAAGCAGGGATTCCCTATTATGTCCACACTTGAGAACTCTGGCTCAGTGTTTTTCGACAGACCAGGTAAATGAACAGTATGGGTGGAGAAGGGCTTCAGAGGAGTCCTGAAGTTTGTTCTAAATTTTATTGTTTATAAAGCCAGGAATGATAATCTAAGACAGGTCTGTTTATATTCACACTTGAGCTACAGTTCTCAAAATATTTAGGACCCTTTTCCTCATCACTATGGATAGTTATTCATTTTTGTACATCTTGTATTTCTTCCACCTGTGCAATTGCATGGACAATGGAGAGTGAGATCCATGTTGTTACTTATCCATTCGCAAACCATGAAGAATCATATGTCCAGCCTACCCATGGTAATTGTGGTCTGCCAGCTACATATGGTACATTGTTTATAAGGAATGCAAAACAGGACACTATTCACAGACAACAGTGATACAACAAAATGAAAATTTGTCTTTGATTTTGTACACTCCAGACTGCAAGTGGCTGGATATTGCTCCCTTTTGTTGTTTTAGTGTGCCTTCAAGTTGTTTCCTGCCTATGGCAAACCTAAGGCAAACCTATCATGGGGTTTTCTGGGGCTGAGAGTGTGTGACATGCCCAAGGTCACCCAGTAGGTTTCCATGGCTGAGTGGGGAACTGAACCCTGGTCTCCAGGGTGGTAGTCCTTTGCTCAAACCACTACACCATGCAGGCTCTCTATTCAGCGAGTTGTTTGTATAGAGTACTAGTCAGTCATATGAACTCTCCCTTATAGTTTGTCACTATAAGAGCCCAGGTATAGGGTTATCACTTTAATAACAACTAGGTCTTCATTTTTAAATGGAAGGATCTAATTTCTTTGAAAAATAGGTTGCAGTCCATAATTAGCTGTTCATTTTAAGAAGACATGTCAGCTCTGAAAACCTTGGTAGTGGTTTGAAAAAGTCTTCCCAGACAGCTAATTTAATGGAAGCTATCTAGAGGATTATTCTTTGCATAGAACAGGATTATGCAGTCTCATTTCAAAAGTATGTCTAGGCCCTAGTAATTGCCAATCAATATAGTAGTGGGAGTTACCTCTGCATTATTCTTCCAGTCTTACTAGCAAGGATGTTCATCTGCTCATTCAAAGGAGCCCTCTGATGACAAGGCTGCATCAATAAATTATGATCTGAGAGTGGTTTTCCTTCATGTCAAGTCATATTTCTTGTCCCAACTGTGATTTTTGCCTTAGCTTTCCAGTACCTCAAATGATTTAAATAGTTGTTCTTGGCTCTTAGTGGTTTCAAAAATGTTTCTGACACAAAGAGGAAATGGAGTAATAAGCATTATTCTGCTGCATCTGACCTGCTGCTTTTGGTTGAGGCCTTTGGATGGTTATTAAAATCCAACCAGCTGCCTTTCTAGGCAGCAGAGAGGTTTTGGGGACTTTGTTCTTTGGCAGTCATTTCTTCGTACTAGATGTTAGCAACACCTTAGGCCTCTTTTTATGTATATTGTGATGTTAAGTTTTGGAGCAGTAGGCAGAACTACGGGTGTACGGAGTTTTGTTTTTGTTTGTCATCTTGTTTTCTGTATCACTTAATGGTTTGAGTACAAGGGGAGATACATAGCTGAAATGGCACATAAAAGAACCCTAGATTCACATACTTTTTTTTTAAACCCACTTTGGTTCACTACAGGTCTTTTATTTAACAAAGAGGAGTGAATTCGTCCATAATCCCTACTAATGGTGTTCTTCTCTGAATTATATTTTTCCATCAGACTTTAAAGTCTGTTTCCTATTTTTTAAAATTTTTATATAACCATTTATTAGAGTATTTTTCTATTAACCATGGTTGGATTTTGTAAATAAACATTCAACTTGAAGTTTGGGGATAGAGATGAAATCTTCCCATCAGGCATCAGGCCCAAGTTACCTTTTGTGTTTCTACCACCTCCTTCATAGCTCTCAGCAAACAATGTAGGTGCTTACTTGTTTTCCAAACCGTCAAAAAGGTTATTGGTCACAGAAAAACATTCCAGTGGTATCACCAGTGAAGATCTTCTTCCAAGTCGTCCATGCCTCTTGTCAACTACCAGGCTGTGTAAAAGGGTACACTATTGATTTGGCAACTTCCGGGACAAGACTGAGGTGTTTTCTGCTGTGTACCAGAGGGGAAGCTTGCAAATGGAAGGTGATGTCTGCCCATTTTTCACTGTAGTTCAGTCACAACATCTGGTCCTATAAAGCTGCTCTCTCTAGAAGCTTTACTTCTAAATCTGAGCCTCCTTTCATGTATGATGACTCTCACAGCTTTCAGACCTTGACAGTGGAAAAGCATGCAGAATTTCAATGCATCTGTGAATAATCACAACAGAATAGACATTTTAGTGTAGTGTTCATATCGAATACAAAAATATATCCACATTCATGTGTAGGAAAAATCTTGTTTCTAGAACATCTTGAGAGTATGCAAGTCTGTGTTTTACAGAACCCGAGAACACTCATAGCACCAAGTATAGATTTGCAGCAGTAGTATTACAAATAGGCCTGTCCACTAAAATAACTGATTGTTTCCTAATTCATCTCCGATGTGTCATCCTTTAGACACTTGTTGCATGGAGTTAGACACTTTGTTTCACACGTTTCTTCTTTTTCTTCTCTATTTTGGAACAGAAAGATGAAAACTACCGAAGCCTTCCACGAGACACCAGTAGCTGGTCTACTAACCAGTTTCAGAGGGACAATGCTCGCTCTTCACTAAGTGCCACTCATCCCATGGTAGATAAATGGCTAGAGAGACAAGAACAGGTAACATATTTGTGGCAGAATTCTGATAAGACAGATGTACTCTGACCTTTATGTCTGTGCTTGCCTACATGTGCATGGACACTCTCTATTATATTTTAAATCTTGTTCGCTGAAGTGAAGATGGTTATGATCATCAGACCTTCAGGAAATTTTTTTTAAGGCCAATAACTACCACTGCTGTGATTTCAGTTTACTGGAATGAATGTGTGCAAACTCTGAGCACAGATTCTTGAGGCATCCTGCTGGGACATGTCATGCCAGCAAGATATGGATAAATAACAAAAAAGTGGTTGGTTTCAAGTTGTAGTTTTTTTTAAATAGTGAATGTGTTGAGTGCAGGATAGGTCAGTATTAGAGCTGAAGCACACAGTCTACAGGAAGTTCAAAGATGATTGTGTTTATGATTGCTGGACTGTTTGGACTGTAGGTGGTGGATCAAATGTTTGAATGTGTTTCCACATAGAAACTTCCCTTCTTGTATGAAACTAGCATTTTGGAAGTAAGTTGAAGCCTTCTCTCAGAACACAAACTGTATACCTGCAGCAAGATCTTTGTATAGGAGCTGGGCATTTTGAAGTTGTATAGTCTCAACAGTAGGTGCATCACTTGAGCCTATTAATCTTGTGCTTGGAACACTGAAGAGACATCACATGGATGTTAGAAAAGTTGATTTATGTATATTAAGAGGTTCTTTTTTTGGTAAGAGAGAAATTGCTCACTTACAGCCACAAATTTGACTATTAATGCATTAACTCAGGATTGAATTTAAATTACTAGAAACTGAAGGACTTTTCTGGTGACTCAGGAACAAAGCTAGGTTGTGAGAAGCAATTATTCATTTTCTCCTTAATCTCAGCAAAAGAGAATTTATACAGTAGCCTAACATATTGAGGAAGATGGTAGTGAGTAAGTGAAGTTAATGTGGATAAAGACAAGTAATTATGTTCACATGTTTGCAGATTTTGTTGGAGCCCTTTAGTAAACAGAATCATTTTGTTTGTTTGTTTGTTTTTGGCATTTTATGGTAGGCTTTGTAGATGGATTTTGACATCCTTTACTTTTCTTGATTTTATAGGCTCTGTCACTTATACACATGCTCCTCCAGGCTGATTGGTATGATAGATACACGCCACTGATGTTGCTGCTGACCATGGTTTTCAGCTCAAAGTTGAATTGCTTACTTACAGACACTATTTTAATTTTTAATGCATTATCTCAGGACTGAATTTAGCTTATAGGAAACCTCCTGTCACCATCACACCTAGGGCTTCTTTTTCCTTTTCCCTTTTCCTTTTTCTTAGAGGAATTTGTATGCTTTCCTTCCAGTGCTTTGTAAGGAAAGCATACAATTTCCTTGGGGTATTTCCTATCCTGTGAAGAAATATCTTTCTGTTCTTTAATTTGACAATAGATGAAGATTAAACCATCCTACCCCATGTTCTGGACTACAGTATCTATTATTCCTTGTCTCTGGCCACATCGGCTAAGAAACTGCAGTCCAAAACACCTGGAAGGCACCAGTTAAAGAAAGACTGTTCTGAGGGCTTCTGATTTCACAGAAATGTTTTCTTGGAGTGAAAATTCTACAAGCCACCAGGTGGTCTATAGTTCTTGCATTTTTATTGTAAGTCTCAAATTAAATGTTCTGTTTGCAGGCAAGTTGAATCAGGAGTTTTAATGGTGACCTTCTAAGAAAATGCATGCTATTTGCACATTTTAATATATTTCAAATAGATTTGTGTATTGTGGTACTCTGACCTCAACGTTTTTAATGAGACCTTTTAAAAAAGGCAAAATTACTGCTGATATAGACAGAGATAAGAACACATGCTTGAATTGTGTTAGTTAACTGACTGTGCTTCCTTTCCCCCTCTTTTTCCCTACGTATCTTTTTTTGTAAGCTTTTTAAAAATCTATTAAATTTGATGTTAATGAGGCTGCATGTAACTAGAAAAGAAGAATCCTTTGGTGATTTCATATCAGTGGGATAATTAATTAAACTGAAATTGTTTAACAGGGCATGAACGGTGGAAGCAAATCCATAATGAAAGCAGAATCAAGCATGGCACTGAGGGTTTGTTCATGATGGGCTGAGATGCAAGTGGAAGTCCTAGCTTTCATCCCCCCACTTCTCCTCTTAAAAAAAGTTCAAGTAGTCACAAATCTGGGGCTGGCATATTTATCTTTTTGCTGATTATTACTATCATCATCGTCATCATCATCATCATCATTGTCATCATCATTTATACTTCCTCACATGTGATATTAGTAGCAAACCATAGTACCAAACTGTAATTTGCTGTTTTATCCACATCCAACAAACTATGGCTTGCATGTCTAGTTCATACTTAAAATATAAGTGGAAGCTAGTGTTGTAATAAGTCTGATAGTCTTTGTTGTTTTAGTCAAATTATAGCATGCCACTAAACCAGAATTGTAATGGTATAATCACCATGTACGAGGAAAAATGCAAGGAAAGTGAGAAGTGTTCAGGCTGAAACCTTGCGTTTAGCTGTTTTTATAATTCTAAGGCATAGTTCAGTATTTGGCTTGGATAGTTCCACTGTCAACATGACTCAGCATTTGACTAGCTGTGCAGTTTATTACTGGTTGTGACCTTGTATGCTTGCAAGGACATAATGGTTTCTCATAGCCATCTACCCACTTTATTCCTCTTTCCAGCAGCCCTTTTGGGTAAGTTGTGGGAAGAAGTAATGATCGGTCCAAAGTCACCCAGAGTGTTTCATGGTTGAATAATTTGTATCTGGATTTCCTTGGTTCTGGTTGAAATCTTTTACCACTGTTTTACACTGATTGTTATAGCATAAATGTTTTGCTGCTTCATTTGTCTTATGCAAAGGAATTAAAACATTTCCTGTGGTAGCAGTAATTTCTGCATCTTTTCTTTGAGAGTGCAGGTTGCCATTATGAGCAAACATATGCATAAGGCAGTCTCAGTAGGCTGCAGAAAAGGACTTATTAAGAGAACAGAGCTGGCCCTTATTAGAGAAATTGCTGCTTCTTGTTCCAGTGCTCTGGACCTAAGCGTCTAATAGCTGAAAAGGTATTTCAAAATGCATTCATACTCTTTTGTCCACTCTCCTGTATATTATCCCAATTTCCAGTAATGTGAAATAATTGGCAGCACATCTTTTGAAGCTTTGTGAACTTGAGTCGAGCATTGACGCTTGCTGGTTAGGCATCTGCACTTGAATGTAAGTATCAGTTCACATTGAAATTATAAAATGCTCCTCAAAGTAAGCATGAACAGTATGAGATAAAAATGCTTTCCTGTCAATTATAGCTCCCCAAAATGGGCCAATCTTAATTTGCTTTTTTGCATTTATCAGTTACAAGCATGTTTAGCATTCTAATAATATACATGTATCAATTAATTTCCAAAGTAATTGTGTGCCCTACAAACCACTGACTTGTGAAGTTTTGTACCAGGAATTATGATAGTGATATAAGATTGTTTTTAATTCTTCACATCTCTGCTGCTGTTGTTTAGGGGGTGGGACTTAAGAAGAGCTTTGTCCCTTTATAAGTATTTTGTAAAAAGTATTAGTTTTAGAAATAACTGCAACACATTTCCCGTGACAACTTCTTAACTTTATTTCTGTCCCACCTTTTCCCTAAGGCTGGGTCTCAAGGCAGCTTACACATTAGAAGGATTGCAATTAAAAACATCTGAAAAAATCAACATTAAAATCAAATTTAAAACATAAACTTGAAAAGCATTTTAAAAGTTAAAAAGCCTTTAACAGCCTCTCTGAATTAAAAGTCTTTGCTTATCTACAGAAAGACAGCAAAGAGAGGGATGTTCTAGTCTACCTGGGGACAGCCATTGAGAAGGCCTGTAATGACGCTGCAAGACCACTGAGGCCAGACTATAAAAAGGGTTAACTCAGGGGATCTGAGGAAAGGGCATGGGGGAGAGACCAGATTGGACCCGACACCTACATGTCTTGAATTACCCAGTGAGATGTAAGAAGGAGGAAAAGTGAAGGCTTCTGGGAAGAAGAAGAAAGGGAGGCGATGTGGTATAAGCATGCAACTAACTGCTCCATTTCAGACAATGTAAGAAATCCCAGGAAAGAATTATTGGGAAACCAGGGACCATTTAGCCAGACATGTTAGGTTTTTAATTCTTTTGAAAGGGATTGGAAGGCTGGGATAGGCAACATGTGAAGTTGGAGAAAACTCTTTTTTTATGCCTGTGCCTATGGATTTGGTTCTTCCTCTTGCAACCATAAGATAGGTATGCAGGGAGCCAATACTTTAAGCTAGTTGAATTTGCTTGATATGCCATACTTTCGGTTACTTCTTAGTATGCCATTTTCCTATTTTTTTTAATTAAATTGTTTTCACTTATAAAAAACCTGCTTTGTTCCTTAAGGGAGACTGGTCATATGTCTTCATGACAAGGTCTACCAAGAACTCATTTTCCTTTCTCCTAGTAAACATAAGGGAGAGGGAGACAGAGTTGAGCTCTTACATTCCCAAGAACCCAGAGAAGGAAAGGAAGATTGTATCGCCAAGGAAGGACCTGGTGGCAACTCTGCTACTGCTGCTGCACTGGGAAGAGATGGGCAAGCCTGAGCAAAACCCAGCCAAGTACCAGCCTCCCTTTTCACCACAAAGGCCCTTTTCTAGTTTTCCACCAACTATACCTGTGAAGGTGGTAGAAATGAGAGAAGGACCTCTTCTGAACTTTTCAGGCTCCAGGCAGGCTCATATGGGGAGATAGGGTCTATCAGACAGTTTGGATCTAAGCCATATAGAGCTTCAAATAGAATCAGGCTACCTAAGTGTTGGGAGTACTGTCTTAGCACAACCAATTATCATAACAATTAATCCTGTTCTAGGATGGCCAATGAAGAAAAAGTAAGTTGTATGATTGGGAAGAACAGGCTGGATTTTTTAAACTTGAGGTCACTAGAGACAGATGCACCATGGTTGTCTACTCTGTGATTAAAAAAGAATGACAGCCTCCATAAAATGATGGGAAGGAAGAAGGCTAGTCTAAGCAACTTGAGAAATGAGTTAAAAAGTCATACGCTGCTGTTGAAGAAGGTTTTTGTCAAAATCATTAGTTTTCCAGTGAACCGATCGGATCCTGGGCTGTGATTCTAACTGCTGCACCGCACAGGTTTTCATTACTTCAAGACAGGGAGAAAAATGAAGTGTTCCATTTCCAGAAACATGAAGCAAAGAACATTGAAGTGTATGCACAAGTACTCACTGTGGGAAAAAAGTAGAGCAAAGGATTACTTTGTTATAGTATGTTTCCACAGGTACAACTCAGCTCATGGCAAGTTCTGTTTATTTTAATGCTTCCATTGGCTCCTTTGCATCTGCATTTAGCTTGTGACATGTATCTTGAATTTAACAAAATTACAATTTCTGTGGCTTTCACCTAATCTTCCTCCTTGTCTCCAGCAGTGTGATCTTACGTATAAATGGGGTTACTGGTAATTTTCTAGACAGAAAATTTCACTCTTTGTTCTTCATTTGAGGCTAATGGATAGTAATTTAGAAACAATTTGAATTAAAAACAAAACCCTAATTTTTAAGCCATAGAAGAAAATAGTGGTTTAGATTACTGAGTTTTTTCCCCATTATGACACTGTACATTGATTCTTTCAAGTATGAAGCAGGATACTGATGAGAATCAGTAACATTTGTGATGTGTATTGTAGGTATTTCTAAGAATTTATCAGCTCACCCTTTTATCTTGCCCCAGTATTTGCATTAACTTTTTCATCATGGAACATCTGTCAGCATTCCAGTCATGGGTAGGCCAAAGGCAAACAGTGGGACCAGCAATAGCCATATGTTTTATCATCAAGCTTTTAACTGCCAGTAGCTAAGACTTAGGAAAGGCAAGCCAACCTTTTAGAATGGGGGAAAAACCTTTACAAAATTTCTGAAAACACTAACTTATCCCAGAACTGTGTGTAAGTTCAGGCCTTCCCAAGAGTTGATTTGGTGCTGTAAACTGAGAAATATTACTGCTTTTAAATAAACTTTATTGATGGCAATAACACAGCAGATTGTACACAGAACAGAAGCCAGTCCTTTCACTGATGGTGTCCAGCATCCCCTCATAGCCAATTGTAAAATTGGGCCCCTCAACTGTCCTCAGTTGATGATCCAATTCAGTACCTATAGCTGGCTATGTGGGAGTCCTGGGCTGGTGTGTACCCCTCACCTTTTCCTGGGTGAGGCTGATGGAATGTGAACTCCCAAGGATTATACAGTGCAGAAGGAAACAAAGAAAATCAACATGTGAAAATGTGATCCATCTCTCCCCCACCACAGTAGCTATGAGAACTGTACCAGCAGGTTAGCAACAAAGAAAAAATCATTTCCCTCATCCATTCCCAGCCATGATATATTTTCCCCATCCTCAAACTGCCAAACTATGCAAAAAGTATCAAACAACACTAATACAAATGGACTCTTTCTCTACACTGGGCAGCTGTTTACGTTTGATATGATGCTAACAAGAGTCCAACTCATCTGCCTGCTGGCAGAAGCCCCACTCACTACGAACACCAAATAATGATGTCATGGGAAAGGGGGCATGGCTTTTGGGGCAACCCTCAGGGGACAGATTGGGTTTGGGTCAAGATGTATTCAGCCCTAGGGGCTGAGGTTCCCCAGCCCTGCGTCTGTATTAACGTCTGAGAAATTACGTATAAATTTTGGTGCATTCACTCTTCAGTGGCTGACCAGCTCATGGACTTTGATTTTTTAATTGCCAGACTGTGGATGCTGTAGGACATGACTGCTAACTTCTTTAGAACTTGGTCCACAGAAAACATATTGAAAGACTTCACAGTGCTTCCGTCAGCTGTAATTTTGAGGTCTTGATGGATGACAGATACATATTAAGTAGGAAAAGATATTGGTGAGTGGAATGCTCATATTTTTTGTGGATAATATAATATGAACAAAGAGAAAACCTACGAGCTAATGAAATATGAAGTTCAAAAAGTAGGATTGTTTTTTTTTTCATAAGCGGTGTTAAAAACTCAACAACAATCTTTGCTCAAACCTCCGAGGAGTCCTGGATACCATTCCTGCCCCCGATACCTTATGTCAGATAGAAGCAGAAAAACATAGACAACCTATTGGATGATAACCATGGAACTGATGAGCAGGCAACAAACATACAACTTGGAGGAATATGATGGATACTGAACATCCTGAATGAACAGACCAGTTTGAATGTTCAGTTTTTTTGGAGCTTGGAAGTGAGTTGTTTAACAGGTGTTCAGATGTGTGTCTCTGTGTACATGCATTGTGTATATGTGTACTGTACTACATCTAGAGGAATAGCTGTAGAAAACTTAGGAGAACCATATTAGCTCTTTGTATACATACAAGTTGTAACAGAGGGAATAGCACTGGTGCTCTTAGGCAGTTGAAATTTTGTGTTTATCTTTTCAAATATCTGCTTAGTGAAATATAGAGACTGGTTGATTTAAGAATTCCATATTCTACCCCACCCACCCCACAACTGTATGTATGACAATCAATTGCTGTTTTTGTTTATTTACTCCTTTTTTCTTTTGGTTCTGCTTCATAAATGGTCAGCTATTTCTCAGTTTAGGTATTCTGAGGTTGCTTTATAATTTAGTAGTCTTATGCTACTTATATATTCTGAATATTGCACTGGTATCGGTGTTGTTAATTACTTAAAAGTTTCTATCCATGATGTTTAAGGGCACTAAAAGATAAATATCTAGAGCCTTTCAAAAATTTATATCCCATCTCCGCAAATCTAATTTTTCCGTAGCTAAAATTATTACAAACTCTTCAGCTAGATCAAAGCCCCAGTGGGATGGCAGTGAAAATTTGGCCTAAGTGAAGAGTGTGTGAATGTTGTTGAATAGTGCCCTTAATTACTGGAGTGCCAAATGAATGCGTAAGTGAAATACATTAGTAGAATTAAAATTTTGTCTTTTATTCCCTTGGTGGGTAATACAGTTAATGAATATAGATCTGACCAAAATTAAGATAATTTATTTCAATGGTTTACATCACTGTAAAAGTTTTAGTGTAACATAGACCTTTCATACAAACTTTAAATAGAAGCAGTCCTTGTATTCACTTCAAAGACTGTGAAGGTTTAAAGTTTTAAGTGTATTAAAGCAATTTACTTAATTATGTCAATAGAAGATTTCAAATTTTTGCTGTAGATTTCTTCATTTACAGTTCACAATACTAGCTACAAGTAATTTCCAGACCAGTTATTGGAGGGATGTTTTCACAAATAACTTGTGCTTTAACTGTCTTAAAATATTAGTTCATATTTTGGGCTCTAGGTCAATATGTCTGATGCCTATCATAGACATACTTTCTTGAGTCTTGAATTTTGCAATTGACTAGCTTCAACACACACAATTATTTTATGGAATGTATTGATACAAAATATGACAATGTCAGAGCTTGTCAAAAGTTTGTTTGGACTGCAGCTCCCAGAATGCCTGTCTGAGATGGACAAAGGTGATACTGGCTGGGTGGGTTGGGGAACTGTAGTCTTTCTAAAAGTCTGTGTGTTGGCCATGGAGTTCAAGCAAATAAATCTGTGACAAGACACTTCTAGAGAGCAAGTATATTAATAGATATCTATGGCAGCAAATAAAATATGCATTTTCCAAGATGATATTGCTCTTAATTGCAGTTGGAGTCAAGGAACAGAGCTAGAAAATAGTAGACATGGACTGTTGAGTTTATTTCAGTCTATCCTAAACCAGGGAAGGGTACTGCGACTCCCAACTACAACTACAACTGATTTATCTTTTGTCAAGTTTTTCAGAAGGTCACACAAGAAATGGATTATATGTAACTTTGGTCAGATCCAACTATTCTTTTATATCAGTTTTTACAGACCTTTTTCAGGATAATAGAGGATTTAAATTCAGTCCACTTTTTTCCTAATTTACACTTCTGGTATAATATGTATTTCAAGACATAATTTTCCTTTGGGGGTTTACTTTTCTGAATGTTATAAAACTATTGGCCCAAAAAGTAAATCTTCAGGTGAAGACAGCTTTAAAATATGTGCAAGAAAATGATTGGTTGTTGTGTATGGTATATTAAAATGTTCAGTTTTGTCAACAGTTTCACTTTTAATACTGTCTTCAGACTAAAGCTGAATTCAAGTATGAAAAATTGCAATAGCACAACAGAAACAGAGTGGCTCCAAAGAATAATCAAGTTGAAACAGGACTGTGAAGGTAGCTGTAGTCTCAGGAAACATACTTGAGAAGTAAAATCAGAAAGGCACCAATAGTATAGAAAGAGAAGGTAGAAAACTTTAGGTGTAGGAGAGTTAAAAAAAATGAGTACAGAATTCAGATATTAAGTTGAAACCAGTGACTCGGATATGACACTAGAAAATAACTGTCTTGGTTTGTTAAAAATTCGTTGTGTCTTCTTGTAAATATTCCCTCTCAGGAGAAATAGTAACATTGATTCAACCACTGTTGGCTGTAGTTGGCTATTTCTTATTACTAAAAGGAGAATCATGATTTTATCTAGGTAAGCTAATAATCTGATAGCTATGGATACACCTGGAGGAGAAGACCTTCTGGAAGGTTTTTATTAGTAAAATTTAGCCCAGGGAAGGAACTAATGTATTCATATTGCCCTGTCAAAAGTCTGTAGTCCTAGGTTCTCTGTGTTTATCAGCCTCATCAATTAATTAAGGGTACAGGAAGGAATTTGATCTGTAATTAAATGTTTAATTGATTAATTACCTTGATTACTACCTTTGATTGCTTTCTGTAAATGAGTGATCGTAAATTGTCCGAGCAATGCCAAAGTAATGAGAGATTATTCAGTTTTATTTTAATGATCCCTGCCAGCACTTTGAATAGGTGATTACAGTTATGAGATCTGATTTTTCTTCCTGGAACACAGAACATTCAAGAATAACAATGAAATGTGGTACATTAAAGCATTATTGGGTTGAGAACTGTCTTGACGGAACAGAAGTCAGCCAAAAATGATGCAAATTCAGCTTCTGGCCTCTCCTAGGTGCAAAAGATGAGAATCTTTGAGGATAGTAAAAACAACAAATAGTCTTAACCTTAAAGAATAGCAAGTTTTATTGGGCATAAGCTTTGTGGACTTTAGTCTACTGCATCAGATGCCTTTTTGGGCTCCAGCTCCTTTCATCAAATACATGGAGCATAGCCACAGATGATAGGCATTTATATGCATGCTAAGATTTGAGGGTAGCAGATATGAAGGGATGGAAACACAAAAGGTGTCAGCAAGTGAAGATGTTGAAAGGGGTCATTTAACAGTCATTTGAGGTGCTAAAGACATCTAGCATAAAAAAGAAAATTAACACATGTATGGTGATGAAAAATGGATGCAAGTCCACAAAAATGTATGGCAAATAACTTTTTATGGAATGGGAAGACTCCTTGTTATTTTTTTTTTCTGCAACAGACTAGCATGGCTGAATGAGCTCACCTCCCTCAACATTTTGTGATGGTAGTATTTCAAATGTTCAGATCCACTTCTATCATATCCATGCTAGCAGTAAATGGAAGGAATGTGGAAAAGATCTTTCTTTTGTGGGAAGCAGAAATTCAAGCTACAAATCTGCAGGGAGCAGTGCTGCTGACCAATAATAAACTAACTGCGTATACACTCCTAATGTCTGAGACATGGAAAGGGCAGGCGACCGTGTATCAGTATCCAGCAAACAATAATTCTGGGATGCAGCAGTGAATTAACCTGAGCTTTGCTGATGGCCAGTGGGAATGAACAACAGAATAGAGTTCATTCCATGTCAATAGATTACAACTAACTTTCATTCTAACATCTGATAAGCAGGCATTTTGTGTAAACAGAAATTCCTAGTTAAATATGTTACTTGATTCTGTACTGTAAGTGTTACTCTTAGGCACTGACAATAGAGCTGTGGAAAAACAGACATTTGCTGATTGCATTTGCTGCTTCTGAGTATAGAACAAAGATTTCAATAATATATTTTACCCCATGGATTCCACTCATTAGTAATTTAAAAAAAGTAATAATCGAAAGCATCCTTGGTCTACGAACTGCCTTATAGCAGCAGCAGGAAAAGTGTATCAGTGGTAAGATTGAATGTTAAAACCAAGGGATAAAATTGATTTGCATTTGTACTTTCTGAGAATATAGCTTGTGGGAATTCCCTGCTAGATCTATCAAAAATAAAAGCAAAAATATCTTGGGTTCCTTCTAGAAGTAATATATTAAAAAAAATTACTTAGGATAAAAAGTAGAGGTATTTACCAGGATTATTTTCAGCCTAAACACCCAAAATATGAATGATTTTTCTGATCCTCAGGCCTTACCCATTCCCACCTGAGAGAATATTCTGGTTTGAAATCAAGAATGTGAATGAATAAATCAGATGGATTTAAGATCCATTTATACAGCTGGAAAAGAGACATAATGAACAAGGTTGAACATGTGATTGCATAATACATAAAACGGATTAGAACAATATATGTATACATACCAGTGTGTGTGTGTTTACATATATATGTATCAAAAATTCTCTCTGATAGCCTTCCAGCCTGCATTCTGTCCAATGTATTCCTTTGGATGTGCAGCCAAGTCAGTGCTCTCTGTTTGCCATAGTCCTGCAGTGCTTTTATTGTCACAGCAGGGAGCTTAAGTCTGATTGCCAAAGCACTGGGGATGCATTCATTCTGCCTCCTGTAAACTCATGTTGTTCTGTTAGGCAGGGACCTTGATATAGACAGGGAGGAAGCAGCTGGATCAGGAAAAACAGCAAGGCAAGCCTCAGAGTTGCTGATGCTAGGCTCAGACCATGGCATATAAAGCCGTGGATCCTTTGAACTGGAGCCCCATGAGTGAAAATTAGCAAGATAGCGCCCCTGTGACATATTCTCCTGAGGAATGGGTCTCATTTATACCAATGGCCTCAACCTCCCTGATTCCCACTCAGTAGCCAATGGCAGATGGTGGCTTCCATGTCAGTGGAGCAGTGAATCCAATCCAGTGTGAGTTTTAGAGGAGCTGTCCAAGGTAATGACCCTGTATGTTTGTTTATTTAAAGTATTTCTGTATCACCTCCCAGCCCACAGGGGCTCTACAAAGTGATGAACAAATAAAAACTAATTAAAACAGTACAAAGGTAAAACATTTTTAAAAACACAATAAAATACTCTTTAAAAACCCTAAAAGCAATCCTAGAATCTAGTTCCGAAACAGTGAAAACTGCAATTTCAAACTTTGAATGCCATGTAGAACAGCATTGTTTGGCTGCCCACCAGAAGCATAAAAGAGATGAGGTCAGTATAATTTCCTTGGGCAGAAAGTTGGTGTGCTGCTACAGAGGAAGCCCAGGGGCTAATAGCCAGCAAAGAGAACACCCAGAGCAGATTCACTAACCCATTGTCATCAGAACTGACAGTTGCCACTGTCAGTAGTGCAGGCAACATACAGAGTGAAGGATAACTGTGAGATAATCTGGTTATAAAGAGACATTACCCTTTTCAAGTTGAGTTTCTCAGGTTCCTGAGGAAAAATTCCAAAATCTTGCAACCTTTGGCCTTGTCCTACCTGAGTAAGATACCCGTAACTCAGGCATCTTGTTTCATAGGCAGTGCAGGACACTTACTGACCTTATTTATTTATTTACATTGTATGTGAGAGAGTAACAAATATACTCTGATGTAAGCTTCCTTTTGTGGAATGGAGTTCACTTCATCAGATGTGTGTTGTGTTTCCCAAAATGACAAAGTGAGTTCTTGCCCATAAAAACTTATGCCACAGTACGTTGGTTAGTCGTTATGGTGTTTCAGAATTCCTTCTTATATTTGCAGCAGAGTAGCACAAAATAAGTATACTTTTAGAATCTTTCTCCAGATGGCATAAGCTGGGGTCTGCTTCTCATTTAGAGATGGATCCCAATGGAACAAGGCACAATGCACACAGCAGTATGGCAAACTCCAGTGGGAAAGTAGCTGCCAGATACGTGGGCTTGAAAGTCAGCAAATAAAAAGGAATGATTATCTGGGATTTGCATATTCTAACTTTAAAACATCAAGCTTCCTTAATTTCTGTTTTTTATGCCCAGGGATTCCTAAACAGCTTTTAAGTGTTACAGTTATTTTATTTATGTTCATAAGGAATAATGTACTGCTATCTTTATCCAGAAAGATTCCCTGAGCAACTTGCAGTTAAATAAAAGAAGGCAATTACTGTCCACTGGGTTACAACAGAAACAGACATGGCAGAAAAGGAAAACAGGTTGGGAGGAGAAATGGAAAATAGTAAAACATGGGGGCCCCAATTCATGATAGACTACAGCAACCTCCCAGCTGGATAGCTGCAGTGCACCAAAACGATGCCCTTGTAGATGACCATAAATCTTCAGTTAATTCAGAATGTGGAACTGTAGCCTGCATAGCCACACTTACTCATCGTATACAAACTGTGAAAGAACTGCACAGACTGTATATTCATTTCTAGGGCACAGTTCAAGTTGTGGATACAGGATGAATTTCCTTTGTCTGAAATGCTTGGGATCAGAAGTGATTTGGATTTTGGATTTATTTGGATTTTGGAATACTTGTACTTGCATGTATATACATAATGAGATATTTTGGAAATGACACCCAAGTCTAAACATGAAATTCATTTATGTTCCGTATGCACTTTATAGTCTGAAGGTAATATTGTACAACTTTTTAAAATAATTTTGTACCTGAAACAAAGTTTATGTAGATTGAACTATCAGAAACCAAAGATGTTGCTGTCTTCGCCACCCATGTGGATAGTTTCAGATTTTGGCATATTTTGGATTTCTGGATAAGAGATGCTCAGCCTCTACTTACCTTTAAAGTCCTAAATGGTTTATGACCCATATTATCTACAGTGATAACTTTCCTTGTATCAGCTTGGCCATGTCATAAGACTGCCAGGGAAAGTTCTTCTCCTACTTTCTTGGGTACCTTTTGCATCCACAAGTGAGGGAGCATTCTTGATAGTGATACCCCAGGTGTGGGATATCCCCCCAGTGGAGATGTGAGTGACCTTAATCCTGCAATTGTTTCAGCTCTGTTCATGTCTCCGTTGGGAGGGCATCCCATGTGAATGTTTGCCAAGGCATAAAAGGCCTGTTGGTGCATTGTGCCAGTGCAGCTACATCAGTATAGGGTGATGTTAGCAGGAGGAAAAAAGGTAGACATTTAGGGATTGTGAAGGAATTAAAGTGCTGGAAAAATAGGCTGTTCAGAGCTGACAAATTCTTTCTGCCTTCTGCTGCCACTGCTGTGTTACCACTGCTGTGTGACCATTGTAACTCTCCAACAGGATTCCAGCTTCTGTCTATATTGTTCTGTTTGCTGCTTTTCATTGCATTTATTATGATTGACGTATTCTTAGTGTCTTTATTCTATTCATGCATTGCATGGAATCCATGAAGTTGAAAGATGAGTTAATGCCATAATAAATAAATGTATTTCTTAATGTATAGCAGTTTGCAGGTAACATTGAGATATAATAGAAAAATGGGCTACTGATTTCTGAAACAGACCTCAGTGGGTATCAGAAAAATAGCCTGGTGACCCATACAACTTCCAAATATGTGTGAGGTAGCTGGTTGTTTTTGATCTTGCAAGTTGAGGCCTTGACCTTTGGGGTTATAGTCCTCAGGATAGGGCTCAGATGATGCCATACTCCAGACAGATGGATCTGCTACTCTTAGTTGATTCTGATGGCCACTGTGAGAGACCAGTAGGAGATAAACCAGCTCATAAAAACATAGATAAGTGGAGACAGCAGTTCCCCATGAACTGTTGCTGCATTTCTTCTTATTCTTTCTCCTTTCACAAAGTAGTATAATTAGCATAACAATTTCTACGACAGCTGGCCTTCTACATTTGCAGGTTTGACTTTCACGGATTTGATTACTTGTGAGTTTCTTCAACCCCTACCCATCCATAAATGCTGCTATTTGGGGAGAACCTTTCTGCTCAGCAGCTCCAATTAAGTTTCTCAGCCCTTTAAAAACCCACTTCTGGTCCTCCTCCTCCTCCTCTTCCTCCTCCATCAGCTGCTGCCTGGCCAGCTAAAGGTGGGTCACAGGTTGATTTCTCAGCACCACGAACCCTCTCCTGATTCCATACCACACCCAAGGAAGAAGATGGGTGACAAAGAGGAAGTATCGGGCTACCGTGCCAACCCATCCCTTCCCTCTCGTTTCCCTGACCTAGTTTGGACCGTGGGTGCCCATTCTCCCCACCATACTTCAACTCCCTTCCCACAGACACATGTTTTGATATTTGTGAATTTTCTACTTTTGTGGGTGGTCCTGCTCCCCTAACCCTAGTGAATGTGGAGGGCTGACTGTAGTTTACTCTTCTAGAAATAGGTTTGCTAGGTCAGGACTATCCCTGGCCCTGGTGTTTCAGAGGCAGAATCAGAGATCTAGGTATGGTCTCTGGTGATTTCACATCTTGGTGGATTCATTAAGCATGGTGCATTAAATAATCAACTGCAGTTGCTCAGAGCATGCCACTCAACTTTTTTTTTAAAAAAAAAGTCTAACAGTGAGTATATATATTTTTTCTGAGCCAAACAGAAATGGATACATTTTCTCCCAGTTCTGTTTTGTAATGCCTTTCCCAATACTACTTGTAAGATCAGCCAAGAGTTGTTGTTCAACCAGAGGAATTTATTAAAGTTCTGCTGTGAACAGAGTTTGGAAAAACCAAACTTCCCCAGATCTGTTGTTAATGCTACTTATGCATGTGAGCTGTAGTCCAAGCAAAGAAAATTTTCCAAGCAAAAAGAAAAAACCATTCAAACATTGCTTTTAGTAACCAATCCTGCATACTGACCACATACTCTTTTCTTTGCTTTTGTACTCAGGTTGTGGGATCTTCCCACATTTCCCACATAGTAATTATTGTAATCATAATTGTTGATTATGGAGTGTGGAAGCAAAAAGAGCATGAGAGCAAGAGAGGTAAATGAAATCAAGAATGAAAAGAGAAAGGAGTCAAGTGCCAAACCATCAGCAGAAAAAAAAAGCATTCGTACTAGGGGTTTTGCTAGCAATGGTGAAGCTAATGTGTGCCTAATACCAAGAAAGGACATTGTCCTGTATCTTTAACCCTTTAGTGTAGGCTGAAGAAGGTGGGAACAGATGGGAAACCTACAAAGCAGTATCTGTAACTCTAGATTCCCATACTCAGTGAATCTCAAGCAGCTCAGTATTTCTCCGTGCTGGATGCTAAGCCCTGGTGCTGTTCCTAGTTTGAGAAATTTTGAGGGGCTGGAAAAGGAGGCCAGATAGATTCCCTGCAGCATCTACAGCTGGTGTCCCAAAGTAGTCTTCAGGAACAGTGACCAGTCGTGTGTGTATCAATACACAGGTACACGTATTCTTTTCAAGGCAGTGATCTCATCCAGGGGTTCCTCTCTTGCATTCCAGTGTGAAGAACAAATGATCCAGGCCCCTCAGGGTTTTCAGTCTATCAACAAACCCTTTTCCTCTCCTATGTTTATAATCAGATATCTCTTGTTTGTCAAAAATGAATGTTCCTGAAGAAAGATAAAGTTCAGGGTGTCCAAAAATTTCAGTTGTGTATAAAATTGTAAACATAATTTTCAGCCATGTGTACATTGTCAAAATCAAGTTGTCAGTCCAGACTAGAGTTAACCCATTGGGTGAACAGAACTTACATAAATGTTGACTTTCCCAGCTCCTAATGATTCAGTAGATCTGCTTGATTGTGTCTATAAAATGTATTCCAGTTTATAATCTTATCTAGGTAAGTGAGAGGTAGGATTGCCATATTAAAACTGAAGAAGGCTCCTGCATTTTTATTGAGTGTGTAAAATAGGGAATTTCAGTAGTTGTTACTTGTCATACAACCGTATAATGAGCAATGACTGCTAAAATTCCCTCTCCTATAAAACTGTTGTGAAAGCCAGATAAGTGTAGTGATTTGGTTGTTGGTCTAGGACTCTGGAGAGTCCGTGTGGTGTAGCAGTTAGAGCACTGAACTATGGCCTTGGAGACCAGAGTTTGATTCCCCACTCTGCCATGGAAATCTACTGGGTGACCTTGGGTACATCACACACTTTCAGCGCCAGAAAAACTGTGATAGGTTGACCTTAGGGTCATCATAAGTTGGAAATGACTAGATAGCATGCAACAGAGTCCTAGTTGTAGAAACTTACTGGGTGACTTTGGGCAAGTCACACTCTCTCAACCTCAGTGGAAGGCAATAACAAACTCCCTTTGAGCAAATTTTGCCAAGAAATCCCTATGATAGGTGCACCTTAGTGTCACCATAAGTTGGAAATAGCTTGAAGACACACATACACCACCACCATAACCATTGTATGGAAGCTATCTCCAGTTTCCACGGAGGGCAACCGTAGTAGAGGACAGGTTTTCTGTTGATTTGGTTTCAACTTTAAATGGTTTTGACGACAGGGCATCCCAGTGTTCCAGGGCAAGGGAATGGCTTTGGTGACAACCAGCAGAATTTCATGACTGTGGTATCGGGGGATATCAGCCTTTTAAAATATACGAAGAGAGAGGGAATGAGGATCAAATGACATGAAAACTCTGGGTTAAATCTTGTATCTGAAAATTCTCTTCTATTTCTGGATATTTCCCCCTACTGTTCCCTCCCCATCTGATTTATCAAGTATTTTAAAAAATGTGCAAGAAGCTCTGTGTGTCAACTTTTATTTTGATGGGAAAGAGCAACTTGGGATCCAGAAGTACCATTGCCTAAATCAGTGAGGCTGTTTCATTCATGATGGCTTGAGACTCCCTACTGGTTGGAATAACCCTCTAGTCAGCTGTGTCGTCTGCACTGCTAATTGAAAGGCCACAGTAATGTCACTCAGCAGCTGAGCAGTGGCTGGGAAGGCGAACGTCTTTAGAGATGATTTTTATCTGCACTTTATTAAATTTTTCACAGATATTTACATCCTGCCAAATCTCAACCAGCAAAGCCATGAGAAGTGACATGCCCCAAACACCGAAAGCCTCAAATGCTTTTTGAAATACCTCTTTGTGGGCACTGGGCCCAAAGCCAGTCTTCGACTCTTGTATAAGAGAATCACTTCAGCCTACATGTTTTTTCCATTTCCCAAAACTGACTTTTGTAGTGCTTTGAAGTTTACAGTGATAATATTTAACACATTGCTCTAAGGCAGAGTAAATAAAATATCTTCAACTAACCACAGCTTTTGCAGCCGTATCTATTTGAAATTAGCTTCTAAGAATACAAAGAAAAGAATTCTGTTTATCCATTTTTAATTAAATATGCCTAGTTATATGTTTATGCTTAGTTTAAAATCTCTCTCATTCTAGGCAGGAATAGAGGAAAAGTTCTTGGATCCAGACAAGCCATAAATAATTCTGCTGCGGAGGGTTTTCTCTTTCTCTTCTGTAGCATTAGCATTTCTTCCTTACCTGTCATCAGTGGTAGCCATAGGAAGCTTCTGTCATGGTGGCTTTCTGTTCTTGGGTAATGTTTCATTTGAGTTGAAGAGAACTTGGGCCGTTTGGGAAACACTCAGTGCTATCTCTACACAGTGCTGTATAGACCATAAGTCTGTTCTTATCTTATTTTCTGTAGATAACTGGATAAGGGGTCTGACCAGCCATGTAGTCTAATCAGTAACTACTTTAGGCTTACCAAAAAGTTTGGCCTTGTCTGAAAGTGCTCCTGTTGTTTTATGGATTTTTTTTTCCTGTGAGGAGGTCTTTTAAAATACGCTTTGCCATGGGGCATTGAGAGTTACTGGTCAAAAGATATAAACCTACAGCTCCCTAATCTAAGCTGAACCAGCCACATTTGGGATTTGATACATGGCCAGTGGTTTATGTCAGAGTCACAAAGAAGAAGGATAATTAAAATGTGTAGGGCCAGAGATCTGGGAATTCCTGGAATGCAGTCAAGAAGTGATATAAATTAGAGGACAGAATATTGTTTGAATATGCATAGAAATACTTAATTTGCCTACTTGAACAACACTCCATGAATGAACATTGGTTTAACTTGGTGACAAGTGTTCATGTATTGTCCAAAGAAAAACTAAAATGAAAGGGAGTAAAAGTAATATAGCAGCACCTTTAAAACTTGATATTCTCATGTTATGTGTTTTTTGACTGGCATTATGCCTCTAGGTGTTATGTTGTTGTTCTCATTGTTGTCATTGTGGTTGTCATCATGGGATTTACTTGGCTTGATGCAGAAGTTTAACCTATTCACTTCAGTGATAGAAGTGGCCTTTTCCCTTGATCCAGTTAGGAATAACGTGTTTTACAAGGTTGCTCCATGCGGGTATCTGATCTCAATGTTAGGTGACTGCGTGAATTGTGCAGGTAGAAAGCTGTCATTAAAAATAAATAAATTAAGAATATATCTCATCTTTTTCCTGATATGGGAACTAATGGGGCTCATAGCAAGATGAGAATAGATACAAATTAAACATAAAAGTTCATCATATTAAAACAAATTATAATATCTAAACACAACTTAATTAAAAGTATTTTAAACATGTATCCATACAAAATGCAAGAACCACAAGTTAAAAACTCTTTCCTCATTAGCGCTTTAACTTTTTTTAAAAAAAATTAAGAGCAGTAGTATTTTGCAAGAACAAATGCAGTAGATTCCCGGTCACCGTGGTTGATCCAATCTTTGCGAACACAGTTGTTGTGGAGAAGGGGGGGGGACTCCATAGCAGGGAGAGCATTTGGTCTACACACCCCTTGGGGTTGCACACAATAAATACATCCCTGTTCAGAAAGAGGTATGAAAAGTTGTGGTCTTGATTTTTGCAGTCATTAGAAGAACAATGCTTAAAGATAAGCCATCTTCCTTCCATAGTTTTGGATGAAATCCCTAAACATGCTTTTGCTTTTCTCCAATTACACCAGAAGTACACACATTAGATTTTAAGGTAATTACGGTGATTGAAACCTCAAAGACTGTCGAAGAGATTAAAGGACCAATAAAGTTATTACAGTGGGCAGTGGTAGAGGGAAGGAACCTAACAGAACAGAACCTTGGAAACCATGGCCCTGCTTTCATCTGATGCATTAAGCATTATAATGTAACCAAGAGAGAATAACTAAAAATGCCCACAAATAGCTAAATCATCATCAGCACTGTCATATTATACATCTGCAAATGGATTTTATGTGTTACTTTTTATTTCACTTATGCAGGTCTTTCTCTCTCTTTCTTTCTTTCTTTCTTTCTTTCTTTCTTTCTTTCTTTCTTTCTTTCTTTTTTTTTCCAAAGAAGGACATTTCTTTTGATCTGTGATATTACGTTCTGCAGTGTAGACTGGTTTAACCGCCTTCTGTTTTTGGGAAGGTTGGTACAGGCTGTACTGCAAATTCAGAAGCTGTAGTTATGCCTTTTCTTCATAGAAGAGGCTATTCTGCATCCTATATGTTAGGGGTTTCTATATCAGGATCATCACCTTCATGGGAGCCAAAGAGATTTGCAGATTGGCTGTTCTAATTTTACGACATGCTTGCCAGTGTTATGGTTATCTACTACCTAGCAGTGACGCTGAAGGGCAGGTCTAAGTGTAAACCATAGCTCTGTAGGAAAGCACAAGTAGCAGTGGGCGAATGTTAATCTTCTTGAGAACAGTGATTTTAAAACCCCAAACAAACCCAGGTTCCTGGCTCTCATTGCTGCCAAAGTCGCTATTGATAGCATGGTGGACAATTTTTATGAAAATTTGAGAATTTAAATGGAGACTTTAATTGATTAGAAGTAGGGCTCCAGTCCATGGTCCCTGCATTCTCTCTTGAATAGCAACGTTACAATAAATTATGCAAAAATGTAAATGTATAAAAGTTCATAGCTTACTCTGTTTGTTGTCCACCTTGTCTTTGTGTATTAACTTTTGTGTGTTGTAGAACTATAAATAAACTTTGAAAATGCCCAGCTTGGGTAAGAGTGTGCATGTGGTACAGTTGCCCTCTGCTCTGCCAAAGGGAAGTATACTCACTCCATGTTTTTGAGTTTCAAAATGAATTGTGGAATTCATATATTCCCCTTCTTGGATAAGTCAGTTGCAAATTTATTTATTTATTGAATTTATATCCTTCTATCCTCCCCAGAGGGGATTCAAGGTAGCTTACAATAATTTAGAAAAGATTAAAGTAAAACATTATTTTATAAAAAAAGTTAAGAAGGAATTAACTAACAATAATATTTTAAGAGCATAATTAAAAACAGTTAAAAGACTGAAAACATATTTAAAACGTGAGATGTAATGCTGTGTGCAATTCATAGGGAAATCTGTTGAAGAAAGAAACACTTAACAGGAAACAAAGTTATGGCTGCTTTATGGCCTGCTGTCACAATGCCATCTCAGTAGTTTTCAAAATTGGGTTTAAGGCATTATGGAGATTCTTTTTAAGTTCAAAAAACAAATAAGGGGAAAAAAGATTTATCCACGTGGTGATCTCTCATTATTTCATTCTGGGAACAATGTCTCTGCATGCAGCTACCCCAAGAAGCAATAGTTTGAAAGAGATGCAGCTGCTGGCATTTGCAAATATAATTAGGAGGCTTTAAACTTTTTCATATTTTACCATATTTGTATTTAGTGTTTCCTTTTAATTTTTAATCTTGGATTTCTCATTTGTGGGATTCCTTGGACTGGTATGGGAATGTGTGTGGAGTAACAGTTTCCCTAAGCTATAGCTGTGATAGTCTTTTCCAGGAAATAATGAAGAGTCATTAGACACCTTAAAAAGCATTAGATTAATTATGTCAAATTAAATTAATATGTATTTATTATATACTAGTGTATTTACCTAGCATTGCCTGGAGTTTCTATTTTCTTCTTAAGAACTCACCAAACTGTCTTCTCCATTTCCTGTAACTTTGCTTCATATTTCCCAATGCAATCTGTATTCAGAGTTATTTACAAACACAGTTTGGGTTCCTAAGGGAGTAAACTGTCTTCCTTCTTGCTGCTAGACCTCGTGGCCATAGCAGCTGGCCTATTCCTATACCTGTAAATTTTCCCCATGTTCCCCAGTCCAATATTTAAATAGAGTTGTTAACATTCAGAGCTTTGGTTTCTGAGGGAATGCATTGCCTGCCTCCTTGCTGCTAGGCCTCATCTCCATAGCAACTGGCCTATTCCGGTACTTATCCCCATATTCCCCAATCCAATCTGTATTTGTAGTTGTTGACATGCAGAGGTTGGGTTCCTGCGGGAATACACTGTCCTCCTCCTTGCTGCTCGGCATCATCTCCATATCAACCAACCTATTCCAGTACCTGTAAATATTCCATAGTCCCCAATCCAATCTGTGTTGTTTGACGACATTTATGTACTGGCTTTTATTTATTTTTTTTATTTTTTTTGCTTTCTGTTGAATTTGTGCAATGGCTTTACATTTTTCTGGAAGCATTTTTTCTTTTAAATTTCAGCTTTAAGGTTCCTCGCATATGGAACCCATACAATCTACTGTGTGAGGCGAGAAGACCTTGTAACTGTGTTGTGTATGTCACTTAAATTTTTCTCACATATGCCTCCCAAAAGTTTTCTGGCATCCTTATTGATGGTAGGCCTCATCTCCATAGCAACCGGCCTGAGGCCCAAGAGCTCTCTGGCTGAGAATTCTAAAGACTCCTCCCTAAACTGCCAATCCCAGGATTCCACAGAATCTTCACAGCCAGCCAATCATATGAGGTCTTCTCGCCTCACTCAGCCGATTGTATGAGGTCTTTGCCTGCTGGACGCAGACAAACAGACAAACTCACAGACAAACTTTGACTTTTATATAGTAGATTTGTATTATGACAATAAAAGTTTTTAATTTATATAATATTAATATTTGTTTATTATATTTATATGCTGCCGTTTCTTCCAAAGTGGGACCCAACGCAGCTTCCAAAAAAGTTAAAAAAACATTTAAAACAGTTAAAGACTTTAAAAATGTGCAAAATTATAAAAACTCACAATTTTTTAAAAAACAGCTTAAAAAATGCATAATGGCTCCCCAGTTCATCCATTAGAAGTCTGCTTGAAAAGAAACGTCTTTATCTGTCTATGAAAGGAAAGCAGGAAGGGGGCCAGCCTAGTCTCCTGTGGAAGAGAGTTCCACAGGGTGGGAGCAGACTGTGAGAAGGCTCTCTGTTGTGTCCCCACCAGTTGAAATTCAAAAGAAAAAATGCGTCCAGAAAAATGTAAAACCATTGCACAAATTCAACAGAAAGCAAACAAAAAATAAAATAAAAAAATTAAAAGCCAGTACACCACTTGGGACGGTAGTGGAACTGACAGAAAGCCTTCCCCGGCAGACCTTAGGGCTTTAGCAGGTTCGGTGTTGTATATTAATAATAAGCTTATTAGTTCTACTGTCAAGGAAGCCTCGGCCTTGTTTGCCAGACCTGAACAGGGCGGTTGATAAGAGGATGACTTGGAGATCTTTTATTCAAAGGGTTGCCATAAGCCAAAGCTAGATGGATGGCAATTAACTGAGAACAACAACAATAATAATAACAACAGTGGTAGTAATCAAACTTTTATGATGCCACAGGGGTTTGTTGTGTGTAGTAATTAGTACTGTGTCAGGTCCTTGATTTCTGTCTTGTTTGTCTCCATCTTCTTTTCTTTGACTTTCCTTTTCTGCGTTGACTACAAGAGTACCTGCTGCCGTTCAATGAGGAGACAAGAGAAAGGACAGGAGAATAAATGTGAGGGGCCTCATAGCCCCTCGGTTAATGTTCTTATGTTATGTTATGGTACATTCATCATGGTCAGTGAAATAATATTTTTCGTATGAAAAAGTTTATTTATAACCTTGACTGCCAGTGGAACATTATGCATGCAAAGGTGCTTTCCCACTGTGAAAGACATGTTCACTTTCTGGAATGACACAATTGTTCTGTGTGCTAGACTGACAGATAGTAAAATTTGGCATACACTCATTGGATATTTTGAATTTTTAGTGTAAGCAGCATATACATTTTTAAATAAATTTCAAAAAGGAAAACAAGAGGCTACCCTGCGTTTTTACAGCTTTTTAGGGTGCGACCCTGCTGCCTTTGAAGGTATAAACTGCATGGAATTTCATCTCTCTAACTGTGCAGATTTAGTGCACATTATCACAAAAGTTGAGAATAAATGTGTGATCTGTTTTGCCTTTTTAAATAATGTGTTGTTTACTGTGTAAACAACTTGATATGGGGTCTAAAAAGTGACCCCAGTGAAGTATTTTGACGGGAAATGCTGTCTTCATCATACTGATCACATTTTAATTTTCCTTGCTCATTTAGTTTAATGTTCCAAGGGGACCAATTTCCATGAGAAATTTGTGTCGGTAATCACAAACAGACATAATTCTATAATTTTCTCATGAAGTATTGGCTAAAGTTTTGGCACTGATGACCTGAAACTTTCCCGAAGAGGAACACATTTTTGTTCAGACTCCAAGAAAAATAGTTCTGGAGTATAAAAAGAACAGAAAAGAAAATCATTGCTCAGTGTTTCAGAGCTATTTTCAACAAAGAGGATGTATAACCCATCAATTCATAAAAATGTAATAAGAATTCAGGCTTCTCCTACCATTTCATTAATGTTCTGATTGAAGTTGCCTTGTTTTTATCAGTTGCTCACAGATGATATTTTAGTAGAAAATTGCATTATAAAATAGCTGAGTTTAGAAATACAGAGCAAGCTCCATCAGGTCTCTTGCGTGTCTGTGCATGAATTCTGAGGCAATTACGGCACAGTTCTCCCCTCCTTTAGTTTCAGATGCAGTACATTCATTGTGGTCAGTGCAATACTTTTTTTTTTAATGTGAAAAGGTTTATTTTTAGCTTTTGTTTGCCAATAGCTAATAAAGGTTATCTTCTCTTTCTACTGGATACCTGATAACTGTTAACATTAATTTAAAAAGGTTAAAAAAGGGTTTCCTACATATTTATATTACATTGCAGTTTATATGGTAAATGTATGTGGTAGATGTATGTAAGTCAGGAAAGTTGAATTATCTAATATATGAAGGATATCCTAATGAAGAGCTGTAGAGCATATACTTTGCACGTGAAAGGTTTCATGCTCAGTCTGCACATGAGGCTGAGGAAGATTCCTGTCTGAATCCCCCTGGAGAGCTAATATCAATATTGGAGACTGCTAATCTCCAGTTTCTAAGACTTACCAGTGTTGAGAGACTTCAATACTGTCAGCATTGGAGACCGTACTGAACTAGGTGGTCTGTCTCATACAAGACAGGCTCCTCTATTCCTTATGAGTTTATTAATCCGCATTATTGAATTACCTTTCCTGCCAGCAATCTAAAAGAACAAAACCCATGAAGTATTATTGTATTCAAAATTTCTTTCAAAAGATCAATAAAATCTTTTGCTCTCTCGTATGTTCATGTGTGACACAGAAGGAGACAGACAGACAGACAGAAGGAAGGATTATGAAATACTGTGACGCACTTTTTCCTTATTTTAAAAAAATTGAAATCCTTGCACTGTGTAACAACTTGTTCTTCTCTTTCAAAATGCGCACCATTAGTTTTCTTTGTGAAGATTCAGCTGGGAATAAATGCTAGGATCACATCCTGTTTCTATTTCAGTGAAGTATTTTTGAACTTTGAAGTGCCACTTTTTTTTTTTTTAAAGAATACATGTGTTTGAAGGGGGAAGGAAGGACACTGTTTGATGTTTGGTGATACTGTGAAATCTCTTTGTGGTGTTTATCATTCACCAGTAAATGGAGAAACATAATTACTGTGATTTTTTTCAAAATTCTTGCTTTAGGGGCCTGCAGTTTTTAACTTGACCTTCATTTAAGCAGTTGTCTTTGCTCCCTTCAAGAAGTTTACTGTCTTGAAAGTATTCCTTTTACTGCTTTTTCAACCCCTATCAGGCAGGAAACAAGACTTCATTTGGACAATGTTCTATACAAGAACTGCCATTAGCTTGAAAAGTGGGGTCTTTGGCCTAAACATTGAATCACCACCATTGCAGAAACATAATTTGCCACCTGCCAGAAGCGAGTAGCAAACGTGGAATGGGGAACTCAAGCTAAGATAGAATTCATTTATTATTATTTATTTAAAATATATTTATCTCATTCCTTAGCCAAAGGCTCCTGAAGTGGCAGGAGAACATTCCTTCCCTATAAGCTTGCATTCTTATGAAGTTGTGGTTGTTGTGCCTTGAAATTACCTCTGACTTTTGCTAAACGTATCATAGAGCTTTCTTGGCTGGAGTTATTCAGGGAGGTTTTGTCATTGCTTTTCTCTTAAATTGAGGGACTATGACCAAGGTCAACCAAGGGGGTTTCCATAGCTGAATGAGGATTTGGACCCTGTTCTCCTGGAGTCTCAGTTCAACAGTCAACCAACTGTACTTATACTGTCTATAAGTGCATGATTTCAAAGGGAAAAATGATAGAGTGGAAAGGACAGAAATATGTAGTCTTTCTAGAAAACTGACACTGAGGCCCTACTGTTTCTCAGTTCTTCTCCTGCTGCCTGTTGGGATGTCCGTGGGTTCCAGGAACAGGTTCCATGTTCTAGCACATAGTACATCTCTAGTAATTCTGGCAGATCATATATATTCTGTTTTACATTCACTTTGGTATACAGAGGGACTTGGGTTGAAATTCCTTGTCAGTCCCTGTGTGCTGTCATTTTGTGCAGTGGAAGGCACTGATTACCATGGAAAGAAAGTTTTGGCTTGTATAGCTGCAAATGTTGTTAATGGTAATAGCATTATCTTGTTATTCTAAATCCAATTATACTATTAGGACATCTAGTCCATTCCTGTTCTTACAGCATGTTTTACACGGGCAGACCTAGCCTTCTGGGAGAAGAACCCTTATGAACAGCAAAAATTGAATTTTATTCAATCGGGTATTGTTCCCACTGGTCACAGATTATTCTATTTTATGAACAGCGGCCCCTGGATTGATTTTAGTATCTACTATGGGATTCCCCCTTTCTTTTTCTGCACAGTTCATTTATACTCCTGCCTCTGAAAATAAGAGGTCATAAACAATCTTTTTATTCCCCTTGTTCAGAGACTTAGGGACTGCCTGTGCCCATTTAAAGTATGAAAAGTAGGGATGTGAATGTTCACTTATTTTGGCCTTGTGTGGAAGAACAAACAATTTGAAATGTTTTCTGTCCACTATGCAAAATTATATTTTCTGTGCATTTTTGAGGACTTTTTTTTTTTAAAAAGTTGCTTAGACAAAATAATTGTTTTTGTGTAGACCATATTTGGCGGGGGGCAAACCCTAAGGTGTTTCTGCAGAAAACAGTGTTTTTGAGCAGAATGCATTGTTTTCCATGCAAAAAACAATATTTTACTCAAATAATCCCCAGTGGCTTTTCCTCTGAAGAATTTTATGCAGAATAAAATCCTTGAAGATGTCTTGTATTATTCTGATGTTTTTAAAAGTAGCTGATATAGCAGCTGTAACTGAAATAGAAACTGTAAACAATAAATCCATTAACTGCTTTTTCAAAAGTTGTAGCTATAACAGTAAACTATTGTGAGGGGAGTGGTTTGGTACTCTGATAATTTTTTTTAAAAAATCGCTTTTTAATGACTAAAATTGTTCAAGTTATAATGTTTCGCGTTGGTTTTCTGAGGAAGCCCTGTGCATTTCCTTTCCATCTGAGATTTCTGTTTGTTCTGAGCCTCTCTATGATTATGGAAAGTTTAGATTGCATTTTCCCAGTATATATTATTACATCGAAATCAACTTCAGTCACCAAGACTCCCAATCCACTGATTTGATTAGATCCTTCTGGACTTTATCATAAGACTGTTGCATAGTTACCCCCTGCCCCCACACTTTAACCTCAATAACTTTGTGTCACCAGCACATTTTACCACTTCTGCTTCCATTTCCTCATCTAGGTCATTAATAATTCTGTTAAATAACCAGGGTCCCAGTTCCAGTCCCCAAGGATATTATTATTAACTTCTCCCCATGTTTTGTCCAACAAAGTTTTATAAAACACCCCTTTACCCTAAACTACTTAGAAGTGAGCGTACAATCTTTATTGCTCTAGGCATACTTATTGTGAAAGGAAGGAGGGGGCACTGCTGCTTTTCATCAGTTTCATAGATTTTTATTCCTTTGTTGCATTGCCTTTGTATTGGTGTTGCCTTTTAAAAATACATTATGTTTTTAAGGTTTTTCTTAGAACCGGGGCAGAGATGAGAGACCCTCTACATCCTTAACCCCAACAATTCAATATTGGCTTATGTAAATAGAGACCAGTTTGAATTTACATAGACAAGGAAATGGTAGTATGAAGTAGACTTAAGGATGGTATATTTGGGGGTGGTTTTTTGGAACAATGTGTTGCGGAGGTTGAGGAAAAGAAAGAACATCATGCTGTATGCATATCTTTTTCCTTCCCCCTTTCTCCATCCCTTGACATCTTGATTATTCTATCTACTGCCTACTAAGCTTCATTCTTTGATCTGACTTCTTTGAGAATGTCTCAGATAGATGAGGACTGGGATTCAATGAATAATGCCACTGGTTCTGCATACCCAAAGTCTTTGGGGCTCATATTTCTGAAGTCCATGTTGAAGGCTAGACACAAAATGAAGGGGAATTTTAAAAATGATGTATAATGCAAGAATCTGAAATGAGAAAAACTCACCAGATATTCTCATGCTCTTAGGTGTGCCTAAAGTAGCTTTTAGCTCCTGGCCATGGACTTTTCTGTCCACTAACTAGGATTTCTTTCTCTTTTCTCTGCTCTCTCACCCATACATTGTCTTAAACACAGAAAGAGACGTTTGCTGTTTGCATTTCCATTCCATATTCTTGATGGAAATCAAGAGAACTCTTGCTGGTTTCCCATTCCTGCTGCACTGCTTCGCCTCCCCACAAATAGCTTTTGGCATGTGTGGCCATTTAAAATTTTGCCATTCTAAGGCTCTTAATGCTACTATTCCATTTCTGTTTCTAGATCCAGTTTTCCTCTGCAGTTAAACTTTTCTAAGATGCCTCCATTATGACACTGATTTTCTTGAGATCTATGTATTGAGAGGGAACAGCTGTCCCTCTTGTTCCTATTGTTAGGACCCTCCATTGGGACCAATTGGCACCATTTAAAAGCTTAAATTCAGTGGACCTTGTGTGAATACATGATCAGTGAGAAAGGGAATGCAAAAGAGAAAGGGTATGAATGGGATCTGAGCAGGCACTTCTAGGGCAAGATATCTCTCCCGCAGACACACTCTTCAATGCAGTAATTTGGTCCTCAAGCTGCAAAAAGTTCCTACCCTAGATGTATCACTAATTTATGGTGATATTTCTCTTCTAATGTGGCCTTTCTCCAAGCTTGGACACAGCAATGCAGGCATGGTAAGTCAGGTTACCTCTTGGTAACATGGTAACCTCCAGGAACATCAAGGAGATTTAGTACAAATCAAGACCTTTCAATTGTGTCATGTGTTAATTTTTTCTGCCCTTGATCTGCCATTTTCTTCTGTTTTTGGTTGTTGGCTAAGCTGAACACATGAACTTTTGTGCTTACTTTTGAAATTAAATCCAAGTAAAGGCAAATTTAGCTCTCATGTGGCCTAGGATCCTGCTGTGGCTAGCAGTCAGAGTCTCAAAAATGAAGAATCTCTTTTGTGAGGTCTCGAGATTATGCCCTCCAGATATGGATTTATGCATTCTTAATGTTGATTCATACCTGTGAAAAGAAGAATAATAAAATATAGAAATAAGAAGAAATTGATTTGTCACATGCCCTTTGAAGTATATAGTGTTGCCCTCCTAACATTCTAATTTTAGGTATGTATGTCTGACAGGCAGGGCTTGTTTTTAACAGATCAAGGGAGCTGGGAGTTGTTTTTCCATAGAATTGTGCCAGTTCTGTCATAGTGCAATTAATGTATGACTTGTAGTGTGGCTTTAGACGTTTGTCGATATTAAACAGTCCTACAGTTAGCAACTGAAATGAGTGGCATGCTGTGGCAATCCATGGTGTCAGTAGGTTCATGTTGGTACTCAGTCTGCTTCTCAAAATCAAGTACTTTTCAGCCTCTGCCTTCCTAGATGCCAGAAATTTTCAAAGGGCTTTAGTGCAATAAAAAAAATAGTAAAATATTTCAAAGATCACTTGCAGTGCTGTTAAAATGGTGCCTTGACGAATGAATTCTTATTGATGTTTGAACTCACTCCTCTAGGGAGACATACATTTGTCCTTCATGCCAAAATGGGCAGAAGCTACAAAAATAACACCTTTTTGTCCGTAGAGTCGGTACAGTTTTGAGCCTTTTCTTTTTAAAATACACAACAGTCAAGTTTTATAAGACATTCTACAGTTTTAACTGAATATTTCTATTTAGTTTTCCAAGCTTGCACAATGGTGTGGACTCTGTCTGCCTCGTACTGCTAGTGCTGTTTTTTGGCTTTGATACATGATTACTCCTGGTTTCTATCATTTCTTATTCTACAGCAAATATACCACTGGGGTGCTAAGATCAGAGCTTGGAATGGGGAATACAGGAGATTGCAGAATGCATGGGAGTCTTTTTCAGGCTCTGCTTAAGAAGAATGTTCTAAAATGCTGCAACCTCTTACTGTTTCTTGAGTTACCAGAAGATAATTTGCTCTTCAGCTTATAGTGGGCCTGTTCCAGCTTTCTTTGATATCATCTGCTCTCAGGAAGTACTAAACAACTCCTGTGTATCTGTCTTCAACTGAGGCAGCTGCATGTTTTAGTGGTCTCTGGACCTGGAGCACTCCAGTAGACACCTTTCTCTTTGTAGGCCACAATAGGTTGGACAGCAGTAGTGGCTGAGCATTTAAATTTCCCTGAGTGGCACTGCTTCAAGGGCACTACATGAAGTTAAAGTGGCAGCTAGAATTAGTTTAATGGCCTGTGGTCCATTAAGTCCAAGGGAGCCCAGAGATGAATGTCAGTGCTGACTCTTTTCTGATTGCTCTGAACATGACAGCAGATCAAATATGCCCAGTGCGGCAGCAGGCCCTGATACTCATGTCCTCTTCAGTGTGTACCACAGCTTTACTCATTTCCTGCTTCAGGGAGGGAAGGGAGATGAATCTAGCTCCAGCCTTAAGGCTGATTTACTTTAGCATGAGCTTTCATGGATATCACTCTGCTTCTTGAGATGCAATGATGGTGTTCAGTATTAGAACCACAGGTATTTGATGGAGGGGGGTTTTAAGATACAGAAATATAGGAATGTAACTGGATACGTATTTCTATATCTCATTACCACCGCCACCCTTAAATACCTGTGGCTCTAATATTGAATACCATCAGTGCATCTCAAGCCGAGCGTAAAGAAATACAGAGAGCCAGCATGGTGTAGTGGTTTGAACATTGGACTACAAACCTGGAGACCAGGTTGGATCTTCCGCTTGGCCACAGAAACCCACTTAATGGCCTTGAGTGAATCAAACACTCTCAACCCCCCAAAACCCCAAGATAGTTTCACCTCAAGGTCATCATAAGTCAGAAGTGACTTGAAGGCACACAGCAGCAGCAGCAGCAAAAACAAAAACAACAACAGGATAGAGAAAGATGCAAATTGTGACACTACTGAGCACTGCTCATTAGAAACAGCTCATAGTGTGGAGCGGTATATAACCTTTAAGCCCAGACGTGGAAGCTTTGAGTCAGAGCTTGAGAAAGTTACTTTTCTAAGAGGCTGTGTTAACAGGACCATTTTGAGAATCGTAGCCCAGAACAGTAACTTTTCCAGGCTTTGATTCCTATTTTTTTAAATGTATATTATGGTACGGGACTGCCATTGATAAATATGTTGCAATTTTGTAAATATGTCCTTGGGTATCTTAGGGCAAACATGCTTAGGTTATACAATTTGCAGTTATAAACTCCTTACCTAGGTTGGGTTGGTCTGGAGAGGTACAAACACTGAAGTCTAGTTCATTATTTTAAGGTGTAAGATTTATATGTTTGGGCTTGGAGTTTGTAGATTCATATCCTGGTGTGGTGTTGGGTAGGATGGCAGCTGCCAGGTTTGCACAGTTTTAAATGTTATAATGTTTCTTTCTTGCATTACATTCCAGAGATAATTAAAGCCTTCACGTGCAAGAATCTGTTAGAATGCAATGACTGGGATTGAAACAGTACAAACAGAAAACGGGTTTTACCTCTCCCCGCACCAAGCAGACTGCGATGTGATTAACTTTGCAAAATGAGTGGAAATGAAAACTAAATTGGATTTTAAAAATTCTTTCAGTTTTAATAATAGAGCAGAGTGTTAGTGACACAGGAAAGGCAAAATGGATTTTAAAACCATGAGTGTTATTTTTATCTTGCCACTTTCCCCTTTTTAAAAAATCTCATACTTGCAGGAAATTTAGAATTATCACAGTCGACCCAGCTTTTGAAGTGTCCGGAATATTACAGTCCTGATATTATTAGAACATATATAGTTTGTGCTTAAGTATGTTTTAATTAGAAATGTTATTAACTCCCCAATGATATCAGCAAGGATTGAACTTGCATGGATAAAACATATATAGATTCATTCTGTGCTGAATGAATGTGAAAAAGTCGATTTGGTCATTTACAAGGTCATTTGCAAACTAGAAATAAAACAGACCACAAATGCATTTACCCAACTTCTCTGTTTACTGTTTTATGTTACACAAAGTAACTCATTAAATCTCACCCCCATCCCAAGTTGAAGCACTGGGGTGTTGGGGGAAATACTTGCATTGTGACAGAAGTTTTCAAAGCAGCTGCGGATAAATTTTTTATACTGTTAAAATGATCCAAGTGAAAGTATTATGGGAGCACGTGAAATTTATGCCAGTTCTTGAGTTTCTAACACATTTGTATTCACAATTAATACCTGATGGATGTGATGGGGAAATACAGCTTTCTTCCAGGAGGAGCTACAGTGAATTGCAAGCTTGTGGCTTTGCCTCCATAAAGAATATCCAGTTTATGCATAATTCCTTCCCTTGCTCTGTGTCTCTAGAAAGGGTCATAGGAGTCATCCATTATGCATCTCTTTCAGTGTTTCAGATATACTCAGGTGATCTCTTACCCCCCCCCCCACATGCTTTTTCCCTTTCTGTAGGGTTAACTTGCTGCCCCAATGCCATATGTTCAGCACAGTTTTACTTTGCCTTTATAAAAATCACATAGTGTTAGGTGATTACTTTTTGTTGTTGCTGTTCTTTCACGAAATAACTTGCATCATGGTGCAGAAGTGACAAATAAATAAATAAACGTGTTGTTCTACATTAGAGGCAAGCAGGTGAACTGAAAGCAGTCTATTTATAGAAGATCTAATGGATGTGTTTAACTTGACCTACTTTTTTCAGAATACTTCACTGGGAAAACAGATGCATCTCAGTTTGTGTGAATACGGATGTTGAACAGATTGTCTTTCCCAGCTTCTCCTCTTCATGAGAACTTCATCTTTTAATGCACCACATGGTGCATATTTCTTCTCATTTCTTAGTTACCCCATTCCTTTCCCGAGACACCAGAATCAGTCTTGTGAGTTGTTGCTTTCAGTCAGTAGTGATACCCCATCCACAGAAGGCATTCTGTGGAGAATTATT
The DNA here is from genome assembly GCA_030412105.1 of Cyclura pinguis. NCBI lineage: Eukaryota > Metazoa > Chordata > Lepidosauria > Squamata > Iguanidae > Cyclura > Cyclura pinguis. The sequence goes on along the minus strand of CM059604.1, from coordinate 120,496,700 downwards.
GGCCACTTTCTACCTGGAGTTATTCTTTTTATTGACGTGGTGACTATATACCTAATGTTCTCTTTTGGACATAAAAATAGTAGAAGTTGAGCATCCCTAATCCAGATATCCGAAATCCCAAACTCTCCAAAGACCAAAACTTTTTGCCGCCAGCCACCACTTCTACCTTCGAGGCAGCAGCTGTGGCGCACCCACTCTTTCACCTCTCAGATCCTCAGTCTCTCCTCAGCCTTACAAACAGTGAATGAAGCTAGAGAGAGATGTGAGGATCTCTGAAATGACAGGAATCCCACTGCTCAGGGAAAATTTATGCCTCTTACCATTTCACAGATCCTTGTACCTCCCTTCAGAATCGCATCATGTTTGTTCGCTACTTGCATTGTGTATGAAATGCGAGGCTGGAGAGAGACTAAGGATCTGAGAGACTGAATATAGAAGCTATCTGATACCTGTATATGAAAAAAAAAAATACAGTACTGTACAGGAGATCTCCGGGGAGCCTGCCAGACACCTGCTTCTGCCTTCAAAGTGACAGTTGCGGTGCTTCAGCTTGTACATTCATGGGCTCCCTGGAGGTCTCCTGTACAGTGCTGTATTTCATGTATATGCAAATACAAGTATTCCAAAATCCCAGGCATTTCAGATAAGTGATACTCAACCTGTACTATCTTTTTAAGGAAAGAGGAAATGGGGGAGGAATCCCACAAAAGAGCGTGGTCTCCCATTGATTATGTCAGGTGTGCAAAGATGCAATAATCAGGTATGCAATCTGGGAAGCTAGAGATTCTGACTTGTGGTCACGAAAAAGCTACACAAGGTTGGGTGGTCCTTTCTGTCTTTGAAATATTTATATTTTTATGGTATTAGAGTGTGCAGTGTTAAAAAAGGCTGTTCAGGAATGCTATATAGTCATGTGAAGAAAGTAAACAAAAGACCTCTTGGTTCCCTTTTGTCTACTGAGGACGGAAATCAGAAAACAGAACTTCTCTGGAGGATTTAAAACTTTAGCTATGTAGAGAGACATAAATGCATGATAAATTACATTGTAACTAGGTTTCTCTGTTCGCCTTGCCTGAAAATTCTCAGTATGTGTTTAACTGTTTTTCCCATGATAATAGCAAAATATAATTTATTGACTATCCAGTAATTATTTTGCATGTTCTAATTGTTAATAATTTCCAGATGCTGATACACAAGTGTGTATACCAAGAAAGCTTTATGTAAGCTGTTGATTTTGAACAATATGACCTGGGGCCATTGCTGAAAGGTTTCGTTCTCCTTTTAGACTTGTGTATGTCTGGGTTTAAAAGATATTCTGTTGTATGCTCCTGTAGGCATTGTGCAAATGTGTTTTCTTATAAAGAAAAAAAATGTCTGAGATAAGGGAAATAATACAGCTCGCATACTCTACTTATGCAATCAGGTAAATCCAAGTGTTTTTTTTAACTACTCAATATATTGAGATTTCTTTGCTGTTATCATGATACAAACTATGTGGATGAAATTTCAAAATATAATTTCTATAATCTGCATTGATCAGATTCTTAGAAAGCACTATGGATGCAGTTAGTATTGTTGAAAATGTCAGTCTGCCTGAAGTACATTTTCTTATATTTTCCCTTTCTCCCATTACCGGTAGGTGTCACTTTGGGAACTGTGAAATCTGTTTTGTAGATGAGACATGCAAACCCACATTTATAAATGATTGTTTTACAGCTGTGGATTCATCTGCAAGTGAGCTGTAATGATGATTACTTTTTTTCCCCATAGTTTTGCTTCAACAGAATAACAAGCGGTGTGTGTAATCTACTAATTGATCAATATTTTCTACAAACCAGGAATGCTATCAGATGGAAGAATAGATTTATTTTAGGAATTAGGCATATGCTTTGGTACTCTATTATCCTATAAGCATGATGAATTTGAGAATTCAATTTAATTTGGATACTTTTACAGCCTAAGTCTTTCACTGGAACAGCAGGAAGTAGCCTGGTTTTAGACTATGTAGAAATTTGGTAGCAGTGTTGACAGTCTTTGGGATTTTATTGATTCATCCCAAGAAGAGTAGACCTATTGCATTAATTGTTAAATGCTGAATCAACACATAGAGTTAAACCTGTTGATTCAGTGGGTCTATCCTAGTTGGAACTGATGATACAATTCAGGCCAAGTTCTGATCCTCAGTTTGATAACTACTACAGATGTGGGTCTGAAAAGTTAGGGAGAATTTTTTTACAGAAAGGTAGGGAGCTTGTAGGAAAAGTGGAATTCTTCCCATGAACTCAGTCCTAGGACACATTCCTTGCATATCTGGATTGTTGGGCTAGTTATGTTAAGAAGAATTTGAAATAATTGAGAAGAAGCACATGTATTATCGTCTCCTGTTATACACTTTTATAATTTAGCCTATCTGTAGTTTGTGACACTGTGGATTCACGAGTGTCATTGAATTTGGCACAGATGTGTTAGCTTCCTTGGGACTCTTTGTAAATCTAATGACTGCAGAGGCAATCTGTGAAAAGGTACATAAGGTTGGTTAGTCCTTCCTGCCCAAGTATTTCAGAGTGAAGAGTATCATGTGCGTATCATGTGTCTGAGCCCCAGTGATGTTATTCTTCCAGCAGCAACTCATTGATTCTACTCAGTATGGGAGTACTGTTATAAACACTTATTTAGGTATCCATACTAACACATAACCCAAAGATATGTGTGTATGTGTGCGTGGCATCAGGTTGCCAGTCGACTTATGATGACCCGATGAATTTGGTATTTTTTTTAAAGAGAAGGAATACTCAGAGATGATTTTGCCAGTTCCTTCCTCTGACATATAGTCTTCAAGACCTGGTATTCATTGGTGGTCTCCCATCCAAGTACTAACCAGGACTGACTCTGCTTAGCTTCCAAGATCAGACAGGACCTGATACATTTAGAGTGTTTAGGCCATCCTAAAGATATAAGTCTCTATACTTGCACTTTGTTTCATTTTCTACTGGCAAAAATATTGAGCTTTGCATGGATTTAGAAACTTTAGCTTCCATGTTTTCATATCAGTGTTCTTTTTCTCCTGCCTAGCCCCATTTGCTTTCTTTCTCCCTACTTGCCCAGATGGAGCAAGGTATGAAGAGACATGGGGCGGGGCGGGGGGATATTGATTTAATTGAATTGACCCCTTGCTACCATTGCAACATATATCTAGAAGTTCTGTTTTCCATTTATTTCCTGGTAGAGAGTACAGGAATTTTGACATTAAGACAGTGGCAATTAATGGATTAAATCCATAATCCAAGGTTGGACTGTAGGAGAGTATAGATGTAGTTTGTGGCTCCAGTAGTTGTTACTCCATTTGCTTCCTTATTTATAAAATTCTGCTCTGGAATTTAAGCAGCTATGGATATAGTCAGAGAGCCAACGTGGTGTAGCAGTTTGAACATTGGCCTATGACCCTGGAAACCAGAATTCAAATCCCTGATCAGCCATGGATACCCACTGTCATACTCTCTCAGCTTCAAAAGAAGGCAGAGGCAAACTACCTCTGAAACATATCTTGCCAAGAAGACCTCATTATAGGTTTGCCTTAGGGTCTCCATAACTTGGAAACAACAACAACGACAACAACTGCAGGTATTCTTGCTGCAGTATTGTATTGCAGTCCTGCTCTAAAGTCTTGGTTACTTTTACTGCGGTATGTTTTCGTTGATTTTTTTTCAGCAGTCTGGGTTCTTGTAGAATAGATTACTTTCTTTTAGTAGAAACCATTGTCTTGAATAATAGCTGTGTGGTGGTTTAGTAAGTCTCCACCTAAGGAGAGATGGTGGTTCTGTAGGTTACAAATAGATTTAAATTGATAAAAATTGATTAATGCATTGTAAACCAAAGAACCCTAAGATATAGACCATTGGAGCCCTTTAGAATAGATGGCAGATTTCAGGTGTTTGGCATTCACATTCTTTGGGATATGGCAGTGATGGACAATTGCCTTTATCTTTATAGGTTGCAGCCATAATAATAATAGTCAGTTCTTTTAAGAACACTTGATCTTGAATATATCCAAATGTTGCCATTTAATCCTTATGATTGCCCCTCTCCACTTAAAATCTAGGATAGATGGCACCTCTACGCCTTATTGTGCTTCCAGAATCATCATACTTCCTACCCACTTAATCCTTTTTCTTCTCCCATCTAGTTTCTCTCTCTCTCTCTTTCCTCTCTGTATGCCTATGTACATAAGCCAAACAATTCCAAATCCTTTGTTAACTTGAATACTTTGAAGAAAAGTAACTTTCTGGATAAAACCTTGCTATGCATAATTATTTTTGAGCAGAAGAGTTGTATTTTCTTGTGGCAGAGTTTGTTTTGTATACAGAATTGTTGTTCACTGTGGTTGGCTTGAAGTTAGATTTATTTTGTGAGATCTGAAGGGCATCCCATGGAATTCATTACATGAATTTACTACACAACAGCATTTGGTAAAAATATTGTAGATAATTCATTTTCAGTGAGCTCCTTTGGCAAGGTCTAATGCCAAACCAATAAGCCAACTTTCTCTTGTTACTTGGAATGTTCACAAGTGTTCACATATGTATTCCAGATCTCATATTTGTGGGGTTTCCCCCTGTATGTTGTAAAGAAAATACTCTTTTCTTTAACCATGCTCTACTCCACTTTCATTAAAAACACAGTGCTTTCTTGTTTAGCTTGTTTGTGAATACGATAATGAAATTTTCTATATCGTCCTGAGAATGTCTTCTGGTGATAGGAATGGTTACTCTCAATGGCGCCTAGGAATGGGATGAGTGTAACATTTAAGAAGACAGAATTTTACATTCACATAAATGTCTTTTAGTCCTGCCATAAGTTTCAAAAATATGTATATGAGGCAGCAAAGAACAATAACAGGCATGCTTACAGAAAAATAGAGCACTCTCCTCCCACATTTAAAAATATGCATTATTATTATTGTTGTTATTATTATTATTATTATTATTTTATATTCCATGCCCCTTTGAAAACTAAAATTATTGCCCATGATGATATTGACTTCACTGTTTTATTTATTTATATCCTTCCTTTTCCCTAGGGCTGGGACTCAGTGCAGCTAAGAAAAATTAATACAAATACGGGTAAAAATGCATAGAGATAAAAACTTACAGAATTTTGTGAGAAAATTCTACAGAATTTTACAACATATTTAAAAAGGCAAGAGACTGAAAATAGTACAGTCCAATGTTAAGACTTCTTTCCTTATTAAACTGTCAGTGCCCCAAAGCTGGTTGGTATACCCCTCCGCCACAAAAAAGAAAAGAAAAGAAAAGGCTTCTCCTTCCAGGAGCTGGTCTAGTTTCCTTAGGAAGGGAGTTCCACAGAGTGGGATCAGCCATTGAGAAACACTCTCTCTCATGTTCCCATTTATTTCTAAAAGCAGGACTGGGAGAAAAGCTTCACGTGAAGATGTTAAAATCCAACCACACTAATATGGGGAATTGTGGGGTCCAGACCCAGCCATTTTTAGTACTACATTAACTTCTAGCTTACTGGCCTGCATCTCATACTTAAAATAGCTAAATATTAATAAACACTCATGGGCTGTGTTTGCACATCATACTGAACCTTGTTTTAGCATGATATGAATGGGCTACAATAGCTTGGACTTGTCTGTTTGTGTCTCTCTCTTTATAAAGATTTTGCTTCTGTTTCCACAGTTTTCTTTGCTTCTGTTGCCATAGTTTTCTGTATTGTTGAGGAGTCCTGGAATTATAGAACCTTTCCACACTACAATGTTATAGTGCAATTATTCCACTTTCGACGTCCTGTGGAATTCTGGGGTTTGTAGTTTACTGAGGCCAAAGAGCTGTCTGGCTGAGAATTCTAAATGCCCCTCATAAATCACAAACTGAAGGATTCCATAGGATGTTGAAAGTGGAATAACAGCACTATAACAGTGTAGTGAGGAAAGGCACATAGTTATCATTCACTATGGGTATTTTCAGCAAGCCAGTTTCAGAAGCTTGGGTTTGAGCCCAAGACTCTTCCACATTAGGTAGCTTCTCCCCAACTTGAAAGAGAGACAGGCATGAATATAGAAGTCACTCCTAACAAAAGCCGAAGTTAGTGCTTTATTTTTGTTTGTTCTGTGCTGAGCATTTAAGTTATTATCCATTTGCTTTGCATTTAAGGAAACTAATTGTCCTGATCACTAGTCAGCAAGTGCAGTAGGCAGCAGGTTGTTGGTGTGTAGGAGTGGTTAAGTAGTCAGTACAGTCCAGGTCAGTCATGGGTCAGCTGAGCAAGATGAAGGGAGAAGCACGAGTAGTGGTCTTGAGCTGGTCCATAGGTCATATCAGCAGGTTAGAAGTCCAGGTACAGAAGCCAATCAAGACAAAACAGGAATACAAGGGGGTACTGTTAGACAACCAGATAAGACAGTTGTCAGTATTAAGGCTGGGAGAAAACTGCTGGGATATTTATCAGCAGCTCCTTCAAGGCCAAAGCTACCTCATTAGTGCTAATTAGGTCAGCATTTATTATTTAACCGGCACTGGGTTTGGCCTTTCTTCATCTATCTCTCAACAAAGGCGGCGTGGCTTCAGCCTTTGTCAAATCCTGCTGGGGAGCAGGATCCCCTACTGCCCTAACTGCCATCTCCTTGGACTTCTTGGAAATCTGCCTCCTTCTTCCCCTTGTCTGAGTCCTCCAGGGGGTAAGTTAAGACACTGATTCTCTCAAGAGATAGAGCAAAATAATCATGAAGTAAAAGATGGCACAAAGGCCCGTTAAGGGTAAGCCTTTGTGAGTTCAGGCAGAAAGCAGGTGTCTTTGATTAGGTGTCATACCAAAAGTGATTGCATTAAGAATGGCATTTAGGCATTTATCTTTAAGCTTTAGAGAATGAAGTTGCCAAAAGTTTTAAGCAGAAGGATGCAGTGCTCTTTATTTGCATTATTGCAAATGAATAGATATATGTGAAATCAATTAGATAGAAACTGTTGCATAATTGTCTCGGCCAACTAATTTCTATTTACCACTTTTTTTTTTAGTGATTCATAACTAAATGTTATGAGGCGAAAAGAATTCTCAAACCCCTTTTTCAAACCATTAATAATGTAGTGGGGAGGGGAACACATTGACATGGAAGGAGGATCAGAAGGGTGTATGTGCACATGTTATGTACAATGTAATTCATACCCTTGCAGGTAGTATAGTTCCTTACATAGTTTTATGAAAAATATTGTTGAACAAAATGTTGAGATTAGCAAATGGCTGGTTCTAGAACTTTCTTAAACTCCTAAATCAAGAATGCCATTTTCTAATTTTACCTCAGTAACAGGTGAGGTTTATAATTTAAGAAGAAACCCAAGGCAATAATTGCTTGTAGCAGATACTTTCAAAGCTAGTTACTTTTTTTAGCAAATGAGAATTCTAAGTTACTTCCCTCTGCAGGTGTCCAAATTAATCTACATTTGGTTCCATGTAAATGAAAGTCTGTGTTATATTGGAAAGAAAGAGTGGCTGATTACAGCAGTATTAAATTGTTTTTTTTAAAGGGACACATCTGTTGATTATGGCATCATGATACCAAGGCTGTAGCAAAGCTTAGAAGCTTCTTTTAAGTATCATAATTGAGAGAGATAATTTTTAGGCTTACGCGATCACCAAAATCAAATTCAAACAGCATATGTTTAGAGCTACTAAAATACTGAGAGAAACATGGATTTTGTAAAAAAAAAAGAAAGAAAAAAAGAAAGAAAAAATATAAAATAAAAAAATAAGCTATGAATTCCTAGAAAATGAGTTTATTTGAAAATGCCTCAAATTTATGCTCTTATTTATGGCCAAGATTATATGCACTTCAAGCATAGTGTTATACCAGCAAGGATATGTTGCATTGCAGTTACCCAGTTTATTGTGTATTGGCTCTAAGGCCTTGAGTTTACCTTTTGAACAATCTGTCCCACCCATCTATCAAGTCAAAAAAGAGGGACAGGGCTCTATGAGTGTGGTTGTGAAATGATTGACTACACTGGAGACCTCACTTATGCAACTTCTGAGAAAGTACAGCCATCTACACACCTATTTTTTATGCTATCATAGTGCTGCAATAGAATATTTTGTTTTGTTTATCCAGGTTTATCACAGATCACAGTGGTGTAGAATGTTACTGGAACAGCACCAGCCAAGAAAATCAATCCAGATAAAAATCCAGTTAATATAATTGAAAAATAGTATTAACAGCAACAGGGAATAAATAGCATGTTACACATAGCTACAGCAGTAAAATTGAGGCAGTTCCCCAAAGGCCTGGAGAAAACAGGAACCCTTTAAAATCTTTCTTCAGTGCTTTCTGTACTGAACAACTACAGAAATAGGGGCTATGTTGCATAAAATCAGCTTGATAGAATTATGTTTCAGTACCTAATAGATAATAGAACCATAGAGTTGGAAAGGGCCAGCTGCTGCAACCCTTTGCCGTGCAGGAAAACACAACTAAAACAGCCTTCAAATAGCTGCCTATTTAAAGACCTGCAAAGGAGGTGAGACCACCACCCCTGAAGCAGTCTGTCTATGATAAGCAGCTCTTACAGTAAAGAACTTCTTCCTAATGTTTAGGTGGAGTCTTTTTTCTTGTATATTGAGTAATTTGGTTCATGCTCACTCCATCTTCTGCAAGACATCCCTTCAGATACTTACAGACGGCTGTCACAAAGTGAGCTGATGTGGTATAGTGGTTTGCCTTAGGGTCACCATAAGTTGAAAGTGACTTGAAGGCACACAACAACAACAATAAATCATGTCATGTCTCAGTCTTTCCTTTTCCAAGCTAAATACACTCAGATCCCTAAGTCATACCCCATAGGGCTTGGTTTCCAGACCTCTGATTATCTTGGTAATCTTCCTCTGAACGGGTTCCTTTTTGAACTTTGGTGCCCAGAACCAGACACATTATTCCAGGTGAGGTCTGACCAAAGCAGAATAGACTGGCATTACCACTTTCCTTGATCTGAACACTATATTCCTGTTGAATCACCTTACTGAATGTAATGGGAGCTTAGTCTTGAGTAAACATGCATCAGATTGAGCAAGGATACGTCACATTCCCCTCCACACCTCTGCCAAATAAGAGCAGATTAACTAGCATTAACTGTATCTATAGTTTGAATCTGATATGACCACATTGACCTAACCAGCATTAAGATTTAACTGAATCAAAAGACCGAATCAGTCTTCCGTTGAGAACCAATGAAATTACTGCCTTCCAGTACATTCAGTACAGCGTACACAAAACGATGTTCGCCAGAGAAAGAATGAAAGCCAAAAATTCCTACTTGGATTTCTAAATTACTGCACTGGGAGAAAGGTGGGTCATAAATGCTATAAACAAACAAAAAATGAACGAGGAGACCTACCTCGCTTACTGTATACCTTACCTCCCAGAATTAGTGTGGGTGTGCACATCAGTGTTGCTGCATCATGCCTCCTTATTTCCTGCCAGCATTTTTTTGTTTGCCAGCTGGAGGTTCTCAGCAGGTCAGCGGCCATATTACAGTAAAGATTTTAATATGTAGGTGTGGAAGTATAAGTACCTCTCAGGGAGTGAGCAGTGGCATTTGGTACTGACCTTTGTGCAGATTTCAACAGAGTCTCAGCGCCCAAAGTCAGTGCCAAGAAAGTCGTCAGACAGAACAGGATAGTCCAGAGGCAGAGTCTGAGAACTGGACTGAGGTCAAAACAAAAAGGATCCCCAGTGAGTTGGGTGAGGATGATCTGAAGACAAAGATCTGAAGTTTTATCCTGTATTTTCTTAACCGGATTCAGAATTCAGATGCAGACATTCCTATGTTAAAACTCCCTGAGGGGAGGGAGTAGTGGAAGAGGTACAGATGATTTCCCAAGCTGCCTTTCTCATAGTGGTTGTGCTCTGAGAGACAACCAAGTATTTAAAAAAGCTGCTCTAATAGTATCTTGGCCTAGAGGTACAATAGTATCTTGGCCTAGAGGCACAATCAGGATGCCTCTGATTCTGTGATTTTATTCTGGTGTTTCCGGTCTTTTTTGGCTTTTCACCAGAAGTCTTGAAAAGCCACCCTTGAATTCAGGAAAGTGTCTGTCTTTCTGTCTGTCTTTCTGTCTGTCTTTCTGTCTTTCTTTCTGTCTTTCTGTCTTTCTTTCTTTCTTTCTTTCTTTTTTATGTTATGCCGAGGGCTTCCGTTGTAAGAGAATATCCACAATGTTGCTGCAGAGGGGGAGGCCCCGTTAGACCTCAGCAGTTTCCTTTATATTCACAGAGAAGGGAGTACATAGCTTGTGCTGTTAAGGTTTTCTCTGTCGTCTTAAAATATTTATATTTTCAGCTATGCACTACATACCCAATTTTAACACACATGCAGACTCTGCAACAAGTACATCTGAAATCACTTATAAATGTTAACTTGTTGCTGGGAGACTCAATATTCTTTATATTTGAACACCTTTCAAAAAATAAATAACACAAATATCTAATTTTGAGTTTGTGTTTATATTCCTAATGCAGTTCTAGGCAAGTTCAAGATGCTGGTTAACCTTTGAAATGTATTACTTGCCTGGTGCTTAAGAGAGATAGATGACTAAGAAGTGCATATTAGAGGCTCTCAAAACACAGAATCATCAATCTTCGAGTAGCTTAGTTTCATGCAGGGATCTGCCATCCAGTGTGTATATCTGCAGCTCATTGAGAGCTGGGTACATTCAGCTTCTTATTTTTGGAGGCCCTCAGAGGAAATGTCAATTGGACATTACTGACTGCCTCTGCCTCACTTTAATATCTCTTCAATAATTTAATATATTGTCTGACTTCTCTGTGTGCTGAACTCATAACCTTTCACCCATCTCATATTATTTTGCTGATTGATGCCCCAGCTTGTGGGTTCTAAATTTATGCTCTGAAATTTGTGAGGCACAATCAGATAGATGTTTGTCTGTGTCTGTGTATGTGTAAGCAATTAAAGACAGGCAGATTTCTATACAGCTGTACAGCTAATGATGGGCTGAATCTTCTTTTCCTGAAGGGAAGATGCTTAAATCAATAGCGTACTTGTTATTGCTCTGTTGAAGCTAAATCATATATGTACTCATAGATTAAGTTTCCGTAGTGTAAAACAACATACTGTATTTGCCGGCATACAAGATTCACTTTTTCCCCTGAAAAATACTGTTTGAAAATGTGGTGCGTCTTATACACTGGTATGTCTTATACACCAGCAAGTAGTATTTGCCAGTTTATAAATGGGGTGCATGTTATACACAGGTGCATCTTGTACACTGGCAAATATGGCATACACTTTTAATTCTTCGAATCCAAAAATAGTTCTGGAAATGCTTGAAAGCTGCATTTTCTGAATGTTGCTTTGCAATTTAGTAGGATGCTGTTCAGCAAATTGGTGTTTAGAATGGGTTACAGTGGCATGTCCCTTCCAGTCATCTGTTGACTTACGACAACACCATGAATTTCATAGGTTTTTCTTAGGCAAGAAATACTAAGAGGTGATTTTGTCAGGTGTTTCCTCTGAAATATAGCCTACAGCACCTGGTATTCATTGCAGATCTCCTGATCAAATACTAACAGAGCTGACCCTGCTTAACTTACAATACCAAATGGGATCTGGTGCCTTTAGGGCAGTGGTTCTTAACCTTCTCTTTACTGGGGACTCCCTGGTAAATATAATTTTCCTGAGGACCCCCAAGATGTAACTCAAGATTTAAATATTTAAATTTAATTTCAAATATTCAAATATTAATTAATTAATTAATTAATTAAAGGATTCTGGAGGCTAGGAATCAAATCCCCACTCAGACACTGGGGTACTTTGGGCAAGTCACATTCTCTGAGCCTCAAAGGGAGGGAAAGGCAAAGCTCCTCTGAATAATCTTTAAAAAAAAACCTGTGATAGGTTCACCTTAGGATTGCCATAAGTCAGAAGTGACTTTAAGGCACACAACAGCAAAAAGCCGCTGACAGGGGAAGGCTCTTTCTAGCTATCGTGTCCCTCCTCTTTGAAAACTAACTTATGGTGACCCTAAGGTAACCCTATCACAGAGGTTTTCTTGGCAAGATTTGTTACCTTTACCTTTCTCTGAGGCTAAGAGAACGTGACTTGCCTGGGGTCACCCGTGGGTTTCCATGGCCAAGTGGGGATTCAAACCCTGGTCTCCAGAGTCATAGTTTGTGCATGTGCACATGCCTGCTTCTGTGTCCCTTTTATAGAGGCAGGGATCAGTAGATTATGTAATACATTGAAAGGTTATAAACCATTTTAGCAGACTGAAAGCTGCTGAAGTTAATGGAACTATATTCACTGATATGCAAGAAGGAGAGCTTCATTCATTATCTCAGATTATGTTGTGCTCCAACTTTCTAGTTAGTGTTTCTAGTTAGTCTTTTCTAGTTAGTGTTTTGTGTTTCTAGTTAGTGTTTTATTTATTGCTGTTGTGTTTCTGACATATGGCGACCCTAAAGTGAGCCTATCATGGGGTTTTCTTGGCTGAATTTGTTGAGATGATTTGCCCTTCCCTTCCTCTGAGGCTGAGAGTGTGTGACTTGCCCAAGGTCAGGTAGTGGGTTTCCATGGACGATTGGGGATTCAAACCCTCATCTCCCACTTAAACCATAGTATTACGCTGGCTCTCTATACAGATTTATAGCACATAACAAATTCATCCTTCCATTACCACATAAATAAATGCAGCACAATAATTTTACTAAGAACTCTTAAACATTTCATGCCAGTCTCTTTATGTCAGTCCAACCATGTCAACCATATGCATTATACGTAACATGGCAGCAATCATCCCATTAACCTCTTTGGATTACTCTGGGCTGTGTTTAATGTGCTGCTTTTGAGCAGTCCAAGACTTAGTAGCGGAGTGCCTACTTTGCATACTCTGACAATATCAAGTCCCAGCATCTGGAAGTAAGGTTGGGAATGGCTTCTGCCTGATACCTTAGATTAGAGAATCATTCCTGGTCAGCATAGTCTGTAATAACATTGGTAGACCAGTACTCTTCATAGACTATCTGTGTAGACAGAGATGTTATTGCTAGCGTTATCCACACTTTAGGAAGATCACATTTAGATTACTGCAGTGGTGTTGTGGTTTGGGTGTTGGACCATGAGTCTGGAGACCAGAGTTTGAATCCCCACTCAGCCATGGAGACCCACTGGGTGGCCTCAGGCAAGTCACATTCTCTTCCCCTCAGACCAAATCTCACCAAGAAAACTCTGTGACAGGATTGCCATAAGTCAGAAATGACTTGAAAGACACAGCAGCAGCCACAGCAGCAACAAGAAGAACGACAACAACAACGTGCCGTACATTATTGAGTAGTCTGAAAATTGTTCTGTATTAGCTGATGTATTTTGGTACTTTCTTAAGAAGGTGGCATAATCCAGAAATAATTTTTGACAGCTGTAGGTATACATTGCTCTATCTATGTTTGGAAAGCATTTTCGTATATATGGAAAAATTGTATATTTGACTGATATTACCTCTTTTTTTATTATCAGGATGAAGATGGGACAGAAGAAGAAAACAGCAGAGTTGAACCAGTGGGTCATGCAGACACTGGCATAGAGAGTACCACCAACTATTCTTTAGAGTAAGTTTATTAATAGAATTCCTTTTTAAAAAAGTTGTTAGAAGTATTTTCCAATGTGTACAGTATGTTTTTATATGCCTTTACATGCATTTATATGTATTCCATGCAATAATTTTGTTGGGGTAGCCACACTTCCTATATTACTTTCAGCTTGACGTCTCGCAGAGTAGAGAAGATGTCTCAATTTTTGTAGATTTATGTTGTCTTGACTTTGATAAAGAATTTTCAAGTTACATAGGTTTCTTCCCTTTGGGACAGGAATGCGCCAAATTCTTCTGTGCAAAAATAGTGTCCTCTTCTACAAGCAAAGCACATATATACATATACATATACCCAACAAGCAGAAAACTGCTGTTTGATAGTTAACCTAGTGTTAAAACTACTGTTTGATAGTTAATTTCTGGATTTTGCCACCTTCTGAAAAAAGTACCAAAACACATCAGCTAATACTCCTGGACAGTTTTCAGACTACTCAGTAATGTAATCTAAGTCACAGCAGGAAGGAATTTGTATATTTTTAGAGCACTGGCATGGTGTAGTGGGCGGAGTGTTGGGCTGTAGCTCTGGAGGCCAGGATTCAATTGCCTGCTTAGTCATGGAAACCCCCTGAGTGGCCTTAGGTACCTCACATACTCTTAGCCCCAGAAGACTACATGATAGGTTTGCCTTAGGGCCAGCAACAACAATCATACAAATTACTCAAAAATGTATTCGTTTTACACAATTGCATGATTTTGCTTCATTTGTGCAATTTTGCATAATTTGAGCAACAACAAAAATGTCTAGTTTTCTTCTTATTAATACCACTTCTTATGGAGTGCAAAGAATAATGTTCTGGTTCTTTATGCTCATGTGTGAGGGAAGGACAAATGGGGTTTTACATCTCTTGACTTGAATGAACCAGATGTCACTATTGTTTTCTCCAGAATCTTTCACCCAAACTCTGAAATTCTGGGTAGATTGTGAACATCTAACCAATACTTGTCTGTTTTTTAATGGACAAACTTTGGCAAAAAGGGCAAAGCAAATTGTGGAAGAAACCTCAGTGCTCTATTCACTAGCTTTTACAAGTCATAAGAGATAGATAAGAATTCCTTATTCCGAACCCTGGTGTTTATGTAGAAGGAATCCATTGTAGGATATGAACTATTATCTTTGGGCTTACTTTTTAACAGAATAAGAAAAAATTGAGTAATTCAGACTATGCAGAGAAGGGAAAAAATTCACTGAACAAGTAATGAAAAATCAATGTTGGTTATTCAACTATAATTTTTCCTGCTCTTCTGTGCCTGCGGTACACCCTTGAAGCTGTGGTATAAAAATATGAAAACTAACACTAGGATAATTAGGAGAGAGCATGTGCTTTGTTTGCAGGAGGCACTCTGCAGCATTTCCAGAGCTGCTGCCTATCAGTGTGAGTAACACTGAGTTGGATACAACAGTGGCATTACTAGATGTAAGGCTGCTGCTTTATGTCCCTCATGGAAGGACCTTGTGTTGTGTCAGAAGAATTTTGGTCTTAGTACAGCTAATGCTTCAGCTGCTTCTCTTGCAACAGTTTACAAATTGGTTTTGAAATTCTTCTCAGTCATTCCACTGGAGATGTAGGCTGTTACTTAAATGAAACAATGTTCATTTTTAATAGAAGGTAGTCCTACACTCATAAAACAGCTGTTACAAATCAAATGTCCACCATGTTGCCAAAATAATGAACAACTTTGATTTGCTCACATTGCTGGTTTGAATAGAAGTCCTATACAAATGACATATAAATACATTAGTTCAGTAAACCACAATTTACTACTTCTATTTAGGGGCGGGATGTTTGTTTTACAAAATGTATGTTTGTTTTGCAAAATTTGTCCGAAACAGATAATGTCTTCTAGGACTAAAGTTTATGTATAACTAATGACCAGTGTGGTACAGTGTTTTAAGTGTTGGGCTAGGACTCTGGGAGACCAGGGTTTGAGTGTGACTTTGGGCAAGTCACATTATCTCAACCTCAAAGGAAGGCAATGGCAAACCTACTCAGAATAAATCTCCCAAAGAAAACCCTGGGATAGGTTTGCTTTAGGGTGGCCCTAAGTTGGAAACAACTTGGAAGCACAAAACAACATACGTAATCAATATGTAAACATGACATGAATATCTCTTTGCACTTCAGAAAATTGAACATTCTGGGTTTGTTCAGGCAGTGACTCCATGCAGCAGAAAAATTGACATTGCCATCTGTTTGTATTGAAGATTTTAGCAAAATCTGGTGGTTAGTTAAACTAAAAATTCTGCTGTTAACTTCATGATGTATCCTGATTTTGCCAAAGCTACATAGAATTTAAAATATATTAACACGTATTAACTTTCAGCTGAATAAGATCTACCTTATGGAACAAAATCTTCCTGTGTGGTTGATTTGGGGCTGACATACCAGAATTGGGGATTATGATTTGAGGCTGGTTTATAAACCCTAGCTGACTGTGGTTTTTGTAATTTCTCAGGACACAAACCATTAACAAACCACAGTTAGAAATAAGATGACTCAAAAGTCTAACTGTACCATGGAGATGGGATGAACTCATAAAAGTGATTGCTAAGCAATTGGAAAAGAAAAGCAGGCAAACAGCTGTAAGCTGTAGTTTGTGTGTTCTGGGTCTGGAAGTTCAACCAATGCTGTGGGCTCTTAACTGTTATTAGCAGAAACCGTAAGCTTATGTTATATCTCAACATTGTGTTTCAGCTTTTGCAAAACAAAAGGAATAAACTGAAAGTATTAGCAGCCTGTGGTATGAGAAGATACTACAGAATGATACCTCCTCCCTCAGCTCCCAGGCCACTGTTGGCTGAAAGACTAGTGCTATCTTGATTGAGCATGATTAATTTATAATTAACTGAATTAAACGTCAGAGCTTTGGGTGTATGCTAAGCATATATGCATACGAGGAGTGAACCTATATAGCAATATACAATATCATCTGATTAGCAAGAATTTGTTGAATGAGGAAAAAAAATTAGACCTTCCTGTTTGCCTGTGTATAAGGCAGTGTGATTTTAATACCTTGACTTTATTTTGAATCCTGGTAAAAACCAGTCTCAATTCCCTCCTGTATGGTTGTACATAATACAATTCATGTAATGGATTAGGGTTGCCCAAAACATTAGTTCATGTTTTATTTGATGTATTAATGGATGATGATTGATCTGCTTTCATGCCACCAGATTAATACTGAGGTATGTAGCACTCAGTGTTGTTTTCATCACCTCCAGTTCCAAATATTGTTGTGTTGTGTTGTATGTGTATGTGTGTGTGCATGAATCTGTGTGTGTTTGTGTGGTCTCTTTTTTGGGTTCATTTATGGTACATGTTCACATTCCTTCATTCATCATTGTCTCACAGTGATATGGTAAAGCTTGTCGAAGTCTCCAATGATGGTGGCCCTCTGGGAATCCACGTAGTGCCTTTCAGTGCCCGAGGCGGAAGGTAATGTATTGTGTAGGTTTTTTATTGAATCATCGTCTATATTTTCGTATCCAGTTTTGTCTCTTGTGGAGATCCCTTTGTAGAGAGAAGTTGTCTATGTGAAATAAGCACAATTGTTTCAGCAAAAAAGTCTTGCTGACACTTAGCTGTAAGAAATCCTGCCTCTGAATATAACTGCACTGGTCAAGGTGAGGATGACAGAATCTAGTTCCTAATTTATAATAGGAATTATATTCTGTCCTAATGCAAAGCTGAATTGCAAGGACATGAATTATTTCCGTCAGAGTCTCATAAAAGTTTCTTCTCGTCTTTTACCTTGGTCTAATATTAGAAATGTACTTCATGCAGCATTTATCCCTGGCTGCTTAGATCATAATTTACCAGACTGGCAGCATCTGAAACCACAAAGACACACTTGTGTGTGTATTTTTTTTTCACTCAAACTTGAAAGGAATAAAATTTATAGTCACAGTGGTGTTAAATAAAGTCAGCCGTGTGAAATATAGCATGCTTTTGGGGTCTGCTGTTGAACGTGAGTGTGTCTCATATTGCACTGCATGCAAAAAAAGAGATAATCTGAGAGATCAAAGTGGTGTGATAAAATGAGTATTAAACCTGCGATGGCCGGTCTCCGTTGGTAAACAGAACATTCAGACTCATAATACTTACTTCATTGAGGTGAATTTTTAGTATTTAGGGTCTTTGATTGAATGAACTTTGAAAATTAAATCACCTGTAAAGCAATTATAGTTCTGTACTATGATTTAAAGCTTTGTGATATAAAAGAAAAATATGTGCGTTACCTCAAAGATGTAAGTAGGACTTGAGGGGTATATGGCAAGGGGAACAGAAAGAGATTTCCTTTATCGCAGAAGAGTAATTGCATTCACATTTTCTGCTCTCTTCAGTGAGAAAGAGCCAAACATGCATTTTATAAACGTAATCTTATGTTATATATTTGAAACGTATTAAGTTTTGACAAGTCACCTATCCATCAACAATTTCACTTTAAATTGATTAAAGGCAAATGTCACTGTATATCAAATATATCTTATCAGCTGCTTTTCACACTTGATAAATAAGGGAGTTTTCCCCTTCACGGAATGATGAATGTGGTGTAAAATTCATTCTTGGTATTTTTTTAAACTTAATGGCTGAGCAGGTACTACAACAATGTGGTGTGGCTTCAAAAAGTAATAATTTCCTTACAGCATCATTCCCTGAGGACTTGGGAGGTAAGAATAAGTGCCGTTATAAGACCGTTCCTCTTGTGAAAGATCTGGTGTTCATTTAGCTACATTTATCAGGTATAACTGGTAGCTGCTGTAGCTGCATGACAACCACTGCCCCAAAAGGCAATAAACACATGATGGGTTGCATTTTTGTGCTGCTTAATGATGAAGAGAGAACAGTGGAATTTGACTGAAATGTTGCATTTCTTAATCAGAATTCCCAAAATAACAATATCAAGCTATTCTAGAGTTGTGAATTCTGTGTGGGTAGCTTTGTGGCTGCCACAGTGGTACAGGCAGGTTGTAAGTTCTTTAGGACGACATACATTCCTTCTATATTTTTGTTTATATGAGTACTAATAGAAATTCTAAGGTAAATGAAAGAAGTGAAGATTTGTGAAAATTTGCCAGTTATAACCCTATTCTGATAATTCCAGTAGCAAAAAGGCAAATTGCTTCATGGCAACTATATAGAAACACTAAGGTAAATGAAAGAAGTGAAGATTTGTGAAAACTTGCCAATTATCACTCTCTTCTGATAATTCCAGTAGTGAAGAGGCAAATTGCTTCATGGCAGAACACTTTTCTTTGACTATGGGAAAATTGGAGCCAAAGATAATAGGCCCCAGTAACCCAACCCAGTCTTGACAGCTCCTGCTCTGCGTTTCAAAATTCTGATTTGGGGAATAGGCAACTGACAACAGACGACTCCACTTTCAAATTCTAGAGATTAGCTTTTGACTTACAAAATATTCCATCAAATCTCTTATTTTAAAAAAGAATAAAACAGTAGAATGTTTGAGTAGAAAAATGTTGTGTTCTTTTAATACACAAGAGCAAAATTAAGTAAAAGAAATGAACAGAAACCCTGGCTGTGTTGAGAGGAACTAGAGAATATGAATTCCAGAAGAACATCACCACTGCATGCATATACAAAATCCAATGAGAAAGTAATGTGATAATGATTATCAGTCTGTTAAAATTTATAGTGCAGTCCTATAACTTTCTACTCTGAAATAAGTCCTGTTGTCCACAAAGGGACTTTCTGAGAGTGTGGTCCGGGGAAATTTGGCTCTATATCAGAGGGAAACTACAGTCAGCCCTCCACTTTGCAGGGGTTAGGGGTGCAAGACCCCTAAGTGGAAAAACTGCAAATGAAAATAAAATTTATGAATGCTTTTTTTAAAAAAATTGACAACACTTCGCTAGGAATCTCCAGGCCCTCAAGCACGATTCTGCCATCTGCTTCTGGTGGAAGTGGGCCATAGAGTCATTCTGGAAGACCTAGCAATGCCTAAAGAACTGTTCTCCCTAGGTCCTCCAGGACAACCCTGTGGTCCATTTTTGGAAGAAGTGGATCATAGAATTGTGCTTGAGGACCTAGAGATTGCTAGAGAGAACATATTTTTTCTGTGGTGTGGCAAATACAGTAAGAAGTTTTTAAATAAATAAATTAAATGAATAAAATAAAATAGCCAATCAATAACCAAATATGTGAGTGCTGAACCCATGAAAGTGGAGGGCTGCCTTTATATGCTGTATGAAATATATATTTCAGTATCAATCAGTGGTCCTTCTTCTTTTGAATTACAATTCATTACATGGCTTCTGATCCAGATTGGGGCCACTTGTCATCTTGATATCCCCTCCCCACACCATTGACGGAAGTTGTCACTTCTTTGGGGATAAAATTGATTATATCCACATTTGCACACGTGTTTACATTATTTTAAACTGGTTTTAAATTGTCTTGTTTTAAGTGTTATATATACTTTCTGTTTTGTTTTGTTTTTTAAATCTGTTCTAAGCTGCTGTTATTGTACATCCTTGGATATAGAGTGAGATAGAAACAATTTTTGGTTTGCTGAGGATTCCCAAATGGTCTTGAGAAACCACAAAATGACACAAAATGACATTGGGAGCTACATGCAGCCCACTCTGGGGGCCCTTTCATATGACACGATTATAGCACTATGATTTCTCTCTAACAGCTGTGGCTGTACCCTATTATATCCTAGATTTTGTAGTTCAGTGAGGTATTAGAGCTCTCTGACTGAGGATTCTAAATGCCCCTCTCTAAACAGCAAACCCTACAACTCCATTGGATGAATCCATGGCAGTTGAAAGTAGAATCATAACACCATCATTGTGTAGTGTGAAAGGGCTTCAGGAGTACATGTAAGTTCCCTTGTTGTTGCATAGAACCAATAACTTTTCCAACTAATTCCCATAGTGTTGCTTCAGACACAGACCTCAGAGCTTAGTGAGCCATTGACCTGAAATATCAAATGTCTCGTTATGCTAGCTTTGGTCTAAATATTTTGGTAAACATATGTACTGATAATTACTTCACTGCCCGTATTTGTTTATTCCTTGGCACTGGGTGAGACACAAAACTATAGAGTTTTATGGAAGAAAACAAAACCAGCTTAGTTCAGAAATGTTCAGTTTTTCAATAAGACTGGGACTTGTAAACAACACTGTGTTGTAGGCCCCTAAATATACAGTGTTCACAAAATGGAGCTTTTACTAAATATAAAGAGACAGTTTTTGTGCAAATGATGTCTTCATTTCAGTCATGGATAGGGCATTTTTTTATGTTCTTTTGATGGAGTAGGAGTTCAGGCTTTGTTAGACAGCTTGGCCTTGACCCTTGTACTGAATTGTCAGTGCGGTCTCTGCCACCTTTGCTGTGTTGTTGTCATCAGTGGAGTTTATGTTCAGTGCATAATGGCACTATAAAGGCCACATAAATCAGGTCAAGATATTGCGCAGAGGAAAAAATAATAACTTATTTCACTCTGAGAGAACACTGTAATCTCCTCAAAGAACAAACAGGCCTGAACACTTCTCAGTGGTGCTTTACTGTTTTTCACTCTGAGTTCAGAAATGTTAAATTTTCAATTTTTATGCAAGATTTTTTAAAAAAATTCTTTCCAGAAGTGGCAAAGAGTAATAGAGTTTCAGGTATTATGGAAGGGTAGAAACAGAGAACTCATTAATAATTTCTCTCTCACCCTTGCCCCCCCATACAGTAGAGGAAGAAGTATTCTATATTATCTTTGCTCTGCTTAGTGAAAAGAATTGTTGATGACCATCCCAAAACTATTAAACATTGCTGTTGTCACAGAGAAGTTCAAGGTATTCAGAGTGAAGGACACTGTGTGCCATCAGTCATATCCCTGTGTTAGATATCTAGAAACAGATCCGTTACTAAGTGAGTGTTTTCAACCTCTACAATGAGCTGGGGTTAGTTTGGATATTATACTGCTACTTGGAAAGAATCTTAGTCCTTGGACTTGAAGGACTGTTCACCTATATCAGAGATGTTAAAATATGTATTTTTGTTTCCTTGAGAGAGTAGTTAATCTAAGAGTCGTTGGCCTCATCCACAGAGCTTGGAAAAGTTGCTTGTGTGGAGTAAAACACGTAGGTTCCCCCAGCTATCATGATCAGGAGATTCTGGGTGCTGTGGTTCAAAAAGTAATGTTTGCAAGCTCTGAGGATGAGGATAATGGCTATTACTATTGAGATCAGCAGCTGTCCACTCAAGCAAAATCTGTAACGAGGAATACCAGGATCAGCATCAGTGACATGCCCTTATCTACAAATATATGAAAGTTAAGGTTAGTTTGTCTGCGTCAAGCGAGAAGATCTCATATGACTGGCTGTTTCAGGTGACGAGCTCATATGATTGGCTGCCTAAGAAGATTCTGTGGAATCCTAGGCTTTGCAGTTTAGGGAGGGGCCTTTAGAATTCTCAACCAGAGAGCTCTTGGGCCTGTCTTGAATAGGCTGGTTGCCATGGAGATGAGGCCTAGCAGCAAGGAGGAGGGCAGTGTATTCCCTCAGGAACCCAATCTCTGTATGTTATTGACTCTGAATAAAGATTGGACTGGAGAATATGGGGAATAGTCACAGGTACTGGACAAGACAGTTTGGGGAATTAGAGACACAGGATCTCAAATCTTTCTAACAAGTATTACCTATGAGAAAATAAAATCCCGGGCAATGCCAAGTACATACGTTAGTGTGTTACATAGTCACTTGTACCTTGTAAAGATGAAAAAGCTGGATCCTCCCACAGAGGAGTTCATAGTATGGGTGCCATTGGAGATAAATCTTTGATCTGAACCCTGTCACTTCTGGCCAGTGTAGACAGGCAGTGCTGAGTGCTGCCTCTCCAGAAAGGCAATATGAATGAGAACCGGCAGCTGCATGCGGAGTCTGTCCCGTTCGTGTTTCCAATATAAGAACCAAAACAGACCCTGGGGAACAGAAGCAAATCAGTAGTCAATGCAGCTGCACTAAAACCAGAGCAGTTCATTCTCTCCACATTTCTGTAAACAAAAGAGCTGCTGCATTCGGCGGCAGATGGGGCTTCTGGATAACTTTTAGGTTTGTCCCCAAGTTGACATCACTTAACTACTCTTTGGATAAAGAAGAGAATAGTTTTAAAGCTGTTGTACTTCGGACATATCATGAGGTGGCATGACTTATTAGAAGTGATGGTAAATGCTCGGTAAAGTGGAAAGCTCACACTGTAATATCTGCGCATCTTGTTACAGATTACAGTGTGAGTTCAGAGCTTTTCCGTTTTTAATCTAAGCAAATGAGATTAATATTGCAATGTGCAAAAATGGACTAACAGTGGAAAAACAGAGCTGGGAAGTATTTCCAGGAATGTGGAAGTAATTTATTTCCTCCACATATTTCTCATTCCTGTGCCTACTGATATGTACTTTAATCTTCTTTCTACTTCTGTTTCTCCTTTCTACAGTTTGTTCTGTAGTGCACTTGGCCATATTTCATACATACTAGTGGCCAACGACATGCTTCTTTTTCAAGCTACCAGAAGGCAAGCATATATTCATCACTTTACTTGGGCCGGCTGAGATAATTTCTGAAAGGGTGAAATTTATCTAGATAAATCCTAAATAGCAACACAGCAGCTTGTATGGCAATGGTCTGGCAATAAAGCCAGGCAAAAATGGGAGAACGGGGAAAAAAGTAGGCTGTAAGGCCATGGAAGATATTTTACAAATTTTGAGTCACATTTACAACCATCTACTTGTCCAGGATGATGAAGCAGAAAGGGAGCTTGGGCAAGTTAGTTTTTTGAATTATAACTCCCTGAATCCCTCAGTCAGTGGCCTAAATAGTGACTCCCTGGAGATATAGTGCTAATATGTGTAGAAAATACCTTGCTTATGAAGGATTTGTGAAGCTAGCCTGCTTTCTAATGACCTCCAGCTCCAAATATGGCTCCTAGGAACCTGATACTATCTCTTGTAAACTCTTTCAGAACAGTCTTCCATAGTGTAGATGGAAGACTACCAGTCCTTGAACTAACCATTGATTCTCTTTATTTTGCAAATCTGGTAATGCCTCTTAAACTAAGCCCATTTCCGCACTGGACTGTTATAGTATTACTATTCCACTTTCAACATCCTGTGGAATCCTAGGGTTTGCAGTTTAGGGAGGGGCCTTTGAGCAAGGGGAAATTGTTTGGATTTGTCCCTGAGGGCCAATTCAAATGTTTCACCCTACTGTTGAGCCCACCAAAATGCTTGCATGTGATGATGGTCCTTAAAAAGAAGTGTAACATTTCATAGCTGTTCACCACAGAAGTCAGCCCAAAGGACTGGTGCTGGCCCCATGAATAGGGTACCATTACAAACAAACATTTTAACAAGAGACTTCCAAGTGGTGGGTGTGAATTTGCCCTGCTGTAGTTACTAGTCTGCCTGCTGGAAGAGTTAAAGAGGAATGAAAATTGAGGGAACGATTGCAGTGCATGTCTAGTCCACTAGAGGAGAGTAAGGCTTTCTGTGGTAAATGCCGCAGAAGTACTGGCCTCAGAATACTGGCCAATTTCTAGACCCAAATAGAGCCAGACCAATAGAGCCAACTGCTTAATGGCAAGCCAACACATGTATAAGTCTCACTGACTCAACAGATCTACTGCAGTTGGACCAGCAGATCATGTGCAGAGCCAAGATGTGCAGAGCTTATCCCTGTATAGTCTGACATTAGGAAACAGTTTCATTGGGAGAGAATGTGGAAGAGGAAGAAGAGGATGCATGTACAAAGAAGCCCCACTGCATGGCTAAAAAGAAGTTGATGATACTTCCACTGATCTAAGTACAAACTCCTGGGAAGTTCTGCGGGCTCTGGCAGAGCTTGGTAGGAGGTTCAGACTTAGAATAATCCTTTAGCTCTTATAGATAAAAAGAGCTAAGTGGTATAAGTGTGAAACACTGTGCCAGCAGTTCTGGAGCAGTTTTCTCAATTCCTGTTTGTAGAAGAACGGGCATACAGCTGTTATGGTCATTTCCATTGGCAGGGTGGCAGTGACCAGTTTTACAGCTTTTGGCAGCGATCCAGACCTCAGCATGTTTAGGTAATCCCAGTCTGTTTCAGAGAAAACAGGAAATGTTCTACATATGTGTGGCTAGGTATTTTATAAAGAAATGGAACCTTTCTTTCTTTTATGAGCATACATGCACATTTGGGTTCACAACTAGTACAATCAGGATTTCAGGTTTGTTACAGTACTGAAATGCTTTCTAAAATGCAAGCTTTCGTAATCTTCATAAATACATTGGGAGATATGAATGGAGCTGGAGCTTAGCTTATGGCAGGATATATTATCATAAACTGTCAGGGGAAGGCAGGGGAAGCAAATCTGAGAAGCTCTGTGTTCTTAGGAAAGTTGTCAGGGAATCATTAATTATCCTGACATATTAGGAATTGCATTTTGACAGACTGACACAGCACAGACTTATGGATGGCTCGTTAGGGGATTTTGGTTGTGGCATAATCAAGTGGCTCTTTGAGATTCTGAAATGGCACACAGAAGATTTCTAATCACAGGGTAAGATCATAAATTGAGAACTGTGGAGGTTGATGTCTTGTCTCATGCAAATAGACTTGAGAGCATACTCAGAGAACCGCTGTGTAAAGTGAAGTTGCAGTGGAGTCTAGCCTTGAAACTTGGTTGCAGCTCCCAAGATTATTTCAACTAATCATAGTGTACAAATGACTTTATTAATTTGGGTGAGAAGAGTCACTTTCAGGCTCACAATTCCCATACCAAAAAAAAACAAATTATGATTTTACTCTTCCATCTTGCTTCCCTTCCTCTCATATGGTTTTATTTGTTATATCCAGCATGCTGGACAGCAGCTTTCAAAATCCAAAGCTCATAAATCTTTTTGAAATTGCTCTTCCATTTTCATCTTAGACTGGTTTTACCCCTTGTTTTCAGAGGTAGCTGTTTTCTGTTTTCTTGCACTATGCCTGCTATAAAAGCACTGTAAATGGTAACATTCTCATAACTATACATAGCTTAGATGTATTAAGGTTGTTTTTGTAGATTATTTATTACTTATTTATTAGTTTTAGAATAAAGAGTCAAATTCATAGTTAGAATCACAGTTACAGACAAAGAAATGTATGTTCAAAGAAAACAAACTGAGACTAAAACTAAAACACAATACTAGCACACTTATGACAGGCCCTTATTTCTTACTAGATTGGTTTTGCAGTTCCAGCCTATAGCACCCTGACAGTAGCACTTAGTCCTAACTCCACCCTTTAATCACAGCCTTTGTGTAAAAGTGATAGGGTCTTAAGTGTTCCCTCAGAAGAAATAATTTATGGTATCATGTCCTTTTTTTTTTTAACCAGTGACTTTAGATAATGCAGGCCAACTCAGTAGTTATAAAACAAACAGTATCCTTTATTGTACTAACATCGGAATTAAAGTATTTTGTTACTGTACTTCATGTAAAGTATAGTGTTGTTACGTTAAACAGTTCAAACTGCTGACAGTCTATGCCATTAACTCCCAGCCTTAGGCACCAAGTCTCTGTGTGTTTTCCTCAGCTGCTTAAACACACCCCAGCCACCCTCTCTGGCCAAGGCAAACTGAAGGCTCAAATAGAATAAGCCCCTCCTGCACATACCACTGTGCTGGGTTTCACTCTTTTTTTCCCCTCCAGCACTAGGATTTACTTTTATTTTATTTTGTATTATTTATTGTTTATATAACAACATATGGGTTTCACTCTTAAGTCACTACTCTAGTTGCCTATCAGTCCTCCATCATATTACAGTTGCATTCCAAATAGCTGATCCCCCAAAGCAACTTCGTAACAACACTGAACTAAAATATTGAACACTAACTAAAATGCTAAATGCTAACCTACAAAAAAAAAACAAAAGGGATCTGACTTCCCTAGCCAAACTGTAATGAAAGACAGAAAAAAATGTTATTTTACCATTATAGATCCAACTACTTAATCCTACTAGAATTACTAATGACCGTACCCGTGAATTATTGGATTTCTTATTGCTGAAAAAGTGCACAAACAGTTTACAGTCTTTCAAAAAAAATCTTCAAGTGACTTTTCCTTTAAAACCTACTTTAGTTTGGCAATTTTAGTTTGACAACTCTGCAGCCTTAGCAATCCATCTTCCATCATTGATGCTTCAGTCCATTTCCAAGTTTGAGCAAACAATATTCATTCTGCTGTTACCCTACAATGAAGAAGTAATATATATTTACTATCGAAATCTTTGTCCATAAAATGTAACAAAAACATTGCTAGTAACATTGCAAAATCTAACTTTAAATTCTTTTGAATTAACATGTAAATCTTAGACCAATAATTTTTCATCTTCTTACTAGTCTACAACATAGGAAAAAAAGAGCCCTCCTTCTTTTGACTTCTCCAAAGGTATTGAGCTTTTAATGTGGCCCAGTCTATTTAGGACATACTGGCACTTTATTCAGAGTTAGTTCTCTTGTCCTGAATGTTATGTTCATTTTATTAATTATTTTTTTTTAAGTCAGACATGGAAAAAGCTTAATTTGAGATGCTAAGGCTAATGGAAGATGTAGAGTTACAGTTATTATTATTGGAATATTGCTCATTTTTGTGGTAAAGGAGGAGTTAAGTGAGAAGGGCCTGTTCCCCTCCCAGACAGAAGAAGCCCATATTGTTGACCGTTAATCTTAAGGGGACCAGTTGTCATTAGAGGCGATAGGCCTCAGTAGTGTTTCATATTAAAGCAAACAGCTTAAGTTATTTGCTAAAAGACTGTGCTCATCCTTAGTGGAACGCAGAGAAAACCAACGAATCCTTGTTAAAACAGTGTCTACCTCCTGTTCCTGATACTTTTCCTGCATGTGTTTGGCACAGTTTGATTTTGTGTGTGTGCATTTTTAATGTTTGTATGCCACTGATCCCTTCACCCAAGGCACCTCACAATGTAAATTTAAAACTACTAGCAGTCACAAAATATGAAACAGCAGCTTCAAAATATTATCCCAGTTTCATATGCTGGGGCTGTCTGTCTGTGTGGGAAGGTTCTATCCTGATTTATTGCCCAAAAGTTTTTCAAAATAGTTAAGTACTTTGGTGGGGGATGGGGACTATGTCACCCTCTTGATAGTGCTGGATCATAGGCCATGTCCGCACTAGACTGTTATAGTGCTGTTATTCCACTTTCAACATCCTATGGAATCCTGGGGTTTGCAGTTTAGGGAGGGGCCTCACCTCCCTAAACTGCAAACCCCATGATTCCATAGGATGTTGAAAGTGGAATAACAGCACTATAACAGTCCAGCGCAGAAATAGCCTCAGTTCCCATCAGCCCTAGCATATATAACTGGTTATGAAGTGTGAAAGGAACTGTAGCACAACAATGTCTGAAGGGTCATGTTTTTACTATCCCTCTTTTACAGTCTTTCTTACAAGGAAGCTCGCAGCTAAATTTTTTCAGCAACTTTGGGGCTGAAAAGGCCCTGTTTCTCTGCTTGGAGGTTGTCCTCTCTATTTCTGTCTTTGAAAGGAGAAATATTTTGTCTCCACCCACTGTAGCTACCATGTTCAGGGATCTGAGCTGGTTTCACACTGCTTAATTTATCCACATGATCATCTGTGGAGGTGCATAGCTGCAGAGACAGAGGACTGTAGAAATACTGAGCTGGCAGCTATTCTTAAGTCAGTGACTGAACTTCTGTCCCCCAGCTACAGTGATGTAGATGCCTACCTCCACCCCTTTAAATCATATTGATGGGTTTACTAATGCCCTTTAGTTTGTGCATTTACATTCTAACTGGGAGCAATAATATAGTTCTTAACAATACACACACATCTCACTTAGTTAGTTGCCTATGATAACTGCCTTTTAAATAACTGTGCTAACTACTGTGCATCTTTCAAAATAACAACCTGCTAAATAAGAACGCCTACTGATTGTGTCGACCTCTTTGTTTTCACTTCATTCACCCCATGAGGACTTTGAAATTACAGTTAATCATTGCAGATAGAACACTACTGTTCATTTAAATTGTGAAAGAGGCAAATGAGATATGAATTATAGAAACCATGTGCGTGTGTGTGTGAGGGAGAGAGACAGAGACAGAGAGGGAGACAAAAATATGATTATAGCTGTGTGAACCCCAGTTCTGGTGAACTAAGGCTATTTGTTCATTTCTGAAATTCTGTAAGGGAAGAATGTTCACATATCCTTCAATTGGGGGAAAATATTTGGATTAATCTGATAAATGTATAGACAATGTGAAGGTATATGTTAAGAACATAGGAAACTACCTTGTATTGAATAACAGATGATTGGTTCAACAAACCCAGTTTTGTCAGTTTTTGACTGGCAGCAGCTTTACAAGTCTTCAGCCAGGATTCATTTTAGGTCTACCTGGAGATCCCTAGAATTCACTGGTGGTTTCTGTCCCGTGTATTATCGAGGCTGTGTCCTTGCTTAACTGCAGGAATGAGATGAGATTGGTTGTGCTCAGGTTTGTACCTGCTCAGAATGAGAGAAATGGCAACATTATATCATTCTTTATCAACAGTTAGCACAAAGCTGTATTACCTCATTGCATCCTATTTAAACTCTCTAAATGGGACCTCTGTGGTACAACAATCTCAGTTAGTTTTCTAATAGAAGAAATGTAAATGTTAACACTGCCAGTCAAAGCATTAGCGTGTTACTGAAGAAACATTAAACATATGTGGTGTAGTGAATATGTATCCAGCAAGCACATTCCACAAATCAGTTTGAGTCCCCTCAAAGTAACTACATTCAGTAGTGATCCCAAAAATGCCTAGAGTTGTTTTCAGACTGAGGAAAACTGAGGAAAAATAGCCATTTAATGTTCCATAATGAACTATGTCCAAAACATAAGCAGAATTTCCTTACAGATGTTCTGTTTTCTGTGGAATACTTTGTCTGGTCTTAATCAACGTATTAATACCATCATGAGGCTATAGAAATTGCATGAAATTGTAATCCCAATTATACTAAGTTAGCTAAATTCACAGCATGAAATTGCTTTGTTTTGGGGTCCAAAAGTAATGTTCTGCTAGCATAGAAAAAGTAAGCGATAAGGCTCCAAATATTGCTTGGCTGTGATTTACGTCGTCTGTCTGTCGCTGATGATGCAGTCCAGCAGCAATGTTGTGGAGGACACACATTTTCCAATCCTGTGTTAGCAGAAATCATCTTCTGCTCATCAAAATGTTGTGCTCAACCCAGTGGAAGAGTGTTGTATGAACAACCTAAGATTTAGAATTCTCATTTGTATAAGTTGTCTTTGATACCTCTTCATGGCCTGCAGAAGTTTATATGCTACACACTGTACTTTTTGTCCCTTATGCTTCATTTCAGTTTCTGGTGATTTATTTATTAGATCTATAACAATCGAACTCACAGTTAGAATCACAATCACAGAGAAAAATGGCAAAAAAGCGAAAGCAGAAGCAGAACTAATACGCTAAACTAAGACATTAAGCACTAACTAGAACACTAAACACTAACTTACTAAAGCACAAAAAGCTTTGATCTCTCACACCAAGCTATAACGAAACAAAAAAAGATAAAAAAGAAAAATTTCTATTATTCTGCCATTACAGATCCAGCTGACTGCCTTACTAGAATTACAAGTAGCCGTAGCCATAGATTATTGCATTGTTAGATTTCTTATTGTTTAAAGAGTCCATAATCAGTTTCCAAAAAATCTTCAGTTGGCTTATCCTGTAAGTCCCATGTTAGTTTGGCAGTTTGGGCTAACTCAGCAACCTTAACAATCCGTTCATCTGTTCTCCTTATCTTTCATTTCTTGAGGGCAATGCAGTCCTCAGTGCACTTGAGGGATTCCTGTGTGAGAAGTCATTTGCTTGCACAGGAGTTGACCAATTAGCTAGCGAGATATCTTTTGCCTTCTGTCTATGGCTCTTTGCACCCAACCCTTAATCTGAGATGACCATGATTTTTCAGCATAACATGTTCTAAGTAATTAAATAAAACAGAAACTTTCTGAGTCATTGTCATGTCTTGATATATTCTGCAGTGACAGCAGATGGCTTCTTTCTAGGTGGAGGTGATGAACCTATGCTTAGTTTTAGGCCATTTCTGCACTACAGTTTTATAGTGCTATTATTGCACTTTCAACATCCTATGGAATCCTGGGGTTTGCAGTTTAGGAAGGGGCATTTAGAATTCCCAGCAAGAGAGCTCTTTGGCCTCAGTAAACTACAAACCCCAGAATTCCACAGGATGTTGAAAGTGGAATAATAGCACTACAACAGTGTAGTGCGGAAATGCCCTTAATCTGAACTTTAAATACTGTAATCAATTCAAAGTTACAAACTTGTTTTGTGGATGGGATTCAGCACCTTGCAAAGCGTATTCAGTATTCAGCCTAAAGCCTTAAATGGATTCACCACTCCTGCCATCAATCTCTGATACATTTCCAAAAAGGAAGCAAAGTCTAGTTAACATATCTGGTTTTTGTCCAAAGCAGTGGGATCTCAAGCTTTCTTTTTAAGGGAAACCCTGGCCACCTCATTCTGCCTGCTATAGAATCTATGTGTATTTGCCAAAGAACATCTCTGTGTTGCAGAAGATTCTGCAGGAAGCTGGGTGCCTTGACTAGCTCACTTGAACTTCATGGGAAAAAATGTTTGGATCAAAAAAACAAAACAAAACAAAAAACAGAAAAAAACGACAACAGAAAACCCCCCCAGACCAAACAAAAAAACAAAGAACAAAAACCCAACAGTCCAACCACTGTGCAGTTCACCATTCAGTCTTCCACACTGGCCGACTAGACATCTTTGGGAAGGATATAACCACTGTAGCCCTCTTTTGCTCTTCCTCCTAAGCAACTGATGCTTCCTCTGTGTCTGGAGTTTTCTTGTAACCATGATAAAGTTGTGTATCTCCCATTACTTTATCCTTTATCTCACCATTACTTTATGGTCTTGTCAGGAGTCCTCAAACATGTAAGTAGTTCCATGTTGCAGGGAAAATTGGAAGCAAGCAGTCAGGGAATCTTGGTTTTTTGTTTTTGTTTCATTTTCGTTATCCCAGGGCCCTTTCATGCTACATAGGTAGGTGAGGAATTAATGCTCCCTGATTGAGAATTCTAGATAACTCCCAACAATATAAATCTCAAGATTCCTTAAGATGTTGCCATAGCAGTTAAAATGTAATCGTAGTGCTGTAATTGTGTAGTGCGAAGGAGCCCTCAGTGTTCTTCTGGATGCAGTTTGAAGAGCAATGGCTTATACTATGAAAGTCAGAAAACTTTCAGACTGACCCTCCTTTAAGGTGCAGTGAGGTAGTTACCTCAGCTGCTTTGGGATGTTGTGAAAGAAGAGGAAAAAGTTAGCTATTATAATAGTTTATTATTCTGTGTGTGTGTGTGTGTGTGTGTGCACGTACGCGCGCACGCACACGCACACACTAGATAGATAGATAAATAGACAGATGGACAGACAGATATGAGAAAACTCAGCACGGTGTTGTGGTTTGAACATTGGACTACAACTTTGGAGACCAGGGTTCAATTCCCCGCTCAGCCATGGAAACCCACTGGGGAATGTTGGGCATGTCACACACTCTCAGCCCTAGGAAACCCCCATGATAGGTTCACCTTAGGGTTGTTGTAAGTTGGAAACAATTTGAAGGCACACAACAACAACGATGTAATATTTAGTCTTTGTGGTAGAGAAAAGAAGAGAGACTTGTGTGAATCTTTTTTTGGTGGGGCATCTGTGTGTGTGTGTATGCACATGCACACACGTGCACACTTGAGTTGCCAGAATAACTTGTCTGGCCATGAACTGGAGAAGCGGGCACCACTACCTGTGCAGACAGCAAACTGTCTTAGATCAGCCCTAAAATCTTTAATATACAAACAAGTTCTCTTTAATCACTGCAGAAACTAATTGTTATGATCCAGTCAGAAACTGAGATAATATGATGAACTAAGCTGGGGTTTTGCTTATTTTTAAAAGTAGATGGAGGATGATAATATTAATGGATTTAATGAATGAAGAAGTATTTTGGTTTTTTTCTGTATTGGTTTAAAATGTTTCAGAAATGCAGTGATTTCACAAGCTTGTTCAACATCCTGGGGCAACAGGTCATTTCTAATTCTTAATTTCTCTAATAGACCTGTGGTTTGAAAAATTACATTTATGATAGGCTGTTAATATTTCATCATCAGTTCTCTCAGATAACTCAGTATTTAATAATTAGTATGTTAATTTTACCCTGGCATAATGATGACCATTGCTTTCCATTTTAAAGGAAGTTATGTTCTGAATCTTCTAATAATAATGCAGAACACGTCTTACTACCTATACAACATACTTCATTTCAAACCTGACTATATAAGCCCTTAAACAAGTTGAAGTCTTATTAATCCTGTCATGCAGTAACAATGTATAACAAAAAGAAATAATCTGCACGTC
This sequence comes from Cyclura pinguis, assembly GCA_030412105.1. NCBI lineage: Eukaryota > Metazoa > Chordata > Lepidosauria > Squamata > Iguanidae > Cyclura > Cyclura pinguis. The sequence continues at coordinate 120,463,574 of CM059604.1, read as the reverse complement.
AAAACTGCAATTACGCTCATTAAACAAAACCCACAAGTTAAATTAATGTAGGAGAGCTCAGTTCAAAGGCAGCATCTGGTATTCACAAATATTGTTTTGTATGTCCTTTCTATAGCTGTGTGGCATAAACATGCACAGTTGAAGAGATGTAATTATCACACAGCTGAAGGGCAACCTCAGGTGGGCTCTGGCTGGCCCCTCCCTAAACTGCAAACCCCAACATTCCATAGGATGTTGAAAGTGGAATAATCGCACTATAGAGAGTGTAGTGCGGAATGGCCTGTGTGTTCAGGTCCTCAGTGGGATACTCCAGCATTCTGGAGTACTCAAGAGGTGACAACCTTCAGCTAAGGAAAAGTGAAACACTTCTTGGTTTTGTTAACATATAACAATATAGATAGATAGATCGCAAGCAAGCAACCGGAGACTAGAAAAAATTTCAGTTTAAAGTTCTTACCAATGCAATCCTCTTCCAATAAAAAGCTTTCTGTCACTTTACCCACTTGGAAAGGGAAGAAATTTAAGGGAATACATTGTTATACTCTCCATTATATCAGTTTCTTATACTCTCCATTACGTCAGTTTCTGATCACTTTCCCCAAATCCTATTTTTCTATATATGGATTTCATTTGAAGTTCTCAGCAAAGGGTAAAGTGTCTAAAAAGTACAGTGACATAAATCACTGAGAAAGATAGCCTTGTGCTGATGGATGTCTCTGTTTTGACAAGTGTGGTACTTTCTGATGGTATTTACTCCATTCAGATGCAGTATTGCATATTGAGAACTGAACCTAAATTTTGGTAAACATTAATTTGAGTGAATTCAAATTTATACCAGATTCATTAGACCTAAAGCTGTTGGTCTCTCTTATTTATAATCTGTTTGAAAGTCTCTGAGCATTGCCTTACACTTCTAACTATGCATATGTGCTTTGCGCTACCTGATAATTTTACAGAGCTGCTGTTGTCAATAACAGCTTTTGAGCTGATAATGATGATAATTTTCCCTGTTTGTGTCCTGAAGATGTCCATAGGAGAGTGGGGAGAATAGGATCAAAGATGCAAATTTGGTAATATTGTAAAGTACACATGCTATTTTCATAGGTGAAACTCATATAGATTTAAAGATGGCCTACCAGTTACATACTTTCATTCAGTAACTGACAGTACCAACATGGCCAGTACCATCAATGCAGTACTAACATTGCCAGCTGTTTTCTCCATGCTTCCTTTATTGTTCTGAAGGGGCAAATAGAACTCCACCCACTCCACCAGTGTATGTCACTGCACAGTTACGGCAGTGCACCAATGTACTCTGTTGCACTCCTCCAGACTATAGCACCGGAGCACTCTAGCAGAGAATATTAAGCACCTCACCATCCAGGATTCACTAGGATGAAGCCATGGCAGTTAAAATAATATTGAACTTCTTTAATTTTATAATGTAGATACAGCACATACCAGGTAGCCAAAATACCCCAGAGAGGTAGCCCAAATATCCTAAAGGCACCAGATCCTGCTTGATCTTATAAGCTAAGCAGTCTCAGGCCTATATTTGGATGGGAGGCTACCAATGAATACCAGGTGCTGTGTAGGCTATATTTTAGAGGAAAGCAAAACTGCCTCTGAGAATTCCTTGGCTAAGAAAAGTCTATGAAATTAATGGGGTCTCCATAAGCTGACAGGGAACTTGAAGACACATATACACCTGTGCTTTAATTTGTAGAATATCTCCCATTCCTTCCATCACTTCTGTTGAATCATTCTGTTTAAGAATTGCCTTGCTATGTCAGATGACTTGAATGTGTGTGTGCACACAAAATACACCACAAACATTTTTTTGGCACAGGTGACATAGATTCTTCTCATTTAAATTGTCTCTGGTGGACTGCGGTGGGTTACATTCCTCTGCTTTGAATGCAGTCTTAGGCTATCAAGGAGTCTGATAACGGCACTCTCATCCTCATGGTATGTGATAACTCCTCCTTATTCCTGCTGGATATTATTCATAGTGTAGGAAACTACTTTATGTTAGGTCAGACTGTTTGTCTGTCTGATCTAATATTGCCTGCTCTGGTGGCATCTCTACAGGGTTTCTGGAAGTGGTGTTTTACAATATCCAGCTACTTACTCTTTTATGTAAGATGGTTTGTGATTGGCGTGCAAATCATCTATTCTGCCACATGGCTAGAATTCCTCCATAGGTCTGTTGAGAACATTTTGTTTGAATATTGAATTACTTTGTCCACTAGCTCCTCACCTGCTTTGCATCAGTGTTGTGCTTTTTCTTCTAGCATCCATCCCATTCCCTTTGCCTATTCCTATGTCTTCATCTCCTTCTTGCTTTTGTGCTTTGTTGGATTGCTTAGTTAATGACACTGCCCACCCTTGGCATCATTTGTCTCCTCTAGAGACATCCCAATGATTGACCTCAACTTACCCTTCTCTTGTTGCTGCTGTTCATCTCTGCATGACTTGTTCATCACAGTCCTTCCAAACCTGCCTATCTCCAGATCTCTAAGTTTGTAAGCTCAGAATGCTGGTTCATGCATATGTATCCTGTTTCTTGGAAATGTCCTTAGCTGCCTTAAATGCATTGGCTATTATGCATGAATTTTTAAAAAACTTCCTTGGAGAAAGAGGATGACTTGCAAAAACAGGCTTTTATACACCCATGCGTGCACACACAGAGGGGTGGGTGTGTAGGTCGGAAGGTGGAGAAACAGCAGGAACTAGCAAGACTTCAGAGTTGGGAAATTTATGACCTTGTTGAAGCAATAGTTGTGTGCTGCTTTGCCCTTGTGTAATTTTGACAGCAGGAAGGCTAGGCTTAATGGATAGAAATAAGATTGGAAAATGTAAAGATGCTCTGCAGTTGCAGTTGCGTGCTCAGTTTTGCATGTGCAGCCTGAATGTTCACATATTAATGCTGACATCACCACAAGGTTTTCACAAGGTTTGTTAACCTAATTGTGTAAATGAAATAAACTCAGTCACATATGTTAACATTCTCATTCTACATTTAAATTGTAATCAGTGATAAAACTGGAAATAATCAGCTCATGTTTTATTGATGTCTAAAATTGCTTGAGTTAATATACGCTTTTGCTTTGACGATATGAACGACCCACAACTGCCACCCAGCCATATGAAAATGATTGTAATCATCAGTGACAGTGTAAATGCCAACAGTGTAATAAGAACATAATGTTGGATGTGTGACTTGGCCACTGCTTGTATGTGTTGGTATGTGAATCTGGTTAAAATTGAGTTTTGATTTAAATAATTAAGGTGGAAATTAACACAATCAACTTATACTGAATATGCATATACACAACTGACCTGAAAGGAGTCTTCAAAACAAGAACAACCAAAACAAAAACAATAGTGCAGAACAAGAATCAAGTTGGTCAGAATCCTGCTGGGAAGTCACAAATCCGCAACTACCATAGTTACATGGCTACGCAGTGACTACCTGTCTGACTCTCCTATCCCCACTTACTACAAAGCAGTTGACAGGGTCCCATTCCCCTGTCAATCAGGAAGCAACTGACTGATGTTTCCACCTCCTCCCAAGAGCAGTCTTCTTTGTGACAGGCAGAAGCAGAGGCATTGTTGCAATTCTCTTGCACTGAAGCAGGAGCATTGCTGCAATTCTCTTTGCACTGAAGATTGCTTACATAAGGGAGGGTGGGAGCAACAGTCATTTGCTTCCCAGGTGACAGGGGAATGGACCACTGTTGGTTGTAGAGGCTGCTTCCTAGTAAGTGGGGATTGAGGGACTTTCATGGTCCCTACATGTCCCCTAAACAGGAAATACGTAGGGATTGTGACTACTAAACAGTTAGGACTGTATAACTCTTATGTTATGCATTCATAACTTCCCAACATGATTCCAGCCATTAGTTTTTAGAATGGAGAAGGAAAATTTCTTCCAGACCAGTAGAACCTATCGTTAACTCCAGGCTTCAACACAGGACCAAATGTTCATCTTTTGTGTTTCCTTCCCTTTATTTACCCTCTTTATTCTCCCTACTTCCTTCCCCCAATCTCATTTGTAAGGCAAAGATAGGTTATTTTGATGCCACTGAGTATAGCCTGTCTCAAGTAGGGTCATGGCTCATGTAAATCGCAGCCCACCATCTTATTATTTAGCAATACTTATATAACATTATTACATGGAAATGTTGTGTGTTCAAAGTAAGCTAGGGGTCCCAATGCAGTTACCTGGGTCTTACTTTTGAGCAGACATGCATAGGATTGCACAACACATGAATTACATGTGGGGCCCTCTTCAGTTCCACGGGACAAGTTACATCATGAGTTAAAGACCCATTGTTTCCCATGGTTAGGAAATGCAACTGTCTTAGTTTAGCAAAAAAATGTATCTTTAAGTGCTTCATTAAGTCTGAGATAAAGACAACACTTTTGTATTTATTTTTGTTGAACACAAATCTATGCACCCTTGAACTTATTGCATGCAAGTAAAGCAGTAAATCTCTTATGTTCCAGAACTTTGGGATTATTAGTAAAGCGGTTGGAGAAAGGTGGAAAAGCTGAACAAGAACACCTCTTTCATGAAAATGACTGTATTGTCAGAATAAATGATGGGGACCTTCGCAATCGAAGATTTGAACAGTAAGTGCACGCTCACAGTTTATTGCTCTTCTTAACCTTTAACTATCACACATGGAAGTAATTTGGGGAGGAATAAAATGTTTTGGAACAAATTGCCTTAGTAAGTTCTTTCTGTAAAGAGGAAAGTGTTTGTAGATCATTAGAGTGTTTCTTTAATTACTCATTCTACAAAACTACAAGATAATGACTACCATTACATTCCTTTTTTCCCCCTGATAATTTAGGCCTTACTTTCTAATAGTTATAGGACCATTCTCTCCCTCATCCCCCCATCACCAATTATCTTGAGTGATTTGGGTTGTTTGTAGACAGAGAACTGAAGCAGTGGTCATGTCTAGAGAAGCTATAATGTTTTTATTTTGCAAACAAAAATATGTAATTTCTCATAAGAAATAAATCCATGCATACAGATGCTGAAGGTTCTCTAAAAATCTTAGTAAGATTTGAAATATTTGCTTAGCAAAGTTTTAACAGAAGCAAATAGTTTTTTACTCACATTAGGGACATAGCTGTGAAGAGAGGGGCAAAATGAGGCACTGCTAGTCCAAATAAGAATTTTGCCACCTCGTGAAATTTTCCTGCAGTGACCACATTTATAGCATTATAGTAACTTAAAACTTCAACTGAACACTGAGAAATACAGTTTGGGTATCCAAAGAAAAGGGGCAGGCAACACTACCAAAAGAGTGTGAACATAGAAAGTGTACAGGTGTAGGTATTTATGACTGTCTTCCTCTCTGTAATGCTGGAAATTTGGGGACTGAAGGGAAGTTTCATTTTGGGGGGCAGAATTTTATTTGGGAGCAGTGCTCTCAATTCTCCTCTCCATAGGTACACCCAGACTCACTTGATTAAAAGTGAATGTAGAGGTAAAAAATCATACAGACCTCTGGAAGGGTTTGTATTATTTGTAGCTCATAGGTTTTGATCAGAGAAAGAATTATGTGATCTTACTTTGTTTGTTTGTTTGTTTATTTTGATGCGATGTGTAAATGTATTTCTGACACTGTTGCTAGTCATTTCAATCCAGCATGTCCTTGTCCTTGAAACATGGTGGAGCATGTACTGACACAACTGCTGTGTGCTGAAAGGCTTTTCCCAACTCTGCTAAGAGGGAAAACCAATGACCTCCCCAACACCATATCAGATGGGAAGGACTTAAGTCCAAAGGACCATGAGGGACTCTATGAACATGTTGTGCTTCATTTGTGTAATACTAAACCATTTGCAGCTTACCATTACATCTGAACTGGATTATTGATCGAACCTGATGCATTCTTTGTTTATTGATTTTACCCTGCCCTTCTTCCAGTAGTGGGACTCAGGGCACCTTACAACTTAGAGATAAAATGTGTATAAAAGCAACAATAAAAAGTATAAATATAAAAGTTGTTCAAAATTTTAAGAATAATTACATTAATGTGCAGCTGTAATAGGAATTTACCTAGTAGAAAAAGCACTTCTTAACAACTCACTCCAACAAATCTGCCTTTTCAGTTTGCACTTCAGTTTCAACAATATGTCTGTCATTTCACGATGCCTAATTAACATTAGTAATTATGCTTGTAATGTCTTCTAGTCTGCCAGTCTTAATTTGCTAATTTTCTATTCATTCTCAAACCTAGAGCACAACATATGTTCCGCCAAGCCATGCGTACTCCCATTATTTGGTTCCATGTGGTTCCAGCAGCAAAGAAAGAACAGTATGAACAGTTGTCACAAAGTGAGAAGAACACTCATTACTCCAGTCGGTTTAGCCCTGATTCCCAGTACATTGACAATAAAAGTATTAACCACACTGGACTTCACACGTTGCAAAGAATACCCCGAGTGAGCAATCAAGTAGATCAGTTGGACTCTTATTCGCAACTACCTCAGAGTGTGAACTCATCAGGAAAACCACCTTTAGGCCCATCACCATCACCACAAAAAGTTGTCAGTCCTGCTTCAAACACTGGCTATAACACCAAGCGGATTGGCAAGCGGCTTAATATACAATTGCGGAAAGGTAAGATGATGATTTATCTAGTTCAAATGTGCAAATGACTTTTTTTTTAAAGGCTGTTATGTACTTGTATTTAAAAATGCAGAGGCCCTGATCCATAAGCTTCTCTCAGTGCTGCTTTTTCAGGTATAACACGACAGAGCTGAACAGTAATGAAACAGTTTGGTAAATTGCCTGAGAGTAGATTTTTATTTTCATTGTTTTATGAGGAACAAAACATCTTTTAATAACTTCAGTGATTTTGATCAGTAGCAAGGGCTTTCTTTGTCACAGCAGCCTCTTTTTTGCTTATCGGCAAGATTCTGTAAAAACTTTAGGGAGGTTTCAAAGATCGTTTGTGATATGTCAGGCATAAAGTTTTCAAAGGGGAAAAGTCAGAAATTCCATTGCCATAGTGCAGAACCTAGCCGTTGTGTTTTCAGTAGCATGCACCTGACATTTCTAACAATCTCTAACCAAATATTTCTCAACTGAGTTCTTCATAAATTCCAGATAGATGGATTGCTAGAGGAATAGCTGTGTCTGTTGCAGCAAAATCAACAGAGAGTAATGTCACACCTAAGACTAACAATTTCATCATGGCATAAGCTTTCATATGATAAAGTTCGACAGGTACAACAGGTTGGTGGATTGTGATGGAAAGTTATAAATAACATGTTCTTTTTGTGATGAGTCATAGCTTTATGTGTAGACATAGTAATATGTCAATATATGGTACAATGTCCATTTGTTAGTAACTTATTTTTATATATTCTGTCAATTAGTGAGATTTACAGAATTTGTTACTTCATTGTAATGAAAAAAGATGAAGTGGTATCTCAATTTCATTTCTGTGTTGCTGTTGGCAAACAATACCGTTTTACTTACGCTAGATGTAATGGTTTCCCATAGTGTCAGGCATTTTTTAAATGAAAAATTAACAAGACGCCTTTCCACATGGAACATGTCTAAGGGGACTGTTACTGTGGCTTAATCATGATTGGAGTTGTTATTTTCCATCTTTGATTATGCTCTGTTTTCTGTGAACTTCATGTGAACTACCAGATTGCTTGTTTCTGGTTACTGAGTTTTAAGCTCTACAAACTTGGATGACATAAGGTTGAGCTGACAGTTTGCTTCTGTTGTTGATGCGCCTTCAAAAATACTTAAGGCCATCAGCTTAAGATGACATGCTTGAGGGAAAAACACAGCATTGCTAGCTGAGTGTGGAATTGTTGTGCTTACAAATATAAAGTCAGTCACTACAGTGATTTACCAATGTGTTCATCTTTAATGGAATAGATAAAGAGGAAGGATACAAAACCACCACTGAGACATTACACAGGCTTCTGATTCTCTTGAATCAAAGTGGGAATAGTTTGTATAATTTGCATCAATAATTTTGACTATGCAGTGGACTAAACAGCATTTTTTTTCCTCAGCAGGAAATAATGGGAGTACACATTGCTGTAGCACAAAACTTGATTACTGTATTCTGCCTTACATAGGGCTGCCTTTGGAAGACTCTTTGCAACTACAGTTATTTTAGAATAGAGCCACTATTTTGGTGTAACTGGGTCTAATCCTAGGAAACATAAGTATTTTCAAACAGCTTTACTGGTTATAGCTTATTTTAGTGTCCAACAACAGCAAGTGACATCTACACTAAAAGGCTTCCTTTTTGTTTCACACAAAAGTTAACGGTATATTTGGATTTTTATTGGAAGTCCCTCTTCACATACATTTTGGGTATGGTGAGGCAAAGGTTAAAAAAATGGGTTAAGAACTTTTAAGGTAAATACCAAAATTGTGGAACACACTTCCTAGAGCCTTTTCCTTGACACCTCTTTCCATGGCTTCTTTGTATTACTATTATTATTTATTACAGTCTACATTTATACACTGTCTTCCCTAAAAACATCTCAGAAAGGTTCTCTTTGATCTCATCCTCCCAATAATGCTCTAGGGTTGTTAGAGATAGAGATATGCAGTGATGTAGACTCGAGTCGATAGACTCGGACTCAGGTCAGACTTAAGCTGCTTCAGTGACTCAACTCGGATTCGACTCGGCCATAAATGACTTGATTCAACTTGTATATTTTTAATGACTGACTTGATACCCTTGGTTCAGTAAAACACATTCATCCAGAAACTTTAAGACTTTGAACAACGCCTCCGTCTCTTTTTACCTACTAGTCACACAACAATCTCTCTCAAGCCCTAAGTGTGGGTACATTTCTCAGAAGGGAACAGCAAACAGGTTAGGCAATGGGCTTGAGGCAGGTTTGAGGTCTGCTCAGCAACTTGTCCCCGCTGCATATCGGAGCAGCCTTCTAAAACATTTCCTAAGAGCAGAAGGCAAGACGCATGCCCAGAGCGTAGAGTGCATATCTCAGAGAGAAACAGCAAATGTGTTAGGCAATGGGCTTGAGGAAGAAGGATCCTAAATCTTTTGAATCTTCAGTAATGGGGAGTAAGATAGGATCCTATTCCCCACTTCAAAAGCTGCAGATGGCAAAATTGCAAATGTGGAGAGCTGACTCTACTTAAATTGTTAAAACTGAATTTATTTCACTCTATACATTAATTCTGAAATTTTGGTTTGGGTATAAAGTTGGCTTCTAGGCTTGAGACTTGACTTGAGACTTGATTTGAAAGTATCTTCAAGGACTTGAGATTTGACTTAAATACATCACTGGAGATATGTGTGATTAGCTTAAGATCACCCAGTGTGAGCTTCCATGGCTGAGTGGTGTTTTGAACCTAGATTGTCACCCGAATCTCAACAATACACAGTAATGCCTGTGGCATTTTGCAGGTATTTGAAAACAGTGCCACTTACGGTGGAGATCTCTGTACTGTGTTGGTCCCTGAGCTATCAGCTGCTCGTGCCTGGAGAATTTCCAGGAAGGGAGGAAACAATCGTAGCCAGTGGGCACAAATACAGTACTGGGCTATGGCATTGGGGTGAGGACAAAATTACCACTCCGGCACATCAGATAATTAGAGAATCAGTGTTTTAAAGAATATTAAGTTATTTATGCTGCTTTGAAAAAAACAATCTTCATTACTATTTTTATACTTTTACTATACAGTCTTATTTTTATTGTCAAACATTTTTGAAAAAAGTTCTTATTTCTATTTGCTATGCCCAATATATGGGATAGAAATGAGATTGATTGTGATGATATCATTCTCAAATATGTAGTTTAACAGATGAAATTTGCTTAGAATTGTGAATATCAGGACATTTACTTTACTGAAGTTAGAACTGTGAAAGTCTAATTAGGGTTGCAAATGCTGGCAAATGTCCAAAGTGGAATTAGACACATGTAATCTCATTTAGATGAATGGGTTCTAAGTGTGCCTAATGCTGTATTGAAATGTGGTCTTTGTGTCTTGATTGTAGAGATCAAATTCGGGAAAGTTGAATTCACTCGGTTATGTATGTTTTTGCTTTTTGCTTCAAGAGCCTAGTCTTAAGAAAAAAACCTACAGAAAAAGTGACAATTAATATAGAGTGTCAAAGTGTAAAGCCTACAAATGCTTTGAAGGTCAACACCAGAATCAGGAAATGATCCAAGAAACTAGTGCAAATCTTGCAGGGCTGGTGTGATGTAGTCATTCTCACATGAGAAAGTCTGCTCCCTTTATTCTGAGATAGTTGACATTTCTGAACTGTTTTCATAGGAGATCCCACTTTACACCATTGTAACTGTGATGTTACAAGAGGGTGGACAATTCTGCAAGTCTGTCTCTGCACTAGTGCCTACAGATTATGGGTAAAATGTCTCTGGTCATTCTGTAAAAAGTCAGTAACACATTTTGAAGTACAAAATGTAGATAAAACAGTAGACAGTAGATAAAATTAAAACACGAACATTGAAATCCTTTACAAGTTACATCCAATGTGAGTTATTTTCAGTGGCCCAGTAGCCAATTAGGCAGAAGTCACTGAAATGTGTAAATATATAAGATTCTTATAAAGATTTTAGAGTAAAGGGGGAAAAATAGAGTATATTTTACCAATAGTTACTGGCCCCAGCTGGTTGTGAGGTTGGTTATTTTCCTATAATAAGCTATTGGTCTGCCATGAGAATGGTACCACCATTGTTTTTCTGTATAGAATACCTAAGAAGTTTAAGGCAGAAATTCAAAATTTGCACAGTTAGTCTGTTCCTTGTAAAGAGATTTTACTGAAACATCTCTTCTTATTTCATCACTCATAAATATTGTTGCAGGTCCTAATCCTAATAGGATTCTTTGGATCCTAGTTTTGATGTTATATATTATACTGCATTATAGTTGGGAAATATTATGCATGGTGACTTGGTCTGTATGATGGAAGTAGACAGGATTCCTTTTTATAACTGGTTTATTTCTTTTTCATGCTCACTGTGGGATGATACATGCCTTGCACCTCAGTTCTCATCTTATTATGATGAGAATGTGCATGTGGTGCAACAAATAAAGCAGAGTCCTTAAGTATACCCCCAAGTAGTTTATTATAAATATGAACAGAATAGAAATGTTGATTGTCTTTGATTATTTTTAATGAAGAACATTATAACATGACAAGCTTTACAGAAACCTAACAAACGTGCTGTCTTCTGAGCTAACAGGCAGCAGTTATTTCACCAATTACCATCATTAGAATAAAATTTCCTTGTGGACACATTAGTGCATATACACATACGTATGCCATCACTTTGGTATTTTCTTCTTATTTAGTCAATCTATTTGAAATAATGATTTAGAGTGTGCAAATTGCCCTTGTTCAGATATGAAAGGAAGAGACACAGGAAGAAAGAAATCTTCCTTTATTAAAACTGTTCTTTTTGCAAGTTGTATGAACTATGCTGTATAACATGACAAAGTGGGGTAGTCCTACAGTAATTGTGGTTGCTTGCTTCTGTTATGATTTCTTAATATTTATTGCCATTTTGGCATTTTCAAATAACCTGATCTTTCATAGGAATTAGCTGTTTAATAAAGTCAGAAGAGAAGGTCAGTAATATGCTTCTGTCAATGCAGAATGTTTGTTGGCTTTTTCTTAAATGAAAATTGATATCTATTTATCTTTTGTTAAAGGTCGGGGCTTGAACGTCTAGCATACAGATTTAAGGGTTATTGCTGAAGTTCTAATATTACTAAAGTTCTGCAGTTCAGTCAGTCTTTGTGGTTGGTACAAACTCAGACTCTGTACTAACTTCTGGTTTCAAACTGAAAAGAGTTCCGGAACATGTTACTATTTTGTATGGATAGATCTACATTGCACAATATGAGCTGTTCTCCTAGACTGGCTGACTGTTCATCCAGGTGGTGGTCCATTGCAGGCACACTGTCTCTTGTATGTTTAGGAGAAAGTGAATTCCATGGGTTTTGAGGTTCCCATCTCTTTCTGTAGTCCCTGTAATGTCAGTGTAGTGGTAGGTTTATATCAGTGTTTTGTTGTTAGTGATTGTGGGCCATCAAGTTGTTTCCAACTTATGGTGACCCTAAGGCGAGTCTGTCATAGGGTTTACGTGGCAAGATTTGCTCAGAGAGGGTTTGCTTTTGCCTTCCTCTGAGGCTGAGGGAACATGGCTTGGCTAAGGTCACCCACAATGGGTTTCTGTGCCCAAGTGGGGATTCAAACCCTGTTGTCCACAGTCCTACTCCAGTACTACACCATGCTGGTATTTTTTTTTATCCTGGACTTATTATAGGTTTATACATTTTGGTTATTAACATCAGGCATGTTTTGTGACATAGAGGTTGCTGCTGTGCCATAGTTAAATCAAGGAAGGTTGCTGGCACAGTGTCCAAGCTTGGGCTGGGCTGGCAGCTAGGAGAAGCTGATAACACAAATCAGAAACTCAGCAGTAACTTAAGTGGTCAGTTTACTTACAAATGAGAAGCAATAATGGCCCCAACAATGTCCATAAATCAGAGGCAGACAATACAAACACAAGTCAAAGGCAGAAACAACAGGCAAGGGCAACGAACGGGAGTGCAGAAGTGGTCAGTTAATTACTGACAAAAGCTAGAGGGGGAAAGGATCAGTTCTTACAGGTTCCAAGATCAGCACAGGTAGTGCTTGATTAATTGCTGTTTGGCATAAATTTGCTGGGAGCGATGCAGGAGACCCTTTCGGTGTCTACGCTGGGCGAAGTTAGGTGTGGATTGGTCACTGTCTGTGTCAGAATGAGCAAGGCTCCCTGCTGGGGCTGGCACAGCCCCCTGCTCTGTCTCTGGGGTGGGTGGTGGTACTGTCTGCTCTGCAGGTTCTGCTGTAACAGTCTCTGTGCCAGGGCTCAGAGCAGGTCCTGCTGTCTCAGACTTTGAGAATGAGTCCAGGTCTGGAAGCCCATGACACCTAGCACAAAAGAGAGGAGAAGGTATAAGTTATGACCACATTTTGCTCATTATCTTATCAGTATGGTTACATGTTTAAAAACATATTCCCATTGTACCGGTGTCCCCAAACAACCAACAGAGTTACTGTACAGTCTAATTAGACAGTGGAACTTTGGAAAAAAGCCCTCTACTTTTCAGTGAAACGCAAGTTGCTCATGCTTCTTCCATACATTGCACAGGGTATCACGTGGCCACTCTGTCTCAAGAATTCTGGAAACTGTAGTCCAAAAAGATGTGTTTTCCAGGCTCCACATATGACCTTTTGAATATTGAAATTGGTGGGGATGAATAGTAGAAAGGTGCAGCTATAGGCTATAGTATTGCAGCTATCAATACTATGGCTAATCTGTTTTCCTGATAAACTGGTTAAAAAACAGAGGGTCACTTGTCATGGCATACTTTGCAGGCCTAGAGGACATGTCCTTTGCTAGGGATCATGTAAGGTGGCTAAGATTCTTTTGGTTGCTTCAACAAACAGGCATTCCAAATACTTTGTGCAATTACATTGATTGGACATGCAGCTGCAGCCATTTTATTCTCAAATGACCAGTTCAAGTTTCCAACTGGTCATTTCCTCACACAATTACTGTGATTGTGTATGTGTGATTCTAGAGGTGTGGCTCTCCAATGTAAAAGAATCTTAAAATCATATAATCTTAGTACTCTAAAAAAGGATGTAATTAGAACAGAACAACTTAGTCTCTATCCCTGTAACATTACAATGCTTAAGTTCTCTCCTCTCCCACTGGTTTCTTTTTATGTATAATGGTCTCCTAATGAAGCCCACAAGACAGCAGTATTTGTGTTTGATGAACAATTCACCGGATCAGAATAGAATGACACCTTATTGGCTAAAAACAGCATGCATACAAACAGGCCTGTAATCATCAACTTTTCATTACTGTCATTGCTCTGTTTCTGTTTGCCATTCCCCCACTCAGTGCAAAAATCATTGTATACTTTTTTGTACAAGTTCAAAGCTTACTGATTGGTAGAACAGCATATAAAGGTGATGGATTTGTAATACCTCCTAAAACCTGAGTGAATTTAGGAAACTTTTATACTGTACAAGCTGTGGGGACTTTGTTATCATGGAAATTCATCTGTATACAAGTGAGAGCATAATTGAAAACTTCCTGCTAAAAGCAGAGTGGGAAGTTTTCATTGAAGAAGCCTACCTTTGCACATAAAAAACTGCAGTCTCCATAGCTAATATGTATTAACTACAGCTTCTTATGGAAACTAAAACCTCAAAATCTCAAGACTCATTTTTAATGTACATTGGCACACAAGAGAGAAACTTGTTCACATCCTGGAGGGAAGTGCTTTGATTGAAGCAGTCCCAGAGAGAGATGTTGTGGTAGTCATGATCCATTGGTATAACATAGTAAACACCAACGACAAACATCTTTACAGTAATCCAGTTCCTGGTAGTTGGTCACACTCCTAATTTTTTCATCACATTCTAGCACAGAGATAGAGACCACGTGATATTCCAGATGTTGTTGGATTTCCAGCTACGTATCAGCCCTAGTTATCATGACCAGTGCTTGTCCAACAGTGTCTTATTCTCTGTTCTAGATGTGATCCCAAAAAGGAATGCTGAGCAAACCTATTTAGATAAGGGCCAGCTTACTTTATAGGTGCAAATGCAAAAGAATCTAGAACCAGTTGGAAAAGTGGTGACCTGCTTTAACACTAGTCATTGGATAATCAGAGAGAAATGTGAGACTTAGCCTACTTGTACACGGAGTGCATTTTTCTTCTATTTTTTTCCAAATAATTGAATGTATTTGAGTTCTGTGTATGTGGCCCAGGTATGGATTCTTCAGTACTGTGATGCCATCATAAGGAACATTAGTGTTCATGTTTGAAGACTAGAAGAAGAGTACAACAGCGGACTGCCTTTGTATCGTTAGAGGTACACCTCAGCTAATAAAGCATACAACAGTGGAGCTCTTTCTTTTTTTAAACAAAAGCTTTCTGCAACTATCCAGTCCCACTTTCACCCTTGTTCTGTTTCTAGATGGAAGTTTTTAAGCAACATCAGCATTGAGAGAATGGTGAAGGAGGGTTGGAGAAACACAGACTTTCACTGTTGTGGCAGTTTATCTGCAGTAAACAATTCAATAAACAAAGCTTGAAATGGGAAAGAGGAGGATTCTACTTTAGACAACCCTACTGTAGCCATGGGTATTGGATTACAACGAACAAAGTGAACAGCTACCTGCAGAATCAATTACTGAACGTGTGTGAGCAACAAAACAGAGGGGGGAGAAGATAGGACAGATCAACCTGCTTTGCCTGCTAACTTCAGCTTGTTAAAAAAGCAGAAGGGTTGGCCACCAAAAAATGGATGCTACAAGAAAACTGAGAGCTGGTGAAAAGAAGTCATCCCTGGATGCCATTTAGAAGAAGCCTTTAACTGATCTCAAGAAAGTTCAAATGATTTACTTATATAAATGCTTTACTTATATAAGGCTCACCAGACCTAGCTGCTTCATTTCACATGTTCATATTGCTAGTTTTGAATAGAAGGTTTGCTCCGAGATGCTCTTCTTTTTCTGCTGTTGGAACCTATCCATTGTCCTTCCATGTTATTTCTGCCTCTGCCAAGTTTTCCATGAGTGATGTAATGCTGAGGAACACATCTACTTTGTTAAATGAAGCACACCTGTATTGTTCAGAGTTTTGGTCTGAGGTAGACCGTCATTTCAGATCATTTGCAGTTGGCTCTTCATATCCACAGATTCAATGAACCACAGCTTGAAAATATTTTTAAAAATTACAAAAAGCAGACTTTGATTTTGCCATTTTATATAAGGGATGCCAGTTTACTATACCATTGTACATAATGGGACTTGAGCATCCAGTAATTTTGGTATCCACGGGAGTCCTGGAAGCAGTCCATAGCATTTCCTCTGGTTTAAATTTCTGAATGCTTTGTTTTGGCTTAAGAAGTAATATCCCACTTAGTCTTCCTTTAAATTGGGTCACTTATGACAGTGAAAACTATCATAAATGACCCATTTAAAGAGGAAACGACTTATGTTGTGTGTGTGCCTTTGATTAACAGAAACAAAAGCAAGCTCTGTGCTGATACTCCTCCATAGCTAATGCTTAGGTTTGATCTAAATACCAAGAAAAAAGAGAAGGTGGGCAGAGTATTAAGGAATCAATACGTCTGTCTGTCAGTCATAGTATCAAAGGCTCTGTTTACTAATAGATCCCAGCAAGAATAAAATTAATTAAATACATAGAACATTGATTGCAAAAATTTGTCACTTTTTATTGTTTGCAAACTCTTAGTTAGAAGAAGACAAGAACTTGAATAGAGTCAAGTCTGTCCCACATCGAGATGCTAAGTGATAATCATTAGCTGAAGACTGATCAAAATCCTTTTCTAGTATTAGCATAGTGTTGTTGTTTTTTTTAAGTGAAGAGGACAAGACTCTTTGAGACCCTTTGAGTGATCACCCATTTTTTTTCAAAACGGATTTGTCGTTCGAAGCACACGAAAAATTGCACACAGTACCTGCCCATAAACTTGTTCATTTTTTAAAAAATGTGTAGCTCAGAACTGACCATTACAGTGGTGACACTGACATAAATGCAAAGATGTTAGAACTCCCTCTCGTATTTGTTAGGTTTATAACTAGTCAAGGTGGCCGTCATGTCTGCTATAAATTTCCACTCACAAGCTCCTCACTCCACTCATCCCACCTTGTACACACAGAGCAAATGCAGTGGGAACAGCAATTAGATTGAAAGCTCAGCTCTGAACTCTTAGATAGGCTTCAAGCAAAAGCACTTTGCTCAATGCACTTTCAGCATTGATCAATCCATCAATTTATTGTTTATATATAGTTGAGTGAACAGTTGAGTGAATGGGCATAATGAAGCATTTTTACAGCAATTAAAAAAAACAGTCAAAACACAAAGAATCATAGCAGCACACACAGTTCACTGCTATAAAATAAAATGACAAAACATCTCTTGGCGGAAAAACTTTCACAACCAGTCACAACGGAAATACTCTGCTTCACATCATCACTAACCAAGTGGCAAATGCTATGTGTATGTATTGTGGAGGTAGGGCACAAAACCGGATTTCTGATACATAACATTTCTGATTTTATGATACATAAATTTTTGATACATAACATTTCTGATATATAACATGACTTGAACAGTGACATGTAATGTGTTGTTGATGCCACTGTCTGCCTAACATTTTTGTACTGATTGTTGAGATTATTGATGGGAAAGACATTCTAAGTAGGATACCCACTTGCATGCCATTGTAAAAGACAGCACAGACTCTCATAAAACATCTGTGTGATAACCCACCTATATAGATTGAAATGTAAAAATATTTCTTTCATTTAAATAGGAAGACAAAAGATCTAGTCTTCTACAGTAAGATCTCTTGCCTTCCTATTTAAATGACAGAAAGAGTGACCAGATGACCATTGTATGTCTGCGCAGTCTGTTACGTAGATGCTGAATGCCAATAGTCGACCTCAAAGCCTTCCCTGGGTTTATTTATCTTTAAAGTGGACTTTTACAAGCAAATAGGGTACAAGTTCAGATTAGGAGCTTTCCTAAGAAAAGCAGGGCACATGGTCCACCTCTTTTAAACCAACATGGAAAATGTGGAAAAGAAATGGGAAGTTGTGTGCCTTCACGTCATTTTCTGTCCTATGGCACCCCAAAGGTAAACCTATCATGGGTTATTTTTCTGGAAAAAAATGGTTCAGAGATAGGTTTGCCATTGCCCTCCTCTGAAACTGACTTGCTCAAGGTCACCCAGTGAGTTTCCATGAACAAGTGGAGGATCAAACCCTAATCTCCAAGAGTCCTTGTCCAAAACTCAAACTGTTATACTATACTGTCTCTCAAATGCTAAGTACTGCTTTTTTATTTTAGCTATTATATAGAAAGAAAGGGCCACTGAGTAGCTTCTCGGGGAGAGCATCATGGCAAAGGTGAGATCAGTATGGTTCAGTCTACTGGCCAGTGAAGAAGCAACTGCCCTAATGCTGGTTTTCCTCTTCCCTTCCCATTACTTTTCCTTTGTATCATGTTTGTTTGGATCATGAGCCAGCAGTCCATGGTTGCCTTGTACTTTAATATCTGTACAGTACTTTGAAAATGCTGGGTGCTTTATAACTGTCAGATTGTAATATTAATGGGAGAAATAAAATGTGAACTGTGATGGTCAGCAGGGTGAATTTAAAATGAGCAGTGTCTGCTTCCTTAGGTGTTCTTTGATATTGGAGCCCCAGTGTTGTTTTCTCTAGGCTTTGTCTTGGTTTTTTCCCCCTTGCAGTGTGATGCTAATTAGATCCTGGTAGAGTTAGTCTTGTGAAGAATTTTACAGATGTAGTTATCATCATCCATGTGTCTTGATGATGATAGAGCATTATATAATCTCTTGAAATTCCTCTCGTAGGCTTGTGTGAGGTGAGCAAGAACCAATTAAAAGCAAGTCCCATGAGTTGTCCTCTGTCTTAGTGTGTTCCATTCTCTTCTCTTTGTGTTGCTTTTATTATAGTTTGCTCACTCATTCTTGTTCTGTACAGTGGTGCTTAAGCCTGGTGAATGACAGAGCTTGCCATATGTTTTCAGTGACTAACTATAAAAAATAAATCATTCTGTTTTTACACTGTTAAAAATGGATCAAACTCAGCATCTGCCCAAAACGGGAAAAAAAAGATGCAGGGACATATAAAGCATCACCCTGATACAGGACCCAGATTTATGGAATGTTAATAATAAACTCAAATTCCTTGTTCAGAAAAAGATGTAAAAGGCAAAGCTAGTCAAGACATGAATGGCTTATGAAACAGAATATTGCTGGTCTTTTTAAAAAAGAGAATGACAAATTACTTCACACATTTTATTGATAAGATGGACTGTGATTAGATTAATTAGAACTAGATGGGAATGGAATGCATGATATAGTACATCTTTAACAATGTAAGAAACCTGCTGGGTCAGAGTTAACAGTTTGCTCCGTCCAGATTCCTGTTTATCACAGGGATCAGCCCCACCTATGTTCATGTGAGATGCAAAAGATTCTACTCCAAAACAGTAGTGGAGCTTGGAGTGTGTGGACGGGGGGGTGGGAGGGGTGTGGCCACTGCGTGGGGGCATGGCTGCAGTGTGTGGGGGTGTGGCCAGGGCACGCGGGGACATGGCTACGGGCTGGGATGACCCAAAAACTTTGCTGCCTGGGGCGAATCGCCTCCCCCACCCCCACCCCCACATCCCTACATGACTGCTCCGAAACCTCCCTCAGCAATGTCTGTCTTGTAAAGTGACTGGTCGGCTAGTTGTATAGGTTGGCCTTAAATTTGCAAAGGAATTGTTTGACTTTTACCTACTTGCTACTTTTAGGTTGGATGCACGTTTTACCTGTATTCATGTACTTGCAAACTTATGTCAGTGAAGAATGTACATTAAGATACTGTGTGTGTATTTGGGTATATACAAGTGCCAGAATTATCCCTTTAGTAAAGGAAAAATAGAAAATATTTAGTAAGCAAATCAGGTTCAGGTCTACTGGTGGATAGGCAGTCTGCTTAGGTTACCAGGACATCCCTGTAATGGTGGGTGCTGTCATCAGAAGCTGAACTAAGATGAACTAGTAAGCAGTTACTGAGGAAAGAAATATCAGCATTTTTATTTCGGGTCTGCTCTGTTCTCTTTCGTGATATCTTTGGGGAGTTTCAGTCAAATAATATGCTTAAAGGCAAAGGGCTATAAGATCTGAAGAAAAAGTGTTGCAGCAAACCTAAATTGTATATCCAGTTAAGGACTGGAGGTCTTTATGTGTGTGTGTGAGATGTCTGATTTAAATGCTCACTTGCAGGAGTGGGATTTATTGTTTTTTCAATGTATGTGTTAAATATTGGAGGAAGGGGAAAGAGGGAAGAAAAGCAAGTAAGCTTATGTGTAAGTGGCTTGACATGAATCAAAAGTTCTTTTAAGATATCATGTACCCGCCAGCACTGAGAAACTTACCCTTTTAAATCATTTATGCAGGTACAGAAGGCCTAGGATTTAGCATCACTTCGAGAGATGTTCCCATTGGCGGCTCAGCTCCAATTTATGTGAAAAACATCCTTCCAAGAGGTGCAGCTATTCAAGATGGAAGATTAAAGGCTGGAGACCGGCTCATTGAGGTGATGAAGTGTTCCTTGTGCTGTTTTGGCTTCTATGAGTCTTTTCAGCAGTCAGCTTCCTTTTATATGAATTGCATAGCATTTTACTGATACTTTTTCCAGTCAGCTTCCAGTTTCCAAGGTATTGTCTTCTGAATAACAGTACTGATAAACAATATGCCAGGCAGGAGCTTCACTTGCTATGGAAAAAAAAAGGCAGTAAAGGGAGTTGGGAAGTGGACGTTAAAAATAGAGGTTGAAAAAACGAACACATTTTGTTGGATGCTCTGTGACTCTAATAAGAGTAACAAAATGAAGACTGTGGTATAACAAGCCATTTGGGATAAAAAGGCCATTCTTGCAGTACAAGTCTATATGCTTCTATAACAACGTGTCCTTCCTCAAGTAATAGTGTCTTTCAAAAATGTGTAACAGTCTGTGGCAGCTGGTGGCTTCCATGTCAGCGGGGCAGTGAATGCTCTCTGGGTTTTGTTATAGAGTTTAATGGAGCTATTTAAGGTCTCTCAGATAAAGTCAGCACCCTGGACAATTCTTTTAAAACCAGAACAGATTCACTGCTCTTCTGATATAGGAACTATCTGACAATACTGGGAACAATAACAATTGCAGTAGCAATAGTTGGGTATGTTTTTCAAAACCAGAGCAGATTCACCACTCCACTACTATGGGAACTACCTGACAACACTGGGAACAATAACTATTGTAGTACAGTAATTGGGTATGTTATTAAAAGGGCTTCTTCTTTGCCCTTTTTCAAAAAGATCTTTCACTGGTGACATAGACATAGATTTTTCTCAGGTTTGGGTACTCTGCATCCTTTCTTGTGAATGTGCTCTTTATAGTTGCACAAATATATCTCCTTCCTCATGTCATTAGGCATGTTCAAGTCAACTCTGACTTATGGTGATGTTATCATAGGGCTTTCTTGGCAAGATGTTATTTAGAGCAGATTCTTTGTTGTGTTCCTCTGAGGCTGAGAGAGTGTGACTTGCCCAAAGTTACCTCAGTGGGTTTCCATGGCAGAGCACGGATTCAAATCTTGGGCCGCTTGAGTCCTAGCTCAACACTCAATCTGTGGCACACTGGCTGCCGACTGTTGCATAGGTACCATGACTTAAGGAGCAAAGGTTCTATGGGAAACCTCTGTAGATAATGTGGTATTCATGACTTTAAGTAAATGGTTGCATTTATTTTAACCTTTTGACCTGGCAAGAGTAACTGGGATATACTACAGTGCTGTGAAAGAATAAAGATGTGGAAAACTATATAATCTTATCTAATAAAATGGTGATGGAGCAAATGTAAGGCTTCAGGATGTTGCTATTAGCATTATTTTTATGAAATGATATTGTTATGAAGAATGTTTGGGTTTCTTAGTTTTCATATGTGTATTAAACTTGTTTGAATTTCTTTGATGTTTATTTTGGAATTTAATTGGTTTATAAATGGTTTGATTTAAAATAGTTACAGTATACTTTGAAAAATTTCTACCTTTCATTTAGTGAGTTGTCTGCTTTAACTCCATCCAAGTTTTCCTTGGGGGAATACATATGCAGTCAAAACAAAGGAGGAGTGTATGACAGGTCCTTTGGAGTATGTAGATGAGAAATTGCGATCTAGGAATGAGAAATTGAGCAAAGGAGAAATAAGGGAGAACAGAAAGTAAACAACGAGAAGGAGGGCAGACAGGGAGTCATGCTCATTGGTTAATGCAAAATAAGCTATTTCCCACTGATCTGTAAAAAGAATCTGCCTCAAATCTTGGGAAATGAGATAATAATTGCTTCAGGGTTTTTTGTATTATTATTATTCACATCCAGTTACTGATTTTATTGACCTTATCCAGTGTCTTTCTTTCTGGGTTCAATGGGACCAATTATAAATGAATACTGTAAATGTAATCACAATTTAAGTCCATCTTTAAACAACAGCAACCATACTACAAATTACATAGTAAATTGAAATTTCCAAAGTTACATCTATCTAGCAAGGTGCAAATGCAAAATTTGATTGGAGGATTCTTCCACACCTGCTGCTCAGCAGTATTGCAACCCTGGGTGCAGTCCTTAAGGCGCTTATTCTGTGTGAAAAGGACTTAATCCTCCCCAACTCTTTCTCTCCTGAATTCAACTAGTAAGAAGAAGGAGGTTGTACAAACTTTAATGCTAGTAGTACCCTTTTAACCAAACTTGGAAAACACACTTTTTAGATTATGGCTCCTAGAATCCCCATGTCATCTGAATTCTGGGAGTTGCGTCCCCAGTTGTAACTTTTCCAAGCTCTGCTTTTTAATTATCATTTGAAACCAGCCAACATTACTGCTGCAGTTCTCTTTCTGAGTAGGCAGTTGCCTGCTGTAAAGCACAAGAAGATCGTGTAGTTGTACTCTGCTGTATAGTTCACATTTGCATTGCAGTATCAGGAAAACATCACATTTCTTTATCTCACTCCAGATTTTTTTTTAAATTTGGGGTCATGTCACCTAATTTCTTTCTTTGTCATGGAATTTGTATCCTGTCCTTCAGTTTCCTGCTCCCAGTAAAGTTTGCATTCCAACAAAAGTAGAATGCAGTCCATAAAAACGTGACATGTCACAGAGAGTGCACAGTGAATAGAAGCAAGATATAAAAACCATTTTAGAGTAAGTTAAATTATTAAGTGTTCTGGAGAAGTAAAAGCGGATGGAAGTGTATCATGGGATGGGATTCTGCAGCCACAGACCACCATTGAAGAGGCCTTTAACTTACGACGATTTGCCTCTGCTCAAATTAAGGCTTGTAAGATCGTAATGTACCTATATATATGGAGGCAGGTGATACTTTAGGTGCCACAATCAAAATGGATTTCACATTAAACATTAGCAATTTGAATTGTTCATGAGATGGACCAAGAACCGGTATAGCTGGTTTTGTGTTGGCCAGATGTAATCCCAATATCCATTCCTGCTTAGCGGTGTAGCAGCTATGTTTTGAAATACAGGTGTACCTCAGTTGATGAAGCAAATGTGTTTCTGGGCTTCTTTAACAGAAACTTTGGTTCAACAGGCAGAAGTAACATGGAAGGAGTAGGGATAGGTTCATACATCATAAAAAGAAGAGCAGTTCAACATGTTTCAGCAAAGTTATTATTCAAAACTAAAATTATGCACCTGTGAAATGAAACACCCGGGTCAGATAAGCTATGCATAAGTAAACAAAAACATTCTGAATATTCTAGAGACCACTGTTCTTTCAACAGCCTCTTCATTTCTTATGATTTCCATTTTGGTGGTGATCTGTGCTTTTTCAAGGGTAGCTGGTGAGACAGGTTGATTTGCTTTCCCCTTTTCCTACTATTTTGCTCTTCCCACATTTTCATTGAGTGATTCCGGAGGCATCTGTTTATCTTGCCTGTTGTACATAAGCAAACACAGCCATAGTAGGACCACCTAGAGCAGAATCTAGGTCGTTCCGAGGTCAAGCTTTATCGCACTGTTTGCTGCAGATTCACAACCCAACAATGAAAGTGTGGCTTTCTCCAGTTCTCCTTCCCAATGTTGTTGCTGAGGAAGATTTCTAGCTAGACAGAGGACAAGAAAATGGGGACTAGCTAGGCAGGGCTCCTGTAAAAAGTCTTTATAAAAAGAAACTTCTTTGACAGAGGATTTGTTAATTGAGGTATGCCTACTGTAAGTACAATATCCAGGAGGCCTCAAAGGGTAGCTCCACATGTACCATATTTAAATCATCTAATCTGGAGACTCTTATATTGTTGTTTTGTGTTCCTTCAAGTCATTTGTGACCTATGGTGACCCTAAGGCGAACCTATCACAGGGTTTTGTGGGTCCGAGAGTATGTGATGCACCCAAGGTCACCCGTGGGTTTCCATGGCCAAGCAGGGAATCGAACCCTGCTCTCCAGGGTCATAGTCCAACACTCAAACCACTGTATATTACTTCATTTTTAGAGAACTATCATATTTAGATAGTTCGTGCTGTCTGTTAAAAATACAAATGGTGGCAAAATATGAGATATGAAGAAGTCCAAAAGCTTAGTCTTTATGATGCCACATAACATTATCATTTTTGCTCCATCAGATCCAAAAGTCTACCTCTCTGGAAATTATCTGGCTGTTTTCTCGAATGATACTCCCTAGTAGTTATTAGCATAATTGAAGAACATCATTACCCTAAATACAAATAGAAAAATGATATGTGAGTTAGGTACTTGAGCTGATGTGCTCATTATTTTTTTCCCACTTTCCTCACAGAATGATAGAAGCTTAAGAAAAAAAATCTTTACAAAATCTAATTTGTGATCTCATTGTAGTAGGATAAGGAAGGCAGAAGAACATGGTGCTAAAAGACTGTGTGTGTGGGCTAAGAGCATTATCATAATTAATGTTATGCAAAGCCCTTTCCTTTTTCATAGTGGGCAAACTTCTTGTGTTTTAGCTTTTCTATGCATTATTGCTTCAGTAATTTCTAAGGAGGGATAAGAAAGAGCAGCTTCCTCCATCGTTGTTCTACTTAAGAATCTTTAAGCACAAAGTGGCAAACCCATTTACACGTTTTCTCTGTATTTTCACTCTAGATTTTGTACTGCTCCAGTTTGTACTGCACTTTACCTTAAAATATACAAGGGAAAAAGTACCCGTGGTAGTCCCTAGTGCACTCGTCTAATACTGCTGTCATGCTACAAACTCATGATGCTTTCACTGCATCGTTGCCAGCACTTGGAAACTTTAAGGGCTGAAATGAACCATAGTAGTTGTTCTTCTCCACACCCCTTCCCTAAAGCGTAGAATTCTCTACCAGTTTTTTCCCCTTGATGTGCCCATTTAGGTTCTCAAACTCTTTTATGATGGAGATGTCACAGTATCCTTACACAACAGAACTATCACTGGTGTTTTTTTAACTTTTATAGTCACTCTTATCTCTCTAGAATCCCTTAAAAGCTGTTTGCCTGTCTGACTGTTTTACTTCTTCTTTTCTTTTTTTCAAAATAAAAAAATCCCTCCTTTTGTCACATATTCCTGGTAAGGAACGTAAATGCCCCCCCTCCCCCAAAACTTGTATGTATCTCTGGTCTTTTCCTTTATTCCAGGTGTGAGGAATCTTTGGCCCTCTAGATGTTTTTGACTGCAATTCCCAGAGTTCCCTACCAGTGGTGTTACTAGTGTTGGTGTCCCCCAGTGTGGTAACTCATGGTATCATCTCTATGGAGTCTTTTCAGTTCAAGAACCAGAATTCTGGAGTTTCCAGTCTGTGGGGACTTGCCCTCTGGGCATCAAGGTCTACCCTGCCTGGCTCTGCTTATGTGAAGAAACTGGGGTATTGGCTGGTCATAAAAAAGAGAGTGGTTGTCCTACAAAGAGTTATATGGGCTCTCATGGTGAGGGGGGAGAAAGAAGGGGCAGATAGTCATTTTGGTTTTGCCACCCCGATGGTGTCACTTGGTGCTCTCTGCACCCCCCAAGTGATGCCACTGCTCCCTACCATGCTGGGGGAGAGAGATGAGAGTTGTAGCAATCAAAGGTTTCCCATCTCTGATTTATTCTTGGTCTCTTCAGCCCTTGTCCAGTTTCAATATACTTGTCAACTCTAAGCCTCATAGAATAATGGCTAGTACCTAAGTTGGGCAGAAACCATCAGGGAAGGCCAACAGGAGTTCAGACCCCATTACATGGTGGTTCATAAAGGAGGAAGAAGTGGGAGATGAACAGGATGGCAACATGGGAGGTGTAAATGTCAGTCAGGAGCACAAAGATGCTGCTGGAAGTGAACCCGTCTCCACTTGTCAGATTTTGGCTGCTGTAGCAGCTAACTTGATGACAAGAAAGGCACCATAGCAACATGAGGGTGGATGGGAGCTTTCCATTTGAGGACAAATATAAAAGTCATAGTGAAGATATAAAAGTGGATCCACATTTCCAAATTCATATTGACTGTAGCAGAGATGCCCATGCGATAACTATGGTGTGGATTGTTAACATTTATGTGATAAGTGTAGTATCATTCATTAGTTGTGTGCTAGTCTGCGCTAACCTCTTCTAAGTCATAAAGCTGACTATTGTCATCACTTTTACTGATGATATTTACTTTGTTGGCATTCCTTTTATCTTTCGTCTTGTTGCTCCTCACCCACTCCTACCCTAAAACAGAAATCAGCTTAGTCTGGTAGGACTTGTTGTCTGTCTGATTTCTGTTGTGAACACTGAAGCCAAGTGGTTCTTTATAATTTTCTGGAGGTTTTGTAGCAGCAGCAACAGACATCCATATCGGCCTCTTTCCCCAGTCTCCTGGGACATCACATGTCCTCAGTGCATTCTCAAAGATAAATGTCTCAGATTTTCTTTCTTCTTCAGCCATTTCCTTTAGCTTTTTATGAGGCACATTCCTTTCACTTCTGCTGGCTTAAGTTTACTCAGAGTTCCTTTGTGCCTTTCTACTGACTGGCCAACCTGACCTCTCATTGCATATGAAAAGCTCACGGATGTTTTCCGTCAAGCCAGGTCATTTTTCCTGTCCTAGTCAACAGTGCATTGGAACTAACTATATTCTCCAAGGCTTTGCATGCTCCTTGGTGTACTTTGAAATATTGCAGGCAAACAAGCACAGCTGTCTTGGCATCTGACAATTAGTGGAAATTTTGAGAAGGTTGTGTTTTGTTTTCATAATTAAGATGCTCCCCCCCTCTCCTTGTTTGTATCTAGATGTGTTCTGGGGTTGTTGCTACCTCTGGAACAGTGTCAGCGTTGTCTGGATTCCAGTTGATAGTAGAATCCCGACTTTTAACTTTGAGGCATGATTGTTCCTTAAAAGATAATGTGAGTTAGACCCTAGCCACTTTTGGTCATTATGCAGAGCAGCAAATGGTTGTCTCTCCACAACCCACCCTAGATCAAAGAAAATAATACCAAAGCTTGCCAGGTCATTTGGGCAACTGAGGCAGAAAATATCTCAAGCCCATCTCCCCATTTCTGGAAATTGAAAATACTTTTTTTAAAAAAATTATCCATTGCCCACTTCTCTACAAGACCCCAATCCTACTGCTTGAGGTAGCCATTCACTCCACCTAATATTAGGACTGCCTCTGGGCATAAATAAACAGTTCATTGCTCCACTTATATGTTCTTACTACTAACTCTGAGTGCATTCTTCAGTGATCCTTAAACTAAGGGGTGGTATACCAACATAGTAAGAAATAAAAGCATACCACAGTGATAGTTCCAAATTATGGTAACAGGAAAACAGCATATCTAGCTTGTCTTCCCCAACCCACCACCATTCTGTGTACTTCCTTTTAGTGAGAGTGTAGGTTGCAAGCAGAGACATAGAGCAGACCAAAATTTACTAAAATGCTCTGTTCTCTTTTTCTGTTGGAAAAATGCTGTAGGACACCTTGGATTTTTCCAGATGATGCTTTTATTCAGCAATCACTTCTCACGTGCAGGATTTTACATGGGTTCAACTGTGGTAGTCTTCTGTTTGTTCTGTCTACTTTTTTCCCCTTATCAATAAATAAATCTGTTAAGGAGGAAAAGATGAAATAACTTCACAGTCCCTCCCAATTGGTAGTGG
This sequence comes from Cyclura pinguis, assembly GCA_030412105.1. Taxonomy (NCBI): domain Eukaryota; kingdom Metazoa; phylum Chordata; class Lepidosauria; order Squamata; family Iguanidae; genus Cyclura; species Cyclura pinguis. The sequence continues at coordinate 120,435,802 of CM059604.1, read as the reverse complement.
TAGTAACTATCTGTCTGCAGGAACCTGTATTTTTGTTGTCTGTCTCAGAGATAAAGCCTGTGTCTAATAACTTTTGGAGACAATTTGTTCTTATCATACAGAGAAGGTCAATAGCTGATTGCCAGTTTGCCCAAAGGTAAGAGAATAGACATAGCAGTAGAAAAGGAACCAAGGGAGACTGAAAGAGAGTGTCTGTTCAGTTGAATATGTGGAAGTAGATTCATTCTGGTGTCCTGTTGGTCTACTGTGCCTGCCTAGCAGCACTGGCATAGGCAGTCATAGAAAGAAGACGTGAGTACAGCAGCCATGAAAGAGGTAAAGTATTGGAGAAATAGGCTGCTTAGAGCCAACAGATCTTGTCTCCCTTCTTTTGCCACTGCAGTGTGACCCTGGATAAAGTACAACCATAGGTTTAATGTACCAGTAGGATCCTGGCCCTCAGACAGGGGTGGGAAAAGCTCAACCTGCTGATGGCATGAGATCTCTGGACCTCACTTTATGTCTACCTGAGCCCCTCTCCAGTTCCCCAAAGATCCCAGAACTCCCCATTTAAAAAATGACATAAATATTTGCACCAAAGCCCCCCAAATGTGTGAAAACTTCTAATCATTTCTAGTCACCATTTTGGCTGGAATACAGAGATGAAGCAGGTGTTTTTACTGTGCTCCTGAGGAATGTGTGAGCAACTAGTGCGTCGGACTTTCTTGTGGGGGGAGCAGTGGAAGTGGGAAATTGGACTCAGCCTCTCTACACTTGATCACACTTGCTCTGATGTGACATTGTCACACACTTTTGTCCACTTGCTGAGTCTGAAGTGCAACTAGAGAAGGAACCTTCTCACTCCCATGAAAGTAATTGATTTCAGGTGCAGCCTGATCTTGTCCATGTTTAAGCCAAACTGCTTTCAACTGTACTTGCTCCGAAATAAATTGTGCCTAGGATTGCAGCCTCAAATGCAAGAAAGGGTTCTTGCTCAGACAAAAGTTGTCACCAACTTCTTGTGGAAAGTTCTTGATGATCTTCTGTGGGTGTTGACAGCGTGATTTAAAAAACTTACCTCCCTCTCTCTGTTATAGGTCAATGGAGTGGACTTAACTGGGAAAACCCAAGAAGAAGTTGTTTCCCTGCTGAGAAGCACCAAGATGGGAGGGACAGTAAACCTCCTCATTTTACGCCAAGAAGAAGCATTCCATCCAAGGGAACTGGTGCGTCTTTTATTTTACTTTTCAACATGACAATGGCATCTTAGATGAATATGAGCCATGAGACCTGCTGTTAACACATGTGTGGCCAGAAATGGAACACAGGAAAATAAGCTACTATTGTATTTCTCATAGATATTGCTTTTTAGCAGCAGTCTTTGAATTGGATTTCCACGTTATGTGTGAACTAATGCTTTCAAATCACAGACAGCAGCAAATACATATTATAAGCTATTGCATGGACCTTGCTTCAGTGCTTACAGACAACTGGATTATTCTATGTCTTTTGCATTTGTGTGTCCCTGTTGGAAAGCTTGCTGTTTGTCATACATTCCCTCTTTCTCTGTCTCTCTCTTTCTTTCTCTCTCTCTCAGACCATTTTAAATTAATCCAAAGCAGGATGTAAAAATACTGTGTTTCAGAAAAGAGGGACTTGCATGGGCAGAAAACCCAACAACATGTTGTTTTTAATACAACTGCTATCCCCAGGTGGCAGAGATACCCTGCTGTTATTAATTTAGCAAGGTGATTCAGATAATGCCTTTTGTGTAATTTAACTGAAATGAAAACTATCACTGTATTTAGACTGTTCCACAGAATGGGCACCAGTGGTTCCACAGTAATTGTCTAAGGTAAAGCGTGGGCTTTTTTTTCCTTTTACTAAGATCAGTGTTGTAGATGCAGCTGTTGTTGAACACACAAAGCCGCTGGTTCAAATCATTATCCCAGATCTGTGTACTCCAAAGCTTTGAACAATGATACAACTAAAGTTCGTATTCTCTGGCCAGGGATTTCAACTTGTTCATCTCCTAATGCTCTTCTGTATAACAAATCACGTAGTATTTCCCCTCAGAAATTCTTTTTAATATCAGAACAGAAACCATCTGCTTTCATTTCTCACTGGTGCCTTGAATGTCAGGGGCAGCTGGTAGATCCACTGCCATGGGGGTAGAAAATCTATATTTGATTTGATACCACTTTCTTTTAGCTGCACATGGATTCTCCCTGTGTTTGAACTATCCCCTTTGAGATTCAGTACGTATCTGTGGGAGCTGCTGCAGGGATATCAAGGGCAGCTTTGCAGCCCAGTTGACAGTGGATCTGCTGGCTGTCCCCATTCACTGTTGCAACTAGAGCTGTAAATCCTTGCTTGGCATGGTGGGGTCTAAATTTCAGAATTGGAATGTGGAGTGGGGAAAGTGTATTTTGTTTTAGTGTTTGTTGAGAAGATGGGAAATCCTCAGTTTGTTAACCACAGTTCTCAGTCTTGCTACTTGAGACGTTTTAGCCTCGCAATTGGACAAGATTAGATCAGAGACATTTGGGCTGTCAAACATTTTCATTACCACTGATGTCAAGTGAAGTGCTGCAGGAGTTTTCAGAAATGGAATACAAAGGAGGAAAGGAGGGGGAGAAAAAAAAAGGAATGTGGCAGCACCTTTAAGACCAACTGGTTTTTATTTTAGAATGAGCGTTTGTGAATATATCCCCACTTCTTCAGATGCAGTACGGAGTGATATTAAAGCCTCAGGTTATAAAACATATTTATACAGTTGTGGGAGAGGGATAGCGTGTAGTAGGATCCAGAAAGATGCAAGTAATGTCCCTTGCCCTAAATTTTCAAAGGACTGGGTGTGGAGATACAAATTTTTCAGATCTTGACAGTGCTGTTGATATGTGCAAGCAATAAATCTGTTTATTGTGCCATAGAAACTGCTGTTGAGAATACTGTTGGTGTAAACAATATTAGGTACACAGTACAACTACCATAATGGATGCTCCTCAAATAGAAGGAATTGTCTTGCGGCCCTAACAAGTCCACGGTATTTTCAACATAAGTTGTTTTGTATTTTAAAAAGCACGAATGTAAAATGGGAAGAACCATGTCTTGTTGAAAGGACCAGACCCTTGATAGCCAGCTCATTTATGTTATTTTTTGATCACAAAAGGATCTTATTTAAATTTACGTCAGTTAATTGACTGTAATTGTTACGGTATTCTGCATAGAAGTGAACATTGACTAATTTTTAATTATGATTTTATCCATAAAAGCTAGTTAATTAACCTGGATGATAACTTCTCCTGGGCAAGCCTTAACTTCCCAGGTTTATCAGTGATAAAACTTTATCTGTTACGTAGAAGATTTTTGCATTAAAAATTAACAACATAACAGCCACATTTAATGTAAATAGGTATAGCTTAGTAAGGAATAAAAGAGTGAAGTGGCTGTTTTCATGGCCTAGGATTTTCAGGTCATCCACAAGCAGTTTTCTTTTTTCTGATAGCATAGAGGAACCAATAAAATAACAGTTCTGTCTCTTGCTTAAATTATCTGATCAGTCATTCATAGAAAATTTTTTACCCTGGAGTATCTCCTCAAATAAATCTCTAAAATCTGTTTTCAGTTTAAGGATTGGACTCTGAATGTAAATACCTGTTTCTTTCTGTCCCTCCTTTTCCCTCTCTCCATGTGAAGTTTTCTACATCTAACCAGAACAGTTACGCATTTGGGAGGCTGAAACTGTAGACAACGGAGATGTCAACATGCCAATTAATTTCATTGCAGTTTATTTTGAAACATGGTTTCATGTCTTTGAGGCGAACACTTTAAGTACTTTGCACTCTAAAACAATATAACATGCTTTTATTTTTTAAAAAAGCAAAAATAGTTAAAAACTACAGTTGCTAGCAAAAAGAAGCCATTGTAAAGTAACTGAAGTACAGGTCAAAAGCAAATATTGGCAGTTTTCTTAAAATATGCAGCAATGGTTCTAAATACTTGCTCTTAGGCCAGGTCATTCTATGATATGGAATAATCCTAGATCATGTTATTCTCCAAGCTCTCCTACTGATCTGTCTTTTTATGGGATGGAAACACAGAGCAGGGCTTGATCCACGACTGCTTCAAGAAATTTTGCTGTCTAATGCAAAGAAGAAAACGGCAGTCCCCTCCACAGGAGCCAGTTGGACTTGTAGATGAATCTTATTGCAGTGTTTGCCAATAGACTAGTGATGTCTGCCAGTCCTGAGGGATGTTCAGGTTACATTGAGTACTGGAATTCCAGGAGGCTCAGGAAGAAGAGGTAGAGGACTGCCACATCTGCTCTTCAGCTTCTATTGGCCATTACTCTGCCTATTAACAGGGCTAGCCCTAATTCCATCTAATGACTTTCATGAGTAGAAAGGCTCATATGTGTTGCATGACACAATGCATGACACATTTCAATCAAAATTTTATTGTGCATAGCCAACGTTTTTGGTGTTCTGTTCAGTAATAGTTGAAAGATGTTATGCACGCTTAAACTCCATTCTCCTCAGAAACAGTGGACTCAAATGTACCCAAATTGACTGACTGATGATTCCAGTGTGGTTTGAGTTAATAAACTCAAGCAAATCTCCAGGACCAGTTTTTGATTGCTGCTGTTGTCTAAAGTCTTCCTTTTCCCCATAATCATTTTGCCAACCTGCAGCTGTATTCATTTCTACCCAAGTGGCCAATATTTTAGAAGAGGTCATGAGAAAGCAGCACAATTTTGCTTAAGATTGAGGATTAGGAGATGAGTGATGAGTTTCACTGTATATGTTTTGTTGTGCCAGAAATGAAATCTCTTTTCCCTTTTTATTTAAGGGAATAAAGATTTCTTGGCTCTGTTTTCTGCCTGTGTCAACTGCAGTGGTTCTAGCAAGTTATTCCCCCTTGACAAGTGTTAGTTGCCTTTGTCTGCCTGTAGGAGATTAATTAAAACTGCCCGTCTCAAAGGAGAGTTGTTATGTTTGGTCTGAGGAACATTAACATCTCTTGGTTGGCAAGAAATGTAAAAACGTATAATGTTGTGAATATGCCCATGGAAGTCAGGGATAAAACAATTATGGGAAGATGGCTCCTGGTTGCTTTAACTTTTGCTCAGTGGTCATCCAGCGCGCACACACACGCACACACAAACACATACTTTAAAAATAGAATAACTCACCCGAAACCCTAAAAGAAGACTTGATACAGCAATAAAGAATTACGTCAGGCTGCATCTTTATTGAACCAACTAATACTGCAGCCAGCACAGAAAATGTAATCCCAAATAACAAATTGGAAACTAGAGAATAAAATTACAGTGTCTCCAAAGCAAAGGGGGTGACACAATAGCTCATAAAGAAAGCCAGTCTCTCCATCATCCCAAGACGATCCCCTCAAAACAAGTGTCATCAAAAGATGTACCAGGGTCATCCATGTTGTTCTGTGCTCCCCACACTTCTGCCAGATGTGACAAAAGGCAAATAAATTCTTGTTGAATGAAAGTTAAACTTTCTTCACGTCTTGAACAATATGAAGGAGGTGAAAAACAGATTTGAGAGGCCAATCTAGGATCATCCCAAATATTCCTACTTCAGTGGGTGACTAGGTAATTCCATATTATTTTGAGGAAAGAGAAGTGAATGCTGAGAAACCCAGAAAGCAGCATACATAATATATGGTTGTTTCATATAAATCTCCCCCAGGCACATGAGATCTGATGCCTTATGAAAGCAAACCGTTTTGACAATCTTTACTCCTCTTAAATTCAGGTCATTACTACTTAGAGTCATGTTGTTTTGGGAAAGCAGCACCACAATACCCGAGATGTCAGACTAATCATCCTGGTTTGGACTGGATGGAAAAAGGAAGACAGGGGCTAGAGAGATGGGCTGGAAAGCAGATAAACCAATAAACTAGCTAGTTTACTGTGAAGAAAACCTATGTGGATGCAGCCTGAGACAGTTGTTTGGTCCTTATTAGTGATAGGTGGGTTCCTGCAATTTCAGTTTCAGTTTGGATCAGCAATTACATATGAAGGTGGGGGAGAATAAGATACATTTGACATACATAATCACAACTGCTAGACATGCTTCCCAAACATTCCAGTTCTCCCTTCCATGAACAACTACATTTTTGAGGGAAGAACTTCTCCATCAGAATGATCTTTGGGGTGAATTATACTACCACCATCCCCTCTCAACACTCTTCCTCCAGGTTTTCATGCATTCCTCTCCAATTGAAAAGGAAACTGTTTGTTCCTTTCCCAAAGCCTAGTAATGAGGGATCAAAGAAGATAATTGGTCCCTTTTGCTCACTATTTTCAAATCTTTTTTATTGATGGTGCAGTGTGCTGGCTGTAGGCTCTGGGAAGTAAAGATGGTAGATGTCTCTCTTGCTCTTTCTTTGTGTATGTGTGTGTGTGTGGGCAGGAGTTATGGGAAGTTATGGAAAAACAGTTGTAATAATTTTTTGCAGTCTGGGGGCAACTGGGGATACCTCTGGACTGCGACCCTAGTAGACAGTATTGTTCGTGGCCCATCAACCCCTTGCCTGCAAGTGACAGGATTACTCAACCTTCTGTTTCCTTGGTGTTATAACTGTCTGCAAGTTTCTTGGCAGCATTCTTATCAACAGATTCTTTCTGTTAAGAGTTGTAGCTCTCCACAACATTCTTCCTCTTCCAGCAACAGAGAAAGAGAAAGGTCCTTCTTTCTTCTCCTGACCCCTCTCTGGTGCTTGTGTATCTTAGTAGTGGTCAAAGTGGGAGAAGATTGAGCACCCTCCATTTCTTCTGCAGCTGTATCTGTTGTTGCAGCCATGTGTGTGGAAATTTGGTGGAGTTCTTTGCCAGTTTGGATGAAAGCTTCAAGGAAAAGAAGACTCAGGGGAAATAATGCTTCACATCACACTACAAACAAGTGTTATAAATTGCCAAAGTGTCTAATCTGAACAAAGGGATTGCATTAGTCTTTATTCAGAGATTATTTGCTTAGACTGAGGAGAAGGGCCACAGTGTGAAAGTAAGGGCCCATAAATGGATTCTTCTCCCCAGTTGGTCATGGGTTGCACTACTTAATGACATAGTTATAGTTAAGTAGTTAAGGACCAAGCTATAGGTTACACTTAAGATGTAGTGTGCAGCATTGTCTTCTGATTTTCTTTAAACAGGCCTTAGAGAATTTAATTGAAGGATGGTATATATTTTTATGAACCCGATAGATCTTCAGGAAAGGCCCTTTTCTCTGTTCTGTCACCTTCTCAGGCTCATTTGGTGTGGGGACCAGCAAGAGAGCCTTCTTGCTGGCTGCCACCAGACTTTGGAACTCCCTCTCTGGGGAGACTAGGATAGTCCCCTCCTTGCTCTCTTTTTGGTGGCAAGTCAAAACATTTTTATGCCTTCAGGCTTTCAGAAACTGACTGGGATGGACTTTTAATGGTGTGGCATACTGTTTTTTTTAATAATCTTTTAATTAATTTTAATAGTAAACTTTATAAATTGTTTGATTATCTTTTAAGTAATGTTTATACTTATAATTTTATTGATGTTTTTGTTGATGTTCTTGTTTTTAGTCTGTATTGTTTTTATCATATTATAAGCTACCTTGAGTTCCGTTATTGGGAAAAAGGTGATATGGAAATGAATTAAGTAAATGTGGAGAGACAGCGAGAGAACAGCTCGCATTGCACAGGGAAGGGAGATATATTTCTTCCTGCCTCTGCCATACAGCTCTCTCTCCCCCCTACCATATGGCTAGGCATATAACCCATACAAATTCCAGTTGCTATTGGTCTATATGCCTGGCTGTGTAAGGTGAGATGATCTCAATCTCCTTCTTTCAGCTTGCTGCAAAATCATTCATGCACCTATAATCAGTAAAAGCAAATAGATGGAGCTGCGCAATTAAATGTAATGAGTAGCTTGGCCCCAAGGGAAGCAAAATGCAGTTGTTGTCTTTCTTAAATGAAGTGTCAAAATGGCACCAAGAATGAAGCTCCTGGGACTGCCCAGTAGAATTCCTGGTGCCTTACCCTGGGTAGATGTGGGATTAAATACACTTTGCTTCACTTGAAATTAGGGGTGGAAGGAGATTTTGTTGGATTCAACAGTCTCAATGAAAGTAGCATTTTATCGTTTCCTATGATTTGTTGAAATGGCTCAAGCATTCACACATTTGTGAAGCTTATAGGGCATTTCTTGAGAAAAAAGATGCACACAAAGTGTGCATATTTTAAAGTATGAATGTCTAAAATATCCAGAATTGAGAAAAATATGCGGAAACATGCTTCAATGAAAGGGAGAACATTCTATAAATCCAGTAAATTATACAAATAAAAAGGAAAAATGTGTGAAATAAATCTGTGCAAATTTTGGCACAGGAAGAAAACCCAAAGTCTCACAAGCCAATATGAAATGAGAACAGAAGGAAAATGCAGGTGGGAAGTAGATAACTCAGCAAAATGGATGATGGGAGACTTTCACATCCCTAATTAAAGCCTGTTGTTGGCCTTAGGATAACTACCAAGTGTTTTAGGGTTTATCTTGAGACACAAGCTTAAGAAGTAAGGGAATGTTGGAATCTGTTATTCCAATCTTTCAGAATTTGTTCCTGCTGCTGCTCCTGCTCCTGCTTCTGCATTAATATGGTTACTCAGAGTGTTGTCCGTGGGTCTTGGAACTTTTCATTATGGATTTTGTGGAGATGTAATCAGCATTCCTAGCAGAAGATTTCTCATTAGGAGTACTACAACTTCTGCCATTCTTGGTCCCTACACTCCATTTGAGTGTCAAATCACTTGCTTGTCCTCCTCTTTTTTTTTTTTTAAGAGTTATCAAATGTCCTTTTTACCCTTGTTCTTATCTTCATTTTTTTCCCACTTCTTTTAGAATACTGAACAAAGCCAGTCACAAATTCCAAAGGAAACGGTAAGAGTTTTGACTTTGACATGTCAAGAAGAGTGGTAGTGATTTTTGAATGTTGCACTGCTCCATCAAAGGAGATTTTTAGTATTTACTTCCATTCACAATAGATGCTGTAGGGGGCTCTCTCCAGCCTGAAATTACATCTTAAGTTATTTCTTACACTTATTTCACCTTTGTGTGTGCATATGTGCCTTCAAGTTGTCTGGCATACTTTATGATCTAGGAGGAGTGATAATTTGTGCCTGTAACTGGAGCATGCATGCATACAGATGAAGACACTCACAAACAAATTGGTTTTGAGAAAAATAAAGGTGTCCCTAGAAATTGAGTTAGCTTAAGATAGAGCATTCAGACAACAGCAAAATGATCTGCCATCACTTTTCTCCAGAATTTTAGCTGTCCTCTTTTATTGTAACCTGTTTAAAAAACAGCTCTAGTGTAACTTAAGAAGAAATATCAGATTTACTTCAGAGCAGCAGGTTCTATAGAGTGATGAGTTCTTCAGAACATACATCTGATTGAAAGACTTCATAAATTGTATATTATACGAGCAACTTAAAGCATGAAGGCTTTTTGTTTGTTTATTTGGTGTTTACTTTATGGTTCTCTACAATGTCTCCTCTTAACTTTGCATTGTATTTTTCTTAATGCCTTCATGTAATATAAAAATCAGGTCTATCAGTATGAGAGTTTTGTGTCCATGTTTAAAAGCAGTATCCCAAAGAATCTCCTAATAAGGACTTATTTCATACATTGGCAGTTGTTCAAGGAATTTTAAAGCAAACCTGTCTGATCATAAAACTGTGCATTTTCTGATTTCCTTTCAAGGCATCTTCAAGGAAGGTTAAGGAAAGAGGCGCTGTAGAGGTGCACCTTTCTCCTTCTTACCAGTAAAGGCAGAATGATAATGAATGAAATATCTAATAATTTTATGCCCTTTCATGACAACCCAAATCAGTTAGTTGCCTGTGGCAGCCACCTCACTTTTGACTAATGGTAGGGCCAAATGGGCCACCCAATCTGATTTTTATCTCAGTAAATCTAAGTTCCTATATCTTGTTCTTTTGAGTAGTTAACATACTTGCATAATAAAATGAGAAGGTCTAATTTTTGAGGCAAGGGGGAATTAATGGTAACAATTATGCTCAAGAGAATTTGACCAAGCCAAACTGAAACCCATTTGACATGGATCAGATATTCTAGGTTCCCAAGATAATCTTGGTTGTTTTGCCCTTATAAACCAGGCTTTTCTTAAATTACTCAGCATGTTATGCTTGTTCTCTTACCATCACATGACAGGGAAATAGGAGGTATTTCCTATACTTTGCAGAAGTTTCAAGTACTAGCAATCTGCCCTGCAATCTCAAAAAACCAAGATAAAACATGACTATGTTATCCCAAACTGGATCAAATATTCTTTGGTGTAGTGCTTGGGGATTGCAAAATTTTCTCTGGGGATCTGCATGGGGCTTTTGTATGGCATGAATATAAATGGCAGAGAGCATGGGTTATATTTCTTTTATTTTGGTTGTGTGTTGCTTTTTAATAGTTTTTGCATATCTTTTTTCTTTCAGTAGAAAATCAGTAGAATGGACTTGGTTTGAACGTTTCACAGGTTGACTTGGCTGCCTTTCTCCCCTCTGCTTGGTTCTGCATCATTCCCCTTCTAGCTCTCCTGTCTCTTGTCAGAGCCTTCAGTTTCTTACTCTTCATGCTTTTGTGTTTTATTTTCTTTATTTTTGTTGTTGTTGTGTTGTTAGCAGCAGGCTTTCTGGTCTCTCTTGTGCTGTTAGTGGTGAATTCAGTGAGTGTTGCTGTCATAGGTTTGACAGCAGAAGAAAGCTAAGTGAAGATAGTAACAATAAGGATGCCGGGAGAATTGCAGGAGATTGGCGAATCACTAAAACAAAATTGGGTTCTTCCAGCTTTGAAGTACAGGCTTTCACAAATATTTGCAGGACGAGATAAAAGTGCCTGTTGTTGGGAACTCCAAATGGCTAGCTAGAAGATAGAACCATTCCCCTTGCAATTTTACTCTGAACTTTTTTTCAGGCAATAAGCCATCCACCATGTATGTAATAAATACAGAATTGTTATTTGCCGTATTGGGTTTAGAGGCATTTTCTTCCGTGAAGAGTTTGCATTGCAGGAAGATTTTGCCAGGACTCCGTCAGCATTTCATTTAGGTTACTGAGGCCATTTCCGTAATACACAGTTCTGGTGCTGTTATTCCACTTTCAACATCCGATAGATTCCTGGAGTTTGCAGTTTAGAAAGGGGTATTTAGAATTCCAAGCCAGAGAACTCTTTGGCCTCAGTAAACTACAAACCCCAGAATTCCACAGGATGTTGAAAGTGGAATAATAGCACTAGAATAGTGTAGTGCAGAAATGGCCTGAGTCTTTGTAGAGCATTGATAGCATGGCAATCCAGGATAGACATTAGTGCCATAATGACTGTAATGGCAAGCAACTCCTATCATTCCCTCTGACTTGACCTTCTGAACATTCAAAAAATTTTCTCTCTCTCTCTCTTTCTCTCTCTCCCCCTCTCTCCCCATATTTCCCTTCCTGTATGGTTCATCCACCAACCTTGCACACAGTGATGTTGTTAACATTTGATAGATCTTAGAAATGGATCAATAGTGCTTGGTTTCGTCTTCTGCAGCAAGGCTGCAGCCATTCTACTGCAGGGTGGAAGTACCAAGAGCTCTCATTTCTTATTCCCTGGGATGTGTGTATATTGTTTGGGGGGGAATTCCTAGGACACAAACAGAATGCTTCTAGTATTTGGACTCAGGTGGTCATAGACTGTCAGCAGTTTTCCATTCTTGTATATGGTTAACCCTCTGTCTGAACAGCTGATAATAGAAACATCCAGTGTCAGCTGCTGGCTTCAGTATCAATAAAGCAGTGAATCTGCTCTGGATTTGGATCAGAATGTAGAAGGAGCTATTGAAAGTACTGAATTCTGTTCCCTAAATAGGGCTCAGGACCTTGGCTAGCTTCATCCTAAAACTTGCAGCGGATTCATCATGCTGCTGAATGGAAGCTGCTAGCCACCCCAGAAAAAGCCACATGCTGCATTTGGGCTATTCACTTGCTTGGTATTTTGCCTACTATCTATATGGTTTGGGTTCTTGTAGTCTCCCAAACTATGAAAAGACATACACCTGTCTGCCTGTTATTTATCATTATAAAATCAAGAATAAGAAGCCTATAGGAAGCCTTGGATCTCTATCTTACATCTAAGCCACGTATCAGTATTCCTCAAGTGACCTCGTACATGGAAGTTCTTCATATTTCCATGCCTAAATTATACCAGTCTACATAAGAAGTTGTTCTCTTGATAGACATGTTCTGTACTGTCCCAGCTGAGATTCAGTTGGCTACCGAAGTGCTCCCAATAAGTGTAGCCAGAAACTTCCTGTTATTGTATCACAGCTTGGCTTCATGGACTTCCCATATGGCAGTTCAGAATCTCTGTTTTATACTCAACTATCCAAAATGCAACAGATGCACCTTCTGGTAAACCATGGTGATTATTTTGATATGAAAGGGGGAGACCACAATATGAGGACTGGTAATTTGTCATTAGATTTATATTTCTGAGGGTAATTATTTTAATCTTATTACACTGCATAGAAATAAATTGGTAATTATGATAGAAGGAACATCTGCCAATTAACCTTTGTCCTTCTCCTGAAAAGTCGATAGAGCTGGGCTGATATTGTGCATTTTGAGTTTTTTCATTTCTGTGTGTGTTTTCTTTCTCTTTCTGACTTGTCTCTTAGCTTTACCTGTGGGGACTTGGATTTTTTTTTCCAGTGTCTTGGATGATGCACCTTTGGGGATATGTGCCAGTAGAAGAGAGAGAGGCACAATTATTGTTTCTCACATTGAGATCTGTTTTTCTGAAGGAATGGGCATGTGTTTGTATGACTCTATCGAAAGAGACAGAGATTCACTTACTGCAAATGATGTCCTAACGGTCCCCTCATGGCTGTTTTTATTCTCAGGCTCTCCCCACAGATCTCAGGTTGCACATAGTGTAGATCTTCCTTTCCCGGTTGTTTGGTTGCTTGATTCCCCCCATCTTCTGGCTGCCAGGTGCTGTTTAAGGCCTATAGAGGGATACTGGATAGGTCATTCAGTTACTGGGGGCCCTTTCAAATATATAGTTAAAGCAGTATGATTCCAGTTCAGCTGGTTCTGTTCTATGGAATCCTGGCGAGGCAGTTGAACTCTCTGGCTGAGAATTCTTAATATCTCTCCCAAAACTGCAAATCCAGTGATGCCAGGACAGTTAAAGTGGAATCATAGTGCTGTAATTATGCAATGTGAAAGGGGGGCCTTTCATTATTTGGCTGTTGTGAAATCTTTGGACTTCCTTTCTCTCTTCTTCTCTGGGCTGTGATAGGAGGAACTGTGATAGGACCCCACATAGATATAACTTTTTTGGATCCTGTGTGACATGCAATGGCTTATAATTGATAAGATTTCTCTCTGAGCTAAAAGCATAAGAAGAGTGTGCTGGATAGAGAACTTGCAACTTTGCCAGAAATGGTTGGATTCCATCTTCTGTTTTCTGTAGGATCAGAGGCTTAATGTAACTAGCTGTCCATTTCACCATATCTTTTCCATAATGACAAATGTGGGAAATTCACAGGGAGTACAAACTGTACTCCAGTTAACAGGGAAGTCATAGAAGCGTGTGAAGGCAACAGATTTGCTGTCTTCTGTAGTCTTTTCTGTCCCACCCACCACAGTTATGGGTATACAGAGAAATATGACCTCTGAATCTATAGTTTCCATTAAGCTATCAAAAACTATCACCCAGTATTAGGCATGTCCTCCACGAATCCCATTTTAAAGTCCCAAGCCTGTGGACGTTGTTACTTCATGATTGTAGAATTATTTCAAAAATGTCTCCTGTGCAGACTGGACATTACTAGGAAGCTTGTTTGGAGTTGTTCAATAGGAAAACCAGCAATGGAAGAAAAAATTGCCTTAATAATAATGTACCTATTATTACTAATCTTTTCTACAGCTAGAGATGACTTTAGAAATGTGTAGATGTGCTATCCATTCACATGGTCAATGGTGAGCCCCTAAATTTCTGGCCAATATGTCATGTGAATTAAGCATGACCCAGAATCTTTTGCAATTCTTGTGGCAGTTAGAATAGTTCTGAGGACAGAAATGTTGGAATTATTGACTGGATATCCAGCCGTGTGCCTGAACTGCTTTACTTTTGGAACATATACTTTAAATTCTGAAATAATTTATAGTGCTTGACTAATCCATGGTTTTCTGAAAGACTCAATAAAGAGTTTGGTAACCTCCTTGAAGAGCCACTTGCAAGTACTGTATATGCAATTTTTCGGACTCCGATAAATGTTCCTCCTAATATATCATGCTATTTAGAGTTGAATTGTTATTGCCAGATGGGAAGAGTTTTGTTTCTGATGAGGTTGACAGTATTATTCTCTGTGTTGATTGGGTTATTGTGAATGTTGCTTATTATTTCTTATGACTTTTAGAGAGATAAAGCAAAATGCAGCCTTTTTGTTTGTCAGTTGTATGAGACTGGTCACGTAAAAGAGAAGGGTGATTGCCTTTGGTTTCATATCCATTTGGGGGCAATTTTGAAAGATTTCAGATTACATTTTTAATAAAGATGCAATCTGAAAAAAATCCAGTAGCCTTTAAAAAGAGAGAAATAAACAGAATATGCAGTTTTCTCCCAAGAATCTGCTGTGATTTATTTCTTTTACCAAATGGAGCTAGCAGTTTCTGAATACCCGATTGGGAATGAAAATGCCTAGAGCAACAATTCCTAGGGAATAGTTTTATCTAACACACATAATCTCTTTCTCTGCGTAATCTGAATCTTTCTTGATGTTCAAAATTAATCGGTTGAACGTTGGTGAACAATCCTGTACTTGTGGTTAATTCAGAAGAAGCTTATTGAATACTTAATATATCTTAATATGTAAAGTCAAGCTCTTTCAGATATTTAGTCATATATGTCTGTAGTTAATCCCTTGTGGTTGAGTTTATGTTCTAGCATTAGAAATTAAGTTTTAAGAATTAAAAATGTGACAGCAGCACTTTTGAAATTCAGGTGGTTGTTTAACATCTGCTATTTCTTACAGACAAATCTATTTCTAAGTTTTATCTTTGTTACATGCAAAACAGATTAAAAGCACAATCTTATACAAGTGTACTTAAATCCAAGTCCCATTGTTTTCAATGTTTCTTACTCCCAGGCAAGTGGATGCAATATTGCAGTCTCATCAAGTCCTTTGTTTATAAATGAGCATGCGGTTGCAAAGAACAAGAAACTCTTGCACCTATAATAGTTTTATAGAAGAAATATCAGCAGGCACAATATTATCACCCTTGAATAATCTGGGCTTGGAAGTTACTTTTTAAGATTTCCTCTCCCCTATTTTCCTAGCCCACATTCTACTACTAATTTTTCTTCTTCTACACATGTTCTCTATTTTATTTGATAATAAACCTCAGTGAACCCAAATTAAAATACTGCCATACCATAACAATAACACTACAAGCATGTTGTTCTTCAGATTTTTGGGTTCTCAAAGACACTACAGATGAGACCAGTTAGAGGTGACCCAAATACTTGTTTGTTTGTTTGTTCATTCTTTATTTAATGTATATCCTGCCTTTCTCCTGTCAGTAGATCCAGGACAGCATAGAGTACAAGTGAAATAGTTACCTCAAGAAGCACATTTAGGGTGTGAAAAAAAAAGCATTCTCATAAAAGTGACCAGAATCCTATTGGGGAGTTACATTTTTGTTAGTGGACTTACATCTGCTGAACTTTGCATTGGACAGTGGTGTAACATCTGTATCCAGGAAAGTGCTGTTGTGATATTACTATGTAGGGAAGCCAGCAAATTGCATTGGAACTGATGTGCATTGAAACTCACTGGCTGAGGAGTGCCAATGTACATCAGGATACTCTTGCCGAGATCCCATTACACATCTTCGCAATTCACTAACATTGTTTCTTAGCACCTCTGTTATGTAACTAAGTACATGTAAATTCATGTATTGTACACCATGATACAGAATTCCAGTCATTCTTAATTATTTAAGTTATTAATATTGTTTTTGTTATTTATTTTGTTGTTTTAAGTTATTAATATTGTATTTTTACTGCCAGTAAGGGTAGATTTTCCTCCACACATGCTCAAAGGACTTGACTAGGATACTGTGCACCTTGACTTTGGGAGTGGAAGCATCGTTTCCTCCTTTGTGTCAGACAGAAAATTATTTTGAGTGCTCCCTGAGACTCGTGGTCCAAGAGGTCCAATTATCAGGCTTCCAGTAGAGAGCCACCATATGCAGAGCTTTGGGAAATCATTTATTACAAGATCAGTTAATCACAACAATTCAGTAAGATTTTGAACAACAACAAAACATTATTTTTAAATAATGTTGAATCTTCCTTGTTACTTTAATTTGTTACTGACTGTTTTTAGCAAATTGCTAAAATTTGATTTCTTAACGGTCCCTCAATGGTTTATTGACAAGATAATTTTTCTTCAATGATTTAACATTAATACGTTAGTGCTGATGCCAACATTTCAAAACATTATTTTTCTGTCTCTAGAAACACATAAAACAGGACAAACAGTATTTCCCTCTCATTTGACTTCAGCACCTAGCATACAAAAGCTGTTACTTCGGTGGGGGGGGTTACACATGCCAAAATCTCCCCCAAACCTGAACTTTTAGTCCATCAGTCACTCTGTGCTTTAAAGTTTTGATTTAGTTTTATACATCCAATCTAGGGTCCTCAGATGTAAAGTGACATGGCTGATATGTTATCAGAACCCATTAATTTGTCTAACTGATTAATAATATCATCTAGAAGTCACAGTACATTTTATGCATAATTACAAGGATTGATGACCCAGCCACACTATAAAATTATGGTGATATATTCCATTTTAACTACCATGGAAACATCCTATGGAATCTTGGGATTTGTAGTTTGGTGAGGCAGTAAAGCTCTTTGGCTGCAAATTCTAAATGCTTCTTCCAAAGGAACATTGCCATCGTCATTGAAATGGAACATAGCACTATAATCGTGTAATATGAATAGGGTAACAATACTTGCTGGTGGTAGGAATATCTGTTCCTCCCTCCAAATCTATCTCCCCTCATGTTATTTCAGAAGAAACATGGCCAGTCCAAGGCAATTTTCTGCCTGAGGAAGAGGCCAGATGTTGCCTGTTCTTCTCTGTTTCATGTCAGAACGCCAGCTAGACTGACAAGATAATCTCAGTTCAGTACTAGCAAGGATTCTCCATAGTATTCAAAGGAAACTGGGCATTTATGGAGGTATAGGGTGGACTGTCTTCCAAGAAGAAAGAATGGTCAAGAGACTCAAAATTAGGGAGTGAAAGAATATTTGAAGACTCAGGGATGGGGTACCAACATAGGGGCTTCTCAATCATCAAGTAGCCCCAACAAGGAGAATATTTCTCAAGCCCCTTTCTCACTTTTCCCTCAAGATTTCAGAACTATTCCTACCCCTCTCAAGGTCATATTCACCTCCTCCCCCCATCCCTCCCCCAACATGGCCATGAAATGGCTGATGGGAGATCAGGGGCAGCTGAGCAAGGTGAGTCAAAACTGACTGTTTCCAAGAGCCAGTTCATAACCTCTGGAGGACCTCTGGATGGCTGCAGAAGATGTCTGCATCATGCACTGCTTATCTAATATATAAAAGTCAATATTTGTTTGCCTGTGTCAGGCAAAGATCTCATATGATTGGCTGTGTCAGGGAAAGACCTCATATGATTGGCTACCTAAGAAGATTCTATGGAATCCTGGGGTTTGTAGTTTAGGGAGGAGCCTTTAGAATTCTCAGTCAGAGAGCTCTGAATAGGTCAGTTGCTACAGAGAGGAGGCCTAGCAGCAAGGAGGAGGGCAATGTATTCCCTCAGGAACCCAACCTCTGCATGTTAATTTGAATACAGATTGGATCGGGGAATATGGGGAAAAGTTACAGTTACTGAACAAGACAGGATCTCAAATCTTTCTAACAAGTATTACGTATGAGAAAATAAAATCCTGGGCAACACATGTGTGTGTGTGCGCGCACATGCACGCACATGCACACACACAGGCGTGCTAGTCAAAATACAGGCAGCAGTGGTTCTTCATGTTCAGCAGCTCCATCCCTCTCACTTCCACCAGCAAATACAATAACCATGCAAGGTGAATGGTGGGGGAGCACCTGTGCAAGGAACATCACTGCCGTAATCTTTAAGAAGAACAAAGGCAGGGGTGATGCTTCACTTTTGGCTACCGCTGTCTTCCCTGTGCTGGCTTCTACAAAGGCTGTGCAGGCACGGGGGCAGAGCAGCCAAGCAAGGATTGACTCTGCCTACATTCTGATATTGGCAATGATGGTGGCAATCCTTGTACCAAAGTTAAGAAGGTAACGGCTGCTGCCTGTGAAAGAAGTAGTGGCAGTGATCTTCCTTGTTTTGCTGCTTTCATCTCCACTCCCACTGGCCACAAAAATAATTGTGCTGAAGGGTTATGGATGACCAAGAGAGCATTTTTGCCATGTAAGCAGAAACTTTCTTCTCCCTGCAGGGACATCTTTGGATATGGTACAGAATTCAAACTTTTGTAAGTCCCCCCAGTCCTTCTCCAAAACACACACTTAAAATATCTTGTATCTGAGATGGGTTCTGTATTTAGAACAAAGGGATCCCAGTGCAGAAGCAGCTTTTGCATTAGTGTCTACATATCACAACTACACTCAGCATTGCCTTGGGAAGTGGAATAGCAGTATTCCAGGGATGGCTATTTCACACTTGTTCCTGATGTTCCAGGTTCAGATTGGTGGTTTTTTGGCTTTTATAAATATTCAACTACAAAATGGGGAGGTGGGTGCTTCCTATTTTCTGAACTGTTCCTGCTCCTCTGCCTTGCCTCTCTTCCTGATATTTGAATTCCTTTTTCCTTAAGGCCAATGATGCTAATTTGACAAAGCCAAGCCCATTGGCCTTTGAGCATCACCTCTGGAGATGTTCCTGCAGCAGAGAGAAAATTAAATTGCTTGTTCTCCCCTGCAGGATTGAACAATGAAAAGAAGCAATCCCTATTTAGAAGTAATGCCTTCTTACACCTGAGGTGGTGACTCACTGTTCCCAAGATGGGGGTTGGCTCACCCCTGGGGGGTCACATCACTGGCAAAGAGCGTATGATGTCATGTAACTTCCAGTTCCTTTTCAGACTGATTTTCAGTGATTATGGGTTCGGGGTTTGAGGAGTGTTAGATAAGCAAACCACTGAGTATTTGAGTGTCTGGAGGCTGTTTGGGTGGCTTTTAGGCAAATCACTTAAAATCATCAACTGAAATATGTAGATTTGAAGTGGCGTGGCTTTATTCCTGGAAGCTTGCAGGGAGGCTACAAAAATGAGTTGAGGTAGCATTTGCATACAACCTGTGGGCTACATTTTTCCTACCCCCTGGTCTAATGATAGGGCTAGCTCTGTGGAGATGTAACAGAGAAAGGCTTCAGATTTGAATGCTGTGCTAGCTTATAAATCATGTCTCAGTGGTAAGATTAAAACTAAAGCAGAGCCCTGTCTACCATGGCATATCAAACAAAGCTCTGCACAGAGCTGCTGATATTTAGCAGCTACTGTTAGATTTGTGCTAAAGTGCAGTCTTTGCCAGATGTGACATATTAACTTAGCTAATAAGAATAATGAGCCTCAGTATATATGTGCAAATAAGATTAATTAATGTTTACCCTAACATGTGGCAGAAATTAAAATATTTAGCTCGGGAGGAGCTGAAGGAAGAAGAATGAGATTCTGTGTGTGTGTCTGAAGGATCAGCTGCACAGGATTTTACAGTTAAGCATTGGGCACTTGTAGCATCACCAAGAAAATCAAAGCTATGATCGCATTTTGCCTGTGAGGCTCTTCAGATAGGCCTAAATAAAGAAAGCAGAATTGGAATCAATGAGAAGGTGCATCACATTAGTGGTCTGGTGCCCAAGTTTGAATGAATAATGTATGTTCATCTGTAATGGAGATCTACCAGTGAAACCCAGCAACTTTCAATTGCATGAAATCTCAAAGGAATGTATTTGGTTGCCTAAGTGCTTTCCTTCTGTGTTCAGGGAACAGTCATATAACTATGAAAGATCTTCATGGATATGTAAACCATGTCACAGCTCAAAATTAATATGTAGATAATTGAGGTACAAAGACTGACACAAACAGGATGCCACAGGACTCAGTTTTGGTTAAGTTTTTTTTTCTTGAAGCAGACTAACACAGATATCCCTTTGTTAGTAGAACTTGTAGAATTTTAGGAACAAAAGATAAAATTGTTAGAAGCCAACACCAATCTTTAACACATCCTGATAACAGCATGTTTGGATCATAATAACCTTGGCATGCAGCTGATATGATGGAGAAACTTCACCTACCTTGAAAGTAGTCTGAATATGATACTGTTCTACTGCTGGTCCAGCTTTGAACAAACCCTGAAAGGAACAAGGTGAAAGAAGCAGTATAAAAGATAAAAGATAAGTAGAGTCACGCCAGACCAATTACAAAACAGGCAAAGGAGAAATTATAAACTGTTCATTCTCATTGCCTATCAAATACAGAGTTTTGACTGTAGATCTCATGAGAGAGAGTTCCAAATCTGAATATCCCCAGATGATACCCTAAACATCTAGTTATTCATCACATTTGTATCGCTGTCTTTCCAAGAGAGGAAGATATGAGGCTGACATTTTATCTTCTCAACACACTGGTGAACTAAATTAGGCTCAGGTAGTTGTTAGTGAGGAATGTCATGCTGAGAGAAGAGTTCTCCCTGGGAAGGCAGACTGTAAGCTTATAATAAATAAAATATAGATTGAGTTCCACATGGCTTCTAAGGAGAATTGTGGAAGAAGGAAAGATGAACTTGTTAGGTTCAGAATATTTCAGGTGTTTCTAGAACTCCTTGAAGACTCAGTCATCCCCCAACTCCACAAGGAAAATAAATCAAGATTTGTCCTGATCTTAGGCGGCACTCAGTTATTCAACATTAGCCTAAAAGCACCTGATATTTAGTCATCACCAGATCGGCACCACCAGAATTATGCTGAAGAAAAAATTATACATTAGGACTATGCATTTGTACATTAGAATGTACATAAATTCATTTTAAATTATCAAATTTCAACCCAATATTTCAACCCAATGTTTTTAAAAGTTTGTGCATTATGTCCCTCTGTTTTGTGACATCTACCTCACTTTTTTAATGAGAAATTCATTACAGCATACTTTTCATTTAAAGAGCACCTCCCCTTTTACTTTTTTAAGGCCATCTTAGAATATTCATTCTTGCTGTTTCAAACAGTTTTTATTCTGTGAAAATTTGTTTTAAAATAAATGCATGATTTCTACAGGACACTCTTAATTTATAAATAGCTTCCATCTGGAGCAGTTGTTTCTGACTTTGAATCCCCTGATGGTGTTGCATTACAATTCCTAGAAGCCGTAACCCCATCAATATCGGAGTGCTCAAGTTTGGGAACCACTGAGCCTGATTCTTGCTTGTCTCCATCAGTATTAGAATATATTTGTATAGTTTAGTATGTATAGTCAGCGAGCCCTTTTACACTACTAAATTATAATGCCATGATTCCACTTTCACTGCCATGGCTGCATCTTGTGGAATCCTGGGGTATGTAGTTTGTTCAGAGATAGCAGAGCTTTCTAAATGGCCTTTCCTAAAATACCAATCCCAGCATTCCATAGGAGGTTTCTATGTAAAAGTGAAGTTATAGTGCTATAGCTGTGCAGTATAGAAGGGCCTGGTGCTCCTGATTCTTTTGCTCTTTCCTCCTCCCCCCATATACAGGTCCTAGGCTGCAGTGGGGCAGGAAGTGCAGTCATTGTGCTTCTGGGACCTCCACAAGCAAAGTAAGTGTGGACGCACAGCAGGAGGGCAGTATGATTGTTGGTCGTTGACAGGGAAAACCCGTCTGTGATTTGCGGTGTGATTGTGCCACCTGGAGACAGGAGAAGAACAGGACTGAGATGATGCTGTGCATAAGTATTGTTCTGGCCCTGTCCTTCTCTCGTCCTCATGGCAGGTTGGGTGCGTTGACCAGAAAAAGTCTGTGTTTTTGTTAGTATATAAATGTAAATGAAGAATGCATTGTGCAAGCATAGATACATGTTTCTGTTTGCTACTGTTTCAGTGGTTGAATTGTATCTACACCTCCTTAATTTTTCAATTACCCATCTCTCATTTTTGGGTGCTACGGGGGGTATGAATGGGCTCAAAATGAAGGGAATTTAAGGTTAGGACTTATAGAATTCATTGAGGGCTCCTATACTATTTCCCCCCTCTCATTTTGTTTCGATTTAAGATAGAGAATTCCCATATATTAATTTGGGGAAAGTTAGAGGCAAATGTGTAAGATGTTGAGGGTTTTTTTCCCTTAAAGAAATCTCTGTGCCTTTTCTTATATATGTTTCCCAAATTTTGGGTTCTATAGAGGAAATATTCTGTACATTTGGGGATACATTTTCTATTGAGAGAGAGAAACAGAGCAAGAAATTCGTCGCTAGCAGACATCTAGTAATTAATATTTGGGGAGCTTCATATTTGTCAAATTTCAGCTCTCACTTGAATAGTTGGAAATGCCATAAACTGTTTATGGTACACTGTGAGTTCTCTATTTAGAACGAATGGATGGACAACTGTGGTCCTAGTAATCAGTGTGCATTGCCCCACGTATATATCTAATTTCAGGAAGTGTATGAGTCATTTGATTATGGAGTGAGAATACCTCTGAGGTATGATATATAGTTACTGCCTAGCTGTTTGGCTTTTCTGGTATTCAGTGAGTTTTAGACTATATATTCAGTGAGTTTTAGACTATACATTTACCAAATTTTAAGTCTCCATCTCAGTGCATCCCTGAATCTCAGAGGGCCAAGCATCTTTGTACGTGTAATATTCAGTTTGTAAAACAACATCCATTAGCATTGCTGATTGCACACAGTTTCATGGGGCCAAATGAGAGGTCTCTGCCTCAAGGAATTTACAATCAATATTTCAACAGTTGGGAAGAGGACAGAGGGAGGAGAAAGAACAGAGCAAGGAGAGTAATAAAATGGAGAGAGTCGGCATGTGAGAGGCAAAGCTAAACAACGAACGCATGTAAAAATGTACTCGGACTTCATGTGAAGTGAACTGGTGTGGGGCAGTTGTAATAAGAGTCTCCCCACCACCACAAGATTTCATGTCACTTCTACCACCCTGATGCTAGGTTGGAATTTGAGGGAAATAAAGTCACCTACGCAGTTTATCACACATCGAATTTTTATTGCAAATTACATACTTGAGCAGCTTCATTCATTCAGTTGAAGTCATTTCAGGTGACCTTTTCTTCAGAACAGCAGCTCTGAACAGGGTATTGTGAAGTTGCTAATTGTTTTGGACATGGTATGCAAGAACTCTTGAGGGAGTTGAGTCTTGTTGATCAGCCATCACAGCACATAAATTGACTTGGGTGTTTTTATTTCTGGTGGTGCCAGTGTATATGAAGCAATAAATTCCTTCTGCAGGATCATCTAATCATGAAAATAATGTTGAGGTATTTTGATTGACACAGTGAAGTTGTTAATTTGGAGCATATCAAGATCAAATGGAAGTTATTGCAATTAGTCAGTGATTGTGTTATCTTTTTCATTTTCATTTTTTAAATGCCACATTTTACATATCCTCCCTTGTGTTTTAAATCTATGATTCATTATGATGTGGGGATTTTGGTGGTACTTAATTGGCTTGTGTGTGTGTGTATTAAATGTGTGGGAAGAGTGCTTTGCCCCATCAATTTTCCCTTCTTTTAAAAAGAGTTTGATCCATATTTCTGTACAATTCATTTGCAGTTCTTTGTACTATCAGAAGGAAATTGTTAGTCAGAGATTGTTAGTTACTTTTTCGGACTGTATGTCCCAGAATCCCCTAGCACCCTGGGTGGGATTCTAGGAGTCGTAATCTAAGAATTAACATTTCCATAATGTAATACTGATGCTATGCTTACCTGCTGGGTATATATTCTATAGTTCATTAAGGAACATTCAGATTTGTGGGAGTTCTCCAGGATTTGAAGCAGAAGGCTTTCCTTGTCTTGTTTGGTGAGATTATTCTCAAATGAGAGTTATGAAGCACTGGACTTTTAACATTTTATATGCCTACTAGCATATTTACCTGACATTGCCTGGGATTTTCTTTTCTTTTTAGAACTCACGAAACTGTCTTCTCCAGTACCTGTAACTTTTCCCCATATTTCCCAATGCAATCTGTATTCAGAGTTGTTAACATACAGAGGTTGGGTTCCTGAGAGAATACACTGTCCTCCTTTTTGCTGCTAGGCCTCATCTCCATAGCAACTAGCCTATTCCAATACCTGTAACTTATCCCCATATTCCCCAATCCAGTCTGTATTCAGAGTTGTTAACATAACAGACATTTGGTTTCTCAGGGAATATACTACCCTTCTTCTTGCCGGTAGGCCCTGTCTCCATAGCAGCCGGCCTGAGGCCCAAGAGCTCTCTGCCTGAGAATTCTAAAGGTCCCTCCCTAAACTGCCAACCCCAGGATTCCATAGAATCTTCACGGCCAGCCAATCATATGAGTTCTACTCACCTCACACAGCCAATCGTATGAGATCTGCACATGCCTGATGCAGACAAACAGACAAACTCACAGACAAACTTTGACTTTTACATAGCAGATAAAATCTATGCTATCTGAAATCCGCCCTCAAAATAACATCACAATAACGTCACAACAGCATGTGTACCACTAATATGGAAGTCTGCTTTTAACGTTTTCTGTAATGTTTTCATTACTAAGAAGAAGATACAGTGTATATTGAGATTTTCTGAGTAGTAAAATGGTGGACTTTGTAAAAAAAAAAGTTGCATAAAAATACTGCATTTTTTTTTAAAGGAGGGTTTCAATCTCTCTGGGCCAACGTACTTACCTGCTTTGTTGCTTAGTGCTGTTGCTGCATTTGTTGTTGTTAACTGCTGTCATGTTGACTTTATGTATATGGTGATCTATGAATGAGAAGCCTGTCATTGATAGCCCTATCCAGGTCTTCCAAACTCAAGACTGTGGTTCTCTTGATTGCGTCTATTCACTTGTAACGTGGTCTTCATCTTTTCCTACTTCCTTTCATTTTTCCAAGCTTTATAATCTTTTCTAATGAATCTTGTCCTCTCATGATATGTCCTATGTGCTATGTCCTATTAGTTTGGTCATTTTAGCTTTTTAGGGAAAATTGCAGCTTGATTTGCTCTAGGGCCCATTTATTGGTCATTTTGGTAATCCATGGTATCTTGCACCAGATTTCACAACCATACATAGAAATCAATGCAGCATTGCTACCAGTATGGTAGTATGGTTTCTTTCTTCACTGTCTAGCTTTCACAACTAGAAATCAGTGCAGCATTGCTGTCAGTATGGTAGTATGGTTGCATGTTTAAATTATAACCACAGATTGAAGTGATATTGCTGAATATTGGCCTTTATTAGTTTGGAAAAGGATTTTGCCAACCCTATAACGTATGTATGAATTATGAATCAAACATATTTTCCCTGAGAAATAGATTGTTAAGGCAGTGTGATCAGGTGCAACCATTATAAGCCAACTGAATACACTTGAGAAAAGTGGATATTTTTTAATGGGTTCCTCAACTACATTCTTTAATGTTGATCCAATTCTGGATTGAGAAGGATTGGACTTGCCTGTCACATCTGTGTTATGAAGTTACTGCTGGTAAAGAGTGTACTGTGAGAACAGCTGGTTGTTCAGTGGATCCCAGCAAGATCCATTAAGCACAGATCAATAAAACTGGGCATTAACACTCCCTCTTCACGGTGAGAGGGAACTTACGGTAGATGTGAGGGTGTGCCTAAAGCGAATTGTAACCAAAGATGACCCCCATCTCGGTCTTAGTCATAAGATGATATTAATTTTATTGTGTAGGGAAAAAAAAACCTTATATCTGTTTCTGGTTTCTAACCTGCTTGCACATTTCTCTTTGTTAATGGGGTGGTGGTGATGGTTTAGTCTTGCACACTTTTATTTTCTTTGTTTCCTTCTGCACTGAATAACCCTTAGGAACCCATCTTCCATCAGTCTTACCTGAAAACTATGCACCCCAGTCCAAGGGCCCCATTTAACCAGCTGTGGGGAATTTGATCACAAGTCAGGGACAGTCAGAGTATAGTTTGTTTGGGGACCCAGTTCTACCATCAGCTGTGAGGGGATGTTGGACCCTATCAACAAAAGGTCTGGAATGGTTCTCTGCTATATACCATGTGCTGCATCATTTACTATAAATAAAACTTATGCTGTAGTAGTAATACATATCAGTGTTTGGCACTGAAAGAACTGTTGGAGAGACCTGGAACTATACCCAGTTCCATCATAGAAGATTCAGTGATTCCCAAACTTGAGTCTCCAGTAGGGATGTAAAGAATAATCATACTTCTCTCATTCTCAGTGGAATAGAATGTCTTGATGCATTGAGATACCCCATTAAGCAAATGGTCAGCTGATTTGGGACACTTTTTTAGAAAGAAAATTGCTCACAAGCGCAAGGACTTTTATTTGGACAAAAACTGGGCTTTCCACAAACAACACAAAACAAAACAAAACAAAAACACTGTTTCTGGAAAAAAAATTCTGTACATTTTTCCACAAAAAGTAATGAGGTGAAAAAAGTGAAAAATGTGCAAAACGTTTTCTTGTATGCAAGAATGAAATAAGCAAAGATTTCCATCCCTAGTAGCCAGAGATTTGCTTTGGGGACTAATTGATTCCCTCTCCCATGTACTTATACAAGTTTAAAAGTGTGTTTTTTTTTATTTAACTTGTTCAGTTGCTTCATATGCTTTTTGTTAGCTTAAATTATTTTGATTGTTTCAAATTTTAAGCTATTTAATTAAACTATTAAAGTGATTTTGCTTGTACACCCTCTTGGTCCCATGATATAAGATGCGGCATAGCTATTTTAATAATGATGGTGATAATATTGGACTGCAACTCCCACAATACCGAACATGCTGGCTGGACCTTTTGAGAACTGATGCCCAGCACTATCTAAGCAAGTTTAGGCACCACCGTAATAGATCACCAGATAATTTGGAGAAGATTTGCAGAGGTTTCTTCTTTCTGGTTGTTTCAGCAGACTCAACAGTAAAGAGTTTCGTTTTCCTTATATGAGGCTGTTATCATCCCTAACCTGCAATATAAGTTTGTAACTCTGTGCAGAAATCCTCTCAGTTAAGGGCTGATGAGGTATAGAAGGTCATTAGCCCGCCCTCTGAGCCACCCTTTTCCATTTGGCCTTATCCCAGCCACTGTTTCACTTGTGGCTTTGGATAGTGGGGCTCAGTAAAAACAAAATAAAAGAAAGATCCCACAAGCTTGGTATCTGATGATTTCATTGTTGGGAGGGTGTGTTGAATACATTCAGAGTTTTAGTCCAAACTTTAATCCAAACTTTACAAACTTTACCGTCGAAGATCCTGAATCAATTTTGGTGATAGGTTGTGACACCTTAAGTGTACAGTTTGGACTAAAAACTGAGAGTGCATTCACTATCCTACTGACATTGGAGCCATCGGCTGCCCCTGCCCTGTCTTGAGGTCTGAAATCTACCAGGCCTGTACTGGGCAATGTGTTTGTGTGTATGTGCCCTCATGTCATCAATCAGCATAGGGAAACCCCCAGAATTTCATTGGTTTTCCTTAGGCAAGGAACAGTCGGAGGTGATTTGCCATTGCCCTCTTAAATATAGCCTACAGCACCTGGCATTCCTTGGTGGTTCCCCTTCCAAGTGCTAACCAGGCCTCACCCTGTTTAGCTTCCAAGATCAGACAGGACCTGTGAAATAAAGGTGGGGATCAGAAAAAGAAGAGAGATCTAAAAGTGAGAAGACAAAAGGAAAAAATGAGAGAAGAAAGGAAAGCAAAAAGAAAGAAGGTATTCACAGCTGCATCCCATATGATTTTTCTGGCACCCAAGAGCAAAGGGGTTTCCTATTACCTGATCTCATCTGAATTGTTCTACGTGTCATTTCTTTGAACTGTACTAATACCTTCAACTGTAAAAGAAAAACAGGACGGAAATGACTAATGGGTATTTATGCATTTGCCTGCTGTTTGTATCCAACTTTCTGCTCAGAATACATAAATATTCAAATGACATTATTTGAAAAGGACAAATGAACTTGCTAGAGAAGATGCATTGGTCTTAACACTTCTGATAATTGTTTCCTGTTTGGAAAAATTGAGTTGTTGTAGTTTGTATTAATTTGGAAAGTCCCACACTTTATATACATACATATATTCTCTCTCTCTCTCTCTCTCTCTCTCTCTCTCTCTCTCTCTCACACACACACACACACACACACACACACACACACACGAGGAGAGAGGGGGGTCACATCTGGTTCTATGAATTATTCGAAGGTGGTGCCAGATGCACTATTATCACAGATTTCCCCACAGAATTTCAATTGGAATTACTATGGCATTGTACTTTCAGTGTGGCTTTTTTTTTAAATCCTTAATAGCTCTAGTTAGAAGATAATTGCAAACAACAAATCCTTTTAAATAATACCATAGTTAATCTCTTCCTGACAGAAAGCAGAAGAAGAAGATCTTGTCCTTACTCCTGATGGCACCAGGGAATTCCTGACTTTTGAAGTTCCCCTTAATGATTCAGGATCAGCTGGGCTTGGTGTCAGTGTGAAAGGTAACCGGTCGAAAGAGAACCACGCAGACCTTGGTATCTTTGTCAAGTCAATTATAAATGGCGGAGCTGCTTCTAAAGTAAGTGGAAGAACAGCTTGGATTTTTAAAGCTCTGACAACTTTCCCCAAGCAGTTCGTTTTGGGCAACCCACTACTGATGGCATGATTTCTTCCTTTCTCTGCTGTCCCTTTGACAATTAATATCTTTATATCTTTTAAAATTTCTGTTTCTTTCTCTCTATCTCTCCAAATATCTATTGTTCTTGTGTGCCTTCAAGTTGTTTTCAGCTTATGGCAACCCTAAGGAGAATATATTGAGGAGTTTTCTGAGGCTGTGTATGACATGCCCAAGGTCATCCAGTGGATTTCCATGGCTGAGTGAGGAATCAAACCTTGATCTTCGGAGTTATAGTCCCAACACTCAAACCACTACATGATGCTGCCTCTCATCCAACTATCTATAGATATATAAACAAATGATCATTTGTAGTTCTTCAACTTTATCACCAATTAGTGAGCCAGGACACTTTTAAATAATACTTTATTTAGTTTGTGGCTAGCATTCAAGAGGTCAGAAAACTTCTGAAATGGCCAACAGAATGGTGTTGTGGTCAGTAGCAGTAAGCTTTATTGCCTTATACATCAGTCAGGCAAGTAATCGAGTCCCTTGGCGAGATCTCGAGGTATCCTGTGGATCCAGAAGGTGGGGTCACACACAGACCTGGTGCTGGTATTTTTGGAAGTCTTCTCACCAGCTGTACAAACTTAGGAATGCAACCTAAACAAGCTGTAGAGTGACCATTGATGAAAGCAGCCAACAAGCTACAAAATTACCCTTGCTCACTATCCTGCAAGACAGCAACATTAACAGTAGGGCACATAGAAATAAGTGAGCCCCTTGTCTAAATTCACAAGTTTTGAGGGACCAACAAAAGAAAGTGAACTGCTGAACAAACTCCTTATGCTCACTAGGTTTATGTCTTTCTCAAAACCATGGGACCATGGTAGTCAGGGCAGATCTGAGACATTTTGCTGAAGCAGAGTAGCAAATGTTACCCCCTCTCAAACTTCCAGTGCCAAGGTGCATAGTGTCTTAGCGAAGTTACATTATTTTTGCATCTTCCAGAAAATTTCACAGCTACCTCTCCCATTTCCTGCTGGGAAGGATACAATCTTAATAAATAATAGAATTTGCTACCTTTTATGACAACCAGAAACATATTCTTTAGGCAACCACTTTGCCAGGTGAGCTCTTCATGGAAGACACTAGACTGAGAAAGGAATCCAGGTCAGGCAAAGGGGAAATATTTGTTCTGCCTTCCCTGTCCCCTGAGATACAAAAGTCCTGAATGACAAAGAACTCCTTGCACACTTAGTGTTTCAGAAGGAGATGCTCATAAGCATATGCTTTATTTCCATCCATTCCATGAGTGTTTTGGATGTTGTGGGAATAAAAAGCAGAATGTGACAGTTCTGCATTAAAATAGTTTTCACTTGTGTGGCTCAAGGATTACTTTCACAGATTTGGGAAGGAAAGAAGGGATGAACTGTGGCTGTGCATGTCACTTGGTAAGCTGTTTACATAAACAGATTATGATAATTATGTCAAGTTTAAATATGCAAATGATTGGAAAAGATACATCTGCAAATGACTTCTTCAAAAGCTATTGTGGTTGTGTTCACTTTTCCATAAAGCCTGAGGATTAAGATTTTTTTCTCCCAAAGCAAAGATGCCCAAAGTCCTTTATTCTTTACATTTTCGCTTGCCAGGATGGAAGACTCCGAGTGAATGATCAACTAATAGCGGTAAATGGGGAATCGTTATTGGGCAAGACGAACCAGGATGCCATGGAAACCCTGCGTAGGTCCATGTCCACAGAGGGGAACAAACGTGGAATGATTCAGCTCATTGTGGCAAGGCGAATAAGCAAATGCAATGAGGTAACAGCATGGAACTTTTTTTAAATGGTTCTCAGAAGCTTTCATTTCATATGCAAAAATATGGGCTGAGAAGAGAGGTCCACCCAAGTTTAGAAGTGTGCATGATATTCTTTGCTGTACCCTTCCTTTCCCTACCATCCCCACAATCACTGGAATTGGTTGGTATAGTCATGGTAAAAAAAATGATAAAAGAAAATGAGCAATGTTTCATAATGAAAATATTTTCTTCGTATCTGACCCCCCCCCCCCCAAAAAAAAATTAGTGGAAAAATACTGATCTAAATACTGAAGGTGATTTCAGACACAATATTGTATCTGACTACTGTGGACAGTGGTGGTTTATTTTTATATTTAAGAGAAACCGGTACTTGAATTGCCGGAAGGGAAGTCTAAGCAGGCTGTCACTCTCATCTACTGTGACAGAAAGTTGGTAGAGGTAGTTACTTGTAATTTGTCTACAACTGGGTAAAGCCAGAAAACTGGACTTGTGGATTTCATTCAGTCTGTCCTGCCCTTTCTTCAACAATTCAAGCATTAAGGAAAACTTGTCAGTTCGCTACTGTCCCCCAACCACCCTGAATTCGGGATCAATTCTCTGTATTTTAACAAATTTGGAGGAAAATCAACATATGCCCTAAATCCAATTGCTAGTTCCACTTAGATAGACGTACAGAACAAATGTGTGTTGGCTAGTGTTTACATTCAGTAATTCATTTAATGGGTCTTCCCTAGAAATGTGAAGAATACATTAAAAGTTTGCCTTGACTGTATTTGAGACTTCCTGAGAAAAGGAAAGAAAGAAAAGCTGTGAGATTCTTTTTACTCTTTGGGACTTTCTTAAGAAAACTCCTTTGCACAAAAGAACACATGGTCTTCCTGCACAAACTATCTGTTTGAGGGAAGAAAACATGTATTTTGAACAAAATATACTCCCAAGTGAAATATTGGGAGGTTTTGTTATAGAATATGTATGTGGAATAATATCTATATTGATGTAAAGTCGAAGGCTTTCATGGCCAGAATCCATGGGTTGTTGCGTGTTTGTCAGGCTATGAGGCCATGTTCGAGTAGTATTTGCTCCTGACGTTTCGCCAATATATGTATTGTTTTATGCACAGGAATCAGTGTATTTGTGCAAATTATTAATTATTTTAACTCTATTTTGTTTAAACTTGTATTGCAAATCAGTTTGTTTCGATATTGAGGCAGTGGTCAGATATAAATAAAATAGTGTAATTCGTAGAAAATATATGGAGTTTGCACAAATACACCAATTTTTGCATAGATCTGCATGTATTTAGTGCACAAAAATTAATATATTTTTCCCAGGAATTGGTGTTTTTTGTGCAAAAGTCATATTTTCTCCTCCAAAACATGTTTTCTGCACTGGATTTTTGCAGAAATGAATTTTCCCCAACAAAATCCTAACGTAAGAACAATGCTTGAAAATTGTTCTGAATCCCTCCTATATTTTTGCACAGAGGAGAGTGGTGGTGGGAGGAGTGCGGGGAATTGGCAATTGCCCTCTCTGGACCTTCCTGCCATCTGCATGGGCATGGCCACCCCTGCGGCAGCGGCGGGGGCAGCGGGAGGAGTGCAGGAAAATGATTGCCCTCTCCGGACCTTCCTGCCCCCCCTCACGGGTACAGGGAGAGGACTG
This sequence comes from Cyclura pinguis, assembly GCA_030412105.1. NCBI lineage: Eukaryota > Metazoa > Chordata > Lepidosauria > Squamata > Iguanidae > Cyclura > Cyclura pinguis. The sequence goes on along the minus strand of CM059604.1, from coordinate 120,403,431 downwards.
TGGGGAACTGGTGATCCCCCTCCCTGGACCTTCCTGCCACCAGTGTGGAGTGTGCCTGCACCAGGGGCAGGGAGAATAAAAGGAGCAAGCGGGGTGGGAACGGGGTGGGAGGGAGAGAATGGGGGAGCAAGCGGCCACCTTGCAAATAATCAAATTAGCGAAAGTGAAACTCGCAAATGTGGAGGGAGAATTGTAATCAAATTCATGAAGATCAAACCCAGAATGTGGAGGGAGGACTGTACATGTATGTGTATTTGTGTATGTATGTAGAGACAGAGGCATATACACCCACACATCTCACATACTCTGAGAAACAAAGTTTCACTTATTCTAGCCTTGTCCAAGATATTCAGTTGTCCAACTGTATTTATGTATTCGTACAACATAGGGCCCTAAATACTGTCTGATCCTGTCCGATCTTGGAAACTAAGCAGATTCAGCCCTTTTTAGTGCTTGTATAGGCTACCAATGAATACCAAGTGCTGTAGGCTATATTTCAGAGCAAGGAACTGACAAAACCACTTCTGAGTATTCCTTGCTGTAGAAAACCCTATAAAATTCATAGGGTTGCCATAATTTGACAAGCTGCTTGTAGGCACACACAAATTCATACAACCCCAATCAAAAGTGCATCGTTAGCAAGACTGACCAATCTATATGGCCATCTGAGGCAGAAACTCTCATAGACACTTCTCCTTGGGAATAAAAACATGATAATAGTAAATGAAATGACTAACAGTTTGCTTCCCTTTCATGACAGCTGACATCTGCTAAGGCCTGAGATGGCTGCCTTATTTAGGCTAATGACAGAGCTGCCCCTTCATTGATTCAGTAAACTGTATTTTGAACGTGTGTCCTGAGATCAATGAGATGCCAAGCACTCCCTGGGCACATTAATAAAGGGTGTAGCAGATTTAAGGACATCAAGAGGTGTCTTTGCATATGACTGCTCAAGTTGCCTTTGGGTCGAGTTTAATGTTTGGGGATAGACAGTTATCTGCCTTGCCTTTTTCCCTTTGAGCTGTGTCTCTGAGAAAATTAAAATACATTCCTGTTCTCAGAAGTGGTTATAGAAATCCCACAGACCTCTGTTACTTTGCTGTTCAAGCTGTCACTAGTTTGGGTTGGTTCTGGGAAACAGTATTGCTTTTGAATCTTATCAAGGTAGTACAGCTATAACAGAGTGTGAAAGGTTATGTTCAGCTTGTTCACCTTCATAATTGTTTTCTACATCTGATTCTAAAGATTTATAACTTTGTAAGTCTAGATCTGAATCATGGGGGATACTTACAGAAGTGTTGCTGGAGGGGAATTTTGATTGGAGAAATCATTGTAGCCAATAATAGGCTGAAAATTCCCTCTTCTGCTTTTTTAACCCAGAGGGTACTTCTTCTTTGTCTGGGCTGTTAGAATAATGACACTACTTCAGATTAATGCATTTTGGATTCAAATTGAAGGGTTTTTTCTTCTTCAGCCTTGTAATAAAAAGAAGAAAATATAGATAACTTTAAGTCAGTTGGGCTGCAGAGAGAGTTTTATGTGTCTGGTTTAGATCCTAACTTACCAGATTTTGGGGTTTTTTTGAAGAAAAGCTTTAAAGTCATAAGGAGAGGCAGTGCAAGGCGTCTGTCACTGTTTTACTGCTATCCTACTTTAAATTCAAATAGTTTTTGAAAGATAAGGTTCCAGTTCAGTTGACTTAAATTCATTGTCAACTAGTTATTTCATCAAAGCAGTACAGTAGCTATCACCAAGGGTGATTGGTTTAGATATTTTTGGATTTGGGTTGAGTTTGTGGGCTTTTGGTCACATATCTTCTGCCAAATTCCAGTATACAAGTGTAGGGAACCTTTGACCAAAGATTGAAAGATTACTTTTAAAAGATAATTGGTAACAATTATGGTTCCAACTCCCCCCACAACAGCTGGTTGCTGCTATATTTTTCTTAAACAAAGTAATGCCCTTGTTTTCCACTGCTAAAGAAATAACAAGTTACTATTAGTTACTTTTCAGAATCTGAATGCTGCAAACTGTTAGCCTGTGATCAAAAAATAGCGCACTCCTCACCATCTGTCCTGTTGTCATCTTAACACCTACAATAGAGCACAAGGCAACAACACAAGACAGAGCAAAAGCCAATGCTTGAAACATGAGATAATACTGGCTCTACTGCATAGTAAGGCACATCTCTGTAATTAGAAAATAAATTTTAAAAACTATAGTTATACCAGAAAAGAAGTCATTGCTTTTTAAATTATAGTTGCCATGTTTTGCAACTGTATCTGTGTCACTGGGGAAAGACCTACACCGACGTGCAGGGGTAGGACCCACACTGAACTAGCTAGGTAATTGCATCTAGTTCCTTCCAAGCTTATTCCACAATCCCTTGCCATTAGTCAGCTGAGACTTGTGTGAATTGAATTCCACAGCATCTGAAGAGCCAAAGATACCCCACCCATGTTCTAGTCTTAGCGTTTGAGTTTTATGCATCCAACATGTTCTAGCTCCATGGTGGATGCTATGATAGTGTTATAGAAATCTGGTAGGTTGCCATTGTGTGCCTTGAAGTCGATTCTGACTTATGGTGACCCTAAGGCAAACCTGTCACAGGGTTTTCTGGGGCTGAGTGTGTGATGTACCCAAGGCCACCCAGTGGGTTTCTGTGGCCAAGCAAGGAATCAAACTCTGGTCCCCAGGGTTGTAGTCCAGTGCCCAACCACTACCCATGCTGGTATATACAGAAGTAATATTGTAGAGGATAACATGAAAGCAAGCGAGCTAATTTTATCCCATTAAGTGTGATACTGAATTCAGACTTGCTTGGGAATAAGTCCCATTGAACTCATCAGGACTTAAACAGGCACACAGATACAGTGTACATGAGAAGAAGTCATAGAATCACAGAGTTGGAAGAGACCACAGGGGCCATCCAGTCCAACCCCCTGCCATACAGGAACACACTTAAAGCACTCCCGACAGATGGCCATCCAGCCTCTGCTTACAAACCTCCAAAGAAGGAGACTCCGCCACACTCTGAGGCAGCATATTCCACTGCTGGACAGCTCTGACCGTCAGGAAGTTCTTCCTGAGGTTCAAGTGGAATCTCCTTTCCGGCAGCTTGAATCCATTGCTCCTTGTCCTAGTCTCTGGAGCTGTGGAAAACGAGCCTGCCCCCTCCTCGATATGACATCTCTTCAAATATTTAAACATGTCTGTCATGTCCCCTCTTAACCTTCTCTTCTGCAGACAAAACATCCCCAGCTCCCTGAGCCACTCCTCATAGGGCATGGCTTCCAGACCCTTCACCAGTTTGGTTGCCCAACGTGTGTACAAGTCTTCCAGGGTAAAAAAGTGCTATATAGGGATCAAAAGGATATTTGCTACTACTTGTTTCATATGAAAATGAGTTTTCCCAATATTCAGGAAACCTTGTCAGGGAGAATAGTGTAGAAGAAAGAATTTTGTGTCAACCAGCATTCCCACATTATAAATTGTTTCAGGCAAATAATGTGGGATTTTGTTCACAAAACATGTTCTTTTTTGTGCAGAAAACACTGTTTTCAAAGATGTGTGAGTTTCTTTGTGCAAAAATCATATTTTTGCACAAAAAATCCTGTGTATTTCTAGAAAGTGTTTTTCTGACCAGGAAAAAGTATTTTTGCTTAAAAAAAAACAAAACAAAAAAACTCTTTCCAGGAACAAAATAACAGTTTTTGCCCCAAACCCACAAATTTTGCACAAAAAGATATGCTTCTGGAAACTGTTCTTTCTGCTAAAGCAGATTTTTTTTCAGGCAACCCCCTTCCCCATGTGTATTTTTTTGCAGACGTATGTTGCGTAACAGTTTTGGATTGTGTGAATACTGTGAAAATATTATGCAGGAAAATGTATTTTCTACAACAGAAGGGAGAAAACTCCGGACACAGTGCAAGTTTGAAACAAGCAAATGTTTACATCTCTGTTAGTTTATGGGTCTCAGTGCTTTGGACATGTAACTCCTGTGCCCTTTTCTTTTCTCCTGAGTTGTGGTTTGTAATAGATTAGAAGTTCTCTTAAAAATCACAAGGTTCCTGCTTTGTCAGTGTACCTAACCTTCATTCTGAGAGTCCCAGTTAGATGATAAAGCAAGGCTGATAGAGAAATTTAACCACTTGCTCCTTTGGTGTTGTTTTTCCAGATGCACATTTCCCCATACTTTATTAATACATCACCTGGCATAATGATATTGTAGAAATGCCAGTGACCATTTAACTGTCCTTTATCATTTGTTCAGATAAGAGCCAAACCAGTTCTAGTTACAGCAGGTAGTATTTATCAAGTACACAGTTTCTATTGAGCAGCTTCTTCTTATCGGGATGATAAAGGACCATGCTGCAAACTCCCTTTCCTTCCTTAAAACATGACATTGTCTGCGTAAGGACAAAAATGTCCCATAGTATGGACCGCATTCCTCTTTCTGTCTGATTTGTGCAATAAACAGTACAGCTTTGTACAAGTGGATAAGGACGAAGCTTTATGACCAGTTTGCATTTCTTGCTAGCTGTCATTACTTCACAGAGGAGACATTACCACCCTCTTTACTTGTTTGCTTTTTGTTTCAGAAAATCCCCATCCCCTTTGGCTGTAGACTCATGAATGACTTCAAGGAAATTATTGCTGAATGAGATAAGGACTGTAAGGAAGGAGTGCGTACTTAGAAATGCCATAAACATTTTCAAAATGCTATAAAATGGAATTATATCTCACATGTACACACAAATAGAGAAAGAAAGACAGAAAAGGGGGAAGGTTAAAGCCACAAACTGCTTCCTTCGTGTTTAGGGTGTCCTGCCTTATATCAGAGGTGGGCAATATGATGTCCTCCAGATATTATTGGACTGCGACTGCCATAATCCATCACCATTGGCTAAAGCAGATAGGAATTGCAGTCTAGCAACATAGGGAGGGGCAGGGCACATGTTATCCCCTCCAGATTATGAGGTGTAGTTTGATTGTGCTTGGTTTTCTCAAGGTTATCCCAAGATTCTTACATTTTTAGGTTTAATTTTTCAAAGTAAGCTTCTTCTACTTTAATTTCCTGTAGGTTCTAAAAGAGCAATCATCCCCCTTATTTTCCCAGTATTTTAATCCATGAGTACAGAGACAGTAAGATGAGTGAGATAAGAAATTTTGATAATTGAAATAAAACATTAAAGCTTATTTGTCAGTAAGTAACTTTGAACATTTGTAAATTTTTAAGTTGTCCTGTATCTGCCTATACAAATGGTGGTTGGTTTATCTCCAAGCCTTTTTTTCCCCTTGCTGCCTGAAACACGTTTTTGTGATGAGTAACGTGTGTCCCCTGGAAATCCCTCAGGAGTGACAATTCACGTTTTAAATAGGCTGCAGGCTTCCCCATTTCTGATTTTGTTTGTTGTTCTTCATTTTATTTTATTTTGGCATTTGGGCCAGTCTGCGCAGCCCTAGGAAGGTTTCACGGGCACAGATGAGCTTCTGAAACCGCTACACTTGCCCACTTCTGCCCTGCACCAGCATTTTGGGCTGTTTTGTTTGAAATACAAGGTTTTGGTGAATGTAATATTTTTTAAATTTATCCAGTCTAAAACCCAATACAAAGCACATCCGTGATGGGGTATCTTTAAGTACAGAAGACCTAGGCCTCCTCTCTCCCTAGTATCTAACAGAGAACTCCATTTAATCCTCGGTCTTTTTCTTTGCCATATATTTTTTATTTCCTTATACCACCTCCTAAAAGCCGCTGTTCTCACTGCTGCACTGAGCCAAGCCATAATACAAGAATCACTTGTTTGTGTCCTCTTTCTTCCTACCATCCCAGTCCACGCTATCCTGAAGTGGTTTGTATTTACCCCACACACATGCACACTCATCAGAGTCACCTGACAGGGTGCCATTTGAGGTTCCTGCAGATATTCCAGCTGCTGCACACGGTTGTGCCTTGGGAGAATATCTGCTTGGGGTTGATACTACTTGGTATTTGTAGAGCCTCTGGCCTTCCTTTAGTGGTTCCTGGCTGTCCCATCATGCGCTGCACATGCTGGAAAGCAGGTACCAGAATAGGAAGTCAATAATTATACTACGTTCTAATTGACATACTTCTTCAAAGTGCCTTCAAGTTGTTTCCAACTTAAGATGAACCTGTTACGGGGTTTCCTGGTGCTGAGAGTGGGTCATGTATCCAGGATTACCCAGTGGGTTTCCATGGCCAAGTGGGGAACTGAACCTTGGAACTGAACCCTCATCATTTACATTATCTCAGTAATATTCAGCCTGTTCTGATAATATGTTTAAGGCTAGTTATGTATACATTATTTTCCTGCCGTGTGGGGGATGGGTGAGGAGGAAGGGGGGAACTGTATACCCATGGCCACACTGTGAGATTTTTGGTATGCTAAATTTTGAGCATCCTGCTGAGAGTGCCTACCAATAAGCACCATGCGAGATATCCCACAGATAGCTTATGCCAGTAAGCACTGAAGTATGCCACCTAGAAGGGGAAGTCTGACAATATTAAACTGAGTAATAAAGTTACCAGAGTAGGTAAAGTGACAGTGGCCCTTGATTGGGTTCCACCTCTACTTACTGTTTCTCTTTCTGTCAACAGATCTTGCCCTCGCTTTGACACGTTTACTTTATGCAAACTTTACTTACAAAAGAACAAACAAACAAACAAAAAATAAAAGGCTTCTGTGCAGTCTTCTCAAAACTTTCAGGGTTTTTTGTTAGTATATAAAAGGCATTATATCCTCAGTTAAATATTTGTGTGGCTGGCTGTTGATGTCTTGATTTAAATCTGGTTTTTGATATGCTAATTAGACACTGAATAAAGCTTTTTCCCATGAAAGTAGTAAGACATTCCAGTCCTCTTTTCAAAGGATAGCCATCTAAACAATGGGGTCTTTGTTTATTGCCTCTGTACATTGAGGCTTACCAGTTTACCTGGGGTGAATGCTTATGCCTCTCTCTAGGATCCTAAGCTGCTTCTTTCTCCGTGTCTCTTTTTTTTTAAAAAAAGAAAAATCTGCTGGGAGCTTAATAGCATTTTTTAGTTATTCATTATCTCTTGAGCAATGGGTACATTATGTGGTTTAATAAAGAAGTAGACATTTGTTATATAAACTTGAAGCTATAGCCCTGTCTCCTTGGGAAAATAAGTCATGTTCGTCATTTAGGCTAATTTTCACCCATTGTTTGAAGAAAGTTAAAACAAAGTAGAGTTCATCTACTTGGCATACAACTTCTGTCCCTGGATAGTCTCTCGCTCTTTCTTTTTTTTAATAGCATTTCAAAATTTTAACATTTTTCTTCTTAAATTTGCCTTTGATTCCTTTACATCAGAGCCTTTGAATATTGTTTAATTTACTTTTCAGTAGAGCTGTCAGTTGTAATCTGCAATTTAGGTCAGAAAAAAACCTGAATAAAACAAATCCTCATTTCACAATTTAAACCTTATTGAGTCTAATTCACTTGCACGGCAAGTTTATTATTCTCCTGCAGCCTGACGTGCCTTCAATTGTAATTGTGTTGACCCTTCAATGCAGTAAATCTCCCCAGTGCTGATCAAACTGGAGAAAGATAAGACCACAATTCAGAACTTCATTAAATATCTCATTTATATTAAAAAGACGATAGCTTTGAACAGAAACAATACTTTCCTACAGTGTCCTCTGATTATGCTTAACCCACTTTGAAGTGTTGCAAGTTTTGCAAATCCCCTTCAGTATCCATCATTCCGGTATGGTGCAATCACCTAAATGTAGCATGGTTCTAGGCCTTAGAACAGATTAACGAGTTCCCCACCCACCATAAATCTCCATAGCCAGGTTCATCCTTTTGTGGTTTGCATTCCTTAGAAATAGGGCTCCTTAGATCTATTTTTAGTCTCTTAAATCTGCCACATTTTGAGATTGCTATTTGCCTTTTGACTTTGGCAACCTTATTAAGGAGACATCTCCAAGAGCCTTAGATATCAACTGCCATTTTCAGCCTTGGAAACTCAGGACTGTGGGGTCCTTGATGGAACAGATCTACTTGTAGTGTAGTCTCCCTGTTTTTCATACTGCTTTCCACTTTACCAAGTATTATCATCTTTTCTAATGAGTCTTGTTGTGTAATTATATGTCCAAAGTATGACAGCCTCAGTTTAGTCATCATAACTTCTAATGAAAGTTAAGGGATGATTTGCTGTAGGACCATTTATTTGTCTTTTGAGCAGTCTATGATATCAGTAGAACTGTGAGTGAGTCTGCAAGAGTTTGTTGTGAGTTTGCAAGATCTGAATAGAGCTGTTATGATAGGGAGAATTTGAGGTCTGTTATTCAAAGGGTTGCCATAAGTGGAAGTTGATGTGACTTCAGTTAACAATAAAGGGAGTACTAATCTAAGTCTTAAACATGCTTTGGGCTTTCCAAGGGGCTTCATAGGAGAGGGAAAGACTGTGAAGAAGATAATCCTGAGCCCCTAGACTAGGATGGTGTAGTGATTTGAGCACTGGAGTATGACCCTGAAAATCAGGGTTCAAAACCCAGTCAGCCATGGAAATCCACTGGATGACCATGGGAAAGGCACACTCTTTGAGCCTCAGAGGAAGGCAAGGACTTTTGAACAAATCTTGCCAAGAAGACCCTGCAATAGGTTCACCTTAGGGTCAACATAAGTCAGAAACAACTTGAAGGCTCACAACAGCAACACTCCATCATGAGTGTTACCTCTGTACTACCCCTTTGTTGTGGCATGTAGGCAGCTGGAGAAACAAAACAGTGGAAGAGACCATATTTTTAGCGTCTTTTTTTTTCAAATGCATCCAAGCATAAATGTCTCTCTATTTCTTATCCACCCCTGACTCTTCATGGCATTCTGATTAGAGGCACCCTGCTGGGCAAGGGCCTTTGAAAGCTACTACTTAGCCTGAAGGAGTTTGGAGAAAGTGGGACAAAATGCAATTTGTGTGTGTGTGTGTGTGAGAGAGAGACAAAGCCAGCAGAGAGATTGTCCTTACTCCAATGAAATGATCAAGTTCTTTCCCCTTAGAATCAGAAACACTGAAATGGTTGTATATCCTCTGCTTCCCCACTACCACCAAGAGCAAACTACTGACCTTATTAGATCCAATTAAAAAGCCAAACTAATTCTAAACTCTAGTATAATTTGAAACAAGATGGATATTTATTGATACCTCTATGTCCAGTGTGGCATTTTAAGAGAGGAATCTGGTGATCCTTACAGAAACAAATTGCTCCATTTGGAAAAGGGTTAGAAACCATATTCCAAATGACATTACTTTCATTTTGTTTTATTCATTTTTTCCCCTTTCTTCCTCCACATACATACTTCCCTCCTCCCAAAACAAAACAAAACAAACCCTTGTTCTGAAGGATCCTATCCTGACAAGCTGTCAGTCTGTGAAGAAGGTCCAAGCCATCTGCCAGATGGTTTCAAAACATAAGAGAATGCTGGTTTGCTCAAGGAGATGTGCAACACAGAGAAACTAAAATGTGGGTGGTTGTTTTTGTTTTTTGTGTGTTTCCCTGTGAAGAGGGATGGAGTCTGACAAGGCTCCGTGGGAGATGCAGGGTAAAGTGGCACAGAAAGTTGGTCATTAAGCCGTGCTGTCAGTGCAAATTATTGTGGTCCAGGGTGAAAAGTTCTAGCTCATTTGGTGCCCAGCTAGGGCCAGGCCTCTGGCAAGTTGTTATTGTCCCCCCATGCTGTTAAATGGACCTTCAGCACTGATTTTTCCCTCCCTTCTTTTCCACGCAGTTGGAGTCACCTGGGAGTCCCCCGGGGCCAGAGCTGCCTATTGAGACAATGCTGGATGACAGGGAACGTAGGATTTCCCATTCACTGTACAGTGGAATTGAGGGCCTCAGTGATTCGCCCACCAGGAATGCTGCCCTGAGCAGGATAATGGGTAAGTCAAGCAAACTCGGCTAATAGGGTGCTGCTTATCATCTATTTTTGTGGGTTTTGTAGATGGACATTTGATGCATTATGTATGTGGGCAGCATGGTACATGAAAATTGTAGCAACCAGTTTTAAAAGCTTGCTCCTCTTTTCTTCTCCGCAAGTTCAGCATACAGACTTCTTAATGTGAATCAATACATTGATAAAATTAAGTCTTGGATCGTGGAGCAGGTGATAACCACAGGAACATTTTAAAATGTTTTACTGTGTATGTATCTGAGGTGGAGGTGAATGCTTTATACTGGTCAATGAGGGCCTGCTTGGTGCAGCTTCATTAAATGTAAAGTCAATGAATGTTATGATTAAGGATGTATCACTTATGTTTCAGCATTGATTTCGCCTCCCCATCTGAAAAAGAAAAAGGGGAGGTGGGAAGATAAGCTCATTTTAACCTTATCCAATTTGTACTTAGTATGGCGTTTGTTTGGGGTATCTCTTTTGTTTTTGTTTTTTTTGTTTTTTCAGCTTTAAATGCCTTGTGGACCCCTAGGTTTAAAATCATGTAGCTAATTTTATGCATCCTTTGTTTGGATGCAGCGCTGTGCTGTCTGCATGGCCCCCAGTGGATAATGAGGTTATTAGTACTTGCTCTGTAGCAGTTCAGACTTGTTGGGTTTTTTCCTCCTCTGCTAATGGTTCTAGTTCATAAAGACTTGCTTTGTCACAGAAGCAGCTGGCTTTATCAAATAACTCATAATGGGATTTAGTTCATGCAGACTTAACAAATTTTAAAACATGGAATGCTTTCTGATTGCTCTGATATTGAGCATAACAAATTACTTGTATTTCTAGATTCATCTGCAACTTTGAAACTCAAAATGTAGTTCCTAAAACGCTCTCTTTCCAGGCATTGACTTAGACTTTGTGGACAGAGATATCCATAGATTGATTTTGGAAATCTTTTTCTGAGTTTGCACAAAGCAGGGCTATATTTATTTCTAATGTCCTTGTTTAACTTGAGAAAATTAATTCCCTCCCTCTCTTCAAATTCTTTCCCTCTCTTCAAATTGGAATCCCACTGGTGTAGAGGTTAGATAGATCAAATGCATAATATGTGCAAGAAGCACAAGGGAGCACTAGTGTGGTTCTCACTTAGCCATTTGCAACTTTCATTGATGCACTCCATATTTCAGGGATGTTGCTTTGAGCTTTAATAGTTGCCTGGTGCTTTGAATAAATGAATAAGATCCCTAGTGTGTAAGTTTCTTTTTGGGACTTGAATGCCGTCCTGCTTCCCTTCATCTTTGCTTTTTTCATGGGCAAAAGGCAGTGGGAGTATGGGCTAACCCAACTTTCTGTACAATTTAATAGCACATGAAACATTCCATTAGTTTTCAGGGGGTGAATTCTACATGCCTTTTATAACATTTTGCAAAGAAAAAAAATTGAGTAGTTGTAATGGAATAAGGGCAAAATGTTACCTAAGACACTGCTTCCACATATACCAACCTTCTCCAACCTGATGTACTCCAGAAGTCCTGGACTGCAGCTCCCATTACCCCTGGGTCAGCTATACAGAGGAAGCCTGAAGCTCACAATGGTTTCAATCTAAAATTGTGTATTCTTATTATGGCCCCATCAAGGGAGACTTACCTTACTGTTACTGTATTTGGATCTAATCCTTTTATTTTTATGCAGTCTTTTAGCACAAGGTTGAAAGTATCAGACCAGGTTAAAAGTGAGCTCTTACAGAAGTTCTTGGAGTCCAAGCTCCATCAGTTGTATCAAGGTGGAAAGCAGTGGTTCATCAATGTGGGAATTCATGGAAGTAGTAACTCACTAATATTTGGAGGGCCATGGGTTCCCAGCTGTAATATATTCTCTTAAGTCACGAACTAGATGTGTGTTGACTGCATTTCTATCCTGCCTATTATCTATATCTGAGATGAGCAATTTGTGACCCTCTGGATGTTGCTGGACTGACATAACCCCTCGCCACCATGATGAGAGTTGAAGACCAAGAATACATGGAAAGCCATAAATGCTTCCCCTACTTCCATATAGAACTAAAGGTAACACGTACCTGGTCAGAGAAGACTAGGTCGGCTTCCATCCAGAGACTGAGCCCAATTTCAGTCCTGCTTAACTTCAGCAAGACTTTTTATTATGTGTATTCAGACTCTGAGACCATAGAATCAAATCCTGATACACTCAGTGTAATGTATTATACTAACTATCATTATATGTGCTTTGTTATTTTGTGAGGAGGATGGGAGATACTATTGGTTTTGAAGGAAACACAACAATATTGCTTTTTGATCTCCTTCCACAGTAAATAACACATTTTAGTACATACTTATTCCACTGGGGCCAGGGGATGTTTACTTCATGTTTGGAGATGCAACCTTTGTCACAGGAACAGCTGGCTGCTCAGCAGGTACATCAGATGTTTGATGTCTCCATGTTGTCCTGCGTGGCTGCCCTAAGTTGCTGGAAGGGATTCAGATGATGAGTGTCTGATATCTTGGAGGTGAAGTAAGAGTATTTAGGTAGCAAAATAAGAAGTGTCTGGAAAGCTTTTAGCAGCTTTTCCACGAAATAGCCTGCTTTGCCTGTCTACAGAGTCTGAGCAGTAGTAACCAATATGAGAGAGCATCAATGATGTAACAAAACGGCATGGTGCTCCGTTGGTCTAACAGACATTGATACTCACACAGCCTTTACTTGCAGGTTAATGAAGGAATAACACCTTAAGTTGTAGCTTTAGAATGAATTCATTCCTATAGGGGTCTACCTCATGTTCTCAGGAGGTAAAAATTTCCCTGTAATTATTTCCTAGCTGGAACTGTATTTTTCTTACTTAGCTGTATATAAGTTGAAAAAGATGCCCCAAAACATTTATTGTTGCCACCTGTCCAGACTAGTAGGAAAAGATGTATACAGCTTTACCATCTGAATCTCAGCAGCCTAAAATGTGCTGGTTCTTTTCATCGCTACAGAGTAATTGAGCTTATAATGCAAAACGAGAGATAAATGTCTAGTGAAGAATTTTTGTCTTTTTAAAAAGTGGAATGTTTTTCTCAACTAATTTGAATTTTAGGGTAAGGCTAATTCAGAATTTAATATTGCAGTGTGTTTGTTTGCTCAAGCTACCTGGAGTAATTTGATTTCAGGGTTAATCAGTATATAGGAATTATTTGCCCATCTTCCTGAAAGAAGTCACTCTAGATTTTTTAAGGGTAGCATTACAAGACACTTCTGCATTAATGCATAGTTCTACATTAATAGACCCTCCAGTTTTGCAAAACCTTTCTTTCTTCTGTTTAAAGGTTCTGTATCACATTAATTTGTATAATTTATTTTATATAAATTATATAGTTTACTACATACTGCTCTCTGTCAGGCTTCCCTATTTGGCATCTTCAATATATGTTTTACAACCCCCGCCATATTTTACCAGCACTGGACTGGCCTTGCAGGCTGACGTTGACAGAAAATGTAGTCCAACACAACTGCAAAACACCAGATTGGGGGAAGGTGCACCATATCTTTCTTCTGCATTTATCATTTTCATCTTGCCATTTGCATCCTCCCTTTTCTCCTAGGAGATTACAACAACTTCATGGAGCTAGGCTAGGGTAAGGAAGTAGTCTCTGTCTCAAGATTATCTTAATGGCTGAGTATTGGGATTTTGGCCCTGCATCCATTTGGTTCAAATCTGCATTTTATACTTCAGCATAACAGTCCTCAAACCCAGCATAACAGGGTTTGATCGTCACAAACTTTATTATTTGCGAGGCGCCTGATTGCCTCTCTCCCATTCTCCTTCCTTTTATCCAGGCACACACACACACACACAGAGACCTGAGCAAAAGGCAAGTGAATGACAGAGGGTAACCCCACGTGTGTGGAAGGTGCGCACATACTTTCTCCATTGTGTTGCTGCTCCCCTCCCATTCGCTTGCCTATTGCTGGGGCACCTGGAAAGCAGCGTGCCCAGGTGAAATGCAAGTGAATTGTGGGGGAGGCGCGTGGCTGCCTAAGTGAATGCAAATGCATGGGGGAGGCACACGTCTTCTCCAGGCTGCCCCTCCTATTCTCTTGTCTATTGCCTGGGCAGCGTGTCTGGGCAAAACGCAAACAAATGGGAGAGGGGGAGCTGGAAGGAAAGGGGAGGGGGAGCACTCACTTGGGTGGGGAGTTATTTGCGATTTTTTGACTTCCACAATATTCTGTACCTCAAACTTTTGCAAAAGTTGAGGGGCCACTGTAATTTTGAGTAGTATGCTGCAGCTGTTTGTATCTGCTGTTTTAAATGTTTGTATCTTGTTCCTTTACATATTTGTAATTTGTGGTTGTTGAATTATACACACACATATATCTCAAAATCACAAATTGCAAGTATGTAAAAATGTGTGTGTATATGAGTGAAAGAGGTCCTGGAGCAGGAAGAAGTAGTGTAAAGTTTGGCCAGGTAGAACTATACCATATCCTCTCTTTCGTGGCCCTAACCACACCTTTTAGCTGCTGCATCCTCTACCCTCACGAGAGAATGATTTACTTGTCAGTGGGGAGCAGGGAGATGGCAGAAAAGTATCATGCTAGGTTCCTATAGATGGACTTTTCTGTTGCCTGTCTGTTCTCCACCAGCCAGTAAATGGCTGTGGTGTGTGTATGTGGGCTACAGTAGTTAAAAGGTGGATTGAGGGAATGAGGAGGAAGATGTATGCACTATGCCTTGTGACTCCAAGATCAATTAATGATTAAAGATATAGAAACCCTGTCCTATATTCAACCTGAAAATACTAGCAGGGTATAAATCAATTAAATAAGTACTGAATCTTGAACTTTGTGTCGCATTTTTAAATTTACAGGCATTAGTTCACATAGGTCTATTTTCTTTCTTAGTAATAACCACTTGTTTATCCCCAATGTAGAAAAATGCAAGTTAATTGTGGCCAGAATGTTGTATTGAAGGTTTATGTGGTCATTTCCTTCTGGGTATTTTGTGTTCTTACTTATTTCAGCGACCACATTCCCTACTGTTGCCAGCATCAATGTGAAACTTTATATTTCAGGAAGGTCTAACAAGAGGCTAATCAACTTTAGGCTTGTTTTGAATTCTTCATATGATTTAATGCTGCATAAATCCTCATTGTCAGGAGAAAAGCTTTGACATATGGAAACTCTTTTCTTAATTTCAACACTGACATGAAGGAAGTTACACATAGCACTAAACCATGGTTTAGCATGAAAAAGGTGGACTTTAGGGCCTTTCTGCACTAGGCTGTTCTGTTTCTGCGGCCCCTCCCAAAACTGCAAACCCCAGGATCCCATAGGAGATTGAAAGTGGAATAATAGCACTATAACAGTCTAGTGTGGAAATGGTCTTAGACTCATATATTTTCTTCTTCTTCTCTGGAATAGTGTTGAGAAGTTGATCAGAAGCTTCCATTGTAGCTTAACCACTATTTAGTATTATGTCCAAACCATCACTTATGATTGCTCTCAAGCAGTTTTCTAACAGTTTCTTAACTTACGGTTTGAAGTTAGCTTACTTTAAATTTGTTGTAGTTGAAATTAGCCATTTTGTCATGTTTGGATGGTACAGTAAACTATGCTTAATCTAAAGTGAAAACAAAATCTGCTTTACTCATGTCTGAACCAGCCACAAGAGGTTTGCCTGAACATTGAAGTAACTAAACTCATTATAGTGCCTGCTTAAATCAACACTGATTTTTTTTTCTTGAATCAAAGAGAGTTACTACATTACTATGTGATGCTGTTTCGTACAGTGGGTTAGCTGGTTCAATGCATCTCAAGCTATGTGATGGTGAAGACTGGCAATTTGACTTGGCAGCCAACATCAGCACCAGTCGGGCCTCCAATGGGAGGACATTTTCAAGCCCCTAACAACAGCAGGCCCTCTCCTGTGCCTCTGCATAGTGGACTCATCAGTGAGACGCACAGAGAGAAACATGTTTTCTACTGAATTATTTCTCTTCTCCGTGATCTTCTCCACTGCGGAAGAGTTGGTTAAAACTGAAACACATTAACTTAACTTCTGTATGGATGGGATGCTAGTAGGAGGGTCTGGTAGTGATTCCTCCCCATTGGTCCATTGTATCTACTATGGAGCTGAAGGTTGTTCTCCTTCCCACCTCCCTTCCAATCTTCAGTGAAAGAAATGCATTTTCTTTTACATTTCAGTGCAACTACTAAAATGTCATCATTCATTCTTGTTGAAATATTAAGAAGTGCAGAAAAAAAGCTAGACATGCCACTGAATTACTTTTGCCTCTCAACCTTGGAGGCTTCATCTGTAAAATGCCATAAGGTTATACTGTTTCACATTCAGCTCTTTGGAGACATTATTAGCCACAGAGTTAACAATCTTGTAGGCATTATGTTTGGAAAGGAGTGTATTGCTAGGCTCAACATTAACCTGTCCATCAAAGAAGCTTTTGCTGGGCGAAGAATTAGCTACTATGCAAACTTGAACACATTCATTTCAAGTTGACAGTGATGGGCCTACGTGCGATGGAACACTTTTTCTTCTAATCTGCTTTTCCAACTTTTTAGAAAAACCAACCTCTTTTTCACTGCTTTTAAGTTGTCCAAATTGTTTCTCTACTGATATGATTGGGGGCTAGGAATTTTACTATCTGATTCTCAGTTAATGGAGCAAATATATAGCTGAAGACTGCTTGAGGATCTTTTCCTTTACCCTGTCTTCTATGGACACAATACTTTGCATAGATATATCTCTAGAATATATAACAGGATTATATCCCTGCCTATCCAAAATGCCATGTATAGTCCTGAGAACACAGTGCTGTTAAGGAGAATGGTCTGTTACCTACTTCAGTGTTAAATTCTTCAATTTACTACCATGTTTTGTTGACCTCTGAGCTCACATTGAAAGCTGGTGTACTGTAGACTAAGAGACATCATTGCAAACAAGAAAGGCTCTGGTTTTGATCTTGCCTCTGCCCTGAAGAGGTAGCTTTAGGGAAATTACACATACTCTTACATCCTCAGTTCTCTCATCTGCCTTATTGGAGATAGTAATGCTATCACATTTTACAGGATTCTTATAAGGATGAAAATTAGATAATACGTGTGAAACAGAGTGAACACTTGAAAGCAAATGTTTATTATCATTGCTACCACATGCAGAACATGGTAGAGATAGGAGAGACACACAGAGACCTCCCATTCTCCATATATGTCTGTGTATTACTTAGGCATTTGGGCCAAGGGAAAAGAGTTTGGAAAATGGATATCTCTTATTCATACTATACCTATGTAGCTAAAGTTTTGATCTCTACCATGTAGTGGATACATTTTGTTCTTAAAGACGAAGCAAATTAACATTGATGCAGTATAGCGGTAGCCAGTTGTACTTGCCAAACGTCATGCTATATCTGATGAATTGCACTGTAACATATGAAGGTTAGGGTAGGAAGGTGTCTTGGCAGTGAGAACTTGTGAGCAATATATAGTTCAAGCAGGCATGAAATGGTACCAAAGAAGCACAGATATGGTCAAGATGCTTCTTAATCATAGAATCATAGAATCATAGAAATGTAGAGTTGGAAGAGACCACACGGGCCATCGAGTCCAACCCCCTGCCATGCAGGAACACCCTTAAAGCACTCCCGACAGATGGCCATCCAGCCTCTGCTTGAAAACCTCCAAAGAAGGAGACTCCACCACACTCCGAGGCAGCATATTCCACTGCCGGACAGCCCTGACTGTCAGGAAGTTCTTCCTAAGGTTCAGGTGGAATCTCCTTTCCTGCAGCTTGAATCCATTGCTCCTTGTTCTGGTCTCTGGAGCAGCAGAAAACAAGCCCTCTCCTTCCTCTACATGGCATCCCTTCAAATATTTAAACATGGCTATCATGTCCCCTCTTAACCTTCTCTTCTGCAGACTAAACATCTCCAAGTCTATCCTCTAAGTCTATCTCTAAGCTCTCTAAGTCTATCCTCATAGGGCATGGCTTCCAGGCCCCTCACCATTTTGGTTGCCCTCCTCTGGACCTGCTCCAGCTTGACCATGTCCTTCTTGAATTGGGGTGCCCAGAACTGGACACAGTATTCAAGATGAGGTCTAACCAAAGCAGAGTAGAGTGGTACCAGTACCTCCCTCGATCTAGACACCATACTCTTATCGATGCAGCCGAGAATTGCATTGGCTTTCTTGGCTGCCGCATCACACTGCTGACTCATGTTCAGCTTGTGGTCTATTGAAACTCCTAGATCCCTTTCACATGTACTGCTATCCATCCACGTGTCCCCCATCCTATATTTCTGTATTCCATTTTTTCTGCCTAAGTGTAGGACCTTACACTTCTCTCTGTTGAATTTCATTTTGTTAGCTTTGGCTCAGCTCTCTAATCTATCCAGGTCATTTTGAATTTTGATCCTGTCCTTTGGCGTATTAGCAACCCCTCCCAATTTGGTGTCATCTGCAAATTTGATGAGCATGCCCTCTATTATTCCTTCATCCAAGTCATTGATGAAATTATTGAACAGCACTGGGCCCAGGACAGAACCCGGTGGCACCCCGCTAGTCACTTCTCTCCAGGATGAAAAGCAGCCATTCGTGATCACCCTTTGGGTTTGGTCGGTCAACCAATTACAAATCCAACTAACAGTAGCCCTGTCCAGCCCGCATTTTACTAGCTTCTTTGCAAGAATGTCATGTGGAAGTTTGTCAAAGGCCTTACTGAAATCGAGAAATGCTACATCCACAGCATTCCCTTTATCTATCAAGCTAGTAACTCTATCATAAAAAGAGATAAGATTAGTCTGGCATGACTTATTTTTGAGAAATCCATGTTGACTTCTCGTGATTACCGTGTTGCTTTCTAAGTGATTAGAAACTGACCGCTTAATGATCTGCTCCAGAATCTTTCCGGGGACTGATGTCAGGCTGACTGGGCGATAATTATTTGGGTCCTCTTTTTTTCCCTTCGTGAAGATGGGGACAACATTTGCCCTCTACCAGTCTGCTGGAACTTCTCCTGTCCTCCAAGAAATGGAGAATCAAGGCCTCCCTTACCTTAGCTTGCCTTTTAAGAGACAGAAGAATGTTCTGAGGACTATGGATTGTCTGTGATATAGATATTTTAACACAACCTTTTAGGAAAATAGGCAGACGCAACCCCTTGTATAAATGCCCCTGCTTGTACTAGCGTTTCCACATTTCTCAGAGATTAGGCTGGAGATAGCTCTGTCTTGCTAGATAGTTGAGGCTTTTGGTCACATTGAGGAGGGGATGCTATGGGGAAAGTAATGACATTTCCATTCTTCTTATGTAATCTTTCCTATTAGCTCCTCAGTGCACGAGCACAGATATATAAACCTGGGACAAAGTCAGATTCTTGGGGCCCTGCTCTAAGAGGAGGATAAGGTATATGAAAATCTAGGTTAACCATGGGGTATAGTAAGGTTCTGTCTGGTGACTCAGACCTCAAACAAATTTTGGCTCCCCCTATCAATGAAAAGATAGTGATCTTTCTCTGCTGTAAACACATACTATGTGCTATAATTGTCAGTGCAGTCTTCTTTTACACTAGTGGCTTATTCCAGTCTCAGTATTATCAAAAAAGCCCAGCTCAGAATGAAGGTTTGCACTAAAATCACTGTGTTTGGAAACTGTGGTGGCACAGTGTTTATAATGAGTGTTCAATGTGTAGAGTTTTATCTTTTTGACATCACGTTTTGTGCAGGTAAATACCACCTTTCTCCAACTGTCAACATGCCCCAAGATGACATGGTTATTATTGAAGATGATAGACTGCCAGTACTACCTCCACATCTTTCAGACCAGTCGTCTTCTAGTTCTCATGATGATGTGGGTTTTGCAACGGTGGATGCAGGAGCCTGGAGTAAACCAACCATTAATGAATCCACAGAATGGTAAGGCCTGTATCCATACGTTTTATTTTCTTTCTTTTGTTTATTATATTCTTAATGTGTCCATAAGTTCTCCATTTTTCATCACTGAGAAAGAAGGCAAACAATCTTTCTTCCTGAGCTTCTTGTTCTTGTCTAGGGAAAACAGAGTAGAAGAGAATTCCAGCCCAGGTTGAAATAACAACTTTGGTGGATCTAGGCTGCCAAAGAATCTTTTTTCTTTTTTTAAATTTTTTTTGAGTAACAATCTCTCCGTGGGGCATGGGAAAAGATTTTTGAAAGTGAGGGTACCTGTAAAAGCAGTTTGTGACATGATATTGGGGAGGTTTGTTGTCCTTTTTTTTCCAAAAAAAAGTCTGTATGATTACTGGAAGAAAGAACTTTGACTTTAAGTGGGTTTGTTCCTCCCACATTGAACTGTCTACCAGTTGAGATCTCCTTTGCTGGTCCTTCCTTTTTCCAGTTATCCTCATCAGTGGAGTGGGTGGTTATGGAAGAAAAATTTGGTTCTGTTATGGTATTCTGATTTTGGCCCCCTGTGCCTAGTTATATATGTTTATCATGCTTTACTACCTTCTAGGTGCCAGGCAAAATGTGTTTTAAGACTGTATCTTTTGTGTTTGACTGCTATTTCTTTTTTTGCTGTTAGTTTTTGCTGTTTTATGTAGCTTTTTACTGACTAGTTTTTGGTTTTATCTGCTGCATTTATGTGGGCTCTTTAAACTGTTGCTTTTTATTTTATTGTTTGCTACATCTTAAAGGGCCTTGATCTCTACTACAGCAGTTGTGCTATGGGCTGGCAGAACAATCTCTTCAAAGTATGAAACAGAGCTACTTGAGAGTCACAGCTACTTCTTCTGCCTTCTGTTTACTCTCCCTGAGCTCTTTAAAAAAGCCATTTATCCAACACCTCTATAGTTGTTAAAAACACTGGGCAGTGGAGAGCAGTTTGTAGAATGATTCTCAGTGTACTTCTTCCTTTGAGGCCATAAACACCTTCCTCCATTTTGCAAGTCTCTCATGTGTAGCATAAGGGCTGCAAAGAATTTTTGTTGTTGTTAACTGTCGTTAAGTTGACTTTGAATGGGAGACCTGTCATCCTGTTATCAACAGCCCTGCAGGTCTTGCAAACCTCAGGGCCATGGCTTCCTTGACCGAGTCTGTTCAATTGTAACAGGGCCTTCTTCTTTTTCCAATGCCTTCTGCTTTAGCAATTATTATTGTCTTTTCTAATGAGTCATGTCTTCTTGTGATATGTTCAAAGTACAACAGTTTCAAGCTTCTAGGGAGAGTTGATTTGCTCTTGAACCCATTTATTTGTCTTTTTAGCAGTCCATGATATATTCAGAACTCACTTCCAAGCACCACATTTCAAACGAGTTTGATTCTCTTCCTATCAGCCTTCTTCACTATCCAGTTTTCAGAACCATACGTAGAAATCAGATATACGATGGCATAGACAATCCTGACTTTGGTATTCAGTGTTATACTGTATATTTACACTTGATCTTGTCTAGTACCTTTATAGCTGCCCTCCCAAGTCCCAGTCTTGGAAGGACAGAAGAGAATTCCTTATCTGTAAGTTATGAACTTTGATTGCGACTTGTGCAAATAATATATGCACACAGCCTGCCCTTCTGCAAAGTCTCTTCTTTGTGGATAAGACTTGCGGGGACAGCGGTTCTAAAGAACTGAATGGAAAAGCATTCGCTCACTACCTCTGAAAGCATGCAGAGGAGCAAGGAACCTTCTCATCAGGAGAAGGAGTATAAAATGTCAACTTATGAACAGTGAGCTTTTGGAAGTTCTGATACATGCTGTGAGCAAATGCAGAACCCTGTTGATGAAGAATGTTACCTTGAAGAATGTTGTTTGCACATAAGCGGCTTTTAAAAATATGGCATAGAATTTGGTTTGTTTATCATCTTCTCCAGGATAAATCTCTCCTAATTTTTAGGTAAGGCTACGTGTACTAATTGAAGAGAAATGACATTAATTTGTAAGCTTTGTAATTATGTTCAGCAATAAGCAATATAGAAGACCTCTCTGTGGAACCCCCTGCTAGGGCTGTGGTGATAATTAACACAAGCAGGTTGAAGTATGAGCATTTTCCAAGCCCCGTGTTCTCCTGGGTCTGATAGAACTGCATCAGCAATATTTTAAGAAGAATTAGCACCATCAAGTCTCTCTTTGTTTGGATTTACATGAGTCAGCTCTTCTATATCCATAGTGTGAGTTAGTGTTCAGTGACATTGCTCTTAACCTGTCTTAAAAATCCTTTTAATTGTTATCTTAAAAGCAGTTTCTTTCTTCATCTGCTTTTCCGTTTCTTTTGCATGCTAAGCCTGTCTATTTCAAAGAAGCCAAACTGCAATTTCAGCCCTTCATACACCCATCATTGTCTTTATATGGAAGACACTTTAAAGCTAAAAATCTGAGATGCAGGGGTGAAAATATTGAACAGTTCTCAAAATTCTATGTAACAACTTATGTCAATGTGGATTTTTCTTGTGAGTGTGCTAGGAGATCCACAGCAGAATGTAAAAATCCATTTGTTAATGCTTTTACATGTACAAATGAAGATTATTTTCTTACTTGCACATTTCACTAGCATGAGTGGAAAGAGTGAAGAGCTATTAAGAGTCACGAAATTTCTTCTGCAGCCACCTTCATGCCTGTCCTCTCAAAGGCAGCAATGTAATTACTGAAAAAAGGAGGGAGCGGGAAAGATCAGTATGGAGCCTTACTTGTGTTGACTGCGTTCTATTTGTTAAAAAATAAACCCAGTAAAATAAAATAAACAGCTCTTGGGAGTGGATTTTTGTATTAATTTCCTGCTGCTAATGGACAAAGGAAAGCTTGTAACGTGAAGGTGTATTCATTGAGTTTGCTGCAAGGCACCAAGGGGTGAAGTTAAGAATATGGAGGAAGGGTTATCCAAACAAGAATGGCAGCTGTTCTAAATCACAGCCGAAAATGTAAGCTTTTTCCAGCCTGACAATATCTCCCTAATCCTTGATGAAAATGTTATGAAAACAAAGGGACAATGAGACAGGATTAATAAGTGGAATTTTAATAACATGGAGGGTCACAATACGGTTACATTCTTTAAAGAGCCAACTGTCGTTCCAGGAGCCTTAGTTGTTACAGTACATTTTGCTGCTCGTTGGTTTTACGAATTACAATAATAATAGAGAGGAAGTGACTTTAACATTGGTTTGAAACATTAAAAACAGCTATTTGGGAATTGTACTGAGCTATACTTAATGATTTTTTTTCAAAGTGTAAGCATTTTGAATTTTGTAACAGATCTTAACATTCGGGGTGCAGTCTACCAAATAAAATGCAGTTAGTTGTATAGTACATTTTCACTAAATTCTGGAAACAAAATTCAACAGGTATCTCTTAAGAGTAGGACATTTCTAAAAGCATGCTCTCTTTAGGGAGGCCAGTCTTGCATCAGATTAAATTATGGGGGGAAAAAACCCTCACTATTGAGGAACGCTTTGGGGATGAGCTGATCTGGATATCCTAGGAGATAGCCTATGAAATTTCCATCAGCAGGGTTGCTCAGACTAGGACCACAAATGGTGAAGAGGGTACATTAGAAAGTAAACATGAGAGAGCCTGGGTGCCTTCAGATGTCAGGGTCCCAGGTCTGAACCTAAAAAAAAAAAAAGCAAAGCAGTGTGTCCCAGATGAGCAATATGAGAATAAAATGTTCCATTTGGTTGCTCCCTGAGTAACCTAACAATGTCATTTTGCAACAGTTGAAGTTTCTGGATATATTTTTTTTTATGACAGTCCCATACTGAGCATGTTACAGTGGCCAAGTGAGGGTACAGCATGAATGATTTTCCGTTAAATAAAAAGATGTAATGCAATTCTGTAGCACTTTTGAGATTAACTGAGAAAAGCAGTAATTAGCACAAGATGCCATAGACTCCTGTGGACTGGAGTCAACAAAAGCTTGTGCTAAAAGTTTCTTTTTCTCAATTTGTCTCAAAGGCGCTACCAGATTACTTTATATCTTTTGATGCTGAAACAGACTATCAGGGCTATATCTTTCAACAGTCTCCATAAAATGTCACAGCTGGCGATACCACCCAAAACTGGTAGAAGTTGTTCTTAGCCATCCGTGCTGCCTAAGTGTCCCCTTAATTGCAGAGTTCCAGTTTTATGTAGTCTAAAGTTCTGTAAACAAAATTATATAAAAACTTCAGAGGAATAGGAGATCATGGGAATGGGGGTAATATCTTTGAGTCTTGTTTTGCTTATGGCACTGAAACAGATATCAGCGCATCACATTATAAAAAATGCTCTTTCACACATTGTTTCCTTTTGAACTTCTGCAAGGACAGCTAGAAGGGCCTCTGAAAGATCTCAGTTTAAAATGTTGTATGTCAGAAGGCAACCCTTATGGATTGACCTTGATTTAAACGATTGTCCAATTCCCATTAAGATGTCTTTCCAAGTCTGTTTTCATCTGTCTGGAGTATTTGTGTCTGTCAGTTAATGCTCACTACTTTCTTCCATCTGTATACTGTCATTTGTATGACAAGTGGCTGAAGTGCTAGAATTATGACCAAGAGGATTGAGATTCAGATCCCCACTCAGCCATGAAACTTGTGGGATAACTTTTGTGACTTTCTCTAAGCCTAAACCTCATAGGATTGTTAGGATAAAAATACAGGCTGCCATTTGGGGTAAAAACTCCCAAAGCGGCTTATTGGTCATAGACTATAATAAGACATCATTTTAAAAGAATAAAAGTGTCATAAAATAATTAAACCCACAGTCATTTGATAGTGGATAAAAACTATCAACATACTTTAACTAATATTTGGGAGGAATAATTTTACAACCAACAGTAGCATAAAACCAGCAGGGAAAAGCATGGTGGAGAATTTTTTTTAAAAAAAGGTTTCTTTAAAAATCTGACACAAATGAGCCATTCCTTGGTAGGTAAAAATCTTCCTGGCCATAGAGGCTCCCTGAAGGTGACCTGAAAGGTCTTACTGGCTGGTATGTGAAGAGGGCTTCCAAACTTAATCTCAACACCTTATACTAAAGTATACCTTACATTAATTATATACTTAGAAACTGACTGGAAAAAAATAGAGTTGAGCATTGCAAATTACTGATTTTTAGTTGGTGGGGAGAGTGATATTTTATGCAAATATTTTATGGCATGACTATGATAGATGTACGCTTTGAGGACCTTGTTTTATTTCTCTTCCCTCCATACAGCACTCTGAGTCCAGATGTTGATCCAGTGCTTGCCTTCCAGCGAGAGGGGTTTGGACGCCAGAGCATGTCAGAAAAGCGCACAAAGCAGTTTTCTGATGCCAGCCAGTTGGACTTTGTTAAGACACGGAAATCCAAAAGCATGGACTTAGGTATTGAGTTTAGACTTTTATTTTGTTTCTCTGGTATTGTATTTCTATATATTTCTTCAGGTTGTAATTACGTTGTTTGTTGTTTGACTTTTCAGTTTATATTATTTGTTATGCCAAACAGTTGATTTGCCCATGCAGCTGGATTCAGTAAGACATGAGAAATACTTAAAACAGTCTGACCTGAGTCCATCATATGGGTCTATACAATTTTAATGTTTGAAGCATTATGGTTGTGAAGACCTATGATATAGACCTATGCATGTGCACACTATTTAATACTTTTCATACAATGGGAAAATCAAATAAATGAAGTTTGTATTTTAAAATAGTTCTTTAATGACTAACGTCAGGACGTTTTTGTTATTAATAAGTCTTATACTTACTGAGTGATTACAACATAACCCTAACAATCTAAGAATATTTGACTTTGCTTCAGCTTACACTCTGTCCCATTATTTCTAGTCCTGTTTAAAGCCAACCCCATTATTTTCAGTGTAACAAACTGTTGAGGGCTCCAGGAAATGTAACCCTATGCCTTTATGGATGAAAGCTGAGACTTCGCTGAGTGAATTACACAGTATTGTGGGAACACACACCCTGGAGCTCTCTTTTGAGGTGAAGAAGAAAATGAAAGTATATAATAATAGGCAGGCAGCATAAAACCTCTGGATCTGCAAGTCTACTACAAATTCAAGGAATCTGGTCAGCTTCTAATTTTTATGTATTTTGGGTTATAGCTTGTCACCCAGGCCAATCTCTGGCTTCAGATCTAGCTTCAGTTCTTGTTCCTGCTCAGGTCCTAGCAACAAACATCAGAATATTGAGCTGGGGCAGTGTCTCAGCTTAGTCCCAATATATACCTATGTGCAAGATGTACCTCATTTAATGAAATTAGATACGTTGCTAGGCATAACTTCTATAACAGAAGGAGACAGAAGTAACATTGAAAGGATACGGACAGATTCCTATTTTACAAAAAAGAAGAGCAGTTCAACATGTTTCAGCAGACGTTTAATCCAGAACTAATGATATGCACATGTGAAAGCAGATCAGTGAATCTTGCATAAGAAACAAAAACATATTGAATCTTCTATAGATACTTGAAAGTTTCCTCCAAAATGCATCCAGGGATGACTTTTTCTTTCCCCTGCCTCCACTTAAGATTTCCATTATAGATCTATGGCTTTATAACATGTTGGGGGTAACTGGTGAAGCAAACTTATCTGCTTTCTCCTTTTGTTTCACTATTTACACATGCTGAGTGAGGGATTCTGGATTCTGGAGACAGCTGCTGTAATCCTTGCCCATTGTAGGCAGCACACAGTTACAGGGAGCTCAGCGAGAGTAGAATTCAATGTTTTCCCAATTCAAACATTCTTGCAGTGTTTACTGCAGATATGTTGCTGCTAGCTGACACTGAAAGTCTGTGTTTTTCTAACCCTCTTTCACCATCTGCCTAATGCTGATGCTTAAAAAATTGCAGCTAGGCAGAGGACAAGGAGAAAAAGAAGGACTTGGTGAACATAGACTTTGTAAAAAGAAAAGAAAAAAGCTTCTTTGTCATATATTTTGTTAACTGAGGTATAGTATACTTTTTTTTTTCTTTTAAGCAAAGAGGCGCTCACATGCAACTTTCTCATCTGGAAATTTGTCTCATTCGAGAAAAACAGTAAAGAGGCTTGTAGTCCAAGATATTTAGTGTGGGACATGGCCCAAAATGGGCTCTAGACATTTTTAAGTACCACAGGACTCTGCATTTTAGGAAATGTGTTATGTACAGTGGGTTTTGAAAGGACTGGCGTAGAGTATCCCTCATTGAAATGCTGATTTAATAGAAAATCACCATTCCTTTATTTTCGCTATTATAATGCAGTATTTTTCAGAAGGAAGATGCAGTAAACAGTTTTTTTAAAAAAGCTCCAGTTCACCACCAAAAGCGTGGTAGCAACATGCCTTGGCTAGTTGTGATTGTTAGCATGTCAATAACATATTGTACTTGCCTGTGATATGGAAATGACTGACCCAATGCATGATAGTTCCTAGGGTTTTTTTTTACTGGGGGTTTATTTTGTCCCCTTAAAATGTCTGCCTAATATTGCATATTTGCATGAAGAATGATGTTTCCAGTATCCTCTAACTTTAAAAAAAATATAAACATGGATGCATGTGGGATGTGGGCACTAACAGGGCTAACCATTATACATTTACCTTTTAACAGTAGCTGACGAGACTAAGCTCAGTACAATGGATGACCAGAAAACAGGTAAGAATTGACTATAGGGTGGTTGCCATAGAAACCTTGGTCAAAGCAGCTTACCACAATTACGGAACTGCCAATCTCAGTGCATGGGAAAATAATATTTCAGTAGTTGCATGAGTCTCTCTCTCTCTCTCTCTCTCTCTCTCTCTCTCTTTTTCTTTATATAACTCAGATATTACAAAATATCCTCATTACTTTTACAATTATCTTAGAAATAACCAGGATGAGTAAATTATATGTAACATACCAATTACATTGTATGTAACATGTCAATCAAGGAATTCAGTTCTCTAACCATGATTCTTAAAAGACAATATCATTCCCTAGAGCTTTTATGTAATGTGTTCTTTAGGGCACAGTTTTGACTTAATGCAAAAGGGCCTTAAGAAATCCTGAGTATTTATCTAAAGGTACTGTTAATGTGCACTTTAAACGCAAATGTTTATCATCCTTAGATAGACACCTAGATAGAGCTTACATATTTGCACTAACCAGCTAATCAGATGATGTGAGGTTGCTATTTAAACTGTTCTCCTAGTATTTCCTTTTCCCTGTGAAGAGTTAGAAGAAAAGGATCCAATAAATAGAATGTGTGCCCCAAGCCATGCATTGTAGACTTTTTGCTTTCTATGTTATGCTTATGATGCCAGCTTTGAAAGCATGAATTTATGAGCAATTAAAATAATGCACCAGCTGCAATTAGGGACCTTTATAATTTATTAATGCAAGTTAGCTTTTGACCTTTGGAATGTTGTTTTAATTAGGGTAGATCTAGAGGACACAGTAACATTCCATACACAGAAGCAGAAACATTACTTAGCTCTAATTAGGGACAATTCACCTTTGAATCCTGAAAATATTACTTATTTCCAGCATGAGTCATTGACTAGGGTGTCCCATGCACGCTGATTATTAATGTTTTTTATCATTGTCTTTCTGTTTAATCCCACTGTGAAGGATAAACAGACAGCTGAAAAGCTGTGCTTAAAAAGAACTGGTGGGATTTAAATAGTTATAAAACAACTAGAGTCTCTCAGAGATCCTGCTAAGCGAGATGTCACTGTCTTCCAGTGGCTTGCATAAATGCATTATGCACTGAGATTAGTCTCATTAAGTGACATTTATTAAAGTGTGCAAAGTTCAGATGTGCATTGCTTTATAGGACTGGCTGAGTGCTGCACAACCACATTTCTGTTATTCAGTCTTATAATTGTCACCTGGGCTGACAGGCATGAATCCAAGTGATGTGATGAAATTATAAATTTACAAAACTGAATTTCAGTTTTCTTGCTTCTTAGTCCTACACATTTCAGGTGCATTTTTGCCCATAAGGCTATTACAATAGCCCTATTATTAGCATAATATGCTAGTTCTGCAACACTGTGGTTGTTTGTACATCCACACCATACACTTAACAGGCTTACACAAAGAGGTCTTACTGTAGTTCATATCTTATAACAGACTGCTAGTTGGTTTTTCTTTCTTTTTATTTCTCTCTCTCTCTCAAAAGACAAAATGAAACAAATCCTTTTAATGTCTCCCCTGTATTCTCACTGACCCTTTCTTGTTTTTGGCCTGGATCCACATTTTCACAGTCTTCTGGTCAATTCTGTTACTTAAGATATACAAAGAAACAGATGGATCAAACATTTCATCAAATCCTTCTTGATTTCCCTTGGTTTTGTATACTTTTCTTTTACTTGCAGCAAGTATAGTTGTGTCTATAGCCCTTCGGTTCAGGACTTGTTGAATAAGCCTTTGGTACAGTCTGTGCGTATGGTGAGGGAATTGACCACTGTATTTAAAGGAACTTAGTTTCTGGTGTTGTTTGTGAGAATGCAAACCATTCCATGTGGGAGCCTCTGTTAACAGCCATGAAGATGCACTTGAATTACAGGGCAGTGACCCCTAAGCCACAAACCACCTGGGCCAAGCAAGATAAATATTTGGTGATTCTTTAAATAACGCATTTTAACTTGATCCCCCACCACCACCTTTGCTTGATGCATAGCAGATTTTTCACATAATCTGTAAAGTTTTCTTTTCACTATAGCTGGAATGCCAAATGTTACCAATTCATTTTTAAAAAGAGCACTGTAGGTGATATAAGATATTTAATGTGTGTCATAAAAGAATTACAAAGCATTATATAAACTGCAAAGCAGTAGAACATATTTACATTAGTGGAGTAAACGTGAACCTGTTTAAAACTGCAGATGGGTTTAATTGTATTGACCCCAGATGGAAAGTAAGGTTCTTACCACGACAGAATCTGCTCTAATAGATTTTAAAATTATTTTTCTTTCTTCAGTTCACTTGAATTGCGTAATCCTTGTCAGTGTTTACAGTTCATTCCAAAGGTCAGAAGTATATTCAGTTGCAATTGAGTATGGCTCATTTATTCAGCCTTAAGCATACAGTAACTATGATGGGTTATTTCCATATTCACCTTGTCGTAATGCTAACAGTTGGTCTTGGAGAGCAAAAAGGCTTATTAAAATGACACAATGTTCATGATAGCCATTCAACAGTGGTGGTTTGGAGGGAATTAATTATTTTGTTCAGTAATGGATGCAGCTGCAGTTTTTAGGGGATCTCCCACATCAAAATGCTATTCTTCTATGCTGTAGACTAAAGAATCAGAAAAAAACAGCTCATATAGGATTATTCAGCCATCAGCACTAACAATCTGGTTTCACCAGGATCACTAAGTATAGTAATAAAAAAAAAAATCTTCCTGAGCTTCAGGATCTGAAATATTTGTTCCAGGCTGTTTTTATTCCAATAGGAGGAAATGCCCTTTCAATGTTAATCAGACACCATGGCTAGAAATCTGTGATCCATGATTTAATAAATATATTCCAACATATATGCTTTGGCATCACAGATGTGAGGCAATGACCATGATCTGTTCGGATTAGAGATTAGTAAACCTGTCAGCCAACTCAGCCTGCCTTGACCTGACATGTACCACCTGAGTGAAAAGTGAAAATATACTAGACCAAAACCATTGAGATTAGTTATGGGGAAAGGAAAAAAATCCTCTCCAGACTTTAAAATGGCGACTAGGTTGAAACGCTCAAATTCTACCCAGTCCTGACTGAGTGACGCAGAGTGGGTAAGTGAATTAAGTATGGTTGGGATTTGTATTTGGAAGTCTGGTGATGCTGGAAAGCAGAATCATCATATAATCTTACCCTGAACCAGCTGGATCTATAGGGGCCCAGAAGGTGGCTGCTTCTCCTTTGCTGCAGCAATCTTCTGTTCTGGAGGAAAAGGATGCTAACCATTGCCTTATGTAATCAGGGACCTGAGTGGATCCATTTGTCCATTCCCAAAGCAGGTGTCATCTCACCCCTAGAAACATGCTGTAAAGTAAATATTGTGAATTACAGTCATAGCATTTTATCATCTGCTTATATTATCAACGCTCATTATACATTGTTTTATATTATTAGTGGCATGATCAGTATTAAGCATCCTCTAATTCAAGAGTATCTTGCAAAGGGAAAGAATAAGCCTGTGCTAAATCATTCAGATGAGAACATTTCATTAGAACAGGACCTATGTAATCAGGGGATCTGTGTATCTGCAGGCAAAACAGAAAGGCTTTCTGGAGGTTTGAATTTTTCCTGTTCCTTCTCTTCCCTGACCAACACTGCTGCCAGTTCCTGAAGTAGTTGGATGATATTAGCAACTCAGCTATAGAGTTTTTGTTTGTTTGTTTGTCTGTTTTTTTAAACCCCTAAATTGAAGTGTTTCTGTGTTTGTCTGCTAGGTTTCTCCTTCAAATTTTGTAATATGATGTCTATTAGAAAGAGAACTTTTTGTTTGTTACCTTTCAGGGATGACCTTTGGTCAGAAGTTGATTTCACTATGTCATTTTTTTTTTAAAGAAATGTGAGTAAGCTGGAATTTTTGAGGAAGTTGCTCAATCTGATCACCAAGGACTTTAGTTGACATATGTGGTTGAGGGCCACATCAGTGTATGATTTGACAATATACCAAAACCACTAGAGTAGCCAGAGACACTGAGAGAGAACAGTTTGGTCACAAATTTGCTTACAGAGCACATAGTTTCCTGAAAAGGCTATAAGGGGAGCTAAGATACTGCGGGAGAAGACCAAAAATAATCCAGGGCTGGTAGTTAATCCGACCAAAGGAATAACTCAAAACCAGTGATTGGTCAAAATGCCCCCTGCAAAACCTGTATAATAATGAGGAAGATTTATTTGAATGAAACTTCATGCTACTTGGCCTTCTGTTGATAGCCCTAAATTTCTTTGGCAATTCTTTGGCAATTCTTTACGTGATCTTTGGCTGCAGTTGAAGCGTCAGAATACAAATTGTGAGATAACCTCTAGGAGACTAATCTTGTTAGTTTGTTGTGGGGGAAAAAATAACACAGAGAATTGTGGCATTGTAAGGACTGATAAATTTATTGTCATACATGATTGTATAGGCAGGAGCCTGCTTCATTAGATTCATTTCACAGAATATAGTAATAGACTCCTGCCCAGGAAGACTCAGGCTATGATAAATTTCTTAGGGTTTAATGGCTCATGAGATCCTCTCTCATTTTTGTAAGATATGCCAGTTCCATTTGTCTGATTCCATGAAGACAGTAAGTTTTCTTAGTCCAGTAACTGTACCAGTGAGGCTGCTCGTGACTCAGAGTTTTGTTCTGATTTTCCTCTTAACTTTTTTTTTAGCTTAAATACATTTCATGCATAATATACAAGAGGGGTAGCAGCTAACTATACATTGTGAGGGCATGGTTTGAGCTTGTAAAAGTAACAGTGGCAGTGTAACTCCCAGAATTCCCTTGCCAGCATGGCCACTGGTTTACAGGAGGCAGGCCAGTTAATCGTAGGTAGTCAGTTACTTCAGTAATGATTATAAAACTATTCAGAGATATTAGAGTCAAATTATAATTATCTTTCCTTCAATCATTCATGGAAAGTCTGACTTTGTGGCTATAAAATGATGGATTCCCTTCAGAAATCTGAAAGTAATTAATTAATTAGTTAGTTACTTCTAGCATTTTTAAATCTCAAAATTAGTAACTGAAAAGCAATTACACTTGGCCCTCCACATTCGCTAGGATTAGGGACACAGGACCCTTGCCAAAGTGAAAAATTTGCAAATAACAAACTCTGTGTATTTCTGGGAAGGGGGATGAGGCACGGGTGGGGAAAGTGGGCATCCAGGGTCTAAAACAGGTCAGGGAAAGGAGATGGTTGGCAAAGTGGTCCTGTACTTCCTCTCCCTCGCCCATCTCCTTCCTTGGGTGTGTGTGGGGCATGGGTACCAGGTTTGTGGTGCTGAGAATTTGGGCAGAGAGCCATCCTTAGCTGGCGAGGCAGAAACTGGTAGAGGAAGAGGAAGACTAGAGGTGGGTTTTTAAAGGCCTATGCGGCCTGATTGGAGCCACCAAGAGGGAAGGTTCCCCCAAGAAAGAAGCACCTGATATGGAAGGGCAGAGGTTGGAGAAACTCGCAAATAATCAAATCTGTGAATGTCAAACCCACAAATGTAGAGGGCTGACTGTACTCGGTTTTGTTTGTTTTCCAGTTAGCTTGCTAGGGAAAATCATGACTTCATAATCCATGATTTCTGAAAAGAAATGGTAAAAAGAGAGGGCATGACATTATTTATCTGAGTACTGTGGGGCATCCTCCTCATTAGAAATCTCACATTCAGTTCAGTGGAATTTAAGCTAGAATATTCTCTATTCTATTCTATTTTCTCCATACTCTTTTCAGTTTAATTCAGTTTAAAAAAGACAGTTATTCTCTGTCTCTGTGAGGTAGGCTACTGAACTCAATATGGCTTAGTTTTAAGTAGAGAAATGTAATATTACACTGTAAAGAATTCATGTCCCATTCATTAGTCATCATTAAACCTCATTAAAATAGATATAGCTTTATTTGATCTCCTCTGTATAAGGATCTTAAACCAAACTGTAGGCTTGGAAAATAAGTTCCTTTCTGTGAAGCAAGATGTTTTGAACTTTAGTTGCCACCATTCCAAACCACCATAGCCAATGGTCAAAAATTCTGAGAATTCTAGCTCAAAACATCTGGAGGGCACCAGGTTGGAGAAGGCTGTTGTGAAGTAAGCAGCAGAACTAAACTGTTAGCACAGAAATGGCTTTTATCACCACCATACACATTCTGCTTATGTAGGGTTATTTCCTTCTTCCAGTGTCTGCAGACTGTCCACATTGATGTTTATGACCACCCAAGTTCAATAAATACTGTTACCATTCCTGCAATCCATTATTAATTTTACAGTACTCTGGGAACATTAGGTCATATCCCATCTCACTTTTCCTTTGGGATAGTGCAACTTACATAAATATTGTTCTCACAGTGATCCATACTGGGAAGGAGAAAAGAAGCTTTTTCTTCAGTGTCCCTTATGAATATAAACGGGTACATAATGTAGCTACTGTTTACAAAGGGGATACGGAGCCCCTCGGTAATTAGAAAAATATAGATGCACATTTCATTTAAAATAGAGATTCAGATGCAAAATCCAAGGAAGCTTATAGCTGCCCTTATAGTAGGATAACCTTTTTCCCCTCCTACTGATAATAAGGAATAAATGTATTCAACAGCTGCTTTATTCACAACTGCCTTGTCCCTTGCTCTTTTAAAATTTCACCTACACGTTTTTGGGTTTTAGGGCTTTCTCCTCCCCAGCGTTTGGAATAAATCTAGAAAAATGAATCACTCAGCAGATTTGGGTTAAATGGTTATAAAGGCACTGTAAAATGTAGGATAAGTTCTCCACACCGAAGATTCCTTTTACATGTCAAGATCAGAAATATTTCTCTGGAAAGTGGCTGGTGGGAGGAGAGACTCATGTGCAATACTCACACCAGACATTATTCTAAATATTTTACAAGCGCAGGGCTGGGATTGTTTACACAGCTGGAAAGAGCCTAACCTTCCTTTTCCTTTCTTGTTCATCTTGTCAACTGGCTCTGGCCTCCATTTATCTCCATGTCCTTTTCTCTCTCAAACTGTTGGGGAGCTGTCAGCTGGGAGGTAGTTTCGGGTGTGAATTCATTGCATTTATAGTGACCTGCAAGTTTACAGACACATAGATTTTGCTGTTTCGATACTTCCACTGCAGTTGCTTCCCAAGCCACTTTATCCTCTCAGTGTAGCAAACAGCACAACTCAAGAAATAGATGGGATTCCCTATAGGAATTGGGAGAGCGAGCATAGTGTAGTGGTTTGATCCTAGAGACCAGAATTCAGTTTCCCACTCAACCAGGGAAACCTTCTGTCTGACCTTGGGCGCATCACACATTCTCAACCCCCAGAAAACCCCAGGATAGGGTTGCCTAAGTCAGAGACAACCTGAAGGCACACAAATGCAGCAGCAGCAGCAACAACAACAACAACATAGGCATTGAACTCTATTGCAGCTGCTACAAAGGCCCGAACTTTTGGGAAAACATGTCATCCCCTGTTTGGGCTAGCACTTGAGTCTTGCTTTATTTTAACAAGGGGAAGACATTAACACAACACACTGAGAAGGTTTCCTTCTGTCTCCATCATAAGCATGGCTCATGGTTGTTCAGGATGTTGATACCATAGAAGTTTGGGAACAACTCTGGATCAGCATTGGTCATGGCAGCCAACACATGGGCAGAATGCTCTTTGTTGACCTTCAGCCATAAGCAGTTGACAGCAAGAGGCAGGATCAGCAGATAGGGTTCTAAACAAAATTGCAAGGGATAGTTTTAATTATTTAAGTTTCATGTTTCTCTTAGAATGCCTAATACTGATTCCATGGTGGTTGCTTTGCTTAGGAATAGGGATTACCTTATCATGATAATTGCACTAATAATCTTTAGTAATATTGGAAATTAGGAAACAACTTATGAATAAGAAGAAGAAATCAAAGTAAAACTCAATAAAATAACATAAAGCAAGTATATTTTATGGGACCAGTTCGTGAACTTTCAAGTATAACAATTTGTCCAGTAAATATTCTGAAGATATCCATATGCACATCATTCAAAAATTATTTTACACTGTACTAATTAATAGATTTATTTTCCTTTTTTCCATTATTAGTGTTATTTATTAGCTAATACTTCCTATGTAAATGTTTATTTGAGATGATTAGTGCTTTTATCATGCTGTGTTAATCTCTGTTTCTAATCAAGGTAGGAAAATTTACATTACTCACATTTAGTCCATAATAAGTGTCGACACAAGCTCTAATGTATAATAACCATATTAACTAATATGGGTTAATTAATCCTAGGGAAAAAATTCTATGTAGACAAGCCCTTGGGAACTGTGTAATATTTAAGTGCAGGTTATTAAAATTCACTTCATGAAAGTAGCTAGTGAAGCAGAATTTTCCCTAGATGTTATTCTGAGAATGCAGGCTAATTTTAGGTCAATAAAATCTCCTTAATGTTCATCATTTGCAGTGGTTGCATAGGATTGTTTTCTCATTTTTTTTTTAAAAAAAGAAATTAACTGGCTATGCCAATCAAATATATAGTGTTGACATCTTCAATATTTGGTCCTTGGTGGGTTTTTTTTTTAACAGCTTGGTAATTATTTTGTTCTCATTAAATTGTTGAAATAACAGTGATGACTTTACCTTCCCACCAGTTTGAGAAGTGAGACAATGCTAACCTTGTCAGATTCATAGAATATGATTTGACACACTCACTGCTCCATCCCACAGATCTGCCTAGAATTCCCTACAGGCTGTAGAGATAATGTGAATAACGCTGAGCATATTCCCGATAGACTGTCATTGTGAATGTGAATAAATCAAGCGTGAGGCTCCTCCTTGCTAATCCTAATATTTTTTCTTTGTTTTGAAAAAAAAAACCTATTAAGGTTCCCCAACCAGAGATGTGGGCCCTTCATTAGGCCTGAAGAAATCCAGCTCTTTAGAAAGTTTGCAGACAGCAGTTGCTGAAGTGACTCTGAATGGTGACATTCCCTTCCATCGCCCACGGCCACGGATAATCCGAGGACGAGGGTGCAATGAAAGCTTCAGAGCTGCAATCGACAAGTCATATGATAAACCTGTGACAGATGAGGATGACGAGGGCATGGAAACCTGTAAGTAAACTGCTTGTGTCAGCACCTTTCTTTAAATTCCTTTAAAAATGTTTTTGCTACTTCAGTGATGGCCTTCTTACAATCCTGTGTAAACTTATATGCGAATAAGGCCCATTTTTAAAAATGGGGCATATTTTGGAGTCAACACATGT
This sequence comes from Cyclura pinguis, assembly GCA_030412105.1. Lineage (NCBI taxonomy): Eukaryota > Metazoa > Chordata > Lepidosauria > Squamata > Iguanidae > Cyclura > Cyclura pinguis. Next base: position 120,366,663 of record CM059604.1, on the reverse strand, counting down.
ATAAGTTTACTGTTAGTATATTTCCAGTACCTTATGGTGGTGGTCTGTTTTGTTTTATTAACAAAATCTCTTCTTCAGATGATACTGGGCTTTGATAATGCCAATGCTAGCATTGGCTGGCTCATTCAGAGCTGCTGTTAATGCTAATATTTAAGCCCAGTGACTCTTCAAACATCTTAGCTAAAATTTTGTGTTAAAATTTCTATCATCCCTTTATGATCTACTAATCCCAGGCTCCTCTTGTATCAGCTTTTTATGCTTGTTCTCCACACTGTTCTCCATGCTTGGAGTAGCCTTGCCCACTCTGTTTCCCTTGGTCCATCACAGAATCTTTGAGACTCACTTCTTTACTAAAGCTTTTTCCTTTCCTACCCACACTTTTAGCTTTCTCTTACTGGTTTCTCCTTGACCATCTGGTTCTTCATTCCAACTGTTCAGCATAAATTTCCTCTTTACACACATCTGACTTTTCTGCCAGGGTATGAGCCAGCATTGTGTAGTGAATTGAGCTTTGGACTACAACACTGGAGGTCAGAGTTTGATTCCCTGCTCAGCCATGAAAATCCACTGGGTGACCTTGGGTGCATCACTCACTCTGAACCCCAGAAAATCCCGTGATATGTTCACCTTAGGGTCACCATCAGTTGGAAATGACTTGAAGGCACAGAACAACACAAACAATAATCCTTTTCCAAAGAGTCATTCAGCTTTAGTGAATGACTCAGTCATTCGACTTTAGTGAATAACCCTGGGTCCTAGTATTAAGAGACAAGGAGAAAAGCTTGTCACTATTCGACTTTCTTCACATGGTATACAATTTTATATACCTGAAGGAGGTTTTTTTTTAACCTTTCAAGGTTCATGAATGGAGTCTGATAGTAGACTGAACAATGCAGCGTTGGGTGGACTCTGTTTGGAAGCCCAGGTTTCCATCTGGAACAAGCAGTTAAACCAACTTTATATAGAATTTTTACAAAAACATGTAGTGATAGCAAATGAGCAGCAAAGGCTGTGACATGCACACAAATTTATTAAAAAGAGCAAGAGATATTTCCAAACTATGTATGTCATATATTTTTGTATCTTATTTTGGTGCTCTATCTGTTACCATATCAGTATGTTTTGAATGTGGGTCAGAATGTTTTGTATATGTTAGCTTAACTTGCAGTTACTGGGAACTTATAACATGTTCTGTGTCTAAGCAAACTGTTTTCATCAATGTGGCTCTACCTTATTTAGGCCTTATAGTCTCTTTCTGAACCTCACCCTTTATACCTCTGTTGTTTTGCCCTTTTCTCACTTTTTTCATAAGTGAAGCAGCCCCAAATTGTGCAGCCTTTTATCATAGTGGAGTTCTTCCATGCTGTTGAATGTTTTGGTTGCCCCTTTCTAGCTTTTCTTATTGGTCCAATGTCATTTTGGATTCACATGAAGATTGCCAGACATGTGCTTTCTACCATTCTGTAAAGAAATCTATCTCCCCAAAGGTCAGATATTATTTGCATTGTATGACAAAGATGCTGTTAGAGGAACTATGCTTGTAGAAAACTTTATATAATATGCCTTATGTGGAGAATGGGGAACAGGATTAAATATTCTTCTCTCTCAGTCACACATTGGAACTGAATGGTTGGAGGGTCAGAACAGACAAAAAGAAGAGCTTATTTACACAGCATCTTATTGAAGCAAGGAATTGACTACCACAAGATGTAGAGACAGACTCCGACTCAGATGACATCCCTTCTCCTTGGTAGCTTTTCAGGGTGAATAGAGTAGTTGGGGGTGGTGATTGCTTCTAATTCCAAAAATTCAGACCCCATTGTCCCTGCTGGATTCCAACCTTTATATTACCTTCAGTATCAGAAACAATATGTCTCCCCATATCTGTTGGGAATTATGAGCAAGAAGATGTTATGATGATCATGTCCCATTTGTGGGCTTTCCAGAGGCATTTGGAGGTCTCTACAGAACAAAGTATTAGACTAAAAAGCCCTTTGATCTGATATAGTTTGGATGTATCAGATTATGTTTTTATAGATTCTTACAGATTGTTACATGGGTGGATGGGAAGGAAAAGGATTTAATGGAAAACTAAGAGGAGGAAAGACTTTAAAGTTTAACAGAAAAGAAAAGAAATAAGTTGCAGTTAGAATGAAATATCTGAACCTTAGAAGTTCATCCATAATGTGAGGAAAAATTACCTCTGTTCTTTAATTAGAATACGTAAGCTTGGCAGATCTAATAAAGCACAAAGTTAATGATCAGCTATTACCCACCCTAATGGATATTAATTTACATTTTTAGTTCTTTAACCCTAAATGTGACCCAACATGTGGAGAACATTATTAACATAAAAGAATCTCTTCAAATCCAACCATATTATTATTGAATTGCACATCAATGGACTAGTAAAATGGCAGTTGATGTTAAAAAAAACAATAGACTATCACATTAACACACATGGGGCAAACTTACTTGGAAATTATTACATTTTTAATTTTAATGTTATAATATTTTCAGTGATTTCTTGTAGAATATTTTGTGTATGTCACATTTACACCTTAAACGTTTATGAATGAAAAAGAAAATGGATGATATGAAGAATTAATATGTTAGCTTGTCTCCTGACAGAAGATGTTGAAAAATGAATGGATGCGGTTAGCTTTTCATGGATATTTTTACATTTCAAGAAATGGTTGTCATAATGAGTGAATTTGTTCCTTTAAGTTCATCGTTCAGGTTTTTTTTAAAATCGTCTACTAAAAATGTCACATAATGGATTGTAGGACCACTTGAAATATCATTTTGTGTTCAGTGGTAGCAGACTTAGGTTTACTTCGTTCCATACCTGTCAGAAATAATCTGCTTGTTCTTGCTGCTGATGTGATATAGTTAACCAGGGGCTATAAGAGGAATGCCATAATGGACTGGATCCCACATGCTTCCTGAGCGTGGGAAGGATTGATTGATTCCTTCCTCATTCTTCATTATATACCATTCTGATGATTCCCCAACTCTCAGTAGAAGCTGTTTGAAAAGCACAGTGAATTGCAGCTAGAAAGGTGGACAAGGCCTTGTTGTCTGGGTATACCCTGCACTGATGGTTGTTGTTGTTTCACTGTAAAACAGTTCTTCGCAGTTTAATACCTGCTTGGATACTCAAGTGGTTCAACCATGTGGTTTTTCTATTGCTACTACCATAATTTTGTAATCGATGTACACAAATCTCTATCCTCTGCACATCCAAATATGCCAGGGTAGAGCTTTTCAAACTGTGTGTTGTGACACATTAGTGTGTCACTTGCAGTGTGTAGGTGTGTCACACAAATGTAACAGATGGGAAGGCTGCCTCTCCCACCACTGCAGCAGGCCATAGCCAGGTGAAGAGGCTGCTGTGCTGCCACCTCCACTGCCCCAGGCCGAGGAAGACCCTGGTGAGGGCGGTGGTGGCAGACCAGGTCCAGGTGGACAGGCTGCCTCTCCTGTAGCTGCTGCCCCACGCCGAGGAAGAACCTGGTGAGGGGAGCAGCTGCGGTGGGCCAGGCTGGGGTGGAGGGGCTGCCTTCACTTATTGAATTACTTACTGAATTACTGTGTTGTGAAATGATGCATATCTAAAAAGTGTGACACCAACATGAAAAGTTTGGAAAGCTCTGTGCTAGGGAATTACTCCATGGTAACTCTCACAGAATGATTCAGCAGGGGGCTGGATGTGTCCTTTGAGCTGGATATGAGTTTCCTGTTTCAGGTAGTAACCAGGGGACCATTCACACTGCAGAATTATAGGACTGTTATTCTACTTCAACAGCCACAGTTCAATCCCATGGACTCCAAAGGCTTGTATGTAAAGTGAGGCATTTGAGCTCTGTGGCTGAGAATTCTAAGTGCCCCTCTCTAAACTGTCAGTCTCTGGATTCCATAGAATGGAACCGTAGCAATTAAAGTGAAATAACAGGGCTATAATTTTGTAGTGTGGATGGGTCCCATGTGTTTGCGCTTTGGCATGGTACAAACCATCTAAGCTGGGCTGGCAACTAGGGATGCATCTACTCCATGTTTCTTTGTTAGATTTTTAAACTGCTTCTGCTGAATTGAGCTCAAAGTAGTATACATAGTTCTTATTCTCCTCACTTTCCCTTTACAAGAGCCTGATGAGATAGATCAGGCTGAGAGAGAGAATAACTGACCTATAGTCACCTAGTGAGTACCGGGAACTTGAACTTGGACCTCTCAAGTACCAGTCCAGCCCTCTAGCAGCTGCACCACACTGACAAGACAGCAAGGTGATGCTTAGTAATCAGTGTTTGTGCCCAAACCTTTTTTTTTTCATGTTGGTTTTAAAACTATTTTTAGTAGAATCTTGATAGCTGTTTTCATTATAAAAACCTGTGCTGAGCCTTGCGGGAAAAATGTGTTGAAGAATGTTTCATCTTGCCAGACATTGACCTTTTGTTCATTCTTGAAAAAAGAATTGCATTGAATTGTTTATAAATAAAACTTAATTGTGACCTGTATGGAATTCTAAAAGTATAGGGATATACCATGTGATAAAGGACTATGTGAGCTTATTTAAAAACATAGGCTGTAGAGAACAATAGGCCATTCAGACTCTTCAGCAGAGTATGAAAGACAGATGGGAAGGCCTTAAGTTGGAAGGAGAGTGTATGTATGTATGTGCGTGCGTGCGTGCGTGTGTGTATATTAAGAGCTATAATGAGATAGCTGACTTCTTGGCATGTTTGGATCATCTGAATCTCAGTTCTTGTTTTCAAACCCTCGGGATGGCTGATAAGAAACAGACGTCCCTTTTTCTTTCTCTCCTGTATTGTCTGGGAGCAAGCCATTTGAATCTGAATAAATTGGCAGGTCTCCCTAATCTCTCTTGCTTCTTAATTGTCTTCTGCTTGCAGTAAATAATACAATAAGCAGTCTAGTAGCTTCATTATAGAGCAACTTTGAGTTTAGCATTTATAGTTTCTCATGTGCATTTTGCTTGTCTTGTAGCATAATTAGGGGAGTAGTTTCATAACAACCCTGTTGGTTTTCTTCAGTAGAATATGTATCTTCTCCTTAGTCATGTGCAAAAAAAAAGTCTGACTTAATGTTTTGCCTTCAGGTGGGAAGAGGGATTCTTTTCAGTGACCTAATGTCACCTCTGAACAATCACATCAGCACACAAATCAGAAATATAATTTGTTGCCTGGAGATGAATTTTAATAGGATAACAGTTTTGTGCCTTTGATGCAATAGACTAGTGAATTGTTGGGTTTCTGACAGAGCTTTGAAACACTACTTTTTGGGGCTACAGAAAGTGGCCATGGGGGATTTTGGGAGCTGTAGTCCAAAAAAGATAACTTGCGAAAGCAACACATTCTGCAGCAAGGAATGTACTGTCAGTCCTTCATATTTGCAGGTTCGACTTTCACAAATTTGATTATGCGTGGGTTTGAATGTCCACCGCCCCTGCTTTGTCTGAGATTCTCAGACCAGGAAAACTTCACTTGAGCTTAGAGATACCACCAGCAGCCTTTCATCTTCCAGTGCCTCCCCCCACCTTCTCTTCCCCCACAACACCCCACGACACTGGAAACCTCATGTCTCTTCCAGATCCCCAGACCAGGAAAACTCAGCCAGGTTTTAACCTTCTGTTCTTCAGCTCCTCAAGCCTCTCTCCAGTTCCAACAACAGCAACCTCTCACTTCTCTTTCTGCACAGAGCGAAAACTTCACATCTCTTCCAAATTCTCAGACGAGGAAAACTCAACTAGGTTTTAATGAAATGACCGACAGCCTCCCATGTTCCAGTGCTTCCCCTCAGTTCTCTTCTCCACCTTCTAATGCCTCTCTCCAGTCCCAATAACAGCAACAGCTCACTCCTCTTCTTGAAAACATTGGAAACTTCACACTTCTTCCAGATTCTCAGATCAGGTTTTAACGAAATGACCAGCAGCCTCTCATCATCCAGAAGAGACATGAAGTTTCTAGTTTGTGCAGGAGGAGAAGTGAGGGGTTGCTGTTGTTGGGTTGGAGATGGGGAAGAGAAGTGGGGGGAGACTCTGATAGCGGGAGGCTGCCAGGGACAGGGAGGAGTAGGGGGAGCAGGAGAAGGGTAGAGAGGAGCTTGATTGGCTACTGCTGTTGTTGCTCAATTTCAGTTTTTTCACAACGTTTTCACTTTTACAGGGTCCTGTTCCCCTAACTCTCATGAAAGTGGAGGGAATATTGTACTTTAAAATGTGTCCAAAGAAGCCCCAAATCATGACAATCTAGAGCAAATAGTCATTAGTTAATTGTTTAGAGTCAGGTTATTAGGAGAAACATACGCCTGAGCTGTGCTGAGGGAAATCTTTGGTCTGTTGAACTCAGTGCTGCCTCTACCTCTAAGCTGCATCTTTTCCTTCATGAAGCAAGAATTTAACTTAAACCATTTCTGCACTAGATTGTTAATAGCACTATTATTCCATTTGCAACATCCTATGGAATCCTGGGGTTTGCAGTTTCGGGAGGGGCCATGTGGCCCCTCCTGAACCTGCAAACCCCAGGATTCCATAGGATGTTGCAAGTGGAATAATAGTGCTATAACAGTCAATTGCAGAAATGGCCTCAATTTAAAGAAGGATACATTACTGATTTTCTCCTCTTTTCTCCCATTGCATTCCATGTGTGTAATAGACAGAAAGAAAAGAAAAAAGCAGAAAAGAGAGGAGAGAAAAAAGGGGAGAAAAAGCAGCATACAAGTGATCAATGAGAGGCTGAAATTCAGAGAACCGTGTTGCTTGTATGCCTGTTTGAATATATAACAGGTCTCTTTGGATCATGACTTAACAAGTTAATGACAGATAAAGTTCCCAGTTGCTGTTATTGTACTGACACCTGAGAAACGAAGTTGAATTATTAGAGATAGTAGAGTATGAACTGTGAAACAGTAGGGAAGTCTATATAGAGAACTTTCCAACAATGGAAAAAAAATCAGGGCAACTTTTGTTCTGCTTGTGCATTGGAATCCTGCTGAACTTTGCAGAACCTCAAGTATTGTCCCTATTCAGAGTCTGTTTTTAAAAATAACTATAATGCATTTTGCAGAAACATGAAACCTACTGAATGTGTGTGCTCAAGAGCTTGGAGAACTTAGCTCTTGAACTACAACACCCAGAATTCCCCAGTGTAATAACCAGTGGACATGCTGATGGTGGTTGTGGGCTTTTTTACTTCAAAAATAGTTTTCCCGGTCTCTGATCTTTAACTATGATCTGTTAAATGTCATAATCACATTTTATGAAACTAAGCTTGTCTTTTAAGAAAACCTCTTAAATTAGCCATCATTCAGCATTAAGGAACAGTGCTAAACTCAGTTACTTTAAATCAGATATGAAAGAGGTGTAGGTAGCATTCACAGATTTATATGGTCATGGTTTATCATGACATCCATATGCAGCCAATATGATATGCAGGCAACGAAGCAAAATAATGAACAGGCAAGCTAAACCAAAAGCCTTTTTGAGCCAAAAATGAGAAACACCATGAAGCCTATACACTGCAGAACCAAGTAGAAAGGATAACGTACTAGTGATAGTAGTGTACTTACTCACATAGTTGCTAGGAGTTGGCAGGGAATAAATATCAATGTGAGTGAAGTGCTAAGGATTACACAACACCAGTCATGTGGTTATTTAGTTATATGTGTTTGTCTGAAGCTGATGCAAAGAAGTTTTTCTCTTTTTTTTTCTTCCAAATCCATTAAAATTGTAATGCCTGTTTCATTTTTCAGTGGAAGAAGACACTGAAGAAAGCTCACGATCAGGTAGAGAATCTGTCTCCACATCAAGTGACCAGCCATCCCATTCTCTGGAAAGACAGATGAATGGCAGCCAAGACAAAGGAGACCGGAAAAAAATGGGGAAGGACAAGAAAAAAGATCGTGATAAAGAGAAGGACAAAATTAAAGCCAAGAAAGGAATGCTCAAGGGCCTGGGAGACATGTTCAGGTAGGAGTTGTACATACAACAGCAGAAAAAGTTGCAGTTTTTGCATCTCATTATATTGTGTTGTGTTAATGATTACACTTAGGTGCTGGGACCCCTCCTTTTTTTTTTTTTCAAGTTCTTAAGCACATCAAAATATCTCACATGAGATACTGTCCTGAACTCTGTTGAAGAATCCAGAATATAGAAATAACATGAACAACTAAATTCAGTGGAGCCTTCATACAGGTGATTTCCAGATCTACAAACTTAATCACAGAGCGTTACATCCTGTACCTAAAATGGTGGTGACATACATGCTGAAGCGGCCATGCACATGTCGTCACCATTTAATAATATGAGATGCAAGCATTCACATTTTTTCCCATTTATGGGGGGTCCTGGAATGGAGGGTTCACAGATATGGAGGGTTCACTGTACTCTTCTTAATTGAGAGGTGTTTGACACCCCGTCTTTATCAGTCTTCCTAACACCTTGTTAAATGCGCATACATACCCAAGCCTTTCCATTTGCCTACTTTGCAATCTTAACTCACAAGTTGCTTCTTTTAATTTTAAACTCAGTTCTACTTGTATTGGATTTGTTGTTGTTTATATAGTTTTATTTAAGTTGATTTATTGAATATTGTAACTTTAGTGCCCTGTAGTGCTCCTTTAACAGGCAGGGAAATGAGTTTTTTCCCCCAGTAAGAAAGTAATGTTGACCAGATGTTTCTTGGGAAGGTTGGCAGAGAGATATGCTCTGCATCAGAGTGTTTTCAAGCCCACTGAAAAGAAGAACCAAGGGGAACACACCTATGTACATAACACCTGTACATAACACCTCCAATTCTGTGCAGTTAGGGCAAGTTTTCGTGCATGTCTTATCTCAGTCTTTCTTTTATATGTTTCTTTGTTACTGATAACAATGTTAATCACATCTGGATGAGAGAAACACCAATAATTTGGTACAGAAAGGAACAATATAGCTTAAATCAACACAACTCTAAATGGTGTTCCATGAATCAGTGTTGAAACATGAGCCATCAGCTACTGATTCCTGAAAAGTTTCCAAGAAAGAAAAAATATTGGGCACACTATTGGGCACACATATGCTGTCAGTCCCTGGGACATTGAAAATGAATGAATGAATGAATCAGATTACTTAAGAAGCACCGACTCAGACACTGATCTTAAAAGCAGAGGATCAGATCCAAAGATGTCCTTCAGCTTTCAGAAGGGGCTTCAGTCTAGGAGAAGAATCTATATATAGAATGAAGTGGTGTGGGTTGTTGTTTTTTTTCCTTTTGCTAGCTCTGGTTTGCCCGTTCTATGCACATTCCATGCTGTGTTCACTGATTCACCAACTTTAGATTTTTAGGGTTTGGGAGGAAGGAGAAATCAATAAAAATTGCCTCTCTGCCTCCATTTCTGTGAGTGATAAGCTCATGGACAGGTATCTTTGCCCCAGTGGGAAGAGGGCTATATGTGCTTATCTTTCTGGCCCCCTTCCGTCCGTCCTTCCGTCCTTCCGTCCTTCCGTCCTTCCGTCCTTCCGTCCTTCCGTCCTTCCTTCCTTCCTTCCTTCCTCTCTCTCTTTCTCTCTCTCTGTAGAAAAAGAGTGACCAGAGTGAAGTGCTTTTGAGGTTTAACTTTGACCAGAGACTATCAGGTTCAGGTTCTTACATAGTGTTATGTTCTTACACTGGCTGTTCTTGGCCCTGTTACTGTCTCTCAATCTGAGCTGCTTCATAGGGTTATTGTGAGGACAAGCTAAAGGGACAAACCTTATATACTACTCTCAAGTTCTTGGGATGGGATAAAAATGTGATATCTGAAATTAGTAGATATCCAAGGGGAACTTCCTTTCTACTGGAGTTTTTGGGGGCAAAGAGAAAGGCTATTAAGTGTGTTGGGACAACTCTCTCTGATTAAGTGGGCTTAAAATAATCTTTCTTTAAAGCAGCCTTTTACAACATGGTGTCCTGTAGATAAGAGTTGCCATGTCCCATAGTCCACAACCAGCATAAGCTATTGCTGTGATAGAAGCTGTAGTCCAGTACATCTTTTTTTAAAAGATAGGGGGGAAAATCGCTATTTTTTAACTCTTAAGAAATGGGAATGTAAAGAGTTGGTCTTAAAATTGCAACTAATTAATAACTAACTGCTGGTGTGGAACTATAATGGTAATTGATCACTGTTTTAAAAAATAACTTTCCCAACTCTTGTCCCAGTTTGGGTCTTTCATGAGAACAGAATCCAATATAATCATTCTTCACTTATTATCTGAAAGTTTGTGACATTTATGTGGGTAGATCTTTTTGTACATAATGGTAGTTTTCAATCTATACTTGCCTGCCTCCAAAACACTCCTTATGATTTCAAAATCTTTCAAAACCCTGTGAGCATATCCTCAGGCAGAGAAGAGCAAGAGACACAGGTCTGCTCATCCTGGGAACTGTGATTCCTTTCTTTGTAAATATCATGCTTCTTTCTAAAGGGATAAGCAGTCAAATGTAAGTGCAGGAGAAACCCCCCAATGAACCAAGGTAGTGCACATTTTCAGTTATAGTCTGCTGCTACCTGGGAAAACCCCTATGTTCCCTTGTCCTTAGTTACTGTTTTATCATGTCACATAAAATATTGAAAATCTTGGGTTTTTTTCTGGCGTGAAGTTCAAAGATGTCTTTTTTCCCCTCCTTCCGTAGTTCATGCTGCTTCTGCTGTTATTTTTTTTTCTCCCTTGCTGTCTTACAGTTACAGATGTCTGAAAGTCTGAATTGTCCTTTTGGGGAGAGTGGGGGGGTATTTTTAATTGTGTGTAAGTTTGCATGCTCTCTTCCATTGTCCTACTATTTCTCTCCATTGCAGTTTCTGTCTGCACTAATGGAAGGCTCTACAAATCAGGATTTCATTTCTAATCTCATCATTAGGAACCCTATTTCTATAAAGAAGCAGTCCCTGGTTTTCTTTAATCTTGGCCACTAAAGACTTCATTTCTGAACTGTGGTTAAATACAGAAGAAGGTTGGATGGAATTTACAGTTGAAGGGGCAGAACTTGGGAAAGGAGCACCCAATCATGTAATTGTTGTTGTTTCCCTTCAAGTCATTTCTGACAGGGTAGCCCTAAGGTGAACCTATCATGGAGTTTTCTTGGCAACATTTGTTCAGAGTGGCGTTTGCCTTTGCCTCCCTCTGAGACTGAGAGAGTGACTGGCCCAAGGTAGCCCAATGGGTTTCCATGGCTAAGCAGGGATTCAAACTCTGGTCTCCAGAGTTGTAGTCAAACCTCAAACCACTACACAGTGCTGGCTCTACCCAACACTGTTGCTTTCTTGTAATTCTTTACCTGTTGTTTTTGGCATTTCTCCATCAATGGAGAGTTGATGGGTATAATGCTTAGAGTATTATTGGACTGGAACTGGAGACATCCAGATTCAAGTCCTACCTCAGTCATCAGATTTGTTGCATGATCTTGAGCAATCATGTTCTCTAGACCTACTTCTGAGGGATGTTATAAGGATAAAGTGGGGAGGAAGAGAGACATGTATTCCACCTTGAGCTCACTGGAAGAAAGAACAAATGTTACCAATAAACAATGAGTATTCAACTTGAAACTCTTGTTGTGTTCCTTCAGGTCATTCCCAACTTAGGGTGACCCTAAGATGAAGCTATTATGGGGTTTTCTGGGGCTGAGAGTGTGTGATATGCCCACAGTCACCCAATGGGTTTCCATAGCTGAGCAGGAAATTGAACTCTGATCTCCAGGGTCATAGTGCAGTGCTCCTGATATTTAAAAATATAAATATTTTTGTTAGGGATTAGATGGCAAAGGTTGCTCGCCACCTGTGTGAGCTAATACGTAGGGTAGATCAGTTTAGGCCATCTCCATCCTTGTTCTGTTCCCACTATTGGAAAAAATGGTAATTTCAAGCCCATGTGATGCTTTCTGCATCATAATCCCAATTGGGAACATTATAGATCTAACCCTGTAGGTTGCTGTTACTGTTTCCTAAATTAGAAGCATAGTTTGATTTACAGTTATAATTTGAAAGAAGATATGATCAAAATTAGCATATTCTCTAAAAAACAAATCTGTTTAGAACTTTGAAAGAGAATGAGAAGAGGTAATGGATTGGTTAAAAATATAAATACATGTGATGATTGGGCAAAAATGTATTTGTGTAAAAATGGAGGATTCATTATGGAAAAGACAGTAAAGACTAAACTTGGGAAGAATAATATAGCAAAGTGGGGGGGGGACATACCAAACATGGTGATGTATGTCTCTTTTCTTATGTGTCGTGGAAAACTAATACGTTTTTTTATATGAAAAAAAGAAAGAAGATATGATCAATTTGTGCTTACACAGCCACTTGTTTGTAGGGGGTAGACTGTCTCATTTTCTGGAGCATATTAAAAGAAATGAATAGAAGCATCTGTAATTTCCTTTTGACCAAAAAAATCAGACCAGATCCAAAGTGTTTTTGCACACTTTAGTATCCATGAATTATTAGTATCAAAAGTTAAATTAAAAATAATAATTTCATTTCAGGGGAGCCATTTATTGAAGGTTGAACCATTTGTTTATATTTATTTATATTTATTTATTCAATAAAGCCATTTATTGAACTAGAGTGAGATGGTTCTGAAATTTTTCCAGATTTCTTCTTCATTTTGATGTTCCGAAAAACTTCATTCTGTTTCTGACATTGCTGTGTTAGCTATTCCCTGTTCTTGTCTTCGGAAGAGTCTTTGAATGTACTATCAGAGGGCATTTTAAGAGGCAGGATGCTGAGAGAGAAAAACTCCTCTTCTCCTTTTGACAATAAGTGAGAGAAAGTCCTAGTACTACTCTTTGCATGTTTTTCATGACATATAGAATACAGCAGTATGTACCATGTTTTGTAGACCCATCTGTACTTCACTCATTTTGAAGTTCTTGGAATTAAACCAGTTTAAGTCTGTTGCCCACATTGATACTAGGCTGTCAGAAACAATTCTTATAACATTGTGCATTAACCTTAAGTAAGTTACCAGATGAGTATTGAACATAGGAAGAGCAGTGGAGAGCAGTTTAGTTTTATAATCAAGGCACCAGCTGAGCAGTTAATAGAGCTTATTGTACCCTCTCACAAATCTGTTTAAATGTACCTGAAATGCAGGTCTTCCATATATTAAAAAGATACATTTCCTTCCTATGTGAAACAAATAAATAATTGCTTTTAAAGACATAGATTGCTGTACCTGTAAACACCTATATTTAGAATTTGAATGATGTGATATACACTAAATAGTTGCTGTTTTGAAGAATTAAGTATGATTCATAGGGTTTTGTCTTGTATGTGTGTGGTTTAAAGATTTTTATATTTAAAGATGTGGTTTATGATGTTTAAAATACAGATGGTGTAGGGCTTTACTCTCATCTTCAGGTCTACAGGCTGTAGAGTACAGATGGGCAAGCCATCCTATTGGAAACCAATGCAAATGAAATATTCCCACATTACCATTAAATTGAATCCTACAATTACATTTGGAATGATTAGCAGGAGCCTTGCAGTGTTGCTAACTCCAGTCCTGCAAGAGGAAATAGGTAATTTAGTTTAAAACCCTGTTTAGTTGAAATCAGATATACTGTTGTCTCTTCTTACACAGCCCCTTCCAAAGTGCACAGAACACATCCAGATTCATAAACATATTATTAGGAGCCTTGAATTGCCTGCTCCTACCACATTAGCCACCTGAGACCTCTGACTGGGCATTTGGGAAAACAACACACATCAACTACACTTGCCCATTCTGTAGCCTGCAGTTTTTATTGTCTGCTCCTTGATTTTCATTTACTGTGGTTTATTATGTCTGGAGAATAATTCAAAAGCTACTAAAAAGCAGGTGTTTATATGCATATATATGTATATGATGAAAATCCATATAAAGTTCATAATTTCCCATTCCTTTAGACAAGAATCAATCCATAATTCTAACATCTACATTTCAGATGTGTCATTAACTTTATAATCTTGATTGTAAATTTGATATATGTCCCTTAATTGGAGCAGTTTCTCAACATTCAGACAAAGCAAATTAACTGGAACCTCAGTGCTTTTGATCACCCTTTCAGTTTATTCTGCTTCTGTATCATTATTTTTTCTGGTTTGAGATCATTTTATCTAGCTTTCCTTAAAAAAACAAACTTAAATATGAGAGGTGTGCCATACTGCAGTCACTTTAAGTTTGTGAAATACCTGTGACAGAAAATATGTTCTTTTGCAGTGAAAGCAACCCATGTGTCAGTAGCAGCCTGACCTTGTTCAGAAGCAGCCCAAACACACAAAATTACAGCTCTCTTTCCCTTATATGAGGAAAAACAACCTGCTATGAAAAGAGTGTGGTGAACACACTGGCTGCAACTTCTAGTGGTTAGCTAGTTGTTTCGTCTGAAAAGAAGCAGGAGACTTGCACAGAATCTCTTGGTATACCTGGCAGCATAAATAATTGCTTCCTCTAATTAGTGATAGCCCCCAGTCTACCCAGTGCCTTTTTCAGCTTGATGGAATCTATTGCCAGATGATCATATGGTATTATGATCTTCTTTCTAAGAGATGATAAACTTGGTAAGAGGCACAAGATGGCAATCTAATCATTCTTCAGTCTATTGCAACTATTGGCCTGTTACAACAAAACAAAACAAAACCTCTTCTTGATCGTGTTTGCTTTTCTGGGCCGGAATCCAGTTTCTTGTCCAAAGTAGAGTGGACCCATGGAATCAATTACTGAAGAGTAAGTCAATACTTAAGTTGCATGGATTCAGTGGGTATATTTTCATTGGAATTACTAATTAGATTTAAACCTTGGCACTTTGTCAGCTTGGCCACAGGAAGGTATACTTTGACTTGGTTTAAGTTGCTCACACTCTTCTCCGTGCATTAAAAAGGAGCTATTCTCATTCTTTTCACCTTGAACAATTTACAAAATTTTACATAGAATTATATTTCAGAACAGAACTTTAAGTTTGTTTCTGTATGTTACATTTAGCATTTTTGTACTGCTTTGAACAGTCAACATTCTTTGTGTAATATCACAATTGATTCAGAGGACGTATGATATAGCCTGTGCAGCTTCAGAGTGCAGGAGTGAAATTATGTGTCTGAAAGCATTTCTATTAGAATCACTAATTATGTGGAACAGTAGCATGCTGTGGGGGAGACTTAACATGGAATATATAACATGATACTTAAACTTTCCGCATGCAGTATTTGAGTCTGGGGAAACTTTGAAACAAACAACTCCTTTGCATTCAGGTTCAGGTGGTATGGGGCCGATGGGACTGTGAACTCCCAGATGGCTTAGATTCAAGCTTAGCAGTTTCTGTGGGTAGAAGAGAGATAACAACATCTGAGGGTCATATAAAGTAGGTCACTACCTTCATAAATACTGAATTTGTGGAATGGAATTCTTTTAAAAATGTTTTCCTTCTTAACTTTATTGATTTAGCAAAGAGGTTAACTAAAAATAGAGAACCTTTATATATAAAAAAACTGAAGAAAAATCTTATTGCTTCCTTTCTATTAATGTCATTATTTTTGAGGCATCCTCACTCTGTCTTTCTAATTTTATTCAGTTATGTGGATAAAAAGCTTAAGAGTGATAAGAATTTTATTTATACCCGATTTAGTGTGTTAAAATCTCATGGCTAACTATAGTTCAGGGTTTGTTTGTTTTTCTATAGCAAAAGACTAGTAATAAACAGTGTCCCTCTTAAAAAATGAAATGCAGGATCCATTCCTGGGTAATTGTGAAGGATGGATTTAAAATGAGAGATTATGCTAATCTTCTGTGAGTTTCCAGTTTGTCATTCTGACAGGAAACAGCCCCACATTATAACCCCTTCCAGCTGGATTTTCCCAGAGTCAATCTTGAACTTGTATATCCAGCGGGGTTTAGTGTATAGTTTTTAATCGGAAACAGAATTATAGCTTTGAGGGTTTTTTTATGTACCAAAATAAGTGTCAGACTGACCTGCTACTGAAGACAAGTCCATAGCTCCTGATAACATATTCTCCTAGTAGTCTTCTTTGCTTGTCAAGAAGTCTTAAGTGGAGAACCTCTGACATTGCTGCTACAGCGGCTGACTGCAAAGCAAGCCCAGAGAGGCACGTGGTGTGACAGCTGAGTCTTCCAACACGCTTCCTGACGTGTCCTAACGTTTCTTCCCCAGATCTGCCGTCTGAATATAAAATGCAAGTGTCAGAGATGACACCTATTTTATAATCTGTGTAAAGCAAACCTTTTCATAAGGGAATTTGTGGACAGTTCAGAGATTCGAAGTCAAATTCAGTTCAAGCCTGTCTACAAGATTTGGAGTTTCTTCCACTTTTCTCCCCATCTGTATCTGATGTGAAGACTGAAGGCTAGTGATTATTCAGCCTGTAGCAAAAAAATAGTAAACAAATATCAGTTTGAGCATTGAGGAATCTGCTAGATGAAGGACTTACGTTAATAGCGTTGCTTTCACTGTGTGTTAGAAACATTTCTTTTGAGGTATAATTTGCCATCCTGATCATGGCTGAATATGTGCAAGAGTTAGCATAATCTTTTCCCTGCTGCTTTTGTTGGGCTTTTGTTTTATTAACTTTTTAAGCCTCCTGGAAATAACCCTGTTGAAAGTAATGGTTTATGATTTTAGGAGGAGACATATATCTCTGTGAGGGGGCGTACACAATGATCACACCATAAATAAATAAAAGCTTGAGTGCTCCAGACTGACATATGGTTGAGTGATGAGCTTCTATATGTGGGATACAGCTTTAACTTTAATATTTCATTTCAGCCTATATCAGCCATAGTCTTGGATTTGTGTCATGTTGGAATGGTAATGTGTCTTGAAAAGCTGTCTTTTGGTTAATCACTTGTTTGGGAATTTTTTTGAAAAAGTTATTTACACAGGAAATACCTCTGTGTCATAAACACTGTGATTCCTGTAAACTACTCAAGCATAATTTAAAGCCTTACTGTTATAAATGGTTTTACAGAGTCTGATGTCTGGAGAATTCAGGTGTCAGGTCCCTATGAAGAAGGATGCACTTTTGAACAGCTTGAGGATCAGAAAGGTTTTCATTTCTGTTCAAGCTGTAGTCCAGTAATCATTGTTAGTCATCAACTACTTGCCTTGATTTTGGTTTTGTTTGAAATTACTATTACAGGTACAAATTCATAATCATTTCTATGATTTAGAAAGTTGTGTCTTGCCTTTCATTAAAAAAAAAATCCCAGGCTGCTACACATTAAGATAAAAATAGTCATTGTTCAAACAATATATGGTTGACATACACAATAACATAATAATTGTAGAATGCGGCAGAAAACTAGCAAAAGAAGAAGAAGAAGAAGAAGAAGAAGAAGAAGAGCCAAATTGACACTTGAACAGGGAAAATAATCCATAGGAATACCTGATATATATATGATTACTCAGATGTAAGCTGCATTGAGGTACAATGGGACTTCCTCCCAGGTGCAAGAGTATACAGGATTGCAGCTTTAGTCAGTTGTGACAAAAGCATCAAAGGTTTTTGTAGTATGTTGTGCACTAAAAGATTAGTTGTGGCATGAGATGTTGTTGATAAGAATCCATATCAATGGATGCATGAAGCATTATATTGATATATTATCACCCTTCACTTCCAAACGCACACAAATGAAAATGAGGTGGCAACTGGAGCTTAGGAAGATTGGCATTTAAACTTAACATGGGCTGATGCCAGATATCATCCAGAGAGAAAGATTGACTTCCTCATTCATTTATATATCAAAATATTTCTATTCTACCCTCTCTCATGAGATCTCAGTGTAGCATATAATTGAAACAATACAAGCAGTTTAAAATAATTCCATATAGAAACACCAAAATGATTTAAATAGGAGAAATGCATATTAAACAGATTACCAGTTTAGTACAGCAAAAAAGGCTAAAACAGTTAAACCAAGTATGTGGACACTTAGTGACTAGACAGCATCCTCCACTACACCTAAAGGTAGTAGGTTATTTGGGGAGAGAACATGCAATTCTGTCCTCCAGCAGAAGGTGTACAGAATCACTGGGACATTCTCTTGCTATTCCTTACCACCCAGCCAGGATCTGCTATGGGACAGTATGTACTTCTTAAGATATTTTGTTTCCAAGCCATTTAGGTAGGCAACAGCACCATGTATTTGGCTCTGAACCCAGTTAAACCCATTTTGTTTTTAAAACAGATTTTGTGTAAATTTAGCTTAAGCAGACAGATTTCTAGCTGCTGAAACCTGAACTAATTGAAGCATCTGTCTCCAAGGGCAGCCCCACATACACCACTGTACAGTAAACCAGTTAAAATTTGCTTGTAATGATCAGTAATATAGCTGGAAAGTACATTTGGTGTGACCAAGGCCATTAATACTGATATAACTGTTGTCTTGGGAACAAATAGTTAATCCACTTGTACCTTTATAGGAGAAATTTACTGAACCCTATGTTCTTCAAAATGTTATGATATGTACTGTTATTCTGTATAAGACCTCTTTTTAAGGCTCACTGTAACGAGCAGGAAATAGCAGCAAGGGAGGTATGCTACAAGAGATGTGACATCTCGTCCCAGTATAATAATTTTGATAGCTCTTAGAGTAGATTTCTTGTTTTGGTTAGGTTTTGAAAGCAACAGCAATGGCCATAGTAAATCTTTTTCCATGAAGTAACATTTCAGTATTTCATGATGAACATTTTATCACAGTTAACTTTTATAACCCCAGTGCCAGCTTTCCCTCGATAGGACTGCAGGAGAATGCTGCTGTTCATAAAATAAAGCATTTTAAAGAAAATAACAAGATGGTCTTAGACTGAGAGAGTATTTCCACTAGTTGTGACAACATGGGATGGAGATTATTTTTAGAAAATCTCTTTATGGTAAAAGAATGCCATAAGAAAAGTAGGAAATTGTTGAGGGTAGATGTAGTTTGCTTGGTTTATGGTCCATGAATTTCCAATGCATCTAAGAAACTGAAAACTGGGTTCATATTGAATGGAGATCCCAAAGAGGAAACAACCTTATAACAAGTCTATATGTAGATGATCTGATACACATATTTACAGTACTGCAAACCAAAAACAGAATGAACAATAATCTGCATATCTAGTTGCAATATATTTTTTTTAAAAAATGTAGATAATAACAGTGCAAGTATACAAATATATTCCTTATATATTAAATACGTATATTTTAAGATCATTAGGAAATATTTTATATAAAAATGGAAAATGTGAGACCTTTGGTCACAGCTTAAGAGTACTCAAACACTGGATTTATAAGCCAACGGAACAAGAGCGATTAGCGAATGACCCTTCATCTGCAATGACCCAGCTGGTGAACAGCATTTCTTGATTTAACGCAATTTCATAGCCTTTTCATGTGGAATTTCAGATTCTCTTGTGGGTAAAATATTTTAAGTAAGTTAGAGGTAGTAATTTTATTCTTTGCTTGTGGGGTATTTAATATCAAACTATCAAAATATCAAATATCAAATTATAAATGCATGAACTATCCCTTCCTTCCTTTCTTTGTTATCAGTGGTGTAGTGGTAAATCTTCTAGCACAAGTACTACCTGCAAAAGTTCCCATATCAGTGCCCTAAAAGAGAGTCCAAAAATACAGGCAACTATACTGATCCAAATCAACAAACCAATTCTTGCAGTTTTCTTCTATCCTAAGAGCAAAGTGTTTTTGCTTTGTAAAGATAATTGATCTTAATTGCCCATTTAAGAACAAGCTGCTCCAAAATAACTTTGCTCTCAATATGTTGTTGCTGGGAAAATCCATATTGATGCTGCTGTGAAGACTGCAGCTAAGCTCAAATGAAACAGGGAAGTAGGGTAGGGGGCATGGCACATAATGCATCGTAACTCATCCTAGAAAATCTGGGGAATCTGACACAGGAGAGTCAGACCTAAAAAGGCCTCTTGCTCCAGACAACAGCTCCTTCTGGGAATCTGGACAACTAGTGGCAGATACAGTTTAATGAGGACCTTCAGCAAGTTGGGCTCTCATCTCAGCTAAATTTAATGGAATCTGAGGAGAGACCTCCATAGCTTTAGCATATTGACAAGAAAAAGTGGCTGAGCTGAAGGAGTCAATGCCTCTTGCAGAAACTTAAATGAGAAATGCTGAACAATTAACCACTTGGCATTTCAAGGTCACGTGGCTATAAATTTCCCTGCAATTGCTGGTAGTTCTTGTGGTAAATAAGAGTTTGTTCTACCTGTCTGTTAGGGGTCTTATGCACTTGAATTCAGTTAGATTCTTGATCCTTTGGCCTGGCTTAAGGGAATGTCTCATTGTTTTCCCCTTTTGACTTCAGTTATTGTAACTGCTGGATTTTCATGACTGATTCTGGAATGATGGAGATCTTCTGTTACACCTTGCTTCATCTCCAGTGAACTCCTTAGATTATCTGTGTGTGACTTGGACCAATTTGACTCCCTATAACTGCTTCCCCCTACTACAGCTTACTTTTCTGTGCACTTGCTAGCCCCAGGAATAGGGCATAATGGTATTGCTCTTGGTGATTCGAAGCCCTTGTGTCCACCCACATTGAGATCTGCCTCCACTACACCACTATTTGTTACTCTCAAGGCTGCATCACAAGTAAAATGCTGTAGGGTGTCCTATAATACATGATGAAGGGGACATGCATGTGTATTTAGCTGCATGTGAACAGGATAAGAAAGACGTCTATCTCCACGCTGAATTTCAAGACTGCTGTGAGGTAGAGCTGACAATACATAGCTGTATGACATAGTGATGTGACATATTATAGATTAACTTCACATGTGCTAAATGCTCTTCCCTCCATTTTTCCTCTCAGATTTGCAAATGGCACGAATCTAGTCCAAATTAACTTCTTGGATTAGGATCAGCTGACTCATTCACTTGTTCATTGACAAATATCTGCTCTGCATGCCTGGCAGTTGCTTTGGAGAAATCTGAAGCAATGGCTTTTTGTTGATGGTTGCAAATTAATCAAGTGCAAATTAATCGAAAAATACATCATTTAGACTTTCTTCCAGGCCCTTCAGCTCAGCGTACCATTTGGTACTGAAGCTCCTGTTCCACAACTGTAAAGGAAATGAAGTCCAACAGCTATTAAAAAGTGACATGGCCATTATGGTTCTGAAAATATATGTATGCCATCTGTTTCCTTCCTGGTAAAACTGGGAGGGCTTAAAAATGGAAGAGCAACACTCTCAGTGTCACTTCTGTATTTTTCCTGAAATGGGTTTCTAACACCAAAATTAAATGAGCAATTTGGTTCTCAAGGTCTGAAGTAATATTGTGTATTGCTTAATTTATTCAGTAGAGGATATTCCTTAGGAAGCTTACATCAACAAAGGTTTTTTTTCAGTAATTGACAGGGGAAAAAATGCCTGGGTATTAATGTTTTACAGATAATGAGATCTGTGGGGAACTTTTAATGTAGGTGAACTGTCAGTAGTTTGGTTAACCTTTTGTTTGCCTAAGTAACCATTACTGTAATGTCCATTCTAACTGAACAGTGTTCACATGAATTGGATCCAGACAGAGCAGAGCAACTGAAATCATTGGGACTTCAGAGCAACTGAAATTAGTAGGACTTAAGTTCGTCATGACTTACATAGATTCATATTGCAAATTGCCATCTTGAATGTAATGATTTATGCTCATCTGTTGTGTAGTATTTTGAGTGAGGATGAAGAATCCTTCCAGCAAAACTATGTGGAAACTGAACTTAGTTGCAAGGCCCAAGGAAGCTTTTAATACATGTGAACAGTGGTGCTAGCATCTATAAACATATTAAAAGGAAGGCTGTTATTAATGCATCCTGCTGGCACGCTGTGGCAGCAATGAAGCTTAATTGTGCTAAGCCTCAATGGGGTTTGCTCTAATATTTCCCTTGTAAAGGTGCCAGATGTCAAGATTTTAGTGAAGTTTATACTTGTTCCTATTTGCATACGTATGCACATGCATACGCAGGAATACACAGCAATTCTCAGCTTTGGGTTCCCAGTGGTTATAGGACTTCACCTGCAGGAGCTTCACCTAGTATATCCAAACGTTAGGGATTAGGTGAATTGATGTCTATTCTTTCTGAAATAGCCCACACCCAGATTATAGGTTAGGCAGGGGTAGGTAAAAGTTAGGTCAGGATCTACTCATAGATCTGTAGATGATTAGCGGTGGATCACCAAGGAATTTTTTGTTCCTGATTATTTAACAAGAACAACAATTTTCCCTGTTCAAGCCCCCCTTCCCACATGCTTAATTCTTATCAAGAAACTTAGATAAAAAACGAGGAATAGATTTTTTTTTTTTAATGTGAAAGAACGACTTAGTTCTCATACTGAGGAAAAAAAATACTGGGCTATGTTCTAAGATGTTCCATGCCCCTCTTTTCTCTCTCTGTGTGTGTATGTGTGTGTGCGCGCGCGCGCACGTGACCTTTCTTTTTGAGACACCATGTTGTATATGGCTTAAGGTGCAAGAATTTTTTTGGGAGAATCCAGTAAGTTTGATGTTTACCTCTCTTCTTTAACTGAGAAAGTTTTGTAATAAAGCTTCCACTAGCAGAAAAACAATGGTTAGTATTTTAGCTGCATTTTCTTGGTTTTAACTATGAAATACTTCCTACCCAACCCAGTATTTGCATTGGGATGGGTGGGTGGCATTTACAAGACTAAGTCTTAGAGCTGTGTACAGTCTCTAATTTCAGTAAGGTTTCATTCAGAACGTTTTAGTGCCAGCTTTTGGCATGAAAGGCCAAATAAGTTTATTTTCCTTGTAGCACCTTCTCCCACTGTTATGCTGGTTTCAAGTCACAGGAGGGAATGACCTTGCTTGTTCCAACTGCAAAGTCTGTTTCATCCATGGCTATTAAGCACCTGATGGCCTCCTTCTGTTTCCTGCTTCTGTTTTACTGCACTTCAAGCTAAACTCTTAAGCTGACAGACCCTTTGGCAAGAGCAAAAGCACATCAAGCTGTTCAAAATGCATTCAGTGATTCCACATGGCAAAGCAAAGGAGCTGCTGAGAAGGTGCTCATGGAATTGGCATGGATATGCTACCCACCAGTTTCTTTGGAGGGGGGAAGAGGGAAACATCAGTATGCAACTGCTGTAGTGAACTTTTACCTGTTTAGCATGCTTTATTATCTTGTCTTGTGTCACAAAATGGATACCAGGCTTTTTCTGATTCATTCTGCAAGGGAGAAACTGCAGCGTTAACCCTTATGGCATTCTCAAAGCACTATTTCACTCCAACTACAATATTAAAAATCCATATTAATAGATGCTTAATATTTATTTTTGACTGCATGGTGACAGTGGTGACATGACAGTTGTGATACATGTGTGTAAATCAGTGACTTTAGTATAGGGATAGGAGGCCTCTGGCCCATCAGAAATTGCTGCACTACAATTTCCTTTCCATTGCACCTCAGTCTTGGCTGGCTAGGAGTGCTGCTACAGCACTGGGGAGCAATGGGAGAACACATATTCCCCACTCGAGTTTATCATATCCAAAGCATTTCTCTTATATTATCTTAGCAATCATTACAAAATCTTGTAAGTTACAGACCATGGGTCCTAAGGTTTAAAGAAAATTGATTAAAGTCCCATGATGACTTTTTGCGAGAAGTGAAACCTGAAATTGGGATATTGAATGAAACTATTGGTAGAGCACAAGCTATGCTGGTACATCTTCTGAGCTGTAACCTCTTTCATCTCCAAGCTAGGAAAGTTTTCTGGCTGAAACTTTCCAGGCTGAAAGTTTTCTAGCTGCCAGTTCTACTCAGTGTAGACAGCCCTGACCTAGATAGACCCATAAGACAGCTTTCTATGATCCTCGTTCTCAGCTTAGTTTCTTGCCAGCACACTGTGGGGATTTCTCTTTTTAAATCGTGTTTGTGACACACTATGAATAAGATGCCATTGTGTAATTTATATTGTTGTTTTTATTTGTATATCATACATGGATTTATGCTTCTCTTTTCTTTTTTGAGACAAAACTGCTCTTTCTACCCTGGAGAAAAGGTTAAGAAGTGACATGATAGCCATGAGTAAATATTTGAACAGCTGTCATACAGAGGATGGAGCAAGCTTATTTTCTGCTGCTCCAGAGACTAGAGCATGGAGCAAAGGCTTCAAGCTACAGGAAAAGGGATTCCACCTAAACATTAGGGAGGAATTTCCTGGAGGTGAGAGCAATCGAACAGTGGAATACACTGCCTCAGAGTGTGGTGGTGTCTCCTTCTTTGGAGGTTTTTAAGTAGAGTCTGGATGGCCTTCTGTGGGGAAGCACTTTGGTTGTATATTCCTACATGGCAGGGGGTTGGATTCAGTGGCCCTTGTGGTCTCTTCCAGCTCTGTGATTCTATGATTCTTGTGCTTCAGTGTTTTTCCTTGGACAATGTCTCCCTCAGTACTTTGATTTTGTTTCTTTTCCCACAGTACCTGAAAAGTCAAGGTCTCTGAGTCACTTACATTTCTTATAGGGTCTCTTAAAATTATAAGAAAACCATGGCAACCAAATGTAGTAAGATTTGTTGGCTCTGATATGTCAAAGTGTTGTGTTTAACAAAAGGAGCTAATGGCAGTGTTCGAACGGACCCTTCTCATCATATGACTGCTTGCAGCTCAATCAATCTCTTATTATTATTATCAGAGTTATTCAGGCAGAGGCAGTTGTGCCACTATTTCTCATAATCAGTCCCTGAGCCAGATGTAATTTGCAATTTGTAGTATTGTATTTTGAAACAATAATGTATTAAAATGTACAGAGCATGGAATTAGAAGCATTACAGTCAGGAGGACACACTAGAGAGCATCTACTGCTTGAATGCTCTCTCCGAAATGATCACAAGTGGACAATGCTGATTTGAAAGGGCCATAATGCAATTTTATTAGTGTCTTATTTGATTCAGACTTCTTACCATCCTACTTGATCTAATTTCACAGGCTTTATAATCAAATGGTGATAGAATGAGTGCAAATTAGCCAACTTCATGCGTGCTTTTTTTTAGCATGCCAAATGCCTCACTTAACAGGTTGTCCTATGAGCTTCATATTGCTTTAACATGACATTAACCAGGTTGTCCTATGAGCTTCATATTAAAGATAGCAGACTGTCTTCCACAAATCCCTGGAGGACATCCTTGTTTCCATGATTTGACTGGGTGTGCTAAAATAATAATTTTTAACAGTCCCTATTCCATATTGCCCTAAAAATCCTAAGGTACACTGGTAAAGATCAGTAGTTTCTTTTTAACATTTATATGCCCAACAGGCTTAACTCATACATGTGATCAGGGTGATGTAGCTATTCCTAGATAAATGAAAATGCCTGATATTTTTATGGACTAAAATTGACTCCTCAGTTGAGTCTGTTTTCCTTCTTTTATTTACTGCTGCTTAATAGCCGTCTTAACATCCTGCTGCTTGGATCTCTACAGAGATCTAAGTGTTTAGTTAGCTAACAAAGCAGTGTGGCCTTGATTGGATAATAGTGACTGGAAAGAGAGCATTTCTAAGTGCATTAAATGACAGTAATGTAAGGATGTGTTGTCCATTAGGAGTGCATCACCCATTAAAAACAGGTTTAACTTGTTCAGATTTCTGTGCTGTTATTTTTAAGGAGGAACCCTGCATGCTTTGCAGCTGGGTTCCATGTCTGTCTCAAAGCAGCATATCAAATCTGATACAACCAGGGCCACTGAATATCCACATATATTAAAATTAGCAGTTCCTGTTTTGGTATTCCTAATCAATCTTCAGAATGCATTGGATTTTTACAACATCTCCATTAAACTTCAGTGTTCTTTTTCTATGGTTCCTCTCATCACTGCTGATTACCAAGACCCTTATACCTTAATAGAAGCTTTTCTCTTCATAATCCTGCCTCCTTGATTCAGTCATTGAAGCAGCAACCTCCTATTTAACACATTACAATTCACTCCTTTCATGTAATTTATGAGAGCTTTCATTCAGCTATGTTAGTTTTTAATGCACAGAAGACAAGCATGATGACAAGGAAGAATACTAATCACAAAGCCAGAAGATCTATATCACAGTAGGGAAAATACAGTCCAAGGGATACATGCTCCTCCTAGGCTGTTTTTGAGACCGCAAAATCTTCTCCTCTGCAACTGGAATTTTTTTTAATCTAAAATTGCCCTCTATAACTTCAAAGGAGTGCATCGGCAATTTTGAAGGATGTTGTTTTCCCTTTTCTTGGATTGTTCTAGGCCTGGCAGAGTCCTTTTAAAATCAGGAAGTAAATGAGCTTACTTCCTGGTTCTTTTAAAAAGTACCTCTGCTGGAACTAAAACAGCCCAAGATGACCCAAAATATAGCAAATTTTACACTTTTTTACACATACACACCCCATATTGGGCACAGGAGGGATTTTGAGCAAAAATAAATATTTGGGGTAGAGGGACTGTGGGAGGTACACTCCACTGAGGAGTGGAGTGCCTTCTCCCTAAACTTTTGGTTATTGCCATTCTTGATCTGAGGAACACCTTTCAGAATCAACGTGTAGGGAAGTTGCTGAATATTCTACCGCCAAGTGTATTTATCGTTTATTATTTAAAAAGCAGTTGTACATCTGTCTTTTTTCATTATCAACATCTGCTTTAGATTAAAAGCTCAAGCAAGTAACACTACGGAAAATTTTGTTTAGAACCAGATGCTTAAAACCAACAATAAAAAATACATGATGTGTTATACCACTGTCGCACTTGTATCAGTTTAAGCCATACCAACAAAAAGGCATGTGTTAGAGCACATCCAAAGAATGCCTGATGGTTTTCATGATTCTCCAGGGGAAGGTGGTTCCTAAAATAGGGCCATATGTCTAGGCTGGTACTTTTAAGTGGGCATTCCTGTTCACTTTTCTCATTATACACACAAAGCCCACTTCAGTCTTCCTTTCCTTCTGTCCTTCAACCTTGTTCCTGACCTTTAACCGTGCTGCCTGGGGCTGATGAGTTATATTCCAAAGCACTTCAAGAGTGCCATATTGGGGCAGGCTTCCTTAGCTAATATTAGAATCCTACGTTTACTTGCATGGGTGACAATGGAATGATAGCTCATAGGTGCCCTCACCCACACTGAATAGGCCAGTGGTTCTTAAACCTTTTCTTTACCAGGAACCCCCTGGAAATCTAATTTGTTGCTGGGGTCCTCTAAGACTTTAGTCAAGATTTCAATATTTAAATTTAGATCTAAATAGTCAAATATTTATTTAAATTTTCAAATATTTATTTATTTATCTATTTATTAAAGGCTTCTGGAGACTAGGATTCAAATCCCCACTGGGTGACCTTGGCCAAGTCACATTCTCTCAGCCTCAGAGGAAGGCAAAGGCAAACTGCCTCTGAACAAATCTTGCCAAAGAAACAACCCTGTGATTGGTTCACTTTAGGGTTGTCATAACTCAGAAGTAACTTGAAGGCACACAACAACAAAGTGCCACTGACAGTGGATTTTTCTTTTTTCTTTTAGCTCTCATGTCTCTCCCCTTTGAAAACTGACTTATAGCAAACCTAAGGTGAACCTATCATGAAGGTTTTCTTGGCAAGATCTTTTGCCTTTGTCTTTCTCTGAGGCTGAGAGGATGTGACTTGACTGAGGTAACCTGGTAGATTTCCATGGACTGAGTGGGAATTCAAACCCTGGTCTCCAGAGTCATAGTTTGGGCATGTACACTCCTGCCACCATCATAACATAATTCATAATGATGGAAGTGCATGCTCCTCTTTCTGAGAAAAACTGAAAAACTAGAGCAAAATAGGTATTGAGGAGTTCCGCCTTTTTATTGTGATCTGTCAGCATTTTACCATCTTTGCTGAGCAGGTGGTCCACTACGTCTTTGGTCAATCTCTTGCTTCAAATATATTTGATCCCCTCCCGTTTTGTTGCTCCTTCCTCGCCTAGGCAATCTCAACTCATTTTGAGCTTTTGCTTCCTGTACACTGTTCTTGCAAAGTTGGGCTACAAATCTGTATTCTTAGTGATTCATCCTTCTTTCCATTCTTTATCAATGGTCTTTTTTCCTTTCGCTTCCCCTTGCGTGTACTGTGCAGCCACAGATATTGGCTGCACAGTATTTTCAGATATTTCTGGTTTTTTCTTCTTCCATTGAATTGTTTGTGATAGTGCTTTTAGCAGTTTTTTCTTCATAAAATCCCACCAATGCTGAGTGTCTTTTCCTTTTAGCATCTCTGACCATGGGATTCTGCCAGTATTTCCCTGAGTTTGATAAAATCGGCTTTCCTAAAATGCAAGGTTATTTGGGACAAATATTGTTTTGTCCTAGCCTTATGCATTTTCGCTTTTATATATCTACACCAGGGCATGCTTCAGAGCCCCACAGGCCACAGTGCCATTGGTCTTCTCAAGGGTTGCTACATGCCATCATGGCTGCCATTTTTGGTGACCAGAATTGCTGTTTCAACCAGAGGAGTTGGTCGAACAGTACTATTTAGCCAAGGCTGGTTTACTTAACCAAAAAATTGTTTGGTATTTTTGTAAAAATGGGGGGTACTAGGGGGGTCAGTGGAGTCTCACGGACCACACTGGATCCCCCAAAAGTTCCTATGTGGCCAATGGACTTCATAATTCCCCCCCATGAACATCTTGTTCAGCCGTTGTGCTCATGCACAGACATCAGGAGGAACAGAAATGTCCAGCGGGCACAGTGTTTTCTTCTACATCAGCTTGCTGTGGAGAGAGACAAGGGAAACTGTCTAAATGAGCCATCTCTTTCTGATCACCATCACAGAGCAACAGAATACGTTCACACTGACAGAACAGACTAAAAGCATCTAGGCAAATGTCTTCAGGATGTAAAGGTTTTATCAAATTGTGTATGAAACATTGAATTGTTTTGGCTGATCTCCCTGTTCCTATTTTCCCTTTCAGTTGCAGAATTATCTTTCCTCTTCTGAGTCATTTCTCAGGATAAATGGTTTCCTACTTTGCAAAAGAAGACACAAACATATTCACGCATTTACGAGTGAATGTAAACTTGTATTCCCCTACTGTCCTTTTTTGCAAAGAATATGTATGCTTTGGATTTCTGGGTCTTGAACCCCTAGTGAGTTACCATAGAAACCAATTGCCAACCTGAAACAAGAACCTAACTGGGCAGTTGTTTGGGGAGACATATTTGTAGAAGGTAGCAAGTAGGAAATCTTGTGGTGGGTGGAGGGAAGCAAGGGGAAAAAGTAAGAAATAGCTGTCTAGGAGAAATGAAGGGCAAGAGAATGAAGGGCAGGACTTCCATTAAGCTGTCATATAAACTAGGAAATATTTTGAACAGTGGTGTTTAGCATAGAGTGCATAAGCTGTCTGCAGAGAACTCCATCAGTTCATTGAGATCTGAAATGCAGCCAGGGATATGATTCCTTTTCTTGGTCTGTGCATTGATTATCTCTGTAAACAGGTCATCAGCACAGGGCTTGTGTGAACATGGGTAGGGTTGCCATTTTGTTTCTTGAATAAAGGTCACATTTGTGAAGAATTCTAGGACAGCAAAAAAGGAGTTCTGGAATATCTTGTTTGCAGTGCTGTCCAAATGAGGTGAAAGCACATCTGATGAAACATTTATAAGAGATCTACCTGTCAGTAGCATATTATCCAAGTGTACTAATAACTTGATGCTGGTTGATCAAACATTGGAATCAGTGATAAATCTGTTCCAGGCTTTTGTCTGTATTGTAAAGGAGCCATCCAAGGTTCTGAAGCCAAACCCTAAATGAATCCAGCACCTTGGCTAACTCCTTTAAATTCTGAAGCTTACTCACCATCCCACTGATATGGGCGACTCTAGCTATCATACTTACTGTTGGTGGAGTACAGTCATCCAGCACATCTTTTGTGCTCTCCATCAGGGTTTAAACATGAATTACATGGACCAAAGGGATGATATCTGAAACAGGCTTTCCAAGACAAAGCCCACTCACCTGGACAAAGAGAACAGCTTGCTTCAGTGTGGATGACCTTCAGAAGTTCCCAAATTCTTAACCTCTGAACATTGTGGGTAGGCATGAGATGAATTATGTCCCAGAATATCTGGATGGTGCTATGTTTGAGAAGGCTGGTGATGGACAATCATCATCCTGTTCAAACCATGTGTATTCCTGCCTCCTATTGTGTGTCTGTGTGTCTTCAAGTCTCCTGTCAACTTACAATGGCCCTATCAATTTCTTAACAGTTTTCTTAGGCAAGGAATCCTCAGAGGTGATTTGATATTGTGTTCCTCTGGAAAATATTCTATAACACCTCATATTGTCCAGTGGTTTCCCTTCCATAAAGGCTTGACCCTGCTTGGCCTCCAAGATCAGCTGGGATCTGGTACCTTCTGTTGGTCATTAAGTGAAGTGGAAAGACTTGGCGGCAGGATGACCCTGATCTTCTTTCATGTTGCATTCATGGCAAAAGTGGAGGCTGTTCTAGTGGGCCAAGCTCATTTACTTCATTAATTATTCAAATAAACTGTAACTGAACCTTGGTCGTAGAATTATAAAACCTTGAGTTTCCTCACTCAGTTTATCTTCATTGAGACTGTGGGTATATAAATAGTTTTATTGGTATGGTAGAGCCAAAGTATGAAGAAGTCATTGTTGGAGATGGTGGCCTTGTTACCCTGATTTCTGGGGGTCCCGAGAGGGACACCTAAACATGCTCACAACAATTGGGAGGGAATTAGCGAAGAGCACTAGTTAGCAATGCGAGAG
Source organism: Cyclura pinguis (assembly GCA_030412105.1). Taxonomy (NCBI): domain Eukaryota; kingdom Metazoa; phylum Chordata; class Lepidosauria; order Squamata; family Iguanidae; genus Cyclura; species Cyclura pinguis. Next base: position 120,335,906 of record CM059604.1, on the reverse strand, counting down.
GCAGGGTAACGTAGCGAGATCTTGAACCCTATGTCTACGGGGTCAGGCCGAGTCAATGATAAGGCAGAAGTTAATACTAATAATTGTTTTATTGAAATACAGTCAAACACGTGTATGCAACACATTGACACAAAGAACTATAGAAATAAAAGGTAGGAGTTGGATAGAGGGATTTAGAGAGGAGGTTAGGTATGGGAAATACTATACCTGTCCTGAAGCCCGGTTAAAAGCAAAGAAGCTGGGGAGCGTGGATTCTCAGCACGTGGGGCTGAGGGGAGGCTTGTCAAATGGAGTGGCAGCAAGTTGGGAGGCAAGTCACAAGCGATCTGAGGAAGTGCTCAAAGTCAGGAGTTCTTGTAGGGAAAATTGTGGCCGCAGGCTAGTCCGTACTTGGGGATAACAGTGAGTTTCGGGCTGGAGACAAAGCCTCCGAAAGGTCAGTACTTTGGATGACTGAGTTATAGCCAGATTGTCAATAGAGTAGCCAGTATGCAAACGTGGACTGCTTGAGAATTGTATAGTGCGCTCATCAAGCTGCCTGCGCAGGGCAGGGGATCTTTTTGTAAGTTGCGTGCATACATAATGTGGTACTTGCCTTGAGGTCTCCTGAAGCTGCATTAGGCAATGACTGGCCTGCCTAGATCGGGATGTGAATGGTTCGGCTAATGTCGGCCGCGCCTGTGTGCGTGCTTGTCCGGGGGCATTGCAAGCACGTGGAGAGGAATGGGTACAGAAGGCCACATTATTGATATCAAATGATATCTTAATATCCCACAAGCTTGGGCTAGAAACAGCGGTAACAGCCTGAGTCCTGTTGTTAGTCCCAACAAATGTAAACCCATTGGATCAATGGAATTTGTCTACAGTCAACGTTTGATTCAGTTGATCTGCTTTCATTGGGACAGACCATAGGATTCAAGTCTATGAGTATGGAATGGCACATGGCATAAGAGGATAGGCTTTATGTGTCCAAGAAACTAGGGGGAGATATAGGTAGAAGAGGTGGTTTCTTACATACACTTGGGTAAAGCTCTCTAGGATTTATCATAGAGGGGCCTGAAAGCTTTTCCTAACCAAGCTTTGAGAAAGAGCTTCAAGGGTGTGTTAAAGCCCACCTCAGAATAAAGCAAAGTTTAAATGCCCCAGAATTCATTGTTTATGGTATTTTCATGTTTTTAAAAGACAGTTTTAGTCTTATTTGAAAGCTCATTAAACTTTGCCATCTGTAGATTTGATCTACTATCCTCTTTACCTTCCAGGGGTTAGCAGCAGTTGTCATAGCAAGGTTAAAGCCACCCCAAAAAAGTTCCAAGAACCAGTATGTGATTGGTTGATTGAAATTTCATGTCCCATGCATGTTCCCAGGGGGGCTAACAAATAGTTTAAAATGACAGTACAATGTATTTGTAACAAAATAAATAAATAACTAAAACAGTATGAAAGGGTAATCTAAAAACACTCAGCAGAATTAAAAACAAAAACCAAGAACTTTTTTTTTTACTTAATTAATGTTTCAGAACATTTTAATTGTAGTTCAGTTTCAAGGCTGCTCATTTTTCTGCCTATTCTAGATGCTATTTTACTTTGTTCTAGGGCCATTATTTTATTTTTGCTAACAAAATGTTGAATATGTACAATGTAAAATGCCATCGGTTTTGATTATATAGAGGAAAATGTTAAGTTAAAAGGCCTTGATGGTAGCCTAAGTGGAGCACTGCAGTTTTAAAAAGGTAGCCATGTTGCTTATTATAGGGGAAAAAAGCATGCTTTGGAGAAGAACAAAACAGATGAAATCCCAGATTTTTAAAAAATAAATTACATTTTTTAAAAAAATAAAATGTGTAATGTTTAAAATACTTATTTTAAAGCTATTGTATTATTTCATTAAATTATGTATGTTTGTTGATCACCTAGAACAGACTTCTCCTGTTGCTTTTTTAGGTTAATTACATCTGTGAATGATTTGTCAGACAGCAGTGATCTCATCAGTACCATGTCAAAAGAAAATCCATTTAGCAAATTACATGGTCATTATTTTTATGCTATCGGTTTATTTTATTTTTCCATGTGTCAGATAATATCTAGACAATTAAAATATAAACCATATACTTCCCCTTCTGCCACTGTTCGAAGCAACACCAAGAAACTGTTGCATATTGTCCCACATTTGAGAGATGGAAACTGGAACACATGTGGCCTGGAAACATCAAAATGTGTTCAAGATGGCAAAAGCTGTTAATAAGAAAGAACAGAAAAACTAGGAGCACTGCAGCAATTTGTTTTTGCAAAGGGCTACTGGAAAAGGCAAGGTTCTGCCCAGCCCCCCACCCGGGTTAACTGAGTACAAATTACTTTTGCACTTTGAAGTCAATTTGCAGCAACTGAAGTAAGCTGAGGACAAACCGAGAAAGTGAGAGAAGGGACATTTAAAAGCATCTGAAGAAGTGAATGGCAGAGATTAACTAGAATGGTCTCTGCCAGTCTGGTCATTTGAGGGATATGCTGTTGTAATTTTCAGTGGATCTCTTGGTTTTATATCCATACTCATTTTTTTTTATTGATACCACAGATAGGCTCTAGGAACCACATCCAAAATCTACAACAGAACATTCAGTTTATACAGTTAATGATTCTAATACAATGTCCATGCTCTCACACAGTACTCCTTTCCCTGTTGTTAAGTTTGCATTGCTTAATTTGCTTATTTGATGCTTTGTTGTCCAGGATGAAATGCTTCACCAGCTGGGTCTCTTCTTTGCACTAACAGACCTGGCTCTCTTGCAAGCCTGGATTTACTTTGCACCTTGGGTTAGTTTCCCTCAGTTGCGGCTGCTGAAAGCAATGAAAGTGAGAGGCCTCTTTTTAAAAACAAACAGATGTGTGGGTCCACTACAGGGTCCTACAAGATTCCAAACAGTGAAAATCTAGGCCACTTGAACCTGCTGGGAATGTAGACTGTTACCAAGAGAATAGACAATGGACTGGAATTAAGGAAAGGCATAGTTAAAACCTCTCAAGGAATGTAAAGGTGTGACCATTAAACTGGCTCTACTGGGCTTAGACTTTTTATTTCTAACCCAGTTTTTCTACTATAATGGAATGCGTTGTGCCAATATAAAGCTATATAGATTAGCTTTTACCTCATTTCTGCATTTGGCAATGTATTCTTGATATTGGAAGTTAAGTTTTGCTGCAGCCACCCAAAGTTTCAGTGCTAGAGTGGAGGTATAAGAACTGAAAGTTTCTACAGGATACTTGATCTTAAGATTCAACTTTCTTTCTTGTGCCCTTGTTTCAGCATCAGCTGGTAGTTATTAAATAATGACTTAAATGAATTAAATAAATAGATAGCACTTCTCATTTGGGCGCTTAACTGGACTTTTAACTTATTGATATCTTGCTGTTTTTTCCCCTGGGATTTCTGAGCTTTCCCCCTGTACTTCTAGAGCCATGTGAATTTCAGCAGAATAATTTGTACTGAGGAAGTAATTGACAGTCAGAAATGATTGCAACTCTACTGCAAATCAAACAATGATCTACTGCTAGACTCCAGTCTACCTTCTGCTTACCAATGATCTAGGAAGTTTATGAAGCTGTAGTGTAACTTCCATGTAGTATATTATATTATCTTGTTGTTATACAATTGCCACAAACTAGTGGAGATGGGGACTGATGTGGATCTTGTTTTGGAGAGTTCACAGGTATGTTGAAGTGTTTCTTGACATTTTCTTTAACTGAAAGAAAGGAAGAAGTTGACTTAACAACCCTGGAGTATGGTGGTAATTAGTGAACAAGATTTCATCTGCTCTTCCTCATCATTTTCTCACACTTTGGGACAAGCAGGGTATTTCTAATTTGCAGCCACTGCTTCAGTCTGTCATAAAACTAATTCTTTCTTTTTTTAAAAAATTGCTTTTGTTCCAGTAATCCAAGATAATTGTAAACTGTGTTCTTAACTGCAAGTAAATGCAAAGCATGAATCAAGGAGACAGAAAGGAAACCACTGAAAATATTGAGAGTGGTATTTGGTTTGTTGATATTTGATGATATAATAGTCACTGGCACTGAAAAATATATTAAATAGAGCAAAAATGACATTTTGAAGGATCTAGGGAGAAAGAGAAACTGTACCTTTCTCTTGGCTATATTTTCCTTGCTGTGAACTAGACATTTTCTTTTTCCTGCACTGGAAAAAAACTCCTGCTATTTGCCAAAGAGGTAAGTTCTCTGATTTTTGAAAAACAAAAAAAAGACGACACAATTTATCATCTGGGTGATTATGGTGGTTCGACTGTTATTTAGAAAGCTGAAACACAAAATCTGTATCTCAAAATACAGCAGGGAATTTAGTTCTAGATTTAATATATGCTAGTTTTATGTTTCATTACCTTATCTTTCTTCTTTATAACATACCATTAATGCTCAAGGTTTTTTCTGGATATCTTTCTGGACATATTTGGGAAGGAAGGAAGGATACCAATCTGCATCCATGGGTGTATATTTGAAGTAATGCATGTTTCTGCAGTGAAAAGCTACAAATGTTCTTAGAAGAAGATGCTGGCGTAGTATGTGAGGCCTCTCTTCCAAGAGCTCACTCTCCCATTTCTTTGTGTGTTTTTAGGTAGAACATCCAAAATGCTGTATTTTTCAGATGGCAATTATAATTGCTTTTAGCTATTGTTAGTTTTTAATGGCTCAACATTACAGCTAATGTCAAACTAATGTCAAGCTTGGATCCAACAAGAAATTGTAGTTTGTTTTGATGGAAACATAGAAGTAGGTTTTGGGAGGTAAAGATAGGAGAGGAAGAACATGGAAGCTCAGTGCCCATTCTCAGCCTAAGTAGGCCCTACTCAGATATTGCTCTTAGGTATGGCAGAAGATGCTGTCTTGTTTACAGAGAATTTTTACAGAGAAAAAAATTGAACCATTGCAAGAAGGAATGGGGAGATATGTACCTTGTACAGCTCAGGTGGTGTCATTTCTTCAGTCAGCCCTGGTGAGGGAGAAGAGTAATAGAGAGGGAAGAATCTAGGCTGTTGTGGTTGTTGTTGCTGCTGTTACATGCTTTCAAGTAAACCCTGACCTAGAATGACTCTATTTTCAGGTTTTCTTTGCAAGATTTATTCAGAGATGGTTTGCCATTGACTTCCTCTTAGACTGAGAGAGAGAGTGAATTGCCCATTGGGTTTCGATGACTGAGTTGGGATTTCAGTCTTTGCGTCCTACAATCCTAGTCCTGCACTCAAACTACTACACCACATTGGTTCCTGAATACTGTAGCTAGTTTTATCCCCCCACTATTTTCTACATTTTTTTGTTGGAAACAGTCGTTAAAGTTTTTAAGTAGCCATGGCTATGATCGTATGGTCCTTCTGAATCTTAAATAGACTTGTTTGGCTCTGGAAGGATCTTACTTCTGATTATGAAGACAAAATCCACAGTTTTTTTCTGAGGTGTTCCTCTCCATCTTACAGCGTCTCAGTTGTTACACATTCTGTCCCACTTGCAGATCTCCTAACTGGGCCACATTGGGCTATGTTAAACTGCCAGACTTATTTATAAAGTAATGTCTATTAAGCCTTTCGGTTATCAGTAGAATTTTGATAAATTCTCTCCTCTGGACTACAGTATCCAAAATAACCAAGCCAGCATGATTGTGGGCTCAATAATGGAATTTACAATCTAGTAAACATTTTTTTTACCAGCTCTGGTTTTAAGTTCTATCCACTAAGGTGTGGGGATGGGAAAAATGTATTACTGTTAGTGTAGTTGAAATTACATTGCATTAATGTCAACGAATGCCTTTTCATTTGCATATCCTTTTCCCAATTGAGTTCTGGCAGCATTATTCTAAATACAGTTTGATGGGGTGCAGCAGTACCTTTGTTTTCTGTTTGTGGGCTCTGTCAAAACAATATAGGAATCAGGTTACTGGGGCTCATCTAGCAAGATGTCTCTTGTAGTATTTTGTCTGTTCCATAGACTGGGGTGGGATGTGGTACAGTGGAGTGGGAAACTGAATTAAGAACACAAGGAGTCAGTAGTATTCTGTATGATGGCTTGACCACACGTGAAGTTGAACAGAAAAGTTTCTTCAAAGAATGCAGCTTTCTTTCCAGTCATAAAGCACTAGAGGTGAATAAAACTCAGTAGTAGATACCATTCATTATGTTTACTTACACTGTGGAATTTCTCATGTTAGTTTATAGATGAGCTCTAGTCCTAACAGCTTATGGGGTGTGTTTAAGAAATAGATGCTATTCTGTACTACCAGAACATTATGTGCTAAAACAAAAACTTGGATAGTATATCGAAAGCTGCTGCTGCTGGAAATGTAGTAGAAAATTATCTAGCATTTCCTGAATGTATAGTGGGTCTTATATTTCTCAGATTTTCTAAGTGTGAGATTTAATTTCCAGATACCTTGCTGACCCATTTCTTTTTGTTGAATTTTTAAATAGCTAAATAAGAAATGTAGCAAAATAGTTGGCCATCAATATAAACATAGACATTTGGTGGGTTAAAATATAACAATTTTAAGATAGATCAAAAACGTATATTCGTTTAGTATTTGTCTTGTCAGTCACTCCACCCATGTACCCTACGCTTGAGTGTCGTCTTATAATGAGCAGACAATTTCATATGCGGCATGTCCAAACACACACAATTATTGTTTGCTTTGACAAGTTAGAATTTTTGTTTTGTTATTAACAGGTTTGGCAAGCATCGAAAAGATGACAAGATTGAGAAAATAAAAGTACAGGAAGCTGTTACTTCAGAAGAGGAGAGAATACGAATGAAGCAAGAACAGGAGAGGTAGACTTGAGTCTTTTGCTTAAACCTTGTTAGAGCATATTTTTACACATGGGTATTTTTAGCTAAAGAATTTGCATTCCGCTGGAGTTCCTTTTTGGTCAAATGACTCGGATACAAATGCGTTCGTAGAGCTCATATAACTAATGGGAGAGAGCAGAATTTATATTGGACATCGGCAAAGATAATTTGACTAGATTCAGAAGCTGTTATGGCAACTAGGCATCTGTTTCAGAGTTTGTTTTGCTTTTTCCTTCCTTTATGGGGGCAAGTGAAGTAACAAGTACACCTGTGCTAGAATTGATTGTCTAGACACTTTCAAAAACATTAATATTTATATGAAGTTGGAATTAATTGTGTATCTTTTTCTGAAAACCTTTGCATATTTACTTTTGTTGCAAGCTGATTTTATACTGTGTCTTAAATTGGATTTAAAACTTGATCACTGGAAATAAATTTCACTGGAGATCAACCTTTTCCTGTCGTCTTGTAGTGTTGTGTAGATTCAATAGCGGGCTATTTAAAACAAAGCAAAACCAGTAAGTACTTCCTGCTGAGACGTTTTCTTCCAAATTTTAGATTTTGATACCTTTGTCCAGTTCCAATTATTATGGTCCTACTTTTTCAAAATGCCAAGAACCCAATTGGATATGATGATTTCAGTGTGCCCACTAACTTTTTTGCTAGCACGTGTTTTCCTGTTCTCTAGAGCTTGCTGTAGTTCTGCACACATGGTGAGTTTGTGGGCATGGGTTATGTGCCTTCTACTTTGCAGTCGATAGTCTTATATTTGCTAAGTGCCCTGTATGTACACATTAGTGTTGTCCTGTGCGTAACGGATGATTGGATCAGGGTATGTGGCTTCCATCATGCACCAAATAAGATAAACTTAATTCCTATAAATGCCTGTGCTTTAATATAGGACTGCCATCACAGTCTGTTACTTCCAGCATACTACCAAGTCACATTGAACCATTTAACATTATTAGCTTTATGATGTATCAGTAAGTTGTAAAGTACTGCCGTTAAGTTCACAATGTTTTGCTTCATTATAGCAAAACTGAATGCTAACAATGATGGCTATTTATAATTCTAAAAATATTAGTAAAAATTAGGGCACTGAGTAATTGCCATGTGCTCTGCTGTTGATATTAATGAGGCTTTACCAGTTTAGATTTGTATGTTTAATTGCATGCCAAACTGCATTTTGATCCTTTTCTTTAAAGAATTGGGCCCTTAAATTACTTTAGAATACAGATACGTGCATATTTATTTTTATAAGCGGGACTACACATTGTTAGCCATTCTGGTGTTGGTTTCTTTCTGTAAACTCAAAGTACTTAACACTTGATGTTGGACTTTTTAAAAATTGTTTCAGTTCCAGCATAAAGTAGCTTCTTAGTCTAGGATCCAAAGAGAAATGTATGAGAATATATGAAAAGAACTTGTGTACACACATGGCAGGGCATTATTTGTTCCTAGTAGTAAAGGCAAAACCTCTGAGGGTACAGTCCTAAAGTAATCCTGGTAATTATTGATCCATAGGTAGGATTTTTGAGAGAAATTGAGGTTGTCAGGAAAAAAAGCAATAGGATGGGCAACTTCAGTAGGTCCAGGAACCAGGTCTGGTCCCTCTAGAACCTACTGCAAGCTGCAAATCACTAAAACTGTGGAGTGTTTTTGTTTTTCTCACACAGACACACAAATATACACAAACACACATGACCCAAAAGTGACTATAAGTTCAATTCTGCTTTTTAAAAAAAAGACAGACATGCAAAAGATACTAAAACCTGCCTCTTTCCTGTTGTTAGTTGAGAATCTCTGCTCCTTGAAGATTTCGGAAGCAGTAGTTCTCCTTGTTTCTAACAAACAGAAAAAAAAGAGGTCACTGGGGATGATTTGAGATTCTCTGGGAGCTTTCAGAAATAGGTGGGGAACTTAAGTGGGTCATATTTCCCACACCTATAACAGATACACAGCTTTGAATGTTACAGAAGTTGGGCAAGTAACATAAGAAGTTACCTATTCTGCAGGACTCCTTGATCTATTCGTATTTTATTTCTGTTTCTCAAAAGAGGAGTGGAATTAAATATAAACATAGGCTGAAATTCAGCGGTGTGCTAGCACACAAATGCTGTTATGATTGTACTTTCTTACCTTCACACACCCACCCCAGTTTATGGAGTTTAAAGGGAAATGAAAACGTATTTCTCAACAGTAAGTGTAGAACCATATCATCAGTAAGAACCTGGGAGACTGCTCAGTACCTAATTTCTGGTAAGAATTGTTACCCTTTATTCCCATTATTAACTGACTTGCTGTTGTAAGAAATACAGTAATCTATCATGTAACTTAGCTTCGTAATATGTGATGATAGCATTGTTTTGCACTGATGTTATCAAGGGATAAATGTATTATGCAGACTTGCCAGTAAAGTCTCAGTTCCAGCGAATGCTGTGCAACCCTGGATTATCACTGAATATATATTTCACAACACTGGATTGCCACTGAGCCAACAGAGAGCTGCAGCTGATCACGTTTCTCCTGATGAGCGTATGCAGTCTTGCAAACATATGTAATTTGCTTGTGATTTCTGTATTCTCAGTATTGAGGAGAAGACCAATTCTTGATGATGGTGGAGGAAGTAAAGAGAGGAAAGTTTCTCCATTTCCTAAGCCTTCCCAGTTAATGCTAGACAGGGTAAAATGGTCTTCCTCATTTTTTTCAAAGGAGAAAAATGATCTTATATCATCTTCCATTCAGCACAGTCTTAGAAGCAAAGTAACTTTGGATCCTGCTGATCCAAAGGTGTCTGTGATGACTGCCATGGAAACACCGCTATCAGTAGGCCTATGCCCACAGAGCTTTCTGTACCAGGGTAGTCACTCTTTGGAATTTGACCTCTCCAGCTGTTAAATCTGGAGTTAAGATTGTTCTCTTAATTATCCAACCCAATTTATGAGAGGCTTTAACTGCCTGCACACTATCTGGCTGCACCATCCAGAGTTCTGGAAACCAGTTCAGTTTGCTTTGAGGCACTTTGCTGGGAACAGCTCCACTATGGACAAGATATTTCTTCTCTGCTCATTTTTGGTTCCTGCTTTGTTTGATGTAGATGCACACTCCTAGTGCATGCTGAAGCATGGTATAAACTGTAGGTAGGTATCTCTAGTTGATGATTATGCTGAGGCATCTCCATTTTATAGGATTATTGGAAATCTGCCTCTTTGCGTTTAAGTATGACAACATTGTTGTGGCAGGCATAGTAGATGACTTAACTGCATTCTTTATGGTTGTTGGTGGTGACCAGTATCTCTGTGCTGGAATTTTGAAATATAACATATTTTGAGTGGGTTCTCAGGAAAAATTATTTGCATTTCAACATAATCTGGACAACGTTTTGTGTTTTTAGTGGTACCTACAAAGAAGCACTGTATAAGCAGTGATCAAGTTATGGAATCATATAGTAAAAAAATTGGAAGGATATTCTAATGAAACCCCAATTCACTGCTGAAGTATCTGTGAGAGATAGCCATCTCATCCCTGTTTTAAAATCTCCACTGAAGGAGAGTCCACTTTCCAAGTCAGTCTATTCCATTCTTGAATAGCTTTGACTATCAGGAAGTTATTCCTAATGTTTACTTAGAATATCCTTTCTTGCAATTTGAATCCACTAGTTTTTGGCCTAATCTTTTGATTCAGCAGAAAACAGGCTCATCCCACTTTCCACGTGGCAACACTCCAGATATTTAACAACGAATGCCATATCACTTCTCAGTCTTCTTTTCTCTTGACTAAACACAGACAGTTCCTTGAATTGTTCCTCATAGGACTTGTTTCCCAGACGTTTTACCATCTTGGTTGTCCTCTTCTGGGTAGAGAGGATTCCCTCTCTACTTAGCTAATATTTTGGTAAACATGTGTATATGCACACATACATATTACTGCTTTATGACAAGGATTCAGATATTTTAAAAAGAGAATGCCCAAAATTTATTGTACCATGTACAAGCAAGGCATGCAAAACAATACCATAAAGATCTTGCGTGGCTACAAGTCTGGGAAATCCCTGAAAAATCAGATGATCCAGTAAAAATTCATTTTAGATATTAGGCTGTTCTTTGAAAAGAGTTTGTTTTTGTTTCTCATTTGTTTTTTAGTGGTGCAGGTCTCTTAATCTCAGTTTTACTTGCTCTTGAATCACTGTACCTTAAATGATGAAATGCACGGGGGAGCCAGGTTGGGTGTAATGAATTTACTGTGTACGGCAGAAATGCAACAAAAATCCACAGGGGTCAAAGAATAAGTGGATGTTCCATTAAGAAATCAATCAAGGCCACAATTATATAAAATTATTCTTCCTTGACTCTATAATTTTAATAGTGTTTTGCTTGCATCGTATTTTGCTTGAAGTCTTGAAAGTATTTTGTTCGTATTGATTAGAAGACAAGCAAATTAATGTAGCTTAATTTTCCATTGAATGAATTGAATTGAATAAAGACTGCCATTTTATACACTGCCACAGCCTTCTTGTGAACATCGTTCATGTAAAGCAAGCACCATTCCTGGTGTATCTGCAAAAACCTCAAACCAGAATTTTTAGAAAAGGAGATTTTTAGAATGCCCGAGTATATAAACACTTCTGTGAATGATTATAACAGGATGGGAAATTATTCTTAAGAAGATAGTTTTTAGTTAATTAATTTTTGAACAGTAGTGTGTTAGACATTACTTAGCAAGTAGTGGGTTAGTATTGTGAGACATTTATTTATTTATCCATTTACAAAATTATACTTAAAAATGGGGGTAATGACCAAAATTACCTTAAATGATGCCCCAAAATATTTTTTTAAAACATAAAGATTACTTATTGTACTCCCCATGGCATAACACATCATTACATTAGTTTAAAAATAATGCTTCAATAGACAAAAGTAACACGTGATAGGTCATAACCCATATTGTAATGTATTACTTCCAAATTCTTGTGCTGTGGTAAATATAAGACAAGAGTGTCAAAGAATCTTTCTAGTCCCACATGAGTTATATCATCAGAGGGATTCATAAAGGAGTGTCAGATAAATGACCACTTTTTGAAGGCTGAATTTCAAGGATGATTAGATCATAACATGATAGAAGCATAGAGAAGGCAGGTTTTTTTCCTTGGCTTAAACCCAGTAGTTAATTCTTCAGTGAGAATAGACCCACTGTATTCATGGAACCTCACAGTCAGCGTTGATTAACCAAATTGATTAAGTAGGCATGCTCTAAGTGGGACTAAGAATGGGATTTAGGCCCTTGTCACAAAATGTACAATATGCAATAGGTGCCCACGGCATTCATGAATCATATCCAGGAGAGTAGTCTGCTTCGCCCCTGCTAACTGAGGAAAGAAACCACATCCTCCAGGTAGCAATATATTGTGGTTTGAATGCTACAAAATTGTGACATTACAGAAACAGAATTGCTTCCTTAAGGGAAAATGTCTGTATCCCATGCAACAAATGAACAACCGCTAAACATTTATTGCACCACAAAATTGATTTTCTGGAAGAACCCTAAAGAAGAGATTTGAGAGTTGCAAGAGCTTACATTCCAAACATTTATAATCTCTGCTTATGGCATTATCTTCAGGGACTGCTAAACTTTGTAAGGATTTTGATCAGCTCTGGGATTGACAATATTTAGAGCTCCAGGCATTCTTAATTTGGAAAAGTATTTGACAGTCAGGAGACATTGTTAAAAGTTTGCCTTCAGTTTGTAGAAGTCAAAAATGGTGTGTATGCATTTAAAAATATGCCCACCCCGCCGCAAATAGTCATCTTCAGAAAACAATCACTGTTTTTACCTGTTCTTCAAATGAATTCCATTTATGTAATAATCCTATGATTTAGTAATTGGGCACCAGAACTAAAATGGAAATGCAATCTATCCATCACATTTTACAAACCAGTAGAGGGAGCTCCCCACACTAGTTTTGTTGTTCTTTTAGAGGGCCTTACATCACCATACCATCTACCAAAAGTAGATCTAGAAATCTTCTGGGTGGAATATCTGTACAGCTCATGGGACTGAAAATAATGACATGAGAGAACATGTCCAAGTTCACTTTCTACATACAGAGTCTTCCACTGTAAATACGGCATCAGAACTCTATTTGAAGCATGATATTTAAGACGCCCACTTGACTCTAAACTGAAAAGTGCTATAAGAAAAGTGCCTTCTTTGGTATGAGATGAAACGTTGGGTGAGATTTTTAAGAGTAATAAACTTCAGAACCACTGCTGGAAGTTAACGCTACTGACAAATTACTTAGTGAATGCTTCACCTCTGTGCATACCTACATAGCATAGTGGGATTTTCTTTCAAGTAAAAGTGATACCTGCTCACCTGATTAAATTAAAAAAGAAAACTGTGAAGTACAGGAAACATAATTTCCAGATTTAATGCAGATTGAAATATGTGGTGTGAGGAGCAGATATAAAGTGTGTGTATACATGTGTTTTCAAGGAAAAATTGTTGTACGACTCTACTCATTGGTGCAAGTAATAGATCTCAGGTTAAATTAGGAAGTCTAATAGAATAGCAGACATTGAAAGTATAAAAGACGGTGTTGTGTTTTAGGGTTTTGCATTGTTAACCAGACTTTGAAGACCCTTTGTTCGTTTAAATAAAAATGTATTTGAACATAGATGTACATGCACACCGTCGTAAATAGATAAGACATACTAATTAAAACAACCTATTGATATCTTGTCCTGTGGGATGTGGTCATTGCATGCGGGTAATTCTCTGTATTGTGTGTTCTCCCTAGGGGTATAAGAGCCTACGCCTCTTCGAGATAATCCAGCCTTTCTTCATCTTCCTTTAGTGCCATTAAAACTACAAACCTTTTGCTGTAAAAAGTATACTAATGAATAGAAATGTTATAACAAGAACAGAAGTCTTGTGTTTTCCCTTCATCATGCATCATCCATTTTAATTAGAGGAAAGGGTAGTGAGCACAGTGACAAGAGAGTGGAATTAAAATCATTAATTGATGTCAAGCTGAAGAGAGGCTGCTAACATGAATTTAGTGACAGCAGGAAGGAAATTAACCTTATTACTTTATTTAGAGCATTAGTTTATTTAATATTTTTGACTATGCAAATCCAAAGTTCTTTATTTATGACAATGGCAAAGGACAAATAATTCATTAAAATGTGAATATTAATTATTTTGGAGCAATGAATCTTACAAGACACACATACCTTTGTGAGCTTATATTTTTATTTATCCAAGACCAGATCTTAATGCGTTCTGTCTGAAATGGTTCATAATACCATAGCAAGTGCCAAGAAGACTGCTTGAGACAGAAAGGCATCAAATGATATTTTCATTTACTTTAAAGTACACAATAATAGGCTACAGAGCAAAAATGCTTTTCTTCTAGTTTTACATAAGGTGTTGATGGGGGAAACTGTTCATTTCAGCAGTGAAAGTTTGGTCAAATAAGAGCTAAGGCTTAATGGGATGCTAACCTACTCTTCAAAGGATGATAGCACTATCCTTTCAGATAATTTGTGACCTAAGAGGTCATGATAAAACAATAAGGGGAGTGTTGTCTTCCAGCAGAGGCCATCTGGAGCTATTAAAATATCAGATGGAGTCAGGCTTTCAGCAACAGGATGCCCTCCTGGTGTATTTCCAGAATTCCCAAGGTGGCCATAATATTTTTATTGGGAAGGCCACACTTAGTTTCTTCTGAGCAAAATATTTTCATAGCTCTTGTAGACTAGGCAAAGAGACCTGAGAGTATCAATTCTATTGACTCTAAATATACATTGGTATTGTGCCAAATGATATTTGTAATAGCCGTACTGATTTTTATTATCATATTCTTCTGAATCCAATGGAAAATACAATGGTTATTCAAGACACAATTAATACAGGTTTTGTGAATGTACTTTCCCATTTGCTGGTCATGAAAAAAACAAAGATCTCTGTGTTGTATAATTGACTTCTCAGTCATGTCCTTTGCCTTCCAGCGACCATCAGCCTTTCAGAGTACCATGACTGACAGCCTGAAGTGATGTTGAGTTTTAGATTTATTCAGAATTATTACCCCAATTAACTTGGGTATTTCCTCCATGTTCCCCACATTACAGTAGCAACATATTTTCTTAATAGAGCGGCAAAAAGTTGCATGTATTATCTTCAACATCTCCAGGCAAGGCTAGAAAAGATATCATTTTGAAACCCTGGAAAGATTCTGCTAGTCAGTGTAGACGAGTTCTGAACTAGATGAACAAGTGGTGTGACTTTTTATTAGGAATGGCGGGAAATCATTTGAGCCAACAATCTTGATGAATACAATGTTTTTGCCCCTCCCAAAACTTGTTGTGAGAAAGTGTGTGCTGCGTGTCAAGCATATTCACATTTACAAGGCTTTAAGGGTGTTTCTAAGAAATAAAATGCAAACAAACAATATCCATATTTTAAATATCAAAGGCAAAAATGCGCATAAATTGGAAGAAGTAACATTGGAACATTTTTAGTTGATAGGGAAAGAGTTCACAAATTCGGTATATGGCCTAAATAAAAGTACAAATTGGGGGGAAAAAGGCGTTAAGAAGATTAACCTTGGAAAATCCACTTCAAATTGTGGGAAAAAACACAAGGACTTGCAACTTAATATGAATCTATGATAGAACACACATGTGGAATTTGAAGAAACTGAATTAAATTAACTCTGGGTGATTTTCATATCCCTACTTTTTGAAAAGTCAAATTGTAGTGTTCCTATGAATCTCCACAGAGATTTGGAAAATAGCATTTGGTTTTGCGTATAGGTTTGCCTTGGGTTCGCCATAACTTGGAAATGACTTGAAGTCATACAACAGCCATCCTTAACAAGTCATGTCTTACTATCTTACAGTTACACTTAGTAAGTGCAGTCATGCCTAGCTGAATACACTTTGCGGAGTAATCCCACTGAAGTTGATAGGAGTGCAGAAAGGGAAAAAAAAGTCAGAATGAAAACTAGGCAGATAAACTGTATCTGTTAGATTCAGCAAGAGATGATGGAGCAGAGGGGTGGCAATTGATTCTGTACGGTGGAATTCTGTATGGCTATCAGATTCTATTGCGATCAGCCTTTGAGTTCCTTGAAAATTTACTGAGGTACTTCAGGGAACAGATAAGTAATGGAAGACAAATTTTGCATCGGCATCAGACGCCACCTTGAACAAGCTGGTTAACTCTGGCACCTAGCACAGGATTATCTTTTTTTGACTTGGTGGCTCTCCAGAGACTAAAGCGGTGGTCTTTTCCAAACCGTGCTATTTCATATGCTTTAACTAAACGTGTCTGGGACTGAAACTGAGCCTTTCTCTGTGCAAGCAAAGCTGTGTACCACTGAACTGTGATCTCTCCCTGAAGATAACATGCCCACCCCAGTATCTGCTTTCCCATGCAACATGCAACTTTGAGAGAGTGATGGTTGTGTTTTAGGCAGTTTGTGCTTCTTGAGATGTGACAGAGAGTCCCAATATACCTAGAGAATATTCCAGGTAAACTAACTTTGTGGCACAGGATACACCCCAGAATCATTATAACATTGTTTGGCAAACAGGAAGAAACATTTTGTGATGGTAGGAAGTTAAAAAATCAGCACAGCACAGCACAGCACAGATTTTGGGCAAAATGCTCCAATGGTGGGGTTTTTTGATTCATCAGTCATGTCTTAATTTAAACTGTACACCTGACCTAAGGTCCACTGTTTAGAGTTCAGAAAATCAAGCAATCGCTGTAGAGGATCATTTATTGAAGATCTACCATAATCTGGTCTCCTGATGTTTCTCCTTGGCTATTGTGTTATTAGTTACTCAAAATAATGTAAAAAAATGTAAAAAAACTGATTCAGCAGGCTACAATTTTAGTACAGGAACCATGCATAACCTGTGAGTCCCTCATGTTAGGTAGCAATGGTTAGAAACCTTTCCTGTTGAGGTTCTCAAAGAGATTGTCATGGAGAATTCTTTGGCATACCACATGTCACCCCAAAGCTATCTTTATTTAAAAAATCTTGTTGAAGAAAAAACTTGTTGAAGAGGAATATGCAAGTTAAGTTCCCCACTGGAATGCCTGCAACCATCTGGATGCCCTGCCATACCAGGGTTGTGAGTATCCCTCCATAGTCTGAGTCAACCAAAAAGACCTTCTCAGGGAAGTTCTCATACTGTCTCCATGGCTGCTCTTCTTCTATTTTCATCTTGGCCCTTCTGGTGACCTTCTGACAAAAGCACAATGCCACCAAGTAGCCAAAAAGCTGAATTTTACCAACACATAAACCACAAATTCTAGCCCTAGAAAGAGTAATCCCAGGGAATGTGAAAAGCATACTTGCCCAAGGATCTGTCATAGTCAACGTACATTCTTTCCCAGGTTCGCTGAGGGAGTGACCAGTTAGAACCCAGTGTGCTCTTCTGCTCAGGTGAGTGATAGGCCTGCCTTCCTGCCAGCTAGTCTTGCCTGGATACCAAGACAAGTTAGTACTGATGAGGATGGGAATTCTGTGGTCACAAGACTGCAACTCACAGCAGGCCTACCCAGCATGCTGGAACTGCTTTCAAACTACATCTGAAGGGCTTTATGATTCCAATCCCTGGTACAGAAGGAAACATGATTGCTATCAGTATTGCAAGTCTCATGTTTTGCTCTTGCAAGGCTTGGGGCAATGTAGACTATAGTCTTAGTGTTCAAGACCTGTCACTGTAGCTGTTTACCCACTCCACAGTCTCCTGACTACACCCGCAGCAGATTTTCATGCCAGTTGCCCTGGGGATGATTCTTCTAAATAAGCAGTTTTAGAATTGTGGCTGTTTTTATTAAGGTAAAAACAATTGAACAGAGGGACACAATTGAACTGAACCAATAAACCCATCCAATCCTCTTTGCACTGTGAGAGTCCAGTATTTTGTAGCAAAAAACACTTAAATCTACTATTTACTCTAATATCTAAGGACAGTAGCAATTATCTGTATAATGCAAAGGACAGCAGATAGTGAATTCTCAACATGTGTCCATGGCTTTTGTTCTTGGTCAAAATAATAGGCATTAGCAAACTGCTTACACTTTTCATTTTAGTACTCTTTGCATGCCTTTATATCAATTGCATATTTTCCCTGTTCAAAATCCAGACAAGGAAATGTGCTGCTCTCTCACTTGGAATCATTCATAAAACTCCCAAGATGTAGCTGTCCTAACCTGGCCTACTGATAGGTTTGACCTTGGCTACCGTGTAATGATTTTAAAAAGCTACAATTTAATAGTTGTCAATAGGAATGTTATATGTCAAAAGCCTGCTTTCTTTTGTTTTGGACAGCCCTTAATGCACAAAGACCCAATGAAGCTAAAACATTTTACAACAGCTGTTTTACATTTTACAATCCTTAAACTGCCACTGAGTGTTCTATCAACAGAGAGCTGTGACCAAATATCACTTCGGGAAAGAGCAAGGATAGGCAGCCGTTAGGGGCCACTGGGCCACATTGACCCCTGAGAGGACTTTGGGGGAACTGCAGCCACACCACTGGAAAAAAATTGTTTTACCCCCCCAAGTTTCCCCAATGGTCTCTGTGGAGCATGGGGGGGGGGCGGGAATTTCACTAGGTTTGGGACCCTTCCTGGGCTTTTTAAAGAGGGAGCTGAAAATTGCCTGATGGGTGCACTTTCACATCCCTGGAGTATTAGAATGCTGGGATTATAATCCCTGTAATATCCAGTTAAAAGACCTCTAGCATTGCATCTGGAGAGCTGACACTAATTACAATAGGCTGGATTTTGATTCAGTGTAAGGTAGCTTCCTATAGTCCCATATGGTGCTCCCTGGCAAGTGTACCTGTATAAGATAAATATCAATTATATACACATCCTTCTCACATCCATACTTAAAATTAGCAGTTGGGGTCACCATGCATATCTCAAATATGGACCTAAAAACAGAATCAATTAAAGCAGTGGCATAGCTAGAGCTTTTGCTGCCCAGGGGTGGTCCCTGAGTTTGCTGCCCCTCTCAGAGAGGGAGGACCTATCCAAAATACCAAATAAAACCTGCTCGATTGGCATTGGGTGATTGGGCTCTGGGCATTCGCACTCAGAGGGGGCGCTCTGCATGTGCTCAGAGACATGCCAGCATTCCTGTGGTGGCGAGTGCCCTCTCTCTCTCTCTCTCTCTCTCTCCCCCCCCCCTCCTCAGAGGGTCAGCTGGTTGGGCTCATCCCCAGTCTCAGAGGTGTTGGGGGGGAAGGTGGGTGCCTCTCCCCACCTCTTTGGGGCTCCTCCTCTCCTCTCCTCTCTTCCTTTTCTTCCTCTCTCCTTCTCTGCCTGACGTGGAAGTCTGCTGGTGTTGGCGTTGCTGCTTTGGCTGGAAACAGGTTTACTCCAGACTGAGAGGGAGGGGAGGAGACGGGAGGAAAGGACAGCCCCCTTTCTCGGGGTGGCATACCCCTCCAGCAGACCTCTCCAGGAGGCTCCAGTGCCCATCTAGTCACTGGACATCTACCAGCGTGTGGAGGGTGGCTCGGCACTGCCCCCGAAAACATGCTGCCCAGGGTGCCCTGCCCCCCCCCATACCCCCTCAGTACGCCACTGAATTAAAGGCAGAGGCCCTCAGCTTACTGAAATGGAACTTCAATATTTCTGGTGATAATACCATCTTCTGTATCAAATATGATTGAAAAATAATTTTAATATATCAATGTTACACAGTTGGGAGGATAATTGTGGTGGCATTAGGCAGAGATTCTGCTTTGTTATTAACTCAGATTAATGTTGAAAAAGTCAATGAATGGGTAACATTCTATTTTCAGTTTAAACTTTTCTATTAATTAAATAAAGTCACAGTTTTCCGTTTGATTTCTTTACAGAAACCATAAAGGAAATGTCCAAAAGACATAAACCAATCTGCAAATAGGGGAAGGTCAAAGGTGGATTAGATATATGATAAAATGTTCACCATATGCTTTTAATGGTTAAAGCATACCGTCAAACCATTGTGTTGTAATGTGATCAAGTTATAATGTGAAAGGTATATGATCCAAACAACGGTGATTCATAATTTCCATGGGAGAAGCATTCATACCTTTGTAAACCACAGGGCGGGGCAAGAACTGTTGTGTTTCAGCACATGTGCAAATTTTGCCTATTTGAGGAAGTAGATTTACTATCCAGAATGAAGGAGTTCTTTGGCTGAAATAACAGCAGGATAAAATTTTATGATTTTTCCAGTTTGGAGATTATCTTCTATGTATGCTGAACTGATATTCTGCTCCCTCTCTCATTGCCTAATCTCCAAACAGGACCTTTATAATATCAGAATGGTTACAGGCAAATTATGATGCATGTCACTGGGAAAGGAGCAGTTACCTATGTTATAGTCAATATTATGGTACAAATAAGAGAGATCTTCTCCTCTTTGGACAAGTAAGAGAGGTTTATTTTCCCCCCTCTGGATTTTTACAGGATAAGGAAATGTATTCCAGAATCACTTGCATCCCATACCTCAAGTATTGCAGTCTAGTATTTTGTGATTAACAGTACTTACTCCTGAAGACAAGTGTGTTTGCACCCTATTTTTCAAGTGTATTTTTAGCCTTCTTTCTCATTTCCAGAATTCAAGCCAAGACGCGAGAATTTCGTGAGAGGCAAGCTCGGGAACGAGACTACGCTGAGATCCAAGACTTAAACAGGACTTTTGGATGTGATGCTGATTCTCTGTATGCTGGGATCCCTTCATATCATTCCCCCACAAATAGTGGTACAATGAACAATCGACCACAGAGCCCAAGGGAAGGACCAACAGTTGAAGCACTATATGCCCAAGTAAAGAAAGCCCGCAATTCAAAGTCTTCACCTGCAGACAGGTAGGCACCAGACTTCAGTCAATATTCTCCTTCCAATGTCTGCTTTGTACTCTTCCCCTATTTCTCTCTCTCAATCTCTCTCTCTGTCTTTGGCAGCTGTGGCAGGAGAGGCATGTGAGGTGACTGTTCATCAACTGTAAAGCCAGAACTGCATTTTATTAATGGCTTTTTAAAAGCCTTTGTAGAGAAAAAAAAATTATTGAATTCACACAAATCACGTCATAATGGAATGAGCAGTGCAATCTTTTCAGATGATTCCAACCCAATTCATCATCTTCTTGGAAATGCTTTTGGATCCAAATTGCACTGTTTAGTGTAATTCAGATTAAAGTCACACTTGGAACAGCCTCTGCAAGTTCAATTATCGGTAGTTCTAGTAATATGTTTGTGGTATTTGTGGCCAAATCGTTTGTTGGTTTTCTGGGCCAGTGTCTGAAAGGCAACTGCAAGACTGTTGCTTTTGGGGTGCAGGAGCAAAATCCTTTAGTTTACTATTTCTTGACCCCTGAGCAAGGGCTACCTATCAGAACTTTTCTTTGTACCAGTGCCTTAACCAAAAAAAAGCAGGGAAGAGGGGAAACCATTTAATTTTGAGGTTTTGGATGTGACACCATGTGTCATCACTTTCCCCTGCTCATCTTATAAGAGTACATATTAAAAACTGGTGACAATGTTAAGAGCCTGTGGTTGAGCTGGTGGTGGGCCTTGATTTAAACTGATGTATAATTTTTTAAATTGTCATGTGGTAGCACTATACCTGATAAAAGAGAAAGGAATCACAGGATTTAGATGTTAGTGAAAATGTAATACAGGAAGAGATTGAAAGCAGTATAGTCATCAGGGCATAGAAAGATTAAGGATTTTTTCAGAGTTGGGAAACCTGTAAACTTCCAGATATTTTTCACTGCAGTTCCTATTATCTCCTTGCTAGGGCTGGAAGAGCACATTTTCCCTACCTTTGGTGTTTAGGAACACTCTGAGGAAAGGCCATAGATCAGTGACAAGAGTTTTGTGCAACACCACCAGTTCAAACAAATGTGTGCAGCTTTGGATGCCTGGAGGCCATCTCCCACCATACTCATATTTTCCATGGGTCATGCTAGCACTTCCAGATGAAACCAGAAGTAAGCAGAAGATCAACTTCTGTTTTAAAAGCCAATATCAGAGAGACCTTGTTTTAAAGAAGACTTACAATGCCTATGGAGAGTTCTGGACACATAATTTTATACCCCTCCTGCCTTCCCCCCGCCCCCAAAATAGGAAGAAAGGCTTAGGAGGATTCAAAAACTGCTCTGGGGGCTGTATGAATCCCATTGTCCACCTGATTCTTATTCCTAGCTTAAGGAGAGACATACTAAGAATGACCATTATGCTCCACACTCTCAGTGGGTTATTTCCATTTGTAGTAGACAATATGGCCAATGATTTGGCAGTATTTTATATATTTATTTGTTATATTTCTTGGGGATGGGGAAAAAATCAAAGGGAAAATTGTGTTAATCTGTTTCAGTAGGAAAATGAAAGGAAGAGGAAAGCTGTTGGCACCTTTAAAACAAAAGACATAGGTTAATCTAAGGAAAAGTGATGACCCCAGGCAACCCAGTGTGTTTCATGGCTCAGTGGAGACTTCAAACTGTCGCAGTTAAAAGATTTTAACCACTGTTCCACAAATAAGATAGCTTCATAGTTTTGTAGATTAGAGGCTGTGACCAGCTCAGTATCTGGCTTTGCGCACTGTCTAGTCTGAGAAGGGCAAAGGGTTTTTTTAAATTAATTTTTCCCAAATAGCTGTTAGAATATTACTCTAAATATTCCTGTAGGCAAAACTAGAGCCTGGCAGTAGTACTGTGTCGTTGGGTTCAAGCCTGCTGTTACTTCTCCCTGACCCAGCACTGCCCTGCTTTCTTTGCCTATCATTCTTGGTGCCGCAAGAAATAACAAATAACACTCCATTCCCGGAAGGGTATCTTGCACAATTTAATTTCTAATGCAGTTGTTGTGTGGCACAGTGTGTTAGAGCCTAGATGTAATGCCAAGAAGAATTTGACATTTGGACCAAAGGTTGTTTTGAAGGTTTTCATCTGAACAAAACTGTTAGGGAAACCTGTCTGGAATATAAGTATGCAACTGTTGAAAAAATAATGGAAAATCTTTTGCAGACTCTCAGGATAGTTACTGTGCCTTTGTGTGAGGAAGCAACAAGGATTTGTCTGAGATGGATTATGTTAAGTCTGAAAAAGAGATCAT
The DNA here is from genome assembly GCA_030412105.1 of Cyclura pinguis. Taxonomy (NCBI): domain Eukaryota; kingdom Metazoa; phylum Chordata; class Lepidosauria; order Squamata; family Iguanidae; genus Cyclura; species Cyclura pinguis. The sequence goes on along the minus strand of CM059604.1, from coordinate 120,312,936 downwards.
TAGGTCTGTAGAAGACCGGCCTGTCTAAGAGGACTCTGTGAAGATTCTCTGCAGAGGTAGTGGTTACCTTGAAGCACAGCACAGTAATAGGACTTTTTCTGCTTTCTTTCTTAGCCATAAAGAATGTCAATCTTTTGGTCTCCATGGCATCCTTGATACTGCATTAGTCTAAACCTTTATGAGAAAAACAAAATGGCAACAGCCAATGGCAGGCGCTATGTTTTTGTAGCAGCTGCTGTTTTGCTTTCTCTAAAAAGCCCCAGACTGACGTAGCATGCATGGCATTGTGGGAAAAACAAGATGTAACCACTAGCTAACTTGGACTAAATTGGATGCAGCGAGGGTAGATGGGCAGGCATAAATACAGACAGACATATAGGCATATAGAGAGCCCAAGGGTATTGTGTAGGGTATTGTGTAGATTCTTGGTCTCATTCAGAATTCTGCAAGCAAAATGAGACCCTTTCTGCACCCTGCCATGTCCTGTAGTTTTCCAGTCATGATCTTCGCTGAGCCTCTGCTGGGGAGTGCAATGGTAAAGATTCCCTCTGCACACGACCAGCTGCCTCTGGAAGGGGACAACTGACATGCACCTCCCTTCCACAGTGCAGCCGGGCTCTTTCCCAGGCTGCACTGGGGCAGGAAGCACCTCCATCATGCTTCCTGCCCTTCCACATGGCAGATAAGTACAGGAGAGTCACACAATTGCAAGTCATTGATGGGGAAATCCTTTCAATGATTCACTTCACGATTGTGCCAGCTGGCGATGGAAGAAGGATGGGACTTGCACAAGCATCGTCATGGTCCTACTTCTCTTCTATCCTCATGCCGGGATGCAGGCTTCCTGCAGAAAGGACCTGAGAGGTAGATGTTAGTGAAAAGACCCCCCTTTTTTTGTCTTAAACCCAGGAAAATCACTGTCATTTTTGAAGGGTAAAATTGTACACGTAGACCTTATGTTTAAATGTCAAGAAATCTTGGAGGTTAGTAGCCCCAGCTCTTGTTTCAAAAGTCCTCTAAGGGACTTGCCTTCACTGCCTCAGTCATCACTGTCCATAGGGTATCGTTTTACATTTCTCATAGATTTTAAAGGCAGTTCTTTTTCATATAGAGATAAGTGATGCAGTTGGGATGGACAGTGAACTTACTCCATGTACTCCAATCATTAACAATTGGACACAGTTACAGCTGTGTCTTCTTAGACTTTTTTTCTAGGTTGTATATCTTGATGATATTGATGTTATGGGATATCCAGAACTTTTTCAGAGGGTTGGCAACATCCAGGACCATTTTTGCAACCCTTCACCCCTTCTAAAACTACTAGATTTCAACGGCACATACGCAACTGAATTCTCGTGGCAGACTTCAAAGAAGCCCTTTAAAATACGTTGGCTTTATGCTGCTTTTAAAAGGGATTTCTCTGTTTGTCACTCAAATCTGTGGCACCCTTTGCCACTGAAATACTTGTTTTAAAGGGGCAGCCACCTGGGAAAAAACCCCTTTTAAAGAAACATTTCCTGCATATTACAATTGCTTTCTGTGATTTGCTGCTGAAATTGGATGATGCAAGATAGGAAGGGCATGAAGTCTGTGATAGATGGATCATAGAATTGGTCCAGAGGCCCCAGTGTGGTATTAAGATTTGAGCATTAGACTATGACTGGAGGCAAGGGTTCGAATCCCTGTTCGGTCATAGAAACTTGATGACCTTGGGCAAGTCACACTCTGTCAGCCTCAGAAGATGGCAAAGGCGAGCTCCCTCTGAACAAATCTGGCCAAGAAAACCCTGTGATAGGTTCATCTCCAGGTTGCGATAGGTCAGAAACAACTTGAAGGCATGCAACAACAACAATATATATAGAATATGTATAGAATCTTGCTGCTAGATGTGACATTCTTTTCTCATGAAGTTGCTATGATATATACTGCAGTTTATTTTAATGTTGCAAACAATGATGCATTCCAGTTTTTGAAATAGATGAAAAATAGAAATATACTATTTGTCAAAACCTGCTCTTTTTCCTGGAATGAAGAAGACAAACGTTAAAGAAGGTTTGTTTGGCTGGCTGGCTGGCTGGCTGGCTGGCTGGCTGGCTGGCTGGCTGGCTGGCTGGCTGGCTGGCTGGCTTTCTTTCTTTCTTTCTTTCTTTCTTTCTTTCTTTCTTTCTTTCTTTCTTTCTTTCTTTCTTTCTTTCTTTCTTTCTTTTTCTTTCTCTCTCTCTCCCTCTCCCTCTCCCTCTCCCCCTCCTCCTCCTCCTCCTCCTCTTTTTTAACCTGTAAATTCTTGGCTGATTTAGATTGTTTTTCTGTGCAGGATTAGAGATTTCTGGGCAAAGTAAACTGGCATAAAATTCAGCTTCCAGAAGTGTCTTTTTGGCAATGGAAGAACTATCAGTCCAATTTCAATACCCAGATTTGGATCCAAACTAAGGCACACTGAAATCTCTTTGAAATAAGTCGTCAAAAATAAGTCATGACAAAGTGGTGTCTCTTTTCTTAGATGCTTGCAGGTTTGGCTAGAATTGTGTTCCATTCCCTGCTATCTTATATCCCAATTATTTTAATCGCTATGAAGCAATGTTCTGTAGAACATAACCAAATGTTCACTGGGTACTGAAAAAACTAAAGTCAGTGCCTTTCTCTGAGGATGGGGTCCTTTGTTCAAAGTTTCTCATCAAGGCTATTTAGCTGTTGATTTAAAAGGTACTGATTATACAGTTTGCTGCAGATTCATGAATGGTCACTTCAACCTTTGTTATCATTGGGTGCTTTCAAGTCATTTTCAACTTATGGAGAGCCTAAGACATGGGATTTTTCTGGGGCTAAAGAGTGTGATGTGACCAACATCACGCACTCTCAGCTGAGCAGGGAATCAAACCCCGGTCTCCAGGGCCTTAGTCAGATGCTCAAACAGCACACCGTCTCACCTCTTTAACCTTAATCTTGTGTAATACCTGTGTTGTATGTGTGTTTATGTTTCAAGGAGCTCCTTAACTGGTTACCTCTTCCTATGAGGCATTATATAGCAAAAGAAAGAGGAAGAAAAACACCTAGACAGAGTTTATAGTTGGTTTATTTTCTTCTGTCCTAGCAAATGGTGGCTGGGGGATTGCTTTCCTGTTGCAAAGGCTTTTAGCCAAGCTAAGAATTCTATTGCTGGTATGTTTTACATCATATGGAAGAAAACACAAACCATTGATCAATAATGACTGTGTTGTTTTTCATTTTAGACAGCTGTGCCACAGTGTGTGTGAGAGATATGTACACACACATACACATACACACGTGTGTGTGTGTGTAGAGAGAGAGAGAGAGAGAACCCTATGAAAAGACAGCTGCCGACGGGCATTTACTGGCTGTCGCTCTACCCTCACATCCCACCAAGAGTGCACTGTCTTCATATATAATTGAAATGAAATGGGCAGTGTGCTGCTGTAAACCTAAATAGCTTCAAAATAGTAGGCTAGAATCCCCCAAGTTACTCTGGAAACTTTAATGGAACTGTAAATACCATAATCACATGCTTTTTTGCATTCGTTTTGCCATTAAAAGGGGGTGAGATCTCCATCAAAAGGAGAAGAGACCTTTCTGAACTGACTCCTGTTCCACTCAAAGTGGAATCAGATTGTATTGTAGGAATGTTAGACTGAAGAAGTTCTGGTCGGGACAGATGGAATTTGGTGGGAGGGCGGAATCTTGGTTTAGTTTGTTTACAAAGGAATGTAATTTTCATGATCCAGATAGCCTGTCCTTTTATTTTACTGTTAACTTTTGTTTACCTGGCAATATGTATCTCATCTTAATTTCTGAGAGGCAGTGGAATATGGTGCAGTATAATTTAGAAACATATTATTAAAGAGTTTTGCTTTCTGAGGCCACTATATAAAAATCACTTTCTGTACTATTCCCAGCTCATTAGACCTGTGAAATATTATATAGCAGTAACAGGGTAAATAGTTTAATAAAAAGGAAAAGCAAAATATTTTAAAATTATATTAAACGTCCTTATTTATAACATTAGTTGTATAAATGGTGTGTAAAGTTTGAGGTACCCCTCATCGCATATAAATCTAAGTTCTGCCAAATTTGAAATGGATGGAAGAGTCTGAGTTATTCTTCAGTATAACACATTCTGTGAGTGCTAAAAGTTCATTCCTTATTCTCTAACATTGAGAGTTCTGTAAGTTCTCTCAGTTGCTCTGAAGCTGTACCGCAGAAAGGCTACGGCAAAGTGAAAGGTCAAAGTTTTACTACTGCTCCCAACTGCAAGGCGTTTTGGGCTGAAGTGCTTTGGGATAAAGCCCACGGGGTTATTAACTTTTATTCTTTGCTGTATGGTAACGCGTAGGTCCCAAAATAGGGAAGCTTGCTTATGTTGAGTGGCACGTCGTTCTGTAAGTGAGACCCACTGAGCTCACTTTTAATGGTTATGTTAGAAAAAGAGTGTGTGTTTCCACTCAGCATAATGTTGTGTGAGGTTGTTATGCACTGCATGTGCCTCAGGGCTTCTCTAGCAAACACAGCTCTTCAGGGCTTCAGAGATAGTTAGTCCATGCAAAATTTTTCCTAGGCTGGGGCCTGACTCTTTCCTTTCACAGAAAATTGCAAAGCAAAAGCCCCTGGGGGCAAATCACCTTCTCCCCCACCAAAAACCAAGTTACATTTGAAAGTGCTCTCTAGTTCTTATTAGTCAATGGACAAGGTTAAGATAGACTGTTCAATTCAACACGAAAGCCCGTGAGACATCCTTTGACTGTATTTGATTATACAAGCCAACCTCAAGCTTTGACACTTCTCATTTTGCAAATTAAGCCCTGCCAGATACCTGACACGTTCCCCCTCCAATTTCCCTTAGAAATTTCAGTTCTGTATCAGGCCAGAAAGATCAGTCTAATTCCAGCTCATGTCACCTTTCCATGTATTTAATCATAAATAAACAAACAAATAGTGTGAAAATTCATATTCAAATACTTATTTCAGAACACCTTTATACGTAAATGCTTGTTTAGGTGCCGTCAGTCTGATTTTGGGAAAAGGCAGGATATAAATAAATATAATAACAATAAAATAATAAAACAATATATTCTGATAGATTTTCAATTAAAATAGACATTTCTAAATGTATTTTATCTTAGAGTATGTGTATTTAAGCATGTTTTATGGAAAGAAGTTTGTAGTATGTTGATACTTTTTTTTAGTGAACTACAAAGAGGTTTGAAGCTTGTCATAGTTGTCCTGTGCTCACTATGACACAGAGAGGGGAGGAAAAAGTCCTATATAGAGTGTTTAATGTAAGTGTTGACATTATTAAGATATTTCATAGTGCTTTAGAACAGGAGTAGGCTGCATAATGCAATCCTTGTCTTTATTGCAAAAGTCTTCTTGAAAGTGATCAGTTTAGACTTTTGACGTAAAAACTCTCCCTCCTCCATTGCTTACAGCTCCCTAATTAAAATCTGTTATCAGCAGCCATAAGCAAATTTGGTAGCAATTTGTTAGGATGATGGTTTTGGAGTCTGAGTCCACAATAAATCCAAAGTGACAGTCCAGTAGCAAAGTCCATACAGGAGGTAAAGATCACAGTTTTTACAGCATGAGCTAGGAATCCAAAGGCGAGCTGAGTTGCTATCCCAATAGGACGGTTGTCTGCAATAGCTTCCTCCCATTCTTGTTCCTCTTTATATAGGTTGAGAGCCTCTCTCTGATGTTTGTCTAATTAATGAGTCCTTACTTATTAATGAGCCTCTCTTTTTCACGTACACTGGCTGCCCTAAGTATTGTCCCTCTTATGTTTCTGTGTTGTGGCTGTTGGGAAGAGTCCTGTCTGGGACCTGGGATGGGGGCATGACAGGGAGGGATTGAGGGGAGAGTGGTAAATAAAAGGAATAGTATAGCCCTTTGGAGAATGTGATTTTAAAAAAAAAGCTTCTCCAACACTGCCTTATTCAAAAGACTTCATGTACTATATTTATTGTATAATTCTTAAAATAATATTGCATTGGAATTGTCCTGTTGCCAGGAGTGGAGGCTGTGGCTGAGATAGAGCAGATAGTTTAAAATCACCTGGTCACTTCATGACAGAGGTGGAATTTGAGCTTGAGCCATTCAGATTTGTGTGTGGATCGCAGCCACTATATGACAGTTTGCATTCAAAATGGACTGCTGCTCAGTACTAAATATATATTTTAGATCTTGTTGGCTTAAAAAAAATATAGGAGGGATGTCAGAAAATTCCCAATTGTCCTCTTATTAGTGTGATTAAGAAAAAGAATGATTAACTCCTGTTCTTGACATTCTACTTTGTTCTGTATGAAATTATGAAATTATTATTGCTGAAATCAGGAGTAGACGTGTTACATCAGTAACATGATTTATTACATCAGTAATAGCCTTGTTTGTGTACATTTTGGTAGTTACACACTGCACTGATCATACAGACAGCTGACGGGAGAGTTAGATAAGAAATAATAAGTAGTCAGTCTTGAGCGAAGTACTAACCTTACTGATGTATGTTTTATTCTGCTTTCCTAATCAAGAAAATAGTATAAAAATATGAAGCTTGAGGAATAAAGTTATCCTTCTGGATCATTGCTGCTAGTAGGTTGGACTGAATGCAGTTCTGATTGTCAGTGGGGTCCTTTGGCCAAAGAGAATTCTTTCTGCGTGTTTTATTGTATTGCTTACTTTGCATTCTGTGTTGTTGCCTCACTTCCTACCTATCCCAGGGCTCATCCCAGCTCCGTGCTCAACCCGTTTGGATACAGTGGGTATGAGATTTTGACCCACTCACAATCTGATGCTTTGTATCTAGATTTAGGTCCATGCAGCTGGGTGGGCAGAAGGGGACTTATTCACTCCCTTCCTCCCTATGGCAGCATATCCTGGGCTAGGATACCATGCAGAATGGCATGAACTGTGGTACAAAAGAGCGATGGGACCTTCCACAGTCAAGCTGGTGCTCCTTCCGTCAGTGAAACCCTTTGTCCGTGGAAGGCAGATCGTGGATCCAACCAACTGGTATCACTTAAATGCATACTACGTCAGATTAAACCGTTTTCTAGTACAACATTCCTGTGAACCGTATGGAAAGGCTGGGTTGCTCCTTGTCATGGCAAAGGGCAGTAGCTTTTTTTTTTTTCAAGAAAGAAAGCAACCTATTTTCTGCTTATGTCACTTTCTCATATGTTCAGTTGTAAGTTTGTTCTGTCTGCTGTAGTTTCTAAATTTCTACAATAGTCTTGAACAGGAGTGGGGAAAGCATGACCGGCAGGTCTCTTGCAGACCACAGACCTCAGTTTTGCACTCCCAAAGCCCCATAGTAATCTCCCCACCCCACTAAACCTTCCCAATTTAAAATTTTTCCCTGCTGATTTTCGGATAGTTTCCCCCCAAAACAAGAAACTATTTGGATGGGTGGCAGATGCTCACACACGTTGGCTTTTTCAACTCCCCAATGAATAGATAAACATCATCTGAAAATGGCAGTCACAATGGAGAATGACATCACTTCTGGTGCAGTTTGAGAGGGTTTCAGGGATGAAAATCACCTTCTTTCACAGTTTCTCATACGTGTTCTATACCCATAACACTGCACTGCTCAAAATTCCATTAAAATACTGTAACATGAGGTGTTCTCATGTGGGAAGAAAGTTGTCCCCGACTCGCCTTTTTCCTGCCCCTCACAGGATTGTGTTGTGATTAATGGGATGTGCAACCAAGTCAGTAGCCAATTGAGTGGGGCTACCATAGCTAGGGACAGCTAAACCATGAACCACCCTCCCTTGCTTGACCATGTAGCTTATTCAAAGACTCAGAAGAAAAAACAAAAAAGTAACTTCTGCAGGACTGTCTTCACCAAGGTCTCCTGATAGATAGGAAGCCCCTGTTTTTCTTTTCTCTGAATCTCTGCATGTTCATTCCGTCTGTATTCAACAGACATCTTTCGTATGCTATTTTCTGCAGTAAACACTTTGCATAATTTTTGTGTGTGTAATGTTTGACTGAGAAAATCATTCACAACATCTACACTGGAGAAGTGCCCAGTTTAACGGATAACTGGTGTTCTGATCCTCATAGTAATCCAAGAAGTGAAAATTAGGTTGCTCAGCTTGAAAATATGGGCTAAGCAAAATTTCTTGTTCTCGTTTCTAGATAAATCCCCTCCATTAAATAATGACAAAAGATAATTAAGTCTGTTCCTTGTAGCATATAACATGGAATTGTTCAGTGGTTACCGCTTTCTAGTCGGATGATTTGCAATGTATTAATTGTATATTTTTAAAAAAATCTTTTATATTTGTAGACACACGTGTTCTTTTAAACTATATCCCTGAAATATGAAATGTAATTGATTGCCGGTATGGGTAGGTCTTGGTTCCTTTTACTCTTGCTAAAAGACTTATACTTCAAGATTTATGAAAAATAAACATTCACTATCTATCATTCAGGCCTGTAGCTTTAGTCATGAACATGTATTTTATATATGTCAACTTCAAGAGAATGTGCTTTTGGAGATACAGTCAGCTGATATTAGTTTATATGCCTAGTTCATGTTCATATCCTTATACTCCTCCCTTTTTTCTTCTTCTTTTTTCTTAATTTGGAATTATACTTCAAAAATCCAGTAAAAAAAAAATTCTACCCTTTACATTAAAATTACTTGCAAAATGCCTGAACTCATTTGGTATAAATAAGATTCTGTTCCCATCATTCTTATATTCACATGAGCATCTAATGCTGCTTGAGAGCATCACAGAGTATAGTGTGATAAGAATGATACACACGATTTCTAAATTCAGATGGTCTGTTGTAAATGGCCCTGAATGCTTCTCCAGAGTGTAATTTCTATAGATAAACCATCATTTTGAACATGCATCACTTTATGCTGGAAGTAACAGTATGTGAGGAATAGCGCAACTCATTCAGTTTTTTTTAATATTCTGTTTAGGTTGCATGTCAATATAATTTTGAAATTTGTTACAATGACATGTAGCACCTCAGGCAGATCAAAATGAATTCTCTGGATTGTGGCCATTGCCTGGAAGGTTTGGTGCCCATCTGTATTTCTCTTCTGAAATGCAAAGAGAGTGGGGTAGTGGAGAATATGAGACAACCGGGTCCTCAGTTTTAATAGGTATATTGAGAAACTGAAGCTTTTCTTGGTAAATACCAACTGTGTGAGTGTGGCTGGTGCCTAAAGACTCACCTGTTCTGATATTCTTAGGTTGGTATCTCAACAATCAGTGAAGGCTTTTGTTATTTAAGCATTACATAGCTCATACATCTTTCAGCTCCTTAGGGTCATAAACCAATTAGGGGACTCTGGCTTAGAGGCAAAGTTCTCTTTCTTAAGCATGTACCACATGATTTTTCCCCTTCCATTTCCTACCTGCAGGAATCCAGGAGCTGTTTAACTGTATGTATAAGACAAATTGTATATAGTCTTTTGTTATTCTTAGGAGGGCTCAACTGCAATTGTTATTTCTTTCCTATCTACTGGGCTTGATCATTTGTTATACTTCTGATTGCTAATTCCTGAGGATGGTTGACTACACAGCTCTGTTTCGCCTCAGCATTTCAGGGGAAGGCTCTGCTAGTCTAACTTTTGAGCACTCTCCCTTCTATCCTCTTCCTTTCCGCCATTCTGGGGTCCTTGCCTACCTCCATCAATTGTCTTTAAAGGAGAGGAATTCACCGTTTTTGGACACAGACCATTCCCAGTCAGCACAGCCAGCAGGTGACTGTTTAGAGGGGAATAAGATTAAATTAAATAACATGCCCTTCAGAACCCTGCATATACCAGGTACTTTGCTATGGTGCTGTCTAGAACTTCCATCATCCTTGACAAAGGTTGGGAAAAGTATAGTCCGTGGACTGCATGTAGCTCCCTCATGCCATTATCCACACATCCAGACTAAATGGAGAATTTTTTTAAAGACAAAATATTCCTATCTTCTAGGAGTTATTCTGCCACATTTTTGAGTTCCCTAGCCTGTTTTTGGAACTGCAGAGTGTTTTTCCAGTGCAAGAAGTGACTGTTATGAACTGGAATGGCCCTCTTTTAGATAAAAGCCTCTCCTCAGCCTAAAACAATTTGGTGAGTAATGGGGAAAAACATAGTGGATATTGGACAGTTGACTCTTAGCTCCTTGTATGTAGTCTGCCTTGTCTACAGCAGCCTCTTGTATAATACTGTTAGGATTTTTTTTTCTGATATTGTGGATGGCATCTCGTTCCATATGGCTGAGATTATGGGATAAATTATGTGTCTTGCTGATTATCTCAGTATGGACACAACAACGAAAGCATTTGGTGTAGAAATTCAGTTCCATGTTCTGGCCTTCAGAAGGAGTCCATGCAGTGTTCTTCTTTTTCGTAGCCCTGGGAAACATATTCTTGTGTGTTGGTGCAGTGACTGTTGTCATGTTCTGTAGACTGAGGTGATGTCCGTGAGTTGTGGTGCTGGCTAGTGTCACTCACCCTGAAATAATCCTTGAGTTGTAGATGGCAGAAAACGTGATATGGTTGCTCTTGTCTGTTGGCTGTGCTAGCTGGGGTTAATTGAAATTGTAGTTTCAGATGTGTACCACATTGGCCACTGTGTTCAACTGCATAGTCAAAAGACATTTGATGCAACAACTTCGCTGAGACAAGGTCTGCGTCAAGCCAGCTCTTGGTCTGGAAACTGTCTCCTGTGTTCGTATTAGTAGCTATTAAGCTCAGTACGAAGGGATAGAGGTGCCTGTGTGTGTTAGCTTTTAAGCTCAGTATGAAGGGATAGAGGTGTCTGTGTGTGTTTTATGTAATGTCTAGGCCTCCTACAAATAAAGCTAAACCCTTCCATCTGCCCAGTAGTGTTGTTGTATCTCAAAGAGGTGCTGGAAACAGACACACATTTTCAAAGGGGGAGGTGATGGTTCTGAGGGTGATGCTTTTGCCTTGTCTTTTCATTTTTAATGCCCAGATTCGCTGTCTCAGTGCCTTTCTCCCTATTGCTGTCTCTCAGCAAGTGGCTGCTATTTTCTCTGCATCATTTTCTTGGGGGAAAACGGGTGTTTGGTTGCAGTGAGACAGAGAGAAAGTAGAGAGCATATTTGGACTTTTAAAATAAACCAAGAAGAGGTAAATTTTCTCTCATCTCTTTGGAATAATTACAGAATTCTGAATTTTCCACATGATTTACAGGTCTCTTTCAGGGCTATTATACATTTTTCCTGCTGCCTGCATCCTGAACCTAAGAGCCCTTCCACCTACTCCCCAAACAGACTGATAAGAACTGTTCGCTCTTCCGCATACTCATAGTAAAGAAAGCAATTGGTACCACTAACTTCAGTGGTCTTAGGTTACTACCTCTCCCTTCTGCTAACATGGATGCAATAAAAAAATCTGTCTTTAATATAAATTCATGAGGATTTATGTAGAGCCCCTGTTGTGAGGTATATTTGCTGTGGCTATCCAGTGTTTGGGTTATGACTTTGGCGGTATGGGGAGAGGATTCATAAGGAGTTTCAGTCAAATTTCCTCAAACTCTATAGCAAGACTAAGAGCTGATATAGCTGCAGCAACTATCCAATGTAGCATTTATAATGGATATATGATCATGGCCTTTCTGTGTCCTTTGTTGCCTAATGAAGTTTGTTTTATAATCAAAGGACCAATACTATTTGCTTTTTTAATTTAAAAAATATAGTTCTTTGTGGCACACTAGTTATTATGCTAATTACACTGAATTGGTACATTAAATGTCATGAAATATACAACAGGGTGTGCACATGCCACTGTTTGTTATATGATAAAGAAGGACTCTATAGTCCTCATTTCCTTTATTTCTGAAATGATAAACAGAGAACAGACATGTTCAATCAAGCATTCTTTTTGCATTCCGTCTGAAATCACTCTTTAGCCTCCTGTGTTCGTATAAGTAGCTATTAAATCCCACTGCTACTTCCATTGTTCTCCTTGTGCTGTGATACACACCCTAGTGAATCTTCATGTTTGGCTTCCTAGAAATCTGCAGAAATGATAGACCTCTGGGTTTGTTAACCTACACATATGGTTCCATTTCCTACATTTTTTTTTCAAATCTTCAAGGATCTCCTGAGCCGTTGAGAGGCCTGATGATTTGTAGACATCACAGGAAACTGAACTATTTAGTCAGAATCCCTGGATATACCTCATTCAGTGGGGGATCAATTCTCAAAGGCATTGACAAGTCACCTTGATAGGTTCATGTGAAGGGAGCCCAAATACTTGAAGTCACATTATGCCACCCATTCCAAAAACAGATAAATGCCTGTCAAGCAACAGATGAATGCATCTAAGCCATGTTAATTAGTGAGATGTAATTTAAAGGTTGCTGAAATCAGAAAGGCTTATTCATTTTTCATCAATAATCACTCTCCTTAATATTTCATCAAAACTTGCTGATTTGCAGACCCCCTTCTAGTCTTTGATTCATTATGACTGCAGACATAATTTAATCTTCTCTCCACTCCCTCTTTTCTCATTCAGAGATATCCTCTTTCATCTCTATGGCACTGTTAAGATGATTCTAACATTCAGAGACTGCTAATTGATCTAACATATTAAAAACTGTACTTAAGACTGAGACATCTGTTTGGTAGAAGCATTTTTTCCCATGATTTTGTTTGTTAGTTTGTCTCCAAAGTTTGAATCCAGTTTGGTTTTTAGGTAATAATTCGTAGTTTCGCTTTCAGATATATTGGAAATAGCAAATATTTTGGGTTCATCCTGCGTTGTTTTCAGCCCTAAGGTGAAAATTGAATTGCACTGCTCTGTACTGTGTATAAAAAGGGTGGGGGGAGGGAGACTATGGTTTACAGATTCAAGGTGACACCAGAACGGTAGCTCAAAAATCCATTTCATGCGTGAAACATGTTATTGCTTGTTATTCATGGTGTTTTCAGAAGCCAGATAGAGAGATGTGGCTAAATTCCCCACAGAGTTCACAGTTTCAATTAGCTAGCCTGGGAATAGAGAGGCATTGGAGAATAAGTGAGAGTGAGAAGAATGGGAAGGACAAACCCTTATGTTTATGTGATCTTCCATTTTAGGGCCTGTGAGCCAATTCGTATGAACTGACTAGTCAATAGAACAGCTCTCTCCTCAGCTACATTCAAAACACTGCAGCTACTGCCAAATTAATTACTAGTGCCGCATTCGCATAGCCAAATATAAAAAGTTGGACTCCACTGTTTCTGCCCCAGTTCTGTTGCAAAAGTGAAATTCAGGAGAATTATAATTTCACATTACATTTTCTGGTAAGAATACCCAATGATGATTAGGTACTGTTAGTGGAAAATTCCTTCTTTGTCTCTGTCTTCCCTATGTCCCACAGTTGCACGGCTGCATACTGCACTTATGACTGGTACAGATGTTGTTTCTTTGCACTCAGAAGTTATAACTGTTTCACCTAATATCTAAAGTGCTTGGTCACACCTTTATCCTCACTTGGGTTGTACCGTCTCAAAACATACACAGTGTGGTCTAATTCTGGAAGCAATGCAGAGTCAGGCCTGAGTGGTCCCTAGATGGGAAACCACTAGGGAATGCCAAGCTTCTTCAAGTAGGGCTAGGGAAGAATCCTGGCTGAAATCGTGGAGAGCTGCTCTCCCTTGAGATCTGACAGTTCTGGGCAAGCTAGATGAATGGGCTGAGTCATTGTAAAGACAGATCCCTGCTTTCCTATGGGTTAAATGCTACTAGTGCTGATGGCTACTACGGAAAAGCAATATTTGCATGTGCAGTTTCTATGTACAAATGAACCAAACTGCACAGGTGGTCTTTCACCTAGTTTGTTTGCAACATCTATGGGCAGGTAATCGTGGAAAGATGACTAATGAGATAAGTTGCAGTACATTAGTGAGAGTGATTGGGAACCTATAGAAAGAGGCAGCATACACAAAAGGTATGTAGGTATGATGTTAAAAATAACTTACATTGTTCGTTTGGGGTTCTGTGTTCACATATATATGACTTAACAAAATAAAAGTATTATTTCTGTGTCATTTCAACCATCTTTTATGAAGAATTTTAAGTGAGTCTTTGGATTCTGGAGTATGAACAGGAAAGAAGCTTTAAAGGTCAGAACTGAAAGGTCTATTGATCGGAGATGGACAGAATAAGATAATATTTTTGCTGCATTCACCTAAACACAAAAACTGCTGCTGTGTTTACTGTGTGAAACTTCTACAAGTGAATTTGTTTGCCTCATTTTCAGATGTTCTTTTATAAACACCTTTGTTTTTTACCACGTAAATTTAAACACAGTCTTATCACCATTTTATTCAAGTGAATATCCTTCTGTTTATAAAAGAACATCTTATAAAAGAACATCTTTTATAAGAACATTATAAGAACATCTTTTATAAACTTCTTTTATAAACAGGAGGATGTTCACTTGAATAAAATGGCGATAAGGCTGTGTCTAAATTTATGTGGTAAAATAGACTCAGGTGCATGGTATTGTGACAAAAAGCTGCCAAGGCTAGAACTGGAATCCACAGATACATATACTACTGTCCTTTGTGGTAAATCATTGGAATTCTACATCTTGGGTTACAAAGGATCCATAAAGTCCACAGTTGCTCCATACATTCAGGTGTTGGCTCTCTGGTATAAGGACAAGCAGTTTGAAGCATCCAGGTGAAACTGAGACTTAATAACTGGACAGCCATTATATTTATTGTGTCAAATGCACAGACCCATTGTTAGTCCCAAGTAGAGTAGACCCATTTGTGATGTCTTACGTAAAACAAGATTTACATAAGTTCCATTGATAAAATGGATCTACTCTAGTTGGCACTAACAGTTTCTGATTCCCTCCTCTGACATATTGCATGTTGTGTCTGACATATTGTTGTGTACCCTCAAATCATGGTGACCTTAAGAAAAAACTATCAGAGGGTTTTCTTGTCAAGATTTGTTCAGAGGGGTTTTGCCTTTGCCTTCCTTTGAATCTGAATGAGTGAAGGTGACTTGCTCAGGGTCAACCAGTCACCAAGCAGGGGTTTGAATCCTGATCTTCAATGTCCATCACTCAAACCATGCTGGCTGTCAACATATTGTGTACACAACCACACACTAAGTTAAGTCTCATCTCATATTAACTAAATGCAGATTCTGTCAAGCATGTGTTATGCTCCCTATAGCAAGTCAGATACTAACAACTGCAGTATAGAATTTCCATGACAGCAAAGACTGAAGAAAGTGCAAAGGCAGCTTTACATTTGAACGTGAAGAAAACAAAAATAATGACCACAGATGAGTTACATAACTTTAAAAGAGATGAGGAAGACATGGAAATAATTGAAGATTATTAGTAAATTAGTGAAGAACAACGCTTAGAGCTGAATAAACGAATCAATAGAACTGAAATCGTAAATGCAATACAGAAGCTAAAGGTAGGTAAAGCTCTACACCCTGATGGCTTTATATCAAGTTATTATAAAGTCTTCCAAGATCAACTGGCAGGACCATTGCAGGAGGTCATAAATGAAATCGATTATGGAAACCAGCTGGCTACCTGGGGGAAGGCTCTAGTTAGCTTGATTCCCAAAGAAGGTAAAGATCATCTGGAGGTTAAACCTTATAGACCAATTGCGTTACTAAATACTGACTATAAAATTTTTGCTATTATTTTAGCGGAGAGGTTGAAAAAAATATTAAAGGATTGGATACATGAAGACCAAAACGGCCTTCTCCCCAGTAGATCAATAAGGGATAATATAAGGATAATCTCAAATATAATAGAGTATTATCAGAAACACAATGAGAAAAAGCTTTGTATGATTTTTTTAGATGCGGAGAAAGTGTTTGACAATGTTAATTGGAGATTTATAGAAGAGATGTTAAGGAAGATAAATATTGGGGAAAAATTTATTAATTGGACAAATAAAATATATAAAGATCAATTGGCAAATATTTCAATAAATGGGGAATTAACACCAAAAATTAACACTAAAAAAGGGACAAGGCAGGGATGCCCCCTTTCTCCTTTATTTTTTTTTATTATTACTATCTAAATATTGAACACACAAATAAGAAAAGACACCGCAATAAGAGGGGAACAGATTAAAAATCAAATGTTTAAAATTAGAGTATTTGCGGATGATCTAGTTATTCTTCTAGATAACCCAATCCAAAGTATAAGCCAACTGAAACAGGTTTTACAGGAGTTTGAAATGGTGTCAAGTTTCAAAGTAAATGGAGAAAAAACAAGCATAATAACCGAAAACATGACAAGACAAGAGGAAATGGAAATTGAAAGTGAATCTCAATTTAAGGTATCAAAAAATGTCAAATATTTGGGGACCTACTTAACAAAAAATAACACGGACTTATACGATAACAACTACAAAAGAGTTTGGCATTCAGTGATGGATGATTTGAAGAGATGGATTAAGTTGGACATATCAATGATGAGAAGGATTGCGGTAATAAAAATGAATATTCTTTCAAGAATGATTTTTTTATTTCAAAACCTCCTTATAATAGTTAATGACAGCCCTTTTAACCAATGGAGGAAAGACCTTGTGGAATTTATATGGAGCAGCAAAACCCCCCGAATAAAATGGAAGAATTTGAAGGATGTGAGGGAAAGAGGTGGACTGGGACTACCTGATCTAAAATTGTATTACCACGCTAGCTATATTGAATGGGTGACCGCCTGGATTAAGTTAGAAAACGAAAGGCTACTAAGCTTGGAAGGGGCAGACCTACCTTTTGGGTGGCACTCATATTTATGGTACGAAAAAGCAAAAATAAATAGAGATTTCAATATCAGGAAATCCCTTTTGTGAATTTGGCTTCTATATGAAGGGAAATTCTACACAAAATTACCATTATGGGTCTCTGTTCACGAAGCTTTTTATAGGAGAGAGAAACCCCAATTGAATAAATGGATAGTTTACAAAGACCTAGTGAAAATCCAAGGGAATAAGATCATATTAAAAAGGAACTTATGGACTTTCTACGCATTGGTTGTTGCAGAGACAACTTGCAGAGAAGTTTAAGATGGATCAAAGAACAATAGGAATTGAAAGTAAAGAAAGTGATTTTGATAAATTATTAAAACTGGGAATAGAACATCTCATTGCAAAGATATATAAATTAATACTGAGATTAGAAATAAAACAGGAAATTATAAAGGAGATTATGGTAAATATGGGCGCAGAATATAGGGCACTCAATTCAACTCGAGAGCTGGGAAAATTCATGGAAACAAACATCTAAGTTGCTTAAAAGTGTAAGTTTAAGGGAGAATTATTATAAAATCTTCTTTAGATGGTACTATACCCCGTCCCAGATAGCAAGAATAAGCAGAACTAACAAAAATAACTGTTGGAAGTGCAATGAAAAGGGAACACTCTATCACCTTTGGTGGGCTTATACAGAGGCCAGAAAGTTTTGGAAACAAATCCACAGGAATATAGTAAACATTCTACAAATAAATTTTCCGATATGCCCTGAAATATATTTGTTAAATATATTTGATAGAATACAACAATTAAAAATAAGATCACAAAGGAAGTTGTTAATCCATATGGTTACAGCAGCTAGAATGATTTACACTAGAAGATGGAAACAGAAGGAAATACCAGGTATGGACGAGCGGCTATTGAAACTATATGATCTAATGGAAATGGACAAACTGACAACTATATTAACAGAAAATCAAAAAAAAAAAAAAAAAAAAAATTAAAGAAGACTGGGAACACATTCTACCAATTTTTGAAGCCAAATAGGGGTGTTTAGCTACAGTAGGGATAAAAGAGTAAGCTTAGGCTTATTCAGAGACTCTGATAGATAATCAAATTTATTTAAGACCAAATAATAGATACTACTGGGGAAACAGTGAGAAAATAGTACAGGAGCTGTACTAGAAATAAATCTGTGAGACAAAGCTAATAATAAATATAATATAAATTGGAGCGGAAAAATAAATTAGATCTTAAAGGCAGAGACCACTCAAAGAAACCAAAAAATATAATGGAGAGTACAGGTGACCTTGAGCCAGGAAGAAAAATATAATAGATTAGAATTAAGAAAACTACAATTAGGTAGAGTTCTATGGGAAAAAACTGTAGTAGAAAATTTATTGTTGGTCAATATTATCTATGGAATCACCAAGGGGAACAGGAAAAGAGAATAAGGGAAGGGGTTTTAAGAAGTAATAATTGGGCAATTGAACAACTGTGTAAACAACGAAAACAGGAAATTAAGTGACAATATGAGATAAGGAGCAACAACAGAAGAAAGTTTTAGAATTAATGATCTAGTAAGATTGTAAATAACTATATGTCTCTGTATTTTTTGGAATTTTTTAGGTTTTGTTCTTTTGTTCCTTTTTCTGGATGGATTTTTTTTCTGTACTTTATAATTAAGTTAGAATTAATCCATATTATTATTGCATCAATTGAATAAAAAGGTTTGAAAATGAAATAATTGAAGATCTTGCATATTTTGGCTTAGTCCTTAATCGAAATGGAGACTGCAGTCAAGAAATCAGAAGAAGATTAGGACTTGGAAGGACAGCTATGAAGGAACTAGGCAAGATCCTGAACTGTAAAGGTATATCATTGAATGCTAAAGTTAGGGTTGTCCGTACCATCATGTTTCCAGTTTCTACAGATGGATAGACTTGATCAAAGAAGCCATGGCCCTAAGTTTGCAAGACCTCAGCAGAGTTGTTGATGACAGGGTGAATTGCAAGTCTCATTCATAGGGTAGCCAGAAGTTGGAGTCAACTTGGCAATTAACAACAACAACACAATCTGACAGTCAAGAGTGTTTTTAGTTTGATTTTGGATTGTCATCTGTCCAAAGAAGAGGTACTGTCTTGTGTAGGTAGACCACCTGCGTTGCTCCTTTTTTCACTTTTCAAACACCTTTCACACTTGGCAGGCAGAGATGCTGTCCATGTTCAGCATGTTCGCCTCTGGTTTAGAGAAGAACCATCCTTTTCTCTTAGTATGCATGATGATTCACCTCAAATCTCATTTGAATTTCAAAAAATGTCCTCTAAAGTCTTGCATAGATGGTCAGAGCTTAAATTGTTTGGCTTCTAAAGCCACATTGAACACTTTGTGGAAACTGAATTTCATTAACTGTCATTAGTTGTAGCATTTCTTGATAACTGCTAAAATTGCTGCAGTTTAAGGCTTTAGAATTTAATAGGACAATAGGTAAAACCTAGTCCAGAATAATTTTGCTTCACTGGACCTAAATTTTTATCTTTCAAGGTTCTTTTGAGAAGTACCACTGCCTTCATTGTCTGAATAATACCTGTGATTCATAGATGAATAATAAACACGTATTCTTAGGAAGCTGGGATGTGAATTCTTTGTCTTGGTTTAGCTAAGTAGACAGGAGCATTAAGCAGGTTTTGGTCATATCTGCAACAAATACAACTATGTAAAACATTGTAGTGCAGAAATGTTTCAGCTTCATGTATAATCAAGGTAAAATAAATGAAAACTGTCATATTTCATCCCATCACACATGTGCATTAATATGCATTTTTCTGCCGGTGCCTGAGAAAGTATGGAAATGTACTTCCTTCAAATATGTATATGTTAAAATTATTTGCATGTAGGTGTATGCATCTTGAGAAGAAAGACTAATCAGTGGAAGAAGTCAAGCAGTTTGCACAAGTCAGGAAACAGAATTACTTGCCTGGGAAAATGCATAGCTCTGAAGCTTGATTGATCTGGGGTGGGGGAGGGAAAAAGAAGGACAGGAGTTTCCTGCTGACCTTTCTGAGCACTATTGAGATGGAGATGAGAGAAAAAGGAAGTCAATCATTTATTTCCTTCCCCCATTCCTAAACCTCAAAGTCCTACATGCATGAATGGTACAGAAAGCAGGTGCTTTGCCTAACGAACCATGAGATATTTGTAGTCTTTTTCATCTCTGCTGCCTGGCATGTACACCTTTGACCTCTAAGGATGGTCCATGATATATAAACAAAGATACAAACTCAGTAGATTTCCTTACACCAATAATTAACTGAACTTAAAAAAGAAACCCAAGGAGAATGCAAACAGGTAATAATGGTCAGAATAGGAATTCTGTGAGGAGAGTCAGAGGTAGCACGTCTGAATATATGAACACTTGAAAACCTTGAAGAGTGTATTAAGTGCTGGACAAGAAGAATGAACACAGAAATAGCAAAGTTTCTCATTTGGTTACAGTCACAAGCATCTATCAAAATAAAGTATAAAAGTATAAAACAGGAAGATGATCCTACAGATAGCCTACATTACTCCGATAGTTGCTTTCTGTAATGAAATTAATAGTCATCCAGTTTTAGCTCTCCCTTTTCCTTAAGTAAAAAGTTGTAAAATATTTTTGTAGGAACTTTGAGAAAATTTTTAGCACACAACAAAGACTGTAAAGACTTATTAGACAAAGGTGGGAGACAGGTTTTTCATACAAGCCAAGATAAGCAGGTCAACGTATGAAACATGGACAAAATTCTTCGTATAGTGCATTGGTATGGTTACAGGACCAGCAGAGTGTTGCAATGAAGCAGTTGTGAAGATCATGAAGTGTGCCAGGAAGCCATTGCCTGTGTTCAAATTGCTGCCAGATTTTTTGAATGTATCCTGATTCAGCTGTTTATTTCTCAAAGCTTCCCTTAAAATATTCTTGTTTAAGGACTGTTGCTTAGAGGTCCAAGGAAGACTATTTGGGAAGGTTAAAGTTTTCTGCAGCTGGTTTTTGAGTATTCCCCTTTCTCGTGTCCATATTCTATCCATTTATCCTTTGGTGTAAAGGGTGAACAATTTGTCCAAGGTAGCGTGCCAAGAGGCATTGTTGACAAAAGATAGCATATATCATATTAGAGGTGACTCTTGCTCTTGATATACTTTGGATAGCTTGAAGAATTCTGATTGCATAAGTGCAATGCAATTCATAAGTATTGCTATGTCCAACGTATCACTGATGGCCATCATTTTGGTCATAAGTCTCTCTTGTACTTAGCTAGACTGACCCTCAGATGACATATATACACAGGGTACCCCCTGAATCCTCACCAGACTGGAAGAATCTGCTGGAGCTTATGCTCTGTTGGGATAAAGAACCCATAGTCACCTCCACAACATGATTAGCCAGTAGAGTAGACGGGAGTGGGGTGGGGTTGGAGGTACTTATTTTATATGTAGAAATGATTTCATATTTCAGTGCTTAATAAGACTACTCCTCTTATATTTACCTAAGCTAAGTTAACTTATGAAGGTTGTCGGAGGAAAAGATTGCCTGTTGCTTCCCTCTACAACCATATACACTCCCAAAAACGTATCTCTATAGGGTTCAGAAGATCTTCCTGGTCAGTTGAAAATGGGGTGGTTCAAGCTAATGATGAATGGGAATTTGGGGATACCTGAAATTAGGTAGGGTTTACCTTTTTCAGGGTTTTTTCCTCTGTTGGTCCATCATATTTGTTTCCAGATTAATGATAAAGTAATGGGAAATGTTCCTTCTGTAAACATTCTCAATATAATGTATCTTAGGGTCAAAACCATTATTTACAAAGTTACCCTCTATCATCTCAGTGTGATAATTCCCTCATGGTAATAGCATGGTCAGGAGAAGTGTTTCTGTCTTCAGAGCTGCTGATGAAAGTCTCTGTGAAGCTACAGACAGACGGTTCCTAGTTCTGTTCTCATCTTTAATGTATACATGTTTTTAAATTGCATCTGTTTGACCTCTTAATCAATTTAACTGATCTGTAATTTTAATTTGTATAATCT
This sequence comes from Cyclura pinguis, assembly GCA_030412105.1. Classification (NCBI taxonomy): domain Eukaryota; kingdom Metazoa; phylum Chordata; class Lepidosauria; order Squamata; family Iguanidae; genus Cyclura; species Cyclura pinguis. The sequence continues at coordinate 120,291,160 of CM059604.1, read as the reverse complement.
TTTTCATGCCAGCTGCATTTTCAAAGGTTCCTTCTAGGAAGGATAAAAAAGCATTTCCAGGAGCCTGTTATATTGGATTTACGAGGGCAAGGTTCCTCTAAGCACTCAGCTTAATGGGTTAAAAAGAACCAATGGGATCAGGAAGTAATTTGTACTTTCTGGTTCTATGCTTCTCTTGCAGTGTTCACATCAAAGCTGTCAAATCTTCTCTTCCCACAGTTTAGGTGTGTATCTTCTCCTCACTTTTGGGCCACAAATTGCTTTTTGCGCTGGGAAAAAATGCTAAGAATTCTAAATGGTACTTTATGGAAAAGTGCAGAAATGTTGTTGTTAGCTGCTCTCAAGATGACTTTGACTTATGGTGACCCTATGAATGGGAGACATCCAAGTCACTCTGTCATCAACAGCCCGACTCAGGTCTTACAGATTCAGGACTGTGGCTTCCTTGATTGAGTCTGTGAGTCTATCTGCAGTGCGGTCTTCCTCTTGTCCCCCTGTGTTTTACTTTACCAGGCATTATTGTCTTTTCTAATGAGTCATGTCTTACCATGATATGTCCCAATTATGACAATCTCAGTTTAGTCGTCCTGGCTTCTAGGAAGATTTCAGGCTCAATTTGCTCAAGGACCATTTATTTGTCTTTTTAGCAGTCCATAGCATCCATAAAACTCCAGCACCTCAGTGCTCCTCTCAGCTTTCTTTGCTGCCCAGTTTTCACAAGCATATAAAGAAATTAGAAATACAATGGCATGAACAATCCTAACTTTAGAATTCAACGATATATCTTTACACTTCAAGATCTTGTCTAATTCCTTCATAGCTGCCCTTCTAAGTCCTAGTCATCTTCGCATTTCTTGACTGCAGTCTCTGTTCTGATTAATGACTGAGCCAAAGTATGGAAAATCTTCAACTGTTTCACTGTCTTCTTCATCTCCTTTAATGTTACATCAATCATCTGTGGTCATTATTTTTGTTTTCTTAATATTCAACTGTAAACCTGATTTTGCACTTTCTTCCTTGACTTTCTTCATTAATTGTTCCAAGTCTTTGCTATTTTCCACTAGTAGTATGTTGTCATCTGCATATCTCAGATTATTAATGTTCCTTACTCCAATTTTCACACCTCTGTTTCCTCCGAGTCTGATTCTGCATTTTTAGCTGTGGTATGTTCATTGTACAAGTTAGACAGACAGACACCCTGTGCTTTATAGATTATAGCAAAGCCTTTATTGTGCAGATCATGGATTGCTGTTAAAGAAATGGGTGTGTGTGTAACCTGTACACAGGACAAGAGGCTACCATCAGGACAGAGTATGGAGTATGGAGAAACAGAACAGATCGAAGTTGGAAGTGGGTGAGGAAAGACTGTGTTGATAATATGATGATATGTGATCAGCAGATGTGTAACCTGTACACAGGACATTCTTCCTGGCTTCACTCCCAGGTTCTTCTGGCTCCCAGTCAATTAGGCTTAATAGTGCAAATCTGTATTTTATATTATCTTTGAATTTTACAGAGATGCTCCTCAAATTGTATTTTGGCACGAAGGTTATGTGGAATATTTTTATTTCCTGTTAGCCTTACAAGATGATCTAGATTTCTGTTCATTGTTGTATATACCACCTAGAGAATTCTGGTGATTTGACAGTCTTAACAGTGTGAGAAAAAAAAATCCTTCTGGCATATATTCAGATTAGATTTAATATTAAAGACCTGTGTTCAAGAGAGCCAGTGTGGTAGTGTAAGTGTTGGACTAGGACTCTGTGAGACCAGGGTTCAGATCCACACTTAGCCTCAGAAGATGGGCAATAGCACCCCCCCTGAACAAATCTTACCAAGAAAACCTGTGATAGGCTCACCTTGTGGCCAGTGTAAGTCAGACACAACTTGAAGGCACACAACAATAACACCAGTGTGCCCCTTTTTATTTGACTAACTGCATCTTACTTAACTACTGCTTGCTTTTAAAAATTCTTTTCCACCAATGGTTTATTTCACCAGCAATTAGTTGGCCAATATTTTCCAAGGTGCTGACATGAAGGCCTGGCTAGTCATTCTCTCTCGGCTGTAATCCTGGCCTCTATTCCTTTCCCTTGGAGCAATTTAAACAAGGATGACACAGCAGGACAAGCAATATAAGTTATTTAGATTCTTTCAGTTCAATCACATTTGTTGCACCGTATCTATGAGGGTGTTACGAAAGTTGATTAAGAAAATTAATGACGAGAAACACGTGGGGAGAGAGGAGAGGAGAAAGGAGAAAATAGAAGTCTCTGGAAGACATTAATTGTGTAATAGTCATAGAAAACACCTCCTAGAGTGAAGATTTCTCAACTGTGAACCTTCTGAAGTTGATTTATTCTGAAACAAAATCTTAAAGCAAATGGTACCTCTGGTGATGTGAAACACTTTGGGAACATACATAACATGGACAGATTGACTTGGCTCTCCCCGCTCCCCCTTCTCTTCCCCTTTTTGTGTTTATTCACACAACTTCTGTCAAGGTCCCAGAAGCAAAAATGCAGAACACTAAAAAGGTCAGCTTCTGGACACATCCAGGGTGGAATGTTAGGAAATCACTTGTGTCTAAATGGCCTACTATGGAGCATTGCGTTTCCTTCTCCAAGGAGCTTAAACCTCCAACTTCATGCAATTAAAGCTCTTAGATTCCAGCAGGGAGAAAAAAAAATAAGTGTGAGGGGTGAAAAAATCCTTTGCCATACTGTGAGATAGCAAACTTTGAGAACAAAATAAACAGCTTCAGAAATTAAAAAGGAAAATATTCCAGAGCTATTGTCCCATTGAACTTTTCAGTGCTAATCATAGGTCACAGAAGGGTCATGGCAATTTTGTATGTTTAACCCTTACACAAAAACTGAACGAAGACTGAATTGTTCTTTGAATTGCTTTATTCTCTGTCAAACTTCCCTTTTTCTTTTTTTTTTCCCCCGGTAACAAAACTTTTCCTTTGTTTGTGGGGTTGAACCAGATGTCTCCTCATTTTTAAAGGCTTTTTTGCTTCTTCTAGCAGAATTTCACATCCTAGTTTCTATAGAATGTTTCTTCTTTTGAGCGTCATGGGTCCAAAATTGCAATCCTAGGTGTCCGATACCCTGTTTCCATGACCGCCTACCTAAAACAAGTGAGTCCCTCATGAGTAGACAGTCGTGATCTCTTTGTTCCTGCGGATACTTCTTGATAAAATTGTGACAGAACTATGGGAAGAAGTCATGCACAAATGCTGTCAATTTTTAGGGGTGTCCTCCACCCTTTCACTTCTCAGGTTTTATTTCCAAGCTTGGTTCTGCTCTGCTTCAGTTCATTCACTGTCTCTCCATGCTGTTGTCAAGAACTGAGCTTGCTAAATCAAAGGAAGCAAGCTATTTGGTAGACAAACAGGAGCTTTACTGTGCAAAGCAGCACCTTTATAAACTGCCCAGCTCCTTAGCAGTAATTTATCTTGCAGAGTACGCAAAGTAGTTTTCCTTTGAACTTGCGAGGTCTTGGACATTAAATAGTCTTGCAGAGGCTGACGTGTTAAGATGATCACATAAAATGTTGATGTACCTGGGGTTGTGAGTGAGAACCTCATGATCTGAGGCTTTGGCCCACCTGCTGCCACAAGTTATGTGTGTGGTATATAAAGCATATAAAGGAGCTAAAAGCATTCAGCATTTGCCAACACAAGGCTTTCTGCCCTTGCTCAAGGAATAGAACCGTATTTTCTGCATGCTTCTGTTAAGACTTAGACTTCTTAAGCATCCAAATCAAGTTACCAATACTATCCATATTCCCAACCAGTGAGGTATAGTGATTATAGTGTCAGGCTAGAACTTGGACAGTCTAGGTTTAGATTTTAGCTCAGTCATGGCACTCAGTTGGTGACTTTGAAAAAGTGCCGACTCTTCAATGAATCCCTTGGCTCAGGCAGCAGGTACAAAAGGACAGAATGTTGCCTACCCCTCTCCAGAGGATCGTCTCTTTTCTGCTGTTGCCATCACCAGGAACAGACCAAAACATTGCTCTGAGGACTCCTCAGAAGGACTTTTTAGTACAGAGGGGCTCTCCAGAGATTCCCACTGACTGCTTTCTTGTTACAAGGAAGATGCTCAAGGAAGAGGATCTCTTTGGAGCACCTGAATAATGTCTCACTCCAAAGGATCTTCACAGTGAGGCAGTGGCACATCCTTTTGGTCTTCTGATTAGCCATGATAGCTCTCCAGAAAGTGACCAGTGTGGTTATCTGGAGTGGTCAATCTCTCATTGCCTCACCCTCACAACTCTTCAACCGGAAGCATCTGGTAAGCAGACTCTGCCTGAAATCCTGGTGGCTTCTGTGGTGTGGCTTTGCGGGCAAGATATCTTTGGCTTGCTCAGAAGAAGAAGCTCTTAAAGTAAGGCATGAAGGGGAGAGAGAGAGACAGTGGGAATGAAGTAGAGCAGTGCCAGGTGGTGGGAAATAGTAGGTGTGGGGAAATTAGGAAGATGCAGATGTGGGGAATAGAAAAAGTGGGGTTGTTCCGCCCACTTCAGGTAGCACACTGTTTACTCTGGTCCTGTTTTCTACCTTTCAGTTTTTCAGCTTAATCTATCTCACGGGGTTGTTGCAATGATGAAATAAGTAGGAAATGTCAACCTGTTTGAGCTCTTTTGGGTGGAAAGGTTGGGATATAAGTAATAAACACATTAAACAGCCAGAAAAACTAATCTGGAGAACCTAACCACAAAATCCAGCTTCACTGCACATAGTCCTTGCATCTTACTAACAGATTTGGGATTTTGGGAACAGATGTTGGAGGATGAGTCTAGCAAAGAATTTTCAGACAGATCAGAGAAGTTCAGTCTGTTGTTCTACCTTAGAACATAACAGTAACCTCATGTTTTTGATCTTGATGTGAACTATGAATATGGAATTAATAAATGCGGACATAAATATGTATATAAAGTCTGGCATGTTCCTCCTGCCCCTACATCCACCAAATAGGTTTTCTTCCCTAGAGAAAAATGTTTGATAAAGTTGGCCAATAGACTAAAGGGAGGTGGTTAGTGTGACCAAAAAACCCTAATTTAAGCTATAAAGTGTCTACATGTCACTTTTTTTCAGGTGAATACCTTATAGTGCATGTTTAAGAAATCCCAAACAAAAGGGTGGGGGATGGAATGAGATTAGAATGAATAAAAAGAAGTCATAGTATTTGATATCGCCAGGTGACGGCCACCTGGATATTAGCTAGTTTCTTATGAGATTATGTACCAGAGGTAATTTAATGCAAATATCTTCTGAAGTGGCAAAGCGTTTCATCAAAACAGAAAAACAAGTGCATCCTCTAGCAATTGCAAATCTTGTGCAGGCAGAATCATTACACCTACACCTCACTTAAACGAGCGGCAAAAGAATAACTTAGCTCATTATCCTTAAAGAAACTAAAATTTGTTCAGTGATGAATGAACGCTAAAGTGATTCATGCAGTCAGATCATTTTGTGACCGAATAATTGATACATTTTGACAGGCTTGAAGTACAATGGTGTACTTCCCTCTCTCAGTAAGTAAGTGATAAATTAATGCAGTGTGTAGGAATGGGAGCTCATCAAAGGGTAGGGGGAAAACCCAACTTATTCTCTAATGGCTCATGTAAAAAAAAAGTCGATTGTAGCTGTAATGTCTTGGTAATGTTTAAAACGTGGTTTATCTACTATATAAAAGTCAATGTTTCTCTGTGAGGCAGGGTGAAGACCTCATACGATTGGCTGAGTGAGGTGAGAAGACCTCATATGATTGGCTGGCTGTGAAGATTCTGTGGAATCCTGGGGTTGGCAGTTTAGGGAGGGGCCTTTAAAATTCTCAGTCAGAGAGCTATTGGGCCTCAGGCCAGTTGCTATGGAGATGAGGCCTACTATCAATAAGAATGCCGGAAACCGTTTGGGAAGCATATGTGAGAAAAATTAAAGTGACGTACACAACATAGCCCATTTCCACACTACACTGTCATAGTGCTGCTATTCCACTTTCAACATCCTGTGGAATCCTGGGATTTGTAGTTTAAGGAGGGGCATTTAAGAATTCTCAGCCAGAGAGGTCTTTGGCCTCAGTAAACTACAAACCCCAGAATTCCACAAGATTAATAGTGGAATAATAGCACTATAACAGTGTAGTGCAAAAATGGCCATAGTTACAAGGTCTTGTCACCTCACACAGTAGATTGTATGGGTTCCATATATGAGGAATCTTAAAGTTGAAAGTCAAAACAAAAAATGCTTCCAGAAAAACATAAAGTGATTGCACAATTTCAACAGAAAGAAGGCGGGGGGAAAGCCAGTACATCAGTGTCACCAGACAACACAGACTAGATTGGGGACTTTGAGGAAAAGTTACAGGTACTGGAATAGGCCAGTTGCTATGGAGACAATGCCTAGCAGCAAGGAGGAGGACAGTGTATTCTTGCAGGAACCCAACCTCTGAATGTTAACAACTCTGAATAAAGATTGGATTGGGGAATATGGGGGAAATTTGCAGGTACAGAAATAGGTCAGTTGTTATAGACAGGAGGCTTAGCAGCAAAGAGGAGGGCAGTGTACTCCCTCAGGGACCCCAACTGTGTATGTAAATATCTCTGAATACAGATTGCATTGGGAAATATGGAGCAAAGTTAGAGGAAATGAAGACAGTTTCGTGAGTTCTTAAGAGGAAAATAAAAACCCCAGGCAACACCGGGTAAGTACACTAGTATACCTATATTTTCATGCAGAATTCAGGGTTATGGATAAATGTATCCATGCTTTTAGAATGTTCAGTGTTTATATCATGTTTATTTTGAGGTTGCATTTGCATGTTATAATAATGCTGAGCCACAGGCCTATATATCCTGTTGATAGTCTCAGCTAAAAGTAGACTCACTGAATTATTTGCTGAATGGTAAGTCAACACTTGTGTAATCCCTTTGCTTCAAGAGATATATAGTAGTTGGGCCTAGCAATTGTATTTAGGCTGTGGGTTTTGTTAGACATGGGGCATTTTCGCACTCCATTGTTATAGTGCTATTATTCTACTTTCAACCTCCTGTGGAATTCTGGGGTTTGTAGTTTACTGAGGCCAGAGAGCTCTCTGGCTGAGAATTCTAAAGGTCCCTCCCTAAACTGCAAGCCCCAGGATTCCAAAAGATGTTGAAAGTGGAATCATAGCACTATAACAGTTTAGTGTGGAAAGGCCCATGGTTTGTTACTTCAGGTGCAAATTGTAGCACACGTGACCAACTAGTGAGTTGTCTTTCTCATTTTTAGTGTGATTTCTGCCACTTGTTTTGTCAGTTCTGTTTTGTGGTGGACAGCTGGGGAAACATGCCTGGGACAAGCCACCATTGTGAGTTTGGCCATCACAGAAAGCCACAGTTTAAACAAGCCAGAAGCTTCTTAGCAGAGGGAGGATAATAAATCGTAACAATACAAATACAACAAATCACACTATAGCATGTTGTGATGTAAGAACCTGCTGTACCAATGTAACTGGAAAATATACTGCGCCATTATTATGTATGCTGTTATCTAACTTGACCTGATGTCAGTTATTTTTTTGTGATACACAAGTAATAATCTCTCTCTCCACACCCTTATCCCGCTGTGTCATCAAAAACCATTAGGGCTTTTCATGCACTCCGGCTGAATGCTTTTTCAACTTTTTCATCTTCACAGTAAATCTGTTATCCCCTCTTCCTTTTCCACAATGAGGCTCTTCTTGCTTGGGAAACATAGGATGACCATGGAGCATGGAAAAGTTACTTTCTGAGACCACAGCTCTCAGGGTTGAGTACGCTGACTAGTGAATTCTAGGAGTTGTAATCAAAAAAGTATTCAGAGAAAGCTGGGTAGCTTCTGCTGCAAGATGCAAGCCTTATTTCAGTTGGGGCATAGCTCAAAGGATGCCTGGGCCATATCAAAATGGAGCTAGATTTTATTGTTTGAACTGGGAAGAGTTGTTTGAAACCTTTCATTTTGCACCATTTCTAGTTAGGAGTGTGTCTTGAACAATTGGCTTTCATTGGTTTTTCTACATAGAGCAGTTGCCGAAAACAGGCCAGTCACTGGCAGTGACAGGATTTGGTGGATGAGTCATGATATTTGTCCAATTTATTTGAGCTAAAGATTTTTAAAGTTTTTCTCATCATGCGTTTCTGTGTGAAGGAGATGTACAGTGAACTACAAACACATTAAACTCTGTAATACAAAAGGAAGTCAATGCTCAAAATCAACCTGGATAGAGAAAATAGAAAATAAATAGAAATATAATGTTTTCCACTCAGTGTTACAAAAAGAAAACCACTACCGTACCTTCTACAAAAGTAGAAAAATAATCTAAACAATTTCATTGGTAATGAAAAACTGAGCAAATATCAAACAGAGAATGTCCAAAATGCATTCTTTGAAAGAACTGCAGTTTCTTTGTTTCCATTTGTCTAGGAGGGCAATGGTAAGAGATGGCAACTCAGTGGTAGGTCACAACATTCAGAAGATCCCAGACTCTGTCCCTGGGAACTCCAGATAGAACTGGGGAAGACTCAGGCCATTTCTGCACTACACTGTTATGGTCCTTTTATTCCACTTCCAACATCCTATGGAATCCTGAGGTTTCCAGTTTAGGGAATGGCATGCAGAATTCTCAGCCAGAGAGCTCTTTGGCCTCAGTAAACTACAAACCTTAGAATTCCGCAGGATGTTGAAAGTGGAATAATAGCACCATAACAGTGTAGTGCAGAAATGTCCTCACATTTGAGTCAAGCCTGAAAAGCAGCTGCCAGCAACTGCTACTTCTGAGCTAGATGAGCCAGTGTTCTGAATAGAAGTAAGACTGCATTCTGTGATCCAAACAGGTGAAGAGATTGCTCCTACCTTTATTAGTGTAGTAAATGGTCGGCTAAACACATAAAGAATGACCAAAGGCTCAGGTGAGGGGAAGGCTTGTCGCTTTACTGGACAATGCCATTGACTCTCTCAGCCTATGTAATTCCATTCCCCCTCTTTTCTTTGCTTTAATCCCCCACCTGCTTCCATCTTCCAATTTGCACATCACCTTTGTGCATTTGTGTGCATTGTGTGGTAGTCAGCTTAATTACATGAACACCTGGCCCTGTAATCCGTGACTGTAAAGTGGCAACCACCCACTTTGGTGCTGATAGTAACCGTTTTCAAGAAGCTCTGTGTAGTTTTTCTGTCGTCTTAAGTGCCCGGTTTAGTCAACAATTATCTCAGGTTTCCATCATTACGCTCGCAGAAGACTGCTGAACTAATGGCATAGATTTTCTTCCTCTTCTATTTGATTTGTAGGCACACTTTTTACAGTAACAATTAACATGTTAGGATTTTTAAGCTGAGAAAATAATTATGTTACTTCAGGGACTGCTGCTTTTTCCTACTGCTGACGTTGGCTGTTTTCACGAACAGGGAGGGATGTAAAAATAAAAGCAGTTGTGATGGTTTATTTTGAGAATCTGTAGCACTTCTTAGTGGGATTTCAGCATAAATCTTTGCCTAAACATTTGGCACACTGAGGCCACATTTAGTTAACTCTTAATGACTCCTGTTAAATTTGTTTCCTCTTTAAAGCCTTCTTAAGTGAAATGAATATTGAGCCTCATTTGGCTATTTCCTAATTACTATTTACACTTAAATCCTATCTCAATTAGCTTTAACTGAAAAACAGAATATTGCGGAAATGTGCATTTCCTTATGCGAATAAACAACTTTGATCACCTTATAAGAAAAGCTGCCATCTCTTGAGAGAAAGCTGGGCTAGACTGCAAATGTGTACATAAATTGGTGAAACCTGCCCCTCTGTTTCCGAAGGGTTTTCTTGGACACTGTTAGAATAAAGAGCTCCAGATGCGAACTTTGTCAAATAGGAGGATCTCAACTCTTTACCAAGAATAGTCAACATAATCAAAAAGAGTGGGAACTGTCTCAGAGTATGCTCACGACTGAGATTTTCCATCTCATGGTTCAGTTTGTAGACTTCCCAGGTCCATCTTATGTCTGTGGCATGAAATCCTTTCAAATGATTTTTCAAAATGATATGACTTTGTGTAAGGCACTTTCATACCTGGACTAAACACCCTGAAGACACCAGATCTTACGTCATCATATAAGCTAAGCAGAATCAGACCTGGTTCCCCCATTTATCTGACAGGTTAGGGACTGGAGCTCTGTCAGAAAATGAAATTGGTTGAAAAACAGAACCTAGGTACTGTACTGTAGGGAGCATGAAGGGCTTATGGAGGCTCACTTCAGACTGACCATTGTGCACTGCTTGCAAAGTCTCTCAGCCACCTTGGCACATTTTTGGTCCTCTCAGCTTGCCTTGCAAGCAGCGCATGTGTGCAAGTGGTTCCAAGTGAGCCTCTGTAGGCAAGAAGAACTGATGAAAGAGTGGAACCCCCATAGAATTAATGGAACTTGTCCTTAATTTGGAAGCATCAAAAGAGCAAGTCATCAGATAATGGTGTGTCAAAAGGTGAGAGCTTCCTGTACTTGGATGGTGGAAGAGCACCAAGGCATACTAGATGCTTTAGACTACTTTTCAGAGGAGGGCAATGGCAAACCACCCCCAAGTGTTCCTTGCCTAAGAAAACCCAGTGAAATTTATGAGCTTCCTATAAGTCAACAGGTGACTTGAAAGTACAAGGCAGTTTCATATGTTTGTGCTTTCTTTGAAAGGCACAGAGAAGTGATCTACTTGTTCGGCACATGATGTTGCTGCTATGACTCAGAGGATTAATCTTTTTACCTGTTTTTCTTTCCCCTGACATCACTATATTTCTATCATTCTAAAAATAAAGCAATGTATCTAACCCATGGCTGCTCCCTTGATGAGATTTGTCCACCTACTTCCTGATGAATTTCCTTTATATTTGATTCTGGTTATTATCTACTTTGCGCTTTCCGAAATCAATACTGTTTTTCACATAATGTTATTTTGCTGTGATTTACCCTTTTCATTTAAAGAATACTTTAAAATGCGTCAAAGTGAAAGATTTTGATTTTGTCAGGTCATTTCTTTTCTTTGTATATCTAATTTTCAGACAGGCATAAGTTGTGGTGGGGTGGGAAGAAGGAGACTGTGGAGGCCAAAGTTGCCATTTAATAACTGTCTTCTTTCTCAAGCATACACATACCATGAACCTCTGACCTTTGTTCATCAAATTTATTAAGGGCGTTGACCGAATTATAACATAAATCACTCCCCTTTCAGCTGGGTCTGGAGTTGCTAAGACTACAAAATGCACCATGAGTTCCAAGGTAAAAGTGAACAAACGTCTTTGTTTAATTACTCATTTGGGATACTACAATCTGTTGCCAAAGCTGGTTATCATCAGCTTTGATTAGAAATCATGAAAGACAGCTGCTGAAACACTGAGTCAGGAACATTGTATTGGATTAGAAAGGAGTTCCTTGTAATTTCAGATAGCAGAAGGCTGGAGAAAGGGGGGGACTTATGAATACTCATTTATTTGAATACAGGGAAGGCCTGAAGTAGGGTGCCATATCATAAATACAGCTTCTGTATGTTTTTCATATAATAAGTTGTTGCTGGCATGTCTGTGATCTTTGCTTGGGCCACAGCAGTCTCCTTCCACTCTGGCTTCTGCTGCCCTTTTCTGGCCTAATTTAATTCACGTTATTATGTCCATATGGGCAGACTGAACTTCTTGGGCTTTCCTTTGAAAAGTATCCAATGAGATTGATTTTCCCCTTTCCTCTCCCAAATGCTGTTTCCTGGGTTCTGTCTCAGGAAGGAGCAGAGGTTTCTACAGGTGGTGTTCTGAGAATTGTAGAGTTATATTTATTTTCAGTCTATCTTTACCCGAATACTGTTTTTTCGTAGGGAGCGTATTACACTGTGCATCACTTGTTCTAAGTGAGTTAAATACAAGCTTGTAGACTAAAAAAAAAACCTTGTTTTTTAAAAATATTGAGCAATAGAGAAGTTTTTAGTGGGATGGTGGCTCTTTATTAATTTTTGGAGTAATAAGTATCAGGAAAAAGTATGAGCTTAAGTGTTTTTTTCCATGCAGTTATAGATTTTTTTCTTTTTAATAAATTCTGTTTTTATTCATATGGGTGCATTTAGATATGTCTTTTTAATTATTCTTAAGAGACCCGATTGAAACTGAGTGTGCGTTGCCCATACATATACTGCAGACTTACAAGCATTATTTTTTGAAAAATAATAAGCTGCCTCCTGTGCATGGAGAAAGGAGGGATAGAAGCTAATTAATCAAATAAATAAATAAATAAATATAAGTTACGGCAACTTCCTACAGTATGATATCAGTATCATAATCAGTGTTGCCAAGAAAGAGACTTGTACATAGCATAAGTTTTATGCAATAGCTAAGCCAAATCCAGCAGTAGTCCCTCTTTGAGCAGATGGATTCAAAACACAAATCCCACTGATTTCAGTGTGTATTGTCTGGGTAGGATCAGGGCTGGACTGAGTCCAGGGATTAGCCTAAACTTTGGGTGACTTCTGTAAAAGTCTACTAAAATGCAAAAGTTACCCACCCAATGGACATGGAAGCCACTGGCCTCTGCTGTTATCTGAGCACCTAATTAAAGCGCTGAAGCTTTTACAAGATATATTACAAACATTGTGACTGATAACTTAAGATTCCAACTAACATTCTGTTTGGTAGGAGCATCTGCTGTTCAGCAGACTTTTGCTCAAGGGACCTGCTGCAGTTGAAGAGGGAAGACATCATTTCTCCTGATTATCTCTCCTTCTGCTAGCCTCTTATGCTGCCCCAAATGTTCTGCAGAGCATGGGTATGACAATGGAACAGGAGTTGCATAGTAGGATGGAAAAAAAAAAGTTAAAATCACTTCTCTCTTCCACAGGCAGAGAAGCTCTCCTTTCTGCAGAAGAGAAGTCAGAACTGAACCTAAGCTGAAATACAGCCAGAGATATGGAAATTAAAAAAAAGCCCATAACTTGTGAATGCTACCCTGATGGCAGATTGCAAATGGTTTTATATAAGGAAGCATAGATTGAAATAATTTGTTCCAATCTAGGGATGTGCTTGACTGCCAGTTCATTGCAAGTATTGCATCTTGTGAAGTCAAGGCTGACAGCTCTAGCTATAAGGTACAAACATTCTCCAGCTTTACTGAGGCTTAACCACAAGGCTATGTATGACTTGAGCTCAGACGCTTGTACTGTTAGAAATGTATACGTTAGCTTAGATTTTGTCTTGTTTTCAATTACGCGTGAAATCCATTCAGGTTCTGTGTATTGCACCCTTTCCACAGCACCAGCAAAAACATGAAATGTCTCAAACTCTGCTGCTTTAGTTTCAGACACAAATCGTCAACTAAAGAGCACACTCTATTTCCAGGCATAAAAAGCCATAGTATTTATGCATCCCGAAAATTGCAAGGCATCCTAAACTATTTATCTAATTCAAACAATAGTATTTGCGGGAAATGTTCAATTATGCATCCCTAAAAGTAAAACATTGATGAATCCATTGACGAATCTCTGTTTCTTCATAAATTAGCTACTCAGAAATGCTCTTTGGATCAGCAAATAGCTCTGGCTCAAAGCACTGATTAATGCTAACAAACAAAATCTTACAGGAAGTGGTGAACAGGAAACTCATTTCAACAAGTTTCAGTTCCTCTTGGCCACACGTAAGCCTTTTTCTTTTACCAGCAGATTTCAAGATATGGGGTCCAGTCAAGTTACGTTCTTATATAGTAATGGCTTGTCAGTTCATGATGGCAGATAGCATGGCAGCAGCGCAGAAAATCAGTGCCAGTGAGAATTACTGTATGTGTGGCCTTCTAGGTGTTTTTGGACTGTACATCCCATCAGCCTTTACTGTTGGTTATTCTAGCTAGAACTAAGCGGAGTGTTAATCTACTACCATATGCAGGTTCACACAAACCCCATCTATCCAGTGCAAGAATTTGCTTGTTGATATATTGAATGATCATATGACTGTGCAGGGGGCAGCACCAGCACTGCCAATTGCAAGGTGGCGCACAGCTTCCACGGGGAAATGGTGAATGGCAGTGGTAGCACCCTTGAGGGGGAATTTACAAATAACCATGCAGAAGTGTTGCAGTGGCAGTGACTTTGCGTTTCTGGGAGGGATCCATGGCGTTCCTGAAACCAATCTCCCATGGACACCAAGAACCCACTGTATCACATTTGGTTGAACATGGTTACAAAGATCTCATGAGCACTAACTGAATTGTATCAGGATTTCACCTCACAACAGCTTTACAGCGACATTGATTGAATTGAACATAATTATAGAGACGCTTTTGGACCTTCTTAATAAGTTCGTGGAAGTATATGTTACCTACAGATACTTGGGAACACAGAGAGAAGGACCTCTGGCCACAGTGTTCCCCACAGGGCTAACATGGTGCAGGGGCAGGGAAGCCAGTACACATTACCAGGGCCCAATGATCTAGAAAGGCCAACTACATTGCATTCATTTTTGTCTTTGGTTTAGAGCATCCCAAATCTCATGTTTTTTGATCTGATGAGAGAAGGAAGAGCAGGTATCATCTATGCTCACATCAGGCTGACCCCTAAGCATTTGGTGTGCAACAAAATGGCCTCAGATCGCATACCAAATACTGCAGGGATCTATGTGTTGCCAGCACACCTGACACCCACTGTTCAGGTGTACAGGCCCAGGTGAGTAGGACATAAGACAGGTCTATATAAAGAGTGTCTCAAGTCTCATGAGAGGAGGATGAGATCTCTCATCCTTTGGGAGTCTGGAACTCTCATAAGAGAGTGTGCCTTCTTGTGAAATGTGAGGCAGGCTTTATTTAGGCCTAACGTTTCTAGCAAATACTAATTCTATTATCTGTCTCCATTAATAACTGTGATCTTTTCAGTTGTCTTGGACCTTACAAATGGTTATGTTACTATATACCATCTCATTCTTCTGGAGCATCTAGTTTTGAATCTATAGGACAACCATCCTCCAGATGTGTTGAAGTACACTTTCCAGAAGCCCCAGATATTATAATACTTCACATTTCGCATGCAAGAGGCCTAATCTAGGGCTCTGCACTTGCTGTTCTTATCTCCTAAAGAATCCCAGAAATTGGTATTAGATTAGTACTGCTACTCTGCGTTCTGTTCTCCTACCAGTGCTGTGAAATCTGATATGTAAAAGGCAAAAGTTTTGTCTGTTTGTCCATGTCAGACAGAGAAGGCCTCATATGATTGGCTGTGTCAGGTGAGAAGACCTCATATGATTGGCTGCCTAAGAAGGTTCTATGGAATCCTGGGATTTGCAGTTTAGGGAGGGGTGTTTAGAATTCTCAACAAGAGAGCTCTTGGACCTAACTGGTTGCTATGGAGGTGAGGCCTAGCAGCAAGAAGGAGGGCAATGTATTCTCTCAGTCATGTCTAATGAGGACACAGAAGAGAGCCTTCTCAGTGGCTGCTCCTAGGCCATTTCTGCACTAGACTGTCATAGTACTATTATTCCACTTTCAACATCCTATGGAATCCTGGGGTTTGCAGTTTAGGGAGGGGCCTAAACTGCAAACCCCAGGATTCCATAGGATGTTGAAAGTGGAATAATAGCACTATGACAGTCTAGTGCGGAAATGGCCACAGTGTTTTGGGGAGGAAGGTAGAAGAAAGTGATATTGCTCCTATGATATTGTGATTGTGTGGTCAGTGGCAGCAGATGTTGCAGCAGTTCTCAAAATTCCCACAAACTGCATTGCCACAACTGAATTGTCATAACCTGAATCAAGGTGCCGCCACCACTTTCTCTCTGGCTGCTACTAAAGAGAGAATAGTGGACCACCTTCTTGCCAAAAAAAGGACAGTGTGCCTGCTTGTAACTTATTAGGGGATATCTGCTTCCACTTCTCCTGATGCTCCTCCCTGCCCTTCCCCTAGAGAATTCTAGGGCCTTTTTACTTCTCCCCGCAAGATGAGTAGTCAGCATCTGTGTGCCTCAAGCCAGGAGGAATTTGTGACAATCCACTCTCTTGATCCCCCTCCCCACATCAGCACAGCCTCTCCAAAGATCTGGGTGGTTTTTCAGGGACCTCCAGAGACCCCGTGCTGCTTGGTGGGGTGGCTTGACTCATCCAAAAGTCATAGCAAATTCCCCAATTTGGGTCCCAGCACCTGCCCTCAACTTTTCCGTGAGATCAACTTGTAGCTGAACATATCCAGTACATTACATTATGTTTGTGCCTCAACAAGGAAAAGCTTCCCTTATTTTGCAGCTAAAAGTATTTTCATTGGTACCAGGTATGGCTTCATTAAACTGTGGGATTAAAACACTACATAGGTCAAGTGCTGGCTTGTGTTGCTGCTTCATCTCATGCAATGGGATGAACAGGAAGGCAGTGATTTTGTACCTCAAGGCTGTAACATTTTAGTTTTGTAAGTAACTGAAATTCACTATTGTGATTATTTCTGAGAAATAATAAAGAGTTACTGTTACAAGTAACCACTTTTGGGACTTGGAAATTAACTTTAAAAAAAAGCCACAGCTTTCCACACTCTAAGGAGATCATTCTTCATGTTCCGCCTAGCTTTTATGCAACTGTTTAATATGCCCCATCTTTCTGACTTAGTTATCTGGAGTGATGGGAACAGTTTTACGTGAGAAAAAGAATTCCTCTGGCTGTCTTGAGGGCATTCTGTTCCTAGTCTAACAATGCTTCATTGTTCTTGACTAAGGCACAGTTGTTCCCTTTAAGCTTTTCTTTTGCCCAAAGATTATTTACTTCTGAATGCCCTGACCTTGACTTCTGCGCTACAGCTCCTAAAGCTCAGGCAGTATCCCCAGACAATGGCAACGATTGCTCGGCTCTTCCAGTGATGTCACTGAACTCATTAAAGATATATAGTTGACTTGGCTCCAGAAGAAAAGAACACACACAACCCACCTAATTATTAAATGCAACCTTAGTGGGAAACAGAGGGCCTTGTTGATAAGCCAAGTAAATAAGCTGAAAATGTTTGGTATGAAAACAAAACTAGCACTTGAAAGCATTGCTGCAGTGCGGCAAATAATTGCCACCAGGTATGTTGCCCATGAGATAACAAGAAAACATTTGAGTGTTTTCAGTTACCCGGATTTGTGGAAGATAGTCCTAATGCAATTCATATAATATGACAATATGTTTCTGAAGCAGTATGTGGATTTGTTTGAGCATTGGACTCGAGACCAGGGTTGAAATCTCTGCTCAGCCATGGAAACCCATTGGGCAACCTTGGGCAAGTCACACACGCTCACCCTCAGAGGAAGGCAAAGGCTAAACCCCTCTGAACAGATCTCGCCAAGAAAATCCTCTGATAGGTTCACTTTAGGGGAGTTGGAAATGACTTGAAGGTACACAACAACTGTGTGTGTGTGTGCGTGTGTGCGTGTGTGTAAAAGGCTGAAATCCTTCAAAATCACTCATCTTCAGGAGATCCCAAATTCAAACCAGGGTCTTTTGGAGAGTTCTTGATTTGCTTTGTGGGTAACCTGAATCTGTGTAATCCTTCCCTATTCGGTTGAAGATTTCAAATTTGGAAGAGAAGACCAAAAAAAAAAAAAAAGCTTTCAAAACCAGCGGTTTCCAGGTGGCAGAAAATGCCAACAGTTGAAAGCGGGTGGGAAGAAAATTAGCAAAGTATAGAAACAAGCTAAGTTTATATTAAGAAATGAGGAAACAGATGTAATTATAATGAATGAATCACAAAACAAATTGGGTCTGATAATGAAACAAACACAGTTCTTCCACAAGCCTAGCAATGAATTTCATTGAGTACCTCAGGCACGTAACTCTCTCGTTCAGCCTAACAGGCCTTGTGGGTTGTTCTGATACAGAAATAAGTTGACTAGTTAAAGATTTCAAATGTTTGTGACACCACCCCTTCCAAAAAAACCCCTCAGCGTAAGCAGAGATGCAGTTTAATACAGTCTGCCTATCAGAACAGGTAACAGATAAAAAGAAGAAACCTGATAATTTTGCAGTAATTTGGCTATTCTTCTCACTCCTGTGTAGTAAATTTGTCAACTTTTAAAAACATGCATGAGACTCTCTGCCTTAGACAAAAACGTGTTCGTATATTATCCTCAGTTAGATTGGGAAAAGTTGGCAGTTGTGTAGGAAGCCCAGAAACAATTAGCTCAGCGTGCAAAATGTCTGTCTGTGAATAACCAATGTCAATATAAAACAGGACTTAATGGACTTCAGTCCGACTGGTTTTTAGCTGACCAAGGAGAATGAATGGGAGCCAAGGCATTTAGCTTTTTTTTTTTTAAGTTGCAAAGTAGTTGTCTATTTTCAGTAGGAAGTAAGCCTAAGTTGTCTCAATTTATTGGGATAGTTTGGGATTCTTCCCTCTGAAGGAAGCATTGGAAGTCCCCATAGGGTTGATTTTTGCTTTAGACACCCAGCCATCAGGGTCCAGTAGAGAAAGGACCATCTTTGCAATAAATATTGGGTCACAAAAGCCCAGCAGTAAAGACCTCTCATGTCAGGGCAGCATGCTCTTATCCCCTAAGACTTTTGAAGACTAATTTGAGTCCTTTAAGTTACATCAGGATGCCAGAGAGAGGATCTTATTCTGTGCTCTGTGTTTCATATATTCTGCAGTCTATATATCTTGGCTGATTTTGCCTAGGATACTCAGTTTGAGCATGCATCTAGCAAGGTGAAGTGTGTATGTATCCAGTTTTAATTCAGCTTGGATCCTGGCTATCTTAAGCATGTTCCTACAAGTTCCCCTGTCTGGGTTTTTAAGATTTCCAGGGCTGGCCCTTCTCTCATTCCCTCTCCCCTTACTGGTACATTGAGGAAGAAATAAGAGAGGGCCTTCTTAGTGATTGCTCTCAGGCTGTGGCATTTCCTTCCAATGGAGATGTTTTGTTGCTTCTTTGTTGGCCTCTTGCCAGCAAACACAGACCTCTCTATTCAAGCAGTCTCTCAGCAACCCACAGGCTGCCAAATGGTGATGCTTTGCCCCACTCGCATCTATGCTCTTAAATTGCATTTAATTCAGTTGTTGGAGTATTGCAAATTTTAAATTTTGTTTTACTATTGTTATGTACGTTGCTTTAGTTGTATCTGCTTTATAGTTTAATTGCATCATGTTAAGATGTCTTCAGTCACAATGTTATGAAAAAGGGCAGGGAATAATTAAAATAGAAAAATAATACTTTTCCCAAATTATTGTTTACTATACAAGGTTCTGCGTGAAGAAAATGTGCCAATTTATCCGTGGTCATGCCACTAGATAAAGATAAAAAGGTACTGTTTTAATACAGTTGTTTCCTACATGAAAGCATTTAGATACAGAGCAAAAAGGGAACAGATTTATTTTATATTACTGGAGAATGCCTTGCCATGGACTATTTTAGGATTCCATTTAACAGCCCAGATATGGGTAGATGATCTCATTGGGCCTGTGGATTGTAGAGATTTCAGATATGGAAAGCAACTTTTTATTTTGCACATTATCCAGCATACCTCTGTGTCATAGCATAGAGAAGGGATGGCATGCCAAGTGCAGTCACGCACTAGATGAAAATTTCAAAGTTGTTTTGAAGGTTGCAAATGGGATTTAAAGGTGAGAAACTTCTCCCTTGTTACTCACCAAGATGAAAGTGCTCAATTTTCACTCCGTACACCCCTCCTCAATAGGAAAATGAAAAAAAGAGAGACTATCAGAAGTTTCAAATATATAAAATGCACAATGTGGTTTCTCTTTATATCTGCAGTTCCCCTACGGATAAAAATTTTAATCAGATGTTTTTGTACTGCTAAAGATTTTTCATTTGATTTACAACTTGTAGGAGGGAGTTGCAGCAAGTAATCAGGGAGAATGCCAGGAGGAGGACAAAAGAAAGGTGAAACACAATGTTAATAATTTAGTTTCAATAACCTTAAAAGGTTTGCCAGTCACTTTTAACCTTGCATTTTTTTTATACTTAAAGAAGAGGTCCAGCTACTGAACTGAATCATAAAAATGTTTCATTTAATTTGTAGACCATTCATCTTGGTTCAACTACAAGCAAACCGAAGCATTTGGTTAGAGGGAAGAGATTAAAACATGTTCAGTTTTTTAGTTTGAGTGTCTGGCACTAAGTCACTCTTACAAACATACATTCTTTACACATGGAAAAGAGGACGCTTTGAGTTAGTGGGGAAGTCTCTTTCTTCCGTTATGTGCCAATCAGAGAAAAATCAATACAGATCAAGGGAGAAAAGCCCAGGATGAGAAGCACTTGAAAAACCTTCTTGTGAAACCAGCAGAAGAACTATTGGTCAGTTAATTAGTCAGGAAAGAAATATTCGGAAAGCAATGGCTGGCATCCCATTAGGCAGTTAGGATGCCGTAAGATGGAACTGGACACTGCGACTGCCTAGTATTCTTATTTGCAATTATGGCACTATGACCCTGAATCCCACCTTAAAAGCAGTCAGCAATCTGGAATGACAGAGGTCTGAGCTGTTGCCAAGCAGGGTGCTACAGCATGACCAGTCCCCCCCTGCCAGCAAGTGGGAGACTGCTGGCCACATCATCCTGCAGCATTTCACTCAGCAGCAGCACAGTCCTCCATTGCTCTGGATGGCTTCTTGGCTTTTAAGGTGGGTTTCAGGGTTGGATGGGGGAGCTAAATGTGTAGCCATGACATGTTTGGTGCAGGATCTTGCCCAATGAATGTACAGCCAGATTATGTAGATGTTTCCAATTAAAGTGAGCATCTCATGATTTCCAAACATATTTCCTGCTCTGGATTAACACACACGGACAAACACATACAAAATATTCTGGTCTCCTGCACTTCTTCCAGGACCAGAACAAAGAGGAGCTAGTGTTGCAAAACAGCAAAACAACTGTAAAGTCTGTGTATGTCGGTGTTTGTGTCAATATATGCACACATGCACACATTTTAAAACTGCATTATTTAAAACAGTGCTACACAAAGTGATGGTCCCTAGATCAGTGACAGTTGTTGAGCCATTGCCTGCTGGTCCCTGATTAATTTCCCAGAAAGAAGGAAGCAACTGTAGCCAGTGGGTGCAAATGTGATATCAGTCTTCAGTATATTGGAAAAAAAATCATTGCTGGTCACCCGCATTATATCACTTGGGAAGCACTTATTTAAAACAATATAAATGCTGTGATAAAATCTGCTGGAATTGTATTAAATAAACAGTAGACTCTGAAATGGGCATAAATAAATTAATAGACAGCATGTTAATCTAGTAGTCTGGTCTAGGTTCTATCCAGTCTCTTATACATTTTTGAGCTCAGAAGCTGGCATCCTGTTGGGACACTCTGGCATAAAAATTGTTGAAAGATTGCATGTGTTTGTAGAACAGGCTCATTCTGCAAATCCAAACAGAGCCCTCTCTCTGATTTTTGACTTGCTGGGTGGGTTGACACTTGCACAAAAGATGAGCTCAAGACCAAGGCACCTGTTGCACAGTTGCCTTTCTCTGAGTCTCAGAGAGTGTGACCTTCCCAAGGTCACTCAATGGTCTTTCCATGACCAAGCAGGAATTTGAACCCTGGTTTTCCAGAGTCTTAATCCATCACTCAAAGTGCTACACCATACTGGGTCTCTCTAGTATATTTATGCTAAACTCAAATATACAGGGTCTGGGCCAGAGAGGAGATTCATAGATGGAGGTAAAATACGTCCTGTTCAGAAGGACTGAATTACTTCCAACATAAAACTTTTTGTGATTCTACCTATTTAAATAACAGAGCATTTAATGCAGCCCCAGAGTTGGCACTGAAAACTGAATATGCACTTCCTTGGTATCTTTTTCATAGACCAGCTGATTTGGGTGCAGCTTGCATGCTCACTGGGAATCAGTGGGATGTGTAAACAAAGTACTCCATCAATGTATCAGGTAATTTAATTCCATGGGTTCCAGCTGACCTGTGTTATATACTAGGTCAAGTAGAGGCGAAACTGTTGTGATCGTATTTCTTTTGGTGACCCAGTGCCTACCCTAGTTCATCAGAGAATGCCATGAGGTTCAATTACACGATGGCTAAGAGCTACGGTGTCTTAATTTGCCACCTCTCTTCCCTCCCCTCCCCAGCCCTCCTCTAGAGATTTGATTAGGTAGCAACAAAAAAGTGGCTGAACCTTGAATGATGAGGGTTCAGCATGAAAGCACCCTCAAGTATTCATAGCATTTTTTTTTGAAAAAAAAAGTGAAGCTTAACAAGGGCGCCTTGCAGTAAATAACTTAGAATCTGCTCTGGTTCTAAAATCTGTCAACAAATATGGGAAACAAAACAATAGCCCACAAACTGGTAATGCTAAATAAACATTGCTAAGAAAGGCAAGACCGGGGATTGTAGTAACCACGGCACCATTGTATTAATCTCCCATGCAAGCAAAGAGATGCACCAAAGACTTTCAGAAGAAAATCAGCCTGTGCTTTGTAGAGTATAGGAAGGTCTTTGATTGTGTAGATCATGAAAAACTATGGATCACTTTTAAAGAAATGGGTGTGTCACAACATATTATTGTACTGATGCATAACCTGTACTCAGAACTCAAGAGGCTACTGTCAGGGCAGAATACGGAGAAGTGAATGGTTTCCAATTGACAAAGGGGTCAGGCAAGTCTGCATTTTATCACCCTGTCTGTTTAACTTGAACGTATCATTGACCCTTTCCGCACGTTACCTTATCGCGGAGGTGGGGGGTGCCGTTTGTGGAAGCAGGCTCTTGCACGAGGCGCTCTCTTCACTGCTCCTTCATCCTGCAGCTGGCTTCCTGGTCGCACGACCCTCGCGCGAGCACTCCGCCCCTTCCTTCCGCAGTGCAGCCTGGGAGCTGTAGGCTGCGCTGGGGGAGGAAGTGCGACCAGCACGCCTGGGATGGCGTATCGCAGGGCAGGTGAGTGCGCGTGGGCCCCGGGAGCCTTGCGCGACCTCGCAGCGTTTTCGGCTTGAAACCGAAAATTAAAAAATGCATGCGTGGTTCGCATTAGGCTCGTGAGCATCGCGTAAATGGGAGTGCGTCGTACGGACCACCGCTCCCATTTACGCAACGCTCAAGGGGCCCTCTCGCAAAAGAAACTGCGTGCAAAAAGGGCCATACATAGAGCAGAATTAGACTCAGAGTGAGGAGGCATGAAAATTGGAAGGAAGAACATCTACAACTTAAGATATGCAGATGACACCCAACTACTAGCCAAAACAAACAAACAAACAAAAATAGCATAGGCTTGGAACAATTATTGAAGAAAGTAGGAGAAGGAAGAGCAAAGGGAGGTTTACATTTGAACATTGAGAAAACAAAACTAATGACCACAGATGATTTACGTATCTTTAAAGGAGACAATGAAGATGTTGAAATAGTTCAAGATTTTCCATACCTTGGCTCATAATCAGAACAGAGACTACAGTCAAGAAATCAGAAGAAGGTTAGAACTTGGAAGGGTAGTTATGAAAGAACTAGACAAGATCCTGAAATGACAAGATGTCATTGAATATTAAAGTCAGGATTGTCCATGCCATCATATTTCCAGTTTCTTAGTATGGTTGTGCAAACTGGACAGTGAAGAAAGCTGATAGAAAGAAAATCAATTCATTTGAAATGTGGTGCTGGAGAAGAGGTCTAAAGATACCCTGGAATGCTAAAAAGACAAATAAAATGGGTGGTAGAGCAAATCAAACCTGAGCTCTCCCTAGAAGTCAAGATGACTAAACTGAGACTGTTGTACTGTGGACATATCATGAGAGAGAACATGACTCACTAGAAAAGGCAATAGTGACAAGTAAGGTAGAAGGCAGTAAGAAAAGAGGAAGACAACATTACAGACAGACAGACAGACTCAATCAAAGAAGCCACAGCCCTGAATGTGCAAGACCTAAACAGGGCTTTTGATCATAGGGTGAGCTGGGGGTCTCTGTTTCATAGAGTTGCTAAAAGTCAAAGTTGACTTGATGGCAGTTAATAACAAGCAGTGTGAATTGTCTTGTTGCCTATTTTATAAGTCAGTAAATTGGGGGCAGGTGGAGAAGAATTCCCAATACATTCATGTATTTGTCCATGCTTCTATATTGGAATGTAGATAAAGAACTGTTTTGGATTACGTCTCCTAGAATGCCTCAGGCTGGCTGGGGGATTCTGAAACTTGCAGTCTGAAACAGTAACTTTTCCAAGCTCTGTCTATATGTGCTCCAGTCTGGCAATGTAAGAAAGAAATCTAACTACAGGTTTTATATTGTCTTCCCTCCCGTGATGAGCACACTCCACATTATAAATGTTTGTTCAAACCACAGATTGTTAAATGCAGTGTGGGAAAGAGTAGCCAAAATGTTGGTATGTAAAATTAAATTTATGCACCCTTTCACGGGCTAGCACATCTGAATTGCAGCTTATATGAGCCTTCCTATGACTGTGCAGTTCCATGTGATGTATATATTGGCCCTGTCTACTGCCTTGTAGAGAAACGTTAGTGTCATAGCGTTTGGCCATGACTGAATGCAGATCTTAAAGATATTTTGGTGGTTTCTGTATTTAAACTGAAATAAGCAAATGAAAATGGATATTTTTGTAAAAAAAAAGTGCTAAAATATGCAACTGTTCTTGTTTTGGATGCATCATAATGGAAATTAAAGGTCTGACTTCCTAGTGATGTCATACTTTGAGATCTGTGCATCAGCTTCTATGAAAAGCTACTTAATTGATTTATTGATTTTTCCTATTAGGTGTTACAGCATCTTGGCATGCCTGTAAGACAGATAGCAAATTTATCCTCCCTTTGTCTATATCAGTATATCTCTTCTGCAAGAAATAGGGAAACAAGACAGTTAGAACTAGCCCATAGTCAAAAGCATTATAGCTTAGAACAGAGTCCCAGTATGCTTTCATTTCTAGCCCCGTGCCTTAAGCGTAGGATCTGTCTTTCTCTTTAAACAAGTTTACACTAGTTCTCCAGTGATAAAGTGATTGTCAAGCATGTTAAAAGATTGGCTGTGGTCTGAAGCCATTAATTCTATTTCCAGAGTGAGCAGCAAGCTAATAGCTGGTCAGCTGTGGGACTTCACTTGCCCCTCAGAATTGTCTGGTACCTTGAAACCCTGAGGGGAGAAGCACTGTTTGGATTTACTCCAGATTAAATGAAAAGATCTCCAAGCAATCTGAGACCTGGAAGAGTCGCCGATGAACTGTGATGCTCTCTCCCTCGTTCTCTCTCATTCGGCCTCAATCTCTCTCTTTCTCTGTACATCTACTCCCCCCTCCAGAGCTATATAGTACTGTGTACTATGTACACGCACACACACACACAAAGTGCTGTTACACCGGTGACAGAAGCATTTGTTATGACTTGGACCTTACTCAGACAGGAACGCTTGAATGATTTCGAGTGAAGTTTGTATTACCTGTGTCATAGTGGAATTTCAGCATGTCCAGATACTTAGCTAAGTCATTTCTGCTATGGGATGGGTGAGAGTGAATCTGTGTTTTTGCTAATCGCGTCATCATTTTTCACAGAAGAATTGTGTAATTAAGCATGCACAAGTACAAAAAGGAAAATAACAGTGCAGAAAGAAAGGAAGCTTCATTTAGGTTTTCCTATCAATGAGATAACAGGTAGAAGGGAGAGAAGCAAAAGATGGCAATGGATACTTTCTGAAACTTAGACAGAGGACTTCATTTTTTTAGGTAGGATGTGTTAAGAGGAAGAGGGAGTAGTCTTTCTAGAAGAGTTGTTACAATTCCTCTAGAACAGATAGCAAGCAGTTCCACATCTTTTATTTCCTTGCTCACCTTAATAATAAACTTTGCCATGCTTTTGCTTCCCAGCTGAATCTTTTTGTAATCACAACTGTATAGGAAACAACTATACTTTTCAGAGAACATACAAAGGTAGAACAAGGAAAGGAAGTTCTGGCCCTTGAGCCTATTCAGTCTGCAAGGTCTGACAGGACCTAGGGAGATGAAGGACTTTCCACATTCCCCAAGCTACACATCTAGGGAGATGAAGGCCTTTCCACATTCCCCAATCTTGTACATCTTGTATGAAACAATTTCCTCCTTCACTGTTGTTCTTTTCAACTGAAAGACTGAACAGCAGACAGAATAATGTCTCAGATCAGAGATCACACTATAGGTCTCCTTAGTTATGAATACATACTCCATATTGTCCAGACTAGGGAGATGGAGCACATTAGACAGAGCTTCAGGTTCATGCCTGGCTCCTGTTTTCAGCATATTTATAACAAGCTGGAATGCTTGGTATGTTTAGCTTGGAAAAGAGAAGACTGAGAGGTGACATAATAGCTATCTAAATTAGCGAGGCTTCCCCCGACTCCCCATTCCCTTCTGTTTTGCCTTAGTGGGAGTTCTCACTACCAAGGCAAAATGCATAGGAAAGGGAGAGGGAACCCTAGGGTGCAAAGGAGTGCTCGCACAAAGTTTCCTGCACCCCCTCCCTTCCATTGTGCCTTGGCGCAAGTTCTTCGTGCCAAGGCAAAATGCACTGGAAAGGGAGTGGGAGGTATTTGCTGGTATATAAGACACACTGGCATATAAGATACACCCCATTTTTAAACGTTATTTTTTGGGGAAAAAGTGCATCTTATATGCTGGCAAATACAGTACAAGAAAAGAGATTCCAGCTAAACATTAGGAGGACCATCTTGGCTGTAAGAACAGTTTGACAATAGAGTGGAATGGTCTGCCTCGGAGAGTGAGGACCTTCTTTCTTTGGAGATCTATAAACAGAGTTTGGATAGGCATCTCTCAGGGATTCATTGGATGTGTATTCCTGCATGGCAGGGAGTTGGACTAGATGGCCCTTCTGGTCCCTTCCAGCTCCAAGATTCTAAGGTTCTAACTTCTGAGCACAATCTATGTACATGCAAACTGTACACAAGTAGGCTCCTTTCAAACAGTACAGTTCAATTTTATTCCTATGCCATTTAATCATATATTGGGCATACACTGATACTTGCACGATAACAGAAGCAAGGTATTCCTAAGTAATTAAAGCAGAAGTATTTACATGGAAGAATAATACCATTTATAGAGTAAAGAAGTGGATATAGGACAACTATTATGAACTTTGCAGTTTACTTTAGTACTAATTTTAACTTACTGTAAAACACGGCTGGCTGGTAATGCTAAAACTCTCTTGTCCACTGCCATGGCTTTTTGTATTTCAAAGTATTTGGAAGTGCCTTGTTTACATTACTGCCACTTATAAAACATTTAGAAGGCCCATTCTGCTGAATAAACAGTCACGGGACTGGAGGGATAAGCATATCGCCGCAAAATTCTTAAGAGTAAACTTTCCAAACCCTTTCCTGTCGGAGGACTTCTGTAGTAAAACTGCAAACTCTGTGCTCCAAGATGAGATAGGCAGAATTAGATTAAGCAGCTTACTGTTGACATGTCTATTGATCTGGGTCCCGTACAGTTTCCTGCCACTGCTAGAAGTAAGATTGCTGTATACAATAATATAGTGGCCTGGTTTATATGAAATTGGGGTCTCCAAGCATCAATTACTGCAGGAAGGCAGTGGCACTGGGAGATAAGGTTAAGCTGCTTGCTGTGTTTAAGACTGCTGAAACCCAAATAGCACATTTACTGTCTAAATTTCTACATATACATTGGACAGTGCTTATTCTCTCCACCACCCAGCATTCTCAAGACCACCATATATTATTCTCCATTTAACAAATCGCCTTAAAAGCCTAATGTCTAGTGGTCTCTTTCGCAGCTCTCTTGCTTTTGTCATAAATAAAATGAATATTACTGAAAGGGAGTTCCAGCGCGTCAGTGTCTTTTGAATTTAAAAGTCTTGAGGTATTTCTGCAAGTGGTGCACAGGACTGTGTTTTCATCTTCCACATTCCTAAAAGATAAAAACTGCCCATTAGACCATAGATTAGATTTTAAAATATTTCCATAGTGATGACTTACCAGTGACCTATTGCTAATATTAATGTGATTAAAATAAAAATACAGTTAATTAAATTACCTGTGGTAGCATTTCTCTACATGAGAAGCAGCCCTTTCTCAAAATGGATGAGAAAATATGAGAATTTTTTAAAAATCCCTACTGGGAATGGGCATACAAGCTTTTATTTCTCCATCTTTCATGATCGCGTTTGTTTATGTGATTCTAATGGGGAAATGACTTTAAATATCCAAATAGGGCTCTGTTGTTGTGTTGTCATCGTCGCTGCTGCTGGTGCTGGTGGCGGTTTCAATTATATCCCAGCTTTTCCCCAGCTCTAGGATTAAGGCATTTCTAGAGCTTGGTCTCCATTTCCTAAAACTGAATCAAGAGTCAAAGGATGATATCAGTATTGACTGGTTTGGAAGCTTCATCTTTAGAACCTGGAGCCAGCATGGATGTTTTTTGTTCTTAAGAATCAGTGATGGCTGAGTCTTTCCAAAGGCTTTTGTTCCATTATTTGAAAACATGCTCTGGGAGTGTGTAATTTCCTTTTCATTCAAGGTTTTCTTAAGATGATGGAGGCCACTAGAGAAGACAAAATATCCAGTTTAACTAATACTGAGAGAAATTTGTATCCAATACAATTCCATGTTCTTGCAAAGCATATTAACTGGAATGTCTTTAGATGTATGGTTCACATATGCAGATACTTCGCATATGAACATAGGTTACTTAATGTGTCATTGTATGGCCCATAGCTGGGCATCTGAACTGCTTCCACTGAAAGGATCATACTTGAATGACACAAAAAATTACACTGTTCTGTCTGACATAGCTATTTCACATATACAAATAATTGATTGATGCTTCATGAAATGACTGAAATCATTGTGGCCCCATCTAATTTCCACAGTTGGATCCACATTTAGAATTAGAGTATACCTATTGAAACCAGTGGAAATTAGACTGACTTAATTTTCCATTGATTTCAATGGGTCTACTTTAAATTTGACTAAGTCTGGAATCAGATCAGTGGCTTATAGAATTGGGTTGGATTACACATACCTTCCAAGATCTCAGTTTTTGTTCTTTGCAATGCAGGATGTAATGTAAAAATAGAATACATGATGAGGCTATGAGAAGGGAAGACTGATATTTCAGAAATTGTCTTGTCTCCATCCTTCTTCGTTGTCAATTGTTTTCTGCCAAAATGCTTACTTTTAACGTTTATACACTGAATGCTAATACATAGCTGTAAACGAAATTACGCTTCTTGTTCACTTTAAGAGGAACTCAGAATGCGTGAGTGTGCATGAGAAGAGACTCCTCCATTTGGTGACCACAGTCTCAGTCCCCCAGTCAGTGGAAACTGGGGGCATTGATCTCCGTGAAGGCAATAGATCTGCTCTGGATTTTAGTCTGAACTTTAAAGGGGCTGTCCAAGGTGCTGAATTTACTTTGATCATAGAATTCCGTCGCTTTGATGGCTCCTTTAAAGTTCAAACTAAAACTTGGAATGGATTCACCAACCCAGAGACATTGAAGCTACCAGCAACCATAATCCACAGTATTATTTGGATTACATAAAGTTTTTCTAGGAGGTATTTTTAAAAACTAGGTGACCTTCAACTTCACGTGTCAATGCATATTTGTAGCCCAGCAGCTATTGTCTAGATTTTTGTATTCCAAAGGAAATTGCACTTATAAAAATAATATTAGCACAGGAATTTCCAATGTTTGAGCATTACAACTAAAGATGTGACCCGTATTTACAATGAAAGGACATTTTTAAAGAGTGACATTTGAGTTTGCCTCTCACTACAGTTTTAGAGAATCTGTGCTATATATACTTGTATCATAGCATGATTTGTCTGCAACCAAGCACAACTCAAGAAGAATCATGCTTTGTTCCCAACACAGTAGAAGAATCCAGATGTACAGTTTGAATACAAGGAATTTCACTTGGGAGACTTTTAAACAAAAATTAGGGCAACTTCTACATAATTTACACTGGGACTGTATTTTTTAAAACAAAAAGCACAGTAATACATTTTGGGCACAATTATTTTGTGGATTTCAAAAGTGCTAGAGGACTCCCTTATGTCTTTTAATGGTAAAACAGACTAACATGGCTGTCTTTTTACAGTCTAGCTCAAGATAGTTTGTTCTCTGGGGCAAGGAAACCTCAAGTTTCATGTATGCACGTGACCAACAGGATTCTAGATACTGTATTTTTTGCAGGGTGTACTGATTTTGATACAGAAATATTGCTTTTCATGCAGAAAATTGTATACTTTTCTGTACAGAAAAAAATTGCTCAAAAATCAATATTTCTTCCCAGGAATCAGTGTATTTACTGCAAAACACATTGTCTCTTGTTCAAAAATTTTGTTTTTTGTACTGAAAGTGGATTTGTTGTTCAAAACCACAATTTCTGCTTCAGAGGAAATTCATAGCACGAAAGAATTTTCCCAAAGTCCCAAACTATGAATAATATTCAAAAATTGTGCAGAAGCCCTTGTATTCTCAGCTGACTGAGAACTCAACTGAAATTTTTCACAGGGATAAAATAAGGAAAGATCAACCTTCCTGATCTATGGTGGGGAAGTTGAAGAATAGGAAGAGAATGCAGATGGAGAATATTTTGAAATATATTCCTTATACATCAGGAAAAAAAATAAAATACTGTCATTATCCATCAAGATAGCCACCAGTTCTGTTGACATAAGTGCAACATATACTTTCCAAGATGATTCAGTTAATTATATTGATGAAGTAATAATGCTTTTGTATTGAACAGCAAGGGGACAAGGCTAGTTCTAGTGGATATTGAAACAAAGATATAACAAAAGCTTGGGGAAGGTGTTTCTTATTTCTAAAGCCTGAGAAGATGCTGGTATGGGCTTTCTCTCTAATTGGCTTCTAAATCTCCCTGTTTCACTGGTGTCCCTCAATTCTGATATTCGTTAATGATAATGTGAAATTAGCCAGAAAGGGAACTAGGAAATATTTGTCAACTGTGGCATAATTTTGGGGAGTAGTACCAAATCTAATGCTTAGTCAAATGTGCATATGGGTTGGATTGGAGTGACTAGGTGGTGTGAAACTTCATTTAGAAAAAGAAAACTTATCTGGAGTACTGGTTAGCTGATTGATTGGTTTAACTTGATACACTTTTCCTATAGTATTTCTACATTGTATTATAGAAATCTCTGGTTCTACTTTTCATAGTCCACAATCAAAAGGGCAGAAGAATGTGTGGAAGCGTTTTACGATATCCACATCTCTTCATCATGCTGAATATTACAGTCTGGGGACAACTTGCATCATTTTCATGTCATGTTATCTGCACAGTTGCCTGTGATGGAATGGAAGAGAAAGAGCCTGCATATATTCAAATAGGGTCTCATCTAGAGATGTGCCAACCGAATCCTCGAATCTTCAGCAAGGATTTGAGATTCACCAATCCGAATCCCTGTACAAAAATAGGCAAACCGAATCTTTCAAATCCACCAACCAAAAATAGTGTTTTTTTTTAAAAGTTCTGTTAAAAAAAGTTTTTAAAAGATTATTTTTTTAAAAAAAAAGTTGCTTTTTAAACCCTTTTTTTAAAAAAGGATTAGAAAGAGTTGAGATTCGTAAGATTTGTGGATTCCCAGAACCTTGGAAGGATTCGGATCTGGATTCAGATTTGGAAAATTCTGGATTCGTCCCATCCGTACTCTCATCTGATGGTTTTAGGTTTCACCAGGAGTAGTGTCTATACTGGGGAGAAGAAAAGGAGATAGCACTGATCTTCCATTTCTAAAACCATTGCACTTAGCTTCAGAACTGTCTCCTGGGAATTACAGAACTTCTTTTGACACTTTTGGACCGCACCACATTGGGGAAGACTGCTGTAGAACCAATCTCCCAAGCAATAGGAAGATGCAATGTGATACAGGAGATAGTTAGATCCGGAGTACGAATGCAAGCACTAGCTAGAGATGTATGTAGCTAATAAGTTTGGTGCCTTCAGCAATTAAGGATAATGTTGATTATTTTGATGTATGTGTGTTTTTAAAATTGCTTAGTTATAATTATGTCTGTACCCCATGAAAAACAGAGAAGGTTTGACCTGTTGAGTAGAGACTGATACCATAAGAGACAACAGGGTCTTAATCTATATGTTTTCTAAGTATGATCTTGCATTCAGTCAACATGGGCTTTTTTGGGAGGGGAGTTATCTTTTAATGAGAAGTTAATTGGTTTTTAACCATTGGAACATCTGATGCAGACTGGCATTTAATAGATAGTGTTTGCTGTGAATGGAGATTAAAACTGGAAGTACAAAAGCAACATTTAGACCACTGCACAGGGAATCTGATCTGTAAAATTAATTGACAGTTAAAGTATTGTTTTTGATCTTTGGCTTAGGCTACTGTCACATTAGGATTTCAGTCGTATGCGTTATCTTAGAAACTACATAGATTTGTCATGCTGGGATCTTGGCCTTTATTCTCGTTTAATTTATTTATGTTTTTTGGCAACCTTAATAGGTCTTAGAAACTGCCATGTTCCACACTGCTTATTTTTCTTCCTGCTCCTTCTGTGGGAGCCTCCTGCAGAAAGTCTGTCAATTCTTTGGGGCTTTCCTGACATCTTACTGCCCTTATTTCCATACACATTTAATCAAGGGAGCCAATCAGAATCCAGGCGGATTAACACAGGGTGGAATTAATCTTATCTGCTTTGCTGTTAATTATCTCTATTGTTGTTGGGAAAAAGTAAGTGGCTGCTGAAGGAGCTCTCCATCCCTCATTAGTAGACAGGCTGAGCTTCTAACACAGTAGACAATCATGCTTCCTCCCTGCAATTAGCCAAAAGATGGAATGATTTTTTTTTCTTTGCATCTCAAAATGCATAAAAATAATCATTTGGAAGTGTGAGGACCTCTTGATCGCCTAATTTCCTTACATTGCACGAGGGTAGAAGTTGGTAGCTCAGGCACAAGGTGGCATAAGGTAGAGGCCGTACTGCTCATATCCTTTGCCACAGTCTCTACAAATATTTCCTGCCTATTAATGTGGAGAGCAAAGTGAACAGGAATTTTTTTAAAGGTATTTATTTATTTATTAGTTGTAACATGGACACAAAAAGAATCTGATTCACAAACATGAACTAAAATCAAACTATAACTAAAATATAATACTAAGTCACTAAACTAAAGCACTAATCACTAGTTAACACTAAACACTAACTTAACTGAAACACAAAAGGGCTCTGACCTCTCCAAGCCATACTGTAATGAAAATTTTAAAAGAATATATATATGTGTGTGTGTGTGTGTGTGTGTGTGTGTGTGTATGTATAATTTTATTATTACATAGCTAATAGCATTACTAGTAAGCATAACCACAGGTTATTGCATTGTTAGAGTTCTTATTGCTCAAAAAAAGTCCATAAATGGTTTCCAGTCTAAAGTCAGTTGGCTTTAGAGCAGTGGTTCTTAACCTTTTCTTTAATGGGGACCTCATACAAATGTGTTGTCAGGGATATCCAAGACTTAACTCAAGATTTAAATATTTAAATTTAGATTTAAATATTCAAATATTTGTTTAAATTTTCAAATATTATTTGTTTATTAAAGGGTTCTGGAGACTAGGATTCAAATCTCTGTTCAGACACTGGATGACTTTAGGCAAGTCACATCCTCTCAGCCTCAGAGGAAGGCAAAGGCAAATCCCCTCTGAACAAAGTTTTGGCAAAAAATTCCTGATAGGTTCACTTTCAAGTTGCCATACATCAGAAGTGACTTGAAGGCACCCAAGCTGACAGAGGGAAGTCCTTTCTAGCCGTCATGTCAATGTCACTTTCCTGAGGCCACCCAGTGGGTTTCCGTGGGTGAGTGGGGATTCAGACCCTGTTCTCCAGAGTCATAGTTTGGGCAGGCGCACACACTTGGTGCCATGTCCATTTTGTCAAGGACATGGCAGCAGGGGTACATGTGCACTCGCTTGTTTGCGAATGAGGGAGCAGTTTCAGCACCCCTTTCCCACTGCCACATCCCTATCGCTGCTGCTGCTGTTGGGGTCCAGGAGCAGGGCTTCATGGACACCTGGTTAAGAACCTCTGCTTTAGAACCCATGTTAGCCTGGCAGTTTGGGCTAACTGAGCGACCTTAACAATCTTGGACACTACTCATGCTATTAGTAAATAAAGATTACATAAATGATTTTTGAAAGACAAAATAAATTGCTCATGAGGGACTCCTTCCTGATCCATATTGGGATTCTGTATGTGGACATAGAAAGGCTTTAACTCTTTGCAACCTGCTACAGACCTAGTCTCGCTCAGCCCCTTTACACGTTGATGGAAGCTGCCTTGGGTCCTATGCCAGGAGAAAGGCTGCATACAAATATAATACATACATATAAAAATACATACATCTGCTGTTTGCATGGGGCATGGAGAAAAAATCCCATTTGTTCCAATGATGTCATTTCTAGTTTGGCCTGAACAAAGCATTTAGTGTTTCAGTCATTAGGTGACCAATAGAAAGCATTAAAGATATTGCTGCTAAGTCCCATTGCTATGTGAGAGCAAATCACCCAGAAAGAGTGAATGATTGAGACAAGATGCTGATTTTACGACATCAGTTGTAGCATGTATAAGAAGCACTATAATTTTAGCAATGATTCTCTCAATTCCTGTTGTAAACCTTGCTTTTTGTAGCCTCCAAATATTGGATATGCAATCACACAACCTTTTTGAATTGAAATGAAATGAAATTTAAATATATTGTCTGCAGCTTTCTGAGAATGTACCATGGAAGTAGTATAAAAAGGGGACTGAATTGCTGTGGAAGTGATCGATATACTCCTTAAATGGCATTTCAGGGTGATGCTTACTTTGTCTTGTAACTTTGTCTTTCACACAGTGAAAGGAGAAAAGAGAAGTAATTGCTCAACTTTTTTTTTCCAGAACCACAGTTGGTAAGGTAAAGTACCCTTATGGTTTATCACCTAAACCTAAGTTGTCTGTCTTTATTTATTAAGTTTGTATGACTAGCTGTCAATATATATTTTCTGGATAGCAAAAAGTGAAGCAATTACAATATTAAAAATACAATAACTAATGCAATAACTGAAAATAGAAAGTAATAAAATGTAGAGGAAAATGCGAAAAAAGAGCATCATACCACCCTTTAAGCAAATATAAAACAATTAGAATTCATGCTAGAAACTCTAAGACATTAAGAGCACAAGACGTATTTTCAACACAGCTTAAAAGGCCTTAGTGAATAGATACGTCTTCACCTTAGATGAAAGATCAAACATTGAAAGAGGAAAGATCATAATGTTTGTGCTAGGCCAATCTCTCTGAGGGTGGGGCTGTTTCATAGCTTGGATATCAGCATTGACGTCAATAGCCAGTCCCTCATTACTCATGGGAAGGGCACATGAAGCTGAAGTCCCTGAAGAGAATCTTAAAGTTTCAGGAAAATACAGGAGAGAGTGTGTAACCTCATTTCAAGCCATTACTGGCTTTATGAACTACAGCCAGCCCTCCACATTTGCAGGTTTCAATTTTGCAGATTTGATTATTCAAGAATTATTTGCTGTCACCTCTGCTGTCTCCCTATGCCATTTTTAATAGGGACTGCAAGCCTCATGAGACCAACAAACTGTGGATGAGGCTTGTAAGTCGCTATTAAAAATGATGTGGAGCAACAGTGGAGGTGGCAGTAAGCCCCACCAGCCACCCACTTCTGCCTTGTGAAGGAACCCTGATGCCTCAAAGGAATCTACAGTGGTTGAATATGGTGATCGTACTTTTTTGTGTGTGTTACATATGGTTTGGGAGGGCCTAGAGTTATCCACTGTTTTTTTCACTTTCACGGGGATCCTGTGCCCGTAACCCTAGCGAATGTGAAGGGACGAATGTAACACCAACAGGTATTCATCATGAATACTCATACAGCCTTATTTTAAAAGTCTCTAAGTCAAAGAACTTAACCAGTCCCTGCTCCCCCAAAAAGTATAGTTACTCTTGAGATGCAGAAGTTTTCAAAAATATGTAAGAATCAATTTGTCATGATATAATTTAAAGCCACCCAGTTTTAATTCTACTCTGAGTGGGAAATTCTAAAGAATTGTTCCTTTCCTAGTTCTTAAAATATGTTTCCATCCTCCATCGTCTTTCTAAACTTCTGAGGTGAAAGGTAAGGGAAAGCGTACCTCGTCTTTTCACTCTTCCTTGTAAGATTTGAGGAGTTGCATATCCTTAGTCAAATCAGATTGTTGGTTGTTATGTGCCTTCAAGTTGTTCCTAACTTATGGTGACCCTAAGGTGAATTTATCGTGGGTTTTTCTGGGGGCTAAGAGTGTGTGAGGCACCAAAAGTCACCCAATGGATTTCCATGGCTGACTAAGGAATTAAACCCTGGTCTCCAGAGTAGGAGTCCAATGCTCAAATCACTACACCATGCCAGCTCAATTAGATGACATACCTGCCATCTATTAAACAAAAGAGCAAGTAGAACTCTAATCTTTGTCCCTATTTCCTTCAGAATCTTGTCCATGCTCCTTGAGTTATGGTGTTCGACACTGTATTTTGGATCTAAGTTAAGTTATTCCTAAAGTAGTCCCATCAAAATCATTTGGTCTTAAATTAGTTGTTAGTAACTTAACTGTCACTGATTTAAGTAGATGTACTCTTAAGTACTGTTAAGTTGAAATTGTACAATGCTATATACTACTGCTGTTATGGGTACTACTGGCATATAAGTGACATTTGTAATATTGAGACAGATATAAAAATGTCAGATTTCACTTAACATGACATTCATATATAATAAATATCACTTTTCCCTACTACATGAAATAGAAAATAGGTGCTGATAACTTCTTTATTCTTTCTCAGTCTCACCTACTAAGAGGGGACTTCACGAAGTCCACTGTGTGCAATTTGTCTAAGAAATTGTTCTTTCTTTATGGTGATTAGAGGCTGAATTATACTGAATGTGAAGATTTTCATTGTGGTAGGAATAGATGGGTTGTTTGGAAAGACATCAGTCATGAGTTTCTGTTGATAATGTACAACTAGATTGCCTCATTGAAATGAACTACAGTTGGCCCTCCAGTTTCACAGGTCCAGCATTTGCAGATTTTATTATTCATAAGTCATTTTATTTAATTGATTTGCATTTGTTATTTTTATTTTTATTAGTGGTTTTTACACTAATAATACTAATATACTTGTGGGAGTCTTGTACCTCCAACCCATGCAAAAGTGACGGGCTGACTATATAGAATTTCACTAACTATTCACATACATTTCTCTATTAATTCATATTAAAGGATTGTCAAAGGATTGATTGCTTAGTCACCAACCTCCTTAATCAACCAACCAACCATTGAAATTTATATTCTGAGAATTCATATACACAAAGTGTATGGGCTGAAATCCTACATAAGGCGTCCACAGTGGAAATTCCTAGATGCAGAGAGTTATGCTTTTGATTGTTCTACATGATTCTTTTGTTGAGCGGCAATGTTATGCTACTAAGGATGCAACTGAATGTACAACTAAATGTGCAATACTCAATGCATGCAAAAGACACCAATGTTGTTGTTGTGTGCCTTCAGGTTGTTTCTGACTTACGACTTATCCTACCATGGATTTTTCTTGGCAAGATTTGTTGGGGGTGAGATTGTCATTGCCTTCCTTTTGAGGCTAAGAGAGTGTGACTTGCCCAAGGTCACCCAGTGGATTTTGACAGCCGAGCAGCTACTGGAATCCTGGTCTCTTGAAGTTCTGGTCCACTACTTGAACCACAGTACCACACTGGCTCTCATAAGAAAATTGTTTTTCTGTTGCCACAGAATTCACTATGAAATAATTCTAGACTTCTTAAATCAGTCATTGGACTGATATAAAACTTGTCCCTTTTCATTTGCAGATGGAAGACTGTTAGATGGTAACTCTGAGGCATGGTCTCTCTTGCTTCAGGTGTAAACAGAAGTCAAGATTTCCACTGTGTGAATTGTCTGTGATGAGCCTCGGGTTCATATAACTGACAGAGAATGCATTTGTGCAGCAGCTAGTAATTCTGAGTAAGGAGTAAAAACACTAATGGCTAAAGTTGCTAAACAAACTGAAGCTTTATTGTAAGACTTCTATTAAAGATATGAAAGTTACTTAAGCGTGGTAAACTAATGCTGAACTGAGCTGATTTTATTTTTGTTTGAAGCAAGAGAAGAGGTGGAAAGATGCCCAAGAGTATCAGTTTACATCTTAAACAGTGTGATTAGGTAGATAAGAGGTGAAGACTTTGGGTCTCTGAAAACTACTTAAACCTATCACTGCTGCTCTTGGAAGACATCTTTAACTCTTTAAGTGTTGAATGTTGTTGACATTTCCAACAATAATCCTCTCTGTTCTCTTCTATACCCACAAGAAAATTGGAAGCTTCTGTTTCTAAATTTAAACAAGCCACAACCCCCCAAAGTTTAGATGAATCAGTGAAAGGTTTTAAAACCAGAATTGGAAGCTTCTGATCTGCTCCTCATAAATACAAATGAGGTTATGGAGAAGCTCCAATGGGAAACCATTGTTTCCTATTACATCTGAACTGGATTTCTGGGCTCTTCACATGTAGAACCTTCTCTTCCCTTGGCTCTCTCTGCTGTGCCTATCCCACACAGAGATTCTTTATCACTGTAGACCTACAGTGTCTGATGCAATCTTGGTGCCTCAGGAGAAAGGATTTGTTCTGCCACCGGACTGTGATGCCCTCCAGGTGCTGCCATGCTTTCTGTAGTATTTGTTCATTGTAAAATATTACTCTCAGTTCCTTCCACTTTTGCTAA
The DNA here is from genome assembly GCA_030412105.1 of Cyclura pinguis. NCBI lineage: Eukaryota > Metazoa > Chordata > Lepidosauria > Squamata > Iguanidae > Cyclura > Cyclura pinguis. The sequence continues at coordinate 120,252,384 of CM059604.1, read as the reverse complement.
TCCTGACAGAAATGGAAGCCAAAGACCTTACGGCAACCATCCAAAAGTGGAATATTAATAGGCCATGTCCAGACAATATTTTACTTGGATACTAAGATTGATAACCGTAATCCCATCCTAATGCTAGGCATAAGTCTTTAAGTGCATGTAAATATTCTTCATAGAGCATATTGTGCCAAGCATGCTGTTGGTGCTCCGCAAGCAATACTAAATGAGTGAGCATTTAAAATTTCATTACAATTATTTATACATGTCAATATAAGCTTTCACAAATTGATAACAGCTGCACAACAAAAGTTTGTTAATATGTATAGCTTATACACTGAATTAGCTTACACTCAATGGATTCTACAAAACCATTGAACTTCTTATTGAGTATTACATTTGCTTGTTTTGCTTTTTGCATTGTTGTGAGTCTTAATGACTGGTTGCAATGAATGACTACGACTCAGTTACATTTTCTAATATAAATCGTATAGAAGTATGGAAGATTTTTCTGTTACAGACATCTCTCTATGCCATGCTCCTTATCCTAAGTCATCATTTGACATGGGAAGATCCCACATTTCAAAGAAAATATTTCTGGTACTTGGAAGTGCTCACAGTGGGTGGAGTTCACAGAAAATATTCCATTGAAGTGCAATTATTACAAGTGGTTGAAAGTATCCTGTCCCTAAGCAATTATATCAGCATGTAATATCATGCTTCTGTAGATCACAACATAGTATATTCTACAACTTGTACCATAATCAAAAAGCAGAAAATAATTGAGCTGTGAAACATAATGCCTGAGCCAAACCACAAGGCTAAGGGTCAGATCCCATGAGAGTATTATATGGTCAAAGAATTAAGTGTGATGAAGGAAAGTAAATCTAAGCTAGGAATTATGTATGTGAGAAACACAAAACCTTTTCTCCCTCTTTTCATGTGTGCATGTACATATGCGCACACACACAGAGAAGCTGTATGGCAAGAAGTTTGAGATCAGTGTTATTATCTCTCTCACAGACATAGAGGGTGCAGGCCAGCCTTGCAGCACAAAGCCTATTTATAGTTCAGTGGCAGTACACATGCTTTGTATACAAAAGGTCCCAGGTTCAATCCCTGGCACCGCCAACATGTCAAGGCACCTTGGGAGGTTCATCTCAGAACTTAGAAAACTTCTTTGGACTGGCCACTAGCCATGCTGGCTGCTGGTTTCTGAGAACTGTAATCCAAAAATACAATTTTGCTGAGCTCTGGTTTGTTTGGAATGGCTGTTTCAGCCCTCCACATTCACTAGGGTTAGGGGTGCAGGACCCCCGCTAAAGTGGAAGAATAATAAATATCAAAAATGTGTGTGTTGCTTATTTTGAGAAGCTGGAGTGATAAGGTGTCATGTTAGCACAGTTCCAAGGCATTTTGCTGCTTAAATCAGCACAAGAAATGGTTTACACCCAGCCTCAGTTCAAACCAGATATGAGCAGGGACAAAGAAAATTACTTAATTAAATTAATTTGTCCCCTGAAATCCCATAAGCTTCTTCCTTCAACAAATTGTTGCCTTTTCATCATGCCCAAAGTTAGCAGCCTAAGGAGAGCACCTCATTCTCCTTTCTTGTAGAGGCAGTCCTGTGCTGATGTTACAGACTGGTTCTCTCAGCCATGTACATCCTGTGCCCAAAGTATTGGGGCAGTTGGGAGGGAGGAGAGAACCGTTTCTATGAGGAATAAAAAGTACAAGTACTATAGGCCTGCTCCCACCAGAAGCTGATATTATATATCAAATTAATTGATGGTTTTTGGCTTTGTGTTGCTGTTGACAAGGTATGCTTATGGTGCAAATACATTGCATACTTCCTGCTTCTCCTTAGACTCAAATTACTCTTGGCATTTGTTATAATGATGCAGGTACACTAGTTTTGCTTAATTACAGTTTACTGTCTTAAGCAACTTTTCCCTTGAGTCACTAGAAAATTACATTGCTACCTTTTAATACAACTGTGAAAATTAATGATCTTGAACTACCTTTTAATGTACAAGAGTGAGAAGGAACAAACTCTGTACAATTTCTAACCATGCTCCATTTCATGCAAGTAAATATATATATGTATGTATGTATGTATGTATATAGGAAACACAGGATCTGCCTTTGCCATGTCATACAGCTGATTTTGAAGATCAGCACATATTTTGCAGGTGAACACTACATTAATTAGATATGAAATAAAAATAAAATGGAAATTTGTTGCATGCATATATTAACCATGAGCACATACGCGCGTGCACACACACATAGCTTTTCTAATGCAAAATATCAAAGACTTGTACTATTTACCTATATGGTGTAAATTGTCCAGTCAAAATGAATGAAACTTGATGTGATGTATCTGGAAATAACCTTGGCATCTATTGACTAATGCTTGTGGTATCGCTAACAACTAACACACTTTTCTTTATTTTTTTTATTAGTACTTTCCCCGTTGTTCTTTGCTGTACTGTTTCCAAAAGGTTTCATCCAGACCTTAAAACACAGACAAACAAATCATCCAAAACACAAAACCAACAATGAAAAAAAGGGAGATGTAGAAAAACAACTGTGGCTTCCCAAGAGCTGCAATCCCCAAATATGATGAGTTTTCCCTACTTTCCCTGTTCTGTAACTGATCATAGAAGGGTTGGTAATACAGTGGCCCACAGGCTACAAATTCCTTCTCCTATCTGTTTTGCAGGCTCCACTGCTCCCACCATGGTGGTGAATTTTTTGGGGTGTGTGTGAATAAAGTATGATTCTCCTTATAAATAAGGGGCTGAGTTCCTTGTTTACATATTTTCAAAAGTGATGGTTTTCTGCTACCGCAGCAACAAATTCAGCAGTAATGAGGCCCCTCGATGTTGCCCAATCCTGAATTAACAGCATTATCAAAAGCAAGTTTAAAGATAGAAGATTGGATTTACGTGAGTAATGGGAACCTTTGGTTCAAGGAAGAGAATTATGCAGCAGGTTTAATAGCACTTTACTTTGCGTCAGCTGCTTTCTGGTATAATCTCTCTGTAAGTGCTGGGTTTCATAGCAGACCACCTACTGCTCTATTAGCCCTAAATGACTGGCTGTGTGTTTAGACATCGTTGCTTAACTCGGTATCATTTGACGAGCCATGAAGCCTCCTTTTTCTTTTGATGGGAAATCCCTCTCCCAGGCCCTCTTCCAAAGTATTTCAGAAGAGCTTCCTATCAGTTCCTTCATTTATAATCAAGCACATGCCAAAGAAATCTGTATCCAGATCCCCATTTTGTTTCTCTAGCCTCAGTTTGCAGGTCCAAACAACTTAGCAATCAGTGACTGGCAATAGGGTTTAGATGACCTCAAAGGCATGTAAGGAATGTGTAAGGGAGAGACCATCTTGGCTTGCGCCAAGATCACTCTGCCCAAAGGTCATGTTTATCCACTGCTCTACACAAAGTTGGTACAAAGGAGAAGTAATTGTACATGCGTGCATATCCTGAGTGTAAAATTAAACTCTTGTTGATAAAGCCTGGTATGTAGTTGATCAGATGTGAGTGGAGGCCAAAATTATATTGACTAAGGAATAAATATTTGGCAAGTCTGGATTCTGTCTATCTGATCTCTAGTAGAAGCTAGAAAGTTCTTATTTATACATGTGTAAAGGTAGGTGGGTGGACCTATATACCCTAAAAACACCAGATCCTATCTGATCTGGAAGCTAACCAGGGTTAGCTTAGTACTTGGATGGGATATGCCAATGAAAACCAGGTGCTGTAGGCGATGTTTTGTGAGAAAGAACTGGCAAACCCACCTCTGAGTATTCCTTGCCTAAGAAACCTTATGAAATTCACCAGGTCTTCAAAAGTCAACAGGCAACTTGAAGGCACATATACAAACACAAAGCTAGATGGAGGACCATAGCTCAGTAGTAGACCATATGCACTGCATGCGAAAGATTCCACTTTCAGTGTCAAATATCTTGATTGACAAGGTTCAGCTAGCAGGAGATAGGCAAGGCTTCTGTCCACAACACTGGGGAAGAAGCAAAGTGAGGTAGATGAATAAACAGTGTGATATTGCTTAACATAAAGCAGATTCCTAAGTCATCTGTAATTACAATAAAAACACCAGCTACAGCAGAGAGAGGGGCCATTTCCACACTAGCCCATTATAGTGCTGTTATTCGACTTTCAACATCCAATGGCATCCTGGGGTTTGCAGTTTAGGGAACTGCAAACCTCGGGATTCCATAGGATGTTGAAAGTGGAATAATAGTATTATAACAGGCTAGTGCAGAAATGGCCAGGGAGATAGTGGTTACCCACCTCTGAGCATGGGCGTTTAGACACCAGTTTTAGGACCTCAGGTGCTATTTCTTGCTCCAGGGAGACAAACATTTCATGGCCTATAGCAAATCAATGTTTCTTATAAGATAGATCCAGAATGATGTAGTGGTTAGATTTTTGAGCTAGGAGTAGGGAAAGAGAGGTTCAAATTCCCATATAGCTAAGATACTCACTTAGTGACCTTCGCTCCATTTCTGTCTCGCAGCCTAACCTCCTGACAGTCAAGAAGTGAGAATAATATTGGACTGAGCTTAGTGAAAAAGGGGGAGATAAATATGTGAGAAGAAGATAAGTAAATTAATAAATTGTGAAAATTGGATTTAGTTTGTTGCAAATTGCATGGTGTGAGAAAGGCAGGGCAATAATAATAATAATTTAACAACAACAATCATATTAGTTGCGCTGACATCCTTGAACAAAGAGTGTGAGACATGATCGTGCAATACTGTTACTTTGCATTACTGTAATATTGTACTATATAATACATACATACATACATATATGTATATGTATATGTATATAAATATAATATTTAAGAATTCCCAAAGATCTCGAGATGCAGCATTAAAATAGTGTTCATGACTGTGAGGTAGATGCAGAGAAACAGGAGAATATTGGCTTGTCATCTGAACTTACATTTTTTGGTTTCTTGAGACTCTCAGCTATTAGTTAACACTAGCTGATATAAAATGGTGGTGATGATAATAGCCATTTTTTAAAAGGGTAAATGGTTCTATTTAGGCTGGTCTTAATCTATGCTAGTTTAGGACTACTTAAAATGGGCGAAATCTCTGCTCTCTCCAAGCAGCACTTGCAACAAGATGAAACTTCCTGTGGTTATGAAATTCATACTGTTCTAGGGTTAAGTCAGATTTCTAGCAATTGCCTGGAAATGGAATATAATGGAAGGACAGAGCATTCTCTTTTGATGTGTGTGTGTGTGTGTGTGTGTGTGTCTGTAATTATGAACAACTGAAGGAAATGTCTATTTCAGCAAAAAATATATGGCTGTTTCCTAAAAGAATGTGCTTTTGTAGCTGACAATCAGGAAATGCAGATATAGCAGAGCATCTGTTTTGACTTCCCAGTTTTGTATGAGGAAGGAAGGAATGGAAACATTTTATTTTGAAATATCTATGCTTCACTTGCTTCTAAAATCCAACCCAGTCCGGACGATAAACCTCCTTCTAGGATATATGGGCAATTCTTCAAAATCTTGTAGATTTTGTAGGTGCAGATGGTTTCTGCAATTGCAAAAAGAAAGAGGCCTGGAAAAAAAAGTGCCACCTATTTCTTGATTTGGGATTGTGCAGTCTGTGGAACACTGAGCAGTATTTTTTATTCTTACACCATTCCTAGAATGCATTTGTTTGAGGCTACCCTCAGGCAATCAAGTCGTTTAAATGGCTTTACTTTTCTTCAGTTCCTCCAAAATTCAAACTTTCTATCTGTTTGTAGCTGATAAACTAGTACCTTTCTTCTTCTTTTAAATGCACTGGGAGGTGGTGGGGGGACTGTTTTGGAGTTCTCTGGATGTTTCTGTTATGCAGATATTCCCAGCAGACTTGTAAGTACAGCATGTAATCAAAACTGTGATGTCTTTCACAGAAATTACATATCTATTTAAGGTTCAGAAGAAGGATGGGTGATGAATTTGCAATTTCATTTGGTTTCTGAGCTTTTTGAACGCTCCCCACAAATTGTGTGTAGATAAGTGAAAATAAGCAGTCTTCGCTACCAGGATGCTTAGAAGTGTTTAAAAATGCATAAAATTAAAACAGTGTGAGAGGAACATGTTTCTAATTAAGGTAACTGTGTAAAGAAATGCCAAACTGAAAGAATTAGTGAGTTGGTTTGTAGGTATTGTCTGCATGTCACAGAAGGTTCATTTATTTATTGATACTTTGATTACCTTCTGAAGAACTCCCCCATCAGAATTTATTAGAGACTGACCTTAACGTCAAGCAAGATCAAGAATCTGGCCTCAGGCAATGGATTTTGATGTGACTGTTTGCTTTCCTAAGGATTGCCTATATATTTAGTTACATTGTTATATTTTTCATCATTGGGCCGTGAGGAATCTTCTGATCCTTGACACAAAGAAATGGTCAACCATCATGAGATTTTTCACATTTTGTAGTTCCCCCCCCCCCCAAAAAAAATCATAGAATCATAGAGCTGGAAAGGACTACGAGGGCCATCCAGTCAATCTTTGCCATACCTGAATATACAACTTTTGTTTAAAGACCTCAAAACAAAGAGAGTCAACCACTTTCTGAGACAGTTTATTCCATTTACAGTCAAGACGTTCTTCCTAATGTTTAAGTGGAATCTCTTTTCTTGCATTTGAATTCATTGATTCATGTTCTAGTTTCTGGAGCAGCAGAAAATAAACTCACTCCATCTTCTACATGGCATCCCTTAAGACAGTTAAATATGACTTTCATATCACCTCTCGATCTTCTCTTCTCTAACAGCTCCCAGCAGAGCATCAGGAAAGGGTTTGTGGTGCTGAGAAATTGGACTATGAGCAATCGTTAGCTGGCCAAGCAGCGATTGGTGGAGGAGGAGGACCAGAGGCGGGTTTTTAAAGGGTTGCACAGCCTGATCAGACCTGTCAAGAGGGAAGGTTCCCCAGAAAAGAAGCGCTTGAGGTGGGGGGGGCAGGGTTGGAGAAACTTGCGGTGAAACTTGTCAGTGAAAGTCAAACCTGCAAATGTGGAGGGCCAACTATAAACATGTTTGTTCATTTGTAACTAAGGGGGGGTATAATACATTCTTCCATTGACATGTATGAAAGATAGAAGTGCTGAAATTTGGCTGGATTGTGCTCATTAATTTTAGGTTGTTATGAAATCTGCAGCTTTGTAGTGAGTTAACACCTGTTGTATTTTGGAGAAATGTTGCACAGTATGAAGTTGTGGCGGAGCTTCAGGGGCGAATGACTAGAGAACATATTGTAGCAAACAAAAAATAGAGTTGCTTGTGCCTTTCAGTTACAACTTATGCCAGCGGCAAATAAAAACCCTGGATTTTCAGTAATGTTTTCTGCTTGTGTCTGATGTGATGATCTCCTTCAGGGTAGGAAAATATCAATCCATTGGAACTAACATCAGATATTTCACTTTGTACTACTCTGTGTATATTTTACAAGGATGGGTGGATTTTTTTTAACACTTTTCAGAATCTGATACGTAGAAGAGTTTGATAATGTATTCCTGTTCAGTGAGATGTGAAATATTTAAAAGTTCCTGAGGCAAATGTTTAATGTTTTCAATCATCAGTGACTTTTTAAGAGGATGGGAATTGTGTGTCCCAAGTACAAGACTAAGGTTTAGAAAAGCTACACAAGAGACTTCAGGCCCCAAAATCATGCAGGCAGCATGGCCACTGGTGATACCACTTGGGGGTTCTGGGAATTGAAATTCAGAGAGTAGCTTTTGCAAGACCTTAATACATAAGTTGAAATGTGCTGGATGTGGACATGTAGTCTAGGATTCAGTTTCCCACAGTGGCCCACCAGGTATATCTGGGAAGTCCACAAGCAAGGCATCCTGGCAAAAGTCCTCTTCTACTGTCTCTGTTCTGCAGATGTAAAAACAGGAAACTGCCTTTGTATGACCATCTAGCTTAATATTATCACTACTCACAGTGGTGCCTCTCTACCATTTCAGGAAGGATTGTTCTCCTACCCTAAGTGGAGAGTCAGCGTTGTATAGTGAGCGTTGAGCATTGGACTACAACCCTGGAGACCAGAATTCAATTCCCTGCCATGGAAACCTGCTGATTGACCTTGGGCAAATCACACACAACCCCAGAAAAACCCATGATAGGTTTGCCTTAGGCTCACCATAGGCTGAACATGAGTTGAGGACACACAGCAACAGCAATAAGTGGAAATGCCATGGATTGAATCTGGGATCTTCTACATGGAAAGTATATACAGTACAGTGGCCCCTCCACTTTTGTTAGGGTTCAGGGCTCAGAACCCTTGTGAAAGTCGAAAAATGGCTAATAACTCCTCCTGCTATCCCTCCTATTCCCTTCCGGGGTCTCCCTCTTCCCATTCCTATGCAAAACAGAAGGTAATGGGGGTGGAGGAAAGCTCGCGGGAGCCTTCATTCCCTCTCTGGAACTTCCTTCTTCCCCTTCTCATGCAAAACAGAAGGGAATGGGGTGGAGTGGGGGAAGGCTTCTTTCCCTCCCCAGAGCTCCCCCTGCCATTCCTATGCATTTTGCCCCATGCTAGGAACTCATGCGAGCCTCCCCTCCACTATTCCTTGCTGTTTTGCCTCAGTGCTCATTCTCTGCACCAGGGCAAAATGCATGGGAATGGGAGGAAGACAATGGGGGCGGGAAGGCATGGGCATTCGCAAGTAATCAAATTTGCAAAGGTCAAACCTGTGAATATGGAGGAAGGACTGTACTATTATGCTATGACTAATTTGCCTCTGATCTGAAAGATAGCATACGGCCATCATGATTAATATACCACTGATAGATTTGTTTTCTATAAATTTATTGGTTCCCCCTTTTAAACCCGTTGAAACTGGTGGCTATCACCACAAGCTGTGATAGCAAATTTCATGAATTAATTTGATCAGTTTAGCAAGCAGCCACCTCATACTCAGATCTGATTAACTTACTTCCACTATCATTAGAACAAATTGTACATATTCTAATTCATTTTCTAGTGACTAAAATAGTCTTGTGAATTCATTCTGTGAGCTATTTTCATAGTAATTCTTTCTTTTGGGTAAATCTTCAAATTCTACTCCCTTTGTATTTATTGCAGCATATTTTCATGCATCATAAAACTAGCCTTAGAGATGGTTTAATTTGCACACCATTCCTAAAAATATACAACATCACAATAATCTGATGGTGGGAAAGGGATTGAGTTCTTTTGGAAATAGTGTCTGGCACCATGCAGCTCCATCTTGTCTATTGTTTACTCATTAATTGTGTATGAATTTCTTCCAAGAGTTCCCATATTGGGTCAAGCTGTTGTATGTCACAGTTTTCATTTTTCTCCCTCCCTGCATGGTATTTCATGGAATGGGAGAGTTTCTGGAGATCCATTTTAATCACAGTGGCCCCTCCACATTTACAAGGGTTAGAGGCACAGAACCCTTCTGAAAGTGGAAAAACCACAAATAACTCCCCCCCACACACAATCTGCCTCCTATTCCCCTCCAGAGCTTCCCCTCCCATTTCTTTGCCTTAGGCCCCAGCATTCCCAGGGGAAGAAAAAATACAAACTAAAGGGCTTAGCTGTACTTTCCCCTCAGACAGAGTAGAGCAGAATTCTGGTGTTCTACTACTTCTGGCGGCCATCTTGAGAGAGGAGGGGTAGGAGCAAAGAGAGCCTCTGACCAATCAGCAGCCATTGCACAGCAGAATGTGCAGCTACATGGTAGAGAGGACATACCCCCAGCAGTGGGGGGCTTTGCTCACCCAAAAGAAAAAAAATGTTCATTTTAAACACAAGCCTGGCAAGCCTGGGGTGAGGAATGCAAGGGAATTGGAGGAGGAAAATTGGTGGGGAGAAGAGGAGGCAAGCACATTCCTCATGAATAATCAAATTCATGAAGGTCAAACCCATGAATGTGGAGGGAGGACTGTAATGTATGGCTATTTCCTTTTCTCATAGTGGGCAAAAGGAAATACCTGACATCCAAATTGCTTAGACTGAATCAAGGACAGTTATTTTTGCTTTGTATTTTGGTATTTTTGTTTTTGATCGAAAACTTCCTTGAAAAGTTTAAGAATGCCTTTCATACAGTCTTAGTGCACTCAGTGAAATGGGTTTAGTGTAGGGAAGATGATCTTTGGCAACTGTGGGGGATGACTTCATTTCTCCAAGACCTATACCCACACCCACAGTAGCTCTTAAAGGACTAAACATCAAAACAAGCAGGGCCTGGAAGTCAATTCCAGGGTTGCTGGGTTTGTTTCAAAGTCAGAAAGGTGAGCTTTTTAGCCCAAAATGGGCATTTGAGGTCTTTATATCTTGTTCAGTAGAAGAATCACACATTGTGGCATTGGTTCTATTTGCTTCTGGTTTTTTCAAGTTTCAGTTTTGGATAGTAGTGCAGCAGAGCTTTAGCTGCCCCCCAAAACAGATGGAAACTATGAGACCCAAAGGTATAGTGAGGGGGGGCTTGTGGCCCTTGGGGAAATTTTAGTACCAGAACCACAGTGGCATCTTCCATCCCTGAAGTTGACCTGTTGATGGTATGAGTTTCCCAGGTGTCCCAGCTGTACAGAGAGATCTCCGTGAACCCTCTGTAGCCAATTGCATGTCACACATGTATGTGTCACACATACACTGAATATGAATGAGGTATGAGGCACGGTAGAAGTTGCAGAACTATGTGATTCCTACCCTATTCTAAGCAAAGGCAGAACTTTTAGGGTTTATATCCATGCTAACTCAATCTTAATATTGATAGTTTAATCTCCATCTCAATATTATTTATTTATATCGTTCTGTACCTTCAAGTCCTTTTTGACTTATGGTGACCCTAAGGTGAACCGATTATCACAGAGTTTTCTTGGCAACATTTGTTCAGAGGGAATTTACCACTGGCTTCCTTTAAGGCTGAAAGAGTGTGACTTGCCCAAGGTCACCCAGTGGGTTTCCATGGCTAAGCGAGGATTTGAACTCTGGTTTTCAGAGTTCTAGTCCAGCATTCAAATAAATCACTACGCTACACTGGGTCTCATTTATTTACCTCATTATTTCTATTATTTTATTCTTAACATTTTATATGTTTTTAGCTATATCTTTTACTTGTATCTCTTTTAATTCTATAAGCAGCCTTGAATCCCACTCTTGAGAAAAAAGTGGGATATGAATATAGTCTTTGATTCATTGAAAATACAGTGGGTCCTTGGGATCTGCTAAGGTTTGGTTCCCCAATCCCCTATGGATGTCAAAATTTATAGATGCTAAAGTCCCATTATGTACTGTGGTATAGTAAAATGATGTCCATTATATAAAATGGCAAAACCAAAGTTTGCTTTTTGGATTTTTTATTAGTGGAGGGAAATATTTTCAAGCCATAGAATGCATAGATATGGAGGGCCAACTGTACAAAGAAGGCAAGAACTTGTCCCTTCACTCCAAATTGCTTCCATCTAGACTCCAGTAGAATGTAAGAGGCCTGCAGTTCAAATCAGTACAGCACGGGTCTGTATATTTCCACCAGTCTTTAAAACTGGACTGAAGCTTTGCTTCATTATGTTTGAGAACAGTACCTTATTCAGTGGGGCTTTCATACTCAGTGGGGGAAAAGTGTAAGCTGTCGCTCTAAAATGCTTAGCTAGAAAAAAGTTTGCAGAGCCAAGCTTCTCAGATGCTACAGGATCAGGAAGTCAGGTTACCTTTAGGGCCCCAGATATAAATGGCTGTCACTTTGAATTGTAGATCTAAAATCCAAGAAGAAATATAGTGAAACTTTTAACTCTGATTCCATTGTGATTGATCTTGCAGATTTTTAGAGTAATTGATGGCTTTGCCTTAGTTGAGTCTGTTAGTGCAAATAATTATTAATCAATATGCACTCAGCTCTTACTTTAGAAGATAATTTTAACACATGATTTATTCTGAACATTTCAATTGAGCTACCTTTACAAGGAGAAAATCAATTGGCTAGTGGTCTAAAGCACTTTAATTATCTCAAGAGCTGTGTTCTTTTTTTGCTAGGCATTTTTCTACCATAGTAACTTACTGCCCTGTATAGAATAAACCTCTTTACTACTTGGCATCATTGGCAGGATATTTTTCATTGCTTTAAAGAAGAAAACATTCCCCTTTTCTCTATTGACTTTTTAAAAAGTTGTTTAGCTTGATACTATAAAAATTAATTTAATTTAAGACTGGCTGAGAGAATATGGGGTGGAGAGGAGAATTGAATTATTTTTTGTAAAGAATAAGGCACTTTCAAACACTACAAAGGGATGAAATCATGTTAGTTAGTTGAACTAAAAATAAGGAAGAGTCTTGTAGTACTTTAAAGATCAACACACTTATTAGAGTGTAGCCTTTCCTTGATTATGTAATTCAATTAATTAGATGCATGAATTTCAGGTATTTATATGATGCTTATGATTGCATGGGGAGGAGAAAGAAATTGGGGTATTTTTAAAAGCCCTTGAGAAAGTGGGATGGCCAAGGATTAACTGGAAATGTCCCTTCCAAACAGTCAAAAGGGACATGCCTGGTTAATCCTCTGCTGTCCCACTTTCTCAGGAGCTTGTAAAACGTCCTGCTTTCTCCTCTACTCATTTTCCTCCTTCATCCTTGGCTTACTTCAGCTGCTGCAAACAGATATGTTTGGAAGTTAGTGACTGAAAAACCATAACACAGTTAAAAATGAGAGGAATACAGCATAGGCGAGACCTCTTCCTTCCTTTTCTAGCCCTCCTGAAGTGGCTTTGCTTCCTAATTTTTTTAAAAAAAATAATGTATAATTAACCCTTAGATGAAAGCCAGCAGGTTAATCTGCACTGCATTCATTTAAATTTCCAGGCCATTCCTAACAAGATTCACAGGCCATTATAGCATTTGGCAGTGAATTTCTCCCTCTCTCCACCGGTACGGGGGGTGCTCTTGAGCCGAGATGACACTAGCAGGCTGATGGAACCTGCATCTCTGCCAGGATACTTGCACCAGGTTTTTCTTGCGAGGGGGAAGGTGAGATGGAGGCTGCTCTATCTTGCTTCCTTCCTCATATATGTTGATAGTAGTTGAGGTCAGCTCTTGGCTCTACCTGCATTGTTTCTCCTTCTTCCTAAGGTGCTTGAGAGCAGCATACCCTCATAGCTAATCACTGGTCCAGAGAGATAGAGCAACAGCAGGAAGCTCCTTGGCTGCTGTTGCAGACCTGAGATGAGGACATTGTGGAAGGAGGCATTGGACAATGGCCATCTCCACCCTACACTGTTACAGTGCTATTATTCCACTTTCAACATCCTGTGGAGTTCTGGCATTTGTAGTTTACTGAGGCCAAAGAGCTCTCTGGCTGAGAATTCTAAATGCCCCTCCCTAAACTCCAGGATTCCATAGGATGTTGAAAGTGGAATAATACCACTTTAACAGTGTAGTGCAGAAATGGCCTTCCTTTTGCAATGGCCTGAAAAATACATAACCTAGTGTTAAGAGGGTCTTAGAACACTATTTCACCAACTGGATTCTACCTTCAATTATACTTTGTATTTTTGTTGTGTGCCTTCAAGTCATTTTGGACTTTTGGTGACCCTAAGGTGAACCTATTTAGGGGTTTTCTGAGGCTGAGAGTGTGTGGTACACCCAAGGTCACCCAGTGGGTTTCCATGGCCAAGTGGGGAACTGAACCCTGGTATCCAGGGTCATAGTCAAACACTCAAACCACTATACCATGTTGGCTGCCAATCTAAATTCTAACAAGAGTAAAATCACACTATGAAATGCCTGCGTTTCTTGTAGTTAATCATTGCTTTATCCACAAACTCTTCTTCTTTCTCTCTGTCTTTGTATTCATATATTCATTCATTCATTTGAGAACTGGCTCTAATTTGGAGTTAAAAAGCTGAAAGTCTTTCTTTTAACCTATAATCTTCTCATTCAGCTAGAAAGACCCTTTATGAAAATTTCTTTCAGATATTCTGACTTTAGCACAAAGATCATGACGCTGTTATAGCTCCACTACCTCTTCCATGCAGTCTGCTGGTGGTCACCTTGACAGTGTGCAGGAGCTTTAGAAGAACAGGAAAACTGTTTGGGGTGTATGGAAGATCAAACAAGTTAATTCTTGGACTATTCCCAGCATGCTACTCCCTTCCTTCCCATCAGTTGGCTGATAGTTTGAAAGTGCAGGAGTACCAAGGCTTGGAAGATTAAAAACATCTGGCTTTTCCATCCATTTTGTGCCCATAAAGATAACTTTGAAGTGTTAGCAGCAAGAGTTGCCAGCACTTATCTGACACATTTTGTTGACCTCAGTACTTAGTACTGGTATTGCTAACCACAGATAAAAAACCAGAGTAGGATTGCTTGTCTGACACAAGACAGCCACCCAGCACACAAATTTAGAAATGATTTCAAGATTTTTGGCCTCTGCTAGTATCTAAAAAGGTGATAGCTTTTTTCGGCTGTACAGAGAATCCAGACACACACATACCTCTTTAATTAAACCTTTTTTTAGAAAGCACGTCCTCTTCTCTTTTGGTTTCTGCATTTGTTTTGGACTGAATCCTGGCTTGGTTAAGAGGTTCTAGGATAAACCCTACGGTATGAAACACTATATTTCATTACCATTGATAATGTGCGTTTGGTGTCTTCCTTCTGATGCATGAAAATACTGAAACAGCTTCCTGCTACATGTTGTTCATACTGTGATTTTTATTTAACGAAAATATCCCTCAGTAATACATGTCACTTTTTAAAAATTAAGGTGATCAGTAATCCTAAATATAAAATACTTGATAATGTCATGTTCAGCAATCAAGCACTTCATTGTAATTTGGCAATGTGCATACATGATCCTGTGTTCAGAAATAACAATGAACTGTAATTTAGCATTATGAGAAGAAGCTTAAGAATTCTTTGGACTTTCTCCTTCTTCTTCCTTGCTCCTTCTCTAGCCTGGCTGCACTTTTTAATTACATTTTTGAATAACTGGAGCACTTTGTCTACATTCTAAATTGCAGTTCGTTTGAACTGTGATTTATTGCAAGAAGCCAGTTTTATAAGCCAAAATTTCAGGTTGTTTTGTATCAGTAAAACAGAAGTAAAATTAACCAAGGCTATCTGGGTTTGGGCAAAGTGTCGAATTGTGATTGCTAAAAGGGGGAAGTGAGAAATTCAGATGTCCTCCCGAGCACAGCACAAAGGCTTGACTTGTTTATTATTGGAGCTAGGTATGGCCACTCTGTTTTGTATATTGTAGCGTTCTCTATTGACAGGAGTTTTCTGTTATTGGTCTTAGAATGAGAAATCTGAACATACTTTTGCACTTAAATTTCTATGATATATTAAAACTGGGGTGCACAGAAAGATAGGATAAAATTCATGTTTTTAGATTATCCAAGGCAAATATGATTTTAATGTCTTTATTACTTGCTGTAGACTTCAGCTTTCAGGTTAGAACTCCCATAAAGCTGTCTTAATTTATTAGCTGTGTCATGTTAGTATTGGATAACTAGCTCAAAGATAAATCTGTGCTTAGTACAAATGTGTCTGAGTTGATGATGTTCAGTGTAATTTATATAGAAAGTCTAGTTTGGTTACGAGGAGAAGTGCAATTTTATGTGACAGCTTTAGATGGTGGAATGCTTATTAATCTTGGTCTGTTGCATATATTTGGAAGAATATTTTCAACCATGTTTAGAATTTGATGAGTTCTCCCCTATACTTTTTAGTTTGATTTAGTGAAATACCAGTATCTTATAATGATGAATATTAGCTGCTGCTGTTTCTTTATTCTTTATTGCATTTAATATACTCAAACCAGTTTTCTTTATGCAGTCTGGATGGAGCTGTAGATGGCTGGATTTTTAGTATGTGTTAATGAAACTTCTTCCTTAAACTTTACAGTGCTTTTCTCAGCTTACAGGTGAGTACTCACTTTGTAGTCTATATCACTGTGTTTCCTCCAGGGAACTAGCTATGGTCGTACTGAGCATAGTTTCCTTTTTTATAGATGCAAGCATGTAAAATTGCAACTGTTTTTCATAGCCATCTAGTGCCACAAGCAATGCACAAGCTGAAGCATGGACTGTATTCATTTGTTGCAATCACTCAGACTGTTTCTGTGAATTGGCTGGGTGATGAATGATTCAGAACCTCACATAAAGAAGGCTTTTACTCTGAAGTCTGTTCTTCCATGGAATTTATTAATTCATTTCTTGGATAGTCTATTAGGAGGGAAGGAACCAGATTTATATCAAGTCAGACTATCAGTCCATCTAGGTGAGCAATGTCTGTACCAACCTGTAACCTGTTGGCTATCCATTCTGGGGCTGTGACTGGGAGTTTGGGGTCTGGTGTCTAAGACTGAGTTCAGAAGATTGAAAGGACACTCCAGTTGGCAAACACAGTTCTATGTTGTTGTTCAGGCAATAGCTGTTTAGCATTTCAGGCCAGAATATTTCCAAGCCCTCTTTGAAGATGCCAAGGGCCAACCCTGAGACCCAACAGGGAAAGTTTGTGTTCTGTCACTGGGCTGGTGCCGCATACCCATCTAAGTTCTACAAGTGGCTTATAAAATAAAACCATATTATAGCATACAATTAAAAACTAAAAGGAAAGGAGTACAGAATGACATACCAGGTAACCTATATATTGTTGTGTGCCTTCAAGTCATTCCTGACTGATGGCAACCCTGAGGTGAACCTGTCATGGGCAGCATTATTGGCAAGATTTTTTTGGAGAGGGTTGTCTTTGGCTCTCTCTGAGGCTGGGAGAGTATGCCTTGCCCAAGGTTACCCGGTGTGTTTCCATGGCTGAGCAGGGATTCAAAACCTGGTCTCCAGAGTTGTAGACCAGTGCTCAAACCACTAAACCATGCTGGCTCTCTAAACAATATATACAAGCTGAAAAAGAAAGAAAAATTGCCAGGGCAAATGGTTCTAGCCAGCAGGATGGGGGACCCTTCTGAGGTGACCCTTCTCAAGGAAAGAATTACAGTAGATGCTACAACTGGAAAGACCTTATCTCATTCTACAAGCAGCATTCACTATACTTCAGATATTGTTAAAGAGAGCTTGGAAAGTTTACTTTTTTTTTACTAAAACTCCTTAGAGCATTCTGGGATTTGTAGTCTAAAACAGTAAGAAGCTCTGTAGCTGTATGTACTTTATGAGTCCCTTAGAGATCTTCTGGAGATGTACTTCTCTCTGTCACACCACCTTCTCAGGCTCATTTGGTGGGAACAATGGGGGGCATTCCTGTTGGCTGCTCCCAGACTTTGGAGCTTCCTCTCTAGAGACAGCAGGACCCTCTCTTTTCTGTGAGCAAGTTAAAACATTTTTATACTGTAAGGCTTTTAGAAACTGACTGGACAAGCTTTTAAGGCTATGCAGTGCTATCTTTATGGTTTGTATATAGTCTTTTAATGAATTATAATGTTCTTAAGTTTATAAATTGTTTGTCTTTTAAAAAACTTGTATCTTTATACTTCTATTGAAGTTATTGTACAGTTTTAATCAATACTGTTTTTAAATAGGTTGCTAGTTGCCTTCAGTCGCATTATTGGGGGAAAAACAAGATATAGATGAATAAAACAACAGCAACAGTAATAATTCAGTCTTTCTAGTCTGAAACAAATTCACTAGATTAGATAACAGAAGCTGGAAGCCCGATAGCTGAAGTGGGTGTTTCCAAAAAGGATCAGAAGGTACCCACCTGCTACCTTAGCTGCTGCCTCGGAACAATGATGGTTATAGCAGCGGTGTTGTGATGGTGAGACTTGCTGACAGTTCCTTTGTCCGTAAGCCTCCTTCTCCATCACAGGTAGTCTTCCTCTGAAGCTAGTTTTGATCAGGACAAGAGAGAGAGAGGGAAAAAAAAGAGAAGGAGGAGGTGAGAGAGAGATACACCATATATACCAGTTTAATGAATGTGAAAGTCAAGATCTGTTAACTGCAACCGTTTTGGACCAGAAGCAAAGTGTATATTAAAGAACCCATTTTGGAGTACTCAGATTAGCTAAAATTATTAGTTTGACCAAATTCACATACCCAAAGGTAATGTGAGATGTGAATATCTCATTAACTTTGCTCAGCGTTGCCTCTTTAATGCTAGCTTTTTCAAAGCCATCTGGCATGCGTGTAAAGGTTGAGGCCAGCTTGTTTGATGGAGTTGGATCATCTTTCCTATACAGATTAAAGTGCGGCAAATGATCAGTGAAAGGACATGAAGGCATGGGGAAGAGCTATTTCCAAAGGGAGTGTGCGTTTTTTATTTACTGCTTTGTTCCTGGAAGGTCGTCTTTTTTTGTAGCTCGAAACTGTACTAGCAGCATGGCCCATTTGTAACCTTAATTAAATGATTGTTTCAACTTCCTTCCTGTAATTGCCGAACAAACCTGATGTTCCCCCCAGCCTCTTTTCTTTGAACTTTGAAGACTGGTGCAACCTCAGAATTTGCCTTGCATTTTAAACATTGCTAAAAAAAGTTCAATTTAAATACTCCAAATGGCAAGTGTTTCATGTTCGTGCTGCCAAAACAACTGCTAATGGGTCAGTTTGACCTACCTTGCTTAGGGTCAAACTGGATATGAAGTTAACCATGACTACAAACTCTGTGCTTGGGATTCTTAGATTGGTTTGTTTGTTAGCTTGTTTATTTAATCTATATCCCACCCTTTCTCATAGGAGTTCAGGGCAACAGATGTAGGCTGCTCCTTCTTCTTCCTGATTGAGACAGAGAATGGAGGTTTGAATCCTTTTCAACAATACTGTGTTCCCACAGATCCTTCCTTGAAGTTGTCTGCTATTTGCTCTGCTGGGTCCTTTAATAAAGGCTGAGTCTAGGGAGCAGAAAGGCTGCCATTCAGAAAGCCGATCAGTGGCACATGAAAACATTATTTACCTGATGACTTATCAGTATTGGCAGCAACACTTTTGGCTATGATGCCATTTTCTTTTTGCTCCTTGGTGCTTCCTTCCCCAAGCAAGTGGGTGTTACTAGACTGGGATTTGTGGAAGTGGTCTGTTATGTTGTTTCCTCTGTGACATCAGCAAAGAGGTGGTCCATTATAATTACAGCTTTTTTATAGTCCTGGTCAGGTTCACTGGAAGTTTCACTTACTCCTGGAAGCCACACGATGGGGAATGCAAGACACACATGAATGTTCTAAATGTAACGATGGAAAGAATATTCATAATTACTCATTCCCACAGAATGAGTTTTCTGACAGTCCAAATACCCTGTTGAGATGAATAATAGACGAGAGAGGATATTCCACAATTTTCTCCTAGTACTTGTAATCCCAGCGGAATTATTCTGCAAGAAAATCATATTAGATTTTATTGGCATAAAAACTGTTTTCTGAAGAGAAATGGGTTTCCTGCACAGAAACCACTATTTCCCATACAGGACACCTTTTTTCTGTGCAAAAAATTGTGACTTTTTTGCACGAACCCCCCCCCCCCACACACACACATGTATATCTCCACAGGATAATTCCTCTGCGACACTTTGGGACATTCAAATTGTGGGGAGAATATTGCAGAGGAATATTCATTTTCTCCCACAGCAGAGAGAAAAGTGTCATCATTATTCGTCCTCATGTGCAAGGAGAAAATAGTCAAGGATTGTATCCCAAGGATTCGTGAGTTTGCGCTGTCGTGATCACAGTGTGTCACTCAATACTGGTTGCTGTAGAACATGAGCAAAATCGTGCTTTTATACTGCATACGCATCTATTTGCCATTATGGCAACAGAACCGTCGATCAGAAAGACCTTCAGTCTGATCCAGCATGGCTGTTCTTGTATTCTCATGGTGATCCTTGTCCCTGATTCTGTTTTCCTGTTGCCTAGCACAGGGCAAAAAAACATTGAGCTTCAGACACCTTCTCCATAACAGAAGTAATGGAGAATCACTCTGCTATTTATTCAAGTACACTGCTTTTCAATGGCAGATATTTTGAGAAGATGAGTCAGAGCATTTGGGAGGCAGACTACAATCCTGTTAAAAAGAAAGACTCTCTCTCACTGCACAGCTATAGCAGTATAATTCTACCTTGACTGCCATAGTTCCATTCTGCAGAATCCTGGAGTCTGAAGCTTGGTGAGACCATAGTGCTCTCTGGTTGAGAAGTTTAAATTCCCCTCCTTAAATAGCAAATGCTGGAATTCTGTAGGATAAAACTATGGCAGTTAAAGTGGAATCATAGTGCTATACTTGTGTTGTGAAAGGCCCAGCCAGTTCATAGTATCTGGTGCCACTGAGTGCCAATGTGGGCAATAAGAACTGAGGGCAATGTTTTCTTGGACTGGTCTCTTGAATAATCTCAGCCATTCAGGGTTCATGAAGTAAACAGGGTGATCATAAAACTATATAGCTAATCAAGAGGGAAAGTTGCATATCTTTCGCTATTCCAGTTTGGAAAAGGACGATAAATGTGTCTTTGTTGCTTATCAATCTTAGTTGTTCATTTGAAATCCATCTTAGTTTATGAAACAGGAATAGGTTCTGCTCTGTTTTACAGATACATATATGAATTACATACTGTTTGAAACCTGACATTCCAAAAAGTCACTGCGTTTTGAGTTTTCCTACAGTTTTATCTCTCCTGAACAAACCATCTTTTTATTATCAGTTGAAAAGTGCTTCATGGTTCACCTAGTTGGTGCTCAGTGCCTAGCTGCATCCTTCTAAGCTAAGCTGTTAAAATTGAATTTCTTCATAATGTAAACAATCTGTTTTACCTAAGGTTATTTTTATATATCTGTAGTAAAGCTTCTTAATATCTTGGAATTTATCGACAGCATTTGGGTCATTTTGTTGTCCTTTCTGTTTATTAGAAATTGATGTTTCAGACCATTTTCTTATTACTATTGTCCAAAAAAAATAAAAATAGGCATATTAGTTCCTTCTTACTCTTATCCTCAGCTACTTTCTGGCTGCCTATTTAACTATTTATGTACACTTTCCAAATTGTGCCTTTTATTGACCTGCAATTAAGAGCTAATGTATTTGTAAATTGCAAATTAAAAGTTGATAAGTGTGAAAATGCTTGAAATACACAAATTAGCTGGCCAGAAGAATATACCCTAATTAAGGGGAAGGAGGAACTGTTGCTAATTGTTTTGGATCATTACAGATTACTGGAAATGTATAACATGCCTAACAGGAAATGAAATAGTATTGATTTTTTTCCCCTTAAGGGATGGCAAACTGGTGGCTGCCACAATAGCTTACACCAACATAGCTAGCTAAGTCCTCCAGCACTAGCTTCTCAGAAGCACAGGAACAGCAGTGAAGAAGGATGGAGGGGGGAATACCATTCTTGCTAAAGTGCTTGGAGCTCACTTCACCACCCACCAATCATTGCCAACATTAGCACCAATACCTGCAGAAGCGGTAGAACTATTAAGGAGACCTCCAACAAATACTAGGTGCTGTGGGCTATATTTCAGAGGAAGGTAACCATCTCTGGGTTTTCCTTGCCTAAGAAAACCCTATGAAATTTGTGGGCAACTTGAAGGCACATAGACACACATGAAAGGCACTCTCCATCACCATGCATCAGGAAGAGCCCACAGTATTTTTCTTGCACAGTTAACATGCTAGATCAGAGGTACAGTACCTTTGATTTTCTGGATGCTGCTGGACTGCAGCTCCCACAATAGATCTGATAGTTGCAGTCTAACATGTGGAGAGTCATAAGTTCCCAACCTCTGCCCTAATATAATAGGTTCAGGAACTTGCATGTGTGCTGACAAGGTTTCTCATCAATTGGGGTTTCAGTTGGGGTTTCACCTGGTAGCCTTAAACATAGAAGAACAACTATTTTCAAAACTAGCCTTTTGGCAGAGAAGCTTCTGGTGGTAGACATACAGTAGACACCATTCCAGTTGTGACTACTAAGATGCTCTGATGGTGAATCAGTAAAGTTATCTACATATGGCATCCATAAGACCCCCTGGAAAGGGGTTTGAATTCTGTGCTGCAAGCACTGTTCATAACCTCATTGAATTGGTCTTTGGGTAGTAAAAAGAAATGTGTGAACTGGGAAATGTACATGCTGTATCACTAACTTCTAGGGAGACAGCCCAATGCTCTTGTTGAAAACCACAAAGCAACCAAACACAAAAGTTGTGGGTTTGAATAACACTTCAGCCAGATGCACATGTAGCCTTCTGTAAATGCTGTCTCCCGGCAACAATAATTTTAGCAGAACATCTCACTTCACAAGGAAACCCTGTAACCACACAGCCACTGAACCAAACAAAAATAAGTGGATGGCTCCTGGGCTATAAGACCCATTACTTTGTTCTGAAAGGGCCTCATTTAAAACAATAGTGTAATAGGAAAGCACAGAGTTGACATATAAGAGACCACAGGAAGAAAGGAAAGGAAGAGTCATCTGTCTGTCTTAGACAGTATTGTGTACAATAGCCAATCACAGACTGGCTTACGTATTTATTATGTATTCCCCTCCTTTCTCCCAGTGACAGATTCAAAGTGCCTCACAATGTAGATTAAAACAGAATGCAGCTAAAAATGAAAACTTTTAAAGAACAGTTCCAAAATCTCCCAGACCAGTGCACAGATGAATCATCAAATCATTCATTACTCTTATCAAATCATTTGTTACTCTTATTTTTAAAGAGGATCTTTGGTATAAGAGTTTGACCTGTAGTGAGAAAATGTGCCTAGTGCCCAATATTCACCAAGAAAGGCAGCTGTGCCTCCATTTCTTAACCTACACGAAAAGGAGGAAGTGTAGGTGAGAGGAAAAAATAAAAAGAAATGTAGCAGCACTTTTAAGATTAACTGGTTTTTATTTTCACATGAGCTTTTGTGGATAATAAACCCACTTCTTTGGATGTAGTGCAGAATGATAAAGCCCAGGTATAGAGCTTATCTACACAGTTGTGGGAGGGGAAGGAATGTAATAAGATCCAATAAGATGAAAATCATGTGGCTTGTGCTAAATTTTAAAAGGGCTGCGTGATGTGATACAGGTCTTTCAGATCTTTACAGTGTTCAGGTAGTGTTGATGTATGAAAGCAATAGATCTGCTTACCAAAAGACGGTTTCCCAGGTTTTTAAAACTCTCTCTGAGAAGCTTCCTTTTGTTATATATGCGGTAGCAAAGACTCTTTTGTTAATATATGTAGTGTGCCATGAAGCCATTGTTTTTGTTCATACCTCTGCTAATAGATTGGAATTTGTGGCTATAGTTCAACTCTTTCTAGTCTTCCTTTGTAATTTCCTTGTTCGCGAACTGCAACCTGTAAATCACTTGCCGTGTATTGAGGAATGCTGAAATTTTCTGTAATTGTTTTTTGGGGATTGCCATTTCTAATGTCAGGTTTGTACCCATTAATCCTCTTGTGTAGAGACTGTCCTGTTTCTCCAGTGTAGACTATAGAGGGGCATTGCTGGCATTGGATGGTATATATCACATTGTGCAGTATGCACAGGAAGCTAAATACAAGGTTGGCAGATATGACTCAACCTAGGGAAAAGGTTTGACCTTTTTATCTAGAACAGGGCTTTCTCAGCATTTGATCTTCCAGAGATTTTGGACTTTAACTCTAGAAGCCCCAGACAGCATGCATGGCCATGTTCTGAGCTGGAGCTGGCTGCAATTCCAGGACTTTGTTTGCCACCAAAAATTCACACACATTATCATTATAAGCTTTATTAATGATAAGTGATGCATCAGGTAGTCCACAGTAGGAAGTATCAAAGTCCTTTATCTGATGGGTTCCAACATCTCCTTGCATAAAATGGGAGAACTACCTCTCTGATCCCTGTGGCTAGCTAATAGGCTAGCATGGACCTCTTCCTCCAGGCAAGACCGTTTGAAGATGAAACACTAAAGTTACATAGGGCAAACTAAAAAGAAAAAGGAAATTGAAATGGATAGGCTTGAACCATCTCCCATCCTAATAGCTGATGAGAACAGTGTCAGCAGAAAGCTTACTTCCCTAGGCCATTCTCAGCTGCCAATGTGTTTACAGCCTTGAACTGCAAGGCTAAAGCAAAACTGCCTAGCAGGGCTACCAGACACATAATAAACCTTCTCTGTACCATTGGTCAGCTGTTAACATTTGGCCCTGATGCCGATAAGACTCTAGAAACCTTCTGCCTGGTGGCAGAGATCATACTCACTACAAGCCAATAGTTAGGAATTCTACAAATTGAAATTTCAAACATCTGAAGAATCTTGACCACCAGTCAAGAGTTCGTACGTGACACTAAGAAGCAACACTGTTGAGCACCTGATTTAGTTGCCCTGAAATGGCCTGGGGCATAACGCTTCCTAAGCCAACTTAAGCAAATGAAAAAAAGATATACTTTTTAAAAGAAACTATAAAACTTTAGTGATCTCCTTTTGGAAGGAAGCTGCTGGAAAAACTCCACTCCTGTAAAGTCAGGATTGGCTGACCTTTGCTAAACAATTGAGATCATCTTCCATGTAATTCTCTACTTGGCTCCTTGTGTATCCAGATGTTTCAGGCTTGAAGAAAAGTTTACCATTTGATAATCCTTTTGTGCTTCATGTTTCTGACATATTCCAACCTCTGTCTAAAAATTGGCCTAGAGTTTTTCTAAGCCCAGTCTGCTGGAAGCTTTCAAATGAACATCTTCTACTGAGACAGTAGATAGAGTTGCCATATCCATAACAACAGCCGTATTTATTAAACCCAACACTTAACAAAAAAGAGGACACCATGGCCATAGGACAGATATTATAACTTGCATGAGGCTAAGAGTGGTGAGAGATTCTGGATGCAAGGGTATGAGAACCATAACTCTTATTTCTCCTTCCACTACCTGGCATGGACAATGGACCATCTGCTTAGTTCCTTCCCCCCATCAAGCTAACTAAAAGGGCCCTCACCACTTGTTGCAAGTTCCCCAGAAACGACCTATTACTCTCCTCAGATAATTGCATGCTATCTACTCCGTAGAGCTCGGGGCACTAAATACTATATTGGGATATGGGAGGAAAAAGCCCAACTCCCTGTTTAGAGCATTACAGATTTCCCTATTTACCCTTCTGTGGGCTGTATGAATGCATTGATGATCATTCTCTCTTTCTCAGATACACACAATCCAGACTTGCTAAGTCAATATTATTCCTGGCCATCTATTCTATATTACCCAAAAATCATGCAGAAAAGGACCTTGCCCTTTAACAAACCCAGGCACTTCCCTCTCATTTGAATGACCAAAATGTGAGGAGGAGGCCCCTTTTCTCCCCAAACAATAGAGGCAACAAATCATGTCAAGGCCTCTTTTCCTGAGCCACTGTGGTCTGGTAAGCCCGAGTGGGCTGCCAAAATAGTGATGCTGGGCCTGGTACATCACCTTCTAAATCATACTGTAGCTGCAGATCAGGACCAGATCAGGACCTATCACCTCTGCAGACAAAACCTAAAATACAACAACATTAGAAAATAAAATGATACAATTCATGAACTGAGAGATCAGCCATAGCTCTTGTAATTTATTAATGGGATCTCCAGCATCCAACATGCTGGATTGCTCCCGCAAAAGCCATAGAAGTGGCCCCAATCCAAAATGTACAGGTCCCAAGTTTAACCCCTTGAAGAACCAAGCACTGTAATGCCTTGGAGGTTAACGGACCAAAATTGGTACATCGCTCCCTCAGTATCTGCTAGGGTTTGGTTCCAGTATCCCTCATGGATACAAAAATTTGTGGATGCTCAAGTTGCATTGTGTACAATGGTGTAGAAAAATGGTGTCTCTTGTATAAAATGGCAAATATACTTTTTGGACTTTTTAAAAAATATTTTCAAGCTGTGGTTGGTTGTATCTGTGGATACAAAATTCGTGGATATAGAAGGCTGGGTAAATTTAGTAAGGGAAAAAAGGTCACTATGACAAAATAAAGGACCTGGCCTAGGTTTCCTAACAGTCACATAATTCTGTAATGCATGGGTAGGACTTGAGGCTGTATAATGAGAAGGTCCCAGTGTTACCTTTGCCCTTGTCCCACTCTGATCTGTACCAATCAACAATACAGTCTGTTGCACAGAAAGCTCCCTCCAAAGGCTGTTGCTGCTTCTGTCTTTTCCCTGTTGTTCTGCTCCCTCTTCAGCCCTCTGCTCCATTGTGAAGCATCATCCAAAAGGAAGCAAAGAGGAGTGGATGAAGCTAATACATCCTCTATCTCTCTCCCCCAGCATCTGGTATCAACACTGGCCTCACCTCCATCAGAGGCCAGCAAAAATGGGTTCTCTCCAGCAGTGCTGCGCACAACATGGGTCCTGATCTGTATTCTCAGTCAAAGTTTTACCTTTTCTTTGGCATAGTGTCACTCTTTTTAAAATTCTATTTTCTCTCTCTCTCTTTAACCTCTTACTAAAGGTAGTCTGTAAGAAAACCTGTTCTGTGGTCACTTCTGATGCTGCTGTGTTGATCAGGAAACCTGGGGGGGGGGGAATCAGTGTGCAGGTGCTGAGCTGAACTCAAGAGACAAAGCACTTATTTTCTGTGTCTGTTCAGTTGGTTGGAAATGTGTAACATAACCTTCTCATAAGTGGCAGCTATAAACAAATTATACCACTTCCAGCATCAGCAGCTTTAAATGCTAATTGTGCCTGTTAGTGGATAAACAGGTGGACCTATCATCTAACAAGCCCATAATTCATCATTTTTAATCACCAGATCTGTGCATGTCATTCCTCTTGTTTCTCTTAACTGTTGTAATAATATGGTTCCTTTTTTTGGCAATGTCTTGTTTGGCCAGTTCTTCCACATCAGTGGTTGACCTGTTTTTTGTTTGTTCTCAGATTCCAAAACAATTGCATTTTCCAAGAGCTTTAACATTGCTTTCTGTCCACACAAATGAAGCTAGAACATGATCCTGTTCTTTGGAAAACAACAACAGTCTAACAAAAGTATCTCGTAGCTCTTCTTAAGTTTGAGTAAATCCCGGACTGGACAGATTTATTTACTATTGTTGAAAGAGGAGAAATAAATTGGTGTGGGTCTTCTTATTTATAATAATATATTTCTTTTAAATCATGTCAAGCTGAGAGATTTAATTTTCAGTAGAGAACTATTATTTGTAAGTACAAAAAGTGATCTATTGTTCTAGCAAAATGATGTATGTATTGTGCAGTCATTCCAGCATTATTTGAAAGACTCCGTCAGTAACTGATTTTCGTATATCTGGTGTGTGTGTGTTTGTTTGTTTGTTTGTTTTGCAAAGGGCAGTCTTCATTCCTGGGGAAAAATATGTCATAAACCAGATATGTATAGTAGAAGGATTCAGAGATCTGCTTTCTCTTGAAATAAATGCCTAAATTTAATTTCTAGTTCCGACTGAAGTAGACTTAATGAAACAATAGGATTTGCGTATGCATTGAATAGTTTATTCTGTGGGTCTACTCTATTTGGAATTAGCAATTGGATTTGTAAAAAAAAAAAAAAACTATGGGAAAATAAATATCCAATTTTAGCCATTATCTTAGATATATCTTTCTAGTTTAAAAATATTGTGTAATTCCAGAAAGTCAGATTGCTTTGTCCCCTCTGCTCCAATTTTACAGAATTCATCAGCTTCAACGGAAGGAATTGTGATCACAGAGAGAAAATGCACTCATTCCAATACACATATTAATGTGGTAAACATAAACAGCATTATTCATACTGGTTCATCTCACTGGTAGAAGGAACAGTGTGGCCGTCAGGATCATTAGATCACTTTCATTATCCCTTCTTGTGATTGATTGTGGCTGCTAATTGATAAAGAGAATGAAACCTAGTCTGGTTCTTGTCTCTTAGTGGGTCATATGGTGTCATGAACATGTCATGCCCCCTTGACATGATCAGCTCCCTGGGTCAGAATGTCATGTTACACTGGAGCATAGTGTTTTGTGACCAAATACACACAGGAAAGATGCTAACAAGGAGGAAGTGCAACTGATTAATTATATGCATCTTATACCTTCACTAATACATAGTCCTGGGATATGCTTTTTAAATATTTGATAAAGGAAGCTTCTACAGCAGACATGTTAATAATTTAAAGTACCTTGTACTACATACCAGCTTCTTAGACACTGACACTTAGTAAGAATTTTGTATTTTACATGGAGGCCTAGTAAACAACTTATTTGGGAGAGTGTTTTAAAGGGTTTTTTTAAAAAAAGAATTTGTAATGCCCCCTTTCATGAATTATGACTAGGTAAAAAGAAATGTGAGGACCCGCGTAGTGTAGCAGCTTGAGCCTTGGACTACAAGAGCAGGGCTCAATTCTCTTCTTGGCCACAGAAATCTATGGAGTGACCTTGGGTGCATCACAGACTCTCAGCCCCCAAAAACCTCATGATAGGGTTGTCTTAGGGTTGCTATGAGTCAGAAACCACTTGAAGGCACACAACAACAACAGCAAAAGGAAGTGTGTCAAAATGAATGTTTACATTAGAACTTTAAACAACACAAAAAATGGATTTAAACTCCTGTGGCTATATACCCATCTGTCATCATGACAGAATCATCATCATGTGCTGCTTTAGCAAGTTAGGTGTTTTGTATTTCAGAGAACTGTACAATCTTATAATGGAAGACATCATAAGGGCCATCTGGTCCAACCTGATGCTATATAGGAATACAGAACTAAACCATTCTAGAAAGCTGCTAAGCCAGTCTCTGTTTTAAGATTTCCAAAAAAGGAGAGTCCATGTCCCTCCATCTCAGTCTATCCTGCTGTTGAACAGCTCTTACAATAAAGAAGTTCTTCCTGATGTTTAGACAGAAATCTCTTTTCTTGTAATTTGAATCTATTGGTTCATGTTCTAGTCCCTGGAGCAGCAGTAAACAAGGTTGCTCCATCTTCTACGTGGCATCCCTACAGATATTTAAAGATAGCTGTCGTGTTACCTCTTAATCTTCCCTCCTCCAAGCTAAACATGCCCCAGTCCCTAAGATGATCCTGATAAGTCTTGGTTTCTGAACCTTTGATCATCTTGGTTGCCCTTCTCAAGACATCTCCCAACTTGTTGATCCCCTCCTTGAACTGTGGTTCCCAGAAAGGCACACAGTATCTTAGGCAAGGCCTTTTATGGTTACAGTAATCCTTGTAATGATTCTGTGAATATTATTTTTCTCTTACTTTTCTTGGGGGGGTGGGTGAAGAAACACATGGTGTAGTGGGTACCCTGTCAGACCAGGAACAAGGAGACCAGGTTCAAGGATCACTTATCTTGAGATTCCATGGGTAACTTCTGGCTAATTACCACCCCTCAATTAAATCTGCCTCACAAGTTAAAATGAAGGGAGTATAGACCCCATCCTGAACTCTTTGAGGAATCATGGCACAAAACTATAAACACACCTTCGTATCTTGTAGCAGGGTGAAAATTGAACAGGGAACTTTTCCAGTGGCAACCTTTATGGAGCAATCATATCACAACTTGGAAAAATTATTTTTTTTGGACTAAATATGGCTACTTGTAGTCCAAGGAACATCTTCCTGTGTGCTGAGGAAAATATATATGTTTATTCAGATCTAAATCCCATTGAGTTCATTTAGAGGTGAGTTCTGTTGTATTTGTTCATGGGTAAGTGGCAGCCCTAGCCACTATGCTACACTTCTTATGACACTTGAAAATAATGGGAGTTTAAAAAAAACCTGCCATATTCTTGATTTAAAAAGAGATGACATTAATTTGTGAGTTATTATCCAAACCATAGACTTCATCTTGGTCCTTTGCGTTTTGAATCTGTGTTTACCCTAGAAATCATGCATATATGTGTGTGTTCACGCATGTGTGTGTGTGTGTGCATATTTGTGTTTAAGTGGCAGCATTTGCTTAGGACCAAGGAGAAATATCTGTCATAAAAGAGCATTCAGAAGTAAAAGCCTGTGTTCCAACATGTCACTACAGTTTTGCCAGTTCATACATATGAAAGATTGTGTTTAGTGCCATGGTACATTAAAATATGCAAAGTTCAGATTAAAATCTTCTCAGTGGACAATGTGTTGACAAGACTGGCAGGCTGGCTAAATCCATTTCTCCTTCCTTCCCCTGCTTCTGCTGCTGCTTTTCCAGTCTTGGCCATTTATTTAGATTTGCTAATAAATGCAGCCATTCATATTTTAGTAACTGATATGGATGTAAGAGACAAGATATAGATTTTTATTCTAAATTAGAAAGCTCTTTGAACTGAAGGTTGATTAATAATCATTTTAAATTAAAGTGCTTTCATGAACTAACATATACTGTTGAAAATTGCCTCACTTAAAAAAAGAAAAAAAAGAAGTCTTTCAAAGATACCATATTCATAACTTGATAGATCAATTATCCAGGGGAGAAAAGGAATATTTGTTCATTTTTGCTGCTACTAAAATGTACTGAAATAAAGATCATCCAACTAATGCACTGTATTGCAACACAGGCGAAATTGATCTCTCTATTTAAGTGTTTCTGAAGTGCCCATTGGTGAAATATCTGGTCTATGTATTGATGTATTTTGAGGTGTTTGAGCACCATACAGTAATGAGAAATAGTTGAATAGTTAGCAGTATATTATACTCTGCAAGTACCATTTGCTAGTCTGCATTTGCCCTCTTGCATTATGGCAGGTTGCTCTGTAGAGACATATGGTGGAGACTTCGTTGAACCAAATGAAAGTCTGATAGGAGGGCTGGGGATTGCATTGATGCACATGTCCACTAATGTAAAGCATGTTCTGGGAATGGAACTGGGAGCCAGATGATCTGTGAGTCTGTTCACAAACCAACCAACTTTGTATAGATTTTTCCCCCCTCTTTTCAGTTTTGTGGTCTGCCTGCATTCCGGTAATATGATAGCTGCCTATAGGTTTTTATAATATCCTTTTTTTCCCGAGGGTGTGTATAGGAGTTGCTTTGAGGGGTTTGTTTGGGTTGTGGGTTTGTGAGCTTTTGTTTTTGTTTTTGTTTGTATTGTTGATACTTGAAAATGAAATGATTGTTCCTCATTTCTTGGAACTGAAGTGCAAGAGAAAGGTTTGCCCCAAGAAGAGGTCTCATTCCAGTACCAGCTAAACTATAGCCATTGAATCATACAAACTTCCATAACTGTCCCTGACCAAATTTCCACGGATATAGTGAATCTACTCTAGGTGGGACTAATAATGGAATTCAGGCCAGCGTCAGACATTCCTTCTCAAATTAATTCAGCTAAGACAAGGCATTGTTCTACCCATGTCAAAGGAACTGTGATTTTTTCCAGAGCCATGGGTACTATTTTAAATCTGAGTAAGGAAGGGAGGTCAAACTCAATTAGATCTCTAGGTCTATTTTTTTGATAAATTTGATATTAATTCCAAAATAATATCTGTGCAACCCATTAAGTATCTCTCAATGATACAAGTTTTAGTTGATTTATCTATTGAACTGTTGATTAAATGTTCGTATGAGTAGAAACACTATATGTAGAACAAGATGGATTCCTGTTTCAAGTCAGAGCAGGGTAACATGCAGCCTTCTAGAGGTAGTTCAACTGCAGCTTCCAGCATTCCTCACTATTGACATTGCAGGATGAAGCTGCTGGGACTTGATTCCCACTCTTGGGCCTTTCCGCACTACATGGTTATAGTGCTAGTATTCCACTTTCAACGTCCTGTGGAATTCTGGGGTTTGTAGTTTACTGAGGCTCAAGAGCTATCTGGCTGAGAATTCTAAATGTCCCTCCCTAAACTGCAAACCCGAGGATTCCATAGGATGTTGAAAGTGGAATAATAGCACTATGACAGTGTCATGTGGAAATGGCCTTGATTCCCACCCTTGTTTCAAATGAGTCACAGAAGGCAAAGGCCATATTAATTTAATGTTTACTCCTGCCTCCACTTCCCTTTGCTTTGTTGTTTCCCCATATTGAACCTTATCTGGAAGCTCTATGGTGCACTGAACTCTTTTACTTTATACCTGGATGGTACAGGAAAACAATAGACAACAGCAATTGCAGATGGATGCGCTATAGTTACACGGCCGTATCACTAGTGTTTGACCCTGCTAATGAATTGGTTCCTCTCAATATCTTATGCCTCATATATTTTCTAATGTTGTTTTGCCTCTGGATTTGGATTTCTTTCTATAGTTTCTAGAAGTGAAATCTCTGAAGTGGTGCGGGCAGTGGGTGCGTCTAGACTAGCAATGAGTGAATTTCAGTTTCTCTTACTTACTTCTTTTTCCCTATGTGTTTGTTTTATTCTGTACCACTTTCCAGATGTTTTAGAGGGCTGTGGAGAATTTTGCATGCATTTAATGAACATTTGTCTTAATATACCTGTTTGGGCTTTTTTCCAGATAGTCACATTTTTGGAACCAACATTTTCTCACATAATTTCCCCCTAACTAACAGTTTGTCATTTCCCAAATATACATATTTTTGTGAACATGCAATATCCTTCCCCAATACACATGTTGTACTTATTCTTTTGATTGAAAAATGGTCTCATTGGAAAAGTGTAAATGAGGTTCTTGGAGGCTTATGAGGAATGGTTAAGGGAGGTGCTTAGCTTGAAGAAGAGAAGATTGAGAGGTGATATGGTATGGAATGACATGCAGAAGTTGGAACAAGCTGGTTTTTACTTCTGCAGAGAGTGGGACCCAAACCAATGGATTCAAATTTAAAGAAAAGAGATTTGCATCTAAAGATTAGCAGGAACTTCCTAATGGCAAGAGTTGTTCAACAGTGTAATATGCTCCTTCAAATGATTAACTCTCCTTGAAAGGTCTTTAAACAAAGGTTGGGCAGTCATCTTTCAGAAGTGCTTTAGCTGTGTATTCCTGCACAGCAGTGAGTGGCCCTCTTGGCCCCTTCTGACTCTGTAATTCTATGATTATATGTGTACCTGGAACAGCAGATCAGTTAGTAATTTTGCATTAAAATGTGACTGGAATATTTTTTTTTCACTCATTCCTAATTATATCCCTAGTGCACATTCACGTAAATCCATCTGCATAAGCACAAAGACATAATGCATTGCACATCCTATGTGCTGCAGTTGTAGGTAAATCTTGAATTGTTGATAATATATGGAAATACAATTTTCAAGTCTCTATTTAACCAGAAGAACAAACACAGAAGAACAAACACAGAATGAACACTGCAAACTACAGGAAGATTGGAAACATCAGGAGTTTGCAGTTTGGGTCAAAGGGGAGGGGGTGATAGGGAGAGATTGATTCTTAATTTGTAAAAATTGGGATGTTACAAGAAAGTTTTTCTTTGCATTTGAGCAATATTGGAGGCTAAAATCAACAAAGCATGTTGAGTGTTACCTTAAATCAGTTATGACTCCAACCACATCTTTGCAAACTTTTATCTTGCTACTGGAAGAGGAGAAAAAGCTAATAATACTTTCTTCAGCTGTTCTTGCTTTTACCTCTGTTTCATATCTGCAACTCTATTTTTGCAAGAACAAAAATAATTCCACTATGGCAATAATCCAGTTGATCTCATTGAGGGAAGTTTCCTTTTCAAAGCTGAATGCCTGCAAAGAGTTTTGATGGTCTTTCAGATAATTCAGGCCAAGGGGCTAGTTAAGTTAATCACTGGGATGCCCTTTTACTAACTTGGTCACACAACTGTGTGATGTGAAAGGTTAGAATTTACAAACTGCTGGGCTTTGCAGTCTTTGGATACTGCTGTTCTCTTACTTGTGTTTCCTATTGAAAAGTAATTGCTTTGAACAAAAAAAAAAAAGATTAGAGAAGATTATACCTTTTAAAGGCAATTGCGGAATCTTGTGCAATAGAGGAACACAGCATGTTATAAGTAGTATGACTTGCACAGCAATAACTCACCTTGTTGTAGCTAATCTCAGAAAGCTCAAATTGGCCATTATTTCAGTGTAGTCTTTCTGTGCACCCAACAACTATGGAGAAAATGGGTTCCATCCCTTGAGGGGTGAAACTTATTGTTAGAGGGATGTTCACACTGTTTGGTGGCTGCTATCAATGAGGTGAGAATTTAATTGAAATCAAATTAACTTCATTTGAACACACCAGGAATCCTGTGACCAAAATATCCATCCATCATACAGCCAATCTGAACTTTGGTTCAGATCTCAACCCATTATGTCCCCAGAACTCCAAAGGCAAGCACATCATATATCCCAAGGAAGGAAAAGAGCTGAAAGTCTAACACATCCTACATTTTCAAATCCTCATCACAACTTTGACCAAATATCTGTCAACTTCTGGGTTCCATCAGGCCTGCTATTACCTCCCTCATGTCTGTGTATCTGTCTTTGGCCATTTCTGCACTACACTCTTATAGTGCGATTATTCCACTGTCAACATCCTATGGAATCCTGGGGTTTACAGTTTAGGGAGAGGATGGCCGGCCCCTCCCTAATCTGCAAACCCCAGGATTCCATAGAATGTTGAAAGTGGAATAATCATGCTATGAGAGTATATTGTGGAAATGGCCCTTGTTGTGGGTAGACAGTGACATTTTGGTTGTTTTAAGATCTGCATTCAGAGTATGAGTTTTCTTTTAGCATAGGTAATGAATATAGTTAGCATGTTCTTACTGATTTTTAAAACGCATCTTCCGTTTTTCTAAAATGAAATCAGGCTGTGCAGAATGCAACCTTAATACTTTACATTCTTTGATGTCCATTTGTAACCTCCAGAAAAATGACGTTTTGAAAATTGTTGTTGGCCAAGACACTACTTTGTGCTTGCGTAGTGCAAATCTACACTAATATAGTTAAATGCTAGTTATGCTACACCGTCTTTCTGTTGTGCAACCAATGTGCTTGCACAGTGGCTTTTTCTGCAGTTCCAGTTTTTTTCAAAAAATGGTACCTTGAAGGCAGTGACAAAAAGTTACACACCACAAAGGAATGTGAAACTGCATGTGAAATCATTTAAACATTTAAACACCCTGCTTGTGCATAAGGGACATGTTCCCAGTGCCCTACAATGTCCTCACAACCCTATTTAGGCATAATCTTTGAACAGAGCCTTTCTTATATGTAAGAGCATATTCAGGGAGATTTACTTTCGAGTAGAAAGCAGAATCCATCTGAAAGACAGATAATATCTGTCTTCATTAATCTGTATAGACATATGAGCTTAAAAAGGCTTGTAGGTCATGGGGATGTGAGGCCTGTGCAGGCTCAAAAGATTTATCTTTAGAACATCCTCCAGTGAAGGATAATGTTTTTGTATTCTTTCATATAGTTGGGAAAGCTGAGAAAGAAAGGTTAAGTGGTTTGCTCAGAATCACAGAGGAAGTATGGATTAGATCTCAAGAATATTTGATTCCCTCTCAGCCTATGACACCTCACAAAACCAGATAAAGAGAGATTATGAGATAGCTCACTGTGTCGGAATGAGATTATCATGGGGTTCGGATGACCTAATGATGCCTAAAAGATCAAAACTCAAAATGAGTTGCTGTTGTCTCTCCCCATGCCACTTCAAAGAGATTTAAAAATAGTTGTTATGACAAATGGACAACCGAAGTTTACCAGATGGGACCTACAGATATATCCTAATTGTTGCCCATGCTTCTTTCCACTAAGTACAGCTAATTCCAAGGGGGAAAAGGGTGTGTGTGTACGATATTGCCATTAGCTGATCATTAATGTACTGCTGTGTTGCTGACTAGAATTTTTACAATGTTGGTCTATCAACATCCGTTGTTTCCAGATTTTTATGTGTTCTTAATTAGAGTACAAGACAGGATTTGTTAAACCTAGTTCACAAAACAGCAGGTGGGATGGGAAAACTGTTCCGGGCCTGTACCAGAAAGAGAACTGCATGCTTGAATGCTTCCTCATTAGAAGAAAAGAAAAATTGGAACAGGTGCAGAACTATCATATCAGTTGTAAGTGTGCCTTCCCTGTGATATCTAATTTTCTATATGTTGGGAATTTCATGTAGAGAATTATTCAACCACATGATCCCACTCTTCACCACCTTTTTTTTTTTTTTTTGCTGCTCGTATGAAGATAGGCCTTTGTTCCTCTTGAAACCCTTACTTAAAGACCATGTGCCAAATCTGAATAGGGTTCGTTAATGACACCGAAATATCTCCATGCCCTTAATAAATGGTTTCATATATAGCAGATCTACAAGGACTGCATCTTGGACCCCCTGCAGCCTGGGGGAATCAAACACCTGGAAGAAGAGACATTAGTGACAGGTAACTAAAAGCATTTAGCGTCAAGAAACAGGCACAGTGTCATACCACCACAAGGACGTTTGTACATTGTAATGTAATAGATGAAAACAATGTTTGTAGTCAATAGGGATAACAACCGAATTGGATATATACAGACCTAAGCAGAATGTTACAATTTACAACCAATGGGAAAATTGGCATGAAGCGCTCTCAAAAATAATATTACAGATATAAGAGGAAAATCAAAACACCAGAAACTACCTCAGAAAATAATGCATCAAAGAATGTGAATACAAAATAAATGAAGTTTGTAAGAATATGCAAACATAAAAAATCAAATCGAAGTTTTCTATGGATAAAAAATTCTGGGTAAACAGAATTTTTGCTGTGAAAGTACTTACTCCACGTACTGGCAAACAAGAATCAGTTTTCTAATGATAGGCAACCAATCTGTGAGTTCTTGTAAAAGGAATCCTAATGGCCAGTCTAAGATGTTAGCCTTCCCAGCTTGAGACTATGTATTATTTCAGAGATTTGTGGGAAATAATGGGGGATAACTCTGTCTATTCTTTTCACGTTTGTATTGATGGAAGCTGAAACCTTTCATGTATGACTTTCATCAGAGGTAGGGCTTGATCTACACTTAGTCGGTATATGACTTAGTTGATGTTTTGAAATCAATTGGACTTCAGGAAGCCATGACTAACTTAATTCACATTGATTTTAATGAGTCTACTTGTGGTATGATTAAATCTAGATCTAATTCATAAACCCCTTGTGATGAAGTTCTGGGGATGTGGCCATCTGAAGTGTCATTGCAGCCTGGAAACAGGTTGCTAGGCAACCAGAATAGCACTTCAGGAGAGAAAGCCAGCCCAGTATTGTCTGGGAGGGGCTTGTGACTGTGAGAAAAAAGGTTATATAAAGCCAAGTACCTGTTGGCATTGGAATTCCTTCAGTGAGAGCCTAGCAAGGAGCTAGGGATCAGAGTCCCTTAGTCAGTCAGAGAGTGTGACTGTTTGGGGAGGTTTAGTTCTCAGTGAGAGGCAAAAGAGTAATTGAACCCTAGTAGGATCTGATCAGAGATTGTGACCTAGATTGGGGGTTCAGCCTATGGTGAGAGTTTAGCCAGAGGGCTGTTATATCATACTTGTGTCTTGAAAGAGTGCACTGAAGAAATGTATCAACATTGAACTGCAGACAAACTCTAATGCACTATGTTATTCTTCTTATCTTAAATGTTACAGTTTATCTTTGTAAACACTGACTCAGCTTGAGTTGTATACAATATATATAAAGTAATATAGAAAACATGCTACCATAAAATTATTAAGCAGTTCTAAATAAACATTTAAAAACAGCACACTTTTACACAAAAGTGGTGCTATAAGAGGGGGGAATTGTATGGTAAAGAAAAGGTGCCTTATCAGATTGGGAACTGCCACACTAATCTGGGACAAGTAGGGGCCTATCACACCACTCAAACATGCAAACGGCTGTGAGGAAGATTTTTCTTCTTTCTTCCAGAAGGGAAGCAGCTTAACATATTTAATTCACATGATTCCATAAAAGAAAATAGGAGCATATATATTGTTGCGTCCTTACAGTTTGGTCTTTTGGAGACAGGCTATTACCATCTAAAATAAACTACATCAGTCTTCTATACATTGCTGCATATGGTTTTGTGCCACCCATTACACTTAGCGAGTCTGTTTGTCAGGAAAGTCTAATTGCTTTGTGCGTTAGAACATTAAGCTGCAGTAAATTTCTATACACAGCTGTTCCATTACTGCAGAAGAAGTTTTATCTCCCAATAAATTGATGTTTCTTTTTAGTGTCAACTCACACCAAAATTTACATCCCAGTAGATGAACCTTAACATTGTATAATTAGTTCACTGCCAGGACTGGTAATAAGAGGGTACATCCTTAAATGTATCAATGAAAGAAAAGTTTTGGCTTCTGCTAATTGTTTCTTGAAAGCTTAATTGTGATGAAGAGCAGCTTTAATTGAAAAAAATGGAAAGGCTGAAAGAAAATTATGACCTTTAAAATGCATATTGCAAATAGTTTGTCTCCCTTTGGTGTAAGTCTCATCATAAAGAAGATATACTAAAAGCTTCCTTTTAAACCAAGGAGGCAGGATGCAGTAGTGACTTGGTATGGAGTCACATTTAGGTTAATGGAGCAGGTGCTTATAAAGCTCTGGACTTCGATGAATATTTAATTAATCTTTGGTAGAAGGCTATAACTTTGAATTAAGCAGGCCACGAATAAAAGAGCCAATTTACCCAAAAGTTCACATAAATCTGATCTGCTGTTATAGGGGCTTAAATTAAAATGCAGTATGCTTTGTTTTCTTTTTATTGTACATTTTCTGCATATCAACCAACAGTAACTGTCAGTGAACAACTGAGTTGGTGAATTGTGGCCAGAATTGTGGAGCATTAATTGATCTGAATAAAGATGTGGTTTTTGAGTTTCCTCAAAATAAATAGCATTGGGTAGGTACTTGTTTTCCTCACATGATGTGTGAGCAAATGCTAATTCCTCACTCGGAGAGCCAATGCAATATTTATTTATTTATTTGTTTATTTACAAGGTTTATTTGTATGGGCCTGAATAATGAAAATTCTCTAGTGATTAAGAGAATGTGCTGTAAAACATGGTATCTGCACTTAGAATCTTGTATCTTCCATGAATTCACTAAGAAATCATAGTCAGTCTGCAGTGTTTGTGGTTGCTCGGGCGATGAAAAAAATTGCACCATCTAGGGATCTTGGGGGTCATTTTTGTCAGCCCCCATCCCCATGGTGCACTCTCCAAAGTCTCCTTTGGAGGGACTGATGTGGCTTTCTGGCCTCCAATAGTTGCCTACCCCTTGTCTACACAGCATCGGCATTGGTTGTCCACTCTTTGCTCTACAAAACTGGAAGAATTCTATTTTTCTCTCCAAAAATTCATGAGATTTTATTAGCCCGATACAATTAGCAAAATTTATTCTGAGAGTCTCGATATAGCCACTCACAATAAAAAGATGGAAGTTGCAGGGTACCATCATTTGATAGCTGGGTTAGCACAGACTGAGAGTTCCCATTTAGGAGAAGTTGCCATATTGGAAATTGCAGATTTATTTTTGTCTACTTAAAAGTACTAAAATACGAAAAGTCTGGAGCTAATAATGCACATTTGAAGCTTGCAAATGGAATGTATGTTATCAAGCTCATAATGCCCAGAAGATCTCAGGGAACAATTTTGGATAGGTTTTCAAAAGCAAGGATTTTATGGGGACTTTGTGTATATCCTGCAATTTACAACTATTTTATTCTGAACACTAATTTCATGGGACTGTACATAAGGAGCTTTCATTGGTTTTAAACTGTTACATTTATTAGGTTATTACAGTGATAAAATTTCTGTGATTATGTTCAGCAGGAAATGAAGGGAATGCCTGCTCTGTTTCCATTCCTGTGGGATGAGAGGTTAAAACAAATTATTTCAGTTCAGTGGATCACTAGTGAGGGAAGATGATTTGCTCCTTGAATTTCACTACATTGATGTTTTTGCACCAAAACAAATATAAATCTTGCCTATATTCTACAGGTTATAACACATTCTGAGGGAAGTATTTGTATAATTTAATAGCACCTGTGATACTAAACACTCATTTTGAAATCTCTATAATTTCAAAGTATGAGAGGTAGGTGAACTATATATAAATGAATACCATGCAATATTTGATCTTCTAATGTAGATGTTTGTTTTACTGTGAGAGTCCTATGTATAGAATGCCCTCTTGACAAATGTGGAACAGTAAGGATCTTTGTATTTTATTCAACAACAGGAATCAGGGAAT
Organism: Cyclura pinguis; assembly: GCA_030412105.1. Classification (NCBI taxonomy): domain Eukaryota; kingdom Metazoa; phylum Chordata; class Lepidosauria; order Squamata; family Iguanidae; genus Cyclura; species Cyclura pinguis. Next base: position 120,212,366 of record CM059604.1, on the reverse strand, counting down.
TGTTTCAAATAAACCATGCTACCTTTTCTAAAATACAATAACATTGGCAAGTCTGTTGGACATGATGACTAGGGCCTCATTGAAATGGGGAGGAAATTCTGTAGGCGCTTATCAGATCTGAACACAAGGAGAGACTTATGTAGCCATGTTGAAATTTTTGAGATTTGTATCAGTGGTCACTTATAGTTAAAAGGCTGGGTATTGTTTAGAGTAAATATGCTTCTTAACTTACATTAAAAGGCAGTGGATTCTAGAATCGTACTTTTAGACCAGCCATTAAAAAAAGAAAGAAAATTGAGGGACATGGCTGCTGCATTTTGATAAGGCATTTTCTTGAACTTCAGGTAAATCTGTTATTCTTTCTCATTTTTCTACCAATGTTGGATATTACCATGGCAGTACCAAAATATTATGAAATAGTTGTAAATATGACCAAACTACTTTCTAATCCTTCTGTTCTTTGAGACCAGGAACACACAGAGATCCCCTTTCTATCCTTCATCTCTAAGAAATCTTTCCACCTTGGCTTGGCTGAGAAAGTAGGGTGGTGTTACCCAGGTATGACCTTGGAACATATGAATGAATTAATGCATGTTCTGTTCTAGCAGGGATCAAGGAACTTTGGCAAAATAGTATGTCAATCAAATTGTACTCAAAAAACCTGAATTCACACAGAACTCTATAAAAGGAGAATTTTATTGAACATAACAGCAATCAAGATATAAACAGTAGTTGCATTGGGGAAAGGCAAATATTATGGTAGAGCTTCACAAGGTATATGCCAAATAGCAAACTTGCAAAGCTGTGAGGGTTAGGAATTGGAGCTATAGGGGTTGCTAAAGGGAAGGAGAGATTAGAGAAAGAGGTTCCAAAGTAAAGGAAATATAATATTTTCCCTAATACACACCAGAAAAAGATAGAGCAGTTTTGGGGAGCTGTAATGTGCAGGGAAGGTACTCCCTGATGAGAAATTACCTTTCCTTAGTCCCATTGGACTTAGGAGAAGCTGGGGAGCCCTGCTGGCTGAACCAGTGCAAGGCAAGGAAGACAAGCTAACCAAGGTCCTCTGTGCCAGAACCAGAAATTTGAAAAAGAGAATAAGGTCATTACCGTACTAGACCGCTATAGTGTTGTTATTCCACTTTCAACATCCAGTGGAATCCTGGGGTTTGCAGTTTAGGGAGGGGCCTTTAGAATTCTCAGCCAGAGAGCTCTTTGACCTCAGTAAATTACAAACTCGAGAATTCCACAGGACATTGAGTGGAATAATAGCACTATAACAGCGTAGTGCGAAAATGGTCTGAATCTCCTGCGTTTAAGCTGCAACCATTGGCTCAGTTGTTCCATTGTCCTCAGCTTCTCAGAATGCCAAGGAACCAATATGAGCCTTCAATTTGGCCAAGGACATTTGAGAGCAATTCTGTTGAGAGCCCCAATCACTTCTTCATTCCACATCCAGTCAAGGCCCTCAGCAGGTACTGATACAGAAATCAAAAGGGAAACATCAGAAAATTGTACAGTTAATAAACCACTGGGAACAAACTACTAAAAGTGGTGTCTCACCCCTGTCAAATTTAGAAGCAGCATCTAGACAGAGTCTCATCAGAAAAAAATATGTTTTCAGGCAGACCATGTAAAAAAACTATTCTACAATGTTTGGTTCACAGCACAAGTTCACAAGACATTATTCAGAATTTTATTCATGTATTGAATATGAAATAGATATTTTGTGAAGCCTTACATTAAATACTATTATCTTTTGTTCTTAATATGTCATTAATTGTAGTTCTTTGGATGCTTAGAGTCTATGTTGGCTGATAATTACCGGAATTTTGTACATCCTTTTTTTATTTGAAATTTGCCAATTTTACAATGGACATCAAAAACAAATAATGGTATTACCAAGAAAGAGAAAACATACACAACTTAATTGGGTCCTAGGCCCACTTCCATACTGTTGGACCCTGTTAATTTGTACCATCACTCTACAGCCCAAAAACTTGCATTCTTGAAGCAACAGAAAGCCACTCCGATCTTACATTTCTGATGTTAAGTACAGGTATTCAAAACTGTTACATATTTGTACAAGATATTGCTAACTCTGTAGTCCTTATAAATATTTGTATATTTTGTTATCTCATGCAAGAACAAAACTTAAAAAATTGTTTCTCTGCTGAGCGAGATTGCAAGAGTTCTTTACATTTTTAAACTTCCTGTGGCTTCTTTTGTACAAATTTTACAAAGCATCTTTTGACTCAAAAATATTTTGTCCACAAAATATATACTTGTTGATGTTTATTATTTATTTATTGCACAATATATAAGATTGTATGATATTCCTGATGGTGCTGAAAAGAAGTGCTGGTCGTTTTGCTTTCACATGACCAGAAAATGTTGCCGACGTTAATGAGTTTTTGAGGAAAATGTGTGAATATTATTTATGTCTCTGTTATAGATCACAACAGTATCACTTCAACTGAAAAAAAAGAAGAAGAAAGAAATACATTTAAAGGAGACACCCCGTCCATGTTTGTTTCCATATTGAAATAGCCTTCTTTAACAATTTATGCTTCTCTGCTATTTTAGATTATTTTACAGAGTATCTCAATTGAGCAGTCATCAAATTATACCATATATTATGCTGTGTTATCTTCTTTAAGCCATCATTAAAGAGGTTTATACTTATGTTTCTGAGACTTTTATCTGGACCTTATTATACTTCTCTGCAGTTCTAATAAATAGGATTTGAAGAATATCATATTTTCTACAAAGACTAGGAGATTTCTATCCATCTTCCTAAATTATATCTTAATTTCATTTTCCAGATCATAAATCTGCAAGATTAACTTGTATGACATTTGCATTGCATGTAACATATTACATGATTCTTTTTTATTTCTCTACCAGATCTTTTTGTATCTTATAGTAATATTTATCTTCCAAAGCATTCACCACCTTTTCCAATTTTCTTTATCTTCAGATTGCTTTTCAGATTGCTCTGTCACTTTATCAATATGGTGGTCTAACCAGCCAATTTCAGATAAAAATATTTACCGTAGTCTTTCCAAAATAACAATAAATGTGGCATTATTATTGTCTCTTCCTCTTGAGTCATACCTATAATCAGGCTGAATAGCCATCTTTCCCTGCTATACAGTATCTTTTTTGAGATGGCAATAAGTGTAGCCCAGTATTCCGAGTCTTGGATAAGATTTGTCTAAGAGTATTACAATAGTCACTACCTATCTTTAGTATGGATTTTGCCTTTTCCACAGCTGCTACACACTGGCCAACATTTTCATTGATGTATCCATAGTGAACTCAAGATGTCTCTCTCCCGGTTAATTTTCTGCTCTTTAAAAAATGAAGAAAGAGTTGACCCCATCAGTGAACGTGAGATAAGGATTTTATCACTCAATTTTTCACCCATTTCACACTAACTCTGCATCATGTGTTTGGTTCCCAGATACCCAATCCAAAGAGAACCATTGGGAGCTTGTTGCAGTCCACTTTGTTTTATCATCCTTAATATTTCAAGCACATGAAAAATATGTTACAGAATAAGATAGCCTTTTGCTATTTTAAATTAATAAATAATGATGGCATGAACCCAGAAGCCGACACCAAAGTTCTATGGCTATGCTGGCTGGAGGATTCTGGGAGTTGCAGTCAAAAAGTATTGTTTCCAGATCCAGGTTCTGTGTTTCCATATACTGAGGAGTCACATACATATACCCACAAACCACACCAGATATGGCCTTCTGGCGTGCAAGAGGGAGTGGTCAGCATAGGGAAATTCTGAGTCGTACACGTGGTACTACAGTGGGCCCTCAGTATCCACTAAGGTTGGGTTCCAAAATCCGTGGATACTAAAGTCCCTTTATATACAGTGGTGTAGTAAAACTTTGTCCCTCGTATGAAATTATGAACAATTCAGAGGCTTGCATTTTGGATTTTTTTAAAATATTTTGAATCCATGGATACAGAATCCATGGATATGGAGGGCTGACTATATATGATTGTTGCTATGTGGCTGTTCCAGTCTTCTGCCTGACTTTTTCAGTTCTTCTCCCATATTCCTCACATTCTTCTAATGTATGAAACTGTAGTGATTTTCTTTCTTAGACTGAAGCACACAAGTTGCAACACTCTTAGCAGAACACCTGGTAGAAATCTCTTTCTCATTCAACTCTGTTTAGATGTCTCTTTTAAATTTCGTTCCACCCCCCACCCACCCACCCTCACACACACTCTCACACACACAACCTCTCTTCTCTTCCCTCCTCCCAACTTCTGGCTAAATACCTATTGCTCAGGCTCTTTTTCCTTTCTCCTACCCACCCCGCTAATTCCTGGCTATATTCATCTTCTCCCTTGTTCCTTAATTCAAGTACCAGGCAATGGGACAGTTCCTCTTTCTGCTCCACTCTTAAGTGGCAGGGGAACCACACACTGGCTTCTGCCTAAGTGCATTCTCATATCTGTCATTCTAGAGTCTCCCAGGCAGCAAGCTGGGAGAAAGGGTCTCCACTAACTGAAAGGCAGATCAACTAATGAATGGCTTGCCATCAGTCAACAGAGAGGAGCAACCGATGCCTGGATCCAGAGCCATGCTGTGGGCCGAGTGTGTTCAGCTGTAACCAATATAGCTACAGCCTTTTCTGTTCCCACAAAATGTAGTCTGTGTAAGTTATTGCTAAATGTGAGACACCCATTTGCCACTGAGTCTGAAAATCCCCTCCCACACACATACTCTGGTTTCTCATCCTCTTTCTGCTCCCTCCTCCCCCACAGCTCCTAACTAAACATCTTCTACTTCCCTTCTATCTCTAGGGCCCTTTCTACACCTTACTGTTTTCCATTGCCATCCCATTGTGGATGGGAGTGCAATCCAAATGATCCCCTCCGCACTCAGCCGACTGCCTGTGGAAGAGTAGCATGAGCGACGTGCACCTTCTTTCCACAGTGAAACTGGCCACTTTCTGTCTTGCACTGGGGAAAGAAGTGCCTAGACTTCACTTCCTCCCTTTCTGTATGGCCGCCGGTGATGGGAGTGTTGCGTGAACGAGGGCCATTACCAGATTCTTTTCCGGTAATGAGATATCTCACAACTGTGATTGCTGGGGACACATGGGCAGCAGTGGGCAGTGACACATGGGCAGTGGCGACGTTGTGTGAAAGCATGACTCATGGACCAGCAGCAATGTTTTCCCACCCTGGGATAGCAATGTCATGCGGAAATGGCCTAATTCTCTTTCATTTTCTTCCCTCTCAACTGCAACTCCTAGTTACAATTGTTTTCTCCTTCCTTCTCTAGTTCGGTCTCTCTCCCTCTTATCCTCTTTCTGTTTCTCCTCTCACTTCTGGCTACACTTGCCATCTTCTTTCTCTCCCTGTCTGCTTCTGCAACTCTTTCTCTTCTGCTCATCCCAGAATATGTTGAAATTGTGATTCTGACATCTTGCATTTTAAAGTTGTAAGCCCCATCAAATACCAGTAGGACTTATTTATGAATAGATGTGCACAGATAGATTGAACTACTGGTCTGTCACTATCAGTCTCCTCCCCCGCCTCTGCCAAATATATGGTTATTATCAGCCTTGTGGTAGTGGTGGTGGTGGTGGTGGTGATGATGATGATGATGATGATGACTGGAAGCATTACATAAACCTGATGTAGTTGTAGTAGTAGTAGTAGTAGTAGTAGTAGTGATGATGATGATGATGATGATGCATTTTTATTTCTTACCCGCCTCTCCTCAAGACTCAAGGTGGGGTACAAACATAAATTAAAATACAATTAAAAATGTATCAGAAGTTAAAATACACTAAAAACACATAAAACCATTTAAAATACAAATATATCATAATTAAAATACATCATTAAAATATGTCAAAAAATAAAAATAGACTGGGTAGGCCTGCCAGAAGAGATAGGTCTTTAGTATTTGTTTAAAATTTAGACGGAAAAGAAAATGTGGCCAGTGAAGTGCTTAAAGATAGCAACATATCAAAAAAAGGCAAGAGTCTGGAAAATTTTCCTTTTCTCCTTCTGGAAGTGTCTGTTTGCTTGAACTACAACTGAGATGTTTTAAAATTAGTGCTTTCGAAAGTGTTAAAACAGAGCTAGAAAAGGTTTGAGTTTTGGTTCTTGTTTGTTTGAAGGAGTGCTTAGAAAACTTTCTTTGACTGGACTTTATCTACTGTGTGTTGTTAAAAACAGTGCTTGCAAAGGTATTCAAAACAGACCTGAGAAAAACTGAATTCTTTTCCATTCAGAGCCTGGAAAACTTCGTTTCCAACTGGAGAGATATTTTCTCATTTGCTGGACTTTTGAGGGTTTTTTAAAAATTGGAGTTACTCAAATTATTGTTCTGAACATTTATGGTTGATACCTAAGGTATTATGTTTATCAGTAGGGGCCATCCCTAAATTTTAGGGTTTGATCTAGAAATCCAGGGTTTGGAATGCTGCTGATTAGAGTCTGGGATGGTCTTTATTATTTCAAAATTTTTAAAAATAGCTGTTTTGTAATCCAACACTTGGAGAAAATCCTCCTCCTCCTCCATGTGATTTAGGATGGGGAAAAAGGAATGGTTTCTGCCTGTTAAACTCTTTGGAGAATTGTTCTTCTTATCTGCACATATTGTAAATAACTAGAGTCCAGTTGTCTCAGAAAATATATAAAAATGGCTGTTTTGAAATCGAAGGCTAAATCATTGTTCAGCATTTTGAAAGTATGCTTCCAAAGTACTCCTTGTGGTTTTCAAACATGATCACAAAAAGCAGACTGGAAGCTTCTGCCTCCTTTTAGTTTTCTGCTTAGTTTAACATAGCATCCAACCCCTAAGCTGTGACTAAGGTCATTTCTGCACTACACTGTTACAGTGCTATTATTCCCTTTACAACATCCTGTGGAATCCTGGGGTTTGCAGTTTAGGAAGAGGCATTGAGAATTCTCAGCCAGAAAGCTCTTTGCCCTCAAACCCCAGAACTCCACAGGAGGTTGAAAGTGGAATAATCAAACCATGACAGGAACTGGCCTAATCTTAACTGTGGTCCTTAGCATTATATTAACTGTGTTCACTGAGTATGGCTTAAAGTTCACTTGCTTCCACTAATTATAGTTGAGATAAACTGCAATTTATTCAGGTTCAAATAAAATAGCAAGGTGTAATTAATCTGAAACTGAAGGGAAAGCTATGAATTCTGTGTCTCTGCCGGAAAAGGAAGAGAAGAGTGTGCTAAGCCAGTGCATGCTGCATCTCATTGTCCAAAGGCCAAACTGTGGCAAGAACTTAGCAAATGACCTTTTAAAAAGTAGTTAATTCCCCTTACTCATTATAATGGTTTAAAAGTAATTTGTTGTCATCAATCATTGCAGTGCTTTTGGAAAGTAACTTCTTCCATTATTTGTTAATTTTTCCATTTTTTAAAAAAAGTAGGATTGATAAAAGAATGGCACAAAAACCCAAAGAAATTCCTGTCATAATGCCTATAAAAGATAACTTTTAAAAGTAACTGGAAAGCATTCATTGCACCAATAAATTCCTGTCATTCCCTTTTGTTACACTGATTTTGACATGCAACTTTACTGTGTCTTCCTTACCAAAACAAGATAATATTTGGAGCAACATTAGTTTTGGCTCATCCTTTCTAAGCTGCGTCTATAGCTTAGTGTTCCATCCAAACTCCCTCAGTATTACCATGTAAAGAGTGCGCAATGTATACTTCAGTCTGTGCCTGTGGAAATCACTACTTTCAAGTGATGAAAAAACTATGCAAGAACACCTCTGAGGAGAAATCAAAGGGTGATAAATTCAGCTCTGCACTTCAGAACTGAAGCTTGGGTCTCCTGAAAGATCAGTATTTGCATTCTGCAGCCATTTTGCAAAGTATTCCTCATGATACTTAAGTATTTCTTAAGTATTCCTGACTGTCCCGTGTGACATCATGTCTCTTGCATAATTTGAAAGTCATTGTATCCATGCATGCAGTGCCTACTTGCAGAAGTCTGTAACTGTCTGCTAAACAGAAAATGTTTCAGTTTATCTGTTGCCAGAGGTTCAGCCTTACATATGGTTTAATCCTTTTGAACTTTCAGCAGCTACAGCCTCCACGTCCATTACACGGGGGCAGATTGAGTGGCAGGTCCCTTCCGCACAACAGCGCCATCCCGGCATGGGGGCATGTTGCTGGCCATTGCATTATGTCAGTGTGGTCCCACTGATCTCGCTTCCCCAGCTGTTGCAATTGTGCAGTATATCATTACCGGGAAAAAAAACTTATTGCCTCCTGTCATGCAACGATTGTGTCACCGGCGGCCATGTGGGATGGGCGGAAGCACGGTTGAGTGTTTCCTTCCTCAGTGCAGCCCAGGAAGGGGCCAGCTGCACTGTGGAAGACAGGACCGTGTTACTAACACAACCCGTCCTCTGGCAGCTGGCTGTGTGTGGACGGAAGCATTCAGGTCCCGCTCCTATCCCAGCAAAGGCACTGCTGGGATGACTACAGCCCTTTCCGCACTGTACCTGCATCGTGGGATGCAGGTATGGTGCAGAAAGGGCTATAGTCCAAAACATCTGGAAGACATCCAGATCAGGCTTTGTGTGATATCGATCAGCACTAAAATATTGTCCCTGCCCAAATCAAGGGAAAAGTGATTGCTTTTGTTTTAAATTAAATTCATGGTTTTATTGGCTTTCTGGTTAGCATATCTTTGGATGGCACAAAGAGCAATTCATTTTTTTTCCAAGTGAAGGAAGATTCCTTTTTTATGGAGTGTTTTGCTTTTTGGTAGGGGTTTGTGCAATAAGCCTGAAAACAGGGTTCATTTGGGGAAGTTCTAGAAGGTAATTTTGGGTGTGTTATATTTACAGCTACAGTAGGATGAAAACTCCGTTGTGTGTTTAACATGTCTATAATGTGCAGCTTTCCCACATTTAAAGAAGTGGAACCACTAGGATGTGGCGTTTCTTAATTTTTCTGGCATTCTGTTCCATCAATCTCTTTAATGAGCCTAAAGATGTACATACAAATTTATGGGACAGTATAATGTGCAAGGAAGTTCAGAGGTGACATTTTGATGACAAAATAAAATGTCATTCTAGCCTAATCAAAACAATATTGTGATGGCAAAATTAAATGGTATCAATGTGAATATATTTTAACATGGTGTCAAAACAATATGCCGTCTAAAAATCCATGGAGATGCTATTTTGATGTCAAAATGAAAAATTGTCAACACAAGTCATTGGAGATGTTCTACTGAAAGAAAGAAAAAGTGATATCAATTTAAGCTGGTATCATTATAGTGTTTCCATTCCCCCAAAAAGACATTTGACATGTTAAGTGGTATTTATTACAAATTTTCTTCATTTCTTTCTATTTGCAGCCAAAAATGTAAATTATACCATTTAAAACAATTGGAAATTGAATGGCATTGACTAGAACAGTTATCAGGACTGTGGTACAAATGAACTTAAACCAAACAGCTCCTGAGTTGTTTTACAAAAGAGTTCTTGCTCTGCTTGTATTCATTCATTCAAACAAAGGAATGCAAGACTTGTGTTATAGCAGGGAAGTCTTGAGGGCTGCATTACCTTAGTTAAAACCTGCAAGGGTCTACATTTGAGCAGATGATGTGTCAAGAACCCACATCATCTGCTCAGTGATGTTGGTGGGGCTTAGCTGAAAGTAACTGGAAATAGAGATGTTACCTTCATTCAGTATGCAGGAAAAAAAAAATGCTGTTGCAACCGTAGGCCATTTCACTTGATGCAATTATACTACTAAAATCCACTTTACCTGCCATGCAACATCCTGTGGAATCCTAGGGCTTTTAATTTGGTGAAGCACTAAAGCTTTCTAGGTGAGGAGTTCTAATGGTACTTCCCCAAACTGCAAATCTTAAAATTCCATTGGATGGAACCATGGCATTTAAATTGGAAATAATAACACTGTAACTGTGTAATGTGAAAGGGCCATAGATAATTTTCTTCCCCAGCCAAGTGTTCTCCTTCCCCAACCAGGTGTCCTTTTCCTTTCCCTCACCTTTGTAACTGGGAAGAAAGAGCAGGATGGAATAAATAATATCACTGACCTAGAAGGATCACAGCCTAAGGAAAGCCTGGCTATTTGGATTTAAAGGCTTGAAGTTCCACTGCTCACTTTGTGAGCTACAACTCTTTGCAATTACCTTCATGAATTCAGGGAGTTGTAGTCCAGGAAAGTAACTTTTCCAAACTGTGCATAAGTTCCTGTAACATCGAAGTCAAAAGCAGAGTACGTTTGAGCTTGGAATTTTCATCTGGGCAATATTGTTAAGAAGCAGTCGAATGGACTATATGTGTTCCCTTCTGAAAAGAAGATTGTACCTGGTGACAAACATCACCAGGTCTTCTTGTGAATGAAAATCATCCTCCAGCTGTGAAGTTACTGCCAGCCAGTTTCATTGGCTGACCATGTGTTTTAGTGTTTTGAGAGAAGAAATAAAATAGCAAAGCACTTTATTGTATAGTATTTGATTGGTCTTGCTGTTGCTCACTAACCAGTCCTAGTTAAATCTGGATACTGAATAGTTTGTGTGAAAGGAACCAGCCCAAAAATGGCAATGCAGTTCTAGACTGCATCAAGAGGAGTATAGTATCCAGGTCAAGAGAACTAATAACCCCATTCTGTTCTGCTTTGGTCATACCTCATCTGGAATGTTTGTCCAGTTCTGGGCACCATAGTTCAAGAGGGATATTACCAAACTGGAAGATGGTCAGAGGTCTGGAAACAAAACCCTGTGAGGAATGATTTAGGGAACTGGGTATGTTTAGCTTGGAGACAAGAAGACTGAGAGAGGTAACATGATAACATCTTTAAATATCTGAAGAGGTGTCATGTAGACAATGGAGCTAGCTTGTTTTCTGCTCTTGAGACACATTCTGAGACACAGTGTGAGACCCTCTCTCATAAATTTGTGAGGCCTGTGGTACATATGGTAATGTGTACACAAAATCATGCATATGTTTTAAAAATATAAACAGTTTAAATTGTCTACGGTTGCAAAACATGGACAAACATGGTTAGGAAATGTGGACAAAAATTTCTCCATGGAGGAAAGTGTATAATTAAATGCATATATTATGGGAAATGCAGATGAAAACCCATGTGGGAAGGAAAAACAAAGTCTTGCCATTTTATATAAACAAAGGATGCGCTGGAAATTTAGGTAGAATTCAGAAAAATGCAAAGAATCCAAGACTGTGAGTCTTCAATAATCCAAATGTGCACATACCCTATGTTGATCCAACATTGGCAAGAGGATTGATCTTGGAGCATTGATAGGCTGTGTTCAGTCCCTTGGCTACCCATTCCAACTGTACAAGGGACCTGCATGTTATCAACAGTCAGATTGGACTTCTTACCTTGGGCGTGCACCGTTGTACCAAAACTAGAGTGTCCATTCCTCTAACATGCTTTTCTCTTCTAAACAGAAGAGAATTTGGACTACATAATGGATTGTTCATCAGCTCCTAAAAATAGATTGCGTAACAGATTACTGACAAGGGAATTGTTCTGGGAATGGGAACTCAGCTCCTAGTTTCCATTCCTGAGATCTTTGGCATTCAGCTCATTCATTTCTATGTTCCCATGACAAATTTGGGCAGGGATCTCAACTAGGGAAATTGTTGTGAAAAGTGTCCTGTCATGGGAAGAAAAACATTTATATGAATGGCCCTGGATTTGTTTCTCCCTGTTTTCATTCACAGATTCCCACATTATCTGAAATTATTTTACCTGGTAGAAGCTGGGAAAAGCAAAACAACCTTTCCTCACCGATCTGCTTTCATACAGCTGGAAATGCTAGTTTGTGATGCTAGTTTGAACTTTCTCAGGGGGATCTACTCTGTTGCAAAATGGAGAGCTACAAATAAGACCCTTTGGCAGCCATAGTCAGTCTGCACCATTATGAAGACCCTCTCGAACAGGCTCCTTGTGCAAACCTACATCTCCTCATGCACCAGCTCAGTTTTCAGCCAGGTGTTGTGCATTTTAACAGTTTAGAATGTGAAACATATCCTTGCAAAGACCTTTTAGGAGACTGGATCTATAGTTATGCAATTTACACATTATTTAGCAAATTGGAGTTTTTTTACAAAGGCGATTATGGACAAATGTTGCCCTCTTTTATTTTATGTCTGTCTGCTCTCGTGCCTAACATTTTACTTTGTTCTGTCTTCTGAGGTCTAGTATCTAACAATGTTGTTGTTGTTGTTGGTTGTGTCTCTTCAAGTCATTTCTGTCTTATGGCAACCCTAAGGTGAACCTATCACACAGTTTTCTGGGGCTGAGAGTATGTGATATGTCCAAGGTCACCCAGTGGGTTTCCATGGCTGAGCATAGAATTGAATCCTGGTCTCCAGGGTCATAGTCCAATGCTCAAACCACTACACACCACACTGGCTTTGCATTTGAATTAATTAATGATCTTTATTTAATTCATAAATAAATAAATTACTATTCTGCTTTTCTCCCATGTAGACCCCACAGTGCCTTACAAATCTTTCTGACAGTTGTGTAAAAGGTTGACAAAAGGGCGAATAGCCTAAGTCAAAAATTGCCTCTTGGAACATTGATCCATCTAGTTCAGTATGGTTAGCACTGACTGGCAGCAGAGCTCCAAGGTTTCAGATGAAAGTCTTTCCTACCTCCCCAGAGGTACAAAGGAGTAAAACTTATGCATGCATTTTGGGTCATTGTCCAAAAGTCTAGCTAGCACATTGCCCCGGTTCTCTGCTTTTTGATTAATCTTGGTGGCCTTCTTAGTAGTTTGATTGACAACTGTTCCATGAATTACTTTCATTCATCCCACATTATTAAATCTATTAACAGACCGCAGGAACCATCCATCTTGTAACTGTAGCCGGTCGCGACAAAAGTTTTATTGTTGTGGAGGGCGGGCTGTGTTGGAAACAAAGTCCCCTAACTGAGTATTTTGAGTCTCTCATGTTTATGGTGGGACCCGAACTGTTTGTTTCTTCTTTTTTCTTTTTCCCCTTTAGCACAGGAAAAAGAGTGAAACAATTTTTTCTCTCTCCCTCTCTTCTCTCTCATGTGAGCTGTGACAGGCTAATAAGGAAGAATGATGGTAGCAATAAAAGGGGGTCTTGGGTGCATTCCTCAGATTTCACTGTTGTAAAATGATGGCCCTGTTACAAAATGACCACATAGGAACTTAAAGTGAAAGCCTCGTCCCGTGCATTGGGAGGGTGTGTGGTGGTGACCTCCCTCTTAGCCGTAAAACATCCAGAGGATTCTGAGCCGATCACATCAAAACCCTAGTGCTGTATTAACAGCTTTGGAGAGCCCCCTTTTAACCCAGAGAATAGAGCTGTGTGTTTTTAATTTGGGATGATTTACTGCATTGAAATGGGTGTGAAATGCACAACAAATCACAGTGTCAAAAGTGGGAAGTGAATTTTATCAGCTGAAGGAAGCACAGGCTCTGGGGGAATTAGCATAACTTTCTCGTAATTTTGTTCACACGCAGGAGAGGATGGGGAAATCTGTTCTGAAAAGTAAAGTCAAAGTGACAGAAAACTTCTAAAGCAGCTAATCTTATGCACGCTCACACAAACTGACATGTTTTCTGGGCTTTAAAGCCACCTTTGCATGGAAATTTGGCCATTGTCTGCATATCTATGACCTAGGCAGAATGTGAATGGATCTGCTTTGTCATATTAAGTTGATCCGTGGGTTTAGCTTATGGGAAGAATGTGCAGGTTTTAAAGGATATATATGTATATATTTATGTATTCATCTTGCAAATGGGAACTAATAAAAGGGGATTTTTTTAAAAAGAATACTCCTACAAATGGCAAAAATAAGTAGCATATTGGGAAGTAATATATGAGGAGAACTTTAGATATGGAAGTATACTTGTCAACAGTCAAGAACCTGTCCTTGTTAGAGAGAGTAACTTTGCATGTATAATCAATTTGAGGCAATGGATTCAGCCTCTGCAAAATTGAATTTGAGTGCTTGCTATTGGGGATTGGAGGGTTACTGTGGATTTGTGGCTTGTGAGTTGCATGTAAGATTAAAAAGCCATCTGATAAAACTAAATGGACCTTATGTCAAGAAATTGTTCTTCTCTGTACATTAGTAATTGAAACTTTGGAGTCCTTTATACAGTTCAAGTTCTTTGTTTCTAGGCAAAACAAAAGGAACAAAATTTTAGCATATTCTGGACACCATGGTTCTAAACAGACTATATCTCATTGAGAGTAAATGGTGCGACAGGTTTGATTCAACAGCATACAAGAAGAAAAAATTCTGTCTCCCCTTTGGATTTTATATGCCAAATTATGTACCTTTCTGTGCCAACTCAGGCAACCTTTGTGCTCCAAATATTTGATAAGAGATCCTTTTTTTAAAAAAATCTTATTTGTCAAGAACATAAATTATAGCAACAGTAGAGCCATAAAAATAAAATGAAGTAGTTCAGTGCACTCTAGTTTCATATATCACAAAAACATTATAGTTTATGTAACTTTAGGAGTCACTGTTAAGTTGGGAGGTCTGCCCATCTCAGATGAAAGTAACTAATATTTCTATTTTTTATGTCATGGGCAGGAAAATTCCAGGTTCCAGGACTTGCTGAAAATAGGTGGCAGTAGGACCATAGAATTATAGAATCATAGAGCTGGAAGAGACCATAGGGATCATCCAGTCCAACCCCCTGCTATGCAGGAACACACATCAAAGCATTCTCAACAGATGGCCATTCAGTTTCTGCTTAAAACCTCAAAAGAAGAAGACTCCACCACACTCCGAGGCAGCATATTCCACTGCCGGACAGCTCTGACTGTCAGGAAGTTCTTCCCAAGATGGAATGTCCTTTCCTGCAGCCTGAATCCATTGCTCCTTGTCCTAGTCTCTGGAGCAGCAGAAAACAAGCCCACTCCCTCCTTGACATGACATCCCTTCAAGTATTTAAATATGGCTATCATGTCTCCTCTTAAACTTCTCTTCTGCAGATCAAACATCCCCAGCTCCCTAAACCGTTCCTCATAGGGCGTGGCTTCCAGACCCTTCACCATTTTGGTCATCCTCCTCTGGACACGCTCCAGCTTATTGATATCCTTCTTGAACTGAGGTGCCCAGAACTAGACACAGTATTCCAAATGAGGTCTAACCAATGCAGAATAGAGTGGTCCCATTACCTCCCTTGATCTAGATGCCATACGCCTATTGATGCACCCAAGAATCGTGTTGGTTTTCTCGATTGCGACATCACACTGCTGACTCGTGTTCATCTTGTGGTCCAACAAGACTCCTAGATCCCTTTCACATGTACTGTTACCCAGCCACGTGTCTCTCATCCTATATTTGTGCATTCCATTTTTTCTGCCTAAGTGTAGGACCTTACATTTCTCTCTGTTGAAATTCATTTTGTTAGCTTTGGCCCAGCCCTCCAATCTGTCAAGGTCATTTTGAATGTTGACCCTGTCCTCTGGTGTATCAGCAACCCCTCCCAATTTAGTGTCATCTACAAATTTGATCAGCATGCCCTCTACTCCTTCATCCAAGTCATTGATGAAGTAACTACAGTTACTGCCTGAAATTGGCATCAACTGCAACAGCTTTTGATGGCAGCGGAGGCGGGGGGTGGGATGCTAAGTGTGGGCCTAGGGCCACATATAGCCAGAAGTATTCTCCTCATTGGGTTTCCAGATTGGGAAAAAGCTACTGTAACTTTAATCCTTAACAGATCTTCAGAAGGGATGAGGCACCACAAAGCTCTGTCAGCTTATGGCAACATGTGAATGTGCTCTGTTAACTTATGGCAACATGTGAATGTGAGCCAAGGCCATTTTTTCTTCTTTTATTTAACTTTATTTACCATTTTTTTCCTATCTTGCCTATGTCTAAAGTGCTCTGGGTAGGTTAAAAGCCAACTGAAATACCTTTAGAACAGCTTTAAGAAAATTTAAGTTGTTGAAATGAGTTTGAGATAAACAGAATCCAGTAGACTCTAAAAACAAGTTGTGATCACTGACCCCCCCCCCCAATGTGAACGAATAGCCAGATTTTAGCTTGGCACTGAAGTAAGGCCACAGTTGGTCCTGATTAGGACATTTGACAACTGGGGTGCCACAGCTGAGAGGGCCCTCTCCTTCCCAGCAAGTAAGTATACTGCTTCTAGTCGTGGAGCACAAAAGAAGATCAAGCATTACTCTGCTCCTCTCTGGAGTGCACACCAGTACACTAAACCATAGAACTGGTAAAATGTAGAGCTAGGAAAACTAACTTTTTGGACTGTTACCCTCTGTTACCCTCTGCATCCACAAGTCACCACTCAGGCCATTTCCGCATCACATTGTTATAGTGCTATTGTTCCACTTTCAACATCCTATGGAATTCTGGGGTTTGTAGTTTATTGAAACCAAAGAGTTCCCTGGATGAGAATTCTAAATGCCCCTCCCTAAACTGAAAAGCCCAGGGTTCCATAGGACATCAAGGCCCTTTTTGCACAGCATTCGTCATGCGAAAGGGCCTCTGGAGTGTTGTGCAATTGTGAGGAGTCATCCACATGACGTCCTTGCAATTGTACAACGGTGCTGAGGCCGGCTGGCGCCGATCAGGCACTATTTCATTTTCGGCTTCTAGCCGAAAATGGTGCGCAATCGCGCATCGCTCCAGGGCCCCGCGTGCACTTACCATGCGTGCGTAGCCCCCAGAGCCGCAGTGCTCGCGCTTCCTGCCCCAGCACAGCCTGGGAAAATCTCAGGCTGTGCTGCAGAAGGAAAAGGAGGAGCGCTCACTCTGCCTACTTGCCAGCAGGCAGTGGCTGTGGAGCCGAAGCAGCAGGGACATGAGAGCCTCTCGCAAGAGGCTGCTCGCGTGATCCCCGCACCCCAGCACCGCAAAAAGGTAAGGTGTGAAAAGGGCCCAAAAGTGGAATAATAGCACTATAACAGCATAGTGCGGAAATGGCCTCAGAATACCTCATGTTGGAGGGGAGAGTCTGGGAGTTGTAATTTTTAAAAAAGTTCTTTTTCCAAGCTCTGGAAAATGCTTGGCTTCTGTATGAGTATTTGACATTAGCTTCCTGTAGCATCTCACTAGGTGGCTCTACCCTACAGTCTCCATTGATATGCATGTGTATTCCAGACAGACCCAACTCTGTTGTGAGTAAACACTGTTTGGACAGAGGGGAAAGTGGTCCATTAAAAGTAACAAAAGCTTTTATGGTGGATTAAAGCTGCTCTGCATTCTCTTCTTTACCTACGTTATCCAGCCCCAGCAATGATGAGAAAGAGAGAGAGAGAGATCCAATTTAATATATACACAGCTTGCTTTGAACTTTGGCAAGTGTTCATTCTCCAGGCTTAACACATTGCCAGAAGACTGAGGATGCCATTAATAGTCAATGAGGCAACCTTTTTAAAATTCACTGGCATAGTCTTTGTTTCTCTTTCATTCTACCTGTGGATACAAGATATGTCATGGCTTTTTTCTTTTTTAAAAGTAACATCAGTTGTACATTTCTAATGTGCTATCTGACCATGAGGAGATCTAATTAACACAACAAGTTGGTAATATTTGCTGACTACATTGCTATGATTCAGAATCCAATTATTCAGATACAGTCACATATTATACCTGTTCTCTGTAAATGGAAGAAATGTGCAGAGTTTTTATCCTGTCAAAACTCCACACATGCTGGCTTTGGTGTAGACAAATTCCAGGTAGCAAACTAGTTGGTTTGCTAAGCTTTCTATTGTTGTAGCTATTATTGCTTAGCTTTGTTGGGAGTAGTCTTTCTTTCCTTTCCTCTCTCAGATGGATATTTTTTTTTCTATCAAAGCTTTAGTCATTCCTGTTCAGTAGCTTGCTTGTATCCACTTTATCACACTGACAATCTGTCCGTTCTGAAAGGATTACAACTCCGTACTTCAGCGCATGACATCATAGTGAGATATTGCTTAACGATCTGAGACTCTTAACGGCCATTGCTGTGGCTTCTTGTTACTGAAAATATATGACAGCTTTGGCCTATATGAGCTTTGCTTACGCTGCTCTTTTCAGGCCCTTGCAGGCGATTTCATGTCTTGTAAGTAGCATTCATTAAACTGCTGAGGGTGCATTTAACAAGCCGTAGTTGGCAGGCGTCAAAGACTAGGGCTGGGGCAAACTTGCCCCTACAGCAATTGTAATTTGTTACAAATTCCTTTGTTATGGATTCACAAACTTCCTTCTTTTAAGATCCTGGTGTGCATCTAGAAACTGCCACAAGCACACACCAGTAAATGTCTCTTGGCCAAAGTTAGGAAGATGAAGCAAGCACAGACATTTGAAGCATTTGCTTACTAGGATTCCCCTTTTTAATAAAATGACTTCAATTTTGTTGGTTAGTCCCATGTAGATTAGACTGACAGAATCAGTAGTTGAATGGTGAGCTACACAGAGATGAATCCCATTGATGTCTCTGTTAGAAAAGTCTGATCAATGAAGTGTGGTAGCACACAGAAGGCAGGGGAACATCGTGCCTCACAATGATATCCTAACACCCACCGCTATTTTAAAATTAGTTATTTTGAAATATTAATTAGTTATTAATTAATTAGTTAATTAATTAACTAATAATGTATTAGTTGTTAGTTATATCTCATTGTGGATCTTTTTTATTCAGATGAAGCATGCATGAAAAACAGTGTTAATGCCAGCATTTTGGTCAATATGTTCACAGTCATCTCCTCTTCTCTGGATGTGTTCACTTTAGGGGTGTACCTAGGAGGGATGTTGCTGTCCCCCTAAGTAAGAATTCTGCTTCCCCAGATAAAACTTTCCTTCAGTCCCCCAAATTTCTATCACTGGAGTAACTTAAAGCTTGAGCTGAAAATTTAGAAATGTAGTTTAGGGCATCCAAGGAGGCAGACAAAGTTAGACAAACGGAGCAAATATGAATGATTCTAGGTTCTAGGCATGAATGATTTGTAGTGTTTCACTCTTCTGCAGTGCTGGAAATTGGGAGGCTGAAGGAAAAAGTCATTTGGAGGAGGCAATGCCCTCCTGTTTGCACCCACTGTAGTTACACTCCTGGTTCACCTCTTTCTCGCCATTCATTGTTGCCTGTTTGTCCCACCCCACCCCACCCCACCCCTTTTATTCCTCTGAGAGAAATTGGCATAACTGCAGCAAGGCAAGCAAAGGATATGGTTCTATCACTATGGTACTTGCCTGCTAGGAGAGAGCCTATACTTGCCTGTCCTTGCCTGCTAGGAGAGAGCCAGTGAACAAGCAACAACAGAAGAGAAGAAAAACAAAAGGGGCTGAAGGCTCCAGGAACTGGTTGTGGCCCTCCTCCAATAGTGTAAGCCCCAATAATCCCAACCTGTGATGCTGGCTCTGATGAAAAGTCTTTCCAACTTGGTTAAGATGGCTGGCATCAAACTGAATAATGCTATTCAAGAGAGCCTTCTAACAACCAAGAGAAAAAGGGAATACAAGTTGGGCTTCTGATGGTTTTCTGCCTGGAGACACCCAAAACCTTGGAGTGAGTCCTGAGATTTCTTTTCAGTTGATATTATAGAAAACTTCACCTTCTGCACAGTAGTCCAGCTAGGTAGTTCTTGACTTGCACTTAATGTGAGATTCCTTTTAGCCAAACAGCCTGATGAGTCATTTCCCTTCTTTCTGCATGCTTCTGCACCATAGCAACCTTGACAACTCCTTCCACGTACCTGGTATTTCAGAGCAAATGAACAGTTGGTGAGGCCTGATCTTAAAAAAGGGTGGGTCGGTGGGTATTCCAGGCTAGTGCAGTTTTGCATTTCAAACGCATGTAGAATCACTAGGGTGCCAACAGAAGTGAAATAGAGTCTATGAATGGAATTTATTGTCCTTATGCTAGACACATTTATTTGGAAACACTCCAAGCATAAGTATATTGTAGAAAAATAATTTTAAAGTAACAATAATAAAATTATATCTAAAACCACCCTAACAATCTGTGTCTCTATTTCTCTCCCTCCCTCCCTCCCTCTCTCTCTTTTTCCAATGGATAAGAGTCAGCACCCTAGCTGGCATTAGCATGCCATGACTGAACAGCTCTGACAGTGGTCCTTCCCATCTACTCATGATCTCACCTAAAGAAAGGACTGGTATCAGACCTTGTGGGCCATGGCATGCCCATGGCAGTCAGGGGGTTGACATCAGCCCTGTTTGCAGTTGGCCCCATCATCTGCCATTTGTTCTGTGGAAAGTCAGGCCTATCGTTCAGAAATGTGAGAGATAGTAGTAGATTATCTCTCAAGCAGAGTAAACAAATTGGCAATGCAGAACCTGAACAATAACCAGTCCCACTAGCTTCTTTACAAAACACATTAATCATAAGGTATATGATGATACAAGGTGTAATGGAGGAGAAAGAAAGGGAGAGAAGAGGAAATGGCTGCAGATTAGAGTGGCGCAGGAAGAGAGAGGGTGTGGTAGATCAAGCAAATGGGAAATCACTATAACGCAAACTAACGGTGAACATAGGCATGCAGAGGTTGCTGAATCCAACACTCCTTTGGTCTGTGGGGCCATGAATCCCAGCTCTGGATCCCATGCTTGCTGCAGCACTGGTTTTGCATCATGTTAGGATCTGCTCAGTAATTTTTACTTGACCCCTCCCCCCAAAAAAACTGCATTGCAAATATCTATAGTATGGCTCAGAGGTAATTCCACTGAGTTCAATGGTTTTTATTCCAGAAGACAGTGTTCATAAGACTTCAGTCTTCCTCTCTGTTCCTGAAAGCACGTATCTCTGATGAATGGTGGAGTAGTTTCTACTTGGCAAAATGTACCATATGCCCATTAACCTTTTAATGCTATCAAGCTGATCAGTTCAAAGGACTTGTCAGAAACAGACCTAAAAGGTGACAGGATCCTATTGATGCAGCAAAATAATCCAATACCGCTGTCTCCAAATTATAGTGAGGAGCCCGCAGAGATGGAGGCTTTGACAGCAGAGGGCTAGATGAAGTGAGTAAACAATTATCTACCATGTTGATTCAATATTAGAGGACCTCATAAAAAGATTTCTCTGCACTTTAGATTTGAAAAGAATAGCAGAAAGTCCCTTGTATCTTTTAAACATGCTTTTAAAAACATAGTATTTCATGTGCTGATTTGCTTTGGGTTTGGATCAGTTTATAAGATATCCATTTTAGATTGCTGCACATGGTAGTTGTGACCTGTTGGTATCATTCGTGGGCTGCACTTTACCAAAAAGATCAGGCAGATTTCTGTGGTTTCTGTTTCATTGTTTGGTGGGAATGAAGTTTTTTTTTTTAATCATTTCTGAGACCAATGCCATGTAAAGTGCCTTACAGTAATCCATGCCTACCATGGGTATTAATAGCTTTAAATAACTGTGTACACCATATACTCTTGTGGGGTCTAACAATCGCACATGCAATTACTCTGAGTCAGTCTATTAATAAACCTATCTTGAAGGGCTGAGTTTAAATTTTTCAGAAAGTGGTGCTGTGTGTATGTGTGTGTAAGGACATTTTTGATGGGGAAATCTTGGTGTTAGTTATAGAAAAGGATGGGTGGATGGGTGGACACACAGACTGTCCCAACACTATCAGACAGAAGGATGTTCTTTTAATTCTGGATAGGTGTAATAGTTCTTCCAAATAAGTCACAAAGGGATCCCTTCTTTACCACAGTTCATCTTTCTTCTTAATTCCATCCTGAGGCTGAATCAGACCCTTCAGCTCACTTGCGTTTGCGGCTGAAAGTACTTTCCTTAATATGCTGAGATTTGCCCTGGGCCACTACACTTGCAGTGTTTTGCAATGATAATCTTCAAACTCCCTGACAGATTTTCAAGATGAGCCTTATATCTCGACAGCCCACCATCCATCAAACAATTTCACCAAGACTCCTTACCTAACTTATTTCATGTCATTAACATAGTAAGATGTATAATCTCTTTCCCAAAATTTTGCTAAGGTTCTGGTGGGCAGCTGCAAGTATATTTTTAAAACGGATTTTTTTTTTACAGGATGCAAATGGGATTTTTTGCGTGTAATGTTTTGATCTAAAGTGTTCACTGTGAACTCTTTGTCAGCTCATGTTTATGTGCTTGTAAGATTCCACAAGCTGTTTTGTGTGTGAATAAAAGTTCTGTAGCTGTTGTTCAAAGGAAGTATTAATCTCCCTTTTCCCTATGTCACTCTTTGCAACAGATCAGCTCCCAGTAATCATGACCGAATACAACGTCTAAGGCAAGAATTTCAGCAAGCAAAGCAGGACGAAGATGTGGAAGACAGGAGACGGACATACAGTTTTGAACAGCCATGGGTAAGTGTTCATTAGTTACAGTCTCTGCATATGCCACAGGACAAACTTCTGAGGAGTACTGGAAGCTAAGCTGCTTTTGTCTGTCTCTCTCAGTAGTCTCTGGACCTGCTGAAAGAAGACCTTGACACAACCGTGCATGAACTTGTTAGTGATACTATCTATACATGCACCAGCAATCAATCTACTGCAGCATGCTGTATGTGGTGCTGCCCTTGAAGTGTGTTTGGGAACTACAAAAAGCCCTGCTACCATGTTATTCACAGGAGCAAGCCAATAAGAACACACTATAACAATTTGATTGGATCTATACTAGCCACCAGTTTATTCCTGGATGCAGCTCAAAGCTGTAAGTTTTATGCTTTAACACTTCTAGGAAATGGATGGCCCTCCACATGTGGTTAGGCTCTGGTTCCTACGAGCTCTACACAACCTCTGTAGTGCTATGAACTCATGGGAGCAGTAGTTTCTCAACTCCTTGAGGGCCACAGGCAAGCCTGACTTTTCCATTAGGTGTGGTGAGATATCTCCCACAAACAACAGAGAATTAGAAGTTGCAAATCACTGCTCTTTGCCTCTCTGGACAGCTGTCACCACTGTTGCTGCTCCAGAAGCAAGGTTGAGCACATTGCAAATGCCTGGTTCTGATAGCCACTTCCAGAGCCACTCATAAGCACAGGCAATCTCCTAGGCCATCCCACCAAAAATACCCAACCCAAAGAAGGATCCCTCAGCACCAAGTCTTTGTGGCTGGCTGGCTTTGTGGGAGAACATGACAGTCCCCTTCACAGAGTCTACCCATCTTTTCTGTTCCAGAAAAAGACACAATAGGTGGCAGCATTGGCAGGGTTGAGAGGCAGCAAAGATGTGGTCACTCACCTTGGGCAGCAACAGAAGGTGCCCTACCACTGGACAGCAACAGAAGGTGCCCTACCACAGGTTTCCTGCCTCTGGTCTGCTGGCTGTAACTGTCCAAAGTTTCAGATTTCCCAGCCCTTTCTGGGCCACCTATGGTATGAGGCTTCTAAACAAAAAGCATATTTTCTGCCATTGAGCTGCAGCGATGTCCCTACCTCATTTTAGCTGGAATCCTTTCTTGCAAAACCAAGGTGGTGGTGTTGTTTCTTACCAGTCTCTCCTTATAGATTGAGGGAGGAAACAACAGATTAAAATAGTGTAACAAATACAACACCAATTAAAAATACATAGATTCAAGGGCATCATTGACCTTTAAACTCCTGACTCCTCCCTTCTCCATCTGCAACCCAAGATTCCTAATTTCATTTTGTATTGTGCCCTGCCATCTGTCCATTCTGTAAAGAGTATTGTTTGCCCTGTTACAAGCTGGGTCAAATTGATGCAGACTAACTTGTCTGTCCTTCAGTTTAAGTCTGTTGGGGATTTGTGTAGGCATTGTTTACAAGAACACAATTCTTTGCTTGTTTAAGCTGCAGAGTTTCAAATAAATGTGGAAGCTTGTAAGTTATTTACACCAGACTTCTCTCTCGAAGTATGTGTTTCTATAAAATGCATTAAAAACAAATATAGGTATCATGACCTTTAAAAATGTTCTACATCAGGAATTAGCAAGAAGATTTTGTCAAGACAGGAAAAAGATATGCCTAGCTATCATTGTTTTCCAAATCCCTCCTAACACAGAAATAAAATATATAACTGGTTGGTAGCTTTAACTTTCTGGTTTTAAAGGGAAGTGTTGTGTCTTAAATGTATGCAACATGACTTCCGGGTCTCAATGACATCGCAATCGGCAGGACAGTGAGCTAGCTCTCACTGTCTTTGCCATCCCGAGTGGACTTGCCGAAACAACATATTCTGCAAAGTGCCCCCCCGGTAAAGGGGGCCCAGAGGGGCTCGTCGGGGACCTCATTTTCTCTTTAGGCTAGAGAACAATTGGGCTCAAACGCCGAGTGAGAGAAGGTCATAGAGTTCCACGTCCGCTTGGGCAGTAACTGCCATGGCAGCTTAGCGTCGTCTGAGACTTTTTAATCTGAATAGATCAAATTAACAATACAAAATTGAAGATCAGGACATCACTTAAGCCCCAAACATACTTTCTCAAAGATTGGAAGATCGTGCCAATCGTTAAAACAACGGAGAGGGGAAGAGGAGATGAAGAGGAGAATCAACATGGAAGAGAGAGAAGGGAGGTAAGAAATCCCAAGAAAAATAAGACATTAACAGACACTAATAGAATAGAATGTAATAGACCGAAAGTGCCGTTAAAAACCAGCGAAGAACGGGGGAGAGAGAGGGAAGAATTTAAGATAAAGAAACAAAGAAACAAAATTCAAGGCTGGCAGAAAAGGAAATCGAGAAACTGGATGAGAGGCGACAGACAAGGAGACAACAGAGTGCAGCTGGAGCTCACGGCAACGCTTGAGCTCGCTGCTCAATAGAGACCACGAAGCGCGAAATTGTTAGTAAAATATAGGGAGGAAAAGAGGAAAAAGAGGACTGAACAGTAAATTGGGAAAAGTACTTGAGAGAGAGACTAAATAAATAGTTGATTGAATAAATAACAGACACATTGGAATCTGATGCGTAGCGACGGAATAATAGATAGTACTAGCTTGAGCTCGCGTGAAGAACAGGGACGACAAAGGGAGATCAGCCAGAGAAGAAGCAGCTGAAGCCGCTAGAGCTCACTAGCAAAGATCGTAGAAACAGTAGAAGGCAAAGGAAACAAAGCAAGAACGGAGGGGTGAAAAGACGCAATTTCAGACTTATGTATTTAGAAATTAGAGACAGATAGTGAAATTAAGAAGACTGAAATCTAAAACCGGACTGAGATCTAAGGTGGAGAGACAGAAGAGACAGAAAGAGACAGAAAGACTCAGAAAAAATCAGTAAGATAGCTTTTGAAAGCAGCTTGAGCTGGCGAGAAAACTGCTGGAGCTCGCTGGAAAATCGGCTCGACTGAAGAAGATCGGGGTGTGAAGAGGCAAAGAACAATCTTGTAAAATAGACCATAAAATTATTTTGAAGGCATAAGACAAACTGGATTAAATTTAAACGACACTTAAAAGATAAAACAACTCGTTAATTGGAAATTTTACAGAAAATAATAGAGCTTTAAAGAAATATATATATAAAAAATAGATAATTTTTTACAATTATACACAGAAACAGTAGTAAATATAAACATATGTGAGTGCATAATCAGAATATATCATTGATTCAATTAATTTATAATTCATGAAATAGAGCCAAATAGATGTATAGTTGTAAGTTGATATATAGTTGATTTATAAGTGAATTAATTGATTTGATTTATAACTGTTTTATATTTTATATAATTGATTTATAAGTGAATGGATTTATAAGTGAATTAATTGGAATATTAGACTTAAATATTAATTGATTTGTGAGTACTGGGAAAGGACTTAAATTGTGTTAGTTTATAAAATATATATTTGGCAGGCATAAAGGACAGAAGTGCAAGTCAAAATAGAAACTGCAGGGAGAGAAGTGACCTTGAATCAATAAGACGAGAGAAAACAAAGACAGTGTACTCAGAAGAAAATAGATAAGAAACTACTTTAAAATTAACCCTTGAAGAAACAGTGGGGAAGAGGAGAAGAGGTCTGTCACCGCCATCTAGTGTGGACTAAGAAGTAATACAAAAAAAAATGGCATCTGGATTAAGGAAGGGAGCTAAAACACAGACCCAAATACAACTGATAGACCCAGCAAGAAGAGCATCAATGGAAATGGGACAACAAATGACTGAAATTCTAAATGAGATTAGAAGATTAAAACTGGAGATGAGACAGGAAATGAAAAATACAAGGGCCGAAATTAAAGCAGATATTCGGAAGGAAGTGGACTGCATTGTAAAGAGAGTGGACAATATGAGCAAAGACACCAAAGCAATGAAAATGGACATGCAAGAGATTCAAGACAAAACAAAACAATTAGAAAAGGAGAAGGAGATTATGATAGAAACTCAAAAACAGGAAGATCTGAGATTAAGACAACAGGAATTGAGATATCGAGAGAAGTGCATTAAGTTGAGAGGAATCGGGGAATCCCCGGGAGAATTCATAGAAGAGAAAGTAAGCACAGCTCTGGCAAATTACATTGGAATGAAAGAAGAAGACATGGAGAGAGAAATAGATCGCATTTTCAGAGCAAATTCTAGAATTGCAAAAGAGAAGAACTGGCCGAGAGATGTTGTGGTGTGCTTTACAAGGACTAGGATTAAAGAAAGAATACTCCAAACAAATTACGAAAAACAGCTAGTGATTGAAGATAGAATAATAAAAATATTCAAAGATATACCATTTGAAATTTTGAAAAAAAGACAAGAGTACAAATTTCTGACTCAACTCCTGCAAAAATATAGAATTACATATAAATGGGAGAGATTGGAGGGAATATCTTACACGTATAAACAGAGGAGATACAAAATTTCTAACATCGCAATAGCGAAAGAAACTTATGACAAACTGAAAAGAGAGTTAGAAAGGCCAGCAAATTGGAACAATGGGAAAAAACAGGAGGGAGATCAAGGCAGTCAGGAAGAGATATCAGAAGTTGGAAAAGCGGAACAGAACCCGGAAAGAGAAGAGAAAGAGGAAAAAGAAAGTTACCCAGAATCAGAGACAGAACAAGAGGAGGAGGAAGACCCACAGAAGCTTGAATTGGAGATAGAGGACTTATACGTCGAGGAAGAAGATATATAAGAGAAAACCGATAGTTGAAAGAGATGGTCATAAAGATTCTCTTCTGGAATGTAAAAGGTCTGAATTCGAACTATAAAAGAAGGCAAGTTTTGCATTACATAGAGAAAATTAAAACAGATGTGGTTTGTCTGCAGGAGACAAAAATTAGAGAAAAAGATAACAAATATTTGAGAAACCCCAAGTTGGGAAAAAGCCACATTTCTGCATCATTAAAGAAGAAAAAAGGGGTCGCCTTATACGTTATTCAGAAATACCCCTCTGAGATGAAATTTCAAGATAAAAAAGGCCACTATCTGGGTATAGAGATGCAACTCCCAGAAACTAAACTTCTACTGATAGGAATGTATTCCCCAACGGAAGAGAAAAGTAAATTCTACAAGAAGCTACAACAGGAGATATTGAAGTACTCAGAGGAGATTAATCAAGGAAATTTTCTACTGTTGGGGGACATGAATGGGGTGATTGACCCCAATATAGACAGCTCAACACTCAGTTCACATGGAAAACAACACGGGAAGCTACCACAATCATTCTTTAAATTAGAAGAAATGATGGCACTACAAGATGTCTGGAGAGAGATACACAAATATTCCAAAGGATATACATTTTATTCGGGCGCCCACAAATCGATGTCGCGGATCGACATGTTTATGATCTCAAAACGTTTGCGACAAAGGTAAAGGATATGGAGATACTTCCGAAGACGTTATCCGATCGTAACCCTATTCAATTGAAATTAAGAACCGCAAAGAAAGGAATAAGATGGAGGCTTAATGACTATCTCTTTCAAAATGAACACTGCTTGGAAAAGATAAAGGAGGCGATGAAATATTATTTTGAAGAAAATATGACAAAACTGAAGATGAAAACAATCTGGGATGCCAGCAAAGCAGTGCTACGTGGGCATTTCATCAAACTAGGCTCGGAATTTAAGAAGAAAAGACAAGAAAAACACCAGGAATTACTGGAAAAAATAAAATTACAAGAAGAAAAATTGAGGGAAAAACCAACGGATAAAAAAGTACGGTTGGAACTGAAAATTCTACAAGAACAGATCAAAGCTGAAAATCAATTAGAAATAAGCAGAAAGTTAACATGGATGAAACAAAGGTACTTTGAACAAGCAGATAAGCCGGGGAGATGGCTGGCCTATAAGAACAGAGAGAAAAGAGACTAATTTTGGAAATAAATACTGGGAGGAAAATAACAGTAAACCAAGAAGAAATAAAGAAGACTTTTTATAATTACTACAAAAATCTTTATAACCTGAAAATACAAGGAAAGATACAAAAGAAAATAGAAGAATATCTGGCGAACCAGAAAATACAGCAAATTACAGAAGAGCACAGACAGATGATGGACGCGAAGATTACAGCAAAGGAAATCACGGATGCAGTCAAAAAATTGGACACATCGAAAGCACCAGGACTGGACGGTCTCTCTGCAACGTATTATAAGAAGCTGCAGGAATTCTTAAGATGGCCCTTGGAAAGACTGTTCAACGAAATTATAGAGAATGGAAAACCAAATTCCTGGAATGAAGCTGATATTACATTAATCCCCAAAGAAGGGAAAGATTTAAAAGACCCAGGAAGCTATCGTCCAATCTCACTTCTCAATATTGATTATAAAATATTTACAAACATATTGGTGGAAAGACTGAAGAAAGTATTACAAGAAGTGATTCAGAATGATCAAAACGGCTTTCTCCCCAAAAGACAGATCAGAAATAATATTAGAGCAATTTTGAATATTATTGAACACTACGAAAAGAATAATGAAAAGAAATTGGCATTGATTTTTATAGACGCTGAAAAAGCTTTCGATAACCTTAGGTGGGACTTCATGATAGAGGTGCTGAAAAAAACGGACTTTGGTAATGCATTCCTGGACTGGATTAAAGAAATTTACAAAGATCAAAGAGCAGCATTAATTATTAACAGAGATAGAACAAAGCAATTTGAAATAGAGAAAGGGATTAGGCAGGGATGCCCATTGTCACCGCTCTTATTTATAACAGCACTAGAGGTTTTGATAAATGCAATCAGAAGCGATTTAGAAATAAAAGGATGCAAAATTAAAAACCAAGAACACAAAGTGAGAGCATATGCGGACGACTTGTTGATCATCCTGGAAAACCCAGATATATGTATTGAAGTTTTGTTACAGAAGCTGAACCAATTCGGAGAAGTTGTTGGGCTAAAGATCAATAAAGAAAAAACTAAAATTATAACAAAGAATATAAGAAAGGAGGAGGAAAGAGTATTGGCTCAAAAAAACAGGATTCAAAATAGAGCACAAAATTAAATATTTAGGAATTTGGATCTCAAAGAGAAATAATGAAATATATGAAAATAATTATAAAACAACATGGAAGGAAGTAAAAAAATTGTTAAAAAATTGGAGTTCCTTAAAGTTATCATTGCTGGGGAGAATATCCGCAATCAAAATGAATGTGTTGCCCAGACTAAATTTCCTTTTTCAAAATTTACCCATTATTATCAACGAAAAACCCTTTAAGGAGTGGCAGAAAGATTTGTCTAAGTTTATTTGGGAAAACAAAAGACCCAGAATAAAATGGAAGCTGCTTACAGAAAAAAAGGAAAAAGAAGGCTTCGATTTACCTGACCTGAAAATATACTATTATGCCAGCGGGCTCACCTGGATTAAGGAATGGATAACGCTGCAAGATGAAATAACATTAAACTTAGAAGGAGCGGGAAAACGAATGGGATGGCACACGTACATGTGGTACGAGAAATATAAAATAGACAAAGACTTTCAGAACCACTATCTAAGGAAAGCGTTGTTAACAATCTGGTTGAAATTTTAGAAAAAATATTACGTAAAATTCCTCAATGGCTGTCCCCACATGAAGCGTTATACGGGAGATGGAAGGACCCACAGGACAAATGGATACGGTATAGTAATATAGTAACAGAAAAACGAAATCAAGAATGTACATTAAAATCAAGAGAAGAAATTGAAGCAGCGGGATTCAAATGCCACTGGTTTTTATATAGACAATTAAAAGAAAGATGTCTAATGGATAAGAAGTTAGAAGGAATTGAATCGGTAATGAAAGAAGACTTATTTGGAAAAATAATATTTGAATCAAAGAAGCAAACGATATCTAAGCTATATAAATTAATGTTGGAAAGAGAATTAGAATCGGAACAAATAAAAGAAGTAATGGTAAAATGGTCCAAGAATATAGGCTATGAAATTCAACTTGAACAATGGGAGAGCAGTTGGAAAGACACGAATAAATTTACTGCAGCCCAGAAATTGAAAGAAAATTACCTCAAAATGCTTTACAGATGGCATTTGGACCCGGTAAAATTAAATAAGATATATAAAACAAAAGAAAATAAGTGTTGGAAATATAGCAAGGACAACGGCACTTATTTTCATTTATGGTGGACATGTGAGAAGGTGAAAACCTTCTGGAAAAAAATTCATGGAAAAATGGTGGCAATTGTACAAACTAACCTGTGGCTAATACCAGAACTATTCCTATTAAACATGATACAAAAAATAGATAAAGAAGTCAAGAGAAAACATTGGAAAGCGATTCTTTACATGATAACAACGGCGAGATTAATTTACGGACAGAAATGGAAAAATAAACATACACCACAAATAGAAGAATGGATGATAAAAGTGGCAGAATTCAAAGAAATGGACAGATTAACAGGGATGATTCAAGGCAGAATGCAAGGTGGACATGAAGAAGTCTGGAAAATAGTAGACGAATACACAGTAAAAGAGGGATATAAGAATGATGAATAAGGGATAGGGATTCTCAGAATCTATGACTAATGATGGAAGGTTTATAAGAACATAAAATAGGCCAACAAGGAAAAATTTTAGGAAATATTTTAGGAAAAAATAAGACAACATCGAATAGAAAAAAAGGAAAAATAAAATATAAATAAAGGGTATACCCCGAATGGGGAAAGTAAGAAGAGAAACTTAGATAGATACAAGAAGAATGGGACTTGGTGAAGTCCAGGAAGTAAACTTTAGGAAGTTTGGTTCTTTCAAGAAGAGGATGTAGACTGCAAAGAAATGAGTGAGAGGAAACGAAGGGATGAATGAATTGAAGAAGGATGATAGTAGTAAGTAAGTAAGAAGGATGTTTTTATGATAGCATGGAAGAATACAAGAATATAAATGCATACCATTTTGGGTTGAAAATGTAAAATTGAATGTGTGATGCAATGTGGAGTGAATGAGTTTAATGTGATATAATGTGATTTTAATGTATAATGTAAATTTGAATAAAAATTATTATTAAAAAAAATGTATGCAACATATTTCGTAAATATGGTTAACCTGGAGACTATTCAAAATCGTGATTTCTTTCTTTGCATTTTTGTCTCTTTGAAATGCTTTGGTTCCATTTGGGAAAAAGACAGGAAATAAATTGGGTAAATAAATAAATATGTCCAAGCACGCCCTTAAATCATCATCCTTCTCTGTCCTCCATAAAATCCTGTGTCTTTTACTCCATGGGCTCTCTTTTCAAACTATCTTGTAACATATGTTTGGTTCTCCCTGGAACTAGTTTTTTTTAAAAAAGATGGTTTTGTTTATTTTTTATTTCTATGGCCAGTCCATTTTTAAAATAGGAGTTGTAAAGATAACCCAGTACCCCATTTTTTAACAAAGTCCCTGGAAATGAGTGAGCATGACTCTTCTGATACTTGAGGGGTTCTTTTATTTAATGTCAGAAATGCAGTGGGTTAGGGATCTTGTGGAAAAAGTCTATGAAATACGTGCACTCAGGAGGACTTGAGAACTTAACTACTGAAGTTCATGGGCCAAATGTTGTCTATGCAAGTGCCATAGCAACTTTAAACAGGCTGCTTTGGCGTGTATTATAGTTTCCAGTAATGACTGAATGGGGAGTTATTTAGCTGACAGGCTGATTACCTCAAGGATGGAATAATTTCCTAAATTGTGGGCCAGCACATTGACCTTTATTTCTTTTTTCCTCCCCCTCCCCACAACCATAAGGATTTCTTTCCCATTAGAATGATCATATAAATGAGTTTAAAGTGACAGTACTTCTTTTTAATGTATTAATGCTAATTCTTTATTATTATTTTAGATGCTCTCTCTCTCTCTCTCTCTCTCACACACACACACACACTTTCACTTTCTCCATGCTTTCGTATGTACCTTTTCATACAGACCCATTGATTTAAAGAAATAGACCCGATGTATTTGGAAATTATTCCCCTCTCCCAGCCTTGTCTATTCTGATCTGACTAATATTACTGTTCTTGGAGGGGATAAAAGAATGATCTCATCCATTTTGAGAGCGAGCAATATAATCTCCACATTGAGGAACAATAAGTTCATCTCTTTAAGCAGCATATGTGACTTCAATGTATTAGCTTAAAATTATAGAGGTACTCTTCCCAAAATGCATCCAGATGTACCAAACACCAAACTATTAAAAAAAACCCTATAAAAGCAGTTTACTACATCAATGCAGGAGGAATCTTCAACCCTGTTCTTAAATGCTTTCTGGACTTGGTGTCTCAAAAGCTTTTAGTTTAACATGAAATGCACCCACACAAGACCTATTGTGTATTTGCCTGAGGGAACTAGTTTGTGGCACTAAACAGAGTGGAGGTGGGATGAGCAGGTTTAGTTGAACATAAAGCTTTAAATCTAGAAAAGGCCCCAGAAGCCATGAAGAGAAGGTGAACTCTTTTGTCCTGATTTGAGCAGTGAAAGCAATCTTCCATTTGCAGAACCCTGTGAACTCCAATTCACAGAGATGTATTTTTTTTCTTCCCTCTCTTTAAGGTAGCAATTTGAGACTGAGATGCTAGGAGCAGAGGCATATGAAAGAAATACATATCTTTAAAAAGAAAAGCAAAGAAAGTATGAAAGAAATAGAGATTCATGTATATATCTAGCATATAAAAGTGACTTCTGCCTGAATCGTAAGTCCCCAGTCTCTTATGGATGGTTGTGACCACACGTCTCCTCTCAGATCGTAACGGGCAAGTGTCCATTTCAGATTGTTTGACTGTGATCCTGTTGGCAGGGACTTTACCTGATGGGCCGTGGGAGAGCTGGCACTTCTTGCCAGGCTGGTATATGCGCTGCCAAAAATTAATGAACTCCCGTCCTCAAGGCAGTCAGTCCAGCAACTTCAATAGATACAGACACTTTTATTAAAATCTTTAAAAATGACATTTCCTGAAGAGATCTAGGCAGAAATGTTGATGCTGAGGACATGACTCAGAACAGTGAATTTAGCCTTTGATTGATTTTACTGGAATGGCAATTTATCTTTTTTTGGACTGTTTTCATTTCATTAGTGCTGAAAGTCCATGCCAGAGTTCTTTCAAGGGCCAAAGCTCATATGGTGGAACTCCCATACAAGAAGGCGCTTCATTATTATCTGAATAAACAAAAGGATGCATGCTGTGTCTCGAACACAAAAATGAATGAGGAAGTCCTTGTTCATAAATAAACTCTGTACATACAGTGGAAGATAACATTTGAAGGACCATGCTGAATCAGATCAAAGGTCTAACTAGTCTGGGATACTATTTCTGCAGTAGTGAGCCAGATACCTAAGCTGGACATGAGAGCAATAGCATCTTTTCACCTGTGTTTCCCAGCAACTAGTGCTCAGGGTGAGACTGGAGGTTATATATAGCCATTATGGCCGGCAGCCATTGGTAGCCTTATCCTCCATGAATTTGTTTAACCCCTTCCTAAAGCCCCCTGTGTTGGTAACAATCACTGCATTAATGAATTCCAGATGCTCTGTGTGAAGTACTTCTTTTCTCTGACATAAGGCTCCCACCTTTAGCTGCACTGCACGACCCTGGTTTTTCACGTTATAACAGAGAGATCCACTTTCTCCACAACATAGAGAAAGGTGCATTATTTTATACACCTCTGAAATGTACCCCCCTCACTCAACTTTTTTAAAGCTGAGGAGCCCTAACTTGCCATTGTGGGGGAATTCCTCCAACCTTTTTTGGTATTTTGATTTCTCTTTCTGTTCTCTATTGTGAGGTGTGGAAATGAGAACTGCACACAATGTGTAAAGGTATAACAATACTCTCAGTTTTATTTTCAGTTCCTAACAAAGAATGTGTACTTTCCACGGCAGCTGTATATTGGGCTGGTGCTTTAATTGAGCCTGTTCCTTCAGCCACCAGCTCAGAGTGCATCATTATGCATGTGAAGTTAGGATTTTTATTTTATTTTGTATGTATGTATTTATTTATTTATTTGGCCACAGTATACATCACTGAAGAGGTGTACTGAACCACACTTGCCCTTATAATAATGATTTCTCCAGTTCCAAGTAGCTGCCTGCTGCCCTAACTTGGTTCTAGTCACCTTAAAACATTTGGTGTCATCAACAAACTTGGTTATCTCAATCCTTACCTTTCACTCTAGGGGCCCATTCACACTATGCAATGATAGTGCCATTATTTCATTTTAACTGCCATGGTTCTGTCCTGAAGAATGATGGGATTTGCAGTTCAGGGAATGGCATTTAGAATTATCAGCTAGAGAGCCCTAGTGACTCTCCAAACTGTAAACTCTAGGATTCCCTAGATGAAGTCATGGCAGTCAATGTGGAATAATAGTGCTATAATTGTGTAGTGTGAATGAGTCCCAGATACTTCATGCATCCCTGCCTTCAGTGAAGCATGTTACTTCTAAACCTTCCAAATGAGAATATGACATATGTTTTGGCTAGCTTATCTATTCTGATGAATTACATACAACTCTTGTATATTTCAGTATGTTGTCATGAAATCTCACCAAAAATATAAGTGAACCATGTATATACTCAGGAAAGATGAGCTTGCTAGTCTGTTTCGGCAAAGAATTGAAAAGTCTTGTGTCGTAGACCTTATTGTGCTGGAGATTCTTGGACCATAGTACACCTCATAACACGAAAACCAGATCAGTTTTAGCCTGTCACCTACACTGGGCCTTTTCCCGTTTGCTATGTCTGTTCTTGGTTTAATACCCTTGTTACCCTGCTTGCTGGAGGTCCCTTAGGGAATTCCCAATGCCTATCAAAATTATCACTTGTGGGGAAAATTAGCTATGAACACTGCTGTAGCAGTGCAAAGAGGGCAGGGTAATTAAGGATCTTGAGCCCAGCTTTTACAGAGTTGGATC
Organism: Cyclura pinguis; assembly: GCA_030412105.1. Taxonomy (NCBI): domain Eukaryota; kingdom Metazoa; phylum Chordata; class Lepidosauria; order Squamata; family Iguanidae; genus Cyclura; species Cyclura pinguis. The sequence goes on along the minus strand of CM059604.1, from coordinate 120,177,130 downwards.
ACAGAGAATCAGACTAACTGTTCAAATTTATGATTTTTATTAAATGAAAATGTTCTCACGCACCAATGCACTCACTCACACACGCACACAAGGCCTATTGCAAAACAAAAGAGGCGAAAAATGGATAGAGAATATAGCAAGGGATTGTAGAGGGGTGATACTGCACCTATCCTGAAGTCCTTGGTCCAGGAAGCAGCAAGCAAAAACAGAACTCAGCAGAGAAACAGCTGAGGGGATTACTCAACTAACAGAGTGACAGTCTGTTAGCGTGGAGTTCTCCAGAGAAATTCTCAAAAATTAGGACTGCTTGTAGGGCAGAACGTACCTCAAGGGCAAATCCTCTCCCGGGGAGGACAATAGTCATAGCAAAGGAAAGAATTTTCAACAAAGGCAACTTGGTTTGCATGATGGTTTTATGATGTGTTGCCAATGTTTCAGGATCTTTGGTTGCAACAGGTTGTAGTGTAAATTTATGTAGATGGGCCTCGCCTTGTAGGATTTTTCCGGAGTCACAGGTGCTCAACCTGGGGAAAAGACGCTAATCCCCTCAAGTCGGCTCCTCTTTGGCTGAGGACCCTTTGTTTTTTGTGGGTTTGCACAGCTTGAGGTCTCCTTGGGCTATGTGACTGGGGATTTTTCTAGCCTGATCTAGTTCTTGGTTGTTCGACCATTTTTGCCTACATGCCCATCCAGGCAACCTCCCTGGCACGGTGAGCATATTTGATATCAAAATTGTAGTCCCTGGTTTGTCCGTGGGGTGTAACACACTGACTGACTGCAAGTTCTTAATTACTTGGCCCACATGGCTGAGGGCCTGATCAGTTGATACTATGCCAGCTGAAGCAGTGCTAAAGCCAAACAATTTGGGAACTGCTGAAGGACTGGCCTCTCCCTTCCTTAAATGTACAGCACCATCTGTAGTTTGGTCCTTGGGCTGGAGGAGGTTTGCGTCTAACATGCTTACTGCCTTTTTTCCTGCTCTTGTGCTGACAGATATTAGCCAGCAGAGCAGTTCTGCCAACAGATTGCTGTGTCAGCAGATATCTGAGATCAGCTGGCAGAACCTGTGTTGCCATTGGAAGGGTATTTGTGGTGACAAAATGGGCTTGTGCTTACCTCTAAACTCCTACAGCCTATGCATCTTTGAATCAGGGCTGTAGCACTGGGCAGTCAATGATAAAACGTATCTCTAATTGTTTGAACAACAACTTTCTGGAAGCTCTGAATGCTTTGATGAGCCCAGCACAAATGCATATCATTTGCGTTTGATTCTGCATACTACAAGTACATATCTGATATTTCTGTGTTAGAAGACATATTTTATGCAAAATCATTTTTCCCGTAACTTCACTAACATTCTAGGAAATACCATTCTTTCTACTGAGAGTAGAATCCCTTTGAGGATATTATTGCCTTAAAGTTGCACCCAGATCAACATTTTGGTTGAACACTCTTTTCTCCTGTGCTTTTCTTAACAGACCTTCCAAACAGTCATGATAATTTCAGTTAAGTTTCACTGTGGAAGACACAAACATCTATTTATTTATATAACACGGCCTTACATTTCATGACGTCCTTGACCGCTGTGTGATTTAAAAAGTCAGCACTTGTCATACGTCTCCTCATAGACAAGGCCAAGCGTTCTTTGCAGATTTGCACAGTGAAGAAGTAGCCAGCTTTGTCTGATAGCTTTAAAGAATTATGATAATTATATTTTGCCTTGTGCTGCCCTGTTTGTACAGGTGTTAAGTAGTTTGGGAGATATCTTCTGAGCACACAGTTTGTGTTCCAGTGCATGGAAACATATTGTTCCCCTTTGTGGCAGGGGATGGGGCAGTTGATTTAGTTTTTCATCTTCTAATCATGATGGATATTCTTGCCAGCATTAAAAATTCTCTGCAAATGTGAAATGAAACTATAATAATGAGTTGTCGTTGCTGCTGCTGCTGCTGCTGTTGTGTATTTTCAAGTAGTTTCCACCTTATGGTGATTCTAAGATGAACCTGTCATGGGATTTTCTTGGCAGGATTTGTTTAGAGGGAGTTTGCCTTTGCCTTCCTCCAAGGCTGAGAGAGTGTGACTTGCCCATGGTCACCCAATGGTTTTCCATGTTTGAGTAGGGATTCAAATTGTGGTCTCCAGAGTCATTGTCAAACACTTAAACCAATATGGCATGCTAACTCTCAATGAATGAGTCTACGTGGATCAGTTCTGAAGATTTTAATTCCCTGAAGAATCCTGAATTTCTAACAGCCTCCTTTTGACTCAACATTTCTATCATATTTTTCACACATAATATGCAGCAATATTTTTTCTCATGCCTTGATACACAAAGGAATCAAAATGTATGTGGGGCAGAGGGGCTTTCTTTTTTAAAATGGTTATAAGATAGGGACCTTGGGTGTATCACACACTCTCATCCCCAGAAAATCTGGTGATAGGTTCACCTTATCTACGATATAAAAGTCAAAGTTTGTATGTCTGTCTGTGGTGTGTCAGGCGAAGACCTCATATGACTGGCTGCCTGAGAAGATTATATGGACTCCCGGGATTTGCAGTTTAGGGAGGGGCCTTTAGAATTCTCAGCCAGAGCGCTCTTGGGCCTGGCCAGTTGCTATGGAGATGAGGCCTAGCAGCAAGGAGGAGGAGGACAGTGTATTCCCTCAGGAACCCAACCGTCTATGTTAGTTACTCTGAATACAGATTGGATTGGGGAATGTGGGGAAAAGTTACAGGTACTGGACAAGACAGTTTGGAGAATTACAGGCACAGGATCTCAAATCTTTCTAACAAGTATTACCTATGAGAAAATAAAATCCCAGGCAACGCCGGGTATATATATATCAACGTAAGTTGAAAATGACTTGAAGGCACACCACAACAATAAAGGTAGGATTCCCAGATCTCAGGGCTTGGCTCTTATTCCTTAGGTGAAGGGGAATCTCAGAGTGGAAGCAGTGCCTTGAAAATGTGTATGTGACCCTGTGTGTGCATTCTTTATTGAATAGACCTTGGTGGGGGGGGTATTTGAATGGAACACTATGGGCAACTCAATATATAATGCTTAATAATTTCCCCATGGGCCCCCTCTTGTAACATCATCCTTGTAACATCACCAACATCTCCCTCTCATTACAGCACATCATCCCTAGATCTGACATCCCAGGCTTTGCAATAGCCTGGACGTGGGAACCATATTATAAATGATGGGATAGACTGTATCACACTGTTAGCAATCGGTGCGAAATTGGTTGTAGATCATTCTAGTAAAATCTGGTGTGTTATGCATTCCTCATTCCTATCCACAGCTCAGAAGAGTAACTTCCTGAAATACAGTTCCCAGAGAGCTGTAGTCCCCCCAAAAAAAATCCTCTTTTGCACTAACCTAATTTCCTTTCATTTTCCCATTTATCCCACCTTGTTTCCCCTTCCACAAATTTCCCCTAATTATCCTTCTTCCTTCTCCTGCAACACGGAAGATAAAAATGCTGAATTTTATCTGACACTGATGATTTAAAGTAAATAAATATGCCATTATTCAAAAGGGACTCTCTAATGAGGGCAAAAGCCAGGGTGAAGCACTAAGCTGATCTGAGATTCCACTCTTTGGCTTCAAGGAGCCTTCAGAGAGGACATAGAACAACATAGTCAACAGTACTTGCCTTTAGTATCATAAGATTTCAAAGACCCATGCCTCTATCCAAAACTATTGTAGAAAAGAATCATGCACAAATCCACTGTATATTGGTAAGGATCTTTTTGTGAATTGACCACAGAGGTTTTTATTTGTATCTACATAGAAAATTAGGATTATTTGTCTGAGGGAAGGGAAATTGACTCTGTCCATGCTGGTTTTTGAAGAGCAACTAAGGCCATTTCCACACTAAACTGTTCCAGTGCTTTTATTCCACTTTCACATCCTATGGAATCCTGGGGTTTGCAGTTTAGGGATTGGCATTTAGTATTCTCGGCCAGAGAGCTCGTTGGCCTCAGTAAAATACAAACCCCAGAATTTCACAGGATGTTGAAAGTGGAATAATATTGTTATAGCAGTGTAGTGAGGAAATGGCCTAAGACAGGGTTGTTTCGCCTTGCTTTCAGTCCTTTAAGGACTGAAATCCAGGCTTCGATGCTCTGACTGTTTTAACTTCCTGAGGTTTTTAAACCATTTCAAAGGAGTTTTGAAGTACTTTTGTGTATTTAATGTTTTAAACATTTTTAATCTGTTGTACATCACTTTGGGGGCGCCGGTGGGCTGAAATCAATAGATGCATGCTTGAAATCACTCACTCAGTCTATCAGCCAGCCAGTCATTTTCTTTCCTTTTTCTCACAGCCAAATTCAAAGTCGTACTCGCAGAGTGGCAGGCATTCTGTTTCGGTAGAGGTTCAGATGCAGAAGCAGCGACAAGAAGAGAGAGAGTGTTTCCAGCAGGCTCAGCGGCAGTACAGTTCATTACCCAGGTATGGCAAGTGGCTGAAACTGTTTGGTATGTGTACACGTGAAGCCAGTTTATTCCAACAGAAATAAAAATTATACTACTGTGACTTCTATATTAAGTGGAATACCTCACAGATACTCGTATATGACTAAATGAATACATGAAGAAAGAGCAACATCACAGAGGAAGTCACTGAACCAAAGCTGATTAATCAGATTATGTATAGTAGGGGTGGGCAAAGTGTGGTCTGCAGGCATCTTGGGACCCCTAAGTGTGGCCCTCGGGACCCCTGAAAAACCCCTCAAATCCCCCAGACCTTCAAAAAATTTCAGGGATTGTTTTGTCTCCAAACAAGACAAAAATATCCAGAACCTCCTAAAAATGCAGCAGTTTAATTCTCCTAACCCAACGAACACCCCCAAAAGAAAAAAATACTTGGCCAAATGTCAGCCAAAATGGTGGCTGGAAGTGATGCTGTGTCACTTTGGGTGCACTGGAACATTCTAATGCTGCCCACCAGGTGGGCACAGAGAGGAAAAATGTTCTCCGCCTCCTGCACAAATGCCTACCCCTGATCTGCACAGAAGCCATCAATATACGCAGGAGAAGAGGGGCTCTACCAGTATTTTAACATATACCTGAACATCAGGAATGGAAACCATGATATGGTTTATCTATTTGCATTTCATCAGTTAGAGACTAGAGGTGGATATCATTGGTTAGATCTTGCTTTGAGCGCACACAGGAGGGTTGGGAGAAGTGGGTTTCTCTGTCCACCTTCAGCACCTTGAATGTGGTACACAAGGCCCTTAACACTAAATAATGTGCACTATGGTTCTACTTGAACTGCTGTGAAATGCACTATGGTTCTACTTGAACTGCTGTGGGCACATTCAGTGGAGCCCTGGGGTTTGTAGTTTGGTAAGGCACTGGAGCTCTCTAGATGAGAATTTGAAATGTCCCTGCCTAAACTGCAAATCCCAGGATTCCACAGGATGGAATCATGGCTGTTAAAATGGAATCATAGCACAATAACTGAATAGTGTAGAAAGGCCCACAGAATGACAGAGGGCTACTGAGTGACATAGAATGTTTTATTGGGGGGCTGGGGAGGGGATTAGGGATTCCCCCCAATTGTTTCTGTTCATTTTCTATTAAGGATGTGAAGAAATCTCATTAAATTATCCACTCGAGATAAGACGGTCTGTCTCGGCTTGTTAAGACAACCTGGCAAGAGTTTGTGAACCCCTGTGAGAGGTCTAACTCTTACACAATTCCTGCAGTGCAAGAATGAAACAAAAAGGGTTGTTTTTCGTCAAGATTTCTGCAATAAATGCTTCTGTGCAAAATTAGTTTCATTTCCCCTGGTGAGGCAAGCTACATATAGCAAGCATAAGACAGATCAAAAGGATACAGCAATCCATTTGAGGCTCCTAATTTTTAAAAGTTCATGCCAAAGGCAGCAGCAATCAGAGTTTATCTGCGCAATTCACATACTTTGCACAAAAACCATCCTCATAAATGGGAAAGCTCTTTCAAGTTCAGCAGAAAATATTTTGTATGCAAGGAGGAAAATTATGGGATCTTTGCTTTCCATGAACTCTGTGTAGTATTTTAAAGAGCCAGGAGGGACTGTTGTGGAGTGAAGGAGACTGAGAAGTCCATTGCTGTCTGCCAAACTTATGTACCTAAATCTCAAACTGAGAACTCAAACTGAGAAATTCATACTAGGCAGATATATGATGAGGAGCTGCCATTAAAGCTCCGAACATGCAAAGGCACAGACCATTGGAACTCTGTAACTCATGGAACCGTGATATGAAATTATGCAGCTTTATGGGCCCCTTATATATACATTATAATTTCACATAGTAAAAGGAAAAATAGATATTAACTTGATAAGGGGAAGTAGTAGTAATGGAAGTCTTCTGTCTTGTATAGCTTGTTACTGAATGAGTTTTGAATGATGATGTAGTTGTATGTCATAAATTGGGTGAATAAAGAGATTACTGTGAAAAGTTATGTCATATTGGGCCACATCCAACTTTCTGACACATTTAATTGGTTCCAATAGTTAAATGCTGTCTATAGATAGCCCTTAGTTTAGGATCAAGATTGATATGGAAAGTGCTTGTTGGCAACTTAGAATTCAAAAGCAAGATGAATTCTAAGATGTAGGAGTGTGATGCTTGTGGCTGTCATGGAGATGCATCTAAGGCCTTCAGACATTCAATAACTGATTTGGGTTGGCTCAGGGCATAGATGGTTTGGATCTTGTTTAATATACGCATGAGACAATTTTCAAAACTAATGGCATTTGGAAGTCGAATGGAAGACTGGATTAGGAAAGAATAGTTGTTCCTTAGAGGGAAGACGGTATGTGTGGGAGAGTTTTTATTTGACTGTGGTATAATGGAAACAAGTTTTATGAAAGCCAAAACACCGACTATTTTCAGCAGGAGGATTTGGCTGAGATTTTTTTATCCAGTAAATTGATTTCTCAGAGGATTGGATGGAGTTAATGAAGATTGGAAAGATAAGGAGTCTTGGATGAGAAATGGGGAATGAAACAGTAAAGTAGGCACCTTTGGTGAAAGAGTTGTATGTTCTAAACCATTTCTCATGTGCTTTGCTACTATGGCCTTCCAGATACTGCTAGAATACAACTCCCATCATCCCTGAGCACTAGAATTGATCATCAAAGGAGCCCAATATCTCAGGGTCCATAGACAATTGATCTGTGGTTGTAAAGCACAGATTTCTGTGCCCCTTGCTCAACCATAAATTACTGATGTGATGTGTTGGTGGGTTTTTGATAAGCATCTACATGGCCTCAGTGTGGAACTGGATACTGATAGAAATCAATATTTTGGACTGATCCAGCAGAATTCTTTTCATCGCTTTACTTAAAAGAAGATCACTATAGTGTGGCTACGCTTTCTAAATTCCTAAAATTGTGTTTACAGTAAACTTTTTTTTATAGAAAAACATAGAGTACATTATTATCTCGGTTATGAGTCATAGGAAAGTATGGAATAAGCCTACATATATGCTCAGAACAGGAGAAGAAGTTTGTTCAGTCTGTCCTACAAAATATCTATACATAAACAAATTAAAAGTACTGCAGTCTTTGTTTCTCCCACTTCATGGATAATCTGCATTCATGCAGTTATAAATATAACTTGCTTCCAAAATTCTTTATTTTAGTATCTTCCCATAAGAGCAGTGTGAAAAGCCCAAATAATTTTGAACCAGCTTTCTTGCTGACAGAAGAAACTAGATGAAGTCTCTACTCAATTAATCCTTCTCATTTCTAGTGTGAAACGCCTATAAAGTCATATTCACTTCCAAGTGGGAGCCTGCTATTGAAAACTTGTTTGACTGCATCTCAGAAATTTGGCAGCCTCGTAGACTCAGGAGGTTCATTTGGTTTGCTGTAAATTGTTTCACAAAGGGATTCAGAATCTGAGTCATTTTAGAAGGCTTACATAAACCTAAGCACAAGTTTTTTAATGTATCTGGGTTGAATATATTCACTCAGGGGTCTCACTGTGTTGTACATAAAAATATTTGTTTATGCTGTTTGTGCGTCATTTTCCTGTGCCTTCAGCTTACATGGATACAAAGAGAATAGAATGCCAAGAACAGCAAGGTCATTTGGTGATGCCACTACAGTAATATTACAAAGTGTGAATTATTTGTCACAGAAAGAAAGGCTCATCCACTGTCTTTGTCCTTGGCATTATTCTTGTCCTTATCCAACTTACCCATTCCTTGTCCCTGGCATTATCCAACTTACCCACTTAACTGCTGCCAGTCCATCTACTGGAATAGGTTCTTTACTTCTCTTGATCTCATATCCATCCAGCCTTTTATTGGAGTACCTAGGAGAAAACTTAACCAGCAGTATTTCCAGTGGAAGGAAAACTTGGAGATGTAGTTCTCCAAGAAGGAGGAGGAGGAGGAGGAGGCATAGATATTTCCAAGGGGTACTTAGTTTAGATCCAATTATGACCTAGTGGGAATAGAGAGGAGAAAATTTGGCATGGGCGGGGAGGATAGTATGCTTCATGTTGGTGCTGCTGTTATTCCTCCCCTGGTGTAAGTTAAGTTTGAAAGAATGGAAGGATGTAGGGAATTGAAAGAATGAGTGGGTTGTATTGAATGCAGTGGTAGGAGAAGCAGTCGGTACAAGCTCATGCAAGTTCTTGGGATCCAGGCTTTCCTTTTATTCAGTTGCCTCTTTTCCAAGGGAGAGTATTCATATTTTGGGATCCTTCAAGTCAAACTTGGTCTCCAAGTGCTGGGTGCTCGTTCCCTTTGCCAACATGATTGTCACAAACTTCACCTTTCTCATTTATATTAGGTACTAAAACTAGACTCTTTGTCATAATTCAAACTCTCAAATTCATTTTAAAAATCCACTATTGGAAAACATTAAAAAGACATTTCAAAACAAGAAATGGCATAATGAGTAATTTGAAAAACTTCCTTTGGAAGTGTCTTATCTCTGTCCTGGCACAGCTGATAAATCAAACAGAACAAATTGAATATCTGCCAGTTTGTTACTTACTTCCAGGCAGTAAGTAAGGAGTCATAAATAAAGTCCAATATAAACAAAGTCCAGCAGGGTTTCCAAGATCAATCCGAGCATTTGTCAAGGCATCCAGCAAGGTAGCAGGTCAGATAAGTTCTGACAACTCCTGGAGGGGAAGGACGCCAGCTAAATAGATCCCAAGCCTAGCGCAGCTGAGACTTGGTAAATCCTGAGAGAGCAACGCTGGCTCCCTCTGTACAGTAGGCCCTGACACACCTTCTGTTTCAGCCTTTGCCATGCCCTCTGTTTCAGACTCTGAGTCCATGCTCTGGAAGCAGGGCATGACAGGAAGCTTAAATCCAATTGCTATTCCTAAGTAGAGTAGGCTCACTAAATCAGTAGGATTTTCATACATGTTGACTTACCATTCAGTAATGAATTCAACAGTTCTACTCTAGCAGGGACTAGCAATTGGATTTGGAACGTGGGCCCCAATTTCCAGGATCCCTTAGCTGGCATGGCCAGTGGCTGTTGTGTGCTCACCCCATTTCTGTTTATGCAAAAAGCATTCTTACTGTCTGTAGGCTCCACATGAAGCTTTCTTCCAGACCCATTTTGTCACCGGGCATCCATTGAATTCTCCGGCACCTATTTTGATAGGTTGTGCTTCTGCGTTAGTGATAAGAGAGTAAAGGCCAGTCTTATGGGATGAGAGGAGGAACTATCTAGAGTGGAGACTTTTTGCCAAAGCTTTTGGGGCCTTGGGATCATGGCCTCACTAGGTTGCAAATCACTGATAGAGTGTACACTGTGTACGAAATTTTAAACTATTTTAAATGCTTTTTAGATTGTTTTAAATTGTTTTAGAATACAGTGAGACCTCTAGTTTCATGGGATTAGGGATGTAATATTCCTGCAAAAGTGGGAAAAATGCAAATAAAATAAAATTCAAACAAAACAAAAATCACATACGCTATTTTTTACCTGAGAACACTTCCTTAGGAATCTCTATGTTCTCCAGTGCAATTCTGTGGTCAGCTTCTGGTGGAAGTGGACCACAGAGTCATGCTGGAGGACTTGGCAATGCCTAGAAGAGTGTTCTGTCTAGGAACCTCTAGGTCTTCCATGACTTGGTCCACTTCCTGTAAAAGTGAACCATAGAATTACACTGGAAGACCTATGGATTCTTAGAGAGAATATACCTTTCTTCCATGGCTGGGGCAAATAGGATAAGAATATTTTTTTAATAAATAAATTAAATAAATAACACCCCCTGAACCTGCAAAAGTGGAGGGCCAGGTGTATTTTAAATTGTTTCCTGTTTGTAGCTGACCCTGAAACTTCTTGATACAGGCAACAATATGATATAATATTTAAATAAAAAAATCGGTGACCTCTCACTCTTGTCTGTTGTCATCATCATCTTCATCATGATCATCATCATTATATGCATTCATTCATTCATTCATTCTATGCCCTTTTCCAGAACCAGTCTTTGTCTGATAATGAAAGGATTGTAAGGCAGGGGCCATTCTAGCCTCCCTAGGAAAGGAGTTCCACAGCCTAGTGGCAGCTGCTGAGAAGGGGCTTATCATGTGTCTCTACTAATCTTACCTTGTGAAGATGATAGAACCAAGAAAAGGACCTCTCCTAAGGATTTCAAGGGGTCTGGGCAGGCTCATGAGGGAATTACAGCCTATTAAATAGTCTGGACCTAAGCCATAGAGGGCTTAATAGGCCATAACTAGCCCTTTGAATTCTGTCCAGAAACAGCCAGCAGCCAGTAGAACTTTTATGCAAGAGAGTTGTATGCGCCCTGTAATCATCTCCAGTTAACAACGGCTGTGTCTCTTTGTGCTCTAATTGCTATTACTTGTTGTAGGATGGCTTGTCTGTCTGCTCTTCTTGGCAGAGTGCGGAGGGAAAGCGCTCTCTCTTCATCTTCCCTCCCATGCGGGAAATGGGGATAGTTATAGGACAACCTGGTTTGCTTGTTACAACTGCAAGGATGCATGGACAAGCCTTGTTGGCTCCATGCTAGTAGCTTAACTTGCTTCAGCCTGTCACCATTTTCATCTCCCCACACTTTCTTTGTGCCTCTCAGAGCTTCTAAAAGCAGAACCTTCCAGGAAGGGGACCAAGTTGTGCTCTGACTGGTCTATGTGTGAACCATTTTCTTTGAGAGGAACTCTAAACGGCCCCACTGCTGTGCGTAACACTAGATCCCCTCCTCATTAACGCATGTATTGTCCACCATTGTGATACAACACAGAGTAACAGTATTTCTGGTGGGCTGCCAGTCAGAATCAACTGAATTAAGCCAAGACAGCTTTGCATGCTGCAGCAGACAGCAGCAAGTAAGAAGTGCCTATAGTCTGAATTATGCTCAGCTTACTCAAACATCCTTGCGTTGACTGTTCAGATACTGCGTATCTTGTAAACAGTTGTCATCGACAGTGGGATGACTTGCAGGGCTTCATGGAGTAGAAGACAGGCCTTTGGCAGTCAGGGTTGTTAACCTCCTGCATACTAATGTCTCATGCCCTGGTCTATTGTAACAGTCAAGTCTGAAGGTTCTAATTGCTATTACAGTAGTAGCTGTCAAACTGTGAATATTTATAGTGCAGTGCCTCAAGGAACACCTTTAAATTGAAGAATTGCTGGTTACTCTAAGCAGAAGAGACAAGGCAGACACTCCAAGGGTGAGAGGGTGAGAAGAGGCTGCTAGCTGCCAAGCTAGCATCATCATCTGGAAATCTAACATGATGGGGGAATATGGTCCAAACCGTTGTGTAGCGACTACATTTCTTAAGACTGCTAGTTTCTTCTGCTGCTGTTTGCTATTGTTACTTCGGCAGGGAAGGAGAGAGGATTTTCTATAGTGCAGTCTTTCTTCTAAGAAATGGGAAAAGCTTTATGAAGGCGTATACAATTGTTATCGACATATGGGAAATTTGATTGTTAAGTAAGAAAGCAGGAATTGCATTGCTGAGGTATTTATGACCATTTCCGCACTACACTGTTATAGTGCTATTATTCCACTTTCAACATCCTGTGGAATCCTGGGGTTTGCAGTTTAGGGAAGGACATTTAGAATTCTCAGTCAGAGAACCCTTTGGCCTCAGTAAACTACAAACCCCAGAATCCCACAGGATGTTGAAAGTAGAATAACAGCACTATAACGGTGTAGTGCAGAAATGGCCTATGTATATGAAACATGGAAAGATTGTATCTGGGCACAACAGGACACTGTGCATACATGTAATAAAGGAAGCTACCCATATATATTTGGAACAACACTTGAGTAAAGCTCAATCTAATTCTCATCGAAAGCTGAAGCCAGCTAAGGCTCACTGAAGTTACTTACTTTGCATCACTTTCTGTATTCAGTTTATACAATTTTCTCTAAAGCAGCCACTCACTTAAACTCAACTGTATACTATATTGTGGCTGAGGGTAAATATAAAGTATGCATGGAACTTAATATTTCGCTCATCACAAATACAATTACTGACCATGGTTTTATGCCATATTAGTTTTGTGCAGCCCTCTTATTGGACTCAGTTCAGTTCACACCTGTGTTTGCTGTCTGTGCATGCTTAATTAAGTGGTACAGGGCTTTCTTAACTATAGTGTCCATAGTATGGAACACCCTCACTTGGTTACGTCACTGCTAGGTTTTAGATGACAAAATACAATTCTGTTATTTTGCAATGTATAAGAAACTCTGTTGGATCGCACCACAAGATCATGTAGTACAGTTCTTCCCAAACTATCTCATTGGGGGACCAGCAATTATTTTCTTTTAATGTGCCTGGGACCCATTGTGATATTTGTGCTTATTGAGTACAATTGTTTTCTTTTTTCTTTTTCCTGTGGAAATTCACCAGGGCCTGGCGGCCAATGGCTCAGCAACTGCTATCAGTCCTTGGACTACCAGCTTGGAGTAGCACTGATATGTTCTAGCATCCTGATTTCCACAGTGGCCAACCAGATGTCTTTAGGAAGCCCAGAAGTAGAATAGCACTCAGTACTAATGATTAATGTTCCATTGATTCATGGGTGGTTGTTTGTTGCTTGAAATCATGTGAGACCTGACTCGAGTTCATCACATCGAGCCAGAAAGATGGAATAAAAATGCTTTCAAGAATAAACATTTGAAGTGAGTATCATGCTGTTTATGCTTAAAACATACATTTTCTGTTTTCAGGCAAAGCCGAAAAAATGCAAGCTCCATATCTCAAGATTCTTGGGAGCAGAACTACCCTCCAGGTGAAGGTTTCCAAAGTGCGAAAGACAACCCCAGGTATTCCAGTTATCAAGGCTCACGAAATGGCTACATGGGAGGCCATGGCTTCAATGCACGGGTAATGCTTGAAACTCAAGAGCTGTTGCGTCAAGAACAAAGGAGGAAAGAGCAGCAGATGAAAAAAAAGACATCTTCTGAAGGGTCCAGCAATTATGACTCCTATAAGAAAGTTCAAGACCCTAATTATGCCACTCCCAAAGGTCCTTTCAGGCAAGACGTACCACCTTCACCGTCTCAGGTTGCCAGGCTGAACAGATTACAAACACCAGAAAAGGGAAGACCTTTTTATTCCTGAGTCAAAGAAAAAGGTCAACATCTTATGCAATAAAGGAACATTTTCATATGAAGAGACTAGTATTTTTGGGAAGAAAAAACAAACTTTTGAAAGTGGAGGTACTAAGGAATTCTTGTCTGCTTCAGTGCCTTTAGCAATATGGGCAAAGAATCAGAGGGCCTTATGTCTTTGCCGTTGTGTCTCAAGTGTTATATCCACAAAAGGAGTTTCGATCATCTGACAATCATACCCTGGGCAAGTGATGTGTCTTTGTTACCAAGTGTCCTAGCCGAGTCCTGTGCTATCAGTGGCTGCTTTGCCACATTTTGTTATCAGATGTTCAACTTTTCTGAGAGTTGTGGTTCCAACGTACATAATGAATTGGTTTCTAATTAAACAAAGCATTGCCATAACTTTTTTTCCTCCCTTGAGCTGAGGGAAAGGGGTACATATCAGCTATAAGCAGTAAGGCAGATATCTACACAAGATCTCTGGTCCTAGATGGTTTATGGTTGATAAATATTTAAATGTCTGTATGCTGAAATTCTCTTTTTCTTTGCCTGCACGTGTTCACTCTTGAGTCCTTTCGAAAAGCTTTATTCTCATTCGTAAGCAAAAAGAAAAAAGCAATGCTATTATATTTCATTTATTCTGGGGACCTTTGTTACATTTGTCTTATACCTTAAACATATATACTTATATTATCAGTGGAAACGTTGTATTTATATAACTTAACCTTGGCCAATAAATCTCTTATTTCATGAAGCATATGAAATGGTGAGGGGAAAAAGAACTCTGGCTTGGTTTAGCAAGTTTATTTTTTTATAAAATGTTTCCCCTTGCCTTCAAAATGAATCCCACCCACAATGGATTATAGACGAATTACGTCATATCATGATAATTTAATTTCTTTTGTGGGGAGGGGGGAAATGCAGGACAGAATAAAATTAAATTCTATTTTTGAACTAAAAATAGCTTTTTTAAACCTCTCTTTTTTGTCAGTTTGTAAAACCTTGTGGACAGTGTACACTGTGCTTCCATGTTATGGTATTTTTGCATCTTGGTATCATGATGAAGATCAACCACTAAAATATATAAATAAAAAAATAAATGGCGGGGGGGGAATTGGTATGTATCATTGTGAAAACATATTGATGTCCAAAAATAACAGGAACAAAAAGATTGTTCTAGCAGAGATATTTTTAATGTGCTTATTGGGTATATGAAATTTTCCTTTGCAACAGCTGGTTTTGTGTTTGAGGGTCTGAATTTTCGTGTATTGTGAAATGTATAACTGGATTGCTGAAGTGCCTGCAAAGCCTGGTGTGAAGAAGTTTGAGATTAAAGCTCAGCATATCATGCATAAATGAACAAATGGAAAAAAGTATCATGTACGTTATTTGATAATTTGCCTTTTAAAAAAAGAAAGGAACCTGCCCCATTTTACTTTTGCCTCATCCTGTTTCTAGATTATATGTGAACATTCAGCACATGTTATCTGTGTCTTTTATGCCTGTTTGTTAATTTTGTTTCTTTGTTAATATACTCAAGTGTTAAAAATTTGTTACTAATGTAAGCACAATGACCTTGGATGATTATGGCTCTTTTACATGGAGACTGACGCACTGTGTAAAATGGCACTCTTGTAAATACAGAAATTTAGAATAAAAGACTGTTTTGTCTTGGTTTCAAGATCCTTTTGAAGTTTGCTAAAACTGGATCGGTCTTTAGTTGATGTTGTAGTATTTCACAGAAGCTGTTTTACTATGTCCCTGGGGGTTTAGGTTTTCTTCTTAATATAAACATTGAAATAAATGATTTGTAGGCCCAACAGAATGCCAGAAGTGTTTCCAAAGAGAGCAAGAGAAAAAAAAAGAGAGGCTAAATGCTTTCATACACCTGTGATTACATTTATAATAAGAAACTGACCTATTCCTGTTGTCAGTCCCCAAGTAGAGTAGATCTGTTGAATCAATGCAGCCTACCTATATGATGATTCACTAATTCGGCAGTTAGTTCAGTGAGTTGGGCCTAACCAATTGGATTCTAGACATTGCTTTTTAGAGATCGAGTCCAGTGGAAATCATCAAGGCAGAACTACTGAGTCGATGCCCTCGCTCTGAGCAACTTCCATGTTATGACTTTTGAAAATGCTTGGGACCACTGTTTAGTTCATAGTCCATCAGGAATGATGTGGGCATGTCATTGAATGAGTTCCTGTTCAAAGAAGGGGTATGGCCATGCGTATGCTATAGTCGCAGAAAAAAACCAGCCTTTTTTCAATTTTTGTGGAAGTTGTAGTGGCAATCTGTCATTCATTATTGCCACCATCCCAACACGGAAGTGGATATACCAATCTTAATTGTTACAACCAATCGCCAGTGTTCAGGAGAATGAGGGTTTAAAAATACATGATTCAATTATACAAACTGGTGCTATAGGTTATATGTCAGAGGAAGGAACTGGCAGAACCACCTCTTAGTTTACTTGCCTAAGAAAATCCTATGAAATTCATGGGGTCGCCATAAGTTGACAGGCCATTTAAAGGCGTGTATGCATGCCAGACTGACTGGCAGTGCTGCAGCATTAGTTGTAGTTATGTCACACTGGTAAAGTACCTAAATAAATAAATAAATAAATAAAAAGCCGACTATGAATTAGCTAAAATGTATTCCTGGTAGATTTGGCATGCTACAGCACAAAATTTAATTTAGCAAAGAGAAATATCTGCATTCTGATCAGAAAGGAGAAAAGAGGCATAAAAATGTACCTGATTATTCTGGAAATTTCATCAAAACGAGGTTCAGTAAACAATTTTGTACACATTGTGGTAGAAAGAAACATATGTGGTTACCGTGGGTTATTGATTCTTACCTCTCTGGAGTCACTGAAACTTCCCGTGGAGGGGTGTTTTATTTTCTTTTGTTTTGTTTCTCTTCTTCAGAACTGCTGAAGCAAGATCATGGAAGTGATGATACAGGCAATTAGTGAACCCATGGCATCCCAAGCAAGTAATAAGCCAGCTTGTGACTGAGGTCTTTGGTGAGAGCCATCACCAGCGCGGCTCTGCGTTCCACATAGTATATACTCCAGTGTGACAGATTCTCAGGCTTCAAGCAAGAGCTTATTTCCACACAACTGGTTCCTAGTCTTTAAATTGACTTTTATGCTTTATTTACAAGTCGCGTATATACCTGGCATTGCTTGGGGTTTTATCTTCTCATAGGTAATACTTATTAGAAAGATTTGAGATCCTGTGTCTCTAATTCTCCAAACTGTCTTGTCCAGTACCTGTAACTTTTCAGCACATTCCCCAATCCAATCTGTATTCAGAGTTGTTAACATAAACAGGTTGGGTTCCTGAGGAAATACACTGCCCTCCTCCTTGCTGCTAGGCCTCATATCCATAGCAACCGGCCTATTCAAGACAGTCATAGTTTACTGAGGCCCAAGAGCTTTCTGGCTGAGAATTCTAAAGGCCCCTCCCTACACTGCAAACCCCAGGATTCCATAGAATCTTCTTAGGCAGCCAATCATATGAGGTCTTCACCTGACACAGACAAACAGACAAACTTTGACTTTTATATATTAGATGTCTGATTGGAGATAAAAGAAACAGCAGTTTGTGAGCCAGAGTGGGAACCCCTGCAGGCCTATCTGGTCCAGAGAGTACCAATTCCCCCTCCTGACTCTCTACTTTGTCATTAGGCAGATTAATTTGAATAGGATAAGGAAGAAACAACATGGTGTAGTGGTTTGAGTAGCACACTTTGAACCCCTACTCAGCCATCAAAACCCACTGAGCAACCTTGAGCACGTCGCCTTCTCAGCCTAAGAGGAAGGCAATAGCATATCTCCTGAAAACAAATCTCGCCCCCAAAAATGTGTACAATAGGGTTGCTATAAATTAAGTTGACTTGAAGGCACAGAACAACAACAGCAGTGTAAGTAAGAGCAAGCCTGTGGATCCATAATTAGAGAGAGGATAAAATAAAGGAAAGCAAGAATGAAGGAAGACAAGGTAATCCTCCAATAGCAGCATCGTAGGCCCCTTAGCCAGTTCCCTGTTACTGCTCAGAGAACAACTGCCAAGATCTGATCACCATCACCACCAGATAAAGGTTCCTTTCCGTCACCTGATGTTTGTTCAGGCACTTTTTTCAAGGTTCATGACTTCCCTCCTAATGGAAACAGTTGACACAAGGGGGCTAAAATGCAGGGGAAGAGCACATCTGCTTAAAGCAGATCTTACAATGCAGGTAATGTTCTATTTTCTCCATTAAGAACATTCAAGCTATTTTCCCCTCCTTTTTGCATTCCATGCTCACCCAGCATCTCCTTCCGAACAATCCTGCAGTGAAAATCAGTGCTAATCCTTTATTTGCATGACATCACAGCCAGTTGCCATGGCAATCATGTCAGCTTATATGTTCTGACTACTCCAGGTTCAAGGGAAGGGACAGAAGGGGGGGAAAAAGGCTGAAAGGTGGATTTTGATTCATACTCTGAAGCTGATGGAGCCAGGAGGCTCTGTTTGCAATGCAAATGGAACGAAGAAGTGAGCCTGCGATTTTGTCCTCTACACCTTTAATGACCCAGCACCAATCAGGCTGCTGTAAAAACCAGGTGAAATTATAATGGCAGAATTTGCACTTGTAAGTGTGTGTAGATTGGACTCAGGTCCTTTCCAGAATGAAATCACTTATGCAGTGCAGATGGTTGGGGAAGGCATTAAAAAATCAGTCACTCCTGATTGAAAGTACAATATAAGCAAGTATTCGAGAAATCACGCTACCCTATGGAAGCCCTTTTAAGGATTTGCCTCTATGAGGAATTCTAATGCAAAAGTCAGCTTTTCCTTTGGGCCAGTAACTGTTTTGCTAAGGAAGAATACAACTTCCCCTGCTGCCCACACCTTTGCCGTCATCTGGTGTTCTTGTCATAGATAACATTACTCTTCCTCACTATCCTCAGTCCAGGAGGAGCTCATCATAATGAGAGGGAACCGCTTTTCATACTAAATTGCCTTTTGTTCTGATTAACAGGTTTGCATACAAAAGCTAATGGTAATTGCACCAGGAGAAGAAGATCCAGGGAAATGATAGAGAGGAAATATGGTCACAGCTTTGGCAGATTTAAGTTTCTCCGTATGTTAAAACAATTTAATATGGGCATCAGTTCAGCTCCATTTCCTGGAGTCACTTTGTCCAATCTCCACAAAGCAATTTTCCTTCTTGGCTCCTCCACAATTCTTTATTCCCCAGGACATTGTCCCATCTTTACACCTTCTAACTATCCTTGTGGTTTTGGTTAGTTAAGTGAGAAGACCTCCAGGCACTGACACTGCCATTTCTGAGTTCTAAAACAGTCCCAACTGTAAACATGGTAACTTCTCCAAGTAGGAACAGCATGAGATGAAGTAGCTCAGGTAGGCAACATGTTGTCCTCCAGATGATTTGGACTATACTTTCCATAATTTCTGACCAGTGACCATGCTGGCTGGAGCTTATAGGAGCTGTGTTTTAAAACTTCTTGAGACCAACGGGTTGTCTAACCTTGAATGTAGCGCATGTAGCTATCAACCTGAAAATGTCAGGTATTTCCCCTAAATAATTAATATATGCTGTTATCTGCTACATATATACTGCATCTGCTCTTTCCATGAGATCAGTTTTCATGCCGTAGTGCTGATGTTTACAACCAGGTGCTAAGTAGGCCTTAAGGGATGAGGAACAATGACTCCTCCAGAAGATTTCAACTTCAGTTCTCAGAAAACCCTCATCAGAATAGCAAATGATAAAGGACTATAGAGCAGAAATCCAAAACATCTGTCAGGCTAGATGTTCCTCACCTCAGTATAAGCTAAGCAGATTCCCATTACTGGAAAGCTACAAAAGAGTCCACTTACTCTAGTAGTCTTTTATTGCAGTCTATATTCCAACATCAGGGGAATCAAGCCATGTAGAAGTTGCAACAAGTCATAATAGTACATACCAATTAATCCTACATCCAAAGAGTAGCCCCAGACATATCCTACACCTGAGGAAGTGTACAAGAAAATAAACCTTCTGGGTTCTTGCTTCAACAAAACCTCTTGATCTGATGTCCTTGCAATTATTTTATTTCTTGAAGCACTCAAATACCTCCATTCTCATTACATTTTCAACTTGAGTTTCCTAGAATGCAGCCAGATTTGGTTGTGAAAGTTAGATGAGAAGTGTGGATTGCTCTTCCTTTCAGATCTCTCATGAGCCTCAATTCATTTGGGACCATGAAGGAGTTCCATTTCCAAGAAATGTAGGCTTTCAAAAATGCTTTCATGCTACAAACGTAGCGAGCTCCACTCTGTAAGGGGAAGCCTCACTGAACAAGTTCATGACTGAGGATGTTAATGAAGGCTCATCAAAAGCATTGTCTCTGCTGGCTCTGAGATCAGTCAGATTTTTTTGTCTCCCAAATTATTTGCAGATCTGTGGTTGACTCTTCTTTCTATGTTACCAAAACAATTTCTTAATGCTATTCGAAATTTCAAGAGAGAACTGTATTATTAATGTATGGCTGAAATGTATTTCTTTTCAAACATATTTTCCTGCTTGCTCTAAGGCCTCTTTGAGAACGACATGCTAAGCTCACTTGAGCCATTTTATGGTGCCAATATTTCAATATACATCTTTGAAGACTCTGCCATAATAAACAGTTAAAATGGCTAGCTGCCTAGCATTATGCAAACTCAAAGTGCAATTGCCATTTTTTTAAATTGGCAAGTATAGCAGCATCAAGTACATGACATAGTGCAGAGATATGTTCCTGGATCATTTTATGAACAGGGATATATGAACACAATATGCTGCTCATGTTTGGCTGCCATTTCTTTTGTTTACAGCAGTGTCAGTGGCATATAGTTTCTCTTGCTGCTTGAGTTGGGATTTGGTGGGAAAGGGCTTGGACTGGCAGGGTGAAGAATTTGCCATGTTGGCTGAATAAATCTTCAGTAATTCAAATCTTTGATTTTCTCTTTTGGGTATATCAAAACTAATTTAGTACATAGATAACACCGGCCTACAAACATCTTATACTCCAACCTATCCTTAATTTTATTTGTTGCGGTTTGGTATCTCTTGATTTAATTCTCTTGGTCTAGTTTACTGGAATGGTGCCTGGCACGCAATAATGTTAGACATAACATATACAATTTGGGCATCTCCACACAGTTTAGGATCTAAGATGACTGACTCGCTTTGTTTTGAATTAACAGCTCATAGGAACACACGCTCATAAAGCAAAGATGAGCAGCTTAGGCCCTTTTCACATGTGTGGGGGGGGAACGGGCGAAAACGCCCAAAAACGGAGCTTACCTGAAACCGGGTAAGTCCGTCGCCACGTGGAGCAGCGCGAGCTCGCTGCTCTGCAGTCCTCCGGCATCCGAAATGGCGGCTTTCGGTTGGTGGAGGCTCTCCACCAACCGGAGAAGCTCGCCAGCTGGAAGCCCACCCCCAGCAAATCTGCAGGCACGCACTTGCGCGCCCCTGCAAATCCACTTCGGAGCCAGGCGACGGAGTGGCACGGGGCTGCGCGCTCCGTGCTTTTTATAAACCTCGAAAAAGAGGTTTTTAAAAAACACGCAGCGCGGTTAGTTCCGGCCGCTCCTGAGGGGATTCTGGTGTGGAACTACAAAAAGTAGTCCACACCAGTCCACTCTAGGGTGTAGAAGATCTCCGTGAGAGGTCGCTCTGCACCATTTCAGAAGCCCAGTATGGAAATGACCTTACAGAGGCAGAGGGAACTGAACAAATCCACTCCTTCTTGAAATAGTTTTTTCCTCATATCTGAAAGAAGTCTATAGGGGGCATGACTGGTCAATTCAGGAGCTATTGACTTGTTTTAGCCTGTTTTAACCTTTTCTTCAAAAGCCAGAGAAGACATCTGGACTGGGAGAGGGCATGACCCTCTGAGCCTCACTTGATCCACCTGTTTCTTAGAATGAGAGATAGCAGAGATTATGTGATTTTTGAATCCTTTCAGATGGTCTTGGGCTCTTTATCTCTTAACTCTTGTAGCTTCTTAGACCTGTGACCGCTGTGCTTGCCCCAGTCCTTTGGACCACCTCTGTGTCTTTCGGTGCCACAAGTGAGGGTGTGGGCAGGCAAGCAGGCAAAACTGTGATGGCTACTCTGGCTGCCATTGGCTCTGCTGCTGTGACAATCAGCTGAAGGGCTAAAGCAGACTTTGAAGAATTTGCTACCCCCTCCAGTTTGCTTGCTGATACTGATGGCTCTGCTTGCCTCACACACATCCTCCACTCTCCTTTCCTCCTCCTCCTCCTCACTCATCTGTCATTCATTTACTTCTTTATTGCCTGGTGCACTGGCATACATTTGAAATATTGAATCAATCTAACAAGTACTGCATGGAGTCACTCCACACCTCTTCTTTTCCCTCTCTTGCACCAGCTCTCAAGTGTAGTAGTACCAGCATATTTTCCCCATTCTTCACCCTGCTGAAATCCAGCCCGGAGCTAGCAGGGGAAGAAGGAAGTACAGGCTGTATTCATAGAATCATAAAATCATAGAAATGTAGAGTTGGAAGAGACCACAGGGGCCATCTAGTCCAACCCCCTGCCATGCAGGAACACCCTCAAAGCACTCCCGACAGATGGCCATCTAGCCTGTGCTTAAAAACCTCCAAAGAAGGAGACTCCACCACACTCCGAGGCAGCACATTCCACTGCTGGACAGCCCTGACTGTCCAAAGAGCAATGCTACAGTCTGTCTCATTACCCACATGCCCAGTGTCAGAGGGTGCAGGTGGAGACATCTGAAAATAAACTCGTAGGAGTCCACTGGGGCTCTTGCAGCTTTGAAATGGAAATGGTTGCATCTTGCATTTGAAATAATGTTTTGCAGAAGGATGACTACAAAATATGTCTTTTTTTAAAAGGCAAAAGTTTGGGCACCTTGCTCAAAAAACAAGGGCTGTTGGGCCTAGATTGAGTAAGCACCATGAGCATAATTCAGCTGTTGTGAGGTGGGTAGGTAAAGAAACACACTCATTCTACCCCAATGTGCAAGAACAACCAAGGAGCTTCCAGACATACCTCTGTTTTCCCAGCCACTGATAAAGTGCGGTGTAAAGTCCAACCTACCCTGACACACCGTAAGGCAAAGGAGCAGCCTCTGCCTATGGCAGAAGGCTGCTCCTTCTTCACCAGGTCCTTGAGGGTGAAGGAAACATGCCTTGCTGCAGTCCTGCATCCAATCAATGTCCAGTAGAACAGGCTTGTACCTGAAAGTCCATGGCTGCTGTTCTGCACCAAGTGTGGAAGCAATACGCAAGGAGGTACAGAATATCTCCTTGGACAATATCATTCAGAATACATACAGTGGTACCTGTCACCAGCAGGATCCTAATTACACGTGTGTGTTTCTTTGCAGGCTTTTGCATTTGAATTGTCAGTTTCAGGTCTGGATGTGCATCTCGCAGCATTTATAGTTTCTCTTTTAACTTTATGAAATTTTACTCTGGAGTAGGGTTAGCCGGTGTCCCTCATTATAAGAGATGTCCTTATCTAGAAAGCTTGTTTCTTATAGGACTGGCAAATGTTCCTTATTATAGTGTCGATGGTGCGTGTCTTCAAGTCATTTCCAACTTCCAGGGAGCCCCTAAGGCAAACCTAAGCAATGGGTTTTCTTGGCAAGATTTGTTCAGAGGGGGTTTGCCTTTGCCTTCCTCTGAGGCTGAGAGAGTGTTACTTGCCTGAGATCACCCAGTAGGTTTCCACGACCGGGCGGGGATTCAAATCCTGTTCTCCAGAGTTGTAGTCCAGTGTCCAAATCGCTACACCACACTGGTTCTCCCTTATTATAATGGATGTCCCCTATTTGAAAGTTGCAAAGCTTTTCGTTTTATACATACTGGAGATGCCAAAAAAAAAAAAAAAAAAAAAAAAAAAAAAAATTCCCATATTTTGGGTGTGAGCCAAAGACACAAATGTGTGTATCATGTAACTGATGAATGGAAACAGTATGTTGATTTTACAGAGACATACATGTTAACTGGAATCAACACTTTTGCCTGGTGTTTTGGTAAAATACAAGCTTGTTAATAGCCACTTCCTGAGCATCAGCCCTGCATGTCATGCATTTCAATTGCTATTTTGAAAACCTGGCAACATTACTCTGGGGTTTAGTGCATCTCTAAGAGATGAATGAGGTGTGAGTGGAAGTTGAGGTGATGGTGGTGTGTGTGTGGGTTTTTTTTAATTGCCCCATTCCAGCTCTTTAACTATATTTGGTAACATGTCAGTACAGTAGAAAATCCAGAGGAACTCAACAATTTGCACATCTGGTTAAGCGCTGCTTACAGGGACAGGTTATTAATTATTCTGGGAATAGCACACTTTGCAGCAATAAATGAATCAGCCTAACATGTTCCTTTATGTTGCCTTGAACCAAGAGACTTAAGATAAAAGCAAAATATTTTGAGATATACCCCCCCACCGCCACAATGCGTAATCGCTCTGGGCTTTACACCAAAGGTTTGTCTGATGAGCTTCCAGCTATACAGAGGGCGAACAAAGGATTAGAAAGGTGTGAAATCTTGTACTGTATATTGTGTGGCTACACTTCTCTACACCTTGACTTGAATCTCAGTTCAACTCTCCCATCATCCCTAAGGGATGTGATAAGGATTAGCAAATTGGCCAAGTTTCTACTTTCAGTGCAATTATGTCTGTCCTAAAGAGGGATCTCAAGGGATTGGCTGGGGATAAGAACAGAAAAGAAGTGTTCTGAAGTCTTCTCTTGGTTTCTGTTGACTTCACTGGATTTGGATCCCAAACTAGTGAAGGAAATGGATTCTCGCTGTCACTTTAATGTTGACAAATTGTCTAAGGGAACACTTTAGTCTGTCCTCTTGGGCCACACGGGGATTAGAGATGGACTCAGGCAGGTGGAATCACAAGAGTTCCTTTTCCTGCCCTCAGCCAAATTGCAAATTGAATGAAATCTCAACTCATTTCTGATGAGTTATGTTTCATTAACCCTGTAGAGTCTTCCAATAATTGAAAGCATAATTTAGAATGAACTTCACATGTGTCCCTTGAATAATTGCAGCTTTATACCATCAGCATTGCTAACAAGCAGAATAGATACCCTCCCCCTCAAAACTGTATTTCTTGCCATATTCTCTGGACAGAGCAAAAACCTCCATTTCCTTTTATGTAAAAATGATATAAAACTTTCTGCAGTGAGGTGTTCAATAGCACACAGGTGGAAAACTTGAAATCTCTTTAGAGAAAGAAAGACATTAGGATGGCAGTCCTAAAGCTAGGCAAAACTATGGGAAAAGGAGCCATAAGTAGCTGTGTAAACACTATTCCACCAACAGAGAGGAGGTTGGCTAGTGACATCCCCTCCCTGTATGTTTACAGAAAGCTGGGGCAGTGAATATGTACCTCTAGAGGTATTTCAGCATTAGTAGGGGCCTAAATGATGTGTCCTGGTTTGGGACTTGGCATACTTCCCAACATTTCACAGATAAAACTGGAACATGTGAGGTCAAGCTAAGGCCCTTTCCACACCATACCTCATTAGTGCATTCTTCCATTACAGTCCCAGCACTGTCATTCACATGATGGTAGCAGATTAAGAACACAGTTTTCCACACCCTTCTGCCCTAAGTGGATGAGCAGTGTCATTGCCACCAGTGTTCCTTCCATACTACAATCTCCTTGGTCACTCCCTTTCCCTGCCTTCACTCTGTCCCACCGCCCCTGAGTGTCCGGGTTTTGTTTTGTTTTGTCTGTAGGCCATACTAGCACAGCAATGTTGTATTGGTAGGACATGCCAGTACACTATTGTATTTTCATGCTTTAAAATGTAATTTGAAATGTTTTTTTTTTTAAAAAAAACCCAAGGGAGAACTTTAAAATACACAGAGAGGTGATAGGTTTCAAAGTTACCATGCCACGGGAGTTGCAAAGGGAGGGACAAGCTGGGCACACTGCCAAGGTCAGAGATCCGGGCAGCAAGCCAGCCCGGAAAAGGGAGTGGGAGAGCTAGCACAGTCCTGCCTGGAGGAGTCAAGCAAGCAACTACTCAAAGGAAGTCCATTTACCTAAGCCAGAGCGACAAGCAAAAGCCGTAGTCAGAGTTCCAAAAGCCAGGGGTCTGGAACCAAGAGATCAGGACCCAGGTGCTGGAAGCAAGGAACAAGCAAGGGGAGGACTTGTAAGAAGTTTGCCACAAGCAAAGGAAAGCTTCCAGGCAGGCAGTTATATAGTCCCAGGCACAGATGTGGCTAGTCACTGCTTCTTGAACTTAATCAAGGAAGCCTCCCTTTGCTCAGCTCTCTTGAGTCTCCGCCTTGTTTGTGCGCTGATTGACACAGGCTCCAAGGCATCTTCAGAATCAGATCCCTGTTGCCCTAAAGGAGCAGGCAGAGGAACGTCCGTACCTGCTTGGTCCATGGCAGCAGGGGGAGCTCCTGAGCTGCAGGACTCATCTCCAGCCAGAGCCACAGGGACCAACAGCTGCTGCTCGTCATCAGCAGCTCCGACAGGGGCTTCAGTTATCACGCATGCGTATGCCCCTTCCACTGCTGGACCTGCAACAACAGGAAGCGCTATCAAGTGCTCTTACAGTACTGTACTGAGCCAGCTGATGGGGTTGAAGTGCTAAGGGAGGTTTTTCATGGATTTTTGTCTCGAAATAGCATAAGGTGGTTTGGCAATGTTTGGTTGTAGGATAGCAACAACATTGTGTGGTAGCATGACTCCTGGACCAGAAACACCCTGCTGCCATTGCAGGATAGCAACGTCATGCAGAAATGGCCTGAGTCACACTGTGCTCAAGATGGCAAAAGTTATTGATGAGGAAGAAGAGACAACTAAGTGAGACTGCTAAAGTTTGCTTTATTGTGAAGGGCAAGACTCCACCTCCTCTTCTCCTCTCCCCCCCCCCAGCTGAGTTAATTGAGTACAAACTTCTTTTGTACTTTGAACCCGGTTTGTATCAATGGAAGTGACTTGAGGACAAAAGAAGAAAAAAGACAAAAGGGAAAGAAGGAAGGGGAAAGAAACTGGGACGTTTTAAAAAGGCTGAAAAAGTGGGATGACAGAGGATTAATCAGGATATTTGAGGGGTATGCCTTGGATCTGCAGCTCTAGATTCCTCTCATTTCTCCATCCAGGGCTTACTCTAGTGCTAGGCAGAAGAAGTGTTCATCTCTGGCAGTAAATTTGGGGTGGGATCAAAGGGCAACACTTTGCTTATTTGATTTGTCAGAATTTATTCTTAGACCCTTTCCGCACCTTACCCTGATGGTGTGACGCTGGCACCACCAGTCGTGGAATGATGGAGCAGTTTTCCACTGCTCCCTCCCGCATGCATCCCTCGGTGGTGGAGGAGTAACAGCATTAATGCTGCTGCTCCTTCTGCATTAAGGCGTCAGTGGCGACGCCTTCTCCCCACCCTTTTCCTGCCCCTCAGTGTATGATTGGTCACCTTTTTCTGGGGCCTCTTTTCTGATTGGCTGGCATTGGGAGCATGCATACATTCATGCATTAGGCTCCTAGACTGACCACAGTGGCTGGTGTTATCGGGGAACCACATGCAAACAGGTAAGGGGAAGGTTGAGCAATTGGGAGTCATTGAAAGGGAAAACCTGTCAATGATTTCCCCCGCTATTGCACCAGCTGGTGACACAAGAAGGATGGAACCATGACAATGTCTTGTGGAAGCGTCATCGCGGTCCCACTCCTTTCATGTCCCCATGCTGAGATGCAGGTCTTGTGTGGAAAGGGCCTTAGTTTTTTTTTTCTCCTACTGTACAAGAAGCCAGGCAGCTGAAAGGTAACAGTAATCTTTTACACCTTCTGTTTGTTTATCTTTTCCAGATCTATTTGTTTGAACAAATAATCTTGTAGATTAAAGCTCATACTGTGACTGTGCAAAATGCTCTATTGCAGATTTTATTTTCCTATTGAGCAAAATGTGTCTACTGTGGATTAAAATATTGACTGTTATTATTGTTACTGCCAGGGGCAAGAGGATGGGTTTAGAGGACTTTTTCTAACTCACATGCCAAAGTTGCTTAGACTGCAATACAATCCATTTTGACCTAAGTAGATGGAAGAACACAAGTCAGTAAATTGGCCCTCAAAATGAGCCAGACTCTTCAGTTACGTGCTCAGTGTCCAAGTCAGCAGGACTGTAATGAACCCTTTTCTTTGCCCAGTTCCTTCAGAATGTCTTCATTTTGCCTCTCTGCATTTTTAAAACAGATAATGGCCACAATCTAACATAGATTGGCTCAATTCCATTGGACTGGATCCAAACAAAAAGTGAATCCACTTTGATGGATGGGATTTTGGTTAGTCACTATTGTCTTAAATTCCACAATCAAGGTGCCACAGCCAAGAAGGCCTTCTCTCAGGACCTCTTACCATCTATTGTCCTCATTGATAGGATACACAGTAGATCCTCTCCTGTAGACTACAGTTTTGGAGCAGGCATGTTTATGATTTATTTTATTTATTGTATTTATATGCCTCCTTTTCTCCCAAAGTGGGACCCAGGGTGGTTCTCATGCATAATGGGAGGCGCTCCTTCAAGTATTGAGGTCTCAAGATGTTTAAGGCTTTAAATGTCACCAGTACCTTGAATCAAAATCAGAAATATAGGCCATTTCTGCGCTACGCTGTTATAGTGTTATTATTCCACTTTCAACATCCTGTGGAATTCTGGGGTTTGTAGTTTACTGAGGCCAAAGAGCTCTCTGGCTGAGAATGCTAAAGGCCCCTCCCTAAACTGCAAAGCCCAGGATTCCGCAAGAAGTTGAAAGTGGAATAATAGCACTATAACAGTGTAGTGTGGTAATGGCCCAAGAGATATGTATCACATTATAGTTCTTTGTTGTTATTCTTTCTACATTACTAATTCTGCTGTCTACAGAACAAAAATCTTATCAATTTTTGTCTGGGATTCTCTCACTAACTCTAACAAAATGTCTTAGGTTTTAGATAAAAGTTTGACTAATTGCAGCTAAACTTTATCCCAGAAATCCTTTAGAAAAATATCAGCCAGCCAGCTTCTGAGTAAAACATTTCTCCAAGTTTCCTGCTTGTTTTGTGCCTTTAGTTCTATTCATTGCTTGTCCCAAATAAGAATAAAATAAAGTCAAAGAAGATTGCTCTGAATCAAAACGAAGGGCTCTGAAATAATTTATATTCGATGACTCTGTTCTGCAGTTGTGGGGGGGAGGGAAGGGAAGGAGGGGAATGCTTTTGTGAGTTGCTGTGTACAGAATTTTGCAAGTGCTCACTGATGGTTTTCAAAGTCACTTTGCATGCATAATTTTCTCATCTTTATGCAGAATTTTCCCACATTTTTGTTGACTAAAATATTACTCATCTAATTTCCTATTTAAAAAACTCATTTCCAGCACCGTGGCATTGAAAGGTGCTACCAAGCATTTAGCCTTCAATTTGCATACAACAAATCCTGTAATCTGATGGGGGCTTTCACACAAGGGTGGCTGCAAGCAATTATATGGGCAGGGAAATATTTTCGGCTGAGGTTCTGCCCTGTGTTAATTTCATCTGTTGAAACCCCCCGTTGAGATTTCTTGTATTGTTAAATTGTTTATTGATGTGGATTTAGAAGAGGGTGCAGAAAATTTGCACCAGGTTGGCGTACAGAGTTTTCTGAGGCACTTTTTGCATGTTGTTTCATCTCCAATCCCTGCTTTTTAAAATCATCATTTAGGGCGGCGGCGGGGGGGTGGGGAGGCTTATTAAGAAAAGAAAAAGTGATCAGCTTGGAATAATTCATTGAATTTAACTCTCATTGACGGAACAACATTTAACATTCTTTTTATATAAAACAGCCATCATGAAAGAGGAAGAGATAATCTAAGCATTACAGCTCCAGGAAATTGGTTTCATGATGGCATGTACTCCAGTGCTGCCTCAAGCTGTAGAAAAGTTTAACAGATGGAAGGACCTGGATCCTTTGCGCATTACAGTGTTATAACACTATTATTCCACTTTCAACATCCTATGCAATCCTGGGGTTTGCAGTTACGGGAGGGGCCAACTGGCCCCTCCCGTAACTGCAAGCCCCAGGATTGCATAGGATGTTGAAAGTGGAATAATAGCGCTGTAACATTGTAGCGTGGAAATGGCCCTGGTCTGGAGTCTTAGGATTGGACTTTCTGCTCTGATTCCAGAGCAAGGGGGAGGAAACTCAGGGCAAGAACATTGCCTTGGAAAATGTGTGTGCATGTCTGTGTTTCTATATTCTCCTTTGTTAATCCTGTGGGTTTTTTTTTAAAAGGACATATTCTGAGCAACTGTGGTTAACGTTTAATGTACCATGCTTAACGACTCTGGTCTCATCCAGGGAGGGCATTAAAATGTTTCCTTCCCCTCCCTCCCTAGAGCTGGTGCTGCATAAGTCCAGGTAAGCATTTATTCAATCAATTTGTACCTCTCCTTTTTACTGAATGGGACCCAAGGTAGCAAATATAGCTGAACGTCCACTTTAAAAATGTGCTCAATGTATTTGCATGTTACCCGTATTTGCTGGCATATAAGATGCACTTTTTTCCCTAAAAAATACCTGCTGAAAATGGGGTGTGTCTTATACACCAGCAAATGCAGTAATGCTAAAAATATATAGAAGGGAGGGGGAGTGAAAGGAGTTCACCCCGCTCAGGCAAAACAGGAAGGGAGGGGGTAGTGGAAGCCTTGATCTATCGGAACATAGATAGATGTTTCTACAGTTTCCTTTACCTTCCCCTCCTCTCCTGTGCATTTTGACTCTGCTGGGAGTTTCTGCCCAAGCAAAGAGAAAGGGAAGGGGGGGTGTGCAGCACTCTTTTCACTTCCCCCCATCTCCTGGTGCAACACTTCTTTCCTTCTCCTCTTTTCCTGTGCATTTTGCTCACCAGAGAACTAAAAACAAATTTTTCCTGGCAAATACCCCTTGAAAAGATGGGTGTGTATTATATGCCAGTGTGTCTAATATGCCGGCAAATACGGTACTTTCGCTTGTCATTGGAGCACTCCATTCATAGATTCATTTGGGAGATAATGCCGAAAACAGAAAAAGAGGACTGTGCTGACAAGAAACTATCCCTTTCCAGCCTGACATCTGTTTGTGAATCTTGCTTGGAAAAAACTTGGAAATTCAGAAACAAGGAACAAATATACAAGTTGGAGTCAGCCTGTAATTTGATTTGAATGCTGAGTGTTAGTTGTTCGTCTCAATCCAGAATGAGACGTTCCCCACTCCATTCCATTGGCCTTTTTGAAATATGATCTGCCTTTCCTCAAACCAGCTGTGTAGTATCTAGTCTTTACATGCCTTTTGGTGTTTTTTTCTGTACTGCCAGGGCCAAGCAATCCAGGACTTAATGCAATTCAGAATACTCCATTTCTTTGTTAAACATCTTGTTCTACGAGTATAACCCTCCTCATCACTGTTGTTCTTTTTTTTGGAGGGAGGGGAGCTTTGATTCCATGTAACCCACAGGCCCAAATCCTTCCAGAATGTGTGAAGTAAACAGCATAGAGAATTACTAGCAATAAGGCAGACAATAGCCAAAAGTCTGCTTCTATGTCTTTATTTTTTTTTTTGTCCCAGTTGACTCCCTCTTTTTCATCATCAAAAGAATGAATTTGGTATCTGAGCACATAATCAAAATTCAGTGACATGTCAGAGGAGGCAGTAATCTCTGGGGGTTATCTTTTTGAATAGGTTCCAGTTCAGAGCGGCTTTTAACCCAATTTTTCTCTCCTGCTGTAACTTACAGATTTTTAAAGTATACAGCTACTGAGATAAGGCACACAGGATGGTAATACCCACAGTGAACTTGGCATATTTATAATCACCCCTCTGACAAACTTGTACACGGTGGATTTTTCCAGGTGACAAAAAAAGAAAAAAAAGGATTATATTTTTAGCTCTTTACTACTGTGAAGCATGATCCGGCAGCAAAGTTGCCACGGCAGGGGGAATTGCCTAAGTGCAGAGAATGCAGCAGCCAGAGTGGCAAGAGACATGCTGGCTGAGGAATTATATTTTGCTAGTGACAACATCTTGGCATAATGCAAGATTCTTTCAAATGAAATACTTCCTTGGGAGAAAAATGTCTGGTGCTCTCGCTAAAAATTACGTATTTATTATGTGAAAACAGAAAGAGATAGTGAAATAATAAGCTTTAATTAAACAGTTGCACTCAGAAAGAGTCTCCTTTGTTTGACCAGTAGTTGAAATTTGCCAAGATCCTCCATCAGGAGACATAATGTAAAGAGTCACCACAGAGGAAGTTGTAGAACATTCCATGCTCTCTTCCCACAGGTCTCACCTTCCTCCTGAGCAATGTTTCCATAGCCATTTGGCCAATGGAGAGTAGGAAATGGCTGCAAAATGTCTGACTATGTGACTATGTTACCCCAAAATGTAGGTGCCACAAGGGCCACCTGTGGTGCCCGTAACTCCTTGCAAGAGTGGGGAATAAATTAGCTTAAAATCAGGAGGCTAACGAGGGGGGCAACTTAGTGAGACCTTTCTGCCAACCTTTACAGGTTCATGCAGGAAAAGAACCATCCACTGATTCAAAAGTAAGCTAAAAATGTGTTTTATTAAGGGAAATTCACTCATGCATGCACACAAGATACACACAGTCAAAACATTCACAAAAGAGCTGACTGAAGGATAAAGGGAGGAAAAATTATGGATAGAGAGGCAGAGGGTTTGGCATTATAATTACCAGTCCAGAAGAGTAGCAAAGAAGTTGAAATGTGGCTTAGACTTGTTTCTAGGGCAGACCAGGATTCAGGGCGACATAGTGGGTCCAGCATGTCATCTGACTGCATCTGACTTCTCAAAAGCAAGAGTTTATATACTCTATTTCTCTCCCTGAAGTTAATTGCTTTCTAGCAGGGTAAACAAAAGGGGTCTGGAATGGACTGATTGTTTCAATGTCTTGGTTGGGTGGGGTTTCTGGGCCTTCAGTAGGATTTGCAAACCACAGGGGTCCTTGCCTCTGCACCTGGGTACATTAGTGTTTTCTGAGGTTGGCAGTTGATAGGATTAGCTCAAAACCATTAAGTCAGGATTTCTTGGCTAATTCTTATGATCTGGCCATGTTGAGGGTCATCTCTGACCTAGTCACAGCCAGTATCCCTTTCCACATGGCCTTTCCAGTCATAAGGGTATATATTTCATGCCAACACATCTGCCAATTAATATATTTTGCCAATTAGCATCAAAGCATGGTATGGCCAGGCACACAGTGAAAATGTTATCTTCCAGCATCTCTCAAGGGCCCCTGGAGTGTCACAGAAGATGCCTTCATCACTGTATGTTACTGCTCCACCATTACTTGCTGTCCATTGGCCACTGCATGGTTGGATGGAGGGAGTGCAGGAGGCTGTAGAGGTGGTTTGTTGGGGGTTTTGGTCATTGCAGGAGGGAGGAAGAGAATAAAGAGACTAAACAATGCCCCCAAAGGATGTTTGCAGAAGTTAATTGGACTTAGGCCTATTAAAATCAACATGGCATACATAAGCATAAGAGCCAGCATGGCATAGTAGTTTGAGTGCTGGACTATGACCCTGAAAGACCAGAGTTCGACAGCCATAGAAACCCACTGGGTGATGATGGGTGCGTCACACACTCTCAGCCTCAGAAAATCCCATGATAGCTTCGCCTTAGGGTCACCATAAGTTAGAAATGACTTGAAGGCACAAAGCAGCAACAACAACATGGCATTAACAAAGTGCTAACCCTAGTCTTGACTTCTTTGCTTCAAAGTGAAGTAGATGGTGACTGAGGTGGGAAGCAGGGAATGGAGAGCCTGAGGCTAAAGAAAAAGCTTGTATATTCCCCTGATTCAGTTTCATTACTGAATGTCTCATTAAATATTTTTGAATGTTATATCAAAGCTCTGATTAATGCAACATACCTGTTGCTTCCAACATGACTCTTAGCACATCTTCTTAGCAGTGATGTAAACTCGAGTGAGTTGACTCGGACTCAAGTCAGACTTGTCACTTCAGTGACTCAACTTGGACATGACTTGGCAAAAATTACACACTGACTCGATTCGACTTAGGACTTGCATATTTTTAGTGACTGACTTGCTGCCATTGGTTCAGTAACATAACACATTCATCCAGGAACCTTATGACTTACTGATCACATGATGCTCTGTCTCAAGCCCAAAGTGCGGACACATTTCTTAGAAGGAACAGCAAATGGGTTAGGCAATGGGGTTGAGGTCTGCTCAGCTGCCTGTCTCCGCTTCATGTAGGAGGAGCTTTCTAAAACTTTTCCTAAGAGCAGAAGGCAAGACGCGTGCCCAGAATGCAGAGTGCATATATCAGAGGGAAACAGAAAATGTGTTAGGTGATGGGCTTGAGGAGAAAGGATCTTTCCTTCTAAAGCTCCCAAAGCTTCAGTAATGAAGAATAAGAATGATTCTATTCCTCACTTCTGAAAAAGCCTCCAGCTTTGCAAATAGGAAGTTAGAAGGATCCTATTCCCCATTTCCAAAGCTGCAGATGGTAAAATCACAAATGTGGAGAGCTGACTCTATTTAAATTGTTAAAACTGACTTTATTCAGTTCTGCCCAGAAATTCTGTAATACAGAATTCTGTAATTCTGTAATAGAAGTTGGCTCCCAGACTTGAGACTTGACTTCAAAGTATCTTGCAAGGACTTGAGACTTGACTTGAGACTTGAGTGTAGAGACTTGAGACTTGAAATAAAAGACTTAAATACAACACTGCTTCTTAGATAGCCTGGAGGACATAGTTTGGAATCTGTGGTTGGATGCACTGTTACCTTGGTAATATATGAATGAGCCACAAATGACTTTGTTTTCAAGTCATCTCCACACCTGCCTGGGGTTTGGCAGAACTAATGTGAGAACTCTTCTTCTGTAGTCCAACCACCCAGTGTGATGTTTCACTATTAGCGGAGTAGCGTAAGTTCCAGCTATCTAGGGGGTTTGAAGGCTCAGGATTTCAGATTAAATACAAGTCCTCTTCAAGTGTTCATTTCTGAATGCATGAAAGAGGACTGCAGGAATTTTGCATTCTACTTCCACTCCCTCAATAGCACACTACATGCTGGGTACACACTGTGCCTTCAGGTTAGTTCTCATATTCAACAGCTGCATGCTGAACAGCTGCCTCCCCTGAGGCACCAGGGAGCAAGCTGGTTGGTGAAGAAGCATTCAGCCTGAACCTGGCATTGAGCTAGTTTGAAAGCAACAGGGAGCTGCAAGGACTGCTGCAATTGCCACTTGCAAATTGACTCAGTGCCAGGAGAGGACTGGATGCTTCTTCACTCACTGGCTTGCTCTCTAGCATCCCAGAAATCCCTATCTTGATGGGTCTGCCTGGTCTTTAAGGTAAATTTTTTGGGGTGGCATCAGGAGATTTAGCTACAACAACAGGGGCTACATCTCTAGATGCAAGATTTGGCCATAGTTTGCCAGTTATAGCTTGGGTGTCCTGTGCCTTCTGTTGCTGATCATTCCACAGCTCATAGCTTCTTTAGGCCTTTGACACTAGGAAGTAGATTCCTCATTACGTATGCAGAAGCAATTACCATGTCAGTATTCATACCATCACATGGAACCAATGGCGCTACAATCCTTCAGCTGTATATTCTGCTGTTTTAGGTGGTGAGACACAAGTCTGAAGCAACTTCTAAGGCAACGCCTCTATATTGCCAAAGCGTTGTGACTGAGAGGGTAGAACTATTCTTGCAGGCCCAGGGCTGACCCTACCATTAGGCACAGTGAGGCAGTAGCTGCCTCAGACATCAATTAGATAGAGGAGTATGAGGAGGCAGCATCGCCTGCCAGCTACTCCATCAGCAGCCATTCCCTTCTCTTGGAGAACAAACTGCCATGTGCCAGACAACCTGGCCTGCACTCACTAACCTAGCCTGTTGTCCTCAGGTGGCGGATGTTATTCTGATACAGTCATTGAAGGGAAAATTAAGCTGCCAGTCCAGCTGGCTTCTGTATGTGGAATGGGAGCAGCAGGTGGCAAAATGCTTTGGGCTAGACCTTTTTTGAGCCTCTTGATGCATTCAGAAGTAAATACTTAAAAACAAAAGGCTTGTCCTTACTGTAAATCCAGATTCTTATTTCTAAAATCACCAGGCCTCTGAACATGAGACAAGACAGTGTTGTAGGAATCTCCAGGTCCAGGATGGTCCAGGAGATGTCCTTTGCTAGGTATGTTTTGTGCAAAGTGAGAGGCTCATTTAGAAAAACCCTATTGGCACTGACTACAAAGATCAAGTGGATGGAAACTTCTTCTGCCTGAGAGGTGAACTAAATTTCAAGTGGTTCTTCAAGGGCACATTCCAGTGGTGGGAAAGGCCAAAAGCAAAAGGGTGGGACCAAAAATATCAGCATATTTTAGCTTAAAGTTCTTACTGTCAGTAAATCAGCCTTTGGGAGACAAATTGTAGAAGGTGGAAGGAATTCAAAAAGTTGGCAAAGAATGGTGTCTTGGGGAAGGAAGGGTGGCCATCTGTAGAGGGCCATATTGAGAGCCTAGGAAGGTTAGATCCATTTCCAGAGCTGAAGTTCCTCAACCCTAATAGAAAAAAGCCAGATGAAGTAATTATATGATGTTGGTGTATGGCCACTTCCTTTCTTCCTAGTTATTTCTCCATCTCATACGCCTGCCAACAGTAGTTGACCACTGTGTGAACAAAATACAGGACTAGATGAGCCATCAGTTTAATCTTGCATGTCTCTTATGTTCTTGCTTTCATCAGCAGATTGACCTGTCCTCTGTTAATTTATACAAACATCACTCTGTTCCTAAATAAGAAACACATTTTAGCAGTTATCTTTTTGCTAGGTATAGAAAGAGTGTCTGCAATCAGCTTAAACACATTTTGTGTACCATCGTATTTGCCTAGAGTTTTCAGTGGGGGATAACTTGGCAGTCCCTTTTTTTTTCTCTTCCAAAAATATCTGTAGTAATAAGTAAAAGAAGCTTTGTTTTAGAAAGTAATATTTTGCAGGCTATTAATCAGTGATATGAGCTATAGTCCTAATGATGTGATAATTCTTAATGCTACATTAATTTAGTATAAGATAATGAAACACTGTCACCTTGAATGTGCTATCTCTCCATTATGAGCTTTATCGTGTAATCCTCATTTAATAGAGGCATTCTATGATACTTTTGTGTGAAAAAGAGAAAGGTTGATTGAAAATCTCTTCAAAGAAAGGGCTTCATCATAATTTAAAAGGCTAAGATTAAAACACAAATATTCATAATAGCCATTTTCCTTTCTTATTTCTTCTTCTAACACATGAGGTTCTAACTATGTGGTCTGGAGAGACAGACAAAAAACATCTGTCTCCCAAATAATATGTGGACATTCGGGAAGAAAATCTCCTGTTCTACTCATTTTTCTAGATGTACCCATTCATGGCTGAGTTGTGTATGTCACTTGATGGTGCTGCTATGTCACACATACTACATCATTAGATCATTCACTCTGTGACTTGCAGCTGAAGTGTGAATGTCATCCATGGAAATATTGCATAAATGTCATCCATGGAAATATTGGTGACATATGTACACTAGGTTATATCTTTTTTCCTCCTTGAAATCAGCAAGATTTCCAGACATATTTATGAAAGAGTATTAGGTATCTAAATTCAAATCAGCACCAGCTCATTTAGCCATTAGAGATACTGGTTATGCACAGTGGTTTATTGCCAAAAAAAAAAAAAAAATCATTAAATTCCTTTAGTGGCCTTCACTGTTGCTTATATACAGAGGAGTTTAAAAACCTATGCAAGGTTCCAAACTGATCAGATCCCATGAGGAATTCCTTCCCATAAGCCAACATTATGGAAGGGATTCTTCTACGTCAAAACAGCTTTATTAAA
This sequence comes from Cyclura pinguis, assembly GCA_030412105.1. Taxonomy (NCBI): domain Eukaryota; kingdom Metazoa; phylum Chordata; class Lepidosauria; order Squamata; family Iguanidae; genus Cyclura; species Cyclura pinguis. Next base: position 120,139,625 of record CM059604.1, on the reverse strand, counting down.
AGAACACTAAGCATTTGTCTTCTATCCACAGTAGTCAGGAAATTTGATGTTCAGTGGCTGAAAAGTGTCCTCAACTCATCCGCCTTTATGCCCCTGGATGGAAAACCTATTTGCATCTCATAAAACACTGAATGCCAATAGAAATATCATCACTTGACAATCCCAACGAAGTCTTAAGAGCTGAATATAAGATCCAGATGCTCTGGCAAAGAATGTCTCTGTTGGGAGAGAAGCTTCAGGGGTACTTATATTGATTTTTGTTGTAGTTATAGATTGAACCATGTCAAACACCAGAGGCAGGAAATCATTTTGACTCTGCATCAATCTTGCCTTAAAAAATATATTAAAAATGGTATATTCTCATTTTTTCTGCAACATACATTAGGATTGACTTGTCATGATTGTATGTCATCGAGACTACTCCAATGCATCCGGCAGCAGCTCAAAAATTAAATTTTGCAAAGCAGTGTCAGTTAAACAAAGATCTTTCAAGAAGCTGAATTCTAATTGGAGGTTTTATCCAGAGAACTGTAAAAAACAAAACAAAAACGCTTTACATCTGTCATAGACACACCAGTCTGTTGCCCTGCTGAATTTTTTTAGTGGAGCACCCGCCAACGTAGTACTCTCTAAAGTATGAGATTACAACCCTCATCATTCCCCAGCCAACATAGTGTCCATTTGATCAGAGGATAAAGAGATTTTTTTTGTGCAACATATCTGGAAGTTACCAAGGTAAGAAAGGCTGCTCTACAGGGTCTTCATCCAAGCCAGTGTACATGTGTGAAAACAAAGGCCATTTCCGCACAATGACACTCTCGTGCGTTGTCCCGTTGCAATCATAGCAGCACCTTTACTGGGAAGAGAGCATGACAGGAATGCTTCCCTTCGCAGCTGGCAGGCTGCTTGTGGAAGGGAGCGTGAGCAGCACGCTCCTTCCTTCTGCACTGCAGCCAGAGTTCTTCCCATGCTACAGTGGGGAAGGAAGTGTGTGATTGTGCTTCCTGCCCTTCTGCATGGCAGGTAGGTATGGGAGTGCCTCACAATCCCAGGTGCTTAACAGATTTAATCTGTCAAGCATATATCCCATGATGGTGATGCATGGGGACAGGAGCCAAGTGGAATCTCATCTGAATAATTCAGTGGACTTTCCATATAAAAGCAAAGTACAGTTGGCCCTCCACATTTGCTAGGATTAAGGGTGCAGGATCCTCACAGAAGTGGAACATTTGCAAATATCAAAATGTGTGTGTGTCTATGGAAAGTGGGCTGAGGCATAGTGGGGAGAGCGAGCTCCCGGGGTCCAAACCATGTCAGGGACAGGAGAGGGAAGGGGGACTGGTCTGCATGGTGGACCTAGACTTCTTCTCTTTTGCTCATCTCCTTCCTCGATTACGTAGGGGGCATCAGAAGAGAGTTTGTGGTGCTGAGAAATCAGGCTGCAAGTCATCCTTAGCTGGCCAGCAGTGGCTGGTAGAGGAGGAAGAGGACCAAAGATTTTTTTTAAAAAAGGGTGTATAGCCTGATTGGAGCCACCAAGAGGGAAGGTTCCCCAGAAAAGAAGTGCCTGAGGGAGGGGGGTGCAGGGGTTGGAGAAATTCACAAATAATCAAATCCATGAAAGTCAAACCCACAGATGTGGAGGGTCAACTGTAGTAGGGGATACATGGTTTGATCGACAATGGATAAGTGCTGGAATCTGACATGATCATTGCTTATTATATATAGAACTGTAATGATGTTGCTACATAATGAATTCCAGTTTGCTCCCCCGCCCCCAACCCCACTTACTGGTAATCAGCTGCTGGGATTGACTGGGGTCCATTTTTAATGCAGTTGAGAAGTGGCTACGTGATGTTCCCACCCCCTGCCATGAGCATTCTCCAGCATGACAGGCAAAAGAAAGGCACCTATCACAAGTCTTCTTCATGCTAGAGATCGCTCAGGCAAAGAGGAATGGGAACATCAGGCAGCCACTTCTCAATTGACAAGGGAATGGCCCCATTGATTGCAGTGGCTGCTTACTGGCATGCAGGGTTTGAGGGGGACTTCCACAATTGCTACACCTGGGGATATATATATATATATAGGGATCCTGATTACATAGCAGTTGCGAATGAGTAAATGTAGGTTATATATTTGTACCTGACCAACAAGATTCAAGCCTTCAACAATAATAGATGTGGCAAGTCTAGGGGAAAACAGAACTGAAGCGAAAGAGAGGGAAAAATTACGAAGTATTGAGACCTACAAATTGTGATTCACTCCCTCTGGGAAAACAACAGTAGTGATAGACGATACAGAAGTAATTCCAAATGGACTGACAAAACACCTGGATAAAATCACCATAGAATCACAACAGCACAATTACAAAAAAAAGTGACAGTGCTTGAAACTTGCCATATTATTTGATACTGCTTCACCGCTTCACCGATTCTTAGATTCCTGGGTAGAATCTGAATCAATGATACTCCGTAACTCCAATCAAGTACAACCAATAATAATCAATAGTAAGGACAGTTTGTTGCTGTTGTGTGACTTCAAGTTGTTTCTGGCTTATGTGACCCAAAGATGACCCTGTCACAAGGTTTTTTTGGCAAGATTTGATCAAAGAGGGTTTGCCATTGCCTTCCTCTTAGGCTGAGAAGTTGTGACTTGCCCAAGGTCACTCAGCTGGTTTCAGTGGCTGAGCAGGGAGTTATATCCTGGTATCTCAGACCTCTAGTTCAGTGCTCAGACCCCTACACTACACTGCCCTCTCAGTAATAACAGGAGTAGCAGTAACAACAATAAATAGGAATATGGTGGAAATGGATCCATATTTGAGCCGCTAACAAGTGAAACTCAATATCCTGAGCTCCAAGGTCCTTTTTTGAAATTGATTTAATTTACAACAAAACTGCGCAATTGAATCTGGCAACACACAGTCTAGAATATATTTATTTTATGACCATGTAGTTCTTTCTCTTGCATTAAAAATGCTTCTCATCAAAACTGATATGTGGAAAATAGACATTCTTTGGAAATGATAGCTGATGCCAATTTTTTTTTTAAAAAAAAATCAAAACAATAACAACAACACAGCACCCAACCTGGAAACAAAGGGTAACAACACCCTTGCTGTGTCAGCTCTTTAATATGTGCAGCTAATTAGAAAACACAGAAGCTTTTGAATAATATCATATGTCTCTGTGCCAAAGCTGTGTACTCCAGGTAGTAGTTCTACAACCATATGTTGAATAAAGAAACCAGCTGGTTCCTACCACTATCGCTTAATTACAGATGATGCCATATGAGGCATTATGCAAGAAGTAATGGGTTTATTTTCACTCAAACAATCCCAGGATAATAAAAAGCCCTGTGCATAATACCTATGGAATACAGGCATGAGCATATAGTGGCAAATTTGTTAATTACTGAGTTATGTTCAGGCACAGAAAATTAACTAAGTACTGCTTCTTTAAGTCAGAGGTGCATCTAGGATAGGGCAAGTATGTGCCCTGGGCATCAATACCAGAGGGGTGCATATAGGCGTGGGGTGGAGTTAGGGGTAAGAAGATGGTGCACAACTTCCACCCTTGCCCTAGGGACTGTTTACACTGCCTTAAGTTTAACAGACTCTATCTTGTTGCCGGATTCTTTAAGAACCCAGCCCTGCTAGCATGAGTGTCTTCCCATAAGCAGCTTTTTGGTTTGTACCCCTGAGCCTGCACCAGATTGCTCTCACTCTGAACTGGCTTCATCAGCTGCCATGATATCATTGTGCACTTAAATCTGTTAACAGGATTCACCCAGCTATCTGCTAATCAGAATGATGAACATTCTCGATGAAATGAACATGGAAAGTTGGGTGGGGAGGAGAGAGAATGCAGAATGGGGTAGTCACACTCCAGGGCAAGGAGTCTACCTTTGGGATCTGTGAGTACATCACTCATGTTCTCTGAAAAACAGAACTGGAAGCCACCAGAAGTCCACTTTCAGTGGTGGAGTCTCCTTCTTTGGCGGTTTTTAAACAGAGGCTGGATGGCCATTTGCTAGGGGTGCTCTGAGTGTGAGTTCCTGCACGGCAGGAGATTGGACTCGATGGCCATTGTGGTCTCTTCCAACTCTATGATTCTGTGATTCTATAAGCCACCAAAAGTCTATTTCCAGTTTTGTAAAACCTGCACTGAAAGCAAAAGAAGGGCCGATATCTTTTCGGTGACACACAAGCATATAATTGTGGCATTTTTGAAATCTAGTCCTTTCAAACCTGGCCAAATCCTCCTCTAGCAGCTCTCAGGCCCCAGAAAGGACCACTGCTGCTATTGCTGCTGACCAATAGAAAGGGGAGACCGGAAGGGAGGCAGTGCGGAGGAGAAAGAAATGGCTGGACTCTGCCCCGGGAGAGAAAGTAATGAGGATGTGTTCCCAGATTAAATACATCCTTCTTTCCCTTCCTCTTTGAGCCCAGGCCAGCCTCTTCCCTCCCTTTGCCCCACACTGGTAAGTGGCAGCAGCACCCAGCAATGGTCCTTCCTGGGGCTTCATAGCTGCCAGTGGTGGGGAAAGACATATAATTTCACATATGGAACATTATGCCTCACCTGCATGATGCGAGATCATGCATCAAATGGTGATGGTGGGGAGAAAATTGTGCCTTATTTCAAAGGAGAAAAACTATTTCTTGAAGCTTTCAGGAGCAGCCTTTTTAAGCTGGAAAATGTATTTTTAGGAAGAAGGTCCAAAAGTGTCCAAAGGCTGAAAAATCAGGTTAGTGGGAAACATACATGGCCCATGGTTTTTGTATTGCTGACCACAAATGTAGCACAGTTTCACTGAATGACTCTCTCATCACTGTCCTTTTTAAAGTACATCCTTGATAACAGGGCAAATTAGGGAACAAGTTCCAAGTGTACTCTGTCTGGTTCTGTGTGCCGATGGTGCATGATAAATCATTGCCAGCTTTATTTCTTCATTGGTAAAATACAATTTTCTGAGTGTGTTATTTTGAGGATAAATAATAAAAATCATCAAATACTTTGCAAATTGAAACTGTAATACATGTTTAATATCTATTTGATCATTTCCTTCTCTTAAACCATTTTTCTAATGCAGGTCTTAGAGGTATTCTCTGAAAACTGTTTGAAAACATGAGAGATAGTACCGGAACGCTTAAGAAGAATAATCAGATTGGCAAATCAGAAGCTCAACAACAAAAAGTCCCACACTCACCCACCTATCCAGGGTCAAGCAGAGAAAATAAATACACTTAGTCTTCTTTGCAAAATATATAAAGGTAGGTTTAGTAACAACATTTCTGCATGATCAAATAGATGATTTAATGGAGGAGAAAAAAGAAAACAATGGCCGCAGGACAGAGTGAGGCAGGAAGACAGAGGGTGTGGTAAAACAATTAAACAGGAATTCACTGAACAGGCAAACTAACAATTAGTATACGTTGCTATCTCTAACAAAACCTGCAAGGCTGGTAAAGATAATGAAATGGTTTTAGGAAATGTAGTACCAGGAAGGCAATTGAGTCTGTTCCTTCCCTTTTGGACTTGCACGGGGGGAAACCTCCCTCTATTTAAAGGGGATGCGAATGGCTTTGTGGACACCAGTGGCTATACCAATCTGTACCAGTTCCCATATACTTTTCCACCAGCTAAATTGACAAGGAAGGCTCTCTGAGTAGAAAAGCTCAAGAATAAATTAGAGGGCTCAAAGTTGAATAGCAATTACCTCAAGTAAATATATTTTTGGCTGAAGCAAACTCAGATTGTGACTCCCTGGCCCAACCACTAGAGCAAACATCTTTGGAAGACTTGCTGCACCATTCAGGTACGAAGGCCCGTTTCGCATGGCATTTCGGATGTGAAAGGGCCCCTTGAGCATCACACACATGTGAGGAGCGGTCCACACAACACACTCACATTTGCCCGATGCTCAAGGGCCTGACGTGGACCACGCACACATTTTTTCATTTTCGGCTTGAAGCCGAAAATGCTGCACGGTTGCGCGTCGCTCCGGGGCCCCGTGCACACTTACCTGGCGTGTGGAGCCTTGGGAGCCGGACCAGTCGCACTTCCTGTCCAGTGCAGGCTGGGAAGGTCCCAGGCTGCACTGCAAAAAGAAGAGGCGGGGCTCTCGCGCGAGCCAGAAGCTCGTGCGGAGCCGAAGGACGCTGGACGCGAGAGCCTCCCTCCGGAGGCTGCTTGTGCAAGTCCCGCACCCCAGCACCGTGAAAAGGTAAGGTGCAAAGAGGGTCTAAGTCTTGCCTTCACAATTTCATCTCATGGTATTGGCTGAGGCCATTTCCACACTAAACTGTTATAATGCTGTTATTCCACTTTCAACATTCTATGGAATCCTGGGGTTTGCAGTTTAGGAAGGGACCTTTGGGGCCCCTCCCTAAACTGCAAATCTCAGGATTCCATAGGATGTTGAAAGTGGAATAATACCACTATAACAGCCTAATGTGGAAATGGACTGAAACAGGTTGTTTTACTCCAGAGCTTTCCAAGCTTTTCATGTTGGTGAAACACTTTTTCAACATGCATCGTTTCATGAGACAGTAATTCAATTTTACTAGCAAACCGGAGGTTAAACTAACCCCTTATAAGAGATATAGGCACATACATCAATTGTAATAACAAAATGTATGGGGACACAACGTATCTCATGAAAACCTTTCACATTTTTTTAAAAAATATATGATTTATAAATAATAACAAACATTTCCAAGATTGTAGGCAACACACCTATACACTTCAGGTGAAACACTAATGTGTCGCTGCATACCATTTGGAAAGCCCTGCTTTACCCAGTCTGGTTGCTTCTGGTTGCAGAGTGACAGATTTATGACTTTGCAAAGTAAGGGAAAATTGAAATTTCCAAAGGAAGAAGCTAAAGAGAAAGGGATATAGGGATCAGCTGGCTATGTATTCTTTCCATTCATTTGGAGAGCAACACACAAATAATAAGCAGAGGAATGAAGAGTCCAAGACAATATTTAACTTCTGTGACATTTGGACCTAAAGCCAATCAAGGAAAGCAATTCTTTTGGTGTGTCAGTAAATAGACTGAAGCAGTCTAGTGATCACTTATTTGAATTTCACAGCTTGAGCATAACATTAGCATTTTACACTGTAATGGTGGCATATCACTATTAAGGATGGGAATATCTCTCAGTTTATCTTTCTTTCATGTTCACTGTTTCAAGCTTCAAGTTTAAAACTTCAAGTTTTTTTTAATCTCCTTCCATATAGTCTCCTATACGGAAAATCAGCACATTTAATAAATCCTTTCGAAAAGTACCCCAGAAATTCTCCCTCGTGAGCATCAGTCCCGTGTAATACATCCGCTATTCCAAGCACGAAGAGGACCAAGTTGCACCTGTATGGGAGATTACCTTGATTGTATCTGCATGCCATAAAGATGTTAAAGCTGAGGAAACTTTAAGGAAAAAAAGTAGTAGCAACCCTAATTCTGGTCCAAACATGGTTAGATCCATAGAGTTTTAAACCCAGACTTTTGAGAACTGAGCACTCAAATACCTGGGCCTGCATAGATAAATCTTTTAGGCCATTTCTGCACTAGATTGTTATAGCACTATTATTCCACTTGCAACATCCTATGGAATCCTGGGGTTTGCAGTTTTGGCGAAACTGCAAACCTTAGGATTCCATAGGATGTTGCAAGTGGAATAATAGTGCTATAATAGTCTAGTGCGGAAATGGCCTTAGTTTCAGTTTCCTGCACATTCATATTTTTAAAAGAACCTCAATCTATTGAACATGAAAAAGTCAAAAAATGTTGGTAATGTAATTCTCTGTTGCTGTTGTGTGCCTTCAAGTCACTTCTGACCTATGGTAATCCTAAGACTAACCTATCATGGGAGTTTCTTGGCAAGATTTGTTTGCCATTGCCCTGTGGAGCTGAGAGAATGTGATTTTCCCAGAGTTACCCAGTGGGTTTCCATGGCTGAGGGGGGATTTGAACCCTCGTGTTCCAAAGTCCCAATCCAAAACTCAAACTACTACACTGCACTGGCACTTAATTATCATCTATCCCTAATGGCCACAAGCAAATATGAACTATTTTGTCTGAACATTCACATTGTATTGACAAACCAAAGCCATGGAAGCTAGCCAGGGATCTATCACCTTAGCTCTGCATCTGAGGCCATTTCTGCACTACACTGTTCTAGTGCTATTATTCCACTTTCAACATCCTGTGGAATTCTGGAGTTTGTAGTTTACTGAGGCCCAAGAGCTCTCTAGCCAAAAATTCTATATGCCCCTCCCTAAACTGCAAACCTCGGGATTCCATAGGATGCTGAAAGTGGAATAACAGCACTAGAACAGTGTAGTGCGGAAATGGCTTGAGCTTAGGACAGTCACATTTTGGTTGAGAACTTATAAAAAACCTGCAGCTCAGGATTTTAAGAGTTATAGTTTTTTTAAAAAGTGTAACTGCTTCAGGCTCTCCCAGTGTGGTGATAATGAAGCCTAACCTGAAGATGTAACCTTAAGCTTTAATCATTTTGATAACTTACCTGAATCACTTGTGTCTGACTTCTTTTTCCTTACTCCGTTAATTCACAGAGAGAAATGACAGCAGACTTCTGGCTTCTAAGTATAGAGTATTGCAAATCCCCCTCCTCTCCCTCTGTGTCATTTTAATACAAGCAACTCAGATAAATTGCCTCACAAATTTCAAACTAATGACTTATTATTTCTCACTGATATAGCATGAAAGCGGATGACATCCCTTCATTGATGGCTGTAATCACCTTCAGCCCAGATAAGACCTCCCAAGCCCTGGTGTTCTCTGACTTGATAAAGTATTTGTCACTTTGAGTTCCTCCTTTTCTGCCAGAGATAACTTTGTTTTATTCCAACTGTCACACTTTGGAGTTCAGCAAGGATGTGGACGTGTCAGGTAATAATCCCTCCTTCAGTCTGGGGAGCTGGTTATAATGCTGCTAATATCGGGAACTATTAGGAGGTTGATTTACTTTTCCTAACATAATAATCCTCGGTGGCCTGAGCTTCTCTGTGAGCTTCGATACTGTTAAAGCTGATCTGGATAAGCTCATCTCTTCATAGACCTTCATACGCCTTGGGAGACTTACAGAAAATAAGCACCTTTTCATATTGTTACTTTCAGCACATTCATTAAAAAAAAAAACACTTTCTTTAAATGACTTGTGGATGATCTCCATAGCAAATGCATAGTACAGGTACATTCTGAGTTAGATTCAGAACAAGAACAATTGCAGCCTGGCTTTCATGTCAGTAGCATAGTGAATCCTCTCTTGGTTTTAATGGAGAGGGCCAAGGTTCTGGACCCAGTCCTGAAATAAATTGACTTTCTTGGACACTTGTATTAAAATTTGGGCTAGCAGTGAGGAAATAAGGCCTTTTCCACAGGATGATGTTCTCATGCGTTGTCCCATCACGGTCCCAGCAGATGGGAGCATGCCCCCAGTGCTTCTCTCTATATGTGACTGGCTGCATGCAGAGGGGGGCACAAGGGACATGCCCCTTCCTTCTGCACTGCAGCCAGCCTTCTCCCCCTGCTGCGGTGCGGGGAGGAACTGCGTAGATTTTGCTCCCTGCCCTTTTGCATGGGAGACCGTGACAGAAGGCTCATGCTATCAGGGGTCATTGATGGAGTTTTTCCGTCAGTGATATATTCTGTGATCACACTGGCTGGCGACGTGAGAAGGGTGGGGCCACAACGATGTCATGCAGAAGCATCGTCACAGTCCCACTCTTCTCACGTCTCCATGATGGGAGACCACTACCCTGCAGAAAGGGCCTAAGATGGGAGCTAGCAGGACCTATCTGTTAAGTATTAGGCTTCCAGATCCCTGCCTAAAGGGTTAAGTTTGAGTCTCGTTCCTCTGCTGAGCTCATGGTCATGGTAACCTGCAGGCTGGCTTGACCCAGCCAGTGTGATAAGAGATGTCTGGTTTGTCTCTCAGTTCCTGTGGGAATCTGAAGGGTTGTTTGGATAAACAACCCCACAGTAGCTATAACTGCTGGGAGGAATTTCTCACAGCTCTCTCTTTGATTCACTCCCCCTTTGCTTGCTGTTTAGCATTTTAGCACAGGTCTCTCTCTGTCATGCTGTATGGGGAGAGAGAAGCACAATGGATTTTACCTAGCTTTTCACTTCTTTCTGTTACTTAAGCTGTTTTATAATAAAGACTAGTTTAGTTGGCCTCAACTCTGGCCTCTGGTTGTTTTTAATCCTATGCTGGCTTTTGCGTCTGCCTGTTTTGAAGCACAGGCGTTCTGTGGGTCATGTTGGCGTACAGCATGTCCCCTGGAATCCCCCAACACTATCTTCCACTGAAAGAAGGGCAGTATCTACACATGGTGCCTCTGCTCAATTTTGGAGATCACTTCTCTTTCTTCACAACATGGGTCACCCCATTCACTTAGATACTGCAACCCACCCTTTGGCATTTGCAGTGAGCTGGAGGGGCTACTATAATGGGGATGAGGCAGAGAAGTCCATTTCAACCAGCCCAGTTTCATGCATGTCCATTTGGATCCAACCAAATATACTTTATGTATACTTGTATGTGCTCTGTGTGGCTTCTGAGGCAAGCTACCCAAGGTGAAAATGTCCACCATGCATTTAAAGATGGGTGTGTCTCAATCATGTGCAAAATGAGGGTCTTTTGGTGTCTGACTGGTAGTGCAAAAGCTTGTTGGTGAAAAGGCATCAGATGGAAGGAGAAATCAGCTCACCCACCTCTTACTTGCTCCTGTGCTCCTTTTTTGTGGTTAAACCCAACCTTTTGGGGACTACGCAGCTTGGGCTGGGTGGATAGGAGATATCATTCATAACTTTACCTAAGGCAGCAAAATGTGCCAGCTCCAAAAGCCACATCTACCTCAGAACATGGAAATAACATTTTGTCTGTTTGATCTCCTGATTCAGCAGTGAGTTCAAACTGTATGAAGGTACATGTAGGGATATACAGAGGTAATCTGTACATTCAGCTATTGGTTGGCATCCTGGTAGTGACATTTGCAGGTGTTAAGTCCGCCTTTCATCTGTGTATATCTTTTTCATCATTGTGAAAGTTGGGTATTATATTCCACCACAGTGACCAAAGTACCTACACACATGGCTCAAGGTTTTTGTAGGCTAGCCCCCCGAATGGCTGTTGCTTCATTGCTGGAAAATGGAAAGAACCGGAGAAGCATCTGACTAGGTTTCCATAGGCAGGTGCAGGCCAATAGCATCATCCACTGAGGCTTCTGGAGGACCACAGTGCATCTAGGTGCAAGATGTCCTCTAGTGGAATATGTCATTCTCTGATCCCATGCATGGTCCACCTATACTACAAGGCTGTGTGGGGCAGAACACAATGGTGAGTCCTGCCGGTGGTTAACGGGGGGCTGATGTGGTGTTCCACATGCTATGCACGCTATGTGCAACCATGTAGGATCTCAGTCATTGTGTCTGGTTATAGCACATTTACCAATTGTGTAGCTATGCGCAAGAAAACAAGTAAAACTATTACCTTGCCCCCAAAAGTTAATCGGGGGAGGGGAAATAAAGCTGTCATATCAGTCTTTTCAAAATAACATAATGGCTGGTGAAGTCATTACCTTTCCCCCCAGCCCCTGGAATAAGTAACATTTATTCACTGGCTTTTGCCACTTGCTTCCACTTCACAAGATGCTTGTATGTGTCTTGTGTTCATTTTTGAACTGTAAAACCAGGATCTATCTTTTCAGAGCGCTGCAGGACTCTGCTGCTCAGTCAGATCAGAATCCATTGCACTTCAGCAATCTGGTGCTTTAGACACTCTGGACAGTGTGACCAACCGCCAGCCACACTTTATGCAGCGGCTAGAACATTGCATCACTGAAGTGCCATGAATTTCAGTTGGACTGAGCAGAAGGTAGGGGCCTTCACTGCTCATGAGCAGTGCATTATTCTTGTTTTACAGTAAAAATTAGGAAACAACCACCTTTTCCTTCTAATCACTTTGTGTACTTAAGGTAAATAGTAGCAAGCAACATTGCAAATAGTATGATCTATTTTTAAAAAACAAAGGAAGAATGTCCACATTAATAAGATCCTATTGGGAGCACAGCATAAAAAATAATCTTCAAAAAATAACATTCCAAATCTGTATCTACTTAGAAAAAATTGGCTCTGTCTGAACTAGTTGGCAGCCGAGTGATTTCCTTTACATCTTTAAATAAGTTGCTGGAATAGGAGGTGAAGCTGCTGCAGCTCTCCCTGCTTGTTTGTTCCTGGATCATATTGTAAGTTCCTCTCTCTCTCTCACCTGCTCTACAGCACACCCAACATTTCCTGCTTAGAACAGGAAAGAGTCATTGGATAACAAGACCAGAGAACTAAAGTGTGGCACAAGCCAAGGCTTGTCTCCTGATTCAGCAATGGATTAAAACATGCAGAACTTGGCTGGCATCCTGTTGGGTAGTTACAAATGCATGAGATAGACTTATGCTTCACAACTTTAGACTTCATAACTCTTTGGTATTTATTTTTATGATCGTGGCACTATTCCTACAATTGCTAATGGCCTTAATGGCTAGCATCCTCACTTAGTGATAGAGATCTCTTCTGCTGGTGTTTGGAACACAGCAAGATGATATTTCCAGCCCCTTCCAGCCAGTGACCTGCAGTGCGACAATCAGAAGCAGGGCCCCTGTTGCCGCTCTTTGTTTCACCTCATATCACTGGTGGGAGAGGCTGGAAATGCTCTGCCTCAATTGCCAGGAGAATAGATCTCTGTTGCTCAGTGCAGCTGCTGGCTTTTAAGGTAGGTTTGGAAACTTGGGTCAGGAGGTGACGCACAGTTAATGTACTCATAATTATGTCTGTAGTGTAGGATCTCAGCCATAATCTGTAAATTCACCTATTGTATTTGGTTATATCACATTTCCCAATTGTGCAGCTATGCACTCATAGAAATCAATGGAGATTACCAGTAGTCATGTACAACTTAAGTGCCATTTCTTTCAATGAGACTGCTTTAAGTGGGAGTAAATTTGGACCCAGCTTATTGTTATATGCAGTTCAGTGCAGTAAGACATTCCTAAGTGGTCCTAAGAGCATGTGTTTGTAACCTAGCTTTATATCACTTTAACTGTTTCTGCAAAAAGATTTATCAGAACTAGGGCCATTTCTGCACTAGACTGTCATAGCGCTATTATTCCACTTTCAACATCCTATGGAATCCTGAGGTTTGCAGTTTAGGGAGGGACCTCAAACTGCAAACCTCAGGATTCCATAGGATGTTGAAAGTGGAATAATAGTGCTATGACAGTCTAGTGTGGAAATGGCCTAAGTTTACTGAGATACTTTGGGTTTTTTTTTTAAAGCAAGAAAGCTAATCAAACTGGTTTAACTCTGCATCTAAGGACTACAGATGTTTATTGCCTTCAGCTCTTTTATTAACCAGGAAAATTGACTCTGTCAGAATTCTCCAATTGCAAGGGAATATATCAAAATAGGAAATAAAAGAGGAAATATTTAAATTGGTGTTTTCTTTCTCGAAGCACTTGTTATTAATTCTGCAGGCAACTGGCATTATGATGAAATGACGCTAAATAAGAAAGTCATGACTGTTATTTATCTGGTGCTCTGGAAATACACTTACATTGTGTGCTGATATTGATTTTAGAATCTTAAACAGAGCCAGGGAAAGTGATTTGCATAATCATATCCCGCTGGGGTACACTTTCCAATTATTATAAAGCTTTCCCCCTGCACACACATTTTTTTTTTAATAGCATTGGATCCTTAGAGAAGCAACCAATGGATTCTTTTTGTGTAATACAGAATTATATGTCAGGCACAACATTGTATAGGCTCAGAAGAAACACCAACAAAAATTGTCACTGCTTTTATGCACCATCACCCCTCTGTTTCTAAAATTAGGAGAGAGTGAATGAAAGGTAAATTGAAGAAGGATGTAAAACATTATTATATAGATCGACACTTTGTCAGCTCTGGGAATTATATTCTCTTTGGCAAAGGACTTCCTATCAGATATAGGTGTATAATGTTTTGTGGAAACAGGAGATGCACAAATGTCTGGAAAAGAAATGAAGTCTGCTGCATTACTATAATCCCTACCATTAAAAAAAAGTCCACAGGCGGTTGTATTTCTAGAAAAGTATATGCAACCTGCAATCATCCAAACTGAATTCACACCTTCACTTATTTGCCAAATTTCATTATCCCGATACAACATGGGTGTACCCACATACAGATATATGTAGTAGCAGAGATGCAAATCCTCAACTATTTTGTCCTTACTAATGGAGAATGAATAGTTACAGTAGTTTTCTTTCCTGCTATGGGACAAAAACAAAATAAAATAAAATAAAATAAAATCCTGTGGAATTCTGAATTCTGGGGTTTGTAGTTTACTGAGGCCAAAGAGCTCTCTGGCTGAGAATTCTAAAGGCACCTCCCTACATTGCAATACTCAAGATTCCATGGGATATTGAATGTGGAATAATAGCACTATAACAGTGTAGTGCAGAAATGGCCTCAGTGAATACAGAGACACATACTTTTGCACTTTCAGTTGGTGGATCTCCAGTTGTCTTCCCAATTCTCAAACCTCAATCTGTTCCCAGGGGAAATGAATTGTTGATATTCTTTGATCTTGATACCCTAGAACCTTACCAGATTTTCTTATCTACCTTGCAATTTGTTTAAACAATGCTTCCCTAGGATTGCTCTGTTTCTGTCCTAGATGTTCCCTCTAAACACTGACCTGATGCCCCTGGGTATGCATCTTCCCAACCGAATCCTTTGATCCCCAAGATAGCTTTTCTGAAATGCAATACATAGTTATTGGTCTTTTAATATACAATATTTTATTACAAGCAGGATCTAACATTGGTTATATTGCAACTACAGTAGCCCCTCCACATTCACAAGGGTTCAGGGCACAGAACCCTCACGAAAGTGGAAAACCCACAAATAACTCCCCTCAGCAATTGCCTTCCCCTTCCCCTCTGGAGGTTCCCTCTCCCATTCCTTTGCCTCTGGCCCCGGTGTTGGGGTGGGGAGAAAAAGGACAATCTAAAAGGCTTGCCGGTACTTTCCCCTCAGACAGAGAAGAGGGGAGTTCTGGAGTTCTAATTACTTCCAGTGGCCATCCTGAGAAAGGAGGAGTAGGAGCAAAGAGAGCACCTGATCAGTCAGCAGCCAATACACAGCAGAATGTGCAACCACATGGCAGAGAGGCTTTTAGCAGTGCGAGAGGGCTTTCTTCACCCAAAAGGAAAAAGCATACATTTTAAACTCAAGCGTTGCAAGCGTGGGGTGAGGAATGCATGGGATGGGAGGAGGAAAATGGGGGAAGAGAAGCAAGCTAATGCCTCGCAAATGATCAAATTCACAAAGGTCAAACCCATAAATGTGGAGGGAGGACTGTACAAAGTGTGCTATTGCTAAAGCGTACTAAATCACCTGACCAAATACTTTCCTGGCTAAGGAAAGGGTACAATACTTTTATGGCAGGGCTGTGTCCTTGACATTATTTCAGAGATAGGTTTCAGCACTTTGGTTATCACCTTTAGATCATGGTTGAAAAGTGGATTCACTGCTGCATGACACTGAACATCAGCCACCATTGGATCTATGGACTGCCACTTTGGTGCAAATTACGATATGAATCTAGGGGTTGAATGCTGCTGAGATTCAGCATCACAGCAGCAATTGAAGGTATGGTTCTAGGTGGGTTCTGTGCCTGCTTCCCTATCCACCCTGTCATAAATTATCTGGATTTTATTTTCATTTTAACCACAACCTGCCATTGGGAAACTGTCGATGTAGTTGGTTCTGCTGCTCCACTCCTGATATCTGTGCTTATCTACAAAAAGAATCGTTTTTGTTCTGGGAAAGGAAAAGCAGCCTTTTGAATTCCACAGGGAGCTTCCCGGCTGTCCAGAGTGGATTTGTGTTGCACTGCGTGGCCTCTTTCATGTAGTCCCACTAATTAAATTGGCAGGCTCTTGAATAAAAACTACCATATTATTGTCCCAGTGCCTTAACCC
Source organism: Cyclura pinguis (assembly GCA_030412105.1). Lineage (NCBI taxonomy): Eukaryota > Metazoa > Chordata > Lepidosauria > Squamata > Iguanidae > Cyclura > Cyclura pinguis. The sequence goes on along the minus strand of CM059604.1, from coordinate 120,123,564 downwards.
TCTAACATGAAAGTCATGCAATTTGATTTTCAGTGAGTTTTATTTGTCACCCCATGAAGAGCAGAATTCCTTAAGTGGGGGGGGGGGGCGCTGAGGTTTTAATTATTGACTTTGAGGCAGATGTGATTAACAAAGATTTTTTCCTCTTTTGCTGTCAAATCCCAAGTCTCAGACCTCACATTCACTTTCCCCCCTTTAAATGATATCCCCATAAGGTGCCTTGCAGGTCCTGAAGCAGCCTTATTAAATCAGCTAAACAGTAAACTATTGGTAGTTTAACTTGTTTGGAGAGGTATGTGTAGATACAACACCTGATTACTACTTCCTGTAGACTGATGACAAGAATTGATTTTTCACCCGCTACCCAGTCCAAGGTTGACCAGCCCCGCTGAAGCAAGTTGCCCTTGTAAAGTTTCCTTGAGTGCGAGAAGAGGAGCTGTGCCACAGAACAAACGGACACGGCTGCTTTTAGAAATGTGCCAATGTCTGCTGACATTAAATGAGTTTAATTGTTCATCAACAGCCAATGGCTATTACACTATCAGAGATGGATTTTTTTTTTCTTTTCAAAAAATCAGGCCAGCTTTGTAAGAATATGGATGGAACAATTCCTTTTGCGGCCAGTTTCTTCATTAGGAGAATGGATTGCTGTCTTTTGATCTCTGTGAACATTTTTTTTAAATAGCTCTTTGTAACAAATTGTTTAAGCACAGATTCAGAGGCCTGCCTCTGACAGACAAATATTCTTTCTCTTTACTCCTGTCATTGCCCTGGGTCCAACCCACACAACCATGCCAACTAGAGGTTATTCCTGCTTATGTACACTTTCAGACTTTGGCCCTTTCTGCACCCTACCTTGTCCCGTTGTGCTCTGGTGGCGATCCCAGCAGCAGCTCTGCCCGGAAGGGAACATGATGGGAGTACTCACCATACTGAACCAGTTCCTGTGGAAGAGAGCTCAGTGGACACACCTCTTCCTTCTGCAGTGCAGCTGGGCATTTTCCCAGACTGGGGCAGGAAGTGCCTCCATTGTGCTTCCGACACTTCTGCAGGCCAAGTGAGTGCCGGATGGTTGTGCGATCATGGGTCATTGATGGGGAAAAACTGTCAATGATTTAATCCGTGCTAGCGCTGCCTGGCAATGGCAGAAGAATGAGATAGTGACGATGTCATGCAGAAGAGTCGTCGTGGTCCCGCTACTCTCCCGTCACCATGCTGGGATGACAGCCTCCTGTGGAAAGGGCCTTTGTGGAAGAAAGTATCCAGTTCCTCTTTCTGCAAGGCCCATGCCTTGCTGTGCGACAACATTCTAAGTTCCGCTGGGGAGGGAGACAATATTATTCAGGGCAAGGACGAGTGCAGGGGGAAAAGGCCCAAATGATATTGGCCAAGTAGTACAAGCGTCCAATGGTGGGAGGAGTAGAAACTATAGTACAGGACTTGCAGGAAGGGCCCGGGGACTTAAGTGTCTCTACACTAATGCACAGAGTATGGGAAACAAGCAAGATGAACTTGAACTCCTAGTACAACAAAATAAATACGATTTGATAGGCATCACTGAGACCTGGTGGGATGAGTCTCAGGATTGGAATGTAGAAATAGAGGGGTATAGCCTATTTTGTAGAAATAGACCAAACAAGAAAGGAGGAGGAGTAGCCTTGTATGTCAAGGATGTTTTCACCTGTGAAGAGATCCATGACTTAAACCCAGAAAGCCAGGTTGAGAGTATCTGGGTAAGAATTAACGGAGCGAGAAACAATAGGGATATTCTGGTGGGGGTTTACTACAGACCTCCAACCCAGGCTGAGGACCTTGATGACGCCTTCCTCAACCAAATGACTGCACATTCAAAAAGGAGAGATACAGTAATAATAGGAGATTTCAATTACCCGGATATATGCTGGCAGTCAAACTCTGCCAAGACAGCAAGGTCCAGCAAGTTTCTTGCTTGTCTTGCAGACAATTTCATGGTCCAGAAGGTGGAAGAGGCCACAAGGGGATCAAATATTCTAGATCTGATCCTGACCAACAGGGATGACCTTGTTAATGAGGTAGAAGTGGTTGGATCTTTAGGGGGGAGTGACCATGCCCTATTGGAATTTGGCATTCAATGGGAAGGAGAAGATAAGTGTAGCCAGACACTCATCTTAGATTTTAAAAAAGCAGACTTCTGTAAACTTAAGAGCTGCTGACTGAAATCCCATGGTCAAGAATAGTGAAAGAGAAAGGAGTTCAGGAGGCATGGGAGTTCCTTAAAAGGGAGATACTGAAGGCACAGTCTAAAACTGTGCCAATAAGAAGGAAAAATGGAAGGCATCTGAAGAAACCAGAATGGTTGACTAAAGGACTCTCAGCTGAGCTAAGTGTTAAGAGAAATGTGTACAGGAAATGGAGGAAGGGGGAAACCACCAAAGAAGAATTTAAGCAAGTAGCCAGGAGATGTAGGGAGAAGGTCAGAAAGGCTAAAGCACAGAACGAACTTAGGCTGGCCAGAGATATTAAAAACAGTAAAAAGGGCTTTTTAAAATATGTTCGCAGCAAAAGCAAAAAGAAGGAGACAACAGGGTTGCTGCGCAGAGAAGATGGCGAATTACTAACAGGGGGAAGAGAAAAGGCAGAACTACTTAACACCTTCTTTGCCTCAGTTTTTTCCCAGAAGGATACAAGCACTGAACCTGGCGGTTGGGGAGCAGGTGAGGAAGCAGGGGAAATGCGGCACATAATACGTAGAGAGGTGGTACAAGAATACCTGGCCACACTGGATGAATTCATTTCTCCAGGGCCAGATGAATTGCATCCTAGGATATTAAAAGAACTGGCAGAGGTCATTTCAGAACTGCTTGTTATAATCTTTGAGAAATCTTGGAGGACAGGAGAAGTTCCAGCAGACTTGAAGAGGGCAAATGTTGTCCCCATCTTCAAGAAGGGAAAAAAAAGAGGATCCAAATAATTATTGCCCAGTCAGCCTGACATTAGTACCCAGAAAGATCCTGGAGCAGATCATTAAGCAGTCAGTTTCTAATCACTTAGAAAGCAATGCAGTAATCACAAGAAGTCAACATGGATTTCTCAAAAATAAGTCATGCCAGACTAATCTTATCTCTTTTTATGATAGAGTTACTAGCTTGATCGATGAAGGGAATGCTGTGGATGTAGCATATCTCTATTTTAGTAAGGCCTTTGACAAAGTTCCCCATGACATTCTTGCAAAGAAGCTAGTAAAATGTGGGCTGGACAGGTCTACTGTCAGGTGGATCTGTAACTGGTTGACTGACCATTCCCAAAGGGTGCTCACCAATGGCTGCTTTTCATCCTGGAGAGAAGTGACTAGGGGGGTGCCACAGGGTTCTGTCCTGGGCCCAGTGCTGTTCAATATCTTCATCAACAACTTGGATGAAGGAATAGAGGGCATGCTGATCAAATTTGCAGATGACACCAAATTGGGAGGGTTTGCTAATACGTCAGAGGACAGGATCAAAATTCAAAATGATCTGGACAGATTGGAGAGCTGGGCCAAGGCTAACAAAATGAAATTCAACAGAGAGAAGTGTAAGGTCCTACACTTAGGTAGAAAAAATGGAATACAGAAATATAGGATGGGGGACACGTGGCTGGATAGCAGTACGTGTGAAAGGGATCTAGGAGTCTTAATAGACCACAAGCTGAACATGAGTCAGCAATGTGATGCGGCAGCCAAGAAAGCCAATGCAATTCTCGGCTGCCTCAATAGGAGTATGGTGTCTAGATCGAGGGAGGTACTGGTACCACTCTACTCTGCTTTGGTTAGACCTCATCTTGAATACTGTGTCCAGTTCTGGGCACCCCAATTCAAGAAGGACATGGTCAAGCTGGAACAGGTCCAGAGGAGGGTGACCAAAATGGTGAGAGACCTGGAAGACATGCCCTATGAGGATAGACTTAGAGAGCTGGGTATGTTCAGTCTGCAGAAGAGAAGGTTAAGAGGGGACACGATAGCTATGTTTAAATATTTGAAGGGATGCCATGTAGAGGAGGGAGCGGGCTTGTTTTCTGCTGCTCCAGAGACCAGGACAAGGAGCAATGGATTCAAGCTGCAGGAAAGGAGATTCCACCTGAACCTCAGGAAGAACTTCCTGACAGTCAGGGCTGTCCAGCAGTGGAATATGCTGCCTCGGAGTGTAGTGGAGTCTCCTTCTTTGGAGATTTTTAAGCAGAGGCTGGATGGCCATCTGTCGGGAGTGCTTTGAGGGTATTCCTGCATGGCAGGGGGTTGGACTGGATGGCTCCTGTGGTCTCTTCCAACTCTACATTTCTATGGTTCTATGATTATATGATTCTGGGGTCTGCCAAGTGTAGGTCCATCACTCTGATCACTGGTCCACCTCTCTGATCACCAGGTATACCTCATCGCCAATCTGTGGCTTGGAAGAGGGAGGTGTAACCAGCAGCCCCCCCACAGCTGTTGTGCACTGAGAGGAAGGAGGCAGCTGGGCATTCTCCATTTTGCATAAGCTAGCTGGTGGAGATTGACATTTCACCAGTGTGATGTAGGCTAGGAATGGGGAAAAATAATTAAATATTTTTAAAAATTTTCGGAAAATGGGTTTTGTGAGTGTCAGGAAACATTAACAAGAAGAATCCTAGATGGGGGAGTATTTTTTACAGACGGGGGGGGGAATGCACTCTTTCTGCACAGGAAATAATACTTCTGTACAGAAAAGAGAAATGTCTATGGTATTTATGCACCAACAACAAGTTTCCTGGTAGAAAACGGTATTTTCTGTGTAGAAAAGAGTATTTCTGCACAGAAAAGTCTGTTTTCTGCGCAGGAAAAGAGTACTTGTACAGAACATATCATTTCGGTGCAGACAAAAAGCTGTGTTGGCTGCACAGAAAATGCTATTTTCTGCACTCAAAATGCCCCCCCCCCTTTTTCTCAGAATAGGTAGTGAACTGTGAATAGTCTTTTAAATGGCACTGGTTTCTGCGCCTTTCTCACAGCAAGGAGAAAAATGAAAAAATGATTTGTTCTTGCCTGTGAGAACAAAATTTTCAAACATTTATATCCCTAATCTGGGATCTTAGCCTTGAGTCTCCATCTCTCCATCCCAGCTGAAGGATCCACAGCTGTGTCATGGACCATTTCTGCACTAGACTGTTATAGCGCTATTATTCCACTTTCAACATCCTATGGAATCCTGGGGTTTGCAGTTTTGAGGCCCCTTCCTAAACTGCAAACCCCAGGATTCCATAGGATGTTGAAAGTGGGATAATAGCGCTGTAACAGTCTAGTGTGGAAATGGCCATGGCCACCCAAGTATGTCTGTGTGTGTGTGTTTAGACCAGCCCTGCTCTCTTCTATCTGTTTCCTTCCCATTGCCAGCAACAGGAGGGAGATAGGTATAACTAGGGCAGGGGGAGAGGATCAGGAAGAAAGGACTTGTCCTTGACTTCCTCTGTTCTGGCAAGAATCCATCAGGGCTTGGGAAAGTCATAACATTCGGAAGATAATCAGTAGAATTGCCCTGCCAGTATCTTAGCTGCTTTTCAAAATGAAAGAAACAAGCTGTCTTGTACTGCAGAAAGTGATACTGCCATCCAATGTTATGCTTATTAATGCTCAATGTTATCACCTATGGCCCTGCACAGTAGCCATCATGGGCTAACTGTCCTGTTACATATTGGTTTTAGAATGGAATCACCCAGCCAGTGCTGAGAATCTTTGGCTAATGAGGCTTTATCTCTATCCTGAGTTTTTCTATATCTTCTCCCCATAATATTTTGGTCTCTTCTATGCAGGTTGTTCCTTTTGCTCACCTTCCAAATGCCTTTCATTTTGCATATCCCCCAAACAAAGTACTGCCTGACTTTTTGTGGATTAGATCCATTTGCACACTGCCTGCCCTTAGCTAGAAGAGGTCATTATCTATCAACACGTCCAAATCCAACTGTTCAGTTTCCAATCTCAAGTTACAGTTGCAAAATGTTGATAGAACTCAGTGTAATATCTTAAGCACTTCATAAGGTAAGGAACTTAAAATAACCATAATTTATTAACTTAGTGTGTCCTGTTCATGCTCAACTATTATTAAATTGTGCATGGTGAGTGTGTAGGTGCATGTGTATGTTTGTTTGTGTGTGTGTATGAGAGAGAGAGAGAGAGAGAGAGAGAGAGAGAGAGAAATAATTATATGCATCACCACTAGAACTAAAACTCAATGGTTAAAAATCCAAAGACTTGAATTTTGTGCAGATAATATTAATATTGTTTTAACTCTGATAGAGGTATTTGTCATTTATTTATTTAAAGCTTTTTAAAAACTAGCTCTTGGAATTACTTTTTAAAAAGTAATTCATTCCTATTACTTATTACAGTGTTGAACAAATAATTCATAGTTGTCACTTGCAGCAATGTTTAAAAAGTAACTTGTTTAACTTGTTATGTATTATTTATTATTGGTTGTTTTCTGTGCCTTCAAGTCATTTCCAGCTTATGGAGACCCTAAGGTGAACCTGTCACTGGCTTTCTTGGCTAGATTTGTTGGGGGAGGATTGCCTTTGCTTTCTTTTGAGACTGAGAGAATATGACCAGCCCATGGGCATCCGCTGGGCTTCCATGGCTGAACAGGAATTCAAAACCTAGGCCATTTCTGAACTAGACTGTTATAGTGCTATTATTCCACTTTCAACATCCTATGGAATCCTGGGGTTTGCAGCTTAGGGAGGGGCCTCAAAGATATCAGTCTGCATCATTCTAATCAATAGGAGAACACATCCCTGTTGCTAGCTGTGGCTGCTGCCTGGTAAGGAAGGATTGAAGGAGGTCAGACCAAGAGAAGCTACTTAGGCCCTTTCCGCATGGGGTAAATAGTACGGTGTGGTGCGACCTCTGACGGAGGTCGTCCGCACCTTGGGAGTGGACTGGGTCGGACTACTTGTCACAGTTCCGCACCTTAGTCTGCTCCAGAGTGACCCGAAGTGGTCGTGCAGCATGTTTTTTAAAAACCTGTTTTTACAGGTTTTTCAAAAGCACAGAGTGTGCCACTCTGTGCCACTCCGTTCCCGCGCTCCGGTGCAGATTTGCAGGCGCGCACCAGTGCGTGCCTGCAGGTCTGCCAGAGGCAGGCTTCCGGCTAGTGAGCTTCTCCAGTTGGTGGAGAGCCTCCGCCAGCCGGAAGCCACCATTTTGGATGCCGGAGGACTGCGGAACAGCCAGCTCGTGCTGCTCTGCATGGGGACGGACTTACCCAGCTGCTGGTAAGCTCCATTTCAGCGCGTTTTTCCCCGTTTCCCCCTCCACATGCGGAAAGGGCCTTAGTTAAGTGTACTTCACCAACCATACTCAGGCCCTTTCTGCACCTGTCCTTCTCACTTTGTCCTCTGGTCATGATCTTGGCAGGAAGAGAGCACAATAGGAATGCTCCCCTCTGCACCAGATTGGCTCTCTGTGGGAGGGAGGGAGATGAACACTCCTTTTCCTTTCACAACGCAGCAGGGCACTTTCCCATGCTGCGCAGGGGCAGGAAGTGCCTGCATTGCGCTTCTGACCTTTCCGCAGGACAAGTAAGTGCAGGATGGTCATGTGATTGGTCATGTGGTTAGGGGTCATTGATGGGGAAAACTCATCAATGATTTACTTCACAATCGTGCTGGTTGGCAACGGGAGTAGGATGGTACTGCAATGATGTCTTGTGGAAGCGTTGTCCAGGTCATTCTCCTATCCTGTCCCCATGCTGGGATGAGAGCCTCCTGTGGAAAGGGCCTCAGTATACCTTGATCTAGAATCTTGATCAATATTTTTTATTGTTTAAGTCTTCTTTTGAGGTGTTTGTGAGCAGCCTCAGGCACTGCTCCTTTTTTAGTGGAAAGGCAGGGTGACATCGAAAATAAATAAGTAAAGTACATACCATGTTTTTTTTTTTAAATCAACAGCATAAAAATTGCACACCTTGATCAGGGTCCAGTTGGAGCACTGCACTTGCAGAATTCTGGGTTGTGCCTGTTGTGGAACTTTTTCAAGCTTGCTAAAGGAGGCACTCAATATCCCTTTAGCCAAAGGATTTAGCCACTCAGATTACATCCCAGTCTAGTGCCTGACCTCAGCTCCCCTCACCCCACAACCCAAGGCAGCTACTGACTGGGCCACAGAAAGTTCCCAGCTGGATTCTGGAGTTATCCAAAGTGTGTCCCTTGGCCTTGCTGCCCTCATCCTACTTCACTGATCTAGGCTGGAATTTGCTGTAGTTCCAAGCCTCCCCAAGCCTTCATCTAGTACCTCAAACTGACACACAGATAAGCTTTATTGGTGGTAGGTGATACAGTGGATGGTCTAGCGCAAAGGAAAGCATTCCAGTTTTTTGGTTGATGGGTTCCAGGCCCCCCTTGAATTGGGCTTCTAAATCATTGCTTCTCAAACTTTTTTCATTTGTGTACCCCTTGGCAACCCATTTCTATAAACTGTACCCCTGACTATGCTGCCTTTCTTTGAGGGGAAAAAAGCTCCAATCAGAAAGCTTCTGGGAGTTCTGAGGAGATGTCCCCACACCCACAGGAGGAAAGGCAGGGCACCAGGCCAGCTACACTGCCCAGAGCTCTCCATCCTACTGTGCCCCATTAACTACCTATATGCTGTCTGTGGTCTCAGGATTCAGTTTGCTCCTGGCCAAAGGCACAGGGAGGAGCAACTGTTGCTGTGCATGCCTCTCTCAGATGAATTCAGGGTAGAACAGGATGTCTCTACCAGGTGGGCTCTTTCCTCATGTAGAAGAGTTTGTGCAGGAAAGGCTCAAGAAGCCATCTAGTTTGGGTGATATGAGGGTCATGACAATTTGGATAGATGGCTGTACATGAGAAAAACTCTTTAAAAAAAGTTTGTGGGCCAATGGCAGCTGGAGGTTTGGCTTGTATCAATCTTCTCTTTATCTCTACAATCCCCCCCTCTCCAATATTCTGGGACAGGAATGCCAAGACTGTGAGCAATCAAGGATTGCATCAAGTTGTGCATCGTCCAAGAACAGCTTATACTTTATGTGTTTTCCACCATTATTCAGTTTCTATTTGCATACCCCTAAATGTCCTTGTTTAAACCCCTGGGAGTACACATACCCCAAGATGGGAATTACTGTTCTAAACAATGGATTCTACTCAGATCATCTCAGGGCCAACATTCCTGATCCCTGAGGCCACCTCAAAAGTCTTGTAGGTGAGGGTGTTCAGGGGAGAAAACTGGAAACCAAATTCCTGGCTTTATAGAATGAGGAACCAAACAAAGGAAATGGCACAGGAATGACCCATCTCTCATCCTATGTTACAAGAACAGATTCACCATTTGTTTATGGCCCAGTTGGAAAGCTCACTCCTGAGTTGGTTCCAAATCACTGGACTTTCCCTAATCTTGAGCTGCCATGCTAAAGAGAAAGTATCTAGCAGGGCCTACTGAACACAAATCCTGATGTCCCAGGAGAGCTGTTAATATTTGGTCATGATGCTAATAAGGACCCTAAATCACACCTGCTTGGTGGCATGGGCCACACTCATTACATTTACACACAATGATGATGATGATGGTGATGATGATGATGATGATGATGATAATCTTCTTCTTCTTTAAAAAAATTGTATTTAAAATTTACCAAGAAACATAACATAAACTAAAACAATAACAATACATAATAGAACGGAAAAAAAAAAACAAATGAAAGAAAAACAGCCAAAAGAAAAACAAAGACTCCCCCCCCAAATAAATATATAAATTAAAGTGACTTCTGATTTTCTTTTCCGTGGTTATTGAAATATATAATCAGTCTATACCTCTCTTATCGATCACAATCGATCAGCAACCTCCTTTCTATAACATATGCTCTCTTACCAACAGTATTCAGCTCCCATTTGCCGCATAAAGATACCAGAAGGGTGTTTTACTCCACCCGAATTAAATAGGATCTCAGCCAAAATCAGAAATGCCCCTCTCAGAGAGGAAAAAGGGACAGAGAGCTATTTTTACAGCTTTTCGTCTCAGGTAGTTATGTGTTGCAAGTCTTCACAGTTCACATTTTCAGAGAAGCAACACCAAAGTACTAAGACAAAGACGAGAGAACTCCAGTAGAAAATGTTTGGCCTTCCCCGGAAGCCTTCATAAGATTAGGAACTGAAATTCCTTGGACTCCAAGTAGCTGACCTCTTATCATTGAAGCAGGAGGCCTGTCTCCGCTGCTATTTGCAGTGGTGGCTGAGTGACCTATTCCTCTCAAAATGGCTTCCCCTGACATTTCATCCAAAACCCATCGCAAGAGTCCTCGCAACTTTTATCTCACATGTTGAGCTGAACTGCAGAATCACCCCTACTTTATCTCGCAGCATATGGGCCTGCCATTTTAGAAATATTCTCACGCTTGTGGGGAACAAATGTTGATAAGATGCTGAGAGAATGTGATAAAAATGAAGGAAGAAAAAGATACCTTTCAAATAGGATAAATAAAGACTTTAAAAAAAAAATACCCAGCAGTGAATGACTTCTGGCAGGGCATTATTGAACGCAAATTCTCCATGGTGTATGTTGGAGTTGTGGGTTTATTGTTTGGTTGTGCTCTTTGAAAGGTTTAGGGCTCTTATTCTCTCTTTCGAAGAAAAATCTCTTTGAAGGTCATGTCTAAATTCAAAGCTATACTTATTGTCTAAGTTTTCCGTGCTATCTACATTAGTGCTGCATATCATACTCAGAAGCCCAGTATCTCCTGAAGCTAATATTTTCTAATTCCACTTTTATCCTACCCTCTGGTATAGCATTTGTCAGTGCCTGTTTGCATCTGCAGGTGCTGATAAGGTAGAAACCGCTACCTGACTAACATTATTATAGTGGGCAATTTTTAAATTTATTTATTTATTTATCACCTAGGTAGTTTGGAATGATTACTGCCTCCGGACTCAAGTCATCCGCTAGAAGATAGCGCACTTTTATTTGGCAATCCCTCCCTCATCACTGTGAAGCAGCGGTGGTTGGAGAGATTATCAGGAAATATGAAATCTTATTGCTATTAAGTGTGAGAGAGAGAAAAGGTAGAATGGAGAGAGAAGGGGAGAGCTTTTCAAGATGAACTCAACCAGGAGCGATATCATTTTGATAACAAAGGCTGTGGTTCCTTGTTCAGATTTTAAAGGGGGTAATTAATCTCTCTTGATTTGAGAGTGGTACTAAGCAAAACCATTCCACGAAACTGCTGCGTATAATGATGCTTGGAAGAGGAGGGGGAAGGAAAAAGAAGGAGGCATTAACCTGGAGCACATCAAACGATCTGTGAATGACTAGATGGCCTTGTTGTATTGACCCTTTTGATTCTACATTAGTGAGGTAAGACAAATGCAGAGCTGTTATGTGACCAGCCAAGATGCAAGTGGGAATCAATACAGCAACAACAAAGAACCTTCCCACCCCTTTGGGGCTCTAAATAGTTTTCAGGAACCACTTGTGGTTTCTGCAGAATTCTCTTTAAGTTGTATTGGAGAATTGGTTGCACGCTGAAAACATTTAATGTGCCTGAAAGACAGCCAAGCAGAGATTGGAAAACCTACTTTTTCAGAGTATAACTCCCAGAATCCCCAAGTCCTCTTGACCATTTTTCCAAACTCCAGGAGCTGTTACTTATTTTTCTAGGGTTCTTCCCACCCACCCAAACAATTGTCATCCATCTGATCCTCCAACTGTCCCAATTTGGCAAGGACAGTCCCAATTAACCCTTTGCCACTCCATTTTTTGGCTGCTTTCACAGTGTTCCAGTTTCTCTCTCCTCCTTCCACTTTCCTGTTTTCTTCTCATTTTGCTTCAGTTGCTGCAAACTGAGTTCAAAGTGTAAAAGTAGTTTGCACTCAATAACTCAGTATGTTTGGGCGACACGAGAGGAGCAGGAGGAATCTTGCCCTTCCCAGTAAGCTCAGGAAAAAGCAAATGCTATAGCCTTGCCCAGCCTGTGTGTTGTTCCTTAATAATAATTTTGTTGTTTTGACCACACTCCAATGCTGTCTGGCTGCATGTGTCCCAGTTTTCATTTATGAACTGTTGGAGGGTATGTCTATCTGAGTGAGCAAGTTCACCTTGACAAGCTTTTATTATTAAAGTCAGCAACTTCTGCATGCCTATAGTTACTAGTATGCATGCTTGCAGATGTCGTGTTTGCTTTGTCACACCAACTCTTTACCTGTGTCACTCTAACCTGAAGCCTTTCCCCCCTCTGATTTCTTTCTTCTCCATTGGAACATGTTCACTGAATCATAGGCCATTTCCGCACTACATTGTTATAGTGCTATTATTCCACACTCAATATCCTCTGGAATCCTGGGGTTTGCAGTTTAGGGAGGGGCGTTTAGAATTCTCAGCCAGAGAGTTCTTTGGCCTCAGTAATCTACAAACCCCAGAATTCCAAAGGACGTTGAAAGTGGAATAATATCACTATAACAGTGTAGTGAGGAAATGGCCATAGACAGTGAGAGCCATCTAATCCAATTCCCTGCATTGAATATACAACTAATTATACAATGCACAAGTAAGGAGTACACAACTCAAGCATTCCCAAAAGAAGGACATCCAGCTTGCAAGCAGAGATTGGATGGCCTTCTTTTGGGAGTGGGTTAGCTGTGGAGAGGAAGAAGGACAATCGAGCACTCTCCAGCAGTTGGAGACAGCTCTTAATGTCAAGATATTTTTCTTAATGTTAGGTGTAAGCTTTTTTCCCCCTTCTAATCTGAATCCATTGGCTTATGTTCTAGTCATGAGAACAGTAGAAAACAAGCTCCATCTTTTATATGATATTCCTTACTCAAATACTTAAAAATGACTTAATACTTACTTACTACTTAAGAATGATTCCTCAGCCTTCTCTGCTCCATGGTAAACATACCCAACTCCTTGAATGGATCTTCATAGGACTCATTTCCAGGCCTGTACCATTTCAGTCACTTGCCTGTGGACAAGTTTCAGCCAATCAATATCCTTCTTGAATTGCAGTGCCCAGAACTGGACACAGTATTCCAGGGGAGGTCTGATCAAAGCAGGGTAGAGAGGTACTACTATATTTGTGTTGAGTATATTGCAAGTAGACCTGTTTTTATATGTTTTACGAAGAAGCCTAAGATGTCTCTTGAGACAGTCTGATATAGCCACCAGGCAGTGGTGGATCAACATGTTTTGCTGCTGCAGCTAAAGACAAAATGCCTTCCTCACTATGAACTTGCGCAAACTGGTCCAACAATAGAATTTTACTTCAGCACTGGCTGTTATACACAAGGAAACCAGGGTGATGGTGGGGGAAAAGGGGAAAGACAGACTTATGGTATGAACAGCTGTGTCCTCCAAGTGAAGAGAATGGACAGAAGACTCAGGATAAATACCCACAAGGCTGATGCCAGCATGTGCCACCTGAAGTAGTTGCCTCACTTTGTCTAATGCTAGGACTGGCACCAGGTGTTTATTCAGATGGCAGCCAGTTCTGGAGGCCAGTTCTCTTAGAACTGACAAATGAATAGGCTTCAGATCATGAGTGTTTTTCATTACGATGACAAAAGCAGAGCCTCTTATTCGATAAATAAGCCAGAGCCTCTGCATCACTTATGATAAATCCTCATTCTTAGGGGCAAATTACACTATGAAGAGGAGCCCATTTGATTCTAGTTTGATCAATGGCCAGCAGACAAAGAAAGAAAAATGCACTGATGTAGCAGTGCTGATGGTGTTAAAATGACTGTTTCAGCCACAGGCCATTGGACCAAGCTTGAATTTGAGCTTGGTTTTCATTTCCAGTTTTATGAGCTCCCTATTATTTTCTGAAATCACAAACATTTTCATGAAGGAGTAAGTCCTATTGAACACAGCAGGACTTGTTTCTGAGAAAATATGCATGCAACTGTCCTGCATATCATAGTTTTGTGCTTGCAAACAAACAATGAAACATATTCACTGTTTTCATAAGCCTGGTTAAGCAGTAATTTTTTTGTTTAAAAAATTACATTCATCATGTCTATCATGGAACATCATCAGAGCTTGAAGGAGTTACCTTTTTGGCTACCAGCTGTAGTCCTAAGAAGTAAGTTTATCATGTCTGTCCATCATACATAGCCTGGGGGCAGTACAATTTGATTAGTGGCTTCTGTGGGTAGAAATGTAAATCTTGATTTGGACTATACTCATATGATAGATGGAAAAAGATGCTCCTTCTCCCAATTCTCTTTGATCTGGGACAAAAAGATTTTTCCTTTTGTTGGTATGAGATAGATTTTGGAGATTTTCAAGGAGTATCTTTCTGCTTTTCTCTAATTGTGAAGATTTTAAAACTGTGATCACTGCTGCCCTGTTACGGGGATGATTAAAAAGTTGTAGCACAGGATGGGTTTTTTGTCTCTCTTTGATCTATCAGATGGTGCTTTTGTACTTGCTGTGTGCATTTAGCTGCACAAAACGAAACGCTGATGGTTTGGTGTAGAGTCATTTTGTATAAATTGTGAGAAATATGGTGAGGAAAAATATATTTGTTTGTTTTGTTTAGGGCTAGCATCCTGTTAGTGAGCTAGGATGGTGCAAGCAATTGCAATGGTGCAAGTACAATTGGCCCTCCGCATTCACCTGGGTTAAGGGTGCAGGACCCTTACAAAAGTGGAAAATTCGCAAATATCAAAATGTGTGTGTCTATGGGAAGGGGGCTGAGGCATGGTGGGGAGAGCAGGCTCCCAGGGTTCAAACCAGGTCAGGGAAAGAAGAGGGAAGGGGGAGCAGGTCTACACAGTGGCCATGTACTTCTTCCCTCTTGTCCTTCTCCTTCCTTGAATGTGGGCAGGCGTAGAAAGAGGGTTTGTGCTGCTGAGAAATTGGGCCGTGAGCCATCCTTAGCTGGCCAGACAGTGGCTGGTAGAAGAGGAAGAGGACCCGAGGTGAGTTTTTAAAGGGCTGTGCAGCCTGATTGAAGCCACCAAGAGGGAAGATTCCTCCAGAAAGAAGTGCCTAAGATAGGGGGGCAGGGGATGGAGAAAATCACAAATAATCAAATTCATGAAAGTCGAACCCACAAATATGGAGGGTCAACTGTAATTGTATGCCATTGTAATTTTGTTTCATGGAAATTGTAGAGCTTGGACTTCTGATCATGCAGTGATCAAACACATCACACTAACAGGGCCATTTCTTGTAAGAGACTGATCCTCCATATCTACAGATTCTGTAGCCATGTATTCAACCAACTGTGGCTTGAATATTTCAAATAAATAAATAAATAAATTCAAGAAGCAAATGTTGATTTTGCCATTGTATATAAGGGACTCCATTTTACTACACCATTGTGTCCACACACTTTGGTATCTACCGGGACTCCTGAAACCAAACCCTAGCAGATACTGAGGGTCCACTGTATTTTCCTGTAGCTGGAAGGAATGCTGCAAGGGCATCATCTGCAAGGACATCAGGAGGATCTCTGGAGGTTTCTGTGGATGCCAGTCACAGTACATCCACATATAGGAAAATAGCTCGATGCATTCCTGCTGACACCTCTGCTCTGTGACCACCTGCAAATGGCCATGTTGTGAGAGAGCCGTGTTACGGCACCACATACGCCTCGTGATTGGCATAGTTTAACTGGCAATTATTATTTGATTGGCACTATATTAATTGGTGTTGATATAAATGATACCTGATATGACAGAAAGATCAAGCCGGAAGAGGCAAATTACTGACTGTAAATGTGAGACAGCAAGGCAGGTCAGCCGTACCCATCTTTTTAGGCAGAAACTGAGGCCCTTTCCACATGAGGCAAGGGAATCGCTCTGTGCCATTACTCACCGCTTCTTCTGGGGTCCAAAGCAATACGGACTGTCCCTGAAGCCCTTCTGCAGGTCTCCTCCTTGGTCCAGGGCGAACTGGAGCAGTGCAAGGTCTGTAGATCTGCACTGCTCCGGCTTCCAAAATGGCGGCTTCCGGCTTCCAAAATGGTGGCGTCTGGTTGGTTGTGGGTCCTGACCAACCGCTGAAGCTCGCCACGCCTAAAGCCTGCCCTCCACAGATGGCAGGCTCACATTGGTGCGAGCCTGCGAATCTGTACAAGACAGCAGGAATGTAATGGCGCGTTCCAGGAAATTAAAGACCTGTTTTTTCTGGTCTTTCAAAAGCATGCTGGAAGACCACTTGGGGTTGTCTTGGAGCAGACTGAGGTGCAGATCTCCGGTAACTAGTCTGCTCCTAATCCACTTCAAGGTACAGACGACCTCTGTGCGAGGACGCACTGCCCTGTTCTAATTGCCTGGTGTGGAAAGGGCCTGAGTCATTGTCAGGTTAATGGCATGGCCATTCTCGATACAATAGGCTTATGCTAATAAACCAGACATCTTGGAGTTAAATGGGGAAATTCCCACTAAATTGTGATTGTTTCAACCCTGGTCCACAAATACCTGGATGTTTCCCTATTGTTTCCCCACCTTTCCACAATACTCAGCTATTATGACAGCCATTACCCTTTTGTCAGCTAAACACTAAGACCATTAGCTCCATCCAGACTTCATTGTTTGTGTTGCAACTCCCATTGTCTGTCTGTCTGGGAGAGCAATTTATACTCATACCTGCAGGATATTTTTTGGGTATCAGAATCTCTGATTTCAGGCTGTTCAGTGCAGTCTCTCACCATTCTGAATGCCATTTTGTCCATCCGATTCCTGAACAATAGCTGTCCTTAGGTGTCTACCTAAGCCACACTGCAGCTTTCTTCGCTACTCTCTGGACCAGTAATTATCGCCTGAATCCATTGAAGTTCTTTATCCCAACCTTCCTCCTTTTTTCTTTGGTTAGTCTTTATGTGAGTGTGTGAGTATTTGAGTGCTCGTGTTGTTCTTATTAATAAAAACACATTTTTAGTTTATATTTTAAATCTCCAGCTGGTTCTTTCTTGAATGACCCTGTAAACATTGGTAGAAAAGATCTTGTTAAGTTGACCCCCTCTTGCAGGCCTCCTATTTTTGAGCTAATTATTTTCGACTTTCAAAAGGAGGTACCAGCATCTTTGGTGGGGCCTTGAGGCACTCACATTTTGGGTTAACAACCACACTGCTTATGAAGTGGGTTGAGAGAGTGACATTGGGAGATGTAGCTGCAGAGCATAGGTACATCGTTCACGCACATCTCCCAATGAAGGCTGTTGGCAGATCACAGCTTAGATTTACTTGATTTTATTTATTTATTTAATTTCCTTCCTACGCTCTGTCTGCCACATCAAAAAGATTTTGGGGAGGATTACAAGATTTAAAACTAAGTGGGGAGAAAGGTAGGATCTTAAATAAATAAATAACTAAACAACAACAAAAAAGTTAAAAACAAATTAAACCATCTATTCCATTAAAAGCAGCACCAATTTAAAAGTGTTTAAAGTGAGAATATAATATCACCCCTACACACATTTAAAGAACCTTCTTTAGAAACCACTTCACCAGCGAAAGTCAGTATTTAAATAAAAAGGGGTTTTTTTTTTGGTGATGTCAGGACAGCAGAAAGAGAACCAGTCTAGCTTCCCTGTGGGACAGATTTCTACATCCTGAAAGCAGCCACCAAGAAGACCTTCTCATGTTTTCTCACTAAACATGCTCGTGGCAATGACAGAACTGAGAGATAGTTTAATTGTGAACTAAGTTATAAGATCTTCTCTTCAGAATATTAAAACTTCTGCCTTAAACTAAAATCTTTAAAAAAAACAGTTGGTATCTTGGTTACACATTGGAGGAAAGGCATCCTGTGAGACTTGGTGAATCAGCAAGCTTTCTTAACCAAAATCTTGTGAACTGTGTGATATTTTCACATTCATGTCTACTGATAACATTTTAGAAGTAGGCAAAAACACTAGGTAATTGGTTCACATTAAAGTTGTCAGCCTTCTTTCTGGAGTAGGAGTTGTACCTTACCATAGTCCAAAGCATTTTTTATAGCTGCATTACATTTTATCCTACATACCAGGGTGGAGAACATCATGGCCCAGATGTTGTTACATTGCAACGGCCATCAGATGTAGCCAATGGTAAGAGAGAATGGCAATTGCAATCCAAAAACATCTAGAGCATTGTTTGTTCCCCCTTATTGTTGTATGCTGATACTGAGCTCATTATTTCATTGTTAGTACTTAGGTAACCAAAATGGCACTGTCTATTCATAAGAGGCTGGTATCAGTATGATGAGATGAACCCCAAAGTTTACCTTGGTACAAACAATTTTTAGGAAAAACCTCTTAGTGGGAGGGAACACCTAAGCAGCTCAACGAAGGCTAAACATGCTCACTGGTTAGAGAATGCTGACCGTCTGTGGGGTGGAGAAATGAGAGAAACTGGAGGGAAGAGAGCTGGAATAGCATGCTGGGGGTCCCATTTGCACAGTGCAAGTGCAGTGCTGTTATTCCACTTAGGAATAAACCTGGGATTGACAGTTTATGGACAGATCTTTAGGATTCTCAGCCAGAATGCTCCAGTGCCTCACCAAACTCCAGACCCCAGGATTCTATAAGCTGGGACCGTGTCAGTTAAAGTGGAGTCATAGCACTATAATTGTGCAATGTGAATGGGCCTGTGGCAGAGGGTGTATCTGGCTGATGGAACCCTGAACAAGACAGTGCCCACTCTGCAGCTTCTTCTACTCAAAGCTTTGAAAAGTCCCTTTTTGGACTTCAGCTCCCAGAATCCACTAGCAATGACCTTGTTGGTTGAGCACTCTGAAAGTTGTAGTCCCTAAAAAAAAAAAAAGGGTAAATTTTCCCAAGCTCTGGTCCCATTTCTATTTATAAAAGGTGAAACAAATGCATGCTGTGTGAGTTTGTTCAGCATGCAGAATGTCTTGTCATATTTTGAAGCCACCCGCCTCCCTTTAGGGACAAGGTTAGAAACTGTTGACTGGTTCTGTAAGCCGGAGCATAAATGCAAAGCAGGAACATTGATTTCCCCATTTCCTCACTTCTATAGAACAATTCATAAAGCACGGAAGTTCTAACTGGTCAATCAATAGTTGCTACTTAAATCAGAGGCGCTGCGGTCTGCCTGTGTTATTAAAAGTGTTCCTTTTGAAGATGATGCTCAATGAAAAGGGAGGAACTGATTCAACCTCAGCTTAGACTCCAAACTTAAGCACTGGAGGAAGCAGTGTTGTTAACCACATTCAAGGCTTTTCCTGTTTGGTTCCTGCCCAAGAAGAAGAAGAAAAAAGGGAAATGCATCTCCTTAAAAAGCACTTCAGCTGTTCCTAGTTGCTTCATAGGAAACAGGACAAAGAAAACTGTTGACCAGTGTGTTTCCCACCCTCAACCCCATCCTGGTGTCTGCAAAAAATTAAAACAGAAGTTAGTGTTTACAGGATGACCCTTGGCTATCTCTTCCTGAAATGTAATTATAGAATTGTCAGATGGGCTACTGCTTCAATTTCTTCTAAAGGATTTGGGTTACTTTATGATAAACGGATGTTGTTATTGTGCACTCTTAGGAAATGTAATGTGGAAAGTATTAAACTGTATGCCTCGACTGTACAGGCAAGGGAGGCTTTATGGTTTAGGCTTGCAAAGAGTGAAACGGAACCTGGGTAAAAAGTATCATTCTTAAACTAATATATGTATTTGTCATAGGCCATGACAGGTTACCCATGGTTCAGCATGGACTCTTATAAAAATATATATATATTTTCTTTATTGCACTCCCTGATCCCTGGTGCTTTTTAGAGCTTAGATAAGTTACTGTTTTGGACTTTAGTCCCCAGATTGGACAGTCGTCATGGCCAGTGGGATTTGAGTAGTTGAAGTTCAAGGAGTAGCACTTCCTAGCTCTCCTCCTCTATCAAAATTTCCATCAAATGTCATTTTAGATCAAAATGTTCACATCCTCAAAATTATGGAGAATCTGTCTGAGCACTTTCAGAAATTTCTTTCAGCAGTGCTGATCAGAAATCATGCTTGTGTGAAAAGAGAAAGGTTGTTATATATAAAAAAGGAGTAAGTTAAAGAACAGTGATGTTTGAATTTGACAGTGTTTAATATTGGTTCTTTTAAATAGAACAACTGCCAAATTATGGTAATCTTAATGCCTCACAACCTTGACAGTGTCCCTTTAATTAGCCTGCTACAATGAGATAGGTTTTGACACACTTGCTGAAAATGTCTGCAGGTTAGCCAATGCACAATCAGTGTTGCCATTTGTCACTGAGATGATTTTGGCAACAGACACAATGGGACTCTGAAAGAGTGAGCAGACGATGGTGAACATGAAAATCAAAGTGGTCCTTTGTACCTGTGTGTGCATGTGATGGATACTTGATCTGGAATCCTGTTGATGACATATCCAGACTTAACATTCAGTTGCTGTTGTTGTTGTTATTGTTGTTGTGTGACTTCAAGTCATTTCTGACTCGTGGTGACCCTAAGGTGAATCCATCATGAAGATTTCTGGGGCTGAGAGTGTATGACATGCCCAAGGTCATACTGTGGGTTTCCATGACTGAGTGGGGAACCAAACCCTCGTCTCCAGGGTCCAACACTCAAGCCACTATCTAATGCTAGCTCTCAAATCCAGTTATACTTGCTGAATATGTGATTTTAATATAATTGCATAAGGAGATATTCAGTACCGCTTTGTGAAATTGCCTCACTATACATGCAACTGAATTGTCAATGCAGATACATGTCCCATGGCCAATTACTGCCCAGACAGCTTCCAGATAGGTTTCTGCAGCCAAAAGCACAGAGACAAACTTCTCCTCCTAGGTCTTCAAGTTCTCACTCAAGTCAGTGGACAAAAGTTGGATAAATTAGGTAAATTGCACAAATAAATGTGCAAATAATAAAAAACACAAAAGTGTATAAAATATGCAAGCAGAAAAGAGAAAAGAATCTTGAAAACCGAGATCAAAGACAGGAAGAAAATATAGGAGGAATTTCGAGAAACTCAGCAAAACAAGACTGGGAGCTTTCAATGCCCCTATCAATAGTTTCATCTTGAATTGCAGTGAATGACTTTTTCCCTCCGTAGACCCTCCCATCACATGTTTTGGGAACTAAAATAATATATTGCATTGTTCAGCACTATTTGGCATATCTTCCTTTCAAGACCAAGAAGGTTACAAGAGTTTTTGAGTAATTATTTGCAGATATTCTACAGCGACTATTTAGTTACATAACTAAGGACCATCTCCTGGCTCAGCTCACTCTGCTGATATTTCCACCTCCACCCTTCTGTCAGTAAGCAAGGTTGAGACAAGGACTTGTGAGAAGGGTCCTGCTTCTGATTATCAGAGCTTTGCTCATTGTGAGAGGGGTTGGTGGAAATGTCATCCTCCTTGCATCCTGGTTGGAAGCTGAACTGTCCTCTTTCACTTGATCTCTCTGCTGGCTCTTAAAGAAGGCTGGGCTGGTATTTACATAGTTTTACAGTAAGAGTATACAGTCTTAATGAATACAGAGCAGTTAATGGGTCTGTAACTCTAGGTTACGGACCCATAACTGCAACATTGAAAGCCAACCATTATTTATGGGGAATTCAGCCCCCCCATTGTTTCTGACTCCTGGATTAGAGCATTATGTTCTTTTTTCCCTTCAGTTTGCATTCTAAATATTACAATGAAGTAGATAGTGACTGCTACAAGTTAAAATATGCAGATGACATCATACCACTAGCAGAAAACAGCATAGACTTGGATCAATTACTGAAGAAAATCAAGACAGAAAGTGCAAAGGCAGGTTTACAGCTGAACATTAAGAAAATAAAAATAATAGCCACTGATGATTTACAGAACTTCAAAGTGGATGATGAAATCATTGAAATAGTTCAAGATTTTCAATACCTTGGCTCAGTCATTAATCAGAATGGAGACTGCAGTCAAGAAATCAGAAGATTTGGACTTGGAAGGGCAGCTGTGAAAGAACTAGACAAGATTCTCAAAAGAAAAGGTATATCATTGAATACTAAAGTTAGGATTGTCCATGCCATTGCATTTCCAATTTTTATGTGAAAGCTGGGCAATGAAGAAAGCTGATAGGAAGAAAATCAATTCCTTTGACATTTGGTGCTGGAGAAGAGTTCTACGGATTGCTAAAAAGACAGATGAATGGGTCCTAGAGCAAATCAAGCCTGAACTCTCCCCAGAAGCCAAAATGATTAAATTGAGGCTATCTTACATTGGCCATATCATGGGAAGACATGATTCACAAGAAAAGACAATAATGTTTGGTAAAGTAGAAGGAAGTAGGGAAAGAGGCAGACAGCATTACAGATAGACTCAGTCAAGGAAGACGTGTCTCTGAGCAGGGCAGCTGAGGACAGGATTACTTGGAGATCTTTCATTCATAATGTTGCCATAAGTCAAAATCAACCATAACTTACAGTTTTAAGGTGCACTGGTGAATATGATTACTGGTGAACAAGGGACTAAAAAACAGCAGAAGAGCAAGACTGGCCTGAGACATATTGCTGTCTAAGAGAAAAACACATCTGGCCTCCCCAACTCCACACATAATATCTGATTAGAATAAAAATTGAATTGTACTTGAACATTACTAAAGTAAAAATTGAATTGTACTTGAACATTACTAGTGGCTAGACATTGTTCTTCACTGTACCCATGGGCAGGAAGCTACCTTAGGAAGAATAAGGAGCACTACATGGGACACACATGTCTGTCCCTCAGCACCTTGCTGCTGCTCCTATCACCTAGCAGTAGGTTCCTGAAGCAGACATTTCATTGCCTAAAGGTAGGGCTGGCCCCACTGAAGAAGGTTAAAGGGACCTTCTCCTTAGTTAACAAAGAAATCTTTTTGCCTGAGTGCAGGCCCAATTTTTATGTCCATGGATACTAGAGACAAAAAGATTTATTAAAGTGCCTCTGCTCATCCTTGTATTTTCAGATTTACTTCACTGATTACCAGAGGAATTCACATTTGTGGCAGCAAAGATTTGGACAGGAAAGATACGGAAAAGGCAACTGAACACAATGAAATGCTTGACTTCACCGTTACAGAAGTATGTCTTCAAGAATGCAGCCATAAGAAACCAGGTTTTGCACAGTGCTAAATATGACAAACTGCCAAGATTATAAGGCTGTTGGGCATGCCTATGAAAAAGCTGACCTGAGTTTTGTAAAACTGGTCTAAGAATAGACTGAGAATACACTTTGTATGTGCCCTCTGTGAAGCCAGTTGGAATTTTAAACTGGAACGAATCAATAAAAATAAAGATGAAAATGCAGTCTGTTTTTGTGTGTATGTGTGCGTTTTTTTTTAAAAAATGAGCAAAGAGTGTTAACAGCGCATTCAGTTGGCAAAAATGACACGTCTGCCCTGCTCTTCTGAGACAGGCGGGTGGGGAAGAAGAGGCACAGCATTTGTTCATTTAAAGATAAGGATAACTCCCTGCACAGCAAAGACTGCAAGCAGAATGCAATGAGCGCTCAGTCAAAAAAAACAAAAAACAAAAAACAACAACACCCACTTTATTCTCCTCAAGTCACTTGAAGGCATTTCCACTGAATTCTTTATGTGAATTCTTGCTCACCCTCTTTCTGACACTTTGCTGGCAATCGGGGCTAAGATGGTTGTTCTTCTCCATTTTTTGGTGTCTTCAGAAGCTGACAACATAAACAGCACCAAAGGCCATACCGGAGAATGTGACAGTGGTGTCACCCATGTAATCTTTTCACCTTTGAAAGGACTGGGTCATTGCTGGGAGACAGCATATCACAGTAATGGATAAGACAGACTCAGCTTTGGGGTCTCTGTCATGCCACTTATGTGCTTCATGTGATTCCCCTCGACATTTTTGCAAGGCTCGAGCCCCTCTCAAATTCCCACCCTTAGCATTATTTTATTTTATTTCATTTATTCACAGACATGTGAATTTCTGTTCAAGGACGTTGTTCTGGTTCTAATTAAGTTTTCACTTTGGAATAGAATGGAATGGTTAGAAGAAGGCATAATCCAGACAGAAGAGCCTATGTCAGTGCAAAGGCAGATCATGGAAGAGGGATTCATCATGTATTGAACAGGGTTACATACCTGGACTAGGTTTGTGTCTGGAAACTCAAGTTTTAGAGATTTTCAGGAATACATTTGGCCAGGTTGCTAGTGGACCACAATGCTTATCCTTGGAGATGTTAGACCTGGCTATGGCAACACATAGAATCATAGAGTTGGAAGAGACCACAACAGCCATTGAGTCCGACACCCTGCCCTGCAGGAACACACGCTCAAAGTACTCCCAGCAAATGGCCATACAGCCTCTGTTTAAAAACCTCCAAAGAAGTTGACCCCACTGTTGAACAGCTCTTACTGTCAGGAAGTTCTTCCTGATTTTTGGGTGAAATCTCTTTTCCTGCAGTTTGAATCCATTGCTCTGTGTCCTAGTCTCTGGAGCATCCGAAAACAAGCTTGCTCCATCTTCAACATGACATCCCTTCAAATATTTAAACATGGAGATCATGTCACCTCTTAATCTTCTTTTCGTCAGGCTAATCATACCTAGTTCCCTAAGCCACTCCTCATAGGTCATGGTTTCCAGACCCTTCACCATTTTGCTTGCCCTCCTCTGGCAACATTCCGGTTGGTCAATATCCTTCTTGAATTGTGGTGCCCAGAACTGGACACAGTATTCCAGGTGATGTCTTGCTTATGTCCCTGGGGTGCTCTTGAACTCATGCCCTGCTTGTGGCATCCCCATAGGCAACCAGTTGGCCACTGTGTTAACAGGATGCTAGACTAGACTGGCCCTGGATCTGATTCAGGACAGAGGTCTTTGAATAAGTTATGTTATGTTCTGTGGCCTTTCAAAAGTGTTCAGAAAGTTAAACCAAACCATAAACTGTTGCCAGATTTTTGCCCACAACAGGTTTAAAGGAGCATGAGCATCCCTTGTTATAACAGCCTTATTGGTTACTGGTTTGCTTGTAGGATCAATTCAAAGTTCTGCGCATGACCTACAGAACGCTATAGACTTACATCCAGGCTATTTCAAACGTCTTAAATCCATTTGCTAGCTCCAACTAGAGTAGAACCATTGAATGAATGGAAGGTACACAAGTGTTTGTTGGGAAATGTGTGTGAAAGTACTGGATCTTTCAAACAAACTAATCAAAATGGCAAGTCACGTTCTGATGGAGACAAAGAGACAAGAAGACAGTGTCTGCAGGTTAGAGTGATGCAGGAAGAGAGAAGAAGTGTAAAACAAACTAAAAAGAAAGTGAGCATCCATGCAAGCTATTAATCAACATAGGCTTGCAACTCTATAGACTGCTAATTCCGAAAGTGCGGACTTTACCATGTCCCCATGGCTTCAGTGGGTTCACTCTGATTAAGATTAGCAGTTGGATTTAGGTCAATGTTACCTCCATACATAAGAATATTTTCTCAGTCTCTCTCTCCTCTCTCTCAAACTCTGTTTTCTATCTCCGTCTGCCTCTCTCACACAAGTATACTCTTTCACATGCATACATAAGTGCAAACACACACACAAACACACACCATTCCAATGTTGAATAGAGAATCCATTTTGTGACTCAGCTGTTGAGAGAACGATACCGAGAGGAGCTCATTTGAGGGACTGTAGGTTATTTTTACATTTTTGGCTTTTAATCTGAGGCACAAAAGAACTCTTGTTCCCATTTCTCTGTATATCTATCATTTATTTCCTCACCCATATCTTTAAATACAAACTGTATGGCTGAAAGCAATATATTTTCGAAGCACTCCAACAGTGACAGATGACTTCTGGCTGCCTTTCACTGTCTCCTTCCCAGAATTTGTATTCAGGCTCAGTTTCAGTGCCTGTTTTGTGTTTTCTTAGGCCAGACATACTAATATTGATACTTACCTATTACTGGAGTAATTTCAAGAAGCAAAGGAGACAGGGAGAGGGCAGAAGACTCTGCTCAGAATAGGATATGTGGAACCAAAGTGGAACATATTCTTTTTACCTTCAGCTTTGAAAGCTTGGAAAGTCTCATTATTCTGAATTAAATTGGCTTAGTCTAATGC
Organism: Cyclura pinguis; assembly: GCA_030412105.1. Taxonomy (NCBI): domain Eukaryota; kingdom Metazoa; phylum Chordata; class Lepidosauria; order Squamata; family Iguanidae; genus Cyclura; species Cyclura pinguis. Next base: position 120,097,585 of record CM059604.1, on the reverse strand, counting down.
ATACAGATGGCAATACCTTGTGTAAGCTACGGCTGTCATATCTTTCTCCTCAAAGGGAAAACGGTATGGAGGGAGGTGTTAGCTTTCTACTTGTAACAAACAGCAGGCTTTCATAACAGAAAGGTGATAGAAGGGGATCTGATTTTGTAGGGTGGTATTGTTTTTTAAAAAATTAACTTTCTCTGACCTTTTTTACACTATTGTATTTCTAGGAAGCAGCAAGAAATGTTGAAGGTTAGTTAAGTGGCTTCTGAAGCAATTTTTGTCCTTGGATGAAAGTACAAGCTTTTGAGTCACACAAGGTTCCTCATGCAGAATCTCAGTGAATTATTCTGTCCTGTTTGCAAGCTTGTCTGTTCTTATCTAAGTAAAATAAGAATGGAAAGGTAGAGTCTATAGCCACTCTCCTCTCAACCATATGATTAGTAAATGTTTATCAAGTGAAATGTCTTTCGCTCCAAGGGTTCTCTACCACCACCACCACAAAGAGGTGGATTGTTGTCTCTCAGTAGTCATTTCTGCAAAGTAGAGGAGGGGATGATTGGTTTTCCAACCTCCTCGCCGCCCCCACCAATAGATGCAAAGATCTTTGACCTTTTGAAATTGCTCAAAGGGTGTACTAAAAAATACCCAATCATTTTTAGGACAAACAGGAGGATGTTTCCCCATTGCTACACTAAGTCTGATGAATTTCTGTGGCACCTAAACATAAGTAAATTATTCAGCTTTAAATCACTGCATACATTACAGTTCCCAGATTCCCACAATCAGTCTGCCCGGGGGCCATTCTGAGTGTGGAAGATTCTGGGAACTATAGTCCAAAAATGACTTTCTAAAGCTTTTTCCATTTTGTGACAGCCTGAACATCATTGTCAGAGGTAGGAAGCAAGAGATAGTGTTGGCAATTGTCTAGAAATGAAACAGTCTGCCCTGCTTATCTGTAATTATCAGCATCTTGATCTTCACAGAAGAGTTAAATGATGTCAATATAAGTATCACCACCAGCAGATGAACCTGCAGATCACAATGATGTTAAAGACACAGTAGCAGAGACTGGAAATAAAAATTGGCAACCCTACGAGGCTGTTTTGTTTTTTTTTTTGGTAAATCTGTGCCTCTTAGATGTCAATTATAAAGCAATCTGACTTATAAGTTGCTTGGTGGGGCTTATTCCTATGAAACCCTGCACAGGGGATAGCTCTGCAAGATAGAAGCTAACGGTGAATAACTATGCTTTAAAAACATCTGTTCTGAGAATGTAATCTGACTTGCAGTTGTTAAAAATGCTACAATACAAACTAGGGAGAAAGAAATCTAAATTTGCATAATCTCTTGACACTTCTGCCTGATGGAAATTGGATATGAAGATATGGTAAACTGCTTTGGAGAACTGGCTGAAAATCAGATTTTGGCTTCTTTTCTGTGAATCTTCCTGAGAGCAGGTCCCCAAAGCATTCTTTGTTGTGGCTTTGGAGAGAAATCTTGTCCAACGACCAAACAGTATGACAAGAAATACAGCTGGTGTTGTACAAGTGTCATGCTAAGTGAATACAATGAGAGTTCTGCTTAAATAGAGGGTACCAAATTTAAGTTCCCCTGCTCCCAATTTCCCATCTGGGATGGGTATAGGTTTGTTTACAGAAATTGATGAAAGAGGGAACGCTTGTTTTCATAGAATAAAGAGGAAAATATATCAGAATGAAACAGAATGAAAGCATTTCCCCCAAATATCATTTGTATAATACAATAATTTTCAGACTTTTACCTAGGGATATATCAAATGACCAGTGTGCATTTCTAGTTTCTGTGTATGGTTGTGGAAGCTGGATAGTGAAGAAAGCTGGCAAGAAGAGAATCAGCTCATTTGAAATGTGCTGGAGGACAGTTCTATGGATACCACTGTTACCCCCCAAAGATGGAGGACCTTGAGGTCCACCAGCAGTGCCAGCATTTCCTTAAAAGGTGAGGAATTAAAGTTCAAAGGAGGCCTGTGAGAAGGGGGTAACTACAGGACATTTTCACCTGTGTTTATTGGGACTAACTACAAGACACTAGCTGAGAGTCAAAGTAATGTTTCATTGGGGGATTCACAGGCACACATAAGAAATCATGCAGTCTCACAAACCATACAAGGCTAGTGAAGGGAAAGGAGAGAAAAGCTGGATAAAGAGAGACTTTGGGTGTATAGGGTGATATTTACCAGTCCTGGAATGAAGGGTCAAAGAGAGGTGACTCAAACATGAGGTTCTGAGGCCATCACTGAGGAAGGAGAGTCTGGGGTGCAGCATGGTGCCCAAAGTGCTAGTGTGTTGCCATGTTGCAAAATAACCTGTGCTGGAGCTGGGATTTTTGTACTCTTTTTCCCACCCAGAAGGAGCAAGTGTTAATTGCTTTCTGGCAGAGTAAACAAAAGGAGTCTGGAATGGATTGATTGTCTTACTTTGGGTAAGAAAACACTGATGGGAGTCCTGACAGTCTCTTAATGTCCTGGTTGGGTAAGGTGAATGGAGAAGGTCTCTGTAGGAAATGCACACAGGAGGGGTGCTTGCCTGCTATACCTGGGCAGTTGCATTGACTATTGTATTCAGATGTCAGGATGTTAACAGGATTACTCAAAATCTTTTTACTCTGGGCCTTCTTGCTTAACTCTTCTTGACCTGATGACCTGGCCATGCAAATCAGTGCAGGCGTACAGCAGGAGTCCTGCTTGTAACATGTTTCCCGGGCATAAGTGTTCAATTTTGGGTAACAAAAAATTGATGCAAGTCCTGACATCCTCTTAATGTCCTGGTTGGGTAGGTGAATGGAGAAGGTCTCTGTAGGAAATGTATGCAGGAAGGGTGCTTGCCTGCTGTACCTGGGCAGTTTAGTTGATTGTTGTTTTGTATATGTTGGGTTGTTAACTGGATTACTGGAAATCTTTTTACTCCAGGCTTTCTCGCTTAACTCTTCTTGACCTGATGACCTGGCCATGCTAATCTGGTGCAGGTGTACAGCTGTAGTCTTGTTTGTAGCATGTTTCCCGGGCATAAGTGTTCAATTTTTATATAATGTTTCATGCCAATTAAATGATATTTCTTGCCAATCATGCTAGGCCACATGATAGGGATGTAAAGCATGGTAACAATATGGACTGCTGAAATGACCAAAAAATGAGCTGTATGGCAAATTAAGTCTCCCTAGAAGCCAAAATGACCAAATTGAGCCTATCGGCCTTTGGACTTATCTTGAGATGACATGAATCATTAGAAAGGATGGTAATGATTGGCAAAGTAGGACGTTGTAGGAAAAGAGGAAGCCTGCATTACAGGTGGGCTGACTCAATCAAGGAAGCCACAGTGTGCATGATTTGAAAAGTGTGTTGATGACAGGGTGCTGACTTGGTGGCAATTAATGCCACCACCAAGTACTGCAGTGGTTAGAGTTTGGGGTGAGGATTGGGAACCCTTAACTTTGAATTCCTTCTTGGTCAGTAATGGATGGATAATCTCAGGCCAAGCAAGTTGCTGTTAACTTCCATTAAGTCAACTTCGACTTATGGTGACCATACAAATGAGATACCTCCAAGTCATCCTATTCTGAACCGTCCTGCTCAGGTCTTGCAGACTCAGGGATGGTTCTCTCCTGATTGAGTCTATTCATCTCTAGTGTGGACTTTCTCTTTTCCTACTGCCTTCTACCTTACCAAACATTATTCTCTTTTCTAGTGAGTCATGTCATCTCATGATACAGCCAAAGTAAGACAAACTCAGTTTAGTCATCTTGTCTCCTTGAGAGAGCTCCAGCTTGATTTGCTTTGGGACCCATTCATTTGTCTTTTCAGCAGTCCACGGTATCCGCAGAACTCTTCTCCAGCACCACATTTCAAAAGAGTTGATTTTCTTCTTATTAGCTTTCGTCATTGTCCAGCTTTTGCAACCATATGAAGAAGCTGGAAATACGACGGCATGGACAATCCTAACTTCAGTATTCAATGATAAATCTTGATACTTCAGGATCTTGTCAAGATCCTTCATAGCTGCCCTTCCAAGTCCTAGTTATCACAGTCCAATTTTCTTAGGGAAAGCAGGAGGTTTAGAACAACAGTTTTGCCCTTGAATCCTGCTTGTGGACTTGCCATGCACAGTTGGCACTGCTGTGTGAACAGAACGCTGGGCTAGACCTACCAGTGACTTTGTTCTGATCCAGCATGGCTGTTCTGTCATTCTTAACTATGTTTTCTTCCTTTTACCAGTGTATTTGGAACCATGGCATGTGTGTATGTCGTTGAATTTAACTGTTTGCTAGGAATGCCAATCTTCATCTAATTCATTTTTTCCACACAAAAACATATTATTTCAAATGTTTCTTCCATGCTGGGTGACATCACAGGAATTTTGGTACATTTTTAATGGTTTTTCACATTTGCTTGCACAAAGAACAGCATTTGCAGCAAATACACTGTTTTCTACACAAAAATGTTGTTACATAAACTGTGATCTGCACTAAAAGTTCATTTGGCACTAGATACAGTGCAAGCCTGGTGGTAAATAATGGCAGGCATCTTGCATTGCAGTTACAGATTTGTTATACTTTTGGGGATCAATAAAATCTCACAAGCAAGTGTGTTTGTTCATAAATATATGTGTTTGTGTGTTTACAAACAAGTGTGGGTTCTCCACCACTCTTCTTCAAGCTTCAGTGGTAAAAATTTGGTGGTGTTGGAGGCTAAGTAGCAATCAAGAATACAGAAGAGTCACAGGTGAGTAAATCATCACTTAGTCATGATTCTGACACTATCATGACAATTCTAACTCCCCCCCCCCAAATCTACTTTATGGGGCACTATTTGAATGACGAGAAGGAGGTTCATTTCATTCTAGTGACTGGAGTACAGGTGAATGATGTTTCTGTCAGGTTTGGGAGAGTTGGGCCAGGAAAGGTTGTTTAGGCCATTTCGGCGCCACGCTGTTATAATGCAATTATTCCACTTTCAACATCCTGTGGAATTCTGGGGTTTGTAGTTTAATGAGACCAAATAACTCTCTGGCTAAGATTTCTAATTGCCCCTCCCTGAATTGCAAACCTCAGGATTCCATAGGATGTTGAAAGTGCAATAATAGCACTATAACAGTGTAGTGCAGAACTAGCCTTAATCATGATTATGACCTTGTTGCCACAGTTGCAACTTAGTTTACTTAACTAAGTAGCTGAAGTTGGATACTAGCTGTTAATGGGTGGTAAGGTAAGTAAGAGAGCCAGCATGGTGTAGCGTAGTGGTTTGAGTATTGAACCACAGTCCTGGACACCAGGGTTAGATTTCCCACTTGGCCATGGAAATGTCATTGGCCAGTCTCAGGACCCAGGTGCAAACACTGACAGGATTCTCCCCAACAGCCAAAACACTCAGACATGAAAAGGACAATACTTACTGCAGCCCTGCATAGACAAGAATGGGAGAGCCCAGGAGGCTCAGAGCACTGATATAGGGAAGTCTTGTTAATCAGGCAAACAGCTGGGGGAGGCTGCAGGCCAATAAATACTAGAGGCAAGTCAGGGCAGGGAGAAGTCTATTGCAGATAACTCCCAATTCTGGTAGAAGCAACACATACTTCTTTTGATCCTAGGCTTGTGTTCCTGAAAAACCTTGACTCTTGCTTTTTGTGCTGACTATGCTGCTGGATATACCCTTGAACTGACACTATGAATTTCTTTTCTTTTCTTTTCTTTTCTTTTCTTTTCTTTTCTTTTCTTTTCTTTTCTTTTCTTTTCTTTTCTTTTCAAATAAAAAGAACTGACACTCTGAATTTCTTGCTGATCTGGACTGCTGAAACAAGAACAGTAATTGATGGATAAGTTTCTGTGAACCTTGATTGTGGCTGCTAATGTAGGCCATTTCCACACCGGGTTTCTGTAATAGTGTAGAGCGACCTCTCACGGAGGTCTTCTACACCCTAGAGTGGACTGGCGTGGACTACTTTTTGTAGTTCCACACCAGAATCCACTCAGGAGCGGCCGGAACTAGCCGTGCTGTGTGTTTTTTAAAAACCTCTTTTTCGAGGTTTTTAAAAAGCACGGAGTGCGCAGCCCCGTGCCGCTCCATCGCCGGGCTCCGACGTGGATTTGCAGGCGCATGCAAGTGCATGCCTGCAGATCTGCCGGGGGCGGGCTTCCAGCTGGCGAGCTTCTCCAGTTGGTGGAGAGCCTCCACCAACCGGAAGCCGCCATGTGGGACGCTGGAGGACTGTGGAGCAGCGAGCTTGCGCTGCTCCGCGTCGCGACGGACTTACCCAGTTGCCGGTAAGCTCCGTTTTTGGGCGTTTTCGCCCGTTTCCCCCCCACATGTGGAAAGAGCCATAGATTCTGTTTCAGGGATGTGAACTGTGCCTGGCTTTCTAAATAGGACAGGAAATCCACTGGGTGACTTAGGCACATCATACACTCTCAGCCCCAGAAAACTCTGTGATAGTTTCACCTTAGGGTCACCATAAGTTGGAAACAACTTGAAGGTACAAAACAACAACAACAGGGTAGGTAAAGTAGGAAGGTAGTGAGGGAGAAAGAAAGAAAGACCTCCTCAGATGAAGCCATGGTCCTGCAAAACCCGAGTAGGGCTGTTAGTGACAGAGTCTTTTGGAGATAGCTCACCCTGAGAGTCACCATAAATGAAAGCCAGCTTGACAACACATAACATCTAATGTTTTCAAAGTTAATTTTGGTTAAGATAGGTGGAACAACTCTGGTTCATATGACACTAAGACATATCCTGTCAGAAAACAGGGCTTCTCTTAGCAGTCCGGTCTTATTTTCCTTGTTTAGTTTTTCTCTCAGAATTGCTTTCTGTGCTTGGCACTAACTAATTCTAAAAACATTTGTTCATTACTCAAGAAGTAGAACATTTAAAATAATGCAACAAGCATGGCCTAGTTATTGGGCCACAATTTCATTTTATTTTTTTATGGATAGTTACATTTCATTTTCGGAGTCTGCGGGGGGGAAAAATTAAACAGTATTATGAAAACTGGCATGAAGAACAAGTACGTAGAAGGGCTTACACAATAGGAACTCAGTGCTAAATTATATGTAAATATTTCTGCAACAATAGTTTGGCCTTATTTATAAATTCATGCTTGTAACCATAGTGTTCATTAACTCCATTCTTGCCCTACCTCTCCCACCGCCACTTTCTATTTTAAACTGTAGAAGGTTCTCAGTACAAAAACTCAGAACAAAAACACGTTGTTGACCTATATAATTCTGTAAAGAACCAGGTTCAAAATTAAATGCTAATATTGCTTTAGGATTTTAGAGAGTGCCTTCATGATGTGCTTTTTGTTCAGGCTGGATCTACTGGAAAAACATCAGACCTTCCCATTCATTCTTCATGAGCCTTCACACCATTCTACTGTTTGTATACTTCTCTGTGTGTCACACAAGATGCTCTGTACCCCTTAAACTAAGCTGATGCCCTCAGTTCTGGTGGAAAGCAATGACTGTGTGGAAGCAACATGCAACTTCCACTCAAGTTCACTTCTGTATGTGGAAGTTGGGATTGGGTGGGGGTAGATAACACTGTATTCTTTACCCCACATGGCAAAACATCTTGGGCTGGACTTGGTTTGAATAGTGAAGGAACAATACCGGATAGAAAATGGTCCATGGTTGTCAAATATATGGAAGAACCCTGTAAAACAGCTATACATGTTGGACCCCTTCTTACACATGCTTTAACTATGGTCAGTTGACATCTTGGAATCAGAACAAGGCTAGCAGGAACGATCCCCCTTCTTTCATTCACTCTTACATGTGAGTGTATGAGCAATGCTGCATGTTCTATTGTAGCTTTCTACAAATGCTGGTATCACACCAAGCCATGCACACCATGTTGAAAGTACCTTCAAGCCTGATGTCATCTAAAGCTGACCTCTAGTTTTATAATCTAAGAGCCACCAGAATGGTTTTATTCTTCTGTTCTCCATCTCATAAGGGTTGTGTAGTTTTCTATTTCTCTAGTAGTTGTTGTGTGTCTTGAAGTTGTTTCTGACTTATGGTAATGCTAAGGCAAATCTATCATGTGGTTTTCTGGGGCTGAGAGTGTGTGATATGCCCAGTGTCACCCAGGGAATTTTCATGATGAAGCAGAGAATCAAACTCTGCTCTCCATGGTCATAGTCCAATGCTCAAATCACTACACCATGCTGGTTCTCAGGGTTAGTGTTTATTGATTACTAGCATATTTACCCAGTGTTGCCCAGGGTTTTATTTTCTCATAGGTAACACTTGTTATAACTACCTTAGGAATACCTTACCTTACTTTAGGAATTAGATGTGGTTGAAATACACAGATTTGATATCCTGTGTCTCTGAACTGTGTTGTCTAGTACCTGTAACTTTTCCCCATATTCCCTAATCCAATCTGTATTCAGAGTTGTTAACATACAGGCCCTTTCTGCACCAGGCAATTAGAACGGGCAGTGCGTCCTCTCACGGAGGTCGTCTGCACCTTGGAGCGGACTAGGAGCAGACTACTTACTGGAGATCCGCACCTCAGTCCGCTCCAAAACAACCCCAAGTGGTCCTCCAGCGTGTTTTCTAAAGACCTAAAAAAACAGGTCTTTATTTTCCTGGAACGCGCCATTGCGTTCCTGCTCCCCTGTGCAGATTCGCCAATGCAAGCCTGCGATCTGCAGAGGGCGGGCTTTAGGCGTGGCGAGCTTCAGCGGTTGGTTGGGACCCATGACCAACCGGAAGCTGCCATTTTGGAAGCCGGAAGCCGCCATTTTGGAAGCCAGAGCAGTGCGGATCTACAGACCTCGCACTGCCCCGATTCGCCCTGGACCAAGGAGGAGCCCTGCAGAAGGGCTTCAGGGACAGTCCGCGTTGCTTCAGACCCCAGAAGAAGCAGTAGGTAACGGCACGGAGCGATTCCCTCACTTCATGCGGAAAGGGCCACAGAGGTTCAGTTTCTGAGGGAATACACTTTCCCCTCCTTCTTGCTGCTAGGCCTTGTCTCCATAGCAACCAGCCAGGCCAAAGAGCTCTCTGTCTGAGAATTCTAAAGGCCCCTCCCTAAACTACCAACCCCAGGATTCCATAGATGCTTCACAGGCAGCCAATCATATGAGGTCTTCTCGCCTGACATTCACACAAACTTTGACTTTTATATATTAGATTATGACCCACTGGCTTAGGTGGATCATTTTAGACAGACTAGTTTTGAGAACCAACATGGAGCTTGGGTGCATCACAAACGCTCAGCCTGCAGAAAACTCTGTGATAGGTTTACCTCAGGGTCTCCATAAATTGGAAACAACTTGAAGGCACACAGCAACAAGAAGTAAGGAATTTAGCCTGTTCTATATGCAGGTAGGGATTCTTAGTTTGAGGACAATGGATTTAGTTGTACGTAGAGCAGACCCACTGAAATCAAGAAACTTGAGGAAATCACTGCTAACTTTTATTTCATTGTTTTTAATGGAACTGTCCTGAGTGAAGCAATGCCTAAATCCAGCTCTATAAGTTTGTGATAGAAGTCTTATCTTACTTACAAAAAATGGGACCACAATCATAGCTCTTTCATACATAGCTATACTATCTCTTCCCATCCTTACAAATTAGATCAATGCCTAAGAAAAGACTTAGCAATTTTCCTCTGTATTATTTCCATTATACCAGCAGGATCAGGCAAATGGAAACTTTCCTTGTTTTAGCAGTTACGTGGTTTCCAGGTACTTCAAGACTGCAAGCTGTCTTGTAAATAGCAGCTACATGTGTTTTGAAACAGCCTTCAATTTAAAGCTGCAGGAGGCAGTAATTAAATTTAATAGAAACCATGTCTGTGAGGCTTAGGGTCAAAAAATCTTTAAATCCATCTCCTCCTCTGCTTCTTTTCCTCAAGTGATGGAAAGCAGCACAGAGGCTAGTCCAATAAAGACTTGCATTAGATCTTTTTCTGCAGGTAAGTGAGATTAGTGAGATTATTCTATTTGCCTTTTTATTGCATCGCTATTGGCATTTCTTTTCTATTTGGAGTGATTATTTGACCTTTCTGCATGGGGCCCACTAATCTTTCTGAGTATCAGTTGTTTGGAAGATTCACAGATTAATTGGATGGAGCAGACCCATCACAGGTAATTTTGGCTCATATTTTCAGCCCTGGAACAGCTCAACTTCAATAGACAAAACGGATGGAATAACCTGCTGATGCCCTCCATGGATCATAGAGATGGGAAGGGATAACTTTGACTACTTGATCGCAGGTGGTGCCAAGGAACATTATCAAGTATTTTCAGAGATTTGTATCTATGTGGATTTTGGTAATACCATGCTCTCTGCTCATCCTGCCATGTCCCACAGGGATAAATTCTATAGTATTGTATTAGGCCGGGCAGATAGAAATGTCACTATCATGCAGTCCAGTGCACCTTGTGAAATTGCAGAGAACCTATTTTCTGTTTCATTCCTATCAGAACTACAGTATAGTCTTTGCCTTTGGACTTTCTAATCAATAATTTGTTCCCCTTTCTGACTCTTGCTACCCATTTTCCGTGAAAGCAGTGCTGTCAAGGTGATCTTGTGCATCTCTCAACTTCTCTATCTTTTATAACACTAGAAAATGTAACCACCAAGTAAAAACTAAATAAACCATTGGTAGTGGGTACAGGATAAAAAGAAGGCAAGTCGTTTTTTACATCATGCACAATAAAGTTGCTTCAATTCTTACAGCCATAATGTTAGAGCTGTGGTCCTTCGGATATTGTTGGATTTTAACTCTCATCTGCTTTAGCCAATATGGCTATTGGCCATGATTGATGGGAGCTGCAGTTGGAAAACATCTGGGGGACCACAGTGTCTCACATCTATACTCCAACTATCATATTTACCTGGCGTCGTGCAGGATTTTATTTTCTCATAGGTAATTCTTGTTAGAAATACCTTAGGGATTACCTTACCTTACTTTAGGAATTAGATGCGGCTGAAATACACAGATTTCAGATCCTGTGTCTCTAATTCCCCAATCTGTCTTGTCCAGAACCTGTAACTTTACTCCATATTCCTCAATCCAATTTGTATTCAGAGTTACTAACATACAGAGGTTGGGTTCCTGAGGAAATACATTGCCCTCCTTCTTGCTGCTGGGCCTCGTCTCCATAGCAACCGGCCCGAGCTCTCTGGCTGAGAATTCTCAAGGCCCCTCCCTGAACTGCCAACCCTAGGATTCCATAGAATCTTCACAGCCAACCAATCACATGAGTTCTTCACCTGCCTGACACAGACAAACAGACAAGCTCACAAACAGACAAAGGCCCTTTCCACATGTGGGGGGGGGGGACGCCTGAAAACACCTGAAAACGGAGTCCTCCGGCGTTTCACATGGCGGCTTCCAGTTGGTAGAGGCTCTCCACCCAACCGGAGAAGCTCGCCAGCGGGAAGACTGCCCCCAGCATATCTGCAGACACGCACTTGCTTGCACCTGCAAATCTGCTTTGGAACCGGGTGACGGAGCGGCACGTGGTTGCGCGCTCCGTGCTTTTTAAAAACCTCTAAAAAGAGGTTTTTAAAAAACACGCCGCGCGACCAGTTTAGGTCTCTCCTGTGTGGATTGAGGTGTGGAACTACAAAAAGTAGTCCATCCCAGTCCGCTCTATGGTACAGAAGACCTCCGTTGGAGGTCGCTCTGCACCATTTTAAAATACTAATGCAGAAATGGCCAAACTTTGACTTTTATATAGTAGATAAGCTCATCACTAACGTGGATGGCTTTTTGAAAAGGATAATAAAATTGAGTAGCAGATAAAACTATTGTTGTTTATATATTTCTCTGAATAGAAGAACTTGGGGACAAAAAATATGGAAAGGCTATTGCATTCATTGTCTGCCTGTGAACATTTTTGGAATTATCTGCTTGTCCATCCATGGAAGCAAAGTATAGAACTAAGACAAACCTTTGATCTGATCCAGCCCAGTAACTCTTATTTGCTTATCGTCCTATTGTGACCAGATAGTTTTGTTTGTTCCTGATTCTCATTTTGTGTTCCTGATTGCCAGCTTGAATTTTAGTCTCAACATCTAGTTGTCATTCTCTGTTCGTTTACATTAGATTTTTTAAATCTTAGCATTGTTTTGGGAGGGGCATTCAGAATTCTCAGCCAGACAGCTCTTTGGCCTCAGTAAACTACAAAACCCAGAATTCCACAAGATGTTGAAAGAGGAATGATAGCACTGTAACAGTATAGTGTGGAAATGGCCTGAGATAGATCCGCAAATGGCACCCCTAATCCATCTGCCTCCAATCAAGGTCTATTGTGCCTAGAGCCAAACCAGCTTTTATGACACATGAAACACAAAACCCCACAAGCATCTCTTATCTTCCCTGACAGTTAAAAACAACAACAACAACAATAAAATTAAATAACTAACTAGCTTTCCATAACACATAACATGGTCAAAATCTGTGGGCTAAGGGTAGCCACCTCATACTGCCTAGTGGCTGAGTCGACTCAGTCAGGTTTCAACATCTCTCTTGGTCCAGCCCCGTCTATCTTGAATCTTCATTCTAGAGACATGGACTCAATGCCAACCTTCCTTCAAGGTGAATCCTACCCCCTCAATTAGTTCCTTCTCAGATCTAGAGGAAAGTGCTCGTGCTCTGTGGCAAACTGTGCATTAAAGCTGGCTTTCTAACTCAGGAAGATTGGTAGAGTTGAGAGTCAAGCTAAAGTCATGCCACATGAAAAAAGAAACTCACTTTATAACAGAAAGCAGTATAGAAGTAGTTTGATCTACTTTCATGTTTGTGCTCTCCTAAAGAAACCAAGCCTCTAGGGAATTTGTTAGCAGAACAGAAGACGTTTCAGTCGCTTTTGCTAAGAGCTATCATTGCCATCATCATCATCATCATCATCATCATCACATTCATCTAAAAACTGCAGCTTTTTGTCTTATGTAAGTTTTGTGCCCCTTCTCTCTTCATGTTTTTTCTCTCCCAAAATGGAGATCAGATCATTAGTAAGGCATGTGACTGGTAGAGAGCACCATCTCCTATTTCTCACTCTCCATGGTAATTATCGTCCTCATCGCAAAGGTTAAGATTCTGACTTCCCGACTGAGCGCGACCAAGACTGCTTCATAATAAGCACTACATGGTAGAATCTCAACTAGAACGAGTGAACGAAGCAGTCCTCATAATAGGAGTTGCTCTGAAGTCTATCAAAAGAAAAGAAGGAGGGGGAGAAATGAGCAGAAATACTGAGTTTCTTGGCAGCAGGAAACCTAGAGAAAATAAGGTTTTAAAATGTGAGGGAGAAAAAAGCCAAATGTGACCATTTAGCTTGTCTTATTGCAGACCTTCTCAGGGTGGGATATCTGGCTTCCAGGGGGGAAGAAGGTGCAGGGAAGCTATTAAGGGAAGTTTCAAGAGAGACCCTGGCTAACACTTGACTCACCATTAGACAGGCATTCATTATTTCCTTGAATGGCTGAGCATCTCTAGACTGTAGAAAGCAGCTGGCAGGAATCAAGTCCACAATGGAGCTTGAATTGGTGAGCTGAGAGAACTTGGGTGGGATTGCAGCTTCTATACCATTTTGTAGTCCTGCACAAAGAAGGGAAACTGTGAAACATAGGCCATTTCTGCACTAGACTGCCTTGAGGCCACTCCCTAAACTGCAAACCCCAGGATTCCCTAGGATGTTTAAAGTAGAATTATAGCACTATAACAGCCTAATGCAGAAATGGCCATAGTCATGTCTGCCCACGAAACCACCTTGATCCAATAGACTAGGACCCTGGAAGTCAGGGTTCAACTCCTTGTTTGGCCATGGAAACTCACTGAGTGACCTTGGGCCCATCACACTTTCTCAGCCCTAGAGGAGGTCCATGGAAAAATGCCTTTGATCAAATCTTGCAAGAAAACCCTGTGATAGGCTCACCTTAGGGTTGCCATAACTCAGAAATACCTTGAAGGTGCACAACAACAATGTTAGATGGAGACTCTAATAGCCCCTGTGATTAGAAAGACATAGGTGGTGGTGGAAGGGGAGGTCTTCAAGGCAGAACCTCAAGTTGTCAAGGCAGAAGCTGATAAACAACCAGTTCTGTGTCTACCCACCCCAGCAGTCCAGCAAAGAAATGAAAATAAGCTCAGCCTTCTTGTCAAAACACAAAAAATAGCTTTACTTCCAAATACTTCTTTGTACTTTGTAATCAAACACATGGTCTAATGGAGGAGAGAGAGAGGTGGGAAAAGGCCGCAGGTTAGAATGATATAAGAAAAGAGAGGTTATGGAAAAACCTAGGAGATAGGAAACTACTAGGGACGGGTCAACCCAATCCTCGAATCTTGGGTAAGGATTTGAGATTCCTGAATCCGAATCCCTGTGCCAAAATAGGCAAACCAACTCTTTCGAATCTGCGAACTAAATAGATTGTTGGAGACGGGGACGCCTGAAAACCTGGGAGACCATATATATAAGGGAAGATAGTAAGTAGGTGAGGTTTTCCCTTGGAGTAATAATGGCCTTTGTTAACAATTTCACAAATTACAGCTGGGCTTGTATTCTAAGATATTCAAATTGCAGATTTCATATTTAATTTCAGTACGTGACTGGAAGCTACAGGCTTGAGATTTCAAGGACAGCTGAAACATTCCTTTGCATAGCTCCCTTGCAAACCTCTTTCACAAACAATTCTGGGGTCTGGAGTTTTACAGGGTGTCACAGCCTTCTCTGCCAAAGTGTACTGGTCCATCAGCAAACAACAAACCCCAGGATGCCAGAAGGAGCTATGCAAAGAAAAGCCAGTTTTGACCTGGATTATCTGTCTACTGTAGTATGTGGCCCTATTTACACAGGCAGGAAAATGGGGGATTAAGCCACATTTTCCTGCCTGTGTACAAAGGGCCTTCATGTCATTTTCAATCTGGGCAGATCCTGAGGCAAAACTTTGACAATTGTCTTGGCCAGATTTCTTCAGAGGGAGGTTTACCTTTGCCTAGGTTTTGCTAAGGCTGAGAGAGTGTGTCTTGCCCAAGATTATCCTTCTTTCCCTTGCTTTTTAAACTCTTTTTAAAAAAAGGATTCGAAAGATTCAAGATTCATGAGATTCGTAGATTCCCAGAGCCTTCCAGGGGATCGGATCTGGATTCGGAAAATTCTGGATTCATCCCATCCCTAGAAACTACTTTAAATCTACATTGTACCTAAATTCTTAGAGAATAACCTCAAAAATTAGCAAGGGCATGCAAAGGTTGCTAAAACTAACACGATGAAGTGGCCCACCCATTTTATAATCTCTACAAATAAACTCAGTTTCTAGACTATATTAGAGATATTGGGCACATATCTCCACATATGTATAATCAGAGCCAGCTGTAGTTGAAGCCAAGTTGCTGGAGGGAGTTAAAGTCTAAAAAGAAATCAACATGGTCTCTGAACAGCTGTTAACTTAACCAACTGCTGTAGCCCAGCAGTTGTGAACATACAGAATGGCACTTGGAAATCAAGACATCGTCCCCTGCTACTTCTAGAAATTTTGATCTCATAAGCAGTGAGATTAAAATATAGGAGAGTCATCAGACACACCTAGAGACCACGTGCATACTGTATGATATACTATACCATTTTGGTTCTTTTGCCCTAGATGTCAGCTCTTAGTACTATTTCCTTGTGTCTATAGCCGGGGTGAGGAACAATTGGCTCTCCAGATGTTTTGGGCTACAGTTTCCACAATCTTTTATCCCTTGCCATGCTAGGTAGGCCTTGGGATATTTTTTTTTTTTGGTAATTTTATTCTTGTGGAGGTGAACAAATAAATTAACTTTTCTCTCCACTGTAAGAATGTTTTCAAAAACCATGAGGTTCTTGCAGCAAGGAGAAAATGGTCTGAAAATAATGCAAGTCCCTCGCCCCATGAGAGATTCACCATTTTCTTTGCCATGTAATGACCACGGAAGGGGGGGCAGTTGAAGTTATCTAGCTACGTTCTCATGGCAGGATGCTTGGTGATGGAGGCATTTTCCAGAACTTCCTGGAAGTCCTCTGGAGATCCTGGAGGATGAAATACTCATTGTACCAGAACATAGCTGCACAATTGTTGGCTATGTCCTTCCCACTACATGGTCATGTCTAGTGTGGCACAGGGAAACACAGAGGGGAGATGTGGTGTAGTTATGTTATATCTCTTTGATACAGGTTCTTTGAGATGGGGCTTTCCATCAGGGCCTGAAGTTTGGCCAGGATTCTCTTTGTCAGGGTTTCTTTCCCGGAAAGATCCTGGAGCAGATCATTAAGCAGTCAGTTTCTAATCACTTAGAAAGCAATGCGGTAATCACGAGAAGTCAACATGGATTTCTCAAAAATAAGTCATGCCAGACTAAACTTATCTCTTTTTATGATAGAGTTACTAGCTTGATAAATGAAGGGAATGCTGTGGATGTAGCATATCTCGATTTCAGTAAGGCCTTTGAAAAAGTTCCCCATGACATTCTTGCAAAGAAGCTAGTAAAATGTGGGCTGGACAGAGCTACTGTCAGGTGGATCTGTAACTGGTTGACTGACCATTCCCAAAGGGTGCTCACCAATGGCTGCTTTTCATCCTGGAGAGAAGTGACTAGCGGGGTGCCACAGGGTTCTGTCCTGGTCCCAGGGCTGTTCAATATTTTCATCAACAACTTAGATGAAGGAATAGAGGGCATGCTCATCAAATTTGCAGATGACACCAAATTGGGAGGGGTTGCTAATACGCCAGAGGACAGGATCAAAATTCAAAATGACCTAGACAGATTGGAGAGCTGGACCAAGGCTAACAAAATGCAGTTCAACAGAGAGAAGTGTAAGGTCCTACACTTAGGTAGAAAAAATGGAATGCAGAAATATAGGATGGGGGACACTTGGCTGGATGGTAGTACGTGTGAAAGGGATCTAGGAGTCTTAATAGACCACAAGCTGAACATGAGTCAGCAGTGTGATGCGGCAGCCAAGAAAGCCAATGCAATTCTCGGCTGCATCAATAGGAGTATGGTGTCTAGATCGAGGGAGGTACTGGTACCACTCTACTCTGCTTTGGTTAGACCTCATCTTGAATACTGTGTCCAGCTCTGGGCACCCCAATTCAAGAAGGACATGGTCAAGCTGGAGCAGGTCCAGAGGAGGGTGACCAAAATGGTGAGGGGCCTGGAAGCCAAGCCCTATGAGGATAGACTTAGAGAGCTGGGTATGTTCAGTCTGCAGAAAAGAAGGTCAAGAGGGGACATGATAGTCATGTTTAAATATTTGAAGGGATGCCATGTAGAGGAGGGAGCGGGCTTGTTTTCTGCTGCTCCAGAGACCAGGACAAGGAGCAATGGATTCAAGCTGCAGGAAAGGAGATTCCACCTGAACCTCAGGAAAAACTTCCTGACAGTCAGGGCTGTCCGGCAGTGGCATATGTTGCCTCGGAGTGTAGTGGAGTCTCCTTCCTTGGAGGTTTTTAAGCAGAGGCTGGATGGCCATCTGTCGGGAGTGCTTTGAGGGTATTCCTGCATGGTAGGGGGTTGGACTGGATGGCCCGTGTGGTCTCTTCCAACTCTACATTTCTATGATTCTATGATTCTTGACACTAGAGAAGCTCTCTTTTTCTTGTTTATTTCCATTTAGTCTTTGAATATTCTTTCCACTCCTTGATAGCACTGATGGAAGTTGTAAGCCAAGACTTGAAGGTACAAAATGTGCAGAGATGAGTGTTTACACTGAAAGTTAAAAGAGCCACTGTGGATCACTAGTGGGAGGAGGCTAGGCACATCATTGTTCAGTGGCCTGCTTGGCAGTGTCACAGAAATTCTTGGCTTGGTATGACTGCCTCAATTTTAGGTTATTGCAATTTTGGTAATGGTGCCACAATTGTACATGTGAATATGTGTTAAAGGGTTGCAAGTTTTGCTTATAACATTGTAACTACCTACCAAACTGCTAGCCTATGACTGCAACTTAATGAAAAATAACACCATTCCTGAAGCAGTGTAACTCTCCAAGTTACCTTTCATGGTCACAGAGGTGTGGCCTAAGTGGTTGTGGAGGAATATCACGTGGTGATCTCTTGTCAGGTTGAGGCAGCAATGAGGTGAACGGAAGAAAAAAGTATTTTCCTAACAGACTGCTTGTCTGTAGCATCCAGCTTTTTTTTAAAAAAAAAGTAACCACAAGTAGAGCTAGGAAAAATGACACTTTGGATCACAACTCCCAGAATCCTCCAGTTAGCATGGTCAAGGATTATGCTAGCTGGGGGATTCTGGGAGTTATTATCCAGAAACATAGCTTCTCTAAGCTCTAGTTACTTTTGAGAAAAGCAGTTCCTTTAAAAAATATAATTATAGTGGCATCAATGATTTTGGGAATCTTGGTTGTTGTTGTGTACTTTCAAGACATTTCCAAATTATGACAAACTTATCACAGGATTTTCTAGGGCTGAGAGCATATGATGTGTCCAAGGTTAACCAGTGGGCTTTCATGGCCAACAGAGGAACTGAACTCTGGTCTTCAGTGTCATAGTCCAGTTCTCAAACCATTATACCATGCTGGCTCTCCTTGGAACTCTAACTGTAGCTAATTATTTTGAAAAGTAACTTCCCAAGCTTTGCTCTATTCGCTTGCATGTCATTCAGTTCAATCTTCCCAAGAGTGGTGGCAGTGGTAGAAGCAGAAATACATTTTCTGTATCAGCTCAGCAAGGGCAATATCGACATCTTGATGAAAAAGTGTTCTTAAGTGAGGATATTATGCTTTTTAAAAATCTGGGTAGCAGAGAAGCCAAACAAGTCTGGTTCTAATACACACAGACGTCTCTGCAGCCTTGAATTAGCAAAAGTCAACTGTTGGCTCAAAAGGAAGCACATATGCCTGGAAAATTTCCTGCCTCTTTTAGTTTTCTCTGAAAGTTAATTTATCAGTTGGCATTTGTATTTTAATTTGGGTCCAAAGCCTCCTCTCATTGAAGGGGATGGGACGCTTGCCATTGATTTCAACAGGAGCAGGTGTGTGCCCTTAATGAAGCGTGTGGCAGTGTCAGTATATACACAGAAAGCCTGGAAGCTGTCAGTGTTAGAAACACCAGGCAAAGCAATTTATATGAATCTTGAAACACATGAATAGTGCACGCTGGTGACATTTAAGAGTTGACAAAGACAGTGAGGGATATCAAGCAGAAGGACATAATTTAAACAAGAAGATACTGTCATGTTGGAAACCATTCACCCCTCACTTGGCAAAGTTTTTTTTTTTCTTAAAGAAAAAAGATCTTGAACAGAAAGGCAACGTGAATGTTAATAAATGAGCAGTTCCTACATCAGATGATCAAAGTTAGTTTTGCTTGCTGCTTTGGACTGATTTGTATGACCAGATATTATCACTCCCCTCCTCCCTGATACACAAATGTTTGGAAGTCAGCCTCAGCTTGCTTCTCTTGATTCAATCTAAGGACCTGCTATCACTCAGAGGGAGAACACACGCTTTGGTTTCCAGAAGTCTCAAGTTCAGTCCTTGGTCTCTAACGTGCCAGATTGGTAGCAACTACTTAAAGGTTTTCTCTCACTGTGAATATATTAAAGCTTCCGACACCCCCCCACACACACCAGACATTGTTTTCTGGGATATATGGGTTGATGATTTTACAGATTCCTTTATTTCCTTCGGTCTCTACTATATTGATGTCTTCTGAGAGCTCTTTAATGTGTACTATAGATTTCCTTTTGTTGGATGTATTTTTTTTAAAAAAATATATACGTATTTTTGATGGTTTTAGTCTGTTTTGGACAGAGTAGACCAGAGGTGGCCAACTGCTTTGGCTTACAGGACCACATTGGCTTCCTGGAAGACCCTGAAGGCTCCCTTTACAGGATATGGGAGTAAATTTTCCCAGCTGAGGCCTTTATGTAAGGATTCTGATTTACTTGCTTGTTCAGTAAAGGTCTTTGGTGGGCCTAAAAGAGCCCAGGTGGGTCTTAAATGTGGCAAAATTGCTCTTCACCCCTAGACCAGCTGTGGCTAACTCTTGAGAATTAGAGGACTGCATTGCTCTCTCCAGAGTACCTTGGAGGACCACACTTTTGCTGCATCCCCTTGCAAAATAGTTTTTTTTTGTCCCAAACCTAGGGGACCCTTTTTGACCTTCTCTGGGCCATTGTAGGCCCAGGAAATGCCTTTTTTCCCCCAAAAGGAAATGACCCATGGGATACACTTCCCCATTTCTGTCCTAGGAGATGTAGGTGATATTTTAAGTCAAAATATTTGAAAACAAATGGGGGAAGTAGGGGGGTTGGGAATCTCCACAGGTGCTCTCAAAAGAAGTTCTGAGAAATGCAGGAGATCCATGGACCACCCTTTCCCCACCAGCGAAGTGAGCAATACTGGGCTAGAGGGATGAATATTCTCTCCAGAACTAAGTTAGACTGATCTTCTGGTCAGTATTTATAATATTGTAAGCTAGATGGGTGACCTTATAAATTTTGGTATTCACATTTATGACAGTGGTACCATTGCCTCAATTGGCAAATGCCCCTTAAAACCCACCTCAAAAGCCAACAGTTGCACAAACCAAAGGAGTTCTGTGGTCCTGGTGATGGGATGCTGACTGATGACACATCCAGCCCCCTGCAGTGTGACAAGCAGTCACAATAGGACCCTGCTCGTTGCACCATGGCTCACTGGCAGGAAGGGTCTGATCATGCTATCTTTCATCACCCCTTTCACCAGTGCTGTGGAACTCCTTCAGTTAGTGCAGCTGACTGGCTTTTAAGGTGGGTTTTAGGGGGTCAGATAAGGAGATGGATCATAACTATGTCATTGTAGCTACATTTCCCCTGCAGCATCTCAGCCTTACTTTTAAGGAGAATGAATAGTGAACCCATCCATAATTGACCAACAGTAGATTAATGCCTTAGGCCATCCTGCTACTGCTCAATTAAGGATGACTTCTGTGGATTGTTGTGTTATATTCATTCTTTGGAAAAGTAACCTTCTAAACTCTGAATCTCAACTTGTCAGCTTTTAAAGCTTCCTTCTGAAGGTATTTTGACATGTAGAAAATTGCGTCTTGGCTATTTGTCAGATTATTTGTACGCCCAGCTCAACAGGGTATGGTCACCAGCCTAAGGAGAGTTATGATGCAGGTATTCTCTTGAAACTTCCCAAGAGCTGGTTGATGCCTTGATGGAAAACCATCTGGGAATCGTGTGCATGCGGGCAAGAGATCCATGGGAGAAGGTATAATTTAAACAAATAAAAATGAGGGTAGGTGGACACAATACCATTTTTGTGTGTGTGACTTTGTGGTTTGTAGTGTCATCTCACCCCCAAAATGTTAAAGAGAGGCATTCTTCTGTTTGGCTTATGAGCCATTTGTGGTAGTTTGAACTTAAAATGTGTGAATGCTTGTTGTTTATTCCAAAACAGCTTCTTCACAAAGGGAATTGCATGTGTTTCAAAGCTGACTACCAGAAATAGAAAAACAGTGAGACACATGAGAGAAAATGTGTATTCTCTCATGCTTTTTAGATCTTAAGTTATATTTTGTTCGGTCAAACAGATTTCTTTCATGTACTTCATTGTTTTGTCTATATCAGGTAGCCTATTTGTGGAGTTCCTATCCTGTTGTAAGCTCAGAGCAACCCCCCCAAACTGACATTCTCAGTCGAGTGCTCCCTCCAAATAACAAAGAAATTAAGAATAGGTTTTGCAGCAGCTTTATGAGGCTACTGAGGACTATTGGGAGTATGGTTTCTCTCTTACTCGTCTCCCTTGCTCACTCGTGCTAGCCCAGATGCACCTGCTTTTTCTTTCAATCCTTAAAGCACTTTATATATGTATTTGACAAAGCGATTGAAAACATTGGTGCGCATACACAAACACACACAAACCTCCATGGAACTCACACTATGGAAAGAGGTGCACGCTTTCTTGATCCCACATTCAAACATTAGCAATGGTAGAGGCATTTTTTTTTAAGAAAAGGAAATGCAGTTGCTACATATGCATTGAGGCATACGTTAAACTCTGCCACTGAAATAATCAATATGGTTTAAAAGTGCTTAGCATTGGCAGGAACAAGCACTACATGATTAATTCCTCAGCAGTCTCCACATGGCCCCAGCTGGTTTTTTAGACTCCAGTCAGTCAAGATTTAGAATGCCTCCAGTATGCTTCCTATTTTAAAGCAAGAATACTTGCATTCCTTACTTTCACCAATCTTAGGCTAAACCATATAAGTCACTTGATGCCTAAACAGAGACAAACTACGGATCAACCTAGAGGTTAAAGGTAATTCACATTCCCCATGTTTAACCTGCTTTCCTTCCCATAGTGGGCTTTCCTCAGCATTGAATGCCTCAGGAACTAGACTTCTAGATTACACTCATGTTTACCGTTCAATGACAAATCACAAGCACACTAAACATTAGTGAGGAAAATTATGTGCTATGAGAAAGACATCTTGCACTACTTGGGTGGGTACCTCCGAAAATGATGTCTATATTGTCTACACTGACCCTACTTTTCCTGCTAAAGCAGTAGTCTGGGCTTGAGCTTTAACTAGCAGGTTGGGGCAATCAGGACTAAGGTCACAGTGCAGATGGAGTTTTTTAACCCTTTCCTGCATTCCTGATGAATATTACAACTCACTACTGGCTGATATTAACATTTGGAAGGCAACTAGCTATAACACAAAGTGGAGCTTTAGAGAGGAGGAGATTTTCATGAACACTGCAGTACAATTGTCCCCTAAGCCTTCTCTCCCTCTGCTGTTATCTGAAGTATTTTGTTTTAAATAAATGAAAGATCAAAAATGCATTTAATGTGACATCTAGTTTGTCTCTTAGCAGGGATGCACAAGCATTTATATCAAGAGGAGCTGAATATTTTGTCCATGCTCCAATTAAGTAAAATACGGCTCTGCAGCTTCCACTTTGCTGGGCCTCCAGGGCTGTGGCTATGCTGGCTGAAGGATAATGGGAGCTGTTGTCTTAAAAAGTAATGTTTCCAAAGTATGGAAATTATAAAAATAAATGAAATTTGGCAGTACAGAGAGGATGGGAGGAAGCTGCCGCAGTTCTTGGTTTGCAGGAGTCCCATATTAATTGACTTAATTTGGCATCCTCATGGGGTTTCTGAGATTGTGCTTTCTGAGAACATGTGCCCATTGCTCCATTGAAAAGAGTAAAAAGTTTCAAATGTCCATTTGACTAGAGCTGAGGGTAAACATAAGTAAATGGAAGGCAACTTTTCCCAGTGTCCCGCAGTGAGTGTAAAGAAACCTGTCCAGGTGGTGACTCTAATGCATTATGAGCAAATAAAGTTGTCCCACAAAAATGGCCCCTATGTCCATAACACCTTTTACAAATATAAAAATAAAAAGGGCTTTAGGGGGGGGGGGCAAAATGAGCTATAAAAACCAATGTATGGCCTGGACCTTACTATTACTATATGTGCCACATGTGAATAACAAAACCATTCTGTGGAAATTTCTTCTCTGAGAGGCATTTTATGGAGGGCACTAAAATGCGAACCAAAAGGTTTTGAGGCTTATGCCTTTGTTTGCACTTTCTCTGTGCATTCGGTGCAGATCTCTACACATCTGGGAATTTATGAGTGGCCGCATTGTCAGAAAGAACATTTGCTGGTGTGCTGTTTCAAAGGCACTGGTTATGAACTGCAGCATACACAGTGATGAAAGAGCATCACTGACTGTTTCACTAGATTTAAATGGCATTGTATGTGTGTTACAGTTTCAGGGACAAGGAGACCACTACCAGAAGGAGATTGTGGCCAGTTCGTTGATTCAACTGCCCTGCCATTTTGTCAGCAGCCCCCTCAATTATGCTCTGAGACAAAAAGATTCAGGCAAAAACATTCTTGAGGGGGGATATGAGGAATGAATCAGAATGTGAAAAATATTTGAAAATATTCAGATATGGTCACTCCCCCAATGTTTCGTCAGTGTTGAGAAACCTTAACAATGAGAACCCTGAACTGATGAAAATGTCATAGTTCTGGACCTATTCTGCACATATTTCACATGTGGTTGCTTTATAAAGAAATTAGCACAGAAAATTCTATTTTCTGAGAAACAGCATGTGTGGAAGTTGCACACATGAAGATATACTGTATTCTGAGCACAAATGCTGTTTCCTGCACAGAAATTCCATTTTCTGCACAATCACATGTGTGAAATTTACACAGAACAAGTCTGAAACTGCGAATAATCTTTGAAAACTGTGATTTTTGAAGAATTTTTTTTGCATTGTGAATAAAACAATGAAAATTACTTGTTGCTTCCTTAAAGAATGAAATTAGCAAAGAATTTAACTTCCAGCAAAGAACTAGCAGGAAGCAGTTTGATGTACCTTCCCTTGCAAATGGCCCCTGCCTGTCCTTGCATTCATATTAAACCAGGAGATTGTTAATAACCCTGATCTCTAGACACGTGTGTGGAGTTACACACATTCTGAGATTTCATGCATATTGATGGTAGTCTGCTGAATAGCACATCTTTGAGTACTCAAGAAGAGCCCAATGGTTGAATGCAGAGTTACAGTATCAAAAGGGATGCACATTTAAACAAAGCTCTTTCTCAATAAATATTTAACACACAATAATACAGAACCATACACAATAATTGCTGTTTCAACATTAGCTCTACAGTTTTCTAGAAACTTAGTTACCTTGTAGGTTAATCAGATGTGTATAAGATGTACAATTAAATAATCTCAGTGAAAATCCACAGACCAGTTCTCTGTATGGGCAAATCAATTGGAAAGTTTGCTTTCAACCCTTGTGCACTTAACAAAATGGATGTGAAGCATGGAATACCAAGCAGCAGTCATCACGGGCAGCTGAAACTGCCCAGAGTGGCTTGAATCTCATTTTTCTGGGACATGATAAGGGTGTGGACTCAGGAAATTGCTGTTCTCCAATTCCAGGGAGGAGAAGAATAAGAGGAGGAGGAAGAATAAGAAAGTAAAAGGTTACTGCAGTGGTGTCTTAATCTATACTCAAGAGGAGCTTGGTAGCGGTCCTTCTAGCTTCATGTTCTTGTTTCTACTCCCAAACAACTTGAAATAACATTAAGCCAAGATAAGTACACTGAGGCTGATGTACTTTGGCCATATGATGAGAAGACTTGACTCACTAGAAAAGACAATAATGCTTGTAAGGTAGAAGGCTGTAGGAAAAGAGGAAGACTGCATTACAGATGAATGGACTCAATCAAAGAAGACATGTCCCTGAGTCTGCAAGAATCTGAGCAGCGTGGTTGAGGATAAGGTGACTTGGGGAGATCTCTCATCCGTAGGGTTGCCATGAGTCAGAGTCAAAGTCAGCTTGATGGCAAGATCTTTAGAAGAAGACTTTGGCAAGCTGAAAAAAGCATGGTTAGGAGTAGATAGAGAAACAGTAAAAAACAAAACAAAAACAAAAAACAAAAAGAGATCCCGCACATGATTCTTCTCACTTATTGGTAACAGAAAAATTACACTAAAGTGACCAGGTTTTCAATAAAACTGATAAAAAGTCTAAACTAAAAAGCTTTCTACACATGTACATCAAGATGTAGTGTGTGTGTGTGTGTGTGTGTGTGTGTGAGTGTGTGTGTATGGGTGAGGGTATTGCCTCCCCAATAAGTATTCTGCTCCCCCCAATGAAAATTTCCTTCACTTCCCAAATTTCTAGGATTTCAGTAACTTAAAACAGCATTTAGAAAAACATGTCAGACATCAAAAGAAAAAAAAAGCAAGCAAAGTAACCAAAGGAATAGAAACATAACAACTCTAACAGTTCTAGGTGTGAATGATTTTCAACGTCCCACTCTCTGCAAGGCTAGAAATCTGGAGATTAAAGGGGAAAAAAATAATCTGAGGGTGGCAGAATTCTTATTTGAAGGGTGATGTCATTATTTGGCCCTCCCATAGCTCCACTTTGATGTGCACATATAGTGAAACACAAAATTGTCTGAAGAGATAGATGCTACAATGTGTAATAAAATAACCACCAGAAGGTGGAATAGGGTTTTTCCAGCAATTTCCTTACACACCCTGGGAAATACATGAGGAAGTCTTCTGTATCTACAGCACAGAAAGAAGCTTTGGATAAAGGCAGTATGAGGAATGAAGACCGAAGACTCAAAGAACGCAGAGATAACAAGACTCTCTTGCAGCAAGATTAGATCTTAGCAAGCCAGAACTGTGTCCTATAGGACAATGAACTAGTGTGTTCTATCACTCTAAGGCCATTTCCGCACAAGACCATTATAGTGCTATTATTCCACTTTCAACATCCTATGGAATCCTGGGGTTTGTAGTTTAGGAAGGGGCCTCAAAGTCTCGTGCGGAAATGGCACAATTTGAAAGGCAGCAAGTAAAATAAATGGTTTACTAATCTCTTCCAAAGAATTGGTGAACTGAATTCTCTTGCCACCTGAGATAGAAGAAATGTTGTTTTACCTCAAACTTGCAAAGTTTTCACTAGATTGTTTTTCAGATAATTGTAGAAATGCTACCATTATTTGCCTCTATAAAATCCAGGCCGTTTGTGTATTTCAAGCTTCCCCTGTGGCCCCTCCCCCCGCCACCCAACCTGCCGTGCCAAGGTGGCTAAGAGAATGCTGGGTTATATTGGGAGTGGTAAAATTATTGTCATATGGAAGCTGCTGAGAAACAATTTAATGGCAATAAAGTCATTATTAAGAGCTGGAAAAACAAGAGTGTTTTATTTCACTAGACATGTTGTTAATGACTCCTAGTGTTGCACTCCTCCCTCAAATATACACACCCCACAAGGTTGCACAGCCTGTACACTCACACACATATTTCCCCTGCTATTGAAATCTCAAGTGAAAGAAAATAATGGTCCAGAATTCTCTATCATGGGCTGTTATGTGTACTTTTATGCATGCTTAGCTGTGTAGCACAGGTGCTAAGGAACTCTGTTGGTGAATTTTGAAAATGCATAATGGGATACTGTCAAGAGTGTCTGAATGTGCATGAGCACTCCCTTGCCATAGCACATCAGATCCTGTTGTGCATCGGTCACTTTGCTGGTTCCCCTTTGTAGTAACATAAAAACAGCCCTTTGTGAATGTGGACATTCTCAAACTACTTTCTGTTTTCCACAGACATAAGTCCACTTCTGAAGACCTAAGTCCCCAAGTGAATTAAGATGTTATAGTTACATCACTAACCCTAAGCTTCTGGAAAATGAGTTTGGCAGAGCTTAGTACTTTTACAATTGAGTATGTGGGTACCTCAAGAAGGGATGGCTCTCCAGAGCCATGTTAAAAATGGTGCCTAAAAGAGGACTGAGCAACCATGAAAGGTACAGAGGCCAATTTTCACTCACACCTCATCACTGGAGGCTGTGAGCAGCTGAAAATAGCTGAGACTGCCTGCTTCTCTACAGCCTGAATTGGCTACCCCTCCAATAAGTGACAGCAGCAGGGACTCCTCCCAGAGCTAGACAGTTTCCAGGCGGTGGGAGGGCACAGAATTGCACATGTGGAGCTCATGCACACATGTAGAATCTCATTTAGTGACCAGGGAGCATGGCTGTGCCATGGTCTTGTTGGAGAATTCTCGCATTCCCTCTCTCCCCACTCTTGTTCTACAGCAAGTGGGGCTTAGCTAGCATAGACTTTCTTTTTCTTTTGTATGTCAAAGTCTTCTGCTTTCCCACCTAAAACCTCAGTCTTGCTCTTTGTGTTATTTAAATACATGATTATGGGGTCATTAGCCTTACATAAAAGACCACACTCCCCAGAGCTCTTTCTTTTTTGCTCTTTCTGCCATTTTTGCTTCCGCTTCCTTTCCTCTGACCATCCTTCACCTCTCCACCGAGAAAATGGTGAGTTAAGAATGAAGCTACTGTCTTACCTAAGCTAGGCTCTCCAATAAATATGTGATTGTAAATTTCATTAATAAACTTTTCTAAGTTTGGAACCTGAAACTGCCTGCCTTGTTTTGCTTTCTAAGTCAGTCTCAGTTCAGGGAAGCCACACAGAGATTGGGACATGCTTTTTCTGCAACTCTGCTAAAATTTTTAACAGTTTTAGCTTTCATAGAATTTCCCCCCAAAGGGCTACCCCCTCTGAGAAACTCTAACTCCTGACAGGTCTCACCCTTAGTGTTCCATATCTAGATCAGCCCCATTCTGAATATGTATTGAGTGCCCCTCACAGAGGTATGAAGGAGAATCATTATGCCTGAGCAGTTGATGAACAAAGAGACATCAAAATGGTGCCAGCTCAGTATAAACCTCCTGTCTTCCCATCATGTGATTTTCCTTTATGTGAGCAGTGCAAGAAGGCCCCAAGTGTCAGTAAAAATACTGTTTAATACCACTCCCTAAAACCAAAATAGCTCACATCAGTCTTAGAAATATTAGACCACAGTTCCCAGAATCCCCCAGCCACTGGATACATTGACTGGAGGTTTCTGGACTGTTGTTAATTGCTGGCAACTTGGCTTTAACTTATGGCCATCCTACATATGAGAGATCTCCATGACACTCTGTTATTGATAGACTGTGAAAGTTTTGTAAACTCAGGACCATGGCCACCTTTGTTGGGTCAATCTACCTGTAATATAGTTTTGCTCTGCCTTCCACTTTGCCAAGCATTAGCATCTTTTCTAATGAGTCATGTCATATCATGATATGGTTGAAGAACAATAGCCTCAGTTTGGTCATGTTGGCTCCTAGGGAGAGTTCAGGCTTTATCCCCCCCCCCTCGATCCAATTCTTTGTCATTTTGGCAGTCCATGATATCCATAGAACTCTTCTCCAGTACCACATCTCAGGTGAGTTGATTTTCTTCCTATCAACTTTCTTCATGTTCATCTTTCACAACCCTACCTAGAAATCAGATTCTGGGTAGTAGTCCAAAAATTAGCCTTTCCAAGGACTGCTTTATATGGCACAAGAAGCCAGCTTTGTGTCAGGAAGTGGCAGATGTACAAAATGAGGATGTCATTTTGTGGTTTAGCCACTAGAAATCAAGTTTCTTAAGAAACATGGTTAAATGTCTGTTGAACTGTGGCCACAATATTTGGGGCTCAGATTTGATCCTATATGCAAATAGTCCAGAGAGTGTAATTGAACTGGAAGTCCAGCAAAGGGTCCTAGATTAAGTCCAGCAATGACTCTGATGTTTCCTTCACCCTCTGATATTCATGTATTATTGTTTTAAACTCTGTGAAAGTCATAACAAAAAAATAAATCAAAGACAGCAAGGAAGAAGAATGAATGATGTTTTCATTTCGGTCATAGCCGGAACAGCTTAGGACTGAAGAATATCTCAGAATCTTTAATCAACCTTTTCCTGAAGTGTGTATTTATTTTTCTTCTGCTTACACAATTTATCTTTTATTTGCAGAGGAACTGGAACAAACCTTTTTCTCTCTCTTCTTTCCTGCAAAAGCAGAGATGAGTTTGACATCTTGTCTTCCCAGGTTTTCTCTAATAGCCATTACCTGTCCACCAAGATGATGAGTTATTGGTTGTCAATACTGCAAGTATCGATCATAATCTTCCAAAGTCCAACCTTCGCATAGGTGTTAAAAACAGAATGTGCTGTGAACTATACAAAGAGAATTAATTACTTGAGTCCCAATCCAAATATTCTCAGACACACTGCTG
This sequence comes from Cyclura pinguis, assembly GCA_030412105.1. Taxonomy (NCBI): domain Eukaryota; kingdom Metazoa; phylum Chordata; class Lepidosauria; order Squamata; family Iguanidae; genus Cyclura; species Cyclura pinguis. The sequence goes on along the minus strand of CM059604.1, from coordinate 120,067,958 downwards.
TACTGTATGAAAGGATATTGGATGGGATTCCAGTTTAGTCATATTTAGAACAGAGTCACTGAAATCAATGAGACCTAAATGAGGTACAGCTAATTCAAGTTCCATTGATTTCAATGGCTCTGCTCTGATTAAATCAGGATACATCCCATTGTTTCCCAGCCAGATGTTCAGCCCTTTCAGCTTTGACAATGCTGCTTAGTGACTGCAAAAGAAAGAAATAATAGAATTCTCTTCTCTCTTTCCCAGACAGGTGATTGGTTGTCCTATAAAGAGAAATATTGCTCAACTGTGAGGTGCATGTAATATAGGAACACCGAATGGGATGCCTTTTGACTCTGAATAAGGCTTCACACTGTGTTGTATCATTTTATATATCCCTTATTAGGGATGTAAATGTTAGATTATTTGACTCTCACAAGTGAGGACAAATAATTTCCATAGCTTTCCCCTGTTCTGCAGAAAATGAATATTTCGGTACAATTTTCACCTGGTAGCCCTATTTTTCCAAAACAAAACATACGTTTTGGAAAAACATGGGGGCCTTTTGCATGAGAATCATGGCTTGCTGAACAAAAGCAAAACAAATATTGCTTCCAGATAGCCATATGTGGATGGCTTTTTATGCAAAGTTGCAAAACCTACCCCATCAGTCTTGCACAAAGATAGCCATATGGGGTGTTTGCACAAGATTATTTTGCACAAAAAATAGCAACCTGGGAGAAAAAACACATGGCTATCTGGAAACAGTGATTTTTTGGGGGGAGAGCAAAAGTGTGTTTATTTGAACAAAAATTCACAACTGTGGCACAAAAAATCCACAGGTATTTTTGCCTGAAATTCCTCCCAAAAATGTAAGGCTGTGCAAATACCAGGCAAAAATTGTGCAAACTTCTTATGACTACACAGTTCTTCTTGACTGCCTTGTTTTTCAGCAAGGAGATAAAAATGGCAAATATTCTTTCTATCCCTAATCTGGATACAATTCAGAAGGTTGATTTCTATCCTATCCTATTTAAAATTGGTAGGTACCCAGGTGAGTGGACCTATAGGCAACAGGAAATAGAAAGGGTAAGCCAGTCCAGTTCCAGGTCTTACACAGGGTTACAAGGTGAAGTATATTCTATGCAGTCCTTGGACTGCTTAGTTAGTTCAAAGGAAAAAAAAGAAAGCAGTCTTGAGCAGAGTCCAAAGCCAAGAAGGGAACTGCCAGAAAAATTAATCTGAAGGTACATATCAAGCACTAGAGATCTACAAAGCTGAAGATGTCAGACAGGAGTACACAGAACTTTTGAAGCTGTTGTCTGCCAAACAGAATCAGTTGGGTTGACCTAATTTATAGCTGTTAGTTGATCAGTCCAGCTGGCCTTGTTAGCCCAGTGTCCCGTATTTAAAGTGGAACAGGGCTGTTGACTGACACTTTGCTTCTGGAGCTTCAATTTATGTCACTCAATAAGATGAAGTGTCTTTGCCTCCTACTCCCAATCTGCAGCTGCTGCCTGGGATGGATTGTGTTCTTTCTCAGCCTGTACCATGACAGGACAGCCAACCTCCTCCAGATGCATCTGAAGCCTATAACCTTGGCATTTCTCTTCCCATTCTTTGTCTGAGGAGGCCTCCTTCAGGTAGGAAAGGACACTTGGTAGACAAAACAACTATCTTCAAAGAAAAGAACTAGTGCCAATCAAAGGTATTCTAATAGGACAATTACGTCCATATCTACTGGGGAGTAAGTTACAATGCATTCAATTGGCCTTACTCCTAGGCAACCATGTACTGCAAAAAAGTGTGAAACCCTATATATCAAAGTTTTGAAGATGTGATGGTTTTGGACTGCAACATCCATTCATCCCAGATACTCAGGCAGCTCTCATAGCAGAGTGGTGGGAATTATAGTCAGTGTTGGAAGACCACAGGTTCCATAGGTTTGTTTGTTTGTTGTGTGCCTTCAGGTCATCTCCAACTTACAGTAACCCTAAAGCAAGCCTTTCAGGGTGTTATTGGCAAGATTTGTTCAGAGGGAGTTTGCTTTTGCCTTCCTCTGAGATGGAGAGAACTTCACCTGCCCAAGGTCATCCAATGAGTTTCCATGGCTGAGTAGAGATTTGAACCCTGGTCTAGGGCTTTATGGTCTAATGCTCAAACCACTACACCACACTGGCTCTCTTTCCCTAGCTTTAGCTGTATTAATATGCCTGGGAATAAGCCTTATTAAACTCAATGGAATTTGTCTCTGAGTATGTATGGACAGGACTGTGTTGTAAATGTTGGACAATTGCGTAGCACCTATTCTCCATGTACATTGAAGTCTTGTGGGAAAAAAATTATAGGCAAAATAAAGTGATCATACCTCAGTTAGACTGGCCAATTGTCCTATGGTGACTGGAATTTAAATAAGGGAGTGTGTCACTGGACTGGGAGAATAAGTTCAACAATTTATGTACCTCATTTAAAGTTTGGACTAAACTTCACCACGTCAGCCATGATTGCTAGAAGATATCTGCTAGGCAGCTTACAATGGAAAAGTGTTTATGAGCATTCACTCTACAGGTATGTTTTTGATGGTTAAGTAGCAGGTGTTTTGTAGTCTTTGATCTTTGGGTAACTGTGAGAAAGTTGTTTTGGGGGTCAGCTATTTGGAATGGAAGTGCAACTTGATGGTACTTTGCTAGGTAAAAGGAGTACTACTTTAAGAGTGAAACCCAGCACAGTGGTGTGTGTGTGGGGGGGGGATTCATGATGATAGGAATTACACATGAGGCAGAGAGTCCATTTTGAAAAGGAGCTTTCAGTGAGATCTTGACCAGAGAGGGTGACTGGGTTGTGTTTAAGCAGCTGAGGAAAAGACACAGAGAACTGGTGTCTAAGGCTGGGAGTTACTGGCATAGACTGTCAGAAGTTTGAAATGGTTACTGTAACACCACTGCATTTTGCATGAACTTAGAAGGATAAAGATAAGTTTGTTTTATAACTACCAAGTCAGCCTGCATTATCTAAAGTCACTGATACCAAAAAAAGAACATGTTACTTTAAATAAACTGATTAGTTCTGAGGGAAAGCTTAAGACCCTAGCCTTTTTACATGAAGATTGTGTTTAAAAAGTTGAGTTAGGGCTATGGGTTAGTGTCAGGGCACGGCACCTTATTAAGCTGGACTGGCAAAATCAGTCTAGTGAAAAATAAGCACATGTCACAGTAACCTTTGCCATTTTTTATATTTGCAAAATAAAATTTGCTGTTTGTTTTTTAAAAAATATATTATTTTCCAGAACAAAGGCAAGAGTTGTGGATGATAGTCTTCCTCTAGTTTTGAGCTGAAAACTGAATCTGAAAGTTGGAACTGCAAGGTGGGAGCTGCACTGGGACTGAGCCAAATTAACCCCTTGCTCCAAATCAATGCATTTACACCACTCCAGGGTTCTGCACTCTGTGAAGATTGAACAGCTGGAGCAGGAAACATTCCATGGGGTTATTTATTTAATGCAGGTGCAAAGTTTGGCAGAGCTGTTGCAAATCAGCACTCGGAACCTTCAAGCAATGTAGGAAGTAAGGATACCAGAACTTGGTAGATACATCAACATGGCTTCCTCATGCTGCGTTGAGGTTGTATACGCTTTCATTCTCTGTCCTGTAGACATGAATTGTACTTTTCCTCCTGATGTCCAGGACTAAAAGCTGCTCTAACTGTTGTTGACTATTGAAATTTTAATGAGCTTTAGGTTGCTTTCCCCTGCATTGAGTAATTAGAAATACAGTGAAGCTCTGTTTCAGAGAGAGCTTTTTTTAATTAAAATTTCTCAAACATTTTCTCTTCTGTTTACAAATATAGATGGAAGTGATCAGAGGAAAATGGTGCTGAATGTCTTATCTTGTTGTTGATCATTATGTTTAAAGTCAGCAGAAAGAGTTTTATAACTAAGTAAACCTAACTGACCTTAGTTGTTATTTTACTTTAGAATTCTTTCACTATATTGTTCTGTATGAATATTTTAAAATAGCAGGTGCAGGCTTTGTTTCAGTTTATGAAATGGATTGTTGTTGCTATTAATTTTTAGGGTGTAACCTGTCTCTCTCCCCCCATCCCCCTTTTAAATGTTCATTCATTTTAATAGATCTGAATTGTACCATTTTAAAGCACTTGCTGGTTACAAAGAACAAACTGAAACCAATTTGAATGCATTTCCTATCTGTATGTTCTGCTGAATTATACAGGCAATATGCAGGGTTTGCATATTGGGATCAAGATACATTTACTGTTGTTTTCTGTGTGTGTGTGTGTGTGCGTGTGTGTGCGCGCGCAGATCTGGAAGGCAATTGTTAATTGAAGAGTTCATCAGGTTGAACACTAATTAAGGTCTGATTGGTCAGCCATGCAGTTTTACAAGCCATGATGATGGTAGTGCATGAAGCCTCTGTTCAGACAGCAGCATCCCATGGGCCCTAGCATCTGGATACCTACATTCAAACGTTTGGCAAATGAAAGTAGGACTTGTACTACTAACACCCCAATTCCTACAACAAGGATCATTGTCCATGCCCTCTGATTACACACCACTGGACATTCTGTGCTGTCTGCCGTATTCACTTACTGCATTAGCTGGTCCTCAGCTGATTTCAAAGCCAAGAACAAATTAATTCATTGGTCTAAACCTATATAGGAAACAAATCATCACCGAAGAGGCCATCATTCAACAGGATAACAAACAGGTGAGAGCCTTGGGCTGGTACAAACCGATAACGTATATTCTTTATACTTTCGCAGGTTCCCTTTTTGAAAATGTGTTTATTCACAGGTTTGAAGCTCCTCATCTCTCCCCTCAAACTCATAGGGTGTGAAGTAAGGACGGGAGATGGGAGAAGGATGAGAAGTAGGGTTGGAGGTGGATCTTGGGGTGTGAAGTAAGAAAAGGTAGAGGAGATGCTGTTGGCAGATGGGAGAGAGGGGGAGGAGGAGGAGAAGAAGGGGATGAGGAGCTAGTGGTCCCTACGGTGGCAGGAGGCTCCTTAGTCCTAGGTGGTGAAATGGGCTTTTAAAAAAACTTCTTTGCAATGTATCCTTTTGTGAGGATCATGTGTCCTTAATTCTTGTGAAAGTGGAGGACCAACTGTATTTGATTTGCAGGATTTCACTGCTACAGTTTCTTTTTTGTGATGATTTTATTGGTTTTCTTTGTTTCATTGGCTTTTTTGTGATGCTGGTGGTTGCCTTAAGTGCCATTTTAAAAAAAATGGAAAAGGAAAGATAAAAGTGCTGCAGATACATTTGAACTCTGCTGAGATTCACCTTATGCTTGAAATGGGAATTCTGGATAGTTGAAAATTTAGGGGTAAGCAAGTTCAAGAGCAGGATCTAATTTCTCCTTCCTGTTCCTCCCCATGGCCCATACCAGCACAGTTAGTGGAAGTGATATCACTTCTGGACACCATTTGGGATGAGTTTTGGCTGGAACAATGTTAAAAGAGGAACTAAATGCGAAGAGATCAGTAACTTACTAGAGATAGGATTCAAAACATAGGAATCTTGCTTGGTAAACAGGACAGTTGGAGCATATCTGAGTGTTATTAGTGCTTTGTTCCCTCTTACTGTTTTAATTTTCCTTTGTCCTTTTTGCAATGTATAAGCAACTTTCTAGTTACTTCTATGATTAAGGGAGTGTGGCTTCACTAAATGATGGAGCAAGAGTATCCAATGGATGAGTTGTGCTGCCTCATGCTGTGCCTCTTGATGAGACCTTGTGACTCATTCTCTCTCGCATTGAGGCATGAACCAAATGGATGGGCTGCTGTAGCATTTCATTTTTTTAAAAAAATCATTAATTAAATGTAACTACTTTGTTCACTTCTGAAAAGCAGAAAAATTAAAAACATACATTTAAACACCTTTATCTACAAAAGAACATTATGAGGCTTTGGAAGTGTAACTGTTGTTAATACTTTCTCCTGCTTTTTACTTGGATTGAAAAACTTCTGAAATGTCCACTTCTCCATTAGCTTACCAGTTATTTAGTACTCAGTAGCTAAATATTGTATACACTCGTATGTAAGTCCAGAAATTTTAGTAAAAAAATGACCTGAAAAACCCGGGTTGACTTATCTATGTATCTATGTAAGTATTGTACCATAACTTTTATCAAAAAAAAAAAAAAAAAAGTCATCTCCTTCTCTGAGTAGAGTGGTGAAAGATGAGAGCTTAGACCATCCCAGGAGAACCTAGAAGAAGTACCAACCCCATCTCTTCTCTCTCCACCTTGGCACTGCTTTCCCACTGCCTGGGTGGGAAAATGGCAGAGGCCAGGGGCAGCTGGCCCCCTGAAGAGGTGCTGGCGCTTTTCCCTCTCCGTGGAGTGACCCTCGACTTATTCACAGGTCATATGAAAACCCATAATTTTGGCCCCAAAATCTTCCCATCACTTATACACAAGGTCAACTTATGCATGAGTATGTACAGTAAACGATTGAACTATAGTGTGTCAACAGTACAAAAACATGTGACCTTATCAGTCTAGTCTACTTTAAAAAAAAATCCTGGAGGTGTCAGGACAAATGAGTTTGCACTCTGATACTCCGATAGGCAAATGAGCTTACTGTTATGTTAGATAAGATAATTTATTTAGAAATGAGCAACTAAACATTGGTTGGCTTAGGACTCTTAAGAAGCCCTTTTACAAAAGAGCTATGGAAATGCAGTTGCTGGTGTTACGGCTTTTTGAACTATTCATGGGCATGACATAAGGAAGGAAAAAGTGCAACTGATAAGATGATGCAAACCTTTATTCTGTACATACATTATGAAGAATTGGTATTCATCCCAACACTGTGTGCTAATCAGACTTTATTTCCAGGGGCATTCTTTCATGTCAGAAGGCTGCCAGAATTGTCAGGTATTCATTGGTAGAGGGCAGAAGGAGAGGAGGGGATTGATTTTTTTTGTAATAGCACATTGCTCTGCTTCATTTCCTTGTTCATTATAAGCAATGGGGAAAAAATGATACACTTAAAATATTTAATATGGCAAGGTCTCTGTCTTTCTAGTCATGGTGTATGTGGGGCCATCTTAGATGCAGATGGGAGACTTGCTGCTGAAATGACTGATCAAGCTAAATGCTCGGTAGTGTAATGACAGCAAAGCTATCGAGAGATAATTGGCTGTAGTATATAGCGATAGATCTTTTCCTTAAATGGGTAGGCTATCAAGCCATGGGGCTGCCTTGGAAATCAATCCAGGTCCTGTCCTCACCTTGATCCTTCAAATTGCCTTGATCATTCCACTTTTTCCCTGCCCAATGCACAGAAACAAAAGTTTTACAGTAGTACAACACTTGGTTTTAGAACCCAGCAGAATCATGTGTCTATAGGGCCTTGGGGAATCAGAGCTTGGAAAAGTTATTTTTTTGGCCCCGCAACTCCCAGAATCACCATGGTGGCTGGGATGTAGTAAAAAAAAAACACCAAAAAAAAACAACGTTAATTTTCACAAGCTCTGTGAGAAATCCTTCCACAGATGGCCTTTGAATACCTTTTTGCGTCTCTGTGAGCATTTGACTTGAATGCTGATAGGACTCTCTAGGTTCTATAAGCATTCATTTGGAATGAACACAGATATTTCATTCATTTTGGGGAGAGAAGTGTGATGCTTGTGTATCCTTATATTTTTATAGATCCAGCTATTACCGAAAGATATGCAAAAGACAAACAGAGATGATATATGAAGCACCACTTGCTTCTGGATGTCTTAAGAATACCACCTTATGCATTCAAGAGCACCTGCTGGCCATTGCAGCAAAAATAAGTTAAGCTTTATGGTTAATACTGATATTTCCAACCACAACCATGTCTCTGACCCTGGAAATGTGTTTTCATGGAGGATCTAACACAAAGTAATCCATCATTCCCCAGTGGCAATTCTTGTGCAGAGTGTGAAAAGAGGTGGGGATGGGGTTGGGCAGCTATTTCCAGAATCCCCCAGTGAGTATGATCATTGGGACCTTGATGTCTTGGGGACTGGTAAGTTTGCTAAGCTGCAGTGGGAAGCCACTGAAGTAGGGAGCCACTGAAATCAATGGAACCGAACTGGAAGCATGACTAAGGTACAATAACTGATTAAAAATGACATTTTTCCTGTATAAGGTCAAGATTTCTCTGGTAGACCAATGACAGCTATTCAGATAGGTTCACAAGGAACAACGAAGGCCATCCACTTCTATTTTCTTGACATTGACCACTTTAAGGTACACTATTTTTGTACATGGAGGTTCCTTAGGAAATAGAATAAATAAATGCTATAACTTTTAACCTCTGTCTATGATTGATTCTTTTGAAGTATTTAGTGTCAGAATAGTTATTACTACAAGGGTTGAGAAGCCAGTGCCCATCCAGCAATCCTTGGATTCCAAATCCCATCATGCTGACTACTAGCTGGTTGTGAGTGATGGGATTTGGCATCCAACAACACCTGGAGGGCCACAGTTCTCTTGTCCTGCTCCACCAGCTGAGTGGAAAATTGCTGGGTAGAGTTAAGAGAGTAAAATAGAAATGATCAAACACATTTAGCTGAAAACATTTTACTGCTGCTGCCACCACCACTCTGGTTGGCGTTCTTCAAATGTTTCAGCGTCCCTGGAAGAAAACAACATTCTGAAGTAGGGTTAAAAAAAAACAACACCAAAACTGCTTCTTTGCCCTGTCAATCACTGTTTAGAAACATCACCAATAATTTCTACTCTGGAAGGCTTGACTTACGGACTCCTGGGTCTAAATGGATCCGCTGAAGTTTGGCTAAATCCCATCCTGTCAACAGCTCAGCAGTAGGTAAAATATTGAAACTCTAATTAATCTAGCAATAATGACAGTTTTCCAGATGGGATTTTTTTTTCCACTCTAAAAAAATAAAATAAAAAAATCTGTGTTTTTAGATCCAATTCATGTATAGGTCCAACATTTTTCATTAATGTTCTCTGATCTCTTTATGTATGCTTTATTGTGTTTGGCCATGCTGGTCAGTTAGCAACCCTAATTTTTTTGGTTTGTTTTTACTTTTGGGCTGTTTGCCACAAAAGCAAGTGGCTTTACTTTAAAATTAGTTTTAGCTGAATACGTAATACAAACAGACTTCACTTTTGGCCTGGACTCGGACTTCATATCTGCCAGCTATTTATTAATTCACAGATGCTCTGCCTTTCCTTCAATGTGCTGAAGGTAACTTACAAAATTTGTCTGCCCACTTCATTTTCACAATATCTCTGTGAGGTAGGACAACCAATCTTCATGGCCAAGTGAACTTCATGGCTCTCTGGAGGCCAAATTGGTTTGAAAGATGAGATATCTTTGCACACTTGGAAATGTATTCCAACACCCCCCATCTTTATAGGGATACTGATTCAGATAGTCTGGACCCAAGCCATGTAGGGCTTTAAAGGTCATAGCCAACACTTTGAATTCTTCCTGGAAAATAGATTGGCTGTGGGATACCATCCCTGAAGAAGTCACCAATTAGCCAGGGCCAGGCTGAGGCAGTCACTTGAAGTCGATGTCATGAAAGAGCAGGAAACTGTTGGTCATTTATCTCTTTTATGTTTACAGCCAGGGTGGAGGCTCAGATGCTTGTGGAATTTTCGGCCTCAGGTGTCAAAATAGCTTGGCCAAGCTGGGATGCTATGTCCCATGGAAGGAAGGAACAAAGATTGGAAAGATTACTTTTGAGGACTACAGTTCCCACGGTCTCCCAGTCAATTCATGAATTTGCTGTTATACCTTAGTGAATAAATGGTATTTCACAAGCCCTGCTCAGAAGTTCCAAGAAACAAAGTCAGTTTCCGTTTTAATATATAATTTACATGGATGGATAAAAAGTATCCACAAACAATGTTAAGCAGATTCACTCATGGGCTGGGATTGTTGTCCGCATTGTGGTTTTTGTTTTTTCAAATAGAAATTGTTGCTTTTTAAAAAAGGAAGAGCAAAGAATAGCTGATAATAATATTTATACCATCCTGACTTTTTTTGCAGTTTGGTACTCAGAGCAGCTTATAAAAGATTAAAAACACATAGTTAAAAATTCTCTCACTCTCTCTCTCTCTCTCTCTCTCTCTCTGTCTCTCTCTCTCTCTCTCTCTCACACACACACACACACACACACACACACACACAATTAAAGAGAGACTGAACAACAAAAAATGAAAACCAGTTAAATCTTAAACCATTAAAGACACACACACACACACACACACACACACAGAGCACAACAATTAGAAAAATCCAGCAAATTGTTTAGGTGAGACATGCCTGTTGAAATGGAAAAGTCTTTACTTGTCTGCAAAAAGAAAGTAGGGACAATACTAATGTAATTTCTCTGGGAAAGGAGTTCCAGAGCCTGGGGGCAGCCACTGAGAAGGCCTTTTCCTGTGTTGCCACCAGATATACCTGTGAGGGTGGTGAGAGAGAGAAAAGCGCCTCCCCAGAAGATTGCAAAGTATAGGGAGGAGCTGTGGAGCCAGCAGCCAGTGGGGCTGTTGCAATAAGGGAGTTGTGTGCCCTCTGGAAACTGCTCACTTTTCCAGCCCACAGATGTAACTAAATCTCAATCCAAAGCTCCCTTGATAAGTGCAAATCTACCATTCCAGTGGGGGAGTGCAGTTGAGACATTGCCTTCCTTCTGCCTCCTCATATTGCCTTCAGCTTTGCATTCCCTTGATAAAACCACTGTCCAAGGTGCTGATTTCATTTTGAAATCTCCTGCCAGCAGAAATGCTCTTTTCTGCTAGCTGAACTTGGAGATCTGCCAGCAGAGTGATCTGCCAGCAGAACTACCATACTGCTTAAAATTTTCCAGCAGAATAGCACCCAAAAGTGTAGAGGAGAGGTGGACAAGGGAGTTGCGGAGTAACACCTGATCTAAATATCTTCCAACTCTGGGACTAGAGATTGAAGGGATATTCCCTGGTATTGATTTTGTAGCTGGGAAAGGGGCTTCCTAAGACTCAAGAAATCAAGTTGGGAAAAATAACACAGAAACAAACAAACAAAAAGGCACAGTTTTCAGCTGGTATTCACACATTTCCAAGAGGAAATAATTCAGGAAATAATTTTTTCCAGAAATATGCATGAGGGGCAGTTGCACAAAAAATGTGGTATTTAGCACAAAAATCATGGTCAGGCTGGGGTCAGTCCTAAGTAATTTCCAATATTCCTAGGCTGAGAGGAGTTTGGATTCAGCATGACTTTACCTACTGACTGTTGACTAAGCTGATTCTTGACAATTTTCAGCAATTAAGACTGAACTGTTGGCCCAATTGGATTCTTAACTGGATTCATATATCAATCAAATAAGTATTTATTTGTTAAATAATTTTTGTTTCAAGCGTGCTTTATAGACCTTACTGCTGACACATAGTTGCAACTGCCGTAGAACTATTGGTTTGCTCTATCTAAGTAACCATCGTTGATGGTGAAAAAGATCTTAAAATTCAATTTTCAGAAGGAACCAGAGCTACATTTGTTAGCTTTGATGGCAGATTCACTGGACCAGAAATCAAGAATTCTATGATACATGATGACGGGGCAAGACTACTATATGTGCAGAAATAGAACAGTAATGAGATTCCAGCCAAAGAAAATTGACTGGTCAAGCTGATGGACTTGGTAGAGATGGACAAATTAATATTTCTTATAAGAGAAAAAACAGTAGCAATGTTTGTCAAAGACTGGGATCCATTAATACATTCTTTACAAGATAAAGAGAAGAACGTATCAACTATTGGTTTTCATTATTAGTATATGGTAACATTAGTAAACAAAATTATTTCTAAGAGGATATTAATGTAATGGAAATTGATATATCAATTATGACATATAGCCTGTGTTGGGGGAGTTGGAAACCATTTTTTTTTAACTAAGTGTGGGTGCTGTAATTGTGTTTCCCATGTGGGTTGTTATCAAAGGGAGTGTAGTTGGGTAGGCATAGTTATGCAGTGTTGTGTTTTGAGATATTACGCTTAAAAATAAAAATTAAAAAAGGTGTTGTTGTATGCCTTCAAATTGTTCCCAACTTAAAGTGACCCTAAGGTGAACCTATCATGGGGTTTTCTTGGCTAGATTTGTTCAGAGGGGTTTGCCTTTGCCTTCCTCTGAGGCTGAGAGTACGTGACTTGCCCAAGGTCAACTAGTGGATTTCCACGGCTGAGCGATGATTCAAACCCTGGTCTCATAGTCCAATCCTCAAACCATGCTGGCTCTTTATAAATAACATGCCTTATTATGATTTTTCTCATTGCAACTGGAACAATTTCAGTTGCAAGCAGGACCTGAACTAGAACTGAACCAGTAAATGATTTGTCTCAGATCTTGGAAAAATTGCTTTTTTTGGATTTCAGCTCCCGGAATGCTGATGGGTTCTGGTATGTGTGGTCAAAAAGTATCTTTTCCCATTTGTTTTGAGTTCCTGCTTAGAGGCACTTCCTTGCTTATACAATCTGTCCTGTATTGGACGAAAGTCCATCATGACTAGTGTTCTGAGATCTGTATTGTTTGAACCCATCCATCTAGTCTAGCGTTATGTTAATAGTGAGAAGCAAAATGTGTTGAAACTTAGAAGCAGGATATGATAGCAAAGGATCTCACAGCTTGTTTTCTTCCAGCAAAAGAATACTGTTCATTAATATTTCTTCAACCTCATGTCATTTCCATTATGTTGCTCCATCGGCTACTGTCAAGTTCTAGGAAATGAGCATGTCTGTACATCAAGATGGGAGAAAAAGTGAAGGAGGGACACAGGTTGGAAATTCATTAATGGCATTTAGGTAGTAACTGTATTTTTAAAAGTATTCCAATAACCATTAAGGCCACAAGAGGATTAAAGAATCTCCTGTCAAATATGCTGACATTATTTAACCTTTTTTTTTTTAGAAAAAGATCTATTTATAGGTATATAAGAGGCAAATATATGCACAGCTTAAATAATTGACTGAGAGGTATTTGTACTCTTGAGATCCTGTCTCTCAGTCCAAAGTTTTGCTAATGATGTACATGGAACCTATGAAGAAGAGATGTTGCTTAATTAGTTAATGTTTGTAATGTAAATGTTGATAAATTACTTAATAGGGTAAGACTCATTCCCAACAGAGAGATGCTGAGGTAGGAAGTCCATGGGGATTTAGGAGTGGAGAAGACTGAGATGATTATAATGGAACGAGATATTTGCTGCAGGTTTGCAATTGGCTTCTGGATGTGAATATCATTGATCAAAGGTCTCATCTGGGTGGACAGCAGGGATAGGTGCCAAAAATTGTTGGAATGAGGTGGGGGAGGGAATCAGCCCCTTGAGGTTTTAATCCTAACTTGATTTATCCTCATTCAGAAATGGGGGGGGGCTCCTTTTTGTGAGACAACAGGCTTTATTGGTTGGCCGCAGAAAATATGTGCATTTGTCTGTGTCTTGCACATATCTGTAACCTGTTTAGTATTGGAAAATACAATAACAGTTGTCTAGTCAAATTCATAGCATTAGATTGGTTGTTTCTGTCTTTTTGTGATCAGTTGGTTTGCTCTGTTGTGTTCCCTGTGCATGTCTGGTTACAACAGGAAAAGATACTACCTTTCTGTAGAAATAGGACCTTCATGAAAACTACGCTTTTGTACCAGTTGCAAAAGCCACAGGAAAACATGGGTTGTCTTGTGACCAAGTTAAGATCTCTTGATGTTGGTGGCAAATGTTCACATTGCACTCTCATCATCTTGAGAATCACTTCGAATAAAATCTTTGGCCCAGTGAGACTTTTCTTGATCTCTAGTTCATCTTTGATTGTATTTCCCGAAACCATTTCTAGTCCATTGAGGTGGCTAAAGACTAGAGAGAAGGGCTTTTCACCAGACAATTGCATTGCCAATTAGCAATCCCTACAATATAGACTTAGGCTAAGGGGAAACTACTTGACTGAGGTGATTCATTGGCACAGCAAAAATCTGAATCTGAGTCTTGTACATTCAAACCCAATGTTTTAAACACTGTATCTTGACAACAGTTTACTTTACAGCTGAAAACATTTTACATGGTAAACTATCACTTTCTTCCTCCGAGAAATACATAAATCTGCGGTCTAATTTGCACCATAATAAATGTTAAAATACAGAAGAAGCTAATATAAAGTGTTGCAAGAATGTCTATGTCATGTAAGGACCTTGTAATAAATGAAATTATTTTCCATTAATCAAGTTTCAGTCATCTATTAAATAAAATTGACAACCTGTTGTCTATGTTAAGGAGGATGCATTCGTGTCATTTTTTAAAACTGTGTTTGTAGGTGTGGACAGAAAAGAGTACTAGAACTTTAACATTTTGGGCTGAAGTACCAATTTCTGTGTATGGTTGTGAAAGCTGGACAGTGAAGAAAGCTGACTTTGAAGTATGTTGGTAGAGATGAGTTCCATGGATACTCTGGACTTCCAAAAAGACAAATGAATGGGTTCTAGAGCAAATCAAGCCTGAACCCTCTCTAGAAGCCAAGATGGCAAACCTAAGGCTGTTGGGCATATCATGAAAAGGCATGGCTCTCTAGAGAAGACAATAATGCTTGGTAAGGTAGAAGGCAGTAGGAAAAGTGAAAGACTGCATTACAAATGGATAGACTCAGTCAAGAAAGACATGTCCCTGAATCTGCAAGACCTGAGCATGGGGCGGTTGTGGATAGGGTGACTCGGAGCTATCTCATTCATGGGGTTGCCCTAGGTTGAAGCTGACTTGGCAACAGTTAACAACAACAATTGATTCAGTGGCTTTTCTCTCCTACTGGATTCAGGTCATAAAGAAGTTATGAAAATCAGTGGGAATTTTTAAGCCATGTTGAATTTGGCAACTGAACTATGATGACTATGATATTAGTTAGACAAACATATTCCTGGCATACTTTAGTAGCTCTATTTTAATTATGGCTATATCTGGGTTCATTTATTTAAGGCCTCTTCTCTCCATGCTAAGTTATTGTTTGGGTTGCAAGGTAAAAAGCTCAAAATCAATAGCTGTAATCAAAATGAAATAGTAAAATATTGTCTGTGTGGAATTTTGGTGATCTTTATTTTAATGGATTAATCAGCTAGTTATCACATTAACATCCAGACAGCTGGTAGTCTGATTTTCAAAACAAAACAAAACAAAACAGAAAGCTTTATTGGTTGGGCTACCACGATTCCATCAAGAGTTAAAATATTAGAACAATCGTTGATTAAATGAGCCCTGCCAAGTTGCTGGCAGAGGGAAAGTGAATGATGGGCAGTGACCTTTTGATATTTGTCTGAATGGATGTTGTTTGCTGTTACCTTTTTTTATTATTTTTTAGTATGTATTGATTAGAAGATGAAAAAGAAATGGTTGGTTGCTATTTGGAATAAACACACAATCATAGGCTTGACTTGGTCTGGAGTTACCTGGACATGAGACCAAATGGTAAGCAAATATTCCTTGATTTTCATATCAAAATCTTTCTGGAAACAAGACAATTTAAAATGAGCAGATACTGTACCATTTTTAAGAAACACATTTCCTGTTGTTGGAGCAGGTCACTCTTACAGGATGTTTGCTATTTGGGGGGAAAATCTTTGGGGATCCAAATCGTACTGGATGCAGAACAGACTGTGACAGCTATAATAAAATGAACCATCTAACAGTGCAGGAAAGGAAGAAAAAATGCTATGGAAACAAAAACTTCCACCACTGGATATTCTTTGTGTGGATTCACATTGAAATCTGACCTTGAATAATTGCAAGAGCTGGAAATATTTCCCCACCCTCATTTCCATATGTTTCCCTCAACTTTCTAAATCAAAAGGGAGGGGGAAAAAAGTATTCTTTTATGAATTCATTGCATTTTGTTTATTTCTTTTCCTGTATGCATAATACTAGAAATATTAGATTAACTATTGCCAATACTCCAAGCAATGAAATAGGAGAAGTGAACACAGGCCCACAAACTAGCCAAACCACTATGCTTGTCATACTATTTTATTCTTGCATTAATTGGCTATAGCTAATTTATTAAATGTAATGAAGTTAATACATAGAATTAATAATTCAACAACAAGATGATGATGATGATGATGATGATGATGATGATGATGATGATGATACCGATACCATCCCACATTTGCATGATAGATTTGTCCTACTTGAAATAACCCCAGGATTCACTGACCCAGTGTGAAGTTGAGTCTGTCCTCTCTAAATTGTTCTCTTTAAGTTGATAACTGGCTGGTGTTAGGAAGAACTTCAGATGAAACATTTCCTCAGAGCAAGGATGCAAATTCTGTGGTGTCACATAAGCCCCCCTGTAGCCAGGTGGAGCTATAGCCTTCCCCAGCAACCATTATTGCTGCTGAAGGCGTCACCAAAACTTTGGTACTAACTTCAGTGTCTCTGTGGTTCAGGACCAGGGCAGAGCATTGCCCTACACCAGAGGTGAGCAATTACAAACAGGGCAGAGGCCGTTTCACATGGCCGGCTGTTCAGCGGATGGTTGCTTTTATTTTGGAAAAAAATCCCAATGAGTTTTGTCCTATGTAACAGCAAATGAAACAGCACAGTAGCCCTAAACTCACACTAGAATCCAAAATGATTGAATTGAGGCTATCATGTTTAGGATAGATCATGAGACAACATAGCTTACTGGAAGAGATGACAATGCTCAGTAAATTTAAAAGGCAATGGGAATAGAAGAAGACCTCATTACAGGTGGATTGATTCAATAAAGGAAGCCATGACCCTGAATTTGCCAGGCAGCCTCTCATATGTAGTGTTGTCATAAATTAAAGCAGACTTAACAGCAAATAACAACAAAGGACAGACAAAGTGTTATGAGCCAGAGTGGTCAGCGCATCACAAATGAGAGAATGTAATTGGTGGTTGTGGGTATTCTGGATTGACTTTGCTTTATTGTTTTTGCTGCCTGAAAGTCATTTCTGACTTATGGCAGCCCTAAGGCAAACCTATTACAGGGGTTTCTTGACAGAATTTGTTTTGGGAGGGAGGTTGCCTTTGCCGTCCTCTGAGGAGGAGAGGCTGTGATTTGCCCAAGATCACCCAGAGGGTTTCCATGACCAAACAGAGATTTGAACCCTGGTCTCCCATTGTCCTCTACCTTTATTGTCATGTGCCCTCAAGTCGTTTCTGATTTATGGTGACTCTAAGGTGACCCTATAGGGATTTCAGGGGCTGAGAGTGTGTGCTGTGCCCAAGGTCACCCAATGGGTTTCTGTGGCTGAGCAGGGAAGTGAACTCTGGTCTCCAGGATTGTAATCCAATGTTCAAACCATGCTGACTTTCACACTACACCTTACTCTGGAATAAGAAAATGATTTTCTGTCTTCTGCAGTCTTCTGCAGAGTTTCTTCCTTCCATCCTATTTTGTACTCCTGAGTGTGTATGGGACTCCAGCAATTGCAATATGCCCAATATCAATCAGATGAATTCATTCATGAAAGAAAGCCATGGCTCTGCCCAGGAGTGTAATAGGGAACGGAGCAAATGATGGCATTGCTTCCAATAAGAATTCTGCCCCTTTGTGGCACCCCACTCACCAAAACTTTGTCATTTGGGATGGCTGACTGGCTTTTAAGATGGGTTTCAGGGGCATTTACGATTGTAACAATGATACTATGGTTATAAACGTGAATAGGAAAAAGTTACACAATTATAAGTCTAACTTTATTGCTATATGCCTTCAAGTTGTTTCTGACTTATGGTGGTCCTAAGGCAAACCTATTATAGGTTTTTTTGGGACTGAGAACATGTGACACACCCAAGGTCACACAGTGGGTTTTCAGTGGTTAAGCGGGGAATCAAACTCTGGTCTCCAGGGTTGTAGTCCAGTGCTCAAATCACTACAACATGCTGGCTCACAAGTCTAACTTAGAACATTATGACTGACTAACAGTATGCCAGTCACAGTTTAGGCATTCAAAGAAAAGGTGTGAGCAACATTATGAAGGTAATGTGAATATAGCAATATAAGATTTCTAGGTAAAAATAGTTTCCAGTTTTTCTTTCTCTACTACTCTGCTAGAAATTTGAGCAGTGAAGGGAGATTTTATTGGGATCCAGAATTCTTAAGTGGAGTGTGGGAGGGGAGGGAATGTATTCAATTTGCCTGCTGGGGCTGCACCCCTGGGCCCCGAGTTTCCGAGACCTAGCCAGGGCTGATGATGAGGGGGGATCTTAGAGCTCTTTCATTGGTAGAGCTCCTGTAAGTTGAAGCTAACTTGATGGTAAAGTAACAGCAACAATAACAAAGTAGTAGTAGTGGTGGAAAAAAACAAACAAACCT
This sequence comes from Cyclura pinguis, assembly GCA_030412105.1. Taxonomy (NCBI): domain Eukaryota; kingdom Metazoa; phylum Chordata; class Lepidosauria; order Squamata; family Iguanidae; genus Cyclura; species Cyclura pinguis. The sequence continues at coordinate 120,049,657 of CM059604.1, read as the reverse complement.
GCTGCCACTCAAGTGCTATCCTGGCCTTCTCCCCAAAGATTGCCACCTGTTAGTGTTTGCAGTCATCCCTACCAATTTGTAAATTGGGAGGGAAGTTGTTTTGACTCCAGTCCTGTCTAAAACCATTTCCGCACTACACTGTTATAGTGTTATTATTCCACTTTCAACATCCTATGGTATCCTGAGGTTTGCAGTTTAGGAAGGGGCCTCAAAGGCCCCAGGATTCCATAGGATGTTGAAAGTGGAACAATAGCATTATAACAGTCTAGTGCAGAAATGTGAGAACTATTTGGCCACCTCATGGCTGAAAGCCATTTCACTTGTGCGTCCTCTTAAAGATCAGTGTAGTCCGTCTGCCTCCAACCAGCAAAACAGAGCAGATTATCCATGGGGAGAGTGAAACACAAAAGGATCTGAATCATTTAATTTCCATTTTGAAAAAAAAATAAAGCACTATTTATTTTGCTTCAATTATAGAGCAATCATGCTCCACTGAATGGGCCTCACAGACATTCACTGCAACTTTTCCTCTTAATTAGATGTTTGTGAATTTAAAGGTTCCTACCGTGACTTTGAGAGCAAAACAAAAACACCATTTCAATGTTAATTGAATTCTCTTATTTCTGCCCATTTCTCACAATCAAGCCCCCTTGATATATTTCCTCTTTTTTTTTTTTTGCAATGGTTCCCATGGCAACTCTTCTAGGTTATGGTGTAGCCACATACTACAATGATGAAGCAGCCCAGAATTGCCAAGAGATACATCCCGCACTCATTTCTCTCTTACACATGCTTCTCTTACCACTTATTCTTTTGCTGTTAGACTGGGAAATTTTCTTCAGAACAGCCTGAAACACTTTTTTGCCACCAGGGTCTTCTGTTGAAGTGGGGAGAATACAAATAGATGTTAAATTCCAATGCATGTGGGGAGACCCCACCACCTGTTTTTATTGCAAAACAATTGTCTTGTTTAGGAATTCTAACTTCCTATGTGATTAGAATTGCCTAAGGGAGAATAGGGGTAAGAAGGTTTGACCACACTGGCCCAAACTCACCGGAAACTTGCTGCATAAGGAATATCACCACTGTCTTATCTCAAAAGCCCTCTGCTCACTATCTCCTGCTCCTTCCTTCCAGAGGAGGAAGATGAGAAGCTGCAGCTACCATCCATGGAAATCAGAGGAAAAAGCAGCAAAGTGGCAAGGTGAATCAAGAAGATGGGTTAGGGGGAGAGAGGGAGGGGGAAGGGAGGAAGTCACAATATTGATGGAGGCCCACCTTGTTGGGGGAATGGTACAATTACAAACCACCACTCCTGGATCATGCGGTCTGGAAAGTCACCTCATCTGCCTAATGATAGAGCTGGCTCTGGTCCTTAGCTTTGCCTCCTCTATCCCTGTCCTTGTTGTCTAGGAGTTGTTGTTGTTAACTGCTGTCAAGTCAACTTTGACTTATTCCAATTCTGTGATTGAGAAACTTCTAAGTCACCCAAGCATCAACAGCCCTGCTCAGGTCTTGCACATTCAGGGCTGTGCCTTCCTTCCATCCATCTGTAATGTGGTCTTCCTCTTTTCCTATTGCTTTCTACCATGCCAAGCATCATTATCTTTCCTAGTCAGTCATGACACAACCAAAGTGCAGCTGTCTCAGTTTAGTCATTTTGGTTTGTGGGGAGACTGCAGGTTTGATTGGCTCTAGGATCCATTTATTTGCTTTTTAATACTCCACAGTATCCGTAGTGCTCTTCTCCAGTTCCACATTTCAAATTAATTGATTTTCTTCCTATCAGCTTTCTCCACTGCCCAGTTTTTACAACAATACCTAGAAATTGGAAATACTATGGCATGGATAATCCTAACTGTAGTAATCAATGATATATCTTTACACTTCAGGATCTTCTCCAGTTCCTTCATAGTTACCCCTCCAAGACTTAGGCCCTTTCTGCACGAGGAAATTAAGATGGGCCAATGCGTCCTGTCTGCACCTTGGAGTGGACTAGGTTCGGACTATTTACCTTAGTTCCCCCCCCAAGTCTGATTAAATACACCCCCAAGTGGTCCTCCCGCGTGCTATCTGAAGAATGGAAAAAAACGGTTTTTCAATTTGCCAGAGCACGCCAACTCGTACTTCCGCAGTGGTGCAGATGTGCACATTTGCACCAATGCGAACCGGTGATTAGCGGAGGGCGGGCTGTGGGCATGGTCAACTTCAGCAGTTGGTCCAGCCCCACAAATGACAGGAAACCGCCATTTTCTAAGCCTCACCAGTGCGGATCTATGACCTCAGACTGCTCCGAATTGGCGTGGAACATACATACAGCCCTGCGGAAGGGCTTAAGGGAAAGTCCGCGTTGCTTCGAGCCCGGAAGAACCGGTAAGGAATGGCACGGAGCGATTCACTGGCCTCATGCAGAAAGGGCCTTAGTCTTCTTCTGATTTCTTGACTGCAGTCTCCATTCTGATCAATGACTAAGCCAAGGTATGGAAAATCTTGAAATATTTCAATTGTCTACTTTAAAGTTGCATAAATCATCTGTGGTCATTATTTTTCTTTAAAGAATGTTCAGCTGTAAAACTTGTCTTTGCAATTTCTTTCTTGATTTTCTTCAGTAACAGTTCCAAGTATTTGCTATTCTCTACTCGTAGTATGGTGTCATCTGCATATCTTAAATTACTGATTTTCCTTCCTCCAATTCTCACGCCTCCTTCCTCTAATTCTGCTGTACATATGATACATTCAGCCATACAAGTTAAACAAGTTAATGATGAAATACAGCCTTGCCTCACCCCTTGCCAGTTGGAAACCATTCCACTTCTCTGTATTCTGCAGTGATGGTAACCTTTTGTCCTGATTACAGGTTACACATCAGGACAATCATCTACAAAATCAAAGGCTTTGCTATAATCTATAGAGCATAGATTGAGTTTCTTCTGAAATTCTTTGGTAAACACCATTATCCATCATATGTTTGCAATATGATCCCTAGAGCCTCTTCCTTTCCTGAACCCAGCTTAGACATCTGGCATTTCTCTCTCCATGCATGGTAAAAGTCTTTGTTGTAGAATTTTGAGCATCACTTTGCATGCATGGGAGATTAATGCAATGGCCCAGCCAGGTACTGCAGTCCCACAATCCCTGGTGTCCCCTTTCTTGAGGATTAGAATGTATATTTAACATTTCCAATCTGTAGGGCACAGGTCATATGGCACATCCAGCTGTGAGCTCCAAGAGCAAGGAATGACTAAGGAGGTCAAGAGAAACAGCAGGGCCGTGCTGTTTCTAGCATCCACTAGCAAGAAGAGTGAAACACCAGGCACTACTGCAAATCCTGAGGAAGGCTCTAAAATACATATATTTGGAGATGGATTTCTTGATACTTGGCCTCATCATGGTGGAATTTGTTTTCATCTCTTAATAGAAACCTGCTAGTTTTGTTACTGTTGTTAATATCCCAGCACTGACCACTTCATAGATGACTCATGGAGTGGAAGACATCCCAAAGGTCATTTTGTCCAATCCTGTCACTAAAAAACAGCAGGTTACCACCCAGCCTTCAATGAAGGAGAGCCTACCACCTTGCAAGGTAGATTATTTTATTGTTGAACAGCCCTTACCTCCCTCAAGTTTAATAAGAATCTCTTTTCTTGTAATTTGAATCCATTGGTACCATCTGGAGCAAGAGAAAACAAGCAACATTCTGTCTTCTGCTTGATCAACAAATCAAGGTCAGGTGAGAAAAGTCATTGCTTTGAAATAACAAGAGTGCCTCTGAGCACAACCTGAGTCTAGAAACGTATTTTCAGTTCGAAAACTGACTTGTACTGTTAGTCTTTTCATTCAGAAACCCACTTCTTATCCTAAGCAGCTGTTATGCTCCATCTCTTCTTCCTCTTCTTCTTCATTCAGCAGTCTCTAATTGAGGTGGAATAATCATGTTGGTGTTATTGCAATATATCTAGAGTCAACTGATTAGAAATCAGTTTTATCAGCAACATAGCTTGGGAAAATTGCCCTTCAAGGGGCACCACTTTCTAGAATGCCCCCCCCCCCGCCAGCATGGCACCTGGCCATGTTGACTAGGGGCATTCTGGGAGATACAATTCAAAGAGGTAACTTTTGTAAGCTCTGCTTGATCTAGTCTGACTGGCAACAGATTTCTATTTTTCAGCTCCGGCCTCACTGTGATAGCTTTCAAAACATCTGGAACTTGGAAAAGCCAAGCTGTGAAACAGCAATAATCAGGGTGGCCTTGCTTCCCTTCTCTTGTTTTGTCTGTGTTCAAGATTATCCCCATGCAACATCAGACAAGAGAAGAAAGAGGATCACTCTTAGGGCCTTTCTGCATTACACTGTTATAGTGCTATCATTCCACTTTCAACATCCTATGGAATCCTGGGGTTTGCAGTTTAGGGAGGGGCATTTAGAATTATTGGCTAGGGAGCTCTTTGGCTTCAGTAAACTACACACCTCAGAATTCCACAGGATGTTGAAAGTGGAATAATAACACTGTAACTGTGTTGTGTGGAAATGGCCTTAGTCACTGCAGCCACACAACCAGAGAGGGAAAACCTAATCAGACGACTCTGAAATAGACCTGCCTGGGGGTCAATTTGGAGGTGATAACACTAATAGCAAAATGTCTGTACAGACTTTCACATTTTTGTACTACTTGAGTCAGGAGAAAGATGTTTAAAACTCCAGAGCAGGACAGCAGCTAAGGATTGAGCAAGGTAGCTGAAAGATGCAAGAAGTATCTCGTAGAAAGTTGTTTTCCATCTCTCATAGCTCTTTTTTACTCTCACAGCACATTTCCACTCAAGCAAAAGATTGAAGAGCCCCCTTATTTATGCAAATATTCACAAAGGTCTCTTTCTAACTGACAAATCTCTTGGATGATTTTGTTTGAGGGAGAAAAGGGGACTATGGGAAAGCAATTCAAGCTACCAAAATGTGGAGACAGGAAAACATATGAAAACTGCAGAAAGAAAATTGTCTGTTAAAGAGATGCTTTTAATGTGAGTCATGTTGTTATAAAGAAGCTCAAATGACATTTTCCTCCATTTAGAGAGTTTAATCATCCTCTAGTATCTCAGCCTCCTAAATAGCATACTAGGCCTTGACTATCTAGTTTCCCTACCTCTAACCTGTCTCTTTGTGATAGTTTATCTGTATGAAATTGAAACTGAAGAAATTGAAGATGAAATTGAAGAGTCCTTTCTGCCATTCCTTTTAGATTAGTCTACAGCTCCCAAAGTTGCTCCAAACTGAAGAGGGAGCTGGAAGCAGAGGAGAAGTAACCTTCATTTGATTTGAAACTGAGGAATGATTTCCCTTTCTAAATGGTTTGCTATGAGCCCTTGACTTTTTCTTAAATCCCGTCCATTGTTCAAACTCAAAGCTTAGAAGTGGTCAACAATACATAATAAGAAATATTTTAAAAATGAAACAAACTACCCAATGGAAACATTAATTTGGGCCATTTCTGCACTACACTGTTACAGTGCTATTATTCTACTTTCAACATTCTATGGAATTCTGGAGTTTGCAGTTTGCTGAGGCCAAAGAGCTCTCTGGCTGAGAATTCCAAATGTCGCTTCCTAAACTGCAAACCCCAGGATTCCACAGGATGTTGAAAATGGAATAATAGCACTCTAACAGTGTAGAGTAGAAATGGCCTTAAAATAGTTTAAAAATTAAGGCATAGTAAAAATAAAAAATAAAAATTAAAGCACAGCCTATTCAAAAAATTATTCTGCCACAACCAGTTAAAGTTGAAGGCCTGTTTAACTAAAAGGTCTCTGTCTGCTAGTGAAAAGATTGCAGAGAGAGGATCAGCCAAGCCACGCTTAGGAGGGAATTCCGTAGCCTAGGAGCAGCCCCTGAGCAGGCTGTCTTCCATGTCCTTACCAGATGCACCTGTAAAGGTGGTAAAACTGAAAAAAAGTCCTCCCCTGAAGATTGTAATATTTGTGCAGGCTCATATGGGGAGATATGGTCTTCAAATAGCCTGGACATAAGCCGTCTAGGGCCTTATAGGTCACAATCAGCACTTAAGTGTGCCCAGAGACAAACTAGTAGCTAGCTAAGAGGTTTCAATCAGGGACTTATATGTTCCCTAAAGCCAGTCCTAGGACTAGCAGTCTAGCAGCAGCATCTTGGACCTGCTCGAGTTTCCCAACATTTTCTAAGGGAGCCCTGCACAGAATGGGTTACAGTACAGATATACCTCAGTTGAAGTAGGTGTGTTCGTTATAGATGCTGCTTTACAACCAACCAAGAAAGCGCAAACTAGATCTGACATAAAGTGTATATGGGAGCCATAGCTCATAGGAATCATGAAGTCTTTGAAACTCACTGAAGCCACATTGGCTCTAAGTGCCAAACTCCCCCTTGAAGAATATTGCTGTTCTTGTGTTGAAGATGACTGGTTTCGAAGAGTATCTTCTCAATGCCTCATCTGTCCCATTTAAATCATGTTCTGTCAGTCCAGCTAACACCATTCTGAGTGTGAATGGAAGAAGAAACGTGGCATAGAGGAAGATCCTCTTCGTACCCATCATGGTTCCTCCCCATTTAAATGTCTGTGCTGCCCAGGTAATGAATTGTATCCTGAGCCTCTCGTTTTCAATTTTTTAAGAGATAACAATTTTAATTGATTATTTGATGTTATGATTTTTCATTCTTTTTTCATTTTTTAAAGTTATTTATCCCTTTTACACTACTTCAAGTCACCATTAGATAATAGGAAGTGAAATAGAAATTGAATTGATAGTGGTGGTGAGGCTGATGATAATGACTTGTCTGGAAAGATGAACAGAAGACAGGGCTAAAGATCCCCCTTCCAGGACAATGGACCCAGTCCAAATCAGCAGTCCTGGTAGTTGTTATTAATACTTTGAAAAAGTGGGTGATCAAATACATGGAACTCTACCCCATGTCAATTTCTTCCAAATCAAACTTTTCACATTTCAGATGGTGCCAGTCTGTTCATGTTACTATATACATTTCTATGTGTGCAAATATATATTAAAAAAACTCTAACTTTGAAATCTAGTAAATAGATCGTAAGTAACTGGAAATAGATTTCAATAGATTTCAAGTCATGAGAGTGACAACACTCATTCTCTGTGTGTCTGTACGTCTGTTCAGGTGATACATCCTTCCCCCAGTTTTTAAAAAACTGACACACATTGTCTCCTATCAGTCGAAATCTGCCTTGCATAGAAGCTGCTTCCAGCTTCCTCGTGAAATCCATGCCCTAAAGGATCATTTTAAGAGAAAGCATTATAGAAGTCTATGGGAAAAAAAAATCCCCATGACTTGAATACCTTGCAATAATTCTTTCAGAGCTTTCAAAGATTACACATCCCTTGAAGGACATTTCTTTCTGTAAACCTGAGTCAGAATATCAGCTTATGAACTTTTCTTTCAGAGTCCTACAGGGGAAAATCATGAGGCATAAAGGGTGATCATTGTTGTAATGTTGCTGCGAGAGGCTCTAGGGGGTTGGTTACTCATCTCCATTACGCAGAGCTGAGACTTACTGTGGAAAGAGGTGTTTGAGGGGAATATCTTACGTTACTGTCGTTCAGACACTAAATGTGAACTGCACTGACAAAAATCAGATGTGATGATTTATCTGAGAGAAAATAACCTAGTAACAGATAGAGAACCTCATTAAGATGTAGATGCATATGATGTCCTTGAGGCAGGCAAATACAGAATTTAAAATGGATCTAGCAGAATGAGTGTCAAGCCAAGTATGAAGAAAGTCCAAAGAAGAGGTGACTGAAAAACACTTTGGTGGAATAGAAAAACTCAATATCATGACCCTTGAGGATAAGTGGTATTAAAATATAATTTTCCTGTGTTAGCATACTTCAAGACCTCAAATCTATTCCCTGGAGAAGCTGAGTAATATAGGAATTCCATGGGGACTTGTGGGAGCTTTTGAAACAGTGTTACACCAGAGGGGTTGGTTTGTACACACTTGTTAAATGGCTCCTGTGTGGAATAGAAAGATACCACACCGAATGCTCATGAACGAATTGTTAAACATTCATAGTAAGCTTGTGGGTATAGCTAGCATAATGCAGTGGTCAGAGTGTCCAGGAATCCTGAGTTCAAATCCACACTTGAGCTCACTGGGTTGTTTTGGGCTATCACTATCTCTCAGGCTAATCTGTATTACAGCATTGTTGTGAGGATACAATTCCTGAGGAAAAAAATGTATGCTACCTTGGAAGAAATGTGGCATATTGTAAGGGTTCAGGTCTGTGACTAAGTCCTTGCAAGATTCTGCCTGCAAGTATCCAGGCCTTGATCCTGTTCTTTGCAGAATCCTGCCCAGTACCTCGGAGCAGCTGGAGCAGCCAGGAGCCAGCTATATAAGGACTGGGTTTAGTCTGTAGCCTTTGCCACAACAACATGGTCTTCTGTGTTGCTTGTAATCTCTTCAGATGCTTCATTATTCCTGACTGCTGAACCCTAGATTCTGGCTAAGTTTCCTGAACCTGCCTCTGGCACTTTGGACTCCTGACACCAGGTATACCTCTGTTGCCTTGGACTTGCTAGACTCTGACTGGTGGCCTCCTGACCCAGTGCCTGTTCCCTGTCCCAGCCCTGGTGCCTGTATCTGTATCTGCTAAGCCTTGCTGCCCATGCCCTGGCCCTTGATACACATAAATATAGTAATCTGAATGGAATCTGCTCAATTTCTCATGGGGTAAGTTCAAGATGTTTTAAGTATAGTGTTATTGGTAAAGTATTATATATTTGGTGTCCATTTCCAAATCAGCTGTGGTCAAGGCTATTTATTTAGTGCCAAACAATCTAGGTTCCACAGCCATCTTTGACGTGTGGTCTGTACTAAGGCAGGGTCAGGCACTGGCAGAAATGGTGTCAGTGGAAGCTCATTCTATAATGTCTAGGGATGTGGGAGGAACCAGCTGCAAGAAGACTTTCTTTGCAAAAAATGCTTCCCATTGCTCATGGAAAGACAACTTGTACTCTAGAATACATGTATTTATGGGCAACTGTGCATGTATCTAGGGGAAAAACGTACCTTATTTATAAATGGTGCATTGGAAGATGTGCCCATTTCAAATGTATGCAAAACATTGTTTAAAGAAGTCTTAGTCAAGGGTGGGGGTGAACATGTGCAAGTGCTGGGTACTATTTAAAAAACTCACAAACCCGAACACATGTGAAAAAAATCAGCCAAAATCAATAAATTCCATTTTGTTAAAAAGAAGACATGACAGAAGGAAACACTGAACAGACAAGGAAGTGGAAAAAGGAGAGCGTTGTTGGGTACAGACTTTTGATATACACAGGGTTAATCATGTTGATCAACTCCGTCAAAATAGGATTAGCCAGTTGCTTTCAGTACCTGTGCAATAGTTAAGTGTCTGCGGCTGGGTTACATGGCCAGATATTGCCAATGCATCACACATATGCAGTTTCTGCTATGCTTACTGCCTGCCCCCAGAGCACTGATTTTGTGTTGTCCTATTTTTTTCCCTGTAAACATAAGCTTGCCATCTGCTCAGTTTCTGAGCAACCAGGCTGGCTGCTGGTCCAAGTTTAAAACCAGCAATATAAAATCTGCTCTGCCCACTTGAGCATCAGGACTATTCTTCAGTAAACACAAGTCCAGAGACATCTTGGGCATACAGAAATCATTACCTCCATTTGTTTTTTGGATCCCAATCAAGTATGTACACAATTCCTATACTTTGGGGTAAAAATGGTAAACAAAGATATCAATAAATATCTGTGTCACTCAAATTTAGCTGTTGGTACATTTGATTTATAGATGGGTGTGTGTTGTGGATGTGTCTACACTCACAGCAAAGCGTGCGCGCACACACGCACACACACACAATATTCCCCAACTTGCAGACTTTTTTGATGCTGTTGGCTATCCTTTTAGGGCAGACAAATTGGAGCGTATAAGAATTAAATCTATAATATTACCTCAAGTTCTGTTGGAATTATTGTGAATGCCATGTATTTCTGTGGCCAAGATTTATTAAAAAAAAAAAAAATTATTTATTTATTTAAATATTTATATCCAACCATTCTTTTCCACAATGTTGAACCCCAGTCAAGAACAAATCAGTCAATTTGTTTTGTTTTGTTCTGTTTGTTTATTCATGTTTTAGAGTAAAGTTTTCCTTTGTCCCAGGATGACCATATTGTTAAATTTGAACTTGTCGCCTCATCACCATACCCACAAATTTTGCATTTCTGTTCCTATTCACACACACAACCTGCCTATTCATAGGCATAAATGTCTATTTTCAGGCACTTCAATCCATGCATCTGATGAAGTACACTTAGTCTATGAAAGCTTATGCTACCAACTTCTTTCTCTTAGGCCTTTTCACCACACTCCTCCTGGTCACGACGGACTCACCCGGATGAAGTTAAAATCTGGTGAGTAGCGTGTTCCGTCGTCCCCCCCCCACGTCTGGAAAGGGCCATAAGCTCAAAGGTGTTACAAGTGCCCTTTGCAACCTAATCCAAACTAAGTCTTTGAATTCTGCACCTGTTTAGCTAACTGTATAGCTCAAGGGGTTTACCCTCACTAGATTGTGAAGAAGGAATATCACATGGTTCAAGCATTGGCTTACCCCATGATTCATGGTGGTGCTGCATGCTTTTCTGTGAGAATTGGTTTGGCAATAATTTAGATGGGAGGAGAATGTGTTTTTTGCCACAGGTCACTGACTTGCAACATTCAGATGTATTTTCTGCAAAACTCAAAAGCAATTATTGATAACAATCACGACATCTGCAACCAAGACTCTATGAGAACCTTAAAGTGTAGCCTGTTTGATTTGGCTTAAGCTTCATGGATTACAGTCCACTCCATCTGATCCATGAGCTCTGCCTCTTTTGGGTTATATCAATACGTGTTTGACTGGGGGTGGTGGTGGATGTGGGACAACTAAAATGTGTAGGAATAGAAATCACCTTCCCACATAAGTGCATAAATATCTGCCAGTGGAGACAACACTCCACATATCTGGTTTCATTTAATTTATATCCCACTTTTCTCTCAGCGTAAGATCCAAGGTGGCGACGAAGCAGACTGTAGTCCCTGAAGGCTTACCGTGTGCCAAATAAAACATGCTACTATTTGAGGACTGTGTTGTTTTTGCTGCTGTTTGTTTTGTTACAAACACTTCCAGGGAGCAGGGAGCTGTAATTGTTTTAATTACATTTGAGAAACAGGATTAAACATACTAACAATCATCAAACAATTAACTACTTGTTTGAGCCTTAGAACTATAACAGTAACTAATTATTTGTGAAGTATTGTTCTAAACTCTGTCTTTTGTTTCAGAGTGTTACTGCCCTGGCTAGTCCGAGCTTTGGGGATATTAAAAGATAATCCTTTTGATATCATAATTCGGCTTCACTTATCTATTCTCTTCCACGTGCTTGCGAGGCCCCCAGACAAGCACGCATACAGGCTCGGCCGATTGTCACCGTAAAATTCCTAGACAATATAGGCAGGCCAGAAAACAGCCGACTCACCGCTTTAGGAGATCTCCAGGCAAACACTCTAAGTAGGTATGCATGCAACCTACAAAAGATCCTCTGCCCCGTGCTGACAGCTTGATGATCGAGATATATAACGCTTACGTATTCCGCGTTTGCATACTGGCTACTCTATTGAGAACCTCTGTGATAACTCAATCATTCAGATTCTGACCTTTCGGAGGCTTTGTTTCCAACTCCAAATCTATTGTTTTCCCCCAAGTACGGCATAGCTTGCAGTCACATTCTCCTTATAAAAACCCTTGATTCCGAGACCTTCCTCGGATCGCTCCCGAGTTTCATCCCGCCTTGCTGCCGCTTTGCTTGGCGAGCCTCCCCTCAGCTCCACGTGCTGAGCTACATCGCACCCCAGCCTTGCTTTCTATTTTTCCAGGCTTCAGGACAGGTGAAGTATCATCCAAACCAGCAACCCCTCTAAAAATCCCTCTATACCACTCAGACCTTTATTTCTTTAGCTATCTTGTGTGAGTGTGTCGCATACACTGTTTTGCTTGTGTTTGTAATAAAACATCATTTATTGTTTCAACTTTTGTGTGCTCCTTGACTCGACCTGACCCCGTAGACATAGGGTTCAAGATCTCGCTACGTTACCCTGCCTCTCGTAACGCTAAGCAGTGCTCTGAGCTGATTTTCCCCACCTTTAGTTGAGCACATTTTGGTGTCCTTCCCGGGACCCCCAGTACACAGGGTAACAAGAGGTTAGGAAAACGGGAAATTGCCTCACACTTTGTTAGGTTCTGATTAGGACTGCCAGGTGAAATGAGAGAGATAGGGCTTCTGTTCCTTTAATGGTTGTGTAGGAGAGAGATTTTCAGCAAGTGTTGCTTGAAACCTGAAACTCCCTCTTCTACATGTCACCTGGTAACCCCAGCGTTGATCCAACTAGTTCAGTATTGTATTGTCTACTGATTGGGAGCAGCTCTCCAGAGCTACAGATAGGATTTCTACCTAGTGATGTTACAGCTTGAACCTGGGACCTTCTGCATGCAAAGCATGTGCTTTATTGCTGAGCTATATCTCTTCCCAAATCCAGTGATGAATGCTAACTACAGCTAGGGTCGCAGGCATCCAAATGGCAAACATTTGGGAAACAAGCAGAGTAAATCACAATGATCTCGCAGTACTGTTAGGTTATAAATTATGATTTGACCAGTATATATGGATCACTCGGACTGTATTTAATAACTATGGTCATTAGCACCATGTACCAAGGCTGTACCAAATACTATTGGACTAAGTTTAATCTCCTAAGTGAAAAATGTGCCAAAACGGAGGGCCAATTGGAGAAGGCCTACAGCAGCTGACACCACAGATGGAGGACAGAATACTGGGATCTGTTAAAACCCACAGCTGAGTCTACCGTTCCTTTCAAAGGGAAACAAATTTGGTATGCTGTTGCTACCTGCAGCTCAGATTTCCCAACACAAATGCTCCAATTGTTTCATTCTCAAGAGATTCCTTTTACACATACCTTTTTAATAGCTCTCTACAGTTATCTCTCGTGTGGAATGTCATTGCCAACTTTGTCTTAAAGAATAAGAAATATGTGGTAGGTATCATTTTCTTTTTTAAATGCAGTCACTTCTGTTGGGAAGGATATGCAAATCTCCATGCAAGCTGTTCAGGGTTTGCTGACAGGAAAACTCTTTGAAACTCAAAGGGGAGCAAACTCTTATCAACAGATGCTGGTTCAATAAACATGAGGGCGAAACTTATATGTATAGCCTAAGGACAGGAAACTGTAGTGTCTATACTGAGAAAACAATTATTAGAGACCTGGAATTTTGATACATATAAACAAATAAAGGATGGCCTGAGAGCAGCAATTGCTAGGCAATTACCATGTGTTTTCCTCATTTTTTTTTCCTCGCTCTGCTTTAACAGAAAAAGCCATTATGTTGGCCTGTGGTGTTTATGCCCAAGCCAACCATGAGGAGTATTTGGCACAAAGTCTACTTTAGGCCTGGGCCTGATTTGCGTTCAGTTGGCTGTTGATATTGGCTCAGGATAAGGGGAGTGGGAAGACCCCTGCTACAGCATCCATCATTTGTTTTGTTCTTTAAATCCTACATTACATGTTGTGGAGTCATATATAATAAATGTAGTGTGAATTACAAATGTGAATATCTTCACATAAATCTCCTTTTTTGTTGTTGTTGCTGTTTCCCTGGAGGCTGATATGTTACGCTCCATATATTCAGAACCTTGTGTTGAGAGATCTTCATCTAAAAAGATCATAAACCAATGTTTTTCAACTAAGGGTGCATATCACCCTCATGAGTATATGTCTGGTTTTTGTTTTGTTTTTTTTAAAAGTATTCAACATAAGCCAGTTAGGTCTGTCTCCATCTTGGAGGAAAAGGCTAGTGGAAGAGCTGCAGCAATGGAAGAGGGTCTTTTTGTGGAAACAAAAAAACAAAAGGCTGTGTAGCTTGTGGTCATTTAATATCTTGCTGTTATAGTCACCACAGGAAAATAAGTCCAGTCATAACTTAAGCAGCTAGACTTGTACAGTATGTATTCTCACCTCTCGTGTGTGTTTTTTTGTGTCATTTGAGTTGCTAAAAAAAGATCATGTTATTTTTCACACTACATAATTATAGTCTTTTTCTTTTTGTCCAGCTTTTTTCTTTGCACAGGACAGATTTAGAATTCTCTGCCAGGGAGCTCCAGTGCCTCAGTAAACTACAAATCCCAGGATTCCACAGGATGTAGACATGTAGTTAAAGTAGTTCCAAAATGCTGGAACTAGGTAGTGCAGAAAAGATCTGTGTGTCTTCCTTTCTGAGAAAATATGGGTCAACTGCAATAGATAATCCTGTTCTTGTTTGTACAAAAAGTCATTCATCTGAGTCCATTTAATGCAATTGTTCAAGCAGTCAGTGGCTTGTGAATGAGGCAATGAATTTGCTTTGACTTTTAGTCTAAACTCTAAAAAAAAAAACACCACACACACCTCTCCAAGGTACTGAAATACATATGATCAATAAGGATAGACAGAGAGGAAGAGAGATGAAAGACACAAAACTTGTTACCCTGAAATTGCTACCTTGAAATCCTTGAGCTCCTGTCTGCTGGTGTAGGTTCCCTGGTGCACAGTCTCCAACATGTCAATTTAGTGCCCGGTAGCTTGCCTGCAGCTATAATGAATTTCAGTGAGAAAAGAACAGTGACCTATAACAGGGATGGATAACTTGTGCCTCTTCAGATGTTGTTGAATTGCAATTTCCATAATACCGTTTCATTGACTATGGTGACTAGGGATGATGTTGGATGAGTTGCTATCCAACATCATTTGGACAGGCATGGCTTGCTCCCTCCAACCCATTGTTGCTTCAACCTGGACTCCAGGCTCTCATGCTGGAAGGGCTAGGGTGATATTGAAAAAGCAAGAAGTGAGCTAGCTGAGCAGTTTCCCAAAACACAGACAGTGCCTTGGTCCCTTATGCTCTTCTGAGATGAAGCAAGTAGACTTGCTGTTACCATGGAGAGAGGAGAAGCAGATCAGACGAGAGTGACACATTGCACCAGCATGCGCCCAAAGCAGCATATTTTTTTTCCTTATGCCAAGCTTTGCCTGGAGAAACATCTAAATACTTTTATCCACATATAACAGCTGTAGGGAAAGGACATGAGCTCTTGTCCATCCCATGCCAGATGGAATCTGAATGATGCAGCTATTAGAATATTACACGAGTGCTTTCTTGATCCAGATTGTCCAGCTGGTCAGGAAGTTCACTGAGTAACCTTGAGTGAAGTCACAAAATTTCACAAGGTTGTTGTGGGGAAGATAAAAGGAAGGGCTCATGATCACTGTTTGAGGGATCTATCTCTTTCACTCTTACATACACACAGTCTCAAAAAGAGTAACATCTAACTCCTCATGAGATTCTTCTCACTGTCAGTAAGATAGTGGGACCTCAAGAATTCTGACAGGGAGCTTAGGAAGGGGAAAAAATGATAGCCAATGGCAGCCAGCCACAGAACAGAGTGAACACAAAACTAGGGAATCTGTGGACCAGAATACCCAAAAGAGTTTCTGGAGAACCCAAAAAGGAGATAAATTTGCCCATAACAACTGAAACTCATCAGCCAAATCTTTGGCTGCAGGCCATTTTCAATTCCTCAAGAGCAATAAGGCAGTCTACATTATATCTAAATGCAACACGTTTGGTATAATGTTGATTTGTAGATGATGAAGACAAGTTGGTATGTTATAGACACAAATATAAAATATGAAGAGGTGACAATATAAGTACTTACTATGCTAGTCCCAAAAAGGGAAGAAGGTAATGGCAGCTTCCCATTTCCACTGGCAAAAAGCTCCTCTAATACCTCAAGAGGACCTTTTGCTAGGTGGAAATGAGGTACAGTTTCCTGTTGGAGATTTCAGCACCAGTGGAGGCCAGCATGGTACACTGATTATAGATTTGGACTACAGCTCTGGAGACCAGGGTTTGAATCAGCCATGGAAACCTACTGGATGACTTTGGTCAAGTCATATTCTCTCAGCCTCACAGGAAGGTTGAGGTAAACACCCTTTGAACCAATCTTACCAAGAAAGACCCATGAAAGTGTCTCCTTAGGGTCACTTTAAGTCACAAATTACAGGAAGGCACTCAAATAAGTATACAATAACAAGTCTTAGTCTAAGACCCTAAAACAGGAGCAGGCAAGTATTGGGGGCTGGGAACTTCATTGAGCCCCAGACGTCCTTGCCACACCCCTGACAAATCCCCCACTTTTTAAATGTTATTTGTCTTAAACACCCCCCTCCCCAATACCAACCAGTCATCTTCTGCTTCACTTTCAGCTGGAAAAGGGCCAAACACGGCAAAAATGCTCACCGTACGTCTTTGAGATACTTTGGGAGCATTTTGGTGCAAAAGAATTATTGAGCCATAAAGACTGCAAAATGGCCCTGGGGCAAAATGCAGCAGACAGCTTGGATTTTCTTGACCCTTACTCTGAAATGATGTTCTCTTAGATAGCCTCTTCTGTGCTTTCAGGAATCTTTACCCACAGAGAATATGTTTTCCCTTTGGTGAAAGTATGCATGCTTTGGCTTGAGTCTTAGTGTTCAGAAAATAACCTCCTCTCATAACAACCTGTGCATCCATTATGGGAGTGAAATTAAGCTCTTGTCCAAGTATCATTAGTTGGAGAAGATTTTGGCTTTGAAACAGACTTCCCTTATGGAAGCTTGTACTGACACTGATATTACACTGTTTTCAGTGCTAGGGCACAACATTTATTATTTGTTCAAGCATTCTGTAAATGATTATATGGCTTCACTTTGTGGTAGAGTTTTATTGGTTTCTATGTGTTAGGGTTTTTTTTTAATTGTAAAGGATTTTAGAGTTATGAGTGCATGATTTTTTTAAAATTAAACTTGCACATTGCTCTGGAAATGTATTTGGATTAATGGCAGCCTGATTTTTTTTTTTTAATGAGATACCTCAACGAGAGTAGTCTATGCACTGTTGACCTCTCATTTAGTCTACTGCCATGTGCTTTTTGTAGAGGTGCTCTTGAAGGGAATATTCAGAAACTACAGCTACTTCAAACAGCAGTGACAAGATTGTTGACTAATGTACCACATAGACAATAAATAACATTGATTGCAAAGGAGCTGTGCTGGCTCCTAGATCTGCTGGTACTGGTGATGACATTCAAAGACCTAAGAGGTTTGAGACCTCAGTGCTTGAAGGATCATCTCTCCCTCTATATGCCTGTCCAAAGACTGAGAGCTGCAAGAGGGGCGTTCTTCTTTGTTGCCCCAATAGAGCAATACAGTGTGGGAGGGCTTTCTTGGTTTCGGCACCCCAATTGTGGCATGGCAGCCTGATTGTGGATTGATGCTAATATTTGTTTCTTTCTGGTGCCAGTTAAAGACATGGCTTTTATTAAAGCCTTTGGGGGTTTAAATTACCTTATTACTTTATTACCATTCGGTATGAGGAGTGGCTTAGGGAACTAGGTATGTTTAGCCTGAGGAAAAGAAGGTAAAGAGGTGACATGATAGCTAGTTTAAATATGTGAAGGGATGTCATGTTGAAGATGGAGCAAGCTTGTTTTCTGCTGCTCCAGAGACTAGGACACAGAGCAATGGATTCAATCTACAGGAAAAGGAGATTTTACCTAAACATCAGGAAGAACTTCCTAACGGTAAGAGATATTTGACAGTGGAATATGCTCCCTTGGAGTCTGGTGGAATCACCTTCTTTGGAGGTTTTTGAACAGAGGCTGGACGGCCATTTGCTAGGGGTGCTTTGAGTGTGTGTTCCTGCATGGCAGGGGGTTGGACTTGATGGCCCTTGTGGTCTCTTCCAACTCTACGATTCTATGATTCTATAAATGTACATGTTCCTGGTTTTGAATTGTTATAACCTTTTAAGCTGTTTTCACATTCTGACATGTTTATTCCATTTTTATCCTTTTTAGACAGTTTTATTGTTTTAATCTGGAATTGTTTTCAATTGTTTACTGGTTTATCTGTATGCCATCATGGAAGCCAATGGGAAAGGCTAGGATATAACTAAGATGATAAATCAATTTTATTTGAGATAAAGGTAAATAAAGCTTTATTTATTTAAACTTTGAGGTAAAACAGAGTTGAGTAATTGTGTTATTGCTGTTATTTATGTGGCTTTACAGAGTAAAACAATAACATAAACAGCAAGCCCTGCCAAAGGTGTACAGTCTAATATATATATGTAAGCACACATAAGAGAAGGAAGGGGTAATACAAATATAAACCCAATTCAATACAATTGTAAAACAAATGATCCAGGTAGAAATACAAAAACCCCAGTGTAGCATAATATAAAACAAACTTTATTTCCAATGAACTTTATTTATTTTGAATAACTTCTATTTTGAATGCATGCAATCAAAATACCCAAGATTATAAAACGTTAAAATAAAATTCCAAAAGCTTTGGAAAACCACAAAATTTTGAACTCAGGTTTAAAAATAAGAGCTGGAATCCTGTACTGGATTTATGTATGTTTGAGCAGTGTAGTCACAGTGCTACGCAGTGAATCCCAGCCTGATCTTTCCAAACTCCACATACCAGGAAGCAGCTGTTGTGACTGATGGGGGTCTCTCCCCCTGTTGATTGGGAAGCAGATGGCTCCAGTGAGCGTTCTCCAGTGTGAGAGGCAGAAGGAGAACCCCCGTCACAATTCCCCCTTGGGCTGGAGATCGCTCACCCAAGCGGGGGTGATGGGTGGGAATGGCAGTCAGCAATTCCTGATCAAGGGGAATAGACCCCTGTTGATCACAGCAGCTACTTTCTGGTATCTTGGGACTTGGGAACTTTCACATTCCCTAGGTAGCCCCTGAGCTAAACCACAATAGCCCCCATGTAGCCCCTATATAAACGAAGGTCTACACAGGGACTATGAATATGTAACAGTCATGAATAACTCCATTTGTGTTCATTATGCATTTTTAACTGCCCATTAGGATTCTGGCTGAAGAGTGAAGGAGCAGTCTGCAAATGTTGCATGAATATGGAGCAGCAAATGAAAAAAAGGAAGCCGACCCAAAGCAGTGGAAAACTTTGGTTGAGTAAGAAGTCTAGAGTTCCTTGAATGCAGATCCCAAGCAGGCTGCATCTCCTATCAGTCCTAACCAGTCTAGCCAATGGTGAAGGATAATGGAAGCTGCAATTCCCAAAGATCCACATATCAAACATCCAGTCCTCTGTTCTGCTTCTTTGTGCAGTATACTAGAAAGCCTTTCTGCTTATTTTTGTTCCAGAGGTTGATTTTCTGTTCTACTTAATAATTTTAAACTGAGGCTCAGTTGACATGAAGAGATTTTAATGTTTAAGATAAACAGTTTTGCACTAAACACAGCTATCCAATAACACTAATAACCTACTCAGCTTATTCGCAGGCACCACAAGAGGTAGTAGGAATAGAAAGATCAAGTAAAGCAAAGAGTTACAGTTCAACATATAATCATTTCCTTTCTGTTAGAAAGGTAAGAGCCAAGAAAATTTGGCCACGTTGCTGCATTTTCTATTGTAAAGTATCTCGTTTACAGAATGTACTTGAATGGGACCTTACTGTATTGTGTTTTATTTGGTATTGTATTTTACAAATGTTTGTAATATAGCCTCTTGGCAGGGAGGAAGTTGTTAAACAATCATACTTTTACATCTGTCAGCTCAAGGCTATTCAGTCTTGTTCCACTGGAAGCTGAACATTTCAACCATTTCCTTCCTTTCATTTGTCCTCTTTCTCCCTTTCCAGGGCTGGGCAATGCCAGCAAAGGTAGGGACTCAAGTGAATGGCTGTGGTTCCTTGGGAATTCCTAGCATCTCACACTGACATAAATAAACAAATTCTTGTACCCAACATTTCTCACATAGTTTCTCATACCTTCCCACTTTCAGGGGTGGTTCCCATGTTATCGTTGGTCAGATTTTGCACTCCCAGCTGTTGTTCCCATATCTTGGTTCACGAAAGCAGTGTAACATGAACTGGTAGGCCATTTCCACACTACTCTGTTATTGTGCTATTATTCCACTTTCAACACTCTACGGAATCCTGGGGTTTGCAGTTTAGGGAGGGGCATTTCGAATTCTCAGTCAGAGAGATCTTTGACCTCAGTAAACTACAAACCCCAGAATTCTACAGGATGTTGAACGTGGAATAATAGCACTATAACAGTGTAGTATGGAAATGGCCATAGTGTTTATCAGCTGGAAATTTCCCCCAAAATTCTGAAGCATCAAAGAGATCATAGAGGCAACAGAGATCATCAGAAATCATGGATGTTTCCTGGAGGACAGCTGTGTGCTGCCATGAACGGAGAAGTAGGATGAATAAATTTATCCACATTAATTCATTCATTATATCCTACCTTCTATCCAAAGATCTCAGGGCAGCGTACAATAAAATGAGTTTAGGACAACTTAAACAAATTAAGAATGACTTTAAAAGACAAGAAACATATTAAACCATTTAACACTTACAATAAGGCAACTTAAAACCAGTTAAAACTTTAAATTATGTGCACCATTTGCCCCAGTGTAACATGACTGGTGCGTGTAGACAACTAGAAGGGGATCTGAGTTTGACGTGGGTGTTCTGCTTTTTGCATTTGAACTCAGACAGAGCGTAATGTTCTCTAGATGGAAGAATGGGAGAGCAAAGAATAAAAGATCCACTTAAGAGAGAAACATACATGGTAACTACGTGCACAGACAGGAAGAGTCAATAAGCAACAGGAGTCAGGGTGGAAAGTCACAACAAGAAGAGCTTCTACCCTGCCTGCTTCTTCCATGGTGTATCTCTCTGTGTACCAAGGTACATACTAGAGATGAAAAGAGTATTCTGTATTATTTGTTTTCCAGTTCAAAAAAAAAGCAGGGGGGAAATGAGGCTCTTGACAGTTGGGCAAACATGTTGGGAAACATAATAGAGCAGCAAGACCTTCACAGTATTCTCCCAATATTTGAAAGTCCTGAAATGTTTCAGAAGATTTTTCTGTGTAGAAAATCTCATAGGAATTTCTCTGTGTGTGTGCATGCAAAAACCCTCAAATGTATGTGTTGTGTGCACGAAATGTGTTTTCTGCACAGAAAATGTATGTGGGTTTTCTGCACAACCCCTCTTCTTATATGTTTTTCTGTGCAGAAAAATCCTCCAGAACAATTTGGAACACCTAAACATGGGAAGAATATTGCACAGAAATATTGTGAGTGGGGAAAAAAACTACACCAATTATGCATTCTTGCATGGGAGGTTGAAATAGCTGGATTTGCATCCTTAGACTCTTCTATACAAGGGCTGTGTGTGTGTGTGTGTGTGTGTGTGTGTGAGATGGCTCAATCAGGGTCCCCATTTCCATGTAAGATTTCAATGTGTGCCGGTTGCTACACAGTGGAACCCCAGCTTGCACATATCTGATCCATGGACAAAAACGGGGCTGCTGTGTAACTCCTGAAGCTCTGTGCATGCAGTCTTCTGTCCATAGTAGCTGCGGACAAATATAAGAGGCAGTTTCCCATCACAGAGACTCACTGTCTGCAACAAACGAAGGATGTGTGTGTTGTGCAGGACAGAAGGAGACAAAAGGAAGGCAAACATCCAGTCTGAACACTTCCTTACCTTCCTCAACTGCATCTTCGGCAATTTTACTCAGCAACCCATCTATATTAATTAGAGATGTGCATCTGTTCCTTTTGCCCATGTGGATAAAATAGGCCTCTGTAGTCCCTGTGCTGTACAGTCACTGTTAAAGTTAAGAAGGCATTAATCCTATTGAAATGAGCATAACTGGTGCTCACTTAATCATGTGTTTAATTGTAGCTGCAGTTTCAACTGTAGAAAGTGTGATGTTCCATGGTTCCCTCCTTTCAACAGACAGTCAAGACTTCTGAGGGTAGGTCACAGGAGCAGTGCTGAAGTGCAGTGCTGTTGGTTTTTTAAAAATTATTTCTATTACTGCTAATGTTATTCTAGGAAAGAAGCTAATGGACGCACTCCTTATCTAGCTAGTAGACGGTAGCAAAACAAGTAAGTGGCCAGACACATTAATTCAGGAATCAGAATACCTTCAGCAGTTTAGCTCTCAGCCTCATAATCCTTATGCAATTCATAGTCGGTAGTATGATTACAAAAGAAAAGACTGTATAGGTAGTGAAGAAATACAGTGATAGGGGATGCCTTTGATCCCAAGATGATATTGATTGATAGGTCCCATCATTCCCCAACCAATAGAGTCAGTAACCATGGATAATGGGAGTTGTAACTGAGTTCCAGAACCACACTAAAAAAGTCTCTCCACTTCAGAAAACATGTTGCTACCAAGATAATTCAGTGCAGGGGAATGCCCTTTAATTTTCACTATTATTAGAAAATTGGGAGTCAGAATGTTACCAGGCCATAACCCCCACGCTTTGATATAGCTTAACTGGTGAAATATGATTTAATTGGCATGATATATTGATTGGCATTAATATAAAATGTACCCTGATGTGATTGTATGGCCAAGCTGGACAAGAGGAAGGTGCTGGCTGAACAAGCGTGCTGCAAAGTAGGTCAGAAATCCCCTCTAGGTGTGGCCAGGTCATAGTCAGAAAATCACTGAGCAACTCCAAAGATAATACATTTAAGCTAAGCTGTAACGACTCTACTTTCAGACAATAGTGATGGGAAAGTTCCCATCACTCTTCCTCCCACTGACCTGTGAATCCCTCCATCGTCCTCACACCTGTCCAACTATTACAGAGCTATCATGATGTCCATTAGTTCTTTGTCACCTAACACTAAGATCATTAGTCCATTCCAGACCTCATTGATCATTCTGCAAACTCCATTGTTTACTCAGCCAGAGAGCCATTCACATCCAGGCCCTCCAGGTAGAAATTGTGTATTTTAAAAAAAAACAGTTTTGAGTAGTTAGCTTGCAGTATTTTGCTTGCTGGTAGCCATGCTGTCAGTCTGATTCTCAAACAAGTACTGTCCTTAGGCACAAGTCTAAGCCACATTGCTGTTTCTTCACTGCTCTCCAGATCAATAATTATCGCCCTTGAAACTTCACTAGCAACAACTTTCCTCCCCTTCTCATTCAGCTAGCCTTGTGTGCTTGAGTGAGTGCTTGCGTCTTGTGTGTGATTGTTAGCACATTTTAGTTTGCTTTTGAATCTCTGGCTGGTTCTTCCCTACACAAGACCCCGTAAACATTGGATCTTGCTAGGTTAACCCCCTTTTGCAGTCCTCCTAATTTTGACCTAATTATTCTCCACCTTTGAATGGAGGTACTGGCATCCCTGAATCACCCACATTTGGGGTAACCAGAAGGCCTTGCTATTCTGTTGTAAATGAGCAAAAAACAAAAACAAAACAAAACAAAACAAAACTGGCAGTAGATCCCAACTTACTTTCTGTTTCTCAACTGTTGCCATCTGTTCTGTTGTCCTGCTACTACTTCTCCCATTAGAATGTGCTTGGGGCACAAGTTGAAGGATACTCACATTTTGCCTAAAAACTTCCCTTGTGCTTGAGTAATTTCTGAGATCCAGCCATCTGCATAAATGTTACATAAACATACCTGTACAGATGGAGTGGTTCTGCTCCCTTTGACAACATAAATATTTCTGTTGGCAGAAGGAACTGAGAAGATGGAACTAAAAGAATGAAGCAAACACAAGAAAACATGCAAAGTGATATGTTATAGTTTATTTGCTCCTCCAACTGCTTTTACTCTTTAAGTAACTGACAGGGAGTTAGCACTGGCAAAGAGCTAACAGAGCATTGCCTCTATAAGGAATGAGGAAGATCACGGTAACAGAGTTTAGGCTTCATTGCTTTCACTGGGATGAAAAGAAATGATAACAGACCTAGTTGTAATCCAAAAAAACTGTATACGTTAAGGACAAATGCCCATACTAAGTTTTTGGGGAAATGGTACCAACAAACTGCATTATTGGAGTTGCCAGTTATAAAAGACAATGGCTTAGATGTTCATGGAAGGGAGTGCTCAGGGTATCTTGGAACTATATCTGGTGAAGATTAAGTTACTTAAATTAATGACTTGTGTGTATCCATTAAAAAACTTCCATGATCTTTCTAGACCACATGCCCAAACCTATACAAAGTGTTAGTGGGTTTGATTTCAAAAAAGAAGATAGGTTTATGACCACAGTGAAAAAGTTCTTTGCATTTCCTTTGTGTTCGTTGTGCCTCTTTCCTATTTGGTCATTTCAACTGGCAATTGCCTGTCATAAAAATAGTAACCCCAAGCAATATTAACTGTAGGATTAAATCAGTCTCTGCTAAAACCACATTTAATATCACTGTGTTCACACCTCCTTCCCTTGGGGAGAATGTCTCTATGCATAACTAGAGCTATTAGTTCCACCCAAGATTTCATTTCTGAATGTGGATAGATGATCTGGCAGGGAAGACACTTCTGAATCATTATTCACAACCTTTAGATAACATTGCATTTGCAAGAGAAATCGGATTTTATCGTGGGCATACATTCTTTCACTTTCTTTGGCTCTGATTCAGTTTTAGTGTGAGACAAGTTTACCTTTAGAATGGATGATTGCCTGATGTTTTAAAGTCTATTCATGAATTTTCCCTCTTCCTAGTTGTCTGCTCATGTATCAGGATATTATTCATGGATTCTTATCTCTTTTTCCCTTTCTGTTTCTGTTAGCTGGTGGAATAGATTTTACACATGTAAGTCACAGAAGCAGGAATTGGTTTTCCGATAATCTACCATTTTCCTGTTACTCTTGTCCATTACTTTCTGGAACCAAGATTTGATTTGTGTTGTGCTTCTGGGTTTTTCATACTTTATGATGTAGACTGTTGACAGTACGTGTATTTTAAAAACCCTTTCAAGCAGTATGTACATTCAGAGAATATGAAATGTAGGCGTATAGAAGTGTGTTGGGGGTGTGGTTTGTTTTTAAAGAAATAAATAAATCCAATGGCAACCTCACTGAACTCTTGAAAAGTAACTCTTTACTACCCTTAAACTTGGTAAATTTCATGAACAAATCAAGTCATGCCATACGTGTTTATTCTAAAGTAAGGTGCAGTCAATACATGCAACTTTGAGAAAGTGTTAAAATATTGGGTTGGTACAGTCGACTACATCTCTCCAGAGTACAGGTTGAGGAGGCTGTTTTGAATGGTTTCTCACATGAAATAACCTCAGTGCAGTAGAAAGCTATCAAGGAAACAGATACTTCTTCAGCCCATTTCCTCCTAGAATTTTCTTCTTGCACCATGGTCCATTTGCATTTTACAGCACATTCCACCATCACCTAATGTCCACCTCAGGTTGTTGCATGCATAGATGCTTGGTTTAGTGGGACACGTACTCTAATTCACTTTCAGATAACAAGATCCCATCTAGTAGCTTCTTAAACTCTTGGCTGTATATTTAGTTCTGTGTCATAAACACTAGTCACTTTGACTGAAATCGAATTTTTTGTCTCATCTAGAATAGACCCACTGAATCAATGGAATTTAGATAAGTGTGGACTTATCAAATCTGTCACTCTACTCTAGATCTGCCTTGTCTGGGATTAGTAATGGTGTTAGGCCTAAATTCTGGAGAATTACTGTTCTCTTTTCCCACAGTTTTCGACTTCAGCAAACATTATTGTCTTTTCAAATAAGTCATCTCATTTCATGATATATCCACACTATGATAGCCTCAGTTTTGGCATCTTGGCATCTAGTGAGCACTTAGGCCTTTGCTCTAAGAACCATTCATTTGTCTTTTTAGCAGTCCATGGAATTTGTAGAACTCTGCTCCAGCACCACATCTCAAAGGAGTTGATTTTCATTCTATGTGGTCTCTGTCTAAAATCTAAAATCAGACTGTCAGATGTTTCAAGTGTATGTATGTGTTCCATTCTTCTTTTTCCTCTTCCTCTTCTTCTCCTTCTTCTTCTTCTTCTTCAAAGCTTTTATATACCTTTTTTCTTTTGGAGTAAAAAATAAATCCTATTATAGATGGAAAAGATGTGTTCAGTTAGTATATTCATCCCTTTTTTGTCTCCATAGAATTACTCTCCATAATACTGCATTGTCTTCTGAGCTTTTGTCTAACCGGGCTCTAAATAATAACACATCAGTACAGATGATTTGCTGTCCTCGGTGCCTTTTGCAAAAGAAAAAGAAAAAAAGCACACTGGTTCTTATAGCCAGGATGTTTACTGGAAAAGAAGAGATGGAATAGATATGATTGTATCTCAGGCTTTTTGTCTTTTTCTAAATGGTACAGAGGGAAGGCGGACAAAGGAAACATTTGGGGTGGAGTAGGTGGAGGAAGAAAAATGTATGTTTAGCCAAAGAGTACACAGCCATGGAGAAATGCCCAAACGTTCTGAATTACATCCATTTGTTCGGCATTGTCCAGGTTGTAGGTGTTCCTGAGATGCTAGCCTGTTTATCCCCGGCTTCATTCATGGCACCTTGGAATAATGTCTGGCTTCCATTTTCAATAGTAATTTTAATTTTCTCTCTCTCACACTAGAGTAAATCCTTTCACCAGGGGCTGATGAGCTGGGAACAGCTGTGTCTCTCTCACTGTGTAGATGGATCCCCCTCTGAATAGAAAGGTGTGTGATCCAGAGAAGGTGAGAGCCAGTTTTGTTCCTAAATCTGGTGGCTGCAAAAAAGACAAAAAGCTTGTGAGGTCTGGATAGCTTTCAATAAAGCAACAGCTGAGAACAGAGACATTTTTTCTACAGTTCTGGACAAGCATATGTGAAATCACTGAGGGTTTCTTCCATTCACTGAAGACTATATAAGCTACCTAAACCAGCCTTAAAGTACATCTCATGATATTAAAGACACCTCTGATCTGCTACATCAATCTTAGAAAACATCTGCCATTTCTCAGAGGGAAAGGAATCTTCAGGTTGTTTCTGTTATAGCCATTCACTGCTGAACAAAATAATCCCCAAACTGTAAAGCCATATTCTAGGTAAGTTGAGGTGGGATCTCCTGACATCATTTCCCTGAAGTCTCAATCAACTCCCACAAGCTACTTCCATAACAGAAAACCAAACATAAGAGTATGTAAGCAAGAGATAAATTAAAATGGATATTAATTTGGGAGGCAATTCTTTGTTAATTCTCTTTTTAATTGAAGAAAACAATGAGTAATCTGTAGTTTTCTTCTGATTGCAAAAAACTGTTCAGGACTTATTCTGTGCAAAATTTTCATGTAGTATTTTATGTAGAAGCATTTTTTCCCACAGGAAACAGTATTTCTGTGCACAGAAGAATAAATCCTGCAGCTAAGAATTTACTCTATGAAAAATTGGCATGTGGTATATTTGTAAAGAACAGAGGACCCAAACACTCTAGAGGCACCAGATCTCATCTGATCCCTGATAGATTCCTGCTAAGCTGGGTCAACTCCAGTTAGTACTTGGATGGGAGACTGCTGATGAATACCAGGTGCTATAGGCAATACAGTTATCCCTCCACATTTGCTAGGGTTAGGGGCACAGGACCCCCGTGAAAGTGGAAAAAACGTGAATAATTCTAGACCCTCTCAAATTATATTTAACATACAAAAACAGTATGATCACCATATTCAACCCACCATGGCTACCTTTGAGGCATCAGGGTTCCTTCACCAGGCAGAAGTGGGTGGCTGGCGGGGCTTACCTCCACTGCTGCCCCACATCAATTTTAAGAGGGACTTACAGTCTCATGAGGCTTGCAGTTCGTATTAAATATGGCATAGGGAGGCAGCAGAGGTGACAGCAAATAATCCATAAATAATCAAATCTGCAAAAGTGAAACCTGCAAATGTGGAGGGCTGACTGTATTTCAGAGGAAGGAAGAGGTAAAAACACCTCTGAGCATTCCTCCCCTAAGAAAACCCTATGAAATGTATGGGGTCACCATAAGTTGACAGGCAATCTGAAGGGGGCACACACATACATTTTTGTAGAGAAAACAGCCTTTTTATATAAGAAATTATATTTCTATGAAGAAACACTTTTCTTGGGAGAGGAAATGAATATCACTTGCAAATTTGACACATAATAAGTTGTGAACTATCTGTGTACATATGGGGAAAAGGTCATCTCTATTGAGGCAGTCTCACTACCTAATGTAGTGATAGCTGCTCGCTCCCATCTCAGTGGAATGGTGAATCTATCCTTGGTTTTAATCTGAACATAAAAGGACCTATTCAAAATGCTGTAGGATTCAGCACCTTGGATGGGTCCTTTAAAGTTTCTACTAAGGAGCGGATAAATTCACTGCCCCACTAACATGCCACATAACAGTCAGCACAGGTCTAGCTGCTTCCTTCAAGGCCAGGCAGGAATTTTTGGCAGTCCTTATTGGCACTGTTAGAGAAAGAGGGACGCTGGATCATGGGCCATTATACGCACAGAATACCTGGATTATGTTCCAGTTTCCCACAGTTCTGTTTTCAGCTTTTGTTTTAGAAAACCAGTCAAGAAATTCCTTTTTCTTATTACATTGTAAAATCCCTGCCTTTCATTTTTTATTCTCTGGACACTTTTCAGGATGCTTCTATAGTACGAATGGTTTAAAGCTGAGATGGATAAAATGTGTACCTTGAGATACCATTGTACTAGAAGGCCCATTATCCCTTACAGATGGCTTAGGTTGATAGGAATTAAGGTCCAACAACATTTGGAGGGCCACATCCCTATTTTAATTCTGTGCCGTGTCTTGCCAGGGTGGGGGCAGGTTTTTTGTTTTTGTTTTTTTGAGTGCTGGAACCACGCGCAACTCATTAACAGCTTAGACATTTGTTTTTTGGTGCTTTTATCACACTGGCAATGTTGCCATGCTTTAGCTGTGCCAGATAAAATCTGGGTCTTTATTTTGCACTCTTTAGATTCACAATGATGCAAAAACTTCATTCAATCTGCTAGTGCACTCTGTGCTATATATTTTCAGTGGTTCAGAAGGTCCTGGATGCTATGCTAATTGGATAAATATGCTTTTCTCAAGCTTCCTCCATCCCCTTATTTAAATATTCCAAATCTACTATTCAT
Organism: Cyclura pinguis; assembly: GCA_030412105.1. Classification (NCBI taxonomy): domain Eukaryota; kingdom Metazoa; phylum Chordata; class Lepidosauria; order Squamata; family Iguanidae; genus Cyclura; species Cyclura pinguis. Next base: position 120,020,547 of record CM059604.1, on the reverse strand, counting down.
AGGCAAGGTACCCAAAGGTTCCTTTTCTTGATACAGCTTAGAAAAAGGCAAAGGACTCTCCTAAGCCTTTTTTGCTGGTAGGATTTTGCCATCCTGTCAGTCTAGATTCCTGCCAATTTTAAATATGCAATTCTAAAAAACAAATTAAAAAAAATCCACAATGAAAGAAACAACAAAGCCCCATCAAAATCTCATAGCTAATGTAAATGTAAGTCTTCAAAATCCATGAAAGACAAATCAGAACAGAATATTGCTAAATTGCTACAATCTTTTTTGCACTGGGATATTGTTACAAAAGATGGTGTTTCTGTCCTTTATTTTGTTGGGAAAATTTCACGGAAATATGCAACACAAATTGGAATTAACCAGATGACTGCGTAGTTTAATGTTAAGCATAGCAAGTTGATCTGGTTTCATGGTTTTTGCAATTTTCCCCTGTGGTCAGCTCCCACATTGTGCTGGTAATCTCTGAAATTTTCTGGAGGATGTGGTTATTTCCTGTGACATTGTCATGCTAGATGAGTAGCCATGCTGCAAAGCAAATGGGTACATGAAGACCAGAAGATCTGATGGGCTGCCTTGTTACAGCACCAAGCACCCCCCATGGTCGGCATGGTTTAATTGGCAAACGATATTATGTTGGCACTATATTAATTGGTCTTGATGTAAATGATACCTGAGGTGACAGCAAGATCATGCTGGAAGAGGCACGTTACTGCCTGTAAACATGACATGGCAGGTCAGCCACACCTACCTCTTAGGTAAGACATCCAGTCAGTTACAGGACAATAGCGTGGCCGCTCTGAATACAATAGGTGTGAAACACCAAGCTGGACTCTCAGAACTGAAATGGGGAGGTTCCCACCAAACTGTGATTGTCTTAACCCTGGTCCTTGTACACCTGGACATTTCCCTATTGTTTCCCCACCTCTCCACAATATTCAGCTATTATGACAACCATTATCTCCTTGTCACCCAAACACTAAAACCATTAATTCCATCTGGACTTCGTTGTATATGTTGCAACTCGCATTGCCCACTTAGTTGGGAGTGTGAGTCACAATCACACCCGCAGGATATTTTTCGGGAACAAATACCCCTGATTTAAGGCTGTCCAGTTCAGTCTCTTGCCATTCCAAACACCACTTTGTTTGTCTGATTCCCAAACAAGAACTGTTGTCAGGTTCCTGCCCAAGCCATGCTGCTGCTTTCTTCGATTCTCTCTTGACCAGTGAATATCGCCCAAATCCTCTATCCCACTTTCCTCCCTTTCCTTCAGCCAGTCCTTCAGTGAGTTTTGAGCTTTTGTGTGCTTATGTGAATCTTGTCAGTAAAACACATTTTAGTTTATATTTTTTACTCTCCAGATGGCTCTTTCCTGCATGAGCCCGTAAACATTGGTAGGCAAGATCTTGCTAAGCTGTCCCCTTGTTGCAGGCCTCCCATTTTTGGAGCTAATTATTCCCCACTGTTGAATGGAGGTACTGGCATTGCAGGTTGGCCCTCGTGGCACCCATGGTTTGGAGTAACAGCCTATCTCGATAGGTGCCTTTCTGTATTTTTAGATCTTTTGCAAGGTCTAAAAATACAGACAGCCATGTGAGTTGAGGTGAATGACTATCAGAGTTTAGAACAATGGTCCTTTATTTAAAAAGGATTACAACTCCTAGGATCTCCAGGTTATGTAGCCATTGGTCATGTTGACTGAAGATTCTGACCAGGGAGTCTCACAAAATCTAATGGAGACTGGTGGCTTTGAGGTCAGCGGAGGAGCAAGTAGGTGTAGAAGAGTTAATTTATATTTTTGTTCTTTTTTTTTTTCTTTCCACTATCATGTATGGAAGGTGGTGAAGGGTAACATTGGGAATGTTGCTGTGTTCAAAAGCATAGCCAGCTCAGTCATACATAGGATTAAAAGCACAGTTATAGAGCATTAAATCATTTCCTTTACTTTAAAACAAAAACAAAACCCTAAAACTATATAGATTGGAGTCCTGCTACGGGCAGTGTACAGCACCCTTAGAAGCTGAATGGGGCCACCACTTCCTAGACTTCATCTTTGGCTTCTTAGTTATCTCAGAGGCATGTCCATGGCAAGTTCTGCCCACACAGGCGTCGCCTTCAGTCTTGGGGGCTTTCTGGGGTTCTTCCTGGGAATCCACAGGAGCTGCATTGCCTGAGTATCCTCAGAACCAGGGCACTGTGGGTCTCCAAAGGTCCCATAGGTGTGAGGAAAGTAGCGGCAAGTGATGGTCATAGGAATGTGTTCAATCTTGCGGTGGCTATCAAGGTTGGATGCCAGCCAGTTCAGGAGAGGGGAGCAGCAGCAACTGAAACAGCAGATGAAGCAATGCCAAGGATGAGGAGAAACACCTGGAAAGTGAACTCTCAGCTGCTGTCTGGGTGGATGCTTCCATAACTCTGCCATCGGAGAAGTCATGGCACCCATTGAGCCAGGAATTCGTCAATAAGGGAGAGTCCAGTAGAGGGCAGGAGGTTGCCAGGGGGCTTTGGGGGGCTTCTCCCTCTGGCACAACAGAAGCTTGGTTGTTGGTCTCCTCCCTAGTGGGACTCCGAACAGGGCTCAATCCACCCTCCTTCCTTACCCACATGGCTCTGGGGGGCACACAGCTAGAGCAGGGAGCACAGGTGCAAAGCTTGATCCACAGCATGTGCTTTCCCAGGTTGCAGCCATGAGCTCAGCCAAGAGCTAATTTAAAATGTGGGCTAAAACTCAAATCTAATTCACTCTACCAGTGACCTCAGAATTACCAGTCTTCATTAGATTTTGGAAACTGTAATTCAAAAAAGTAAATTTCCAATCACTGATAGTAAGAAGAGAGCTTTCTCAGGTGGCTGGATGGTAAATTTTTTTCTTATGCATATTCAAGTCAGCTATAGTTTATGGTACTCATATCATGGGGTTTTTATGTTAAGATTTGTCCAGAGGAGGTTTGCTGTTACCTTCCCCTAAATCTGAGAGAGTGTGACTTGCTAAAGGGCACCCAGTGGGTTTTCAAGGTTGAGTGGGGATTCAAATCTTGGTCTCCCAGAGACCTAGGCCGTTTCCTCACTAGACTGTTTTAGTGCTATTATTCCACTTTCAGCATCCTATGGAATCCCGGCGTTTGTAGTTTAGGGAAGGGACTTTGAGGCCCCTCCCTAAACTGCAAACCTCAGGATTCCATGGGATGTTGAAAGTGGAATAATAGCACTATAACAGTCGAGTGTGGAAATGGCCTTAGTCTAGCTCTCACACCACCACACCACACTGACCCTCTTAGTATGGAACACTGTTCCATATTTTGTTTTCAATACTGTTTTGGCTATAGGCAGCTCCAGAAAAATATGTGAGAATATTGTGAGTAATGTAAATTAAGTTCACGCAATCCAAGCAATCTAAATCAACACAAGCCTGTTTCCACTGCGATACGGTTAGAATAGATGTTATCATTGTGTTTATTTTGTTGCAGGAGGGAGAAAATCAGGGAACTCTCCACCACAAACTAGAATTAACCAGCTGAATTAACCAGAGGGGTCCATCTGACCCCAACTCTGTTGCCCTTTCGGCAACTAGCAAAGACTTTTAAAACATTTTCCCAGGCCTTTCAGGCTTCATTTTGCTCCGGCTGATTGTTTTTCTCTGGCTCTTCCTGCTTTTTTCAGTCTTTGTCTTCTGAGATTGTTTATTAGTTTTACCTGGATTTTTTTTTTCTTTTATGTATTTTTCCTTTATGTAAACCGCCTGGGACACTTTTTGAGGGGCAGTAGAAATGCTTTTAGAATAAACAAATCATGGATAATCTATGATGGGTAGACTGTGACAAGGGGAAACACAAGACTGGATGAGTTACATTCATACCAGTCTAAAACTTCTTCCACTCCCATGGAACAATCTAAGGAAGCAGAATCTTACATAACCTATGATAATAGATGTTTATTGACAAAAAGTGTTAACAGGACAGGGTTGTTTTTTTGCCTAATATGTGTCAAAGATAAGTTGATATGATCGCTGTATCAATGCAAGCAGACTATACTGCAGCACTACATCCATATCCCAAGCATCTGTTAATCTGTTTTAAGTAGGACATAGAAAATGTTATCTTTTTGGACTGCAGCTCCCAGAATTCAAAAGAAAGCAGTAGCTGATGTGTTTGTTACTTTATCTCGATCCGTTTTACTTTCTTTCAGTGTTGTTTCATGATTGCATACATTCCAACATCTCATGGATGAAAACTAGACATATGGCCCATCAAAGTATGGTCAAGATGACCAAAAAATATTAGTGAAGAAGAACACACAAGCCAGGAGAGGCTGCTGCAGTTTGCTTTTGCCTGACTCTTTTGAGAAAGGCAAGATTCCATCCCCTTCTCTCCTCTCTCTCTTGCTGGGTTGAGTACAAACTACTTTTGCACTTTGAAGTTAGTTTGCAGCAATTGAAGTAAACTGAGCACAAAAAGGGAAAAGTGTGAGGGGGAGAGAGAAACTGGGATTTTTAAAAACAGCTGAAAAAGTGGGAGTCAGAGGATCAGCTGGGACTCTCCCGGAGCAAGTGGTACATTTGGAGGCTATTGTGATTGTAATTTTATGGTTTTAATTGTTTTTATTCTGTGGTCAGTTTTGGTAATCAAGGCTCCTTCATATCAATAATGGATGGCTCATAAATATCCTTTTTAAAAAGGTTCCATTTCTCCACTAAAATTCTCTGAATTTGCCCAGTCAGTAGTTACATATCTTCCCATCTGCAACAGTTTTAAACAAGTAATCAAGGGAAGTCAATATTCCCAGACCAACTGAAGTGGGGAGGGGTACCCTCTGAGAGCATTTGTAATGTTTTAGCTTCTACTTGTTATAGATATATTTGCACTTTAAGTAGGGCTAACATTTGCTACCAAGTATACTTTTTAAAAATGTAGTGATTGGGAGATATGAATGATGGTCAGCTATGGTAAACTCTTCAGCAAAATGCAAAAGCCCATCACTCAGATAAATTTGAAGTTGACATATTGATTTAAATAGGATTATTCTGAGATAAGTGGATTGCAGCTTGCTACATTTGTTAAAGACATTGCAAGCTTTCAGCTAGGAAAGAATACTTCTCAGGCTTCTCTAGATAATGGCAAATACCTTCAGCAGTAGGGTTTTTTTTTTAAAAAAAAATTTACGGTCTGTCTACACTACAGGATTAAACTGCTTTAACAATCCTTTCTTTCTTCTGAAGGAAACATAGTCCTTTGAAAGTTGTGTAACACAGATATGAATCTGCAGTGTGGGTATGTCCTTTATGTTCTTTTTGGACCTTTTCTCACATTGTTATTTAAGATATGGGACAGAGGCTTCTCAGTGGCTGCTTCCAGGCTGTAGTTTTCTCCAATGGGAGGGTCAGCTGACATCCTCCCCTCTTTTCTTTTTGCTCGCAGGCATGAACTTTTTTCTTTAGGCAGGTCTTTGGCTCTTAACTCATGCGGTAGAAAGGTCTTTTAATGGGATGTGTTATGCTTTTATCTTTTTTGTTATGTTTTAAATGTGTTTTCAACTGTTTTCATAGAATCATAGAGTTGGGAAAGATCACAAGGGCCATTCAGTCTAACCCCTTCCCATATAGGAATGGACAAGCAAGGCACTCCCGACACAGGGCCATCCAACCTCTGTTTAAAAAACTCCAAAGAAGGAAACTCCACCACGTTCCAGCACAGACTATTCCACTGTCAAACTGCTCTTACAGTCAGGAAGTTCTTCCTCATGTTTACTTGGAATCTCTTTGTGCTGTTAACAGAGCTGCTTATTTAACTACACTTTAAATTACACTTTTATTACATTTTTAATTATAATCTATTTTTAAATGAATTACATTCTAACATTATTAATATGATTTTTAGTTGATGCTTTGTTTTATTTTGCTGTAAGCTACCTTGCATCCCATGCCAGGAGGAAGGTGGTTTATTAAATAAATAACAAATAATTATATGCATGCAATTCATGTATGGGCTGGTCTCTCAGACACACTAATCCTATTAAGACATTCCCCAAATAATAGGTTATTGTGAATGCATGTGGGGGAGTGTAGTAGAATTAATACCCTGTATTTTCAGTCTCGGAGTTTTGAAGTACCAAATTACAACCAAGATTGTTATCTGTAACTAGTTACTTTTTTGAGTGATGGATGAAATGAAGGCATATTGTGGAAGCATCACAAGGAATAGAAGCAAAATCATTTTACTGATCTAACAAGTTCTGGTTTTGAGTGACTTTTAAAAGTTACTTGTAAAAGAACAGTGCAAGGCATTTTTAGAGATAGTTGGAAAGGATTTTTTTCATGTTTTGTGCCTTTTTCTAATAAATCCTACGTTTTTTTTAACCAAAAGCAACAGAACGTAAGAAGGAGCATGACAAACAGAGTAAATGTTTATATTTTCAACACTGTAATGAAAAATAACAACAGGCATCTTTTCAAACTGTAATGAGCATCAGAAATGAATTAAGCCTCAACCTACATCCCTCCTTTTGTGGTGTAGGAACCTATCCTATTCTTTCCATATTACTTCTGCCTCTGATACCAATTTCTCTGTTAAACAAGTAGTGTCCAGGAATACATCATGAACTGAAATATACCTGTAAAATTTCCACACTTGCCATGTTAGCTTTTTTCATATGCTTTTCCCACCATGTTTGTATGTCTGTAACATCACTGACTCCCATCCCTGTTGAGTGGGAGCAGAGATATAATATGCCAAGAAGATCTTTGATGATAAATCTCATTTCCTATCATGAGAACGCAGAAGAGATTTTCCCACCAAGAAATGACAAGTAGAAAAATTTCATGTAGAACAGTGATGTAGTGGTAAACTTTGAAGTGCTGGTATCATCATGACAGTCTACCTAGCTACATCCCCAAGGACAGACCAAATATGTAAGCAAATGATCTGTATCCAACAACCAAGCAACCAATTTATTAAGTTCAGCTGGCATTTATAGACTAGATAGTTGCTAAAGGGGAATATAGTGGTTGGAGAGAGAGCAGAGGCTCATAAGAAATGGAAAAAAGAGAATATCTGTCTCCAAAGAACATAAGACCACCAGTTTTTCCTTTCCCTGTCTCCACAGAGAAACACTTCATGGAACCAATATCATGGAACCAGTTCAGACAGTTTTCCTTCCCATCAGGAGTAGATCTTTGCTAAAGTTAGTGAATTTTTCTTTCCCATTAAGGACAGAAAGATTGAAACACTTGGCATCAGAATAAGGATGGTGTACAACAATGTATTGTTTATATTGTGAGGATTACAGTTTACAGAAGAATCTGTTGAGGAATGTGGGAGAGAGTGGTATGTCTCACAGACAAAGCAACTTTTATTTGCAAGCAGAAAGTGAGTGACAACCAGTTCCACAACACCACCAATGCACACCGGGTCTAGTAGACAAATAAAGCAGACTTAGTCTTATTTTAAAATAAAATGACATAGGTTTACTTACAAATGTAAAAGGTTGAATTACATCTCATGGTGAGAGGCTTTGAAACACGTATGCTCTTCAAACATGGAGGAGAGAGAAAGAACTGCAGACTACAAAACAGAGGGTGAATAAATTCATGTAGGACAGAGAGCATGGCTAAGATCATGAAATAGGAAATGACATGAATATATGCTGTGCCTGAACTCTTAGACAAATATGCTCAGCTACTGACTATAGGCATACTAAGGTTGATACAGGCCTAAATACCCTAAAAGCACCAGATCCCACCTGATCTTGGAAGCTAAGCAGGGTCGGCTCTGGTTAGTCCTTGGATGGGAGACCACCAATGAGTACCAGATGCTGTAGGCTATGTTTCAGAGGACGGAAGTGGCAAAACTCACTCTGAGTATTCCTTGTGCAAGAAAGTCCAATGAAATTCAAGGGATTGCCATGTGAAGGCACACGCACGCACACACACACACATACAGTTGCTACCTCTAACAGAAACAGACAAAATATGAATATCATTGTCCCTAGTAGTCAAAAAGTCCTGGCATTTGTGCCATTTTAAGCCCTAGCTCCACTGAAGAAAGGCAGCGCATAAAAAATGGGAAAAAAGATTTGGCCACACAATTGATTCCTGAAAGTAATGTCACCATGTCTATTAAAAGAACCCTGGGAAATAGCTCCTGTACCCTTCAATGGTCCAGTTAGTAAATTTAAAACATAGACCTGAAGCCTGTACCAGCTTATACTTAATAAATACTGAACTAAGTAACCTCTCCTGGCCCCACCCTACTTATGGTTAGGTAACTGTTTTGTATTCATGATCATTACGATGTCAAGATTTTGAAACTATTGATGCAATTGTAACCCCCTCCTAACCTACTTTACTAGATACCAGCCACATGTAGTGAAGGAGGGCCATTCTGTTGATTATCAGAATATGGTTGAATGATGTTTCCATCAGGTTTTGGGGGGTTAGGCCAAGAGAAGTTACTTAGGGCCTTTTCACACTACACTGTTGCAGTACTATTATTCCACTTTCAACATCCTGTGGAATTCTGGGGCTTGTAGTTTACTGAGGCCAAAGAGTTCTCTGGCTGAGAATTCTAAATGCCCCTCCCTAAACTGCAAACACCAGGATTCCATAGGTTGTTGAAAGTGGAATAATAGCACTATAACAGTGCAGTGTGGAAAGGCCCTTATTTAAGTACTTAGTTAAGCATAAGCTGATACAGGATTCTGACCACCACTAGTTTCTCAGAAATACTGCAACAACCAGCAGGACATAGCAGTCTATGGCCCTTTCCGCACGCGGTTATTAACGCGGGCCAATGCGTCTTGCCACGGAGGTCTTCTGCAAGTTGGAGCAGACTAGGTTCTGCTTATTTACCTTTGTTCTGCATGTAATTCCGACTAAATGTGCCCCCGTGTGGTGGTAAAGCGAGCTATTTGAAAACCGGAAGAAATCGGTTTTCCAATTTTCCAGATCGATCCGATTCGTACTTTCAAAGTGGTGCAGACACGTACATCCGCGCCAATGCGAATTGGTGGTCAGGGGAGGGCTCATGGGAGGGGCCAGGGGGTAGTACGGACTTTCACACGTACACACGTATGCATGTATGCAATGACGTACTAAACCATGCAAAAAACAAAAAAAGGGCTAATCACAGCCAAGGGGGCGGGGTGAGGGGAATCGTGGGAGTGGCCACAGCGGAGGCAGTGTGGATTCATGAACTCACACTTCTCCGAATCAGGATGGAACATACGCAGTAGCTGTGCAGAAGGAAATGAGGGAAAATCTGCCTTGTTTTGAGCCCAGAAAATCTGGTAAGAAACGGCACAAATCGATTTACCAGCCTCGTGCGGAAAGGGCCTAAGTCTTCTTGAGTGCTACTATTAAATACCCCATATAGCTATGATTTCTGTAGCTCTGAAGCAAGGAGGAAGAGTGGGAATAGGCTAGGGGTGACAAGTGTAATGATATGATAATGCTTATCAGAAATTTAATTTCCTTCAAAATAATTCCTCTCCCACGATAGCCACTTTTCATTGTCTAATAGATATTCTGACAGGAAACACTGAGAATACACTAATAATTGCCTGTTCCTGTCGCGGTTCATGAGTCCCAACCGAAAACCCCAATAAACAAAATTCTAACATAAATCCATTCACAGCCTAGGGATTGCTCATGTTTAGCAACACATGGCGTGCATACACTTTAATTGGACAATGATGATAATCATGCTGTCTGGTCATTGTATGTTACCAAAATGTTTCGAACTCTTTTCCCAGTGAAAATCATGCTGATAAGCCACACTAACATACACTTAGTCTCTCTTTCAGTATGTCTGCTGCTTTCTGAATCAGGTTATTTACCCTCCAGAATTTGGAATGTCTTGACATGAAGCAATGTTGTACCAAGACGGCATTGATATACTGAGAATACTCAGATTTGGAGAGTTGAGAGCTTGGAAAAGTTACTTTTTTGACAACAATTTCCAGAAGCTCCTACCAGCATAGCCTCACTCTCGTTCTTTCTCTGAGCTAATGTCATAAACACTGGTAAGACCAGCAACTTGGAAAAGTCATTTTTTGGTCTACAACTCCCATAATCCCCCAACCAGTCTGGCCAAGAAAGTAATGTTTCAAACTCTTAGAGGAAAGCTGGTTTATTGCAAACCATAACCAGTTGCTTTACAAAAACATACAGTTCTGGAACATTCTTTTTTACATTTCTTCTTCTTTTCCCCAGAAAAACTCAAGCTATTTTATAATCAAAATACACTGAAGTTAAAAAGAAAAACAGTAACAAGAGTGATCATTCAACCTTCCTTACTAGCATAAACAACAACTTCTATATTGTCATGTTCAAACTGAGGTTAGGAAGAGAAACTTAATTTTGTTTTTAAATAAAACTGTCTTCCAATTTTGCAGCAGAAATTAGATTCTGGGCTAAAAAGATCATTTAAACTTTTACTAGAACTTGAAAATAACTGCCTGCTTAAGATTCCGTGTGTAGAGCTGACGATGAAACAAAAACAATTCTCTGTGTGTGTGCTGTGTTTGAATGTATCTATAAAAAAGAAAGTTATGTTTGAACATGAGCAGAATGACCTGGGCAAACCAAAGGCAACCTCCCCTTTCCACGTCACAGTTTGGTCATGAGAAGTGTGCTTGCTTGCTTGCTTGCTTGCTTGCTTATTTATTTATTTATTTATTTTCCTACCTTTCTTCCAACATTGGACCCAAGGTGGCTCAAAGTTAGGATCAAAGAGAATTTATTCCTTTGGTGCATTACTATATCCTACCACCCCTCCTACAAGATATGAGATTTTCATAAAGTGGACCTATTAATGATCACAGAACATGATCAGGGTCATGCTGACCAAAGGCACATTCAATGTCATGAAAGGTCAGATAGGATTATGTAGAAAACCCCAGTGCTGATGGGTTTGTGCTAATCCCTTTACCACTTCAGACTCTTGGCATTTTTCAATATAATGAAAAGATGAACTGCCTAGATTGGTGAGCAATCAGAGACCAACCCTTAATCTTACCCTGCAGTGTTCTTCCCTATACACCTCACCTGACTGAGCATTCAGAGGTTGTAGCAAATCCCATCAGTGTTTTGTCAGTCTGGAGTTAAGCAATCAGCCCATTCTGGACCCCTTTGTTAATCCCGTGGGAAAGTCATTATGGTTTTATCAATGCAGCCCTTCTGGGTGTGAAACAGGATACAAAAACCCTAGCTTCGATCCTGATTGTAGCAGGTAGAGCAGACTGCTGTTCCTCCTTGCTACCCTCAGATACTGTCTGAGTCCCTTCACTGTGACCTACTTCTTCAGGACTGGTAACTATCACTCTTTCTACCCAATCTCTCTCTTTTCAGCCTTTCTTGTCGGACTTTCTAATAGCCTTGTATGGTTCCTAAGAGTTTCTGTTTTCTCGGTAACACTTTGTTTAACTAGAGTCCTTTCTACAGTTAGTTCTGATATATACAGGTGAAAAGATTCTGCTGTTACCCTCTTCTTGCAGGCTTCCTCTGAGTTATAATTCCCCCAAATACTAAGGAGATGCTGCCATTGCAGGTGGACCAAAATGTTCCCCTTCTCTTAGGGTAACAGGTGAGCCCCCTTGAGTCCCTTTCTGGGAGAAAGGCAGCACATAAATGAAATAAATAAATAAAGTAAACACTACAGCTAGGAAATGATTAAAAGTTTTGTTTAAAAAAACACAAAACTATCTTATTAAAATAATACTAATTTAGAACAGGTGGGGCTAAGAGAAAGTCCTCCCATGAGCTTCTTAAGACTCGGACAGAATTAAATTCTGGGATGTCTTTGCTTCCATTTTTCAATTAATCTCAGTTTTGTATGACATCCAAAACCATGATTGTTATTAATCTTAATTATACGGACCCTCTGTATCTTTGGGGGTTATGTTCCAGGATCTCCCCCACCCCAAAAATGGGAAAAATCTCAAATGCTTGCATTCCGTATTATTAAATGGCAGTAAGGTGCATGCAGACACTTCAGTATAGGATGTGACACTCTATGACCGCTTACATTCACAGATCTGGAGGTCACTAATATGGAGAGTCCACTGTACAGTTTACTGAAACAAGCCATCTTCACAAATCAAGGTTTGGCACTGATTTCTTTGAGGAAACTATAAATGAAACTATTCACTGTTTGTCCAGGTTTTGCTGAAATGATACACAATGGTTAGTAATAAATAAATAAATAAATAAGGAGTTAAAGCTTCCAATAAACACTGGAGGATGAGCGGGGAAGGTGCGATGCACAAGACTAGGGCCCTTTCCGCACGGGGTAAGTAGTACGGCGTGGTGCAACCTTTGACGGAGGTCGTCCGCACCTTGGGAGCGGACTGGGTCGGACTACTTGTCGCAGTTCCGCACCTCAGTCCGCTCCGGAGTGACCCGAAGTGGTTGCGCAGCATGCTTTTTAAAAACCTGTTTTTACAGGTTTTTCAAAAGCATGGAGCGCACCTTTCCGTGCCACTCCATTCCTGCGCTCCAGTGCAGATTTGCAGGCACGCACCAGTGCATGCTTGCAGATCTGCTGGGGGCGGGCTTCCAGCTGGCGCGCTTCTCCGGTTGGTGGAGAGCCTCTGCCAGCTGGAAGCCGCCATTTTGGATGCCAGAGACTGCAGAACAGCGAGCTCGCGCTGCTCCGCATGGGGACGGACTTACCCGGCTGCTGGTAAGCTCCGTTTCAGCGCGTTTTCCCTCGTTTCCCCCTCCACATGCGGAAAGGGCCTAGGACTCACTAGGGCTCGTTCAAACAACAACAGTTCTTAATCTAGTATTAAGCCTGCAAGAGAGGACAGGAGTTATTAATGGACACAAATATGGATACCCCAGTTATCATATGCAGATTTGGTTACTGTTAAAGGGTCACTGCCAGGTTAAAAAAAATAATGTTCTTGTTTCTTATATGAATTGTTTCTTCCAAGTAGAATCTCTTCTAAGAAATGGGTCTCTTTTCAAACATTTTTATTCTGCTGGACACTGACTAGCATTAACTGTCTTCAGATCTGTATCTCCAGGACACCTCTGACCTTTGAAAAACTAAATGCCACAACCTTATCCTCTTGGATTAGATATCACTTTGGCATGATGTTAGTACATTCGTCCTGCCTTCAGCTTCAATACTGTAAACCCAAGCCAAACCCACATTCCTTCATCTTTGTCATTTGTTTGAAATCCTGTATCAAATCCCAAGAGAACCATGTTACTAACTTTTCAAGTAATGAAATTAAATGCCAAAAAGCAATGTATAAAAACTAATGTAAAATGTATGGATGGATTGCATTTCCAGGGTCGTATAACATAATGTCCCCGTTTATTTATCTCATTTTGAGTTATATACCACCTTTCCATTGCAGGGGTTCCAAGGAAGCTAGCACAACCTTAAATTTATGTGGTAACTATAAAAATATGCATTAGAATCTAAGTTACAAAGTGATATGAAAGTCTTTTGGGAAAAAAAAAAGGAATAGCTAGCTTTCTGGAGGAAAAAGAATTGTGTGGTAGGAATTCTTTAGGACTACATATTGGGCTCTTTCCCATTTTCCTTCCTTCCTTCCTTCCTTCCTTCCTTCCTTCCTTCCTTCCATTTATTTATAGTATTTCTGTATCACCTCCCTGCCCAAAAGGGCTCCTGAGGCAAGGAAATTAAATTTCTGCCCATTGGGTACAAATTTAGCCCATTTGAGGCCACTCCCTAAACTACAAACCCCAGGATTCCATGGGATATTGAAAGAATGTTGAAAGTGGAATAATAGCACTATAACTGTCTAGTGTGGAAATCGCCTCAATCACTAGAAAACCCCATGATAGGTTTGCCTTAGGATTTCCATAAGTCAGAAACAGATTGAAGGCACACAACAACAACGATCTGCTTGTGTGATGGCAGAGCATTTTTGCCAAAAGTCAAGTCTGAAAATCATTATTGTTAGCTGGTTAGCTTGCTTCAAAGATGAAAATAAATTTATCCGTAATGGCATTCAACTGCAGCCAACAAAGTGTTTCAGATCCAAAACAGGTGGAGCATAGGCATGTGAGAGAATTTAAAAACTGGACCATTTAAAAAAAAAAATAAATGAGAGCCAAGGTTCTTTATTCTATAAAGCTATAATAACCAGCAAGTGCAATGTAAATGGTGTGGAAGGGACAGAATTAGGCTATTATAGCCAAAAAGCAAAACGAGCAAAAATGCACATCTTTAATACACACAGCAGCATAATGGGTGTTTTGGTACAAAACAATGTAATTATGCAGAAACATTGCAGGCATTTAAATGTCAGGGCGAGGAGATGCTTAATGAAGTTAATAACATAGAAGCAGTTTGAGATGTTAAAAAATAAATAAATCTAAGGTGTTTGGAGCATAAAAACAACAACAATTGCTTAACATGATTAAAAAACCAAAAAAGATTGGATATTTTCAGACTGTTTTAAATCTTTAAGCGCTGCCAAAAATTATTAACCAATTAATTCTCCATGCTCCACATACAATGCATTTGTTCATTCAAACCTGCGATGAAGACACCAGCTCCTATGTGAGATGTGTAATATCAGAGATGATAACAAAATGAAGCTGTGAAGTGTAGTCTTATCCTTGGTGCATGGAATAGGGTTTCTCACATTGTATTGTGGTGGAACCCTGGATACTTCTGTGAGAGGTAGTCACTGCCATTTTTTCCCCATTGGCTTCTTCATTTGCTATGAATCAGACTGGCTCCAAAAGATAAGTCCATCTTTTGATGTAGGAAAGCTACTGACTGTGCCACCTGACCCCGTCTTGTCCAGATGATACAGTAGTATTTGCTGGGTTGAGCTGAGTTTTGCATGACAGAAAAGCAGGGGGACAGTCATGGTTAGGAAATATTTTTGCATCTCTTGGGAATGAAACTCCAGAAATGGATAAGGTACAGCAGCTCTTACCTGCTCTCACTTTGCTTCCAATCCTACTTTACTATTTTTAGGATTACTGATGGTCATTTCCTCTTTCTTTTTCTTTCCCTGGGCTGCTCCCCCTGCAGAGAAGACATCTTGGCTTTCTTTGTCTGTCCATTACATGCTCTGACATATTTCACTGTTCCATCCAATCCTAGCCTGCTACTTTTCAGGCCTTTCTGCACTACACTGTTAATAGTGCTATTATTCTACTTTCAACATCCTATGGAATCCTGAGGTTTGCAGTTTAGCCAGAGAGCTCTTTGGCCTCAGTAAACTACAAATCCCAGAATTCCACAGGATGTTGACAGTGGAATAATAGCACTGTAACAGTGCAGTGCAGAAAGGCCCTTACAGTTTCTTTCCTATTCACTGTCTTGATGTTTTTTTCTTAGAGGCAAGATGCTTTGGCTTTGCTCTTTAGAGCTGGGGCGAAGTGCCATCACCTTAGTTAGAACTTCCTATGGAATCCTGGGGTTTACACTTTAGTTAGAACTGGGATTCCTAATTTTTTTTTTCCTTTCACAGTGTATTTCCTATAATAAGCACTAACTTTGCTTGTTTTCATAAGTGAAGAACCTGAGTGTGATTGCTTTCCATGGTAGAGTGAATTACTCCAGGCATCTGGATAATTCAAAAGGGCTGAATCACTTAACAAGGCTGCAAGTTCATTCTGCTAACACGTACCATGCCACCTGTTAGAACCACATTATCAAAGAATTGGACAGAACTTCAAAAATCACATACCCTTAATTCCCTGTCCATGCAGGAAATCCACAATTATAGTGGACTGGAAGCTTGAAAAACTCTAATGAAAGAGAGTCCTTCACCTTTCAGAACAATCTGTGTCACCATTAAACAACTTCTACTGTCAGGAAATGCTTCCTAATATTTAGTCTAATCCTCTTTTTCTTATACTTTGAACCCATCGCTTCCAATCTTCCTCTTGAGGGAGACAGAACGCAAATTTGCTCCATCATGTACTTGACATCTCTTTAAATATTTCAAAATGACACACATGCTACCGTCTCATTGTCTCTTTTCCAGCCTATCCCAACTCAACTTCTTCAACCTTTTTTTCCAAGAGGGAGCCAGCACAAAATAAAGGGATCCCTGTTTCCCTAGGGGGAAATACCTACAGGTGAAGTAAGGTAGAAACTAGGAGATCAGGAGATGGAGCAGGGAAGGCTTGGAGAAATGGGAGGCTCCATTGTTTGATCTGAAGAATCAAGCAGCCCAATTGATTCTGAGGCTCAACAAACAGGGGCTCTCCCATAGCAGTGGAGATGCAGAGCTTAGAAAAGTTAACCTGTTTTGACTACAGTTTCTAGATTCCTACAGACAATGCAATGCTAGCTGGGGGATTCTGGGATCTGTAGTCCAAAAAGTAACTTTTTCCAACCTTTGAAAACTGCCAACTCCTCTAATATACTGGTCCAAGGATATTTTAGCTTGCTTAAGCAAATGCAGAGAAGAATTTAATGGTATGACACAAGACAGCAGGAAAAATCATACTCAGGTTCAATATGTGTAGATGTGTTATGTGTGTTCAATACACCTGTACTCAGATTATAAACCATGAAAAATAGATTTGCTCTCTTAGTATAATTGAGCAGAATGTTTGCCTTGCCATTTTAATGATACCAGCCTGCTTTTTGAAAAAATGTTCATAATGTTGATTAAGCTGACCCTCACACTTAAAAAATCATGACCATAATATCTTTATGAAAGTATGGCAAATTAGGCATACAAAAGGCCTGAGATGTTCTATTCAAGTTTAAATTGAGTAAAATAAGGTATGAATCTGAAGGTAGGAGAAATCAGGAAGGAGAGGCAGAAAAGACAGGTATGCCCACGTTCCTTTTCATACAGCTTCAGCAAGTCTAATGAGCACAGGCATAGTAAGCGGTGACAAGAATGTCAACTTCCCAGACTCCTCAAGTATACGAAGAAGGTGATTGGGAGAATGAGTGGGCAAGTGACAGGAAATCTTTGCCAAGTGAATTTAATGGGCATTCAATGAGATTGTTGTTGAACTGCCTGAATGCTTTTACAACATCTCGACAAAGAAATGAATGCACTAAGAGCATCAGAGGATTCTGACATTATTGAAGAGGCAGCAATCTCCATCTAATTAAAGTCTCAGAATGGGCCCTCCGTCATATGTAAAAAAAAAAAAGGTACATGCATACAGACTGATATTTGCCTATGTTTGACTAATTCTACACATCAAACAATGTTTGGGAAAATTAAAACTCCCAGAATTCTGGGATTTTTGAGAGTCCCAATCCAAAAAGTAGCTTTCTTAAGAAGTGTCTTATCCTGCTTCTCGAGTAAGATCAGAATCCTCTGAAAGGATTGTTACCCATATCTGGGATAGGTTATGGGGCAACCACCTGTCCTATTCCTGCTTGGGCAGAATCCAGCAGCAATGCCCACATATTAGGTCCAAAGGCCAGTCAAGGCCTACATTACAAGTCAACAAGGTGGGTAAAGATGATCCAGCAAGATATTCAAAAGCAGTACCAAGGTCAAACAAACCGTTCAAACTGTTGGATGCAAAGAGGCATCAATGCTTTTATAGAATGATCAGTGAGAGGAAATTCTAGGGAGCATGGCGGCCCTTTTGTTTCACCTCTCTAGGCCTTTCTGCACTACACTGTTATAGTGCTATTATTCCACTTTCAACATCCTATGGAATCCTGGGGTTTGCAGTTTAGGGAGAGGCATTTAGAATTCTCAGCCGGAGAGCTCTTTGGCCTCAGTAAACTACAAACCCCAGAATTCCACAGGATGTTGAAAGTAGAATAATCAAACTATAACTGTGTAGTGCAGAAAGGCCCTCTAATTCTTTCTTTGACCTATGTATTCAAGCCATTTTGCTTCCATCCTGCCTGCAGAGGTCACTTCCCCCTTCTTGCAAAAGTTGATGAATTCTTTTGTCTCCCTTTGTCTGGGAAGCAATTGTCCATGAGGCTTCTGTGTCAAGATGGTGTACATCCAGTCATGAAGGCCAGCTTTTAGGAGCAATTCTACTGAAATTTAGGTAATCTTCTTTTGTCTATCTCCTGTCCTATTCCAAGATGAATTTCTCAGAACAATAAACATAAGTTTTTCATTTTTTTACAGTGCAAGAGAATCTTGAGTATTTTTCACCTGTTTACTACCACAAGCTCATATTGCACTGGCTACGTTGCACTTCTCTTGATACAGATACCAAATATTCCTACACAAACAGAGTCCTGCTGGGGGTAACAGAAGCCATTTAAGGGGCTCCAACACCAAATAATGTCCAGGGTCTAATCCCTCAAGTTCGAAGCAACAAACAAGCAGGAGAGTTCAGAAGGTAAAGGCAAATGCAAACACAGTCCAAGATCAGGCACCAACAGGCTGCTCATAGCAAGGTCTTAGGATACAAAGGTTAAGAAACAGAAGATCAAGAGCACTGTTTTTACCAGCAATTTCACTGCCCCAGGAGTGAGGCTTTTATTGATGAGCTACTGGGTCCTACCTGGACCTCAGCTGCTGACATTGTAAAGTTCTCTACTCATGAGGAAGTCACAACTCATGAGGAATTCTTCCTTGCAGATTGACATATCACCTGAGTACTTCTATTAGACCTCATGCCTCTAGGCGTCAGCGTTCTTGTAGATTCAAAGACAATTCATTAGCCTTTTTGTTTATTTTATTTATTCAGATCCTGAGCTAAACTACTCCTATCCAAGTATGCTGCCTCAGATATCCACGGGGGTTCTGTGTCTGTGGAGACAATCACTTCTTCACCAGTCTCTGATACTGGGGACTCCACCTGATCTGGGGAGCAGGTCTGGAGTCCAGGACTCCACTTGATCTGGGGAGCATGACACAGTCTCTTCTGGGTGAATTATCCCTATACCTCAGCACAGTAGCAATTCAGCCACAGATAAAGTATACTGTTCTTCTGTGTGACAGCCAGAGTTGCAGCAAAGATATCACTTGACCTGAACATCAAGGAATTGGAAATGCAGTTTCAAGTTGTAGATCAAAGAACTGATCTCTGAGCTGTTTACTGCTTTGAACTGACATTTGAACAACACTGCCAGGGGCCAAGGGTAAACATGGGACATGATGGCCAGCATCATCCTCTGTCAGAACAAGTAATAGCAAATATGCATGGGCTGGGAAAAGGGCAAGTGGTTGGTTGATAATTTATTGTAAAATTGTATGAGACAGTGAGAACACTTACATTTTAATAGTGTGTCTTTAACGGCATGTCTTCTGTTTCAACGAAATTGCTTGAGGTCTCCAGTTCTTAAATCCAAAATCTTTCTCCTTATATAACCATACATATAATGTACTACTGCAGGGACAACTGGTTCTGGGAACCTGGGGATCAATCTTCCAGTGCTAGGATGTGCTATGGGCTGTACCAGCCCTGAAAATGCCCTCCAGGAAAAACTTCAACCAGAAACAGATGGCAATCTAGTCTCTGACTCATAAATGATTCCTTTCAGGGGGTGGTAGAAGAAGGCATGGGTGGCTTCTCCTGAAGGCTTCCACGAACAGAATCTCACATGGGGACAAAATGAAATAAAATAAAACACTAGGTAGGTATATCTGGGGGCGTGGCGTACAAAAATAGCTCTGTGAGCCACATGGAACTTGTGGACCACATCATTCCCACCCTGTCATCTCCAGGTTACTGCTGTCACTAGAATGGAACTGAAAACAATTTGGTAAATGTGATCACAAAAAAGTCTAATACATCTTCTTATTTTTGGATAAAGAAGTAAAAATTTTTATTTCATTATCATTATCTGCCAGATGTTCAATACCTTTTTTCCCCCTGGTTCTAGCTATGTCGCTGTATTCCCAGGTTACTAGGCTATCATGTGCCCTAAAACAAATAAACAAAAATAACCCAGACTAAAACATTCAGTACCTCTTTAGTATTGCTTGCATTTATTAATAATGAGATAAGGGAAAACAGGTTATCTGATTTCTTTGAGTAGCAGAATTTTCTTTTGTTTTCTTCTTTTACTGACACAAAAGGGATAAAAAGTAACTGGAAAATGAAGACTCTAATTTATTATAACTGGAAAGCTAGCAGGAAGGATAATCTATTATTCTTTCATATAAAGAACAATAGCTCTAAAAGAACTGCCACTCTGTAATGGCTGCATTATTGGCAAGGAACAAGGATCCTACTGGGAGATTTGCACTGAGACATTTCAGGTGAAGCCACAAACATGGTGCCAACTGAGTGACTGTTCTATTTGCAACAGAGTTGATCTAACAATTACCTTGTACTGTAGGATTGTGGTCCAGAAGTCATTTGTTATGAATCATCACTGATGTGTTCTGTTACACTGACTATTTGCTAAAAATAACGTCAGTGTTTATACTGATGAGGACAAGAAAGGCATATGTCAGCAAGTACACTTATGCTAACTGCTGTACTTTTTAGGCATGATCACAAAAAACCTATATGTCATGTTATGTTACGTAGCCTTACATATACCTAGTTACATAGTAGAGATGTAACTGAACTGCACTGCAAAGATGTTTAATAGGACACCAGCAAAATGGCTGATGCACACCAAAACTGATGCAATGCACATCAGGACTGATGAGGTGCCTTGGAACTGATGCACATTGATCCCATTGGGCATTTGTCATATTGTACATAGGGCACCAATGTGCATCAGTCACCTTGCAGGTTCTGCTACATAACTGGATATGGACAATAAAGAACTGTGCAGTCATTCCCCCCATACATTAAATTTACTTATGAAGAGACCTTGAAAGGATTCCAGCCATTGTGTAAGGATGATATCTTGATTATGCTTGCAGAAAGTGAATTTCCTGTGGTGTAACTGATGTACAGGCACAACCGTGTTAGTATGGATGTGTAAGCAAAGGGATCTTGTAGCACCTTTGAGACTAACTGAGAAAAAAAAAAGATGGTAGCATAAGCTGACAGCATCTGATGAAGTAGATTGCTACCCTAAGCGGTGGGAGACATTGGGACACACCCGTAGTGCCAGTGTCTCCTTAAACTTTGGGGTCATTATAGCTCAAAGGAGGCCTGCAAGAAGAGGGTAACGGCAGCATCTTTTCGCCTGTGTATATCAGTTCTAACTATAGAGAAGACTCCAGTTCAAGTTAGCAAAGTATTTTAGCTGAATTGACAAACACACAAGAAATCAGACACTCTTAAGAACCATACAAGGCTGTTGGAAAGTGCGGTGAGAAAGGCTGGATAAAGAAAGATTGGATGCAAAGCATGATAGTTACCACAATCTCTTAATTTCTGGGCAGGTAAGGGGCATAGGGAAGATCTCCATAGGGCAAGATCGAGAGATGGTCCTTGATTGCTTCACCTGGGCGCTTCACCCTCTATTGTATTAGGGAGTGCACAGAGCCTGAGATGTTCAAAGAATTAGCATAAACCTATTAGGACCAGGGTTTATCACCAAATCCTATCTATGTTTATATCCTGACTATGTCTCAGGTCAGATTGACCTGGTAACATGCTTTCTGGTCAGCATCCCTGATCATGTTTTTCAGCCCAAAATCTGTCCAGTTATGAAAATAGCACATCCTGCAGGATGGCTGTGTGTGTAGGGTATGGTAACAAGACTCAGTCTATAAAAGCTTATGTTACCAGTTTCTTTTTCTAAGGCCATTTCCACACTACACTGATATAGTGCTATTATTCTACTTTCAACATCCTGTGGAATTCTGGGGTTTGTAGTTTACCAAGGCCAAAGAGCTCTCTGGCTGAGAATTCTAAATACCCCTCCCTAAACTGCAAAACCCAGGATTCCATAGGAGGTTGAAAGTGGAGTAATAGCACTATAACAGTGTAGTGTGGAAATGGCCTTAGTCTCAAAGGTGCTAGAAGATCCCTTTGCATACTGATGCACATGCAGTTGCATATTGTAAGGGATGTCATAAGTGTGCTGTTTGACTGGAGGCTTGCCAACCATTGTGCAATGGAACAACACATGAGCATTATGTGAAATGTGCAGTTGAGGTAGACACAGGAGCTCTGCTGTGTATCATTGCACTGCAAGCAAATGAGGAACTACTTGCATAAGATGATGTTGGATACTTTCTTATACTGTCATGTTGATACTACAACAATTAGCATAACACACTGACTGGCCTTAGGACAACAATAAGAAAAACAACATTTATTTTATTTATTACCTTCTTCCCACTGTAGATCAAGGTGGGGGAACAATAACAGATTAAAATACAGCACATAACATCAGCTAAAAACACATAACCTCAATTTAAAAGACCATATAAGACCAATGCATATTGAAACAATCAGTCCATACCTAAAAATTCATAATTTAAAAATCAGCTGGATATGCTTGCCTAAACAGGCTAGTCTTTAATGCTGTTAAATTCAGACAGTATTTCCAGCTGTTGAGACCTTTCTGTCAGGTCATTTCATCATCTGGGGCAGTTGAAGAAAAAGTCCTCTGGGTGACAGTTGCCAATCTACTCCTTCCTGACTGGAGGAAATGTCCTCCCAGAGGACCTGGAGTGGTGTCCTGTGCTGGCAGCCAGCCAAGGCTTACAACTGTCTAATTAGAGCCCCTTATCAGCAGCTGCAAACAGAGCTTGTTTTAGTCTGTTAGCAAATTACTGGTTGTTGTTTTGTAGTGTGAGTTCACTGTAAATCTAGAGCGACAATCTAGTGGTGAAATCTGCATACAAGGCAAAGGTCAAGGGTTCTAGGAGCAAGGAATCCAGACATGAGCCTGGTTGCATCCACCACTAGGAACAGTTGACTGCAACTGCTTCCTCCCACTCTGGTCCCTCTTTATATAAGCTTAGAGTCTTCCACAGCTGTGTGCCTAATTGATGAGTCCTTCTTATATAGAGACTCTGAGAGGCCTGGGCTCTCCCTTTTCCATTTACACTGGCTGCCATAAGTATTGTCCCTCTCATGTCTCTGTGTTGAGGCTGTTGAGAAGGATCCTCTCTGGGTCCTGGAACAGGCATGATAGGTAGATTATATGGGAGGAGGTGATCCTGTAGGTATCCTGAACTCAAACCATGAAGGGCTTAAAAGGTAACAACCACTACTTTGTATTCTGCTCAGAAACCAATCACCAGCCACTGGAGTGATTTTAAGTGATTTTGCCTGTATAGGAGGATTTGTCCTCTGCAAGCAACTGCTCCAAGAATGTGGGCACAAAACATTAAGAAAAAACTGGGTCGAGAATAATCAAGGAACCCTACCAGTGTGATGGAGTTCTGGTAACTGTCTGGGTTCTAATGTCACCCTTGAACATGTCCCCCATCCTCACCAATCCGGGCTGCAACATGCACTGGAGCAGTTAAGTTCTCTCCCTCCCTCCCTAGTTTTCAAAATATTTTTCCCTAAGCAATTTATGAAACAGAAAAATTAAAATGCAGCACAAAATTTAAAAGTGGCCACAACAATAAAAGTCTGCATTTAAAATATTAAAACACCCATCTTCTAATCTGCATTCAAGCCAATTGAAAAACTATGAAAAGGTAAAATCTCAGCATGAAGGAAAATGGTGATGGGGGGGGGGGGCTCCTGAAAGAAAGACCCTGAAAGAAAAAAGTTCTGAAGGATTCACCTGAAAACTTATGAGTAAACAGCCAATAAGGTGCAGGGCAGGGAGAAATTCCACAAACAAGGGCCCAAATCACATTAAAAGTCCTTGCAGGAGTTTTAAAGCTTCAGAATTATTTATTTACTTATTGGTTAATTGATTGATTTTTTTTTATGCTGCTCTCCCAATATGAGACTCAATGAAAACTACAAGGTTGGAATAAAATGTAGCTTTAAAAAAAAACCTAAAGATAAAAAAAAGGTTTCAAAAAATTAAATTAGCTATCATGTTAAAGTGCCGATAATTTAAAACAGTATAGGATCATTTAAAAAGTGTAACAATACAATAAGGATAAAAGTGTAATACCTCCTCCCTTTTTAAAAATAACAACCACCCAGCTGCACAGTCAGTTAATAACTGAAAGCCTGCTTAAATAAGAAGGTCATTACCTGCCAATAGTATGGCTGAAGGACAATTACAACACTTTTTAGGGGGTTCTTTCACACTACACAGTTATAGTGCTATGATTCCACTTTAACTTCCATGGGAATGTCCTATAGGATTGTAGATTTTGGTGAAGCATCAGAGCTCTCTGACCAATAATTCTAAGTACCACTCCACAAGAGACTCAGCATGGTGTAGTGGTATGAGCATTGGACTATGACCTTGGAGACCAGGGTTCTATTCCCCACTTGGACACAGAAGCCCACTTGGTGACCTTCGGTGTGTTAAACACTTTCAGCCCCCAGAAAACCCCATGATAGGTTTGTTGGGG
The DNA here is from genome assembly GCA_030412105.1 of Cyclura pinguis. Classification (NCBI taxonomy): domain Eukaryota; kingdom Metazoa; phylum Chordata; class Lepidosauria; order Squamata; family Iguanidae; genus Cyclura; species Cyclura pinguis. The sequence continues at coordinate 119,996,250 of CM059604.1, read as the reverse complement.
AATTGAGAGATTTTAAGTAATAAGTCTCTCAATCAGCAGAGCATTTTGTAATGCACAGGCAGAAGCTGAACAAATTACTAGTCCCACTTTATCATCTCCACTCCAGACACGCTTAATCTAGCTCAAAATAAACACAAAGAGTTTGGTTAAAAATATGTAAAAAGGATTTACTCATATAATCTTATGCATACTTTACAGAGATTCAAATTCTTGAAGAAACGTAAGAAGAAATTAAGAACTCACATGCTTACAAGAAAGCATGCTTGCCAGAGCATCGAAGACCATATGCTTGCAGGGAAGCCAAAGAACAAAAGGAGAAGAGGAAGAGAACATGCAAGGGGAAGTAGGTGTTGACCAAACAACAGGAAGTTTACTCTAGGCAGTCTTCTCTATGCCTACAATAGACATGCAAACTAACTAGCCAGTTAATTAAAGCATGCAAAAGTTGACACTCCCAACAAGGTTTACCTTAAGTTCGCCATAACTTGGAAATGACTTGCGGGCACACAAGAACAGCAAACCACAAAACCCCAGATTACATAGGATGTTGCCATGTCAATTAAACTTCAGCAATAGTGTCATAAAAGTGTCATGTGAAAGGGCCCCAGGAGTTCAGGAAAAGGCAATCTGCAGACATGAGGAAGAGAAATAGGCTAGCTACTTGCATCCCCTCAACTATATTTCTTTTCATGAGAAGAGCGATACCTTGAAAAGGAAAACTTGCTGACTGCCTGAGCAGGGCTTACAATGAATCAGACAAAAACAAGATGGAAGGTAATTTCAAGGCACATGATATTACTTCCTGCCCTCCCTCAGAACATAAAACAAGTTGACTATATATTTTTAAACTGAGTTGGCTCCATGACTGGAAATAACCATCTGATAAAAGTTTGGGGCCAATATGGTCTGTACCTTTCACACATCTTTATTTTCTCAGAGACAATAGGGGGTCTTAACTGCATTGCAAAAGATATTGTCAGCATGCTTGTATTTTGTCTTGTGAGTGGTGCCAAAACCCTAACGTATTACGAGCCAAGTAAACGTATTAGTAAGTGAAGACTGGGTGGTGTGTTATTCATATGGAGCGGTTGGTATAAGGACATATTGCAATGTAATCAAGAGTTGCTGGTTTTTAATTATAAGCCGGCTTAGAAATAACAATATCACAGAGGTATGAAAAATTACTGCATCGTTATGTCTGCTGTGACAGTTAATACATTTTCTGTGAAATGTGTAAAATTTAGATTTTTTCACTTCATCAGCTCTGGGAACATGTGGAGATAACAATCGTTTGCTTGGAAAAGGAAATGCCCACAGATTATATGACCATTCTGTTTGCACTCTTGAGGGTGGGAGTGGATGCTTCTTAAGTTGAGAATAAAACTCATCATTTCCATAAAAAAAACAAGCATTTAACATCTGGGAGCCATTTGTTACAATGTAATCACTATTGTGTTCTATTTCCTTTTTTTAAAATAGTAGCTTCTGTTATTGTTTAACCCATGACTGACTCTGTAATTTGCCAATTTAACCCTGACCAGCCTGTGAAATTCGTCATTTTTTGGCTGATGACTTACATAAAGACCTCTAAACAGCATGATTTATTTACACAAATTCTGCCTTGAAGACAATGGCACCCCTGTCTCAAACAGGATGTTCCAACTCATTCCTTTGCCCTGCTCGGCAAGGCAGCCTCAAAAAGCAGAGTTCTAATTTCTAGGAAATGTTCTATGGGAGAAAGAGCAAATAGATGCAGTGGGTGGGTAGCAAGACCCGTATCTCATTAATAGATTATCAGATCCTGCAAATGCTGACTGACAGATTAATTCTTTGATGGTTTAATATTGTGTTTCAAGCACAGATACATTCTTTGTTGTCAAAGGAACAACCAAGGTGAAATAGGAGAGAAAGGACAACATAAACACCTGCATTTCTTAAAAACAAAGCACTTTCTGATCTTATTTCTCTCCTGAAAAAATCCTGAGTATTTTTTTCGTTGACTCTTGTTCATTCTCTAAAATTATAGGATTTGTTTTAAGATCTCAGGCAGGAAATCCCAGGAAATTTTGAGTTTTGTACCTATTCAGGTTCAAGCTCAGTTTCTGCTACTGCTTGCAACAGAGATACCTAGTGTTGAGGCAAATGTTCTGTCATGCAAGATAATGTCTCAGGATGATGGGGATCATAGTCCAACACATTTGATAGTCACACTGGTTTGGGGTAGAACTAGAGCTTGAGAACCCCAGCGGCTATCATTATTCAGATAAATGTGATAATGAGTACGAGAACTTTACGGAAAGGCACACCTAACCCCTAAATGACGTAACACAAGGTTGCAGTAATCCTGTCATGTTAAACTCAGTGACCCTTAATAGGGTACCAGTCCCTTTTCAGAACAGTAGGAGACAGACCATTGATAAAGCCTTTAAATGGAAAGAGCAATATATGTCTTTTAAACAAGGTCCAACAAAGGTTAAGCAATGAACGGGTGAGAAAAAAACAAAACAAAATAAAATGTGAATGGTCCACTGAAGAGAGCCTCTAAAGCAGAGCTGAAATCAAATTAAGGAATAAATCAAGCAATGCAGTTCAAACAGATGGAAAGGTTACAACCCTGAATGTGTTCAGAGAGGGAACATGTCAGCACAGGAACACCACATCAAGCATTTACAAACATGAAAACCAGAAGAGCAGAATTGGAGCATTTGTTTCAAGGAACAGCAGAGAAGAAAAGTGGAGAAAACTGAGGAGAAACTTGTCCACTCCTGCATGTGTAGCACTCAACATACAGCTATGGAAGCAGAGCTGTGAAAAGTTACAAATCCTACTTACTGGCCGTGCTGGCTTGAGGAGCTCTGATCCAAAAAATTAACCTTTCTAGCAGCATTATTCAGCATTGTTCAATATTTAGCAAGGGTGCTAAATATTTGGGGCCAAGTGAAGCATTTCTGTTGATTTCCTGAAAACATTTATGTTTCTTTTCAGACCAACGTATAATTTAAATAAGATAGTCAAGAACCAAAAACAGTATGCATGTTTGGCCATGCAGCAAAATGCAACAAAATCCAAAATCCACAGAACAGCCAGCTGAAAAGCACAAAATACATCACACAAGCTTTTGAAGCTTCACAAGCTTCTTCATCAGGTAAAGATGCTAAAAATCATACAGGAAAAAAAAAAACACAGATGTTAGGGTCACAGGCCTCAGATATTGTCCCAGATGTTACTTCTGTTGTCAGTTAAGATGGTCTAGAGAGATATCAATGCAGGCAAAGGCCACTCCCATTCTTGACCATGTAAGGACAAGGGACAAAGGGTAGTAAAATTTCAGGCAATAAAATTTCAAATCCATTAGCAGCAGTAAAGTAACTACCACTGAGATTCAGGCTCTCTCTGCTCTTTCAGTACGGTTAAGGATTGTTGCATTTCATTTATAGTACAAAGCTTTCTATGTGCCCTTTGTTTTGACTCTACCAGTATAGATCCTGTTCTCCTCACCCAAAAGAAGCCACATTTCTTTTAACTATGTAGATAGATTATGAGCTTTCCTGCACTACACTGTCATAGTGCTATTATTCCACGTTCAACATCCTGTGGAATTCTGGAGTTTGCAGTTTACTGAGGCCAAAGAGCTCTCTGGCTGAGAATTCTAAATGCCCTTCCCTAAACTGCAAACCCCAGGCTTCCATAGGATGTTGAACGTGGAATAATAGCACTATAACAGTGTAGTGCAGAAAGGCCCTGTGTTAGGATGAGCTTTTATTTTGAACTGATAATGGTCTAGCCATGTTTGGATTGTGTACAACAGTGGTGTGAAACATTACACCTGAGCTCCTCAATGATGCCTCCAGCATCCTTTCCACATTCCCCTCAAATTTCTTGAACACTCTCAAGGCCACAAACCAGGTGTCCTTCATAGGTCAAAGAGCGAATGCTACTACATCATCCTATATTCCCCATCCTAATTCTTTCCCCAATTAAAAAAAGCAGAGGTCATGGTTCATGTCAAGGATAGAAAAATGGAGTACAGTGCAATCCATAGGGAGCAATGATGAATTTCTTTACAATTGGCATTTTTCAGGGTGAAAAAAAAGTCTAAAAAAAAGAAAGAAGATGATGTTTGGGTATCTGCTGAGTGGTGAATTTGGAGGAGGTATCCTCAAAGGAATTTCTTTCCAAGGGAGTTTTCATAAGGGTAGTGGGAGAGATGGTATAAATCATAAGTCCAGCTGGTATTTCTGAGGCAGAAGCTCTGGGGTTACAGATTAATGTGTTCTTCCCTTGAAGCTTCCTGAATTTTCACATCACTGAGGGTTGTGGTAGATTCCTCTGCTTCCTTGAATTATCTTTCATTCTACAGGGGAAAAAAATAGAGTGTACAGTTTCTCTCTCTTAAAAACTTGTTTTTGGTTTATGCTGATGATTTGATATATTTCCCATGGTTCAGCTTTACCAATGAAATGAAATAAATTAAAATAAAATCAGTGGAATATATTTAAAATAAGGAAAATGGTGCATATTATAAATGTTTCCAAATGCCAGTGTTAGTCCTGTTATATGAACGTACTTTCCCATACGCCTTCTAGAACAGATTCTTGCCTTTGGTATATACTTTCTGCAAAGAAAACTTGCCAGGCTCAGAGCGGGAGAGAAAAATAGAGGTAAAAATCAAATTCTTGACCATTCTATCTCTGAAAATCAGCAAGAATTTCTTATCATAATAGGGCTGGCATGGCTATAGCCGTATTGTGAAACCTCAGGATGATCAGCCTAGAGAGAATGAAAATAAACAGTTTATCTAGCTCAACATTGCTTTATAACTCATGGACTAGCAGTGGCTCATCAGGGTTTGAATTTTTCTCAGCCTCATCTGGGCTGGAGTTTGGAAGTGCAGAGTTACAAGTAATGCACTGACCATTATTTATTTATTTATTTTCCATTTTGTGCAACAAGACATAATGAAGTTATATCACAAAAGTCAGAGTGGAGAGGAACTTACCTTATCGCTTTAAAAAGGAATGTTTTACAGTTATTTCTAAAAATTACCTTTAAGGTTCATCTTAAACATTTAAGCTTTCTTTTGGTCCTACCACTCTTAACACTACATTTTGTGAGGGTGCAGAAGAAAGCCTTCTCGGTGGTGGCTCCCAGCCTGTGGAATTCTCTTAACATGGGAAACTCTCTTTACTCCCCTTGCATTGGAAAGTAAAAACCTTTTTGTTGGACCTGGCATTTGGTGACTAACCTGCTAGGGTCTTTTGATAGGGCAGTTATTTACTGTACTTTTATTATTATTCTCTAAATTATTTTACACTGTTTAAAGTCCTGTTGCTGCAATATTGTAGTTTAACCATTTTTGTAAAAATATTAATTGGGTTTTTAGATGAATCTTATTTTAAACCATGTTGTGAACTGTGCTGCCTGGGGAAAGGTAGGATAAAGTTAAAATCAAATCAAATTAAAAAAACATGTGTAATTCTTCCTGCTAGATAATTAAAATCTACAATGGCGAATGAAAATATACAATGACCAGTGATTAAACCTACAACAGACCTGGGTTGCTTCTTCTGCTTTGGATATGATGACATACTATTGCAATTTCAGCAATGTTTTCTGTATGTTTTTGGTCTGATTACTAATGAATAAATAGGGAAATTAAGCCACTGTGTTTTCTATGTGGGTTGTGAAACTGACAAGAGCAGAGGGAAGGAGTCTTGTGACACCTTAACACTTAACCAATTTATCTCAGCATAAGTTTTTGTGACTTCAGCCCATTTCCTCAGATGCTTGAAAACTGACTAGATCGAAGTGTTTGATTATAAAAACTGACTAGGGTAGAGATATAGAAATAGGCATTCTCAGATGAAATTGATGATGATAATGGTGGTGATAATGAGGATAACGATTTGCAGACTTTTTTAATATGAGTTTGTTAATGTAAAATATCTTACAAAACAAAAAGTTATGCACACCATATCATAATAGTATACCCAACATTTAACAAACCACTCATATACCTACAGTATTTCCTTCTGTTTTGCCCCCCCCCCCCCGGGAACAGTGTAGCTTATTAGTTTCCTTTTTTTTTCACGTGGAAAATCATTTTAACTGTTTCCTTTACTTTGTCATACCCCTCCCTTCCCTGAACAAACTCAATCATTAATCTCCAATTACTAAACCAGACCTCCTCTTTCCTTTGACCAAAATACACCCTTCTTTTTTCCATTATATAATCAAACATCATGTATTCCAATGTGTACTGCACGCATCCATTATGATTCCATCTTTCTTTTTCTTTCCATCCATATGCAATTACTGCTTGTGCTACTATAACTAATTGTTTAATTAAATATTTTTGTTCCTTCTTTAGTCCTATATTCCTAACATTACAAGTTATACACATTTCTTTATTTAATTGAATCCCCCCCCTTTATTTTATGTATTTTATGTTCTATTTTCTTCCAAAAACTTTGCACCTTGGCACACTCCCACCACATATGAATATATGTTCCTTCACTCCCACACCCATGCCAACAGGCAGGTGATACATTTTTAATAATATAATGATTTGCAGACTTATTCCTAACCATATCTACTTGGAAGTAAACTGAGCTGCAAATTTCTTGCTCTTTATGTCAAATGCACTGTTATTAAAGCTACTTTCTAAAAGTATGCATTCATTCAATTTCAAAAATTCGAGAAATATATACTTGCACTCAGGCAACACGGTGCTCAAATGGCCCCAAGATGCATCCTTGGGGAAAAGGTGAGGGTGGCAACCAATGAAAAACTGAGAAAATGAAGGTGACAACTAAAGCTTGGGAAAGTTACTTTTCCCTCATTGACAGTTGTAGTCTACAAAAGTAACTATTCCAGCCCACAGGACTGCCATGCCCATCACATGGACAGAATATAGCAAGATGTACACCATGGAAAATGCTAGATCCCTGACATGTGGACAGTCAATTGCAGTTCCACTTGTAACTCACTGGGATAGAGCAATATTCAAAGTGTCTGGGAGTTGTCAGTTTGAAAACAGTTCTAGCTCTATTTTAGAACCATGTGTTTAAGAATATCAAAGGCCTACAGAACTATGGTCTTAATTCCTTCCCTGCAGCCATCACCTTAAGAAAGTAGCTCACAGTTCACAACTTGATTGTCTTATTCTCAAAATATTACAGCTATAAGGAATCATTTATGTGTGTATGTGTGAGACTCTTTTCAATGTAAATTGTTCATACAAACAAGCTATTTTCCTTTGCGTGCCTTCGCTTAGTGTTTGACACTGAATGAAAACAAAATTTCCAACAGCAGGAAGAGAAGATAAAACCCCTTCACTGTTGGAAGTGATGTGAAGAGCCAGTAGCAATGTATTCTTCATGACTATGTTTCTAAATAATGAGTGTATGCACGTGTGTATGTGTGTTGGGTATGTTTTACTATTTGCTATGCAGCAAAATCCAATCTGTCCTGTATTTTGAACTAAGGAGAGGGAGTATTTCCCAACATGCATGCTTAAATTTTCAGATTTTATTATTCAGCATTGATGAAACTTAGCAGCCTTGACTGGATGCTAGTTGTGCTAAGTCCCATGAAATTAATTAGACAAGTTAACTAAGTAACTAACTTGAGCCCCAATAATTTAAATGGTGCTTCAGTGCAGCTAACATTATCTGGAATAGGGATAACCTTTATAGATGTGATGCCATTATCTCTTCCTTCAACCGCTTACACTCACACACATATCTGTGGAGTCAACACCTTAGTCATCATCTCAACCAGGCTTGCCCCTACATTAAGCAGAGCAAGGCGGCCATTGGTGGCCATTATTTCAAATGAAGAATGCTGTTGGGTGGAAGCAGGGTACTAGAGGAGAGAACCATGTTGTTACTTGACCTACCTTGACTTGATGTCTTTAAGGGTAGCTTTCCAATGGTCAGTCAGCCAGTTTCAACATTCTCTCACCAGCCATGTTGAAGAAAGATTCAGCTTCCATTCCAGTCAACTTTGGAACATAAAGTGGTAGGGAGTACCATCTTGGTCCTATCTACAAGCAACAAAAAGTCTAGAGCCAAGCTGGTCCCCAACAGCAGCTCCTTAGGGCAGTGTGGCAGCCTTTTTCACATTCCTTTGAAAAGAGACATGGCAAGGCAACCAATTATCATATTTAAGAGTGTTCAAAGTACCACATTTATTTGCTGTCAGATATGGACAGCACAAATCCTGGAACAAAACACAGATGTTTGTTTATTACAACAAAAAACTGCTTTGGGAAGTTGCAGCTCTGGGGAAAAGAAGTATAGTTTTTATGCTAAAACTCTCTCCCATAGCTGCTTTTCCTTCTTCAGGGTTCCAGATATGGGTACATGCAACTCGAATTACATAGGGGAGGGATGGAAGTTGGGAATAGAAGCAGCTCAGGAAAGGATTTTGAGTGGACAAGAAGCCAGGAATAGTGGAGCTAAGCGTGCAGACACAGAAACACAGAGTTTCCACTGGGGCTTTGTTAGATCCACTTGTGCATGGTTTGCCCCTCAGCAATCCTTATAACAATTTTGTAAGGTAGATCAGCCTTGTTATCTCCTATATTTCAAAATAGCTGAAACTGATAGGTGAAAGCTTGCCTAAGGATACCTAGGGAACATGTGGCTGAAGTGAGGTTTCTTTTGATAAAAGTACCTATTTCAGCAGCACAACTTCAATACACCTGGGTGAAATAATTTTTATGGAGCATGCATGTTGCAGTGCTTTATAATCTAGTGAAGTATTGACAGACTGAAGATGCCAGCCACAGATGCAGACAAAACGTCAGGACAAAATACTAATAGAACATGACCTCAAAGCCCAGAAAACCCATAACAACCTATGGATTCCAACTGTGAAAGCCTTCAACTTTACTGACAGACGCATGTTCAGTAAACAATATCTCCAGCTAAAGAAGCTCAGACAGTGTGGTTGAAAAGGTCTTGTGAGAGTCTACTACCTTCACCAACCTTCCACAGTGTTTTTTAACCAGCTGAATTACACTACAACATCCATCTTCCTCAGCTAGCCTGGCCATTTGTTGGAGTAGATTAGACAGTACTAGGAAATATGTATCAACAGCATAACTCATTGTGAGCAGCTTCACATATCCTTAAGGGCTTGTCTCTTGTTTTGCAGGGCTACCTCTAAATTTGAAATACTCCTATACTGGATCTCCATTCATTCGGTGGCTCCTACTCTTCTCTTCTTTATTTCCACTGGGCAGATGAAGTGGCTTGTTGGAAGAGTGGAGAGGACAAGGACACTAGCAGTTATATTGGTCTTCTGATGAATCCTAAACTGGAGTCATTGTAGCTTTTCCAAATGTACCAGAACAACATAGGATTGCTTCAGGGCACTGTGGGAAATTGTAATGGTAGCCACTCAGTGCTTATTACAATTCCAGAAAAGGGACTTCAAGATAGTATTGTGAGCCATGATAGTACCTTTGACCATGTGTCCTACTTTGCAGAAGAAGGCAATAGCAAACCACCTTGGAGTAGCCCTTCCTTTAAAAACCTTATGAAATGCAGAGGATCACCATAAGTCAAGAGGTGACCGGGAGGCACATAGATTACATTACATTATTCTGTTGGAAATGTGCCCAGTTCAGGTTTGGTTTAAAGACAGGGAATCCTAACAAAGAATAAAAAGGGCCTTGAAGCTGCCAATCAACAATTGACATCAGTAGCACACATCATGCATGAGCTGATCCAGTCTTTCTGCTAGTGAGACGTTTTGTGTTTTTATTTAAATTATAGGAATTTAGAAATCTGCAGCCATAATATGAATTTTCAGATGCAAATGTTATGCAGATTTATGTCCTTTTCTGTCATCTTCCTGAGTGATGCATGTCTTCTTTTTTCTCCCCTGTATCTGCAGCTTTTCTATGAATTTTCAGAGCTACATTTTGTCCTTTTTTGTCTTCTTCCTGCGTGATGCATTTCCTCTTATTTGGTGACATATCAATGGCCACCCTACTTGGCCATTGTCCAAGTTGACCAGACTGCTTGCTGGGTTGTTAAGGCATGTAGCATAAATATTTGCTATGCTGCTAAATAATGTTTGAAGATGCTGTAGTGGTCCTGGTTTGGATCCACTTTGCTTTCTTTTGAACTTTTTTTCATTCTCATCCTGGTATGCTTTTCTCCAAGACACAAACCCACAAAGAGTCTTCCATTATGTTGATAGAGCTGCTGATTGAATTGTAATTTGAACCTTGGCTCCCTAGAATCCAAATCTAAAATGCCAGTTCTTGGATCCTTCTAGCTTTCAGCATAGCCAACGCCATTCAGTATCACAAAAGCTTCCATCTGAAAGCACTGGTTCCCATGGGATGAAGCAGTATCATTGTGAATGTGACTCTTTGAATTGGATGCTGAGTTTTCCAAATGGTCAAAGATTATCTGACTACCGCAGGATGGAAAGGTTTTACTAATGGTGGTGTTTTGAAAAAAGCTGCTGATAGAAGAATACATTTGGCTGGTCACGTTCACAGAATTATCTATATACCTCCCAGTCTAAAGTAGAAATAATAAACCTAAGGCCAGCGCTTTGAAGATAGTGGGGAAAAATAAATACGAAGCATCTGCAAGTAATCCCTTCTAGCTGCAAGAAAAACACAAAGATTAATAAAAATAACACTGTTGTGCAGACACTTGTTTGTAATAGGAGCAGCTTTGAATATATTTTGCAACATAGAGAAAGAAAGGTTCTTGGCAGAGTGACATTTGGCAGGTAGTGAAGAATTTTCAGAGAACATGTAGGCAACTAGTTTCATAATGATTTGGTTCAAAACAGGATTCTCAACCACATGAAGAATCCATGGCAGCAGTCACATTTGAACTTACTTGCTTCTGGAGTGTGGAAAAGTTACTTTTTTAGATCAAATTTTCCCCAATCCCCCAATCAGATACCATGGCCATAGTACTTGGGGGATTCTACGGGCTACATCTTAGGTACATCTTCATTACAAAGATGCCAAGAAAACCCAGCCTTCTGTTTCTTACATATAGGGCATTCCTGCACTACACTGTTATAGTGCTATTATTCCACTTTCAACATCCTGTGAAATTCTTGGGTCTATAGTTTACTGAGACCAAAGAGCTCTCTTCTGAGAATTGTAAATGTACCTTCTTAAACTCCAAATCCCAGGTTTCCATAGGATGTTGAAAGTGGAATAATAGCACTATAACAGTGTAGTGTGGAAATGGCCATAATGTTTCTAAGAAATGGTGTGTGTACATGCATATGCTTGCCTGCATTCATGCCAGATAGCTCTTTCATGACCCACCACATGATCTCCATTGTAAGCAAATATGGTTGCCTGGATTCGACAAACTAGAATATGACAATGTTGAGGGGGAGAGATATACTTTTGGTGCTTACTAAGGACGGGAGGAGAGTTGGCACAAGGAACGATTAAACAAGCAGGGACATGTGCGGGGACAGAAGTACGAGCAAGGATGAAAAAGGGGTTGAGTGAGGAAGAAGAGAGGGGAAAAGTGGAAGATGACTAAAGGGTTTCTAACCCAAGCAATGCTGGTACTGGCTGAATGGGAACAGTGAGTCCTAAGTGTTCACTAGGGTTTGATTCCAAGATGGCCCGTGGAGAAGAATATTCTTGGATGCTCAAATCCTATTATGTACAATGGTGTAGTAAATGGCATCCCGTATATAAAATGGTAAAATCAGTTGGCTTTCTGGATGATGATGATGATGATGATGATGATGATTTGAAATATTTTCAAGGCATGGTTGGTTGGCTCCCCAGGTCTCTCCAGCCTGAATAGCTGTAATCTCTTTTCCTGTCACTACTAGGTTGGTGCTCAAGGCTCATTCTACCTGCAGACACAGAAAGTAAAGCCCAGGCCCTGCTGTCAAGTTGCCAGACTTGAGACTTCCAGCTATTGACTCAGGTTCTGTAAGATAACATACAAAGTCATTTTAGATGCCCTTGAAGGATCACATCACTTGTCCTTAAATGACTGAAAATGAAGTAGATCTAAATACATTAGGTTGGTTCCAGATTTAGTATGTTCTTAGACCCACTCAAATCAATCCATCTTACATTAGTCATGATATGCATGGTGCAAGTCCTTCAATTACGATCTTCTTGGTACAATTTAACTTGGGAACTCACCCATTGTTTTCCATGCAGTCCCCTTATTCTTTTGATGGAGCTTTTCATTTTCTCCATTCTTGGTGGTAGTATCTTGCAGCAGCAGAGGTTATCAAAATGCTCACGCAGTCTGGGATAAACTAGATTATTGTAGCCCAGCTTCACAGTCGCAAAGATTACTAGACATCTCATTGAATTTCCTCCCAGGTGTCTTCTGGACCAGGCATCTTCTGGACCCAGAATTATATTTGTATTTTAGGGGAGGGTGGGGAATAGAAAGTTAATTACACTCTTTAACAAGAAAATACATTTTGGTCAATTATTTAGCCTTAGGTAACTGGTTTGGGGGATGAAATAAGCTACAGGATTCTTACCAAGTGGAGGTCAAACAAAAAAACCAAACCTTATTACTACCTTCACAGTTTTGTCCAAATCTATGATGAACAAGACACATAAATTCACACAGCTTTACAAACACATGGTAATTTGCCCCATCCTAGTATAAGGACTCTGGACAGTACACAAAACATATCCTGTGGTCTTCATATCTGTTGCTTACATTCAGAATTCATTTGGCACTTCTGTCCCTTCATTTATGAATATGCCTTACTGAAGGAGCGGAAGGCTGGAAATGACAACATCATCTGTGAATCAGGTTGAATAAATACAGCTTTTAGAAGTTGTGAATCAAATCCAGGATGGGCCCTATGACAAGGATTTGAATGTCTAGTCTCACATTTTGAATACAGATTAGGGTGGATAATTTGAATAATTCACCATGTCTCATCTTGCTCATTTGCATTTTACTAATTTGCAGTTCATTAATTTGCCATGGTTAATGAAAAATGTCCATTGACTTGAGTGATTCAGGTCAGGTTTTGGGGTTATGCACTGAGGGAAATTCTAGAATATTCTTCTTCAAGAGTTTTGCAAAAAGTGTCAGGATAGACTTAGAAACTAATGCATAAATTCACAGGGGACATTTGGATCATCTGCTCTAACTTTTTACACTAAATAGATTCTCCATGTCAACATCTGTCTGCACTCTTATTTGTTCCAGAGCCTGGAAAAAAACAGTTTTCATGGGCTAAAACTGCCAGAATCCCACACTCAGCATGGCTACTGGAGATTCTGGGAGTTTGCTATCCAAAAAATAAAATAAAATAAAAATTAAAAAAACCCCTAAACTCTAATTTGTTCTTCCTTTACTGATTAAACAATTAAAGTAGGTCCCCAGTATCCTCAAGACCAGTAACCATGGTCTCACTTACCCATGATCTACTCCAAGGCCATGGCTGCCACTGATGGCTAGGACCCTTCCTTTTCTATGCATAGTTAGCCCCCCCCCCCACTTCTCTCAGCTGAGGAAGGAGTCTCCTTCCCTCCCAAGGTATACAGCTACCCCCATGCCTCTTTCAGCTGAAGAAGGAGAAGAGCTCAGAGAGACATGTGCACCCCGCTACACAAAGCCACATGTCTCTCTCAGCCAAGGAAGGAGCCAGGCATTCCTTCCATGGCCAAAAGAGGCATATAACTCTGAGCAGCCAGGCCTCCCACTAGGTTTGGCACCCAGGGAGGGGTTTGCTCTTCAAGCCCTGCCAGGAAGGCAGGCAGGCAGGCAGGCAGGCAAGCAAGTGAGCAAGCGAGCAAGGAAGCAGGAAGGAGGAGCCAGGCAGTGGAGCTGCCTTCTTCCTTCACCATCCTGACCTGGGGGTGGTCAAAATATAGTGTTTGGTATTTTCCACAATTTTTGAATGTATCCCAAACAGATATGGGGCACCTACTGTATTTATCTATCACATGTTCTCTCCATTCTCCAAAGAACCTCAAGACTGTATACAAGGTCCTCTTTCCATTTCATCCTTACAGCAACCCTGTGGGGAGATAGTATGGCAAACAGAGGCTGGTCCTTGGTTAACCAGTGATTTTCATAGCCAAGCAGGGATTTGAAACTGGGGCTTCTCAGACGTATTCAAGCACTCTTGCAACTCCTTCTGTAATGAGCTGCAACCTGGATTGCAAAATTATTTTCCTTTCTGTCTATCTTAGGCCATTTCCGCATTACACTGTTATAGTACTATTATTCCACTTTCAACATCCTATGGAATCCACTTTCAACATCCTATGGAATCCTGGGGTTTGCAGTTTAGGGAGGGTGATGTAGAATTCTCAGCCAGAGAGCTCTTTGGCCTTAGTAAACTGCAAACCCCAGGATTCCACAGGATGTAGAAAGTGGAATAATAGCACTATAACAGTGTAGGGTGAAGACGGCCTCAGTTTGCCTATCTTTTTGTTTATGAATTGCAAACTGGATAGCAAAATTTGGAAAAGTGTAGATTTTATCATGCAAGTGACTTTCAGTGAATGCATAGATTTGGCAGAGATTTGCTAAATTCATACAAAAATTCAGGCCTCACAAATGTCACCTTCATTTCTAATTTCCCCCAGAGTAAGGCTGCAAGTTGGTGTGAAAGCCAATAGTGAGAAAAGATGCTTCGAGTTAGTGAGTGTATGTCTTCCTGTGTGTGTGTAAACCCCTCCATAACTGATGGTGCACTGTATAGCAAAGCACAGGTAAATTGTGATGTGATAAGAGCCTCTTGTTTTAAGAAGGAAGTACATTATGACATCCAGGACATAGGATATAAAATCAAAATGGGTCAGAAAAATAGGCTCAGATGGCTTGAGAACGCATCCATGGATTCACTACATGGGAAACCAGTCCTTATCTCAAAACTTAAGTACCTAGCAGGTACTTGTTTGTTGCTGTGTGCCCAGGTTGTTTCTGATTTGTGACAACTCGACGGATGCTTGGCTTCTGTTATAAGTTGCTCACTGGAGAGAGAGAGAGAGAGAGAGAGATGCTATGCAAGATGGCTAGTGTCGATAGAGGATAGAATTTAGTTAGAGTGCTACAAAGTATCCAATTCCAATTCTTGATTGCAACCTTATATCTGTTTGAAGCCTGTCTGTATATTTGGAAGTATCCAATGGCTAATTGCTCTATTGATCCATGTACTGTGTATCTGGGAGCGGGGAGAAGATCAGAAGGGGGGGGGCAAAAGCACCAAAAGGTGTTATGAGAACTGGAAAGACTCAGAGATAAGCAACAGGAAACATATCCTGGCTTCAAGGATGAAAGGAAGGTAAACAACTGGAATTACAGGAATTGTCTAACATTATGGCATGATGTCTAATTGGTGATCTTCTCCAGTCCCAGCTTTGTGTGACTAAATTTGTATGAGGAAAAAATAAACACTGCTGGCTATGTCAGAGTGGAGTTATGCATTGCAAGTTATCCAGGGCATGACACACAGGATTTTTTGGTAAGATTTGCCCAGAGAGGGTTTGGTAAGATTTCCTCCGAGGCTAGGAGGTGTGTGAGTTGCCATGGCCCAGTGGGGATATAGCCTCTGGTCTCTAGAGTCACAGTCCAACACTCAAACCACTATAACACCTAGCTGTGTGCCCTCCAACATTTTACAGATGAAAACCAGCATGCATGTGGTCAAGCAACATCCAGAGTGTGACCAAGCAACATCCAGAGTGTAGTCAAGATGGCAAAAACTATTAATGAGGAAGAACAGACAAGCTAGGAGAGCTTGAAGCAGTTTGCTTTTACCTGAGCCTACTGGAAAGAGCAAGGTTCCTCCCCTCCCCCTGTTACCCTAAGAGGAGGGAGATAACAGGGTCCACCTGCAATGCCAGCATCTCCTTAGAATTTGGGGGAATTTTAGCTCAAAGGAGGCCAGCGAGAGGAGTGCAATGGTAGGATCTTTTCACCTGTGTATACCACTACTAACTGTAGAGAGGACTTCTGTTAAAGTTAACAAAGTATTTTATTTCAGTTAACAAACACATGAGAGATCAGACACTCTTAAGAAACATAGAAGGCTATTGGAAAGTGAGGTGAGAAAGGTTGGATAGAGAGAGATTAGAGGTGGAAAGGGTGATTGTTATCAGTCATGAAGAAGGAGGTCACATGGAGGGGCTCAGATAGTATCTATGGAGGAATGGCAGTGTGGGGCATTATGTGCTACGTACTACAGTTGGCTGGGGTTGAAGTTGAGGTTTTTCTACCCTACTTCATACCCTGAAGGGGTGCATTGACAAAGGAGTAATGACTTTCCCATGGGACTGACAAAGGGGTCCAGAATGGGTTGATTGCTTTAACCACAGAGTGACAAAACATTGATGGGATTAATCACAGTTTCTTAATGTTCAGTCAGATAAGGTGCATAGGGAAGATCTTCATAGGGTAAGATCAAGAGATGGACTCTGATTGCTTTATTTACGCAGTTTGTCTTTCGTTGTATTAAAAAATTCAAAGAGCCTGAAGCAGTGAAGGGATTAGCACAAACCCACCAGCATTGGGTTTTTCTGCATAATCCTATCTGGACTTTTCCCACCATCATGACTCCAAACATATCTCTGGTCAGAGTGACCCTGATCATGTTCTCCAGTCACTAATAAGTCTAATTTATGAAAATTGGCTATCTTGTAGAACAAGTGGTAGGTTATAGTAACACTCCCCCCTGCTGAGTTAACTTGAGTGCAAGCTACTTTTATACTTTGAACTCAGTTTGCAGCAACTTAAATAGGCTGAGGACAAAGGGGGGAAAGGAGGAGCAGAAGAGAGAAGTTGGGATGTTTTAAAAGCAGCTGAAATGACAGAGAATTAATTGGGACTGTCCCTGCTAAATCAGGACTGTTAAACAGTTTGCTAGCTGTTGCATGAGAATAGTATGGCCTATCTCATAGGATTCTTATGACAGAAGCCTAGTCAATCTTGAAAATTAAGAACACCATACATATAAAAAATCGTAAGAGTAGATGATAAGCAGCACCTGGAGGGAATATTCTGATGGCAGTATCTGGCTTTGTGTTGTACATACTGACATCATTTCATGCTGAAGTTTAACAGCATCTGAACTGAGACAAGCCAGTGTAAATGAAACTATTGATGTGGCCTACTGACTTATATACTGCAAAATTTTTATGTTTCTAAAAATTGCTGAATGCTTGGGGTTGTTTCCTATGTTATATTTATTTGACAGGGAATACTGCTGCATGTCACTCTGAGCTGAAAAATGTTCTTATACTGTCATTTGGGAGCTGCAGAGAGATCCATGTTTAACTCTCAAGAAAACATGAGCGCTTCTAAGCCAGTTCCAGAATTTTGACATAGCTCTCTCTTCCCTTGCAGTTTTAAATAGGATTTGAGAACATTTTTGATGTAGAAGCGTAACGATTGTTCTGAGTATCTGATTTAAAATGTTTAACTGATTATTGTTGTAATTGATCATCTAGGCCTAATTCTAGTCAGTAGTTCCAAACAGATTCATTAAACCCATGGAACTTCTCAAGGGATCTGGGTTTTTTTAAAATGTGTTAATGTCTGTATTTGAATGTGTTTAATGGTTTTCACATTCATTTCTTGCTGTTCTGGTACACCACTTCAAAATATGGTTAGAAAACAGTGAAGAAGTTGCTTTGATGATGAGGATGATGCTGGTGACAAGGAGGAGAACAGAGATGTAAATTTTTGCTTAATTTATGTTCACAGGAAAGAATGAATAATTTCTTTTCTATTTTATTTTCTTAAACATTTTCAAGTACAGTAAAGAACCACATTACATACAAAGAGAAAAGAAACAGCAAAAGAAAAAACATGAGAGCAAAGATAACAAAAGATGATAAAAGAAAAATATATACCTTATTTGCCAGCATATAAAATGCACTGGTGTATAAGATTTTCAAACAGTATTTTTCAGGAAAAAAGTAATCTCATAAGCTGGCAAATATGGTACATTGACTTCTAGCTTTCCTGGCATAGATTAAACACGCTCATATAGGTTAATTTTTTTCTTTTGTAAATACCATTCCAATACTTGAACTGCTTATTTTTCTAAATATGCTAATCCTCAAAACCTACAGTTAACAAATCTTATTCTTTTTCTTGCAAAAAGCCTGTCAAAAATTCCCAATCTTTCAAATAAGTCCCTGACATTTTTTTCCCTTATCAGTGTTGATAGCTTGTCCAAGAATGAATAATTTAACACTTTTCTTCCCAGAGGGCAAGATACAAGAGTTTTTTTTCTCCATTGTTTTCCAATTTGTCACACTGTTGATTTTTTTTTTTTGCAAACCAACTAACTAACTTCATTTTGGCAAAACAACAACCACAAGATTTTGAACAGAAAACCGTATACATTACACAAAATACTCTTATGTTCTGCATTAAATTGTTGGTGTTGGTGCAACCTAGTTTTGATTTAACACGTGTAACGGAAGGCTTGTTTGCTCAACATTTTTTTTTTAACTAAAAAGCCCCCAAATGTGAAAAATTTCACAGCAATTGACCATTTTTGTCCATTTGGACCATTTTTATTGGTGAGGTGTTTCAATGCATGAAATCATCCATTCTCATCAAAGATAAGAAAATTCACGAGCATTCTTTACCTCTAATGTTGATGAACAAAGAGTCAAAGATCCAAGACCTTTTCAGCAGCAAGAACTATGACATCATCACTGGAAGGGGGGGAAAGGATTTTATCAGCAATGATGTAGTGTTGAGAGCGATCCTTGCTGTGGTCGAAAGTATTGGAGAGGGTGGCTTTATGAAAGATCTGTTACTGGTAGAGATTAAAAAAATAGCTAGGAATTGTTTCAGATCATTGTAGCTCTTGTAGTTTCTTTGGGGATGATGCTACAGAGACTGGGCAGGTGAGGGCCTGCACTTTAGATTTTAGCACTACACTATAGTTCAATGTAGGGATTTTTTATTTTCCTTTTAACAAATACCTTAACAGATTGTGCAATATGGCTATCACAACTGTAGAATCTGCATGCATGCATCTTTCTTTGTAGATGTGGACTTCAATAAAAAGAAGATTACATGCACTTCTGCATACTTTCCAAATGTACTGATTTGACAGGTACAGTCCAGATTAATCTTCTGTCATCCCACTTTTTCAGCTGCTTTTAAAATGTCCCAGTTTCTCTTCCCAACTTCCACTTTCCCTCTTTGTCCTCAACTTACTTCAAAGTGTAAAAGTAGTTTGCACACAGTTAACTCAGCAGAGGGGAGAGGAGAGTAGTGGTCGTCATATCCTAATTATTGTTATGTATCTTCAAGTCATTTCTGATCTATGGAGACCCTAAGGTAAACATATCACAGGGGTTTCTTGGCAAAATTTCTTCAGAGGAGGTTTTTCATTACCTTTCTCTGGGGCTGAGAGAGCACAGCTTACCCAAGGTCACCCAGTGGGTTTCCATGGCTGAGTGGAGATTTGAACCCCGGTCTCCTGTCTGATGCTCAAACTGCTACACCATATAGCTGGCTCTGTAAACCCTTGCCAGTAGCCTCAGGCAAAAGCAAACTGCTGCAACCTCTTCTGGCTTATGTGTTCAGATTCATTAATAATTTTGCCATCTTGACCGCACTCTCTGATGTTTTTTGGCCACATGTGTCCCACTTTTCGTCTGTGAAATGCTGAAGGGTGTTCTTCTATGATCAACTTGAATGCTCGTTAATTACAACTGGATGGCGTCACTGTTTTCATAGAACCACTTTTTTTCTTTTAAAACAGATATGATGCTTTCCAGCTTAAGAAATAGCCACACTATGCTTTTCTTGAACGTCCCTAAAAGTTCCAAGTGACTGTATCACCGAGCTTCTGGCCATGCTATCGTTCTTTAGATATGTGCATATGAACCCAAACTTGCATGATTATCTGCTGGACTTGTTAAACCTTTCTAATGTTGATTCTATTATTCCATGCTATTATTGTACTCAGTGGTGTAGGGATAGGGAGGGGTGAGGAGGGTGGTGCACCCTGGGTGGCACTTTTTTTGGAGGCACTGCCACTCCTTGCCTGCCCCCCTGTGTGCCGTCACCCCAGCCCCACGCCTCCGTCCCTGCCCCTACCCGGCTCATGCCAAGCTATGCCACTGATTGTACCATGTTCTACTATTTCTACTATTCTACTTCATTCTTCTATTTTCAGCCAGAACCAGAACTCATATTTGAGTTGGGACAGATTTAGGAACATACCTAATTTGATTTTAGTGTGATAGAGTCCCTCTTCAGGCATTTGGTTATGAACAAGAGAAGAAGGTTCTAATGTCCCAGATCACTCTGCCATCTAGACCCTACGTGTGCCTGCCTACAGCTGGTATATAATCAGCTGGAGCCAGAATGGGAGGCCAGTGTGTATGTGCATAGGACCTCCCATTGAAATGGGTTGAGAAGATCAGCATGAATTCCTCCAGAATAAGATTGATCGTATGCCAACCAAGGTGTTCAGCTGATATTTTCATAAGCACACGTAGCTGGTGGGATTAGCTGTCAACTTCTTGGAAACATCTTCATGCGTTCCATACCTATGGGTACCAAATGGGTAAAGAAGGCTGTTGTCTGTGGTTGTGTAACAATGGTGGGACTAATTTTCTGTGGAGACTGTAGAAAGCCAAAGGGTAATAATATTTTCAGTAGGTTTGTAAAATCTCCTGTCTAGTGTTTAACGTTATGGCAGTTAAGATTTTCAAATTGCTGATTTTATGTGTTCCGTTCTTGCTTTGTTTTACTTCGAGATATTTTACAAATGCACATTTTAAACCTGAAGCTCTATAATGCCCTAAGCTTTGTGGATGAGAGGGATTGCAATTTAAAATAATTAAATAAACAATTGACCTTAAATTACTGTTTTAAATAGTACTCCCTGCATCTGTTATGATCTGTGTGCATTCAGTTATAATAGAAATTGGACTTCATTTTGTGAACAAGTTGTTCCATGCTACGATTTAGCCACACACCATCTGCATAAGCTGAGGTTTATTTCAGCCAAATATACGGTATTTATTTTTCTGGGAAGGGAGGTGGATGTCATTGGGGTTCAAAATGATTTCTCAAATTTCTATTCAAGTCTCCTTAACACATCAAAACATCTGTCCTATGGCTCATGGAACTGGGCAGCCATTCTGAGTTCTGTTGCCTACTTTTATTTTAACACAAGCAAAATAACAAAACCCAGCAGTTTTGCCATGTGACAGAAATGGTTCTAGTCCATACAGTGTGGGAATTGATCATATGGTGATACCATTTCAATGCATGTTTTGTCTCTAAACTCTTTAAAATACAGTTGCAGAGGTTTTGATTTCATTTCATCCTCAGTCTGCTTTTTTAGGCTGAAAGTGGATCAATAATATTCATTATGCTATGTTTAACTTGGGGTTCTAGTTCAAACCACTACACCATGCTGGCTCTAAAATTAATTGAAATCCATGGATGACTAGAACAGCTGGAGTGGTCAGCCCTAATTTTAAAGACCAGAAGCTGAGAGAAATAAGACAATCTTAGGGCATTTCCACACTAGACTTCTACAATGCTATTATTCTACTTTCAACATCCTCTGGAATCCTGGGGTTTGCAATTTAGGGAGGGGCCTCAAAGGCCCCTCCCTAAACTGCAAACCCCAGGATTCCAGAGGATGTTGAAAGTGGAATAATAGCACTGTAAAAGTCTAGTGCGGAAGTGGCTTTAGTTGCCTGCTGGGAATGCAGAAGGAATGGAGACATCCTGACTTCCCTTGGGAGGAAGTTTCACAGTTGGGATACTGCAATAGAGAAAGCCCTGTCACATGTACACACAAACCTAGCCTCCTGGTATAGTGGGACATGCAACAGGGCCTCTCCCAAAGATTTCAGACAGTGACCAAAAGCCTGTCTGAATACAAAGTGTTGGATAGAAATGCTGTGACATTTGTCCCAGTTGAAAATGCTTTTGATGAGCCTGTGGAAACACCTGGGGAATGACTTGGCAAGTCATGATGTAATCCCTAGGGGACATGTAGTAAGGCTGAGTCATGGTAATGTGAAATCATGACAAGGGGTTGTATCAGCCATTGTCCCTAGCTGATGACCTATCAGCAGGTGTGTATAAAAGAGGAAAGCTCGGACATTGTAACTTCCTGACTCCGAACCTCTGTCTGAATGAACCTCTGCTTGATGTGTCTATGATGCTGAATCTATGACTGTGGATCTGCGTATCCTGTGTACAGATGTGTATATATTGGAACGGCGAAGATTAAAAGCCTCCAGGTATTCTCGGATGACAAACTCCGTGTGTATGAGTTACTAACCAGTGGGTAGAGGGGTCAGAGCCGATGCTGTAAGTTACACTCTGCTGCACACGCCTGTTGCTGTTTTGAAACTCTGCTGTGTTTAATGCTTGCCTCTGGGACACGTTTTGTCCAGGTAGCAGCGGTTCCAGGGAGGATTTTGTGCTGAGGCTGTTAATCCATCTCCCAACACAAAGTTCTTGTACCTACTCTTGTGCCTTTTCTGCTCTTAATATCCTAAGCCTTGTCCAAGACATTTGGTTGCCTGATGTGAAGAATGAGATGGTGCCCTCTTCCCCAATCTACATACTGACACTGAATGGACTGTCAGTTAAGTTCTAGTAATGGAACTGCTCTTTCCTCTACATGCCTGAGGAGGGTCCGAGAGATAGGACAGGCTGTGTGGCACACACACCACTGGCTTCTAAAAGAGGGGAATTTAAGGGGGACCAGTCAAGGAACTATTGAGGGACTGTAGTTACAAACCCTTGAAATCTGCCTCCTAAGGGATTACCTCATTCTGCCATGTGGAAAAGCCACACACACAGAGAGAAAAGGCAACAGACTCTGTTGGGGGGAAAAATTAAAAACCTGCAGTAATCTAAATGTACTCCATTATATCTCTACTTGGAGGGCATTTTATTATCTGCCTGTTTTCAGAATGTTCTAGCTGCTGTAATAAATCCTTCAATCTGAGGACTGAGGTTTCTTATTTGGATGCATTGTGTTACTTAGTGCATATTAATTCCATAGTTCTTGTCTCTGCTGGCTAATGCCATGCATTTTGTTTAGAATCTAAGATGCAATCCTATTTGATATTTGAGTCAATCCTATTTATCTTAATGCTGTTACCCTAGAATATCCTTTGATAGTAGTCTGATGTTAATCTAACCTACACTGTTCCTTTTGATGAATCCTGGCTCATTCTCTTGGAATCTATTTTTTAAAACTCTTTTTTAAAAAGTATTCCTATTAAACAATCTCCTCTTTTGCTACCACATTACCTCCAGCTGTGAAACAATACCACTTCATAAGATAGAAGCAAAGGCCTTTGTGGTATTGGGAGTCTCAGGCAGAGGGGCACAGCACACTCATGTGCCCCAGATGAAGACAAGAATAACTCATATGTGATTCAGATCACATAACAAATTGTGTAGGCAATGAAAAGCCATGCTCTGTGGAGGCGATCTGCTTGAAGAAATAATTTCCACAACTCACTGCAGATTTGATCTTTGGAGAGCTATAGCTTTGCTTACATTTATCATTCGCATACTTCTACATCTTCCCATTTGGCTAGCAAGCTCTGCCTTGTCTTTTCTGCATTTGTTTACCCCCACGGAGGTTTGTCCACCTATCTGTGAACTGTGTAAAGAACATTTCATTAGAAACATACATGCATGCGCACATTTTTTTTCCTTTGGTTTTGTTTTCAGCATAAGTAATGATAAACGACAAGAGCCCCACATTTACTTGATAATTTAATTCCCATTGCTGAATTATGATTCGGTATGGGTGATTAGTTCAATCAAGAACCAGTCACAATAGGAACTAGTTCTGTTTACAGCGCAAGCCAGGCAAGGCTGCTCAATGAAGCAGTCAATGGTATTTAACGTTACATTTGTTCTTTACTTTGAAAACTAATAAGCGTGATCCTCATGTACAGCAGTCTGAATATTTCAGTGCAACATGATAACAGGGCTTGAAATTAAGCAACTTCTATGGGGTCTTGAATTAGCGATCTGAAAAGCCAGAAGTTTGCGGTTCTGATTCCAAAGCGTAAGTCTGACTCACTTAATACAATGCTATGGGCTAACTTCAAAATGGAAAGTGCGGGCTTGGATATGTGAATTGGACAATTATCCATGGTACCACATACAGAACTTGAAGCATGCCACCTCACAGAAACACAAGAAGACGCCTTATATTGAGACACTCTCTTGGTGCATCTAAATTTGTCCACATCAAGCAGATTTTGAGCCTTCAGACAAGATACTTTTGTAACCCCTCCTGGTGAGGCTGGAGAGTGTAACTGAGACCATCTGAGTGGATCATAGGGATTCTCCTGTTGAACTGTGCCCCCCAGATCTCCACTGAACTCTTAACACACTGGTTGCATCCAAACTTAACCACCCTGAGGACAGAACCACTGGAAAGAGAAGGGCTGAAGTTAGTCATGCCTCCTGATTACAATGGCTTCAAAATTGTTTTAATCTGTTTTCAAAGAAAGCATTTGTCTATTGTACACCACCAGTTGTCTATCTGGCAATATGCAAATACTTTTAAGAAAGAAAAACAACAACACCTGCCCTTATTTTCTAAGAGCAGTTACAGTAAGTAAGTTTCTGTTTCTGTTTTTTTCCTTCTTCCCTTCTTCTTCTTCTTCGACAAATATTATCAGGGAAGCTGGATATGGTGGGCATGCATGGAGATTTCTTTCCTTCTTATGTTACCTAGTTTAATATGTAGCAAATGTGAGAAGAATCAACAACAGACCTAACCTGGATCTGCTCTGAAAGCCCCTTCCTCATCTTCTTTGTTTGCAACCAGGTAATTTGTGATAGTTGTGATGAACTCATTTTATTTTCCAGACATGTATTAAAGAAATGTAAACATTATCATGTAGTGTTAATCTTCTTGTGTTGGATTCATTTCATAGATTGGCTTCTTCATTGCTGGAAGTCTGCAGAGATGGACACTCCCTCATTTTCTGGGCTCCTACATCCCAAGGTTGCCCTGGTTGTTAAAACACAGACTGTGTAGCATTAGGGATGGAAAGAATATTCCAAAATAGTTGAAACATGGTTGAAAAAGCATGTGTTTTTTTTCAAGTGTTGAGAAACCCTGACTAGAAGAATCCTGAGCAAAGAATTGCTGTTCTCTGGTCAAAACAGCCATGTGAAAATTTTGCACAGAATAAATCCCAAATTGCAAGTAGGCTTCAAAAACTGCGTGGTTTTCAGAGACTCTCACAGCAGGAAGAAAATGGCAAAAATTACTCACTGCTTTCTCCAAGAAGAAAAGTAGTAAAGAATAACATTCTTAAGTGGTACCCCTGGGACTCAGAATGCTACAGCTCTTCAAACCTGTTCCTCCTCCAGTGCTTAATACTCTACTGCTGAGTATAGCAGCAGCCTTCTGTTTTTCAGATCAAACTGAGACCTGCTTAGTGATGGAGTGGTAAATTTTTAATTGCAGATGCTCATTGTGACAGTCTTCACAGACATGTCATCAAGTAAAATGTAAAACAGGCCGCTCTATTGATCCACATCAACATATCAGTTGTAGTAGCATCCACATCACTAAGAGCAGGTTTTCTACAAAGCTACTGCCCATTGCTCCTTTCAAAATCCAGGTCAGCCACCACGACACATCTTGCATTAAAACAAGGATATCTCAAGCAATATATCACTACTGGGAAAATACATTTCCCCATAGCTAATGTGACGGCAACAGCTAAGCTCAGAGGGAACAAGGAAGTCTATTGGGACTGAAAGATGACTTGACTGTCCTTTCTAATTTTAACAAAAGTCTCAGTGATTCAACCCTGTTAGTAAATGCAATGGCCCCTCCACATTTGTGAGGGTTCAGGGCGCAAAATCCTCATAAAAATGGAAAAACCTCAAATGATTCCATGATTCCCCTCCCATTCCGCTCCAGAGCTCCCCCTCCCATTCCTTTGCCTCCGCCCCAGTGTTCCCCAGGGAAGGACAAAAATAAAAGGTAAAGGGCTTACTGGTACTTTCCCCTTCAGACTGAAAAGGTTGGAGTCCTGTCATTCTAGATACTTCTGGTCATCATTCTGAGAAAGAAATAGAAGCAAAGAGAACACCTGATCAATCAGCAGCCATTACACAACAGAATGTGCAGCTATGTGGCAGAGAGGAAATGCCTCCAGCAGTGGGGAGGGGGGCTTTGCTCACCCAAAAGGAAAAAAGATCCATTTTAAACACAAGCCTCGCATGCCCGGGGTGAGAAATGTAAGGGAAGGGAGAAAGAAAATGGGGAGGGGAAAAGCAAGCACACACTTTATGAATAATCAAATTCGTGAAGCTCAAACCTGCAAATGTGGAGGGAGGACTATATAGTGTGGCTTAATTAAACCTCTGAATCTACTTTTAATTCACCCTTGGAGCACACGATTCTGATAGAATATCCTCTTTGTTTCTCCTGCTCCTCCCTTTTTTGTAAAGAAGCTTGGTTTGCCAAGTCTAATTCCAGGTAAAGCAGGAGAGAGAGTTTAGCATGCTTTTAATTCTATGTGCTTCTTCCTGTATAATGTATAATGTATAATGACTGATGAAGTATAGGACATTTATGTATGGGACTATTAATGGATTTTGTCCTTCTAACAAGAAGATGCTTTCTTGAGTATTTCCCTTCCTACCCTGCTCAACTATGTTGTCTCACAGTGCAGAACAAAAACTTCCCATGCAAGAACATTATGGAAAAGGTCATAGCCCAGTGTCAGACCTGTTTTGCATGCAGAAGTTTGTGAGTTCAATTTTTGGCAACTGCAGGTAGGGAGTTGTGAAATTCTTCTGCCTGAAGTCCTCCAAACCACTTCTAATCAGTACTAATAATATTGAGTTAGATGAAGCAATCATCCGACTCAGTGCAATACAGTCTCCTAAGCAACTAAGAATGAGCTAAAATCCCCACATATTTTACGTGTGGGGAATCATTCTGACATATTTTTTCTTGGGAAATGAAACTATGTGGTAAAAATTGAAGGTGTGTCCAATTTATTGCAAAAGGGCCTGGATGTAGGAGGAAGGCAATCATGTTTTGGCTCGTATCTTTCTTCCAAGTGTTCATTTTTTTCACACTTACTCATGAGGGTTTGAGGGGGTAACAAGTGCCAAAACATCACCTCAAATGGCTGAGGTCCAACCTGCATTGTTGTCCGTTTCTTAGATCTCTCCAATCCAGTGTTTTCTTTGGAAGGAATAATCAGAATTTGATATTTGCAAGGAACATGGTTCAGATTTACTGTGGAGGAATATTTGGCATAGCTGATGTGCTTTTCTTTCTGTAAGCCAAGCAGAAAAAAAATTCTGTTCTTCGTTTCAAGCATCCCTACTAGACTGAAGAAGCCCTTTAGAAAAACACCCACCCATAGTTCAGTCACTGAAGTCCACAGTACAGACATACCTCAGTTAACAAAAGCTGACAAAGAAGGTCCTTTCAACAGTCCTTTCTTTTATGGGGACCCAGTCCAATGCACCCCAGTCCCCTCAGTTTTCTTTTCTGTCTAGTTAGAAGTTTGTTTTTCTCTTTTGTGGAATTGGCATTGCGAGGATAGCGAAGGAGGGCTGGTAAACAATGCAATAAAGCTTGACCTGGGAAAGAATTGGATTCTGCTCTAGATCATCCTATTGTAGCTATGTGTGCTTATATACAAAAGGCAAGATAAAACAGCTGCCTCCAGAATCGCTCACTGAGCATGTGTGAAAAGAGGAAAGCAGATATGTCTGATTCAGAAGCTCCCTTGACACGTTGAAAAAGCACAGATCCATATGTTTTGCTATCAAAATGGAAATCCTAATAAAAGTGGATGCAGCAAAAGAAAAAACAAAACTATCCTGGGATGCAACTTGGAAGAAGCTTTCAAGTGGTCTTTAGAAGATTTAAAATGTTTTTATTTAAACAAGGCTTACCGGACCCGGTTGTTCTATTTCACATGTACATAATATTTATTTTGAATAAAAAAATTGCTGAAACATGTTGAACTGTTCTTCTTTTTTTGTGTGGTGTAGTAACCTATCCTTATTCTTTCCATGTTATTTCTACTTCTGGCACCAAAGCTTCTGTTAAAGAAGTAATGCCCAGGAACACATTTACTTGGTTAACTGAATCATAACTGTATTACCAAATCAAAGCTGAGTCTTGAATGACTGAATGCTTCCAATGTGATACATTCCCTAAAAATTGTGATAGCTGAGTTTCTGTGTTCTGCTTTGCTATTAGTAGAACTGGGACAAATTGCATTTTTATGACTGAAAGTCCAAGAGATTTCATGGCATCTGACCATGCTGTCTGGGAGTTCTGGAAATTGTACTAAAAAAAGAACATCTTACCCCAGATGACCAAGAGTGCAATTTAGGACAGCATGACAATAATTGTTGTGGCAGATCCACGTTCGGTATGTTATACACTCTTTGGCAAAGTACTGACGTAGCATTAAAGAGGAATGAAATTGAAGCTACTCCACCGCACACCTGGCTGATCTACACATTACAGTGGACACAATTAGGCATTGCTTTGCTTTAGCCAGGCTATGCCTCCACATCCTTAGAAAATGAAGCACATATATATCAGTCATTCAAGTTGCACACCAGTTGGTGTTGTGGGCCACCAAGTTGCTTCCCACTTATGCCGACCCCAAGGTGAAACTGTTATGAAGTTTTCTGGGCAAGATTTGTTCAAAGGGGGTTGCAAGAACTTGACTTGTCCAAGGTCACTCAGGGGGTTTCCATGGCAGAGCAGAGGTATGAACCTTGGTCTCCAGGGTGGCAATTGAACACTCAAAGCACTACATCACACAGTTCTAGTAATAACCAGTTAAAGTGTTATTCCTTCTACCCTTTAAGGAATAACATCACTGCTGTTTTCTTTTAATTTTCACGACAATCCTGTGAGGTAGAATAAACTGAAAGATGGTAAATGGTGCAAAGGTGCAAAGACAGATTCATGGCAGAACAGCAACTAATTGTTGTTGTATCCATTCAAGTCATTCCCAACTTATGCCAACTCTAGGGTGATCCTATCACAGGTTTTTCTGGGGCTGAGAGTGTGTAACACACCCAAAGTCACCCAGCAGTTTTCCATGTCTGAGTGGGGAATTTAACCTCGGTCTCCGGGGTCATATTTCAGTACTCAAACCACTACACCATGCTGGGTCTCCAGCAACCTTTAGCCACATCTATTTGTGATCCTGGATGGTAGCATTAGTTTAATGCCCTGAGGTATGCCTAGAAATTGGAAGGGTTACAGGTTTTGGGACTACAACTTCCAGAAATCCCAGCCAATATGGCCACTGTCCACTGTGACTGGGGGCTTTCAGGAATTGCAGTACTCTTCCTCCCCTTCTCGCCCCAATTTAAAACTTTCCTAAGCTTTGAGTATGCAAATCATGTAGGTAAAAAACTGCCTGGAAAAGTTAGCCCCAGTCCCAGATATATTATTGGCACCTCATTTCTACAGAAGTGTTTTATTGGCATGTATTTATATGCCGCAAACTCACATCAAACTAAAAAGGCAATAAATGGATGGTGCCTCTGTGCTTTTTAGAATTTGGATCATTAGATTTCTTTCAAAAGGCAATATAAATGTCTATGCTCCTATAAATACCTCCGCCTTCCTCCTTATCTCTCAAGAGAAACTGACAGTTCCCTAACCTCAGTACACTCTTGTTGTGTAATCTTTCACGTTTATCTGGTGCAGCAGGCTCTGTTTTCTTAGTTTCCTTGATAGGAGAGGAATGCTAGACAGGCTGTTGGGAAAAACAACATTGTGGTTACTGATCAGGAGTCCATTTGTTTAACCACTGGACTGACCAACTAGGCACCAGTCTCTCTGTTATTATCTTGGGAAGTCAACCATACTGTTTACATTTGTTAAGATAATACATAAGAAAGAGGCCCAGGAAAAGCATTGTACTCGCTTAATGATTGTGTACCTGGTGAAATTCTCCTAAGCAATCTTTATATAGCCATGCTGGCAGCGGATTCTGGGAGCTGTTGTCTAAAAAAAGTAACTTTCCAAGATTAGACCATGATAGAACCTATGTTTTACATGCAGATGGAATCACATGCATCTCCATTAGAAAGAATCAGATAACTGATTGGCATTTGCTATCTGATCTTTTTAAACTCAGTAGACAATGCTGGGCTAGATTTTTGTAACAGGCACAAGGCACTTGTATTTCCTGTGTATAGCATATAACAGCTACACGCAAATTTGCCACTGTCAAGAGTCTTAGGCCATTTTTGCACTATATTGTTATGGTGATATTATTCTACTTTCAACATCCGATGGAATTCTGGGGGGTTTGCAGTTTAGGGAGGGGCCTTTAGAAAGCTCACCCAGAGAGCTCTTTGCCCTCAGTAAACTACGAACTCCAGAATTCCACAGGATGTTGACAGTAGAATAATAGCACTATAACAGTATAGGGCGGAAATGGCCTTAGACCATTGGCTATTGCTCCGTGTCTTCCAGAGGCACCCAGATAACTCTATACAGCACTGAAACACTGTTGTGAAGCAAATACCAGAAGAACAAATAACCATTGCTTTCAACTGTGGTTGAGCTGGATTCCAATCAGAGTATGAGAGCAGCAATGTGCAAGCACATGCAGTGACATACAGGATCAGATTCTCAGAAATGAAATAAGTGAGGGGTGGTGGTGGACAAAAACACATGATTAGATAGGTACACATGCCCACCCCTGTCTCAGGACCCAGAAAGGACCTTTCCAACAACCACAACACAGAGACATGACCAGGACAATGCTTACTTCAGCCAGCATAGGTGAAAAAGAGAGATCCCAGGAGATCTGAAGCATTTATGTATATAGTAAGGAGACATCGATTAGTCACACAGCTGGAGGAGACTGTCAGCCTATATAAACAAGGAAAGAGATGAGAAGAAGCTGTTGCAGACAACTGATCTTATTGGTGGAAGCAACATGCCTCATGTTCAGATCCCTTGCTTGTGTTACTGGAAACCTTGACCGTCACCTTGTGTATGGACTTTGCTACTGGATTGTCATTCTGAATTTACTATGGACTTGGACTGTGAAAACAATTATTGGTAACTGGCTAAAAAGCTGTTATAAACTTTGCTTGTGGTTGTTGATAAAAGACTCTAATTGGAGAGCTGTAAACCTTGGCTTGCTGCCAGCACAGGACACACATGGCAAATATCCCAACCAAAATGGCTAGGCTAACACCATCTGACTAAGGCCATTTCTGCACTACGTTGTTATAGTGCTATTATTCCACTTTCAACATCCTGTGGGATTCTGGGGTTTGAGGTTTACTGAGGCCAAAGAGCTCTTTGGCTGAGAATTCAAAATGTCCCTCCCTAAACTGCAAACACCAGGATTCCACAGGATGTTGAAAGATGAATAACAGAACTATAACAGTGTAGTGTGGAAATGGCCTAAATCTTCTTGAAATGTCAACCATCACAGGGAGAAATCTATGTTTCATCAGAGATGCTCCTGGTGTTTCTCTGATGTATACACTAGATCACAATGTGATATAGTTTAGAGTGTCAGACTACCAACGAGAGACTGGAGTGCTAATTTCCACTTGTTCATAAAGTTAACATGGTGACCTTGTGAGGCAATTGCTTTTTCTCAGCAAAACCCACCTCACAGCAGGAGCTGGAGGAGCATGTATTCCACCTTGAGTTCTTTTGAGGAAAGATGGGATGTAAATGTGGAGGAAGAGGAGAAAAGCAGCTACCACACCTCTAAGTCCTAAGCCAAGAAGGTTACTCCATCTAAGGGAACTGAAATTATTCTGAACAAGTTAGGTAACCTAGATGGCTCTGAAATTAACATAAAGAAGATAGATCTATCAACAGCTATGTGTCATAATGACTTTATGGAATGTCTGTGTTCAGTAGCAATATGCAAGCCCTCTTAATACCAGTTGTTGGGATGCAACAAGGGGAGAGGGAATAACTTTCCTGTCCTTCCCTGTTGGTCTTCCAAGAGGTGTATAGTTGGCCTGGATACTGTGAAAGACAGGATGCTGTATTTCATGGATTTCTGTTCTGACACACAAGGGATGTTCTTATGATCTTAAGGCAAACAATCTTGGACACACTGTCACTGACTTACTCTCAAGTGTTGTTTGAGAGATTCAAGAGCAACTCATCAGAACTTTCCTCTGCTTAATAAAGTAAAATATGTGCCTTGTCAAGTTATGGTGACCCCATGAATTTCACAGGGTTTTCTTAGGCAAGCAATGCTCGGAAGTGGCTTTCCATCACCTTCCTCTGAATATAGCCTCCCCCTGAATATAGACTACCTGGGATTCCCTGGCAGTCTCCCCACCAAGCACTAACCAGGCCTGCCCCTGTTTAGCTTCCTGGGTCAGATGGGATCTGATACCTGCTGCCATATCCTCATTCTGCTTTTAGTGCCCATGCTAATGAGGGAGGAAGAACACAGTCCAGTGTGAAGAATCTGGAATTCAGAGCCACTTGTCTTTTCAAGCTAAGGATTTCAGATTTTTTCCAACAATAGCTGGAGTCTCAAACAATGAATCAGGTGAGATCTTTCAGGAGGTTAACAGAGTGGGAGGTAATAAGACAGTTGCTCTGACTGAGTTCACAGGGCTCACTCTGAAACATTTGTCTGGTCCTGTTCTTTTGTTCCTCCAAGTAAGCAGAGCTTGTAAATGTTACATTTTTTGATTCTTGTTCCAGGATTCCCACAGCCAGAATGGGTAGTAAACACAATGTCTGGGAAATTCCTCCAAAAAGCAACATTTACAAGTTTTGCAAATAACCTGAAAGATTAACTAATTTAGCATCTTCACCACTGGTTTCTTTTATGTTATTGTTTAAAATGCCTCCATATCTGCCACAGTATTATTGTATTTATGGTGTCAAAGAGGAAGACAAGAAGCCACTGCCTATGGTAACATGGTAACTAAATTATCTCTAATTGGGGTTTTTCTTTTAAAACATCACTCAAGCTTTTACCAAGGGAAGGGAGTGATGTCCTAGCTTTATTAACATGTCTAGATGCAGCTGTAGTCATGATGAGACACATGAGAAATAAGCAAAGGTATTTTTATTTAGTTTCCTCAGCCCCAGTGGTTTTATTTCCTTTTTATATATCAGCAATGGTAAGCCATTTTTATACTCTCACCTCCATGAAATCTCCTTTTGTCTCTGTTGGCTGCAGCACACAACTGCATGAGGCTCTGATGTAGACTTGAGACCTACTTCAGTGTGGTTTGCCCCCTGAATTTTAATATTGAAAGAATGTTCTGTGTTCATGAACTCTGGAACGGAAGCAAATACAGGGGCCTTTGCTTTCACAAACCTGTGAACGTGCCTTAACACCTCTGCATGCACATTAGATTCTCAAGGCTAAAAAGGCAGGTAGTTGACCCAGGCTACAGTGCTTCATATTTTAAATGGGAACTATATCACATCAAATTTCAGCCCAGGGTTAATGTTGCTCAACATTTTTCCATTAAAAAAAACCTGATATCAAAGAAAGGCATCTTCCCTGTCATGTACTTTTCTGTTTGGAGGGAATGTATTTCTGCAAAAGAGCATTCATCCTAGAGTGCTTGCCTACAATAAGTGGTACAGTTAGACAAAGGAAGTTTAAAGGGCAAAAAAGGAAAAAGGAAAAATGGTACTTATCTTCATTGCTGATGTTGTAGTTTAAAAAAAAAATCCTTTTTTCCCATTTGCCAGTTTTTGTTTTTGTTTTAAATCTCAATTACCATTATCACCATCCACCTCTGCTTTTGGATTACTGTTTGCACCACAAGACAAAACAGAGAGTTACTGGTTTCATTCTTGTATGTTTTGCCTGGGCAAAAGAGAAACCATGTCACCAAGAGTGAAGCTGTGAGGGCAAAAGGACATTGCTCCCCAAATAAAAATTCTGCCCTTCCAATGAAGCTTTCCTGACAGTGCTCTGGTCCCTAACCTATCAGATAAGTGGGGAAAGCCCGTATTTGTATTTCCTTGGCAAATTTGCCTACTCCTTTCTTGAGATGCATAATCAGTTCTCAACTGAAGTTTGCAGTGAATGTTACCATACCATTTGGCAAGTGAAGGAAAATAGATAGTCCTGACAAAGAACTCCTACTATGACCACATGAATTTCAGTGGCAGTGGTGATGGCTGGAAAATCTATAACGATCACCAAATTTGCAGCAGTGGCACTGTTGCCTCAAGTTCTGGGAGTCATTCCTTTCCGATTTAGCTGTTGATTTCTGATTGTAGATCTCCTGCCATCAATTTTAGTTGTGCCCTAATTTTTATTCACTTTGGGTTTTCTAAAGTCAGTGACCAATATAATGTTTGGGGGCAAATCTAAACTGAGTCTATGGAAGTGATAAAGCTTTAGGAAGCTATCCAAACTTTCCTTGAATTTTCCCTTCTTTTCGTTTGAAAGCAGTCTGTTCTGCTGGCTACAGAGCGAGAGATTTTTTTTTTTTGCACAAAGACTGAAGGCAAGGCTCTTATTCCAGGCATGGTGTCAGTTAAAAAAAAAAGAAAAGAAAAGAAAAGAAGAAAGCTTGGATGTTGTCAATGGCAGCTAATGGCAGCTAAATTGGTCTTGAAGAGAGCAGCGCTCTTGGCTACAAGCCATTAGTAAGTGACCTCTTGGAAACTTAAGGAAAAACCTCCTACATGCATACAACCTGTCATAACTGTGTGATTGGAATCATATGCTCAGCCTTCCTGGGGGGAAAGTAGTGGGCTAGTGAAGAAAAATCATTCTGCCTATCATTTTCCAGAACCGACACTGGTTCTCATTAGTGGGTGTACTGCATGTCTAACATTTGGCTCAAGACATTTGATTTGCATCAAGCACTTAAAGGCAGCAGACTCTACACTATTGTGGGATGCAAACACACATGCACAAGATGTACGTACCACATATACTGTAAAGGTTGAACAATGAATGTTCAGGGATTTTCTTCTCTTTCTCTCTGTCTTTCTCACCCCATTTTCAGTCATTTTGCTGCAGGTAGTACATGAAAGGGGTGCTTTGGTTCCACTAACATTGCACAAAGTGGTACTTATAGAGCATTAAAGTTAACATGAGTGCCATTATGCACCAGCCCATCTTCTGTTCTTTGTTCCACTTCCACACCTTCTCCTTGCCTTTTGTGTTGCTTTTGTCATGATGTGGCCGTAGAGTGCCATAGCTGAAACAGCTGGAAACAAGAGCTTGAATTATAGCACTCTTTTCATTTATAATGTCCATATTCCGTCTATTCTCTGAGGCACTCAATGGGGCATATATGAATACCTCCTCACCATTTTATCCTCTGGAGTAGCTCTGAGAGGAAGGTTGGGGTGAGGAAGAATGTGTGCCTGAAAGTTACCCAGGGAACCTCACATCACAGTCGATGGTGTATTGGTAAATTTTGAAGTACAAGGACTCATTATAACAGTCTCTAAAGCTATGCCCCAAGGTGAGTCCAAAAACGGAGGCAGGTGGGTTGACCCAGATCATCACAGCACTTTTCAGTACTAGGAGCAAGTCTTTTGAACAGCTAATGGGTCTTAATTGCCCATGTTCAAGACATTCCACATACTTTCAATTATACCTGGGGATAGCTCACAACAATATATTGTTCTTGGAGGGAGAAATCTATTTTGTCTGCAGTTCTTTGTGGGGGGTGGGGATTGCAATTTGCAGCTAAGCTCAGAGAGGGTAAGAAAGACTTGAAGGTAGAGATGAATGTTGTTAATGACTGCCTTACTCAACTGTCTGGTATTAAGTTCAAAAGTTTCATACATGTTATTTTGTATTCATAAAAAGTAACTTTCCCAGCAATCAGAGAGAATGCAGCTCTTCGTTTAGAAAAGGTTTCCCATCCATTTTTTTGCAGTTTGTAGATAATAGCCCCAGGCTGTTCACCCAGTTTAGTCTTAGTCTCTGGCCTTGGGATTTGTTACTCTAAAAGTTGGGGGGCTTTGGGGTCCACTGGCAATGCCAATGTAGAATAGAATAGAAATAGGGGGAATTATAGCTCAAAGGAGGCCTGTGAGAGAAGGGTAATGGCAGGATCTTCTCACCTGTGTATACCAGTATTAACTGTAGAGGGGACTTCAGGTAAAAGTTAAACAGAATATTTCATTGGAAATTAACAAGCGTATGGGGAATCAGATATTCTCAAGAACCACACAAGGCTATCAGAAAATGAGTCAAGAAAGGCTGGAGAGATAGAAATTGGGTAGAAAGGGTGATAGCTACCAATCTTGAATCAGAAAGTTGAAGTGGAGTGGCTCAGAAAGTGTGCCTGAGGGTAGCACAAATGAACAGAGGTATGAGCACCATGTATTACATCCAACTACTACAATTTCCGGGGCTGGAGTTGGGTTTTTATATCATTTTTCCTGCTCTGAAGGAAGGTGCATGGACAAAGTGGTAATAGCTTTCTCACAGGGTTGACAAAGGAGTCCAGAATGGGCTGATTGCCTTAACCCTAAGTGACAAAACATAGATGGGAGTCCTGATAATCTCTTAATGCTTTGGTCAGGTAGTATGAATAGGAAAGGTCTCCATAGGATATGTTCACAGTCAGGGTCACTGATTGCTTTACCTGGGTAGTTTCTCCTGCTGTTCCAAACCCATCAGCACTGGGCTTTCCTGCCTAATCCATAAGTTCTGAAACTTATGACCTGGTCATGTCTGAGGTCATCCTGACTTGGTGTATGCTTACAGCCAGTGCATTTTCAAACATGTGCTCCAGCCATGAAGTACATCCAGTTATGAAAATAGCACATCCTTACAGAGTGGGGGTGTATGGTGTGGTAACAGATTCCAGGTTCAAGGCCTACAATTCCTGACAGCTTTTAAATATGCAGAAACAGTATTAATCCTGAGGCAGGCCCTCAGCTTCCATTTTGTCAAAGATGCTGGTTGCAGGGTGCATCTAAAACATGATTCCATGCCAAGGGAGTGGGCAGAGTAAGAGAGATAGTGACTCAAAGCAGTGCCTCACAGTACATGAAAATACACTGTGGGAGTGAAAATACAGGCAACTTTCCCAGGAACAGTGAGATTTCTCATGCAGCTCCATAATTGATTGCACTAGTTTTTCTTTTACTTATTTTCTTCTCAAATGGAGAACTCCTGTCCCTGGAAATTTTAATTTAATTGGCCCTTTCTCTCTGAACTTTCCACTATTGTTCACATTTTTTTTTTACTCTAGCAAACATAGAGCCTGTTGAACTGAGTCATTTTAATATACCAATTCTTGTAGGATCTTTGTGTTTCTGCTTAAAAAGGATTTAGCACTACATTTATTTTAATTTTTTAAATGTTTGTGCAGGCTTTGAAATGTTTGTAAGCTGTCCTGTGACTACAACAGACAATAAGGGTGGAAAACTTTTAAAAATACATTTTTATGAGATTTCAGAGACAAAGTGGCTCAGTTCCTATGCTTCAAAACAGGAGTGGGGAATTTATGACCCTCTAGTCATTGGCGATCTGTAATCTCCATCATACCTTAGAAAAGTTATTTTTGGACTACAAGTCCCAATTCCCCAGTGAGCATGGCCCATGGCCAAGTTGGCCAGAAGGATCTGGAAGTTACAGTCTAAAAAAGGGATGTTGCCAAGCTCTGACGTATACAGATGCACCCCAGGCCTCTGTAGAGAATGATGGTGCCCAGTATTTCCAAAGGAGAAAGCCTGGCTCTTTACATCAATTAAAATTTCAGTGTAAAAACACGTGTCCTAGCATCATTGGAAAGGAGAATTTATTTATCTACTAACATATGTATTTCAATATCTAAGTCCTACCCTGGGTCCAAAGATCTCAGAGCAGTCTACAGGCAAACAGCAGGCAATTTAAAGCAAAGTTTAGAACCCTGTAAAACAATTTAAAACAAGTAAAAAGAGTTTTTGTACTGTACACAAAGATAAATACCAAGCAATAGAGCCAGTATAGTGCAGTATTTGAACATTGGCCTATGGTCACTTCCGCACTATGCTCTTATAATGTGATTATTCCACTTTCAACATCCTATGGAATCCTGGGGTTTGCAGTTTAGGGAGGGGCCAGCCGGCCCCTCCCTAACCTGCAAACCCCAGGATTCCATAAGATGTTGAAAGTGGAATAATTGCGCGATGAGAGCGTAGTGCGGAAATGGCCTAAGATTTTAAAAACCAGGGTTTGATTCCCCATTCAGCCACGGAAACCCACTGGGCCACCTTAGGCACATCACACACTCTCAGCCCCAGAAAACCCTGGGATAGGTTCACCTTAGGGTCACTGTAAGTCTGAAATGACTTGAAGGCATACAAAAG
The DNA here is from genome assembly GCA_030412105.1 of Cyclura pinguis. Lineage (NCBI taxonomy): Eukaryota > Metazoa > Chordata > Lepidosauria > Squamata > Iguanidae > Cyclura > Cyclura pinguis. The sequence continues at coordinate 119,957,952 of CM059604.1, read as the reverse complement.
CAACAGCAACCAAGGAATAATCACTGGGCCTCCAAAGCTTTGGTGAAGAACCAAGTTTCCCAAGTTTGTAATAAGTATTAAAGTCATGCCAACATTAGTGCCAATTGAGTCTTCAAAGGCTTGGGACCAAACCTTATGACTGAGGAGCTATTTCAAATCAGATTTCTAAGAATATTTAAGAACACATGAAGAAAGATGATGAGTAATAGTGAAGGCCCCTGTTATCTGACATTCTAGTGACACAATAGCCAACCAGTTGCCTATGGGATGGTTTCATCCTAATGGTGGGGTGGTGGTGGTGGTGGTTAGTCCTGGGTGCAGAAAAATAAGGGAATGTAATGGTTCCTTACTTCCCTTTCCTTCACTGAGGCACCAGAAATGGGGAAGAAGAGTGAGGAACTGGCCAGGAGACACTCATAAGTGCCTCAAGGGAAGCCTCTCTCCTCATTCTTCCCTTAGAATTTCCTTGAGTAAGACTTGAAAGCACATAACAACAACAGGGCACAAAAGAAGGGAGGAGGTTGGGGTGGGGACATGGTAGCTGTCACTTCCTTTTGCAGATAGAATCATAGAATTATAGCTTTGGAAGAGATCACAGGGGCCATCCAGTCCAACCCCCTGCCATGCATCAAAGCATTCCCAACATCAAAGCATTCCCAACAGATGGCCATCCAGTCTCTGCTTAAAAACCTCCAAAGAAGGAAATTCCACCACACTCCAAGGCAGCATATTCCACTGCTGGACAGCTCTGACTGTCAAGAAGTTCTTCCTGAGGTTCAGGTGGAATCTCCTTTCCTGCAGCTTGAATCCATTGCTCCTTCTCCTAGTCTTGGGAGCAGTGGAAAATAAGCCCACTCCCTCCTCAACATGACATCCCTTCAACTATTTAAACATTGCTTAACCTTCTCTTCTGCAGACTAAATGTACCCAGCTCCCTAAGCTGCTCCTCATAGGGCACGGCTTCCAGACCCTTCACCATTTTGGTTGCCCTCCTCTGGACATGCTCCAGCTTATCAACTTGTCAGTGAAACCATTCCCCTCACAGAAGCAGCCCCTTCAAAACAAACTGGTTTTTCACAGAATCACAGAATCACAGAAATGTAGAGTTGGAAGAGACCACACGGGCCATCCAGTCCAACCCCCTGCCATGCAGGAACACCCTCAAAGCATTCCCGACAGATGGCCATCCAGCCTCTGCTTAAAAATCTCCAAAGAAGGAGATTCCACCACACTCCGAGGCAGCATATTCCACTGCCGGACAGCCCTGACCGTCAGGAAGTTCTTCCTGAGGTTCAGGTGGAATCTCCTTTCCCTCAGCTTGAATCCATTGCTCCTTGTTCTGGTCTCTGGAGCAGCAGAAAACAAGCCCTCTCCTTCCTCTACATGGCACCCCTTCAAATATTTAAACATAGCTATCATGTCCCCTCTTAACCTTCTCTTCTGCAGACTGAACATACCCAGCTCTCTAAGTCTATCCTCATAGGGCATGGCTTCCAGGCCCTTCACCATTTTGGTCGCCCTCCTCTGGACCTGCTCCAGCTTGACCATGTCCTTCTTGAATTGGGGTGCCCAGAACTGGACACAGGATTCAAGATGAGGTCTAACCAAAGCAGAGTAGAGTGGTACCAGTACCTCCCTCGATCTAGACACCATACTCCTATTGATGCAGCCGAGAATTGCATTGGCTTTCTTGGCTGCCGCATCACATTGCTGACTCATGTTCAGCTTGTGGTCTATTAAGACTGCTAGATCCCTTTCACACGTACTGCCATCCAGCCACGTGTCCCCCATCCTATATTTCTGCATTCCATTTTTTCTACCTAAGTGTAGGACCTTACACTTCTCTCTGTTGAATTTCATTTTGTTAGCTTTGGCCCAGCTCTCCAATCTATCCAGGTCATTTTGAATTTTGATCCTGTCCTCTGGTGTATTAGCAACCCCTTTTTATTTTGCCATGAGCTTTTGTAGGTATCAGTCCTGTTCCTTAGCCATTGCATCCATGAGTCTTAAAGGGGATGTAGATTCCTCTTTCCCCTTCTTCTTTTCTTTGCATTCATCCTCAAATGTGGTTTCTAATTTTCTTTCTCCAGCACCTTTTCTGCTTGGCAGAATGGTGAGTCCATTGGCGATTTCAAAGGGGGTAGGTGCTATCCAAGACTCATAGTATATTGTAGTGTTGGCAGATCATGAACTCAATATCAAAACTTAGACGAAAGAGAAGAAGAACACGAAACGGACCACTGTGTCAAAATGCAACCTGAAGAACATATCTGTATAATTTAAAGACAATGTACAAACACTTGAGGATGGACAAGAAGCAAAAGAAAAAAGCAACAGAAATAGGGTCAGAATCTTGAGCCCAAATGTTCAGCAACCTGTATGCAGGGACAAATAAAACTACCATAATAACCAAGGCACTGAAATAAAAAATGGCAACAAGTAGAACAGGAGACATCTCCAAGATCCAAGAAATCAAAAGGAAAACTAAAGCAGGAGTGGGTTGCTATGTGATGGGCAGGAAAACATACTAAATGATCAAGAAGAAATAAAAACGATGATGGAAACAACGCACTGAAGAACTACAATACAAGAGATGAAAGGATGGCAGATTAATTCAAGGAAGAACTATTTCAAGTTCAACCCACAATTTTTAGAAAGTGAAATGGAAGCTGAACTCAAAGCACTTGGGAGAAATAAATCACCAGGAACAGATGGTGTACCAATACAGTTGTTTCACGCTACAGAGATAGAATTCCCTCAAATTCTATTTAAGATCTTCCAACAGAAAACCATGGACTGTAGATTGAAAATGTTCGATATACATTCCAATCCCCAGGAAACAGGCATCAGTCACCATCGGAGCACTGGATTAATTTCCCATGCAAGCAAAATGGTGCTTGGATTTTTAGAACAAAGACTTACACCATATGTGGAGCAAGAAATGCCAGAAATCCAAGCTGAATTCAAAAATGAAGAGACACTGATGATCATATTGCAAACATACATTTGATAAATTTTCCAATCTTTTTTCAAAAAACACATCAATGTAATTTAAATGGATTAATCATTATTGTTCCCTTTTTGTACTGTGACATTTATTTTATTTTTATTTATTTTATTTATTATTCTATTTATATATTTGTACTGACATGATTATATATATGAACTTCTATAGAGTAGAATGTTCATTGACTCTGTCTCTTTTCTGGACATTATTATTATTATTATTATTATTATTATTATTATTATTATTGTTCATTTCATTTCATAATTATAACTGAAAAGGGTTTTGTTGGGATGGGGTGTTACAAAAATTATCTGTACTGAGTATGAAATATGCTAGATTTGCCAATGCTATGGAAAGCCCACTAGAAGGGTATTGGACATGAACAGACTGAATCTACTGGAAACCAGAACTTTGGTTCATGCGTGCTAAGATGGATCTTTGCAGCTGCATCAAACATGAGAGGATGGGATATATGTTTGAAGATAAAAATGAGCAATGGGTAGGATGGAAGCCAAAAGGAACATGTAGGATATTCCTTTTGTTATGATCAATGAAGATGATCCCACACCTGCATTATTGTACCTTAGAAAATATGCTAGTCAAAAACTAGCTATGAAAATGAGGCTTTAGCTCTTAATTGTTTGGCTATGAAATAATACAGAATAAATAAACCTTAGTTAACTTGTTTTTAAAATGTTTCTGTTAAAAAACATGTATTTATGCAACATGTTTTCTGTGTGGTTGTTCTTACGCAACAAAGTTATGCTTTTGTGACATTCAAAAAGTTTTACGCAGACTTTATGAGTCTGTTGCTGTTATTGACATTCAGGGTCCCGTCACAAATGTTTCTTTGAAATTACTGCCAAGTAGCATTGTTCTACCATGTACATTTCTGATATGCTGTTACACTTTGGTTCTAAAGAAGGAAAATGTTGCATAGTCAGTGGTTCAAATAAAATCAAATTGAATGACATATTTAGGGTTGCCAGAGAGAAACCTGGATATGGCTCCTATCCCTTTAATGGCCATGTAAAAGAGAGAATTTCAACATGTGTTGCTTGTTATTTGGATATGTGGCAAGCAACACTTGCTGAAATTCCTTATTCTACCCAACCAAAGAGGCTTGAGGGCAGCCCTATGTATGGTAATCAATGGATCAGGTATTTTTTTTACTTAGTTTAACTATCTTTATTAACTTAATTTATATAACACTTTTCCCTGAAAATTAGAGTTCAAGTTGGTTTTAAGAGATCTCACAGTTAATTTGCATTCACTGAATAACGCTTTGTGTACTTCTTGATCCTTGTTACACATATAATTGTACTTCACATATTATTTTATGCTTGTCTCATTGTCTGTATACTAAACACATTATAACTGTTTTAGTTATCTTTTAACTACTTTATCTTCATCTTTACCTGTTTTAGTTATCTTTAACTATGTTATCAACATTTTTACTATTATTCTTAATGAAATATATTCTGTATTTCAGTGGTTTAAAATGAGTACCCATTACTTTTTCAATGTCTTATTTGTAATTTCAATAAATGTGCAACTGATTTTATTTCTGAGGTAGTTCTGGCTTTCACGGTCACTTTCCATAAGCTCACTGGAGCAAAAATAAAATTGTGGTCAGTAAATTAATAAACACATAAATAAAAATTTTAAAAAAATTTAAAAAATCAGGTCTTATCCTAATACAGCAACTTTTCCTAGCATTGCTTCTTGAATAATTTCCTTCAAATCCTTAAAGCAAAAATCAGTTATAAACCCAATTTGGGAGTCAAAAATTACTCTGGGGGCATAGTTTTACTGCAAAACACCCAAAACAACCAGAAATTGCCTTCCAACCTGACCAGAGGTGAGTGAAACTTCATTTCCGGTTCCTCAGAATGGTGGCAGTGTAGCCAAACTGGCTCTAGAATAGCCCAAAACGGTCGTCTTAGTATGCTCCACTGTTGGTTTGCTAGCTTTCTGTGGCCAGAATGTTCTGTAGCAGAACATTCCAGATAAGAGTTGTAGCATGTGACCCTGGCAAAAGTGTAGCTTAGGGATGAAAGGATATTTTAAAAATGGTTGAAAAATGCGCTTATGGGTGTCAAGAAATCCTGACAACAAGAATCCTGGACTGATGAGAATCTTCACAATTTGAGACCTACTTATATAAAGCATGCATGTTGTTGTTTGCACAGAAAGCAGCATTTTCTGTATAGAAAAGACAGAAAATCCTTAGAAGTAACTGTGTTAGTCGCTTGCAGCATAAAAAGGAGGAAGGGAGAGGGAGAAAAAAAAGTGGTATGGCAGCACCTTTAAGACTAACTGGTTTTTTATGCTAGCATGAGCTTTCATGGATATAAACCCGCTTCTTCAGATGCACTGCAGAATGATATTAAAGCCTCAGGTATAAAGCATATTTATACACCCCACACCAGATGGGCTACAAGGCATCAAAGAATACTATCCTACAACAGACCAAGCTATCAAACTTTGCCACTTTGTTCTCATGCATAAGTACTTCACTTTTGGGAACAATATGTACCTCCAAGTCACTGGCATTGCCACAGGCACCCTCATGGCACCACAGTATGCAAATATCTTCATGAGTGACCTGCCACAATGCTTCCTCAGCTGACGCATCCAAAAATCTCTCTTCTACCTGCAGTTTCTTGATGACAACTTTGTAATTTGTTGACACGGAAAGCAATCACTTGAGAAGTTTTATGGGATACAACTTCTATCCTACCATCAACCTGAGCTTGGAGCCTCAAAGTCACTTTCACACAATTTTCGCACAACAAAGTCACTTTCTTGACAATATTGTGCAACTGCATAATGGACTTCTAAGCACCAGCTTCTATCAAAAATCCACTGATCATTACACATATGCCTCCAGTTTCCATCCAGAACATAGAACCAAATCTTTGTTACAGCCAAGCCCTGCAATACAACCATATCTGTTCGGGCCCACAGGAAAGAGATTCAAAACTCATGGATTTAAAGCTGGCATTTCTCAAACTACAATACCCACCAAAGGAGGTAAAGAAACAAATCAACAAGGCAAGATCCAGGAACCGTCTACTACGACTAAAAGCACAAAAGGACAGAACACCCCTAGTTGCCATCTGCAGTCCCCAGCTGAGATCATTCAAATGCATCATCAATGAGCTACAACTGATTCTGGAGAATCACACAACCCTCTCACAAGCTCGGGGGGGGGGGGAGAGGGCAGGCGTTTATTGGCTTACAGACCGCCTCCAAGTCTTAAACAACTACACACAGGATAATGTAAAGCAAGGACACAAATCCCAAGATATCAACTCTGTCCCCCCATCTACTCTTGGAGCAATATTATAGGGGCCAATAATATCACCCACAACATCAGAGGTGCATTTATTTGCTCTTTCTCCAATGTGACATATGCCATCCCATGCCAGCAATGGACCCAAATCGGACATTAGAAATGGCGGTATCCCCAAACCAGTTGCAGAACAGTTCAACCTTCTTGGACATACAGTAAAGGATTTACAGGATATTACAAAGGAAGACGAACAGTTGAATTGAATTATATTTGCAAATTCCAATCCATCAGCAGAGGTATGAACAAAGACAATGGCTCCATGGTGCACTACATATATTAATACAAGAGTCCTCACTACTGCATGCATAACCAAAGGAAGCTCAGAGAGTGTCTTGAACCCAGGGAAACTGACTTTTGGGAAGGAGATGTGTTGCTTTCAGACGTCAACGTTAATTGACCACTGTAAAGATCTGAAGATGTTCTATCACCTCACCTGACCCTTTGAAAATTTAGGGCAAAGGCCATGATTTGTGTCTTTTTTATTTGGATCCTATTACATTGTATCCCAGTTCCACAACTATGTAAATATGCTTTATATCTGAGGCCTCATGACTGCATCTAAAGAAGTGGGTTTATATCCATGAGCACATGCTAAAATAAATACTTTTTAGTCTTAAAGATGTTGCCACTTTCTTTTCTCCTTCCTTTCCCTCCTTTTTATACAAAGAATCCCATAGTTTGAGACTTATTTGATGCAAAACTTACATTTTTGGTTTGCAGAAGAAACAGGATTTTCTATGCAAGAAGCAGCATTTTCTTCACTAATCATAATAGTTCAACACTGAAATACTTTCTACACAGAAAATGCCTTTTCCTGCAGAGAGAATTATTCTGCACAAAAATACCATGTGTGTGCAGAATTAGTCCCAAACTGCAAATAGCCTTCAAAAATTGCAGTTTTCTAAGACTTCCTTGCAGTGGGAAGAAAATTGCAAAAATTGTTCATTGCTTTCTTTGAAAAGAAAATTGGTAAAGAATTGTCTTGCTGGTATAGATTATTTTGTGACCTCTCTGAACAGCAGTCATGATACAGGGAGGAGGAGATTTTGGAAGAACTCTAAAGATTAGAAAGAGAAATGGGCTTCTTTTCTTAGTCTACTGAGCAGACACAGAATCATATTTCTGCTGCACTTCTGAAACAGATCTGATTTATAGGTGATAAGATGAACCTCTTATATCCACTTATTTGGGCATAGGGTCCTACTGAACTCAGTAAGACTTACTTCTGAGTAAAGATGCAGAACTAGGTTATATAATGAGGTTCATAGAATTAAGAATCAAAACTGAGACATAAAGTTTGCTCAGGTCAAACTATCACTTTCAACTCTGAGTTCTTCAGTCTTTTTAAATACTCAAGCTAGACTTTGAATAATCTCTCAGTTTGATCCTTTCTTCTTGTCCTTGGAACTCTCTTCTTCTTGTCAATTAGCCCCCACAGAAAGAAGCTTTTCCTTGGGGGGGAAGAAAAGAAGAAAAGAAGAAGAAAAAGAGGGAAATGGCTTCAACTAGTTCTTAGGCAGGGGGTACTTTAATTGGGGAAGGCAGAATGCACGCTGCTGATTTGCATTAAGAGAAGGCATTGTAATTGCTCTGTGAAACACCATTCACATTGACTTCAGTAGAGCTGAGCTTTCTTATTGTGAGATTAATAAATACATGTCATTTCCTCATGACTATTTGAGGGGCTCCTTGTGTGGCAGGACAGGAGAAGAGATTTTTTTTTAATTGTAATAACAAGGCGTGCTTTTTAATGAAGAGCCATGCATATAAGCATCTCTCTCTATGTAAGCTTATATACAAGTTCAGCAGATCTCCTGCTTATCTGAAACACCAATTATTATGATTCCTTGACCGCCTAAGCCCTTTGCAGATGAAATGGCATCCATAAACAGTGCTTATGGGGGAAGGGAGGGGGTCAGGTCTGTGCCCATCCTCTCCTGCTCAATCTACTTTTATTTAGACAATTATTTGAACATACAGTAACTGCATACAATCTTATAAGAGAAAAAAAAATGAAGGGGAAGAATTAATTGCCTCTATCCTAGCCAGTTTGGAAAAGTTACTTTTGAACTGCACCTACTGGCTGAATTCCCCAAAATGTAACTTTTCCATGTTTAGCTCCAAGGATGCTGCCCCCAATCTGATTCAAGGCTCCTAGTAACCACCTCCCAAACAAGGCCCCCAGACATTACTTTGCACTACATCTCTCCTTGATCATGCTTCTTCTGGGAAGTGTAGTTCAAAATGTAACTTTACCAAACTCTGAAAAAGCATGCTTGTGGCAGTTTATTTAAATAGTGCTTCCAATTATCTGAATGGTTATCATTTTTCAGCCGTAGTTTTCCTGTACAACAGTACAGCAGCTGTATAGGTGGTGAATCTACTTTTGGTTTTAATCTGAGCATTAAATGATGTATCCATGCTGCTGAAAGTAGCTGGGGGCATAGAGATCAGCACCTTGGACAACTCCTTTAAAGGTCAGACTAAACCCCAGAGTGCATTCACATCATCTGATCTGGAAGTTACCAGCTGCCTCTGTTGTAAAAATGTGTAGAAATTCTGCCAGTGGACAGTGATAGCTCTCCTTCCTTCTTTCCTGGCAGATACCTCCCTACTCTTTAAAGAAGGCAATAATATCCTAAAATTCTCTATCAGAGGGTTCTCCAACAGAGAATCTTGAAATTCTCCATCAGAGGAGAAAAGATTGATCATGAAAGTACAGGTTACAATCTGGAGAGCTGGTTCCACAATGAATGCTCCAAAAGAGTGTGAGACAAAGGAACCCTGGCTTCTTCCACTCACTACCTCTTTTTCTTTGTTTTCCACATAGAATAGGATGAATAAATGTAGAATCCTACTTGTTATTGTTAATGAGAAAGGTAGTCCATTCAATCTGCTTTAGTAGGAGTTTTAAAGGCATGTTGTTGTTGTAATTGTTGTTCTAGGTGGTGTCTGGCAACTCCATTTTTTCCCCAGAATTGCTTTCCATTGTTTAACCAGTGATTGTGGGCAACCCATTGATCTGTTGGTAGTAGAATCAGAGAAACAAAGTTTCATAGAGTGCTGACAAATTGAAGCGGGGTGGAGAAATGTGTGGCCCTCCAGGTCTTGCAGAATGGCAACTCCCATCATAGCTAATGGTGAAGGATGATCAGAGTTTCACTCCAACAACAAGCTGCCCTGAATTAAAAGGATGCTTTTGAGCAGAGGTGGCTCCCAGAAGTGTTTGGCTCTGTAGGTACAACTTCACCCCGTGCATTGGGACTATGGTTCATGTACACAGCCTTGGTGGCACAGTGGTTAAATGCTGGTACTGCAGCCACAAGGTTGTGAGTTCGATCCTGCCAGGCTCCAGGTTGACTCAGCCTTCCATCCTTCCTCAGGTTGGTAAAATGAGTACCCAGCTTGTTGGGGGCAATTAGTTAACACATTGTAAACCGCCTAGACAGCACTTAGCTGATAAGCAGTATAGAAATACACATGCTATTGCTACATTCCTGTTATAGTAAATGTCTATCTGGTAGTTAGGTTTCACCAGTAAAGCTCACACTCTGGAAAACAAAATGCTTTGAGGATTATATGTAGACCAGTGACACCCTAATGTATGTGTGTGTGGGGGGCGATGCTCTGCCCCTGGTGTACAAAATAAGGGTTTGCAATGGCAGCTCCTTCTTTTCCCTCTCTCACTGAGGGAAAAGCAGAGATCCGCTGTCAGGAACAATAAGCTGAGCAAGAGACATTGACAATGGAGATATCAAGTCAAGCCTATCGCCTCCTGCTCTCCTTAGAATTTCCTTGAGTAAGGCAGAAAAGCAAAGAGGAGATGTGGTGGGGCAAAGGTAGCTGCAGGTTCCTTTTGAAAATGAAACTGGGAGAAAAGCCAGGAGGGAGGGGGATGAAACCAGGAATCTAGCAGCCCCTTTAAGACTAAGTGATTTATATTTTAGCTTGAGCATTTGTGGATATCAGTCCACTTCCACAAGTACAATGACTGAGGAAGTGGATTGATATCTACAACAGCTCATGCTAAATCAGCTTTTCATTTTTTTTTAAATAAATCTCTATATGTAATTTGTAAAGTAAGACCATCTGGAAGCAGAGATAGACTGCAGAAAATGAGGTTTCTCTAGTCTTGGGGCGGAAAGAGCTTGCTTTTGTTATCCAAAGTTTCCCAGGTGATTGTTGCAATTTTTGATCTGTCGTCTGTGCAAATAGCAGAGCTATCTTTTCTTTTCTTTTCCTTTTCTCCCTCTCTCCCTCCTTCCCTCCTTCCTTTTACAGTGCTATAAGCATACCAGCACACAGTGCAAAAACATGGTAATCATCAGAAGGTTTCCAGAAAAAATGTAAGCTTGCTTGCAAGCTTCTTGGCATCTGGATGCTCCCAGATGGAAAGAAGATGAAGAAAGCCAGATAGAGGATAGACAGATGAACAGATAAATAGTTGCCCATTGAGGAAAGGTAGGTGTTTACTGTGGGTTTTAGATTTCTTGTAAGTAATTTCAAATAATAAATGAAGTTCTTTAGGAAGGGCTAACTCCACATTTCTTTGTCTTTGGTGTATGGTATGCACGAGATTTTTTTTTCTGATCTTAGAAACTGAGTAGGGTCAGCCCTAGTTAGTACTTGGATGGGAGACCGTCAATGTATACCTATTCCTTCCTTGCCCATAAGAAATCTATGAAATTCATGAGGTTGCCATAATTTGACAGCTGTGTGCATGTGCACACACACACACAGGGTTACTACCTCTAACAGAAACAGACAAGAAATGAATATCATTGCCCCTGGTAATCAAGAAGTGCTGGTATTTGCATTATTTAAATTATTGTACAAAAAAGAAAAAGTTATAAAAAATTAGTTTTTACTGACATGATTATACATATAAAATTCAATAGAAGATAATTTTTGCTGTGGGTACACAGGGTTCTGTGTTTCTTTTCAAGCACTATTATTATTTCTTTCACTTAATGATCAGTACAGAAAATAATTTTGTTGTTGTTGTTGTTGTTATTGTTGTTGGAGGGTGTTAAAAAAGAGATCTGCACCAAATGTCAAATGCGCTAAGTAAGCGACTGAAATAGACAAGCCAGCTATGCCAGTTCTGCATATGCTGGATTATGGAGATAATAAATCATCAAGCAAAGGAAAATGAAAAGCCTTAAAACTGACTTAGAGTTTTGGTACATCTAGGCTAGAATTGTCAAATCTGACTGGCAGCAGGCCTCCAGGGTTTCAGGCAAGATGCTGTCTTACTCCATCCACCAGGAGAACCCTACTATTCCCTTGTCATCTTCCTTCCAATAATAACCAGGCTCTGTCCTACTATATGTCCAAAATTATATGAGATCAGATGTGTTCAGGATGGTATAGTGGCATCACATTACAACTTTGATCAAAATTATGATGTTGAATGAGTATGATAAAATATATTTACTTGTTTAATTAATTAATTTATACACTGCTTTTTTCCCAGGAAGGAATGTTGTTCCAAATAATTGTTTTTGAACTCACATGGATCAAATTCTCTACAAAACTCTCTCCTAGTGGGTCTGATAGATTTCTTGGAGACAGTAGTTCCAAGATGAGAAGGAAACGGGTGTCTTTCCTGTATGCCTTTACTGTACTGTCAGAGAGACTCATCCTGCTTAGTAGTAAAGATCTCAGGGATCATTAGGAAGTACATGGATAGGTGAGCATTTATTGGTTATGTAGGAATGTATAGTGTAAAAATAGTACTTTGTGTCTAAGAGACTGGAACAGGTCAGGGTACAAAAGTCCTGAAGTATAAAACCACAGAAGGAAACAAACAAAAGTCTGATTGCTGCTGGCTCGAGGAAAAATAGTTTAATAGAATAGCCGAAACACAACAGGCTAAGGCAAAAAATAACACCAGAGACTAGCTGAAATACTCATGCTATATTTCCCCCATTATTTCTCAGACAATTTTGAAATTAGGAAATCTTATGGAAACAGCAGGAGGAATCCTGGCCTGCCACAATTTCCATCACCTGTGATCAAGAGTTTTTATTGCTGTGTGAGGCCCTGCTGCCTCTTGTTCAGAGAAACCCAGCAAGAAACCAGATTGTTCTAATTGTAGGTAGGCGAGTAACTTGCGTTCAGCAGAAGCAGCAGAGTTGTTCTGGCTTGAAAGACGTCTGCCTACAAATGAAATGCAGAATGCCATTGACAGAGGGCAAAATAATAAGGGACTAAGAAAAGCATTCCAGGATACCATCTACAGCCTCCCCTTCCCTAATGCAAAACCATTTGTGATTACCAGCAAAGGAGCCAATGCTGCAATGGTATTAAGTTAAGATGTCTCATTCTGCTGCTTGTTCACGAAAATGAATTTTTGAAATAAAGAAAATTCTTGAAATGATTTATTGCTGGAAAATCAGTATCTTCTAGAAGTTTATTGCTATGGGTGCTACTTCTGGTAGTTACCTAGGGTTAGCCAGAGTGAAAACTGGAGAGAGTTCCTGTAATTTTCATGGTTGTGTAGAGGAAGGAATTTCAGCAGGTGTTGTTTTTACCTGGTTACATGATAAGCAATACCTGCTGGCATTCCTTCAAGTCACCTGTTGACTTATGGTGACCCCACAAATCTCACAGGGTTTTCTTGGGTAAGGAATACTCAGAGGTGGTTTTGCCAGTTCCCTCTCTGAAATGTAGCCTACAAGACCTGGTATTCATTGGCGATCTCCCATCCAATACTAATCAGAGGTGACCCTGCTTAGCTTCCAAGATCAGATGATTCTATGATTTCTGGATCTGGTACTTTTAATGTATTTAGTCCCAGAGCAACCTTACTGTGCCGATACTCAGTAGCTGAGTGTGTTTCTCTAAGAGTTAGGTGCAGCATATATTTGTGTCATTTCCTAGTTCACGATTTTAGCTGCACCTGCTGTCTTCTTAGATTAATTAATCTAAGTCTATGTTCTAATGTTTCTACACTACATTTCTTTTAGTGGAGTTAGGGCTTAAATGGTGCAAATGCCAGCACTTCTTGATTACCAGGGACAAAATATTCATTTCTTGTCTGTTTCCATTGGAGGTAGCAACCATGTGTGTGTGTGGTGCCTTTGAGTCAGCTGTCAACTTATGGGAACCCCCTGAATTTCGTAGGTTTCTTATGGACAAGGAATACTCAGAGGCGGTTTTGCCACTTTCTTCTTCTGAAATATAGCCTATAGCACCTGGTATTTAATGGCAGTCTCCCATTTAAGTACTAACCAGGGCTGACCCTGTTTTGCTTCCAAAATCAGATGGGATTGGATCCCTTTAAGATATTTAGATCTCTCTTCTACCCAATCACTGAAGGTACAGAAATCCCCAGTGATGTAGACTCAAGTCGATAGATTTGGACTCAAGTTAGACTTCGATCACTTCAGTGACTTGACTCGGACTTTACCCGGGAAAAATTACACGCTAACTCAACTCAACTTGAGACTTGCATATTTTTAGTGACTGACTTGATGCCCTTGGTTCAGTAACATAACAAATTCATCCAGAAACCTTACAACTTACTGGGCACATGACAATCTGTCTCAAGCCCAAAGTGTGAACACATTTCTGAGAAGGAACAACAAATGGGTTAGGCAATGGGCTTGTGGACGAAGAATCCTTCCTTCTAAAGCTCATGAAGCTTCAGTAATGGGGAATAAGAAGGAGCCTACTCCCCACTTTTGAAAAAGCCTCCAGCTTTGCAAATGGGAAGTAAGAAGGATCTATTCTCCACTTCTAAAGCTGCAGATGGCAAAATCACAAAAGTAGAGGGCTAACTCTACTTAATTGCTAATACTGACTTTATTCAACTCTGTCCAGAAATTCTGGAATACAGGCTGGGATATAAAGTTGGCTTCCAGACTTGAGACTTGACTCAAGACTTGAGACTTGACTTGAGACTTGGAGTAAAAGACTTAAATACATCACTGGAAGTCCCCTCCAGTTTTCACTCTTGTAGCTCTATCAGAACTAGTGATATCCTTGTCCTCATACTGAAATTGGAGCCGAGGATGGATTGGGCCATTTTGAAGGCTCTCTCTGTCTGAGATTTACACTGGAGACTTTCTAATGGCTTAAAAAAAAGTAGTGGGGGAAAAACTATCAAGTTGAGTGTCCACTGGACTATATTCAAACCAGACCAATGAACAACAAAATGGAGGCATCAGCATAATCCGATTAGCACCGAGTTCTACAATGTATTTTTAAAAATTAAGTTTAAAAGATGTCTATGAGTAAATGTAAACCATCGTGACCACTACTCCAAATTGTGCACACTCAGTGGCCTGAAAGAAACATGGCTGAAATGTTGGACTTTCTTGAGCTTCTTATAACATGCCAGATGAGTACATGGGGCTGGACTTGAAGAGACACAAACGTTTAGTTGCAGTTCCATTGATTAATTTGGAGCATGCTTCAGTAACTGTTCAAGCATGTCTCCAAATTAATATTACTATAAGGGGAATAGTTGACCCCATTAGTTTTTTCTTCCAAGTCTTGACTATGGGCATGATTCATCTCTCTACGAGTCTAGCTACATGTATGTGATGTACATGAGAGGAGATAAGAGGAGATTGGCATAAGGTTCCTCTTTCTACCTTCCCAGCTCGCTTTCTGTTTTTCACCTACTATCCATTACTTTATAGAAAGAAATCCAAGGATGCCCCCAGACCACCCTCTCCAGCTTGGGGCCGAAGCCAAGAAGCTACTTGTGTAAATCAATTGTTTCTGGTCACATTGAAAGAGGAAACAGTGAAACCTTCTTGCAAGGGAGACCCAGCATCTTTCCCTCCATTATCCTTTGGTTGCAGGCAAAAATGTTTTTATTCACATGTGGTTTTGGCAATTCACTGACTGTTGAGAAAGGGTCTTTTAAGGAAGAAATGGCATACTTTTTGCTGGTGTGTTTTTCAACTGCTTTTACATTCATTAGGTTTAATATTATAATTTGTTCAATTTTCTTTTGACAATATTGTGTATGTTTCTCTCTTTGCGTAGTGGGGGTCTCTTGTCAGCCAATTGTGTCCCCCAGTTTTTGAGACAAAGGTGGATTATGATTCAGGGACACACAGAGTGTCCACATGGCTGTTCTCCTCTTGAAAACTGTAACACTGAAACTGGAAAAGGTTATTGAAACAAACAGGAGGAAACAACAAAACAGCTATCTATTGTCGAGAGAAAAGACTAGCAGATGCTGTGTGTGACATATGGAGCTGGCATCAGGAAGGCATAAGATGGATTGCTTGAATTAGTTGTTACCCTCAGGGATGTTTGTGAGATGCAACTCAGCAAAGGGTTGTTATGTGGTGTATTCAACTTGTGCTATACTGATTTACTTCAGTCTTGTGTAGTAAGTAGGTGTTATGGGTAGGACTCTGTGGATGAGGTTACACTCTTAGTATAAGACGTGAAACTTGTACAATATTTCTGTGACTCATTTAGCTGTGGGTCCACTAGGGATGAACAAATCAAACCATTTGTAATCTGTGCAATTTTTCATGTATTTCTTTACAAACCTGTTTCGTTCCCCCTGAAAATTCCCATTTATATGTATATTAAAATATGTATTTTAAATGTATTTTCCCTCAAAATAAGCATTTCTAAATGTATTTTCTCTCAGATAGGCATTTTGACCACCTATCGTTAAAAAAAAATTGAACAGTTCATGAGTTGAATACTTCAGGAAGTACAATAGCAGACAGGGCCTCAATAAGGTGTTCGTAGGCCTTAGGCACTCTTGTTTTTGACTCCTCACCTCATGAGCCTTAAATTTTTTGCTAACCCTGTTCTATGTAGGCCCTAAAATTTTTGTTGGCTTCTCGGCTCTGTGCCTAAAGTGCCTAATGGATAAGGTGGCCCTGATAGCAGGTGATTTAAGTACCCTTTTTTCATCCAGGAAATATGCATCAGGCCAGTTCATACTGGAATCCACAAAGAAGAAATTTCTTATGCTTCCCAAGCCTTTTCTCCTGTGCTAAAACCAACAGTCCTTTGGTTCTGACTAGACATAGGCCCTTTATGCAGGACAGCGCCATTCCAGCATGGGAACATGACAGAAGCAGGATCGTGGTGCTTCCACATGATGTTGTTGCAATCCTGTCCTTCTTGTGTCACCAGCTAGCAGGATCGCAGAGTATATCATTGACAGAGAAACTCCATCAATGACCCCTGATTGCATGATCTTTCCATCACAGCCAGCCATGCAGAAAGCATGATCATGTGCTTCCTTCCCCACTGAAACATGGGAAGAAGGCCGGCTGCAGTGCAGCAGGAAGGGGTACACCCCTCACGCTCCCTTCCACAGGCAACGTGAAAGAGGGAAGCATTGGGGACACATTGCCATCCCAGCAGAGGCATGGCTGGGACTGCAACAGGATGACACGTGAGAGTGTCATTCTCCAGAAAGGGCCATAGTGCCAAGAAGGGCAATATCTAGTCATAGTTTAGCATGCTGTCTGAACCTATTCTAATTAATGACTATGATTTGTGAAAGGCTGTCAGTCAAGGAAATTAAACCATAATTTATGCTATGGTCACAATTATATCTGAGTACACACACCATAGACAAACCTGGGATAGACAGATCACCACCATCACCAGCAGCAGCAGCAGCAGCAGCAGCAGCAGCATTAAATATGTTTTTTTAAAATCTCAAGTTCTTTTGTCCTAATTAAACATCGAAAAATATCACCACAAGCCACATGAATTTTTCTTCCATCTGCACTAGTCAAATTTAATATGAAAGGCTTCTCTATTATAAAAATGATCATGTTGTGCCTGCCTGCCACATTGTGATGTACAGGATAACTCCAGCCCCAGAAATTAGAAGTCTCCAAAAGCTTTATTCAGTGAAATAACAACAGCACATTTTGCTTACTGCCAAGACTGAGGGAGCATTAGGTTTGCAGTACTATATAAGCCATTCTTTTTCAAATTAGCACACGCTAGCATTCTGTCTGTCAGCTAAGCAAAACAACACTTTTACCAGACTCCCATTCCACCTGCCAACTGTGTGACCTTGCAGCTGCATCTGTTCATCCTTATCAAAGCTTGTTACAAGAACATTCTCTTATTCCTAGCACACTGTTTCTCAATGCCATCATCCCCTTACAGCACAATAAAACCCCTTTTTAAACATCAAAGCATGGTAGGGAGCAAAGCTGACTGGGTATATGTAGCTGCGAGGAGAACAACCTGTCAGAAAAGAAAGAAGAGTCAAGCTCGATTCAAGACCACAAATATGATAGGATCTAAGAATGCAAAACCTTTTCCTAGATTTATGATCTGTAACTTTTCCTTTCTCCTATTTTTTTTTAAAAAATTCAAGATCTTTCTGTCAAATTTATGAAGAAATTTACAAATTTTCTTATAAAACTAAAGCAAACAAAATACTTACTTGTGCCTGGCTCAACCACAGTTGGGATCACTGTTGTGTCTCACGAAGCTGTTGAAACATGGAGACAAGAGTGAACTAGAACCTGTTGCTCAGTACCATCACCACCACCACCACCACCACCACCACCACCATCAATGTGTTACACATCTGTTGTTATTTTTCATACCAATTTTTCAGTCATGAATAGTGTACGTAATAGATGCATTATCCCCAATGGGATCAATTTCTTTTACCAATACCACTAATAAGCTGCTCCTCAAAATCCATCCAAATCCTACCAAGAAGCTGACATTTATGTTAGTCAAGGTACAAAAAGCCTGCTGTTACCATTGCTCTCATTAAATTATTAAAAATAGTTATCTTGGCCTTCTTTAGTTAAAAAACCACCGTCAAATAACAAATAATATCATTACTTTGAATTTATTACAGCTAAAAGAATGAAGTTGTGATGCTTAGTGATGAGTTGATGAAACTGAAAGTCATTCATCAGCTACCTGAAGTGTTATGTTAAGTTTTGGGTGGATATTTTCATGGATATAGAATAAAATAAGCTTGTAAATAATAGGGCCAGAATATTATGAAATGAAAGGGAGACTAGTAGCTTTTATCAGATTTCTCTGATGAACAAAAGTTCAAGGCTAGGAGTATTTTATATAAGTCACTGTATTATATAAAGCATTTATATAAAGTATATAAAGTTGATATAAAGTTGTGTCATTTCCAGTTGGTGTGCATGGGAACTGGAACTTGCTATGCCTCCTGACTGAAAGAACTGGTTGGAGAAGCAAGGGAAACATCAAATCCTATGAATCCCCAGAAAATGTGTTCCAGATTATAGACCTTTTACTTTGCTCAATGAAAACCTCCATGGAAGCCATCAAACATAAAGCTCAGCCCTGTTTGCATTGCACTTGGCAGCCCCACAAAGCCAGATGGAGGCAGTTCTAAAATCATGTTTTAGAAATGAAATAATGGTAAAGTTCTTCAGAAGTTCCTCATGTTCCACAAGAATGCTGCTTGCCTTCAGACAAATGTAATTCAGTACTTGTGGGGGAGTGAACATCAGTTGACAGCCTGGATTGCAGGAACATGTGGGGGGAAAATGGGATTTTTACACAGTACCATAACCAATGACCGTTCCAATAAATACAGCTTCAGAACAGAAAAGTTTCAAAACTTAATTGGCTCTGGCTACAATGAGGCATGTTTGTGAACAATAACCAAATTGCTGAAAACAAATAAATTTCAATGGCTCATTAATTGGCCTTGTTGAACACAACTTGACTGTGTATATCTATTCTCCTGATTTAAGTAACAAAGGTTACATGTGTTTCTCTCTTTATTGGCAAGGAAATTAAGAAGTACTGGGGGGTATTTCTTTTCACTCAATAGTTAGTAATCCTGTTAGTAACACAGATCCAAGAATTATCAATATCACCACCACCACCACATTTCCTCCAATGTGTTTGAGACAGAAACAGCTGCAGCTTTCAGAGTTTGGAAAAGTTACCTTTTGGACTACCATTGCCAGAAACCCTCAGCCATCAGGGGAGCCCCTCCCACTCCCTTCTGAGGTAGACTGAACTGAATGATAGTTATTAACTCAAGATCACCCAGAGTTACTATAAAAGCTAATGGATGTTGGGAGTCCACTCGTAATGTCAGCATCTCATCAGAATTTGGGGAAATGGTAGCTCAAAGAAGGCCTGCAAAAGGAGGGTAACAGCAAGATCCTTCCACCTATGTATACCAGCACTAATTGCTGAAAAGCTCCAGTTAAAGATAAACAAAGTATTTTATTTGAAATCTACAAAGACACAGGAAATCAGACACTCTAGGAACCATACAAGGCTGTTGAAAAGTAAGTTGTGAAAGGTTGGATAGAGAGAAAAATTGAGGGAAGAAGGTGATAGTTACCAATCCTGGAGAACAAGGATGGAAGAGAGAGGCTCTAATAGCATCTGAGGGTAGCACAGATGAACAGCAGTCTGTGTGGCACGTGTTACATTTGAAATGCTACAAGTTGCCAAGGCCAAAGTTAGGGCTTATATACCCTTCTTCCTATCCTGAAGGGATGTTCTGGCAAACCTTGAAAATTTCTCATGGGACTGACCAAAGGTTTCCAGAATAAATGATTGCTTGGACACCAGAGGGCCAAAGTTTATGGGAATCGAGATAACCTCTTGAAGTTTAGATCAGTAGGGGGTATAGAAAAGGCCTCTGTACAGTGAGATCAAAAGCCGATGGTCTCTGATTGTCTTACTTGGGCCAATTTGGAAATGCAAAGATCTGGGATTGATGAAGAGATTAGCTTGAACCCCTTTTATGCCAGCGTCTTTTGCCTAATCCCCTTTGACTTTATGGCCTGGCCAAGTCTCAGGTCAGCATGATCTCTTCCAGTCAGCCATATGGAAAAGCACATCCTAAAGGATGGAGGTGCAGGTAGGATAGGATAACACCTGTGACGGCTTTGAGACAGAAAAGTGATTTCTAGTCCCACCCTAGGATAGCCAGTGTGTTGGGATTTGTGCTGTTTATCCAAGATGGACAGTACGTTGTCACATCCTCCAACATTTCACAAATGAAAACTGAGACACATGTGGCCAAAGAATAACAGACTGTGGTCAAGATAACAAAAGTTATTAATGAGGATGAAGATGTGAGTAAAGAAAGCTGGCAGTAGTTTGTTTTTGCCTGAGTCTACGGAGAGGATATGATTCTGCTTTCTCCTCTCCTCTTCCCCCATCCTCCCAAGTTGAGCACAGATACATTCACACTTTGAATGCCTTTTGAAGCAATTGAAGCAAGCTGAGGAGGAGGAGAGAAACCGGGAGGAGAAGAGAGAAACTGGGGCCTTTTAAACACAGCTGCAAAAGTGAGATAACAGAGGATTCATCAGCACCGTTCTGGCCAAACTAGGACAGTTGGATGGTACGTTATATTGGCAACGTTATCTTCAATTTATTTTCCAGATGGATTTTGCATTTTTATCTTTTACAATGTCTGATGATGACGTTTCCTTTGAACTATCCACCACAACCAAAAGATTGTTTTCTTGTTCAGTCACTAGTAACTGATCACTAAATTTGTGTAAAACTCAGATGTTTTGGCCTTGTGTGCATCTTCACAGTTGTTTACATTGTAATTTACCACTTTAATATCTTTCTCCACAGTTTAGAGAGAATCTCTTGGAGGTTTTCAGAATCTGTTCTTGATTTAGACACTGAAAATAACTTTATGTCAACAGTAGATTTGGTCCTCTAACTGGCCACCCCAGTGCTAGAGCCTTCCATTATGAGGAGAGCCTCCACTTGGGGTAGGGAAAGTACCCCCCCTACCAGAAGTTTAGAGAGGCCTGCTCCAAGTTGCAGTCTCCATCATTATGCTAATTCATGGTTTTGCAATGAAAAGGGCCAGAAAAATAAAGCTTTGAAACCAGTTGGCCTGATGTTTGTAGCCATATTGGTCTACTAGAACAAAAACCAGATGCTAATGTAATAGTCCCTTTATTTAAAAAAAACCCCAAAAATTCAAAAAATTGTTAGCATACTTGGGTATTATTTTAAAAGTATAAAAGAAAGGCCTTTTTTTCAGCAAAGCAGAGTAGGTAGCAGTAATTTTTTATAAGTAGGTAATAATAATATTTAGGTACAGTAATTTCAGAAACGTTTTCTTTTTCTTGTTTCTCATGATATTATGTATGAAAAGGGAGTGTAGCATTGATGTGGAAAGGAAATCATGTTACAAGTTTGCCCTATCTTCCTTTCAAACGATGCTTGGGTCCTGATTGCAATAACTTACTTTTTATTTCTACTCTCTGATTTCTGTTTTGCAACCAATTACCAATCCATAAGAGGACTTCCTTATTCCATAATTGCACCATGACTACTGATTCTACCCCAGCATTATCTGTAAGGATATTGAGAAAATATATGATGTCTTCAACCATTGCACCAGCATGCAATTCACCATATAGTCTATGTGCACTGTCATAAACGCAGCTGTCTATGTGTCTCATCATTTGAATTCTCATTGTCAAAACACTCCTGCCTCTTGAAGCATATCCTTTGCATGAGAGGACGCCTGTTCATTTGCTGAGAAATGGAAACCTTCAAAGAGGTCATTCCCCTCTTCCTCAGAGTGACTTCTTACTTCATCAAGACATTCATTCTCCATATAACTGCAGAGGAGCTGTCACTTGGGACTGAGACACAACTTATATATCTGTAAAGGTCTTGCCCACTAACTTTCCTGCTCCTTTTCAGGTGCTCTAAAACAGTGTTGTTCAAAGAGGTGGTCCTAGACTGGTGCCAGTCTCTGATCCATTGGCTGCTGGTCTCTGGGGAGTTTTCAGAACAGAAACACACAGTTTCAGTATAGTGCAAGTCCCTGTCAATATGGTCCTGCACATTGGATAGCTGAAGAAGCACTGCTCTAAATCAACTGTCTTGGTTTCAGGAGTCAGAAGCTCATAGTACTGGAGGCATATCTTTTATTTCATTACCGAAACAAAACATCAGTGAAAATCACAGGTCTAAATCCAATTGTTAGTCCAAACTAGCTATGTGCTTTTTTGCTAAGTCAATATTTACATAAGTTCCACTGAGACAGTGGATCTAGTCTAGCTGAGGCTAGCAATTGGATTTAGTTCCCAAGGGAAGTTTACAAGAAGGGAAGTATAAAGATTTCAGTGGATAGGGATGAGTTCCAGAACTGGCGATTTTCTTCCATGCTAACTATGGTCTTCCCACTGAAAAACATCTCGCCATCCATGCTTTCCCCAGGGAAAAGGGAGTACATAAGCAAGTTTTAAACTTAACAGCAAGATTCAACATCAAATAAAAAGCCATTTCAACCTAGAACTGCAGTCACAGGAAGCTAGCTTTTATAATGCATATTTCTGTCACACTTTGTCTCCCTAGAAAAATCACAGTGGTGAGAGGTTTTGTCTGCATTATCTATATTTCCTTATTGCTTATGATAGTATCTTTATCCAGGCAATTTTTTCTGTTCTATCATCAACTAAAAAAGTCTTGCTTCCTTCAGGGTTTCTACTTTTTTTCCCCTCTGTAATGTCCCTGCAGATTTTATCAAGGTAATCCCAATAAAGCTGTTTTGCAGAATTCATTTTCTGTCCTCCATTACACCTCTGTGCAGCTTTCTAAAATAAAGTGACCATTAAGAGATATTAGCCAAGTGCTAATTATTTCTGGCAATAAATGAAAGAATCTGTATTTCCAAAAGACTATCACCTTTGTAGCCCTTTTTCAATTTAGCTTTCCCTTCACCTGCCTCTTGGTATCCATAACAAGGAGCTTAGTCCATTTCAAGCACTTAGGAATATTATTCATACCATTTCATCTTTTGCTTTAAAGGCTTTTTATCTCATTTCCTCTCCAACAAAAAAATATCCCTCATGAAGAAGCACAGGGATTCAGAAAAGGAGGTTAAGTTGCAACGTGAGCTTCAGAAACCTTCAAAATACAATTAATAAAAAAAAAAGTTACAACATAACAACTCACTTTCTGTTGCAGCAACCTTCAAAAACTGAAAAAGGTTTGAAAATCCCTAAGTAACACATCAAAGCTACAGGACTCCCTTTGTGTGTTATCAACATTCAGTCACAATCACCAGCAGTCAAGGTACAGGATATGAAAAGAAAAAAACAGAATTGCAGGCATTAAAAATGGCAAGGTTACAATGTTTTAATATTTGTGACTCTTTAGGTTAGAAAAGAAGTCGCTAAAGTTCCTGCCCACCATGTCGCCCCCTGACATAGACTCATAGATTCTCATTTGAAAGAGACCACAAAGGCCATTGAGTCCAACCTCCTGCCACGCACAAATACACCACCAAAGCATTCTTGACAGATGGCCATCCAGCCTCTGTTTAGAAACCTCAAAAGAAAGAGACTGTACCACAATCCAAGGCAGTATATTCCACTGTCAATCTACTCATACCATCAGGAAGTCCCTCCTAATGTTTAGGTAGAATCTATTTTCCTGACTTGTGAAGCCATTGCTCTGTGTCCTGTTCTCTGGAGCAGCAGAAAACAGGTTTGCTCCATCCTCCATATGACATTCCTTCAAATATTTAAACATGGCTATCATGTCATCTCTTAGTCTTCTCTTCTCCAGTCTGTCCTCACATGACATGGTTTGTAGGGCTTCTACCATTCTGGTTGCCCTCCTCTGGGCATGTTCCACTTTTTCAATATCCTTCCTAAGCTGTGGTGCCCTGAACTGAAAACAATGTTCCAGGTGGGGTCTGACCAAAGCAGAATAGAGTGGTACCATCACTTCCCTTGACCTAGACACTATACTCCTGTTGATGCAGCCCAGAATCGCATTGGCTTTCTTAACTGCTACATCACGTGATGTGTGTGTATGTGCCTTCAAGTTGCTTGTTGACTAATAGTGACTTCATGAATTTTGTAGGGTTTTCCTAGGCAAAGCATACTCAGAGGTGGTTTTGCCAGCTACTACCTCTGAAATATAGCCAAAAGTGCCTGGTATTCATTGATTGCCTCCCATTCAAGTACTAACCAGAACTGATCTTACTTAGCTTCCAAGATTGGATGGGATCTGATGTCTTTTAGGGTATTTAGGCCATTGCTCCAGACCTGATAGAGGGGTATAAAATTATTCAAGGTGTGGATGAGTTGAGAAGGAAAATTGGGATAATCTGATAAAGGCGAGTTGTGGCTTTTTTCTTAGACAGCAGTTACCAATAGCTGTAGCTCCTATAAACAGAGTTAACAGTAAAAGACCACAAGAAAGAGTCATTGTCTAGCAACTGCTTTAGAAGGAAAGTGACAAGTTTCTGAGGAATGTGAACAGAAAATGGTATTGCACTCATGTTTTCTTTATAGTGACCTATTTGGTTACTGTAGGAGGAGAGCAAGATCAGACTTAGGTTTTATGCATCAGGGCTCTTCTTATTTTCTTATGAAACACATGTGATACAAAAAGGACATACTGCATTCATATAACTAATGTTTAAGTAGTATTGTTGATAATATGAAGATTTATGCAGCACTTCACTGCAGTTTCTTATGCTGCAACTTTTGTCAAATTGGGAAAGAACTGGTTAGATTACTTTCTCGGCGGATATGCTTTTAGTTTGCTGTGATCCTCATCATACCAGCAGCATAAGCAGATTTAAAGACTTGTTACATTAATCCTAGCATGGTGTCTTCCTCTTAAAAGACTGGAGGATATTATATCCCCTCAACCCCCTCCCTTATAGACCTCCCCCTATGATAGTCAGCTTACTGTCAAATATCTTCTGCATGTACAATAAGAGAAGTACAGATGGTTTCCAAATGGTGCATGTCCAATCATGAAACAATGGAGTTATTATTCCTTATATAAAAGTATAGCAAAGACTGTCAGGATCATAGTGATCAATCTGGTTTATTTTAGATTTAAGTGTATCCTGAGCTTTGACATCTTGGGAAAACAGCCTAGGTGTTGCTTTTGAAGGGTTTATAGCAATAACTTGTCCCTGATTCTGATTTGAACTCAGCTGAATTATGATCCTTACCATTTTCCTAGTCATGGCACAATGCTGTAGTACTAATCCCCACTGCCCAACACACATGCATTCTTGTATAACGCATTATAGAAGTCATTGCTTTCAAAGATTTCTCTTGTTCAAAACAAAGAGTGGTGCCTTGCAGAACATGCAGGTAGCTCAATGTGTTGGTTATGTTGGTACAGCACAGTGGATTCTCAAAGAGAAGTGGAGCACAGGAGAAAGAGGAGAGGAAAGGAGAGAGAGAAAAATGTAAGATCCCAGCATTTTACCAGCCTAAGAAGCCATGCTTGAGAAGACAAGGAACATTATGGCTTAAACCCTATTGCTAGCTTAACTACAGTAGATGGGAGTGGTGTACATGTTCACTTAACATTCAACAACCAAACAGAAGATGAGAAACATTACCACTTAAATTCTCTCACTAGCCTAACTACAGCAGACCCACTGAAGCAACAGGAATGGTGTAAGTACTGACACCACATTCTACAATAGCCCTTCCACATTTGCGAAGGTTTGGGGCACAGAACCCTTGCAAAAGTGGAAAACCATGAATAACTCCCCCCTGAAATTCCCCTCCAGAGCTCCCCCCTCCCACTTCTTTGCCTCTGGCCTTGGTGTTCCTGGGTAGAAGAAAAAAGACTAGGTAATGGGTTTATCCAGTACTTTCCCCTCAGATGGAGAAGAACAGAGTTCTGGCATTCTAGCTACTTCTGATGGCCGTCTAGAGAGAGGAGGGGCAGGAGCAAAGAGAGCACCTGACCAATCAGCAGCCATTACACAGCAGAATGCGGAGCCACGTGGTAGAGAGGACATGCCTTCAGCAGCGGGAGGGGGCTTTACTCACCTGAAAGGAAAACAAAGTCAGTTTTAAACAGACATCTTGCAAGCGTGGGGTAAAGAATGCTAAGTAGTGTTAGGAGGAAAAGTGGGGAGGTAAGCATGTGCCTCATGAATAATCAGATTTGTGAAACCTGTGAATGTGCAGGGATGACTGCACTTACAACTAGTAGCAGTAGACATGTTGACTTAACGTTCAACATTGGAACCAATGTGTGTACTCTCCTTGGAATGAGCAATCAGACTCCAGCCTTTACATGTACTGGTTCAGTGTGTGTTTGTAAAACTGTGCTAACATTTGTTGTGTCATTTGGAAGAAGTATGTGATATATTTGGTTTGTTGTTGATAAACGGGCATATAAGGGCAATTCCCAAGGATGAGAATCATAGAATCATAGAATCATGGAAATGTAGAGTTGGAAGAGACCACACGGGCCATCCAGTCCAACCCCCTGCCATGCAGGAACACCCTCAAAGCACTCCCGACAGATGGCCATCCAGCCTCTGCTTAAAAACCTCCAAAGAAGGAGACTCCACCACACTCCGAGGCAGCGTATTCCACTGCCGGACAGCCCTGACCGTCAGGAAGTTCTTCCTGAGGTTCAGGTGGAATCTCCTTTCCTGCAGCTTGAATCCATTGCTCCTTGTCCTGGTCTCTGGAGCGGCAGAAAACAAGCTCTCTCCCTCCTCTACATGGCATCCCTTCAAATATTTAAACATGGCTATCATGTCCCCTCTTAGCCTTCTCTTCTGCAGACTAAACATACTCAGCTCTCTAAGTCTATCCTCGTAGGGCATGGCTTCCAGGCTTCTCACCATTTTGGTTGCCCTCCTCTGGACCTGCTCCAACCTGACCATGTCCTTCTTGAATTGGGGTGCCCAGAACTGGACACAGTATTCAAGATGAGGTCTAACCAAAGCAGAGTAGAGTGGTACCAGTACCTCCCTCGATCTAGACACCATACTCCTATTGAGGCAGCCGAGAATTGCATTGGCTTTCTTGGCTGCCGCATCACATTGCTGACTCATGTTCAGCTTGTGGTCTATTAAGACTCCTAGATCCCTTTCACACGTACTGCCATCCAGCCACGTGTCCCCCATCCTATATTTCTGCATTCCATTTTTTCTACCTAAGTGTAGGACCTTACACTTCTCTCTGTTGAATTTCATTTTGTTAGCCTTGGCCCAGCTCTCCAATCTGTCCAGGTCATTTTGAATTTTGATCCTGTCCTCTGGCGTATTAGCAACCCCTCCCAATTTGGTGTCATCTGCAAATTTGATGAGCATGCCCTCTATTCCTTCATCCAAGTCATTGATGAAAATATTGAACAGCCCTGGGCCCAGGACAGAACCCTGTGGCACCCCGCTAGTCACTTCTCTCCAGGATGAAAAGCAGCCATTGGTGAGCACCCTTTGGGAACGGTCAGTCAACCAGTTACAGATCCACCTGACAGTAGCCCTGTCCAGCCGACATTTTACTAGCTTCTTTGCAAGGATGTCATGGGGAACTTTGTCAAAGGCCTTACTGAAATCGAGATATGCTACATCCACAGCATTCCCTTCATCTATCAAGCTAGTAACTCTATCATAAAAAGAGATAAGATTAGTCTGGCATGACTTATTTTTGAGAAATCCATGTTGACTTCTCGTGATTACCGCATTGCTTTCTAAGTGATTAGAAACTGACTGCTTAATGATCTGCTCCAGGATCTTTCCGGGTACTGACGTCAGGCTGACTGGGCGATAATTATTTGGATCCTCTTTTTTTCCCTTCTTGAAGATGGGGACAACATTTACCCTCTTCCATCATCATCAGAATCATGTGGCCCTCCAGTTGTTGTTGGATTGTAACTCCCAGCATTCCTATCTGTTGGCTATGCTACT
This sequence comes from Cyclura pinguis, assembly GCA_030412105.1. Taxonomy (NCBI): domain Eukaryota; kingdom Metazoa; phylum Chordata; class Lepidosauria; order Squamata; family Iguanidae; genus Cyclura; species Cyclura pinguis. The sequence goes on along the minus strand of CM059604.1, from coordinate 119,929,926 downwards.
TAGAACAGCTGGGACTTGTAGTCCAGCAACATCTGAAAGGGAATTTGATTCCCAGATCTGGTCTATGAATTATCCTTGTGTGTGTAGGTAGGGCTAGTATTTCTCTCTGTTCCTACACAACACATGAAATATCACCACTCATTCCCTTCCTACAGAAATCTTAGAGATGTGGAGGCTTGAAAAATTGCATCTAAGCTTGCAATTAAAATATATACATATAGGGGATCAGATTAATTTTCAATATTCACACTGCAGAATTAAGACAAACTAATTAGGAAAAACTCAGCCTACCCAATGGTTAAGAATAAAGAAAGATTTGTTTTGTCGTTTTGTTCTACACAGAGAAAGATACATCACTGGAAATCTGCAGAAAAGCATTGATTCTATCTACTACATATATTTTATACATCTGCTGGAACTCAACCGTAAAGACATTAGCCTCAGAGCCACTACTGTATAGTTTGCTTAGACCTTTGTGTCCTCCTAATTAGGACTTTGATGTAGCTTCGTCCAGACTATATAGGTAGCTGTAATCGTGGGAAACCTCTGACTGATGGCCACATCCCTCAATCCCACATCTTTCTTTCATCTTGGCAGACTAATGTCTGGGAATATTTTCTAATGCTTAGATATGTCATCTTTTTCTTTACAGCTTATCATTAGGTGCATTATAGAAATGTGGTCGGTATCTTTAGTAGGGAAAATTGTTCAGAGAAAAGGTACGATGATGATGATGATAATGATGATGGCAATGATGAATCTTGCTTTCAAGTGTATCCATTTAGCCGATCCAGCTTGGGTTGTCTGGAAGTTGCATATAAAGTTGGGTAATGTACGAGGAGAAGAATGGTGAGGCACAAGTTTTGAGCAGCTTCTCAATGGCTGTGAGATACCAGGCTATAATAAATTCAGCACTCATTAATCATACATTTCCAAGAGGGAGTTTGCTGTTCCATGCCTTAGCTGTAGCAGTTGAAGAAGAAGAAGAAGAAGAAGAAATTCACAACTCCCAAATTATTCCATTTATTTTATGGTTATAAATAATCAAACACAGTTTGTGACTCTGTGGTCTGTAATGCATTTAGATTGACTCAGAACAAGATAGAAGGGAACAAGCCTGGTTTGTACTTGAGGTTCACTAAGGACTAGAATTCCCTTGATGTCTCTCTCTCACACTTTATGTAGGGCACAGTTGTGTTTTAGAAACCTCTCTCAAAGCTCAAGGGAAAGCAAGACTATCATTAGGCATGTCCCAGTGAGCACCGCTGATGGGAGCTGGTATTGCAGGCTGGATTGGCAGGCTCAGATGAAAAAGATCAAATTTTTTCCAAACTGAAATTGGATGACAACTATCTGCTAAGGGTGTTTCTTTTTTTCCATTTTTTTTTCTAATCCAGAAGCCTCTGATGCAAACAAGAAATGTATAGTGATAATGCACAGCCAAATATGAATCTGCTCTGACAGAAATATGGTCAATAGCTTGTTTTTCACAGTTCGGCAAACATTTATTTCAAGGATGAGAGGAACATTGCAGCAGAAGCTACAGTCCCATTTCAACACTATGAGGTCAGAAATGTCTAACAGAATAACTTCCTTCCTTCCTCCTATCCACCAGTTACCCTTGTTCCCAAGATCCTGACTCCTGTTTACCAAGGTCTCTCTCTCTCTCTCTCTCTCTCTTTTTTACAATTTACTGTGCGCAAGTCACTTGGGTCCCCTTCACATAATCATAGGACTTTAATACCACTATAACTGCCATGGCTGAATCCTATAGAATCCTATGCTTTGTAGTTTTGGGAGGCACTAGAACTCTGGGGCATAGAATTCTAAATAATGCACAAAACTACAAATCCTAAGATTCCTGGGAATGGAACCATGGGCATTTACATATCCTCCAAGAGTCCCAATTTGGCAAGCGCAATTCTGAATAATTTCCCACCCATCCCCACTTTGTTAGCTTCTTTTAAAATCTCCCAGTTTCTCTCTCCTCCTTACACTCCCTCCTTTGTCCTCAGCTTGCTCCAGTTGCTATAAGCTGAGCTTAAAATGCAAAAGTAGTTTGGACTCAACTCAATACACAACAACCTGGCTCTTTAAGAATACACTTGATTAAAAACATCTACAACAATTGGGCATATTTTTAATTAGCTCTCTTGCTCTTAACTGCTGTTCATTAGGAATTATTACTGCTGATACTTATTAATATGGGTTTGAAATATCGTGGAATCCTACCGTTGGGAGGGGTCACAAGGGTTGCCCAGCCTAAGCCCTCCCGACATGCTAGAATATACACATAAAACACTCTGGAAAGATGCCCTCCATCTGTTTAAAGACCCCCAAAGTAGAAAAATCCAGCACCCTTCAAGATAACCTATTCCACTGTCAAACAGTTCTGACAATAAACACATTCTTCCTAAAGTTTAGGTGGAATCTCTTTTATTGTAATTCAAATCCAGTGAGATATTGACATGCAGGGCTGGAAGTTGTTGTTTCAGATACTCCTAGCTTTTTGCTTAGTTCCCTTTCTAGGATATGTGTGTGTGTGTGTGGTGTGTATAGCATGAACTTAAAGCTAGGGTGGTTTGAGTGTTGGACCATAACTTTAGTCCTCTCTTGGCCATGAAAATCTACTGAGTGACTTTGGGCAAGTCACACTCTCTCAGTCTCAGAGGAAGGCAATGGCAAACCTTCTCTGAACAAAATCTTGCCAAGAAGACCCTATGATAGATTTACCTTAAGGTTGCCATAAGTTGGAAATGACTTGAAGGCACAAAACAACAACAGCAACAACATTTTTTTTTAAAAAAAACATAAATAATGTCAGGATTCTTGGGACAGGTAAATATCTACATATGGCTGGGTATGAGGTCAAGCCTTGGGAGAATATGAGCCCACCTTGACTTATAAGATATAATATGGGACGGGATCATAGCCATGCTTTTGAAAATCTCATTCTGTTCCTTATATTGAGTAAATGATCTCCTGAAGCTTGGTATCATGCCCTATAACTGTGATGTGCAAAGTACAGTCCATCAGCTTCATTGGCCCATCATAGCCCCCACAATGCGACTCACAGGTTCTCCCCACACTGAGAAAGAACTGACATAAAAGTCCCAGAGATGTGATTGGCCCATTAAAGGTGAATCCGTCCCCCTGTTGCACCTGTATTATGCTCGAAATACCCTTTAAAACACCCAGAGAGAAATGGGACATTCTAGTCAGTTTTCAAGAATGGGTGGGTATGGCTGTTGAGGTCTAGAGGAAGGTGACAATGGCCCCCAGACATTTTGAAGTCATTAACCCCTAGTTATTGTATTGTCACACTATCATCAGCCCAGTTCAGGTATTGTAGATAAATCCAGTATCACTTAAGTCACACATGTAAAGTCACATATGTGAAGTCACATATGTGAAGTCACACATGTGAAACAGTCTACCTACTCTCCCCTCCTCCCCAGTTATCTTCATAAACATCTTTAAAACGATGGCCTTTATGCATATGGCTTTCACACAACCTGGAATTCTGACAGCACAAGGGCATCAGGTATCATGAAACCTTTGCATGTACCCTTGAATGTGTGTAATCCCTTTCCCTGGATATGTTTGTGTGAGTCTTAGAAAGCCTTTACTTGGTGCACACAATACTAGTGACAGAGCTACTCAACATGAATCCTGTCCCTGCCCACATGCTAAAACATAAAGTATGAATAGGGTTGCCATCTAATACTTCTCTCAATAGTGTCATCCTGGGCTCTACATAGGCAAATAAGAATATTTTACTTAGCTTCTATAGTTCCAGTTGACTACTTTTGGTCAGTTACAAGTACAAGTGAAGTATACCCAAAGACTTGGCATGATTACTTTTTTGGACTACAGTTCACAGAATTCCTCAGCCCTTACGGCCCATGACCATGCTAGCTGGTGGATTCTGGAAGATGCAGTTCAATCAAGTAACTGTTTGGTTATTATCCTATCTTGTGTAATAGAAGCATTTCGTAGCTGGCTCTCAAAAAAGGGCAGGGACAGAGCTGGAATTTTTCAAAGAAAGCTATGCCTTCTAGAGACACCTTCATCTAGTCCCTATAAAAACTGACAGCCAAAAATAAAATAAAATAAAAGCTTTTACTGGGATGGGTATCTCACAAGATTGTATGATACAGGAGATGGATATTATGGATGGACCTGAGAAATCAATTTCTTGGCCCTTTCTTGTAAGGTTAATAGCTGTACCTACACTTCACAAAGAGATGGTCTTTTGAAAAGAATGCCAGATGCCTTTTAAATCTATTTACCTTTGTTGGCCCAAGTGTTGTTGCCCTCTGTTAAGTTCCTTGGCTCATTTGTTGTGTTGGGAAGCTCTGCCTAAATTCCTCAGATATCTGGCCCTTAGCTATGGTTCACAGTGCTGTGCCCTTCCATTTGTAATGAGCTTAGCCTGCCTTGTAGCAACTATCCCCTCTGCTTCACTTCAGGACTGTGAATGCCATACCTCAAGGCAGCCCTCTCTTTTTCATCTCATGTTTGTTTCCCCTGGGGATGTCCAGCAGTCTCAACCAAAGGATTTCCTGCACAATTCACTCCCACAGCCTAACATCCCTACAACATGCTCTCTTAACGTTATGCAATGGTAATACCGATGGAGATGTAAATAGGAAATATTATGTCTGCAGTCCTGACAGTTTTACAGCATACAGGTCCCCCTCCTTCTCATCTACCAGTCTATTATTGTGAAGCAGGGTTGTTTTCATACCACCCCAAGACACCCACCCAGCCTCACTGCTCTGCTCAGCACTTTTGCTAATGGAGCTACAGCCTTCTTCTCCTCTAATCTCAGATCTGCTCCAGCCGAATGCTTCACAATATATTACTATTGAATGTGTCTGTCCCACCCCCCCGCTAGGGCTTTTATTCCCCCCTTTCATTGCCAGACTCATTACTTTACATTACGTACTTTGAATTTCATAAGCTACTTATCTTGCTCCTCTCTGCTGAATTTGGTTGCCCTCCTCTTTTGTTTTGACTGCCCTAGCACTTTCTGTCGGCGGCAAGGGTAATCCACTTACTGCTTCTTCTTGCTTGATATATAAAGTGAACAAAATTGATCCTAATACTAATCCTTGTGACTCTCCTCTTGTCACAGCCCTACATGCTACACTCACATTTGTCATTTCTTTCTGATGTTCAAGCAAATTCTTTCCTCCTTTGAAGTCAATTATCGTTTCCTTAATTCTGGGCAGAATTTGATGTCAGATAGCTATTGGACTGCATGAAGTGATTCAGCTCACTCGGGAAGAGAGGCTATGATTCATAATTGTGTCCATGCTCCACTTGTGCCTGTTTAAATGGAGAAGTAGATTTTTTTTCCTCACTGGCCTTTTATTCAGATATCCTTTTATCCATAGTGGGTAGAACTTGCTAAGCTGTGGTTCTCACCTGGTCCTTCAGTTGTTTTCAGACTTCAGGTCCCAGAAGTACCAGCCAGTAAGATCAGGAATTTTGGAAAGAATAGTCCTACCTGTGAGGATCAACCTTTGGAAAGCATCCGTGTCAATGCCTTTGACATATTGAGACCCTGCTTCCGAAATAGGAGAATAGCACAGTGAGAGATTATTGGAATCATTTGCATGGCTACCAGCCAGCTATAAGTTTTCTTATGTGTTTGCTGGCATGCTCACTTCTTGAAACACCCATAACTTCAAAGAGCATTGCTTATAATATTTTAGAGGGGCTGAGATATGATCAGAGCAAAGATAATGCTAGAAGGGCACAGATCATAGGAAGAAAGATGAGCACACCTGCAGCAGAGAAGTTCCCAAGACAGGATCCAGTCCAGCTAACATGATATGTCAATCATGGCTAACTTTACTTCACTACTTTTGATCTGACTTATTTGCAACCAACTTTAGCAGGGCCTGTATTTGCAATACACTGGGGTGATAAATTTGATTTTGTCCCAATCTCATTTTTATTTCCTAACGCTAAGCCTAGTGCTAGCTTTTTAGGGTGAAAAAAAAATAATCTTCATATTTGTAGACATAGTTGCTTAAAGCAATGCTTCTCAAGCTATCTGCTGTGGTAGACTGACCATTTTTTTCCCTACTGTACAATGAACACATATTTCTGCAACATTATTGTTTTCACATAGACTGACAAGAGACAGTTTGCAGCCCAACATTGTGGACAACAGTGGTGCACCGACCCTTAACAGCGCCCAGGACAAGGGAATTGGATGAGAGGAGGTGGGTGTGGTAAGTGGTGGGCAGAAGTGGGCATGGCAAGTGGCAGAAGTGGGTGTGGTGGTGAGCAGGGGAGTGACGAGTGGAGGTGGGCAGGGCGAGCGGTGGGTGGAGGTGGGCAGGGTCAATGGCAGTGGGGGTGGGTCAAACGGTGGGTGGAGGTACGTGGGGCAAGTGGCGGTGGGGGGATGGGTGGGGGATTCCTCTTTTTTTGTTCCCCCCTGACATTGGTTCTCAGGGCACGTGCCCCAGTTGCCCCACCCTAGATCCACCTCTGGTGAACAATCACTTTGAGTAGCACTGGCTTAAAGTATTGTTTGATGTTTTGTTATTAGAGATATGAAGAGAGTTTTTATGGTTGATAATTTCTCAAGTTGTTGCAATATATGAGGGAAAAAGCCAAAAGTCCAAGCTGGGTTGGGAAAATGAAGAGGCAGTATAGATCATATTGCAAATATTGACTAATAGAATGCACCAAATAACTTCAGAAGATAGTCTATGTGTTATAGATTACAGGAAAGCCTTTGACTGTGTAGATCAATAAAAACTATGGATTGCTCTAAATGAAATAGGAATGCCACAACATTTGATTGTCTTGATGTATAACCAATACTCTGGACAAGAGACCATTGTCACAAAAGAGTATGGAGAAACAGAATTGTTTTCAACTGGCAAGGGGGTTAGATAAATGTGCATTTCATCACCATATCTGCATAGATTGTACACAGAACATATCATATAGAAAATGGGATTAGACTTGAGGAAGATGGTATGAAAACTCTAGAAAGAAACATTAATAATTTAAGATAGACATATGAAGCATTTTACTAGCAGAGAATAGTAATGATTTGTTAAAGATTCACTTTATCTTAATTCAGTTTGAAATCAAAATGGAGACTGTAGTCAAGAAATCAGAAGAATGCAAAGACTTGGAAAGGCAGCTATGAAGGAACTAGGTGAGATTCTTGAGTGTAAAGATAATATCATTCAATACCAAAGTCAGGACCTTACAGGCCAAATTTTTCCTGGTTTCTGTGTAGAGATGTGAAAACTGGATAACAGAAAAAAAAACAACAGGGGAAAATATCAGCTTATTTGCAACCTGATTCTAGGGGGCTGTTTTACAGGTACTATGCACTGCCAAATAAATGGATCTGAGAGCAAATTGAGCCTAAATTCTCACTAGAAGCTAAAATGACTTAACTGCAGCAGCCCTTCTTTGGGGACATATTCTGAGATAACATGACTCATGGGAAATAATATAATGCTCAGTTGACACTAGTAGGAAAAGGGGAAAACCACTTGACTCAATCAAGGAAGCTACTAACCTGGCTTTGCAAGACCTGAGCAGAACTATTAATAGCAGGGTGTCTTGGTGATCTCTCTAAGGCTCAACATAATTTAAAGTGGAATTGACAGCACATGTCAACAACAAAGTCATGTCTGTCTGTCTGTCTGTCTGTCTGTCTGTCTGTCTGTCTGTCTGTGTGTTATTGGAATCATTGAATCGCAGCATCCCAGAGCTGGAAGAGACAAGAAGTGCCGTGAAGTCCAATCCTCTGCCATGCAGGAATGTACCATCAAAGCATTCCCAACAGATGGCCATCCAGCCTCTGTTTAAAAACCTCTAAAGAAGGAGACGCAACCCACTCCAAGGCAGCATATTCCAGTCTAGGACTGCTCTTACTGTCAGGATGTTCTTCCTAATGTTTAGGTGGAATCTCTTTTCCTGCAGTTTGAAGCCATTGTTCTGGAGCAGCAGAGAACAGGCTAGCTCCATCCCCCATATGACATCCCTTCAATATTTAAACATGACTATCATGTCGCTTCTTAATCTTCTCTTCTTTTGGTTAAAAACACCAAGTTCCCTCACTCTGGAAGCCACCCAGAGAAAATTATTATACTCATAGAATAGCATGTGAATGCCATTAATATTATTATGTGATGTTGATGATAATGAAGAGGACAAAAGCAATGACAGTCATATGCTTGGATGTAATTATTGACAGCACCAGTACTTGGGATACACTGCTTCATTCCTGAACTGGTCTACACTGGGGACAGACAGAGGCTGGAAGGAAACTATCTCTTTACTCCTATAGCATTGTTTTTTAATGAAGGGTGGGGCTACTGTGTACAATTGTCCGTTGTAGCTTGCTATACTTTTTTTCATGGCCCTACCAAGCTCAGAAGGGATGAGAGAGGAGGGAAGAACAATCCCCTTTGCACACTTTAAAGGGTCTGCATAAAAATCTAGGTAAATTGGAGCTATCTCTTTCCTCTGTCAGCAGTTTTTATTACAGCTCCGGAAATCCCATTATCGTTTGTTAAGCACGAACTCCCTTTTGTGAATCCATGCTGACTTTTCCTAATTAAATCGTTATTCCCCTTATTCTCTCTCTCTCTCTCTCTCTCTCTCTCTCTCTCTCTCTCTCTCTGAGACTAGTGCTTTGAGTACCTTCCATGTAACTGCCTGTCAAGCATATGAAATTGTTTACTAAGATTTCCTCTCTTTTTTGTGCAACACAAAGAAAAGACGGTCAAGTAAAGCACTTGTCTGAGGCACAGATCATCAGATTCAGTTCTCATGGCTGCCACAGGCTTTCTGTGTAGAACTGAGAAAGCCACTTTGTGGAACTTGTGCTCCAATTCCTTCTTGACCATAAGAGTAAGCCTGAAATCCCCTGTGGGGGACAAATGTTGGCTGGTTGAAACTGCACTCACCTAGACCAGTGACTCTTAGGTCTGGACCCACAGGTGGTTAATTCTTATTTACTTATTTCGTTTATAACCCACCTTTTTTCTGGCACAGAACTAACTCCCAGAATCCCTGGCCATTTCACCATCTTGGCTACGATGGTTTGGACTTGAAATCCAAAACAACTGGAACAGGTATGGAAAGAGTATTTGCAAATATTCATCTCCAGGTCCAAACAAAACAAAACAAAAACAGGTTTCCTAATAGCCAGAAAACCCCTTCAGGACAAATAATACAACAATGAGACTTTTGTGCAGTTTTCCACAATATTCAAGTGTCCCAAAGTATTGTGGCGGAATTATTCTGTGGAGAAATACCCATATTTACTGGGAAGAAATGTGCACAGAAAACACTGGCTGGCATTCTATATTGCAGTTGCAGATTTGTAACCTAGAATTATGGACACATAACTGCTTTGTATTCAATAAGACTACATAGTCTTACTATGCAAGACTGTGCAAATGCCACTCCAGCCCACCTTAACAGCCAGCAGATGTATCCAGTGAAGGATGACTCGCAATTGGGGCACAAAGAAGATGACCTTTCCAGCAGCCTCCCACCAGTCTTATGCTGCCCCAGTCCTTCTGCTATGTCAATCAGCAGCTGAACAGATCTCCTTTGCCCAATGCAGCTGCTGGCTCTTAAGGTGGGCTGGAGGGGCAGGGCAGGAGACATCACTTAGTTAAGCATATGTAACTAAGCAGCTGATGTAGAAAAGAAGCATGTTTTCTGTGCAGAAAACATTTCCTGTGTAACACTTTGAGACATTTGAATATAGGGAAAATACTGTGGAGAAATATTCCTTTTCTCCTTCAGTTGGAGACGAAACTGTAGTAATTAATCATCATATCACATGGAAGGAGGAAATAATTAAATATTTGCATCAAATCTGATACTCACATATCTAATCATGAGGACCAAAACTTAACCATTGACCTGTACCATCCAGGAGGGAAAAGAGGGTAGTGCCAAACACAAAGAACTGAAAAAGAAGCAAGTTCTTTGGTGGCCACAGACCTTTTTAGGTGCAACTGAGTGCAAAGTACTCACATGAATCAGCTGCCTCTCTGCTGTGGTAATTTGCTGTTGCCATGCCATCAGAGATGGAAGGGCCTGATGCTGCTGGAAGTACTCTTGTAACGGTTTGCAACGGTGGCTTTTGGATGCTCAGTAGGGACCCCAGCATCAGATCTGTTGGTTACACATTTGCAGGTAGAGGTGCCAAATGCTACAAAATGACTCAAAATTTTGACACAGGTTTTGAAAGAAAGCGGTGAGGCTGGATTGGGAGGAAGTTTACTAACAATGTTGATTGGATGTATCAGGTTCATCCCACGGGGAGATGATGGTAAAAAACTCAGAATTTGCAGTGCAAACTCAGAGTTTTCAGTGCTGCAGAAGAAAAACAATAACAAAAACGAAAGCTCTGGAAAATGGGTTTGTAGAGGAAAGCAATTAGGGGATTATAGTTAATGTTTCCACATCATGCCCTCCTTGTGAGCTTTCTGGAAGCACCTGGCTGGCTTGTGTGGAAACAGAAAACAGAATGTTGGACTAGATCAGGATGGGAAGAGTGTGTCCTGTGAGCTGCAAGTGTCCTTTGGGACCCCAGTGAAGCTTCCCCAAACCCCCAGACTCCAAACTGGGTGTTTTCCCATCCCAGACTGACCAAAAACAAGTTTATCTACAGGTGGTTAAACCCCCCTCCAACCTCCTGAGCCACAAACCACTCAACTCCTCCCCTCTCCCAAAAGGCTGAAAATCAGCCAAGAAAGGAGCCAGAAATTGCTGCTGCAATACCTCCACCATGCCAAAATGCGATGGTGCAACCTACTACAAAATACAGAGGGGAATGCTCATATCCTCTGAACATGCCCACCTCTGGAGTAGATGGCCCCTTGGTCTGATCTGCTCTGGTTTGGGGAAAGAGCAGTCTTGACTGCATGCATTTCCAATTTATTTTTTTTCTTTTCTATATACACAGAAGTAGAAGCTGGAAAAATTATAACTCCCCGGATCCCAAGTTCCAAGTTTTGCACAAGCAAAGCTTGGAAATCTAACAATAGATACAAGTCTGAAGTCTGTTATTAGTCGCAGCTTGAGTAGACTCATTGAATCAATAGGATTCTCTTACCTGTTGCCTTCCCATTTGATTATTGATTCAATGTGTCTTTTCTAGTTGAGACTGACAAGTATAATTCAGCTCTGTATCTAGCAGTGACCAGGTATGAACTGATCCATGCATTCTCTCTGCAGAGTAGCCTTGTTCAGAAACTAAGCTGAAGAATGCAGCTGAAAGTGCCAGCTAGAGAAATCAAATCAAAAAGGGAAGCGTGTGCTTTTCACCCTTACATGTCATAACTGATAACCATTAACTGAAGGTGTAGAAGACAATGTTAGATACTATTCAGTATTTCACAAATTTAGCATCCACTGCTGCTGTTTTTAATGAGAGTGTATCGTAAATCTGCAGCATTCTTATGCGATTAATATTTTTACTCTATATTTCCTGTTTTGTTTCTCCACCCACCACAAATAAGTAGGATCCCAGCTGGTATGGAAGGCTTATTTTTCAGGTATTTCAATTTCTTGATTATGTGTCAGGTCAGGACCTTCACTGTTGTTTTTCTTTTTAAAATATTTTTTCCTTCTCACTGGGGAAATTTCCATGTATTACTGACATGTTTCTGACACGTGTCACACCTTCCACCCTCCCTTTTGTGAAATCCAAGCTCAATCTGCTTGTTTATTACAGTACTGTTGCTTTTCTTTATGAACAAAAATGTCCCCTTTCTTCCAAATGCCGAATCACCTGAGTGCACTTATATAGCTTCCAGTTGTGTTCTTCTTTGTACATCAGCACTAGAGTGCCTCTCTTGCATCAGTAGGATAGTCTTTCAAGGTCAGAAATAACATCATTGTTATTGAAACTATCTTTACTGGGGTTGTGTAGAGTATAGATCCACTTCCTGCTGGTGCACATCGGCAACTAGGAACAACCTATGTTACAAACTCTAGAGGTCTATCTATCATTGTTTTGTTGAAAAACATTCTAGTTTTCACAAATTTGCCTGCCATCTCTAAGTGCCCATTCTACAGTCTCCCGTCCCTTCCTTGTCTTTATGGCAGTTGAATGAGATTGGGCAATACCTGATGGAAGCTCTTACATTTGGAAATGTTTCATTCACTCATTTCTATTGATGTTCCACCTTCATTTAAATAAAAATCCCAAGAAGGTAACAATGTTAAAATGATGATTTGGCTAATTAATTAATATTAATCAATTAATCATTTTAACAACATTATGCTCCCTGGGATTTTTTTTATAATGAAGGTGGAAATAAATAATTAAAGAAAACATTAATCAATTAATTAAATGAAATTAACTAATATTCTGCCTATCTCTCAACATGGGACTTATGGAAGCTTACAAGAAAGTAACACAAAGTATAGCTCAAACAATAAAACAGCAATAGAAGGTGACAAATGAAGCTCTGAATAAGACAATAAACACTCAGCTCAGAAAATAAGTAACAGTAGCTCTGTTCATACTAAATACTTGCTAACTGCTCATAAAGGCTGAAGAAAACGGATGGATGTTGGTCTGATGCTGAAGTATCAGTAAAGTTGGCCCTTGGAAAGGACATCTAAAAGCTGCAGTGCTGCCTGGCCTCATGTCACCAGTCTGTGTACTCCTCTAGAATTCGTGGACTGTTCCTACAGAGCCACTTTGCACAGCAATTTGAGCTTATGAAAGCTGTCAGAAAAGACTTGTAGTTAGTTCTGCCAAGCTAAATCATGGACATTTACCACCATAAACTTTGTTCAGCAAGAATGTCAACTCACAATCCTGTTTAGCAGTCATATGAGAAATGGAACTCCTAATTATGCATGTGTGCAACTAAGGTCCATTCACACTGCACAATTATGGTGCTATTATTGCAACTTGGTTCCATCTTATGGAATACTTAGAGTTGCAGTTTAGGGAAAGGGATTTAGAATACTCACCTAGAACATTCCAGTGCCTCACCAAACTACAAACCCAGGATTCCATAGGATGGAATCACAGCAGTTAAAGTGGCATAACTGCAATTTAATCATGTACTGTGAATAGGCCTCAGGTTAGCATAAAGTGAAATGGTTGGAGATTAATTTAGGCCACATTTTCACTGCCATTGTGTGAATCCATAACACTTTGTTGTTCATGAAGGGAGCAGAAATGAGACATGTAGCAAAAAGCTAACATGCAGGTAGCGGGGGTATTGAGTTTTCATAATTCTTACTGCAGATTAGTGGGTCAAATCAATGGGATCTAAGCTAGTCATGACTAATTTAAGAACCAATGATTTCACCAGATCCACCTGAAGTATTAGACATTTTTTTTAGCCAGCCTAGTATCTGTAAATTTGCTTCCTACCACACACTTCGTTTCTAGTTCTTTAAGAAGCAGTCACAGAGAACTGATGATACAAAACACATATATATAAGACAGATATGAAAAATTCTTGGCATTCCAGCTGATGCTGGACTTCAGCTGCCGTGGGACCTTCCCATCATGTTTGTTGGCCAGGGATTATCCTTTCTATAGGAGATTCTAGGACGTATTCAGTGACATTATCAGGGATTTTGTGGGTTTGTGGGACCATCCGTGCAACCATCAAGGCATTGACATCCACTTCAAAAATATTTGAACAACTTTTACAAATAAACTGACAATGCTTCTGAAGCATTACATTTACCCAGAGCTTGAAAAGTTACTTTTAAAAATAAATAATAACAATGTTAGTAAGCTATAAGTTTCCATATTTCCTCCCCCATTAGCTATGCTCATTTGGACTGATAGGAATTGTAGTTCAAAACATAATGGGTGTGCGTGCAGGGTGTTCATGCCTGTATTGGCAAGGACCCCCAAAATAGTTAGAAACACTTTTAGAAATACCATAATAGAAATACATGATGTTCCCTAGACACCATTCAGTGAAGCCACAACCACAAACCATAAAAACAACTAAAACGTTACAGTTACAGCACAAAACAAGTGATATTATCCGTTACAAATCAGAAGCAGAACGTAACACAGTTAGACCAGATGTTGGAGTTATGTGGTCCTCAGAGATTGTTGCACTACAACTCCCAATATTTTTCACCACTGGCAACACTGACTAGGGCTGTTGGGAACTATAGTTAAAAACATCTGAAGAGCCGCATGATTTCTCTCCCCTGAGTTAGAGCTCCATTATTAAAGAAAATAATAAATTACACAAAATTAGTTGTGTAAGGCCCATTCACCTTGCACATTCGAACATTGATGCTTCCAAGGCCTGCTGAAATAATAATAATAATAATAATAATAATAATAATAATAATATAAAGGCGGAAAGATAGCAAGGGAAGTGCTACACCAACCATTCTGGGAAGTGACTTCTAGAGCCTGGGCCAGTAACTGAGAAGGCCCAATTCCATGTTCCCACCAGATAGACCTGTGACGGAGTTGGGGCAGAGAGAAAGGCCTCCTCAGCAGACCTCACAGATGGACAGATTCATATGGGAAAATATGGTCATTCATACAACCTGGGCCTGAGCCATTATAGATACTGAGCATATATCTGTAGCTATATATAAATATACAGGAATTTATCCTATCCTCTTTGCTCTCCACCAACCACAAGAAACCAGAGGTGGATCTAGAGTGGGGCAACTGGGACATGTGCCCCAGGTGCCAATGTTGGGAGGGCACAAAAAAGAGGAATCCCTCTGCCTGCCCCCTGCTGCTGCTCACCCCGCACACCACAAATGGCAGAGGCTCACCTCTGCCATTTGCCCTGTCTGCTATTTGCCCCCCCACTTCCTCCCACTTCCGCCGTTCACCATGCCCACTTCTGCTGCTTGCCATGTCCACTTCTACCCGTCACTCACCCCACCCACCTCCACTCATCCCACCCCAATGCTCTGGGCACTGTTAAGCCTCCCTATGCCGCTGCAAGAAACCATGAGTCCTGGGGGTGAGAGGCTTTGGACAGCAGAGGGTAGAAGAGAATACCATCCTCCACAATGAACCCCGCCCCCAAAAGGGACATAACACAGGCACAAAGTGGCCTTCCACTTGAGCATGTCACAAACAGGATGCCAGCCCAAGTGTTTTGACTCTGTGATCCAACATGTTGATTTGTATAGAATAACAGACACATGAGTTTATTCAGAATATAATTTTATCCATTTTTACTGTCACAGATTTTTTTTTTTTTAAAAGAGGGCTGATAGATTGGGAAGGATGCTGAGAATTCTCTGTCCCTGATACCAGAGGTACCAGGAAGTTCAGTTTATTTGACCAAATATCTGACAGCTTCTGCTTAGCAGTCGTTCTTCGTGGGTGGAGCATTGAAGGAGAGTTAGGATTCTGTCTAAAGGCAGCTATTGTGAGCAGCATGAGCAGCAAACGAAAGAGGATGAAAAGAAGATGCCTTTTTTATATATATAAAAAGATTGATCTCATTTATTTTCTTGCCCACTTCACTGCTTCAATATTTTGTCCTTAACATTTAACCTTTTACTTTTGCCACAACTACCCATTTTATATGGAAATAATTTTGAATAGCGATATGACTAAAGGTTTTGCCAGCAATAGATACACGTCAGCTTCACAGGAAATTAATGGTTTTGCTTCAGTTCCAGCCTGCATTGGTCATTGCTCACACAAGAAACCTCAAGAGCCACTGTATTATTGATTTTAAATTTTTTACACAAGAATAGTTTTGCTTCATTGAACTGGAACCTACCTTGAGATCCCACAAGGTTTCTCTGCATCAGTGAGAAGAGACCTGAGTAGATCAAGACAGGTAAACCACATTTGGAGACTGTTCCTGACTCAAATGAGAAGCAGGTTTGGACAAATGAAAGGGTCAATATAATGTGTATGTGTGTTTTAATTATTTATTGACGTTTAAGAAAAAATGGCCACTCCTATGTGTCCACATTATGCTCATATATACAGGTTGATCACAAATAAGGACAGGGCTTAGAAAACCTTGTGTTATTTATTTTTTTTTTTTATAATACTACAGCCCACAGTGGCAGAGCTTGGAGTGTGTGGAGGGGGGGCAGGAGGGGGAGTGGCCATGGCACAGGGCCCTACGTGACTGACAGCCCACAGTGCAAGATGGATAGGAGGGAGGGAAGGAGAGCGAAGCTGAACTGAGACAGTTATCTCAAGCAATACATTATGTTCCAGAACTGTATCACCTGACCCTGCAAACTAATGTGTGTGTTAGGAATGGAGGGAAATATCTTCTGGAATAATACTCCCTACATGTTCATATCCTCCAAAATTTCATAGATGAAAACCAGGACACACATGGTCAAACAACATCAGAATGTTGTCAGATGGTATTCATGAGGAAGAGCACACAAACAAGGCGAATCTGCAGCAGTTTGCTTTTGCCTGCTCCTAGAAGGAAAGGCCAGGATTCTACCCATCCTCACCTCTCCCCCTGCTGAGTTAATAGAGTATAAACTATTTTTGCACTTGAACTCAACTTGCAACAACTGAAGTAAGTTGAAGACAAAGAGGGAAAGTGATAAGAGAGAGAAACCGGAACCTTTTAAAAGCAGCCAAAAAAGTGAGATGAGAGATAATGAATTGGCACTGCCCATGCCAAATGGAGACAGTCGGAGGGTATGCGTGTAGAAGAATGAAGTATTAGAACAACATGCTAGGATCACAGATGCAACATAGTTTTTGGATATATTTGTCCGTGAAGAGTATGTTGTCCTTCCTCCTGCAGTCTGAAATAGCACAGACCAGAAGTAATTCTGCTCCCAGAGAATGACAAGAAGAGGGACATGGATTCAGGTGCATTACTCATTCTGAGACATACTTTTGTGCATGTGTGTGCCTTCAACTTGTTTTTCACTTATAAGAATCCAAAGATGAGGTTTTCTTGGGACTGGTGTTGCCATTGCCTTTCTCTGAGCGAGAGTGTGATTTGCCCAAGGTCACACAGTGGGTTTCTGTGGCTAAGTAGGCATTTGAACCCTGGTCTCTTGGAGCTCCAGTCCAGCATTTATAGCACTACACCATGCTGGCTGTAATGTAAACTATAAGGAAAGTATTTTCAAACAGATTGGGTTTGCATTTTTTAAAAAATTCTGAGGAAATTTGTTTGAATCTTTGAATTGTAAACTAAAATACAAAGTGGTAGTAATGAAAACAGTAGTATTCACACCCGCTGAGACATGACACCCGCTTTGGTATGACAACTGGTCTCATTGACTTCTTACAGGGACTCTTGTATACACACTTTTAGGCTTAATTTGGTCATCCCTGTATCACTTATTTGCCCAGGAGCCGGTGAAAAATCTTATTTCAGGAGCTGTGTTTTCAGAAAAGGCAAATCCACTCAATTATTCCTCAATTTCCTTTTGCAAGTTTATTGCAAAGGACCAGCAACAATAAGAGCGGAGACAGTGATGAACAGTTGTTGCAGGCTTCAATTGGCATGCATTAAACTGGGGATAAATTCTCCAGTGTCGGAGGCCTCTTTGGACCAGAGCCTGCGGTAATGAAGTGTACAGAGAATACTGCATTCGTTATCTCATTATGTTACAACCCCAAGCCTCCTCCTGACATACCATGTTGAGTACAGCAAGACAGACTTGGGCATCTCAGCATAATTTATGCAGACACCAACCAATAATTAAAGCAGCTAATTAGCTACTGGTATCAGATTCTCTAATAATCTGGAAAGCAAGATAACAGACACAAAGCACAAAAGTCTTGGTGAAGCCAGTAATAAAGAGTTTGGTCTGTGTACACTCTGGCAGTGATCATTCATTTGGCTCCGTTTTGATGTAGTGTTTGCATTAATATATCCCAGTATGGCTGAGGAGATGGTGTTAACACCTGGCACGCAGACTGCTTCAGCGGGAGAGCCAAAGGGGACATGCTGCTAGACCTGGAGCGTCTTTATAAACAGACTTGTGGGAATCAGTGCCTGGATTTTTCAGAGCCAAAGAAAAATCTACCAGCATGTGTGAGGTTTTTTTTTTTTTTAAATAGAGATAGATAGAGATATGCTCACACAGATGCACCTAGAAAGATGAAGCTCAAAGAAGAGTCTATCTTTCTAACAGGGTTTTGTTTGCACATTTTAATTTAACAATAGCTCCTTCCCTATCATCTTTTACATCTGCCCTGCCCAAACTGACTCTGCTATTAGGGAAAGTGAGATTGCCACGTCAGGCAGAAGGCTTGGATTATTACAAAAAGGCAATGGATAGTTGGTTAGATCATTTGTTGTAGGTGGATTTATTTTTACTGCTGCTGGGCATGGGGGTGGGGGAGGGAAGAGAACTGTTGTTGAGGTTTTCTAGTTGAAGCGAAGAAATGGCTTGGTTGGCTTTTTTGTACCTTGACCTCAAACAGCAAAATCGTTGGTGTCAGGTTTGCAGTAGACTTTTTTTCATGTATGCATGTTTTAAAAAGGTGTACAGTTAAGTTAGCAGAGGTGGTAAAATTGGTGTGGGCACAGAAACAGAATGCCATCCCTAGTGCCAATTCCTAGATTAAAGTAGGAACACAGTAACACTTTGGAGCTGTTCAAATGGGTGTCTTTGAAGTTCTGCTTCCTGCCTTGTTGAAGTATATGTTAGCATTCCGCATTCCTCTCCAGACTCCTGTGGGACATTCTTCTCAAGATGCTCCCCTTGTTTGGGTGATGTACCACTATCAATAATATATTAATAGTATAGTTTGCTTTTCATGTTTCCTCCTCCTCCTCCTCCTCCTCCTCCTCCTCCTCCTCCTCCTCCTCCGCCGCCGCCGCCGCCGCCGCCGCCTCTTCTTCTTCTTCTTCTTCTTCTTCTTCTTCTTCTTCTTCTTCTTCTTCTTCTTCTTCTTCTTCCCCTCCTCCTCCTCCTTTTGGAGGGAATCTTTTCCAGATCGCCCTACTCTAGCTCTTTGTAGGTCTCCCTACCCCATTACTGACATTTCTCTAATCGTTCTCTTCCCTACAGCAAGTGTAATGGGACACTTGAAAAAGATCGCTGTCACTAAACCTGTTTTCTCATAGGGAAAGGGATTTCATCACTCTACACAAGATGCTATGGATCTTTGCATTAAATGTATGTTAGATCATTACTGATTGGTATACTTTAAGCTTGCAATGATACCATGTTGCCATATATAAAATACCAACAGAAGGGAAGTTCTGTTGGTGTTTTATACATGGCAAAGACTGTCCCACTAGTTTCTGTGCATTAATGGTGTGAATTGGTAGTTTTAGAAAGACTGAGAGTGATTACTTTGTAGAGATTATACAGACAATTCTAGCAGGGAACCCAGGAATAAGTCTTGAGAGCAAATTTTTTCCTTCCCTACAGGACAAGAGGCCCTTTTACATTGTGAAGTTATAGAACTATGATTCCACTTTGATTGCTGTGGTCGTATTCTATGGAATTATGGGGTTTATAATTTGGTGAAGCACTAAAGCTTTCTGGCAGGGAATTCTAGGTACCCCTCTCTCAACTGCAAATCCCAGGTTTCCATAAGATGCATAATAGTTGCATAAACATATAATTTGAAAGGGCTCTGGGTAGACATCCCACTGTTCAATTGGTGATCCTTACTATTACACAAGCAAACATTCATATGACTAAAACAGGGAAAGTGGAAAAATAGAGGGGGGAAGGTTTAGGGAAGGAGGAAGCATCCATATTTGTGTCATAATCATCACAACAGCAGAAACAAAACACCATTCTGGGGAAAGCCACAGAGAAAACAAACCATATCCAAGTTGTTTTAATTTTCAAGCTTACTGAAGAATGGAAATACACTTGCTAATGTTGGAAATGTAGCCCGGATTGACAGGAACAAGGTGTGTATCATATGAATTCACATGGACAACCCCATGAGAAGCAACAATTTGCCTGTCTGATTCCCCCCACTCGATTCCAAAACCAAGGATAACTACCCAAACATCCTCTTCTCTATGCACAATATTATATATCACTGAGGGCATTATTCAGCTTTCTGTAGGCTGTAGTCATATTAAGCCAATTTTTTGCAAAAGACATTTCATTTGCTTGAGAAACTTTCTAACTTTCCTTGCCCTGCTAGAAAAAGCACACATTTCTTTGAAAATCTCTATCGTTTATTTTTGTGGCAGCCTCCCTTTCTCATCCACTATGCCTTGGAATGAGACTAGACCTAAAACATTGGGCAGCATGCAACTAGATAACCAAGATGCCCATGTGGGTTTGAATCCTTTTGATAATCCCAACTAAAGTAGACTCATTGAATCAATGGGATTGACAATCAGGTTGACACATTATTCAACCATTGATTCAGTGGGCCTACTCTGGATAACCAGTGAGATTCAAATTCAGGGTTGCCACTTGGCCCATTAAAAAAAATGAAAAAGGAAACAATACAGTTAGAGAGAGAAATACACACTTTCCTATTTTTCTAGCCTTAGCTTTGGTTTCTTCCAATATCTGAGCTTGTTTTGTTTTCTTTTCCTTCCTTCCTTCCTTCCTTGGGTGATCCTACAACACAGGGTTGCTATAGCTTATATCAAATCTTGGTGTTCATTGTGATGCCAGGAACGTTGGATTCTGAGTGATGGAAAGTGTGGCCCCTGCCCTAAGAGTTCACCCCCCAACTCAGGGCATTTCCGCACGGGGCGAGGGAATCGCCCCGTGATGCTACTCACCGGACTTTTGGGCTCCCCGGTCCAGTCCATGCTGCTCTGGAGCAGTGTGTGGCCGCCGCTCCGCACTGCTCTGGGGACAAAAATGGCAGCTTCCAGTTGGTCAAGGCTCTCAACCAACCGCTGAAGCTTGCCAGCCTAAAGCCCGCCCCTGGCAGATCTCAGGCTGGCACCAATGCGAGACTGCGAATCTGCATAAGGGAGCAGGCCAGCACTGGCGCACTCCGTGCTTTTGAAAAACCTTAAGAAACAGGTTTTTCAAAAGCACGCTGGACGACCACTTGGGGTCTTACCGGAGTGGGCTGGAGTGCAGATCTACGTTAAGTAGGTCCAACCCAGTCCGCT
This sequence comes from Cyclura pinguis, assembly GCA_030412105.1. NCBI lineage: Eukaryota > Metazoa > Chordata > Lepidosauria > Squamata > Iguanidae > Cyclura > Cyclura pinguis. Next base: position 119,908,882 of record CM059604.1, on the reverse strand, counting down.
CCCAGGTGCAGACATCCCCCCTGGAGGACACTCTGCATCATTTTAAAAACCCCGTGTGGAAATGGCCTTAGACATAAAATACATTTATTACTTGTTTAGATTTTTAACTTTCAGAGGGCCCAGGAAGGGGGCTAAATACCAGAGAATGAAAAAAACAACAGTAAATAACATTTTAAAAAGTGAGAAAAGTTTGAGACAGCATGCTCTTTCATTATTTGGGGGTTTGAGCAGATGCTTGATTGTACTGCATGGTGGAGCTGGTCCTGGAGGAAAACATTCTGTTTGGTGTTTTCTTCAAAATATCCAAGTAGATTAGATTTCCCTTAAAACACTTCATTCCTTCTGGTGTTGTCTTTCCTACACCATTAAAACAGTGCAGAATGTATACATTCATACACACCTTCTTATGGAGAGGGATGTAAGGATAACAATTAACAGATAAATATGTGGATTTAGGTTTCAGTTCATGTTCCTGAAACCACTAGAATTCTGAGTTATTTTATATATATTTTGCAGCATTACAATTGTCTGTGGGTAGAATAGCAACCAACTGCCATTGCTACTATTTATTCCAGGCATGCTTTCTATTGGTAGATGAGTAACAAGTTGCAAATATTTTCCAACAATATGGGCAGACTTACAGAGGAAATTAAAATGAGTGCAGCTTCCATATTCTGTAGAACAATGCTGCTATTAAAATGCCCTCAACTGCATTCAACACAGATGAATAGAATGACAGGAAGATGGGTTCTGGAGGACAATGGCCCTATTCTTATTCTTGTCTTCTCACATTTTCTTGCAAACTTTATGTGTATCAGTTTCTTCGTGGATCAAATGAACATAGGCCATTTCTGCACTAAATTGTAATAGCGCTATTACTCCACTTGCAACATCCTATGGAATCCTGGGGTTTGCAGTTTCGGGAGGGGTCACCTGGCCCCTCCCGAAACTGCAAACCCCAGAATTCCATAGGATGTTGCAAGTAGAATAATAGCGCTATAACAATTTAGTGCAGAAATGTCCATAGTCGTGTGTATGTGGATACATATTTGCATTGGTTGCACATACAGACTACTTTTTATGTATGGGGACACTTGCTTTTCTCTATCAATAGGCATACTACAGCTGACCAAAGATAGCTTCCCCAAATTCCCCACCTTATTCATGGGTGGTGTAATTTGTTGGAGAATTTGGGAAAAGACATTTTCCAAAAGTTTCTTGGGGAGCTTCCTCAGAAGCAGAGACACAGCTTCTTTCTTTATTTCCCAAAACTCCATTGTTCTTTTTATTGGTCCTACAAAGCTTCTTTGTTGAGAGTATGGCCACCATTTTGTTTCTGGCATGTAGTGAGCCATTGTTACAAACAAATGAATAAATAGGCAGCTGCAACTCTCCCTCCCAAAAGATAGTCTTTTGGTTTGGGAGGAAGGAAGAAAATTTTCCAAAATACCCACATACCTCGTCTGAGAAAATTTGGCAATGCATAGACTGAAGAAGTATATTCTTTCTTTGCTTGAAAATGTCTAAGGGCTCTTTTACACGACATAATTGTAGCACTGTGATTCTACTTTAACTGCTGTGATTCCATCCAATGGATTCCATCCTATGGAATCCCCTCCGACATTTCACAAATGAAAAATGGGACACATGTGATCAAGCATCAGCATGTGCTCAAGATGGCAAAGGTTATTAATTAGGAAAAACGTACAAGCTCATAAGGGCTGCAGCACTTTGCTTTGGCCTGAGTGTACCAGGAATGGCAAGATTCCATGCCTTCTTCTTTTCTCCCCACCTCTGCAAAGTTAATTGAGTGCAAACTACTTTTGTACTTTGAGCTCAGGTTGTAGCAGTTGAAGTAAACTCAGGACAAAAGGGGAGAATAAGAGAGACATGGACCTTTGAAAAGTGGCTGAGAAAGTGGGACAACGGAGGACAAACCAGCACTGATAAATGGGGCCAGTTGGAGGGTATGACTTTAGCAAAAGGACATTTAGAATTCACAGTCAGAGTACTGCAGTGCCTCACCAAAGTACAAACCCCAGGATTCCATAGGATGTGGTCATGGCACTTAAAATGAAATTATAGTAATATAATGGTTTAATGTGAAAAGACCCTAAAACAGCCTTCCTCCACCTAACACACTCCAAAGCTGTGGAATACAATCTCATCCTTCCCAAGCAGTATAGCCATTTTAACAGGAATGATAGGAGTTCCAGGTCAGTGTGTATGGAGCAAGGCTGGTATTGGAAACTGTGTCAGAACCAGTTGGTCTGATCCAACACGTCAGTCATGCCCAGCTTTGTGTTTATTTTCTTTCTCTTCTCTCTGCGCTTTCTTCTTCAGCACTTACATATTTACTGAGGCTTATTGAGACTAACAACTTTTGAGGATGCTTTTGCCACCTGGACTCTGGAGTTTATAAAACACAGCACATTTGCATGCCATACACTCTTGAAATATGTACCTCTGGCTGAAGAGAAGAGGTATTTAGGATTTCAGGAGGAAAGTGAATGCAGCAGTCAGCTGAGCTGGAATACCAGCTAATTAATACACTGCTGAATGGCCTTTGGAGTGAGAAAACATAAACAATAAATGAACTCCATGTGCTCAAACAGACCTCTCTGCAAACCAGTGGGGGGAAAAATCAACACACAAATTGTACAAAAAAGAAAAATACATAAAATTAAGCTTCCTAAATTCACATTTAACCTTGCATTGGGAATGGTCCTAAATTTGTGTTTGACCAATCCTAGGCCCTTTCCACTGAGGCGAGTGAATCGCTTCGTGCTGTTACTTACCGGTTCTTCTTTCTTTGAAGCAACGTGGACTTTCCCTTAAGCCCTTCTGCGGGGCTCCTCTGTTTGTTGCAGGGCGAATCGGAGCAGTGCGAGGTCCATAGAACTGCACTGCTGAGGCTGAAAATGGCAGCTTCCTGTTCTTTGTGCGTCCGGACCAACCGCTGACGCTGACCACACCCACAGCCAGCCCTCCGCTGATCGCAGGCTCGCACTGGTGCGAATCTGCGCATCTGCACAACTGAGCAGGAACGAAATGGCGCACTCCAGAAGATTGAAAGACCAGATTTTTCCGGTCTTCACTTAGCGCGCTGGAGGACCACTTGGGGGCATTTTGGATCGGACTAAGGTGAGGAACTAAGGTAAATAGTCCGAACCTAGTCTGATCCAAGGTGCGGAAGACCTCCGTGACAGGGCGTCTTGGCCCGTTTTAACTTCCTCGTGCGGAAAGGGCCCTAGAAGTTCTGCTTTAGGGGTGTGTTTCATTGTGATCTAAAACAGAACCCTAAACTGTGTTGAAATGAGGAGAACGAGACAGAATCCTTCTTCAAAGACCAAGGAGGAGAGACATGATGAGGCTTCGTGCAGGGAAGGGTTTTTAGACAAATAAATATGGGTGAACAAAAGGATTGAGCCAAAACTGCTTGCTGGTTTTCATTTTCAGCTTTCCGAGAAATTTGCTTTTGTTTTCTGGTCCTTTTTCCATGCACAGCTACGAGCGGACAATTCAGAAAGCAGCCTTGCTTTCTCTCATGCTCATTTTTTTAAATTCTCATGTTCCTTTCATCAAATACATGAAGAAAATTCCAAGATATGGTAAGTAGGTTTTTTTTAAATGTACCAAATAAAATTCTCAAGCATCTGCACTCACCAAATTCTATAGGTAAAACTATTGCCACTGTGGAGACTATCATACTGTGTCTGCCTGCTTGCCATGTAGTTGGTTATGATAAAGCATCTGTGAAAAATCAAAAGATGCAATGCTAATTCAGCACACACACCACAAATAAAATGGTTGAATACAGTGGGATTCAAACCCTAACCACTCCTAGACCCATGATCTAGTGGGAGAATGAATCAGTTTGGTTTTCTCCTACAAATGATTTTTTAAAAATCTTACATTCTTTCTGCCCTGTTTATGGAGAAATTTGATTCATTTTGATACATTATGATAAATACATTTTCATACATTATGATAAATAACTGAACCGAATGAAATTCTCACTTATCCTTGTACAGGAAGCCCATGCCTTTCACGCCCCATTATCTGATGACTCACTCTTTTTACGCTTCCAAATTAAAAACAAATTTCAGTAATTCAATGAGAGTTCCACTTTTTCATCAGTTCTACTTGCTTATGAAGGTTCTCTTGGGACTGCTCGCACACGTGCACTACTTTACAAAATGAACTGAAAGTGGAAAAAACGGTGCCGAGCCAGATGAGAGATTTTGCAAGAAGCATGGGGCATGATCAGTCCCAAGTGAATCTCAGCTAAGTCCTCCATGCTCCCTACACTACAGTACAGTTTTAACCCTTGGTATTACCAGTTAAGTTCAGTTAATAAGATCATGTAGCTGGTGATGGAAAATACGTTTGTCAGAGAACTCCCAATACCAGGAGTTGAAACAGCAAGACAGGGGCCATTTCCGCACTAGTCTGTTATAGCGCTATGATTCCACTTGCAACATCCTATGGAATCTTGGGGTTTGCAGTTTCGGGAGGGGTCAGCCATAGGTTGTTGCAAGTGGAATCATAGCGCTATAACAGTCTCGTGTGGAAACATCTCTGTACAAGAAATGCAAAGAAACTTTCCATAGTCAGGAAGATATTGTAGCATAGGTAAGATTCCAAACCAAACAGGAAGCCTCTTACAAGACTTCCTGTTAAAGAGGTCCAAAGGTAAATCCTCAATAGGCAAGGATAATCAGAATCTCAGGATACTTTGGGGCCAGAGAAATGTGCCAAGTTCCAGCTCTAGTTCAAACCCACTCAATATTCCTGCTCTTAGCCCATGCACATGACACCAAGGAGTCAGCCACGAATAATCAGAGAAGAAGATAAGAGATTTATCATGGAACTCTCTTCTTTAAACACTGAGAATCGCTATTAAAGAACTTTCATTGTTTGGGGAAGAATGTCATCAGTTATCAATATGAAGGGCTTTAGTCAATAGGAATCATGCTTATAATATGGAAATGGTACAGTTTTGGACTGCAACTCCCAGAAACCCCAAGCCATCATGGCAAGTAGTCCCAGAAAGTAATTTTTTTCACGCCATTTTCCATTCCAGATCATTTCAATCTTTGTTTCAGACCAGGGTGCAATGGTTGCGTTAGTTAGGGTACCAATCACATTCCCTCAGCAACAATATATTTTCCTCCAAGTGCTGGAAATTTGCAATATCCTGAAACACAGCAGATTCCTTGAGGAAAGATGAAGAGATGTGATGCAACTAATGAGCAACAAATGTCCATATGATGCCTATAAAATGATTATCTGGAAAGGCCTGAAGCAAATTCAGTGGTTGCTCTTTCCAACTCCAAACAAACCTTTGCTACCAGATACCGCCATAGCTTCCAAACAAACAATCTTTCCAGGAACTGTGAATCTTTTCTCTTCTGTGTTCATTTTTCTTTTGCTTTGCTGATAGGGAAATAAGCCGTTAAGTGTGCAGCTGGTGGCTGTGTAGTTCAAACAGTTGCAAATTCACAAATCTGCATTCCTTCGTTGCTGCAATACTGGAAGCTTACACCCGTGTGTCACTTTCATTGTACACAATGCCTCAGGGGAAAGCCATCTTCTGACAGCTAGCCAAGGAAGGGTTGTGATGTCATTGGCACAAGTAGCCAATACTTCATAGATGGATGGCAAAAAGAGAAAGCAGGAATAGCTTTTAGCTACCTTTGCAGAAGAGAAAAAATTGCTCTAAGATAAATATACAGAACTGGGAAAGGGGATATTGGATAATAAGATTTTTAACAAAAGAAACTTTAGAGGCCATTTCTATTTTACTTCTTTATTGCAGCCTCAGCCATGAAACACAATCACTGTGTTCCCCCTAGAGCTTGAAAAAATCCACAGACTACAATTTCCAGAATTCCCAGGTCAATGTAACCATTGGTTGTAATCCCCTGTGTGATGGATCCCTCTGCAGGTTGGCCCCGCAATTCTAACTCTTGGGTTCTCATTGCCCATAATGCCATTTTACCATTAAAATCCATTCCCAAGTCTGGTTTGCTGACTCCAAGCTGATGCTTATGATAGAGAGGTGGCTATGTTTAATCATGGGGTCAGTTTGGTAATGTTAATTCCCTTCATAAGTCAGAAATAAAATGTATCCAGACACAGAGGTAAACAACAAAATAGTGAAGGTTAATTGTTAAACATCTACCATTACATCATTTCTGCACGAGACGGTTATAGTGCTATTATTCCACTTTCAACATCCTACGGAATCCTGGGGTTTGCAGTTTGCAAAATAACCATGTGTAAACATGATGGAAGAGATATCAGATTAGGGTGTTCCTACTGCATCAAACATGATACAAACAAAAATCTGAAACATGAAAAATGGTTGGGAGAGGATTCCTCTCTCAACAGAATCTGTGTCTTTATTTACTCCTTACGACATACATTGCATGCCTGAGAGGGCTGGGTTGATTTGTTTCAGATTTTTGTTTGTCTCATGTTTGATGCAGTAGGAATACCCTAGTCTGATTTACAGTGATTCTGCTTAGGTTAGGAAATGTATGGATTATCTCCCTTGTAATTTGCGGTGTTTAAGCAAAACCAGTCATTAGACAAAACAGTAGTGCAGCATTGAAATGTAATGTTAACAAACAATCTGCCTTTAAAATCCCCCACTGGTATATAGCTCTTACGCCTCTGCTTTTCTGATTCATGTAAGAAAGTCATATCAGGATTTCTCCTTTAATCTTTATTATCAACATGACATCTTTGATCACTGTCAGTCTTGCAAGGGGATGGAATTTCATTTCTGTTTCTTTGTCTTTTAAAATAAGAACTTTGCAAGCAAATATACAGAACTGGGAAAGGGGATATTGCCTTCTTACAAAAACTTCCTCAGATTCACAGATTTCTTAAACAGATTCTTAAAATATTCTTATTTCAGATTATTAAAAAAAAGAAGAAGAAAAAGGAAACAAGAAAGGAAATACAGGAGAAACAAAATAGACACTCTCCTGTATCTAGGCAGAGGGCTTTGAGTCCTTAGATCTTAAAAGACTATGGCCAGAACACTGTTAGGGACATAGCTACACATAAGTGTCCCTTATGCATGCAGATGTCCTTGCTGCAGGGGCTTCTTTTCCTTTCTTCCATCCACAATGCCCAAAGCTTTCCCCAACATCTTACTGTAGAGCCCCTAAACTGCCCTGCATAACCATTCTGTCCTTTGCAGCAAGCAGGTGGGATGAGAGAAACATCTGGTTATATCCCCACAGCCAGACACACAATGATGATATCCACATTGAGATCTAGCAAGATTCTTCAGAAATCTCAGCACTATGAGGATGTAGCCAGACACTTCCTTGCAACAAAGCAAGGAATGGTCAAGTGAGATGGTTTCAATGTCTTTACAGTAGGTTAGGGAGGTGTGTGGTTCAGTGTCGCATAAGTAGGCTTGAAAATACTTAACTACACTGAAGGGATTTTGAATTGAGGCTTAGGTGTGAATTCAGCAATGTTCGTGTGCTGAATTATGGTTGCCACCCTTTTTTTGCTAACAGACTCCTCTTATGTAACAGTTACATAGCAGACAAGAAGAACTAGTGGCAGCTGGTGACGCCTCTGTCAATAGGGTGGTGAATCCACTCTGGGGTTTAGTCTGAAATTTAAAATTGCTGTCCAAGGTACTGAACCCAGTCCTTCAAACAGTTTGATTTCTTGGCTCGCTCTTTTAACATTAGGGCTGATGTACAGAGTAAACGCATTTCTCCACTGATATAGAAGTTCCCAGCCACCATTGGGTACAACAGGATCCTCTTCATGTTTCAAATATCTGTACCTATTGAATTTGAACGATGGAGGTGGTTGAGAATTTTGTTCAGTTCATTTTTTAAAAAAATATAGTAGTCCCTCCACATTCACAAGGGTTTTGGAGCACAGAACCTTCACAAAAGTGGAAAAACCGTGAACAATCGCCCTGCGATTCCCTTCCCATTCCCCTCTGGAGCTTCCCCCTTCCATTCCTTTGCCTCTGGCCCTGGCATTAGGAGAGAAAGAAAAAAAGACAACCCAAAAGGCTTACTGCTACTTTCCCCTCAGACAGAGAAGAGGGCAATTTTGGAATTCTAATTACTTCCAGTGGCCATCTTGAGAAAGGAGGAGTAGGAGCAAAAAGAGCACCTGACCAATCAGCAGCCAACACTCAGCAGAATGTGCAACCGTATGGCAGAGAAACCACACCTTTAGCAGTGGGAGGGGGCTTTGCTCACCCGGAAGGGAAAAACATTCATTCTAAACACAAGCCAAGCAAGCCTGAGGTGACAAATGCAAGGGATGAGAGGAGGAAAAAGGGCGGGGGGCAAGCATGTGCTTCACGAATAATCAAATTTGCAAAGGTTAAACCCGTGAATTTGGAGGGAGGACTGTAAAATGAAAACAATTAATAGAATGTGCAAATTTCTTCATATATTTGGCACAATAATCCTTCAGTTTTTAAAAATTTTGAATGTGGGCAAGAGAAAACAAAACTGATAGATTTGGCCATTCCAACTTTTATACCATTGCAATGACATAAAGATGGTGGTGTTAGTGGATTTAAACCAGGAGTTGGGAATCGTGTCAGGGCTAAGGGCTACATTCAGGGATGTAGGCCTACTCAGGGCCTCACTTTTACTTGTTTATTTTTAAAAATGATCTATTACCTTTTCAGGGAGAATGGGTGGAAGTATCTGTACAGACCAACAAGATTTCTGTTGAAGGTAGTTGAGCAAAGATGATTGAAAGAAGGTATTCAAGTAAGAGGGGATGGAATGAAGGTGGGAGCATGTGAAGGTAACAACAGTTCTATTGAAGAGGGGGGTCATATAGTGTTGGAAGAGACCCCAGGGGCCATCCAGTCCAACCCCTGCTATGCTGGAACACACATCAAAGCATTCCCAACAGATGGCCATCCAGCCTCTGCTTAAAAACCTCCAAAGAAGGAAACTCCACCACACTCCAAGACAGCATATTCCACTGCCGGACAGCTCTGACCATCAGGAAGTTCTTCCCGAGGTTCAGGTGGAATCTCCTTTCCTGTAGCTTGAACTGATTGCTCCTTGTCCTAGTCTCTGGAGCAGCAGAAAACAAGCCCACTCCCTCCTTGACATGACATCCCTTCAAATATTTAAACATGGCTATCATGTCCCCTCTTAACCTTCTCTTCTGCAGACTAAACATCTGCAGCTACCTAAGCCGTTCCTCATAGGGCTTCATGACTTTCAGACCCTTCACCAATTTTGTCACCTTCCTCTGGACACATTCCAGCTTGTCGATATCCTTCTTGAATTGAGGTGCCCAGAACTGGACACAGTATTCCAAATGAGGCCTAACCAATGCAGAATAGAGTGGTACCATTACCTCCCTTGATCTAGACACCATACTCCTATTGAAGCAACCAAGAATTGCAGGATTCAAGCAAGAGGGGATTGAAGGACGGACTGCCAAGACTGCTGACTGGGACTAATGAAAGACAGGCAGGCAGGACATTCACCAGGAACTAAAGCGAGAAGGTGGAAGGAAGGGTGGGAAGATGTTTTGTGGTTGCCAGAGCAAGCAGGGGATTGTTTATGCCAAAGTGCATCAAGCAACACTGACTATCTCAAGTAGCGAGGGTCTCTCAGCTCTTGCAGGGTGGGGGGAATTTTCAAGAGATTTTAAGAAGTGTACTTTTGAGTATGTCGGGATGCATGCGGTCTGTAGTCCACAATTTGCCCACTCCGATTTAACTTGTCTAGCATGTTACCCATCTATTCAGAATATACAAGCCATATGCAGTGCTCTATTGTTCAAAATGCTAGAGTGCTAGGTGACAGTATTAAAGGTACAGGAGCCCTGCCCTGGTTTTCATCTGGCAACTCAAGTTGAACATGCAATGATTCTGTCATGAGATTACATTATCTTGCCTGAATTGCAAGTTGGGTGAGTGATAATGTAATCTTATGACTGAGTTATTACACATTCAGCTAGAGTTGCCAGATGAAATACAGGACAGGATTCCTGTACCTTTAATAGCTGGGTAGAAACAGGAATTTCAGCAGGTGTTGCCTGTCATGTCATGCACCTGCTGAAATAACCTTTTCTGCACAACCATGAAAGACACAGGAACTCTGCCTTTTTTTTCATCTGGTAGCTTTATATTCACCACACCCCAGTTCTCTTGATCAACATGCTTACCTCATAACGTTTTCCCTGGTTCTGAAGAGGCTTGCAGATACAAACCTAACAGCTAACTGCTTATCAGACTAATCAGCTGTGGTCCATTGGGTGGCCGGTTGTTTTGCTGTGAAAAGCTGGGTAGAGATAGGTTAGTCACCAAATAAGAAATAGAATTTGACTGAATTGTTTTTGGCAAATGCAACATTCCAATTACAGTAAGGAGTAGTTTAACAGTGGGGTTACATTCGCATTTTGGGTGTATGTATATGCGTTTTGCAGTTATTTTTGTCTAAATCTTGCCAATTCTTTCTTTTCAAGGAATGGTTCTTTTGGGGAAAAAAATGACAAATGGCAAGTTTATTTGATCTTTTCTAGATGTACCCTCATTTTGAAATGTTCCTACACTTCAAACTGGTAGTAAAATATCACAACAAGCAAGAAGATTAATACATGAAGGAGTTCATTCAGGGGCAGCTTCTAGTTTTTGACAGCCTGTGGGTAAAGTACTGCAGTGAATCTACTTCCTTACCATCATCGTCCCAATTCCTTGCTATTCCTCCTTGCATCTGTTTCTTGCTTTTTACCAAAACCACCACCACAATTTCTTGCACCTGTATGAGAAGTCAATGAATAAACTGTTTGCAATGATGGAGCGGAGGAGTGAGACTTTCACAGTGAGGCCATGTTACAGTGCACACTTCTATAAATCTTCACTTATTTCATTCCAGAAACATTATTTCATTGCAAATGTTTCTTTCTACTGGGAGAGATTTTGAGTGCTTTTGCCCATTTTTCCAAATATTTTTCAAGTTTTGGAACCGTTAAAAGAAATTTTGTTGGCTGAATAACCACACATTTATGCAAAACTTTTTTTTTTGGCAACAAAATGAGAGAAAATGGGGAAAGGTCTTTCATTCTCATCACATGATGAAAAAATCTTGTGACAGCTGGCTCTTGTTCTTGGTGACGATGAGAAAATTTTATTATATTCTTTACCTTCCTAAGATTTGGGGACTTGGCAGTTGGTTGGCTATACCAGCTGTTGATACTAGCCCTGAATATTTTAATGGGGTGAGGGATATAATTATTGGCTTTCCTCAGGAGAATGAATAATTGTGAAAGTTTCTTTCCTGTGGGATTGTAAGAGCTTTTGAACACTTCCTGATTATTTTTCAGGACATTTTTGTGGAAAAAACTAATTTGTGCAATAATAACACCACCACCCAAATCCTTGGGGTTTTGTGGCAGAAAATGAAATTTCATGTAATAAGAGAAGCCTCTTGCACAAAACAGTCTGTTTTCCTTGGAACGTGTTGGGGTTTTGAGCACTACAAAGGGGGTTTGGAAACATTTTTTTTTCACAAAATAATCCCCAATTATGAACAACCTCGTGTCAATTAACTATTTTCTCAATGAGTTTTCTAACTGTTGGGACAAGCTATCTCATCATTTGTGAGTATTCTTTATATTCCCGATGTCCACCTACTTTCTTATAAGATCTTCTACATTTCTATTCAAAGTTAATCTGTGCTGAGGAAAAAACAAGGAAATAGTAGCATACAAGAGCCACCTTCCTTTTACAGAAAATAACAGAATTATGGAAGAAAGCAGATTGTGCTTGAATGCACACTAAACACTCATATCTGATGGCAGGATCAATAGGTATGTTCTGCTCTTGTTTTGTGGGAGTTTATACTGTCTTGAAGTATAATGTCAAAAGACTGTTGCTAGAACTGGCTTCTCGGTATGAACTACTAATGTGAACCATTCCTCAGTCTCCCTGTCATCGCCACTAATTCTACTATCATCCATTCCATTTTAAATCAATTGATGTTAATCTGAAATACGCAAGATAAGTGGTAAAACAGATCCAGTAATTCCTTAAGCAATTTTTACATTGAATGAAAATCCAATTTTGCTGATATATGTAAATATCTAAATGTTGTCTAGAGCAAGAAAACATGTTACAATGATGTTACACCAAAGCAAATGCAGTCCACATGGACATCCTACAAGTATGCATGATTACACCCTCCATTACAGAAAATAAATCAGTATATACTGTATTCCACAAGGAAAGCAAAAACAGCTGAGGGAAGTTTTTGGGTTTTTTTAACCAAACATAGTAGTTAAATAGAGGCATTCTTTTCTCTGGGTGGGGTATTCTTCAACCGAAGCTGAGTGATCCCCTTTCACCCAAACCCAGTGGGCAAATAAAGAATGGGGACAATATCTTAGGCTGCAACCCTACAGACACTTAACTGAGAGTAAACCCATTGCAGTTATGGTAACTGCATCTGAGTAGACATGCATAAAGTTAGTTAGGGATATTCTGAAACCCACTTTGATTTGTAATGCAATCTGAAATTTCAGACGATGTTTTCTGTAGTTTTTTTCCTACGTGCCCTGCTTCACTGAAGATGATTTTCTGTTTGAGAGTGTCGTTTCTTTCAAGGGCTAACCAGTTCGAGTCCAGTTTAAAGAGAAATAATACTTAGAAGGCAGAGCAGAAGTTGCCCATTAACACTGAGCAAATGTATATCAGACTGAACAAAAAGCTAAGCAAAAATCACCTAGTCATACTCTCTCTTGGCATGGTGAGATACATTTTTATTTTTATTGTAACTATGGTAATTATGTTGACATCTATGCTTATACATAACAAACACATGCACATTTTATGAACAAACAGTCAGCCTTCCATATCTGCAGATTCTGTATCCGTGGATTCAACCAACCATGGCTTGAAAACATTCAAATAAATAAATAATCCAAAAAACAAACTTTGATTTTGCCATTTTATATAAGAGATGTCATTTTTCTCCACCATTGTACATAGTGGGACTTGAGCATCCGTGAATTTTGGTATCTGAGGGGAGTCCTGGAACCAAACCCTAGTGGATACTGAAGGACTACAGTAAGTGTCTATTTTCATCCCCCTTTTTGGGGGGCAAGGAGGAGTAATGTGCAAGCTACCCTAAATGAGCTCTCCCGGTCCTTCAACCACCAGTTAAACAACCATGGAAGGTTTCCAACATACTGGAACATATTGTCAAGGTACACAGGTTGGAGGTAGCATTAAAAACAAATCTTTCTTGTCTCCCTTCTCAGCACAAGTGTTTCCAGGGCTGAACTCTGCATCAATCTTCTTTGAATTCAATCCTGGATTTTGATCCAGATTTAGGCATAGGCAACTAGAGTGGAGGAAGCATATTTTCTTTCCTACTTCTTCCCACAGCAGCCTCCCAGACTAATCTGATGGGTTTGGAGGGTTGTTGTCTAAGCCTTCAAAGGATGGAGATGAACTATGTGAACTTTGATTATAGCCAAAATGATTTGACTATGGGTTTTCTTCGGGGAGGGGGGAAAAAGTGGGTTGGTACATACCCCTAGCAAATAGTAAGTCATCCAGAGAAAGTATTAGAGGAGAGGTGATATTTGCTTGGGATGAACTTCAGAGCCTGTTTTTGCATACTGTGGGATTTGCTAAGAGTTAGAGGTAAACTGTTTGCACAGACTGTGCACACTATTATTGTTTCTTCCTACAGTGGCTAGTTAATGATGCTCCCTACATTTTCTTTTTCACCCTTGAATAGAAGCTATTTGGGACAACCATTATTTCAAATCCCTTGGCTTTAAGTGGCAAACGGATTAGACTTTGCTAAAGGCTGTGTTTGCACTGGCTGGTTTTCAGCATATATAATGCCATATGAACATATTGTGTGAGCAATGGTTCATGGAAATTGTATCCTTGAATGCTATGTTGAATCTGTTCATCGATTCCCCAAACTTACCAGTTCAGTTATGAAGGTGAAACGGTGGAGAAATTATTCAGCTCAGGGAAAGGGGAGATATTTGATAAATCAATGGATGAAATTACAGATTGTCATCAAGGTGGTCATAGGAGACAAAGAGGGAGTGCAAGGAGGCCTAATACAAATGGAAGGAAATCAAGAGCCTCTTCAGTCATCACAGAGAAGATTAACTGGTTGGATGAAGAGCATTGAAGTCAATTGGGTGGCAAACTAGCTATGAATGAAAGAACACCTGAAAGGAAAGTGTGTGTGTGTGTGTGTGTGTGTGTGTGTGTGTGTGTCTCCCTGAGTGTGCTATGGGGTATGAAAGAACAGTCACAAATTTTCTTGTCCTCATTGAGGAAGGATGTCACAAAACATTAAGACATCCTATCAAAATAACTGTGTCTGTGTGTGTTTGCCTGCATGTGAAAGAAATCAGTGCATTTTTGTCGACTGCAATGATAGAAAAAAAAGTTGGTTTTGCACAAACTACATTGGATGTGCACAAAAACATATTGCATTTTGCTCAAAACACTTATTTTGCAAAGAAAATTATATGTTTTTGAATCCACAATTTTCACTGAAGAGTTCTTCGGGGGAGAGGGGGGAGGGAATTGGATCCTTTTTTGTTCTGATGTGCAACAGCAAAGTAAGCAAAATTTTATATCTGTATCATTCATGTACAGTTGGACAAATCAATTAGTTTTACTTTTTACCATCCTGGAACTTGTTAAACCTCCAATTTTGGGAGGGAAAAAAGAAACTGAAAATTTGGGGAAGTTCTTATCAAGACTGAACTGAGTAACACTGGCTGAAATCCTGTTGGTGTCATACACAAATGTTTGTTGTGCAATGGATATTTTCAGTTCATGGTTAAGTGGAATTGTGTAAGTGTAACCATTTCACATGTGCTTAAATCCTGCAATTAGTCCCAACTAGAGGAGAACCATTGAATCAATTGGATTGACCTACTTGTTGACTCATTGTTCACCAACTGATTCTAGCTGGGTTTATTCTAGTTGGGACTAACTAACAGGATTCCAGCCATGCAGTTGTGCATTTCTACATGGTACATCACTATTTGACAATGCTTTCAGTGTACCACTTTCTCTCCTGGGATTGCAGAAATAGCCACTGTGAACTCCACACTGCACAACAGGGCAATAAACAGGGGCATTGGCAGATATGCAACCAGTTGCACAATGTCAAAATTCAGCAGAAGAGGGGTATAGCACAACCAACATGCAACTACATCAATGTAGATATACTCTCTACAATATCTCAGATACTATCAACTTTCTGTAGAGACCAGAATCAAGAAGTAAAACAATTCCTGCAATGCTAAACATGGGGAAAAACAGGTGAGCAGCACTGTGTTTCATAGCAAGTGACAACTACAGACAACATGTGGAATAACCTTAACTGACTCACTAAGTCCCTCCCCCAGTCATGATTTTATGAAACACTCATATAAAGGATACATTGATGGCCAATGGCTAACCAAAATTCTTTTTTAAGAAGGAGGACATTTCATTCTGCTTTGTGTAGCAATAAAAGCTTTTTGTAGTGAAAATATCCTCACAATGGTACATTGGTGCACAATGCTCTCTCCTTCCCCTCCCCTCATCTCTCTCTTTCTCTATGTAAAACCACTTTTTTATGTCAAAATTCTTTTCTTCTTTGTCATGCATACTAAATGGCCACCAATAATGTTAAAATGGCATTCTTCTTGACTCTTCCCTTTGTAGTCTTTCTTTACAGAGCTGATGGTTAATTTTTAGTATTCATAAAAGTCATATGGCTAATAAAGAACATTTTTGACCTTTCACATAGTGATCATTCTAAGCCCACCACTGACTCCCACATGTTTGGCCCATCTGTCTTCCTTCATGTCAGGTCCCCTCCCCTTTCTTCTCTAATAGATTTTTTTAAAAAATGCCCAGAAAAAGTATTGTATAAAAAGCTCTGCATATAGGGGGTAAAAAATCCCTTGAATAGCTATTTAAAAGGCATCTTAATTTTCAACATTTAACAGAATAAAGTTCAGATGTTTCCATGCTGGCCTCAGTGTGGGTGGATATTTGAAGTTCTTGAAAAACAGGACACACAATTTCCAAAAGATAGAAATTTTAATCTCTTTCATCTGTTCCAAAGCATGCTACTGACTTTAAAGCATAGATTCTCTGGTGCATAGAAGTCAACCGACTTGTTAAAGTTTTTTTTTTATTTTAAAGTATTGTGCAACAATTAACATTTTCCTTTATTCTCTCTGAGCTCTGTGTGCATCTGTCATTTATTCTAACAAATGATCTTGGGTTATCCCATAGGGAATATGAAGGTTTGTCCTAGTCTCAGACAAATAGATGAGGACAGGAAGATCACGTGTGCCTGTAATGTATTTGTTTTAAATTCAGTCATAAACTTTCAGTTACCAACTACTGCCACCATGAGAAGCCAATCTAGGCCTGGCAGGGCCAAACCAAGACATTTTGCTGTCTAGGGCAAAGGACAGAATGCTCCCTCCAACCCAGTTCCATATTCTGCCAACTGAATACAGATGAAGGACTAGCATCTTTCAACAGATATGTAGGCAGCAAGTCAGTGTATTAAAAGACGACAAACCATGTGGCACACAAATAGCACTGTTCTCTAACAGGTGTGAATAGCTGGGTAACACAAGAGGAAGCTGTCCTACAACATCTACCACCTGACGTCGCTCTGTTTAATGCTAGGGACAGTCCTAGGGACTGAATTGCAAGGGCATAGCTTCTATCTTAAGATGTGGACAGGCCTGTATTTTGTTGTGACCCTTCATAATGTTCTGGTTTGGGGAGGCTTGTGGCTGTGATGATGGGAATCCCCAAACACAGATATGTCAGGAGCTCTTTTAAACCATTAGCTTGAACAAGTGGTTAAAAACTATATTGATTATATGGCACTCCTGCTAGCTATCAAAATATGGTGGAGAAGCAGATGATCTACCACTCTGATAGTTGGCATTGGACCAGATTCTTTCTCCTTCTTTTCCTGTGCTTTTCTCAGGACCGGCCCTATCATCAGGCACCATGAAATCAAAGCTGCCACAGGAAGCAGATTTTAGGGATCACAAATCGCAATAAATTGTTACTTATTTCTTTGTACTGGATTTTCTGTCTTGTGTGACAGAATAACTTGACTGGTTTTGGGGAGAAACCAGATTTACTTTTTGGGCTACACTTCCAAAAATTTCTCAGGCAGTATCACTAATGGAAACTTGACTTAGGTGGACAGGGACAGCATGTGTTGCCTTGCTTTAGGCAGCAAAATGTCTCCCAACAACTTCGATTTATCTACACCAGTACTTCTCAAAGTTGGGTCCTCCAGGCATTTGGGACTTCGGCTCTTGAAAGTCCCAGCCAGCATGGTCAGTGTTGAGGTATTTTGGGAACTGAAGTCCCAAATTTCTAGGGGACCTAACCTTGAGAAGTACTGAGATGTATCATGGCCTAGTATCTTTGAAAAAAAAAAATCCCTAATACAAGTTCCTAATAATTCCTGTAACAGGAAAGCAATGCTTTCTCTTAAAGGGAAGATAGATAGCTAAATATAACTTCTTTTATATCACCTAGCTAGCATAGACATGATGAGGAATGCTAGGAGCTATACCCTAACAATATTTGGAAGGATTCGTTTTGCCAGTTCCTGCTTTATGTGAAAACTTAAACTAACTTCCTTCCTTCCTTCCTTCCTTCCTTCCTTCCTTCCTTCCTTCCTTCCTTCCTTCCTTCCTTCCTTCCTTCCTTCCTTCCTTCCTTCCTTCCTTCCTTATTTGACACTTGGAGATTTGTTGAGATGGTGAGGATGAATATGATCCTGACACTGATGGTAAATGAGGAGGTGAGAAGAAGAAGCATCCTAGGAAGTTGTTGAGTTACTCACTGAATGAAAAGGATTTGCTAAGTGGAAGAATGGGGCATTTGAGCTGGACTGAAAGTCATAAAAGAGCTGGGAAAATGAGTACAATGCCTTACCTGATAGCAGATAATACTAACTTGTGACACTGCAGCTGAATCTCATTGTAGGGCTTCTGTGGACCACTAGAGATTGCCTCTTTATCTAAGCGAGCAGCAGGTGACCAAAATGAACCTTCTCTTGGCTAGACATATTTTTTTAAATCACTGTTAGTTTATTATGCACTGTAGCCTGCATGCAGTTCTTCAGCAGGTGGGATTTAGTCAAACGTTTCTTCCAGACAGCAGGTGAAGTGGTAACATGGCGGCATTGCTATAATTGAAGCAATAGTGGCCTCTTCAAACATAATGAACTTAGTGCGAGAGAAGCCTATGGTATCTGGTGGTGTGAGACCTGTAGTAGATGCTGCAGCCATTAACTTTGTCTTTTCTATTATTTTTGAGAGCTTTATTCCAGACTAGTGGCTCATGCTTAGCCAAGCAGGGGAGGCAAGGATTTAGCGAGATGCTTTTTCACCAAGGGAAAGTGTGTGACAAATAGCACGCACAAGGTAATATAATGCTCTGAGCATGTGGTGCTCAGTGGGTTGCATATGTTTGGCTTCATGCAGTTTTTGTCACCAAGCGTCAATTTCTATGACTTCAAAATTCACAGAGTAGCACAATTTTGGTCCCTAAACAACATTGTGATTAAATGGGAATTAAAAAAAAAAAAAAGGCCAGTTGTTAAAACTGTAAGTGAACTGCACCATTAGTCATTCTGCTTGTTTCCAGATGGAAAAGTGGAAACAAAGGTATATTAATTAGCCTACCTCAGAGAGGTCTTGAGTCCCCATTCACGTCTTTGTATTCCCTACGGGTTCACACACTATGACTATCATCCAGTTCAGTTCCAATTGTGATCAGGATCAACTGATGATGCTGATCCAACTCATTCAGCGTTACTTTACCAAGTCCAAGAACTAGGGCCATTTCCGTACTAAACAGTTATAGTGCTATGATTCCACTTTCAACATGCTATGAAATCCTAGGATTTGTAGTTTCAGGAGAGGCTGGCCAGCCCCTCCTGAAACTGCAAATCCCAGGATTCCATAGGATGTTGAAAGTGGAATCATAGCGCTATACCTATCTAGTGCAGAAATGGCCTAGTAGCCGTTCCTACTATTAAGCAAAGTGAGACAGTTATTATAGCCATCATTTGACTGAGATGGGCATTTGTACTTCTTTCCCCATGGCTCACAGGCACTATGCTATGCCCCTGAAATTGCCTAAGGCAGGAAGAGGAGGAATGCACAGAATGGTGGCAAGTTGTTAGAAAATAATTGTGTGTCCAGTCTCGTGTAATGATCAAAAAGCTAATGAGGAAAGTTTAACACAATAAGTTAATTACTAATGTGCTGTACATACATAAATAGCTAGATAAGTAGGTAGATAGATAGAACTATTTGATTATGTTTCCCCTGAGAGGGAGCATGTTTATATCAACTAAGTTTTTTTGGGGGGGGGGGGACTCTTTTCATCTATACAGCAAAGCCACTTCCCTTGCTTTCTCTTTCTTTAACAAAAAGCAAGAAGTCCTTTTGCATAAGTCCAAGAGAGCTAGACTTCGGTAAAGAACCAGCTGAATAATACAAGATTTAATGTAAGAGCCAGAATTTAACTCGAGAATAATTTATGTTTGAAATTGCCACTTAAGTCAATCACTTCAGCTAAAAAATAAATTTACTGAAATTCACCTTTTTGTGGTCCAATGTTCAAGGTAATTCAAAATGTTGGATGGCAATCCATATTGCAGTTATGGATTTGTAACTTAGAGTTATAGATCCAATAACTGCTCCATATTGTGTAAGGCTATATGGCAATAGCAAACGAGATCTGTTCAGTTGCCGATTGAGTTGCAAGGAGCATCAAGTTTCCAGCCCCTTCCAGTGAGTGAGGTGGCAACAATCAGAACCAGGACATTGGTCACAGTTCCTCATTGGACCCTCACTTACTAGTGGGCGGTCCTTGTGCTCTGATTGGCAGATGAACAGACCTTTCTCAATGTGGCTGATGGTTGTTAAGGTGGATTTAGGTGGATGGGCCCAGGAGATGTTAGTTACAAATTCACAACCAAGTAGCCAATGTAGGTTATCAGCAATTTAGCTAGTTAATTCCTATCATTGCCTCCGTGCCCCTAAGCTCAATGCAGTGGAAAATAAATTTATTTATTTATTTATTGCTTGCATTTATATACCAGCTTTCTCCCAGACTGAGACCCAAGGCAGCTTCCAGAAAAGTTAAAAACATATACAGTATAGTTTAAAATAACCGTATAAAAACAGTATACAATCATTATAAAAACATATACAAGTTTTAAAAATAAATAAAACATCTTAATAAAATAAAAAGCTCAGCTGCTCACACATTAAAAGCCTGCTTGAATAGAAATGTTTTAGCCTACTGATGAAAGGTAAGCAAGGAGAGGGTAGGCCTAGCTTCCTGTGGAAGGGAGTTCCGAAGGGTAGGAGCAGCCACTGAGAAGGTTGTCTCCCATGTCCTCACCAAGTGAGCCTGGGATGGTAGCCGGACTGAGAGAAAGCCTTCAGACCTTAAAACTCTGGCAGGTTTGTATAGGGAGATGCAGTCTTTCAAATAATCTGGATTTACGCCACATAGGGCTTTATAGGTCATGACCAGCACTTTGAATTGTGCCTGGAACCAAACAGGGAGCAGTGAAGCTGTTTTAACAAAGGAATTATATGTTCCCTCTTACTGACTCTGCTCAGCATTCTGGTGGCCACATTTTGAACCTGCTGAAGTTTCCAAACAATTTCCAAAAGCAACCCCAGTTCCAATTTATCCAGGGAATAAGACATGTCTCCATTTTGGATTAATTTAGCACAAACAGCAGAAATGAGTTTCAGTTTACACCGAATTAGTACATTTTCACTTTTGTTTTTATATCAGTGTGACTGATTGGCTGTATCCAAGAGTGTAAAAAAACAAAATAAAACCCCACACCACAGCTTGGTCTTGTTTTCATCTAGATCCAAAGCAGCTATAACATATCGTGTCTTTTGGAGTTATCAAGATCTAGATGGCTAACATCATGTGTTTATCCATAGCCCACTACATGGTGAAAACAATGTTGAAGTGAACGAAATGTACTTTCTCCTGCCGCGATCATGAGAACATTATCTGTAAGTAGCAAAGCATAGCCCTGTGATTGAATGAGCTAGATAAGTGTAAAGTGCACATCAATTTAATTATTTACCATCATTGGCTCACTAATTACCAAAGTTAGAGAGCTAAGAAGGCAAGAGACATGAGCAACATCCCAAAGTAGTAGCAATTTCAGCACTGAAAGCAAATGAGGATTTTAATTTACAGAAGGGCAACTAATAACACTGAAGTTCAGAAATAAGTGTCTGTTCCAGGTCCTTGATTTGTAAATGGCTTGATTTGCAAACAAACATAAACAAACAAAACACCTCTGCAGGGCATATTAAACCATAGCAGAGGTCACTTTCCTTATTACCTATAAACGCTTTCAATAATGCGGCCTTGCCTAGCTGTGCATTTTACAATATACAGCTTGCAAATGTTAAATGCTGAAAAATGATAAAGGGCATCAAATCATTAGAGTGGTGCAGGAGAGAGTATAACAAGAGTATCGCAAAGATCCTGTTAAGAAGGGAGTGGCTGGACCAAAAGAAGCTTGGATCATCATGGGGAAGAAACCACTAAATTTGGTTGGACTGCATTACTAAGTTGGTTCCAGCCTAACAGCCAGTGCACTTTGATAACTGCTACATACAATTTATATTTGTCTGATATGATGTCATGTAGACATCCACATGATGAAGTGAGCTTAGTTTCTGTTCCCCCAGAGATTAGAACACAAACCAATGATTCAAATTACAAGAAAAAAGATTCCACTCAAAGAATTAGGAAGAACCTCTTTACTGTAAGAGCTGTTCGACAATGGAATAGACTGCTTCTTGGAAGGTGTTGTGCTCTCTCCTACTTTGGAGGTTTTTAAACAGAGGGCAGGTTTAAAGGAGCGCTTTAGTTTTGTATTTCTGCATGACTTTTTGGACTTATTAATCCTTGAGGCCCCATAAGGTTATATGATTCCAAGTGTTCATACAGTGTAATCTTAGACATTTGGTAGGGCTTAAAACCAGGAAAGTTAGCACATAATTGCAGATTTAAGGCTAAGTCCAATTTTAGTCCCAGTTTAAGTAATGCATGAAATTAATGGAACTTAGTGCTGATGAATAAGTGCCATTGATTTCAATGTGTCTAGTTGGACTACAGTTGGATTTAGCCCTTATGTTCTGCAGTAGTTTGGGATTTGATGACTTAGAGGGGATATCTTTAAAAAAATGGAGGAGGAGTCTATATCAGGACTCTCATATTTGTCTCGGATTGATACATTTTCTATACACCTCCTGTAACCCTAGCAGATGTTCAGAGAGGATCAAAATGAGTATACAGAGGAAGGAATTATATGGACACTTGCTGGGATCACTGTTGCCCTCATCGTTTGACCAGAACTTCTTCAACAGGCCCTGGCTATGCACAAGTAGACTATGAGTGTACAATCTGTACTCCAAAAGTTGGGACTGCAGTGTATGGGACAGAACAGACATAGGGCCTTGTATGTAGATTCCTATCATTTCATTGGATGGCAGAGAGCAGGCACAAACTTGCCCTCCCTTCAACACAATGGCCATTTCTGCACTATTGTTATAGTGCTATACAGTGCTATATAGACCCCTCCCTAAACTGCAAACCCCACAATTCCATAGGATGTTGAAAGTGAAATAACAGCACTACAACAGTCTAGTGCAGAATTCTATGCTGCCAGTGATTTCTATGCTGTTTGAATAACTTGCATAGAGCTGTAGTCTTCCTTATTATGCCTCACTATTTCTCATTGTCCTCTTTTTATGGCTTTCCATTCTGAAACCAGCAGAATGAAGATGGAATTATCATAGCCAGTCTTAAACCATAGCCACAAGCTATACCTTGATGGACATTCCCTCTTTGTTCTGTCTGCTATACGCATAAAATAGATATTAAGGAAATAAAGAGAGCATTTATTTTTTGGCTGCTAGGTTGCTATGATTCACTGTTTTATATAAGCTATAGTCATAGGATGCTTTGGATGATTGAATCTTGTTCATTGTGTTTGGAGCGTATTATCATTCAGCCACCTGTAATTTAAAAAAGAAAAAAACAAAACCTATAAGCACACATGATGGTAAATGGTAGAAGAAACATTTTATGGCTCCAAGAAATTGCCTCAGTGACAAGAATGCTTAAAAATAATCAACAGCCCAAACCACAATGTGGAATCAAATTAACATCAAACTGGAAACTAATGATTAACAGCACACTAGTTGCTTCAAGCTGCATATAGAGAAGAGGAGGAGGAAAATGAGAGGATAACAGACAACATCTTTGCACTTTTGTAAATGTGTTAGTAATAATGAATCAATACTCTAATCTCAAAGGGCACTAATGCCATAAACCTTGTTAAGTGCGTACAGTAACAGTGGATTTTCTGATAACAGAAGAACAGGAGAATATACGAGGATAAAGACCTATTAACAACTGAAAGTGGAATACAGAAGTCTGGAAACAAGCTTTGTAAAGCCGACATTATGCTTAAATTGGAAAAACAAAGACCAACTAGTGAACAAAAGCACATTTTAAAATAATGTTTTGCAACCAATCATCTATCTTCAAAGCTTGAACGAGATCAGCTATTACTGATCAAAAACAACTAAGTACAACAATGATGATATGATCTTGCTCACACTATCCAAACAACGTAGTATCCCACATCCAGAAACAGAGCATGCAGGGAATTCAAGGATGTTCCACAAAAAAAGTTCATAGACAAATTAAGATCAGAGTGTGTTTCAATAAGCACTGTGGTCAATGTGGTACAATTAGGGCCTGATACTAACATTATTTAACCCTTTAGTCTCCCATCAATTGCATCCTTTCAAAAATGGGATGAGGAATTAACCCTTTTCACTAGTTCCCCTTGATGTGTTCTGTAATAATGTAGAGAGGACAGGGGCCATGCTCCTCACACCACTGCATTTATCTGAATGCATCAAAGCAACTTGTACATGTACTCAGCCGTAACACAAAAGAGTTTTCATGTACCCAGGAACTCAGCCATGAGAAAGCAGCATGTGAATATAACTGTACACACTTGTACATGTTTCCTCATGACTCCAACTTTTAGGTAGGATTTCTTTCATACGGAAGCATTTTCATCTATACAGCTGAGGGTAGACAGGGGCCCTTTGCATATATTAAACTCTCAGTGTCAGGAATGTGATTGGAAGGACACACTTATATTCAGGGAATGTATGGAAGGGAAACAATGAAAAATGGTAATGTTTGCAACAAAGGAACAGTTTATGAGTCAGAAGAGAGTGTAAAAGTGCAGAACAAATGTACTGGAGCTAAAGACGATTGTGACCAAACCTAGTGTATTTTGGAAAGGACAAGAAAGAAATTGCTGGGAAAGCTGGATATTCAGTGTACTGTTAATCCAAGGCCTGCGTACCTTCTGCATAGAAAAGTTACTTCTTGGACTATGAGTCCCAGGCCCTCCAGCCACCATGACTTGTGTCAGGCTGGCTCTGGATTTCTGGAAAATACAGTTAAAAAAAAAAAGACCTTTTTCCAAGCTTTTATTCTGCCTAAGATTTCATTATTCGCTATACTTCTATCCACTAAGCCATAGTGAACTATTAAAAATGAGACTAATATGTTGCAGTTTAAAAATCTGCAATTGTCCATAAATTATTCAGCACAATTGAAATCCATTCACATCAAATCCTTTCCCTTTTTTTCTTTTTAGTTACACTTTACATACCACCTTCAAAATTGGATCTTCTTCAATTTTATTCCAATTTCAACGGCACAATGTGTTCATTCAACACATCCAGTCCTCTCAGTTCTGATGTAATTAGAATACGCATTAAGTTTTATAAAGGGTTTAATTTTTTAAAAAAATGTTTTCTGAGAAAAAAATTAGACAAATAAATGGGTTGAGTGCTCAGATATACCAATTCCCAGTCCAAAACATATTGATTTGGGCTGCTTGTGAACAGCAAGGGAAAAACCAATCTAAGAATTTTCTATTCAGTACAGTTCAGTCAGAAACACAAGTTGTGGAATATTTAGATCACTTGTTTATCTTTAGTCCTGACTATCTCCAGACCCTTTTGACAGCTCTGAGTGTTGAACTGGGATTGCAAAATATACATGGAAGCCTCTCATATGTTTTTTTGGCTTGGTGAACTCCAAGGAAGAATCAAAGACAAAATTTTAACTGAAGCATTAAAAAAATGGAAGATTCCAATAAACATGATCCATTCTAAATATCTCTAAAGCTAAAGCTTTACCATCAGTAGAATATGGAAACAGCCCAAGGAACTGAACTAAGTGTTGATATTACAGAAATGGTATTTTAGATCAGACTATGGAGAACTCACAGACCACTGATACTTGTGGTATGTTTGCCATACCAGCTGGCTTTGATTTTATGTACAGCAGTAAACATGATTATGTTGATGGCTTCTCAATTATTGGCAAACCACAGCAAACAGTTTGCCTGATCTCTCTTTAAAAACTTCTGGTGTGATTTGTGGAACACAAAATATTTGATTTCTTTTTTTCCACTCTCTTTTCACTGGATAAGATGTCAAGCGTAACTAATATATGCTTAACACATTCTCAAAAGTCCATCAGTGTTCTTGAGACTTCACTACCACAATACATTCTGAAATGAAACATCCCTATCACTCTGACAATCAGGATCTGAATTAGTTAACAGGCCCAACAATGCTAAGAATTTATGCCTTCTGATAATGAAGTTGATGGACTAAATTCCTCTTGAAACAAATCAGAATTTTTTTTAAAGGGTGTGATGAAAGGAAGAAAATACATTTAATTAATTAGCCACATTGAATTCTAGTTGTGCAGAAAGGGTGGCATATAAATAAATTTAATAATAATAAACACAGAGACAGGCACAGTTCAGTACAAAACACAAATGTCAGCCACCAAATATGACAAATAAGAGAGCTGGGATTAATGATATAAGAAAATATTTTCAGTTCAAAGGTGGGCTTTAAAG
Source organism: Cyclura pinguis (assembly GCA_030412105.1). Classification (NCBI taxonomy): domain Eukaryota; kingdom Metazoa; phylum Chordata; class Lepidosauria; order Squamata; family Iguanidae; genus Cyclura; species Cyclura pinguis. The sequence goes on along the minus strand of CM059604.1, from coordinate 119,882,801 downwards.
CTATTGGGAAATGGGACTAATAGTACCGTGTTACTTCACTGGTAAACCCTTCCCCGGGGTTTACAATTTTGATATTAAAATATGATTGAATGTGCCTGAGAGGTCACCTGGATGATCACGTAGGCAGCAACGGTCAAACGATCGAAAACCAGGTCAGGCCAGTACACTCCCCGTCACATAGCCCCCAGAGACCTCAAACTGTGCAAACCCACAGTAAACAAAGGGTCTTCAGCCACTGAGGAGCCAACTTCAGGGGATTAGCATCTTTTCTCCAAGTTGAGCAGCGATAGCAATAAAATCCTATCAGGCAAGGACCATTTACATAAAGTCACACCACAACCCAATGCAGCCGAAGATCCTGAGACTTCGGCAACACCTTGTAATCTCATCATGCAAAGGAAGTTACCATTGTGGAGCTTCTTTCACGCTGCAATACTCACTGTTCTCCCCGGGCAAAGGATTAGCCCTCCAGGTACTTTTCCCCTACAAATAGTCCCAGTTTTTTTTTTTTATAATTTTATTCAAATTTCAACAAATAAAACAAACAATAATTTCTGCAATGTTTCATGTAATGTTTTTCCTTCTTCCTTTCCTTTCTGGATTACAATTATTGATATTCCCTCTATTTGTTTCATATCGCAATAAAATGTTAATAATCTATAATTTGTTAGTTCCTGCTGTATATCTCTACTTTACTTGTTACATGATATTTCATTAACTGTTAACTGTATAATAATTGTTATCATGAATAATGTATTGCCCTCTGTCTACCCCCAACCCAAATCTGTGACAATCTTCCACTCTTTATTAATGTCGTCATCTGATTTCCCTTTCAGTCTTTGTGTAAGTATATCCGCATTTCTGTTTTCCATGAAAGCTATCCACCACTGTTCCATTATGGGTGCAGTTTCATTTTTCCAAAGTCGTGCATATTCGATGCGGGCCGTCGTCACCATGTACAATATAATTCTCCAATGTCTCTTGGCTGGTGTTCCATCTAGTGTATGTGTCATGTTTAGCAAGTAAAATTCAGGTGTCATCGCGAATTGAATCTTCAAAATTGAACTTATTTTCTTATGTATTTCTTTCCAGTATTTTTGTGCTCTTGGACATGACCACCACATATGAAATAGCGTACCAAAGTTCTCTTGACGTTTCCAACATTGACCTGTACCTGTCTTATAAATTGTCTTTAGTTTTTCTGGTGTCATGTACCATCTGTGGAATAGTTTGTAGTAATTTTCTTTTAAATTTTGGGCAGCGGTAAATTTCTGTGTACATCGCCAACTCTGTTCCCACCATTCTAACTGTATTGGGTGTCCAACGTTTTGTGCCCATTGTATCATTGCAGCTTTAACTGTCTCTGCCTCCAATTCTTGTTGTAAAAAGCCCTTTTTATTGTGTTTAATGTCTCTGGCCAGCCTAAGTTCGTTCTGTGCTTTAGCCTTTCTGACCTCCTCCCTACATTTCCTGGCTACTTGCTTAAATTCTTCTTTGGTGGTTTCCCCCCTCTTCCATTTCCTGTACAGGTTTCTCTTAACGTTTAGCTCAGGTAAAAAGACCCCGCTAGGTTACCCTGCCTCTTGCATTGCTATTACTCATGCTCTGGCTAGTTTCCATTCCCCATCATGTGGAACACATTGAGGTGTCCCCCACGGGACCCCAGAAATCAGGCAAGACAGAAACTGAACAACCACCTATCCTATGCCCCCTCCCAGGTCTGGCGGAGAAAGAAATAGGTTTAGCATTCTTTCTAACACATATAAAAGTAGCTTTACTTACAAACTCCTTGTCTGTAATAATGATCTAACAGGAGTGTGTGCGTGACAGAGAGAGAAAAGAAAAATGGCTGCAAGTTAGAGTGATTCAGGAAAAGAGCGGATGTAGTAAAAGTAAACAAATAGGAAATTGGCAAGCGCACAAATTAGCAATTATCGAATACAGACATGCAAAGATTGCTAACTATCACTAACAGAAGGGAAGCAGTGAGAACTTTTTTATAAGCAGCATCCTCTTGCTCATTTCATTCATCCATTCATTGCCATTTCTGCTTGTGGCAAGTGAACTCCTCTCTGGACATTGCTTCCGGGCCCCAGTGGTTGTTGAGCTGTACTTTTCTAAGTGGCCACTGCCAACAGTAAAGAAAGATAAACACTTTGTCCTAATTTGCAAGGGCTAACAAAGACTGGATGAAAGAGAGCCTTTCTTTTAGCCTGAGAAAAAGTGGGGATAAGTGGAGAATAAAAGTGGAGAATAAAAGTGCATCAAGGTATCGAGGTACTTCAGCTTAGGCCCTTTCCGCATGTGGGGGCAGGGAACGGGTGAAAACACCCTAAAACGGAGCTTACCTGAAGCCGGGTAAGTCCGTCGCCACACAGAGCAGCGCGAGCTCGCTGCTCCACAGTCCTCCGGCGTCCCAAATGGCGGCTTCCGGTTGGTGGACGCTCTCCACCAACCAGAGAAACTCGCCAACTGGAAGCCCGCCCCCGGCAGATCTGCAGGAACGCACTTGCGCACGCCTGAAAATCCGCGTCGGAGCTGGCACAGGGAACCTCATTTTAAAAAGAGGTTTTTAAAAAACACGCAGCGCGGCTAGTTCCAGCCGCTCCTGAGTGGATTCTGATGTGGAACTACGAAAAGTAGTCCATGCCAGTCCACTCTACGGTGCAGAAGACCTCCGTGAGAGGTCACTCTGCACCATTACAGAAGCCCAGTGTGGAAATGGCCATTGTTTTTCATTTTTAGCGCCATTCCAATAAAATATATATGATGTCTAAATTGGGACGCTTCTTGTATGTACTATGAAATGGAACTCAATGAAGGTTCTCAAATAAAAAATCCTATACCAGTGGTGCTTTATTAATCAGTTCTCCGGACTTAAATCATGGCTTTCCAAATGGTGTACACAACACATCAATGTGTCACCTGAAGTATGTAGGTGTGTTGCCCACAATCTTGGAAATGTATGTTATTATTTATGAATCATATATTTTTAAAAATATATGAAATATTTTCATGAGATATATTGTATCCCCACGCATTTTGCTATTACAATTTATGTATCTCTTATAAGGGATTAATTTAACCTCCGGTTTGCTAGTAAAATTACTGTGTACTATTACTGTGCTGCGAAATGATGCATGTCTAAAAAAGCGTGTCACCAACATGAAAAGTTTGGAAAGCTCTGACTTAAATCCTTGAATGTTTCTTGACCATTTTGCTAGTGTGGCAAATGCAATGGCCTGCCTTCCCTTCTTCTTCCTTTTCTTTTTCTTCCTCCTCCTGCTCCTAATACAATATAGTAAAAACATACAAAAGCTTAACATTACAATGTAATTAAGCTATCAATAACATTAAAACAATTTAAAAACATACAATAAAGAACTATTTTTAAAAGTTTCCAAAAAGCATGATTAAAAACAGTTACATTACTCTGTTAAAGGAGATTCCTTTAAAACACATTCAATTCTTGAAAGCTTGTCAGTTTGATTTTTTTTAAAGTCTTTGAGGAAAGAACAGCAAGCAAGAAGACATCTTAACTCCTCTAGGAAGCAAATTTCAGGTAGCCATACAGCTACTGAGAGAGACTCTCTGACTTGAATCACTAACAGATGTCCCTGTGAATCCTCTTGTGAGGATTTCAGGGCCTAGGGCAACTCAGGAGGGAAGATACAGTCTATCACAGTTGTTTTTAACTGGGGATCTGGGGAGCCCTCACAGGCAAAATCCTGTTGCTGGACACAAACAGCAGCAGCAATAGGGACGTGGCAGGGGGGATAAGGGGGCCGAAACTGCTCCCTTATTTGCAAATGAGGGAGCAGTTTGAGCACACATACACATACCCCCACTGTCGCATCCCTGATGAAAAGGGCATGGGAGCAGGCATGTGTGTACGCCCAAACTATGACTCTGGAAACCAGAGTTTGAATCCCCAGTCAGCCATGGAAACCCACTGGATGACCTCAGGCAAGTCACTTTCAGCTTCAGAGAAAGGCAAAGGCAACAAATCTTGCCAAGAAAACCCTTAAGACAGGGTCGCCTTAAGGTAATCATACATCAGTTTTCAAAAGGGAAAAACAAGAGAGTAAGAAGGAACCCGCTATCATTGGTACTTTGTTGTTGTATGCCTTCAAGTTGCTCTGACTTATGATAACCTTAATCTGAATCTATCACAGCATTTTTTGGCCAGATTTGTTCAGAGGAGGTTGCCTATGCCTTCCTTTGAAGCTGAGAGAATATGACTTGCTTAAGGTCACCCAATGTGTGAGCAGGAATTTGAATCTTAGGCCATTTCTGCCCTACTGTTATAGTGCTATTATTCCACTTCCAACATCCTATGGAATCCTGGGATTTGCAGTTTAGGGAGGGGCATTTAGAATTCTCAGCCAGAGAGCTCTTTCATCTCAGTAAACTACAAACCCCAGAATCCCACAGGAGGTTGAAAGTGGAATAATAGCACCATAACAGTGTAGTGTGGAAATGGCCTTAGTTTCCATAAGCTTTATTCACATAAATAAATATTTGGAATTTACATAATATTTGACTATTTAACCTTAATTTAAATATTTAAATCTTGATTAAAATCTTTTGTCCCCGACAAAAAATATATATTTGCATATATTCCTATGAATCTGCCTAATCCTCTTCAGTGAGCTAATCAATAATTAGGTATTTTAGTAATCAGGTACAGTTAGCCCTCCACATTTGCAGGTTTCACTTTTGTGGATTTGATTATTCACAGATTGTTTGCTGTCACCTCTGCTGCCTCCCTATGTCATTTTTAATAGTGACTGCAAGCCTCCTGAGACTGAGAAAATGTGAACGTGGCTTGTAAATCCCTATTAAACATGGTGTGGGGCAGCAGTGGAGGTGGCAGTCAGCCCCACCAGCCACCCACTTCTGCCATGTGAGGGAACTCTGACGCCTCAAAGGAATCCATAGTGGGTTGAGTATGGTGATCATACTCTTTTGTGTGTTAAATATGGTTTGGGAGAGCCTAGAGTTATTCACGTTTTTCCCACTCTCACAGGGGTCCTGTATCTCTAACCCTAGAGAATGTGGAGGGATGACTGTATATTATTTTGGAATGACTGGTGGATTCATCTGTTGTATAGTCTATAGTTTCTCTAGAACTGGGCATATTTTGTAATTCAAGAAGCAGACTATGAAAAAAGTGTGGGAAGGAAGCCTTCATGTCCACTGGGAGTTTGAATATGGCCATTTCCACACGGGCTAAAAAAAACGGTGCAGAGCGTCCTCCAAAGAGGATGTCTGCACCGTAGAGTGGACTGGGTCGGGCTACTTTTTGTAGTTCTGCACCTCAGTCTGCTCCGGAACGTCCAGAAGTGGTCGCACAGCGTGCTTTTTAAAGACCTGTTTAAACAGATCTTTCAAAAGCACGGAGCGCGCCACTCCGTTCCGGTGCTCCGGTGCAGATTTGCAGGCTCACACCAGTGCGAGCCTGCAGATCTGCCGGGGGTGGGCTTTAGGCTAGCGAGCTTCAGCGGTTGGTGGAGAGCCTCCACCAACCGGAAGCCACCATTTTCGTCCCCGGAGCAGTGTGGAGCAGCGGCCATGCACTGCTCCAGAGCAGCCTGGACTACAGTGTTGAGCCAAGAAGTCCGGTAAGTACCGGCACAGGGCGTTTCCACCACCACATGTGGAAATGGCCTATGATTTGAAAGAAAGCAATAATGTTCCTGGGTAGAAAGCAGTTAAATTGTTTTGTCTCCCTGTGCTTAAAGTTTTGGGTTTGGGGATTATACATAGATAATGGCCCTTTCCACATGTGGGGGGGGGAATGGGCAAAAACGCCCCAAAATGGAGCTTACCGGCAGCTGGGTAAGTCCGCCGCGATGCGGAGCACGAGCTCGCTGCTCCGCAGTCCTCCGGCGTCCCAAATGGCGGTTTCTCGTTGGTGGAGGCTCTCCACCAACTGGAGAAGCTCGCCAGCCGGAAGCCCGCTGCCGGCAGATCTGCAGGTACGCACTTGCGCGCGCCTGCAAATCTGCATCAGAGCCGGGCGACGGAGTGGCACGGGGCTGCGCGCTCCGTGCTTTTTTAAAAACCTCGAAAAAGAGGTTTTTAAAAAACACGCAGCGCGGCTAGTTCCGGGCGCTCCTGAGTGGATTCTGGTGTGGAACTACAAAAAGTAGTCCACGCCAGTCCACTCTACGGTGTAGAAGACCTCTGTGAGAGGTCGCTCTGCACCATTACAGAAGCCCGGTGTGGAAATGGCCAAGGTTTAAGTGTTTATGATATATTTTGAATGGAGTGGCATAAAAAGGATAAGAGTAAACCCCATTAAATTCATGGGGTCACCATCAGGTGACTTGGATGCACATGCTACCATTGCTGCTACTGAACTGCTAATGCCAGGATTCCACAGGATGCTGCCAAATTATAATGCTATACTTGTGTAGTGTGAAACAGCCCTGGGAACAGCAATCCAGCTTTTTAAATGGGTTGTAAGAAGCTCTTACACACTTTTAACATTACTTTTTCAAAACCAGAAGTAGGATTTTGTTTGTCCATTTTTGGCAGCCCATCTGGTGGACCCCTGGAGTGTCCAAGGGTCAGAAAAGTGATCTCTGAACCTCCCATACTTGCTTATTCTTGATATACAGAAACCCAAACTTAGGCAGATCCATATAGCCCTTTCCACCTTACTTCACTTTCACACATCATGGTCCTTAACTAGTACCTCCACCATTTTTTTTAAAGATGATATCGATTCAAAGAAGTCCTTTCACAACAGAATTGTAAAACCCGGTGCTGTTCCACCAGTTGTTGCTCCAGTCAGTGCTACCGTGCGATGTCAGTAGCTTTTGCTTTTTATTTAATTTTGTGATTAAAGTTTGTATTGATTTCCCTGCAGGATAGAACATATCAATATCTTTGGTTTCAGAGGAGCATACAGCAAGAAGAAAACATAAACAAGGACTGAGCATAAAATGAGATGTTTTATTTTAAATTTATGAAACCCGCAGTTGTGCAATTCCCTTGAGCATGCCACAGAAATGCCACTCAATTGCACAGTTCAGCCTTTGTACAAAGAACCATGTCCCTCTGGTGCTGGTTGAATTGCAGGCATACATTTTTTAAACTAAAGAGATGGGGGGAAAGAGCTTATTTAGGAATTAGGAGGAACTAACATTATTATATAGAAAGCTTTTAAGCTATCAAATGAATTTCTCTAAATGTTACCATAAATCACACAAACTTATCTTTCCTTTGAAATTGGAAAATGCAATTTATGCTGTCCGAAAAGGAGAGACCCTTATATACGCTCAGGGATATTCTGCTTATCTCCCCTGCCTCCCAAAATCATAGCCTATTTGGGCTCAGAGCAAAACATGAAACCCAAACCTTGGCTCTCAGCTGATCTCCTACTTCATCCATAAATCTAAAAGCATTCTCTTGGACATAACAGCTCTTTTCAAAAAGTGCAGGATTTATCATCAAGTTCCTGCATGTGTTTATATTCTCAGATTTCTCAACGGAAGCAAATAAAGGGACCTACTGTAAGCACAAAGAGCCAGCATGGTGTAGTGATTTGAGTTGTTGGACTATGGCCCTGGAGACCAGAGTTTGATTCCCTGCTTGGCCATGGAAACCCACTGGTTGACCTTGGGTGCATCAGACACTCTCAGCCCCAGAAAACCTGTGATAGCATTGTCTTAGGCTTGCCATAAGTCAGAAACCACTTGAAGGCACTCAACAACAACAAAATGTAAGCACATCATTTAAGTCATTTAAGTAGTGATCCTCCAGAAGTTGTTGGACTGAGCCTCCCAGCATTCCTCAACATTGTCTATTCTGGCTAGCGCTGTTGAGAGCTGCAGTTCAACAAGACCCTATATGATCCCCACTCCTGAATTAAGCTCATTACCTCATTTCTACTGTTATTCCCAATTAGAGTGGCTGCATTGAATCAATAGAATTTATATATGTGTTGACTTACAATGTTCCAATTGACTTGGTGGGTCTACTCTCAGTGGGATTAATAATGGGACACACACACACACACACACACACATATATGTCATCTGCAATATTTGGGGAAAGCAACCATAGACCTGTGGATATGCTTCAGGAACCACAGCCTGCTATACTGACCAGGAAGCTGGAGCAAAGTGGCCAGCCATTTCAACTTCGAACACCATTTTTTATTTGTCCCTATTTGGTACCGAGGTGCAGTCTCCTTCAGGCATTTTGGACAAAAGGGATAATTTCTGGATTCATAGACCTAAGAGCCTAACATTGCATGGCCTCAGTCTAGAAGATAACACCCATCATCTACTGGCGAACGTTGAAAGCACCTTGAATGCAGCTCAGTTTCATCTTTAGCAATTGAGGAAGGTGGAAGTCAAAATATGTTTCTCATTTTATATTTTAATTCTATTAATCACATTGATGTGTGTATGTGTTTTGTACACACACACACACACACACACACACCTGCTGCTCTATGGAAAATGGAAGGAAAAAATTTTAGGGACAGAGTTAATTCATTTCAAATTCCAAGGCTCCATCAGAATCACCAATCTGCATTCTTCTCACTATTGTACAATTCTCCCTTTAGAGAGTAGGGAGAATAGTTGCGGACTCTGCTGTCCTACTGATTGACTATAATATGCTACTATTGCTCAGTATGTTTTATTGATGGTTAATAAATCACAGTTTAATGCTGTCAATGCATCACAAAAAAACGCTATCTATGGGACTAGGAACATCCAGGAAACAGGCTAAAGATTATTGTAACCCACTGTTATTTATAGTGTAAATATTTGCTGAGTTCTACAGCAATACTAACAATTGATTATCGATGTATTCCCACTTCAACAAACCCACGCTTTTTTTTTTTTGTTCCACCCAGACAGAATGGTTCATATAATCTTTATCTAGCAACAGATTGTTGAGGCCTGAAATGAAAAACATAGGATTTAGGTTCTGGTGAGTCCTGTCTCAGTGCAGAAAAGTGGACAAGATGAGCTTTCAAAGAAAGTTCCATCCTGCTGTGTAGTGCTATGAAAATATGGATCATGTAAGGCAAAGCAGCATTAAAACACTGGGGGTGGTGGAGGATTTCCTCAAATCTGCATTTTCAGGCAGACCAATGTGAATTGCTTTTTATAGTCTAACACCTGAGGGGTAGGAATCGAGAGGCCTGTGGGCTGAACGTGATCCCCTTGGACAGAATTGTGGCCCCTAGGGCCCTGCAAAGAATACCACCATTTTTAAAAGAGAATTTTGCCTCTATCAATACAAATGTGGAGGTTCTAGCGCAGGAAGATTGGGGGGGGGGGTTGGAGACAGAACATTCCCCTGGATACTCATAGCATGCCTAGTTGTGTATTTCACGGAATGGAACACAGTTATCTTTGCTTTTTATCCTTCTCTGAAGCTTACAATACAATCTATTTGGCTCAAGGTATATTCCATCCTGAGGACAAAATATGAGTGACAACTCTCGTACTAAAACAGAAAAATAATTCCGTTCCATTCATAAATAATTCAATCATCAATATAACAGGAGGAGGTGAACTAATTCATAAAATCAACAGCTTAAACCTCAGGGTTGAATGGCCTTGCATGGGAGACTCTTCAAACGAATTTGTAAACTCAACACATTTTGAGCCATACAATTATAAATATTCTATATCAGATTTGCTACTGCAGGAGGATTTAGCTTGGTCCCTGTGCCTTGAGTAAAAAAAAGAAAACAGTCTACCCTGACTGCCAGTATCAGTATTTGGTGCCATTACTCTAATTTCTGGTAAATCCCTAAATTATTAGAATCCAGGTTATTTGAAAGACTTTCAGCCATGCCACCATTGCAACACTGTGAAATCAACATCAGATGTTCTGTTAGACTGGAGAGCATGAAGGACAGCACCTTCTCTATAGCAATCCCCTATTTCCTTTGACTTATAACCAAGTCAGGGTTTTACAGGGTGGCCTTATGTCTGTGGCATTATTTCCTTTTGATTATTAATTTTGATTTTTTTTTCATAGTCGTTGCTATGAAAGTTTTGTTGTGTTTATAATTTAAAATGTTGTATGCTGCCTCAGGGGTATTTATCCCATAGATGGGGATATCATGATGCCCCAAATGTTATTGACTGCAGCTCTCATCAGCCTTAGTCAGCGTAGACAATGATGAGTGAGGATTGGAGTTGCATCCCCACATCTGAAGGGTAACATGTTTCCCACCTCTGGTTCACCTACAGTTTAATTAATTAATTAATTAATTAATTTTAAATATAAACACCACAAGCTGCTGGTCTATGGTACAAAGCACATCAAAGCATACCAAAGTAACTCAGGTCAAGAATGAAAATAAATACACACACTGATGAGAATTAGAAGGTAAATTTCTGAATTCTGAATTTTGAATTGTGAATTCTGAATAAAAAGATTTAAATAGAAAATAAATACACACACAAAACAGAATTTTTGGAATGCATAAGGTTAATAAGGAATTAGTAAGAAGAAGGATGTAACAGTCGAGATCCTGCATTGGCAAACAGCTGTGATGACAGAGGCCATTTCTGCACTATACTGTTATAGCGCTATTATTCCATTTTCAACATCTTATGGAATCCTGGGGTTTGCAGTTTAGGGAGGGGCTAATAGCACTATAATGGTATAGTGCGGAAATGGCCAGAGTTTCGTTACCGTAGCTACTTCTGACGATGCTATTCACCCCTACCAAACCTTCCTCTTAAGGCAGATAGTGCCTAAATCAGAAGGATTCTTTGGCACTGCACACAAAGTGCTAGGAAATCATGGCAGAAGTGCTGTCCAAGTCATGGAGCACATTGAAGTAGAAAGCTGGAGGGACTCCTAGAGGTCCTACTACACCTGCTCGTCTCAACATGCATTGTGACTGGGAAAACATTGCAGTTGTCATTTCCCAGTGCCTCAATCTGCAGAACCTCAGAAACCCTTCAGTTGGGGTGTTCCTGGCATAAGATGTAGGTTTTGGGGAGCATGTTGTCATCAACTACCATAAACATGAATCTCAAAAATTACGAGATCATAAATCTGCCTTACAATCTTGTATATATTGAAAAAGATGCCAGTCAACAGTATTCCCAGGCCCTCTTCCCATCACTGTTAATCAAGGACACTGAACAATGATTAAAAAGCTTGAACATTTACTTTTAATGCTGTTTTTAAAATAAAGTCCAGTTCTGCCTCAGTGGAACCAGATGCTCAAAGAGGAGGAATTCTCTTTCTACAAGAAGAACTATAAAAATTTTGGAAACTGTTTCTTAAAAAACGAATTCTGGAAACTAGCCTCTATAATTTTGAGCATCAGCACAACAGCAAGATAAACATTTCCTCTTTGCTCAAATTAAGGCAACAAATCTATACACATGTGCCTGGGAGTATGGTTCACTGAAATTAATAGGGCTTTGTTGTTAAAAAATAAACAAAATAAACAAAAACAAAAAAAAGTTACAGTTATATAAATAGATTTATCTTGAATTATCTTACAACTGTAATATAACTTTGGAGAAAGAAATTATTAGTGACTCATGAGGAAAAACAAACTGAAAGTCAATGTAGATAAGATGGAGGTGCTTTTTGTTAAGGCTCCTAACCTGAGGTTGGAGGTATGTCAAACAGTCCGGGATGGGGTAACATTTCCCCTTAAAGACTGTGTTCACAGTTTGGGAGTGTTCTGGATTTGTTGTTCGAAATGACAGTTCAGATATACATGATGGGCAGGAGTGTTTACTATCAGCTTCTGCTGATATGCCAGCTGCTCCCCTTCCTAGAGCTGAGGATCTAAAAATGGTAGTGAACACACTGGTGATCTCAAAGGTGGACTTCTGCAGCGTGCTGTACATTGGGCTGTCTCTGTACCAAGTTCAGAAATTAGTGCAAAACATGGCAGCCAGATTGGTTACAAGGGCACCAAAGAGTGACCATATTAGATCTATATTAAAATTACTCCACTGGCTGCCAGTTAGTTTCCAGGCAAGGCACAAACTGTTGGTTGGTACCTTTAAAGCTCTACATGGTTTTGGCTCCGGCTATCTCTGAGATCACCTTTGTCATAGGTGCCGGCTGTCCGTTGTCAGGCAACAGAGTGTCAAGATATTCAGCAGGCAAACGGATACAGCTTAGCAGTCCAAAAAGCTTGCTTGGTCAGGGTGAAGCAGAAGAGCAGTCCAGCGTTGGTCCAAAGGTCAGGAATTCCACAGGCAGCAAGCTCAGAGAGTCCAAAGGTCAGAGAAGGCAGACATATGGTGAGCAGGGAATCTGTTGCACACATGGAGGCAAAGGCCAGCAAACACACAAGTTATTCCTGGCATCGGGCCACCACCCTCTGCCTTCCTTAAGGAGGTTGGAGCCAGATGACTCTCATCTCAGCCTGATTAGTTCCTGGTGTGCTCCTCTGCTTGTCCTCCTTTGAGGCTGCGGTTCATCTGGAGAAACTGACTCCTGACCCAGGACAGCCTTCTCCCAAACATCTGCCCTGTACATTCAGATCTTCTGGACTTGGCTGGCAACTGTTAACCACAAGACTTTTTCAATAGCTGCCCCCAAATTGTGGAACAACCTGCTGGGAGAGATCTGGCAGCCTAACACATCATCTACGTTTAAAACAGCATTAAAGACCAATCTCTTCCAGCAGGTCTTTCCAGATGGTTTTTAAATTACAAGGTTTTTTTTAATTATGCACTGATTGTTTTTAATATGTATACTTTTTTAACTGATGTTATGCTCTTTTAACTGTTTATGTATTTTTAATTGGTGTTGTGTTTTAACTGTGTTAAGTATCTATTTATTGCTGTATTTTAATTTGTTGTTCCCCATCTCAATCCATAGGGAGAGGCGGGTAAGAAATAAATATTGTTGTTGTTGTTGTTTATTTTAAACAGGTATTTCCCAAGCTGTAAAGAAACCAGTCCACCTTTGTTACCTTTTTAGAACATGCACCACTGTGCAGTTCGATTATTATCTCACAAAATTGATTTCTACAGTTCTTGGAAATTTCTGATCAAATTCATTTTCAGGTCATATTTATTCCTAAACAGAACACACTGCAAGGAAGCTTGTGAATGAGTCAGTCTCAGAAGCAGATATTTCCATCCAAGATCTCAATCACAGGTGGAAATTTTACTGCCAAACACCCTTGAATCCACTCACTGTAAGTAATGTGATTTTAATGGCTTGCGTGCACTCAGTATAAAACAAACACGTTTGCCATTTCATATTGAAAAGGAACGAAAAAGATACTGGATCTTCTAGGCAGCAACTGCAATGTGCCCAGATGTCTCAAATTCCTGACAAACTGCACTGCTTAGGAGAAAAAACAGCGAAAATGGCGAAGTGTTTGGATTTCTTTTTTTTTGAACAATTACTTGATATGTTATACAGTCTGGTAAGCAAGCGAAACTAAGCTACTCTTGGAAACGGTTTTGTGAACAACTGGAGAAGAGTGTTGGGTCTACTCATCGTCAGCCCGCTTTGAGCCAGCTGCTACATCTGCAACTGTAAAGAGACCCAACCATCCTGTGGAAAAGCACCAAGCAGTGTGGGCCTGAGATAATTGCTACCAGGTGGACCACAGATGTGTAGGCCTGGTTTGCTTAGATGGTGGCCTCTCATCTTTGGAAGATGCTAAGTTGCTGCCACTCAGATATATATAACACATACATGACACAAAATACATGTACGTTAACTCTATAAAGGCTTGACACTTCAGTGTCCCCTGCTTAATTACTCCATGGTGACAAGAGCCATTTGACCTCTTAATCAGCCATAATTCTGGATTTGCTTAGGAAACCCACTCTCAAAACTAATCCTTCTGTACGGGACATAGCTGAAATTCAGAGGGAGTTGTGCTCAGTATCCTCCAGCTGTGGAGCAGGATGTGCGGATGACTGAGAAAGGTTATATTAGAATTATTTTTTTAAAAAAAACTTTTTTCAAACGTCTGAAGGGAGAAAAAAGCCAAGAAAAATAGTACATCGTGGGGATACTTGGGCAGCAGCCAAGGTAAAGAGACTTGCAGATTTCCAGGGATGAGAGGCCATGAGAAAATTATTTTTTTCCGTCTTGCAAAGGGACATCAAAATATAGCGGAGGATATTTTTCATGCACTTGCCAGAGACTTGATGGATCAGCAAAAGAGCACAAGTGTAGAACTCAAATCAAGTGATTAGGAAGGGAGCCTAAAGGAAGAGCACGTTTATTCCAAACTGAAAGTAACTATCACAAAACAAGCAACTATCACTGAATGGCTTCATGTAGAGCAGGGACCTGAGGCACATAGAGCTTTTACATGTCACTAGCATATATACCAGGTGTTACCCTGGATTTTATTTTCTCAGAGATAATAACTGTAATACTTGTTAGAAAGATTTGAGATCCTGTGTCTCTCATTCCCCAAACTGGTAATACTTGTTAGAAATACTTTAGGAATTACCTTATGTTACCTTAGGAATTAGATGTGGTTGAAATACACAGATCTGAAATCCTGTGTCTGCAGTTCCCCAACACAGACACAAGGGACTGGATCTAGATGCAGGAACATGCAAGAGATCCAGAGGAAACACACACCCCTGGTCCTGCTCTCCAAATGAAACTTTCTGCTTGCCAAAAAAGCTACTTGGGACTGGGGACCCTACTGAATAGGTGAGCTGAGATGTGCATAGGGAGACTGAGGCAAATTCTGTGACTGGAGTCTTTAGGCCCAGTCTGGAGAAACAGTAGAAAGAGATAATTTCCTCACCTCCCGCTATGCTCCAGTAAGTCAATAGCAGGGTTGGGAGGAGGCAGTGGTGGCAGAAAACTGGAGTTTGGAAGGTAAGAGAGAACAGCTATCTTCATCCTGCTTAACAGAGCTATATAGCACCTTCTCCTATCTGAAAATATATTAAAGATTAAAGTTACAAGACCTTCTACCCCAGATGAAATCTGTCAACCCTATTGAGTATGTAGAAAAGGATATGGTTAATACACTAAACAAGAGAACTTCACACTGCAACATTTCAGCCATTTCAGCACTTCACTGTTATGATGCTATTATTCCCCTTTCAACACCCTGTGGAATCCTGGGGTTTGTAGTTTACTGAGGCCCAAGAGCTCTCTGGCTGAGAATTTTAAATGCTCTTCCCTAAACTGCAGGCCCAAGGATTCCATAGGATGTTGAAAGTGTAATAATAGCACTGTAACAGTGTAGTACGAAAATGGCCTTAGTTGCAACTTCCAGTAGAAAATCAAGGTTAAATTGCATGCCATGTTGGGGAATGGGGCTGTAACCAGATCTCTGTTTTTTGTAACTTTAAAATCAGGGAACTTTCAACTACCATACTGGCAGGTGGCATAATTTCACACTTAACCTTGTACAGTTTCTCTGATCAAAGCCGTTTCATATTGTTTCAGCTGGGTTGGGGGAATGGGGCAGGAGACTGTGGATAAATGCTATGCTGCTGTTGTGGTGGTGAGATGTGCAAACATGTTTGTGATACATGTGTTTGTTTATTACATACCCTCCCACCTTTCTCCTAAAGAAAGTTGTGCTTAGGCTGGCTGACAAAAACAAATTAGACAAATTAGACACTAAAACACTATTTGAAAAACAACTAAAACAATCAAAGTAATCATGAAAGCACATTAGAGAAAACCATGAAAATCAATAATTAAAATAATTAACCATGAAAATCAATAATTAAAATAATAATAAAATCAATTTAGAGATCTCTAGAACAAAAGTGCTCCAATGCACATGAACTAATCCTCTGGGATTGATGGATGGAAGAACAGAGAGGATGGCTAAAGTAAAGAATGTGAAAAGAAGGTCAATTTTTTTAAAAAAAATTCACAGCAACACAACTTTGAAAATCAAAAACATTGCTTTCCCATTTTTTGACACTGGAATTTTTCCCCCAAGGGCAGAAACAACCTGTAATGTACAATCATTACAAACCTAAGTTTTCTGGTTTCCAAAATAGCTACACCACAGGCTGGTCTTCAATGGCATGGTGTTGTCTCTGAACATGGAATTCCCAGATGGCCATCATGCCTAAACCATTGACAGACTTTTCTGCCATGATAATGTCTAATCTGTGTTAACATGCCCAACCTAAAACAGTCTGCTAGCAGGACAATATTCCACATATTAGTCCAGTTCCAGAAAGACAAGTCAATGAGACTTAGAGCAAATCAAGCCTGAACTGTCCCTAGAAGCGAAAAATGGCTAACTTTGGACTATTTTTCCTCATTTCACTCATGGAAAAATCCTACCCATCGGAAGGAGCAATAATGCTGGGGAAAATGGAAGACAATAGGAAAAGAGGATGACCATATTACAGATGGATTGACTTAATGAAGGAAACCGTGGCCCCAAGTTTTTAAGACCTGCATAGGGAGTTGTCTCCTTTATACGGTCACTATGATTTGGAGCCAGTTTGACAACACATAACCTGTTAAGTCACCTAAACACATGGTGATGTTAAGTCACCTAAATGCATGGTGATCACATCTTGTGGCAATGAATTCAACACACTGAATATGTATTCTGTAGGGAAAGTCCTTTCTTCTATTTCTCATTAGTTACCATTTTTCTAAACTAAAAGGGCTTTTTAACAAATTGCTCAACTAAATGCTTTTGAGCAGAGCAGTTTCAGAAACTGATCATTTAGTAGAGACCAAATGGAAAACGTCTTCTGACAGGAAGTGGGTAATAACGAGACTGGACACAGGGGGAAAAAATTAGGGCTTGGGGAAGTTTTTTCTTTTAAATTATGTTTGTTTAAAGTTTATTCATATTGAAGGTCAATGGCAGACTAACTTGCAGGGTGGCGGAGAGAGTGAGCACTGAGGAAAAACTGATAAAACCCTTATAAAATTCCAAATAAATTAACAAGTTCCAGATGTCTAGAACAGAAACATTTTTTTTAAAAAAAATCACAGATCCTCAATTTGTTTGACAAGTAACAGCTATAAACCAAATCAGTCAAGCTTTGTTTAGGGACATTTTCCATAAAACCTTATGAGAATTTAACTTTCAGTTAAGTATCTGGCCTTATTGCTGCTTTATAGAGCTGTTGATGTGATGCATGAATTGGTTGGGGATTAAAGTCAAATTCAACAGTAACATCTCATCTGACAAGAGAATGGAGTGTCAAGTTTGAGGCCATGTGACCATCAGCCAAGAAAGGTTGGCTTCTCCTCAGTGTTGCAGCAGAAACAGAGTCTTCTGGAAAGACTGAAGAAATCAAATTCTTAGCCTGGGAAGAAACCTGGCAAAAAGATGGAGAAGGTTCTGTCATCATGACTTCTGGTCCAAACAACCATTCTAACTAAAAAGTTAAACTCCCACTGGGAGTTGTGAGTGTTGTAATAAAGAGTTTTTTCCCAAACATTGTTCTTAGGGGAAGACGTTTATCAAGTCTGGAGGCACAATTCTGTATTAGAAGAAATATTTAATTCATGGCTATGTCTCAGTGTCCTGCACAAAGGCATGGAAGTACTGCCTGCAGTACTCTCTCTCTCTCTCCCAGACTAAACCTCTGCTATGAAATCAGGGGAAAAGGAAATGCCACCTGTAATTTGGGACTTATCCAGAAAATTAAAAAAGGTTTCTAGAAGTGTTGAAACTTTCTGGTTCTTTTTGTTTTGATCTTATCTCACATTCATGGTTTTTCATCCAAACTCTTTCTTGAAATATCCTAGGTTTTCCCTCATCTTTGTGCCCTTTCTCCTGTCAGATGAGTTAGATGTCATCACCTGACACATCTAGACTCAGACAACATTTCAGAAATTGACTTTTCACCAATTTCAGCTGAGCTCTTTGGAATTACTATTCAGGAATTATATTCAAAGTGATAATGTGCTTTAGCAGTATTATACTAGTTAACCATCAGGATCATTTTCTTTTATTGCTAGAATTCTTCTTTTCTTCACTTTGCTTATGTTGATACTGGGTCCTGGAAACAATTTTTGTGTTTCTTGGTGGCAGCTATCTTAGCTAGTTCTGGTATAAAACAATCAGCCATGGAGAGGTACATCATTTTGGGAAATGGTGGGTTAATTTAAATGGGTTGTATTTTAGTATTGGAACATTTCACTGATACTGTCTACAGCTGCCGTAAGAATGGGTTCTGAATAAGATCACATAAGTCATTATTATTCTTAGATCCAGACTAGATGACAGGCCAACATTGCAAATCTATAGATATCTTATAGTATCTATCTGAAGTCCTCTGAGTGCACTGCAAAGTATGTGTACATTGGCTTCCATACTAAATATATTAATTCAGTTAAGATGTCTCTGTGGTTCTTTTTCTTTTAAAAACAAGAGCTATGTGGGGGGTTTGGAGATCAGGCCCATGGGAAGGAAGTTTATCCTGTCCCTCCTCATGCTGCTGCCTTAGCGAAAGTCACCCATTCTTCTTCCAAGCTGGTGTTGGCATCAAGCACCAGTTTGCTCCTGGAGCTGATGACAGCTTTGGGGATATATAAATTTCCTCAAAATGGCAACAGTAGGATGTGTTGATCCCCCACCCCTCAGTACTATGGTCCTAAACCTGATGGATCCTGCCCCGGCTTCTATTTTAGAAGAAAAAATGCATTAAATGCATTGAAGCATTCAACCTATGGGACCAATTAAGAGGAAATGTGCCCAGCTTCATATCATAGCTTGGAAAAGTTACTTTGGAGGGACTATGTGTCTCAGAAATTCTCAGTCTTCATGGCCACTGATTCATATATCCCGTTTTGTGAAGCAACATTCAAAGTGTAACTTTCTTTCAAACATACTGCAGCACTCTGATTTAAACAAACCAAGCATCATCAAGCTGGCAACTTTATGCCTAAATCAGCTCAGTTTGTCTACTTGGCCTTAGGATCTTACTTAAACTCAACATTACTAAAGAAAAGTATTAATGAGAAGTAAGACTTCTGAAGGTTCAATCCTCATTATCTTCCCCATCAAATTTCACATTTAACGTTTCTCTGCCCATCTCAATTCTATTTCAAAAATTCAGTTCTAAGACAATGAGACTAACCCATTCAAGTTTTCAGATCTAGAGCATGGATCTCATTTATTTCCTAATCGGTAAATGGCATTTGAGCCTTGATTACAGCTTTCATTTCAATGCCCATGAGATCTCCACAGTTCTGAACTCATTTTTTTCACTTTCATAATCTGTTGGATGATGTTTTGACAGTCTAAAAGAATTTCCAAAGGCCAAAAGTAATTAGGACACGTCACAGTTCCCAGAATTCTGTAGAGTAGTCGTATTTTCTGCATCTTTTGGGGACAGTTAAAAATTTCTAAAGGTCTTGGTATTGCAGCTTGAAAATGTATGCTAAAGGATTCTTGCAAGAAAACACTTAAGTATTCTGAGGTGGAATGCTTTGGTTGTTTCAATATCCTTTTTTTCAAAATAAACTGATCTCCTAGCTGAATTCTTTTGAAGGAAATCAGTGTTAAACACTACCTTTCAGAGCAATCACAACAGAAGATGTTAAGGACAGAACAGGCATGCAAACCTTTTTGCTCCTTCAACAGACATCGTATGGGGGGATGATGAGAAAGGCTAAAATTGCTACTGTTCTTTACCATGGGTTGAAAACTCCTGAGCTGTCAGTCTGACATATTTCCTCAGTAATGACAGTTATTACTTAAAACATTTCAAAGAAAGCAGAATGCAAGGCCAGCAGCAAGGTTTTTGCTTTGCAGCAAGATGATCAAAGGGTGTTATAATTTTCCCACCTACTCTTCCAGACACTGATTTGTTGGTACTAGGTAAGTTACATTCCATTGTGGCTTCCTCCTGAGCTTCTTGGAGATACTTAGTCCCACATAGGATGCTCATAAGTAATTGGATCTTTGCAAATTCCAATATAAAAGGAGACATTCCATACCTTCTGTATTAGTGGAGCAGAATATAGTTAATCCATCCATTTTTATACTTCTCTGAGTGAACTGCAAGTGGTGAAATAGTTCTTGGTGCTTTCTGTCTCTCTCTCTCTCCCCCTGTCTGTCCCTCCCTCCCTCCCTCCTTCTCTTTTTCTAGGTAGATGGACATTTGATGCAGATTTGAAAATACAAATGTAGATGAAATACATTTAGAAATGAGTATTGTGAGAGAAATGTGTGAATTTAAACATGCAGGTTCCCAGGCAGATTTTTAATTTTTTTTTAAATTATATATTAAAGAGGAAATGGAATGAGATATTCTTAGAAACATGTAGACGTAACAGGAAGCAGAAATGAAGTTATTCATCCCTCTGTACCATTTTTGCTATGCAGATTGGCCCACTTCTAAGAGATCCCGTACAATGAAAAGTATCCACAATTTTTCAAGTCACCCTTGCCAGTCACCACTGAAACAGAAACTGCTGTCATTCTGTATGATGTTCCCTGTTTATGATATTCAGGTAGGAATACTTTTCCTACTTTTCACATCCTGAAATCAGCACTACCAAGCATAAAAAGGAGGTACCACCAAAATGAGAGAGCTAGAGTGGTATAGTAGTTCAACATTAGACTAGGACGCTTGGAGATCGGGATTCAAATTCCTACTTGGCCACAGAAACCCACTGGGTGACCTTGGGCAAGCCATATTCCCTGAGCTTCAGAAGAAGTTAATGGCAAACTCCCTCTGAACAAATCTTGCCAAGGGTTACCATAAGCAGGACATGACTCGAAGGCACACAACAACAACAAATCTTCAAACTTATGGAATCCATGGAGTTGAGAAACTGGGGGAAAATATTTAGCAAAAAAGAAAGAGGGACATCCTAAAAGGGCCAGTTCACTAAGAACATGCTCAGAATGCTGACTGTTGGTGGGGTGACTGGAGTGGTGTATCATGAATGAGGGTTTGACTAACTGGAATACTGAACAGGAGCCTCTTGCAACATTTTATTACCAGCCCCATGTGACTCTAATATTTTCCTTTTTATCATTTTCTCCCCACATAACTGTAACATGCCAGAACCAAGCCAAATTGAAAATGAACAAATGTGTCTTTAATATGTGACAAAGGACTTGTGATCTCCATGTGTGTACTGGGACTCCCCATGTTCATTAAAAAAAAAAATCTGGATCATGTCTGTAGTTTATCCGAAAGGCAGATGTTTGGCATTTTTATTTTAAACATGTTTGGCTTTCTCTCATTTGTTCCTGTTCTTCTTGTTTCCATTGGTAAGGCATGAAAAAAAATACTGGTTTTGAATTATATTTCATTGGAAGAATATGTGTGAAATCAAAAACCTAACATAAAAAGCCATCCAGACATTGCATTAAGAAGTTGTTTTCAGGTTTTAATAATTCTTTACAAATGTTTAATATGAGCTGCTTTCCTCCCGCAACTTGGAAATAGCTCAGCTTCATTAAATGCAAAAAACTCCACTGGATCAACTGACTCTTAAAAAATAAAGAATAAACAATACATTTGTAACGCAACATCAAACAATCGTTCCATTGGCACACCTTCATAATGGATTCTTTATGCAAACTTTATAGCCTTCATACCATTTTCTAGTTGTGCTGTTTCCAGTACATTTATTTCAGTGAACACTGCTGCAGACCTTGTAAACAATTTTAAAGACTGCCCCCCTTTTCTTTGGGATGTGCATTTATACCAAGGACTTGCAAAAAATACCAATAGTATAAGGAAAATGAGAGCACCTTTTCTCTGGATGTGCATTGTTTATGAGATGTTCTAATGTTTCTTTAATTTCCTACTGTGGTTAGGTTTCATATAGGGAGAACAGCTGAAGAGGATATGCTGATTTGCCTCAAGAAAAGGAACTATCCAAATCTTTCACCCAATGTGAACTGAACCTGAATAGTTCAAGAAACTGAGATAATTCATATTACTTTCCCAAGGCCCTGGTTTCATCTGTTCCTGCTAGGGAGGGTTTTGCTAAGCTGATCTGATCAGGACAACATCAAAAAGTTGCAGGTTCTTTTAAGCTACCTGTTTTCCCAAGTGATTTTTTTTTCATACCACTGTCTCAGCTATGATGTAAAAGAGGATACAAACACTCTAATATTTTAATTGTGCAGAGATTGTGTTTTGTTCTGTATAATTAATAATTTTGCAGAACACAATGCAGCCAAAGTTAGCCCTCCAATTGATAATGTCTTCAGTGGCAGGGTTTTTTTATGCACACTTAAATCTTTTGCAATCAAAGATTTTCTTAAAAATAAGAAAACTTGACTATATAGGGCTCTCTAGGTGTATTCATTTCCCATGATTCCTCACCACTGACCATGTTTAATATGGTCAATTTGTTGACTTATGTTGCTGATGGGGCCACCACCTCCCTAGAGATATGCCTGCTGTAGTTGACTCTCAGGATAAACCAATCTGACATCTTCCTGGCTACCAACTTCTTTACTAAGCTGTACAAGTCACATAGTGGTGACTGAATTTGCCCTCTTTGAACACCCTCCTCTTCAGTTCATGTAGCAAGAGCTATACCACCTCCAAGTGAAAAACTGGATCATGACCAACACTGGCAGTTGCATTGATGATAGAACCAAGCACTGCTGTCAATGGAACACTGAAGGGAGGCAAGTTTCTTCTGGATCTGGCTCCTGGATCTAGGGATCTGAATTTGCACTCCTGTGTTCTTGCCAGTATTCGGTTCCTGGACCTGGCTGCCAAATGTGATAAGATGTTGCAGGATGACAGTTCTATGGGGCTGAACCTCTGATCTTGGCAAGTTGTTCCTGGCTCGGGCCACTCTGACAGGTAACTGTTGTAGGATTGGAAGCCCAGATTTGGTGAGGTGTTGCAGAACTGGCCCCTTCTGGTAGTTTTGGAACCAAAATCACCACTCAGATAGGAGAACCAGCTAGGGCTGTTATTTTCTTGTAGCAAGGGGTGAAGGGATTTTGTCCCTATATAGTTTGTTTAGGTTAACTTTCTACTATATGTGCGTATAAACTGCCCACTGTTTATAGCTGAAACTCAAAAGAAAAGAGCTAGTTGGCAAATGGGTTAACTAGTCCTGGAGCCGCTCTTGGCTTCCTCTTCAGCTTCATATATTATGTAGACAAAATGAAGCACTGGCATAAAAGAATATTTTACTGTTTAACAGAGGATGCAGCAGGTACGCCATAGCAGAGAAAATCCTATGGATGCCCTTTGGCTGATAGGCACCAACATTCCTTATAATAAGTGATGCAATGTGTTACTAGGGTGTATGAAAATACTGCTCTGTGCTCCAGCAAAACTTCTGCAGGCAGGTAGCATACTCTCACGCTCTTGCAGCAAAGGAATACTCTTGACCAAAAGGTATATACAGTAAAACTATAGATAGAGAAATCTCTGTTGCACAGAAGTAATTTATCTCTCTCTTTCTGAGCTCCAAAGAGAAAAACAAAGCAGCCCTGGGGAAAAAGTCCTCATGCTGGCCTCTCACCAATTACCCAAAATGCGGAGGGCACATAGGCACATGATGTTCACAGAAGACGAAGTATGATTTCATGTTCTTATCTCCCAGAACGTTGTACCACGATGACCAATGAGACAAGGCTTCATTAAGACATTTGGAGCCCTGGAGCAATTCCAAAATTACCCCCTTCCTACATATGTGTGACCTATTCTAGAAGAGGTGATATATGAACTGATTAAATAGTTGACTAAATAATAAAATACAAAGTACAATAGACAGCAACAAAATATCTTTAAGTGTGAGTGCATCAGTAGCCTTTCTACCTGTGTGAGACTAACAGTCCCACATATTTGTAATCAGTTACTAAACTAAACCATAAAAATGTTGATCATAACAGAAATACCAGGTGATTTAGGAACTGGTAGTTGAAAAGAATGAGAAAGGTACACTTTTTCCTCCTCACAGTGACCCTAGTCAGCAAGGGGCCTGGAGCAATTGCTCCAGTTGAACCACTGATAAGCAAGCCCTGAGTGAGACTGAGCTACAGTACAGTCAGTCCTCCATATTTGCGGGTTTCACTTTTGCAGATTTGATTATTCACGAATTATTTGCTGTCACCTCTGCTGCCTCCCTATGCCATTTTTAATAGGGACTGCAAGCCTCATGAGGCTGAGAACCTGCAAATGAGGCTTGTAAGTCACTCTTAAAAATGGTGTGGAGCAGCAGTGGAGGTGGCAGTCAGCCCCACCAGCCACCCATTTCTGCCTTATGAAGGAAACCTGATGCCTCAAAGGAATCCACAGTGGGTTGAATATGGTGATCATACTTTTTTTGTGTGTTAAATATGGTTTGAGAGGGCCTAGAGTTATTCACGGTTTTTTCACTTTCGTGGGGTCCTGTGCTCCTAACCCCAGCGAATGTGGAAGGATGACTGTATTTTTTACTAAATGTGAAACAATGTCTAGAAGTGTCGGATATGATCCTGTGAATCAGGCAAGCCCTCTAGGCAATCTCTTCTGGTTGCAAATGCCAACTTGACTACAAGAAATGAAGGAAATAAAAAATGACATCATGAGCAGAAATGGAAAAGTTAGGGGGTATGTTAATTGTCAATAAACTAGAAATCTAATTCAATTACATTTCTATTTGGGTGGGGCTGTTTTTAACAATTAATTTTAAATTGCCATTAGAATTTATGTTACGTTATTACACTAAAAACCTTACCAGAATAAAAGTGAAAAATTCCATCCATTATTATACTGCCTTCTCCCTGGCATTTCTGGAGGAAAAGAATCTGCATTAATTTTTGAAATCCCAATTTCTCACCCACCCCATCAAAAATCCTTCTTTTGCTTTCATTTTTGTGACAAAAAGTAGTAAGTATTTTGTCAAAATCCAAGTTGACTCGGCTTTTCATAAAGAGTCACATGGAGCCATCCTCCACAAATCATCTTCTTGCTTTCTGTTGTTTCCTCCTTAATATCTCATTTCCTTATCTTCTAATTTGTTTTATCTTACTGATTCATTCCCAGGTGAATTCCTCAAAAGTGTCAGGGATAATAGTTTCAAAATTCAATTTCCCGGGACAGATAAAAGAGCCTCAGTGAGATAACTAGTACAGAATACAAAAGGACCCTCTAGACACAAAGAAAATCATCTTCCTTTCCTTTCTGAGCTGCCCATACTACATGTGACCTAAACATTGTAATGCCCAACCCTGAGGAACTATAAAGTAGGAGATGTCATTTTGCAAAAAATCCAACATAATGAGATTTTGTGTAAAGAAAGGTTAATGTAAAAATTGTTGGCTCATTTAATTAATTAATAACTTAATTAATATGCTGGAGTAATGTTAATGCTGAAACTCTAAGTTAAGTCAATCACTTTAATTAAAGACAAATAAATTTAATTTGCCCTCTCCCGTTGGCAAATTTCCAACTTAATTCCTAACTTAATTGACTTTATTTCCTTAATTTCTATCACTGATTTTGACAGTAAGCTAAAAATAAATACACAATAATATTTATCAATAAATCTACCCTTGTTCAAAATTTAAGGCATTTCTTTGGTCCCCTGGATAATGTTGTTATTACAATGAGAAAAAAATCATCACACTTAGCATGATGTAGTTTCTGTAGATCCCTGTGAAGAGAAAAGAATTATTTTTCAAAGACGATATGCAAGTGAGCATGCGGACGTTGATACCAGTGCCACCGGCCAAAGGTTATGTAGACCTTTCATTTCAATGTTCACTTCAGCTTTCTAACTAAGATAGCCGTCTTTTTCCCCTCCAAGAGATCTTTCATGTTCTTCTTTTTACAGAACCTGAAGGCACGAGCTGAGACTGAGGGAAAGATGAGAGCAACATTACATGTTAATACTGCCATAACACCCTGACAATTGCCATCTTTTCATCTGGAGGAGTAAAGAAGGAACATGATGATTCTAGATATGTTCTGTCACTCCTGAAAATGACTGAGAAAACCTAAAGCTTTTGCTGGATTAACACTAGATAAGACCCTCACAAGGAGGGTAGCTGGGGAGGGGAACTTACCAAGGCCATGAGATACAGAGGGGCCTGGCTCAGACAGCAAGCCCCATTATTGGTAGGAAAAAAATTAAGAATGACTTGTACTTCTCTCCTAAGGATATTTCATTTATTTATTTACTAAATTTATATGCCGGAGTGGAACCCAAGGCAGCTTCCAGAAAGTTAAAAACATAATAAAGCATTTAAAACAATTAAAAACATTAAAAGATGTGCAAAATTATAAAAATCTACAGGTTTTTTTTTTTAAAAAAAATCTTGATAAAGAAACTTTATTCCCATGTGTCTGTGTATTTATTCTTCAGAGCCTTTGAGATACCAAGCAACATTCTGAGTTGCTGAACCCCAGGATTTCGTGGGACGTTGCAAGGTAGAGTGGAACGCAGTGGAACGCAGCACTGAAGTCATGCAGTGTGAATGAGCCCCTGAAATTTCCACATACCAGTCGCGCATTCTAGAGTCACAGAGAATAAGCCTGTTCTGCCTTTGGCATAGCAGCTTTTCATATATTTAAAAACACCTATTTTGTCAGTTCTTACATTTCTCTAGGATAATCATACATCTTAGAACTGTTTCTCATAGGACTTGATTTCCACATCCCCCAACTATCCTGCTTACATTTCCCTGAATGCACTGTAATTTTATAATTGTTCTCTCAAAATGTGGCATGCACAAGCAAGCACAATACTTCAGCTGTATCTTAATTAGCAACGAATACAACTGAACTACTACTTCCCATGAGCTGGATAGGATTATGTTAGCCTTTTTGGCAGTTGCATTATACTGCTGGCTCATTTTCCCATTCCACGAAAATTCAGGCACAAAAAAACAATAAGCTGAATGTTGTAGAAGAAGCTGGCTTTTGGTTGGCTTGTTGATTTCTTTTCCTTGTTAAATTATTGCTTTTCTTCATTCTGTAACTCAGAGCTCAATTACCATGGTTGGCTTCCTTCAATCCACCAGTCTTACCTTGTTGCTACTTTTTGAACTACAGTATGTTTCCTTTTAAAACTGCTGATGCTTAATAAAAAGTGAATTGTCTGGGGTAGACAGAATTATTTGTTTTGTAAAGCTTTACACTGTGAACTAAAATCACTTTTTCTCCTCCTAGCACATGGCCATCTAGAGTAACCCTTTTGGTAACTAGTGGCTGATACAACAACAGCTGTGCCAATGTTAATACTTGGTCACAATCCTTGCAATATTGCTTCTAAAGCAGGCATATATGAAGGAAGAATGCACATTTTTTCTTGGGCCTACTGTGTAGGATTTTGGGGGAATGTAAGAACTTCGTTTGAGCCATTAAGCTTTAACCTAAACATGTTAAGGCCAACAGAAAAGACTTTTCACCTCTACAGAGTATTTCTTAACAGGTATTAATCAGAATTATTTCAGTCGTCCCGCTAATTAAGCAATAAATGTAAAATAAGAGCACAGAAACAGACTTACGAGGTCAGTGGTACTCACTAGCCTGTCATCAATGGTGGCCAATACAAAATGCCAAGGGACTGAAAAAATACCCTTGAAAAGTCATTCTTTTATCAGTTAATACATCTGTATACTGAATAAATACCTCACAGTTTATCTTACATTTCTCATAGGTTTGCCAATTGCTTTCCATTATGGGATTTCAACCATATCTCCAAGCTCCTTCAGTAAATGGACATCTATAATGATACAGTTTTCAACTACAGAAGAGTCAGAAGACATTGCTAAAAATGTAACAACAGAGTGACGCTATTATTTTATTCCATTCATTCTTATAATGAGGATTAATGGGGGAAATACATGAAGTCCCATTCATTTTATCGTTCCATTTGTTCCTATTTATTTTCAATTTCTTTCCACTGTGGCAGAATTCCTAGAATTCCTAGGATTGCCTAGAATTCTGTGTACAGTTCTGAGAACATGCACAAAGAGAACTTTAACAAAATCGATTGCAAAGCTCTGTTTTGTTTCCAGAGAAATTAAAGTGGTCACTTACATATTGTGAAAAATGTGGGAATGTATCACACACACACACACACACAACTCCAGAAGAAGATATCAATTTGTCTAAAATGTGCATATGTTACTTAACACATACGTATAGATATGATTACTATGGCCCTTTCCGCATGTGGAAGGGGAAACGGGGAAAAATGCACTGAAACGGAGCTTACCGGCAGCCGGGTAAGTCCGTCCGCATGTGGAGCAGCGTGAGCTGGCTGTTCCACAGTCCTCCGGTGTCCAAAATGGCGGCTTCCGGCTGGCGGAGGCTCTCCACCAACCGGAGAAGCTCGCCAGCCAGAAGCCCGCCTCCGGCAGATCTGCAGGCACGCACTGGTGCGTGCCTGCAAATCTGCACCGGAGCAAGGGAACGGAGTGGCATGGAGTGGCGTGCTTCGTGCTTTTGCAAAACCTGTAAAAACAGGTTTTTAAAAAGCACGCTGCATGACCGCTTAGGGTCGCTCTGGAGCAGACTGAGGTGCGGAACTGCGACAAGTAATCCGACCCAGTCCGCTCCCAAGGTGCGGACGACCTCCGTCAGAGGTCGCACCACGCCGTACTACTTACCCCGTGCGGAACGGGCCTATATTTGAAATAGAAATGCAGTAAATTGTCAACACATTGGAGAAGACTGCACTGAAATGGTTTCTATGCCTGTTTGATCTATTATTCACATACTAGCTATTACGTTCTTGCTAACTGGCCGTTAACTTTAAGTTCCCTGCTTTCATTTGTTACAGTTCTTTATCTTCAAACCAGATTTTGGATGGGATAACCCTTAAAATAAAGGAAGCCTTTAGAGCAGTGTCTTTTGATAGTCCTCCAGATAGAGGTCTAATCCCTGTAAAGCAGAGTACCTGGGCATCCTAACAGAAATTAGATGGTGTATATGATCCTGTTAATTTTCTTTTTAAAAAGAGGGACCCTTTACTCAAAATTTTGCAAGTCTGGAGCCTTGCAAAAACTGGCTATTAAAAGGAACAGAAAATGTATATGATGTATACCTTCTTAAATTGCCTCTCAAAAACCACTTCTCCACTGTTCAAATATTCTGAGGTCAGATGCCACAAGGGAGTAGAAGAAAAGCTGCACAATTTATGCAATTTGGATGGAAAACTCTAAAGTAACACGCAGCAGAAACTGGCTGAGTCTCTTAACAAAATCAGTGGGAAAATGAATAAAAATGGTGATGGGGGGAATGAACGAACTAATACTGAATGAAAAGTTAAGCAAATGCTATTCAGATGACTAGAGAAAAATTATATCCCACCACATTTTCCTTGCTTTCAGGCTATGGAGCTGAATTGTGGAATATATATGATTGCATTCTGGTTGCCCAGCAATTACAACCAGTAAAATCACTGGGTTATGGATAAACTTGTATAATGAGCACTGCAACAATAGCTCAGGTCCTGCTGCCCTCTGCCTAACCAGTTCTTAATTAAATTACTTATAGTAGTGGCTTGGGAACTCTGAGCAGCAAGGCCTTAGGCAGAGTGAGGAGGCTACCTCATGTAGCCAAAATACGGGGACAAAAGTAGTAGAAAACTTCCTCCCAGGCTGTTCCTCTTAAGCACTGTGATCACGCCTGCCCGTCTTAGCTGGTGCACAACAACAGCAGTGTTTCTTTGTTTCTTGTCTTAGCTGACTGGGTAGTTTATTATTTGTCTTCTCCCAGTAAGTCAATATGCAGGGGCCTCTGGGAAAAGCCATTGACCAAATGAAGAAAAAGAGAGGATAGCAATTATACAGTTCAGCAGGAATTGTTGGGAAATGTGAGAGACAACAGTGTGTCTCACAAGCAGACTAATTAGTATTCACAAGCAGAAGATGAACAACAACCAGTCCCACATTAGAATTAAATGAATACCTGCACTTCTCATCCCATGGGATGCACATTGTACCACTCCTTTTACATGGGAGCAGCAGCAAGCAGGCTTCAGGTAGAATAGTGAGTCTATTGGGTACGATGTTGGAGGACAGGGCTGTGTTTGGCATCAGCCTGGCCTGCACTTCCCAAGCTAACCTGCCACCCAAGTGTAATGGTAGACATCCTGTAAAGTCAGTTTTAAGTTTAATTGCCAGTGCAGTCAGCTTCTATACTTGGAGCAGGCAGGGTGGAGGCACTCTCTTATCTAGAAAGATGTGATGTGCTGGCATTGCTGAGCTGTATAAAAGCATTTCAGCCCAGGAGACATTTCTTATTATTTAATTTACAAAATTTATAGCCCAATAAGATTGGAAGGGCCCAGAAAAGGACACCTAAAATATCAAGTTTAGGAATCATTTTGCTTCTGAAGAAAGCCTTAAATGGTGGCATTTTTCTCATTGAGAAAGAAAGAAAGAAAGAAAGAAAGAAAGAAAGAAAGAAAGAAAGAAAGTAAGTAAGTAAGTAAGTGACTGGAGAGGAATGTGGCTGCGGTTAAGGATTACTAAATGCCAATAGAAAATCTCAGAAGGTATCAGAGAAATTATTTATTCTCTTTCAAAATGCCAACATTCCAGGTCATCTCATCAAACTAATATGCAGCAGGTATGCAATCAACTCAATAAGGCACCAGGAACATGATAGTGTTTTGTGGCAATGGTCCTAAAAACAAACAAAAACCCCCAACAACAGCCCATTTATAAAGGTAATGCAGAAGGGTCAATGGCTGCCATGCACTATGGTTAGGACTCCATCCCCTTCCTGTGGGGTCAAGTTGTAATGAGACAGAACCATCCATCTGAAACAAAGGCCAAATTCCCCACCCAAAGAATGTTCAAGATAACTGTGGATAGAGGAGTACATAATGAGAATGGTGGGACCAAGTATCCATTGGAAGCTGGCCAAAGACACCACCAGCACCCACTCACCTGCACAGACACATACTTTACATGTACAGAAGTCAATTGTACAAGTACCTGAATCTTACTTTTATGCAGGTGATGAAACAGCATTCTATATTGTAACTGAAGGAAGCAAGATAACTGAGGAGTGGGGAGGTCAAGGAAGGTCGTATAGCTCATAGCTGTGTCCTCCGGCACCTAAGTAATGCTCTTCTGCCTAATGGTAAGGCTAACAATGGAAAAGAATTTAATTAGATATAGGGTCTCAGCAAATGTAGTCTTTTCACAACTCTGAGATTTGTTGTGAGAAGAAATGCATCTCACCTTGGGAATTTACATATTTGCAAGGTCTGCAGAATGTTTCAGGGAAATAGTGTGTGAAGAAAAAAGAAGAACATTTAAAAATGTGAGCAGCAGAAAATACACAGAATCGAAATAACACGCATGAAATGCTTGAGACAACAGGCTAAAATGCAGAAGTAAATCAAAATATTAGGAGAAGTGTTTTTTAAAAATGGGCATGCATGTCATTGTGAGATTAAAAACAAGGTCTCATGACTAGGATTGCCAGATTAGTACTAATTCAGGCCCTCAGGCTTATGGGTTTTCCTTGCTGAGGCCCTGGTGATATCATTAAGCAGGGCATATTAAGCACCAACTATATAATCTCCATCTGTCCCGATTTGGCAGGGACAGTTCCAGTTAATTCTCTGTCATCCCACTTTTTCAGCTGCTTTTAAAATGTCCCAGATTCTCTCCCAATTTCTCCTTTTGTGGCCAGCTTACTTCAGTCACTGCAAACACAGGCCATTTCTGCACGGGGTGAGGGAATCGCCCCGTGACGCTACTCACCAGACTTTGGGCTTCCCAGTCCAGTCCACGCTGCTCCGGAGCAGTGCGTGGCCGCCGCTCCACACTGCTCCGGGGACGAGAATGGCAGCTTCCAGTTGGTCGAGGCTCTCGACCAATCGCTGAAGCTCGCCAGCCTAAAGCCCGCCCTCAGCAGATCACAGGCTCGCACCAATGGGCAAAAGTAGTTTCCCTCAACCCAGCAGGCAGGAGAAGAGTGAATGGGGTGGAATCTTGCCCTTCCCAGGAAACTCAGGCAAAAGCAAAGTGCTACAGCCTTTCCTAGCTTTTGTGTTCTTTCTCATTAATAAAGTTTGGCATCTTAGCCACACTCTGAAGTTGCTTGGCCACAAATGTTCCAGTTTTCACCTGTGAAATGTAGAAAGGTATCAGATGTTGGAAGGTATGCAACCACAATTGTTCAGAGCATGTCATTCAAATTTTTAAAACCAAGTCTAATAAGGGCCATTACACACACACACACACACACACACACACACACATGCTTTCAAGGTGAAGCTCTAACTCCTAAGACTCCAGCCATGCTGGGAGATCTTAGAACCCTACTCACAACCGAATATGAAACAAGCACAAGAAAAAGAAACAGAGAAACAAAGGATGAAGAGAAACAAAATAAAGACTGAGAGCGTTCCACATCTGTACATAAGGCTAGCCTTTTGGCTGGTAGAGATAAGTAAACATCCTGGATACAAGAGAAAAATGAAGATGGGAACCAGTGCAGTACATGCAGAGTAGTTTAGTAATGGGGGAAGCTTGCTTATAGGAAAAGTAACTTAGTGTAGAGGGACAGGAAATGTGAGCGGCCAGTTACAATGCAAAGAGGATGACAAGTGAAAAACCTCAAAAAGCCATTTTGGCTCCTAGGGTTCCACAGTTTTCCAAAGACCTATGGTGGTCTAGGGAGTAAATACCAGCTCTCCTCTTAAAAGTCAATCAGTTTTAATATATGGCTGATTTACACCATGATAATAAATGGGTAGATACACCAATACACAAAGAAGCTGAAAGTTGTAAAAGAGCACTATGGAACTATATCATGTGTCTACAAAGCAGGGGAATTATCAGAAAGCAAAATTCTTTAACTCATATGTTGCAGAAGGAGCAATCAGTGAAATAAAATGAAGGAGGCTGTCTTTGGATTTTTAAAGCTGGTTTGTAAGACCTTTAAAAAGAAAGTGAAACGGCAATATGTACAGGAAAGAAGCAATTTTCAACCCCTCTTCTCCCTGGTTTCACTTTGAATTTTGGTCTCCGCAAAGGTTTGAGCTGCTTCTGCATTTTTTAAAAGGTGCTACAATAGATTCATATATTTGGAATGTCAAACATTAGATCAGCCAGGATTGCTCAAACAGGAAAAAAAGAACTCCAAGGATTTTATTGGAAATGACTCGATTTTTAAATGGGCAATAAAGTCTCCAATTTGGGAAGTTTAGCAGAGTGTCAGATTCCATTCAGAATATTCATTAGGACTTGGGCAGTTATCTAGAACAGCAGAGACATGGGGAGGGGAAAAATAACCCCTTTTGTTATTTAGAAAATGTTCAGGCAGCTGGTTAATAATGTATATCATGAGATGTGTCAGACCTGTACCAGTTATGACTATTGCAATCCCCTCCCCTTGCCCTAATCTAAATGTTTCTAAATGTGAAAAAAAATGTAATTCAGATTTCTTTTTTAGCCAATGGGTTTCATTTCAGCTGAATCAGTTTAAACTAAAATACTGCAGCTTAACCAGTTTCCTGAGTTGTTTAGGCTCCTTAAAACAGGATTTATTCTCCCACGGGATTTAATTTCAAAGCTTGGAAATTACATATAGCACTGTTTACTAAATAATTTTTTACTGTTTTATAATACTTTTAAAACAAGGTTGGGAATGGTGTGGACCTCCAGATGTTGTTGGGATGCCACTTCCATCAGCCCTAACTAGCATATCCGATGGTGAGGAATGCTGGGAGTTGTAGTCCAACATCATCTGGAGGGCTGCACTTTGCCCACTCCTGCTTGAAGCTGTTGCTCTGCACTTCAGGGGGGATTTATCATGCTCTTTCTTCAGTAAGCTGTTACAGTAAAATTTGGCAAAGAAACTCTTTGTCTTTCTTTAGCCAAGCCACAGCGTCTTCAGCTATTACTCCCAAGACCCTCAGCCTTTCATCCAACATAGTTAGAGGAAGCATCGAATCCTATGAACTCTGCTCTGTCGTCCATTTACACTCTCTGGGTCCTTTGTAGAACCTCATTTGATTAGTGTAATTGCACCCAGGGGTTCAATGACATACAATTGTGGCCAGACAGTTTGCCAAAGCGTATCCTAAAATGTTTTGGAAGCTTGATCAATTTGTTCATTTTGTAAAAGAAAGCATAATAAGCCAAGAAACTTTTTTTTTTTTTGGAGTCACATGGCCTGTGTATAAATTATGGCAAAGACCCTCAGGTAAAGAAAAATTATGCTGAGAGAAAATAACTTCTGATGAAAATGTTAAGTTGTTCACTTCCTTTCTATCGTAACATCATTCAGCATTTTTCAACGATTGTTGAACTTTCTCTTCATCCCTAGAACTTACATATTCATAAATTGCCAACAGGATTCTAGACTATACATTACAGATTTCCTCTAATAAACACTCCTCTTTCTAGTCTTTGTAATCTATACCCTCAGTATCCCATGGCTTCCTGGGCGTGATGGAAGTTGTAGTACAACATCTTTGGACAGTGGCGGAGCTTGGAGTGTGTGGAGGAAGGAAGGGGGAGGGGGAGGGGAGTGGCCATAGTGCGTGGGGGCATGGCGAGGGCACATGGGAGCATGGCTGGGGCATGGCCAGGGCATGTGGGGGCATGGCTACAGGCCAGGACGCCCCAGAAACATTGCTGCCTGGGGCGAATCACCCCCCTGCTCCCACACAACTGTGTCTGGATAACACTAGACTGAGAAAACCTAATATATAGCATCGTGACCTTAGATTCCCTCTATGATCCTAAAGTATCTGAGGCACTCGTGATTAATTCTGGAACAAGGAAGAGGAAGAAAACAACCAAAAGAGAGTGGAGAAAAGTGCCAAGAGGAGAAAACGTTAGCAAATAGAATGGCAGGAAGAGAGAAAATGATACAGTCATTGAAATTTTTCAGGAAATTTGTCCATCCTGACCATCTGACCATTTGATCTCACAATGGAAATTAAAACCTACTCAGCGCAAATGGGATTTTAAAAATGTCAATATGTATCTGCAATATCGTTAAAAGGTCTTGACAAAGACCACACCAATGGTTTGTGTGTATTCTGATCAGAGCCCAGAAGAGCTCCTTTGCTGGACTGCCACTCACGAGCCATTTCCGCACTAGACGTTTATAGCACTATTATTCCACTTTCAACATTCTGCTGGCCCCTCCCGAAACTGCAAATGCCAGGATTCCATAGGATGTTGAAAGTGGAATAATAGCGCTATAAACGTCTAGTGCAGAAATGGCCACAGAATTCCCAGCCAGCAAGAGGAGCTGTACTGCAAAAGCAATTTTTCTAACCTTTGCCTCTGATAGTAAATATCAGATGAATAACAAAAAATTTAGAGAAGATTCAATGAACCATATGACTGATATGTTGCTCTTGTTTTTGTGTGCTTTCAAGTCATTTCTGAATTATGGTGACCCTAAGGTGAAACTATTATGGAGTTTTCTGCAGCTGAGAGTGTATGATGTACCCAAAGTCACCCAGTGGATTTCTATGCCCAAGTAGGGAATCAAACTGTGGTCTCCCGGATCATAGTCCAAGACCATTTCCACACTACACTGCTATAGTGCTATCATTCCACTTTCAACATCCTATGGAATCTTGAGGTTTGCAGTTTAGGGAAGGGCCTTTAGAATTCTCAGCTAGAGAGCTCTTTAGCCTCAATAAACTCCCACAGGATGTTGAAAGTGGAATAATAGCACTATAACTGTGTAGTGCGAAAATGGCCCAACACTCAAGCTACTACCCTATGTTGGCTCTCTCTGACTGATATGCGGACTTTTTGTTTTTTTGGCTCGCAATTAGTGGCTACTTCCCAAATGTAAAACAGGCCTAGACAAATTAATTGGGGATATGAATATATGCAGTTATGGCTATGGCTCACGTGAGAATAACCATTAGGCAAAGTGAGGCAGCTGGCTAAGGTACCTTTCTGCAATGGAAGCAATTTATTTGTGTCTCTTTAATTTCATATGCTTGCGGAGGGGTGGGGGGGCCCTTGTAGGATTTTCTTACTTGGTCAAATATTCTTTGACTGGCCCCGCTTTGGGTATATTTTCAGTTCCATCAAAGGCAACATAATATAGGATTGGCTCTGACTACCGTCCAAAGAGCAACATCCTGGCAGATGCCTCCTCTGAATCAGAGGGTCTTTCCGCATTTCCAAATTATGTGCTATTATTCCACTTTCAACATCCTGTGGAATCCTGGGGTTTGTAGTTTAGGGATGGGCATTTGGAATTCTCAGCCAGAGAGTTCTTTGGCCTCAGTAAACTACAAACCCCAGCATTCCACAGGATGTTGGAAGTAGAATAATAGCATTGTAACAATGTAGAGCGGAAAGGCCCAGAGAAATAAGACAAGGTGGTATACAAGGGAGAATATTACTCATGGCTGGATACCAGGTAGAGGAATTTGCCCCTGGGAGTTCTGCTTAGTTTCTTCTTTATTTGCATTTAAACACCACAAATGAGATATATGCACTAACATGTTTCCATATGTATTTATCCTCTGCATAATTTCCAACAGACACTGATCTTTTTTAGCACACTTTATTCTATTTGCTTTCCCCTAGTAATACCTTTGTTATTGAGGAAGTAACTATTTACAAATAGCCAGTTATTTTAACTAGTAGTTTCCAAGCTATTGTTACTGCCCTGGCTAGCCCGAGCTTGGGGGATATAAAAAGATATCTCTTGATATCAATGATTCGGCCTCACATACCCATTCCCTTCCACGTGCTTGCGAGGCCCCTGGACAAGCATGCATACAGGCTCGGCCGATAATCGCCGTAATATTCCGAAACAATACAGGCAGGCCAGAAATAGCCGACTCGCAGCTTCAGGAGACCTCAAAGGCAAGCACCTTCATTAAGTATGCACGCAACTTTCAAAAGATCCTCTGCCCCGCGCTGGCAGCTTGACGATCGAGCTATACGACGCTCAAGTACTCCGCGTTTGCATACTGGCTATCCTATTGATAATTTGGCTGTAACTCAATCATTCAAATTCTGACCTTTCAGAGGCTTTGTCTCCAGCCTCAAATCCATTGTTTTCCCCAAGTATGAACTAGCCTGCGGTCACAATTCTCCTTATAAAAACCCCTGACTTTGAGCGCTTCCTTGGATCGCTCTTGGCTTCCATCCCGCCTTGCTGTCGCCTTGTCCAGTGAGCCTTCCCCTCAGCTCCACATGCTGAGATCCACGCTCCCCAGCTTCTCTGCTTCCAACCGGGCTTCAGGACAGGTGAAGTATCACCCAAACCAACAACTCCTCTAAAAATCCCTCTATCCCACTCCAACCTTTATTTCTCTAGTTAGCTTGTGTGACTGTGCCGCATACATTGTTTGCTTGTGTTTTTAATAAAATATCATTTATTGTTCCAACTTCTGTGTGCTCCTTGACTCGGCCTGACCCCATAAACATAGGGTTCAAGATCTTGCTACGTTACCCTGCCTCTTGTATTGCTAGGCTGTGCTCTTGGCTAATTTCCCCTGCTTATAAAATTCAGAGCGCATTTAGTTGTCCCTCCCGGGACCCCCAGGAATCAGGGTAACACTATGATTATTTTGCAAATGGGATAGATAACAGGTTGGGCACTAATGTCTCAGATTTATACTAAATATAACAACAGTGAAAGGCTTTTGTGTTATAAATCCTACAAATCAAGTGGGATTGATTTACCGTATCAAATTATCAACTGCACATCCATAATTCTTTTTCCTTGCAAAATTCATTCTTTTTTTCAAGCAACTTGCCAAAGAAGTTGGGTTTTTTCTCCTACAAAGAAATGCTTCTAGCACAGATGAAATTGGACTTTTGTGTATTTTCTCCTGTGCTTTGCATTGAATAAACCACTGGAGGCAGGATTCTGGTTTACGCTGCTCTTATTATGTTCCCCACTGTGGAACTTATGCATTCAGGGTACAGGTTCCTAACTCAAACTTCACATTGCCTGCTATTACTTATATCCTGTGATATCATGTCAACCTGAATGGCAAATAGCTTATCTAAAACAGGGGAAATATCCATTAATTTGTGCAGAGGGTTTTGTGTGTTCATGTGCGTGTTTGACAGAGCTTTTCTTCAAAAAAAAGAAAAAAAGAGGAGGGAATCCGTCATAAGGTCACCCTCTGCTTTTCTTTCTCCAACTATGCTTGATAAATTATTTCTATTCCCTTTAATCCATTTTTTATTATGCTTCAAAAAGAATCTCCTTTTTATCTCCTCAGTGTTGCTGAAAACAAATCCTTTTTAAAGCTCGGCTTTATTATCATAAGAGCGGTTGCCTCTAGTACATGGATGCCTCTTCTTGGAGTTAATGAATTAGAAAATGAGCAAGTAGCGATTTCAAATTACCTAATTGTCTTAACTTTTAAAATCTTTGTTTTAATGAATTCCATTAATTCAGCTGCCATTTATTGCCTTTGACATATTCCCAACTTGATTTCTCCCGGTGTCTGCTTTTGAGTGCTTATTGCATTTAATGAGCAAGGAGGGATGATACTTACAGATATAGAGCAGGGCTAGGTAAAATGTGGCCCTCCCTCCAAATGTTGTTGAACTACGTCTCCCAGCATTCATCACTTTGGCTAAGCTGGTTAGGTCCACTGGGTGTTGCAGTCCAACAACAACTGGACACTGTGCTTTCCTGATGTAAAGGTGCAAGCTCATGCTAATTAAGAGCTTGTCGACACAATTACCTTTTATTATTTTTACATAATAATGAAGTTCATTGGTCAAAACAGGCAGTAAAAATGAGGAAAAACATTCAGTAATCTGTCACTTTATTTACATGCTGCCTTTATTCCCAAGAGTAGGATTCAAGACAACTTACCGAATAAAAAGAGATAGATGTAAAGTCACATACAGCTAATAATACACAAAGTATTAAGATTAAAATAAATTTAAACTGCCTGTCAAATTAAAACCATTTAAATATTAATTTAGAAATACAGATTAAAAGCAGCAGAGCACTAAAAAAGAAAAGTTATTATATAAAACAGGAGAAGCCAACTACAGAGGGTGTGGAGGCCATTTTTCCTCACCCAGTGAGGCCACACTGGCACGCTCCAGTGCACTCAGAGTGACACATCATTACTTCTGGCTTCCATTTTGACCAGTTTTGACTGTGTGTGTGTGTGTGTGTATGTGTGTGTGTGTGTTTGGGGGAGGTTTGGTGGGCATCAGAGGGTCAGGTGAAACAAACCACTGTGGTTTGAGCACATTTGAGACGTTTGGGGACAAAAAGTCCTCGAAAAACCAGCCCTCTGAACAATTAAAAATGGGGGCCTGAGGGCCTTGGTGGGACTTCTGAGGGGCTTCAGAGGTTAGGAAAGCTGTTATTGTGTTTCGATCCTTGACTTATTGAATAGATAGTATATTCAAATACTCAAGGAAAAAACATGACAAAGGAACTTTTCCAGTGACCAACAACCTCAACGAATAGCATCTTCCTCAGGTTCATTTCTCATCTTATTTCCTCATTCCTCAAATAGACTCAAGGAATACTCTCACCCACAACCACCCCAGACCATGTGTTTGACTATACAGTAGTATATGTAACCGAAGCTCTTTTCATATGTATTTACAAGGAAAACTAAGCTTGCTTCTTTCTTTGCTAGACTCTGCGGGAGTGGCTGGGACTGGTGGTTGTTCAGCTTCTTGCTTGACAACTTGATTACTGCTTATGTGATCCTCTATTATCTCTCACAGTTCCCAATAGTTTGTGGCCAAAATTATTATGCTAAAGAGAAAACATCACCAATCAGTTTCACGTTATATGGAAACATTTGCTTCCTAAGAAAACCAGTCTTCAGCCATTTCAGTATGCAACGTACACACGGCAACAAGCCTCCATTAAAGCAAAGAGTAGCACCTGACCTAGGCCAGAAATGACCATTCTGAATTTTAACAAAGGGATTCAGAAAAGGCAAAAATAGAGACAAGCCAAGGAGACTGATTTACCAGTACAGTGTAGAGTGTCCTTGACAAATAGTGATAGGCTGAACATATATGGAGTAAGCCTTTGCATACAACAAAAATCTGACTTTACAATCATTAAGAAACACATCCCCCAAACCATTTGATGGCCTCTTTTGAAACTAAAAGGTGTTTTAAAATTGTGGATATGGGCATGGAGGGGG
Organism: Cyclura pinguis; assembly: GCA_030412105.1. NCBI lineage: Eukaryota > Metazoa > Chordata > Lepidosauria > Squamata > Iguanidae > Cyclura > Cyclura pinguis. The sequence goes on along the minus strand of CM059604.1, from coordinate 119,842,814 downwards.
GGATTAAAAAAAAGGCTGAAAGGCAGACATAAACCCTTGGGTGCACCAAAAGTAGCTGACTGGATCCTGACCAGGCTTTTAGCATATGGCTTGCCCAAGTGATGCTAATAAGACTGAAATATGTGTGGCTGCAGTAAGCGTTTAGCACACACTTGTTGGATTAAACCCTGGATGTTGAACTGATAAATCTACTGTCACAAGCGAATATATTACTCTGGCTTGCCCAGAAAAAATTATAGGCACACACATGTACACACACATAGACACTTGTATACATATTCTACTTTTCTCCATTTATATTGCTTGGGGAATTTTGCAGAGGAGGGAGCTATTTATTTTTGCACTATTAATGTTCTGCTGCTAGAAAGAAGCAATGCAAGTTTAATAGCACATTATTTCTGTGTCTCGGGGGAAGAGGATAGGAGAGGATGGAAATGTGTTTATGAATGTAATATACTTTGGATTAAGTTATGAGGCTCTTTTATCAAGGATGGCCTTGTTACAGATGTTAGAAACACCTGTTGAGGATGAAAGGAATTAGAACAGTGGCTTGTGGCACTTCTGCAATTGGACCTTCTATCAACATTCCCATTTGATATCCATTTTATTCTGAAGCTTATTTCTCAGTCGTGAAAGCAGGCATCTCTGTCTTGGATTTCATACACAGTCTCAGCACTACCTTACAACTGTATTTTGTCTCCCTCCTTTTTTATTAATTAGTTTTAATCATTTCTTTAATGGTAACTGAGTCTCCTGAAGAGGTAGGTGAGTCTCTCAAGACCTGAATCTTATTAGGACGATTCAAAATTTGAAGCAAAAGGAGCATAAAGGAGGAGTTTTCATTCTTCCTCTACAGATGTAAGTCTTCTCATAATAACTCCCCTCATACAATTCCCCATAGTCTCCCAAACTTGCAGCTACTGTGGTAACAAATAGTGCTCTCATTGCTTCAGCATCAGAACGTTCCTCCCAGCTCTTCCCTCTTTGACCTGAAATGCAAGAGCAGGAAAGGAAGTCAGTCCATGCTTCTCTATTTTTTCCACCTTCCTTCTCCTCGATTTTAGACCTGGTTGTATTTAATGGACAGCAACACATTTCTAATTCTAATTCAAGTTTGTTGTAGTTGTGCTGTTAAGGTTTATGGCAGTCCTGTGAATAAGAGACCTCAAGAGATGCTTTTTTGACATTCTGTAGTGCAAGTACAGATTTGTAAACTAGGACCTTTTTGCACTACATAATTATTGCACTATAATTCCATTTTAACTACCATGGCTCCTTCCTATAGAATCCTGGAGTTCATAGTCTTGGGACGTGCTAGAGCTCTCTGGCTGAGACTGCTAAATATCTCTTCCTAAACTGCAAAACCCATGATTCCATAGAACAGAACTATGGCAGTTAAAGTGGAATCATAGTGCAATAGCTATGTAGTGCAGAAAGGCCCCAGAGTTACGGTTCTATAATTGCTCCATATTGAGTATCAATATTTGGTCACAATTGTGACACTTTTGCCACAATGTTAGATGTTCTGCAAGCCCATCTTAACAGCCAGCAGCCACATGAAGCAAAAGAGGTCTATTCATCTGTTGACCAGCATGCAAAAAGGATGATATCCAACCCTTCTTACCAGCAAGTAAGCCTGCAACAACCAGAAGCAGAACCCCTGTCACAATTCCTTATCACAGCTTTACTTGCTGGTGGGAGGGGCTAGAAGTGTCACCCTCATTGCACCCTGATCAGCAGCTGAAAAGACCTCCTGCATTTGATGCAACTGCTGGCTGTTAAGGTGGATTGAGGAGGGTCAAGCCAGGAGCTTTTACTTAGTTACACATTCATAGCTAACCTCAGGTATCAGTGGTTTTTATTAATAGCCCTGCTCTGATCTTCAGACTGAGGCCTGTGGCTGCCTGGACTGAGTCAACATTATTTATTTGTTTGTTTGTTTAATCTCTAATGCAGTGTTTCTATTTTCTTGCTGCCTTCTACTTTTCACAGCTGTGGGAAGCTGTGTCTACCAGAAAAAGCAAAGAGAACTGAAGACCCAGTGCTGAGGGCAAAAAGGTGAACTCGAACCACCATGGCAGTGATACGGAAGAACATAAGATCTAGAGCAGAGGCAAGTGAGAGTGACTTGCCAGAAGAAACAACAGGGCTTGGAAATACACCTTTTTAATATGCAACTCCCAGAATCCCCACCAAGCATGGCAAGTTTCTGTGTTGGATAGGGATTTTGGAGAGCTTTAGTTCCCCAAACCAACTTTTCCAACCTCTGAGGAAGGAAGGAAGGAAGGAAGGAAGGAAGGAAGGAAGGAAGGAAGGAAGGAAGGAAGGAAGGGGGATGAGTATATGGCAACAATGAAAAGTCATCCTGGAGTTTCACAGACCCTCACTTGAAGCTTATCTATCTATTTATCTGTCTGTCTGTCTGTCTGTCTGTGTGTCTATTACAATTACATCGCACCTTTCCTTGAGTGAATGCAAGGCAGTATATAATGCCCCCATACTCCCCATCTTATCCTCACAATAAACCTGTGAGGTAGCTCAAGCTGGGAGATTGTGATAGGCCCATGTTCAATCACTGAATTTCCCGGCTTGAACATGGGTCCCCCAGTTCTCTTCCTACAGTCGAACCATTACACGTAATAGTCTCTTCATGCTGATTGGAGTCCACACTGTGGTGATCAAGTCAAGACACTAGTAGGAACAATTCACATGAGTTATTCCTGACTTAGAACCTGGATTAAACTAAGAGTTTTCCCAGTATGGAACTTGGAATGGGACAAGCTGTACATATCATCCACTGGCCTGATTTGTCATAGCTGATTAACTTCTAGGGCTGCTGCAATTTTCATGTACATGTACTTGGAATAAATTGTTCAGAAGGACTTCCTTCTGAGAAATGCATAGGGCCAGCCTGCATGTGTATACAAGCATCATGGACACAGTTGAAGGATGGCCACAGAAGCCAGAGTGTATTTTTCTCTTGCAAACCACGTTTTTAAAGCTGTCTGTATTTTCTATTAGTAGCTGGATTTTTCTCCCTCCCCTGAGATCTAAGGCCTGTGATCTATATCTAGTGAAAATAATTCTGGTAAACTGGAGCTGGAGCCCACAATTACTTTAAACTGATATAAATCAGGAGTAATTGTATTGAATTAAAATGATTTATTTTAAGTTGAGTAAACAGGCAATAATGAGATGCAAGCAGTTTGCAAATGGGTTTAAACTGAAGGAGGGGGTTTTTCCAAAGCAGTCTCAGACCTTCTTTGGTCAGGAATGCCTGCTGGAAGATTATACAGTGGAATATGGAAATAAGAGATGGAGGGAGGGATGTCTAGATTACTTGGAATGTGATTATGAAAACAATCTTCTGACTACCTATTTCTTGGATGGTCCAGATGACATGAATGGGACAGCAGTCTGAACAAGGCTGCTGAGTGTTACTGGCAATCTCAGAAAAAGAGCACAGTCTGAAGCTCACAGAAGTTAATGGGAGCAAGCATGAAAGCATTTTGGCTGATGAACTTTTTGACCTGCATTATTTTTAACATATCACAACTGGGCCAAAGGTATTCCTGGGCAAATTGGTGCAATTAGCCAAGTAATGGATAAAGAGCAGATCAAAAGCATGAATGCATTTACCAAATAAATATAAAATAAAATGAGCCCTGCCAGTTGCAGTATTTCAACTACCACAGTGAGTTTGTGCAATACACACCATCCAAACAATGGCTTAGTATGCCTATAAAGGAACAGGTCAGACAAAATATGGCTTCAGTTCACGTTTTGCCTAAATTGCTAGGACTGCTTCCTATTTGCAGGGCTTCCAAAGGATTCTGATGATAGGTACTCTTCAGTAATCTTCCCCTCCTTCCTTCCCATGTCCATGCTCTCTTTCTTATTACTTCTTTCTCTTACTTCTTTCTTTCTCTTATTATTACTTATTCCCTTTCTTATTCTCTTGTGGTCTCAAACCGTGGTAAAATTATGGCTTGGAGTACAACTCCCTTAATCCACATTAATGGGATTTGTAATCCAAGAAATCCAGGTCCAAGAAATAGGACAATAAAGAAAACTGACAACAGGAAAATCAACTCATTTGAAATACGGAACTGAAGGTGAACCTTGTGAAAAGTGTGGACTTCCCATCAAGATAAATAAATTGGTCCTAGTACAAATTACCCCTGAACTCTCCCTAGAAGCCAAAATGACTAAACTGAGGCTTTTGTACTTTAGGCATATTATGATCTTTCTCATTAGAAAAGACAATAACCATGACCCTGACTTTGTACAACCTTACCCACCTGTTACAATATCAGAGTGTCTTGGAGATCTCTCATTCTTAGGGTCTCCATACATTGAAGCCAACTTGACTACAATTAACAACAGTGAAGTTCAAGAAGCCACTTTTCTACGCTCTGGGCTCTTTCTCAGTCCCTTGCTCAATCTCCTTCACTTCAGTTCAGATGGATCTCTTGCAAGGGAAGGAGTGTTTTGGCTGCTCTTTTAATTTGCTGCTTTTCAGATTTGGAGAAGCTGCAAAAGCAAGTAGCAAAGAACCATGCTCTTTGGGGAAAAAATAATGAAATGAATAAAATAATTCACTGTAAGAGGGTCTTAAAATTAGCATTTTTCCACCCTCCCACCTCTTGTAACTAATGTTCTAATATGTGTCCTAACAAATGATGAAGGTTTCTTGTGGCGTATTCAGAGTTTCATTTCACACCACTATTACTACTACTACTGTTGCTTCCTCTTCTTCTTCTTGATGAGTCCTTCCCTGCCCCCAAAATATTAGGCCATTTCCATACTACACTGTTATAGTGCTATTATTCCACTTTCAACATCCTGTAGAATTCTGGGATTTGTAGTTTACCGAGGCCAAAGAGCTCTCTGGCTGAGAATTCTAAATACCCCTCCCTAAACTACAAACCCCAGGATTCCATAGGGTGTTGAAAGTGGAATAATAGCACTATAACAATATGGTGTGGAAATGGCCTTAGTCTTCTTTTTTGTATGTATATGTATATGTTTTGCTACTGCTTACTATTCCTCTCTGTAGGTACTCAATAACCCTTATTAATTGCTAGAAAGCTGAGTTTTCTTCCTGGGAATATGCAATCACAGGCAATCATGGAGCAAGCACTGCTGTTTAACAAAACCACTGCCAATCAGTTTTGACTCCAAGGGGTGCTGAATGCTAGGCCCAAATAGGCTCAATATCTTGGATACTTCCTTTAAAGTTCAGATTAAAACCCAGAATGGATTTCCCACCAATCACCTCTGATTTTATCATATTTGACTTTACAGTGACCCTGTAATGCTGTTCTGTTTATATTTGTTCTTTTTCTTTTAATGGTCATCCTTTTAACTGTTTTTAATTTTATTGATAATTTAATTATATCCTTATAATTTTGTAGGATGTGCAGTGTTTTGGCAATAGCTATTACAATTTTGTCCACTTATAGTCCGAGACCAGGAAATAGGAAAGACAGAAAATAACAACAACAACAACAACAACAACAACAACAACAACAACAGATTATGATGACAATGATGTCTGATATTGAAAATTACAGTTAAGGATTCATAAACTAGAGTTACATGTCCGTAACTAATTTGCATTCAGTGAGGTTATGTAGTCTTACTGTAAACCTATGGACATGCCACCTCAACCAACCTTAAGAGGCAGCAGCTAGATCAGGCAGAGATTCATTCAGCTTCAGGTCAGGTACAAGAAGAATTACCCACCCACCAGCCATCCCGTGTTTCTGTGCAACCTTAAGAGCCAGCAGCTGGATTGGGTGAAAGTACTATCAGCTTATGATCAGGGCACAAGGAGAATAAGATTTCTGATGCATACGAACACCTGCCAGCAACCAAGGCTGTGACAATCTGAAGCTGTTGCAAGTCCTTCAATTGCTGGCAAGAAATGTCATCATCCTTGCGCCCCAATCACAGGCTAATAGAACTCTTTCATCTGATCCAGCTGCTGGCTCTTAAGGTGGGCTTATGAGGAATCGGATCAAGCGAAGTTACTTAGGTATACAGATGTAACTAAGTTCCTGAGGAAGAGGAAGAAAAAAGAAAGGAGAATCATTATTATTCCCACTTTTCCTATTTTCCAGATTGGCAACTGAGACAGAGAGATAGCAACCCTGATAGAAAAAAATGCATGGTACAACAAACACATGGGAACTTAAATTCTGTCCTCACTAGATTGCTATTCACGACAGTGGCTCTCAGTCTGAAATTTGTTGAAGTCTCTAATAAATAACAATCTCCAGTTATTTTTCCCAACAGAGTACTTTTGAATGGGATTCTCTTGTCAACCTTAATTTTAGCTTATTCTGATGCAATGTCCACTTATATACATTCTCAAAAAAAAAAAAAAATGCTGAATACTCACTACTCTTTTTTTCCCCTAAAAGTTTGCCACCCCAGCACTACAGACTGAGACATCAGACGCCTCATAGGGGAAAAAAGGGTTTTCATAAAAGCAAATTTCTTTATAACACCATTATGCTAATGGTTTGTACATATGACACTCTGGGGAATTTCACTTTGCCAAAGTGCTAGGGGAAAATGATTAGGCTAGCTTTAAAAAAAAAGAAAAAAAAAGATCAATATTCAAGAACACCCTGGAAATGAACCAATTTCTTAGCCTCATGTACCCTGCTTTGGGAATTATCTGTGATATGATATTATTTCTCAAAAAATAATGACTATTGTTTCATGGCCATCTTAGCTGGGGATCTGCTACCTCACCTTTGACAAATGTCGCTATCTTAGCCTCTTTTTTCCTTAAAAAATAAAGGAAAATATTTTATTTTCTGCAAAATGCAGAACATGAGAAGAGAAATTTGCCTAGGAATGCCACTTGAAACATCATCACATAGCTGTGTTCTGCCCAATATGGTCAGAGAAAACACCATACTTGATGCAGTGGTGGCAAAGCTTTTGATTCAGGAAGGAAAGGAAAGAACAAAAATTAACAAGTCCAAAGCATCTCATAACCATGTAAATCTCCACCTTAAAGTCATGTAAGTTTCTCCTTCCTTTAGGATATTTGCTTCTATGGAGCTAGTGTGGTTTAATAGCTAGTGTGGTTTACTGCCAAAAATTATGTATATATGGTATGTTAACCCCAACCTTTGGCCAAAACGTACCCCATAGCACTTTAGAAATATCTGATATGACAATTCTCTCCCTTCAGGCTTACAATCTAAATAAGACAAGAGGACACAAAAGGAAAAGGGAATCGCAATGGGGGAGAAGATAAAGTCCTGTAAATGCTGACTGTTCAACTATTCTTCTCCCTCACAGGCCAGCTGTTTCTCTCCTTCTGAGGCCAGAGTGAAAATGACAAGCAAAAAATCCCCCAAAGGCTTCCAGGTGTGGTAATTCACCCTTATTTGGGGCCAGATAAAGGGTGGTCCAGGGTGTCTTGATGGATCATGGGTTGCCAGAACAGCCTCGGGATCACATACAACCCCAACATTGCTCCCCATCCCTGTGCTATAGGGATACCAGAAATGATACCTCACTTGACACCTCTCAATAATAAAACTGCTGTTTTAGTACCCCAGTATGAAATAGGTGTCACAGGTTAACAGCTAATGTAGTCTCATATCACAAGGGTACTCAAACCTAGTCTTATGTCATTGACTGAGGAAATATGATGCTACAGTTGTACTGAAATTACACAGGTTTGGCTCAAGGTGGGAGATAAAACATATGAGTTAGGATAGGGGCAAGCAGAAGATGGGGGTCTATCTGGTAAATGGCTAGATAATTTACGTAAGACCACCAAGTGTTGATAAAAAAAAAAAGTCAATAACAAAAAGGCTTCCAAGCCTGTTTATTAGGAAATTAACACAGCTCCACTAAAATAAATCAGGTATAGATTTGTACCCCAGGCCATTTTTAGGCTAATGGTGTGGAACCCTTGACCCTCCAGATGTTATGACCTATGGTTCTCATCAGCCCTACCCAGTATGGGCAATGACAAGGCAATCTGGGAGCTGTGGCACTAAACATTGGACAGTTTTCTATGCCTGATTGGGCACAATCCAGTGAATCAGAGTTTTCCCTCTGATTCACTGTGTTTCATCCACTTGTGCCTGTGGAGATGCCACTTTGTATTTTGTTCCATTGTTGGTGCACCTTGCCACTCTAATAAAATAAAAATAGCTTTAACAAGACTGAATGATCTACTTCTGGAGGTTTTGATTTTTAACCCGTTAGCGCGTACATTAAGACCAAGAAAGGTATCACAGAAGTATAAGCTTTTGACTTCTTCAAAACTGTTCATTAGGCTAGATCATACAAACATTTAGATGAGAGAGAGAAGAAAAGACAACTATACAACCACATTGTAGAAAACAACATTACACAAGGTAGTACAATCCTGAAAACTGAAGTAAAATCCAATAAAATTCAGTAAAAACACCTGAAGCTTATTTGACTGGTTTTGGAAAGGAGAAAAATTTGACTCATGTTGCATTGTTCTCTTCTAATTTCTTTTATCATTATTACTGATGTCGGCATATTGAGCTTTCAGTGGGGAGTGGGAGGCAGCTGTCTCCAACCCTAACTCATCCCTCTTTGTCTTCATTATCTCTGCATTCACTGAACAGCTTTGTTAACTGACACCCCCTTAACAAATGAGAAATACCCTAATTGCTTGTCCCCCATCCTATTTTCCATGTCTACAAATATCCCAGCCCAACAATCCCCTTTGGAAAGGTGACCCTTGCAAAGAGCCGCCTGTCTTAAGAATCCGAGAGGTTGCGACTCGTGCGACAATTTATTATGAGCAATTTGCAGTTGCACTGCAACTTTGTGGCTCCCTAAGAGGCAACTCTAGCTTTTCTGTAATGACAGCTCGGCGCACTAGAACATTTTCGGGTGAATATAAGCACTATAATAAGAAAGGATTGATTTTGCATCTGGCACAGGATTCTTGTGATTGGAAATAATATATTGATTTTTTTTAATTAAAGCCATCTTCACATTTATAATGGAAGGTCCTGCCCTCCTTGAAATTCATTGCCAAAGGCCCTGGGTAGTGATTGCAATTACAGATGCTGCTGTACACTGGTGGTGAGATAGAAAATGGGCTACTTAGGCAGAAACATTCCTTTTTTTTTATAAGTTCACACCAGCCTTTGTTGTTAATCAACTCCCCTGTAAAAATAAAATAAAATAAAATAAAATAAAATAAGATAAAATAAAGCTTCTCCACGAAAAGCTGGCACACAAGAGCAGTATTTTCATCTCAGTTTGCAAGAGGTCAACTGACATCCAGTTAGTGAGTTATGACGGTACCGTAAGTCCAAATCATTCTATCATCATCCATTTTTTCTTTGTGGAGGTTGGAATTCTTGACTAACTGCTCAACAACCAAAATCCCCTCCCAACCCACCTTTCCAGTGCTGCAGCCTGCTTCCAACATGGCCATTTCTCTGTCATTGGTGAGCTGACTTAGAAAGGGTTTTGTGCTGTGGGACAACTGTGCTTTTATTTTCATGCCCCAAAATCCCTTCTAAACTACCATGGGACCTCATCAGTAAGCCACCATTTAACTCTGTGATTTTGAAAGATGAGTCAATATAATTCAATTTCTTCTTACATTCACCTACAGCAAAAGCTAAGAAATGTATACAGTCTGTGGTAGAAAGTCATATGTTCATGCTTGATCATATTTCCATCTAACAGAGTCATTGATTTCCATGTATTATTAATTTTCTTAATTTTATATGGCCTATTTTTTTTATCAAGGCACTTTCTTATTTTTAGAAAATGAGGGGAAGGAGAGAGAGAGACTGCTGTTCAACAGTGTGATTGATAAAAGTCTCATTCTAATAATTAATGTAACAAAAATAATCTATGCAAAGTGACAAAGGATGGTTGGGACTACACAACTTGGTTTGGACTACATGACTAAACTAAGGCTACTTTCCATTCCGTAAAATCAGGCAACATGACTAAACGGACACATAATATAACTGCAGAGTGAGAAAATAGTTATTTATGACTTCAGAATTTTCTTAACCCAGTGAATTCCCAGCTGTGTCACTTATTTGCACCATCTGTTAGAGCTGAGGGGCTGGAAAACAAGTAGACTTTATCAGAGCCACATGGCTGTATTAGTCCCTTCAGCTACTCTTCTTCTTCCCCCATATGTCCAGTTATCAATCAAGTACCACTAGTTCCCTTCCTAGTTTCCACTTTGTTGCCTCCTACTTGTGAATACAGAAAAACTTGGGTATCAGACCTCGCCTTCAGAATTATTAGATGTTAACAAGATAGAGAAAGATGTCGAGCTCCTGCATGTTCACTGGCAGCCATACTGTCTACTTCTTACCTGAAAACTTCTTGCTACCCACCAATCTCAGCAAAAATTAACTGTGAGCAGAATTCACTTGGAGAGTTGGCCAGATGAGGCTTAGAACCATATTGCCAACTTATCCATCCACCAGCTACCCAGTATTTCTCTGAAATATTGTATTTGTTATATGAGAGGGGCTTTCAAATGGCATTTCTTCCTCAAAGAAATCTTTGGGTTCCTCACAGGCTTATCGGGCATTCCTCAATGAGAAGATCAGAAGCGAGTGGCAGAGGAACTTCCCTGGAAATTCTTCCTATTAGTCCTTCCCTGACAATGCACAGCTACCTGGGAAGTACTGAGTATTACCACTGAAATATTGCCTTGTCAATAACATCCCTCATAAAATACAAAGATTATATGGAACATAACAAGGAATGAACCATATTGCAATGGCGGAGCACCTGCTTTGTATGCACAAGTTCAGTCCGTGGCATTTCCAGGTGGGATTCTGGAGAGCTACTGCCAGTCACTATATGGGCAGAGCTTGTAAAAATGCTAGTTTAAAATAATTTTTTTTCTATTATTTATTATAGTGTTTGAAAAAAAACCTCATTGTTATGATTTGCTAGTGCACAGTGTTAGACAAAAGCCTTGTGTTATGCTTTGTGCTTCTTCTTGTTAATCGCCATCAAGTTGACATTGACTTATTGGAGGTCCTATGAACGAAAAACTTCCAAGTGTCCCATTATCAACAGCTCTGTTAAGGTCTTGCTAGTTCAGGGATGTGGTTTCCTTGAGTCTAGCCAGCTCTTTTCCTGCTGCGTTTCAATTTACCAAGCATTATCATCTTTTCTAATGAGTCATGTTTTTTCATGCTATGTCCAAAGTGCAACAGTTTCAAGGTAGTCATTTTGGCTTCTGGAGAGAGTTCAGGTTTGATTTGCTCTCAGGCTTGATTTGCTCTGAGTCCTATTCATTTGCCTTTTTAGTAGTCCATGGTATCTGTGCAACCCTCATGAAGCACCACAATTCAAATGAGTTGATTCTCTTCTTATCAGTCTTCTTTACTGTCCAGCTTACACAGCCATACACAGAAATCAGAAATATTATGGCATGGGCAAATCCATGTCAAAATGGCCATAAAATGCCTTAAAATGCCTTTTAAATGTCACATTGAAAAATAAATAGAAAATACTGGCCTTTACACTAATAAGATAACTTCACTCCCCTTTGTCACTTTGTTTGTTAACCTACAAAAGTAACTCACTTCAGATAACTCTTGTTATTTTTGAGCTCTGGGGCTGAATTGACATAAGGCAATTTCTTATGTTTATACTGTATATCAGGGTGGGCAAAGTGTAGCCAATGGGTCCCCAGGACCTTTTCTGTAGCCCCCACGGTTCCTCAGTATTTTGCTCCTGAATGCCCCCAAATGCACTCTAGGGGATGTGGAGGGCATTCCTACCATATTTGGAAGCCCCTCCCATCAAAAACAATTTTTGAATTTTTGAATTTTTTTGCCTGTAATGCTCCAAAATGTCCACTAGAGGGAAGTGTGGATATATTTGCATCACGTTTGGTGCCCCCCTCCTCCAGATAATTTAGGTCCAGGAGAGCCCTTTTTTGAAATCAAAGCATGGTGAAAATGCCCCCATCACCCTTAGAGGAGTTTGGGGGCAAAAAACAGATGCTGCCCTCCAAGGTCTCCTAGGGGGCTCATGTGGCCCCCTTGACTTTCACTCCTGCTATACTTAGATATTCAGGGATTCCTTGGAAGACATATTCCTGTGTGTAAAGAGGTTCTTTGAAGCCAGACAGTAAGAACACCAGCATTTTCATATATATTGTTAGCAGTCAGCTTGGATGCGGAGTGCTAGCTGAAGGTGTGGAATGCAACACAGGATGTATTTTTTTCACATTCCCTTTCCTGTGCCTCCTACCCATCCCCTCCCATGCTATTCACCAAATGCACATGTACAAAACTCCATGGAAAGAGTTTATAACTCCCCTCTTTCCCAGTTCTTTCTGTCTAAACTAGTAAATGAGCAAACAAATACCTTCTGACCCCGTGAAAACATTTCCAAAATGTTCCTTCTAATTGAAAGAAAACAAGAACATTTTCAGGGACTGCTGCTTTTTTATTATTGACCAGTGTGTTGTTTTTAAAATAAATGCATATGCACCCTCTCTGCACGTGAGAGTTATCTGGCTCTCATTCAAACACTGTTTTCTTTCTTCCAGAATTGAATGAAAATGAAATTTAATAATGATTGCTATTGTGAAACTTAACCGTTTTTAGAAAAGTCATTCCTTTCCCCATCTGAAAAGGAAAAATGCTGGATGTCTACATGCTGCTGTGCTGAAATGCTGGCCAAATTTCAAAGCCCCTCAAAAATATGCAAGCCTGTGTGCAAAATAAAATAAAAATTAATATGAACAGCACTTTTTCCACCATGAAAAACAGGATATGTAATTTGGCAACTCTGAGAAGTACCAGTAATTCTGCCGCAAAACCCCAAATTGCTTCCCACAGAAAAAGGAAAGGGAAAAATAGTCATTGCCTTGACTAGGAAATTATAACCAAAATCATCAGACAATCCTTTTTTTGTGGCTTTTACATATGACTAATGCTATGGTCAGCAATTAATGTTGTACTGGGGACCATATTTGAATGTGAGCAAGGGATATAGAGGTAGATCATCAGAGCTGACACAGCAGTGACCAATTCAGTGGGCCTGTAGTGGCGACTGGGGGCAACCACTGCAGGCCAGAAGAAAGGTATTGGAAGTGGAGGAATGTTCAGCCATGTTTGCACAAGTGATTATGTACCTATAAGGGGAAATAAAGTTGGAGAAGTAGTAATGAATCCCTGGCATGTGCTGTCTTCTTTTTATCTGCTCAGTTGCTTCGTTACCTATAGATGGGATAGTCTCACTTCCTCTTGTATATCTTTCCCCACCATTCCCTACCATCTGAGCAGTTCTACCAGGACCCATCTTACCTAACAGAGGGGAGGATTTTTTTTTTTAAAGGCAGCTGTGGAAAAGATAGCAGCAGAAGTATTAGAAAGTATTGGTAACTAAAAAGGTTTTTCTTTAGGGTAATATACTCTCCCTAGAGTGAGCATAATGTAGTGGCTTGAGCATTGGACTATAACCCTGGAGACCAGTATTTGACTTTTTGTTTGGCCATGGAAACCCACTGGGTGACCTTGGGTGCATCACACACTCTCAGCCCCAGGAGATCATAGAAATCATAGAAATCATAGAACTGTAGAGTTAGAAGAGACCACACGGGCCATCCAGTCCAACCCCCTGCCATGCAGGAACACCCTCAAAGCACTCCCGACAGATGGCCATCCAGCCTCTGCTTAAAAACCTCCAAAGAAGGAGACTCCACCACAATCCGAGGCAGCATATTCCACTGCCAGACAGACTTGACCATCAGGAAGTTCTTCCTGAGGTTCAGGTGGAATCTCCTTTCTTGCAGCTTGAATCCATTGCTCCTTGTCCTGGCTCTGGAGCAGCAGAAAACAAGCCCACTCTCTCCTCTACAAGGCATCCCTTCAAATATTTAAACATGGCTATCATGTCCCCTCTTAACCTTCTCTTCTGCAGACTAAACATACCCAGCTCTCTAAGTCTATCCTCATATGGCATGGTTTCCACAGGGCATGGCTTCCTAACCATTTTGGTTGCTGTCCTCTGGACCTGCTCCAGCTTGACCATGTCCTTCTTGAATTGGGGTGCCCAGAACTGGACACAGTATTCAAGATGAGGTCTAACCAAAGCAGAATAGAGTGGTACCAGTACCTCCCTCGATCTAGACATCATACTCCTATTGAGGCAGCTGAGAATTGCATTGGCTTTCTTGGCTGCCGCATCACACTGCTGACTCATGTTCAGCTTGTGGTCTCTTAAGACTCCTAGATCCCTTTCACACGTACTGCTATCCAGCCACGTGTCCCCCATCCTATATTTCTGTATTCCATTTTTTCTGCCTAAGTGTGGGACCTCACACTTCTCTCTGTTGAATTTCATTTTGTTAGCCTTGGCCCAGCTCTCCAATCTGTCCAGGTCATTTTGAATTTTGATCCTGTCCTCTGGCGTATTAGCAACCCCTCCCAATTTGGTGTCATCTGCAAATTTGATGAGCATGCCCTCTATTCCTTCAGCCAAGTCGTTGATGAAGATATTGAACAGCATTGGGCCCAGGACAGAACCCTTTGGCATCCCGCTAGTCACTTCTCTCCAGGATGAAAAGCAGCCATTGGTGAGCACCCTTTGGGAATTGTCAGTCAACCAGTTACATGATAAGATACATGATAACCAGTTACATGATAAAACCGCATGATAAGTTCACCTTAGGGTCATGATAAATCAGAAATTACTTGAAGGCACACAATAAGAACAATGTACTCTCCCTAGAAGCCAACATAACTAAACTTAGGCTGCCATGTTTTGGCCTTATGATGAGAAGACATGACTCACTAGAAAAAAACAATAATGCTTGGTAAGGTAGAAAGCAATAGGAAAAGAGGAAGACTGCATTACAAATGGATATACTCAATTGGGGAAGACACATCCCTGAATCTACAAGATCTGAGCAATGCAGTTGATGATAGAGTGACTTGGAGGTCTCTCATCCATAGAGTCATAGAATCATAGAGTTGGAAGAGACCACAGGGGTCATCCAGTCTAACCTCCTGCCATGCAGTAACTCATTCAAGGCACTCCTGATGGATGGCCATCCAGCTTCTGCTTCAAAACCTCGAAAGAAGAAAACTCCACCACACTTCAAGGCATAGTCCACTGCTGAACAGTGGTTCTTCCTGAGGTTCAGGTGGCATCTCCTTTCCTGAAGCTTGAATTCATTGCTCCTTGTCCTAGTCTCTGGAGCACTGGAAAACAAGTCTGCTCCCCCCTCGACATGACATCCCTTCAAATGTTTAAACATGGCTATCATGTCCCCTCTTAACCTTCTCTACTCCAGACTAAACATCCCCAGCTCTCTAAGCCGCTCCTCATAGGGCATGGCTTTCAGACCCTTAACTATTTTGGTAGCCCTCCTCTGGACACACTCCAGCTTGTCGATATCCTTCTTGAAATGAGGTGTCCAGAACTGGACACAGTATTCCAGATGAGGTCTAACCAATGCAGAATAGAGTGGTACCATTACCTCCCTTGATCTAGACACCATACTCCTACTGATGTAACCAAGAATTGCATTGGCTTTTTTGGCTACCACATCACACTCCTGACTCATGTTCAGCTTTTGGTCCACCAAGACTTCTAGATCTCTTTCACACATACTGTCATCCAGCCATGTGTCCCCTATCCTATATTTGTGCGACCAATTTTTTCTGTCTAAGTGTAAGACCTTACATTTCTCTCTGTTGAAATTCATTTTGTTAGCTTTGGCCCAGCTCTCTAATCTGTCAAGGTCCTTTTGAATTTTGATCCTATCCTCTGGAGTATTAGTAACCCCTAACAAATTGGTAGCATCTGCAAATTTGATCAGGAAGCTCTCTATTCCTTTATCCAAGTCATTAATAAAGATATGGAATAGCACTGGTCCCAGAACAGAACCTTGTGGCACCCCACTAATCACTTCTCTTCAGGATGAAAAGCAGCCATATCATACCATATCATATATTGAAATCAACTTGACGTCAGTTAACAACAATGCTATCTAAAATCTGAGTTAGGAATGCTAGATCCATCTTTTAAATATGTTCGTTGTTTTCTTTTTTACGTAATTTAGTTTAGTATCTAGTGTATACTATCTTTTCCTGTTTACGATTTTCTTTATCGGTGAATTTGATTGCTATACTTATTTGTTATCTTCATGTTCTTGTTGTTCTGTCTGTTTTTGCTATGTTTGTAAGTGTTCTTATAACATTTCTAATTAAAATAAAAGGCAGTTGTGTGGTCCATATGTTGAAAAAGGTCAACGTCGGGTAAGATTTATTACTAAAATATTTCAAAAGAATGAGAAATTTTCATTTTCACCAGAAACCAGCTGGAGGCACAAGGTCTCTTGTTTCTCCATCCGCTTCAGGTTGCTTCAGTCAGTACTTATTGCAAAGACACAGTTGCCAACTATCCAGCCGCCCACCATGCAATGTGAGCTGCTGACATTAGCAGAAGTTGCTGGGCAACCAACTACCAGCCTCTTGCATGGTGCCAACAGAGATGCTGACTGCCTCCACTGCAACATCCCAGGGCTGGCTCAAGACATTTTGCTGCCTTAGGTGGACAAAACAACACCCTTTTCTCATTCCATATCCAGAAGCCATCTGGACTGAGCATTGTTTCATTTATTTTTCTTCTCACTCATTTTGTGTTTTGTTTTAAACCCTGGGAGGTGGACCTTGAAGATAAGATATGCCTTTCCTAAAAGAAACACACAAATAAATGACTGAATATGGGAGGGGTTCTTGACATTAGGAAGTCTTTTGGAAACCAGAGTACGGCCTTGAGTTGCAAATCCTTTCTCTGTAGTTTAATGTTTGTCATAGTCCCCTATGAATTCATAGAAATCATAGAAATCATAGAAATGTAGAGTTGGAAGAGACCACACGGGCCATCCAGGCCAACCCCCTACCATGCAGGAATACCCTCAAAGCACTCCCAACAGAGAGATTTCATACTGCGAGACAGAGAGATTTCATACTGTGGAAAGGTGCGGAAACCAAGTGTTGTCCAGTACCAAGTCTGCAAAGTAAGTAGTTTATTCTGAGATTTCCTTTACTCACAAAATTATTATCTAAACTTAATGAGTTGAAACTCAGAAGTATAATTAGCATCAGACTTCAGATACTACCCTCTGAACTTAATTTAATTTAGCTTACAGCCTAAACAATTACATCTACATGTTAAAGCAAATCCCTCCCCTCCCCTCCCTTCCAACTATCAAATCTTCCCCTCCTCCTAGTTGCAATGCCTCTGCCGAGGTGAAAGTTCACTCATTAATCTTGGTGATTACTAACGAAGTCTGGCTATGCTAAGATTTGGATTTGTGAAATGTGAGCCTTGGAAATATCGTGTAAGGGACGTAAGCTCCTCTGAATGAGAAAATGTTAAGGACCGAAAAAATGCGTAGGCTTAAGATTTCAAAGAATGTGGTGTCCTTGTTGCTTAACATGGAAATATGGATGGTCACATAACAGAATGTCCTTAGTACGGTATAGTAGAGAACCTCTGCTGTAATTAATTTGAGGGATGCATTGGGAAGGTTTTCCTTTTAAAATTATAAGTGGCATTTTGAACCATATTGTTGAAGAGGCACATTTTCTTTTCAAATGCAAACAGTTCTTTAACTTTGGTTAACATCACACCATGAGCATGCACTTGACTCTGAACTCCCTCAGAGCCAAGTGTTGAAAAATACGAAGTCCCAGGGTATGATATGAAGGCTTACGATTCTGAAACTACGCAGGTTCAGGTTTGGTCAGATTTTGATGGCTGGTTGCCTGGCGCTTCTCAACCATTCCGCTTTCAGAACTTGGATTAACTTGCTAATTAACTTGAGAAGATATTGATTAGCTGGATTTCCCCATCTGACTAGATTCCCTTATTAGTTTGAAAGCTAAAAAAATACGTTTTAGTGGATTGGGTTGTTCAAATTCATTAGAATTGGTTAGAATGGGTCCCTCTCCCTCTGTCACATCCAGCAAAACAGGAAGGCCTGTTTCCTCAGGAGAAAAAGAAATATAAAAATTAAAGGAAATGCATCACATGGCTCTGTTGTTCAGCAGGCTAATCTGTTTGTTTTTTTCCCCCCATCAAGACAGAGGGAGTGGGAAAAGAAGAAAGAGAAAACTTTCTGGAGCCTAGAGGAAGCATTGGGATTTTGGACCAGAAGGAGACCTGAGTTTGTGAACAAAGCAAAAAGAAAGATGGAAAAGAAAGTGTATTGGGGTGGGGTTGGAGGTGGGAATCAAGTCTTGGAATAGAATGGGGAAAGTAATAGCTCTGCTTAGCACGAGACCAAGACCTGTCAGAATTTCAGGACTTTTAGGTATGAAAGGCTGGTGTCCCACCTTCCATTAGCCTATATTTGAAGTTTTTCTGTGCATTGTGACTCTTCTACACAAGGTGACCTTAAGGCAAACCTGTGACATGGTGGGGGGTTTTTTGGGGGGGGGCAAGATTTGTTCAGAGAGGGGTTGCCTTTGCCTTCCTCTGGGGCTGAGAGACTGTGATTTGCCCAGAGTCACCTACTAAGTTTCCATGACTGAGTGGGAGTTCAAACCCTGGTCTCCAGAGTTATTGGCCAGTGCTCAAACCACTACACTACACTGGCTCTCTGACTGCTCTTACTCAATTGATTATATTCTGGATTGGTTTCTGATATACATTATGGTAGCATAGATAATCTTATATTTGTGGGGAGATACAATGAATCCCTTTGTAACTTTGTTCATATACTGCTAGGAACACCTTTCCTCAAACCCGCCCTTATTTCTTTCTTTCATGGCTTCTCCCTCCCTCTTTCTCTCCACCCCCGTCACTTTGCTTTTATACCCACTTCCTTCTTCTTCCCCATCCCCTTTTAATTACATAATCAAGGCAGATAGATGCAAAGAGGTGTGCGTGTCTTCCTTCTCCACACCCAGGCAAAAGGGGGGCAGCGCTATATGTGGAGAAGACATGCATGTCTTCCCCTCATTCTCTCCCCGCCATTCCCTTGCCTTTTGCCTGGACACATGGAAAGAAGGCATGTATGTCTGGGCAAAAGGCAAGGGAATGGGAAGGGAAGAATGGGGGGAAGACATACGTGTGTCTTTCCTCGCTTGTTCACTTGGGTGAGGGGAGTTATTCACGGTTTTTCAACCTTTGGCTTAGGTCCGGACTATTTGAAAGACCGTATCTCCCTATAAAAGCTTGCTAGAGCCCTAAAATCTTCAGGGGAAGGTTTTCTCTTGGTCCCACCACCGTTCCAGGCTTGCCTGGTGAGGACATGAGAGACTTCTCGGTGGCTGCTTCCACCTGTGGAATTCTCTTCCGCAGGAGGCTAGGCTGGTCCCCTCTCTCCTCTCCTTTCACTGGAAGACTAAAACATTTCTTTTAAAGCAGGCTTTTATGTGAGCTGCAGAGCTTTTTATTTATTATGCTTTTTTTAAAAAAATATTGTTATAGTTTTTTATAATTTTATACGTTTTAATGATGTCTTCTAACTTATTATTGAAAGTGGCATACAAAAAGGCAGCATACAAATAAAACAAAAGAAACCAAACAAACAAATCTTTGAGAGGGTTCTGTGCCCCAAACCCTCCTGAAAGTGGAGGGGCCACTATAATCATATTATGAACTCTTTAGTCCGTACGGAGAAAAATTCTAGGTTGACGAAGGGCAACTTTAAACGGACAAAAAAGAACAGTTTCAAAGGAATTGATAACAAAATGTGTTCCCCAAGGTCACCAAAGATAACCCCCATGCTAATCTCTGTAAATCTCGTGGTATATCCCTAAATGTAGTATTTTTGACCATGAGTTAACTAGTAGCAACTCGACTAATTAAACAATTTCATATATTAGTGTTCATGGCCATGAATTAATCTACCAGTGTCTAACTTTTAAGATTGTCAAATTAATTTTCAAATCTCATGCTCCAAGCCCTTGTTGGGTGGGATGAACATGGAATCAATCAATGACAGGATCATATTCAATAATATCACACCCCTACTTTTAGTCTGTCTGTCTTTACCTCAATCACTTTGTTTGTATAGTGGGAGAAATACCAGCCAGAATCTGTTCAATTCACAATTGTGACAGCATGGGCAGTAACAGGAGGAGCTAAAATTGAACGAGTGCAGTAGCTCTGAAGGAAGCAAGGCTTTGGACAAGTAGGCCACTTGGAGCTGGCATATTGTGGCTGCAATCCTGTATGGCTCACTGTAGTGTAGTATCTGGTTATGTATGTGGACCTATGGTAGGCTCAGCCATATACCATCTCCTGGACTTACTACACAGCCTTTGAAGCCCCACTCCCATTCATGAAGAACGGGTAAGATCAGAGACGCATCTGGATATATCCCAATAGCTAGACACAAAATGATGACATCAGTGTTCTGATGAGGTTCTCTGGGGGTCTTGACCCTCTGTAATCATTTTATGTCTGAATATAGGGACATAGCCAGATGCTTCTCTGATCTTACCTGCTCCCCATGAGACATAGAATGGCAATAGGAGGGGACTTCAAAGGTTGGACAGTAAATCCAGAGTGGGTTTTGGTGTGCTGTGGAGGGAGGAAGGTGATACAAACCTCTGCAACACCCAAAAAAGGACATATGGAGGCCTAAAGGAAACTTACACAAGCATATACCATTAACAAGATGCCAACCACAATCTCACCTTCCCTGGAAAAAGTGCAACCGTTAGCCCCATCCACCAACAGGATTCTCATCACCATCTGCAGACTGAGAGGAAGGGGCGGTGATAAATAGACCATATGGACACATGGGAAAGAGAAGTTGCAAAGCAGAACCCATAATTTTCTTTCTTTGGCTACAACTCAGTGGTAGAGCAGTTGCTTTGCATGTAAAAGATCCCAGGTTTGGCCATGGAAACTCACTGGGTGACCCTGGGTGAGTCATATGCTCAGCCTCAGAGATCGGCAAAGGCAAACCTTCTCTGAACAAATCTTGCAAAAAAAAATTATAATAGGTTCAACTTAGGTTACCATAAGTTGGAAATGACTTAAAGACACACAACAACAACATTCTTCTCTTCCAAGTAATCAAAAACATCAATTCATAGGGATATAATAATGACTGACAGGGGGGACAGAGATCATGCATGGTCTTTTCTCCCTACCTCTTTCCCACATATCATCCCATCTAAATTCAAAAACAGGGGAGGGAAACAACTTTTAGTCCCAACCTTGTTTTTCCCGCAATTACATCTCCCACAAAGCAAACAGAATGTTTTGCTTTTGGAAGCTGGCTTTAAGAAAGACAAAACAAGCTTTTATTCTCCCTCTGTAATAAATTAATTTGCCAAAAGGCATGCCCTTCCCTAATAACTGGAAACATTGAAAGACCTACCGCTTTGAGATGTCTTGAATTTGAATGGGGTGAAGTTGGAAAGGAATGAGACCTGAATGTTTCCCTTTCAAAGCAAAGTATCTCTTTGCATATTTTAAATGCACAGCAATCAACCTCCCCTAGACAAAACAGCCAACACAATTTCATAGCAGAATGTCTAAAGAGCAAATTCGGCTACAAAAGAAGCTTATTAAAGAGTAATGAAGACTGTCAAAAATTGTACACTTAAAAGCTAGTAAATAACAAAGTGAGGCTTTTAGCTGTTGTGGCTGGACAGTGTGAGGTCAGAAAGAAACAACACATTCAGCAGCTCTGCCATTGGGCTTTTGATGTTGCACATCTTTAACAAGGGCTCTTTCCATCTCTGATATGCACTCAAACTTCTTTGGTTTATGTGAATACCAACGGAGTTATCCAATGTTTTTATACATGCGGCAAGGGCAGACATGCCAGAAAGCTTCAGCTACAAAGCATCCATTATGTTCTATGGAGAAAAGGGGAAGTTTCATCATGTTCTAAAAGAAGGAAGGCCACCTGTTGACCTGTAGCCAAGATCAGGTTCTGGGCTAGTACAAGACATTTTCTTTACCCTAAGACTGAATTAAAAATGGTATCTTTCCCCATTCCATGTACAGAAACTGACTGGATGAGGAGTTAGAAGGGAAAGTGTCTTCCACAACTAGTTTAGCAGTGCAAAACATGTTACATGGTATATATAATAATCTTCCCTAGACTCTTACCTTTGCTCACGGTCCCACAGCATCTGCTGTCTTAGGGGGCTGCCTCACCGTACCCAATATTAGAGATTGTCATAGGCACCAGCTGTCTATTGCCAGGCAATGGAGCACAGAGCTAGCAGGAGACCATTTGGAGACAAATTGAGACAGTTTAGCAGTTCGGTGAAGCTTGCCTATTTAGAGTGGAGCAGGAACATAGCCAAGAGTCAGTCCAAGGGTTCAGGAATCCAGCTGGCATCAAGGTCAGACAGTCCAAAGGTCAGAGAAGCCAGGCAGACAGCAAGTAGGTAAGCTGTAGCACATAAAGGCAAGGGCCAGCAAACACACAAGTTGTTTCTAGTGTCAGGCCACCATCCTCTCCTTTCCTTAAAAAGGCTGGAACCAGCTGGCTCTCATCCCTGCCTGACTAGCTCCCAGTGTGCTAGTGTTTGCTTGTCCTCCTTTGAGGGTGCTGTTCACCTGGAGAAGCTAATTCCTGGCCCATGATAGAGACAACCTGATCAACTGTGACATAATTCAATTTATATTCCATAATGTCTTAATATGCATCAGGGCTTCCCAAATCTTTGATACTGAGGCTCTGTGTGTGCAGACAGAGACAGGGACATGACTGTCCCACAATAACCAACAGCTGTATTTAGTGTGTCCCCTCATCTCTTTGGCAGTGAGTCAAAGCTACATGAGGGGAGCATACTTTTCTAGACAATGTAAATATTTCTGTGATTCCACTTATGCCAAAGAACATATTACATTATTTGGCCAAAGAACATATTACATTATTTGGCCAAAGAACATATTGCATTATTATATGGCCAAAGAACATACTGAGTTATTTGCTAGCACTGAGCTACTTCTGCTGTCAGGACCAGAAGCATCTGGGGAGCAAAAACAAGAGAAGGCTATTGCCTTCATGTCCTCCCTGTGTCCAGGGGCATATGGTTAATTACCGGAGAAAACAGGATGTTCTGATTTGGAGGAGTTTTTCTCACTCAGTAGCAATATCACTTCTATTTAGCCCAGCACCATTCTGACACCAGTTTTAAGGGATGGGAAAATCTGCCCAATTCATTTACTGCTGCACTGAGTCAGTTTATGGAATGGGGAATCTGTGCTGGGACATATAGTCCAAAGGAGCTATCCAAGGCGTTGAGCCAAATGGACTACTTTGATTAGCTCCTTTAAAGTTCAGATTAGATGCTGAAAGGTTGATTGCCCCACTGACATTGGAATAATCAGATGCACACACATACAGAGAGAGAGAGAGAGAGAGACAGAACTCGAGAAAGTGTTGAGCACCTTGGATAGCTCTTTTAAAGTTTTGTCTAATCCCAGAGTAGATTCACTGTTCTACTCTTGTAGAAGCAACAATCTACCACCACATTCAATTTCTTAAAACTTCAAGGTCTTTCTGTTCTGAATAGGAATGCATTGCCAAATGTTGGTAAAGTCTCAAAAAATGAACTAAAACAAAGTTCTCACTTTACATTTGCCAATTGTTGATGCTCAGCTGTTCCCAGCATGGTGCTGTGACACAGGTATTGAAGATGAGAAACTTCTCAAGTGACAAAAAAGGGTGGCAACTCTAATTCAGCACTAAGGTTGCTGAGCATACAGGGATTCAAACTCAGATTTTTAAAAGTTAAGCATTCAAATCCTACAACCTGGACAGATACTTTTGTCAGTTTGTTTTTTTCCTCCTGCAATTTTTTAAATAAAAAAACCTAAAAACATTGCTCCCATTCTGAATATGAAGAGGCCTGTGAATTTTAGCAAATTCTCATTTTTACAAAGACAAACTGGATTCTTACCCCTTCCTTCTAGTTATCTTTGTCATTTTCCATTTCCCTCACTTCTGCCTCTGTACTTCCAATGCCAATGCTCCAGTCTTCTGGAGTAAAGAGGGCAGAATGAAGGGTTATCAGTCACTATTGTCCCCAACTGGAAGCTTTTCCAAGCAATCAGATTCATGCATTTGCTAACAGTCGCCTTATTCTTTTGAGAGTAGTTTTGATTTGATTAGTTAATAGGCTGGATCCACTGTCATTTCCCCTGTCTTACTGTCTCTGCTTTAATAGCCACGCCATAATTGTACACACTGCCTTGAGCAAAACTTAATTCACTTGGACTGATTTACATCTGTGCTATGTACTGATGGGGATAGTTTTTTTGGAAGTGTAATGGTGCAACAAGCTTATGCAGCCATAAAGATCTGATTGGGTTGGGTTAGGCTCAAACTTGCACTGTGCAGGAATGAGGCTTGTGTTAACAGATTCCACGGATTCTGCTTCTCTCCATTCCTTCACAGCCTGGCCTTTCTGATGCACCAAGCAGGCAGAGTATCTGTAGTTATCAGATGCCGTTTCATCTTGAATAGCATTTGACAGCCTAAGGGGAAATAGCAGAATCTTCATAAACTAATTATGATGTGAGCAAAGCCTTGAAATCCTAAGCTCAGTCATATAAGCATGACTCCGAAATGTAACTCAAACAAAATAATCTCTAAGCATACGTTTTTTTCCTGAATGTAATACATAGTAATATATTTTGAATATGGTGAATTTTATAATCAAGGGAGTTGTAATTAATGCAAGTTTTCATGTGGAATCCTACAATAAAATCTGATGCGTATCTAATTGGAAGTAAGCTTACCTGAGTTCAACATGATTTATTTGTCTAGGATTGGAGTTATATGGCAATGAGAGTGTAACATATGGAGACCAAAGGAAATAATCTTAAAGTTAAGAAGCTTGAGTACCACTGACCCATTGGAGAGAATTCTGGAGTTGCTGAGGTCCATAGAGCAACTTCAGGCATTAAAAGTCACTATAAAAGCCTAAATACCCTCTGTCCTAATCTGTCCACACTTGGTCTGGGCTGGCAGCCAGGAGAGGCTGATAACACACAGGTCAAGAGGTCCAAGAAGCAACATAATTAGTCCATTTACTTTTAGCAAAGAAACAGCCTTACAAATGAGAAGCAAATAACATCCCAGCAATGTCCATAACTCAGAGGCAGACAGTATAAACACAAGTCAGAGGCAAGGACAACAGGCAAGTAAAGAAAACGGAAACATGGCCAAAACGGTCAGTTAATCACCAACAAAAGCTAGAGGGAGAAAGGCTCAATTCTTATAGGTTCCAAGATCAGCGCAGCTAGTGCTTGACTAATTGCTGTTCGGCATAAATTTGCTGGGAGCGACACAGAAGACCCTTTCGGTGTCTACGCTGGGCGAAGGTAGGTATGCATAGGTCACTCTCCGTGTCAGAATGAGCAGGGCTCCCTGCTGGGGCTGGCACAGCCCTCTGCTCTGCCTCTGGGGTGGGTGGTGGTACTGTCTGCTCTGCAGGTTCTGCTGTAACAGTCTCTGTGCCAGGGCTCAGAGCAGGTTCTGCTGGCTCAGACTCTGAGTCTGAGTTCAGGTCCTGGAAGCCCATCACACCCTCAAAGTACAAGATCCTATCTTAGCCTAAAAGCTAAGGAGGAGCAGGCTTAGTTACTACTTGCATGCTGGACCATCAAGGAATACCATGTGCAGTATACAACTTTATCGTTAATTGTTGTCGAGCTGGCTTCGACTTATGGCAAGTTGGCTTCGATTCTTATGAATGAGAGACCTCCAGGTTACCTTGTTATCAACAACCCTGTGATCTCAGTGTCGTGGCTTCTTTGATTGAATCAATACACTGTGCAGCTTTGGACTTTTGTTTCACTTCTGACCATATCAGCAGCTGAACATCCTTTTGGCTTGAGTCCAGTCATGCCATTAGACACAACACTACTTAGATTTTTCTTCTCTTCTTTCCCAGTAGCTTGTTGAGTGCCTTCTGACGTGGAAGTTTCATCTTTCAGCACTATCTCTTGTTTTGTTTTGGATTGTCTCATCATAGGATTTTCAAAGTAAAAGGCTTCAAATGCCAAGCTATATTTCAGAAGAAAGCAATGGCAAGCCACATCTGCATATTCCTTGACTAATAAACACCTATGAAATTCATGGAGTTGCCATAAGTTGACACGTGACTTGAAGGCATATACAGAGAGAAATGAATATGTAGTCAATAGAAAGAGCCACATCTAAAAAAAAAAAAAAAGATTATTTGTCTCATGTCTTGTGGCTCCCTCAAAGAGAGCTGAGGAAAGTTACTTTTTGGACTACAGACTCTCCCAGCCAGAATATTCACTCGCCCAGCCAAAAAGGTATTTTACCCCCCAGCTCTCCTGTAAAGACGAACAGATTACAGTTTTAATGGGGTAGTATTCACTTTCTCAGATGTACTTCACAGAATGGATTCCAGACTTGGAAAGCATGTGGCAGAATAGTTCTATTTGTTCCTAGGCTGCTGAAAAGACTTTGTTGGTTTTTGCAGGCTCACAGCTCCTCCCTCTAATCTGCAGATTTTGATGCTGGTGCTACTATAGTAGTCGCTCTCTCGCACGCACTTTCTCTCCACCTACCCTCTCTCTATCCCTCTCCTTTAAATATTGTGAATTTGAAAGATACACGCAAAGACCAGGGTGGAGAACTTTGTTTCTCTTTTGAGAGCTGGATTCCCTCAGGGATCATGGAGGGTGGCAACTGTGGGTGGAACCAAAACCACTCTCCTGAGTGGGTCCAGAGCCAGGATGTAGGTGGGGTCATTCTTTTTCTGCTTCTTCTATGCCTATCGTCTCTCTCTATTCCTCTTTCTGACTGCTTTTCTCCCTCTTTCCTGATTATCTTTCTGTTTCTCTCCTTTTAACCACCCATTCTTTCTCCCTCTTTTTTTCTCACAGCCCTTCTCTCTCTGGTCATTTCTACACTAGACTGTTATAGTGCTACTATTCCACTTTCAACATCCTATGGAATCCTGGGAGGGGAGGGGCCTCAAAGGCTATCCTCAAAGGCCCCTCCCTAAACTGCAAACCCCAGGATTCCATAGGATGTTGAAAGTGGAGTAATAGCACTATAACAGTCTAGTGCAGAAATGGCCTCTGTCTCTGTCTCTTTCTTTTCTGACACAGCTTTCTTTTTGCTGTCTCTCTTATTTTCCTGTTCATTCCCTTCCTTCCTTTTCACTTTCCTACTCCTGCCCAGTAGGCTGCTGGGATAACAACTGGTCACTTTTGCCAGAGGCCTGAAATGATCGCTTGCAAGGGAGTGGGTTTTTTTTTTTAATGGTGGTAGAGAGCAAGTGTGATGTAATAGTTTGAGTTTTGGACACTAAGAGACCAGGGTTTGAATCCCTGCCCAGCAATATGAACCTACTGGGTGACCTTGGGCAAATCACACTCTCTCAGCCTCAAAGGAAGGCAAGAGAAAAACCCCTCTGAACATATTCTGACAAGAAAACCTTGTGGTAGGATCACCTGAAGATCACCGTAAGTTAGAAATGACTCAAAGACACCTAACAACAATATATGGCCCTGTGGCCAAAAGGTGAACATCTGTTTATGATTCAACACAATGATCAAGAATCAGAATGAGCAGTGCAGTTTTATGTTATGTAACAGTTTATTAAGTGACAGAAAGGGAAAAGACAGGGGCCATATTAGTCTATTGTAGTATAAAAAGTAAAAAATAGGAGGAGGGAGAAGGAGTCTAGGAACACTTTTAAGACTGATCTATTTTATTTTAGCATGAGTTTTGTGGATTTCAGTCTCCATGAAAGCTCATGCTAAAATGCATCAGTCAGTCCTAAAGCTTCTGCCAGATTCCTTTTACCTCCTTTTTTTTTTCTTTTTATACTACAACAGACTAACATGGCTATCTCTTTGAAAGCTAAATAGGTGATAGAAATCTAACTCATTTGTGCTATTAGGATTACCAATAGCCAATGGCCCTTTTCACATGTGGGGGGGGGACGGTGTAGAGTGACCTTTCACGGAGGTCGTCTACACCGTAGAGTGGACTCGCGTGGACTACTTTTCGTAGTTCCACACCAGAATCCACTCAGGAGCGGCCGGAACTAGCCCTGCTCCGTGTTTTTTAAAAACCTCTTTTTTGACGTTTTTAAAAAGCACGGAGCGCGCAGCCCCGTGCCGCTCCGTCGCCCGGCTCTAAAGTGGATTTGCAGGCGCGCGCAAGTGCGTGCCTGCAGATCTGCCGGGGGCGGGCTTCCGGCTGGCGAGCTTCTCCGGTTGGTGGAGAGCCTCCACCAACCGGAAGCTGCCATCTGCGACGCCGGAGGAGTGTGGAGCAGCGAGCTCGCGCTGCTCCACGTGGCAAGGGACTTACCCGGCTGGAGGTAAGCTCCGTTTTTGGGCATTTTTGCCCATTCCCCCCCCCAATGTGAAAAGGGCCAATGTGTTGTGATATTTATGCAAAGCTATGATTTTTTAAAATAATGTTTGATTACAGTGAAGAATGCTTGTTGATGTAAAATTCCCAGAATGGCAGCAGTAACAATTTGAAATATCCTTCAAAATAGGGCTCACTGTCTATAAGATACATTAGACTGAACTAAAAATGTTAGTTGTGTGATCCACCTAAGTCCCACTGAAAGCAATAAGTCCTGGGTAAATTATGAACATCTTGTTCCTTTGCTTTTAACAGAATTTGCACAGCAATTACATTCCTGTCTTCTCCGAAATAAGCCCTACTGGATTTAATGGGCCCTAACCCCATTATAGGTTTGCCTTAGGGTTGTCATAAGTTGGAAACAGCTCGAAGGCACACAATGTGAGGTAAATATATACAGGATTGTGACTCTTGGCATGACTAAAGTTACTAGGGAGCTATTCCACACTGAAGAATTATAGCACTATTATTCCACTTTAACTGCCATGGTTCTGTCCCATGGATTGGCAGTCTAGGGAGATTTAGAATCCTCAGTTGGAGCAATCCAGTGCTCACCAAATTACAAACCTCAAGATCCCTACGATGTTGTCATGGCAGTTAAAATGGAATAATAGCATAATGATTGTGCAGTGTGAATGGGCCCCATGACTAGAGCCTTTGTTTTTACTCTGGTTATGAAAATAACAAAGTTCCATGTTCAAATATTTGTTAGCATGGGTTGGCCATTTTCCTGATACAGCTCAGGTTATTTGAAGGACTGGTGCTTGTGCTTTGAGATCTGCTGGGGAAGCCCTTCTCTCTGAGCCACCATTCTCACAGGTACACAGCAGAGGGCCTTCTCAGTGGCTCTCCTGCTCCAGGCTCTGGAACTCTCTTCCCAGAGAAGCTGGACTAGCACCCTCTCTACTTTCTTTTTGCAGACAACTTAAGACTATTTTGTTTTGACAGCCCATCTCTCTCTTGTATAAGGCCCATCTCTCCAAAATAAGATGCTGGATCTTGCTAATTGTTGTACTGGTGGTTGTGAGTGTGTGCATGCATGGGTATTTAATGGTGTATGTTTTAATCTGGTTTTTATTTATTTATTTATTTCTGACAGTTTAATCTCTGTTTAACTTTTCTATTTTGTGAGTTTTTAACTATGTGTTTCTCAACTTGTTGTCAGCCACTTTTGAGTCGAAATGGGGGAAAAGGTGGGATAGAAATAAAAGGAGGAAAAGGAAGACGAAGAATTCACCTCATCACTTGCTGCATTTTCTGGCATCGTTCGCATTAGCTGAACTTGCCTAAAATGTTTTACTAACTGGATCGAATGAGCTGGCTTTATTTTGCACAAAATGCTCCGGGCAGTGCGCTTTTGGCTGGTAGCAAAAGGGCCCTGAATGAACGAATGAACAAACAAACAAACAAACAACACTGGGTGCCTCTTGGCAGCTGCTTTGTATGTGTTCACTGTTATCAGGCCAAACACATGTAAACAATATGAATAAATAACGTGCAAATGTCCCAGAGTAAGGCAAATTTCAGCTTTATCAGATTATCCCCAAGCTAGCTTTCAACCAAATTTAATGGCAAAAAAACAAAACCGTTTTGCAGTGACTGCCACGGGACCGTCATTTGTAGAAATATAAAGGGATAATTTGTTGATTTCTCTTCTACCCCTTCTCTTCTTCTCTCCATCCCACCAACTATACAGGGACACCTGGTAGGAACACAAGGCAGGGTCTCATCAGTGGCCGCTCTCAGGCTCTGGAAAGCTAGAGAGGCTGGACCAGCACATTCTGGCAACAGATGAGACTTTTTTGTTTCAGTAGTCCTTTGGAAACTGAATGTGCATGGGGAACAGGGGAATGGGCTTTTAATAATGATTGTATTGTTCATATTTCTTCTTTTTTCAATGGATATGCCTTTAAATGCTTTTAATTCTATTTGTCATTTTGTGTGTTTTGGTGATATAACCTTTCATCTCTGCCTGTTTTAATTTTTGTATGTCATCTTGGAGAGCCAACGTAGTATGGTAGTTGGAGTGTTGGACGAGGACTCTGGAAGACCAGGATTTGATCCCCTGCTCAACTCTGGAAGCCCATAGGATGATCCTGGACAAGTTACATTTTCTCAGTCTCAGAGGAAGACCATTAATGGCAGGCCTCTTCAAAACAAATATTTCCAAGAAAACCCCATACATTGGTGCTCGTTCAGATTGCCATAAGTTGGAAACAACTTGTAGGCACACAACAGCAACAAGAAGGCATCTTGAAGCCCAGGTCTAGAATAAAAAGGGGCATATTAAATAAATAAATAAATAAATAAATCCTCAAGCTTATGCATGCATATATACCACTCTGGAAATTGAAACTACACACATATCACTGTGATAAGAAAATCTTCTTATCACAGTGATATGTGTGTAGTTTCAATTTCCTATGATATGTGTATATGTGTGTGTGTGTACTCAGTTTGCTGTGCAGGGACCAACTTGCTTTTCCTTTTTATGGTTCTTTATACTTATATCTGACTTGAGAACGTGAATTCTGCAACTGTAACCTGGTCAAGACAGCCCTTCTAATAAAGGACACTTTTAAATAGATGGCTCTTCTGTAACAACTTTTCAAAGAGAGAAATGTTCTTAGTAAAGTAAGACATATGGACACACTATGACCTGTTGAAAGGTGCTTTGTTACCTGCTGAGGAGTGTCAAGAGTTGTTATTTAAGGTGTATGGCCATTTCCGCACGAGGCTGTTATTGTGCTATTATTCCTATGGAATCCTGGGGTTTGCAGTTTAGGAAGGGGCCTTTGAGGATGCTGAAAGTGGAATAATAGCACTATAACAGTTTCGTGCAGAAGTGGCCATTATGTCAAAAAGGAGAGAATGGTTATGTGAGGTTCTGGATCTGTATTTGACTGGGATCTAACCCAAAAGTTAAACTTCCAATTTATTTGGACAGCCTACCACATCTAACCTTCTAAGTATGAGCTGGGTGAACCTAATTGGAATGCACTGTGATTTGCTTTTCATTTCCTGTTAAAACTTCTTCACTTATTCAAAACTTGGCATTTTGCTCTAACTGTGTGGTTGTCTGCTAAGGAGCCCATTATTACAGATTACATTTATATTTCATAACATCTCCTGATGTACTCATGAATAAACGGCCACATAATCCAACACATTCACTCTCTCCATAACAGGTTTTTGAGAACCTAGTGCCAAAATCACTTTCAGGTTCGGAAAAGCAAATCTAGTCCGTCTGATCTCTTTCCTGTAAGATTGTCCGGAATTCAAACGTGAGACTTGGCTTCAGAGTTAATTTTACTTAGCATAAACCCAATGGGATAAAAGGCAGTTGTGAGCCATACTTCTGTTTAAAGCTAAATCCTACTTCCACTTATCTGCATCAGTGGAATTAAACACACCTATGTGTCTGAGACAACCAGTGCACTGTAGTGGATTGAGAGTTGGGCTACACCCAGTCAACCATGGCTCAATTCCTTATTCGGCCATGGAAACCTACTGGGTAACCTTGGGCGCTTCACATATTCTCAGCCTCCAGGATACCCTTTGGTTTGTCTCAGGTTCACAATGTCAGAAATGACTTAAAGGCACACAACAACAACAAAGCAACAGTAATAACAACGTGGTCTGAACTGCGTGTCTTGAGCATTTGCTTTAATACCTCCTTCCCTTTACCTTATTTGAGAAATTTAATGTATTTTCATCAAGGTCACAACTGTACACAAACCCACAACAGCTTACATACATGGAAAATGGCAAGCAACTGTATTCCCTTACAATGAAGAGAAGCAAGATTTCCTCTTGGGTTCCAAAGAAAGAAAGAAAGATTGCTAATTTGGGTAGTAATCTGATATCCATTTACTTGGAAACATGCTATTATGGAACCTAATGGAGCTTATTTCTAGGTAGATATGTACAGAAATGCTCTGAAAAATGCTCTGTAAGTCTAATATAGGCTTCCAAACAAAATGTCACAGATACAAACAACAGACAGTTCATAGTTTACAAGAGACCCAATGATATGGCTGCCTTGAAAGTGTACTAAATGCAGTGAATAACATCCAGACTTAAATTAGCCACGATGTATTTTTCCCATTGATTTCAGTGGATCTGCTCTAAGACAAATTCTGTCCATATGGGGTCCCACCCCTTCCTGCACAACCCAGGCCTGCTGAGGAAGAGGGGAGGGGAGAGAGGAGGCAGAGGAACGGACAGCAGACTTAGGATGACATTGTGTCCTAAATATTCTTGTAGGTGCATTCCTCGCAGACCTCTGAGTGGCAACTTAAGCTGATAAATGTCACCCAATTGTGCGAAAAACATCATAACTAATGAATGTCACCTATTGGGGGGGAACAGATGCTGAATGATTGCATAACCAGCAACGTAGTTAAATGCTATTAATATTTATAATGCAGTCATTCAGAAACCATCAGCACAGTTCTGGAATGTGTTTTTGCCCAAGGCATTCCATTTCTCTACATTCAGCTTGCTGCCCCAAAGTATCCGTACCCATAAAGTCTATTGCTAAAGTCACACTACGCATTGCCGCGGTGGTCCAGATCACTTACTTGACAACAAGTAAGGCAAATGATATTAATGAAGCCTATTTGCATGCTTTGATTTGCATGATATATTCTAGCCAGGGAATTTGACTTTTCTTCTCTGTGGAATTGGTAATTCTGCAAAATATCACAAGTAGAATAAATCATGCAGATTGTCCAGGTCTGTGCAACACCTTGTTGCATCTAGACTTTGGAGCATTGATTCCTATGATCTCAGACTAAACAAGATGAGTTATGGCTCAAGAGAGGTATAAATAATCAATAGAACATCTGAAGATTCTGCAATTCATTTCTCCCGGCAATGGTGTTTAATATTTACACACAAATCTCCTTCTTTCCCTGAGTATTAGTGAGATGTTTAATGCCATTTTGATAAAGTGCTCTGGGGGTTGCCCTACTTTATAAGATCCTTGGAGTTCGTGTTGTGTTTTCCTCTTTTTACCCCCTACAAAAACATTATGAGAAACTTTAGGTTATATTTAGCTTCCAGCTAGGATCATGAGGTCCAAGAAAGGCATAAAGACATCCCAATGTCACTGACTGCAGACAAATAACAGGTTTTAAGAGCTTTGAAGGCCAGAAAGTAAAGACATATTTTGGCATGAAGCAAACACTCTTTTCTTTTTGTCCTATTGTCATTTCTATGTCAAACAGATTTTGAAAGTTTTTTGAAACTCAGTCCCCTCACCCTACAAAACTTGTTTGCCAAAGACAACAGTGGGATTAGCCTGGGTGCTATGTGAAAAGATGGCTGCCAAAAATACCTCCCTACTACATTTGGTTGTATTTGTTCATTATTGGATATAACTACCAAGATTTTACTTTATGTTTGCATAGGCTAAATTGGCATTCATTCAGTTACATGGTGGTTGTGAACACTACCTTTCTCCTGAAAACCATCATTGTACAACCAAGTGTATATTTACTAATGTGCTTGCTCACTGTCCTGTTATTTAGTGGGGACTACACAGTGGCTATTTGCAATCCCAGTGACAAATGTTGTACAGTGAAGCATGAATGAATAGTTCTGTATCATGTAAGATGTACAACCACATGCAAATGTGAAATCACTTGTGAAACTCTACATATGCAACTAAAAGAGTTAATCCATCTATTGCACAACAACCAAAAAAGTACAACCACATGTACAAGGGAACAGACATAGGTATATGACAGTGACATGATTTAGACATCATGGCTGAGGTTATCTGCATCAAGAAGTTATGACTCATAACTTTATGATGTTGTCACTATGTCCCTGAAAGAACTACCTCCCTGGCAGAACATGAAACCCTTCTACTGAATTGTTATGATGCATATTGGCATGTCTTCTTGTGCTGTTTATTTATTTATCCCACTTTTCTCCCACATAAGCAGAGGCATATCAAAGATGGAGCAACTGGGGCGCATGTCCTGGACGTCAATGCCAGGTGGATGCGAAAAAGTAGAACCTCCTCACCCTCCCTCCTGAGCCTGGCCCACCATTCCCCCGCTACACCTGCAGGGGTCCTGGCCTAGTGGGGGGGGGGTGACAGCTGTAGCAGCAGCCCTCCTACCCATCACCACCCTCAACACTGCCTGCCGCTGCCCCGCCCCTGCTGGGATCCTTCCTGGCCTGGTGCAGGGGGGTGGCAGCATCAGCAGCTCTCCTGTCTATCACCCCCCCCGCCTCTGCCCCACCCCTGCCAGGGTCCTTCCTGGCCTGGTGCAGGAGGTTGGGGGCAGCAGAAGTCCTCCTGCCCCCTGTCCCCACCCCGCCCGCCACTGCCCTTGCACCAGGGTCCTTCCTGGTCTGGTGCAGGGGTGGCAGCAGGAACATCTAGGTGCACAACTTCCATGCCTGCTCTAGGTGCTGTTGAGCCTAGATACACTACTGCATATAGGACCCAAAGCAATGGGATGTCCCATTGTTCCAAAATCCCATAGTATTCTGGTGCCCATTGTACAATGGGTCAATTAACATACTTATATCCATTGGACAATGAGAACCCTGGCACAAGGGCCATGCTGTTTGCTCCATCTGCACAATTTTCTTAAGACACAGTGACATCTCTACTCCTCTTTCAAGAATACGACCACTGCACAATGTTGCAGTTCACCTTTACATGATCTTAAGTCAATTTACAATGATGTAAATGCCTAACAGGATGGCAGCCAGTGCCTTCCCTCACCTCTCCATATGTATACGTAAGGGGGGCTGTTTATCAATACGAGGAGAGAGAGCCAGCATAGTGGTTTGAGTGTTAGACTAGGGCCCTTTTCACATGTGGGGGGGGGGACAGTGTAGAGCGACCTCCCACGGAGGTCGTCTACACCATAGAGTGGACTGGTGTGG
The DNA here is from genome assembly GCA_030412105.1 of Cyclura pinguis. NCBI lineage: Eukaryota > Metazoa > Chordata > Lepidosauria > Squamata > Iguanidae > Cyclura > Cyclura pinguis. The sequence continues at coordinate 119,807,512 of CM059604.1, read as the reverse complement.
ACTACTTTTAGTAGCTTCACACCAGAATCCACTCAGGAGCGGCCAGAACTAGCCGGGCTCTGTGTTTTTTAAAAACCTCTTTTTAGAGGTTTTTAAAAAGCACGGAGCGCGCAGCCCCGTGCCGCTCCGTCACCCGGCTCTAAAGCGAATCTGCAGGTGCGCGCAAGTGCGTGCCTGCAGATCTGCCGGGGGTAGGCTTCCGGCTGGCGAGCTTCTCCGGTTGGTGGAGAGCCTCCACCAACTGGAAGCTGCCATCTGTGACACCGGAGGAATGTGGAGCAGCAAGCTCGCGCTGCTCCACGGGGCGACGGACTTACTCGGCTGGAGGTAAGCTCCGTTTTAGCCTGTTTTCGCCTGTCCCCCCCCCCCGACATGTGAAAAGGGCCTAGGACACTGGAAGGCCAGGGTTCGAATTCCTGCTCAGCCATGGATACCCACTGGGTGACCTTGGGGAGGAAACCCTTAGGAAAGGCAAAGAGAAACCCACTCTGAATAAATTCTCTCAAGAAAACCCCATAATAAGCTTGCCTTAGGGACAGAAATGACTTGAAGACACACAACAACAGCCATGTGCATTCTGGGGAATAAAATGGTACACTTAATCCAAGAATACACACAATCCAAGAATGCTACTTATGCAACAATGAACCAAATATATCTGTTGTGCAATGGCCAGTAAAGTACAACCACACATGTGAAGGCAATTATGTGTGCCTAAAAGGCCAACAAGATTCTGTCTACTAGAGGTGTCTTTTCACTAGTGGCCTTTTTTCCAACAACAAAAAAATATACTTATGGACACAAACCCCATTTAAATTCATCTAGCAAAGCAAATGAAATAAATGCTGCATTGTCAAGCTCTTGCTAAGCTCCCATTCATTCCAGTGGGTTTCATGGCAGGGAATGCACAATGGTTGTACCTTTATAAATCAGAGGCAAGAGTTTAAATGAGCTCTTTCAAAATTCAGGCCAGGTGACTGATTTTGTTGGGAACATTTACACAGCTGTCCTGAGTGGAAATGCTTAATAATAATACAGAGATACTGGGTATTATTTACAGTCGCCATTTTTTAAAAAAGACACTTCATAGGCCATTTCTGCACTACACTGTTATAGTGTTATTATTCCACTTTCAACCTCCTGTGGAGTTCTGGGGTTTGTAGTTTACTGAGGCCAAAGAGATCTCTGGCTGAGAATTCTAAAGGCCCCTCCCTGAACCGCAAACCCCAGGATTCCACTGGATGTTGAAAGTGGAATAGTACCCCTATAAGAGTGTAGTGCAGAAATGGCCATAATGTCTATATATGACTTTGCAGTTTGGAATATGTAAAATGATAGTATGTCTCTCTCCAAGTAAATATGAGTCATATAATATTATAATGCTCACTCCCAGTCTTTTGTTCCCTTCCCTCTCCACATAGACGGACGGACGGACGGACGGACGGACAGACAGACAATAGATGCATACCCAGAGAGTAGTGGCTGGTGGTTTTCATGTCAGTGAGACGGTGACTGTGCTTTAGGAGGCAATTTGAAAGTTAAAGGAGCCATCCTTTATACCCCCAACTTTGCTGCCGTATCTCCCCTCAGCTTTGGTGAACTCTCTTGTGTATGAACTGTCCTGGCTTGACTCATCTGTAACAGCATTATCTATTATAACCTGCTTCCTCTGGTACTTGCTGCATTTAAGCATAGGATGATCCCATTTCAATCTCTCATTGGGAGAAATCAGGTCACACACCCAGTACATTCAAATAGTGTCAGTAGAATTCCAAGGTTCACGGCAAAGGTGGAGAATGGGCAACCCAATGGTGACATGTCATCCCTGAGACACCCTTTTGCACCTCCCTAAGAGCCAGCATTGTGTAGCAGTTTGAGCACTGGACTATGACGTGGGAGAGCACGGTTCAGTTCCCCATTTGGCTGTGGAAACCCACTGGGTGATCTTGGGCACATCACACAGTCTCCACCCTAGAAAACCTTAGGCTTGCCATTAGTTGGAAATGACTTGAGGGCACGCAACAAGCTCCCCAGGACATCTCTGTAAGCCCCTAGTTCCTCAAAAGAATCTAACATTTCTTCCAAGCTGTTTTTGGTCCAAAAATGCCAGAAAGGGGCCAGAACCAGAGCAAAACACAGCAATTTCCCCCTGTGACACCTCATTCACACTCCAAAAATGACCAAAAATGAAAGCAAAAGTGATGTTAGATCACCTCCAGTTTCAGCATGATGGGGTAATGTAGCCAACCAGGGATACAAGGGGGTAAAAAATGGGTCTCATCGTTGCCCACTCCTGAGTTACAGCAACCTCCTGAAACTAATTGCACATGATATAGGGCAAGAAGGGGCTAGACATAGCCATAGGTTCACACATAGGCCATTTACGCATTAGATTGTTATAGTGTTATTGTTCCAATTTCAACATCCTATGGAATCCTGGCGTTCGTAGTTTAGAGAGGGACCTTTGAGGCTGCAATGTTACGTGAGATGTACTGATTATAAAACACCTTCAAACCTAAAAGCCAGTTTAATCCAGAGAACCCTATTAAATGTAGGGATTGCTTTGTATTAAATAGATTGTGTGCACTGCAGCTGGCATTTCTGGGAATAAGGCTGCAAAAAACAGAATTGTTGAGTGATTTGACCTGATGCTTACAGGAACTTGTAAGAGCAATTTACAGTCACACAGTGGCTTTTCTTCTGAGGGAGTCCAAAAACAGCTCTATAAATATTTACATATGATGCACTCATGCCTAAAGAATTTATTAAAACTGTTCACTTAAATAAGTAATTACTTCTATTGTCTGCATTTTTCTATTCCTGTATGAATGTATTTGTATGGATGTACCCTGAAGGTATTCTTCTGTCCTTGCTACCCAGTTGGAACTCTTGGATAATTTAAGAATATTGTCAAGCCTTTTTTATTTAATTGCTAGGAAAGAGTTTTAGGATAGAAGTAAACAATACAAATACAGCAAATTTGGGCTTTTTTTAAAAAAATATCCATTCTTTTGTCTGTTTACTCAGAAGTAACAATACATGAATTGAATGGCCTTTTAATGCCAAGTAATTGTAGGTCAGTTTGCAGCTTTGTTCTATGAATTCTTGCTTTGAATGCAAATTCAAAATGGTGCCGATTGACTTTGTTTGCAGTGATAAACCTCTGTGCCTCATTTTTCAAGGTAAAAGCTACAGAGTATCACCCTACCACTTCAGTATCTTCTCCTTCCAATGTGAAGTATGCTGTATACAAAATGGGACACTTATTTTTTTGAAGAAAAAAAATGCACACACAGAGGACATCTGGCCATCCTGTCTGACGTAGACTGCAACAGCTGTTTGAATGTCATAGTCACCCTGCAGAAGTATATACGATTTGTCACATTGGATCAGATTAATGGTACCTGTACCAGATGTTTCCAAGGATGCTGGATAACTCTCCTAGTAAGCAACTATGCAAAAAATGATGAACCAATGATGGGCAAAGTTTCATGTCCAACATACAACTGAACCTCGTTATCTATAAGCCTGTCAGCTTAAGAGCTTTCCTATCTTAATGAAAGCTATGTTTCTTTGCAGATGTAGGCCACAGTACTCTATGTAGATGCAAATCCTACCCTAACTTCCTTCAAGAACACTTCTTTTCCTTTGCCCTTCACAACATTTGTGGTCAACTACCATTAGCTTCCTAAGATAGCAGACTGTTGATCCTTCCGCACTAGACCATTATAGTGCGATTATTCCACTTTCAACATCGTATAGAATCCTGGGGTTTGCGGTTTAGAGAGGGGCCCTCCCTAAACTGCAAACTCCAGGATTCCATAGGATGTTGAAAGTGGAATAATAGCGCTATAACTGTCTAGTGCGGAAATGGCCTATTACTAGAGTCCTGTAGATTAGTCCCAGTTAGAGGAGTTATTTGCTATCAGGTCAACTTCAACTTACAGTGACCCAATGAATGAGAGACCACTAAGATTCCTACTTATCAACAGCCCTGCTCAGGTCTTGAAAACTCAGAGCTGTGGCTTCCTTGATTGAATCAATCAATCCACTTCTAGTGTCGTCCCAGTTAGAGAAGACCCATTGAATCAGTGGTCAACAGATAGATACATTTCATTGATTCAATGGTTCTAGTCAGGAATAACAATAGGATTTAGGCCTTTGAGTGATGGGAAAGGAGAAATGGGCTATCTAATTTGTTATTCTTATACTTCTGTCTTAGGTGTTTGTAAAATTACCTGCTTCAGATGCCCAGATAACTTCCCTTGCTTCAGACACTATGCTAGTTTACCTCAGAGAACACAGAAGAATATCCCAGGTTGGCCCTATGATAAAGCTGAGAAAGTGCTGCCTTCAACAAATTAAACTTTAAGTTTGTTACTTTTCCAATTTGAATTTCCTTTCCCAAAATATGTTTCCTAACAGAATCCTGGGCCTGATACATTGCTGGACTTTAAAGAGAAAGAAGTAAACCCCCCTCTCAGTCAACTGATAGCTCCTCTGAGTTGTGAGCCATTATTTCAGTCATGTAGAAGCACCTGGGATGGGTAAAGCTTTCACACATGAATGCTGACCTTACTTTTTGTCTTTGGGGTATGTTTCTGAGCATAGGATCACAGGATGAAATGGAATATGCAGATATCATGATTTAGGCCATTTCCGCATGGCAACACTCTTCTGCGTTGTCGCACTGTGATCCCACGTCCGGAAGGGAGCATTTCAGCAATGCTCCCCCCACAACATGTTCGCTCCATGCAGAAAAGAACACAGTGGTACCACCTCTTCCTTCCACAGCACAGCCAGACACTTACCATTGCTGTGCTACAGAAGGAAGCATTGCCATTGTGCTTCCGTGCTTCTGCATGGCCAGGAGCAACGGGAGCACCATGCGATCACAGGCACAAAACGGATTTATTCCATTTTGCAAAAACTGCACGAGTGTGACACTTGGGGACGGGATGGTAGCGGGCTGGCAATGACATTGTGTGGAAACACAACCTGCTGACCACTGCCATCCTGTCCCAGAAGTGGCAAAGCCCTGTTGTGTGAAAATGGCCTTAGAAACAAGTCTCTTGCAAATTATGCTTGGTGGAGGGTAAGGAATACATATTGAAGTGGCCACAGTGAAATGAATCACAGGAAAGGTATTCATGCAACGGTAGCTAGTTGCTCTATTCCATCACATTCCTCCATCCTTCATTGTAGATTCAGTACCCAAAAGCCAGTTGTGGAACATTTCTGCCTGCCTGGACATACAGTAAGGGATTTACAGGTCAGGGTCCTTGGAAAAGGAAATTCATGGAATACTACATACATAAACACTTGCTTCTACTCATACAAAAAAAGAATCTTCTCAGAGAGAGCTTAGAACCCAGGAAAACTGACTTTTGATAAGCAGATTTATTGCTTTCGCACACCAACACTAACTGCCCAGAGTAAAGATCTGAAAGGCCTGTATCACCTCCCCTAGCCCTTTGAAAATATAGAGCAAGAGACATGGTTTGCATTTTTTTTGGATCCTGTTATACTCTATCCCACTTCCGCAACTGTGTCAGTTCACTTTGTATCTGAGACCTTAGGGTCATTCTGCGTTGCATCTGCAGAAGTGGGTTTATACTCATGAACACTCATACTAAAATAAAAACCAGTTAGTCTTAAAGATGCTGAAACATGCCCCTTTTTAGCTCTCCTCCTCTTCTTTTTTATAAGAAAAAACATAGGGAGTTCACTGAGTGCTTCTGTAATGTCTAGTCTGAACCTCAGTTCACAGCAGGACAGGTTCAAACTTGGGACTGACTTCATGATTCACAGCTTAATCTTATGTCATTCAGGGACTCTAGTTCTGTAGCTGAGCATGTGTTTTGCATACAGGAGACCCCAAGTTCAGTCCCTGGCATCTCCAGTTCAGTCTGGGAAAGCCTTCTGTGAAAGGCATTGATAGACAATGTAAGTCTACCAAGGGTCTGAGCCAGAGCATGGAAAAAGTAACTTTTTAGATTACAGCTTAAACTACAGTCGCTTCTGCAAAATTCATTCAGGAGAGGCTCTTCTCTCTGTCCTGCTACCTTCTCAGGCTCATTTGGTGGGAACAAAAGAGAGGGCCTTCTCAATGGCTGCTACCAGACTTTGAAAGTCCCTCCTTAGGTAGGCTAAGATGACTCCCTCTTTGCAATTTTCTGCCATCCACTAAAAACATTCTTACTCCATCAGGGTTTTAGAGCTGTGCTGTTTTTAGAGCTGTGCTGTTTTTTTGTTTTGTCTATTAATGAATTCTATATGGCCTTTTAATTAATTTTATAGATATAAAAGTTAATTTATACTTTGTATTGATTTTTTGCAGGGATGAATGAATTGAATCCTCGAATCCTCGGCAAGGATTCAAGATTTACGAATCCGAATCCCCATACCAAAATAGGCGAACCAAATCTTTCAAATCTTTCACCAACCAAAAAATAGTGTGTTTTTTTTCAAAAAAGTTCTGTTTAAAAAAAGTTTTTAAAAGTTTAAAAGTTTTTTTAATAGTTGCTTTTTAAACCTTTTTTTAAAAAGGATTCAAAAGATTCGAGATTTGTGGGATTCGTGGATTCCCAGAACCTTCCAGGAATCCGGATCTGGATTCGGATTCTGAAAATTCTGGATTCGTACCATCCCTAATTTTTTGGTACGGTGCATTGTTTTTAATAGGTTGTAATCTGCTTTGAGTCACATTATTGGGGAAAAGGTGGGATATAAATGAGCAAAATCATCATCATTGTTGTTGTCCTCGTCTTCCAGCCAGCATGTTGCTGACTGTACTGGGTAAGGGATTCCAAGAAATACCTTCCCAAAAATATATTTTCTCAAACTCTGGCTTCAATATGAGACATACATTCATACATTTCATTATCCTGCCACAGCCTCGTAATTGAACTGAAGGGACATAGTGGTGACTCGCACAAAAAATTGGATGCAAAAACAAAGGTCACACTGACCCAAATTGCACAAGGTGCTTAGAGATAGTCTTGAAATGGATGCCGTGAGTTCTCTCAGCTATCACAAATGACTTTGCATGTAATCTCTAACCAGTATCCTGGGTCACTGGGTCGACGTTCACTTGAAAGGAAGAATGTCTGTTTATCCACCAGTTTCCCTTGGCATAGCATTAGTTACTCTCCTTTGACATCTTGCCATCTGTACTGCCAAGGCCCATCTTCCGTGCAGAGGCTGGTATAAGACTGCATAGTGACAACATTTTCATCATGGTTGCCTCTCCAAATAAAGACAAGCCAGTCCCTCTTGATCAAAGAGCTATATTTAGCCGAAGTCATCTTTTCTTCCCCCTCTACTGCCTGCTCCCACCTTCTCTAACAAGATGTGCTTGTGTGATGAACTATTTATATTAGAACAGCTTGTGCCAAGACTTGGGTATGCACAGGAGATGTGGTGTGGCATCACAAACACATATGTTTCAACGGGGTGCTTTCTTCTTGCCACATGCCTGCGACCTCTGTTGAAGGGGACAAGATTACTCACTGTGTTGTCACCTTGAAAAGGAGCACAGCTCAGACAGAGTAGATGGTAATTTAAATAAAACCAGAAACAAATAGGGTGGGGTGGGAAGATTGGAACAAACTTTCCTGATCTGTATTGTGTTGAAATATTTGAATTTTAGAGTGCAATCCTAAACACACTTTTTTGTAAGTTGAAATACAAATTAATGTAGTTTATCCCATTTCTACCTGATTGCAATTCGCAATCATGCCATTTCTAAGGCATGTCCATCTAAGATTGCAGCTCTGGAAATGTTTAAAAGGTCTAAAAATGACACAATATGGAATAATTATGAATTAACAACCCTATGAAAAAAGTTTAGATATGTAGAATTGTGCCTGTTGTTCTCACTAAATAATATTAGTCAGTATTCTGTATCAGCCACGCTTAGCTTGGGCCCTTTCTGCACAGCATTTGCCATGCGAAAGGGCGCCTGGAGGGTCGCGCGATTGTGAGGAGCAATCTACACGACGCACTCACAATCGCACGATGCTCCAGGGGCTGGCAGGCACCGATCGTGCACCTTTTCATTTTTGGCTGGAAGCTGAAAATGGTGCGTGATTGCGCATTGCTCCCGGCCCCACGTGCACTTACCTGGCATGCGGAGCCTCCGGAGCCGTGCCGGTCACACTTCCTGCCCCAGCGCAGCCTGGGAAAGAAAAAGTGGGGTCTTGCGCGACCAGGCAGCTCGTGTAGAGCTGAAGCAGCAGGGATGCGAGAGCCTCTCACTGGAGGCTGCTCGCGCGATCCCCGCACCCCAGTGCCGGAAAAAGGTAAGGTGTGGAAAGGGCCTTAGTTAAGTACGCTTAACTAGGTAACCTCTCTTGGCCTGACTCTGACCCTAAAACTGACAGAAACATCATTTACCCAAGCTCTGTTCACCAACAGAATAGATCTTCTTCTTCCCATTCAGGTGATGCCCAATAAAATAGGTAGGAGGTTGAGTTGCGATTGTGGCAATAATGTCACAATTATGACTAAGTAATGATTGTGGATCCAGAGCACTTGCCTAGTCAACTATTCTATATTAACAATAAGAACTTGTTGTTGTTGTTGTTGTTGTGTGCCTCCAAGTTGTTTCCAGCTTATGGTGACTTTATCACAGGATTTTCTGGGGCTGAGAGTGCGTGATACGAACCAAGGTCACTCAGTGGCTTCCGTGGCCAAATCTCCAGGGTTGTAGTAATGCTCAAACCATTACACCGTGCTGGCTTTCATGTATTGTGGTATATGTATTGTAGTGTACTGTGGTATATATATAACTAAATAGTTGATACGGAATATTGGCCAGAATAGTAATTCTGCTAATACTACTGTAATTCTAATAGAAGCATTGTACTGGACTTTCTAATGTTCAAAATTCACATTCATTATTTCAATAAACCTTACAACAACTCTGCAGAGTAGACCAATATTATGAGTACTGTACTTCAGGTAAAGGATTGAGGTTGCAAGGCAATGTCATGCATAATTACTTCATGAAAAGTTAAATTTGAAAAATTTTCTGGTTCACAATTCAGTCTCTTGCAGTGTAATTCCATACACGCTTCTTTTGAAACTGAACTGTGAACCAGAATATCTTCAAATATGAGCTCAGTGGGACTTGTTTAAGTATGTACAGGATTGCAATATTAAGTACTACCTCTTAGAATCCTCACAGCTTCCTCATTAGCTAGTTCCTTATCCGAAAGTAATCACCTACTTCAGGGTCATATCTTTACAAGGTACTAATTAATGGTTTCACCCACTTGGGCAACCAATAACTCATGCACTCACATTGCATGCTGAACACAAGCCGCAAAGAAGCAGGAGGCATGGTAAAGCCTGTCTAATTGTACGACCAGACTTTATAGATAGTTGATTCCCCATGTTGTTAGAGCTATTACTACATAAGACTTTTTTTTAATTTTCACACACCATGACCTTAAAAAGAAATTGCATTGAATGAGTTGTGGTGTATTTCCTCACTCCAGTGAGAATTCCAATGCATTGTGGTTAGCAGCAGGATTAGTATTGTCGTCAGGATTAGCGTTTGCTACACACTTCTTATATTTCCTAACCCCAGTGAGAATTCTAATGTCCTCCCTGCATTGAATGAGTTGTGGTGTATTTCCTCACCCCAGTGAGAATTCCAGTGTGTTGTGGTTAGCACTAGGATTACCACTGTCATCAGGATTAGTGTTTGTTGTACACTTCTTGTATTTCCTGACTCCAGTGAGAATTCCAACAGGCTCCCAAAAGAGGACAACCCACTAACAACCTGAGTACATCACTTCTGCTTCTACATGACAGTTCATGGGGAAAAAAACAGCATGAGACATATCTTTCCCCAGTATATCACATTAGCTAATGCAGATATAAGTACCTCAGTGTTGTTGTAACACATTTTGGCCAACCTTTTCTTTTGTTTGTTTAAAAAAATACCAACAACCCTTGTATAAGGGAAGTATTTAAATTCAGCAACATTGTCTTATGATTTTCATCTGACAATGCTGTGGAATGCCTGCAGTATAGGTCTAGTTGTATGGATACTGCAGCAATATATGACTCTAGGGCAAGGATGGTAATTTAGCAGCCCATCAGCTTCGTTGAACTACAACTGCATCCCATCAGTCAGAGCAATATGTCATAGCAGGACATGTGAGAGGGCCTTCTTTGCCGGGGCACTCCAGTTGTGGAACACCTTCCCTTTGGAAGCCTGATTGGTGCCACTATTGATGTTGTTCAGGCACCAAGTAAAAACATAGTTGTGCGCAAAAGCTTTGGGGGCCTGAATGCTTTTACAAAAAACCTCTTAGGTATATGACTTTTATTCATTTTAAACTACAGTGGGGCACCCACTTTTGTGGCTTCAGCACTCATGGATTTGATTATTTGTGGGTTATTTTGTTTTAAAAAATCTTACCCTATTTGCCCCTGTCACGGAAAAAGTATGTTGTCTCTAGGAGTCTCTAGGTCCTCCAGCATGATTCCATCGTCTGCTTCTGCTGGAAGTGGACCATAAGGTTACACCAGAGGACCTAGAGATTCCTAAAGAAAACATTTTTCTAGGCATTGCTAGGTCCACCAGCATGACTCTATGGCCAACTTCCAGTGGAGGATGACCACAGAATCACCCTGGAGGACCTAGAGATTTCTACAGAAGTGTTCTCAGGTTTAATATATATTAATATGTGTGTGTGTGTGTGTGTGTGTGTGTGTGTACACACAGTGTTCATGATTTTTTTTTATTTGCATTTTTTCACTTTTCCTCTTGTGCCCCTAACCCCTGCAAAAGTGAAGGACTCACTGTATTTTAACCCTTTCAACTTGTATTTTAACTTTTCAAATTGCTCAATTTTTTATTATTTTAGAAACTATTTTAATTATTAGTAGTGTTATAAATTTGTTAGATTGGTTCTAATAGATTGCCACCCTGAGACCTCTGAATAAAATGGGAGAAGTAAATCAATAAATAAGCAAGCAAGCAAGCTGCCCAGTATTCCTTGCCATTGGGCATCCTGGCTAGGATTGCTAGGAGCTGCAGTCCAACAGCATCAGGAGGCCTACACAAATTCCATGCCTGCTTTGGGGGAATAAAGTCTGGTGCATGAGGGGTAAGCAGCAGTGATCCATTTAGAGAGGTTATGGCCATTTCTGCACTACTTTGTTATAGTGCTGTTATTCCACTTTCAACATCCTGTGGAATTTTGGGATTTGTAGTTTACTGAGGCTGAAGAGCTCTCTGGCTGGGAATTCTAAAGGCCCCCTCCTAAACTGCAAACGCCAGGATTCCGCAGGATGTTGAAAGTGGAATAATAGCACTATAACAGTATAGTACAGAAATGGCCTGTTTTTCATGTCTTGTCTAAGCTAAGAAGGAAGTCCTGTTCTCTATTGCCAAAAAGATGACACCTGAATGAAAGCAGATTCTTTCACAGCATTTCGATACAGCTGTCCATTCTCCAAGAGCAACCCTGGGTTCAACAGGGCTGGGATTTGTCTGGCCATTTGAAGGCCCCTTCTGAAGTGTGGAAAGTTCTTAAGAGCAGCCTCAACTAGCATTTACACCATTTTTTTGCAATTGAGGGCAATGATTTCTAACATAGAAAGGGTTACCCAAAACACAGTGCCACATTGCAGTCATGAAAAAGTAAAAGCGGCCTCACAATTGCAGATTACCTGCGGGAGAAATTCAGACACTCCAGCCAGTTTCTTTCTCACTTTTGAAGCCCAGGACTGTGATTACATCGATTGAAGAGATTCTTGCACCTGGATTAGATTTAATGGAGCCTTGCTCAAGAGCCACGATCAAGCAGGCAAGGCAGCATGTGTGCTAGATTTCAGGCAGCCAATTACACACACTGTGAACCAAATTGTCTCTAGAATTTTCTTTGCAAACTATCAGACGCTTTGGTGACCTCCATCAACCTTCATGGTTGTTATAGATGGAAAATAAGAGATGCCATTTTGGCTGGAAATGAAAGGCAGAGGAAACTGGTCCAGCTGCCATTGCCTGATGCAGCTAAAATGATACAGCAATTGGGAGAAAATCCTTTTTTAAAAAAAAAAAGAAAGAAAGAAAAGAGAAAGTTGTTTTCTCACATATAGAAAAGGGCAACTAATTTTTGAAACCAAAAAAAGGTAAATATTTGTCTGAAACCAACTTTTATTTTCTCCAATATTTGACTGGAATGTGCTGTACACTTCTGAAAACAGCCCATTCATCTGTGCAGATTGACTTTTGAAGTGTAAAATAAACCTTTACTTAACAGACGTCAAGGCTGTAACTTTGTGATATAATGACAGTTTTGTGCTTTTTAAAAAACGGCTGGTTGCCGCAGTTCCCTCTGTGGGAAGAATAAAGTTTTTGGTGCCAACTCTTCAGAAAATGACAACATGATTATTAACAATTGAGTGAAGTCTGGAAAGTGAGGGAGGAGTGAAAAACAAAGGAGAAGGCTCAACACTTTTGTGTATGATTAGGAATCATAAACGGCTTGATGGTCTAGTCATTTTGAAAAAGCTGAAGATGTTGTTCCTTGTTTGAGCATGTTTTAGTGTATCTGAAGCCTTGGCTAAGGAATTGGCAGGGTTTTTTTCCTCCCCTTTGGGTACACATTAGTGAACATTCAGTCTCTAATATCTACATACGTTATATGATCTCCAGGAGACTGGGAATTGCTTGTGCTGAACCGGGGAAAAAGGCTTAAATGAGGTGCTGTAAACATTTTATTGTGAGGTAGTGTCATGTCATGATGTAAAATCCTGTCAAAATACATTATAAAATGTAGTTTTTAAAAAATGACAACAGTACATCAGGGAGTATGATAACTTCATGTTTTCTGCATCTGCTGGCCCGAGACATTTTTCTACCCGAAGGGGACCAGAAAATGGAATTCTCGCTCTCTCTTTCTGTGTGTGTGTGTGTGTGCCATACATACAGACACACACACAGAAAGAGAGAGAGCCCAAAGGTCACCAAGTAATTCTGGCATATTATACAAAAACTTCCTCAGTTTCTCTCTCCCCATTCCTAGCAGCAGAAATGCATTAATTTCTGCACTTTTGTTTGTTCGTAGTTGCCATCAAGTCGGCTTCAACCTACGGCAACCTTATGAGAGGCCTCAAAGTCACCCTGTTATCAACAACCTTGCTCAGGTCTTACAAACACAGGGCTGTAGCTTTCTTGATTGAGTCTATGTACCTATAATACGGTCTTCCTCTTTGTCCACCTTACCAAGCATCATTGTCTTTTCTGAGTGATGTCTTCTCAAGATATGTCCAAAATATGATATTCTCAGTTTAGTCATCTTGGCTTCTGTCCTTTAATGACAATGAAATTCTGCTTCCTGAAGCAGTTGCTTCACTGTGCCTACTTGCTAGGAATGGTTCTGTGATGAACCGAAGTTTGTCCCTCTTTTATTCCACATGAAACTGCATGACTTCTTCAAGTCTTTTAGCACTGCTAAGAAGCTGCACTCCCCTTCAAGAAGGCTACTGGCCAAGGATTGTTGTCCTTCAACTCTGAAGAAGAACCAAGGCAAGGTACATTTTGTCTTTTCTTTCAGCTGATATTTGCCAAGTGTTTCAGTGGAATAAGGAAAATGTACCTCCATTAATTACTTAAGACTGTAAAGCATTCACTTGTCCTTTTCTGTGAGTTCTGGCATCTTGGAAGGGATCCAGGCCTAATTCACATGCTCACTGTTTGAACTTAGACTTGGGGAGGAAGAAGAAGGTTTTTTTTTTGGTCTAACCTAATTTCTTTAGTCTATAGTATAAATAGACACTTGTGTCACAGATCTGGTACCCTCTTTATTATTCTACCGCAATAAATCATTCTGATGCTTTTGCAAGTGTTTGGAAGTTTATGTTCTGGTCTACTTCTCTGAGACAGGACATTTTACTGAACAAGCTGTGGTGTCAAAAATCGAGTGACAAAAACAAGTTAAAGTTACGTTGTGATAAACACATTTTTCCCCTTATTTTTTTTTCCTGTAGACTTGGGAATGTTAGTGTTAAAGCAGACACTTTGATGTTAATATTAATTCAGAAATTAATGTGCTATTTGTAATTGTTTAAGTGAATATTGGGAAATGGGTTCATAGCATTAATTGTTAGCAACACGTTAGTGACATTTCTTTTTAGATTTAAAAAAAAAAAAAGCCCAATTAAATAACCGAAAATGGCTCAAGCTATTCCAACAAAAAGACCCAAATTACAGTTAACATGAAACATTAATCATTTTCCAGACTGCTAATGCTGTTGGTGTTAAAATGATAGCTTTTAAAATTGTTAAAATTAAAATTAACTCTGTAGCCCTCTTTTTTCCTATTAAAATAGTAGCCACAGGTGAGTCAGTAAGGATCAGGACTCCTGGGACAGAGAAAGATTAATCCTTGTCTCCCATACCGGTTTACCTGTGAAAAATCTACTGAAGTTTTACTCTTTGGCCATTTCCCCAGTAAAATGTTATAGTGTTATTATTCTACTTTCAACATCCTATGGAATCCTGGGGTTTGCAGTTTAGGGAGGGGCCAAGGCCTAAACTGCAAACCCCAGGATTCCATAGGAAGTTGAAAGTGGAATAATAACACTATAACAATCTAGTGAGGAAACAGCCCTTGTCTCCCATACTGGCTTACCTGTGAAAAATCTACTGAAGTTGCTACTTGCACGGGAGAGAAATTTTCATTAGCATTAATAGTGCACAAGCTCAAAAAAAAATTGCACCAGTATTCTACATTGGCTACATAGTTATGAATGCATAACTAACATTTCCTGGCCCAACTCCCACAAGCCTGAAGGTCTGTTCAGCTGCTGATCAGGGTGCAAGGAACGTGACATTTCTAGTTGCCTCTCACCAGGGAGTAAGGCTGCTAAAATCAGAAGGAGAACCCCGGTCACTGTTCTTCATTGCAGTCTCAGGTCGCTGGTGGGTGAGACCTGGAAAGGTCGTCTTCTTTGTGCCCCAGTCAGCAGCTGAATAGACCTCCTTCACTCATTGTGGCTGCTGGGTGTTAAGGTGGTCTGGGGGGATTTATAGTTGCAGCAATAGTGCCATGATTGTCACTAGACAGACTTACAAAATATGGAGCAGTTATGGATCCGTAACTCTCAGGTTATGAGTTAATAACTGCAGCACAGAATGCCCACTATGGTCAGTTGAATCAGCATGAAAGCATTCGTTTGTCTGGACTTTGGGGGGGGGGGCGCTGGAGCCACCTTATTGCTGCCACTGTATTATTTAAATTTCTTAAAGAGCAAAAGTGCTCCTCTTTGCCCCTCGTTCTCAAAGAATATGCTGGTATTCTTTCTAGCAGCACAGCAGTAACTGCAGGTTCGGGTGCTGGGAGAGGACTGTAAAATGAAACAGGGATTCACAGGTGGCCTACAACATACTGTGTGTTACCGACCTCAATCTAGACTGATCTTTCCCAACCCAAGTCCCTCCAGACATTTTGGACTGTACTCTTATCACTCCCACCCCACATGGCCAATGCGCAGTGGCAATGAGAGCTATAATTTTGACACATCTGGAAGTTGTGTTATCATAGACATCACTGTCAGTGAATGAGGCAGACATTCCTCTACCCCCATCAGCTGGTGCTTGAATTTCTTTTAACTAGAAATGTCAGAGATTGAACCAGGGAAGATTTGCTCACAAAGCATGTGTTCTAGCCCTGGAATGTAGTGTCTCCCATATGCACAGCAGCAACTTCTCACCAAGGTGTGAAAGCTCACAATGTTAAATAAAATGGTTCCTACCTGACCTTGTGAATGTTTTGACATGCATTGCTGCCGTAGGCAGATGCAAATCATGTTAGCCTCAAAAATAAATTTGCTTAACTCACATGGATCCACAATTAGAATAATTGTTCATATACAATTTCAAGATGCTTGTAGAAGGCAGATTTGTGTTTGAGAAAGCAAGCATTCAAATCCATCCTGTAAAGCAGTCAAAGAACTTTGAGAGAGGTAGAAAATTTTGTTCAGGGAATGATCAGAACCCCATTTTGCCCCAATAAAATCATGCTTCTTTAAGGTATCAAAGACAAAGATATACATGTTTCAGTCAGAGAAGTCAGCCTTCAGGTAGGACATAATAATAGTTCCTATAATGGGCACAGCCATGAATTCTCAACTTCAATAACTTTCTACTTGAAAAAAAGGAAACCTGTACATGGCAAAATGATTTCTGTGCCCAGTAATCAATTATATTACATTCAGTCTTCTGCCAGAACATGATTGAGACAGAGGTAGTGTGAAACAGGTGGGATCTGCATGGGTACAGTTGGTCCTCCCACCCACGCAGGTCACAACAGTTACACACCATCATTATATTCATAATTGCTGCAGCCAATTCATGACCGGATGGCCAACATTCTGGTAATAAAGTTCTGGTCCTTGGATGTTAGAATTGCAGTCTACTACAATGCTAGAAAGAAGCAGGGGCATGATAAAGCCTGTCTAGTTGTGTGGCCAGCTTCTATTGACAGTTGGCTCCCCATGTTGTTGGAGCCATAGGGTTTTCTTATGCAAAGAATACTCAGAGGTGGTTTTGCCAGTTCTTTCCTCCAAAATATAGCCTACAGCGCCAAATATTCATTGGTACTCTGCCATCCGAGTACCATCCAAGCAAAACCATCTCTGAGTATTCCTTGCCCAAAAAAACCCTATGAAATTCATGGAGTCACCATAAGTTGACAGATGACTTAAAGACACACACACACACACACACACAAACAAACACAGTGATTACATCAATTGAAGAGAGTCTTGCCATAGGGTTGTCATACAACAGGGGACATGTTCAAAGCCTTACCAGCTTGGTAGAACCTGCCAGCATAGCTTTTGACACCTGAGGAAACCTCCATGCCATGATGAGACAGCACAGGGGGACTTTCTGATGGTTTGGAGAAATATCAGACCCAGTGTTTTCCCCATCCCTTTGAATATATACATGAGGAAGTTGGTATATGCAGCTGCTCATCAGTACGAGCATACTGACCATGTGTCCTGATTTACAAAAGTCATTTCTTTTTTCATTTCTCTAAACAGAAGGCATTTCTCTATCCTCATCCTGTTTTTGCAAACAGTCTTGCACGGAGGATTAAGAGGTCTTTAAACTAAGTTCTGCCGGGGAGGGAGACAATATTATTCAGGGTAAAGACTCGGCGAGTGCAGGGGGAAAAGGCCCAAAAGATATTGACCAAGTAGTACAAGCGTCCAATGGTGGGAGGAGTAGAAACTGTAGTACAGGACTTGCAGGAAGGGCCCGGGGATTTAAGTGTCTCTACACTAACGCGCAGAGTATGGGAAACAAGCAAGATGAACTTGAACTCCTAGTACAACAAAATAAATACGATTTGATAGGCATCACTGAGACCTGGTGGGATGAGTCTCAGGATTGGAATGTAGGAATAGAGGGGTATAGCCTATTTTGTAGAAATAGATCAAACAAGAAAGGAGGAGGAGTAGCCTTGTATGTCAAGGATGTTTTCACCTGTGAAGAGATCCATGACTTAAACCCAGAAAGCCAGGTTGAGAGCATCTGGGTAAGAATTAAGGGAGCGAGAAACAATAGGGATATTCTGGTGGGGGTTTACTACAGACCTCCAACCCAGACCGAGGACCTTGACGATGCCTTCCTCAACCAAATGACTGCACATTCAAAAAGGAGAGATACAGTAATAATAGGAGATTTCAATTGCCCCGATATATGCTGGCAGTCAAACTCTGCCAAGACAGCAAGGTCCAGCAAGTTTCTTGCTTGTCTTGCAGACAATTTCATGGTCCAGAAGGTGGAAGAGGCCACAAGGGGATCAAATATTCTAGATCTGATCCTGACCAACAGGGATGACCTTGTTAATGAGGTAGAAGTGGTTGGATCTTTATGGGGGGAGTGACCATGCCCTATTGGAATTTGGCATTCAGTGGGAAGGAGAAAATAAGTGTAGCCAGACACTCGTCTTAGATTTTAAAAAAGCGGACTTCTGTAAACCTAAGGAGCTGCTGGCTGAAATTCCATGGTCAAGAATAGTGAAAGAGAAAGGAGTTCAGGAGGCATTGGAGTTCCTTAAAAGGGAGATACTGAAGGCACAGTCTAAAACTGTGCCAATAAGGAGGAAAAATGGAAGGCATCTGAAGAAACCAGAATGGTTGAGTAAAGAACTCTCAGCTGAGCTAAGCGTTAAGAGAAACGTGTACAGGAAATGGAAGAGGGGGGAAACCACCAAAGAAGAATTTAAGCAAGTAGCCAGGAGATGTAGGGAGAAGGTCAGAAAGGCAAAAGCACAGAACGAACTTAGGCTGGCCAGAGACATTAAAAACAATAAAAAGGGCTTTTTTAAATATGTCCGCAGCAAAAGGAAAAAGAAGGAGACGATAGGGTCGCTGTGCAGAGAAGATGGTGAATTACTAACAGGGGGAAGAGAAAAGGCAGAACTACTTAACACCTTCTTTGCCTCAGTTTTTTCCCAGAAGGATACAAGCACTCAACCTGGCAGTTGCGGAGCAGGTGAGGAAGCAGGGGAAATGCGGCACATAATAGGTAGAGAGGTGGTACAGGAATACCTGGCCACACTGGATGAATTCAAGTCTCCAGGGCCAGATGAATTGCATCCTAGGATATTAAAAGAACTAGCAGAGGTCATTTCGGAACCGCTTGCTATAATCTTTGAGAAATCTTGGAGGACAGGAGAAGTTCCAGCAGACTGGAAGAGGGCAAATGTTGTCCCCATCTTCAAGAAGGGAAAAAAAGAGGACCCAAATAATTATCGCCCAGTCAGCCTGACGTCAGTACCCGGAAAGATCCTGGAGCAGATCATTAAGCAGTCAGTTTCTAATCACTTAGAAAGCAACGCGGTAATCACGAGAAGTCAACATGGATTTCTCAAAAATAAGTCATGCCAGACTAATCTTATCTCTTTTTATGATAGAGTTACTAGCTTGATAGATGAAGGGAATGCTGTGGATGTAGCATATCTCGATTTCAGTAAGGCCTTTGACAAAGTTCCCCATGACATTCTTGCAAAGAAGCTAGTAAAATGTGGGCTGGACAGAGCTACTGTCAGGTGGATCTGTAACTGGTTGACTGACCGTTCCCAAAGGGTGCTCACCAATGGCTGCTTTTCATCCTGGAGAGAAGTGACTAGCGGGGTGCCACAGGGTTCTGTCCTGGGCCCAGTGCTGTTCAATATTTTCATCAATGACTTGGATGAAGGAATAGAGGGCATGCTCATCAAATTTGCAGATGACACCAAATTGGGAGGGGTTGCTAATATGCCAGAGGACAGGATCAAAATTCAAAATGACCTGGATAGATTGGAGAGCTGGGCCAAGGCTAACAAAATGAAATTCAACAGAGAGAAGTGTAAGGTCCTACACTTAGGTAGAAAAAATGGAATGCAGAAATATAGGATGGGGGACACGTGGCTGGATGGCAGTACGTGTGAAAGGGATCTAGGAGTCCTAATAGACCACAAGCTGAACATGAGTCAGCAGTGTGATGCGGCATCCAAGAAAGCCAATGCAATTCTCGGCTGCATCAATAGGAGTATGGTGTCTAGATCGAGGGAGGTACTGGTACCACTCTACTCTGCTTTGGTTAGACCTCATCTTGAATACTGTGTCCAGTTCTGGGCACCCCAATTCAAGAAGGACATGGTCAAGCTGGAGCAGGTCCAGAGGAGGGCGACCAAAATGGTGAAGGGCCTGGAAGCCATGCCCTATGAGGATAGACTTAGAGAGCTGGGTATGTTCAGTCTGCAGAAGAGAAGGTTAAGAGGGGACATGATAGCTATGTTTAAATATTTGAAGGGATGCCATGTAGAGGAGGGAGAGAGCTTGTTTTCTGCCGCTCCAGAGACCAGGACAAGGAGCAATGGATTCAAGCTGCAGGAAAGGAGATTCCACCTGAACCTCAGGAAAAACTTCCTGACGGTCAGGGCTGTCCGGCAGTGGAATATGCTGCCTCGGAGTGTGGTGGAGTCTCCTTCTTTGGAGGTTTTTAAGCAGAGACTGGATGGCCATCTGTCAGGAGTGCTTTGAGGGTGTTCCTGCATGGCAGGGGGTTGGACTGGATGGCCCGTGTGGTCTCTTCCAACTCTACATTTCTATGATTCTATGATTCTATGATTCTATGTTTAAAGGGCTATCTGGTCCAGGTGGTCAGTGATGTAGACTTGAGTCGATAGACTCAGGCTTAACTTGGACTTAAGTCACTTCAGTGACTCGACTTGGTCATAAATGATGCACTGACTTGACTTGACTTGAGACTTGTATATTTTTAATGACTGACTTGCTGCCCTTGGTTCAGTAACATAACACATTCATCCAGAAACCTTACAACTTTGAACAATGCTACCATCCCTTTTTTGCCTAATGCTCACGTAACAATCTGTCTCAAGCCCAAAGTATAGGTGCATTTCTAAGAAGGGAACAGCAAACAGGTTAGGCAATGGGCTTGAGGCAGGCTTGAGGTCTGCTCAGCAGCCTGTCCCTTGAGTGCATATTGGAAGAGCCTTTTAAAATTTGTTTCCTAAAGGCAGAAAAGACTTGCCCCCAGAGTGCAGGGCACAATTTCTCACAGGGGAACAGCAAATGTGTTAGGCAACAGGCTTGAGAAAGAAGGATCCTTCTTTCTAAAGCTTTTGAAGCTTCAGTAATGGAGAGTAGGAAGGATCCTACTCCCCACTTCTGAAAAATCCTCCAGCTTTGGAAATGGGAAGTAAGAATGATCCTATTCCCCACTTCCAAAGCTTCATATGGCAAACTTGCAAATGTGGAGGGCTAATGCTGCTTAAATGGTTAAAACTGACTTTATTTGACTTTGTCCAGACATTCTGGAAGATAGGTTGGGATATAATGTTGGCTCCAAGAATTCCTGCGAACAACTTGATTTTTCACATCCAAGAAGAAACCAGCAACCACTTCCACCTCACCAATCTTGCCAGACTTTGCACAGCCAACTGGCATTCTTTTGTAACTGCTAATGGAGACCAGAGCATGGCAGTCCAGTATATATGGGCATCCAGCTGCTGCAAAAATCTAAAGCCATCCAAGATTCTTCAGCTTTCACCTGCTTCTATTTGAGCTCCTTATACAGCTGTCCAGTTTCTCCTTTTGGACAAGAAGTCTCCACTTGCATATCTGGCTTTGTCCTCTCTTCATTCCATCAAAAGCCATCAAATTAACTCCCTCTTGAATTACAATAGTAAAATATCTCATCCTCCCAGCAGTTCATATCCATTGTTACTATGCTGTTCCTTCCTCTTACAATTATTTGATTTTTCCCTCTAATGCATGATAGAACCAAAATCTCTAGTGAACTTTTTTTTTCAACTTACATGCATGGTAAGGTATAGAGTTTAAACATAATGTTAATTCTGCCTCCTAAATAGACTTTTTATTGACTAACTAGCAAGCACCTCCTCACAGAAATATACAGTCACCATTTGTGAAGGTTATAGACGAAGGGAGAGTTAAGGCGCTGTAGTTTCATTAAGCTCCCCCTTACCTTTTACAACATAATTACAGCACCGGGGCTGACTATCAAGACCTCTTATGTTTCTTTATCACTCAACTGGAAGATATGACGGAAGCTGTCCCAAAAAGACCATACTTGGTTGTTCGTGGGGCTATTGGCAAGGCACATGATGGAAAAAGAATTGTCTCAACTGTAAACATGATCCAAGCTATCTTGGATCCGAATTATTATTTGAATTACTAACAGAAAAGCAAGGAAGTGTGGGACTCAGTATTTTAAACCGGACAGCTTAATTCAATTTCCATAGCAAGATTATGGGGGAAATTGCCACAGTCCTCTTGGCTGAAGCAGAGTTGGACCCTAAAATGTTATTCTGGACTGAAGAGACCTCATTTGGAGCCTCATATGAGTGGTAGAAAACATGTTGTATGTGTAAATGTTCACCTATTTGGTCTTTGTCATCTCCATAGGGTTGGCAAAGACTCCCTTCTAATGCTCTGGAAAGCCAACACCACTCAAAGATTTCAAACATACAGAGCAAGAAAGTTCAAAGGCCTGATTCCGTATGTGGGCTCAGCTCAGAGCTTGGATTAATCCATTGGGTAATCTTGGGCAACTCACTTTCTTTCAGCCTAATCTTTCACAAAAGGTTGTTTTAAAGATAGAATCCCCTTCATGTTGGCCATTCTGGACTTGCTATCAATATTATGAACACACAGCAACTTTTTACATGTTATTCCACAAGCAAGTGTTTAAAATGTCACTGAATGTTGTGATATTTCAATGGGTTCCCTTGCTCCCTCAGTTGCAGGACCTGATTTACGCTGAGTCTTAGGCCATTTCCGCACAACAGGACTCCAGCAAGTCCTTCCATTGCAGTCCCAGCAGGGAGGGGAACGTGCCAGGAACACCCCCCTCTGCACCTTGCTTGGTTGCTGTGGAGGGGAGAGCACTGGCCCTGCCTCTTCCCTTCCACAGTGCATCTGGGCACTTGCCATTGCTGTGCTGGAGAGGGAGCCATCACCAGCACACTTCTGCCCTTCTGCATGGCTGGAAAGGGTGGCAGCGCAGTGTGATGGTAGGTGTAAAATGGGCTTTTTCTGTTTTGCAAATACCTTGTGCATGTGCTGCTTGGGGGCAAGATGGCAGCAGGCCGGTGACAAAGTTGTGCAGAAGCACGTCCACCCAACTGCTGTCATCCTGGCCCTATAGCAGCACAGCCCCCTTGTGCTGAAAGGGCCCCAGTATAGCCAGTGTCCCAGCAGCACATGCTAAGAGCAGTAGATGCTGGGAGGAGCAATTGTGGCACTTCCCCTCCAATTCCTCCTAACGTTCCCTGGTCGTTGCCCTCCGTTGGACCACAGAGCCTCTCTTGAGCCCTTAAACTAGGTTGCTGCCCTAGTGTGCAGTGAAGGACAGTTGTCCCTTTGCCACTTCTGAAATAAGACATAGCAACCAGTTCAGCTTGTTTCAGTAACAGGAAGAACATGGTAAAGACATCATTTTGTAAGATGCTGCAGTGTGTCATAGAATATCTCTGCCAAATTGCCCTGCATAGTGGGGGCTTCCGTGTCAGAGGGGCGGTGAATACACTCTGGGCTTTAATACTTAAAAAGAGTTATCTTGGTTGCTGAAGCATAATTCCAAAATAAGTTCAACATCTCTTTTAAAATCTGGAATGGATTCACTACTCTAATGACACGAGCCATTTCTGCACCATACTGTGATCCTGCAATGGCCCAGCATCATCCCAGCAGTGCTACTGCTGAGATTGCTGTGGGACCCAAATGTTCCCTTCCACACCCAGCCAGCTGCCAGTGAATGGGTAGCATTCAGGATACACTCCTTCCTTCCACAGTGCAGCCAGCCTCTTTCTGTGCTACAATGAGGGAGGAAGTGCTTGATAGCATTTCCACCCTTCCCTATTTTTGGACCAGGAAAAACAGTGTTGTATAGTGGTTAGAGCATTGGACTATGACCCCGGAGAGCAGGCTTCAATCCCCCACTTGGCCATGGAAACCCATTAGGTGGCCTTGGGCATGTCACACACTCTCAGGCTCAGACAACCCCTCTATAAGGTCACTTTAGAGTTGCTGTAAGTTGGAAACGACTTGAAGGCACACAACAACAAACAACAGAAAATAGTCTTTCCTTCCCCATCAAGAAGTTAAATCCATCTGCATCCAAGTCCATTTACATCTGTCCATGTAAATATCATGTGTCCCTTGCTATCTCCTTGATACATGTCTGTTTTTTCAACATATGCTTTTTAGAATGATAGGTGGAAGTAGATTCCAGAAGAAATGCTTCTACTGATCTTTATAATTTCTGCATCTGATCACCTTTGTGTGAACTCTGTTTTTGTAGTAGTCTGTTGACAGACAACTTTTTAAATACAGTTTGTATATTATGTTTTTGCAGTGACTGCCAGAAATATAAATTATTCCAAGGTCTGTCTGTGGAAAGGCCCCAAAGCATTTCCTTATCTATCTCTTTCATCTCACTGTTTTATTTTGCAGCAAAGCGTAGAATCTATATTAATGCCTAACTTGAGCTCTTTCCTTTCCTCTTCTTTCTTTTTCTTTCTTTCTTTCTTTCTTAGCTGAACTTTGGTAGTTATACTGCTTCCTGCCTACAGCGTACAAATGGGCACAGATGAATTATGCTTCTGTAGGATGGAAGTTCAGCGGGCAGTCTGGATCTGTGTCTGGGATGTAATCAATTTCATGAAAGAAACTGGAACACTAAATAATTTCTCTTTTAATTGCCCAAGACCTGTTAGCCCTATGAAGCCAATGCAAGGTGAAATCTGTACTGTGCTGGTGATGGATTGAAAGGGCTAGCATTCAAGGCAAAGCTTTAGCAATATCTGACACCTTTGCTGATATAATAAATAGCTTGCAGGTGTTTTGTGGAGCAGTCAATGTTTTCTTTTTCATAGGCTCAGTAAAAAGAATAGCACTCGGGAACCTGATCCCTATTTCTATCTCTTTCAGAAGTACAGCAGGATGTGGCTCACACTGAACAACCAGAACACATCCCTGCTAATCCCTTTGGCAGGCAGGTGTAGGGAGAGAAGCAGCAAGTGGGATGGGCAAAGCTTGGGAACCAAGAAAATGATTGCAGAGTCAATGAATCATCACAGGAAAAGGTCAGGCTGAGAAAGAAACAGAAACTGTGAACACCACACAGAGGTGCTTTGCTTCCCAGACAACTTCTTTTGACAGGAGGGAGAAGTTACCCAAGGGAGAAAAAAAGGCAGGAGCAAATCAGAGCAGGGAGGGAGTAACAATGCAAGGAGCTTTCAGGGTTCAGGCCAATGATTCCTATGGCTAAGGAGATTTGGTTACTCAAGAAATGATCCAGAGATTTCCCTCAAAGGCTATGGTCCATTCCATCTATGACGGATGACCACGATAGATGCATGCCAGCAAGTATATGTCCCTGGCTTTCACATCATAGCCTTTGCGGTTACTATATCACATTCTTTGAACCATAGAATCATAGAGTTGAAAGAGACCATAACAGCCATCAAGTCCAACAGCTTGCCATGCAGAAACACTCACTCAAAGCAATCCAGCAAATGGCCATCCAGTTCTATTTAAACCTGCAAAAAAGGTGACTCCACCACACTCTGAGGCAGCATATTCCACTATCAAATGGCTCTTCCCATGAGGAAATTCTTGATATTTAGATAAAATCTCTTTTCCTGTAGTTTGAATTTGTATCCTAGTCTCTGGAGCAGCAGAAAACAAGCTTACTCCATGTTCAACATAACATTTCTTCAAATATTTAAACATGGCTGTCATATCACCTCTTAACCTTCTTTTTGTCAGGCTAAACATACCTAGCTCCCTAAGCCATTCCTCACAGCACATGGCTTCCAAACCCTTCACAATGTTGGTCGCCCTCCTCCGGACATGCTCCAGCTTGTCAATATCCTTCTTGAATTGCGGTGCCCAGAACTGGACACAGTATTCCAGGTGAGGTCTAACCAACGCAGAATAAAGTAATATTATTACTTTCCTTGATCTCAACACCGTACTCCTATTGATGCAACCTAGAATCATATTGGCTTTTTTAGCTGCCACATTACACTGTTGACTCTTGTTCAGCTTGTGGTCCTCTAAGATTCTTAGATCTCTTTCACATGTACTGTTTTCAAGCCAGGTGTCTCCCATCCTAAATCTGTGCATTTCATTCTTTCTTCCTAAGTGTAGTACCCAACATTTCTCACTGTTAAAATTCATTTTGTTAGTTTTGGCCCAGCTCTCCAATCTGTCAAGGTCATTTTGAATTCTGATCCTGTCCTCTGAGGTATTAGCTATCCCTCCTAATTTGGTGTCATCTGCAAATTTGACAGCATGCCCTCTATTCCTTCATTCAAGTCACTGATGATGTTGAATAGCACTGGGCCCAGGAGAGAACTCTGTGGTACTCCTCTAGTCACTTCTTTCCAACATGAAGAGGAGCCATTGGTGAGCACCCTTTGGCCTTGCCTGGTCAGCCAATTACAAATCCACTTAACAGTAGTACTGCCTAACCCATATTTTACTACTTTGTTTGCAAGAATCCATTCATAATGTTTCTTTTGGATAAACCAGAGCAGCATCATGTGTAAACCAAACAATGGTGGCAGCCAGTGGATCCATCACCGTCAGATGGTGAATCCACTCTTGGTTTTACAGCTGCTACTACTCCAACTGCTCCAGCTGGTAGAGATGCCGGAACCTATTCCCAACAGAGGTCCCATACCATCCAGAGCTCCCATAACATCCAAAGCATCTTCAGAATAAGCAGAAACAAGAGTGGCTTCAAGACCCTCTCCTTCAACAACAGATCAGCTGGTTACCCCTGACCAAGACAGCAACACCATAATAAGAAGGGAAGTAATGACAAATAATTCAGCTCTTTAATTCCCTGTCATATACCAGGAACGTGTTTATTCGGCCACAAACTCAATCAATGGAGATTTGAGTCCAAGTAAATATGTCTAAAATCAGACTCTAAAAGTGACATATGCATGCTGGCTTGTTACTAAAGAAGACTTTGATCTATTAAGAGAGCTTGTCCCAAATCTAACCACCCAGAAATCACCTTACTTCTTCTTGTCTCTCTCCTGACATTTTTCACCCTAGAGACGCCTCTGATAAGTCTTTGAAATTCTATCCAGACTCAGCTGTGCTCTGCTTATGTCTCAGGAGATCACTGATAGATGGCTTCAACCATTTTGATCCTTGTCTGTGTAAGAAATGTCCATATTGTTTTAAAAACTGGTAATAAATCAAAGTGCCATAACCAGACATGTTGTAAGCCCCCAAACAATGATCAAACAGACCCTTCTGGAAAAGTACTGGGATTTAGCTTGCAAAATTATCAGTGTTAGGGCATCCTGGGAGTACTTTGTTAGCACAGCCATTTTCCAGAATCCAGATGTGAGCATTGATCCTGCTTGTACCAGACCACTGCCAGGGAACCTGCAATGGCTATCATAAGGCAAGTCTGCCTCATGCCTCAGTGTATCTTCAAAACATTATGAGTTAAGAAAGGAGGTACCCTTCTCTATTATTTATAAAAGCACCATCTTCCAAAATGTAACTTATGCTTACTTTACTTTTTTTCTAGTACCAGCTTAAAACTTTTAGGCATTTTAGCTGATTAGCTTGTCCTTTTATATTTAGCTGCTGCTTCTTTTGTTCCAAGTCTATACTCTGCTTTGCTTTTTATGGTGCAGTGGTTTGAGCATTGGACTACAATTCTGGAGATTGGAGTTCAATTACCAGCTCAGCCAAGGAAAGCTACTGGATGTCCCTGGATGTGTCACACACTCTCAGCTCCAGAAAAAAAAAAAGCTCATGATAGTTTCACCTTAGGGTCACTATAAGTCAGAAATGGAAATATACAACAATAAAATCAACAACAGCTGTTTATATGACCACATAGTGTTATGTTTCAAAAACAGTTCTGGCATCTCTGGCATCTCCATATTCCATGGTGGCATAGTGAGCACAAATGATTTCCTGAACTGTGTTTGTGGGACATTGCCCTGGTCTCACTATGGTGCTGCAGCCATATTTATGGTACCATTGTTGTCATTAAGCATAAAGAGTGGAAAACTTCACTGCCCTGCCATGGGCATATACACAGACACCCATTCTGCTGCTGAGACTTGGTGGCAAATCAAAAAAGCCATTAAACAATCAGGAAATATAGATGTTAAACAGCATGGAGGACAGAACTGAACCCTGGGGGACACCACAGACCAATGGGAAGGGTGTCAAACACAGATATGAGTTGGGCTCCACTTCCAACAGCAAATTTATTCTCCAGTGGGGACCATTTCACAAAGGTGGCTGCTTGGTTGATCCTCAGAATGACCAGGGTTGGTTTCCACATACCATCCTTCTGAGTCCAGACATAAGCATTACGGACAGCACCGCAGGTGACAATGTGGTCACTCTTTGGGGCCCAATCAATGCCTGTGATGTGTCCATTCTGTTCTTTCAGCTCATGAGCTTTCACCCACTCTTCTAATAGATATGAACTTCATCGTTATTTAGGGCTAATAGCAATCAGAGTTTGGCCTCTGTTCCAGGCAAGGCAGGTTATTGCCTCTACTAGTGTAGGGACATTCTGAGCGAGGAATGATTTTAAGATTCCAAGCAGGATGAAGCTTCTGGGGATGAAGGAAGTGGGGCTTGCAGACTTTGGTCAGTCAACGTGATGCCGGAGTTTCTCTCAGGCAAGGAGAGGAAGGTGTGGCTGCCAAGCAGGGCCTGGCTCTGTGACACTTCACCAGGGTGTCAAACAGGAGTTCTCCAACACCAGCTTATGAATGTGCCCGTGCCCCACCGGAAAGGACTAAAGCCATTATAAAACAGTGTCATTCTCCAATACTCAGTTTTTCTTTTCCCAAGGCCCTTGTGGCAGAAGAGAGGCGGTGGCAAGAAGAGTGAACAAAAGCATTTTGGAACCCACTCCTCAAGCACAATGCAAAACACATGTAATGAGAGGATAAAGCATAGCTGCAGCAATACATGAATTGTAGTAGTTATATATTTTGGGATCAACCACAGAATCCCTCCGCACAGAAGGTGGAAGTGACAGAGCAAAGGTGCAAACCACAAGCAACGTATTTATTTAAGAGATCTCCCTGTTGGCCAGGGCTTTCTGTGAGTTTTTAAAAAAGACTTTTCCAATCTCCGGTAAACATGTATAGAATTGCAATGAAGATGCCATCAATGAATGAGCAGTAAAAGTTTCCCAAGTATTAACTATGTGTTTCGATGGTGTGACATCATTGATTGGAGTAGGATTGTTGAGGAACAAATGTGCTCCCTGCACTTTCTTCAGCGGACAGAGAGGCAATGTTGTTTTTACCTTCTGGAGTGAGCATAAAATAAAAATGGAAGAAATGTGGAATGTATGGAAACTAAGGCTGCAGTCCTATGGATGTTGACCGCTATTCCTGGGTAAATGTGTCAGATTGCACCATCACATCTTCTTTTACTTACGGAGTGAAGCTGCAAGGGACAAAAAAAATTGCTTTTATTGTGCCTTGATTAAAAATGGCTAGGGCTGCCAAGACAGTTAGATTGCGCTGAAGTTGATTTGGTGTCTAGAGTTCACTATGTAAGAAATGGTAAGACTATTATTCACTCTGGGGATTCTAGAAACACTTGTTGAAATCTCTCTCCTAGATTTACAAATACCTTTCAGAGCTTATGATGAATATCTCAAGTTCAACCACACTTTATCAACACATTCTTTTGGCTGTTAAAATGTAACTTCTTTGAAATCCGATTTCCTCCCAGCAGGGCAATTATTGCAGGGAAGCATTTGCAGCCTGGACTGTCTCACAACGGAGTTCTTCCTATCCATTGGTGTTAGAGGACTGTAAATCTTTGCCTGTGACATCATAATCTGTTGCTGTGGGAATGCTTGTGGTATCACAAAGAGAGGATTACATCCTCAACTTTGGAGTAAACAGAAAGAGGAGATTGGCTTGGTGAGATAAAATGCCATCTTTACAGAGGACAAATAGATCATCCTCCCAGACCTTTCCAGATCAGCTTGGCTCACATCTTATAAAACTGGGATCAGATTCCTGCTTGCTATGTCAGAGTAACCTCATTCACAGTCTACAAAGTCAACTTTGACTTTTAAAAAAGACCTGAGGGGAAATATGAACTTCAGCCAATTTTGTTAAAATAGGATGCCTATGTCTCTTCCTTTTGGAAGACTAATATCCTCTGAAAAATATTGGTTTCTACCAATATTAACATTTGGATGTGCCCTTACTTTTTGCAATCTGTTGCTGGTATTATACTTTAAATTGTTCAGATGTCCATAATATTTCTCTCTTTGATATAGTCTGCTGATTTAATGGTAATGGCACAATAACAGCATTGCTTTGGACTTACTAAAAAAACAAAGAATACTATGATGCAGGTACACATTTCCATCTGAGAAATCATGATATCTCAGCAACAAGTATGAAGGTGTGTGCATGAAAACAACCAAAGGGTATGAAAAGAAAGAGAGAGAGAGAGAGAGAGAGAGAGAGAGAAGAAAAGAAAAGGAAAGGAAAGGAAAGGAAAGGAAAGGAAAGGAAAGGAAAGGAAAGGAAAGGAAAGGAAAGGAAAGGAGGAAGGAAAATCCAGTAAAGCCCTATATAAGCATTATTCCTGGATGGGGTATTACACTTAACATGTGTAAGTGAAGACAAGTGGAAGCCTAATCCAGACTTTCCCACTCAACAGAGGAATACTGAAGAGAAAATAGGAGTGAATTGGGAATAAAAATGGTGTGTGGAGCTCCATATCTTTTACAAGTTTTCATGTGCAATGAACAGAGGTTAGTAACTTCTTAAAAAAGAAGAGGTAGAGCTCTAGTTTGTCTGCAATTCATATTTTCCATCCTGGGAAACTTACACCTGTGCTTGGCTTCTGTTTGAAATTCAAAGAAGCTGTTACCTCAAAAAGTGGTGGACCTCGCAGTCCATTAGCAATGCAAGCACCTCCTTAGAAAATGGGAGAATTACAGCTCAATGGAGGCCTGCGAGAGGGGGGTAATGGCAGGATGTTTTAGCTGTGTATACCAGTACTCCAGTTAAAGGTCTAAACAGGATGTTTTTATTGGAAATTAACAGACAAACACACATAAGATACCAAGCAATCTCATGAACCATAAAAAGGCTATTGAAGGAAAAGGCAAGGAAGGATGGATAGAGAGAGATTTTGGGTGGAAGCGGTTATATTTACCAGACCTGGAAAACATGACAGAAGAGAGTAGCTCAAACAAGAGTTTGAGGGCAGCACAGAGGAACGGGAATCTCTGGGGTGCAGTGTGATGCCCAAAGTGCTAGCACATGGCAAGGGTCAGAGCTACAGTTTAAATACTCTTTTTCCTACCCTGAAGTGGTGAGTGTTAATGGCTCTCTGGCAGAGTAAACAAAAAAGTCCTAGAATGGACTGATTGTCTTAACTTTAAGTGACAAAACATTGATGGGAGTCCTGACAGCCTCTTAATGTCTTGGCTGAGTAAGGTGAATAGGGAAGGTTTCTATAGGAAATGCTCACAGCAGGGGAGTGTGTCTGCTGTACCTGGACAGTTTCATTTGCTATTGCCTTGGCTTCCTGTGCTATTGAAAGGTTTACTGGAACCCCATTAATTCTCGGCTTTCCTGCCTAATCCTCTTGAACTTATGATTTGACCATGCTGAGGTCATCCTGACCTAGCTTACAGCCAGTGTCCTGCTTCTGCATGCTTTTATAGTTAGAAGTGTCAAGTTTTACAAAATGATACTTCTTGCCAATTTTGCAGGAGGGGGCTGTGTAAGGGGTGGTAACAAAGCTGTCCATGGAGCTGAACGTCTTTTGAGGATAGGGCTCAGCATGTTTGAGATCTCTTTTAAAGTCCATACTAAAGCCTGGAACAGAGATGCCACTGCACTGACATGGAAACTGACACTGCACCAGCTGCTACTGCCAACCAAACCTTCATCCCAGATTTCTATGGTATACGAGGAGGGAAAGCAACTCTTTGCTTAAAAATAGTCACATTCTGTAGAAAAGAGTTGACATTCTTGAACTGTCATTAAAATGAGCTTCTGGAGATGAGACCTAACATGGCATTTCATAGGATGGAACAGCTTTGTATATACATAGACAGGGCTTGCCATGTGTTTATTTTAGACCCTGGTCACAACATCCAATATTGTGGAAAAAGAATAAGCATGCTACTTCATATATTTCCATTCAAATGAATAGCATCTAGATGACCCACTATGACTGAGATGGGCAACATCTAGCCCTATGTACCCAATCATCCTTTGCCCCAATCATACTTGCTATGGTTTACAGGAAGCGTAGTCCAATAACTTAAAATCACCCACCACTTTGATATAACAATTCAAGTCTACCTCCGCATATTCATTTCTGACATACAAATAGATTTGCTTATAAATTAACCACCACATAGTGATGTTCAGCACACAACTGGCTTGAAAGAATACCTCTCACCACAAAATCCATAATAGCTGTTCCTTAAGAGTTTCTGAAGCCGGCTAAAGGGGGAAGTGTTATAGCTTTGTGTTCTCTCCAGAAATGAGCCAGCATTCTCAGGGAGTCAGTTTCGCCCTGATAGAGTCATAAAAAAATATTTGCGGCAAGCAAACAATCCCCCTCTTTGCTAAACTAACAATGTTTTCTCTGCCTCATTGTCCCCTTGCCACTCATTTCCAGCTCTCTGGTTGCTCAATATGTCGTTACCAAGAAGGCCCGCCTGAAAAACGGCGGCTTCTCATCTCTGCCTCACAAGTCTTGCTGGGCAGCTGAAAACTGCAGGTAATGTTGCAGTATATTACATCTTGAGAGAGTGTTGGTCTGAAGGGTACTTTGGGAGTCTCAAATAGTTGTTGAAAGCTATTTGCTGTCTGGTTTCTAGGAGACAGCATGACTCACGGCATCTTTCCTCACAGTCTACACTTCTCAAGCATTTATCAACCAATGTTCTTGATGAAGACTGATTTTTTTAAAAAAATCTTATGGAGAGAAAAATTAGAGAACACTATGAAATTATTGTTGTAGATAAGGAGTGCTAACCTAAACCCCAAGGGAACATATTTGCCAGGCGGGGGGATTTATCTGTGATTGTAGTGAAGCATGGAAAATAATTTATGCTTAGATCCTTTTCAATATTGTTGACATGTTTTTGCAATATTGCAAAAAAAAAAGTTTCTCTGAAACTCAATCTCCAATTTGCTGCCTTTCCTTCAAAGAGTAGATGAAGAAGAGGACAGAACTGATAAGATTTAACCAACATTACAATGTGATGTTTTATATATTCACTCAGAATTGAGCAGTGGGGACTGGTGGCTTCCACATCAGTGACAAGGTGTAACTTAGAATCCTAAAAAGCCAGAGGGGCCTTGAAGGGTCATCTAATCCAACTACCTGCCAGTGTAGGAATCCACTGTTAAAGGAGTGCTTAGGTTGTTTAACTTCTGTTTAAAAAATTCCAGCAAATGAGAATCTACCATCTTTTGAGGTAGTCTGTTCCACTGTTGAACAATTATTACCGTCAGGAAGATCTTCCTAATGTTTAATCAGAATCTCATTTCTTGCAATTTGAATCCACTGGTTTGTGTCCTAGTCTCTGGAGAAGAGAAAACAAACTTGCTCATTTTTTACATCACAACCTTTGAGATATTTAAAGACAGCTATTGCATTGTTTCTCAATTGTCTAGGCTAAACACATCCAGATTTCTCAACTCTTCCTCGTAGGGTTTGGTTTCCTGTTCTTTTGCCATCTTGCTCTCCCTGTCCTGGGCATGTTCCAGCTTGTAAATGGTCCTGTTAAACTGTGGTGCACAGAACTGGACACAGCTTTCCAAGTGAGGCCTGACTAGAGCACAATAAATTGGCATTATTATATCCCTTGATCAGGACACCATAATTCTGCCCATGCCTAGAACTACTTTTTTTTTCTTTTTGAGACTGTATCCCACTGTTGACTTACATCAAGCCTGTGGTCTACCAGGACCCCCAAATCCTTATCACATGTATTGCTATCAAGCTAAGTATAGTCCATCTTATATTTGGGCATCCTATTTTTGTCTGCCCAAATGTAGGAGCTAACATTTCTCCATTTGAGATTTTAACCTGAGTTTTAAAGGTACTATTCAAGGTACTAAACCCTATCCCCCAAACAGGTTCAGCACTATGAATAACTTATCGGAAGCTCAAATTAAAACCCAAAATGGATTTCTTGCTCCACTAATATAGAAGCCAACAGCTACCACTGGACGCAAGTCCCACTATTTTCACTTCGGTGGATAAATGCATGTAAAATTGCAGCATATGGCACTTTTAAATAGAGTTTGGAAAAGCTACCCTTTTAGACTACAGTTTTTGCTTGTTTTTTCTGTGGCCATGCTGGGTGGCCGCTGTGGTAGAACAAAAATCTTTCCGAAGCTCAAGGAACGTGAAGAATATTTGCAAAATTTCTCATTGTCATTGAGACAGCCTGCTGAGAAATCACTAGTATCCACAACATTTCTTGTCTCCAGTGTGAGAATAAGGCAAAGAGTGCTTCACTTTTTAATGTGGTTTCTGTAATTGACATAAAAATATTTCTGTATAAAACAGTTGTTTATTCTCTTTGTGAGCCAAAACACACTCACACACAAAACACATACACACAAATTGGCTAGTTAATGAAAAGGATCCAAGCATCATACCTAATGCCTCTAATTTTTAGAAGGTGATACAACAAGACCATCATTTTTGCAGTTTAGCTATGCAATTTGTACTCTGTATGCAATTTGCACATTTTCCACAAAAATCTGTCTCATAAATGCAAAAGCTCTCACAAGACTGACAGAGAATTTCTTGTCCATCTCACAGGTGAAGAGAAACATTTTATGGTTCATCGTTTTTGCACATAAGAATAACACAAGCAGGAATTTGCATCACTAACAACTTCTAAATGCATGGCATTTTAAGTGCTAATGCTTTCAGTAGCAGAACTGAGTTTGACTGGGATGGGTCATATTTGGTGCCAAGCTCTGGGATTCAAATGCTACACAGTTTCACCATCAGTGGGGTGGTAAATACACTCTGGGCTTGGTCTGAACTTTCCAAGAGCTATCCAAAGTGCTGAAGCCTATTCCTGAAACAGCATCAGCACCTTTAAAGATCAAATAAAAGGCTGAAATGGGTTCATTGCCCTACTGACATGGGAACTAACAGTCACCACTGAAAGTTTTGAAAGCCTAAAAGCTGAAATTCAAACTGTTATAGCGGCATCTGGTCTTGACCCATAATGTTTCATTTCTAAAAGAAGCTGCTCTATTACATATCTCCTTAATTTCTGTATTGCCCGATAGCTCCAGCACTACCATACCAATAACAAGTATTGAATAGCAGAAAGAAGGGAATTCTTAAATTATTTTGTGTCTTAAGGTTGAATATTCTGATGGCTCTGGCAGAATCAGGTAGCCCTTATTTTGCAGTAGGGCATTTAAGACTCTCCAAAGGGGCTGAACTTTTGTTCTTCTGGTGTCAAATGCAAAGACATTTGCCAGAAAGAACATAAATAATACTGATGTCTGCAGCTGTAATGTGATACCCCTAAAGGAGCCATAATATTCCCAAAGCATCCATGGGACCTTCTGTTTCTCCATTCCCTTTTTTAGTTCAATAATTTTACCAGCAGTGCTTCAGCCTTCTCCTATTTTCTAACATTTCTTTTTTTAAAAAACTGATGAGTTATACTTTGCCCCCTTTTCATTTCCGAGAAGCCGTCCATTTGATATTTCATCTTCCATGGTTGAAACTGGTTGTTGCCATTTGGATGACAATGAAAAATGGTTATTTTGAGGCATGTATCATGATTTCCTGATGAGTTATGGCTGGCCCCCTTTCCGTTTCTAGCAATGCCCCCCTTTTGGTATTTCAGCTTGAACCTCAGCACTGCCACTTGGACAATGAACAAAAATGTTATTTCAAATTCTGAGTTGTCTAGTATGATATCCCAGTGAGTTATGTATATCAATCACACACACACATGATGTTTTATTATAAAAGTATTTAGGAAAACACAGAGGTAGATCCTTCCTCCCATTTCAACTCATTCCCCTCATATTCTCTTAAAACTAAGGAGAGGGAATACAAAAGTATGGATTCATGAGGTAATTAAGGAGTAGTTTAATTACGCCTTTCTCACAGCAAATTTTTAAAAAAGTGACTGTGTGGTCCATGAATAAAAGCAAACATCAGATTTAGGCAATACTTTAGGACCATTTCAATGTCCCAAGAGTAGCAACCTTCTGAGTTCTGCAGAACTCCTTATCAAGATATATCTTAAAGAAATTACAGATGGGAAGAAACCAAAGTGCAAGCAAATCTAGCCAGATGTAGAGGCTGTTGTGCTGGCAGCCAGCCTAGCTTCCAAGATGGAGACAGCAAGCTCAATGTCTTAAGAGAAGTGTAAGGATGTCAATTTACATCCAGGATTGTCTGCTGAGATGTGCAGTTAATGACTATTCTCCATCTCCATAGACAAAAAGGCTGGCTGTAACCCAGGGATCTGTCCATTGCCTTGGTCAAATCCCACAGGCTCCTGAGTCAGCTTAGAGGCAAAATGTGAAGTAAAATGGCAGCCTCATCAGCAAAGCACTAAGTAACTGAAGCCCAGACGGAGAGTATTCTTTAGTGATTCATGCTTTTCCAGACTCTTCTCTTGCTCCTTTCCAGACAGAAAAGAAGGAGGAGGAGCAGGAGGAGGAGGAGGAGGAATATTTTAAATGGACAGTTATTGTCTCACTACAGTTTTGTCACATTTATCATTCAAGGATGAGGATCACTAGAAAAACAAAGGGTCCCTGACTGAAGATAGGAAATGGGGATCCATTTATTTCTGGCCTGCTTCTGAATTACCACAACCAAGGGCCTTCCCACACTACACTGCTATAGTGCTATTATTCCACTTTCAACAACCTGCGGAATTCTGGGGTTTGTAGTTTACTGAGGCCAAAAAGCTCTCTGGCTGAGAATTCTTAAGGCCCCTCCCTAAACAGCAAAACCCAGGATTCCACAGGATGTTGAATGTGGAATGATAGCACTATAACAGTGTAGTTCAGAAAGACCCAATGTCTCTATTTTGTGTTCCTGATGAGATGTTTCGAAAGAGGAAGAAGTTCCTTGAGTTAACTGAGAAAGGCTATAGGAAGGGCAAGATGGACAGGAAAGGAGAAAAACTATGAGCCAGAATCTAATGGGGGTGACTTATGCATATTAGAGTTTTCCTACAGACAAGGTTTTTTCAAAGTTAAAGGAACAGAGTCGCACGTGAGGTATCATTCTGCATATTCTCAGCCCACCTGTATCCATCTGTCCTCTGCTGAACTGGGAGTGGCATTCCTTTAGTTGCATATTTGGTTGCACAGCCTTGCCATTCAACACAAGAGTCAGGTAGCAGAATCAGCATTTGAGTCCACATATGGAGATTTAGACCATTTCTGCACTATACTGTTACAGTGCTACTATTCCACTTTCATTATCCTATGGAATCCTGGGGTTTGTAGTTTAGGGAGGGGCATTTAGAATTCTCAGCCAGAGAGCTCTTTGGCCTCAGTAAGGTACAAACCTCAGAATTCCACAGGATATTGAAAGTGGAGTAATAGCACTATAACAATGTAGTGCAAAAATGGCCTTAAACTACACAGCGCTGATGTAGGTTATTGGCCTATGCCTTCATATTGAAGGAGGAGGAGTAGTCAATTGTGTGTTATTTATGGGGAAGTCTTTATGGTGGAGCATTGAATTCACCCCGGTTTTTACTGTGAACATTGAAAGATTTATCCTTAAATACGTTCAACAACTTCTATTGCTCCTTTAAAGTTCAGACTAAAACACAGAGTGGATTCACCTCCATTGGCATGGAAGCCATCAATGTGGGGAAATTTGACTTCATTGATAGGCAGAGGGCCCATCTAGGGATGGAAGGAATGTTCAAAAATATTTGAAAAATCATTGAAAAATGTGTTTGTTGAACACTGAGAAACCCTGATAAGTTGAATCTTGGACTAATGCGAAACTTCACAGTTTGAGACTTTGTCTGTGCAAAATTTGTAAATGAGGATTTTTTTTCCTGCAGAAGACAGGTTTTTCTGCATAGGAAACAGCATTTTTTCTCTGCAGAAAATATATGAATTTTATGTATGCTAGGTCTAAATGTAATGTTATGCCTGGTAAAAAGAAAAAAAAAACCTGCCTGTGAATTTTGTGCAGAATCAATCCCAAATTACAAATAGGCTTTTAAAACTATTTAGTGTTTGAAGACTTTCTTGCAGCAGGAAGAAGACTGCTCAAATTACTTGTTGCTTCCTTTAGAATGAGATTAGCAAAGAATTATATTCAACTGCCTACCTTCATAAGGGGTATTGTGGGGAGGCATTCCTCTAACACATGTTCAATTTATTCCATGTATAAAGTACTGTATTTGCTGGCATATGAGACTCACTTTTTTTTCAAAAAATACTGTTTAAAAATGGGGTGTGTCTTATATGTTGGTGTATCTTATATGCCAGCAAATAGTATTTACCCATGTATAAATGAGGTGTGTCTTATACACGGGTGCATCGTATACGCTGACAAATACGGTACGAAGTATGACTATATATTCTTAAATGTCTTGCTCCTTTCTATTGTGAGAGCTTGAATGAAAAGATAAATCCACGTCTTTCAAAAACCAGGCAAAAATTTCTCATTTCCCAGTGCACAGCTACCAGCATAACATAGCTATTTCACAAGTTTAGGATTTATTAGATGCTCAGGTATGATTCTTAAAAATCAGCCAAATGGGACATACACTTTTGGAAGGTAGTTTGCCTGACAAAGCTTGGTGAATAATCAAAGGAAGAGTTTGCCTCCCTGGATACTTGTAATAATATGACATTAATCCTTCACAGCTATGAAGCACTTTATCTTTATAAAACACTGAGGAGCAATAATGTATGCAGACCATTTATGATTAAAATTGTAGATTGGTTGCAACTTCTTCATGGCAGCCTATGAGTCGATGCTGATTAGCATGCAGAAAGGTACACCGAGAGGATCGGTGGGGGTTAATTTCTACGTAGGCTACAAAAGAACAGTCAACAGCTTTTGTAAAGTGTACAGATTGTATCTAACAAAAGGAGAATGATATTTGAGTTCATTTCCATAACAACAACTAAATGTTGTCATATGCAGAACCTGTGAAATAAGACCTTCACCTCTATAGCGCAAAGAAGATAGTCATAACACTTGCAAAATGCTGGGAAAGAAGTAGAGGAGAGCTGCAAGAGATGTTGTGACAGTAATAGAAAAATAAGCTTGGTTGTCTACCATAGGGACTTTTTAATGCATACTTTAGAATATCAGCTTTAGTGATGTCACCAACATTCAACAAGACAAAGTTCAAGAAAGGAATTTATCCAGCTTGTGATGCTTGGTCATATTAAGAAGTGAGACCCATTTGTTCCAAAAATTATTCTCCAGCTCAAATCATAGGGCTAACCATAGGGGTGCGAATTATTTGGCCCTCCAGATATTTTTGATTGGCAATTTCCAGCATTCCTCACAATTAGCTGTGCTGGGGAGGGCTTCAGAAAATTGCACCGTAAGAAGATCTGGAAGGTCACACAATACCTACCCCTCATCTAGGCCATTTCCGCACTAGACTGTTGTAGTGCCATTATTCCACTTTCAACATCCTGTGGAATCTTGGGATTTGCAGTTTAGGGAAGGACCTATGGAATCGTGGGGCTTGCAATTTAGGGAGGGGCATTTA
This sequence comes from Cyclura pinguis, assembly GCA_030412105.1. Lineage (NCBI taxonomy): Eukaryota > Metazoa > Chordata > Lepidosauria > Squamata > Iguanidae > Cyclura > Cyclura pinguis. The sequence continues at coordinate 119,768,172 of CM059604.1, read as the reverse complement.
GAATTCTCAACTAGAGAGCTCTTTGGCTTCAGTAAACTACAAACCCCAGAATTCCACAGCATGTTGAAAATGGAATAATAGCACTATAACAGTCTAGTGTGGAAAGCCTGTAAGCAAACTTCTTCTGGCCCAACCGCTCCCCCCACCAAATCTAACAGAAACGTCATTGACTTGAGTTCCAATTGCTGGTGAAAGGGGATCTCCTTCTCCCTATGCAGCACAGTAAAGTAAGTTTGGGAGGAGCTACAATTGTGGCAATAGAGTCAAAATTGTGACTAAGTAGTGGTTGTGAATATAAAACAACTAAGGATAAGTAAATCTAGATAACAAAATACTTCAGTTAACAAAGCTTCTGTCAAAGCAGCTTATTTTTACAAAGTCTTTTCACACTCATCCAGCCCCCCTCGTCCTCTGCCTAGTTGGATTTCTTTCAGCAACTTAGCCAGATAGGAGTATGGTGAAGGAGGGCTAGAGATGCACAGACTTTCAGCCTCAGGCTGTAGCAGTAGGTCTCTAGCTCAGGAGCTCAGGATTCTACTCCAGCTGACCCTACCTTAGCAAAGTGTACCTGCCCACAACAGGCAAGGTAAACAGCAACTCCTTCCAGAACCCCTTCTCAGCATGCAAGAGCAGCAAACACAGAGAAAGGCGAAGAACAGACAAGCCTGCCTCACCACCTACTCTCAGCATGTTAGGGAAAAAAGGCCACAAAATGAACATCATAAGAAGAAAAGAGGCTAATGAAAGCAAAAGTCATGCCTGAATGCATTTTGGAAGAAGCTTTCAAGTCATCTCTAGACGGTTCGACATATTTTACCTACTTATGCAAGACTTACCTTTACATGTGCATATTATTAGCTCTGGATTTTAAAAAATGCTGATACATACTGGACTACAATCTTTTTTGTAGTGCTGGAACCTATCCCTATGCTTTTCATGTTATTTCTGCCTCCAACACCCAAGTTTCTGTTAAAGAAGCAATGCTCAAGAACACTGCTTCATAAACTAAGGTATACCGATGCTTAACCAAGTAGCTGATACAAGATTCTGGCCTATGTTTGTTCTAGAGCTACCCAAAAAAGGGTAACTACATTTGTAAGGGAACTTCTGCATGTACATGACAGCAACAGGATTCTGGCTGGTATTTTATGGGATTCTAAGCATATATCGCTGCCCAGACACATGGACACATCATGCAAGCTTTCAAAACTTCATTGACCTCTTCATCAGGAAAAAAATGTTAAAAATCATACAGGAGAAGGAAAGTGATGATGTCAAAGTCGCAGGATGACATTTTGTCTCTGATGTTATTTCTGTGGTCAGTTAAGATGATCTGGAGGGACCTCAGTGCAGGCAAAGTTCACTCTCCTTCTTGGCTATGTGAGGAAGCCAGTGACACTTTGAAAGCTTGCAGGTGTATTTTTTGCATTTTGGTTGGCCACTAGATTATAGATTTTGGATTTTGTTGTATTTTGCTGCCTGGTCAACATAGCTACCCCTGAATATGTTTCCTTGAGTAAACACAGTTAGAGATCAGTCTGTTAAAATCACTAGCAAACATGTTTCCCAAGTTTAGAGCCAGTATTTAGCTGCACTTAAAAAGGCCATTCCTGCTAAGTATGACTTCATCATTTCACCATGCCTGCCTGTAAGATATCAAAGACATGGGGTGAGTTAGTGTCCAAATCTGAGCTTTGGCTCTCCTTCAAGAGAACCAAGTTCAGTTTCAAAACTCTGTTCCCCTTAGCTGTCAGAGGGACTGAAGATTGCTGTATTGTGGCTTCTCTACCTGATTAAGCAGTGAAATTGACAGCTTTAACCAGCATTCCTTGCCAGTCCTTCAGAGCCAGTATAACTGCCTCACAACAGCAGGACTATTTAAAGGTCTCGGTTGAAAGACAATAGAAGCACCACAGTTTGTTTGCTTGTGAATCTCACTTTTAAAGAAATTCTTCTGCTGCTTGTTGCACCTTTGTACATGCTATGCTCCATTTCCACAAACAAAAAATTTCACTGCCAAAAAAAAAAGTGTTTTGGGGAGTTTCTGGACATGTGGTGTTGGTTGTCTTGTTTGCCCTTCTTTACAATCCAGTCAGGTGTTCTTTCAACACTTTTTTTTTTTTAAAAAAAAAACACTTTTCTTTCTGTCTTCAGGACCATACCATCCTAATTTGGCAGCAGCAGTCCTGATTAAAGGCCTTTCCGCACTAGACTGTTACAGTGCTATTATTCCACTTTCAACATCCTGTGGAATTCTGGGGTTTGTAGTTTACTGAAGCCAAAGACCTTTCTGGCTGAGAATTTTAAAGGCCCCTCCCTGAACTGCAAATCCCAGGATTCCATAGAATGTCAAAAGCAGAATAATAGCACTATAACAGTGTAGTACAAAAAGGCCCTAATTCTCTGTCACCCCACTTTCTCAGCTACTGTTAAAATGCCCCAGTTTCTTGCTTCTCGTCCCACTTTCCTTTGCCCTCAATTAGCAGAAGGGAGAGTAGAGTAGATGATGGAATCTTGCCCTTCCCTCTAGACTCAGGCAAAAGCAAACTGCTGCAGTCTCTCTTAGCTGATATTTTCTTCCTTATCATTAACTTTTGCCATGTTGATCACACTCTGATGCTGCTTGGCCACGTATGCCTCAGTTCTCATCTATGAAACATTGAAGGGTAGGCAGGACCTAAACCAGTCAGAAATCATGCTATCGTCACAGTGACACAATGGTATCATATAGCCAAGATGTTATATGTTAATGTGATAAAAGAAATTTGGATTAAGGCCAAGGCAACCGGCTTTCCCTCAGAGTTAATTCTATGATGGAACAAGATAACAAGCTTTCGGCCACATAAGGTCACAAAGCAACAGAAGTGTATCTAGCATAAACAGAGCCTAGGGCAAGTGTGGAAATTGTTCCCCTACCTCCAGAGCTGCTTCCTCCGTCACTGCTTCCGGCAGTGCTTTTTTTGTGCCACCCTCACACGTACTCTACTTGCCCCACTCTAAATACATCTCTACAAAGCAACTTCAGTGGTAGGAGAAGAAGTATTGCCCTCAATTCACAGACATGTTTTCCCCTCTTTTCATCTCTTGTTCTTTATGAAGTGGATCTTCTGATAAAAAAAAAATCTGTATTCAAACTGAACATAAACAGGAATGGATTTCTGTGTTAATCTGAAGCAGTTCCTAACTTCTCAGCAGCATCACTTGTAGAGGAATGTGGGTTACAGTCTGCTCTGTCCTTATTTCTAACAATGAGAAAAAAGACTTCTCCAATTACTAGAAAATATACTTAAACTAGTAGCCCTAACAGTATGTGTATTGCACAAATGAGGAGTGGTAAAGTGTGAGCACAGTTTGTTGGATGGTTCACTGGAGGCACCATACTGTGAATCTCTGAAATATTTTGGTGTCTTTAGGTCTCATCTTTTGCTATCTGTATTAGCGATTTGCATAAGATAATACAAAATTCAGAAAGAAAAGGTCAGAATGATAAATTTTCATTGGGATTCAGGCAAGGGGGGGGGGATTTACAATGAACTTGCTGAATTGCAGTAGACCAAGATAAAACTTTCATCATGCAGGCGTTCATTAAATGGTATAAATAATAACAGAGAGAAGTATGCATTATAAATTACAACTAGACAGAGTGCTGGTTATGGACTAAGCTTCATGTCTTGTACAGTACAGAAAGTACTTATTCTCCTTTTAGAAGGTTTTACCTGGAGACACAAAGAGACTGTAGGTCGATATCATTAAGGTAAGCAGGCGTCTGTGCTGAGTTCCTCAAACGATCTCCTCACCACATTTCTGTAAAAGATATTGTTGGAAGGGTCCTCAGGATGAGTTGGGAAAAGAATGTAATGACATGCCAAACTGAGCAGATTAATCATCATTCATCACAGATGGGATGGGGAGGCCACTTATCTTAATGTACAGAAAGCAAGACTCCACTTAGTACTACTTGACATATCCTCAGCAGTCCCTTTTAGCCTGGCAAGAACCCAGGGAGATGTGCTGATGCTCAGACACTCTGGTTGTTGAATACTTTGGATCCCTTGGTACCTCTGATTAAAGCCAATGATCAATACCCAACTTTGAGAAAAAATGGGTGCAGGGTATATTACGGATGACGTCCCATGAATAAATAAACTTCGTTAATGGCATTTGTCTTACAATAGAGTTCATGTATAATTGAGCATGAATAATGCCCATTAAAAGAACACCTAGAACGCTCACTGGCAAAAGAAAGACTTAATTGATTTCTCCCTTCTGGGAACTCTCTCATAACAAGGCAAGGAATAGGGTAGGAAAAAAAACCCCCGTTGTCTACTATATATAATGAATCTGAAATACCTGCTCAGTACATTATTGTAGTTGCTCTGGGTCTTTCTTTCAATTGCCATTTAATGGCCTCTTTAGGATCCAAGTTCTTTAACTTGCTAAAGGCTTCAGATAGGTCCCATACTTCTCATCAGTATAGAAAAGGTCTAGGACGTGATCCAACTTTTGCTGAAATCAATAGGCTTTGAATTTGGCCTCAGATCGGTTTTATGAAACATCACTTCTCTTGCCTTGTGAATGTATCTTAACTGAATCAAAATGAATTCAACTGGACACATGGAGAAGAACAAATTCAGTACCTTTTGGGGGGGGATCTAAACAAAACACGGCTATCTCCTCTTAATTGAATGCCTCTATAAAATAATATGCCTGCCTCTCCATTCCCACTCTTTTCTCCAGATTTGTAGATGACTGACTTTTAATCTAGTAATAATCCATTTCTCTGTCAAGATAAATATGGTGATGCCAGGTTCCAAACTATTTAGGATGAAAATTAAAGAAATCTGTACTTTGCCAGATTCACACATTTTTTCATTATACACTCTTAAAACTTGGAATGGATATTGCTGTTGACTTTGGGGATTAATGCTAGCTACTCCAGAGTGCCAAATGCATATGTTTTAGCAATCTTTCCAAGACTGAGAACAAAACAGGGCATAATTTCCTCTGACATCATCTCCAAACATGGCATGCTCAGTAACATTGCCCAGTCCATAGGTGATCTGCCATCTGGTTCCAGTTAGCACATTACATTTGATTGCTGGATCACACTGTTGAAATCAGAGTATATTTTATATTCCAAGCAGGAAAATTACATAGAATCCTATTTCATGTCTACATTTGTGGTGTATATAGCAAGCTGCGTTCTCAACTTCCTCCATAGTTCCTTGACACAAGACAAAGTTACATTGTCTATCGTACAGCCAGCTTTTACTAGCAAAGCTGTGAAAGTTTTTAGCTGTATAAAACTTTCAAACCAAACCAATCAGAGAAAAGAGTGAATGGTTCCGACATTCATACAGACTGGGTGGTTTCCTTGGCCATCTGAAAG